>OY720395.1:196044-9834704 GCA_963082905.1 Oligia fasciuncula | reverse complement strand
GCTCTTTTTTTTAACAACTCTATGTAATTACCCATATTAGCAAATAAATTATTTTGAATTTGAATTTATGTATGTATGTATTTATGCTAAATAAAAAACTTTACCGTTGCGATCAAATTCTCGTACCTATTCATTAATTTGCTCTCCGTAGGATAATTTATATAACAGCCATAGCTTACGCCATTTTCCTGTTTCGCACTAACATATTCCTTTAACGACGGTCATCATCATCATAAACAGCCTATAATGTTCCCACTGCTGGGACACAGGCCTCCTCTCTGTGAGAGGGAACGGTACGGGACGGTATGTCGTTTAAAATCCAAGATCAATAAAATGACAACTAGTTACTTACTATTCACATTATGGTTTAAAATTAATTAAACAGCATGATACTAACAAATTATTTTTTTCAAATGAAGTAGGTAAGTAATACCTATATTGTTAAGTATAGGGAAAATATAACAAATAGAAATTAATTAAATAACCAAAACTAGCGACACACCAAAGCAAAAACCGAACACGCCAGCTCAACAAAATTATAAAACCGAACACTCGAGTGCGTGTAAAATGCCTATAAAATCTACCTGGAAGGTTATTACAGTATTTACGTAAAATATGTAGGTAAGTATAAATCTCCGATCAAGTTCGACGAACAGATACATCAAGTGGTATTACCGTTTGAAAAATCGCAGGGAGGTGAGGTTGACGAGATGGTTCGAGGCTCCACCTCACTTTCACTAGCGAAGGAAAATCTTTTGCGCACATTTTGCACCTTGATACATTTTCCTTACATGGTATTTGCCTTAAGCTAATCAGGCGTAACATGGAAATATTATATATATATTTATATTAGTAGGTAATGGTATCTTGGCGCCGAATCAAATCTTGATTTTCCTAACATTCCTATCGACCTAATAAATTATTTGTATGTAAATAAAAAACTGGGCCACTGCCACCACTTCTCTTAGGTTATGGAGCAGTGGTGGCCCCGTGGTAATGGGACTTACAAAATGTAGGTCTTGGGTTCGAGCCCAGACAGGCGCTTTACTTTGCGTAAATTATTTCATCACCACTGCTGTTAAAACGGTGGGTGACGGAAAACATCGTGAGGAAACCGACATGTCCTAGAAACAAAAAATCAAATACATGTGATATCTACCAACCCGCAACTCTCGAAGAGAGGAGGCCTTGTATCCCAACAGTGGTAACACTATGGGCTGATTATGCTAAATAAAAAACTTTGCCGTTTCGATCAAATTCTCGTATTCGTTCGCTCTCCGTAGGATAATTTATAAAACAGCCATAGCTTAGGTACGCCATTTTCCTGTTTCGCACTAATAATTTCTAAGTGTTTTAATTAATTATTGATCAAACTCTTCGTTTTTCTGATATTCAAGAAGAATTGTATTTTACTTTTGTAGTAACGTTCAGAAAATCGTTTTCAAATCAAAATATATTTCAATAATAGTTGAAATTAATCAAGTTAACGGACCATTTTACAAATAGCCACTACCTATCTATAATGTTCAATAATATTTCTAATATCGATGAGTTACGAGTTGCGTAAGGCATCCATTAATTTTTAGAAGTGGCAAAATGATGACAGTCATTTTATTAGGATGGGGAAAGGGGCGCGGGCGGAGGGGTCTTTCCTTGGCTGCTTCTGCTGAGGTAGATGTCATAAATCAGCCATTACCGAACATCATTTATTTTAATGATGTTTTATAATTTTTGGGTAAATGAATCATGTAGGTAGGTAAGTATTGTATATTTGCTTTAGTTAAGTAAGCTTGACTAATTACCGCCTAAAAGTTTAGTGGGGCATATCACTACGCTGAGCAATGAGCTAGCGACTGGAGGACGAGGAGGATAATTACCTACATGCTAATCACAAATTCTAACTTGTCATCAACGAGCCTAAAACATATTATTTAAGTAGGTTCTGTCTGCGACTTCATCCGCGTGAATTTTTATGTCCTGTAGAACTCGATCGCAGCGCCACCTACCGGGTCTAATTGTGAATATAGGTACACTATCCAGGCACCCACTCAGACATACACATTTTTTTTATCTTAATTGGTCCAGCCATTTAGGAGGAGTTCACATAGTATACACGTATAGACGAATTATATAATAATTATGTATACAGAAGATTTTATCTATTCATATTTTCCATGAACATGATTCCTCCCTTTGAACGAACCAGCAGAATATAAGCGCCGCCGTTTGAAGAATGAGCAAAGTATTCCAAAAATATCAAGTATCTCTTAATAAAAATGTGATTGAGTATAACAAATAACGCTCTAAATATACTTGAAGTACAACATATTGAGACCATCGAGGATATTACTACATCCAATATATTCTATTTTATGTTGAGATATCACAATAGAATTTTGTTATAACTTGCGGCGTATACCACACATCCAATAACTTTGGCCCTCATCTATGCTCCAGACAACATTATATAAAAGATGATAATATTATTTTGTTAGTTTGTTGGATTCTGTAAAATAAGAGCGCTTTTTGAACAGAATAGATTATCCCTCCTCGTTCTAAGGTTGTCATAAAAGGCATATAAGTGATTCAATTCAATTCATTTATTGCATCATATGTGGTAGGTACATGAAGTTCTTATAATAAAATATTTAGTAACACACATTTGGTCAATATTTAGCTTTAAGATATTAATTATTAGGTAACTACATTTTGTAAATTTATGTACTTATCTTAAATTTATATCAGCCGGTCGATTCTGTAAAAATCTCATTGTGAAAACATAGGTGAAGTGAGTTGGTTTTTGCTAGGAATTGACACTATTGACAGCTCACTCCACGCTAACTTCACCTTAATTTTCACGGTGAGATTTTTACAGAATAGCACCGCTGTGCTTTATTGTATAAAATTTACAGGGACACTTTTGAAAGGACTCATATAACGAATAAAACATTCTTGTAACAACCACTTCCGCAACGCAACACAAAACTTATTGAAGGGTAGTTGAGTAATTTACCTAAGCAAAGCATTGTAAATTAGGGCAGCCATGTAAACGCAGCTCCGCCGAAAAAGTTCTAGCTTTACAAATAACTTCTTGCAACAGAGACGGAAAAAATCGAAGTTTAGCTACTAGGGCATGTGGGGTATCATATGAAAAAGCGCAGTTTGCACATTCTTAAACAATTTTCTTTTTTTTTAGACCGCATTCTTTTCGACTTTTGATGAAAAATGTAAAAAAAGTTACCGTTTCCCCCCTTCGGAGACAACTTCGGAGACAAGTCCGAAGATTGCAAAGAAAAAAATCGTAAATTATTCTATGTGACAGAAGTTTATGTAAAGATTACAGAAAAAATAAAAATAAATCTCTAAATAGCACACTTTTTCAGCAATCATCAACAAAAGTTACAGTAGTTCCACTATCGGTCAAGAGATGGCGCTGTCATAAAACTGTAATATTCTACACCGCAGTGCACGGTGTTAAAATTCTCTGACGAATATAGGCTTCCCCGATGAAAATTTAAAAACATGATGGTACGGAACCCTCGGTGCGCGAGTCTGACTCGCTCTTGCCCGGTTTTTTTTATTGCGTATATTCATAGAACGTCAAGTAGGATATACACGCACCTTTAACCCTCATCACCCCTAAGTAGAATAATGGTAATGGTGTGTGTTGGTAGAATTGGAGATGGTATACAATCTTACATATCGGTACACAGGTAACTTAATATTGCGCGTCTAGTTTCCTAAGGGCTGCAAGATTGAGACGGAGCGACGGAGGGATCCATTAGAGCTTGAAACTCGTTATTTACTGGCTTGTTAGCTTGAGCCAAGGTACAACCTACCACGGCAAACGTTTATAGACTAGATATAGATAGATTTCTATAAATTATTAATAAATTGATGATTAAGTATTTTATTTCCTTCTTATTCTTACACACGGTGTCAACATCTCTTGTTATCTACTTTCCTATCGCAGGTATGCTGGAAGAGATTTCTTTAGAAATAAGCATAACCTTTTTATGTATTTTCCAGTTCTTTTTAGGGTTCCGTACCTCAAAAGGAAAAACGGAACCCTTATAAAATCACTTCGCTGTCCGTCTGTCTGTCCGTCAGTCAAGACCTTTTTTTTTCAGGAAAGCGTGGATGTATCAAGTTGAAATTAATATCAAATACTCATGGCTGCAATCCCTTGAAGCAGTGAAAAATGCAAACTTCAAAATCAACGCAATCAAAAGATACGGGCGTTTATGTTCCGAAATCAAAACCTATAGGTAGGGTACTTCCCGTTGACCTAGAATTATTAAATTTGGCAAGAAGCAATGTCATGTAGCAAAATTAAAGAAATTATTATAAGTGTTACTCTTTCACGCAAAGACTACTGAACCGATTTGGATTAAATTTTGGCACACAGATAGTTTTTAATCGGCATTAACACATAAGATACTTTTATCCCGATTTTCCCACGGGATCGAAACTTATGCGGGTGAAACCGCGGGGCGCAGCTAGTAAATGAATTAAATATCTTCGTTTCAGCAACATTCAAGTGCTTGAAACGAACCTAAACTATTCTGTTCATTTCAAGGTTTTTTTTTTGTTATTCTTAGTTCATGCCTTTTTCGTGTCATTAATTTTCTTGTAGGATTGGTTTATTGACAAATATAAAGCACCTGCTTTATTTGCTACCTACGCAAATACCTACTTATTTGCTTAGGTACAATTCTGCAAAGCAAACCAAGTTCGTACCAGTTACATTCTGCGGGGAGCTTGGCGATTATGCCAATTACTTCTCGTGGTGCTGATAACCTCAACAAAGGAGCCTTCTCCCACAAGGGGCATTAATAGGCCGTTACTATTCAGCTATCAACAAAGGAACCTAATTCTGTTTCTGAATACGCGCACGTATTCGAGCTTTACCATTCGCGTCGGAAACTTAGCTGTTGTTCTTAAGTTCTTCTCAAAGCCTATCTTTGAGGTATACAATTTATGAGCTTTTGTTTAAAAACCGAAATCAGTGTTCAAAAACTGGTCAAGTGCGAGTCGGACTCGCACACGAAGGGTTCCGTACCACAAGGCAAAAACACAAAAAAAAACACGTTTGTTGTATGGGATATATTTATTTTAATTTGTTGTTATAGCGGCAATATAAATACACTAGCACTTTGCCCGCGACTTCGTCCGCGTGTATTTCGTACTTTCCTCTAAAAATTTTGGGTTTGGGTAAGGAAGGACTGTCTCGCCACAGCTTCAGTCTTTCTTGTGATGGTTCACCAGTGAGTGGGACGACACACTTTAAAAAACTGTTTCGGCTTTTCAGCCTTTGTGGCACAGGCACAAGGATGTTGTCGTGCAAAGGGTCGTGTGTCGGAGACCATTTTGGCTCTTTCGCTGAAGCCAGTGCTCTGCGAAACACTGGAGGCGCTATTCCTGCTAGTGGATACAGCATTTCCTACTATATTTCCCAGCAATCCACCCCTTAAACTTTATTACCCTTTTCCACCTTGGTAGGAGTCGAGTTTTGAAAAACCCTAAAACACATACCTACTTTTTTACCGAGTTTAGAGTTAATCCGACAGCGGGTTACATATTTTTCTAACTTATTAACTTTGTCACCCTCTAAATCCTCTGTGAGGGTATGTTTTTAAACTAAAAGTGACATTATTTATTATATACTGAGCCAAATATTGCCAAGTTTCAAGTTTATTAACCAAATGAATAAGATTTTTCGTATAAACTGTATCCCCTCTTTTTATCCCTAAAGGGTTTTGAAAAATCGTCTGGGATGTTACTATAGTTTGACTTAAAGATTATTTATACCAATTTTTCAATCAAATCTACTCCCCTATGAAATTGACTATCCCTCTTCACCCCGTTAGGGGTAGATTTTCTAAAAACTTTGAAATACTTTATTATTTATTTTGGACTCTGGACGCGCTCGTTAAAATTCTTCCATACAAAATTTAAACACCCCCAATCTCCCTTTAGTTTTAAATTCATTAACCAAATGAATAAGATTTTCATATAAACTCTATCCTCGCTTCCCCGACCCCACACAGGGGTGCAATTTCGAAAAATCGTTAAGGATTTGTTTATTACTTGACTCGAAGATTTATTGATACCAATTTTCGACTTAATTAAGCCACGCAGTAAAATCCTCCACTGTAAAATTAACTACACCTTTTCACCCCGTTAGGGGTAGATTTTCGAAAAACCCTGATACACGTTATTCTTTATTTTTGGTCTTAAGTATAAATACCGAGTTTCGAGTTAATTCTTCCATACAAATTTTGACACCCCCAATCCCCTTTTAGGGGGTAGTTTAGAAAAACAAAAAATGCCAAACTTCATAATTTACTTAGATAAGTATTCGTGCCAAGTTTCAAGTTTATTAACCAAATGAATAAGATTTTTCATATAAACTGTATCCCCGCTTTTCACCCCCACAGGGGTGGAATTTCGAAAAATCCTTTGGGATGTGCTCATTACTTGACTCAAAGATTATTTGTACCAATTTTCGAGTTAATCAAGCCAGGCAGTAAAATCCTCCCCTGTAAAATTAACTACCCCTTTTCACCCCGTTAGGGGTACATTTTTGGAAAACCATGATACACGTTTTTCTCTATTTTTGGTCTTAAATATAAATACTGAGTTTCGAGATATTCGGACAGCCCGCTAAAATTCTTCCATACAAACTTTGACACCCCCCAATCCCCTTTTAGGGGGTAGTTAAGAAAAACAAAAAATGCCAAACTTAATAATTTACTTAGATAAGTATTTGTGCCAAGTTTCAATTTTATTAACTCAAGGAATAAGATTTTTCATACAAACGAAATCCCCCCTTTTCACCCCCTTAAAGGTTGAATTTCCAAAAACCCCTTCTTAGTGCTCCCCTACATTATAAAAGGAAGCCGTGTGCAAAATTTCACATTCGTAGACCCAGTAGTTTCGGCTGTGCGTTGATATGTCAGTCAGTCAGTCAGTCAGTCAGTCAGTCATTCATTCATTCAGTCAGTCAGTTTCTTCTTTTATATATATAGATAATTTGTGAAAACTTCAACTGTCTAGCTATAGCGGTTCTTGAGATACAGCCTTGTGACCGACAGACGGACGGACGGACAGTCAGCGAAGTCTTAGTAATAGGGTCGGGACCCTATTACTAAGACGTCACTGTCTGTCCGTCCGTCCGTCTGTCGGTTTTTAGGGTTCCGTACCCAAAGGGTAAAAACGGAACCCTATTACTAAGACTTCGCTGTCCGTCCGTCCGTCCGTCCGTCCGTCCGTCTGTCTGTCACCAGGCTGTATCTCAAGAACCGGCCGCGGTAGCTGTTGTCGGTTACGCTGGCTATCGGCGTGTGTGGGGTTCACATGCTGGTTTCATCGCCCACCACAGAAAATAAGCTTCAATGCATTTGTATTGTTGTAGACAGGTTTGGCCTACGGCTTCGCCTAGGTGCATGTCGAAAAATTATTCCCCCTACCGGGATTAAAATACAAATACAATAAACTACCTGTGTGCCGAAAACGGACAATGATTGTAAAAAATATATTGATCTGATACCGAAAACACAATATTTTTGAATTTTTACCGGTTGTCTGGATTTATGTTCCGAATTGACGCAAAATTAAACGACTGAACGGATTTGGGTGAAACTTGGCACACAGATAGTTTATAACCTAGAGTAACATAAAGGCCTACAAATACTACCTCGTAACAAATACTTTTTTTCAAAAATATCCAGTGTACAGTTTTGATTTCGTTACTATTTTATTATATGTGTAGATATTTCTATTTACTGTGAAGAAAGCCACCGGGATCGGGCCCAAATCTCACATAGATCAACTGTAGATCTCTCTTGTTATAAATAAAAACCCTACGGGGTAACCCATTCTGTACAGGGTTAATTTTGTTTATACTTCAGAAAAAGATGGCAAGTTTTGGGTCAGTCTAACTTCTTATGTTCTGATAATTACAAAAATATATGTTTCTTTGCGTATTTATTAGATTTTATGTTGCGTTTAATGGTTTTGCAATTTGCATTTTTTCGGATAGGTACTCTAGTTACATGTTCCAACTCGCATTCGTCATTCAGGTGTATGCTGATTGTTGAGTCATCGTTTCAGTGCCTTCCACTACTGCCTGACGAATTTAGTGTAAAGCCGGTCGATTCTGTAAAAATCTCACCGTGAAAACTTAGGTGAAGTGACTTTGTTTTTGCTAGGAATTGACACTATTGACAGCTCACTCCACGCTCACTTCACCTAAGTTTTCACGGTGAGATTTTTACAGAATAGCACCGCTGTATCGATCTTTTTACTAAGCACGAATACGCTTTTTCTAAATTTCTGTAAAGTAAAATTTGATTTTTCTTCTTCATGCATTATGAGGTAAGATTCTGTTGGTACGCATATAGCAAGTGGTAAAAATTATGTACGCCACTGTTACGAACGTACCTACTAAAAACACAGTGTGAAGGTGCCTACCTAGTTTCAGAACATTCAAATATCAAGATATGAAAGCCTTATTGTTTTCTCCTATGCAGTAGGTACCTACCTATCCAAAAAGAAGCCAACCCTAGATTATACCAACGCTTTAAAAAGTCGGGGTGCACACTGCACAGCGTTGCGTTGCTTAAAGTTTTATTTTCGAAATATACAATTCTTGTTAGACGTTTGAAACGAGCACGTTTGTAATACCGGGCTGGCGCCGCGCGCCGGGCGGAGTGGCGCGTTGCGGCGCGGCGCAGCGCGTCGGGGGCTACTCTCTCCGACCATGTCTCGTCTCCTCTCCCGGGAATTCATATCGTGTGTGAACTTTTTCGAATCTTCTTTGTTTCTTTGTAGAACCATAACTCTAAGTCGGAAAAGTACCAACACTCAACACAGTTACATAACTTAATTACATTAACAACTACAGCTGCTCTCATTGCTTTCTAAACTTAAAATGACTGAAGTCATTAAAATGTATTTCAATCTGAAATTAGTTGCGAAAATGTAAGTCCAGATTCAGATTTAACCCGTATTTAAATTTTATTACAGCAAAATTAAATTAGCTCCAATTTATCCATTTGCAATAGTATTTCTGAAACAGTGTATAAGACCCACTACGCGTGGCACATGAAGTAAATTAGTTTGTTTACTTTATTTATTTTTAAATGTGCACATTAAATTCAGCGTTCTTGGTAAATTAATCCAGCTTAACCCTATAATGAATGCAATTTACGAATTCTGTACCTGTAGTACGTGACCTAAATATTAATTTAGCGCATTATAATCCAGTTCCAAAGGCGTGAAACGTCAAAAACAGTGAACAACAAATAGATGTGCGAAGTGGAAGGCGCAACCCTAGGGCTTAAAACGTTACGTGACCTGAGTACGGCGGACATTATAACCAGTTTAAGTCCCAACTCAAAGTTCCATTCAGAATCGCAATTAGCCGCATCCGAATTGTGAAAACGTCAGGAAAGGCAACACTTTCAATTATAAATTAAAGCTCGTAAGCTAGTCAATGTAAAATTTGAATATTCATTTGTGATTTCAACGAGCCTTAAACAGGGTTATACGAGTGAAATTTGTCAATTTATTGGCTGGTAGGTACTTGTGTTTAATTTTCGTCGCTCGCCATACAATTGGTATTGATGCGCTGTTTACGAAATTAATTTTTGTTGACATATAATATTCCTCAAGTCGTGTTAAACCTTTTACAAATTAATTTAATTTTTAATATTTAAAAAGGCGATACCTATATGTAGGTGTGTAGTTGTTTTAATGTCCTTCAGACCGTATTTCGGCCACGGCGACCAATCTC
The DNA here is from genome assembly GCA_963082905.1 of Oligia fasciuncula. Lineage (NCBI taxonomy): Eukaryota > Metazoa > Arthropoda > Insecta > Lepidoptera > Noctuidae > Oligia > Oligia fasciuncula. The sequence goes on along the minus strand of OY720395.1, from coordinate 9,824,905 downwards.
AACGCAGACTAGCCTTCGGCGCGGGAGATATTATAGTGCACATTTGCACAAGTGTGCGCCCAGATGCACTTCCTCTTCCCTCACTCTCATAGTCCGATGGGACGCGGCAATCTGACACGACCGGAGAGAGATCAGGCGCAGAACCAACGCCTGCACGTGCTTTCCGAGGCACGAGGGTATGACATCGCCGACTTCCAAAATCCGGGCTGTTACTAAGAAATTCTTAATGGAAAAATTCAATAACATTTTGCCCGACCCGGGAATTGAACCTAGGACACGCTCAGCAGTCGCGCTTGCGACCACGAGACCAACGGCAAACGTGGTAGGTATACACACAGACATACACTCATACACTTTCAGCGACTTAAGCGTGATCCGATTTCAGTTGAATAAGAAACATGAGCTGTCGCGGAGGAAGCTTCATTCAAAAAAGTACATTCGCGTTATTGCATGCCCAGAGACGATTTGTAAAGATAACGCAGAATGTCTGATGAGCAGATTACATTCAATGATTCGCCTTCAAGCGTTCTTTTTGAGTTAATACGAATATAGACGTAAAGTTGTTCAGATTCAGTTGAATAATTTATAAGGATAATAGAAAGAAATGATCAGATTACCCTAAGTTGATTCGAATATAATGTTGCTAATACATTTTTTAGTATTTAAATGTATGTGTTACTGAGGAAACGTTGCTGTACCTGTCTTAGGAGCTATTTATTGCATAATTCATGTATCTATAACTTGAACATCGATATAATAATAATATTAGAAAATGGTACAATATCTCTATTGTTTTGGGACACTGAATTTAGTTAAATACAGCTCAATAGGCTAATATTGGGTTAGGCTGAGGACATTTTAAAAGTTTTGCTCGCAACATCATCTCATTCAGCATTATCTTGACACGCAAATTCATTTACCTGCACATGAGACAGTCTCAAAATAGGGTTTATGAGACTCAAAACAATAACTGCGGTGCTATTCTGTAAAAATCTCACCGTGAAAATTTAGGTGAAGTGAGCGTGGAGTGAGCTGTCAATAGTGTCAATTCCTAGCAAAAACAAACTCACTTCACCTAAGTTGTCACGGTGAGATTTTTACAGAATCGACCGGCTGTAGGGTAATTGCGTAACACATCTAACAGTAGCAATTTGGCTTTCATTTTGACAGTTCAACATTGCGTTATTTACGTTGTTGAGCAAATAAAAAAAAATCGAACTTATGAAGCAATGGATAAGGAATAATCCTTCAAAATGATTCAGATTGTGATTGATAGTGTGTTACGTAATTAGGTTCAAAGTCAAAGTCAAATCATTTATTTCAAATAGGCACATTAAAGGCATTTTTGAACGTCAAACATTACAACAAAATAGAATTTATTCTAGTCGCCCATTCCAAAAGGTAGTTTTCGTATGGAGAAGAATGGGCAAGAAACTCCGCTGTTTTTTGGATATCATCTATACCTCGGTAAAATCAGAGAAATTAATTGTTAAGCAATTTGACTAAAAACATAAATGGTACGTATATTCAAATCTCAAATTTTATTCTTCGATAGTTGTATGAAATTACTCTAAAGCCAAGCGCACATAACAGCCGCAACGGGGCCATACAAAAAAGTGCGGCGTGGCCTACCCCAGTTGACGCGGGGTGTTAATTTGCTTAATATGAAAATTCCCTGACTGCACTTTCAGCTACTCACACACTTAGTTAAAATCGTCCGCGCCTTGTAGGCAAAGAAAAACAACGAGCGAGAAAAAGCTAAAGGTATCTACTAAAAAAACCGACTTCCAAAAAAACACTACAAAGTGAAAAATAACTTTTATTTCGGAAGTCGGTGTCTTTGGATCTGTATTTTAGTTTTTTGCCACCGACTTCCGAAATAAAAGTTATTTTTCACTTTGTAGTGTTTTTTTGGAAGTCGGTTTTTTTTTTTGTTAAAAAGTTTTTATTTCTCGCTTTTTAGTGTGTCTGTTTATAATGTATCTAAGTTACAATAGCCTAATGCCAACTTGCTCATCGCCTTTTACAAAATATTGCTTTTCCCGATGCAGGGACGTTAATTGTTGAAGAGTTCTCCTGGTATTCCACCATCAGCTCCATTTCACCATTCGCATTGTGACGAGCATAACTTGCTTAGCAACCATATTAAAGTAAGTAATCGAATCGCAAACCGGGAAATATTTATTATTGAGTAGTTCCGGTGGCCATCTGTGGTCTTCATCATCGGTTCCACTTCACCAAATGATGCTTTCCGAGAGCAAATGCACGAGTTACTATAAAAAATACCCAAATCGCTATAGGTGTGCCTATAATACCTACTTGAAGAGTTCCTTCGATTTCTCCAAGATCCCATCATCAGATCCTGACCTGATGACAATGGGACCACCTGGAAAGTATACTCCTTCAAACAAAAAAATAATTTTTGAAATCGGTCTAGCCGTCTCCGAGTAATCGGGGAACATACATAAATAAAAAAAAAAAAAAAAAAAAAAAAAAAAAGGTTCCGACGAATTGAGAACCTCCTCCTTTTTGAAGTCGGTTAAAAAAAAAAAAGGTTCCGACGAATTGAGAACCTCCTCCTTTTTGAAGTCGGTTAATGAGCGATTCAAGTTAGCAATATTATTCAAATCCAACTCATAATAGTTGTTGCAAGCGCGCCTGTCGAGCACCAAAAGGTCAGTATTTCCCGATAGAATAAAGTCTATTTGAGCTTTTCTATTTTGATCTGTTCCAGTTTACTTCAAAAATTCGCCGACAACGGTAGAGTTATTAATAAAAATATGAATTTTATGACTCCTATTTCCGTTGGACGTTATTTTATGCCAATTCAATGCTGAATCCGGTATTCCGAATAATCTATTACAAAAAAGGTTTAGAATATTAAATTATAACAGTTATCGCAAAATTCATAGGTGTGTGACGAATACACAGTTTTCAATTTTATTTTATGTTCGATATTCCTTTTTTTACGATTGAAACGATTTTGCTTACTCTCGAGAGCAACTGTTTTAGGGTTCGATGGCATTAAGTTCCCAAAGGGAACCTATTCGACGTACTCTGTTGTTTCTGTGTTCGTTTGTGTTGCAAATACACGATGTATCTCAAGAGGAGAATCAACGGAAGCAAGACGCTGCGGACCTCAATGCCCGTCGATTTAACGCTAACCCGCTAGATCCATTGTATCGAAGGTACCAACTGGGATCGGTGGCCCGAAAAATTTAAAGTTTTCGCAGCCACTGTCATGGATTTTCATTTTAACCTTACTACCGGCTTTAGCACCCTTGAAAACGATGAAAACTATCTCTCTCTCCTGTCTATGAAAGTCTCACGGAGGCGGCAACACACGGGCGGTATTCATCACGTAACGTTTTTTCGTTACGTGATGATTACTACCAGTTTACTCCTACCGCAAGTCACGTTAAAGAACTTCGTTCTAATAACAACATAAAAGATTTAAACGGTACTTTCTTAACTCACAAAAGTATACATTACGTTTAAGTACCTACCAAGTAATACAATAATTTAAACATTATGAAAATAAGCGTGAGCTCAAACAATTCAGGCAATATTTATGTTTATTTATGCTTTGACCTTTCTGATTTAAGAAATTTCTTTTGGATGTTATAAAAAATATTCTGTTTATAATAATGTAAATAGATAGGTTCACTGAAGGTCGGCAGTAGCGTTAATTTTGTTTAGTGAATTCAGAATTTCAGTCAAGAATTCGTACAAGTCCAATTATTTTATTTTTACCGATCAATACCCGTCAAATCGTTGAAAAGTACTCCAAGCGAGAAGGAATTTGATCAGAACAATCAAATTGTGGTAATAAACTTGTTATAGCAGTATGTTGTTAAATATTCTCGTAAAAAGTGGAGGTCTTGTTGTAACATTTACTGGACCACCTCTTGTAAGCCACAATGATACCTTTTCCTCACTTGAATCAACCACAACTTAGGGGCGACGGTCAACGCAAGTACCAGCTTATTTACGGATTTTCTCACGTTCTTTGAACACCATAAACGGCCACAAGTCCCTTGCATAATAAATCCCCCACCTTCATCACTATAGCGCCATTCTTTTAATTATCACTTTTAATGAACACTGAACGATATAAGGAGCGTTTACGCACGTAATCGTTTAAAGCCCCTTTATAGCCGTTTTGAGCGGTTGTGAGCTAGAGCGGGGCTTACCGAATGATGGATGCACTGGAGGATTACGGAGCGCTGTGTGGCGTTCAGATGACCGCCTGACCACCGCCACTAGTACATACTACTGCCGTGTTGTATTATGTAAACAAACATTTGCTTAATACTGCCACAACTAACAAATGATACAAGTTGCGAAATGGAGCGTATATAAATGATGTCGTTTCACTACCACGTTTTATTAGTTTGTGCCGGTTTTGGGAAGTTGATCCAATGTATGTTTTGTCACGTTCTTTTTCTTTACATACTGGTTTGAGATGTGTCTGGTCTGATGTGTAGTGTCTGGTCGCTGTGCTAAAATCTGAAATCTGAGTAGTTTAAATTTGGAAGACACCTTAGTAGGGACTATAGCTTGTGGTGCAGCAAGTTTGTGGAAATTATATATCTATGTCACTATCTGGAACTTACCCGATATGTGATCAGTAACTTCCGAGAACATAGACTGTGTAATCGAACTATTTATCAACCAATCAATCAACTGGGACTATCGCAGTCCACTGCTGGACATAGGCCAACAACTATTTATAATTCACAGAAATATCTTAACACTTCTAGTTACTGAAGTAGTAACATACAGGGTGGCAGGGACATTGACGCGCAACCTTTTCCATGGTTTCAGTAGGCACATGATTCTGAAGCCCCTGCGTTGAAATTTTTAGTAGTTTATAAAAAAAAAAAATGCTGTTTCATACATTTTGACTTCCTATGAAACAGCTGTTTTTTTTTATAACTGGTGAAAAATTTGTACGATCTGTCTATAATCATGTGTTGTCTATCATCATGGTTACAGTTTGCGCGTCGATGTCACGCCACCCTGAATTTCTACCTTTTATTTTATTTCTAAAACGGTACATATAACAAGACGAACTTCGGTAACAATCCGGAAAAAGTTTAGGGTAAAGAAACGTTAACTTAATATTTGAAAGAAATCATATTTCACTGTTGATCTCTGAGGAGCTAGCGATCCAATCGGATAAACAAGTAGCCTATGTCCCTCTGCGCGAAGGCAACTTTCCCTGCAAAGTTTCATCGCCAGCCATTGGTCCTTCGAGACCGGATCGAGTAACAAATAAAACTACAATCAAATCTCATTCATAACATTACAAACGGAGATTGCAGAGTTCTCGGTTGTAAATTATTTTGTGAACGCTACCTTGCTCTGGATTTCTTGAATGCGAATTATATTTACGTCTTCATTATTTAATCAGGGGAGGAACTGTCTCTTGGGATATAGGCTAACAACCTTAGTTTAGGAGGCTGAGCTTCTCTGTATCCCACTTACGGTTTCAATAAAGAAAGAAATTGTCTAAGATGAGGTTTTTTTTTCCGGATTGGAAATCATCAAATGATCCCTCCCGCTCTGGGTGGAGCGGAAGGGAGTGACTCTTACTGACTAAAACCCACCCGTGTTCCTTCCTTAGCGCTTTATGTTCCGGGCCAGCGGTAACCCTTTCGGACAATCCCGCTGACCCGGCCGGCTTCGGCCCTATGGGCCCCTCCGCGATGCTGACAACTCTTTGAGGCGCGCGTGGAACACGTACGCGCCGTCCGGCACGGGCCTGGTCCTGATCGGACGGTGAGCTACCCATTACTCTCCGCAAGCAGGCCCGCGCCTACGGTGGCCGGGAGTCGTCCCGTGGCTCCCGACGCACGGAGCGTCTCCCGCGGTGGCTGGGACGGGAGGCTCTCTCCCTCATCCGTCCCGCCACCTCCTTCGCTAACATGACTGGTTCGCAGAAGGAGGTGACTGCCTCCCACTCCCTCTCGCCCCGGACCATGGCTTGCACCAGGACCGGATGCGAGAGGTCGCCGCCGCTGTCGATCGCCTCTACGAGGACACGGCGGTGCTCCGCCCAAGCGGGACAGACCTTCACCGTGTGCTCCACCGTGTCCTCTGGGCGATCCTTTCAATGGTGACACCCGGGCGTTTCCTCCCGCCTGATGATGTGCAGGAACCTCCCGAAACTTCCGTGTCCGGTGAAGACCTGCGTCAGGCCAGTCAGCGGCAGGTCAGTGGTATGGTATCATCACCAGTCAAATCTATAGTTTCAGCTGGCTCACACACTGATTTGATTTGACTGATTGGGAAAAAGCTAGGCTGAAGATGAGGTTCACCCTAGCTTTTTCCCAACTATGTTGGGGTCGGCTTCCAGTCTAACCGGATATAGCAAAATACTAGTATTTTAAATGGAGCCAGTGCCTATCTGACCTCCATAACCCAGGTACTGATATCAGAAATTCTCTACAATTTTCAAAAAAAGTGTCTTGCCTATAGCAAAAACCACTGTTCCAAAGGGCTTTCTTTCAATGCGACTTCTTTTCTATTGCACAATTCAGACATTATAGTGAAGGTCAACCGTAAACGAGTTTACGCTTAAATGAGGAGCTTCTATAAATAAAATGCATTTAAACGAGCTTAACTCTTGAAAATGTCTCATAAAGGTCGTGTTATAAGGTTTGAATCTAGTAATTTTAAAGTTATAAATACTGTTGGATCAAAATGTCAGCGTGTAGGTATTTATTAAAATATAGGGTGTTGGTAATAATGCAATAACAGAGATACTGAGCGTATCACGGTAGGGAGGCAGAAAGTTTTGAATATGGTCAAGGTTAAAGAGAATATTCTTTGAAAGAAATAACTGCCTATTTATGCATCTATTTTATTTTTGTAACATTTATATTCTCCAAAACTTGTTCGATTAATGGTAACAATGCTATATTTCTATTGACAAAGGCAAACTTTAATTATTTTACCTTACAAAATTTTACACTTTTACAAACCCACATACCTATCTAAATAAGAATAGAGCTTTCTATTAAAGTTAGTGACAAGTTAATCCTCTTTACGAACAAGTGCTCATGAAAATAGATTTTTTTCTTTATACCTAAATGAATACAACACATCGTCGTGAAGACCTCTCGTAGGTACATATCTACTTATAAACGAAGAATGGTAAGCATAGTCCATAATATTGACGTGTGAATCAAAGGCGAGATAGCAAGCGTATAACTAAGCTAACACCCGAGGACATAATGTTACTAATGGTACGGGATAACCGAGGGGACGATCATAATTTTGGGGAACAAAGCGTTGCCGTGAACGACGTGTTTTGAGCTTCACCGGAACAATGAGATAATGATTCGTGAGCTCGTAAAGTGTGCACTTGTAACTACAGAGTTGTCAAACTTCCTTCAGACGTGGATCCGAGGGTTTGATGAGGGCCCAATCTCTGTCTGCACGTACTTGGACGTGCCCACTAAAATACTACTTAACGTTACGTATATTGAAACAATGAATTCAAAGACTCTAGTTAATGTGATTATTGTCTGCGAGTAACACTCGGTGACCCCTACACACGCTTTTTATTTAGGTATTTTCGTCTCCAACAACTCGTTACGCCATTCAAGTTAATTAATATCATTCTAAATATGATGAAAATGTGTAGGTGTTTCAATTTGCCGGCAATGTAAATTACTTACCTGTTTTGAAACTCGTTATTTTCAAAATAATTTCTTAGTCTACGCCTTGTAATTTCAATAAGCCTGTGCAAACTATAGGTTGTGGAAAGGTTTCAGAAGATCTCCGGCGCGATCTCATGGCGACATGGAAGGAACGACTGTCGCAACCCAGCGCAGGGCACGCCGCGATAGCGGCGATAAGACCCCTCTTTGAGGAGTGGCTAGAGAGGCGCCACGGCGCCCTCACCTACCGCCTGACGCAGGTCCTCACCGGACACGGAAGTTTCGGGAGGTTCCTGCACATCATCAGGCGGGAGGAAACGCCCGGGTGTCACCATTGCCAGGATCGCCCAGAGGACACGGTGAAGCACACGGTGGAGGTCTGCCCCGCTTGGGCGGAGCACCGCCGTGTCCTCGTAGAGGCGATCGGCAGCGGCGGCGACCTCTCGCGCCCGGCCCTGGTGCAAGCCATGGTACGGGGCGAGAGGGAGTGGGAGGCAGTCACCTCCTTCTGCGAAGCAGTCATGCTAGCGAAGGAGGTGGCGGGACGGCTCAGGGAGAGAGCCTCCCGTCCCAGCCGCCGCGGGAGACGCTCCGGGCGTCGGGAGCCGCGCGACGACTCCCGGCCACCGTAGGCGCGGGCCTGCGGGCGGAGAATAATGGGTAGCTCACCGTCCGATCAGGACCAGGCCCGTGCCGGACGGCGCGTACGTGTTCCACGCGCGCCTCAAAGAGATGTCAGCATCGAGGAGGGGCCCCATAGGGCCGAAGCCTGCCGGGTCAGCGGGATTGTCCGAAAGGGTTACCGCTGGCCCGGAACATAAAGGGCTAAGGAAGGAACACGGGTGGGTTTTAGTCAGTAAGAGTCTGACACTCCCTTCCGCCCCACCAGAGCGGGAGGGGTCATTTGATGATTTCCCATCCGAAAAAAAAAAAAAAAAAGGTTTCAGAAGATAATTATTAAATAATCATTTTTGTTACATTTCCAAGTTCTATGTCGACAATGGAACGTATATAATAACCTTAAGGTATAGAAAGGCTTGACATGCTTTACTTTAGATTGCGACGAACATGTCTGGTGAATGATAGGCACTTTAATCAACGTGCTTCTACGAATAACGTTCGTGATGTCCTCGGCATGTTGTCATAAATCGTCGGCGCGGCCGCGAGCAATGGTACGTCGCGACAAATTGTGAGAAAAATAAATTTCGGGATATCAAGCAAAGCTCTTGTTAAAAGAAGGAAGGTGGCAGCTGGACAAACAGATTGCTGGAGGCACCGGCCGGGTGCCCTCTCTGACAAACGAGCTTACTCCCGACACCAGAATCGTTTTTGGCAAAACGCGAGCGTGTCTGGGACATCTCTACAAACCAGCAGCTGTTTGAGTGTCGAAATTAAAAATACAACGACATAGAAAAGTTTCAGAAACACAAATAACGCCAATAAAAGCAGCTTAACCTAAATAAAGTAAATGTCTAAATTGTGTTCTGGTTTTATTTCTAACCGATTATACTAAAAAGCCTACAATTCTAAGTTACGAGCCTTTTGATGGTTGTGGAATGGTCGCCATAAAAATAATTACGACGCTAGCTATGATTAGATAATTTAATTACTTACTGCTTTCATTGTGGAGATGATAATAAATTGAAGACAATAGGTTTATGATACACAACAGACTGAATGCTCTGAAGATATGAAATAATCACAATGAGTTTATCGCCTGAGAATTAACTATCCGTATACAGGGTTATTTGTAAAACACCAGTAACCTCTTAAGAGGTCATTGTACTCGTCATTATGAACAACTTTTACTATGGGACCAAACCTGAAATCGCGAAAAAAAAATCTGCTGTTCCCTACATTTTGACGAGTTATACGAACATAAATGTAGGGAACAGCTGATTTTTTTTTCGCGATTTCGGGTTTGGTCCCATAGTAAAAGTTGTTCATAATGACGAGTACAATGACCTCTTAAGAGGTTACTGGTGTTTTACAAATAACCCTGTATAGAGGTATTTATTTCTCAAGTATCATGCGTGTTTGTTTTATAAGATTACATTTCAAAGACAGTAAAGCTTTTCAAGCTCTAATAAAATAATTCTCATGTTCCAAAGATCTTTCATATGTAGGTACATAGGTACATCCTCCTTTAGGTAGGTACCTAAAGGAGGATGGGCATTATGGAAGCATGCATACCTACCTGCCAATGGCAATAGTCAAAAAACTATGAATGGAATTATTGCCAGTAATTGCAACAATACGCACTTTTCTATCAATCAGCAGCCTAATTATTATCACACTATAAATCACAATCTGTATAATTTTGAAGGGTATTGCTAATCCATTGCTTCATATGTTCGAAAATATGTCTGCTCAACAACGTAAATAACGCAATTAATGTTGTTGAACTGTCAAAATGAAAGAAAATTCCACTGTTAGTGTCTTACGCAATTACCCCACAGTTCTGCAATAAGAGTTTTGGCGCTAATAGATAAAGTGATATTAAAATGATTTTATTTCTCTATCCGTTGTTAGGACCATTCGATTCATTTGCGTCGTTGATCGTTTTAAAATCATTTCGGCAACGGCCCTATCACTATAACTGAAAACGGTTAAAAATGCATTTAACTTGGTTCAAAGATATTTTATGCTGACAATAAAAGTTTATGGGTCGTCCATTGCATTCTCATCAAGGTTTCATCTTTGAATATTAATATTGTTTGAAATAGGTAGATACTTAAAACATATTATTTTTCACTTAAAACGCCTATACTTATTATTGAAAAAAGTAATAAAATTATTAAATATATTAAAAGCCATAGTTCAATTCCAAAAGAATTTGAATTGAAGGAAAGCTAAGAAGCGGTTTAATTATTTTGTTACTTAATATGTAATACAAGGTATAATAATAATTAAGAACAAATAACGCGTAACAATAAATCCATCGCATGACATCAATAATAGTATGAGTACTTAGCTAGCCTTACAGATAATATCATGTGTCTAAAAGAAAACTTCACCTTTTCCTATTTATTATAATGTATGGATAAATGTCATTTTCCAAGGTGAAGAAGGTCATAGGGTACATTTCGGTGTGAGTCACGCGTGGCCCGCGTCAGCTGTTGGCGATCGCTAAGCCTTAATATTTCTCATATGAGTTCCTTTCCCCTCTGTAAAAAATGCCAAGGCCGAACCCACTTATTTATAGAATGTTCCGTATAAACGACGTAAACATGCTGAAACTGATATTAAATATTCAGGCACCCTTTCAGCACGGCCGGTTGACGGTCACCATTGATACCGATTAGGGAAAAACCTCACGGGGTTATAATTGCCCGCATGCGGTTACGGTTGTGCGGTTTAATGTCAAAGTTTAGTGGATCTTTTGGTTGAAGTAACGATATATTTTTGAACTCACGGGATGATATTTAGTGTTGTGTGCGATTGAATATTTCAAAGAAAAAGTATAATTTGTACAGTTTGAGAACAATAAAAAATAGAACGGTGCCCGCATGCGGTTTAAAACAGAGCTCAATAGTATAGGTGTTTGCTGCGGGATAAAACAACACCGTAAAAACACATTTTTAAATTCACAATAACCGTGGGTCCATAGCGAGGGCGGTTTATTATGCTTAGATATTTGCATTATTACCTTGATTAAAAGTTAGGCAGTTATGATACTTAGGAACTTTCTCAATATATAAACAAACCTTAACTGCGTAGGTAGGTATGATCGATTCTGTTGTATTTCAGAATGAGAGCAAACAATTGAAGACAAATATTTTTTTAATTTCATATTCGTTTTTCATCTAGATGTACTTCACTTACTTTATACGAAGAATAGACACTAAGCCGAATGTCAATCATTTGGATCCTTGAGAAAAAGAAAGGCTTAGATTACTCTGCGTTTTATGTATTTATTTCCAATTGGCCTAGTTTTCTTTTGACTCTGTATATAAGGAACATATTAAGAATTTACATCTGCTAATTGTATTACATCTATAGTCACACTAATATTATAAAGGCGAAAGTTTGTGAGTGTGTGTGTATGTGAGTGTGTTTATATGTTTGTTACTTCTTCACGCTCAAACGGCTGGGCCAATTTTGATGAAATTTTGTATGGAGGTAGCTGACAAGGCTACTTTTTATCCCGATATTCCCACGGGATCGACATTTACGCGGGTAAAACCGCGGGGCGCAGCTAGTAATATTATAAATGCGAAAGTGTGTCTGTCTATCTGTCTGTTACTTCTTCACGCTTAAGCCGCTGAACCGATTTAGATGAAATTTGTTAAAGAGATAGTTTGAGTCCCGGGAAAGAACATAGGATAGTTTTTATCCCGATATTCCCATGGGATCGACACTTATGCGAGTGAAACCGCGGGGCGCTGCTAGTATACCTATATTTAACACACTTACACTAGATGACTATCTATAATTATATCAAAAAAATACAAAAGGTCACACGCGTCGAAGTGTACTTTGACATAAGAATTGAATTATTGTTCTGTTTAAAAAAATTACAGCATGTAGTGCCCTTTCTGTCTACTTTTATATTGTAGCGAATATTAATAAGGGCTGTCAAAACTGAAGTTTGTTCCCCTTGAAAGAAGCTTAAGTATGATTTTGTTAAATTATTAACAGGGGTGATTGAAACAGCGCCGCTGCCTTGTCGCAGGGCAGTGGAGTAGCAATGTCTTAGTAGGTATTGAGTGTTCGATCCCGACTTAGAAACTAAGGAATCCTATCTTCATGCTGTTAAAGAAAATCTAGTCTTTCTGTGCGGTGGATAGGGGCCATTACTAGACTGTAAATAGACTGTTACAGCAATAATAATCGTCACAAACAAATAAGGGCCTCCGCATACAGGCGCGACGCGATACCGGTACGAAGTTGTAATAGAAATTGTAAATTCCACGAAGTTGCCATAGAATTTGTGTCACGTGTCTACTAGTGTCGCGTCGCGTGGCGTCACGCGGGAGCCTTATAGAAAATAAAAGCGACCTAATCCTCAAATAGAAACTTATACGACAGTCAACCGATTATTTGTTTTACCGATACTTACTCAGTTCTTGTGAATTTTGCTACCTTTCATCATCAAATAATTCCAGGTAAACATACATCCCTACTTTATTTTCGTAACAATGTTTCACACGAATAGCTGGAATATTAAAGGTCACATAATATTTTCAATGATTACGGAACTCCAAAGTCGGGCCGTACCTTTATATCGGCTTGTGTTCCCGAAAGCAGTCGCACACAATTTTGCTTTGAACATCTCTTTGTGTAGTTGATCGTTGGTAAATAAGTTCATTTTATATTGTTACATAACCAGCCTATTTTATAAGCTTACAACTATTTGTGAAATCAGAATTGTTATTAAACAGTTCAAAGAGCTATTGTAATTCGAGCCATGCAAAACGTTGTCGGATTGGGAAAATATTTTCACTGTTTTGTTGCACATAAGTAATATCTTCCTCTTTGGTCTAGTGGTCGCAAGCACTACTGCTAAGCATGAGGTCCTGGTTTGATTCCCAAGTCGGGCAAAGTGGTATTAGGCTTCAAAGCAAAGTGTTATCAGTAGCAGCCCGGAGTCTGGATGTGGGCAATGTTGACGGACTTAAACATAACTGGCGAAATATGGGTGTACTATGGGTACACTTCTGCCTTATCCTCCAGGGAAACAAGGGGTGATAGAATGATTTCTTATCGTGTACATTCATTACACAAAATAATATCATTAATAACATAACATAACACGTGAATGGGTAGGTAGTTGAGACCGCGAAATTCAAATTTTCTTACGTTTTTTGCAATTTGCAGGTCAGTGTCAGGTTATCTTGATCAAAATAATTATGATTCGCCACAATAACAGGAACAGGGACATATTTTGAGAATTACAATCATTAATACATCTTTCTAAGTAAGATTTCTACCATTAACACTTTTCCATAAGAGATTGGTGGTTGGTGGTAGAAATCTAACTTAGAAAGATATATTAGGTAGGTAGATATAATGATTCTAATGATTATAATTATCTTAATATGTACCTGTTATTGTCGCGAATCATATTTTGATCAAGATACAATCTGACACTAACCTCATCATCATTTCAGACGAAAGACGTCCCCAAGACCCCTAGCACCTCCACTTCGACCGGTTCTGTGCTTCTCGCATCCATTGGGTTCCTGCGGCCTTCACAAGGACGTCGGTCCACCTTGTCCACACTGACCTGCAAATTGCAAAAAACGTAAGAAAATTTGAATTTTGCGGTCTACCACTATCCATTCACCTTAAGTAATGAATGTACACGATACGAAATCATTCAAATAAATGTCGGTAAAGATGGCACAAAAATGTAACTCTTTAGTACACGATGTGACCAACTCTACTGAGTTTCTGCCACATCTGCATTAGGAGCCGACCTCTACATCCAAGAGAAAGGCTTAGCTGATAAAAAGACGACAAACCGCCACAGCTGGTGCTAAATTTAAATACGTTCACAGTAAGAGAATATTTTTTAAATCATGTTTTACGTTTTCGAAAGCATTGCGAAGGACACTGGTAAAGTTTCCAACACAAGTACGTGGTACCGAAAGTTTTAAAGGAAACGTAATATTTTCTTGTTTTTGTAAAGAAGTCTTAAGATTGTTGAGCCCATTCCACAAAAGTTTCTGGAACACTAAGGAATAATAAGGAGTCATAAACAAACATTATGCTGTATAGAGTCGTAAATAATATAATAAGTAAGTACCTACTCATTTATAAAATGAACTTCTAAGCAGTCTTAACAAACTGTTGTCCTTTGTGGAGTGTTTTTATTAGGTTATGATGTTGTTGTTTAAACGTAGCAGTCATACATAGGTAGGAAAAATATCTTTATTTTTTATTGGGAACGAGGTTGAATGAGGTGATTGGGGTGAGAAAGGTGAGTCAAATGATATCCGATTTTGTACCAACACTTCAGCAATACTTTACCAGTAAAGAGGCTTTATTTTGAGATCCACTAAAATAAGTAGGTGTAGGAGCAGATTAGTTGTTAAAAACTTTGGACTTGGCTTCGAAAAAGCTTTAATAAAAGTAAGTAAAAAGCTTGACAGATGGTTGACTGTGGTTTACTTGTTGTTTTAGATTGATGTACCTAGTCAAATCTTTAGAAATATCTGCTAACTATAGGTACTTACAATTACGACGATGTATACAAGTAAAGTGCTATAAATAATATAATAAATTCATTCAGCAATCCCCTTCCAATTAACATTTCGCAGAGATAAAAAGGGTTCACGACAGATATCCGAACATCGTGAACGGCACGTAGCGCTTTGGCCACTAAAACATTAAAAAGAACATAAAGTTGGTACAGCTATCTCAACAAACTAACGTTAGGGAATCTCTCGTAGTGGGGTCAGGTATTGTGAAAAAACCAGGGGCGATATCACAACAAACCCGAGGTGCTCGGCGCGCGCGTTGTTACGGCGACGTGACCCGAATGCTCACGCCCCGATGTTCAGGGATACTTCACAAATGTTTCCGTTACGATACGCGATCTTTTCCTTTACTGAATGCGTACTAAACACGTAAATAGCTATACGATCACCTTAACTTCGTCGTTTAGATGTATTTATATACGACTACAATCTAACAGGATCTAGTTTATTTTTATGAGAGTTTGACGTTATTATCGTGTCTGAAATATTGTTTTAATACCTTTGTAAGATATCAAAATGGAAACCACATTTAATGTGAATCACGTTGCGAGCTGTATCGTATATCTCTATTAATATCAAAGGGTCGGTGTACCAATTCAGATATACTTAATATAATATTCGCTTGACCACATCTAATGTTCAAGTAACATTACCGTCTAATTAAAATGTCTAGTGGTTACTCTGATCGTATAATTTTAATATTTACCGCGTCATTCTTTCGTCGCTACATTAAGAAACACGGAATTCGTTTTAGTGGCCCTCGATATCGTTTGACACAGTTCCCCGCGGCGGCCGTGGCAGGCTCAAGGTGATTAGCTAATTAACCCGACGACGTCACGTGATTGATATCTGTAAAATTGATTACAGAAATATTTTGAATAGTATCTTTCAAAACATTTCAGTTAGCGCTATGAAAGCTGGGATTTAGGGACAAAATTGCTTAGGTTAAATTAATCTTGTTTTATTAAATACGTCACACAAATTAATATGATATAAGTACATAGGAACGACAAATATTAATAAGCATTTACTGTCATAGCTCTACAAAAACATACTTACAATCCAACATCATACCACCCACACGTTTAAAAAAAATCCATACTGTGACCCAAAATCCTTTGTATTTTACAAGATGCACTACTCAAAAACTTAAGCCGAATCCATAAGGAGTGAAGTGTGCAAGACTTTTTTCAGGCAACGTGCACCAGAGCGATTCGTCGAGTTGAATGCATGTTCAACCACCGAACGGAACACTAAAGTACCCATTGCCTCTATGTAAACTTAGGTCTATGTTTAACACAGCTAGCTCTTGTGATATAGCTTTGATCATGAAACTGAGTATTGTACTACGTGTTTAGTTTCTTTAATAAACCACCTAAAAACGAGGGAAGAAATAAAACATTATGACATATCTCGAAGTAAAAAACAGGCCAAGAAAAAAAATGAACACCTTAAATTCCAGTGAACAGGCCACTTTGGTAGAATCATAAAGTCAAAGTCAAAGTCAAAGTCAAATCATTTATTTCAAATAGGCACATTAAAGGCACTTTTGAACGTCAAAAAAAAAACTAAATAGAAATGATTCTAGTCGCCCATTCGAAAAGGTAGTTTTCGTATGGAGAAGAATGGGCAAGAAACTCCACCGTTACTCTTTTAAAAATGTCTTACAAGGTCTTGTATACATAATAAAATTTATATGTGAACACGATGCACCCATAATAAAATTAGTCTACCACAAAAGGTAAAAAGAATTAAAAATTAAGCAATGACAGGTAAATCAAATAAGTGATAGATACATGGTGCTCACATATTTACAAGTTATTTAAAAAAAAAAGAAAAATGAAAAAATGCAAAAGTAGTTGAACTTTAACAAGTGTGTGAGCCACTGTAGTCGCAGATTGTAAAATTGAATTAGAATAAGATGTCATAATTAAAAATATACATATAAATTAAATTAGGAACAAGTTTGATTTTGTCTAGACTTTTAGATTGTCCTATGGAGCAGGACCAGCATGTTTCCAAACATTCTTATCTTGGATATAATCCTCTAATTTGTAATATCCTAGTTTACAAAGTGTACTTTTAATATGAGTTTTAAATTTTCTTTCATTGAATTGCAATATGTCACAAGGTATTTTGTTGTAGCATTTAACACAGTACCCCATAAAAGATGTATGTACTTTCGATAATCTGAAAAAAGGTTGATCTAATTTATCTTTATTTCTAGTATTAAAATTATGCCTATCACTTATTTTATTAAAAAGATGTTGATTTTTTCTTACATACATAATATTTTCATAAATGAATTGGCAAGGTACAGTCAACAGCAAAAGTAGATGATCAAAATCAGAAATTCAATACTAATTAACGGAGTTCGCGTCAGAACTGTGTGGCAGAGCTGTTGCTGTTGTTGTTGTTGAGCTGTGTGCAGAGACTGTGTGGCTGTGTGGCAGAGTTCTGACGCGAACTCCGTTCATTAGTAGGTGTTGAATTTCTGATTTTGATCATCTACTTTTGCTGTTGACTGTACCGTCATGATATTAACCTTTTTAAATAGTTCCCTAAGAGATTCGCGACGACGTAGATTGTAAATGGCTCTGACAGCTCTCTTTTGTAAAATAAAAATGGATTCAATGTCAGCAGCCCGACCCCATAGTAAAATGCCATATGACATAATACTGTGGAAGTAACTAAAATAGACCAAACGCGCGGTTTCTACATCTGTTAACTGTCTTATCTTTCTAACAGCATAAGCGGCGGAGCTTAGCCGCCCCGCAATAGATGTTATATGAGGTCCCCATTGTAATTTCTCGTCTAGCGTGATTCCTAGGAAAACTGTCTGATCAATAAATTCTAGTTTTTGGCCATTCAATATGATTTCACATTCGCTACTTCTAACATTCGGTAATTTAAATCTAATGCATTTGGTTTTTTTTTCATTAAGTACTAAATTATTTACCGTAAACCAATCTTGGACCTGAAGAATAGAGTTATTCACGTCGTCAAGATTTTGTGACCGTCGGTCTATTTTAAAGATTAATGATGTGTCATCTGCAAATAACACCATCTTCGGTTGATTTTGAAGTAATTGGGGTAAATCATTGATGTAAACTAAAAAGAGGAATGGACCCAATATCGAACCTTGAGGAACACCCATTGTCATTTCAGACCCTAATGAGTTTACGCCGTTTACTTGAACTTTAACCTTTCTATCTTTCAGGTATGATCTTAGCAAGTCAAGTGCTGCTTTTCTAATTCCATAGTGCTCCAGTTTCATCAGAAGTGTCTCGTGGTTTACGCAATCGAACGCCTTAGAGAGGTCGCAAAAGATTCCAATGGCATCTTGTGCTTCTTCCCAGGCGTTAAAAATGTTCTTTATAAGGGTAACACCGGCGTCAGTCGTGCAACGCCCTTTGGTGAAACCGTACTGGTGTTCATAAAAGAGTAACATTATGAATCATAATGGACAGTTAACTGTTAAGATAATCGTATCAAATCCCATTGGTGAAGGATTTTTTAGTAATTTTTTTTGTCTGTGCTAAAATACCAATCAATCCAATCCAAATCCAATTCCAATCTTTTTGATCCTACGTAGGTACCTACAGCGAAAAATAGAAAAACACGGACTGTCTTAGCCATATTATGATTCATAATTAATATTATCCTTTTATGATTCTGCCAAAGTGACCTTTTTAGGCCCCCTGTTCCATTTTCGACAAACCGTATTGCCGAGTGGTGCAAAACAATTTATGATCGCTGTGTATTCGCACGTATTCGGGCTCAATTTACCTGTTACAGTATTATTGACAGATCAGACATAATTAACGGCATTAATGACGCCATAAATGTCAGCAGCCGTGCCGGACCCAGTTCATAATAATCCGCTTATAGGTCACGCAATACGAGAACGAATCCTCCGGCTCACTTGTAAGGGATACTTTTATTATACCCCTTAAATCAAGTGTGTTCAATAGAAGATCTTGTATTAATATTCTTTGGTATTACCCTTTTTATCTAGTATATGGAGATTTTATGGATTTTGTATGTGATGTGGTCGTAGCTTTATAGATATGAGTAGGTACCTTTCTATTTGTACCCATGCTTGATGTGTATCTATCTGGGGGCACGGGAGTGCCCCCGCCAAGACGAGCCAAGCGAAGCGCAAGGGCACTACCTACCTTTTCTCGAAGCACTTCGTCGTATTTTTGAACCTTCTTAACTTGGGATTGGATTATATTAGATAAACAAAATTTTCGGGATATGATGTCAGTGGTTGACTTATTAAACCTATATAAAGTTTCAATTGCATAGCTCTTATACTTTAGATTTTATTGATATCTAAAATACCCCGATTTCGTCACTGATTCACTGACTCACTAATGATCATCCATATTCTTAAGGTTCTTCCTGAAGTCCTAGAAAGCTGAAATTTGGTCTCATATAGAGCCTAGCTTCTAAATCCACACGCCCTAATTTCACAAACTCTACACCTTAGTCAAAATATGTGGCTTGGCCGTTTCGCTACCATCACATTAAGGTGAAAAATTTATTCACTGTTCATTACTTTTCTGTTATACAATAGTTCTTGTAGTAACGAAACGGCCAAGCCTCATATTTTGACTAAGGTGTAGAGTTTGTGAAGTTAGGGCGTGTAGGGTTCGAAGCTTGGCTATAAATGAGATCTGATAACTTTTTGGCAGTGCGAGCCTTATGTGGTTCGTCTTGGCAACATTTTACATGAAAATGTTTTTGGTGGGATAAATATTTCTAGGAGTACAACCAGCGATCAACCTGCCGTATTTATTTTTTGGTTTTAATTGCTAAAACAGACTATGAACACATATGTGTTCCCGGAAGGCCGAAAATAGTTGTTCCACAAAGTCCAAACTCACCAAATAATGAATAAAGTTACTAGCTGTGTTTACTTAGTAAGTAAACTCAGTTTCTTCAATTAAGGCAGAGAAGTCAATGACCTTTAAAATACAGACACGAAACAGATACTTAGCTTTATTTAATAAATATTTTTCAACAGTATTTTATTTGATAAAGATCTGCTAACGAATAATACATTAAATAAATTAAACAATCACATCATGCACAAACAATTATGGGCCTCCACAGCCCACACAAAAAGATCGAGTAACATAATTAAATAGTAATATGGAATAATAATGTAATAAATAAATACATTACAGCTCGTTATATAAATACCACTGTAACATGGCACATCGAATGTTCGATATTACCACAATATCTCGAAAAATATATTATGATTGTAACTAAGATGTTACTTACAATTATTTCTGGATTTTCTAATAATTAACATATTGTATTTTGGCTCATTACAGAAAACTAAAATATTATTAAATGTCGGCGCTTAGTAACAATAAGCTTTAGGCGATACCTATCCACGTAAGTATATAGTTTCGTTCGCGACCAGCTTATCTCATTAATATAATATAGTTAAATGGGTACGTGTGAAAAATATGCCGAGGGCGGTATATTTTTCACATTTTTAACAGAAAGCAATGGGATAAAATATCCGATTGCTAACAAGTCTCACTTTAACGAAAGTTATCGAATAAATGCTGAAATAATTGGCGTTGGCGCTCATTTTCCATTGTACTCTGACACAGCCGCTCATCGGCGATACAATTCATGTGTATATGAATTTCCGTGAAATACAGTAAGGGATAAATGTTGTTTTACATAGAGATATGCCTTTATTCGGCCGCGTTGAATTAAATACCATCCCGGGAGTATTACGTGATGTTTCGAGATAAAATGGCTATGTCCTTCTCCTTGACCTGATATTTTACTTAAAATTAGGTGAAGACTTTATGATTATTGGTTCTTTGAAGTGTCATTGAATAATGTAGGCATGATAATTCCGTTTTATCATTTTATGTTCTAATATAGGTAATATCGAATTTAGATTTATATCAATGTTCCTCTAAATAAATAAAATATTATCGAAATCTGTACTTGCGCCTAGAAAACAAGAAGGAATTTGTAAACATAATGAAAAAAAATCGTAAGACTTTGTGCTAAGCATTTAACATAAAATAATTAATTATTCAATTACTCTCGATGCTTTAGGGACACGCATTACAGCAACAATATAAAGATATTGGCCTTAATGAGGAAAAGAAAAGAAAATGCAACTTTTCTCGAAATATAAATAATAATTGACTCGCTTTAAACCGAAAAAGGAACAACTTCACATGTAGAGAAGAGAGTAGATTATTCCGTAGTGCAACTTTTTCTCAAGTATCATTATTTTTGCAGCTCTACAGATATTGGTCTGGTGTAGCAAAGATATTGCCTGTAGCTGTCACCGCCAGTAGTTTCAACTGGCTTATGTACTTGTGTCGTTTCCCCGCATTGTACACTCAGACCCAGCGCGGAATGTGTTTCTGCGCTGTATTATTCTTTTTTATTTACCCGACGGTTTTTTGTCTTCATGTTTATTAATATGTAGTGGACGTACTGGTAATGTAACTTGCGGTGATTTGGTTTAGGAACATTGCATTATGGACGTTTTTATTTCTAAATAATGCATGTTTAGGATTCGGTGTAATTTTCTTTGTCTAGTTATTTTAATGTCTATTGTCAACATAAGCTCCGTTAAAATAAAAAGCATTCTACTGTTTTGGTCAAATAATGGGACGCAAAATAATGTCATAGGATTTTAAAACTTACCCATGAGCTAATAAGACACAGATTTAGACCGAAGACTTCATAGGATGCATTAAGTAAAGAGTCTACTCATTGTCCTCCCCAGACGCGCATATGCCGCACAGGCGCACGAGTGCATTGCACAAATTGCGAAATATAGATATACCTATGCAGAATTAAGTCATGTAAGAGTGTATGTAGGTGTGAGCACTCTTAGTAGGTAACCTAATTCTAGTTCGCCTTTGGAAAATAAAGCTTCAAACGAAACATAGTAGCGTTTATCCGACATCGTTCAATTTAAAAGTAGAGGGATTCTAAGAAGAAAAGTAGCTCATTTTCACTCTGCTTGAGATTCTAATTTCTAGGTCGACTTCATCAATATGAACAGACGAAAGGTCCTAGAAATGTATGTTTCACAAAATATGTTGGTATAATTTCGATTTTTTATTAGGAATCAAAAAGTCTGCTTGTAAATCAACATAATTATTTTATTGAATTGATGTTAAATATAAGTGTCACTGTTTTCATATTTTAATTTAATTGTGTTACTTAATGAAAGCTTAGAGCCGACAAAGATTATTTAAATTTTCATTTTGAGCTCTCATGAGCCTTCTCAGATTGAGAATAAAAACAAACTTTTATAAACATAATCAGCCTATAATGTTCCCACTGCTGGGACACAGGCCTCTTCTCTGTGATAGGGAAACTTTTGTAAAAGAAATTGTATTTCTCGGAATGTTGGTACCTACTATCACAAACATTCGTAGATTAGTGACGTAATACTTTAGCAGTTGTTGGGGACCTAGGCAGCTCTATAGAGTACTATCGTTTCTTGATATGAAGTATTAGGTTTCGATATGTTATATGAAATTCTAGCACAAGATAAAAAACAAAAATAATATTCATGAATTCATCGTATTTTTCTGGAGTTCTGCTTATCCTCGACGGAAAAGGCGTTAAAAGCGTGATTTTTATTCATTGTGATGAATAAAAATCACGCTTTTAACGCCTTTTCGCTACGTATAGTATTCTAGAATGTGTTCTAGAATACTATACGTTTTGGAAAAGAATAAAAACCATTGTCTTCGTTGTTAATAAGCGAAATCACACATATTCGCATTAAATTATAAATTCAGTTAATGTAATGAAAAATACGTCAAAAACAATATGTGTTCGTGGCCTCGTGGCTTCGTAAAAGTTTAAGCGTAATAAAAGCTTTTCAAGGTAAGCCATTTTCGTTTCACTGTGTTCACTATTGATGGTATAAAATGGGTTCTGTAAAATGGAAACCCGGTCAGTGGAAACACCACACTATATAAAATTAAACTAGAAAGGACTTGCCGTTTAGATTAATTTCACGGTAATTACAAAGAGGTAGGTACTGAAGAGCGTATAAACGTAAACGCTTGCTACAGATTTTCCCGCGGCGCGGCTTCCAGGTATATGAAGAGTTAGTTCCACAAATTCCCCTTACTAGTGATAGGCCACCGAGCGACGTGTCCGGTGAATCAACGAGAAGCGCTCCGCTCGGTCGGGCAAAAACGGAAAACCATTTTACGGTCCATTGTGAAAGAGGATTGGCAATTTCGTTCCGAGCTTACTCGACCATCGGCCGGACAAGTTTTACAACGTCTCTGATGTAACGCGAATGCTCTGACGAAAGTCTCTAATACATGCGCATTGCTCTCGCTGAGTCAGCACTTCATTTTCCCTATTTCGTCGCTAATCTGACTAAGTGACGTAACTGACTCGAAGCATATTTTACAGGGCAAGCTATTTGCAGTTGAGGGGTACCTATGATTGAGGGTAGCTTGCTCTATATACATTCTACTAATTATACAAAATTGAGTACGTGTGTAGTTCTGATTAAGATCTTTATATTGGTATTACTACTATTGTTATCGTGTTAATATTGTTTTAATAATTAATATTATAAACAGATACGTCACTTCGTGAGAACTTTGTTTTTATTTTGTTCGGAATACATGATCAGATAGGACGGGACACTTTCATAAGAAATTGAAAATAATACTCAGTATTATAGGAAAATCAGCTTTAATCATCACATAAAACATATAACTTGTAATTACTCAACATTAGCAATAAATTTAACTCACAAAATTATACTTTTTATTAAATTAAAACAGATTTAGAACAAATTTATTTTTATTCTTCGAACTTGTACTCGTACTCTTTATAAAAGAGCACAAGTCTACTACACTACTACTAGTAAGAGTACTGTCTTTGCCATATTATGATTCATAATGTTATCCTTTTATTTTTATTTTATTTATTTTCCGGTTAGACTGGAAACCGACCCTAACATAGTTGGGAAAAGGCTAGGCAGATGATGAATGTTATCCTTTTATGATTCTACCAAAGTGGCCTGTTTAGGCCCCCAGATCACAGGTACAGGCACTAGTAGTTAAAGAAACTAAGTCTTCATAATTTTCTTTGGCTATTTTCGGTTGTTTCATTTAAAATACGAATTTCCGTGTGCAGAAAAGATCTTTGACGTTTCAGATTTAAAGACCTGTACGATTCTTCGGTATGACTAGTTTTAAAGAACAGAGTCGTAGGGTCACGAACAGTAGTCGTAGTTTTACGAACAGACAATGCTGTCATTTCGGTCCAGTTCACTGGAAATCCTTGGTCATCACTTCGTACCGATAGTAGACGTAAATCAGTAGATAGCTCGAAAAACTCGAAAAACCGATACATGATAAAGTTTACTTCTTCGTCCAACTTAAATATTGAAATTAGTTGAGAAGGCACAAAAACATCTCCAGTTTTCTTTAAAGCATAGCCGGTTGCACTATGGTTTCGCACAGAGAATTGTAATGTGATCTCTATAAGATTGCTTGCATTGTTAATCGCATAAAGTAACATTGAAGCCACAATTGAATTGCGGTTCTGACCACTGCAACCATCAGCGAATAAATAAGTGACCTTCAGGCCCTTTTGATCACGATTTAATAGAAAGCTGAGGGATACTAAACGACTTAAGTCACTTAAATGACCCCAATTTAAGTAACAATTGAATTTTTATGAATCTCACTAAAAGACCTATGTTACTTAGGTCCCTTATTATGATCTTTTTTTTTGTAAACTGTAGATACGTCGGTCTCGATTTTTGCATTATCATGGGAACGGTAAGGCATACGGATACGCCGATTAGACAGATCAATTCGACTTGGAAAATGTATCAAATTACTCTATTTAGGTCGGTTTAGTCCAAAATGTCAGATACGTCAGTTAGTCAGATTAGCGACGATTTAATCTAAGAAAAGTTTAGCTGTCACTGTCACTGTTTTGTAAGTAATACCAAGTAATAAAAGGTTCTAAAAAGCTTTGCACAAATTATCAACACGACGTACGTCGTCACACAGCTGCGTACGCTGGCTACGCTGTCGTAGCGGGCTGCCGGAGTCGTAGCAGGCTACCCAACCGCTACGCAGTCATAGCAGGGTATCAATCTGCTACGGACCTACTAATGAACCACTTTTGCCAGTTGCCACTCCTTACTCTAGTCTATAAACTCATTTTTTTTTTACTTTTTTGTACATTTTAGATTTTGTGGTGCCATTGATATAAAAAGAATACTTTATATTATGTTCTGAAAAATAAAAATAAATATTTACGGCTTTGACTTAATGTTCCATTATTATTTTATTTTACGTTTGGTACTTATCTAATAGCAATCTGACAACCAGTCTTACCAAGGGACATCGTATTACCCAGTAACTGGGTTGTGGAGGTCAGATAGGAAGTCGCTCCATGTAAAATACTGGTATTCGGCTTCATCAGGTTAGACTGGAAGCCGAAAAGGCTAGGTAGATGATGATGACTTATCTAATAGCAAAGATTAAAAAACTGGGGGCCCAAAAAGGCCACTTTGGCAGAATCATAAAAGGATAACATAATGGATAGTTAACCGTTAAGTTAATCGTATCAAATCCCATTGGTGAAGCATTTTTCAGTAATTTTTTTTTGTCTGTGCTAAAATACCAATCAATCCGATCCAAATCCAATCCCAATTGCTCTTTGATTATACCTACATAGTGCAGCGAAAAAAAGACAGAAGAAAGAAAACACGGACTGTCCTCGCCATATTACGATTCATAATGTTATCCTTTTACGATTCTCAAAAGTGGCCTTTTTGGCCCCCTGTCTGTTTTAAATAAAGATCAAAGGCCGGAAATTATAATAAAATAAAGGCCTATTAATTAGAACTCAGCAATTGTGATGTTCTATGCTGAAAAAGTCGCTATTGACGAATCTAATCCTAAACAAACGAAGCCTTTAATTTAGAGGATTAGCAAGGTTATACAATAATTAGATTGGAAATCGATATCTACTCCGTATGTACGTGAAACTTTTACCTATTCAAACCTATATAAAATGGCTTAGATAAACCCACATTTGGATTAAACAACGATGGATAAGGCGAGTCAGGTATAGTGAATATAGAAAATGTTTATAACAAATCTAAATATTTATCATAACGGTAAACATTAAAATATCAAATTGACATTAAAACATCATGAGGAAACCGGCAATAACATCTACCTACCCGCACTGGGCCCGCGTGGGGGATAACGACCCACTCCCTCTCATCGAAAGGTCTGTGTCCCAGCAGTGGGAACATTGTAGGCTGATTATAAACATCTATCTATACATATAATAAATCTGTAGACGAGGCGTTTCAGTACATTGAAAATATTAAAAAAAAATAGTTGGAGTGTTAGAGGATAACCAACAGATGCCATTTCGTATTTTTTTTGAATTTTTGTCCGTTTGTTGGTTTGTCTGTTTGGATGTAAGATTATTGATTTGAACAGGTTCAACGTAAAAAGTGCCAAATCAATATGGTTAGTTTTATGGTGTAGAACTCGGAGTAGTGATTAGTTTTTGTTTCATCACAATCGCATAACTCTATCAAAAAATATAATCAATTTAAAGTATTCTAGAACAACTTTTTATTATGTTTTTGGGAAACACGTAACGACATCTATTGGCACGATATAGTACTTACTAACGAAAACATATTATTATTGTGATATAAATTTATATAACATTACTATGTGAATAATCACGTCCTATTAAGCTTACCTATAAAACGAAATAACACAGATACTTAATATGTCTGTGTTATTTTAAAAAGTACCTAATGATAGGTAATGGTTGTCTATATATATATTTATTAAGTATCTATTTATAACTCAAGAACGGCTGAACTGATTTGGCTTAAAATTGATGGGGAGGTAGCTTAGAAGCAGGAGACGGACACAGGATACTTTTTTTAAATACTTTTATTACTTATTACATATAGGAGTAGGGTAGGAGTAGAATAGGAGTAGGGTAGGAGCAGGGTAGGAGTAAGGTAGGAGCAGGTTAGGAGTAGACAGGGTAGGAGTAGGGTAGGGTAGGAGTAGGGTAGGAGTAGGGTAGGAGTAGGGTAGGGGTAGGGTAGGGTAAGGGGTAGGACACCACGCGAACGAAGTAGCGCCGGGCAGCTAGAAATAATTTATATGGCAAAACAACGTTTGCCGGGCCAGCTAGTTAACAATAAAATATTAGATAAGGAAAGTTTGAAAGAAAAAATTTAGCACTTTCTCACATGTTTTCCTACACGGCATAAAGGAATACTTAACGAAATCACGTCAGTGTGGTAAATTGCTTAATGTGCATGCCAAACGTGACAGGTGGCTCAACCTAACTCCGTTCTCAGGGCATTACACATGAGAAGGAAATATCCTCAAAGCATTTTCCTTAATCGTTCAATTTGAACATGATTCGTGTGGAGATGTTTTAAAGTATATTGGTAGGTACTTGCTTCGAATCGACCTGACGCACCTCAAAACTGGAACTTTTAGCTTCTTGAACGTTTATTTAAAACTTTGCCTATACCATCAAAGGAAATAAAGAGCGTGGCACGGTTCCAACTACTTATTTTCAAACCGTTACAAAACTAAATTATGAAATATAATCTTAGGCAAAAGGCCAGCCTCAAACTTTGAATAATAAACAAGTACCTAACTACAACAACATTAAATAGAATATAACCTCAATTAGTTTAAACTGCAAAACTATTTCGCAGCAAGGACTCATATTTGACACCAAAACGTCCCCGCATTGTAATGGCACCCTCAAAGTTATCACGTAACTGCATTTATTAATGTAACAAATGATCTGTTGACAATGGTACGTATTGGATGTTAAATTACTAAAACCCATATCAATTACACAAACCGAAGAGAATTATAATGCGGCCCAGCATGTTGGCGTCGAACCGCGAACAGCTCTCGTCTGGATAAACGGAGGCCTATTTGAAATTCCAATTAGAAAGTTTTCTCATTTACTTGAATCAGGGCGTAGAGTGGCGGAAGGGCAACAATCCGCGCTGATTAGTCCTGGTCTCCACCCTGCATCAGATTTAAAGGGTATGGGTTCACCGCATAAACTAATCCTTCATTGAGGACTACCTTATTTGAATTATTTTTGGGCCTAACCCTGCGGCTGTTCGCGGATTATTCGAACGTCGCAGTTAAAAACAAATTGATTCCAACAATTCACTTTTATTTCTACGAGTTTTGTGACTTTACTGTAGACCTACAACTATTGAAGCTCTTAAAATACACATTTTGTACTTTGTATTGGCAAAATTTAAGTTCTAAATAATTTTATGGTACCTACGATACGACTGAAACTTCCAAATAAACCCACGGGAAATAAACGTTTGCACTGCATTGTTTTCTGTTTACGAGACTTGCTTATTTAATTAAATATTATCAGCTTTGTGTTGGTTAGTAAAAAATGGCTTATTTTTTTTTGACATCAGGTTTTATAATTTAGTCCACGGTAGGTAAGTATATTCATTATTTAATGTTTCTACCCTTCGTCGGTATGCGGTGAATATATTTTAGTTCGATGTATCTATTCCACGTATGGTAACAACACACAGGAAGTCAAATTTCCGGCGAATATCGCGCCTACATCCAAAAATAATATTTCTCTTGATAGATGTGTCGCCGTCCGACCATCGACCACAAACAAGCTCAGAAATACGGATATTACTGATTCAATATTCTACGAAAAGTTATGTTGCCTTTCGATAACTTCCGAGTTTTCTATACTACTATCGATTCGGCGCGAGGCCAATTTATTCAAAAAGTATCAAGCGTGAACCGCCCAGACACGGAAGTTACCCAGTTGAAAATTGAATTTATCAAACTTTTCCGGGACAAACAGATAGGTACTTTATAGACTGTGAAATGCAATTTACTTTCAATTGCAATCAATCGGGTGAATTGAAGCTTGTAATGCTAAATGCCACAGTGAAACATGTTCACCAAGCGTGAGCAAGTACATGCAATCTCCTAGCACTGATTTATAGGTATGTACATACATTTTATGTAAATTGAATGGATAATAATTATTGACCTTCAGGAGTTTAGTCTAGTATTTAACAAAATGGTAGTAAGGATATATCGCTTTCAGTACCAAACGGTTCTTTTCATTCGTTTTACCGGTTCATAATTGTACGACAATACTATTATTTCTATTAATGTATAGGTAGTTTATATTGGATTGGTAAGTAGGTATCGGTCATCGCATGCGCACGAACAACCCAATGGAATTTTCACTGACACCTAATACTTTTGTTAGCTTCTTAATAATCAGATAAATGAATAATTACCTGTGATAACTAAATATACCTTTAAATTAAAATAAATTAAATAAATTTTATTCAATAAAGTGACCAATGATTTTTATTATATTAAAACAGATTTCCTTCCAAATTATATAGGTACTCGCTAAATAAATATGGCCGCCCTTTCTTTTTATTTCACGAAACTCAACCGTTCTCCAATAGGAATAAAATGATAAGGCTCGACGTTTGGAGTGGCCAGCCTTTCGCAAAACAGGGCCGACTTAATTAACATCGTGCCGTTTTAAGAATAGAACGTGCTCATAACGTGCTGGCGTTCATGAAAGCTGTAAGGGTCAATACAGTCCCGTAGGCACTTGTGAATTTGGTATGACCACTAGACGTCACTCTATCCGTGGCGGCTATGATGTCTGTAATTAGTGCGTCGCATGGTGCGTGTCATATGTCGAGCCGGATCGAATTGCGTCCGTTTCAATTAAATTCCGACATGAGCGCGAACCGTGCGGCCGCCCGGCTGGCCGGCTTGAGAGCTCTCATTGAACACGGTTAGGACGGTTGAATCGAATCAATTCGCGACCTACTATGCAGATTTTATTTATTTTACTATACGTTAAAAGGCATGTCGATAATTGGTGGAATTACTGATAGAATATGCCGCTTTTGTACGTTTTATTCAGCTTTATTCATTCGGTACAAAGTTGTATGGAAAAATAGGGCACAGCAAGAAGCTGGATAGCAGTAACGAAATTAATCCACATACGTTATAACAACCTTTTCATGTTTCCCTCACACAAAGAATCGTCTCGTCGCAAGTTGTATTGCTCACAATAAAATTGCAACGTACCGCAAAATACGTAGAGCGTAGCTCTATTTAATCAAGGACCACGTAATAAACACTTTCTGTGTCAAACATCACGTGACCTGGCATATCAAACGACACGTTCTAAATGCATGCTCACAGTTTCAATATTAAGTTTTGCTCTCAAATTTTCATTTGCAAGTTGGCAGCTGTAACTATTGTCACCAGCGCCAACGAGGCGTCACGTCTGCGAGGACATAATATTAAGAAAATGGCCAGACCATCAGCAGACGATTACAAATGGCTGCGACACGAGGGCGATTAACCGAAGCACATTTTACAGGGTCGGCTCGTCAATAACTTTTACCTGATCTTTAGTTACGACAGGCACCTAAACTGGTACAAATGATGCTTGGGTAAAATTATTTTAGCTTATTACAACTTCTTTTTTCGGGATCGACACGTTAACGCCATTTGAGTTACCTACTTGGACACGTATGACTTTATGTATGCTAATGTCCGTGAAGCAATTTTAATTAGTTACTGCTACTTTCAGCTTGCGTGTACGCTACTCACATTATTTTAGAGGTGGTTTTTAAAAGCTGTGCTAAACAAACGCAAGGAAAATAATAATTAGTAGCAGGGACAGCAATAGCAGTAGGTAACAACTTTACATTTTTTCACTGACGACTCAATTTATTCAGAATCCCAAACGGAGTCTCACTTCGTTGTTTGGGCCTTTGATAACTGTACGAGTGAAGCCATTTGAATAAATGGTGGCCGATTCTCCAGCCTCAGTATAAAATATGGCCATTAATTCATTACACCCGAGCTAATTGCTTCGCTGCAATTAAATTATTCTAAATAGCTACCATTACTGATATTGTTCTACTGTATTAACACTTCAATATGCATTAGTAACAACATATCTTTCTAGTATATTTAACACAGACAGTTGCTACTATTTAACACTTTGTTTCTAAGGCTATAACGTAAAGATTAGGTAGATATCATTAATCCCCGTAGTTTCAAATAAAGATAACCCTCAAAGTACGTAGTCATGTCCAAACAGTAATTTATTTGTTTTACAAGACTGGAAAGTGTCAAGCAAAAGTGAAGTTTGAAAAGAATAAAAGTATTTTTTAAATGATACCAACAATAAATTAAAAAGAAATTAGAATTATCTCGAGCAGAAACATATTTTTTCGCAGTTATCGCTTTCGAGTGTCGGGGACGATTCCATTTGTCTTGTGCGCAAGTGTATTCCCTGTGGAGTTTTCAAAGCAAGTTTACTGGGCCCGTGATAAGATAGAATAAGCCCTTTGCGCTCGTATGTCATGACTTCTTCCTGCAGACGAAGACCCAGGTTTAGTGAAAGTTGGACATATTTATTTCTGTTCAATAATGACACTTATATCTCAGTACTTAATTGAATTGAAAGATAATGTTGCTTTACAAAATTTTTATTATGTTCAATATTATCCTTTTTTTTTTGCGGATGGGAAATCATCACATAACCCCTCCCGCTCTGGGTGGAGCGGAAGGGACTGTCAGACTGTTACTGACTAAAACCCACTCGTGTTCCTTCCTTAGCCCTTTATGTTCCGGGCCAGCGATATCCCTTTCGGACAATCCCGCTGACCCGGCAGGCTTTGGCCTTAACGGACCGCTTCTCTGATGCTGACATCTCTTTGAGGCGCGCGTGGAACACGTACGCGCCGTCCGGCACGGGCCTGGTCCTGATCGCACGGTGAGCTACCCACTACTCTCCGCCCGCAGGCCCGCGCTACGGTCGCCGGGAGTCGTCGCGCGGTTCCCAACGCCCGGAGCGTCTCCCGAGGCGGCTGGGACGGGAAGCTCTCTCCCTGAGCCGTTCCGCCACCTCCTTCGCTAGCATAACTGCTTCGCAGAAGGAGGTGACTGCCTCCCACCCCCTCTCGCTCCGGACCATGGCTTGAATCAGGGCCGGACGCCAGAGGTCGCCGCCGCTGCCGATCGCCTCTACGAGGACACGGCGGTGCTCCGCCCAAGCGGGCCAGACCTCCACCGTATGCTCCACCGTGTCCTCTAGGCGATTCTGGCAATGGTGATTCCCGGCCGTTTCCTCCCGCCTGATTATGTACAGGAACCTCCCGAAACATCCGTGTCCGGTAAGGACCTGCATCAGGCGGTAGGTGAGGGCGCCGTGACGCCTCTCTAGCCACTCCTCAAAGAGGGGTCTTATCGCCACTATCGTGGCGTGGCCTGCGCTGGGTTGCGACAGTCGCTCTTTCCATGCCGCCATGAGATCGCGCCGGAGGTCCGTCCGCTCCGCCGCGATTTGCCGCGGAAGCGAAGTTTCCCCCCGGCGTAGTGCCTGCACGCGCCACTCATACAGGCGCGCGAGGACTATCGCCTCCAGATGCCATGGCGGCAGTCCGGCAAGGAGGCTTGCCGCCTCGCCCGAGATCGTGCTGTAACCCCGGATAAGCCTTACGGCTACCACCTTCTGGGGGGCGTTTAAACAGTGAACGCGCCCACACCGAGGCCCCGATAGGGCCATGGATCCCCCGATCCCGTAAGGCCTCCGTAAAGCCTCCGGAAGGAGGCGTTTGGCCCCCTCAGGTTGGGCAAGAGCCGCTTGAAGGCGGCCCCGGTCAATACTATCCTTACTTTTTAAATTTGACGAGGTGGAAAATAGGACGATGTAGATCTCAAAATTGCCTTTGTGGTCTATTTTCAGTGTCAACAAAATATCTAAAATTAAATCAGCGTCGTTGTACATATTTTACTTTGGGTTTTTATTCTAATACGAGATTAAATAATGCCGAAGTCATAGAAATGTGTTTATTCCTGGCTACAGATGTCATGAAAATTCAATATGCGCCCAAGTAATTTCAACCCACCACTGAATCTCTCTATTCAGTTATTTCACCAGTCCTAACTAACATGTTAGTTAATGAGTTTCATAGTGAGAATGTATTTCACTAAACGTTTGTCATTTCGTACCAAAATACACTTGTCATTTGTTATGTGAAGTCTAAAATGAAGCTCGACGGCCCTTCTCTGAGTGATGGCTATTCATCCAGATACCCTTTCAGCGAATTACTTAGATGGGATTCAACGGATGACAGTTTAATCGTGAGTAAATTCGAACAACAACAATAATTAGCCCGTAAACACGCACAAAGTGTCCTTATAAACTAAGCTACTATTCTTGTTCCTTCTGTAAGATTGATTCTCTGTCCATGCTGTAAGATTGTGGAACTCACTTTGGCCTAGCATTCGTGATTACATACATCAGGCGTGATCGGGGTCAAGAGCGGGCCCATTTAGTAATAAAAAAAAAAGATTTAATAGTAGATTGTGTGCCAAGGGAGCAAACAAATATTTTGAAGGCGAGAGTGTTTCTTTGAATCCAGAGCGGAGCGAAGGATTCTGGAGTAGAAGAATCCCGAGCGCAGTGAGGGGTTCTAAAGTAGAATCCTTAGCGTAGCGAGGGATTCAAAGTACGTCACTCGAGCTTAAAATAGTATTGCTCCCGAGGTGAACACTCTACTTTTTATCACCCTCTATGAATAAATAAGTAAGTGCAACGTATGAATAACGTTTATTTATTTACATACAATTACTTGAGGAAGACATACTATTTTTTTACAGACTTCAAAAAAAAGGAGGTTATCAATTCGACACGTATGTATGTAATATTATTGGAATTGCATTATATTCACATATGACAATCTATTAGGGCTTCCAAACAAATATACAAAAATTTATAGACGTATGTATGTATGTTTGTCCACGCATATCTCCGTAACTATTAATCGAATCGTGACCATTCTTTTTTATTGGCTTACATTTACTTCAACTTAAGAAACAGTGCAAGTTTTATCAAAATCGATTCACAAATTTTCAAGATATGGACTAAGACGTGAAAGTGTGACGGCCTGGCTTATTGATACGAGCTACGGGTGTAGTGTCAAAGGGAAAACATGTCAAAACCTTGGTCAAATTCTAGTGCAACAACTAAAAATTACGAAATAAAAAGTAATTTAAAAAAATTAAACCGACTTCAAAAAGAAATTAACTCAAAATTATGAAATAATTTTAATTTCGGAAGTCGGTGGCAAAAAACTTAGGGAAGGTTCACATCTGACGGAAAATACGTCGGGCGTAACTGCGATTGCGTCTATTTATTCCCTCGACGCACTAACGCATCATCGGTTGAGTGTGAAAGGTTGAATGTTTTATCATACATTTGTCTGTTCTGGCGTTACGCGACCGATAATACGCGACGCATGTTCCGTCAGATATGAACCTTCCCTAAAACTCTAAAATACAGATCCCAAAGACACCGACTTCCGAAATTAAAATTATTTCATAATTTTGAGTTAATTTCTTTTTGAAGTCGGTTTAATTTTTTTAAATTACTTTTTATTTCGTAATTTTTAGTTGTTGCACTAGAATTTGACCTTAAATTATTTTTTTAT
The DNA here is from genome assembly GCA_963082905.1 of Oligia fasciuncula. Lineage (NCBI taxonomy): Eukaryota > Metazoa > Arthropoda > Insecta > Lepidoptera > Noctuidae > Oligia > Oligia fasciuncula. The sequence continues at coordinate 9,790,412 of OY720395.1, read as the reverse complement.
AAAACTAAGTAAAATCCTAATTTGAGTAAACATTTTGAGTATTGATGCAGTTTTAGTTTTCATGAAAATCGAGCCCAAGATTCCTTTAAGTACTTTTCGCTATTCCTCATAGTTCCGGATTTGGCCATCCACGCCCACTTGAAAAATTCACCTGTATATTATCACGCGTCAAATATACGGGTCGTGTGACTTGAACAAACTTTAGTTAGATTTTTAAACAAATTCACATCTACTGTTTGTGCAGCTGCGGAGCTACACTCTAGCAAATAAATAGCACACACAGACCCGAAATCATATTTTGCTATAAAAGTTGGCTACGAACATTGGCCTCCAACTCATAACGGCCCTCCTTTTCGCGTTGAGGTTATAAATAAGGCGGGCCGGAACAGCTGATGTTAAAGTGATTTGTGAATGAAAACGCTGAGAGAATAAACAAGAGACCTGGGTAAGGTCTAGTCAGAGGCCAAACGACACACTTGAAATAAATTACAAACCTACTTGAAGGTACTTTTCTCAAAAATTTTAAGTAGGTAATAGAAGTGTGACAAAAAACCAAAGACCAAATCAAAAAGAGAAGCACCGCTATATAAGGTCACATTAAAATAACTGCCGGTCGATTCTGTAAAAATCTCACCGTGAAAACTTAGGTGAAGTGAGTTTGGTTTTGCTAGGAATTGACACTATTGACAGCTCACTCCACGCTCACTTCACCTAAGTTTTCACGGTGAGATTTGTACAGAATAGCCCCGCTGGAAACCATAAATAGGTTGATCAATATGACTGTATGACTGTCCGTTCTTCAAGCATTGTATGCGTTTATGTATGAACTACCGTAGTTTAAGCACTATTTTACTATTAAAATGGATCTTATTGTCTAAAACAATAAATTAATTGATAAAATATTTATAAACTCGTTTAAGATTCCCGCTATTTCAATTAAGTGGGTACTCTTTGTTGAATTTATTAAGATATTAAGGTATTGAAATGTATTCACGTTGCCAAAATATGTAAATGAGATGTAAAAAAAACTGTCGCTGGAACCAAAAACTCTCCAAATTGTGGATAAAAAATACTGATCTTAATTAATTTACAAGAGGTAAGGCTTTCTGGTAGGCTGGCAAAACGCAAGAATGAATAAGATTTCCCGCTGTAATAAATTGGACAACTTAAAAAAATACCTTTGATTCAGATTGAATCTCGATGGTTTTCAAGGAGGCGCAAGTTGTTCTAGTAGATACTAATAAATTACATTGAGGAGTTGCCCCGGCCAAAGGTCTTATAAAACTAGATTCCCTTGGAAAAGTGGGATCTCTATATAAGGAAGGGTTTGTACCTTAGTAAAACATAACTCACAGCTAGCTGCGTCAAGGATATTTCGGGTAATAAATCAACCCACTTTCAGGATTCTGCCTTGTGCGCGATAATGCGATCCTTGTCATCGTATCTTATTACCTGTTGAACACGGATACAATTTTATTACTTAAGAAAATGAATGTATATTTGAACAACATTCCAGATGAAAATATTATCATAAAATATTTTAGCTCATATCTGACTCGGAATGGAGTGGCCATAAAATGTCCTTTATGGCAAGAGAATCAACATTATTATCGCGGTCCTCAGAACATTATGCAAACAAATTGGTACATTTACTACAACATCATATATGAGGTAAATATGTTCGATACGTCAACGTAACATATTATTATATACCTACTACATTATACATTAATTTGCGTAGACGTGACTCAAATAGCCCAAAACGTTTGGAGCTGGAATGGTGACCTCGGTGGCAGACAAGACAACCCATTTAATGTAGTCCTTCGGTGGGTAAGGGCTTATTGGTGGATGTCGGAACCCACAAATAAGCGCTTGTTATAGGTATACGTAGAGACCATCCGACCATAACCCCGCTTACCTTAAAATAAATAAAACATTCGATATTAAAATTTATCACCAACGAATACAGGCGGAAGGTTGAACTGTCCGTATCAATAAATATTTCGACTGTGCATATCACGATTAACAAAGGTTTTTGCACGTTTTATTAACATATCGGTGGAAAACAGAGAGCTTTTGCCATTATTCGTCGATTATTCAGTTTGTCCATTATATTTTTTTCTAAAATAACAAAAGTTTTGGATATATATACTAACAATAAAGCTGAAGAGTTTGATTGTTTGAACGCGCTAATCTCTGGAAACACCAGTCGCATCGAAAAAAATATTTTTGCATTTGATAGCCCAATTCTTGAAAAAGGTAAATAGGCTATTTAACAGGGCTCTTAATAGTCAAGAAAAAAGGATAAAAAGTCAGAAAGAACGCTAAGCGAAAACAAAGTAAAGCGGAGGCGGGCGCTGCGATGCGACGCGGTGGGTCCGGGGAAGAAATTTCACGCGGACGAAGTCACGGGCAGAAGCTAGTTTATAAATATGATGATAAGACGGCACAAGAAATTTCACCCATTATAAAGAAAATGGAGCGGGGTAAATCCCCGGGTCATGATGGTCTCAGCATCGAGCCACCTGAGATTTGCGGGGGGACACTTGCCGCGTGTACTTGCTTTGTTTTTTAACATGTGCGTTACTCACGGATACACACAATGGTAGTGCCTATTCTGAAAAAAAAAAAAAAATTAAAAACCCTTACTGAAATGAACTTAAGTTAAAACAAACTGAAAGCTAAAAACAAGCTCATTTTAAATTAAATAAAAGTTGGAAGCAGACCCCCCATAACCCGGAACATAATGGGCTAAGGAAGGAACACGCTGTAAGTGTCTGACACTCCCTTCCGCTCCACCCAGAGCGGTTTGCAGAGCAGAGCATTTGATGATTTCCACAAAAAAAGACCCCCCATTTGAGTTTGAAAATATAAAAATGGAATGGGTCCCGCCCGCTTCCAACTTTTATTTAATCTAAAAAAGGCTTGTTTTAGCTTTTCAGTTAGTTACCGCAGTCGGGTTTTTTAGTTTCTTTAATTACTTTTTTTTTTATTTCCAGCATTTTAGTTTACAAATGTGAAAGATTTCGCAGACGGTTTAGTTCTTGCAAGGAGTTTTGGTCGTGAGGGTTGTTTAAAAGCTTTTTTGGATCAAGTGCACAATACGTGTTTTTTATCTTTTTTTTAAAACATTATCTATCATTTTTATATCCCACTCGATGGTATTAGAAGAAAAAAAAATTTCGAACTCCACATTATGGCATCCCAAATCCGCTATTTTCCTTTGTTTTTTATTTTAATATAGCCAGTGTCACTCGCGCTATCAAGACAAATCGAAAGACGTATAATTTAGCAAAATCTGTTGGTTTGTTTAGGAGTTACGAGAGAACAAAGAAACGGACATACATACATACAGGTCAAACACATAACCCTACTTTTGGGCTTCGCCCCGCGCGCCGGTTAAAAATAAAACCGGGGATGTCTCTGACTTTACCAATTACTGGCCCTTTTCTCTGGACATTGTCATAGCTAAAGTTTTGGACAGTCTGCTTGACAAGCAATTGGCTAAACACCTCGAACTCCATGATGCCCAGTTCGGTTTTAGGCCTGAACCGTCAACCGAGAGTGCAATCATGTGCCTCAAGCAGACTGTTCAATACTACACAGACAGGAAGACTCCTATTTTTTTTTGCTTGTTTTCCGGATCTGTCAAGGGCATTCGCTCTCGTATGTTACCATGTTTTTTTTAGCGTAAACTAGAATGTGAGACTACGTCCACCTGAAATAGTGTCAATATCCAAGTACCGGTATCCCTGATTGGTATAGTGAAAGCAATAGCGTGAAGTGAGTTGGCTCGCACTCGGACGTGTATCGGTTGGAGTGCGGGGCGAGGCAGGGGGGCTCAGCTCATCAACCTGTACATGAACCAGCTGAACCTTGAGCTCAGCAGCACCAAAGTCGGATGTCATATTGATGGGGTGAGCATTAATAACATTAGTTATGCTGACGATATGGTGTTGATGAGCCCATCGATCGGTGTTCTGAGGCGACTGATCGGTATATGCGAACATTATGCGGTGACTCATGGGCTCAAATATAACGTCATAAAAAGTGAACTAATGGTTCTTAAAGCAGGCAGTGCGACATATTCGTGTATTCCACATATCGTACTGTGTGTAGAACCCCTGCGAAGAGTGGACAAGTTTAAGTATCTGGGCCACTGGGTCACTGAAGATCTGAATTGTGACATTGAAAAGGAACGTAGTTCACTGGTTGTCCGTTGTAACATGCTGGCCCGCATTTTTGCGCGATGTACGAAGCCAGGTAAAGTAACGCTTTTCAAAGCTTACTGTCCTTTTCAAAGCTTACTGTCAGTCCTTTTAATTACACGTGCAGCCTGTGGGTCAACACTCAGCGGGCAAACACGCGCGACTTACGCGTTCAATATAAAATGCACTGAGAGTACTGCTGCGGCTGCCGTGGCGTTGTAGTGTTTCAGGGATGTTTGCGAATAATAATATTAATGGTTTTGGCGCCATTTTTAGGAATAGATGTGCATCCCTGATGATGGGTGTTCGCGGCTGCACCAACAGTATTCTCAGTGTGTTCGCAGATCGGTGGGATTACCCGATGTTGCGGAGGTGGATGCAGCACCACGCTGAATTTTAATTGTTTATCTGTGTCTGTAACCTACTAACACTAGAAGTTAAGTAAAATTGTTACTAACCCTATAGACTCCCGTTTGAAATAAAAGTTTCTATTCTATTCTATAAGTATCAAATCGTGGAATTTTTGCGTGTATTGAGTCAATATCTTAGAAATACGCTAGTGTTATTTAATAGTAATAAATACCCACAATGTTAGTAATTTCATAAGTTTTTTTTTTAGCCTAGGTTGCCCCACTGCTGCTGCAAAGGCCTCCTCCAAATCCTTCCTAGAACTCTTTGCCGCGCAACCTCGAACCAGCTCTGCATAAGTTACACTATTTTAGATTTTACTCTGTACGAATGTCTTCTTCCTGCTCTTGTTAATGTAACTTGGGCTCGGTGTTTTTTATTTAAAGGTTTTCCTCGGCCATTCTCTCCAGTTTACATCATAATACCATTATTTAATTTTCTATTCAAGTCCTCTTTCTACTTATGTAACCTAGACACAGTCAGTTTTTAAAACCATTTCCTGTGATCGGGCGATCTGTTTGACATCGATTTATAACCCGATAAAATAATTTCACTACGATCATTAAAATATTAACAAAATGATAAGCTTCCATTAAGCTATTTTCCGAGGTAATAAACATTTTTGTTACATCCCGCTGACCACGCTTGGACAAAAGTTAATTTTATTTTTCATTTTATTAGTTATCTATCTATATTTATTTATTTTCATTTTAATAAATAAATATTATTATTAATTAATAATAAAGCTGAAGAGTTCCTGTTTGTTTGGAAGCGCTAATCTCTGGAACTACCAGTCAGATTTGAAAAATTCTCATTTGCATTTGATAGCCCAATTCTTGAGGAAGGCTATAGGCTAGAACTCTAAGAAGCCGAGCAAAAAGTAGAAAAACAAGAACGCGAAAACGAAGTAATAGCGCGGGCAGGCGATGCGATGCGACGGGGTTGGTCAGGGAACAAGAAATTTTACGCTACAAAGTCGCGGGTGGAAGCTAGTTTAACTATAATAAAAGTATGCTCCTACGTTGTTTTAATTAATAAAATAATCAATATAGGAGCCCTGTTATCTACACACTGTTCACACATTTTTTCTTAAATTATTAATGAGTTTTCAATTGGAAACTGCAAAGTGCCGTAAATACAGCAATTTGTTTCTAGAAAATATGAATTTAAGTTGCAAGTGAGAAATGTTTCATACGAGCCGAGGTGACACTCGCACCTGCGATCGCGACCAACTTTTAACATCCAATTTCATAGAAATATACATACACTTATAAAGTATTCAGAATTAATTTATATTATACCTCAGAGACACGAGTATAAAATTTAAAATAGTTGAATATAAATCTAGGTCTACTTCAGCTTAATTTTTGATCTCGCTTTCATCATTGTGGGCTAGAATTTTGAAGAATCAAAGGTGCTATTCATTTGTCTTGGTACCTAATTAAAAGCTTACTTAGAATTTATAAAATTATGAAAATACAATTTTTTATGATAGTCTAAAACTTAGGTAGACACCTATTGTACGACAGCCTGTAGCCCTCATAATATTCTACAAGCAAGATGAATGTCAAACATGTTTTCAAGCTAATCTTAAAAAGATCTTATATTGGTAGAGTAGGTAAGTACCTACTCTGTACTTGTACATATGAGTTCGGTAAAAGCGTTTAATAATAGGCAGAAGGTAATATTATAAAGATTTAAGGCTCCTGCAGACAAGCGCGACGCGATTCTAGTACAATAATTTCTATGAAAACTTCAAGGAAATTGTTCTAACAAAATCGCGTTGCACCGTCGCATCGCGCCTGTCTACGGGAGCCTTCAAACTCAATATTCTCTTCTTACCATGTTTTGCTGACACAAAAAAGTATTATCACGACTATTCGTAACAAAAATTAAAAACCACTTATAGTGTTCAATCCATCCGTCGGTCCATGTACAAACGCCAGCACATCAAGTTACTACAATCTGTCAGATTTCTTTAATAGATTTTCAACTTTAATGCTAAAGCATAAGGTTCAAGGTTGATTGGGAAAATCTGACAGTTTCGGGTAGGTTGACCTGCTAGCGTACGTACCTAGCGTGAACCTAAAAGAAAATGTATGTGCCGATTAAGACCCTTTGAAGGACGGACGACCGCAAACACGCTGCGCCGTCATTTTGGAAACCGTTAGTTTGCCAGAATTAAATATAATTCCTCACTATTTTGAGCCTATATCAAAGACGCCTACGTGACCAGTTTCATTACAAAAATGTGTTAAACAAACTAGATGAAAGATTTTATCATCGTTGAAATCAATTTATTAGTGTGCAGTGTTTTGTTATAAAACTCTCCGAGCGCCGCGTCGTTCACAATGTTATTAAAACGCAAATACACCACTTGTAACTGATGTTTGACATGCATGTGTACACGAACGTTATAATTTGTACGAGAGGTCACCATTTCGGTGCTATATCCAGCATTTTGTTCTAATATAAATGTAATCAAATAAGTATTGGCACACATTTTGACATAACATTAATTGAGATGTGGGCCTGGGTTACTAATGTCATATATATTACTCCAGTATCGAAGATGTGTAACTTCATAAATCGAAAGCTAGCGTGTACGCGTGTTTCACTCAAGAAAATAATAAATTACTTTTCACCAAGTCTGTGTACGACGCTATCACAAATCTCCGTTAGCGTACAGTAAGTTAAATTGAATGTCTAAGCTCGCAATCGAGGATTCAGCAAATACCAGTATCTATTGGAAGCGACCGGAGTCTTTAAGAAAATCCCGTAGCTTCACTCGTCTGCTGTGATTCCAGCTAGGTCCGCCACTGAGAGGATATTTTTAAAATAGATTTATAACTTTTTAAATTGTTTCATAAGATAACAACAACGATAGCGTTTAGTTAATTAAAAGCGATACAATAAAAGAAGTCGGTTTTTACGATACATTATATTTTAATTGCCAATTATGGTATATTGAGGTTATTATTGGGAAATAAAATACAATTAGAGGCAGATGCTCGCCGGCTCGCACGCACGCAATACGCAGCATGATACGAAAACGAACATAGAGACCATAAATTATGAAGCGAGCCGCGAGCTGACCGCGGGAACTAAATCTTTGGAGGTCGCACTGCACGAGACGGCCCACTAGATTCGTTACTTTTGCAGGACAAAAGTAAATGAGAATTGCCCTTAATTGGAATTGTAAATGAGTCTTGCGGCGCTTTCTTGTCGGTTGAACGCCCGTTTCGCCATCACAGTAGAATAAACTGTGATGATTTCATTTAAATTAATTCTCAGCGCGAGAGGGCCGCGGACGAGATGTCTAAATTGAGACATCTCTGGATCGTTTGTACAGACTTCTTGCTCGTTTAAGACGTCTCGTGTCTTAAATTCTAAGGGACCGCGTCGTTAAGGTTTCTTTTTTCCTTAAAACAAGAATTTTCGTTTTGAAAAGTAAATTACCCCTTTTAGAAGAACATTAAAAAACCTAAGAACCGGAATTACTTGTCTTTGTCCACGAAAGGGTAGGCTATATTTAGTTGTGACCAAATTAACGGTTTGATTGACAAACAGAAATAGGAGCTTGGCATGAAACAAGTTAATTGATGAAAATTGAATGTGATCGTAATATTTTCTTCGACAAAGAATGTTTGCGATCTTGAAGGAAACTACTTTATTATGCACTTGATTATTTATTCAGGACACTGTTTTACAATTCTAAATTATTTAATTTCACTAAAATATGTGAGAGAACTAAGAGACGTCTGAACTCTGTCCATCGCAAAATGAGAAGGGCTAACCATCTGTCAAGTAAAAAAATCGAAGAAAATATTACGAACACATTCAATTTTCATCAATGACAGGTTTATTTAGACAGGCAAAAATAAAAATAAATATTCTAACATAACTAAAACTATACAGAAACTAGAAAATGGCGTCGAAAAACTCATCGGCATCGCTGTCGACTGTATGTACCCAAGAGACTGGCGGCATTAGCACGTTGTATATCGATGCTTAGCCTCTGGCCAAGGTAAAAGCCAGCCCTTGGGTCACGGGAAGTGTCAACCAGCCGTTTCGAAATATATTTAAAAAGACCATGAGCACTCGGACCCCACGGCCCGAGGGTTTCAGCCCCAAACGGCTCGAAAATATAAAATATATTTTCATCACATAATTTAAAATTATCTGTAGGTACATATTATCTGTGTGTGATACAGATTTTTTTTTTCATGGAATAAAATTGACGTCTGACAGATTTTGTATGGAAGAACTGTCAAAAATTCAAAATGATTCCTTGGATAAAATTATCTGGCGTTGGAAAAATCAGCCCTAAGTAGGTTATATTCGAATCTTACGATAAGTCATGCGACACGACATTTGGATAACATTTTCAAAACACCGTAAAAAAGTAAATTGTCACTCGATCGTCAATTTATTTTGTACGATGTTACGAAAATGAGAAACGACGGGTGCGACCGATATTATCACAACGTTGATTTGGAATTTATTGGCATAGAATTCGTAACTGGAGCGTCAATACTGGCTCCAGTGGGGTGCACCTGTGCCTTCACCTTCGTCAAGCATTGACGCGGGTTGCGAACATTAGTCACAAGTGTGTAAGACATGTATGCACGCCGGGAACGGAGGAAAGTAGCCACACATTCATAGCGAAATATGTATAAAAACATACAGGCATGTGTTGCTAAGCGCAACCTAAATAAATTCATGATTAAATAACAAGTTATAGCGTTTTTTGTGAGGCTCGGAGGGGACGTACCTACCTCGGTGAGCACGTAAACGTTTTCGTTCCGGTAATCAAACGAAGGCTATTTATTACTTGCCCATGACAATGATAATCGTTAAAGGTAGTCAAAATTCGGTAACCGGTATCACCCTGGATATTCGCTTCTGTTACCCAGACATTGCGTTCGGAGGTAAGAATACCTACTGTTACTTACATAATTATAATTACGGTTCTAAAACAGAAAAAGTAGGAAAAGGTGGGGCAGTGTAAGATGCCTCCCCTCCTAAAGATGATTTAAACAAAAAAGAATAGTGTATGAATAATGAGTGAGTTGACTATAAAGTTTTGACGTAAAATAATTTTCCAGTCTCGATGCAGGCGGAAGTTATACAATTTTAATTGAAAATGTTAGTACCAAGCTAGGTATATAAAGTTTGTTCGAGAAGCGTATCGGCAAAATCTTTCTTTAGTTCCTTCAGAACTTTGATATCTTTAGTGTAATCGTTTACTGAGGTTTGTCTTTATTACGAAGCGCAATAGTTCAAGCATGTTTTTTAATATTATAACAAAACTTATTTCAACTATTTACTGAAACATTTATGCTCTAAGTAATAAATTATAACGATACAAGTTTTAAGTTAGGTACTCTCTAAACTTTTTGCTTACTTTCATGATTGTCAGACACACATTCTTCATATTCATCGTATTCAGTTTTTATAGAACCCAATGAGATAACAAAAAAGTTAACGATATACCTATATTATTCCAGCTAGGCATTATTCGCATTCGAAGTGGAACACAAATCATTTTTATTTCTTTTTGCTTCGTTTGAGAGAATACATAAAAATCTTACAACTAAATTATTCCATATTCATATCCTAAGAGTTAAAAGACTTTTCTTAAGTTTTATAATTCAGAAAATTGCGAAAAAGCTTCGGTCGTCTTAAAAAGTCAGTCCGGAGTAAAATCACTTTCTTCCACTTTAATTATTTATAAAAAGATCAGTGAGATGCCCTATTATTTATTTTATGAAATTAGTTATCAAAGAAACAAAGCGCTTCTTTGGAAAGGTGTCTAATTACCTGGTATGGCTCAATCATTGATAGGAAGCTTCATTAGGGCAGATGGACCTTGGCTATCCGGACCTCCTATACCTGTCCGGAGTGTACATATGTTTTATGTAGGTTGATAACTACCAATACTAAATAAACTAACAAACTATTAAAAATATATCCTAACATAACTAAAATATGGCTCTGCAGCGATGTCGACTGGTAATGTACCCAAGAGACCGTCGGCATTGCCACGTTATATGGCAATACTCAGCCCCTGGTCAAGGTAAAATCCAGTCCTTGGGTCACGGGAAGTGTCAACCAGTTGATAACTTGCCTACATTATTTTGTAAAAAATATAATAGATTATACTACACCAATTATAGACTCGCATTATAATCAATTATGGTTGACTGCTACTATAATGAGGTAATAGTAAAATACCGACGACATATTATTATTCCTTTACTTGTACTAAGCCGGTTCTACTGCTGCCGTGTTCAACTTAAGTTAGTAAACATTGTAAGTATAATTATGTACATACGTCGGCACATGTGTATAACATCATATGAGTAGGTAAATTTTACCAAAAACCACTTTGTCCCTGGCGGAGTTAAGTGCCTTGTCAAAACTTGTTCTCTTATGGTATTCCCGTTTGATTTATGACTTTGATATGTCAATTTTGCGTCAGTCAGTATGATTTATATGGTCATTTGCACAACCTTACGTGTCGTATCGAAATTCACACATTTGATTTTATATTTAGCTTACATTGCAAATGGGTAAAAACTCTGATATCATCGGTACTCGAGTACAAACAGTAGATATAAACAGTATCTACACGAATTTCTAATACACCGATACTGTGGCACGTGACTGAAAAATGTGGAAACATTTATTTACAATCAGTGAATAACAAAAATGTAAATAGGGGTGGTAAAGCGACCGACAGCCGTACATTGGATATATCGCGTGCTGGCGTGATTGATTGTTCTACAAAACAGTAATAAAAATGTCCATTCTGGGAAATCCGAGTATCTCGTGTGGAGTGCGTTAAAATATGAGTGTGAAGCTAAACAGTATTTTCCATTAGTGTCATAAAAAGGTAACGTTTCGAAATAACCGCGAGGCCGGGGCCATATCCACGTGTGATAATGCGCAGTAACATTTTATAAGGGATCTAAATGTGAGCAGATGGCACAATGCGAATCGCTGGTAGTACTTCCCGGCACGGCCGCAATCTGCCATTACATTTTATGCAAACACTGTCGGAATGATTTCGGTTGTGCAATTTCCAAAATAGAATACCAACAACTTTTACAATACAACCGTTTGTTATGCGTACTTTAAATGCCAACATTATTCCGACTTTTAATTCCCTCATAAAAAGGCTTCGTTAGCAAAAATGCATGCAGTTATTGCTAAAGTTCCTGTCAAATACAATGTTGTAACATTTCGTAATTAGGTAGTTAATATGAGATCCCATGATCACAGCGCACGTTTTTACGTAAATTATACTTCTAAATTCTCCTTCATAGTCCCCTTATTTAAATGTCTACCTCTCCATTTACATTTTGGCCCCTCAGTATACTTTCTATTGATTTCATCTTCAAAATCACTGATTTATAGATTTTATTGATACGGGGTGAATACTTTTAAAAGCTTTTTTCCCAAATGACTTTTACCTGCGGTGTAGTAATGACAGGATAATGTTTTGTCCGTGGGATTTCACGGAAACATTGGGAAATACTTGCTACTTTTCCCCTTGGGTAATAGGGTTTTAACAATTGGCCTTGTAGGTTACAACAACATTTCTCGTGACTGGTCATTATACTTAGTGGGACTGTGGAATATGAAGATTGACGTTACTGCTGCAGATGTCTTGTTGCACACTCATCATCTTCTGCCTAGCCTGTTCCAACTATGTTGGGGTCGGCTTCCAGTCTAACCGGACGCAGCTGAATACTAGTATTTTACATGGAGCGACTGCCTATCTGACCTCCACAACCCAGTTACTGGGTAATAAGATATCCCTTGGTAAGACCTGTTGTCAGATTTTCGAGCTTCTGACGATCCGTAACAACTGTCAAAGATCCACGAATGACAGCCAGCCAGCAGTCTTGTTGCATTCTATGGCTCATATTGGCCACTTTAACCTACCTCGTAGATTAAATTATTAATTAAACAATTTCATTAATAACATCAATTTAATACCAGTAGTAGCGGCCGCGGCCTTATAGTTTTGTAAGTCGTAGGTTCGAACCCAGACAGGCGCTTTCCTTTGTGAAAATTATTTTATGTCACTGCTCCCAAACGGTGAAGGAAACACATCGTGAGGAAACCGGCATGTCCTAGAAACAAAACTTCGAAGACATGTGACATCTACCAACCCGCACTGAGCCCGCGTGGTGGTTTACGGCCCACTCCCTCTCACCGAGAGGAGGCTGCATCAATTTAAACAGTCCATTGCTAGATATAAGTCTTCATAGCTGGATCCTTAGTTTTCCCGTCTCATGAAGCGATGCATGGTAGAGCAAAATAATATTTTCTTAATCAGTAGAAAGTATGAAAAATCTAGTTCAAAGCCATTGTATGTTTTTATTGTATAGTACCCATTTCGTCACAGTTTATTAAGAACGTTATAGTTTATGAGTGTGCAGGCATAAACTTATCAGGCAAACGGAATAAGGATGTTTACGAGCAGTCATGTGGGTTAAATTGAGTCTTGCCACAACTGATTGTTTTCCCGAAGATTTTCCTTCCTCAATGACTTATACTGCAACCAACATAGGAAGGAGTACATTGATTGAGGTCACCTAGTTGCCCGTTCTGTGTTATACATTCATGATGTTTTATTTTATTTATTTGGGAAAATTAACGATTACACATTACAGTATTACACACAATTTGAGCTAGAGAGTGAGTAAATGTAATAAGCCCACGACATTTTCTATAATACACTTGTATATTATAAAGAAAAGTTATAAAACTAATGTGATGTGCGCTTACAATTTGATAAGTACATTAAAATTATGGTGATAAAATTAAACACCACAGACATGCAAAATAAAACAGAAAAACAAGAAATTATAAAGTAAGAATATTACGGAGCAATATCCAAAATAGTTAATTTATTAAATTATTTGATAGTTCCAAAATATTCATGCTAATAGTATTGCCAATGTTTTCATATGCGTCCCATTGTTATCTCCACATTGTATAAAATAGGCCTACCCCTAGTACCTACCTCCTTGAGTGGCTTAAATGTGCACCATCATAGACCTTGCTGACAGGGTAATATTTATCTATTCTAGTACAATTTTCGTTTAAAAAACGACAGAAAAAATAGAACCCTTCATCATAATCACCTTAGTTCACCCTACAATGGCCCATCCTTGCTAATTTGAAGTAGAACTCGTATTTTTTTATTTCTTAACAAAAACTATATATATGGACTACGGTGTTTCTTCTTATAAATATCCGCAAGTTCCATGAATATTAATGGCTATTATTAAGACACTAAGCTCCGAGCTCCGTGTTCTTATATACTAGCTATTGTAAATTGTAGAGTAAGGACATTTACTGCTATTTAGATTCTTACAACCGGCGCTCCAGTTAATGCATAATAAATGCAAAAGCTTTACTTACTCTTGGTTAAGTAACGTCCAGTATTAATTATACATTTAAAAAATATTTCTCCACAATGGTTAATCGCAAACTTTAATCAACCACAAGCGAAAATAAAAGTAAAATCTGAAAGCGTCCGGACAACGAACAATTACTGCAGTGTTTAATTATGACATAAAAATAAATTCTTTAACCGTCCATTTTCACTATAATTCTCCGATATGTATCGCGTCATGTGCGGCGTACGGCGTACGACGTACGGCATGCGGGTGTATTGGTGTACGCCAGACGTTCTCCTGGCACAAGGGTAATCGAATGTCATACGCGGTCGCTACCCGACAGAACTATTCACGAGCTGCCAGCTGGCGCACTCCACGCCCTGATTTATGTCCCTTTTGCTGTCCAACTTTCTGCACCTTGTTCGTGCAACATTTGTACATGACGTCTTAAATATATAGACCAACGGAAGGAGAAACTCTGGCGGCAGCCAACGGTACTGACTCACATACATGTGTGTTTAAGCATCATTAACTTTATCGTTTTATTGCCTTCGCACTTTTCTTATGAGAATAAGATTTCTGAGCTTTCTGAGGCGTAAATGCTGTTGTTAAAATCACAGCCTACCGGCGAATACTTTCAAGATTACGCTGAAACATTAAAAACACATCTCAATGTCTTCTATTGTTTTTGTATCCTAAATCAACACGGAAATGTTAATGCAAACACTTATATCCCTTAACACCACCCATATCCACGCGTTTATTATTTCTAACAAAATCACATTTCTGTTGTCATTCAACATGTCACATGGACGAACTAATTATGTCAATGTGACGTTCGGGAATAAGTTACAGACGCGTTACCCACACCGAGTCACGCCAGGAGCGCTCATAAACTCATTAAAAGTTGCCTCCATATACTAAAACGACTGACCTTATCCATACAGACGGCAGTTTTAATCGAGACCGCTTTACGAACCATTAAATTCCACGGACGGTTATTGTCGAGCTGGGATCGTTAAATGAAATTCTAGACACAGTAGCCGCTGCCCTCCACCATAATAACATGCGGATTTGCAAATTTAACCCATAATAACGAATTTATTCGACGCCGATATCACAGACGAAACTACTAACAGAATCACTTCCCTCATACCTACTTATGTATATGTGCTGCGTGAATAATTAAGCTATTAGGACTGTTATTACCTTTTATTTTTCCAGACCGAAGAAAAAAAGTGTACATTTGCGAGAAGGAACCACCGAATAACAAAGTTAAAATTCCGCGACGTGTATTTTCCTAAAGAAAGTATCGCGATCAAGACCATATTGAAGCAAGATGGAAGGAATTGAATGTCGATCCACTTATACTGAAGATTTGTTCCATAACTGAAAGAAAGCGACACCCCTTTTCGCACAAGAAGCGAACGTAAAAGATTGCTGAAAAGTAAGTACGCTTATTCTTGACGCCAATTTATTGGTTCAAAGGTGCGCCGTCGACTAAATGGTACTGTATAAACTCATCACCTCCTCAGGACCGCCTCTTCCATGTAGAGGGATTTCGCTCGTTCATTCACCTTAAATCGACGTCATTCCGAGAGGCAAAATAGAGCACTTCTGAAAAAGAGTTTCCGATAAAAAGGGGCCCATCAAATTTTTTCAATATCCATTTACGAAGGAATAAGAAAGGATTATGCGCAAACCAAAACCCTTTAATCCGTGATATGGGTTATTGAAACATTGCGAAAGTGCGGACGAATTATATCGGCTTGTTCACATATAGGTAATCCTTCTAATCTTCCGGCCCTTTTCAATAATTGTGGGGAGCTCCAAAAGTTATTTCTATTAGAGCCAGTGATAGCCGGGCCAATGTCATTTTCTATGCAATTGAAATTTATTTTCTCACATCTATGACCGACTGCTTAACTCGCCACTTCCCACTACTCTTTGACATCGAATTGATGCTTGATAAAGTCAATTCCGTTCGTGATTTTAAGCTCCAATATTTAGTGAATTCAGAATTTGGAATCGTGCCCAGTATAGCAAAATATAACATGAATAGAACACTAATAGTTTTCAGACAGCTCTCTGCTCCGTATCATGTCAGATAAATGCGAGCTTACCAACGTTTTATTGTTCTGAACATTTTGTAATTGTTTTTTTTAATTATTATTTGTATTTTATTATCTTTAGAAGCTATGTAAATATGAATGAATATTTATGACAACACTCATATTAAAACAACAGGTTTAGAGTAAATCGTACCGTATCTATCTACCTTATGTATTTATCATGAACAGCGTCTTTTGTAAAATAAATCCGTACTTACTTAGAAATTAATTACAGTATTCATTTGTTGCAATGGCATACTCGTACCTAAGGATGACTTATATAATTTCAGTATTGGGGATTCACAAAAGAAAATTAGAATGCTGATACAAAAAGTAAAGAATAATTTTACTTAGAAACGCTGCCCCTGAGCGTAGTTTTCATTTGTTTCACAAAAGCGGTTAATGTAAACGGTTGCTCTTTAACATTTAGCTCGATTACATCTAGCGACTCATCGTGCCCCGTGTTTTGTTTTGCGAAATTATAAAAAGCAAGGCTATTTGTTTCGACGCGCGCTAACAACTATTGTTCCTGTGTATTTTTTCATGAAATAATTGTATTATTATGCTGATAAGCTTACAGAAAAATAAAAGTGCATTCCTTTTCTTTTTCTGAATTACATTTCACCTAATCATTGGTGTTTTCCGTCGCACAATGTTTCTGTTTTAGTAGTGAGACGAGTGCCGCAGAATATCGCGTTGCAGTACCGAACACTCGGAATCTCGGATACATTTTCGTCCTTATGCCCGTCTCTAACAATTGATTTTTATGACTCGCCCAGACACCCGTTTCTAACAACTGATTTTTATGAGTTGACTAACCCAGGAAAGAAAGTAAGTAAGTAAGTACATACCAAATTTTCCTTCTCTTTGATTCCGAGTTTGTCAAAGGAGCGAATGGCGCAAGACGTTTAGCAAAGGTTCACAAAAGGTAATAACGTAAAGACCGTTAAACATTTAAAAAGTGTATGTATAAGTAAAGGCTGCATAAGATGTATGAGCACCTTCAAGCAGGTCTACTTGCGCTGAATAATAAGCTATTCACAGTTCCCGTGCTTCGCTTTGTCTCACTTTGCCTGTTCAATATTCCTTATGTAAATTGAAAACACAGCGTTACCTTCGTTGTATTATTTGATTACATTACATGTACATTTTATTATGTATGTTAACTATACGGTCATCTACATAAGAATCATGTTTATTTGTGACTAGCCCGCGACTTCGTTCGAGTGGAAGTCGTAAGATACAGAATGCCTCATACATCATCATCATAATCAGCCTATAAATGTTCACATTGCTGGGACACAGGCCTCCTCTCGGTGAGAGGGATTGGGCTGTAATCCACCACGCGGGCCCAGTGCGGATTGGCAGATGTCACATGTCTTCGAATTTTTGGTTCTAGGACATGCCGGTTTTCTCACGATGTTTTCCTTCCCCGGTTTGAGAGCAGTGGTGATGAAATAATTTACACAAAGTAAAGCGCCTGTCTGGGTCCGAACCTACGACTTACAACTCGTAAGTCGCGGCCGTTACCACTTGGCCACCACTGCTCTCAGAATGCCTATTATACTAAAATAACCTCATTTTTTTAAAACTCCTCGTCTCTATTACTTCGTCCTATGGGTCCTAGCATGTTGTTAAATAGCCTCTAACCTTCCTCAAGAATTAAGCTATCAAATGCAAACATTTTTTTTTTATCCGACTTTTAGTTCCAGAGATTAGCACGTATAAACAAACAAACTCAGCTTTATTATTAGCATAGAAGA
This sequence comes from Oligia fasciuncula, assembly GCA_963082905.1. Taxonomy (NCBI): domain Eukaryota; kingdom Metazoa; phylum Arthropoda; class Insecta; order Lepidoptera; family Noctuidae; genus Oligia; species Oligia fasciuncula. Next base: position 9,772,503 of record OY720395.1, on the reverse strand, counting down.
TATAGATCACTTACAAAATGATTTTTCTTAATTAGGTAGGTATACTTATCTACTACCTACACATGACATGGTTAGTGTAACGGGTGGGAGTCAAACTCTCCACAACTTGCAAGCCACCCTGCCTGTTAACCGCTGAGCTTGCCTACGCATTAGTCAGGTAAATATAATATAATATCGTCAAACATAAATCTGAGCATGACCTCATTAAGTCATTACCAAGTCAAAACTTATAAAATTCGCCTACTGAATAAGCAGACAAATTATGCAAATGATCATGCGTAAAACACGGATCAATCCAATTTACTGTCAAAGGGCACGGTTAGAAAAGAAAGGGAGAAATCAAATTGTTTTCACGAGGATATCAAATCGTCGATGTTTAAGAAAGAATTTAGGTCACGTCTCATGGATTACGGCTTATTTCCCGCCTCTCTTTTTCTTCGTTTGACGCTAATCCCAGCGGCTTCGCAGAGATTCCGCCGCCCAGCCGTCGTGCGTTGGCATTCCCCTCCTTTAGACGGTACATCAATTTCAAGGTCAAAAGTATTTACGAATAAATTATGGGCTTTTCATTAATTCATTGGTATCAAGCGCAAATAAAATACGCAACAAATTCATTACTATGAAGGGCCACATCGCGCAATGGAACACTTACTTAATCAAATTACATTATTATAATATGAGTGCCCAAGTACTTAAGTATCATTATCTTAGAATGTAATCATGTATAATAATTAGGGTCAGTTCACACCGAGACGCGACGCGACGCGCAGTTTTCAAGATAGAAATACAATTACAGACCTTATCTACTACACTAAAAGGTACACAATTCAATGTCTACTACGTCGAGTTACGCCGCGCGACGTAGCTCACTGAATTGTGTACCTTTTTCTGTAGTAGATAAGGTCTGTACCTAATTGTATTTCTATCTTGAAAACTGCGCGTCGCGTCGCGTCTCGGTGTGAACTGACCCTTTTTTGGCTCCTAATTCTCTTCACGATGTTGTAGGTACTTACGTAACTAAATCAAAGACATCGCTCGATTTCGTTTCATAGCTCGGGACAATATAATTACAGTCTAGTCTTTTATCGTGTTAGGTACCTTTTACATAATCACATAATACTAATTTTAGTAAGCGCCACTCCTCATCCTAATAACATCTCGAAGGAGTCACCTCGAACCGCGTGGAAAATCTGATTATTCAGTGAGTGACGGCGCGCCACCGACCGCTTCCACTTTTACTAATTATTGTAACTATCACGGTTACAACATCAACTGGGAATCATCCCAACAGCTCCATTGTACATCCTACCGAGTGGCACTAACGACGTAAGAAAATATTATTTGGTAGGTACTTGTGCCCCAACTACCATTCGACGTGCTCAACATTTTAATGAAAAAACCCTTAGGTATAAGAGTCAAAGCCATTTTATTGGACTTCATGCGTATCAACACAAAAGAAACTGGACATTGGGAAATGTGAGCGGTCTGGAATGTGTCCTATAAAATCTGAGAAGCATTTGAAACCTACACTCGCTTTTAGGGGCGTGACAAACTATGAAATTGAGGATAAAAGTTTCACAGCAGGCCTAATTTTTTTAATTAAGTCAATTAATTCCATTAGCAAACCGTGTAACTATTAAGCTGTTAATCCGTTTACTAATTTGGCAGTAGTAATCCGTGATATTACCAGTTTATGTAGATACAACCAATTATCGCCGGTTATATTTTAGTGCTAAAATGCGGCCACGCACATGCAGCCGCAACATTCCCAAACTACCAAAATGCAATTTAAACTCAGTATAGCCACTGTTCCTGCGCTGTTATGTGACAAGTTAAAGCATTATGCAAATTTTGGTTAAATCTGGGTTACAAATGTACATATTACCCAGGAGCAATTACAAAATGCATTTCTTTAAATGTGTATTCTGTCCATTTAAGTATGCAGCCGTAATGATATAATATTAAAACATCCTAGAGGAAACCATGTTCCAAAAATGGTACACATTGAAGCAAAAATAAGTGGAATGTATCTTTAAAGAAAATCCCTATCTAAATAAACAAATGCAGCGGAATAAAATTATTAATAAGGGAAATCATATCACAATAATTATTATGTACGTTGGTTTTTTTCGATACCTTAATGTAGGTTGGAAATGTTGGAATCAACAATTCCTACCTACTTTAATACGGCGCTAATAATAGAATGCCACAAGTGAATAAGCAAACGTGATAACAGCCCCACAGGGGGCCTAAAAAGGCCACTTTTGCAGAATCATAAAATAATAGCATTATGAACCATAATGGACAGTTAACTGTTAAGTTAATCGTATCAGATCCTATTGGTGAAGGATTTTTCAGTTATTTTTTTTTGTCTGTGCTAAAATACCAATCAATCCAATCCTAATCCAATCCCAACCTCTTTGATTATACCTACGTAGTACAGCGAAAAAAAGAAAAACACGGTCTATCTTCGCCATATTATGATTAATTATGTTATCCTTTTATGATTCTGCCAAAGTGGCCTTTTTAGGGCCCCTGGTCGTTCGAAGGTTAAGCTACGCTTGCCGCGGTCGGTTCTTGAATGGGTGACCATCTATTACCTAACGAGACCCCCGCCGTGGCTCGGAAACCACGTTAAGCCGTTGGTCCCGGCTGTCATTCGTGGAGCTTTGACAGTCGTTACGGGTTAGGTTACGGGTAGTCAGAAGCCCAAACGCCTGACCAACCAGTCTTACCAAGGGGTATCGTGTTACCCAAGTAACTGGGTTGTGGAGGTCAGATAGGCAGTCGATCCATATAAAATACTGGTATTCAGCTGCATCCAGTTATACTGGAAGCTGACCACAATACAGTTTAGATAATTCTAGACAGATTGATTGATTGAATAAAGAGCGTGGGTGCAAAATGGACCCCTTTTTTCAGGATGAAAATTTAAATTTCTTTAGCTTTAACTTTGCAAATACAGGGAAAGTATAATTTTGTTTTACTTTCAAGTATGTACTTTATTATTTTATGAAATAAAAAGATTGTAAGACTCAAAAATCATAAAGTTTACTTTAAGAAACACTCAATTCTTCGCTGTCTACTATTTTATTTGCTAAATAAATAAGTTTTATAGTGCTATTTAATTTGTTTTTAAATAAGGTTTCCAAAGCGAAAACAAGCACTAAAAATTGTTTAATTAGGTACTGATATCAATTCAATTCTTTGTTGAACTAAGTAATTTATTAAATCTGCACTTTTTATAAGGGTCTTGTTAGAACATAACCGTGCCTAAGGCTCGGGTACGGTTAGGAAGGTTAAAAACAACGTTTTTAGGGTTCCTTACGTCGTCATGAGGAAAAACGGAACCCTTACAGGATCACTTCGTTGTCCGTCCTTCTGTCTATCAAGACCCTTTTTTTCAGGAACGCGTGGAGGTTCAACTTGAAATTAATATCAAATACGGAGCTCTGCGGTCCCTTGGAGCTTTAAAAAAATGAAGCTTCTATGTCAAATAAATAAAACCGACAGAGTACTTCCCCTCGACCTAGAATCATGAAATTTGGCAAGATGCAAGGTCTAACAGTACAAGATAGGACAAAGTCCAAAAATCGTTCATTTGTAGTTTTATGAAATTGCAGGTGGAGAAAATCGTGACGTATATCGATGTATGGGAGAACATGTTTTTCATGGGTACCTAACATGTGAAGGTTTGCAGTAGTGAGATGGCATAAACCAGATAATTAATTCGATTACTTAAATTATCAATTAGCTTCTGCCCGCGTCTTCGTCCGCGTGAAATTTCACCCTCCGGCCATTCACCCTCTTAGGAGTGGAATTTCGAAAAACCCTTTCTTAGTGGATACCTACTCTTCACAAAGAACACACCCTCTAAATTTCATGTCTCTAGGACCAGCGGTTTAGGCTGTGAGTTGATATATCAGTCAGTCAGATACATTTTTCAATATTTCAACAAACCGACCAGCAGCATTATCGACTGTTTCATCGGGGTCTCCCTTGTTTTACCAAAAAGAAATTGCCAAATTATCACTTCCCAAACAATTTTCCGCATAATTTCATTTGCCAAATTATTACTTAGCAAAAATTTTCTTCACAAATAATTGTAACCCAAACCTAATGTTTGGCAAGTGAACGTTTAAACAATAACTTGTTTACCAAATAGTACTTTTACCAATTTTTATTTAGTCAAATATTTCAGTTGGAAAAAACTCATTTTACGCAAAATAACATTCGCCAAATATTTGGTATCGTCAGTTTTCGCAGTTTTAAGGCAGCCATTTCAAGCAAAGGTCTAACTTTGAAGACGTTTTATTACAAGGGTGTTTTTTCCGCTTGGGACAAATTCTAAACTGTTAATAATAATATTAAGTATTCTGGTAGTATTTTTTTTTTAATAATTAATCTCGTTTAACTAGTTCAGTTTCGGGTAGCCTGTTTTTTTTCCATATTTTTTTCTATAAATAATCTAGTCGTTTCTGGCACTCGCCGGCCGCTTTCGAGGCACCGCTCGCTTCGCTCGCTCGGCTCGTGCGTAGGACCTCACAGTTTTAACCTAACCTAAGCATTTTTTTTTAATAATTAACCTCGTCTAACCAATTCGGTTCTCGATAGCCTGCTAAAAATAATCTCTTTTTTCCATATTTTTTTTTCTATATAATTTAGTCGTTTCTGGCACTCGCCTGCCGGTGACGCGGCACCGATCGCTTCGCTCGCTCAGCACGTGCGTAGGATGTCACAGTTTAAACCCCACCTAACCTAAGCATTTAAAAAAAAAAAATTAACCTCGATCTAATTCGGTTCTGGATAATGTCCATTTCAAAAAATTTAAAATTGTAAATTACAAATATTTTGTATTAAATAAATGATTATTTTAAAATAAAATTGCATTTTTTAATTATATCTTTCTTATTTTTCCCTTTATATATTTTGTCATAACAAATCATTTGACCAAACGTTAATTGTCTAAAGTTTGTTTGCTGTAATAAATCATTTGATTAAAGACCGAATGCCTAAATGACATTATCCTTAATAATATTCTGCCAAGTAAAAATTTTACGAAATGAAAATTTGCGTACTAAAATCATTCCAAACATTGCATTGGTATAAAAAAAGTTTGCCAAAATTTGTTTGGGTAGTGAAATTTTGGCAAAATCTTTTTGGCAAAACGGCAGGATCCCGTTTCATCGGCACCTCTCAATTTTGTTTTTCGTTTGTACCTCGTTAGATAGCTAATTAAATGAAGATGTCCCGTAATTTGTACTCTTAATGATATAGTAATATTTTGAGATAACGGTTCATGTACGTAGATGATTTTTGAAAATGGTATTAACCATTTACTAAGACCTTTATTCAAAGTTCTTAATTTAACTATTAACTGCTTGATGTTTTAGAACATTTTGATAAGTACATCGAACGGTTTGTTAAGGTATTGGTTACCCAATAGAATAGCGATAAAGGCTGCTCAATTTGAGAGTTTAAAGAAAAGTTATAATTAGTGACGAATTCTGGGAAATTTTCAAAACTACATAAATATTGGGTTTCGAATTCCATGAATTTTCGCCAAGGCTTTAAGGGGTGCTTCGTTATTGCAAATGGGTCACACTATCATGTCCTGAAAGGATTACGTCAAATTACAAGTCACCCTGTGTATAGTGTCTCTATACTCCACACATGTAAGATAGATAATTAAAAACTGATTTTATCACTATAACATAAAAATGTGCCAAATTTAACTAACTATCTGTACTCGGCATTTTCATTTTCAGTATAAAGTTTCACAAAGACAAAATAACATAGGTAAGTATGTATGTGTGCATGTTTGCAGATCTTTAGTCTACTAGTTCTTGTTTAGACCATATTTATTTGTACCTAAATCTTGTTAGGTAACTAATAAATAAGAAGAACTTGTAAAACTTAGGACATCTGAGTCAGTTAGTGCTTTCTCAAAAGCAATTCACGGTTATTTATAACTTTGAAAACAATATATAAACCAAATCAAGCACCATACTCGCGACACTTTAACTTAGAAAGTAGGTACTGCCAATCTATTCTGTAAAAAGTTCACCGTGAAAACTTAGGTGAAGTGGGCTGTCAATAGTGTCGATCCCTAGCATCTGCCGGTCGATTCTGTAAAAATCTTACCGTGAAAACTTAGGTGAAGTGAGTATGCTTTTGCTAGGAATTGACACTATTGACAGTTCACTTCAAGCTTACTTCACCTAACATTTCATGGTGAGACTTTTACAGAATAGTTCGGTGAAGTAAGCTTGAAGTCACGTGTCATTCCACCTGATGCTAAGGATCGCTAGGGATTGACAGTATTAACAGCTCACTTGAAGTTCACTTCACCTAAGTTTTCATGGTGAGATTTTTAAAGAAAAGCATAAACATAATTTCTCTGCACACAAAAAAAACTTAGGCAGGCAATTACAGTCGTGGCAAGTGCCGTCGGGTAACGAAGCGTACTTTTAACGAGCCAAAAGAAAAGGGATAAAGTACATTCATTGTAATATAACGTATCACGAACTCCAGCGTCTCCTAAGCGATTTTTCATGAGGTGTGCCACGTTAATGTGTACAAACGCTCCGGCTCGGCATACTTTGCTTCTTTGCAGGAAATAAATTACCTATGCTTAAAGCGCTACCTCCTGGATGGCTTTGCTACACGAATTTCGCAAACAGATAAGCTACCCCGTTATTTTAGTAGTTTAAACACGCTGAATAAGTGTTGACAAGTAAGACGGGTGATAACAGTAAGTCAGTAAGGAGATTTTGTTTTCCACTTTGCTTTATTTTTGTGTGTAAATATAAACACGTTTGTGAATCGCAAGTCTGAACTATTCCGGGTTATCTGAACCGATGTTTATTCAGCTATCAGCTGAGATAGATTGACTGGATGAATAGTTTTTCCCCTAAACCGAGGCGCACAGGCTGTTTGGAAAGTCCCGCGTGTTCCGCCGGTTAGTCATAAAACGTAAACATCAGCTGTTTGGAGCCACAACTATTTCAACTTTAGCTTTATGTTGCTCTAGTCTATTGAACAGGCGTTTATACACACCTGCAACGTACCTTGTTTTTAATGTTAGTATAAAATCCGCTTGGTCCCATTTATTATAATAGAATCATAAGCATTTTCTTACACCACATGGAATAGAGTTGTAGACATACAATCGTAAACAAAAAAGCCTTACTGATGAAAACCATATGTTGCAGTAAAATTTTATCAAAGTTGCCTTTCCTTAAATCGACACGCCGCCGCCGTAAAATCCTTCGTAAAATCTCCCTATTGGTAGTAAAAGTACAAATTCAGTTATCCATTCTGCCACCCAGAATTAAAATTCCTAATAGAATATGAAATTTCCTTGAACACGATAAAAGAAGCGAGAACACTTTGTTAGCAAAATGTAAATAACCGATACACTCTGTCGAGGTTATCGGGAATTTTAAGCATACAATTCTGATAAGGAATATACAAAATGAAATAGAACTGACCGGCAACTTGCTTTGTGGAATAAGAAAAAAAATGAAACACTGATTTAGTGTTTTACACTGATTTAGTTTGACCGTGTCATTGAAATTTCAATTTTATCGTCATACAATTAAGCATTGACATATATATTACTAGTTACATTTTATTCGTCGCATAAAAATCCTGAGCCGTGCCGATGCCAATAGTGGGCCCATTTTATAATTTAAGGGCCTTAATGGCTTCTCCATAGTACAGACGCCAGCAGTCAGCACATCAAGCTACTACAATCTGTCAAATTTCTTTAACAGATTTTTAACTTTATCGCTTGAGCTTATGGTTCAAAGTTGATTGGGAAAATTTCACAGTTTCGGGTAGCTTGATGTGCATGTCTGTACATCGGTCGATCGGGGTTAATCGTATGAGAGTGGTCAAATAAAAGTAATTTTGCAGTTTGAATTTAATTTAAAAATAAACACACGGCTCGGTATTTACGTATTTCTTTAGTTAATTGAATTCCCTTTATTATCATTACATAAAATATGAGCTCAACTGTCACTAATAAGACACAATTACTTTTTCTATTGTTACCGAAATTAATAAGCTTGCCTCACAGACGAAGGGCGCTCGTAATTTTGAGAATTATGCAACGAAAAATATTTTTTGAGCTCTGTTTTACGATTATTTTAGCATGATACTATTTTTAACACCCCGACGCAAACGACGGGTGTTATAAGTTTGACGTGTCTGTGTGTGTGTGTCTGATGAACCGATTTTGATTCTGTTTTTTTATTTATATGCAATAGTCTTGACTAAGTCTTTTCTTTGAACATTTGACAATACTCTAAATTTTTTTATGGCTTGTAACACGAGTACACGGTTTAAAACCAGTCTACAAACCAAGGTGACCTTGAAGTTTTTGTTGTTGCGAGATGCCTGCTACACGGTTTAAAACCAACATCTTCTTCTGCCACTGGTTTGCAACGCAGGCGTTTCTACCAAGTTTAAAAGTCATACGAATTTGGTTTCAAACCACTGTCTACACTGTTTTAAACTTAGGTTTGAAACCACGTATTTCGTACTTTACTGTGTGACAAAAAACTGATCGTTTTACGGTGTCCTATGTTTGGGCATGCAGCGCCTTAATGGCTTCTACATAGTAAGTTCATCAGTCGATCTGGCAAGTTAAATAACAGTGTTTTGGTTACTTAGATGGGTAGAATAGCCATTTTACATACAAAATACTAGTTTACAATACAAAACAAACGGATAATCCAAGCTTTCTTGTGAATGACTAAAACTACCTGAGAACCTTGCTAAAGGTCAGACTTTGAACGTGTTATTTTTTCCCACTTTGGTACAGGTTGTTTGGTTGTCGGTACAAGGTTTTGATATCGGAATTGTGATTTAGTAACTTACAATGTTACGACGCACGCTCGTCTTGAAACATTCTATTTATTAATATTCCCATAAACTTAAGGAAAACAGAAAACTTTCACTGGTTAATAAAGAAGCCAGTCTATTTAACATTAATAATTTTCATCGAACATTTTTATTTGTCTACGGTATGCAACACTCGCGTGCTTCGCATTCTATATACTTGTATTAAGCGCTAAAACATCACCCAAGTCAAACTTGTTAACTTATAAGTTCACGAACTTGAATTTGACCTACATGAACTGCCTTGATATAATGCGTATTCGCTCAAACTTAGGTATTCGAATGTGAGTGATGACTCGCATTTACGCTGCCCTTGTGGCCACACATGTGTTTTCAATAACAACCCTAATTACCAAGTTACCAAATTAAGAACAGCTATTGCTATAAACGGCAGTACAATTACAAAATTAAGACAATTAAGTGTTTGAGCCATTTGATTTCTTACTAACAATTACGATGAATATCTCATGAACTTAATTGTCAAGCGTAAAGACAAAAGTGCCAGGTAGATACCGAGCCGAGTAGATGATTCACAGCTCACCCTGGCTTTGTTCTGATAAACGTAAAACACAACTCGTAATTAAACGTTAGTTGGGGGGAAATCAATACTTAGTGTAAGTAACTATGTATATTTAGGTATAAACATTGTATATATACACGCAGTCACGAGAGCCCTTGTGTACCACCTAAACACTTTTTTCCGCTTGCTCACACTGTGAGGTAAACGGGTTTTTGTATACGACGCGAAGGCGAGTTAACCAGTCGATCGACATCCACTGACCGGGTCGCATTACCTAATACGTTACACACATTACCAGCAAAATGAAGACCGCGCCTGTATTATTCATCGTACTTTTGTCCATCATTTGTGTCGTCCATTGTAAGGATCTGATTGTGGGCTCCAGTTTCAACAACAGACTGCTATGGCAGCAGAAAGCTGAGTACAATGCCATCCCACTGAAGAAGCGAGTTAAAGAAGTGTTCTTTTCTGATCCGGGACAACAAATTATTAAGGTAAAAATTCTCTGCAACTATTTTATGTTCTATTTAATTAATTAATTATATAATTATTAGAAGTGTTTAAACGGTTTTCTTCGTAATGTCATCGTACCCTTTTCAGCAGGTGCTTAATTTATCTTAATTAATTTTCTAATGAAAGGTATAAAATATTTAATTATACTTTCAAACCTAGACTTGATTGACTTTCGTAGAAGTTCTTAATGATAACTGGCACTAAGAGTTTCATAGACAAAGTTAAAGGTAATCTAATTGTGACAACAGCTCTTTACAAGTAAATCTGTTATATTTAAATTATGTATTTAGTCAACTGATTCTTGGAATCATACTTGGGGCTTGAAAACTTACAACTAAACTGGTTTATTAATATGTTCGCCTCAGGGTCGCAGACTAGACCAAGTAAACACTTTTGCTCTTCTCTATGTAGGTATTTATATTATTCGGGAAAGCGAAAGGTGTTTAGATACGAAGTCCCAACACTATGCAAGTGAGTCGTCAAGAATAACGATGTCAATAAGGATTTCGGCTTTCGTTTTATGTTATCAATTAGGGTCACGCCAAGCACTTGCGTACACGTTGATAACAAACTCCATCTGTTTATGAGATGCATCATATTAAAAGATTAATTTGAACTGTTCAACTAATGACCATTTATCAGAAATGTAATGCTTTTACTTTACCTACTTCATTGTTTTAATTCCAGTTATAACCAGTTGAAATCTGGAACAAGCAATGCGTGATATTTTATACAACTTCGTACATAACTCATGTAGCTTTCACGTTGTATACTATAGGCCTTGTACACAGCTAATTGCAAGCAAACATTCCTCACATTTTTGTAGAAATAGGTAGTACCGTGTCTATGTAAAGGAATGCGCGTATTATTCCGGGCCGCAATGCAGGACAAAACTCTGCACGAATCATTTTGGTTTATTTATGACCTACTCGTATATTAACCTTCGCACACTATTTTATGGAACATTTTGCAATTTCCGGCACACAACTATTACGTCTACGCACCTAGTAAGCTGTAAGTCTACGACTATTTGGTTGGTCTATGAATTCTTAAGGTGCAGGCTACCTAGAGGGAAACTTCTAGGTATGGTAGCCTGCACCTTAACCCCTCAAGCGTCCACTGTACACCTGCATTAGAGAAACTACTCGAAATGTCAATGGTACACCAAGTGTACACTACTATTTTCATTGTAGGTAATTGTAACTTCACTGCGACCATTCAACTACTCCGACACGTAGGGTGTGTCGACAGGTAGGCGGGCAAACGTGTGACAGTTCTAGGAATGGACCAAGAAACTGTTTGCTATGTCTGTATTACGATGCGCTTGAGGCCTCAAACATAATATGTTAATAATCGTCCTGTCTAATACGACTTACTACGAAGTGTTACTTTTCATACCGCATTGTTTTGTAATAAGATAATGAAAAATAACTAACAATGCCATTCCAGCGACAAGAAATGCCCTGAGTAGTGTAAACAAGGCTTTAGCACCATAAAACCTTCTTGCAAATAATTCAACCACAGTGAAGTACTTAACAAAATTAAACTAACTTCTTTAATATCGTATTTGAATAGCCTTATACCTCACTTACGAATAAGCGAGCACTATGGAATTGAATGTTTTGAAGCCACAGATATATCGTACCTTATACTGTACGTAAAAGTCGTTTCCAGAAAAGGTTTCTTTTATTGCGAAAATCAACATAAACATACATACACAGGTATGTACAATCGTTCTGATCTTATTCATTTAATTGACACTCAACCGCAAAGGTTTTTTAACTGTTGTAACAAATAAAAAGCCTTTTTGCTGTAATTTTACGTTCAGCACTCGCGTGTCACTTAAAGCTTTGTTTGTCACCATGAAAAAGACCGATTGGCTTTTTTGTTGTTAATGTTTTGGTCAGTAAGTTAACGTTTATATATTGCTATTGGTAAAAGTAAAATCATGATTCTTGGATATAGGTAGGTATATGTTTTAGTTTGTTCGCACTGAAATTGCATAATCATCATGCGTAATCAGCCTATAATGTTCCCACTGCTGGGACACAGGCCTCCTCTCTTCGAGAGGGCGTGGGCTACAATCTACCACGCGAGCCCAGTGCGAGTCACATGTCTTCGAATTTTAATGAAATTGTCACATGTCTTTGAATTTTAATGAAATTGACTTCAAATAATCTTAGAATCTTAATTAAGTTTTTCTTAAACAACTTAGATGATTGCATAACGTTAATTATTCTCATTTACATCATTATTGTCCTGAAAATAACATTGCGGTTTGTAAACCATTTACTCGAAGTGAATAGGTACAATGAACGATAAATATTGGAATATTCAATTTTAGAAATGCCTTCCACCTTCTTCTGCTTTTACCTTTGTTTATAAATTATGATGAAAATCTACGAAGCTTCTGACTAATTATGGTCGGTCCATAATTAGGCAGGAGTACAAATAATCGTTATTTACAACTCTGACTATCGCAGTTCAATCTTTGATATAATTGACAGTATCGACACTGCCCAAAAAGGGAAACGACTCTCCCTTTGTATCAAAAATGTGATAAAATTAAAATTAATGTCTTTTAAAATTAAAATAAAATAATTAAACATTATTATTAAGTATTAATTGTTTTTTATTTAAAATTAATGCCTTTCTCCTATTCTAAAATTATTAATGAAAAAATGAGAGAAGAATTTGGGAAACAAATTAAAATTATATTAGTTGTGTATACTATGAAGGCCGTGGTTTTATAGCTGAAGACAGAATGAAACTTACATCTAATCTTTATGATAAGACTGGCTCAGACTTCAGATACGCTCACCGGGGAGTTGCCCGGGATCCCCCCGGCCCCGGACCAGACAAACTGTAACGACTCATACATTGTTAGTTGTTGGCATTATTATAAAAAGCTAGAATCCAAGTCGCCCCCCACCTTGGTATAATAATTTATTATGTATGAGGGTCATTATGTATAAAGGTAGGTATGTTAACAATCTCGTAGGTGGTGTGACTTCATTAAAAATATATATGTAGTTGACTTATGAAAGTACCTAGTTATTTCCATTTTTAGGGATCCGTACCCAAAGGGTGCTAACGGAAATCTATTACTAAGCCTCCGCTGTCCGTCCGTCTGTCTGTCAGCGGGCTGTATCTCGTGAACCGTAATAGGCAGACAGTTAAAATTTTCACAGAGTGTGTATTTCTATTGCCGCTATAACAAGAAATAAAAATAAAATTAAGTTAAAAATTAAAGGAGGGTTAGCGACAAATATTGTACTGTGGTACGGAACCCTTGTGCGAGTCTGACTCGCATTTGACCGGTTTTTTGGAACTAGTTGCGTTGCATCGTTATTATCAGAGTTATTAAGCCTGAGCTTATAAACTGAGGTGACTGCCTCTACTTACGCAACTTTTTGGCGGGTCGGTGGTATGCTGAAAGTATTTTTTTTTTCTTAAAACTTACTGTCAACTGCACGTTGTGGTAACACGTTAAAACCTAAAGCTGGCCTAGCCTAGTATGGAGTATTGGAGTTCAAGCTGGCCTAGCCTAGTATGGAGTATTGGAGTTCCAATAGAATGAGAGGCCAGCTTACATAGTTTTGTCACATCTGACGTACCTAACCTATAGGTAACTAGTTGGATTATGTAGAAAGAGAATGTATGACTACAGAACTCCAAGAGGTCCAATGCATCAATGCGTCAGCTCTACTGAACGTATGACCATTCCAGCCAATGAAGCCAATCATTATTTGCATGAGTGACATAACACTTCGTGCAGACACAAAAGATAAAGATAATCAACTCATCGCGATGCCAGACACATTATATTATACAATCAATATAAATAAAATAATAAGTAAGTAAGTACCATAGGTACATGCATGAAGATGCGTAATACCTCATCACATGAGGATCGTTACCATATAAATGTAGTCAACAAAAGAGATAAGTAGGTATGCAGGATCGTCGGATATAGTTGAAGTTTAGTAAGAAACCGATGGATGTTCTCGAATAAAATTTTATTTAATTAATAGAAAACCAACAGCTCATTTAACAAATTAAATTTCGGTCGACAACATCCATCGGTTTCTTACTAAACTTCAACTATATCCGACCACCCAGCATACTTATCGCTTTTGTTGACTGTACATTTATATGTAACGATCCTCATGTGATGAGGTATTACGCATCTTCATGCATGTACCTACCTATGTAAATGTATACTCTTTACCTACTCGCAAATATTTTTCACAACTCCTTTCAAACGCTAAAAGCGCTTTCCTTCATTAAAACTCGAAATTGAACATTAATTTAGTAGCACAAAACATTCACAACTATTAAAACTGAAAAAGCTGAAAGCGCGCCAAATTAAAGCCGGCAACGAGTCGGAACACCTTCTGGTATTGTAGGTGTCCTCTATTGTGATGTCAGCTGAAACCACTTTTCATCAGGAGGGCAGCATCGTGACCTTTTACTAAGTATAAAGGTAGGCCAGCAGTGGTGGCCCAGTGGTATCGGTGCCGACTTACGAGTTACCTATAGGTTCGAATCCAAGCAGGCGCTTTACGTTGTGTAATATATTTCATCACCACTGCCCTCAAAACGTGAAAACGCGTAGTGAAAGAAAACATCGTGAGGAAACTGGCATGTCCTACAACCGAAAATTCAAAGACATGTAACTCGCACTGGGCCCTCGTGGTGGATTACGGCCCACTCTTTCTCACATAGAAGAGGCCTGTATCAGCAGTGCAAATGGGAACATTATAGGCTGGTTACCTATCCATGTTATGCATACTTAGGTAATAAATAAAAATGATATCAAAATAAAAAGTTCTGTTGACATTTCTTTGTTTATCAAATTATAAGCAAAATATTGGTTATCAAATTATCTACTAGCCTCGAGATATAACGGACTAGTTCAGTAGTTAGAAATAGTACCTAATCATTAGTTGAACATGTGGCGAGTTCGCGAATTGACCTCCTGTGACCTATGTTTAGTTGTTTAGTTTCTAAAATCAATTTTCGAAAACAAATGGTCGATGTTTTGATATTATTACACTAGACATTCATCTAATGGGCATATTTCTTTTTTCCAGGGTATAGTTCTGCGGGACCTGGACCACACTGATGCTATCCCCAGTGTCACAGCCGGAGGAGTCGGCTTCTCCTACGCCAACATCAGGCTCAAGAGCGACCGCGGATCAGGACTCAACTACCAGGTCGAAATCTACGTATAATATCAAAAGCACAAACCGAAATAAAAATGCCTCTAAAGCTATGTAGGTAGGGTATATTTTTAAGTATCGCAAATTCATTAGTTCACTCATTAATTTAAAGAAATAATTTCAGTCAGATTACAATAAAGAAAAACACAGAAACTATTTGTTTTATTTCAATTAATTAGGTGACTCGTTTGAATTAAAATAATAACGCTAACACGTTACTTAACTTAAATGCTTAACTGTTGTGAACTCATGGAAATAAAGTAATATTCACACGGTCACACAATAGGTATAATACACCGCAACAATTTCAACTAGCAAAATAATAATGATAACAAAATAAATGACAGTCGACCAATTATATGCCTGTAAAATGATTATACATATTACACTAGCAGCGCCCCGCGGTTTCACCCGCATAAGTGTCGATCCCGTGGGAATATCGGGATAAAAATCATCCTGTGTCTTTTCCCGGGACTCAAACTATCTTTACACCAAATTTCATCTAAATCGGATCAGCGGTTTAAGCATGAAGAGGTAACAGACAGACACACTTTCGCATTTACAATATTATAGTATGGATGTTAATTCCATAACGCTAATAATTTAACAATGTATGTATCTACTCAAAAGGATTGTTACGTTTTATGTTCATGTTTGGTTATATCCAATTAACGTGAAATTTTAATTACAAACCGACCTAATGATATCATAATTTCATTGAACTAGTTCAGTTGCATTCATCGCAGTGCTACTTATACTAAAATATTATACTGGTATTTTTATTGAAACTGCCTATTCCAAATAGAACACAAATCATAACAATGCTTACGGTTATTATGTCCGCCGTGTAAGGAAAACGTCAAGAGGAAAATATAGCGAGCCGTCTGAATGATGTCACCCTCTGCGGCCAACAAGAGACACGACAACAGGAAATCTTCGTTTAGCGAGGTTGATTGCCGAATGATGGCCGACAATTGCCGACCAGCCGGTCATATTTACAAACTACCTACATTTATGAGTAATATTTTAAGCTCGGTGATCATTTATCCTACGTTTTCTTTTTGAAGTAAAAACTTCTTTAGGCGCGGTGTTGTCTAGAAAAACTTTAACTCACGCTGTTTTATTTACCGACTAGTTTACCTGACGCTAATTAGCCGAGGACAAACGACTTTTCCTTTCGCTCCATGCTTTTCCAAACATTAAAAGATTTGTAAGAAGATTGTTTACACAATTATATCAAACTGTTTTATCTGTCTTTTGAATAACGTGATAATAGCATTAATTTATAACAGCTATGTTCTTGAATTCAATTGTGTCTCATTAGCGGAATTTGAGAGGTTAATTAAGTTTCGAGCTTTGCTTTGCCTCGCCGGGTTCGCCGAATACACTATCTGAAATGCTCAATAGTTGATGTAGTAGCTGGAGAGAGAGTCACATGCCTAAGTATACTTACTAGTTAGTTCTTAAGTACTTCAACGTAGCTTCCACGCCCGGCTCGATTACGACTAGACAGACACTTCGCCTGCACTAAGTGCCAACTTTCTGACTCCATAACAAGATTAATGTTTCATCATTTAGGATTCATTTTTTAGGATTCTGCAGAAATCTTACACTCTTTCTTTTAGAGTGTCACAGCAGTCATATTATGCGAGCGTCTTTGAAAAAGCGGACATTTAATAAAATGAAAATTGAGTTGGTGTCAAGTGTTATTTGTCTTTCAACATTTTCACGACTTTTTGGGAAATTCTTTGAATAAAATTTTATTTTTCTATTAAGTACACACAGCTCCTTTAAGTAGTTACCCCACCAAAAGACATGTGCGTTCAAATCCGTGATAGGCCCAAGTTGGTTTTTGTATTTTGCAAAAACATTTTATTTTAAATAATGTATTGTTTTAGTGAATAAAGAAGTTTAAGTAAGTATTTTTTTTTTAAATTCTGTTTTTATTATTGTTTTTTTTCAATAAAACAATACTTTTGCGACGACAAGCAACAATAATAGGGTTAACATTTACGACAACTTATTCATCGTCTAAATAGACTGGAGGTTTCAAGACCGCTTACCGTGCATAAGATTGGAAGTTCAAATCCTATATAGGCACGAAATGTGCTTTTTGTTCATTATATTATTTTGATATATATTTCTATTTTGTTTTAAGTAGTAATTATTTATAAAGAATTAAAAAATCAAGAAAAATAAAATACTTTATTAATCATTTAATAATATTTATTATTGCTATTATTTAACAAAACTATGATCTTATTTTACAACAAACAGAACAACTATTTTAGTTCTCATAAAATCAGAAATCATTTAAAAAAATAATTGATAAAATTAGTAGTCGTTTACTCTTCGCCGTTTTAAGTGAACGTATACAAAGTTATAACTTGAAGGTATGGATTAATTTTATAAAGACAACGTAAGTAAGTAAAATTAATGGATACCCTCAAATTATAACATCTTTCGATTAGACAGGGACCTAAAGATATAATGACTCAGCCGATAGTAGATAACAATTTCATCGCAATTCATATGGGCTCGCTGGCTAGTTCGTCAAACTGCCGGTATGAGTATGACGACGTTCGGTGATGCGATGGTTCGAATCCGAGTCAACACAATGGACTCTTTTTGAAGTATTCTTTAGATTATTCGTAAGGAATTCAATGTTGTAGCAGTGTAACATTTTAAAACTTGAGGGGTTAGGAGATAGTGACGCTTTCTGTACCTTATCCTATGTTGGGCAAACCCATATTTTTCCACTTTTCTTTATGCTGCGCCTTCTCCGTCCAATCGGTTAGAAAGATGTTCAAATCGTGACGACAGCGTGTCTTAGGCCCGCCTCGGTGACGACGCCTGTCTTCAGGCACCCACTGTGTGACAATCCTGGCCCATCTGTGTGGATGCATCCTATAGGTGTAACCCGCCCATACCCACTTCAGCCTCGCAGACTTATCGCCAACATCGGCGATACCGGTCTTGGAGCGTATTTTGGTGTTTCGAATTTGGTCGAGGAATTTAAAATGACTTAATATGTAGATACTAGATACATATTTTGAAATTATTTTACTCTGAAGACTATAAGTAGGTACTGCGGAACGCTACGGATGATCTGACAAGCACGTATGTGGCTGTTTATCTCTAATTTAATGTTGAGTCAGAGCACTGCGCATAGTCAATAGTCATTTCGAGGCCACATTGTACTATGTTTGTTGTATATTAATCTAGTCTAAAGCAGTGTGACTCAACCTGTGACCGATGCCATTGTTTTGTAGTTTATTATATTAAACAGGAAGACGCATTTGATGCGCGCTGGTGTAATATCCGGACTCGTCTGGCTGTGAACGGTGCGAAATACTATAACATATATGTAGTACATATATACTTTACATTATACCACTTGCGTAGACGATTGTAGGTACTTTTGACTTTTAGTCTTGATTTCAGTCATTCAAAAGCAGCACTCGGCCTAAAAGTTTTGCCAATTTGTTTAAAGATCTATAAAATTATCCATAGCCACTCTCAATACAGACATCAGACAGACTGAAAAAACGTCTGAATAGTACCTAAACGTGTGTGTTATCTGGATTTCATACATTGACATCGAAAAAGGTATTTTTTCAAATAATTTTAAGAGATAGAGAGCATCCTGAAGTTAGAAGAGCTCTTTTATAAGAGTGATTTATGATTTATCAATGTATCAATGGGCCTTAGATCTGATTTCTAGATTTTACAAAAAAAAATATTTACCTAAGTAATGTAAAGAGAATAGGTATATTATATACGGTGATGCTGAGACACAACATACATAAGATACCATTCGGTATCATACGTATGTTGTGTCTCAGCATCACCGTAATCTCTTGCCGTCCTCGGATATTATTTTATACGGCTAATGTTTAACAGGTAATAACGCATAAACGGCACACGTATGATGACAAGGATCCTATTATCGCTCCTCGACCAAAGACCCGGGCCTGCGCGTCCTATACAAAGGGTCTCGGCTAATTTATTACCAAAATATCTTTAACACCACCCGCCTACAGATAATTAGACACCTACATTACGAAATATGTTCTCTAAAATATATTATTATGTGAGAGGTTCAGATTATGTTTATTACATACCTATAAGGTAGGTATAACATGTAGTCTGCGTTGTGAAGATAAAATCAATAGACCTCGTGGTTCTTTCTTTACGATTTTTCAATTAAGAATTGCCCTCGGGAGCACGCAATGATAGGTGTGTCGTGCATGCAGGAGGCATGAGGGCAAATGAAGCAGAAAAGTGCTGCTGGAATCTATGCATATAACTTATAAAATGTTCAAAACTTTTCCGATCAACTTTATAAAAAATCTTATTATAATTGTTTTCTAAATTCTAGAGTCTTTAGTTTCATTATGATTATGTGTTGTCACCTATTTCAGAGATTGCTGGTTAACCTGTAATTAGCGACTTTATAAGTTCAAGGCTATTGTTACCTATAGTACTTAAGATATAGGTAGGTACTATTTACAGAAGCTGTTAGTGTACAGTAAATAAATATAAAAAAACAGGGACTGAGAGTGTAACGCCTGCAGATCTCTATATGCATCCGTTTGGGAATCCTACGTTGAGAATAACTTCCCAACAGGTAAAAATATCTCCTCGGCTTCATAATATCCGACACAATCCATAATCTCCAGACTACACAACACCACCAAGCCATTGTGAAAACTCCAATATCTCAGAGGCATAAACCACGTCTTGTAGAGATTACAATAAAAATAAATTAAAAGCGACAGTCCATTAAAACAGCTCAAGCTTTGAGTGCTATGCATAAAGTCGGGCATAATTTGTGAAAACATGCTTAGCCTTCCGTCAGCTAAAATGATTTCAATATGCCGTCCGCTCCACAGATTTATAACAGATCAATTTTGCGTTAATTAGAAAATGTCACTCCCGAACGCTTTGACAGCAGCGTTATCGAAAATAAGGTGTCTGTTGATTAATTTGAAACACATGTACAGTGTACAGTGTATGTAGATAATTATACTTATAAACACCCACACTTTGGAATTCTAATTCGTAGAATCTTAGTAAATATGTCGACAAAATGAATTTGAAACTCAGTAACTACATAAATAGATTTGTTTATTAGAAATCTTTAATTAGGTACGCTCAAAAATCGAATCATTAGATCAGGGTATGTTTATTTTTCTGATAACTCTTCAATTTACTGAGATATCTCCAAAATCGATTGGAATACTGCAAGTCTGCCTGTAACGACCCTTGTTTTAGAATATAGCCAAGGGCAAGAAATAATTCAGTACAAATTGGATGAGTCCAAAAATAAATGTTAGTTCAGTGAACATTCTTGATTAATTTTGAGAATGAATCTATTGTTAAAAGTGATGTTTCAATGGCTTATATATAACTGCATTTTTTACTCATCGATGATTTCCGTAGATTCTAGACCTTTTATTTCGTAAGGAGTTTGTTTTCCGGTCATAACAAAGTTTCAACTCAATCATTTATTTTTCAATAAATAATACCACTTATTTCTGAGTTCTGACCTTTGTTATCTACTGAAGTATTAAGTACTACCTACCTACCTACTACATCATATTGACGACTGTAATTTATTTGTGTAATGAGTAGTAATTACATGTGACTGCAGATACCTACTTATTGATGAAGTCCCTTTTAAATCTTTGAGAAACCTTTTACTTCTATATCACACATGTGTATCACCCATGTGGGTGAAGTACCTACCTACTACAGCGGTAGTAAAACAAAAGTCTTAAAGATATAATTCCTAATGTTCCTACACGCGCTTCAAGATTCTCTTTACACCTGCGGCACTAACTATAATGAATTGTACCACTGCGAGATACATTATGTACTAATGCGAGATAATAAGATAATATAGCAGAGAAGTCAAGTGCAGTTAATGAACAAGCAGTACGTCATGCAGTAGTCAGGTAAACCCCCTCCCCACTTCCCATCACCCCTCTTCCTTCCGCCTCGTGCTTGTGACGTCACTGACGCGAGTCGGTGCAGCGCCGTCAACTTCGCCGGATCCGCAATTTCCCAACCTGGAAATTACGAATCCTAATGAAAACGCAAACGTCGTTGATAGAATTACATCCGCACATACCTACAAAACAACGTTATCGCAAATGCAGCATCCTTGATAAAGCGATAAGAAATACCATTAAGTGTTGCTTCCTTGTTTTTTTATCCTGCTTTGCTTTTACGGAGTCCAGATGATTTGTAACATTTTTCCTTTTTAACCGACTTCAATAAGGAAGAGGTTCTCAATTGGAGTGTATTTTTTTATTGTACCTATTTGGCTTATGAACAGTTCACCAGATTCGCAATTACGCGATATCTCTGCCTTGTTTTGGATCGATTTCGAAAATCTTTTTTGTACCACCCCTATCCAAAAAACGAAAATGCGGAACCAACGACAACGACTTCCGAAATTAAAGTTATTTTTCACTTTGTAGTGTTTTTAGGGTTCCGTACGAAAATGGTAAAACGGAACCCTTATGGTGAGACTCAGTCTGTCTGTCTGTCACAGCTGGATATCTCAAGAACTACTAATGCTATCAACTTGAAATTTGGAATAGTTTTAGACGACGACGTTTGCCCAACTATTTTGCAAATAAGAAAGAAATAAAAATATATGTATATTTTTTGCAACAGGCAAATTGCTCTGAAAATTTCGAAGTGTGGCTAATGTGGATGTGCACCTATCATATTAAAGAGCGCAGTTCGCACATTTTCAAACATTTTTTTTTTTAGGTCACATAGTTTTCAGCTATTGATGAAAATTAAAAAAAAATACCATCCCACCGTCCCCCTTATCTCCGAAGTTTGCAAAGAGAAAAATCTGAAATTATTCTATGTGATAGGCGTTTATGTAAAGATTACAGGAAAAATAAAACGAAGTCCCTAAATAGCACACTTTTTCAGAAATCATCAACAAAAGTTACATTAGTTCTACTATCATAAAACTGCAATATTCTACACCGCAGTGCACAGTGTTAAAATTCTCTGACGACTAAAGGCCTTGCCGATGAAAATTTAAAAACATATGATGGTACGGAACCCTCGGTGCGCGAGTCCGACTCGCTCTTGCCCGGTTTTTTTTTTATCGGTTGTTTTTTTCTGTATGTAATAAAGTTTTTATTTTGGAACGCAACGTTTTCATCAATACTGTAAGAGCGTTTAAAAGACAAATATCAGTATCTAACTTATACAACCTTATCTTAATCTAGACACCTATCTGTAGGCCAGCGCACATATTTCTGCTTTGCTGGACTCCCAGCCGCAACCCGCAGCGCTGAACCCGACCTACCACTGCCTACCATCACCAATCGAGCCGTCCGCGTCGTGTAATGCGTCTAATATCTTTACTATGATATGTGAACATGGTTCTGCAAGATGTACCTGTAGGTACAATAATCCCATACACGAAATCCCTATGGCGTTGTACGAGTATTGTATCTATTTCTTTGTCTTCGTAATCCTTGCCATTTTCCTGTCCATTGTGTTATTCTGCTTGGGCTTAACTATAGTTAAGGCAAGCCTAAATTTTGCAGTAACTTTGACCCTCATTGAGTTCCTAGTAGGTGTGGGACCAGATATTGCACGTGTTCTCTGGTAGCTTCAGGGTTACACGAAACAAGTCTAAACTGAAATAACCGATACAGAGATAGACTGGCCTATCCAATGATGTTCTGAGAAACTTGTCCGTGCAGAGTTCAATGATATGGGTAAGTACAATATTAGCAATCTTTTTGTAGCTCACGCTAACGGCTTACAAGAAAATCTAACGAGGTGTGTTATATTCGTGTGCTATTAATTATTTTATAAACAAACATTAGTCATCCTCCTCTTTTAGTCATAAATAAGTAAGTAAACGTTTCATATTTAAAAAAATATAAAAATAAACTTATTCTCGGAGTGGCACCAAATGTTCTGAGGCATGAGCGGAGTTGGCCGCTCGCGACTCGCACGAAGGATAGCGTAAGCTACAATTTATGAGGCAATTCATCAGATCTCTGAGAGCTCCAAGAGCCTTATTCCATTCCTGTGGAATAGGGCATGACAACGCAAATTATATCGATACCATACTTCTTACGTTTGTTGGCACTGCTTGCCATGTCAACTTACATTGCACAACAACTAAAACACATCGATTTGGCTTTGTTTATGTATTTTGATGCAAAATGGAAGGTTGAGATAATGCCGTGACCGATGTTTCCTTAGAAAACCAGAATTCATTCGAAAAATTCCAATTTGAATTATAGAAAATTGACTCGTGACTTGTTTTTTCGTTATGTTAGGTAGGTACTATTACAAGTTTTAACTATCTTACTGCGGAACAAAGACCTCGCTTTCTTTGTTCACCGCAATTTTGCGCCAGTCCTTTCCTGAAACATAAATTTATAAGTTCCATGGTACAGAAAAATTGTCCGTAAAATTGATTTATTTTCCTCTACAACTTAACTAGAATTCTCTCAATATTCGTTTATCATAAAAGTGCATAAGGCAGTCACAGGTTGCCAGTCCATTTCCTGCCGCCATAACTTGTTTCTCTCAATTCCCTATTCTGACTGTCGCGATGAAAACGTGCTACATCTGCTGCTGTTGTGACGTGCCCAACCAGTTTCAGAACTAGGTAGCTATACCTAAAACAAAAGTAATAATTTTTCTTTTCATTGTGAATGTGAAGACGATGTGGGTCATTTTACATACTTATATATATTTTTTTTTATTATTCTCTCTGTTCTGTTTTTTTTTTTCTCATGGTCTGGCAGTTTGAGTAATTTATGTGGCCTACCCAAATGTCCTTTCTTTGGTATTGTTCGTCGAATCGTTGAGCTCCTTAAGTCTTGAGTTGAGCTGCACAATTTTTGACAAATGCGTGCACTGACTGGACAGGTCCTCTCAATCTGTGTGGTTCTTTCCTCAAAAGACCACCTCAGACATCGATCTACATGGTCTTCATATAACCTGACCAAGATTATGTCTGGACTTTAAAAGAGACTGTGACCTCTGAGTTTGTTTCGGCCTTTCTTCTCAGAGTAGTCAGATAGGAAACGCCGACTTCATCTAGTTATAAAAAACATGACCGACGTGTAAAAGTGTTTGTACAAACCTACTTACAAAAAATAAAATCATTTCATCAATAAAATCATTTCATTTCATTTCATTTCAATATGTGTATTAAAATTCCACTACACAGCACAGGATTGATTAAATCAGTTTGCAAAGAGGTAACGTTCGCGGTAAGTTTAATTGCTTATTAATTTTTTCAAGTGAGATTTCTAAATTAGGACACAGCCGGGACAATTAAGATAAACTGAAAAGGAACTAAAACAGAAAAGCTGTTATTCTCCTAAATTAAAAACTTTATGTTTTGTTTACTTAAATTAACTAGTGAGCTCACACTCATAACATTTCAAACACAAGCGCCTACTAAAACGGACGCTTATTTATATAGCTAGTACGAAAAAACGTGCTATATAATATTAGCAAGGTAAACTCACTTGCTGTAACAGTGATGAATTACGTCACGCTATGAGGTTAATAAAGCCCCAAGGCATGACTCCAGATTATGGAGTTAATACGACCGGAGCTCCGAGGGCGTTTGTGAAAGACGTTATAGAACATGTATTATGTATCAAAATCGTTAAGTAGGTAACTCCCCCCGGAGCGCAAACACCTACTCCATTTTAAATATTTTAGAGCTGGTATCCGATCGCTCTCTAATATTCCCGGTGAAAACATATTTCGCCTCTTCCCGCTCAATTTATTTCTGAAAAATTCGTCGTTAACGGTTGCCAACATCAGAGAAGGTGAAGTTATAGGTTCACGGCTATTGATGTGCTGTGATGAAAGTTAAACATGAAATAGCTACTTCATAATAAACTGTAGGTACACATAGTTTGCCGTAAAGGAGTAGTTATTCTTATATGTTACCTACATAACTGGGCTAGGAATGTAATGCTTTCAAACTTATCACATTACGATAAAAATAAACTAGAACAAAACACACATTACGTAAAGTAAGTAACGTAAGTAAACCTACTTAAACTAAACGAAAATCAATGTTTATAGCACAGGAACATTCATCACAAAGTTATAAATGTAATAATGCTATGTAACTGGGTCATCTACCTTTAACTAGGTATGTATTGAACAGATAATAACTTAAATAACTAGCAGTACCTACAGCACATAGCGCACGCGACCTAACTCACAAAACTATTTAGCAAGAACGTTACACTTTCATACAAAAGTTTACTTCCATAAGTACATTAAGCTATATACGCTTTCGACTTATCCCGCCGGACCGTTACTTAAAATTGCATCGTTTTGTTACGGGCTAAGTAAAGTAAGTACAGTGCTTAGTGGTACTGGTATTTGGACTGAGCTGCGGAAGTTAAATGAAGTTCAGTGTAATTACTCTCGGAGAAGCGGTTAACTCGGCTCGGTTATGGTGACAGCCACTGGCGCAGGCCTCGTGTCGCCTTGCCTCTAATTGAGGCCAATATTAATAATGAAATACTGTTTCGGATATAGAAAATCTGTTTACACGAAATTTGATTGTATTGAAAAATTGTAAAGGCCTGAAACGAAAATTCTGACAAAGAATCATAATATTTTGGGGATAATGAATTCCTGGAATAGTATGTGTGTGACGTAAATAATAATATGCTTTAGGTACTTCCGTTCACACGCACACATA
The DNA here is from genome assembly GCA_963082905.1 of Oligia fasciuncula. Lineage (NCBI taxonomy): Eukaryota > Metazoa > Arthropoda > Insecta > Lepidoptera > Noctuidae > Oligia > Oligia fasciuncula. The sequence goes on along the minus strand of OY720395.1, from coordinate 9,746,597 downwards.
GGTAATACATGTCATGTTACAAATTGTATAGGTATTCGTGACAAAGCTGCAAACAATATAGTTAAAGAATCTAAATTAAGTAATATAGTCAGCAGATGCACACTAGATTTCAAAGGTAGTTGCAGCATAGTTACGTAGTACCTACATAGCTATTACTGACTCACTAGGTATCTATAGAGGTGCGGCTGAACAAACATTCCGCCTAACCATGGCGTTTATCCAACTATTTGTGAAATTCTAAAGCTTCTATTTGTCCACGATGCATTTGCCTAGTTACAAAGCCAACGGCAAAATGAGTTGGACAACAGTGCTAAGAGCCAATTTTCACCATTTTTTTTTCGTCGGCTTTCAACACCCATTAACTAATTATTGGGGGAATTTTAATCTGGAATTTTGATGTAGGTCTGTACTGGTTCTTCTCAGTTCACAGTACCTATGTATCGTAATGGACTGATGGACATTGATCATATTAGTTCTGTCACTGTCTTGTTAACAACTGCTACCAAAGCTACGAGATGCCCCGCATATCTAGGCTGTAGCCGGAACCCTCCCGGAAACTAAGGTCCTGAACTAGACATCTCAAATTACTATCTATGTCCCCTTATTGTCTTTGGTCTGGCACTTCGTGCTAATCGTGGGGAGACCGGTGCCAAATGAACATTAGTATTTCTTGTAGTTGAACGAAAATGAGTTTACCTACGTTTCATCATAGCGTGTTTTAAACCTATTGGAGAAAATACTTTTAAAGGAAGTAGACTTTTAACAAAACTGCTATTTCTGACATGGTGAATATCTGTTCCACATTTCATACAACGGGTAGAAAAGCTTTATGTAAAACCTTTTCTGGAGTTAAAAGATCTTTTCTTAGGGAACCAAGTAAACCTAGTTTACTTTACCATTCCTGATATGGATATATCATAATACAGGTTAGTCTACCAGCTTCTAGTTAGTGGGTAAAAGATTCGCTAAAAAAAAACGGAGGACAGATTGAACTCAGTATTTCTTCTTATAGGGACTATTAGATTACGTGGTCCACTTAAGTATAGGAAGAATCATCCAATAAATTGTTAAAAGGTAAATTACGTTACATTTAATGTTAGGTATCTAAACTAAATATCTTCGTTTTATCATTAGATAAGTACAGCATTTCAAAGTTCCTAAATAACAAGAAAGACACCAATTGCAAGTTGCCTAGAAAGTCTCTTGAAAATAAATCAGGCACTTTTTATTGCCGCGCGACACGTAACTTGAACTTAAATTGATTAAACATAAACTATGTCGGTAAAATAGCTTTATAATTGGTCGGGGCAATCTTTTGTTCTAAATTCACCTTTACCAGACTCACATCCTCTGACAATTTTGTATTTTAACCGACTTCAAAAAAAGGAGGAGGTTATCAATTCGGTTGAATATCACTACTCTTCTTTAGCTTTCACATCTGCATAATGAGAAGTAAAAGTTAGGGGCAAAAGTGCAGTAAAAGCACGGATATCTATGAGTAAAAGCAACAGCGAAAATAGTGAAGAAACAAATTTAACCATTACTTTAACTTTGTGACGAATAACTAATAACTTATAGGTACTTTGGCTGTTACTATTGATGAAGAAACTGGCCGTTAGTGGAATTGTCATGGAAAGCATTGTGCCATAATTAACCGACTTCAAAAAGGAGGAGGTTCTCAATTGGACTGTTTTTTTTTTGTATGTATGTTACGCGATATCTCCGGCAATTGTAAATCGATTTCAAAAATTATTTTTTTAATTAATAGAGTAGTATGTCTCTGGGGTGGTGCATATAAATTTTATTAACTTTGCTTGGGTAGTTTTTGACTTAACTTCAATAATACGTATTCTTGCCACTTAATTTATATTGATGATACCTGCCACTGATATTTACATAGCACGTAGTGTTATATGAATTTGTATGGGGTGAGTAAAAGTGAAAAACAAAAACGTTTTTACAAAAAGTTTCTTAAGTAAAAGCTAGTAATAAATTCAATGCTAATTTATGATAAGTATTCAGGCAATCAAAAAAGAAAAGTAGATGATTTTTTTTTTCCGAATGGGAAATCATCAAATAACCCGTCCCGCTCTGGGTGGAGCAGAAGGGAGTGTCAGACTCTTACTGACTAAAACCCACCCGTGTTCCTTCCTTAGCCCTTTATGTTTCGGGCCAGCGGTAACCCTTTCGGACAATAGCGCTGACCCGGCAAAAGTAGATGCCTTCAAATACTATTAATTAATATAATTGGTGTTGTACTGTTTAAATGAACTAAGCATAAATAAATAAATTATATTCCGTAAAACCTTATCACAGATTGATTAAACATTTCTGGAAATATGCACAACTATTTCTAGAAATGTTTCACAGGGCACCCATCAAAGTCAAAGTCAAAGCAAAAAAAGGGACATAAAAGGCACTTTTGAACGTCAAAAATTACGATAAAATAGAATTGATTCTAGTCGCCCATTTCAAAAGCTAGTTTCCGTATGGTTCTAAGAATGGGTAAGAAACTCCACCGTTCTCTTTTAACTCCACTCTTTTAAAAACATTTTGCATACATTAGTTATATAATAATAATATGTGAAGACGATGCACCTAAAATAAAATTACTATACCACAATAGCCTAGGTAAAAGAATTAAAAATGAAACCATGACATATAAATTAATTAATTATCTGATAGATACATGGTGCTCACATATTTACAAACATGGTAAAAGTAAACGAATTTCATTTTAAAAATAAAAAAATCAATCATCAATGTTAATATAACGTTTTACTTTCAAACTCTTCATAATGTAGTTACCGAGAATTATTTCACAACTTCACGATGGAATTTACAAGATATTATATCCAAGATATTATACCAAATAGTTGATCGGGTGATGTGTGCCTTATTTCTGTGAATGTTGTAATGATGTTTTCCAAATAACAAGTAAATACAAAATAAATGATTGATTGATTGATTGATACTTCCAGTGAGGGGAGGCCTATGTCCAGCAGTGGACGTCTTTCCGCTGAAATGATGATGATAACTTCCAGTGAACAAATCCTCTTTAAAGCCTTCTGAGATTCGGCCTTAATATTGTTTCAGCATACAGTTTTCCCACTGCTTGGAGACAGACCACTAGTCTTCGAGAGGGAGTGGGCTGTAATCTATCTTGCGGGCACAGTGCTGGTTGAAAGATGTCATATGTCTCATAATTTTTTGGTTCCAGCAGTACATGTCGGTTTCCTCACGATGTTTTCCATCGTCGCGCCGTTTGGTGATGAAATTATTTACACAAAGTAAAGCACAGCCTGGGTTGGAACCCACAACCTACAATTCGTAAGTCGGGGCCGTTACCACTGGGCCACCACTGCTCTCTGTTTGGATTAATGTAAATCCAAGTATTCTTGGCACTTTAACCACCAAACCATTATTCATCAAGTAACCAACAAGAGTTTACTCAGCCTTCAAAGTTATATTTTCCAAGCTATTTAGAATGCGCACCGCTTTGAGCTGGTGGCAAACCAATAAGTATTGGTCGACTTTTAACTCCTACTTTTTATCAAATGCGATCATCTAGAAATGTTGTAGTATTTACGAGTACAACCTAGCCAATTTTGAAATTAAGCTTGATTTTGACCTTGTTATTAAAGACCCAAGTCAATCAACTTTGCCGCTGTTGCGTGAAAGCTTGATAGGTATATGTGATTAAGTGTAGAATATTATAATACCTACTTCCGGCGAAAATAGTACGTAATATTTGTGTATTTATCGGTCGCTAGTGTTGTGATTCAGCGCGCGAGGACGCGGCTGGGGCGGGCGCGCGCCGTGTTTGGCGACTCGGTGAGCAAACTCGCGCTCTAGCCGCATTTGCAATTCGTTTGCGGACTACGAAATACTCTGCACCCGACCAAGTCTTTTGTGTAACCGGATTTCTCGGTTAACGACCTAGATTCTGCATATTTATGCAGTTTGGTCACACAATTTTTCGTGTCTGTGACTATCTCTTAAGCCTTTGCTGAATGTGATGTGATGGTGATAACATTTCCCTGCTCGTTAGCCATTTGTTTTCAGCGCTAACTAGAACAAGTACCAATACATAGGTTTGTTAAACATACTTTTCTTAAACTGTGAAGATTTATGAAATAGTACAGGCTACTTTAAAGGGTCTGTCTGTAAAGGTTGTGTAGTATAATTATGCAGATAGCAGCACCTGCCAAAAAGGAAACGTATTATGTGTAGGTAGATATGTACAGGGCAACAGGATTTGCTGTCCTTGCAAGTAGATATAAGCCTTCTCATAGATATCGTGAGGGTGTGATTATTCCAGAATTGACAAATGGAATGGCAGATGGCAATTGTAGAAGCTGAAGGTAGGTATGTTGGTTTAAGAGAAGGCGAGGATGCTGCTGCCCCTTCTCTTGAAATCTAAGCTCTACGCAGATGAAGTTATAAGCTATCGTTAGTTCCAAATAACATGGCTGGCAGCGCAAGATGTCTTGAATTTAATTATAAAGTTAGACAATAGTCGTATAGCTACGTTCATGAACCCGTTTAATGTTCACTTTATGAGGAAACATTCTCAAAAATAAACAAACAAGATAAACATAGGTTCCGCACCGCCGCGCCGCGCCGGGGTAATAATCGTACCAGTGTATGAGTGTTGCAGAGGCAAGAGTCGGGGGGCCCGCCTGGCAGCCTGGCTACCCCGCCCGCCGCAACTTACTCTAATGTTCTTAATTTTTACACAGAGAGCAATACGAGCGAATCCAAGATTAACAATTGCCCTAAGCTAGGGAGCGAGAAAATTAACTTTTAAATGTAAATTTTACGAGGAAGTCATAATGTGAAAGCTGCCGCGGTTAGCTCTGATTTATTGCACTTGGAATTGAAAGTGTTAAAGGAGTTGCAATCTGAAAAAAGTTTTAATAGGTACCTCTTTAAAGAAATATAAATCATGATTGTAGAGCGAATTTAACTTTCGCAAAGTTGTCCAACATTTAGGCACATCTACTTGAGTGGCTATTTAATGACGGCGCTTATTTCGCTAATCAGAAAAGTATTCATTAGCTTCACAGTAGACGAGGATGATTATATTTTATCCCACCCCTCTGCGAAGGCCTGTAAAATTTCTCTACAATAAAATATACATTGTCATAAAGTTGAGATATTTACTTGAAAGGTTCTGCTTAATCTCAACGTACCTGCATTAGCAAACTTGCTCTATTGTAAAAATAATAAAAGTTTCACAGTATATTGTAACTAATATTTTATTCTCTTTTATTCAAATACATTTACGTTTACGTTTTAGATTTCTGTTCTGTTGAGAAATTTCTGAAGTAGGTATAGTGTCTAAATCTTCAACTACAATTTATGAATAAAAAATGTTTTACGCGAATCTCTCACCGACAAATCAACAAAGGTCCTAGCCTGAAACTCATTCCACACCCATATTTTTAAACTTGTAAGACACATTAATTCCGTAACAAATTTCAATTTCCAAGTGCTTGGAAGCTTAACTCTTAGGACCGCAAAGTTATATGGATTGGAACTCTTTAGCGTTGACGAATGGTAGGAGGTAACGAATGTGTACAATCAAAACTTTGAAAAGATTCATTGCCGCAAATTTAGCCAGCCAAAAATATGATCCAGTCTGAGTCAAAGAATTTGAGAACGGATGTGGCTCGGGTCTCGGGGCTCGGGGCGGTGGGATGCCGCTACTCGCTAAACTTTTTCATTTCCACGCAGAAATATAAAAAGCGGAAAAGTTTCTGCGAATAAACTATCATCCTGGAATATTTTAAAAACTCCTACAGATTTTTTACTGTGACATACTGATGTTCTTTTTGAAAATATCTAAAATGATTATGATCAGGTTTTCTTTTCTATATAAATAAAAGCAGAAAAAATTTGGAAAATCCAAAAGTGCACGACTCATAATGCTCATTTGATCGTATTAAAAAATAATAATCATCGATCGTAAAGCACTCTCTAATGCCGCATTATAAGTTGTGCAATAATGATTCAATCAATATTTATTTTAGATTTCCAGTTATGCTACATATTTATAAAATAATAAAACTGTTAGTCTTGCAAAATTTATACTTAAAAATCTTCAAATATCGAATCGATGTAGAATCGGTTTGCTGTCTGGAGTTTATTTACAGTTCACAACACAGCGATTTGGAATAGCATCTTATCATATTTCAAGTAGAGCTACAGTTCCATTTACTCTAGACTGACTTTGCGAGCGCGCGTTCAAGGCGGACACGATAGAGGACAATGTTTCAATGTTTTATATAAATGTAACGGAGGCTCCTTGGTTCACCGGAAGTACTCAATTATGTTATAATCAAGGTGTCCGGGGGTCGAGAGCGACGCGCGACGGGGCAGGCGGCCGGGGCGAACCGCTACCGACCAACTTAAATGTCATAGCTTTAATGCACGACCCATTCATTATTAAAATACGACTCTCAGCGTGCAACGATCCTCCTTGTAATAATACTTCGGTAAAAACTTTCTACTTGGAAATAATACCAAAATAGACAATAATTTCTGAACTCATCTGGGAATGGAGAAAAACCACGGAGTTGCTTATCAGGGCAGGTTGAAATACACTTTCTGTGTTCAACAAACATTGCAATACGACTTTTCGCTGCAAAAAAATCATTTTAGGTATTCGGGTTGTGTATTTGAAACCAAGCAAGTTTTAACGAGATGATTGTATGTGTGTGATTCTGAACCCAAAATAATAAAAAAGATATCTTAATCGGGCGTTATCTTTTTATTGGGTTTATCTTGTGTGTCGGTCGAGGCTAAAGGGCTTTTCCGGAAATAACTGTGTTTTTTTACTGGTTTAGTTTAGAATACGGCATTCAATCACATCGTAGTGGCTTGTTGTTTTGCTGCTAAAACGTTATTACAGCCAATGCAAATCCTGGAGTTTATACTATAGCTAGCATACTTTTTCGTAGTTAGTACCTGCATTCGTAGAGCCTTTCAGTTTTTACATAAGAAATAATGCACCCAATTAATAGATTTTTAGAAACTTAAAAAATACATAAAGTATAAGCATAATCAGCCTATAATGTTCCCACTGCTGGGACTCAGGCCTCCTCTCTGTGAGAGGGAGTGGGCCATAATCCGCGGGCGTGGTGCGAATTGGCGGATGTCACATATTTTCGATTTTTTCCTTCTAGCACATGCTGGTTTCTTCACGACGGTGTCCTTCACCGTTTTGAAAGCAGTGGTGATGAAATAATTTACACAAAGTAAAGTGCCAGCTTGGGTTTGAACCCACGACCGACACGACCCGACCAACACGTAAGTCGTGGCCGTTACCACTGGGCCACCACTGAACTACATGCACGGTAGCTAATGCATCAATATCAATCATGTACAGTCAACAAAAGAGATAAGTATGCAGGATCGTCAGATATAGTTGAAGTTTAGTAAGAAACCGATTGATGTTTTCGAATAAAATTTTATTTTATTAATAGAAAACAAACTGCTCATTAATCAAATTAAATTTCAGTCGACAACATCCATCGGTTTATTTATTATTTATTTATTTAATACTTCAGGCACATACATTTACAGAGGCGGACTTAATGCCATAGGCATGGGTTTCTTACTAAACTTCAACTATATCCGACGATCCTGCATACTTATCTCTTTTGTTGACTGTACCTATTAAGTAATTTAGGAATCTAAAAAACCAGACTGAGCGACCCTAGGCGACCCTTCGCTATATGAACAATTTGTATTACTTTATACCACGTCCGATGTATATTATTTCATATTCTGCTTAAATTATGATCTGACTTTGTGTGGGTGCTACCATGTTGTTTTAAGAAAAGTGAAAGTAAATCAAATTGATTGATCGTTCTGTCGACGAAAATGTTTCGTATTTGGATGACTACAAACTCAATCTGTTAACCTTTATATTGGAGCAAGATGTTGCGTATAGGCTTTTGTTAAAAATACAACACAAATACCACGATCTTTACAAACTGATGTTATAAATGCGAAAGTGAGTCTGTTTGTTACGCTTTCACGCTAAAACGGCTGAACGGATTTGGATAAAATTTGTCACATTATCCTGGATGGCAGACGAAGTCGTCGGCACCAGCTAGTAAAATAAAAATATAAATAAAAGTCTGCTAAAAAAGTCATTATACAGGGTTATTGGTAAAACATTAACAACCTCTTAAGAGGACATTGTACTCTTGTAATCTCTAAAATAATCTGCTAGCACGGGCGATTTATTAATTCTTGAATGAATAAATCGCCCGTTTTAGCTGTAAGAAAACAACACAGGGATTTTTTGTGATTTAGCATGTGTACAAAAACCGCAGAGCCGGTCTGCTCGTTAATTTGCTCCTTTCTGTGTCCTTCACTCGTTTGTAATCAAACAATCGCGACTGGCCGTTGATCGAAGGACGGGACTATAGCGATTTGTTACATATTGTGTTGATATTTCATTTATCACGGTGATTCAATTTTCCCAGCAATTAATCACTGAACAATAGCCGTGGTCAGTGGACGACGGCTGGATGAAAAGATAGACGAAGTACCCGCTGGCAAATTATAAGTATAGTCGTTTGCCTCACACGATCACGCAGTCCTACGCGTTATTACGAAAATGGCAACGCTTAAAATAACATTGTAAGGATATCACATGGCCTCAGAGAACTCGGATCTTACGTATTTTTGTATAATTTTAAGGTCAATGAACACTCAGAATTAGATAGGTCCTGTAGAAATCATACAACGTTATATTATCTATGTTTATATCAAGCTAACGTCTTTACATGACCCCGGCTATAATTATATTGTCATTGTTTTCTTCAAAACTAAAACCTAATACAAAAAGAGAGCTCATTCTAAACTCGCTTGACTGTTCGAATGCAAAACATCCTAAGTTATTTTATTGCCAGTCTGTACTACATAAGGTCGACTTTAGCAGACAATCTTTACAGTAGGTACTCTTTATTATTTTGTGGTGTCTTACGACTTCCACGCGAACGAAGTTGCGGGCAGAAGCTAGTGGTTGCTGGCGACCCCGAGTATGAACGTCAGCGCAGCCTCCGTGCAACTATTTCAGCGTGACGTCATCATCATCACTCCCGCAAGCTTTAGCAGCGGTTCACCCAGCCAGCAAGCTTCAACGGGTATCCTGACCACCAGCATGCAGCGAACGCGCATACCTGGTCATCACCCTCAGCCTCATCAGCAACCTCGGCACAGCACACTGTACTTTCGGCCATTCCACGAGCACAGCCCTTAAAAAACCCTCTCCTGTTCGACGCCAGCAGTCCGCCTCAACCCGGCACTGTACCATATCCGACGCACTGGAGCATAACGCAGCGCCACCCCGACTCACTGAGGACATCTTCGCAGACAGTTCCGACTCACCGTGAACTATGCGGAAACCGGTTCCGACTCACGGGAACCTCAGCTGTCCTGGCAAGCATCGCAAGATACAAGACTCAGCCCACTATCGACCTCCGGTCTCCGGAGGGGAGTGATGTAGCTGTCTCTATAACGCCACATGCGAACAACGCATCATACTGACGTCACGCAAAATCCTGCATCTCGCAAGCAGAGTTTACCGCGCAAATAGCATAGATACAACAGCCCGACATGAATCATAACACCCGTCTGGTCGGAGGATCCTCCCTTTTCTATGGAGGGTGAGTGAACTTTACACACTGTTCCTCTATAGATCTTTATCATTTATTTAGATAAATAAGTATTCGGGCCAATTTTTAACTTTATAGATCAAAGTAATCAGATTTTTTCAAATAAACTGTATCCCCGATTTTTACCCCCACAGGGGTGGAATTTTGAAAAATCAATTGGGATGTGTTCCTAACTTGACTCAAAGCCCCATCATACCCATTTTCGAGTTAATACAAGCAAGCAGTAAAATCCACCCCTTAAACTTAGCTTTGTTGCCTTTCAAAATGGTTATATTTTGAGATCCAAATAACATAGAGACACGACAGTTATTGAAAAATGTAAAAAATCACGAATAGAAAAATGAAGTTGTCCTAACACAAATCAGCTAAAAATAAATGAACTTTTATTCATGCGAGCGACGATATATACACACATCAAAAGTGTCTAGGGATCAAGCATTTTTATGCGGATTTCTTGAGATTGAGATGTGGCTTTGTAATAAATTTATGATTTTATAAATTTATATGGATCCTTTTTGGTGCATTTCATAATTTGAATCAGGAACTGTGAATCAAATTCGAGTAAAAGAAGAAAATCAGCTGTCAATATTTTCCCTATAAAAACATACAACGCATTGAAGACATTATTAGTGCTACTGTTTCCCTACTACTGATTAAAACCAACGTTATTATGGAGCGGCGACGTCATTTAAGCAGGGAAGAAATGCTCAGAGCCGTGGGAATGATAGAAGCTGGTTCCCGGCAACGTACTGTGGCTTTAGCTCTGAATACAAGTCAGAGTGTTATCAGTCGACTTTGGACACGTTACCGAAGCACTGGTACCGTGGCTGAGGGCCATGGAGGACGGTATCGCTGCACCACACGGAGACAAGACCGATACATTCAAATCTTAACTCGAAGAGCTCCAACAATAACCGCCATGATGTTAGCCGTGAGGCTTCATCACTCTTCAGGGAACTTAATTAGCGACCAAACAGTCAGAAACCGCTTGCATGAAGTGAACCTTCATTCCCGAAGACCGCTACGGGTACCACCTATAGCAATGCACAATCGTAGGATTCGATATCAATGGGCTCTTGAACACAGAAATTGGGCAGAAGAACAATGGCGTTTCGTGTGCTTTTCTGATGAGTCTCGTTTTGGTATGAGACCGGATACAAGACGTATACGACACTGGAGAACCCCTGGACGCCAACAGCGATTAAAATCCTGCCAGGAAGTCCATCCTTATAGTGGTGGAACCATCATGGTATGGGCGGATATTTGGATCGGCGGAAGAACTGAGTTGATTTGGATCAGAGGCAACCTCAACGCTCAAATTTATGCTGAGACGATTGTATCAGACGTCATCGTTCCTCTACAAGTGCAAATCGGTCCCTTATTTCAGTTAATGCATGATAATGCACGACCGCACACCGCAAGAGTTGTAAGACAGACTCTCGCCGCAGCTAACATCAATGTCCTGCCCTGGCCTGCTCAGTCGCCAGACTTGAACCCGATTGAGCATGCATGGGATATGCTACAGAGAAGAGCTCTGCCGAATATGGAGGGTATCCAGTCGCAAGAAGACCTTTTTTTGTTGTTGCAACGAACATGGGCGGCCATTCCACAGCGTAATTTGGATGAACTCATTTTGAGTATGCCAAACCGATGTTCTTGTGTTGTTAGTGTTCGCGGTAGAAACACGGATTATTAATTGTTTAAGTTACCCAATAAAATTTTAAAGAAAACTGTTATTTCAGTCTTTTTTTCGAACTTTTGTGTTAGTGGTTCAAATGTCAAAAATCCCTTTATTAGGAAAATGGCAAATTTCTTTATTAATGCAAAGGTGACTTGGTTTATCGTTACTGTGACAAACGAAAACACTTTATTTGATGAATCCTTAAAGAAAATTTTAATTAATATCAATCAGGAGAAAAGTTATTGCAAAAATATATGTTGATCCCTAGACACTTTTGATGTGTGTAGATAGTCAGAATTTCTAAATGTCAATAAATATTTACAACGCTAGGGTTGGTGCCATCAATCTGAAACACACACTTAACGCCATTCAAAATGCTATATCTTGCTGTCTTTAAAATATAGCTTTTAGCGATAAGACCGCCCCTGTAATATTTATGGCGTATATAATAAAGAGGGCTGTGCTGGGAGTTTCCCAAAGTGGTCTGATCAGAAATGACGAGATCCGCAAGACAACCATGGTAACCGACGTTGCCCGATGAATTGCCAACGGGGCACTTACTCGCAGAACAGATGGCCGATGGGACAGAAAGGTTCTGGTTTGGACCGCGTACCGGAAGACGTAGCGTTGGAAGGCCTCCCACAAGGTTGACCGATGACTTTCGTTGATAACCGAGGACTGTCGAAGTGACGGTGCTTGGGGGAGGCATATGTCCAACAGTGGATGTCTTTCGGCTGAAATGAATGAATAAAGAGTATTCTATCTCTATTTGGCATTATTATTGTTTAATGTGCTTGGCTGAAACTCCATGACTGACATCAGGTACATATGATTTCAGGATCTCTGAAGGCCCTGAGGTTACACCACTTATACCACTTTTTTTTGTTTAATTTTATGTGCAATAGCTCACTTCTGCATCTCCCAGAGTGTAAGAATCTACATTTTCGGTAGAAGATAACTTAATAAAACCTTCAACATAAAGCCATTTCTGCTAGATAGACTAAAAGCAGCCACCAGCGTTAGACAGAGAATAATTTTGTCATGGAAATTTGAAATCTCTTAGCAGTCTAAAGCCTAATATCCAGCTCGGCTGCAAGCGCATTAGCCTTTATGAAACGTCGCACCCATTAGCAACGTAGTACCGTCACCGTTGCCTATTTTCCTTACACTTGATTGTTTTAATTTCCTATTTATCTTTTGAAAGTTCATCAGTTTTACTTAGCAATAACCTCTCATTGTTATTTGGTAAGGTTTAAAGCATTCTTAATTCCACCTCTTACTTTTCAATCAAATTAAAACATTGTGGATTAGTTTGAACAAAAATATATCAGGAAGCTAATTATGATAATTGAGCTAATTTATTAACACTTACAATACATGTAGCACACTTATATAGTTTTCTATGAACAAATGAGTTATAGCTTCAGAGGTCTGTGTGTTGACAATATATAATAAAAATACCTACATAAAAAGAACTATCTCAAGCACCCAAATTATCAGTGAAAATTATTTTTTTCCCTAGCCAACTAGGGAAAAAATGCAAAATTATCACAGGTACAGTTAATTGGTTAGCGCTAACTATCTGCCGTAGCGTTAACTTCCGGACGTAACGTTTTGTTTCGCCCGGATTCGCACTGAAGCGGAGTGCAGCTTTTCGGTAATCTCGCATAATAATGCAAAATACGAGTCGCACTCGCGTACCCACTCTGCGCAGATACACCTAATTACTTGCCCTCTAATTAAGTGCGAGTTAACTAACTGTTTCATTAACTTGTAGTGAGATAAGTTATAATGCAAATAAGTTTGTTCGCAACTTTTTTACGAGTTAGCTACCGAACGTTGATCTTGGTACAAAGGAAACTTGAATGGCATAAAGTTGACCGTCTATGCAAGACGAGGTTTATAATAATAAAGCCTTGCCAAACCCAATAAACTTCCAAAACTACATTTTTAACAGAAAAAATCTGTATAAATAAAACAAAGTCGGGTTAACACCATATAAATCTCAAGAACCAATTTTTATGATATTTTATTTGTTAGATTTGTCTCCGCCCCGAATAGCAGAATAACTATTAAAACATGGGGGAAAAAAAGAATATAATTGATTTTCTCATACACACAACATTTATTGATTCTGAGGCAGTACGAAGTACACCAAACTACTACGTAGAAGAGTAAGTACTAAATATAGATAGTAAGTTACTGAAGTCATAGCCACTCCAGTATAGGCCTCTTCCAACTGTCTCCATTTGTCTCTGTTTTCTGCTTGCTCGGGCCAGTTTTTACAGGTTATTTTTTGTAGGTATACTTATCATCCGTCCAAAGATATTGGGGTCTGCCTCTGGCTATTTTACATTCGGGACCTTTCCACGTTGCAGAGAGGTTCACCACGATAGATTTGTTTACTAGCATTTGTTTCGTACAGTGTGGTGTATACACGTCTAAAAAGCTAAGTACTCGTGCGTAACTCAGCCATTGGCTGCTGTAGAGCAGCGCCTTAAACTTCTTTCTTCACAAAAAGTAGCAGGCATATGTCATGTAGCTGGGAGCAGTGGTGGGCCAGTGCGTGCCACCAGTAACGGCCGCGACGTTTGAACCCTGACAGACGCTTTACTTTGTGTAAATTATTTCATCACCACTACTCTCAAAACGGGAAAGGAAAACATCGTGAGGTAACCCGCATGTCCTTAAACCAAAAATTCGAAGACATGTGCCATCTACCAACCCGCACTGGGCCCGCGTATATTACGGTCCACTCCCGCTCAGCGAGAGGAGGCCTGTGTACCAGCAGGTGGGAGCGGTATAGGCCACAGATATAGATACACGTAGATAACGCAAGAGCAACTACTTCGCGTGTCGAGCTTACGTACAAAAATCTAAGCCGCCACTTACGCGCTCAGTCCTGTAGTACTGCTGGGGCAGGGTGGGGCGCACGCGGCGGCGTCTTTAAATTGATTTGATTTTCTCATCACTAAATAGTGCTTGTGACGTCATACTGGATCGTGACACTTACGTTATCTAGGTCTATCTACATATATCTGTGGGTGATTAAGCTAGTGCCACACACACTTAATTATAATCATCAATGGTGCACACTGTAATAAGAATTAAACACACAGCATCCTTGGTCACTTCAGAAACGTGCGCATCAAAAACCAAATAGGTACGTGCAATGTCGATTACTTATTGAATCTGTGATCAATTCTCAACTACCTACTAGTTTTATGTAGGTATTCACTACTACCGATCTTTACTAATTTACAATTAAATAGAGCAACCCCACTACTGAACGAAGCTGATCGTAATCCCATACCTATCCCAATGTGCGATCAGTCCCAAATCCCGAGTAACAAGACTGTTACAATCGCTACCCCTAATACTAAACGTAAGTCCTTACACACGTTTTTCATAGTTGCAGTATTGTTCTCTATTGATTCCAAGCGAAACGTTTGCGGCCACTGAGCTCGATCAAACTTTATCCAGGCCATATTGGCAGAAGTTATATCGGATCCATGCGGCAGTAAAACTGGATAATAATAAGCAGTGGATGCAATAAAACACGGCGCTTACGATCACACAATTCGATGACACCTATAAAACCAGGCTGCAGCACCCGTCCGCTCTGTTTATGTCACGCCCCCAATTTATATGCTTAAGAAGTTTTTATTTTATAGCACACGTAATAAAACAATGTTTGTATTCATACGTTGTATTAAATGAATCTTTTTTATTGACATTTAAGCTCGGCACGTACATTAATTCGTTCCTACTTCCTACTTCCAATATTCCCGTAAGCTCTTTCTGATTTTCAAGACACGTTTCTTTTCAGTTAAAGTGGTAGTTTTCAAATGTCAAGGTATTTCATTTCCTTTAAAAAATTACCATATGTAACCGGATATTCTTGTAGGTATTGGAGTATAATATGGTCTCATAAAATATCATTTTAAATACCTATTTATTTGCTACATCAGGTCATCCATCACAGAGGCCGTTTGATGTGAAGTGTCCACAAACTACGGTAGATAGGTATATCGATATTTCAATTAATATGCATCGTTACTTTAAACTTTACTTAGTGGAAGTGGGGTGAAGCAAGTTTTAATAAGGGTCTCTCTGGGTCATTACAGGCTCGTAGCGGTAATTGTCAGAGGCGGCGCGGCCCCAGCACTTAACGACACTTCTGGTTGACGTAGGCAGCCACTCCTTACTGCCGCCGTTTGTATTTCAATAGCTTTTTGAAACGAAATAAACGTATATCTGTTCACCAAATATACGTTTTTCGCATAAATGGCATTTGTTTTGTTCATTTTTATTTAAAACAAAAGCCTGTATTCCTCTTATTGTTATTGGAATACGCCTCTGCGTTGTACAAAATTCTCTGTGCTCATAACATCGACGGATTTCAGGCGAGGCATCATTCGTTTTAGCCCTAACCACTGGCTTGATAGAGTTGCTGAAGTTTCCAATCTAATAAAACGAATCACGTGTTCAACGATCCTTACACAAGTAAATTAAGACGAAGAGATTGCAAGACTAGAGATACGACATCTGTCGTATTCAAACTTTACATGAAGGGGTGAATATGCTTCCTTATCAATTGGGTACGTATACTCAGTCTTTTTTTTTGTGTTGTAGTCAATTGCCTCATAAGGTGGCATTGCATTGGGCGTTGGTTGAGCGTAGGCATTCAGCGTCTACGTGGCTACGCAACACGACGTCTAGGCATCTACGCGGCTAGTACGCAAGACAAACTCCCATTACTGTAATCTAAATATATAAAACTCAAAGGTGACTGACTGACATAGTGATCTATCAACGCACAGCCCAAACCACTGGAGGGATCGGGCTGAAATTTGACATGCAGGTAGATGTTATGACGTAGGCATCCGCTAAGAAAGGATTTTTCGAAATTCCACCCCTAAGAGGGTGAATGGGGGGAGGGTGAAATTTCACGCGGACGAAGTCGCGGGCGGAAGCTAGCTATTTTATAAGGTTTAATTAACTATAATAAAAATAATTGCCCTCGTTTGTGTGATACTTCTGCAACGTAGTTATGGAAACCAGATGAACGGATTAGCCGCGATTCCATTAGCTAAATAAATAATGCTTCATTCCCAGCGCTGATCTATTTTATTTATCCTAAGAAGAATATTAATATAATTAACTGGCATCCCAATATTACCTATTAACGAGAAAAGTTTTACAAAATTCTTTAAAAAGCGTTGTTTTAAATAACAACGAATTTTCCCATAAAACTGGAGCGAGGGAAAACAAGCCGTAAATTAATCAATCAAAAACCGTGGTTCGGAAAGACCTACTGACCTAATTATCATATTTACATATGCTATTGAATTATGTATGTTTTTCGGTGAAAAGCATGCAAAGTTTAGACGTTTACATGTTAAAAAGGCGCATGTTCTAATTGGTGCGGGATCGCAATCACGGCAGACATGTCATGTCAAACGTGGAGCGTCGGCTCGGCGCGTACGTAAGGTTACGGGTAGACGGCGACGACTAATTCAATTCCGCAGCAGCGAACTGAATGCTAACGACCGGCTTAAAATGAACACGTATACTGAAATAACACATGCGAGAACATACTCTATTCACTAATAATACGCGCCGAATATAAAGCAAGATATTTCTACCGGTTCTGACGTAACCATACTCCAGATTATTATAATTCTAAGCGGTTTAAGGATTTAGATTTTAATTTTCTTAAAACTTGCCCTCAAACTTAATTTCTTTCTTTGAGGATAATTTTCGAGGCCTTAGATTTTCTCGCTCACCTTTTTAGGGGATTTTTCGTAAGTAATACAATTTATTATAAGTCTTGATCTCACTTTAATCAAGTGTCCTCACTGGCTCATTAATGGATAATTCAAACCGCTCTTTAATTACGCTGAGTCACAACCTTTTAAGATTATTTTCTCCGTGGTTCCCCTCGAGCTGGGCGACGAAACGTCCAAACGAAACTCACGATACGAACGATGAATATGCGTCGGTAAATACGTACTGTATATACATGTGTAAAGGACGTGTGAAAACGATATTTTTATTGTATTTTGAGCACGAAAAGTTTTTTTTATCGCAGTGGCTTCGTCTCCGGCGGCAGCGGCGGGCATCCAGTCCGCTGTCGGCAAGTAAGTATTGTGGAATGATTAATTGTTCTGTAAATTGAATTCACCGTGATAAATGAAATATCCGCACAATAGGTAATAAATTACGCTGACCCGTTTGGGCGTAAGATGAAACGGTCTGAAAGTAGCTCCGGACGGATGTTACGGGATAATAGGTATAAAACACAACACACGTAAAACACCTGCCCGAAGGTATTGTTGGGATTTTAATTCGCATGGGGCACGGAACGGCTTTGTTAAACGAACTCGTACAGCTCGCTTTCAGTCCGTTACTACCTGCGTTCTATCTCGATGTTGCTGTGTTCGTTACTATTCCGATACAATCCGAAAGCTATGCGATTGAACAACACGTCGTTTAAATACACAAAATACTGAAAAATACTGAATTAAACGCTGAATATTATGACAATTCATACTGGAACTGACTTAATTTTCAAACTCTTTTTATTTACCTGAGTAATGAAGTTGAATCACTAAAGCTCGAGAACGGCTCTTAAAAAGACATTTATTTATTCGACTCCAAAATTTACGACTGAGGCTGCTGACCGTCAGGAGAACCTCTAGGTTACTGACTGGTTCGTTAGAGGGTTACCTACTACACACCGTGTCATTTGTTAGCTGACAGACTTTTGGAGGTGGTGAATAATTTTATTGGCGTACTTAACATATATTTCGCACAAAAAATTACACAACATAGTCCAACCCATAACAGATTATTTTTCGCCGGAAACGAAAACTAAATTCAGCCTGATTTGCATTTTCGGCTGAAAAACTACTAGTTTCTCGATAGGTTTTTGTTTAGTAAAAGTAAAATTAATACAGGGTCAATCTTTTAATCTTAATCATTGAATTAAACCGTTAAACTTTAATCACGCAAAAATAAACTTTACTTATTTAAGTTATTTTTCTATTTGGAAATTTTTCATTTTCTCAGTTGTTATTATGAATGTTTAGCCGGAACATAATATTTTTCGGTGAGTGCCGAAAAATGTAGCACAATTCCTGGAATTTATTTTGTTTTACTTACATAGATACAGATTATGATCTAGCTATATGAACAGTGATATTGCATAGTGTGTACCCAGTTGACTAAACAGAAGCAACCCCTATACTTGCCTTGGGATATATGATAATGAAACCTATGGATGTATGGCTTACACCACATGACCACACTCTGATAAACGCTATGGCGTCTTGATTAGAGGTGACTTCATTAAGCGGTTACGTAATAATTGTAATTAAAGTAATATGACGCTCAGAGAAATAGATTTAAGGTTTTTTTTGTTATATTTTCTTAACGGTGGATTGCAAAGCTACATTATAAATGTTAATAGCACTGCCTTTAAGTGAACAATAGATTACAATAGATTAGCAAAACGATGTCTCCTTAGTTAATACAAGAAAACTTGAATCAAACCTAAATACAATCAATTCTAGAAACTCAATTCTATTAAATAATTAGGAACCCAGGATCAACCTTTGTCTTCCTTTAATGGATACTTACATAACTTACATTAATTCGTTGAAACACAATGTCCTGATTCTGTTTCAACTTCTAAGTGGTAATGAAGACAAAAGACTAATAAAATAAAAGGTCATTTTAAAATATAGAAAGACATTTAAGTCACGGGTACAATGTATTACAAGATAACAAGCCGAAGCCATGCATCTCGATGCAAGTGTAAATACATGGTTTAAGCATTATTACGTAATTATGATTGTAATATGAACCTAACATCGTGAGAAAGGCATTCCAGGCGTACATTTATTGAACAAAGAGGCAAGAAAAACGACGGCAACAAGCGGCGCCGGCTGTTCTAAATTGCCAACACTTCTGAGCCGTGGGCGTTTACTGGAGTTCACTCCACTTCATTATTTGTTACATTGCATCGATCCGGGATCGCGTAAAGTGTTATATGATAGCGCCATCAGTGTATGCGCCAGATAAAAGACGATACCGTACCTCCATTTTCCGTATTGCAAGAACGAAAACGCTGACGATAAATGTAAAAGGGAAATTCATTTGTCATTAAGTTGCATTGTAACTGAAAAATATTCGCAAAATAAAAACGGAGTTGAATATCTTTTGCCAGAGCATTTTTGTGCAGAGCCATAATGAAAGCAAATAAGATTTTCGAAAAAAAAGTAATCACTTGCAAAACATGGATAGTATGAATTTTAAGAGTTTGCATTTTCGATATGTGAGTGCATATTTCGGTGGTTAATTTGGGTATAGTTCGTTCATCCATTAATGATGTTTCAATGTTAAAAATAAGTTTGTGCATCAAGCCAGACGGCCGACCAGTGAGCGTAACTTTTGTAAATTCCAACTCGGTAAAGTAATTAGAATTTTTCCAACGGCCCCATTGTGCTACGAACTCAGCTCACGCAAACTTTTAATGCGACTTAAATTCAAATGCTATTTTACGGTTTCTCTTTGTGAAGTTGATTTTAATGAAATATTGAGTTCGGCGACATTGATTGTCTACTTTTAGGGTTCTAAGTCAATGCAATAAAAAATACGGCCATTTAGGCGACATATTTTGATACTCCCAAATAAATTCATTACCGTTAACCTAGAATCACGAAATTTGACCAGATGCAAGGTTTCACAGCACAAGTAAAGCACTGCGAAAATTTTCAGTTTTTTCATAATTCATTTCATTTCATGGTGTCGTTTTCAGGGTTTTCAAGGGTGCTGCAGCCAATAGTTTGATCAAAATGAAAATCCAAGATTATGAAATGTTTCGTCATTTGGAAATTCGCGCAGCCGCCATATTGTATTTTCATTTTGAACTTCGTCCGCTCCTCTGACCCCATGTGCCTTTTTAGGGTTCCTTGCCAAAATGGTAAAACCGGAACCCTTATTACGGTGAGACTAAGTCTGTCTGTCTGTCACAGCTGGATATCTCAAGAACAACTAATGCTATCAACTTGAAATTTGGAATAGTTTTAGATGACGTTTGCCCAACTATTTTGCAAATAAGAAAGAAATAAAAATATATGTATATTTTTTGCAACAGGGACTGAAAGGGGGCCTGAAAAATTCGAAGTGGGGCTACTAGGGAATGTCCCCTATCATATGAAAGAGCGTAGTTTGCACATTTTCAAACATTTTTCTATTTTTTTTTAGGCCGCATAATTTTCGTTTTTTGACGAAAAATTTAATAAAAAAAACCTCCCCCCCCCCCCCCCTTTGCGAAGTTTGCAAAGATAAAAATCTGAAATTATTCTATTTGATAGAAGTTTATGTAAAGATTACAGGAAAAATAAAACAAAGTCTAAATAGCACACTTTTTTAGAAATCATCAACAAAAGTTACATTACTTCCATTATCGGTCAAGAGATGTCGCTGACATAAAACTGCAATATTCTACACTGCAGTGCACAGTGTTAAAATTCTCCGATGAATATAGGCCTCGCCGATGAAAATTTAATAACATATTTAGTACGCAACCCTCGGTGCGCGAGTCCGACTCGCTCTTGTTTATTTTAAGTGACTTGTTTATTTACTTTTTTTTTTCACTTAAAATAATTGATGACCGCAACAATCTACAGAGCTGCAATAAAAAGACATAGTGTTCTCCAAAACATTTTGACTTTAAACATAAATTTACATAATCATAAAATATCATAGAGGCACATGATTCATGAACCAATATTATCCCAATGATATATTTTTCGAACAACTCATACGCTGAAGGAAAACTTGAAAGTCATTCAACGAACTCGAACTCGACGCAAATAGATGTCATCAATCGAAGAGGCTTTCTATCAAAGACAAGGGACAAAGGGACATCGTAGAGCAAGGGCTGATATGCGGAAGAATTATTACCGACGAAAACGGCAGGCTCTAATGCCTGAGCTGAACGTATTTATTTGGTGACCTGTTGGAGGTAAACTGACAGCCCGAATGCACGTTAACTTATGGTTTCAATGGCGCCGCTCCCTTACATAATCTCTTTCATTTGATTTAACTATAATGGACTCTATAATTAACGAGTGAATGAAGGGTCAGTCATATACCAGGGTGGCAGGGACATCAACGCGCCAATCTGTAACCATGAATTCAACACATGATTTTAGACCCTCTAGCGTAGAAATTTTCCGTCGGTTATCAAAAAAATCTGCTGTTTCACAGAAAAATGGTAAAACTGGATGGAAAAGCTATAGGGTAGGATGATTCAGAATCATGTACTGAAACATGGTTGCGCGATGCCCCTGCCAAAGTGTACTAAAACGTGGTCTTTGGGCATTATGAACCCCACGATTAGTAATATTCTTTGTCCAAGGCACTATTTTGGTAACTACTTTTGTCAAGAAGTAATCGCAAATGTGTATACTATTTATACCACGTCACACTAAAATGCAGTGGAGGAAAATAAATAAATGATCTTATTTTTATACAAAACAATAATGAAGACTTTGAACTTCTCTGGTTGGATTTTCTTGCGAAACTACTCACTACACTAAGCGTCAAATCCCACTTGAAGAAACGCAGTTAGTTCACAAATCTTAATCAGGTTTCTCATAAAAGGATCTCCAACAGTGTAGACGCTTTTGAAATTTTCCATTAATCTTATAATTGTGCATTTTTTTTACTGGTATTTGCTTTGCCTACATGCTATGCACTACAAAGAACAGGCGACATGCCTGTTATCGATAGGAAGGAAGAATTATGACACGAATGGAGTATGTTGAACCAAGAATTGGGAGATTTTACTGTGTGATTTTTCTCAGGTGCGGCGCCTGCCGCGGGGCTGTTGTCAAAACAGTGAACAGCTTTATTGTGCCACCAGTTTGGTTATTTAGCCACACTGTTATACGGGGTTATTTTATATGGGTTAGTTAAACTCCGAAGACTCGATGGGTGATTCACATCGCATATCTAAACACGATTAAGTAAATAAAAAGTTTTAATATCTTTTTTAGGAGGTCAACGATCGCTTTTGGTGTCGAAACTTGAAGTACCTATGAGTTGAGAAAAACTGTTTTCTTATATTTTATCGTGTTTACATATCGATATCCATCACATCTGTGAAGTTTGCACAAAAAAAAACAGATTTCTTAAACTAACATTTCAAGTGACTACGATAAATATTGCGGTCGACAATCCCAAAAAAGAAAAACATCAAATTTAGTTTTAGATATCGACACCCATCGCGTCTGCAGAGTTTAGCTAGCCAATTTAAAATAACCCTGTATATGCGTGGTGATTGTGAAGATTTTTAAGGCATACTTTTAATTGAGAGTGAGGTATATTATAATATTATCATAAACAAAAACAATTTGTAAAACTATCCCACCACCACAATAGCACCGCACCCATGTATTAAGCTACATAGAGAAAGCCGTTTAGATAGCAACGTACAGTCAACAAAAACAATGTCGCGGCGTGGTTGAAAGAGCGAGATTCCGGCTGCAATCATCTAGATAACACTTGAGGGATTTATCCAAAATAACATTTCGCCAGCGCAAAGTTCTTAATGAAATAAGTTAGTAATCCTCGGGTAATTCGTTAAATGTTTGTGCGATAGATACTAGTTTGGAAGCTCTCCCCGAGTGGCTGTTTCATGCTTTGATTACAGCGCGCGGCGTCTTCACCGTATCAATGATTCACGTGAACGTGCGCTTAAGTTTACCTATCATTTACATTGTTATACAAGAACGTTATAAAGTTCGTCTACATATTTATGAACAGTATGCAGATTGGGAGAAAGTTTCAGGCTGTTTACTGTTTGCTACTCTAACTATTGATCATCATTCGTCGAGCTCAAAACTTAACAGAACTTTATTTGTGCACACTTCAAAGAGGTTTCTATGAAGTATAAAATAATTGTATAAACTCTATGAAGAATGTTGAATAAATATAAATTTATAAGAAATGTCATGTTGTGTTCAATAATAAATATCGTTCCTATAGAATTCTAACGTGAGTCTTATTGAAATATTGCTGAAAATCCAATAGGTTATGGGCCCAGACACATGATAAGTAAATATTTCAATAAAAAGTCAAGTTAAGAGCAAGATTATTACCGGTGTAAAATCAACCTACGTAATGGAGGTTACGAACGCGATGAAAATTGAGAAGTTTGATGGCAGAAATTTCAAGCAATGGAAATTTCAAGTAAAATGTGCATTAAGAGCAAAGGGATTGAACATAGAAAAAGCGAGACCCGTGGAAACCAGTTCGCAAGTGCAGTGGGATAAAGATGATGGCATGGCCATGTTCATTTTAACGTCGTCGATGGATTTGAACCAAATATCTCTTATAGAAAACTGCGAGACTGCTAAACAAGTCATGACAAAATTAGAAGCAATCTATGAACAGAAATCTGAATATAACAAAATGTTAATTCATGAGCAGTTCTACCAATATTCGTATAGTGCCAGTGATACGATGGCACAGCATGTGTCCAAGGTGGAAGGCTTAGCAAAGCAGCTACGGGAGACTGGTGAGAAGATCAGTGACACAGCAGTAATGACTAAGATTCTAAGCACGTTACCATCAACATACCGTTCGCTTAGACAAGCATGGTTGTCACTCAGTGAAGATAGCCAAACAATTCAAAACCTCACTTCTCGTTTAGTAGATGAAGAAGCCAGCCTTGCCAACGATACATGTAGTAGTGAGACTGCATTAGTGATGTCAAAAAGAAATTCCAAATCAAGTAATGGAAATAAACAGAATACTTCAAATGATCAAAGAAGTTCAAGTCATAGATTTGTATGCTACAATTGCAATAAAAGAGGCCATTTCGCTAGAGATTGCAGGATGCCAAA
The DNA here is from genome assembly GCA_963082905.1 of Oligia fasciuncula. Taxonomy (NCBI): domain Eukaryota; kingdom Metazoa; phylum Arthropoda; class Insecta; order Lepidoptera; family Noctuidae; genus Oligia; species Oligia fasciuncula. Next base: position 9,722,298 of record OY720395.1, on the reverse strand, counting down.
GAAAAAGTACAATGATACGAAACCTAACAATATGTTGGCATTCAGCGCCGAAGGTTACTCATCTGAATATGATGAAGAGGCATGGATATTAGATAGTGGAGCCTCAAGGCACATGACCTTCAAGCGTGACTACTTCTATGAGTTGAACGAGTCTCAATACAACAATTCTGTTAAATTGGGTAACAAACAGAGTATCAAAGTATGTGGTGAAGGAACTATACTGATAGATAAACTAGTTAATGGTACATGGGAGAGATGTATACTTGAGCATGTGTTATATGTACCTGATTTACGGAGAAATCTGTTTTCTGAAGGTGTTGCCATTAGAAGAGGATATACAGGGTGTTTGGTGCATCGTTTGCCAAATTGAAATGGTCGACTGAAGGGGTCATCTGCTAGCCTTTCAGACCCCTTAACACCCCTCATGACCTGTGGATTTTTTTTATCGACTTTTTATTGTTTTACTAAAAAAAGACCCAAATTTTACATTAAAATACAAATTAAAAATATATATAAGGCGTAGACTCTGAATTTTAATTTTAATTCGATGTGTATTGTTTAGGAGTACTTTTAAATACAAAATTAGTGACATTAGTCACCTAGTTTTTTATTAATTCACTCGCAAAGGTAAAACTTACATTAAAGCTGTAGATGTTACAGCTGTTTATATGGCTACAAAAAAAAAACAAAAACGACCGGGATCTTCCAACTCCCTCATTAATTCTCCAGTCTATCCTCTTGCTAATGATGTGCCACATGCCATAAAAATCTTTTAACAACTTTGTGAATTCGCTAGAATTGTGAATCAAGTCACATAAGACCACATTCCAAATTCTAATGAAATTTTTTTTATTGCGTAACTGTTACTTGAGAAAGAGGTAAAATTTGTTTTCTCACTCTTGCGCAGTAAAATCTATCTTCTATCTGTTTCTTGCATACCTTAAATCGGTTTGAACAAGTCAAGCACTGCCGCCGATCCGTCATTTTTTTAGTCGAGACATCACTGCCTCTGCTACCTAACGTGTGTGCTAGTTCACCGTACTCCGCGATTCTTTCATTTTGTTACTATCGTTGAGTTTAGTTGGTTCTTGTTACGTTTTTTTAACTTTTGTTGTTATTGTTAAACTTTGTTGAGTTTTTTGTTATTGCAATGGCGACATTCTCTAACGAAGAATATGCGGACATCATGATGGCTTACGGAGCCGCCAATGGTGTCGCTCGTGCAGCGCAACGACTTTACCAGGAACGCTTTCCTGGTAGACGATTACCTGGCTGCAGAGTCTTCCAAGACACATACCGACGCATACGCGAGACTGGCAGTGTCACTTTTAATGAACCAAGGGGCCATATTGTGCGACATAATACGACTTCAAAATACGACTTCGTACAACAACTGTCGAAATACGAAACAGATGTCGGGCCTGCATTCGCAACAGAGGCCAACAATTTGAGCAGGATTTGTAACAATTATGAAATAATTGTTAAAAATGCAATTTTGTTTTTTTATTTCAAGTAAATCCCACGAAAAGATAGAGATACGAGATAGATTTTACCTTATAAGAATGAGATAACCGATTTATAGGTTTGTCAGGTATCATTTAAGCAAAAATATTTGTTTAAATCATAGTTTTGAATATTAGCCTTAGGTGACTCGATTCACAATTCTAGTGAATTCACAAAGTTGTTAAAAGATTTTTATAGCATGTGGCACATCATTAGCAAGAGGATAGACTGGAGAATTAATGAGGGAGTTGGAAGATCCCGGTCGCTTTTGGTTTTTTTTTGTAGCCACATAAACAGCTGTAACATCTACAGCTTTAATTTAAGTTTTACCTTTGCGTGTGAATTTAAAAAAAACTAGGTGACTAATGTCACTAATTTTGTATTTAAAAGTACTCCTAAACAATACACATCGAAATAAAATTAAAATTCAGAGTCTGCGCCTTATATATATTTTTTAATTTGTATTTTAATGTAAAATTTGGGTCTTTTTTTAGTAAAACAATAAAAAGTCGATAAAAAAAATCCACAGGGCATGAGGGGTGTTAAGGGGTCTGAAAGGCTAGCAGATGACCCCTTCAGTCGACCATTTCAATTTGGCAATCGATGCACCAAACACCCTGTATAATAGTAAAGAATAATGAAAAAGCAATGATAATGAAGAATAATGTAGTTGTTATGAGTGGACAATTAACAGAGAACAATTTATATGAATTGGATGTCAATACAATCAAACAAGAAAATTGTAATATTGTGCAAACAGATATAAAAGTTTGGCATGAAAGATTAGGACATTTGAATGTCAAGGAACTTCAAAATATGAGTAAGAATGGTGTGATTCCAGTTAAATTGAGTGGAAATCAGAATTTTGTTTGTGAAGCGTGCCAATATGGGAAGCAAGCAAGACCCTTTCTTGAAATCTACTCGAGGTCCAACACAGCCTGGTGAAATTGTGTACAGCGATGTATGTGGTCCTATAGAAGAACCTTCTGTGTCGGGAATGAAGTACTTTGTTTTGTTCAAAGATGGAGCTACAAGCTATCGACATGTTTACTTTATGAAACATAAGAGTGAAGTATTTCAATGTTTTCAGAAGTACAATGCAATTGTAAAGAATAGATTTCAACGTGATTTGAACATACTACATACAGATAATGGTTGTGAATATGTGAATCAAGAATTTACATCATTTCTGGAGAATAAGGGAATTATGCATGAACGTACTGCCCCGTATACCCCACAACAGAACGGGAGAGCAGAGAGAGAGATGCGTTCTATCATGGAAAGTGCAAGAACAATGTTATATGCTAAGGACATTCCCTTAAACATGTGGGCAGAAGCTGTCAACTGTGCAATATACTTGTTGAATAGAAATACATCAAGCCAGATGGGAGATGTTACACCATTTGAACTCTGGCATGGAGTAAAACCTAACTTACAACATATCAGAATATTTGGATCTATTGGTTATGTACATATACCAAAAGAAAAGCGAAGGAAGCTTGATAAGAAAAGTGTGAAGATGTTGTTAGTTGGATACGACCATGGTAATTACAGAATGTATGATCAAAATACCAGGAAGATTACAGTATCGCGGGACGTGAAGTTTGATGAATGTAGTACACCAGAAGAAAAACAAAATTTTGTAGAAATGAGAGTTGAACAAGAAGAAAAAGAACATTCTACAATGTCTACCCCACAGAGTGAGTTTCAACACCGACGCAATGAACCTGAAGAAATCTCTTCAGATGATAGTATGAAGAGTTTAGAAGATATAGATGAAAGTTATATCCCTCCAAAAGGTATACATTTGGAACAGGAGGAACAGAGAAACATCACGTTACGTCCTCGTCGAAATAATAGGTTTGAAGCTAATTTCACAGAGTTGGAAGTACCTAACACTTATGAAGAAGCGATGACTAGCCCAAATTCTCATCAATGGAAGAAAGCTGTGGCTGAAGAGCTTCAGTCACATGAAGAAAATCAAACTTGGTTACTGACTGATAGAACTGAGAAGAAGCCTGTTTCTTGTAAATGGGTGTTCACAATAAAGAAGAATAAAGATGGAGAAATAGCACGATTCAAAGCACGACTGTGTGCACGAGGATTCACACAAGTCAAGGGCTTGGATTATGATGAGACTTTTTCCCCCACTAGCAGGTACGATTCCATCAGGGTGCTGCTTAGCATCGCTGCGAGAGAAGTACTACAGATCGAGCAATTTGATGTGAAGACAGCCTTTTTGTATGGTGAGCTCTCTGAGGACATATACATGGAGGTGCCAGAGGGATTGGAAACTCAGTCTTCAAAAGTATGTAAGTTAATTAAATCTATATACGGTCTTAAGCAATCTTCGAGATGTTGGAATGAGAAATTTTGTTCTTTTCTAACAACCTATGGTTTCAAACCGTGTCCATCTGATAATTGTGTATTTGTAGGATATTTTAAAGATGTTAAAGTAATATTAATTCTTTATGTTGATGATGGATTACTATTGGCCAAAAGTAAAGTTGTTTTGTCTGATGTGTTAAATAATCTTAAACAAAAGTTTGATATTAAGATTGTAGACTGTAGTTTATTTATTGGTTTGGAAATAAATAAAGAAAAGGATTGTATAAGCATAAGTCAAAAACAGTATATTAAAACAATGATAAATAAATTTAATTTGGCAGATGCTAAAAGTAGTAGTACTCCTGCTGATGTAAACGTACATTTATCTAAGAATACAAGTTATGAGCCTATTAATTTCCCATATAGAGAAGCAGTGGGAACATTGCTATTCTTGTCATCTGTATCTAGACCTGACATAGCATACGCTGTGAATGTTGTTAGCAGGTATGTCAACGACCCAGGTCCTTCACATGTTACAGCTGTGAAAAGAATCCTACGTTATCTAATTAATTCTAAAGATGTGTCTATTGTTTATAAAAATAATGTTGAATTAATTGGATACTCAGACTCTGACTTTGCAGGTGATTTGGACACTAGAAAATCTAATACAGGTTATATTTTTTTAATGAATGGAGGTCCTGTCACTTGGTCTAGCCGAAAACAAAATACTGTGGCATTATCCACAACTGAGTCTGAGTACATGGCTGCTAGTGAAGCCGCTAAAGAAATTTTGTGGCTTAGGCAATTTCTATGTGACATTGGGGAGCCACAAGGCTCAATTACTTTAAATGTTGATAATCAGAGTACAATTAAACTGATTAACAACCCTGTGTTTCATAGAAGAAGTAAGCACATAGATATAAGATACAATTTTATCAGAGAGAATGTTGCAAAGAAAATTATTGATATTAAATATGTTGAGAGTTCAAATCAGTTGGCTGATTTCCTGACTAAAGCTTTGCCTGTAAATAAATTTAATTCAATTAGAGATAAGATGATGAGAAATGTTTAATGTGGCTTATGTTTAATGTTTATAAGGCTTTAAGTTAAAAGTAAAAGAAATGTAGTGAATTGTTATGTCTACCTTATAAATTTAAGTGGGAATGTTGAATAAATATAAATTTATAAGATAGATCGTAGATCTCTTTGTAAACATTTTGTTAAAGAGTGTCTTCATAAACGTATGAGTTTTAGTTTCCTTTTTGTGGTTTGGGTGGCGCTGTTTGCTTTTTCTTTTTGATATAGAAATGTCATGTTGTGTTCAATAATAAATATCGTTCCTATAGAATTCTAACGTGAGTCTTATTGAAATATTGCTGAAAATCCAATAAAGAATAAATTCTTCAGTGTTATTATTTTATGTAGTAAATCTAGATATATAAAATAATAACCTGAAGAATTTACAAAAGCTTTTTTATCGAAAAACATTTCCCATAATAAAATCGCGTGATTCACGAATTTAAAACTGGATCGTGGCGAGAGGTTAATTACCAGAATATCTGAGTACTCCACTCAATGTAACAGGCAGCAGCTATTGCGATCCTTTTCGGTCATATTAACAACATCGACATTCGCAATATTTTATCATTTCAAAATAAATTATTTTGAACTGTTTTAAAAATAATTGTGGGTAATTAATTGGGTAAGTAATTTAAAACTTCAGAAATTAGTATTAGTATGAGATTCAAAAGCAGCGTTTCATTAAAAAATAAATGAGGTTCAAGAAATTGTAAACTCTGAACTAAAATAGGTCAAATAATCTTTTTTGAATCTATTATTAAAATTATCCAGTTTCCACTATAGTCCGCGCGGAACTAGTTGGCCGCGCCTTAGGTATGTGAGCAGTGGGACGGAGGGGAGGGGGCGCTTTGTCATTACTTAGTACGTGTGTTGCGAACACTAGGCAACCCCGTCGACCTCACCCCCGTCCCCACCGAAGGCGCGGCCAATTAGTTCCGCGCGGAGTATAGATAAAAACTAATAGGTTCTCGTTTCAACCTGTTACATCCACTTACTTGATATGTCCGTATAACAATTTACTCACAAGGGTCATCGAGACCCCTGACTTGGTCAATACTAAGTTCTGTCGAATAAAAAAGTCCCATAAAATAAAGCTAAAACTAACCGTCGCCGTCGGTCGGTCGCCGGGCACAGGTTATTTATATAAGTCATGTCAGACAACGCTTCTGGCCTGAAAGTTCACTCATATTTTTTGTTTGACAAATTGCCGCGGTAACGGGACTTGGCTAAAGTTTCACCTCCATTTAAGCGTCCATTAATACCTACCCGGTGGCCGTGACTCTCTTTACATTTTATGAAATATTGAGTATCGACCTACCTATCGCAAAAAGTATAGGAGTGCCTCTTAATAACTTTGGTACCGCGTACCGGGGGCTGAAAAATACATAATTGTTGTAAGGATATTTTTTTTAGAAAACATAACGCACTTGTTTACAGTCTAGGTAGTTTACAAAGTAATTGTTTATCGTGACCTAAAATGAATTCCACGAAAAATCTCGACCATCCCATCAGGAGTGGCGTCATTCAACGTTCAACATCTTCTCTCGAGTGGTGATCTTGTTTGTCAATTTTATTATTCGTCACATCGCTCGACACGTCCCGCGCCCTTATTCTGCTCGAAGGCAACCCCCTTAGCTTTTTACCCTTGGCCGACATTACGCTAATGAATATCAAGGATAAGAGGCTAAACTAAGATAACTTTTTTCTTTTCTATGGCTTGATTCGGGTGTTCGATCTCCCTATAGAATACGGTTCGGATGGAAATTATATTTTAGACTAGCTGTGCCCGCGACTTCGTTCGCATACATATTGGATTTCATGACTTCTATTTTTTTACGCGGAACCCTAATTCTTTTTCTAAAATAAAAGTAAAGCCTATTAAGTTACTCCATATAACATCAGTTATACCAGCCAGTGAAAGTCCCGTCAAAGTCGGCCCAGCCGTTTAGGAAATTAGCCAAAACAGACAGACAACAAAGAAAATTATTTCAACAAAGAGAACCATTTGGATATATAGGTATCGTACGTAAATATCCGCGATAAAATATCAGAATAAGATCTACCATATACAATATCGTGAAGCTCTGTTGACAGGTTTGGTACTAACCGTTGTAAACCTCTTATTTTATATCTACCTCCTACAAATCCATACTAATATTATACATGCGAAAGTATGTCTGTCTATTACCTCTTCACGCTTAAAGCGCTAAACCGATTTAGATGAAATTTGGTATAGAGATAGTTTGAGTGCCAGGAAAGGACATAGGATACATTTTATCCCGATATTCCCACGGGATCGACATTTACGCGGGTGAAACCGCGGGGCGCAGCTAGTAAACTATAAAAGTAAAACAACGTGACCATAGTCGAGTATTGAATCTGAGCCCGTTAAACAAAGCTACCGTTTCCCGAAGCGCATTCCACGCTGCCTGTACTGGTTCTACGACTACCTGTGACATTCGTCACTCACAGCTAGTCTAAAGCCGTACAGGCGGCCTAACTAAGGAATATTTGCGCCCCGAGTTATTGTCTCAATAGGCCGCCGCTTCCAGTGAAATTCTGATATTCAGTATTCGATTGTTTTCGGTAGTTGGAATAACGACTAGTTATAACCAGTTGGATAAAGGCTTGAAAGATCTTGTAAGCTATATAAAGACAAAAATGTTGTATTGTCTAAAATATTAAAGCTCCGTCAAATTATACAAACAGAATAAAAAAATACAAACTTTATAATTAAATGATTAGCGTGTTATTGTAACAAGATTAGTTTGCGTAAATGTCTTACAAGTGTCTACGCGGTTTAGAGGAGTGCTACGAGCGCTACGCGGGTCGGATTACCTACGTGTCGCGGCGTAGCACTTCAACTTGTGCTACGAAGTACCTTGTTCTGTTAATACAAGTAGGTATATAATATTACATTCCGACAACCACTGCTGAATCAAAACCATTTTCATGTGTCCTATATATTTCTATAGGCTGTAGGCGTCACAATAAACCAAATTCTTCCTATGAAAGCTATGAGAATATTGTCTACAGCTTTTACTAAATAAACAAGGATAAAATGAATCCTTCAAACGAATTCCTATAAATACGGAAACAATTGTTTTTATTATTAAAAAAAAATCAATGGAAAAGTTATTGGATATTTGTACAAATCAGACGAGCTCATTGACTGATCAATTCGAACGAACCTCACGTTTCGCTCAACTATTGTGTCTAGCCGAAAGATCGAACTTTTCATTGAAATTCAGGCTTCGTTAGCATGCCAACCGCAATACCAAAATCAATTAAATATACATTCCAGGTCAGCGAACTGAGAAATGCATGGGTGGGTTCGCACGGGCCCCGCGAGCCGCGTCACCGCCCCCCGCAGCGCCGCGCCCCCGCTGGCGCCCAATGTGCCCCCTGCACATTCTAATCACTCCTAACTACACTTCTTACCATTCCGAACGTTGCAATTAGCCTAAAGCCGCCTAGTTTGTTTCCGAGGATGGGAAATATCGTTGAATTTTGACGTAAGTAAATGATTCAAAAATAAATATAAAATTTTTAGGTGATTTCTTCAAACAATCCAATTCACAGTGGAAACAAAAATACGCAAATACCTTTATTTCATTTCATTCAAAACTAGTAACCAAAAAACACAAAACACTACTGAAAGCTAACGTTGTTTCAGTTAAACGATTAACGAGAGCGAATTGTCACTTAGTGACACAAGTGGCACGAGCCATGTGAAGAATACTGTGTGAGCAACGTCGGCGTCTTTCCGAGCCGAAATTGTCAAGTTATGTAAATGTGGTCGGAAACTTGCAGCGACGAGCGTCGCGTCCGCTGTGTGGCGTCGCCTCTCGATACTCAATAACATGCCCTCTTAATAATTCATTACAATATTCACTTGCCCGATAACAAGTTTTATTGCTGTTAACTGACGACACACCATTTTATAAACTGCTGTACAGTACAACGCCTTCCCATAGCCGCATTCCCCTTTAGATTTGTCGACTTCTACAAAATATCTTTAGATTTGTCGACTTCTACAAAATATGTACCTTCTCTACAATGTTATTATAAATAGGATACAACGGAACTGTAAGATATTTATAATACTGGTAAAGAACCTTTATAAATAAATCAAATATACAAGTACATTTTCCTTTCGTACATTTCTCTCACAATAATAAAAACGTTAAACTTTAATCAATAAAGAGAAAGCAAAAGCTCTATGCTGCAGCGCGAGTCCCGAGAGATGCTAAAGTAAATTAAAATCTAAAATGAAATGGATTTAAAAAAGAATATCAAAAGAGGATACGGAGATATTTTAACCTTTGGTGGCGTAGAATGAGATGATAACAAGGCGTTTAGTATTCGAGTCACGAAAGGTCGATCCACCTGCTTTTCATATCACGACAATTGCCGACCCCGAGGAATCGGCTCTCTAGCGGAATGACAATTCTTGTCTATGAAAATCAATTGGGGAGAACGAGGAGCTCCGGGGCCGGCGACAATTCCAATTTCATTAATAGCTTCCGTCGCAGCGTAGGGATGCCACTGCGTCGGCATTCGGAATACCTCAAAGTCTCTTTTGTTTACGGCCGCTGCAGCGAGGCTATAACGAGCGCTGTAATTAACAAACGATTAGCGAGCAGCCGACGCGCCGTGAGCGCACGTCACCCAACTACTTGAATATCACACGCCGGATTTATTACTATTCGTCCTATCAGAACACAGGTATGATAATAACAGGTCTTTTTCACTACTAAGTATTACAAGTAATTATGTTGCTCGTTCACTACAGGCATGTCTATTTTTAAATATAATTTTGGAGAAAGGTATTATGTTCAACTAATTCATTATCTAGATACTTTGCGTCTTATTGTGCTTGAAGCAAGTTATTATTTATTTCGCTTTACATATTTATGTAGATAGTAGGTACATTTAACTATGTACATAATGTAAGGCACATATTGTAAACAAACGTTTTGGATGCTTTTGCTTTGTACTCCATTTTTTATTGAACATAAATCTCCTTTTTTTGTTGTCAAACCGTTCTCCCATAGTGAAATTGTATTTTTCAGTTGTTAGAAAAATCTGAAACTTTTGTAACAATATTTTTGCAGCTGTAAAAAAAGTTTTATATTTGAGCCTTAGGAAGACATTCTTCGCTAACATTTCTTATAAATGTAAATACATTTATATCTGATATGTTTTAAATTTTTCTGCTGCTTTTAATTTCATCCAACAAGTCATCATCATCTGCCTAGCCTTTTCCCAACTATGTTGGGGTCGGCCTCCAGTCCAACCGGATGCAGCTGAATACCAGTATTTTACATGGAGCGACTGCCTATCTGACCTCCACAACCCAATTACTGGGTAATACGATCCAACAAGTAAACAAATTAATGAAATTCAGCTGTGACATATTTTATGAGTATAACAAGTAGAACAGTTCTTTTGCTAATCGCACTAACTAGTTGGTACACTTGGTACAAGTTGTGAGCCGGTCCCCAAGTTTCGGGACGCTGATGTGCTCTACAATGCGTAACATAAACAAGTAATACAATTTTATTCCCAGACGCCTTAGTAGCACTTCATTCTAATTATAATGTAAGTAGTTCTAATATAATTTTAATTATATGTGTAGTTTTTGAAGTGTCTAGTAAAGTTGTATTCCGTTACTTATAAAGTTAGGACTTTAAGAACCGTCCAAGTACGAGTCATATATACCTACTCGCGCACTGAGGGTGGCGTGCGCCGTGGCGCCGCCGTATTACACCAGATTATAGTCTTTGTTTAAATAATAGTAGTGCGTTACTTATTAGCTCAAAACTCTAAGCCTCTCCCAACTCTAATCCCGCTCCAGTCTAAAGAACTTAATTTGTGAATGACAATTTAGCAGGTACTTACCGAGAATGAATGATTAAAATTCAATTTTATTTACCGGTTATTAGTAGGCATGTAATTAATTTCTTGTGTAAACTTGTCTCCTAATACATATAGGGTCTCCTTAATATCGTGCACATAGATACCTTTTATTTGCACGTAGGTATATTAACACCATCTGCGCTAGCTATGCGCAAAAAGCAATTGTCATCCCTAAGCGCAGCACACACGTAACTGGCGTGACAGATATTCCTGGCGAGGGCCCGCCATGGTTTGTGCATAAACGTGTATAACGTTTACATGCTGAAAGGCCCATGTTTGAAACAAAACCGTTCAGGACACTCTTCTGTTTATGACAAGGTTTTTCAGTATCATCAAATAACACGTAAGGTGAGCACGTAGGTATTTGAACGATAGATAAACTATTCTGTCAGGAAGAAAACTTTTTTCTGTATTGGTATGATTTTCTACGTGCCTCGAAGCAGTTTACAAAAACAACGCCTTGATACCGTACCCAAATTATACCTACCGCTAGTTTTAATAGTAGTGATAGTTTGAGAGCCGGCCCTAGTTTTAGTTCAGTGGTAATTATAGGGAAATCACTTATTACCCTGCTCATAGACGGTTCACAGTCAGGCTTCTCTAACTCAACCACTTCGCAACTAACTATGTAGACTCGTACCTATCTATAAGTATGTAGAATTTTGATTATCATCCCAAAAATACGGTTTCGTACATTATTTTAATGAAATTAATTTAGTAAGATTAGACCTCTCTAACCGTAGGTTACATTCTTTTGCTTTGATGTTTCTGATCGTTAATTAAATAGACTGGCTGGCGAAATATATAGTTTACACTAAGCAAACTTTATATAATGATATCTGATCTATAAAGATGGACGCCTATTGTGTTGTGTTATTTGGTGTGTTATTGAGCCGAACGCACCAACACACACACGTTGTCATTGATGTGCAAGTTACAAGCACACGCTTACACGCTATATAAGTCTGAAAGCTGGTCGGAATCAATAACACTATCGTAGATTTCAGTTGGTCTTATACAAATATCATACAATGTGTGGTTTAACAATTTCATACACGTAGTCATAAGTTAATAAAGCGAGCTAGTTACGATTATGTATGGCGGTGCTTATCCTAGACCCTGTTTTATGTCGGCATTAGGGTAACCTTTGACCGGCGGAGACGTGTACCACAGGTGTTGAACTACAGCCGCAAGGATGTAAGGCTTTCATATATTTAGATATCGTATGATATATGTTAATAGTACGCCTAAACTTTGGGGACACCGAGTCAACTTCAGCCTTGTAGTGACACAGAGCCAGTCACTTACATCCAGCACCAGAACCAACTCATACCTACCATACGTGTTTGACAATTAGTTAAAGAAATAGAGAAGACCGCCCTGAAAAGGACGTACGTAACTCTGTTAAGAAATAAGAAGTTCGCTCTGAAAAAACAAGTACCCCTTTTTTTTTGTACTTGAACAGACGATTTGGGGGATATTCCACTTACCTTGAAGAATAAAAACAAATAGGTAGTTCATGATAAGTATCGGAAAAGTACTAAAAAGTATTATATCATGTCTTCTGATCACAGAGCAAACTCTCAACCCAACTTGTTTCCATTACTGGCAAAATTGAATGGAAACGCTGGGAACTTTGCTTTTCTCATCAAACTACAAGAGTGTAAGTTTTGTATTACAATACGAGTAGGTACCTGCACAATATCACCAATGAAACTAAAACAAAGAATGGAAGATAGAACCTTGGAATGATTTTATTATTTGAAAGAATAGTTACGGAACTATTCTGACGAAGACGGACTGGCCCATATTCTAGCTTAAAACATAGTTTACATATTTGTCTCGGCTCCGGCTAGGCGGAGAGCCGATGTTAATTAACTCCGAGTTACATAGTTAGTGGCGCAAACATTGCAAGCGGCAGGTGTATTTGCTGAGCAGTGGCTAAGGTCGCGGAAACCTATGCTGGATTAATACTTGACAGAAATTGTGGCTTTGACATTATTATCTAATATGAGGGTATGATTATAAATAAGATAACAGCGATTACATGTCCCGTACCTATGCTTACCCCCGTACCTATTCATAAATTATTTACAAACGCCTTATGATTAAAAGATGTTTTAGTTTCATGGTCAAGTTTATAAAGGCTTTGTGATGTCAAGTTTTTATTGAAATAGATCGACATAAATCTGAACATATGTTTACTTTCTGAAGGTTACCTATGTGAAAAGACCTTCAAAATGTTAAAGAACCTAAGTATCTAAATCAATAAGTTAATAAAGTCAATAAATAAGTTAGGATAAGTACAGTCACGAGCACTAATATGTCAACACTTGGCAACTTTCAATGTCGATTTTTTCGTGAAATAACGAAGGCAACGTTGAAATACGACACTTTACATAAACCTGTGGGTTCGAAAATACTTTGTTCGTAATAACATAAAATTTCATTCAAAACTAAAGGAGAAAATCGTCTTTGAATAAAGCCAAGTGTATACATACTTACGCTCGTGACTGTACACTGTCGCATTAGGTTAGGGTTGGGTTAATGATAGATGTAAGTTGGAAAATAAATAAATATGGGTACGATATCTTCTATGAATTAATATTTTGCTGATTATTGTACCTATGTACTAGGCAGGCCCATTGCCAATTAGCTCCGGGCCTAGGAATACAAAACTGCACCTCACGCTTGACCAATAGACTAATGGGCGGTTTCATCGAGAGCTATCGGTCAGAAAGTACACCTACATGTATAGTTAAGTACTTGTGATTTTGTAGAGAACCCGTGAGGTAAGGTAAAGTAAATTCAACTTAAAAGAGCATCTTTATTATAATAATGGTAGTTCTTCAGCTTTGGTTACTTTATTAAGAACGGAAGTTAATTTTATCCGAAATAATTAATTACGACGCTGATCTTAAGTACAAAATGGATTTACTGAGAACTTCTAAATGAGTCTTAAAGATATTTAAATAGAGGGAATTATAGGCAAAGAGGCACGGAGTAATCTTTTTTCTGGTCTTAATTTACTCCCTATTTGTATTCAAAAACTAAAACGAGTCGTTTCTCCATGTGCATGACTAATATAGATTTTAATGAAAATAGTCATAAATGATCATGAAAGAAATAAAAACCATTCCCATACTATATCCTTTCTAGCGCCTCTGATAACTTAGATAGCTATTCACCAGCTTTTAACAATAAACAGACAAAGTGGTTGCAACACCAACAGTTTCAGCACACTCATAGTTTTCAACCACACCACCTGTAAATATGCAAGCACGTAATTAATCAACTCAACATAGGCGGACATAGGCCTCCCATTGCACACACGATCCTTCAGCTCCGCATTCACTGTGCCCGGTATACATACATAATGTGACGTAATAAAGTGGGCCCGACACCCGCCTGTTGCCTTCCGACTACCGACACATTGGAAGTATCCCACTACGGAGGATTAATACTGGGAGGGTTTGGTTTAGCGCAGACTCGGATTACGCGGACTACGCCGTAATTAGTTTCGGTGTTACGTGTTGTTATACATGCAAACAATATTTTGTTATCCATAAGGTGATACATACTTGTATTTGAGTAATACGTATGGTAATTTTCAATTTAATAAATTTACATTAATGACATCATCCGACGAGCTCTTGTCACCGTCGGTGTTCCAGCTGTATTAGAACCCAATGGCTTGGCACGTGACGATGGCAAGAGACCAGACGGTATGTCTTTATTTCAATGGAAGGTGGGTAGGCCTTTAGTGTGACGCAACGTGTGTTGATACTCTTGCGCCATCCCATCTGCCTGGCTCGGCATGCTGTGCTGCCGCTGCTGCTGCGGAAAACCTCAAGCGGCGAAAATATAATAATCTTATCGGAAATTATATTTTCGAGCCGTTTGGGGTTAAAAACCTCGGGTTGTGGGGTCCGAGTGCTCATGGTCTTTTTAAAGAAATTTCGAAACGTCTGGTTGACACTTCCCGTGACCCAAGGGCTGGCTTTTACCTTGGCCAGAGGCTAAGTTTTGCCATACAACGTGGTAATGCCGCCAGTCTCTTGGGTACATTACCAGTCGACAGCGATGCGGATGAATTTTACGACGCTATTTTTCAGTTTCTTTATAGTTTTAGTTAAGTTAGGATTTTATTTTGTTATTTTTATTAATTAATTGTGTAAAATATATTTATTCAGTATCAATTCACATTGCCTTCGAATAGAATTCAGCATATAAATAAATATAAAATACCATGCAAACATAAATTATAAACCCAATTGTCAATAAATGAATACCAATTTAAACTCATAATGCCATGCCAATTGCCCATGCAAAGTGTCTTAGCTAGCTGACATAGAAATTCTCATGTGTGGATGTTATAATGTACTCATGCATAGTCTTCTGTACATAGTAATAAAAGTCGCTTTTCATGTCTGTGACCGCGTTATTGGTTCAAATTACGCAGCTTTATTTTGATTTTATTATGATGCGGCTTTCACTATAATTTAGATAATTTATTCTAGAAGATTTATTATTATTAAACTTGTATATAATGAAGAAATCTCCATGTTTTGTCAAGTCATAAAAACCATGCGAAGCCGGGGCGGGTAGCTAGTTAAAGAAAAATAAAAAAATATTCGTAAACAAAAACCTCCTATTTGTCTGATTGATCTCTAATTAAAATTGTGCTAGGTCGATAGGTACAGTCACGAGCACCAATATGTCAACACTTGGCAACTTTAAATAGCGATTTTTTCACGAAATAACGAATGCAACGTTGAAATACGACACGTTACATATACCTATGGGTTCGAAAATACTATGTTCCTACTAATATAAAATTTCATTCAAAAATAAAGGAGAAAGTCGACTTTGAACAAAGCCAAGTGTATACATACTTTTGCTCGTGACTGTACCTACTCATATTATGCTCTCAATACTTTTCCAAAATACTTTATGGCAAATACTTATTTCAACCCCAAAAGTTTCATACCCTGTAAGGAGGCACATGTATATACAAACACTGTATACAGGTAGATATAATACAGCCATTGCTTCAGACTTGACACCTCTCCCTGATTCGGATTCTGAACACGGCGGTGTAGTAAATTTCTTTCTCCCATTTTGTTTGGTTTCCTATAGAGACGGGCGGATCGGCCAACAGAATTGTTACGAGATTAACTTTATTTGATAATCTAGGGACCAACGCTAATTTTAACAAGAATGGGATGAACGTTTTCAGTATCTAATTATAGGAAATATTTGGACTCTATCATCGGTAAGCGAGACTACTGAACATTATGATTACCCTAGCTTGGGGTAGGGCAATTTATTTATTTATTTGTACACCACAAAAATACATCAAACGCTACAAAATATTCAATAGGCGCCCTTATCGCTTTCTTCGATCAACCTGGTAAAGGATAGTGATTTTCCTGGACAAAAAATGGGGCTATCGTTGGTGCAAATATTAAGTATACAATACATTAAAATAGATACACAGATATCCAAAATTATAGATGGCTATGTAACCAGTCACCTCTCTAGTGATATAAAAATGTACATATTTCCATTCCAACATAAAAAAAAATCCTCTACTAACCTCTACTTGAATCACAAACACAAATAGTTAAAATAATATGACATTATAAAGTGAATTTATTTTTAAATTAAATTTATGCTATGACGACATAAAAAAGATGCTCAAAATTAATTAACAAAATATAAAAACTCGTGTTGCTTCAAAATTCACCCAGTAAGTCTAATAAAATATTTTAATTAAGTTTCTCTCAATGCAGACAGGTGTCAATTGATCGGCTGTGCAACACTATTTGTCAGTGGCGAGCGCGCGACTCTTGCGCACCCGACCGGAAACGGTGACGAAAGAAATCGATCAGAAGAAATTTATTTAGACAAAAGGTAATAAAAAATGAGGGCGACTGCTTCGCAACATAACCTTGACTGGCGACGGCCTTGACTCTAGTGAAAACGGTCGCGACTTCACACGGCTCATCAGCGCTGCGACCTTAGCGAAATGAAATTCTGTATTATGTTTGTTCGTCTGCAATGTGTGGATGATGTCGAAGTAAATATCAATCCAGTGTGAAAATTTTATCTAATGTTTATTTAGAGCTATAAGAGTTCTATGTTTACTGCCGTAGTTATTAGAAGCTACGAGTATATGTTTTAAGTAAACCTATTTTGAATCACTAAGAACATAATTTTAAGTAAGTATACATTACTGTAGAAATATTATACAAAAGAGAACACATACACGTAGGTACATTATAATATCATACTTATTTACTAGCACTCCACTTTACCATATTTTTGAAACTCGGCAAGGAAATATGGAAGCAGACTGTTCACATACAACGCATTAATTTATTCCCAGCCCCGAGTGCGTGACGGATTGGCGCAAAGTTCAAATTGTATCAAAAGTTCGTACTCGTCGTCGACGGCTCTTCGATGGTAGTTTATCCGACTTTTGCGTCGGTTTGGCGTAAGCCTAAATTTCATGAATTTAAATTTGAGTAACTTCACAATGCTAACACTGACGTAGTTAGGAGAAAGTCTGTAACGACCGCATGAAGCGTCAATGTTTACTTTATTCCAAACGAACATTTGATCATAATTTTAATCCCAAAATTAAATTTGATAAATGAAATCGTAACGTGTTTTTTAAATGGCAACTTAAACAATTCGCAATTTAACGGCAAACATTGATAAATACATTATGTGACTATTTACTGTTCCACTATATAATGCCAGCCTGCAACGCGGCTCATGTGGTGAAAACTCACGTATATTTTTATTTACATACGGTAACTTCACTGAATGGGGCTTAATTTATTAGTTGCACATCATTATTATTTACATTAAGTAAGTACAAAATAGTAGTAATTTTACCAACCATGGTTGATATCAGTATTTCCTTCAATATCAATACGCCATCCATTTTATAGAGCTATAATTTTGTTATAATTTAGTTAATCACACATATCTTCAGAAATCTGTTGCATATTGTTTGCATGTTGTTGCATGTGCTTATTTCTCTTGTATCGCTTTAATTTAATTTAATTACCTTGCATTGTATCTCATAGTTAAGCAATTGCAATGTAATTCAGAAATTGTGAAGACCGAGACATTGCCAGCGATACGTATCTATTATTAAAAATATAATTCAGGTCAGTCGCGTACCTGTGACCGTCATATATTACCCTGACATTAAAAGCCAACTACACTATTATTGGCAATACTATATAAGCTAAGAGAAAACCATAACAGGTATCATTTGGCAATCATTACCCAACAGAACCAGGACAACAGTTCAGGATGAGAAATACCGTCGCAGTGTGTTTCTTGGCATTAGTGGTCACCGTGTGCGCAAGGGACATGCGCCTCAGGAGAGACGTTGACCTACAGACCGCAGCCTCTCACAATTGGGAAAAGGGTGAAGGTGGCGAGCACTACGGAGACCACCATCACGAGCACGGCGGACATGGCGAGAAGGGATATAAGGGGTACCACGACGAGGAGCACGGCAAGAAGGGACACTCCCACCACGAAGGACATAAAGGACATTATGGCGAGAATGGAGGACACAAGAAAAATCATCATCACGACGATGGCTACTATGATGAACATCATCATGGTGAGAAAGGCGAGAAGGGCCACGGTTTTGAAGAACACGGACACTTCCACAAAGGGCATGCTACGAAAGGACATCACGGTATCCACAAAATAGACGAATTCAAGAAGGACAAGCACTTCCACGACAAACACGGTGAGTCTGGTTTCGAAGAAGGATACGGTGGACATCACCACGAGGGAGGCTACAAAGAAGGTGGACACTTCGACAAGGGACACAAGGGTGGCGGCTTCCACGAACAAGAGCACGGTAACAAGGGTTTCTATGAAAAGGGAGGTCACCACAACGACCACAAGGGTCACCACGACGAGGGCGCCGGTCACGAGTACTGGGGCCACCACGCGGACCACGGTAACAAAGGAGGCCATGACGACCACAAAGACTGGGGCTGGAACAAAGGTCATAAATAAGTTAACACTGTGATTATTATGAGATTAGGCTTTTTGTTATTGTTGATACTTTGTGATACACGAATAAATATTTATTTTAATATGCTACAGAGGGATATCATTTTAAAAAATCAGGGAAGCTTGCCTAAATTAATTAGGCTAGCATCCTCTTTTGCATGAAAGAAAACAGAGATTACAGACGTTTAAATGTTAATAAACCACCCCGGATTTTCTTTCGGAAGGACATCATCCAATTAAAGTATTACTTTTATATTCTGAGGACCTCGACATTAAAATTTATTGATCAAATAAATCAACGCTGACTGAACTTCTTTATTTAAGTATATATAGATAAAATAATATGTAACGACCAATTAATAACTTTAAATTTTTACTAAAATACTTAGTCAAACCTAGACAGTATAATAATAATAATAATAATAATAATAAATCTTTATTTTCAGACCATTGATCCATAATGTACACATAAAAACACGTTAAAATTAAAATAACAAGAAAAAATAACAAATAAAATCTAATCTAATTAAAACCTACAAAACAAAACCTAAAAAATAAAAACCTACCTCACATATCTGAATGACGGTCTGTGCGCCGCCATCCAGTGACCTATTATTTGGCCATCTACCCTGCCGGCTACAGTACCCACGAGGCTGTTGGGGCTGTCGCGCACCCGACGCATCAGTGATGCGATTCGCAGACGCAGCAGCGACCCGAAATCCGGAACGCGTGCGTCCGCGAACATCCCCGAAGCGCTACAGAAGCGCGGCAACCCCAGCATCACCCGGAACGCATTATTATATTGGACTCGTAAAGCGTTGTACGAGCCCTGTGCATAACTGACCCACAGGGCGCACGTATACAGCGACTGGCAGTAGGCTCTGAACAATGTTATTTTAACCTCTCGCGTACACCGTGCGAACCTGCGGGCCAGCATGTTACACCTGACAGCCAACGCTCTACGTTCCCTTTCCAAATCGTCGTCATCCGACAGCCTATCGGTGACCCAGTGCCCCAGGTATTTAAAACGAGTGACTCTTTTCAGCGGAACTCTGCCTAAAGTAACCGGTGGAACAACGTCATACATTTTATTTTGCGCCTTAAACACTAAGAGCTCGCTTTTAGTTGAGTTGTACCTGAGACCATGAGTCACCGCATAGTCTTCACAGATTCGGAGGAGCTTTCTTAATGCACTGATCGATGGGCTCAGCAACACCATATCATCCGCGTAACTTATATTATTGATGCATTGTCCGTCAATGGAGCAACCGACTTGGGTGTTGCTGAGCTCACATATCAGCCGATTGACATACAGGTTGAAGAGCCTGGGGGAGCTAAGCCCCCCCTGCCTCACGCCGCACTCCAACCTGTACGCACCCGATATGGCACCAGCCCATCTAACGTAGTTGGACTGGTTGCTATATAATGCTCTTGGTATAACTCTTGGACTGTAAATAGACAAATTAATATTTAAGTTAGATTTTCGTGAAAAATCTGTTGTTTAAAATAAAAATGGTTGAAAACTCTGGCATTAGGTTTATTAGCCACGGCTTTATAAAACTAACAACGCGGGACTCTCGAGAAGCGTCGGCGGTTGAAATCCCCACTGAATACCTAATCCAGTGTCCTAGCCAAGTGTCGTCTACTAAAAAGTATCCTATATTTTCACTAGCTGCTTTTATGTACTAACAGTACGTAACAGTGGGCCATTGTTGGCTAATGTCATATGTGGCTGAGAACACACTTTAGAAATATATATTCAAGAACGTCCTTTTTAATTCAAATTCAATTAACAGAGCTAAACATTTTAATGTGCTGAAACAAATTATGAAATAATTAATTATTAACTTAACGGAAAAGATTCAATTATTATTATCTTGTAAATTATAACGTTAATCCAGTGTCAACACAAGGCATAACAAAAACGTTATATTTAAAACGAAGTCAGAAGTGAGCAAGCCACGCGTGGGACATGTGGAGTAGGTAGTGTTCATGATTAATTAAATATAACATAGAATATAATTAAATGTAATTGGCTCGGACGACCTAGAGAAAGTGGCTGGGACGGACTGGATGCGGAAGGTGGAGGACAGGGGGTTGTAGCGCAGCCTGGGAGAGGTCTAAGTCCAGCAGTGGACTGCAATAGGCTGAGTTGATTGATTGATTGACTCGATATTGGACGAGCAATACATCACCAATTCGCCAGGTATCTAATTGGTTACTGCACCCGCCCTTATAGTATATTTTTATCTCTACAATATTAGGTAAATGTACCAATACTCGTCGGGTTTTGCAATTCACTGACTTTGAAGAACTGCTGCGTGAAAAGTATTGAATTTAGAACAAAACTTTTTACATGACGAAATAGAAAAATTATCCGTTATTCTAAATAAGTTTTAATGTTTATAATTTTTCGTGATAATAAATACATATTGAAGCAAATGTGAAAAAGGGCGATTTGTACCAGTACTCGCCAGATTTGTACTATTAATCATCAAAAGGACCCAGTAGTCGTCAATGTTTGATGCTAATATGAACTCTCAGGCCTTTAACATAGAGTTCAATGTGATTACACATTAAAACAAATTGTGTTTGTCTTTCATAATTATGAGTGGCAAGTCTAAGAAACAAAAGGTAGGTAGAAGACCAAATCGCAAGAAATTACTAAAGGTTGTGAAGTGTTAGCAGAGTAGGTAGGTAAATTGTAATATACATATTATGTTTGTTTAAAAAATTAAGATATCAGAATAACAGAATCGGTTTTTATCAGAATAAATTTTGACGTGATAATGTCGTTTCCGTCTCTGGAAAATTCAACATTTTTGACCGACAAATACGTATAACATTTCAACCGTTAATAACTACGATAATTTGAATGATAGGGTAATTATTGAGCATTCAAAAGATTGGTCATAATTGTACTAATTTTGAAGCAAAATATAATTTGCGTTTGACGTCACATCGCAAGTGCAAGCGCATACGCCCGACCCTCCTTTTTCACTATGCGTCGAAATTTCAATTAGTGTCATAGTATAATTTTGAAATAATCGAGTTTGTTTATAGTGTACTCCGACGACGCTTTAATTTTACTACATATCTTTTAATAATTACTATTAAGTGTTTGATGTTTCCAACTTCTGAATGCCCACAAATCTTCACAAAATTCACAGATTACTACTTGGTTCGTTAATTTAAAAATAAATGCAAAATTACTACCACTTTTGGGTGCTTTTGTGAATCAATCAACTCAGCCAATCGCAGTCCACTGCTGGACATAGGACTCTCCCAGACTGCGCCACAACACCTTGTCCTCCGCCTTGCGCATCCAGTCTACCCCAGACACCTTCTTTAGGTCGTCCGTCCATCTAGCTTGGGGGCGCTACGCTTGTCTCCACTCCAGGACTCGTCTACTCCACCGGCCATTGGTCCTTTGACAGACATAGCCAGCCCACTGCCACTTCAGTTTGCTTACTCTGCAAGCTATGTCGGTAACTCCGGTTCTTTTTCGGATAATTTCATTCCTGATTTTATCCTTCAAAGAGACTCTTATCATAGCTCGCTCCATAGCGCGCTGAGCTACCTTGAATTTGTAGAGCAGCCAGACCGTCAGTGTCCACGTTTCAGTACCGTAGGTCATGACGGGCAGGGCGCACTAGTTAGTCTTCAAACACGGGGTAGCTGACGAGAAGACTTGAAAAAGTTTTCCAAGTGCTGTCCAACCCAACTGGATCCTTCTGTCGGCCTCTTTCTCAAAGTTGTGTCTACCGAGCTGGATGTGTTACCCTGAATTTCTTGAATCAATTAAATTTCGTCATATTTTCCAAAAGGCTCCATCCATCCGTCAGATATTTATATATTCAGTATCAGGACATCTAATACTATTGCACAGAATAACTTTTATTCGCCCTGAATATCCTTTTAAAAATTTTCCAAATCTGAGTTTTCAAAGTGCGATTTAAGGAAAGCCCACAATTTATTTATCAGATTTGCTTATTTAAGTCATTATGGGATAGGCCGCACATGATCATACGAAAATCAACGGCACTGAAGATCACTTTAATTTGGCCCTTTTTTGAAATCTGAAAGTGAACTCCTGACCACGGGGCTCCCATCAGAAACTTTGCCAAAAACATTTTCGGTGTTCTCTCGTCATACCGCACCTACTCAGCTATCAAACTTTCGCCCTGCATGTGCTTGCTCAAAAACCCTCTGGGCTCCGGTACCATAGCAAAATAATTTCAAATGTCGTCTCACACCGGCCGTAAATCTGGCCAGAAATGAAAAAAATCTCAATCAAAGTAAGCTTCTCCATCATAAAGAATGCAACGAATCTCAAAAGCCCAGTGCCGAGCAAATACAAAAGCTATGGCAGTATCAGAAAACGAAAGAAAATCTGCAGCAAGTAGCAAAAAAGATAAAGATATCGTCTCATATAGACCGTAAATCTGCTTAGAACTGAAAAATATCACATACGGTGAAAGGTTTCTTTATAAGGAGTGCAATGCAATTAAGTCCAGTCTCGGGCAAATACAATGGTTAAGGCAGTATCGGAAACCGTATGATTTTTTTTTTTACAAAAGCCTTTGATTAAATAATAATTCGCCTCTTAACGACTGTAAATCTGCTCGAAATTACAAAAAAGCCAACCAAAGAAAGTTTTAAATCGTATGTAACACAATAAGCCTAAAAATCTAGTTATAAGCTAATTCAAAAGCTAGGCTAGCTAGGGGGCTGATTTTTTAAAATATTCAGGTATTAACCTGAAAACTTAAAAAAATCATCGACAATCGTCAAGTTATTATTCGGCGGCACCGTGTCATAGTGCAAGTGCGTGCATGCGTCAAGATTACGAGAACATTAGAAAGTTTCAACGGCAGAAGACTTAGTAAGAAGACACCTCTATATAGGTGAGGATTTGATTGGAACTGTACCAACCGCGCTCAATCTGAGTGAGATACTGTTGGAAAACTAGCATCAATTAGCCAGAGCATAATTACAACTTATTATTATACCTTTCTTAATAAGGCAGTTTAGGTTAGAACTGAGAATACTTTCTATAAACGAATAAGCAGAGCGCGCTTACTCAAGCAATGAGTGAGAGAAGCGAAAACAGTTTAAGATATACCCAGTTTTATTCTCAAACTAGCTTCCGCCCGCGACTTCGTCCGTGTGAAATTTCACCCTCTCCCCATTCACCCTCTTAGGGGTGGAATTTCGAAAAATCCTTTCTTAGCGGATGCCTACGTCATAACATCTACCTGCATGCCGAATTTCAGCCCGATCCCTCCAGTGGTTTGGGCTGTGCGTTGATAGATCACTATGTCAGTCAGTCACCTTTGAGTTTTATATATTTAAGATGTAACCCAAACCTTATAATGTTTGTACAGACGCTTCAAGCTATTACAATCTGTCAAATTAATTTAATGGATTTTAAACTTTATCCCTAAAGCATAAGGTTCAAATGACGAGTTTAAAGACAACTATTGAGCGGGTCCCAATAATCGTCAAAATAGCACTTAATATGACGAGTTTTGGGTCAAGTAGTACTTTTTAGGTACCAATAGATGTCACGTTCGAAAAAAATACTTTTATGATAAAACTGTTCCAAACTTCAAGTTACATCATTAGCAAATTAACTTAACTATTTCATCAAACCATCAGACTTACCGTAGACCCCACTGAAGGTTCGTAAATCAAAAAACAAAACTGCGCGCCGAGTTTGACATTTAGCAGTAAAACTTACAAAAAAATGAAAAAATTGTGGGACACACTTTTCAAGTAAGATATCTCAGCCACCATTACAGTTAAAACTCAGTGTTGTTATTTTAATTGTGCGATACGTTACCAAAAATACGTTACATAAAAATCGGCCAATTAAATATTTAGTAGACAAAGATATTGAAGTTTTTAGACAATTTGACGACTTCTGGGTCCCTGTCGACTACACCCGCGTTTACCTTTGTACCTACTTCTAACTTAAACATACCGTTCCGGTACTCCTTCCAAGGAATGTTTGTATAGATGCAACCAGTGTTTCTCATTCTAAGTGAATAATTGTATTCTGTTTTCGAGAAATAAATGTCTTAAACTATATATTATATTTAATTGGTATCCTTGAAGATGTATGCATATCCAAAAAAAAACAATTAATAGAGCTAAATAATTTAATTAATTCAGTTAAATGTGCCGACACAATTTATGTAATTTATTAACTTGGAAACGATTCAATTATTATTACTTATCTTGTAAATTGTAACGTTTATCCAGTATTCCAGTGTCATCACAAGGCTTAACAATAAGTTTTTATAGTTTATAACGAAGTCAGAAGTGAGCAAGCGACGCGTGGGACATGTGGAGAAGTGCTCATGGTTAATTAAAATAAATGAAAAACAACCTTAATAATTTTAATACAATTTAAAATCCCGTGTCAGTTCCTTAAAAGTGTATTTATTTATTTTTTACAATACAGGAATATGTTAATTATTGAACAAAATGTAGTAATTCAACAATTCAATATTAACGTAACATGAAATCAATTAAAAAACGATAGGAACCAATTTTGTTTTCAAGGTTTTCCAATAAAATGCAAGACGATTTATTTGTACCAAAACGTTTATGAAACGACTTACGAACATACCAAAACTTTTACTCCGGAACCCTTACAATACACTAGTGATATGATATGCAATATAGTTCAGAATACTAAACTACACGCGACTTTGTCGACAGTATCTTAGTATGCCGTTGATTGTATCGTCGTGTTCATAGCCTATGAATCCTCGTTTTTATGAAACTTTCCTTACAGCGGTAACACAATTTCAAGCGATAGGAATCATTTGATTCCTATCGCTTGAAAACAATGCCAGCTTCGCTTCATTTCGCTTCGTATTTACGAAGGAACATTGTTTTAGCTGGGTTCAGAATAATGTGAGCTGGTATTTCACCATATTATGAATGAGTTAACTAAGTGCTTTGTACGTTATGTACGAAAATGCTTGGATATTTGTCAACTTTTTTTTAAATTGTAAGATGTAGGAGAAAGGACTAGCACTCAGAACGCGGAACGGTCGAACGGACAACAACAAAGGGTTTTTTATATTGAGTAGACGCAATGAATAATCTACTTTTGCTCGTATACGGAATAGATCGTAATGTGGATGTGGGTATATTTACTCATATTGATTTGAGTATTGGATGAGCTATGCATCACTAACGGTGAAGGAAAACATCGCGAGGAAACCGGCATGTCCCAGAATAAAAAAATCGAAGACATATGACATCTACCAACCCGCACTGGGTCCGCGTGATGGATTACGGCCCACTCCCCCTCACAGAGAGGAGGCCTGTGTCCCAGCAGTGGGAACATTATAGGCTGATTATGTATGCTTTACTTGTGTTAGTTTGTTGAATGTGTCGGCATACACGTATAAGTATTCCGGTTATCTAATTGGTTACTGCACCCGCTCTTACTGTAGTACTTTATCTCTACAATATGAGTGTTTAGGGTTCCGTACCCAAAGGGTAAAAACGGGACCCTATTACTAAGACTCCACTGTCCGTCTGTCTGTCACCAGGCTGTATCTCATGAACCGTGATAGCTAGACAGTTGAAATGTTCACAGATGATGTATTTCTGTTGCCGCTATAACAACAAATACCAAAAACAGAATAAAATAAATATTTAAGGGGGGCTCCCACTCAACAAACGTATTTTTTAGGCGTTTTTGCCTTGTAGTACGGAACGAAAAAAAAACACCTGTTTCATAGAAAAGTGCAATACCTACGTGGTCAAAATGTATTCAGTGGTTCAGAGATATGTACCTACTGCATGGTAACGATGGTAACAGGTTCAGAGATATGTACCAACTGCATGGTAACGATGGTAACAGGTTCAGAGATATGTACCTACTGCATGGTAACGATGGTAACAGGTTCAGAGATATGTACCTACTGCATGGTAACGATGGTAACAGGTTCAGAGATATGTACCTACTGCATGGTAACGATGGTAACAGGTTCAGAGATATGTACCTACTGCATGGTAACGATGGTAACAGGTTCAGAGATATGTACCTACTGCATGGTAACGATGGTTACAGGTTCAGAGATATGTACCTACTGCATGGTAACGATGGTAACAGGTTCAGAGATATGTACCTACTGCATGGTAACGATGGTAACAGGTTGCGCGTCGCTGTCCCTGCCACCTGTATATACCTACAAGATGATGTCTAATGGGTATCCTTGAAAGATACTTATATGCAATTATGCATAACCAAAAAATACCTAATGAATCAATAAACAGCATCAGAAAACGATACTAAATATATAAGTATTACGAGTATCAGTGTAATAAAGATGAGTTTTGCCGACAAACTACAGATTCACTTGGCACATACCAATCCGCAAGAATTCTCTTCCGGGTCCGGTGACGGTCGCAAAGATAATGACATTCCAAACTATGACCCCTCACATTGCTAGCATTTCATGCCGATATTTATTTAATGCATCGCTTTATCCTACAGGAAATGAAAAGAAAAACTGTAAAGAAGAAGAAGAAAGAAGAAGAGAGAAGAAGTCTTTAGATAAGCGATTGAGACATCTTTATCACCACGGTATGAACTAAGTATTTTTAATAGTAGTCTCATGCCGATGCCGATCGTGAGAGGAGTGATTCGTAGCTGTTCATTTGGTTATGATTCCATTATCGTTTCTCCTGTTATCAGATTAACATTCAAATCATTCATTAAGCTTATTCATAAGCACGTTATGTTGATAACACGAACGTTACTTCAAACTGTAGGCACATTACACAAGTTATATTTCGGTGAAACGCCAAGTTAGCGGATTGTAATGCAAACCAAATGTTCGATATAACACACTGCCTGCACTTATGTAAATGCCTGCGCTACATATTCAGAACGTAACTGGACGTACAATTATAGCCTGTTGCGCAACAAACCAACCATCCCCT
Source organism: Oligia fasciuncula (assembly GCA_963082905.1). Classification (NCBI taxonomy): domain Eukaryota; kingdom Metazoa; phylum Arthropoda; class Insecta; order Lepidoptera; family Noctuidae; genus Oligia; species Oligia fasciuncula. The sequence goes on along the minus strand of OY720395.1, from coordinate 9,694,437 downwards.
GTGGAGATTTTGGATAACATTCTGATGTATAGACTTAGGTACGGAACAAATATATGATTTACAATGACTGGTGGGTTTTGCTTCAAATATTACGGATTCAATTCCTCTATCTTTCTTACCGTTATGGATAGTGGTAGACCGCGAAATTCAAACTTTCTTACGTTTTTTTGCAATTTGCAGGTCAGTGTCAGATTGTATCTTGATCAAAATATGATTCGCGACAATACCAGGTACATATTTAGAGAATTATAATCATTAGAATCATTCATATATCTTATGGAAACCACCAATCTCTTATGGAAAAGTGTTAATGGTAGAAATCGTAATCGCTAGATAGCCCGCGAAGTTCTTTTTTTTTCGGATCAGTGTCAGGTTGTATGTTTATTTAAATATGATTCGTGGGCGTAACAAGTATGTATTTAAATAGGTAATTATTATCATTAAAATTACCAATACAACCCTCGAAGTTGATCTAATCCTATTGAATACTGAACTCATGGTTACAGTTTGCGCACTGGTTAAAAATTGATCCTGTATGAACTTAGAAACAAGTTTCGTTAAGTTCTGGTTACGCCCACGAATCATATTTAAATCACTATACAACGTGACACTGACCTGCAAATTGCAAAAAACGTAAGAAAATTTGAATTTCGCGGGCTACTTAGCGCATCCCCTTATATCTACGACTCGTGTTTTTTATGCAGCGTAGTTTCCGTCGTGCAGCGTAGAAGAATTTTTGCTTCATTAGTCGCATCCATGGGTAAAGCTTTTTGCAGCAACTGTTCCGGATAAGGATCATTTTAAATATCATTCAGCTTGCTAATGGTCAATTAGTAGGTGCCTTAGTTCAATTATTTATTGGTAATAAGTTGAGTAACTTCATGCAACTGTGAGCACAATCTTGACGTGACTTTCACAATTAATCATATTAAGTATTGTGAATGTGTTGCCGGTAATGTCTGCCGATCACGATCTCTTAGTGTCTATCGCGCATCATTATATATGGCAAGCAAAACAACTGTATATATGTAGGTACTAACTGTTAGCTCCCTTTTTTCTCAAAAGCACAATATATACCTACTAAATATATACCTACTAATTATATACCTACTAAATATATACCTACTAAATATATACCTACTAAATACGCGAAAGCTCACGCTATTTCGTAGCCAACTTTTAATGCACTGCTTTAATACTAAAAAATAATTTAATAAAACAACGCTAATGGTACGCTACCACTTTTTTATCGTTTGGAAATCCTCATGGATGTCCACCACCCTGGGATGGGTGGAGGGGTCTGTCAGACTCTTACTGACTAAAACCACACGGTGTCCTGCTGCTACCTTTAGCCGGGGTGCTGGAGTGCTTCCGCATTTCGTCACGCTCCCCCGGCCAGGTGTTGGCCCGCATGAACCCATGCGGACCCCGTCACCCTCAGCGGCCGCATACGGCCACCATTCCTCTAGAGAGAGGAGCACGCGGAACACGGCGCGCCGCCGTCTCGGGCCTTTCACTGTTCAAGCAACAAACTCCCTAAGTCTGTTGCTTGCACGCCTCATCCTAAGGCCGCCGGAGATCATTTCGCGTCCTCCGGCGCCCGGTCAGAAGGCCAATTCCCGTAATTAAAAACGTTCAAAGTCTATTCATAAACTCATCTCAGCGATAATCAATGTCAAAAAACCTTGTCAAAAATGTAGGGAAATTAGGGATGTTTTTGACAGATTGAGACTGAGCTCAGATTGTGAACGTTTTTAAAATTACGAGAATTGGCCCTGAGATATCGTCACAAAACAAAGATGAATCACAAGAAGCAGCGAGTACGAACACGGGAAATAAGTAAGAGGTACAGAAATATCTTATATCTGCCTCATTTATCATTTTCAAAGTGAATATTAACGGCATGTCTGTCATTTGGCAAATGTGATAAGGATCGTGTTAATGTACAAATTAAATATCCTATACTTTCAAAAGTATCTGCTCTTTTACGTCTATTGTCTATGAATAATTGTTTTTCTCACTGACCTATATTATAGAATGTATGATAGAGGTCAGTGGTTTTTCTGTTTTCAATGCAAATATATTAAGTTATTTTAGTTTTACTTTTCCCAGTACTACTACTACTTTTACTTGTTCTGAGAATGTTGTATATGCTTCTAAAGTAATGAAAGAAAACATAAAACTGTTTCTTACTCCAAGAATTAAGGCCGCAGCACACTTGTAACACTCGACGCCGACGCCATCACACGCTTAATTATTGGCTAAATGACGAAAATAGCTCAACGAGATGAAAAATGTTGCCAATGAGTAAGCTTCATTGATTACCTACTATATTTGTAGTCGACTACTTTTACACTCAAACTTTATACAGGAAGATTTTTTTATCACCATCCAAATTTTTACAGGGTGTTCTACCCATGAATATGAACAACTTTCACTATGGGATCAACTCTGAAATCACGAAAAAAATCAGCTGTCTAATACAAAAGTTCAATACCTACTTGACCAAAATGTATGAAACAGCAGACTTTTTTTCATGATTTCAGAGTTGGTCCCATACTGAAAGTTGTTCATATTCATGGGTAGAACACCCTGTAAAAATTTGGATGGTGATAAAAAAATCTTCCTTTATTATATAAAGGAAGATTTTTATTTTTCTAATTTAATTATATTAATGTATGATTATCATATAATTATCATTTAGTATATTAATCCGATGTTCCAAACTGTACCTCTTTTTTTTGTGAACAGGAGTCAAGGGTTTAAGCTGAAAACCAGTGCTTAGCAACCCGCTAGTCCGGGGGCCTGAGTATAATGCTGACACTTAAACTTTTTCTTCCAGTATTATAGCTTTGTGTATGTACTTGTCACCTTTTTTGAACAGGGGGACGTAATATCCCCTAATTTTTTACCAACGCGTTGGAAGACGTCTTCAAGACGCTGGACTGGACTGGACAGGGTATCAACATGAACGGCGATTACATCTCACATCTTCGATATGCCGATGACATCGTCATAATGGCAGGGACGCTGGAACAGCTAGACCAAATGCTGCACAGCCTAAATGAGGCCTCGGCATGAAGTGGGACAAGACAAAAGTCATGTACAATTCGCACGTCTTGCCGAATCCAATCCACATCGAAGGGTCGCTTCTCGAAGTTGTGAAGGGTTGTGTTTACCTAGGGCAAGCCATCCAGCTCGGTAGACACAAGTTTGAGAAAGAGGCCGACAGAAGGATCTAGTTGGGTTGTGCAGCATTTGGAAAACTTCGTCAAGTCTTCTCGTCGCCTATCCCGCAGTGTTTAAAGACTGATCTTCAACCAGTGCGTCCTGCCCTTCATGACATACGGTGCTGAAACGTGGACTCTGACGGTCGGGCTGGTCCACAAATTCAAAGACGCGACGTTGAATTTGTGGACCAGCCCGACCCTCAGTGCATAGCTCGCATAACATAGCATAGCTCACTCCATAGCGAGCTGAGCTCGGAGTCTCTTTGAAGGACAACATTAGGAATGAAATTATCCGGAAACAAACCGGAGTTACCGACATAGCTTGCAGAGTAAGCAAACTGAAGTGGCAGTGGGCTGGCCATGTCCGTCGAAGGACCGATGGCCGGTGGAGCAGACGAGTCCTGAAGTGGAGACCGTGTATCGGCAAACGTAGTGTAGGACGCCCCCCAGCTAGATGGACGGACGACCTAAAGAAGGTGGCTGGGGTAGACTGGATGCGGAAGGTGGAGGACAGGGTGTTGTAGCGCAGTCTGGAAGAGGCCTATGTCCAGCAGTGGACTGCGATAGGCTGAGCTGATTTATTGATGTATGTACTTACAACTAGGTACTAGCTGTAATACTGGAAACAATAAACGTTATTCTTAGAATAGAATAACATTTGGGGAGAAAAAAAATATTTATTTATCCTGCTTTTCCCGACGTTTTCAAAATACTTGACTCATGAAATGAGCTGCTGAATTACCTAACATGTAAGTTATCTAGATATTGCGATCAACGTCGATTTGTTAAACATGTTAAACGGTTAGACCGTTTCAATTACAGAGGTCAACAAATAGGTAAGCATTTCCATAGGACGTAAGCATTCGTTGGTATTGGGACGAGATGTGTCAATTAACAAGAAAATACAGAAAGAAAATAATACAATTAGAAAATACAAGGTAGATTTAAAATAAAAAAAAACATGATAGTCTCGTAATATAAGTACACACTCTAATATAGACACACTTGTACATTAGAAACACAAATAACAGCGTTATAAAAAAAAACGTTCTCTAAATCCGATACGCTACTGCTTCGGAAGTTATATCATAACGAACTTAATGTTGTCAACCTGGAAGGAAGTGGAAATCTCCGGCAGTCGTTAGTTGTTACAACCTTGACACTCTCAGCACCGGTACTTACCTAACCACCGTTTTCGTTTAGTATATAAAATCATTGTCACTGATGAATCGATATCATTCAGCAACAACTAGTCTAATCAAACATGAGGAGTATTCTTTTGGTGGCTTTTGGCCTTCTGGCCATCGCCGCCCTCAGCTCCGCCAGGGAGATTCGAGAGAAAAGGGATGCCGACCTAGAGACCGCTGCGTCACATGGTCACCACTGGGACAAAGGTGGCGGCCACGAGCACCATGGACACCATGATCACCACCACGGTGGCGACCACCACAAAGGACACAAGGGACACCACGAGCACCACCACGGCAAGCACGGACACCACCACCACGAGGGACACAAGGGACACCACGGAGAGCACGGCGGACACAAGAAGCACCACCACCACGACGATGGCTACCACCACCACGAACACCACGGTGAAAAGGGCGACCACGGCCACGGGCATGACGAGCATGGTCACTGGCACAAGGGACACGACACTAAGGGACACCATGGCATCGACAAACATGACGAGTTCAAGAAGGACAAACACTTCCACGACCATCACGGAGAGAAAGGCTTCCATGAACACCACGGCGGACACCACCACGAGGGCGGTCACAAGAAGGGCGGACACTTCCACCACGGACACAAGCACGGCGGCCATCACGATCACCACCACGGCAAGCACGGCCACCACGAGCACGGCGGCCACCACCACCACCACAAGGGCCACCACGGGGACGGCGGCCACCACGAGCACCATCATGACCACCACGAACACGGCAAGAAGGGAGGCCATGAGGATCACAAGCACTGGGGACACAAGAAGGGTCACTAATCTGTTCCTGAATGTACCTGAACTGTTATTTTTTTATATTACGAGTAATACGTTGTTATCGAATGTTTTTGTTATGTTTTTTTTACGACAAAGAATTACAATTTATACAAAATAACTAAGTACTTCTCTCTTTCATTTCATATCATCACGAAGTATAAGTAGTCATTGCTGTGCGAAACCCTAATTTGCATTTTGGTATGCAGTCATGTCAGCAGGATGTCATGTGTGTGTGTGTGTGTGGTTTAACCCAAGAATTGCATGCCCAAGGATATCATTCTACTCTCACTTTTACAAAATTCCAACGGTAGAATGGCTGAGAATACCTAAGTAACATCTCACTAATTAATTATCGTTTATCCACCTATTTAAGTACAAAAAGTATATCAAAAATACTTACTTCCCTACCCAATCGTGAACAAGTAGGTACTCTCATGCATGCGGTAAGTTTATGCATAGATTATAGGAAAATCAAAAGAAGTCTCTAAATAGCACACATTTTCAGAAATCATCAAAAAAAGTTACATTAGTTCCACTATCGGTCAAGAGATGGCGCTGACATAAACTGTAATATTCTACACCGCAGTGCACGGTGTTAAAATTCTCTGACAAATATAGGCCTCCCCGATGAAAATTTAAAAACTTATGATGGTACGGAACCCTCGGTGCGCGAATCCGACTCGCTCTTGCCCGGTTTTTTTTATTTTTAACAGCAATGTAAACCTTCCGGAATAAATTTACCAAATTATGGTGAAAACCGCATCAAAATGGACTGGACTGCTTGTATGTGAATCGCTGCTGCAAACTTTCCACATCGGTGTTGAGTTTGTAGCAGGGATTCGCATGAACAATATTGTAGTGTTAGGTTAGGTTAAATTTACTAACGTAGTTGTTAAGAAATATTGTTACTAACATATTTGAGTCCTTTGTTACTTGTTATTAAATATAAATAAAATCCATTTTGCAATTTAGAACAAGAAAGCGGTCACACGGACAGACACGAAAAGCGACTTTATGTCATACTATAGCTGATGTTATACGTAGGAATATGCCATAATATACCTCGAACAGAGCTCATGGTGCTTTTCAAACTACATGTTTTAAAAGCACCGATAACGATAATTATTGAAATAGCGTAAAGAACAACTGGTGTCCGCATGTTATCATCGGAACAATATGCAACATGTAGTATGTACAGACGCCAGCACATCAAGTTACTACAATCTGTCAGATTTCTTTAATAGATTTTCGACTTTATTGCCAATTCATAAGGTTCAAGGTTGATTGCGAAAATCTGACAGTTTCGGGTAGGTTGACCTGCTGGCGTCTGTACGTAGAAACAGATACAGTACATGTTACTATCATCAGCACACACGAGGAAGATAATGAGGCCTTGTTACCCTACAGCTGCCTGTTGATTACATGCAAGATCTCATGTTACAATCTAACAAGATATCGCTGTATTGGCTTATAAACTGGAAATATATACCATAGTAACCCAGTGGTAACAGCCGCGATTTACGAGTTATGGGTAATTCTTCAGGGACAAAATTTTCGATGTCTGTGGGTATATTTCTGTAACCAACTAACAAAACGGCATGTAATATTTTTTTTGTACAGTTTAGCTTTATCCCTTACTGGGACAAATGATTTTTTTTTAATAATTGCTGTCTAGGTACAAAATAAAAATATTTGAAGTTCGTTCTTCTGATTCATATAGCGCGTCCGTTTGCCATTTTCCGGAACAAAATGGTCGATGTCGCATTTTCCCTTTGATACATCAATATAAATTATAATTATATCGAAAGGAAATTAATTTTCCTCTTACAAAAAAAATGTGTATTAGTTATAACTACGTTAGTCTGTTAATAAATAAGTAGAAAAGAAGTGTCCGGCGTATAATACTGATTAATGTGGCGTAAGCTGCGCTTGACCGTACTTGGTCGGGTAATAATAATGAGAGTCTGGCTTCCCGCGCGGGGGGAAGCCAGTCGTGCAACGGACGACCTAGAAGGTGGACGTGCGGCTGGTTGGCTTAGATCCCGGTGTTACGAAGGAAAATACCTGATTCATCTGTGTTTGGTTCAGGTGGCATCCTGATTACAATGCCTACTTTATAAAATTTATTTTATTGTTTTAAAACTTCAATCTGTGTTTCGTGTGATGCTTTTGGGTTATAGATTCGTGTATAAAAATGGAAAATAATGAAGTCTGTATGTATGATGAGTTATGCATGATTGTGGGCAAAATCCTGATTCATCTGTGCCTGATTCGTATGGTCAAAACCCCCTAAGAATAATAAAATAAATTAATTTTTTCCCTCTCCAGCACGAAAGGAGCGCTTTTGTTGCGTAATTCTCCTTGTCCAATTTTTGACCGTGTACAGTCAGCGTCAGAGAAATGGAACCCCCCCAAGACTTAAAGACTATCGCCCGAGCACGCTCGGGCCCGCCATCGCTCGTCGCTCGAGCGACGCGGCGGGTGGCGGCGCGGCGGCTGGCGCGACACGTGAGCCTTGAGCAGCTCCCTCCCCCGCCGCCGCACCCATCTCTGCCCGAGCGCATCCAACGGTCTGCCTCAGATATTATTTGCAAGTTTCATTCAAGTTTTTAATAATTCTTTCGGCTTCCTTCTGGCCGAACCGTATACCAAGAATAACTTACAAAAAGACACTTTGCGTGCGATTAAGATACGAACCCGCATCACCAGGCGCCAGCCGATCATCGAGACCGTGTCTTATACTACTAGGCTATTGGCTCAGTTGTCAACCTCAACGAAAATTGGAATAGTATTACTCCATAAAACGAACAAGGTTATTAACGGTCTAATCTTCTAGATAATAAGGTTTAAATTTCAACTTTCGTTTTATATTTAATACCTTAGTTTTACAAAATGCAATACGCATTAACTCCTCAATTAACTAAAAGATAAGGTTGAAATTAGCTTGTTTGGTTGAATATAATGTGTTGATTCCGATTGTTGCACTACCGTCATTTTACTTCAGAAACTTAACTGCTGTATGAACTGCGAGTTAAGGTTGAATTTAGAATACTTCTTCGCTTTATTTAGTAAACTGTGATTGAGGGTATAATTATTTTTTAAATGGTTTCGTTTTCGTGCCGATTCGCTTGTGTGTAATTATCTTCGTCGTAATATTATCAAATTTATTAAGTTTTTGACCAGTTGATTCTATTAACCGATGGTATGGTTTGATTAACAACTTTTTTGAAGGCTAAAATTGTTGTTATCTGGGAACAGGAACAAAGCATAAAGAAAATAGCACGAGTTATGGGCATAACGGTAAGATTTATGTTATACTTCCACATATTACCTATTTATTGTTGCAATAATGTTGCATTATTACTTACTAGTTGGATGTTTTTATGTATTTCTAATATTATTATTTTCATTGCAGAGAAAAACAGTTCGTAGATCGAAAGGTATCAAGCGACGGGTGATGTGAAATGTGATCGCCAAGGCCAGAGAAAATACAAATGGAGCGACAACGTAATATTGTGAAAGTTCATTTAGTGGCACCCTTCAAAACTTCAAGAAGTGATAGACTGTGACATCCTCTCCGTTATTATAAGGCAATTTACTCGGCAGATTGATTGTGTAACGTATCTGATAAAATTGCGTTGGAACATAATATGAGCAAGTGTTATTAATTCCCAATATTTGTGGGATCCTTATCTCGTAGTTAATCAAAAACAAACAACCTTTATAATTATTATCAATCCAGATAATCTGGTTTACAAGTAGTCTTGTAATGTATTAACGATGCACCATCTGACCTCACATATTTTTCTAATGTTGTGTTAAATAAGGGTTATTAGAAAATGTGATAAAAGAGAAAGATGTATATTGCTATACTATTATAGTTTAGCATGTTGATTCTTCCTCTGTAATTCACAGACACAAAAGACAAAATTTCTTTTTTTTTTAAAGGTCTTTTCCTATAAGTAAGTATAAAAAATCTGTTTTCACAACTTTAAATAAATAAATATTATTGTAGTTATGTTTCTAGAAATATATATATAAACGAACCTTTATCTAGTGTTAAACGTTCTAAACCTCATCCAGGGTATCTCTTTTGTGTTTAGTTAATATTCTAAGTAAATAACCCCAATTTAACACAGATAGAAAACTGTATACTCAACCTGGAAGTGGATTCCATGAAGTCCTAGAAATGTAATTAGAAAAATAAATGAATATTGTTTATCAAAATGCCTAGCTTTTATTACAAACCTCCATTTGATTTCTTAAATAATAATTAACGAAAATCACCTAATAAAGAAACTAAAAAAAGGGTAAATAAATAAATAAATTAAATAAAGGAAAAAGAAATCCTCTCATCCGCGGATTTGAACTCGTGACCACCGCATTGCCAAGCCGCAGTGTTAACCATTAGACCAACACGCCACTTACGTTACATTACGAAATACCTTAATAGGTTTGATGTCAATACCAAGGGGGGTACCTTATTTGTGAAGCGAACTGTACAAGTCAGTAGTTTTAATCTTATTTATTATTATTTACTTAGCTATAACCTTTTGAATAATAAAAAAATGACAGGAGTATAATCTTGTTCTAAATATGACACTTTTGATATGTCTTAGTCCTATTCAAGAATTGATAATTATTGTTTAGAATTTACATTCATAACTAACGGTGTATTTGCTACTTTTTATTTCTGTTTCTGATTAATCTGTAACACATTCTGATTCATCTGGGCACAAAATCAATATCTTGTAAACTACTATATAAAAACGAGTCCCTCATTCAAATATATGTTATTTGGTATACCTATTTTCATATGAACATGTGTTACAGAGCTGAAAGTGAAATTAAATTTTGGCCATATGGATCAGTCAAAGAATCAAAGGACCATGCGTCATTTTGGGCCCACTCTTTCAACATTGTTCAACAGTGATAAATTATATGTCATATGAAAGCTCATAAAGTGTACGTTATTTCATTCTATGGCAGCTAAGTTCAAATCTAGCGCGAAAACGGCTTTTTTATGCGTTTTTAAAAATGTTCAACATTGTGCAACAGTAATGAAACTTATGTCATATGAAAGCGCTTAAAGTGTACTTTATTTCATTCTATGGCAGCTAAGTTCAAATCCAGCGCGAAAACGGTCTTATATGCGTTTTTTAAATGCGTCATTTTGGGTTCATTTTTTCAACATTGTTCAACAGTGATGAGTTATATATGTCATATAAAAGCTCTTGGCGTGTACTTTATTTCATTCTATGGCAGCTAAGTTCAAATCCAGCGCGAAAACGGTATTTTTATGCGTTTTTTAAAAATGTTCAACATTGTGCAACAGTGATGAAACCTATGTCATATGAAAGCTCTTAAAGTGTACTTTATTTCATTCTATGGCAGCTAAGTTCAAATCCAGCGCGAAAACGGTTTTATATGCCTTTTTTAAATGCGTCATTTTGGGTTAATTTTTTCAACATTGTTCAACAGTAATGAGTTATATGTCATATGAAAGCTCTTGGCGTGTACTTTATTTCATTATATGGCAGCTAAGTTCAAATCCAGCGCGAAAACGGTATTTTAATGCGTTTTTTAAAAATGTTCAACATTGTACAACAGTTATGAAACTTATGTCATATGAAAGCTCTTAAAGTGTACTTTATTTCATTCTATGGCAGCTAAGTTCAAATCCAGCGCGAAAACGGTCTTATATGCGTTTTTAAATGCGTCATTTTGGGTTAATTTTTTCAACATTGTTCAACAGTGATGAGTTATATGTCATATGAAAGCTCTTGGCGTGTACTTTATTTCATTCTATGGCAGCTAAGTTCAAATCCAGCGCAAAAGCGGTTTTATATGCGTTTTTTAAATGCGTCATTTTGGTTTCATTTTTTCAACATTGTTCAACAGTGATGAATTATATGTCATATGAAAGTTCTTGGCGTGTACTTTATTTCATTCTATGGCAGCTAAGTTCAAATCCAGCGCGAAAACGGTTTTTTTATGCGTTTTTTTAAAATGTTCAACATTGTGCAACAGTTATGAAACCTATGTCATATGAAAGCTCTTAAAGTGTACTTTATTTCATTATATGGCAACGCAAAAAAAACATTTTTGCGCTGGATTTGAACTTAGCTGCCATATAATGAAATAAAGTACACGCAAAAAGCTGTCATATGACATAGGTTTGATCACTGTTGCAATTTTTAAAAAACGCATAAAAAACCCATTTTCGCGCTGGATTTGAACTTGGCTGCCATAGAATAAAATAAAGTACATGCCAAGAGCTGTCATATGACATAGGTTTCATACCTGTTGCACAATGTTGAACATTTTTTAAAAACGCATAAAAAAACCATTTTCGCGCTAGATTTGAACTTAGCTGCCATAGAATAAAATAAAGTACACTTTAAAAGCTGTCATATGACATAGGTTTCATCACTATTGCACAATGTTGAACATTAAAAAAAACGCATAAAAAACGGTTTTCGCGCTGGATTTGAACTTAGCTGCCATAGAATGAAATAAAGTACACGCAAAGAGCTGTCATATGACATAGGTTTGATCACTGTTGCACAATGTTGAACATTTTTAATAAACGCATATAAAAACCATTTTCGCGCCGGATTTGAACTTAGCTGCCATAGAATAAAATAAAGTACACGCCAAGAGCTGTCAGATGACATAGGTTTCATCACTGTTGCACAACTTTGAAAAGTGGGCCCAGTGTTCATTCAAAAGTGCCCATGGTCCTTTCGAAGAACTACCCTTATATGGTCGTGAGTTCGAACCCAGTAGAGCGCATTACTTTGTGTAAATTATTTCATCTCTACTGCTCTTAAAACGGAAGGAAAACATCATGAGGAAACTAGCATGTCCTAGAACCAAAAATTCGTAGACATGAGACATCAACCAACCGCATTGTGCCCGCGTGGTGGATTACGGCCCACTTCCTCTCACCGTGAGGAAGCCTGTGTCGCAGCAGTGGAAACATTATAGGCTGATTATACTATTCCAATAGAACAAATTAATGATACCTAAATAATTAACAACAAAGTTTTGGAAGTGTTTCACTTTCGATTCCATCATCAGGAAAACAGTGCAACATGCATTACAGTCCTTTCACAGTTATTTTACCTCTGATAGCGGTAACCCAACAGCAACCTTATTACAACAAAAATAAAGATCACTGTAATTTTAACAGATTGACAGTTCTATCAACACAACAGCAACCATAATGTCACGAGATTAAAGATCACTGTGATATTAACAGTGGTGCACAATCAGAGGCAAAAAACGGTGTAAACTCCAGGTATACACCGTTTTGTATAAAAAACTAAATCATTATTCGGCAGACTGACTAACTGACTGACCGACTAACTGAATTACATAGTTAAAGAATCAACTTAATAAAATATAGGAAAAGGCTTTGAGTTTGTAATTCTGAAACGGGTAAAACCTACACAGAGCACGTTCATACGTTGCTAGCAATGCATTCGCAACCCATGTTTCTGTTCAAAAATCAAAAGCAAGAAAAACATTTTAAACACTACTTATCAATCGAAGTAAAAACTGTTGTTACCGTTACCGATCTAAATTGATATTAAATCAATACTCACCTAGCACTAGGGCGCTTGACCTTGTAAATAAGTAAGTGCAAGCACCCGAGCCAGTGCAACTGTTGCCTAATGCAGGTACGAGAAAACCAGACCCGCAGTATCTATAAAATGTTGTGGTGACAATATTACGTGCCATATCTCATCTCGATCTGTCCAAGAATACATCAACAATGAGGGTGGCGCTCCTTTTGAGCTGTGCAGTGCTGGCGCTGGCCGCACTAGCCCAAGCACGAGACCTACGTGAGAAACGTGACGCGGATCTCGAGGCGGCCGCTTCCGGACATCACCACGAAAAGGGTGGAGGCAAGGAACATCACCATGACCACCATCATGACCACAAAGGACACGGACACAAAGGATACAAGGGACACCATCACCATGAACATGGCCATAAAGGTCACCACCACCACGAGGGACACAAGGGACACCACGGAGAGCACGGCGGACACAAGAAACATCATCACCACGATGATGGTCACCACCATCACCACCACCACGGAGAAAAGGGAGAGAAAGGACACGGTTTCGAAGAAAAGGGACATTACCACAAAGGCCACTCCACAAAAGGACATCACGGTGTTCACAAGCTAGACGAGTTCAAGAAGGACAAGCACTTCCACCACAAACACGGCGAGAAAGGCTTCGAAGAGGGTCACGGTGGCCATCATCACGAGCACGGACACAAGAAGGGCGGACACTTCGACAAGGGACACAAACATCACGGCCACCATGAGCACCATCACGGCAAGAAGGGACACCACGAGGAGGGAGGACACCACCACGAGCACAAGGGCCACCACGACGAGGGCGGCCACCACGAGCACCACCACCACCACCACGGCCATGGCAAGAAGGGAGGCCATGAAGACCACAAACACTGGGGCCACAAGAAAGGACATTAAAAATTAGATGATCCAATTTATTGATGTAGTACCTCTCTGATAGACTTGTAATTGTTATGTTTTTATATTTTTGTTATAAACACATTGTAAATAAACATTATTTTATTATTCGAGAGTGCTTTGACTTTCTTAGACCAAGTGGGCGTGGAGACGAAATAATACATCGTTTTTATGGGTCAAGGTTTTTCAGCAACGAACTTCGATTTCCAATCTTACAGTTTTCATTAATTCACCATGTAATAAATTGTAGACTAGTTCAAATTAAGCTAGTGTCTGGAATTATGTCTTTACATTTAATTTTAACGAAAAATAGTCAACGCTAATAACGACTTTCCGACTAAAAGCGGCCATTACAGGATTGTGTTTGTGTAGCCATTGGTATTGATTCAAATAATGACATTTGAGGCCGATTCTAACTCAGGAGTTGTATTGCTGAGTTTAATGATTATAATTATAGCTATACCTATTTGTTACGGTCGCGAATCATATTCAACCCGACACAGCTGTAAATTGCAAAAAAACCTAAGTTTTGAATTTCGCGGTCCACCTTAGGGCATCCTCCTTAACGAGTTCCGTGTTTTTAGGTCTAAAAAGTTAGTAAAGAACAATTTCGAAATGTCTTATTTAAAAAAAGATAACTGGAAATCTCTGATTCTATGGAAAATTTAAAATCGGTCTAATTTGGCTGTAACACTATTTTTCGAAAATGTTCTTAACTAACTTTTAGGACCTTTGTATCCTGCTTATGCGTGTGAAGTTTCAGTTCATTCATTTCGAAAAAGAAGAGCTTGAAAGTTTGTATGAAATGCAGTACGTCGCAAACGCTCTTAATTTCTTATTTCGTGTCGGCTTGACTTACCTGTAACATATGGCCGCCAAAGACTAGTAACTCAGGAAGTTTGTGAGCAAGGCTCTGAGTGCTTCTAATTCATACATGCTACATAACATAACCTCACGCCTGTATTCCCCGAACAGTTAGGCAGAGGTCCACCTGTAGAACATCCACATTTTGCCAGTTCCATGTAATAAGCCATAATATAATGCCATCAACCGAAAATCCAGACCACGGCTGCTACTACGAATTTATAGATGGAAAAACCCAATAACACTTTTCCCGACCCAAGATTAGAAACCAGGACCTCGTGTTCAGGATTATTGCTTGAGACCACTAGATCAACGAAGCAGATACATACATTCTAATATTCTATCATATTGAAAGTCGAGTCATTCTCCCATGAGAAAAGCAAAAAAACAATGAGGTTACGTGCTACGATTTCACGGATGTTTTCGGGGTTATCTTGAATTCACATTTCTTACTACGTTTTTTCTTGTCCCCTAAGACCTTAGAGTGAGTAAGATAACTCTATAATACAATGATAAAATGAGTAAACTAAATTACAGTCACAAACTATTTTCGGGTAAACTACAATCGTAGAATCGACAAAAAAAATTAAATTCTGGCGTTCGTAATAATAACCCCACATAATATTAATAGAAATAGAAACCTCCTTCACTCTGTACTACAACAATAGTTATTAGAACAGCTTATTTCAAATAACAAGAGAAACAAATTGTTTCTATGTCTTATGAGACACGTTACGTTTATTTTCTTGTAGACATGTTAAAAATAAGTCATTCCGTAGCAAGTTTATGTCTAGACTTGGTATAATAAACACACTCTCAATAATGATAAGTAGGCACATGTCAAGACATGTTATAAAGATAATAAAATGGACGCACAGGCCGATATTTAAGGTTACCGTGCCTCATGTTTTATGTAAGTTTATTGCTCTCTGCAGTAAATATGACTTTGGAGTTTGTTCGTTTCATAACTAAAATATATGTAATTATTTAGTTAATATCATAGATTTATTCTTCTATATAATAAGTATTATATATTCTATATCTTTCTTTTTTTAAACAAGTGGCTCTGCCAGCGCGTTAAAGGACCTAAACGATGATCTTGACAGAACAGCATGTTGGGCTGAAAACAACGGTTTGGTACTTAACCCTACTTAAACTAAACTTAGCAACCAAGCTGCTGCTGCTGCTGTTTGGAACTAAGGACCAAATCAGTGCAGTGCTGGTAACACTCAACGTGGGTGACGTTGGGTGAGTCGGTCTGTCAAGTCAGTGGGGCACGTAATCTGGGTCTGAACATGGATGCAGGGTTGAGATACGAGGCACACGTGGTCAAATTTGAATCATGTATTTCAGTGGTCAAATTTGAATCATGTATTACGGTAGGCCAAAATGGCACTTTAATCTACAAGAAAATAGAACTGATCAAGCTGGCTGAGTCAGGGCACACTTGTTTCTACCGACTTAAATTCCTTTATAAAACAAAGCTTTATCTATCGGAGGAGCTGCGAATCCAACAGTCACTCGTGCTATCCAATTTAAACTATACGGACACACTTTATTGGCCCTCGACTACCGGCATGAACTGATCGACTGATCCAGGGTTAAAAACGCCTGCGCTCGATTCTGTTCTCTCGCATATTTCTTTTTATTGCAAACAAATCTATTCATTTTTCATATAATAAAACTAGCAGCGCACCGCGGTTTCACCTGCATAAGTGTCGATCCCGTGGAAAAAACCATCCACTATAACTAACTAAAACTACTATGTCCTTTCCCGGGACTCAAACTATCTCTATACCAAATTTCATCTAAATCGGTTCAGCGGTTTAAGCATGAAAAGGTAACAGACAGACAGACAGACACACTTTCACATTTATAATATTAGTATGGATAGAATCAAAGTCAAAACCGTACTTTGTATATATTTTTTTTAAGTAATTGCTACGAGGTCTGAGAAAAATTTCTAATGCCAAAAATATAGTTTTTAGAATGTTTGTCTGTTTGTCTGAATGTAGACAGCCTCACATAAATAGATTCTCTCAGATAGATTCTGTTCAAATTTTGCATAGATATTCCCTTTATGTCTGATCTCAGTCTGAGGGGATGAGCAATATTGCAGATATTATGTTAGTATTCTTCTATAGTTGACAGCAAATTGTAAAAAGACGAGCCAAATGGTTAGAATATTGTAGACAGTTACAGATTTAACCTTTAATAAAATTGGTTTTAATTTTAACCAAGGAAACTGTAACCAATCGAAAGTGTCGAGGTAAATAAATAACAGTCTATCATGTAATTATGTTGCAGTAACTTAATAACCGCCTCTCCATTGCCCTTTGGGTGACTTTTAACCTTCTTATAAGGCCCATTGTGAGCGACCACGTTTCAGTGCCATAACTCATCACTGGCAACACGCACTGGTCAAAGACTTTCGTCTTGAGACACTGCGGTATGTGGGACGAGAAGATATTGCTTTGGGTGCTTGGAGTTTCCCTGCGTGATCGAATCAGGAATGAGGAGATCCGCAGGAGAACCAAGGTAACCGACATAGCCCGAAGAATTGCCAAACTTAAGTGGCAGTGGGCAGGGCACATTGCTCGCAGAACAGATGGCCGATGGGGCCGAAAGGTTCTGGAGTGGCGACCACGTACCGGAAGACGTAGCGTTGGAAGGCCTCCCACAAGGTGGACCGACGACCTTGTGAAGGCCGCAGGAACCCGTTGGATGCGAGAAGCACAGAACCGGTCGAAGTGGAAGTGCTTGTGACCAGCAGTGGACGTCTTTTGGCTGAATGATGATGACTTAATAATCATCCGCTTGTTCATTACAAATTAACGTGCGTTTTTAATAAGATGTTATTTGGTTAACTAAATATTAAATCCTCATTTTAATTGTCCAGCATCAGAAATTCCGATGTGAATTATTGTGATTCTGATTCAGAATCACAATAATTATGATAAAGCAGATGATGATGATGATTAGGTGATATTCAAAATAAGTACCTAATCAGTTAATGCAGCTGCTAAAACTGGGTTCATTTATGTACCTATCCTTCAGCAATTAGATGCCCTAGTGTCTACTCATTATTATTTCGTGAACTTTTTAACAAGAAACTCTTAATGGCTTAATGCATAAAATCAACCTCCCTAAAAGGCATGAAATGAATTTTAACGATATTGGTTTACAGGGTAACGTGGTGCTAACAACCACGACAGACTAGTTCTTGTAATCATGCTAAGAGCTTGAAAACCGCAAATTGTATTACGCAAGCAGATAACCTAACTAATTAATTAAAGAAATGGCCACAGATTTTGCAAACTTACCTTGAGTTAGTCATATCTGATTTATTCAACACAAATAGACCTGTCCCGTTCCACAAAGAGCTGTAGTAATAAAAACTGCGCTTCTGCCAGCACAGTTTTATACTAACAATGTGAAAGGATGGCGCGGCGGTAGATCAAGCTTCTGGATTAACATTAAGTGTACCTAATTAGGTAATGTTGTTTGCCGCAATTTTTTTTAATTATGTATGGGGTTGGAGTTGTATGCAATTTATTACGAAAGTACCGAAATCAGTACAGGAATCTTTCTAATAACGTATTCACTTAAATTAGTGTATTACTACACTGTCAACACACAGGTACCTGTCAGCAAAGCAAACATTAGTTACAGCGAGTAGAAGTTCTGAAACTTAATTGTTATCTATGTTAACATGTTCTAATTGTTAAACGTCAAACTCCAAATTATGCTTAACTACAGGCGTCTAAATAGTTGCCGCAACAATAGCTCCGCGCACATTGTGCTTTTCAAAGTAAATAGGCGTTTTCCAATAGAACTCTTGTATGGATGTCGGCGCTTCAAAAAGATATTGTTGGCCCAGCGCGTTCATTATTCACTTGTTTGTCTTGTACACTATAACAATGGCGGCAGAGCGCCATATGTTATACTGAACTATACGAACCCGCTGTCCCGTATTTCCTAGAACAACGACCATCGATCGTTGATAGGAAACAAAACTGACACTTACATTCTTACATAAATTTCAGTGAAAAATATATAATAGGCGTATATCAAAACATAATAGACTCCCACCAAACTTTTTTAATGTTTCTTAAGTGTTTTTCCTCAACACCATAAGTCATTATAAGCAAGTTCACGTAGTCCGTAAAAAGTTAAAATAACAATGTCGTTGTTGGCTCGAAAAACAGTCCAGGACAGAATAATAAATAAGAACATATTTTTCTAGCGTAGTCACCTACTTGATAAACTGAGAAAATGTTTGTTGTTTACTTAACTGTATACATAAAAGATTGAAAAGTAAAAGGAAATATTGGCGATAGGATGATAACATTGTTTTAGCTAGTTGTAGAAAGAATTCAGCCAATAATGCAGTGACCTGAGTTCAGAACGGTCGTCCCTTAAAGTGTCCTTGAAATAATGACATCCTTTTCTCTAGCACCCAGCACAAGCACCGCATCTCCTCTCACTCAAGCCCATACGGTTCACTTTGTTTATAATTGTCTAAAAATTTAAAAATTAGATTTATATTTTCCACGATTTGTGCCTTTTAATTCTGCATTATAAACTAAAAAATACCTACTACTAAGCAAGCTCCTTATAAACTAAATTGTATGTACCAAATATTTTCCAACTTCAAGGCAGCAATAGTTCTCCGGAATAAAATAACTATAATATAACATTAAATAGTGATGTAGCTCGGCCATCACGTAATACCAGTAACGGTAATATATTTCTCGGCTGGTAAGAGGGTAAGTCTTAGGGTTACGTGTGAAAAACCACCTAATGCATTCTACGGGTTTTCCTTTTGATCGCCGAAACATATTTTTAATCCACATAACGTTTTGTTCTGCTTCATTGGTCTGGTTTTAGTACTACTTTTAAGATTGGAAACACAGCTTTGAGGTCATGGGCTCGATTCCCCAGTATTGATTTTATAGAGACCAGTAAAGTGCAGAGATTGGAATCGTACCTGGTACTTAGGTACCAGTTTTATGTTATTGACTTAAGATCATTGAAAACTATACACTAATGTCTACCCCGTTGTGGTGTAGGTGTGATGAATATGATTTATATATTATTTGTTCAATGTGTTACTAAAGCAGCACCCTAAAACGATATAATATAACATAGTTACGACCAAACGTTAGGTAATAATAACTTTAGTCTCGCGTGAATGATACGTGAATGGAAATCGAGTTCATAGTGGTGGCGATTGACGATTAACGAGCTGACAAGCTCTCTCTGTGTGCGTTATCGAAGGTTTAACCGCAGTACGCTATACGCATACACAGGTACTTGCAGTAACAATGAAATTATTACGGTACCAGAAGATCCGATTAGGCTTACTAGGTATTATTATCCCGTTACATTAAGGTAGGTAGATAACTAGGTATTTTAATAGGTTTAAGTTGCCTAGCAGTGGATGAAGACTTAGTTATAATACGCCGAAATAATGGTGCAATTAACAGTAGAGGCTACAATAACAAAACACCATGCATAGCGGCAGCGCGGGCTCGGCATAGCTCGGCGCGTCAGCTCCTGCTCACTTGGTCAGGATTACGAGCTGACAGCGTCTGCACCCATAAATCTAGTCACGTGACGTCACTAAGCTCCATACTCACTCGCTAATTAGTGTAAAAGCGTTATCAATGGATTACACCCTCACCCGTCTACTCTGTAACCACGCAAAATTCTAAAATATGTGGATAAATGCTCACAAATCTTCTTTGCGGTTCTGAGATTAACACCGATGAGGGTTTTTTAGGGTACGAAATTAACAGCCATTCGTAACCGCACAAGATTTAAGCATTGACTTTTGATCTAGGTAAATAACTTCGTCCGTAGATGTTTGTTATTTTAAATAAACTCAACATTTAAACAAAAGGCATTACTTAAAATAATATCATAATGATAATGGCATTTCCGTGTATTCTTAATCAGACGCAAAATTCCACGAAAAGTTGACGAGGGATTACCGTTCAGAATCCCATAGACAAAAGTATATTAAAAAATTAAAAATAATGAATTAATTGAATAACATTAAAATATTCCTTTTGTATAAATATAAATATTTCATGGCTAAATAGTGTAAAATATTAACTGTATCTAGGTACGCTTTTATAATGTGTGATACTGATAACACAGGTACGTAAAATGGAAATACTAGCAGCGCCTCGCGGTTTTACCCGCATAAGTTTCGATCCCGTGGGAATATCTGGATAAAACCAATCTCATGTCCTTCCCCGGGATGCAATCTATCTCTCTGCTAAATTTTATAGAAATCCGTTCAGGGGTTTAGGCGTGAAAAGGTAACATACAGACAGACAGACAGACAGAAAGACAGACAGAGTTACTTTCGAATTTATAATATTAGTACGCATTATCTTCAGTAACAAAATGAAATATGGTATCATCCGAAAAAGTTGTTATAAAGTTTAAAACACACCTGCTACAAGAATTGTTTAAAATTACGGATTCACTACAAATACACACGTAATGTTGAGATAGATGTTTGCTGTAATAATTTAGATACTTCACACACGTATGTAGGTACATACATCCTTGGAATACATTATCTACAATTAGAGAGCGTGTTGGCATTTGATGACATCTTTACAACCCATCGATCGTTTATTTCTCATGAAATACGGCGGAATATATTCTCAGTTATTTACTACCTATATAGTTATGTATTTGTGTGTAGGTACTATGAATTAGATCTAAGTCAACGAATAAGTTCGTGAACTATAAACGAATACATTACTCGCACGAGTATCGTTAAAATTTTAATGTGTAATTTGTGTTCGCACAAAGATGGATGCTACGACAGTACGACACACGTAGCCGCGTGTGCTACACACGTAGCGCTACGGCCGCTACGCCGCGTAGACTCTACGAGATGAGCGATCTACCTAAAGATAGATAGTTACTGCCTAACTGCCGTTATAACTTGAAATTTATTATTAAAGCCTAACGAAATGTTTTCTTAGTATATATAGCCGGAGAAGTAGTGTGCGACAATTAAACTTTTGATGGAGTCTCTAAACTTTTCCTATAGTTTACTTATCTAAAAGCGTAGACCTTCTTTGTTATTATTTTCATCAATAGTTTATAACTAACCGACCTAACTTTAATAGTTCTGTAGTTGACACCTGGATAAAATTGTTGTTACAAACTTGATCACTCGGCGCTATACTGCTAAAAACAGAATTATGTTTTAACAAAAAAATATAAATCAAGTTGGCACAGCCTGTGAAATTAGCAAATAATTAGATAGACCGCAATCTGTTACCACCGAATTAAACGAATAACATTCCAATAGGTACTTTAATTAGTACGTGAGCTGTTTACGTATGCAACACAATGAAACAATAGACTCGTCTAAAATACAGCTGAAACGCTGCTCGTATTGAAGAAGTGAGTTTCCCATAACATAGCAGAATAAAACATGCAGACAATGGACTGAACTGTTTGTCGGCCAAACGACAGTTTGATTGAGCCGCTCGCATGAGCTGCAGTACTGGAGCTCATTCACTTTTAATCCTTGACCGACACGTTGTTCGACCAGAAATAGATCGTGTAACTGAACCCTTAATCGTTCAATCCGTCAGTTAGCAAAATAGATCGATCCAATATCAGGCTATTTAGCTTTACAGGTGGGCAGAACTCCAAGCGTGACAAATCCGAGGTGAGGTGACATTACCGAGAACCAACGTGACTTCGACAATGACACTACTGTAGAAATTGAAGACAGAACATTACGAGGTTAATTGGCTGTTTGGTAACGTATGACCTTCGTGATATCGTTCTGTTCAGACATTATTGTTGACTTTTTGCAAAATATGTCGTGAGATGATAGGCTAGCTTTTGTCAAAATACATCTAAGGAGACATTACAAATGTCAAATATTACTATAATTGCTCTTTATACAAACAAGCATCTCGTATTTTAACATTTATAGGTCTAACTTAGGTGTGTACTTAGGTTATTTTGACATTTAGATACCACAAAAGTCCAGGTGTACGGTGATTACGGTCAAACATGTATCAGGCAGACCCGTATGTAATATATACCACTTTTCTGATTTTAATACCACACAGTAAATCTAATATTTACATAATATCTCGTACGATCCTGAGTGGTGGTTACCAACCTTAATTAGTTTAAAAGCATACTTAGATAAGCGACGGAATTTCGCACTCACACCATCTAAAGTGCAAGTTAAATTCATTTTCCACTTCGACATTAAAATCAATTAAAGTGTTTAGGTACGTAGTGCAGTATCGTTTAGATAGGGGGTTTTGTGAAAGATCAGTAATAAACTCAGATTATGCTGTACATGTTATTTATTTAATAACGTAGTTCTTAATATAAAAAATAATAATTTAGTTATTAATTACCTACATAATTATGCCGTCACTTAACCGTTGTCGCAGTATTGAGTGCACTGTCATCAGATAAGCTACAGTTCCGAGAAAATAAATAAGTCCAAAATCACTAGCTTCGTCTATCGAGGACTGTCCCTCATTCGGCCAATTCCTAGAGATGTGTTCAGTGACCCTTCTTGTATCCATATTTCTTATGATGCTCATGATCGCCCTTTTCGCCATGATCGTGATGATGACTGTGATGTGAGTCATGTCCACCGGCCTCTTTATGTCCCTTATGTTCATGGTGGTGACCACCCTTCTCATGGAAGCCTTTTTCACCATGTTCTTTCTCGTGATGGTCACCATGATGATGACCTTTGTGGAAGTGGCCGCCCTTCTTGTGACCATGCTCCTCGTGGTGTCCTCCATGCTTTTCTTCGTGGCCGGATTCTCCCTCTTCATCAAAGAAATGTTTATCTTTCTTGAATTCGTCAAGCTTATGTATCTCGTGGTGTCCTTTAGTCGAGTGACCCTTGTCGTAGTGTCCCTTCTCTTCGTATTTATGCCCTTTCTCGCCTTTTTCGCCTTTGTGGTGTTCATCATAATGTCCATCATGGTGATGATGTTCTTTCTTGTGTGCACCATGGTCGTCGTACTCGCCCTTGTGGTGCTCCTTGTCGTGATGTCCTTTTTCTCCCTTTTCGTGATGATGATGACCCTTGTATCCCTTTACACCTTTTTCATCGTGATCATGATGATGATGGGCTTCGTGCTCTTTCCCACCTCCTTTTTTGTATTCATGATGCTTTGGGCCTTCTTCTTTGTGTCCTGTGGCAGCAGGCTCTAGATCTTTTTTCTCTAGATCTGAACTTTTTTCCACTTTCCGTGAGGGCAAACGACGTGTATGCACAACTGCCAATAACGTTAGAAAACCTAAAACTAACACCACCCTCATATTGCTAGGCTTTTTTATCACGCGGTGTTGTTGCGGTGTGCTCTACTCCTAATATAGACAACATCATTGATGGTGCAGCAGTTTTATATAAGACATTGTGTAAGATGTGCTAATCGCCGCGTCGCGCGACAGACTCGACGGCCGCGAGTTGCGGCAAGCGCTTGCCGGGACATGGTTTTGTATCCAAATCAACCCTGTTTGTACACAAAGACATACTCCTGCATTACTTAGAAATAATTAGTTGTTATGATTTTGCTATCACCTACATTTTAAAGCTTCAAAAATAATTTTAGTTTTAAATTCAAACTCAAACTCAAATCATTTATTTCAAATAAAGCAATTACAGGCACGTTCGAATTGTCAAGGGGTTGCCCATTCCAAAGCGTAGTAGGTACCTATGGAGAAGAACGGGCTAAGGAACTCCACGGACACTCTTTTAAATCATAAAATTGTTACAAAATATTCGTTACAACATTAATGTAATACTTGTAATAGTTATAGTTAGTTGTAACAGTTTGCCCCATCGTTGTAAACTATTGTAGGTACCGAAACGGTCACAGCTAGGCATGAGCCCCGACCTCAAAACGGCTATAACGTGGTACAGTCGTGGTACAGTCTGGCTGTACCTACAATCCTTAGAAAAAATTTTAATGATCGCAACGAGGAGCATAATTTTGTTTTCAAAACTACTGTTCAGCAAGTAGATTTTGTATTTGATCTACAGGCATTTCTAATATTGTGCCTGAAGCGATTATCTTGCATTGATAATATAACATAAATGAAAAGGCTGAAAACTAGGGATGTGACAGTATACATAAAAAATCGATTATTAATTAATCGATTATTTTGCCTAGTAATAAAATCGATTATAAAATAATCGATTTTTTTAATAAAAATAATCGATTTTATTAAAATAATCGATTTTTTTCCTTTTTTTTTTGATAGTTTAAATTAGACGCCTGAAATATCGATAATAACTATCTATCACAGCACTCAGTTTTATTAATAATAATAATAAATATTAATTACACAAGAAGTTAATAATTTCACACAAAAAAGGATTTTTTTAAATTTCTCCTTTCGCGCGAAATTCTCTCTCTACCCATTCACCTTAAGGGGGAAGCGCTAAGGTGGCCCGCGAAATTTTCTTACGTTTTTTGCAATTTGCTGGTCAGTATTAAGTTGTACGTTGATTAAAATATGATTCGCGGTCGTAACAAATATGTATTTACAGAATTATAATAATTAAACTCATCAACACAACTCTCTAAGACCATGTAATCCCCAAATGTCAAGATTTCATGAAATAGTCATTCTTGGGGATTAATTACATGGTCTTAGAGAGTTGTGTTGATGACTTTAATGATTATAATTCTGTAAATACATATTTGTTACGGCCACGAATCATATTTTAATCAATGTGTAACTTAATACTGACCAGCAAATTGCAAAAAACGTAAAAAAACATGAATTTCACGGCCTTAAGATACAATATCGCTCGCCATACAATTCAATGGACCATTACACACGACGAAGATAATATTTATTTCATATTTAAGGGAATTACAAAAGGATTACAAAGATAAAATATTAAAGTATCATAACAGTGTGTAGCGCCTTTTAGCGTCATTCATTTATTAGTTAGTGGTACACTTCGCGGTACTTTGCGGCTTCACGCTCCGGACTAAAAAGCTGTGTTGCGGCCGTTCTAACTTCTAGGTGAAAAAAATCGGCAGTGAATAAGAAATCGATTTTTTATTAATCGATTTTTTGTAATATTAAAATCGATTATAAAAATCGTTTTTTTTTTTTTTTTTAATCGATTATTAATCGATTTTTTCTATAATCGATTTTTTTTTCACATCCCTACTGAAAACTATTAACGTACCTAAGTACCAAAAGTAGATTGTTCAGACTACTGTCCATTTTAGAACAAAATGTTGCTGCTCTCGTGGTAGGATTATTAAAGAGTTTATAACAGGAGAAGGTACGGTACTCTCTTACTACTTAGGTAGCTAAACTTAAGAGTAACAGATGTCATACACATAAGAAAGCCCTAGAAGAATACATAAGGACAACACCTGAATGTCACCAATAATTTTTTTTAATTATGTTGTTTTGTATAACTGTATGTGATCAGTGATCACAGAGACTGTATCTACTTTTTTATATATTTTCTATACATTTCTCATTATGTAAGTGAACCGTTATGTTCTTTTTTTGAGAAATAAATGTCTTTAAACCGAAGAGAAAGGATGCAACGAACACAAACGGACTCAGGAAATGTGGTAATCCATAGTGTACGCAAAATGTCCTTTATTATTAGGTATTCGATCCCGCGCTAGACCGCTGGCCTAAAGATTCAACCACTTGTTGCGCGGGATACCGTTAACCACATAAAGTCGCAATGTACATAATTACTTAAATATTACTAACTTGAAACATACTACCTAATCTCTGAACAAAAATACAGCTGAAACTAAACTCATCCGGGAGGGCCATACTCATAATGGCGTTGTGCCAAGAGCTAACTGCATTTCTTGTCATTTACAAGCGACGACGTCCAATATCGTGCAAAGTGGAAAAGAATTATCATAACACTCTTTATTGACTTTAAAAACTATTACTTGAAAATTTGAAATTGATATTTAAGGAATTGTTTAAGTTTGCGCCTTTTTAGGGTTCCGTACTAAAATTGTAAAAAGGAACCTTTATGGTGCGACTCAGTCTGGCTGTCTGTCTGTCCGTCTGTCACAGCTGGATATCTCAAGAACTATTAATGCTATCAACTTGAAAGGAGATGTTTCATTTTGAGCTACCACCATGTACAGGTACACTACATAGATAAATAGGAAAAAAATAGGGGATTTTCATAAAAATACAAACAAATTAATTTGAAGAAAAGTACAGGTGTACACAAATAATTATTTGAGAAGTTTTTTGATAAGATGTATTTTTATGGTAGCCATGACAGTGGTGTTTGATGACGTTTGACGACTTTGACAGTTTTAAGTTTCGTAACGTGACGTTTTTCTTTGACAGTTTGACTTTGTCTTTGGATTGTTGTGTTCGCGCGTGTTGAATTACATCCATTTCGGAGTTTTTAGTGATTGTTTTTGTTTTTTATGTTTTGAATCTTGAATGTTAGTCAAAACCCAAGTATTTTAGCATGGCCCAGGCTCCATACATTTTTGTAACATCTCCTTTGGAATAGTTTTAGATGACGTTTGCCCAAATATTTTGCAATTTATATTTTGCATATTTTTTTTAAAATAAAACGATATCTCTAAATAGCACACTTTTTCAGAAACCATCAACAACAATACATTAGTTCCACTATCGGTCAAGAGATGGCACTGACCTAAAACTGCAATATTCTACACCGCAGTGTTAAAATTCTCTGACGAATATAGGCCTCGCCGATGAAAATTTAAAAACATTATGACGGAACCCTCGGTGCGCGATCTGGGCTCGCTCTTGACCGGTTTTTTTATTAAACTTATTTCAATCGTGTTGCTCGACTGAGACTTGTGCATAGTTAAACCTAGGTAGGTACTACTGACCACCCACAAATTTACAATAGTAATATATACGGTGAACACTCGTTTAGAAAGTAGTAAGGAATGAAAAACGGGTAGGTTTTAAAGCAAAGAGACGTTCATTGCGGACCCTAAATATTAAAATAGATAATTATATATAAGTAGCACAAAAGTGGACAAAGCCACTCCTGTGCTACTCTTGCCCGTTTTCACATAGGTACACTAGACAACTCCTAAATAAAAACGCGCTGTTGGATTTTCAACTCTCGGTCCACCGCCGAAATGTTAAAATCTAACGACGGAGGAGCATTTATTTAGCCATTCATATATATATCATCTAATGTTAGTGAAAACGGGCACTGTGTCCAATACTCTTGTTATCTACTATGTAACGGTACGGTAAACAAGCGATAATGTTAAGCAATTTACAAACAAAATCTTTTCCAACATGTGCATGTCATCTTTACGAACTGTCACTTTCATTCAAAATATTGATAATGACGTAGGTACAGAAAGCGTCACTATGTCCTAACCCCTCAAGTTTTAAAATGTTACACTGCTACAACATTGAATTCCTTACGAATAATCTAAAGAATACTTCAAAAAGAGTCCATTGTGTTGACTCGGATTCGAACCATCGCATCACCGAACGTCGTCATACTCATACCGGCCGTTTGACGAACTAGCCAGCGAGCCCATATGAATTGCGATGAAATTGTTATCTACTATCGGCTGAGTCATTATATCTTTAGGTCCCTGTCTAATCGAAAGATGTTATAATTTGAGGGTATCCATTAAATTTACTTACTTACGTTGTCTTTATAAAATTAATCCATACCTTCAAGTTAGAACTTTGTATACGTTCACTTAAAACGGCGAAGAGTAAACGACTACTATTTATCCATTATTTTTTTAAATGATTTCTGATTTTATAAGAACTAAAATAGTTGTTCTGTTTGTTGTAAAATAAGATCATAGTTTTGTTAGATAATAGCAATAATAAATATTATAAAATTATTAATAAAGTATTTATTTTTCTTGATTTTTTAATTCTTTATAAATAATTACTACTTAAAACAAAATAGAAAAATATATCAAAATAATATAATGAACAAAAAGCACATTTCGTGCCTATATAGGATTTGAACTTCCAATCTTATGCACGGTAAGCGGTCTTGAAACCTCCAGTCTATTTAGACGCTGAATAAGTTGTCGTAAATGTTAACCCTATTATTGTTGCTTGTCGTCGCAAAAGTATTGTTTTATTGAAAAAAACAATAATAAAAACAGAATTAAAAAAAATACTTACTTAAACTTATTTATTCACTAAAACAATACATTATTTAAAATAAAATGTTTTTGCAAAATACAAAAACCAACTTGGGCCTATCACGGATTTGAACGCACATGTCTTTTGGTGGGGTAACTACTTAATGGAGCTGTGTGTACATACATATTCGGAAAAATACCATAGGGTGCTTAACATATCTAGGTATTTATTCCAAGTCTGACTATTAAAAGTGGTCAAAAAACTTATGAGAACAATGGCCCAGTGGAGATGGCCGCGATTTACGAGTTAATTGTAGGTCGTAGGTTCCAAACCAGCACCCTAATTGCGTAACACACACAGACTACTTAGAGATACTACGTAACACACTATCAAATCAATCTCAATCTGAATCATTTTGAAGGATATTGCTAATCCATTGCTTAATAATTATTATCGAAAAATTTGTCTGCTCAACAACGTAAATAACGCAATGAATGTTGTTAAACTGTCAAAATGAAAGCCCTAATGATAGCGTGTTACGCAATTACCCCGTAGAAAGGCACTTTATTTCCGGTAAATTATTTCATCACATTGTGAAGAAATCGGCAAGTCCTAGAATCGAAAGTTAAAGAAATGTGACATCCACCAACCAGCTAAGGGCCCGCGTGATCCACCACCCTTTGCGGGTACGGCCACTCTGGTGGATCACGAATTTACCTGAAACGCAGGCCTCCCGGCCTCCTTTCCAGCAGTGGGAACATTATAATTGGCTGATTATACATATATATTATCATAAAGGAAACGTTAGACGCTAAATAATTTTATTTTTGTCTTAGTTAAATTTTAATTTAACTATTATTTGTTTACAAGTCGAAAACAAATATAATAATAATTATGTAGGTAAATACCTACTTTTATTATAAATTATAGTCGCTTTTCTGGTCTTTTGTGCTACCGTGCTCTTTATGCAAACTACGCAATGAATTTTGATGGCGTTTTACCATAACAGAATTTCTAAAACTTAGATATAGGTATTAAAGACATTTCGATGTTTTGTCAAGTCATAAAAACCGTGCGAAGCAAGAGCGGGTCGCTAGTAAAAAATAAATGAACCCTGATCGACAATCGCAACAAGTAGCGCCATCTAGGTAATATAGATAAGGCAGAAACCGAGTGGCCAAACTTTCCTGAAACCTTCAGAGCCGAACCTCAACTCAAGTAGCTGCAAATTCTGAATAACACTTTTAGTTCGGTCGTTCAAAGCTTAATAATGTTGGTTCTTTCTTAAATTTCTTTTTCTATTTGTTTCATATCGAGAAGAGTTGTGACATTTCATAAAAACGTCAGAGCTACTCTAAATATATCTACAATTTAACACTAAAACCCAATGTTAAACATTATGACAAAAATGTTTACTAATACATCTCATTGACCTGTGTCGACAAAAAATACATTGCAATATGCCTGGTTGTTTTTTCTACAAACGGAATCGCTAGCACAAATAGAGCTTTGTACCCCCCACTTTAAGTGTTCAATATAGCGTGAAGCGTCGAAAAATAGTGGTACGTGCCATTGAAAATGTACTTACAACTGGTTACTATTTTGCCAAATATTATTGAAAAAAACTGGCCAAGTGCGAGTCGGACTCGCACACGAAGGGTTCCGCACCACAAGGCAAAAACGCCGAAAAAAACACGTTTGTGTATAAGAGCCCCCCTTAAATATTTATTTTATTTTAATTTTATTATTTATTATTAAAGTAGGTAACTCTATCGAAAACGAGGGCGCCTAGAGCGTCATACTTAAGGCCAGACTTCCGGGTTTACTGCCTGCTGCTGACTCAACAAAACTCTGCACTGGCCTACAAAAAACCTTCGATTTTGTTGATGTTTATGCACATAAGTCGCCTGCAACAGAAATCGAATAAACACGAACGTGATATAATTTTGTGCAACATTAACTTTAACCCACTTACCTACCGATTTCTGCTGTCGCAAAATCATATCATATGTGTTTAACTAAGTTTTAAAGTGCAAGAAACTATTTTACGCTGACTCAATAATTCGTATACAATAAGACTTTTTGTTATTATTTTGTGTTAACTTTAAGGTAAATAGTATTTAAGTAAACTAGGTATAGAATAATTAATTAGTAAAATTTTGTCATTATTTCAAGACTACATGTTAGATATTGTTAAGAATTTTATAGTCCTACAATTACTTTTAAGTATGCTCATGCCGCCTGTGATACAGGTTTATCCTAGTACAGGCATTGAACATTATTATACCTTTGTAAATATTTTTAATACTAGTAATAATTTTACCAATTTTAATACTGAATAAAACATTATTATTATCTCCTTTATTTACTTACATACCTTATTTTATTACATTATTAAATATTTCAATATAAAAAAATAAGTATAAAAAAACATTTAAAAATATAAAAAAATTGTGATCCGCCGGTATCGGGAGCAGGGTCCAAGCTACCGGTGGTTAGGGCTCCAGAGACAGGAACCTCCTCATCACAATGCGAGCCGTATCGAGGAGTACTGCCTTCTAAATCAGGCCCTTGATCCAACCGCCTAACGAGAGCCTCGATACATGTTGATCGAGGCTTTCGGCCATCAGTCCATTGGCCGATACGACTATCGGCACAATGATTGCTGAGTCCACATCCCACATGTCGACAACCTCGCGAACCAAGTCAAGATACTTAATTTGTTTATCTTTCTCGGCTTTCACGAGATTCTCCTTCTCATCATGCGGGACGGTTATGTCAACAATCATCAAGCTTATTGGCAACAAAAGTCCTGATGACAGTGATGATGGATGGATCCCAGTACAATGTGATATTTCCATTTTCGAGAATTGGGTCGGGCACATACCTGTAGTACGGTACCTCCGATTCAACAAGGCTGTATTTCAGAGCAAGTTGCTGATGGCTACAAGGTTGTGTCTATGCAAATACTCTCCGTTAGCTAGACGAGAACACCCGGAGATAATATGCCTGATTGATTCCTCCGGCCGGTGGCATGCCCGACAGACGTCAACCGTGCCGTCTTTCACAATAAATCTCCAGTAATTGTTCGTCATCATAACTTCGTCCATAATTGCACAGACAAAACCTTCGGTTTCTCCAAAGAGGTCACCGAAACGCAGCCAGGCTACGGACGCCAGTAAATCTACATCGGGTCCACGTAGGGCCCGGAAAAAGCGTCCGTGAAGCTCCTTACTCTGAAATACCTCCATGCGATCATTAGCGTCAAGCACCTGGCTTGCGCCAGTTCTCTTTACCTAAGGAGAGCGGAGTGAGGTCCTTTGTCCACCGCGACTACAGTCCGATGCATTCCCACGTCGGTTTCTAGGAAATATTCCCTGAGGCTGCATATCTCGCGATTGTGGAGAGTCTTAGCGATAAAAAGCCTCGACCTCCATCCACACTTTCGCGGGATATACAGCCTCATTACCGATGACCGTGGGTGATGCATTCGATTTGCGTTGAAGGCGCGCACCTTGTTTCCGCCTGAAAGAAGACTATTAAATACTTTTTTCAGGCGGCCAAAGAAGCGCTCCTTCAGCGATTGCTTCATTTCAGTAACATTGATACCCAACGCTTCCGACATACCCAAATACTTATAGGTTTCAGATGCGGAGAGGGCTCTAAGTTTTGTGGAATCCGAGAGTAGGGTTCCCACGGATTCCACAATCTCCCCTCGCTTTACATGCATGACCGCACATTTGTCCACACCAAATTCCATCCTGATGGCGCTACTGAAAGATTCAGTAATTTTCAGTTGCAAATTTTTGGGGGCAAAGAGTTTTAGGTCATCCATGTAAAGGAGGTGAGATATAACCTGACCACCTCTCCTCAGCCGATAGCCTAGACCTGAATCCTCCAGCAGTGTGCTTAGAGGATTCAAGGCTAAGCAGAACCAAAGTGGACTCAAACTGTCGCCCTGGAATATGCCTCGCTCGATCCTTATCGGCTCGCTATTCCTCTGGATAATTCGACATCCTGGATAGCGAAGGACCGTCCTCCATTGCCCCATACACGACATCAGGAAGGTGCGTAGAGTTGTATTTACTTTATACAACTCCAGCACCCTCATGAGCCATGTATGTGGCACCGAGTCATAGGCCTTCCTAAAATCTATCCAACATGTCGACAGATCCTTTCGGTAACGACGAACCTGGGGGCCTAAAAAGGCCACTTTTGCAGAATCATAAAAGGAATTCATCAAATCATTATAAATCATAATAGACAGTTAACTGTTAAGTTAATCGTATCAAATCCCATTGGTGAAGGATTTTTCAGTTTTTTTTTTTTGTCTGTGCTTAAATACCAATCCAAATCCAATCCCAATCTCTTGCAACGAAAAAAAGCAAAATACGTTTATGATTCTGCCAAAGTGGCCTTTTTAGGCCCCCAGTTGACTAATGGCCAAGATATTTAATTATTAAATATTATAATTAATATTAAAAATACAACTGAGTATTTTGTGAATATTTTAAGTGCCTACCTGTTGCTATTATTGATATCGAGCAAAAAAGGGCAAAAAAATCGCGTTTGTTGTATGTGAGCCCCCCTTAAATATTTATTTTATTTTGTTTTTAGTATTGGTTGTTATAGCGGCATCAGAAATACATAATTTGTGAAAATTTAAACTGTCTAGCTAACGCGATTCTTGAGATACAGCCTGGTGACAGACAGACGGACGGACGGACGCGACGGACAGACAGCGAAGTCTTAGTAATAGGGTTCCGTTTTTACCCTTTGGGTACGGACCCTAAAAATGAACGCAGTATACCTGATAAGTTGACTGAGACAACCCAAACAGGGCCAAGATAATTTTATCTAGGCTTTTGTTAGACTTACCTACTTATTGGTATCTGACAAGCTGGCTATTGAGAAATGTTATCAATTTCAGTGGCTGCAAGTGTTTTCTATAGGAAACGGTTGATTGCAACCACGACTAATTCGTTGCCCAGTAAAATGTAGGCCAATCTCGGGCAGCGCTCTAGTTTCTCAACGCTGAGTTACTTATCTCGTCGGGAGCCGTTGCCAACGGACCAACGCCAACTATTTTATGTAACTTTGTTGTCGAAACGTGCTGTGAAATTGATAAGTTTGTTTTTGTATCTGCATCCAATTGCAAAGATTATGTCTTTTTCAATAATTGAATAACTAACCGATTTTAATTGGTTTATTTAAATTGCCTATATTTAGGTCTATGTCAATGAGTATCTAGGTTTGTAAACACGAAATCAATTGTTATGTTTCAAAAACATTTATTTTTATTAATAACAAAACATCACAGTCAACAAAACTTAACACATTATGAAAGCTTAATTAGATTTGGCTAAATAAAAACTTCATTAACTCGCATCGGTAGGTATCAGTCTCTAGGAAACATTTACTTGTGTCCCTTCTTGTGGCCCCAGTGCTTGTGGTGCTCATGACCACCCTTCTTGCCATGATCATGATGATGATGATGGTGATGGTGGTGTCCATCTTCCTCATGATGTCCCTTATGATCGTGATGATGTCCTCCCTCTTCGTGGTGGCCCTTCTTGCCATGATCATGTTCATGGTGTCCGTGGTGCTTGTGTCCCTTGTGGAATTCTCCTCCCTTCTTGTGCCCGTGCTCCTCGTGATGTCCGCCGTGGTGCTCATGGTGGCCGCCGTCGTGGTGCTTGTCGTGGAAGTGCTTTTCTTTCTTGAACTCATCATGTTTGTGCACACCGTGATGACCCTTAGTGGAGTGTCCTTTATGGTAGTGGCCTTCTTCATGATGGCCATGGCCCTTGTGACCCTTGTCGCCGTGGTGGTGCTCATGGTGGTGACCATCGTCGTGGTGGTGATGCTTCTTATGTCCACCGTGTTCGTCGTGGTGCCCCTTGTGCCCTTCATGGTGGTGATGACCCTTCTTGCCGTGCTCGTGGTGGTGGTGTCCCTTGTATCCTTTGTGTCCCTTTTCACCATGGTCGTGATGATGATGTGCGTGGTGTTCGTGGCCGCCGCCCTTGTCCCACTTGCCACCACCACCACCTTTATGATGTGTGGCTGCCACCTCGAGGTCCGCATCGCGTTTCTCGCGGGTAGTCCTACAGCTAACGTATGCTAGTGCCGCTAGGGCTATGCAGCACACCAGTGAAGCCCTCATGTTTCCAGTGCACCGATGTGATCTAAGCAGTTGACTGATGCCTGTGATCGCGACTACTTAGTTTTTATACTGGGAGCCCGTTTAGTTGGTATTGTATGAAAATTGTGTAAAGCTCCAAGGTTGCAGCTATATGGCGAGGCAGTAGAACGGGTATGTTGCGCAGTTCCACCCGGTGTCTCAACGTGAAAATCAGAGCTGTACTAACAAAAAGTTTGGATTTGCATGACAAGTAACTATAAAAGTGTCTCTAGATGTTCTAAGGGTTTATGTCTAGGTCAAAATCATTATGAGTAATGATTTTGACCTAGACATAAACCCTTAGAGCATCTGTTATATTGGCAAATATAGGTACCTGCCCAATATGTTTGTAAGTTAGATAGGTAGGTACAAAACAACACCGATCATTAACATAATATTTTCATAACAAAAATACTATAGATTATTGTGAAAATGAGCTGTTACGATACGTAGGTATACATATATCCATTGGAAAGTAGCGGTACACGCAGGCGAGCCGGAAAACGTGTTGACGCCTTTGATGGCGGCGGGCGGGAGTTGAAATGGTAATGTGTGGAGGACAGTGCACCATATTCTTCTTAGGCACATACACGACGAAGTATTTGTTTTAGAATATGACACAATAGTTTTAGGCGCGTAAAAGTGAACGAACGTCCTCTTGAAACAAATTATGGTTAAAATTCAGTAGATACCTACCTATATCATTTATAAATACAAGACTCGTACAAGCCCTACAGTAGGTAGGTACCTAAATACAGTGCCGGA
Organism: Oligia fasciuncula; assembly: GCA_963082905.1. NCBI lineage: Eukaryota > Metazoa > Arthropoda > Insecta > Lepidoptera > Noctuidae > Oligia > Oligia fasciuncula. The sequence goes on along the minus strand of OY720395.1, from coordinate 9,658,732 downwards.
TTAACCTCTAAGCAAATTAAGGAATTGCTTAGGGCATCAAGTCACGGGAGGCACCATAAACCAGGCGCGGTCCCAGGGGGGTCATGGGGATCATGACCCCCAAAACCTATGACCTATTTATCAAAAAATGCTGCGACCAATTTGGCAGCATGTAAAAGCTGCGTCACTGAATAGCATAATTAAATAATGTGGAGCTGGAGATGTACATATGAACATCATAACATGACGCCTTTAATCCCCGAAGAATTAGGCAGATATGTACTACATACATAAAGTAGTTACACCCATATTGCGCCAGTTATTTAAAAGTCCCATGTCGTAGGGGACGAGCCCACTGACACCAACCGGACATAAAATCCAGACTCCAGGCTGCTTCTGAGAAATTTCTGATGGAAAAACCTAATAACACTTTACCCGACCTGGGAATCGAACCAAGACCTCATGGTCAGCAGTAACGCTTGCGACCACTAGACCAACGAGTACCACCCTAAAAATATTCCTCGGCACCCATGGTGACCCCCCCAAAATCTTGGGCTGCGACCGCGCCTGCCATAAACAGCACCGAAAAAATATTTGCTAGTAAATAAAAGGCAAGGCTATTCGTCAGCAAGATATTACAAGATCCAAAAGTCAGTCTTGAGATGTGCGCTAATCTTAACAAATCGCTCGTAATTTTTTTTTTTTAAATACGAGGCGACTAGTGGATAGGGCCCACAGGCGTGTATTGCTTAGGGCATCAAGTAGGTAGTCTTAATGAGGCACTGCCTAAATAGCTTGATTTTGTTATTTTATACAGGGTGTTACACTTACAAGAATGGGTCTTGTGTAAGTGTAACAAAAATTATTGCTGGGAATCGACTTTGTTTTTGTTGTGAAAAATCACTATTTACAGCACAACGTGGAATACCACATTATATAGCGTACGCAAAACGTTGTGCAGGGAATATTAGTTTTCGTAAAAATTGTTTGAACCTTTGATCCCGCCCCCAAGCCATAACAGAGCGCGAGTGGTTTTGCAGACCTCGGGGCCATGTTGGGTAAAGGTTGCAACGTAGCACCCGACAGAGTCTATTGGAGACAGCTGGGGGAGGCTTAATACCTATGCGAAAAGATACGCCGTAATGCGGGTGTGTGTGTACAGTCACGAGCATAAGTATGTATACACTTGGCTTTATTCAAAGACGATTTTCTCCTTCAGTTTTGAATGAATTTTTATGTTATTACGAACAACGTATTTTCGAACCCATAGGTTTGTGTAAAGTGTCGTATGTCAACGTTGCATACGATATTTCACGAAAAAATCGCAATTGAAAGTTGCCAAGTGTTGACATATTAGTGCTCGTGACTGTACTACTTACTAATAAAACTATTTATAGAGAGCAGTGGTGGTCCAGTGGTAACAGCCCCGACTTACAAGTTGTAGGTGGTGGGTTTGTACCCAGGCAGGTGCCTCACTTTGTGTAAATAATTTCATCACCACTGCTCTCCAAACAGCACTGCACTGGGCCCGCGTGGTGCAATACAGCCCACTCCCTCAAGAAGAGAGGAGGCGAGGCCTGTGTCTCAGCAGTGGGAACATTATAGGCTGATTTGCTTCCTTATGTATATTTTGATACAGTAAGCAAAATTATGCATACACCCAATTTTAATTATAAAATAGACACATGCTGTGTTGCATATAACTAGTCCAGTCAATAAAAGAGTTGTAGAGTGCGTAAGCATCCCGAGACCTAAGCTATTCATTCAGAATTTTTTCAGGGTGCTTAAGGAGTGAACGTACTAAAAGTCCACCACCCCCACTGGCTGGTTGTGTTGGGGCATAAATTTGCCACTTTTGGGGTTTTCGAATTTATCTGAAAAACGGTGCATCGTAGGGAAAAAAGGCATACCAAATGAAAGCTCCTAAAATTCTCTACAACTTTTATGTAAACTAAAGTTGTGATGACCATGGCCCTTCCGACCTTTCTTACCGTGACAGGTATCTACACGTGGTGATGACGTCAATCGTCGAGGTAGGAAGGCAATGCTTCTTAAGTCCAAAGTGTTTGTTGTTGTAGCCTAGGTATGTTACAGGACATTGTTACGTCTATACCCAGTACAGTCACGAGCACCAATATGTCAACACTTGGCAACTTTAAATTGCGATTTTTTCACGAAATAACGAATGCGACACTTTACATATACCTATAGGTTCGAAAATAATATGTTCCTATTATTATAAAATTTAATTCAAAAATAAAGGAGAAAATCGCGTTTGAATAAAGCCAACTGTATACATACTTTTGCTCGTGACTGTACATGACAAAGCTCGGGTTTTATAAGGAAGCTTTTCCGTCATATTATAACGGCCGTCATGAAAATCTGTCATTTTCATCAATATTTGTCATTAAGAGTAAACTAGTCGCGAGCTCGAACTCACTGGTGGGTGGTCATGGCCAAAAAGCACGCTGTCTCACCTGACTTCGTGTCCGACAGAGCTAGTATCAGTGATGAGCAGTTAGATGCTAGTCTACATGCATAACGTCTAGTTCTCACGCACAGAAACACCGTTCCAAACTGATAGGCGCGTAAAAAAATTCGAAAAGTGCTTTGGAAAATCGAGTTTTATGAAAAAAACACTGCTTAAATCAATTACAAATAAAGTTAATTGAACTCTTCGATAACTAAGATTTGTCGGTACAGACTTGGTTTTTTATTACTTATTTACACCCAGTTACGTTAATAATTGCGTGAAAAACGAATCTTTGTTGGCTCATGGCGTTTTATTTTACTAGGTATTCCGTTTCCGTGCAGACAAAATTAATAATAAGTCAAAACGAGATCATGTTTAACTTTGGATGGACAATGTCAAACAGTGGTCCTGAAATTTGTATGGAAAAAAGTGGCACCTTATGGTATCAAAAAACGCTCTGTACCAAGTACAGGCTTATTGTGTGACCGTTCACCGCTTTCTTAGGTAACCGAAGGTTTACACTGTAGTGATTCCAAGATTATGAAGTACTGTTTCCTAATAATCTTAAAAGTTCCTTCTTATTCCCTTACTTCCTTGTTGGCCACTATGGCAGTGCTATGTAATATAATATGCAATGTAATGTAATCGCAAGCGCGACTAATAGGCGTGTCCTAAATTCGAACCTCGGGTCGACCAATTTTTTTTCGTCCGCACGCAGTGCGGATTTGTGCCTGATGCCAATAAGGTCGCCCCCAGTAGTATTAGGACTTTAACTGCCGGTGTACTGTACATCTGCGAACCCCATCAGTTCGGGGAATATAGGCGTGATGTTATGTTATCTCTGCAACCATGTACTTATCAAATTCAAATACAAATTTAAAATATTTTATTTCACATAAACCTACTTACATGGGCACAGAAACTTCAGAAGCTAGGTGCACGGTTCCAATTCGTCGTTTCCTATGGGGAAAACCCGACAAGAAACTCCACGGTTACACTTTTAATAGTAGATTATGCACCGAGGGGCTAAAGTGGTGTCTTATGTCACGGGCGTCATATTGAATCTCGAGTGCAATGAAGGATTCGGGATTTAACTCACGAGCGAAGCGAGGGAGTTAATACAAGAATCCTGAATGCAGCGAGGGATTCAAGCTAGCTCAAGGCAAAGACACCTTTAGCCCAGAGGAGGATACTCTACTTTTTACACCTACTGTGAGAAAATAATAGCCATAGAACGAAAAATAAAATAGAACTGGTTCCGAAATGGACTTGACGCCTTTCGTACTTTTCCATTTTTGGAAATTGTCGTAGGCTTTTATATACCTAAGTTTCCTTTGACTTTTCCGGCAGTAAATCATTGGAAATTTTATTAGCTTCGGTTGTAATGAATTCAGGAGTACAATCACTTTCATCACTCGACATTTTATAATACTTTGTTGATAAATTTAAAGTTTAAATGCCAAAAATTCGCGCCTTCATTGCGTCTACCAATAAGTAGCCAAGACACGAACAATTCGATTTTCAAAAAAAAAAGTCTCTTCTACGGTTTTGTCGTGTGTGTCTATTGATATCACTCTCATGGAAGTGGCGTTTGTGTAAACTAAGCTTTATACAGGGCTGGTAGAATGGTTTTGGATGATTGTCTGTATGCATTTTGAATATAGAACGTCATTGGAGACGCTCGTGAAAATAGAGTATTTTTGATAAAATGTGGTAAATCGACTGTAGTATAGATAGGTTTTATTATTTATTTATTTATTCACAAAATCCACAGCAATCTTTGCGCAGTTTACTTAAAATAAATTAACTAATGTTACAGCCAATTACTATTACGGTATTACGGCGCGGTACAGTATTTGTTATTATTAATGCCAGTTTTAATGTTATTCCATTCCTTTTAAAAAATGGTTCGTAGTTATCTAATTATTCTTACAATATTATGTCTTCGAAAACATGGCAACGATATGAAGAAGCAGACGTTATGATTTTGTAGGAAATCGAGAATATCATTCACGCGTAGTAAGGGTATCGAGAATAGCTTTCCTCTTTCTGGCACCAAAGGGTGTTTGTTAGTACTATACTGCCAATTTAGCTGAGCATGTGAGATTCCAAATTCAAATCACATTATTGACCAGCGGGTCATAATGAAATCCAGTACAACATTATTGACCGGCTATGCCCCCGGCCACTAATGACTCACTTTAGGTTAAGGTTGCTTGATATATAATTTGACATTTTCGAGCAGGTGGTGTGAAAAATATTTTTTTTTTACAATGATGTCTTCAAATTACACTGTTACAGTTCTTTCACAGTTATTTTACCTCTGACAGCAGCAACCTAATAGCAACCTTATTATAACGAGAAGAAAAATCACTGTGATTTTGAGAGCGATGCAAAATCAGAGGTAAAATCACTATGGAAGGACTGCAATAGGTATAGGACAGCAGGAAGTGCAGGCCTGTCAACAAGTACTAGGTACTTAATAAAAATGTTCAACAAATCGAATCATTAATGACTCTACCAAGGCCTACGTTATAAAAAATAAATCCACAACTTAGCAACAAGAGCATCCCCCGTCCACTCCTCTCCACCCATCTTCGCCTTGGTGGATACCGGGCTGGTTGCCAGCATGTCAGCCTACTTCGGGCTTTACGGTGTAATATTTGTGTTACCTCCATACTCCTCTGAAGAATTTCGAACGGATCCTCTGATTTTTTAACTTCTTTATTCTTCTATTGCTAGTTGCTTATTTTATTTTGGCTATAAATTGTTTAGACAGGTAACAAGACCAATGAAGAACAATGTTGAGTTAGTAACTAACATAAGTGGAACGGTAAGGGCAGGAGGCGCGTCTGGCAACTGGGGGCCTAAAAAGGCCACTTTGGCAGAATCATAAACGTATTTTGCTTTTTTTCGTTGCAAGAGATTGGGATTGGATTTGGATTGGTATTTAAGCACAGATAAAAAAAAAAAAAATGAAAAATCCTTCACCAGTGGGATTTGATACGATTAACTTAACAGTTAACTGTCTATTATGATTTATAATGATTTGATGAATTCCTTTTATGATTCTGCAAAAGTGGCCTTTTTAGGCCCCCTGGTCCGCATTGCGCCGCGTCATGCCGCAGTCGTATCGCTGCCGGGTAGACCTGACGCTTGTGTGCGTTGTGCGGAACTCCTTAGTCAACCTCCATTGATTTTGAGTTCATTATTTGAACCAAAGGAATCTACGAGTTATAAAAAAGGCAAATGATTTTTGCTTAATTTATTGATACAATCCTCAACAACAATTACATGAGCACTACATGATGCCATTATGGTTAATAATTTTAATCTAAATACCTATTAAATTTAAACTAAATATATTTTAATTCGTAAAGTACTTTTATAATAATAAATCACAATATATACCAACTTTCAGTTGACAAAATTATTTAACTAAAGGAACATATCTAAATATCTTTCGTAGAAACGCATCAGTGTTTCACACCCTAAAGTTAAAATTTGATATACTTTATCATATCTTCAGTCCTAATTACGGTATCACAAGCACATATTGAATGCAACGGCTACAAGCGACAATGTTTGCGCAGTACTTACATATTTTCATTAGCTGTCTGTGCGAGTAACAAATTAAATACAATTGTGCTCAACGAACATTTTAGCCGTTACACCAAAATATGTGTTGATTACCGAAAAGCTTGCAATTATTTGTTTTTGGTTTCAATACAATTCTTGATGAAAGAAGTCCAAATTTAGAAGAATAGTAATAAATTTTACGATTTGTTCGCTTTTAAAAGAATAAGTACTATTAAATCGCGATGGAAGCATAAACTCAAAACAAAGTAAATGATAAATATTTTGAAACACTTCTTTTATTGCTGACAGGCCAGAGATTACATTTCAACTAAATACGTCTTGGAACAACTTACATATCCGAAAATAAAACTAATTATCACCACAGCATACACAAACATTTATCTAAAATTAGCTTGAAACGCTAGACGCCTATATTTTCATTAATTTATCTTAAAACACACTCAAATAAAAGTTACTTACAAACTCTACTGATAAACTTTTGGTGAAACGAACATTAAAATGTTATGTTAAAAGTAAAGCGAAGTCAAATTGAAGTAAAAATCGCTTATCTTATTATTATATTAATATCAAAAAATAGTTTTATTTGTGGATACAGTAAAGACTGTTGCAATGTATGTATATTTTTTAGTCAGTTACTGATAATTACTTTTATTTTAAAAATCGTGTGAATATTGCCATTAATTCCCAATAATAAATAGGTTACAGTGGGCAGCCTCTTTTTCACACAATCACACCATCCTATAAAATATTATAAACCCATGCAATTATTTATACATAATATTAAAAATAAAATATATTATTGCATGATAATAACAAAAATTACGACGAGCGACACACTTTTCTTTCAGAGAATAAGATCGATATCTTGATATAATAAAATACTATTTATTTCATAAGAAGTAATAATATCTTGAAAAAAAATATGTTTCAAGAGATCAGTTTTATATTATGAGCTGGTATACTATAATGTTACATGTCTATGTTAAAAATAACTGTAACTTCTTATGTAATGTACTCTTTTAGGTCATTTATTTAAGTAAGTTAAAGTCTGACGAGCACTATGGTTTTTATTTCGCTTAGCAGTCAAGGATAAAGGCTACTGATGTTGAATAAATAGATAATTATTTCTAATTTCGCGTGTCCATTGGCGAAAGTGCGTGAGTAACAATAGTGTAAAAGTTATTCTCAACATATTCCGAAACGCCCAGGCGCCGCGTCTGGACTGTTTAGTCATAAGTTGCATCTAATTGAGATGGAAGCCACGCTCGTTGGTGGCAGCGAGCAGCCTTTCTCGCAGAACCTCTTTGCACGAATATTCCGGCAACTTCAAGTAGTGAACGCACGTGTTCACTGATGGGTAGGATCCGTCCCCGGCGTCAACCTGGAGAGGTAAACATTATAGACATTCACATTTGTGCATTACGTAGTCAGTGTCAAAAATATCGTGACGAATACACTATCCCAAAATGGTTTTAAGGAAACAAAACTTTAATTCAATTTTAAGATATTATACTCAAAACTCGTTAAACAAGATAACTATCTTGCCAGAATGAAGCGTACCCTATTTATTCTGAAATACCCCCAGTATCATTAAAATAAAGATCAATTTACTTATTTATTCAGATCATTTCAACATTCGTGTCGATATTTCTGACACTGACTCAAAATCAAATTATTTTATTTCACAAAACCTACAATTGGCAATTTTCTATGGAGAAGAGCCAGCAAAAACTTGAAGATAACGCTTTTAAAAATAATTGGCTTTTACAATATTTTCAAGTTACAGTATTAATAGATGCAAAACATTATAAGCCTGTCAACAAGTACCAGGTACTTAACAAATCGAATCATCTGCGAGTATACAGGGCCTACAACATTCTCACTGTAGAAGCTCACAAGAGTGTCATACCTTCCGCACGACAGTAAGGCGGGGGTGCAGGTTGGCGAGGCCGCCGGGCGGGAGACTGCTGCAGCCCGTCGCGAACTGCAGGAATGCCTTGCGCTCGCGCAGAGACATCTCCACCAGCACGTCCACGAGGCGGAGGAAACCGGGACTGTAAACGATCAAATTAATTTTTTAGTGTTCTATCTGCTTTAGTAGCATGGTGATCAATGCCTTCTCTGTAGGAGAAGAGGCCTTTGCCCTGCAGTGGGACAATACTAGGCTGGTATTATTATGTTCGCTGAATGGGCTCGGTATGTTGTGTTCGTACCTGTCGCGCGTGTAACCAAGCTTGGGCTCGGTGTACTGCAGCAGGTGGTCGCGCGTCCACACGGGCCCGCGCTCGCCGCACAGCAGCAGGCGCAGCTCGGCGGCGCAGAAGGCGCGCAGACGGCGCGGCGGGAACACGGCGCCGAAGCCGCGCCGGAAGGCGGCCGTCTGGCGCCGCACGCCGCCTCGTACCATCCACCGCGCGCTGCTCTCAGCGTACGCCCGCGCGTTGTGCGGCCCCACCTAACGAAACATAACAAATAGTTTAGTTCACACGTAAAATCCAATGGTCAAAGGAAGATCTTTAGATGGACTTTATTTATTTATTAGTAATGTTTCGTAAATGCTTGCCCTGCCTACCTCGATGTTCTCCCCGTTGTCACAGAGCGGCTGCACGGCAACGTCGGCGTCGTGATGCGCGGCCACGTGCGTCATGGTGAGCGCCAGCTGCTCGAAGGAGGCGCTCTCTACGCGGAGCTCGGCGACGCGCTGGCTCCGCTCGGCGCTGTCCGCTGCGGGCTCGCGCATGATGCTGTCGTACTGCTCTGCCGCCGCTAGCACGCTCTGCAGGAATCTGAACAGAAAATATGATAAGTTTAGCAGCATGTCAGTGTGAACTACGAAAACCTCCCTTACTAAAGTAAAAATAGTTTTTTTTTTATTCAACATTAAAATTACAATATGGAGATAATGTTGGCCCCAAACTAGATACAGCCTGTATCAATTACATAAACAAATGGTGTTTTTTCAATAAAAGTTGAAATAAACTAGATATGGGCGGAAAACTAAAACACAACTGCACAACACAACATACTGCTACTTCATACTGCATTAATGATACAAAATAAAGGCGTACAGCCAGGGCACATAACAAGTCTTACCGATGCCTAATGGGATCAATCTCCTCTAAACAATCATTGGTCAATTCCTCGCCGCACATAATACGTAGGAAGGGCTCCGAGATCGGCAGATCAACGAGCCGCCCGTCCTGCAGAACCTGTGAAGTAACAAACGTCTGTTAGTTTCTTCTTTTATCGCATGACAAACTATCAAAGAATTGTGTTTCATCTTACCTTAGCTAAGAATACTCCTAAGAACCAGAAATATTTGCAAACTGTATCACAGATTTGGGAATCTTGAGGTAGCGGCGCTGGGAACAGGCCGCCTGAACGCGTCACGTAGTATCCTGGAGGTTTCTCTGTAGATAAAAGATTAGAGTGAACACACTTCGCTACTTTTGCTTCTAAACACATAAATTAAAAAAGCGGTTTGTAGTAATAAATTGTTTTTGTCTTTGAACTGAAAAAGCGGTTTGTAGTAATAAATTGTTTTTGTCTTTGAACTGAACCATCGAGGAAGGAATAACGAACTAAATCGATTACGAATAATTGCATCTATAGCTATGATTTATAGTCCGTACAGTAAGATGTTCATTTCTGACAACCAGTTTTACCAAGGGGTATCGTATTACCCAGTAACTGGGTTGTGGAGGTGAGATAGGCAGTCGCTCCATGTAAAATACTGGTATTCAGCTGCGTCCGGTTAGACTGGAAGCCGACCCCAACATAGTTGGGAAAAGGCTAGGCAGATGATGATGACAGTAAGATATTCATTTTCGATTCGATATCAATAAACTAACGGCACATTCACATATCGGTACGTGCATTAAACGCACGACCTACACTGTTTCAAGGATATTTTGGCGCTCCAATCAAAGTTGACAGGCACCCCTCTGTCAACTTTGATTGGAGCGCAGTTTAAATCAAATAGACGACCGCTATTCTTCCGACAGCTGTGAGCTGTCAGGGGCCAGGAAAATCTGGTTACCGAAATGTGTAATTTTCGACACAATAGCCAGTCGGATGGTTGTGAATAGCTATGCAGATGGGGTGGAAAAGGATGATTGATGAAGTAAAACCATCATCATCTGTCTAGCCTATTCCCAAAATGTTGGTTTCCGTTTCCAGTCTAACCGAATGCAGCTGAATACCAGTATTTCACATGGAGCGACTGTCTATCTGACCTCTACAACCCAGTTACTGGATAATACGATACCCCTTGGTAAGACTGGTTAATGAATATAAATAAAACCATAATCAATAAAATGGAAATTATAATCATCGATATAGCTCTAAATCGTATTTTTTTACGAAATAGTACCAAATACATATAATTTCGTGGGCCATAATGATATGTAATGAATTTAGTAATTATTTTATTATAGTAGCGAATTGTATTATGATCAACATAATTAATTATAACGTAAAACAGCGCTGTAATTTACAAAAAGCGTAATAACTTGAATAAATAAATTGAATTTCGAGGGCTACCTTGTCGGATCCCCTAAAAAACTTTCGACCAGCATCTGCATCCGCGGATGTGAGTCATCAAGAATCGGTATTCGCGGATGTTAAAAAATCTGCATCCGCAACATCAACAGTTTTAAAAAATTACGCAATTCTGTCGATACGGACACCCTTAAAGTCGTATATTACGCATTATGCCAATCCATGTTAGTGTACTGTATTCCAGCTTGGGGTGGTGCCAGTGAAAATCATTTTGTACGACTAGAACGAGCTCAGAGAGCCGTACTGAAAGTCCTACTCTCTTGGCCGTTGAGATATTCTACAGCACAGTTATATGCAGAATCAAAAGTGCTATCAGTCAGGCAACTGTATATCCTCCAGTCCATGCTCCGTAAGCACTCAACTCGTCCGTTAAGAGAGCCAAAAGGTCAAACACACAGTCTTTCTGTTAGAGTCGTACAAACATCCTTCGCTAAAAGGCATTACTACATCAACAGTACGAAACTTTACAACCAGTTAAATAAATTATTAAAAATATTCCCTAAAACTAAATACCAGTGTAAAACTGAGTTACAGCAATATCTGCAAAAACTTACCTACCGTATGACTGAGGATCTTTTAATTGGTAACTATTCCAAATTAAACAGATAGGCTTTTATAGCTCGAAATTAAATACATCCATAGTTGAATTTAACATACCTACATACATCTCGCTCACAACCTCTTTTACAAACACATACTCACACACACCATACACACACTTACTCACAAATACTCTCACTCACTCAATATCAAACACACACTACACCAATTAGTTAATCAAAATCAGTTTTATTTTTTTCTCTCTTTTATTATGTTACTGCCTTTTCTTATATTCCCCTATAAACCTAAACTATACACCTAATTTTGCATTGTATCTTTGTTTTTTTTTTACTATTTTACTTTGTATATCATTGTGTCCTATCTAGGTATAAGTTATAAGGCTTAGTATATCCATGCATAATTTTGAAGGAACACTGACTTCTAAGATACAGGTTTTTACCTAGTTTAGAGGTCAGGGTCTTTATTACTTTGAATCACTTAGCTTAAGCCATTTTTTATTTGTTTCCTATTCAATGTAATGTTAGTGCATTTCTGGGAGTAATAAAAGATTATTATTATTATATTATTATTATTATCCACATACTATTATGAAAATAGCAGTCTAGTACAATAGTCGTACTAGTGACTGTTACTTTCATAATAGTAACTTACCGTCGGGCAGCACAAGATGGTGCGGCGCGTTGTCGTCGTCGTGCGTGTTGGCCGCGGGCGCGTCGTGCAGCCACATGCTGAGGTCGGCGCGCTGCAGCTCGGCCGCCACCAGCGCATAGAACTCCAGCGTCGGGCCCAGCCCCGTGCCCTCCTCGCCCGCGAACTCCACCTCCAGCACAGACTTGCGGCCCGCGTGCACGCGCATCACCTGGCCGAGTTGAAGCAAAATAAATAAATGGCGTTCTGAAGATCGTAAAGGCGGGTAATCAGCTGTAGGTGGCAATTTAGTTTAGTGTAAAGGCCCAGTTGCACCACAAATGACTAAATACGTTAAACGCAAAAAGAATTTAAAACATCGTTCTGTCTCTTTCATCTTCATAAACATGAACAAAAAATAAATGTTACGTTTAAAGGCACACATATCAAATCGGAAAGGGATCGTCACCGTATCAACTCGAGCCATTCAGTATGCTTTGTATGAAACTCCCTACTGCAACGCACACTAATCGGAATCGTAACGTAATCGCCTCGCCTCGGGACAAACTCACGAACCGCGGTGCGGTGCGTTACTGCTGGTCGTCCCCGCGCTTACGTCTTTCCGTACCCGAGCTTACGTCTCTTCGTCCACCCTTGCCCCACTCACCCCTCCCGCGGCCTGCCTGCACCATCAACCAGCAGTCGGCGAGGCGTAAGTGCGGCGGCGCCTAGCCGTAGCCGAGTCGACGGATCGGAGCTGCTGATCCGCTTAGGTTACGTGCTTACGTTAGGTTGACGCCTGTTTGATGGCGAGGCGAAAGGCGATACGGTGACGATCCCTTCCCAAGTTGATATGTGTGCTATGACCTTAACGCTAAACCCATTAATGCTGTAGCGGTATCTACAACGCCATATGCGAACAACGCGTCTTACTACGTCACGCAAATCCTGCATCGCGCAAGCAGAGTCTACCGCGCAACTAGCATAGATACAACGGCCCGACATGAAACATCGGGCAGTTGCCCGCCAGACACAATACCCGTCTGGTCGGAGGATCCTCCCTTTTCTATAGAGTATGAGTGAACTTTACACCCTGTTCCTCATACCTCTATAATGCTATGGTTTCCTAGAAAAGCTCCAACCGCACATAAAGGCCGCAGTGACGGCTGTCATGAAAATGATGACAGCGGCAAAGATTTAAACCGCTAAATACGGGGCTACCGCGTCAAAATATAGTCGCATTTCGGTTTCGTTTTGATACTATATTATATATTTCGGGGTCAAGAGCCATTTAGTAATAAATAAAAAATACATATGACACAATGACGCAATGACTTGACTTGAATGTCATGGAAACGCCATGTAATAATGTGTGAGCTCACTCTTCTCAGTATGGATAATTTTTCGCGTGACTAAGTACGGTGAGGGCAAATCTAGCGATTTAAACCTTTGGGCAGCGGGGTTTGACTTTAAGGTGTCAAAAACGCTCTCTAGGAAACACACCAACTTACTTTCATATATAACGTTTCAGTGACTTCACTCACCGGTAAATTGTGGACGCTATGTGGGTAGTCACCGCTCTTCTAGGAAACCGTAGCTTAAGTGATTTGTGATGCAAGCCGGCCTAACTTTAGTTTAAACAAAAGGACAAGCTTTAAGTGTACTCTTAGTTCGTGAAAGCATGAGTGTTCCCCACGAATGTCAATACAAGTATCCGGCACATTTTAGTTTGCCCGCCCCCATTAAATCTGGCGAATCTTTTTAATATAGAAAAGCAAGCACTGTATAAAAATGTACCGTGTACGCAAAATATATTCGCTAGTAGTTCTAGTTTTACTTTTTGACACTTGCATTGCCACCTTTAATTCAAGTAGTCCTTAATAAAAAAAGTAAGCCACATATGTACATACCGCGACAAACTTGCTATGTGTCAGCGGCATTGCATAATAACATTATTTAAGCAACATATAAAAATTGTTTATGATACTCAAAAATAATCTATTTTTCGCGTAATTATTCTATACTATGATTTTGAAGAAACAATACAGCTTAATTTTCAAAATATTCCGAAACCCAAGGACTTTTTGCGGGACCTAAGGAAGATTGTACAAATAACGCGGTGCGTGACAGCGGCACTGTGGCGCGTTAAGTAGTGCCTACCTGCATAGCAGAGCGCAGCAGCTCCGGCTGGCGCGGTATCCGCACGCGCTCGTGCCGCAAGCGTCCCATGCGGCACTGTGGCGCGTTAAGTAGTGCCTACCTGCATAGCAGAGCGCAGCAGCTCCGGCTGGCGCGGTATCCGCACGCGCTCGTGCCGCAAGCGTCCCATGCGGCACTGTGGCGCGTTAAGTAGTGCCTACCTGCATAGCAGAGCGCAGCAGCTCCGGCTGGCGCGGTATCCGCACGCGCTCGTGCCGCAAGCGTCCCATGCGGCACTGTGGCGCGTTAAGTAGTGCCTACCTGCATAGCAGAGCGCAGCAGCTCCGGCTGGCGCGGTATCCGCACGCGCTCGTGCCGCAAGCGTCCCATGCGGCACTGTGGCGCGTTAAGTAGTGCCTACCTGCATAGCAGAGCGCAGCAGCTCCGGCTGGCGCGGTATCCGCACGCGCTCGTGCCGCAAGCGTCCCATGCGGCACTGTGGCGCGTTAAGTAGTGCCTACCTGCATAGCAGAGCGCAGCAGCTCCGGCTGGCGCGGTATCCGCACGCGCTCGTGCCGCAAGCGTCCCATGCGGCACTGTGGCGCGTTAAGTAGTGCCTACCTGCATAGCAGAGCGCAGCAGCTCCGGCTGGCGCGGTATCCGCACGCGCTCGTGCCGCAAGCGTCCCATGCGGCACTGTGGCGCGTTAAGTAGTGCCTACCTGCATAGCAGAGCGCAGCAGCTCCGGCTGGCGCGGTATCCGCACGCGCTCGTGCCGCAAGCGTCCCATGCGGCACTGTGGCGCGTTAAGTAGTGCCTACCTGCATAGCAGAGCGCAGCAGCTCCGGCTGGCGCGGTATCCGCACGCGCTCGTGCCGCAAGCGTCCCATGCGGCACTGTGGCGCGTTAAGTAGTGCCTACCTGCATAGCAGAGCGCAGCAGCTCCGGCTGGCGCGGTATCCGCACGCGCTCGTGCCGCAAGCGTCCCATGCGGAACTCTGTCGCTTCCAATTCCGCGCGGCGAGGCGAAACCGTGTTACCAGATCTATAATATTCAAATATCCGTAATGATTAGTAATCCTATAAAGTTGAAGTTGTATTTTAAAAACTGGGCAAAAAAGACTAAGTACTGAATATTTTATATCCCTTTTATTTTGTGTTCGTTTTAGTTTCATTCTACGTTCACACGACACAGACAAAATTATTTAGGAATTAATGTTCATCTGCTCCTTTCATTTCATTTTGCGATCATTCTTTAGGCGAGAGAAAGATGCCAAAATCCATATCGTTGGATTGGTTCATAATGAATAGATTTGATTCATTTTATGTTCAGACATTTCACGTGCAAGTGAAATAATATGAAAGGCAAAATTTAACAAAAAGTGAAGCGTCTGACATCGGCTTTATAGCACATAATCTTTAAATCTTGGCTAATATAATTATTGTTTTTCTAGCACATTTTATCCGCAGTTTACCTTTGTCTATCGAGGGCCCGATCCCTCTGAGCCTGCAACCAGACGATGGTGCGAGACGTTCCGAAGGCGGTACACGCGAAGAACATCTGACGAGTCTCCAGCGGGAACAAGAACGGACACCAGTCATTCAATTGCTGGCACCTGATAATAAAATTAAGTAGTTAATATTATTTCATGTTTATGATAAAATAATCCCTAGGTATAATAAGTCCTTTGAGGAAAAGGCCACACAGATTTGAGTGGACCTGTCCAGTCAGTGCACGTATTTGTCAGTAATCATGTAGCTCAACTCAGAACTCAAGGAGCTCAACGACTCGACGAACAATGCCAAAGAACATTAATTTGGGTAGGCCACATGAAGTTTCAGTGTTAAGAAAACTTACCAGAGTGGTGTGGCTGCAGCGGCGAGTGTGAGTGGCTCTTGAAGCTGCTGGTGCAGTTTGTTGGTGAGCTTAGTGGACACGAAGGAGTCGGGCGGCAGGGAGGGCGCGGCGCTGCGCAGACGACGCAGCACTCGCACGCAGCATGTTGCCATCGTGCCCTCGGGACCCTCTGCGCCTGCGATGCCGCGCTCTGGAACAAACGGGAAATCATAATTTTATCTCGGCCACTCAACGGGATTTACCATCAACAGAAATTACAAAATTCTATCCCCTATTTAACCCTTGTAGACTGAAAACAAAATGCGGGATGCATTCTAACCCCCTAAAAATGCATCGCACATTTTTAATAATCCTATAATATTGCTAGCTTTAGTTTAAAAAAAGAACTCTTTTGTAAAATTTAATGCTTCTAGACCTAGTGGTTTAAGCTGTGCTTTTCTATCAGTAAATAAATGAAATTAAAAATCTCCTCCTTTTTGAAGTCGGTTAATAAACAAAATTACAAAAAACAAAATTACAAATAATTTGGAAAGTCTCACCTGGATCACAAGGTTCGTCATCCTCGCTATCGCTGGATGAGGCGAATGTTTCCATGCCCTCAATTTCCTTGTATGTCAATCTGGAAAAATATCATTAAAACTAAAAACCTCACTGCGGTAAAAAACTTAAGTTAAAAAAAAAGACTGAAAGCTAAAATCAAGCTCATTTTAAATTAAATACAAGTTGGAAGCAGGCAGGACCCATTCCATTTTTATATTTTCAAACCCGCCTGCCTTTTAGTTTTTTTAATTACTTCTTTCTTCTTTTTAAGGTTCCGTACCCAAAGGGTAAAAACGGAACCCTATTACTAAGACTTTGCTGTCTGTCCGTCTGTCTGTCACCAGGCTGCATCTCAAAAACCGCGGTAGCTAGACAGTTGAAATTTTCACAAATTATGTATTTCTGTTGCCGCTATAACAACAAATACTAAAAATAAAATAAATATGTAAGGGGAGCTCCCATACAACAAACGCGATTTTTTTGCCCTTTTTTGTTCGATATCAATAATGGCAACAGGTAGGCACTTGAAATATTCACAAAATTCTCAGTTGTAATTTTACTTTAATAATAAATAATAAAATTAAAATAAAATAAATATTTAAGGGGCCTCCCTAAAATATTTATTTTATTTAAATTTGAAAAGATGTATAATTTATCCAAATCCGTTAATTGGTTTAGGAGTTACAAGGGAACAAAGGAACACACATACATACATACCTACAGGTTAAACACATAACCCTCCCTTTGGGCTTCGCCGCAGTCGGGTAATAAGCTCAGAACTTATTATATTCTAGGGAATACAGAATGTAAGACTCACATCTAGTTATCTACGTATTCTGTACATTACTTAGTCGTAGCATAAAACTAATTGACATCTGAGCAAAAAATATTTCTGGGTAACGATTTTAATTTTTGGTGTGAAAATCGTTGTTTAAGGCAGCGCGGAATGTGAAACACGCAAAACATTATGCTTATGGTGCATGCAACGGTACATGAGTTTTGGGGGTATTTAAAGTTAAGTTATAACTTATAACATTTAAACTTGTTTTCGAGAAAAATGTTAGAACTTTGACCTTCAATATATCCGTAATCAGAAGGCGGCACATGACGGGGAGTATAAGGGACTCTCGGCTTTGTTAACCGTTTTTTTTACAGTCGTTATGCACTTCGGTGTTTAGTTTATCATCGGAAGGTAACACTCGATATACGTACGTGTATGTGAGATCCCGGTGCGTGTCGAGCAGCGGCAGGCGGTTGTTGAGCGCCAGCACGGCGCGGTACAGCGTCCACTTGGGCCGCTCCAGCGCCAGCGCCGCGCCCGCCGCGCTCAGCACCAGGCGCAGCGCGGGCAGGCGCCCCGCACTGCTGGCGCCCAGCTCCGAGTTGCTGGGGGAGTCGCCGTCCGACGACTCGTTTAGTGGGATTTCTAAATCTGTAAAACAGTTATTAATAACTAACTTGCAAATTGAAGCTTAATTGAAGTGATACTAAAAGTTCTAACTAGTCCCACGTGTTAGGCCTAGTTATTTGTGTTGTATTGTTTACAATAAAGAATCACGAATTAAAATTAATGCACATTATACCATCTCACTGGAAATTTTATATGGTTCAATTAATGGTGAGTATGAATATCAATCCACTTACCAACAGTTTGGTTCAGATTAGTCCTTCCGGGGCGAGGGTCAAAAGCCGGAATGAGTGCAGAAAACTGTCGTTTAAGCACGAAGTCATCATCCCAGGGTTTACGCTGGCGACTTCCCTGACCGCTGCTACCCCGGACTGCCTCCAAAGCTTCCTCTTCCATTAAAGACAGAAGATTCCGAGATACCTGAATATAATCCAACTAATAAGGCATCTATATTCAGAAGTTTAGTAACACAAAGTTAAGTCAAGTGGAAAACCGCTCTCATGTTGTACATAAGAGCAGTTTTCCACTTCTACATCATGCATGATCAGAATAATTAAAAAAAAACACGTGTGCAATCGGGTGACCCCGTAGGAACGAATTTCCTTACGCGATACTAGCTCGCACACACACTCGTATAATAGAAAGAGACATAGAGAAAGTCGCATGGAGAGGCATAACGATTTTATGCTTACGTGACGATTCTACCAATCAACTCTAGTTCACAGGAATTCTAAATGTAATACATATTCTTGCACTTCTAAAAAGCGTACAAACCATCAAAGTCAATGTTAGCAAGAAAACAACATGAATCTTGCAATATAATTATGCTTGTAATAACTCAACTTTAACAGGGTTAAAATCATCACTCTTGAAAATAATAAAACAGGTTATGTTGATAATTGCCCTGACTAATTTATAGAAAGAAAATAGGTTTATTTGACACAGATACACGTGCATACAAAAAGATAAGCACGCAAGAAATTGCAAGCTCAATATCGTCCTTTTGCACTAAATTAAATATTGATCATAGGCATGGATGGGATGGGGTGCTGATCAATTAAGAAAATAATCCGACATATTTTCAAGAATAACTTGCAGCTAGAGGAGACAACTAAGCAAAATTAATTAAATAAATAACAAATAAAACACTACCAAACTCTCTCGACTGTACAGTCATGCAGCTATGAATGATCCAACCTACTTACAGAATTTATACTCACTACCTCCTGGTATGTGGGCTCATTCTCTTTGTCGCTGTCGAGCGCGTCATCGCCTTCGTCATCATCTTCAAGCTCTGTTAGCAAGGCAGGGGCTCGGCACGACTCCAAGAAGTCCTCTAACGACACCTGCAGCCACTTTTAATATTTAGACCCAGATTAAATATCTAACTACTGCTACGTGCTTACAATATACAAGGTGTGACTACTCAGTGGAAATAACTGTGATGCTGTCATTCGGCCAATCTGAATTGTTTAAAATTATATTATTAAAAAACCATGCAAAAACTGGTGACAGATGGATAAGTCGAGGGTCCACAGATATTCCTGCCGAGCTAGGAGTATTGATAAAGCTTACCTGTTCGCTTTCACTAGACGTCGAAGTGAGAGACAAAGTGAGAGCATTTTGTGCATTTGGGACCAGTGAAGGATAGCTTTGAGCAGCTGATAAAAGACCACCCGGGAAGTTACTCGACAGAGCTAACCGCACCAAGCTGCAAACAACAAGTGTATTAATAATATTGAAGTAGGTTTTATACTACCAACCCGCACTGGGCCCGCGTGGTAGATTACGGCCCACTTTTTGCCAATTGACGGCCACATTATAGGCTGATTATGTAGGTTTTATACAACAGTCATATGTTAGAACAGAACCCAGGCATTCAAATGTGATATAGATATAGACGTCTACAAAGCAAACTTTTTCTATAGCTTGAAATGTCATATTTTCGAACGAATAATGTAAATATAGACACTTGTTTTCCGGGAAACCAGAGATACTTACCTCGGGAAAAGACTAGTTGAGTGGTTAGTTCTGGTGGCGCGCTGCGGATTGTTGCCGCGACCCGCGCCCGCTCCGCGTCCCACTCCTAGAGATTCTAACAATCTTGCAGCTCCCTGAATAATACGCAAACATTGCATTAAAACAGAAAAAAATAGACAGAGTAGTTTATACAAAATATTGGGCACAAAAGGCATAATTTCCATTTGGTTATAATTTAAATTTCAATTAAAGCTAAATACATTGTTTCATGCAATAAAAATATTTGAATATAAAAACATTTTAAAGCTGATGTGATCGGACCCTACGCTGCGAGGACAACGACAAACGGTATTATCAATGTGATTTGTCATTATTATTTCTTACGCCTAATATTTCGTTAGTAGAGCTTTATGAACACTTTTACGCGGCATTTGTTTACCTGTTGCGTTAAATCTGGTTCGCTAGCGCTCATGGCGCCTGTGCCGCCGGACTGAGAGTCCTTCTTGTGGTCACCGTACTGACCATCGGCAGCGTCGTTGTCCTCGCACTGCAAATAACTCGTAGGATCAATCACACACGTCCAAGGCGTACAACATTTATACAACAACCATGACAAAGCTTATACGACTACAAAATAAAGTAACAAGGGCCTTCGCTACAAAACACGTGTTGTCCACGGGTATGCACGGCGCCAGTTACGCGGTTAGCCACAATCGAGCGGGTGCATGAAGTCGTAAGCAAACGCGTAACTGAACGAAGGCCCTAAACGTAATCCAAAAGCAAAGAGCGCACTTAAATGCAGTGCGAATATCGTCGATACCTGTATGTGGAGGCGGTTGGCATTGCTCCGCAGAGAGTGCAGCAGCGAGGCGGGCGCGGCCAGCAGCTCGCGGGACAGCAGCGCGTTGGCACTGTTGCGCACCGCCTCGCGCGCGCACTCGCCGGCCTGCGCCAGGAGCGCGCGTCACGTACCGCACTACCTCCGCACCGGGCCACAGCCACGAGACACACGCACACACATACATTGCTCCGCAGAGAGTGCAGCAGCGAGGCGGGCGCGGCCAGCAGCTCGCGGGACAGCAGCGCGTTGGCACTGTTGCGCACCGCCTCGCGCGCGCACTCGCCGGCCTGCGCCAGGAGCGCGCGTCACGTACCGCACTACCTCCGCACCGGGCCACAGCCACGAGACACACGCACACACATACATTGCTCCGCAGAGAGTGCAGCAGCGAGGCGGGCGCGGCCAGCAGCTCGCGGGACAGCAGCGCGTTGGCACTGTTGCGCACCGCCTCGCGCGCGCACTCGCCGGCCTGCGCCAGGAGCGCGCGTCACGTACCGCACTACCTCCGCACCGGGCCACAGCCACGAGACACACGCACACACATACATTGCTCCGCAGAGAGTGCAGCAGCGAGGCGGGCGCGGCCAGCAGCTCGCGGGACAGCAGCGCGTTGGCACTGTTGCGCACCGCCTCGCGCGCGCACTCGCCGGCCTGCGCCAGGAGCGCGCGTCACGTACCGCACTACCTCCGCACCGGGCCACAGCCACGAGACACACGCACACACATACATTGCTCCGCAGAGAGTGCAGCAGCGAGGCGGGCGCGGCCAGCAGCTCGCGGGACAGCAGCGCGTTGGCACTGTTGCGCACCGCCTCGCGCGCGCACTCGCCGGCCTGCGCCAGGAGCGCGCGTCACGTACCGCACTACCTCCGCACCGGGCCACAGCCACGAGACACACGCACACACATACATTGCTCCGCAGAGAGTGCAGCAGCGAGGCGGGCGCGGCCAGCAGCTCGCGGGACAGCAGCGCGTTGGCACTGTTGCGCACCGCCTCGCGCGCGCACTCGCCGGCCTGCGCCAGGAGCGCGCGTCACGTACCGCACTACCTCCGCACCGGGCCACAGCCACGAGACACACGCACACACATACATTGCTCCGCAGAGAGTGCAGCAGCGAGGCGGGCGCGGCCAGCAGCTCGCGGGACAGCAGCGCGTTGGCACTGTTGCGCACCGCCTCGCGCGCGCACTCGCCGGCCTGCGCCAGGAGCGCGCGTCACGTACCGCACTACCTCCGCACCGGGCCACAGCCACGAGACACACGCACACACATACATTGCTCCGCAGAGAGTGCAGCAGCGAGGCGGGCGCGGCCAGCAGCTCGCGGGACAGCAGCGCGTTGGCACTGTTGCGCACCGCCTCGCGCGCGCACTCGCCGGCCTGCGCCAGGAGCGCGCGTCACGTACCGCACTACCTCCGCACCGGGCCACAGCCACGAGACACACGCACACACATACATTGCTCCGCAGAGAGTGCAGCAGCGAGGCGGGCGCGGCCAGCAGCTCGCGGGACAGCAGCGCGTTGGCACTGTTGCGCACCGCCTCGCGCGCGCACTCGCCGGCCTGCGCCAGGAGCGCGCGTCACGTACCGCACTACCTCCGCACCGGGCCACAGCCACGAGACACACGCACACACATACATTGCTCCGCAGAGAGTGCAGCAGCGAGGCGGGCGCGGCCAGCAGCTCGCGGGACAGCAGCGCGTTGGCACTGTTGCGCACCGCCTCGCGCGCGCACTCGCCGGCCTGCGCCAGGAGCGCGCGTCACGTACCGCACTACCTCCGCACCGGGCCACAGCCACGAGACACACGCACACACATACACTCAAAAGCGCCACACATTGTTGTGTCGGGAGATTACGTGGAAAACCAAATCAGACACAATAATATGGACCCAGCTTAACTCTGTCAGCACCAAGCACATACAAACACACACCCTAGCTTATTACTAGCTTGCACACATTTCTCACGTGACTACGATCATAAACTGTTATATGTTACGTTATAAAATACGGCATCCCTACATTTAAATAATCATTAAGGCAACAGCTCAACCGCTTATATTTTTAAACTACTCATTTTTAGCTCCTCATGTACAACGCTTCTCAAAAGATGATGAAGCAAACACGGCGTCAACAACTTATTTCATAATAATTATAATAAGTCCAAGCGACGATTGGAAGCCTAACGTCTCATTTGTACAATTTGAGTGCACCCCAAAAACATATTCCCTGTTCATTACTACTATCATGAAGCCGCTTCCCGACTCTTGTGTATAAACTGCACCTAACACGGCACATCCTTTTCCAACAGTTAATTTTAAATGAATTACTGTGCAGGGTCGTATATTATTATGAATATACAATTTGAGATATAAACAAATGACTAACCTCTTGTGCATTTGTTTCCAGTACCGGTTCTTTGGCTGGGTAGGGTTTAGTGATATCAGTTATACTTGTCGGTCCCATTTCCATATTTGTGAAGGATGTGTTGCCCAAATCAGTCATACAGTTATTGCTTTCAGCTCCTAGGGTCAGCGACTCTACTATTGTAGCGAGATCTAAAACAAATACAAACAAAACATTAAAAAATCAATAATTTCATATGCAAACAAATTTATCTCAACTTGACCCAGTATTGGTTTTCGAGAATTGTAGTGCCTTACAAATAAATGCTAACGAACTAGTGGAAACACATTGACAAGGTTTACCTGTGTTGATATGATGCGTGGAGTTGTTGATAGCGGACAGGTCGGTAGCGTGCGTACGCGGTCGCGACATGTTGCTAGCCATCTCCTCAGAAGATATGTTGTCTGCTGAGGACGCCTGCTCCGTTGACGCCACGGACACCTAACGTTAAACATATTTGTAAATTCACACTTTACCAATATTACTTAGTTTGATATACAAATGCGTGGATTATGTGATGGGCCTTGTTACATCTTGTATTTGTACAATCACATCTAACCACATCAGATGACAAAAACCTAGATACCTTATATCAAAATATTATGGAATATTATTTTATGTCTTTTCTCTTGGCTCACCTGATGATCGACGGCCGTGGCGTCAGGCAGGCTGGGCGTGGAGTGACTCTTGCGGCCCTGCTTGGCCTCGCCGCCGGTGGCGCCGCCACTCACCACCTTGAGGTCGAACTTGCCCTCGGCGCCCATGCGGTACGAGTTGCGCCCGCCGTGGTCCCACCTCATGTTACACACGATTCAATTATAGCACACACACTATGTTACGCATCAGCGAATAACAACAAAATAATATGAATTCTAGAATTATTCCAAAGACTGATTTATGACAAAACAAATGTTAATTATTGAATGAGTGCTATGAAATAACAAAATACCCCTATGTATGAAAAAATTACACTCTAAGTCTCAATTATCTGAATATGTAATTGCAAAACCCTTCCTCAAAACTAAAAGTAGTGACGGAACGAATTTCATATTGATAATTTAGATTAGAAATAGTAAGTTATTGCATCTTTTTTGAAATTTTCTATTCTTTAAACCTAATTTAGATACTTTACTACACTCTCATTTGGTGCACGTATAATAGACGAAGCTCAATTACACGTTGCTTATAATATTCAAGTGTTCAAAGTCAAGAAGCGTGTCTCACCTAACATCAACCCATCCGTTGTGCAGGTCGGACGTGACGGTGCCGAGCGCGGGGTGCGGCCCGTCCTGGTCGCGCCACTTCCAGTCGGGACCGCGCAGCACGCGCGCGCCCGCGCACACGCCGCGCGCGCCGCGCGACCAGCGCCGCGCGCGCGCCCCCCCTGCGCCCCCCGCGCCCCCCGCGCCCCCCACCGGCGTGGCGCTGCCCCCGCCGCACGCCCCGCCGGCCTGGCGGGGCGCTACCTCGTTGACGCTCACCACCTGGCAACAAACAACCTTGTGTGACACGCATCGAAAAGACATTTATTTAATCAAACCCCAAATAATTACTATTTCGATCTCCTTAAAAAATATGGATATCCTAATATAATAAATGTGCTTCTTTTTAAACCCCAAATAATTTTGATATCATAAAATACTAAATAACCAAATAATTGCGAGCGACAAACTTGGATGTAGCGACGAGGCACATTTATTTAAAAAAAAGCGTATATCATTAGAAGTACAAAAAGTTTTTAGAGGATCAATTAAATATTTACGTCGTCGAATAATATAACATAGAATCGGTATGAGGGAACGAAAGAGTGAATTAAAACTAGATATTCAAAAAGTGCGTCACTTTTATCATACCTTGCCATAGATCTCGAGTCCAGAAAGCGACAGATAATGGCTCTGTCCGCTAGCATTCTTGCCGTTCTGCTGTATCCTGAGGAAGCGGTAGGGCGCGTCGGCACGTATGCGCCACGTGGCCGTGCTGCCCGGCTCTTGTAGCGTCTGCTCGTCGCTGTGCGCCAGCAGAGTGCTCCACGTCACGCCGTCAGCTGACATCTTGAAAACAAATGAGAAATATAAACAAAACGCCAAACAAAACAAATAAGTTTACGCACCGACTTGTCCCGGATGCGATTTAAAGTCAAAGCATTTATTTCAAATAGGCACATAAATGCACTTTTGAACATCAAAAATTTATTTTTATATTGTTTTAAATAATCTATGATGAAGTGAAGTGAAGATGAAGTGAAATAACACATAGGAATCTTCTTCCGGATATATGAAGTAGTTTCCCGAGGATTCAAGTTAACTGCAAACAACAGCTAGCACTCTCTTATATCAGCATTCTCATATAAATGAACAAGATCCAGCATTACTTACTTGGAATAACCAGTTCCTGAGCGCCGAGCGTCCATACCCGCGAGCATGACGTAACGTGTAAGCCGAAGGCACTACTTGTAAGCCCAAGTCACACGCTATAAAAGCTCGCCTGTCGTCGTTGGTGTGTACGTTCAATGGTTCCGGTGACCTCGAGAGTGCATCCTCAGCACGACCGTACGGTAACTGCCTCCCGTCAGAGGACCATACGCTGACCAACCCGTGAGCACCGGGATTTACCCATTCGCAAGTACCTCCATTACTGCCAATGAAGTAAAGAATACCATTCTCGTCGAAATCGTGCTAAAAATAAAAATATATTAAGTTAGTTTTCGTGGGCAATATAAATCTATAAATTGAAACAATTAAGGTTATCTCTTACTTCGTATGTAAACGTAATAGGAGATTCTGCTTTTATCTTCTGTACGAAGTTAAAAGTGGTTCGCTCCATGTCGTACCACTGACGCGCGACAGACTTGGCGAGGAATCTCTCGAGCTGCCGCACTGTCGTCAGCGCCTCCACCTTTAGGTTGCGGCCAGCGTTGTTGCCGTTGTTTGAAGTTGTGTCTTCCGTAGATTCATCGTTTGCACGTTCAACACGCAGCCTAAAGAGAAACGGACGATTAGAGATGATTCACCATTGCCGTTAACTGAGAATATAGTTTAGCTGACGAAACATACACAACTTAGCATACGTTTGCCGTCAACGATAAATACGTCAGTCGTCAGTTTATTCGTATTATTATTCAGTGGTTCCTAGTTAAATTATAACAGACGTACAGGTCGGTCCGTGGATGGGTAACTATCCATTACATACCAAGACCCCTCCGTGTTTCGGGAAAAACGTTAAGCAATAGATACCGGCTGTTATTCGTAGATTTTTGACAGTCGTTACGGGTCCAGGCAGATGCCCGAAAGTCTGACAGGTCGCGTGCACGGGCAGGCGCTCCACGCTCTCCAGCACCGCCACCAGGCGCGCCGCCAGCACGCCGCCCGCGCGCGCACCCAGCCAGGCTAGGCAGGTGACGACTCTGTGGTTCGTAGAACAGTAAGCTACCTGATCCTCTTGGTGAGGTGGTGCAGCGTGCCGGCGGAGGGCGGCGGCGCGTCGCCGGCGGGCGCGTGCACGGGCAGGCGCTCCACGCTCTCCAGCACCGCCACCAGGCGCGCCGCCAGCACGCCGCCCGCGCGCGCACCCAGCCAGGCTAGGCAGGTGACGACTCTGTGGTTCGTAGAACAGTAAGCTACCTGATCCTCTTGGTGAGGTGGTGCAGCGTGCCGGCGGAGGGCGGCGGCGCGTCGCCGGCGGGCGCGTGCACGGGCAGGCGCTCCACGCTCTCCAGCACCGCCACCAGGCGCGCCGCCAGCACGCCGCCCGCGCGCGCACCCAGCCAGGCTAGGCAGGTGACGACTCTGTGGTTCGTAGAACAGTAAGCTACCTGATCCTCTTGGTGAGGTGGTGCAGCGTGCCGGCGGAGGGCGGCGGCGCGTCGCCGGCGGGCGCGTGCACGGGCAGGCGCTCCACGCTCTCCAGCACCGCCACCAGGCGCGCCGCCAGCACGCCGCCCGCGCGCGCACCCAGCCAGGCTAGGCAGGTGACGACTCTGTGGTTCGTAGAACAGTAAGCTACCTGATCCTCTTGGTGAGGTGGTGCAGCGTGCCGGCGGAGGGCGGCGGCGCGTCGCCGGCGGGCGCGTGCACGGGCAGGCGCTCCACGCTCTCCAGCACCGCCACCAGGCGCGCCGCCAGCACGCCGCCCGCGCGCGCACCCAGCCAGGCTAGGCAGGTGACGACTCTGTGGTTCGTAGAACAGTAAGCTACCTGATCCTCTTGGTGAGGTGGTGCAGCGTGCCGGCGGAGGGCGGCGGCGCGTCGCCGGCGGGCGCGTGCACGGGCAGGCGCTCCACGCTCTCCAGCACCGCCACCAGGCGCGCCGCCAGCACGCCGCCCGCGCGCGCACCCAGCCAGGCTAGGCAGGTGACGACTCTGTGGTTCGTAGAACAGTAAGCTACCTGATCCTCTTGGTGAGGTGGTGCAGCGTGCCGGCGGAGGGCGGCGGCGCGTCGCCGGCGGGCGCGTGCACGGGCAGGCGCTCCACGCTCTCCAGCACCGCCACCAGGCGCGCCGCCAGCACGCCGCCCGCGCGCGCACCCAGCCAGGCTAGGCAGGTGACGACTCTGTGGTTCGTAGAACAGTAAGCTACCTGATCCTCTTGGTGAGGTGGTGCAGCGTGCCGGCGGAGGGCGGCGGCGCGTCGCCGGCGGGCGCGTGCACGGGCAGGCGCTCCACGCTCTCCAGCACCGCCACCAGGCGCGCCGCCAGCACGCCGCCCGCGCGCGCACCCAGCCAGGCTAGGCAGGTGACGACTCTGTGGTTCGTAGAACAGTAAGCTACCTGATCCTCTTGGTGAGGTGGTGCAGCGTGCCGGCGGAGGGCGGCGGCGCGTCGCCGGCGGGCGCGTGCACGGGCAGGCGCTCCACGCTCTCCAGCACCGCCACCAGGCGCGCCGCCAGCACGCCGCCCGCGCGCGCACCCAGCCAGGCTAGGCAGGTGACGACTCTGTGGTTCGTAGAACAGTAAGCTACCTGATCCTCTTGGTGAGGTGGTGCAGCGTGCCGGCGGAGGGCGGCGGCGCGTCGCCGGCGGGCGCGTGCACGGGCAGGCGCTCCACGCTCTCCAGCACCGCCACCAGGCGCGCCGCCAGCACGCCGCCCGCGCGCGCACCCAGCCAGGCTAGGCAGGTGACGACTCTGTGGTTCGTAGAACAGTAAGCTACCTGATCCTCTTGGTGAGGTGGTGCAGCGTGCCGGCGGAGGGCGGCGGCGCGTCGCCGGCGGGCGCGTGCACGGGCAGGCGCTCCACGCTCTCCAGCACCGCCACCAGGCGCGCCGCCAGCACGCCGCCCGCGCGCGCACCCAGCCAGGCTAGGCAGGTGACGACTCTGTGGTTCGTAGAACAGTAAGCTACCTGATCCTCTTGGTGAGGTGGTGCAGCGTGCCGGCGGAGGGCGGCGGCGCGTCGCCGGCGGGCGCGTGCACGGGCAGGCGCTCCACGCTCTCCAGCACCGCCACCAGGCGCGCCGCCAGCACGCCGCCCGCGCGCGCACCCAGCCAGGCTAGGCAGGTGACGACTCTGTGGTTCGTAGAACAGTAAGCTACCTGATCCTCTTGGTGAGGTGGTGCAGCGTGCCGGCGGAGGGCGGCGGCGCGTCGCCGGCGGGCGCGTGCACGGGCAGGCGCTCCACGCTCTCCAGCACCGCCACCAGGCGCGCCGCCAGCACGCCGCCCGCGCGCGCACCCAGCCAGGCTAGGCAGGTGACGACTCTGTGGTTCGTAGAACAGTAAGCTACCTGATCCTCTTGGTGAGGTGGTGCAGCGTGCCGGCGGAGGGCGGCGGCGCGTCGCCGGCGGGCGCGTGCACGGGCAGGCGCTCCACGCTCTCCAGCACCGCCACCAGGCGCGCCGCCAGCACGCCGCCCGCGCGCGCCACCCAGCCGCGCACCACGCGCGCACGCTCCGCGGCTTGGCCGGTACCGTCTGCACACGATACACGAGCTTATCGTCTTACACCACAGACCTAATTTTTCAGACTTTTTATTCAAACTTAATTTACCCTATGAGTGTCTGTTGTGTAAGTGTGTACGGCTTGGCCGTCGCACACACTCCAATGGGCTTATGGTAAGAAATTAAACCACTTGTCACTAATGCTGTGTCATGCAATGACCAAGATGTAAGGTTTACAGTTAGGGGCTTGGGTGTGCATCATTCGTCTGATAAGCAGTTACTTTCTTCATAGGCAAGAAAAAAAAATCTTCTTCGTTATTTGTGTACCTACATACTAATCTAGCTTTTTTCAGACTGCAGACAGAAATTCAGACTTGCACCTCCGTTTAGGGGACGTTTGTGAGGGTGTTGGAGGGTGAAAGTTACGTTTTTTTTTTTTTTTTTTTGTATTTGTATACAAATCCTAGTCCGCATCGCATACCCAGCTTGCTACGACTTCTGGAATGGCCCTAGTGATTTTGGTGAATGAGTCAGTCAGTCAGTCAGTGACGAAATCGACGTATTAGGTATTAATAAAAGCTAGACAAATGAAGCTTAGTGTGTTTTATAAGTCTGCTCACTACAACTTATCCTAAGAATTTGAGCTCTCATTATCCAGGTCGGAGCTATAAGGGTTTCAAAATACGACGAAACGCTTCGAGAAAAGGTAGTGTCCCTGCTTTTTGTTTTAGATTCGTCTTTGCATGGGTACCACCGTGCCCCCGCATTACATTCTTATAAAGTGCTAGGGTGTTGAAAATTGGGGGACTGTCAATATTAGGTATATATATAGGGTGACTAGTAATTAGGGACCGATACTTACATGTGATTTTACTCATGATAAAAAACGTAAACTTTCCCAAAGAAACATTTTTTTTATTTAAATACTCATTCACTTTCATCAGAATAACACAGCAGCCGTATGAAAATGTTTAGATTGTTGCTAAATTAAAAGTAGGTATAAAAAAAATGATTCTTTGGGAAAGTTTTGTTTACATGAGTATAATCACGTGTTTAAGTATCGGTCACTAATTACCAGTCACCCTATATACCCTATTTCATAAACATGATCCCATGTTTATTTAACTTTCTGTGCCTGAACAATGCTGCGCTCGCTCTACTTATACAAGTGAGTCATGCATGACACACCTCCCTCGGTACTACACACAAGTACACTCGCGATCTTAAGCGCAGTCCAAACTCAATTAAGGGCTGATTGCTCAATAGTCAGATAAAAGTTATCTAAACCAATAACCAATTTTCAGTGAAAGACAGATTGCTACTGATGATAGCCAGTATAATCAAATCTGTCCATGAATGTTGCCTCACAATCTATATAATAAATATAAAATTCAAAGTCCTGACTGACTGATATATCAATGCACAGCCTAAACCGCTGGTCCCAGAGACATGAAATTTGGAGGGTGTGTTCTTTGTGAAGAGTAGGTATCCAATAAGAAAGGGTTTTTCGAAATTCCACCCCTAAGAGGGTGAATGGCAAGAGGGTGAAATTTCACGCTGACGTAGCTCAATAAAGTCTATCTATCTAACGAAAACAATAGATATGGTTCTATACTTTTCCTCCCGTGCGTTCCGTTACAACCATTTTATTTAAAAAAAAATATTTCAATCCAAATTCTTAAATAACTGGATTAAGTTATGATTATGATTTATATTAAATTAAAGGTCTGTATGTAAGTAGTACATTATACAAGATGATGAGTACAATGACCCCTTTTAAGGATTAAAAAGATCAAAATATAAGGGTGTAAATACGTTTATCTCTGCAATTTGGCGAAAAGCCTATTATCTAACCTATTTATCGTATGTTTTCACTGTCCGGTCAAACAAATAGCTTTCAACAAGTTATAAGGACGCATATTTTGGCTTTTTCATACAAATAGCTATTCGTAGTATGCGTATATACCCTCCCATCGTTAGATAGCGTGGGCCAGTAAGATTCCTTAAAATCCCTTAAAGATTATTGGGACGTTAAAAACAGAGATAGATAAGTTCTACCTCAAGTATGCCAAAACTAGTTATAGATACGTTATTGGATTCGGCCGTAAGAAGAACTATACCAAAACATAAAATATTGGCTTGAAAATAATGTTCACATTAACTGCTCACATCACAAAATATACCCGAAAATTGGTACAATACTAGACAAGTCAGCGTGTCACTTACCATTAGCTTGTGGTGAAAGCACTTGCAGCAAGGAAGGCGCTAAGCCAGATGACTGCAACTCATACGCCGAAAGCAGCTCGTCTCCACACAATAGTTCTGTTAGTTGATCTAGCGACTCGGTCAGCTCGTTTTGCCAGTCCTCTGAAAGTTTAAGAAGTTTTTTAGATGCCGTCTATATAAATAAAAATGAAATGCTCACTCAAATCACTTGAGAACAGCTGGACCGATTTGGTGTTTTAAAATTTTCGTAATAGTCAGAATAAAAGAAGTAATAGTTTTATGCGAACAAAAATTGGAAAAAGGTCCCCCTTAATTTTCAAATTCGGGAATAATTGTAAAGTCTTCTAAAAAACTTTACAATTATTCTTCTTTCTTCTTCTTTTTATTGTGGAATTTTGTAACTATTGAAAAATAGCTTTTGCCCGCGGCTTCGCCCGCGTGGATGTCGAAAAATATCCTACGTGTTTATCCAGGTTACTAACTATCCCCCTTAGTAATAAACATATTTTAACAGATGAATAGTTACCCAACGGTTTCTCTCTTTCAGTCGTCAGTCATTTGGCATTCGAAAGAAGAAGACAAAGCGTTGCGTAACTATACAGACGCTATACAACGTTTATTAGTAAGGGAGTAAATGTGTGCCAAATTTATTCCAAATCCGTAACAAACATTCACATTTATAATGTT
Organism: Oligia fasciuncula; assembly: GCA_963082905.1. NCBI lineage: Eukaryota > Metazoa > Arthropoda > Insecta > Lepidoptera > Noctuidae > Oligia > Oligia fasciuncula. The sequence goes on along the minus strand of OY720395.1, from coordinate 9,626,973 downwards.
AGTAGGATTTGACAGAACAGCGTCTGTCGGTTCAGCTAGTAATAAATAAATAAATAATGTTTCGTTACCAGTAGGTTGCAAGGCGAGTCGCTGCATCCGCGCGAGTAACGCTCGCAGCCTTGCGACGGGCGGGCGCGGCTGGCGCGTGGCCGCGTTCGCGAGGTGGCGCGAGTACAGCGCGCGGGCACGCTCGCATACCTGGTGCAACCAAATTAAAGCAATGTATACACAGCTTCACTACAAGGTAACTAGTAACAAAAATGAATGCACACATCACCATGCTCAAATCAACAACCATAAATTAGACAATGAGCGACTGATAAAGTAGTACGGGCGATAGTAGATACAAAATCGCAATATAATAAGTTCATTCCTAGTATTAAAATTCTAAAGAACAAACCTGTGCTTTCAACGCCTCTGCTTTAGCCGCTAGTCTTGATCGACTCGCGTTTACCGCGTTATGAGGTGTCACTGTCCTGCGATCTGTCCAGCCACTCGCCAGCTCAGGACCTAAAAGATAATATAATTATATCAAAATAAACCTTTGCCCCATAGTAGAATAATAAAGGTTGGAAAAAATTCTGCAAAAAGCAACTAAAGAAAGTTACAAAGAAAAGAAGTATTTATTGTAACTTTCGTTTTATTCTTACTCTACTTAGCCTATAAACAGTTCTCACAATGAATATGCATTCATGTTTTATATTCTTACCTAAAAAGGTTTCAGCTGTGAAAGAATGTTTGGTGCCCCTGTTTGATTCGAAAATAAAACCAGGCAAGTCTTCTCTGAGTACTGTAGTTTGTTGCTGACCATCGGTATTGTGGATTTGTAGTTCCTTTTCCCTGAAAGAACATACAATGAAGTCTTGATAGATTCAAATGACAAATATAACATTGTTAAAAAAATACAAGTTACTTACTTTTTACATGAGAGAGCCCAGTTGCCAATAATCAATTTAGAGGCTCCAGGTTTAGACAGAATCGGTTGAGGGACCGAATTCTTTACTGAAGCTCGGGCTCTTTGAAGTTTGTCGATAAATTCGCCACGATTTTCTGTAATTAAACCATAACTCACTATCTTTTTTCTCAACAGAACATGTATTAAGTTACTTCTAAAACCAAGGACTGCTATATTAATTCGAAGGACAACAAACTTGAAAACTTTTTATTTATCTCACGACCGCGAATACACTGACCATCTTATTAGTAGAAGATAGCATACTGTTTGAGAGTATAGAATCATGATTCATTGAAATAGGTAGCGAAAACGTTGTGGAAGCAACACTAGACCAACAGGGAAATGTTGTCACTAGTATTTTTGCAGCGACAGACCTACAATAGGTGCACCCTCCCAAAATATTTTTCATTAATATAGCCAAAGGGCGTTTTTATTAAGCTCGTCCTCCAAATAGAATCTATATTTTACTACTATTTAATTAAAGACGCAACATTACAGCAAAATATGTAGTGCGTGCGGGTTAATTCCGCGTGCGTGCGCAGATGACACTCAACGCCTTAAAGAGGAGGCGATAAGGTAGACCGCGAAAGTAAAAATTAAATGAATTTCGCGGGCTTCCCCGCTGCTTTCGCCTTAAATGACAACATAATAACAGTACATACCGGTGTTATCAGTCTGATGTTCAGGGCTGCCGCTGGAGTACATGGTGGCGAGCTTGCCGTCGAGCAGGAAGCGGAACCAGCCATTGCTGCCCGTGCTGAGCTCCAGCGCGGCCGCGTCGCTCCACACGTACAGCGCGTCGCGGCCGCGGCACAGCGACCACTCCGCCCACGAGTAGCCCACGCCGCTCGACAGACATGACGCGTCCTCGCTACAGCCTACACGACACAAATGGGTGTAAAAAGACCCATCACATAGCCGTTTCTATGCATTCTGTACATGAATCTAAGTAACATTGAGCAATAATTATTGCTGAGAAACGACTTTTATATTTTGCGTTTAAAATCGCTGTTTTGCGTGAGTTTTAAAAACATTGTGTATGAACCAAAAATGATCACAATTACGGAGGGTAAAGTGATTCTCGGCTTCATTATGCTTTTTTACGAATTTTCTAAATTGTTTTGTGAAATGTATGAAAAAACAAGATGGCGGCGTTTGTTCTGATTTTGGCCACGCGCCAAAAGATCCTTGTACAACTATATTTTCTTACCCGGAATACTAGAGGTTTCGCTGTCAGATGACAAGAAGGCCGCGGGCGTGGCCGCCAGTCCCTCAACCTTGCTGAACACTCCGAGACGCGCGAACTGCTCCAGGTATATGTCGGAAGCCTTCACCATCAGCTCCTCGGCGATACCCAGCACTATGAGGTGACCGTCGTCGTCGTCCTATGTCATAACAAGTTACCATATTTTAAAAGTCTGGTTAGAATTATTCAAAGAAAGAAAAATCGAACCTACCAGGATTTTTATTTGAAATAAACTGATTCTTTTAATAGATTTATCAAAAACTGCACATTATTTGACACAAATTTCTTGACTGTAGAATGACTGTAAAATAATTAAACAAACACAATATTGATATAACACAAAAAGTTACAACTACATTATATAAAGAAATTATTGTTAAACACAAAAAATTATAAACACAAGAGAAGGATTGTTGATGCAGGTAAGTTTCGATGGTGTGATGTCTTTACAAAAATGGGGATGCATTCAAGAATAAATGATAGTGAAAAAAAACAAGAAATCAGAATCTTAATCAACTCAGCAGTTAACAAATAAAAATATTAGTATTATAAGTCTGACGCTGATAACTGACATTAATTATTTGTGTTTAGCTATTCTAAGTTCTAAGCTGAGCGCATTTGATGGCATCGTTCGACGGATTCAAGCCAAACATGGATTTCAAACGTACACAAAAATCCGAGCAACGGTATCTCAAGCAATGACGAGTGATTACGGCTCTAAAACGGTTGATCAGTTTAGCGAGCTTCATTTATTCTCAATCGTGTTTGTAGATACAAATTAGAATATAGGATGTTTAGCGTTTCGTTCGAAACCACTGGCTGCATATTATTCGGAGCAATAGGTATAAATCAGTCATTTTAGAGCCGACTGCCTGGGAGCATCACACCATCGTAACGTTACCGCGGGCGGGCGGATATAGCGGCTGCGCAGCACTCGCGGCGGCGCGCGCCGGGCCGCGCCCAGCTCGCCCTGCCACACACACTACGTCAGCCGGGGATCTGTCACGCGGCTCATTGCGAGCGGTGCCGCAATACTACCGTCAAATCCGTTTTCGGTTTATCAATTTCAAGAGATAGAAGTACAGAAATACTGAATGACAGGCGACGAGACGCGCCAGCCAGACATTAGTAGTTTATTCGCACTAATTCGAAATCACGAATATTGCCGAGGCATATAACTTAAATCGTAGCACTGCACATTGCGTGAATGTACACTCGTAATCATAACTCGTATCAGTCGGGCAATCAAACTGACAGCAGTGCAAATTCATGTCAGTAATAAATCTATTGCTTTAACTGTACTGGAACGTAATGGATTGCAATTATCCGCAAAAAATTGCGTGTGGTTGTACCGTAGGCTATTTTTGGCGGGCAGGCTGCTAGATAGTGTATCAATAGGGGCATGCATTTAATTGAACCTTTAATAATTTCCAATTTGCGTCCTATAACAAATATTATTGAACACTGTAATATAATGAAAACACCTCCTAAAAATACTAAATAGCCAAGTAAGTGCAACCAACTTAAAAGGTTTTTAGAGGTTCATTAATTTAGAAAACCGTACATTATTAAGCAGCAACCTAACCAAAAGTGATAGTCGCGCGAGTACGCGATCATCGCACTCCTTTATATGGATATACATACTCGCGCAGTCAATCAAGTCGCGTTTGTACGTCATTTTTCAGATAAACGATAGCGTAAACGCGTATTCGCGCGACGATAGCTTTCAGTTAGGAAGCAAAGTTAGAAGGTATGGTAATATGGTTTTCGAGGATCAGTTTAGTATATTTCATTACAAGTGCGGAAAGGCTGTCATTGCAAAGAGTTCCGACAAATGTCTACCCGAGCCGAGGCGCAGCCGAAGGCGAGGGTTGACAGTCGGAACAAGTTGCAATGACGGTTCCGCAGGTGTACTGAACGACTATTTTTAATACAGTTGCGAAAAAATTAAGCAATTTAATAAAATAATAAAAACACAATATTGCTTTTTTCTCTTCTCTCCATGCAAAAAATTCGTCGTATGTGGATATGTAACGACTTTTTGACTTTTCCGGTAAAATGTTCTCCGAAGCATTTTGTGCAATTATACTGAGTTCCGGTGGTGTTAATTTAAAAAAAATAGGGCCGAAATTACTCATTTTGTGCAACAAACAACTAAACTCGCAAAGAAAATTTCTGGAAAATGGCGCCAACCGTAGAATATAAGCAGTTTTTTTTTCTTCACCCATTTTGGTAGGCAAAAGGAACTATCCATACAGCTTAGTCTTCAGTATATTTTTTTATTGATATGAAATGAAAATGAAATTTAATGAAATGAAATTAAACCTAACCTAACTCATTCAATTAAATCATTAAATCTGATATTGAAATAAATTAGTAGCTTCTTTTTAGAAATATACGTATTTGTATGAATCACAAAAACTCTTTAGTAAAAACTTCATGGTTCGTTTTACTTTTTAATAGACATTATTTTGACAGTTGGGAAAGAGACACGCACGAGTTCGGGAAAGGTAAAAAAAAAGCACTAGTATGTAATAGCCCACTTCCCGAACGCTATACGTCCCTGCAATATGATGGTTTTATAGCGAAAAGTAAACTCAATACTTAGATTAAATATGATTGTAATCTCAGAGAGCCAGATATATAGGTTTCACATCGACAGCCATTAGCAGAGAGAGAGAGAGATAGTTCTGTCTCAAACTTCAAACTCAACTGACAAACTTGACATTTGACAGATTGTATTCGTTTACATAAAACGCTCCAATACTAGGCCTTAAACTAATACAATATTATGCAACAAATACTAGGCCTCAAAACAAAAGTATAACTGTATCTGAAAATACACATAACAAACATAATTATGTATGGTCAATACACAAAGTTAACATTTTAATATTTGAGACACAAACTTTAAATGTTTTTCGGCAGTTAATGGTTTTGTTAAAACATCAGCCAACATTTCATTAGTACAAAGATATTCCAATTCAACCTGTTTCTTTGTTACCAAATCTTTTACAAAGTGATGTCTTATATCAATATGCTTAGACCTCGCATGGAATACAGGATTATTACAAAGTTTATGTGCTGACTGATTGTCATTTAACATCAACACTTTACAAACAATGCCAGTACATTCGGAAATAAATGTTTTCAAAAACATAGCTTCTTTACAAGAATCAGAGATTGCCATGTACTCAGCTTCTGTACTAGAGAGTGCCACTGTACGTTGCTTACGACTTTCCCATGAAACTATAGACTTTCCAATACGAAATAGGTAGCCAGTGTAAGATCGACGATCCAACTGATTGGCCCCCCAGTCTGCATCAGTGAAACCAACAATATTCATTTCACCTTTCTGAAAAATAAGACAATAATCAACTGTTCCTTTCAAATACCTCAAAACCCTTTTTGCTGCTTTGCAGTGACTTTCACCATAACAGTTGTTGAACTGGCTAAGGAAACTCACACTGTGAGAGATATCAGGCCTGGAACATACAGATAAATACATTAAATAACCAATAAGGCTTCTATAATCAAAGTTACATTTTGAACTATTTTCCTTCTGTAACTTTATTCCAACCTCCATAGGAGTTTTCATTGGTTTGCAATCCGCCATATTGAATTTATCTAATATTTTCTTTATGTAACTCGACTGATCCAAGATAAAGCTCCCATCAGCTGTTTTTTCTATTTTCATGCCTAAAACATGATGGGCGATACCTAAATCTTTCATGTCAAATTCATCCATCAGTCTCTTCTTTATAATATTCCTTTGTTGTGATGTTTTTAATGTAAACAACATTATATCATCAACATAAAGAGCAATAATCATTATTTCACCATCATGACTATATACATAAACACATGGTTCCGAAGATAACCTGTTAAACTTCAATTTTTGGGTTAAAACATCATTAATTTTCTTATTCCATGCTTTCGCCGACTGTTTTAAGCCATATATTGCTTTATTTAGCTTATAAACTTTCTTCTCACATCCTTTTACCACATAACCTACTGGTTGTTCCATGTAGACAGACTCTTCTAGGTCTCCATTGAGAAATGCAGTCTTTACATCAAGATGCTCAACCACCATGTCATACTGAGCAGCCAGGGTCAGTAGTATTCTAATACTTGAGTACCTTACAACTGGAGAGAATGTTTCGTAGTAATCTACTCCATACTTCTGTGTGTATCCTTTCGCCACCAAGCGAGCCTTATACTTGAGTAACTCTCCATTCAATCCTCTCTTTTTGCTAAAAACCCACTTGCATTTTACTGGCTTATGCCCCACAGGTAAGTCAACTAGAGTCCAGCATTTATTTTTTATGAAAGAGTTATACTCATCTTCTATAGCATCACTCCAGTGTTTAGCCTCACTGCTACTCAATGCCTCCTCCAGTTTAGTCGGCAGCTCCTCTACCATTATCTCTGTCAGCCCAGCATACTCTGCTTCTAGTACATCTTGATACGATGACTGCTCACTGTCCTCAGAGTCAAAGCTCGACCTCCCTGGCAAGTAAGTTACATCGGACGAAAAACTATCTGCACTCTCAGAATCCTCTTCACCATCCAAACTAAACATAGTTTGTCTGCGAGGATTTCTTGTGCCATCAGAAAGTAAATTGTCACCTATAGAGGTATTTACTTGTGGAGACTGTTCGCTCTGGACAGTCTGAGTAGGCTCAGATACTACTTTTGGTGATAGTTGTACAGTAGTTGGTTGTACAGTACTATCTTCACTCAATAACACAGATGTATCCAATACTATAACATCAGTATTTTTATTATCATCATGTGACACAATTTTACTACATAAAAACATATTTTCCACGAAAATGACATGCCTTGCTTTATGGATCTTCCTAGGATAAGATGGATCTATGAGCCTGTAGCCTTTACTTTCTTCACAGTATCCTACAAAGATAAATCTTTTACTTCTAGGATCCAGCTTCCTGGCATTTTCATCAACTGCATATGCTATGCATCCAAAAATACGTAAATGTGCAACATTCACCTTTTTAGATGTCCACTTTTCTTCAGGTGTTGTACCCATGACAGCCTTGGTGGGAGAACGGTTTTTTAGGTAAACCGCTGTGTTAGCCGCTTCAGCCCAATACTGTTTTCCCAGTCCAGCATCTTGCAGCATACAACGGGTTTTATCCATAATTGTCCGGTTAGCCCTCTCCGCTACACCATTCTGTTCACTGCAGTGTGGGACGGTAGTTTCATGCCTAATCCCACAGCTTCTTAGGTACTCCTGAAAAGACATATTTATGTATTCACCGCCATTGTCACTTCTTAAAGTTTTTATTTTCTTGTTAGTAAAATTTTCAACTAGTGCTTTGAATATTTTAAATTTTTCAAACACTTCATCCTTTTTCTTTAAGAAATAAATAAATGATTTTCTACTGAAGTCGTCAATGAATGTTACAAAATAACGTGATCCACTGTATGATGGAACCTGCATAGGACCACACACGTCAGTATGCACCAGCCCTAATATTTTAGTAGACCTACTGTGACTTTTCTTAGGAAATGGCAATCTAGTTTGCTTTCCTTCTATGCAAGCTACACAAGGACTAAACAAAGAATTATCAAAATTCATACCTTTAACCATTCCATTTTTCATAACATTCATGCTCCTCGAGTTCAGGTGACCTAACCTCTTATGCCAAACCTCATGTGACACAGAACCCCCAACGGACACTAAAGCAGTCATGTCTTCATCGTGTACTGTCAGCTCCTTAGGTTGAACCTGCTCACAGACTGAGTTCATGGCATTCTCTGATCTTACCTTAGAACTCACATTTTGTACAGTGTCTAGTTGATAAACACCGCTATAGCATGTACTAGTAGCTATGACTTCATCATCATCCAAGATTTTGCAACCTTGTTTATTAAAAATTACACTAAAACCTTTCCTAATTAACTCATTAACTGATAATAAATTTGCAGAAAGTTTAGGAATATAGTATACATTACTTATTGTCTTTAAACCTTTCTTTAACTGTACTTGCACACTACCAAGTCCTTCAGTCTTGACTTTTTCTCCATTTGCCACGTTAACTTCAAGCGATTTAGTACACTGAAAATCCTGCATGATCTCCTTGTTATTGGTCATGTGGTTGGTCGCACCACTATCCACATACCAGATATCACTCTGCAGTTTCACAGATAACGCTGTTAACCATGACTTTTCCGCCTTGGGAGTTGACTTCGGTTTACTTTCAGCTTTCTTTGGGCAATCTTTCTGTATATGACCAATTTTCTTGCAGCGAAAACACTTTGGAGGTTTCTTTGCCGCCAACGCATTGAGCTCCTGATGATCATCACGCTTACCATCGCGTCGCTGCTGTTCCTGTAAAAGCTTAGACTTAACCATATCACTAGTCAACTTTGTATTAGCATTCTCCAAAGCCATGATAAGGGGGTCAAAGTCCGGGGTCAAACCGCTCAACATGATTACAGCTAAAAACTCGTCATCAAATGCATTCCCAATATCTGTAAGCTGCTGCCCAAGCTCAGTTATTTTAGCTAGGTAGCTCTGCATGCTCTCCGCCTCGCTCAGCCTCACACCAAACAGCGCTCTTAACAATCCAAGTCTCCTGCACAAACCTTTATCCTCATAAGCGCGTTGCAAGCTATTCCACGCTTCATATGCCGTCTTCGCGTTACGAATATGTGGCAACGCGGATGGACCGACCGATAAGCAAATTTTTGCTAACGCCTTTTGATTCTTCTTAGGGTCTTCGTTCCCTTTTTCGGTTTCTATGCAATCGTATAGATCTTCGTGCATAAGAACGTTCTTCAGCATGAATTTCCACTGGTTATAGTCTTCGATGCCTCGCAGCTTTTCAATCTGCAGTCCCATAGAAGACATGGTCATTGTGCCGAACGATGACATGTCGTGAAAAAAACTGACTTTTATTTAATTTTTGTTTTTCTCGCGAAATAATTATTTTGCAGGGTGCAGCAAACACCCTGGGCCCATAACCTGATGGTTTTATAGCGAAAAGTAAACTCAATACTTAGATTAAATATGATTGTAATCTCAGAGAGCCAGATATATAGGTTTCACATCGACAGCCATTAGCAGAGAGAGAGAGAGATAGTTCTGTCTCAAACTTCAAACTCAACTGACAAACTTGACATTTGACAGATTGTATTCGTTTACATAAAACGCTCCAATACAATACACCACTTTTTGAGCAACTGTATTAAAATAGTATATTTCATTACAAGTGCGGAAAGGCTGTCATTGCAAAGAGTTCCGACAAATGTCTACCCGAGCCGAGGCGCAGCCGAAGGCGAGTGTTGACAGTCGGAACAAGTTGCAATGACGGTTCCGCAGGTGTACTGAACGACTATTTTTAATACAGTTGCGAAAAAATGAAGTAATTTAATAAAATAATAAAAACACAATATTGCTTTTTTCTCTTCTCTCCACGCAAAAAATTAGTCGTATGTGGATATGTAACGACTTTTTGACTTTTCCGGTAAAATGTTCTCCGAAGCATTTTGTGCAATTATACTGAGTTCCGGTGGTGTTAATTAAAAAAAATAGGGTCGAAATTACTCATTTTGTGCAACAAACAACTAAACTCGCAAAGAAAATTTCTGGAAAATGGCGCCAACCGTAGAATATAAGCAGAGTTTTTTTTTCTTCACCCATTTTGGTAGGCAAAGGGAACTATCCATACAGCTTAGTCTTCAGTATATTTTTTTTATTGATATGAAATGAAAATGAAATTTAATGAGATGAAACCTAACCTAACTCATTCAATTAAATCATTAAATCTGATATTGAAATAAATTAGTAGCTTCTTTTTAGAAATATACGTATTTGTATGAATCACAAAAACTCTTTAGTAAAAACTTCATGGTTGGTTTTTCTTTTTAATAGACATTATTTTGACAGTTGGGAAAGAGAACGCACGAGTTCGGGAAAGGTAAAAAAAAAGCACTAGTATGTAATAGCCCACATCCCGAACGCTATACGTCCCTGCAATACACCACTTTTTGAGCAACTGTATTAAAAATATATTTCCCTTAAATGCGTGAACTCACGGCATTGTCGAGCACGGCGGCCACGAGCTGCGTGAGCAGCGCGGCGGCGCGCGGCTCGCGGCGCAGCGAGATGTTGCGCAGCAGGCGCGCCGGCGCGTAGTGCACCATCTTGCGCACCAGCGACAGGCACGCGCGCCGCACGCCCGCGCCGCCCGCGCCCAGGTAGCGCGAGCAGAACACCGGCACCAGGCGTCTGTCGACCACACTCGTCAATACATATCATCACGCCTGTATTCCCCGAGAGGTGCACCCACATTTCGCCAGTTATGTTTAAGTTCCATAACGACGTAACGGGGGGCGAGCCTAAGCCATTCGAAAAGTTCCAGATGGAAAAACTCAAAGTCATCAATACATGACTAATTATTATATAATTACAGAGTTGGCCAGAGAGAAAGTAAAAATGGACCAACAGGTTTATTTATTTGTATTTTTTCACGGTTTACAAGTCGTAAGTCAAATCAAAATATTTGTTTTCACATTAACCTACATGGGCACTTATGAAACGTCAGAAGCTAGTCGGCTAGGTGTACGATTTCAATTGATCGTTTCCTATGGAAACAATAAGAGCAGGCGAGAAACTCCATGGTTACTCTTTTAAAAATGCTTCCGACTTACAACCCCAATAATCTATCAATTAAAATAAATAAAATCGGATTAGTTACAACACTTATAACTCAAGAACGGCTGGGCCAATTTTATTTATGATCTTTGATTTGTTAGATTTATGATCTTTGATTTGTTAGATTTTTGTCCCCCCCCGAATAGGAGAATAACTATTAAAACATGGGAAAATAAAACAAAAAAAAAATATGAAGACAATTCATTTTCTCATACATTTTGTAAGGAATGGCTTTTTTTTTGATGATGTCTCGAGAACGGATTGTCTGATTTCGATAATGATTCTGAGGCGGTACGAAGTTCGCCAAGGTCAGCTAGTAAAATGTATAAAACTAAAATAACAATTACTTACTCAAGGTATACTGCTGCCATTTCCTTGTCTCCAGTTTCAGGAAAATCATCGTCATTGGTCGGCGAGGGCGAGTCGTGATTTCCGACTACTAACCATTCGCCCGGACACTGAAGAATAGCTGCCACTTCCCTGTGACCTGGAAAGACAAACATATTTGTTTAATTAATTAGTCCATGTCCACAAAACTGTGTTTTGTGTTATTGAGTTTTTCGTCTTTTTACCCGACAACGGCGAAGCAAAAAGGAGGGTTATTTTACATTGAGTCTGGATTTGTCTGACTGGACAGGTCCACTCAATCTGTGTGGTTCTCTCCTCAAAAGATCATTTCAGACACCAATCTACATGGTCCGTAAAGATTATGTCCGGATTTTTTATATACACATTGAAATTGATGAATTTTATATATACAATGACATGAATATTTACTTTGTAAAGTTTTTTTTTTTATTTAATTATTGTGAATGTGAGGACTATGTGGGTCATTACTTTTTTCTGTTTTCCTTCTTAGTTAGTTTTAATCATGATCTGGCAGTTTGAGTAATTTACGCGGCCTACCCAAATGTCCTTTTGTTTGGTATTGTTCGTCGAATCGTTGAGCTCCTCAAGTTCTGAGTTGAGCTGCACGATTTTTGACAAATGCGTGCACTGATTGGACAGGTCCGCTCAATCTGTGTGTGGTTCTTTCCTCAAAAGACCATTTCAGACACCAATCTACATGGTCTTCACACGATCTGACCAAGATTTTGTCTGGACTTTAAAAGAGACTGTGACCTTTGAGTTTGTTTCGTCCTTTCTTCTCAGAGTAGTCAGGATAGGAGACGCCGACCTCATCTAGTTTAAAAAATATAATTGACGTGTAAAAGTGTTACAAACCTACTTACAGAAAATAAATCATTTATCATTGTGCCCGGTTGATGGCAATAAGGTGGCCCCTTATTACATGGGACTTAAACATAACTGGCGAAATGTAGGTGTAGGTACTAAAGGTACACCTCTGCCAAACCCTTAGGGGAATATATGCGAGATGTTCTGTTTATGTTTCTTGTTATTATTATGTATTAATGTTTACCTTGGTCGTGTCGTTCCCGAGCTTTATCAAGAGGCGTTTTCCCGTCTTCATCTCGTAGGTCAGCATTGGCACCGTAACGGAGAAGCACCTTGGCAATAGCAGGGCGACCGAAGCAGGCCGCGTAATGCAGAGATGAACTACGTTGTCCACGATTTACGTCAGCACCTAACGCAATACGTGATATACAATATTATAAGTATTTACATGGTGTCTAGCCCGTTCTTTTCCGTGGGAACCTACTACGCTTTGGAATGGGCAATTAGCTACATTTTTCTGACTGACAAAAAAAATGCTTTGAATTTGAATTTAAAAAACTTCAAGCTTATTTTCAAGGGAACAAAACCTCACCTTTCTCGCACAAAAACTCGACCATTTCCCTTGTACCGAAAGCCGAGGCCCAATTGAGCAACGTTTGTCCGACGTCATCGGTGAAGTTGACGTCGACGGCGCCGCTGGATACGGCAGCCAGCAAGGCATCGGTGTCCTTGCCGCGGATGCAGTCGATGAGCTGGCGGTGCGACTTGTCGCCGCGCGCGCCGCTGCCGCTGGCTGACGAGCCCTCGCCGCTGGCGCCGCCCGACGCGCTCGAGCCTGACGTCGAGCTGCCGTTGCGAGTTGAACCACTGATACAGAAAGGAGGCAGTGAGGAAACTTCTTCCAATATTTTTTTTATTAATTCACAACATAATATACTGACTATAATACTGACCCAACATTCTGTTCAAATTAGAAGAAAGAAAGTTCCGTTTTACCCGAATTTGAGAAAAATCCGAATCTTCTTTAGAATTAAGTTTTTTTACCTTTTTTTTTTTTTGACATGCGGATTTATGATATGTGCCAAATATTTATATTTATCTTATTCATATTTTCTTTCTTTCATAAGTAAATATTTTTTGTTTTTTCTATTTTTATCATAATGTTAATGATCAGGTTCTGAGACTATACCATAGACAAATTAGCTGATAAGGTACTATTTTCATGCTATGGCTTTGACTGTCTAAAGACTGTAGTAGTCATACTATGGAAAATAAAATCGTAACCAATCGCAATGTGTAGAGTACAACAAGTATCTTTTGGCGCCTGAATGACATTAACAGGCGGGCGTTGTTGGTAAACCGAATGTGAAATTGTCACCGAAATTGTATTGAAAAAACAAGATGGCGGCGTTACTACCGATTTCGGCCACGCGCAAAAAAAATAATGATTCGTTATGTAAGGTGCATACTTCTGTATGGCATGTCGCCCTTCACACAGGAGCACTAGCAACAAGTCCACTAGCCGCATGCATTCGAGACACCAGCGCTCGTCGGCCTGCACCGCCGCCTCCACAGCTGAGCATAACTCCAGGCGGACGAGATCCTAAAAACAATCATTGTATTTTATATTTACCACATTCATAAATATGATAATTTCTACTCAGTAACCAGTTTTAAATGCATTTACCTAAAAGCTCTTGCAGTAGAATAGTAAGGTAAATGCAAAAAGGCAACATCTGTCAAAAATAATAATGTTTGTTAAGGGAGCAAACAACTATTTTGAAGCGCAGCGAGGGATTTAAATTGCGTCTCGTACTCAAGCTTAAAATAGTGTTGCTCCCGAGGTGGACACTACTTTTTATCACCCTCGAGCCCTCTATGAAAAAATAAGTAAGTGCAACTTATGAATAAGAATAGTACGTTAATTTATTTACGTACAATTTTAAGTAAACAATTACGAACGAAGGTAGAATGCTTTTCGCGCGTTTTTATTTTTTCTCAATTTTTTTTTTTTTATTTGGCTCGCTCTCTTTTTACTTTATCATACAGCCTGTTACTTGTTCATACAATGTTTGTGATTGATCTCTTTGGTAATTAGAACTTTTACTAACAATATTCATATTCCAAGTTCAAATCACTTTTAGTCCCTAAGGATTAAAGAACTATTTTAGTCCCTGTTTATGAAAAATACACTAGATCTTTTTGAATAGATGTGATAAAAATATAGATAATTATTGTGTAACTTACATGTGTTATTTGAGCGGAACCTCGGCATAATGTAGAGAGCAGGCTAACAGTAGTAGATACTGCTGGAGCCGAACACTTGTCGTCACCACTTTCAGCACTGCCCAGCCGACGAACTAGTTCCTCTATCAAACCTATGAAGGAAAATATGAGAACAATTAGATGCATAAATGAAATACTGAGAAATATGAAATACCTAAGTAAAGTTATTTTTTCTATTTTATAAATTCGTATTTTTAAACCAAGAGCACTGATGAGCTTCTGAATGTTCAAACATAAAATACATTCATCAGGGTTGATAAAAATCATGTTTTTTTTTTATCGGATTTATTTGATTTAAATCGGATTTTATTGTTTTTTTTTACATTCTGATCTTTCTTAATTTGAAAGTCAGTTATTAATTAAATAATAACACTACATATAGGGTGACTGGTAATTAGTGACCGATACTTAAACACGTGATTTTACTCATCATTATGAACAACTTTTACTATGGGACCAAACCTGAAATCGCGAAAAAAAAATCAGCTGTTCCCTACATTTATGTTCGCTTAACCCGTCAAAATGTAGGGAACAGCTGTTTTTTTTTTCGCGATTTCAGGTTTGGTTCCATAGTAAAAGTTGTTCATAATGATGAGTAAAATCACGTGTTTAAGTATCGGTCACTAATTACCAGTCACCCTATATAATACAGGGTTATTGGTAAAACATTAACTACCTATTAAGAGGTCATTGTAATCATCATTATGAACAACTTTTACAATGGGACCAAACCTGAAATCGCGAAAAAAATCAGCTGTTCCCTACATTTATGTTCGTAGAACTCGTCAAAATGTAGGGAACAGCTGATTCTTTTTCGCGATTTCAAGTTTTGTCCCATAGTAAAAGTTGTTCATAGTGATGAGTACAACGACCTCAGAGGTTGTTAATGTTTTACCAATAACCCTGTATAAACAGCATTGGACACGTGTGTGCGCGCTGTAGGTTATGTCGGGGGAAGTCCCTTGACACATTTTGGCTGATTTGGTCGCAGTAAAAAAGTATTGATTTAAATCATTATAAAAAAATCACTTGATTTTAATCGCGATTTAAATCAAGTGATTTAAATCATATCAACCCTGCCAAGTATGCCTCTATTTTATTTATTTATTTGGTTCACCAACAATTGTATACACTATTTTAAGCAATTTAAACAAAAGCAACAGATCGGAGTAAAGTGTAACAATCACTTGATAGGTAAACTCTGCATGCACACAAATAGTTGTCGTAACTAACAAAAAATAGAAATAAAAGACTATGTGAATGTGTATGTGTGTGCGTAGTGTGTGTGTATGTATGTATGTGTAAATTGCACTGATTAGAACTAAATAAAATTAGATAAGTAAACTAAATTTCAAAAACAATAGCTGTCAAAATGGACGTCGATTCGATCACTGCAATCATTCAAACCCCTTTATGCCTCAAACCTCAGCCGCACTGGCGCGTTTCACTAACTTTATCTGAAACTAGCTTCTGCCCGCGACTTCGTCTGCGTAAAATTTCTTGTTTTAACATAAAATATACCCTATAACACTCACAAATAATGTGGCTTTCTATTGGTAAAAGAATTTTCAAAATCTGTTCAGTAGATCCAGATATTACCCCCTACAACCTCACAAACTTTACCTCTTTATAATATTAGTATAGAAGTATAGATGTCATGTTACATACCATGTTCAGCTAGTGGGGCTGGATCTGCATGCGCGCGCGCAAAGCGGTCAGCAAGAGACGCGAAGCACCGGAGCGCCGCGTCGGCCACCCGCGCGTCATTGTGACGCAACAGTGCCGACAGTGACGAAACTGCGTCACCCACGCGAGCGTCACCCGGTTCCATTTTGCCACATACCCTAACAAAACAAATTATTTTTCAATCATCACAACAACTTTTGGAATTTGCCCAGTAAATGTAAACCGTTAAATAAATAAACAATATCAGGAAGTTATCAATAAAATACCTGGAAACCACTGCCATAGCTGAGTGGAGAGTATCCTTGTGCACAGATGTACCATGATGTGTAATGAAGTGTAACACTGCAGGAAGGCCACCACCTTCCCAAACGGCGCCTGCTTCCCTGGTGCATACCAACTCTAACACCTGTGATGAAAGATAGGCGGTACAGTTACACAAATACACAAAGCTTTCAAGATTCAAGAGTCTTTATTTGTGGAAACATGAGTAATTGAGTATACATACAGAGCATGCAAGTTATCACAATAGGTACTTTATTAGATCAGTCATGTTTGGCCTCAGTGGCGTACAAATATTTAAATGTCAGTAAATAACATATTGATTGGATAAATTAACAAATTAAAACAAAATAGTTAAATGCTTTAAAAACTTAAACTTTCTAACTTCAACAGATGATCCAAAAACTTACTTTAATGCACTGTTCAGCAAGGTCCTTACTGGTACGATTGTTAGGATCTACTGTGAGCAATCTGCTGCAGATAGCCTTAACAGCTCCTTCAATAGCAACAATCCGTCTTGTGCATTCAGCTGCAAAATAAATCAAATTAAATGTATAGCCCTGAGACAAAATTTACAGGAAAACCATTTTGTATATTAACACTTAATAACACAAAATTAACAGAAAGATAATTTACTAGGACTTTTGATTGTTAGGAAAATAAAAAAGATACTGGTAAATGATACAATGCTAGGTAATTATGCATCTATATCGATAGAAATATCTCTTTCATCTTGGGAACAGAAGTAATAAAACAAATGTTTTTTATTTATTCAAATGGTGAATAACAATATGGACCATGTGTCATGATCATGACCACATGCAATGGAATTAAATTTCTGTTCACACTTAGACAGAACTCAACCTAAACATATCATATTTTGTTACACATATGTTGTAACAATATACTAAATTCATTTTTGTCACTAGACTTACCAGAAACATCCAAGTAGTATGTGATAGCCCTGGCTGTCACCTCCAGGACATTATCTGGAGCACATTCATCTAAGAATATTTTACACAATGCTGGAAGAAATGTTCTAGGAGGGCAGCTGAAATAAAAGTAGGCCACATTCAATGTGTTGGTCCCAATGTAAGAAAGAATTATCACACTGTTAGTAAATATAGACAAATTACAATTTTATTAATAAAAAGTATTAAACAAAGATACTTTTCTTGTATTTCTGTGTGACCACATTGTTCTTCTAAATGATGCAATTTTGAGTTTTCATTTAGAAAATTTGTTCTGGAAGGTTTATGTGAACATAACATTGTCATTAATCATTCTTATAATAAAGAAATCTTGATGTATTGTCAAGTCATAAAAACCATGTGAAGCAGGGGCATTGCTAGTTATACATAAAACAAGTTTCAGTGTTGTATTACTAAAAATGAAATCAATTGTTTTTTGCTGACATCTATCCAGGGGGCCTAAAAAGGCCACTTTTGCAGATAACATTATGAACCATATTATGACGCAGACAGTCCGTGTTTTTCTTTTGCAGCACTATGTAGGTATAATCAAAGAGATTGGGATTGGATTCAGTTTTTTTTTTTTTTTTTAAATATCTGAAAAATCCTTTTCCAATGGGATTTGACACGATTAACTTAACAGTTAACTGTCCATTATGATTCATAATGTTATCCTTTTATGATTCACCAAAGTGGCCTTTTTAGGCCCCAAGTCTTATTGCAACAGTGAATTAAATGCAGATGAAACAAAGGTGTTAATAATCCCATCTCATCAATTTGTTATTTAGCTTATCACAAGCCTTTGCCAATCTTAAATGATGATAAGCTATGTTTTGGTTGGCTGCTTGCCATACAGATTATATTTTAGAATGAATTACCTTTCAAAGCATCTGTCAACATTGTCAGACATGAGCAGTAACATGCATAGTTGTTCAAGAGCAATGAGCTGCATGTCACGCTCATCACCCTGCCCCGTCAGCAACCATTCTAACAAGGTTTCTGGATCCACTTCCGCCATCTATATTACAATAAATATGTATAAATTACACAAATACATATCTAATATACCATTAATCCAGATACAATTCAATTTTGACACAAAATATTAGAATAAAGCACCACATAGCTACCTTCTTGATTTAGTGGCCCAGGTCACCTGAAATGAGAATAAATAACTGTGAACAATGCATTAGTCACCACTTCATGTTTAAAAAAGTCTATACCTACTATACAATTTTTGGTAACCTAATGAAGACTTAGCACTATAATTTAGGATGTTGAAACTTAAATATGAAAATAGTTCAATGAACTATATACTATTTATAAACATCCTATGAAAAAAATAACACGTGCATGCTAAAGAAAAAAACATCGAACACGAGAAATGTTAGAGATAGATTTTAATTGTAATTTTATGTAGGTTACGGATAATATGACTGAGAATATTATGCAGAATGGTCCTTTCTCTTTCGTAATAGTAACTCAAAAGAACACCAACATGGTGTCTAAAATAATGAAAAGGTACGCTAGAGTAAACAGTAAATTATGATTAAAAAACATAAACAATGATAAATAAGCACAATAAATAAATAAAGTTTTAGGACAAGAGTGAAGGTGACAATGTATTTCTTACCACTTGCAATCAGTTGACACTAATCATCGATATCAAATAAAATGCACTTTAAACTATTTTAAAGAAATCTAAAGTTTATTTTAAAAGAATTAACACCCAGCTGATATTACAACGCAATATAATCGCACAAGATTTTCTACAAAAATCTCTTGACATCAAGATCATCAATCGCCATTTCCACAGATATATAAAGTTTTTTTTTTTTCACAATTTTTGTTTGGCAACTTTGTTTTCATACCACAGACAAGGACAATGGATGCTAAACCAAATCTAATATACTACTCAAGACTGTTAAGGTAGCCCCACGCCACTAAATGCGTATTTTGAAAACTGTTTGTTGAAAATGTCTAATTTTCATCTAAAAAAAATAGCCCAACATTGCTTTGGCCTCGCCTCTGGTTAAGCTAATAAATGGCATTCGGTTAAGGTTGACGGCGATACGGGGAGGAGGTGCTCATAATGCGTGCGAGAAGGCACTCTTTAATGTTTACCTATGGTTGCTAGGAAACCAATAAAATTACTAAACTAATCAAAACAATCCGAGAGTATTTCGTTGCATATTCTCCGTAATTTACTTAATTCTTTGGTAAAGCGCTGAGATCCTCAGGTGGACGGTTCGTCACCTCACCACATAACTAGAATTATGTTGTCAATACCAGAAATAGCTACACAAATAATTGATAAAACGCATACAAACGTGAACGAAAATAACTCTAGAACAATATTTTTCGTTGGAAGCAAATCTGTAGTAAGTTAGATTGTATGATTACTCATTCCAGTTTTGTTAAATTTCTCATTGTGTCAATCATACAATACTTTTAGGGCAAAACAACACTACTGTATACCTTCCTGGAGAAGAACGATTCGCCACGCGAAACACTAGTAGTGGAATACTCTTTTGGAAGAAAATCAAATCAAAAACAAGGAATCGAGAAAACTTTATGTCACATTTGGGAATACGGCGGCAAATTGGAAACATTGAAAAACGTGCTGCAGGCTACACCGATACGCGGGAAGTTCTTCTTCTGCGTCATGGTAGATCTTTGTAAAATTAAAAGTATTTGGGAAACTTTAGAAACTTGCACTCAAACAATGAAGGACGTCTATTCAAGCGCAGAAACTTTACCAGAGTTATTAATTGTTTGTGGGAAATATGATCTCTTTAGGAATTTTGGTAAGTTTGAACAATCTTGGCTGGATACAATAATATTTTTCCGCATACCCGTAGGTACTTCATCATCATCAGCCTACAGCAGTACACTGCTGGACATAGGCCTCTCATTGCACGCCATAATATTCAACTCGATTTTCGACAACTCTCATCCAGCTTCTACCAGTCACCCGTTGATACCTACACGAGGTTAATATTATAATGCGATGATATGTTCTACTAATTATCTTCAGCCAATATTACAATGAAGAAGATAAGTCGGCATTTCTACGAGTACCTACCTAATCATTAATTCATTACTAACATCAAATTTCAGATAGCGATATAAAAAAAATTATCTGTACAACCTTAAGGAGCTTCGCATTGCTCAATCATGCGCACTTACTGTTCTATTCGTCTAAAGAACCACAACTTTTAAGGCGCGCCAAAGATATGTTGTTCAACATAGCTTTTGGGAATTGTATTCCCATCAAAGAGAAGAATACGAACTACACAAAGCCTTTGTTTATACCTAAAGATTCGGATACTTGGGAAAGCATTGGAGTGGCGCCATCTACAATAGAACAAGTGAGTTCTACCTCAAATACTGATGATTGATTGATTGTTGGTTTATTATATTCAGGGCTCGGAAACCGGTTGAAATTCTTAACCGGTTACGGTCATTGACCCCAAACCGAAATCGATTTAGGTTAAGGTTTGCACTTTACCGGTTTATGCGGGAAACCGGTTTTTCATGAATTTTGGTTTTGTTACTGGAAATTAATCGGTTAAAACCAAGTTTGAACCCCCCCCTGGCCCCCGCCACTCTCGCGAGCACGGTCTGGACGTTGCAATATCATTTAGTTACAAAATTTTATTACGGAATTAACCGGTTAATTTGGGTGTCAAAATCGTTTGTGTTTAAGTAACCGGCAGTGCCGTAACTAGGGCGGTGCCAGCGGTGCCCAGGCACAGGGCGCAGACCCTGGAGGGGCGCAGAAATGCCCAGACCTGGGCCACTAACAATACCTATTATTTATACGTGTGGATTCGCGTCGCCCGCGTATATTCTTCTTACAAATAAATAATATTATCAATATTAAAGACGATGGGATAGTAATAATAATCGTAAAAGTTTGTGAAGAATGTGACATCGAAGACGATTTTCCTGAAAAGCGTAAAAAGCGAGTAAAGAGACACGACCTGAGAGAAAGTTCAGACGCCAGCTACGATCTTACCCCACAACAAAACTTTAAAATTCATATAAATGAAGCAATTGATAAAATCATTTCTGAATTCGAATTTTCGAATAAACGTTTTTACACCTAATTTATAAATGCAATTTATTTGAACTTCCTTAATCAAAACTTTACCAAGTACTTAGAATTAAGTTTACATAAACTTAGTTTTTAGATGATAGATTTATTTTTATATCCATTCTATTGTCAGAACCGATTAGAATTATAAAATATTTCAAGGGCGCGGTTACCCCAGGACCCGACGGCTTGCCAGGTAAAGCCTGGGTCCTGGCCTCGAGGGCTCTCGGGCCCTGACTGGAGGCGCTCTTAAGCGCATGTTTGGAGAGAGGTCAGTTTCCACTCCGTTGGAAGACGGGGAAGCTGGTCCTCATTCGGAAGCCAGGGCGCCCTGCGGACTCTCCGTCCGCATCGGTGCCCATCGTGCTTGCGTCGGCAAGCTGTTTGAAAGAGTGATTGCGGGCCGCCTCGTCGGGCACCTGGTGAGGGCACCTCGTCGGGCACCGGGGCCGGTTCTTGCGGACAGCCTGATGGCGTCAGTGTGGTTTGCTACGCTGACGACACGCTGGTCCTGGCGCAGGGGAGGTCGCATCAGGCGGCGGCCGACGCAATGACACGCGGGGTTGCGATAGTCGTGGAGAGGATCCGGTAGTTGGGTCTCGAGGTGGCATTGCATAAGTGCGAGGCTATGTCGTTTCATGGGCCCCGGAACGTGCCACCATCGGGATCCCAACTAAGGAGCAGGGGTTCACATCGGCGTCGAGACGACGATGAAATACCTGGGTCTCGTCCTCGACAGCCGGTGGAACTTCGTTGAGTACTTCCGACGTTTGGCCCCCAAACTGGAACGGGCCGGGACCGCCTTCAAGCGGCTCTTTCCCAACCTGAGGGGGCCAAACGTCTCCTGCCGGAGGCTTTACGCGGGGGTCGTGCGGTCCATGGCCCTATACGGGGCCCCGGTGTGAGCGCGTTCACTGCGGCGGCGAGCCGCCCACTACCTGAATGCGCCCCAGAAGGTGGTAGCCGTAAGGCTTATCCAGGGCTATCGCACGATCTCGGGCGAGGTGGCAAGCCACCTTGCCGGACTGCCGCCATGGGATGGCCGTGTCCTCGTAGAGGCGATCGGCAGCGGCGGCGACCTCTCGCGTCCGGCCCTGGTGCAAGCCATGGTCCGGAGCGAGAGGGAGTGGGAGGCAGTCACCTCCTTCTGCGAAGCAGTCATGCTAGCAAAGGAGGTGACGGGACGGCTCAGGGAGAGAGCCTCCCGTCCCAGCCGCCGCGGGAGACGCTCCGGGCGTCGGGAGCCGCGTGACGACTCCCAGCCTCCGTAGGCGCGGGTCTGCAGGATCAGGACCAGGCCCGTGCTGGACGGCGCGTACGTGTTCCACGCGCGCCTCAAAGAGATCTCAGCATCGAGGAAGGGGCCCCTTAGGACCGAAAGCCTGCCGGGTCAGCGGGATTGTCTTCAAAGGATTACCGCTGGCCCGGAACATAAAGGGCTAAGGAAGGAACACGGGTGGGTTTTAGTAAGAGTCTGACACTCCCTTTCGCTCCACCCAGAGCGGGAGGGTCATTTGATGACTTGAATCCGCAAAAAAAAAAAAAAGGGCGCGGTTATAGCAGCTCGCACCGGGCGCATAAAAAGCTAATTACGGCACTGGTAACCGGTAACCTTTATCATTTGGGTTTCATAAGAACAGTTCACTTGTTTAACCGGTTAATGAAGGAACGATATATTTACCGGTACTTAATCGAAATTAACCGCTCTTTTTAAACCGGTTCAGAGCCCTGATTATATTACTGACCTGACCTACAGTGTAGTAAAGCTTTTAAGATTTACTACGCCGTAACTAGTTAAGCTATGCTAGCGTATGCGTATGCTAGCGTAACCTTTTCTTCGTAGAAGCGTAGGCCTTCGTAGAAGCGTAGCCCTTCGTAGTAGCGTAGCACCTACTTTATAGCAGCGTAGCCCTTACTTTGTAGCAGCGTAGCCGCCACGGCGTAGCCATTAATTATACGTGCGGGGCTCATTTAGCTATTCTTCATTGTTTTGGAACACGTTCATGTTATTAGTACGCTCAGTCGTACGTAAGCAGTAATACCTACTTACAAATCAGCTAATTGATAAAGACGCTGTTACAGTCAACTTGTTACCATAGATGTGCCGACTGTAGATCTGAGTCTACACTCAGATCTACAGTCGGCACATCAGTGCGAACGGTCCAGTGTAGTTTTTAATACTTACCTACCTATTTAGTAACAACTATTTTATGGTTTCAGAGCAGCGCTTTTATACACTTCAGTATGACCAGCTGGTTCTAGTATACAATACTTATACCTAAGTATAAATTATTACAATCTAGTTAAATCATCATTAAATAATTTTAGGTTAAAGTCCGTCATACAACTCGAATACCGCCGAATGCCGTGACCAATTTATCAAACACACCAGTTTCATCTCAAATGCTCTCCCATCCTGAGGCCGCCCTGGACGCGCTGGTGGCTCTCAAATATAACGAACTGCGCAATATGGAGTCACTCGACATTTCTATAGATTATTTACGATCCATAAATAAATAAAACATTTAAACAACATTTTAATATTTTACTTTAGTTCCTATCTAACCAACAAACCTGATATTTTATAAAATTTAGCATCAGTCATGACGATGTAGCTGATGCACTCTGTCTACCTATTACAAGTTCTAGATATCATCTGAGTGATCTACACAAAAAATATTCATGAACTAATAAATGTTGAAAGATACATTATAAATTAAATTTCGTGAATACAATGTTAAAATGCTATGCCATATTACTAACAATTAAGTGACAACATTATTTCTTCTTGCACGCAATCTTGCATCTAAAGCTTGCAATGCATGTTGTGAAGCTTCATTCTTCGAGTCTATTGCGAGACTCACTTGCAAACATCGATAAGCCAATGTTACGTCTCCGGTAGACTAAAATTAAATGGAATGAAGTTAAAATCATGACGATAATAATCAAATATCATTGCTTCGTGCTTCGTGTAGCGTACTAAACACTTTTAAGGGCCTGTACGTGCACACCATGTTTTTTAAACGCGCCGTTGACGCGCGTTTGTAACGATACAGACGCGATACGCACGCGAATCAGATACTGACAGGCACTGCTCTGTAGGATAAAAGCGCGCCGTCGATGCACGTTTCTAAAACGCGCGTCAACGGCGCGTTTAAAAAACGTGGTGTGCACAGGCCCTAAGTCTTACCAGAGCAACATGAGCAAGATTAAACCAAATGTTCGACCGAATATCGGGATCCGCAGAAAAGTAGAGAGCCTGCCTAAAGCACGGTATTGTCAAATCCCATTGATTACAGTACAAACAGCAGAGTCCTAAATTGTTGTATACTTCCGGTCCCGCGGGGTTTGTAGCTAGTAACCTCCTGGAAATCAAACATCCTTCGAGTCAGTTTTATTAATACTATCTATAAAATGATAGAAGTTCCAAGGGCTAGTTTTACCTGTAATATCTCAAAGCAATTTCTGGCTGATCGTTGTAAAAATTATACATCCCTATATTAGCTATGGCCTCCATATTCGATGGGTCTTCCAGCGCCACCGTGCGGTACTCTTTGACGGCCAGTGTGGAGTTGCCCATCTGCTCATGTATCCTTGCCTGCTCTATTAACAACGGTGTATATTCATGGAACACGGATAGTCCTTGCTTACAGACTTCCAACGCTGAAATTGGTTGATTCAATCCTACATACATCGCCACCAGACGAAGATATATGGAGATGTGTTTGTTTTGTTTGAGTGCCTGACGCAGACAATCTTCAGTGTTCCTGTACATTCCAAGTGCGTAGTAACAACGAGCTAATGAGAAATTCCACCACCAGTCTGCAGAGTCTTCAGATTTCTGCGCTTGAAATGCTACTTCCATAGCCTGTTGAAGAAAAGTTATAAGTACCTAACGGTCTATGCACTCAAAGTACTAAGTTTCTAATTTTCATAAATATGTATTTTGTCATATTCTACTCTAGCTAGACTAATCAGGTACCTTTCTTACGTCCCCTTCGCAGTAGAACACATACTCAAATAGAGTCTTCGCCGCTGGAGCAAATAGTTTGTCTTCTTTTGAAAGAAATCTAAGAGATAGTGGTGCGCCAGGAGTGAAGGGTGCTCCACCGGCGAGGGCGGTGGCTGCGCGGGACATTCGAGAAGCGGTGTTGAGCGCAGTCCGCACGCTGCGGGCCCCAGCAGTGTTGGTGCCCGCCCGGGACCGCACTGTGGCTGTAGCTCTTTTCTAGAATTAGACGAAAAACAGACTATGCCACCTGGACCATACTTACGAATAGATTGACACCACATTCATCATAATCGGATGAGAAGTTTAGGTGCTACGGAGGAAAATACGTAAATACATAGTTTTATAGACTGCTAAAAACATAACCCTTCAATAGGCTTTGTCGTAGTCGGGTAATAAAGAATATTATTTGATCAATTGATGCTCAATGCTCATATACCTACTGGCTCATCTACATTACCTACCTTATAACATCGTGGTGTAACTATATCATTTGGGGCCCGTGGCAAATATAAAGAAGCTCAACAAACGTGCCCGTGGCAAATATAAAGAAGCTCAACAAACGTGCCCGTGGCAAATATAAAGAAGCTCAACAAACGTTATAGGTTTTTGTTTACTAGTACTTCTCGCGCGACTTTTTGCGCGTACATTTCATATTTTCCCCTACAAAATTTAACACCTGCCTGCTACTGCTGAGAATGAGGTTCTGTCCAAAAAATTAGATAAACAATGGAAAAATATTAACGTTGTGATGATACTGTAAGGTTTATTATTGTGGTTGGCACAAATGTACTGAAAGTAGCTAATAGGGCTAGATTAACTAAGAGAAGTGGGAGAGTCAAGAAATGAAAACAAGGTGGTCAACGGCCTTTGCTCTCTGCTCTGGCGTATGGTAACCACATTAGAAGCGACCAATGCGCAGAGATCAGAGCAGAGCAGCAATAACGTTCACAATCTATCACAAGAGTTTCAAGAAATTTCCAAATATCGGCAGAAGAGGAAGAGCATTGCATATCGCCTGATTACATCTATTCCTTACAGCTTTAAGTAGTGTCCTTCTCATCAGTAGATTCTATACGATCTCTTTAAATTTAGGAAACGCGCGGTCCCTACGTCGCATTGCCATCTGTGTTCCTGGGTAGTTCTTCGAAATTTGATTCTTTGACTGATCCATATGGCCAAAATTTAATTTCACTTTCAGCTCTGTAACACATGTTCATATGAAAATAGGTACCTATACCAAATAACATATATTTGAATGAGGGACTCGTTTTTATAAAGTAGTTTTCAAGATATTAATTTTGTGCCCAGATGAATCAGAATGTGTTACATATTAATCAGAAACAGAAATAAAAAGTAATAAATACACCGTTAGTTATGAATGTAAATTCTAAACAATAATTATTAATTCTTAAATAGACAATATATTAATATAACATATCAAAAGTATCATATTTAGAACAAGATTATACTCCTGTCATTTTTTTATTATTCAAAAGGTTATAGCTAAGTAAATAATAATAAATAAGATTAAAACTACTGACTTGTACACGGTAAAAAATTGGACAAGGAGAATTACGCAACAAAAGCGCTCCTATCGTGCTGGAGAGGGGAAAAACTAATTTATTTTATTATTCATATGGGGTTTTGACCATACGAATCAGGCACAGATGAATCAGGATTTTGCCTACAATCATGCATAACTCATCGTACATACAGACTTCATTATTTTCATTTTTCTACACGAATCTATAACCCAAAAGCATCACACGAAACACAGATTGAAGTTTTAAAACAATAAAATAAATTTTATAAAGTAGGCATTGTAATCAGGATGCCACCTGAACCAAACACAGATGAATCAGGTATTTTCCTTCGTAACACCGGATCTAAGCCAACCAGCCGCACATCCACCTTCTAGGTCGTCCGTTGCACGACTGGCTTAGTGGCTTTCCCCCGCGCTGGAAGCCAGACTCTCATTATTATTACCCGACCAAGTACGGTCAAGCGCAGCTTACGCCACATTAATCAGTATTATACGCCGGACACTTCTTTTTTACTTATTTATAAACAGACTAACGTAGTAATAACTAATACACATTTTTTTTGTAAGAGGACAATTCATTTCCTTTCGATATCATTATAATTTATATTGATGTATCAAAGGGAAAATGCGACATCGACCATTTTGTTCCGAAAATGGCAAACGAACGCGCTATATGAATCAGAAGAACGACCTTCAAATATTTTTATTTTGTACCTAGACAGCAATTATTAAAAAAAAATCATTTGTCCCAGTAAGGGATAAAGCTAAACTGTACAAAAAAAAAATATTACATGCCGTTTTTTTAGTTGGTTACAGAAATATACCCACAGACATCGAAAATTTTGTCCCTGAAGAATTACCCTCCTCTTGTCATCAATGGTGCAAATGATGGGCGTTTTAACTTCACTTTTTTGACGGGAGCATAAATGACAAAAACGGTGATAACACAACATCATAGAACACTGTGCCGTCAGTGGAAATAAATAAAACGTTAAATAAATTTTTGGCTATTTTAATATTCGAAACCTAAATGATGTCCTATGTTGCATATTTTCAAAAAAAGTTTGCATTTATAAACTTGTTAGGAAAGATCCTCCTGCGCTCATGGCCTTGTCGAGCCGGGGGCCCCCTCTGGCTGGGGGCCCGCGGAATTTTGCCCTAATGCCACCCAATAGTTCCGCCACTGCCACTTCCAAGGAACGGCTGTCTTTTAGTACCTACAATATTCCAAAGGGTTATGATGACCTAGGTACTTACCTGATATGATGTATCGATATTCCGAGCAGTTTTAGTATCTCGTTGAAATGAAGTTCCAGGCCGCGGTGTTTTGGCAACCGCCGTAGTCATCAGCTCATCTTGTTGAGGATAATACTCCACTTCTTCGTATCCATTGCCGACGACTTTCGCCTGTATAGTCATAGCCCGCATTCGTATGAATTCTACCATCCGGTCATCCTTCTCTTTCAAGGCTGTTTCACATAACATGAGACATTCATCAAATTGTTTTGTCTTGTAAAGATTTAATATTCTATACTCGATTTCCATTTTAAAGTGTCGATGTTCTGATGTTTTGATTAAGGATGTACGAAATATTCGGTGCCTAGCAACCGAAAGCGTCAACAAACCGTAGTTTTTTTCATTGTTTGGTGTCTGGGCACCTATCGTATGGTTGCTACTTGCTACCTTCTTACTGTTTAGAATTTAGTTACTTACTCGAGTCATAGTCATTGCAACAAAACTTTGGTACCATATATATCTAAATAAAGCTGCTACGTTAACGGATAACGCCATAACAGATTTATTATTACAGGCCGTTTACTTGTTTGCTGCACGCCCCATAACACTTTATGCCCAACGTCAGCAAAATTTATGAACTGAAAACGAACTCAGTTTACAAAATCAGCCGTTGTCAACCTTTAAAGGTTATAATACATTTTTAATTATGAAAAAGTAAGACAATTTTCTCTCTCACACAGAGGAAGCCTAGGTAGGTATGTCCCAGCAGTAGGAACACTATACAGTGTGAGTCTTCATAATGTGCACATATCGAAATGAGGGAAACTAAGCTTAATTTTATCGACGGAAAAAATATTTAAAAAAATCTAAAAAAAAATTGTAGCATTTTTTAAATTCTTTGTCGCTGCTGTGACCCCTGTGTAAACAATCGCCCCTCAACTGAGAAGAGAATTATGGTTTTTTTTTTAACAAAAAACTGATATTTTTTCATATTTTTTTACAATAATTGTAAAATTACTCGATGAAAGCCGCGAATACCTACCCTTTTTGATTACTTTAAATTATTCTCCATCGACATCAGATTTCTAAACGTAAAAATACCATGTTTATAACTCAATCACAACATTTCCTATCAACTGTTAAAAAAAAGCCTTTCAATCACCATACTTTAGCAGGTGAAGATCCTTTTAAATATTTTTTAATTTTTTCAAATATTTTTTCCGTCGATAAAATTAAGCTATGTTTCCCCCCTTCCCTCATTTCGTTATGTGCACATTATGAAGACTCACACTATAGGCTGATTACCTATGTTAGATAATTTTCTGCGTAAAAGTCGTAATAGTTTTTGATATAATTAGTTTTTCTATTATGATATAGTTTAGTGGTTATAATATAATATTTTTTAGTTAGCCGACACTGCTCCAATGCTGAGCAAAGGCCTCTACCCAGATAGTAAAAAAATGCCCTTCTTTACTTGACGATCTCTGCATAAGAGTTTCATAATAAAAGCACAGGATCACGAATTCCTTTTCATTCACAAACCGTGGTTCGAGTAGAACCAAATAATTCAAAAATGCTTCTGTGGAGTTTAATACTACTGATATCTATTACCAACGTATTCACTGCAGAATCATGGAGGAAACCAGGATGTCATCGAATCGGTTAGTTAACGGTTTTCTACATACCTAAATCTACATTATTACTAATAAAAAGTTTACTTGCTATTTTATGCTTGTACCTACCTAATTATCCAATAAGTACCTATAAAAAATCCCCTTGGAAAATTAGATACCTACCTATTAGATAGGTATCCAGGTGGCTCTAGAAAAGGATACCTGGAAGCATTTAGGCCATTTGGGGGAGGCCTTAGCTCAGCAGTGGGACAGTGTAGGTGTTATAAACTAAAAAAGAAATTTAAAGAAAGCACAAAATAATCTGTAAGTAATTCAATTTCCAGGTCACACACGGAACATAAGCATACCAGACTGCGTAGAATTCAAAATAACTACAAACGCCTGTCGCGGCTTTTGCGAATCTTGGTCACTGCCGAGCATCATGTTGGGCTTCAAGCGACATCCCGTCACTTCATTGGGTCAATGTTGCAATATCATGGAATCCGAAGACGTAAGTTTAGCCACTTTTCTGCACCTACAGTACAGCTGTACGCCATTTCATTACTTGTTTGTGTCGCTGTTTGAAATAGGTATAGGTATATTATATATTAACAACCCTGGCTGGGACATCGACGCGCTAACTGAAACCATGAATCCAGCACATGATTTTAGTCATGATTTAGAATCATTGGTAATAAGTTGCGTGTCGATGTTTCTACCATATGTATGATGTATTTATTTATTTATTTACTTATAGTTTTCATAGACATAGGTAGTCTAAGCATATTTTTAAATAGGTAGGTAATAATAATTTATTTATCACTTACCGCCGCGTGCACTTTCCGCTGTTTGCATTTATTTTTATTTATTTATCCATTTAATATAAAATTAAAATATAATAATATTTATTTTTTTTACTTTTTATTTACTTAATACTTAGGTTTTTTTTTTCATTACATACTAACCTACTCAAAGTTTAACTGGTAGATGGTATTAAGTCGGTCTCTGTACATTTGTGTGCAAGTAGGTCCTGTACTTATTAAATAAATAGATAAATAAATGCAACATAATGCTGACTAAATAATTATTAAAGTATACAAGACTGTTTGTTATTTTGATCTTTATGGTAAACTAGCTGCGCCCTGCGGTTTTGCCCGCGTAAATATCGATCCCGTGAGAATATTGGGATAAAAAGTAGCCTATAAGTTAATCCAGGGTGTCAGCTACCTCCATACCAAATTTTAGCAAAATCGGTCCAGCCGTTTGAGCGTGAAGAAGTAACAAACATATAAACACACACACACACCCCCACTCACAAACTTGCGCCTTTATAATATTAGTGTGATAGTATTTTAGTAAACTAGGTATAAAATTGAATTAATAAAATTTTGACGTTATTTCTAAACTTCTAGGTAATGTTTATTAATGTTAAAGATACATGACATGTGTGATATGTTGATCATTGCATTGCACCCGAGGCGGTATTATTCCGAAGCCGAATGTGTAATGATCAATGCACACGCGATTCATACGACGTTTTTCAACACACTTGCGAGGAAAAAAAACAGACTAATTGTATTGTTAAATATTAATTTGTTTGGAAAATAGCGCGCTGGTTTTGTTTTCCCGTGCGCCGCGGTAGCGATGCTACCACGGAATAGATAGGTAATCTATTCCGTGGATGCTACCATGTGAGCGCAGGTGTAAATAAAGGCACTCCGCACTGGCAAAACCGCTAAAGAGCCTATAAAAAAATATAATAAACACAAAATGTAGTGTGGTCGTATGTCAAATTGTAGTTTACTTGTTATGGAATTAGAAAGTAGGTACTATTGGCATAGAGAAATATACATTAGTTCAGTGAGAATCCTCAATAATAAAACGCCAGTCAGGGTCTTTTCCGTTTGGTTCCGGGAGGGATAAATGTTAGTTCATTTTGGGGCCAAGGACAAATCAGACTTTAAAAAAAAAGTGAAATATGGCCCGCGGATTTCTTTTGGCATGAATTAAGTCTCTTTGATGAGATTAAAAAAATTTAAATAAAAAATAGTTTTTAAAAACAAGATTTTATTTAAATAAGAACGTAACCCAAAAAATAAAGAATAACGCGAACAAAAGTACAGTTCTTAGTAAAAATAATTAAAAAATTAAGGTTGACCAGCCATTCTGATATCAGAATGGATGGTCAATCTCTGTAGAGTAGTAGGTAACTATGAGGAATTACTGAAATTTTCATGGGCGAAAGATTGTTTATCAATTGCTTATTTCACAATTTATAAGCCTAGACCCTGTTTATCCCCTCTTTATGCTAACCACGAGTTAAAAAGCCTCTGCGCCTGTTAAAATATGTGAGCAAACTGACGTATGTTCGTACTTGTTGCTTTATTTTCTCTAATAACCAAACGGTGCCTAGTTCTAGATTGTTTGTAATCATATCATCTTCCTGCCCTTGTCAAATGTTATTTGGGGTCGGCGCAACACGCTTTTTTCTTCAATTCTCCCCTGTCAGTCGTCACGTTATCATTTACTCCTTTTTTCCTTCATTTCATTCCTCACACAATCCATCCATCGTTTCCTTGGTCTTCCTCTCCTTCTCCATCCATCAAAATTTATATTCATATTCTCACCAGACTCAGTAATTGAAAAAATATGAGCTATAGATATACAGGCTGGAATTTTTCCATGTCACCTGGAGGGAAAGTACTCTAAATAATGGAGATAGCAAATTTTACTCAAAGGAAACATTACCTACCTACTAATAAAATAAAAAAAAATATTTTGGGTCATCCTTATCATTTAGGGGTATGAAAAATAGATGTTGGCCGATTCTCAGCCCTACCCGATATGCACACAAAATTTCATACAAATCGGTTCAGCCGTTTCGGAGGAGTTCTGGTTAAAGACATTTATTTCTCATAAAGAAATTTACATTTCACTTACATGAGAACAAATTTAAACATAAAGTATAAGTAATCATTGTCCTTCGACACTCGGACTTACAATTTACCTGACGTATTTGACTTTAAATTACATTAGTAGGTACCTATTATGTATAAATTATTTAGGTTCGCGGGTACTCCCAAAAATCCGACACTGTGCCACTATGCGCAACTACCCTGCCTTGAGATAAAGAGTGCGGTCCCGCTGTCACAATGCAGATAAATCAGTCAGTAGTACAACTTTTGTTTACAGCTGCTATTTTAATAAATGTTTTTATTTATATTTTTCGTATTGGTTTTATGTTAAGATGGTGGCATTAATCGTTTATGGTTAACTAATACTGATATTTTGAAGAACATATTTTAGTTTGGTTTTAAAAACATTGATCTAGTTTGGTAACAAACACCACGGCACGAGAATTTTATATATTAGAGAGAGAGATATACAGGGTTATTTGTAAAACACCAGCAACCTCTTAAGAGGTCATTGTACTCATCATTATGAACAACTTTTACTATGGGACCAAAGCTGAAATCGCGAAAAAAAAATCTGCTGTTCCCTACATTTTGACGAGTTATACGAACATAAATGTAGGGAACAGCTGTTTTTTTTTTCGCGATTTCAGGTTTGGTCCCATAGTAAAAGTTGTTCATAATGATGAGTACAATGACCTCTTAAGAGGTTGCTGGTGTTTTACAAATAACCCTGTATATATAGGGTGACTAGTAATTAGGGACACTTACATGTGATTTTACTCATGATAAAAAACGTAAACTTTCCCAAAGAAACATTTTTTTTATTTAAATACTCATTCACTTTCATCAAAATAACACAGCAGCCGTATGAAAATGTTTAGATCGTTGCTAAATTAAAAGTAGGTATAAAAAAAGGATTCTTTGGGAAACTTTTGTTTACATGAGTATAATCACGTGTATAAGTATCGGTCACTAATTACCAGTCACCCTATATAGCTCACATTTTTCTAATTACCGAGTCTGGTGAAAATAATAAAATATAAGTATGATGAATATAAATGTTAATGGGTGGAGAGGGAGAGGAAGACCAAGGAAACGATGGATGGATTGTGTGAGGAATGATATTATGAAGGAAAAAGGAGTAAATGATAGCGTGACGACTGACAGGGGAGAATGGAAGAAAAAAGTGTGTTGCGCCGACCCCAAATAACATTTGACAAGGGCAGGAAGATGATATGATTACAAACAATCTAGAACTAGGCACCGTTTGGTTATTAGAGAAAATAAAGCAAAAAGTACGAACATACGTCAGTTTGCTCACATGTTTTAACAGGAGCAGAGGCTTTTTAACTCGTGGCTAGCATAAAGAGAGGATAAACAGGGTCTAGGCTTATAAACTGTGAAATAAGCAATTGATAAGCAATCTTTCGCCTATGAAAATTTCAGTAATTCCTCATAGTTACTACTCTACAGAGATTGACCATCCATTCTGATATCAGAATGGCTGGTCAACCTTAATTGTTTTAATTCTTTTTACTTATGAAATAAGCAATTCTCTCATCATGGTAAGCAAATATAAGTAATTGATTAGTAATTTTTAGGCATAATTTCAAAGCTAAATGCGACTGTTGACCGGCGAATCAGACGTTCACAAAAATCTCACCGTGAAATCTTAGGTGCAGTGAGCCGTCAATAGTATCAATCGCTAGCATGAGGTGGAATGGGAATGACAGCTCACTATAAGCGCACTTCACCTAAGTTTTCACGGTGAGGTTTTTACTCACGGCACAGAAAAGTTTTTACTGAATAGACGACCAGGACCTCCCGTATCATTATTAGTTATACTCTTTGTTTGACCGTCGTGGTCAAAGAATATTCACAATAATACCTAAGTATTCACAGACATACTTAGTCTGCGAGATCGACCTAGATCGACGAATAGAGTCGCTGCAAGGTACAGACGCCAGCACATCAACTGACCCGAAACTGTCAAATTTTCCCAATCAAATTTGAACCTTATTCTTTAGCAATAAAGTTGAAAATCTATTAAAGAAATTTGACAGATTGTAGTAGCTTGATGTGCTGGCGTCTGTACCTAACAAACTAAAGCAGTAGATGATGTATCTCTAAGTAGTCTGTGGCAGTAGATAATGAAATAGAGTATAGAGTGGGGCAACCTTATTATTTCGACGATCCACAGTAAAATTTAAATGGTAAGTAGTCATACTTAGCCAGCCAGCTCGATTCATTCAATGAATTTATTACTCATTATGGTATTCAATCTTTTATTTCAGGTACCCGTTAAGGTGTTGTGCTTGGATGGCGAAAGAAATTTGATATTTAAGTCAGCAGTTACATGTGCTTGTTATCACTGTCAAAAAGAATAATTGTTGTAAACAAGCTTCTAAATTACCTTATATTTGTTCATTGCCCAGGGATGTAATTTAAAGTGATCATTGAAATACAATGTACAATTTTATGTACTGATACCTACATAACACCTAGGCTTTAAGTACCTAACATATATTTAAAATGTAACTTGCAACATTTTCTACACACATAATTAACTATAAGTGCGATTAAACATATCGAACAATACTAACTTAATGTGTTTCTTTAAATGCACCCTCACAGTTGATACGATCCTATTTTTTGGTTTGGCTTGGTATTTGTATCTTATTTTTGGTAGAGGCTGTAAAGCTTGTTAAATAATTTATGGTTCCAATGTCAAAAACGAAGTAACAAAATACCTACTTAATGATAAAAATATGACTAACGGCCTCGTTGTCTAGTGGTCGAAAACGGGCAACTTCCTAACTGACTATACTCTGAAAAGAAAGACCGAAAAAAACAGTATCTTTTAAAGTCCAGACATAACCTTGGTCATGGTCGCCAAAAACCCATGCAGAATAATGTCTGAGATAGTTTTTTTTTGAGAAATGAACCATAAAGATTTGAGTGGTCCAGTCAGTGCACGCATTTGTTAGTAATAGTGTAACTCAGAACAAGGAGCTCAAGGACTCGACGAACAATACCGAGGAAAGGACATCGGGATCAAAATACTCAAACTACCAGATTATCATTAAAACTGAGAGAAAAAGACACCTACCCACATTAATAATTAAAATAGGTAACAAAAGGAAAATAATAATAACTTAACACTTTACAAAGTATATCATGTCTTCATCATCATCCTAGCCTTTTCCCTTTTTTTATCATAGTGTATAAGTAATAGAGCTGTTTTGCATTAAAACAAAACAGTTAAATATTAGGTATGTTATGAAAAACACATTTGGTTGAAGAAGCAGTCTACAATTTCGCCATTTCATCATCATCTGCCTAGCCTTTTCCCAACTATGTTGGGGTCGGCTTCCAGTCTAACCGGATGCAGATGAAAATTAAAAAAAATATATATAATTTAAAAAATCTACAATTTCGCAATTTATGTGCTAAAGTCCGTTTCACGAAAGAAGTCCCGCGGCAATAAGTGGAACTAATTATTAATAGATCATAGCAACATTCCTAGTCCTGCAACAACCCTCCTACCTCACACACCTTTCTATAAGGAAGAATGTGCATTTTGTTAATTGCCTGTCAAGATAAATAAATAAATCCATTATTTATGTTTACGTCGCACGACAGTGGCGCCACGTCTACGAGACTTCTTTCGTGACACGGACTTTATAATACCTTTACCTGTGCTGTGATCCTTCACTTTGGCTGAACCCGTGACAGCGCTGCTGTCACTTTCAAGTGTCATTCATAGAAGTCTTCAAAACTCAACAGCAAGCACTATTGCTCCAATGCTGTGTTTTTCACAACTTAAAACTGTTTGGTTTTAATGCAAAACAGCTCTATTATGTTTCCTTCAAAACACATAGCATTGGTTGAAGACCTCTTTGATATCTGCTGGTGAAAGAATACCCGAAGGATGTTGACGCTATTTCAATTATATATTAAATTAAATTAATTAATATTTCTGTCTGTATTCATTAAATGTTCAAACCAAAAATTAAGAGTATTCAATCTATTATTCTAAAAAAAATAACAAATCTTCCACAAAATCTTATAAGTAGATTATATTAACATTATGTATTTGCCCTAAATAGGGCGAACATGAAATTTTATAAATTGATCAATATAAAGAAGAATGTTAGATCAATTTAGAAAGGAGAGTTTATAAATTGATCTAACAGCCTTTTTCTGCCAAATAAAGATAGTCTCAATGTCGGCGGAATTTGCCCACAACAGCACCCTAATTGCGTAACACACGATTACGCTCAATTTGAATCATTTTGAAGCATCTCCCAAGCATATCCAAGCTCCGTAGGTTCGAAAAATGTGTCTGCTCGACAACGTATATAAAACGCAATGAATGCTGTTGAACCTTCGATCAATATTGATCGAAGTGTTGAACTGTCAAAATGAAACCCATTGCTACTGATAGTGTGTTACGCAATTACCCTGCAGAATACCGTACGGGCGTTTGTGCACTACAAGGAATTTTACTGACCGGCTGTCCGATTTTTTACGGTCCCTTATGGCACGCCATAATAAAAAACCGGTCAAGAGGGAGTCGGACTCGCGCTCCGAGGGTACCGTGCCATCATGTTTTTTATTTTTCATCGGCGAGGCCTATATTCGTCAAAGAATTTTAACACTGTGCTCTGCGGTCACTGTGTGTGTAGAATATTGCAGTTTTATGTCAGTTACATTAGTTCCACTATTACTGATTCTAATTCTGAGTACATATTTGTTACGACCGCGAATCATATTTTAATCAACGTACAGACGCCAGCAGGTCAACCTACCCGAAACTGTCAGATTTTCCCAATCAACCTTGAACCATACGCTTTAGCAATAAAGTCGAAAATCTATTAAAGAAATCTGACAGATTGTAGTAACTTGATGTGCTGGCGTCTGTACAACTTAATACTGACCAGCAAATTGCAAAAAACGTACGAAAATTTGAATTTCGCGGGCAACCTTAGAGCTTCCCCTTAATTCCCTTGCGCCAGGGAAGCCCGCGAAATTCATTTTTTTTAAACTGTGGCGTTATCGCGCTAGTGGTGACTAGTGGACACCATGGACGTAATATATATAGTTACTTCTATATAATATTACGTCCATGGTGGACACAGACTACTATCATAGAGTAAAAAGCACGCGTTTTAATGATTACGAAGTATGATGAAAAAAGGTTATAGTGAGTAAACCTTGAAAGATAGATACATGATGTTGCGGCCTTTGTTTTAGAACTTTCAAAGGGGAACAATTCTGTCATACATGATTTTTGCGTAACTTTAACCGTTTACGCAGCGTACGCAACGGAAGCTCTCAAAAGGAATATTTTTTCCCGTCTTTGCAACATTTTTCATTGATGCTCCGCCCCTATTAGTCGTAGCGTGATGTTATATAGCATATAGTCTTTCTCGATAAATGGACTATCCAACACAAAAATAATTTTTCAATTCGAACCAGTAGTTCCTGAGATTAGCGTTCAACCAAACAAACAAACAAACTTCAGCTTTATGATATTATATAATTAAAGATTAGTTTTTACCTTCCTAACGTGAGGTAGCCTAAACTTGCATTGGGGTTTTTTTTCATTAAGAAAATAAATTAATAACATTGAACCAGTGAACTACTTTTAAGATCGCGCTATAACCACGGTTTATGTTTACACAAAGTGAAGTGTCATCCGCAAACAACACTATTTAACATGATCTTTATACGGAATGCAAGTCATTAGAGATAATAAACAAAAGCACCAGGAATCGATCCCTGTGGGACTCCTACTGTTACTATAGATCCTGGAGATCATAATCCATTGACTTCAACTCTCTGAATCCTATTACTGAAGTATGAAATAAGAAGATCCAGAGTGGTGTTCCGGATCTTGTAGTGGCTGTGGTTCCTGATTAACGCTTCATGAAGAACGCAATCGAATGCCTTAGACAAATCGTAAAAGATGCCCAAGGCATCGCATTTATCTTCCCATTTATTATTATTTTCTCAAAAATTTTACTCAAGGTAGGTAGTACTGAAATAAGTCTATGATCTAGGTACCTGATTTAAACAAAGGTAGGTTTAAAAAAATATGTAAGGTCAAACTCCCCGCAGTCAATGCAAATAATGGATAATATAATAACACTGACATCTATCATACAAATACAGCTCAGTGATTAATATAGGTGTAAATGGCGTCACGTTTATACGTTACTAGCTTCTGCCCGCGACTTCGTCCGCGTGAAATTTCTTGTACCCCCACCCCGTCGCGTCGCAACACTTCGTATTCGCTTACCGTTCACTCTGAGTTTTTTTCTTTTTGCTCGGCTCCTAAGGGTCATAGCGTGATGTTAAATAGCCTATAGCCTTCCTCAAGAATTGGGCTATCAAATGCAAAAAGAATTCAAATCTGACCGGTAGTTAAAGCGATTATCGCGTTCAAACAAACAAACTCTTCAGCTTTATTATTAGTATAGATATAGATAAAAAACTCTATGGCCCATAACTCCTTAATAGGTACAGACGCCAGCAGGTCAACCTATCCGAAACTGTCAGATTTTCCCAATCAACCTTGAACCTTATATTTTAGCAATAAAGTCGAAAATCTATTAAAGAAATCTGACAGATTGTAGTAACTTGATGTGCTGGCGTCCGTACCAATTCTTAACATCTTACACACGTGATAACTTTTAAACGAAATATCCGATTGAGATGAAACAAAAAGTATTTTACTTCTTCATAAATACTCTTGATAACATAATGCTTAATTTCGATAAAGATTAATATTACGATACATATTTAACGTAGTTTTTTTTTCTTCAGACGATTTAATAATTATTTTGAACACAAAATCGGTTATTGTGATTAAACCATGATAGCTAGATATATGTTCTCGCGGACTTTTTTGTAGGTCTTAATGGACTCTACAAACCCGTAGTACATTATTTTGTTCTATTGTCAATAGTTTTTGCAGCGCACGCAAAAATAGGTTTTCGATTTTACACCTTGTGTTACAAAATAGCAATTTTATTACGGATCCCTAATTTTGAAGAAAAAAAATATAGCCTATAGCCTTCCTCGATAAATGGACTACCCAACACTAAAATAATCATTCAAATCGGACCAGTAGTTCCAGAGATTAGCGCGTTCAAACAAACAAACAAACAAACAAACTCTGCAGCTTTATAATATTAACTAGCTTCTGCCCGCGACTTCGTCCGCGTGAAATTTCTTGTACCCCCACCCGTCGCGTCGCAACACTTCGTATTCGCTTACCGTTCACTCTGAGTTTTTTTCTTTTTGCTCGGCTCCTAAGGGTCATAGCGTGATGTTAAATAGCCTATAGCCTTCCTCAAGAATTGGGCTATCAAATGCAAAAAGAATTCAAATCTGACCGGTAGTTAAAGAGATTATCGCGTTCAAACAAACAAAATCTTCAGCTTTATTATTAGTATAGATAAAAAACTCTATGGCCCATAACTCCTTAATAGGTACCAACTCTTAACATCTTACACACGTGATAACTTTTAAACGAAATATCCGATTGAGATGAAACAAAAAGTATTTTACTTCTTCATAAATACTCTTGATAACATAATGCTTAATTTCGATAAAGATTAATATTACGATACATATTTAACGTAGTTTTTTTTTCTTCAGACGATTTAATAATTATTTTGAACACAAAATCGGTTATTGTGATTAAACCATGATAGCTAGATATATGTTCTCGCGGACTTTTTTGTAGGTCTTAATGGGCTCTACAAACCCGTAGTACATTATTTTGTTCTATTGTCAATAGTTTTTGCAGCGCACGCAAAAATAGGTTTTCGATTTTACACCTTGTGTTACAAAATAGCAATTTTATTACGGATCCCTAATTTTGAAGAAAAAAAATATAGCCTATAGCCTTCCTCGATAAATGGACTACCCAACACTAAAATAATCATTCAAATCGGACCAGTAGTTCCAGAGATTAGCGCGTTCAAACAAACAAACAAACAAACAAACAAACAAACTCTGCAGCTTTATAATATTAGTATAGATATAAAGTATAGATAAATAAAAATATAAAATATAAATTATATAAATTATATAAAATAATATTATAGTATAGATGAGGTTCTTATCCAACTCTTTTGATAAGATTAAGGCATAATAAATATTTACATGATTAATTAGAATGACGCGTGCCTTAATTCCCGGGCCCCTGGCCGAGCGGAGGTTCGTTATTATTTTCTCTTTATTTTTTTTCTATAACTAACTTTCTTCTTTTTTTATTAATAGGCTTATTACACTGACCTCTATCATATAAGTGCGTGTCAGAATATGTAGAGTCATAGAATATAATCTTGATTTATTTTCCTAAATTGCATGGAATTAGTATGTAGTATATATTTTTGTCGAAACTGTCAAGAGTATTTCTAGACGAATTAGCAACGATTCCGAACGAACCGGTGATTTGTGAGTTGGTCCAAATAAATACAATAACTTATTTTACTTTCACATAAGATTTAAGGATAGCAGAATTAAACATTGTATTTGAAATATTTTCTTTATTTTATGTGCTATTTTGATGTATACTTACCTATGTGGTTATAAATAATAATTGTATATAAGTACTCAGTGGAATGTATGTTTAAAGGGACTTCATGTAATTATAGTCTGATAAATTGTTATAAAATACATTGAATATCTTTTATCGTTTTAAAACAGTTCTGTCAAAATAGATTTACCTAAGACTGTGAATATTTAAAGTTATTTGTCAAAATGTATGATTGTTAAAAATGGCGGGAAAGTCAGATGTACTTGAGTAATATTGAGGGGATTTTAAAAGAGGTGAGCCCGCCAATGGGGAGGGTTTTTCATTCGACGTCACAGAGTACTTTGATAAGACTAGTTCGACCACAGAGTACATTATAGTATAAGTTCGACGTTCCGCCGCCGTAGCGCACACCCGTGTCTACAGCCCCGCACCGCTCGCCTGCTCCCGCGCCCCGCGCGCCCCCCCAGTCTCGTACTCGCGCAGTGCTACGTGTAGCACTCGCGGCTACGACTCGCCGCGTAGGCCGCCTGGCCCCGCCCCTTTCGTAGCAGCGATACGGTTTGTGCTACGCACGGACCTAGTCATGTTGCTGCGGAAGATAAGGCGTAGCACATCGGCTACGAGTGCCAAGCATTCGTAGTCTGTCTGTTACGCCCGCGTCTCGCGACATCTTTGGCTCCTTACGAGCAAAATCCACCTGATTTCTGGTGGTACTTGGGGGAAACCTAACGGTGACAACGAACCCAAGTGGGTGGTGTCCCGCCACACCCGCCGACCCCCCCTCAGGGGAAGGCAGTCAGTCGGAAGGGCTCCGACTGCGGCCTTGGGGGAACTCCTAGTCGCAGTCTGGTAGTACCTAACCCCCCTTTTATTACAGCTGCACCCGGGACGTCTGGGTGTGTCTACCCCAGCGGCCCGGATCGGTCGCAAGACCCATAGGGCCCTACCGCACATTGAGATTGGCGGTAGGCATTCTAGCTAAGGGCACACAATAGGACACACCTCCCTATGACACCGACAGGGAGTGAACACATCCCCGGGCACACCCACCCGGGGAGTTAGAGTTAGGTACCCGTTAGGTACCCAAGTTAGAGTTAGGTACCCGTTAGGTACCCAACCTAGAAAACCCCTATCCCCCGAAAAACGGACACCATGACGGACGCCATTATAGTGGCGTTCGTCAAGGAAGTCCTATTCAAGGACCCGGAGTTTATCTCCAAGTATGGGGATAAATTCGCTGCTATGCAGCAGACCCCCCATCCCCCCCCACCGAAGACGTCGCAGCTGCTCG
Organism: Oligia fasciuncula; assembly: GCA_963082905.1. Taxonomy (NCBI): domain Eukaryota; kingdom Metazoa; phylum Arthropoda; class Insecta; order Lepidoptera; family Noctuidae; genus Oligia; species Oligia fasciuncula. The sequence continues at coordinate 9,584,425 of OY720395.1, read as the reverse complement.
ATTCTCCCGAGTCACCTGACGCCCCCTATTCACCCGAAGCAATGGACGCCGAGGAATTCTCGGCTAAACGCCTGCTTTACGCCCCCTCTGATGTGGAATCTCAAAATTCCTCATCCCCCCCCCCCCCTCAGACGACGACGACGGCTTCGTGCTGGCGTCAGGAAAGAGCAATAAGAGGAGGAAGAAGTTCACTTCCTCCCAAGCAAGGAAACTGGTCGCGACCGAGTCGACCCCCCCCCCCCCACCCCGCTCCCGCCTCATCGCCCCCCCCCCAAAAAGCCACCGCTCCGGCTATCTCATCCTCGCCGAAGGATCTCACTCCCAGCCCCACAGCTGGACCATCCTCCTCCGCCCCGAGGAAAATAGCCCCTCCCCCCCCTGTGTACATCCAGGACAAGGGGAAATGGACCGACGTGTCCAAATGGTGCGCCGATCGCAAGATTGGCTTCACCAACGCTAGATCAACCCAGCAGGGTATTAAAGTGACCATCCCCACGTCGAAAGACTACAGGGAGCTCACTCACCTGCTCCGCCAAAGGGATGTGTCCTTCCATACATATGCCCTGCCAGAGGAACGCATGACGCGTGTGGTGATCCGAAGGATCCCTAAAGAGATCTCAGTCGCCGAAATTAAAGACGACCTAGAAGCCCAGTCCGTCCCAGTGACTGAGGTGCATAGGATGCACCGTTCCAGGGGCCAAGTCGCCTACGACATGGTCCTAGTAGTCTGTCCCCCCACCGAGGGCCACCACCCGATATTCAAAATCAGATCCCTATGCTCACTCACGGGCATAGAGATCGAAAAACCCAGAAAGAGCGGCATCATAGGGTAGTGCCACCGCTGCCAACTATACGGCCACTCGCAGAATTTCTGCCATGCTAAGCCCAGATGCGTGAAGTGTCTGGGTGAGCATGGCACCGAGAACTGTTCTCGGCCAAAAGACCGTGCACTCTGCACAGAGCCGCCTAGCTGCGTCCTGTGCGGAGAATCAGGGCACCCGGCCAACTACCGTGGATGCCCCAAAGCACCAAAATCGTCATCTCCCAAGCTAACAAAGCGAGCAGATGCACGTCAACAGAGGGAAACCCCCTCCCTCAATCAGCTTCCCGAGAGACTAAGCCCCCAAAGGCCTAGCCCTTGGAATCTACTAAACCACCAAAGAGCTTTCCCAGCTCTAGTGGCATCCCAACCCCTCCCCCCCACTCCCCCCACTAGGACGGATCCTCTCATCCGCACTACCGCGCCCCCCTCTACCCTCATGCCTACTTCCGTGGCCGCTCCAGTCACCCACACTACGGCCCCCCAAACCGCAGCTACTCCTGTAGCAGTCGGTCAAAACCCTCTGGACCCGTTTAATATTATTGCAGGCACATTCCAAGCCTTCCTCACCCCTCGCGCCAGGAAAATGGCCAACGAAATCGTTGCCGCCAGGAACTCCGGAGATCTATTTAGGATCCAGGCAATTTACAATGCCTATCCTGATATAACTCAAGCCCTCACCTCTTTTGTTTCTAAACCCAGTAATGGATAAAGAAATCGTTACGAGAACCAAACTCCGATCACTTAACCTAGCCTACTTCAATGCCAACGGCATTCAAAGTCAAAGAGATGAAATCGCTACCTTCCTTCGCGATCATCAAATTGACATCTTCCTCGCTCAAGAGACCTTCCTCAAGCCTAGTCATCGCAACCCCTCAATAGCAAATTACCGCATGGTGCGAAACGACAGAGAGCGGTGCCACAGAGGCGGCACACTCATTTATTATAGAAAGGAACTATACTGCATCCCATTAGATCCTCCCCCACTATCACGACTTGAAGTGTCCATCTGTCGGCTAGGCATGTCAGGTCACCAACCAATCACGATAGTCTCAGTCTACCTCCCTCCCCAAAACTCTATAGAGAATTCACAACTCTTATCAAACGATCTCTCTACTATCCTAGGCTTGAGTGACTCTGTTATCATAGCGGGAGATCTCAACGCCAAGCATCCAGCCTGGAACAGCACCAGGATCACTACCAGAGGCAAACACCTGTTTGACCTCTCCCCCATTTTAAACTTCGATATCATCGGACCGATGACTCCCACACATTTCCCACACGACCCCAATCACACCCCCGACGTCCTAGACGTAGCGCTCCTAAAGAACGTCAACCTCAGATTAGTTGACATCGAGGTAGTTCATGAACTCACCTCAGACCACCGACCAGTCATCATTAGAATGGCCCCCCGTATAGGTCTCCCAGACTCCAACCAACCCCCCCGAACTAAAGTGGTAACGGACTGGAGGAAAGTAAGCGAGTGCCTGAAATCCACCACATCCCCCCACTTAGACTCCATACCAAACGAGTTCGACTCTATCGCGGACACGACGGCCGCGATCAACTCACTCACGGAACACGTACAGTCAGTCCTGAACAACTGTTCAAGGGAAATTCCGGAGATGGATGACCATCGCTGGAAGTTGCCTGACGACTTGCGTGAACTGCTGTGTGAGAAGAACGCGGCTGTCCGTGCTTACAGCAGCTTTCCCTGCGATGCGAACAAAGCCCATATGCGCTACTTACAGAGATCTGTAAGGACCCGCATAGCGGAGTGGCGTGAAGTCAAATGGGATGGGCGTCTCAGAGACTATGCCGAAACAAAGGGCCTCATTCCCAATGAACAATTTGGTTTTCGAACCCAACACTCTTGCGTACAGCAAGTCCACCGCATCACCGAACATATCCACGCAGGATTCCTACGCGGATATCTGACAGGTGTAATTTACTTCGATATAGCGAAAGCTTTCGACAAAGTCTGGCACAATGGCTTACTCTATAAGCTATACAAACTCGGAGTGCCTGATCGCCTCGTGCTCATCCTACGAGACTTTTTGTCAAACCGCACCTTCCGCTACAAAGTAGAAGGAGCTATATCCTCCCCACACCCCATCCGAGCAGGAGTTCCCCAGGGCTCTGTGCTCGCCCCACTCATCTTCACGCTGTTCACTAGCGACATCCCAATAAGCAAAAAGGCTCAGTTGGCTCTCTTCGCCGACGATACAGCCATATTCTACACTGGCCGAAGCCTAGTCCAAATGTCCCACATCCTCCAAACCGCAGTCAACAAGCTCGCTGCATGGTTTAGGAAGTGGCGAATAGAGGTAAATCCTGACAAGAGCCAAGCAGTTCTCTACTCAAAGCCACGTCACCGCCCCACCCCCCCCCGACCTATCACCATATTTGGCAAGCCAATCCCTTGGGCGAAGCATGCCAAATACCTAGGTGTGATACTTGACAGGCACCTCTCCTTCGCTGAGCACATAAAGACGGTCCGCTCGCGCGCCGCCTTTGCTCTCGGCAGACTCCACTCCGTTCTCAATGCACGCAGCAAGTTGTCACTAAGGTGCAAATTGCGAATTTACACAGCGTGCATTCGACCCATAATGACATATGCCTGTGCAGTCTTCGCCCACGCAAAGCCCCACCACATCCATAGGATGCAAACCCTACAAAACCGGTTCCTCCGAAAGGCTACGGGATCCCCTTGGTTCGTACGTAATGAGATCCTCCATGTTGACCTCAAAATCCCCACCATCCATCAATTCATGAAACGCCTTTCCAAGCGTTTCTTCGACACCGCCGCCAAACATCGCAACCCTCTGGTTGTCGAGGCCGCCAACTATACCCCCTCCCAAATCAGTAAATGCCGCCGTCCAAGGCACGTCCTCACCGACCCTGATGACCCCATAACCCTCCTCCAGGAGAGTAACAAGTCAACCAGCACAGTTCATAAACACAAAAACAGGAAACCGTCATACCGACCTCGCCGTCGAGGTCCCACGCGATGCCCCCCAGTAAATACCCCCCACCGACCCTTGCTCGATGTAGTGCCAGCCCGCGCCGCAGCTGAGCCTGTAGACTTAAATTCCCGACTATGACCTCTGAGTTTGTTTCGGCTTTTCTTCTCAGAGTAGTCAAATAGGAAAAGCCGGCCCCATCAATCTTAAATAATCAAAATATGACCCAGCCTGTCCCATCTTGCTGCCCTCTCCCCAGCGACGCCCTAAGCCGAGGTTCGTACCCCACAGGGGGTGCCCTTAGCGCAGTCGCTTAGTATATAGTAGATAAATGCCCCTGGCTGGAGGCTTTGAGTTTTCTTAAGGCAACCACAGGATAGACCGGTTAAGTAGTCACGACCTCTCAAGGTCAACTACGAGATGCCATATCAAAAAAAAAAAAAAAAAAAAAAAAAAATGGGGAGCCTCTTGGATTCAACTGTGGTAAAAGATGGACTACTGTTCACGTAAGTTAATTAATATTATTGCTGTTAATTGTGTTGTCCTATAGGTGGTCTAATATAATAAGTCTAATATTGCTTTTGTGTTAAATCGAATTACAGAATACTCATGTACCTACCTAATGTTTCTTTCCATGGCTAATTTGCTATAGCTTTGAGAAATGGTCCAAGAGATTAATCATTGATGTGTTATGTTAACAATAATTGTTTATGCAAATGTACTTGTACAATGTGTTGATACAATACCTACTTTAAACAAGGTGCCATGAAGTTTGCTTGTCCTTCCTTCTTCATGGCCTAGTTTTGGGAACGGACAACTATTAGTTTTCTCATTACTTAACATATTTATCTGACAAGCCTAATTCAAATAAATGCCTAGTCTTGTCTTTCTGTGCTTTTCTTCATAAAACCCTTTCCCTACACACCATATTCATAGGTACTTCATACAGTAAATAACTAGTAACCACCAGACACAGTAAATGACACCAACCAACCACACTAAAAGCTTGCTAATTAAGCTGATATTGATACCTACCTATATACATAGGTTCACACATACACATTCACCCTTTCTGACATGCGCGTACTTGTATGATAGAGGTCAGTGGCTTATTCTAAGTGATGCATCTTCCTGCCAGTGCGGTCAAGGGCTCTGAGAACCAATGGTAATTAGTCATTTAGCCGAATGAGCTAGGTTAAATGGTCTAAGGAAAGAGCACACAAGAGTAGGCGTGGGGTACGACAATGGTTCTATTGATTTTATCTCGTCTCGTTCACATTGAATGGTAATGGTAACCCTGCTGGCTCGCTGGCGGCCATCCTTTCATGTCAACGTAAACGTAATGTATGTAGGTACCATGTAAGAAATTCTACACGGAAGATGAGGCGGTATAGTCAAAAGACTATAGTCTGCCCCTTGGGCGAATAAAAAAAAAAAAAAAGGTAAACGTAATGTCAATTCATCAATTGTCAAATCGTGTCATGTCTGTCACTTTTTATTTACCATGTCATGAGTTTCTTGGGTGGATTTACGAAATTTTATAATATCTGTGCTAATTACCTCGAACATAAAATTAATTATTCCTGTTCTATAGGACAAAAATGGTATGGAGGACAACTCTACATCTTGTAAAAAGCCAACATGGCAAAACTGTGTTCACTGTCCGAGACTACTTTTCACTTCTGCCACGGAATTTGAAAGGTTAAACACCTATTATTTGTATTTATCGGTTAATTGAAAGCAATATGCACTATAAGAGCGATGCTTCATTAATATGTTCTGTTGCAGGCATGTTCAAGAGAAGCACAGTATTAAAGAGGGATCCATCATACTCTGTCAGTATGGGCAAAATGGAATGTGTTCGTCTTTGCAGTTTGGTGATTTGCGGAAAGCAGGCTTTAAGTATCACGTAAGAGAGTATCACTTATATACAAAAGACTCAAACGACGACTGGACCTTCTATTCTTCCTCTCAAAACCTTCCAGCAGTATTAAATGATCCTAACAGAGGTAAACAGAGCAATTTTTTCACGAAGACGTGGGGAGACAGTTTTATTGATAAAGTTGATATATACCCTAGTCCATATTTACCTGAAATCACATTAGCACATTTTGAATCATATTGCAAAAGAGTTGCTAAAAAATATCGACGTCATTGTAGACTAAAAGAAAGTATTCCAGTCAAAAATAAAACACCTGTAGTAGAAAATGTATGCGAGGTACCAAGCATTTTCTATGAGCAATCACTACCATTATATGATCCAGATGTATTTAGCCAAGTTTTTCCTAGTCTGTGTAATTCTGAAGATCCCAGTATTGCTATAAGAGCTCTCCAAGAAACACTAAGTACATACCTAGATGTTATTGAGATGAAAATCTCTAAGCAAGTAGCTCAAAAATCAGATGCATTTTTTCATGCAATGCTGTCTCATGACACTATAATGGAACAGATGGCTAGAGCAGTAAAAACAGTTAGAAAAACCAGACAAAATATAACCCATGTAAAGGGAAACTTAACTGAATGTCCACTAAAATTAGCAAGTTTAACAAAAATTAATCACAATCTGAAAAATGTTCATGATCTTTTAAAGTTAATGGGTACAGTACAACAGACACAACCAATGATACAGCTCCTTTTGAGTACTTCAGACTATGTGGCTGCCTTGGACTTGATCAGCTCTACCCAAAAAGTGCTATCTACACGCCTGTCTGGTATACAAGCATTTCGTCATTTGTCTCCACAACTAACTGAAATGAAGAGATTAATACACAAAATGCTGAGCAACGAATTTCTAAGATTCATTGTCACAGACCTAAACAGACTTCCAAAAGATGACACAGAAATACCTGAAAGGGAGAAAATTGTATCTATAGTGTCTGGAATTCTCCGCCTGAAGGAATTTGATTTTATTGATACATTTAAAATAGAAGCAATGACATCTATTCAAACTACAATCAAACAATCTGTAATAGAAATAATTTCAGAAAGGGATGGAAACACGGAAATTGTTTTGAGAGGATCTACTGCTGACAATACGTGGCTTTTGTGTAATGAAGGTATAACATTTCTACAGAAAGTTACTCCAAACTTAATTAATTTATTTAAAAGAATCTTATCCTTAAATAATTTGATATTGGAAATTACTCAAATGGATGACGTTACTGGAAATGATAGTGAAGATGTTTGGTCACCTGAGGAACTACTTTTTGTAGAAGAGAAGTTAAAGAAAATGGTTGCATCTCTTTCTGACTACTGTAATGAACGTTGCGCTAATCTCATAGTAACTAAAACTGACAAGGATTATGTTTTTTCTGATATGTCCCAATTATCGATCCTGTCCAAACTCATTGAAAATTTCTGTGATGAATGTGAAAACATAACTGGTCATTGTAGTAACGCAATGAAGCTAGCTCTTCGAAGCTATGCAATGAAGTATATACAATGTTTACATGCTGAAAGGAGGACTCAACTGACATCTGCTCTAAATGCAGAGCGATGGAAAGCTGCAGATGTCCCTTGTGAATTACAAAGTGCGATAAATAAGATACATGAATCAGGTGAAATACCAAATGCCCTAAAATACGACAGTGGGAAGCCTGATGGAAAATATTTATTAATAAATAAGGAGGCTTACGCTGTTGTTGCCACAGTGCAGCTTTTAATCAAGATCCTGCTGGAATATTGTGATGCCACAAAACAGTCTCCTGTCATCGTCCAGTACTTGGTACACTGCATGTTGGAATTAATTCGATTGTTCAATTCTCGGTGCTGCCAATTGGTATTAGGTGCTGGAGCAATACAGAGTGCTGGCTTAAAAACAATCTCTACATCAAACCTTGCTTTAGTATCTAGATCCCTGCAGGTGGTCATGTGGTTTCTACCTAAGATAAGAGGATTGCTAGAAAAACAACATTCGAAAGAATTGTCACTGAATGGGTTTAGTAATATAGAAAGTGATATATTAAGCCATAAGCAGGAAATAGAGAATAAGATTTGTCTCATAGTAAGTAATATGCTTGCATCTCAGCTGACAGGGTGGGATGCTAAACCCCCTGTTCCATCTCAAACATTCCGAAATATTTCTAAACACTTAGTTAAATTACATGAAGCACTTATTGATATATTTCCTAATGAACAAATAAGGACCATTTATAAAAGAGTACATGATAACTTCAAAGATAAACTTAGAGAACAATTAGTAAAGATGAACATAGTAGCGAATGGTAGTCCTCAGCATGGTGTAGTCACCTCAGAATTGACTTTTTACTTGCAAACCCTCAAAACACTACGTGTGATAAACGAAAATGATGCAGAGGACAATATATTGTATGATATTTGGTTGAATTAAGTTACACATAATTATAATATAATAAGGTATAGAGAGAATATTCTGTAGCCATTTTTGTAAAAATGACTTATCCTTTTTAAACACTATCTATTTATTGTTCTAATTAAGGTGTACCTACTAAACTTAATACAATGATAATTGACATTTTAACTTTGGTACAAAACCAACTTGTAAAAGGCCAAAGAAACCTTTCATTGTTATACCTAATACTAATTAATGAAACTGATGTGTATGTATTATGTAAATAAACGGTTTAATAAGTTTAAATGATATAATTACGTACTTACATTTAATATTCCTTCTCTATAATGAGAAAACAGGATGTCCCAAGTATTCAGCGCTAGAATAACCAAATTATTCAAAATCGAAATCAAAAGTCATTTACTCAAACTAGGCTGAGAATCAGCACTTTTCGAACGTCAAAATTACAAAAGACAGTCCCCCAAAACGCCCGCCCTTCACCACTTCCCAGTGGTTTCGCTGGGGAGAAGAAGTGGCGCATCAAACTCCCCAGCAGTTCAAACATTCAGATAAGTACCCCATTACCTCTACCTACAGTCTACATGTTGCATAGCTAGGGTTATCTTCCGTGCTAATTCATGTCCGGTGGACTTTGTCCGGAGGATTTGTTTTCGAAAATTATACCTAAAGTTAAATGACCACATAACATCACGCCCCAAAAACTGTTTTCCCCAAAAACTAAAACAAAATGATAAGTATTTTGTACTTGCTTGTACCACTGTATGGGGAAATTGAATTCTTTAATACCTATCTTTTTAATTACCTACACACCGACTGCATCTGTAACTTGGCGGCAAATTGCAACTAATTGGCGACAAATTATGGGAGAAAACAAATCTTCGCTAGGTGCCCTAGTTTTTCAGTTATCAATGTGGCCCTGCTGGGGAGACTCCAGATCGGCCACCTATAAACCCTTATATCTTTTGTGAACGTCAAATTCTGGTATATTCCGACAATTTTTTTGTGTTATCAAAATTAAAATCCCTGATGGTGGCCCTTCCAAAGTCAGTGACACGAAATGATCAATTGCTATTGTAGCAATAGGTGTCAATCGCTTCAATTGCAGACGATCAATTTGCCTTTAAAATCTTTGCCGGGATATTACAAGTTCTACTACTTACTTACCTATCTTTTTTACTTGCTAATAATTTTCCAAAATCTAATCAACCAAAACGACTCATGTGCACAGAACACTATTACCTACTCCTAGCGGAGCTCATGTGGATTGTAGCGTCATGGCCAAAGTCAAGAACGATCCATAACGATGCCTAGGTAGGTACAGACGCCAGCACATCAAGTTACTACAATCTGTCAGATTTCTTTAATAGATTTTCGACTTTATTGCTAAACCATAAGGTTCAAGGTTGATTGGGAAAATCTGACAGTTTCGGGTAGGTTGACCTGCTGGCGTCCGTACCTACAGATTTATTAGATGTTTGGCGATCGTTATAGTCGCTCGATATCAAAGAGTATAATAATATCTCGATATGCTGAGTTTTGAAGATCAATAAGATCTGTCCGCTTCTTACAGATTTGCCCCATTTCATCAATCGTTACTGTCACCTTTAACGATCGATACCTAATTATCAAGTTTAACCTTTTGAACGCCAGAGCATAAACGCACGCGCGTGCCCTCCACGCCAAGCCACAATTTTAAATATTTAAGGAATACAAATAAAAACACACAAAAGTAATGATTTAATTGTTTATTTCGTGATAAAGTGCACCGCATTTTTTGTCACATATTGTGTCGCTGGGAGTAATAGTGTTCTGTGCGCTGCCTGGCGTACAGGGCACGCGCTTGCTTGTCACGTATATGTGACAATGGCGTTCAAAAGGTTAATAAAAAAATAAATTAGAGGCAGACGTAGACACTACTTGTTGATTTATCAATCCACAAAAGCGATCCATAGTGGCGATCGACAAAAAATAAGATGTCGATCGTCTGTTGCTATTTACGCGATTTTGTTTTATCATACTGGGTCGATCGTCAAAAATCGAGAAATCTAGAGGCACCATGTAATTCAAAATATGGTAAATATCCAAAACTTGTGAATTCACAAATCAATTTGTTTCCTCAACAAACCAATATTTTAAAAGAAACTAGTCAGGTATTACAGAACCACGGATATTTCCAAAAGGTAACTGGGTGTACAGTCAGCAACAAAGTCGGTTAACATAATGAGTTTTTATAAAAAGGATCGATCGAACGAAATCGATCATCTAAAAAGTTTATTTTTTAATGATGATCGCCTTTTTTACTCAATTATTATTGGTTATAATATTATTAAAAGTAAAATCGGAAAAAATGTAAAATTTCAATGATAAAATCAAATATCCAACACAGGAAACGCTGAAAAACATAGTAGGTACCTACCAGAAGTGTCAATTTAAGTAAGTAGTAGGTACGTAAAAGTTATGTTAATCTACTTTCGTTGCTGATCGTACAAGGAACCAGTTTCATACTTTCAAAAAGAGCAAGGAATACGTCCGTGTATATACAGTCAGCCACAACAATATATGAACACACGACGACATATCAAGCTATACATTTCCCGTCTGTAACCTTTGTTCCCTAAAACATTTTACACATTGGGTACTCATTGTAGCCACAAATTGATACAAAATGATGGAATACATATTTGAGACAATTAAATGGATCCTTTTCCGTTCATACTGTGTGCGTTACCCCAGCCAGATATTGTCGAAAATCGTCATCTAAGTGCAATAGATAATTAGATATACAGCTTCTGTAAATGGTAAGCACATTTTTGAATTTGGTAAAGTGATAGTTTTTTAATTATTTGATAAAAACAGTTCCGGCTGGAGTAACGTTACCCCAGCCAGATCTTTTGTTTTATAACGGATATATTGAAATAAATTTTATCTAAATAATTAGATATCAATTTGAAATAAATGGTACAATTTAATTTGTATTTGTATTTGCTATGGTTGCGAAGATATTTAAAATCCTGCTGGGGTAACGTTTGCACGATTGCTGTATCTTGGAATTGACTAAACGGATGATTATAATTTTTTTACAGGACATCTGGCTAATTAGTTATAATTTGTTACGCAATAAAAGAATCCACAAAAATGCACCGTTTTGAAGTTATTTTAGTAAATAGAAATCTGCTTTAATAGGTCCTAGCACTTCCAATAAGCGCTCCAAAGAATAACTTGAAACGTTATTATATAGGTAATTACCGTCTGTAAATGGTACTGAAGTTTCATTAGTATCCTATACGTAATTAAAAAGTTATAAAGAAAATTCAATTTGGTCCGGCCACGGCGCGCAGCCGAGTTATTTGACGACCGATTAACCGAATTTCCTGTAGTAGTGGTAACTGAATCTTATATCAATAATTAGATATACAGTTCAATTATATACCTGTGAAATTTCAGATTCTCACACTAATTAATTAACGAGATAATCGGAAAAAAATATTTATGCGCGGTAACCCGACCAAATCAAGGATGTTATAAAAAAGCGGCCGCGCAATACATTATACCAACCTTCTAAAACTTACAGGATAATACGTGAGAATAATACGTGTTTAGTACAGACGGGTACACAAGTGGTAAAGTAAAACATAGTTATAATTAAATATTTTTGTATCTACAGATAGAATAATCATTTCAAAAATAATAATGTACTCATTATTATTTTTGAAATGATTATTCTATCTGTAGATACAAAAATATTTAATTATAACTAATAAAAAATATGGAGTACTTACACTACCCATGTACGGACGCCAGCACATCAAGTTACTACAATCTGTCAGATTTCTTTAATAGATTTTCGACTTTATTGCTAAAGCATAAGGTTCAAGGTTGATTGGGAAAATCTGACAGTTTCGGGTAGGTTGACCTGCTGGCGTCTGTACATCTACATAGATGATGATGATCAAATACAGATATTAATTAAGGTTTATAATACATGTTTAAATATTTGTATGCCAGTCCATGGCGAAACATGTAAGATCATAACTTTATTTATAAGACCTTAATGTACCATGTTTTAAAGCAAATAAACAGATTCTATTCTAAGGTAAGTAAGTGTACTTATATAAATTAACTTCAAAAATAATCACAGATTTTTTTTAATGGACTAATATGCAACGTTGCTTGCTTATCTGAAATTAAAATTAAGAACTGATAAACACCTTCACTATTTTCACTGTGTTGTGCTTAGCGTTCCGAATAAGTTAAAATAAAATAGTTGTAGCCATATTTAAAATTAAGTTTTATTGTAAAAAATCACAGATCAACAATAATAAAATGGAATAAAATCACAGTGCAGTAAGTATGTACCTACTAGGGCTTGTAAATATTCGAAGTTTTTAGATAATCGAATATTCGAAGTTTTTACAGGCAGTATTCGAATATTTATTCGAATATTAGCTTTGAAACCAAGTTGAAACCTTGAAGGGACAACTTGCTTATACAATTAATACACAAGTTTGAGTTGAGTATTTTTATTATATAAAATTGAATCACCTTTAAGCAACATAGTTTGACATTATAATGAAAAAAAAAAAACAAATCAAAAATATTAAGGGGGAAGCGCTAAGGTAGCCTGCGAAATTCAAATTTTCTTACGTTTTTTGCAATATGCTGGCCAGTATTAAGTTGTACATTGATTAAAATATGATTCGCGGTCGTAACAAATATGTATTTACAGAATTACAATAATTACAATCAATTTGTTCGACGACACTACTTTTCACCTCGCTGCTTCCCTACGACTAGGCACTCCTTGCTGTTCTCCCCATCGCTGTCACTGTAGCGAAGATGTCAACAGCCTCGGACACCACCACGGCCTGTCTTGCAGCCGAAGTGCGGGTCGCTTAGCGCGAACATTAATGACATCATCCGAAGAGCTCTTGTCACCGTCGGCGTTCCAGCTGTATTAGAACCCAATGGCTTGGCACGTGACGATGGCAAGAGACCGGACGGTATGTCTTTATTTCCATGGAAGGTGGGTAGGCCTTTAGTGTGGGATGCTACGTGTGTTGATAATCTTGCGCCATCCCATCTTCCTGGCTCGGCATCGGCATGCTGTGCTGGCGCTGCTGCTGTGGCTGCGGAAAACCTCAAGCGGCGAAAATATAATAACCTCATCGGAAACTATATTTTCGAGCCGTTTGGGGTTGAAACTCTCGGGCCGTGGGGTCCGAGTGCTCATGGTCTTTTTAAAGAAATTTCGAAACGGCTGGTTGACAATTCCCGTTACCCAAGGGCTGGCTTTTATCTTGGCCAGAGGCTATATAGAGCATCGCCATAAATATAGAGCATCGCCATACAACGTGGTAATCCCGCCAGTCTCTTGGGTACATTACCAGTCGACAGCGATGCGGATGAATTTTTCGACGCTATTTTTTAGTTTCTGTATAGTTTTAGTTAAGTTAGGATTTAATTTTGTTATTTTTAGTTTGTCTAGCCAAATAAATATTTTCAAAGAAAAAAAATCAGTAATACAACTTGTTATGTTAGTATAATCCCCAAATGTCAAGATTTCATGAAATAGTCATTCTTGAGGATTACATGGTCTTAGAGAGTTGTGTTGATGACTTTATTCATAATAATTCTGTAAATAAATATTTGTTACGGCTGCGAAACCTCGGAGTGGCGGCGCCCGCCGGCACTGTGTGTGTACGTGTAAAGCGCGGTCTGTAGGTAACAACTTGTAAGACAGACGTAGTTCGTATTTTCAAACTGAACTAAAAATTATTCGAATATTCGAATTTAACATCAGTCAATATTCGAATAGCAAAAATGATCGAATATTCGCATTATTCGAATTACAAGCCCTAGTACCTACTAACATATTTTATATTAGGCAGGTAGGTGCTACTGTTTTTCTAATCTGATTTTAAAAATCACAAATGTCTTACGTAAAGATAGCCGTATTCTTAAACTAAGTTTTATTGTATAAAAATAAAAAATTGGTAAGTAAGTAGGTACCCACCTCATCGATAGAATGGTTAAACGTAGGTAGGTAGATATAAGAATGGCATAGTGGATACTTACTTAGAACAGTTTAAAGTTTATTTAAAACATTTAGTAGGTATGGTAAGTTTAATTTTTCAATCAAACTAATTTTATTCGTGACTGTACCAACTTTTAAGGACAATAATGCTAATAATTTTAGAAGGTTGGTATAATGTATTGCGCGGCCGCTTTTTTATAACATCCTAGATTTGGTCGAGTTACCGCGCATAAATATTTTTTTCCGATTATCTCGTTAATTAGTTAGTGTGAGAGTCTGGAATTTCATAGGTATATAATTGAACTGCAGTGCGATTCTGTAACCATCTCACCGTGAAAACTTAGGTGAAGTGAGCGTGGAGTGAGCTGTCAATAGTGTCAATTCCTAGCAAAAACAAACTCACTTCACCTAAGTTTTCACGGTGAGATTTTTACAGAATCGACCGGCTGTATATCTAATTATTGATATAAGATTCAGTTACCACTACTACAGGAAACTCGGTTAATCGGTCGTCAAATAACTCGGCTGCGCGCCGTGGCCGGAACAAATTGAATTTTCTTTATAACTTTTTAATTACGTATAGGATACTAATGAAACTTCAGTACCATTTACAGACAGTAATTACCTATATAATAACGTTTCAAGTTATTCTTTGGAGCGCTTATTGGAAGTGCTAGGACCTATTAAAGCAGATTTCTATTTAATAAAATAACTTCAAAACGGTGCATTTTTGTGGATTATTTTATTGCGTAACAAATTATAACTAATTAGCCAGATGTCCTGTAAAAAAATTATAATCATCCGTTTAGTCAATTCCAAGATACAGCAATCGTGCAAACGTTACCCCAGCAGGATTTTAAATATCTTCGCAACCATCTAGGGTACTGGCACCAATAAATGAACGATTAAGCGTTTATGACAACTTTAAATAGCTATAACTCAGTTATTTCACGACATTGATGCATGCTTATTTTTTTTTATTAATCCTATAACCCTTAGGATTTAACGGATTAAAAAAAGTATCGTCTAGATCTACAATGTTTTGTTTAAAGTTACTATTTGTAAAAATATTTGGGTTTTACCCCAATAGTTGAACACTGAGCCCTAATTATGAATATTTTGCACCCAATAGTTGAACTAACACATTCAATTCGTTCATTATTTGGTATAAGGAACCAGAAAATGAACGAATAAAATTCACTTCAGGTTCAATTTAAGGCAAGATACCCAAAATATGAACCAATAAAATGTGAACATATTTCTTAGTTCAAATTTTGGGCGTAAATCCTAAAGCTGAACAGTGCAAGATTTCATACTAAAATAAAGTCTTAAAAATAATCAAAAACTAAAATCATGTGTTCAACTTTTGGTAACTAAGTTCATACATTTATTAAAATTCATTTGAGTGGTTTTGTTTTGGTCTTTAAGCGTGAGTTTATAAGTAATGATAGCTATAAAAATAAGCCTTTTCTCCAGTAGTTGAACGCCATTCATCTATTGGATCAAGCGAACAAAATTGAATCCATTACTTGAACAGTAAATTACTCTAAAAATACGGTAAATAATTTATAAATGTATCAATATAAACAAAGCCGAATATAACAAGATTTTATTCTAATCAAATCCACTGAAATCTATTAATAATTCTTTCTATAAGCTAATAAAATTCTTAAATTCGGAGGGTACTTTCCTTAAGTAAGTTTCCCTAGAAAACAGATTTTTGACGGGAAACGCTCACACAACGGCTGGCTGCGAGCGCGTCTGAGTCGTCACCACAGAGTACATTATTATTATACTGGTCTGGTCGTCACTGTCAAAATTTTTATGGAACCCGGAAGAAAAAATGTTGCCCTATGCGGGAAAAAATATTGCACACATGTAAGTAGCGCGGTATTTTATATTTTTTTATTTTTCGCTCGATCGTTCATCTATTGGGGGTCGTTCATCTTTTGGTGCCACTACCCTATATATTACATATAATAAATTTGTAGAAAAGTGGTGTCTGTACAATGGAAATATATAAAAAAAAAGTAGCAGGGGTTGTTATTATATCGATGCCGAACCCGAAATTGTAATTAATTTTTTTTTTGTCTGTTTGTCTGTTTGTTTGTGCACGCTAATATCAGAAACGGCTTATTCGATTTAGATGCGGTTTTCACTAATATATTGTAGTAGGCTTCACTTAACATTTAGTGTTTATTTCATGTCAATCGGTTCATAAATAAAAAAGTTATGTCAATTTAAAGAATCACGGCGAACATTTGTTAAGGTATTCTATCAGAGTAGGGGAGACCGGGTACAAAAGTAACACTTTGTACTTATACCTTGATTTCTGGATAGGTGTTACTGTTGCCATTAAATTAATATAACTACATGAAAATTCAGTTTATGTTCTTTACTCTAGCAACTCGATTTATTACATTATAGTGCGTTTTATATGAATTAAAGAAATTTAAAAAAAAAACGATACTTGATACTTTCGACCACGTAGGCAGGTCGAAAGTAACACGTTGTGGGTCGAAAGTAACAAGACACAGGGGTTGGTAATTAATATAATATTATACAAGGTAAATCAACAAATTATTTATTTAAAGTCTTTATACTAATAACACAAATTAACTTCTATATTATAAATGTTCAAAAACTATAAATGTTAAGATAATAACAAATAAATAAAATTCTTAGTTTAAGTAATGAGATCAATTTAGTTTTATAATCAGACATTTATAATTCAGTCATTAATCTTAATCAGAATCGCAATGATTGCACACATAATTTATAATATATAAATAATTATAAATCTATATAATTTATAAATATATATAATGTTACATGGCAAACATTATATTTTTTTGCCAGGCCTCTAATTGTTGCAGCATC
This sequence comes from Oligia fasciuncula, assembly GCA_963082905.1. Classification (NCBI taxonomy): domain Eukaryota; kingdom Metazoa; phylum Arthropoda; class Insecta; order Lepidoptera; family Noctuidae; genus Oligia; species Oligia fasciuncula. Next base: position 9,567,398 of record OY720395.1, on the reverse strand, counting down.
TATAAAATGCTCTTCAGCCGCTTTTTGATACACTTCCGTTCCGTGTCGGTAGTTGATCCTCGTTCAGTTGTTCTTATGCGTTGTCGCGGCATTCTGTTAAAAAAAAATACATATAAAAATATGATAAATAATTAAATCACCACGAGGACAAAAGTGACATGTTACTTTTGTACCCGTCCATATTTTTGTAAAAACGTGCAACATAACCTTAAATCGGAACGTGCTACACAAAAATGAATTTTTGCAATGTACAATCACTTTAATACAGAATAGATATGCAAACATTCAGATTACTATCATGCTTTTAAGCCTATCAAAACATTGAATAAGAAAACGTCAAAAAACTTACTTTTGGTTTGTAAATTCACGTAGCGTCCTGTCACACAGCCTAACAGCGCGTGGCGTACGCGGCGACTAAATGCAATTGAGGTGGGCGCTCCCGGCTATCACCTGACAGCGGCAAAGCGGTGTTCGCCCATTGGATAAATCTAGAGAGCATTTGTTACTTTCGACCCGCCGTTACTTTTGTACCCGGTCTCCCCTACGTACACGCCTCGGGCCTGCGCGTCCGATCTTCGGAACTACTGGACGGATTTGAATGTTTTTTTTTTTTTGTTGTATAGTTATTATGGCTGGACAACATTCAGGCTATAATGTTTCTTGGAAACTTGAACACCTGATGCAGAACCGAAACAGACCAGCTTAACTATAAGAGATACAAAAATGGTACCATAGCAAAAATTGTTCCACGTGATGAGGATTTTCTGCTGAGAGAATAAATTTGAAGATCTGGAACACCTGACGGGGAACTCCAAGAGCCCAGCTACACCATAACACATATAGGAATGACGTCTTAGTAAAAGTTATTCGGTCTGATGGGCATTTCCTGTTGACTTATAAAAATCGAAGATCAGAAACATCTGATGTGGAAATCTAAGCTATCACTAATTTCACCTCCACGCGGTGAAGGCGGTAACAGTTTAGGACTGATTTTCGATGACGATGGTATATCATTGAAAATTTGACTCTACTGGCCAAAACTCCCATTTATTTTTTTTAACGTGAAGAAATGCTCATGCATTCTGCACTACCACGGGGAGATAGTGCAGTTATGTGGGACTCTAACCCACTAAAACTCCACTGTGTCCTCCTCTGCCGCTTACGGCGGGAACATGGGCACGCGTTAGCACTCATCCGTGAACCCGCCGCGGCTGTCCGTCACCGGACCCTCCGCTGGGGAGTACTCCCCATCACCGGCGCACCAGAACACATAACACGCCGTGACCACCCCAGGGACCAAACCAGCACATGGGCCAGACGATCCCGTGTCTGGGCACCCTTGGTAGGGGAGCAGTCACTTAGATTTTAATTGATCAGGTATCTTCATAATAAAACTATAACCATGCCTAGAAAGAGGTCAAATCTTTCCCAATGTTCCAAAGGAGCTAAAAGATTGAGGATCATAAGATCCCAAGAATCTACCGAAGAGCGTCAGGAGAGACTTGATGCTGTTTGAGAACATCAGGCTGCAACTCGCTCCGTGGAAACCTCTTCGGATCGCGAAGCACGCCTGCGTTCTCAGCGTATTTACGCATCTACATCCAGATCCCTAGAGACCAGTGAAGAATATGATGCGCGACTGACCGCTGATACGGTGAGATTATCATACATTGTTCCGAACACGCACACAACAAAATATTCATAATCAGAAAGTGAGAAAGAAAGAATTGCTGGAGTACGGCACGAAGAGACAGATTAAGAAGAGCGCAACGAACGTTTGAATTCTGATCGACTTCGACATTCTCTGAACAGAATGTCGATATCATCTGAAGAATCGGATGTGTCCCAAGATATAGCCGTAGGGCATGGCGACCTTCCTTGGGTTGATAAGGAACGGAGTGCATTTACGTATACTCCTATGATTGACTACGCGGCTACGCCACATATTCCGCCATCGGAGGTATGGGTAAAAATTTTACTTTTTGTGAAGCTGTTAAATAGCAAAAAGAAACAAACGGTATGTGTTGCTCAGGTGGGAAAGTACATATTGAAATATTACAAAATCCTCCAGAAATATTAAGATCACTGCTAATCGGTGACCATCCACAGTCAAAACATTTCTTGGACAACATACGTTCGTACAATAATGCCTTTCAAATGACATCTTTTGTTGCGAAACAGATTTCAGAAGGCCCATTTATGCCAACATTCAAAGTGCAAGGCCAAGTTTACCACCCTATTGGTTCATTATTGCCTGAAAATGACGTCTCGAATCGTCTCGCGCATCCCGTTGTTATCCAGTCCCCGGGTTCTTAGAATTCGACATCAGACGTTTCAGATCTTCGATTTTGACTACCCCGTTGTCGCTGGCATAACCAACAGGATCCGCGTACGAAGTCGCGGGCAGAAGCTAGTAGCAAATACAAATTAAGTTGTACCATTTATTTCAAATTGATATCTAATTATTTAGATAAAATTTATTTCAATATATCCGTTTTATAACAAAAGATCTGGCTGGGGTAACGTTACTCCAGCCGGAACTGTTTTTATCAAATAATTAAAAAACTATCACTTTACCAAATTCAAAAATGTGCTTACCATTTACAGAAGCTGTATATCTAATTATCTATTGCACTTAGATGACGATTTTCGACAATATCTGGCTGGGGTAACGCACACGTTCATACTTACATCTTTTTGAGAGGCTGACTGTAGGTACCCATGTATAAATGTGCAGCGTGAACGTGTGATAAGTAACGTTTCCGTAGTTTTAGTTAGCGTACCGGCGAAGTACCGCTGCGTCGCGATGCGTCGCTCTACGCCGCGAGGCATCACGAGGCGCAGCGCTGCACGGCGCAACGTATTCTGAACTCTCATAATGCAATGTGTACCTTTTCGTGTAGAAAATAAAGTAGGTACCTATATTTTAAGTCACTCTTTTAGTGTGTGCGCAGCGTCGCGTCTCGGTGTGAACTGACCCTGACTGCATAATTATTTTTGACGTGACAACGTCTTAAATTAGGTTGCGACTGGGAGTCACTTATGAAAAAGTGTAACGCTCGGTAACGTTACGATGAGTCACCGAACGAGAGAGAGGCCCGCCGAATGCCTTGCGTCTCTCTCCCACTCAACTATGATCGGATGATCGGTCGTTGTCACGTAAAATCTTCGCCCGTAAAACCGACTTTACAGGCAACCATTTTTTTACATTATCAGCGCCCCGCGGTTTCACCTGCATAAGTGTCGATCTTGTGGGAATATTGGGATAAAAAGTATCCTATGTGGTAATCCAGGAAATGGTCTATCTATGTGCCAATTTTCATCCAAATCTGTTCATCGGTTTACGCGTGATGGAGGAACAAACATCTGAAACATCCAAACATCTTCACAAACTTTCACATTTATAATAATAGGATATAGTGTGATTAGGGAAATGTCAATCGAGTGCCATATGATCTACACTTGCGTTGCGTGCAAAAAAATCGACCTGAAACTCTCTTCGATTTGAAACAAGGTAGGTAACAAGTTTTGTTAACAAAACCCTAATTACATTCTAAATAATATAAAAACCTTCCTGATTGTATGTAAATTACGTTAGGGAATAGATTACCAAAATGGATAGGTACAGAAAGCGTCTCTATGTCCTAACCCCTCAAGTTTTAAAATGTTACACTGCTACAACATTGAATTCCTTACGAATAATCTAAAGAATACTTCAAAAAGAGTCCATTGTGTTGACTCGGATTCGAACCATCGCATCACCGAACGTCGTCATACTCATACCGGCAGTTTGACGAACTAGCCAGCGAGCCCATATGAATTGCGATGAAATTGTTATCTACTATCGGCTGAGTCATTATATCTTTAGGTCCCTGTCTAATCGAAAGATGTTATAATTTGAGGGTATCCATTAATTTTACTTACTTACGTTGTCTTTATAAAATTAATCCATACCTTCAAGTTAGAACTTTGTATACGTTCACTTAAAACGGCGAAGAGTAAACGACTACTATTTATCCATTATTTTTTTAAATGATTTCTGATTTTATAAGAACTAAAATAGTTGTTCTGTTTGTTGTAAAATAAGATCATAGTTTTGTTAAATAATAGCAATAATAAATATTATTAAATGATTAATAAAGTATTTTATTTTTCTTGATTTTTTAATTCTTTATAAATAATTACTACTTAAAACAAAATAGAAAAATATTTCAAAATAATATAATGAACAAAAAGCACATTTCGTGCCTTTATAGGATTTGAACTTCCAATCTTATGCACGGTAAGCGGTCTTGAAACCTCCAGTCTATTTAGACGATGAATAAGTTGTCGTAAATGTTAACCCTATTATTGTTGCTTGTCGTCGCAAAAGTATTGTTTTATTGAAAAAAACAATAATAAAAACAGAATTAAAAAAAAAATACTTACTTAAACTTATTTATTCACTAAAACAATACATTATTTAAAATAAAATGTTTTTGCAAAATACAAAAACCAACTTGGGCCTATCACGGATTTGAACGCACATGTCTTTTGGTGGGGTAACTACTTAATGGAGCTGTGTGTACATTAGTTTTGAGAAAATTGCGACATACGGGGGTCGAATAAGCAACCTCCTTTTTCGTCTTCTGTCTCCATTATTACACCAACTCAGGTCTCTATTATATGTGGTAGTATCATCGGAACTACCTAAATAATGTGTACCATGTTTCCACAGAATTGGTTAAGAAATAAAAATTCAGTAGGTGAAAAATCAATAAACCTTTTTTTCTACCCATAAGGGTGAATTTTATTTTTCTATTTTAAATGGGACCAACTTCGTGGTATACCTACACAATAAAATAAAAAGACTGTTCAATATCGGACTACTCTGTAAAAAGATGCAAGTAGTACCTACGTGGTAATAAAAAATATACATTGTATACGGATTGACTTGAGAACCTCCTCCGTCGGTTAAAAATGAAGCTTTTGTCAACTTCATGGCAAAAGTCACGCAGTTTTTCCGGACATCTGAAGAATCTAGTCAATCTTGTCAAGAATTTTGCTTCTAGAAGTACTATGCATAAATAAACTTGATCTTACTTACCTTCACACAATACAAAATAATTAAAATATTAAATGATTTTTTTTAGATATATTATCTCACGGGCACGGGTGGACCGATTTTATTGCTCGCAATGTAAAAGCTGATTGTATTTTTTATGTGATTACGTTCTGAATTACCACCCAGTCACATATCGCACGTAAGCAATATCTGAACAGGTAGGAGATACAAAGTCTTTAAATGTTGTAGGTACCTACCTAAATTGTTTTTGTGATGGATACTACTTAAAGCAATTTATGAAAATTAAAAACTTCTCGTGAGGAAACCGGCATGTCCTAGAACCAAAACTTCGAAGACATGTGACATCTGCCAACCAGCACTGGGCCCGCGTGGTGGATTACGGCCCACTCCCTCTCACCGAGAGGAGGCCTGTGTCCCAGCAGTGGGAATATTATAGGCTGATTATGTATGTAAAAACTTCTATAATAAATGCCTTTTTTATTGTATATTTTTAACAACATAGAAAAATATTAACAGCCATTATGATTTCAATGGAATTTACTATTACATATTTACGATAATTTATGGACCATTAATTGAAACAAGAGTAACATTTAAATTACAATGTTGTTTGTGCCAATTTAGTTTTTTATCACATTTTAATCTTTGGCTAACATTCTAAAAATATTAAAACCTTAAAAAAGCTGATATGGTCACATAAATCATTTTATAAAATGATATAATATTGTACCTTACTTAACTATTTGCTCGATAATTTTAACTATCATAGAAATACGACGCTAATGGATATCTTATTATAAAAGCTACACAAGTGCAAATAACTTGAAAAGCCATAAGTTTTGTGGTCAGTTGTACTTCAGATATCGGCCCTAACTTAATTAAAAATAAATTAATTAATGTCATATTATTTATAGTTATACTTTCCTTATCTTCAGTGTTATCAACTAGACGTAAGATCGTTAACACACGAAGTATCAATTTGGTTAAGGCAGTCATTTCTTTTTTTGCTATTATTGTTCTGCTTGCATAAAGTAAATTTGTCTCTTCACTGTACTTTGGTAAGCGATGTCTTGGGCATGGAATAATGTGGAATAGTTGAGGCACTGAATACAGAAAGTTAATGATTTGTGGCAAGAAAAATAGTAAAACTGTTTTACTGAAATGACTCAATATAGCTACAACTGCAAATGTCATTCCAGAAACATAACAAAATGTGTCCCCAACAAACACCTTTGAAGGATACCTGAAAAATAGAAAAAGAAATATTTATGTCTAGCAATAACATAATTATTTAATTATGAAAGTGTATATTTAAAGGTGGCACTAAGATCACACAGAGGTCTTTACTTATTTGATTGTGGAATGTTTGCTTTGGAAAATTTCTATTTTTACGAATGCCTAAAATAATTACAATAAAATGTATTCGTTTTAATTATGTTAAGATAGAGAAAGACCTAAAACAACTAGACTTTAGTGAAGTATACAAGACCCAAGATCCTCATGTGGCAGGGGAAACAATAACTAGGTTAATAAAACACGTGATAGACTCAAACTTCAAATCTGTTAAGACTCCGAACCGTAAACAAATATTAAAGCCATGGATTACCTACTCCTTTACTTCGTTGCATGCGGCATCGAGACACATTGCATAGAAAATTTAAACAGGAGCCTAATAATGGGATTCGGATTCGGTGTCTTAGGGCTGATGACTTCCGAAATTAAAGTTATTTTTTCAGTTTGTAGTTTTTTTTGGAAGTCGGTTTTTTTTTTTGTTAAAAAGTTTTTATTTCTCGCTTTTTAGTGGGTCTATTTATAATTTATCTAAGTTACAATAGCCTAATTTCAACTTGCCCATCGCCTTTTTATAAAATATTCCTTTTCTCGATGCAGGGACGTTAATTGTTGAGGAGTTCTCCTTTTATTAGTTTTTAGATTAGATGCTGATAATCCTGGCTGCAGCATCAGGCCAGACTTATGTCAACATTGCATTGAACTTAAAATTAGTCCTGTTTAAAATGAGCCCAAACACGACTACGGTGCTGTAATTTTAAGGTTTGTACTTTTTCTGATGCTCCTGGCTTCAGCATCAGGTCTCTATGTACTTCGGTGTTCCTCAGTAACAGTACGTTTATCCACACATCGAGCCCTTTTCAATGAGCCTAAACACGATATTTCTGCTGTTAGTTGTCGAGGAGTTAGGTACTCTGCAGACTATTCTGACTGCAGCATCAGGTCATGACTTGATGATCATGAGACCAAATGTGGCAAATCAAATCAAACATCAAAACAATTTACTAAAACAGTCCTTGCCTGTTCGAGTAACTTCTTACTGTTAAGGAGTTGTACCTTCCATCATCAGCCCAGCTACCTGAGATGGTGACAACCATACACAAATACACAAGATACTTCATAGAATATGCGAAAAACAATAAGTGAGCCTATAAAATTTGAGGGTTGCCCTCGATTTCTCTAAGATCCCATCATCAGATCCTAACTTAGTAACAATGGGACCACCTCAGAACCATCTACTTTCGAACAAAAAAATAATTTTGAAAATCCGTCGACAATTGGCGGAGTATTCGATGAACAAACATACAAACATCCGAACATAGTACCTCCTCCTTTTTGTGAAGTCGGTAAAAAGGAAACATAACTAATAGAACGCAATCTATGGTAATGCTCCCAACAGATGAGGAAGAGGTACCCGAAATATTAATGTCGCTCCGCATTTCCGCAATAACTGTGCCGCGGGATGGGATGGGATATCCAGTGACCTCTTAAAAAAGCATGCGGCCGTGATTGTGCCTCCGCTAACTTACTTAGGTAACCTTGCTCTTTCCACGGGTAAATGTTCAAAAAGACCATAATTCATCCGATCTACAATAGTGGGGACAGGAGCCGTGTTATTAACTACAGACCTATATCTGTGCTAACTGCATTTTCCAAAATACTGGAACGGGTAATGAACAGCAGACTTGTGAGAAAAGCTTATAGGTACGAAATTTGATCTGTGATTTGATGCAATAATTACTTTAAGAATTAAAATTAAGGGAATAAAAATAATAATTTCCACATCAACAAGCTGTTTCATATAATATAGTCACAAGGTGCATTTAATATATTTTTTAATTAGCACCCAAAACTTTTGAACGCGACTGTACGGACAACAGCTTAGGTATAATACGTCCAATAAAGAAGGTCATCGATATACAGGGTGATTGGAAGATGGGTGCAAAGCTTTAAGGCGAAGATAGTACAGACAATTTAGAACCATTTAAGCCATGGTTGTCTTAGACGAAGTCTTACTCCTTTTTTTTTACCAATTTCTTAAGATTTTTTTCAAAAATTCCTAAAGTTTTAACTAAACTATTTATTTATGGCCAAATTGAATGATAAACGAATTCATTTTTATTGTATTTAATTAAAGTAATGTGTAAGCAATCTAGCAAAACATGTTTTAGGCCTCTGTGTCGTTAGAAATTTTTTTTACAGATATTTAAAGTTCATAACAAATTTTAAAATTCATAAATACTTTTTGTAAACCTTATTTTAAAAATAACGGAGCGTGCTTTTTTTGTTCAAACCTTTTTGAAAACATCCTTGATAATCGCTCTTTCTTTTGAGGTAACATTTACGCAGATATCTTACAAATTATTGAAATTAGGAGCTAAAAACCAATTTAAGGGAGAAATTTTAAATTTTAGGCAGTCTAAATAAAACAACATTTGAATTAAATTTATTTATGTTTCATGGTCAAAATGTTGTCCGTGATTCCTAATACAAGCACGGCTCCGTCTTCTTACTTCTGTTGTTGTTATTTTCAACATCATATCTCCAGCTTCATTGTTTCAAACTCTGAATTCATTCTCTCTGTCAGTTCTTCTCTCGTGTTTATTTCAACATTCGTATACACCAGCTCCTTGGCCCGGCCCCACACGAAAAGGTCCAGCAGGGTCAGATCTGGTGAGCGAGCGGGCCAAGGGATGGGTCCATCTCTGCCAATCCAGCTGTCAGGAAAGCAATTATTTAAGTGTTCCCCATGTGTTGTGTGGGTTATGAAAGTTTGTAATGCCCTCCCTAGAAAATTTGCTTTCAACCGTCCACAAGATTGATTTAAAATTCAAATTTTCGAGGGAGGGCATTACAAACTTTCATAACCTTCATGAATGGGCCGCCAAAAGACAACAATCCACATTTTAAGAAGCAGGTGTCGTTTCAGAGGAAATTCTCTGTCAATGTTTGGGCTGGAGTAATTTGCAGGACGTTGATTGGGCCCCACTTCTTACCGGAGACTTTCAATGGTGAAAATGATTTGCACTTTCTACAAGTGGATTTACCAGAGCTGAAAGAGGAAACCGGTGTCCTGATATTCGCAAGAGACAGTACAGTCATCTTTCAGCAAGACGGCTGTCCAACGCATTGGATGTTAAATGTAAGGGAACACTTAAATAATTGTTTTCCTGACAGCTGGATTGGCAGAGATGGACCCATCTCTTGGCCCGCTCGCTCACCAGATCTGACCCTGCTGGACTTTTTCGTGTGGGGCCGGGCCAAGGAGCTAGTGTATACGAATGTGGAAATAAACACGAGAGAAGAACTGATAGAGAGAATGAATTCAGAGTTTGAAACAATGAAGCTGGAGATGATGTTGAAAATAACAACAACAGAAGTAAGAAGACGGAGCCGTGCTTGTATTAGAAATCACGGACAACATTTTGAACATGAAACATAAATAAATTAAATTCAAATGTTGTTTTATTTAGTCTGCCAAAAATTTAAAATTTCTCCCTCAAATTGGTTTTTAGGTCCTAATTTCAATAATTTGTAAGATATCCGCATACATATTACCTCAATAGAAAAAGCGATTATCAAGCATGTTTTCAAAAAGGTTTGAACAAAAAAAGCACGCTCCGTTTTTTTTAAAATAAGGTTTACAAAAAATATTTATGAATTTTAAAATGTTTTATGAACTTTAAATGTCAGTAAAAAAAATGTCTAACGACACAGAGGCCTAAAACATGTTTTGCTAGATTGCTTACACATTACTTTAATTAAATACAATAAAAATGAATTCGTTTATCATTCAATTTGGCCATAAATAAGTAGTTTAGTTAAAACTTTGGGAATTTTCGAAAAAAATCTTAAGAAATTGGTTAAAAAAAAGTAGTAAGACTTCGTCTAAGACAACCATGGCTTAACTGGTTCTGAATTGCCTGTACTATCTTCGCCTTAAAGCTTTGCACCCATCTTCCAATCACCCTGTATATGAATCCGTCGCTTTTTAGTAGTCATTCAAATTTGGTCGGATAACCAGCCGTTGCTTAGATATTTTGGTTTTTTGTTAATATTTACTTAATGCGAAACATTCCAAGCTGAATATTTTCACCATATATTTTTGACTAAAGGCACAAGATTTTGGTTTACACCTACACATCTGGAATTGAGCCGGTTCCTTGTATTTTGCCGTCAAAGTTATGACACCATCGTTTTGACTTTTAGCAAGATTATTCAAAAACGCATGCATGTACAGTTTTAAAACTTTGTATGGTTATTATTAGCGACAAGAAGGACCGAATACAGTTTTCAGCGAACTTATACCTTGTCTCATTTAGGCGCTGCGATGTTTTTTCGGTTTTTCATAAAACCGCGATAACTTGAAAACTATAAATATTTTCTTAAATCTAATTGGGGCACTAAGGGGCACACATTAAGAGCTACTCGTGTATGTTTATTCTACAGGGGCACATGCAATGGTTTTAGAGATATACGATTCGAATCAAAACGTTACTCCAGCAGGAAATGCAATATCTCGAAAACCTGAAGGGGCACAGATTTTTTTTTGGGGGCACATTTTGGCACACATATAAGCTCTCTGGCCATGCACAATTTTTCTCTCTCCGATCATTTGTTTAGAATTTTCCTGCTAGAAAAACATTACCCCAGCAGGAATCGTTTTTTCCGTTTTTTTTTCGAAACGACAGGGGGCATACCTTTTTTATGTGGGGGCACATTTACAGCAAATAAGGCACCAATTATACGTTCTACTCATATAACTCTAGGAGACACTTTCTTGCTGGGGTAACGTACACCCTTGCTCAATCTATAATATGCTACTGCATTACTTCTTGGGGTGGAGCTCCAAAAACTACCATAATAGAAATTGAAAGAACCCAACGACCTATACTGAAAGTCGTCTTTTCGACCGTATCGCTACCCCACTGAACAGTTATACAAAGAAAATAAAGTACTGACAGTGCGTCAACTATTTATATTGCACATCCTGTTGAAACAGCATACTCTTTTGGTTTATAATTCAACGCTGTCCAGGGAGAAAAGACGATATGACCCAGTGGAGCGTCATCACCTACGTCACATAACTATTTTTGCAAAGCATTTCTTTTGCTATCTAGGTGACTACTTATACAATAAAACTAATAAGGTGCTACATATCTTTAATCTCACAAAGAATAAATGCAAAGAGAGGCAAACTGACTGGCTACTAGAATTAAACTATAATGATACTGAAAACATTCTTATAAAGACCTAAACAAACAATCACACACCTACACAATCACCCTTACTACACATCTACTAACATTCGTCTCGCATACTTAACCTAGATATTAATCAAAATAAATAAAACTATGTATAAAGTTCGTATGATACCTTACTACATTCTGTTAGCGCGATTAGTACATAATTCATGAAATGATAATGTAAAGGGGTGGGATCCTGGTGTCCTGAAACACAGGCCACGAGCCTAGCTTAGGCACCACAATATATGGCCTGGCTGGCCTGTTGGTCTAGTGGTCAGTGACTATGACTGCTATGCCGGAGGTCGTGGGTTCGATTCCCACCCAGGACAAATGTTTGTGTGATGAGCATGATCATTTGTTCTGTGTCTGGGTGTAATTTATCTATATATGTATGTATTTAGAAATATATAAGTATGTGATAATATTTATTATCAGTTGTCTAGTACTCATAACACAAGCTCTGCTTAGCTTGAGACTAGACGGCGTTGTGTGATAGTTGTGGAATATTATTATTATTATTATATATATGTCTCCCACAATATATACTTACCTGAACTATGTATCTTTGTCAAATCTGTTGAATGTAAAATGAGTCATGTATATTGTGGTGAGAAAATAAAGTTGATTAATTGATTTTAATATAAATTCTGCCTGTTTATAAACAAACGAAACACTTCTCCTGAAGTGACTTATTAACCTTTAACCGCCACACGTCAAAAATAAAAATACATGCCCTCGGCGTCAGTCTGTCATGTAGTCGAACCGTGGCATGCTGGGCACATTTTGGTTTGTCATCTATACATGACTGTGGCGGTCAAAATAATAAGCAAGTCTATGCCACAATCAATCATCATCTGCCTAGACTTTTCCCAACTATGTTGGGGTCGGCTCCCAGCCTAACCGGATGCAGCTGAATACCAGTATTTTACATGGAGCGACTGCCTATCTGACCTCCACAACCCAGTTACTGGGCAATAGGATACCCCTTGGTAAGACTGTTGTCAGACTTTCCAACTATGCCACAATCAATGATGAAAGGAAATAATGTAAATATATTTCAAACATACAATAGCTTACCAATTATGCTTCAACAATGCCAGTGTAGTTGCAAGATAAGGTATCATAATATGTAATGAGAAAGTGTGAGCTTTATACTGATCCCCTCTCAATTCAATGATGTCAAAAATAACAATGGAAAAGGCTATGATGACAGACTGCCCAACTTCAAGTCCATTGATTCCAGCCAATATGTTTATAGCATTTGTGCAGAATACAGCTAACATTCCCATGTAGATGTAGTACAGTACACCTAGAAAAGAACGGAATAAGTAAATAAAAATAAAAGATAGACCATAACTTATTATCAAAATATCTATTTAAGCGGTACATACCAATGTTGATGGAAACTCCCAACCATTGCCTCAAAGGAATAGGAACTACAAAAGTAGTGGAGTTGAAGTTCACATAGTAAACCACAAGCAGGGGTAGTGATGCCACTGTGGGCAGTAACAGTTTATATCTCCATCTCAAGTCCAAAACATCATCAGCAAAGCCAAGAAGGAGCATACAGCAGATGGATAACAATCCCGCTAATAGTTCTGCAAACTAAATAATAATAAATAAGAACCATAATAAACATAAATTTTACATTGGCCTTCATTAATATTAACCAGAGACACTATGCAATTTATACTGGCTTGAATTGAAAATTAAAATAATCTCTTACCTCGTTGTGAGGGAAGTGCTGTGTGTCCATCAAGCCATTACCAAAAACAATTGGAATAAATATAAAGCTCGTAATTAAGAAGACACATCCAGATACAACACCTATCGCTTCTGGGCTGAAAATAATGATAAGAGTGAGAAATGGAGCTACTAAACTTTCCCTCAATGACTTCATAGAACTCCCACAGGATACCGTATCAAACTTAGTCGAAACTAAATAATGATTCATTAACTTTCTTACATTTTTTTTTTACTAGTTTTACATAGATCTATTCCAAATAGACCGGCTTTAACGAACAAGTCTGTAAGGTTGGGTATTAATTCATCTGTTACGAAGAAGGCTACCGCCGACAAAATTAATAATATAAATATTTCCCACATCTTGCAGGTTATTTATTAAACAAAAACCCTGCGTTCCGAAATGGGAAATAATCGATGTGAGCGTGCTTAAACCCGTACCGAATTAGCATGAGCGCGATAACGACGTTGCGTGAATCGTCATAGATGACGTCATGACATGCGCCATCTTGCGATAACGCCGACCGTGCCCTAGAATAATATCACCGTGAGCGCTGTCAAAAATGACAGTGTGTGTGTGAGGATGTGTCAGTGTGTGTTTTGTTTTGATTTGCATCTTATCATAAAATTAAACTAACGTGGCATTTTCGAAATTGTGCTTCTGGCTGATAGTCGCCACCTAACCAAAGAAGAAGAAATGTGGTGTTTATACAAAGAAATACTGTAATAATATCGTTTTTACATTGAGTAAGCACTGTGAGCGCGCTCACGGGCGTTCCGAATTGTTGACAGCTCTCAGCTGTCATAATCGTGATATCTAAATCGGAACGCCATGTGAGATGATGTGAGCGCTGTGAGCGATTATAGCTAATTCGGAAAGCGCCCAAAATATCATTAGCAAATAGTTAAACACAATTACACAACAATAGATTAACACGAGTTTTTAGTCAATAACATTGAATGAATCTACCTGACACTGACAGCTTTCAGCCTATCCAAAGACTACAATATGGGGCGCTTTCCGAATTAGCTATAATCGCTCACAGCGCTCACATCATCTCACATGGCGTTCCGATTTAGATATCACGATTATGACAGCTGAGAGCTGTCAACAATTCGGAACGCCCGTGAGCACGCTCCTATGAGTAATAGTGTTCTGTGGTGGTTCTGTGGTGTGGACACGGATACCATGAGTCTATAGGTCTATAGATTACTCTGTCTACGACTAAAACTGAATACCAACAAAACAAAAATAACACAGACTGCAGACATGACGTAAAGCTGCCAACATAATAACAAGATAGGGATGTACAGACGCCAGCACATCAAGTTACTACAATCTGTCAGATTTCTTTAATAGATTTTCGACTTTATTGCTAAAACATAAGGTTCAAGGTTGATTGGGAAAATCTGACAGTTTCGGGTAGGTTGACCTGCTGGCGTCCGTACTAAACATGATAGAGAGAGTCGAATCAGCGATAGCCGCCATTATGTTTAGTGCACGTTTCATAGTTTCTTTTTTTATTAGACAGTTGCGTCACACTGAAGTACTCTGTGCCTGTGCTGACAGCCAAGTGGCACACCGACCCTGCGTTCCGAGATAGGGAAATAATCGATGTGAGCGTGCTTAAACCCGTACCGAATTAGCGTGAGCGCGATAACGACGTCCCGTGAATCGTCATAGATGACGTCATGACATGCGCCATCTTGCGATAACGCCGACCAGGCCCTAGAATAATATCACCGTGAGCGCTGTCAAAAATGACAGTGTGTGTGTGAGGATGTGTCAGTGTGTGTTTTGTTTTGATTTGCATCTTATAAAATTAAACTAACGTGGCATTTTCGAAATTGTGCTTCTGGCTGATAGTCGCCACCTAACCAAAGAAGAAGAAATCAAAGAAATGTGGTGTTTATACAAAGAAATACTCTAATAATATCGTTTTTACATTGAGTAAGCACTGTGAGTGCGTTCACGGGCGTTCCGAATTGTTGACAGGCTTGACAGCTCTCAGCTGTCATAATCGTAATTATCTAAATCGGAACGCATGTGAGATAATGTGAGCGCTGTGAGCAATTATAGCTAATTCGGAAAGCGCCCCGAGTGGCTTCACCCACAGACTACTTAGAGGCTTCACCAGTGACCATAGAGTTCTCAAAATTTTGATAAAACTCAAACCAGTGACAGAAGTGACATTTACAGGTACACAACTACACAAGTGAGTTGGCCACATTGACATAGTAACTATATCAATGGTCGGCCAGTTCATGACCATAGATCAGCCCTCAACAAGTCGGAGGCTATGGTCTTTCACGGCCCCTGGCGAGCATCACCGACGCCGGGATCACACATCGTGGTCGGGGGGCCCCGAATTGCTGTTGAGAGTGTACGTACCATGAAGTATGCATACCTTGGACTGGTGCTCGACAGCCGGTGGGACTTTGGCCTAGGGATCGTGCGATCCATGGCAATGTAGTCGCTAGACTTTAATTTACCCTTTTTTATATTATATTATATTTAATATTGTATTTAGGGATTTCAATTTTATCGCATGTGATATTATGTGACATTATTCTAAAATATTTAAAAAAGTTTGTAGTATTGCCAAGTCACGTTATTTGAGTTCAAAAATTAAAAATAGTAGTAACATTATTAAAACGACTTGGAATGTCATTAATAGCGAAACGGGAAGGTCATGCACCCGAAGTAGTGACTACAGCCTTGTTATTGATGACAATATAATTAAATCAGATTGTCAAGTCGCCGCGGCCTTTGAAAATTTCTTTGCAGAGATTCCCGTATCAACTACTAAATCTCTTAACTCATCACCCATTGCTGCAGAGTCTTTACTTAAAGAAAACGTTCCAGTTTGCGATTCTGAATTTCACTTCCAATATGTAACCTGTAAAGATATAATTAAAACTTTTCACACGTTAAATGTTAAAAAGACCGCAGATCTATGGGGTAATTCTGTGGATGTTGCTAAGTCGATTATAGACATTGTAGCACCTACTTTAGCTGTTATATTTAATAATTGTATTGACCGTGGTGAGTTTCCTGATCTTATGAAAAACAGTAAAATAATACCGTTGTTTAAATCGGGTAGTACATCAGACCCTACTAATTATAGACCTATTTCAGTACTACCTACCTTTAGTAAATTTTTTGAAAAACTTATTTTAAATCAATTGCAAAGATTTTTTAATAAAAATAAATTACTACATAACAAACAGTTCGGATTTACAAGGGGTCGTTCGACTACTGATGCAGGAGTTGAACTTTTAGGACATATTTATAATGCATGGGAGGACAAATGCGATGCTTTGGGCATCTTTTGCGATTTGTCCAAGGCATTCGATTGTGTTCTTCATGAAACATTAATCAGGAAACTGCACCACTACGGAATCCGGAACGCCTCTCTGGATCTTCTTACTTCTTACTTGAGTGATAGGATTCAGAGAGTTGATGTTAACGGAAAAAGGTCACCCGGATCTGTGGTAAGAATGGGGGTCCCCCAGGGCTCAATTCTCGGCCCATTTTTATTTATTATTTATATAAATGACTTGCCTTACCTCATAAGGGATGAACATGATATAGTGTTGTTTGCAGATGACACTTCACTTTTATTTAAACTCAAACGTCAGCAGCTGGTTACTGACAATGTAAATAACGCCCTTGCAAAAGTAGTTAACTGGTTTAATGTCAATAACCTACTTCGTAACGGAAAAAAAACGAAATGTATTAAGTTTACCATACCCCACGTTAGACAAGTAGAAACTAGTGTTCTCATTAAGGATGAAGAGTTGAAACCCGAAGATACCACAGTGTTCCTGGGCATAACGTTGGATGCCAAGATTCAATGGGGCCCCCATATAGACAAATTGTCAAAAAAGCTTAGCTCTGCAGCATACGCCGTTAGGAAAATTCGTGATTTAACTGATTTAGAGACAGCCCGTTTAGTATACTTTAGTTATTTTCATAGTGTGATGTCGTACGGTATTCTGTTGTGGGGAAATGCCGCCGATATTCAGACAATTTTTATATTACAAAAAAGGGCAATTCGTTCCATTTATAAATTAAGTCCCAGACACTCCCTCAGAGACAAATTTAAAGAGATTAATATAATGACTGTGCCTTCTCAGTACATTTATGATAATCTTTTGTATGCACATAAAAATATTAATCTGTTTAAAAAATACAGTGATATCCATAACATAAATACTAGGAACAAACACAAATTTGTTGTTCCAACAACAAGGCTCAAAAAAATAGGTGGCTCGTTTAGATGCCAATGTATACGTTTTTATAATAAACTTCCTACCCACATTCAAGAACTAAGCCTTAATAAATTCAAATCTTTTATAAAGCGAAAACTATGTCAGAAAGCCTATTATACTGTAAAAGACTATATTGAGGACAAAAAGGCTTGGGATTGAGCTGCTCCAATAGGTTTAGAATGTTGTTTTTATTTTGCTATTTTACACTTTAATAATTTTCTTTTTTTTTAAGTATCTATTTACTTAAATAATGACATGTACATTTACTGTATAAAGTATTATATGATTTTAATTATTGTGAATGTGAGGACTATGTGGGTAATTTTTTTGTTTTTTTTTTCTCTCTTCGTTTTAATCATGATCTGGCAGTTTGAGTAGTTTATGCGGCCTACCCAAATGTCCTGTCTTTGGTATTGTTCGTCGAATCGTTGAGCTCCTTAAGTTCTGAGTTGAGCTGCACGGTTACTGACAAATGCGTGCACTGACTGGACAGGTCCGCTCAATCTGTGTGGTTCTTTCCTCAAAAGACCATTTCAGACACTAATCTACATGGTCCTCAAAGATTATGTCCGGATTTTTTATATACACATTGACATTGATGAATTTTATTTAGACAATGACATGAATATTTACTTTGTAAGTAATTTATATTTTTTTTTTTTTATTTAATTATTGTGAATGTGAGGACTATGTGGGTCATTTCTTTTTTTCCTTCTTAGTTTTTAATCATGATCTGGCAGTTTGAGTAGTTTATGCGGCCTACCCAAATGTCCTGTCTTTGGTATTGTTCGTCGAATCGTTGAGCTCCTCAAGTTCTGAGTTGAGCTGCACGATTTTTGACAAATGCGTGCACTGATTGGACAGGTCCGCTCAATCTGTGTGTGGTTCTTTCCTCAAAAGACCATTTCAGACACCAATCTACATGGTCTTCACACGATCTGACCAAGATTTTGTCTGGACTTTAAAAGAGACTGTGACTTCTGAGTTTGTTTCGGCCTTTCTTCTCAGAATAGTCAGTTAGGAAACGCCGACCTCATCTAGTTTAAAAAAAATATGATTGACGTGTAAAAGTGTTTGTACAAACCTACTTACAGAAATAAAAATCATTTAATCATTTTAATCATTTAATCATTTACGTTCGGGCAAGATATCATTCGGACAAATGGTGATTAGGACAAAAAAAATTATGGCACTTTAGATTATTAAAGATGTGAAGTCTGGCTTTGGTTCTCAAACCAAAGCCAGACTTCACAAGATATTTAAAACAACTAAACTTAGTAGGGATTATGAAGAATATTCTAAATACAGAGCGCTTATTAAAAAATCTATAGATACTGCTCACAAACTGCATCAACATAAAATCCAGGGTCAGTTTGCTAAAGATCCTAAGTCATTCTGGCAATACATACGATCAATGCAAAATGCAGTAGGCAAAACTATTGTAAAAGATGGTGAGCATTTATCAGATAAAGAGTGTGCTAAACAGTTAGCAAAATTTTTCGAATCCGTTTACAGCGATCAGCCGCCGCGGTTAGACGCTCAAGCGGCGGCGGCGGCGGGAGCAGCGAGCAGTGCGCGGGTACAACTTAACGCACTGAGTCTGGAGGACGTCAGATGTGCACTTGAGCGCCTGAAACCGAAGCGTTCAGCAGGCCCGGACGGTATACCGGCATTTCTTTTTAGAGATTGTGCTAGGGTGCTCACGGAACCGCTACTTTATATTTTTAATATGTGTCTTCATTCGATGACGTTCCCCACTCAATGGAAGATGACGAGGGTCATTCCTGTACCCAAAGGTAAGGCGGGATCGGACATAACTGGTTATAGACCGGTGGCTGTGCTGTCGACGCCGGCCAAGGTGTTCGAGTCTGCTATTCAGCGCGGCATGCTGGAGCAGGTGCGTGGACAACTGGATGATGCGCAGCACGGCTTCCGGCCGGCGCGCAGCACTGCCACCAATCTGTTGAACTTTATGGCGCAGGTGGTGCCGGCGGTAGATGCTGGTGTGCAGGTTGATGCTGCTTATTTTGATTTTAAAAAAGCTTTTGACACCGTTGACAATGACATCTTACTAACGAAGCTCGCCAAAGTCGGCTGTACACCACATCTATTGCACTTCTTCGCCAGTTATTTCCAGGATAGACAGCAGTACGTAGATTATAATGGGTGTGAATCCGACCCATATTACACCTGGTCCGGCGTGAGCCAAGGCAGCAATTTGGGGCCCCTCGAATTCATCCTAATGGTAAACGATTTGCCGGAAGTCGTTAAACATAGCTCTTGTTTATTATTTGCGGATGACCTCAAGTTGCTGCTCGAGGTTAATAATGAATCCGATTGCGAACGATTGCAGGAGGATATACATAGGGTAGTGGAATGGAGTCAGGACAACGGGCTTTTCTTTAACGTTTCAAAGTGCTCGGTGATGAGTTTTACGCGCGCGCGTGCCCCTATAGTGCACGAATACGTGGTGGGCGCCGCGCCTATGCAACGAGTCTCTAAAGTGCGGGATTTGGGGGTTATCGTCACTCCCGAACTATCGTTTCGCGATCATATTACGGGGATCTGTAAAAGGGCGTTTAGAAATTTGGGATTTGTTCTGCGACAGACAAGGCACTTCACTAACATCGCAACAGTCAGAGTCCTGTATGACGCACTTGTAAGGAGTCATCTGGAACATAGTGCTGTCATATGGGCTCCGCATGAGGCCAAGTACTCAGTAATGCTGGAACGCGTACAGAACAAGTTCACACGCCACTTGTACAAAAAACTATATGGGGTATATCCGTTTTACCCGCTGATGTACCCCACTCTGTTTGTGCTCGGTATGGTCGGGTACAACCAACTGAGGGTACGACGGGAATTAACGCTTGTTGCATATCTGGGTATGTTACTTCGTGGCATTGAGCATAACCCAGGAGTACTGCAGCGCCTGAGTGTATGTGTACCAGACCGCTATGTATGGAGGCGGCGCCGCCCGCCACTGTTGGCCGTGCCGGTTGCCAGGACAAACCTCCTCGCCAAAACACCATTGACTCGCGCTATTCGGGTTATTAACGATCTTCACGTGAAGATCGATGTATTTACATGCCATTTGAGTGAACTCGCAAAAATACTGCTGTTCCTTTTATGTTATAATGTAGATTAGAGTAGGCTGTATAATATGTTGTTGTTTTTATTTTATTTTGTTGCGAATGTTTTCCTTATTCATAGTTTTAAATTGTAAGTTAAATTAATTTTAAGACCACACTATCGCATTGGGTTACCTGTAATGATAGTGGTAGGGAGATTTTAATAAATAAATAAAAATAAATAAATAAAATTATGGTTAAAAAAGTTAGGTAACACAATAGAGAACCGTCACAGACAGCTGCTGATACTACTGTCATCTGTCAATTCTGTCATTATACAGCATCATATTGTAGTCTTTGCTTGTAAATTGTAATTATCATTGTCAATAAATGTGTTTTGCAAGCAAGTGTTTTTATTCATAATTTGTCTCAAAAATATTGATAATTTTTATAACATTTCATTTTTTCATCCAATCTAATCATCCTCACTTACTTTGTTAAAAATCCAACCAATCAACAGTCGCCTGAATCTTTCAAAACAATGAGTACCATGGATGAAATAGAAGATGAGGCGAAAGCAGCAGCCGAAAAGATGGTAATGAATATGATGCAGAGACCAGGACAACTTGAAAAAGTAAGTAGAGGACATCAATTTCATTAATATTAATTTACTCTCCTTTTAGCTACTCAACTATTTCCAACCAAGCCTTGACTAAAAACCCTTTGAATAGGTATTTGTTGGCATCTTAGTGGGCGTTGCTAAATAGAAAGAACCGAAAAACTTATTTTTTTGTAGTTGATTGAATTTAGACTATGCTAAGTCAGAAATATCCTGGTTAAACTTATCACAAGGCAGCCTATCTTAATGTGTGATCTAGACATAAAGTTTTTTTACCACTTTTTACTGCTGAAATTTGCACGGGTAATAGATCTTATTTGTATACAGATTATTTATCAGTAATCCCACATTTTTTCACATAATAAATTGTTCAACAAACTTTAAGTCCTAAGTAGGTACCTCACCTACTTCGGACTTGGAAAGTTTTTGTTTTATCAAGCTAATATGCCAATTATATAAAACTTAAAAATAATACAAACCTGTTTTTTTTATGTTATTAATCCCAGGTAGAACATTACAAAAAACGAATCACTCACAAGAAAGCATCTATTGAGGCTCAGCTGAAATCAGCTGTGCAGGGCAAACTAGATGGAGTGAGTGTTGGCCTGAAACAGTTGCAGGAGTGTTTGGAGGATGTGCAGCAAGTGAGCCTCAAGTTAGTATTATTTATTATCTACTGTTAAGGCAGAACTTTACGAGCATAATATATCTGTTACATAAAATAAAATCAAGCTTTATCTCAGAATTTGCATTTTATACTTAGGCTATTTAACTTTTTATATTCCTTACTTTATAAATAGATTCCCTAAGGAAAGAAGAAAGAATTCATTACCATAACATATTCCACTCATAGGTAAAAGGTGCATCATCTACCTAACGTTTTTCCCACCTATGTGGGGTTGGCTCTCAATTTTTTACATCTACTGTCTGAACCAAATTGGTTTTGTGTTTCACTGTCTTTTCTCTCAGTCGCCTTTTAATAGCTTTCTCTCAAGCTTTCATACTGTGTGAAATTAGCTTTTTTCCTTTACAGTTGTTGCACCAGCAAACTGTTATAGCCTATGTATGACCCAGGTACGGCTTTCTCCAGCATCAATTTACTGAAGAATAAGCTAACTACATGTGCAAACATACGTTTTTAAAAATATTATCTTACCATCATATCATTTTTACAAACCTGATTTCTGAACTAAAATCAGCACAAAAATTAGGTAAAAAAAATTGTCAGGCATTCGTAAACTACTGCGATTAGTTAACTGACTTATCAACAACAAATTGGATCACTTAACTTGCATTTAATTTTGACACATCTATAATTTTAGTTCCAGAAACCGGGTGTAAACCTGACAAAGAATCATAATTGTGCTAAGGCTGATTATCACTGTATAGCTTTAGCTTTGTAATGGATGGTTAATCAATTAACCTTTTAACTGCCACATGTCAAAAAATCAAAAACGTTCCTTCGGCGTCAAAGTCTGTCATGTAGTCGACCCATGGCGTACTGGGCACATTTTTGTTTGTCATCTATACATGACCACAGAGCATATAACATGACTGTAGCGGTCAAAAGGTTAAATATTTACTTTACTTCAGAATGGATGAATTGGAGGAACTTTTGAAAAGTGTGCCACCCCTGGTGGCGTCACTTCAAGCAGTCAGAGAGGAGGACTCACGTCACTCACAGTATGTCACAGCTATGGACAGTCTGAAACACATATTTACAGTGCCAGAAAGTGTGGCCAAAACTAAACAATGGATAGGGGAAGGCAAGCTTCTCCATGCCCATCAAGTAAGTGTGTAATGTTATTTGAGATAATGATACCTAAGCTTTATATTTTATACTAGCTGTGCCCGCAACGTCGTTCGCGTGGATGTCGGAAAACAGAAATGTTTCCAGCCGTTTCGGAGATTAGCTGGAACAAACAGACAGACACAGACAAAAAAATTTAAAATTGTTTTTTGTTTGAAGCGCCGTATTTTAATAACCACTGAAATAAAAGTAAAATGAAAAAGTCCCTTTGCTTATAAAGTTCTTGTAATATGAATATTTGTTCCCACTTTCAGTGTCTTAATGATTTGGAGAACTCCAGAGATGACTTACTCTATGAGCTGCATAGGCTACCAAACCAATCCTCACATGATAAAATTATGCTGAAGGCGTATTTCGAAGATGTTGAAATGGTGTCCAATTTACTTGAAAAACAGATTAAACTGATTTTGGCGCGAACTTTGAATACTGTTCGTAAAGAGCCTACTGTTATTGTTACTGCACTGCGGATTATAGAGAGAGAAGAGAAAAGAGATCAAATGGCTCTACAGGTTGGTAATAGCATTATTTTCTTAAAAAATAAAATATTTGTCAAGAGTAATTATGTCATTTATAAAAAAATCGTATTTCAATCGACAGCAACAGAACCAAACCGGTTTTATGCCGCCGGGCCGCCCTAAAACCTGGCGAGCCAAAGCTTTTGAAGTTCTAGAATGTGCCGTCGCCCAGCGTATAGAAGGCACGCGCGTCGACGAGCGTGAAGATAACAAACTGTGGCTGGTTCGATACTTGGAACTCACCAGACAACTCATACTAGAGGACTTGAGAGTCGTCAAAACATTATGCGTCCCCTGCTTCCCACCTCACTACGATATTGTGAACAAATACGTCAATATGTACCACATTTGTTTATCTACAAGTGTAAGTTTTACAATTTATTTCTTTGTAAATTTTTGAGCAGTTCAGACTTCTTACAGCAGCACCCAGCTTGCACTCAAATACTTGTAAAATACAATAAAAATAACTTTTACAGTTAAAGTAATATTGACCTCAATTTTGATTCTTACTAGCTTATTTATGTATTTTTGATACAGGGATGCCATGAATTTAGCACATGATTCTACACCCCAAGCAGATAAAAATTTCGTCCCTTATGAAAAAAAAAAATCCACTGTTTCATAGAAAAGGGCAGTCAAAATGTACTGAACTGCAAATTTTTTCAGGTTCAGAATCATGTACTGAATCCATAGTAACAGGTTGTGCATCAATGTGCCTGCCACCCGGTATAAAGGGTGACTTTTTGAGATGGGACAGTAAGAAGGGCAGGTACCTTAACCTTTGTAGCTACAGGAAAACGTTCTTAGGAGGCTGTACTTAGCTTTTGAGTAATAGCTCATTGCAATGAGCTTATTGCATTCACAGATTTTGAAGAAATGGTACAGTCAGCTAGAAAACCGTCAATTTTAACGTTTTATTTTTATGATGTTAATCGATGTAGTTTCATATAAGGATTGAAAGTCTTTTTTGGACCAAGTCCGATTAAAAACTAGGAAACCCACGAATCGCAACGAAAAAAAGACCCTTTTAGCCCTGTCTCAAAAATCCAGCCTGTATAACTATATTTTTATTCCTTTATTTATTATTACAGCTCCAAGATGTAGTAACTAATGGCATAGAAGGCAATGAGTATGTAACCCTTTTATCATGGGTATTGAATACCTATCCAGGACACGAATTGATGGGCAGTTCAGAGTTAAATATTGATGTATCGACCTTACCACCTCTGCTTAGTAAAGAAACCATGCAAAAAATACAGGATGAGTACTTGCAGGTGAGTTTATAGATGCATGAAAATAATTGCTGTGCTGCTTCTATGTAGCTAAAACACGAATACAGTGGGTACAGCGAAAAATGCACTAAATGTATGTACAGTACAGGGATGGCATTAATAGGCCCTCATCGCCGCTATATATTAACCTTAAAAAAAAACAAAAACTACGAATGCAAGGAAAATGAATGTTTATGTATATTGACACTAAGATCAATTTGGCATACCCTACATTTTATGATGTCTGCTCTAATCATTGTAACTGGCATTATTTTGCCATAATTCGCAATTATTTAAGTAATAATAACCTTTTTTTTAATAGATGTCATTATATTAAGTGTATATATATAACTTTGTCTAATAGGCTATTTGACAATGTAAAAAATAAGGTCATAATTATTGACACACGTATAGATTATCGCTTTTAAAATCGATTTGCATTAATTTTACTACAAAACAATGTATTATTTATAAAAAAAATCCCGAAAAAACTTTATCTTTTTAAATCTGGCGCCACGTAATCGAAAACGGTCTGCATTGGCTGAACTTAAGATGACGTCATGATTTAGTAAATGTCTGTCTATCGTTGACAGAACAGATGACTTTTGTCTAGTATATCGACCGTTTCAACGTTTGTTTACGTGAATCGTGACGTCACGACGCCATATTGTTAAAGATAGCGTTTTGGCGGCTTATTTAAACAGTACATTTTTATTTACTATATTTTAAAAGAAATACATTATGCAATTTGAAGTATCAGAAACCAGTCAAATAGCCTATTCTTCCACTTGACTTTTACTCGTCAAGTCTATAATCGATTCCACGTATAAGCTTTACAATATCAATATAGGCAAAGTCAATAGTATTAGGGATCTTGGTATTATGCAAGACAGGAAGTTACTCTTCGATCAGCATATTGATAGTATAGTAAATAGGGCGTCAAAAGCACTTGGGTTTATAATTAGAACCTCAGCATGTTTCCGATCGCTAAAACCGATCAAGGTATTGTATTGTTCGTTCGTACGCAGCCACCTTGAGTATGCATCACAAGTCTGGAACCCTCAATACGGGATCTACAAGTCTCGTATTGAGGGCATCCAGAGAAAATTTCTTAAGTACCTTGATTACAGGGCAAAGCAAGTGTCTGTTGATTACACTCACCGATGCAGGAGGTACCATTTTGTACCACTTGACCGTAGACGTCATATTAGTGATGTATGCTACTTGTTTAATATCGCAAATGGTTCAATCGACTGTCCTGAACTTGTTTCAAAATTAACGTTGCGCACTAATCAGATGGGACTGCGACAACGACCACTCTTACATGTACCTTTTGCGAACACTAATTATAGGCGTAATGCATACTTTCCAAGAGCCAGTCGCAGTTTTAACGAAGTTTCTTGTGCACCCGGTATTGATTTATTCTGCACCAATGCAAGCACAGTTAGAAAATTATTGGCAAAGCCATTTTTTGTACACGAGGCACCTTCTTGCTCTTGAACCGTTTATTTTACAAGTTAGCTTAAATTATGAATAATTAAATAAAATTAACCAACTTTTGAAATTAATAATTCAATAACTTGATCGTAGTTTGTTTGTTTAATTTGTTAGATTGTTTTGTACTAGGGAACTAATATATAATAAATTTTTTTTTGTATCTATCTGTGGAGGCTTGTCATTAGCAATTTAGTTATATATTTTTGTTACTATAATGTTATTAGTCTGTAAGCTTTCCTAAAATAAAATAAATAAATAAATAATTCTTACGTTGCCAAAATAGTGCAGCAACCCAAAGTTAATGTCAACTAGACATAGGCCAAGATTTTGCTATTGTGACCTTTGTTTTCAAAAGAGATTTAAAAAAGGTTTTCTATGCAATAGACTGCTCAGTGCCGTAGCTTCAAAAGAGCCTCTTTTGAAGCTACGGCACTGAGCAGTTTATTGCATAGAAAACTGCAGGAAAAAAAAAAAAAGAAAATTGAAGGTTTTAGCAATTCGACTGTACACCGTCAAAACTCATAGGCAATAACCGTATCCAATATTCAAATTCCACTGTTCATATTACTTGATCCGTGCATTGCTGACACATTACGCTTCACATTGATCGATGCAATCTTACAACATTATATTTCACATTATCAATTTACCGTCCTGACGGGTTAGGTAGGTACATCTGAATGACCACCCACTTTCGTATATCCCAATTTTCTGCCATAAGTATCTTTGAATCAGTTATCGACGGGAATTTCCTTTATTTTTAAAATATATAACATAATATTACGCCTGTATTCCCCGATGCGTTAGGCAGAGGTGTACCTTTGTACCTACATTTCGCCAGTTATGTTTAAGTCCCATGTAATGCGGCCTGGGGGCAAGCCTATTGTCATCAACAGGGCACAAATCCAGAATTCGGGGTGGAACTGATTGAGATATTCTAGTAGTTTAGAAGTTTCTTATTCTATTTTATAAATATGTGCTATTGAAATTCATAGAAAATGGAATCGAACTACATGGAATGGATGGAGAAAACTTTGGAGTCGGAGCGCGCGGAGTGGGCGGGGCAGCGCGCGCCCGACGTGGAGCCGCACTCCAACGCGTACCACACGCATGCGCCCGTCATCATCTTCCAGATGATCGACCAGAACTTGCAGGCAAGCCATTCTAAATCTAAATTAAAAGTCGCTGTTCGTGTACGTCTCTGTGACCGCATTGTTCTTCAAAACTTTGCAACGGATTTTGATGCAGTTTTACCATTATTTAACGAGTTTATTCCGGAAGGTTTATGTGTATAAAGCATTTATATTAAACTAAGATATAATACAGGAATATCGATTGTCAAGTTGTTTAAACAGTTGCCCGCCAGACACAACACCCGTCTGGTCGGAGGATCCTCCCTTTTCTATAGAGTATGAGTGAACTTTACACCCTGTTCCTCATATATCTTTACTGGTGACCCCGAGAATGAACGTCAGCGCAGCCTTCGTGCACCTACTCCAGCGTGACGTCATCATCATCACTCCTAAGCTTTAGAGCGGCGAGTCACTTAGCCAGCCAGCATTCACGGCTTCAACTGGTATCCTGACCACCAGCATGCAACGACCGCGCGCATACCTGGTCATCACCCTCAGCCTCATCAGCAATCTCGGCACAGCATTCTGCACTTTCAGCCGGTCCACAAGCAGAGCCATAGAAATCCTCTCCTGGTCGACGCCAGCAGTCAGCCTCAACCCGGCGCTGTACCACATCCGACGCACTGGAGCATAATGCAGCACCACCCCGACTCACTGGGGCCATCTTCGCAGACAGTTCCGACTCACCGTGAACTATGCGGCAACCGGTTCTGACTCACTGGAACCTCAGCTGGCCTGGCAAGCTTCACAAGATACAAGACAGCCCACTAAAAACGCGTCATACTGACGTCACTCAAAATCCTGCATCTCGCAAGCAGAGTTTACCGCTCAACTAGCATAGATACAACGGCTCGACCCCTCCCGCTCTGGGCGGAGCGGAAGGGAGTGTCAGACTCTTACTGACTAAAACCCACCCGTGTTCCTTCCTTAGCCCTTTATGTTCCGGGCCAGCGGTAACCCTTTCGGACAATCACGCTGACCCGGCGGGCTTCGGCCCTAAGGGGCCCCTCAATTTATACTGACATCTCTTTGAGGCGCGCGTGGAACACGTACGCGCCGTCCAGCACGTGCCTGGTTCTGATCGGACGGTGAGCTACCCATTACTCTCCGTCCGCAGGCCTGCGCCTACGGTGGCCGGGAGTCGTCACGCGGCTCCCGACGCCCGGAGCGTCTCCCGCGGCGGATCCCCATACCCCTCAACCGCTAATAAAACAAACATAGCGTCGAGACAAAACAACATAAATTAAACAACAACTAATCACAGTTTTCGAACCTTCGAAATATAACAATAAAGCAGAAAATCACTCAAAATGCAAATGCTAATATCAACGCGTCACTACTCACTGTGGTTCATGTCCGCACTCGCCGGCCGCGTCTCTCTCCCCTTGTACCCCTTACCACAAATCGCTAATAGTTTATAAGTTATTAGCGTTGTTTCAACCGTACCCAGTCTCCCTATAGAGAAGAACGGGCAAGAAACTCCACGGACACCCTTTTAAATCAAAATACTATGGTTACATTAGTTAAGTACATCATTCATGTTGAAATTATGCGTATGAACGATGCAGAAAGTACAAAATAAACTCCGTTTTGAACTGCCGTGTGATCCCAACATCATGCAGTAAAATATCGAACGTAGTTTTAGACCGCTTGTGGCACGAAATCTAACATCCGGGGCAGTTTGATTTCAAGCAAATGTCACGTGATCATGTCCGGTATGAAGATTTCACATGGTCAATAAAATTCCGTGTATCTTCCATATTCCTGTTTTCATTACACAATACAGGTGCACTCATTGCGGGTTGAATTTTAGGGTTTATGTGTCTATTTGAAATAAATGATTTGACTTTCACTTTGACTGACCTCTGGAACTGAGGAGATTATTAAATAATAGTTTTATAATTTTAGTGTAACAACTACGAAAATATTAATGTATTATCAATATAACCTTGAACTTGCAGTCAACCGACACCGCGACCGTTTCGAAAGCGGCCTTATTGAATACCTAACTTTCCATGGTTATATTTCTATGTGGCTGATTTATGTGTTTTTACAGGTTACTGACACTATAAGCAAAGATATAACGTTTAAGGCGTTGTTACTTAGCATTGAGCAAGTTACACGCTACGGGAATATGTACAGAGATGGGGTCATACAATTTAAGGTGAGTTCGCAATAAAAATTAAGTTGAATAACTGATAATTCTGCTGTTTCGTCCTATACAAACGTGGAGGGGTGATTACTCCTCTGTCCGTTCATCTGACGTCCAAAGTGCAGACATCAATTCAGTCAAGACATCGATTTGTCTCGTCGTTATTTATATCTGTACGTAAACGGAATAGTATTTTTAGAGACCGGATTATATTCAACTTAAAATACTCGAAATATACAACGATTTCGCCAAAAATGGTCAAAATATGCAACTTCAAATTTAAATAAATACAAAAAAATAATATTATTTGTTAACAAAACAGCGTAGGTACATAAAAAAGTTAAGATTTATAAAAAACAAGCCTTGTCGGCAAAAAAGGCGAACTCCCATACAAACTTTGATCTCCCTTTAGGGGGATGAATTTTTAAAATTCCTTCCGTGCCGACTTTCGTTATTTAAAAGTAATTATTTTGCAAAATTTCGTGCAATCCAACGGTTTAAAGCTGTGAATAAGTTCAGCACGACTCATAATGCGAAGCAAGGGAGTGCTTTAAGATCGAAAAATTTTATTTGCCTCCTTTCTGCAACTGTTTCTATTGTTATATACTCCTGCTAGTACACAGAACCTACTCAATTTATATACCATTGTATAGATAAATTTAATGGAGATTAATTATGTAGGTAGGTACTTTTCAAAAATTTTGATTTAATGCAGTAGAAACGAAAAAACCTCAAAATATAAAAAAAATCCCTCCAATCAAGTGTAAAACTTGAAAACATTGTAGCTTGCAAAAAAATCAATTAATTGAGTCCATTTTTTAGGGTTCCGTAGTTCCTACAAGGAACCCTTATAGTTTCGTCATGTCCGTCTGTCTGTCTGGCTGTCCGAGGTTTTGCTAAGAGACCGTTAGTACTAGAAAGCTGTGATTTTGTAGGAGTGTGTATATCAATTGCGCCGACATCGACAAAGTGGTAAAATAAATTTTTGAATTTTTTTTTTTTAGTGTAGCTCCCCTACATGTGAAGTACGTCGTCTACCCCATAGTGTGGGGTATCGTTGAACAGCAGGGCAATTGCGTAACACATTATCAATCGGAATCGGTTTCATTTTGACAGTTCAACAACATTCATTGCGTTATTTAGGTGTAGAGCAGACAATTTTTTCGAACTTATGAAGCAATGGATTAGCAATTTGCTTCAAAATGATTCTGATTCCGATTGATAGTGTGTTACGCAATTAGGGTGCAGGTCTTCGACTCGGGGGTTGTAAAAAATATTTTTCGATTTAATGCTCCATTTAGGAAATATTAAACTTTAAAGTGTTCAATTTATTGTTCCAGTAGGGCGTCGTCGTCGTCGTCCCCCCCCACTTCTAAAAGCTAAACTGCTGGCTTGAAAAATTCACTATGATAGTGCATATCATGAACTTTAAAGGAAAATTATAGCGGTCAAGATAACTTTATTAGTTTAGTAATAATAGTCGTTGAACTTGGGTGTTGGATAATTTTGTACCAAATACAAAATCCTTAGCATTAATCCTTTAAAGTGACTAAGATGAAGTAGTTGCTTGTTTATAACGGGTAAAGACTTTTATTGGACAACAAAATATGAAATAAAAAAACAAAAAAAAAACCAATAAATTATCATAAGTTTCACAATACTACCGCTAGATGGCGCTGTACAAATGGGTTACGTTTTCATTCGAGTATATTGGAGTGATCGACATCTCCGCACGTCTTAGAAATGATAATTCAAAGAAGAATGGGCAAAAATATATGGAGCTTGGTCCAAATTTCCACCATCAATAAGAACTATGACATATGATGGAACACTGCGTTCTGAATCATTATAAGAAGACCGCAACCAAAAATATTTACTCAGTAAAAAGTTATGACCCCATGAAAACTTGCAATTTAAAAACCTTTTTACGCTTCATTATTTCACTATATCTTTTAAACTACTCGATTGATTTAGGTGTATGACATTTCGCTGTAATTCATACGTTATTCTGGTTGATATAAGCTATATGAGCCAAAGTATAAACAATATGGCGGTCGCGGTAGGTACCTCGCTACGTCAAAAAAAATCCCCTATCATGTGGGGTATCAAATCAAATGAAAGGACTTATAGCTATCTTTACAATGCTTATATTTATTTTAAAATATTTGTAATACTGCTTCCTAAGTGCGAAAGGGACAAAACTAATGCTATCTCCATCTACGAGTCGACGCTAGCAATCCCCGGGTTCCGAAATGCAAAAATATTAAAAAATACTTTTAGCACGATTGCGAACCGTTCCGATTACATTTTTATATGGGTAGGTGCGCTAAGGTTATCATTGTATACTTTGCAGACGATTTGAGCGCATTACAGAACAGGGGGAATGCGTCATCATTGCTACCATGTTTTTACTGCTTGAAATGTGGCTATGTGCGAAAAAAATTAACGGTTAAATGACTAAAAATACGTATTTTTAAAACAGTCATAACTTTTTTCTGAGTGAATATATTTTTTTCACCTAATATTCAAAATTGTATGGTATTTAGTCGACTTTAAGCTTACATAGCCCTCAATAGTGGTGGAAATTTGGACCACTTCTGCTCATTGTCCTTTAAAGTCGATTTTTAAGGTTCCGTACCAAAATGGTAAAAACGTAACCCTTATGGCGAGACTAAGTCTGCCTGTCTGTCACAGCTGGATATCTCAAGAACTAAGATAGAAGTTTATGTAAAGATTACAGGAAAAATAAAACGAAGTCTCTAAATAGCACACATTTTCAGAAATCATCAACAAAAGTCACATTAGTTCCGCTATCGGTCAAGAGATGGCGCTGACACAAATCTGCAATATTCTACACCGCAGTGCACAGTGTTAAAATTTTCTGATGAATATAGGCGTCGCCGATGACAATTTAAACACATAATATGATGGTACGGAACCCTCGGTGCCGAGTCCGACTCGCTCTTGTCCGGTTTTTAGTTATTATAACCATTAACTCCTAATATCTTTACCATTATTTATATTCAGAATATTCAGAGGCCTTTGCCCTGCAGTGGGACATCACAGGCTAATAATAATATTCAGAATAAAGAACAACAGAATCGTACTATATTGTGATAACGGGCTACTACGGAACCCTACACTGAGCGTGGCCCGACACGCACTTGGCCGGTTTTTTTTTTAAATAGAATCGTTTCACCCATAGGAGGAACCCTATTGAAAATGGCTTTTTTGTTATACGATCAAATAAGCATCATGAGTCGTGCACTTTTGGATTTTCCAAATTGTATTTAAGATTGTTATTAAGTAGATATTTCATGAATAGAACTCACACTTCGCGGACCGTTCCCGCGTGGCGTACTTCACGCACCACATGATCACCATCGTGAACAACAGCGAGCAGATGGTGCGGCTGGCGCAGCAGACACAGGCGCGACACTGGCCGCCCGCCCGCCACGACCCGCCCGCTGAGGCCAAGTTCGACAAGATGCTTAACACCTTCCAGGTAACTTGTTTTTTTTTTACCTATACCTACTGGCCCATTGCTGGGTCAAGGTCTCCCCCCCTCCCCCCACACACAGCTTTCCACTCTTCCCTGTGGTAAACTAAAAAACAAAATGTATCCAATGATGTTATTTCTACTTAAAAAAAAAACAACTTTATTTTACTGTAATTTAAGTTGATTTTACAATAACTTGATATATTGAAAAAACTCATAAAAAAATGTTGACGTTTTACATGTCTAATCTTGTAAACAAATACGGTGTACAAATCACGAGTTTCACATTAATCACACACTTAAAGTTAGATAATATGAACGTCTTGATCTTTGTAAAAAACACATAATCTATGTATTATATTACTTCTAATTAATCATTTAAACACACAGTTATTTCGTCAAAACCTAGATTCAGGGCGCCATATTTATTTGCCAAATAAGTCTGACAAGTAAAGAAAAAATGTACTCGAAACCTACCTACCACCTGGGTCTGATCGCTGAAAGTAAGCACAGACTGACACTTTCGTTGAAATTCAGGGCCAATCGCGACAGTTCAATGTTCGCTACGGTCAGTGAGATCTCGATGTGTAAATAAATCTCACCGGTACAAGGTCAAGCCGCGTTCCGCGGTCATCGGCAAAGAAACTCGTGGTGACGCGATAATGGTCAGTGATAGTTCCTAAAGCAAGTGGTGCACTTTCGATAGTTCCTAAAGCAAGTGGTGCACTTTCGATAGTTCCTAAAGCAAGTGGTGCATATTTTTTTTTTTTTTTTTTAGTCAATCAATCAATTTATTTTGTTAGTCAATCTTTTTTTCTAATCCTATTACAAAAAAATATTTCACTATTGAAAAGCTACAGTATTCCCGAGTGACTTTATTGTCCATCTAGCCTTGCCGTTGGTACTCCGCGATAACGCAATACTTTTTTATGTCTGAAAATTGCGCGGTTCCTGTGGAAATCTTCATGCGAGTTAAACCGCGTGGCGCAGCTATTTTAAATAAAATCTAAGTAATTACTTTGTACAAAATTTTATTCGTTTGCGTAAGAACATAACAAAAACAGTCGTAAGCAACATTTTAACAAATAACAGTTCAGTTACATTCAGCAACAGCTTAGTGACCCTTCTTGTGTCCCCAGTGCTTGTGATCCTCATGGCCTCCCTTCTTGTCGTGGTGGTGATGGTCGTGATGGTGCTCGTGATGGCCACCGTCACCGTGGTGGCCCTTGTGGTGGTGGTGGTGGCCGCCGTGCTCGTGGTGGCCCTTCTTGCCGTGGTGGTGTTCGTGATGGCCGCCGTGCTTGTGTCCGTGGTGGAAGTGTCCGCCCTTCTTGTGACCGCCCTCGTGGTGGTGTCCGCCGTGGTGTTCATGGAAGCCTTTCTCTCCGTGATGGTCGTGGAAGTGCTTGTCCTTCTTGAACTCGTCGTGTTTGTCGATGCCATGGTGTCCCTTAGTGTCGTGTCCCTTGTGCCAGTGGCCGTGCTCGTCGTGCCCGTGGCCGTGGTCGCCCTTCTCGCCGTGGTGTTCGTGGTGGTGGTAGCCGTCGTCGTGGTGGTGGTGCTTCTTGTGTCCGCCGTGCTCTCCGTGGTGTCCCTTGTGTCCCTCGTGGTGATGGTGTCCGTGCTTGCCGTGGTGGTGCTCGTGGTGTCCCTTGTGTCCCTTGTGGTCCTCACCGCCGTGGTGGTGATCGTGATGTCCATGGTGCTCGTGGCCGCCACCCTTGTCCCAGTGGTGACCATGTGACGCAGCGGTCTCTAGATCGGCGTCCCTCTTCTCCCGGATCTCCCTGGTGGAGCTGAGGGTGGCGATGGCCAGAAGGCCAAATGCCACCAGAAGAATACTCCTCATGGTTGATTAGACTTGTTGTTGCTGAATGATATCGGTCCACTGGTGACAATGATTTTATATACTAAACAGCAATGGAGGTTAAGAAATTTGCAGTTGTTCGATAGTGTCAAGGTTGCTACAATTAATTCGTTCGTTTGCGGTGTCACTTTCCACTTCCGTTGACAATCTTTAGTTCCGTATGTTAACTTTAGAACTAATATCCCGAAGGATTGTTTGAGTTATGTAATGAGTCGCTTTTTCAGTCTGTTTTGACTCCCTACTTAAATTGTTTTTATTTTGAAAGTTTGAAACTTCTTAGGGCTGATTTCCAAAGTCAGAAACACTTAGCAATTACGCAGTAATTAGGCCCAAGCCCTAAACGCGAATTTGTGAACAAACTAAACCTATGCTATGAGATTTTTAATGAGGATAGGTGTCAAGTAGCTTTTATATTTGTTTTGAGTGAATAATTTAACACCGGTTTAAAATTGCCTTTACAGGAAAAGTTATAACATGCCACATAGCGCTACATAGGCCGCTCGGGCCTGCTAAGTAATCACTCACAATGCAACGCTCCATGCTCGTAAAAACGACAGATAAAGGCACCCAGTTCTAAAACTTTTTGATGAAAGTGTAAACAAACCTGTTCAGCTTAAATTATAAATACAAAAACCGACTTCCATAAAAACACTACAAAGTGAAAAATATCTTTAATTTCGGAAGTCGGTGTCTTTGGATCTGTACCTATTTTAGTTTTTGCCACCGACTTCCGAAATTAAAGTTATTTTTCACTTTGTAGTGTTTTTTTGAAGTGTGTTTTTTTTTTGTTAATTTTTTTTTATTTCTCGCTTTTAAGTGGGTCTGTTTATAATGTGTCTAAGTTACAATAGCCTAATGTCAACTTGCCCAACGCCTTTTACAAAATATTGCTTTTCCCGATGCAGGGACGTTAATTGTTGAGGAAATCTCTTAGTATTCCACCATCAGCTCCATTTCACCATTCGCATTGTGACGAGCATAAATTGCTTAGCAACCATATTAAAGTAATCGAATCGCAACCCGTGAAATACTTATTATTAAGTAGTTCCGTTGGGTCTTCTTCATCAGTTCCACTTCACCAAATGGTGGTTTCCGAAAGAAAATGCATGAGTTACTGTAAAAAATACCCAAATCGCTCTAGGTGTCCCTATAATATTTGAGGAGTTCCCTCAATTCCTCGTGGATCTCATCATCAGAAATGGGACCTATCTGGAAGTATATCCTTTTAAATAAAAAAAGAATTTTCCAAATCGGTTTATAAATGACGGCGTACTGAGTTACTGAGGTAACAAACATAAAAAAAATACAACCGAATTGAGAACCTCCTTCTTTTTTGAAGTCGGTTAAAAATCATTCACAAACCAAAGGAAATTAGTAACATATTTATCTTGGTGATCCGTCACACATGGTGTGTGTCCTAGTATGGACGCCAGTCTCTCACAAAGGATCATATTTTATGCATTTTTGTCAAAACGCTATATTTCTTGTCTCTGTTTATAACTACGTGAACCTTTGTGAAGAGAGAAAAATAAAGATTATTATTATTATCTTGTTTAGTAGGTTTCAATTTAATTTTTGGGTTCCGCAGCCAAATGGCAAAAACGGAATCCTTATAATTTCGTCACGTCAGGTCCCCATCCGTCTGGATGTTACACAGCCATTTTACTTGGAGACTATTTGCATTATATACTTAGATGTACACCTATGCTTAACCCTTCGGGGAGTACAGGCGTGCTGTTATGTTCTGTTATTATCTTTGTTTTAGGGCTTAAGAGATGAAGCCGCCAAGTTTCTTCTTGAGGAAGCGTTTTTAGACCTGGAAGTTCACTTCGACGACCTATTTACAGCGAAGTGGCTGCCTTCCACCATTCCAGTTGATACTATTTGCATCACACTCGACGACTATTTTCAAGACTACAACCATTTGAGAGATAAAAACTTTGAATATGTCATAAACGAAGCTCAAAACTTGGTTTACAAAAAGTATATTACGGCGATGCTATCCAAAAAAGTGGCCTTTAAAAATGTAGACGAAGCTCAGCAAGCCGCTACCAAAATAGTGAAGGAGGCGAATCAAATAAGGTCGTTCTTCAGGAAGATAGCGGCGGAGGGCGTCAATGTGGACTGGCCCTTCGAAGTTATCAGTATGCTAGCAGAGGTGAGTTCATACTATTAAATCCTTGCGTGTGTATTACAAACTCTGCTGACTAATAATATATTAATCTGAAACTATAAAAACCAGCCAATTGCAGTTAAAGTTATGCCTAAGGTCTTATGCACAAACATAATGCGTGCATTTCAATGTATCATAATATGCCTATAAAAGTTCTCACTGCTGGGACACAGGTCTCCTCTCTGTGAGAGGGAGTGGGCCATAATCCACCAAGCGGGCCCAGTGCGGGCTGGTTATGAATGTATACAGGGTGATAATTCGTCTCTGACGGCACATACAGGCGTATCTCATTTTCAATCACTTTTCAGGAGAACCAAAAACCATTTTTTTTTTTGCCCGATTACTAATCGTTAATTTGATAACAAAGCCAGCGATACAAATGAAACGTGGTGTTAATTGTTGCTTATCGATGAGGGTTTAATAATATTGAACAGAAACTAAAATTTTGCAATGCTGTATTTAAAAAAAAGGCTTTGATTTTAGATACGCTTCTTTGTCGAGTCCCAATCTACGAGTATATATACTAATAATAAAGCTGAAGAGTTTGTTTGTTTGAACGCGAATCTCTGGAACTACCGGTCAGATTTGAAAAAATCTTTTTGCATTTGATAGCCCAATTCTTGAGGAAGGCTATAGGCTATTTAATATCACGCTATAACCCTTAGGAGCCGAGCAAAAAGAAAAAAAGTCAGAATGAACGATAGCGAATACGAAGTGTTTCGACGGGGTGGGGGTACAAGAAATTTCACGCGGACGAAGTCGCGGGTAGAAGCTAGTTTAAGAATAATGAAAACCAGTTATAGTTAGGCCCTTGCCATTTTAATCAAAAACCTATCCACAATAACAAAAGGAATACTGAAATAATACAATAAAAGTAAAATAATAGAGAAAGTTTATAAATCTAGCATGTCAAAGTTGAATATTGATTAAATGAATTAAAGGACTAAATGTTAATAGGTTTCCGTACCAAAATAGTAAAAAGGAACACCTATTTTGCAAATAAGAAAGAAATAAAAAGATATACATATTTCTTATTTTGCAACAGGGACTGAAGGGGGTCTGAAAAATTCGAAGTAGGGCTACTAGGGCACGTGGGGTATCATTATGAAAGAGCGCAGTTTGCACATTCTGAAACATTTTTTCTTTTTTTAGGCCGCATCGTTTTCGACTTTTGATGAAAAATGTAAAAAAAAAAAGTTCCCCCCTTATCTCCGAAGTTTGCGTAGAGAAAAATCTGAAATTATTCTATGTGATAGCAGTTTATGTAAAGATTACAGGAAAAATAAAACGATGTCTCTAAATAGCACACTGTTTCAAAATTCATTAACAAAAGTTACATTAGTTCCACTATCGGTCAAGAGATGGCGCTGACCTAAGATTGCAATATTCTACACCGCAGCGTGCAGTGTCAAAATTCTCTGACGTATATAGGCCTCGCCGATGAAAATTTAAAAACATTATGGTACAGTATAACTCCCCCTCGGTGCGCGAGTCCGACTCGCTCTTGCTCGGTTTTTTTTTTATTCATAAGACAGTCTGTATTAATCCTTGTACTCTTGAAGTCTTCTAATAGCAGTATTTCCTAAACAAAGACTAATAAGATCTGCATATTTTATTGTCTTTGAAATTTTTTCTATTGAAACAATAACGATCTCTAGAAGAAATCCATACTAATATTATAAATGCGAAAGTGTGTCTGTCTGTTACCCCTTCACGCTTAAACCGCTGAACCGATTTAGATGAAATTTGGTATAGAGATAGTTTGAGTCCCGGAAAAGGACATAGGCTAGTTTTTGTCCCGATATTCCCACGGGAAACTTTTTTTTTTTTTTTATTCAAGAGGAACAACAAACAGCTACAATATAAAACATAGAAACCAAAATAACACAAAACAATAACATAGACAATATTGAAGCCCACAACGATGTTCACAGATTAACGATAGGATACAATACATGCAGTGAAAGTAATCGCTAGGGAAACATTTTTTTTTTTTATGCTAACTTATGCGGGTGAAA
Organism: Oligia fasciuncula; assembly: GCA_963082905.1. NCBI lineage: Eukaryota > Metazoa > Arthropoda > Insecta > Lepidoptera > Noctuidae > Oligia > Oligia fasciuncula. Next base: position 9,528,154 of record OY720395.1, on the reverse strand, counting down.
CCGCGAGGCGCTGCTAGTATTATAGATGGTAAAGTTATATACTGACAGGCGTCTTTTATAAAAAATAGTTCCTTCTTTGGAGATCAAATTTGCCGAATTCCAAAGAAGGAGCTATTTTTTGTACTCATACAGTGTTTGATAAAGGGCTGTTTTCTGGGCTGTTGTTGGCGGCAAATATTATAAACATTACGGTTGCCGACAGGCGTTGCTCAATGCAAGCCAGTCAGTCGCGACTCTTTTTAGGGTTCCGTACCCAAAGGGTAAAAACGGGACCCTATTACTAAGACTCCATTGTCCATCTGTCCGTCTGTCACCAGGCTGTATCTCATGAACCGTGGTAGCTAGACAGTTGAAATTTTCACAGATGATGTATTTCTGTTGCCGCTATAACAACAAATACTAAAAACAGATTAAAGTAAATATTTAAGGGTGGCTCCCATACAACAAACGTGTTTTTTTCGGCGTTTTTGCCTTGTGGTACGGAACCCTTCGTGTGCGAGTCCGACTCGCACTTGGCCAGTTTTTTTCAGCTTTTTGAGACAAGCCTCATGAGCGTTTTGAAAACAAAAAATAGTTAGAGATACGTCTCTTTGTGGTGATATAAAGCATAAGAAGACGAACATTTTGGTACTTATATGGAATTCATTTTATGACTTTTTATGAGATACGCCTGAATGTGCCGTCAGCGACGAATTTACTCATCATCATCAGTTCCTACCCTTACCTATAAATCCATATCTGATTTCTTAAGTTGAAGACTAACATTACAAAGTGCAAGTTCATTATCTTAAATTCTTAATACATACTAATTTCATTTTTCTCGGGGCTGATTTTACCTAGTCAAATATTTTTTAACCTTGATATAAAATTAACGTCTGACAGTTCTAGTACATAAGGAAAAACTGACAAAATCAATATTTATTCTCAGGTTACTTAGGACATAGGGCCGGTTGGTTAACGTAACATACGAACGTAAAACAATAACCATTACGTACTCGTTATTATTTAACGTACGGCAAGGTCATAATTTTGTAATTGTAATTTTTAACGTTTTTTTTTTGTTTGACGATAGTCAGCGCCATTTTTTGACGTATACGCGTCCGTCAAGTGAAAAGTGGAGGGGCTTGTGGTAGAAGAATAACAACCGCACGGGTCGACCGATCAGATGTGTGACCATCTTTACATACCAAGACCCCTTCGCGTCTCGGAAAGCACGTTAAGCTGTTGGTCCCGGCTATCATTCGTGGATCTTTGACAGTCGTTGAGAAGCCCGAAAGTCTGACAAGTCTTACCAAAGGGTTACTTATTACCCAGTAACTGGGTTGTGGAGGTCAGATAGGCAGTCGCTCCATGTAAAATACTCGTACTCAGCTGCATCAGGTTAGACTGGAAGCCGATCCCAACATAGTTGGGAAAAGGCTAGGCAGATGATGACGCACGCGTCATCATCTGCCTAGCCTCAAGACGCACGCGTCAAGTGGACGTGAAACAACCCGCCCTTATACTAGGTATAAAAGTTTGGTGAAATTCGCCCTTAGCTTAAAATAGTTTGTGTTTCTGAAGTAAACTCACTTTCTATTTAAATCATAGATATCGAGATACGCATGACGTGTTCGGTGTAAAAAAGTTTGACTGTTTGTCGTGTTATAAAGAGTGTAAGCAAATTAATGGATTTCGATTTTTTATACTTGACGCTGTATGGTTGCGTGTTGTCGCACCACAGCCAGACTAGTAGCTTGGTTTCAGCTTAAGCCCAGGTTCGCACGGGCCCCACGGGGAATGAATTTTTATTGTGCACTGGATTTTCAACTCTCGGTGTTGAGCCGAGCATTAAGAATCCAATAAAGTATATCCCTGAGCGTCGAAAAAAGTACACAGTTAGATTTTCAACTGGCACTGAGAAGTGCGTTGAAAATCCAGTGTGTTATAAATAATCGTCCATGGGTGCGAGGGCTAACTGTAAAACGACCATTGTATGCAGGTACTGAGGTGTCAGGACATCGAGATGTTGTCCCTGGACCTGCACAGCGTGGTGGCGAAGTGCCCTGACATGTCGGAGGAGCAGCTGCTGCGCCTGCTGTGGCTGCGTGGCGACGTGCCGCGCGCGCGCCTGCGCGACACCGTAGCCATCGCGCTGGCCTCCCGCCCGCCGGCGCGCGCCAACTCGCACCCCTCGCTCTTCAAACACATCACCTTCAGCGACAGACTCCTCTCACACTTTAACCTCTAGAAGACTGCCACTCATATAATAACATAACATGACGCCTGTAATCCCCTAAGGGTTAGGCAGAGGTGTAGGTACCTATAGTACACCCACATAATATTCATACATAAACAGATAGATAAAAAATTCGCTACGTTCGTCATCGCCAGTCATACACGCAACAGTGGTTTTATTGGTGGAAACTGGAAATAGAGGCATTGACGAACTCCGTGTAAAGACACATAGCTTTAGGTAACATTCCTCAAAACATCTATCAGATACAGAATGACGAGCAGTTAAAGTAGTTATTACGTTAAGTAGAATGTTCCATTTCCAGGAGAAGTTGGGACAGTGGCCTTACCAATAATAGCAAGATTTTGTAAAAGAAACTCAGTGATGTTGCTTTGAATGGCGCTCGACGTTTATCGTGGCGGCGATATATTCGTATTATTTCATTTAATATAATCTAATTATAAGTGTAAATGTGTAAATTATGAACAAATATATTTTTATTTATATTAAACATTTTATTTGTTTACAAAAACACACTACATACTTTATTTTTTTTAAGTTCGTCCAATGCTTACTAGGTATATACCTATAACCTAGGTATGCATATCTAGGCCAACATTACCTACATAAACAACCCTATCATCAACATTCAAAAACCTTTTATGTTCTGCTGATCATTTGCAATAGATTTAATCATCGTACTAATGTAAATGTTAATGGCGCGGTGTATGCTGAGGCAACTCTTGGTACAAGCAGCTTTAAATTGATTGATACACGACAACACCTAAAATAAATTAGGTATAGGTACATCGACTAAAATGAACCTTCCAGTCTTAGTTTAGGGGTTTAAATACTTGCAATCTTGCAATACGTCAGTTTCATATTTAGTGACATGACATGTATAAGATCGCTCACGTAGACACACCTAGTTGCCACAACAATGATCTCTTGCGCTCAGCGTCTTCTGATCGAGCTACAAGTAACATTGGGTACAATTTAGTGGTTACCTCGCGCCGACTCAAGGCCAATTGATGGTCCGAAGGGCGGGCGGCGCGAGTGCGCGGCAGTCAGTCGCAGGCCGCGCTGCGCCACACGCCATGTCCGCCGCTAGCGCCGCGCTACGCGCATGCTCTTTGCTGCTGTGCCTGGTGGCAGGTGAGCGCCTCTGTGGCTACTCGACTCGCATCGTGCATCTCGTGCTTAGCGCGCCGACCTAATACTTCCACGTCAAATCCTTTCCATATTCAAACAATTCCGTCCCGCGAAATTTACAAATTTAAATCGGGCAATGATTTTTCATGATTTTCATTAAATACTTTGGCAGTGTTGTATCGGTTAAAACATTTCTATTTAACATAGTGGTTAATAAAATAACATAGTGTTCGTTGTGCAAGCAAGGCATTATTACATTATGGACTGCAAGGTCTGCAAATAAAAGTTATTATTATTATTGGTTCAGATATTAATTTAGAATCAGATTGTAAACTCAATTTAACGCAGAAGATGAAAATCTTCCCCTTACAATCTCAATTAAATCTTACAAGACAAGACACCATTCATAACTCATCATCTAGAAATCTACATGATGTGTTATGAAATTAATAGTTTTAAAAGATTTTTAAAAGTAAGGTAGGTGCCCTTTGCTCTAAATAATGTACCTACTTTAGCTATAAGTAGGATTATGTTGGTAGGGCAGACAGGTAAACTACACTAAACAGCTGCTAAAGCAATATTTCTGAGAGTACAGACATGTAGATTCTAAACATATAGATATAGTAGGATGTTCAAATCCCTGTTCTACTTCACATGACTCATCCAATCATAACACCACAGGAAGACAAACTTTTGTATGCAATTTGCTTTTGTGCGCGCTATGCGACTAATATTTGGGTAATTTCTCTTTCCTTTAGGCTTTGTTTACGGATTAATTGGTTTTATAGATAGGTTTGATATAGTGAGTGAGAGAAAATATGTGTCTTGGCCAATTGTTGATCAACGAGTTGGTATTTTATCGAATAATACAAATCGCGTCGGCACACACCGTGTGCGCTCTGGTCGCGGTGGTATTTTTAACATTCCCGGACCGCCTCAAGGTTAGCCAAGATAGTCGCTTATTCATTGGGATATGACCTAATTTCCTATAACAAATTATTTATAGAAAATTCATAAAGGAATGGATGCAAAGTCAAACATTTTGGAATTATAAACATAATAGAGGATCGACCTCATTAAGGTGTTGTATGCGGAAGTTACTTCATCCGCACTCAAATTAAGTGCAGCGGTACGGCCCTATGTTTACATTAGAATATCTCATGCTATGCTAGTCAAGCCCTATACAACACAGCTACACAGTACAAACACAAATCTGCAAATGACAATGGCGTCATTTGCAGATTTGGGTTTGTACTGTGTGTGTGTTTAGGTGTATGGAGACCTATTGTATTTTCATTTCAAAATTGTAGCGTGGGTGGCCTATTGCTGAGGAAACTCCAGTGATGAGCAATGGAGGTACTAAAAATATATAAATAGTCTAAATCATCGTAGGAATCGTTTAAGATCATAAATCTTAGGTAATGCAGATTTATTGTCCACCCTAGTAGTTCCGGAAGTACATACACGGTATCGTAATGATAGTGATCCTGCTACAGCCCGTCAATTTCAATTCTTAAGCTCTTTGCATCAACAATAAAACACTTACACTAGACTCTCTGGGCTCTGTAGCCAAAACATGAACCGATTAATGCGTGAATATAATATAAACACTTGCAATTAGTTGGGTACAAAGTTGTTTTGTATTTACATATTTTTGGTAAAAATATTTTTTTCGGAAGTTATTGCTTGCCAAGTAATCGCGTTTAATTAAGTATATTATACTACCTATGTCGGTTGTCGTTGTGCTGATTGTCGTAACGGCCAATGGCCTGATGACCGAAAGTCTTAATCAACATCTCTCGAGGCCATCGTTAGGCGATTGGTTCAAGGGCCTGATTCTGAAGGCAGTACTCCTCGATACGACTCGCATCGTGAGAAGGTTCCTGTATCTGGAGCCTTAACCACCGGTAGCTTGGACCCTGCTCCTGTCACCGACGGACCATAATAATTATTATTATTTTTTACCCGACTGCGCCAGAAGGAGGGTTATGTTTTTCGAGTGTATGTAAGTATGTATGTATGCATATTTCTTTGGCACGCTCTGTAGCCTAAACGGCTTGATCGATTTCAGCTTAAGAGGTGCCGTTAGATTCGTCTTAATTGTGAGAGTGAGACTGGGTATACCAAAATTTAAAAAAGGCGAATTTTAGCCGTTACTTCAAAAATTTTCTTTCTTTAAAACCTATCGGATGTGGTATCAAAATAAAAGGTTTTTAAAGGTGATCACAAAAATATAAGTATACAACTTCTATGGTTAAAAGTAATTCGAAGTGACAAATCGTAAAAAACACGTACTAAGAACTAAATCGTATGCGAATTCTTGTAAACTAAAAAGCTGGAAATAAAAAACCCTGAAAAGTTGGAAGCAGGCGGGATCCATTACCATTTTTATTATATTTTCAAATTCAAATGGGTCCCGCCTGCTTCCAACTTTTATTTAATTTAAAATGGCCTTGTTTTTAGCTTTTCAGTTTTTTTTAACTTAAGTTTTTTACCGCAGCGCGCAGTCGGGTTTTTTATTTTTATAATTACTTTTTTTTTAAAGTAATGTAGAAAAATATATTATAGAAAATAAACAAACTGTTTAAAAATATCGGTTAATGCAAAGTAGTGGTAGACCTAAACTGGTGAACATGGACTTCACCTTAGATCGTTTTACCGAACAACCTTGGCTGAGCAGTTTCAGCAAACGCCATAACATTTTACTGCGCCCCACAATCTGCCTGCCAAGTGTGACGTTTAATGTTACCGATCACGTTTAATTTTATGGATTGTGAATTCTAGGTGCAAGCAGCTGTCTGTAGATTGTCAAACCAATAAATTATCAAATCAATCAAAGGCTAATGACAAACAACTAAGTACCTACTTAAATACTAAACTCTTGATCGAGGGTCCAGAAGCTCAAATTACCAAAATCGGATGCACCATTGTTCTGACTCAATCATGGTCATGGAACTCCTATCCTAAAATATATTTGGCAAGTTTTATTAGCAAAAATATTGAAACAAACAGTTTTATAATAATATTATAGTTCTCCAGACCGTATTTTAGCCATGGCGGCCAATCTCAGAGGAGACTATCCATCGACGCGGGAAATGTTATAGTACACAAGTGTGTGTGTTTTAAATTACTTTTTATTTCGTAATTTTTAGTTTTTGCACTAGTATTTGACCAAGGTTTTGAGATGTTTTCCCTTTGACACTACACCCGTAGCTCTTATCAATAAGCCAGGCCATCACACTTACATGTATTAGTCCATATCTTGAAAATTACTGAATCGATCTTGATGAAACTTGCACTGTTCCCTAAGTTGAAGAAAATGTAAGCCAATAAAAAAAATGGTCACGATCCGATTAATAGTTCCGGAGATATGCGTGGACAAACATACATACATAATTATGTCTATGAAATTTTGTATATTTGTTTGGAAGCCCTAATAGATCATCATATGTGAATATGTGTCGAATTGATAACCTCCTTTTTGTTGAAGTCGGTAAAAAATAGTAGATTGTTATGCAAGGGTCGAAAGGAATCAATTCCCTTAAGAGGTATTTAGACGCCCGAGCGCAGCGAGTTCGGCTATAGTCCGAGTGGGAATTGATGTCTTTCACCCGCGTTAAACACTCTACTTTTCATTTCGAATATAAGGAAAGTAAAAAATAGTAGTTTTTCTAAAATATTTATTGATGACATGAACATGAATACTTATTTAATAGTCTCTTTGAAATATGGAACACACCGCGTCACAGCCACATAAGTAGGTAGATTCTGTTCACCGCCGCGGCGGCGGGCGGGCCGTCCCACATACTAAGTTTTTTTTTTTAATTAACACTGGCTGTTTATAAACTCAGAAGACCGCTGCAATTTTCTTAATTATTAAAAAAAAACGTAGCTGACTACCTAAGCAAATTTTGTTCTATTTTTAAAATTCATTCCCGCCCTAGAGAGGGAAGCAATTACTATGAGTCGTTCCCGCCCTGAGGTGGGAAGCAGCGTCTTCCACCCGCTATTCGGATCAAACAAACACTACTTTCCGAGCATGAGAAATGAAAACTAATTATCAAATTTGGTACAGTCATTCGGAAGTTACGCGCGTACAGACATTTTGGCAACTTTGTTTTATATTATGTATAAGGATTAATAGCAAGGTTTGATCTGTTCGGGATCCAGTTTGATAGTCATATCAAGGAATGCATTGACCTTTTCACCGCCAAGCAATGGTTTATAGCGCCTGTCGACTGCCATGCATTGACATATATATTACTAGCGTAAATCATTGCTGCCATGTATTCTAAAAGTAAAGACATCGGGAGACGTTTAAAAAAATAATTAAAAATTGAGGTTATCTTTAGGTATGCCATCATTTGATACCCAAAAATATGCCACTTCGGAGACGCACAAATGAACAAAATCCTGTAGTTAATTACATACAAATACTACCTATAGGTAAACTTACAGAAAGATTTTGGGAATGGGAATTCCGAATCCTTAAAAGATACCTATCTACGGGGAAGCTATCTTATAAGTTTAGGAACTATTAGGTCTTTTTTCATTAAAACAATTATGACATGGGTACTTAATTGGTCAAATACGAGTTTTCCATAAAAAATAGTACCTAATCCAATTTCAGTAAATTCTACTCATTTTTATGGAAAACGGGTTCCTACGACAGTTTCGCCGTATTTCGTATGGGTTCGGATTTAGTCCATACCTGTTCCAGTTAAAACACTAGGTAGGTATAGGTAGTAACTATTCAATTCTATAAGATGGATGTTTATGACCGGATACATAATGTATGTATAACCGACCTCATAACTACTTTATCATTCTAATATTGAATGTGAATTTGCCTATGTGACAGATAGTTTCAACCTTTGTGAAGTTTCAATTTAGTAGGAATTGTAGTAAAAATTTAAAAAGCAATAACGAGGTCGCCTATACCATGTGCGTGTGGATTGAGTGCACCTACATGCCTACTTTCCTACAGTGCAACTAAAAAAGCGTACAAACGTACCCAAAACTTAACCGTTTATTTGTATGTATACCTATATAGTAAAACAATTTCTATTGCAGGTAGTCGACAGTTATCGATAACAGAATTTTTGGTGCCGAAAGCTGTAGAAGTCGGGAAAGACGCTGAACTGCGATGTCAGTACGAGCTAAGTGAGACCGAGACAGACGATGCGTTCTACGTTAAGTGGTGGTGGACGCCGGCGGCCGGCAACGCGGACGATAAGCAGCAGATATACCAGCGCATAGTCGGCCATGACGCCGAGTCTATCCATCACGACAATACTAGCCAAATAGGTAACTAGAATCAACAAAAATAATATGATCCAATGAGATTAACCATTGGTCTAAAAATTCTAGATTTTAATCAATAGATGTCGTGTTGGTGGCCAGGCTAATATTGTTGACCCTCAAAAAATAGAGAGCCACGCTAATGCTCACCTTGCATTACGTTTCAGAGATAAAGGATAACGATTCCATCGTCTTACTAGCTGTAAACCCTGTGGATTCTGGAACTTACGAGTGTGAAGTGTCAAATTTCAACGAAACAAGACAGCACGAGAAGCTTATTGTATTTTGTAAGTATCAACCAGTTCGTACAAGTAAAGCACGATCTACACGGTTTAAAACGGTGGTTTCAAACCTAAGTTTAAAACAGTGTAGACAGTGGTTTGAAACCAATTTTGTATGACCTTTAAACGCCCTTGGTAGAAAGGCCTGCGTTGCAAACCAGTGACAGAAGAAAATGTTGGTTTTAAACCGTGTAGCAGGCATCTCGCAACAACAACAACTTCAAGGTCACCTTGGTTTATAGACTGGTTCCAAACCGTGTAGATCGTGGGTACAACTAAAATGCCTATAATGATATTCACAAATGTACATAATTTAAAATGTGTAAGTATGTTATATTATACCATAAGATTAACAATATAACATCACGCCTGTATTCTCCGAAGAGTAACGCAGAGATGTATGGTTATTGGTTACCCCATTTTTCACCAATTATTTTAGACCTTAAGATGCGATGGGCTTTTTTATGTACATGTACTCTCGACTTTGGCGATGAAATATATAAGAGGATCACTTTGTTGTTCGTCACAGAAGTATTATGATAATTATCTCACTTTAAAACAACCTATACCCGCTAAACTAGCATGAAATTAAGCGAGACGCAAGGTTTCACAGTACAAGTGAAGGAAAAAATCCGGTAAATATGACAAAAAAAAAAAATTTTTTTTGTTTGTCTGTTTTTTCCGGCTAATCTCCGAAACGGCTACTATTTTAGAAAAAGAATTTGTTTTCCGACAGGCACGCGAACCAAGTCGCGCACAGCTAGTGGTCACATAGAAATATTAGTTTTTGTGATTACAAACTTACATTTGCAGTTGAAGAAGGATTGTGATGTAGAATGTCACATAGAAATATTAGTTTTTGTGATTACAAACTTACATTTGCAGTTGAAGAAGGATTGTGATGTAGAATAGTGTATGGGAGAATATATTTGTTTACTTACCTACCTTTTCCTTAGAGCAATGTTTGGTTAAAGTAGGTCCTTGCCCAAGCAGTAGCTTAGATTGACGTGTTTATTTGTGTACAACTGAATCTTTGTTAATTTAGGTACAGCATTTGTCATCAATCAAAAGCATCTATCATTTAGATATCTTTTGTTTAAACCTAAAACCACGTTTGATTTTATAAATAGGTTTAGACAGTGAATATAGTTTTTATTTTGCTATTTTACACTTAATTTTTTTTAATATATTTATTTAGGTACTTAAACAATGACGTGTACATATTTACTGTATAAAGTATTATATTATTTTAATTACTAGCTTCTGCCCGCGACTTCGTACGCGGATCCTGTTGCTTATGCCAGCGACAACGGGGTCGTCTAAATCGAAGATCTCAAACGTCTGATGTCGAATTCTAAGAGCCCGGGGACGGGAAAACAGCGTGATGCGCGAGACGATTCGAGACGTTCTAGATCTTTCATTTTTGTAAGTCAACAGGAAATGCCCATCAGACAACTTTTGCTAAGACGTCATTCCTATATGTTATAGTGTCGCTGGGCTTTGGAGTTCCACAACAGGTGTTCCAGATCTTCAAATTTATTCTCACAGCAGAAAATGCTCTTCACGTGGTTTATTTTTTGCTATGGCACCATTCTTATATCTCTTACACTTTAGCTGGTCTGTTGCGGTTCTGCATCAGGTGTTCCATTTTCCAAAATAAATTATAGCCTATATGTTGCCCAGGCTTAGTACCTACCGATACAACAAAAAACTTTTCTTCCCGTAATTCCGCAGTGGATCCCAAGGGTATACACTGAATTAACAATAATATTGCAAATAACTTTAAAAAAAAATCTTTATAAACTTTAGCTGTAGGCCGTGGCTTTGCGCACGTATCGCATAAGTATTATTTTTATTTAAATAATAGTTAGTGATAGTTTGTTGATTTACAGAAACACTCAAAAGATGCGTCTCATACTGTACTATAGCTTAGATCCCTCAAAAACTATTTGGCTGAGTAAACTCAAAATTTGAAAGTTATGTAGTTAATTTACTGGTAAGAGACGTCAGGTTAATAAGGAAATTTAGGAGACATCGAATAACAGAAGTGTTATAATTTACTGTAACACTTCTGTGTTAACAACGTTCGTTGTTTTTCTCTCGGTCTCATTCAATATGTAAGTACAGCGAGTCAGGACTGGTGACGCGGGAGCAAGCGACGTACAGTTGTCCGTGTGAGATGCAGCTCGTCCTGAGGTCGACACCCGCAGCCTTCAGTGTCTGCCCCTGCGACTTATTTATTGTCATGGCGAAGCACACGCTCACAGGAAACTGCACGCGCTTGAATTGAAAGTGGTAATTGTGGTCGGGTTGACACCCGACCATAGCTAGTGGTGACCCACTGCCAGGATCGCCCAGAGGACACGGTAGAGCACACGGTGGAGGTCTGCCCCGCTTGGACAGAACACCGCCGTGTCCTCGTAGAGGCGATCGGCAGCGGCTGCGACTTCTCGCGTCCGGCCCTGGTGCAAGCTATGGTCCGGGGCGAGAGGGAGTGGGAGGCAGTCATGCTAGCGAAGGAGGTGGCGGGACGGATGAGGGAGAGAGCCTCCCGTCCCAGCCGCCACGGGAGACGCTCCGGGCGTCGAGAGCCACGGGACGACTCCCGGCCACGGTAGGCTCGGGCCTGCGGGCGGAGAGTAATGGGTAGCTCACCGTCCGATCAGGACCAGGCCCGTGCCGGACGGCGCGTACGTGTTCCACGCGCGCCTCAAAGAGATGTCAGCATCGAGGAGGGGCCCCATAGGGCCGAAGCCTGCCGGGTCAGCGGGATTGTCCGAAAGGGTTACCGCGGGCCCGGCACATAAAGGGCTAAGGAAGGAACACGGGTGAGTTTTAGTCAGTAAGAGTCTGACACTCCCTTCCGCTCCACCCAGAGCGGGAGGGATGGGGGTCATTTAATGATTTCCCATCCGAAAAAAAAAAAGTGGTAATTGTGGAGAATCAGTGGTATACGTGGTATAAACACTGTCTCGCCGACACCACAACCCGTTAGAATTTCCGCCTCAATGATATTTCTCTGCAGCGAGACGACTTTGAGCCGGGTCACATTGCACAGTTTCGGCGGAGTGAGATTCCAAAGAAGCATAATTGGGACACCAACCTTTAGCTTAATGGTGTGCGCTGGTAGTCCACTTGCACTGAGGGAATTGAGAAATTCTACGGTGTAATGTGTGGCGTCATCTTGGTCGACAACAGTGTTTATTGAAGTGTAGATCACATCATTTCCCTCAATTTCCGCGAGAATGCATTCATTGATCGCTGAAGGTTGGTCGTTTCTGGGTGTTAAAATGGCTCGTTCACACACCCAAGAATTATCTTGGTGCGGTATCCTATTGATGTCCCCGTACACCAGGCGAATCAAATCTTCTAAGGTGGACACCACTCTCCCAAGTATCTCAGGTAGAACCACCTTTTTTTTTTTTTTTGTTGTCGTTGGGGAAACCTTCAAAAGGCACCCAGACCTCCGGGGAGGGAGGTCGGGAGTGTAGGATTTTTACCTCACTAAAACCACCCAGGTGATCACCATCAGCACATAAGGGTGGTCCCGGTTCCTCTTAAAAGACCAATTCCGGAACCCCCCCATGCAACGCCTGAAAGGCACATCCCACCGTCTACTGGTAGCGTTCCCTCACCCAATTTTAAGAGAACATCAGAAAATTCTTGGGCGTGTACATTCCAGCCAAGCTGTGCTCTCATATTCATCGTTAAGCGCAACCTATGAATATGTAGCCATAAGAAAAAGCATTTCAACGAAGCATTCACCTCATCAGCCCTAGTTCCTCGCGTCACCACAGGCAGCGTTTGTCGGAAATCGCCGCTTAACAGAACTGTAACGCCACCCATCATTTGCTGGTTCCTGCGGATGTCATGCAAAGTCCTGTTTACCGCCTCTACTGCTTTTCTGTTCGCCATAGTGCATTCATCCCACACGATTAAAGAGCAATCTATAGGCACTAGGCACGCGCCCTTTGTCCCTGTTGCGTGACACTCCACAAACAACAAATGTGCTTGGTAAGATATAACTTAGAACCAAAAGTTTGACTTGACTTTATGATAGTGTAGCTTGTTGTACCACCAATCAATCTGTTTAGTAATATTGGTGTGAAAATCCCCATACAATTAGATAGGACATGTAAAGTTCTCAGATTTCATAACAGTATCGTTCCTAATGCACATAAAAAATGCAAAAACTCAAAAAAAAAAAAATACGATTTTTTATAACAATAATACGGGATTTGAACTCGCACCATTTAGGGCAGTAAACGGTCGCCTGACCTTACCGCTAAATTCCCTGTTGACATTATTGTTGAAATAGCTGTTCCCTTGCAATTTATAATATTACCTACTGCCCCGCTCCTTTATAAAAATAGCGTGATTGTTATGTTTCCAGGGTTAAATTTTTATTAACTACATAAATAACATGTCATTTTGGGCATTCAATTATTTTGTGCATTCAATTACGAACCAAAACCTTTTAAAATCAATATTGCTTACCTCCCATAACATACGGCGGGCGTGATAATATGTAGCCTAAAGCCTTCCTTGGTTTACAAAGAACATTTTTGCTGAATTTCAATTCAGTCTATCCAGTAGTTTTGGCGTGAAGTCGTACCATACACACAGACAAACAGACAAAAATTCTAAAATGTCACTTTTTGTCATCAGTTACGTTTTTCTAACAAAAGCCACTTATTTTTTCTCGAAAATTCTCAATGTACAGTTTTTCTTTCGTTACTGTTTTATTATATGTATAGATTATGAATGTGAGGACTATGTGGGTCATTGTTTCCGTGTTAAGCCATGGTCTGGCAGTTTGAGTAGTTTATGCGGCCTACCCAAATGGTATTGTTCGTCGAATCGTTGAGAGTTGAGATGCACGATTTTTGACAAATGCGTGCACTGATTGGACAGGTCCGCTCAATCTGTGTGGTTCTTTCCTCAAAAGACCATTTCAGACACATGGTCTTCACACGACCTGACCAAGATTTTGTCTGGACTTTAAAAGAGACTGTGACCTCTGAGTTGGTTTCGGCCTTTCTTCTCAGAATAGTCAGATAGGAAAGGCCGACCTCATCTAGTTTAAAAAAATATAATTGACGTGTAAAAGTGTTTGTACAAACCTACTTACAGAAAATAAATCATTTATCATTTAAAGTTTATTAGAAAAACAATCTAAACCTTATGAACTCTTATTTTTTTCCTTCAGCTATGGGTACCGGGCCGGAAATAAATTACACGTTACTAAACAGCGAGACAGAAGATGAAGAGGTTATGTTGTTGATAGAATGTGAAGCTGAAGACGTCGCGCCCTTGCCAGATATGACCATCACCTTTCAAGGGTATGTTTGTGTTTTAAACATTTTGCTTCTCTAAAGATATACGAGCAAACATGATGCCTTTTAATTAAACTTGATTGTATGTACTTTGAAATATAGTTACTGAATTTTTCTTCTATCCCTTATTAGGTATGTATAATGTCATAGTATATTACTATGATAAACCCTACGCAAGTAGGTACCCTGTTTAAATCAAAACCACAACGACTTGGAACTTTTGTTTCTGGAACGGAGTTCCTTAACGCGGCTTGCGGTAGTTGTTGACTGATAGAAATTTAGTCCCATTACTGTCTCAACACGTTCCGGTCACTTTCTAACACGGCGGTACTGAAAAATCTCTTAAAATCTGTATTATCATACGAACGCCCACGATTAGCAATCGTGACGTTGAAAAAGCGTTATGCCTTTCTTTCTATTATATTCGAGTGTGTGTGCGTGCGAGTATCGCGTAAGGAACTTCGTTCCTGACGGGGGTCCCCCGACCGCACGTTTTTTTGTTAGCCTACATTGTCCAACTGCTGGGCAAAATCTCCCCCAATCCTTCCAGGAACTCAGGAACCAGCCCTCGCGATACGCGTCCAGTTCTTCTCGCCATCTCTTTCTGGGCCGGGCTCGGCGGCGCCGTCTATCTTCAGGAACCCATTGTGTGGATTTTGCCCAGCGGTCATCGTGCATACGGTTTATGTAACCCGCCCAATCCCATTTGAGCCTGGCAGCCTTCTTTCCTACATCCAGTATTTTGGAACGCAACGTGGTGTTCCGAATTCTGTCCCATCTTTTTACACCCAGTATGCTGCGTCCCATCGCTCTTTGGCAACAGCTATTATCCAACCAAATAAACCATTTTTTTTTGTTTACTTAGTCAAAATTAATTTGTAATTAAAGATGTACACGTAGCTACGACATGAAGGAAGTACATTATTTTTGATATTTGTATATATATTTTTCAGGGAACCAGTCAACATATCAAAGACTGTAGAAGATACAAATGAAAATGGCTTTTATAAAATATACGTTAACGCCACCGTTAGTACAGCAGATGTCAACGAAGGAGAAATACGCTGCGAGCTAACGTACTCCACTTTAGAACATCCTCCTTACGTAGATGTGGAGCAATACATACCTGCAGGTATGTTATACTACTTAATACGAAGAAAGTAAGAAGATACACGTTTTATATAATTTTATGACTTATAGGTTCAAGACTGTACTTAAGTATTTATGGTTTAATAACTTGATCAGTTTAAAGTTAAGGTTTTAACTTTACAAGTTCAATGCGTCAATTGGTTGCTTATGGCACACATGAGTTGCTTTGGAACGTCTTCACATTATTTTGTTTATTCGAACAACGAATGGTAGGTACTTACATATTTGCATTTTTCATTTACACAACCAACTAAACATTCTCATTACGACTGCACATTTATACCCATTACCCACACTACTTAGATGTTGAAAACAAAAGCATGATGAGTAACAGCATTTCGCTTTTAGTAAAGGGATAGAAATATAAACATATCTTTAGTTTCAAACCTATTAAAATAAGTATTTTACAGGATTCGTTAAAAACAGTTCAACGTTGATTTCAAAACAATACGACTACTAGTCGTACCTATTGACGTTTTGCAACAGTAAAATATATTTGTAATAGTTTGATAGTCTATTTAAATATTTACTTTAGCGCCTGCATGAATTGCAGGATATTAATATGTTATGGGCTAGGAAGGATCAATCTGTTGTTAATAAATGACGTAATGAATACTGTGGCTGGCCGTAGAGTAGTGTGTGCCACTGTGTGTTGTCTGTGTACTAACGTTGATTGTTGGTGATGGTCGACGCCAGGCCGCGACGCGCCGCCCGCCCCTGAGCCGCCCGAAGACGCGACCGAGCCGGATCCTACGCACGACTCCTTGCAAAACCCCAGTAAGTCATAGACAAACTAGGTACACAAGACCTACTACTACGACTACACTTTACATCAGTCTTCTGATCCGAAATGATCATGATAGATATGATTTTAACTAACTGAAAGTAGCTAGTATAAAATCAATCATTATACTAGCTTAACTTAATAAGAAAACTACTTGAACACTATCAGTATAATGTGTATTTTATTTTCTTATTTTTATTATATCCAAGCAATATTATCATTTATTTATTTCGTATAATTATCTAAATAATGGAAATGACATAATTATTTTACCCACCCGAGGATCCTGGCCACGTCCATATGCCTGATAAATGATTTCTTAACTAAACAATTGTAAATGAAAGTGCGGTTAGTCAAGTTGACTAGCTTGTAAGAACGGTCGTACACTACCTAAATGTCGTGTTACTGTAATGCTAGTTTTAATACATAGTCAAATTAAATTAGCTAGTGAAACTCCGCAGACGTGATTGTTATCGATACCTAAACACGTTAAATAAAAATTAAAAAAATACCACCGCTTGTAGTGATGTTACTTAAAGTATAAGTTGAGAAAATCTGTTCTTTTTTGTTTTATCATGTTTAAATATCGATACCCATCACATCTACGAAGTTTCGCTAACAAATTTAATTTCACCCTGTTTAAGTTCAAAAATTGAATAATTTCTTTATAATTAAAGTGTCAGCTTGACTAGTCTTATGCTTACGCCTACGACATACGTCCGTATATTGTTGTTGTTTGGTGTCATGATTATAAAGTTAACAAGCCACAATAATTACAAAAACGATTTTTTAGCTCTTTCGATGGGCAAAGAGTTATTAGATTTACGAGGTCAAATGACAATACTTAATTACCCGACTACGACGAAGCAAAAAGAGGGTCATGGTTTTGACCAGTATGTATGTATGTTCATCTGTTCCCTCATTACTTGAAAAGTACTTATAATAATTTGACAAATGAGGTATCGTTAGAAGCGTCTTGACCGTCCGCTGGTTATAGGCTATGTGACGTCACAGTAAATTAAATATGGCGCCCTCTAGCGGACATAAAGTAATGAATTTAAAAATAAATATTTTGGGATGGTGCCTTGTGGGGTATCAAATGAAAGGCACACATTAGCGCATTAGCACATTTCAAAAATATAAATATTACTGAAATAAGCCCCAAAATAATTAAATAAAAAAAAGGTTTAAAACTA
Organism: Oligia fasciuncula; assembly: GCA_963082905.1. Taxonomy (NCBI): domain Eukaryota; kingdom Metazoa; phylum Arthropoda; class Insecta; order Lepidoptera; family Noctuidae; genus Oligia; species Oligia fasciuncula. The sequence continues at coordinate 9,510,740 of OY720395.1, read as the reverse complement.
AAACCCGACTACTGATTAAGGATGAAACAAGAAAGTACCTTCCCGTGGTCGCATGCTACTATAGCTTATAATTGTGTATGTTAGTATGTACAGCGGCATGCGACCACGGGAAGGTACTTTCTTATTTCATCCTTTTCAGTAGTCGGGTTTTAGTTTTTAAACTTTTTTTTTAATTGCGCACTTAATTCATAGATATATTTTTAACTAAAAACAAATATTCCGACGAATTGATAACGTCTGCCTTTTTTGAAGACGGTCAATTATAAGTGTTCGTTTGCCTGAATTCTTAACTATTTGCTCACCGTACCTATATGTTATTGATTCATTAATAAAATTTGCTTGTGATGCTTTTTGGTGTGTTATACCGGCCTGACTTACCTATTATTTATAAATTCGATAACTATAACCCGTTTTAATAATCCACGGCGACAATATCACGCCGGGGTCCCCATAATGGATTTTATCTATTTAGGTACATCTACGAATACGATTTCAGAAATTCTCTTAATAGTGCAGATAAATTTCGGAGTCGTGTAATATTATGAACATAATTATCATTAAATGATGTCTCCCTCATAAATCCATTGCGATCACTTCCTGTGAAAACCTTATTGTTATTGTTAGAAGCACCTTCCCAAATATCCAATCATCCATTGAGGGTATTCACAATGTATGGATTTATTTCATTATAAATAACTGCCGCCTAAAAGAGCTTTGAAGGTCCGTGGCATACCTACCCGTCCTCCATTTTATTTGATTTCAAAATGGCGGCCACGCATGAAACCTATATAAATCGATAGCTGAAATCATTGCAAACAGAAAACATTATAGACCAAACCCCGTATTGTGTCACGTTTCCGTGATATTAAAACGTTCAAAGTTGATCACGTGATATGCATATTTTTTAACTTGTCAACATCTTGTGTTAACATCTTGTTTCAGAGATGTTTGATTAGTTTAAACTTTCAGAGTGATTATAGCAAACATCGAGCGCCATTTTGAAAAAAAATTAATGGCGACAGTAGGTATGCCAGGATCCATATAAAATTCTCGATCCCTTTTGCGCATGTATTTTAAGAGAAGCGAGAAGCACAGTCTAGACTCTAGAGATAGACATGTTATGTAGATATCACAACATAAACTGTGCGCCCCGTGGGATTTCCCATCGGAAAAAATTACGAACCTCCATTCACTATTTAACACCTGAGGGATGAATCTTCAAAGAGATTGATAGAGATATCCCCACATTTGTCCCTCTCAAAAAAAAAAGAGTCACTGTAATTAACTAGAGGTACCTTTGTTCTCACTATAATAATTACACTTTCCAGGTGACGACGGCATTCGGCTCCACTGCTCGTGGGCGCTGCTGACGTTGGCAGCCGTCGTGACGCATCTACAAGCGACACTCTGACTCTTCTCCATTGTGATACTAATTACTAATTATGTTATTAACTAAGTGTTAATTTTATTAAGCTTTACCTAGTAAGTACCTGTAAAATATTATTTCAATTTACAATATTAATAAAAAGATTCCTATTGTTGCATATGAACGGTTTTATTAAGATTTATTCTTTTGAAATTAAACTAAAACAATTACCCACGGTTTCGCCCGCGTGGAGGTCGGAAATTATCCCACGGGAACGTACAGTCTGTGACGCACATTATAATTTATATGAACCCCCTTGAGAAATAACCAAATGCAACTATAGCGCGAATTTGGAATAATGAGTAATCCAAATTCGAGGTAAGGTCCCAATTCGCTATTATGGTGCATTTCACTTAGTCAGATTGTTAAACGATTTATGTCATTATCTTGTCGTTAAAATGTCGGTTAAAATGACGGTCCTCGACATGACTTTAAACTGTCGTGCATTTAGTATTGAACTAAATGTAGAACGCCACCCGTAGGCTATGGGATAAATACACCCAAATAGGCTCGGATGGGACAGTCGATATTAGTACAGGATATCAACTCAGGGCGGTGGCTGATGAACGTCTAGCACGTCAAAGGCGGCGCCTACGGACCCAGTCAGGCGGTCCACTGTACAACTCGCACTAGACAAGCGCGGTGGGTTAATTTGTCTAAACCCCTACTCTCTCATGACACACACGAATAAAAATGCGCCTCAAGTACCCGGCATCGGTTCCAGCAGAGCCGACGCCGAGACTGACATTAGGCAGACTCTCTGGAATCAAGGGGCCTCAAAATCCCCGGGTGGGATCCCTTTGTCAGACGACCAAAGCATGCTCAAAGGACTCAGAAAAGCTCCACATCCTAACATTAAACACCAGGACTCTTAGAACGGAAGAACGGATAACAGAACTAGAATATGCACTGGATAGTATAAAGTGGGACATAAACGGTTTGGCCGAAGTAAGACGAGATGGAGAAGATACCCTAGAAAGAAATTCTAATATATTTTATTATAGCGGGGGGACAGCCAGTAGATACGGCGTGGGATTTATAGTTTCGAGAAAATGGAAGGATCACATTCTGGAGTTCAAAGCTTACTCAGATAGGGTAGCTGTTCTTAGATTCCGCATAGCAGACAAGAAAACCTTAGCAATTGTTCAAGTCTATGCACCAACATCAGCCCATCCTGATGACGAAGTTGAAGAGTTCTAAGACCTCCTAAATAGGGCGTGCGACGATAACCGAGGCACGTGGACTATCGTACAGGGAGACTTCAACGCCAAAGTTGGTGCTAGACAAGAACTCGACAATAGCAACATTGTCGGTCCATACGGACTAGGCTTAAGAAATGAGCGCGGGACAAGACTGTTTCAGTTCGCTTTTGGTCAAAACCTAAGCGTAGGAAACAGCTACTTCTATAAAAAGTCTCATCGTCGATGGACATGGCAGTCTCCGGATAAATTCACAAAAAATTAAATAGATTTTTGCCTCTTTTCACATAAAAAATTGATTAACAACGTAGAAGCTCTTAATAATTTCAAGTTCAGTTCCGATCATAGACCTTTGCGCACGACTCTAAAATTCAACTTAAAAATAGAGCGTGCCCAAATAATTAAAAACTCTATTAAAAAGTTAAACAGAACCACACTCATAGCAAACCAGGAGCAATTCGTTCTTGATTTAAAAAATAGTTTTACTTTATTAGGAACAAAAGATGAAGATACTGTTCAAACACAATATCACAATATCAAAGAGGTTATAAAAACGGTCAGTAACAAAATAAAAACAAACAAATATAAAGACAGTAAATTAAGCTACCAAACAAAACAACTGATCGAAGAGTGACACAAACTAACCATGATAAACCACAGCTTACACCGCTACGGATAAACTTGTAAAGCGTAGTATACGTAAAGATTTGAGAAACCACAATACACATCTCATCAAGATTGCTTTGGAACAAAATACATCTTTAAAATCAGCAAAACAGGGAATTTCCAGCAAAGGGCGACCTACTATTGCCTGTTTAAGGGACTGTTCAGATGCGAGGCAGAACGATAGAGACAAAATTTTAAACATCTGCACCGAATTTTACAGAAATCTTTACAGTGAAAAGCCGACCCTCCAACCTAACACAACTACGTACTCGTGCTCCGATCACATTCCAGCATTTACAGGTTGGGAAGTCCACAAGGCACTACAGAGCATGAAATACAGCAAGAGCCCAGGCGACGATGGCGTAACGACGGAAGCCTTAAGAATAGGAGAGCCGGTTCTTCTCCCTCATATTACGAATTTCTTCAACAGCATTTTAAAAACTGGAATTCTACCACACAAATTTTGCCACTCATTAATTATTCTCCTCCATAAAAAGGGTGACAAAACCGACATTAATAATTACCGCCCTATCAGTCTGGTTTCGCACCTGTACAAAGCCTTTATTAAAGTAATCGAAGACCGAATATCAGGATCACTAGACAAACAACAGCCTCCCGAACAGGCCGGATTTCGCCGCGGCCTCTCTACTACTCACCACCTTCACTCTATCAACCAAATTATCGAGAAACACTTAGAATTCCAGCTCCCACTTTATATCGCCTTTGTGGACTATTCAAAAGCTTTTGATAGTATCACCCATAGCTCAATTTTTAACGCCCTGGAAAATCAAGATATAGACACCACTTACATTAATCTTCTAAAAATTATTTATATGAACAGCACTGCAGCTATTAAGATCAGTTTCATAACAGGACCGTCCTTCCAGATAGAGAAAGGAGTTAAGCAAGGCGACCCGTTGTCTCCGAAACTATTCACAGCTGTGCTGGAGGAAGTCTTCCGAAAGCTGGCAGCAGGCTGGACGGAAAGGGGCATTATGGTCGGCCATAAGAGATTATCTAATCTCCGTTTCGCCGACGATATTGTGCTCTTTTCGTCTTCAGCCTCCGAGTTGACACAGATGCTAGACGATCTTGGCACGGCAAGCCTAGAGGTCGGACTTCAGATGAATATGTCAAAGACCAAGTTGATGACAAACAGCGCGCATCGCAGGATTACTGTGGCGGGTGGGGAGATTGAATACGTTGATGAGTATCTCTATCTTGGCCAAATAGTCTCTTTCCAGGCAAGACAAAACAAAGAAGTTGCAAGACGCACCGAAAATGCCTGTAGGAGCTATGGGACCATGAAAGACCTAATGAAGGGTGATCTTCCCATGTCCCTTAAGAGAAGACTCATTGACGTGTGCATACTTCCCATCCTCACATATGGTGGTCAAACATGGTCTTTGACAAATCAGCAGAGGTCCACGCTCGAGGTTTGCCAGAGGGCTATGGAACGGAGTATTCTGGGTATCAAACTAACAGACCGAGTTAGGAATACGACCATCCGTTCCATCACAAAGATAACTGATGTCACTTGGAAAGCTGCCACGCTAAAATGGAACTGGACTGGACACATCTGCCGCATGTCAGACGAACAATGGGCCAAACTTACGACCCAATGGGTCCCACTTAATGGCAAACGACATCGTGGCAGGCCCAGACGGAGATGGCGGGATGAGCTGGACTCCTTCAACAAGAACTGGTCCTTAACAGCTTTGAACAGAGAGAAGTGGAAAGAGAGTAGGGAGGCCTTTGCCCTGCAGTGGGACACCACAGGCTAATAATATATAATAATATAATATAAAATGTCGAACGTTTTGAATACCCAGTAGTCACTGAATGTGGATAAGAGTAGACGAAGACCAAGGAAACTTTGAATGGACTGGGTGAAAGATAATAATTAAATGGCAAGAAAGGGGCGACTACCAACATGACAACTACTTGAGAAGTGTGGACTAATACAAATATATTGGGATAAGGACAGGAGAATCACATAAAATGATCTTGTCGTTAAGCTGATATGCTAATGAGTAACAATGGGGATTGAATAGTTGACATGTGCTGCTATCTGGCGAGAAAGTAGCTGGGAAGCTACTTTCTCGCTAGATAGCAGCACATTTGAACATTTTAAATTTTTACGCCTAACTTGGAAACCTTTGAGGGACAACTTTATTATAACTATGCGTCAACTAACTAACTAGTTTTACTTTCGATAGAACTAGGTGGCGTTGTATTCATAAACTTGGTTTGAAATAGTCCAGATGGCGTTAATTAAAATAAAAGATTTTTATTATGACTGTCCTTCATCACTGACCTCTATCATACAAGTACTAATACAGGTCAGTGTCCTTGATTCAATAAAGTAAAAACTGAAGAAAAGAATATTTGATTGCTACAAGGGTTGTCAGTTGCTTATTCAATTATTCTAAGGGTGCTTTTGTAGTGCGTTGTGAGGGGCCTATGGCTAAATAATAACAGCCGCACAGGTCGATAGATCCGGTTAATTAAGCTACGCTTGCCGCGATTGGTCTGTGGATGGGTGACCATCTTTACATACCGTGACTCCTCCGTGCCTCGGTAAGCACGTTAAGCCGTTGGTCCCGGCTGTCATTCGTGGATCTTTGACAGTCTGACGGGTTGTGGAGGTCAGATAGGCAGTCGCTCCATGTAAAATACTGGTATTTAGCTGCATCCGGTTAGACTGGAAGCCGACCCCAACATGGTTGGGAAAAGGCTAGGCAGATGGTGCCTTATTGTGGTGTGTTAGGGTAGGTTTAGGTTTAATAATAATAAATCCCCTGGCCGATTTTGGTAACGGTGGCCGATTTCAACGGAAATTAGCCAGGTTCGCAGGAGATTTGTGCACGAGTGTATGCACAAATACAGGTGTACTCTCCGACTCTCATAGTCCGATGCGATGCCAATCCGACACGACCCGGGAGAGATCAGACTAACGGCTTTACGTGCTTTCCGAGGCACGGGGATATCACACCGCCAAAATCCAAACTCCTGGCTGCTACTGAGAAATTCCTAATGAAAAAACCCAATAGCACTTTGCCCGTCCTGGGAATTGAACCCAGGACCCCTTGCACAGCAGTCGCGCTTGTGACCACGAGACCAACGGGGCAGTCAAGGTTTATGTACTTACTATAAAATCTATACTAATATTATAATAAAGAGGTAAAGTTTGTATTACGGGGTAATCTCTGGAACTACCAGTCGGATTTGAAAAAATATTTGATAGCCCAATTCTTGAGGAAGGCTATAGGCCGTTTAACATCACGCTATGACCCTTAGGAGCCGAGCATAATGAAAAAAAGTCAGAAAGAACGCTAAGCAAAAACGAAGTAATAGCGCAGGCAGGCGATGAGTTGCGACGGGGTGGGTGGGGGAACAAGAACTTTCACGCGGACGAAGTCGCGGGCAGAAGCTAGTAAAATTTTATGTTTATTATCACCAATAATGACAATAAACTAAAATACGCGGCGCGAAAAAAAGAAATGGCACGCATTTGGCGTTGAGGTTTGTAGCGGACTGGCGACGGCCGGGGGGCGAGTCGTGCGCGGGAGACGCAGCGGCGCGGGCAACTTGTCAACATTTTTTCCCCCCCGACTTAAAGAATTTATGTAACGAGACTAAAACAGATAAATTCATATGGCAGTCGGGGGACCTCTTAGAATAGAAGGTGTTCCATATTCTAAGAGGTCCCCCCACTGCCATATGAATTAACCTTAGCAAAACATAATGTTTGCTTCTCGATGGTTCATGAAATATCACGTAGAGGGCGTGCCTCCGTCCGAGCACACAGTCATACGGAGATTTTTGACGATATGCGTCAATAATAAACCATAACAACTTAATATACGTGCTTTTATTCTGCAAAAATCGTTGTATCGATATTTGTACCCCGAAAGAATGTATGAACAAGTGCCACTACCCAATCACCAAATAGCTGCTCTATAAAAAAAACCGGGCAAGAGCGAGTCGGACTCGCGCACCGATAGTTCCGTAACATCATGTTTTTAAATTTTCATCGGCGAGGCTTATATTCGTCAGAGAATTTTAACACTATGCACAGCGGTGTAGAATATTGCAGTTTTATGTCAGCGCCAGCTCTTGACCGATAGTGGAACTAATGTAGCTTTTGTTGATAATTTCTGAAGAAGTGTGCTATTTTGACTTCGTTTTATTTTTCCTGTAATCTATACATTAACTTCTATTACATAGAATAATTTCAGATTCTTCTCTTTGCAAACTTCGGAGATAAGGGAACGGAGGGAACGGTATTTTTTTTTTACATTTTTCATCAAAAGTCGAAAACTATGCGGCACCCTGATTGCGTAACACACTATCAATCGGAATCTCAATCATTTTGACGCAAAATCTAATCCATTGTTTCATAAGTTCGAAAAAAAATCTGCTCAACACGTAAATAACGCAATGAATGTTGTTGAATTGTCAAAATGAAACCGATTCCGATTGATAATGTGTTACGCAATTGCCCTGCGGGTTAAAAAAAAGTTTGAGAATGTGCAAGCTGCGGTCTTTCTTCCCACATGCCCTAGTAGCCCCACTTCGAACTTTTCAGACCCCCTTTCTATTCTATCCCTGTTGCAAAAAATATACATATTTTTATTTCTTTCTTATTTGAAAAATTGTTGGGCAAACGTCATCTAAAACTATCCCAAATTTCAAGTTTTCAACTACTAATGCTATCCATTAGTAGTTCTTGAGATATCCAGCTGTGGCTATGACAGACAGACTGAGTCTCACCATAAGTGTTCCGTTTTACCATTATGGTACGGAACCCTAAAAATAAGTTGGAGTATGGTTCCAACCAAAAGTAACATGAAAAAAGTTTTATGCGATTTCTGACTTTTCTAGTACTCAAACCTCATTTGGTCTGATTTTTTAATCCAAATCTTTTCATATAAAAGAGTTTTCGGTTGAAAAGATTTTTTTAAAACTTTATAAGAAACAGTATCGATTGACATCAAAAAAAGTTTGTGAGAATTGCCCATTTTCTTGCAAACTCTACAATTTGCTCAAAATTAGTGTTTGCCTAAGACCGTTTTCCTGTAGCTAGAACGGTTAAGGTACCTGCCCTTGCTACCCGGTCTCAAAAATCCAATCTGTATTATGTAGGCATAGACATATATATTATGTAGGCGAATCTTCACTTCAGATGAATACTATTATAAATGAAACATGCCAATGGCATAATAATACTACAAAATAATCTGTATAATCTGTTCCAAAACGCAGCTTAACTAATCTTTAACAGCGTATAAAATGAAAAGATTGGTCTTTCGTCTCATATTTAGGCGATTGGCACACTGCACCGCATTACGCAGCGGGGTGCGGGAAACGGAGCAACCCCATACGGAAGTTTTTATTGAATTTGTATAAAATCACGCGCCGGGCACGTTATCTGCGTCCCGCAGCCGCTTGTATACGTCCGTTTTTTTGACCGGACAACGGACCGTTTTTTTTCGCCGGATTCGCGGTGGTGTATGGTTTATAATAAATGTGTGCACATGCATCAGGCACAGGTCCGGCGAACATGTTACGCCGGATGCACCGCCGCCTTCCCTCGGCGCAACGGACACCGGACGAAAATCGGACGTATACAAGCGGCCTTATGCGATGCAGTGTGCGAATCGCCTTACTGCACCTGACCCTACCGAATCGAACTATTGTGAATAGGTAGCTGTGCAGATTTCCCGGGAATCCTCGCTTCAAGCAGTCTCAAACAGAACCCCTCGTGTGAAACTTTAATAAACATTTTTACCACTGACTATGACTGTCAAAATTTACTTCATTTTAAAACATTCTAGTTGTCATGTTTGATCACATTAATCAAAAAATTATATTAGAGGAGAATTTCAAGTAAGTAACTAACTTTAATGTTATTGCTATGCGATTCAGTCTGCTGTATTGATATTCTAGAGTAGGTAGACAATTAGATTCCATTAATAACAGACTACTCATACAAAAAGTCCAAAAAGTTAACATGAAAATATCGTTAGGTCTGAAATAAAGAATGAACCGGGCGGCCGGGACACCCACGCGCAACCTGGGGGCCTAAAAAGGCCACTTTGGCAGAATCATAAACGTATTTTGCTTTTTTTCGTTGCAAGAGATTGGGATTGGATTTGGATTGGTATTTAAGCACAGACAAAAAAAAATAACTGAAAAATCCTTCACCAATGGGATTTGATACGATTAACTTAACAGTTAACTGTCTATTATGATTTATAATGATTTGATGAATTCCTTTTATGATTCTGCAAAAGTGGCCTTTTTAGGCCCCCTGTTATCATGGATTCAGAACATGATTCTGGAAAAAAAAATCAACGCACGGTGCGTTGATTTTTTTTTCGGTTATATAATAAAAAAATATGCTGTTTCCTACAAAAGTGCAATTCCTAACGCGATCAAAATGTATGGAAAAGCATTTTTTTTTTTTGTTTTTAACAACCGACAAAATATTTGAAAACGCCCAATTGATTGATTGTCAATTAATTTGTTTATTGATCAGAGGTTTAGGAGAAAGGAATAACAAAAAAAAAAATTAAGAACAATATCTTATATTTTCCTTGTTTAGGTGATTTCTATATCTGTCCAATTAATATTTTTTATTTACTAGGTAGCTTTTCTTAACTTAGTATTAGGTATATTATATACACAGCATCTCTAAAATAATTGATTATTAAATTCCGTTACTCCTTAGGTACTTACTTCAAATGGCACACTCATGTAGAAATAATTAAATTCTAAACCACATCCTCATGTTTAGTCATCCTTTAAACTGTTCAGTCAAATAAAAGACAACAAACATCCCAATATATCGGAAGGGTTGGAATAAAAGTCTTTGGTTCTTACATTTTTAAAGCTGCGGACTAAAAATAGTGATCAGTTTCACAAAAAGCTGCAATAAATACTTTTTCTACTCGGTATAACAATGTTTGCTTATCGCATCAAATGTATTTGCGCTTTTATAATATATATTTCCATACATTTTACGTCCCTGTGTTATCTTGATGCCGACGAAATTATAAAATCGCACAATATTAACAACAAAATATTCACTTGACGATAATACATTACTTATTATAAAAAAAACATTAACATGAAACTGAAAGGACTTTTGGCCTCTCAATATCGGAAAATTTAATTATATTATAATATTTGTGCCTCAACATTGCATGCATTTTAGCTATAAAATAACCCTTCTGGCGCAGTCGGGTAAAAACAATAGCGCAATTACCTACATGATATCGGATTTGTATTACAACTGTACTTTATATTCAGTTTTCAGACTTAGGGCAACATTTACAGACCAACTTGACTTTGCTTTGCTAAGGGTGAGTTCCTCGAACGAAAATGATCGCATAATTAATGTAACAAATTGCCAAACTGCTGCGATTGACTGTTGATTAATCATTTAACTAACCGCAGCAGATCTTCGGAAATAAGAACGCACGATGATTGATATTTAATATAGAGCTGTATCAACCATGGAAGTACTACATTTTTGTATTACCAGGCAGGATTACAAACTTAGAGATAAACAACTATTTGCAATAAGAAAGAAGACAATGCGACCAGCAGTGCCGTATTAAGACTAGGTACTTGATGCCCTAAGCAATCCACGCCTGTAGGCCCTCCTATCCACTAGTCGCCTCGTATTTTTCCAAAACATCGACGAGCGATTTGTAAAGATTGGCTTGGCGCACATCTCTAGAGTGACTTTTGGATCTTGTAATATCTTGCTGTTAAGCAGCCTTGCCTTTCATGTGCTAGCAAATACTGTATCGGTGCTGTTTCTGCCTTATGGTGCCCCTCGAGACGTGATGCCCTAAGCAATTGCTTAATTTGCTTATAGGCTAATCCGGCACTGGCGACCAGCGAAGCTAACCCAACAGAGAGAAAGTTTCGTGAAGACACGTAATGGTGCACTACGACAAACCGTGGCAGTACAAAACTTAGACGGTTTGCCTGTTTAAACTAAATCGGAAACACGAAGATTACCGAGCCCCATATCTTTTCTGGTTTAACTGTATTTGTATGAGGCGATTAATCGGTTGATTGAAGGACACCGAACGAGACAATAGAAGTTTAATTGTTATTAAGTCTGGGGGGGATTTAGTGCTCCGCAAAGTGTTAATTAGCTAAGTCAAAGTGCAGTCAGTGAATGTTGCACTTAGGGCCACAGCATCGCAGATATGCGTGAGTTAGAAAAATTATGTTACTAACAATATTTAATATTAATTTTGTGCATTTTCTCTTAATTTAAAGGAGTGCACCCGGTTTGTAATGCGCAGTCAACTATGCTCTGACCAAATGGAGGTTATGACGCATATTTTGCTCAGAAACTTAACCATGAGAAAAGCCTTTATTTATGAAATTAAAACATCATTTGAAAGTCTATTAGAGACCAGCGGTGCTATTCTGTAAAAATCTCACCGTGAAAACTTAGGTGAAGTGAGCTGTCAATAGTGTCAATTCCTAGCAAAAACAAAATCACTTCACCTAAGTTTTCACGGTGAGATTTTTTTAATTCTTGTAGTTAAGTTCCCAAATAAATTCACATTTCGACATTTTGAACACGCTGTGGTGAAAATGACCAGGTGTGGTTCAAGGATTACAAATTAATGAAAAATTCATCCTCAAGGTTAATGAGTCCATAATGTTACAAACTAGGCAACTTTGCCTAAACAGTGCCAATTATACATCTCCTAGTAGCATAATTATATGTACAAATTAATTGTAATCAGGATTCAGGACGAAGATTATGTTGATGTACAATTTTATAAAAAATACATAAGTAAAATAAAAACATTGGTATTTGTCATTTTTTGGCGGATAAGTGTGTAATTAAAAGTGGTTAGGCCAGTCATATACTACACGTAACTATATGCTGTGTTTACATTAGGTACGCTTAATAATGTTTAGGTTAGATCAATACTTTTTGAGCACCTTATTCTCAATTTCACAGATAAAGCACCTATCTACACACTAACAAATGTAAACTACTGGCGAACATTTCGTAAACATTCTGCATAATGCATTTATAAACCACCAAATTTAACATTCTGCCCTACCTAATTGTTTCTTTACACAATAATGAATATATAAATGTACAAAAACAATGATACTATAAAGCCTCATAAACAATAGGCTACTTATAGTAATGATTTAAACGAGGGTATCATTGGTATACAATAAGCATGGTCCTCGAACCGATGGTTTTAAATAAAAATACATTATACTTCAGGAAACAAGTTTTCCATAAGTAAATAGATTAATATGAGTTTACATTGTATTTTGTAGCAAAGAACAAAAGCTAATGACCAAAATGTACGGAGCAGTAGTGCCTTTTTAGGGTTCCGTACCTCAAAAGAAAAAAAAAAACGAACCCATTTTCTCGAGAACGGGTAGAGGTAATTAGTCCCTTGAACGGGTGAAAAATTGAAGCCAATGTTTTTAATAACGCAGTAACGGCAAAAATTAGTAAATAATGAATTACTAGCTGACCCGGCGAACTTTGTACCGGTTCGCCCGCCAGCGGCTTGCCCCCGCTTTTTATTAAATCTCTGATATCTTCTAAGGTATTCATTTTAATGATATGCTGTAAAGGGCAATTGATCTACATGAAATGTACAACGTACTCGTATCTAATGTATTTAATTGTTATGGAATAATACTGTATTGTTTAAAATTATAGCTTGGTAAAATAACCCATTTTTTTTTTGTAATATGTAAAAGATAAAAGTGGTTATGTTTAGGAGATATATATACCATCGCGGACTTTTTTATCGATCTTTTTAAGATATACAATTCCGCAGTAGGTACATTAATTTAATCTATCTCGAAAGGTTTAGCCAGCGTTTGCAATGTAAGCGCACAAAAATATGTTTGTTACGACATCACACTACAAATCTTTGAATTTCTCGGCTTTTCTCTACTATAATATGCATCTATTATACATATAAAACCTTCCTCTTGAATCACTCTATCTATTGCTGAAAACTGCATTAAAATCCGTTGCGCAGTATAAAAGATTTAAACTTACAGACAGCGGGAGTGACTTTGTTTTATACTATGTAAACTTAAAGGTACAACATATTTTAACCGACCACAAAAGGCTAAATGTTCGACTTTATGTTTTTTTTTTGTAACTTTTATGATTTCTCAGCCAATAGTGGACACATTTAAAAAAAAAATTGTTTGAAATGGTATACTCCCGAGGTGGTCCCATTGTTATCAAGTTGGAATCTGATGATAGGATCCCATGGAAATCGATGGAAACCCTCAAATTTTTTAGGCAAACCTACCCGGTATGTTTTAAAGTAACTTGAGCCTTTGCTCTCGGCAAATAATTTGCAAGTAATCATTTGGTAAAGTGGAGCTGATGATGAAGACCACAGATGGCCATCGGAACTACTGGTTCCGCATTTTCGTTTATTGACACCGACTTCCGAAATTAAAGTTATTTTTCACTTTACTTATAGTGTTTTTTTGTGGAAGTCGCTTGTTTTTTTTTGTTCATAAATGTATAATTTCGTTATAGTATAGGCCGCCAAAAAAGGGCACCAATTTTGGTCATTGGCTTTTGCATAGGACGGCAATGTTACCGGGTATTTTAAAGTACCATAGCAACTCGTAACTTACCTCAAAAAAATCTGGTGCTCAATTAAAAATAACAATGTATCATGTACTTATGGTAATATTTTTGAGTACTTAATCGGCTTTGGCACTGAGTTACTTTCGCATTTATAATATCAGTATGGATAATAATAAATTTGAACCTACTCACATAAAGATCCAGACATACACATATAATTTAAGAGTTGTTATATAGTTATACTTACTATGTTCTATTTTTGGTGTTCTACTTTTAGGTGTAGGTATCTACCTAAAACACAGGTTACATTTGGTTAACTCTACTTTGGTAACAACATGCAATATAAATATTTACATAGATTAATTTTAGGAACTAGAAATAATTATAATGAATGCTTATTGGATAATATATATTATTTAAGTAGTATAATAATATGTATACAAGAAAACTGTACTTACAGGCAAAAGCCAGCATTCACAGTTTTAATATTTCTCACTACACCTACCCTACGAATTCATTTATTCATAAAAATATACCTACATTGTCCAAAAAGAACGTTTTCTTTCCTTAGGGCATTTCAAAATGTGTGATGATATCCAATTAATGTTTTCGATTTTTTTTTTTTATCCCATATTGTCCACCTGATAATAACTCTTCACCGATTGCACAGGCCCGTTGCCATCCCAAAAGTTGAAACTATGTAAATATAGTGCTTGGCTATGTTGGAAATGGGTATGTAGTATGGACGTAGTAGGTACTTCTCCAGACGAGCTCCTTCTCAGAGGTCTAATCGGAGTATACTGACTTACGAATTTGGGTACGGCGAAAACGGACAAAAGAATCCACCAAGTGCTACGGGTATACATCATCTCATTTAAAACTGCGCGCCTGCTTTACTGAAAAATGTTCTGTAACTGTCACGAGGACCATAGTGACTGCCGATGACGGTGACTGAACAACCAATGAGGGTGGCGAATTCAAGTGTATTGAAATACTTTACATGTGTGAGCTCAAATGAAATGAAGGGGCGCGCAATTTTAAATAATACGATCTGTAGGGTGAATTTCTTTCTGTATACAATCCGATCAAGTTAGAATATTTTACTTTACAGTGCGAAACGTTAACGTAAAACGAGTGACGAAAAAGTCGTAACCAGTGTTCGCACTTCACTCGCACCACCAGTGCTATGCGTTTACGTGCGATACAAATTGTTATCAAATGTGCGACTTGCCTTAAAATATTTTGTTATACAGGGTGCAATACTTAACTTTTATTTTGTTTTGTCATTACTGGCTGGACTTCCGCAAATTATATTACATGAATTATGTCTAGTCTTGCGATTGCCATCTGCATCGCAATCTGTTCCGGCGGCTACAGATGTTAACGCGACGGTTTTATCAAAGTCAATAGTCGTGTAACCGACGGCAGCAGACGGTGCCGTTGCGGGATTGTTGGCAAGGCTCACTTTCTCTACACTGCACTGCGATACAAGACGTCCACGTGGCTGCGAGGAGTACGAAGCTACGCTTTCGTTTTTAGAACTGCTAAAGGACTGACTCTCGGGAGAAGTTAAATCCCTTGTCATTTTTACAATTTCTTTATTCGTATCAATGTCTAATATTGCATAGTTGACTTCCAATTCTTCCACGGGTGACATAGAAGCAAAAGTATCTGACTCTGAGAATTTTTGGTTGTGATCAGTGGGTGCTGAGAAACTTAATATTTGTTTAGCGTTTTTAATACTATCGCCCATATCACCTAGTGATAAATTTGCGTATGTGTTTATTTCTGGTTTATTCCCCACAGATAAATTACAATATTCAACTTGTTTTGGTGTCAAGGGAGTGGTAGGCACGGTATCATTCTTACCGGCGTCTGCATCATTGGGTACAATGTTCATGTACATCCTAGCAGATTCTTGTTGTTGCTGCTGTTGTTGTTGTTGTTCTAGGCTCAATTGGGCGTAGTGTTCACTCGAGTTACTCAATGTTGGGGATAAAGGACTATTTATTTGTTTGTTATTTGGAGTGTTTTTATCTAAACTTTCAAGGAATATATTTTCGTCTTCTATTTCTTTCATCGTATTCATAGCAGCCTCTTGCCGCAACGTGCTCCGCAAGAAAGCTAAATCTCTATTTATATCATTTGAGTAAACATGCCTGATTTCAGTTGCACGGTTATCAGGCGCCGGCGCCTCACCTTGATTATTATTGGGTTCTCTCTTAAAATCTCTGAGCTGATAGACATTAGTGACTTGGTTGGTACTAGATTGAGATCTTGGATATAACGGCATTACCTCTAATATATCCGCGCTTGATGGTGATCGAGGTGACTGATTAACATTACGTGGAACTGATGTGTTAGACATAATATTTGGAAGGTTGTTGTTGACCGCCGGGCGCGCATTGTCTGGCTGGCCGTTGTCTATGGAAGAGCGATGAACTACACTAGCCTGTAATGTTTGCCTGCCCTGAGGAGATGGCGTTAATCTGGATACAGGATATGGCACGGAGTCATGAATCACATTCCTTAACTGAATTTGTTGTTGTAGTGTGCGAAATAACAGAGATGCTCTTCGACAGCGAAACGCATATATACCTTCTCCAGTCTCACACCGTCTACCTGAAAACCGAAAACATATGTTTGTTATACAAAGCAGTATTTTAAATCATGTAGACACTGGCTGGTAAGGCCCATACAGGACAGCCAGTGTGCTAGAATTGTACAGTACCTTCAGTGGTACTGTACATGAAATTAGTACAATATTATTCACAGATAGTGTTGTCATTTTCAGTTTTTACCTCAATGTTAATCTCAAAGCCTCTTAAAATATTTTACATGATTGTTTCCTGAAAAAAGTAAATCAGTAAAAATCAACAAGACACTCTTGGCCATTCTTTTGCAATAATTATAATACAAAACAAGTGTAGCAGTGTAGTTACTTGAAATGTCAGTTTAAAAATCTGTTTTCGCACAAATGTGGCTGTTAAATCCAAAAAATTCATAAGATGATTAGGGTTCCGTAACAAAATGGTAAAACGAAATACTTATGGTGAAACTCAGTCTCTGTCTGTCACAGTTGGATATCTCAAGAACTACTAATAAATAAAATAAAAACAATTTATTTCAGACAAAAAAGTCCATAGACAAGGCAAGTTGTTAGTGACAAGAATTTAGCTTAAAACTAATGTTAGTAAATAAAAATACAAAGAAGAAACTGGACACACCGCCTACCCCTGCTCAGTATGCTCATCGGTCTCGCAACACATGGAGTTAGTGGACTAATGCTATCAACTTGAAATTTGGAATAGTTTTAGATGACGTTTGCCCAACTATTTTGCAAATAAGAAAATTTTTTTTTTTAACAGGTACTGAAAGTCGTCTGATAAATTCGAAGTGGAGCTACTAGGGCATGTGGGGTATAATATGAAAGAGCGCAGTTTGCACATTCTCAGACATTTTTTCTTTTTATTTTTAGGCCGCATAGTTTTCGACTTTTGATGAAAAATGTAAAAAAAATACCGTCCCCCCCATTATCTCCGAAGTTTGCAAAGAGAAAAATGTGAAATAATTCTGTGTGATAGAAGTTTATGTAAATATTACAGAAAAAATAAAAGGATCTCTAAATAGCACACTTTTTCAGAAATCATCAACAAAAGTTACACTAGTTCCACTAGATGATAGTTCAAGAGATGGCGCTGACCTAAAACTGCAATATTCTACACCGCACTGCGCAGTATTAAAATTCTCTAATGAATATAATTTAACCCTCACCGATGAAAATTTAAAAACCTATGATGGTACGGAACCCTCGGTGCGCGAGTCCGACGCGCTCTTGCCCGGTTTTTTTGTTTTAACATGTTAAGACATTTATACCCACCACATCTGGAGACTGTGACTGTGGACTTTTGCTACCAATTTTTTTTCTTTTGTAAACTTAAACATAGTAAAATTTGTTATTATTCTTTATCAAGGAACTGTTAATTTAGTTACTGACCCATAAAATGTATGTTAAAAGTGGTAGAGAACCTATAGTGGTAGGGTACATATGAAACAAATTGCTTTATTATTAGTGTAATTATTTGATTCAAATCTTGGTCAGAGGGTCATCTTAGGTCCTTAAGGCAGCCTATACGATTTAAGATACTACACATAACATCATGCCCGGTAATCCCCGAATGGTGAGGCAGAGGTCTACCTATGGTACATCCACATATGGCCCAAACAAGGGACAGCAAGCAAGGCACTACTCTATACAAAAAATTTTTTTTTTTTTTCATGGTCTGGCAGTTTGAGTAATTTATGTGGCCTACCCAAATGTCCTTTCTTTGGTATTGTACGTCGAATCGTTGAGCTCCTTAAGTCTTGAGTTGAGCTGCACGATTTTTGACAAATGCGTGCACTGACTGGACAGGTCCTCTCAATCTGTGTGGTTCTTTCATCAAAAGACCACCTCAGACATCGATCTACATGGTCTTCATATAACCTGACCAAGATTATGTCTGGACTTTAAAAGAGACGGTGACCTCTGAGTTTGTTTCGGCCTTTCTTCTCAGAGTAGTCAGATAGGAAACGCCGACTTCATCTAGTTTAAAAAAAAAACATGATTGACGTGTAAAAGTGTTTGTACAAACCTACTTACAAAAAATAAAATCATTTCATTTCATGATCAAAAAGAAAACCATGCCTAATTTCTAGAGAATAACAAGAATATCAAGATTACAATATATTGAGTATATAAGAATATTGAGTATTGCAGGTGATTTATCTCCAAGGATTGCTAGAAGAGGCTATTAGGATGGATCTTGAAAAATAATACCACCTAAAGTCTGTGTTACCAAGTGCTAGGTGTCTAGGGTGTGCCAGACATTTGAGGGATTACTTCATAGTGATAACCCGCTCTATCGCTTGAAAAATATTCTCCCATCACACATTAAGGCAATGCTTGTACAGTCCCTTATCTTCCCCATTATTGACTATGGTGATGTGTGCGACTATGACCTGAATGCAGATCTCCTCAATAAACTTGACCGACTTCTTAATAACTGCATTCGATTCGTTTTCAATCTCCGCAAGTATGATCATGTATCTGCACATCGATCGCTTTTAAAGTGGTTACCTATCCGGCAGCGCAGAGCGTTAAGGGCATTGACAACCCTGTTTTCTATTCTTCACAAACCCACTTCTCTTTCTTATCTGACTTCTCTCTGTCAATATTTATGCTCTGCAGTCTGCACACAGCAAGAATCTTCGGTCCGAGAATAATCGTCTTCTTCGTTGTCCATCTCATCGCTCTGGTTTTATAAAGTCTTCTTTCTTTGTCCAGGCGGTTTTCCTTTGGAATGCGCTCCCTCAGAATATCAGGACGGTAACCAATCAGTTCACATCTCGAGAACACTTACACAAGAAGTTGGCAGATTCGTCTCGGAACTAAGTTCTTGTATTTTTTCTTGTTTACCTCTCATAACTTTTCTTTTGTTTTTTTTTTATATATTTTTTGTATATATTTATACAAGGTGTTGATTTGCATCCTCGTCAAATTTCAGGAGGTTGTCATAAAATACATTTTAGTACTTTAGTACTTAGTAAAGTAAAAGGCGTTTGTTTGTGTGAAAGCGCGGTTATAGCCTAGTAACAGACGGGCCGCGTTTAAATACGGCTCGTTCACACTTACGGATTTCCGTAAATAAGAAAAAAAAAAACCTACCCATTTTATTGTTGATTTGGGTCGAGAATCATTAGCATAATTACGTCCTTGAATTTGACTAGGATGCAAATCAACACCTTGTATATGTATTTATTATTATATTTTACTTATAAATATTTTTATTTGTTTTCTGCTATTGCACCTACTGTGTATTATTTCTGAATCACCATACGGTAGACTGGTAGAAAATGCCCAAGGCATTAAGTCCGCCTTCGTACAGTTTTTTTGCTTGTGCATAAAGTTTAAATAAATAAATAAATAACCCAGCTACATAAGTATTATTTATTTTATTGACTGCCCCGTTGGTCTCGTGGATGCAAGCGCGACTGCTGAGCGTGCGGTCTTGGGTTCGATTCCCGGGTCGGACAGTGTTATTGAGTTTTCCATCAGGAATTTCTTAGTAACAGTCCGGAGTTTGGAAGTTGACGGTTTAATACCCCCGTGCCTCGGAAAGCACGTAAAGCCGTTGGTCCTGCGCCTGATCTCTCCCCGGTCGTGTCGGATTGCCGTCCCATCGGACTATGAGAGTAAAAGAACAGAGAGTGCACCTGTGTTTACGCACACACTTGTGCACTATAATATCTCCTACGTAAGTACCTGTCTAATCTCCGTTGAGATTGGCAACCGTGACCGAAATTGGTTGGGAGGCTATTTATTTATTTAAACTTTTTGCACAAAAAGGTACAAAGGCGGACTTAATGCCTTAGGCATTCTCTACCAGTCAACCAAGGGTGGTGAAAAGATTGGATGGCAGGTGCTTTGATTGAGAGGAACAATGATAAAAAAAACTATTAAAACTAGGTACACAAATACATAAATAGGTTATAATTATACACATACATTATATTTACTATAATTTATATACTTATAATTGTTAGAGGTTGCATAGCATTAAGTGTAGGTTAGGAACTCTTTAGAGAATGAATATTTGAAATGCTATGTGACATAAAGAAAAAAACAAATACTCTGACTTGTGTCGTGTGTTAAAACAAAAAGGGTGTGTTGTGTGATATAATAAAAATTAAATATTGCTAAATACCAATAACTAAAGATAAAGAGACTTATACGCGTTAGGGCTAAATAGATCGTCTATTAGGTTCAATAGAGTAAACTGTTCGTAAGGTTTAATTATCATCTGTACTTCGTAAAACTCTGCTGCTACGGAAATCGACTTCACTACTTCATAGAGGTAAGTCGAGTTATCCGCAATAGGTTACGGGCTCTGGGTGCTTACTCTCGAGTTTAATTCCGATAGATCGACATGGGAATTGTGACGTTTCCTACTCTTGAGTTCGATGCTAGCGCCAATTGATTTTTATATTGGGTGTCCATTTTGGAGAACTAAGTGGAATTGGGAACGGGCTTGGCGTGGCGTAAACGGTACTCTTGAGTGTATTTTGACAGCTGTGTATTGCGTCAATATTGCGTTGGGATAGTTTGTTGATAGTGATTTTTCCAATAACAAAAGTGTAACTTTTTAGAAATTATTTTGCGTTTTATGTTGTTTTTTGTGGGTTCTATGAGTATAATATGGCACGATAAGCAGTAATATATAGTGTTTTACGTAATTCCCATAAAAAACAACTGAAACAAAGACGAGATGAGCGTCGGATAATGCGTTATATGAACAAAGCGTTTTCTATGAATAAATACGAATTTAAAGCAAATTACGGAGTGAGCAAGGATTTTTCTCCTCTTTCGTATTACATAACAACATTTTTATCCTATCTCTATACAATAAAAACTTTCTAAAACATTAACTTAATAAAATCGGACTTCGGCATGTTTTCATTATACAAAATTCTTTCTATCTCTAAAACCCGTAGACCGATTTTCATAATTCAAACTAGAATATCAGTTTTGAACATAATCCTCTCATTTGACACTAAAATCTCGCAAATATTCCTATAAACAAAAATCCTCGTTTTCAAGTTACGTAATTATTCTATAATTTTCTTCGTACATTAAAATTATCAAAAATTCTACGTTAAATATTAATATCAGATTCTAATACGAAAACTAATAATAAAAACCAATTAGAAAGCTAATTAGAGCAATACAAACACTTAAAATTTCTTACTTAAGTAATTAGAAAATCAAAAACTTACTCAGTAAAACAGTAGTAGCACATATCGACTCCCACGCTAGGTATTTTAGGTTCTTAATTATCCTATTCTAACTATCACTTTTACTTATTCTAATATCACTTCACTGGTATCTCAGTAATGTTCACTATTCACATAAACACGTTCGGCGTTCGTTACAAAAACATTAAGTACTTTATGAAGCAGTTGTTTATCTATTTACTTGGTATCATTTGTATAAAACTGTAATACTAATTAGTTAAGTAACTTAGCGGACAGTAATTATTTCATAATAAAAAGAACCAAACGCGAACAATGTTGTCATAAACAAAGTTTGTTTATGACAAAATTTGTTTAACAAACAAAAAGTATGTTTGAAATTGGAGAACTTACACGCAGTCTTTTTTTTAGAAGTGTAGGCAACGATCCTACCGCATGCAGCCAAAGTCATGGTTAATTTTATGATTTTAATCATTTTCTTACGCCCAAATGAATTAAATGCTTTATAATTAATCAATTAAAGAACTATTTATATAATTTTTATTTTTTAGCCTTGTTATTTAAAGGATAAAGCATTTTAAAGCCCCAATAACGGTTTATCGTAATGAGTTGAACCACACTATTGCAGCCCGTTACGTAGCTAACTTCATGAGTAACAAAATAATGGCAGACCAATGTCAATTTCATTTCAATGGTGACAATATTGTTTTTAAGAGTACCGAATCACGTGACTGTAAAATTAACATCGGAATCGTATTGGCCTTTCATTAGAATTAAAATTAATTTGGAGAGTTAGCCCCCAGGAAAGTAAAAAGAAGAAATTTGCCGAAATGGAAAGTTTTACTTCAAAATTGCAAATAGGCAATCTAGAGGGGAAAGACAATTGGGCAACATGGAAATACAAAATTTCGATAATGCTACGAGGTGTAGACGGTGCAATGGAAGCAGTCGAAGGAACCCTCGAAAAGCCCGTTACCCCCGCCCAACGAGCTGGTGACGCTGAAGTCGGCACCTATAATTTGGCCATGGCGAAATATAGGAAGACTGAATGTAGCGCTCTGCTCATATGCACAAATATGTCCGAGAATACACTAAAGAAAGTAATGCGATTTGAAACGGCTAAAGAAGTATGGCAGGAGCTACACAGATTATTTGATGGACAGTCAGATGATAGGGCATACAATTTGTGTGCAGAATTCTTCAGTTTTCAACGTCACAATGAGGATGACGTATCTACCCACATGTCAAAACTGAAAAACATCTTGGACTAATTTAAATGCTGAAATCACAAAGAAAGATGTCACTGTCAAGCTGCCAGAATTATTTCTCATTTGCAAAATCCTAGACACGCTGGATGAAAAATATTTTTCTTTCAAATCGAGCTGGTTATTACTGAACCAAAGTGAACGGACAGTGGACAATTTAACGAGTCACTTGTGCGCATTTGAAAGAGCGCTTGGTAATAAAGAGCACACTAAGCAAGAGGCTTTATCGGCAACACGCACAGAACACAAGAGCAAGCAAAGCAATGAGAAAGAGCTCATCTGTAACTACTGTTCCGGTAAAGGACACAAAGTTCGGAAGTGCAAGAAGTGGATAAAGGATGGAAGGCCACCCAAACCCACTCCAGGCACATCAGTAGCTGGTTCAACGTCAAAGCAATTGCAACACATTTCTCTGTTAGTGAATGCCTGTTCCACTGGACAACCTCAAGACAGGGAAAGCTGGTACGTTGACAATGGAACTACAACTCACATTGCAGTAAGGAGAGTTTATTTCCAAGAGTTTCACGAATTAGATTCAGACCATACCGTATCGACTGCGGACGGCAGCGTCATACCCATATATTGGAGGCACAACTAGAGTTGTTGGAAATAGAGCCCAATATGGAGGACTATATAGGTTGAACATGAAGACGGTCATGCCAAATAAACCTATGACCATAGAGGTCAACGCTGTGACTGGCTCTAATATGCTACAGCTATATCATGAGCGATTTGCACATCAGGATAAGAAACATGTGATCCGCCTCGTAAAGAGAGAGCTTGGAGTACAGTTGAGTCCTGACAACATCAAATGTGAAGGCTGTATTTATGGGAAGTCACACAGGAAACCGTTTGGAAAAAGGGAAAGAGCAACAGTTGTAGGAGAACTGATTCACACTGATGTTTGCGGTCCCTTCGTAGATAGCATCTCAAAATACAAATATTACGTACTCTTTAAGGATGACTACTCCGGTTACCGAATGGTCTACTTCATCAGAAACAAGTTTGAAGTTAAGAATAAACTTCTTCAAATGCTGCAAGAAGCCAAGACCGCTGGATATAAAATCAAGACTATTCTTAGCGATAACGGAGGTGAGTTCGACAACAGAGAAGTACGAGATATTTTACAGAAATATGGCATTCAACAACGGCTGACAATGTCTTACACTCCTGAGCAGAACGGATGTAGTGAACGCGAAAACCGTACCTTAGTTGAAGCTGCGAGATCTATGATACATGCAAGAGGAGAGCTACCGCAAGTGCTTTGGGCAGAACTTGTCAACACTGCCGCGTATGTACTTAACAGGACGGGTCCATCGAGAGTTGAGGGTAAGGTTCTTTATGAGCTCTGGCATGGGAAAAAACCTAAGATAAGTCACTTGAGAGTTATCGGAAGTGAATGCTTTGCTCACGTACCAAAACAAAAACGGAAAAAGCTCAACAAAAAGGCAATAAAAGGCAAGCTTATAGGCTATGAAAACGATGATGGTTATCGTATATGGGACGGAAACAAGACGCAAAGGTCGAGGGACATAACCTTCCAAACTGACGTCGAGTTCCGAATTTGTACAGGAATTCCTACATCTTCAAGTTCAGAGGGTGATAACCAAACGTTTACGCAAGAAGCTGTACCTGAAAGTGCTATAGAGCAGCAGGAAATAAATCATGAACATGCTCTAGAGGGAGATAGAGAAAATGATGATCATGTACATGTTGAAATTATGGGAGATAGCAACGAAACCAGAGAGGATGAGAGTGCTAACGAAGAGTTCGTTGACGCTGACGAGGACTTAGAGATAGTCGAACCACCGTTGTTAGACGCGAGATCTCGATACAACTTACGCGATCGAACTTGCCTCTCACGTCCTAAGAAGTTCGAAGACTACGTGTGTTTCGTAGGCACAGAATATTTTCCCGAGACATGTAAAGAAGCTATGGAAAGGGATGACAGTGCAGAGTGGGTCGAGGCAATGACGAGTGTAATGAACTCTCTAAAGCAAAATGACATAAGGACACTCTGTAAGCTACCTAAAGATAGAAAGGCACTCCCTTGCAAGTGGATCTTTAGTATCAAGAGATGCCCTGGGGATACAGTGCCATACACTTAATTAATGAGGGAAAGTGTTAGAGGTTGCATAGCATTAAGTGTAGGTTAGGAACTCTTTAGAGAATGAATATTTGAAATGCTACGTGACATAAAGAAAAAAACAAATACTCTGACTTGTGTCGTGTAGGGTGTGTTGTGTGATATAATAAAAATTAAATATTACATAGTGCTAAATACCAATAACTAAAGACAAGGAGACTTATACGCGTTAGGGCTAAATAGATCGTCTATTAGGTTCAATAGAGTAAACTGTTCGTAAGGTTTAATTATCATCTGTACTTCGTAAAACTCTGCTGCTACGGAAATCGACTTCACTACTTCATAGAGGTAAGTCGAGTTATCCGCAACAATAATATGTATATACAGGGCGTCCCACGGCTATGCCACGTGGAGGGAAATTACCTTGAATATTGTAGATAGAACATTTTACTGAAAGAAGACATTATTTTAATTTAAAAAACCATTTAAACTGCATTCATAGATTTTTAAATAATTACATTAATTAAAAATCTATAAATGCAAAATTACGGTTGAACCGGGAATCGAACCCGCTACACGAGAAAAAAAATTACCCTGTAGCTTTATCATACCGACGCGGCGACGATCGAAAGGCTTCATCATAAGGATTATTTTTTGCTAAATAACATAATAGAGTCAGAAATAAAAGGAAGACCATGAATTTTAACATTTGATGTGAAATTTTGTTTAGAAAAATGAAAAGCTGACATTGCCGTAAGGACATACAACTGACATTATCATAAGTACCTATTACTAATAAATGTACCCACCCACTTGAGAAGTACGCATCATTTCCCTATCATAATTTAAGTGCATGATAAAGAGATACGTAAATAGTAGGTACCTGGTTGTATGTAACAAATCGAGCCGTATCCTGAGCCGAAAGACGCGAAAATTATTTTGTCCATTGCAATGCGGCTGGCTGATTATAAAGAAATAATTCAAAAATGTGTTCCATTTTCATGATCAAAAAATCGAGAGGGAGTGAAATAATCAAAAGAGTGCGACTTTGTATTCAACAGTATGGGACTCATTTAGAGCATTTGATAAATTGATTAATTTTGTTTTAAAAACGTTAAAATTCATGGTCTTCCTTTTATTTCTGACACTATGTTATTTAGCAAAAAATAATCCTTATGATGAATCATTTCGATCAGTATGATAAAGCTACAGGGTAATTTTTTTTCTTGTATAGCAGGTTCGATTCCCGGTTCAAGCACGTAATTAATTAAAAATCTATGAATGTAGTTTTTTTTACCATCGAGCGAAGGATCCATAATAATAATAATATTGTAAAAAAAAATTATGGACGAAGTTATGATGACGAACAATTACCGGAGATTTATTGTGAAAGACGGCACGGTTGACATCTGTCGGGCATGCCACCGGCCGGGAGAATCAATCAGGCATATTATCTCCGGGTGTTCTCGTCTAGCTAACGGAGAGTACTTGCATAGACACAACCTTGTAGCCAGGATAATCCATCAGCAACTTGCTCTGAAATACAGCCTTGTGGAATCGGAGGTGCCGTACTACAGGTATGTGCCCGACCCAGTTCTCGAAAATGGTAGTATCACATTATATTGGGATCGATCCATCATCACTGACAGGACTATTGTTGCCAATAAGCCTGATATAGTGGTGGTGGATCGATCAGAGCGGCGCGCAATGATTGTTGACATAACCGTCCCGCATGATGAGAACCTCGTGAAAGCCGAGAAAGATAAACAGATCAAGTATCTTGACTTGGCTCGCGAGGTTGTCGACATGTGGGATGTGGACTCAGCAATCATTGTGCCGATAGTCGTGACAGCCAATGGGTTAATAGCCAAGAGCCTCGACCAACACCTAAGGAGGCTCTCATTGGGCAGCTGGATGAAGGGCTTGATTCAGAAAGCGGTACTTCTGGTCACGGCCCGCATTGTTAGGAGGTTCCTCTCTCTGGAGCCCTGACCGCCGGTAGCTTGGACCCTGTTCCCGATACCGGTGGGCTACTATTTTTTATATTTTTATATTTTCTATATTCTAATATTTAAAAATATAATTTATATGTGATATTTAATGAAATAAAGGACATAATATTGTAATATAATGTTAAGACCGATATTGTACCAATAATCGCAAATAATTTGATTTGATTTAATTGTTTTTTTAGGGTTCCGTACCCAAAGGGTAAAAACGGAACCCTATTACTAAGAGTTCGCTGGCTGTACGTCCGTCCGTCCGTCTGCCTTGTGGTACGGAGCCCTTCGTGTGCGAGTCCGACTCGCACTTGGCCATTATTTTTTTATTAAAATAATGTCTTCTATCAGTAAAATGTTCCATCTACAATATTCAAGGTACTTTCCCTCCATGTGGTATAGCCGTGGGTCGCCCTGTATATACATACAAATTCAAGGGAGAGAGGTGTTGAGATGACTCTATGCTCGTTCGCTGGCTATTATTTATTTTATTTCATTCAAAACTGGCCAGAAAAGACAACTGAGTGACGGATGTGAAAACTGATGGAGCAAGATCCCTGCCAAGTAGTGCAACAGTAAAGATTGGTAAAATAAGTATTAATATAATGTAGATATTGTAAATACAAACCTGATTCAAAACTGAATATATCTCCTTCAAATCCATATCTTCTTAATGAGTGTAAAGGCCAAACAGTCGAGTCTCGTCCTTCCCGATACAATATTATATCAGATTCAGTAATCTCTAACTGACCAGAACATAAGTCGGCACCATTCTCATCAATGTTTACGACACGAAACACATTAGGATGCAAGTCTGAAGTTTCCTTCTTACTGTGTAAGCACCCCATTACATTTCAAAACAAACTGCCATATATTTGTGTACTCTGCAAATAAAAATAATAACAGATTGACAAAAGTATGCACCTGTTAAAATAATAAAATTATTGGTGTTTTTTAAGGTTTAACAACAGGCAGCTTGCTTACTGGACATTTCAATCACTTCTTTAATGATTTTGTATGGTTTTGGTTTTTGAAAATAGATATTTATAACATAATTGTATAACAAAGAACATATCGATGGTCTAGAAGACAAACGTACTAATTACAGATCTAGCAATTATTCAGGAGGGCAGTTTTAGTCAATTTACGTTTGAAGAGCTGAAACTCAAAACTGTTTAAAGGTAGAGTATCTAATATAGTGAATATATTTAGTTAAGTATTATCTGTGTAATCATTGATCATAAATAGAAACGTCCGTTTTCAGATATAGTGAAAAAAAAACAGTTTTAAAAAAAAAACGTCACTTAGTACTATTGTACACTAAAGTGATTTATAAAATGATTACTTAGGATTATTGTGTATTGTTTTTTTATTACACTAATTTGAAGGATTTAATAAAAAAAGCAATAACTATTAATGTTTTTTTTTTAACAAATTAACGTAAGTATTTTATAATTATTATTTTTGAGAAAACCTTTATGAAATTTAAAAACGAAAACTAAAATAAAATTAATTCTAAAGCTCTAATTAGTTATAAGATCAGTGGTTCATTATAATTATTTGTTCTCACTGCCATTTTTTCATTGGTTCTTGTTGTTAGTCGGTATCATCAGGTTCTTAACAATTGTTAATTATGTTTTCTATATCAACATTATATTAGTGTAATAATCAACATAGTCTTGTGGAGTTCAGCAAAGTCATCAAATCCTTATTTTTTGCCTTAGATATTGGTATTTGGGACTTGTACGATTTTTTTAAAGGTTTAAGACTCCTTCAAACAGGCGCGACACGCGTAAAATCGCGCGCGACACAAAGGCACCGCAAGTCGCGCAACGATCGGTGCCTTTGTGTCGCTCGCGATTATATCGCGTGTCGCGCCTGTTTGTTGGAGTCTTTATACTTAAATGACAGGTGTTGGTCATTTAAGATCTTTTTTTTTTATTCATCATCATTATCATTTCAGCCGAAAGACGTCCACTCCTGGACATAGACCTTCCCCAAGCACCTCCACTTAGACCGGCTTTGTGCTTCTCGCATACTACGCTTTCCCGCGGCCTTCACAATGTTGTCGGTTTACCTTGTGGGAGGCCTTCCAACGCTACGTCTTCCGGTACGCGGTAAAAATTGATCCTGGGGACTCTTTTCTTACTTGAATCCATTTGATGTTCATCCACTTTACAGTTTTGATATTTTTGTTTTTTACCGTATTGCAACTCAGGGACTTTTCTAAATCATAAAAGTCTGGATATTTCATCATGATGACATCGTATGACTTGGGCTTGGATCTTGCAGAATCTTTTTATGTTTTCGGGCATGCAGGTAGACAGAGACACAGGCATTGAGGCGGTAGAGGCGATAGCTTGTGGAGCAATTGAGATGCCTTTGGCTACCGTTAAACCCTATTTTTTTTCTTGTGGGCGTTTTAATCTCCTCTTCATTTTGATATTTAGGGACACTGTTTTCTATTTCCGGGAATACCTTTCTCTTGTAGTTTCTACTTATTTGTTGTTATTTCATAATTTTTTGAGCATGCTCCGTTCGACCGAAAATGAAAATAGAGTTAAGTAGGTATGGTAGTTGACGATGATGACAAAAAAAAAATCAATTAAAATCCTTTAGCAAGCACTGTTAATGTAGTACTATTATTATTAAATCATTTACATCAATTGTCTACATTTTATTTTTAGTAGTGTAATGATCTTAAAGCACTAATTTTTTTTGTGCCTTTGCCTGACTGAGTGGCCAGCTATAACAATATCACTTATACTATTTGTTCATCGTACTCTTTAAGACTATATTATCACTTAATACAATTGAGAACCGAATATTATTGAATGCCAAACATCGTAAATATACTTAGACCTTTCGTGTATCGCGATACACACAAGTAAAATACTTGAAAATAATTTAACGTGTTTTGTTATTTTTACGATGGTAATTAACTGTCATTAACTTATATGTGTTCCAGTTGATGTCACTTAATACAAATGTACACTCACAATTTAGGCTGAAAGAGACGGAATTATGTTATTTTAACAAGAGCAAACGGTAGAGCATGCTCATTTAGTACATTTGGCATTTAAATGTTAAAAATTCAAAATTTTGCACTTAGCACATTTGTCTTCTAGACCATCGATATTATCTGGTACTTATTAGTAGCTACAAACCTGCATTTATTATTAATTCATAAGAGTTCTGTTGTCGGCCTCATAATTGCTTTACTTAATGTTGTAGATGTTTTTGTAAACAGAACATCAATACTAGACCTGGTAAAATGGGGCTACCTTGGCGCAACGGCAGAAGGGTGTGATTGCGGGGCTATGTCACAAACCATGCTCCACCTCCTATCCTGCCCTCTGTGTCCCAAAACATGCAGTCAAAGTGACCTCTGCGCTGCCACCGACAACGCCGTGGAAGTGGCAAAGTTTTGGGAAAACAAGATTTAAAATACAGACGTGCCAGCGACACAGAGAATAAGAATACTAGACCTATGCCAAAAACTGTAGTTTTTGGCCTTATTTCCCTAAAACTTCTAAACAATAATCTCTAGCGTTGCTGGCAGTCTAATACTGGAAATGTCACAAACAATTGAAAAAATTCTAGCCCTGTTGGGGTGAAAAGAGGAATACAGCCGGTCGATTCTGTTAAATTCTCACCGTGAAAACTTAGGTGAAGTGAGTTTGTTTTTGCTAGGAATTGACACTATTGACAGCTCACTCCACGCTCACTTCACCTAAGTTTTCACGGTGAGATTTTTACAGAATAGCACCCCAGTTTATAATTATGAAAAATCTTAATCCTTTGATCTATAATCTTGAAACTTGGTGCAAATACTTATCTAAATAATTACTTGTAATAAAATTGTAAAAAAAGATTGTAATTAATTTTTGAAAACTACCTTTTCAAGGGCTGGAATGAGTGTTGGGATTTGTAGGGAAAACACGAAATCCACGCGAACGAAGTCGCGGGCGAAGTGCTATTTATATGTCAAATACAGCTTTTGTTTAGCCAGACAGATTGCAATAAAATATTTATTATAATCTCAAAAATGATACGCGTAATTTGTCTTCAATTATGGAACTTAACATAAAAACTACACATGTCAACATTTTATTAAACCATATTATCATGAATAAATATTATTTTTACTGCATCAACACACGGCTAACAGAATATTCGTACACACCGCTGTATTGTAATCATTATTTATTAGGATACTTACCCAAAAATTAAAATTTGGAGTGATCAATCAGTTTTCTCCATTCATTTAACTAAACTATGAATATCTATTTGAGTAACATAATTATTGTATTCACATTAATGTATCAGGACTCACTTGTGTACTCATAAAAATCACAAGATACGTAAAATGCAAAGAATCACAAAATTATTCGGTTTATCCATTAACTCTGCAAATACCAAAGGATTCCAACACTGACTTTAATTACAAAATTACAAATAGAGCACAGAAAATAGAGTAACGTGAAATCCCAGTCCAGCCGAAGCGAAGCTGTCATACTGATACTATAATGTACTCTGTGGAAGCACTGGAAGCTGTCGAACTTGTCGTGCAGTGTTACCAACCCATAACAAAATTTGCCCCCAAGATTTTTTAAAAATCCCCCTAAAAAACCCTAAGTACGTACAATAAGGTAAATTTCTTTGATGCAGTGCCTAACTCCCTAAGTCGTTCGTAACTCACAAAATAAAACACATAGGTACATAGTTTGTAAAAAAAAAAGACTAGGTACCTAAATACCTAGGTATTGCTAAACTACTAACTAAATTGTAATATTGTTGATCAGTTCCAGAACGGCGCATCATCATCATCGCCAGCGGTGCTAATGTTCAAGGTCGATGTATTTTTGAAATCATACATTCGCACTTCGCACGCTAAAGGTTTTTAAAGGCCGTAGGTTCAAACTTAACGCAAGACCCATATTCTCTGATCAGGTAAAATCTTATCATCATTATGCTCTGAAGCATATTCAGGGATAAACGATTCCTAAGTATTTTTAAATAATGGCATAAATAGAAAAGGCACGCTCCACGGAGGCGTTGGATACGGGCAGCGTCCAAACGCCACAGCAAACTTTTAGCAAGCCCCTAAAAATAACCCCAAAAAAAATCTGTCCCTAAAAATACCCCTTTTAAGACTTCTTCCCCCTAAATCTAGGGGGAAAACCCCAAAGTTGGCACCACTGTTGTCGTGACAATGGGCGCTTTCCACAGAGTACAGTCACGAGCATAAGTATGTATACACTTGGCTTTATTCAAAGGCGATTTTCTCCTTTATTTTTGAATGAAATTTTATATTATTAGGAACATAGTATTTTCGAACCCATAGGTTTATGTAAAGTGTCGTATTTCAACGTTGCACTCCTTATTTCGTGAAAAAATCGCAATTTAAAGTTGCCAAGTGTTGACATATTAGTGCTCGTGACTGTACATTATATTTCTCTAAGACCATGTAATCCCCAAATGTCAAGATTTCATGAAATAGTCATTCTTGGGGATTACATGGTTTTAGAGAGTTGTGTTGATGACTTTAATGATTATAATTCTGTAAATACGTATTTGTTACGACCGCGAATCATATTTTAATTAACGTATGTACAACTTAATACTGACCAGCAAATTGCAAAAAACCTAAAAAAATTGAATTTCGCGGGCTACCCTGGCGCTATCGCCTTAAAAGATAATCCTTAGACAAAGAAAAGTCGCTCACAGCGCGCTGTGAGCGACTTTAAGGATTATAACTAATTCGGAAAGCGCCCTGGGTCGTCTGATACTGTCCCTTTAGGGTCAGTTCACACCGAGACGCGACGCGACGCGACGCTGCACGCACACTTTTAAAAGAGTGACTCAAAATATACTTTATTTTCTACACGAAAAGGTACACATTGCATTGTGAGAGTTCAGAATACGTTGCGCGGCGTCAAGCTGCACCGCGCGGCGTCGCGCTGCGCCTCGCGGCGTAGAGCGACGCAGCGGCAGCGCGCGGCGTGCGAGAGCGGCGCTGCGCAGCGTGACGCCGCGAGGCGCAGCGCGACGCCGCGCGGTGCAGCGTGACGCCGCGCGGCGCAGCCGAGGTCGCCGTGGCGACTTGTCTCTATATTTCCGTCCAGACTTCGTGCAGAATTGATGCTGTACGGTCGAGTGATCGAGTGATATTATAATGATAGACTGGGATCTTGTTATAATCGGACTTCTTGCAGAAGAGAAAGAGGAAGGAGAATACAAAAATAAAATAAAAAAGAAGACATCACACAGGAGTATTTGGGTGCATAATTTATGGAGAAATAGATTAATTCATGGTGAATTTCATACCTTGGCTTATGACCACATTGCCAATTATCCAGAAAATTTTTATGATTATTATAAAAGGGATTACAAAAAGTTTCAAAACTTATTGAATTTGTTGCGGCCATACATAGAAAAAGGGGCGGGGCGGGGCGGGAGCACGTAGCGAATGTAGACACGTCCCACTGCGCCGCGCGGCGTCTAGCTGCGCCGCGCGGCGTCTAGCTGCACCGCGCGGCGTCTAGCTGCACCGCGCGGCGTCTAGCTGCACCGCGCGGCGTCTAGCTGCGCCGCGCGGCGTCTCGAGGCGTCGTGTTGCCAACGATTTTACGATGCACCTCGCGACGTTGGGATGCGTCTAGCGGCGGCGCGCGGCGCAGCGCGACGTCACTGGCCTCTTCTAGTATCGTCACGTCTCGTCGCGTCGCGTCGCGTCTCGGTGTGTACTGACCCTTAGGGTATATAATTATGTTCTGTGCTCTAAGTATCTGTGGTATATATTTTATGTTCTGTGGTGATGACAGCCATCATTGATTGACATGACAGTAATTCACAACTGGCTTACAAAGAATTTATTTGTTATTTTTAGTACTTAACATTTGGTAGCATTCTTTGATTGTATGATTAGTGTTTAGCTAATAAAATACGTACTTAAAAATTAATTTAATACTATGATATAATTTATTAATTTGAAAATGTCTTGTCAAGTGGAACAAATAGCTGACTGTGGGGATATATCCAGTTTAGCAAGAGCTTTGTTTATATCTGAAAAAGAAGGTATTTTTTGTTGTGAGATTAATAACTTTATACGTTTAATTCTTATTTTAATGTGTACAATTTTATTTTAGACACAAAGTGGCTGCCACTGTGTTCCATTTCTATGTCTTCCTGCAGCAGTTTGTTGGCAATTGGATATAAGAATCGTCTCTGTCTACTTACTAATCAATGGATTAGCCTAACAAACAGTCACACATTTCTTATATCATGGAGTGGAACTCTACCTTCAGAAATAACAGTGGTGTTGGCATTGCCTATATGTCCATCGCAACAGTCATCTCAGGTAAATACGCCAATACGATTTTATTAGTACTGTCAGCAACATTTAGGTAAACGAAAATCCCTGACACAGTGACAGGCTCTTGTGCAGTAGTTTGTTCTAGTAGATAATATTTATTTCAACATGGTTTTTTGTTTCACTAAGTCAATAACTATGATTAGAATTATGAAATAAAAGCATATTCAGATTATTTAGAAGAAGTTGCTTTTCAAGACTGCATGGACAGTGTTGTTCTTTAAATGTAAGTAATGGATTTTCATGTAGTGTCATCATCATTTTGAGAATTTTATTCAGAAAGGTATTATGTGTGTAATGCATAAATATTAATACTAACAAATACATCTAGGTACTTAATAAAAATTTAAATTCAATGACAGACAATACACAGCTGAAACCACTGATTCTAGACCCATGAAATGTTGCACAAGAGGTCAATTCACAAGCACTTGCATTCATTTAACAAAACCAAACAGAAAATTTAAAGTACCCAAGTCAGGATGCTAAAATTTTCTATGTTGCTTCGCTCGCTCTTGCATTCTCTTAGTAAAATAACAAAGTCAGTCTAACCTACCCGAGTCAGGATGCTCCAGTTTTCTTGCTCGCTTCGCTCGCTCTTGCATTGTGTTAGTAAAGTGACAATGAAATCTTAACCTATCCTAGCTAGAATGCACCGATTTTTGAGCTTGCTTTGCTCACTCTGGAATGAACACTTGATGTATCCGAGTCAGGATGCTCCAACTTTCAAGCTCGCTTCACTTTGGACGGCACGGTTGGCGCAGTGGTTAAGCGATTGACTGCTGCGCTGCGTATCGCGGGTTCGATTCCCGCACGGAACAAATATTTGTATGTCCTACAAGTAGTTGTTTCTGGTCTGGCTGTTTGTGTCTGTGAGTTGAAATGTTTGTAAACGCACCCACAATACAGGAGAAATTCCTAGTGTGGGGAAACTTTTTTTAACTAAAACTAAAAAAAAAACTTGCTCTTGCATTCTCTTAAGGTCACAATTGCAGCTTAACGTCCCGAGTCAGGTTGCTATTTTATTTATTTTCTATAACATACAGTACCATGTCATATGCCATGTATAACATACGGTACCATGTCAGATCCCACGACACAGGGTATCCTAGTGTAGGGTTTAGCGCTACTTTTTTGCACTTTATCTTTAATTCTTTTCTTCTATATTTTATTATCTTTGTTTGTTGTGCATAACATGTCATCAAAATGTATCTAAATAAAGAACAATGGGTAATTTTGTATGGATCCCGTACCCACCTTTGTAGCGTTTTAGACTATATGTCATTTAGAAGAGGCTTAATTGACTAACTCAAAAATAAATGAATGAATGAATGGGAGACCGAAGTTATCCCTTCGTTTGTGTTGCGGCTTTTTCCCGTTTTTACGCGCAGATGTGGCGGAACTCGCGCGATTACGCCGCGTCTGATTAAAACGACGATATCTCTGAAGTTGCGATAGCTAGCTCTCTAAATAAATAAAAATAATAATAAAAAAACTTCTTTTCTATTTTAATTTTCAACTGGAATAAATATAGGTATATATACTGGTTATGATAACTTCTTTAATACATTTTTAATTGCCAAGTGTTATAACAATCGCACCTTTTTCTGTTCTGTAGACCAAATAAATAACCAGTCGTTTTAATAATAATAATTAATACTTACGAAATATAAAATAAATAATATATATTTAATTTATATTTATATTTATACTTTTTTTTTTCACTCGCACTTATGTGCACGTCGGCTCTGCTGTACTACTCACTCACCGGTGGTAGCTTTATGGTTGCATACTAAATGCCAATTACGACAAACCGAACGCTAGCGCATAATAATCGTACCTAACAGATAAAATTGCAAAAACGACGAACGTGGGTGGGGCGATTTTACTAAGGATTTTCGGCATTTTCAACGTCGAATATCTTTTTTCCCCCGCAAGCTACAGAGTTGCCCCCATACAAGAAATATATATTTTTTTAAAGACCTTTTTAATGGTACCAATTTCAATTTGCTACATGGGTGGGTACGTTTTGTTGTTCTTTATTATTATTATGTTTTTGATAATGAACAGTGTCTTTTAGCTCCTGTACAGGGTTGTATCAGGATTCATAAACATGGCCTATAAATTAATCCTTTTTTTTTTTTCCTTTTTTATGATGCAATCTGTCCATTTACTGACATTCAGCACCTTTTGAGATATATGCTTTTGTTAGTCATGCTTGGTATGCACCCAGTGGTGCATCCACATCAATCTGTTTTATGGTGTGTCAGTTGTCATAGTATCAGGTCTTGTGGGGTTTGTCTTTTAAGCCTCTTGAATGTCTTGGTTTTCATCAAGTTTGATGCCAGTTTATTAGGATGAGTAGTAATCCTATTCTTATAGGCACTGACTGCTGGCGTGATTTGTTCTTTCACCTTTGGTATTTTTAAGTCCCGATGTAAGCTATCATTAGTCATGTACCATGATGCATTAGTTATAATCCTAAGCATTTTTGATTGAAACCTTTGGAGTATGTCAATGTTTGAATTGGCTGCCGTGCCCCACAGCTGTATTCCGTATGTCCAGATAGGCATTATGATACACTTATAAATCCTGAGCAAATTATCCAGGGAGAGTTTGGATTTTTTTGATAATAGCCAATAGTGTTTCCTTAGTTGTAGGCTCAATGCTTTACGCTTAGTGAATATATGTTTTCGCCAGGTTAGTCGCCGGTCTAAGTACATTCCAAGGTATTTAGCTTCTTCCGCTTGGGGAATCACAACATTATTTAGTCGTACAGGTGGGCATGTATCTCTTCTTGTTGTGAACGTCACATGTATCGATTTGGTTTCATTGGCCTTTATTCTCCACTGTCTTATATATAAATTTATTATTATATATAAATTAATCCTAGTGGTGAGAGATTCGCTCCAACTGATTGTGAACCTACACATGTTTTTGACAAATAAATATATCTTATCTTATCTTAAAGATACAGCAGGGACCAGCAAGATGGATGTATGCCATAGAAAACAATTAATTGAATTGAAGCATTCGTTTTGTTAGGGTAGAGGCAGAGGTGGTAGTAATAGGTTGAGCAATTTTCAAATAAATTCGATTCCCTAATCGCGGCAACAAAATAAGAAGATATTTTATCCATACCTATCTCTTATAGACTGGATTTACCATAGGTGGATCACACTTTTTTATTGAATTTGTATATAAAAATTCGTTATTTGCGCACCGTCGCATATTAGAGTGTGTGATCAGCCTTACCTGCCTAGCTAAAATGTTCCTGAATCCCTTCAGTGGGCAGATAGATTGGATTTGCAGTTTTTTTTTTTTTTCAGAATGGACCTGATTGGTTCTGTATAATTGTTGGTTTTAAAAATGGAAGTGTTGGATTCTATACCAATACTGGTCACTTGCTGTTACTTGAAAAATTAGATGATAAACCAGTTTTGAAAATATCCTGCCACACCGGGACTTATGGAACTTTACCTGATGATGTACATATACTGTATCAAAGTTGTGAGTGTATCATATCAGGATCAAGCTTGTACCAAACACTCAGGAATGCCAAAGCGCAACTTGCCAGAGGTATTTTTACTTGCTTATAGCACAAATTCACAAAGCATTTAACTGAGCTTCTTTAAAAAGTACTTACATATTTATAGTACGAGCTGGTATCCAGGGGGACTACTCAGTGGATAGCCGAAGCATCAATATTCGAAAATGGATGTTCACTGAACAAGAAGTTATAAATGATGCTGCAGTTGTAGGACTAGATCTCAAAAACACTTACGATCACCTGTTAGCAGCATCCACATATGGAGGATACGATGTTTGGTAATTAAGATTTAATGTTTTAATAACTGTAACATTAAACATGATCTGCACCATAATTGAGTAACACACTATCAATCTCAATCATTTTGAAACATATTGCTAATCCATTGCTTCTTGTCAAGACGCCAGCAGGTCAACCTACCCGAAACTGTCAGATTTTCCCAATCAACCTTGAACCTTATGCTTTAGCAATAAAGTCGAAATTTCGAAAATCTATTAAAGAAATCTGACAGATTGTAGTAACTTGATGTGCTGGCGTCTGTACGAAACATTCGTCTGCTCAACACATTGACATAGAAAAGTATGGACTAGAAATACCTACAACAAAAAGGGTGCATATCTACAACTCGTATTGTCGCATAAAATGGCTGCCATTGCTAGGGTTGT
The DNA here is from genome assembly GCA_963082905.1 of Oligia fasciuncula. Classification (NCBI taxonomy): domain Eukaryota; kingdom Metazoa; phylum Arthropoda; class Insecta; order Lepidoptera; family Noctuidae; genus Oligia; species Oligia fasciuncula. Next base: position 9,472,084 of record OY720395.1, on the reverse strand, counting down.
GTCAATCAAGGAACATAGGTGTTACTATTATCGAGTATATAACCGATTTTTGGCGCCATAATGTCTTCAAAAAATTTTTTTTCTCAAAACCTATCGAGTGGGGGTACCTATGAAAATAAAGGGTTTTAAAAGGTGATTACAAAAATATATACAACTTATATGGTTAATAGTAATTCGAAGTGACAAATCGTAAAAAACACGTAAGTACCAAGAACTAAATCGTCTGCGAAATCTTTCACTTTATTTTGTAAACTACAAAGACGGAAATAAAAAAATTATTTTACTGTATTTAAAAGCTTTAATTATTTAATATAGCACTGTTTTAGATTTTTCCACACAAAAGAAGCCCTTATTTGTCTTAAAATCGGCGAAAACAAAAACTCTGAATATTTTTAATGTCCCCAGAACGCAAAGGACTTTATTTAGAGTCGGCCAGTGATATGACGCGAAACTTACAACTGTTTGATTTCGCCCGTTGAAATATTTACAAATACTACTGTCGAAATCAATTTGCGGTCAGGAAAATATGAACTTTGTTAACTACTTTATAACAAAGGGAAAATAGACGAATTTCGACCTTCAGGTGGGTGCCGATCCGGAATTAAATAGTTGTTAGCAATCCTTGTCGATAATTATATTCCCATCTCTAGGAAACAATTGATTGTCAGTGCCCCGGGCGCCACGGACTATTATAGAAGTCGTTCTGTGACATCATAAGCGTACGGCTGTCACTTTGTCATAGTGCGGCACTAATCGAGCGAGCGCGCACGCATCTTTGCTTGTAACATATATATACAATACTATTCTATTTTACTAATATGTAAACAAATAGTGAAATGAATGAAGAACTGGATTCGGATGAGCTTTTTTAAACATTTTACAAGGTCTCTCGGACTCGGAGTATTTTCGGAAAATATTTTGGTACAGAATTTCTGTATGTCCAACTAGATAATAATAATAACGTTTACTCATCATCATCATTTCAGCCGAAAGACGTCCACTGCTGGACATAGGCCTCCCCCAAGCACCTCCACTTCGCCCGGTTCTGTGCTTCTCGCATCCAACGGGTTCCTGCGGCCTTCACAAGGTCGTCGGTCCACCTTGTGGGAGGCCTTGCAACGCTACGTCTTCCGGTACGCGGTCGCCACTCCAGAACCTTTCGGCCCCATCGGCCATCTGTTCTGCGAGCAATGTGCCCTGCCCACTGCCACTTAAGTTTGGCAATTCTTCGGGCTATGTCGGTTACCTTGGTTCTCCTGCAGATTTCCTCATTCCCGATTCGATCACGCAGGGAAACTCCAAGCATAGCCCTCTCCATTGCCCTTTGGGTGACTTTTAGGCCTTATAAGGCCCATTGTGAGCGACCACGTTTCAGTCCCATATGTCATCACTGGCAATACGCACTGGTCAAAGACTTTCGGCTTGAGACACTTCGGTATGTGGGACGAGAAGATATTGCGTAGCTTCCCGAACGCTGCCCAGCCGAGTTGGATTCGACGATTGACATCTTTCTCGAAGTTAGACCTACCTAACTGGACAGTTTGTCCTAGGTAAACATACTCGTCCACGACTTCGAGTATAGCGTCTTCGATCTTTATGAGAGTATAGAATAGAATATATTTATTTGCTTTAAAACATGGTACATTAAGGTCTTATAAATAAAGTTATGATCTTACATGTTTCGCCATGGACTGGCACTTGCGAGGCGGTGCTCGCATGTATTTGGCCAGTACAGCAATTTCGATTTATCTCGATGAAGGTTCTCAAAATAATGCTCAAATTTCCAAGAATGTTTGCGAAAAGTATATATATGACGGAGAAGGTATAGTGTGTCTCGCCATCATCAGACATATTTCAAATACCGTGGGCGTGTATGGGTAGAGTTGGTTATTGCGCAATAGAATAACCGTTTGTACTTCAAATCAGATTATAATTTATTTTATTTTATTCTGTTCGGGAAACTTACAGGTAAATTAAACAATGCTCTTAAACAATATGCATCTGAAGGCCATTTACAAGTTTCCACTAATAAACACGTGAAACAAAAAAGACAACAAAAAAGGAATTAAGAATTTACGAACAATTGAATCACACTCACTAATCATCACACACTAAGTACACGACACATCCAGATACGCAGCGAGATCGTTACCGGGCTGGCTAACCAAGTTGACCTCCATTCACTGTCTCTCAAGGAACCTCTCTTCTAGCGGAGTTCTCACTGCTCCTCTTTTCCAATTTCCATCATAAAACTCCTCCCATCCCGGGAAACTCCGGTCAAAGTCAAAGTCAAATCATTTATTTCAAATAGGCACATCAAAGGCACTTTTGAACGTCAAAAAAAAACTAAATAGAAATGATTCTAGTCGCCCATTCGAAAAGGTAGTTTTCGTATGGAGAAGAATGGGCAAGAAACTCCACCGTTACTCTTTTAAAAATGTTTTACAAGGTCTTGTATACATAATAAAAATTATATGTGAACACGATGCACCCATAATAAAATTAGTCTACCACAAAAGGTAAAAAGAATTAAAAATTAAGCAATGACAGGTAAATCAAATAAGTGATAGATACATGGTGCTCACATATTTACAAGTTATTTAAAAAAAAAAAAAAATGAAAAAAATGCAAAAGTAGTTGAACTTTAACAAGTGTGTGAGCCACTGTAGTCGCAGATTGTAAAATTGAATTAGAATAAGATGTCATAATTAAAAATATATATATAAATTAAATTAGGAACAAGTTTGATTTTGTCTAGACTTTTAGATTGTCCTATGGAGCAGGACCAGCATGTTTCCAAACATTCTTATCTTGGATATAATCCTCTAATTTGTAATATCCTTGTTTACAAAGTGTACTTTTAATATGAGTTTTAAATTTTCTTTCATTTAATTGCAATATGTCACAAGGTATTTTGTTGTAGCATTTAACACAGTACCCCATAAAAGATGTATGTACTTTAGATAATCTGAAAAAAGGTTGATCTAATTTATCTTTATTTCTAGTATTAAAATTATGCCTATCACTTATTTTATTAAAAAGATGTTGATTTTTTCTTACATACATAATATTTTCATAAATGAATTGGCAAGGTACCGTCATGATATTAACCTTTTTAAATAGTTCCCTAAGAGATTCGCGACGATTCGCGACGGTAAATGGCTCTGACAGCTCTCTTTTGTAAAATAAAAATGGATTCAATGTCAGCAGCCCGACCCCATAGTAAAATGCCATATGACATAATACTGTGGAAGTAACTAAAATAGACCAAACGCGCGGTTTCTACATCTGTTAACTGTCTTATCTTTCTAACAGCATAAGCGGCGGAGCTTAGCCGCCCCGCAATAGATGTTATATGAGGTCCCCATTGTAATTTCTCGTCTAGCGTGATTCCTAGGAAAACTGTCTGATCAATAAATTCTAGTTTTTGGCCATTCAATATGATTACATTCGGTAATTTAAATCTAATGCATTTGGTTTTTTTTTCATTAAGTACTAAATTATTTACCGTAAACCAATCTTGGACCTGAAGAATAGAGTTATTCACGTCGTCAAGATTTTGTGACCGTCGGTCTATTTTAAAGATTAATGATGTGTCATCTGCAAATAACACCATCTTCGGTTGATTTTGAAGTAATTGGGGTAAATCATTAATGTAAACTAAAAAGAGGAATGGACCCAATATCGAACCTTGAGGAACACCCATTGTCATTTCAGACCCTAATGAGTTTACGCCGTTTACTTGAACTTTAACCTTTCTATCTTTCAGGTATGATCTTAGCAAGTCAAGTGCTGCTTTTCTAATTCCATAGTGCTCCAGTTTCATCAGAAGTGTCTCGTGGTTTACGCAATCGAACGCCTTAGAGAGGTCGCAAAAGATTCCAATGGCATCTTGTGCTTCTTCCCAGGCATTAAAAATGTTCTTTATTAGGGTAACACCGGCGTCAGTAGTGCAACGCCCTTTGGTGAAACCGTACTGGTGTTCATGAAAGATGGAATTTTTATTAAAGTGACGTAACATTTGATTGAGCATCAACTTTTCAAACACCTTACTGAGAACTGGTAGAATTGACACAGGTCTATAATTGTTAGGATCTTTACTATCACCGGATTTGAACAATGGTACTACTTTACTATGTTTCATAAGATCCGGAAAGACTCCTTGGTCAACACTGGTGTTAAATATGAAAGCTAAATAGGGCGCAATAGTTTCGATGAAAGATCTACATACTTTTACAGACATTCCCCAGAGATCTTCTGTTGATTTAATGTTAAGATCTCTAAAAGCTTTTATAACAGCCTGGGGGCTTGTATGCTGAAACCTAAACTCCAAAGGGCATGCCTTTACATTCTTTTTAAGTAAGGCAGCAGAAAGCGTGGGGGATGAATTTAAAGCTTCAGTAGTTTTAAGGGGAATATTAGAAAAAAAGTTTTCAAATTCCTGAGCTATTTCTACATCTGAGTTGATGGGGCCATGTGCAGTCTCTAAATTAAATTCAGTGTTAGGCTGTTTTTTCCTACCTGTTTCATTATTTATTATTTGCCAGGTAGTTTTTATTTTATCATCAGCTGATTTTATTTTATTGCTAATATAAAGAGCTTTAGCTTTTTGGCACACACTTTTAAAAGTTTTTGAATATTTTGCAACATACTGATGAAAGTTTGTATTATTCATATGTTGCTTTAAGCCATAGAGTTCAAAAAGTTTTTCCCTGCTTTTACGAATACCTGGAGTCGCCCAGTCACTAAATAAAAACTTTGTGTGAATATTTTTAGTTTTTAGTGGAAAAGTGTCATTAAACTGCGCGTTTAATATTGAAAAGAACTCAGCGTAGACTTCATTTGGGTCACCTATATTATTAAAATTCGTGTGTCTCGTTTAGTCGTTCTGTTGGCTAGTTTTTCTCCGTTCCCTCGAAAACCAGTGTTGCCAGCCCAGTCGCGAGCTCACTCAAGCGATTCGCTTCGTATCCGAATGAGGCGATTTCCCAGCTAAGCTGTATTGCTTAAACGGACTTAAACGTCAAAACCGAGTGACATCGGTCATCGTGTTCTGACAGCTCGAAACTGCAAAACAAACAACGCCAACCGCCTCACGCGCCGACATATAAATAAACTAGCTGTCCAGGTAAACTTTGTTTTGCGATATAAATTATTTCTAGCTGCCACTGCTACTTCGTTCGTGTGGTGTCCTACCCCTACCCTACTCCTACACTAATCCTACCCAACTCCTACACTACTCCTACCCACTTCCTACTCTACTCCTACCCTACTTCTACCCTACTTCTACCCTACTCCTACCCTACTCCTAACCTAATCCTACCCTACTCCTATAAGTAAAAAAAAAAGATAAAAAGTAAGAGGTACTCATCATTATGAACAACTTTTATTATGGGACCGAACGTGAATTCTCAAAAAAAAACAGCTGTTCCCTAAATTTTGTCGAATTATTATATATAGATAAATAGAAATGTAAATAATATATTTTTCTGTAATAATTTTAATGTAATTTTTTTTTATGCATTTTTCTTTCTTGACGCTTTACGGGGTTTGGTCCTATTATATTTTCCGTTTGCATTGATGTCAACTATCGATTTATGTAGGTTTCATGCGTAGCCGCGATTTTGAAATAAAAAAACAAAATGGCGTGGCAGTAGGTATGGCAGGATCCATATAAAAATCTTCAATCCTTTGATGCTTTGTAATTTATGAATTTTCCAATTAAATTATTAACACCAAACTCATACGCAATATAAAACTGGATTTTGTTACTTGTTTTTAATAATACACATTATTTTTAATATTAGGTGTATGCAAATAAGGTACCTATTTCTAAATAAAACTGTTTAAATATTACAGGTATCGTTCTGTGCCACCTGTAAACACTTTGATACTTGGAGCTGGTGTTAAACCATATATTGGTTTTCACTATGCTCTGGAAGGAGGAACTAGTCCCCCACTGCAAGATGTGGCTAGAGCTGTTGCAAATAAAATCAAATCTGCTCTTCCGTAAGTATGAGATTATGCATAATAAGACTTGCCTGGAACATCACACGACGACTTTCTGATTATGGCTAGAAAGTGGATTGTAGAATAAACTTTACAAAAATAATAGTTTTTTATTTGGTTTGAATAAAGGGGCTGGCTCGGAGGGGGCTCTACAGACAACACAACGGCTGGAAATGAACCATTAATTCGGTTCGAACCTTTATCGATGCGCAACGGCTTATATGATGGGCAGCGACACGGCAACATGGTGGCTGTGTCGCCGGATCGACGGCTCGCGGCCACAGTCGACAGTTTCGGACGCGTTGCGGTTCTAGACGTTACACGAGGACATTTAATTAGACTCATCAAAGGTTGCAGAGATGCTCAGGTTGCCTTTGTTCAAGTATGTATATCACATGTATGCTAACACAAAAATCTACAAATCTGGTTTAACATAGTCTTTAACTGGCTTCTTTTCTATTTTTGCCATCGACACGCTAAGAAGAAGATGACTGGCTTCTTGCTTCTTTTGAAATACATTACATCACTATTATCGTTGACCTGTCTAACCCCCATTTATTATTTATTTGCAGATATTTGATATGGATGACAAAAAACTCCAACTGTCAGTTGTTAAAGAACTGAAGAGAGCCATATTTTTAATTATATATAACCCTAAAAAAGGGCTCATAGATATAAGATTAATGCAAAAAGGAAACAGAGTAGCAGCATTTACCGCGACGAAAAACGGCTTACTTCTATACAACACTTGTGGTCTAGTTGGTGCTGAGAAAAATTATTCATATAAAAAACTCAATTTACCCGAATTTCAATGTGTATTAATAGACCCAGACGGAAAAATTAAGAAGTTTAATATTCCGTTTTTTTATGCCTTGGAAGGAGAACATTCCCAAAGATCCAAAGATCTTCATGCTTTGAGAGATTTACGTGAGCACCTCAAAAAATCTTCTTCCGACTCGGAGGATTTTGTCAATGAATTAATAAAAAAAGCCTTAGAATTAAAAACGTTGGACCTGAAAAAGCATTGCTTAGATATGCTAGTAAGAAAATACGAAATATCCCCTAAAACTGTTATGACTTGTCTAAATTTGTTTTGGGATAGCATTGAAAATGATGAACTGAATGGTCAAGAAATCGAAATTAAACAGTACTTTGCAAATATTGGGTTAGCCACTTTGTTCTTTAGACATATCAATGGGGAAAACACCGATGACATGAAGGACCTCGCAACTAAAATACATACCTATATGCATTTAAATACAGAAAGAACTGAAAAAGTTCAACTTACTGAAAGCGGCCAGCTATGTTTCGATCTTTTGGAGGACGATAATTGTATATTGGAGAGATTGTTGACCTTAGCACAAGAGAATAATTACAAGGAACACCATCACGCCAGAGTTAAGTTTGCCGCTAACAACACCAGCACTTACAAAGAGTTTGTATCGTGCTTCAAGTTAGATGAAAGTAATAAATACATATCTTTGAAAATTGATACAACAGAAGACCAAATCAATAATCTAGCTAGTATCACTTTTAAATCTATATTTAAATTAAAGGACATCACAAGGTTAAGTGATTTCGTGAAAGAGTGTAACATAGACGCAAAGGAAATAGTAAAACTATTAATTATGCAGTTAATGAACATGCCCTTGGAAGAAATAAGTGTTGAACTAATTGAACAGTTTATACAAGTTTTATACTACCTGTGTAACGTTATAGAAGAGGCGACCCATATAGCTTACAATGAGATGTCACCCTGGTGGCAAGATATTCGTGATGTGTTAGTGGACATGCCTTGTCCTTTGAGGAGCATGATAGTTGCAATGGCTTGTAAAGCAGTTAGTAGAATATTTGAAACTAAACGTCAAGAGATAGAGGATGATATATGGGAGTCTGTAACAAAAGAAAATGCTAAATGGGGTATACTAATCGGTAAGCTAGAGGACATTTCTATCCTTAGTATTATCCTTATGTTCAAAGACTCCTTCAGTGGAAAGTCCTTACCTAAATTACAAATGAATGAATTAAATATTAATCTTAAATATATTTACACAAGAGGGAAAGGATCTGTAACAGAATTAATAGCCAAATGGTTATGTGGAATGGGCGTTGTTCCTGAATCAGTTGTTGCTAACGAATTACTTGAAAAATATTCCAGTATGGGATTGGAATCGCCTGAAACCAACGATGACGATGATTCTGATTACCTTTTTATAGAAAACAATCGTATCTATGTTGACGAAAATCCTAAGATATTTAAATGGCTCTCTCTATTAAGACAACAATTTCCACTAAGCACATCATCGAATTACATAATTGCAAACATGTGTTGGGAATATTCTATGGCTTGGCAGAAATCCATGAAGAATTGTGAGCAACTTGAAACAATTCTTCAATGTCTTACGTGTATATCGGACTTGCATATTAGATTAGGTCTATATTCCATTATATGGTCTACATATATTAAGCAAGTGTTTGAAGTCAGTTGTCGCTTAGTAAACAAAGTAGGAAGACTGCCAAAAGATCCATTGTGTCTTCAAGATGTTGGCTTTGACAGCACAACCATGGTCAAATTCCTTCAAATTGCGTCTAAATACTTATATGAATTCCTAAATTGTTCAAATTTGACGATCAATCAAAACAAAAAAGCCATTCAATTTGAGAAAATTTGGGATGAAAGTATTCCTTCTTTAGTGGAAGTAGCACAGGATAATAAGAGTGTTAATATCGATATATTGAATTTAAATTACCAAATATCATGTACGGTGTACTATATGTGTCATTTTAATGTAAAACTGTCCAAACCACTGGATAGTCTGTACGATATTGACTACCAGTATATATTTGAAGCATTAACTGGTAACATACACAACAGAGAAATAAGCATGAAAGCATCTGAAAAATTGAGAAATCCGAGGATGAAATTTTTAACGAAACTTATTCGATCTGCGGTAGAAACAATAACCGCATCGGAAAATGACGAGCCATACCAAACATATAATAGTGAAGAATGTCTTGCTTGGATTGAAAGAATTACCCTACTAGCAGAGTTATGGAATATTGATAATGACTTTATAAGACGTCAGCAGGTAAAAACCGTGTAAATCCTATAAAATATTTTTTTTTTTGCAAATAACCTAGATTATTTAATTGTACCTACTTTTTTACAGGTAATTTCACTTTACCATCTTGGTTATGACATATTGGCTGAAAATATAATAGGCTTAATAATGGAACCTGAAATAGTCCTGCCATCACTTTTAGCCTTAACTACGCAAAGATTCAAGAGAAGTTTGGAACAATCAAGCAATCAACCGGAGTGGATAGTTACAATGCCACCTCAACTTTACAAACGTCTTCAAAATACGGTTAGTATTTTCTAATCCCTCCATTCAGTCATCACAGAGGCAATTTTCTTTGCTTTTCCAGTATAAGAAGTATTTTGTGCATTCTTATGCTATGCCCATTAAACTTTTTTGTCTTCTTCTTTTCGAGTCGATGGTTATTTTTTAGATGAGCTTAGCCCATTAGGCACGCCAATGCAGCAGAAAGGCATGTTTTTTTTTTGAACCAATGTGTAACATTGATGTGAGCGCAATAATTAAAAAATAATTTTATGTTTAATTTTGTGTTTGTTACAGATATTAGATACTTCAATACCAGCTCATCCGTCAATGACCACAACAAAAATGGTACTCGAAAAAATACTTATCCAAATAGATAAAAAAAATCCAAATAATCCTATAAATTCTCAAAATATTAAAACTACTGAACTTTTAATTGAAAGTTGCGAAGTGTTGATAAGGCGTAAACTGTAGATATTTTATCGCATGCACATGTATTTAATTGATCCCCTAATAATTCCTTAATAGATTTCCTAAAAATACTAATCGATCGTCTTTTTATACTCACTAATAATCTTTTTGTGTCCAGGAAAATAAAAAAGACCATTGCAAAATCTTGCGATTAAAACCGGCCAAGTGCGTGTCGGGCCACGCACAGTGTAGGGTTCCGTAGTAGCCCGTTATCACAATATAGTACTATTCTGTTTTTCTTTATCTATACTAATATTATAAAGCTGCAGAGTTTGTTTGTTTGTTTGTTTGTTTGAACGCGCTAATCTCTGGAACTACTGGTCCGATTTGAATGATTATTTTAGTGTTGGGTAGTCCATTTATCGAGGAAGGCTATAGGCTATATTTTTTTTCTTCAAAATTAGGGATCCGTAATAAAATTGCTATTTTGTAACACAAGGTGTAAAATCGAAAACCTATTTTTGCGTGCGCTGCAAAAACTATTGACAATAGAACAAAATAATGTACTACGGGTTTGTAGAGCCCATTAAGACCTACAAAAAAGTCCGCGAGAACATATATCTAGCTATCATGGTTTAATCACAATAACCGATTTTGTGTTCAAAATAATTATTAAATCGTCTGAAGAAAAAAAAACTACGTTAAATATGTATCGTAATATTAATCTTTATCGAAATTAAGCATTATATTATCAAGAGTATATAGGAAGAAGTAAAATACTTTTTGTTTCATCTCAATCGGATATTTCGTTTAAAAGTTATCACGTGTGTAAGATGTTAAGAGTTGGTACCTATTAAGGAGTTATGGGCCATAGAGTTTTTTATCTATACTAATAATAAAGCTGAAGAGTTTGTTTGTTTGAACGCGATAATCTCTTTAACTACCGGTCAGATTTGAATTCTTTTTGCATTTGATAGCCCAATTCTTGAGGAAGGCTATAGGCTATTTAACATCACGCTATGACCCTTAGGAGCCGAGCAAAAAGAAAAAAACTCAGAGTGAACGGTAAGCGAATACGAAGTGTTGCGACGCGACGGGGTGGGGGTACAAGAAATTTCACGCGGACGAAGTCGCGGGCAGAAGCTAGTTCTGAATATAATTAATCCCACCAAAAACATTTTCCTGTAAAATGTTGCCAAGACGAGACCACATATGGCTCGCACTGTCAAAAAGTTATCAGATCTCATGTAGAGCCAAGCTTCTAACTCTACACGCCCTAACTTCACAAACTCTACACCTTAGTCAAAATATGAGGCTTGGCCGTTTCGTTACTACAAGAACTATTGTATAACAGAAAAGTAATGAACAGTGAATACATTTTTCACCTTACGCCCATGTGATGGTAGAAGTGCCCTTGCGCTTCGCTTGGCTCGTCTTGGCGGGGGCACTCCCGTGCTCCCAGATGAATGGTAAACATAAACTCAAACTCAAATCATTTATTTCAATTAAACCTTGTACAGGCACTTTTGAATTGTCAAAATTAAATAGTCTGTCAGTTAGTCAGAAAGTTGAAGCTAGTTGCCCATTCCAAAGCGTAGATCTCTATGGAGAAGAACGGGCAAGAAACTCCATGGACACTCTTTTAAATCAAGATATTACAAAATCCTGGGTACATTATTCTTGTTGCTTCTATATGTGAGAACAATGTAAAAAAGACAGAAATGAAGAAACAATTCAAGACATAAGATTAAAAATAAGCCTTGGCAGTTAAGAGATGACCAGTCTCAACCGACGGCACCCGTTCACGAACATGACGCGTGGATCAGCACCATCCAGCTCAACCATTTTGTAGGGAACCGAATGATCCAAAACACGCGCCACCATCGGTGAGACATTTAAGTGAGCATGACACGTTCTCAACTGCCATGCTATTTCAAGTCAACATCAAAAAATCATAATAAACGGAAACATGGTTCTTACATTTACAAAATTAAAAAAAAATGCTTCTAAATTATACAAAACTACAGTTTGCAATTTATTTAAGAGGTAAATAGAATTTTATTACCTACCAAACAGGAAGAGATATTTAATATTGAAGTATTCAACAATTAAAACTTGATTGAATAAATTAAAAAAGTTATGTTCGTAATGTCAGAAACACAAAAAAAAAAAGAAAAAGGGAAGCACCTTTTCCAAATATTGAAATTAACTACAAAGATAGTCTTACAATCTTCAGCAGCTCCAACAATACTTTCAAGTTTTAGGTGTTCATAGTTATAATAACAAAAATCGACTTTAAATTTGAATTATCATTTCTAAGACGTGCGGGGATGTCGAACAGAAGTGTCTTAAACGCTTAAAAACGGCTCCACAAAGGACGATGGTAGCTAAAAAATATATGACAAGGGTGTCCAGAGTACCATACCATACCACCACCAAATTCATAGTTTAACAAAGTCTTAATTCTAGGAAACTTGGGGCAATTGTGTCATTATTTTTTACTGTGATTCTTAGGAATATTATTTAGGGTTACGGTTCCAAAGTTTAAATGAACAAAAATAATAAAAATTAACCACAATAACCGAAAAATGGTTACAGATTGACCAAATTTTTTGGTTTTTCTTAAATGCCTATAATTTTCAAACTGCATGGGACAGATTTTTTTTCTGATTTTTCTCATGATGTTTACAATCAACCCTGTCGCCCCGTTTCGGCTTGACGTTGAGTTCTGGGACAACCTGTATATTCCTTGTCAAAACTACGGAACCCTAAAAAGTTACTATCAAACATCGCATAAGCAAATATTCCGTAGAGTTTGTTTTACATCAATTTATGCTATGACGAGATTATTCCTTACATGATTCTGCACAAAAAGGCATAGGTACGCAAGATTTACGCAGAACTTACCGGCCACGAGACTCTTTTGACAGAAAGCCAGAAAGTAAAAAGATCATTGAGTAAAAAAAAGGCGATCATCGTTAGAAGATCAAAAAGTTTTTAGAGGATCAATTAAATATTCCCCATATTTTATTAGTCTGCTTTGTATGTACCTATACGTAATGATCATTTAATGTAACATCACATGATTAAATTGCAATAAAACATTTTTTAATCCTAGTGTGTTGTATTATTGTATTGATATGCGAAACCTCCAACGAGTTCCGTAGTTGAGATGAATATTCAGGAACATACAGTATTCATTTGACCGCAAAAATACGTTTTTTTTTTTCATGGCTAACTTCCAAGGCATTAAAGGTAATTTCGTCTGGTTTATAGGAAGAGACCAGACGAAATTACCATAAAGTTAGGTTGGTCTTTAGTGTGTAATGTGTCGACCCCCTTGCGGCATCTCATCTTTCTAGATTGGCGGGCTGTGCTGGAGCGAGCGCTGCAGGTGCGGAAAACCTCAAAACGCGCAATACTCCAACCTTATTGGAACTTATATATTCGACCCGTTTGGGGTTGAAACACTAGGGCCATAGGGTCCGACTGCACACTTAGTTTAGTCAACTCTTCACGTAACCAGCGTGCTAGCCTATTTTTTGGCCTAGGAATCAGTATTGCCATACAACAGGAAAAGTGCCCAAAATGCTGGCAGCTTTGTGCCAGCATTTCGTTAGTTTAAAAAAAAATATGATTGACGTGTAAAAGTGTTTGTACAAACCTACATCTATACTAATAATATTATAAAGCTGCAGAGTTTGTTTGTTTGTTTGTTTGTTTGAACGCGCTAATCTCTGGAACTACTGGTCCGATTTGAATGATTCTTTTAGTGTTGGGTAGTCCATTTATCGAGGAAGGCTATAGGCTATTTTTTTTTTTTTCAAAATTAGGGATCCGTAATAAAATTGCTATTTTGTAACACAAGGTGTAAAATCGAAAACCTATTTTTGCGTGCGCTGCAAAAACTATTGACAATAGAACAAAATGATGTACTACGGGTTTGTAGAGCCCATTAAGACCTACAAAAAAGTCCGTGAGAACATATATCTAGCTATCATGGTTTAATCACAATAACCGATTTTGTGTTCAAAATAATTATTAAATCGTCTGAAGAAAAAAAAACTACGTTAAATATGTATCGTAATATTAATCTTTATCGAAATTAAGCATTATGTTATCAAGAGTATTTATGAAGAAGTAAAATACTTTTTGTTTCATCTCAATCGGATATTTCGTTTAAAAGTTATCACGTGTGTAAGATGTTAAGAGTTGGTACCTATTAAGGAGTTATGGGCCATAGTTTTTTATCTATATACTAATAATAAAGCTGAAGAGTTTGTTTGTTTGAACGCAATAATCTCTGGAACTACCGGTCAGATTAAAAAAAAATCTTTTTGCATTTGATAGCTCAATTCTTCTTAATAGTACGCTATGACCCTTAGGAGCCGAGCAAAAAGAAAAAAAGTCAGAATGAAATTTTAAAAAGAAAAAAAAAGAGAAAAGAACGCTAAGCGAATACGAAGTGTTGCGACAGGGTGGGGGTACAAGAAATTTCACGCGGACGAAGTCGCGGGCAGAAGCTAGTACAGAAATAAAATCATTTATCATTTATAGTTACTATAATTAGTTAATTTGTCATTTAATTTAGTGCCTACTTAGTTACATATTATTTTAATGCTAAATAAATATAGTAGTTAGTTGTATTATACAGGATGTTTGGAAGCTGAGTGCAAAGCAAAGTATCTTTTATTTTAACTGCATACTTTTATTCAAAAATAACATACCAACTACAACTGCGAATAAAATATAAGACATGTATGGCCCAAAATGCTCTAAATGGTGTCAACTATCACTCCCATAAGGCTTCGCAGCTTCCAAACATCCTATATATTGTACTAGCTTACAACTTGTATATCCGTAACTTCGCCCGCATAGAGAGTCCGGAAATTATCTAACGAGAACGAACTACCGGGATAAAATTTCAATTTTATCGAAATCTGCTCACCCGTTAAGACTTAAAGCGTAAGAAACAAACAACTCACTTTCGCATTCATTTATAATAATTAATGTTAGGATTAGGTTATAACACTTTGATTATCATCAGAAATCCTAATTCGTTTGCATGTTTTGATCGAGTCCAAATGCGTGCCCATGATGTTCTTATTTGGTGGCATATTATTTATCTGAGAACTGATCTTAGTCCACTCAACGAATGACCCAAAAGGAGGTGTAGAGTGCGTGAGCCACAGAACCACAGAACACTATTACTCCTAGCGGAGGCGTGAGCCCTAAGCGATTTCTTCAGAAAGTTGTTCAGGGTGCTTAGGGAGTAAACATACTAAAAGTCCCCGCGTCTAGGAGGTGAGCCGAAGTGGGGTCCCACTTTTGAGTTTTTCGCTAATTTCTTTAAAACGGTGCGTCGAAGAGAAAAAATATCTTCTACGTAATGAAAGCTAATACAATTTTCTACAACTTTTATCTTACACACTTTTTCGAATTCCTACCCATTTTTGAACTACACGTTCAGGATTTTTTTTTTTTTTTTCGAAAAAACGACTTTTAACAAACACTAGCTGTTGCCTGCTACTTCAGCGCTATTTCGGGATAAAAAGTGTAGACAAAAGTTGTAGAAAATTTTATTAGCTTTCAGCTCCCTCAAATTCTAATCCCCTAGGCTCACCTTCTAGACGCGAGGACTTTTAGTATGTTTACTCCATAGGCACCCTGAACAACTTTCTGAAGAAATCGCTTAAGGCCCAGCTCACGCGTTATACAACTGCTTTGTTAAGTGGACTATCTTACCTTCTGCATTTATCTAAGTTACTGTATTAATGTGCCCTTATCTAATATTACCATGAAAGTTTCTTCTTTCAAGACCGACATTTTGTTGCTTATCGACAGTTGTAGGCATTCTAGTTTGTACAGACGCCAGCAGGTCAACCTACCCGAAACTGTCAGATTTTCCCAATCAACCTTGAACCTTATGCTTAAGCAATAAAGTCGAAAATCTGTTAAAGAAATCTGACAGATTGTAGTAGCTTGATGTGCTGGCGTCTGTACTATAAAGGTACATATTATCAAAGAGAATAATAATACGGGAGAAGAGAGCCCTCTTATGCCATTTCGAAGCATACAGATTCCATGCTCAGTTTTTTGGACGCTGGAAATATTCTCAAATGTCTATGTCACAATGATAGGAATGCAGCAGAATCATTGACATAGAAAAGTTTTTTTTTTCCTATCTTAATGAGCAGAATGTATAAACACTAAAGACGAGGCGGTATGGTACAAGACCTTAGCCTGCCCGAGTAGCGCGAAGAAAAAAAAAAAGCAGCAGAATGTCAGTGAGTGAGTGTCAAACTCCAGTCAATGTCAAACTCAAAGTTCAAACTGTCAAGTGAGGAGTGACATATGTCAGTTCATTTTCATTTCTGCTATCGGAAACAAATGATTGAAATTGTCCGACTAACAGAAATTTTAATCTAATTTCATCTTGATTTTCATTGTGTTGAACCAAATATAAATTCATATCACGATGGCTCCAAAAGCTGGTGGTGATTCTGCTAAAGTTAATTCGGCGGTATACAAAGATAAAAGCAAACCAACTGACATTCGGCTCAGCAACATAAATGCCGCAAAAGGTAACTTGTGTAAAAACATCTGTAACTTTAAAAGATGATAAATAGGTATTCATAACAAAAAAGATATTATAATTTGCAGTTATACCACTACAAACTCGTAACAAAGCTTGATTCCTTTTTATTTTCTGAAATCTTTCTTCTTTTACCCGAAAAATCTCGTGATTTGCTTCAGCTTATCTATGGTTAAAGTGACTAATTTTAATATTGGTTTGTTTTGTAATTTAAACTTTGATTTAATAGATAAATCTCTTTGGTTGCCCTATTATGTACCTATCATCAAACACAACCATACTATTACACAAAGCCTTTTCAATATTTGGTTGTACTTCCTACCTACCTGATTTGAACAAAGTGTGGTCAGTGGGTCGTCTTAGGGGGTGTCTAGGTACTCATCTAAGGTATGTGTACTTTTTATTTTTGAACCAAAATATTAAACATGTCATTATCATAAATTTCAGCTGTATCTGATGCCATTCGCACAAGTCTGGGCCCCCGTGGTATGGATAAAATGGTAAATTAAAGTTATACATTATTTCAGTTTGTTAGATTCCATTAATTGTTTTCATAAGGCGAAAGCGCCAGGGTAGCCCACGAAATTCTTTTTTTTATTATGTTTTTTGCTATTTGCTGGTCAGTATTAAGTTGTACGTTGATAAAAATAAGATTCGCGGCCGTAATAAATATGTATTTACAGAATTATAATCATTAAAGTCATCAACACAAAAAATTGATTGAATTGAATCAGCAAATTGCAAAAAACTTAAGAAAATTTTAATTTCGCGGGCTACCTTAGCGCTTCCTCCTTAACTTTAAGTAATTACTAATCATATTGCACAACTCATAATGCAAAGCATTAGAGAGTGCTTTACAATCAAAAATTTTTTTTGCCTCTTTTCTGCAACTATCTTTATTGTTATACTCCTGATAGTATACAAAACCTACCTACTAAATTTATATACCATTGTATAGATAATTTAATGGATGTTAATTCTGTACTTTTCAAATATTAATTTAATACAGTAGAAACGAAAAAAAATAACATCAAATATTTCTAAAAAAAAACCATGAATCAAGTGCGAAACCTCTAAACATTGTAGCAAAAAATAAATTAGGTGAGTAAAATTATTTTTTAATAGATGCGTTTTACCCATAGAAAGAGGAACCCTATTGAAAATGTCTCTTTTATTCAAAATAATATCTATATCTATGGTTTTTTTTATATAACCAAATGAGCAACCAGTTGTGCACTTTTGGATTTCCAAATTTTTTGTAACAACTATTTTTGGAAATTGTCATATTATTGTTTGTTTCCATATTGTGTTATTTGTTTTAACTTCTAAACTCTTTTTGAATGAGCATAATCATGAATGTGGCCTTGTTATAAAAGAGGATGCATTGTATATTTCAATGTCACTATGGCTCCTAAACATAAAAGCTCACCCTGTTACTTCCCTTTTACAACCCCTGCAAGTGGATTATACTTAAGGTGAATGGGTAGTTGAGACCGCGAGGTGAACGAGCACCTCGCGTTCTGTCAGAAGGCGGCGCAGTGTACTTCCAACAGAGAAATCAAATTTTCTTACGTTTTTTGCAATTTGCAGGTCAGTCTCAGGATGTATCTTGATCAAAATATGATTCGCGTTTTCATTAACACTTTTCCATAAGAGATTGGTGGTTGGTGGTAGAAATCTAACTTAGAAAGATATATTAATGATTCTAATGATTTTAATTCTCTAAATATGTACCTGTTATTGTCGCGAATCATGTTTTGATCAAGATACAGTCTGACACTGACCTGCAAATTGCAAAAAACCTAAGAAAATTTGAATTTCGCGGTCTACCACTATCCATTCACCTTAAACTGACCATTTATTTTTTAACTCAAAACGGGACATAGGGTTTATAAACAACAGTTAGCAGGTTAATTGAAGATAAACACAACTTTGTAATTTTATTTAGTTAGAAAAAGTGTAACTTATTACAATTACTGTTCTTTTCTCCACTAAACTAGAATTCAGATTAATTATAATTATTTTTATTCTAACAAAGCCATTCAGCGTGAAAATTGAAAAGAAATAAGTAGTTAAGGTTTCATTACAATTAGAAATCTTTTAAATAAATTCGAACAAATTCTGAAAAATAGAAATCAATCATCGACTCACCATTCTTATTAAATTAAATTTCCTCTGACATATGTTTTTAAAACGGGACTATTTTGCGCCGCGAAGCTTTGTTTGGGGACAGATGACTGAGAAAAGGGACAGTCCCGTCCAAAACGGGATGTATGGTCCATAATCAGCCTATAATGTTCCCACTGCTGGGACACTGGCCTCCTCTCAGTGAGAGGGAGTGGGCCGTAATCCACCACGCGGGCCCAGTGCGGGTTGGCAGATGTCACATGTCTTCGAATTTTTGGTTCTAGGACATGCCGGTTTCCTCACGATGTTTTCCTTCACCGTTTTGAGAGCAGTGGTGATGAAATAATTTACACAAAGTAAAGCGCCTGTCTGGGTTCGAACCTACGACCTACAACTCGTAAGTCGCGGCCGTTACCACTTGGCCACCACTGCTCAGTTTAGTTATACTATACCAGAAAAAGAAGATGCATAGAATTAAATACAGTTTGTGTTAGGTCATCTATGATAAAAATAATGATGAAAAAACCGGCCAAGTGCGTGTCGGGCCACGCACAGTGTAGGGTTCCGTAGTAGCCCCGTTATCACTATTATAGTACGATTCTGTTGTTCTTTATTCTGAATATAATGAATATAATTATGTAATGGTAAAAATATTAGGAGTTAATAACAATTATGCAAGGGTGTCCAGAGTAAAACGAAACTTAACACATAACGTAACCACGGAGGTCATACCTTGCAAGAAAATCTTAACACCGCGATCTACAAAAGTGACGTCACGGCACAACGCCATCTGTTATCGAATAGCGATACTAAACACAACCAAAAAATTGATTTTCGAAGATAATTATTTAAACAGATTAGACATTAACTAATAAGAACCACTTTCTTCCTTGTAAAGCTAAAAAATAAGAGTATGATTGCTGCCAAGTTATTATTTCAATTTACAAAATTGTAATTCCATCATTCCTAAAAACCATAATAAATTATCATAAGTTTCACAATACTGCCGGTATTGTGAAACTTATGATAATTTATTATGGTTTTTTTATTTCATATTTTGTTTTTTAATGCAAGTCTTTAACTCTTTACCCGTCATAAACAAGTAACTGCTTCATAGTCACTATACAGGATTAATGCTCAGGATTTTGTATTTGGTACATAATTATCGAACACCCAAGTTCAACGACTATTACTGCTAAACTAATAAAGTTATCTTAATTCCTATAGTTTTCTTTTAAAGTTCATGAAATGCACTATCATCGTGAATTTTTCCAGATTTTTCAAGCTAGCAGTTTAGCTTTTAGAGGGGGGGGGACGCCCTACTGGAACAAAAATTTGCACTTTAAAGTTTAATATTTCGTAAATGGAGCATTAAATCGAAAAATAATTTTAGCAACCCCCAAGTCATTTTAGAAGACCTATTCAACGATATCCCACACGATGGGGTAGACGACGAAAAAAATATTCATCCCCACTGCACATGTAGGGGAGCTAACCTAAAAAAATATATTTTCCAAAATTTTATTCTACCACTTTCTCGGCGTAATTGATATACACACTCCTACAAAATTACAGCTTTCTAGCACTAACGGTCTCTTAGCAAAACCTCGGACAGACGGACGGACATGACGAAACTATAAGGGTTCCTACTACTACGGAACCCTAAAAAGCTAATCTAAATATTTATCATTGTATTTTTACTGCTTGATTTTAATATTTGCCTCAACACTCTTTCAGATTCAAGCTAGTAATGGTGAGGTTACAATTACTAATGATGGTGCCACTATTTTGAAGCAAATGAGCGTAATTCATCCAGCTGCCAAAATGGTAAGCAAGCACCTAATTATCAAATATGGATCTTTACTGTTTGTTTACATAGTGCTGATATACATACTCTACTTTTGTTAAGCTAGAAGTTGTAAACACTAAGAAAATTTTAATTACAGTTGGTGGAATTATCACGGGCTCAAGATATTGAAGCTGGTGATGGCACAACATCTGTTGTGGTAATCGCTGGTGCTCTTTTGGACGCTGCAGAAAAACTGCTGCAAAAAGGAATACACCCAACTGTAATTTCTGATGGCTTCCAGAAGGCATTGGTGATGGCTCTACAGGTAAATTATTTTCTATAGTTTTTTGTTAAATATAACACCATTAGGCCCGGACTCCACTGAAGCGGAGCTGGGCGGAGCGGAGCGGAGACGTGCAAGAATCGTTCAATCACAGAAGAGACGAGTGACGCGATGAGGATTTCAACCATTGTGATTGGATTCCTGCACGTCTCCGCTCCGCTCCGCCCAGCTCCGCTTCAGTGGAGTCCGGGCCTAAGAGGAGATTTATGCAAGGCGATCATGGGTACCAACCGCATCTGTGTTTCTAATTGTAAGGGCTGAACCTCATCCGGGACATGTAATAAGAAACCATTTTGGTATCCAGGACAAAGGTGATCTGCAGCATGCAAGGGTTTATAATTACAATGTTTTTGAAAAGGGGAAAAAGATATAATCAAATGTTTAGGGAAGGATTTTACTTGCTTGCTTTAATCAACTCTAAACATACTCAAGTAAAAAAGGCGAATATACAGGGTGTTTGGAAGCTGAGTGGGAAGCTTAAAGGGAGTGATAATTGACACTATTTACAGCATTTTGAGCCATACATTATGTCTCAGACGAAGTATGTTTATTTTTATTGACGTGACAACGTCTTAAATTAGGTTGCGGCTGGGAGTCACTTATGAAAAAGTGTAACGCTCGGTAACGTTACGTTCTTATTTTAAATTAGGTTGCGGCTGGGAGTCACTTATGAAAAAGTGTAACGCTCGGTAACGTTACGTTCTTATTTTCATTTAATTCCTTGTTCCTATTGTGCAATTTAATTATATTCATATCAATAAATATTCTACCGAGAAAAAGACGTTGTCACGTAAAATCTTCGCCCGTAAAACCGACTTTACAGGCAACCATTTTTTTTAACTACGAACATTTAGTCAAACCTAACATACCAACTTTACCTGGGGAAAAAATAAAAAAACATACTTCGTCTAAGGGCGTTCGCTACGTTAAGCGTGCGCAAGCGGCGGGTGCCCGCCTCGCGTGTTTGTATAGAAAGATAATAATGAGCAGCGCTCTCTGGCGCGGACGCGTGAGGTGGGTTGTTATACGGGTTTGGCACCCGCCGCGTGCGCACGCTTAACGTAGCGAACGCCCTAAGGGCTGAAACTGCGTTAAGCGGACGCCCGCGCGGTTTCATACAAAAGTGATCTGTTGCGGGGGATGCGCGGGCATCCGTCGCGGGGAGGCGGGCCCCCGCGCCCGCGCAACAGTTCCCGCCTCCGTGGGACGGACGCCCTTGCGGAGGCACGCGCGGTTTCCGCCACCGGTAACACGCACGGGCTTGTTCAGTCGGGCGAGGGACCTCTTAGGCCGCGTTTCCACTGACGCGGAGCTGGGTGGAGCGGAACGGAGACGTGCAGGAATCGTCCAATCACAGACGAGAACAGACGAGACGAGTGACTCGATGAGGATTTCAACCATTGTGATTGGTCGATTCCTGCACGTCTCCGCTCCGCTCCGCGCAGTGGAAACGCGGCCTTAGAATAGGTGTTCCACAGAAAGGTCCCCCGACTGCCATATGAATTTATCTGTTTTAGTCTCGTTACATACATAAATTCTCTAAGTCGGAGGTTTTTAAATTATTTTATCCTTTTCCAATGAGGGATTTTCCTTTTTTTTTTAACTCTTCCCTAGTCGCTGGATAGATGGTGCTGACCTTGGTAAGTTACTGCAAGGAACAGAACTTCACATCATTTTTTGATTAATTCACTTGGATGTAATTTTGAGATCGTAAAACAAAAGCAAACGAAAGTGTCAGTCAAGGTCAACGACCGTATGTGACGTGACGCAATGTTTTTTTTCCAAGCGTTTTGGCTTTGGCACCTAGTAACGTAGTCAGTACAACGCCATCTACAGAGTTCTTGGAAACTATTTTTTTTTTAAATGCTCAAAAAGAAAACCTCTCATTACATTTAACCGTGAGTCGTAGGTTTTTTAAAAAAAATTAATTTGGCTTGTATTTCAAACTTTTTAAAGAGCATAGGTTTATTATAATCAACCACAAACCCATCATTGATGATGCGTCCGCTTAACGCAGTTTCAGCCCTAACACAATTGTATGGCTCAAAATGTTCTAAAGGTGTCAACTATCCTTTAATGCCGGCGGCGCCTTTTTTTTTTTTTTTTTTTTTTTGCGGATGGGAAATCATCAAATGACCCCTCCCGCTCTGGGTGGAGCGGAAGGGAGTGTCAGACTCTTACTGACTAAAACCCACCCGTGTTCCTTCCTTAGCCCTTTATGTTCCGGGCCAGCGGTAACCCTTTCGGACAATCCCGCTGACCCGGCAGGCTTCGGCCCTATGGGGCCCCTCCTCGATGCTGACATCTCTTTGAGGCGCGCGTGGAACACGTACGCGCCGTCCGGCACGGGCCTGGTCCTGATCGGACGGTGAGCTACCCATTACTCTCCGCCCGCAGGCCCGCGCCTACGGTGGCCGGGAGTCGTCGCGCGGCTCCCGACGCCCGGAGCGTCTAAAAAAAATTAATTTGGCTTGTATTTCAAACTTTTTAAAGAGCATAGGTTTATTATAATCAACCACAAACCCATCATTGATGATGCGTCCGCTTAACGCAGTTTCAGCCGTAACACAATTGTATGGCTCAAAATGTTCTAAAGGTGTCAACTATCCTTTAATGCCGGCGGCGCCTCACATTGGATTATGATTTCGGTCCAAGCTTGCCTTCGAATTGAATGGCCAATTATTGTACCCAAGATATGCCGCCACACATTCGTTGCAAGCTGCAATACCTTTTGGCAAACACACTAGCCAAGAGCTTTGGAAAGTTGGACCGTTGAATGTTCGAGCAGGTTTCTTTTTGCGAGCAGCAGTCTAGTCGGGCGGGCAACTTTTCGCTCTGGCTACTTACGTGCACGTCCACGCGTTGATCACATATTATTATTATTTAATCAATCAAGTTCAGCCTGCAGTTAGGAAAAAGAAACCAAGGAAAGGCGATTTTGCATAATAAAAATGCACGCTGATCGAATAAAGTAATTTACAAAATATTTGTTAATACACTTTGCATTTAAGTATATTATGTGAACTATTAACAGAGCGCGTACTGATGCAAACAATGGATGGATCGAGAAGCGACGTTGGACCCAAGTTGCCCGTCCGCCTACCCCCTTCACTCCCCTCGCCTTTGATCGTGTACAAAAAACCGCCACACGGCGGGGCGTCTTTCCATTCTATACAAGGCCAGATTGCAGTCATAGGAAACTGCTCGCGGATACTTTGTATTACTATTTTTAAATCTGCGATTACAATGTATATTTTGAGAATAAATATCTTTAAACCTATACTCCATTTGAAATAAGATTAGACATTTAAATAAATCTTTTTTTATAGTCCGTTCAACCGATTTTGAATTCTATTGCGGTGGTGACATGACATATGGCAGCTGCAGTAAACAGTTAGTATTGTTACCACTTGTTTGTTTTTAATACCATCCTTATGCCTACGGTATAGAAGTCAAAATCGGTTGAACGGACTGTAAAAAAAGGTTTATTTAAATGTCTATTCTTATTTCAAATGGAGTATATAATGTTACCGGCCAAACTCGATTTTAGGATGAACTAGTTTCGCCTAGGCCAAACTAGTTCTCCATCGCACTTGCATCCTATGTCAGGGCTCCTATTTCTGTGTAAAGGGTTTAAAGTAACCTAACCTCGGGCTGCCCTTCGCCTATCGACCGACCGCAACCATGCTACCCGTGTAGGGAGAGAGAACTGATTTGGCCTAGGCGAAACTAGTTCATCCTAAAATCGGGTTTGGCCGGTAACATATATATACACGAATGTTGCGTACTGCTTGTGTTTGTAACGTGTATGCGCGCGTCCTGGTTCCAAACTATACTACATCACTTACGCCTCACAAGAGTTGAGATATTGATATAGTTCAATAAAATATTTTTTTGTTCTGGCTCCTCGCTCCGCTCGTCGCGCTCGCGCTCGCTTCGCTAGCAATAGAATTGTCTCTCGTTTTCTATCAGCCATGTCGCCGCTCGCGCTATCCTGCGCTCGCTCCTTTGTGTCAGCTAGGTTCTTGATACCCTGGGTGCCACTCGCTTGCGCTCGGGGTTAATTTGCTGTGCGGTCAGTGTTTATGATATGATTGTCGAATTTTTGATGTAAAAGAGTATATAAATTATGGAAATAAATTAATAGGTGATTATTATTTATTTGATATGCAATTAATAATATCATCTTATTTTCACCTCAAAAAGACTAAGATATTAGACTATGTTTGATTTGACCTAATCTTTTACGAAGGTATTATATACGGAGTACATAATACGGAGTATATAATATAATACTCGTTTATGCGGAGGTCAACTGCATCCTTTTTACCCGCTTATGTATCCAACCTTGTTTATATTAGGCATGGTTGGATACAACGAGCTGAGAGTTAGGCGTGAGTTCGGGCGTGTCTCATATTTATTTAAATTAATTAGAGGCAAGATACATAACGCCAACATATTAGAGTTAGTGTGTTTGAGTGTGCCCGACCGATATGTGTGGTGGCGACGGCGGCCTCAGTTGCTGGCTGTACCTCGTGGGCGCACGAATCTGTTAAATGAGGCGCCCCTGACGCGGGCGCTTCGCACTCTTAACCTTGTAGCAGAGGAGATAGACATTTTTGCTTGTACACGGAGTGAATTCACAAGGATAACATTATATGTAATAAGTTTTAGAAAATAAGTTGTTATTATTATTTGCTTCACTATTGCATTGGGTTGTACCTGTAATAATAGTTGTAAGTGATTATTTTATAAATAAATAAATAAACTGCTCAGGTATAGATTGGAATCTAGAGTTCGGCGCGCTTATTCTACACACGATTAGGCACAGGTAAAAGTACTGTATATTATGGAATAAGGTAGTTCTAGTTATTTAGGTCACTACGAAGCAGTGGCGTGCATTACATAAAAGCATATAAGCAGTGCCTACCTCGATAAATCACTCACACTCATTAGTAAGAAAGTCACTAAATTATCATACTTAAAAAAAAAAAACTTCATACAAACACGCGCGGCAGTAGGCAGTCGCCAAACGGCCTACTCGGCTCCCGCATTATTCGCACATTGTCATTGGTCTTTACTCGTTCAAGTTAATACGACGAAATTAAAAATACGTACGTCTCACGCGTAATAACCAATCGAGTATGAATGTTAAAATCGTAATTTGTCATGCGGTCGTAATTTGGCCGTGTGAAGAAAGAAAGATAGTGAGGTAAAAATGAAAAACCAAGATGGCGGCTGCAAACATTTTTCATCATGGGTGTCGTTTTCATGGTTTTTGCGGGTGCTGAAGTCAATAGTGAGGTCAAAATGAAAATCCAAGATGGCGGCTGTATTTTTTTTTTTTCATCATTGAGTGTCATTTTCATTGTTTTCGAGGGTGGTAAAGCCAATAATAAAGTCAAAATGAAAATCCAAGATGGCGCCTACAATTAAAAAAAAAAAAATCACCATGGGTGTCGTTTTCATGGTTTTCGAGGGTGGTGGAGCCAATAATAAGGTCAAAATGAAAATCCAAGCTGGCGGCTGTAGAACTTTTTTTTTGTTAATGGATGCTTTTATTTTATGTTTCTGATTAGTGACCGCGTCTGCATAGACTAGACCCCGCCTAGTGCCTGCCTACCTATTCTGAAAACCAATGCACGCCACTGCTACGAAGTATACGCGAGCATTTGCGTACTACTCTTGTATAGATTGGAAGACCTTAGTAAAAAAGTGATTTCAAATCCATACGCGATTAGTTTCACACCCTTGCGTTCTGGCCTGTATAGAATGGAAATATGCCACCGCGGCGGGTTGACATTGGCTATTGGGCGCAATGTTCCGTTTATGTCCATTATCTGTCCAAGACCGATCTACACATTGGTATATTGGATTATTTGGATTCAAGACTACAACTTGTAACCAATATACCCAATGTGAGGCGCGCCATAAGGCTTGTATCCAGCTTCCAAATATCCTATATATTAAAATCCCCTTTTTTAGGGTTCCGTACCCAAAGGGTAAAAACGGGACCCTATTACTAAGACTTCGCTGTCTGTCCGTCTGTCTGTCACCAGGCTGTATCTCAAGAACCGCGATAGCTAGACAGTTGAAATTTTCACAAATTATGTATTTCTGTTGCCGCTGTAACAACAAATAAGTACTAAAAACAAAATAAAATAAATATTTAAGGGGGGCTCCCATACAACAAACGGGTTTTTTTCGGCGTTTTTGCCTTGTGGTACGGAACCCTTCGTTTGCGAGTCCGACTCGCACTCGGCCAGTTTTTACTTGAATATGTTTCGAGTTTGTATGAAACATCTGTCTGATCAGAAATATTTTTGTAGGTAAATAATTGTAATGATTTGTTTTTTTTTTTTTTACGGGTTTGTTAGCGATTGATATATGTATTTGTATATACTCGTATATTATTTTTTTAATAATAATAAGTTTTTATTAGCACAATACAAGTTTGACACGTAGTAGTCACTAGGGGACAGAGATATGAAAACATGAATAGTGTACAAGAGATGGTTACAGTCAACACAGAATTAGAGCCCTGACTCCTAAAGTAGGAAGATCCTGTATCTTAGGAGGATTACTTTCCAATGGGTGATGGGGTAGTTGAAATCCGTAGGGAAAAGTACGAAATCCAAGCGGGCGAAGTGCTACTTTTATTAGGTAATATGGACTGGTGTCTGCAACTCCTCGTCAATGCGCATATAGTGCTATTTTAATTATAAAGCATTGCATGCTGCAAATCACGGTTTTGTGTACCGCATGAACTGCTTCATATAAAATGTTTGTAAATTTTGAATACGTGCCACGTCCACGCCTCGTACGTTGCGCGACTTGCGTCCGCCGTGGTCTAGAGTCACACAAATCACCCTTCAGTCTTGTATTCTTTGAACGCCCTGAAATTGTTATTGTGGCAAACCAATAATGTTGCTTATCCTCAGGATTGCACGGACGCTCTAATGAAACAGTCAGGCAATGGTTTTTAAATTGATTTGATATTGTTTAAAAAACTGCGAGTGTGCTATAAAGGTTCAGTCAACTGCACATCGGTAATGATTGCACTAAAAGGTCAACTTTATTGCTACGACATAAATGCACTGTCAATGTCAAATTGTTATCACTTCCCAAGTAGCACAAAACTGCATTATAAGATGTCACAAGAGGTAACATCGGTAATTTTAGCACTTATGAAGAGTTATTACAGTACACTCGACCTGCAATAGGTGAAAAGTGAGCTTTCACCTGAATAAGAACGTTATTATGCGTCACGGAGACCACAATGTAACGCTTGCAGCGTTAATATAGGTAACAAGTTCAGTATTATACAGCTTTAAGCAATTTAAAGGATTTTTGTGGACTTTAACTAAGCTATATTCTGAATTGAAGACCACAAGTGTACCCTTAGACCACTTGCATTTTAAGAAAGAACACGTGAGCTACTATAATGTAATCAGTTATTCTGTGGCTTCAAATAACAAAGATATAATGCCTTTTGCTGCACACGGTGGAATTTGTGTAATGTTAATCAGCTTGTTACACGCAATCGTATAATAGCTCTTATAAAGCCCACATGATCACTATGGGTGAACATATATGATGCTAAGTTAAAGCAAACTGCTCTATATTAGCTCACATGTTACCCATAATCTACACACATTACCCATAATCTAATCACATGTTAACCATACCTACAGTTATTTGCGTACATGTTACCCACTATCAAGCTTTACATGAATTTGTAGCTGACTTGTGTAAAACAAGAACCACTCGTAACAGCTCGTTACTGATTCATGTACCACGAGTGGACACTTAAACAGCTCATGCTGTTTAATTGTGGTTAATACGGTACACATAGCTTGTCTGCCATTTTTTAGATTCTAACCTATGTATACAATATAATAACAATTTGTTTTTGTTTAGTCAACGAAAATAACAACAGAATTTGAATAGAAAATGTAATGATTTTATACGTAAACAGCTTATTGTCAAATTACAAAGGAAAAATAAAAATACTTAATTTTTTATAATAATATCATCAACCTATTTTATACTATAATTTTCAAGTAAACAGTGATATTTTGAGAGCGCGTGAAAATTTTCGTCGATAATTATATAGTATTTGACAATAAACTCTCTTTCCCATTCGAATTTCATGCACATGGAGGAAAAAAACAAAGTTTTACTTATCGTTAACATATATTTGCCTATACAAACACTTTACAAAATGGTTCACACAAAACATATCAAAATAATAAGTAGTAGGGTGAAAATTATTCACAATTTTGCCACTTGTGAATTGTCAGATCCATAAAAGAGTTACAGGTATTCTGGAGTGTATTTTGTGCTGAAAAATAGGTAATAAGTACTCTATTATTCAGCCCTTGTGGTGTATAAAAGGTAACACATACCCTGATAATCAGTCATTATTCAGCTCTTGGGGCGACTGTTACCTTTAATAATGCTCAAATAACGCTGATATAGTGCAACCAGCTACATTATTCAGCTAACAGCTGATTAATTTGTGCCCAAATCAGAGTTATATCAGCTGAGTAGGCGCCTCTAACGCTCTTACTCAGCAGGTTTATTCAGCTGAAATTTCCATTGTGAACAGTGATTCAGCTACTATTCAGCGCTTCTGTGCTACTTGGGTTGTGTAGGTTGTCTGTGCACCTTTTCGGGGGAGAAAAAGGGGTAATGTGTTAAAAAAATTGTAAGTATTAGTAAAATCATTTTTAATTTGTTCAGGTGGTTGAAGGCATGGCTACTCCAGTGGATTTGTCAAATGAAGATGCTCTGTTGAAGGCAGCAGCAACATCTCTGAACTCTAAAGTTGTGTCACAGCATTCTACAATCCTTGCTCCCATTGCTGTTCAAGCTATTCGTGCAGGTCAGTATTATAGCAATGCACATTTCGATATTATTCAATATTTTTTTATGTCTATGTTAATATTAAAGTTCTTCATTGATTTTTCAGTAATGGAACCTATAGTAGGAGGTGTGGGCGCACGTGTTGATCTGCGTGATGTGAAAGTAATTGAACGCATTGGAGGGACAGTCGAAGACACTGAACTCATTCAAGGACTAGTAATTCCCCACCGTGCGTCCAATGTCAATGGCCCACACAGAATTGAGAAGGCCAAAGTTGGACTCATACAGTTCTGTATTTCACCACCAAAGACAGATGTAAGTGCATTACGTTACAGTCAAAACCCTTATTAAGTTAAACACATTTTATCTATTTAAAACCAGTTTTTACGTAACACCTTATACTCCATTTATTATAACAGAAAAAGAGGCTCGCAGAAGCAGGAGTACGAAACCTTTTAATTTCAAGTTAAGTTCAAATAATTTTAATAAAATAATAATGTATGTGCTTTTTTGTAAGTAACAATGTATGGCCTACAATAAAGCATATTCCATCCATCTACTCGTCACAATGCTTGGATAGGTACGTGAAATGATACAATTTTTAGTAACAATCAGTTTATTAAAAACAACTTTATCAACTTTAGTTATAGTGACATGAAAAACGTTCCCGGTCGTCCTCCCCTGCTTCTTTTAGATTTTAAGCATTGACAACAATATTTTATGTAAAAACTAAATAATATTAAATGAAAGCCTTGTAATTTCAGAAGGTAGATAGGTTAATTAGGTACAAATAAGTGTGAAAGCTGTTACTTAAATTGATTATATTTAACTCCACATCAATCTTGACTGTAATAATGTTTGTTGTACTTTTATTACAAAGTGTGCCCCTAAAAGTCTTTTTTAACTTCTGTCTAATGCTATTGTAAAAGGAATATAGTTATTTTATATAGAACCAGCTGTACCCCGCGATTTCACCCGCGTTAATTTGAGGAAAAAACCTACTAAAATATTTTCCATTAATTTAAGAGTATTACTTAAAATTATTACATTATACCCTCATGACCGGCCGCCTTGCGGAGTTTTTTTTTTTAACTGATATCTCCTAAGATATTCATTGAAATCAAATGATGTCAAAGGCAATTTTGTTCAAAATTAAATACTTGTGACGGATAAGGATAAATATCATTTATTTTGATAAGCATCAAAACTAGTTTTGAGCGGTACAGATTTGACTGTGACATAAAAGTTTTAGGAGAAGGAGAAGCAAATTAAGTAATTTATTTAATTTTACATTTTAGATGGACCACAATGTTATAGTATCAGATTATGCCGCAATGGACCGCGTCTTGAAGGAGGAACGTCAGTACATCTTGAATATCGTCAAGCAAATCAAAAAAGCTGGTTGTACTGTGCTTTTGGTGCAAAAGTCAATTTTGCGGTAAGCTCCTTGCTCATTGGTCAATATTTATATTTAGGTCTCAAACTGTATATCATTGTCTCATAGATTAAACTTAAAATAAAAAAATTAATTACAGTGATGCTCTGAGTGATTTAGCTATTCACTTCTTGGACAAGATCAAAACAATGGTAATTAAGGACATTGAGCGTGAAGACATCGAGTTTGTGTGTAAAACTCTTGGCTGCAGACCCATTGCTTCACTGGACCATTTTACTGCCGAAAACCTCGTTAACGTCGATTTAGTCGAGGAGGTCAATGAGCCTGCTGGAAAATACATCAAAGTGAGTATGAGTATTAATGTTTGAGTGTACATAAACTAGGCATGCTCATGGAAAAAGGATTACTGTCACTAAAACGACAGCAGCAACGTCAGAAACATTGCAACAGCGGGCATCAGTAGACATATACCGCTCGAAACGGGACTGATATCCACGTTCTTGCAGATGAGCGGGTGCGCGTCCGGCGGGCGCACGGTGTCGGTGCTGGTGCGCGGCTCCAGCGGCGCCGTGGTCGCGGAGGCGGCGCGCTCGCTGCACGACGCGCTGTGCACGGTGCGCTGCGTGGCGCGGCGCCCGGCGCTGCTGGCGGGCGGCGGCGCGCCCGAGGCGGCGGCGGCGGCGGCGCTGGCGCGCGCTTCGGTGGCCGCGCCTGGCGCCGACCACTACTGCCTGCGCGCCTACGCTGACGCGCTCGAAGTCGTGCCATCCACGCTCGCCGAGAATGCTGGTGAGCTCCTTACTCACACTTAACATGAGACCCCTTATCGCAGACATCGTTATTTATCTTGGTCTTATTTATTTGTATATTTGTTGGTGTTATTATTTGTATTATTTATTGGTTATTATTCGTATTATTTATTGGTATTATTTATTGATCTTTACACAATCGTTACGCTGTCCACAAGTCAAGTACACAAGAATAAACTATAGACACAGCAAGCTAAATAGTACATACCTTATACACGGCTCCTTGCTACGCTCGGGCACTAATTTCGATTCTAGATTCTTTAAATAATAGACAACATACTTAGTCGCACGTACCGGATATTATTTTATAGCTCGTGACCTAAACCTGCACTAAAGTCACGCTTTTCTGTGTAAAAATAGACTACTTGAGTCACAGAAAAGCGTAACATAAGTGCGGGTTTAGGTCACATAGTGCTATAAACGATATTATACCAAAGAAGAAGAAAAAAACAATAAAAGTACAGAAATGTCACATAATTTTTACACAAACATGACAATAACTGGGGTAATCGTGCGTTATACACGACACTCACGTGCGTCATTTAAAATGGTGTTAATATTTGTTTTCAGGCTATAATAAATATTCAATGAAAAAATATTAAAGTAATTAATGAATGATGTCTTCACAGGTCTGAACCCAATCGAAACAGTGACTGAGTTGCGCGCGGCGCACGCCGGTGGCGCGGAGAGCGGCGTGGGCTCGAACGCGGGCGTCAACGTGCGGCGCGGCCGCGTCACCGACATGCGCCAGGAGCACGTGCTGCAGCCGCTGCACGTCACTGCCTCCGCGCTGGCGCTCTCCACGGAGACCGTGCGCGCTATACTCAAGATAGACGACATTGTAAGTATATTGCTGTTATCACGAAAACACATACATGCGAGAGGGCCATTCATTTAAATATCTATAGCAAGGTAGCATAAATCCACTTTTTTTTTTCTATTGGGAAATCATCAAATGACCCCTCCCGCTCTGGGTGGAGCGAAGGGAGTGTCAGACTCTTACTGACTAAAACCCACGGCCAGCGGTAACCCTTTCGGACAATCCCGCTGACCCGGCAGGCTTCGGCCCTAAGGGGCCCCTTCTCTGCTGCTGACATCTCTTTGAGGCGCGCGTGGAACACGTACGCGCAATCCGGCACGGGCCTGGTCCTGATCGGACGGTGAGCTACCCATTACTCTCCGTCCGCAGGCCCGCGCCTACGGTGGCCGGGAGTCGTCCCGTGGTTCCCGACGCCCGGAGCGTCTCCCGCGGCGGCTGGGACGGGAGGCTCTCTCCCTCATCCGTCCCGCCACCTCCTTCGCTAGCAAGACTGCTTCGCAGAAGGAGGTGACTGCCTCCCACTACCTCTCGCCCCGGACCATGGCTTGCACCAGGGGGTCTACTCCCTAAGCACGAAGTCCGTCGTTTAGGCCTTCGTTACGGGCGTTTCCTACCCCCTATCACCTACTGACGGATAAATCGTTCGGGGTCCGAACGAAGAATGAATGACAACGCGATTTGACAATTGTCCCTACTCCCGATGTGTTTTTGCCCGTCCGAACTGTTGAACTTGACTCCGATTTTAACGGATATTTATGTCAGTTGATACGACATCAAAAAAATCTTAGTGCAACTTCCCATTGAAATAAGGGAGTTGCACAGGTTTTCCCATAGCCGTTTTGAGCCAACTCTCCCGTCCGTCGGCACCCCTCAATAACCCGCGAGCCAATTCATGGTTCTCATCCATAAAATCGAGAAGGGCCTCAATTTGCCCGTGTGTTGCTGCAGCGGTTGGGACCATTTTAAACAATTAACTAGTAAGCTAAATAAAATATTGGAAAACTTAAAACTTCCCGGCTAGCAGTTTGACATTTCATTTGAAAATGTCAAAAAGTACTCTGTGGAAAATGTCCTTCAAAAAATTAAAAAGGCAAAGGTATCAACATGTTGATGCCGGTTTCCGAATAAAAATGGCTAAAATAATTAAAATCTATATTTAAAGACATAATAAAAAGGATATTTTTAAAAATGTGGTAATTTTCTAACGACAAAAGTATTCATTTTTGTTTAATAAGATAGAAAACCATAATAAGTAAACCGGTAATCGACCGGTAAAAAAGGGGAACTCTATCGCCATGCGTCATTCGTTCACGAATATTGTCTATGATTCCGTTTGAAATGATGAATCCGAAATCGTTAGGGAGTAGGGTTTGTTCCGACGTATCGGGCTACTGTCACTTCGTTGACTTACTTCGTTGACGGACTTAGGGAGTAGACCCCCAGGGCCGGACGCGAGAGGTCGCCGCCGCTGCCGATCGCCTCTACGAGGACACGGCGGTGCTCCAAGCGGGGCAGACCTCCACTGTGTCCTCTGGGCGATCCTGGCAATGGTGACACCCGGGCGTTTCCTGCCGCCTGATGATGTGCAGGAACCTCCCGAAACATCCGCGTCCGGTGAGGATCTGCGTCAGGCGGTAGGTGAGGGTGCCGTTGCGCCTCTCTAGTCACTCCTCAAAGAAGGATCTTATCGCCGCTACCGTGGCGTGCCCTGCGCTGGGTTGCGACAGTGGCTCTTTCCATGTCGCCATGAGATCGCGCCGGAGGTCCGTCCGCTCCGCCGCGATTTGCCGCGGAAGCGGTGTTACCCCCCGGCTTAGTGCCTCCGCGCGCCACTCATACAGGCGAGATCGTGCGGTAGCCCCGGATAAGCCTTACGGCTACCACCTTCTGGGGCGTGTTCAGGTAGTGGACAACTCGCCGCCGCAGTGAACGCGCCCACACCGAGGCTCCGTATAGGACCATGGATCGCACGATAGCCCGCGTAAAGCCTCCGGCAGGAGGCGTTTAGCCCCCTCAGGTTGTGCAAGAGCCGCTTGAAGGCGGCCCCGGCCCGTTCCAGTTTAGAGGCCAAACTTCGGAAGTGCTCGACGAAGTTCCACCGGCTGTCGAGGACGAGACCCAGGTATTTCATCGTCGTCTCGATGCCGATGTGAACCCCTTCTACCGTTAGTTGGGATCCCGATGGTGGCGTGTTCCGGGGCACATGAAACGGCATGGCCTCGGACTTGTGCAATGCCACCTCGAGACCCACCTGCCGGATCCTCTCCACGACTATCCCAACCCCGCGTGTCATTGCGTCGGCCGCCGCCTGATGCGACCTCCCTTGCACCAGGACCAGCGTGTCGTCAGAGTAGCAAACCACGCTGACGCCATCATGGAGGTTGGCCCACAGCACCCAGTCGTAGCCGATGTCCCACTGGAACGGCCCCACAACCGATCCCTGCGGGACACCGCACGACATCTCTCGCCGGTTCCACTCCCCATCGCAACCGGGGTAGATGACGGCTCTGTCCGTCAGATACGCCTCGACTATTCGACGGAGGTAGGGCGGGACCCGGTGATACCGAAGTGCCTCCACAATGCAGCTCCAGGGCAGGGTGTTGAACGTGTTGGCGATGTCGAGTGACACCGCCACGACGACCCCACGCGCATGATGGCGGCCACCGTCGAGCGCCCCTTGCGGAAGCCAAACTGGCTGTCCGCAAGATCCGGCCCCGTCCTCACCAGGTGCCCGACGAGGCGGCCCGCAATCACTCTCCCAAAGAGCTTGCCGACCTCGTCGACCAGCACGATGCGCCGGTATGCGGACGGAGAGTCCGCAAGGCGCCCTGGCTTCCGAATAAGGACCAGCTTCCCCGTCTTCCAACGGAGTGGAAACTGGCCTCTCCAAACATGGGCTTAAGAGCGCTTCCAGTCGAGGCCTGAGAGCCCTCGAGGCCAGGACCCAGGCTTTACCTGGCAAGCCGTCGGGTCCTGGGGCGGTATTTTTGGCCTTCAGCCTTCCTACCGCCACTCTCAGATCTACCCCGGTCACATCAGGGATGTCGTCGTCGTCGTCCACGTGGTCCGCTTCGGGCACCGCAAGTGGCGGAGCCATGGGCGGGGGAGTGTGCTCCCCCCGTGAAGGGAACACGCTCACCAGCTCGGGGTGGAGACTGCGTCAGCGGGGGGGCCCAGGTGCGAAGTTTATTCCGCACCATTTTATAAGGGCGCCCCCATGGATCTCTGTTCAGAGTCTCCACCATCTCCTCGCGGACCCTATCCTTGGCCCGCTGGACAGCCTCTTGGAGGGCGGTCTTCGCCGCTCTGTACCTCTCGTACAACTCCGCCTCCGCGGCTTCCGCATCTGGAGGGCGGATGCGGAGCCTGCGGTGCCTGGTGTACAGGTGTCGCGCGTCGACGCACGCCTTGCGTAGCGACTCCACCTCCTGCGACCACCAGTACACCTGACGTCGGGCACGTCCTGGCCGGACTCGGGGCATTACCACGTCGCAAATCTCGGACATGGCCTCCCGAGCATAACACCACTCGTGTGGCCTTCGCTTTGTGTGGGCTAGCTGACCCGACAAACTAGCTAAGGGTGTTTAAATAGAATTAACAACAACACGCGGTGTGTTGTATCAATATGCTGACTAAAGCGCGGCTTTTACACTGCGG
Organism: Oligia fasciuncula; assembly: GCA_963082905.1. Classification (NCBI taxonomy): domain Eukaryota; kingdom Metazoa; phylum Arthropoda; class Insecta; order Lepidoptera; family Noctuidae; genus Oligia; species Oligia fasciuncula. Next base: position 9,435,916 of record OY720395.1, on the reverse strand, counting down.
CGTGGTTCGGGGCGCTTTTCCGCGCGATTTTGCGTCGCCCCTTCGCGTTGCAGTCTGAACGTCCTATTTGGACGTGAATAGTGCAGCTCTCTAAATGCTATGAAATATAAACTAACACCCACTTGCACCACAAATCGCCTAACGAATTCTGGACCACGGAACCCTTCGCTGTCCGTGGCCCGACACACATTTTTTTTATTTATAACCATCAAAAAAATTCGTGATTCATATTCATAATGTGTTTATTCTCTTTGTTCCAGATAAACACATTAAATTAGAGGACAAACAATAAGCTTTAAATGTCTTCTGAATTATATCTTATGCTTTACAATAATAAATAATTATTAACTTTGAATTGGTCAGCAACGCAAGTCTATTAACACTTTATTTATATTAACCTTTTGAACGCCAGAGCATAAACGCACGCGCGTGCCCTCCACGCCAAGCCACAATTTTAAATATTTAAGGTATACAAATAAAAACACACAAAAGTAATGATTTAATTGTTTATTTCGTGATAAAGTGCACTGCATTTTTTTGTCACATATTTGCACACGGCACGGGCACGCGCTTGCTTGTCACGTATATGTGACAATGGCGTTCAAAGGGTTAATAATTTTGAGTGAAATATATTTTTGAAATCGGAACCGACGCATTGTTTTTAAAGAATATTACTCCGTGTCCTGACGATTGCGTATTCGCGCAATGATCGCTTTCGGTTAGAACACGGTCTTCGGTATTAAAAAATCATTTTTTCGAATAACTTTGTGTCAATTTTGATGATAATGAAAAGTATCAATGTTTCTGTTGCTGAATGAATACAGTGCTTTCACAGTTTATTTTACCTCTGATTTTGCATCACTGCCAAAATCACAGTTATCTTTATTCTCGTTACGTTAAGGTTGCTGTTGGGTTGCTGCTGCCAGAGGTAAAATAACTGTGAAGACTTTAGCAATTACGAGGTCGACGATAAGCATGTAATTTATTAATACTGTCACACTGACCGACTCCTCAACGCCCAGCCCAAACTATGATGTAGTCATGTAGACAAGGAATAAGGACAGAATTTTCCAAAGTCCGGGATAGAGAACATAAGGCGGACGAAGTCGCTGGAAAACAACATTCATTGTGCCTTATTTTAATAATTTTACACCTGCAGAAGGGAACATGGAGTGTTACCTTGAAAGGCGGTACAATATTTTCAGTTATTGATTCTGCTCAGTGCAGTTATGAGAAAATTATTACCAATGTTTTAAAATTGGTTAAGATTTTTTGTCATTACTAACCACTGGTGGGTTTACTGGAGGAACGACCGTTAAAAAAAGATAATGGATAAGATCAATGGTCATTACGGACGTAATTAGTGACACTCAAAACCATTCTATTTTATTTACTTCTGCCCGCGACTGTCCGCGTGGAAGACCACTTACCATAAAACATCCTATGGCAATAGTGTAGGTTTCTACCAGTGATTTTTTTTATTTTAAATAAAGAAAATAAATAATTTTACCTCCATATTATGATATATTAGTTTAGATTTTGTCTTGATTTGCTGAAGAGAGCATTACCCAAGTGCACGCCAAGCTTATATTATGAAATGTTTTAGTTACTGCATAGTTTCATCATGCTGCTGTTCTTATCCCGATTTATTTGGGGTTGACGAAATATGTCTTATTATTTTTTTCGGTTTTAATAACATGAGTATTATATAATTAATTTCCAAATAAACTAAAAACTTGAAAGATGTAATGTGTTTTATTTATTTTTATCCCTGTGCATATTGCATGTACGACAATGTATGACAATCATAAATCAATCAAATTATTATTTAGTAAACAAATTATTAAAAAAACAAAAACCCGACTAAAAACACAACTGAAAAGAGAAAAAGGTAATGCAAGCATTTCCATAATGCTTGCAGTACCTTAAAGTTATGTTTATATTATTACAGGCCAACCACTTAACTGAGATGGTGCCCGAGGTAGTAGCGCGGTGCGGGAGGGGTGTGGTGACGTGATGCGATGCGATGCGACTGCTCAGTGATTCGTCAACTTGTGACAACTATCACCCCTCCCGCACCGCGCAGCTACCTCCGGCAACGTAACAGTTAAGCGTTCGGCCTATAGGAGTGTAATCATGTGCATAACTCCAGCTTCCTCATATGTGATAGAACAATTCTACCTAGTACCTACCCAATATTTAAGGCATAATAGCTGCAATCAAAGTTCCCAGTCTTAATTTAGCTGCAAGGAATATACTATACTCTCTAACGAGAGTAGTGTTCGCACCCTCTATCTTGGATTTACATTTTGACCCCACTATCGGCTTTAGCACCCACGAAAGCCATGAAAATGACACCCATAGCGAACAATTTCACAGCCGCCATCTTGGATTTACATTTTGACCTCACTAACGGTTTAGGCAACCTCTTTAACTATGTAAACGAAACCCATGACGAAAAAAAAACATGTTAGCAGCAGCCATCTTTGTTTTACAAATAAATTCACGAATTTCTTAAATTCAATCGTGGTCCGATCACAATGTGTGGTGTTCACTATGATCTCTTATTAGGGGTAAAACCAACCTTAAAATCGCGAGAAAAAAAATCAGCGGTTCCGTACATTTTGTCGATTTATGTGTGAACACAAATGTAAAATGGACGGTCCGTGGCGCAAGGATTAAATGTATTACGCGACTACTCGTTCCAACACGGCAGTTCACGGCACCCGTGACAGAGTACCGCGACTATCGCTTAGGGGTAGCGTAGATGCGCGCGTCTGTGTGAGTGTGCCGTTTCGAACGTTTGTACAGACGCCAGCAGGTCAACCTACCCGAAACTGTCAGATTTTCCCAATCAACCTTGAACCTTATGCTTTAGCAATAAAGTCGAAAATCTATTAAAGAAATCTGACAGATTGTAGTAACTTGATGTGCTGGCATCTTGTACGTAGTTTCCGTTTATTCCCGGTCGTCCCCACCACGGAATAGATAAATAAGGTTGGAAAGGCCCTCGCTGCAATTTTGTACTAGGACCAGTGTCGCCGCTTGACCCCCACTATTTTAATTTCTACACATACGCAATACTATGTTTACAAATATTTCGCACACATCCAAATCACACACACATAAATCTCAGGGCAGATATTCGTTCGCCCACTAGCAATACGCTCCCGTAGGCATAGACACTCAAACACGCATAAATGCAATGAAAATTTTCATACACGCTAGTGCTTGACAAAGCCGATATTCTTTGTCGATAAATTATCTGATGAATTTATGGGGGAAAATGAAACATTAAATAAATATTAAGAAATTATTTTATTTTATTTTGATTAATTACAAATAATCACTGACCTTGGAATAAAACATATTTATTAATTGCGAACGAATTTAGTATTCGTCTTTGTCGGCATCCACTTTCCTCTACCTGTCACGTTAATCCATTGTTCCCTGGCGTTAGGTTCTTTAGGAAACATTGCATAATTCAAATTCCTCAATTTAATTTTACTAAATGGTGTAAATAAAAGTTTTAAGAATATAAACGTAAATATTTAAATATAACAAAATAATACACATAATGCATAAACTTAAATAAAAAATCAGAGATTAGTCCCTTTATAACATTCGGTAGGATTCATTCAATGATTAATATAATATTTAATTTACCTACTCAAAATACGTCCGTAAATATAAAATAATCCAAAAATTATCTTTGTCAAACGTAATAGTCGAGAATTCTATCGATGATTTTATTTAACCACATGGTTACCTCACTATCGATAAACATGCGCCGTGCATCACAGCCAATCAGAGCAAAGGACGAAACGTCAACGGTTGAAGTGTAGAGGACGCAATGCATGCAGTACATTGTACGCGTACTTGGTCATTGTGTTGATTGAGCGAGTACGCAGCGGGCAATGTATATTCTTTGTAAATTGTTGCAATAATGTTGTTAATGTTTGGTATTTCATAATGATCAGTATATTTTTATGTTTTTGACACATAATATTGTAATTAAATGTTATTTTGGACTTACCGATGGAAAGATATACCTCCTCGCTTTATACCTGAGGTCTGACTTTTTGTCTTACATGTTATAATTGCACAACACGGCATTATTAAGCAGAGTTCTGTTCTCCGAAGTATTCCGACGCGCACTGAACGCGGTGAATGTATGAATCGGTCGAGTTATGATTGTCGAATCATAACTGTGGCGCGCTTGCCCCGCCCACATTACCATTCCAACCTTATTTATCTATTCCGTGGTCCCCACCCCGTCGATGTGCGTGTGGATTGAGAGATCTTTTCAAAAAACTCTTCCAATCCCAACCAAATTATAAGAGGATTTAGGAAATAATTGTGAAAGGTAAGGTATAAAATTTGTGAAACCTAAACAAAGAAAGTTAGAACTCACTAACTGGATCTCTCAATCTGGACAACTGAAGAAAAAGCCATAACGCGTATCCAAGAATATACTGCCTATGTGTTTATAATTTGCATTTTAATTAATTTTGAAGGATTTGTGAAAGCTGCTAAACAAAATTTCGATTCGTTTCAAAGTCACGTTTAAGATTTATAACGGTTTATATGGATCACTCGGAGTGGACAATAATTGTCCACTACACGACCTAATACTGAAAAAGTATGAATAATTATCATGTTTATTGCAAATTATGCTTCTGGGAAAATTTGTGAAACAAAAATCGTGATTGAAATCTTACTGGTTCAAGAGAAAATGAAAATCTTGTTTTTTGTCGATCGTCAATAAACCAAAACATATAGGTAGGAGGTAGATACATCAGAAATTGTGAAAAATGTTGTACTAAAATTTGACGAATCAGTCGTCCCTGTAAGTGTTGTTGTTGTGTTGTGTGTCGTAATTTTTAGTTTTTGCACTAGTATTTGACCAAGGTTTTGAGATGTTTTCCCTTTGACACTACACCCGTAGCTCTTATCAATAAGCCAGGCCGTCACACTTACACGTATTAGTCCATATCTTGAAAATTACTGAATCGATCTTGATGAAACTTGCACTGTTCCCTAAGTTGAAGAAAATGTAAGCCAATAAAAAAAAAAAGTCACGATCCGATTAACAGTTCCGGAGATATGCGTGGACAAACATACATACATACGTCTATGAAATTTTGTATATTTGTTTGGAAGCCCTAATAGATCATCATATGTGAATATAATGCAATTCCAATAATATTACATACATACGTATCGAATTGATAACCTCCTTTTTTTTGAAGTCGGTAAAAAGATGAATAATTTTTTACAATCCTTGAGGAAAACGTTGAGCTTATATGTGTGCCAAAATGTGACGTCATGCTCCCCAGCCACCCCATGATCGATTTTGCTGTTTTTAAATTCATACAACAATTGTACGCAATATGTACCGAATTAGTGCATACTTAAAAAAATAAGTACCTTAACAGGTTAAGAGGTACAGGCAACTGAATTATGGCTTGCTGTAGAGCATCTCCCCAGCAACCCATGATCGATTTTGCTGTTTTTAAATTCATACAACAATTGTACGCAACATGTACCGAATTAGTACATACTTAAAAAAATAAGTACTTTAACAGGTTAAAAGGTACAGGCAACTGAATTATGGCTTGCTGTAGAGCATCTCCCCAGCAACCCCAAGTAAAATTTGAATAAATTTTACGTAGACACTTATCTATACTAATATTATAAAGAACTACTGGTCCGATTTGAATGATTATTTTAGTGTTGGGTAGTCCATTTATCGAGGAAGGCTATAGGCTATATTTTTTTTCTTCAAAATTAGGGATTCGTAATAAAATTGCTATTTTGTAACAAGGTGTAAAATCGAAAACCTATTTTTGCGTGCGCTGCAAAAACTATTGACAATAATGTACTACGGGTTTGTAGAGCCCATTAAGACCTACAAAAAAGTCCGCGAGAACATATATCTAGCTATCATGGTTTAATCACAATAACCGATTTTGTGTTCAAAATAATTATTAAATCGTCTGAAGAAAAAAAAACTACGTTAAATATGTATCGTAATATTAATCTTTATCGAAATTAAGCATTATATTATCAAGAGTATATAGGAAGAAGTAAAATACTTTTTGTTTCATCTCAATCGGATATTTCGTTTAAAAGTTATCACGTGTGTAAGATGTTAAGAGTTGGTACCTATTAAGGAGTTATGGGCCATAGAGTTTTTTATCTATACTAATAATAAAGCTGAAGAGTTTGTTTGTTTGAACGCGATAATCTCTTTAACTACCGGTCAGATTTGAATTCTTTTTGCATTTGATAGCCCAATTCTTGAGGAAGGCTATAGGCTATTTAACATCACGCTATGACCCTTAGGAGCCGAGCAAAAAGAAAAAAACTCAGAGTGAACGGTAAGCGAATACGAAGTGTTGCGACGCGACGGGGTGGGCGTACAGGAAATTTCACGCGGACGAAGTCGCGGGCAGAAGCTAGTTAGGCAAATAAATGGCTGATAAAAATTGTGCTCTTATTTTTACCACTGGATGTGCTAGCTAAGGCTACTTAAAACCTTTATTTTAAATCTCGATTATAAGCGCCTGAGAAAAATAAATAGCAAAGAGTCTATTTCAGGTGTATTACAAGCTCAAACTGGTACTCTTATGATGACCTTAAGACGAAGGTACACAAAACAAATTTAAGCAAACCATTTCAATCAAACGTGTTAATTTATGTGAAAATTTAATTTGTTAGTCAATGCAAATGTTAGCTATATTGCAATACACAGTTTCTTTTCAATTTGTTCTTTTTTTTTTGTTTGTCATTGTAATGTTATTTAAAACATAATTGACAATGTGCTCAAAGTTGGTACCCACGTAATTCAAATAAAAAGTAATTTAAAAAAATTAAACCGACTTCAAAAATAAATCAACTCAAAATTATGAAATAATTTTAATTTCGGAAGTCGGTGTCGATTGGGATCTGTATTTTATAGTTTTAGTTTTTTGCCACCGACTTCCGAAATTAAAATTATTTCATAATTTTGAGTTGATTTATTTTTGAAGTCGGTTTAATTTTTTTAAATTACTTTTTATTTCGTAATTTTTAGTTGTTGCGCTAGAATTTGACCAAGGTTTTGAGATATTTTCCCTTTGACACTACACCCGTAGCTCGTATCAATAAGCCAGGCCGTCACACTTTCACGTCTTAGTCCATATCTTGAAAATTACTGAATCGATTTTGATCAAACTTGCACTGTTCCCTAAGTTGAAGTAAATGTAAGCCAATAAAAAAAGAATGGTCACGATCCGATTAATAGTTCCGGAGATATGCGTGGACAAACATACATACATACATACATACATACATACATACATACATACGTCTACAAAATTTTGTATATTTGTTTGGAAGCCCTAATAGATTGTCATGTGTGAATATAATGCAATTCCAATAATATTACATACATACGTATCGAATTGATAACCTCCTTTTTTTGAAGTCGGTAAAAACAGCATCGTAATCGGTGCAATATACAGGGTGTTATTGAATTAACGCAAAACCTCTTAAAATCATAGACACACGTATCAAACCGGAAAGGGATCGGCACCGTATCAACTCGAGCCGTTCAATATTCTTTGTATGAAACTCCCTACTGCAACACACACTAATCGGAATCGTAACGTAATCGCTTCGCCTCGGGACAAGCTCACGAACCGCGGTGCGGTGTGTTACGGCTCATCGTCCCCGCGCTTACGGCTCGTCGTTCCCACGCTTACGGCTAGTCGTCCCCGCGCTAATGTCTCTCCGTACCCGAGCTTACGTAAGCTCGGGTACGGTTGGTGTTTTACGAAGAGACGACTCTTCGCCCACCCTTGCCCCTCTCACCCCTCCGGCCTGCCTACTGCACAATCAACCAGCGGTCGGCGAGCCGTAAGCGCGGCGTCGCCTAGCCGTAGCCGAGTCGACGACGTGTCGGAGCTTCTGATCCGCTTTGGTTACGTGCTTACGTTAGGTTGATGCCTGTTTCCCCCCCAGTGGGTTCCCGCATTGTCGAGGCGGGGGGGCTCAGTAGCCGTGGCTTGGACACCCACGGTGAAGCGAAGAGGAACCCGGGGAGGGGCCGCTCGTCAGGGCTTTTGCCGACAAGCCGACGACGTAGCGGCCAACATGTAGGTTGCGGTGCCGCTTGGGCGACATCGCAACTGAGGCGGGCCGCGATGTCGTACCGGAGGCATCGCGGCTGAGGGTTGGAGGCCGCGGCGGGAGAGGAGTGCCGGTATTACGGTGCGCCGCTCTCCCTACCTTCCGCGGCCTTGATGGGGTCGCCACCGTTCGATGGCGGACGCGGTGGGGCCGCAGGGGAAGAGGAGTGTTGGTATGACGTTGGCCACTCTCCCTATCCTCTGCGGCCGAAAATTGGCAGGCGGCGGGGCCAATGACCTGACCCGTCGCAGGGGGACCAAGGGTGGCAGAGACGGGGTCGTCTGGCGCCCATGTGCTGGTTTGGTCCCTGGGGTGGTCACGGCGTGCTATGTGTTCTGGTGCGCCGGTGATGGGGAGTACTCCCCGGAGGAGGGTCCGGTGACGGACAGCCGCGGCGGGTTCACGGATGAGTGCTAACGCGTGCCCGTGTTCCCGCCATAAGCGGCAGAGGAGGACACCGTGGAGTTTTAGTGGGTAAGAGTCCCACATAACTGCACTATCTCCCCGTGGTAGTGCAGAATGCATGAGCATTTCTCCACGTAAAAAAAAAAAAAAAAGGTTGACGCCTGTTTGACGGCGAGGCGAAAGGTGATACGGTGCCGATCCCTTTCCCATTTGATACGTGTGCTATGACCTTTAAGGGGTCATTGTACTCATCATTATGAACAACTATGGGAACAAACCTAAAATCGCAAAAAAAAAACAGCTGTTCCCTACATTTTGACGAGTTATGCGAACATAAATCTAGGGAACAGCTGATTGTTTTTTTTTCGCGATTTCAAGTTTGTTCCTAGAGTAAAAGTTGTTCATAATGATGAGTACAATGACCCCTTAAGAGGTTTTGCGTTAATTCAATAACACGGTGTATATGTATAATACGTTAAATTATTAGGGGGGTTAGTGTCTATAATTTATTTATTACACAACACCTACCGATTTTATGTTAAGGAAAGAGCTTGTAATACACCTGAAATAGACTCTTTGCTATTTATTTTTCTCAGGCGCTTATAATCGAGATTTAAAATAAAGGTTTTAAGTAGCCTTCGCTAGCACATCCAGTGGTAAAAATAAGAGCACAATTTTTATCAGCCATTTATTTGCCTAATAAGTAAGTGTCTACGTAAAATTTATTCAAATTTTACTTGGGGTTGCTGGGGAGATGCTCTACAGCAAGCCATAATTCAGTTGCCTGTACCTTTTAACCTGTTAAAGTACTTATTTTTTTAAGTATGTACTAATTCGGTACATATTGCGTACAATTGTTGTATGAATTTAAAAACAGCAAAATCGATCATGGGTTGCTGGGGAGATGCTCTACAGCAAGCCATAATTCAGTTGCCTGTACCTCATAACCTGTTAAGGTACTTATTTTTTTAAGTATGCACTAATTCGGTACATAGTGCGTACAATTGTTGTATGAATTTAAAAACAGCAAAATCGTTCATGGGGTGATGACGTAAAATGTGCCCCCAAAAATAAAATCTGTGCCCCTTCAGGTTTTCGAGATATTGCATTTCCTGCTGGAGTAACGTTTTGATGAATCGTATATCTCTAAAACCATTGCATGTGCCCCTGTAGAATAAACATACACGAGTAGCTCTTAATGTGTGCCCCTTAGTGCCCCAATTAGATTTAAGAAAATATTTATAGTTTTCATGTTATCGCGGTTTTATGAAAACCCGAAAAAACATCGCTGCGCCTAAATGAGACAAGGCAAGTTTCGCTGAAAACTGTATTCGGTCCTTGACGCTAATAATAACCATACAAAGTTTCAAAACTGTTCATGCATGCGTTTTTTAATTATCTTGCTAAAAGTCAAAACGATGGTGTCATAACTTTGACGGCAAAATACACACATCAACACTGTCTAGGGATATTTTGGATTTACTCAATTTACTCAAAATTTATTAAAAATAACATACAACATGTATATATTTTTATAAAGCCCATTTATCAGACTACACTCCAGAATAAAAGAAAACTATTTTTTTTGCGTAAACAAATTTTTATTCAAATAAAGAAAAAACTTGAAATAATGGTAAAACTAACAATTAATGTGTTTCTCAAGAAAAAGTGAAAAGTAAGGAAAAATTAATCTGTTTTTAACAGTTAATCAGTAGTCAGTAAAACCACCCATGACGTTAATAACGGTCCTGCAACAGTTTTTCATGCTTTGGATTAAGTTATCCAAGTCTTGGTGCGGTATATTGTCCCAGGTCCGGCTAAGATGCAAAAAAAGTTGCTCTTCCGTCGCAATGTATGCAGGGAAATTCCTCAAAGCCCTTCTTTGGAGCATGTCCCACGCGTGTTCTATGGGGTTTAGGTCAGGCGATTGAGCGGGCCAGCCTAAGACCGATACGTCGTGCTCCTGCAACCAGCTCGTCACCACTCTCGCTGTGTGCGGACGGGCGTTATCGTGCATGAGCGTGAATTCTTGGCCCATTTGTAGTCGATGGGGGTAGATTATTGGTACTAGCACCCCGTTACGGTATTTTTCAGCCGTCATAGTGTTTCTGATCCAAACGAGGTCTGTTCTTCCACCAACATGAATTCCCGCCCTAACCATAATTGTGCCGCCGTGGTATGAATGGACTTCCTGAGGATGTTGCAGACGGCTCTCACGACCAGGAACTCGCCTAACACGTACTCTACGTGTATCGGCATGAAAACCGAACCGGGACTCATCGGTAAACAGCACTGCAGATCACTGGTTATCTTCCCAGAGCAAATTTTCACGAGCCCACTCTAGTCGTCGTCCACGATTTCCTCGGCGTAGTGCTGGAGTACGAAGCGGTCTGCGAGCATGAAGGTTAGCTTCATGCAGCTTTCTCCTCACAGTTTGGTCACTCACAAGAAACTGGTGCTCTGACTGGAGCCTCTGAACCAACTGCATGGCCGTAACATTTGGTTGTCTTCTCGCGGCAACTTGCAAAAATCGGTCTTGTCGTTGAGTGGTTATGCGCTTCCCGCCTGGGTGTCTTTCAGCCACTTCACCAGTAGCACGATAACGTGACCATAACCTTGATATCACGTTTTGTCTTGATCCAATCTCCTCAGCAATACTCCGTTGAGTAGCCCCAGCTTGGAGCATGCCTACTGCCCTTAACATTTCCTGTCTCGTTAAATGGCGCCGCTGCATGATAAACACAATAACATTAATTCGAAATTAACCGATAACCTGTTGTAAAACTTAAATTTGACACAAAAAAATAGCCCAAAAACTACTGTAGGTAAATGAAACCTTCGGACTTCGCTACCATTATGCCGCGTAAATCTTTTGTTTTTAATTTATTTTTTCAAATTCAAATTTAGAATCGTTCAAAAAGCTTTAGAAAATAAGCTTTCTTCAAAAGAATTTAAAACTGGACTTTTGAGTTTAAGAACTTTATACAAAATATCCCTAGACGGTGTTGATGTATGTGTGTACAAGGAACCGGCTCAATTCCAGATGTGTAGGTGTAAACCAAAATCTTGTGCCTTTAGTCAAAAATATATGGTGAAAATATTCAGCTTGAAATGTTTCGCATTAAGTAAATATTAACAAAAAACCAAAATATGTAAGCAACGGCTGGTTATCCGACCAAATTCCAATGACTACTAAAAAGCGACGGATTCATACATACGAGTATTTATTTTGATTTAAAATATCATAACAATCCGTGAAATCTTTTATTGAAATCCTCACTATTGCATTTTGACTCTCGGTCTATAGCGGAACAAGTGGGAAATAAAAAGTTCCAATCGTCACCACTGGGGACGAACGAAACTTTTTTTTCCCACTCGTTCCCAGTGGGGACGACGGGGTGGGGACGACCGGGAATAAACGGTAGTTTCCGTACTGTTCATATCTTTACTGTGGCTAAGGGCAGTCTCCTAAGACCATTTTCCTGTAGCTGCCTTTACACTGCCCCATCTCAAAAATACACCCTGTGTACGATCATGGCCAAAGAAAATGTAGGTATTAATTTAGTTAACTTACTTCAGACTTATGATTGTTACATGATTTTAGTTTATACTCGTAGTTAATGTAGAGGCAGAATATAAAAACAAAAAAAAATTAAAATTTAAAAAACCCCCGACAAAAATAAAATTAAGGAATCCCTACAAAAAGCATGAAATAAAAAAATAAATTTAAAAAAATCTTATGGAAGTCGGGGGACCGTTCTGTGGAACACCTTCTATTCTGAGGTCCATCACTTTGTTGTGGCGGCCATCTTGGATTTGAAATTTGTTAGTATTCTACTATTGAAGCCCTTTCATTTCATACCCATATTGAGGGAATTGTGAAAAAATATGTTATCCGCCATTTTGTAGCGGCGGCCATCTTGGACCGATTTTCACATTGATATACATACACTAGATTAGCAATTACCGCGCCAAGGCGTTGCCACTGGGATCAAGACCACTGCGATGTAGGGGGAAGGGGTTAGGTAAACAACATGATGTGTAGTTCTCCAAGAGTCAACCCACAACTGACTGCTCTTGTATCTTTAATTAGTAACGTATATATACATAGCTTGTATGTGACAATATGCAGATACTAAGACTACTAACACAGCATCTCTATCCTAACTATGTGCTATACGTGATGTACGTGCCTTCACACCACATCACCCCTCTTAAAGTTAAAAAAAAACTAAATTACAATGTTTTTTTTTTTCTCTATACATTTTAAACTTATAGTCTAACTCTTACAATATAATTTTGTTCTGTTTTTATGTATTACATCTATCTTATTTTTATATTTAATAATGACATAAATTGGTGACTCGTCTTTTACAACTTCAAACGGTCCATTATAAATACATTCCAATTTATTGCCTGTTTCGTTTTTTACCAATATCCTGTCACCTTCTTTATAAGTTATAGAATTAAGATTCTTATCATAACAATGTTTCCTTGCTAACTTACTTGCTAACAAATTCTCTTTCGCATCATTTTGAGCCCTTTGCAATCTGTACTTAAATTCTAAAGGATAATCATCAAAATTATACAAAGGTTCAACACTTTCACCCTGTAGACTACTTGGTAACCTACAAATTTTACCGAAAACTAATTCATAAGGTGTATATTTGGTTACAGTATTAACTGTTGTGTTATAAGAAAAACACCAATATGGAATCCAAGAACTCCATGATGATGGATTATTATTCGTCTGTATCCTTAAATACGCACCTAAAGTTTTGTGAACGTTTTCCAAAGATCCTATACTTTCATGATGATATGATGTTGATAAGATCTTATTGATGCTCAAGATATTACATAGCTCCACCATTACTTTTGAAATGAACTCAGAACCCCTATCCGTAGCAATTGTCCCCGGTATCCCATATCTCAAAACAAAATTTTCTGCCAAAGCTTTTGCTACCTCATTTGCGGATTTATTTTTTAATGGATACGCCTCTACAAACTTCGTAAGCTCACATTGAAGAGTCAATATGTAAACATTGCCTTTTTCGTCCCTATCAAGCGGTCCCACTATATCTAAATAAATCTTCTCAAACGACGTAGATGCAGTAGGTAGTAGTAATTGTCATTGGTTCCCTAGTATGTCTAGAAAACTTTTGCTTCTTACACTTATCACATTTCCCAATGTACTCCACTACATCTTTTTCAATAGATGGCCAATAATAATACTTCTTTATATTATTCACCATCCTGCGTATACCTGCATGACCACTCGTGGGCAAAATATGAAAATCATTCAAAATAATTTTCTTCTCATCCTTCCCTTCTACTCTCCGTAAATCCTTTACTACACACATTTTAAAACCCTCACATATGGAACTACTATTTTCCTTCAAATACTTTGCCATTCTTGTAATAAAATTAACGTTATAACGATTCTTCAAAATAATAACTTCTTTTATGCCCTTCTCTAGATACAAAAACTGACTATGTCTTTCGACAACTCGTCTCGCGATGATGCCGATAAAGATTCATAGTTTACATAAATACTCGAGTTTTCTGGCATATACACTAAATTGCGCGACTTTGAAAATACCTTTTTACCATTAGTGTTACGTAACATTTTCTCCCATTCATTCAAACATATCTCAATGTCATTTCCTTGTTTTTTAAGAATCTGGTGAAATACCTTCCGCCGAAATAACGTGTCCCAAATAAAGTACTTGCTTCTTCAAAAATTCACATTTAGATGGATTTAGCTTAAGATTCACTTCCCTCAGTCGTGAAAAAACTGACACAAGGTTTCGATTATGCTCATCCAAATTCCGTCCAAAAATAATTAGATCATCCAAATAAATCAGACACCTGTCATAATTCAATCCAGACATGGCCACTGTCATTAACCTGCTAAAAGAACTTGGACTTATCTTCAACCCCATTGGTAACCTACACATCTGATACTGCCCCTTATCTGTTGTGAAAGCAGTGTACTTCCTACTACTCTCTTCCAAAGCACACTGATAATAAGACTGCGACAAATCACAGTGACTAAAGTAAACAGCACCCGACATTGAATCTAAAATTTCATTTATATTCGGCAATGGAAATTTATCATCCTGTATCCTTTCGTTCAACTGCCTGTAATCTATCACCACGCGCCACTTCTTCTCCCCACTACGATCTGCTTTTTTGGGTACAACTAAAACAGGACTAGACCACTCACTAACCGCCTCTTCAATAATATTACTATCCAGCATCTCCTGCACTTGCCTATCAACCTCCTTTTTCTGCACATAAGGTATTCTATATTGTTTCCTATAAACTGGAGTTACATTCTCCTTCAACCGTATTGATTGCTCATACACATTCGTGACATCTAACTTATCTCCCGGAACATGAAATATATCTGAATATTTCGCGCAAATTTGCTCAATTGACAATCGCTCCCCAGCACTCAAATAGTCAAGTTTAAGCAAAGAAAATATTTTCTTAACACGCCCAACGTCCATCTCTGACTCTGCAAAATTACAACAATCGAAATCACTCCAATACCGGACATACTACACACAACTTCCTCAGAGTTTGTGTTCAAAATCCTAATGGGTATCATCCCATTCCTAGGCCTCGCCATCACACTAGCTAAGAACACTCCTTCACGCAATTCTTTCCTAACCACTACACAATCTTCTGCTCTGTTAACGGGGTAATACCTAATCACTTCACATCGCGGAGGAATAGTCAACAAGTAATCATAGGACTTAAGCGGTATCGAAATCGTCCGCCGTTCACGATCCTTAAGAGACAACTTGTTTACCGAAAAATCTATAATACCACTATACTTCTGCAAGAAATCCTGCCCCAATATTCCAACCGACTTACATGGCAAATCATCAAATACATAAAACTTATGCACGAACGAACACCGTCCGCACCCCAACTTCAAACACACATAACCTATAGCTCGCAAACTACCTCCTACACCATTAATCACTAAGTCTTCCTTAACTATTTTACAGCACAAAGCGTTATTGCTCAAGAAACTGCTCTTTACGGCTGATATCGACGCACCCGTATCTACTAACCATTCCGTATCTACACTATCCACTAGTAAATTAACCCAGTTAATACTATCACAAGCTAAAATATGCTTAACCTCGAAAAAACTGAGTCTCACTCGACTGTTCGCCTTCGCTACTCCGTGACATTGTCACTGCGCCTGAGTCAGCATCGCCCCGCGCATGCTCAAAACACGCTACACGCCGCCGACCTTGCTGAGTCTGGCGTCCACGACTAGCATTATTGCTGCGACCGCGCATTCCACCGCTATGCCTTACGCTGACATTTTTGTGCGTACGCCCAACAGCTGTTCTCTGCTGCGCGCGTCCAATTCCTACAGCGTGCCGCCCATAACTATTTCCACGACACCTATCGCCCGTAGAAAAGCCACCCCTTGCGGGCCAATGCTGGTACGTCATGACTTGCGCCGACGAAGCACAATCTTCGTCTTCTGCCACCCTGATAGCATCCTTCAAACAAGTTAAATTCCGCGCCGTAACAATCGTACCAAGACGCTGATTACGAAGTCCGTCAGCAAACTTCCTAATCGCATACTTTTCATTCAACGGCTGCAAAATCTTATAAGCTTCGGAGCTTTCCCCGGCTTGAGAAATAGTCAAATTGACCATCAACTTCTCTATATCAGCACCGAACTCCGCGACCGATTTATTATTCTGCCTAGCGCGAGAAAGTTTGGCTTGTACAGCTACGTCCGACTCCACCGTCAATAAATGTCTCTTCATGTCAGCCAACAAACTGTCTACCGTCGCGTAATTGGAGGACAACCGAATCCTAGCCCCCTGGGTAAGCCGTGTAGTCAGTACGAATTTAACTAAAAGTGCACTATCAGCCCCTTCTAGCATCGAACTATATAAACCTATGGCATCAATTAAATCTTGGGTTACTTGCTCATCCCCATTCATTTTCGGTAACAAGCTAACCGCCGTTCTCAAAGAAAACCTTTCCGCCGCCATTTTTTGTTCGACTCTGCTCTCGTCCTCAAACTTTATAGTTTCTACGTACAAATTTTCTATCTTATCTACCAACTGCGTTAACTCTTCCGAAAATTTGCTCGACCTTGCAACTATACACTTAAATTTACCGTATAAGGCTTTCGCCTCGCTTATTTTCTCATCAAAATTTTTACCTATCCGCCTACTAGGACCTAATTTAACAATAGATTCCCTTAACACTTTAAGTTGCACAAACAGTGACGTTAATTCTACTTCCATTTAAAACTATTGTCTCTAAATTTACCGATGACTGCAAGCACTTGCACTCGCCACAACACTTAATTTCACATTAAAACCACTTACGCCCCTCGTCGCTCCGTCCGCTCCCGGTCAAGCCATCTGCACAGCTTTCTGCACCTCCCGCTGATTCATCTTCTCTTCAATCCAACTCTGGTGACACCTTCTATACAACCGGACTGCCACGCCAACGATGACAACCGTCAAACACACAGCAATGAACAACAGCACCTTGTTGATAGCTGCTACCTGCTCCTGCGTAACCGCTACGGCATTTGAACCACCAGCCGCCGTCTGAGCGATAATGACCTCTTCCTTCGACGTTGTGCTCCCCATGGCCCGTGACCCGACGTGACGTGCGAAACCGACTATACCGCGATTTGACTTGCCCCCACCGGCAACTATAACGCCGTCCAGCCGACTGGCAGGGTCGCCATGCGATGTAGGGGGAAGGGGTTAGGTAAACAACATGATGTGTAGTTCTCCAAG
This sequence comes from Oligia fasciuncula, assembly GCA_963082905.1. Taxonomy (NCBI): domain Eukaryota; kingdom Metazoa; phylum Arthropoda; class Insecta; order Lepidoptera; family Noctuidae; genus Oligia; species Oligia fasciuncula. The sequence continues at coordinate 9,418,538 of OY720395.1, read as the reverse complement.
AGTCAACCCACAACTGACTGCTCTTGTATCTTTAATTAGTAACGTATATATACATAGCTTGTATGTGACAATATGCAGATACTAAGACTACTAACACAGCATCTCTATCCTAACTATGTGCTATACGTGATGTACGTGCCTTCACACCACATCACCCCTCTTAAAGTTAAAAAAAAACTAAATTACAATGTTTTTTTTTTTCTCTATACATTTTAAACTTATAGTCTAACTCTTACAATATAATTTTGTTCTGTTTTTATGTATTACATCTATCTTATTTTTATATTTAATAATGACATTTGGTGACTCGTCTTTTACAACTTCAAACGGTCCATTATAAATACATTCCAATTTATTGCCTGTTTCGTTTTTTACCAATATCCTGTCACCTTCTTTATAAGTTATAGAATTAAGATTCTTATCATAACAATGTTTCCTTGCTAACTTACTTGCTAACAAATTCTCTTTCGCATCATTTTGAGCCCTTTGCAATCTGTACTTAAATTCTAAAGGATAATCATCAAAATTATACAAAGGTTCAACACTTTCACCCTGTAGACTACTTGGTAACCTACAAATTTTACCGAAAACTAATTCATAAGGTGTATATTTGGTTACAGTATTAACTGTTGTGTTATAAGAAAAACACCAATATGGAATCCAAGAACTCCATGATGATGGATTATTATTCGTCTGTATCCTTAAATACGCACCTAAAGTTTTGTGAACGTTTTCCAAAGATCCTATACTTTCATGATGATATGATGTTGATAAGATCTTATTGATGCTCAAGATATTACATAGCTCCACCATTACTTTTGAAATGAACTCAGAACCCCTATCCGTAGCAATTGTCCCCGGTATCCCATATCTCAAAACAAAATTTTCTGCCAAAGCTTTTGCTACCTCATTTGCGGATTTATTTTTTAATGGATACGCCTCTACAAACTTCGTAAGCTCACATTGAAGAGTCAATATGTAAACATTGCCTTTTTCGTCCCTATCAAGCGGTCCCACTATATCTAAATAAATCTTCTCAAACGACGTAGATGCAGTAGGTAGTAGTAATTGTCATTGGTTCCCTAGTATGTCTAGAAAACTTTTGCTTCTTACACTTATCACATTTCCCAATGTACTCCACTACATCTTTTTCAATAGATGGCCAATAATAATACTTCTTTATATTATTCACCATCCTGCGTATACCTGCATGACCACTCGTGGGCAAAATATGAAAATCATTCAAAATAATTTTCTTCTCATCCTTCCCTTCTACTCTCCGTAAATCCTTTACTACACACATTTTAAAACCCTCACATATGGAACTACTATTTTCCTTCAAATACTTTGCCATTCTTGTAATAAAATTAACGTTATAACGATTCTTCAAAATAATAACTTCTTTTATGCCCTTCTCTATACAAAAACTGACTATGTCTTTCGACAACTCGTCTCGCGATGATGCCGATAAAGATTCATAGTTTACATAAATACTCGAGTTTTCTGGCATATACACTAAATTGCGCGACTTTGAAAATACCTTTTTACCATTAGTGTTACGTAACATTTTCTCCCATTCATTCAAACATATCTCAATGTCATTTCCTTGTTTTTTAAGAATCTGGTGAAATACCTTCCGCCGAAATAACGTGTCCCAAATAAAGTACTTGCTTCTTCAAAAATTCACATTTAGATGGATTTAGCTTAAGATTCACTTCCCTCAGTCGTGAAAAAACTGACACAAGGTTTCGATTATGCTCATCCAAATTCCGTCCAAAAATAATTAGATCATCCAAATAAATCAGACACCTGTCATAATTCAATCCAGACATGGCCACTGTCATTAACCTGCTAAAAGAACTTGGACTTATCTTCAACCCCATTGGTAACCTACACATCTGATACTGCCCCTTATCTGTTGTGAAAGCAGTGTACTTCCTACTACTCTCTTCCAAAGCACACTGATAATAAGACTGCGACAAATCACAGTGACTAAAGTAAACAGCACCCGACATTGAATCTAAAATTTCATTTATATTCGGCAATGGAAATTTATCATCCTGTATCCTTTCGTTCAACTGCCTGTAATCTATCACCACGCGCCACTTCTTCTCCCCACTACGATCTGCTTTTTTGGGTACAACTAAAACAGGACTAGACCACTCACTAACCGCCTCTTCAATAATATTACTATCCAGCATCTCCTGCACTTGCCTATCAACCTCCTTTTTCTGCACATAAGGTATTCTATATTGTTTCCTATAAACTGGAGTTACATTCTCCTTCAACCGTATTGATTGCTCATACACATTCGTGACATCTAACTTATCTCCCGGAACATGAAATATATCTGAATATTTCGCGCAAATTTGCTCAATTGACAATCGCTCCCCAGCACTCAAATAGTCAAGTTTAAGCAAAGAAAATATTTTCTTAACACGCCCAACGTCCATCTCTGACTCTGCAAAATTACAACAATCGAAATCACTCCAATACCGGACATACTACACACAACTTCCTCAGAGTTTGTGTTCAAAATCCTAATGGGTATCATCCCATTCCTAGGCCTCGCCATCACACTAGCTAAGAACACTCCTTCACGCAATTCTTTCCTAACCACTACACAATCTTCTGCTCTGTTAACGGGGTAATACCTAATCACTTCACATCGCGGAGGAATAGTCAACAAGTAATCATAGGACTTAAGCGGTATCGAAATCGTCCGCCGTTCACGATCCTTAAGAGACAACTTGTTTACCGAAAAATCTATAATACCACTATACTTCTGCAAGAAATCCTGCCCCAATATTCCAACCGACTTACATGGCAAATCATCAAATACATAAAACTTATGCACGAACGAACACCGTCCGCACCCCAACTTCAAACACACATAACCTATAGCTCGCAAACTACCTCCTACACCATTAATCACTAAGTCTTCCTTAACTATTTTACAGCACAAAGCGTTATTGCTCAAGAAACTGCTCTTTACGGCTGATATCGACGCACCCGTATCTACTAACCATTCCGTATCTACACTATCCACTAGTAAATTAACCCAGTTAATACTATCACAAGCTAAAATATGCTTAACCTCGAAAAAACTGAGTCTCACTCGACTGTTCGCCTTCGCTACTCCGTGACATTGTCACTGCGCCTGAGTCAGCATCGCCCCGCGCATGCTCAAAACACGCTACACGCCGCCGACCTTGCTGAGTCTGGCGTCCACGACTAGCATTATTGCTGCGACCGCGCATTCCACCGCTATGCCTTACGCTGACATTTTTGTGCGTACGCCCAACAGCTGTTCTCTGCTGCGCGCGTCCAATTCCTACAGCGTGCCGCCCATAACTATTTCCACGACACCTATCGCCCGTAGAAAAGCCACCCCTTGCGGGCCAATGCTGGTACGTCATGACTTGCGCCGACGAAGCACAATCTTCGTCTTCTGCCACCCTGATAGCATCCTTCAAACAAGTTAAATTCCGCGCCGTAACAATCGTACCAAGACGCTGATTACGAAGTCCGTCAGCAAACTTCCTAATCGCATACTTTTCATTCAACGGCTGCAAAATCTTATAAGCTTCGGAGCTTTCCCCGGCTTGAGAAATAGTCAAATTGACCATCAACTTCTCTATATCAGCACCGAACTCCGCGACCGATTTATTATTCTGCCTAGCGCGAGAAAGTTTGGCTTGTACAGCTACGTCCGACTCCACCGTCAATAAATGTCTCTTCATGTCAGCCAACAAACTGTCTACCGTCGCGTAATTGGAGGACAACCGAATCCTAGCCCCCTGGGTAAGCCGTGTAGTCAGTACGAATTTAACTAAAAGTGCACTATCAGCCCCTTCTAGCATCGAACTATATAAACCTATGGCATCAATTAAATCTTGGGTTACTTGCTCATCCCCATTCATTTTCGGTAACAAGCTAACCGCCGTTCTCAAAGAAAACCTTTCCGCCGCCATTTTTTGTTCGACTCTGCTCTCGTCCTCAAACTTTATAGTTTCTACGTACAAATTTTCTATCTTATCTACCAACTGCGTTAACTCTTCCGAAAATTTGCTCGACCTTGCAACTATACACTTAAATTTACCGTATAAGGCTTTCGCCTCGCTTATTTTCTCATCAAAATTTTTACCTATCCGCCTACTAGGACCTAATTTAACAATAGATTCCCTTAACACTTTAAGTTGCACAAACAGTGACGTTAATTCTACTTCCATTTAAAACTATTGTCTCTAAATTTACCGATGACTGCAAGCACTTGCACTCGCCACAACACTTAATTTCACATTAAAACCACTTACGCCCCTCGTCGCTCCGTCCGCTCCCGGTCAAGCCATCTGCACAGCTTTCTGCACCTCCCGCTGATTCATCTTCTCTTCAATCCAACTCTGGTGACACCTTCTATACAACCGGACTGCCACGCCAACGATGACAACCGTCAAACACACAGCAATGAACAACAGCACCTTGTTGATAGCTGCTACCTGCTCCTGCGTAACCGCTGCGGCATTTGAACCACCAGCCGCCGTCTGAGCGATAATGACCTCTTCCTTCGACGTTGTGCTCCCCATGGCCCGTGACCCGACGTGACGTGCGAAACCGACTATACCGCGATTTGACTTGCCCCCACCGGCAACTATAACGCCGTCCAGCCGACTGGCAGGGTCGCCATGCGATGTAGGGGGAAGGGGTTAGGTAAACAACATGATGTGTAGTTCTCCAAGAGTCAACCCACAACTGACTGCTCTTGTATCTTTAATTAGTAACGTATATATACATAGCTTGTATGTGACAATATGCAGATACTAAGACTACTAACACAGCATCTCTATCCTAACTATGTGCTATACGTGATGTACGTGCCTTCACACCACAGCCTCAATCGTAGCTAATGTCAGTTCAGTGCTCTGTGTGACGCCAACCGAAGTTAGCCGAGTGAAAATTACCGCCAAAATGGGAAAATTCGTAGTGAAAGAGTGCGCTTCGAGGTCACAAAAACACAATAAATTAACCAGAATTACTTTCCACGCGTAAGTTTATTGTTTCTGTGTTTATATCAACGTAAAAACGCAATAAAAATAAATAAAATGTAGAATTTTGTAAATTAGGTTCAATGTTGCCACTAAAAACTTAGTTTTAGTTTCCCACATTATGTGGGAGTTTTTAATTTATAGAGTATGTGATTTAAAATATTTTATAAAACTAAGGGTGGGTTGCATCAATAGCTCCGTTATAGTTTGCGTCAAAATTAAATTTAATCGTAACCATAACTATAACTATAGAATCTACTATCCGCTGTTGCACCGTCATATATTTTACATGTTTTACAGTTAAAGTTAAAAGGGTGACAAGTGATAAGACGTCATATTTCCCCAAAATGTACGTGGGTAATTTTTTGACAAGGGCAACACTTCAAGCTTGTTGTCATCACGCTTTCTTTGTTTGACACTAGTGATGTTACTCAGTCATTAATGGTCAGGCACTCGATTGTCTCGATTATGTAAATTAAAAACTCAATAACAGAATCATAGCAAGATCAAAAATACAGTAACCGTTCTATATTGGTAATGTAACAAGATGTTTAAGTCAGTGACTGAGGGAAGGGAGGCCTTTGCCCTGCAGTGGGACAGAAATGGCTGTTAATAATAATAATTCGGCTAAGATTAGCTTTGTTCGACTTTGTAAAGAACTTTTTGTCTTACTCACATTCCACTGATTATGAGATTGATCTGATAAAATCAGTGACGATTTAATGACAAATTACACTTTATTATCTGACAGCACTAACCCACAGAACATGTATTTTCTCTTATTAAAACTCTGTGACTCTGTACATCACAGTATTATGACGGTTTATTACACGAAATATATTTATTACCTGGTTTATTTATCCAAGAATGATAGTTAACTAGTGTGGCAGTGTGGTGATATTTATCTAATCACAACTAAATCGAGTGGCACATCGAGAGAAAATGGACGCGATTTTTTATTTATTTCAGTAACGAGTTAAATAAAATCGAGCCGCATCACTATCTGACACTGTCAGAAACACAAGTGTCAAGTGTGATAATAACATTCATTTTATTTTTCCGTTTCTTTCGAATTGCATGAAATTGATATTTCTGTTTTCCTGTGTGTAATTGAAGGATTGTATTATTGGAAAATTCATTACAGCATTTACTCCAGAAGGTTGTTGTGTTAATTGTTCAGTAAGATTGCAACGCAATGTGCGAAAACATTGCCCGAGACTGCTGCAGATGTGCGGTAACTTGTGAACGCATGGATTCACGAACGCAAATCAAATCATCTGTGCAGTTTAACGAAAGTGCGTATAGACAATGCAAGAAAGTATTGAAACTGTTATACATTATGGAGATTTGGATACAGGAATATTTACATTCTATGGCGATTTTCACAGCAAACGCATACTGTGCCTGATGAATGCGGGAAAGAACATTATTTTGCAGTGGATTCCAGCACACCAAAAAGAACAATAATAATATTAGTTAGAAAACGCTTATAACACCGAGCTGCTCTTGCTGGATGCTGTTGCAAGGTTGCAACTGTTTGGTGGGCAGACGTTGGTATAGTTGGCTGTTGTGCACATGTAATGTTGAGCATGCGGTATTTATGTATTTTCATCGGTGGAGCGACCTGCATATTTTTTAGATGAAATATTACCTACTTCTAAGTCGTGTGACGTTGAAATTAATATAAGTAGGTACTTACAGTAATAAAAATGCTTTGTTATGTACAATTTGTGTTTTTTTTTTTTGAACGTTTGAAAACACCCCTACTCGCTGAGCAGTGGTGTGTCCATCGTAACAGATGCGACTTACAGCTTGTAGGTCGTAGGTTTGAACCCAGACAGGCACTATGTTTTATGTTAAGGGTTTGGTTTCCGCACTTAGTCCTTCAGTGGACCATTGTGCGTCGGCCGTCGGTGGTTATTCCAACCAGCCCACTGCACAGAGGACTGTCTGTTATGCCTAATGTGTAAAAGTGTTTATTTAGTGAGCAGTGTCCCGTGATGGTCCCCGTCACCAGGCGCAGGCCTTTCCTGTCCAGTCGTAGTAGGCGCCTGGTTAGCCTGCCATTCAATGACGGCATGGCTTCTTTGGACTGCCTGCAGCCTGGTGACGACGTCCACCAGCTTTCTGCTTGTGTATGGGTGTGCTCCTGTAGCCACCTGCGTAGTTGGTTGAAGGGGATGGGCACGATAGGTTCCGGTCCACAGACTGACATACTGGAAGCCCGTCTGGCCAGCTCGTCAGCTGCGTCGTTGCCTAGCGATCCACTGTGTCCTTTTATCCATTGTAGTGTCACTGTATTGCAGTTCGATACCGTTACCCGCTCGAGCGCATTGTGACATTCTAGTATTAGATTCGATGTAATGCTTTCAGACAGGCACTTTACTTTGTGTAAATTATTTCATCACCACTGCTCTCAAAACGGTGAAGGAAAACATCGTGAGGAAACCGGCATGTCCTAGAACCAAAAAATCAGAAGAATACGCAGAAGCATACGCTAGAGCTTAAGTTTCTTTGGCAATTAAAGCAACGCAGTGAAGAGCAACAGTGAAGCTAGAACTAAAAATGTAAAAACTGAAATTAGAAATCGATATTCTTCAGTAAAATGTTCTCAGGGGTTCTTGTTTTCAGCAAGCAAATCGATCAATGCGATGGTGATTTTTTTTCTCTTCCTAACTGGCAAATCGGATTCACTGTCACTATCATCGCTATTAGAGCTTTATTCCCACAATATTTCGCGGAGTAAAGACATACCTAATTTGTTTTAATAGGTACTTTATTCAACAACACAATATTTTTATAGGTTACAACTGCAAAGCAGATGACATTACAATGACACTAACCGTAACTATAGCCCTTAATCGGCCGAAATTGGTCGATTAATGTTATAGTTATGTGTGACGTCATTTTAACAATTGTGACAAAAGTTAAAACGATGCAACCCGAATTTCGCTTAACCGGAGATTTGACGTCTGTCAAAGCTTTGATTATAGTTAAAAATGGCTTGTTATAGTTATTTATGACGTCATTTTAACAATTCTCAAACCGATGCAACCCGAATTTTGCTTAACCGGAGATTTGACGGCTGTCATTGGATTGGTTATGGTTATAGTTAGCATAAATAACTATAACAAGCCATTTTTAACTATAATCAAAGCTTTGACAGACGTCAAATCTCCGGTTAAGCGAAATTCGGGTTGCATCGATTTAAGTTTTGTCATAATTGTTAAAATGACGTCACACATAACTATAACATTAATCGACCAAATTCGGCCGGTTAAGGGCTATAGTTACGGTTAGTGTCATTGTAATGTCATCTGCTTTGCAGTTGTAACCTATAAAAATATTGTGTTGTTGAATAAAGTACCTATTAAAACAAATTAGGTATGTCTTTACTCCGCGAAATATTGTGGGAATAAAGCTCTTCTAGCGATGATAGTGACAGTGAATCCGATTTGCCAGTTAGGAAGAGAAAAAAAATCACCATCGCATTGATCGATTTCATAAGTGTGATGAGAATAAATTTTTGGACAGATTCCGGGTTTTTAGTTCCCAAGGGTTCTTGTTTTCAGCAAGGGTCCTCCCTTGCTGAAAACAAGAAACCCCTGAGAATATTTTACTTAAGAATATCGATTTCTAATTTCAGTTTTTTTATTTTTAGTTCTAGCTTCACTGTTGCTCTTCAGTGTGTTGCTTTAATTGCCAAAGAAACTTAAGCTCTAGCGTATGCTTCTGCGTATTCTTCTGAATTTTTGGTTCTAGGACATGCCGGTTTCCTCACGATGTTTTCCTTCACCGTTTTGAGAGCAGTGGTGATGAAATAATTTACACAAAGTAAAGTGCCTGTCTGGGTTCAAACCTACGACCTACAAGCTGTAAGTCGCATCTGTTACGACGGACACACCACTGCTCAGCGAGTAGGGGTGTTTTCAAACGTTAAAAAAAAAACACATAAATTGTACATAACAAAGCATTTTTATTTCTGCAAGTAGGTACCTACTTATATTAATTTCAACGTCACACGACTTAGAAGTAGGTAATATTTCATCTAAAAAATATGCAGGTCGCTCCACCGATGAAAATACATAAATACCGCATGCTCAACATTACATGTGCACAACAGCCAACTATACCAACGTCTGCCCACCAAACAGTTGCAACCTTGCAATAGCATCCAGCAAGAGCAGCTCGGTGTTATAAGCGTATTCTAACTAATATTATTATTGTTCTTTTTGGTGTGCTGGAATCCACTGCAAAATAATGTTCTTTCCCGCATTCATCAGGCACAGTATGCGTTTGCTGTGAAAATCGCCATATGATGTAAATATTCCTGTATCCAAATCTCCATAATGTATAACAGTTTCAATACTTTCTTGCATTGTCTATACACACTTTCGTTAAACTGCACAGATGATTTGTATTTGCGTTCGTGAATCCATGCGTTCTCAAGTTACCGCACATCTGCAGCAGTCTCGGGCAATGTTTTCGCACATTGCGTTGCAATCTTACTGAACAATTAACTCAACATCCTTCTGGAGTAAATGCTGTAATGCATCTTCCAATAATACAATCCTTCAATTACATACAGGAAAACAGAAATATCAATTTCATGCAATTCGAAAGAAACGGAAAAATAAAATGAATGTTATTATCACTTACGTCTTGTCTTTCTGACAGTGTCAGATAGTGATGCGGCTCGATTTTATTTAACTCGTTACTCAAATAAAAAAAAATAAAGAATCGAGTCCATTTTCTCTCGATGTGCCACTCGGTTTAGTTGCGATTAGATAAATATCATCAACACTGCCACACTAGTTAACTATCATTCTTGGATAATAAACCAGGTAATACATAATACTGTAATGTACAGAGTCACAGAGTTTTAATAAGAGAAAATACATGTTCTGTGGGTTAGTGCTGTCAGATAATAAAGTGTAATTTTTCATTAAATCTTCACTGATTTTATCAGATCAATCTGATAATCAGTGGAATGTAAGACAAAAAGCTCTTTACAAAGTCGAACAAAGCCAATCTTAGCCGAATTATTATTATTATCAGCCATGTCTGTCCCACTGCAGGGCAAAGGCCTCCCTTCCTTCAGTCACTGACTTAAACACCTTGGTACATTACCAATATAGAACGGTTACTGTATTTTTGATCTTGCTATGATTCTGTTCTTGTGTTTTTAATTTACATAATAGAGACAATCGAGTGCCTGACCGTTAATGACTGAGTAACATCACTAGTGTCAAACAAAGAAAGCGTGATGACAACAAGCTTGAAGTGTTGCCCTTGTCAAAAAATTACCCACGTACATTTTGGGGAAATATGACGTCTTATCACTTGTCACCCTTTTAACTTTAACTGTAAAACATGTAAAATATATGACGGTGCAACAGCGGATAGTAGATTCTATGGTTATGGTTACGGTTACGATTAAATTTAACTTTGACGCAAACTATAACGGAGCTTTCTCGATTGTCTCTATTATGTAAATTAAAAACACAAGAACAGAATCATAGCAAGATCAAAAATACAGTAACCGTTCTATATTGGTAATGTACGGACGCCAGCAGGTCAACCTACCCGAAACTGTCAGATTTTCCCAATCAACCTTGAACCTTATGATTTAGCAATAAAGTCGAAAATCTATTAAAGAAATCTGACAGATTGTAGTAACTTGATGTGCTGGCGTCTGTACCAAGGTGTTTAAGTCAGTGACTGAAGGAAGGGAGGCCTTTGCCCTGCAGTGGGACAGAAATGGCTGATAATAATAATAATTCGGCTAAGATTGGCTTTGTTCGACTTTGTAAAGAGCTTTTTGTCTTACATTCCACTGATTATCAGATTGATCTGATAAAATCAGTGAAGATTTAATGAAAAATTACACTTTATTATCTGACAGCACTAACCCACAGAACATGTATTTTCTCTTATTAAAACTCTGTGACTCTGTACATTACAGTATTATGACGGCTTATTACACGAAATATATTTATTACCTGGTTTATTATCCAAGAATGATAGTTAACTAGTGTGGCAGTGTTGATGATATTTCTAATCGCAACTAAACCGAGTGGCACATCGAGAGAAAATGGACTCGATTCTTTATTTTTTTTTATTTGAGTAACGAGTTAAATAAAATCGAGCCGCATCACTATCTGACACTGTCAGAAAGACAAGACGTAAGTGATAATAACATTCATTTTATTTTTCCGTTTCTTTCGAATTGCATGAAATTGATATTTCTGTTTTCCTGTATGTAATTGAAGGATTGTATTATTGGAAGATGCATTACAGCATTTACTCCAGAAGGATGTTGAGTTAATTGTTCAGTAAGATTGCAACGCAATGTGCGAAAACATTGCCCGAGACTGCTGCAGATGTGCGGTAACTTGAGAACGCATGGATTCACGAACGCAAATCAAATCATCTGTGCAGTTTAACGAAAGTGCGTATAGACAATGCAAGAAAGTATTGAAACTGTTATACATTATGGAGATTTGGATACAGGAATATTTACATCATATGGCGATTTTCACAGCAAACGCATACTGTGCCTGATGAATGCGGGAAAGAACATTATTTTGCAGTGGATTCCAGCACACCAAAAAGAACAATAATAATATTAGTTAGAATACGCTTATAACACCGAGCTGCTCTTGCTGGATGCTATTGCAAGGTTGTAACTGTTTGGTGGGCAGACGTTGGTATAGTTGGCTGTTGTGCACATGTAATGTTGAGCATGCGGTATTTATGTATTTTCATCGGTGGAGCGACCTGCATATTTTTTAGATGAAATATTACCTACTTCTAAGTCGTGTGACGTTGAAATTAATATAAGTAGGTACCTACTTGCAGAAATAAAAATGCTTTGTTATGTACAATTTATGTGTTTTTTTTTTAACGTTTGAAAACACCCCTACTCGCTGAGCAGTGGTGTGTCCGTCGTAACAGATGCGACTTACAGCTTGTAGGTCGTAGGTTTGAACCCAGACAGGCACTTTGTGTAAATTATTTCATCACCACTGCTCTCAAAACGGTGAAGGAAAACATCGTGAGGAAACCGGCATGTCCTAGAACCAAAAATTCAGAAGAATACGCAGAAGCATACGCTAGAGCTTAAGTTTCTTTGGCAATTAAAGCAACACACTGAAGAGCAACAGTGAAGCTAGAACTAAAAATAAAAAAACTGAAATTAGAAATCGATATTCTTAAGTAAAATATTCTCAGGGGTTTCTTGTTTTCAGCAAGGGAGGACCCTTGCTGAAAACAAGAACCCTTGGGAACTAAAAACCCGGAATCTGTCCAAAAATTTATTCTCATCACACTTATGAAATCGATCAATGCGATGGTGATTTTTTTTCTCTTCCTAACTGGCAAATCGGATTCACTGTCACTATCATCGCTAGAAGAGCTTTATTCCCACAATATTTCGCGGAGTAAAGACATACCTAATTTGTTTTAATAGGTACTTTATTCAACAACACAATATTTTTATAGGTTTCAACTGCAAAGCAGATGACATTACAATGACACTAACCGTAACTATAGCCCTTAACCGGCCGAATTTGGTCGATTAATGTTATAGTTATGTGTGACGTCATTTTAACAATTATGACAAAACTTAAATCGATGCAACCCGAATTTCGCTTAACCGGAGATTTGACGTCTGTCAAAGCTTTGATTATAGTTAAAAATGGCTTGTTATAGTTATTTATGACGTCATTTTAACAATTCTCAAACCGATGCAACCCGAATTTTGCTTAACCGGAGATTTGACGGCTGTCATGAGATTGGTTATGGTTATAGTTAGCTGATGCAACTCACTCTTAATGTGTGACAATGTGTAACAAAAAAATAACATTGTAACATAAAATAATTGTTTTTAAATATTTAAATACATAATTCAAAAATAACGTTCCTAACGTTTAATGTTTTTTTTTTGCGTTTTTTATGGCTTAAAAAGTTGGGTAAAATTTCGCATGGCTAGGCAACACCCTGCCGCCATTGCATGTTTATATTGCGGTCTTTGTCTAATCTAAGCGACGGTATTATTCTTGCGACTTGTGTAAGTGAGACAGATATATGTTTACTTTTAAATGTGTAGTGGTTTCAAAGCTACGTAGTCGCGTTTAAATAGTGGTTACATTTTTTTGACACATTTTAATGAGGTTTGCTTCTCTAGTTATTTAGCTCAATGGATTTTCATCAAACATAGCTAAGAACACTCCCTCCCGACTAATACAGCTTTCAAACAAAAAAAACTAAATCAAAATCGATGCATCCGTTCGGGAGCTACGATGCCACAGACAGACACACACACACACACAGACACGTCAAACTTGGCTAAGAACTCACGGAGCGATTTTCGCCCGCAACCGCCGCGGTCGTGGATCTGCGGTTTTATTTCAAAACTCACGAGACCGGTTATTCGCGCGGTTACGCGGCCGCCGCGGTTGCGATCATCGCCCGCAAACGTGGCGGGCGATGATCGCACGATCAGTTGAGGTCCAGACCGCCATGGACACACACGCCAACCGATCGCAAAGCGCGCGGGCGCCACCCGCCGAGGCTGCGGGTAACCGCGGCCCGCGCGATTCTACTAGTTGCCCGCCGGTACAGCGGGAGCCGCATACAACCGCGAACACCGCGGGCGTAAAACGCGTCGTGAAATGTGCTTTAATTTTTTATATAAATATTTGCATTCTACAGAAGCTGCGGGCCCGCAACCGCAGCGGACGCGGGCGAAAATCGCTCCGTGAGTTCTTAGCCTAACACCCCGTCGTTTTTGCGTCGGGGGTTAAAAAAAGTTAAATATCTTCGAAAATAATTATTTATTAAACAACAAACACATCCAAATTCTCCCATACTATAAACTACATTTTAGTTAACGTTGATAGGGATGAATCTGGTTAGCAGCTTTGATATTCGTTTTAATAGCAGATGGAGCTTTTGGTAATGATGGAGTCGCCTGGCCAAGTTGTGGTGTTGCGCCACGCGACGGGCCCATCCCTGGCGCTACGCCTTGCGGTACTATGGATGGTATTCCTGGACGCAATCCTTTACCCGTGCCCACGGCAGTCACCAGTGCATGGGTATCAGAAATGCTGTGAGTTGGTTGCATTCCTAAAAAGAAAAAAAAAATGGAAAATCCATGACACGCACGACTCTTAAGAGCGTTTACGCCGAACGTCATTTCATACAAACTTTCAAGCCCTTGTTTTCCGAAATGAATGAACCGATTTTAATGAAACTTCATACGCATAAGCAGGATACAAAGGTCTAAAAAGTTAGTAGAGAACATTTTCGAAAAATAGTGTTACAGCCAAATTAGACCGATTTTAAACTTTTCATAGAAACAGAGATTTCCAGTTATCTTTTTTCAAAATAAGACATTTCGAAAATGTTCTCTACTAACTTTTTAGACCTTTGTATCCTGCTTATGCGTATGAAGTTTCATTAAAATCGGTTCATTCATTTCGTAAAACAAGAGCTTGAAAGTTTGTATGAAATGCCGTACGGCGTAAACGCTCTTAATGCACATTTGATCGTATAAAAAACCATAGATGTACTTAGATATTAAATTAGTTATTTTTTTATTAATTTTAATTAAACTCTAATAAATAAAAGCCATTTTCAATAGGGTTCCTTCCATGGGTGAAACTGAATCTATTAAAAAAAAAAAAATGATTTTTTCGCAAGCTACCTACGTTTTTAGTTTTCACATTTTTAAAGTTAAGTTAATCTAATCAAGCGGGGTTAATATGTTTCAATTTAAACATATTAACCCCGCTTCAGTAATAAAAGCTTTTTAAGCAAATTAAGATCAAATTGACCGAAGATCTTCGGGGAATGTCCATTAAAGTATGTGCCTCCATAATTGAGACTATTGCACCTTAATTAGTCTTAGTATTTAATTCGTGTGTTGATCAAGGAGTCTTCCCCGATTTAATGAAATACAGTAAGGTAATACCACTTTACAAAACTGGGAACAGTAAAGACACCAATAATTATAGACCCGTATCCGTGTTGCCGGTTTTCAGTAAGGTGTTTGAAAAGATAATGCTTAATCAAATGCTCAATCATCTTAACACGAATAAAATCCTTCACGATCAACAATATGGTTTCACCAAAGGACGTTGTACGACCGACGCCGGTGTAACCTTATTAAAACACATTTTTAACGCGTGGGAAGAGGCCCAAGACGCCATAGGAATCTTTTGTGACCTCTCTTAAGGCATTTGATTGCGTCGATCACGAAACCTTCCTTTTGAAACTTGAGCATTACGGACTTGGAAAACTTGCGCTCAGTTTAGTTAGTTCTTATTTAAATGATAGACAACAGCAAGTTCAAATAAATGGTGTCAATTCACATGGTTTAACAGTAAAAATGGGTGTGCCACAAGGCTCGATATTGGGTCCTTTCCTCTTTTTAATGTATGTTAATGATTTACTCCATTTATTAAAAAATCAACCACAAATGGTGTTATTAGCTGATGACACCGTAATTTTTAAGGTAAATAGACGTGCTACAAATTTTGACGACGTAAATAACGTCCTACTGCAGGTCCAAAATTGGTTCACTGCTAATAATCTATATATATAAAAGAAAGTCTGTTAGTTACACCACTTATAACTCGAGAACGGCTGAACCGATTTGGCTGAAAATTGGTGGGGAGGTAGCTTAGAACCAGGAGACGGACATAGGATTTTTTTTTATTCATTTTTTTTTTTTATAGTAGGAGTAGGGTAGAAGTAGGGTAGGAGTAGTGTAGGAGTAGTGTAGGAGTAGTGTAGGAGTAGGGTAGGAGTAGTGTAGGAGTAGGGTAGGGGTAGGGTAGAAGTAGGGTAGGAGTAGTGTAGGAGTAGTGTAGGAGTAGTGTAGGAGTAGGGTAGGAGTAGTGTAGGAGTAGGGTAGGAGTAGGGTAGGAGTAGGGTAGAAGTAGGGTAGGAGTAGTGTAGGAGTAGGGTAGGAGTAGTGTGGGAGTAGGGTAGGAGTTGGGTAGGAGTAGTGTAGGAGCAAAACAACGTTTGCCGGGTCAGCTAGTTTAGTATTAAATGGAAAAAAAACTAAGTGCATAAGATTTTCTTTACCAAATGTCAAGGGTAGTGATTGTGAGATAATATTGAATCAAGAGAAACTAGAATTCGTCGATAAAACTGTTTTCTTAGGGATCACGCTCGACTCAAGGCTACAATGAGGTCCTCTCATTTAACATCTCTTGCAGGACGGCTAAGTTCGGCAGCTTATGCTGTCAGAAAAATCCGCCAATTTGCTGATGTAGATACCGCGAGACTAGTCTATTTTAGTTACTTTCATAGTATCATGTCTTACGGTATTTTACTTTGGGGACGGGCTGCAGACATCGATTCTATTTTTATTCTTCAGAAAAGAGCCATCAGAGCCATATATAACCTCCGCAGCAGGCGCGATTCCCTCAGGGAACTGTTTAAGGAAATTAACATCATGACGGACGGTGCCTAGTCAATATATCTACGAAAACATCATGTATGTAAGAAAAAACTTACATCTAAATAGTAAAAGAGGTGAAAGACATAATTATAGTACTAGAAATAGGGACCTATTAGTTCAACCAGGTTTCAGACTGGCTAAAGTAGACTCATCTTTTATGGGGTACCTACTGTTTAAAATGTTATAATAAAATACCTCCCCACATTCTTCAACTGAATGAGACAAAATTCAAGTCTTGTATAAAATGCACACTGTGTAGTCAGCCATATTATAAGTAACGGGATTACATCGCTGATAAAAATGCCTGGCTCAACGCGGGTCCTGCTCCACAACCACAACTAAATTGATTAACACTTGAAAATACTATTGGAGCTGCTGAAGATTGTAAGACTATCTTTGCATTGTATAAACTCAAATTCTTTTGTCATGTATAATTGCATAGCACAGATGTGAGTTCTATGTATGTACTATACCTTATTTACCATTTACCGGGTAATATGTCTTTCATTAAAAAAAAATGTTACAAAAGTACAATCAGGGTGCGTCAAAAGCTGTCTATAATATGTAGATATTATAGACAGCTTTTGACGCACCCAGGTGATGAATCTTGGATATATGCGTATGATCCAGAAACTAAACCACAATCAACTGTTTGGATGTTCCAAGGGCAAGATGAGCCAAACCCAACAAAAGTCATTCGTTTAAAAAGCACTTTTCGCAGGAGCATTTGTTTGCCAGAAGTCTTTAAAGAAATAAGGAAGAACAACCGACAACGCAGAATCCTTCTTCATCATGACAATGCTAGCTGCCACACATCGGCCGAAACAACTCGGTATTTGGAAGGCCAAAAGATCGAAATAACGGGTCATCCGCCGTACAGCCCCGACTTGACCCCCAACGACTTCTATTTATTACCAAACAGTGAAGAATAAATTACGTGGTCAACATTTTTCGAGCCGTGAAGAGGCCGTTGATGCATTCAAAATGCACGTTTTGGAGATACCTCAATTCGAATGGAAAAAGTGCTACGAAAATAAGCGAATATTTTGAAAAGCAGTAAAACTATAATAAATGCTATATGTTTGGTTCACTTTGTTATTCCGAATACATAAATAGCAGCCCTCGTAACAATATAAACAGTTGTAAAAAGGAGGCAAAAAAAATTGTCATTGTCAAATCATTAAAATCAATAATATATTTTTCTAAGTTAGATTTCTACCACCAACCTCTTATGGAAAAGTGTTAGGGGTAGAAATCTAACTTAGAAAGATGTATTAATGAGTCTAATGATTATAATTCTCTAAATATGTATCTGTTATTGTCGCGAATCATATTTTGATCAAGATACAACCTGACACTGACCTGCAAATTGCAAAAAACGTAAGAAAATTTGAATTTCGCGGTATCAACTACCCATTCACCTTAAAAGATAGATATGTATTTTATGCTGTCGCGGACTTTTTTTTTGGACTTTTAAAGGGGAACAATTCCGTGATACATGATTTTTGCGTAACTGTAATCGTTCACGCAGCGTACGCAAGGGAAGCTCTCAAAAGGAATATTTTTTCCCGTTTTGGCAACATTTTTCATTGATGCTCCGCTCCTATTGGTCGTAGTCGACTATTCAACACAAAAAGATTTTTTCAAATCAGTCCAGTAGTTTCGGAACCTATTCAATACAAACAAACTTGGTGTAGACTATTCTGGGGGGTCTACTCCGAAGTTTAGTGGTACACTTATCGTATCAGTCAAATGTTCGGTCATTTCCTACTACGAAGTGCATTGTATTTGGTTTGGTCGGTTCCGATCCAACTGAACTTCATTCTGACACTTGTATCTGAACATTATTATATTTTTATCAAATAAAATTTAGGTTTTGTTTAAATCATATGAATGAAGGTTAGTGTGCGATTTATGATTTCTTAAAAGTATTGCTAAATAATAGATAAAAATAAATTATTAAATGGAATTTTCTCAAAAATTATGTTATAATTAACATTTTATTTAGCAACATTTTGTATTGATGTTGGTAAACATGCTCAAGGGACCTGCAAGTATACTAATTAATACTCTACATTTGTGTTCACATAACTGAACAAAATGTAGGAAACAACAAATTTTTTTGGTCTTCCTCTCCCTCTCTATCCATCTAAAGTCATACTTTCACTCTTTTAGTTACATGATGCATTTCATCCCTCCTCATTACATGTCCATATCATGTCAAACAATTCCCTTTTAACTTCTCCGTCACTGGCACCATGGAAGGCAACACAACATTCAACAACATAAAATACATACCAGCTGATCGCATGGACTCTCCATCCCAATCTTCTCGGCCTTTGGATATTATTTCCCAAACATGGCTTACCACTTTAGTAAATTGAGCAACTTGTTTCTGAAAATAACATTCAAGATCAGTAACTTCATTTTTTTTCTTTTATAAATTCAGTTGAGACTATTATTTTATCTTTATAATTTTACCTGTGCCGTATCATAGCTTAGGGTACTGGCTTTATGGTTAAATTGTTGAAGCCTCTGTTCAGCTTGAGGCTCTGGCTTGGTACGTAGTAAATCTGGGACAAGATCATGAGTGCATGCTGGAACACGACCTTCCGATAATCGTGCCAATGCTTCATCACGCTCACAGCTGAGTTGAAGAGGCAACACAATTCGTGACCTAAGTGATGCTGCAAGTTCTGCTTGTAGTATTTTACTCAATCCAGTCAACTGTTAAAAAAAAAGGTTTATTAAGGAGGGATTATCTCAGCAACTGGTGCTCTGCCATCAACTAAAACAGAAGAAGAACCAACCACAGAGATATTAGAAGTGCTGATATATATTTTTATCAAAAATCTATTTTAAACGATTTGTAATATTTCTCAATTTATTTTTATTTACAATAAGTCACTGTACTTAATTGCCTACCAATAGGTTGGACCTATTTACCGATTAGGCTGGGCTAATATTTGTTAGTGCAAAATAAATAAACATGAAAAATTAAGTACAAACACTTACATGTCCTGATAAAATTGCATAGTTGTCCAGAAATGTAGGCCAGTTGATAGTTTCATATTCATTTTCGAGCTTATTAATAAGAGACTGGATTGCTGTTTTCAAATCATTAACTCTGTTTAATATTGCCTGAATTGTAGTCTCCAGTTGCTTTTCTTCTCTTTGTTGCATGTTCATTTTTAAGATTTATAAAAAAAAAAAATATTCACGCATAGATAAAAAAAAGGTACTTTTTTTTTTTTTTCTTCTTTGGCTTCGCACGGTTTGTGCATTTAGCCAATGTCACGTTTTGTTTTATTACGAAGGAAATAAAGGTAGGTTATCAAAAAATGAAATTAATATTCGAATTAATTATATCGGGATAATTAAAAGTAGTTAGTTATATAAACGAAATAAGACATAAGGAAATTAGTTAAAAATAGTAAAAACTTAAAGCAAAGGGCCATGTAGTAATATATATGTCAATGTTTGCCACAGACAAAATTTAGGAGCGAAATCTGTCAAATGACAGAAATCTGCCACAAATGGAGTCTATCAAAAAGTACTCTGTGATGGTCACACTGCACTGATAAATACCCCTCAGACGTGCGAAGAGAAAAAAAAAAAGAAAAACTGGCCATGTGCGGGTCGGACTCGCACTCGCACACGAAGGGTTCCGTACCACAAGGCAAAAACGCCGAAAAAAAACAAGTTAGTTATATGGGAGCCCCCTTAAATATTTATTTTATTTTATTATTAAAGTAAAAATACAACTGAGTATTTTGTGAATATTTCAAGTGCCTACCTGTTGCCATTATTGATATCGAGCAAAAAAGGGCAAAAAAATGCGTTTGTTGTATGGGAGCCCCCCCTCAAATATTTATTTTATTTTGTTTTCAATAATTGTTGTTAAAGCGGCAACAGAAATACATAATTTGTGAAAAATTCAACTGTCTAGTTATCGCGGTTCTTGAGATACAGCCTGGTGACACACAGACGGACGGACGGACAGACAGCGAAGTCTTAGTAATAGGGTCCCGTTTTTACCGTTTGGGTACGGAACCCTAAAACCAGTCATTAAATCCATCCAATACTCATAAGTCTTGTTATTGACTGTATATTGTAGTTTACTCTGTCTACGGTATATTGTACTCTGTGCTCTCTGACCGTCTCTGACACTGCTGATCAGGGTTGCCAATGCCAATTTATAAAATTCCCCAATAATCTAAAATTCTTTTCCTATTCCCAATAAATCAAACTCCTCAATTTGGGGAGAAAAATCTGCCGATTCCCCTCAAAATCGTAATAAAATAAGTTTTCAACCAAGTGTTTAAATAATATTCATTTTTAGGGTTCCGTAACCAAAGGGTAAAAGCGGGACCCTATAACTAAGACTCCACTGTCCGTCTGTCACCAGGCTGTATCTCATGAACCGTGATAGCTAGACAGTTGAAATTTTCACAGATGATGTATTTCTGTTGCCGCTAAAAACAGATTAAAATAAATATTTAAGGGGCTTTAGAAAATAGGGCCCACCAAGTTTTTGGGCTGTTATTTAAAAATATTCATGTGATTTTTATGATTACTGAACTAAGTTCTAACCTACCGATTTAAAAAATTATTTAAACATAGTCAATGGTATGTTTATATGTAGCCTATCTAGTACACTTTCAATATAATGGGTAGGTAACATTTTGTTCCGGAATAGGTTCCCAACAGAGTAAACATGACTATAAAGGCTTCTTTTTAATTAATCCCATAAATGCTCGATGGGGTACCATATTCTCTTTGGGACTCATAGTAGGCCAGTGCCGTAAATAGGGCGGTGCCAGCGGTGCCCAGGCACAGGGCGCAGACTCTGGAGGGGCGTAGAAATGACCAGACCTGGGCCACTAACAATACCTATTATTTATTTATTTATACGTGTGGATTCGCGTCATCCGCGTATATTCTTCTTACAAATAAATAATAATCGTAAAAGTTTGTGAAGAATGTGATATCGAAGACAATTTTCCTGAAAAGCGTAAAAAGCGTCTTTACTCGCGTAAAGAGGTCGGCAAGCTCTTTGAGAGATTGATTGCGGGCCGCCGCGTCGGGCACCTGCTGAGGATGGGGCCGGATCTGGCGGACAGCCAGTTTGGCTTCCGCAAGGGGCACTCAACGGTGGACGCCATCATGCGCGTGAGAGCCCTCACGACGGGGGACGCGGTGTCCCGGGGCCGTCGTGGCGGTGTCACTCGACAAAAACCATCGCGTTTAACACCCTACCCTGGAGCTGCATTGTGGAGCCACTCCGGTATCACCGGGTGCCGACCTACCTCCGTCGAATAGTCGAGGCGTATTTGACAGACAGAGCCGTCATCTACCCCGGTCGCGACGGGGAGTGGAACCGGCGAGAGATGTCGTGCGGTGTCCCGCAGGGATCGGTTCTGGGGTCGTTCCTGTGGGACATCGGCTACGACTGGGTGCTGCGGGCCGACCTCCCTGATGGCGTCAGCGTGGTTTGCTACGCTGACGACGCGCTGGTCCTGGCGCAGGTGAGGTAGCATCAGGCGCGGCTGACGCGATGACACGCGGGGTTGCGATAGTCGTGGAGAGGATCCGGCAGTTGGGTCTGGAGGTGGCATTGCATAAGTCCGAGGCCGTGTCGTTTCATGGGCCCCGGAACGCGCCACCATCGGGATCCCAACTAACGGTAGGATTCGAGGGGTTCATATCGCCGTCGAGACGACGATGAAATACCTGGGTCTTGTCCTCGACAGCCGGTGGAAGTTCGTCGAGCACTTCCGACGTTTGGCCCCCAAACTAGAACGGGCCGGGACCGCCTTCAAGCGGCTCTTGCCGAACCTGAGGGGGCCAAACGCCTCCTGCCGGAGGCTTTACGCGGGGTTCGTACGGTCCATGGCCCTATACGGGGCCCCGGTGTGGGCGCATTCACTGCGGCGGCGAGCCGCCCACTACCTGAACGCGCCCCAGAAGGTGGTAGCCGTAAGGCTTATCCGGGGCTACCGCACGATCTCGTGCGAGGCGGAAAGCCTCCTTGCCGGACTGCCGCCATGGGATCTGGATAGTCCTCGCGCGCCTGTATTAATGGCGCGCGGAGGGACTACGCCGGGGGGAAGATCTCCGGCGTGACCTCATGGCGACATGGATAGAGCGACTGTCGCAACCCAGCGCAGGGCACGCCACGATAGTGGCGATAAGACCCCTCTTTGAGGAGTGGCTAGAGAGGCACCACGGCGCCCTCACCTACCGCCTGACGCAGATCCGCCTGACACGGAAGTTTTGGGAGGTTCCTGCACATCATCAGGCGGGAGGAAACGCCCGGGTGTCACCATTGCCAGGATCGCCCAGAGGACACGGTGGAGGACTGCCCCGCTTAGGCGGAGCACCGCCGTGTCCTTGTAGAGGCGATCAGCAGCGGCGGCAACCTCTCGCGTCCGGCCCTGGTGTAAGCCATGGTCTGGGGCGAGAGGGAGTGGGAGGCAGTCGCCTTCTTCTGCGAAGCAGTCATGCTAGCAAAGGAGGTGGTGGGACGGCTCAGGGAGAGAGCCTCCCGTCCCAGCCGCCGCGCGTGACGCTCCGGGCGTCCGTCGGGAGCCGCGTGACGACTCCCGGCCACCGTAGGCGCGGGCCTGCGGGCGAAGAGTAATGGGTAGCTCACCGTCCGATCAGGACCAGGCCCGTGCCGGACGGCGCGTACGTGTTCCACGCGCGCCTCAAAGAGATGTCAGCATCGAGGAATGGGCCCCTTAGGACCGAAGCCTGCCGGGTCAGCGGGATTGTCCCAAAGGGTTACCGCTGGCCCGGAACATAAAGGGCTAAGGAAGGAACACGGGTGGGTTTTAGTCAGTAAGAGTCTGACACTCCCTTCCGCTCCACCCAGAGCGGGTCATTTGATGATTTCCCATACGAAAAAAAAAAAAAAAGGGCGCGGATATAGCAGCTCGCACCGGGCGCATAAAAGGCTAATTACGGCACTGTAGGCAATGGCAAAACTGTGATATTGGCCTCAGAGTGCTCTTTGTGTGGCACGGACCGTATTACGGCGAGCATTGCGCCAGCGCCCACTCGTTGCGAAAATAGGATGACATGAGGTTGGATTACCCGGTCAATGTAACAGGAGGCGGTTACAGTACCTACCCTCGTCCAGTATTACTAGCTCTGTTTTGGTGTGCGTTACCCCAGCCAGATATTGTCGAAAATAGTCATCTAAGTGCAATAGATAATTAGATATACAGCTTCTGTAAATGGTAAGCACATTTTTGAATTTGGTAAAGTGATCGTTTTTTTAATTATTTGATAAAAACAGTTCCGGCGCTGGAGTAACGTTACCCCAGCCAGATCTTTTGTTTTATAACGGATATATTGAAATAAATTTTATCTAAATAATTAGATATCAATTTGAAATAAATGGTACAACTTAATTTGTATTTGGGTCATATTCAAAATAATTGTAAGTTACGGATAGGAAACAGATATGAATATTATTTGATTGTAACAGAAAAATAACAGAAAGGAATTATTAGGGCAAGTTTAAATAGCACACGTTTATAACAGGCTACGAGTGCGAAGTCGGTGTGGGTCGCTAGGTGGGTACATAATGAAATAACATTTTGGTGATCGTATTTTAGTTGGTATAATTGCCATAAATTCATCATCATCATTGCCATAATGCCTTATCTCCGAAACTACCGAGCCTAAAATTTTGATATTAATATTAAGGCAAAAGGATTCTAATGATTAGAATTATGTAAAGCCATATTTGTTACGGTCGTGAATCATATTATAATCAACATACAACTTTACACTGACCTGTAAATTGCAAAAAACCTGAGTCAATTTGAATTTCGCGGGCTACCTTGGCGCATCCCCCTTAACTGATACTGAGACGGCCGACGAGAGGCTGGGTACGCCTCGGCGAGGCTGCGCGGTTAGTATAAAAGGCTCAAGCAGTGAGGACTGAGGATACGCAGTAAAACATGCACACACAGACAATACATGGCACAGCAATGCAATACATGGCACAATATACGCAAACTTTACATACTTCAAATAAATTTAAGTAAGTAAAAAAAAATGTTTTGGCTAACCTGCGGTGCACTAAGTATCTATTAATATTTTATTTTCATTAATTCATACATGAGACAATGTGAATAACGCCTAATCATTCATATCTGTTACGTAACGGAAAAAAGTGACAGATAAAATAACGTATATGAATTAATTGCACGTGTCTATCCTACAAATCTATTTATTTCCACACCAATTCACATGATTATACGAATATTTTATAGTTATAACAAATATCACAATACAGCCCTTTCCTAGTATGAGTAATAAAACAGTAAGTACTTACCGCTACTGTAAACGACTCACATTGAATATTTACTTTTAAAAGTCTAATTTTCTTCGACAACGAAACGAGCTGAAAAACTATATTGAACAAAATGGCAAAACGTTTATTCTTACGCGTCGTGTAGTAACAGCTAGTGAACTAATTTTGCCAGTATTTCAAATTTCTTTATTGCCATGGAAATAATGTTAAAATAGCATAACAGAGAAGAATAACAGATATGTGCAAAATCAGGACACTCATTAATAAATTAAATTTGGAGTAGGGTCGGGTGTCTCACAATGAACCAGGCAGCTACATTTAACCACCGCCAAATCTCGAAAATGCGACGTTGTCAAACCGCGCTAATATGAGTGAAAGAGAGGTATTTACGTTCCGTTCCTGCCCACTAGTTTGCGTGGCGATCGCGTGCAAAGTGGTTGTATGAGGAGCATTCGAAAGCAAACTGACTCAAAAAGTAAGTATTTTTTGCAAATTTCATTATTTTTTAGCTTTTTTTGTTTAAACAATGTCGATTTATTTATTTATACAGTGTTTTCTACGGTTATTCAGCAATTAAAAGCGCTATAATTCGTGTTTTTACGAGATTGTTTTGCCGGTAAAATTTTGAGGTTAGTTATCAAAACGTGGTGTGTCTCACAGTGAGCCACCTGAGTGTGGTACACATTGAACCATGGTTCATTGTGTACACCCTACCCCAGTCGTTAAATGAGTGTATTTTTTACAATTATTTTAATTTGTTATAGAATGGCGCGAAACAAAGTAATAATAAGAAAAAGAGGGGGACATTCGGCTGCCGACATGCTTAAGGCTCTTAAACTGCACAGATCAGGTGAAAGTATCAGAAAAGCAGCGAAAATTTATAATATTGCTTATCCAACCTTACGACGGTACGTAGCACAAAACTTAGACGTCAATACAGAGGATCTTGCCGAGAAGAGATTGGTACCGTATTATGAATTAGTTTTTTACTTAGTTTTGAAAAACTGTTACTTATTTTTATTATTAAAATGTACAAAACTAAGACTCTCAGTTTAAATGCATAAGATTTAAAGTGATTTTAATAAATGTAAGACTGATTTTTATTATTACTGTTTTTTATTATTATTATATTATTATTACAAAGTATTTGTCTTATAAATTGAACTAGAAGACATAGTAAATAAGGTGGCTCAATGTGGACTATGCCCTGGTTAAATGTGTACCACCTGAAGGACACAATGAACCAAAAATCATTTTTCATAAAAACCTGTTTCGCACTGAAACTAAAAGGAATATGAGAAATTAATGTTTTACAAAACTGAAGCTAAATAAATATGCTAACTATACACAAAAAATTAAAGGCATTGATTGAAAATCCAGCCCACTATAAGACTTCGAAATTTACCTGGTTCAATGTGAGACACCTTACCCTACACTAAATAGTATTTTATATTTTGTTTAGTAAAGTGTTGAAAGTTTAAACAATATTCTCTGAATATATATTTTTTTTTAACTTTTGTGAAATGGTTCATAATTAAATTATTTTTTTTAGTTTACCGTTAAAGACGTGGACATAGAATACTTGTATGAAACGGATCCTACGCAATGTCTGGTTTAATTTTTTGAAATGAATTGTTTAGGTTTACCAAATGTTTCGTTGTTTTTTATTAAGCTCAAATAAATATTTTATCTGTTTGTTTATGAAATTCTAGTCAGTTGCATCTCGTTATGAAAATAATTGGGTTGGACATTAAGACAATAGTAAATATACAATTATTTTGAATATGACCCATTTGTATTTGCTATGGTTGCGAAGATATTTAAAATCCTGCTGGGGTAACGTTTGCACGATTGCTGTATCTTGGAATTGACTAAACGGATGATTATAATTTTTTTACAGGACATCTGGCTAATTAGTTATAATTTGTTACGCAATAAAAGAATCCACAAAAATGCACCGTTTTGAAGTTATTTTAATAAATAGAGATCTGCTTTAATAGGTCCTAGCACTTCCAATAAGCGCTCCAAAGAATAACTTGAAACGTTATTATATAGGTAATTACTGTCTGTAAATGGTTCTGAAGTTTCATTAGTATCCTATACGTAATTAAAAAGTTATAAAGAAAATTCAATTTGTTCCGGCCACGGCACGCAGCCGAGTTATTTGACAACCGATTAACCGAGTTTCCTGTAGTAGTGGTAACTGAATCTTATATGAATAATTAGATATACAGTTCAATTATATACCTGTGAAATTTCAGACTCTCACACTAATTAATTAACGAGATAATCGGAAAAATATATTTATGTGCGGTAACCCGAC
The DNA here is from genome assembly GCA_963082905.1 of Oligia fasciuncula. NCBI lineage: Eukaryota > Metazoa > Arthropoda > Insecta > Lepidoptera > Noctuidae > Oligia > Oligia fasciuncula. The sequence goes on along the minus strand of OY720395.1, from coordinate 9,391,365 downwards.
CAAATCTAGGATGTTATAAAAAAGCGGCCGCGCAATACATTATACCAACCTTCTAAAATTATTAGCATTATTGTCCTTAAAAGTTGGTACAGTCACGAATAAAATTAGTTTGATTGAAAAATTAAACTTACCATACTAAATGTTTTAAATAAACTTTAAATTGTTCAAAGTAAGTATCCACTATGCCATTCTTATATCTACCTACCTACGTTTAACCATTCTATCGATGAGGTGGGTACCTACTTACTTACCAATTTACAAGATACAAATTGCGCATAATTAGTTTTTAGTTAATTTTATATTAGGTATGTGTTTAGGTAAAGGAATTTATTATTATATTTTAATATGACATAATAACGATACATGGTATAGATAGGTCGTAAGTATAGGCCTATGTAATCTGTTATGTATATTTTTCATTTATGTTGTGTAAAAAGAGAAGAGGTGGCTTTAAACAGAGCAGAGTGGAAAATCAAAGGGGAGGCGTTTGCCCAGGAGTGGGACACTGTAATAGGAGGCTAGTTAAAAAAAAATGTGTAAAAAGTATACCTGTTGTAAGTAGTAGAAGCATCTTGATATTATATAATTGATCTGTGATTTGTATGCAATAAGACTTAGCTTGACTTTGTACTGTGTCAAAAAGTAAGTATTCTAATAACTTAACTGAATTGTTATGTCGTTTATTTTTACTATTGTAGATTTTTTATTTTTATACAATAAAACTTAGTTTAAGAATACGGCTATCTTTACGTAAGACATTTGTGATTTTTAAAATCAGATTAGAAAAACAGTAGCACCTACCTACCTACTAGACATGTGCGCCGATGGTCATTAATTTGACCGGCGGCGGCGTCTAGCGTTTAAATTGTTGGCGGCGGCGGCGTCATCGGCGTAATCGGCGTGGATGGTCAAAATAAGTAGAATAGAAGACTTCTCAATCCACATTAAACTTTTTATTTATTTATTATAATCTGGGGGCACGGGAGTGCCCCCGCCAAGACGAGCCAAGCGAAGCGCAAGGGCACTACCTACCTTTTCACGAAGCACTTCGTCGTATTTTTGAACCTTCTTAACTTGGGTTTGGATTATACCAGATAAACAAAAATTTCGGGATATGACATCAGTAGTTGACTTATTAAACGTGTAACGTTTCAATTGCATAGCTCTTATACTTTAGATTTTATTGATATCTAAAATACCCCGATTTCGTCACTGACTCACTGATGATCATCCATATTCTTAAGGTTCTTCCTGAAGTCCTAGAAAGCTGAAATTTGGTATGTAAGCTAGTAATAGTACACAAACAACAAAAAAATTCTAAATCTTGGAACTTTTACCCTCCAACCCCTTAAACTAGGGGATGGAAGTTTGTACGAGAATTCCGCAAATTTTGATGCTAGATTTCTGAAAATTGATATAGGGACTCTTTGTTATAAATAATAAAATACATATTTCAGGATTTTTAGTGAAGAACCCCCCAAAAAAATATTTTTTTATTTCTAAGCAACTTTCAAAAAGATGTGAAATTCCACCAAAAACATGTAAAATGTTGCCAAGACAAGACCACATATGGCTCGCACTGCCAAAAAGATATCAGATCTCATGTAGAGCCAAGCTTCTAACTCTACACACCCTAACTTCACAAACTCTACACCTTAGTCAAAATATGTGGCTTGGCCGTTTCGCTACCATCACATGGGCGTAAGGTGAAAATTTATTCACTGTTCATTACTTTTCTGTTATACAATAGTTCTTGTAGTAACGAAACGGCCAAGCCTCATATTTTGACTAAGGTGTAGAGTTTGTGAAGTTAGGGCGTGTAGAGTTAGAAGCTTGGCTCTACATGAGATATGATAACTTTTTGGCAGTGCGAGCCATATGTGGTCTCGTCTTGGCTACTTTTTACATTAAAGTGTTTTTGGTGGGTCAAAATTATATGGCACGCTTATTATTTATTATTATTATTTTCAAAAAGGTTATTAAATCGCCCAAAATACTACTTTTGTTAAATAATGTGCGTTGTATAATCTAGAATATTATTTGGATTTTGATCCCGATTACGCCGAAGAAAAATCCGGCGCGGCGTCGGCGTGGCTAAAATGACCGGCGGCGTGCGCCACGCCGATCGGCGCACATGTCTACTACCTACTATAAAATATGTTAGTAGGTACTTACTGGACTGTAATTTTATTCCATTTTATTATTGTTGATCTGTGTTTTTTTACAATATAACTTAATTTTAAATATGGCTACAACTATTTTATTTTAACTTATTCGGAACGCTTAGCACAACACAGTGAAAATAGTGAAGCTGTTTATCAGTTCTTAGTTTTAATTTCAGATAAGCAAGCAACGTTGCATATTAGTCCATTATAAAAAATCTGTGATTATTTTTGAAGTTAATTTATATACACTTACTTACCTTAGAATAGAATATATTTATTTGCTTTAAAACATGGTACATTAAGGTCTTATAAATAAAGTTATGATCTTACATGTTTCGCCATGGACTGGCATACAAATATTTAAACATGTATTATAAACCTTAATTAATATCTGTATATGATCATCATCATCTAGGTACATAGGTAGGTAAGTACTCCATATTATTTATTACCTACTCATTATTATTTTTGAAATGATTATTCTATCTGTACATACAAAAATATTTAATTATAACTATGTTTTACTTTACCACTTGTGTACCCGTCTGTACCAAACACGTATTATTCTCACGTATTATCCTGTAAATTTTAGAAGGTTGGTATAATGTATTGCGCGGCCGCTTTTTTATAACATCCTAGATTTGGTCGGGTTACCGCGCATAAATATATTTTTCCGATTATCTCGTTAATTAATTAGTGTGAGAGTCTGAAATTTCACAGGTATTAATTGAACTGTATATCTAATTATTGATATAAGATTCAGTTACCACTACTACAGGAAACTCGGTTAATCGGTCGTCAAATAACTCGGCTGCGCGCCGTGGCCGGAACAAATTGAATTTTCTTTAGAACTTTTTAATCTATATATATAAAATGGTAAACTGACTGATTGTTGATATATCAACACACAGCTCAAACCGCTGGTCCTAGAGACATGAAACTTGGAGGGTGTGTTCTTTGTGAAGAGTAAGTATCCACTAAGAAAGGATTTTTGGGAATTCTACCCCTAAAGGGGTGAAATAGGGGATGGAAGTTTATATGAAAGTCCGTCAGTTTTGAAGTTAGGATCTTCAAATTTTGTGTTTAGGCTGAGAATTGAAAATTAATTTAGACGTGTCTCAGCGTTTTTGACAATTCTTCCCCCGAAGGGTTAAAAAGGGGGATGAAGTTGTGTATGGAAAGTCCTTAATTTTCGAAGGAAAAATTAATAAATTTATTATCTAGGCTTATGGTTGGAAGGTAACGCAACAGTGTTGTTAGAATTTCAACCCTTAAGGGGGTGAAAAGAGGGAAGAAATTTTGTTTTTAATTATATAATCTATCAACACACAGCCCAAACCGCTGGTCCTAGAGACATGAAACTTGGAGGGAGGGTGTGTTCTTTGTAAAGAGTAAGTATCCACTAAGAAAGGATTTTTGAGAATTATACCCCTAAAGTGGTGAAATAGGGGTGGAAGTTTATATGAAAGTCCGTCAGTTTTGAAGTTAGGATCTTCAAATGTTGTGTTTAGGCTGAGGATTGAAAATGAATTTATACGTGTCTCAGCGTTTTTGACAATTCTACCCCCGAAGGGTTAAAAGGGGGAATGAAGTTGTGTGTGGAGAGTCCTTAATTTTCGAAGTAAAAATCACTTTTATTATCTAGGCTTATGGTTGGAAGGTAACGCAACGGGGTTGTCAGAATTTAAACCCTTAAGGGGGTGAAAAGGGGGACAACATTTTGTTTTCTTCTATACTTTATATTATATACATTATTTAAAAGGCAACCGTTACTGACTGACTGATATATCAACGCACAGCTCAAACCACTGAACGGATTGTGCTGAAATTTGGCACACATATAGCTATTGTGATGTAGGCGTGCGCTAAGAAAGGATTTTTCAAAACTGACTCCCAAAGGGGATGAAAAGGGGGGATTTTGATTGTATGAAAAATCTTATTCCTTGAGTTAATAAACTTGAAACGTGGCACGAATACTTATCTAAGTAAATTATGCTGGCATTTTTTGTTTTTCTACACTACCGCTTAAAAGGGGATTGGGGGGTGTCAAAATTTGTATGGAAGAATTTTAACGCGCGGTCCGATTAACTCGAAAGTCAATATTTATACTTAAGACCAAAAATAAAGAATAACGTGTATTAGGGTTTTTTCGAAAATCTACCTCTAACTGCGTGAAAAGGGGTAGTTAATTTTACAGGGGAGGATTATACTGCGTGGTTTGATTAACTCGAAAATTGGTATAAATAATCTTCAGGGGAGGATTATACTGCGTGGTTTGATTAACTCGAAAATTGGTATAAATAATCTTTGAGTCAAGTAATGAACACACCCCAAACGATTTTTAGAAATTCCACCCCTGTGGGGGTAAACAGCGGGGTACAGTTTATATGAAAAGTCTTATTCATTTAGTTAATAAACTTGAAACTTGGTCAAGAATACTAAACTTGACTAAGCAAGTAATAAAGTTTATCAAAACTACCCCTCAAAGGGGGTTTAGGGGTGTTAAAGTTTGTGTGGAAGAATTTTAACGCGTGTTCCGATTAGCTCGAAACTCAGTTTTAATAAGTTTTTGACAGAAAATAATTAATAATAAGTGTATGGAGTTTTCGGAAATTGACCCCTGACGGGGATAAAGTGTTAATTCGATTTTTAAGGGGATTATGAATGAAAAAAAAATGTATAAATTTTGAACTTGAAATTTGGCACGAATGCTTATCTAAGTAAATTATAAAGTTCGTAATTTTTTGGAATTCTATACTACCCTAAAGGGAGATTGGGGGTGTCAAATTTTGTATGGAAGAATTTTAACGCGCGGTCCAATTAACTCGAAACTCAGTATGTAAAATCAAAATAAATAATAAAGTGTACCAGGGTTATTCTAAAATCTACCCCTAACGGGGTGAAGAGCGGTAGTAGTCAATTTCACAGGGGAGTATTACGTGGCTTGATTAGCTGGAAAATTGGTATAAATAATCTTTTAATCAAGTTGTAGAAACATCCCAGACGATTTTTCAAAATGCCACTCTTATGAGTATAAAAAGAGGGGATACAGTTTATATGAAAAATCTTATCCGTTTGGTTAATAAACTTGAAACTTGGCTATATTTGGCTCAGTAAATAATAAAGATTGTCATTTTTAGTTTAAACAAACCTCTCACAGAGGATTTAGGGGGTGGCAAAGTTGATAAGTTAGAAAAATATGTAATCCGCTGTCTGTTCCCTGTTTTAGGGTTTTTCAAAAATCGACCATTACCACGGTGGAAAAGGGTACTTAATAAAGTTTAAGGGGTGGATTTTACTGCTTGCTTCCATTAACTCGAGAATGGGTATGGGTCTTTGAGTGAAGTTATAAACACATCCTAAACGATTTTTCATAATTCCACCCTTATGGGGGTGAAATGCGGGGTATACAGTTTATTTGAAAAATCTGATCCCTTTGATCTATAAACTTAATAATTGGGCCGAAACCTTATTTATCTAAATAAATGATAAAGATCAAAAATATACATTTTCGAAATTTTTAGACGAAAGTACGAATTTTACGCGGACGAAGTCGCGGGCAGAAGCTAGTTACGTATAGGATACTAATGAAACTTCAGTACCTACCATTTACAGACAGTAAGTAACGTTTCAAGTTATTCTTTGGAGCGCTTATTGGAAGTGCTAGGACCTATTAAAGCAGATTTCTATTTAATAAAATAACTTCAAAACGGTGCATTTTTGTGGATTTTTTTATTGCGTAACAAATTATAACTAATTAGCCAGATGTCCTGTAAAAAAAATGGTTGCCTGTAAAGTCGGTTTTACGGGCGAAGATTTTACGTGACAACGTCTTTTTCTCGGTAGAATATTTATTGATATGAATATAATTAAATTGCACAATAGGAACAAGGAATTAAATGAAAATAAGAACGTAACGTTACCGAGCGTTACACTTTTTCATAAGTGACTCCCAGCCGCAACCTAATTTAAAAAAATGGTTGCCTGTAAAGTCGGTTTTACGGGCGAAGATTTTACGTGACAACGACCGATCATCCGATCATAGTTGAGTGGGAGAGAGACGCAAGGCATTCGGCGGGCCTCTCTCTCGTTCGGTGACTCATCGTAACGTTACCGAGCGTTACACTTTTTCATAAGTGACTCCCAGTCGCAACCTAATTTAAGACGTTGTCACGTCAATAAGAACGTAACGTTACCGAGCGTTACACTTTTTCATAAGTGACTCCCAGCCGCAACCTAATTTAAGACGTTGTCACGTCAAAATTATAATCATCCGTTTAGTCAATTCCAAGATACAGCAATCGTGCAAACGTTACCACAGCAGGATTTTAAATATCTTCGCAACCATAGCAAATACAAATACAAATTAAGTTGTACTATTTATTTCAAATTGATATCTAATTATTTAGATAAAATTTATTTCAATATATCCGTTATAAAACAAAAGATCTGGCTGGGGTAACGTTACTCCAGCCGGAACTGTTTTTATCAAATAATTAAAAAAACGATCACTTTACCAAATTCAAAAATGTGCTTCCCATTTACAGAAGCTGTATATCTAATCTAATCTAATCTATTCTATTGCACTTAGATGACGATTTTCGACAATATCTGGCTGGGGTAACGCACACTCTGTTTTGCCTACCAAGCTTATTCTCGCCCATAGGTACCAAAACACTTTTTGCCACCGACTTCCGAAATTAAAGTTATTTTTCAGTTTGTAGTGTTTTTTTTTTCAGTTTGTAGTGTTTTTTTTGGAAGTCGGTTTTTTTTTTGTTAAAAAGTTTTTATTTCTCGCTTTTTAGTGGGTCTATTTATAATTTATCTAAGTTACAATAGCCTAATGTCAACTTGCCCATCGCCTTTTTATAAAATATTCCTTTTCTCGATGCAGGGACGTTAATTGTTGAGGAGTTCTCCTTTTATTAGTTTTTAGATTAGATGCTGATAATCCTGGCTGCAGCATCAGGCCAGACTTATGTCAACATTGCATTGAACTTAAAATTAGTCCTGTTTAAAATGAGCCCAAACACGACTACGGTGCTGTAATTTAAAGGTTTGTACTTTTTTCTGATGCTCCTGGCTTCAGCATCAGGTCTTCGGTGTTCTTCAGTATCAGTACGTTTATCCGCACATCGAGCCCTTTTCAATGAGCCTAAACACGATATATCTGCTGTTAGTTGTCGAGGAGTTAGGTACTCTGCAGACTATCCTGACTGCAGCATCAGGTCATGACTTGATGATCATGAGACCTCAAAACAATTTACTAAAACAGTCCTTGCCTGTTCGAGTAACTTCTTACTGTTAAGGAGTTGTACCTTCCATCATCAGCCCAGCTACCTGAGATGGTGACAACCATACACAATACACAAGATACTTCATAAAATATGCGAAAAACAATAAGTGAGCCTATAAAATTTGAGGGTTGCCGTCGATTTCTCTAAGATCCCATCATCAGATCCTAACTTGGTGACAATGGGACCACCTCAGAACTATCTACTTTCGAACAAAAAAAGAATTTTGAAAATCCGTCGACAATTGGCGGAGTATTCGATGAACAAACATACAAAAAAAAAAAAAAAACATACAAACAGCCGAACATAGTACCTCCTCCTTTTTGTGAAGTCGGTAAAAACAACACACAATCACAATCATTTACAATCAGTCGGTGACGGTGTATCCCAAAAATTTCACCTCTGTTTGGCCAAAAATACACTTGCTGGTATTTAACAGGACGCCGTATTTGACCAATTTCTCGAATAGCTGTCTGAGATGCTGCTGGTGCTGATGGATATCCCTGCTGAAGACCAGTATATCGTCTAGATACCCATAGCAGAAGGTTAGGTCTCGTAGAATTTCATCCATGAACCTCTGGAAGGTCTGGGCAGCATTTCTAAGTCCAAAGGTCATACAGGGGAACTCGTACAGTCCAAATGGTGTTGTTATCGCAGTCTTTGGTATGTCTTCTTCAAAGACCGGTATCTGATTGTACGCTTTCACCAAATCTATGGTGGAGAAGATGGTACTGCCCGCCAGTTCGTGGGTAAAGTCTTGCAGGTGCCTGATTGGGTAAACATCAGGTATAGTCCGGGCGTTCAAGGATCGGTAGTCTCCGCATGGGCGCCACCCGTCGTTCTTCTTGGGCGCTAAGTGCAGTGGCGAGGACCAGGCGCTTTCTGATGGGCGCGCTGTGCCATTTTGCAGCATCTCCTCAAACTCCTGTTTCGCTATCTTGAGGCGACATGGGTCCAAACGACGAGGACGGCTAGAGACCGGCGGTCCAGGTGTGGTGCGTATATGGTGCACCGTATTGTGCTTTGGCGCCCTTGGCTTACCGGCGGGTCGAGTGAGGTCTGGATACTCCTTCAAGATACGATGGTAGTTGCTGTCTTCGGCTATTGTGCGGACTGACGATATGGCTTCGAGTGTTTGGTACTGTGGTGCTTGGATTGCAAGTGACGTTAGGTTATCTTTGAGGCGCTGGTTTCGGCAGTCGACTATCAGATTGTAGTAAGCTAAAAAGTCGACTCCGATAATTGGTTTGGTGACATCGGCAATTATGAATCTCCATGTGTATGCGCGGCGTAGTCCCAAGTCCAGTGTGAGTGGAAGATAACCGTACGTGTTGATGACTGATCCGTTTGCCGCAAATAACTCATATTTGGTCTTTGTGCGTGGTTCCCGAACTGCGGATCGTGGGAAGACACACAAGTCGGAACCTGTATCTATAAGATATTGTATTTTGGTGTGGCAATCCGTAATGAACAGGCGGCTCGATATTGCATGGCAGTCATACACCGCCCTTACTGGCTGCCTTGGTGGTTTAACGGCTTCTTTGAATAAGCGCACGGTAGTGTGCATCTGCGGGCGTTATTTCCGAACCGTCTGTGGTAGTAGCAGTACCGGTTATCTCTGGAGCGGGATTGCGATCGGTTGCGATTCTGGCTATACCTGCCTCTTGACCGGGAACGTGACGACCTGTAATCCGACCGTGCGCTCAGAACCTCCAGCTTCCGCGTTAGCTCAGCCACAGTCTGGGTCAATGCTTCAATAGCGCTGCCTTGTTGGTCCGTTGCTGGCTGTGAGTTAGCTACTTGCCCGGGCACTGGCGTGCTAGTAGCAGCCACCTGCGTGGTTATCGGAACGATATCGTGTATACGGTCCACCATTTCTGCTACTTCTTCTAGACTGGTGCTTGTTTGCATTGCGACTATAGTTTGGAGGTTCGTTGGCAGTCTACTGGACCAAATAGACCTGATGAAATCGTCCGGGACAGTGGTACCAGCCAGCTGTTGCAGTTGGCGGAGGAATTGTGAAGGCTTCCTGTCGCCTAACTCTTCGTGCATGAGCAGCTGTTTGATCTTGCGTTCCTTTGAGGCGGTTAAGCGCTTGATGAGTTCTGCCTTCAGTTTCTCGTATTTGCCGGTAGTGGGGGGATTTAGTATGAGGTCGCGTACTTCTGCTGAGTGTTGGGGTTCAAGCTGTGCCAGTACGTGGTAAAACTTCGTGGTGTCTGTGGTAATGCTGGAGAGGAAGAACTGTCCCTCCAGCTGTGCGAACCACAACAGCGGATCATCGGCATTGAAGGCTGGGGTCTTTACCCCCACTCGGTATGTCATGCAGAAATCCTTGTTCCCTTCCGTGTTTCCTTCCATAACTGCTGTTCACCAGGCTTCAGGTTCCTGAACTTCGATCCGGAACGAACGTCGGGGGTCACCAGTGAAGTAGTATAGACTCCGAGTATAAAAGCTATATACTACTTGCATAAAATATAGCGGAGAAGCGACTGAAGCTTTTTAGCAGTAAGGCGGTGAAATAAAATCCAGAGTAAGAAGCGATAGCGATGTATTGCAGATACCAAGTATGAAGCAGTAATGGATTTGCATACAAACATCAAAGGTATTTATACTAATGCTTAAAACTAATTAATAATAATAAAGGTTCACGCTTGACCATTTTGCGCAGGAGTTGACGCCCCCTCGTTAACATAGACAATAGACGGGTCCGCCGTCATCTTGCCTCGTTAGCGCTCTAACAAAAGATGCGCGGGCGCCATGTTGCGGAAGGCGGGGCTAAGCCCGACTGACGACATGAAGTAGGCGGGGCTTCGCAACTTGTTTTTGCACACGGCCCGCTCTGACGTAGAATCGTATGATCCTGTGCTGCGTTGAGTCGTGCGAGTGAACTTGCCTACTCGCTACACCACTCCCCCGGTGAGACCGTGACTACGGGCGATAGTAATCAGGAAACCTGACTGTCCTACCGCTTCTTGTCCTTCTGACTTCGTTATCTGATTGCGCTGGATCCGGGTTTTGAGTTGGCTTGTGACCTGGATCTTGATCTTCTCTCGTTACATACGCTGGTTTAACTCGGTCTATCGTCACCTTCTGTCTTTTTCCATGCACTTCGATGTCCACTGTCTTCTGGTCGCGCGCAAGGACTTTGTGTGGACCTGTGTATGGGGCCTGTAGAGATCTTCGTACTGGACCCTCACGCAGGAAGACGTGGGTTGATGTGCTTAGGTCTTTCGGGATGTAGAAGGGACGGCTGGAGCTTGTATGCCACGATGTCGGTTGTGGTGTCAGTTTGGTCATATGTGCGCGCAGCCTGCTGACCAGGTCGGTCATGTCCACAATATCCTTTGTGGGTTCTGCGAGAAACTGTCCAGGCAAGCGGAGTGGCTCGCCGTAGACTAGTTCTGCGGTTGTTGCGCCTAGATCTTCCTTCCATGCGCTGCGGATGCCTAGTAGCACCCATGGCAGGGCCTCCGTCCAGCTTGTATTTGCATGACACATAATCGCAGCCTTTAGCTGGCGGTGCAATCTCTCGACGAGGCCATTTGCTGCGGGATGGTATGATGTGGTTAAATGATGAGTGGCGCCTATTAGGGCGGCTAGGCTCTTGAAGGTGCGGCATTCGAACTGCCTCCCTCGGTCCGTGGTGATATGCTCGGGACAGCCAAATCGGGCAATCCACCCGGTGGTGAGCGCAGCGGCGCAGGTCTCCGCGGTGATTTCCTGTAGAGGGTACGCCTCAGGCCAACGTGTTGCGCGGTCGACGACCGTGAGGCAGTACCTGTAGTTAGAGGACAATGGTAAGGGACCAATCAAATCAAGGTGGATGTGGCGAAAACGTGCCGATGGTGGTTTGAAGGCTTGTAACGGGGCTGAGGTGTGTCGTGCCACCTTATTCCTCTGGCACGCTTCACATTCCCTTGCCATCTGTCTGCAGTCCTTTCTGACTCCTGGCCAAACGAACCTTTCGGTGACCAACCGGACACTTGCCTTCCGTCCTGGATGGCTGAGGTTATGAAGCGAAGTGAATACCTGTTTGCGGTACGTTTTTGTGATGTATGGGCGTGGTGTGCTCGTGACGTCGCAGTATATCTCTATATTAGATTCTGGCAGCTTCACTTTCCTTAGCTTCAAAGATGATCCTCCTCTCAGCAAGCTCTGTAGTTCGGGGTCGTTTTGCTGTTCCTTGGCCAGGGCCTGGTAATCTAAGGGCTGCTGAAGCTCATTAACGCGTGAGAGGGTGTCTGCGACCACATTATCCTTGCCGGCTATGTATCTGATATCAGTTGTAAATTGTCCTATGTAATCCTGGTATCTAAATTGACGTGGTGGACAGTTCGAGTGTGGTCTTGCGAATGCATACGTCAACGGCTTGTGGTCTGTTGTGACGTGGAATACGCGTGCCTCGACCATGGAGCGGAAGTATCTGATTGCCTCATATATTGCTAACAGCTCTCGATCGTACGGGCTGTACTTCTTCTGCGAAGGGCTGAGCTTCCTCGAGAAGAATGCTAGTGGCTGCCATTTCCCCTTGCTTCGCTGTTGCAGTACGGCTCCGATTGCTGTGTCAGATGCATCCGTCAAGATGTTCAGTTCTGCGCATGGGTCCGGATGCACCAATAGCGTGGCTTCCGAAAGGCTCTGTTTGCAGCTGTTGAAAGCTTCTTGCAGCTCTGGTGTCATGGTTACTGGATGTGATCCTTTTACTTTTGGGCCTGCTAGCAAACTGTTGAGAGGTGCCTGTTTGGAAGCTGCTTCTGGGATAAATCGGCGATAAAAGTTGAGCATTCCAAGGAATCGCCTAAGTTCCTTGACCGTCTTTGGTTCTGGGAAGTCCTGGATTGCCTGGACCTTGCTGTCGAGGGGTTGAACACCTGCTGCGGAGACGGTGTATCCCAAAAATTTCACCTCTGTTTGGCCAAAAATACACTTGCTGGTATTTAACAGGACGCCGTATTTGACCAATTTCTCGAATAGCTGTCTGAGATGCTGCTGGTGCTGATGGATATCCCTGCTGAAGACCAGTATATCGTCTAGATACCCATAGCAGAAGGTTAGGTCTCGTAGAATTTCATCCATGAACCTCTGGAAGGTCTGGGCAGCATTTCTAAGTCCAAAGGTCATACAGGGGAACTCGTACAGTCCAAATGGTGTTGTTATCGCAGTCTTTGGTATGTCTTCTTCAAAGACCGGTATCTGATTGTACGCTTTCACCAAATCTATGGTGGAGAAGATGGTACTGCCCGCCAGTTCGTGGGTAAAGTCTTGCAGGTGCCTGATTGGGTAAACATCAGGTATAGTCCGGGCGTTCAAGGATCGGTAGTCTCCGCATGGGCGCCACCCGTCGTTCTTCTTGGGCGCTAAGTGCAGTGGCGAGGACCAGGCGCTTTCTGATGGGCGCGCTGTGCCATTTTGCAGCATCTCCTCAAACTCCTGTTTCGCTATCTTGAGGCGACATGGGTCCAAACGACGAGGACGGCTAGAGACCGGCGGTCCAGGTGTGGTGCGTATATGGTGCACCGTATTGTGCTTTGGCGCCCTTGGCTTACCGGCGGGTCGAGTGAGGTCTGGATACTCCTTCAAGATACGATGGTAGTTGCTGTCTTCGGCTATTGTGCGGACTGACGATATGGCTTCGAGTGTTTGGTACTGTGGTGCTTGGATTGCAAGTGACGTTAGGTTATCTTTGAGGCGCTGGTTTCGGCAGTCGACTATCAGATTGTAGTAAGCTAAAAAGTCGACTCCGATAATTGGTTTGGTGACATCGGCAATTATGAATCTCCATGTGTATGCGCGGCGTAGTCCCAAGTCCAGTGTGAGTGGAAGATAACCGTACGTGTTGATGACTGATCCGTTTGCCGCAAATAACTCATATTTGGTCTTTGTGCGTGGTTCCCGAACTGCGGATCGTGGGAAGACACACAAGTCGGAACCTGTATCTATAAGATATTGTATTTTGGTGTGGCAATCCGTAATGAACAGGCGGCTCGATATTGCATGGCAGTCATACACCGCCCTTACTGGCTGCCTTGGTGGTTTAACGGCTTCTTTGAATAAGCGCACGGTAGTGTGCATCTGCGGGCGTTATTTCCGAACCGTCTGTGGTAGTAGCAGTACCGGTTATCTCTGGAGCGGGATTGCGATCGGTTGCGATTCTGGCTATACCTGCCTCTTGACCGGGAACGTGACGACCTGTAATCCGACCGTGCGCTCAGAACCTCCAGCTTCCGCGTTAGCTCAGCCACAGTCTGGGTCAATGCTTCAATAGCGCTGCCTTGTTGGTCCGTTGCTGGCTGTGAGTTAGCTACTTGCCCGGGCACTGGCGTGCTAGTAGCAGCCACCTGCGTGGTTATCGGAACGATATCGTGTATACGGTCCACCATTTCTGCTACTTCTTCTAGACTGGTGCTTGTTTGCATTGCGACTATAGTTTGGAGGTTCGTTGGCAGTCTACTGGACCAAATAGACCTGATGAAATCGTCCGGGACAGTGGTACCAGCCAGCTGTTGCAGTTGGCGGAGGAATTGTGAAGGCTTCCTGTCGCCTAACTCTTCGTGCATGAGCAGCTGTTTGATCTTGCGTTCCTTTGAGGCGGTTAAGCGCTTGATGAGTTCTGCCTTCAGTTTCTCGTATTTGCCGGTAGTGGGGGGATTTAGTATGAGGTCGCGTACTTCTGCTGAGTGTTGGGGTTCAAGCTGTGCCAGTACGTGGTAAAACTTCGTGGTGTCTGTGGTAATGCTGGAGAGGAAGAACTGTCCCTCCAGCTGTGCGAACCACAACAGCGGATCATCGGCATTGAAGGCTGGGGTCTTTACCCCCACTCGGTATGTCATGCAGAAATCCTTGTTCCCTTCCGTGTTTCCTTCCATAACTGCTGTTCACCAGGCTTCAGGTTCCTGAACTTCGATCCGGAACGAACGTCGGGGGTCACCAGTGAAGTAGTATAGACTCCGAGTATAAAAGCTATATACTACTTGCATAAAATATAGCGGAGAAGCGACTGAAGCTTTTTAGCAGTAAGGCGGTGAAATAAAATCCAGAGTAAGAAGCGATAGCGATGTATTGCAGATACCAAGTATGAAGCAGTAATGGATTTGCATACAAACATCAAAGGTATTTATACTAATGCTTAAAACTAATTAATAATAATAAAGGTTCACGCTTGACCATTTTGCGCAGGAGTTGACGCCCCCTCGTTAACATAGACAATAGACGGGTCCGCCGTCATCTTGCCTCGTTAGCGCTCTAACAAAAGATGCGCGGGCGCCATGTTGCGGAAGGCGGGGCTAAGCCCGACTGACGACATGAAGTAGGCGGGGCTTCGCAACTTGTTTTTGCACACGGCCCGCTCTGACGTAGAATCGTATGATCCTGTGCTGCGTTGAGCCGTGCGAGTGAACTTGCCTACTCGCTACAGTGTGTGGAGAGTCCTTAATTTTCGAAGTAAAAATCACTTTTATTATCTAGGCTTATGGTTGGAAGGTAACGCAACGGGGTTGTCAGAATTTAAACCCTTAAGGGGGTGAAAAGGGGGACAACATTTTGTTTTCTTCTATACTTTATATTATATACATTATTTAAAAGGCAACCGTTACTGACTGACTGATATATCAACGCACAGCTCAAACCACTGAACGGATTGTGCTGAAATTTGGCACACATATAGCTATTGTGATGTAGGCGTGCGCTAAGAAAGGATTTTTCAAAACTGACTCCCAAAGGGGATGAAAAGGGGGGATTTTGATTGTATGAAAAATCTTATTCCTTGAGTTAATAAACTTGAAACGTGGCACGAATACTTATCTAAGTAAATTATGCTGGCATTTTTTGTTTTTCTACACTACCGCTTAAAAGGGGATTGGGGGGTGTCAAAATTTGTATGGAAGAATTTTAACGCGCGGTCCGATTAACTCGAAAGTCAATATTTATACTTAAGACCAAAAATAAAGAATAACGTGTATTAGGGTTTTTTCGAAAATCTACCTCTAACTGCGTGAAAAGGGGTAGTTAATTTTACAGGGGAGGATTATACTGCGTGGTTTGATTAACTCGAAAATTGGTATAAATAATCTTCAGGGGAGGATTATACTGCGTGGTTTGATTAACTCGAAAATTGGTATAAATAATCTTTGAGTCAAGTAATGAACACACCCCAAACGATTTTTAGAAATTCCACCCCTGTGGGGGTAAACAGCGGGGTACAGTTTATATGAAAAGTCTTATTCATTTAGTTAATAAACTTGAAACTTGGTCAAGAATACTAAACTTGACTAAGCAAGTAATAAAGTTTATCAAAACTACCCCTCAAAGGGGGTTTAGGGGTGTTAAAGTTTGTGTGGAAGAATTTTAACGCGTGTTCCGATTAGCTCGAAACTCAGTTTTAATAAGTTTTTGACAGAAAATAATTAATAATAAGTGTATGGAGTTTTCGGAAATTGACCCCTGACGGGGATAAAGTGTTAATTCGATTTTTAAGGGGATTATGAATGAAAAAAAAATGTATAAATTTTGAACTTGAAATTTGGCACGAATGCTTATCTAAGTAAATTATAAAGTTCGTAATTTTTTGGAATTCTATACTACCCTAAAGGGAGATTGGGGGTGTCAAATTTTGTATGGAAGAATTTTAACGCGCGGTCCAATTAACTCGAAACTCAGTATGTAAAATCAAAATAAATAATAAAGTGTACCAGGGTTATTCTAAAATCTACCCCTAACGGGGTGAAGAGCGGTAGTAGTCAATTTCACAGGGGAGTATTACGTGGCTTGATTAGCTGGAAAATTGGTATAAATAATCTTTTAATCAAGTTGTAGAAACATCCCAGACGATTTTTCAAAATGCCACTCTTATGAGTATAAAAAGAGGGGATACAGTTTATATGAAAAATCTTATCCGTTTGGTTAATAAACTTGAAACTTGGCTATATTTGGCTCAGTAAATAATAAAGATTGTCATTTTTAGTTTAAACAAACCTCTCACAGAGGATTTAGGGGGTGGCAAAGTTGATAAGTTAGAAAAATATGTAATCCGCTGTCTGTTCCCTGTTTTAGGGTTTTTCAAAAATCGACCATTACCACGGTGGAAAAGGGTACTTAATAAAGTTTAAGGGGTGGATTTTACTGCTTGCTTCCATTAACTCGAGAATGGGTATGGGTCTTTGAGTGAAGTTATAAACACATCCTAAACGATTTTTCATAATTCCACCCTTATGGGGGTGAAATGCGGGGTATACAGTTTATTTGAAAAATCTGATCCCTTTGATCTATAAACTTAATAATTGGGCCGAAACCTTATTTATCTAAATAAATGATAAAGATCAAAAATATACATTTTCGAAATTTTTAGACGAAAGTACGAATTTTACGCGGACGAAGTCGCGGGCAGAAGCTAGTTACGTATAGGATACTAATGAAACTTCAGTACCTACCATTTACAGACAGTAAGTAACGTTTCAAGTTATTCTTTGGAGCGCTTATTGGAAGTGCTAGGACCTATTAAAGCAGATTTCTATTTAATAAAATAACTTCAAAACGGTGCATTTTTGTGGATTTTTTTATTGCGTAACAAATTATAACTAATTAGCCAGATGTCCTGTAAAAAAAATGGTTGCCTGTAAAGTCGGTTTTACGGGCGAAGATTTTACGTGACAACGTCTTTTTCTCGGTAGAATATTTATTGATATGAATATAATTAAATTGCACAATAGGAACAAGGAATTAAATGAAAATAAGAACGTAACGTTACCGAGCGTTACACTTTTTCATAAGTGACTCCCAGCCGCAACCTAATTTAAAAAAATGGTTGCCTGTAAAGTCGGTTTTACGGGCGAAGATTTTACGTGACAACGACCGATCATCCGATCATAGTTGAGTGGGAGAGAGACGCAAGGCATTCGGCGGGCCTCTCTCTCGTTCGGTGACTCATCGTAACGTTACCGAGCGTTACACTTTTTCATAAGTGACTCCCAGTCGCAACCTAATTTAAGACGTTGTCACGTCAATAAGAACGTAACGTTACCGAGCGTTACACTTTTTCATAAGTGACTCCCAGCCGCAACCTAATTTAAGACGTTGTCACGTCAAAATTATAATCATCCGTTTAGTCAATTCCAAGATACAGCAATCGTGCAAACGTTACCACAGCAGGATTTTAAATATCTTCGCAACCATAGCAAATACAAATACAAATTAAGTTGTACTATTTATTTCAAATTGATATCTAATTATTTAGATAAAATTTATTTCAATATATCCGTTATAAAACAAAAGATCTGGCTGGGGTAACGTTACTCCAGCCGGAACTGTTTTTATCAAATAATTAAAAAAACGATCACTTTACCAAATTCAAAAATGTGCTTCCCATTTACAGAAGCTGTATATCTAATCTAATCTAATCTATTCTATTGCACTTAGATGACGATTTTCGACAATATCTGGCTGGGGTAACGCACACTCTGTTTTGCCTACCAAGCTTATTCTCGCCCATAGGTACCAAAACACTTTTTGCCACCGACTTCCGAAATTAAAGTTATTTTTCAGTTTGTAGTGTTTTTTTTTTCAGTTTGTAGTGTTTTTTTTGGAAGTCGGTTTTTTTTTTGTTAAAAAGTTTTTATTTCTCGCTTTTTAGTGGGTCTATTTATAATTTATCTAAGTTACAATAGCCTAATGTCAACTTGCCCATCGCCTTTTTATAAAATATTCCTTTTCTCGATGCAGGGACGTTAATTGTTGAGGAGTTCTCCTTTTATTAGTTTTTAGATTAGATGCTGATAATCCTGGCTGCAGCATCAGGCCAGACTTATGTCAACATTGCATTGAACTTAAAATTAGTCCTGTTTAAAATGAGCCCAAACACGACTACGGTGCTGTAATTTAAAGGTTTGTACTTTTTTCTGATGCTCCTGGCTTCAGCATCAGGTCTTCGGTGTTCTTCAGTATCAGTACGTTTATCCGCACATCGAGCCCTTTTCAATGAGCCTAAACACGATATATCTGCTGTTAGTTGTCGAGGAGTTAGGTACTCTGCAGACTATCCTGACTGCAGCATCAGGTCATGACTTGATGATCATGAGACCTCAAAACAATTTACTAAAACAGTCCTTGCCTGTTCGAGTAACTTCTTACTGTTAAGGAGTTGTACCTTCCATCATCAGCCCAGCTACCTGAGATGGTGACAACCATACACAATACACAAGATACTTCATAAAATATGCGAAAAACAATAAGTGAGCCTATAAAATTTGAGGGTTGCCGTCGATTTCTCTAAGATCCCATCATCAGATCCTAACTTGGTGACAATGGGACCACCTCAGAACTATCTACTTTCGAACAAAAAAAGAATTTTGAAAATCCGTCGACAATTGGCGGAGTATTCGATGAACAAACATACAAAAAAAAAAAAAAAACATACAAACAGCCGAACATAGTACCTCCTCCTTTTTGTGAAGTCGGTAAAAACAACACACAATCACAATCATTTACAATCAGTAATACAACTTGTTAAGTTAGTATATTCCCCAAATGTCAAGATTTCATGAAATAGTCATTCTTGGGGATTACTTGGTATTAGAAAGTTGTGTTATGACTTTAATTATTATAATTCTGTAAATACATATTTGTTACGGCCGCGAATCATATTTTAATCAACGTATAACTTAATACTGACCAGCAAATTGCAAAAAACGTAAAAGAAAATAGAATTTCGCGGGCTACCCTGGCGCTTTCGCCTCAAGAAACTAGCTGCGCCCCGCGGTTTACCCGCGTAAATGTCGATCCCGTGTGAGTAGTGAGTATCAGGATAAAAAGTAGCCTATATGTTAATCCAGGGTGTCAGCTACCTACTTCTATACAAAATTTTATCAAAATTGATCCATCCGTTTGAGCGTGATGAAGTAACTAACATATAAACACACACACACACCCCCTCACAACCTTTCGCCTTTATAACATTAGTGTGACTAGCTGACCCGGCGAACTTCGTACCGCCCCGCCAGCCGCTCTGCCCCCGCTTTTAGGGTTCCGTACCAAAACGGTAAAACGGAACCATTATGGTGAGACTGTCTGTCTGTCTGTCACAGTTGGATATCTCAAGAGCTACTAATGCTATCAACTTGAAATTGGGAATAGTTTTAGATGACGTTTGCCCAACTATTTTGCAAATAAGAAAGAAATAAAAATATATGTATATTTTTAACCGACTTCAAAAAAGGAGGAGGTTCTCAATTCGACGGTATGTTTTTTTTTTGTGTGTTACGCGATTACTCCGCCAATTGTGGACCGATTTTCAAAATTCTTTGTTTGTTTGAAAGACCACCTCGAGAGTATACTCTCGAGGTGGTCCCATTATTATCAAGTTGAAATCTGATGAGAGGATCCCATGGAAATTGAGGGAAGCCCTCAAATTTTATAGGCAAACCTATACCGATTTGGGTATTTTTTAAAGTAACTTGAGCATTTGCTCTCGGAAATTGTCATTTGGTGAAGTGGAGCTGATGATGAAGACCACAGATGGCCATCGGAACTACTCAATGATAAATATTTCACGAGTTGCAATTCGATTACTTTAATATGATTGCTAAGCAATTTATGCTCGTCACAATGCGTATGGTGAGTGGTTGTTGAGGAGTGGTAAGAACCAGGAGAACTCCTCAACAATTAACGTCCCAGCACCGGGAAAAGCAATATTTTGTAAATGTGATGAGCAGCTGACATTAGGCTATTGTAACTTAGATAAATTACAAACTGACCCACTAAAAAGTGAAAAATAAAAACCTTTTTACAAAAAAAAACAACCGACTTCCAAAAAACACTACAAATTGAAAAATAACTTTAATTTCGGAAGTCGGTGTCAATAAACGAAAACCAAAGACACCGACTTCCGAAATTAAAGTTATTTTTGCAACAGGGACTGAAAGAGGGTTTAAAAAATTCGAAGTGGGGTTATTAGGGCATGTGGGGTATAATATGAAAGAGCGCAGTTTACACATTCTCAAACATTTTTTCTTTTTTTTAGGCCGCATAGTTTTCGACTTTTGATGAAAAATGTAAAAAAAATACCGTCCCCCGTTATCTCCGAAGTTTGCAAAGAGAAAAATTTGAAATTATTCTATGTGATAGAAGTTTATGTAAAGATTACAGGAAAAATAAAACGAAGCACACTTTTCAGAAATCATCAACAAAACTTACATTAGTTCCACTATCCGTCAAGAGATAGCGCTAATATAAAAGTGCAATACTCTACTCCGCAGTGCAGTGTTAAAATTTTCTAACGAATATAAGCCTCGCCGAAAAAAAATTAAAAACATGATGGTACGGAACCATCGGTACGCGAGTCCGTCTCGCTCTTGACCGGTTTTTTAGGGTTCCGTAGCCAAATGGCAAAAACGGAACCCTTATGGATTCGTCATGTCTTTCTGTCTGTCCGTCCGTATGTCACAGCCATTTTTTTCCGAAACTATAAGTACACTGTTGAAACTTGGTAAGTAGATGTATTCTGTGAACCGCATTAAGATTTTCACAAAAAAATAGAAAAAAAAACAATAAATTATGGGGGTTCCCCATATTTAGAACTGTAACTCAATTTTTTTTTTTCATCAAACCCATGCTTGTGGGGTATCTATGATGGATAGGTCTTCAAAAATGATATTGAGGTTTCTAATATATTTTTTTTTCTAAACTGAATAGTTTGCGCGAGAGACACTTCCAAAGAGGTAAAATGTGTGTCCCCCCCCTGTAACTTCTAAAATAAGAGAATGATAAAACTAAAAAAAAATATATGATGTAGGTACATTATCATGTAAATTTCCACCGAAAATTGTTTTGAACGAGATCTAGTAAGTAGCTCGCCGGTGAAAATTTAAAAACATTTATGATGGTACGGAACCCTCGGTGCGCGAGTCCGACTCGCTCTTGCCGGTTTTTTTAAATCTAATATCTTCGAAGATATTCATTTTAATGATAGGTATGCTGTAAAGGGCAATTTTGATTTCCATGAAATGCACAACGTAAGTATTTAATTGGATAATGAATGAATAATACTGTATTGTGTAAAATAGCTTGGTAAATAACCCATAATTTTTTTGTAATATGTAAAAGATAAAAATGGTTACTGTGAAGAGTTATACATACAGTGTGTCTTCATAATGTGCACATAACGAAATGAGGGAAACATAGCTTAATTTTATCGACGGAAAAAATATTTGAAAAAATATTTAAAAGGATCTTTACCTGCTAAAGTATGGTGATTGCAAGGCCTTTCATTAACAGTTGATAAGAAATGTTGTGATTGAGTTAAAAAATATGGTATTTTTACGTTTAGAAATCTGATACGATGGAGAATAATTTAAAGTAATAAAAAGGGTAGGTACTAGGTAATCGAGGCTTTTAATAATTTAACAATTAGGTATTGTAAAAATTGATGAAAAAATATCAGATTTTTGTTAAAAAAAAAACATAATTCTCAATTGAGGGGCGATTGTTTACACAGGGGTCACAGCAGCGAAAAATAATTTAAAAAATGCTCCAAACTTTTTTTTTATAGATTTTTTTAAATATTTTTTTAATACAGTTGCTCAAAAAGTGGTGTATTGCAGGGACGTATAGCGTTCGGGATGTGGGCTATTACATACTAGTGCTTTTTTTTTTACCTTTCCCGAACTCGTGCGTTCTCTTTCCCAACTGTCAAAATAATGTCTATTAAAAAGAAAAACCAACCATGAAGTTTTTACTAAAGAGTTTTTGTGATTCATACAAATACGTATATTTCTAAAAAGAATCTACTTACTAATTTATTTCAATATCAGATTTAATAATTTAATTGAATGAGTTAGGTTAGGTTTCATTTCATTTCATCTCATTAAATTCCATGTTCATTTCATATCAATAAAAAAAATATACTGAAGACTAAGCTGTAGCACAGTATAAAGATCATACAGTATTGTAACTCGGCCGTAACCTTGAAATAAATGCCTACATCCGCGCGGTACGTAAACATGCGATAGAGCTGCCCGCCTCCAGCATTTTAATTACATTTGCCTACTTTGTGTTTCCATTTAGTTTTGTTATTGTATTTTACTGTGTGTACATAAATATTAATAATAAAAACCACGTCTTTACTTTGAATTATACAAACTAACAAAACAAAACACACATGCCCCGAGGTTTTAACACAAGCGTATCTACCTACCGTATAATGATTCATGAACCGCCTATAACTACCTATTTCACTCGTGTCTATCACTTTCCTTTACTCTATTCACTTTATTTATTAATACACACTTTATGTACCTACCTACTAAGTAAAATTATTTTATAGTCTTACCTTTCAGAGTTTCCAGGTAATCTAAAAAAAGTTATCTCTGGATGCGTTATTGACGAATTCATGCAACCAAAAATAGCACAATATAGCCTACTCGTCATATTAAATATGTACTTCAATTTATTTTTAGTGAAATGTCGCGCGGTTATTGTTAAAAAAAACAACACACCGTCCGTTCGTCACTGCGGCACAGTCGCGACTGTCTGCATACCGAGCGCATTCCGAGGTCGAGGCGCGTAGGTATAGCTCGCGTTTCGTCCGTTTGTATGAAGTCGAAATACTGTATGATCTTTATACTGTGGCTGTATGGAGTTCCCTTTGCCTACCAAAATGGGTGAAGAAAAAAAAACAGTGGCACTCCGGGAGTGCCGACAGAAGTGAAAACAAAACTAAAAAGTTAGTATTTTTAGACCTTTGTATCCTGCTTATGCGTATGAAGTTTCATTAAAATCGGTTCATTCATTTCGAAACATAAGGGCTTGAAAGTTTGTATAAAATGCCGCACGGCGTAAACGCTCTTAACTAAATATCTATTTAAAATAGTTTGAGTCTAATTATATAATCTAAAAAAGCTTCAAAATGTCAAACGAAATATTTTATTCAAAAAACAGCCATATTCGCTGGTATGCTGGTATGGTGAACTACGCCGTAGCATAGTGTGAGCTACGCCGTAGCACAGTTTGACCTACGCCGTAGCACTCTCCATCCGTCTTACGAATTTTCGATTCGAGTCACGTGTCCTGACGCGAGTTTAACATTTTTTACCCATTACAAAAAAAGTACAACGCTGCTAAAGAAGTTTTCACTTCAAAAACTCTGCTTATATTCTACGGTTGGCGTTGGGTTGGCGCCATTTTCCAGAAAAAATGATTAGTTAGTTGAGTTTATTGTGTTTTTATTATTTTATTAAATTGCTTCATTTTTTCGCAACTGTATTAAAAATAGTCGTTCAGTACACCTGCGGAACCGTCATTGCAACTTGTTCCGACTGTCAACCCTCGCCTTCAGCTGCGCCTCGGCTCGGGTAGACATTTGTCGGAACTCTTTGCAATGACAGCCTTTCCGCACTTGTAATGAAATATACTATTTCCGTCGATAAAATTAAGCTTAGTTTCCATCATTTCGATATGTGCACATTATGAAGACTCACACTGTATATACCATCCCGGACTTTTTAATCGATATTTTTAAGATATACAATTCCATACCGTAGTTAATTTGATCTATCTCGTAAGGTTTAGCTAGCCAGAGCGTTTGCAATGTAAGCGCACAAAAATATGTTTGTTACGACATCACATTACAAATCTTTGAATTTCTCGGCTTTTCTCTACTATAAAATTCTTATTTTATACATTTAAACCTTCCTCTTGAATCACTCTATCTATTGCTGAAAACTGGATTAAAATCCGTTGCACAGTTTAAAAGCTCTAAATTAACAGGGAGCGGGAGTGACTTTGTCTTATACTATACCAGCTGCGCCCCGCGGTTTCACCCGCGTAAATGTCGATCCCGTGAGAATATCGGGATAAAAGGTAGCCTATTGTTAATCCATGGTGTCAGCTACCTCCATACAAAATTTTATCCAAATTGGTCTAGCTGTTTGAGCGTGAAGAAGTAACAAACATATAAACACACACACACTCACAAACTTTCGCCTTTATAATATTATTAGTGTGATATATGTAATATACATATGTAAAGATGAATGAAACCTTCCAAAATATAGATGAATGTGTTACTAATGATTGCGTAGGAATTTTACACTTCGTCAAGTTTTGGAACAGGGTTTATAGTAAACAGTCGCAAATTATGACCGACTCGCGATCATAATTTGACAATTTAAAATACCTATTATCCTACTATCGATCTATCGTTTCAGAACATTTATTTTATCACTAGCTTCTGCCCGCGACTTCGTACGCGGATGCTGTTGCTTATGCCAGCGATACGTTGTCGCTGACAACGACATGACAACGTAGTTGTCAAAATCGAAGATCTGAAACGTCTGATGTCGAATTCTAAGAGCACGGGGACTGGAAAACACCGGGGTGAGCGAGACGATTCGAGACGTCATTTTCAGGCAATAATGAACCAATAAGCTGGTAAACTTGGCCTTGCACTTTGAATGTTGGCATAAATGGGTCTTCTGAAATCTGCTTCGCACCAAAATATGTCATTTGAAAGGCATTATTGTACGAACGGATGTTGTCCAAGAAATGTTTTGACTGTGGATGGTCACCAGTGATCTTAATATTTCTGGAGGATTTTGAAATATTTCAATATGTACTTTCCCACCTGAGCAACACATACCGTTTGTTTCTTTTTGCCATTTTAACAGCTTCACAAAAAGTACAATTTTGAACCACACCTCCGATGGCGGAATATGTGGTG
Organism: Oligia fasciuncula; assembly: GCA_963082905.1. NCBI lineage: Eukaryota > Metazoa > Arthropoda > Insecta > Lepidoptera > Noctuidae > Oligia > Oligia fasciuncula. The sequence goes on along the minus strand of OY720395.1, from coordinate 9,366,199 downwards.
TAGTCAATCATAGGAGTATACGTAAATGCACTCCGTTCCTTATCAACCCAAGGAAGGTCGCCATGTCCTACGGCTATATCTTGAGACACATCCGATTCTTCAGATGATATCGACATTCTGCTCAGAGATGTCAAGTCGATCAGAATTCATACGTTCGTTGCGCTCTTCTTGTCTTTTCATGCAGTACTCCAGCAATTCTTTCTCTCTCACTTTCTAACTGATTATGAAAATTTTATTGTGTGCGTGTTCGGGACAATGTAAGATAATCTCTATCAGTAGTTAGTCGCGCGTCTCGTTCATCACTCGTTTCAAAAGACCTGTTAGTAGATGAGCGAATACGCTGAATACTCAAGCGTGATTCTGTATCGGTAAACGTTTCCGATTCGCGAGGCAATGCATGTCGTTCACAATCAGCGGTCAGTCGCCGCAGAGGTTTCCACAGATCGAGTTGCAGCCTGATGTTCTCGAACAGCATCAAGTCTCTCCTGACGCTCTCCGGTAGATTCTTGGGATCATAAGATCCTCAATCTTTTAGCCCCTTTGGAACATTGGGAAAGATTTGACCTCTTTCTAGGCATGGTTATAGTTTTATTGTGAAGAAGATACCTGATCAATTAAAATCTAAGTGACTGCTCCTCTGCGTTACCGGGTAGGCTACCGTGTCACGAAGATAAATGGAAAAGAAAATTAAACACTCTGTTTACGCCGTTTACCTATCACCAACGTGTGGAAGGAAAAAGACACACGACTTTTGTCTCATGATTGGCGCGGGAGGGGTACCTATATAAGGCCCGTCCGCGCAGAGAAAAAAACCGTCATTTCGTCACAAACAAATACAAATCAGTCAGTAAGTACTGACGCACCGCTGCCAATTAACGCTCGCCAACTTGACTCCCTCAGTCAGTTTAGGCTGGAGCCGCGCTCATAATAACGCCATAACTAATTTTTTTGTAACCCGCTAAGTAAACGCTCGCAGCCAATTTCTAGACCGGTCTAGGCTAGCAGAGCGCCGCAGAGCTAAGAGTCATCCAGAACGATCGAGAGCAGGGGCCCCTGCAAACCAACGCCGCCAGCCAAACTGCCGTTTCGACAGAGTAAAGGTTAGTGTACTCTTGACTTCTTCATGTTGGTGTAATTGCTCGGCTGTGTGTCCTCTGCTCATGCCCATTTATTATAGGATTAGAGATATCCTCCGCCTTCGCCCAAATTTAGAATTGATTCTTTCCGCCTTCGCCCAATTTAAAATTAAACCACCCGCAAATATCCACCCGCCTCACCATTTTTGGTCCTTCGAGCCGGATTTATATAAAAACCAGTACCTTATCAAAAAAAAAAGTCCAACATAATCATATTCAAATACATTATATGTACAATATACGTGAATATTAAAGTAAAATAAAGTCCCATATTAAGTAATCACAAATCTACCTACATAGGTTGCGATTGTGACTGTCCGCGACTGTTGACCTTGCGCAGGGTGACAGGCATATTTTTTTAAAAATAACAACCGTTAACGGAAACTTGTTCGATAACTGAGTGTAGGTAAACCCTGAGTAACAATGAGTTACGAAGCAAAAATAAAAATACTGGCGGCTAAGAAGCAAGCCGTATTCGCAAAAATAAATGAGTTATACGAGTCGGGAAAAAAAGTGGTTCCAGTCACTACAAGCACAAGATGTGTACAGGAATTTCTTGCTGCAACTACGAGTATAGACGAATTATACCGTAGTTTTAATACGCTATGCGATGAGCACAACGAAGTGGTTTTAAAGGTGGATCCAGATTATAAAATCAGCTTCAGTGACTGGAGTGCATTTGAATCACTTTATTCCCAGGTCAAGTACATAAGAAACAACTTGATTGAAACTCAACGCATAAAAAATCCCGAGGTACCTCCCAAAGAAACGTACTCGCCAAGACTGCCCGCTTTAGAATTATTAAGTTTTTCGGGTAATCCAGAAAACTGGCCGCTGTTCTACGAGTGTTTTAAAGCTAACGTACACGACAATAAGATGTTAACAGACAGTCAAAGAGTACAATATTTGGTAGGTAAACTTAGTGGAAATGCACTGAATATATTCGCTGGAATTATACCAAATGAGAAAAATGATGCGTCAATATGGAACTCATTAGTGTCGAAGTATCAAGACAAACGATTATTAGGGTCCATGTATTTAAACAATATACTCGACATAAAAGCGTCCACCGCCGCGTCAGACCAATTAAACGATTTTATCGAACGAATGAATTCGTCGTGGTCGGCGTTAACAGGTTTAAATATTCCGGACTTGCCTGATTTTATTTTTACGCATTTGATGCTAAAAAAGCTGGATGCTCAACTAGTACAGACCTTTGAGTTTACAGCCCGCGCTAGTGAATTACCGTCAAGTGAAGAATTAATAAATTACATACGGAACCACATCAAAATAATCGAAAGAACAGCCGCGGTACATCAAATTAGTGCGACAGAGAATAAAACGAGAAGCTACGATAAGTCACGTAATCGGAATACGCCGCGAACTACGCATAGTTTCGCGATAACGGACAACAAAACGAATTTTTCGTCTACCTGCATATTCTGTAAAGATGCCAGTCATACTCATTTGTACGAATGTTCAGAGTTCAAGAAACTTGCCGTTAGAGATCGCTTTAGGTATGTCAAGGATAAAAGGTTGTGCGTTAATTGTTTTAGTGACAAACATACAACGTTACGATGTGCGTCAAAACATACCTGCAATCGGTGTAATAAAACACATCACTCATTACTACATTTCGATAACAGTGAAGCGGCGGTAATTAGCACTAAGCCACCTGTTGATTCGCAACCGTTATGTTTGATGACGCAATCGGCCGCTTCATTGCCAGATGCGCCGGTAAATAGCCCACATGTGGTAAAATCGACCGCCTTTTATGCGGCAAATAATAACGTTCTATCTTGCACACAACTGGACAGTACTATAATATTGCCAACTGCACAAGTTTATGTGCCAATAGACGGGCATCGTTTTATAATGAGATGTCTGGTTGACAGCGGGTCTCAAAACAATATTATCACGCTTGAGTGTTGCAGCCGATTGAAATTGAAAGTTAAACCGCTAGTTAACTCGTCGCTAAAATCAGTTGGCGCCATTTCGGCACCTATACGAGGTTATGTAACCGTCACTATACAATCTCGAGTGAGCGACGCGCAGTATAGTTTAACCATGCTGGTAATCGACCACATCGCCGACCCATTGCCTAGTAGGGTAATACAGGCGTCGGCTATGGATTATTTCAAAAACTTACCATTCGCGGATGATTGCTGGAATTTACCAGGCAACATCGACGCCATATTAGGAACGCAAATGTTCGCGTTCATTTTGCTAGGTGGTAAAATAATACCCCCTCCATTAATGGAATCAGCTGATGTTAGCGTTCCCGCGGGCTCGGCACCTCACGCTATAGAAACCACGCTTGGTTACATTGTAATGGGAGAATTACCTGCGGTTACCTCCAACAATGTCGCCTGGTCCTTCGGCCCTCTTGTGAGTGGATTAAATGCTACGCTACTGAAATTTTGGGAAATAGAGGAGGTGCTGCCTACAAAGATAACAAACACAGAACATCAAGTCTGTGAAGAATTTTATAAATCCACGGTATTAAGACATCCCGGGGGTAGGTATATCGTGTCTCTGCCTTTTAAGGTCGAACCTACCTCATTAGGTAACTCATTCATACACGCTCAACGCCGGTTAACTGCTTTAGAGCGCAAATTTAATTCGCTCCCCGCTTTACGTCACGCCTATAATGACGTCATTAATGATTATTTAGAGAAAGGCTATTTATTGGAAATACCTTATTCCTCCTCCGCTATAACCGAAGGGTACTTCATACCCCATCACGCTGTCGTTCGGCCTGATAAGTCAACGACGAAAACCCGAGTAGTATTGGACGCCAGTGCCAAAACTGACTCCGGTAAGTCCCTCAATGGCTACTTAGATAAAGGCTATTTATTGAAAATACCTTATTTCTCTTCCGCTGTAATTAAAGGGTATTGCTCACCCCACCCCGCTGTCGTTCGGTCCAAGATACCAACGACAAACACCCTCGTGGTGTTGGACGCAAGTGCCAAGACGGAACCCGTCAACCCGCTTTTTATTAATTTACTGCATGCAGAACCCAAATTGCAGGCAGACCTTTTCTCGCCTTCGCTTAACTTTGGGTATTTTAAAGTTGCAGTAACCGCTCAACTACGTAATGACCGCTTTAGCGACTCAGTGCGAGCTCGCTTACTTAGATTGTTTGTCCCGCCGCGCGCCGCGCGTCTCGTTCGCTCGGGAATGACTAATGTATGTTGTTCTCACGGTAGAAACGAACTGCTTTCGTTATCTATATTTCAAGTACCGCGCCATTTGGGTGTAGCGGCCGGCTTCGTAGCAAACCTAACCGCGTTGGGTGATGCTAATATGAGGGCTTACGGTTGCGTCATCTACGTGCATGTGGTGAACCCTAACGGGGTTATATTCGCTCAGCTAGTATGCGCTAAGTCTAAAGTGGCTCCACTAAAGACTGTACCGTTGGCAAGACTGGAACTATGCGCCGCATTACTTCTAGCTAAACTTGTCCAGCAGGTACGTAATAATTTTCATACTCGCTATCCTATACAGGATATTGTTACTTTCCGCGATCCAATGATTGCATTATCATGGATTCATTCACCTCCTCACCGATGGCAAACCTTTGTTGCCAATCGAGTGACTGAGATTCGGGAAAACTTATCTCCTGAACGCTTTTTCCACACAAATGGGACAGATAATCCTAGCGATTGTCTGTCAAGAGGCTTATTGCCATCGCAGATAATTGATCACCCCTTGTGGTGGAAGGGTCCACCCTGGGTCTGTCGCACCATAACCGAATGGCCAACTGCGCCATTTGAGCCGTCCCGAGTTGAAGGTCCTATACCTGAGAAAAAGGGTCCGATCACACTGACCGTTTCAACTCAGATTGAGTGTGTGCTAAACTCACGTCCACTGTGCTTACTAGCTGACGAGCCACACTCGATTCTGACGCCCGCACCCTTCTTAAACACAACACCACTACAGTCATTACCTGCCTGCGAGATTGACGCATCCGTAAGCCTCCATAACAGGAAGAAATTGTTAGATAGCTTAGTGCAAAGCTACTGGAAACGATGGCATGTGGATTACTTACACACCCTTCAATTACGTCAAAAATGGAATTCGCCTGACACACCCATACAAGCGGGCACACTTGTCCTAGTACACCAGGATGACTCACCACCGCTTCGTTGGCCCACTGGCGTTATTGAACAAGTATACCCTGGTAAAGACGGGGTTGTAAGGGTGGCTCTAGTACGTACCGCGCTGGGAGTTTTTAAACGTCCCGTCGTAAAACTATGCCCGCTGCCCTCGTAATAATTCCACCGGTCATTGACCTAGTCACGGTCGCACCTATAGTATTTAAGTATTTATTATTATTATATTATATCATTCCCGCTAATTACCTTCAGTTTAACATAACCATGATTCTACTTCCAGCTAGTTGGACCTCCTCTCACTTGTCATCGCCCTTAAGAGTTCCTTTATGTTTTTCTTTCGAAACCCCTACGGAGTTTCAAAGGGGGGAGGATGTTTACGCCGTTTACCTATCACCAACGTGTGGAAGGAAAAAGACACACGACTTTTGTCTCATGATTGGCGCGGGAGGGGTACCTATATAAGGCCCGTCCGCGCAGAGAAAAAAACCGTCATTTCGTCACAAACAAATACAAATCAGTCAGTAAGTACTGACGCACCGCTGCCAATTAACGCTCGCCAACTTGACTCCCTCAGTCAGTTTAGGCTGGAGCCGCGCTCATAATAACGCCATAACTAATTTTTTTGTAACCCGCTAAGTAAACGCTCGCAGCCAATTTCTAGACCGGTCTAGGCTAGCAGAGCGCCGCAGAGCTAAGAGTCATCCAGAACGATCGAGAGCAGGGGCCCCTGCAAACCAACGCCGCCAGCCAAACTGCCGTTTCGACAGAGTAAAGGTTAGTGTACTCTTGACTTCTTCATGTTGGTGTAATTGCTCGGCTGTGTGTCCTCTGCTCATGCCCATTTATTATAGGATTAGAGATATCCTCCGCCTTCGCCCAAATTTAGAATTGATTCTTTCCGCCTTCGCCCAATTTAAAATTAAACCACCCGCAAATATCCACCCGCCTCACCACACTCAAATAACATAAGCCCGAAGGCATATTTATTCGATAAAATAAAAAAATAAATGGGAGTTTTGGCCAGTAGAGTCAAATTTTCAATGATATACCATCGTCATCGAAAATCAGTCCAAGTGTAACCGCCTTCACCGCGTGGACGTACTCCCAGCTTAAGTTATTTTATAATCCCAGCATATGTTATTTTATACAGTGAAATTAGTGATAGCTTTAATTTCCACATCAGATGTTTCTGATCTTCGATTTTTAGGGTTCCGTACCCAAAGGGTAAAAACGGAACCCTATTACTAAGACTTCGCTGTCCGTCCGTCCGTCTGTCTGTCACCAGGCTGTATCTCAAGAACCGCGGTAGCAAGACAGTTGAAATTTTCACAGATGATGTATTTCTGTTGCCGCTATAACAACAAATACTAAAAACAAAATAAAATAAATATTAAGGGGGGCTCCCATACAAAAAAACGTGTTTTTTTCGGCGTTTTTGCCGTCTGTCTGTCGCCAGGCTGTATCTCAAGAACCGCGGTAGCTAGACAGTTGAAATTTTCACAGATGATGTATTTCTGTTGCCGCTATAACAACAAATACTAAAAACAAAATAAAATAAATATTTAAGGGGGGCTCCCATACAACAAACGTGTTTTTTTCGGCGTTTTTGCCGTCTGTCTGTCACCAGGCTGTATCTCAAGAACCGCGGTAGCTAGACAGTTGAAATTTTCACAGATGATGTATTTCTGTTGCCGCTATAACAACAAATACTGAAAACAAAATAAAATAAATATTTAAGGGGGGCTCCCATACAACAAACGTGTTTTTTTCGGCGTTTTTGCCTTGTGGTACGGAACCCTTCGTGTTGGCCAGTTTTTTTATAAGTCAACAGGAAATGCCCATCAGACCGAACAACTTTTGCTAAGACGTCATTCCTATATATGTTATGGTGTAGCTGGGCTCTTGGAGTTCCACATCAGGTGTTCCAGATCTTCAAATTTATTCTCTCGGCAGAAAATGCTCATCACGTGGAACAATTTTTGCTATGGTACCATTTTTGTATCTCTTATAGTTTAGCTGGTCTGTTGCGGTTCTGCATCAGTTGTTCAAGTTTCCAAGATAAATTATAGCCTATATGTTGCCCAGACATAATACCTATACAACAAAACAAAAATCATTCAAATCCTTTCAGTAGTTCCGAAGATTAGCGTGTACAAACAAACAGACAGAATTTTTTTTTCGGATTCGTACCCTATTACTGTTTCTAAACCCCCCCCCCCCATTTTTTTTTTTAATATTTTCAATGTACAGACACAGTTTTTCTACTGTTTTATTATATGTATAGATTTCAAGTAGGGAATAAGAACACATCAATGAATATATATTATCTCGAAGTGTATAATAATAACATCTTAATATGTAGGTATTGAACATGGGTAAGTCATCATACTTACACTTATCATAAAATTACAATTAAAAATAATATTATTGTTGCACCTTGCTGTAGGTAAAATCATTGTACATTACAAACAAATTAACTTATTCGATAACTCCTTAAAATGGGATATATTATGTCTAGGGCTTCGTTGATTTCACCTCTTGTTTTACCACCTGCAATAAAGGGAAATACAACAGTTAGGACCATTTAAAACTTTCACCAATCTCCACTAACTCTGTCGGTATGTTACCTTTTCACGTCTTAGGCCACAGAGCATGTAATGTCTTAGGCTGAACGTATTTTACTGGAATTTGGACGCGCATAGACAATGCCCAGAGTTAGGACAGGATAGCACAGTCAATATCTCGGTAGCGGTGTAGTGTAAGCAAGCTGTGCTAGCTGAGCGCGGGATTACCCTCTTAACGCGTTGTGGGTTACCCGGACCACAGTATAAAGATCATACAGTATTGTAACTCGGCCGTAACCTTGAAATAAATACCTACAGCCGCGCGGTACGTAAACATGCGATAGGGCTGCCCGCCTCCAGCATTTTAATTACATTTGCCTACTTCGTGTTTCCATTTAGTTTCGTATTTTATTTTACTGTGTGTACATAAATATTAATAATAAAAACCACGTCTTTACTTTGAATTATACAAACTAAAAAACAAAACACACATGCCCCGAGGTTTTAACACAAGCGTACCTACCGTATAATGATTCATGAACCGCCTATAACTACCTACATATTTCACTCGTGTCTATCACTTTCCTTTACTCTATTCACTTTATTTATTAATCCAGACATCTTTTTTTCGGGAGATAAAAGGAAATACTTATCTATTAAAAAGACACACATTATGTACCTACCTACTAGTAAGTAAAATTATTTTATAGTCTTACCTTTCAGAGTTTACAGGTAATTTTAAAAAAATTATGTCTGGATGCGTTATTGACGAATTCATGCAACCAAAAACAGCACAATATAGCTACTCGTCATATTAAATATGTACTTCAATTTATTTTTAGTGAAAAAATCGCGCGGATTGTTAAAAAAAACAACACACAGTCCGTTCGTCACTGCGGCACAGTCACGACTGTCTGCATCCCGAGCGCACTCCGAGGTCGAGGCGCGTAGGTATAGCTCGCGTTTCGTCCGTTTCTATGAAGTCGAAATACTGTATATCTTTATACTGTGCCCGGACCCCCCGGTAGTTGACACGAGCGTACAACCCGATGCGTGGCCGCAAATAACTTCTTTCGGCCTCTCCTCAGATGATGATTAATACTCTAGAGACTAGGGTTACATAACTAGCTTTTGCCCGCGCCTTCGCCCGTGCTGATGTCGGTAATTATCTATCTGTGTAACTCTAGTTTTATAACGATTTAAGTGTATTATAAAGATTAGTATTCTAGGGTTAGTAAACTAGCTTTGCTCAGCTCCAGTGAAGTGGTTTGTCAATAAAACTGTGATAGGACACGCGACTGACGTGCCCCTTTTGCTTCTGCTAAGCCTGCGTTAATGTTAATGTCGCGTCAGAGCCAGAATGCGCCATAAGGGGCTTACATTACATGACCTAAAGTGCGGTCACTGTCGGACTGCATAGAAAAGAAAGAGAAGCGCGATGACACAACTCTGGTAATTAATTTGTTGCAAAATATGAAGCAATTATTTAATTACAAAAAATCTATTGTTTGGACGAAAAAATTAAAACACTAGTATTTTAGTATGTTGCTTGTAGAATAATCTGACAAAAAATCTGAATGATTACAGTATGTATATTAGTATGGTTTTTATTGTAAAAAGAAAGTTTTTAGAGGTATCTTCATGATTTTTTTCTGTCGTATCAAATTAGTTGTATTATGTTTTCAATACACTATCTACCTAGCATATATCCTGAAGAATATCATATACTAGCTTCTGGCCGCGACTTCGTCCGCGTGAAATTTCTTGTACCCCCACCCCGTCGCGTCGCAACACTTCGTATTCGCTTACCGTTCACTCTGAGTTTTTTTCTTTTTGCTCGGCTCCTAAGGGTCATAGCGTGATGTTAAATAGCCTATAGCCTTCCTCAAGAATTGGGCTATCAAATGCAAAAAGAATTCAAATCTGACAGTTAAAGAGATTATCGCGTTCAAACAAACAAACTCTTCAGCTTTATTATTAGTATAGATAAAAAACTCTATGGCCCATAACTCCTTAATAGGTACCAACTCTTAACATCTTACACACGTGATAACTTTTAAACGAAATATCCGATTGAGATGAAACAAAAAGTATTTTACTTCTTCATAAATACTCTTGATAACATAATGCTTAATTTCGATAAAGATTAATATTACGATACATATTTAACGTAGTTTTTTTTCTTCAGACGATTTAATAATTATTTTGAACACAAAATCGGTTATTGTGATTAAACCATGATAGCTAGATATATGTTCTCGCGGACTTTTTTGTAGGTCTTAATGGGCTCTACAAACCCGTAGTACATTATTTTGTTCTATTGTCAATAGTTTTTGCAGCGCACGCAAAAATAGGTTTTCGATTTTACACCTTGTGTTACAAAATAGCAATTTTATTACGGATCCCTAATTTTGAAGAAAAAAAATATAGCCTATAGCCTTCCTCGATAAATGGACTACCCAACACTAAAATAATCATTCAAATCGGACCAGTAGTTCCAGAGATTAGCGCGTTCAAACAAACAAACAAACAAACTCTGCAGCTTTATAATATTAGTATAGATTTTTCTGATTTTGTTTACTGTAGTCGATCATATACTTTTATTGTTTCTAAAACTTGCGTTTTTTGTGTTTAGGTCCTGTAAGCCCCTCGTCGTTAAAAATAGCCCGCTAAATGTTTGGGGTGAAAGCTGCTACGGCTACGGTACTCTGTGGAGCTTTAGGGTCAGCGCAGGCCGAACTGTAAAATGCTCGCGCATTGTCGACCAAAATGTAGAATGCATACTCGAACACGCAGTCGGCTTGCTCGAGCATCGTCGAGCATCAAATTTGGGTGTATTCAATTTTGCGAAGTATGATAATAATCATAAGATATTTTTTTCAATAATCTCTGAAAATGCTCTGCTCTGCTCTGCTCTTGGTGTGCGCTGACCCTAACACGGCGCGTGCGGTTATTTTATTCAACGTGCTAAAACTCGTTGAAATGTCGAACAATCCGCCACTCGAGTTATCGCGACAACTAACTTACAACATAGCAATAACAATGAGACATCTCAATAATGTAATGTCTTATTTTACGTGTTCATTTAAGGTCATAGCACACGTATCAAATCGGAAAGGGATCGCCACCGTATCGCCTTTCGCCTCGCCGTCAAACAGGCGTCAACCTAACGTAAGCACGTAACCAGAGCGGATCAGAAGTTCTGATACGTCAACTCGGCTACGGCTAGGCAACGCCGCGTTGATGGTGCAGCAGGCAGGCCGGAGGGGAGAGAGGGGCAAGGGTGGACGAAGACACGTAAATAAGCTCGGGCAGGCCTCCGTCACTCCATGTACTTGCGCGCTATAAGTGCCTACCGCCCAGCCGAGCGGTCTCGGTCCGCCGGCGGATCAAATTCAGTGCGGTTTTCGCAAGCGAAGCGCTCGCACGCCGTTCAATTTTAATAGTGCTGTTCGTTCGTACGCGTATTACGATGCCGTGTGGTGCCTTATGTGCTGTAGATGGGTGTAAACCAAGCAAAAGAAGGGATAAACACCTAACATTAACATATTCACAATTCTCAATAACATAGATAAAAAGTTATGTTAATTTAATTTTATCGAAGAGGCAGCCCTGCGATTACTGTTTAATCGCGCGGTGCGAAGCAATCACTGCTGTACGCTTGAGCATTTAGGCGCATTTTAGCATACAGTGGTTGTTGACGCGAGGGAGTAGGCAATTATCGTAATAGGTATTGGAAATTTTCTACTGAGTGAAGTATCTGTTACGTAGTAACTATTCAGTAATCTGTGGCTCGGGTACGGAGAGCCGTAAGCGCGGGGACGACGAGCCGTAAGCGCGGGGACGACGAGCCGTAAGCGCGGGGGCGACGAGCCGTAAGCGCGGGGGCGACGAGCCGTAAGCGCGGGGACGACGAGCCGTAACGCACCGCACCGCGGTTGGTGAGCTTGTCCCGAGGCGAGGCGATTACGTTACGATTCCGATTAGTGTGCGTTGCAGTAGGGAGTTTGATACAAAGAATACTGAACGGCTCGAGTAGATACGGTGCCGATCACTTTCCGGTTTGATACGTGTGCGTACCTTAACGCGTAACGCCGGCCGCAGGTGTGGCAGAAGCATAGTACACAAGTCACTTTGTACTAGAATATAAACATCTATAAAATTATTACCGCTGTCTTATCTTGTAAATCCAAAAATGTTTTAACAATTTTGAAAATGGAAATCTTTGATATATTCAAATATACTTTACCTGTAAATACAATCTTTCCGTTGACAAATATTAGTAACACAACTCTTGGTCGTACCATTCTGTAAACTAGACCAGGAAATAATTCAGGTTCATAGGATGCAAATTGGCCATGTGCTTGTTGTAATGCCTCTAATCTTATCGGAAACCTTAAATCAGCCGTGGCTATAAAATTTTGTATTTTGAAGTCCAAAAACTTAGCCTGAAATAAAACAAACAAAATTACTATCTAACCAAGATCAATCTGGCCCAATGTCGCTTGTGATTACGATTTGTAAAAGTACATACAGGATATCCAAGTTTTTGAATAATTCGGGCAAATTTTCTAGCAGCTACATATGAATCATGTTCATTTCTTAGCCCAGTGCAGAGTACTTTTCCAGATCTGCAAACATAAATCACTTTTTACAAGGAGGAACTATTAAGTCAAGTTAAATTATAGTATCGCTCTTTTTAACACTTTCAGTTTGTAGTGTTTTTGTTTTTTTTAGGGTTCCTTACCTCAAAAGGAAAAACAGAACCTTTATAAGATCACTTCGTTGTCCGTCTATCAAGCCCTTTTTCTCACCAACGCGTGGAGTTATCAAGTTGAAGTAAATATCAAATACTCAGGGCTGCAATCCCTTGAAGCAGTGAAAAATTCGTAGTGCGCGCTTAGCCTAAGTCAACGCAATCAGAAGATAATTCCGTTTATGTTCCGTTTATGCCGCATATTTTGACACTCGCAAGGGAATCAAAACCTATAGGGTACTTCCCGCTGAACTAGAACATGAAATTTGGCAAGGAGCAATGTCATGTAGCACAAGTAAAGGAAAACATCCGAAAACCGCAATTTTGTAGTTAAGTACATTCATAGGTAATCAGTCTATAACGTTCCCACTGCTGGGACACAGGCCTCCTCTCTGTGAGAGAGAGTGGGCCGTATTCCACCACGCGGGCCCAGTGCGGGTTGATAGATGTCACATGTCTTCGAATTTTGGTTCTAGGACATGCCGGTTTACACAAAGTGAAACGCCTGTCTGGGTTCGAACCTACGACCTACAACTCGTAAGTCGCGGCCGATGCCACTGGGCCACCACTGCTCTCGACGTAGTTACCACGGAATAGAAAAAACAAGTGGAAGTGTCCTTAGACTTCCTTAGTACGGGAACCAGTGTCGCCAAACTCACACAATTGCAAATTAAAATAAACATTTCAATACACAGAAAACGATGATATAATTGGCTACTAATTATAAATGCAACTTTGGCGAAAAGTTTATTTATAGTTGTTCAAAATTAAGTCTTATTACAACTACTGAATGTTGTTTTTATTTTACATGTCAAAATCAATTAAGTAAGTACATTTTTCCATGTATCAATCAAATTCGAGCAATGCACAACGAGTTCAGCTACTCAACGCTAGAGGGCGCTGTACTAAATTACTCTATTTAGCACGCTAACATCATTGAAATAGATGTCATATTCGTATGCAACTGTTATCTATTTTTCTGCTCAGCTAGGGATGAGGACAAGATATCTATACTTAAATTCAAATATCTCGAAAACGGTGCGTCCTAGGCAAAAAATAACCAAAATTTAACCCCCCCTGTGCAAGAAGTATCCCAACATGAATTAATGAAAAAAAAATTTTTCGACCGACAAAAAATTTGAAAAAAATTCTCAAACGTTTTTTTTTCAATATTTCGCGGGTTTTTTACATCAGTAGTCCTCATGGTTTTCGACTAGAGCAACAATTTCTTTCCAGAAAAGATTTTCATCCGAGCCACCATTTCTAGTTATAAAAAACATGACTGACGTGTAAAAGTGTTTGTACAAACCTACTTACAAAAAATAAAATCATTTCATTTCATTTCATTTCATTTCATTTCATTTTGAAAATATAGAGCGTTTTATATAAAATAAAATTCGGAGACCCATAATTCGGAAACGGTGCGTCGTAGGACCATGCTTCTTAGAATCTAAATAGTTTCTATGGTCAAGGTTAATTCGAAACTGCAATAAAATTGGGACAGTTTTGAAAAAAAAAATCGAAAAGTTTTTTAAGTCATCGCGCCAGTGCCCCTGGCTACACTTCAACCGGACCCAGTTCTTTACCTGAATTAATAACAATAGAAAACGTATCTACTGGTTATTGAGAATGTTCTCCTTGTTTTTGAAGTCGGTTAAAAAGGAAAATGAATTCAATTAGTGTACTACTGTACTCTATTAATAACATTAATATTAAATGTACTTAGGTGATGTCCCGAAACCCCGACATTAGTCCCGAAAAAATATTTCAGTCGTAAGGAAGTCTCAGACTTTCGTCTATGTTCTTCGAAGTTTAGGCAAATAGGCACTACCTATTCCTATCACTGTTTATTAGTATTAGTTCTTTTTGAGGCCTACGTCCAGCTATGAATGAATGATTTTGGTTTATTTGTCAGAATATCAAACCATATAATTCAATTAAGTAATCGAGAAGAACGACAACGAGTACATAATATGTCATGGTAACGTATAACGTTTCACTATATAAAAACACATTTTATTGTTTTATCGATACCGAACTATTTGAATGTGTCCCATCCCTAATCGAGTCGTCGAATTTTCTAGAATGTATACGATGATATTCAAGACAGCGAGCAAGTTGATTTAGACTTTGAACAATGGACATAAGGTAGTTTTTAGTTCGCAACAAAGTAATAAATATGGTTTTGTCAATAAAAACAATTATATTGAAATATATCATAGTTTTATACTTAGCGGTGATACGATTCACCTCCGTAAGATACATTTTTTGTCCTGCTATCGTTTTGGCATGTAAAAATTGCACAATAAGGCATGTTTGTAATATTTTTCGTTACGTTCGAGACGTCCTATCACAGCAAGTAGCTAATCGCCACTGAGCCGCCTCAGAGCAGTGTTACCAACCCATAACAAAATTTGCCCCCAAGATTTTTTAAAAATCCCCCTAAAAAAACCCTAAGTATAGGTTCACATAAGGTAAATTTCTTTGATGCAGTGCCCAACTCCCTAAGTCGTTCGTAACTCACAAAATAAAACGCATAGGTACATAGTCTGTAAAAAAAAAAGACTAGGTAGGTACCTAAATACTCGTACCTATTGCTAAACTACTAGGTAACTAAATTGTAATATTGTTGATCAGTTCCAGAACGGCATCATCATCATCGCCAGCGGTGCTACTGTTCAAGGTCGATGTATTTTTGAAATCATACATTCGTACGCTAAAGGCTTTTAACATACATATTTGCCGTAGGTTCAAACTTAACGCAGGACCCGTATTCTCTGATCAGGTAAAAATGGTAAAATCTTATTATCATTATGCTCTGAAGCATATTCAGGGATAAACGATTCCTAAGTATTTTTAAATAATGGCATAAATAGAAAAGGCACGCTCCACGGAGGCGTTGGATACGGGCAGCGTCAATAACGCCACAGCTAACTTTTAGCAAGCCCCTAAAAATAACCCCAAATAAAATCTGTCCCTAAAAATACCCCATTCAAGACTTCTTCCCCCTAAATTTAGGGGGAAAACCCCAAAGTTGGCACCACTGCCTCAGAGCCGGTGTTGCGGAGCTCCGCATAATTGTGACGCGCGATCGCTGCGTGGCACTTCCACTGTTTTTTCTATTCCGTGGTAGTTACATTACAACAAAAATATTTTTAAAAAGTCTAAGCAACATGTACTCATTGTAATATATTTATATTTCTTTTATAAATAATAACTAAGCATTTTTGATGCATTAGTGACTAAAGCAACAAAATCCTTCATTCAATTGTTAATTTAATCACAATAATTAACAATATGTGTACCGTAACATATGTAGTACCTATAAAATAAAGTTAAAACGAAAATAAACTTTTCATGTTTTACAAAATTAAATAACGTATTTTTTTTTAATTATTTGTTAAATACAAAGTGTAACCGCCTCTGTTGTTTAAAACTTGTCGTCAATGATTTTTCATTGAATTTATAAGATTGTTTATCTGATCTTGCGGCAATCGCTCCCAATGGAACTCTAACAAGTCTTTCAGTTGTTGGGTTGTCGACACTCCGTCCAGGTTCTCTAGAACACGTATCTGGAGCATGTCCCATGCGTGCTCGATGCGATTGATATCTGGCGATTGTGCAGGCCACCAATACCCAGATGTTTTCCATTGCCAAGTACTCTCTGGTTCTCCGAGCTGTGTGCGAACGCGCACTGCCATACATCAGCGTAAAATCTGAGTCAAGATTTTGTGCAAATGGGTGAACATAAGGCCCGCAGACATCTTCAACGTAACTTTCAGCGTTCATATTGCCATCTACAAAAACGAGCTCAGTTCGTCTATTCTCCATGCCATCACTGGTGGGAGCACTGTAAGGGTGCACTTCCTGGACGCATCACAGCCGTTAAGCATTTCCGGGACGACGATACACTCTTACCCTTCTCGTATTAGGCCTAAATCCAAACCGGGACTCATCGCAAAATAAAATGTTATCCCATTGCTCCTGGTCCATGTCAAGTGTTCCCTACACCATTCGTTTTGACGGGCGCGATTCTCATGGCGTAGGTATAGGTTGGCATTGGGTTACCTAATTGGGCGTCGTGCTCGTAGGCCGTATTCATGTAGCCTATTTCTCACGGTTTGGTGGCTAACGACAACACCGCTTGTGAATTGTAACTTAATACCTATCTCCCGGGCGGTTAACATCGGCTGACGTATTGCAGTCAGTTGTATGTATCGGTCCTGTTCAGCAGGATCCCCTGTATTAACGTAACGCTGCCAAAGACGACAAGTCACGCTGAATATAGTAGGTACAGAACCCTCGGTGCGCGAGTCCGAATCGCACTTGACCGGTTTTTTATATTAATAAGCTCTTGTTTGTTTAAAAATATATATATTTTATTACTAGCTGCGCCCCGCGGTTTTACCCGCGTAAGTGTCGATCCCGTGGGAATATCGGGATAAAAACTATCAAATCAAAATATTTTTATTTCACATAAACCTACCTGGGCACTTATAAAACGTCAGAAGCTAGGTGTATCCTATGTCCTTCCCCGGAATGCAATCTATCTCTCTGCCAAATTATATCGAAATCTGTTGTGGATTAGGCGTGAAAAGGTAACATACAGACAGACAGAGTTACTTTCGAATTCATAATTAGTATGGATGTTGGAGGTGTTTTAATTTCTGTAACCCATTCGAGTCCGACATAAAATCCCTAAGTGAACTTTTCTAATGTGTTATGAATAAGTATGTAAATTTTTTTACCTAAACACCAGTGCTGTAGCTCTTGGATCGATAATTTTCATGACTACACCATGAAATCTTGCTGGATTGTATTCGGAAAACCTGGTTCTACAGTAAATATCCAACAATTTTAATTCACAACCCAAATGTATAGTTGAAACGCAGTTTCTGTAACAAAAATATATCATCAAACCCGTTTCATTTTTATATAATATATATTATAATATTTATATGGATGGAATGTGAAAATGATGATATGGTTAGAAAGGAGGTGACTACCGATGACGACTAATAGAGAAGTATGGAAGAAAGACACGATGCGCCAACCCCAAATAGATTGGGATAAGGGCAGGAGAATGAATGATGAAGTAATGGTCTACCACACCATATCCATATAATTATTTCAGTTTCACAAAGATCGAAACCACAAAAATTTTGATGCTTACTACAGATTGCATGTGACTCCCGTTATACGAAAACCAATGTTATTTTTAATTTGTGTCTGGGATGTCTATTGTCTTGTTTACACCTTGTTGCTTTACCGGTGTTTTTGTTGTAGTTTGGTTTTAGTTTTAAACATTCTTTTTAATTTAAATTATTTTGAGATTCATATAATATAATACGTTCATTAATTTTGCCGAGGTTTGAAGGTAAAGATCACAACATGAGATACTTCTAAATATCTCGATTATGATGCAAAAAAACAAAAATTGGCAATGGGGCGACTAAGTAACTAAGTACCCAAGCACTGTGTAGTACCTAGTAATAGTGCTGCAGGTAAAGTAATACTTTCTTTTGGAGTAGGTAATCATTTTGCGCTAAAGTCTTTGCATTAGGTAGATGTAGCATAGATGCCATGTGATAGTAATATGATTGGTAAGTGGGTTTAAAATTTATAGTAGTAATTGAAACACTTGGTAACTTACTGAACTTTTATGCTGTTCCTAGCTTGGTCTGTTCCACTCACCATTGGAGTGATAGCAGTCATTGCACTATGGGGATTTATGGCTTGAGGTGTAAAAGTGCTGTGGGTTGGTGTCAGTGCCACTTCCCCAGCAATATAGGACTGTGAAGTTGGCATTGCAGGAGTAGTTAGTGATGAGCCACTGGCTCCACAGTGAGCAGGAGTATGAATAATGTTTGTAATATTCCCATTATTTGTATGGCCTAACTGATTTGAAACACTGCTGATTACAGATACTCTGTTCATTGTGACATCTTCTGTGCTACCTTGCAAATTTTGTTCATTATTATTTCCACCTTTTTGTTCATTGCCAATCTCCATCTGTTAGGCAAAGATTTGTATGTTAGTGTTATAGTTAATACCTACTTTTCGAAAAGGGGTAGTTGTGAATGCAGAATTATAACCAAATCAAAGGACTTTTTAAAATTATTTCGGTTTGTATTTCTTTTAGAAATAATATTTAAATACCTCCATGACACTATTAAAACTCATGAGTATTTTACCTCGTTATTAAAATTGGTGCTCCAATCAGGTGTAGGGACACAGGGGGTTGTTCTTTTCTCTATATTTTGTACAGACATTTTGCTTGACTTTCAACTACTGATCACAGCTACTGATGTTTTCAATGCGTTCAATGCTAGGCTCTAGCCAAATGGTATGAATCTGTAATTCTGTATTAAAAACAGTAAGAAGCAAGCAAATAATTTCTGGAATTTTCAAATTCAATTGTTCAATAAATTGGCGATAAATTGTGTAGGAATTAAATAAACGTCGGACAATATACATTTAGCACTGTTTTGCATCACAGACTACAATTAAATACAATAATTAATATTAATAATGCAGTAAATGCAGTTGTACATTTAGTATCATAGATTAATATTGTTTTGTTTAGTATTTTTATCTATGTAATGCAGGTTGACGACGTTGACAATGACATCCACAGAACACTATTACTCATAGATGACATCACATCCACTCTTTGATCACATCACAGCAGCATCACAGTGTCTGTGACAGTCTGTGTCTTTGGGCGCTTTCCGAATTAGCTATAATCGCTCACAGCGCTCACATTATCTCTGACATGCGTTCCGATTTAGATATTACGATTATGACAGCTGAGAGCTGTCAACAATTCGGAACGCCCGTGAACGCGCTCACAGTGCTTACTTAATAAAAAAAATAAAATAAAACATCTTTATTTCAGACCTGAAAGTCCATAAGTTATTAGTTGTTAGTAACAGATTGTGCTTATATGCTATGTTAGTGTTGTTAGTAGATACTTCATTCCAAACCTATTGCTATTTCCACCCAGTGCCTCTGGATGGAGCAGTCTGGTCTGCCAGCAATCATTTTCAGGATACTGTTACGAGTGTTACGCAAGCGTTGCAGTAAGGAATCCGCTTTCTTACGCATGATGGCGTGAAAGCCATCCGTGTGAACTGCAACAAACATTCCAGATGCTCTGCAACGCCGCGGCAACTGCAACAGCATCCTGAAAGCGTTGTTGTAAAACTAAAAAGCGTAAGCGTTGTTGTACTTAATGTAAAAACGATATTATTACAGTATTTCTTTGTATAAACACCACATTTCTTCTTCTTTGGTTAGGTGGCGACTATCAGCCAGAAGCACAATTTCGAAAATGCCACGTTAGTTTAATTTTATGATAAAATGCAAATCAAAACAAAACACACACTGACACATCCTCACACACTCACTGTCATTTTTGACTGCCCTCACGGACACGGTGATAATATTCTAGGGCATGGTCGGCGTTATCGCAAGATGGCGCATGTCATGACGTCATCTATGACGATTCGGGGAACGTCGTTATCGCGCTCACGCTCGGTACGGGTTTAAGCACGCTCACATCGATTATTTCCCTAGCTCGGAACGCAGGGTTTGTCTGGCTGTGTCACAGACACAGAATACATAATACTCCTAAAG
The DNA here is from genome assembly GCA_963082905.1 of Oligia fasciuncula. Taxonomy (NCBI): domain Eukaryota; kingdom Metazoa; phylum Arthropoda; class Insecta; order Lepidoptera; family Noctuidae; genus Oligia; species Oligia fasciuncula. Next base: position 9,345,984 of record OY720395.1, on the reverse strand, counting down.
TCCTAACGCCGTGATTACACTATCCTAGATTGTACACAATTTAGGAAGTAGAGCGATTGGACCTCCAATTTCCACTAAATTGGATCCAATCTGTTCTAACTGCGATTACATCTGCCGATTTCCTATTTAGCATTCCTTAAAATTGGATAGTGTAATAGCGCCTTAATGGAGGTCACAGAACCTCAGAACAATAATAATAATAATAATAATAATAAGAAGAAAGAAAGAAGAAGTTATTAGAATTTGGAGACAAGATAAAGTTTATGTTGTTCCTGTCGTTCTCTCCACGACTGGTGTTATCCCCAACCATCTCCTCCGTAGCTTGAAACTAATAGATCTAGAAGAATCCCTTTACATCAATCTGCAGAAAGCAGCCATCCTAAACACATGCAGAATCGTTAGGAAATTCATGCAGCTAGACGAAAGTACAATCTCATCTTAAAATTCACCACACGCTGCATTTACTTGGCATTAGCCCGTAAATGCAGCTAAAACCAGCCTTAGAGCTGAGAAAAAGAACACTCCCGATAATAATAATAATAATAATTTATTGAATGTTACAAACCAATGTTACATGTATTGTCTTATAATTAACTTAACTTAACGGCGGTCTGTAACTCTTAGAGAATCGTCATTTAGATATTTACGGCGGTCCCCAAACTAGGCTGCGCCTGTATCTTGGGGGCCAGAGTTGTGACTTAATACAGTGTTATTTACCACTGCAGTTTATTTAGGAATAGGTGAGTAATTGCAACCGATTATATAAAACTAGATTAAATATTGAGAAATCTTAAAACGTGAATTAATTAAAAAACAAATAAAGCTTAAATTGCACTGAGCAAAGCCTAAAACTAAAAATATTAAACAATTAAAATGAAATGTTAAACAATTAAAATAATAATAAAAATGAGAAAAAATAAAATGTGGGATAATCAAGATTAGGGTGTGTGTGTGTTAGTGTGTGCACGTGTGGTGTATATAGGTGTTTTAGTGTGTGTACATGTGGTGTGTAGGTGTCAGTGTCTGTGGTGGGAGTAGGATTCCGAGTGTGAGTTGAGTGATGTGAGAATGTTTTCTGATTCATCGTATGAAAGACCTAATAGCCATTGTTTGACAACATTTTTGCATCTGGAGAGGGTGAGTTCTTTTGGGTCACAAGGCAAACTACTGGTGACCTTGTTATACACAAAAGTGTGTAGATAGGCAGGGCAGCGTCTTGTTAGGAGAGATGTGGTTCGTTGTAGCGGGATGTGAAAGACACGTTTGGAAGCCAATGCATGGTAGTCAGGTCGGATTTTTAAGGTTTTGTGTATGCGTAAGTATGCATTAAGAATAAATAGTTGGCGGACACGTAGAACTTGAAAGTCTTTGTAGAGAGAGTCAGTGGGGTAGAAAAATAACTAAAGGAGCGGTGCTATTCTGTAAAAATCTCACCGTCATAACTTAGGTGAAGTGAGCCTGGATTGAGCTGTCAATAGTGTCAATTCCTAGCAAAAACAAACTCACTTCACCTAAGTTTTCACGGTGAGATTTTTAACCTTTTGAACGCCAGAGCATAAACGCACGCGCGATGCCCTTCACGCCAAGCCACAATTTTAAATATTTAAGGTATACATTTAAAAACACACAAAAGTAATGATTTAATTGTTTATTTCGTGATAAAGTGCATCGCATTTTTTGTCACATATTTATGTCGCTCGTAATAGAATAGGCGACACACGACTGGCGTACAGGGTACGCGCTTGCTTGTCACGTATTTCAAAGGGTTAAAGAATCGACCGGCAGATTACCACCACACTGCTGAACATCTCTACAGCTACAGGATAAGAATCATCAGTGAAAGCAAGTGTACTTTTGGCTCTGTGGAAAATGCGGATATAAAAAATATTTTTATGTTTACTTACTTAATTTTTTGTTGTTAATTTAGATAATTTAATTGTCACTCATATGTTCTATGTTCTCAGCTCCTATTCAGAGCAGTAAAAACTATCGATGAACTTGAATGACTTGTTATTGTTTTATGTTGTTCTTTTAAGTTAGTTATGAGTAGTATGATTGTTTAGTGATACGACTGAAGGACATGTATCCATGGTCAAGAAGAAAGATTAAAAAAAAAAAGCTGACTGCATTTCCCGCCATAAATAATGTCATCTCATTTTTCTTTCGAGTCGAGTGCTTGCTGGACCAGGCGGTTAGATTTTGTTGATTGCTTTCCTTAACAAACGTGCCAACGAATCCCGAAGACAAGACAAAGAAGTTATCTGACTTGGACTTTGAATTATTAAGTGTTTACATTCGAAACTTTTACAGAACCGATCTATAACGAAGCATCATGGTTGGCAAACATAATAGGCTGTTTGTTCTCAAAAGAGGTAAGGAAGCTCTGAATGTACATTTTAATCCTTATCCTTGTCATTTCTGTTCTTGAGAGTCCGAGACTACACATAATAGCATGATTAACAGTGATCCGATGTTGAGGTGCAAAACTGGGATTTTATGAAGTTATCAGACTATGGATAAGCCTTATAATTCTGGTATCCCGGGACTAGTGAATTTGCCATGTACTGGTGGTTGGCTTAGTTGTGTTATGGATTCACACTTTAGTAACCAATTATTTTATTAATAATAATAATATACCCAGACACAGAACAAAATAAATGATCATTCTCATCACACAAACATTTGTCCTGGGTGGGAATCGAACCCACGATGTAACTAATATTTTTGTAAAAATATAATTTAAACAAGTGTCCATGAAGTTTCTTGCCCATTCTTCTCCATAGGTACCTACGCTTTGGAATGGGCAACTAACTTCATATTTTCTGACTGACCTACTTCTTGACAATTCAAAAGTGCCTGTAAATGGTTTAATTGAAATAAATGCTGTGAGTTTGAGTTTGATTACATGTACAAGGTATATTAAATAAATGCTTGTAAAAACACAATTTTTATGTCGGATCTGTTATGATGACTATGCACTTAAAAATGAGGCACAAATGCCTTTGTTTGGCAGTGTGCGGAGTCTAGGGATATGGTGTCGATATGGATCATGGTGCGACAGTGATCATGGAGACATGGTTGCAACACGTTCTGGCCTAGGAACGAATTATTCCGACCTGTCACCCTGCTTTGTCCTTGGGGGACAGAATGAAAAAAAAGTTCAATCTATCCCCCTGTTAGCAACGAGGGGACACTTCGAACTTTATTCACTCCTATCTGTCTGATAGGGAGACAGGTGAAACTTTTTGTCCCTGTTTGTCCCCCATAGAATTTAATATATTATTAATTCTTAAAAGTAATGTAAAGTTTTTTATTATAAAAACGTTGCCCCACACTAGGAATTTCTCCTGTATTGTGGGTGCGTTTACAAACATTTAAATTACACAAACAGCCAGACCCGGAACAACTACTTGTAGGTCATACCAATATTTGTTCCATGCGGGAATCGAACCGGTGACACGCAGCGCAGCAGTCAATCGCTTAACCACTGCGCCAACCGTGCCAAAGTAATGTGTCTAAATAAATAAAGAATTATTATTTGAATAAATTACAATTTTCTATCAATCACCTACAGTCCCATAAATCACAGTAGGTAATGCAGGTATAATCATCAGTTCAGCATAATTATAGATTATATTTAGAAATCTGGCAACCTAAACACATTGCCTGACGCTCATTTGCTGGTAGTATCCTGAATATTTCTGAAATTATGAGTTAAACAATGCAACATTGAGAATTTGAAAGTTCCAAACCTTATTTATCTATTCCGTGGTTCCAACAATGGTTGATTATGTTAGGGCTACATTTAATTCCTTGAAACAGTTTGTGTACAGAGTCGATTGATTAAGCATACAGGAAAAGTAAGTGAGCGTCAAGATGGCGGGATCAAGTTCCCAATTTAAAATTTGAGCCGTTTCGCTACCATCACATGGGCGTAACCGTAAGGTGAAAAATTTATTCACTGTCAATACTTTTCTGTTATACAATAGTTCTTGTAGCAACGAAACGGCCAAGCCTCATATTTTTACTAAGGTGTAGAGTTTGTGAAGTTAGGGCGTGTAGAGTTAGAAGCTTGGCTCTACATGAGATCTGATAACTTTTTGGCAGTGCGAGCCATATGTGCGGGCTCGTCGGCTCGGGCTTGGCAACATTTTACATGAAAATGTTTTTGGTGGGATTTTAAATTGGGGACTTGATCCCGCCATCTTGACGCTCACAAAAGTAACACGAGTACCAAATCGCACACCTAGATCTAAACAGCGATTAACTCAAAAAAAACACTTTTTTCAGAAAAGTTGAAAAACTGATTACTATGTCCATGTGCACTGCAGGAGTTTGCTTTATTGATCAATACTTTTTAAGTTAGTAATGGAACTATTTTTGAATCTGTTTTGTTCGTCGCTAGGTAGTGAGTTAGGGAATTCGATGGTATGCATACTTCAAAAATTGAGATTTTAGAGTTAGATCTCTTTAGATCTAGGTGTGCGAAATTATACATTCGGAACTTTGTAACATGATCGCCGTATATAAGAGAGCCATTTATAAAGGTTTTATGTTGACTCGTACTTGACCACGTAAGTGTTTACGTTAATGTCGCCGTGAGACTGCCGGTATCGATAGAGCAAAGGTTAGAAAGAAAGAACACATTGTTCTCGACGTACTTACAAGGTTTGACAATTCTGCTCTTGTTCTGAAACTGTTTATCGAGTTCTTAAATGAGGTATGACGGCGGAAATGAAGAACAAATAAGCGTAAGCCGTTAGATCAAGTCAAGCAACTAGCTATTTTACTACCTCCTGAAACTGAAACACAGGTTACGATAGTTCGATTTAAAATTTGCCTGTTGATGGTAAATTAACATCTTAAATGAAACTTGTGTGAAAACCTGATCATGAGATTATCCCAAAAGTAAATTACTTAGGTAGGTACGTAGTAAATTTTACAGTTTTGAGAATTTGTGCCGAGAAGGCAAGCGAACACTACACGCTGACTTTACAGGCTACAATATAAGGCAACCAGATGTATCTGGCAGTGCCTTATGTTGTGTTGTTATGTCGAAGGTGAATGGTCACTATTAGTTAAGGCGCAGATATACGATTTCTAATGATTTTAAATTCATCATCACGTCTAAACGACTGGCCTGATTTCTTTGAAAATAAAATATGTTATACGTCGTAATTTGATATGTGAATATTTGCAATTATATTTTTTTAACATAGTGTAATTAATTTGTAAAGTAATGTCTACCGCGGACAAAAAAACGACAATCACGCAAACACTATCGGGTGTATTTTCATAAAACTTTCACCATCTAAAAGACAATTTAATTTCCCAAATTTTAGTATACGGTTTTTATTTGTTTTGTGTTTGATAATTCAACGTGGGTTCGTTTTTCGAATAAACTTGGTACGCGTTGACGCGGGGACTCTTGCGGGCGACGGGCGGCAGTGCATCGCTGACCACTGTCTCGGGTAGACGCTAACGCTCGCAGCAATAAGAAAATAATTTTATTCGCTTTTGAGTTTCGTGCTGAAATGTCTGGTAAGCCCAAATTACTAAAAAAGAAACGCCTTATATTGGCAAAAAATAGATTATTGAGGTAAGTAACGTAAGTAATTATTGTAATGTAGTATATCCATACCGCATTCTTGTAGGGACAGTCCGGATCAGAGTTTTTTTGACATAGTTGTGGGGGGGGTAATTATTCTTGATAAGTAATATAGTACGACTTCGACTGCGGAGATGTAACTTTTACGTCTGTAGACTTACAGTACCTATGTCGTGCACAACTATCTTCCTACTTTCGCCTATACTTCCATGCCGATGCCTAAAAATCCATTTATTTTGTAGCTCTGGCTGTATAGAACACGAGAAAAAGGCAACTCCGCAGGAAAAATTTCCTGTGAAAATAGAAATTATTTTCAAGGATGACATATTTTGGGACACTAAAATGAAAAATAAATTGGTTAAATTCTACACAGATTGCTTGCTTCCTGAACTGGTCGATCCAAGACATACAAGGGACATGGCAATAAGGGACCCCTCTTACATAGTTACTATACAGGGACGCAAAAGAAAAACGGAAGAGGATAAAGAGAATAAAAAAAACTGGCCAAGTGCGAGTCGGACTCGCACACGAAGGGTTCCGTACCACAAGGCAAAAACGAAGAAAAAAACACGTTTGTTGTATGGGAGCCCCCCTTAAATATTTATTTTGTTTTTAGTATTTGTTGTTATAGCGGCAACAGAAATACATAATTTGTGAAAAATTCAACTGTCTAGCTACCGCGGTTCTTGAGATACAGCCTGGTGACAGACAGACGGACGGACGGACAGCGAAGTCTTAGTAATAGGGTTCCGTTTTTACCCTTTGGGTACGGAACCCTAAAAAGCAAAACAAAAAACTAGCAATGATGGTGGAAGACAATAGCCAAGACAATACAAACAACCAAGAGACACTTTGTAATTAGCGTTGAAAATGCCGAAAATAACAATTTGTTTTTTTCCACGAAAAAAAAACAAATTGTGTTTTTTTTCGTTTTTTTCGCATGTCACATAGAAAAATTAACAGAAGAAATCCTTTGGAAAGAAACAGGGGGTCTACTCCGAAGCGGTTAACCACTGTATCGGCCGAATGTTCGGTCATTTTCTACGACCATTAATTTCCTATATTGACTATTGGTCCCGACCAAACTGCCAATCCGAACCTTTTTAGAACCCTTAACCCTTTTTTTACCTTTTTTTTTTAAATTCGTAGTAGGACAACAATATTCGAATCAGAAAATGACCGAACATTCGGCCGATACAGTGGTTAACCGCTTCGGAGTAGACCCCCAGGATTCTTTCGAATGTTTCGGTTAATGATTTGAAAAGTGGAAAAAAACAAGTTTTATTGAAATTGAAATATATTTTAATAGGTGAATAATAATAATAATATTATTGTTGCTCTAGTAGAAAACCATGAGGACTACTGATGTAAAAAACCCGCGAAATATTGAAAAAAAAAAAGTTTGAGAATTTTTTTCAAATTTTTTGTCGGTCGATGTTTTTTTTTCTTTATTCATGTTGGGATACTCCTTGCACGGGGGTTACACAGGGGGGGTTAAATTTTGGTTATTTTTTGCCTAGGACGCACCGTTTTCGAGATATTTGAATTTAATTATTTTTTATTTGATTCAAAAATTATTTATGGAATTTTATTCAAACAGTTGTTTTATATTTTAGTCCGTGCTCAAATGTTGTACCTTACCTACTCGCAATCCTGTCGTTAATATTCAAAACAGAAACAGGAAATGAATTTGATAGTTGTTTTACTTTATTAATTTTAGTTGTAATTAGGTAATGTGTTGAAACCCGGGACATTAGTCCCAAAAATATTTTGTCGTAAGGGTCAGTTCACACCGAGACGCGACGCGACGCGCAGTTTTCAAGATAGAAATACAATTACAGACCTTATCTACTACACAAAAAGGTACACAATTCAGTGAGCTACGCCGCGCGGCGGCGGCGCCGCGCTGCGTAGCTCGACGTAGTAGGTAGACACTGAATTGTGTACCTTTTAGTGTAGTAGATAAGGTCTGTAATTGTATTTCTATCTTGAAAACTGCGCGTCGCGTCGCGTCTCGGTGTGAACTGACCCTAAGGCGTCTCCACTTTGACTCTGTTCTTTTTCGAACTTTAGGTATTTTAGCTCACCTTTTTCCGATCACTGGTAATACAGTGTATATTATTTTAATCAAAATCAACGGGTTCGATTCCTGGCTAGAGATATCGATTTTTCAAAAATCCATTGATGCAGTTTTATTTTTCATCAAAATCGAGCCCGCGACTCCTTTGAGTACTTTTCGCTATTCCTCATAGTTTCGGATTTGGCCATCCACGCCCACTTGAAAAATTCAAGTGGGCGTATAAGGTAGGTATATATTGTAGATATAGAGCAGTGGTGGCCAAGTGGTGACGGCCGCGACTTACGAGTTGTAGGTCGTAGGTTCGAACCCAGACAGGCGCTTTACTTTGTGTAAATTATTTCATCACCACTGCTCTCAAAACGGTGAAGGAAAACATCGTGAGGAAACCGGCATGTCCTAGAACCAAAAAATTCGAAGACATGTGACATCTACCAACCCGCACTGGGCCCGCGTGGTGGATTACGGCCCACTCCCTCTCACCGAGAGGAGGCCTGTGTCCCAGCAGTGGGAACATTATAGGCTGATTATGGTATAAGGTATCTATTCATACACGAAATAACTTTTAGCACAAACCCTGAAATCGTGAAAAAAAAAACAGCTGTTCCCGACATTTATGTTCGCATAACTCGTCAAAATGTAGGGAACAGCTGTTTTTTTTTTCGCGATTTCAGGTTTGAATCCATAGTAAAAGTAGTTTGTAATGATGAGTACAATGACACCTTATGAGATTTCGTGTATGAATAGATAGACCTTAAATAAACCAACTTATTCAATGCATAATATTAGTAATAAAATAATATTATTACAATCTTAATATAATATCAAAATATTACCTTATTTTTATTAACACTACATTGAAATAAATATGGATGGTGATCAAAAATCAGACAGGATTATCCTCACCATCTGAAACGTATGGTTACCCTACGAAATTACGTGCAGCGTCACGCCCCGCGACCCCGCACCTGCAGGTGCGGGGTCGCGGGGCGTGACGCTCGCTCCTCCCACTCGCTCAAGGTCGCTGTCACTTATTGTCGCCTGAGGGTCAGTTCACACCGAGACGCGACGCTGCACGCACACTTTTAAAAGAGTGACTCAAAATATACTTTATTTTCTACACGAAAAGGTACACATTGCATTGTGAGAGTTCAGAATACGTTGCGCGGCGTCGCGCTGCACCGCGCGGCGTCGCGCTGCGCCTCGCGGCGTAGAGCGGCGGCGTGCGAGAGCGGCGCTGCGCAGCGCGACGCCGCGAGGCGCAGCGCGACGCCGCGCGGCGCAGCCGAGGCCGCCGTGGCGACTTGTCTCCTCTGCGCCGCGCGGCGTCTAGCTGCACCGGGCGGCGTCTAGCTGCACCGGGCGGCGTCTAGCTGCGCCGGGCGGCGTCTAGCTGCACCGGGCGGCGTCTAGCTGCACCGGGCGGCGTCTAGCTGCGCCGCGCGGCGTCGACCTCGCGACTTTGGGATGCGTCTCGCGGCGGCGCGCGGCGCAGCGCGACGTCACTGGCCTCTTCTAGTATCGTCACGTCTCGTCGCGTCGCGTCGCGTCTCGGTGTGAACTGACCCTTAAGAGGTCATTGTACTCAGCATTATGAACAACTTTTACTATGGGACCAAATCAGATTCTGATTCTGAATTGGTCCCATAGTAAAAGTTGTTCATAATGATGAGTAGGTACAATGATCTCTTGAGAGGTTGTTAATGTTTTACTAATAACCCTGTATACGTCACACAAACTTTCGCCTTTATAATATTAGTGTGATTGTCATCTCCACTTTGTATGTAAAATTTATTAAGAAAAAAAAAAAACTGGCCAAGTGCGAATCGTACTCGCACACAAAGGGTTCCGTACCACAAGGCAAATACGCCGAAAAAAACCAGTTTGTTGTATGGGAGCCCCCCTCAAATATTTATTTTATTTTTAGTATTTGTTGATAATAGCGGCAACAGAAATACATAATTTGTGAAAATGTCAACTGTCTAGCTATCGCGGTTCTTGAGATACAGCCTGGTGACAGACAGACGGACGGACAGACAGCGAAGTCTTAGTAATAGGGTCCCGTTTTTACCCTTTGGGTACGGAACCCTAAAACCCACAAATGTTATTGTTTGAAACATCATTATTTAACAAATTCAACATTTTTATTGGGTCAACAACAACCGTTGACCCTAAATAAATTGCTCTTCCTAATCTGATCACTGATGATTAGACAATTTCTATTTTTAAAGTTAGTCCTTTATCATTACATTTTGCTCACGTTCTTTCCTAAATTAAGAGACTTAAGACCAATGCCCTGTGGTGAGCTGTCTATTGTTTGAAACTAAGTGTTTTTGTGGTGTTATGTAATTTAATAATTTTGACTGGCCTGTTGGTCTAGTGGTCAGTGACTATGACTGCTATGCCGGAGGTCGTGGGTTCGATTCCCACCCAGGACAAATGTTTGTGTGATGAGCATGATCATTTGTTCTGTGTCTGGGTGTAATTTATCTATATATGTATGTATTTAGAAATATATAAGTATGTTTATCAGTTGTCTAGTACTCATAACACAAGCTCTGCTTAGCTTGAGACTAGACGGCGTTGTGTGATAGTTGTGGAATATTATTATTATTATTGTGGAATATTATTATTATTATTAATAAATGAGCTGTTTGTTTTCTAATAATAAACTAAAATTTTATTCGAGAATATCCATCGGTTTCTTAGTAAACTTCAACAATATCCGACGCTCCTGTGTATTTAACTCCTTTGTTGCCTGTACCTATGAGTAAAATTATGTCCTTGTTGCAGGCGGAAGAATGGAAGAGGTACATATTGACAAGATCACCTCACGAATAAAGAAGTTATGTTATGGTCTCAACATGGACTTTGTAGACCCAGTATGTATTTTTGAGAATAATATTTATCTGCTGAAATATGTTGAGTTACAACATGTCTGCAAACAGGATAACATAGAGAAAAATAACCTCCTTTTTTTTGAAGTCGGTAAAAATACAGGTTAAGGGTTCTGACATGTTTGCCACATATTAGGGCGTGCAAAGGGATGTTTTTTTTTCGGCCAAACTTGTGCCGAGGCACAGTGTTTTTATTGCCCCAAAAAAGTGACATCAGTTTTACTTTTTACCGACTTCAAAAAAAATTCGACACGTATGTATGTAATATTATTGGAATTGCATTCATTATATTCACAATGACAATCTATTAGGGCTTCCAAACAAATATACAAAATTTTATAGACGTATCAAAAATCTAAAACTATAAAATACAGACCCCGACACCGACTACCGAAATTAAAGTTATTTCATAATTTTGAGTTAATTTCTCTAGGCGCATATTTTTCCATTTATATTCAATAAAAAATGACAATATTAACGCTAAGTGCTTTAGTGGACTACATATTATGATGTTACTGTACATAGAGCTAGATTGATGCATAATTGACTTAACATTAATAAACTTATTGCATTACTTCTAGCTATTTTTCAGTGTCTGTCGTCTGAGTAAATTAAATGTCGCTAAGTATTCACTCAACATGTCATTACATTTTTTTACCCGACTACGCCAGAAGGAGGCTTATGTTTTTCGAATGTATGAATGTATATTTCTTTGGCACGCTCTGTAGCCTAAACGGCTTGATTGATTTCAGCTTGAGAGGTGCCGTTAGATTCCTCTTAATTGTGAGAGACCTATACCATTTTTATTAAACAGTAGGTAGATGGCGTTAAGGCTACTCTTTCGAAAAAAGCTTAAAGACAGCGTGCAGATGAAGCAGCTTTTCTCCGGAACTTACAGAGAAATTACATCTGAAAAAATAGTTGGTAATCTACATGATATGAATCGTAATTTGCTGTAGCCATAATTTTTCTATCGATATCACCTATTAAGAAAAAAAAAAACACCAAATCACCTCCAAATCGTTGAGATGAAACCATTTTACTCCTTCATTTTTTATCAAAAGAATATAAAAAAAATATCTACTGCTTTGCAATACAAACGAAAATGATTTGGTTTTGTTACTTGTTAAAAACATGTATATTTTTTAATATAATAAATTAAAAATGCGATCGTTTAAAGTCCGTGTCTATATCATCCCCGCACTCGTCCACGAATTCAGTGCGGGGCGCCTCGTGTTGCTAGGCAACGCGACGCCCAAATGCACAAGGTCGTTGGCATGAAGTGTCACTGACCCTGGCAGGGCCACCATCAGGGATTTTAATTTTGATAGCACAAAAAATTTGTCGCTAATTAGTCGAAATTTGTCGCCAAATATCAGAATTTGTCGGTCACTGGTTCAAAAGTTATAAGGGTTTAGGTGGTCGATCTGGAGAGAGTTTCCCCAGCAGGGCCACATTTATATATCAAAAACTAGGACACCTAGCGAAGATCTGTTTTCTCCCATATTTTGTCGCCAATTAGTCGAAATCAGTCGCCAAATATCAGAATTTGTCGGTCACTGGTTCAAAAGGAACCCGTTGGATGCGAGAAGCACAGAACCGGTCGAAGTGGAAGTGCTTGGGGGAGGCCTATGTCCAGCAGTGGACGTCTTTTGGCTGAAATGATGATGATGATGATGGTTCAAAAGATATAAACGTTTATAGGTGGCCGATCTGGAGAGAGTTTCCCCAGCAGGGCCACATTTATATCTCAAAAACTAGGGCACCTAGCGAAGATCTGTTTTCTCCCATATTTTGTCGTCAATTAGTCGGAATCAGTCGCCAATTCACAGATTTAATCGGGTTTTCGTTTAAGAGATATAATGAGTTCAATTATTAAGGTATAGTCCAAGAGCTAGATCGAAGAGTTCACGAAAAATTGCCAAGAAAAAATATTTCTATTAATATGTGTAATGTACTCCTAGTTTTATCGGTCTAAAGTCCTTAGCAATGTCGGAGAGAGATAAATTCTCAATTAAATACATGTTTTTATGTTTTAAATTACTAGGTTAGAGTGGCTTAAACTTCTTTGAAAACATTAAACCTTGCTCTTGGTCTATTTGGTGTCAAGATGTTCAGTCGCATGCAACTGTTTTACCAGTTTACAATGATAACCTCTAATTAACATTAGAATAATAAAAAAAATATCGTACATTTAGTAAAATGTTTAAAATACCTACATAAACGTTGAAAACGTATTGTCAATTGTAATCAAATTTTGTTTTACAAAAATGAATTTCCAAAAAGTTCGTTTGAAGTGTGTTGTGTTTGTGTGTGTATTTTGCGGTGATTGTGAGTGTTGTGTGTGGACTTGTGGGAATGGACGGGTTGAGTTTTTATTTTATCTTTTAGGTTAGATTAATCAAACTTCTGTTGTCGAAATATAAAATGATTTATTAGGTACCTTAAAATTATTGTACTTACAGAAAATGTTACAAATACCTACTTAGATACAGTTTGTGAGTTTGGATGTTAGGGGTAGGTAATCTCCGGTACTACTGATCCGATTTTGAAAATTCTTTCACTGTTATAAAGGTATAATATCCCTGAGTGATAGGCTATATAACATCGTTATGACCAATAGGAGCGGAGCCTCAATGAAAAATGTTGCAAACCTATATCATATAGATTTTATATCTCTCAATTAAAATTTCAATGGGTGGTAATTTATGCACTGAAGCACCCAAGTAGGGTTTTTTTTTAAATTAGCTATCCTAATTGTAGCCAAATATTATAAGGACATCGACGGACTACATTGGTAGGTAGCGCCTCGGTATTGTTATCTAAGAACGCACACACAAACAAGCTAGTGACGTGAAAAATCAAGGTAACTTACCTGTTAATTTGCACTCACGGCGTCCTCTTTTCAAAACACTCAATTGTCCACCACCTTGTTCAATGCACTTAAATTACGCACGCATTCGCAAACACAAACAAACGTTCTGTACTCCCGGTGGATGACTAAAGAAAAAATCGTTTAGAGCAAATTTGTTTATTTACCTATTTTTTTTAAGTACTTTGAGCGGCGCGAACGCCGACGTTCTATCTTTCTCCCCGTTTTTGTATTTGCGGAATCTAGAGATAACAACACTAGAGTTCGTAAATATCTATCTATACATATAATAAATTTGTAGAAAAGTGGTGTCTGTACAATGGAAATATATAAAAAAAAAGTAGCAGGGGTTGTTATTATATCGATGCCGAACCCGAAATTGTTGTAATTAATATTTTTTTTGTCTGTTTGTCTGTTTGTCGGTTTGTCTGTTTGTTTGTGCACGCTAATATCAGAAACGGCTTATTCGATTTAGATGCGGTTTTCACTAATATATTGTAGTAGGCTTCACTTAACATTTAGTGTTTATTTCATGTCAATCGGTTCATAAATAAAAAAGTTATGTCAATTTAAAGAATCACGGCGAACATTTGTTAAGGTATTCTATTAGAGTACGTACACGCCTCGGGGCCTGCGCGTCCGATCTTCGGAACTACTGGACGGATTTGAATGATTTTTTTTTTGTTGTATAGTCATTATGGCTGGACAACATTCAGGCTATAATGTTTCTTGGAAACTTGAACACCTGATGCAGAACCGAAACAGACCAACTTAACTATAAGAGATACAAAAATGGTACCATAGCAAAAATTGTTCCACGTGATGAAGATTTTCTGCTGAGAGAATAAATTTGAAGATCTGGAACACCTGATGGGGAACTCCAAGAGCCCAGCTACACCATAACACATATAGGAATGACGTCTTAGTAAAAGTTATTCGGTCTGATGGGCATTTCCTGTTGACTTATAAAAATCGAAGATCAGAAACATCTGATGTGGAAATCTAAGCTATCACTAATTTCACCTCCACGCGGTGAAGGCGGTAACAGTTTAGGACTGATTTTCGATGACGATGGTATATCATTGAAAATTTGACTCTACTGACCAAAACTCCCATTTATTTATTTTTTTAACGTGAAGAAATGCTCATGCATTCTGCACTACCACGGGGAGATAGTGCAGTTATGTGGGACTCTAACCCACTAAAACTCCACTGTGTCCTCCTCTGCCGCTTACGGCGGGAACATGGGCACGCGTTAGCACTCATCCGTGAACCCGCCGCGGCTGTCCGTCACCGGACCCTCCGCTGGGGAGTACTCCCCATCACCGGCGCACCAGAACAGATAGCACGCCGTGACTACCCCAGGGACCAAACCAGCACATGGGCCAGACGATCCCGTGTCTGGGCACCCTTGGTAGGGGAGCAGTCACTTAGATTTTAATTGATCAGGTATCTTCATAATAAAACTATAACCATGCCTAGAAAGAGGTCAAATCTTTCCCAATGTTCCAAAGGAGCTAAAAGATTGAGGATCATAAGATCCCAAGAATCTACCGAAGAGCGTCAGGAGAGACTTGATGCTGTTTGAGAACATCAGGCTGCAACTCGCTCCGTGGAAACCTCTTCGGATCGCGAAGCACGCCTGCGTTCTCAGCGTATTTACGCATCTACATCCAGATCTCTAGAGACCAGTGAAGAATATGATGCGCGACTGACCGCTGATACGGTGAGATTATCATACATTGTTCCGAACACGCACACAACAAAATATTCATAATCAGAAAGTGAGAAAGGAAGAATTGCTGGAGTACGGCATGAAGAGACAGATTAAGAAGAGCGGAACGAACGTTTGAATTCTGATCGACTTCGACATTCTCTGAACAGAATGTCGATATCATCTGAAGAATCGGATGTGTCTCAAGATATAGCCGTAGGGCATGGCGACCTTCCTTGGGTTGATAAGGAACGGAGTGCATTTACGTATACTCCTATGATTGCCTACGCCACATATTCCGCCATCGGAGGTATGGTTAAAAATTTTACTTTTTGTGAAGCTGTTAAATAGCAAAAAGAAACAAACGGTATGTGTTGCTCAGGTGGGAAAGTAGATATTGAAATATTACAAAATCCTCCAGAAATATTAAGATCACTGCTAATCGGTGACCATCACAGTCAAAACATTTCTTGGACAACATACGTTCGTACAATAATGCCTTTCAAATGACATCTTTTGTTGCGAAACAGATTTCAGAAGGCCCATTTATGCCAACATTCAAAGTGCAAGGCCAAGTTTACCACCCTATTGGTTCATTATTGCATGAAAATGACGTCTTGAATCGTCTCGCGCATCCCGTTGTTATCCAGTCCCCGGGTTCTTAGAATTCGACATCAGACGTTTCAGATCTTCGATTTTGTCTACCCCGTTGTCGCTGGCATAACCAACAGGATCCGCGTACGAAGTCGCGGGCAGAAGCTAGTTCTTAATAAGTTCCACTTTAATTAAACTGGCTGACTTTAACTTACGTGACGGGCAACTTGTTCTAAGTAGCTCGTCTGTACATGCGCATCTATCTCTTTCTTACTTACCGTAAATGAAACGAAGCGCAGCGATCTATCTGCCAGCGACTAAAGTGGTAAGTGCACATTGTGTTAGATAAATCTATCTATACATATAATAAATTTGTAGAAAAGTGGTGTCTGTACAATGGAAATATATAAAAAAAAAGTAGCAGGGGTTGTTCTAATATCGATGCCGAACCCGAAATTGTAATTAATTTTTTTTTTGTCTGTTTGTCTGTTTGTTTGTGCACGCTAATATCAGAAACGGCTTATTCGATTTTTTATTGTAGTAGGCTTCACTTAACATTTAGTGTTTATTTCATGTCAATCGGTTCATAAATAAAAAAGTTATGTCAATTTAAAGAATCACGGCGAACATTTGTTAAGGTATTCTATCAGAGTACGTACACGCCTCGGGCCTGCGCGTCCGATCTTCGGAACTACTGGACGGATTTGAATGATTTTTTTTTATTGTATAGTTATTATATGGCTGGACAACATTCAGGCTATAATTTATCTTGGAAACTTGAACACCTGATGCAGAACCGAAACAGATCAGCTTAACTATAAGAGATACAAAAATGGTACCATAGCAAAAATTGTTCCACGTGATGAGGATTTTCTGCTGAGATAATAAATTTGAAGATCTGGAACACCTGATGGGGAACTCCAAGAGCCCAGCTACACCATCACACATATAGGAATGACGTCTTAGTAAAAGTTATTCGGTCTGATGGGCATTTCCTGTTGACTTATAAAAATCGAAGATCAGAAACATCTGATGTGGAAATCAAAGCTATCACTAATTTCACCTCCACGCGGTGAAGGCGGTAACAGTTTAGGACTGATTTTCGATGACGATGGTATATCATTGAAAATTTGACTCTACTGGCCAAAACTCCCATTTATTTTTTTTAACGCGAAGAAATGCTCATGCATTCTGCACTACCACGGGGAGATAGTGCAGTTATGTGGGACTCTAACCCACTAAAACTCCACTGTGTCCTCCTCTGCCGCTTACGGCGGGAACATGGGCACGCGTTAGCACTCATCCGTGAACCCGCCGCGGCTGTCCGTCACCGGACCCTCCGCTGGGGAGTACTCCCCATCACCGGCGCACCAGAACACATAGCACGCCGGGACCACCCCAGGGACCAAACCAGCACATGGACGCCAGACGATCCCGTGCCTGGGCACCCTTGGTAGGGGAGCAGTCACTTAGATTTTAATTGATCAGTTATCTTCTTCATAATAAAACTATAACCATGCCTAGAAAGAGGTCAAATCTTTCCCAATGTTCCAAAGGAGCTAAAAGATTGAGGATTATAAGATCCCAAGAATCTACCGAAGAGCGTCAGGAGAGACTTGATGCTGTTTGAGAACATCAGGCTGCAACTCGCTCCGTGGAAACCTCTTCGGATCGCGAAGCACGCCTGCGTTCTCAGCGTATTTACGCATCTACATCCAGGTCTGTAGAGACCAGTGCAGAATATGATGCGCGACTGTCCGCTGATACGGTGAGATTATCATACATTGTTCCGAACACGCACACAACAAAATATTCATAATCAGAAAGTGAGAAAGAAAGAATTGCTGGAGTACGGCATGAAGAGACAGATTAAGAAGAGCGCAACGAACGTTTGAATTCTGATCGACTTCGACATTCTCTGAACAGAATGTCGATATCATCTGAAGAATCGGATGTGTCTCAAGATATAGCCGTAGGGCATGGCGACCTTCCTTGAGTTGATAAGGAACGGAGTGCATTTACGTATACTCCTATGATTGACTACGCCACATATTCCGCCATCGGAGGTATGGTTGAAAATTGTACTTTTTGTGAAGCTGTTAAATAGCAAAAAGAAACAAACGGTATGTGTTGCTCAGGTGGGAAAGTACATATTGAAATATTACAAAATCCTCAAGAAATATTAAGATCACTGCTAATCGGTGACCATCACAGTCAAAACATTTCTTGGACAATATACGTTCGTACAATAATGCCTTTCAAATGACATCTTTTGTTGCGAAACAGATTTCAGAAGGCCCATTTATGCCAACATTCAAAGTGCAAGGCCAAGTTTACCACCCTATTGGTTCATTATTGCCTGAAAATGACGTCTCGAATCGTCTCGCGCATCCCGTTGTTATCCAGTCCCCGGGTTCTTAGAATTCGACATCAGACGTTTCAGATCTTCGATTTTGACGACCCCGTTGTCGCTGGCATAAGCAACAGGATCCGCGTACGAAGTCGCGGGCAGAAGCTAGTCTATACTTACGGCCAGTTTCTTCATCAATAGTAACAGCCAAAGTAACGTCACAGAGCCAAAGTAACGGTCAAATATGTTTCTTCACAATTTTAGCTGATGCTTTTAATGTTACTTTTGCCCCTAACCTTTACTGCCCATTAAGCAGATGTGAAAGCTAAAGTAATAGTCCTTTTGTCAAAGTTGTATTGTTCTAGGTAAGACTTGTTCGACGCCCGTTCGAGTTTTTAACTAATATAAATCACTGCGCATTTATCTGTGTAATAGCTTCATAATAACCAAAATGTTATTTATAATATTAAAATGGCATCAAGATCGTCAAGTGAAAGTTCCAGTTCATCAGACGATAAACTTATCGTGCGTTATTTAACGCATAGGCGTAAGAGATTTAATATTCGCAAGGATCATTTTTTGCGTGTTATTTGAGGCGTTGAACTCTTTTGCAAGAACTTCGCAAGTTTCGTCCTTTTGTTTTATGGATAACCCATTAGTTTTTTTGTTTAATAGCACCTTTGAATATCTATTAATTAGCTTCTTCAACTTTTCAATTTCAGTGTTAGTGAAGTTGGAAGATCTTTCACTGTAAACAATAAAACAACATTTAAATTGAACATATTGGTACTCATAGTAAATAGCTCTAAACCCTAAGCTACCTACTAAAATAAAAAGAAGTTTAGGAACAAATACTAACAATAACTTTTGTAACAAATATAACTATAATAAACCATACATCTAACTTGTGGTACTTATTTAAAACACCAATCACCTAACAGAAGTTTACGGATCTTTTGTAACAAAGCATATTTTTTACTCTATGAACAAAGCATTATGCACTTAGAAATTGTGGTGCTGCCATGTATAAAAAAATCTCCCCACGATTTTTTGGGGAAATTACGAAGTTTGTGTAATGGCAACTCTTTTGACTTTTACTTTAGCTGTTACTTGAATGAAGAAACACATTTGCCGCAGTATCAGTTATGGTCAAGTAAAAGTCAATACTTTTACTGATTACTTTAGCTGTTGATGAAGAAACTGGCCGTTAATATTATAAAGCTGCAGAGTTTGTTTGTTTGTTTGAACGCACTAATCTCTGGAACTACTGGTCCGATTTGAATGATTCTTTTAGTGTTGGGTAGTCCATTTATCGAGGAAGGCTATAGGCTATATTTTTTTTTTTTCAAAATTTGGGATCCGTAATAAAATTGCTATTTTGTAACACAAGGTGTAAAATCGAAAACCTATTTTTGCGTGCGCTGCAAAAACTATTGACAATAGAACAAAATGATGTACTACGGGTTGTTTGTAGAGCCCATTAAAACCTACAAAAAAGTCCGCGAGAACATATATCTAGCTATCATGGTTTAATCACAATAACCGATTTTGTGTTCAAAATAATTATTAAATCGTCTGAAGAAAAAAAACTACGTTAAATATGTATCGTAATATTAATCTTTATCGAAATTAAGCATTATGTTATCAAGAGTATTTATGAAGAAGTAAAATACTTTTTGTTTCATCTCAATCGGATATTTCGTTTAAAAGTTATCACGTGTGTAAGATGTTAAGAGTTGGTACCTATTAAGGAGTTATGGGCCATAGAGTTTTTTATCTATACTAGCTTCTGCCCGCGACTTCGTCCGCGTGAAATTTCTTGTACAAGAAATTTCACGCGGACGAAGTCGCGGGCAGAAGCTAGTAATTACATATATTTAGTGTAGATTTGTATAAAGGTAAATAAAAAAAAAATAAAAAAAAAAGCTTTCCTTTTGTGGGTTGAAATTATAGAATAAGTTTATTTTTATTTAATTCTAAAAAACATTCCTCCTTATGACGTCATAGATATTGTCTAGAAACTACACAAAGTATTTTGTACGTGCTTGTACCAATGTATGGGGAAATTTAATTCTTTAATATCTTTTTAATTACACACCGACTAAATCTGTAACTTGGCAACAAATTGCGACTAATTAGCGACAAAATATGGGAGAAAACAGATCTTCGCTAGGTGCCCTAGTTTTTGAGATATAAATGTGGCCCTGCTGGGGAAACTCTCTCCAGATCGGCCACCTATAAACCCTTATAACTTTTGAACCAGTGACCGACAAATTCTGATATTTGGCGACAAATTCTGATATTTGGCGACAAATTTCGACTAATTAGCGACAAATTTTTTGTGCTATCAAAATTAAAATCCCTGATGGTGGCCCTGCCAGGGTCAGTGACACTGGCATGAATACAAGCCTTAAAATGTATCAATATAGTATTAATATACAGGGTGTCCCAGAACTCAACGTCAAGCCGAAACGAGGCGACAGTATTGATTGTAAACATCATGACAAAAATCAGAAAAAAAATCTATCCCATGCAGTTTGAAAATTATGGGCATTTAAGAAAAATCTAAAAATTTGGTCAAACCATTTTTCGGTAATTGTGGTTAATTTTTATTATTTTTGTTCATTTAAACTTTGGAACCGTAACCCTAAATAATATTTCTAAGGATCACAGTAAACAATAATGACACAATTGCCCCAAGTTTCCTAGAACTTTATTAAACTTAGACTTTGTTAAACTATGAATTTCAAAATTTGTCGACTTTGAAAGGCCCTCTTTTAAAAAAAAAATTACTGGAGTGCCTTGGCAATTGCATTAAAAGTTGGCGCATTTAATCAGGATTGTAAAATGGTACAATACTTGTTAGTTTCATACTAAAAAAACGAGTAAAAAAACTAAAAACCTCAAGTAACCCGATTTTTGGAGTAATTCCACTTTGCCCCACCAAGCCCGCCACCCTGGTGTGGCAAAGTGGACTGCCTAAAATTTTGCAGTGGAATATGCCCCACTATTCTGATTTGATGGGGCGGATAACACTAACCTAACCTAAGCATTTTTTTTAAATAATTATCCTCGTCTAACTAATTCGGTTCTCGATAGCCTGTTAAAAATAATCTCTTTTTTCCATATTTTTTTTCTATATAATTTAGTCGTTTCTGGCACTCGCCGGCCGCTGCCGCGGCACCGCTCGCTTCGCTCGCTCGGCTCGTGCGTAGGAGGTCACAGTTTTAACCTAACCTAACCTAAGCATTTTTTTTTAAAATAATTAACCTCGTATTTATGCTAGTGTTATCCGCCCCATCAAATCAGAATAGTGGGGCATATTCCACTGCAAAATTTTAGGCAGTCCACTTTGCCACACCAGGGTGGCGGGCTTGGTGGGGCAAAGTGGAATTACCCGATTTTTGCTAACCCAATTTACTCAGTTAAAATGTTTTTTATTTGCACGAGCTCTTGGTAGGTTCTTAATTTTACGGCAAAATGATGAGAGAGATGGATAGTGGACATGTTCTTAATTCTAGGAAACTTGGGGCAATTGTGTCATTATTTTTTACTGTGATCCTTAGAAATATTATTTAGGGTTACGGTTCCAAAGTTTAAATGAACAAAAATGATAAAAATTAACCACAATAACCGAAAAATGGTTACAGATTGACCAAATTTTTAGATTTTTCTTAAATGCCCATAATTTTCAAACTGCATGGGATAGATTTTTTTTTTCTGATTTTTCTTATGATGTTTACAATCAATCCTGTCGCCCCGTTTCGGCTTGACGTTGAGTTCTGGGACACCCTGTATAATATCGAATCAACTGTATCAAAGAAAAACAACCGGCCAAGTGCGTGTCGGGCACGCACAGTGTAGGGTTCCGTAGTGGCTACTACGGAACCCTACACTGTGCTATCACAATGTAGTACGATTCTGTTGTTCTTTATTCTGAATATAAAAAAAAACATATTTTGTTTTTCAATGCAAGTCTTTACCCGTTATAAACAAGCTACTACTTCATCTTAGTCACTTTATAGGATTAATGCTAAGGATTTTGTATTTGGTACAAAATTATCCAACACCAAAGTTCAACGACTATTACTGCTAAACTAATAAAGTTATCTTAACCGCTGTTTTCCTTTAAAGTTCATGAAATGCACTATCATCGTGAATTTTTAGATTTTTCAAGCCAGCAGTTTAGGTTTTAGAGGGGGGGGGACGCCCTACTGGAACAAAAATTTGCAGTTTAAAGTTTAATGTTTCGTAAATGGAGCATTAAATCGAAAAATAATTTTAGCAAACCCTAAGTCATTTTAGAAGACCTATTTAACGATACCCCACACGATGGGGTAGACGACGAAAAAATATATTCATCCCCACTTCACATGTAGGAGAGCCTCCCGTCCCAGCCGCCGCGGGAGACGCTCCGGGCGTCGGGAGCCGCGCGACGACTCCCGGCCACCGTAGGCGCGGGCCTGCGGGCGGAGAGTAATGGGTAGCTCACCGTCCGATCATGACCAGGCCCGTGCCGGACGGCGCGTACGTGTTCCACGCGCGCCTCAAAGAGATGTCAGCATCGAGGAGGGGCCCCATAGGGCCGAAGCCTGCCGGGTCAGCGGGATTGTCCGAAAGGGTTACCGCTGGCCCGGAACATAAAGGGCTAAGGAAGGAACACGGGTGGGTTTTAGTCAGTAAGAGTCTGACACTCCCTTCCGCTCCACCCAGAGCGGGAGGGGTCATTTGATGATTTCCCATCCGCAAAAAAAAAAAAAAAAAGGGGGGGGCTCCCATACAACAAAGGTGTTTTTTTTCGGCGTTTTTGCCTTGTGGTACGGAACCCTTCGTGTGCGAGTCCGACTCGCACTTGGCAGTTTTTTTTTTTTTTTTTTTGGAAAGTTTTTTGTTCACGACAATTACAGCTGTTGCAAGGCAGCCATTAATTAAAAATAGTTTTATTTTTTGCTGTTTTTGTTGATTGTTGAATTATGTTCCTAATTTTAAGGGTTCCGTACCCAAAGGGTAAAAACGGGACCCTATTACTAAGGCTCCACTGTCCGTCTGTCGCCAGGCTGTATCTCATGAACCGTGATAGCTAGATAGTTGAAATTTTCACAGATGATGTATTTCTGTTGCCGCTATAACAAGAAATAGTCAAAACAGAATAAAATAAATATTTAATGGGAGCTCTCATACAACAAACGTGTTTTTTTCGGCGTTTTGGACTTATGGTACGGAACCCTTCGTGTGCGAGTCCGACTCGCACTTGGCCAGTTTTTTAAATTATATCCGATTTTTGATTTAATTGATTTTATTATCAATCTCTTTAATAAGTTGTTGTCAATTTTTTTAATTTTCTTTAAAACTTTGCCTCTATTTTCTTTCAGCGTTTTTCTAGGACCTACACCACACATCCACCGTTCTTTTTAGTATTGGAAATCATCAAATGATCCCTCCCGCTCTGGGTGGAGCGGAAGGGAGTGTCAGTCTCTTACTGACTAAAACCCACCCGTGTTCCTTCCTTAGCCCTTTATGTTCCGGGCCAGCGGTAACCCTTTCGGACAATCCCGCTGATCCGGCAGGCACATCCACCTTTGCGCCTGAATAGCGTACAACTATTATTATATTGTTGTAATTTAATGCTTGCAGGTATCTATAACTCTGAAAGTCATCAGTGGTATATACTCTGGAGTAACAACAGTGGAACTTGATAACTTAGCTGCTGAAACAGCAGCAACCATGACTACTGATCATCCAGATTATGCAATACTTGCTGCAAGATTGGCCATTTCTAATTTACATAAAGAAACAAAAAAACACTTTTCTGGTAATTAACAATTGTGTATTATTCTTACTTAGTTGCCATTTTCTTTGGAAAAAAAAAACCACAAAACGACTGTACAAAACTAAACTTTATTTCAGATGTAATATCTGATTTATACAACATAGTTAATCCACATACCAAGAAGAGGACACCAATGATTTCTGATTTTCATTACAATTTGATCAAACAAAATAAAGAAAGGCTGGACTCTGCCATTGTGTATGACAGAGATTTCAAATACAACTATTTTGGGTTCAAGACTTTGGAAAGGTCATATTTGCTGAAAATCAATAATAAGGTAAACTTATTACAATATTTTTATCTCACGAAGCGACGCGCGCTTTACTCGTGGCAACCAAGTGTGCAAACACATTGTGAATTTGTGCATGAACACGAGTAGCGTCAGCATATAACACACACGCACACACTTCAACTTCGTCATTGTTTCGGACGGTACCGAGAGGTCCTGGCTCCTGTGCTTACGCGCACACAGCGTGTTAGTACACTTGGCAACCAAGTACAGCGCGTGTAAAAATGATACGTGTGATAAAAATACTATGTATACCACTGCTGTAGTATTGTTTTCATTATGTTCTAAGCACAGAGTTTTGACCTTGCCTTAATTTCAGGTCGCAGAAAGGCCACAGCACATGCTCATGCGGGTTTCCATTGGCATTCATGGCGAAGATATTGATGGCGCTATTAATACATACAATTTACTATCCGAAAAATATTTTACACATGCAAGCCCAACTCTTTTCTCAGCAGCCACTCCACATCCTCAATTATCTTCTTGCTTTCTCATAGCCATGACAGATGATAGTATTGAAGGAATTTATGATACTTTAAAACAATGTGCACTCATTTCTAAATCAGCGGGTGGGATTGGCCTTCATGTTCACTGCATTAGAGCGAAAGGTACTTATATAGCTGGTACAAACGGTATGTCCAATGGTCTTGTGCCCATGTTAAGAGTGTACAACAACACAGCGCGTTATGTTGATCAAGGGGGTAATAAAAGACCTGGTGCTTTTGCCATATACTTGGAACCATGGCATGCTGATATATTTGAATTCTTAGATTTGAAAAAGAATACTGGAAAAGAAGAAGTACGTGCCAGGGAACTATTTTATGCACTATGGATACCTGATTTGTTTATGAAAAGAGTTGAAAGTAATCAAGATTGGAGTATAATGTGTCCTCATGAATGTCCTGGTCTAGCCGATTGTTGGGGAGAAGAATTTGAAGCATTGTATGAAAAATATGAACAAGAAGGTCGCTTTGTGAAACAAGTAAAAGCTCAGGTTTTGTGGAAAGCTATAATTGAAGCACAAGTAGAAACAGGAACTCCATATATGCTTTACAAAGATTCATGCAACCGAAAAAGTAACCAGAAGAATCTAGGCACCATTAAATGCAGCAACCTTTGCACTGAAATTGTAGAATATACTTCACCAGATGAAGTTGCAGTGTGCAATTTAGCTTCTATTGCATTAAACATGTTTGTAAATGATGACAAAACTTACAATTTTATAAAATTGAAAGAAGTTACTAAAACTATAACTGAAAATCTAAACAAAATTATTGATGTAAACTTTTACCCAGTGCCAGAGGCCAAAAAATCGAATATGAGGCACAGACCCATCGGAATTGGAGTTCAAGGATTAGCTGATGCTTTTGTAATAATGCGTGTACCCTATGAAAGCGAAGCTGCTATAAAACTAAATCAACAAATATTTGAAACAATCTACTATGGTGCACTAGAATCTAGTTGTGAATTAGCCGAGAAACATGGAGTATATGAGACTTATGAAGGCTGCCCTGCAAGCCAGGGTATATTACAGTATGACATGTGGAACAAGACCCCAACAGATTTGTGGGACTGGGTATCTTTAAAAGAGAAGATTGCAAAGCATGGTCTTAGAAATTCACTTTTGTTAGCACCCATGCCAACTGCTTCCACTGCCCAGATATTAGGAAATAATGAGTCATTTGAACCATTTACATCAAACATTTACCAAAGACGTGTCTTGTCAGGTGAGTTCCAAGTGGTAAATCATCACCTGTTACATGATCTAACTGAGGCGGATTTATGGGATGAAGACATGAAAAATCTTATTATCCACAATAATGGATCTATTCAAAACATTGAATCTATTCCTCAAGACATAAGAGACTTGTATAAAACTGTCTGGGAAATTTCCGTGAAAACTACAATACAAATGGCTGCCGACAGAGGTGCATTTATCGATCAAAGCCAGTCCTTCAATATCCATGTTGCTGAACCAAATTATGGTAAATTAACATCTATTCATTTCTATGCCTGGAAAATGGGTTTGAAAACTGGAATGTACTACCTACGCACAAAACCTGCTGTCAATGCTATACAGTTTACTGTTGATAAATCTAAGGTTAAGGGCAAAGTCACAAACGGAAAGTCCGAGGTTGATGATGCCAATATGGCTGCAATTACTTGCTCCTTACAAAATAGAGATGAGTGTATGAGCTGTGGCTCTTAATTCATATGATAGCAATATTGGCGCCAATCTCAAGATGTAAATGTGGCTATATAAGTAACATCCCTGATAATAAATTCCTGGAATTTTGTAATGTACTAGTTTTCATATTCGATGTTTTTATTTGTTTCCGCACTTCAAGGCATAACTTTTCACCTGAAGAGGAAAAGAATACGGTCAGTTTTAATTCTCACTACAACAAGAGAGCAAATATTGTTTATAGATAAAATTGTGTATTTCTGTCACTATCAGTTTTATTCATCAGTTTTATAAAGCATGTAAGTTATGATTGAAATACCTACCTATTCAACGTTCTAATAAAGTTGCATGTACCAATATATATTTTTTTTAATTTATGTTGTCGAACCAGAGTGCGGGTAGGTGCGCACTTGCTCGTGCGCATCTAGTGCATTCACAGGTGTCACTGACTCTGGCAGAGCCACCATCAGGGAATTTAATTTTGATAGCACAAAAAATTAGTCGCTAATTAGTCGAAATTTGTCGCCAAATATCAGAATTTGTCGGTTACTGGTTCAAAAGTTATAAGGGTTTATAGGTGGCCGATCTGGAGAGAATTTCCCCAGCAGGGCCACATTTATATCTCAAAAACTAGGGCACCTAGCGAAGATCTGTTTTCTCCCATATTTAGTCGCCAATTAGTCGGGATCAGTTGCCAAGTCACAGATAAAAATAAAAATACTAAAAATACCCTAATCGCTACAGGTTTGCCTATAAAATTTGAGGGTTTCCCTCAATTCCCATGGGATCCTCTCATCTGTAGTTTCTAACTTGATGATGATGACTGGGACCAACTCGAGAGTAGGTACCTATACCTTATCAAACAAAAAAAAAAAAAAAAATAGGTCCACAATTGACGGAGAAATTAAAGTCGAACATATAACCTCCCTCCTTTTTGGAAGTCGATTAAAAACGACCGGAAGGACTAAGAAGTTGTTATCGATACTAATCGATAGCATTTAGATAGTAGACCTGCTGTCGAACCCTAAAAACGAAGTAGGTAAAGATTTACATAATGCACCTTCGGTTTCGGCTTTTCAACTGGTATTCAAGTGCATCCGGTTAGCCTGGAAGCTGAGCCTAACATTCATATTTGGAAAAAGGTTACTCTTCCTTTCGCTGCGGTTGTGCATAGCCGTTGCCCGTTCGCGAACCTATAGTTGCAGTTTGCAGAACTGTATAATGTTACCGGCCAAACCCGATTTTAGGATGAACTAAGTCGCTTAGGTATGCCATATCGATCGCTGTTGCATCCTACGTCGACGGAGCCCCGCTAACGGGGCTCAGTGTAAGGGGTAACCTAACCTTACCCTATGGAGCTGAAAAAAAAAATTCATTCAGAGGAATCTAATTCCGGAGTTCTCCAAGGCCCATATTAATTTCAAGTAGGTACCTAAGTAATTTTCAAATAGGGAACATAGTAAAAACTATTGAACTCTGATATATTTAATATTTTTGGACAATTTAACTCTTATTTGTATAATATATTGAGTCACCCATTTCATAAGGGCTTCAAATAGCTTAAGATATAGTAGGTAATAAGCTGTTCCTTACATTTTAACGAGATATGCGAACATAAATGTAGGGAACAGCTGATTTTTTTTTCGCGATTTCAGGTTTGGCCCCATAGTAAAAGTTGTTCATAATGCTGAGTACAATGACCTCTTAAGAGGTTTTGGGTTATTCCATTAACACCTTGTATATTTTTTGTATTATTTTCTGGTATTATTTAATGTATAGCTAACCTCGTATTTGCTCTCCCACCATAATTGATTTAAAATAGAACCCAACAGCGCACATTAATTAATTAAAGATAACAGGTAGGTACCTAGGTACTTATAGTTTTTATGTTTTGTATGAAATTAGGAATTATTACAGACGCGACATTCACATACTAATCATACACGAACACACTATACAACAAGCTAAATCATTTAAATTTCAACTGGTGAAAGCGCCAGGGTAGCCCGCGAAATTCATTATTTTTACGTTTTTTGCAATTTGCTGGTAAGTATTAAGTTGTACGTTGATTAAAATATGATTCGCGGCCGTAACAAATATGTATTTACAGAATTATACACCAATGTTGAGGATGGCTATATTTGATGCTCATAAAAATAGAAACACGATCACAGGTTTTGCATATATTTTTTTACACACAGAGAAACGCCAACCCAAAACATCAGAATCAATCTGATAAAAAAGGAAACAATATGATTATAAAAAACTCTAAACAAGTGCGAGTCGGACTCGCACACGAAGGGTTCCGTACCACAAGGCAAAAAACGCTTAAATATTTATTTTATTTTGTTTTTAGTATTTGTTGTTATAGCGGCAACAGAAATACATCATCTGTGAAAATTTCAACTGTCTAGCTACCGCGGTTCTTGAGATACAGCCTGGTGACAGACAGACGGCAAAAACGCCGAAAATAACACGTTTGTTGTATGGGAGCCCCCCTTATATATTTATTTTATTTTGTTTTTAGTATATGTTGTTATAGAGGCAACAGAAATACATCATCTGTGAAAATTTCAACTGTCTAGCTACCGCGGTTCTTGAGATACAGCCTGGTGACAGACAGACGGACGGACGGACCGACGGACAGCGAAGTCTTAGTAATAGGGTTCCGTTTTTACCCTTTGGGGACGGAACCCTAAAAAGGTTGGTTGCTGGTCGTCAATATGGTTATAAAAAAGGTTGGTTGCTGGTCGTCAACATGGCCCTTTATATTTTGACCTTTTGAGCGAAATTAATATTTTAGTGTAATTTGTTTATTTAATTTGACCTAATGTTCGAGTAGAATAAAGTTAATCGTTCGACTATTTCTTCTTGTAAACTTGTAAGTATAAGTATAAAAGCCAGTCTAGTCTTATCCAGAGTTTTCCTTTAATTTTATTTATATCCGTATTAAAAGCAGAAGGGGAGGCATTTGCCCAGCAGTGGGACGCTATAGGCTAGATTAAATTAGAAGATGTGTCCCACTACGCTGGATTTTTGCAATGACAGTCGATTTTTTTATGTACCAATAGTAGAAGGGGGCATTACCATATCTCTAATACAGCTCAGACCAGCTGAGGGTTCTTCATCAGATACTTCAGACCTTCGATTTTTGACATCAAATGAAGCGGCCCACAAAGTTGAATATTTTTTTGTAAAGGCGGTATGTCGATCTCTACTAATTTGGTTGGGCTCTTGTGTTTTCTAATCAGGGTCACCAGGTACTCCAGATCTTCGATTATCCTATTTTTATAGTTTTCCCTTTATGTGGCCATTAAACCCTAAAGCGCAGGCCACACCGCCAGCTAGCGGGCGGGCGGGCTAGGCGGGTGGGCGAAGCGAACGAAGGAAACTATACAAACTACGCGAAATATTGACGAGCTTAACTATGGGGTTCACACCGAAAACTACGGACAGACGAGCGACGGGCGGAGCGGGCTAAGCTGCTATTCGAAAGACGAGCGTCGACTAGTCTTCTCGAAACGGGGAGGACGGGCGAACGAACCGGGCGAGCGGGCTGGCGGGCGAGCTAAGCTAGCGAAGCGCGGGCGCGCCAACGAGGTGAACGAGTAGCTTAGCTGGAATCGTCGGATATTTTGTTAGCTTAGCTCGTTAGGTTAGTCGGTAGCTCGCGGTGTGAACCGAAGTATGTAAAGAGGTGAAACGATGTTCGCCCGCCTAGCCCGCCCGCCCGCTAGCTGGCGGTGTGGCCTGCGCTTAACTCTGTACCAAATTTCAGCTCTCTGAGTTCATGGGAAGTACTAGTTCTATTCTGATGAGTGAGTGAGTGTCATAAATGCGAAACTTTGCTTTGGATGACGAAAATTTCTGCGTTCTGGTCTTATCCAGAGGTTCTCAAATAGGGGCCTGAAAATGCGGCGAAATGATTCCAGTAAAGGATGGTACGGCAGTGTTTGCTTCGCGCTCGACTTGGCGGGGGCACTGCCGTGCCCCCCGATTTGTTACGACCGCGAATCATATTTTAATCAACGTACGGACGCCAGCAGGTCAACCTACCCGAAACTGTCAGATTTTCCCAAATCAACCTTGAACCTTATGATTTAGCAATAAAGTCGAAAATCTATTAAAGAAATCTGACAGATTGTAGTAACTTGATGTGCTGAGTCTGTACAACTTAATACTCACCAGCAAATTGCAAAAAACGTAAGAAAATTTTAATTTCGCGGGCCACCTTAGCGCTTCCCCCTTAACCCTTCAGCCGCCGCGCAAATGGTATTCGGTCCACGACAACTGGCGCGCCTGCGCGGACAATCGCGGAACTACTGCCGCTAAAGTGCGCGGTCACCACAGACTTATATTGGCTAGACGACGCAAGTGTATATACTTCGCGTGTAAGGGTCAGTTCACACCGAGACGCGACGCGACGTGACGATACTAGAAGAGGCCAGTGACGTCGCGCTGCGCCGCGCGCCGCCGCGAGACGCATCCCAACGTCGCGAGGTGCATCGTAAAATCGTTGGCAACACGACGCCGCGCGGCGCAGCTAGACGCCGCGCGGAGCAGTGGGACATGTGACGGAAATAGTAGAGACAAGTCGCCACGGCGGCCTCGGCTGCGCCGCCCGGCGTCGCGCTGCGCAGCGCAACGTATTCTGAACTCTCACAATGCAATGTGTACCTTTTCGTGTAGAAAATAAAGTATATTTTGAGTCACTCTTTTAAAAGTGTGCGTGCAGCGTCGCGTCGCGTTGCGTCTCGGTGTGAACTGACCCTAAAAAAGGAGTAAAAAAGGACTTCCTTCAGTGCTATTTCCATTCAGTCCCCGCTCGAATGTTGTCGATGTCAGACGTCAAACGAAAACTAAAAAATGCCAAATTGTGAGGTATTGAGTATTGAGCTGTAAAAAAAAACTACACAAAAAAAAGTGGGACGAGATAATGGAAACGTTTCCTTTCATCGTTAAGTAATGTTATTAAATTGTTTTTTTATTGCAAAATCAATTATTTTATGTTCATTGTGGTTTTACAATGAAAATATGTACCTAATAGAGTGTGTTTCGGCTAATTCATAATACATTGCCGTTTTTAGTTAAAAGGCTGTATTGTTCTAGCTAGTCTGTTAAAACACGCAATGAAAATGAAAATAATCAAAATTTTCATTTGTCGCTCAGCTTCGTGGTACGGTCGCTATTCTCATTTTTCTGTCATCTATAGCAAATAGTGTTGTACACACAGGTTGTAAAGTTCTTCTCGATTCTAATCAAAGACATTAAATTATTTACTATAGACGGGTGGGACATAGCGAACAAAACCGTGATCCGATACTTGTTACCTAGGGGTAACGAGTCTCTCAGTCTAGTATGGTACGCCTGCGCGTCAAGTCGCATTCGTGTCCACGAGTCTCCACCAAAAGAAAAATATTTTCTAAGGAAATATGCCGAATTACGATTTTGCAAAGATCGTTGTGGTAAAACGACTGGACCTAACTACGGTTTATTTTCGTATAAATGATTTATATTTACTCAGTAATTAGAATTAAATCATTTTCGTAAAATAGATCTAGAAAATTTGCTATTTTGTAATAAACGCCCTCTATGGTTGAGTAGCTTTACTACTGTCGCGCAGAGATGTGTCTATTGTTTATCGATTTTGTTATCGATAATATTTATTACTAGCTGTGCCCCGCGGTTTCACTCGCGTTAATTTGAGGAAAAAACCTACTAAAATAATTATATTCCATTACTGTAAGAGTATTACATATGAATATTACTTAAACCCTCATGACCAGCTGCCTTGCGAAGTTATTATAAAACTATGATATCTCCTAAGATATTCATCTTTCTCCTAACATAATCATTCATCGAATATAAACCAGTCAAAACGACAATTAATAAACAAATAATTATGTTTTATTTCAAGGACAATAAGATTTTAATTATTACATTGTACAAATATCGACATTAAATTATCGAAATCTTGTCCACATCTCTAGCTGGTAGAAAAATAGATAACAGGTGCATACGAATATGACATCTATTTCAATGACGTTAGCGTGCTAAATAGTAAATTGGTTACAGCGCCCTCTAGCGTTGAGTAGCTGAACTCGTTATGGATTGCTCGAATTTGATTGTTAGATGGAAAAATGGTCTTTATTGATTTTGACATGTAAAATGAAAACAACATTCATGAATTGTAATAAGACTTAATTTTGAACAACAATAAATACACTTTTCGCCAAATTTGCATTTATAATTTTTTATTCTGTGATTATGCCGCTCTAATTTTGCTATAATATGGCAGATGGCGTCACTGAGACATGGGCTCACAGTTTTTCTAAGACATTTCTTTGCATAGCCCCTCTAGTGTATCTCTTTGATTCTAATCGATTTTGGAAACAGAGGAATGATAATGTTTGATGTAGGTACCTACTTATTTTTTTTTTTTACTGCAATGTTTCAATTTTGTGATGTTGTTTAGAATACCTATTATTAATTATATTTAGAGATTTCCAAGTGATCCCATGAAAGGGCATGAAATTTGGTTCCAAACACAATATATTATTGTCGAATTTGCTCTGTTCATTTTAATGAAAGCAGCTTTACGGAAACAAAAAAGTTTCGACGGCTGACTACAAACGCAATAAGCACCGTACCTACTATTGATTTATTGAAGGCGTTAACTAATGCTGATGTCAGTGGATTGACTTTAGGCTCGAATTCACTAGCATCGTTCTCTAAAACCTAAAATTGTCTAATGTTTTATAGAAATCAGTAGATGTTGTCGATGTCTGAACTCGGGGTCAGTTCACACCGAGACACTAAAAGGTAGGTACACAATTCAGTGTCTACCTACTACGTCGAGTTACGCAGCGCGGCGCCGCCGCCGCGCGGTATAGCTCACTGAATCGTGTACCTTTTTGTGTAGTAGATAAGGTCTGTAATTGTATTTCTATCTTGAAAACTGCGCGTCGCGTCGCGTCTCGGTGTGAACTGACCCTTATTCGTATTGCTTAGGGCGGGAGAGTCGATTTAAAAATGTTCATCTAATCGAATCTGATCCTGGTTTTTTGTTAGACTTTTATTCTTATCACTATGTCAGTCATGTGACGTCACAGTAGGTAGAAAAATAATGACACGCTTGGTTTCTATACAGACGATGAGAATTGCGTTATCTAGCCAAAAGTCTGTGGCGGTCACATTAAAATGACGATATCTCATAAAGCTATTTAAAAGTTAGACTCAATTACGAGGTCGACAATGCGTAATACTTACCTACCCACATAATTTTTATGGCTTCATATACCTATGAGGTTCTCTACATGAAATCGTTAGAGAGTGATTATCATAACAAATTGACACATTTGACACACTACATCAATTTGACGTCTATAGCCATTTCATTGGATTGGATTGATGGGCTGTCAACTCAAGCACATAATTTATTGATCCCGAATGATCCCAAGTATTAACAAGCTGACGTTTTCGAACATTTGTTATTCTATCAATATTCATTTCATTTCAAGTATCCCGAACCCATGTGTAGTACAAGATTAGCCTATAAACAGATTACAGTGATTGGTACATTAAAACTGATCATTGGTAATTTTTATCTTTACGATAATATTTCTTCCTTATTTTATAGGGATATGATTAAATATCCTGTTGTTAGTTATTACCAAATAACATATTATTACATAATATATTGTATCACAAAATTATATAAATTTTAAGCCATTACCACTACAAAGAATATGAAGAAAAATATCAAGACACCAAAAACTTTAAACATTAAGGCTCTATTACCGGTGACACTTTGGAAGTACTTCATGATTTCTCTGTGACCAGCTTCAACATTCATTTCTGCTTCTTGAATATTTGAATCAATTCTACCGATAGCTTCATCTTGTTCTTTCACCATGTGTGCTAACTGTTGAAATATTCCCCCTAACTCAACTATAGTACTCTCAATATTGTGCATGGTTTCCGCCCTTTGTTGCACGTATGTGTCAGAGTCATCTCGCATAGCTAACTGTTGTGTTTGCATGCTGCTAGGTGCATCTCCCAAGTCTATGCTAACATCATCCTGTTGCAAGAGGGATGGGACTTCCTTAACTAAAGGTGCCACTCTTGAAAACTGTTCTCGTCTGGTATTTTGATGTTTTAAGTTTTCAGATCTAACTTCAAGGACCTTAAAAGTAAAGTTAAACACATAAGTTAATCATTTGAAAGCATTATCAAAGAAGAAGATGTTTCTAAAATCAAGAAACTATAAATTATTTCAACAATTACTTCTACTATGTAATTAAAACTGTTCTGAGTAAAATATATTTAATTCATACTAATGGTGATTCATCAACTATCCATTTTATTTATACTTCTTCAAACTTTTCTTATATTCCAGCACTGTACTATATAAAACATACATAATACAGGGTGTTGGGTGTGAATCAACACAATTTTCTGAGGGATGATGAGAGATGCAGGTGCCATTTTAAAATCAAAATTTTGTCATAAATCCTCTGACCTTGAAACTTGAAGAATTTGGAAGCACAAAAGTAATTTTAAACAAATCTTTACATAGTATAAAACAAAGTCGCTCCCGCTGTCTGTAAGCTTAGATCTTTTAACTACGCAACCAATTTTAATGCAGTTTTCAGAAATAGATAGAGTGATTCAAGAGAAAGGTTTATATGCATAATAAATGCATATTATAGTAGAGAAAAGCCGAGAAATTCAAAGATTTGTGATGTGATGTTGTAAGAAACATATTTTTGTGCGCTTACATTGCAAACGCTGGCTAAAACTTACCAGATAGATCAAATTAATGTACTACGGAATTCTATATCATAAAAAGATCGATAAAAAAAATCCGCAATGTATAACATGTATAACCCACAGTAACCATTTTTATCTTTTACATATTACATATTACAAAAAAATTATCGGTTTTTACCAAGCTATTTTAAACAATACAGTATTATTCCTTATCCAATTAAATACATTAGATATTTATTTATTTATTAACACTTTATGCACAAGTAAAAGAAATACTGTACAAAGGCGGACTTAATGCCTGAGGCATTTTCTACCAGTCAACCTTAGCTATAGATACATTGTGCATTTCATGTAGATCAAAATTGCCCTTTAGAGCATATCATTAAAATGAATATCTTTAAAGATATCAGAGATTTAAAAAGCAGGGGCAGTGCGGCTGGCCGGGTGATGCGAAGTTCATCCGGTCAGCTAGTTGTATAAGTATAAAAGGACATACACAAAAAGTTTTTTTTGCTATGACAACTTAATGGTGGGAATTCAAGTGATAAAAAAAAGAACAATCTTGAATACTGTGAAACTGAATGATTCCCCAATCCCACAAGAAATAGTGTCAGTTCTTGCACCAATCACCCTGTGTAATTAATAAATTTTGTTACCTGTTTAAATTGATTACTCATTGAAGCTAAACGTGACTGTAAAGCAAGCACTACACTAGATGAGTGGCTGTGCATACTTTGGCGCCCCCTTGGCATTTCACCCAGTCTGGCTATTTGTTGATTCAAAGAGCTCAAGTCTCCCTTGATAATATATGTCAACTCTTGTATCTCTGTTGGTCGATCATCAAACAACGACTTCTTTTTGGCCACTAGAGAAGAAATAAATAAAACAATATAAAAAATTACCATTATTGATTGACAACCAGTGCAAATGTAGTGCTTCTGACCAAACCATGCCCCATGGGGTATGATTTGATGTTGTGTTTGGCATGGGCTTCACTGGGCTCAACTCAGTTACCACTTATGTATATTTACTATCAACTCGAGATTAAGTTGTTATATAAAAAGTAAAGATAAGTCACTTATACTCACACATTGCTAATTTCTCAAGTTTGGCATAAGTACTTGTAATGTTTTTACTGATTACTTTTGCCATGCCCATAAATTGGGAGTATGTCTCCAGCATTTGAGCTTTCCGCTCATCTCTGACCACTGGCCTGGCCAGAGTTCTACCCTGCAGGCTTCGTACAGCTGATATGAATTCATTGGTTCTGTCTCTAGCAGCCATCACGGGCTCGAACACAAATTCTTCAAGAATGTCAAATGTTATATCCGGTTCTGTTAAATGATTTGAATGCACTTGTTTCACTTGTGTCTTAGTGAACGGAATGAAAAATGGTGAATTGGTATTCGACGGTTGAACCCCTTTTTTGTCTAATTTATCATACGTATCTAAATCGTTTTCCAAAAGTGATCGCTCTGTCACACCTCCGATGTTTCGCCGACGAGGGAGCATCGCATTCTATAGTATTTTCGGTAAAATATACTAATTTACTTCGACGATTCTTCACTGATTATAAAGACATTAAAACAATATAGCAAAACACCACGGATAACGTAAGAATTACTATTCTTGATAACCACTCAACCAGCTGTGTTTTCAAAGCTATCAAAAAGTACTCTGTGTCTGTGGCTAGTGTCGACGTCACAGAGCATGTAAGCTGTCGACGTGTCAATGTGTAACTCATAGATTAAAATACTAAGCACAGAGTACTTTTTGATAGACTATCACTATAAAATAAGTATGATAATTTTTATTGCCACTAAACAACAATGGGGCCAAATCTATTGACTGGCACACATTTATTATAATGTACTCTGTGCTGGCACATGAGCTTTACCATTTACAATAAAAGACGTCCACAAAGGGGCGCTGCCTGTTACTGTCGCTAAACCATGGTAAACATAAATAAACCATCAAGTTAGACGGTTTGGAAGTGTTAAATTAAATGAAAAACCAGTTGGTGTTATGCCAGGTACACACAGCGGCTTTCAAAATCTCACGTATTTTGTTTGACGTTGTCCTTGTCACCGTCATTTTCTGTCATGGAATTCGTTTGATGACAATGACAGAATGACATTTAATATGACAGGGCCACACAGAGTACTTTTGACAGGGCTGAGGACACTACTCGGTAGACAAAAATATTGTCTAAAAACTAAAACGTAACGTAAAATTAAATGAATGTTTAGCTATTTCGTTTTCCTGTCTCTTCCACAATCAAATAATTTTACGTTGGTGTCATTTGAGCTGTATTTGTAACCATGGTAAAATCCTGTGGTAAAATCCTGATTGAGGTACTTATCTCTATCTGATAGGAACATTGTATCTTGAATATGATTCATACATTTTAGCTAGTTTGGATAAATTAGTATCTAGGTAATGTTTAAAAAAACGTGTTACAATTACAATGAAGTCCTCTCATTTAACTATAAATGGTCAGAATTACGATAATAACCACTTTACAATAGGTTTAAGCCTTGCTATATCATCT
This sequence comes from Oligia fasciuncula, assembly GCA_963082905.1. Taxonomy (NCBI): domain Eukaryota; kingdom Metazoa; phylum Arthropoda; class Insecta; order Lepidoptera; family Noctuidae; genus Oligia; species Oligia fasciuncula. Next base: position 9,308,245 of record OY720395.1, on the reverse strand, counting down.
AGTGTTTTTATCGGGTCCAGTTTCATTATAAAAAAAGTTGCTTTAAAAAAACTCCAAGCCTCGGGAAATGTTCGGGCATCGGCGGGTGGGTTTGCTTACTTAAAACAATGGTTGTGGTGGCTCGGTCTGATAACAAGTAGGTACTTAACTATTAATTTTAAGTAACTTTTATACTAGACTATTAAAATTAACTTTTACTAAAGAAACATTCCTATTAGTGGGCATCGGTGAAGCAGCCAACCTCCTAGCATATGCATTTGCTCCTGCAGCACTGGTGACTCCATTAGGTGCGCTTAGTGTTCTTGTTGCGGCAGTGCTTTCTTCAAAGTTTCTTAATGAAAAACTTAACTTCATCGGAAAAGTAAGTTATTATCTGTACTTAATATTAAAATAAAAACAAAATTTTTCTCAGTTATTGAAAACTCTGAAAGATTAACATTTTCTATTACAGATTGGATGCTTTCTGTGTATTATTGGATCAATAATATTTGTGATTCATTCACCAAAGTCGGAAGAAATCACAGGTTTTAGTGAATTAGTAGATAAGTTATTTGACTATTTATTTCTAACATATGTAGGAACAATTTTTTTGATGTGTTTAATTATAAAACTAGTTTTTATACCAAGGTTTGGAAATACAAACATTGCAGTTTACTTGTTGCTTTGTTCATCTATTGGTAGTCTGACTGTGGTGTTTTGTAAAGGAGTTGCTTTAGGTGTAAGGGAAAGTGTTTCTGGACATGTAAACAATTTTTCAAATTATGTTTTTTGGTTATTATTTGTCACTGCTGTGATATGTATCATGATTCAAATGAATTATTTGAATAAGTCCCTAGACATATTTAATACAAGTATTGTTACTCCTGTGTACTATGTTATGTTTACTATATTAGTTATAATTGCATCAGGTATCCTTTTTAAGGAATGGGATCATATGAGTAATCCTGATATCATAGGTTGCATATGTGGTTTCCTCGTAGTGATAACAGCAGTATTTATGTTAAATGCATTTAAGGATTTTCAAATATCATTAAAAGATTTAAAGCTTAACATTCGACAGAGGAGGAGTGCACTAAATTTACACACTGCAGAAGCAAGAGAACCTGAGAACTATTCATTAAACTCACATATAAGGCAGCTGTAACATGAAATAACTTACTAATAATAACTTGTGCGTGAATTGTAATAAATAATTTCAAATAGGTACATGAGTCAATATTTAATCATTCATTTTAAAAAGCGATAGCATTCACAGACTATGAATGAATGAATCATAATATTTATATATTATTAAATAGGATCATAAAATAAGATTATTTAATTGTCATCTTACTTTTTATAAGTTTTTAATATTTTTTTTTATTTTGTTTACAATAGCTGCATAGCATTCTTTTAAAGGCTGATTAAAATTTTGAGTTCTAGCTTTTGTGTATGCAATCTTGATTGTAAACAGACATACAATAGGCACTTACACAACATGTAAGTTAGCTTGTTTTCTTCAAAATTGCTGTTTGTTTATAAATTTTTTTTAATTTGAATACCTAAATAAATTTTCTGAATTTTTTCTCTAGCCTAGCCGCAGTAATTAATTATTACTATGCATACTGCAGGTACCTGAATATTTTGATGGCATAATAATTTGATCAAGTTCATACATTGGAATGTATTTTAAAAATTTGCAAGTTCTGTAAGTAATGTAGATTTTATAGATGAAAATGTAAGATTCATATTCGAATGATCATGTTTTATTTGCATGAACAAAATGAAACATATTAGATGTGACAGAACAGATGGACAAAGTAATAACATTTATCTTATCTTAAAAAAAATTACATCAATACCTCAACAAATCCACCTTTTTAAAATTATCTTGTATGTTAGAGCTTGCTGTTATTGAAAGCATTCTTTTTATATAAAATAACTCATAACTTTTTAATCTTTTCTTCCTCAATCACATCTTTGATCAATAAATAGGTATCTTTCTTTACATGTTTTTATTATTATAGAAGTAATGCCTCTCTGTAGTGTCGCAGATTATAAAATTGTATGTAGGTACATGTTTGTAATTAATACAAAACATATTTTAACTGATGACTTAAGGAACAAACACTCAAAAAAACAATTAAATGTAAAAAAACATCTACACCTAGTCCATAGTAGTTTGGTAACAGTATAATTATTGTAACTCTTACCCTTGGTTAATGACTGGTAAGGTATTAGTTTACAATTAATAAAGTAAAATAATATGTTTCCATTGGGAAATTACAATGTAAAAATGTATTTTATTAAAAATGTTTTATTTACAAACTATTACAAGCACTTAATTTTTTTTTAAGAATAAACATAGGCTCTATGCAATTGGATCTCAATAAGAATTAGAACACTAATGTGTTTTGAACAAAAAGCATCAGACTCTGTCTGCACATCTCTTTAAATATGACAATGTTTATAAAATGAGATTCAATGCCATAATAACTGATAAAAAATGCCATAATGACTGATAAAAAGGTAAATGCTTTGAACCCAAGGAATGTATACAATACATATAAAAAGCATATCTGAATGTCACAAATACACTGTCACTGTGTGATAAATAAATGTCCTGCAAATCGGGCAAGTGCGCTGATATCCATACAGACGTCTACAACAATCTGTGCACAAGCATACATGGCGACATGGCAGTGTTAGTACACATTTCTGCCGCTCTTGACATATCACACAGAGTGAGTCAGCAGCATTTGCAGCATCATCAATAGATGAAGAACTAACATTAACTTCTCTAGAACTTATGTCTTGCCCACCGGCCATTTGTGTTATTAAACCAACTTCTGAATTGGTGAAGTAATTAAAAAGTACATAGTACAAATACAAAACGTTTCTTATTAATGACCAATACAACATGGTCATGCTAATAACTATTGTTTCCCTAAAATGCACACACAAGCGCACAATTATTATAGCACTTGTGATTCCCATAAAAGACTGTAGAGGCACTTCTGTTAAATAATTTGTGAATTTCAGTAATGTCATATAAGCATCCACAATTATACTCCCTATCACATGACCAATATACTTGAACATTGCCCTCAACAATTGTGGAAGATGTACAGGCACAAATGTTACTATAAGCCACATGGTGTCTCCCACAAATATCACAGAATTCTTCACTAAAGTCAACACTTCACTTAACATCACAAAAACAGCTCGAGTTGTCCAGTTAACCGTAGCTACCATTTCACTGAATTTTGAATATATTTCGTTAAAGATATGAACAACTCCATCTTGTATGTAAATTAATTGATTGATAAATGCATCGATAATCCCATTGGCAGAAGCCGGTATTTCTTCAGTAAATATGGATGAATTGTCTTCGTACACAATTTGAAAAAATAACAGTAAGCTTTTGAGAGTGCTTAATATTAGCGACAAGATCCATGTTACAGCTGAAACTATTAATTTTCCTGTAAATGATGCTAAAAGTAGAACAGTTTGAATACTAATAGCAAATATATTGATAATTTTAGCCACAAGTGAAATCATATTTGTATTCTCATTATTAAGATAATTTTTAGTCAATTATTTGTGTTCACTGTCCTCTGTTTCCGCTATTCTTTTGACTTCTTTCAACAATGACAACATTGACTTGACATTTGATTTGACAACAAGTCTAAGTGTAAGTGTTTGGCCAGACTGAACAGCGGGCGCGGGGCGGGCTCGGCGCGGCGAACTTAAACATTATGAACATCTTTTGAGTATCCAAAGTTGACACGCGGGCGCGGTAAGCGGCGCGGGGAGCGCGCGGGCAACTTACGCCAAAGCTCGTCCATACAAGTGGCCGCAGTGGGTGCGCGGGGTGGGCGCGGGGACCGGGGTTCTCAAACTTCGATCAACAATACCAACTAGATATCGGGTCGGCGCAAAAATTACGTCTCGGTAAATAACAGCGCACTTGAGAAGTGAGCTCTTATTTTGTTAGTTCGCTTGAAACACACTCAATGTAAACACGTTTCACAATGCCGCAATGTTATTCAAAAGTTGCAAAAATAATGCCCGAAAAAGCAATTTATCGGCCGGAGTGTCTTACTTTCGGTAAGTACATGTAAAATAAGTTATATTATAAGCTTTAAACTAGTTAATAATATCAAATTTTGAACAAAATTACCATTTAAACCACCGCTACAAATGTTTGGCCAAGGTTGGCCAATACATGCCCAACAAATGTTCGACAAAGCAAACCGAAACGAAACAAAACGATGTAGCTCGCAAGGCCATAACAGGAAAAAGTACTTTATTTGTTGCTGCCTAAGGTTGATTTTACACTAAATGTTATTTAACTTGTGTCTTTTCATTTCTAAGTGACAGAATAAATTTATTGCTTTTCTCGTCTTTTGTGACGAATGATCGTAAGTATAAGATAATATTTTGAAGATTTGTGACTTGTATTACTAGGTGCCATGGTTGTAATTAGGTTAACTTAAAACTGTTGTAAAACGTGAGTTGCCCGCGCCGCTCAACGCACCCGCGTGCCCATTATGGACACTCAAAGGAAGTTCATATGTTTGAGGTCGCCACGCCGCGCCCGCCCCGGGTCCGCTCCCCAGTCTGGGCAAACCACTCAGACAACAAGGCTACATTCCGAATTATGACATAGTCGCTCACAGCAGTCATCCTTGCGTTCCGATTTTGATATTACGATTATCCAAAGAGAATATAACGTCGTTGGAAAGAAGTCTTGGTAGTTGAGACCGCGAAATTCAAATTTTCTTAGGTTTTTACAATTATACCATACTAACTTAACTAGTTGTATTACTCATCCTAATGATTATAATTATGTAAATACATATTTGTTACGGTGGTCGCGAATCATATTTTAATCAACGTTTAACCTGACACTGACCTGCAAATTGCAAAAAACTTAAAAAAAATTGAATTTCGGTGTCTACCACTATCCATTCCAATAAAACAAAATAAACTAAAAATGTTGACATCCGCGCCATCTAGCGGGAAAATGGCCAAGAGCAGATCGTATGATCCTCCCGCTAAGGTAGCCCGCGATATTCAAATTTTCTTACGTTTTTTGCAATTTGCTGGTCAGTATTAAGTTGTACGTTGATAAAATATGATATGATTCGCGGCCGTAACAAATATGTATTTATCGAATTATAATCATTATAATCAGTAGTACAACTTGTTAAGGGGGAAGCTCTAAGGTGGCCCGCGAAATTCAAATTTTCTTACGTTTTTTGCAATTTGCTGGTCAGTATTAAGTTGTACGTTGATTAAAATATGATTCGCGGTCGTAACAAATATGTATTTACAGAATTATAATCATTAAAGTCATCAACACAACTCTCTAAGACCATGTAATCCCCAAATGTCAAGATTTCATGAAATAGTCATTCTTGGGGATTACATGGTCTTAGAGAGTTGTGTTGATGACTTTAATGATTATAATTCTGTAAATACATATTTTTTACGACCGCGAATCATATTTTAATCAACGTACAACTTAATACTGACCAGCAAATTGCAAAAAACGTAAGAAAATTTGAATTTCGCGGGCCACACTGGCGCTTTCGCCTTAAGTTAGTATAATCCCCAAATGTCAAGATTTCGTGAAATAGTCATTCAGTGGGATTACTTGGTCTTAGAGAGTTGTGTTGATGACTTTAATAATTATAATTCTGTAAATACATATTTTAATCAACGTACAACTTAATACTGACCAGCAAATTGCAAAAAACGTAAACAAAATTGTATTTCGTGGGCTATGCTGGCGCTTTCGCCTTAACGCGGCGCTACAGTCATGCAACGATTAATATAGTATTTATGATTCAGTCCCCTCCTTTTTATAATAATGTAAATATTACTGATAATATTATAAGTCTAAATTCCTCATAATGCAACGAGACTTCTCTTGTGAGATGGACTCTATAAGCAGGGGCTTGAAACGTTACTCAAAATAACGTTACGCGTAGTTCCGGTAACGATAATTTGTACCGTTCCACCAGGATCGTAATATAACGATACCATTGTAAAAACAAATAAGTAAGCCAACTCGAGCCTTGAGCGAGCAATAATAGCCTAAACTATACACGTATAACTGTCACTTAAGGCAGAAACACACTTGTAACATCCGACGCCATCCCACGCTTAGGTACTCATTGGCCACATTTTTATCTCGTTGAGCTATTTTCGTCATTTGGCCAATAAATAAGTAAGCGTGGGATGGCGTCGCGTTTTAATAATGTGTTTCCGCCTTTATAGTTTACTAGCTGACCCGGGGAACTTCGTACCCCACCATCCAGCCGCTCTGGCCCCTCTGATATCTTCTAAGATATTGTAAAGGGCAATTTTGATCTTCATGAAATGTACAGACGCCAGCACATCAAGCTACTACAATCTGTCAGATTTCTTTAATGAATTTTCAATTTTATTGCTACATCTTAAGGTTCAAGGTTGATTGCGAAAATGTGACGGTTTCGGGTAGCTTGACCTGCTGGCGTCCGTACATCGTATCTAATATATTTAATTGGGTAAGGAATAATACTGAATTGTTTAAAATAGCTTGGTAAATAACACATATTTTTTTTTGTAATATGTAAAAGATATTAATTGTTATTGTGGGTTATCCCTAGAAGATAGACATATACTATCGTGGACTTTTTTGTAGACCTTTTTAAGGTGTACAATACTGTGGTACATACATTATTTTGATCTATTTCGTAGGGTTCAGCCAGCGTTTGCAATGTAAGCGCAAAAAATTTGTTTATTTACGACATCACATTAGAAACCTCTAAAATGCCCTGTAGGGTATTCAGGAATCTTTAATACTTACAAAGTTTTTTTATAGTAGATTATGCACCGAGGGGCTAAAGTGGTGTCTAATGTCACGGGCGTCATGTTGAATCTCGAGCGCAATGAAGGATTCGGGATTTAACTCACGAGCGAAGCGAGGGAGTTAATACAAGAATCCTGAATGCAGCGAGGGAAGGGATTCAAGCTAGCCCAAGGCAAAGACACCTTTAGCCCAGAGGAGGATACTCTACTTTTTACACCTACTGTGAGAAAATAGTACGAAAAACAAAATAGAACTGGTTCCGAAATGGACTTGACGCCTTTCGTACTTTTCCATTTTTGGAAATTGTCGTAGGCTTTTATATTCCTTTGACTTTTCCGGCAGTAAATCATTGGAAATATTATTAGCTTCGGTTGTAATGAATTCAGGAGTACAATCACTTTCATCACTCGACATTTTATAATACTTTGTTGATAAATTTAAAGTTTAAATGCCAAAAATTCGCGCCTTTATTGCGTCTACCAATAAGTAGCCAAGACACGAACAATTCGATTTTCAAAAAAAAAGTCTCTTCTACGGTTTTGTCGTGTGTGTCTATTGATGGAAGTGGCGTTTGTGTAAACTAAGATTTATACAGGGCTGGTAGAATGGTTTTGGATGATTGGCTGTATGCATTTTGAATTTAGAACGTCATTGGAGACGCTCGTGAAAATAGAGTATTTTTGATAAAATGTGATAAATCCACTATAGTATAGATAGGTTTTATTATTTATTTATTCACAAAATCCACAGCAATCTTTGCGCAGTTTACTTAAAATAAATTAACTAATGTTACAGCCAATTACTATTACGGTATTACGGCGCGGTACGGTATTTGTTATTAATAATGCCAGTTTTAATGTTATTCCATTCCTTTTAAAAAATGGTTCGTAGTTATCTAATTATTCTTACAATATTATGTCTTCGAAAACATGGCAACGATATGAAGAAGCAGTCGTTATGATTTTGTAGGAAATCGAGAATATCATCCACGCGTAGTAAGGGTATCGAGAATAGCTTTCCTCTTTCTGGCACCAAAGGGTGTTTGTTAGTACTATACTGCCAATTTAGCTGAGCATGTGAGATTCCAAATTCAAATCACATTATTGACCAGCGGGTCATAATGAAATCCAGTACAACATTATTGACCGGCTGTGCCCCCGGCCACTAATGACTCACTTTAGGTTAAGGTTGCTTGATATATAATTTGACATTTTCGAGCAGGTGGTGTGAAAAATTATTTTTTCTACATAGACTACATTTTTTTTATTACCTACGTCACGTTATTTGTTTAGTTATTTGAAAAATTACGATCTAACTAAGATAAATTATAACGCGGTTTTACTGAATCATGTATTTATTCAAATAAATTAAAATGATTACGAAATTGTTAAAAGAGGTAGGTAGGTTCACGTACAAATTATTACGAGCAGCAGGGCAGCGGGCGGCGGCGGCGCGCGGCGGAGCGTGCGCGGGCGCGGGCGGTATTACGTGCGGCGCGGGCGGGCGTAGCTCCTACATGTTACTTTACTCTTTGGGCGTAGCCAAAGAGTAAAGTAACTAGGGCGTAGCCACCATTGAAATAGAATTTCAATGGTTTTTCCTATCAAGTTATCACAATGGCTAGGAGTAAATACCATAGACACAGAGTACATTATAGTATACCATAGAGTATAGTATTGATTTGAGTAAAAGGCAAAGACACAATAGACGGGAGACGGGACATAGCGATAGCGAACAAAACCGTGATTCGATACTTATTACCTACTGGTCAAAAGTCTCTCAGTCTAGTATGGTACGCCCACAGAGTACTTTTATATGGGTACGCCTCACGGTGGGCTAAAATTGAAGCTCCATAGACTTAACTCAAAAATCAAGAACCTACTTAATTAAAAAAGAAAAAAAGATGCCAGCTTATTCCTTTATTTAATAGCAATATTTTATGTTGTAGGACTTTTTTTGATAAAGCTATTATTTAACAAGTTATCTGCGATTTAATATTTTTTTGTATGGAGCTGGACCGTTTTTTACAGACTTCAAAAAAAGGAGGTTATCAATTCGACACGTATGTATGTAATATTATCGGAATTGCATTATATTCACGTATGACAATCTATTAGGGCTTCCAAACAAATATACAAAATTTTATAGACGTATGTACCTACTAGGGTGAATCAAAAAGTTCTTAGAAATGCATATATATAAAACCTTTTTGGGAGAAGTTCGATATTCAAATTTAAGAGTGTCTATTACACAATATTTATGCAAACTGTCACTTGTTTTTGTCAGTTCGTTCGCATGTAATAAATTGTTTTGTGCAACGAGTTGATAAAAACCCGAAATTATGGATAAAAGTGAGTTACTTGCGGTGATAAAATATCTCAGTTTGAAAAAAATGTCTACGAAGGAAATTTTTTCGGACATTCAGCAGACATTAGGGGATGATGCTGTACCCTATTCTACGGTTGCGTACTGGGTGGCTGAATTTAAAAGAGGTAGATCAAGCTGTAAAGATGACCCGCGTTCTGGGCGACCTTCAACCTCCGTTACGGAAGAAAATGTCAAAAAGGCTGAGAGTCTGGTTTTGGAAGACAGAAGAATAACTATAAAACATATAGCTGAGATCCTAAAGATATCATTTGGTAGCGCTCAATCCATTTTAATTGATTCACTGGGGTTTAAAAAAGTGTCGGCAAGATGGGTGCCACGAATGTTAACCGACGAAAACAAAAAGCGACGTTTGGAAATTTGTAAGCGTAATCTCGAAATGTTCCAGCGTGATTCGGATAATTTTTGCCGTCGCCTTGTTACTATGGATGAAACGTGGGTCCACCATTCCGATCCTGAAACAAAGAGACAAAGCATTTCTTGGACACGACCATCCTCTCCATCCATTAAGAAATTTCGAGTTGCTCCTACCGCTGGCAAAGTTATGGCCTCAGTATTCTGGGATAGTGAAGAAATCCTTTTCATTGATTACATGCCAAAAGGCCAGACGATTACTGGACCCTATTATGCAAATTTAATCCCGAAAGTGCGTGAAGCGATTAAAGAAAAACGTCGTGGAAAACTGTCATTGGGCGTGCTGTTTCTTCAAGATAACGCTCCTGCTCACCGATCAGAAGTTGCGCTCAATGCAATCCGCTGTGCTGGCTTCAACCTCCTTAACCACCCACCATATTCACCGGACTTAGCCCCAAGTGATTTCCACTTATTCCCAAAATTAAAAGAGGAAATTCGTGGAACAAAATTTCACGATAATGACGCGGTCATGGCTGCCGTAGAGGAGTTTTTCGAGAGTCAAGAAAAACATTTTTTTTCACAAGGAATAAGGAAGTTAGAAACGCGTTATTCTAAATGCATTGCATTGGAGGGAGATTATGTAGAAAAATAAAATATTTTTGTTTAAATCTTGGCATTTTTTAATATTGATTCCAAGAATTTTTTGATTCACCCTCGTATGTTTGTCCACGCATTTCTCCGCAACTATTAATCGGATCGTGACCATTTTTATAGGCTTACATTTACTTCAACTTAGGCAACAGTGCAAGTTTCATCAAAATCGATTCAGTAATTTTCAAGATATGGAGTATACGTGTAAGTGTGACGGCCTGCGGCTTATTGATACGAGCTAGGGTGTAGTGTCAAAGGGAAAACATCTCAAAACCTTGGTCAAATTCTAGTGCAAAAACTAATAATTACGAAATAAAAAAGTAATTTAAAAAAATTAAACCGACTTCAAAAAGAAATTAACTCAAAATTATGAAATAACTTTAATTTCGGAAGTCGGTGGCGAAAAACTAAAACTATATAAAATGCAGATCCCAAAGACACCGACTTCCGAAATTAAAGTTATTTCATAATTTTGAGTTAATTTCTTTTTGAAATCGGTTAATTTTTTTTAAATTACTTTTTTTATTTCATTCATTATTCTTAAGCAGTCTCCAAAAATATAACTTTCCGTGTCATAAAATACACCATATAAGCTATATTATCACTAAAGCCTGAATCTCGGAAACCTTCGGAACTTGGACATTTTTAACGACAAATAAAAAAATATTTAATGTTAATGTAATTTAAAAGTTACTAACTGCAATGTTATGTCCTTTCTTCTACACCCACCTAAGGCAACCCTCCCCCACCTACCTATCTACCTATACCTTACCAATGCAACTTACTCTAAACAACTTACAAATGCAACGTAATTTGTTTGTTATTATTATTTCTCTGACTATTACCAAGGATTAAAAGTTAATGTACCTACAACTTTGAAGCCGTGCAAGCAGTATACCAACATGAATTAAGGAAAAAAAAATTTTCGACCGACGAAAAATTTGAAAAAAAATCTCAAACGTTTTTTTTTTCAATATTTCGCGGGTTTTTTACATCAGTCCTCATGGTTTTCGACCATCATGGTCGAAATCATGGTTTGGGACAGTTTTGAAAAAAAAAAACGAAGAGTTTTTTAAGTCATCGCGCCAGTGCCCCTGGCTACACTTCAACCGGACCCAGTTCTTTACCTGAATTAATAACAATGGAAAACGTATCTACTGGTTATTGAGAACGTTCTCCTTGTTTTTGAAGTTGGTTAAAAAGGAAAATGAATTCAATTAGTGTACTCTATTAATAACATTAATATTAAATGTACTTAGGTGATGTCCCGAAACCCCGACATTAGTCCCGAAAAAATATTTCAGTCGTAAGGAAGTCTCAGACTTTCGTCTATGTTCTTCGAAGTTTAGGCAAATAGGCACTACCTATTCCTATCACTGTTTATTAGTATTAGTTCTTTTTGAGGCCTACGTCCAGCTATGAATGAATGATTTTGGTTTATTTGTCAGAATATAAATACTCAAACCATATAATTCAATTAATCGAGAAGAACGACAACGAGTACATAATATGTCATGGTAACGTATAACGTTTCACTATATAAAAACACATTTTATTGTTTTATCGATACCGAACTATTTGAATGTGTCCCATGATCCCATCCCTAATCGAGTAGCGTCGAATTTTCTAGAATGTATACGATGATATTCAAGACAGCGAGCAAGTTGATTTAGACTTTGAACAATGGACATAAGGTAGTTTTTAGTTCGCAACAAAGTAATAAATATGGTTTTGTCAATAAAAACAATTATAGTGAAATATATCATAGTTTTATACTTAGCGGTGATACGATTCACCTCCGTAAGATACATTTTTTGTCCTGCTATCGTTTTGGCATGTAAAAATTGCACAATAAGGCATGTTTGTAATATTTTTCGTTACGTTCGAGACGTCCTATCACAGCAAGTAGCTAATCGCGACTGAGCCGCCTCAGAGCCGGTGTTGCGGAGCTCCGCATAATTGTGACACGCGCGATAGCTGCGTGGCACTTCCACTCGTTTTTTCTATTCCGTGGGTAGATAGGTAGGTGGGGGAGCGGGGCCTTTTTTTTTTCGGATGGGAAATCATCAAATGACCCCTCCCGCTCTGGGTGGAGCGGAAGGGAGTGTCAAACTCTTACTGACTAAAACCCACCCGTGTTCCTTCCTTAGCCCTTTATGTTCCGGGCCAGCGGTAACCCTTTCGGACAATCCCGCTGACCCGGCAGGCTTCGGTCCTATGGGGCCCCTCCTCGATGCTGACATCTCTTTGAGGCGCGCGTGGAACACGTACGCGCCGTCCGGCACGGGCCTGGTCCTGATCGGACGGTGAACTACCCATTACTCTCCGCCCGCAGGCCCGCGCCTACGGTGGCCGGGAGTCGTCGCGCGGCTTCCGACGCCCGGAGCGTCTCCCGTGGCGGCTGGGACGGGAGGCTCTCTCCCTGAGCCGTCCCGCCACCTCCTTCGCTAGCATGACTGCTTCGCAGAAAGAGGTGACTGCCTCCCACTCCCTCTCGCCCCGGACCATGGCTTGCACCAGGGCCGGGCGCGAGAGGTCACCGCCGCTGCCGATCGCCTCTACGAGGACACGGCGGTGCTCCGCCCAAGCGGGGCAGACGTCCTCCATCGTGTGCTCCACCGTGTCCTCTGGGCGATCCTGGCAATGGTGACACCCGGGCGTTTCCTCCCGCCTGATGATGTGCAGGAACCTCCCGAAACTTCCGTGTCCGGTGAGGACCTGCGTCAGGCGGTAGGTGAGGGCGCCGTGGCGCCTCTCTAGCCACTCCTCAAAGAGGGGTCTTATCGCCGCTATCGCGGCGTGCCCTGCGCTGGGTTGCGACAGTCGTTCCTTCCATGTCGCCATGAGATCGCGCCGGAGCTCAGTCCGCTCCGCAGCGATTTGCCGCGGAAACGGAACTTCTCGGAGGGGGGTAGGTGGGTGTAGAAGAAAGGCCATGACATTGCAGTTAGTAACTTTTAAATTACAATAACATTTAAAAAAAATCATATTTGTCGTCCAAGTCCAAGTTCCGAAGGTTTCCGAGATTCAGGCTTTAGTGATAATATAGCTTATAATTATGATGTATTTAAATGACACGGAAAGTTATATTTGGAGACTGCTTAAGAATAATGAATAAAATAAAAAAAAAACGGTCAAGCTCCATACAAAAAAATATTAAATCGCAAATAACTTGTTAAATAATAGCTTTATAAAAAAAAGTCCCACTACATAAAATATTGCTATTAATTATAGGAATAAGCTGGCATCTTTATTTTTCAAAGTTAGGTATTTGATTTTTGAGCGACGCTAAGTCTTGGGAGCTTCAATTTCAGCCCACGTCGCATTCGTGATGATTCGTGTCCACGAGTGTCCAACAAAAGAAAAATATTTTCTAAGGAAATATGCAGAGTTGCGTATTACGATTTTTCAAATATCGTTATGGTAAAACGACTGGACCTAACTTCGGTTTATTTTCGTATGAATTATTTGTATTTACTCAGTAATTAAAACACTTAAAATACAATAGATCTAGAAAATTTGCTAATTTTGTAATAAACGCCCTCTATGGTTGAGTAGCTTTACTACTGCCGCGCAAAGATGTGATATTGTTTATCGATTTAAGTTATCGATAATATTTATTACTAGCTGTGTCGCGCGGTTTCACCCGCGTTAATTTGAGGAAAAACCTACTAAAATAATTATATTCCATACTATAAGAGTATTACATATGATTATTACTTATACCCTCATGACAAGTTGCCTTGCGGAGTTATTATAAAACTATGATGTCTCCTAAGATATTCATCTTTCTCCTAACATAATCATTAATTGAATATAAAACAGTCAAAACGACAATTATTAAACAAATAATTATGTTTTATTTCAAGGACAATAAATATTTTTAATTTACTACTTAACGATTTATTTAACCATTTTACTTTTTAAACTAATCGGACTTCGCTTCGGTCCATTACATGATAAAAGATTTAATCTAGCTACCGTATTTAAACGTCAAAATATCATACCAGAATTTTCACCTAAAATGTCTTATATCTCGTCACCACCGACTTCTGGAGTAATAAAATGTAAACAGGACTATTATATACAAATATTCCTTCATGATATATATTGTTATCACGCGCATTTTTGGGATTGAAACGTAGTATGGCGCGCGGCCGCAGAGCTAGCTTAACATCGGCCGAGCGCCGCGCATGCGCGCCGCGCTGCCCACGCGCCGCCCCTGCCGCGTCCCTCCCGCGCCGCGCTTCGAGTCAGTTAGTCGCGCGCCCGCTCCGATCCGCAGAGCACACGTAACGAGTTCGTACCGACCACGGCTCTCGATTTCTCCCGCCTTACCTGTGATACTGTTCTCGTGTACAATAAACTGTTTACCGTGGCTAATCGTCGTTTTCTTCCGTTGGCATCAACACCCGCACGCCTTGTTTATAGTGACGCCCAACTCGCGGCCATGTTAAGTTTCAACATAACGGAAAAACGAACCCAGTTAAGTGTGTTAACCTAGTCAACGACAATAAAGTTATTATCATGCCACGAACGACGCGGGCAACCCGAGCAGCAAACGACCGCGAGGCGGAGGAACGAGGAAGCGACGGTTACTCCGATGCGGACTGTGACTCAGTGGTGGAGCCACGCGCCTATGCCGGCGCCGCTACTAGTGCTACCACCCATGCACGCGACTCAACCGACGCGGCCGAGGAGATGCGCGCCCAGGGGGGCACCGCCCTCGACCACACGCTCAGCGGGGCCCGCACCGGCGCACCCGCCGCAGCGCTGAACACCGAACGGCTACTGTCTACCATGATGGAGTCGTTCGCCAGGATGCAGGCGGAGACCAACCGCACGCTAGTTGACACCCTACGGTCTCTACATCAAGGCAACCAGCGGAACCCATCAGTCGCGTCGACACCGGCGGCATCGCCCACGGCGAACGCGCCCGCGACCTCCGGCGGTAACTTTTCAAAGTGCACCGCGAGGTTCGACGGGCAGTCAAGCGACACCGAGGTACTTGAGGCATTTATCGATGCAGTGGAGGTCTACAAGGAGTGCGCCGGCGTGTCCGACGAGCACGCGCTACGCGGCCTCTCGATCCTGCTAAGCGGCGACGCGGCGGTATGGTGGCGCGGCGCCCGGGCCTGCGTCGGCTCGTGGCCGGACGCGCTCGCACGCCTGCGCGCTGCCTACGGCGTGCAAAAGCCCGCGTACAGGACACTACGCGAGGTATTTACGCGGGAACAAAGTGAGTGTGAACGCGCTGAAGTTTTCATATCAAAGGTACGATCTTTATTAGTTAAATTACCCTATGTTGTGCCAAGCGTGATGATAGTGGATATTGTGTACGGCTTACTACATCGTCGAATACGGAAACGTTTGTCGCGAGACACCATTAGCGATATTGATAATTTGTTAGAGAGAGCGAGACTCGTGGAAGATTCGATAACGGAATTAAAAAACTCGATCGTTTCCGCGAATAACCCGAATGTACTTACCGTTCCCGACCGCGGTACTACGAGTCCTAGCGCAACCACCGGTTCCAAACTCACCTCTAACTCGAATGATAACTCGAAACGTAATCGTATCAGATGTTCGTTTTGCAAAGCGTTCGGTCACACGTCTAATGAATGTCGTAAGGCTAATAAAGTCGATAGTGACAATAAAGCTAATAAAGTAGGTACTAGTGATAAAGATGTTAATCCGATACGTTGTTATGGATGCGGTCAGCCAGGGGTGGTGAAGTCAAAGTGTGAAACTTGTTCGAGTAAACCCGCGCCCACCAAACCGTCCGACTTTAACGTCGTGAAAGGTGACTTCTTCGCGTCAACGACGTCACACCCTTTGTTAACAATAAGCGTTGTAGGTAAGGAAGGGGTAGCAATAGTCGATACCGGAGCTACGCACAGTGTTGCTAGCCAATTATTGTATTCGTTGTTAGTGAATAGTGGCGTTCAATTCCAAGAAACGGAGCGTTATATCGGGCTCGCCGATGGCTCGTGTCATAAGAAAATGGTAAAGATCGCTACTGTACCTGTCACCTTAGATAGTCGAAGAGTCGACACCGAGTTTATGGTTTTTCCTGGTGATGACACCAGAACACTTTTAGGTCGTGATTTTATTGCTAACGCGGCTATTGTTCTAGACATAGCTCAGGAGTCATGGCATTTTGCAGATAGTCCAGGAGACCGGAATCCGTTTTTGCAATCTTATGTATTGAACAGCGCGGCCGTGACACAAGCAGAGGTCTGCGATGTGTCACTGCGCCGAGATGAAGGTATGAGCTTACCACCGGAGCACAGGGCCACGCTCAACGGGTTCTTACAAGACAGAGTCGCTCAGTTTGCTTCGGCGGGACCTCCTACGGACTTCGCCGTCCATAAGATAAAGGTAAGCGAGACACAGGAACCTTTGGCTTCTCCTCCCTTTAGATTGTCGCCGCCTAAGAGAGAGGCACTCGAGAAGGAACTGCACAAACTGGTCAACTCTGACGTCATTGAGGAATGCGAGTCGCCGTGGGCATCGAATGTCGTGCTTGTCAAGAAGAAGGATGGCAGCTTCAGACTGTGTGTTGACTACCGCAAGCTCAATACTGTCACTGAACCTGACCGGTACCCTCTCCCAAGGATCGAGGACATTCTTCACGACGCAAAAACAGCTAAGTACATGACTACCCTTGACCTCCGAGCTGGCTACTTTCAAGTGAACGTCGACCCTAACGATAGGGACAAGACAGCATTCACGACACCGCTCGGCACTTATAGATTTAAACGCATGCCAATGGGTTTGCGCAACTCAGGCGCCACGTTCCAGAGGCTGATTGACAGATTCAAGTCGAACTTGCCAGGTACTACTCTTCTAGCATATTTAGACGACTTGTTGATAATGTCCGATGAGACCTTCGAGAAGCATCTCGCCGATCTCACCTCCGTATTTGATCGACTCGCCATGTTCAACTTGCGGGTAAACCGCGAGAAGAGTCACTTCGCGAGGGAATCGGTAAAGTTCTTAGGGCACATTATCTTACCAGGTGGTATCCATGTCGATCCAGGGAAGACCGCAGCAATCGCGGACATGCCGACGCCTCGGAACGTAAAACATCTGAAATGTTTCCTGCAGACCTCGACCTGGTTCAGGCGCTTTGTCCCTGATTATGCAGAGGTCGCCAAACCATTGACAACGCTGCTAAAAAAGGAAAGTATATGGAAATGGGGCCCGGAACAGCAGGCAGCATTCGAGAAGATCAAGCAACTGCTAGTATCGGCGCCGATCCTGCGTCAGGCTGATGCGACGTTACCCTTCGTCCTCAGAACTGATAGCAGTGGATATGCTCTCGGGGCGGTTCTCCTCCAGGGGGAGGGGACCGACGAGCGCCCAATAGAATACGCCAGTCGACTCTTGACGGCCGCTGAAAGGAACTACAGCACGACAGAGAGGGAGGCTCTAGCCGTCGTCTGGGCAGTCTCCAAGTTCAGGGGGTACATAGATGGCGCTGAAGTCGTGATCAAATCGGACCATCAACCACTTAGGTGGCTGATGAGTATGAAGTCTCCGAGCGGTCGCCTAGCAAGGTGGGCCCTGAGTCTTCAGGAGTATAACCTGAAAATAGAATACACACCAGGTAAGGCCAATGTTATAGCCGACACTCTATCGCGTCCGGCATGCGCCGAAGACGCCGATTGTGACCTGTGCTGCGCTGTGGTCGACGTGCCGTCTCGCAGTCTGAGGGACCTGCGCGAGAACCAAATAAAAGACCCAGAGGTAAGTAAAATCGTCGAGGCTCTGGAATCCGACGATCCCTCTAGGGGGAGGGTATGGTCCAACAAAGGGTATGTGCTCGCCGAAGGTGTGTTGTATAGATATTGCCCTGAGAACGATGAGCACGATGACGCCAGTCTGGTGGTCCCAGAACAGGAACGCGCCAAAGTATTGGCCGAATACCATGATGCACCCACTGCTGGTCACATGGGCGCGGAACGTACGCTGCAACGCTTAGTCGGTAAGTACTATTGGCCAGGAATGCGTTCCTACGTTACGCAGTACGTTAAAAATTGTGTACCTTGCCAGCGTTATAAGGCAGACACTAGGAAACCGGCTGGGTTGTTGCAGACGCCCGCTTCTGCACGCCGGTTTGAGGTTTTAGCCGTGGACCTGTTCGGCCCTCTACCTGAAACAGCGAAAGGACACAAATGGATCCTGATAGTCGAGGACACCTGCACGCGCTGGGTGGAGCTGTTCGCCCTTACTTCAGCTACCAGTGAGGAATGCGCAAAGGTACTTGTATCAGAAGTATACTTACGGTTCGGAGTCCCCAGGCGCCTGGTTAGTGACAACGGTGTCCAATTTATAAGTGAGGTAATGCAGCAGACCTGTCACGCGATGGGGATTACACAATCACTTACCTCATTTTACCACCCCGAGGCAAACCCGGTGGAACGTAAGAACCGGGACCTCAAACCACAGCTGGCGATTCTGGTGGGTAAAGACCATGATACGTGGGATATCCACTTACCTGCAGTCCGCTTCGCCATGAACTCGGCAGTCACGTCAGGAACCGGTTACTCACCCGCTTATTTGAACTTCGCGCGAGACATGCGCGCGCCAGCAGATGTCATGTCAGAGATGCGCACCATAATCGAGAACGATAATTATGTAGGTGACATCACTAATTTTCTCAAGAAGATTTCGTCGGTACTCTTAGACGCTCGTGACGTCTATGAGAGTGCCCAGGCGGCACATAAGAAGTACACCGATGAACATCGCCGACCAGCTCCAGATTATAAGGTTGGTGACCTAGTACTGTTGAAAACTCAAGGGGCTAACGATACCGGGAGAGGGCAGACGTCAAAGTTTATCCCTCGCCGTGACGGGCCATACAAGATCCGGGCTGTGGTCAGTCCCACCACATACACCCTAGAGCGCCTCAGCGACGGTGTGGTATTGGGTAAGTATCATGCCTCTACTCTGACTCCCTTCGTTGGTCGCATCCAAGCCCCAGTACAGGAGAAACGTAAGAGGGGGAGGCCTCGTAGAAGCTAACCCAAACGCGAGGACGTTCGTTAGGGTTAGAGGGGGAGTCTATCACGCGCATTTTTGGGATTGAAACGTAGTATGGCGCGCGGCCGCAGAGCTAGCTTAACATCGGCCGAGCGCCGCGCATGCGCGCCGCGCTGCCCACGCGCCGCCCCTGCCGCGTCCCTCCCGCGCCGCGCTTCGAGTCAGTTAGTCGCGCGCCCGCTCCGATCCGCAGAGCACACGTAACGAGTTCGTACCGACCACGGCTCTCGATTTCTCCCGCCTTACCTGTGATACTGTTCTCGTGTACAATAAACTGTTTACCGTGGCTAATCGTCGTTTTCTTCCGTTGGCATCAACACCCGCACGCCTTGTTTATATTGTTTTATTAATGTCCGTGCTGGACCATACTTGTATGGGAGCGTTATCCTTCTCCTTTATTTAACAATCTAAAAATAACAACATTAAATCCTAACTTAACTAAAACTATACAGAAACTAAAAAATAGCGTCGAAAAATTCATCCGCATCGCTGTCGACTGGTAATGTACCCAAGATACTGGCGGCATTACCACGTTGTATGGCGATGCTTAGCCTCTGGCCAAGATAAAAGCCAGCCCTTGGGTCACGGGAAGTGTCAACCAGCCGTTTTGAAATTTCTTTAAAAAGACCATGAGCACTCGGACCCCACGGCCCGAAAGTTTCAACCCCAAACGGCTCGAAAATATAGTTTCCGATGAGATTATTATATTTTCGCCGCTTGAGGTTTTCCGCAGCCGCAGCAGCAGCGCCAGCACAGCATGCCGAGCCAGGAAGATGGGATGGCGCAAGAGTATCGACACACGTAGCGTCCCACACTAAAGGCCTACCCACCTTCCATGGGAATAAAGACATACCGTCCGGTCTCTTGCCAACGTCGCGTGCCAAGCCATTGGGTTCTAATACAGCTGGAACGCCGACGGAGAAAAGAGCTCGTCGGATGATGTCATTAATGTTCGCGTGTTGCGCTAAGCGACCCGCACTTCGGCTGCAAGACAGGCCGTGGTGTCCGAGGCTGTTGACATCTTCGCAACAGTGACAGCGATGGGGAGAACAGCAAGTAGTGCCTAGACGTACCCACACAGCACATAATATCTAGTAGATATCCAATATTAGTCTACTGAAATCTAAGATATCTAAGATCATAATGGAACGTTTAGTAGATATCTACAACTGGTCTTGAAATCATCTCTTAGTTAAGATATTACATAATATCTAGAAGACATCTACAGCTGATCATCTCTTAGAGAAGATATTGCATAACATCTAGTAGATATCTACTGTTGGACTTAAAAATGACTCTGAAAGTTCAGAAGAAACAAAGAAAATCAGCAATTTTTTTCGCTGTACTGAACCTTGTAATGCAAATTTATACTTACAAAATAATGAGTTGGACCCAGTTTTTCTATTTTTATTATTTAAAATAGACATACAATTTAACGAAATGATTATAGACGTGGACGTTACATTTTACAATTCAACTCAGCAGATCGTAATAATCATCGCTTACGGCAAAAACACTTTGTACTTACAATAAATCGAGTTTATTGATTGGTACTTATTATTTATTTTATGAAACATTTTATTACAAAAAACATTTTAGTGTTTTTTGTAATGTTTGAAAGCTTTGTTTTCGAATTTTGCAACGCAGCGAGACGACGCGTTATGATTACGTGTATAGGAACGCAACAGAGTAATAGTGTTCTGTGGCCCCTATAAACAATATAACCTAAAAAAAAGGCACGCCGTTCGGCTCTGTAATTCTTTTAAAAACGTGTTTTCTTTGCATAAATACCTAATTGGTGAAATCACGATGTGGTAATTTGATGTAAAAGTGCAAAAAAAAAGAAGAAGAAAGTGTAAAAGTGCTCCAATCCTCTGGAGAGAACAAAGTCGATTTTTGGCTATCCAGCTATCTTATATTATATGATGTAAATTAGAGGATGTGATGTGTAAAGAACTTGTTGTTTTCAGATCAGTTATTTGAAGAAATACGGTGGAAGCAATGTATAGGCAGCAACATTTACTCTTTTGCGGGTGATGTTTTCTGATTGCACTGGCTCCAAGTACTCTTGGGTTGGGGCTAAAAAGAAAAAAGTTTTCTCGTGTAGATAATCTAGAAGATATCTTCTAAAGTTTACTAGTAGACATCTAGAAGACATGTCTAGTAGATGTGTAGTAGATGTGCATTTAAAATGTCTAGAAGACATTTAGGAGGCGGACATAGAGTCATCTTCTAGATATCTACTATATTACTTGTAAATATCAGCAGAGGTCTCCTAGATGTTTGTATGAATATTTAAAAGATATTTACTAGATATTCTTTAGACATTGTGTGCTGTGTGGGTAGGGAAGCAGCGAGGCGAAAAGTAGTGTCGTCGAACAAAGTGCCTATGTTCGACGAAGGTAGTGCATGAAGCCAAAGACCCGACTCCCACCTACCCACAGCCAGCAGGCGCGCACGTTCCGCAGTAGTAGCAGACGAGTCAAGTAAATTGTTCTGTACTACTCTGCAGAGCGGCTCATCCCACCGTCTCTGGGAAGATGGATTGTCGGGTGGATCTGTATTTGGGCAAGCGAGACTCCAGGCATCCATAGCCTCGGTGAAACACGGCACATCATAATTAATCAGTGTGGAGGCTAGGATTTTCCTGATTAATTTATGGCGATTGGCACACTGCACCGCATCACGCAGCGGGTCGCAGATAACGCACTCACGCGCGTGATTTTTTACATACAAATTCAATAAAAACGCACTCACGCGCGTGGAATTTGGCTCCGTTTCCCGCACACCGCTGCGTGAAACGCAGCAGTGTGCCAATCGCCTATCAGTGCCGTGGACCGAAGATATAAAAGCCGGTAAACTAAGGCGATTGGCACACTGCACCGCATCACGCAGCGTGTCGCAGATAACGCACTCACGCGCGTGATTTTTTACATACAAATTCAATAAAAACGCACTCACGCGCGTGGAATTTGGCTCCGTTTCCCGCACACCGCTGCGTGATGCGTGGCAGTGTGATAATCGCCTTATACTAGAAATTTTGCGGACGCCGAGGCCCCCCATACGAATGGGAAGAGTAGCTTGTGCCCAAGCTCGGTCGTCCATGGCCACATTTAAAATGGAAGTTAATGTATGCCTCATAATTTGGTCCATTTTGTCTAAAAGGTAAGTGTGCTTCCATAAATGGGAAGCGCGAAGAAAATATGTTAATTTAGGGCCGAAACAGCAGTAGCGGATTAAGGTAATGGCGAATGCATATTAATTTTTAACAATCTTTCCGAAACGTCATTGAAATTATGGATTTTTTCGTCAATAAAAACGGGAAAGGAATTGTCAAAGATTGGGGACCCAAGGAGGCGAAGACAGCTTTTTTCAATAATTTTGATTTCTGGAGCTATTGCGTTAAATTTGGGAAGTGTCAGATGTCTAAATATAGTTCACATTTCGAAAGATTGAGATCAAGGCCAATGGAATGAAGTTCATTTTTTTTAAATTGAAGGTCATGTAATACAGTTTCTGCATCGCCTCCCAAGGTTAAATTTGGAATTTAGCTGTCGAATAATTGAGTGAATGGCTAAACTAAAAATTACTGGCCCAAGGGGGTCACCTTGTTGACAGTCAACAGCAGATTCCAAAAGGTTGTCCTGATACAGTAATTTAGAAGGGTGTCTGTAACATTGCCAAATGAAACTATAAATTTGGGGTATTTCTTTTCTAGTTTCTGCCAGCAAGGTGTCCCTATTAACAGAATTGAAGGCATTCTTTATGTCAACCTTCAGGATGACCTCTCCTTTTCCAGAATTTAGGTAGGTCGACAAGGCGTGTACGGTAGCCTCACAGCCCCCTTTGGAGCCGTAACCTAGCTGCAGGGGCTGAAATTTTTCCGAAACAACCTCGCCGTAAAATTTACAACAAATTTTGGCTGCCATACGGCGGTAAGTAGTGCCCACGGCAATGGGCCGAATGCTGCCATCCTTCTTACGCAGGGCGCATAGATTGGCCCCGTACAGAACGATGATGACGGCCTCGTTAACCTTGCCGGAGAGCATTTATTTATTTATTTATTTCGGGATAAAAAACAGGAGTACAATTAAATATTATAAAATTAACTACTAAATAAACAAAGTACTTATCATACTACCAACAACATTATCCACCTATTACTAATATGTTGATGCTACATGAGAAAAAAAAAATATAAACAGAGTAAATGAGTGCAAGATAAATGACTGAATGAATGCTTTTTAGTAACGATGTTTATGAGATACAAAGAGAAGAAAAAAAGAAAAATAAAATAAATATACAAGGTGTAACAGAACAAACGCAGGTCCTGAAAGTAGTTTGTTCATAATTGATTACTGAATAAATTTCGGTAACTTTAAAGATAAGTTTTTTTTTTAAATTATGTATTTTGCCATACTGATCGCCGATTGAGCCACAGAAAATTAAATCTTATGTCAAGGCAATAAGACTCAATTTTAAATGCATAAAGTAATGATAGGGTCAACACAATTTACTTAATAATAATAGTTAGCTTTAAATAAAAACTGTTTTGATTATTGTATTATGCTTTTAACTCAATACTTTAATTGGGTTGTATGAGGTCCTGCGTTTATTATGTTACGCATTGTATACAAAAAAAATATTAAATAAATACACCACTTAACAACTATAAAGCTAAGATAGAATCAACTACAGATTTTCTAAATTGATGTGCTGTTAGATTAAAAATATCAATACTTTCGAATCCAGTGTTGTAGGAATCCACAAGTTGACGCAGAGGGGCGCGAAAGCCAGCATTAGAGTTACAGACTTGCCTAATATTAATAGATAGTAAGCGGTATGGACGCGCTTGTCTACGCACAACTGTCCTCGGAACGATGTAACAAAGTTTATTTATTAAGTCTGAACAATCATATTTGTTATGGACAATACCATGTAGAAACATTGCTCCGAGAAGCAGTCTTCTGGATTCTAGGGTTAACAGTTTATAATTACCAAGCAACGCATCATACGATCCGTGGCTGTGATAGCATCTGTAATGCAGAGCTCTTAGGAATTTGCGTTGAACAGTCTCAATCGATTCAATGTATTTTGCGTAATAGGGATTCCATACGATAGTAGCAAACTCCAGACAAGGCCTAATCAGCGATATATATAAGTATCTATAGGTTGATGGACGCTTGAAATCTTTGCTGTTGCGCATAACAAAACCGTACATTTTAAGGGCTTTGTTGATAATGTTGTTTACATGGACATCGAAGTGAAGTTTCGAGTCTAAAATCACACCGAGGTCACGCAAAGAGTATACTTTTTTTAATTGTGTATTTAGCAAATGATAGTTATAAGTGTGCTGCTTTTTGTTTTTAGTGAATGTAATCCAATTGCATTTGGATAAGCTCAATGAGAGTTTGTTTAAGGTGCAGTAGTTAGACAGCCGATCCAAGTCACTTTGAAGCATCAAGCAGTCATCAATACTTTTTATAGTTTTGTAGACTTTCAAGTCATCCGCGTATAGTAAGAAGTTTGAATGATTAAAACAAGCGCTAATATCATTTATAAACAACGTAAATAATAAAGGGCCCAAAATTGAGCCCTGAGGAACCCCGGATGTGACGGGAATCAGCTCTGATTGAAATCCGTTTATAACAACTTTTTGAGTACGGTTTGTTATGTAAGAGGTGAACCATCTCAATAGATTACCGCGAATACCATTAAAGGCAATTTTGCGTAAAAGTAATTCGTGATCCACCCTGTCGAAAGCTTTTTGAAAGTCTGTATATACTGCATCAGTTTGAAAACGATTATCCATATTCTCAAAAGCATAATCTACAAAAACCAGCAGATTTGTATACGTAGATCTTTGTTGGACGAATCCGTGCTGTTCTCTGATTATAGCCTTGTGTAAAGTAGGATAAATTTCGTTATAAACCAGTCTCTCAAAAAGCTTCGACAAGGCGGACAGAATCGAGATCGGACGGTAGTTCTCTACGTCATCCCTCGATCCTTTTTTAAAGACGGGGGTTAGATGAGCCATTTTCCATATATCGGGAAAAACGGATTCGCTGATACATTTATTGAACAGCAAATGTAGGGGTTCACATAAGTGATTGGCAACACTTTTGAGAAACAAAGGAGGGATACCATCAGGACCAGGTCCTTTTGAAGGGTCTAAAGACTTTAGCTCCTTATAAACTTTAGAAGGCTCGATATAAATATTTTTGATAATATCACTATTATCATGAAATCCAGGAGGCGGTTCCCATTTGTGGACATCAAGTGCTGACGGCTCATACACTGATTGAAAATAGTTCGAGAATAGTTTGCAAATATCACGTGGATCACTACTGGAAGTATTTTTATATTTAACATTGGATGGAATTTCTGACTTATTTCGTTTACTAGCCACATAGCCCCAGAAGTGTTTGAGATTTTTGTTTACATTTTGTTCAACAGTTTCTATGTAGTTAGATTATCGTAGGTAACATTCTTTGTTGAATCTGCGACGAAATAGGGAAAATTGCTCATAGTCAGATATATTATTGTACACTTTCCACTTGGTCCAAGCGTTATTCTTATTTTTGAATAATCTTATAAGGGGTCGAGTAAACCAAATGGGGAATTTAGAAGTTCTATATGATTTTTGGGGGACGTGTTTTCTAATGATACCAAACAAGCTATTATAAAATGTGTTTACAGACTCCTGTGCTGGTAGATTTTTAAGCAAGCTGTTCCAGTCAATTTCAGATAAATCTGCCTTTATAAGATCGTAATTGCACTTGTTATAATTAAATTTGATGATTGGGCAATGTTTTCGCGAGTATTTCAGGTAAGGGGAAGTCACAGCACAGTAAGGAGGGTGATGTAGGTCAACGGGTACTAAATAATCGCTCGGTTGGTAAACATGGCAGTGTTCATTGGAGATCAGTAAATCCAATGTTCGGTTGTTAGCGTTCGTAAAATTATGATATTGCGTAGCGCTAAATTCAGCGATGAAATTTTCTAGATATCTGCAACTAAAAGACTGAGCCACACGGGGCTCGTCACATGCATCACCGTTACAGGAAGACCAGTCCAAGGTCGGTAAATTGAAATCTCCGACTATGTAAAAACAATGTGTCATGGGATTACTTAAAATTGACGAAAGCATGTCCAAATATGCAGAATAGATGTTGTCTGGTGTGTTCGGTGGTATATACACTGCGCTGATAAAGTGTCGTTTCGCACGGTCACGACTAGGCATTTGTATAAGTAGATGTTCTATGTGGGTGTGCAAAGTGTTGACTATTATATTGGTGAAATATATGGGTTGAAGTGTTCGTAAGATGGCAACAAGAACACCTCCACCCTCGCGTTTACCAGTGGCCGCGCGATCTCGGTCGCAACGAAAGACGCTATAGCGTTCATCTATAACCTCACAATCTGCTATATCCGGTATAAGCCATGTCTCCGTCAACACAATGATGTCGTATGAATTACTTAAGATATTCATATAAATTGTCTGAAGTTTGCCACGTATGCCCCTACAATTCTGATAGTAAATAGTAAGTGTATCTGCCATTGAGATGGACATAAGTTATGACACAATTGCTAAGAGCTATAGAATTTGCAATAATATTTAGAGATGCTGCCACTAAACCTGGTGTAACAAATAAAAGATGAGTAAAACAAAGACATAATTGAAGGTAATACGTATTAAGCTCGCATGAACTTAGATTGTATAACAAAGGAAAGTTTGTGTAGTTGATTTTTGTTATAAGAGAATGCTTATTACAATTAGTTACATTAATAGGACTGTAAAATATGTTAAGCATTGTGTTGTGTAGTAGTATCATCGGCGATTTTAAATTTTTGAAAATCTTTAATGTTTCGTATAGCAAATATTGTTGAGATGTCAGTCCTGCGTACAAGAATCGTAGAATGCTTAACCCAACAATGCTTAAACTTGTGTTTATTAGCCTCAAGGCGACATTCGCGAAACCACAGCTTTTTCTTCAATGTTAGGTGCTCGTTAAAGTATATGGTATGTGGAGTACCTGTTATGCCGATCTGGTCGGATTTCAATCCCTTGGCCAAGCGGTAGGCACTATAATACATTGTCACGAAAAGGCACCGAGGAGAACCTAACCACAATATTTTTGGGTCTTTCTTTATTCAAAGTTTTCTGGGGTACGCGATGTATAGAAATAATATCGTTTTGAGTAATCGGAAATTTAATTTTTTCCCCAATTGATGCAACAAGAGTGATCAGGTTCTCGCCCCGCCTCTCCGGGACATTACACACTTCAATATTACAAGCTCTGGCTTGCTGTTCCAAAGTGTCGATTTTAGCCTCAAGCTCAGCAACTAGTCCATCAGTACGCTCCGCAGAGGTGAAGCAGCCTTCAAGCGTGGAGATCTTCTTCATGACATCGTCACATTGATTGGTGGTAAACTGAAGCGAAACTTCCAAGGAGTCGACGCGTTGAGTCAAGTCCTTGTTCCTTCCGTCCAGGGCTATCATCTGCCGCTTGAAGGCCTCCTGTTCAGCACGCAGAACGGTGATGTCATTACGAATTTCTGTAGAGTGCGCGGTGAGAAGTTCTAAGTCGCTTTTCATACCAGCAATGCTGGAGTTGATAGCGGTCAGGCTGGAGTCAACATTGCTTCGAAAGGACTGCAGGGTCGATCTTAGCTCGGAAGCAAGTGCATTTAAATTGTCAGTAAACACGCATTCTGGATGTTTACGTTTCTTGCATGTAACTCCCGGATCGGCCTCTGACGTTGTAGTCCTTAAATCGGGGCTGGAGCTCGTTTTGTTAGGCGAGTGAAACATCGTTACCTATTATTCTTATTAGTTCAAGTCTTGAGGGGCACACAATTCGCAAACAGCTCAGTAATAAAGGCCCTCCCACCGGTATGGAACAAATATTTTTTTTTACACCAATAAGTGCACACTAATAAAGGCCCTGGCAAACAAAGTCGGCGTGTTGGCGAGTTCGCGAGAAGAACGTCGCAAGCGCCTTGTAATGCGGGGCGCTTACGCGTTTAATCACAAAGCACATATATCAGGGTACTGACGGTAGGCAGGATTATTTTTAAAGTTAATTTGGTCTATATTTCTAGAACTATGCACTGAAACACTGGATTATTGTCACAAGTTTAAGTCAGCTAGCACCTTCTAAAAGGCTTACACTTTCAATGGCACTTTTGATTAGTTTATGCACTGATTTTTAATACTATAATGGAGCAACAACAAGTAGCAGTTACACGCACAACGTACGTTAGAGGAATTGAGCATAAGGTTTTAAAAGATTTTAATTATTACATTGTACAAACATCGACATTAAATTATCGATATCTTGTCCACATCTCTAACTGGTAGAAAAATAGATAACAGGTGCATACGAATATGACATCTTTTTCAATGATGTTAGCGTGCTAAATAGAGTAAATTGCTTACAGCGCCCTCTAGCGTTGAGTAGCTGAACTCGTTATGGATTGCTCGAATTTGATTGTTTGATGGAAAAATGGTCTTTATTGATTTTGACATGTAAAATGAAAACAACATTCGTGAATTGTAATAAGACTTAATTTTGAACAACAATAAATAAACTTTTCGCCAAAGTTGCATTTATAATTTGTTGATAATTTTCTATTCCGTGATTATGCCGCTCTAATTTTCCTATAATCAATGATTTCAAAAGTAAGGATACGCCCATCTGAACATTTTACATAGACGTTCTTCATACAAGCAAAAGTAACGCCATCTGTCATTAATCATACGAACTACGTGAGTGCAGCGTTGCATAGGTCGACGACGTAACCTTGTACGTGCGTACTTACTTAAATGTTTTTTTTATCACACTATGTCGTCAGTCAGTATAAGTAACTCAGTAACTCAGAATACCAGATTCTGAAAATATAAGATTCTCAATATATCAGATTTCAGACAGTCGAAATCAAAATTTAGTAATATTACAAAAAAAAAACCTAGCTAGCTTTTGCAGCAAATAGACTGCATATTGCACATTTTGCAATAAAATCCTGTTTGGTTTTCTTATATTATTACCTATTTTGATTCATTGACATTGTTGTCATGAAGTTAAAAAGCCTTCTCCTTAGTTTGGAAATCTGTAATTTAAATATTATTTGTATCGTATTCGCTATCGCATATTGTATAAAAATCGTTTATACCTGTCTTCTCCTAATTTGGTACCAAAATTCAAAATTACTTACACTACGTTCATAAGACAAAAATAAAACAGAAATAAAAAAATTACGTCCGTACAAGGTTACTTTGTTCACTTCCGCCATTGTCAGCCATTGGCCACACAATGGCCGCCATTGTAAAATAATTGTCGCTGTAGATAAAAATGTGTTTATTTAATCATTTAACTGCAACAAAAATAATGTAAGGTTACATTCCGATGATACGATATCCCATGTTTCTTTTTAATTTTTGTATCGTAATTTTTGCAGCCTTTTACCACGCAACTAGGCATTTTTATGACAGGCAAATACACGTTCTCTCCTTCGCGCGCACCACTGTCAACTGAGTCGCGTTGGCCCTAAAACCGTCATTTTAGGGCCAGCGCGTTGGTGCCATTTAGTCGCGCGGTTAGCCGTAGCCCGGTCCTTACGCTAATAATATATATGTCAATGCCTATAATATTATATGCCAGATGGTAGTACCTATCCCATATCCTCTAGTACCTATCCTTGTTAGCACAGACTTTTAAGAAGAGAAGTACCCTTCTTGTTAGGTTAGTTAGGAGTTTTTAATATCCCATTCCTCTTAACACTTGTTGATTCCCCATTAATTAAAACACTAAAAAAAATTATATTATTAAACAATATTAAACTATAACATACTCATAGTGGTGGTTCATTGTGTTCGTCAAAATTAATTTGTGTTGTCTGGTTACTAACAATGTATTCTAATATATATATTGTGTTGTCCCTACAGGCTACTCAAACAGATCCAGTTGTAATCAAACCGTTCATAAGGCAGTATAACCCAGTATAACCGGTCAATCTCAGCGAATACACTTTGTTTCCTTCAACCTTGACATTGGCAGAATCATCGATAAAACGATGGAGCCATTATTATAAAAATTGGAATTGGACATGAAAAAACAAATGGTATTGGTACACAAATTTAATACAATAATAGAAAAAAAAAACTAACTTCAACAATTTAAAAAAAATAGAAACAAAATTAAATTATTTAGTACTTTAGGCATATAAGTTCCCATTCCTCCTCCTTACAATCACTAGATGGCGTTGCCATAACCATAAACATAAGCCGTAAAGATCGCAAGTTTTAAATGGATAATATTTAAAACTTAATTTCTTATTCGATACGATACCTGCCAAAAAGTACTCATTGAGTAAAAGCATCGAATACAAAGTATCGAGTACAAAAGTATCGGTATCGAATGGAAATGCTTGATACCACAAAGTATCGATACTTTTTTCAATAGTAGTCTATGCCAAGGAGTAATAGTGTTCTGTGGTCTAGTCTATGCTGTCTATGGTCCACCCAAGTTGCAATATTGTTGAGTTTGTATTGATTTATATTTGTGTTATACTGAAATGGTGCTGACACTATTTCAGTTTTTTTCATGAGATTTGGGTGTTACACTGTGTTATACTGAATTAAACAAATACATACGATCATTACCCGATTATGGTAAGTATTTTAGGTTATGACAAGAAATAATATTATTTTACTCTCTAAAGATTATTTGGTTACGGTTCTAATCGTATTTTGTATCTATCCTTTTAGGTAAAAACTAATTTATTTTATCTAATGGTTTCTAGTTAGGTAGTTAGGGGCCCGTGACTAAATGTCAACAGCCGCACAGGTTGTTCTATCAGGTTAAGCTACGCTTGCCGCGGTTGGTCTGTGGATGGGTGACCATCTTTACATATCGAGCGAGACCCCTCCGTGTCTCGGAAAGTACGTTATGCCGTTGGTCCATGCTGTCATTCGTGGATCTTTGACAGTCGTTATGGGTAGTCAGAAGCCCTAAAGTCTGGCAAACAGTCTTAACAAGTGGTATCGTATTAGTCAGTGACTCGGCTGCATCCTGTTAGACTGGAAGCCGACCCCAACATAGTTGGGAAAAGGCTACGCTGATGATGATGGTTTCTAGTTCTGATTTTTTTTGGTTTTTAATTGTTGAGTCTTGGGGCCTTTGCTCAGGGAGTTGATCCAGGCTAACAGTAACAGTTCTTCTGCAATAAAATAATCTTTGATAAATATTTTTATGTGAGTTTTAAATGGTTTTTAATGAGGATATTGTTATAATACAGGAACCGCCTAATTCAGGGACCAGTTCACCTGGTCTGATAGGTTCAGGGCCTCTCCTCCCTCCGGCGATGCTTGGTGGGCTGCCTCCGCCTATGCCTCCATCAGTTGGCATGCCTCCTGTGCCTGGAATGCCACCGAACATGGCCGGCATGCCACCACCCATGGGTTTCCCGCCTATGATACCACCATTTTCCATGCCACCACCAGGATTTCCTGCATTTAAACCTGTAAGTTGTCTTGGTATTTTTTTAACTGCTACATTAGACTGTGTCTGTCACATTTTGTATGACCAACATCACATACCTTAATAGTATGT
The DNA here is from genome assembly GCA_963082905.1 of Oligia fasciuncula. Lineage (NCBI taxonomy): Eukaryota > Metazoa > Arthropoda > Insecta > Lepidoptera > Noctuidae > Oligia > Oligia fasciuncula. The sequence goes on along the minus strand of OY720395.1, from coordinate 9,276,352 downwards.
AACTTTTGTTTAGCTTTTACTATAATTTAAGTTTTTGCTTGTGAACCAACAAAATATTTAAAGTATCTTGACTTAAATTTTTTATTTCTGTGGAATGAACAAAATAATAGTAGATTGTTTGCCAAGGGAGCAAACAACTATTTTAACTTATGAATTAGAATAGTATGTTCATTTATTTACATACAATTACTTGAGGAAGACATACTAATTTTTTATAAAACTAAGTAAAATCCTAATTTGAGTAATTTTATCATACAGCCTGTTACTTGTTCATACAATGTTTGTGATTGATCTTTTTGGTGATTGGAACTTTTACTAACAATATCCACATTCCAAATTCAAATCACTTTTAGTCCCTAGGGATTAAAGAGCTATTTTAGTCCCTGTTTACGAAAAATACACTAGCTCTTTTTGAATAGATATGATAAAAAAAGAATTTTTATGTTTATTTATTTTAACAATATCTGTCATGATGTATGTGTGTGGCTTTGTCTAAAATCCTGACCTGCCATTTTAATATACATATATATTGTACATAATTATACATCATTGTTATTTTGCAAAATGATTTAGGTAGGTAGTGAAATATTATTTTAATCTAAATTAATATTTTTTTTCTTTTTGTTACCAGTTGTGCTATTCTGTAAATATCTCACCGTGAAAACTTAGGTGAAGTGAGTTTGTTTTTACTAGAAATTGACACTATTGACATCTCACTCCACACTCACTTCACCTAAATTTCACTGTGAGATTTTTACAGAATTGCACCGCTGATTGCCTATTGCCATTTATGCATGACTGTTTTGCTATACATGTACTTACTAATGATGTGTAAGAGCATGCAACAATTGCAGGATATGAGTGCTCCAGCTCCAGATGTGGCTCCGATGGCCAACCAAAGCAGTCCTTGGTCTGAACATAAAGCTCCAGATGGAAGAACATATTACTACAACTCTGTTAGTAAACAAAGTCTTTGGGAGAAACCTGATGATTTGAAAACTCCAGCAGAAGTAAGCATTATTCTAAATTAAAAAACTAACAAATTGTTGGTGACTATTTTATCATTATTATAAATGCGGTCAATGCATGGTTATTGTGGCATACTAAAGTGCGACAAAAATACATACTACTTTATTTCTGGAATTTAATTAATGAAACATGTTAGATATGGAGTATTAACGATTTAATCATGTAAATAACAATAAAAATATAGTATATTACCCAATTACAAATTAAAAATACAAACAAAATTCTTCGAAAATTTTACAAATCTAAACTAATGGTTATGTTGAAACTTAATATAAAATTATACAAAACCCTTAAAATAAACAAAATAAATCAGGTATACAAAGTTAAACAATATTAAACATAAAAGAGAAAGAGAGCAGTGGTGGCCAAGTGGTAACGGCCGCGACTTACGAGTTGTAGGTCGTAGGTTCGAACCCAGACAGGCGCTTTACTTTGTGTAAATTATTTCATCACCACTGCTCTCAAAACGGTGAAGGAAAACATCGTGAGGAAACCGGCATGTCCTAGAACCAAAAATTCGAAGACATGTGACATCTGCCAATCCGCACTGGGCCCGCGTGGTGGATTACGGCCCACTCCCTCTCACCGAGAGGAGGCCTGTGTCCCAGCAGTGGGAACATTATAGGCTGATTATGGTATGGTTTGGTTAAACATAAAAAACGTTACAATATCTTAACACTTCAGTAGTTCCAAAACAGCTTTTGACAAAACTGATTTCCTCTTTCTGGGCAACCTCCTAAGTCCGTCCTGTTATAAGTGGGTCAAAACTTAGGGCCTGTGCACACCACGTTTTTTAAACGCGCCGTTGACGCGCGTCTTAGAAACGTGCGTCGACGGCGCGCTTTTATCCTACAGAAGGCCTACGGGCTGCGTCTGACTCGCGTGTAGCGTTGAAAAAAAACAGAAAAAATTCCCGTTTCTTTCCAATGTCGTTGTTTTTTTCAATGTTTCATTCGAAAGTTTCAAGAAAATTTGCCAGTATATATTTCATGTTTTTTTTCCAATAGAACCGAAAAAAACAACGGAATTGGAAAGAAACAGAAATTTTTCCTGCTTTTTTCAACGCTAATTCTACTAATATTGAAACTTTTCATGTCTTTTTTTTCAAATACGTAGTTAACTTCTATGCTTTAACTCTTTCCATAATATATGATGTATAGACTGTGATAATACGTAGTACATACCTACTAATAAAATGGAGCGTAGAATGAAAAAAAAAATATCAGTGAAGTAGGCGCACGCGCCCCCACTGTTGTGCATCTAGTATTCTAGCTGTCAGTTGCATAAATAGTTTTATCAATTTACGTGCTAGTTCCGTTGCAGTTTGTTATCTTAAATAGCGAATGCAAATAGTGCAATTGTGTGTTGTGTGATTTCTTCAGACAGTAATAATAATAATAATATTCCACAACTATCACACAACGCCGTCTAGTCTCAAGCTAAGCAGAGCTTGTGTTATGAGCACTAGACAACTGATAAACATACTTATATATTTCTAAATACATACATATATAGATAAATTACACCCAGACACAGAACAAATGATCATGCTCATCACACAAACATTTGTCCTGGGTGGGAATCGAACCCACGACCTCCGGCATAGCAGTCATAGTCACTGACCACTAGACCAAACAGGCCAGCCAACAGTGAAACTCGGATTGTGGCCGAGAAGAGCTAGATGGATCTATTATCCCCTATTATTATTATTATTACCTATTTGGTTTTCTTTTTTTTGTTTTGTATTTCACCTATTAAAATATATTTCAATTTCAATAAAACTTGTTTTTTTCAACTTTTCAAAACATTCGAAAGAATCCTGTTTCTTTCCAAAGGATTCCTTCTGTTAATTTTTCTATGTGACATGCGAAAAAAACGGAAAAAAAACAATTTCGGCATTTTTAACGCTACTCGCATGCGTATCGCGTCTGTATCGCTAAAAACGCGCGTCAACGGCGCGTTTAAAAACGTGGTGTCAGGCCATTAATAAAAGCCTATTTAAGAGGTTTCTATTTGTTCCTAGCAAAATGCTACGGAGAGACAACTTTCGCGTAGCACCTAAATAACTCAAAATGGTGGAAAAACGTGGAAAAGGTTTAAGTGAAATCATAAAGAATAAGGTAGGTATCTATAACTGGTCATATAAAAAAAAATGAAACCTTACTATGATCCAATGTAAACTAAAACTCGAGAAGTATCTATCTATAATTTAAAATGCACTCGAAAAACAGTACATCACGTGTAGCAGTCAAATAAAAAAAAACGAATGATCTTCAAATTCTAAATAAAATGAAAAAATAATGATTATCATGTTCTTAAAAATCAATCATTAATATATATCACTTGTGTAATAAGTTTCCGGGAATCGGTGAACAAAAACTCGTAATAAATGTGCGAGTGAAACGAAATGGGAATGAAAGTAATTAGCCAAGTGCACTTAATTTATATTTTTGTTAAGTTTGGACTTCGTAGATGATAAATGATTTTATTTTTGTAAGTAGGTTTGTACAAACACTTTTACACGTCAATCATGTTTTTTTTAAACTAGATGAGGTCGGCGTTTCCTATCTGACTACTCTGAGTAGAAAGGCCGAAACAAACTCAGAGGTCACAGATGTTATAATGTATAATGTTATGATGTTATAATGACTATTAATTTTAGAGAATCGCGGAGTGGCCTTAGGTGATTTTTGTTGCACTAGGGAACCACAGTGCAATGGCATGCATAGTTATTTATTAGCCATACACTGCCATAAATTTTGCATGTTCGTTTACAAGGATCTTGATGCAGAATGTCCGATTCGCAGAACTTCCATGTTATTGCTTTAAAATTTGAAATAATATAAGCAGTAACATTTATTCATACTTAGGCGTTATTATTTTTGTTTGCTTTTTAGGGTTCCGTGCCCAAAGGGTAAAAACGGGACCCTATTACTAAGACTCTATTGTCCGTCTGTCTGTCTGTCTGCGGTAAAAAACAAAAGTTAGGCGGGTCCTAAACGATCAATTATATTGCACAATATCAAAAATTGAGCAATGTTTTTGACCGTTTAGGGTCAATATTGAAGATTGCGCAATGATTGAACAAAAGACGAGCGAGTTTAATTTTTATTGCACCGTTTAGGATAAGTAGGTATTGAGCAGGTCTTGCTCACGCGAAAACATTGAGGCGTATGAATAGGCCGTCATTCCGTCAATGTTATTGCATGATAATAACGGATCGTTTGGGTGCAAGGGCTGATTCAATCATATTGCGCAGACTTATTGTAGGTGTAGGGGCCACCTTAAAAAAAAAATTTGAAGCAGGCGGGACCCATTTGAATTTGAAAATACAATAAAAAGCGTATGGGTCCCGCCTGCTTCCAACTTTTATTTAATTTAAAATGGGCTTGTTTGCTTTTCAGTTTTTTTTAACTTAGTTTTTTTTTATTTAGTTGCATTTATAGTATTTACAGAATGTAATAACTACATACATAATCTTTTTTTTTTTTAATTTATTATGTTTTAATTTTATTTTTATATTATTGTTTTGATTATTAGTTTGTTTATATTAATTTGATTTAGGTATATTGATTTAATTTTATTTGATTTTTTGTACTTTAATTTGGTTTTTATCTTTTTTAACTTAGTTTAATGTATTTATTATGTTATCTATTAATTTGTGTCGTGTAATTAATGGGTGTTATTTACCTGAAATAAAATAAAATGAATTATTATAATAAAAGGAAACCGGATATTTTGCAAGGACATTTCACGAAACGGACATTCTGCGAGTTGGCTGTTCCAAAACATTTCCACCAAGTCCTTAGATGAAAATGATGTATTATTTTCTATCAACAGAAATTACTGTCTGCCTGTGTTTGGAAAGAATACACAACAGACGCTGGTCGTGTGTATTATCACAACATTGAAACAAAAGAATCTAGCTGGATTATACCAAAGGAGCTTCAGGAGATCAAAGACAAAATAGCTGCTGAAGAAGCTGCACAGTAAATCTTATTATAGTTAGGCCGTTTTGAACCGAGTCGTCGAGTCATAAATCTTTTTTTTTTGTCATATATCTCGCTTGCACGCATTTGGCTTACGGAGCGCGCTAGTGATGTAGCTATTGTTTTGTTACTGAAGGTAGAAGGACCGGACGACTCAGTTCAAAATGGCCCAACTATATTTTGCCGTTTTCCGCAAATCATCATGGTATAGCTTAAATTCATGAAATCAACATGCATGTTCCATTGCTGTCACACTCTATATTATTATGAAACTAGCGATCTATCCCTGCTCCGCACGGATGCAATATACTGATGTAGTTACAATCAAAATATAAATAGTGTTCTGTGTTATATCTTAGTTAAATATTAATGTATTAAACACAAAAGCATAAGTGGGATTAGGCCGGACATGTCTGCCGCATGCCAGATGAGAAATGGGCAAAAAGAACCAACGAGTGGGACCCATCCGCCGGAGACATCGCGTTAGGCCAAGGCGATTATGGCGGGACGAGCTTGACTCGTACCAAAAAGACTGACCCACATTTGCAGAAAAGAGAATTGTGTGGAAAAGAGAGAGGAGGTCTTTGACATGCAGTGTGACAATAATAGGCTAGTTAGATTAAATAAGACATAAACCTTACAAAATTAATTATCTAATTGATAAGTGTAAACCTCATCCAAATCAATTGTGTAGTTTAGAAGAATTAACCGGACAAAAAGCAGCTATTTAATACTATTAATAGATTATAATGCAGTATTATCGATATTATCGTTTTATCTACAGTGGTCTTATTTTAAATCAATAAATAATACTTACAGAGCCGCACTAAGTGCAGAAATGCCTCCTGGAGAAGTGCCATTGCCAATGTCTCCGTCAAATCAAACTGGAAGCTCCGCCTTAGATGAGGCTATGGCAAAAACTCTGGCATCCATTGATCCATCTCTTGCCAACTCCATACCGATACCAGAAGAAAGTAAGTACAATTATGGTATAATTAAGTATATAATTCTGGGTATCAATGATAAATATAGAGTATCACATTTATGCGCTACTTGTTGGGGTGTCTGTCATACTATAAATTTTTCGTAATGAATGAACGAATGAAAATTGTATGGAAATGTAAGTGAGCGGCCCAGGTGAGAGCTGGTGCATGTAGCGACCCGGGCACACTAGAAAAAGTGCTGATGACCGAAATTTTTGCATTAGGTATAGCAATAGGTACGAGCAAAACCTCATAGAATCGATCGACAGCTCCGATTACACTAAGCAAAAAAATAAATTGTTATTTTTCGCGCCACGTCTTACTACCTCATTTTTTTAAAGTCAATAATACAATACTGTATCTCAATATTTCATATTTTTTAAGTGAAAACTTTAGGCGCGTTGGGCATTTTTTGATATGAGAAAAAACCATTGAACTCGTGCCACTGTTACCGTAGGCGACACCGCGCGTGTTTTGTTTATAAGGCGATTAAAAAAATACCCGCTTCGGATGTGTTCGGCTGTCCTCGGTATAGAATAGAATAGAATTTTATTTTGCAAATATGGGTAATACATTAGTTCTTAGGATTACATTTAGCTCAGCCACATTTTACCAATCGGCATGCAAACATTTGAAATTATTTATATCACTATTATTACACTTATTTAGATCAATTTATAAATTACTATTAGGTATAAATTTTTAAATCATCAACTTAATTAAAAATATATGTTTGTAGTAAAAGGAAAATATTAATTAGTATCATTAGAATTATATATCATGTCATTACTATTACAAATATCATACCATTATCATAACATCATTTAACATGTCATTACTATTACCAATATCATTATCAAAATGTCAGAAATCAAAATGTCAAAGATAAAAAATGTCAAAGATTAAAATGTCAAAAATCAAAAATGTCATACAACAAAATTTAAAAAAATCAAGATGTCATTAATTAGCAAATATTTTTCTCCGATAAGAACTCAGTTACACTGTAGTACGTTTTATCTACCAAAAAATTCCGTAATCTACTCTTAAATTGTGCTGTATTTAAAGTTTTCCAACTACTCGGTAATTTATTGTAAATAATTGGGGCCATGCAAGAGACGCTCTTACGCATTAAAGTGGTCCGACATGATACTTGACATAATTTGCTGTTGTCACGCCTATTCCTTGGGAATACAACAGCCAGGCGCTCAAAACGAGATGGATTTTGCTTGACAAACATAGCTACTTCAAAAATGTAGATACAGGGAAGTGTCAAGATTTTATGTAACTTAAAATAAGGCGCGCAACTGTCATTCGATTTAAGTTTTAACAATGATCGGAGACATCTTTTCTGGGCCTTAAAAGCTATATCTCGATCAGTTGAGTTCCCCCAGAAAATGATACCGTATCGCAAGTGCGATTCAACTATTCCGTAGTAAGCCGTAAGAAGTGTTTTGACATCTACTATGGAGGATAATTTTTATAACACATATGCGGATGAACTCAATTTTTTACACAAACTGTCTATGTGTGATTTCCAATTTAAGTTGCAATCTATTTGCAACCCTAAAAATTTGGTATCCTCTGCTTCCTCAATTTTGTCATTTTTGTAATGGATGTTGAGATTAGTTCCGCCGGGAGTGCGTTGTGTAAAGTGCATTATCTTTGTCTTACCTAAATTAATATTTAAATTATTTTCGTCTAGCCATTTAATTAGTGCGTCAAGAGAATTATTTATGTCATTTTCATATGTATTAGTACTTTTATATGGGATTGTTACAGTGCTATCGTCTGCAAACATAGTTATAGGGCATTCAAGGGACTTGGGCATATCATTAACATAAGTTATAAATAAAAACGGGCCTATCACGGTTCCTTGTGGTACACCGTATGAGATTTTACGTTCTCGAGACCTTATAATGTCTTCGTGTTTGGTAACTATGTTAATGTTGCTAACTTCGGTTATTTGTGTTCTGTTTACCAGATAAGATTTTATAAGTTCGAGCACATTACCTCTAATGCCATACACTTCTAATTTATTAAGTAATATATTATAATGTACATAATCGAACGCCTGGGTCATATCACAAAATATAGCGCATATGGGGGATCGTTTATCCATGCTACTCATAATAGGATTCAAAAAGTCATAAATTGCCATATTGATAGTTCTGTGCTGTCTGAATCCTTTTTGTTCTTCGCAAAGTATATTAAATTTTTCCATATAATTATATAATTCCCTGCAAATGTATTTCTCAAAGATCTTCGAAATAACCGGTATGAGCGAAATAGGTCTATAATATTCCATCAACTCCTTATCTTCTTTCTTAAATAAGGGTTTTATTATAGATGTTTTTAAAGCATCTGGATATTTACCCGTCCAAATGATAAGGTTCAGTATGTGGCTTAAATGTTCGCATATCGTGGTTGAGACAGACTTCAGTATCTTAGTGGCGATTCCATCAAAACCAACACTGTTAGTATTTTTTAGCGACATTATTATTTTATTCAAATCGTGCGGTGTGCTGGGTGCCATAAACATTGAGTTATGTTTCATGGACGAGATGCGTGTTTTCGGTTTACAGTCAACATCTATTTTCGGACGTATTTTGTCAACGAAAAAGTCATTAAAAGCACTAGCGATATCATAAGGTTTGTATAAAATCTGATTACCAACTTTAAGTTTCTCAATTCGTTGTTTAGGGATATTGTACAGTCACGGCCAGAAGTCCACTTACACCGCAATGACCATTATCGCCTGCGCTATACGGGCTGCGGCGCCTATACACACATACGCATTTTTATCCGTGTGAGTGATGTTCCAACGCTAACAAACTAACATGTCGTGTAGCATCGCGCTACGAGTAGTCATAGATGTGGTCAATGCTAGACAAGGATGACAATATCAGTAACTTGTTTCTTTATCGCAGTCTGATTATTTTTTTCATAGTAATGCAAAATTTCAACGAGTGAATATAAGTTAACATTAGCTAGATCGGTAACGATGCTGCACTCGCTAATGTGAACGGGATAGGTGTAGGTTCGAATCCTAGTTGGGCCAGTTTTTTTTTGATGTTTTATATAATTATTATTATTTGTATGTTTTAGTAATTTATTTTAGTAAATTACTTTGAACAAATAGATATTACAATAAAGGTAATTTATTATTATAATATGATAATAAATGAAACAAATTTTGATATGGTAACATTGTAATATTTTTTATACAAAAGAAATCCTTTACACTTATTTATGTTATTATAGGGCCACAATATTTGCCTTGGCTTCAATACTAATTTAGCCTGCATATTGAATTCAGAAGAATACTAAAATAGCAACAACAAGATAACACAAACGCTCGTAACTATGTTCACTAACCAACAATAGCGAATAGTGGAATAATTTAGGTAAACTAGTAAAGTAGTTAAAATATGAGGGTAGATTTACAAAGTGAACTTATCACTTTGTTTCAAATCTACCCTCATATTTTAATAACGACGCTAAGATTATAATTGTAAAACGAAAGAATATTCGTTTAGTTGTGAAAAATTTAAAATATTAATTAGCAACTCGGCATTCTTATTTCACATGATTGTAATACTTAAAAAATATTTTTCATGTTTGATGTGAGACTCGAACCCGAACGTTCGCCATGCGAGGCACAATGCTAACTACTTTGGCCACCGTAACGCTCACTTAACTTATTGAAATTTGTAATAACAATCATAAGCGGCCAACAAGTTGCCAATGTGTAGTGTTGTCAAACGTTCTTATAGAAGAAGGTCATAAGTACAACTAATATTCTTATGCCATAGTTTTGTGAGATTGCTAGTCGACTTCTGACTGTTATAGTACTTTGTCTGATTAATTACCTGGCATGTACTCGGTTTTAAGGTAGGTATATCCGATATGTCAGTGAGTGATGGCAAAGTATTCTGTTTGTGTTAATGATAGATCAAACCACCGAAAACACGTTTTTCAAACATAGCATTTGAAACAATAAAAATTTGAGCGAAAAAAAAATTGAAATTCGGTTTTCCTAGTACATTTCGGTCTATTTATGCGTAAAAATCAGTTTTCAGAAGAGAATCTGAGCAAATTATATTTTGAGACTGATTTTAAAAGTTTAAGTGCTGGTTGAGGCAAGTGGTCCTAAATATTGAAGATATGTTTTACTAGCAGCGCCCCGAGGTTTCACCCGCATAAGTGTCGATCCCGTGGGAATATCGGGATAAAAACTATCCTATTTCCTTTCCCAGGATTCAAACTATCTCTATACCAAATTTCATCTTAATCGGTTCAGCGGTTTAAGCGTGAAGAGGTAACAGACGGACAGACAAACAATCGTTTGCATTTATAATATTAGTATGGATTTTTTAGGCAAGCCTGAAGAAATGACTGCACCATCGCAAGGCACTAATAATGACAACTCGGAACATCCGCCTGAGCTACAATATAAGGACAAGAAGGAAGCCATTGAGGCGTTCAAAGAACTTTTAAAAGACAGGGTAAGAAATTCATCCATTTTACTACAAATTATAAATATACAGGTGAAATTGAAAACATGCGAAAAATCGGAAGAAAAGAAAAGAGGTGCAGTAACTCTTACATAATCATTGTAAATTGCCATTTACCAAATCTAGATTCTTGAAAAAAATCGTGTAATTGTGGTCTTAGATAGTGCAAACTAAGTTATTGCCTTCAAGTAGATACGAATTATCATCATTCCAGATTTTTTTTTTTTCAAAATTATCAACAAAAATAAGAATAAAAATAAAGTACCAATTTTTCAATTTTCCATTCATCGCAGAGTTCAAAACATAAAGCAAGTTGGCAACGAGTTGAACTAGCGGTATTTATCAAATTTTGACTGTCCTACGAAAAATAAGGCCGCGCAACGACGTTGCCAAATCGCTCGCCTACGCGCACGTACCTGCATCCCTTTCCTTAATGATTTACCCCCTTACTAATAAACGTATAACATCAGATGAATAGTTACACACCGATTTCTCTCTTTCAGTCGTCAGTAATTTGACTTTCGAAAGAAGAAGACAAAGCGTTGTGTAACTATACAGACACTATACACAGTTTATTAGTAAGGGGGATACTTTATAACATGTTGAAGTACAGTTGTTGCACCTATTCAATTTCATCCTGTATTATTGTATAATACTACTTATGTATACTAGATTTTGGCCGCGGCTAACGTTACAACGTCGAGTATTTCCATACATTTTGTGGACGTGGACGTCCACGATAATATCATCACGTGAGAAATTATAAAAGCTCATAATTATTATGTATATAAATGTGATACGATAAAGGACAATGCTCATCGATGTATGGAATCCCGTACCATGCTGCATCAAAGTCAAAGTTTGTTTTTTATAGATTAGACTTACCATATTAACTCCTGCAAAAGTTATTCTTGTAAACCAAACCCGGGTTTCGGAGATTTTCAAAAAAATCCAAATAACCCAAAAACTAGGTACTTTATTTTGTTGACACGAACGGCCATTATTGCTCTAAAAAACGGCCTATTCTATTCTAGTTATTTTTAATTAATGTAGAATCGACAAAGTATAATTTATTACATGAAATGAACTGATGAAATGATTTTATTTTTTGTAAGTAGGTTTGTACAAACACTTACACGTCAATCATGTTTTTTTAAAACTAGATGAAGTCGGCGTTTCCTATCTGACTACTCTGAGAAGAAAGGCCGACACAAACTCAGAGGTCACAGTCTCTTTTAAAGTCCAGACATAATCTTGGTCAGGTTATATGAAGACCATGTAGATCGATGTCTGAGGTGGTCTTTTGAGGAAAGAACCACAGATTGAGAGGACCTGTCCAGTCAGTGCACGCATTTGTCAAAAATCGTGCAGCTCATCTCATGTTTTTGTAAGACATCATAGCACTTTCAAAATTCAATGTCATATCATATCATTTGAAACGGAACGTCAAGTAAAGGGAATAAAACAAAATCATTACTTTTTTACTGTAAATTAAATTCCCTGTTCAAAAATTAAATCCCCGACGCGTAATGTCGTAAAAAATTATGAAAATAATTACTACAATATTTTGATCTTGATGCATGAGACTTTTTGGTACGACTTTTGGTCATTCTCCTTTAACCGCAGTGTGAGATCCAAAAGTGTTGTGATCGCGATTCCCAAAAACACATAAATGCGTCTTATGAATGAAATAATAAAATTATATCGTACTTTTCAGAATGTGCCATCAAATGCAACTTGGGAACAGTGTGTAAAGATAATATCTAAAGATCCTCGTTATTTGACATTTAAAAAACTTAATGAGAAGAAACAGGCATTTAACGCATATAAAACGCAAAAATTGAAGGACGAAAGGGAGGAGCAGAGGTGAAAGATACATTTATATTTAGTTATTTTTTCTTTCTAGAATTTTGTGTCTTTTTTATTCTAGAAATAACACATTTTACTTCATTAGTCATCCAATTAGTAATCTTATATTCCAGATTGAAAACAAAAAAAAATAGAGAAAACTTAGAAGAATTTTTGTTGAGCTGTGACCGGGTAACATCTCTAACGAAATATTATAAATGCGAGGAGATGTTCAACAACCTTGAGGTAAGGGTGTTGCACGTGGCTTACGTAGCCCCATATTATTGATATTTTAATGTTATATTATAAACAATATGATACACAAGCTGGATATCGCATCGTATGCTGCACCGGTTGACGACATCATGTCACTATCACTTAAAACCAGCTGTCGCTTAAAACCAGCGCTAGGGCTCTGTCTTGCATAGGGTCGCAGCATTATGCTGAGCGATAGCCGTTTTGCGTGGATGTGACGCATAAAATATGCGTCACACACACACACACACACACACATCCACACAAAACGACCCCCAACTTGTTCTTTTTTGTGTTCTTTCTCCGCGTCATGCTTATCGTACATAAACGTATTTTCTTTCTTTTTGTATGTTTAGCAACTTGTATAACAGAAGGTTCCCATTTTATTTATCGTAATAAACAGAATCGAATATAGCTGTATATTTTGAACAAAAAATCGTAATGCTAATGCATTCCTCTTAGATTTGGCGATGTGTTCCTGAATCCGATCGGAGAGATATATTTGAAGATTGCATATTTACGATCACCAAGCGTGAGAAGGAAGAAGCTAAAGCTTTGAAGAAACGCAACATGAAAATGCTGGCACAGGTAACATTTCAGTGCTTAGTTTCTTTTACAGAGCACGGAATCGCCGCGGCGTCAGCGTCTAGAGGCGGCATCACTAATTAAATTTGTGGCGCTGAAAGTACGTTGACCGCGAAACTTCTGTCCGGACCATAGACTTATATTGGTTAGATTACGCAAGTCTCCTCGTCTGTATACAGGGTTATTGGTAAAACACCAGCAACCTCTTAAGAGGTTCTTCTTTCTTTTTGCCGACAGAAGAGAAATATTAGTTTAGTCCTGTCAAATTAGACAGCGCCTAACGTAAATTGACGTATTTTTAGTAGCCATGTTTTTAATTACCTCTAAACTTTCTATGGAGTATCTTAATTTGACAGGACTGAACTAATATTTATCTTCTGTCCTTTTCTTAATGAAATAGAAAGAAAAGAAGAACTTAAACTTAGTTTAGTTTGTGAACAAGGGAATCGGCGCCATTGTCATTCCTCTGTTTCCAAATTCGATTAGAATCGAGAAGAACTGTACAACCTGTGTGTACAGACGCCAGCACATCAAGGTACCCGAAACTGTCAAATTTTCCCAATAAACTTTGGACCATAAGCTTTAGCGATAAAGTTGACAATCTATTAATGAAAGGACATTGTAAAAAATGGCCTATGAATCGGCACGTATGAAACCTTTAAAATAATTACTAGTTTTTATTATAATTTACATTACAATTATTACAATATAACGGACACTTCATAATTAAGAAAACATTATAAAAAGTAATTCAGTTGGGTCTTATTCCCCGGCGTCATTATTTTTTGTATCAATTTGACGTTTTGAACAGGCAAGGGTATTTTAGCTCATTCAGCCAAGTCTTTGCGCGCAGCGGAGTGTAATTACAAAACTCAACACCCTCAGCGCTTGATCTATGAATAATCTTTTTAGTTAAAAACAGAATAAAGAGCTTGAAAGCAGTGTGTAAAACGAGCTACATCGACACTGACAGTCGATGATTTGATAGATGACACTTTGACAATTGATAGTAATGACAGTCGGTCTCTGCGTTCCGAGTTGGGAAATAATCGATTTGAGCGTGCTTAAACCCGTACCGAATTAGCGTGAGCGCGATAACGATGTCCCGTGAATCGTCATAGATGACGTCACGACATGCGCCATCTTGCGACGCCGACCATGCCTTTTAATAATATCACCGTGAGCGCTGTCAACATTGACAGAGTGTGTGTGTGTGTAGATGTGTCAGAGTGTGTTTTGTTTTGAGTTGCATTTTTTTGTCTCATGTGTGGCCACGCTACCCGATGCTCTATAGCTTTCTTACTCTAAGTCGTAATATCTAAATCGGAAAGAAGTAAGACAAAGTAATCTAAGTAGCTAAAACTATTTATTTGCATGCCTTAGTTAAGGTAGTTAGTACAGGATCATTTTATTAAACTTATCATCTGTAACTTGTACCTACTTTCTGTGCAAATAAAGAACTAAGTATTCTATTCTATTCTAACGCTTATGAGATGCTGTGAGTGCTGTGAGCGATTATATCCACAGAGCATGTAACACGTTTATTATAGCTAATTCGGAATGCGGCCTAAGAACGACGACTTGGCATTGTAATGTAATGAATGAACGTTAATTATAACCTCAAAATCCGAAAGTATTTTGGCTTTTTTACAATTCCCAGAAGTGTCCGTGATTTTAATTTAGTTTCAATCGAATATATGCACTAGTTAGAACACAGAAAGTATATTCACGTTACTGCCGGTTCTTAGGCAAACGATGTATGGACGGCGAACAATCTCCTTTGACAGATTGTAGTAGCTTGATGTGTTGGCGTCTGTACAACACTATTTGCTTAATTTGACAGAAAAAATATAATAGCGCCCGTACCACGAAGCTGAGCGACAAGTGAAAACATCGGTTATTTAATTTTCATTGCGTGTTTTAACAGACAAGCCCTACAATATACAGCAGAGCCTTGTAACTAAAAACGGCAATATATTATGAATTATCCGATACCCACTCAGTTACGTAGAACAAAATGACTTACCGATGAAAGGAAACGTTTCCATTAGCTTGTCCCACTTTTTTTGTGTAGTTTTTACAGCCCAATACCGCACAATTTGGCATTTTTTAGTTTTCGTTTGACGTTTGGCATTGAGAACGTTCGAGCACGGACGGAATAGGCTATTTGACAATGTAAAAAATAAGGTCATAATTATTGACACTCGTATAGATTATCGCTTTTAAAATCGATTTGCATTAATTTTACTAGAAAACAATGTATTATTTATTAAAAAAATCCCGAAAAAACTTCATCTTTTTAAATCTGGCGCCACGTAATCGAAAACGGTCTGGATTGGCTGAACTTATGATGACGTCATGATATAGTCAATTTCTGTCTATCGTTGACAGAACAGATGACTTTTGTCTAGTATCTCGACCGTTTCAACGTTTGTTTACGTGTATTTTGACGTCACGACGCCATATTGTTAAAGATAGCGTTTTGGCGGCTTATTTAAACAGTACATTTTTATTTACTATTTTCTAAAAGAAATACATTACGCAATTTGAAGTAATAGGTTTTTGTGGGCTCGTTAGACACCATTAAATAATCTGAGATGTTTATCAGAAACCAGTCAAATAGCCTATTGAAATGGAGCTGAAGGAAGTCATTTTTACTCCATTTTTACACGCGAAGTACATAAATTGCGTCGTCTAGCCAATATAAGTCTGTGGTCCGGACCGTCATTCAAAACCGTCAGTTTCCATACGTCATTTGCGTCGTAGTGCGAGTAAACAGTGACACGCTTTTTTTGTATCAAAAGTTTTGACAATGCCGTTTCTAGCAGCGGCCGCCGAGGTTTCTCTGTGCCGTGCTCTGTAGTTTGTTTTTCTTTATGCTGAAGCTGTGAACTGCATCACTGGACACTGGTGGCAGTTGCCTTTGTTACACTACGAGTACAAGCAAACGTGCAGATGCACAATTAGGGCATGCAATACCGGTTTACCGGTTTTCATATTTACCGGTAAAAATGAATCAAACCGGTAATTTACCGATGTATAAAATACTAGCTGTGCCCCGCGGTTTCAACCACATAAGTCTCGATGCTCTGAGAATATCCGGATAAAAAGTATCCCATCATGTCCTAATTCAGGTCATGGTCTATCCATGTGCCAAGTTT
Organism: Oligia fasciuncula; assembly: GCA_963082905.1. Taxonomy (NCBI): domain Eukaryota; kingdom Metazoa; phylum Arthropoda; class Insecta; order Lepidoptera; family Noctuidae; genus Oligia; species Oligia fasciuncula. The sequence goes on along the minus strand of OY720395.1, from coordinate 9,259,988 downwards.
CATCCAAATCCGTTCAGCCGTTCTAGAGTGTAACCAACAAACATCCAACTAATCAAATCTTTTCTCTTTATAGTTCTTAGTTAAAATTATTTGGTTTCGTCTTACCTGCCATGTTCGAACTCCAATTTCTCCAAATAATGCCCCGTTAAGTACTTATTATTTCTATTGCTTAGGAAAGCTGAGCTCCTTTGGGGTTATTGCCACCCTTCTTTTTTCTGTTTTTAAAGACTGAAAATCTAAAACAATTTTTTTTCCCTTTGAACTAAATGTTAGTCACTGCGGCCGATTTTTAGACAGATAGTATTTTTTATCGATCGGATTTGGAATACTTTTAGATGACGTTTGCCCAACTATTTTGCAAATAAGAAAGAAATAAAAATATATGTATATTTTTGGCAACAGGGACTGGAAGGGGGTCTGAAAAATTCGAAGTAGGGCTACTAGGGCATGTGGGGTAGCGTATTTCCCTTTCCGTGTCCAACTGGCGACATCGGTCTCGCGAAATCCACACGCTTTTGTATTAGTACGGAATTCTACTAGCCCGTGTTCAATTCGCGTCAACTGAGCACGCCTTTGTGATAACGTAAAAAATAAAGTAACTTAACAAAACCGAACCTCGGGGTGCCCTTCGCTCGCTCTTGCATTCTATGTCGACGGAGCCCCGCTTCGCGGGGCCCCTATTTTTGTGAAAATTCGAAATGTGGGTGTACTATACAGTTGAGCCTATACAAGGTGGGAGGGACATCGACGCGCAACCACGGATTCATTACATCATTCTGGACTCTCCCCAGCGTTGAAATTTTTAGACAGTTGTTAAAAAAAAAAATCTGTTCCATACATACTTTGTATTCCTTGCTTGTTACTAGTATACGTTTTGTTTTTCTCACCATCTGTACCTTTTTGATCAATAAACAATTATTATTATTATAATCTTTATTTAATTAAATACTTATAAATTATATTTTTAAATATTAGTATTAAAAAATATAAAAACATTTAAAAATAGTAGCCCACCGGTATCGGGAACAGGGTCCAAGCTACCGGTGGTCAGGGCTCCAGAGAGAGGAAACAGGAACCTCCTAACAATGCGGATTATTATAATTATTATTATACAGAATCATGTGCTGAATTCATGGTTTCCGTTTGCACGTCAGTGTCGCTGCCATCCTGTATGTGTATAAGGGTTCCGTTTTTGTTTTTACCATTTGGCTACAGTGTATACCCTTTTTCGTTACACGTTGTTTATCACAATACTAGTCTTAAAGTACATACTATGTAATATTTGTTGCAAACAAATATAAATATCACCTGAATGTGTAATTTTCTGATGGATGTGTTAACATACTTTTGTCTCTGCCTGTACATTAACCCCTGGCAGATAAAAATTGATTTATTACAGGTTTTAGAGAATATGAGTGAAATAACATACAGTAGCACTTGGAGCGAGGCACAGGTGTTGTTGCTAGAAAACTCTGCTTTCAAGAATGATGTGAGCTTGCTGGGAATGGATAAAGAAGATGCCCTTATTGGTAAGTTGTCTTTTGGTTAACTAATCACAAGAGCTTGTTATAATATTTCATAATCAGCCTTTAATGTTCCCACTGCTGGGACACAGGCATACTCTCTGTGAGAGGGAGTGGGCCGTAATACACCACCCGGGCCTAGTGTGGGTTGGTTTATAATATTTGCTAAAAAAAAAAATACTATCTAGTCTTTCAGTATATGGTATACTAGCAGCGCCCTGCGGTTTCACCCGCATAAGTGTCGTTCCATCCATCCTCACAAATTTTCGCGTTTATAGTATTATACGTAGGATTTAACCCTTTGAACGCCATTGTCACATATACGTGACAAGCAAGCGCGTGCCCTGTACGCCAGTCGTGTGTCGCCTATCCTATTACGAGCGACACAAATATGTGACAAAAAATGCTGTGCACTTTATCACGAAATAAACAATTATTTTTTGTATACCTTAAATATTTAAAATTGTGGCTTGGCGTGGAGGGCACGCGCGTGCGTTTATGCTCTGGCGTTCAAAAGGTTAATGATGAGTGACTGTTGTCCCTATAAATCAATCACAAATAACGTTATCATTTCTTTCAGTGTTTGAGCAACATATTAGAAATTTAGAAGCAGAATATTTACAAGAACGGGAACAAGTCAAGAAAAGGAATAAGAGGCAGCAAAGAAAAAACAGAGACAATTTTTTGGTAGGAATTTACATCATTTTGACTATAAGCAAAACCTTGTCAGTATTTTTGACGTGACAACGTCTTAAATTAGGTTGCGGCTGGGAGTCACTTATGAAAAAGTGTAACGCTCGGTAACGTTACGATGAGTCACCGAACGAGAGAGAGGCCCGCCGAATGCCTTGCGTCTCTCTCCCACTCAACTATGATCGGATGATCGGTCGTTGTCACGTAAAATCTTCGCCCGTAAAACCGACTTTACAGGCAACCATTTTTTTTAAAACAAAATATTTCACGCGCGATGGACGCGCAATATTTCGTTTTCATTATTTGTTCGGCATGTCGCTCAAGTCTATTCCCTCGCTTGTCAGACATACTAAGACATTTCATGAACATTTATTACAGGTATTACTCGACACTTTGCATGAAGAAGGTAAACTTACCTCCATGTCGTTGTGGGTGGAGTTGTACCCAGTCATATCGGCTGATATGCGCTTCTCAGCTATGCTTGGTGAGTGAACCCTGCTTATTCTTCAACTAACTAAGCTATCAGTATAGAAATGAGAGAAGCACTGCCTAGTGGTTAGGTGGTGGCTAGCGCTCCTGCTACTTACCATGAGGTCCTGGGTTCAATTCCCAAGCCGGGAAAAGCGTTATGGGTGTTCCTATTAGGAATTTTTGTCTGGATTTGTGCCCGGTTGATGGCAATAGGCTCGCCCCTTTTTACATGAGACTTAAACATAACTGGCGAAAACAGGCGTTATGTAATATGTGTATATGTTATATACAGTATGTTATGAGAGAAGCAACATAATATATTATATACTTATTATACTAAACTTTTCAGGTCAAAACGGATCTACTCCACTGGATCTATTCAAATTTTACGTAGAAAATCTGAAAGCCCGGTTCCATGATGAGAAGAAAGTTATAAAAGAGATATTAAAAGAGAAGAGTTTCGAAGTCAAGCCCGACACTACCTTCGAAGAGTTTGCGACCGTCGTCTGCGAGGACAGCAAGTCAGCTTCTTTGGATGCGGGCAACGTTAAGCTAACATATAATTCATTGCTTGAAAAGGTGATTATTAGGTTATCTTTTTTATCTAAAACTAGTTTCGGCCCGCGACTTTGTCCGCGTGAAATTTCTTGTTACCCCCACCCACCCCGTCGCATCTCATCGCCTGCCCGCGCTATTACTTCGTTTTTCCTTAGCGTTCTTTCTGTTTTTTTTTTTTTGCTCGGTTCCCAAGGGTCATAGCGTGATGTTAATTAGCCTGTTAATAGCCTTCCTCAAGAATTGGGCGGGCTATCAAATACAAAAAAAAAAAAACAAATCCGACTGGTAGTTCCAGAGATTACCTCCTACATACAAACTTTACCTCTTTATAATATTAGTATACAAAATAATTAAAGTAGGTACTTATTTACGAAGGCATTTTGGACTTATGTAGTATCTTCAATCGTTATCAAATAAAAAAAATTAAGTTAGCTAAATCTTAAAGTGCAGATCATTTTTTTCGTCAACACTACGTCATTTAGATGTAGTTTAGGAGCTAGCGTAGATGTATTAACTATACAATTCAGTAATTTCGGCATGCCAGCAACCGTTCCTGAAGACTGGTCAGTGATTTTTGGTTAGAAACTTTCAATGTGTGTGACCGACTCGCTCTTGACCGTTTTTTTCTGTACTTTTGGTTTTATAAACATTTTATTTAATTCAGGCTGAAGCCAGAAACAAGGAGAAGATAAAAGAAGAGTCCAAAGCTCTGAAGAAAGTAGAGAGTGCATTTAAATGGGCCCTGACTGAAGCGAACATCGACCACCAGCTGCCGTGGAACGAGGTAAAAGAGAAGCTCGATCTAAATGCGCCGGAGTTCGCGGCCGTGCCCTACGAGGAGGATAGAGTCAGAATATTTAAGGTGGGTCTTACATTTTTATCGTCCTTATCACTCATACCTGCATGACAGTTTCTTTCTAAAGCTCAAAGCATCAAATCATCAGTCAAATCTATCGACAGGTATTGCCGACATTTGGTGTCTCAATCTATCGACAGGTATTGCCGACATTTGGTGTCTCTTTCACATTAAACGAAACGAGCAATTGGAACCGAGCAACTAGCTTCTGACGTTTCATAAGTGCTCATGTATATTTCGTTTGCGATTTAGTTTCCAAACATGTAAACAAATAAGTGTTTTTGGAAAAACCACTATAATACCCACATATAAAGTTACTTTCCACTATAATTTCAAACATTTTAATGTTTTTTGGGGTTCCGTACCCAAAGGGTAAAAACAGAGGACCCTATTACTAAGACTCCACTGTCCGTCTGTTTGTATGTTTGTCACCAGGCTGTATCTCATGAATCGTGATAGCTAGACAGTTGAAATTTTCACAGATGATGTATTTCTGTTGCGGCTATAACAACAAATACTAAAAACAGAATATAATAAATATTTAATAACAACAAAATTAAATACTAAAACAGAATAAAATAAATATTTAATAACAACAAATACTAAAAACAGAATAAAATAAATATTTAAGGGGGGCTCCCATACAACAAACGTGTTTTTTTCGGCATTTTTGCATTGTGGTACGGAACCCTTCGTCTGAGTCGCACTTGGCCAGTTTTTTCTACAGTAGTACTCATTCTGAAATCATCCCAATTTAAACTAACATTAAAGTTGATATTCAGGTTCTCAAGCTTATTTTGCTCACCGCCCACTTTGAGAATAGGTTTAAGTACTTATGTAAAATAAAATATTTAGATTTTGTGGGGTGCAATTACCAATCCTTAAAATAGCGAATCATAGGACACATTACACTCTCCCCGCAACCCCAAATATGAGTTCGAACTATCGGAGATTATTTTTGGCAAAAGCGATTTACAAAGGATTATTTTTAAAATGGTGTATTGTCATATTTCCTCCCTTGCTCGAAATAAAGAAGCTATTTTTGTTCTTTCTGTTAGCATGAAGCAATTTACATAATACCCCAATTCAATGTCGTCTTTTGCAGGACTTCCAACACGAACAAGAAGAGAGCTGCATGCACTATCACCATCCGAAATCCAGGAAAACAAAGCGCTCTAAGAAAAAGAAGCGTTCGCACTCTGCCTCATTGGTGAGTGGTTTAGGTCTCATCAAAATATCGTTTTGTCGGTCTAACGACACTACAAAAATCTGCCTAGCCTTTTCCTAATTATGTTGAGATCTGCTTCCAGTCTAACTGTGCTGCTGGGAAGTTTGTTGTGCCAGTTCTTTCCAGCGAAAGCACTAGGAAGTGATGAAGGGTCGTTTTGGGGTTCTGTCTTATGTAATTTTGATGTTTGAAAAGTGCTGATTCTCAGCCTAATTTGAATAAATGACTTTTGCTTTTAACCGGATGCTGCTGATTACCAGTAGGTATTTTACATGGAGCGACTGCCTGTCTAACCGGACTAACGATACAACAACACGTTTTGAAAACAGTATTGCTCTCATTAAAATAAGCTATGTCCATTCTCGTCATTGCTTTCATGCTCATGGTACGTGTTTGTATTCAGTCGAGGTCGCGCTCTCCATCGCCCGTGCAGCCCGCACGCTCGCCGTCGCCCGTGCCCAGCCACGGCACATGGACGTCCGACGAAGGCAGAAAACACAAGAAGTCAAAGAAGAAGCATCGCAAACACTCGCCAATGCCTGTAAGTACTACTTAGTAGTTGTAAGTAGTTCACACGGCGCTGTACTGTGCGATATTTTACTGTAATATTATGTTGGTGTGGTGTTGGTCTCTGTTCTATATATAACTTATGAGAGTACATGATTTGTTTAGAAATCTCCGACGCCGGAAGAGGGCGGAATAACTGACGACGAGACATTGCGTCATAACTGTCATAAGAGTAAGAAGTCGAAGCGAAGCGCTCCCAGCAGTCCCGAGGAGGAGTCGCACGAGCACCCTCACAAGCCCAAGAAGAAGAAGGACAAGAAAGACAAGAAAGAACGGTTAGCACTACATACTAAACACACGCGCAATATTGCACAGTAAACTGACATGCTCCATACTGTATAGCGGTTTCCTTTAGTTTGAGACTTGTTAATTAAGAGCAGAATGTTGAATGGGTCTTTTCGAATTTATGGTAATTTAACGGTAGGTGGTGTCCTGGTAGGGTTTTTATTATTTTTATTTAATCAAAACCAGAAAAAAGTAGATCGCCAAAGGTGGTTTGATGACCAAGATGTGTCGCAGTGTGTGTGTAATTATGTGTTAGCATGAACTGTAGTAGCTTAGCCCTTGAACTATCAAGAGATCGGTAACCATACAAAAAGTTATTGTGTCTCATTACTCATCATTAGCACAGTATAAAAACCATACAGTAGGTCGACGCCTTTGATCTCGTGGTAAATGCCGACAACGTCTAGACATTAACGCGACAGCTAGGGTTGTCACTTGTCTCAAGTAAACAATATTAATTTATTTATTTGAGATCAACATCGTCATCAACATTACTATTATCATAAACAATAATTAACAATTATCAAAATATCGTCTTTTTAACCCCCCACGCAAAAACGACGAGGTGTTACAAGTTTGACGTGTCTGTGTGTTGTGTGTCTGTCTGTGGCATCGTAGCTCCCGAACGGATGAACTGATTTTGAACCGATGGTGAATTAGTCGGAAGTGTTCTTAGCTATGTTTGATGAAAATCGGTTCAAGATTCTCAGTACATTTATGAAAATTTTTTATATGCCCATAAAAATATAAAATTGTTTAAAAAATACAGTGATATCCATAATATAAATACTAGAAATAAACACAAATATGTTGTACCTACAACCAGGCTCAAGAAAATAGGTGGCTCGTTCAGATGCCAATGTATACGCTTTTACAATAAACTACCAAGCCACGTTCAAGATCTAAGCCTTAATAAATTCAAATCTTTCATTAAACGTAAGTTGTGCCAGAAGAAAGCCTTTTATACCGTTAAAGATTATATTGAGGACAAAAAGGCTTGGGATTGAGCTGCTTCCAATTTCTGCATTTTGAATGATTTTTTTCTTTTTTATATACACATTGACATTGATGAATATTTTTTTTTTAAACAATGACATTTGCTTACTTTGTAAAGTATTATATTATTTTTTCATTGTGAATGTGAAGACGATGGTGGGTCATTTTACATACTTATATATATTTTTTTATTATTCTGTTCTTTTTTTTTTTCTCATGGTCTGGCAGTTTGAGTAATTTATGTGGCCTACCCAAATGTCCTTTCTTTGGTATTGTTCGTCGAATCGTTGAGCTCCTTAAGTCTTGAGTTGAGCTGCACGATTTTTGACAAATGCGTGCACTGACTGGACAGGTCCTCTCAATCTGTGTGGTTCTTTCCTCAAAAGACCACCTCAGACATCGATCTACATGGTCTTCATATAACCTGACCAAGATTATGTCTGGACTTTAAAAGAGACTGTGACCTCTGAGTTTGTTTCGGCCTTTCTTCTCAGAGTAGTCAGATAGGAAACGCCGACTTCATCTAGTTTAAAAAAAAACATGATTGACGTGTAAAAGTGTTTGTACAAACCTACTTACAAAAAATAAAATCATTTCATTTCAAGATAGTGGAATACTATACACTATGATAAATTTCAAATCCAAGATGGCCGCCACCACAAAATGGCGAATTTTTTTTTTTCACAACTCCTTCAATATAGGTAAGTATCAAATGGGCTTGACAAGTAGAATAATGTACACTATATTGAAAGGGAATGAGGAATATTATGTAAAACTTGAAAATTATTTTTTTCCTAGATTGATGAGGAAACTGGAGTGATGACTGGTACCTACGACCGCTGAGTTTGACCATTTTTACGAATGGAATTATTCTACTTAACATACGTTTTTCTACATCAGATAGTGTCGCAGTCCCATTTTCAAACAACAGGCCAAACGACATCTATGATGAAAAATTACATTGTTTCGCAGCCGCCATCTTGAAATTTGATTTTGACCTCATATTCGCTGTCAGCACCCTCGAAATCTTTGGAAACGACACCCATGACGAAATTTCAATATTTTCGCAGCCGCCATCTTGAATTTTGATTATGACCTCATATTCGATGTCAGCACCCTCGAAATCCTTGGAAACGACACCCATGACGAAAAAAAAATTTAAATTTTCGCAGCCGCCATCTTGAATTTAGATTATGACCTCATATTCGTTGTCAGCACCCTTGAAATCCTTGGAAACGACACCCATGATGAAATTTGAAAATTTTCGAAGCCGCCATCTTGAATTTTGATTATGACCTCATTTTCGTTGTCAGCACCCTTGAAATTCTTGGAAACGACACCCATGATGAAAAATTTGAAAATTTTTGCAGCCGCCATTTTGGATTTTCGTTTTGACTGCACTATCGGCTTTAGCGTCCTCAAAAGCCATGGAAATGTCAAGTAAAAAAAAATAAACTGAAAAGAAAAATAATTAGAAAAAAAAAAACTTAACAAATAAGCAAGCACTCAAATGTTACATGTCGTATCTCTCTATTTGTCTTCATAAATTAAAAATTAAATAAAATGTGTACCATTACATTTTTGAAAATAGTACCCCAATAATAAAATCAATACCGAAAAGTCGAAATCATCAACCCTGAATAGTATATTTCATTACAAGTGCGGAAAGGCTGTCATTGCAAAGAGTTCCGACAAATGTCTACCCGAGCCGAGGCGCAGCCGAAGGCGAGGGTTGACAGTCGGAACAAGTTGCAATGACGGTTCCGCAGGTGTACTGAACGACTATTTTTAATACAGTTGCGAAAAAATGGAGCAATTTAATAAAATAATAAAAACACAATAAACTCAACTAACTGATCATTTTCTCTGGAAAATGGCGCCAACCGTAGAATATAAGCAGAGTTTTTTTTTCTTCACCTATTTTGGTAGGCAAAGGGAACTATCCATACAGCTTAGTCTTCAGTATATTTTTTTTATTGAAATGAAATGAAATGAAACCTAACCTAACTCATTCAATTAAATCATTAAATCTGATATTGAAATACATTAGTAGCTTCTTTTTAGAAATATACGTATTTGTATGAATCACAAAAACTCTTTAGTAAAAACTTCATGGTTGGTTTTTCTTTTTAAAAGACATTATTTTGACAGTTGGGAAAGAGAACGCACGAGTTCGGGAAAGGTAAAAAAAACGCACTTGTATGTAATAGCCCACATCCCGAACGCTATACGTCCCTGCAATACACCACTTTTTGAGCAACTGTATTAAAAAGTTATGTCCCGAACTACTAACGCGGTGGCAGTATGCAGTTCGGTCTCGCACCTCCCGCGTCTCGCCCCTCACACCCCGCACGATTGCCCTGTCTAGACGGCTTCGTCGAACGACTGTATGATGTATAGACTGTGTCATTAGTGAGAGTTGAGCTTTTATTTAATTGTCATTATGAAATGTGACAATCTTTAGGTACATATAATTAAAGTAGCTTTTCGTATCTGTCTGTGACCGCGTATTTCTTCTAAACTGCGCAACGCATTTTGATGCGGTTTTCTCCATCATTTAGAGAATTTATTTCGGATAGGCTAATGTTTATAATACATTAATGTCATTAATATTAAACTTTCATAGGTTTGCGGGCGGGTTAATATAATACATAGAATACGTGATGTACCAATCAGTAAAATGATTTAACAGGTTGCGTTTAATTCTGAAAAGCATGGTCCACACTAGTTCTCTTAAAACAAAACTAAAAAATCCTATTGAACAAATATCTGTAATTATGTCATTGAAGATTTGTAATTCCGATCTCATTTAAATTAGTGTTTGATAAATAGTAACATCTAATTAATACACATCTAGTAAAAACAGCTTTAGAAAAACACTCATCTTTAAGGGTTTTGAAACATGGAGTGACGAAGGGAAAAACTTGGATCAATAGCTTAAAAGATAACGACGGAATAAAACACTATAATAGAGATAAAATCATGGAAATAGCGACCAAATTCTATACATCATTATGTTCAGATCATTCACCACCCCCGAATACAGCACTGAATACAGTCTCCCAGATTCCATTCCCTCAATAAGCGGTTATGAAGTGCACAGAGCACTTACAACCATGCGCTACAACAGAAGTCCTGGAGAAGATGGAATCACTACCGAAACATTAAAAATTGGCTCTAACACATTATTGCCCCACCTTACTATTTAACACAATATTAACATCAGGAAACGTACCTAAGTCAATGTGCCATTCAAACATAGTCCTTCTGCACAAAAAAGGCGACAAAAGCGATATCGGCAACTACCGCCCAATTAGTCTGACATCTCATATTTATAAGACTCTCATTAAAGTGATACACAACCGCATAGACTGGAAACTGGATAAACACCAGCCACCAGAACAAGCCGGATTTCGCCCAAGTTTTTCAACAACCGATCACCTTCAAACACTAAACCAGACCCTAGAAAAATACACAGAATTCAATAAACCGTTATATCTTGCCTTCGTAGATTATACGAAGGCCTTTGATAGTATTAAACACTCAGAAATATTCACATCCCTAGAACACCAAGAACTTGAAAGACAATACATTGACCTTTTAAAAACCATTTACAACAATAGCACGGCAAACATAACACTAAATACTGCTGGACCGACATTCCAAATTCGAAAAGGCGTTAAACAAGGTGATCCGCTCTCTCCCAAATTGTTTACGAGCACACTTGAGGAGATATTTAAGTGAGTGGCAGCCTCATGGAAGACCAAAGGCATTGACGTCGGCAAGAAGAGGCTGACAAACCTCCGATTTGCCGACGATATCGTCCTTTTTGCCCTCACAGCTCTAGAACTCCAGACCATGCTCCAAGAGCTGAGCACGGCTAGCTTCAGGGTGGGGCTTGCGATGAATCGGTCTAAGACCCAAGTAATGACCAACAGCACTAAGCGTAGGGTCGAGGTAGATGGGCAGGAAATAATTTATGTCGATGAGTATATCTACTTGGGCCAGTTAGTTTCTTTCGAAAACAGGCAGGAAAGGGAGATCGACCGCCGAATCGAGAACGCCTGGAAAAGCTACTGGTCCATGAAGATGCTAATGAAGGGTGATCTACCGATCTCCCTGAAGCGCAAACTCATCGACATGTGTATCCTGCCCGTCCTAACCTACAGTGCTCAGACCTGGTCGCTCACCGAGTCGCAAAAGTTCCGCCTTGGAGTTTGCCAAAGAGCGATGGAACGCAGCATTCTGGGTGTTAAAAGACAGGACAAAATTCGGAACACCACGCTGCGTTCCAAAACGGGCATACTGGATGTAGGAAAGAAGGCTGCCAGGCTCAAATGGAACTGGGCGGGTCACATCAGCCTTATGCACGATGACCGCTGGGCAAAAATCTCCACACAATGGGTGCCTGAAGATGGACGGCGCCGCCGAGGCCGGCCCAGAAAGAGATTGCGAGATGACCTGGACGCGTACCGCGAGGGCTGGTTCGAGGTGGCGCGGGAAAAGAGTTCCTGGAAGGATTTGGGGGAGGCCTTTGCCCAGCAGTAGGACAGCATAGGCTAGCAAAAAAAAAAAAAATAGTAACATCAATGTTGTTTGTTTTGTGTGTTATATAATTTTTTTTGTGTAAATTCAGATACAAACCGATTGTTAATGAAAAATGACTATGACTTTGTGCAGACCGAGCGGCGGCGGCTCGACGGCGTGGAGCGACGCGGAGCTGGAGTCGCGGCGCGCGGCCCTGCTGGCGCAGCTGCACGAGCACGAGGCCGACTGACGCCGCGTCACGCACGTGCACATCTTCAACCGCTACCCCGCGCCCGCCACCGTCACGAGCGCGCCGCCCGCGCCGCCCGCGCCGCTCGGGGAACACGCTGTTGATGACGCGCTCGAGCACGAGCACGACGATTCACTAACATAAACTTGTTACACTCTTCGTGATATCATGCTGTCGAGTTCATTTACTCAGGAATCATTTAAAGTAGGACATTATTACTTTATAACCGCATGAACTTTGTTATGACCGTATGCACGTCGCGGGCCGATTAAGTGCCGCGTGATTGTTCGTAACGCCAGACGAACTCTCAGCACACGGATGGCGCTACGACATTTTTTGTGGCTCCGCAATGTGCTCTCATACAAATACAACAAATATAGGATCATTAAACTGTATTACCAAAAATGTAAACAATATGGAAATAGAGTTTGTGTAAGTTTAAATGTTTCTAAATGATGTCTTTCATTAACAACTTGTATCAATGTCTCTTGTTAATAGAAAAATAGTGAGTGCTTTCATCTTCATTTATTAAATATTGAATGTTCCATAGACTGTATGGCAAAAGAAGAAATAGATTTAGTAACAAATCTCGTTCAGTCGCAGAATACCTGATTCACCAAGATAGTCTTGCGATCGCAAATCTTTCCCGGGTTTGATTTGAAGAAAATGCTTAAAATGCGTTACGTGGAATATTTTATTAGCAAGACTTCCGACGACGTTTTTCGGGGAGGTCGGCGTGTGTTCTCCGATTATTCCCAATGTCCACCCAGTTGTGGCCAAACAAGTTTGGCCACAACTGGAGGACAGAGAAACAACTTTTAAAATTGATTCTCGTTGTCTACCACTGGTGGACACTTCATAGGTCAAATCTGTTCCAAAACCGAATCAGGGCACCCCCAACTCCATGTAGTCTTTTGGCTGCTACCCTTAGAGTGTATATAAAAACCGGTGGCGCGAAGGGAGAGCAACCCCCGCCCGCTATAACAAAGCATAGGCACGCGTCGCCAGAAGCGACCAGCAAGCCCAAGCAGTGGAGGTGAGCATGGGTGCCTATCTTCTGTTACGTAAGGGCGGAGATGTTGCACTTCCCGCAGCGCCGGAGATGATGCAGAAGCAACTTTAAAGTTACAATAAGTCCCCCAGTGGTGGACAACGAGAATAATTTTTAAAAGTTGTTTCCGTGTCCTCCAGTGGTGGCCAAACATGTGGTGGACATCGGGAATAATCGGAATTCTCGGCTTAATTTAAATTAGAAACGTTTTATAATGTCGGATTGTAGTTCATTTCGACGCTAATGGTTAGTAGTGAAGAAAAATACCCACGACACTAACGGTAGTGTAGCTTTATAATGCCTTGGTTAGAAGGTGGATTTGCTTTGCAAATCATCTAACAAGTTTTGCAGACAGAATTCTTATTCAGTTGCATCTCCAAGACCTTATGGAATCGCATTTTGAGACTGAACGAAAAATATAATACATATGTATAATTAATCATTATATTGTTTATTACATGTTTAGCATTAATGGTCGGACGTAATTGTCATCTCTTAGCAATAAGTTTTAGGATTTAATTACAGAATACAAACAATTATAATGTCCAAGCTGGGCAAGTTCTAAAATAACGCATTCCAATCTTTCAATACTAGCGCATTTTGCGTTATAAGCAAACAAAGCTACATTATGCAAAGCCTATATCCTCACCGACGCGACGTGTCTTTTGCCGGTTTTCACTAACATTAAGCACTAGTTACTTAGCGCCAAAAAAATGCAGCAACCACTAGGCGAGAGTAAGTTCCTAAGGCAACTGTAACGAATTGCTTAGCAACCGATTTTAGATTTAAAAACATCCAAATTGAGAACCTCCTCCTTTTTAGAAGTCGGATATAAACCACAAACAAGTGTCTTAGAGGTAGATTTCGAATCTTATGAGTTGCCTACCGAGAAACGAACGGTGAAACAAGAGTATGCGTAACTAGGCGTTGTTTAACGTTGCTAAACTTGATGTTAGTAAAAAACGGGCATTATGTATACAGAGGTTGGCCAACATTATCTGAACCCCTTGAGTAATAATGAATTTAGACCTTATTGCAATCGTAATTATGCACCTTTTCATTATGTATGTTTGGCCGGTGCCTCGCTATCAGCTAGGTAATTTCCTTATAGATATCTTCATGTTTACCTACATTTTAAATCAGTTCTTGGCAGTTTAACTAATTACCTGCTTGATAAACATGCGTATTAACGGTTTTATTGGTGATAAACAAACTATTTTACAATATAAAAAGCAATGTAGTATATTGGTGGTATTACGCACATTAAAATGTTTAAACATGCATAGTATCAATGGTCAACTGCGAAGGTTGGTTAACATTTTTATATCCCGCAGGAGGTAACTTGAGACTCCAGCGGCCACTCCCGGCCCCCGCGAGTCCTAATTTTTAGGGTTCCGCACCCAAAGGGTAAAACGGGACCCTATTATTATTACTAAGACTCCGCTGTCCGTCTGTCACCAGGCTGTATCTCATGAACCGTGATAGTTAGACAGTTGAAATTTTCACAGATGATGTATTTCCGTTGCCGCTATAACAACAAATACTAAAAACAGAATAAAATAAACATTTAAGGGGGGCTCCCATACAACAAACGTGTTTTTTTTTCGGCGTTTTAGCCTTGTGGCACGGAACCCTTCGTGTGCGAGTCCGACTCGCACTTAGTTTTTTTGATACACGGCTATTCAGTATTTCATGTGTCACATAATATGCTACATACATGTGTGCCGATTTTTATGTACTTAACTAAGTCGTCATATTTTTTTAAGATTTTAAGTGTTGAACTGTTGATCGACTTTTGTTGCTAAACCGGTCAAAAATTGCATCACTTGTTAATATTTTTGTAATAGTATTTTAAGTATTGCAAAAATATTAAGAAGTAAGTTAGTTTCAAAGTGTCCAAAATCTCGTGAAAACAGAAAATTAGCTGTAACGTGGGGTGTAAATTGGGCCAAAAGTTGTTATGCTCCTGCGGGGTAATTGCGTAACACACTAACAGTAGCAATGGCTTTCATTGTGACTGTTCGTGTTCAACAACATTTATTGCGTTATTAAAGTTGTTGAGCAGTACATTTTTTCGAACATATGAAGCAATGGACTAACAATATCCTTCAAAATGATTCAGATGGTGATTGATAGTGTGTTACTTAATTAGGGTGCTGGTCCATTATCTAAGAGCCGCGACCACCACCTGGAGTCGAGAGTTGAATGAAAGGGTTGATGCAGAAAGCGGTAGATACCCTTAGACTTGGTTTAGGCCGGCTTGGAGAATTACTTTTTAGACCGCTGACCGTTGGTGTTGGTACCTTGGTTTATACTTTCGAAGCCTAATATTTATATTATTTATACTTGAAAATAAACGAAAATATACTATAAAAATATAGTGTCAAATCTGATTTCGAATAAAATAATTTCCAGCAAACAAAATTTGTACAGCCAAGGAAATTAATTGTTAAGCAAATTGACACCCTACGTCAATTTGCCGTGATATAACCATTTCATACAACTGTCAAAGAATGACTGTTCAACTTGCCTCTGCCCACTGCTTGTACAATCATGTTTAGTTTATATCCAATCTTGTGTGTTCTCTTTGTACAATAAACATAATATTATTATTATTTTGTCTTTGACATATTATATTATCTCGGGACTCTGGGGTCCCGGACCTTTGGAAGGCATACAAGGGATCAAAGCCAACTCGCAGAGGCCTGTTAGACTTTTTAATGAAATGATCAAATGAGGCACTAACTGACGATATCCCTGTTCGCACTATGCAAGTGCACCCAAGGACAACCCCCGGTTGGTGTAGGACTATTGCAGGATATGGAAACAAAGATATTGGTGGTGGCTAAAGTGAACTGGTTATTTAGGACTATGGAAATTCTATAGCCCCTGCCAGACCAATGTTTTTTATAAATTACACAGATAAAATGGCAGGGGGTGACTTGCACACTCAATAATGGGCCCCCGAAAACGAGGGGGTAACATGTCCTGAGGTGCTTATGAGGAGTGGAGAGGTATTCCACGGCAGGACAATGCCGGAAGTACGGTCAAGATCCCTACCTTAGGAATACTTCTTTCTTCCGAGCACGTTTGCTCTTGCGAATCTCCACTCAAGCTGGCCAATAAATGCAAGAATGAGGTGGGACCTCTGTTTCTCGTCATTGTTCACTCCAGCCGGCCAATAAAGGCAAGCCAGAGGTGGGGAACAAGACTTCTCCCGGGAGATAGGGTCCGTGGGGTCGCTACTGCCCAACAACTCGCTACGCTACATGCTGCCCTGCGGGATTCTGTATATCTCTTGGTCTGGCTCCTCACCCTACACCCGGTTCCGGCAAAGTAAATAATAATAAAAGTATTTTATTTTATTATTTAAAGGCCGATTGCTTGCAAAATCGATACCTGAGTATCCACGTGCTCATCAAATAAAAATCCATCATCAGATAATATAGTACTTGCTAATTCCATGAATAGACCCACTGGAATTAGTAAGTACTATATTTAATCAAGAAGCGTAAATACTTAGGCAAAGTATAGACGGCGGGTAGCGCCATTTCATTTCCACAAGAAAGGAATAAAGTATTTACATAATTTATGCTAATACCTATTTAAAATAATAATAATATGTACAGACGCCAGCAGGTCAACCTACCCGAAACTGTCAGATTTTCCCAATCAACCTTGAACCTTATGCTTTAGCAATAAAGTCGAAAATCTAATAAAGAAATCTGACAGATTGTAGTAACTTGATGTGCTGGCGTCTGTACATTTATATGAAAAAAAATTAGCAAAATGATCATAGGGCATCAAAAAATTCGTCCGCATCGCTGTCATAAAGTATTGAGTTATTATAAGTAACAGAAAAGGATAAAGCTATACTATTTCCGTCTATCAGTGCGTGCCCGTTTTTTCAAGGCAGCTACATAAGTAGCCAATGTTATTTAAGTTAGTTTTTTGTCTCATGTATGGCCACGCTACCCGATGCTCTATAGCTTTCTTACTCTAAGCGTAAATAATAGTAATACGTAGACAGAGTAAACTTACTCTGTTTACGTAGTAATATTACTTTTATCTATGCTTCGTTGTCCTTTGACAGTTGAGTTGACAGACTGTTGATAATGACTATGACATTAATGACTGACACATTATGTCAGTCGTGACATTTCATAATTCTTAGAAAGAAGTAATGGAAACTTACGCCGTATTTATTATTTATCTATTTACATTGAGAAATTATTAAGTTCAATCAAATCGTAATCGTTTACATAAGTAGATAGTGAAAGATACGCTATATATAAAGTATGTCAATTTGGAGCTCTGTCCACAAAAATGTGGATGAAGACCAGTCGGAATTTATAACAGATTTCCCCAAGAAATCGTTCACCAAAATCGACGCTACTTCAAAATTACAAGTAATTCAAGCTCTAGATAATGGTCAATGTAAATCCGACATAGCTAGAGAATATGGTGTTCATCCCCAGACTATTTCATCAATTTACAAAGAGAAAGATTCTATCATAAAAAAATATACGCAGAAATATAACCTTCTAAAGGAAATTTGTAGTCTTAATCTAGAACAAAACCTTTTGGATTGGTTTGAACAACAATTTGAAAGTGAAAATGTCATCACAGAAGATAATCTACGCAATAAAGCACAGGACATACTCAAGGGATTGAGTGAAGAATTTACTTGCATTGATGATTGGCTGTTAAGTTTTCGCACAAGACATAATATTTCCAAGTACACATCTGATAATGTTTGCAGTGAAAAAGCTAAAGAGGATTGGAAAAGGTTTCTCAATAGTTCAGAGTCCAAAGATATCTATCTGGGTGGTGTTTGTGCATTATCACACAATCTTGACTACAACAGCTACCTAAGTGGACAAAATGCAGACAGTTATGTTTCATTACTGTTTATAGTAAATACTTTAGGAACTGACAAAAAAGAAGTAGCAGTTGTTGGTAAAGAGTTACTGGAAACAGAATCACATGTTCGAAGCTTACCAGTTAACTACTACTATTGTATTAATTCACAAATAAATTATTCTGTGGTCCTGAGTTACTTAACAAAATGGGAAAAGGAATTAGTATCTAAAGCTACCCATGTAACCTTGGTATTAGATGTCCCAGAAAGCTTCACTCGAAATCTACATTTTGAAAATATAAGAATAGTCAGTACTACTGACCTAAGTTATGGGACAAATATTTTAGAAAAGGTAGTTGAATGTTTTAAGTACCATTACCGAAGATTACAAATAAGTAGATCTTTAACCTATGGTAAAGACAACTCATCTTTTATGGATTACATTCATATGATAGGCAGTGCATGGTATAATTTACCACAAAAGTATGTTCGGAGTCTATGCTTCCCGCCCGGGGATGGCAGTCTATTCTTTAATGTCAAAGAGGACAGTGACAGTGATCATAGTATATCTCGGTGGTGCAAGATGTCTAATGTTCCACTGAATGCAGAACAGTGCCCCAGTTCATTAGATAAATATATTTTTTGTGACAACAAACTGCCCTGTGTTTTTTGTGGGCATCTGGATGAAAGTATGCAAGCTACGGAAGTGCTAAGTCAAAAAGCGTGTCAGTCCACCTCAGGAATGGAGGCCTATCAGGCTATGAAAAGAATTGTTTCTTATCTGCAAGGTGAAGGTGCAGGAAGTTCAATTATGAAATATGCCAAATATCTGGAAAATCATCTTGAATATGGAGCACTTTTGCAAATGCACCAAATTATAGCTAGTACAAATGATTCTATTTAAATAAAATATTGTTTTAAAGTAAAATATTATGTTTTATTGATTCAAAGGTCATAAATAGTATGATTTATTAAAGATATACAATAAACACTTTATTTATACTTAATAGAAAGTATAATGACAAGCACCCAATCATGTTTATAACAGTAAACCATTGCTTGCTCTAAGGCCTCGGTCTCGAAGGCAGCGGGCAGATCGCCCGGCGCTATAGAGCGGCGTAGTGGTGTTATGACAAATTAGTGTGTTTGTTCGCGCACGCGAAATGTCTAAATAGCGACGACAACATGTTTTTGATACCTACAACATTTTGTAACGTCAGTCGTTAAAAAGCAAAAAATAAAATGCCCAACACTACGTCAATGCAGACGCGTGCGGGCACCGCTAGACTAGTGCGCATCGCTCGTACGCCGCTGCCTTCGATGCCAGTTCCATATAAGGCTCAACACACACCAAAAGAGCGTCGAAGCGCGGCGAAGCGGATCGCAGTTTCAGTGTCATATGAATTTTAACTTTATTTTCATTACTATAATACTTATTATCGCATGAGAAATCGAACGAGTCGCGCGGATGCCAGCGGCGCCGCTGGAATTCCAGCGAATTAGCCGTGCGACTGCGCGAGAAGGCGCGGGAAGTCCCGAGAATGCTCGAGCAGTCGCGAGCGGCCGCTGGCAATATCCCACCCCTCGCGCCCGCTCCCCGTGCGCGTCTGTTGCGCGCTAGCATTCGCATTCATTCCTTGCAGTGCAACGAATACAAAAGTTATGGAAATGGATGAAGAAAAGTTTATTTATTTGGTGCAAAATGTACGACTGCCTATACAATATCAAATCAAGGCATTACAGCGATAAACACATGAAAGAAGAAGAGAAGGTGCGCGGATTCCCGCGACTTCTCGAGCATTCCAGCGACTTCTCGGGCAGTCGCTGGAATCCGCGCGCCTTCTCTACAGGGCGCTTCGCCGCTCTTTTGGTGTGAGTTGAGCCTTAATCTATGCATTGAAACGTACCGCCCGCCCCCCCGGCCCTCCATCCGCTGTCTTCGTGTCCGTAGCCTTAGCAAGCAATGGTTAATCTTTGGCCCAGCCCGGGATTAAAACCTGATTTTAGTCCCAAGTACCTACAGTCCTTTCATAGTAATTTAGCCTCGGTATTGAGCATTTACAAACATTCTCCCCCTGTATTTCCTACGAGGTAGGCCTATTGGTGGTATATCATCAGTTCATCATAAACTTTTTTACTATCAAGGCTTATTTAATTTATTCGCGAAACTTCAACTTGGGGTGGTCATGGTCAAGACACACAAGTAACCCCTTTCCAATAAAACAAGAATCACTGAAAAGTTAAAACAAACAGCTCATTTATCAAATTAAATGTCAATCGACAACATCCATCGGTTTATTAATAAACTTCAACTATATCCGACGATCCTGCATACAGTAGTCAGCAAAAGAGTTAGGTATGCAGCATACCTTACTCTTTTGCTGACTGTACATACAAAAAACATTTTTACAAAAAAAAAAAACAACAGACTTCTTTTATTTTGTAAAAAGTTTTTATTTTTCACTTTTAACCTAACCTAACCTACCCCAAACAAATTCATACATCACTACTTACTTGCTATGTGAATATCAGTGACAGAAAGGTATTGAACACATCTGCCTACCCCTTTAAAGGGTACAGGCGTGATGTTATGTTGTGTGATTGCGTAAACAATGCATACCTACGTAGGTATGCTATAGCAGCAATCGCGGTTAACTTGCTGGCATTTATTGAAGAGTTCCGTTGTCTGTCTCCGAAACTCATCATCAGATCTTTACGAAATTTAAATGGGAGCATTTCGGAATAAACCTCTTTAGAACAAAAAAAAAAATCGGTTAAAAAATAGATTTCGACGAACTGACAACCTCTTCTCTTTTTAGAAAAAAGTTCGTCGAACTACGGTCATCAATACCAAGGTACAGACGCCAGCACATCAAGTTACTACAATCTGTCAGATTTCTTTAATAGATTTTCGACTTTATTGCTAAAACATAAGGTTCAAGGTTGATTGGGAAAATCTGACAGTTTCGGATAGGTTGACCTGCTGGCGTCTGTACCTAACCTAAGATTTACATTCGTCGCAAATAACTGTCAATTATTTCGCTGTTTTGATTGATTAACATAACGTCACACACTCACGCCTATATTCCCCGAAGGTTTGGGCAGAGGTGTACCTTTAGCATACCTACATTTTTGTTTAGATTAATTTGTCACACACCCGACGAGTTCTCGTTTATCGCAGAAGAACTATCGATTATAGTACTCGCTTGGCGACACTCGCTGCTCGTTGTCGGTGCCGGCACAAAATACAGATAGTACAGGAAGGCAATCACATGTGTATGTACGGACGCCAGCAGGTCAGCCTACCCGAAACTGTCAGATTTTCCCAATCAACCTTGAACCTTATATTTTAGCAATAAAGTCGAAAATCTATTAAAGAAATCTGACAGATTGTAGTAACTTGATGTGCTGGCGTCTGTACTTCACTTTTCATACCTACGCTCGGCGGTCGCGCTAGGGTTGTCAACTTTGGCTTATGCACAAAAAACTATCGTGGTAGTGGCACTCGTATCTAGTTGTTTGATTTATTGTTGAGCTTATTCTACAATATTAAAACAAAACAATAAACATAGTATTACAATACAAAAAGTTTACAGAACAAACTGAAAATCCCTAATAACTTCAAAACGGATTACCCTATTTACACAATTTATTTTGCCCTATCCGTTTTAGACCTAAACCTATCAAATGCCACTAAAAACAACACAACATCCACACAAACAAAAAATCATGTTTTCAACTTACGTAATATTTGGTGGCGTGAATTTACCTTACAAAAAAGTTACTTCGTTTATACTGATTCAAAATAGGAAACTATTAAATAAATCGAGCTTAGATAGCCATTTTTTTGTTGCTCCATTTTTGCACTTCACAGACGCGTCTCAAGCGGATGGCACCCGCGCTCGCACTACTCCCAACCCGTCCGAGATAACGTGTCCGTGAACGGTGCACGGTGTTTATGTGTGCGTTGCTTGAGCGCACTTTGTATGTAGATTGCCTTCTGAACTATCTACTATCTGTATTTTGTGGTGCCGGCAGCGCGGCGGCGCGGTAGGACAGGTGTCAGTGTAGGTACAATACATAATCAATATGATAATGCACTACAGAGGGATCTTACTATTTAATTTATATAAATGTGAAAGTTTGAATGTTTGTTACTCAATCACGCAAAAATGGCAGAGCAGATTTATATGAAATTTGGCACGAAGATAGTTTATAATCTGGAAAACACATAGGATAATTTTTATCCGCTCCGACGATGTCGCGAAATCTCCTAAAGATCTGTAACAATAGAAAAAGTAATTGTGTCTCATTAGTGACAGTTGAGCCCGGTAAATGGTCCACACAATCGAGTAGAGTTGGTCGAGTTGTTCATGTAACTATCAACTTATGCAGAAAAGCTAGAGAATTATTAGAATGTAGGATGCCATAGCGAGCGGAAGGAGCTGACAATTTCAGCACCCCGCCTATGATTTAAAGTTAGTTTTTCTTTTGACAGCCTCTAGATATGACGCTTACTTACAGGAACTAGAGGGCCGTATGAAACGCGGGGCCCTGGGCAATTGCCCAGAGTGGCCAATAGAAAAGACAGCCTAGATGAAAATATTCTCCCAGTGAATGCTGCAATAGCAGAAAAATTCAAAAATTCAAATAGTCAATATTTAAAATATTGATTTTTTTATAGTACCTATTATATAGTCATACTCATACCATACGCAAAATACGCGCATTGACGTAGAGTTGCGGACACCAGCCCGTATTACCTTAGTCATATACTATGCGAAATAGAGTAAGAGTACAACACTCTAATTTAGAGTACAGTTAACAACCCTAGCTAGAGTAATACGTAAAAAAAGTCATCGCTAGAGCAGATTTGTACCCAATTTTATTTAAAAGTAATGATTGATTTTTTTTTTTGCGGATGGGAAATCATCAAATGACCCCTCCCGCTCTGGGTGGAGCGGAAGGGAGTGTCAGACTCTTACTGACTAAAACCCACCCGTGTTCCTTCCTTAGCCCTTTATGTTCCGGGCCAGCGGTAACCCTTTCGGACAATCCCGCTGACCCGGCAGGCTTCGGCCCTATGGGGCCCCTCCTCGATGCTGACATCTCTTTGAGGCGCGCGTGGAACACGTACGCGCCGTCCGGCACGGGCCTGGTCCTGATCGGACGGTGAGCTACCCATTACTCTCCGCCCGCAGGCCCGCGCCTACGCTACGGTGGCCGGGAGTCGTCGCGCGGCTCCCGACGCCCGGAGCGTCTCCCGCGGCGGCTGGGACGGGAGGCTCTCTCCCTGAGCCGTCCCGCCACCTCCTTCGCTAGCTTGACTGCTTCGCAGAAGGAGGTGACTGCCTCCCACTCCCTCTCGCCCCGGACCATGGCTTGCACCAGGGCCGGGCGCGAGAGGTCGCCGCGCCGCTGCCGATCGCCTCTACGAGGACACGGCGGTGCTCCGCCCAAGCGGGGCAGACCTCCACCGTGTCCTCTGGGCGATCCTGGCAATGGTGACACCCGGGCGTTTCCTCCCGCCTGATGATGTGCAGGAACCTCCCGAAGCTTCCGTGTCCGGTGAGGACCTGCGTCAGGCGGTATATTTGAGCCTTAGGAAGACATTCTTCGCTGACATTTTTTATAAATGTAAATACATTTATATCTGAAATGTTTTAAATTTTTCTGCTGCTTTTAATTTCATCCAACAAGTCATCATCATCTGCCTAGCCTTTTCCCAACTATGTTGGGGTCGGCCTCTAGTCCAACCGGATGATTACTGATTGTCTGAGGTACTTTGCACTCGAGCCCATTGTTTTTTTTATTTATTAATTTTCACCAAGACACAAACATCAGTGTAGCCCTGGCTTTTGTACTAGGAGTAGGTAGTAAAACATAACCTCACGTGTTTCTCCGAAGGGGTAGCGTAATGAGGGAACAGCCTTAGTGAGTTTCTATCTGAAAAATATTCTCGCACTCGTAAGACTGTAATACAATAACTTGTACTCTTCTTCTAAAGTTTTGATTTTCTTCTCGGTAAGGGCTAACGCCTGCTGCAGCTGTACAGATCCCTTAATTTGTTGCTCTTGTAGTAGTTTCCTTTCATCGCTTATGTGCTTCCAGACTGAATCGAACCAATGAAGACCTTCAAAGTTCGTGTCCTGAAAATAATAAATAGATTATAGTTACCTAAATCATTAAAATGAAGAGGTAACCGCTTTTAAATACATTAAGATATTTTATCACTACCGGCGCCCCACGATATTTCTGGGCGATATTTCTGCGGGCTCTGTGGCGTACCCGTCTCTACTCTTGAGGAGTAGGTAGATAGGTAGTAGGAGAGACGAAAATTTAAACAACCAGCCTCCGAAGGGTTATGTTATGAATTCTTTTGTTCCTGTTAATTGATTGATACAGTTTAATATAATACTTTGTCGACTTATGCAGAACAAGGAGAACGTAAGATACGGTAGCGGGAGAAGAGAGCTCGGAAATTTTTGGACTCCTCCTCAGATATGTTAAATTTTCTTAAGAAATACCTAGACGGTACTTTGTCGACTCATGCAGAAATGTTTGGAAATTAGGAAAACGTAGGGATGCTAGATCGCGTGCAACGAACTTGAAAATTTTAGCACTCCGCCACGGAAGGCTTAGGGCGAAATCGCGTACACCTGGCGAAATCTTTACGAATTGTTTTAGGTGAAACGAAAACAGTAGTTACAACATGTAGAATACATGTTTTATACCTTGGTGTAAACGCGGGGTGAGAGTAAAAGTGTGGTGGAATTGTTTTGCGTTACTAACCTGGTCCAATAATTTCATAATATAAGCAACACCCATTGCAAAGCCATCATCAGTAAATGCTGCACCAATTTTATTTTTCTTTGACATTTTGTCTTTCGATAATATCATGTGTTCCACAAAATTTAAAGTCAAAGGTGGAATTATGATGTAGAAATTTTTAAGATGAACATTTTTAGGATTCCGAAATACAGGTGCGAATACATCAACGAGTAGTTTAAAATATTCTGTTCCTTGGATAAAATTCGATATCAAGTCATTGACATTATGGTCTAAATTTTCTGACGATTCAATCGTTCTTGGTCCAAGACCACTCTCCTCACTAAATTGTTTAAAAGATTCGACGTTCTCGAGATTTGGCAAAAACATGGTAGCATCAGAGCAGCAATGTCGGCCTCCTGAGCGAATCATTCTAACGTATCCCATGGCATTTCCAATTTGACTTATAAGGTCGCGGAACAAATCTAAATAGCTCTGACCCTCTTCATTTAATCCAA
This sequence comes from Oligia fasciuncula, assembly GCA_963082905.1. Taxonomy (NCBI): domain Eukaryota; kingdom Metazoa; phylum Arthropoda; class Insecta; order Lepidoptera; family Noctuidae; genus Oligia; species Oligia fasciuncula. The sequence goes on along the minus strand of OY720395.1, from coordinate 9,234,836 downwards.
GCACTCTTATGCCCTTGTTAAATTTTTCGGCATTTTTGTATGAATATACATTTCCATTTGCATCAGTGGTCTCCTTGAAGTTTCTAAGATCTTTAATCAATCTTGACTTGATGTGTTCATCATACATAAATTGGGAAAAAATGAAGAACTTTTTCTTCAAGAATTGATAAGTAAAATTCACAGTCGTATTCATAATGCCAGTACCATGAGTTCTAATAGAGTTTGCAATGTGCCTGATGTTAATAGAATTTAAATGTTTGTTATTACTGCTTTTTTCAATAAATATTTGGTTGTTCAAGTTGTACAAGTACTTAGAAACAAATATGTGAATGTTGCGCATAATTTCTAATACATCCAAACCTTGCTCTAAGGTCTGCGTGGGTAGATTATCTTGTACCGTCTTCAGATTAAATTTGAATTTCGCCATTTGTCGCATTTCACCATACGTTTTCCAATCTGATAGCACAACCGTTGTCAGATTGTAGTACATCGTAGACAAGTAGTGTTCTACTGAAGGCACAATGGACATGTAAAGGAATTGCATCCTAAAGTTATCCACAATAAGTAACAATTTCTTGGTCATATCAAATGTAAAAGGATTTACAACATCCAACTGTAAGTGTGAATGAATATGAAGTCTCAAATTTGTCTCTATATTTTGACTTGCACTTAGTATTATTTTATTATCTATCATAGATTTCATACTGTTCAGAAACTGTTGGTACTTTGTCATTCCATAATGCTGATCAGTTTTATGCAATAATACAATGCAGTCTTCCAAGACCATAAGAAAATATTTCAGTTTTAAAGTATTTAACTGCATGCTGAAATTTTGTTCGAAATAAATGGGGATAATATTTTGGTGCCACAATAACCATGAGCAATTGCATAAATTATCCATAGAGTGTATAAAATTTGATAAAGTTTGGATTTTCTCAAGTAGTTTCCCAAGTCTAATGTAGCTGTCTTCTAAATAAGTTGTGTCTGGAACAAAGCTCAAGGCAATATTAGCAGCTATATTTCTTTCGATGGTTGCAGCTCCTTTCAGCGCCCTTTCCGCAATCACTAGGCATGTCAGTTCATCAAGTCGCTTATTTGCATAATTTTTATCAGTCATTAAAGACTTTTTTACCTCAAGTATAGAGGATGTTGACTGAAACACAAGGTGCTGCAGAATCATGTTAATTGAAATAATTATTTGATTACGATTGCGGGTGAGAGCATTCTTTAAGGTTTTTAACATGTACATAATCTCAAACAATGATATCAAAATACTCTTCGGCAGTGGTATACCCAGGGTGAGATGTAAGTTAATCAAAGTGAGCACTGAATGGTTTGTTCTGGATGCAATCTCAAGACCTTCTAAAAGAGTTTTAGCATGCAAACTCATTTCAGCAGCACTCAGCTTGTGATGATTAGAAGAAAATATTTCTTCAATACTGAGCACCCACTGTGTGCATATCATGTGAAGATGTGCAATGTCCTTGGCTAAACTAGCTTTCTTTGTACTGATGTAGGCTTGTCTTGCCTTAACCATTGTTTGTGATATTTTGTCATGTTTAGCACACTGTGATGCAACATGTCTTTGAAGGAATTGTTCAGGAAACCAGATTGTTGTCCCAATAATGTTTATACTGTGTGCCTGTAACAATTTGAAAAGTGAGTTTGCTGATTTGTCAGACTACATAATTAAACTAAAACTATTCAAAATCTGTGTTAGCAAATAGAAATCACACAATTTCAATATTCATTTTTTAAATCTTAGGTAGGCTATAAAAGAAGAAATTGATGTGTTTACTAATGTTTTGGTCATTATTGGGTGTTGCTAAAGCATACACCATAAAGACCTGCCTACTACATAAATAGAGTTGGTAGACAGTTTATAAAATTAAGGGGGATTTAGCTATACCTACCTATTTTCAACATTGAATTTCTGTACTCCCACTGCAATCCTAGAACTGTCAATTTAGGAACGTAGATTGTATGAAAAACAGGGTCCGATCTAAGGAGGGACGGGGGGGGGGATAACCGGGCAAATGCTCAGAGTGGCAAAATTGAGCGGCGGCAAAATTGAGGGTACCGGGCGGTTGCACGGAGTCCTTAATTTTTCTCACTGGGAGAGAAAAATCTTACAAAATAACCATGCTTATCAAACCGACAAAAAAGTATTTTTAAAGGTTTTAAAAGAATGCTATTTTTGCAGCTGTAAATTTTTAGACGGACCAACATATTTTACCATACTATTTTTTTTTCACTTTCTTTTTGTTCACTTAGGGATTTTATGTCGGACTCGAATGGGTTACAGAAATTAAAACACCTCCAACATCCATACTAATATTATAAATTCGAAAGTAACTCTGTCTGTCCGTCTGTATGTTACTTTTTCATGCCTAAACCACTGAACGGATTTCAATAAAATTTGGCAGAGAGATAGATTGCATCTCGGGGATCGTCGATGCGAGGGGCTAAGCCCTGCAGAGCTGCGTATCTTCACGGATGGATCCAAAACAGGTAGTGGAACAGGTGCTGGAATCTTCTCGGAGGATTTCAACATACATATAGCCACTCCACTGGGGGTTCACAACACAGTGTTCCAGGCCGAGTGCATGGGTATTACTCTGGCCGCTTCAGCCATTATAGCCAGGGAAGTGAAGGACCACTCAATCCGCATACTCTCAGACAGTATGGCTGTTCTGCAAGCGCTGAACAGTTACACAGTTGATTCTGGGCTAATATACGAGTGTCACCAGCGCCTCAATCAGGTGGGTAACCTCAATAAAGTAACCATTCAATGGATCAAGGGACACAGCGGCTCGCGGGGCAACGATGCAGCCGACGAGCTTGCCAGGAGAGGGTCGAGCATGGCACCGGTGGGACCTGAGCCCATCGCGCCACTCCCCTTCGGGTTTCTACGCACTCTGGTAAGGAAACGCACCAGAGACAAGCACGACAAACTTTGGACGGATCAAGGAGAATGCAGGCAGGCTAGGGAAGCACTTCCCGCATTGGACGCCCGCCTCACGAAACAGGTTCTTCGTCTAACCAAGCAAAAGCTGCGTATAGTTACTGCAGCTTTAACTGGCCACGGGTCATTTAATAAACACCTCTATGTCATAGGAGTAACAGACAGTCCGCTGTGCAGAGCCTGCATGGAGGATGACGAGACAGCGGCACATGTGCTGCTAAACTGCCCGGTAGTCGCCACGTACAGGGCAAAGTACTTCGGTAACCCAGGTACCCTACGTGAGACGGTCAGTAACATCAAGACGTTGCTGGCCTTCCTTGAGGAGCTGGGGTGGATCGAATAATAGTCGATTTTCCCACCCGTACGCAAAATACGCGCTTTGTCGTGGAGTTGCGGAAACCAGCCCGTATTACCTATTACCTATCTCGGGGAATGACATAGGATAGTTTTTATCCCGATATTCCCACGGGATCGACACTTATGCGGGTGAAACCGCGGGGCACTGCCAGTCTTCTATATACAGATGTTCCAAATAGTGACGTCAATTAAAAAAAAATTGATGTCTCAAACCTAGGGATATCCGAAAATACCCCATGTATGTTTGATTTTTGATAGTTTAAGAGATATGAATATTTTTTTGAATTTATGGGGAAATTCTTCAGGGACAGCTTTAAAAATTTATAGCTTTTAATCAACAAGCTCTTTTGATGATTTTTTTTTGCAATGGGACTATCATGAAATATCCTTTCATGTCCCTAGTTATTATAGATTATTGAATTGAGATAAGGAGTTTGTATAAAGGGCGAATGTATTTTTTGCCCGGAGCAGCTAAATAACTAGATTGGGCCCTGATGAATAATAAAATCAATAATAAAAGTTCATATACTTAGCAAATGCTACATTAAGTACATAGCAAAGTTAATTTTAGAATATAAACTAAGCCAGACATACTACCAATGTTATAAAAATTTGATGATGTGTTAAGTCATTCATCAGAATTTTAATATTTACCTTTGTATTCAAATCAATTAAAGCTTTGAAAATCTTCCTGTCGCTATTTCCAAACAAATGTGCAGACAGTACATAAAGGCTATTCACTTTGATACATTTATACATATTGCTGACATTGGGCTGCTCTTGTATAAGTTTGTCAAGATTTGCTATTGCCTGCTTCAGATATTGAGTGAATTCTGTTGCTACCAATGAGCAGTTCTTATCAACTAAACTGCTTCTTAATGCTGTCAGGTTTTGAAGACTCTTTTGTACAATGTCATCATTCATAATCTTATTTGTGACAGTATTTATAGCCCCCATCATGGCCTTGAATTTGTCCTCCATTAAATCCAGATTTTCTGGTGAATGGCTGAAGGATTTCATAGTTTTACAGTATTTATTCCAATTAGTGATCAAAGAAGTGTTGGATATTAATAATTCTAGCAAAACAAGAACAGTAAATATTTCTCCAATGTGGTTTATAATGTAATGTAGTTGTATCCCATCTGGAATATGAAATGTACAAATTAATTAAACATTTCCATTTATTTGGCTTTTGATTCAAATCAAAAGTTAGGTCACATTTAATAAACTTACTGATATTAATGGCACCTTTGGTGAAGATAGCAAACACTTGGCTGCAGAGGTTCCGTAACACATCATCACAACGGTTGGTGAATGCACTCAGTGAACAAATTGACACCATTTGTGTACTGATATCATTGTTATTATATTCATCATACACTGATAAAAAACTAAAATGCCTGTAATAGAATATGAAAGGGTCAGTGGGTTGTCTTAGGGGCGGATTTGAAAACTCACATTAACATATTTGTTTTGTCTCTTCTAAAAATAGGAATTAGTCTTCTAAATAACTATCATAATAATCATACCTTTCAAAGGCTTCCTTTTTGAGAGCCACAACTTCAACACATAATGAAGAAAGCACACTCAACACTTTGGTCATCAAAGTGTTATCAGATGATACCAATTCTGTTATTGGAATAAGTTCTTCTGGTATCATTACAACTTGTACTGGCAAATAAGTCCTGTTTTCTTCCCAAAATTCACCTTTTAGTGTAGATGCAAGATCTTGACATTGTGCTTTAAAAAACTGTCCATATCTTTTGAGAAGCCAAGTCCCAGCTTCTTTCTCTATGTCGGTTCTCATTGCTGCAGTGCTTTATTTACTAAAATTATATAATTTGCTGACGTGTTTGATACTTTGATAGCAGTTCAAATATCTAGGTAAGTCAAAGAGTTCAACGTGAAGATCTTTTGTAACAAACTATGATCCTAACATTACACCACAATTCAAAAAACGTTATACTTATATCATTTAATGAATTGAGTAAACATCAACTACACCGAGCAATACTTGTCTTTAATAAAATGATATCACTGCTTTTGCCCACCAATATTTTTATTTTATTTTATTTATTTACTGTCCCGCCCACAACAACAGACTTTGGGCGCTTTCCGAATTAGCTATAATCGCTCACAGCGCTCACATCATCTCACATGCGTTCCGATTTAGATGTCACGATTATGACAGCTGAGAGCTGTCAACAATTCGGAACGCCTGTGAACGCGCTCACAGTGCTCGCTCTTTCTTATCAAAGTACTCTGTGTAGTGATGTGAACCGGTTTCATAAAAACCTTAAAAAAAACGGTTTTAGTAAAAACCGATAATCACCGGTTCTCATTGAAAAACCGATTACAATCACAAAACATGTATCCGAGTCTTTGATATGTATCCGAACATGAGTCTTTTCCGTTTAAAATATTGTCTATGGTACGGGAATCCCCCGATATCCCATTTTAATATGCGACTAACTTCACTATACTAAAATATTCCAGTAATGCTATTCAGTAAAAATCTCACCGTGAAAATACTTAGGTAAAGTGAGCTACTGAGCTGTCAATAATGTCAATCCTTAGTATCAGGTGGAATGACAGCTCACTTATGACGCTCACAGTTTTGACAGTGATCTTTTTACAGAATAGCACCGAAGTTTTGCTTGCGAATTATTTGGAGTTTTCATGTTTGTTTGCGAAAATGCCTAAAGTAAAAGGTAAAATCAAGTACAAGAAATTATTTTGAGAAGATTGATAATCTTATTGCAAAGTGCGCTAAAGTGATCAAAGTTGGAGGAGGAACCTCGAATTTATATTAGCACATATTAAGAGAAACCATCCCCAGGCTACAGTGGAGGTGGATCGAGGTGAAGTGGGTGATCAGCCAGGTGACACACAGGCACAGGGAACGTCTACTGGCACAACACAAGAAAAACCAACGGAGACTCCACGCGCACGCCCCATATTTCATACTACTCTGAAAATGACCGCAGCAAGTAACAAAAAGAAAATTGATAAATATTTGACTGTGATGATCGGACGGAATATGAAAGAGAAGGGAGTGAATGATAGCGTGACGGTTGACAGGGGCGAATGGAAGAAGAAAACGTGTTGCGCCGACCCCAAGTAAACATGGGATAAAGGCAGGAAGATGATGATCGGACGGACGTACGGACGTACGGAAAAAACTAAAAAAACCTTAAAAAACCGGTTTTAATAATTAATTAATCGGTATAAACCGGTGTTGAAAATCGTAATCGGTTCACATCACTAACTCTGTGTTGTTGTCATATCATAGACTTCTTCATTCTAAGGATTTAATACTAGAAACAAAAACTCCTAAAAGCGCCATCTAGCGTAAGCGAAGCGGACATTGGGACATGCAGCGCTATCTGTCGGATGAGGTACTGGCTTTTTATAAAACTAATACCTCAGTGGCCCATCTATTGTACACACAGCTGCATTAAGTAGTTACCCCACCAAAAGACATGTGCGTTCAAATCCGTGATAGGCCCAAGTTGGTTTTTGTATTTTGCAAAAACATTTTATTTTAAATAATGTATTGTTTTAGTGAATAAATAAGTTTAAGTAAGTATTTTTTTTTAAATTCTGTTTTTATTATTGTTTTTTTCAATAAAACAATACTTTTGCGACGACAAGCAACAATAATAGGGTTAACATTTACGACAACTTATTCATCGTCTAAATAGACTGGAGGTTTCAAGACCGCTTACCGTGCATAAGATTGGAAGTTCAAATCCTATATAGGCACGAAATGTGCTTTTTGTTCATTATATTATTTTGATATATTTTTCTATTTTGTTTTAAGGCGAAAGCGCCAGGGTAGCCCGCGAAATTCATTTTTTTTTAGGTTTTTTGCAATTTGCTGGTCAGTATTAAGTTGTATGTTGATTAAAATATGATTCGCGGCCGTAACAAATATGTATTTATAGAATTATAATCATTAAAGTCATCAACACAACTCTCTAAGACCATGTAATCCCCAAGAATGACTATTTCATGAAATCTTGACATTTGGGGATTACATGGTCTTAGATAGTTGTGTTGATGACTTTAATGATTAGAATTCTGTAAATAAATATTTGTTACGACCGCGAATCATATTTTAATCAACGTACAACTTAATACTGACCAGCAAATTGCAAAAAACGTAAGAAAATTTGAATTTCGCGGGCTACCTTAGAGCTTCCCCCTTAAGTAGTAATTATTTATAAAGAATTAAAAAATCAAGAAAAATAAAATACTTTATTAATCATTTATTAATATTTATTATTGCTATTATTTAACAAAACTATGATCTTATTTTACAACAAACAGAACAACTATTTTAGTTCTCATAAAATCAGAAATCATTTAAAAAAATAATTGATAAATAGTAGTCGTTTACTCTTCGCCGTTTTAAGTGAACGTATACAAAGTTCTAACTTGAAGGTATGGATTAATTTTATAAAGACAACGTAAGTAAGTAAAATTAATGGATACCCTCAAATTATAACATCTTTCGATTAGACAGGGACCTAAAGATATAATGACTCAGCCGATAGTAGATAACAATTTCATCGCAATTCGTATGGGCTCGCTGGCTAGTTCGTCAAACTGCCGGTATGAGTATGGTCGATGGTTCGAATCCGAGTCAACACAATGGACTCTTTTTGAAGTATTCTTTAGATTATTCGTAAGGAATTCAATGTTGTAGCAGTGTAACATTTTAAAACTTGAGGGGTTAGGACATAGTGACGCTTTCTGTACATTTAGTATTTTATCTATGGTCATAGACCAGCATCATATTTAGTCTTTGTCATAGACATGCCCTGGTAACTTAGAACATATTATTTTTATTGCGAAAAGTGCCATCTATTTTCAATACATAGAACTTTTTATTGCAGTGTTACCACTTTTTTTTGCTTGAAATATTTGGTATAAAGTACCAAATATTTCAAGCAAAAAAAAGTGGTTGCGACCAGGGGGAGTCAACTGTGTTAGGATTGGATGGCTCAGTAGGTGTGAGTAGGTGGGTTTGGTATAGAGTTTCTAGTACCAAAAAATAAATGTTAAAATATCGATGGTAAATGGCAACATCAACGTTTTCAGTCAGACGTCAAAGTATAAAAAATTCAAAATGGCGTTTCAATTTTTTCAAACGGTTCAAAACAGTTAATCGTGTGATAATTAGTTTTTGTTGTTGTTTTTCCTGTATTTCGTGTGATTTTCCGTTCAAATTGCGTCGAGTTGAGTATTCTCCTCGAGACTCCGAATACGGGATACCATACCGCTGCATTTTGTTGTTTTAGAAGCCTAGTGACTTTTTAGCATAATGACTCTTATTTTGTGTTTATTTGTGTTCTTTGATCAGTGAATCGGTGAAAAATTATGAGGGACAATAACCGAAAATGTGCAAAATGCAATGCATCCACAGCACAAGGTTCGGAACTGATCTTACATCGTTTTCCGAAACCATGACCTTCCAACGTACAGCGGTATGTATAATAATTAATCCAAACTATAGTACCAATTTCAATCAGCATTATCATTCTGTTGTTGATAAAAAAATTCAACCCTAAACTCATGTTTCCAGGTCGGAAGCATGGGCAAAGTTTTGTTACCCAGAGGAGAACTGGAATTCTGTGGAATTTCAGAGAAGCCTCTTTGTAAGCCATAAAATGCTTTGTTCTAAGCATTTTCCCGAAAGTGCATTTGTCCAAGACCATTTGCAAAGGAAAAAGCTGCATAGATATACCATTCCATCTGAACGCTTCACCACATCAACACACAGCTTTCAAGTTGAGATGTCCATTGCTGACACTGGATCCAATCAACAGCTTGGAACTGCAAGAGCATCTGATTCAATTGACTCATCTAATGTAAGTTTTATTAAATATATTATACTAGGTTCTGTCAGCGGCTTTGCCCGCATGGTATGACGATAAAAAGCCTATGTCCTTCTCCAAGGTTTAATGTATTTCTGTATAAATTTCATCAAAATCAGTTCAGTGATTTAGGCGTGAAAGTGTAACAGATAGAGTTACTTTCACATTCATAAAATTAGTCGGGATGTAGGGACTATCTCGATGGTCTAGTGGTAGCAAGAGCTACTGCTAAGCATGATGTCCTGGGTTCGATTCCCGGGCCCGGCAGTGTTATTGAGTTTTCCTATCTGGAATTAAAAAAGTTTAGTTATTGTCTAGAAGATATCTCCTAACCTTTTTAATACATGTCAGTGCTAGTTCGGTAATTTAATGTTGTTATTAACATTAATAGCAACTAAAGATTAATCCTAAGATTTTTTTTATTTTTATTTTCTATAATAAGGAAGACTCTTTTTCATGTTCTTTATAGGCAGCACTTATCATTACATTCTGATGTCAGTGCTACTTTGGTAATTTAATGTTGTTGTTAACATTAATAGCAACTAAAGTAAAATGTTTTTTATTCATAGTTTTAATTTTTTAATGTGCCATACTAAAATCGCCAACCTTCTAAGATCACTTTTGCAACCGTCTGTCGTCATAGCTGTTGTTTTTTTTTCAATAAGCAACTACTTACGGTGGCACGGTTGGCCCAGTGGTTAAGCGATTGACTGCTGTGCTATGTGTCGCGGGTTCGATTCCCGCACGGAACAAATATTTGTATGACCTACAAGTAGTTGTTCCGGGTCTGACTGTTTGTGTATGTGAATTTAAATGTTTGTAAACGCACCCACAGGAGAAATTCCTAGTGTGGGGCAATGTTTTTATATAAAAAAAAAAGGTAAACTGAAACTAGACCAATGAAATTCTGAAATGAGTGGCAGGTTCTACTGTTCCTAAAATTGTGAATAATAAATTTATGTTCACACTTAATTTAGATTCCTCTATTTTTGGTTTTAGGCTAAATCCACTGAAAAAACTGATAAAGAAAAGTGACTAATTAAGGGGCTTACATGACCTAAAGCACGGTCATTGTCGGACTGCATAGAAAAGGAAGAGAAGCGCGATGACACAACGCTGGTAATTTATTGCAACATAATTATGAAGCAATTAATTAATTACAAAAAATCTATTCATCATCATCATAATCAGCATATAATGTTCCTCTGCTGGGACACAGGCCTCCTCTCGGTGAGAGGGAGTGGGCCGTAATCCACCGCGCGGGCCCAGTGCGGATTGGCAGATGTCACATGTCTTCGAATTTTTGGTTCTAGGACATGCTGGTTTCCTTACGATGTTTTCATTCACCGTTTTGAGAGCAGTGGTGATGAAATAATTTACACAAAGTAAAGCGCCTGACTGGGTTCGAACCTACGACTTACAACTCGTAAGTCGCGGCCGTTACCACTTGGCCACCACTGCTCTCTAAAAATCAAAAAATCTATTGTTTGGACTAAAATATTAAAACAAGTGTGTGTAGTGTTTTCGTATGTTGCTTGTAGAATAATTAATATGCCAAAAAATCTGAATGATTGTATGTATATTAGTATGGTTTTTATTGTAAAAAGAATGTTTTTAGAGGTATCTCACGATTTTTAGTGTTCCGTACCAAAATGGTAAAAGCGGAACCCTTATGGTGAGACTAAGTCTGTCTGTCTGTCACAGCTGGCTGGATATCCCAAGAACTATTAATGCTATCAACTTGAAATTTGGAATAGTTTTAGATGATGTTTACCCAACTATTTTGCAAATAAGAAAGAAATAAAAATATATTATGCATATTTTTTGCAACAGGGACTGAAAAGGGAATGTTATCATATGAAAGAGCGCAGTTTGCACATTCTCAAACATTATTTTTTTTAGGCTGCATGGTTTTCGACTTTTGATGAAAAATTATCAGATAGACGAATTTCAAGACCACGGAGGAGAGCATGGACGAGATCCACAAATAGCAGGTCATGCTCTAGTATTCATGATTTTATGTGTAAGGAAAATAATTAAACAGCCTGTGGCATATTATTTGTCAAGAGATCATGTCACTGCAGACAGATTAATGATTTTGATCAAAGAGGTAGGTACATTATTGTATTAAAATTATTTACACTTATTTACTGTTTAGATAACTGAAAATCATTTTCTATTTATGACCCTATGTTATTTTTATTTTATTTTCTTAATAAATATTATTAACCAACTTAATTTTCTAATTACAGGTCCTCCAGGCATCATAATTGCTGCATTTATTTGCGATATGGATGGGGTAAATAGAAGAACACTTTCACAACTAGGGGCATCTGTTGAACAACCGCATTTTAGATTCTAGGAGCATGAAATTGTTGCTCTACACGATGCCCCATCTTCTCAAATGTTTTAGAAATTTATTTCTAAAATACAACTTAAAATGCCAACACTAATGTTGAGTGCAATGGAAAACAAATTGCAGGTAATAATATCTTTAAATTTTATACTTTTACGGGGAGTATTACCACCAGTAATTTCTCTCATCTGGGGACGCGGTAGTGCCCCCGCCAAGTCGAGCAAAAAGCGGCACGGCCGGATATTTTACGACCTTCTATAACGTTTCTTTGCAACGACACTACTGGCAACCTAGTACCATTGCAAAGTTTCGGTGGGTTTAAATTACGGAGTAGTATGATGGGCACGCCAATCTTAAGTTCTAGTTTGTGAGGGGCTAGACCAGGCACAATTATACTGTTTAAAAATTCTGTTGGGTAATTAACCACTTCATCCGGATTGCAAACTGCATTGATGGAAAGGTATGTTTGTGATTTCACATGATGAATTATATGGCGAAGACAGTCCGTGTTTTTCTTTTTTCGCTGCACTACGTAGGTACAATCAAAGAGATTGGGATTGGATTTGGATTGGATTGATTGGTATTTTAGCACAGACAAAAAAAAAATTGCTGAAAAATGCTTCACCAATCTAAGCGCACGGCAGTGCGCAGGCCAAGTTCCAGCAAGAGGCCGCACGTACGCCGTGCACTATTTACCTGAACCGCTTCGAGCTACTTTTGACCACCCTGTATCTAACTATTTGTCACACGAAATCGAATCAAACTTCACATACACAATACCATGACTGCTGTTAGTTCGAATACCAAATTTCATAACTGTAGCTTTAATAGATTCGAAGTTATGGACTATTCCAAATTGCTAAAGTGGCACTGACTGACTGACTGACTCACTCACTTAGAGCTAATCAAAATGTTTAGGGACTTCTAGTAGGCCTAGAAACTTGAAATTTGGCACGAAGCTAGATTTAGCATGAAATTAAAGGAAAAATTAAAAAGAGGTCAAATGTGAGTTTGGCTCGCATACAGAGGGTCCCATAATAAATTTTTATTTACTCTAGCCGGCCTAGAAACTTGGAATTGGGCATGAAGCTAGACATTAGCATGAAATTAAAAGAAAAATTAAAAACAGGTCAAGTGTGAGTTTGGCTCGCATACAGAGGGTCCCGTATGATTTTTTTTTTCTAGCTGGAACTAGACATTACCATGAAACTAAAAGAAAAATTTAAAAACCGGTGTTAATGGGTCGATTGGTACATTATATAAGATTCTGTGGGACATTGAGAACAGGACTAAAGTTAAAAAACTTAAAATTAGTTTCAGCCATGGTTTACTTTATGATCTCGAGAGTGTGAAAACTAAATTTGAAGTTTTGAGCCGTGCTTTTGTTTACCGGGAGCAGTTTCCGATATGTTTAGCTTACGCAATCAGCATTTATAAGAGTCAAAGTTTGAGCTTGGACAATGCTTTAATTGATATTAGTTATTCTATATTCACTTGTGGTCAAGTTAGCCTACGTAGTATTATCTAGGGTAAAAAGTTTAAGTGGTGTTCATTTGATAAATATCGATCCTAGCCAGATCAAAGCACAAGAAAGTGCTATTGTTTAGTACAACAGATTAAGGTCGCTTTATAGACCGGATTAAAAAAACATATGTTTGAAAAAGAATAAGTTAAAAAAACAGCTGATAGGGAGTGATCTATACGTCCAAACATTGCCGCAGTTCAGACTGCAGCGGGGTCATCATTTAATAAAAAAAACACCTCTTAAAAGAAAAAATAATAAAAAACCAGAAATATAAAAAATAAATAAAAACCTAGGCTATACAATTAAATCCTACACGTGTATCTACCCACTTGGAAAAAAGGAATTAAATCCCACCAAAAACATAATGTTGAAAAAGAAGGCCAAGTTCCTTACTTCATGTAGATGTTTGACCAGCAAAAGAGTTGAAATCGAAACCAATGCCAAGTTTTAAACCATTTTCTTTGCACCGGCCTTATTTTGCAATTCTGTTGTAAGTAATTTGTGTTTGAATCTTTTTTAGATATCAATACAATCAATTTTTTCCAATTAAACTTGGCGGGTTTTCAGAAAACCATAAAATAATATAAATAGAAAACCCGCCAAGTTTAATTGGAAAAAATTGATTGTATTGATATCTAAAAAAGATTCAAACACAAATTACTTACAACAGAATTGCAAAATAAAATGCAAAGAAAATGGTTTAAAACTTGGCATTGGTTTCGATTTCAACTCTTTTGCTGGTCAAACAGTGAGACTACGAAACTGGTGAGAGCAGTGGTGGCCAAGTGGTAACGGCCGCGACTTACGAGTTGTAGGTCGTAGGTTCGAACCCAGACAGGCGCTTTACTTTGTGTAAATTATTTCATCACCACTGCTCTCAAAACGGTGAAGGAAAACATCGTGAGGAAACCGGCATGTCCTAGAACCAAAAATTCGAAGACATGTGACATCTACCAATCCGCACTGGGCCCGCGTGGTGGATTACGGCCCACTCCCTCTCACTGAAAGGAGGCCTGTGTCCCAGCTGTGGGAACATTATAGGCTGATTATGGCTGGTCAAACATCTACATGAAGTAAGGTACTTGGCCTTCTTTTTCAACATTATGTTTTTGGTGGGATGGGATTTTATACGATTAACTTAACAGTTAACTGTCCATTATGTTATCCTTTTATGATTCTGCCAAAGTGGCCTTTTTAGGCCCCCAGGTCGTTCATAGATGATAAAATTGATCTTTCACACAACCACGAATCTTCTTTGATATTGAGATTGTAAATATCATCATAAATACTACATAATGTATTAAAATTTCAGTGTCCGCCACAACCTCACAAAGACCGGAAGGTAGTAGTTCTATATCATGAGTACTATTCACTTCTGGACACTTTCCCTCTCCAACATCAAGAAGAATTTTGCTAAATTCTGAATCGGCTGAATGTACTCTCATTACAAACAGACACTCCAATTTTATTTATTTGTATAGATTTCATTGCATTGGTTTTATTTTTTTTCTTGGAACCATTTTTTTTGTTATAGAAGTAGCCTAACGGCCGGTCTCAATAACGCACTTACCTTTAACAATCTGTTAAATTACCTATCTTTTGTAGCTAAAGCCGCATTTGTGCGTTTCAATAAACTAAAGATAGATAGGAATATCTACCTTTACTTTCGATCTATCTTTGGGAGGGCTTACCGCTACCATAGCTATGTAGATCAATAGAAAAAAAACAGAGCGTCTCAATAACATTTTGACAGTTAACTTTAGTTTGTTTTCGTTACTGTCAGTCCAAAATTTGCTATCTCCCGAAATCGGGCGATTTACTGCTGGTTTACATATTAATTACAACTTATTTCATAATAAAATGGATTTGTTCAGTGATGAAAGTGATAATGAGATGTATGAGGCCGGTGTATTTGATTCTGCGACAACTACAGAATCAGGTGAACGCAGAGTGTACAGTAGCATTAACTACGAAAGTGAATTTTCTGACTCGGAATTTACATTTAGATTTAGATTAAATAAAACTAGTGTAAATGAATTATTAGTAAAAATGTTACCAAATTTGAGAGTAAAATCCTCCCGGTGAGTAAGTTATTTCTAGTACTATCAAGTAGAACCAACAAAAGTAATGGACCAACTAGTGTAGCTAAACATGAGATATTTTTATTTATTTATGACTACAACTAATTAAACATTTTATTTCAGGAACTATGGTGTATCTCCACTACACCAGTTGTTGCTCACACTTAGATTTTATGCATTGGGCACAATGCTTGTATCTGTTGCGGACTTCGTTGGAGTTTCAAAAGCAACAGCTAGCAGAATTGTGTCTGATGTATCTCGTGCAATAGCTGGACTGTATCCTGAATACGTTAAAGTTTTGGAAAACACCCAGCATGCCTTCCATGCCATTGCAGGATTCCCTAAAGTACTTGGGGCAATTGACTGTACACATATACCCATACAATCACCTAGTGAGTTGGCATTTTTACTGTTAAAATGTTTTTGGTAAAAGTCATGCTTTCATTCCTTTTACAAAGTTAGTACTTACTCAAATCTAAAGTAATAAATAAGAGATTTTTATTTTTAGATTCTAATATAGGAGAAGAGTACAGAAATAGGAAAGGAATATTTTCAATGAATGTCCAAGGAGTCTAATGCAGACTTGCTATTTATGAATGTAGTTGCTCGGTGGCCAGGGTCTGCTCATGATGCTACTATATTTAACAATTCCATTATTAAAAGTGAGTATAACCCTAACATTTTCTATTATTTATTAAACTTTTCAAGCATACCTATCTGATAACATCACCTACATAAATTAACATTCTTATAATTATTTTCAGTGCAATGTGAAGATGGGATCATTGAAAATAGATGGCTCATTGGTGACAGTGCATATCCTTGTAATTCATACCTATTGACGCCATTGCTCAACCCGGTATCTCTTGCAGAAATTCGCTACAATGAATCACATATTAAGACCAGAAACACCATAGAAAGGTTGATAGCTATTATCATTGATCACTTGCCTATTTGTTTTCATATGAATATGTATAGGTTGTGTAGGTAACTCAAATATTGTTAATAATTTTATACATTTTTCAGGTGTTTTGGTGTATGGAAAAGACGCTTTCCAGTGCTTTCGTTGAAAATCCGTCTTGCATTACAAACAACACAAGCAGTTATTATTGCCACATCTGTGTTACACAACATTTGCAGGTTGAATAATATAAGTGATGTAGAACCTGAAGTTGAGATACCGCTTGAGCAAGCTGATATTATCCTAGTTGAGGGAGTGGGTCACCAACATCATCATGTTAGACAACACCTAATAGATAATTATTTTAGTTGGTATGTACCTACATCATACAATTTGACGTCAGTCTTATGGTTCTAGAAAATAATCAAGGGTATAAATGTTTTTTTGTTTCAGATTTCTACACAGAATATTTGTGGCTAGATTCAACAAAGGAATATTGTAAAAAAAATATCATTAATTCTGATTATATCTAAATGATAAACAATATTCAAATGTTTAATTTTTATATCCTTAACCTTTAGTTTCTTTTTTATAAAATATAATTAAGAAAAACAAAGAGAATATACTGACACAATATTTTTAATTAAACAACACAATACACAATTACACACCCCTTAACTATACACCATATGACAAAACTTAATTATTAATCAATACATGTAATAAATCAAGACTAACTTAGGTATAAATATTGGGAACTTAAACTATTCATTACAGTTAATTTTCTGTTTCATTAATTTTATTTCTAATTCTAGTTTTACATTCTCTAATTCTATTTTTTTATTTTCTAATTCTATTTTTTTATTTTCTAACACAACTTTTTGTGCCTTAGCTTGAAAGTAAGCTGCCAACCCCAGATCCTTGTCTCTCTGAGCTCTCTGTACTTCTTCAGAGAGCTTCCTCCGTTTATTCACTGTAAAAATAAAAGAGTTTTATTTAATTTAAACAGTATTTGCACAAAATTACTTTACCACTGCTTATACTAATTAATCCAATTTTTACACCTTACAACCATTAACCAGTACTGTAAATAATATTTGTCTCAAAACGGTAACCCATACTACTGAACTATGTGGCTAACATTGTAAATTAATTCTAGCGACTAAAGTTAAAAATATGTAACTTACAGGCACTTTTTGGAGTGTTAAAAATAAAGTTCTTTGGTGTGTAACTACCACCACCACCACCACCATTACCACCACAATCACCACCCAATACCACAACGCTACTGCCCTGAGCTAATTCTGGCAATGGTTGGAAGTCTAAAACTTCTACAATTGCTTCAGAGCTGGCTTCGCTAGCAATAGCTTCATCTGCCCCATCACCACCAAACTCTGCAGTTAAACCATTGCATGTAGCACCTAAAATAGATGCTACTCGGTCCAAAACTTCATCAGGAGGGATGTAAGACTTCCCCCCTCCAGTCTGTAAATTAAAAACAAAGTTTAGAGCAACCACAATAAAATGCATGACTAAATATTATTATATATTCCTTAAATACTGACCTTAAGGTTATTTTGTCTTATTAAAGCACTACGCTTCCTTGCAGACTTCTTTAAATTCTCCCACTTGAGTCGAATTTGCTCAGGACGCCGCATATTTCCCGTAACAGCACTGAACTCCTGTGCAATGGATTTCCAAGCTTCTTCTTTAAGTTTATTGTTTGTTGCGTTCGTCGCTTTGGTTGTTATTACTGGATGTTTATTAATCATGTCGAGAAGAAGAATTATGCTGTCCTTTACAAGCGGCTTAGCCTTAATCTGAAAGTAAATTATAATTTAGGCGCGAATTGGTGGCATGGGAAGCCTTTTGTTTATATCTGTTCCAGATATAATAAAGTGTTTAAAACAAAATATAATCAATGGGTACGCAGGCAATACTTACATTTTGTTGTTCAGCCATTTTATGAAATCGTTGCACAATACTTTATATAAATACAAATAAGTTATTAATTTCCAAACAAATCACAAGTCGAAACACTTCAAAACAGATGCGAGCGAGCGCGGGAGTACGAAGGTTGACAGCGTCGCGTCGTTTGCTGGCAAATGTCAAAAATGCGTTTTATTGCATCATGTTAGAAAGCATTTCATCATTATTTTAGTATAAAAGTCCACCGTTTTCGTATAAATTATAAAAGCAGGTTTTTTAAAAGTACATTTTTACTGAAGCTACTATCGTTTAAGCAAAAATAATATTTTTCACGAGAAACAAAACGTAACGCATTTTTTGTGAGGGAAAGGACCTATCTGTCTTTAACTGTAGGTATCGTTACGGAAATTTTGTTATTGAGACGGCAGTTATTGATAGATCAGAAGTAACAGTAAAGCTCTGGTAGCTAACCGAGTTTAACTCCCTGTAGAGTATTGAGATCGGCCGTTAGTTACTCCTTATTACATCAGCTATCTGCCAGTGAAAGTCCCGTCAAAATCGGTCCAGCCGTTTCAGAGATTAGCCGATATATACATTGAGTAGTCAATGTATATATCGGTGGTCCGACGACCTTGTAAAGGCCGCAGGAACCCGTTGGATGCGAGAAGCGCAGAACCGGTAGAAGTGGAGGTGCTTGGGGGAGGCCTATGTCCAGCAGTGGACGCCTTTCGGCTGAAATGATGATGATGATACATTGAGTAAAAAGCGGTTATTTTAATATTACAAACAGACACTCCAATTTTATTTGTTTGTATAGATTAGTGTTTAGTGTATAAATCAAGGAAAACCTAAAACAATTTGCAATTTCGGTCCACTTTTCTAGATACACCAACTGCATAAATAACTTTGTAATCCCATATAAATATATAGGATTACAAAGTTATATTTGCAGTGAATGAATCAGTGTACCTGCCTGCATATGTATAATGAAATAATAGGTGTAGATAGGTACCTAGATATAATTATTTATTGACTTGGCAATCGCACTAAACAGCCCAATTTAATATAATATGTATTACTTGTGACATACATTGTGTTTTCATGCGATGGCCAACCAATCTATTTATTTAAAACATAAAAGATTTTTAATATTGTAAGGTCACTATAAGATCTTTTAGGTTAGCTAATTAGACAGAAGGACCTTAAGTAGGGACTGAATAAATTAACCGACTTGGTATTACATGGATCTCACAACTTTTTACGGTAGAAGAACTGAGTTGCGAGACTTGTTTTTTTTACAAGTTATGTTTTGATGGCAATGTTAACTTGTAACAATGAAAAAAAAAATCGTAAATCGATTTTGACCCACTGCATTATCGTATCTGCTGTATTAGGATGATCAATATATACGTCTTTTTCAGATATCGCGAAGTGGAATCACATTGAAGAATATTTTGAATTGGATAACAACAACCCATTTTTCGTGTTTGCGCCTGCCCTAACGAAGAGCTATTTAAATCCGAATAATAGACAAAAAAAAGTAAAATTAGCCGCGCAAGTTTTGAGCCATACAGTGTCTGCTGGAATGTATGCAAAAATTATTGAAGGTGTGTTGATATTATAATAATAATGTTAAAAAAACATCCATGAATTTAAAAACTGGCCAAGTGCGAGTCGGACTCGCACACGAAGGGTTCCGTACCACAAGGCAAAAACGCCAAAAAAACACGTTTGTTGTATTAGAGCCCCCCTTAAATATTTATTTTATTTTGTTTTTAGTATTTGTTGTTATAGCGGCAACAGAAATACATAATTTGTGAATTTCAACTGTCTAGCTATCGCGGTTCTTGAGATACAGCCTGGTGACAGACTGACGGACGGACAGACAGCGAAGTCTTAGTAATAGGGTCCCGTTTTTACCCTTTGGGTACGGAACCCTAAAAATCAGCGTGATTATGCGAGTGTGTGGCTAATTACTCATTAAAAGAAGGTCGTATCTGGACCCATTTTCTTTTTTCAAAAGTCAATCTTTTATTGCAATTAAAATGTTCATTGTTCTTAAAAACTCTTACGTTATTTTTTAAATAACTAAAAAAGTATTTATTTTTACAGGAGAGCTGCCAACAGAAGCACTTGCTACGGTCAATCTGTTGACAAAATCGACCAATTGTTTGATAGCCTAAATGCGGACTCTCCAAGTTTAAAAAAAAACAAAAAACATTTGAGAAATATTTCAATTTATGGATGGATCCAAACCATGGCGGGAGTGAAAAGAATATGGCGGCATTTAAAACAAAAATATCCCGAAATTGGTAGTTTATCTACCAGGAGACTGCAACAAGATGCAATGGTGAATTGTTTTGGGTGTGTCAGGAGTAATTTGTGGGTCTAATTACAACCCAACAGTCTCACAATTTGTTGCAGATTTAAAAACAGGAATTATTTCAAATTTGTCGGCACCAAGCTCAGCACCAAATTGTGAGACCGATGATGATGTCATTCTTGACAATTTAAATTTATTTTTGACCCACAATGCCAAACCTGATGTAGACCGTCCATCAGCAGTAAGCAATGAGGCAGATTGTTGCAGTTTGTCCATGGATCAAATGGATGAAAATACTGGGGAGATGCAAGCATGTGCCTATGTTTGTGGTTACATAGTTAAGAGAATGGAAACAAATTGTGAATCGTGTCTCCAATCTTTAACATCCTCTACGGATACTGTGTGCCATTTGTTTACTATATTTAAAGAATATGAACATGACAAACGAAGTCTAAAATATGCCAACATAAAAATGGTTGAATGTGTAAACAAAAGTGCATCAATCATGTGTGATTATTTAAATAAAAATGCACATATGAGGGGTGTTAAAGATTGCATTAAAGAATTGTTGCAAAAAAATATTAATTTTGATTTTCTAGATACATGTAGAGAACATAAAGGGCAAAATGTAACAAATATAATAGATTCTATATTTTACATAAGCATTAACAGATTTTGTAATGTTCAAAACAGGATGTTTGCTGAAAGTGCTGCACAAGCGAGCCTACAAAAGAAAATAAATATATTAAAACACAAATAATATTTTTTTGACATATCGATACCAGAAGTATCAATTATGTAAGGGACACATTCACATTTTGACTTTAATTATTCAAAGCAAATCTATACGTTAGTTTCAGGTTATACAGCTTAGCTAAAAATAAAACAATTGTTAAAATTATTTTTATATTTCGACTTTTATGTCTGCGTAATTATGATAAATTCATCACAGTAAACAGTCTATAAAACTTAAGTTTAGAACTTCTAAAAAGTAATAGTATTCTAATAAACAGTCTTACAAACTCTGTACTTAGTAATTGAATGATGTACTTAACTATATGGCTAAGCTGTAAAATCTCAAATTAACGTATAGATTTGCTTTGAATGATTAATATTGGTTCATACCAACATTAATCATGCTTCATTTCCATGGTGTTAAAATGCCATACATTTTAGTAGATAATCTATAGTTACATCAAATTACAACACTGTAAAAATTCTTTACAATAGAATTACGTATAGTTTGTAAACCGTCGAGCGTAGTGTAAGTGTTTACACATAAAATATTAGTAACGTAAACCACAATAAAACATGTTTTTTTTATTAAAGTAAGGGACATGCTATATTTTAAACCACTCAAATATAAAAAAAAGTAATTTAAAAAAATTAAACCGACTTCAAAAAGAAATTAACTCAAAATTATGAAATAACTTTAATTTCGGAAGTCGGTGTCTTGGGATCTGTATTTTAGTTTTATGCCACCGACTTCCGAAATTAAAGTTATTTCATAATTTTTAGTTAATTTCTTTTTGAAGTCGGTTTAATTTTTTTAAATTACTTTTTATTTCGTAATTTTTAGTTTTTGCACTAGTATTTGACCAAGGTTTTGAGATGTTTTCCCTTTGACACTACACCCGTAGCTCTTATCAATAAGCCAGGCCGTCACACTTACACGTATTAGTCCATATCTTGAAAATTACTGAATTGATCTTGATGAAACTTGCACTGTTCCCTAAGTTGAAGAAAATTTAAGCCAATAAAAAAAAATGGTCACGATCCGATTAATAGTTCCGGAGATATGCGTGGACAAACATACATACATACATACGTCTATGAAATTTTGTATATTTGTTTGGAAGCCCTAATAGATCATCATATGTGAATATAATGCAATTCCAATAATATTACATACATACGTATCGAATTGATAACCTCCTTTTTTTTGAAGTCGGTAAAAATAAAATAGTTTTTTGGTTCTCTTGAAAAACCGTAGTTTGTCCCTTACATTAATTGATACTTCTGGTATCAAATAAGAATCAAATTAATGTAAGTACTCGGTATTTTAGCAACGAACTTTGATTTCTACTTGTTAATAAGCATATTACAGTAAGGAGCATTAGATAGTTTTGTTTGTGAGATGTAAATGTAAGAGAATAATTCTTAAAAACTCTAATCATGAATTAAAGTAAGGAACATGTTATTTAAATTGCCTGATTTGAGGTTTAAGGTAAGGGACTAAATTATTTAATATGATACTTACTTTATTTTTCTGAGAAGAGAAATGTTAAATCATTTTTTTTTTATCATAAATCGTTAACGCAGTCCAAAAATTTGTACTGTAAGGGACATTTTTTTAACGATAGAAAAATTGTAGGTAATAATACCATTCGATACAGCGGGAAATTCTGAATCTAATGATATAATGTAACTCATTTTCGACAAAATGTTCCCTTACGTTAATTGGTACTTCAAATTTCTGTGTCTAAAAAAACAATTATAATTCTTGAACCTTAAAATTAAGTTATTCCTAAGATGAAATATTTATTATGAATACTTAATTTATAATAAATGTTCATTCTCATTCATGCATATTTTACTAGAAAATAATCAGCCAGAAAAGTTCTGTATACTTCTAAATAATAATGTTAATTAAATCACAGGGTGTAGAGATCGTTTAATTTAAAACTGCACATACATTGCTATACATTTTCAGTATAAACTGACACCTCATTGTATGTAATTATAAACAATTGGCATGTAATGTAACTAACATAGTGATTATGGTTTTCTTCATAAATAAATTTGTATACGTTATACTGTGCTTTTATTTAACTCTGTTTTTGAACTTCAATGAGCACGTTCTAAATAAAATACTGATTCCTATTATTATCAAAACCTCGTTAATAATATGAATTAGTAATTTATTTTAGAGCGAGCTCTTCCTGATCAACTACAAATTCAAACCACACTCACACAAACAACATACATACACACTACATGCATACGCACACATGCATACACCCACACATACACACTTTCAAATTCCCCGCCATGTCAAAGTTGCCAAAGGGTTCCACAAGCGACGCTAGTAGTCAGACTTTTAGACCAATATTTTTGTATGAAGATGCCGTTCTTCAGTAGTAATAGTGTTCTGTGGTTGCGACAAGCTTCTCTAACTTGGAATCAACATTCAAAATCGTGGTCCTGCTGAACAATTGCGAGAAAGTTATCATCGTTGATTTCTCGGTAAATACAAATGTTAGAGTTCTGTTTTTTTACGAAATAAATCATATTTATGGGTACTAATTATTTGTATACTTAGAATAGCTGCAGCGTGACCCCTTTTTCGGCGCTCATGGTGGTCCTGCTGAAGGGAGCGTAACTACCGCCGGACCACCTTCAAAGTAGATTTTCTCGAAAACTAACTAAGGTACCAATTTTGTGGTTCGAGTACTAATTAGTACCAATTGAGTACTAATTATTTACAATATATGGAAGCTATTGGCGTTGTGGTCCGGTGGTAGTCACGGACATACATCTCGCTCGAGTGACGTACTTTGAATTACTCTCGCCTTCAAAATAGTTGTTTGCTCCCTTGGCAAACAATCTACTATTTTTTTTTAGTTTGACTTGCTAGTAGAACTTTAGACTCTACGTCTTCCACTGCAGGAGCAGCTGTTGCTCAGATCTTATATGCAATTACGAAAAACTGTGTTGTTTTCAAAGAGATTTAAGTGTCTTTGGTTGTTTTTGTTAGGATTTTCAGCCGTTTATGAAATTCCTTGTTCAAAATAACGCCACCGACCCATACTATTAGGATATATATTGTATTTTTGATTCAATAATCTCTCATTAAAATTATGTTTATGTTTTATTTATGCTAGGCCTTCAGTATTTTTATGCAAGTTTTGTGCAAGAAAGGAATACAGAGAAAGATTGCAAATAAAACTACAAAGCAAAATTTATAAAATAAAAATAGTAGGTACAAATTTTATTAATTCACTTATGCATAAACACATACATAAACTTACTGCTTCTTAAAGCTCTTTAATATTGGATAAATATTATCAAATGCTTCATATATTTCTTCTCTCACTTTAGCGCCAGTTAAGACAACTTTTCCAGAAACAAATATCAATAATACTATCCTTGGTTTTACCATTCTATAAATAAGGCCCGGGAATAACTCTGGTTCATATGAACTGAACTGTCCATGTGTCAGTACTAAACCTTCAAGGCGAATTGGAAACTTCACGTCACAACTTCCAACCATATTTTGGATTTTAAAGTCTAAAAATTTGGCCTGTAAATAAATAAAAACATTAATGAATCATACAAAAATAATAATTCTGACACAGTTTAAACAAGTTTTATTTAATATTTTTAAAATTCTTTTCCATGCTGTAGTCGTGCACACACAGCTCACTGTACATATTTGCAGCCCACATTCACACAACATTACATCACACCTGTATTTCCCCGAAGAGTTTACGGCCTGCAGCTTAGCGCGGGGCGGCGAGCAGTAAAAACAAATATACAAAAATGTCACATCAACCATGCCACGACGCTACACCGCTTGCCGCGCCGCTTCCCGCTAAGCCAAAAGTCGTGGCCAGGCTGTTCGGTAGAGGTGCCACCAGTATACAAAGTATAATTATCATTTCTCTTGTATCATGAACTTAGTGATGGTAACTATTACTCAACTTTATTACCAACATTGATGTGATATTCGATGCTGTATGCCTTTTGTATAAGTGAGAAATATATTGTGACCAATCTATTATAATAATACCAATACTTATCTTACTATTAGCTAGATGGCTATTGTATTATTATCAGTTCATACACCTCTGGTGGATCAGAAGGCGTATGAACTGCTGAATGGTTGGCCGAAGCGAGGAAAACCTGTTCAGATGGAGATTCATAGACAACTTCACCTTGGAGTGCAAATGCTGTGCTGTTCCAAAAACTATGGGATACTAAAAATTGTGTTCTGTCGTCTGCACATTACAGAAAATAATGGATGCTAGTGATCGCACCAAACACATAGCTGAATTCTGGGCGGAGTTAACTTAGATTGCCAGCAACACACTAAGAAAAGAAAAAGTTCATACTTACATAAAAACCAAGTTTCTGAATAATTCTAGCGTATTTCCGAGCAGCGAGACGAGAGTCTTCTTCACTTTTGGCACCTGTGCAAACCATCTTTCCTGAAGAAAATATCAGTGCTGTAGTTCTAGGTTCTCTTATTCTCATAATGACCGCAGCAAATCTCTTTGGGTTATATTCTGCATTTCTTGCATGGAGAGCAATTTTTTTTAGGTCTAATTTACAATTTAGGTTCACTGTTGAGACAATATTTCTGAAATAATAAAAAATAATATTTAGATTATTTATCTATTCATATTAATTTCTTTTCAACTACTTCTCAAAAATTTTATCTTCTGTGCGTCAATGTCATTATACATTTTATTGGCTCTGATTATAAAAAATTGTTCAGGAGTACTTACTGCAACTGTGGTAAGATGCCAGGGTCAGCCGAATGTGGGGTCATGGGTGTCATTGGTGCAGGACTGGCCTGGCTGAGCATCTGTTGGCCTGCCAGACTGCCGCTTGTTATCATTGGTGACATTAAGTTTTGCTAAATAAAAAATATAAGCAATTAATATAATATAGTAACAATGTTTGTGATAACTTAATAAAATTTTAGAGTGTGACTAAAAAGTATTTTGAATATATTCTGTAGTACATTTTAGGTAGTATCATTTTGTTCTGGCGAGATTGCATTAGTTAAGTGTAAAGAAACTGCAAAATTCTATAATAATAATTCTTGTAAGAAAATCAGGGTATACGAAGGCAGAAGCTAACTATAATCTATGAGAAGCAGTATCTTGAGTGGAATTTTTCATGATTAGAGGACTATAAGTTTTGCTGTATTGCTTAGATGGTTAATATACAATGATAATTACTGGTGTTTGTGGCTGCATCATTTGTTGAGGTGTAGCATAGCTGGCGGCTGGTGCATAAGTATGAACTGATCTTTGAGGAGTTCCCATTAGCGATGAACCAAAGCCGACGAGCGGTGAGGAGCCCATCGCGGCGAGGGCATGTTGCTGCTG
This sequence comes from Oligia fasciuncula, assembly GCA_963082905.1. Taxonomy (NCBI): domain Eukaryota; kingdom Metazoa; phylum Arthropoda; class Insecta; order Lepidoptera; family Noctuidae; genus Oligia; species Oligia fasciuncula. The sequence goes on along the minus strand of OY720395.1, from coordinate 9,208,398 downwards.
TTGTTGTTGTTGCTGATGCTGCTGTTGCATAGCATTTGGCAAAATCTGTTGGTCCTCTTCTGGTTGATGCAAAGGAGTACCTATGCCAGGTATGTTGTACGGACTCGGAAGCATTTGATCCATTTTAAAGTCTGATTTTCACTTTTTGATAGTATTGAACTAGTCTGAAAGACTGTGTTGACGAACGTTTTTTGCCTGTAATTAATTTCCAGTAAATGAACGGCCACTACTTTATTATGTTTATCTCAAGCACCGTCTTTCCATATTCGTTATGAGGCGAAAAGCATCACAAAATTCAGTTCACACTGTTTAATTGTGGTTTAGTAGCCTCCACCGCCGTAATGGAAATTGAAATCCATCGAAATGTCAATTTGTCAGACTTGTCACATGTGTCATTATATTTTTTTTTTTTTTTCTTTGGCTTCGCACGGTTTGTGCATTTAGCCAATGTCACGTTTTGTTTTATAATACGAAGGAAATAAAGGTAGGGAAACAAAAAATAAAATTATTATTCGAATTAATTATATCGGGATAAATGGATAATAACTATAGGATCAGTATTTATAACGGATAGAATAATGAGCTAAATACAATGGCGAAACAATTATAACTTAATATTATTTAAAGTAATGAATGAGACTATACATTTATATACAGAAAAGCTATTTGTACAAAGTAAAGAAAGTATTGAGGTAGGAAAAGGAATACTGAGGGACAAGAGGTTACTAAGAAAGGATGAACGGTCATATAGGGGACAGGAGAAAAAAATGTGATTTAAGTCGCCTACGTCTGTGCCACACAGACAGATGGGGTCATCGATGATATGAAGTTTGGCAAGATGGGCTGGAGAGCAGACATGACCCAGTCTCATCCTTATTAGAATGGAGGTCTCCTTCTTGCCAAACTTTGCCCTGCCAAACCACGGTTTTTCCGGAACGTCGGGTTGAATAAGAGAAAAATAATGACCCTTCGATTTGCTTCCGATATCCCAAGCTACCTTCCAGGTGTCTCGAAGAAAAGTCTTTGGTAACGTCATGAGGTCATAGCAAAAATTTATATAGGGAACTAGGTCCCCACATTGCACCGCATCACCGGCAAGTGTATCAGCCACTTCATTCCCATGGATTCCAGCATGGGCTGGAATCCACACAAATTGCAGAGTATTACCCTCAGAGATGGTTCTAAACGCAATGTCATTATATTGTCAATCATCATTGTCGGAACATGGGATTAGTAAGTACTGTATTGTTGGAATGATGTCGGACCAAGATGACCCACTGATCGGAATTTTGTAATTTTTGTATAAAGTGCATAGAGTGATGATAATAACTGATGATGCATAATAACTGGGCCGTGTGTGGAGGCCAGATAGGCAGCAGCTGCTCCATGTCAAATCATCATAGAAACCATGTGCGCGCAGCAAGCGCTTGTGTTTGTGCGTTTGTAAAGATTGGTAGTTTTTGATATGTAATGATAATAGGCAAGGCCAAGCGTGTAGTCACGGTTATAATGTCAGTATGAAATTCTCAGTTATCATCAAAGTTCGGTGGACAACCGAAGTCTGTTAGTCACTGACCATGAAAAAGATAGCCAATAGCCCTGCTGTTTGTTCTCCAATTTTATTTATGACTCAGTAACCAAGTCACGAAAAATAAAAATATAAAAAAACAATTTTCCTTCTGGCTTCGGCTTTTACATAAAAAAAGTGTCAAAATGTCTGTCAAAGTCAATGATCAATGTCAATTAACTGTCACTGTAGCTGTCAAAAAGTACTCGCTGCTCACTGTAGCTTTATTAACAAATTGATGGATGCCACGCTTCTTGAATTATTTTCTCTTTAGATTGAGATTCAATTAGCGTTTACAATGGCTGAAACTATGAAGCAAACCGTCGCAACCATACTAAAAAGTATTGAAAGGTAAGTTCCGGCATTAATATTCAGTGTTGTGTAAGGTTATGTAGTGGCTTAGGAAATTTTATGTTTTGTAGTAGGTAATTACATACTAATTCTTTTAAGAATAAAATGCAGCCTGTTGCATAAAAATATCCGATGCTAACATTGTATGCCATGTTTATAGATACAATCCCGCCAATCTTCAAACCTTGGAGAGGTATGTTGAAATGCAGTCACGAGAGAATACTTATGATTTGGAAGCAAATCTGGCAGTTTTGAAACTGTACCAATTCAATCCAGAGAAGTTCAATGCTGACATCACATGCCAGATTCTTTTGAAAGCCTTGACTAATTTCCCACATACAGATTTTACACTTTGCAAATGCCTGCTTCTTGAATCTGTGGTAAGTGTTTTTGAGAAAAATAATTATTTTAAAATAAATCTAGGCTTTAGATAAATAACAATTGAAGAAGTCCTCATCATCATTCTCATGCCCTTATCCCAATTTTTTTTGGGGTTGGAGCAATATGTCTTCTTCCTCGCAACTCTTTGTAGTCTTTAAATTAATATATAAACTCTGGAACTATTGTAAGTACTTCATTATAACTTAATCCATTTTGTTTATTTGTTATTTGAAATTATTGTATTAACTTAATGCATATCTGTTTTAGGTGGAGAATGAGACAATATCACAAATCAAATATTTGGCTGACATTCTAGAGCAGTGTGACTTTGCACAGTTTTGGAACAGGGTTCATCAAATGCCAGAGCTTTGCAACCGTATCAGTGGGTTCCATGACTCCATCCGGAAGTTTGTGTGCCACGTGGTTGGCATTACCTTCCAGACAATTGATAAGAACAACCTTGCTAACTTATTGGGAGGCATTGACGGTTAGTAAAAATAATATAACTAATCTATATATCGATACGTCTGGGCTCAAAGGGCATATAGCACATTTTGCTTAATAATTATGCTATACACCCTTTGAGCCCAAGGGTATTGAATTATATCAATTGACAAAAAACACAAAAATGGCTTGACCAACTGTGATGAAACTTTGGTAAGTTGTTGTGTTCCGGAGAAGGTTCCTAACAAAAAATAAAAAAAAGCATTGCAACACATGTCGAGCATTCGCTAGTTTCATATAAAAGTATGCATACCTAAATACACCTTGTTATCCATGGTGGTTAGTAGAAACTACAGAACACAAGATACTATGATTCATACATACTACTTTTGTCTTGTCCATGTTCATATATATGTAGGCCAATTCCCATAACTAAAAACATTCAAAATCTATTCACAATTTCATCTCAGCGACAATCAATGTCAAAAATGTAGTGAAATTAGAGGTATTTTTGACAGATTGAGACAGATCAGACTGTGAATGTTCTTAAAATTGTGAGAATTGCCCCTCAGGTCAATAAAGTACCTCCCCTATTCATATTGAAATAAAATGCACTTTTTTTATTTTAAGTGTTATGCTATGAACTTATGCCTGACCTAAGAAGAAGCCATAGCAGGTTGCTATGGCTTTTAACCAATAACATGCATGTGTATGTTTAGGATAGATGTTTTAATAGATTTCATTATACATAGTACACACTCTTTCAAAGGTTTTCTTTCTACTTTATTCACTACTAGCTTCTGCCCGCGACTTCGTTCGCGTGAAGTTTCTCATTTTAACATAAAACATAGCCTATGACACTCAGGAATAATGTAGCTTCTCATTAGTAAAAGAATTTTCGGGATCGATTCAGTAGTTCCGAAGATTACCCCCTACAACCTCACAAACTTTACCTCTCTATAATATTAGTATAAAAAATTAATTCAATCAATATTTCCAATACCTACACAGTTAGCTGGGGTGGATAGAATAATCGATTTTCGCACCCGTACGCAAAATACGCGCACTGACGTGGAGTTGCTGACACCAGCCCGTTTGACCTTACAGTTTAAAATGACCTACACAGTTTAAAAATTCTGCTTGTGATTGGTTTTAGATGTGACCTTGAAACACTGGGTGAAAAAATATGGATGGAGAGATGATGGAAATCTGATCTTCATTGCCAACCAAGATGAAAACATAAAGACTAAGAACATCACTGAGAAGATTGAGTTTGATCATCTAGCTCCACTGATGGCTTTGTTGTAAATCTTATGCAACTTTCTATTGAATAAATTTAAAATAAAATAATTGTGTCGTTTCTTGCTCAGGTTGCTTGCATCACCACATTATGTTTATAACTCGTTTTTTGTGCAATTGTCTACTTGATTTCTTTTTAGGGTTCTTAAGCCAAATGGGAAAAACGAAACCCTTATAATTTCGTCATGACGATCGATCCGTACGCCCCGATGACACACAGTTTTTTTATTCGAGAGACTATCGACACTAAATCAATGAAAATTGGAAAGAAATTCGTTGGATCCCATAATAAAAATAGATGATGATTTGTATAAAACTGACTTTTTAATTTTTGAGATATTTTCGGTTGCAACCGCAGTAATAACTTTGTCTTTCAGTTTTTTCGAGAAATACTATGAATATGAACTCATTTTTGCGGTTGGTAAATCAATCTGTGCACGCGTAAATATTCATCCCAACTACGGAACCTTTTACTGTACGTAGTCCGACAAGTACTTGACCGGTGTAAAATACATAGGTAATGCGAAATGTGCAGTTAATAATAATTTGTTAAATTTGGGTCTCAGAACAATAACTAAAGCATTTGGGTTTGAAAATGAGAGATAGTCACGAGACAACTTCGAATTGAATTTTAATTTAAATTAATTATGTCTTACGTAAACTTTTATGTACAATGACTTGTTGAAAACATAACAATATGAAACAACAACAACATAATATAACAAATAATTAAGTGGGTACGTCTTGTCCTCTTTACGCTTTCTTTGCGTGACTGTAACCATGTTCCTTGCCGCCGGCATGTCCGCCCTTCTTGCCGTGGTCGTGGTGGTGCGCAAAGTGTTCCTCGTGACCGTGATGGCCCTTGTGCCCTTTGTGGTCTTCGTCGTAATGTCCTTTGTCGTGATGTCCCTTCTTGCCATGATGTTTCTCGTGATGACCCTTTTCATGGTGACCGCCTTTCTTGTGGTGACCGCCCTTCTTGTCATGATGTCCGTGGAAGTCACCGTGCTTGTGATGGTGTCCTCCCTTGTGGAAGTCGTCGTAGAACTTGTGTTCCTTGTGAAATTCGTCTTTATGGGATTTATGGTGGAAACCGGTGGTCTTTGAACCCTTTTTGTGTCCTTTTTTGTGTCCGAATTTCCCTCCTTTGTGCCCGTGCGCGGCTTCATGGTGTTCGCCGTGGTGGTCGTGTTCATCGTGGTGCTTCTTCTTGTGCCCTCCGTGTTCATCGTGATGTCCTTCGTGGTGGTGTTTCGCGTCGTGTCCGTGCTCGCCTTTATCGTGGTGGTGATGCGACTTGTATCCCTTATCACCTTTATCTCCGTGTTCCTCGTGGTGATGGGCATGGTGTTCATGGCCGCCGCCACTTTCGTGGTGGCTGTCCTTGGCCTTGGCATGGCCTTCCGCCTTTTTGTGTTCGGTACCCGCTATCGCCTGGTCGCCGCTAGTGCCAGCTGCCGACAGGTCACCGCCTGTGGGTGCGGCGGCTAATTCCGGGGCGGCCTTGGGTGCGATATCCTTTTCACCTTTAACATTGGCTACATTTCGAGCATGCGCGAATAGCACCACGCATGCCAGAAGCTCTATTAAAAACAGGAGCCTCATGACTGAAAAAAATAATTAAATCAATTGTAATTTATTTAATACAAACACATATTATATATAATACAAACATATTTATCTAACTTTAAACATTAAACATACATTATGTATAAAAAAAAGTCCAACTCACTTTGTCTGGCTCGACTAAAGACGTAGCCGTCACCAAAGCTACTATAACAGTGTCAAAACTGTTTCCGCACTTTGAATTTATAGATTAGATCGCTTTCATCTGATGTCGATTACAGAGTGGTGTTTGGCAATTGTTGCTGCAGATTTCTGGATGAATGGTTCCGCGACGGCGACGACGCGGTGGCAGTGACGACATCATGTTATGGTTAAACTGAATTAGTTCCGTTAGATCGACAGCTAATTATAGTTAATAGTGGCACTTATTAATTTGCTTTATTGGAACTTTTACTGTTCAGTATCAGCTGTATAGTCAAACTCAAACTCTTAAGCATTTATTTCAATTAAACCATTTACATGTAGTTTTGAATTGTCAAGAAGTCGGTCAGTCAGAAAATATTAAGCTAGTTGCCCATTCCAAAGCGTAGTAGGTACCTACGGAGAAGAACGGGCAATAATTCCATTTACACTTATAAATTATAATTTTACAAAAATATTAGTTATGTCATTAATGTTGAATTTAATTAAATGTGAGAACGATGTAAAAAAAAAGACGTCGCGTTAAAAGCGTCCAGAGTAGGTACAGCAAATAGTAATAAAACAACGATCCAAAAATAAAATAATTAAAAATAAGCCGAACCAGCTAAGTGATGACCAGCCCTAACTGACGGCGCCCGTTCACGAACACGACGCATGGATCGGCACCATTCAGCTCAACCATTTTGAAGGGAGCTAAATGATCCAACACACACGCCACCACAGACCATGAAACACTTTACACGCCACCATCAGCGAGACATTTGAGTGAGCATGACATACTATCAGCCGCCAGGGCACATTCAAGTCAATGAAAGACATATTACCCGGTAAATGGTAGCTCTAAGTACATATAACTCAAATCTGTGCTATGCAATTATACGATTCAAAGGAAATTGAGTTTATACAATGCAAAGTTAGTTTTACAATCTTCAGCAGCTCCAACAGCATTTTCAAGCGTTCATTAATTAGTTGTGGTTGTGGAGTAGGACCAGCATTGAGCCAGGCATTTTTATCAGGGATTTAATTCGCTCTAACTATATAATATGCCTGTCTGCATAAAGTGCGTTTTATACAAGACTTGAATTTTGTCTCATTCAGTTGAAGAATGTGGGAAGGTATTTCATTATACCATTTTAAACACTACCCCATAAAAAAGATGAGTCTAGCCAGTCTGAAACCTGGCTGAACTAATGGTCCCTACCAGATTGTATGGATAGGTTAAATTTTGTATGAATGAAAAGGAGGGGAGTAAAAGATGTTATTTTTTAAATTGGTTTTAGTTTATTTACAAAGAGGTAATGCGTAAATAATAACATAATCTTATCAGTAATATCAGTGCTTGCCGTGGTGGAATCCCCAGTGTTTGTGATCCTCATGGCCTCCTTTCTTGCCGTGGTCATGGTGGTCGTGATGGTGCTCTTCGTGTCCGTGGTGCCCCTTGTGTCCCTTGTGGTCCTCATCATAATGATGCTTGTCGTGGTGGCCGTGTTTGCCATGGTGCTCTTCGTGATGACCGGAGTGATGGTGACCGCCCTTCTTGTGACCACCACCTTTCTTCTCGTGATGTCCGTGGTGGTGGCCGTGTTTGTGGTGCTTGCCTTCCTTGTGGTGGTCATCGTAAAAGTGATGATCCTTGTGGTACTCGTCCTTGTGGTACTTCTTGTGGTAGCCCTCAACTTCCTCGCCCTTATCGTGATGTTTCTTGTGGTGGTGCTTGCCGCCCTTGTGGTGGTGTCCGTGCTCGTGGTGTTTGCCGTGGTGGTCGTGCTCATCCCAGTGCTTCTTGTGATGGCCTCCGTGCTCGTGATGGTGTCCAGCTTTGTGGTGTTTACCGTGGTGACCATGTTCTCCTTTGTGATGGTGATGATGTCCTTTATGTCCTTTGTGCCCCTTTTCTCCGTGTTCATGGTGATGGTGTGCGTGGTGCTCCTTGCCACCGCCTTCCTCGTGATGGTGGCCGTGGTGACTGGCCGCAGCGACCAGGTCTCCCTGCTCCGCCTCTCGTCCCGAACACGCTACTACGACACATGCTAGCACGGCAAGGGCGACTAGCGACCTCATTGTTATTGTTCTACTTCACTATTTGTTCTGTATTTGACTACTTGGACTGAACTGCTTGTAAACCGCCTGTGAGAGCATTTTATATCATTAGATTTGCGGGTTGCAGACGGTGAAACCATTGGCAAGGACGCCACGCCGACCAGCTCGGAACGCGTTACGCCTTACCATTGCGACATGTCTAAATGCCTACACAAAAAAAAAAAAAATAGGTACAGGTACTTATCAGTTAATTCATAAACAATCAACGTGTTCACAGAACCTGCGCTGTGGAAGGTAGGTCGGCACTTCAAAGCTATTCAGTTTTTTATTACCAAATTAGTTCTTTTGTTCCGGTACCTAAAAACTAAAAAGCTGATTCAACATTTTTTATACAAGTAATTACTTAATCATGATTACGTCCATTGGTTTATCTAAAGTGGTTACCAGTGCGACTGTGAAGCGTAGAGTCCAGAGTTCGTCGATCCTCGGGTTGAGCCCTCTGTTACTAGGTTTTCCATTAGGTAAGTAGCAACCATTAACCGGGTACATACAGAATACGGCAACTATATAATAAGGTAAACGCGGGTGAAGTCGACAGGGACCCAGAAGTCGTCAAATTGTCTAAAAACTTCAATATCTCTGTCTACTAAATATTTAATTGGCCGATTTTTATGGAAACATATTTTTGGTAACATATTGCACAATTAAAATAACTACACTGAGTTTTAACTGTAATGGTGGCTGAGATATCTTACTTGAAAAGTGTGTCCCACAATTTTTTCATTTTTTTGCAAGTTTAACTGCTAAATGTCAAACTCGGCGCTCAGTTTTGTTTTTTGATTTAGGAACCTTCAGTGGGGTCTATGGTAAATCTGATCGTTTGATGAATGAGTTAAGTTAATTTGCTAATGATGTAACTTAAAGTTTGGAACAGTTTTATCATAAAAGTATTATTTTTCGAACGTGACATCTATTGGTACCTAAAAAGTCCTACTTGACCCAAAACTCGTCATATTAAAAGCTATTTTGACGATTACTGGGACCCGCTCAATAGTTGTCTTTAAACTCGTCACTTGAACCTTATGCTTTAGCGATAAAGTTTAAAATCCAATAAATTAATGTGACAGATTGTAATAGGTTGATGTGCTTGACGTCTGTACAAACATTATAAGGTTTGGGCTACATTTGGCAATAAAACTGTGTTTCTCTTAAACTGTTTTCGCTTCCCTCACTCATTGCTTGAGTAAGCGCACTCTGCTTATTCGTGTATAGAAAGGGCTCGCTTCGCTCGCTGTACCTATTGTAAGTACGCTCCACTCACTCGGCCCGTAAAAAGTTATCTCAGTTCTAACCTAAACTGCCTTACTGAAAAAGGTATAATAACAAGTTGTAAATAAGCTCTGGCTAATTGATGCTAGTTTTCCAACAGTAACTCACTCAGATTGAGCGCGGTTGGTACAGTTACAATCAAATCCTCACCTATATAGAGGTGTATTCTTACTAAGTCTTCTGTCGTTGAAACTTCCTAATGTTCTCGTAATCTTGACGCATATACGCACTTGCACTATGACCCGGTGCATTAATAACTTGACGATTGTCGATAATTTTTTTAAGTTTTCAGGTTAATAACTGAATATTTAAAAAAAATCAGCCCCCTAGCTAGCCTAGCTTTTGAATTAATAATTAGCTCATAACTAGATTTTTAGGCTTATAAGGCTTTTGTAAAAAAAAAAACATACGGTTTCCAATACTGCCTTAACTATTGTATTTGCCCGAGACTGTACTTAGTTGCATTGCACTCTTTAAAAAGAAACCTTTCACCGTATGTGATATTTTTCAGTTCTAAGCAGATTTACGGTCTATATGAGACGATATCTTTATCTTTTTTGCTACTTGCTGCAGATTTTCTTTCGTTTTTGTATTTGCTCGGCACTGGGCTTTTGAGACTCATTGCATTCTTTATGATGCAAGCTTACTTTGATTGAGAATTTTTTTACATTTCTGGCCAGATTTACGGCCGGTGTGAGACGACACTTGAAATTATTTTGCTATGGTAGTCTGGTAGAGCCCAGAGGGTTTTTGAGCAAGCATATGCAGGGCGAAAGTTTGATAGCTGAGTAGATGCGGCATGACGAGAGAACACCGAAAATGTTTTTGGCAAAGTTTCTGATGGGAGCCCCGTGGTCAGGAGTTCACTTTCAGATTTAAAAATAAAAAAGGGGTAAATTAATGTGATCTTCAGAGCCGTTGATTTTCGTATGATCATGTGCGGCCTTACCCATAACGACTTAAATAAGCAAATCTGATGAATAAATTGTGGGCTTTCCCTAAATCACACTTTGAAAAGTCAGATTAGGACAATTTTTAAAAGGATATTCAGGGCGAATAAAAGTCATTCTGTGCAATAGTGTTACATGTCCTGGTAGTGAATATATAAATATCTGACGGATTGATGGAGGCTTTTGACAAATATGACGAAATTTCATTGATTACTAACTAGTGCGCCCTGCCCATCATGACCTACGATTGTTGATTGATTATTGATTCACAAAAGCACCCAAAAGTGGTAGGTAGTCATTTTGCATGTATTTTTAAATTAACGAACCGAGTAATTTCATTGCTATTTATATTTGAAGCTGACCCTTTTGTGAAGATTTGTGGGCATTCAGAAATTGGAAATATCAAACTCTTAATACTTAGTAATTATTAAAAGATATGTAGCAAAATTAAAGCGTCGTCGGAGTACACTATAAACAAACTCGATTATTTCAAAATTATACTATAACCTAACTAAAATTTCGACGCATAGTCAAAAAGGAGGGTCGGGCGTATGCGCCTGTACTTGCGATGTGACGTCAAAGGTAAATTATATTTTTCTTCAAAATTAGTACAATTATGATCAATCTTTTGAATGCTCAATCATTACCATTCAAATTCTCTTAGTTATTAACGGTTGAAATGTTACATGTATTTGTCGGTCAAAAATTTTGAATTTTCCAGACTGAAACGACATTTTCATGTCAAAATTTATTCTGATAAAAACCGATTCTGTGATTCTGATATCTTCATTTTTAAGCAAAAATATATATTACAATTTACCTACCTACTCTGGTAACACCTCACATCCTTTAGTAATTTCTTGCGATTTGGTCTTCTACCTACCTTTTTAACCGACTTCCAAAAAGGAGGAGGTTATATGTTCGACTCTATATATGTTTTTTGTTTCTTAGACTTGCCACTCATAATTATGAAAGACAAACACAATTTGTTTTAATATGTAATCATATTGAACTCTATGTTAAAGGCCTGAGAGTTCACATTAGCATCAAAAATTGACGACTACTGGGTCCAGTTGATGATTAATAGTACAAATCTGGCGAGTACTGGTACAAATCGCCCTTTTTTCACATTTGCTTCAATAAGTATTTATTATCACGAAAAATTATAAACATTAAAACTTATTTAGAATAACGGATAATTTCACTATTTCGTCATGTAAAAAGTTTCGTTCTAAATTCAATACTTTTCACGCAGCAGTTCTTCAAAGTCAGTGAATTTCATAACCCGACGAGTATTGGTACATTTACCTTAGCAATAGCCTCACTCCCGTTACATGGGACTTAAACATATCTGGCGAAACTTTGATGGAGACCTGTAAGCAGGTGGCTGTTCGCATCTCTGGTACCCCGTTGAGGAGGTGATGAGATGTTAGTGATGTTAGTGGTGATGGTGATGTTGGTGGTGTTGTTGATGGTGTGTGTATGTAGGTTTAAGATTGATAGTATCTACATATATTTTTCGGTATCAATCCGTGTACACACTTAATATCTACACGGTATGTCATCATCATCATTTCAGCCGGAAGACGTCCATTGCTGGACATAGGCCTTCCCCAAGACGGCGTGGTAAGTAGGTACCTATATCTATATAGGTAGGTACAGTCAACAAAGGAGTTACGTATACAGGAGCGTCGGATATAGTTGTAGTTTACTAAGAAACCGATGGATGTTCTGGACTGAAATTTAATTTAATAAATGAGCTGTTTGTTTTCTATTAATAAACTAAAATTTTATTCGAGAATATCCATCGTTTTCTTAGTAAACTTTAACAATATCCGACGCTCCTGTATACCTACTTAACTCCTTTGTTGACTGTACCTACTTATTTTTAGGTGCTTCCCGGTTCTATGACTCATCTGTAGTTTCAGAATGGAAACATTCAATCCAACATACTTTAACGAGTTTGACTAGTCTGAATGTTGTGGTTGACATATCTGGGGGCACGGGAGTGGCCCCGCCAAGACGCGCCAAGCGAAGCGCAAGGGCACTACCTACTTTTTCTCGAAGCGCTTCGTCGTTTTTTGGAACCCTCCTAACTTGGGTTTGGATTATACCAGATAAACAAAATTCTCGGGATATGATGTCAATAGTAAACTTATTAAACATACTAGCTGTGCCCGCGACTTCGTTCGCGTGGATGTCGGAACACAATAATGTGTCGCTTAGGAAAGGTGTAGGTAAAAGGAAGAATCTTCCGATCTTGTCTGGTAACGCTTCCCTTGCCTGGGGTTCTCAACCATAGCCCTTTCGACTGATTGCATAGCTCTTATACTTTAGATTTTATTGATATCTAAAAAACCCCGATTTCGTCACTGACTTATGATCATCAAAACTCTTAGGGTACTTCCTGAAGTCCTAGAAAGCTATATTAGTAGGTACACAAACAACAAAAAAATTCTAAAACTTGGAACTTTTACCCCCTAACCCTTTAAACTAGGGGGGGAAACTAGGGGACTAGGGGAGTTTGTAAGTATGAGACTTCCGAAAATTTTGATGCTAGAGGTCTGAAAATTGATGTACTCCTTGTTATAAATAATAAAATACATATTTCGGGATTTTTAGTAAATCACCCTCCACAAAAAAAAATTTTTTTTTCATAAGCAACTTACAAAAATATGTGAAATCCCACCAGAAACTTTTTCATGTAAAATGTTGCCAAGACGAGACCACATTTATGGCTTGCACTGTCAAAAAGTTATCAGATCTCATGTAGCGCCAAGCTATTCTCACTCTACACGCCCTAACTCTACAAGCCCTAACTTCACAAACTCTACACCTTAGTCAAATTATGTGGTTTGGTCGTTTCGCTACCGTCACATGGGCGTAAGGTGAAAAATGTATTCACTGTTCATTAATTTTCTGTTATACAATAGATCTTATAGTAGCGAAACGGCCCCGTGCCTCGGAAGTAACGTAAAGCCGTTGGTCTCACGTCTGATCTCTCCCCGGCCGTGTCAGATTGCCGTCCCATCGGACTATGAGAGTAAAGGAACAGAGAGTGCACCTATGTTAACGCACACACTTGTGCACTATAATATCTCCTGCGTACTTGGTTAATGAATGTCCGTTGAGATTGGCCACCGTGACCGAAATCGGTGGGGAGCTCGGGAGGCTATTATTTATTATAATAATTGACTTTCCATTCAAAGCTTAATTAACTACCTTTGTCAGCCTCGTTGTTGTAGTGGTCGCAAGCGCGACTGCTAAGCAAGTAGTCCCAGGTCGGGCAAAGTTTTATTGGGTTTTTCCATCTGGAATGAAGTCAGGATTTGAGACCGGTTGATGGCAATACAGGCATGGACCTAACATAATTGTGAAATGTTGGTGTACAGCGGTGCTATTCTGTAAAAATCTCACCGTGAAAACTTAGGTGAAGTGAGCGTGGAGTGAGCTGTCAATAGTGTCAATTCCTAGTAAAAACGAACTCACTTCACCTAAGTTTTCACGGTGAGATTTTTACAGAATCGACCGGCTGTACCCTAAACCTCTGATAAACGCTTCGAAAATACAGTCGTGATTTTATGTAACTACTTTTGGGATTACGTAGGCAGCCCTATAAAAAATATATTATTCAGCCCACTGATTGAAGTAATTATAGTAGATTATGCACCGAGGGGCTAAAGTTGTGTCTTATGTCACGGGCGTCATATTGAATCTCGAGCGCAATGAAGGATTCGGGATTTAACTCACGAGCGAAGCGAGGGAGTTAATACAAGAATCCTGAATGCAGCGAGGGATTCAAGCTAGCCCAAGGCAAAGACACCTTTAGCCCAGAGGAGGATACTCTACTTTTTACACCTAGGTACTGTGAGAAAATAATAGCCATAGTACGAAAAACAAAATAGAACTGGTTCCGAAATGGACTTGACGCCTTTCGTACTTTTCCATTTTTGGAAATTGTCGTAGGATATAAGTTTCCTTTGACTTTTCCGGCAGTAAATCATTGGAAATATTATTAGCTTCGGTTGTAATGAATTCAGGAGTACAATCACTTTCATCACTCGACATTTTATAATACTTTGTTGATAAATTTAAAGTTTAAATGCCAAAAGTTCGCGCCTTTATTGCGTCTACCAATAAGTAGCCAAGACACGATCAATTCGATTTTCAAAAAAAAAAGTCTCTTCTACGGTTTTGTCGTGTGTGTCTATTGATATCACTCTCATGGAAGTGGCGTTTGTGTAAACTAAGCTTTATACAGGGCTGGTAGAATGGTTTTGGATGATTTGGCTGTATGCATTTTGAATTTAGAAGGTCATTGGAGACGCTCGTGAAAATAGAGTATTTTTGATCAAATGTGATAAATCGACTGTAGTTTATATAGGTTTTATTATTTATTTATTTATTCACAAAATCCACAGCAATCTTCGCGCAGTTTACTTAAAATAAATTAACTAATGTTACAGCCAATTACTATTACGGTATTACGGCGCGGTACGGTATTTGTTATTATTAATGCCAGTTTTAATGTTATTCCATTCCTTTTAAAAAATGGTTCGTAGTTATCTAATTATTCTTACAATATTATGTCTTCGAAAACATGGCAACGATATGAAGAAGCAGTCGTTATGATTTTTTAGGAAATCGAGAATATCATCCACGCGTAGTAAGGGTATCGAGAATAGCTTTCCTCTTTCTGGCACCAAAGGGTGTTTGTTAGTACTATACTGCCAATTTAGCTGAGCATGTGAGATTCCAAATTCAAATCACATTATTGACCAGCGGGTCATAATGAAATCCAGTACAACATTATTGACCGGCTGTGCCCCCGGCCACTAATGACTCACTTTAGGTTAAGGTTGCTTGACATATAATTTGACATTTTCGAGCCGGTGGTGTGAAAAATTTTTTTTAGGCCGCATAGTTATTGACTGTTGAAAAATGTAAAACCCCCCCCCCCCCCCCTTGATAGAAGTTTATGGAAAGATTACGGGAAAAATAAAAAGATGTCTCTAAATAGCACACTTTTTCAGTAGGTAATCATCAACAAAAGTTACACTACTTCCACTATCGGTCAAGAGATGGCGCTGACCTAAAACTGCAATATTCTACACCGCAGTGGTAAAATTCTCTTACGAATATAGGCCCCGCCGATGAAAATTTAAAAGCATATGATGGTACGGAACTAACGGAACCATCTGCATCGGTGCGCGAGTCCAACTCGCTCTTGCCCGGTTTTTTTTAATCAGTTTTCTAACGAATGTTCATTTGGTTATATATTATAGGTATGTACACATCAAGCTATATACATACCTAACCAGTTTCAGCTGACTTCTGATTGTACGAAAAACCTGTACAATGTGAGGTCATCTAAAAGTGGTAAAATATAGCTTGATGTGTAGCCGTGTGTACCTACAAGCCTACAACAAAATTAATGGTAGGTAACGGAAGTCGGAGTTTTAAGATATATTTTTATATAGACATCAAAAACGATGACCTAGCTAGGTAACGACAATCGCTCACTAAAGGAAATTAGTATCTAACATATTAAGTACATTTACCTATTGATTGTCTTGAACTTCGTTACTTACCTATTTATCTCAAGGCTGAAAATGAGGAGAGAGAAAACAATAGATTTAAAAATAATATTTACTTTGTACTTATAAAAATAACAACAACAACAATAACAACTTCCTTTCTTAACAATAAGAATTTATAACAATCACGATACATAGTGGTATCAGTGCTTGCCGTGGTGGAAGCCCCAGTGTTTGTGGTCGTCGTGCTCGCCCTTCTTACCATGATCGTGGTGGTGGTGGTGGTGTCCTTCGTGTCCGTGGTGCCCATGGTGTCCCTTGTGGTCCTCGTCGTGGTGGTGCTTGTCGTGGTGGCCGTGTTTGCCATGATGTCCCTCGTGGTGACCGGAATGATGGTGACCGCCCTTCTTGTGATGTCCGCCGTGTTTGTCGTGGTGTCCGTGGTGGTGATGGTGCTTGTGGTGTTTGCCTTCGTGGTGGTGGCCGTCGTGGAAGTGGTGGTCCTTGTGGAAGTGATCCTTGTGGTGCTTCTTGTGGTAGCCGTCGACGTGTTCGCCCTTGTCGTGATGCTCGTGGTGTCCGTGCTTGCCACCCTTGTGGTGGTGTCCATGCTCGTGGTGTTCACCATGGTGGTCGTGCTCATCCCAGTGCTTTTTGTGGCCACCGCCATGCCCGTGGTGGTGTTCTGCATGGTGATGCTTGCCATGGTCACCGTGGTCGCCCTTGTGGTGGTGGTGATGACCCTTGTGTCCTTTGTGTTCATGTCCGCCGTGGTGGTGGTGATGATGCGCATGGTGGTCATGTCCGCCGCCATGCTCGTGGTGGTGTCCGGAGGCGGCCACCGCTTGGTCGTCGCGGTCGGCCTCGGTGCCGGAGCATATTACTGCCAGGCACAGCACACCAAGTAGGGGAGCGTGGGTCACAGTGGATCCTGGGTCACAGTGGATAAATCATTGTAGGTGTGTATTTAAAGCAAACAGACGCGTACGCGTTCGCGACGTTGCCGTTCTTACACTCCCCCCGCAACCGAGCTAGTCGCCATCTTAGTATCGGAGTGGACGCACGCGGTACGGAGCATCCGTCGACAAGTAAACCACAAACTTTTATTTTACGTGTTTTTGTAAAACGTTTTGCCTTTCCGTATATTAGAATTTTACAAGTGTTGATAATGTGATATGATCTAAAGTTACTGTAGAGAATTTTTGTTACTCTAATATGTTTATTTGACAAATAAATAATTTGGTAGGATTTTTTAATTAAGACTTCTCCAACTGGGGCACAGTGGATCGTTTTGAATTGGGGTACAGTGGATCTTGTATCCACTGTGGAGGATTAAGAATATTATGATTGTAATTGTTTTTTATTGTTTGTAAGAGGTTTAGTTATGTCAACCTTATAAGTTGAAGGACAGCAGATGTGTTCTATTTATTGATCGTTTGATTTTTTCATATTGTGAAACTAGTACCTAAGTTTAAAGTATTATAGGTACTTTCCAAATACAAAGTCCACGTTTTTAATTACCTCAAATAAAGATTTATGTTATGTTTACAATTAAACGCATGTTTAATGATTAAAAATAAACCACTTAATTTAAATACACGTTTTTTAATGAATATAAATTAATCATTATCCAGTGTGACTCACAGGATCCAGTGTAACCCAAATCAGTATCCACTGTGCCCCTGTTATGGGGCACAGTGGATAATTTATCACTTAAAATAAAAATAATAAAAAAAAAATACTGAGTGCTTTTAGGTCTGTTTTTGTAATACAGGTTCAAATTTAAATATATTTTCTAGGACTCAGTCAACATGATAGAAAATTTGAGGTAAAAAAAGTAAAGTTACAAGTCATTGAAAGAAAATGGATCCACTGTGACCCACGCTCCCCTACTAAAAGCACCCTCATTATATTAGTGTTGTACTTCCTCGGTAGGTAAGACCTGAGAGGAAGTCCGGTTGCTACTGACCTCTGATACACTGATTGCCTATTTATATCGGTGAGTAGTAGAGCACCGTCTAGAGCGATGGAGAAATAATTCCGCAAGCGATCGCACAAGTTCATGGGTCTCTGCTAAACGCTTCGGGAATACAGTCATGATGTATGTAACTACCTACTTTTGGGAATATGATGAATATGATGTATGTAACTACTTTTGGGAATAAGGGACAACCGTATAAAAAAATATTATATCGGCCTATTAGATACTGTTGCACTACAGTACAAAGGTCTCTTCTCATGCAGAGGAGCATGCACGAGCATTGATTACCTCGCTTGCTCAAGACGGATTGACGATTTCAATGGCGCAAGTTTTCAATTTCAGCCTGTATAGAATATAGATACAGGCTGAAATTGAAAACTTGCGCCAATTCGAAATAGGAGTTGCAATAACCGCAGTTACATAATCATTATAAATTGTCATTTTACAAATCTAAATTTTTGAAAAAAAAAATCGTGTAATTATCATGTTAGATAGTGCAAACTAAGTTATTGCCTTCAAGTAAACACGAATTATCGGCGCGGCGGCGTTCAAATAAATAAAAAAACACTGTCAGGTATTATATATAGCATTAAATATGCAAGCGCACATTGCATAGCTATTCTTACTATATAGTGCTGTCCTAGGAATTATGGGCAAAACTATTCTATTTTTTGCGTAAAACTTTTTGGATACAGTTCATGAGTTTTTATAAATAGTCCCGGGTGCATTTTAGCAAATTTCGCGCATTGAAAAATGTACAGACTAGGTAAATAGGTACCTACCCAAGCAGCAAAATGTGGTCTAGTAATTGTCCTGGAACCACCATTTCATTAGGACTATAACGGAATAGTAAGCAATTATAACCACGGAAAAGGGCCCAATTTATAGGCGTATTTTACCTAATTAAATATCTATAGTAGACTTGGTGAACACCACTTTGGCCAATAACGACCATATAGTTGGACTACGTAAAACTATTTGCTCCCGCGAAGCTACCTATCAGCGCATAATGGAACCAAACACGACAATAACGTACACAGTGAATCTCTTACAAGCTCAAAAAATGTTGTGAATTGGTGAATGACATTTGTAAAGATTAATATTGATAAAGGTAAGATATGCATCCATTTCATAATATAAATATTATCTAGAATATCAATTATGAGTAGAGTGATGTTAACAATAAGTCAAGATGTATAATGTGTTGAATGTGCATGGCGCACCTATATTTTCGGTGAAGTATAATAAGTTTTTTATCAAAATTTTTACACGCCCCTTGAAATTAGCGTTTTCATTAAGTTGAATTTTAAAATAATGTTGGTTTCAGTATGACATACAACGAAAAGTCGCCATTTTGACAAAGTTGGTTTTCCCAAATACACTAAGAAACCGTTATAGGCGTACTTTGTTCAAAAATGGTAAATGTCAGAACCATTGCTTGGCCATATTGTTTGGAATTAGAGTTCCGCTAATATTTCTATAACCGGATGGTTATTTTATATTGCTATTATGTACCTATGTCTTATTTTAATGTTTTTTTTTAGGTGTCAGCATTGAAAATGGTAATGTTTCTGGACGTCGATCGCTTTTTGACTAAAAGGGATTTTCGAATATTTTGTATTTAAAGAAATTTTATAAACATTTGATAAGGCCATTATGCCAATATTCTCTTCGTGCTGAATTAGTAATATCCAGATTTTCTTTATTAGTGTCAAGAAGTGTACGGGCATCCTTAGGTAGGACATCTTCAATCTTCTTATTCAAAATTTCCATTAAAGAATTTCATGTCGCATGTCGTATAATTATTGTATTCTACAGCCCATTTTCTAACATCGATGTAGCTGAAAATTGTAATAGTCTTCAATATCGCTTTCATCTTCATGCACAGGTTCCTCACTAATACAATCTTCTAAGTCTAAATTTAAATCGCTTTTTACCGACAAAACGTCGTTTTGTGCAGAATTATTAATATAAAGAAAGAAAGAAAGAAAGAAAGAAAGAAAAAGTATTTATTGCGACTCGTACAGGAAGATCACAAACTAAACTAAACACAGTAAAATAAAAATCCAAGTTATATAAAAAAAAAGTAACAAAAGGAAAATGAAACAAAGTCCTATACGAGGCCAAAAGGCTCCTATCTCAGCATGATGCTGCGACATTTAAAAAAAAAATAAAGGTCGCAGCACTGGTATTCTGATAGGGCCCGCTGTGATGTCACGGGCAGTTACAGATATAAATAAATATGTAAAATATTAGCAAATAAAAACAAAAATATAAACATTTTGTCTAAAATTTTCACAGTAACTATTTTGTACGGATCCTTCTATTTCTACGATTCGTTCTTCGCCAAATACAAAGCTAGCAACCGACACCATAATAGCATTTGCAAGACCATTATAAACCACTGTATTCTTGTACAGGACACCACGGATATAGTTTTGGATACTAAGTATATTATATTAAACCTTTATAATCGTGTTAAGATTTTTTAACCAAATTGATTTATACCACTATAAAACCGCTCCATTTTACTTATAATTGTTCTGTAAAGTGAATTTGTAAAGCCTTATAAAACCAAGTAACAAATTCAAATAGTTTCCAGTATATTTAGTTCTGTTTATCACTCTTATTGCCGTACTTTACTTATAGTAGTTCTATAATGCTTCTTGTTAGCAGTTATAAGTATAGCTTACCAGTTCATCTACTCTTGAGTGCATTTACACCCTCGCGATACTTTTATAGGCCACCCTAGCTTTTCAGCTGCATCCGGTTAGACTGGAAGCCGACCCCAACATAGTTGGGAAAAGGCGAGGTAGAATGCACTCTTAATTTCAACCTATAAGTAACTATAAGTTAATGTATAAGATCAGATATACTATAAGGCCCAACTAACTCCATGCTTGCTATTATAAGCGTGGCAGCAAATACTAGAACCGTTAAGAGAACATTACAAGTGCTGGAGGCCTATAACATCTGCACTATAGGATAATTTTGCTGCTTGGGTAACCTTTATCTTTTTGAAAAATGGTTTGCATGATTCCCATGGGCGGTGATTAGTGGTGGTTAATATATCATATAGCAAAATATCATATAGCCGGCCGGGCGGGGCGCCCAGTCGTCGCATGCTATAAGCAAGCACCGCGTGCGTTTTGCGATCTCGGGCGGCTCACGTAAATACGTAATATAATGAATGATATGCTATTTGGTTCGTGTTAAAAGATGATTTCAATGTCTAATCTTATTGTGAATGGGGTATATAGTTTTATATTAGTGATCGATGTTCAAAAACTAACTTATTTTATTTCATAATAACATTTATTCAATTATTATAGACAGTCCTAAGCCTGGAAAGTATGAAGGAAAGTTCATTGTATTTATCGTACGAGGTATATGAGGATATGTATAAGTATGAAGGAAAGTTCATTGTATCTGTTTTATCGTAATTCATAAACGCGATGTAATATTCTTTAGCATGCTGTCAGTCACCGCGCTTGATTTATTCGCGCCCGCGTTTATTTTTTCTGTACGATGAAAACTCTGACTTTCCGTTGAGTAGAGCTGGTCTCAACACAGAATCAACGTACCTATACATTTTTGTTTTTGAGAGTTCGTATAGAACGTACACGAATTTATTTATTTTATTGTATACTTTATTGACGTAGGCTTTCCAGTTGCAGTGTTTATCAATAATGATGCCGAGAAATGTCGTTTCGTTGACTTCGTTTAGTTTAAGTCCTTTATACTTAATTGATGTCTAATGTCTTATTTTGTTGTCCGTACGTACTAAAAACGTCCTATATAGGGTAAAACCGGGATAGATGCCCCACTTTTTGAAATAGCCTCCTTATTTAAAAAATATTAATTTTATATGAATAACTTCTATGAGTGTAGCTAGTTTAATCATTTATGTTTAATTATAATGATTATTTTTTGACCTATCAATAATAAATTTTGCAGAATTTAGCTTTTTATGGAACACTTTTTTTGAGGATAGATGCCTACCTGTATGGATAGTTGCCCCACCATGAAAATACTAAGAAGGATAGATGCCCTTTATACTTTGTAAACGAAAAACCGAACCAAATATGAGGTCGAATTACGAAAAAACATTTTTCATTTTTTAATGTTTTAATTTTTATCGTTATAAGATAATTCAAATACGATACAAACAAACATAATAAAATTTCAAAAACATTTGTTCAACAACAATATTAATTCTTAATTGTTATTAGGTAAGTATATTATTAAGTGTCAACATGCATTCATACTTTTTTTTTAATTAAAATAACACAAAAAAGAGATCATTCCTAATCCTACAATGAAGTTGAACCGGATAGTCCTTTCAGTTTTCCACATCTTCGTTGTATTTTTAGCAGCATAACGTCTTCGCAATATTCTCGATGGAAGCCCAAATTGTCGGGATATTTCATTTATCCTCACGGTTTTTTTTTTTCATCGAAAGCTGACTGTAGTTGTTCCACAGTCCAAGAACATACTCGAGCTTGCACTCCTTCCTTTCTTTTGTATTTTCGTGGCATGGTTCTGCTACAAGTAAAGAGTCCAAATATAAAATACGGAAAAACATAACAGAACACTAAAAATAGTTACACTGATACCATTCTAGTGTATGGAGGGATAGATGCCCCTAAGGGCACCTATACCTCGAAAAATCAGGGCAACTATCCTTTATGATAGGGATAGATGCCCAAGTATTTTTTAAATAAATTAAAAACAAAAGTGCAACTATTAACACCCAGATGAACACTTAATGAACCACTCCATTGATGTAATAAAAAATATAATGGAATGTATTACTACTTATAAAGTTATGCAATGGCAAATACCAACCTTTAAATCTTTGACGTGTTCGTGAATTTTGCCGCGGAGATGATTGCACACACGAGCGAAACGCATCCTCACCGTACGACAGCCAGGGGGTACCTGAGGTGCGGGGTGACTGCGGCTCCTACTTATACTATTAATTCATAGTTGCGAGTTTGGGAAGTTAGGTTTTTTGAAAATGAGGCATCTATCCCACTGCGGCATCTATCCCGGTTTTACCCTATCTATGTACACACAGCTCCTTTAACTAGTTACCCCACCAAAAGACATGTGCGTTCAAATCCGTGATAGGCCCAAGTTGGTTTTTGTATTTTGCAAAAACATTTTATTTTAAATAATGTATTGTTTTAGTGAATAAATAAGTTTAAGTAAGTATTTTTTTTTTAAATTCTGTTTTTATTATTGTTTTTTTCAATAAAACAATACTTTTGCGACGACAAGCAACAATAATAGGGTTAACATTTACGACAACTTATTCATCGTCTAAATAGACTGGAGGTTTCAAGACCGCTTACCGTGCATAAGATTGGTAGTTCAAATCCTATATAGGCACGAAATGTGCTTTTTGTTCATTATATTATTTTGATATATTTTTCTATTTTGTTTTAAGTAAGTAGTAATTATTTATAAAATAAAGAATTAAAAAATCAAGAAAAATAAAATACTTTATTAATCATTTAATAATATTTATTATTGCTATTATTTAACAAAACTATGATCTTATTTTACAACAAACAGAACAACTATTTTAGTTCTCATAATATCAGAAATCATTTTAAAAAATAATTGATAAATAGTAGTCGTTTACTCTTCGCCATTTTAAGTGAACGTATACAAAGTTCTAACTTGAAGGTATGAATTAATTTTATAAAGACAACGTAAGTAAGTAAAATTAATGGATACCCTCAAATTATAACATCTTTCGATTAGACAGGGACCTAAAGATATAATGACTCAGCCGATAGTAGATAACAATTTCATCGCAATTCATATGGGCTCGCTGGCTAGTTCGTCAAACTGCCGGTATGAGTATGACGACGTTCGGTGATGCGATGGTTCGAATCCGAGTCAACACAATGGACTCTTTTTGAAGTATTCTTTAGATTATTCGTAAGGAATTCAATGTTGTAGCAGTGTAACATTTTAAAACTTGAGGGGTTAGGACATAGTGACGCTTTCTGTACATTGTACGTGTCACCTATCTATGTATCTGTATAATTAAGAACATGTTAGTTTATGATATATCTTGCGAGATTATAAACTATCGAAAAATAATGCGTTAAATTGCAAATGGTTTGTTGCTTGTCGTTCGTGTTGCTATTCGGCTACCGCCAAGCCAAGACCGACTAATTAGGAACGTACGGTTCACAATTTTACGGGTGATAAAAATCGGACAGATTGTGAACCCTGTCGGTAAGTGCAGGTTCTTTCACAATTTCACGGTTTGACATGATTAATTGATTTGGATAGATTATAAACTATCGAAAATGAACACGTTTTATTGTTAGCAGTATGGTAAAGTTCACAACATATCGACAGTTTACAATCTCGAGCAGCGGTGGCCCAGTTGTGAGCAATGGTAGCCCAGTGGAAATGGTCGCGACTTACGACTTGTGGGTCGTAGGTTCGAACCCAGGCTGGCGCTTTACTTTGTGTAAATTATTTCATCACCACTGCTCTGAAAAGATTGAAGGAAAAAATCGTGAGGCAACCGGCATGCCCTAGAAACAAATATTTGAAGTCATGTGACATCCACCAACCCGCACTGGGCCCGCGTGGGTGTTACGGCCCGCTCCCTCACAGAGAGGAGGCCTGTGTCTGCCTGTACAATCTCGCGAGATAGATTATAAACTAACGGTGTTCAGAATCAAACGGTGACATCGTCGGTGACTTATGCAATACAACATGAAATGTAACACAACAGCTTGCATTTGTTTCAAAATACACGTGGAGAAGAACAGGCAAGAAAGAAAAGAACGACAGAAAATAAGTTTATTTGACCTAACAAATATTCACACAAAAACAACAAAAAAACTTAAAATAGTATTTTTATTTATTTATTTATTTAACCATTTATGTACACACATATAAACAGACAAGTAAAACAGAACAGAAAAATAGGTACAAAGGTGATGCTTATTTCATAAGAAATCTCTTCCAGCATACCTGCGATAGGACAATTAATAGAGAGATGTAGACAGCGTGTGAAAGATTAAAGGAGACAAAATAATACAAGAAATCTAAAAACAATTCTCTTAATAAAACTAAACAAGTATTATGAGAATATACTTACATACATACAAACAAACATACATATTTCTAAAATAAATATCACTAGAATTTTAATAAATAAAACGTAATCAAATAATAAATACAAACACAACTATGATAAGGTGGAAAGATAGTGTTCTTTTACTCTTCTTTTGAAAACTGCAACAGTTTGGCAGTCCCTAATTTCAGGCGGTAGTGAATTCCACAGCCGCACCGCGTGCACTGTGAAGGAGTAGGAGTAGAAGTCGGTGGAGTGGGGAGGGGACTTAAGAAGGTTCTTAAGATGCGACCTGCAAGGCGCATCTGAAGGACGGGCGTAGGAAAAACGCTCCCGCAGATAGGATGGTGTTTTAGGATTGTGAAGGAGATTGAATAATAGGCACAATATCCGAGAGTTCCTGCGAAGTCGAATGGGGAGCCACTTGAGTACCTTGCGAAAGTTGGAGACGTGATCATACTTTTTAAGGTTAAAAACAAAACGAATACAGATATTTTGCAAACGCTCAAGTTTATTCAAAAGCTCCTCGGTGGCATCCAAATAACAGGCATCAGCGTAATCAATAATGGGCTGAATGAGGGTTTGAGCAAGAGAGATTTTGGTGTTCAAGGGCAAGAAGCCCTGCAGACATTTTAACGAATGGAACGTGTAGTGCACTTTGCGACTGACTTGTGCAACATGAGCCGTCCACGACAAGTACGAGTCCATGGTCACTCCCAGGTTTTTAACCGTATGCGCGTATTCAATCTGAACTCCATTCAGACAGAGTGGAGACAGCGACGCAACATCGAGCCTATTCCGCATATACCTGCTGCCGATAATTATGGCCTGGGATTTCCTAGGGTTGATTTGCAGTCCAAATGACCGCGACCACTCACTAATCAAATCCAGGTCACTGTTCATGGCAGACACAGCGGCTTCCGCATCTTCCCTTAAGAAATGATTGTAAAGCTGCAGGTCGTCGGCATAGAGATGGAAGTAGGAAGAGATGACTCGGGTGATAAAGTTAATAAAAATAGAGAAGAGAAGAGGAGAGAGAACGCCACCCTGAGGCACACCTGCGCTAAGAGAGCACCAATCAGAAGATGACTCGTCGAGACAGACCCGCTGCGAGCGGCCTTTAAGATAGGAGTTAAACCAACCAATAGTAGAAGAAGAGAAATTCAAAGATTTAAGGATCCCTAGGAGGATATCGAAATCAACAGAGTTAAAGGCACTGCTAAAGTCGAGAAGTACAAGTAGAGTAAGAGATTTGTGGTCCATTGCCCAGCGAATGTCATCAGTAACCTTCAACAGAGCCGTCACTGTACTGTGACCAGCTCGAAAACCAGACTGAAATGGACTA
Source organism: Oligia fasciuncula (assembly GCA_963082905.1). Lineage (NCBI taxonomy): Eukaryota > Metazoa > Arthropoda > Insecta > Lepidoptera > Noctuidae > Oligia > Oligia fasciuncula. The sequence continues at coordinate 9,182,296 of OY720395.1, read as the reverse complement.
AGGAGGTCATTCGCAGATAAAAAGACAGAAAGTTGTTGGTGAACAATATGCTCAAGAACTTTAGAGAGAAAAGGGAGGATAGAAATGGGACGAAAATCGGTGGGTGAGACCGGCTTAGGAATTTTGGGTAAGGGGATGATATGAGCTTGTTTCCAGACCTCAGGAACAGTACTAGAAAATAAGGAGAAATTAAAAATGTGGGTCAAAACGGGAAGTAGTGTAGGGAGGATAGGAGAAATCATTCTTGAACAAATATTATCATTACCAACTGCAGTAGAGGAGATAGCACAAAAAGATTTTTTGACCTCACTTTCACTCACTGGACTCAATTCAAAAGAACACTGCGGCATTGGTAAACCAGAAAGTTTATTTAACGTTGCTGATCTGACGTGCGGATCAATAGTAACAGGGGGATGTGAGAAATGTTTGTTAAGAGCACACACGTCAATACCATTACTAGAAACGACTGGAGACTTGCCAATGCCTACAGTTTTAAGAAACTTCCAGACTTCAGAAGAGTTACGATTGTCGAGAGAATTATGGTATTAGTATTGTGTGCCTCACGGCTGCGCCAAATAGGAAAGAAAGAAACTCCATGGACACTCTCTTATCAAGATTGTTAGCAGGGCTGTCTATCCAGGGGGTCTACTCCGAAGCGGTTAACCACTGTATCGGCCGAATGTTCGGTCATTTTCTGATTCGAATATTGTTGTCCTACTACGAATTTAAAAAAAAAAACGTAAAAAAAGGGTTAAGGGTTCTAAAAAGGTTCGGATTGGCACAGTTTGGTCGGGACACTCGGGACCAATAGTCAATATAGGAAATTAATGGTAGTAGAAAATGACCGAACATTCGGCCGATACAGTGGTTAACCGCTTCGGAGTAGACCCCCAGGGTACATGAGACGTAGACGTAAATAGTGACCTTGACTTGAGCTGTCAATAATGTCAATCCCTAGCATCTGGGGGCCTAAAAAGGCCACTTTGGCAGAACCATAAAAGGATAACATAATGGACAGTTAGCCGTTAAGTTAATCGTATCAAATCCCATTGGTGAAGCATTTTCAGTTGTGTTTTTTTGTCTGTGCTAAAATACCAATCAATCCGATCCAAATCCAATTCCCAATCTATTTGATTATACCTACGTAGTGCAGCGAAAAAAAGAAAAACACGGACTGTCTTCGCCGTATTACAATTCATAATGTTATCCTTTTATGATTCTCCAAAGTGGCCTTTTTAGGCCCCCAGGTGGAATTACAGCCGGTCGATTCTGTAAAAATCTCACCGTGAAAACTTAGGTGAAGTGAGTATGTTTTTGCTAGGAATTGACACTATTGACAGCTCACTGCACGCTCATTTCACCTAAGTTTTCACGATATTTACAGAGTCGACCGGCAGAATCGCACTGCTGCCTACTTTAGTATCACTTCACCTAAGTGTTCGTTTCGTTTTTGATCGTCAGACATTAGGCACGTCAGAATTGCACTGACCGGGCGCGCGCATCTATCGAAAACTCTGATGTCGTCACTACTACGCGCCATTGGAATTCGTTGACCTTCTCTATGTTCTAGCAATAGTACATTGTTCACCGAGGGGAGAAAGTGACCGATTACTAACTACGGTGCAGTTTGATGCCCGAGGCTCAGCTGAGGGCCTTAATACACACGAGTTGGGAGTCGCACTTTCTTCCGAGTGATACAACGATACAACATAGTGCTTGATACTATAGGTACGTACATACGAGGAAAATATTTTTTTTTCTAAGTGAAGTTTATATTAAAACTAGCAGCGCCCCGCGGTTTGATCCGCATAAGTGTCGATCCCGTGGGAATATCGGGATAAAAAAAAATCATTACAATCAGTAGGTAATACAACTTGTTAAGTTAGTATAATCCCCAAATGTCAAGATTTCATGAAATAGTCATTCTTGGGGATTACTTGGTCTTAGAGAGTTGTGTTGATGACTTTAATGATTATAATTCTGTAAAACATATTTGTTACGGATTTAATCATATTTTAATCAACGTACAACTTAATACTGACCAGCAAATTGCAAAAAACGTAAAAAAAATGAATTTCGCGGGCTACCCTGGCGCTTTCGCCTTAAGGTATATTTATTACTAGCTGTGCCCCGTGGTTTCACCCGCGTTAATTTGAGGAAAAAACCTATTTCACTCAAAATCCGTTCAGTAGTTTTTGCGTGAATCACGAACTTTCGCCTTTATAATTAGTGTGATTTAAATATCGCTCCGACCCTACTGCTTCGCTCGGAATTTACAACTTGACAAAACATTGAGATTACTGTACCCGCGTACATGTCGATCTCGCTCGTGGGTATATCGGGATAAAAAGTAGCTTATATGATAACCAGCTATCTCCATACACAATTTTATTAAAATTGGTCCAGCCGTTTGTGCGTGAAGAAGTACCTAACAAACATATAAACACACACACATACCCCCAAAAACTTTCGCCTTTATAATATTAGGTTGATTATTCACATAAACCTTCCGGAATGAATTCTCTAAATGCTTGGCCAGACTGGCAGCGCGGGCGGGGAGCGGGCGCGGGTGCGGGAACGCGCGCGATCTGCCTGTCCGCAGTCGTTTTGAGTGTTGTCGTGTCCAGTGTATGTCAAAAATAATATGGAAATGGATGAAGAAGACTTATTTTTACTAGAAAAAAGCTCGAACTAGTTTGAGAACCCCGTCCCCGCGCGGGCCGCGCACTCACTGCGGCCACTTGGAACGAGCTATGGCGTGAGTTGCCCGCGCGCCCCCCGCGCCTAGCAGCCCGCGCCGCTCACCACGCCCGCGCGCCCGCGTGCTCATGCACATCCATAGTGTGCACTGCACACTATGGACACAGTATAAAGATCATACAGTATTGTAACTCGGCCGTAACCTTGAAATAAATGCCTACAGCCGCGCGGTACGTAAACATGCGATAGGGCTGCCCGCCTCCAGCATTTTAATTACATTTGCCTACTTTGTGTTTCCATTTAGTTTTGTTATTGTATTTTACTGTGTGTACATAAATATTAATAATATATACCACGTCTTTACTTTGAATTATACACACTAACAAAACAAAACACACATGCCCCGAGGTTTTAACACAAGCGTACCTACCGTATAATGATTCATGACCCGCCTATAACTACTAATTTCACTCATGTCTATCACTTACCTTTACTCAATTCACTTTATTTATTAATCCAGACATCTTTTTTTTTCGGGAGATAAAAGGAAATACTTATCCATTAAAAATACACATTATGTACCTACCTACCTACTAGTAAGTAAAATTATTTTATAGTCTTACCTTTCAGAGTTTCCAGGTAATTTAAAAAAGTTATCTCTGGATGCGTTATTGACAAATTCATGCAACCAAAAACAGCACAATATAGCCTACTCGTCATATTAAATATGTACTTACTTCAATTTATTTTTAGTGAAAAAATCGCGCGATTATTGTTAAAAACAACAACACACCGTCCGTTCGTCACGCGGCACAGTCGCGACTGTCTGCATACCGAGCGCATTCCGAGGTCGAGGCGCGTAGGTATAGCTCGCGTTTCGTCCGTTTTAATGAAGTCGAAATACTGTATATCTTTATACTGTGCTATGGACCTCTCGTTAGAGAGTAGTATATTCCTTGCTGTGGACGCTCAAATGAAGTTCTTAATGTTTGAGTAGGTCTGTACAAATTCTCAAAGCTGCAATCCCTTGAATCAGTAAAAAAATCAAACTTCGAAGTCAACGCAATCAAAAGATACGGCCGGTTATGTTCCGGAATCAAAATCTATAGGGTACCTCCTAAACAAGTAAAGGAAAAATCTGAAAACCGTAAATTTTTAGTAACATATACCCACAAATTTGTGCGGAACCCTCGGTGCGCGAGTCCGACTCGCACTTGACCCGGTTTTTTTTTAAATCTCCTAACCATTGCTCATTTAGATAAATATCAGGAACCTATTCGTACCTACAGCAAAACTAATAGCAACGGAAGTCGGAGCTTTAAACTTTATGCATCAAGAATTCAAGACAATAACCTAAGTAACGCCAATCGCTCACTAAAGGGAATTAGTAATATATTACATTCACTATGGATTGTGTTGTCCTTCGTTTCTTAAAGCAGTTAATGACCTATTTATATCTCAAGACTGAAAATGAGGAGAGAGAGAAAACAATAGTTTTATGAGAAATCATTTTTTTACTTTGTACTTATAAAAATAAAAACAACAACAACTTTCATTCTTAACAATAATGATTCATAACAATCACGATACATAGTGGTATCAGTGCTTGCCGTGGTGGAAGCCCCAGTGTTTGTGGTCGTCGTGCTCGCCCTTCTTGCCATGATCGTGGTGGTGGTGGTGGTGTCCTTCGTGTCCGTGGTGCCCATGGTGTCCCTTGTGGTCCTCGTCGTGGTGGTGCTTGTCGTGGTGACCGTGTTTGCCATGATGTCCCTCGTGGTGACCGGAATGATGGTGACCGCCCTTCTTGTGATGTCCGCCGTGTTTCTCGTGGTGTCCGTGGTGGTGATGGTGCTTGTGGTGTTTGCCTTTGTGGTGGTGGCCGTCGTGGAAGTGGTGGTCCTTGTGGAAGTGATCCTTGTGGTGCTTCTTGTGGTAGCCGTCGACGTGTTCGCCCTTGTCATGATGCTCGTGGTGTCCGTGCTTGCCACCCTTGTGGTGGTGTCCGTGCTCGTGGTGTTCACCATGGTGGTCGTGCTCATCCCAGTGCTTTTTGTGGCCACCGCCATGCCCGTGGTGGTGTTCTGCATGGTGATGCTTGCCATGGTCACCGTGGTCGCCCTTGTGGTGGTGGTGATGACCCTTGTGTCCTTTGTGTTCATGTCCGCCGTGGTGGTGGTGATGGTGCGCATGGTGGTCATGTCCGCCGCCATGCTCGTGGTGGTGTCCGGAGGCGGCCACCGCTTGGTCGTCGCGGTCGGCCTCGGTGCCGGAGCATATTGCTGCCAGGCACAGCACACCAAGTACTAAAAGCACCCTCATTATATTAGTGTTGTACTTCCTCGGTAGGTAAGGCCTGGGAGGAAGTCCGGTTGCTACTGACCTCTGATACACTGATTGCACATTTATATCGGTGAGTAGTAGAGCACCGTCTACAGCGATGGAGAAATAATTCCGCAAGCGGTCGCACAAGTTCATGGGTCTCTGCTAAACGCTTCGGGAATGCAGTCGTGATGTTATGTAACTACTTTTGGGTATAAAGGGACAACCAATTATAAAATAATTATAATACCAGCCTATTATTGTCCCACTACAGGACAAAGGCCCCTTCTCATACAGAGCAGGTACGAGCATTGAACACCACGCTTACTCAGGACGGATTGGCGATTTTAGACTTATATTAGGCATAAGTGCCGAAAGGGAAAGTGGCTAAATAATAACAGCCGCACAGGTCGATCGATCAGTTTAAGCTACGCTTGCCGCGGTTGGTATGTGGATGGGTGACCATCTTTACATACCGAAAACCCTCCGTGCCTCGGAAAGCACGTTAAGCCGTTGGTCCCGGCTGTCATTCGTGGATCTTTGACAGTCGTTGCAGGTAGTCAGAAGCCCGAAAGTCTGACAACCAGTCTTACCAAGGGGTTTCGTATTACCTCACGGAAATCGATGTATTACCCAGTAACTGGGTTGTGGAGGTCAGATAGGCAGTCGCTCCATGTAAAATACTGGTATGCAGCTGCACCCGGTTAGACTGGAAACCGACCCCAATATAGTTGAGAAAAGGCTAGGCAGATATAAGCAGGCATAAGTGCAGGTTTTCCTTCACAGATGTCAGTAATGTCCAAGATAAACTTAGTAAGCACATCTGATTTGAAAAAGTCACATTGGTGGCTTACATCTAACATTGGCATTGAGTGTCAAGGTCAACACTTAGGTGTACATCTAGCATTGGCAGAATAATTGTCGACGAATATAATAGAACAGTCAAGAATCGCAGTGCCTTTGTTTCATCGAATGAGAGATTATGCTGTTGATGAATGCTTCTCCCCCCCTATCATTAGATACCTATTAGTTAGGACTTATATCAAAAGGAGCGGTAGCTGCGTCATCATAAACTACGTCTATGCTAAACGTAAGAAACGTAAAATTAAATAATAGCACCGCTATTACGTAACCTGCTCACAATTACTTATGAATTCTCTTCATTTTAAGAAGCAGTGGTGGTTCGTGGAATGCATAAACCATTTCTTAAAATTCTTCTATTATACAACGTTGGCATAATTGGCCTATAATGTTGTCACTGCTGGGTCACAGGCCTCCTCTCGGTAAGAGGGAGTGGGTAGTAATCTATTAGTGCGGGTTGGTAGATGTCACATGTCTTCGAATTTTTGGTTCTCGGACATACCGGTTTCCTCACGATGTTTTCCTTCACCGTTTCGAGAGCAGTAGTGATGAAATAATTTACAAAATCGCCTGTCTGGGTTCGAATCTACCACCTGCAACTCGTAAGTCGCGGCCGTTACCACTGGGTCACCACTCGTCATGCCGACAACATTAGTAAATAGCGCAATAAAATAAAATGAAAGGGATTATGAGTGAGTTATGCTATTATGCAAATTATGTTATTCCCGGTCCTCAAATCAAAATAATAATTATGATATGTACGATTATAACAAAGAACAGCTTTATTGTTTGAGTGGACCTGTCCAGTCAGTGCACGCATTTATCAGTAATCATGCAGCTCATCTCAGAACCAACGATTCGACGACATACCAAAGAAAGGACATTTGGGTAGGCCGCATAAACTACTCAAACCGACAGATTAAAACTACAGAGTGAAAAAAAATGACTTTGAATTGAAATTGACCCACATAGTCACCATCACAAGTCATGTCATTGTTTATGTAAAAACAAAAAAAGATTCACTGTGTAGATATAATTGAGCAGCTCAATCCGAAGCATTTTTGTCCTCAATACAAAGTTTATTATAAAAAACCTATACATTAGTGTAGTGTGGTAGGTAGTATATTATATGGATATCACTCTATTTTAAAACCGATTTTTATTTCTTTAAGTGCTTACAATAGAGTTTCTTATATAAACTGTGAAGGTACCAGTCATATTATTATCTTTAAAGTCTCATCATCATCATCATCTGCCTAGCCTTTTCCCAACTATGTTGGGGTCGGCTTCCAGTCTAACCGGATGCAGCTGAATACCAGTATTTTACATGGAGCGACTGCCTATCTGACCTCCACAACCCAGTTACTGGGTAATACGATACGCCTTGGTAAGACTGGTTGTCAGACTTTCGGGCTTTTTCGGGACAGTAGAGGCTATCTATGTAGCCTAACCTTATAAATAGTGCAGGCTGGCTATAATTTAGCGCAAGTTCCATTCGAACATTCAAGCTAGTGTAAAACTTTAAAGTCTCATCTATACTTATAATAAATCTGTAGAAGTGAAAATTCTGTACATTGAAAATATCAAAAAAATAAATGGCAGGGGGTGTTACTAGACCGACACCGAAACCCAAACATGTGATTAAAAAAAATTTTGCCTGTCTGTCTGTTTGGTCAGGCATCACGCAAAAACTACCGGTTCGATTACGATGAAACTTGGTATAATTATTCTTTAATATCCTGGGCACCACACTGGGTACTTTTTATCCCGGAAAAGTATCTATACAGTGTGAGTCTTCATAATGTGCACATAACGAAATGAGGGACACAGCTTAATTTTATCGACGGAAAAAATATTAAAAAAAATAAAAAATATTTAAAAGGATCTTTACCTGCTAAAGTATGGTGATTGCAAGGCCTTTTTTTAACAGCTGATAGGAAATGTTGAGATTGAGTTATAAACATGGTATTTTTACGTTTAGAAATCTGATACGATGAACAATAATTTAAAGTAATCAAAAAGGGTAGGTAATCGGGGCTTTTATTGAGTAATTTAACAATTATTGTAAAAATTGATGAAAAAATATCAGATTTTTGTTAAAAAAAAACCATAATTCTCAATTGAGGGGCGATTGTTTACACAGGGGTCACAGCAGCGAAAAATAATTTTAAAAATATTACAAAAAAAAATTTTTTTTAAATATTTTTTCCGTCGATAAAATTAAGCTTAGTTTCCCTCATTTCAATATGTGCACATTATGAAGACTCACACTGTATATATATAATTCAAAGTCCTGACTGACTGATATATCAGCGCACAGCCTAAACCACCCTCAAAATTTCATGTCTCTAGGACCCGCGGGTCCTAGAGACATGAAATTTTGAGGGTGTGTTATTTGTGAAGAGTAGGTATCCACTAAGAAAGGGTTTTTCGAAATTCCACCCCTAAGAGGGTGAATGAGGGGAGGGTGAAATTTCACGCGGACGAAGTCGCGGGCAGAAGCTAGTCACACATATGAAAATAACTAAAGTATATTAAACGGGCTGTCTCTAAATCAGTTAAATCACGAATTTTTCTAACGGCGTATGCTGCAGAGCTAAGCTTTTTTTTGTCAATTTATCTCTAAGGGGGCCCGCCCCATTGAAGCTTGACATCCATAGTTATGCCTAAAAATACTGTGGCATCTTCGGGTTTCAACTCATAATTCTTTATGAGAACACTCATTTCTACTTGTCTTACATGGGCTATCGTAAACTTAATACATTTAGCTTTTCTCATTTAGAAGTATAGCTAGGTTAGATACCTATTTAGCAAGACTGAAAAATGCGTAGAGAGAGAAAATAATAGATTTGTGAAAAATTATGTACTTTGTATAAAAATAAAAACAACAAAAATAACAACTTCCATTCTTAACAATAGTAATTCATAACAATCAGGACACATAGTGGTATCAGTGCTTGCCGTGGTGGAAGCCCCAGTGCTTGTGGTCGTCGTGCTCGCCCTTCTTGCCATGATCGTGGTGGTGGTGGTGGTGTCCTTCGTGTCCGTGGTGCCCCTTGTGTCCCTTGTGGTCCTCGTCGTAGTGGTGCTTGTCGTGGTGGCCGTGTTTGCCATGATGTCCCTCGTGGTGACCGGAGTGATGGTGACCGCCCTTCTTGTGATGTCCGCCGTGTTTGTCGTGGTGTCCGTGGTGGTGATGGTGCTTGTGGTGTTTGCCTTCGTGGTGGTGGCCGTCGTGGAAGTGGTGGTCCTTGTGGAAGTGATCCTTGTGGTGCTTCTTGTGGTAGCCGTCGACGTGTTCGCCCTTGTCGTGATGCTCGTGGTGTCCGTGCTTGCCACCCTTGTGGTGGTGTCCATGCTCGTGGTGTTCACCATGGTGGTCGTGCTCATCCCAGTGCTTTTTGTGGCCACCGCCATGCTCGTGGTGGTGTTCTGCATGGTGATGCTTGCCATGGTCACCGTGGTCGCCCTTGTGGTGGTGGTGATGACCCTTGTGTCCTTTGTGTCCATGGCCGCCGTGGTGGTGGTGATGGTGCGCATGGTGGTCATGTCCGCCGCCATGCTCGTGGTGGTGTCCGGAGGCGGCCACCGCTTGGTCGTCGCGGTCGGCCTCTTTGCCGGAGCATATTGCTGCCAGGCACAGCACACCAAGTACTAAAAGCACCCTCATTATATTAGTGTTGTACTTCCTCGGTAGGTAAGACCTGAGAGGAAGTCCGGTTTCTACTGACCTCTGATAGATTGATTGCCTATTTATATCGGTGAGTAGTAGAGCACCGTCTAGAGCGGTGGAGAAATTATTCCGCAAGCGACCGGACTAGTTCATGGACAAATGAAAAAAGGCAGCCGTCATTTAGTTAGGTGTTTTAGATTACCTGTAAAAATAATTTGAACAAGATGATAGGCATTAAATAAACTGATTGCTTACAGATGTACAATTAATAAAAATACCGGGACGTGGTAAGTAATTCCATGCAGAGATGAAAGGTTGTGAAGTGCTTACATGTTTCTGCGCAGTCGTACTATGTAGTTTCTGATTAGTAATGAGAATGTACTTTTCTTTAACTTACTTATTAGGTAAGATACTTTTATGTTTGTTTTCTATCTAGAATAATATATTCTCTATTTTGCGGTGGATTGTCTTTATAGGTAGGTACCAAGCTTGAGTGTAGGTACTGACTGTTTTATAATATTAGGTACCAAAATAATATCATTCCCGTCAAATATAGGTACCTATGATGAAAATGTCTTATAAACATCTATTTGGGGGCCCATAACTGATATGAAGAGGATCCTAATTTGAATAATTAGTTACGAAGTTCGCATTCTAACAGCTGCTATTGGGCTCGTGCTGAATATCATTTGCGTACCTACCATTATTTTGCATGCAGACTATTTAATTTTTGTTTCTTTTTGACTTTAAATTAATTCAAATACAACTTATTTTAGTGATCGAGAAATGGGTTTTTTTTTTAGTTTTTTGCAATTTGCTGGTCAGTATTAAGTTGTACGTAATTAAAATATGATTCGCGGCCGTAACAAATCTGGGGGCACGGGAGTGCCCCCGCCAAGACGAGCCAAGCGAAGCGCAAGGGCACTACCTACCTTTTCTCGAAGCACTTCGTTGTGTTTTTGAACCTTCTTACCTTGGGTTTGGATTATACCAGATAAACAAAATTTCCGCAAATTTTGATGTTCTGAAAATTGATATAGGGACGTTATAAATAATAAAATACGTATTTCAGGATTTTCAGTAAATAAACCCAAAAAAAAAAATTCATAAGCAACTTTCAAAAAGATGTGAAATCCCACCAAAAACATTTTCATGTAAAATGTTGCCAAGACGAGACCACATATGGCTCGCACTGTCAAAAAGTTATCAGATCTCATGTAGAGCCAAGCTTCTGACTCTACACGCCCTAACTTCACAAACTCTACACCTTAGTCAAAATATGTGGCTTGGCCGTTTCGTTTACAAGGATATCTATAAAAGGACAACATTATGAATCATAATATGGCGAAGACAGTCCGTTTCTCTTTTTTTCGCTGCACTACGTAGGTACCTATAATCAAAGAGGTTGGGATTGGATTTGGATTGGAAAGATTGGTATTTTAGCACAGACAAAAAAATAACTGAAACATCCTTCACCAATGGCATTTGTTACGATTAACTTAACAGTTAACTGTCCATTAGGATTCTTAATGTCATCCTGTTATGATTCAGCCAAAGCGGCCTTTTTATTTAGGCCCCCTGATGTCATATGAATTGCAAGGCCTAATGGTATCACACAGTTAACAAACCGAGATTAGAATAGATAAGATATGGCAGAAAATGGTTGAATAAATAGAAAATTGACAAGATAAGACGTTGTATTTTTAACCGACTTCAAAAAAGGAGGAATGTTTACATATTTTTTTTTTATGTAGGTATGTTCGGGCATAACTCTGTCATCTAAAGACAGATTTGCAAATTTTTTTTTTTTTTTCGAAAGAGGTTTATTCCGAAAGGGACCCATTTAAATTTCGTAAAGATCTGACGAAGAGTTTCGAAAACAGACAACGGAACTCAATAAGTAAATGCCAGCAAATCAACCGCGATCGCTGCTATCGCATGCGTATGCATTGTTTACGCAATCACACAACATAACATCACGCCTGTACCCTCTAAAGGGGTACGCAGATGTGTTCAGTATACCTACCACGGTACACCCACATTTCTGTCAAAGTTGTTAGTGAGGTACCTCTAATCTTGCAAGTAGGTAAATTCAGGCATTACTTTTTGTTTCTCTTTGGAGGAGGTTCTCAATTTGTTTTTTTTTTTTTTATGTATGTTCAGGCTTAGCTCCGTGATATTATGACGGATTTGCAAAATTCTTCATTTTCTTCAGTGGTAGTCCCATATTAACTATGCTTGGGTAGTTTTAAGAGTTTAGGATTTTTTCCACTTAGTTTATAAATATTGATGATGTTGTTATCTTCCTGTCACTGATATTTACATAGCAAGTAGTGTTATATAAATTTGTGTGGGGTAGGTAACTAAGGTACAACTTAAAAGTAAAAAATAAATACTTTTATACAAAAAAAAAACAACCGACTTCAAAAAATATTACCTACAAAGTGAAAAATAACTTTAATTTTGGAAGTCGGTGGTTTTTTTTTTGTAAAAAAGTTTTGATCTTAAAGTATTAATACTAACATAATAAAATTAAATAATTGTGACGTCACATTGTTCTAGCTCTCATCTCGCTCTGCTGGGCGCCCGCCCTAGGCACAGATTACCTACCTCTACGCGTCACGATCACCCCTGCATGCAGAGATACAAGGTGTTCATTAATTAACTCACTGCACCCCGAATAATGATATATGCAAGTTGTTCATCCATCATAAGTATTATGTACATTTCTTTGACGCACCTATTTAAACTTTTCTTATTTATTTTCCTGTAGTACCTAATGACGATTTCCTCAAACGATGGGTGTACGTTTGTTGTAAGGCTGCCATGACACTATCAAATTAATATCGTTGTTTTTCTATTCAAGTATGGTTTCTCCCAATCTGCCTATCAGTCGTAACATAAAATTTACAAACGTTATTATTAAAAAGACAAGTGAGTCCATCCACTGCATGGCTGCCTACATCCTGAACTGCTAGGAAGTTTAAAGTAACCAACATACTTACCTATTCTACCAAGAAACAGGTCGTGATTATTACCCATACTTTCAGGTACACGATTATGAGCAAGTGTTCATATTTTACGAGTAACTGCCGGTCGAGCGAGTGCGTAGCTAACATAGGCTCAAGTTGAATAGGTCTCGACATCAATGGCGGCATTGTGAACCTCACCACGTAGAAATCTTCATTCAACACAACACACAGTTGATTGACGGCTCATAAGCTGGAGTCTATCGAAAATTATCTGCTTAGTGGGTCTTTTCGCGTTCCGTTCGCCGCTATTTGGATAGCGTTAAACAATTCTTCCGAGTGACTAAGCACTGTTAATCCTCGCCCTTGTTGGTCCATGTCCGGATCTCTACAACATAATGCAGATCTGTTTGAGTATTCAGTTTGATTATACACGCTTATGAGTTCATCACGGTCTTTTGTAAACATTCGAGTTATTATACATAAGCATGCATGCATTTTATGTAGGTAGGTATTATGTTAGTGTAAAATATATTATGTTCATGGCATTTTTCGACTTTGTTCCATAATCGTTAATATTTAAACTAGAAAGAAGAAATAAAGATAATTTTATATGACCCAGATTGATTAACTAAGTAAATTCGTTACGTTGTAACAACCGTTACGTTGTGATAGATTAAAAACCGGCCAAGTGCGTGTCGGGCCACGCACAGTGTAGGGTTCCGTAGTAGCCCCGTTATCATAATGTAGTATACGATTCTGTTGTTCTATAATCTGAATATAAAAAAAAAAAAAAACATATTTTGTTTTTCAAAGCAAGTCTTTACCCGTTATAAACAAGCAACTACTTCATCTTAGTCACTTTAAAGGATTAATGCTAAGGATTTTGTATTTGGTATAAAATTATCCAACACCCAAGTTCAACGACTATTACTGCTAAACTTATAGGTAATTCCAGGATAGGTGCCCCAATGGGATAGGTGCCGCGGCCAGGCCTCCGTCACTCCATGTACTTGCGCGCTATAAGTGCCTACCGCCCAGCCGAGCGGTCTCGGTCCGCCGGCGGATCAAATTCAGTGCGGTTTTCGCAAGCGAAGCGCGCGCACTCCGTTCAATTTTAATAGTGCTGTTCGTTCGTACGCGTATTACGATGCCGTGTGGTGCCTTATGTGCAGTAGATGGGTGCAAATCAAGTAAAAGAAGGGGTAAACATCTAACATTTTTCCATTTACATGTCAATGAAGATGTCATGTCATGTTTTAGATGTACTGCACAGTCGGCACCAATTTATAAAAAACATATTTTATAAACGATACCATTTTAAACTACCACCTATAGTCACAACATATTCACAGTTCTCAATAAAATAGACACAAATAGTTATGTTTGAAGAGGCAGCCCTGCGATTGCTGTGGGATCGCGCGGTGCGAAGCAATCACAACTGTACGCTTGAGCATTTAGGCACATTTTAGCATGCAGCGGTTGCTGACGCGACGGAGTAGGCTATTATAGCTGTAGGTATTGGAAATTTTCTACTGAGTGAAGTATCTGTTACGTAGTAACTATTTAGTAATCTGTGCCGCGGCTTTGAATACTGTTTATAAAGCCGGCGCCAGACATTGGGATCAAAGTTTGAGCACACATTTTAAAAACTTTGATCAAACTTTATGTGCGCAGATGTATCCGGCTAGACTTGTATTTCAAATGATTTACGGGCACAGTTACCGCAAAGATGCCTGACAGAATAGACGACGATTTTGATGACTCCGTCAGTCTGTTTTATTTGAGTGCCTTTAATTTTTTTTTTCATTCTCATATTGTGAAAACTCCAATGCCGTGGGCTAAAATTGTACTAAGTAATAGGAAGCGCTCCCCCCACCCCCACAGACCCCTCACCCCAGTGCCACGCCAACCGCACGCGAAAGCGCACGCGTTTTGCCCGTGATCGTGAGTGTAAAAATCTTCCGTAGCGAGACCATTACAAGCGTTGAAATTATAATCGTAAGTACTTACTATCGAATATCTTTTCACTCTGTTATAATTTCTATTTTTTTAAATTTATTTGCTGATATTACAGTTTAAAGTACACGAAATAATGCTATAAATTATAGTTTTCTTTTTAACTTTTTTTTAATTAAAAAAGGCATCTATCCTGTGCTAAAAGTATAGTTGCCCCATTTGCTGTTCGGGATAGATGCCTAAGTATTTCTATAAATGTTTTCATATTGCAGGTGGAAGAAATGACTCGAAAATATAAAAGAAAACCGGGGTTGGTCCCCCGTCACATTAGTTGGACTGAAAAAAGCTTGGAACAGGCTTTATTATTATTATTTCACCAATAATTTTTTTTTTATTTTGTTCATAAGTCTAGATAGACATAATTATAAAAGATGTCACAAATTAATGTTAAATACGCTTAATGTTTAATGCTGAATACAAACGTTACTGATTATTGAAACTAGTATGTTTTATTTCAATTAGCAACTAATATTAAAGCATTTATACAGTGAGTTTTCTATCCCTTACGTTAGGCATCTATCCCTTGAAGGATTTTTACTACGAGTCTTCTATCCCTCACGTTAGGCATCTATCCTACTTTTGAGAGGGTAAATAAGACACAATTTCTTCAAAATCTATGAAACTTATGTAAAAACAAAACATCATAGATTAAAGATCAAACCATATGCAAAAGACGTGTTGCCAATAGATTTTTAATTAATAAGTTAAGGCTCCCTATCAAAAAGTGGGGCACCTATCCTGGAATTACCTAGTTATCTTAACTGCTATAATTTTCCTTTAAAGTTCATGAAATCCACTATCATCGTGAATTTTCCCAGATTTTTCAAGCCCGCAGTTTAGGTTTTAGACGGGGGGGGGGGGGGGGGGGACGCCCTACTGGAACAAAAATTTGCTCTTTAAAGTTTAATATTTCGTAAATGGAGCATTAAATCGAAAAATAATTTTAGCAACCCTGAAGTCATTTTAGAAGACCTATTCAATGATATCCCCACACGATGGGGTAGACGTCGAAAAAAATATTCATCCACACTTCACATGTAGGGGAGCTACCATAAAAAAAATATTTTCCAAAATTGTATTTTACCACTTGGTCGGCGTAATTGATATACACACTCCTACAAAATTACAGCTTTCTAGTACTAACGGTCTCTTAAAAACCTCGGACAGACAGACAGAGGGACGGACGGACATGACGAAACTAGAAGGGTTCCTTGTAGGAACTACGGAACCCTAAAAAAGTAGTTTTACCTTTGCAACCCGTGCGAGATTATGAGTTAAATTCAACGTGCAAACGGCTAATTTTATCCAATTTTTAAGTAATCATTTTGGCAGTTGTTTTTACGACTGTTTCGCTCAGTGAGGCAGTACTTCAATGGGACATAAAAAAGAGTAGGTAGGTACCTATAACCAAGAATGAGATATATTGAAATCTCCAGAAACACTTTAAGCAATAAGATAAGTATTAGCAAGAGCACAATTTGCAAGAGATGTTGAGCTCTTTCAATAATAATTAAACGTGGTGCAGCGTCACTAAAGTGAATATAGGTATACAATGTATGACTTAACACTTTTTATTTAGTAACAAATTCGATTCATAAGAAATTAAATTTGCTTGTATATAAACTGTTACACATTTTACATTATATTTATGATACACCTAAGTACTTGTTTGTTTATTTTGATGAGCAAATTTTTTTCATAGATAAATTTTTATGTATCTACTAAACTACTTTTCATAAACATATCTGCCTGTTTCTATTTGAACTCCTATCATCAAATGTTTCTTATCCATCATTAGCAAGAAGACAGAAAAATTTACAGCTGTAAAACGCAAGTTCATCATCTTCCTGCCCTAGCCCCATGTTACTTGGGGTCGTCACTTCGACATTCTCTGAACAGAATGTCGATATCATCTGAAGAATCGGATGTGTCTCAAGATAAAGCCGTAGGGCATGGCGACCTTCCTTGGGTTGATAAGGAACGGAGTGCATTTACGTATACTCCTATGATTGACTACGCCATATATTCCACCATCGGAGGTATGGTTCAAAATTGTCGCTGGCATAAGCAACAGGATCCGCGTACGAAGTCGCAGGCAGAAGCTAGTATTAAATAAATTCGGCACACCAGAACTTTTTACTCTGACTGCTGTAAGGTGTGTGTTAGGTAGCGTTACCAAACGGGAGCGTTCCCAAACGGGAGTAACCCTGTGTTTCTTCCCTCCTCATCACATGCCCATACCGAACCAAACGTTTTCTTTTCAACTTTTTTAAAGTTCCCCATAAACTCATGAAAAAAATTAGGTGTTATATAAATCATAATAAAATAATGATTATGAATATCAATAAAAACATGTCTGTTGCACAAATTGATAGTTATGAGCTCTAAGTTCATGATCGTCACGGTCTATTGAGCTCTTTTCTAAAGGTTCGCTTTCAAAAGAGCCCCGAGTTTTCAAGGCCGCCGCCATTGGCCTTATAAAGTACTTTCGCTTACAATGGAAGAATTACCCAAACGTTATGTAGCTACAGTAGCTATTCAGTAGAATATAAAATACGTATATGAATATGTATCATATTTAAAACCTAAATAGAATTTGTGATTTAAGTAATAACCCCATACCTACCTACTTGTAAAGAGTTCCTGGGAATTGGGATGCTTATTTGCATCTTTTCCACATACAATTCCGTCAAAGTTGAAGGATAAAATTGGGTTTACGAAGGTACCTAGTCTCTGACCACTTTTTATGTTGTTTCCAAAGGTAAACTAAGGTCATGATTACGAGAAATGAATGAATAATAGAAACCAGCATAATATAAAGCAAGCCATTTGACATAAATACACACATCAAAAAGTCTTAGCAACATGTAGGTACGGTTTTGAACTTTTGAACGATATTTACTATTGTAAATACTTATTTATATTTCTTTTCTATATAATAACTAGGCATTTTTTTATGCATTAGTGACTAAAGTAACAAGATCCTTCATTCAATTGTTCATTTAATGACAATAATTAACAATAAGTGTACCGTAACATACGTAGTATTAAATAAATAGTGTTAAAACGAAATCAAACTTTTCATGTTTTACAAATTAACTAAATAACGTCATTTTTTTAAATTATTTGGTAATTCAATACAAAGTGTCACCTCCTTTGTCGTTTAAAACTTTTGATTGTTTATCTGATAATGCGGCAATCGCTCCCAATAGAATTTCAACAAGTCTTTCAGTTGTTGGGTTGTCGACACTCCGTCCAGGTTCTCTAGAACACGTATCTGGAGCATGTCCCATCCCATGCGTGCTCGATGGGATTGAGGTCTGGCGATTGAGCAGGCCACGGCAATACCCGGAGGTTTTCCATTGCCAAGTACTCTCTGGTTCTCCGAGCTGTGTGCGAACGCGCACTGTCATGCATCAGCGTGAAATCTGAGCCAAGACTTTGTGCAAATGGGTGAACATAAGGTCCGAGGACATCTTCCACGTAACTTCAGTGTTCATATTGCCATCTACAAATACGAGCTCAGTTCGTCTATTCTTCATAATACCCGCCCATACCATTTATTTAATATCTTTGTGAACGACCTTACTTATTGCTTCTTTAACTCCACGCCATTCCTATTCACCGATGATTTGAATATAGTACGCGTTATATAGATTCTCTAGCCGATTCAACATTACTTCTGGAAGACCAGCGGTGCTATTCTGTAAAAATCTCACCGTGAAAACTTAGTTGAAGTGAGCGTGGAGTGAGCTGTCAATAGTGACAATTCCTAGCAAAAACAAACTCACTTCACCTAAGTTTTCCCGGTGAGATTTTTACAGAATCGATCGGCTGAACAGACTTTTAAACTGGTGTAACGATAATAGCATGCAATTTAATGTAGAAAAATGTTCCCAAATTACGTTTACTCGCAAGGCTAACTTTATGGATTTTAATTACAGTATGAATGGTTCGTACCTCAGTAAAGTCGATGTTATCAGAGATTTGGGAGTTCTTCTTGATAGTAAATTAAAATTCATTCCCCACATGGACAACATTATTAAAAAAGCTTCAAAAACCTCGGTTTTGTGTTACGTAATGCTAAATGTTTTCGCAAGCCTAAAACTAAGATTTATCTTTTCAATTGTCTCGTTCGTGCTGTATTGGAAGACTGCGCGGTTGTGTGGCGTCCCCACTATGCAACATAGGTGTATAACACTATGTCTTAGGTTAGAGAGGATCCAGAAAAGATTTTTATACCATATTGCCTTCTCTGCTAGATTAGACAAAAAAGTTCCGAGCTACGCGAAACGGCTTGAAAATTTTTTCATGACTTCACTCGAAAAACGAAGAGATGGTATAGTATAGATCTTGTTTTTCTTTATAAAATACTTCAGAGTAAATTAGACTGCCCCCAGTTGTTAAGTAAGTTAAGTTTTAACCTACCCTACAATTATCCGCGTTATCCTATCAAACTATTACGTCCCCCATTCCGCAAAACGGTTTCAGCAGGATCCAATTCCCCCATCCCCAGAATTTGCAGGCTTCTATGAATCAATAGATATTTTTTCCACATCACTTCAAGAATTGAAGCGTCAAGTCCATACAAAGTAACCAACACAATAGACTGTTTTTTAGGGTTCCGTAGCCAAATGGCAAAAACGGAACCCTTATGGACTCGTCATGTCTGTCTGTCCGTCCGTATGTCACAGTCACTTTTTTCCGAAACTATAAGAACTACACTGTTGAAACTTGGTAAGTAGATGTATTCTGTGAACCGCATTAAGATTTTCACAAAAAAAAACAATAAATTATGAGGGTTCCCCATACTTAGACCTGAAACTCAAAAAAATTTTTTTCATCAAACCCATACGTGTGTGCTATGGATAGGTCTTCAAAAATGATATTGAGGTTTCTAATATAATTTTTTTCTAAACTGAATAGTTTGCGCGAGAGACACTTCCAAAGTGGTAAAATGTGTCCCCCCCCTGTAACTTCTAAAATAGGAGAATGATAAAACTAAAAAAATATATGATGTACCTACATTATCATGTAAACTTCCACCGAAAATTGGTTTGAACGAGATCTAGTAAGTAGCTCGCCGGTGAAAATTTAAAAACATATGATGGTACGGAACCCTCGGTGCGCGAGTCCGACTCGCTCTTGCTCGGTTTTTTTCTTTCTTCATTTTATTATTAAGTATTTTTTTTCCTTGTCTTGTTTTATAAAAGTACTCACTACTGTAAGCGTTATTTTTGCACAATTATTGCAATTTTATGTTATAATTTTGTTTTTGCATCCTGTGTGTCTATCGCATCATATTGTACACTATGCTTGTATATTGCTTGTATTTTAAGGATAAACAGTGTAACAATTGTAGATAGGCCAATAAATACTGTGGAGCCACTGTAAGGGTGCACTTCCTCGACGCATCTCAACCGTTCAGTATTACCGGGACGACGATACACTCTTACCCTTCTTGTATCAGGCCTAAATCCAAACCGGGACTCATCGCAAAATAAAATGTTATCCCATTGCTCCTGGGTCCATGTCAAGTGTCCCCTACACCATTCGTTTCGACGGGCGCGATTCCCATGGCGTATAGGTGGGCACCTAATTGGGCGTCGTGCTCGTAGGCCGTATTCATGCAGACTATTTCTCACGATTCGGTTGCTAACAACAACACCGCTTGAGAATTGTAGCTTAGAACCTATCTCCCGGGCGGTTAACATCGGCTGACGTCTTGCAGTCAGTTGTATGTATCGGTCCTTTCGGGCAGTTGTACTCCTTCCACGTCCTGGGTCCTGTTCAGCAGGATCCCCTGTATTAATGTAACGCTGCCAAAGACGACAAATCACGCTCCTATTGACACCAAAATGCAGAAATACCTGGGACTGATTTCTTTCCGCTTGTAGCGTTGCTACAGCTCTCTGCATTTCATCAGCAGTGAAATGGCGTCGCTCCATGACATAAAAAAATACTCACCACCCAATTTTTTCAAAAACTGCTTACCTCAAAATGATAAAAGTGAGATAAATACCTATCAAGCAACGAAAACACGTTAAATCGGGAAAAAATAATCAGCTTTTATTTTAATGAAAACAAAACACAATCGAAAAGTTTCTATTTTTAAAATCATCAATACGTTTCCGCGAAAAAAAAATCCCACCAAAAACATTTTCATGTAAAATGTTGTCAAGACGAGACCACATATGGCTCGCACTGCCAAAAAGTTATCAGATCTCATGTAGAGCCAAGCTTCTAACTCTACACGCCCTAACTTCACAAACTCTACACCTTAGTCAAAATATGAGGCTTGGCCGTTTCGTTACTACAAAAACTATTGTATAATAGAAAAGTAATGAACAGTGAATAAATTTTTCACCTTACGCCCATGTGATGGTAGCGAAACGGCCAAGCCACATATTTTGACTAAGGTGTAGAGTTTGTGAAGTTAGGGCGTGTAGAGTCAGAAGCTTGGCTCTACATGAGATCTGATAACTTTTTGGCAGTGCGAGCCATATGTGGTCTCGTCTTGACAACATTTTACATGAAAATGTTTTTGGTGGGATTTCACATCTTTTTGAAAGTTGCTTATGAAATAATTTTTTTGGGGTGTTCTTTACTAAAAAGCCTGAAATATGTATTTTATTATTCATTACAAGGAATCCAAATCAATTTTCAGAACTCTAGCATCAAAATTTGCGGAAGTCTCGTACAAACTTCCATCCCCTAGTTTAAGGGGTTGGAGGGTAAAAGTTCCAAGTTTTAGAATTGTTTTATTGTTTGTGTACAATTACTAGCTTACATACCAAATTTCAGCTTTCTAGGACTTCAGGAAGAACCTTAGAATATTGATGCTTAAGAAATAAAAAAAAATTTTTTTTGGGGGTTGGGGGGTTTTTTACTAAAAAGCCTGAAATATGTATTTTCTTATTCGTTACAAGGAGTCCCTATATCAATTTTCAGAACTCTAGCATCAAAATTTGCGGAGGTCTCGTACAAACTTCCATCCCCTAGTTTAAGGGGTTGGAGGGTAAAAGTTCCAAGTTTTAGAATTGTTTTATTGTTTGTGTACAATTACTAGCTTACATACCAAATTTCAGCTTTCTAGGACTTCAGGAAGAACCTTAGAATATTGATGCTTATGAAATAAAAAAAATGTTTTTTTGGGGGTTGGGGGGTTATTTACTGAAAATCCTGAAATACGTATTTTATTATTTATAACAAGGAGTCCCTATATCAATTTTCAGAACCCTAGCATCAAAATCAGCGGAAGTCTCGTACAAACTTCCATCCCCTATTTTAAGGGGTTGGAGGGTAAAAGTTCCAAATTTTTGAGTTTTTTTGTTGTTTGTGTACTATTATTAGCTTACATACCAAATTTCAGCTTTCTAGGACTTCAGGAAGACCCTTAGAATATTGATGATCATCAGTGAGTCAGTGACGAAATCGGGGTATTTTAGATATCAATAAAATCTAAAGTATAAGAGCTATGCAATTGAAACTTTATGGGTTAAATAAGTCAACCACTGACATCATATCCCGAAAATTTTGTTTATCTGGTATAATCCAAACCCAAGTTATGAAGGTTCAAAAATACGACGAAGTGCTTCGAGAAAAGGTAGGTAGTGCCCTTGCGCTTCGCTTGGCTCGTCTTGGCGGGGGCACTCCCGTGCCCCCAGATTAAGTATCAATTAATAAAACATGTAGTTTCTGTAATGATGCGTGTTGCTTAGACTTTTTTGATGTGTGTATTAAATACATTGTAATGTTTGTATAGGTATGTCAAATGACTATGTAGTAAGGAATTTAAATAATTAGACCATTATAAAGTACCTATAATTTGAAGTCAAATCTGTGATGTGCATAGCAATCCACATGACAAAATGTCATGCAATTATGCATAGTCAATTCGTTAGTGTACGTTTGCAAAATATAACTACATTCACCATTTGTAACAAGTTAAAAAAGTAAAAAAAAATATTGAATTTAGACTACTATCTGGGTCTCTATGGCACGGTTTGGCTTCGGTTACGAACCGACACTGGCACGCATATTATAGGTAGGTACAGACTACTATACAGTTTAGGTCAGTCGCCCTTATGGTCACAATTAACCCGGCCCATCCCATCCCTCCGCCTTTTAATTTACCTTCAGCACTTTAGCGCCGGCAGGGTTTCTCTATTTCATAACTTCATAACATAGCGTTAGGTTAGGTTAGGTTGTATGTAATATGTTACTTATTTATTACACCACAATTTGAAGAAAATCAATTGAATTTCAATATGTTTTAGAAATCTTAGTACGTGCCATGTGACTACACGTAGACCGTAGCTCGTAGATGCGAAATCAGTGCATAGCAGTTTCGTAGCCGTAGCACATGTTCGTAGCCGATAGACATGTATGACTGTGTGAGTGTGTAGCGCAAAATGTTTCCTTCATAGAAAAGACATCTATTTATTTCTCGATGTCAAATAGAAAACTGTATGGTATTTCTATACTGTGTTCTTACTTTCAGACATCCGCCTTCTTTGCTATGCGTGTAAACGTTACGTGACCACTTTTGGGCTGATATAAGTAGATTGGTTTTAAAAGTTTGAAAGCGCGTCGGTAAAAAAAACGAACTCCCTACGTTTTCTTGGTCTTTTCTGGATGTCGTATAACACATTATAATTTATTGAAAAAAGGGTTTCATGTTTGTGGTTTACTCGTGTTAGATACTCATTTTCCATTAGGTGGTGGTATGAACTTATTACTCGTAAATCTCTACAAAGAAATCGTATATTTCCAGTAAGTCACACGGCTCTAATGCTCTTAGTGCATCCAGGGCGCCGTACTTAAGGGCATTAGGCGCTAAGAAGCCTAGCCCTACATCACTCAATCCTGTTAGCGCGTGCTTTGCTAACACTGTTATTACTGTAACATTATATTCTTAGGATTAAAATAATATTTAGATATAGGTGAGTAGGATACTGTGTTGAGGGTTCGTAGGAGTAGTTAGGAGTCAGTGTGGGTACGAGTTGTGCTTATACTTATGTACAAATTAGGTATATCTTCGTTAGCTAACTTTCGAATGTGCCATATGTTAAATTGATTAAAAACGGACCCAAAGTTAAACAACATTAAAGAATGTGACCCGTCGTTTAATATTTTCTTTTTGTTCTTTGATTATATTCAAACAATTCAAATATTAAATTAAAATAAGCCATGGCAGCAAAGACATGACAAGTCTCAACTAACTATTATAATAAGTGCCCCTTTTAAATGGGACTTAAACATAACTGGCGAGATGTAGGCTTAAGTACTATATGGGTACACTTTTGCCGTATAACCGGGGAAATCAGGCGTGATGTCTATTTTAAATTAGTCCCCCCCCTTTAGTTGAGGAAATTATCACACTTTCTCAATATAATAATGCAATCGAAGAAATAACTAACATAAGTCATAGACATCTGCATCTTATATTTTTTATGTAAAGTATACCAAACATCCATCACAGAATTATGTGCATGTATTTAAAAGCGCACATTGCATTATAAGTAGTGTAGTTTACAAACGCATGTGTATATCGATACCCATATAATATTTACAGCATGGCGAACGTGGTTTGAACAACACATTGTTAGCAATCAGGAGGTTAGCCCTGGATAATCCGGGCTATTGTTAGCTATTTTAATGCTTATGCCCTTTGTGTGTATCCTGTATTAACTCATACGCGGATAATCGCCGTATTATATAGAGTTAATTTTCCATTGGCTCGTATCAGAGGGGTTGGCAGCTGCTTACTGTCGCAGCGAAACAAGCCGGTGACATCTACACAGTCCGCCGAAATGTCGGTATTAACATGTATTATGTTGTCCCACGTTCAATGCTAGTTCATTTTGTCAATATTAATGCCGAATCGATATTTTATTCAACTAACATCACCGGATGATATATGATTCATATTTATGATGTGTCAATAAGTGTTCCCACATTGTAAATGGTGTGGTATATTCATGATAGTTGACGCGGAACCTAGTTCACGCAACTTGCTCAACCAGTCCTCATATTTTACCTAAGTAGAGAATAAGTATTTTCGATGGTTGTTTTAACAACTGAGGCAATACTTAGGTAAGCTTTTGTTTACTTCTGTCGTTTCGAAAACGAATTTTAAATTGTTTGCGTTCATCTGGCAGAAAAAAATCCCTTGATTTTACAGGTAATCTTGACTTACTGTCACACATCGTCGAGTGACCAATATTTGTCGGAATAGAACACCGTAAAGATGTTTCCGGTTCGTAAAAGTATCATATTAACTGTTCAAACATTGGATCGGAGGTTTTATCGTTGGCAGCTGGGCGACACGACTAATTACATCAATTACAGACAAACAGAGCCCCGCTCGGGTTTCGCTCCCACCTTTGTCAATATTTGGCGAGTGGCCGCGGCCGCCTCCCCGCCCCGAACGGACACTCGTCTACGCAACGTCACTCAGCCGCGGACATTATTAATGCACAAGGGCATCCTCGCATACCTACATCACTAATGGGGAACCTTTCATCACGAGATTACCTACACGTCTGACTACAATAGTTCCAAACTGACTGAAACGACTCCGAGAAGAGGTACAAAGAAATATAAAAAGCTCGCCAGAGATATTTTAGAAGGCCATTATTCTCGAGACTGTAATTGGAGTATTCATTCATTGAGGAATACCTAATGGAACTCATGTGCTCTACTAATATTCACTTAACTTAAAGTTTTTTTTGTTTATTTGTAAATCTGAATCGCGATAAATTTATTTTAACTCAATGTTCTTTTCACGACAGCTTTAAAATATCTAATAACACCCATTTGATTTCTTTTACCTCCAGAGATTGACAAGAACCTTTTTTTACCCTTTATCCTTATAATACAAGATGTGTGTTACTGTGTGAGTATTAGATATTGTTGTACGATCCTCATAAGCTGCAAAAAGGCGAACACGTCGTGAACGCCGCGGGCGCAACTTTTGACAAAACAACTTATTCAATTTGTTCGCTGTTAGGTACAAGTTGTAATCCCTCACGTCTCCACAATTGTCACAAAAAGGCTGAGTCTTAATCATGTACCCGGTATTCCTCGGAAGTGGGGAAGGTAGGTATTATCTAGTATACTTGTATAACTTAGCTACACGTTTATAATACATATTGTACTTATCATGTATTTAAAGGAATAAAGGTGCGAAAAGAGTAAGGGTTATTCGTCGCTGGGGAGGTCTCAGTTAGGTACGAAGCAGTGCTGTATCATCATGTAAACTATCAGTAGGTATGATTTATTTAGTCAGAGGTCCTACATTCCTACATATCTAGCAGAGTTCTTAATTTTAGGTCTCTTCAGACAAACGATAATATGGTAAGTAGGTATGTAGGTACCTATTCTTGGTAAGTGAATCAACCGAGTCACCTGTGGTATAGTAGGGTATAGGATCCTGCCTGACTTCAACAATTCTTGAAATCATTGTTCGCTATTATGTTGGTAAATCCCATGGAGAAATTTGTTCAGTTTGATGATCTGTACCACACCAACCTTTCTTATACATGCTGTAGCTGTACCAACAAGTTAAAGAATCATGAAAAATTTTGTATCATCTTAGTTTCTATGAATTAGATATGCAAAGTTAGCAATTTTGGTGAAAATATGTGAAAGCGACGACAATAGAGAATTTTGCCTTTAAGTCTGGCCTGATCTACACTGCACCACTTGCCACATGGCTAAAAGTAGAGGTATTTACTACTGGCCTAACATACAGACCTACTTAGTAAACAATATTTTTATAACAGTGCCAGCAGTTCTGATCATTGATACCTGATGATAAAATGTGGTATCACCACATATTAGGTACTTGAACGTGGACGCTAGCCGGCCCAGCGAGCGCGACGCGGCGCGCTTTCTGCACAACATACCTACCCGTTTCATTATAACAGATTACCACTTACGGAGAGGGATACACAGATTACTATTATATCAACTGTTCGGGAGCGGCGCGCGGCGGCGTCGTATTGTCACATCCATTAAGCTGTGCTCGGGGCGGGGCCAGCGGCGCCACGCCCCCGCCCGCCCCCCGCCCGCCCCGGCCTGCTCACCCCACACACGCCGCGCCCGGCACTCGCGTAGCGCCTGCTCTTACTCACTAAAACGATTTGCTCGCAATCGCATCACCCGAGCATTATCCCATCATCACACCAAAAATCGAAGCTTTTCCGGTATCGAAGCTAATAGTTAATTCGATCGCTGGTTGTGACTACAAATAATTTAAGTATTTTAATTGGACAAAGTGAAAAAAAAGTAAAAGCTAGTGTTGGAAATGTTTGTAATAAAAACTTTTTTAAGTTTGGTATGATGTGGTGTCGTGTGTCGCGTGGGGGTCGGTGAGGGTCGTGGCGGTGGTCGGCGCCGTGGCGACGCAGGGCGCGTGCGGCGGCGAGGGCGGCATGGGCGGCGCGGGCGGCGGCTGGGCGCGCGAAGCTCCGGCGCTGCTGAGCACGGCGCTGCTGCTGGGCGGCACCCTGCCCGAGCGCCCGCCCGCGCCTCTCTTCACTATCGACAGCATCCTGGCGCCGCGCCCGCACCCGCCGCTGCCGCCGCTGCAGCTGCAGCACCTGGCGCACTCGCCGTTCCATAGAGCACATGACCTCTTTGGTACGTTTGCCAGCAGCTTAGGTAAACACCCTTGACATTTATATTTTACTAAGAATTAAGGAGAGTGTATAGTTTTGGCTCGATAACATGCCTTACTAGTAAAAAGTCTTCTGTCCTGTCCTACCTATGTAAAAGGTAAGACGCTCGCTTCTAACTTTAATATTTTGAACTACTGAACATGAGCTATAGATGGAGTGACTCAGTCATCGACTGATGACGTCCGGTGGGACGATTGATCTATAACTACTAATAGCCTACCTATTCTCATATTCTAAACTTTCTATGACTCAACTTTGTTTTCCAATTTATTTACACTAAATAACTTACGTTATTAGAGTATCGAAATGGTATGTAACATACTAAAATAATTAGTATCTAATGGTGAAATAATAAAAAGAATAACTTATAAAATGAATACAAACATTTGTGCTACGCGCTACGCCTGCTACGAGTTACTACGAAACTTCTACGGTGTATTTCTTGCTACAATTAAGGGGCTTACAAGACCTAAACACAAAAAACGCAAGTTTTAAAAACAATGAAAGGATATGATCAACTACAGTAAACAACATCAGAAAGGTATTTGATATTCTTCAGGACATATATGCTAGGTAGATAGTGTGTTGAAAACATAATACAACTAATTTGATACGATAGAAAAAAATCATGAAGATACCTGTAAAAACTTTCTTTTTACAATAAAAACCATACTAATATAAGTACATACAATCAGTCAGTAAATTTTTTGTCAGATTATTCTACAAGCAACATAATAAATAAAACACTAGTGTTTTAATTTTTTAGTCCAAACAATAGGTTTTTTGTAAATAGATAATTGCTTCATATTTTGCAATAAATTACCAGGGTTGTGTCATCGAGCTTCTCTTTTGTTTTCTATGCAGTCCGACAAAGACCGCGCTTTAGGTCATGTAGCCGCCTTAAGTATTTTGTATCAAATATGCAGCTAGAACTGAAACAATCTGCCTTGCCTTTTTCCAACTACGTTGGGGTCTTCCATTCTAACCGGATGCAGCTGAATATCAGTATGTATGTATTTTACATGGATCACTGCTTAACTGATCTCCAGAATTCAGTTACTGGGTAACACGATACCCCTAGGTAAGACTGGTTGTCAGAGCTTTGGGCTTCGGACCCGCCTTAAAAAGATCAAAATCGTCAAAATCCGACCCCCAAGATACAGGCAAATGCCTAGTTTAGGTCACCCTCCAATCTGTTCTTGTACAATTTATGATTATTAATACTTAACCTTTTCACCGCCATCGTACACAGAACGCGATACCTCGCCAGGGGCGAAGCTATGAAAGTGTAACGAAATATACAATAAACAGTAGTGATGAGGGCCATAACATCGTCATATCGATCATTGAGATTTATACGCGTTATGTTAAGTTTTATTTATAACTGATTAAATATTTCTATATTTGTTTTATGTCACAGTAAGTAAAACCAATATAAATTATAAGCATCAAAGAAACAAACACATACCTCAATTAGAGCTATAAGAAATGAGGTACATCTCTATTTCTTTCATGACGTCATTCTTTGACTTCATTTCAAGTCCTTGGCGCTCAGAGCACGTTAAATTCAACTTGGATTAGGGATGTGGTCTATGGCAAGAGTATTTTGCATTCAGAATTAAATCTCACAAATAAGTATGTACTTAATGTTTTATTTTATTTGAACTCTTATCTCTTGTTAATTAAATCTAATCTTTAATCTCCTCAAACTGTAAGGTAACCATTACAACTTTGTTAAATTCGCACTCCAGATTACCTACTCCAGAGTCAGAAGACACCTACAAGTGACGCTTTGTTTGTGGCTCACCGAACATTTCACTTATTAAATTCTTACTTTTTAATGAATAAACGTTATTATTAGGATATAATAACGTTGTTATCATAAGGAGCAGTGGTGGCCAAGTGGTAACGGCTGCGACTTACGAGCTGTAGGTCGTAGCCAGACCCAGACAGGCGCTTTATTTTGTGTTAATTATTTCATCACCACTGCTCTAAAACGGTGAAGGAAAACGGCATGTCGAAGACATGTGACATCTGCCAACCCGCACTGGGCCCGCGTGGTGGATTACGGCCCACTCCCTTTCAACGAGAGGAGGCCTGTGTCCCAGAAGTGGGAACATTATAGGCTGATTATGAAACGTTACTATTATTATCTAGTTGTACATACCTCAGAATCATCTTCTGGACCAGAATATTTTCTGGAGAACGTTGAACCAGAAGTTCTGGTTCATCATTCTCCAGAAAATACTCCGAGTCCGATTCCACACCTTGTAAAATGTATAAAAGCTCATCCGAATCCAGTTCTTCATTCATTTCACTATTTGTTTACTTATTAGTAAAATATAGAATAGTATTGTTACAAGCAAAGTTAATGAAGGATGCGTTCACGCTCACCTGATTAGCGCTGCACTATGCCAAAGTGACCTTGACAGCCGTACGCTTATGACGTCACAGAACGACTTCTATGATAGTCCATGGCGCCCGGGGCATTGACAACCAATTGTTTTGTAGGGATGGGAATATAATTATCGACAAGGATTACTAACAACTATTTAATTCCGAATCGGCACCCATCTGAAGGTCGAAATTCGTCTATTTTCCCTTTTTTATAAAGTAGTTAACTAAGTTCATATTTTAGTGACCTCAAATTGTTTTCAATAGTAGTATTTATAAATATTTCAACGGGCGAAATCTAACAGTTGTAACTTTCGCGTCACACCACTGGTCGACTATAATTAAAGTCCTTGGCGTTCTGGGGACATAAAAAATATTCGGAATTTTTGTTTTTGCCGATTTTAAGACAAATATATAAATATTTCTTTTGTGTGGAAAAATATAAAACAGTGCTATATGTATTACATAATACAATGAAACAAAGCTTTTAAATACAGTAAAATCATTTTTATAAGATAGTTAAAATGGAGAGTTTCTAATGAAGTCCATGGCGGTGAAAAGGTAAATAAATTTGAAACTGAACATTTTTTTACGTAAAGATAAGTCTGATTGAAAGATAATCTTGACTTTGCAGTGAAAAAAAAATTCTCCCCTACATAACCATTGATGCTCCAACCGCAAATGTAAGCACAATTATAATATTTTTATGTAAAAATGCTTTTACCCGCGGCTTCGCCCGTTTGGAGGGCGGAAATTATCCCATGATAATGTACTATCAAGTCAAGTCAAGTACAAGTCATGGTCTATCCGGTGCCTCATCCAAATCCGTTCAGCCATTAATGCGTGAAAAGGTAACAGACAGAGTTACCGAAGGGGTATCGTATTACCCAGTAAGTGGGTTGTGGAGGTCAGATAGGCAGTCGCTCCATGTAAAATACTGGCATTCAGCTGCATCCGGTTAGACTAGAAGCCAACCCCAACATAGTTGGGAAAAGGCTAGGCAGATGATGAGTATGGTTGGTTATAAACTGTTATCATGTTGCGCCGGCCCCAAATAAATTGAAATAAGAAGATCAGTGGTGCACGGCCCAGTGGAAACGGCCGCGACTATTACGAGTTGTAGGTCGTAGGTTCGAACCCTGACAGGCGCTTTACTTTGTTTTTTCATCACCACTGCTCTCAAAACGGTGAAGGAAAATATCGTGAGGAAACCGTAAATTCGAACACATGTGACATCTACCAACACGCAATAATGGACCCGCGTGGTGGATCACGGCCCACTCCCTCTCACAGAGAGCCGAGAGGAGGCCTGTGTCCCAGCAGTGGGAGCATTATAGACTGATTATGCTAAGAGCAGGAGAATGATGATGGATATAAACTATACAAATAAAAATTTGCTTGCTTTTAGCCCGTCATGATCATGATGCTAGGTCAACGGGAAGTTTCGACGATGGTATCAAAATTTGTGACATAATGATCGTATCTTTTGATTGCAATGACCAGTTGTCAATGTCAATTTTATTCCTCGAATAAAAGTTATCTGATGATAGAAAAATCAGCCCTTAAACTATTAAGGAGCTTACAGGACCTAAACACAAAAAACGCAAGGTTTAGAAACAATAAAAGTAGGTATATGATCGACTACAGTAAACAAAATCAGAAAAATATATGATATTCTTCAGGAGATATGCTAGGTAGATAGTGTGTTGAAAACATAATGCAACTAATTTGATACGATAGAAAAAAAACATGAAGATAGGTACCTCTAAAAACTTTCTTTTTACAATAAAAACCATACTAATATACCTACATACAATCATTCTGATTTTTGTCAGATTATTCTACAAGCAAAATACTAAACTACCTAGTGTTTTATTTTTTTAGTCC
This sequence comes from Oligia fasciuncula, assembly GCA_963082905.1. Classification (NCBI taxonomy): domain Eukaryota; kingdom Metazoa; phylum Arthropoda; class Insecta; order Lepidoptera; family Noctuidae; genus Oligia; species Oligia fasciuncula. The sequence goes on along the minus strand of OY720395.1, from coordinate 9,150,788 downwards.
AAACAATCGATTTTTTGTAAATAAATTACCAGCGTTGTGTCATCGCGCTTCTCTTTCTTTTCTATGATGTAGTCCGACAGTGACCGCGCTTTAGGTCATGTAAGCCCCATAACAAACTAAAGTATGAATTACTAATAAAACCATTATAACAATTAATTTCCTTGTCTGTAACTATCATATTAACAGACCGACACTTATGTACATACCTATTCTTAAAAATACATAACTAAATTGTGTTGTGCCAAATGATGCAATTATTTTTTGATCAGTGCATAACATCCCCCTTGTTATGTTCTCAATGCAAAATGTTGGGAGTTTTTAATGTTATGTCAGGTGCGGTTAGAGTATTGGTTTTACCAATCAATAAAGCAAGGAATCTGTTTATAATTATACCGCTATAAAATACTAAAGTATTGCTAGAATTTTGAGTAGCTTACTAATTCTCAGACGCTGGGTTCCATTCCATACCTACTATCGGGTTTACTACGGGGTTACTATCGGGTTTTTTATGTCAAACCTGACTGAAAATATTTTTAAGTTCAAATGTATTTTTTTGCAGTAATCTGAGAAAAGGAACTAAAAATATTATTATTATTAAAAGCTATAATTCTTTCTTTGGTTTACATTCAGCCAACTTGCTTCTCAGATATTGTCCCATCGCTAAACATTATGTTGTCCTAAACTTTTGTTTTAAAATTGGATAAATCATAGTCGTAATTACGTACCAGTCAAAATATTGTCTAAGTTATTGCAACTTAGCATTATTCAGTAGCTCAAGTCAGTCGCAAAGTGCTACATGTTCCATGCATTCGTTGACATGTCTCCAGGGATTTTTGCCCTTGAACACTAAAATCTCTCTTGGTCAAACCTCCAGTCCACTATAGATTACGTTACGCCGATGCCTGTTATTTGGACGCCACCGAGGAACTTTTAAATAAACTTGAGCGTTTGCAAAATATTTGTATTCGTTTTGCTTTTAACCTTAGAAAGTAGGTAGAATAGTAGGTAACAGTAGGTAGTACTAGTAGGTAATAGTAGGTAGTAGCTAGTAATAGTAGGTAGTACTTAAAAAGTAGGTAGTAAAAGTAGGCAATAATAGTAATATGATCACGTTATAACTTTTGCAAGATACTTATGTGGCTCCCCATTCGACTTCGCAGGAGCTCTCGGATACTGTGTCTGCTATTCAACCTCTTTCACAATCCTAAAACGCCATCCTATCTGCGGGAGCGTTTTTCCTACGCCCGTCCCTGAGACGCCCGTTTTTTTTTTTTTTTTTTTTTTTCGGATTTGAAATCATCATATGACCCCTCCCGCTCTGGGTGGAGCGGAAGGGAGTGTCAGACTCTTACTGACTAAAACCCACCCGTGTTCCTTCCTTAGCCCTTTATGTTCCGGGCCAGCGGTAACCCTTTCGGACAATCCCGCTGACCCGGCAGGCTTCGGCCCTATGGGGCCCCTCCTCGATGCTGACATCTCTTTGAGGCGCGCGTGGAACACGTACGCGCCGTCCGGCACGGGCCTGGTCCTGCTCGGACGGTGAGCTACCCATTACTCTCCGCCCGCAGGCCCGCGCCTGCGATGGCCGGGAGTCGTCACGCGGCTCCCGACGCCCGGAGCGTCTCCCGCGGCGGCTGGGACGGGAGGCTCTCTCCCTGAGCCGTCCCGCCACCTCCTTCGCTAGCATGACTGCTTCACAGAAGGAGGTGACTGCCTCCCACTCCCTCTCGCCCCGGACCTTGGCTTGCACCAGGGCCGGGCGCGAGAGGTCGCCGCCGCTGCCGATCGCCTCTACGAGGACACGGCGGTGCTCCGCCCAAGCGGGGCAGACCTCCACCGTGTCCTCTGGGCGATCCTGGCAATGGTGACACCCGGGCGTTTCCTCCCGCCTGATGATGCGCAGGAACCTCCCGAAACTTCCATGTCCGGTGAGGACGTGCATCAGGCGGTAGGTAAGGGCGCCGTGGCGCCTCTCTAGCCACTCCTCAAAGAGGGGTCTTATCACCGCTATCGCGGCGTGCCCTGCTCAGATGCGCCTTGCCGGTCACATCTTAAAAACCTTAAGTCCCCTTCCCAACTCCACTGACTTCTACACTTCTACTCCTACTCCTTCACAGTGCACGCAGTGCGGTTGTGGAATTCATATCCGCCTGACATTAGTGACTGCCAAACTGTTGCAGTTTTTAAAAGAAGAGTAAAAAGACGTCACCATAGTTGTGTATGTATGTATTGATTATTTTGCTATGATTACGTTATAATTATTATTATTGTAGTGATATTTATTTTAAACGTATAGGTAAATGTTTATTTGTATGTCTGTAGGTATATTCTCATATTATTTGTTTTGTTTTAAGGGCCCCTTTTCCCGAAACTTTAGGCATTTTACGCGCTGAGTCGGCTTGCGCCCGCGTTGCACAGGAGCCGTCGCGGTATGAACTCCGGTGACCTATGGCGGCGGACGAGCACGCCACAGTACAAATAAATCAGTAGTACAAATATTACACTAGTTTACAAATTTTTATTTTTTTTCGTTCACAGGACAAAACCGTTGGATTTGTTTTGTGACTACCTTCTAATCAGTAAAAATAAATGTCAAATGTTTTTATCAAGTCTGGTTTTTTTATAACACTCACAAGAAGTTTTGGCTTAATCTGGTTACGTAGTGATCAATTAATTGTCTTAAACTCAAAAAGGAAACATTTAATGAAATTCTATTTTTACCGACTTCACAAAAAAGAGGAGGTACTATGTTCGGGTGATTGTATGTTTTTTTTTTTTGTATGTTTGTTCATCGAATACTCCGCCAATTGTCGATGGATTTTCAAAATTCTTTTTTTGTTCGATAGTAGATAGTTCTGAGGTGGTCCCATTGTCACCAAGTTAGGATCTGATGATGAGATCTTATAGAAATCGAGGGCAACCCTCAAATTTTATAGGCTGACTTATTGTTTTTCGCATATTTTATGAAGTATCGTGTGTATTTGTGTATGGTTGTCACCATCTCAGGTAGCTGGGCTGATGATGGAAGCTACAACTCCTTAACAGTAAGAAGTTACTCGAACAGGCAAGGACTGTTTTAGTAAATTGTTTTGATGTTTGATAGGGCATTTGCCACATTTGGTCTCATGATCATCAAGTCATGACCTGATGCTGCAGTCAGGATAGTCTGCAGAGTACCTAACTTCTCGACAAGTAACAGCAGATATATCGTGTTTAGGCTCATTGAAAAGGGCTCGATGTGTGGATAAACGTACTGTTACTGAGAAACACCGAAGACCTGATGCTGAAGCCAGGAGCATCAGAAAAAGTACAAACCTTGAAATTACAGCACCGTACTCGTATTTGGGCTCATTTTAAACAGGACTAATTTTAAGTTCAATGCAATGTTGACATAAGTCTGGCCTGATGCTGCAGCCAGGATTATCAGCATCTAGTCTAAAAACTAATAAAAGGAGAACTCCTCAACAATTAACGTCCCTGCCTGCATCGAGAAAAGGAATCTATACTTACTAATATTATAAAGCTGCAGAGTTTGTTTGTTTGTTTGTTTGTTTGTTTGTTTGAACGCGCTAATCTCTGGAACTACTGGTCCGATTTGAATGATTATTTTAGTGTTGGGTAGTCCATTTATCGAGGAAGGCTATAGGCTATATTTTTTTTCTTCAAAATTAGGGATCCGTAATAAAATTGCTATTTTGTAACACAAGGTGTAAAATCGAAAACCTATTTTTGCGTGCGCTGCAAAAACTATTGACAATAGAACAAAATAATGTACTACGGGTTTGTAGAGCCCATTAAGACCTACAAAAAAGTCCGCGAGAACATATGTCTAGCTATCATGGTTTACTCACAATAACCGATTTTGTGTTCAAAATAATTATTAAATCGTCTGAAGAAAAAAAAACTACGTTAAATATGTATCGTAATATTAATCTTTATCGAAATTAAGCATTATGTTATCAAGAGTATTTATGAAGAAGTAAAATACTTTTTGTTTCATCTCAATCGGATATTTCGTTTAAAAGTTATCACGTGTGTAAGATGTTAAGAGTTGGTACCTATTAAGGAGTTATGGGCCATAGAGTTTTTTATCTATACTAATAATAAGGCTGAAGAGTTTGTTTGTTTGAACGCGATAATCTCTTTAACTACCGGTCAGATTTGAATTCTTTTTGCATTTGATAGCCCAATTCTTGAGGAAGGCTATAGGCTATTTAACATCACGCTATGACCCTTAGGAGCCGAGCAAAAAGAAAAAAACTCAGAGTGAACGGTAAGCGAATACGAAGTGTTGCGACGCGACGGGGTGGGGGTACAAGAAATTTCACGCGGACGAAGTCGCGGGCAGAAGCTAGTATTTTATAAAAAGGCGATGGGCAAGTTGACATTATTCTATTGTAACTTAGATAAATTATAAATAGACCCACTAAAAAGCGAGAAATAAAAACTTTTTAAAAAAAAAAAACCGACTTCCAAAAAAAACACTACAAACTGTAGGTAACTTAGGGATCAGTATTTTAGTTTTTGTCACCGACTTCCGAAATTAAAGTTATTTTTCAGTTTGTAGTGTTTTTTGTTGAAAATGTTTTTCAGACAGTGCAAATTAGATCATAACATTTTTTGTTGTATTTACAAGAAAAATATGTAGTAAAAAAACAGATCGGTTACAGAAGCTATACTTTCGGTAGCAAATTTTAATAAAAAGGGTTTTTCAAGTAGTAGATGAAAAGTACTAACAAATTCGGTAGCAAGAAATAAAAAATACGTGCAATTTAGATTGTCAATTTTGTGGCAAGACCTAACAAATCACGAAACTAGCTGTTATTTTTGCCTAACTAAATATGTAGCCTTTAAAAACCAGAACAAGTGGTGTTACATACAATATAATGATGACCCATGGGTCAAAGAGTGTGGTACTTAAGATAGAAACACGTTTGTATGATACAACTACATACAGAAAGCATGGCTAATAGAAATCTCTATTCCTAGACAGCTCGTTTCGCCGAACACTTTGTTGATAGAAAACATTGTTCGTAGATATCTCGGTTCATAAGAAGCACTTTTGACAGAGATCTCTGTTCATAGATAGCATTTCTTGTCGGAAACTTTGTTCATAGAAACCACTGTTTCACCTTGGTTCACAGAAAGCACCTTTGGTTCACGGAAACCAATTAGATCATTATTTTTTAAGTAAGCTGTATTCCTATTCACTCGCTCTTGCATCCTATGTCGACGGAGCCCCGCTTGGCGGGGCTCCTATTTCTGTGTAAAGGGTTTAAAGTAACCAAACCGAACCTCGGGGTGCCCTTCGCTCGCTCTGGCATCCTATGTTGCGCTTTTTTAACCAAGGGAAACAGTGGTTTCTATGAACAAAGTTTACGGCAAGAAGTGCTATCTATGAACAGAGATCTCTGTCAACAGTCCTTCCTATGAACCGTGATATCTACGGACAATGTTGTCTATCAACAAAGTTTTCGGCGAAACGTGCTGTCTAGGAATAGAGATTTCTATTAGCTGTGCTATCTGTATGTAGTCGTATCGTACAAGCGTGTTTCTATCTTAGGTTCCACACCGTGGGTCAAATCCTATGCTACATTCGAAAAGAATGCCTTAGGGTCATATTCAAAATAATTGTAAGTTACGGATAGGAAACAGATATGAATATTATTTGATTGTAACAGAAAAATAACAGAAAGGAATTATTAGGGCAAGTTTAAATAGCACACGTTTATAACAGGCTACGAGTGCGAAGTCGGTGTGGGTCGCTAGGTGGGTACATAATCAAATAACATTTTGGTGATCGTATTTTAGTTGGTATAATTGCCATAAATTCATCATCATCATTGCCATAATGCCTTATCTCCGAAACTACCGAGCCTAAAATTTTGATATTAATATTAAGGCAAAAGGATTCTAATGATTAGAATTATGTATAGCCATATTTGTTACGGTCGTGAATCATATTTTAATCAACATACAACTTTACACTGACCTGTAAATTGCAAAAAACCTGAGTCAATTTGAATTTCGCGGGCTACCTTGGCGCATCCCCCTTAACTGATACTGAGACGGCCGACGAGAGGCTGGGTACGCCTCGGCGAGGCTGCGCGGTTAGTATAAAAGGCTCAAGCAGTGAGGACTGAGGATACGCAGTAAAACATGCACACACAGACAATACATGGCACAGCAATGCAATACATGGCACAATATACGCAAACTTTACATACTTCAAATAAATTTAAGTAAATAAAAAAAAAAGTTTTGGCTAACCTGCGGTGCACTAAGTACCTATTAATATTTTATTTTCATTAATTCATACATGAGACAATGTGAATAACGCCTAATCATTCATATCTGTTACGTAACGGAAAAAAGTGACAGATAAAATAACGTATATGAATTAATTGCACGTGTCTATCCTACAAATCTATTTATTTCCACACCAATTCACATGATTATACGAATATTTTATAGTAATAACAAATATCACAATACAGCCCTTTCCTAGTATGAGTAATAAAACAGTAAGTACTTACCGCTACTGTAAACGACTCACATTGAATATTTACTTTTAAAAGTCTAATTTTCTTCGACCACGAAACGAGCTGAAAAACTATATTGAACAAAATGGCAAAGCGTTTATTCTTACGCGTCGTGTAGTAACAGCTAGTGAACTAATTTTGCCAGTATTTCAAATTTCTTTATTGCCATGGAAATAATGTTAAAATAGCATAACAGAGAAGAATAACAGATATGTGCAAAATCAGGACACTCATTAATAAATTAAATTTGGAGTACACTAAATAGTATTTTATATTTTGTTTAGTAAAGTGTTGAAAGTTTAAACAATATTCTCTGAATATATTTTTTTTTTAACTTTTGTTGAATGGTTAATAATAAAATTATTTTTTTTAGTTTATCGTTAAAGACGTGGACATAGAATACTTGTATGAAACGGATCCTACGCAATGTCTGGTTTAATTTTTTTAAATGAATTGTTTAGGTTTACCAAATGTTTCGTTGTTTTTTATTAAGCTCAAATAAATATTTTATCTGTTTGTTTATGAAATTCTAGTCAGTTGCATCTCGTTATGAAAATAATTGGGTTGGACATTGAGAAAGTAGTAAATATACAATTATTTTGAATATGACCCCTTACCCGATGTTGCCTAGTAGTTTCAGTCAATAAAACGAAGCAAAACTCACAGAATTGGAGACAGAACCTAAGACCCCATTTCGAGCCAGATGTATGATTTTGATTTCGAAGGATCTGAATTGAAGGATGGCAAAGTCAAAGTCAAAGTCAAGATTTCTGGTATAAAAAAAAGTTAGCAGATTACTGTTGGTCTAATTTAAGAGATACTGATACAAATCTGAATTAAAACAGAGTAAAATTTGCAATATGTAATACTTTCACTAAATGGTAATCTTAAAATTAACAAAAAAAAAGTAAAAATTTTGAAAACTAGACGATCTAAATTTTTTCCACTTCAGAATCTCATTAAGCATTTTATCCTCTATGCAAACACATGGTTTTCATCTCATGAACAAAAACGCTGTAAACTAGTGTTATTGGCGTTGGCGACAGACACATAAATTCATAAGATTTAACGTGGGAGATAAAAAATTAAATTAAAAATTTAAAAAACCCCCGACAAAAATAAAATTAAGGAATCCCTACAAAAAGCACGAAATAAAAAAATCACACACACACACACGTCAAACTTAGAACACCCCGTCGTTTTTGCGTCCGGGGTTAAAAATTAGATGGGAAGCATTGTATAGTGTTTCTTAAGTTCGTGGTTCTCTTTGTGCTCTTTTTGAAGGTTTCACTTCTACCACGTGTGAATTGCACACATGTTTTTTTTCATACACTTTCAAATTTCCACGCGAACGAAGTCGCGGGCAACAGCTAGTAAATAAATAAATATCGTTGGCTTGTGTCGTGGACACCAGGTAGTTGATATAATAAATATATACTTTTTTTTGTAAATACATAGGTACTTCTTATGTACAAACATCCACGACTCAGAAACAAAATAATGTCCATGCTCATCACACAAACATTTGCCCCTACCGAGATTCGAACCCGGACCCTAAGATCGTAAGGCGGCCTCACTACCGCTGCGCCATTCGGATCGTCAGTTTATGTAAAAATATGTAAAGGTGAATGTTTCCATTAAAAATATTAAAGATTTAAAACTCTAGTCATACTGACTTCGCTAGTCTGTGTAGAGAACCACAAGTTTTCTTCACTTCAGATGCCCTTTTTTTCTTAATTTTGTTTTTTTTTATTTGCCATTTTAATTACTGCTAATACAACACGTTTTTACGCAGGTAAGTAGGCACTATTACGCGCGCGAAGACGATAATGTGGTTGCGAGCAAAAATTGCATAGGTCCTCCCTCGATGACGTCCGGCAGGACACTGGTGGACACTGGCGCGGTGCGCGCGAGTCGTTTTTCACGCATTTATTTTATATGGAAAAAAATAAGTGCCATATTATAAATCTATCCAATAATATCCCTGTTAAACCTGATTAGTAAATGAAATGTAAAATTTTCATAAAAATTGCGTTCCCCCAAGTCTCATACAACTCAAAATCCTTTCAAAATCGACTTTACTTCTGATTTTTTTTTTGTCGAGCAAAATGTTAAATATTGTGTTTTTAACCAAAAAAGTCACTAGATTAAACATGTATCTGTACTATATATTTTTTTGCGAATTTAAATATGGTGATTTCTCTGAAAACAACTCGATCTAGAAATGTAAATTTCGGAAAAGGGGCCCTTAATACTGTTTCTTCTTCTTACACACGCTGTCTACATCTATCTACTTTCCTACTCAGGTATGCTGGAAGAGATTTCTTTAAAAATAAGCATCACCTTTGTACCTATTTTTCTGCGATTTTTTTCTTGTGTTTTTATATAAGTGTGTGTACATTCACGGTAAAGTAAATAAATTATTTGCCTGCTATTGTGATCACATCACGAAATACTGAATAGAAGCACCACAGCACATTATTATCTGAGTAGCAGACTCATAGTACCTATTATAGCAGAAAGAACACAAAATGTAGTTTCTTTCTGGTTGCCACCATGCCAAGGTCTTAATAACTTTATGGCTTCTGGGAAACAGCCATTTAAAAACCGAAACACTAATAACTGGAAATATTGTACAATTACCTACTACACTGATGTCGTCTGATGATATTCAACCTGTGCTTGACTTTCAGGACTGCACGCTATTAGTAACAAATGTTAGGTTAGTTATGCAGCTACGACAATCTCGTAGCAGCTACAATCAACCTAGCGTCTGAGGCATGTGCTACTGCTACGCCTATAACGACGTAGCGCAGGACTTAGACTGCAGACGCATAGTAGGTCGATCAGAGTCATGTCAGATTTGAACAGGGCCTGACAGGTGGTCTGGGTTATCTATTCGTTTTGCGTCGAGTCCACTTAAAAACAAAACAGAAAAGAGTGGGTTCCACTTTCTAAGTGTTTTGTTAATGCAATGTACGCTTCTAACGCGGATTGGAGTGTGCTTGAGACGTTATGTTCATTATCATCATATTATTTACGGTGAAATTGTAACCATCCTTAACTATACCTAAGTAATTGAAACATTGGCAAAATAAAAATAGAGATTTTTAAAACAAAAAAAAAATGCCCAAATTGGTACAAAATATTTATAAATTGGGCCGTTTTTGTATTAACTTCGGTTTTTTTATTGTTCAGGTTGGACACAAAACTCGACTGATCCGATGACACTTATAAAACTGACTTATTTTATCAAAAACATCGAATTTAATCAAAACATAATATTTGTACATGTAATTATTTTATCAATTAAAGGTGGTAAAAGCCGTGGTAAATGATTTTGATGTTAATACCTATATTGAAAGTTACAAGTCAAGTAATGTAACAGAATTAATAAACTTGTCCCTAATGTAGGGACCTACCTACTATTGTTATGATAAAAACGCTAAAATCGTAAGTGAGTGTGTCATTTCAGCTGCTATAAAAACTATTTTTGAAGTATACCGGTTTTTTATGAGTATTAGTCATGAACTTATGAAACTTTACCCGTCTATGTACTTTAGCGGTTAAGTGCAAGACATCGGTGGAGCGAGCCCCGGGCGATCCCTCGAATACACGCCAAACCGCATCGAGGGTGAAGACGGCTTATCTCAATTAAAATCTTTTTTCCTCTTATCCTAGCGAACATTTTAAAATTTCAAAATATCCCAAGGGTTCGGTGAATCGTTGCCATAACAAAAACAAACTTTCATTTTCTTTTATTGAGTTCGCAAGTAATTTTGGATGTTTAGACTAAATATCTACTCTAAATAACTTAATCTAAATCTTATTGAAGGTATAATAGCCGATAAGTAGATGTTTAGATAATAAATACAAACTGTAAACAATGATATCCATACTAATGTTATAATAATTCGAAAGTTCTCTGTCTGGTTACCTTTCATGCCTACACAGCTGAACGGATTATTGTGCACAGACCAAGACCTGGATTAGGAACTAAAATAGTTTTTATTCGGTAGTATGTTTGCGTGGGATAATTTACAACCTCCACGCGTATGTAGCCGAGGGCTTATAAACTTACATATTTTAGGAACAGCTTTTGGTATCTATCACAATGTGGCAGATTTACCGAACTAAAAGGGTATACCTACCTAAAGGTGAACTCTCAATTCTCAATTACGTTTGATCCAGACTTTCATAATATTATTATATTTACCTTCTTTCGTATTAACTTTATACAAGTACAAACATAATATTCACTCCGCCTACTAACTTTTTTCCTCGTCCTCATCATAATGAAGACTCAATTTTGTGTTTTCATTCAGGAAACCATTGAACATGTTATTAAACCCTAAAATTCTGTTTGTTAAGTCTATTAAAGTAGGCACTTTGACACTACAATTAATTTAAATTGCTCCCTTCGACAACCCTCTTTGAGGGTGCTTCCGAAATTAATTTACAATTAGGGCTCAAAACATTAATTGCTCAGTATCATGTCAGTTGGAATAATTTTGGTCCATCAAAGTAATTGTGATAACGGAAAGTTGGAAACCTAAGTTTTAATGTTATTTAAAAATCTTCTACAAGGTAAGTAATGAAGTAATGACAACAATGACTAGTGAAATTGCCTTCTTATATTGTTCAGATCAAAAGAGTCCGGACCGCTAACTCATAACTGAAATTTTCGCGAAGCATAGGATTTTATTGTACTTATTCAAAATCGATAGGGCTTAGGCGGGCGGAGCGCTGCGGTGGCGCGTGTGGAATACTGCCGATAGCGCCTTAGCAACGTGCCGGCGGCCTTAAAAGCTTTTATATTCCTTTAAGAAATAATACAGTGTAATGCCATTCGCGTTTCCGGCACTGTATAAAAATATTCAATTTTTATTCTTGGCGCTAATATTTTGAACGGTTCGCTTTGGAGTGCGGCCAGGGGGAGCTCATGGGGCTCTAAGCTCAGATCTTCACGCACCGCCTACTCGAACGCGTATTAACACTGATACGTGGTGACGCATCCTCTTTTTAAGTTCCTTTTTAAAATATTCAAATTTGATGTTAAGTATGTGTGTTATGTTGTATTTAAGAAACTAAAAAGTTTTTCAGGATTTTTTACGTCCAGTTGCATTTTTCGGCCTTGGACACACCCAGCATAACGAGTCTCGTAGGTAAATGGCAGCAGCTTTTATCAAATGAATAGTGTACATCAAAACAAAAATCAGTGTCTCCCGGTTATGAGTATATCTCCGTAGCACTTTACAGGTGCTTTATATCCATACTCAACGAGGAGTTATTCTGTAAGAGCAAACTATAACGCGGCGCCATTGATACCTTACTACATTCTGTCAGCGCGCTTAGTACCTACATAATTTATGAAATGATAATGTAAAGGGGTGGGATCCTGGTGTCCTGAAACACAGGCCACGAGCCTAGCTTAGGCACCAGTCTCCCACAATATATACTTACCTGAACTATGTATCTTTGTGAATCTGTCGAATGTAAAATGAGTCTTGTATATTGTGGTGAGAAAATAAAGTTGATTGATTGATTGATTGTAAACATTCTCTGTCTTCATGCTCTGGGGGCCTAAAAAGGCCACTTTGGCAGAATCATAAAAGCATGACATTATGAATCATAATACACAGTTAACTGTTAAGTTAATCGTATCAAATCTGATTGGTGAAGGATTTTTCAGTTCTTTTTTTTTGTCTGTGCTAAAATACCAATCAATCCAATCTCAATCTCTTTGATTATACCTACGGCTACGCAGTGCAGCGAAAAAAAGGAAAACACGGACTGTTTTCGCCATATTATGATTCATAATGTTATCCTTTTATGATTCTGCCAAAGTGGCCTTTCTAGGCCACCTGATCTAGCAGACAATATTTCTTACTGGATTGTTAAAAAACTGTGAGGTAAGGCCACGCTTGCTCAAAACAAAGAGTCGAGGTTCTTTGAGTATGAAATTCCTCCCTATCCAACATAGGACTATTTCAATGCTGGCTCTTGGCAAAATCCACCTTCAGCAGCAGCCTGCAATTCTTAACCGATGAAAAAAAGGAGGAAGTTCTCAAGTCGACGCGTGTACATACCTATATATTTTTTTGTATATCCACGCATAACTTTTTACAGAGTAGTCCGATTTTGACGATTCTCTTGTCCATTCCATTAAAATTACATGATAATTTTCAACAATGCTTTCACGTGCAGGTGTGAGCGGCGTCGGCAGCGCGGTGTCGGGTGGCGGCTACGCGGGGCTGTACGGCGGGTACGCGGCAGCCGCACTGGCCGGGCTCGCGGGCCCGCCGCCCAAGCGCAAGCGCCGCCATCGCACCATCTTCACGGAGGAGCAGCTCGAACAACTCGAGAGCACGTTCGACAAGACGCACTACCCCGATGTTGTTCTAAGAGAACAGCTCGCGTTGCGGGTCGACTTGAAAGAAGAGAGGGTTGAGGTATGGTTTTGCCATATTTATTCTATAAGGGAACTTGACAGTTTTCTTATAGTATAAATATGGTCAATATGACTCCATGCTTTTTAAACTATGCTTGTACTAGGTGCGGCCCGCGGTTTCACCCGCATAAATCTTGATCCCGTAATTTCTATTTCTAATGTAATTCAATTATGATTCGAAAAACACGTGGCGCCATCTATTACCATAATAACGTTATTATTGTTTTCCTCGGGAACAGCACTTTTGGGTATGAAAGGTACCCTATCTCCGTTTCTGTACACCTGACAACGTCTAAGCAAAATTTCAGCATGATCGGTTCATTGGTTTAGGCGTGAAAAGGTAACAAACAAACAAACTTACTTTCGCGTTTATAATAATATTATTAGCAGCGCCCCGCGGTTTCACCCGCATAAGTGTGGATCCCGTAAGAATATCGGGATAAAAACTGAGTAGCCGGATTTTAACCTCCTCGAATTGAATTCTCGCGAAATAGACGCCTGAAGCTTGAGCTCCGAAATTAGTATGTATTTGAGATTGTTGCTGTGTACTTTTTCGATTGGTAGTAGGTACGTAACTGTAAGTAGGTATAGAGCAGTGATATGAAACATCTCTCAGGCAGAAAAAGTAGGATCGAAATACATTCAAAAAATAAATTCGTGTATCGATTTTGTACCGGGTTGTTCGTGATTTTTGCCGAATGTATACAATAAGCTTATATCGAAGGATGGAACTGTGAATGTTCCATTGTTTCACTATTTTCCTCCAAACAAAGTTAAATAGGAAATCTACTTAGTTCATAATACCAACAGAAAACCGTATTTTCTTTTCTTTGTTGTGTAAGGCTTCACGTTAAAATGTTAAGTAATAAAGAGAAATATTTTTCGTTACTGGTGGGTAACCGCGTGTTTGATACTTCCTTTCATTGAATTTTCAGAAAAACAATTCTTCATTTACCAACCTACTTACGGACTTTTGTATTTTATAAAAGAAATCGAATCATTTAGGCAGTAGATTACCTAGGCTACGTTTAAACTTTTACCTTTAACCTAAAGAATAATGGGACTATCAAAATGCCAATACGTTTTCATACAACATTAAATATTTTAAGGAGACTTCGACCTGTCTTTTGTCTGCTTTTGCACGCTCTCCATGACACCTACAATTAATATAATAATGTGGTAGTAATACAACAACAAAACCAATAATATCTAGTATTGAAAATATTTCTGTTAGCAATATATTTGCTGTGCTGGTATAGTACATTATGATACATGAGTGTATATTGATTAATGCACACGCGTTTCATACGACGTTTTTCAACACACTTGCGAGGAAAAAAAACAGACTTGTATTGTTAAATATTAACTTGTATGGAAAATGGCGCGCTGGTTTTGTTTTCCCGCGCGCCGTGCTAGCCAGCACTAGCTATGCGCGCGCAACATTGACTCATTTTAAATATATTAATCTATGGCACAGACAAAACCGATACAGCCTATAGAAAAAATATAATAAACACAAACCTGAAAATTGCAAAAAACCTAAGAATTTCGCGGTCTACCACTGCGCATTCACCTTAAATTGTCTGTGGTCCCCTGCGAGTTCATTTTGCGACCAAGGACAATACAGACTATTTTAAAAAAAATTGAAATATAGCCCGCGGATTTTTTCTTTCGGCATGAAGTCTCTTTGGGCGCTTTCCGAATTAGCTATAATCGCTCACAGTCACATCACAGCGCTCACATCATCTCCATGGACGTAATATTACGTCCATGCATCATCTCACATGCGTTCCGATTTAGATATTATTATTATGACTGCTGAGAGCTGGCAACAATTCGGAACACTCGTGAACGCGCTCACATGACAGTGCTTACACAATGTAAAAAAGATATTATTACAGTATTTCTTTGTATAAACACCACATTTCTTCTTCAGTTCTTCTTCTTTGGTTAGGTGGCGACTGTCAGCCAGAAGCACAATTTCAAAAATGCCACGTTAGTTTAATTTAAAGATGATGCAACTCAAAACAAAACACACACTGACACAACCTCATACACACACTGTAATTTTTGACAACGCTCACGATGATATTATTCTAGGGCATGGTCGGCATTATCGCAAGATGGCGAATGTCAGGACGTCATCTATGACGATTCACGGGACATCGTTATCGTTATCGCGCTCACGCTAATTCGGTTATTTCCCAATTCGGAACACATCGATTATTTCCCAATTTGGAACGCAGGGTTTGATGAGATTAAAAAAGCGCGCGTCTCCGACTAGTAAATAGTTATCTGTGGTATTACAGAACATGTGGATTAAAGTAAAGAAAAAGCACGCGTTCGTAATACACTCCATTATGGATCTAAAAGCGGTTCAATAAGAGCCACTTTACGAGCAAGTGTGTTGAAAAGTATATTATTATACTTATATCTACTATGATATAATTTTTAATTCATTCATCATGTTTTACTAAACACGCATAAACTTAAGTGTTTAATAGATATAGTTAAGGTCCCTTTAAGAATTTACGACCTTCGTTAGTTACATCATTCAAGTAAAAAATTATTATTTACAAAAATAATATAAATACACTTTTAGCTAATCCTTCCCCGAACCAGAAAAAAAACTGAAAATGGGCGCCCGTGGGCTGGTATGTGACGACGAGTGACAAGATTAACGGGGCGTAACGTTTAGTAGTAGCGAAGGGCCAACGTGTCAACAATGCTGACGTGTCATATTCTACGACACCATGTGGGTGGTCGGCCGTTATGGAACGCGTCGAGAACTGAACATGTTTTCTCTAGAACCAAAACTATGACTGCTGAGACGCATGGACAGTGACACAAGTCTAGATGAGAATTTTCGGTTTTTGCACAGCTTTTTCAATTTGTCCTTCATCATTATCAAGGACAAATTAAGTTTTCCCGTTAAATTGTCTATTTAAATCTTCATATTTCTTAATTCTCTTTGCTACCAATTCATATCTACACCGCTGGTCATATTCGTTCCTCCCTAAACCTTCCACCGCCTCCAATTAATTTTCCGCATTTGCTGCATCGCAAGATTAGCCCGACCGTCTGTAGATACTAGAACATAGAGTGCTCTCAATAGAATTTGTGATGTTGAAAGTAAGTCGGGATATTATGTTTGTGGGCTACCGGTGTTGCGGCATGTGTGCGTGTGTGCATGTGTGCCGTCCACTTGACAGCGTGCCACCCAGCCGGACGGCTCTGTTTACACGACCACTCATCTTATCCGGCCACGGACTGCGCAAATCCAAATGACATTCTGTAGTTCTTAACTTTCGAAGGTTTAATGAAATTCATTATCAAGTGTTGGCTCGGCATTATGTGCGTATGTAGGTATGACACGGATAATATAACTCATCTTAAGCTACATGAAAAAATATTTAAAAACGGCATTTTTAGCTTCATGTGAATTCACGTCGAGTTTGGCAGGAACATAGGTAGGCCAAGTCATAACTTAACTAAGTAGGTATAGGTATCACCCAATAGATATTAGCCTAAGTAGTAACATTTCTGCCTCAATTTAGAACGCGCTGGTGATTTATAAGAAATATTGTTAAACATTCAAAGAGTCGTATTTTCACATAGCTTACCTACCTACTTCTTCTTTCTTCTTTAATGTTTCATGTTTCATTAATATACCTACATTTTTAACGACTTGTCGAAGTTCATTAAATTTCCGTCTTAATTGGTAAAATGAAGCCCGATGTGTAACCAAGTTAAAAGATCAGTACGTAATATAAATAAGTAATTTAAATGACTTCTATGGCTTGTCTGGCTGAGAGCAACGGTCTACATGTGAAATTTGCTTTAGTGTAAACTTTTTATTAAGGAATCCATAGTAAAACACCGCGGGCGGGTAGAGTTTTCAACCGAGTAGAATTTTGCCTCAGGGCAAATAAAAAGGGACGCCCGACGCGGTGAGACGGGCGCCGCGAAAATTAATCTGAGTTAATTAAATTTGATTTATTTATGCTGCCCCGGCCGGAGCGAAGGGAACGATAAAAGCACAACAATACGACTAATGAGGGTCACTTTTACGGCTTTTTCCCGGATAACAGAGTTTTTCCGATTTGCGTAACTTACAACTTGAGTAATCAACCAAAGTTATTCTTTATGCGAAGCTGTTGTTTCATGGCATTTATCACTGCCAGGTTTAATTTGTTGAAGGATAAATTGTTTTCGTATTCAAACTTTTTTCCATGAAGACATTTGCAGGAGTAGCTATTGTATTAGCTGAACAATGATGCTTACGAATTAAATTAGCTGCGATATGTTTTTTTCAATATTGTAATGTAAATCTAGGCGGATAAATGTCTTATCTCAGTAGGCTATCTTGTGGTTCTTCTAGATTTGTTTGCCCATTTTTTTTAATAGGTGTTCTCCTGTTTTCCACGAAACACGCCTTAGGTATATTCCATCTGAATCAAGGTCAGTCAGGTCAGTCCACAAGACTGAGCAGCCCAAGTACCTGGTAAGTTTAAAGGTAGTGTATTTAAATATAGTGTGGCTATTAGTCTCTTTTTCGTTTTAGTATTTAACAAAATTAATCTCATTTTGTGATTATTAGCTAACAATACCATAAAGTTTGTGTTGAATTGTTAATACCATCGCCCGCGCGTGGCTAGGCCTTATTATTAAGGGTGGTTTATTTCGTACCAATTTTTACGCTATTTATTTTGTTTGAAAAATTCGGTTTCCTATTTTTAGTAAAATCGTTTATTTCATTATTTTAACAGACTGATAACAACTTGCAATAACCTCTGTATCTAATCGCCACTCTGTATAGCTTATTTTGAATAGATAATATCTTCATTTCTAACTGTTATTTTCCGATTCAATATTTACCATTTTTCAATTACATTCGTCCAACCAATACATTGTGACACATCACAATGTTCATATTATTATATCCAATGCAGCATTGTAGAAAACGAGTAAGCATTGGCAATGCTTACTCGTTTTCTATAAGTGGGTTCTACGTGCTTTCTTCTGGGTCTACCTCGTCATCTTCTGGCTTTCAGATTCCCTTTTATAATATTCGTTACTAAGTTTCTATCTGATCGTTACTATTCGTTTCGTTCCTATTTTTTATCTTATCGCATCGGGTCGACGGGATTCTTTTTTTTTGTATTGTAAGTATATTTTCTCAAATCCTTAAAAAACACACTCTATATATCTACTATATCTTGTAATGTCCGTTTAGCAGCCTCTGGATAAATTCCGGCTAACCAATTTAGCAAATAATTTCATACATCATTATACGTTTCATCTAAGATTCTTTCTGATATTTTTCACGTTCCGCATGCTTCGGCAAGTTTTTAAGGAATGTTGTACCTACTATGATTCTAATAAAATATGAAGCACAGTTTTTTTTATTAATAATTTACCTGCAGTATGAAGGATAACTACGGAATAGACTATGAGGACATCTTGCATTTTCGTGGCTAAATTTGGCTTATAAGCATCAAAAAACGGCTCGTTATAACCTTATCGTCTTTAAAAGAACATTCCAAATGTTTTATAATTTAGCAGTGGCTGGTTGTGTGGAGGAGGTACCACATTGTAGATACAATAAAAGTGTGAGTTGTTGAGGCAATACACTCGGTTTCGTTGTTGCCCCTGTTATTTGCGCAGCGGCAATTGGAAATTGCATTATTAAAACGCTTTTGTTTAGGCATCACAACACTTGCTCAAAATCGAGCGCCCACCCGCTCATAGTATTGCTTTGTTTCTGAATTGGATACAACTTTTTTGGTTGTAGTATTAACTGATGCAGTGAGCTGGGTAAAGTTAGGAAATAATAATAATAATAAATCGTTTATTTCTTAATTAGAAGTTACATATGGAGGTATCGTTGGTCCCAAACTAGGCACGGCCTGTGTCTTGGGCACCATTACATAGGTACAAAATAACTAATTAAGTGAAAATTAAAATTAAAAACAAAAGAATTCTTATAATGAATTACAAAGTAAAAGTAAAAAGTAAAACTTGGTTTGCTTTCCGTTTGTGCGCCTGTGTATGAGTGTGTGTGTGTCGAGGGGTTAGAGGCTATGTGTGTGGGGTGTGTGTAATTGTAAGGATGTGTGTAATACGTGTTTTTGTGTTGGTGCAGTGTGAGTTGAGTTTATTTGGTTATGCTTAGTATTTTTTCAGTAGAGGTGTATGATTGTTCCAAAAGCCAAATTTTAACTGTGTGTTTCATTTGGGTGTAGGAGGAGCTATGGATCTTCAGAACAGAGTTTACCTTATTGTAGATGTGAGTATGTAGGAATGATGGAAGTCTTTGAATAATGAAAATAAATGTGTAATTTAACAATAACTATAGAAAATATACATGTGGGAGATTTAACAATATATCTAGCAAATATGTATCTATAAAGGATATGAAAAACATCTGTTTTCTATGATGATTATGTTAAACTGACATCAAACGCTTCAATTTTTGCCTCTCATTCGGCATCTTTCACTGGACGTCTGAAGACAAAATGAATCAAAGTAAAAATGAATTCATTAACGTTGTTGGATTTCGGCCTTTGGCATCTTTCACTCACCTACCGAATGATCGAAAAAGTAAATGAAAGGAGAAAATTAACTTTCATTCCTATTTATAGTATTGTCGGTATCCGTGGTATCGTGTGAACGTGGAATGAAAGAAAAATGAACCATCCACTCGAGTGAAGTGTCTGGGGGCCTAAAAAGGCCACTTTGGAGAATCATAAAAGGATAACATTATGAATAATAATAATGGCGAAGACAGTCCGTGTTTTTCTTTTTTTCGCTGCACTACATAGGCATACCTAATCAAAGAGATTGGGATTGAATTTGGATTGGATTGATTGGTATTTTAGCACAGACAAAAAAAAAAAACCGAAAAATGCTTCACCAATGGGATATGATACGATTAACTTAACAGTTAACTGTCCATTATGTTATCCTCATAAGATTCTGCCAAAGTGGCCTTTTTAGGCCCCCTGATATCGGTTTGACATATGTTCCGATATCGCTACCTACCATACTAATCATAATAACTTGCATCTGCATTCTTCACTGCGACAAGATATTCACAAATCATCGTTTGTACCGCGTGGTTGTGTGGCGTCCCCACTATCCAACACATAGTCTTAGGTTGGTGCGCATACGGAAAAGATTTTTAAACCTCTCGCCTTTTCTGCGAGAATAGTTAAAAAAGTTCCAAGCTACGCAAAACGTCTCGAAAAATTTGACATGACCTCACTCGAAAAACGTAGAGATAATAAGTATTAATTTAATCTTTCTGTTCAAAACTCTTCACAGTAAAATAGTATGCCCCCAGTTATTAAGTAAGGTTAATTTTAACCTACCCTATAAATATCCGCGTCAACCTATCAAACTGTTACGGCTTACGTCCCCCATTCCGCAGAACTGTTTCAGGGTTTAACTCTCCAGTCCCGAGATTTTGCACACTTCTTAACAATTGTGATGAAAGGATCGATATCTGTTGCACTCACGGATGCACTTTACTTCAAAATTCAAGCGCCAAGTCCACCAAAATAGATAACCATTATACGTAACGCACGATTTCCCCAACTATTGTCAACTATTAGTGTTAAATTGTGTAAAAATTATGTGTCAATTCTGTACTTATCATCATCTGCGTAGCCTTTTCCCAACTATGTTGGGGTCGGCTTCCAGTCTAACCAGGTGTAGCTTACCAGACCAGTATTTTACATGGAGCGGCTGCCTATCTGACCTCCACAACCAAGTTACTGGGATGGTATTCGTATTAAAATTGTTTAAAAATTATGTTACAATTCTGTACTTATACCTACTGTAATTTTGTGTTTTTTTTTTAAATACCTACCTATATTGTTGTATTTACATGCGCCAGCGTCTAGCGCTTAATATTGTGTGCACCGATTGTAGATAGACCAATAAATAAAAAATATACATACATGCACACGAAAAACATAACCCTCCTTCTGGCGCAGTCAGGTAATAAATAAAAAGTAACGATAATTATGACCGAATCTTCTATTTTTAAAGATTTGATTATACGCCTACGCCGTGCTACGCTGTGCTACGCCGTGCTACGCCGTGCTACGCCGGCTGGCTGTGCCATGAAATCGAAAATTCCTGTAATAAGTAGGTTGAAAGTCTGACTCTGCTTTTATTCTAGTTTCGGATTACTATGTCGTGCTGAAATGTGTTGCCTAGCAGTAGGATTGGTAGCGCGGGTGCGCAGGAGGTTTTCTAGTAGGTGTCGTCAACTAGAGGGTTTCTCGCATTCAGAATTTATATCATATCCGCGTCCTGCTTTTATCTTTTTATTAATTTATGTAATTATTATATTTCCAAGGGGTACCATATTACCCAGTAACAGGGTTGTGGAGATCAGATAGGCAGTCGCTCTGGTATTAAGCTGCATTCGGTTAGACTAGAAGCCGACCCCAACATAGTTTTGTAAAAAGGCTAGCAGATAATGATGATGATTTTATATATATAACAAAGAAACAATTTAAAAAAATAGCAAAGTAGATGTTAGCATGAAAATAATTCAAATGCAATCTTGGTTTGACTTGAGACATCTTTCCGGTAGGTTTGTTGAAATAAAAACTCACTGTGTCAATATTATACGAAGAACGACGGCTGAGTAAACGAAAAGACAACGAAGGGTGGTTCGCAATCTTCCATTGTACGGTAGACGTTCAACTCTTTACACAAATTAATTATTAAGTGAGGTGTAATCTAGTTGTCTCCGAGAGTGCTCGCTGGCGCCGCGCGCCGCCGCGGGCTCGCGCCCACAATGTTGATCTTTCGCCACCACTGTCTGATTAACTGAGTGGCTTATATTCACTTATAACTCCATGATTTATGTTTTCTAACGATATCCATAATTAAACCATAATAATGCACCCCACCACCGCGTGCTCTTTCGATTATAATCGTAATATTATCTTAATGTTACGTGTGTATGTGAAAATAATATATCCACTTACTAGACTACTAGTACACACTTGCATATCTAATCTGAACAATTTACATGTTTGGTTTAGTGTTTCGCTACGCGATCAGGTGGCCTAAAAATGCCACTTAGGCAGAATCAATCAATCCTTTTAGGATAACATTATGAATCATAATATGGCGAAGACAGTCCGAGTTTTTTTTTTTCGCTGTACTACGTGGGTATAATCAAAGAGATTGGGATTTTATTTGGATTGGATTGATTGGTATTTTATCACAGACAAAACAAAAATAACTGAAAAATCCTTCACCAATGGGATTTGATACGATTAACTTAACAGTTAACTGTTCATTATGATTCATAATGTAATCCTTTTATGATTCTGCCAACGTGGCCTTTTTAGGCCCCCAGGCTGGTGAAACATTATTAATTATATTCACATGCGTACAGCTTGGCAGTTGATCTTAATAAATAAAACATTCGTCCATTTAAACAAATCGTTCTTTGAAGAAAAGTGACCTGCCCTGGCGGCGGCGGACATATTATTATGATGCCATTCCGATTTTGTTTAATTTTGTCGTCGCTCAGATTTCATGTTTCAGTAACATAGAATTGCAGGCAAATGTAGTAACATTGGCAATGCGGATTGTAATTCAGCAGAGCGTATTCACGCCACGCTTCATTGCACAAATTACCTACGGTAAATTCAGATGGTGGCAATCTGTTTCATCATGACAATATTATAATGAGGTACTTACTTCATATTAGTTGGTATCTATATATCTATACATATTGTAAATTAAAGTCACATTCCGTATCTATCTGTGTGACTCCGTTGATACGGATTTTGATACTATTTTCGCCATCATTTAGATAATTTATTCCGAATAGTTTATTTGTTACCTACATATTAACATTCAACTTACGTGTAATAAAGACTGTGCCCGATCTGCTAGAGCGTCCCAAATGTCCGTTCACCTGCATCCTTGTCGATCTGAACAACGGACGCCTCTGACGCCGCAATAAATGTGGCAACCTCCTGGGCCCAAATAACATAAGATCATAGATGTGCCGTTGAAACGAAAAGAGAGAAGATAATAAAGACATTTCGATGTTATAACAGGTCGTAAAACCCGTGCGAAGCAGGGGCGGGTCGCTAGTCTAATGATAAAGAAACATAAATCGAATCGGTTCGAATTTCGAATTTGTTATTTACAACAAGTCATTTATTAATTAATCATATTATAAGCAGCCTTTTACTGTGTCACTACAGGATGGGAAGGCACGAACATTGTGGTGATCAATCGAGATGGTGATTACAGACTTAGATATATCAACTACTAGCTTCTGCTCGCCACTTCGTCCGCGTGAAATTTCTTGTTCCTCCGATCCACCCCGTCGCATCGCATCGCCTGCCCCGCTATTACTTCGTTTTCGCTTAGAGTCCTTTCTGATTATTTTTCTTTTTGCTCGGCTCTTACGGGCCCTAGCGTGATGTTAAATAGCTTAAAGCCTTCCTCAAGTATTAGGCTATCAAATGAATTTTTTTTTAAAGACTTCTGTTAGATCCAGAGATTAGCGCGTTCAAACAAACAAACTCTTCAGGTTTATTTTAGTACCTATATAGATAGGTAAGCCTAGGTTTCCTCACGATGTTTTTCCAGCAGCAATGTCACCAATGTCTAAAATAAACTCGGAAAGTACCTACATAGAATTAAAAATGTAACATTAATTATTCATTAATTATATCTCTTTGATTATACCTACTTACGTAGTGCAGCGAAAAAAAGAAAAACACGGACTGTCTTCGCCATATTATGATTTATAATGTTATCCTTTTATGATTCTGCCAAAGTGGCCTTAATAGGCCCCCAGTTTTTTGGCTAAACACCTTTTTAATGCGACATATTTTTAAGGACTTTGACGTAACACTGACATTAGACACGTTGAACAAGTGTTTAAGTTTTTGTGGTAAAACCCTAACTGTTTGATATGTAGTGTTAAAGTGCCTAGCTATTACGTACTTAAGTAGCCTGATTCGCATAGGTCCTAGTAAAAGACTATTTCATGCTGGGACTGTATTTCAAAATGGTTACTTAAACTAAAACATCAGTTACCTAAAGTTGTACTTTTTTTTCCATTTTTTTAACCAGCGCAAAAATATGCACTCTCTGCATCTTATTCACTCTGTGTAGACAGAAACTCATAATTTGTATCGAAGTTGAGAAACGGCATTCATAATTATATTGGTGTAGTGACGCTCGTGTGCGTGCAGATGACACAAATGGAGGAACGTCCTTACACACAGCGATGAACAAGAAAAAGTGGGCGTGACGCTCCGCCCAGCCCCCAGCTCCCGGCCACGCTTTCTTATGATCTGCAGCCTCCCCCCGGACTTATCTCCTAATAGGTAGCTACAATAAAACAGATACGCTAGCAATGTGTTACTAAGTAATAAAGCGGCGCCATTTTGTCCTGCGCTTCCGTGTCGCCTGAAAGCAATAACGCCTTTATGAGCTGAGCAGCGATCCGGCATCAAGTGATCAAAGAGCTCGTCCTGTTTCATTTTACGCTTGTTGCTCTTCTTTCATTGTCAAACGAAACGGTGATAACAAAATCTTTCAATTCTTTTTTGTAGATATGTATGTTTGTTTCATATAGACAGTTCAAATAACGACGGCTTGTAAATTTGTTCTTGTTTGGTGGCAATTATTTTTATGTGTGTATATATGGAGAGGAACAATGAGTAGGTTTACCAAGCATGTGTAGTGTAGCCTTCGACAGCATAAGTCATGGCGCTATATGGGAAAGCTTAGAAAATCTGGGAATATCCACAATATACATTGATGTTATCAAAACCATGTACTCGAACAGTAAAGCAAAAATACAACTAGAAGTACCTACTAGGCAAACCTTTCAAAATAAGAAGAAGTGTCAGGTAGGGTGATACGTTGAGCCCTAAGTTTAACTCTGCGGTTTTGGAAAACATATTCCGAGAACTAGACTGGGATCAATTTGTACTCAACATTAACAGGAGAAAACTAAATTATCTCATCTTCACAGATGACCATAGTCCTGTTTGACAAAAACTTACAACACTTGAAAAAAAATTATGGAAGAACTAAACAAAGAAAGTGAAAGCGTAGGACTACTAATGAACTCAGACAAAACAAAGCTATTGACAAACTCAGTTGCCTTGGAAATTAAAATGATCAATCAATAAAGTACTTCAATATGTCGAAGAGTACATTTATTTGGGACAGCTTATTTCACACAAAGACCAAACCACTAAAGAATTTGGAAGACGAATAACAAATGGGTGGAAAATATTGTGGTCATTGAAGGAGGTCATGAAAGCAACTGATCTAAGTATTGGTTTAAAACGGAAGGTCTTCAACACATGCATACTATCTAGTGGTGTTCAAAGTTGCTATAAGGCAATCACTTGCTTAATGCTTAATGCTTTATATTTTAATCATGATTTTTTATATGCTTTATTAAATCATGCTTTTTTTATACGCGTAGGTACCTGATACTTGACTTGTTATGTTACGGGCGGGCGCGAATAAAGCAAGCGCGGTGACTGACAGCATGCTAAAGAATATTACATCGCGTTTATGAATTACGATAAAACAGATACAATCAACTCAACCGACAACAACAACAACTCAACAACAACATCAACAACAACAACTCAACAACAACATCAACAACAACAACTCAACAACAACATCAACAACAACAACATCAACAACAACAAACTCAACAACAACTCAACAACAAAATCAACAACAACAACTCAACAACAACATCAACAACAACTAAACAACATCAACAACAACAACAACATCAACTCAACAACAACATCAACAACAAAATCAACAACATCAACAACAACAAACTCAACAACAACTCAACAACAAAATCAACAACAACAACTCAACAACAACTCAACAACAACATCAACAACAAAATCAACAACAACAACAACTCAACAACAACAACATCAACAACAAAATCAACAACATCAACTACAACAACAACAACAACATCAATAACAACAACATCAACAACAACAACAGCATCAACAACAACAACTCAATAACAACATCAACAACAACTCAACATCAACAACAAAATCAACAACAAAATCAACAACAACTCAACAACAACATCAACAACAAAATCAACAACAAAATCAACAACAACCAAATCAACAACAACAACAACATCAACAACAACAACAGCATCAACAACAACTCAACAACAACAATATTAACTCAACAACAACAACATCAACAACAAAATGAACAACAACAACTCAACAACAACAACAGCATCAACAACAACAACACAACAACAACATCAACAACAACAACATCAACAACAACTCAACAACAACATCAACAACAAAATCAACAACAACAACTCAACAACAACATCATCAACTCAACAACAACAACATCAACTTTCCTTCATACTTATACATATCCTCATATACCTCATACGATATTATTAATATATATTTATTTATTTACACTAAAAAAGTACGAAGCAAAATAATCACAAAAGTAAAAAACACGAACCAAATAGCATATCATTAATTATATTACGTATTTACGTGAGCCGCCCGAGATCACAAATCGCACGCGGTGCTTGCTTATAACGATTTATTATTATATTCATTGCTTAATGCGTTTCGCGCGATGACAGAGACAGAGTGCGATGTAAAAAAGCAATAAGCAAATAGCAACTTGTGAGAGCCACGATAGCGTTTGCTTTATGATGTGTGTATTAAGCAAGGTGCTTTATTTTGCTATATGATATATTAACCACCACTAATACTATCTATATATATAGCGAAACTTCATCTTACAAAAAAGTAATTTTCAACACACTTGCTCGTAAAGTGGCTCTTATTGAACCGCTTTTAGGTCCATAATGGAGTGTATTACGAACGCGTGCTTTTTCTTTACTTTATTCCACATGTGCTGTAATACCACAGATAACTATTTACTAGTCGGAGAAGCGCGCTTTTTTAATCTCATCAAACCCTGCGTTCCGAATTGGGAAATAATCGATGTGTTCCGAATTGGGAAATAACCGAATATGCGCAGTGGTAGACCGCGAAATTCTTAGGTTTTTTGCAATTTTCAGGTCGGTGTCGGGTTGTATCTTGATCAAAATATGATTTGCGGCTATAACAGGTACCTCTTTACAGGATTATAATCATTAGAAACATTATACATCTTTCTAAGTTATATTTGTTCCTTATGAAAAAATCTCTTATGGAAAAGTTCTTAAGGAACAAATCTTAAGGATTAAATTCTAATGACTATAATTCTGTAAATACATATACATTATAGGTAGTCGCGAATCATATTTGATCAAGATACAACCTGATATATAATAAGGTGAATACCTTAAATTGACCGGGGTTCCTTCCGAAACCAAACGGAAAAGACCCTGACTGGCGTTCTATTATTGCGGATTCTCACTGAACGAATGTATATTTCTCTATGCCAATTTATAGTACTTTCTAATTCCATAAATAAAACTACAATTTGACGTACAACACTACGATCAGTCTAAACATTAGCTAGTTTGTGTTTATTATATTTTTTCTATAGGCAGTTTAGCGGTTTTGTCTGTGCCATATAGATTAATATATTTAAAATTAAATTCAATGATGCTTGTATTTACACCCACCGGCGCGCGCATCGCTAGTGCTGGCTGGCTAGCACGGCGCGCGGGAAAACAAAACCAGCGCGCCATTTTCCATACAAGTTAATATTTAACAATACAAGTCTGTTTTTTTTCCTCGCAAGTGTGTTGAAAAACGTCGTATGAAACGCGTGTGCATTAATCAATATACACTCGGCTTTCTTATCGCGCTCGCCTGCGGCTCGCGCGAATAATATCGCCTCGTGTATAATGATCAACTTAGCACACATGTATCATAATGTACTATTAAAAAAATTAAACCGACTTCAAAAAGAAATTAACTCAAAATTATAAAATAATTTTAATTTCGGAAGTCGGTGTCTTTGGGATCTTTATTTTATAGTTTTAGTTTTTTGCCACCGACTTCCGAAATTAAAATTATTTCATAATTTTGAGTTAATTTCTTTTTGAAGTCGGTTTAATTTTTTTAAATTACTTTTTTATTTCGTAATTTTTAGTTGTTGCACTAGAATTTGACCAAGGTTTTGAGATGTTTTCCCTTTGACACTACACCCGTAGCTCGTATCAATAAGCCAGGCCGTCACACTTACACGTATTAGTCCATATCTTGAAAATAACTGAATCGATTTTGATGAAACTTGCACTGTTCCCTAAGTTGAAGTAAATGTAAGTCAATAAAAAAAAAGGTCACGATCCGATTAATAGTTGCGGAGAAATGCGTGGACAAACATACATACATACGTCTATAAAATGTTGTATATTTGTTTGGAAGCCCTAATGTAGATTGTCATATGTGAATTTAATGCAATTCCAATAATATTACATACATACGTGTCGAATTGATAACCTCCTTTTTTTTGAAGTCGGTAAAAACACCACATAGACATACTGACACATTGCCAAAAATCAATGGTAACGACTAGTATTTAAAAATAAGACAGGATACGACATACCCTGATTAGAGAAAAGATAAAATTATTGATGTTTTTACCAAAATAGGGGATCCTGCCGTTTTACCAAAAAGATTTTGCCAAAATTTCACTACCCAAACAAATTTTCGCAACCTTTTATTATACCAATGCAATGTTTGGAATGATTTTAGTATGCACATTTTCATTTGGTCAAATTTTTACTTGGCAGAATATTACTATGGATAATGTCATTTAGGCATTTGGTCTTTAATCAAATGATTTATTACAGCAAACAATCTTGCAAAAAAATGCAGTTTTATCTTAAAATAATCATTTCATTTATTTCAAATTTTTGGCAATGGACATTATCGAGAACCGAATTAGTTAGACGAGGTTAATTAATAAAAAAAAATGCTTAGGTTAGGTTAGGTTAAAACTGTGACCTCCTACGCACGAGCCGAGCGAGCGAAGCGAGCGGTGCCGCGGCAGCGGCCGGCGAGTGCCAAAAACTACTAAATTATATAGAAATAAAAAATATGGAAAAAAGAGATTATTTGTAGCAGGCTATCGAGAACCGAATTAGTTAGACGAAGGTTAATTATTTAAAAAAAATGCTTAAGTTAGGTTAGGTTAAAACTGTGACCTCCTACGCACGAGCCGAGCGAGCGAAGCGAGCGGTGCCGCAGCAGCGGCCGGCGAGTGCCAGAAACGACTAAATTATATAGAAAAAAAAATATGGAAAAAATAAAATATTTTTAGCAGGCTATCGAAAACCGAATTAGTAAGACGAGGTTAATTATTAAAAAAAATGCTTAGGTTAGGTTAAAACTCTGACCTCTTACGCACGAGCCGAGCGAGCGAAGCGAGCGGTGCCGCGGCAGCGGCCGGCAAGTGTCAGAAACGACTAGATTATATAGAAGAAAAATATGGAAAAAAACAGACTACCCGAAACTGAACTAGTTAGACGAGATTAATTATTTAAAATAAATACTACCAGAATACTTAATATTATTATTACCTGTTTAGAATTTGTCCCAATGGAAAAAACACCCTTGTAATAAAACGTCTTCAAAGTTAGATCTTATGCTTGAAATGGCTGACTTAAAACTGCGAAAACTGACGATACTAAATATTTGGCAAATGTAATTTTGCGTAAAATGAGTTATTCCAACTGAAATATTTTTTTAATTTTTTAAAATTGGTAAAAGTACTAGTTGGTAAACAAGTTATTGTTTAAACGTTCACTTGCTAAACATTAGGTTTGGGTTACAATTATTTGTGAAGAGATTTTTTGCTAAGTAATAATTTGGCAAATTAAATTATGCGGAAAATTGTTTGGGAAGTGATAATTTGGCAATTTCTTTTTGGTAAAACAAGGGAGACCCCCAAAATAGACCAACAAAAGTGGAGATGGACAGGCCACAGGTTAAGAGGCATTCGTTGTGACAGAATGGTACCCCAGAGATAACATTCGTGCCTGACAGCCTGATGCACAAAACACTGTAGGTAAGTGGAACTACTACAACACATTGCAACTATACACAAGTAGGCAAAAATTATACTATGATACTTACCATGATACCATGAAACTGTAAAACATATAACGTGATTCCAAAAAAGGTGTCATGCCGAGGTAGGAAAGTCGTAAAAGTATCTAAGTACAGACGCCACCACATCAAGCTACCCGAAACTGTCAAATTTTCCCAACCAATTTTGAGCTTTAACGATAAAATTGAAAATCTAATAAAGAAATTTGACAGATTGTAGTAGCTTGATGTGCTGGCGTCTGTACATACATTAAATAACTTAACGCAATCAAAATAAACGATTTAACGCATAAAAATTACCCCTAAAACTTATCTTTTTATTTATTAGTAACTAATTATTTTGAGCTCGTTGAATGTAACTAGCGCGGTGAGCGGTCACATCATGGCATCAGTGACTGAAGTATCACTCTATTATTTATAGACGCGTTCGATACGCAATACAAATTATTGTTTTCAAAGTATAACGTTTAGGGGAGCGTTGTTTGCAGAACGACCCTCAGGGACTCCCTACGGGCTAGCGCGGCTCAACGAATTTGACATTTACTTATGTAGCTTTAAGTGTTATTTTGTAAGGCTATCAAGGGAATGAAATACTATTTCGTTTTGCGAAGGTATTGTGGTACTATTAAAGCAATCTTTTGACAATTGAATTTCGGTTCGAATGGCGCACGTAGATACGACTTTTCGTCACAGAGCGATGCATGGGTGTTTGCGTGCGGTAATTGATACGAAGTGACAGACACGAGGGGATACTTTTTCAGCCTCCGGCCGTAGAGAGGAGTAATGTTTTGACATGAACCGAAAAGAGATGGGTGTGATTTGAAGTGCCCTTTGTGGAATTATAGTCGCGGATGGCGTCTTTAATATTGACTAATGCATTTCGTTGCTAATGGGGAAATGGAATACGACAGGTGCGAGGGTTTTAACGACGCTCGGGATTATAAAAACAACGGCTTTCATTACCTACTCTGTTTGATTTTAATATAAGTGTTTAATACAATTGTTTGATGTGTGACATTTCACTTCACGGGTAGATAGACTTATTGTAACTTTTTAATTAATTGGGTAGAGCCGGTAAAGTCTAGGGGAGGATTGAGAATTTAGTTCGATTAGATTTTCTTTAAAGTTAGGTAGATAGGTAGGTATAGAGTTGGCAGGTAGATATAATATATTGCAGTATTCATGGCTTATTTCTAGGCGTATCCTATCCTATGATAGCAGATAAGTACACGTAGTACTTGAAAAAGAAAACGCCAACAGTTAGTTACAAGCTAAAGTTTCTTCAAATAATCACCTGGATCTTAAACACAAGCATCTACATCGATATGCAAATTAAATCGACATTAAAGTATCAAGGGCGGATCAGGCGGTCCATTAATAAATCAGTTCGCTAAAACCGTAATTGTAATCTCAAACAAGGCGGAGGGAGCGCGCTGTTTGTTCTAACAACATTATTACAATAAGTTTGGGTTCGGTTCGCCGCGCGCCGCTCCGCCGCCGCGCCGCGCCCGCCTCGCGCCGCGTCCGCTCCGAGCCCCATCCGCGCGGTTCACACGATGGTTTGCCGTTGCAAACCTTAAACATACATTAGGTACCTACATATTTATATTACTAAACAACGTTTACTGTGCCGTCGTCAGTCGCTTTTTATGTTCTTCATTCATCCATCTTGAAGTCAGTAATAAAAATCTGAATAACACAGTTTTAGACGTGGACGTGAATCAAAAGTTTAAAGATACACTTAAACTTAAACTTTTAACTTTTAACAGCCCGAATTAACATTATCTTTAAACTTTTGATTCACGTCCACGTCTAAAACTGTGTTATTCAGATTTTTATTACTGACTTCAAGATGGATGAATGAAGATCATATAAAGCGACCGACGACGGCACAGTAAACGTTGTTTAGTAATCATCCAACGTACTTATAAGTACGTTGGATGTCCGTAAAAGAACAAAAAGGTCTATACGTTTTTGTACTTTTGTTTTTCTAGCCAATCCGTTTTCCGAAAAAAATCTCTTTAACTACCTATACCTGACTCGCAATTTTTTTTTTTGGATGAAGAAAATTCACTGTTGACGAGATACGAGACAGCAAAAACAATCGGAATGGGGGCATTACAAAACTTTTTCGGGAAAACTTACTCGTAGATAAAACTAAACAGACACGTTTTAATTTTGTTCAATTTTAATCTCATAGAGATAGTCTAACAAGAGATAAACTAGTATAGTTTAATAATTAACTTGTCACAAGTAGGTGACTGATGCCGATTAGACGTTTCTATTAGGTGAAACCACTGAAGTGCGCCTCGTGATAGGAAGACTACAAACAGATTGCGAGATGAGCTCACAAAGAATTGTATTTATAAAGGAGGGTTCAGAGAACGAGGCTGCGGCGTGTCCATTATGAAATTGAATGTATCACTGATGGTGCCGCGTGTGTTGGACCATTCTGTTTCCTACGAAA
Organism: Oligia fasciuncula; assembly: GCA_963082905.1. Lineage (NCBI taxonomy): Eukaryota > Metazoa > Arthropoda > Insecta > Lepidoptera > Noctuidae > Oligia > Oligia fasciuncula. Next base: position 9,118,211 of record OY720395.1, on the reverse strand, counting down.
TGGTTGGGCTGAATGAATCTCTCTTCTCTTATCTGCCAGGGCTTATTTTTAATCTTGATTTTAAGTTGTTTCTTCATTTCATCTTTTACATTGTTCTCGCTAGAAGCAACAAGAATAATATACCCAGGACTTTGTAATATCTTGATTTAAAAGAGTGTCCTTAGAGTTTCTTGTCTGTTTTTCTCCATAAAGATCTAGGTACGTTTTTGAACGGGCAACTAGCTTCAAATTTCTGACTAACTGACCGACTCTTTGACTAGGTACCTATACAAAAGTGCCTGTAAATAGTTTTTCAACACACTTGCTCGTAAAGTGGCTCTTATTGAACCGCTTTTAGGTCCATAATGGAGTGTATTACGAACGCGTGCTTTTTCTTTACTTTAATCCACATGTTCTGTAATACCACAGATAACTATTTACTAGTCGGAGACGTGCGCTTTTTTAATCTCATCAAACCCTGCGTTCCGAATTGGGAAATAATCGATGTGTTCCGAATTGGGAAATAACCGAATTAGCGTGAGCGCGATAACGATAACGATGTCCCGTGAATCGTCATAGATGACGTCATGACATTCGCCATCTTGCGATAATGCCGACCATGCCCTAGAATAATATCACCGTGACCGCTGTCAAAAATGACAGTGTGTGTATGAGGTTGTATCAGTGTGTGTTTTGTTTTGAGTTGCATCATCTTTAAATTAAACTAACGTGGCATTTTTGAAATTGTGCTTCTGGCTGACAGTCGCCACCTAACCAAAGAAGAAGAACTGAAGAAGAAATGTGGTGTTTATACAAAGAAATACTGTAATAATATCTTTTTTACATTGTGTAAGCACTGTGAGCGCGTTCACGAGAGTTCCGAATTGTTGCCAGCTCTCAGCAGTCATAATCGTAATATCTAAATCGGAACGCATGTGAGATGATGTAAGCGCTGTGATGTGAGCGATTATAGCTAATTCATGGCTAATTCGGAAAGCGCCGAAAGAGACTTCATGCCAAAAGAAAAAAATCCGCGGGCTATATTTATTTTTTTTTTAAATAGTCTGTTTTGTCCTTGGTCGCAAAATGAACTCGCAGGGGACCACAGACAATTTAAGGTGAATGCGCAGTGGTAGACCGCGAAATTCTTAGGTTTTTTGCAATTTTTAGGTTTGTGTTTATTATATTTTTTCTATAGGCTGTTAAGCGGTTTTGTCTGTGCCATAGATTAATATATTTAAAATGAGTCAATGTTGCGCGCGCATCGCTAGTGCTGGCTGGCACGGCGCGCGGGAAAACAAAACCAGCGCGCCATTTTCCATACAAGTTAATATTTAACAATACAAGTCTGTTTTTTTTCCTCGCAAGTGTGTTGAAAAACGTCGTATGAAACGCGTGTGCATTAATCAATATACACTCGGCTTTCTTATCGCTCTCGCCTGCGGCTCGCGCGATAATATCGCCTCGTGCATAATGATCAACATAGCACACATGTATCATAATGTACTATAATTAACATTGTCTTTGGTTAATAGCTTACTTAGACTACATTCCACCATTTTAAGAGACTAGTCCCTGATGTGGGTTTTTGAGAAAAACCTGTGCAACAAGATCACAAGGGCCGCACCGGTTAAAATACCTAAGTTTTTTGTTGTTAGGTACTGACCGTGTAAGAGCATTGCGACAAACAAATTAGATCAAATAATCTAAAAAAAAGAAATATTTAAAATTATAAAAAAGAGAATAAGTTCAGTTAGTATAAAATTGCAGAGATTTGATTCTATGTAGCGTGGTGAACATAACTACGCGCATAATTGAAATAATACCTACATTTTGATGCAAGTGTGCAATTGAAGCAATTGCAATGACAATTAATGTTCAACGTTGTTCGATGATAAACATTACATTTTGAAAGTATCAAATATTTGTGAAAAATGGCTCCCGAATTTCCTTTTCGGGCGAAGGCGCGGGTGGTCATATTTTGAAAGAAAGGCACTGACTATAGAAGCTGAACACTTCTTATAAAGAATACTATTATTAAAATAATGGTAATGTTGTTAACAAAAATAAATTATTTGATGAAGTATAATGTCCATTTATTATAGTTTAGATATTCACAAAATATTTTGACATAAAAAGGCATGAAGGCTCTGCGAAAATTTAAAGAAAACCGCAAGTCTTTCATATTTATAAATTAGTACATTTTTGATTATACGAGTATATGTATTACCTATTTATTTTGTCTCGCTGTGTTAATTCGGTAGAGCCTCTTAACAAATTCCACATATTACGTGATATATGGGACATTATATTATAACAATTCAAGGCTTGGCTAGATATTTATTAGGATAGGTATATTTTATTAGATAAATCGCACTTTGCAGCCCTTCGTGTAGCCGTTTATTGTATATTACAAAAAAAAGTATCGCATTTCTCGGCGGTTAGCGTCGGTGTGCAAATAGCGTTACAGCGATGTGGCGCATATCTATCTAGATATGCGGTATGCCAATGCATATATATGCGCCACATCGCCATTTAAATTAAGTCAATGCGCATATGCCTATTTATATTCATTTTGTCTTAAAAGTCCACTGGGGGCCACTTTGTTACCAGTTACCTATTTTTTTTTTGTCTGTGCTAAAATACCAATCAATCCGATCCAAATCCAATCCCAATCTCTTTGATTATACCTACGTAGTGCAGCGAAAAAAAGAAAAACACGGACTGTCTTCGCCATATTACCTATGATTTGTAATGTTATCCTTTTATGATTCTCCAAAGCCTTTTTAGGCCTGATCAATGTCGGGTTATTACACTGAATTTGCAAGGCTTAGGTAGATATTGATTGGCAAAATCAAACAATAAATTGAGTAGGTAGTTACTTAATTGATTTGCTTTAGCGCAATTTTCCAAGGAAATTGGCAATTTAGCAGGACATTCTTTGTGAAAAATTTGCTGGTGGCTAAATAATAACAGCCGCACGGGTTGATCGAAGGTTAAGCTTGCCGAGGTCGGTCCGTGGATGGGTGACCATCCATTACATGTCAACACCCCGCCGCCGCCGTGCCGTTGGTCCCTGCTGTCATTTGTAGATTTTAAACAATCGATCGTTACGGGTAGCCAGAAGCCCGAAAATCTGACAACCAGTCTTACCAAGGGGTATCGTATTACCCAGTAACTGGGTTGTGGAGGTCAGATAAGTTGTCGCTCCATGTAAAATACCGATATTCAGCTGCATCCGGTTTAACTGGAAGCCGACCCCAACATAGTTGGGAAAAGGCAGATGATGATTCTTTGCCAAAAATACACAAAATAATTCTATGATATTTTCTGGTATATCACTACGTTATTAATTTACTCTACTACAGTGGGTCGTCTACAAAGTGATTTATTCAGAACATAAGTAATAGAAGCTACTGCAATTTTCATGGTAAAATCAGCAAAATATTGAGTTTAGATGTTATGGTAGTGACTATAGCAAGTTATAGTTATGTCTGGGCTACTGTCCCGCTAAGTAGACTAGTGTTTGGGGTGCGTGGGGTGGGCAGGCGTCGAGGCGTGGTGCACGTCGCCGCGGGCATGCGCCCCGCCCTGCCGTCTCATCTGTTTGTCTTCCCACACGACACATCCTACCACCGCACCGTCCTAATGAACCACTACTGCAACGTATTAAACTTGTTTATTTATTTTAATTAAAGCAGACTATTAAATATTCCAAAGCGTGACATTTTTGACATGACTTTGTTAATCGTATTCAGAATCGTGCCCTTTGATTATAATAAAAATTATACCATACTAGCTGCTGCTTGCGATTTCATTCGCATACAAACTTCAGCCTAAGGATCGGAAAATGGAGTGAACTTTCGCGTGTTTTATTTCGCGTGGGTGTTGACTTTCGTCCTGCACCTCCTCTGAGGAACATCTCAGTCTTGTAAACTGGTTTTTATCGTAAGCAGTTAAAACTACAGGTTCACCGCCCAACAGTCATGCCACGGAACTATACCATAAGTTGAAAAGGAATTAGGCGTATAACGCCTATTTCTATAATCTACTTAAAATCTTAAATTCACTCACTGACAGACAACCCACAACCTCAACCATAGGGTCTAGAAGAATCATCAATTTTGCACAAGAGTTCCCCAAAAATCGTTCCAGGATTTTTGAACATTCTTGCACTAAAGGGGTTAAATAAAATTAAAGTTTGTATGAAAGTTCGTAATTTTTGCCGATGGGAAATCATTCCCATGAATACCAAAGAAGACTTAACTTTATTAAAGTTAAGTCTTCTTTGGTATTCATGAACATTGGATCCTTTTTATCATTATCAGAACGTGGCAGTGGTTTAGACAAAGTTCGTAGCAAGTTCGGAAGCAAGACAGACACAGAAGACAGACCTTTTTAGGAAGACACTTTTATACCATGAGATATCCTACCAAGAGCTATTATGTACAAATAAATAGGGATCATTCAATACGTGCTTGAAACGCACCTATTTACTTACATAAACGAGTAATAAACATTTAAACGTTTCATCTAGTTATGATTACGTTATATCCTCACAGTTTAACTGTTCAATACCGTGTTTGTCTTCAGCAAAATGAACATTACCGCATTGAAATTATGCATGCATGATGCCAGTCTGCTGCAGCGTTGGCGTACAATAGAATTTGGGAATTCTCCATGCTCTCAATGGAATTAATACAATGGGGAATATCAAACTTCCAATGTAAGCTGTGCCTATAAGCTTCCGAGAGTTTCAACGTCGCTTAATGAAGCTAATCTATTTTAATCTAGGTACCCGTATAAACAATAGGTCTTTGGCGAATGAAACGCTGGCACTGCGGTGAATGTGATCCTAATAATAAAGCAGTTAAACTTTTCTGATTCGTATTTTAATGCAGAAAAGGACATTATAGAAACTAAATAGTGGTAAGCAGATTTATATAACTTTACAAAGATTTTGTTTGCCCACATCCGGTTCAGAAAACAATCCCACATTGATGCTCATACATTTATTATTATTAGGTAGGTCCCCTTACCTTTGTGAAAGAAAAGGTAACGACAATGCATTTTGGGAGATGTTTCAAAGAACTTCCAACTTCTTCGTCCGGTTTTTGAGGAATCCATCCAATTTGACCCGCTATGTCCTTCGTGGCCTGCCGCGACCTTCTTGCTGTCTTAGCAATCGGGACAATTGCAGTTTGACTATCGTGCTATTTGACTGTGAGCCCAAATAGCTAGCTATCGCATGACGCTTAGCAATTGATTACGAACCTCTGAAATAAATATCCAATATTTGTACCTACATCTCACAAACGGATAAGAACCTAACGCACTTAACGATACGCGCAGGAAACAGGGGTGTTTTTATAGCAGAAAATGAACTCATCGCCTGCAATGAAAACAGCAAACGAGTTAAACCAAACACAATCAGTAGAACACAAAAGAACATCGGGCTAATCTTATTGTGGGTGAGGAATGACAAAAGAGTCGGGTGCGAACAGTGCGAGCGGGTGTAAGGAGCCGGCAAGCGCGGAGCCCCGGAGTCTGGCGGTGGCAGCGCGCAGAGCGCCCATATTTGCCGCTCGAGTGGCGCCCAATGAGCGGAGGGGCGCGGGCGGGCGCCCAACGCGAAAACCCCGTCACTCTTTCATCGAAAGTTAATGGGACCTTTGTCGGCCGCCGACCGACTCTTGTAATGCAATTAACTCCGACAATGGTGCTATCGTTAACGAATTAATTTTAAAGGTTCCTACTGAATGAGCTCAGGGTGCCCCTTTTAAAATGTAGATGTTTTATGGTATATTATCCGGTGACGGATCGACTTGTCTTATCTTTTGGAAAAAAAGTAATGTAACATTCATTTTAATTAGGTGTTTTAAAAGGGCATAGTATATTTTAAACTTTTCATGAATTTACTAGTTGACCCAGCGAACTTCGTACCGCCTCAATTTTTTTTTTGTTATTTTTCCCATGTTTTAATAATTATTATGCTTTTCGGGGCGAAGACAAATCCAACAAATAAAATGTCATCAAAATCGGTTGGAAGAGATTATTTTTTCTTATCTAATGTAGGTAATTAAATTACATTCCAAGAACAATCTTTTAAAATATTTTGCCCTATTAAATTGTATTTTATTATTGACATTTAGGTATTTCAGTTTCGCTACGCCTGCATGATAGTTTCCTGTAAAGAGTTCCATTATATTTACATTCACATACATCAATGTACGTCAGTTTTGTAAAGAAAATAAGAGATTTCAAATAAATTCGTGTGCAATGATTGGAAAGAAAGAAGGCTGGTCCAGTGTTGTGACGGCGAGGTGCTACAATGGCTCGCCAGCCGGACAGTCGGCGTCGGCGACCACCCGCAGTCTGGGAACATCTCACACTTGTGCTTGCCCACTCGAGTGTGAGCACGGCCGCGCAGCCCCTCTCTACCGGGAAATATCAATGATACCTCAACAACAATACTAGCTTTGAGTTTTTTTTTGCTATTATGTAGTTCAGTAGCTCGGTCAATGTTTGCTACAAAATTGGGTCGTTCCAATTGTCCGTAGATAACACGGTGTATAACAATCAATTGATCGCTTAAGAGATCGGTTCGGCTCGTATTAGCTACCGTACTGAATGATTCAATATTTAAGAAACCTTTGAGTTATGATATCACGCCGTATATTTATTTGGATTTTTGTTATTTCTTATCCTCACAGAAAAAATGTATTGTTCAGTTTCTGAATCAATATACGGATTTAGATAATACGCACATGAAATCGGTTGATAGAATTTGTTTTTATTGTCTTGTATTTGCAAATAGGTACATATTCATAAACAGTTTTAGAAACTTCTGTAACATTTTACTGTTAGGTACCTACTAGGTTCAGGAAATGTTCTTGAAAGGAACTTAATCTGGAACTACTTAATGGCATGTTATTTTCTAGTCATCATAATGCAGTCATGCATTTTTTCATGAATAAAAAAAACCGGTCAAAAGCGACTCGCGCACCGAGGGTTCCGTGCCATCATAATAATATATTTTTAAATTTTCATCGGCGAGGCCTATATTCGTCAGAGAATTTTAATATTGTGCACTGCGGTGTAGAATATTGCAGTTTTAGGCCAGCGCCATCTCTTGGCCGATAGTGGATCTAATGTAAGTTTTGTTGATGATTTCTGAAAAAGAGTGCTATTTAGAGACATCGTTTTATTTTTCCTGTAATCTTCACATAAACTTCTATCACATAGAATTATTTCAGATTTTTCAAGGAAGGACTTTTTTTTTGCCATTTTCATCAAAAGTCGAAAACTATGCGGCCTAAAAAAAAGATGATAAATGCTTGAGAATGTGCAAACTGCGCTCTTTCGTAGATATACCCCACATGCCCACTTCGAATTGTTCAAACCCCCTTTCAGTCCATGTTGCAAAAAAAAAACTTTCTTATTAGCAAAATAATTGGGCAAACGTTATCTAAAACTATTCCAAATTTCAAGTAGATAGCATTAGTAGTTCTTGAGATATCCAGCAGTGACAGACGGACAGACAGACAGATTGATTCTCACCATAATGGTTCCGTTTTGGGGGGCAGTCACCTCCTTCTGCGAAGCAGTCATGCTAGCGAAGGAGGTGGCGGGAGGGCTCAGGGAGAGAGCCTCCCGTCCCAGCCGCCGCGGGAGACGCTCCGGGCGTCGGGAGCCGCGCGACGACTCCCGGCCACCGTAGGCGCGGGCCTGCGGGCGGAGAGTAATGGGTAGCTCACCGTCCGTTCAGGACCAGGCCCGTGCCGGACGGCGCGTACGTGTTCCACGCGCGCCTCAAAGAGATGTCAGCATCGAGGAGGGGCCCCATAGGGCCGAAGCCTGCCGGGTCAGCGGGATTGTCCGAAAGGGTTACCGCTGGCCCGGAACACAAAGGGCTAAAGGAAGGAACACGGGTGGGTTTTAGTCAGTAAGAGTCTGACACTCCCTTCCGCTCCACCCAGAGCGGCAGGGGTCATTTGATGATTTCCCATCCGAAAAAAAAAAAAAAAAAGGGTTCCGTTTTACCATTTTGGTATGGAACCCTAAAAATATCTTGAAAAGAGAGACACGGGAACTTTCCACCAATCTTAAAATCATGTTTATTGATTTTTTATTTTCCTTAGGTGTGGTTCAAGAACCGTCGCGCGAAATGGCGCAAGCAGAAACGTGAGGAGCAGGAGCGGCTCCGGAAGTTGCAAGAGGAGCGCGCATGCGGACGAGCGCCGCTGATGGCGCGGGCGCCGCTGTCACCGGCGCACTCGCCGGCGCACGCGCCGCCCGCGCCTCCCACGCCGCGCCCCTACACCGACGACTCCGACTCTGACCTAGAAGTTGCCTAAACACTAAACTTCCAAACACCTGAACATTCGTGAACAACGCTATCTCAACAGACTCATGAACCGTCAAGTACTGTTAACTACACAAGTGTCTAAGGTGCCATCTCGAGTGTTTTTGTTACTTCTAAACTCAGTGCGAGGACGACAGTGAACTGTGTTGTGAAATTATTCTGACTGGTAGATAACTAAATTGTGAATTATATCTAACTCAACTTACTTGATACATAGGAAAATTATAACTTATCGTGTATTAAGAATGTACCTATAATGTTTAGAGGCATAATATATTATGTACTTACGTATGTAGAATAGTATCAGAACTTATCGACTTCCTCTTCGACTTAACTTTTTATTTTACTTTAGAAAATAACCTTTCTCCTACTAAATGTAGATAAATGTGTAATATCAATAAAATACAAGATCATTTCCTTGATGTAAATTATAAGTACCTATTGACAAAATAGAAAATATTAACTTCAGCGATTAGAAATTCCGCGTTCTGAAAATTCAGTACTTACCTATCTAGATAAATGTTTTAGTACCTACCGTGTATACCTAAATATTATAAAAGTACTTAAATCATCAATGAAACAATATCGCATGTTACACTTTTAAACTAGTTTACATTATAAGAATAGATACTGAAATTTATAGGAGATACCGAAGTAGAAAAACTTCATGGCCTACGATATAAGTTCTAACCAAAGTTGGGAAACGCAAACGTAGCAGACATGTTTGCCTAGCCTACACAACTTTTTTATTTTGAAGAAGTGTCTATGAACTGGCGCTACCTTAGAAATCAAAAAGTAATAAGTAGCACATCATCATCTCTCTCTTGTTGTCTTGTCGTACAGTCTAGTTAGATGACTATCTGCTCAATAGTTTAACACAAACTACGCTGTATAGTTTGTGCTTAAAAACGACGTTATAGAATTTCTTTATAAGATTTCTCTAGGTATCTTGAGCACTTGACATATTATAAAGGCTTAGTCAATGTATCTATTTCTGACTATGATAGCCAGACTCTAGCATCAATAGACACCCTCTTTAAAGAAGAACTAAAAAAATATGCTTGTACATAAGCTTTACCATGGTTTCAAACTTTCAACTTATGTATTCTTCTAATGTAAACGTTAGAAACATTTTTCAGTCCACTCATTGTATATTACTGCAGTAAGTTTCTAGAATGGCCAAGGACGAACTCTATTAAGTATATGATTTTAGCTTTAGAGTTTTTAATGAAATGATACATATTGTTCATTTACTTATTTGTTATCTATTTGAGGTTGCAACTAGTGCAAGAAATTAGAAAACGAACTGTCTTGTCTATGTTAATATTTTGCTTCGCGACAGGTTTATTGCAATAATACTCTAAATCTAATTGTATGGTTTATCTAGATAAAAAAGTAATTAAATCCATAATTACATAATATAACTAATCACATCTGCGTTTTTTTCTACTTTGATAGATATAATATAGAGACAAACGATATCCTACAAATAAACAAGAAATAATAATAATGGTAGGTACGTGTTGTTAAGAGCCTGAAAATCTGCTCTTGACAAAGAAAGATCAATCTACCACATCACCCAGATAAATAAATACCCTATAGACAAGCGGTCGCCATATTGTCTACTACTTGACATAGTTGATACAACAAAAACGATCTAAAGACAGAAAAACTTAATAATTATTATAATCATCATGTTTCCGATTTAATTTAGAACAGTGTGTCAGTTTTCCACCACTACACCTACCTACCTACTCACATTGGGGCTTTGGGACACAATACCTCAACATACATACCTACACACTTACCTTTGATGATGATGATGATGATTTTATTTTTTGTAAGTAGGTTTGTACAAACACTTTTACACGTCAATCATGTTTTTTTTTTTAAACTAGATGAAGTCGGCGTTTCCTATCTGACTACTCTGAGAAGAAAGGCCGAAACAAACTCAGAGGTCACAGTCTCTTTTAAAGTCCAGACATAATCTTGGTCAGGTTATATGAAGACCATGTAGATCGCTGTCTGAGGTAGTCTTTTGAGGAAAGAACCACACAGATTGAGAGGACCTGTCCAGTCAGTGCACGCATTTGTCAAAAATCGTGCAGCTCAACTCAAGACTTAAGGAACTCATCGATTCGACGAACAATACCAAAGAAAGGACATTTGGGTAGGCCGCATAAACTACTCAAACTGCCAGATCATGACTAAAACTAAGAAGGAAAAAAAGAAATGACCCATTTCAAAATATAAGCAGCTATCTCCTATAATGTTCACACTTTTTAATCCGTAACACCAAGGTATTTTCCTTGATCGATGACAAGTTGTGTCGTGATAACGTTAATGGAGTGTCCAAAGGCGGATTAGGTATCATTGTGTTGTCAAAGGATGGGCTATTGCACCGGCATACAAATGAGCATGAACAGTATGAGGACTGATGTAAGTGTGGCCTTGTAATGCCACCATTATTGTGTCATTGACTATGTCATCCCGATTAATACCACGAGTACCTACTATGTGCGCCTGACATGTGTGTGGTCAATGATGTGACCATACGGACCATACCTACTAATCATCTGTTTATTCGGTGACTTAGGTACCTATTGATCAGAGAGGATTATTAGTTAGAACCTGTTTGATGTAAAAATAATAAATGAATTATTGTTATTTTAATAATAATAAAAGGTAAGTAATAAGAACTGAAATGTATAAAATCGTGTTAATGAAAGTAGCATTATCTACGGCATTTTGTTGTGTTAATCTGTTAATGCAGCATTATTTATAACGGGTTAGCTAACCTAATAAAATCTATTGTTATTGAAGTAGGCACATGACCTCAGGTTACCAAAGTGTTATTGGGTTTTGTTTTGTTTTTAGGGTTCCGTACCTCAAAAGGAAAAACGGAACCCTTATAGGATCACTCGTGTGTCTGTCCGTCCGTCTGTCACAGCCAAGTTGCTCCGAATCTAATGGACCGATTAAGTTGAAATTTGATACACATATGAATCTCACGAATTTTGAATATGGGGGTCATTTTTGGGGGCAAATAGAAAATTAAAAGTTTTGCAATCTGTGTGCAAACAGTGTGACATATCCGGGCTTACTGTGAGGATCTCAAATAATTTTTTTTCATCATTTTAAAGTAAATTGTAAGTTATTTAAGAAAATAAAGGAAAATGGACCATTCCCCCTTATCTCCGGACCTACTGAGCCTAAAATGTTGAATAAAATACAGAAAATAGTTCTATTTCTATAGATTACAGGAAAATTTATAAGTTTATGAGAAGAAGTGAGATAAGTATTTACCGTGTTGTTTTAAGACCCCACATTTTCAGTTGGAATGTATGGGAGAACATGTTCTTCAACGACAATGTTAAGTTTGTTCTTGAGATAAATTCATTCCAACTACGGAATCCTTCATTGTGCGTGGTCCGACACGCACTTGGCCGGTTTATTTAATTTCTGGAGTCTCAACATTGAGAATCCAGAAACAGTGAGACTCTAGCCGTCTATTATGGTGGCACGGTTGGCGCAGTGGTTAAGCGATTGACTGCTGCGCTGCGTGTCGCGGGTTCGATTCCCGCACGGAACAAATATTTGTATGACCTACAAGTAGTTGTTCCGGGTCTGGCTGTTTGTGTACGTGAATTTAAATGTTTGTAAACGCACCCACAATACAGGAGAAATTCCTAGTGTGGGGCAACGTTTTAAAAAAATAATAATAATATAGGAATTAAACATTATTAGGTATAACTGGCGAAAAATGGAGCTAAAGTAACCTCTGCGCTGCCACCGATGACGCCGTGGAACTAGCAAAGTATTACCTACTTAGGCTAACAAAATTTAAATAACTGTCGTGCCAGCGACACGGAGAAGAAGAATACCTGGCGAAATGAGTACGTATACAGCTCTACCTAAGTACAGTCACGAGCACTAATATGTCAACACTTGGCAACTTTGAATTGCGATTTTTTCACGAAATAACGAATGCAACGTTGAAATAACACACTTTACATAAACCTATGGGTTCGAAAATACTATGTTCACAATAATATAAAATTTCATTCAAAAATAAAGAAGAAAATCGCCTTTGAATAAAGCCGAGTGTATACATACTTATGCTCGTGACTGTACATACCCCAACGAGGAATACGGGGTAATGTCTATATAAAGCGACAGGATAAGAAAGCTTTATTTCAGTGTTCCTTACTTGTTCTTAGTTCTGAAAGATGAATGGAAGCAGGTCGAGATGAGAATGCTAAGAGAGATGTGTGGTGTTACACGAATGCATAGAACAAGAAATGAGTAGAAATACTTTCCTATTTAGGAAGAAGTGAAACTGAAAGTGGCACCGGTGGCTGAAAAGTTGTGTGGAAATCGATTGTGATATGAGCATAATGGAGGAATGAAGAAAATGTCATGAGGAAAATTTAGGGTATGAATGGCTATAAGAGAAGATGTGTGAGGCGGCGTGGATGGACTGTGTGGAAGATGATAATTAGGTATATGGCTAGAAAGTGGGCGACTACTAAGATGAAGATTGAGAAGTAGGTACTTAAATATGGAAGCAAAACCTTTTTAAACTGTGGTTCAGGTAGTAATCACCTTTCTAATCTGGAGCAACAGCCTATGTGTAATTGGTACCTACTGAAACTAACTGAATTATTCACATGGGCACGCGGCGCAGTCTTCAGCCCGAATTGGACCGTGATTACTTAGTTCAAACTAGTTTCGTGTAAATACGATAAATTATTCCTTCGATAAAAATGTACCTATATGCTTTTATTGGGCTAATACCTACTGATTCCCCTCGTTCTTGTTTGCACCCGAAAAATAAAATAAGTACTTAACTACTTTATAATCCCGTTTTATCAGACGTAATCGACGACGTACAGTCAAGGAAAAACTACATAATAGGTAAGTGTTTTTTAATAGGTATATTATGTTTATTAAACAGATCAAGTTATTCTTCATTATCACAAATCAAATCACAGCTTTTGTCAATTTTATACAATTCGTTTCTTCACAACTACAAAAATATAATATTATTGTAAAAAAAAAATCTTAGGTTTTCCTAAGAAATATTTTTTTACATTAATATTATATTACCTACCTACTTAATATTATATTTTTGTAGTTTTGTGTTTTTTTTTTATTCTTTAAAGTGTTTTATATTTTTAAAGGCAATAAATTTAGTAAGTAAGTAGTACCTATACCAAACCAAAAAACCAATCGAGTGTGTTTACTGGTCTACTAAATATTTTACCTTTAAAAATATAAAACACGTTATAGAATAACTCTAAATTATATAAATCAACAATCGACAGGTGTAAATGATTGGGTACAATATAATATTAATATACCTACACATATTTTAAACACAAATCAATAAATAAATCCTCGATTTTGAGTAAAACTAACTAAGCAATCATATTTTGGTGTGCATAATAATAATTATCATTGACCTGATTTGTGGCAACAATCATTCATTTGTTAATCAGTATTGGTTCTTAAAAATAATATTTCGGTGGTAGGGTAGCACTTTCTCGCTTCACTGTACTTAATTTTTAAATTTCCGGGGGTATCGAGAATGTAATTAAACGATATTTTGATTATAGATACATTTCGGGGGAAACAAGAACGGGGGGAAATCAGTACTAGCCCCTTTTATTAACGTCTACTGTCTCAAAGAGACAACAAATAAAGACAACAACTACATCCATATCGCCTATTTAAAATGACAAATAAATCTATACTATATCTATACTAATATACTAATACTAATAATATTATAAAGCTGCAGAGTTTGTTTGTTTGTTTGTTTGTTTGAACGCGCTAATCTCTGGAACTACTGGTCCGATTTGAATGATTATTTTAGTGTTGGGTAGTCCATTTATCGAGGAAGGCTATAGGCTATATTTTTTTTCTTCAAAATTAGGGATCCGTAATAAAATTGCTATTTTGTAACACAAGGTGTAAAATCGAAAACCTATTTTTGCGTGCGCTGCAAAAACTATTGACAATAGAACAAAATAATGTACGGACGCCAGCAGGTCAACCTACCCGAAACTGTCAGATTTTTCCAATCAACCTTGAACCTTATGTTTTAGCAATAAAGTCGAAAATCTATTAAAGAAATCTGACAGATTGTAGTAACTTGATGTGCTGGCGTCTGTACTACGGGTTTGTAGAGCCCATTAAGACCTACAAAAAAGTCCGCAAGAACATATATCTAGCTATCATGGTTTAATCACAATAACCGATTTTGTGTTCAAAATAATTATTAAATCGTCTGAAGAAAAAAAAACTACGTTAAATATGTATCGTAATATTAATCTTTATCGAAATTAAGCATTATGTTATCAAGAGTATTTATGAAGAAGTAAAATACTTTTTGTTTCATCTCAATCGGATATTTCGTTTAAAAGTTATCACGTGTGTAAGATGTTAAGAGTTGGTACCTATTAAGGAGTTATGGGCCATAGTTTTTTATCTATACTAATAATAAAGCTGAAGAGTTTGTTTTTTTGAACGCGATAATCTCTTTAACTACCGGTCAGATTTGAATTCTTTTTGCATTTGATAGCCCAATTCTTGAGGAAGGCTATAGGCTATATAACATCACGCTACGACCCTTAGGAGCCGCGCAGCGTGTGACACCGCGGGGAACAGCTAGTAAGGAATAATCCTCAAGTGATCAAAGCGACTTACAGGCACATTTCACCCATAGGTACATAGGTACTGTACTTCTGCATGCTAAAACCGTTTAGATAATTCTTAGATGCTTCAATTAAAACAATCCCTACTTTATGTATAATGTTATTAGAGTCATAGGTCATAGTCATCCTACACTTAAATACCTACACGTACATAGCACGACTCATTCTATATTTAATTGTTATGCAAATCAGATCCATTCATAGTTTAACATATTTATTAGCGGCACCATCACCATTCCAGTGTAAAATATGCGTCATTTAGCAGTTAGGATACATTTATTGGCGATTTGCTGAAACAACATTGCATAACTGTAAATGGAGTAGGTACCTATTGTTTACGTACCTATTGTTTACTTTTTGAAACTCATAGTCTTAGTCGGTACATGGACTGGACATGTCCTCTCAATCTGTTTGGTTCTTTCCTCAAAAGACCATCTCAGACATCGATCTACATGGTCTTCATAACCTGACCAGGATTATGTCTGGACTTTAAAAGAGACTGTGACCTCTGAGTTTGTTTCGGCCTTTCTTCTTAGAGTAGTCAGGTAGGAAACGCCGACTTCATCTAGTTTTAAAAAACATGATTGACGTGTAAAAGTGTTTGTACAAAGCTAGATTACAAAAATAAAATCATTTATCATACATGAGTATCCATCATGTGAACCTACCTAACCTATCTGAATATTTGTAAGATTATGCCGAAAGCATAAATTTTTTTAAGTACCTATGTATTTTTATTACCTATATGTTATGCATTTAATGGCAAAAAGCCGACGGCCCACCGATGGTCACCGGCGCTTAAGGACATCTGCAAAGATGCCAATACCAGTGCAATCGTAGATGTTTTGCCATCCTAGATACAGAGCTGAAATGTCTAATGTGCCTGTTGTTACACCCGTGGTAATAGGCTAGAGTAGGTAATAAGTACCTACTTTGCCAGAGAAGCTTCTTCACAAAGAGCTCGGAGTTTACCAAAAATGGTATGAAGTGGTTTTAAAAGAATAAGATAGAGTCAGGGACAATTTGAAGCTACAACAATAAAGACAGGAAAACAAAAGCGGCAATTAAGTATAGATACATTTATTGAAAACAATCCCTCAGACTTACATAATTAAAACATAATTATCACACATTCACAATAAAACTTTGCAATGACTCTAAATACTGCATGTTTATATCGTGAGAACAGCTACGCATCACTTTGGTGGGTGGGGTGGTTACATTTAGTGCTAGTAGTAGGCTAGCGGGTAGCTATAGGTGTAGGCGTAGGGGTAGGAGTAGGTGTACGCCAAGGGGCTGTAGGCGTAGCCGGGGTAGCTGTAGCCGTAGTCCACCAGCACTTGAGGCTTGGCCACTGCAGGGCTCACCATCAGCGCCGCGGCGAAGGCGATCAGAATTAACTGATGGAGATAATAATCTAATTAAAAATTGTTTATTTCAACATACATATTCAATATCTTTTACCTGTGAGCGTAACAATTTTATTTATTTTTAAAAATATGCAGTCTAAGTTTCCCTATTAGGGTCTGTGCACACCATGTTTTTTAAACTCGCCGTTGACCGTCGCCGTGACCCGCGTTTTAGAAACGTGCGTGGACGGCGCGCTTTTATCCTGCAGAAGGTCTACAGGCTGCGTCTGACTTGCGTGCGTATCGCAACAAAAGCGCGTCAACGGCGCGTTTAAAAAACGTGGTGTGCACAGGCTTTTATAGTAGGACACAACAGTCGATCCTCCAGTAAAATCTGTTAGCAATCGAACCCATTGTACAGATCCACACCACATCACACATAATCGTTTATCATAAATTCCCCGAAGGCGGTAGGTAAAGCTGGAATGTTCTATCAACCTGAAAATTAACCATTAGTTAGGTACGTACTTAATAAATGTGCTTTAATATCTGGTCCTATAAGTAGGTTTTAGAGAGGAGCGTGACATATGTATATGTATATACATTATACCTAACTATATGTCATATAATTCAAAAGTTATACTTATGTACATTTAAGTATAACTTTGTACACATGAATGCAATAAAGAGTTTGAGTTTCTCACCTAAACCTAGGAATCGAACCTTCTATACACGCTAAGCTACTTCGGTCCACTACACAATAAGTAGGTAAGTAGGTATTTCTAACTAGATAGGTGCAATGTATGCAAAATTTCAGCTCAATCGGATACCAACAAATGGTCGAAAAATGGTTTGAAAATTTTGACAGACAACTTACATGACATACATACCTACTTATTATATACGAACAGTGAAAGCTAAATAAAAGCTTGTAAAAAGGGGGAAAATATCTTTTCACACCACCTGCTCGAAAATGTGAAATTATGTGTCAAGCAACCTTAACCTAAAGTGAGTCATTAGTGGCCGGGGGCACATCCGGTCAATAATGTTGTACTGGATTTCATTATGACCCGCTGGTCAATAATGTGATTTGAATTTGGAATCTCACATGCTCAGCTAAATTGGCAGTATAGTACTAACAAACACCCTATGGTGCCAGAAAGAGGAAAGCTATTCTCGATACCCTTACTACGCGTGGATGATATTCTCGATTTCCTACAAAATCATAACGACTGCTTCTTCATATCGTTGCCATGTTTTCGAAGACATAATATTGTAAGAATAATTAGATAACTACGAACCATTTTTTAAAAGGAATGGAATAACATTAAAACTGGCATTAATAATAACAAATACCGTACCGCGCCGTAATACCGTAATAGTAATTGGCTGTAACATTAGTTAATTTATTTTAAGTAAACTGCGCAAAGATTGCTGTGGATTTTGTGAATAAATAAATAATAAAACCTATCTATGTATACTACAGTCGATTTATCACATTTTATCAAAAATACTCTATTTTCAAGAGCGTCTCCAATGACGTTCTAAATTCAAAATGCATACAGCCAATCATCCAAAACCATTCTACCAGCCCTGTATAAAGCTTAGTTTACACAAACGCCACTTCCATGAGAGTAATATCAATAGACACACACGACAAAACCGTAGAAGAGACTTTTTTTTTTGAAAATCGAATTGATCGTGTCTTGGCTACTTATTGGTAGACGCAATAAAGGCGCGAACTTTTCGCATTTAAACTTTAAATTTATCAACAAAGTAATAGAAAATGTCGAGTGATGAAAGTGATTGTACTCCTGAATTCATTACAACCGAAGCTAATAATATTTCCAATGATTTACTGCCGGAAAAGTCAAAGGAAACTTATATAAAAGCCTACGACAATTTCCAAAAATGGAAAAGTACATTTCGGAACCAGTTCTATTTTGTTTTTCGTACTATGGCTATTATTTTCTCACAGTAGGTGTAAAAAGTAGAGTATCCTCCTCTGGGCTAAAGGTGTCTTTGCCTTGGGCTAGCTTGAATCCCTCGCTGCATTCAGGATTCTTGTATTAACTCCCTCGCTTCGCTCGTGAGTTAAATCCCGAATCCTTCATTGCACTCGAGATTCAATATGACGCCCGTGACATAAGACACAACTTTAGCCCCTCGGTGCATAATCTACTATTAATCACTTTTACGTTTTCCTCTAGCCCACCAATTAACTAGTTAAGATTTTTTTAACTCACCAATTTGAACATGTTGAAGATTTGTAAATCCTTCTCAAAGACACAGCACCAAACAAGATCTAGTAGATACTAGACAGGACTGTAGTCGATGGATGCGACGACTGATATCATAGCTTCTTCTCCCGCGCTCCAGCTTATATACGGAGCCCAGAGACGCGCGTCCCGTCCGTGATTGGAAAAACTAATGATCCTCCGGCCGTCCTCAACATGCTGCATAAAGGATGTAAAAAATGTTACACACAATGTCGCATTAACAGTTAATAGTACTTCATTTCCATATCGGACCCGGATCATAGTGTGACAATAGACGCGTAGAAGATTCGACGCCAGATTAATGGCAGCAAAAAATATAGACAGCCACTCTAAGTACCTATGTATCTAACATTTAACACGTTATACTTAGAAACTGTGAGATATTTAGGTATATCGGATCTATCAGCCGAGTCGGATTCGACGATTGACCTCTTTCCCGAAGTTGGAACTACCTAACTGGACAGTTTGTCCTAGGTAAACATACTCATCCACGACTTCGAGTGTAGCGTCTCCGATCTTTATGAGAGTGGGTGTTACATAGGCATTTGACATGACCTTCGTTTTGTCCATGTTCATTTTAGACCCACTCTTTCGGAGCCTCTACTGAGGTCATCGAGCATTGTACTGAGGTCCTCCATAGTTTCAGCTATGACTACGATATCGTCGGTAAACCGAAGGTGAGTTTGTACTCGCCATTGATGTTAATGCCAGCCCGTTTTCAGTCCAGAACCTTGAAAACATCCTGCAGTGCAGCGGGGAACAGTTTCGGAGAGATAACGTTACGATAGTCGATCTGGCACCGTTGAAGAGATTGCAGTACTGCCCATGTCTCGATCAAATCAAAGGCTCCACAAACGCTAATAGGTTATACTCTTCGGTCTTCTGTATAACCTGTCGCAGCTATGTATGCGGTCTACGGTGCTAAAGCCTTTCCGGCTTGTTCGGGAGGCTGAAAGTCGTCAAACCTGCGCGCGAGACGGTTCGTGATGACTTTTGAAAACAGCTTGTAGACATGGCTCAGAAGTGACATGGGCCTATCATTCTTAAGAATGTGGGGCATTGTCGCCCTTTTTTAAGAAAAGTGTCACCACTCCTTTGTACCCTCGAGTATGATGGAACCAAACAGCTTCTGAAGGGTCTTAAGAACAGGTTTTCCGCCGGCCTTCAGGAGCTCGGCCGTAATTCCGTCATCACTCGGCGCCTTTTTGTTTCTGAGCTGCTTCAGAGCCATGCTACTCTCAAACAGGCTTCGTATTATGTTCTCTAAGGAACACACATAAATACTTAAGTATGTGAATCGTGTTGTTACACCGACACAGCCCATACCAGCCCATGTTCCCTATGTTACATAAGCCCGAACAGTTCATAGGTACCTGATGAATTGTTTTACCAAAGTACCAAAAGCCCTTGATCATCGTTCAAAAGAAATTGCCTGAAATGGCAAATTGATCGGTCCGTTAATTTACCGAAAAAACAAGTCATCTGAAGGCCAATTCTCGTAATTCATACTAATATTACAAATTCGAAAGTAACTCTGTTTGTCTGTTGTGATGTTACCTTTTCACGCCTAAAACTCGGAACGGATTTCGATAAAATTTGGCAGAGAGATAGATTGCATCCCAGGAAAGAACATACATAGGATAGTTTTTATCAACATATCTCGCGGGAAAAGAATAGAATAAAATATAGATAGGCTACTTACTCTTTATCCACCGCGCCGAGCCGCGCCGCGCCGCGGGCTAAAGCTAGTAAAATATAAAACGTTCAAAATCTAGTCGCAGTCTCATCTCGGCGACAAACAAATGTCAAAAACTTGTCAAAACTGTAGGGAAATGAGAGGTATTTTTGGCAGACTGAGACCTGTGAACGTTCTTAAAATTACGAGAATTGGTGGTACTTATGAGTCATTCTTTCTAGCGGTGACATTACTTCAGTTTAATTTCTAAAATATGTTCGAAAAATGTACGATTTTTTTCTTTGAAAAACTGGTCAAGTGCGAGTCGGACTCGCGCACCGAGGGTTCCGTACGTTCCATACTAATGTAATGTAATGCATGTAATAATTCTGATTTTTTGTCAGATTAGGTATTCTACAAGCAACATACTAAAACACTAGCGTTTTAATTTTTTAGTCCAAACAATATATTTTTGTAGGTAATTAAATAATTGCTTCATATTTTGCAACAAATTACCAGCGTTGTGTCATCGCGCTTCTCTTTCTTTTCTATGCAGTCCGACAGTGACCACGCTTTAGGTCATGTAAGCCCCTTATATGTAGCATTAAATGAGTCAGGTAGGTACCTATTTTGAAAAACACTAGATCCTGAATCCTGCTGACGTGTTTGCATCAATAAAAAAAAATATCACTGTGTAGGTAGGTACGTGTATTGAATAAGCAAAATAAAGACTTTTTGTGTTCGGGTTATAGGTAAAGTACCATGCATGTAGGTACAGGTATTCAAATCGCGTTTGTGAAATGTTTTTGGAATAAATGATTTGTAGGTACCTATCATTCTTCATACCTACCAAGGTTGTGAAGAAAAGATTATTCTTTTCTTCCAGATTCATTATCCAAGTTCTTGGAAAGGTACATCTACCTACAAAGAATAACACACCCGCAGTCTGCAAACAATACATAGTGCAGTATTAGTAATTACTGCATATTATGTTTTCAACATTCCATCCTTTTTTAAGATTTTAGGCAACCTTTTTTGGTCATTTTTCTGATTTAAAAATCAAACTTTTGAATATTGAACTGCTTCTGTCAAGTGAATTTTCTCTTGAAGTTTGGGACTTGTTGGTTGGAGATCACTGCTGACTTCTGGAGTTATTTTTTTCTTTGCATAAGCAATTGCAAAAGAATCCAAATTAGATGATTAACATCATATATTCATCATATTTTTACGATTACTTATAAAAGTAATCGTAAAAATATGATGAATATATGATGTTAATCATCTAATTTGGATTCGAGAGAAGTCTTCAGTATATAACTCTTTTTGATCTTATCAGGATACGCCTGAAGATATACGACTAACAAGACGAGTTTTCGGCCCTACCCTACCCTACTAAGTACCATTATGTTCCTGGCTGTATTCCAATAGGAAGCCGACAGATACGATCCAGCAGATTTCTGCATACAACTATTTAAGTTACAAAGAATATTCAATCAACATTCCGGAGCTACTGAAAGACTCGCCGAAGCGACGAAACGTCCAGGAGGGAATTTGTCAGATACCTATTTAATTTTTACTTTTTTTCTCCTAGTAGTCCAGTTTAGTTTGTTCTAAACTATATTATTTCGGTTTAATACATTATTACCGGTCTATATTATTTTTTTATTATATAGTGATTACATAATGTAAAACTCAGAATACTACAGGTTTTATATCATTCGTTTGTGATTAGTGCTACGCGATCGTAGGGAAAATTTCAGTTGCAACTGCAGTTAAACTCGACGCGTAATCTAACTAATTTTGAAATTTAATTCAAAGTACCAAAACCCTAAGTATTATTTCCGTTTCTTTCAAAACCCGCCAGACAAAATGTAACAAGTTTCCTTCCTAGTTAGTTTAGATATTTTTTTCTACATTAATTTGTTATTTTTTGTAAAACCTTTTTTAGTTCGGTTATTTTTATGATATCAAAATTATACGTTTTTTAAGTGGCGAATTGTGTTTCCTTATTATATCGCTACAATAGGTAGGTAGGTACAGTACAGCAGGCTGCACGTTAGTGATGGTAACAGAACGAGTATAGGCTGGCCTTGTATTCTATTGAAACTCTGTAATAGGTACGCTAGGCCAGCACCTTAATTGCAACACTCTTTCAATCACAATCTGAATAATTTTGAAGGATATTGCTAATGAGTGCTTCATAGGTTCCAAAAATTTGTCTGTTCAACAATGTAAATAACGTAATGAATGACGTTGAACTGTCAAAATGAAAGCCTTATTAAGTTACGCAAATACCCCGCCTGTATTCACACGAATCCCAAAAATGAAAAACCGGTCAAGAGCGAGTCGGACTCGCGCACCGAGGGTCCCGTACAATGTTTTTAATTTTTCATCGGCGAGGCCTATATTCGTCAGAGAATTTAAATACTGTGCATTGCGGGGTAGTAGAATATTGCAGTTTTATGTCAGCGCCATCTCTTGGCCGATAGTGGAGCTAATGTAAGTTTTGTTGATGATTTCTGAAAAAGTGTGCTATATAGAGATGTCGTTTTATTTTTCTTGTAATCTTTACATGAACTTCTATCTCATACAATAATTTCAGATTTTTCTCTTTGCAAACTTTGGAGATAAGTGGGGGGAACGGTTTTTTTTTTCTTTTTTAATCTAAACTCGAAAACTATGCGGCCTAAAAAAAAGAAAAACATGTTTGAGATTGTGCAAACTGCGCTCTTTCATATGATACCCTACATGCCCTAGTAGCCCCACTTCGAATGTTTCAGGTTTTTTTTTTCTTTCTTGTTTGCAAAATAGTTGGGCAAACGTTATCTAAAACTATTCAAAATTTCAAGTTGATAGCATTAGTAGTTCTTGAGATATCCAGCTGTGACAAACAGACTGAGTCTCACCATAAGGGTTCCGTTTTACCATTTTGGTACGGAACCCTAACCAGAAACCAATTCATTCAATATTAAAGTTACACAAAATTTTTCCGAAGACCTATAAATCTTCTCTAAACACAAAGTATAAACATTTTTAAATTAGGGGAACGCTTCTGTTTAACGTGGTATCGAGATGAAGACTTACCAAGGTGAGTAATTACAACAAGTAGGTATGGTTTCTATTTCCTTAACTTATTTTGTGTAAGTTTATTTTCATCTAGGTACTGTGTAATTTGAGTTGATAGCTGAACTGCTCCAGTTAACAATGCTACCTAGCTAAATGGTACCTAGGTACCTAGTATCTGCAAATACTAGAAATTTAGACTGATAGTCATTAGGTAAATTTCGGTACTTATGTTAATAAGACCATATTAATCATTGAGTAGGTACCTACTTACATACTTACGTCATCGTAAAAATACAGTAACTTATCATTGATCTGATCATAGTGTCCATATAATGTTGAGGCTAATCGTGTACCTAGCTTGAATGATAATTGATGTCAGCCGATCACAGCTCCCAGTAGGTAGGTAGTACCTACCTACCTGTTACTTATGGATATCATTTTTCTTCGTACCTCGAAGGTCGGCAGCAGTGCCGTAACTAGGGCGGTGCCAGCGGTGCCCAGGCACAGGGCGCAGACCCTGGAGGGGCGCAGAAAGGACCAGATCTGGACCACTATTATTACCTATTATTTATTTATTTATACGTGTGGATTCGCGTCGTCCGCGTAAATTCTTCTTACAAATAAATACTATTATCAATATTAAAGACGATGAGATCGTAATAATAATCGTAAAAGTTTGTGAAGAATGTGATATCGAAGACGATTTTCCTGAAAAGCGTAAAAAAAAAGCGAGTAAAGAGACACGACTTGAGAGAAAGTTCAGACGCCAGCTACGATCTTACCCCACAACAAAACTTGAAAATTCATATAAATGAAGCAATTGATAACATAATTTCTGAATTTGAATTTTCGAATAAACGTTTTTTCACCTAATTTATAAATGCAAATATTACCCCAGGACCCGACGACGGCTTGCCAGGTAAAGCCTGGGTCCTGGCCTCGAGGGCTCTCGGGCCTTGATTGGAGGCGCTCCTAAGCGCATGTTTGGAGAGAGGCCAGTTTCCACTCCGTTGGAAGACGGGGAAGCTGGTCCTCATTCGGAAGCCAGGGCGCCCTGCGGACTCTCCGTCCGCATACCGGCCCATCGTGCTGCTCGACGAGGTCGGCAAGCTCTTTGAGACAGTGATTGCGGGCCGCCTCGTCAGGCACCTGGTGAGGACGGGGCCGGATCTTGCGGACAGCCAGTTTGGCTTCCGCAAGGGGCGCTCGACGATGGACGCCATCATGCGCGTGAGAGCCCTCACGACGGGGGACGCGGTGACCCGGGGTCGTGCCGGTGTCACTTGACATTGCCAACGCGTTTAACACTCTGCCCTGGAGCTGCATTGTGGAGGCACTCCGGTATCACCGGGTGCCGACCTACCTCCGCCGAATAGTCGAGGCGTATTTGACGGACAAAGCCGTCATCTACCCCGGTCGCGACGGGGAGTGGAACCGGTGAGAGATGTCGTGCGGTGTCCCGCAGGGATCGTTTCTGGGGTCGTTCCTGACACTGACACTGACATCGGCTACGACTGTGTGCTGCGGGCCGACCTCCCTGATGGCGTCAGCGTGGTTTGCTACGCTGACGACACGCTGGTCCTGGCGAGGGGAGGTCGCATCAGGTGGCGGCCGACGCGATGACACGCGGGTTTGCGATAGTCGTAGAGCTTCTCTACGACTATCGCTATCCGGCAGTTGGGTCTCGAGGTGGCATTGCACAAGTCCGAGGCCATGTCGTTTCATGAGCCCCGGATCGCGCCACCATCGGGATCCCAACTAACGGTAGGAGGGGTTCACACGTCGAGACGACGATGAAATACCTGGGTCTCGTCCTCGACAGCCGGTGGAACTTCGTCGAGCACTTCCGACGTTTGGCCCCCAAACTGGAACGGGCCGGGGCCGCCTTCAAGTGGCTCTTGCCCAACCTGAGGGGGCCAAACGCCTCCTGCCGGAGGCTTTACGCGGGGGTCGTGCAGTCCATGGCCCTATACGGGGCCCCGGTGTGGGCGCGTTCACTGCGGTGGCGAGCCGCCCACTACCTGAACGCGCCCCAGAAGGTGGTAGCCGTAAGGCTTATCCGGGGCTACAGCACGATCTCGGGCGAGGCGGCAAGCCTCCTTGCTGGACTGCCGCCATGGGATTTGGAGGCGATAGTTCTCGCGCGCCTATATGAGTGGCGCACGGAGGCATTACGCCGGGGGAAAATCCGCTTCCGCGGCAAATCGCGGCGGAGCGGACGGATCTCTGGCGTGATCTCATGGCGACATGGAAAGAGCGACTGTCGCAACCTAGCGCAGGGCACGCCACGATAGCGGCGATAAGACCCCTCTTTGAGGAGTGGCTAGAGAGGCGCCACGGCGCCCTCACCTACTGCCTGACGCAGGTCCTCACCGGACACGGAAGTTTCGGGAGGTTCCTGCACATCATCAGGCGGGCGGGCGATCCTGGCTATGGTGACACCCGGGCATTTCCCGGGTGTCACCATAGCCAGGATCGCCCCGTGGAGCACACGGTTGAGAACTGCCCCGCTTGGGCGGAGCACCGCCGTGTCCTCGTAGAGGCGATCGGCAGCGGCGGCGACCTCTCGCGTCCGGCCCTGGTGCAAGCCATGGTCCGGGGCGAGAGGGAGTGGGAGGCAGTCACCTCCTTCTGCGAAGCAGTCATGCTAGCAAAGGAGGTGGCGGAACGGCTCAGGGAGAGAGCCTCTCGTCCCAGCCGCCGCGGGAGACGCTCCGGGCGTCGGGAGCCGCGTGACAACTCCGTACCTCCGTAGGCGCGGGCCTGCGGGCGGAGAGTAATGAGTAGCTCACCGTCCGATCAGGACCAGGCCCGTGCCGGACAGCGCGTACGTGTTCAACGCGCGCCTCAAATAGATGTCAGCATCGAGGAAGGGGCCCCTTAGGACCGACGCCTACCGGGAAGGTCATTTGATGATTTTCCATCCGCAAAAAACAAAAAAAAAGGGCGCTGTTATAGCAGCTCGCACCGGGCGCATAAAAGGCTAATTACGGCACTGGTCGGCAGGGATCAGCCTGGCCTTGCCACGAAGTACTGCTCATTTAGTATACTAAATTGTTTTGCGTAATCTGGTGTGTGGAGTGTGCGGTGTTGTTGTACCTAAAGATAACCCAGACCTTTACTTTGTACGCGGGCTAGGATTAGAGATATCGCCTCAGAAAATTGAGCTATTTCTAAACACGCTGAGCTATCGCTATCTCTAAACATAGGCTCCTCAGAACACTGAAGACGCGCCTCAGAAAACTGAGGCGCTTTGGTTCCACAAACTGCCGAGGAGTAGGAGCCACCCAGCTCGGTCAGAGTTGGATACGCTCCATTGGCCAAACGTACACTTTGACCAAACACACCCTTGACCGACTGCCACGAACTCTGGAAATGCGCATCATGCTCAAGTCCAGGTGGGTCGGACTTTGGAACGTCGGTGGGGCTGTGAGGACACTTCGAGCGCCCGGTTTCCCGCGTCTGGAAGGCAATGGGTGCTTCTGTGAGATTGTGATGGTCCAGAAGGAAGCTGTCAAGCGGGACCGTGGCAGAAACTCTTGACCGACAGTGGAACTAATGTAATTTTTGTTGACGATTTCTGAAAAAGTGTGCTATTTAGAGACATTTATGTTTTATTTTTCCTGTAATCATTACATAAACTTCTATCACATACAATAATTTCAGATTTTTCTCTATGCAAACTTCAGAGATAAGGGGGCGGGGGAACGTTATTTTTTTTACGTTCTGCAGCAAAAGTCGAAAAAAAAAGAAAAATGTTTGAGAACGTGCAAACTGCGCTCTTTCATAATATATGATACCCCACATGCCCTAGTAGCCCCACTTCGAATTTTTCAGACCCCCTTTCAGTCCCTGTTGCCAAAAATATACATATACCTATATTTATTTCTTTCTTATTTGCCAAATAGTTGGGCAAACGTCATCTAAAACTATTCCAAATTTCAAGTTGATAGCATTAGTAGTTCTTGAGATATTCAGCTGTGACAGATAGACTAAGTCACACCTTATGGGTTCCTTTTTACCATTTTGGTACGGAACCCTAACAACCCAAAAACTGGTTGACTGAAAGAATAACAACCAATCAAATATGTACTAACAAAAATGGTTTCTTTGTTGTTCCAAATAAAACAATTTATTATATTATTATTATAAATCATTTGAAATTAGTTTAAGACAATGTGAAATGATATTTCTATCATCACCATGGGGATGGCCGGTGGCACTATATATAGGTACTACGTTACATAGTTAGCAAGCTGAAGCGGCAGTGGGCTGGCATATTTGTCGATGGACCGATGGCCGTCGGAGCAGTATCTCCGGCAAGCGTAGCGTTGGATGCCCCCCAGTTAGATGGACCGCCGAGAGTCCACAGGTAGCCGGGGCAGGCTGGATACGGAAGGCGGAGAACCAGCTGTTTTGAGAGGGCTAGATATGACCAGCAGTTTATGTGTTGTGGCCCGAGTTGAAGTTTTGTGACCATTATTTTGTTAAAATAATAATCCTTTAATAAATTTAAACTTTTTATTACCTAATAACTTTCATTAGTACCTATGTGTTCAAAAACTAACTGGGCGTATTGGAAACAGAAAAGTTTGTTTTTCAAACATATTATATTAAGATTCGATTACTTGATAAAAACCTATGAGATTGTAGGAAAATAGGTTTCATTTGTTCGATATTTCGAATTCTTGTCTCAAGGATTTGGCGCCCCCATGAAACTGCCGCCCGGTTGCCCCCCCCCCCTTAGATCCGGGGCTGAATATATTACCTGGGAAACGTCCAGTTTTCATGAAATAATTAAAAGAAGACGGACAGAGAGAATGCAAGGATTTCCACATAATAAAAACAGTATTGTATTACAGTATTTTGATTGTATGTACACATTTAATTGGCTTATGTCAGTCATCATCTACTTTTTGACGCATATTTCTTTTGGGGTTATTGAACTTTCTCTTCTTGAACTCGACGGGTTCATCACCAAGTGACTCGACGCGCTTCTCCTTGAACTGAATGATTTCTGGCTGCACAATCACTGGCGGCGGAGGCAGCTCCTTTTCAGACTTCGGTAGCTGAAGATCGATGTGTTCTACAGGTCTGGGAAAAGATGAATAATATGTTATTAAGAACTGCATTGTTGGTCTAGTGCTACTGCTGCGGATGAGGTCCAGGGTTCAATTCCCGGATCGGGTAAACTGTTATTGGACTTTCTATCTGACATTTCTAAATAGCAGCCCGGTGTCTGGAATGTGCCTGGTTGATGGTAATTAGGCTCGCCCCCTATTACATGGGACTTAGACATACCTGAAATGTGGGTGTACTACACATACACCTCTGCTTAACCCTTTGGGTAATACAGGCGTGATGTCTATGTTAAGCAGGTGTTTAAAATGTGATGTAAATTGCGACATTTATTTTTCACCACGCGGACCCAGTGCAGGATAGTGGATGTCACATCACATCTTCGAATTTAAGTCGCGGCCCTCTCCACTGGGCCAGCACTGCTCACATCCTTCTTTATCTCACCAATTATGTAGATTTAATTTAAATGAAAGTGGCTTAGAACCAGACAAACATTGACTTACTCATTCACTACTGGAGTCCAGGAGCCATAGGGCTTGGGGGCGCGCGGAGCTGGTCCATAGTCTACAAACATCTTGACGGGTGGGGGGTCCTTGTTTACTGCCAACTCTCTCATCCTTTCTCTTGCTATGTGGGCGTTTACCTCCATATGCACATCCTTCTGGGCTTGCTTTTGTTGTTGTTTTCTGGAAACCAAAGAAATAAATTGAATGAGTAAGTCTAACAGGGCCGTCTTTACCTATTGTGCAGGGTGTGCGTTGCACACGGGCGCAGCGGTCCTAGGGGGCGCCGAGCGCCGCTCGCTTCGGAGCCCCACTCGGCGCGCGCGATTGCCGGCATTTTCAATGACCAACGTAAAAAGAGCTCCGCTTTCCATACATTTTGTATAGCATCTGGAGCTCTTCTTATATTTGTCGAATTACACCAAGGCAAATAAATCACAAGTATAGAAAAGGTACGAAAAAGGTACGGTCTACACTGAGGTACGGTTGTGTGATGAATAGTACGGAAAACCGTACTTTTTGGTACGGTCTGGCAACGCTGTCTCCAAACAATAGTTTATTATCCATTGGGGAAATTTGACAATTTGTGGTAACTTGATGTGCTGTTACTTGAAATTTGTACCCATTCCATTTTGACCGCGCGCTTACTAGGGGACGCTTTTTTTTTTTTTACTAGAGGGCTCTTGTGTAATGTTTGCACACGGGCGCTACATGGGCTAGAGACGCCTCTGAGTCTAAAGCCAATACTTTTAGGTAATAATAAAAATAATAAAGCTGAAGACTTTGTTTGTTTCAATGCGGTAATCTCTGAAACTAACAGTTGAATTTGAAAAAAATTCTTGACAGCGGCTGAATAAAATGAATGCGGCGGAGTGGTTGAATTGGCTTGCGGGCAGGCGAAGCGACGTGGACGAAGTCACGGGCAGAAGTTAATATGCAATATGGGCTGGTGCCCGCAACTCCTCGTCAAAGCGCGTATTTTGCGAACCTAATACTTTAGAGAAATATTAGATGCTCCATTACTTGAAACAATTAACTAATAATAGTTCACATAGTTTAATTTTAAACAACAAATAAATTACTGTCTCCTATGCTTTACTCACTTTAGTTTCTGCTTCTTTTTATCTTCTAATTCGTCTTTCAATTTGTTCTTTTCTTGATCTGCCACTGACACATACTCATCAGGAGTATCCCAGGTGGTTTCTATAATGGAAAAGCACATAGTATTGGTATATTAATTTTTGTCTACCTAGTCATTGCAAAAAAAAACCAGTCAAGAGCAAGTTGAACTAACGCACCAAGGGTTCTGTACAAAGTAAGTATGTAAATAGTCTAACGCGAGTAATTTTTTTTTAATGTAAGTTTGTGCTACATGACCTTGCTTCTTGCCAAATTTCATGTTCTAGGTCAACGGGAAGTACCTATACAGTTTGATTCCCTTGAGAGTGTCGAAATATACGTTTTTGCGGCATAAACGGCCGTATCTTATTTATTTTAACTTAGAAGTTCGATTTTTTCACAGCTTCAAGGGACCGCAGACTTGAGTATATGGTTTTAATTTCAAGTCCATACCTGCACGCGTTCCCGAGGTCTTGACAGACGGACGGACGACAAAGTGATCCTATAAGGGTTCCGTTTTTTCCTTTTGAGGTACGGAACCCTAAAAATAAATATTGTTTTTTTTTTTTATTTATCAACTGATTTAATTTTGTTTGAATTATTTTTCCTTATGGCCTGTTCCAAAAGTATCTGATAAAAATGTCAACAAATGGATCAGGAAATGTACTTGTTAATGCCACTTACAAATTGAGTGTTTCTTATATTACAATTTAACTATTACACAAAAATTAAACAAGCATCCATACCATTTGTCACAGTATTCCAGTAATAGGAGTTCCCATCTTCACTCTTGACTTCTTCCCACGTAGGGGCTGCCTTTGATATGGGCGTTGTTCCAACAACTATGGCAGTATCATTCTGATTTAGCAATTCATTAATATTCTGAAAATTAAAAACAATGGATGTGTTAGAACAGAACAGATTACTATTTATTACGTAGTGTCTACCACATATAATACAGATAAAAAAGTAGAAATTTTACATAGAGTAACACAATGGGCTGTCTTAAAGCTAAAAGCGATCTTTGTAAGACAACCTTTGGACCTAGTAATGCAAACAAATTTTTACTCCAAATAAATGCTACCTTGCCAGCCATGCTACTTTTTAGATGAAATAGTTACTAACACTATTCATTACCATTTTAAATAAGTGTTTACCTGTGATGTGATGTCAGCATTGTTCTTCACATCATTCAAGTAAGCAGCCATAGCGGCTGATTCCATTTTTTTTATATCATCATCAATTTTTTCTTTCTGCTTGAATTCTTTAGCACTCTTCTTACTGAGCTGTGATATGTGTTTTTGAACATTCTCCTTGTGACGCTTACCATTTTCATGAAATGAAATTGACTGAAACATTAAATTATGGTGAGCTTGTGGTGATTATCAGATGGGTGGGATAGGACTATCTTATTGACTGTTTATGAACATTTAAAATCAAATGTGCAGGTTTCATTATAGTATCAAAGCATAGAGTCCTTACTACTTTGTTATCAGCAAACCAACACTTGCAAAATTCGCAATACTTCCGTGCTTGAGACTTCCAGTATTCCGTCCTGAAAAAATAGTTCTATTAAATTCGTACTTAGTATATTTACGCAATAACGGGTTTTGGGGAAGAATTTGTGTATTAAAAAGTATTGCTTACATTGCGTTTTCGGTGATCCTGACGATATTTGAATTAATTATAATCTGTAGAACTTAGATGAAATAATAACAAAATTATATAGTAAAAGAAAATATTTTGCAATAAACACGACGCTCTATTTCGTACACAAAACATCAAACAAAACCATCGTCATTCGCATTTGCATTTCGCAATCGGTTCATTCATGCGACAATCGACTTGGACCATGGATGGACTTGGATATGAATTGACATGATATGACATTCACATAACGACAGTGACGTTAGTGATAATAAGTTCCCAATGACACAAGTCAGAAAGGAAAGTCTATAGAGCACTGACATCAATGACCTCCACAGACTTAAAGTATTCACAGACGATCGAACTTGGTTCGGAACGGACCACGAACCGTACGGTGCGGTCTACACAACAGACAAGCGCACCAGACTCCGAACCGTCCAGTCGGTTATTGTGCTAGCATTGCGTGAACACGTCTCCTCGACATGCCGCCTATTCTATCAAAACAGGCCAAAATGGCATTAGTTGCGGCAACTATCGTTGCTACATCGCCATTACATAACGAACGAAAAAGAAGAAAAGAATGGGCAAAATTTTATCACAGAAACAGACAACAATGCAGTCATATGAATCTCATTAAAGATCTCGATGATAAAGATTTTCGTATATATCTTCGAATGAGTTGAGTTCTTGGTGTCGCTCCGAATCCATGTCTGTGAACACGCTGCGACGTGTTGCGCGTACGGTGGCACAATAGCGACTGGACCGACATTTGGTTCGGTGCGCCGTCCACACGATCGGTTCGGTTCGGAACGCACCGCGTTCGATGTGCGAGCGCTCCGAACCAGCCGTACCGATATTAATAATAATAATGTCCAGCGGACCGTGCGCCACACGTTTGAATTTGGTCCGAAGCGCACCATGTTCGCGGCTTCGTGGTCCGTTCCGAACCAAGTTCAATCGTCTGTGAATACTTTAAAAATTGTTCATATGAATGACCTCTTAGGAGGTTGATAATGTTTTACCAATAACCCTGGATACAAAATGGCAGTTGTTTTTTGTGCCTTAGGCCAAGGAACGAAAGATAAATTTTAAAAAAATCTTACGATTTTTGTAACTTGCTAAGTTATGGTTGAAGCACGAACTACACGGTTTAAAACGGTGGTTTCAAACCTAAGTTTAAAACAGTGTCAAAATCTGTGTGTGGACGTGAGGTTTTGAAATCGCCACTGACTTGTAAAGTGACTCCGTGTGTATCTAGCAATAGTTTTCACCCAAATAATATAGACAAACAATACTATGTAATGTATACAAAAAGTAAACAATATTGTCTATTTTTTTATCATCTTCATATTGTTTATATTTTTTTATATTGTCTATTTGTTCAGTATTGCCCATATATAATTACTGTTGATAACAGTATTTATATTTCTAGTGGTATTTTATTTTTATGCAGTATGAAGCTCAATTTCAAAGAAAAGATTTAGCTGTCCAAATGTAAAAAAAACCTAATCAAATGTTAAAACGTATTCGAACAGATTGTAATGAAAGTAAGCCATAGGCAAAACAATTAAATGCTTGGAAAAAGTGTACCGACAAAGGCAACAATATGTCTTTAGTACATTTATTTTTAGTTCCATATAAGCGTGCCAAGATTTCCAAAAGAGCCACTGTTATGATGGTATTTTTTTGTTTATGAGAAACATACATTATTGATCAAATGGCAACACTGTTTTGGTTACATTGTGATGTCGTCGTCGAGTATCGAGTGTCGTCGTCTTTTGTAGAATTTTATCAAGGTAATGTTTATTTATGAATTCTGTATGTTTTATTTTAACTTCCATTATGTGTAAGTTAAAAATGGGGTATTGTTTAACTACTTGGGTAATTACAGCCGCTACCAACTACTTGTCATTTATATATTTCTTGGCGGCCATATTAAAATTTGAAGATAAACTACGACTTTGTTTTATCCTGTATAATCTCTATAATCTTGTTCTGTTTGTGTTTAAATACTCAACAAATCACAATAATATTGTTTACGCTTTAATATATTTACATTAGTTATAGTAGGTATTTGTTTGCAAGACCGATTTTCTGTTTTGTAATTTATTTGTACTTATTTTGGTGCTTGTTGACGCGTCTCGTAATCTCGTTTACCGATCTAGCTTCAGCGTACCTAGAAACTAGATTGTTAATTGATTATGGTCTATTTATTGTTACAGATATCCCCGGACTAAGTTGGTGAACGTGATAAACTTCTAAATAGCCTATGTGTCGAAAAGTGACTTATCGTAAAATTTGTTTAGTGTCGGACTTGGACAAAGAATTGTGATTCTAAGTTTCTAATTTTAGTCGTGTCCCTAGTGGGATTATTTGGCAAAATGATGACCGAAAATAGAATTAGTTCAAGTAATCACGTCGGAAACAGTATGACCAGTCAGAATAAGGGGTTCGTATCACTGTTGCTAATGAAATTTATCTATTTTGAATTTTATAAAAAATCGTTTATTCTTTTTTTTACTCTTTTTTCAGTGATGTCGATAAAAGTATCGATGACATGGGTTGGAAATCAAAATTAAAAATACCCCCGAAAGACAGGAGAATAAAGACTAGTGTAAGTTTTAATAAATACCCTCTACTGTTATTATTTTTGTGTTACCAATTCAATAGGTATAATTATTAACCAGAATAACTGTATGAGACTCATTTTATGCACAGTAAGAAAACTACAAAGGTCTCATCTTTTAGTTTTTAACCGACTACAGAAAAAAAGGACGAGGCATTTTTTTCATCTCTAACCGATTTCTCCGAGATTTACGTGATTATTGGTCAGTGGGTCGTCTTAGGGGATTTTTTCATTTTGCAGAGGAAGCTCGCAAAGGGGTCTCATATAAATTTTTATTAACTTTGCTTGGGTAGTTTTTGAGTTAGCTTCAATACATATTTTTTTCCTGTTAGTGTATGTTGATGTTATAATAACTTCCTGTCACTGTTATTTGTATAGCAAGTAGTGGTATACGAATTTGTGTGGTGTAGGTACCACAAAAATTTTTACATAAAAAAAACAACCAACCAAAAGTTGACCATTTTTCTTAACTTAGAAAAAAATAGAATCAACAATACCTTAATATTTTCATAACTTAAAATAGGGAGGTAGGTACTAAAGTTTATTTGATTAGTTTCATTATCAGAAATTAAGTTGTCCCTTGTTAAATAAAAACTTTTTAACAAAAAAAATTAACTGCCGAAAAATCTGAAAGCCAAAAATAATACTTAAACCTTTTTATTTAACCTTAAAAACTAAGTTCTTAAACTAATGTAAATATACCTAAGTAATTTTGTGTCGGTGCCAGTGAGCAATCCCTGGGGATTTCAAGTTGCATTGTTAATTGATTCGGTTATTTCTTTAAATTTAGGGTAATTTAGTGATCTTTGTTCATTGATTGTTTGGCGCGACTCAAAATTACTTAAGTATACTTACATTAGTTTAAGAACTTAGTTATTAAGGTTAAATAAAAAGGTATCAAGTATTATTTTTTGCTTTTCAGATTTTTTTACTCCAAATGGACTTCAACATCACTTCTCATAGTAATTAATTAACAAGCATAGTGGTTGTCTCTTATCTTATCATATTGCATAGTATTAAATCCTGTTGTTTCTTTAAGCTTTTGAGTTATTGTTTAAATTTATTTTTTTTACCTATTGTACACCACAATACATAATTAGGACAAACTAATCAATAGCTACAAAGACAAAGATAATTGCAATCTATTATTATTCTAAGCTTAATTTTGGAAGGGTGTTAATTTTGCAAGCTTTGAAGGTGTTTTGAAGCTATCCAAAGGACTACTTAAAGTTAGATTTTATTTAGTAAAATCTCAATGAAGCTTATTGTATTTTCTTGAATTTAAAGGATGTAACAGACACAAGAGGTAATGAGTTTGAAGAGTTTTGCCTAAAACGTGAGCTGCTGATGGGCATTTTTGAAAAAGGATGGGAAAAACCTTCCCCCATTCAAGAGGCTTCTATTCCTATCGCACTCAGTGGTAAAGATGTCCTTGCAAGAGCTAAAAATGGAACTGGCAAAACTGGCGCTTATTGTATTCCAGTTTTAGAACAGGTTTGATTAAATGTTATTACTTGTATAGTTTGTTATTGTTGTACAATTATTGTCTAAATGACCTGAATGATGATATTTTTGGATTCCCCTTCACTTCTTCATAAGTGATAAAACCCGTATTTACTGATTTTTATTACTACCTGCATACATGGTCATAGGGAGTATTAGTACTTTATAAATATTTTTATTTTTCTATATTTAGGTGGATCCCAAAAAAGATGCTATTCAAGCTTTAATTGTGGTACCAACTAGGGAGTTAGCGCTCCAGACATCACAAATTTGCATTGAACTGGCAAAGCACACAGATATTCGTGTAATGGTTACTACAGGAGGTACTAATCTCCGGGATGACATTATGCGTATTTATCAAAATGGTAAAGATATTTTATTTTCTGTAAATTTATATAATATATCTTTATTTTACTTATGTGTCATGTTTTTGTTTCAGTTCAAGTTATTATAGCTACGCC
The DNA here is from genome assembly GCA_963082905.1 of Oligia fasciuncula. NCBI lineage: Eukaryota > Metazoa > Arthropoda > Insecta > Lepidoptera > Noctuidae > Oligia > Oligia fasciuncula. Next base: position 9,081,841 of record OY720395.1, on the reverse strand, counting down.
AGGTCGTATGATTGATCTCATGGATAAACAAGTTGCCAAGATGGACCAGTGCAGGATGCTGGTTCTTGATGAGGCAGATAAACTTCTTTCTCAAGACTTCAAAGGAATGCTGGATATGGTTATTTCACGGTTCGTAAAATTTGATAATAAAGTCTTAATTTTTGTTTTGTATTTCCTAGACAATCTCTAATACATATGTTTCCATAGGTTACCCAAAGAACGCCAGATCTTGCTGTTCTCTGCCACCTTCCCACTGAGTGTGAAACAATTCATGGAAAAGCACTTAAGAGAGCCGTATGAGATTAATCTCATGGAGGAATTAACACTGAAGGGAGTAACACAGTACTATGCATTTGTACAAGAGAGACAGAAAGTGCATTGTTTAAATACACTTTTTTCAAAGGTTAGTGATAAGACTATCTGAAGGCCAATTCTCGTAATTTAAAACGTTCAAAATCTAGTCGCAGTCTCATCTCGACAACAAACAAATGTCAAAAACTTGTCAAAATGTAGGGAAATTCAGAGGTATTTTTGACAGCTTGAGACAGAGATCAGACTGTGAATGGTCTTAAAATTACGAGAATTGCCTCTGGTTGTTCATATTATTCACTTGATATGAGTAAACAAATAAATAACACCAAAATCTGGATTAAATTTTTTACTCTCATTTTGTTTCAGTTGCAAATAAACCAGTCCATAATATTCTGTAATTCGACTCAACGTGTGGAGCTGCTTGCAAAGAAAATAACTGAGCTAGGTTACTGCTGTTACTACATACACGCGCGTATGGCGCAGGCACACCGCAATCGTGTTTTCCACGACTTCCGCGCGGGACTGTGCCGCAATCTCGTGTGCTCAGACCTCTTCACTAGAGGTATCGACGTGCAAGCCGTCAACGTCGTCATCAACTTTGATTTCCCGCGCATGGCCGAAACTTACCTGCATCGCATCGGTCGCTCGGGACGCTTCGGCCACTTGGGTATCGCTATCAACCTTATCACGTACGAGGACCGTTTCGCTCTGCATCGCATTGAGCAGGAACTGGGCACGGAGATCAAGCCGATCCCGAAGGTGATCGACCCGGCGCTCTATGTATCGCGCCCAGCGGACGACGACGACTCGGCCGACAAGTAACGCCGTGCCGCCGTCGCTCCGATCGCGCGCATGCTCGCCGCGCGCACCGCAACTAACTGGACTTGCTGACTGGTGAAAGGAACTACATAGTTTAAATCTTTAAAAACAAAAAACTTATTTGTAAAAAAGTGTAATGAATTTATTGTAACAAAATGTGAGTGTAAATAGTTTATCGTGAGTAAGACTTTGACCTGAAATGGGTTACTTTTTTAAAGTGTAAATAAACCACACATCAGGACATAAACAAAAGGTATCTTGTGTACTTTGTCCATATTGGATACTGTGTGCGAATTCCTACATTGTTAAAATATAAAAAATATTTATTTGAGCATCATCTGTGAGAGTCTACCTAGATTTGTCCATCATCTTACATAAATTGTGGTTGACTTTCTGCTGATATCACGAATACCTACCCACACTATATATAAGTTTGAGCTAGCACCTGTTTTATTTTCAATTTAAATAACTTAAAATTCTGTGAGGTTGGGTAGGTAGTTAGCCTAGCTCAAACAACATCTATTGTTAAATGAAGAAACATTTCAGTGTAAATCGCGTTGTTTTTGGCCGCTTGAAACAATGTTTGTCATCAAGCCGTATTTATAAAAGGAGGGTCATCATGATACTAATCCTTTCAGACAAAATTTAAACTGATCTCAAAAACTGAGTATAATCAAAAGAAAAATAATTTTTCAGTTTTTTTTTGGTTGAGGTGAAGTATCATTTTGACTTGGCTTTGAAGAATTATGTTATCATGTATTGATTTCATTTTATCGCTAAGCGGTTTTGTCACAGGGTTGAGTAATTTACAGTATGATATAATATAAGGCTTTGGAGGACCTGACTAAATCAGAAATCTTATTTAAAATATTCCTCTATTCTTAATCACAAATCTACTCTGATGGCAATAAATATAAATAGCATTCATACTTTATCAAGTCCTCCAGGTCTTATCTGGTAAGATAATGGCAAGTTGCTTTAAAAAAAAAACATAATATTTGCAAGGAACTGTGACGTTAAAGTTGAGCAATTAACCATTCTGTTACGGCTTGCAGATGTGGCACATTGCTCATACTGGGGAATACATTTTTTTTAGAGCTTCGTTTTTACGAACGAAACTAACATCTGCTCTCTGGGGATAAAAACAATTCGGGATATCAAGTGAAGAGTTATTTGGTAAGCAGGCCTACAGGAAGTATGGAGTATACCTAATCAAAGTTTGACGAATATTTTGTTGGTCTAAATAAACCATTGTTTTGTAACTCGGTACAGACTTAAATATTACTCATGTACACACATATATGTCCTACTGTCAATTTAAATACATATATTTGTTTCCAAGTCAAATTTTAACATGATCAAAATTGCAAACAAACCTATTTTCGAAAATCCAAAAACTTGAATTTACGAAAACAGATTTCGGTGTTTCAGATTTATTACCGTTACAAAGTGCTACGCTACTTGGAAAGTGTCAAGAATTGTTTATTTTATTAGCCTGTTAAATTTGACCTTTAAGAAAAGCATTGGTGCAAATGCAGGTTGTAAATTAAGGATAGACCAAGTTGAGAATTGTTTGTAAAGATTGCTTTGCTGATAGACGATTGTATTTAGTATAAGGGTTGTTTTGAAAAATGGAAGCTTGAAATTCAACAAATATTAGGTGGAAATTGCATACAAATGTTGTGAGTCAGGGAAAATGATTTTGACAAAATATATCTGTGATAAAGGTTGATGATAGTTTCATGGTACACCCAGCAACACAGAGAATATATTATGTTTATAGTTCTTAAATATACAGAATAATTGGATAAAATGTGAAAATATAATCATCTGTGTTGCTGATCGTCCATAACTGGATTAAGATAAGAGTTGTGTGTACCTTCTAACTATACATTTAATTATTTAGTCTTCCGATAATCTCGAAGTATGTGTAAATGTAACTGAAAATTTAATATTACGAAACAACGCAGGTTAATAAAATAAAGTGGCAATATCCCAATTAATAAGTTATAAACGTGATGACGTTGATTCTTGGTTACTGTATCGATGTCTGATAACAGGCTCGATAGGAACTTGACTCGCTTATTTGAATCACTTGAACTGAATGCTTTATACTGATTGTCATGCTCATGCGCAGTATTTGATCTCTCTTTTCAGTTTTAATCATGCGTATGAAGTTTTGACAGAACAAGTGACCCCATGTTAATGTGTTTAACGAAATATTATAGAAAAAACCTCGAATTAACGTCGCGCTTACAATCAGGGAAGTGACAGTTATGATCTTAGCTACACCAGATTTTTGAAACCCGAAATAGAAAGCATATCAGATAAGATTTTATATAGATGTTATAGTTTCAATAAATCATGCTCTTATACAAAATATGTGTCGAAAAGTATACATTCTAGAGGGATCTATATTGGCAGTGGCATATTCTGTAATTTAATAATTGTTTATCTTGTTTTATCTATTTCAGAAGTATATTGTTGTTAAAAAACGGGCCAAAAATAAACTCTTCACGCCATTTTCTCTTTCATTTTCTCAAACCTACAAAGTACCAAAATTGTTGGGACAAGATAGTGCACCAAATGACGCTTGCATAAAAAAAAAACGCACTCCGACAGAAGTGAGAAAACAAAACGGAATACTTTGCCATTATTCACTGACGTGTACGTTACCCCAGCAACATATCGGATATACATTTAATTATTATGCGTCTCGTCCAGTAAGTAATAATTACTAAAAAAAACTATAGTCTAGGCAACATCAGTGTTGTTTTGAGGGATGGGTATGGATATGGTGAACCTGTTAAAATTACTCAAAGAGGAATACTAGAGGTGGTGAATAAGGGTCAGTTCACACCGAGACGCGACGCGACGCGACGCTGCACGTACACTTTTAAAAGAGTGACTCAAAATATACTTGACGAAAAGGTACACATTGCATTGTGAGAGTTCAGAATACGTTGCGCGGCGTCGCGCTGCGCCTCGCGGCGTAGAGCGGCAGCGCGCGGCGTGCGAGAGCGGCGCTGCGCAGCGCGGCGTGCGAGAGCGGCGCTGCGCAGCGCGACGCCGCGAGGCGCAGCGCGACGCCGCGCGGCGCAGCCGAGGCCGCCGTGGCGACTTGTCTCTACTATTTTCGTCACACGTCCCACTGCGCCGCGCGGCGTCTAGCTGCACCGGGCGGCGTCTAGCTGCACCGGGCGGCGTCTAGCTGCGCCGCGCGGCGTCGACTTCGCGACGTTGGGATGCGTCTCGCGGCGGCGCGCGGCGCAGCGCGACGTCACTGGCCTGTTCTAGTATCGTCACGTCACGTCGCGTCGCGTCGCGTCTCGGTGTGAACTGACCCTAAGGCTCAATTCACACCAAAAGAGCGGCGAAGAGCCCTGTAGAGAAGGCGCGCGGATTCCAGCGACTGCCCGAGAAGTCGCTGGAATGCTCGAGAAGTCGCGGGAATCCGTGCGCCTTCTCTTCTTCTTTCATGTGTTTATCGCTGTAATGCCTTGATTTGATATTGTATAGGCAGTCGTACATTTGCACCAAATAAATAAACTTTTCTTCATCCATTTCCATCACTTTTGTATTCGTTGCACTGCAAGGAATGAATGCGAATGCTCGCACGCAACAGACGCGCGCGGGGAGCGGGCGCGAGGGGCGGGATATTGCCAGCGGCCGCTCGCGACTGCTCGAGCATTCTCGGGTTTTCCCGCGCAGTCGCACGGCTAATTCGCTGGAATTCCAGCGGCGCCGCTGGCATCCGCGCGACTCGTTCGATTTCTCATGCGATAATAAGTATTATAGTAATGAAAATAAAGTTAAAATTCATATGACACTGAAACTGCGATCCGCTTCGCCGCGCTTTTGGTGTGTGTTGAGCCTAAAGGTCGCATACGAATATCTGCTTGGCACCGACTCTGCATCACCTCTTGCCTAATTGTGAGCGTCAAGATGGCTTGGCTTGGATTGGCTCGTCATCAATCCAACGTATTATACAGCATTATATTGTAGTCTGCGTAGGCATGTAAAGTGGCTACGCACCTCCGCAGTATCACCGCGGCGACGTCGCCAGGAACTCAGCATGCACCATCGTTGACCGCATCATCGCTCACTACCAGTACGTTGATACAGAGTTGCAATACGCGAGATGTTCCAGTAAAGAAGAAAGGAAAATAAAAAAATTGAGGAGACTTAAAGCGAGTGTTTTTTTTCATCTCTTTATTTGAGTCAGCGAGTCTATGACTCTATGCGGTCCTACCCAAAGACTACAATATAATGCTGTGTCCTACCTACACAATAATATTATGTAGGTATGTATATAAAAGGAACCGTAGACAGCGCATGGTCTAACACGTCCTTCATCGGTTTTTAACATACTTCAAAACGTACTTATGAGTTTCTTTATCCGTTTCATCAAACCCTTTGTTCGTGTACGACATTTTCTCAAATACAACTAAACTTTGAACCAATTCTGATGATTTTTTTATTTGCTGGTTTAAAATAATACGTCTAAACAATGATACACGTCAAAATATGTAATAAAAGTATTTAATGAAAATCAGTCATAATTAAGTACATACACAGTTCATGTAATGGATGTCATAGCACTGGTTTTATTCTTTTATTTAAATAAACGTCTTGTATTTTCTATGATTAATTATGTCGTAAATATATATTTTAACCATTTTATTTACTTAAAATACATAATTTACATAAGATTTATGAAGGAATTAAATAATATACATTTTCTTCTTTACAGGATATGTAGTTTTTCACAAAATTATATGAGAGAAAGCCTTTGTCCTGCAGTGGGACGATACATGACTTTAAATGTCGTTAAAGGCTGGTTTTATTATAGCTAAGATATAAATAAATAAATAATAGGTAATAATTTGTATCTAAGATACGCTGATGTTTTGCTATTAGTAGAAGCAAATTGTATATTTAATAATCGAAAAAGATTGCTAGGGTGAAGGCCTCAACAAAATGATATGGAACCACATGAGATCTCATAATCATATAGATTGATTTCCAAAATTGAGCTTTTGACGAGTTTTTTCAGCAACTTTTATCTGAAGAATAATAAATTATGACAGTTTGACATATTGTCTAAGTAGGTATACAAAAATTGTCCGCTGAACCGCAATATTTATATATTTATTCCTCAGATAAAAGTCAGACTATTGAAAAATTTGCCCTAAGTCAACATGGGTTAAAATAAATCAGTTAGTTTGTGTACGGGCTAATTTTGGGCTAAGGGCTGATTTTTCAATCGACAGATAATAATTTTTATTAGTGGAATAAAATTGACGTCTGACAGATTTTGTATGGAAGAACACTGTCAAATATTCAAAATTATTCCTCTGATAAAATTATCTGGCGTTGGAAAAATCAGCCCTAAATTAATAAAATCATTTGTCGTCTATTAGAAGTCAGAATGACAGTATTATGTAATTCAAGGTTTTTAACTTTAAATGTTATATTTTTATAGAAAAAAAAAACTAGCCGATAATAGAAAAATTTGGAACACATCGTTTTATTAATGAAATATCATATTCATATAAATTAAATAAGGTAAAAAAATAAAAAATAGCTGCCTTACAAGTAACGAAATATTGGCGGACAGTTCTGGTGGGTATTGGAATATTTTAGTTACAGTTCAGGTCCCCTGATATAGTATACTATGTATAACTTTTTTAATCAGATTATAAATAAGAACACAAAACACTAGTATTGACTTATAAATTAATGAATATAACTTACGGCAATGTCATGTGTTAGCATTTTTTTGTTATTATGTTACACATTATTTTGTTCATAGTTCATGACTAATAAAGTTTAATTCAAGAGATCAAATTATGTTAAGTACAAGTTCAAAATGTACTTTACTAGAAGTATTCTATGTACTTCATTAATTGTCATATTAATAGCATTTTATGGCATACCGTTTCAAAAATAGTCAACACAATGTAAGCAAACTAAAATCTCACACAATCCAATTTCTATACCTATGTAAATGACATTAAATATATTATATTAGTTTTTAAACGCAGCTTACAACTATGGGGGCCATTACAAAATATGTATTTAATAACAATTAATGTAAATTCGATACTCTATTGCGCATTTTAAAGTAGGCGAGTTACATATATATGTTAGTATAACCAAATCGCCATGGACGACTTTACATCCTTAGTGTGTACGGTTAAAATAAGTACGAATACAAGAAAAATAATGTGCGTGAATCATGTTCGTCTTACTAACAAAAATTTACTCGCTGATCACTGTGATGTGATTATTGTTGACTATAAAAAACGCGTCGATGACAGTAAGTTTAACTGGATATAGTTATTATCTACTAAACAAAAAGTTTACGTACCTACCGCCTCGGGCGCCAAATAATTCTAGTTGTTTAGGATAAAGTTGGAGTTAGCATATGTACCTATGTTGTTTCTAATAGGCAGAACTATATGTATGTGTACTTCGGCTAACCTCCCGCCTTGTGCATTAGTGGTTAGCTGGTGATGGGTTGAGTTCAGTCGATGGACAGCTGCGACATGAGCAGCTCGGGCGGCGGCGGCAGGCCGGGCTGCAGCGTGACTGCCACGCCGCGGTTCAGCGACACGGCCGGGTAGAACGCGCCGCGCAGGCCCGTGAACGCTATGTCTCCCTGTAAACATACACATTGTTACTATCTATGTACCGTACGCAAAACACGTGCTCGGACGTGGCGTTGCGGACACCAGCCCGTTATACTGTACTACTTACTATCTATCTCGGGGCGCAAGACCACAAAATTTAAAGACTTTGAATGGTTCACTTTTCATCATGATTTTGGTCGCGCCACAATATTCGAACTATACGCACGGCCGACACGTTTCAGAAATAGTACAAACGCCCACGCTCGCGCCGCGCGCGATTCCGCCCGCCCGCCGTGTAGGACCTTGTAGCACGTTACCTGCGGCTGATCGTCGACGGTGAAGCTGAGCGTGCCGCGCGTGAGGTCCAGCAACACGCCCACACTCGCGCCGCGAGCGATTCCGCCCGCTGCGCGCCCGCCGTGCGCGCCGCCGTGCACGAACCACGAGCGCGACCCGTCGATGTACATCGCCCAGCCTAGTGCGTCGCTACCTGCATAGTGACGAAGTATAATTCATTAATAATGAATTTTTGTCTAACCTAACATGTTAGGTGGTCTAGTTATCATTTAGTTTGGGTCTTTTGAATAACTCACACGAGACATTTGAAAACAACTAACCGAGCATCTTATCCCTGGCGACATCTGCCCTCGCGATCCCGAAGGCCGGATCGGCGTCGCCATCGTATCGGTCGATGCGCAGGCGCCAGTAGTGAAGACCGCGCGCGAGCGGCTGGTCAGCCAGCGCCACGCGAGGTTGCCAGCCCGCCGCGGCCGCACCCAGCCCGTCCGTGCTCAGTGTCACGCCGCCCTCTGCATCGGCGCAGCGAGCATCCCATGTGAACCATGCCACTGGAACAAGCATGATTTTTAGACTTTTCCTATGGGGGTGGGTAGACAGAAACTGAAAAACGCCACCTTCTACGATCCTTGCATAATACTTTTGCTTTATTTACGTTCATACATGGACATCGGTTCCGAGAATAATCTTTAGTACTACCAGAGTTCTAAGAAGTTCAACCTGTGGTTCAACTGTTATTAAATTATAATAGTGCATGCCAAGATGGTAAATCTAAATACTAAAATTCTAATCGTGATCATTTTCTTGCCCTTATCCCAATTGGTGCAACATGTCTTTTTCTTCCATACTGCTCTACTAGTCGTCATCTCTGAGGGGCAATTCCCGTAATTTTACGTTCACAGTCTGATCTCGGTCTCAATCTGTCAAAAATACGTCTACGTATAAGTCATTTTTGACATTGATTGTCGTTGAGATGAGATTGCGACTTGAATTTGAATGTTTTAAAGTACGAGATTAGGCCTTCAGCAGCCACCCCCTATTTACCCGTATTATTATCATCTTTCACACAGACCATCTATCGTTTTTTTGGGCTTCCTCTACTCTTATAGCCACTTATTCACATTCATACAAAAAATCCTCACGACATTTTCCTCAGTTGGATTGAGTAATACTTACTTATAGATTGTCACCATAATATGTTACACAAAATGTTTTAGTCTTCTTTTTAGCGTTTCGATGGCAAAAATAACACATAAAATAGATATAACCTTAAGGCAGTTTTTGGAACCTTTCAGTAGTAAAATTCAAATGATATTACAAGAACTCGATGTACCTGGAGAAGTTTGTAGCCCGATGACTTCACTGTATGGACCCTCTCCGGCGCCGTTGAATGCCTTCACGCGGGCACTATACAATGAAGCATAGTGCAATCCGTCTATGGTGCAAACTGTCTCGCGCCCGCAATATACTTCCTGCAAACATTGGAACATAGTAAAAGCTCCGCTAATGATACACAATTGATTTTCTATTGTATCGTGCTACATAAGGTACGCGCGGAGCTTGACCGGTTAAAAGGGATGGTGCTATAGGTCATTTTATAGCTCCATCTCTCTCTCTCACACTTTAATATGATGGCATTAAAATGTCATACTACGGCACCAGCCTTTGTTTTGATTAAGTAATAAGTATATCTTTATCAAAACAAAAACATAAAAATGTCAGACGATAATTATTTTATTTCTAATGATAAGAGCGTTTCGGTAAACAATGAGATGGCATTAAAATTATATAGGTCATCATCTGCCTAGCCTTTTCTCAACTATCTTGGGGTCGGCTTCCAGTCTAACCGGATGCAGCTGAATACCAGTATTTTATATGGAGCGAGCGACTGCCTATCTGACCTCCACAACCCAGTTACTGGGTAATACGATATTCCTTGGTAAGACTGGTTGTCAGACTTTCGGGCTTCTGACGACCCGTAAGGACTGTCAAAGATTTACAAATGACAGCCTACACAATGATAACCTACGGCTTTTACGTGCTTTCCGAGGCACGGAGGGGGTCTTGTTATGTAAAGATGGTCACCCATACACGGACCAGCCGCGGCAAGCGTACCTTAACCTGATAGATTGAACCGTGCGGCTGTTATTACTTAGCCACAAGCCCTCTCTAAAATTATAGGTACCAAATAAAATGGTACGATTGCTTATCTAATATCTATCTATAAAAATACGCCACAAGGCCGCATTAGCTTACGTTAGATAAACACACATAGATGACAATGTGCTATGAAATAAACTAACTATGAGTAATGAGATGAGCGCGGTTAGCGCGTGGAAACAATGAGGCATATTATGGTAATCAAAAACATTTGAATCAAGGACGTTTGAGATAGGATTATCTGGAAAATATTTGTTGAGACACGCACGGCTGCGCTTGCGCGTTTTACTAGCGTTCATATTTTCATGTTTGCATTTTCACCGACATACACCGTTATAATTTTCGACAAATGGACAATACATGTTAAACAGTTCACTCAAGTTTAATTCACGACCTATCGTCGTGATCAATATTAGCTGCTTATATTCTCGTCTGGTCGAGACTTGAAAGCTTACTCATTACATTGTTAGCAAAGGGAACAGATTAGGTATTATCACTGATACTTTTGGTGACGAATAATTGGCAACTTTCAACCAGCCACATTAGTAACTACCATTGTTTGTTCAAAACAATCGCCAGCACGAAACTAAAACGCTTGGTTTAATAAATGCAAAGCATAAAGCTACGGTCTCTTTAAAACGTCAGACCCTACCGACAGCGTGCCGTGACGTCACGACGGACGACCCGACACGCCGCGTCGCCGGTTGCTAAAGGCCTCTGCACACAGCGGGCGCGGCGCGGTGGGGCGGGACGGCGATCGGCGACGCGACGCAGCGCTGAGCAGTTGTAATGTGTGTGCAGAGACCTTAAAACGTCGCCGTCGGCGGTCGCGGGCGGCGTGCGAGCGAGACCCATAGACTACTATTAAGGCTGGGCGCATACGTTCGGTTTCCTGATTAGGAATTCAGATTCGGAATTCCGTGAGATTAGCGCAGACGTTCGGATTTTTGTATTAGGAATTTATACTGTCAGTTTGAATATAGACGTTTCTGTGAAAGCACAAATGGACGACGACGATGAATTGATTGCTATTGCACTTTTACTGGCGCTAGACATGAAGAAGAAGAGAAAACGTCGTTACTGGGTACATCCGTTGAACACTCAGAGATTAACGGACAGTCAATACTATCTCAAAAGAGCAAAGTTACGAGCACACCCAGAAGAATTCTTCAAATATTACAGGATGTCAATAAAATCTTTGATGAGCTTCATAATTCGGCATACGAGATAAAATAAAAAAGCAAAGTACTTGCATGGTCTCACACATTTTGTTCTAGCAAAATCGTAGGAACACGTCCATTCGCCACTACCGTGCTACGGTTTTGGCGCGATTCCGAATGGAAATTTCCGTTCGTGTGCGGCGAACTATACGAAATGTATGTGAGCACTGCGTTCGGGGTGACGTCATTAGGTTTTTTCCGTTCTTACGACCCGTCCGCACGGAATGAATTCCGAAACGAACGTTAGGTTTTTTTCCGTTCGGAAATAGTAAGGACGTGTGCGCCTTGTTGAACATTTTGTATGTAAATGAAGCATTCAGGTTTCCGAATCTGAATTCCTGATTCGTTCCGAATCAGGAAACCGAGCGTATGCGGCCGGCCTAAATACGAGACCGCGCCCGTGTATTTACGAACACGGCATTGAGCCGTTGTCGGTGACGGACGGTTACACGTCGTCGGTTGCGGTGAGCGTGTGGTCAGATCGTACCCCAATGGAATGATGGCTAAGAAAGAGGTGAATTCTTGTCTTGAGGAGATACGAGTCTATAGTCGTGTGTTGATCAAAGAATATTAAGGTACACAGTTTAAACCACTGCTGCACAAGCTATCAGCTACAGATGAATATCTTTCCTGGAGTTGCATTCTATAGTTGTCTGATGCTTACACCAACACATTGTGGCGACGGAAATAAAAGGTATGCATGGTAGAGAGAGACATCTATACAGTGTACAGGCTGGCTGACAAAACGCTTTTTGTTTAGTAACAGTAAAGCCTGATTTACACGGTCATTCCTAGGGTTAACAAATTATTCATCAATAATAATCTAACTTTTACATAATACTTAATTATAGTCGTTTAGTTGCAAGTTTGGGTGGACAATATATGGGTGTTACCTACACAATAGTCATCATTTGCCTAGAATTTTCCCAACTATGTTGGATGAATGTGTTCCTAATTCCCTTGAGTGATTGAGTTAGTATTTAACTTAAACAGGTTTTGTTTACACTTTTATCAGATACGACCAGAATCATTTCTATTTAGTTTTTTTTGACGTTCAAAAGTGCCTTTAATGTGCATATTTGAAATAAATGATTTGACTTTGACAGGTACTTAACAACCTATCAACCTATACACAATTTAGTGTCATTACATTTTAAAATTTGGCACGCAAAATATTGTCAATTAATACATAAAACATGCTTACCCGGAAGGGCCCGCCCAGTCCGTCATCCAACTCCAGCACGTACCCGCGCACCGAGTGCGGCTGGGCGGGCGCGCGCCACGCCAGCGTGCACGAACAGCCGCGCGCGGCACACGCCTCCACCGCCATCTCCGGCGCGCCCGGCGCTGTGGTAACATCAGATTATGTTTAAAAAGCAAAGAAATATTCAAATTGAACTATTCCGAAAAAAGTCATGCGTGATCATTTATTTAAAAATACTTAACTTTTTACAAAAAAAAAAAACAACCGACTTCCAATTAAGACACTACAAAGTGAAAAATAACTTTAATTTCGTCTGTGTGGTTGGGTTCGCATTTTCGTTGTTTTTTTTTCACTTTGTAGTGTGTTATTTGGAAGTCGGTTGTTTTTTTTTTAAGTTTTCATTTTTCACTTTTAAGTTGTACTTACCCCACACAAATTCGTATAACACTACTTGCTATGTAAATATCAGTGATAGGAAGTTATTATAACATCATCAATATAAACTAAGTGACAAAAATACTCAAAAACTACCCAAGCAAAGTTATTAAAATTTATATGGGAATGGGACCACCCCTGAGGCAGGGTATGCCTCAGGGGTGGTCCCATTCCCATATAAATTTACTATATAAAAAACTAGTCCCTATCCAATAAAAAAATATTTTTTGAAATCGATTTGCAATTGCCGGAGATATCGCGTAAAAACATAAAAAAAAAAACAATCGAATTGAGAACCTCCTCCTTTTTTGAAGTCGGTTAAAAATAGAAATATGTATAGAACGACTTGCCCTATTTACAAAGATCGGTATTTCTATATTATTTGAAAGTTTGATATGAATGTATTATATGTAATTACTATTTTAAACCGTGGACCTAATTTGGTGTGTCTTAAGTGGTAAAAAAACAATGAATCTCGTTAACAGAAACTGAAGCATCTGCTAATCATTCTACCATTGATTGGGTTGTGAAACTGTGTTAGCTACTGCTACCACAGTTTCACAACCCAATCAATGGCTCCATGACGTTTATTTGTTACATTTGATTCACTGAAAACAGACACCCCCTCCTCCTAGCTTTATAAAAAAAAAACAAGGTAGAATAAATGGTCAAAATTTTTATTAAGAACTTATTATTTACCTGACGACTTCATTAGGCATTCCGCAGCTGTATTTCCAATGTACGCAAAATAAATTAGAAACGAGAAGTTAGTGTTAATAATAAATTATATTTATATCTGTAATTAGGTTTATATGAAAAAGACCCACATTTCTACTAATACTGATAAACCTCTGCCCAACTCTTCGGGGAAACAAGGCGTGATGTTATTTGGGGTTATTCCGTTTATCTACTCTAGGGTGGATACTCGGAAACGCGTGTTAAGTTCATCTATGGTGGATATTCGGAATTAGTATGTTATTGTTCTTTCGATTTTCTCCCATGGCTGTGTACAGGCATATAAAGAAACATGATAAAAACTGGCCTAAAATACTTACTAGACATTGGCATACCACACATTTTTCGCTAAAACGTCTGTTGTATCAAAGAAAATAAAATTAGTGTTGGTCATTTCCTGGACATATTGCAAAATTTATAAATTAAATATTGTATGAGTATGTTTACTGTTGTACTGGTGAAAAGCAGGAAGAACAATGAGAAGTGAATTTCCGATTATGCGTTTAGATAAACACACGTTTTTTGTTTAGGTTTATACAAAACGTATGTACATGACAATAATGTTTTAAAAACTAGATGAGGTCGATGTTTCCTATCCAACTAGTCTGAGAAGAAACACAGAGGTGTCTCTTTTAAAGTCCAGATATTATCTTGGTCAGATCATGTGAGGATCAGGTAGCTTAGCGTCTGATATGGTAATTTGAGGACTGGTCCATTCAAATCTGTGTGGTTTTTTCACACTGATTTGAGTGAGTCTGTCTGGTCAGTGCACGAATTTGTTAGTAATCCTGTAGGCTGTAGCTCAACTCAGACCTTAAGTTTTGTTAATGTTTGACATAAAGGTAACATTGTTAACTATAGCTGGTAAACTTACGTATGCATTCCACGAAGTTCATACTTCGGACGGTACGTAGCACCGGCTCAACGTCGAGGGTGAGTGCGGGGGCGGCGGGGGGCGAGTCCAACGACGAACACAAGTTAGACGCGGTCTCCTGCGCCCGTGCCGACAGTATGTTGCCCACCTGACAAAATGATCATTAAATCAAAATCTATACTAATAATAAAGCTGAAGAGTGTGTTTGTTTGAACGCGATAATCTCTGGAACTACCGGTCAGATTTGAAAAAAACTTTTTGCATTTGATAGCCCAATTCTTGAGGAAGGCTATAGGTTAAAATTTAATATCACGCCATGACCCTTAGGAGCCGAGCAAAAAGAAAAAAAGTCAGAATTAACGCTAAGCGAATACGAAGTGTTGCGACGGGGTGGGGGTACAAGAAATTTCACGCGAACGAAGTCGCGGGCAGAAGCTAGTTATACTATATAATATAATGCATGGCTTATAAACTCAACTGGCGAAACGGAGGTCTACTATAGGTACAGCCCTGCCTAACCCTTCAGGGAAAAAAACCGTAATTTTATGCTATGTACAATACAATATACCTACCAGTTACGCGCATTGAAAACATTGCGTAACAAATTAGTCGATGAATAGAATGAATAATTTATAAAGGGACTTCAAATACCAGTATGGTGCATGCTCCAAAAGTAAAACAATAATAATATTATCTTTTGTTTGGAACTGTCTGGAATGTAGGTGTCATAGATTTGTTTACATTTCTGAGATAGAAAGCTTTACTCATTGATAGGAGACACCTGGGTTAACAAATGAGTACTTAGAATTTGCTTTTTCCTTATGATATAAGTTTTATACAGAAATAAATACATATATTGTGCTTCTACTTATCTTCATTTGTGTCATCAATATACAGGTTCGCAGGGATATCAATGCGCAACCTTTTACCAAGGATTCATTACATGATTCTGGATTGTTGTTCCATACATTTTGACATGCGGTCGAATGTATGGAACAACAAATTTTTATTTATTTTAGGTATTGCACTATCTGCACTTTTCTATAAAACAGCCGATTTCGCTTTTGATAACCGATGAACAATTTCTACTATGCTATGGCACTGAGATAAAGTATAATAGTTCTATGTGCTAAGGGGTCTAGAATAATGTGCTGAATTCATGGTTACAGTTTGCGAGTCGATGTCCCCGCCACTGCCGCCTGTTAATGGATAACCCACCAATTACGATGAGGCCTATTAATGTGTTACAGTAGGTATAACATAGCAGATAACCTTTATCAGTGTGACAGTACATAATGTAATACTGTTTGCTGATACCAGCACATATTAGAATCAGGTCAATCTAATAATATTGAATCGATAAGTTTGACAATATTTGAAGATATTTGGGAAATCAGTCAGTGTGCCAAAAAACACATTGTTGTACGGACGCCAGCACATCAAGTTACTACAATCTGTCAGATTTCTTTAATAGATTTTCGACTTTAATGCTAAAGCATAAGGTTCAAGGTTGATTGGGAAAATCTGACAGTTTCGGGTAGGTTGACCTGCTGGCGTCTGTACATACCTACCCAAAATAATTTTATTGATTTAATATGCTGAAACTCAAGATTTGCCAACGGGTAATGGAACGCAGCATAATTAATAGGTGTTAAGCTTACAGATCGAGTTAGAAACACCACGCTGCGCTCCATAACTCAAGTAGCGAATGTTGGAGAAAAAACACCTAGGCTGAAGTGGGAGTGGGCAGTGGGCAGAACACGGCGAACAAGTCTCACGAATTAACCCGGAGAGATGGGCAAAGATCGTTACTAGTGTTGCCTAACTATCGATAGTTGATCTATTGATAGTTGACCTTGAAAACTAGTAACAATATCTATAGCTGTTGATCAAGAGCAATAGTATCGATAGTATTGAGTTGTGATACTATTGATACTATCGCTATAAAAGTGTTTTACAACAATTACTACCGATACTATCGATAGTATTAGAATTATCCAAAAAAAATATAATTTTTTATTCCAAAACAAATACAAATAATACTTAAAAAAAAACAATAATAATTATTGTTCAATCGCCTTGAGAAGCTTTTCTTTTGAATAGATCGTTTGTGTGTGTGTATATAGTTTCGGACCATCAAAAACAAGTCAAGTAGCAAAATAGTTCACAGCTTTTAAGATAGTTTACTCGTAATTATGTAAAAGTAGTTCGACAGGATCCTTAGGTATGTTATTAATTACTCTTTTTAATCATACTATTTACTTACGTCTTGAAATGAAAATAGATCATGAAATTGTAATAAAACAAATTATTAGTGAAACCAATATTTAAAAAAGGGGATAGAACTCAAATGGACAATTACAGACCCGTGACTCTAATACCGATATTTTCTAAAAATTTTGAAAAAGCGTTTCACAACCAATTAAAAAACTTCATTGAAAAGTACAAGATTATTAAGGATGAATAAAATGGGTTTCGTAAAAATAGAAGTACATCTTTAGCAGTTTTTCAATTAGTAAAGGAAATAACAGACTGTATTGACAAGAAAATACCAGTTACTGTTTTATTCATGGATATGAGTAAAGCGTTTGACCATGTCTCTCATGAACGATTATTAGAAAAGGTTTCCAGATATGGAATCAGAGGAACGGCATATAACTGGCTGGAATCTTATTTGTCCGATAGAGTACAAGCAGTGGAAGTGACGAAGTATAATGACCAAACTAAAACGTTAGAATCACTTCAATCTTCGTTTATGTTTAATAGATATGGCGTGCCACAGGGCAGTATCTTAGGGCCGCCAATGTTTTTGCTTTACATAAATGATTTCCCAAAGGTTATAAATCATAAATGTATACTATTTGCCGACGATACTACAATTATAATCAAAGGACAAGATAAAAGTTCGTACGAACAAGAAATAAATATTGCTCTTCAAACAACTATAGAGTGGCTAGAGGCTAATAATTTAAAAGTTAATATTAATAAAACAAAGTTTATACAATTTCATACCTATCGATCAAAACCGCTGGCACTAAATATATCTTATAAAGGGGTCGCCCTGGCAGAAACTGACTCTATTAAGTTCCTTGGAATAAATCTAGATAAATTTTGTTCATGGAAAAATCATATAAATGACATTTGTGCTAAAATAAATAGTTTTATATACCCTTTGAGGCGTATAAGCTGCGAGGTATCGAGAAATGCTGCAATAACGGCTTTCCATGGCTATATAACCTCCACTCTAAGGTATGGTATTATCCTGTGGGGTCGTTGTGTGGAGATTGATCAAGCATTTGTAATGCAAAAAAAGTGTCTAAGAGCTATATTTGGGCTGAAGCAAATAGAATCATGTCGTCCGTTCTTTAGGAAATATAAAATATTAACTCTACCATGTATTTATATATTAGAATCCTGTATATTTGTTTTCAAACATAAGAGACTTTTCCAGCAAGCTACAAGCTACGATGCCCCACGATCTATGTATACTAATAAGTTATTTCAGCCGAGGACGAATCTTACATTTACAGGTAACAACAGCTATAGTATGTGCATAAAGTTGTATAACAAAATACCAAATTCTATAAAAACGCTCCCATTTTCTAGATTTAAAAATAATTTGACGAGGTTTTTAATTGAAAAATGCTTTTATAGTGTACATGAATTTTTGGATTATAAATTGTAAGTTTTGTAAACTGCACGGTCATTTTAATTTTAATTTATTATGGTTATTGTTATTGTGGGCCAAATTTCTCCCATTATTGACATGCTTATTATTGACACTTATGATTATTAATTATTTTTATTATTCTTTTTAAATTTTATAGTGACATTTATTTAATTCAATGACACAATTTTAATGGGATTATCTTTTTACTGAGTGCATGATTATTATCAATAATTAATTTCAATAAATTTTTCTTTCTTATTTTATATTTGCACGCCGAAATTAAAGGCAGAATAAGAGAACAATTCTGTATATTTTACCAACCTTCTGTACCTTATTTATGCAAATAAATGACTTTTGACTTTGACTTTTTTTTTATTGTATTATTTCTATTGTCATACATTTATTTACGCAATGTGCCTCAGACCGCGAATGCGTTCAGTTCGTTCGTGTTCTAGACTCTGCTCTAAGTATATCGATTTACAGTGATCGATATTTCACATCACTAACTTTTATCTTTTTGTTAAAATTTGAAGGGGTTATTGTAACAAAAAAAATGAAACACAATATGGGCAACGCCATAGATTGAGGCTAATGTAACTATTACATTATCTTACGAAATATAAGACAAAACGTTATTACAATGAGTGTAAAGAGTACTTACCTTAACTTTTCTTACTTTTTGCTTAAAACTTTGCTTTAATTGCACGAAAAGTATTTTTTTTTTGTTTAAAATTTATCTCGCCAACAAACACCTGATTAAAATGGCAACTAACAAAAAAGCTCTGTAATTCAAACAGTTTTGAAATGTGGCACCATCTGTATAACATAAGTTAAACTATGATTTTTCTCCTGGTCAATAGATTAGATAGCATTGTATTTAAAAAACAATAGAAGATATTGCTGTTAGTTGTTTTAGCACCATAGTTGCAATAGCCTCCATTGACCTTATGCTGATTACGTTGTCTAGCTATCACGGTTCATGAGATACATCCTGGTGACAGACAGAGAGACGGACAGTGGAGTCTTAGTAATAGGGTCCCGTTTTTACCCTTTGAGTACGGAACCCTAAAAATCCTTCCATCATTGCACATATCATACATTCTTAACAAAACACCTAGAGGTCTTATTAATTACAACATTAAGTTGATAAGGTAAAAGCAGTAACCCTAAATAAAAATGTAGCCTACTTTTTGATGTGATACCTAGTAAACCTTGCCTTGATTTCATCCTCATAAATTAGGAATTATTATTATTTTCTTACCTGTAGAAAAGCTGCATGATCAGATTCTTTAAGAGCTTCAATGGAGAAGTGTAACAGTGCGGTTGCTTCCCGCAGTTTCTGAGCAGCATGTGATGTGAGCGACCTCATGTTGGTTATGGCCTGAGACCTTGTGTTCCGAGCTGCACGTATCAGCTCATCTCGTCTCCTCTCTATGGCACGGGTTACTTCAGAACAAGTGTGATCTATTTGTTTTTCCAACTCTTCACAAGATTCCTGTTACATAATAAGATAGTTAACATTTTGGTTACAAAGCAAAATTTTAATCATATTTAATCAAGATTAAGATTGCAAACCTCTGCAAATAGTAATGTTTTGTACTATTGACACTTCAAAAGATAAACAAAGCTGGTTTTCCTGGAATGCAATATTGTCTTTGTCTGTTATAAGAAAACTCAGCAATATTGTTTTAAATATTTGTGGTCTAATTATAAAAGTACTTACATTAATTTTGTCACCTGTTCCTTTTACTAATTGTATATATTCCGTCATGGCTTTGGCTTGTTCAGATAGATGTTGCAATGATTGTGATAATTCAGTCTGAAATAAAAATAGTAAAGCAATGTTGAATATGTGCCAATAAGTTAGCAAACTAGTAATCTGAACCAGATCCCTCCAATAATACTAAAATTGCATTCTCTATGGCAGCAGAGAGTGGAGCAGGGACTTGTTAGTGTCAGTTATGGTTTCCTATCAAGTTATAAAGCATCTGGCACGATCTGGCTGCAGGTCCTGTGCTTCAAAAATTGAGTTCAAAATGTTGGTAACATCAAATGAGTTCTAAATTACCTTATTGGCTCTAGCAGCAATGGACAATGCCTGTGTTTCATGTGTTGAGTGTCTTTCAGCAAGACAGCGCTGACATATAGGTACTAAGCAGGTGTTGCAGTAGAGGACAGGGGGCGAGCCATGGTCGGCGCACGTGGTGCCCAGCGGCCGCAGCTCGTGCTGCGCCAGCGGGCCGCGTGTGGGGTGCCAGGCGTCGCGGCAGCCCGCGCAGTACCGCACCGAGCACTGCTCGCACCGCACCACCGCAGCGCGCCGCTCCCCTTCACACATCTGACAGGCCTCCTCGGCGGGCGGAGCACCCGTGACTCCACCGAACCGTTCAACAATAGTTCGCATAACGCGAAACGGTGGAAGTCCCTCTGCTCCATTATCGTCCAAGTAAACTAACTTATTGCAGGATGGGCATGATATTGTAAATGCTGCGCTCGAATATGCGGGCACAGCCGGGGTTCCTGCGTAACTATTAGGCCTTGATCCACATACTACTCCACTGTCAGTTTCGCTAGACACTGAGGCTTTGTCCGCTTCTTGATAATCGTTCGAGGCTGCAGAATTATCTCCTTCGTGTATGTGAGTCTGTAAACTTACTGCACAAACTCTACAAAGTGCATGCCCGCAAGGTAGTAATACTGGTTCCCTGTAGAATTCTTTACAAACAAAACATCTTATCTCCTCTTCCATTTTGTTCTAACTGTAGTGAGTGAAGCCTAAACCCACTGTGACGATAAATTTTAATTCACTTCACATACTCTTAGTTACTCAATAGCATTGTTTGAGTTTATGTTAATAATAAATAAATAAAATCAACAATAAAAATAACGCAACATGCATTGCATTACATTTGCAACACACTTGCAACCATAGATAAAAATACTAACAGCGACCAGTGTTGCCAGTATGATTTCCCAAAAATGGACGGTTGGCTTTCTGAAAAGGTACGGTTTTTAACTTAAAGGTACGGTTGGGTCGGGATACTTCTGTAAGAACTAGATACGTTTTTTCTTCTTCGAGTTGGCTGTCTGCGACCATAGGTTGGAAAAAAAGTGATAGGGAATCGAATAATCAAAGGGATATGGTAAAGTAGAACGTTATTACCGATTGCCATTAACGAACAAATTCATTTGTAAATCAATTATAGAATGAAGTAAAGTCATTAAATTCGATAATGATGCAATGAATAATTTTTTTTTTGATAATAATTATCATAGGAATAATGTGATGAGGAAGTTCAGATATGAAGCGATATTATTCTCTATATTTAAAGGAACAAAAAGTATTGTTTTAAATAAATCACTAGTATAGAAAAGGTACGAAAAAGGTACGGTCTACACTGAGGTACGGTTGTGTGATGAATAGTACGGAAAACCGTACTTTTTGGTACGGTCTGGCAACGCTGACAGCGACCAGCGACTCGGACTCTACCATCATATTGTAGTCTTTGGACTCTACTACAGATACAGAGCCTTACAGACTGTTACAGACTACAGACCATAGATAATAATACCAGACAGTACCATGGACGTAATATATAGAAGTAACTTCTATATATTACGTCCATGGACAGTACACACTGTCAGACAGTGACACAGTGTAAAAAAATATAAAACACGAAACAATTTAGGGTTTAACCAGAATCGACTAAAAATAAAAATAATTTATAAATAAACGGTTTTTTTTTTTATTTTTTTTATAAAAAAATTTATAAAAAAGTTTTAATTATTTATTGAATCCAAATTCCTTCGGTCCGAAGGATTTTATAGTTCCTATGCAAAAGAAAGCGAGCATTTTGCCAATTTTGACATGCTATGGCAAGTTATCCAAGAGGCTACAACGCCTGAGGCGTGGAGCAGAGGTGCGGTGGTTCTGTTCTTCAAAAAGGTGATAAATCCTTGCTGAAGAACTATAGACAAGCTGTTCTCGAGGGTCGTCACGAACCGTCTCGCCAGGAGACTTGACGAGTTCTAGCCGCCAGAACAAGCCGGTTTTCGAAAAGGCTTCAGTACCGTAGATCACATATTCATACTGTTCGACAAATTGTACAGAAGGCCGAGGAGCCTTCGACTCCATCGAAATATGGGCATTTCTGGCCTCTCTGCAACGATATCGATTGACTGGCGCTACATCGAAGTGTTGAGTTGTTTGTATGACGCTGGAACGATGACTGTCCAGATCCAGGGGTCAGAAAACCAGCCCCATCCAACTGCTCAGGGGTGTGAGCCAGGGGGATGTAATAGTTTCCCTTGAATTGTTTACCAACGCTTTGGAAGACGTCTTCAAGACGCTGGACTGGACTGAACAGGGTATCAACGTGAACGGCGAGTATATCTCACATCTTCGATTTGCCGATGACATCGTCATAATGGCAGAAACGCTGGAACAGACCGAATGTTGCACAGCCTAAATGAAACCTCCCGGCGGGTTGGCCTCGGCATGAATTTGGACAAGACAAAAGTCATGCACATCTTGCCGAGTCCAATCCACATCGAAGGGTCACTTCTTCTCGAAGTTGTAAAGGATTATGTCTACCTAGGTCATCCAGCTCGGTAGACACAACTTTGAGAAAGAGGCCGACAGAAGGATCCACTTGGGTTGGGCAGCATTTGGAAGACTCCATCAAGTCTTCTCGTCGCCTGTCCCGCAGTGTTTGAAGACTAAAGTCTTCAAACAGTGCGTCCTGCCGGTCTGACATACGGTGCAGAAACGTGGACACTGACGGTTGGGCTAATCCACAAAGTCAAGGTCGCTCAGCGCGCTATGGAGCGAGCTATGCTCGGAGTCTCTTTTAAGGATAAAATCAGGAATGAAATTATCCGGAAAAGAACCGGAGTTACCGACATAGCTTGCAGAGTAAGCAAACTGAAGTGGCAGTGGGCTGGCCGTGTCTGTCGAAGGACCGGCCGGTGGAGCAGACGAGTCCTGGAGTGGAGACCGCGTATCGGCAAGCGTAGTGTGGAACGGCCCCCAGCTAGATGGACGGACGACCTAAAGAAGGCGGTTGGGATAGACTGGATGCGGAAGGCGGAGGACTGGGTGCTGTGGCGCAGTCTGGGAGAGGCCTATGTCCAGCAGTGGACTGCGATAGGCTAAGTTGATGGCAAGTTGGCAAAAGGCTCGCTGATTAATCTGGTTGATTGATGGGATGGCTCGGATTCTGGATTTGAGCAGGCGATACAAATTCAGAATCCGAGCCATCTGTTGGCCAGTGTTCGGAGAGAGAGACTGCGGTCTGCTACTGAGAAATTCGGCAACAATGCTTGTAACTCGAAAATTTAAAAGGCCTGACAAAATCTTGATTTCAGATAGGAAAGTCGGCTCGGTCGGGTCGGTTCGGTTGGCGCAGTGGTTAAGCGATTGACTGCTGCGCTGCGTGTCGCGGGTTCGATTCCCGCACGGAACAAATATTTGTATGACCTACAAGTAGTTGTTCCGGGTCTGGTTGTTTGTGTATGTGACTTTAAATGTTTGTAAACGCATCCACAATACAGGAGAAATTCCTAGTGTGGGGCAACGTTTAAAAAAAAAAAAAAACCGACCGGCAAAATTCTGCCAAGAGCCTAAAATCCTGAAATATAAGGACAAATCCTGAGATCTCTTAGCTGCACAAGTCAAACCAAACACGTTTGTTGACCTTACGTTTGAATTTTTGATGACAAGCGTGAGGATAACAAAAGGCGTCGCCAAGTCGCGATTGAAATGAAACTTTGCCGGTTTCTCTGGTCAACTGATTGATTAAGTACAAGTTTTGTAGCCAGCCTAATCTATTGCCAACATTGAGAAAATAAATGTCATATCAATTTGTCAAGGATATGGATCTGACAGTTTGTAAATAGGTAGATAAATTGATTAGAGTTGTGTTTATCAACTTTCAATGTTTTTATCTTTTTTTAGTGCGCTGTTCAATTAACTATACACCAAATTGTAATGTAGACTAAGTACAATAGCATATTTGTCCGAAGTAAACAAATTCAAAAATGGAGCCCGCGCTATCTTCTGACGATAGTTGCGATTCAGAAATGAAGCTGATGAAGAATGAATTGATCGGTAGATAAATATAAAATTTATAATGTAGTTGTAGACGATATTTAAATAGGATCAATTAGTGTCACTGTTTATCGTGATCTAAACAAGCTTCATTTGATTTCAAGTTAGCTTCGATATTATTACTTTCCTAATTTTATTAATTGATCTATTGCTGTGTTGCTGTACATATTGCACACCACCCGTAGATTTTTCAGAAATCCTAGTGTTACTATTATTTAATAATGTATACTTTTCCTACACATTTTATTTTCATAGAATTTGGATTGGAGGAAGAGAATCTGAGTAAGGAAGAAATGAGTGATCTTCTGAAAGCTTTGAAGAATTCAAAATCATCAGAAAAACTAGAAGAAGTCGCTCGTGACGGAGGAAATGTCAGTTTATTTTGATTTAAGTATAATTACACTTTTTTCACACACTCAAGCTGCTGGGTAGTCCAGCATTGTATTGATGTATGGTTAAGGGGATTACAGGACCTAAACCCAAAAAATCGGTTAAGTGCGAGTCGGACTCGCGCACCGATGGTTTCGTACTTTGTAGGTATGTAAATAGTTTATCACGGGATTTTTTTTAATGTACCTACAAATATACGGTTTTTGGATTTTTTCCTTTACTTGTGCTACATGATCTTGCTTCTTGCCAAATTTCATGATTCTAGGTCAACGGGAAGTAGGTACCCTATAAATTTTTATTCCCTTGAGTGTCGAAATATACGTTTTTTGCGGCATAAACGGCCGAGTTTCTTTTTTACATTAACGGTGTTTGACGTTTTCACAGCTTCATAGGACTGTAGACCTGAGTATATGGTTTTAATTTCAACTCGATACCTCCACGCATTCTCGAGATAAAGGGACTAGACAGACGGATGGACGGGCAACAAAGTGATCCTATAAGGGTTCCGTTTTTTCCTTTTGAGGTACAGAACCCTAAAAACGCAAGTTTTAGAAGCAATAAAAGTATATGATCGACTACAGTAAACAAAATCAGAAACATAATATGATATTCTTCAGGATATATTATGCTAGGTAGATAGTGTGTTGAAAACATAAATACAACTGATTTGATATGATAGAAAAAAATCATGAAGATACCTCTAAAAACTTTCTTTTTACAATAAAAACCATACTAATATACATTCAATAATTCTGATTATTTGTCAGATTATTCTACAAGCAACATATTAAAGCACTAGGGTTTAAATTTTTTAGTCCAAATAATAGATTTTTGTAAATAGATAATTGCTTCATATTTTTTAATAAATTACCAGCGTTGTGCCATCGCGCTTGTGTCTGACAGTGACCGCCCTTTAGGTCAGTTTAAAGCTTTCACACATTCTTTCAATTTTCACCCAGTTTACCTATACTTCTGCTTCCAGGTACTCTGTCCTAGCAGGCAGTTTGAATGTGTGAAAAGGGCATCACAGTCCCTCAAATACATTTTGAATTATTTTATTGTAACAACTAGCTGTGCCCCGTGGTTTCACCTGCATTAATTTGAGGAAAAAACTTACTAAAATATGTTCCATTATTTTAAAACTATAATATCTCCTAAGATATTCATTGAAATCAAATGATGTCAAGGGCAATTTTGTTCAAAATTAAATACTTGTGATGAATAACGTATATATTTGGATAACGTATAATTATATCATGTTTATAAAACACCTTCGTAAATAATGCATTAATTTAGAAAGTATTTGATTACCATAAAAAAAGGTTATAGTGAGTCAACCATAAAAGATAATATGCTGTCGCGGACTTTTTTTAGATCTTTTAAAGGATTTCCTTCATACATGTTTTTTTGCGTAACTTTAACCGTTTACGCAGCATACGCAACGAAAGCTCTCAAAAGGAATATTTTTTTCCGTTTTTGCAACATTTTTCATTGATGCTTCGCTCCTATTGATCGTAGCGTGATGTAATATAGCCTATAGCCTTCCTCGATAAATGGACTATCCAACACAAAAATAATTGTTCAATTCGAACAAGTAGTTCCTGAGATTAGCGCATTCAACCAAACAAACAAACTCTTCAGCTTTATAATATTAGTATAGATAAAATGAATCGTTTTTCTATTTCAGGTTGAGAACAATCAATCTAGTACCAGTAGTACCACACCCAAAAAACCCATGAAAAGAAGGTACTTAAATGTAAGAGACAGACGTTTGCCATGGAGCTTACTACCCACCACAATAACACCGGCTGAAAAAGCCCGTAGTCTAGCTGTTTATATAAAACTTATGTCTCTGAACAGTTACCACCAGGCAAGACAGTCTGCTAACTTTGCAGCTTGGCCCCCACCGCTGCAGATTGTTGAAGAAACTACTAGAGTACAACCAGTCAGGTCTACAAGAAGTGGCAGGTCTGTGCCTGTCTATGCTGATTTTGATGATGATTCTTCTGACCTAGACTTTGTCATCACCAAGACTAAGAAGAGAAAGGTGTCAGCCAGTGATCACAATGGGAGTGATGGCATATACACTAATAAAGTTTTGAGCTTAAAAAGAAAGCCATTTAAGGATGAGAATAATAGACCTGTGAAGGAAGCCAAAATGAGTACAGATAAATTAGAAGTTTTATCTGCTGTGATTCCTGTAAAGCCTAAGAAAGAGATGTTTACTTTAATTGAAGACTGAAGCACTACCTAATCTTAACTCTGGATCGTTTTATGATTTATGATATGATCTGAAGAAAATGAAAAAACATTCTAAAGTCTTTTAAAAAAGATAATTTTTAAGGTGCTTTCGTTTTGCGAGATGTCTATTTGTATAATCCAAATGTAATGGAATTAACGAGTGTAAATTGATGTCATTAAACAGAGTCAATGTTTTAATTCCGAAATTTTAGAAGGGTAGATTTTGTATATAATATAAGCTCATAGAATTGTTAACCATGGAATTTGATTTCAAATACTACAGCTGTCAAGAGCCAATCTATAGAAATGACTGGCTAGTCAAGTGTCATGGAATCTAAGTTCTGAGGTGGATCACAAGAAGTGTAGATTTTTCATCATGGAGAGTCATTATAGAACAGTCAGAATCAGGAGTTTATTTGCTATGAGTCCTAGATATTGTAATGTTTTTAGTCACAGCACGAACATAGCATGCTTGTTTAAAAATTATTCTATTTTCTGCATTCTGGGCAGTGTTCTAAGAATGGGACTGCCACTTTATAAAAATTAGGTATATTTTTATTATTTTGTTGTATTCTCAAATATTTTAAAATTCTATTGTAGCTTTAATAAATTTATCATAACAATCATGTTCTTATCGTAAACAGGCTCTCACTTACGCTTAAGTTACTATAGAAGCAAGAAGAAATAATTGTTTTGTTTTCTTTTTACATTATTTTATTATTCTATAGTGTGCTGGTAAAGTGTCGGTGCTGTATTGTGATTTTATTTAGTCCTTATGCATAATGCCCCCTAGCAAGCTGGCGAAATTGTGCAGTTAAAACTTTGGTACTGTAAGTTCGCTGTTTGGGAGCAATTAGACTTTCTGTGTGTTTCACACACAGCCGATCTATTCTGTTAAAATCTCACCATGAAAACTTGGTGAAGTGAACTTGAAGTGAGCTGTCAATAGTGTCAAACCCAAGCATCAAGTGGAATGACAGCTCACTTCACCTATGGTTTCACGGTGAGAATTTTACAGAATAGATCGGCAGGACTTACAAGTGAAGTGAGTGGCTCAATTTGCACAGACACAAATAGGTACCCAAAGGTCATAGCACACATCAACCCTGAAAGGGATCGTCACCGTATCAACTCGAGTCATTCAGTATTCTTTGTATGAAAATCTGCAACGCACACTTATCGGAATCGTAACGTAATCGCCTCGCTTCGGGACAAGCTCACGAACTGCGGTGCGGTGCGTGGTCAACTTGTAGTTCCCGCGCTTACGGTTTGTCGTCCCCCGCGCTTACGTCTCTCCGTACCCGAGCTTACATCTCTTCGTCCACCCTTGCCCCTCTCACCCCTCCCGCGGCTTGCCTGCAGCACCAACCATCGGTCGGCGAGCCGTAAGCGCGGCGTCGCCTAGCCGTAGCCGAGTCGACGTATCGGAGCTACTGTTCCGCTTTGGTTGCGTGCTTACGTTAGGTTGACGTCTGTTTGACGGCGAGGCGAAAGGCGATACGGTGACGATCCCATTCCCAGTTGATGTGTGCTATGACCTTAAACTTGCGAGTGGACATCGTGCTTTACATATCTATTGTAAGATTGTAAGGTTTCCTCTGAAAGCTTGATATATTAAAATAAGTTAATGTATAGCTGCTCTATTCAAATTGTTGTGTTAATTTAACTGGTCATGATAACTACTTTACCAACATGTAAAGTGATAACGTTAAATAAAACAACACGTATTATTTCCGCATATAAACTTATAATAATATCCTATTAACAATAAGTCATAAAATACAAAATACATGTTTCCATAGACATAGAGTTCCTATGCACATCATAGACAATCAACTTGAGACTGGATTTATATAATACAATAAGCCTGAGGAAAGGAATTTATTGTTAACTAGCGACCCGCCGTTGCTTCGCACGGTTCTTACAACCTAAACATGTTTATTACACATAAACCTGGAATAAATTATCTAAATGATTGTGAAAACCGCATCAATCCATCCATTTTTTTGCGTCGTTTAGAAGAACAATATGGTCACACCAACAGACACGAAAAGCGGCTTTAATTAATAATATGGATAGAAGATGGATACCAACTAGTCGCCACGCCCACAATTTTTAGACGTAGCGATGTTAGGCGATGGTGTTTTGAACGGCTGCAGACACCGTCGCGTAACGCCACTTAGCCGCGAAACGCTTTTTTACCATACATTTACATTTTATTCCGATACCGTTATGTAATTATGGTCTCATTCAACAAGTAATACCGCTCTATTTGTGATTTTAGATGTATCTTAACTAGGATTTCTTTTACCTGCCTACTGTAAATTTACAACCATTCACTAGATCAATTTGTAGCTTGCATTTGCATCACTATAACTATAGGGAGTCACAAGGATTTTGAAAATCTGAACGTAATTAATGTATGTAAATCAATATCTTTAGATAACTTTTAGAGCTTTCCTCGTGACTGGGAAAAGTCAGGGGTCTTTGTATGTAAAACATTCGATGTAAGGAGCCTAAGATTGCAGATATTTAGCTGACCTTTTGAAATAGCGCTAAGTCATCTAAACCTACACCGACTAAATAAATAGGAATTCTTTATTATTATCATTGTCTATTTTTACATCCCTCATACATTTAAGAAAAAGTCCTGGGACAACCAAACCTAAAACATTCCTTCCCTCCTACCCTCAACTATAACTATCTACCTAAGATGGTATATTTAAATTCCCAGCATGAAAATATCTGAGAATAAAGTGCCATCTTCCATTATCGTTATTTATAGTACAGAAATACTAATTATATTAATAATTAATCAATAAATAAAAACTAAGATCACGTTTTTGCCCTTATTCTACGCTATACTTACAATTTTAAAGTACTTATAGATATTCTATTTCACGAAGTCTGTTTGACTGTTTGTAGTTGTGCCTGCACATTGTTTTAGTGTGCGTAAGCTCAGGAGCGCTCAGTCGTGACTGCGATTCCCAACGACGCTGTCTGGGTCACTACTTTATACACCGAGTACCATCAACATAGAAACTGAAGACTTTCTTAGGGAGTTAAGTGGACATACGTCAACAGACAATTTACAAATTTTTGTTTTTTTAATTCCTTTTTTAGAATAGGTACCTACTGTTAATATGCCTTTCGGTATTTTCTTTCTATATTATTTTATAAGCAATTAAAAAATTGTTACATTTTTAAGAAAGAATATGAATTTACCGTATCACACGCAGAGCCTAACTACCACAGCCTAGCTGTGATTTGACTCATTTAAGGCGAAAGCGCCAGGGTAGCCCGCGAAATTCATTTTTTTTTTAGGTTTTTTGCAATTTGCCGGTCAGTATTAAGTTGTACGTTGATTAAAATATGATTCGCGGTCGTAAAAAATATGTATTTACAGAATTATAATCATTAAAGTCATCAACACAACTCTCTAAGACCATGTAATCCCCAAATGTCAAGATTTCATGAATTAGTCATTCTTGGGGATTACAAATAAATATTTCTTAAGGGGGAACCTTAAGAAATATTTCTCAGCGCACAGAGCAGCAACACAACAACAAAAACTGTGCAACGGATATTAGGTATATTTGCATCAAAGAATATTTAACAAAATAAGACAAAAGCTCTGAAAAGATTATAAGTGAAAACTTAAACCTTATTACCTACCATTGGTAGCAAAACTTGGCATAAACCATGTGAAAAGGCCAAAAAAATTGAAAAATAATAAGTATTATTAATCATTTTATTTCGGACAACTTTATGATCCATAAAAAAGAATATTTAAAATATTTAGACCTAGATTTCGAATTAATAACTAATTTGCAAGATAATTCCATCCTAACCTACGGTGCTCGGACCTGAAGCGCAATTCTCGTAATTTTAAGACCGTTCAGTCTGATTACAGTCTCAATTTGTCAAAAATACCTCAAATTTCCTTACATTTTGAAATTTTTTGACTATTGTCGCTGAGAAGAGACTGCGACTAGATTTTCAACGTTTTTAAATTACAAAAATTGGCGTTCCGGTCGCTCACCGGGTCGCAAAAGTTCTGCCTTGGAGTTTGCCAAAGAGCGATGGAAAACAGCATTCTGGGTGTAAAAAGACAGCACAGGATTCGGAACACCACGCTGCGTAGTAAAGAAAGCTGCCAGGCTCAAATAGGATTGGGCGGGTGACGCAATCATCATGATCATCATCATCGGCATCAGCCGCATGCACGATGACTGCTGGGCAAAAGTCTCCACACAATGGGTGCCTGAAGATGGACGGCGCCGCGGAGGCCAGCCCAGAAAGACATGGCGAGATGACCTAGACGCATACCGCGAGGGCTGGTTCGAGGTAGCTCGAGAAAAGAGTTCAGGACAAGACAGTAGGTATATAGGTTGACAAAAAAAAAAACCTAATAAAAGATGACTCCGACGACATGCGACAGCAACAGCGACTCTGTATTTAATTTATTTTGTTTTTTTTATTGCCTTACTTTCATATTTTTCTCTTTGTAATATTACCTATTTTTTAAACAAATTATTTCCGTTCTTCAAATAAAAATAAATAATTAAATCCACGTTAGGTTTTATTACTAACGCTACCTAGGTTCACGGTTGACGCACATAAATACGCAAGTCGGGACACTCGGGACACGTCACTAGGTAAGTACTACAACCGACACTGCGCAGACTTCGTGAGATAGATCATCTGTACCAGTTTAAATACTACTGACAACACATACATTTATTTGATATGGGTATTTCACAATACCGAGATTTTGTAGCTGTATCAAGTCGATCCATGCTACGTAAATGGACCTATGCTGATGTTGCTTCATAGTTCAATATGTCAGCTAGTTTAATCGTCCTCGTCTCGTGGTTCGCCCCTGGCCTTTGCTACCGACCTGACGAGGGATGGCGAAGCTTCTTTCATGTCGTAGGCCCAACCAATACCCGCAAAATAATTTAACAGTGACGTAGTCATGTTGATGGGTATTCCGAGTTCGGCTGCCTTGTAGTCCCAAGGGAAGGTGTGGTGGTAGTTGTGCCAACCCTCACCCATCGCTACTATGGAAACGCCCCAATTTTCAACTGGCATTATATTCCTGAAATTAAGAGTCTGTAATTAGGCTCTGTGGTCCTCAGCATCTTGTACCGTTTACACACCGTT
Organism: Oligia fasciuncula; assembly: GCA_963082905.1. Classification (NCBI taxonomy): domain Eukaryota; kingdom Metazoa; phylum Arthropoda; class Insecta; order Lepidoptera; family Noctuidae; genus Oligia; species Oligia fasciuncula. The sequence continues at coordinate 9,049,574 of OY720395.1, read as the reverse complement.
TACGCCTACTGCCCAAGTCTGTAATTTACAAAAGTTGTGGCTTGGCACAATGTAGGTATAAAAAACCGGTCAGGTGCGAGTCGGACTCGCACACCGAGGGTTCCGTACCTACTAGGTATGTAAATAGCACAGGTCTGCAATGGTATTCCCCTTTCAGTTTTGATGAATGATTTGGATAGATTTTGGGGCGCTGATTACGGGAAAAATATTTTAAAAATTCCATCACGTCAGGTTTTTTATTTATTTAGCATCGTCTTTTTTTGCTAAAATTAGGTACCTAGGCCTCTTTTATTTAATAATTATATTTTATTTAAATCGTTTCTTATTAAACAAAAACACACTGAATGGTTTTATCAGACACTAATGAAGAAGTTCTCATAATTAGTTAAATATAACTTAGTTATTTATGTGACATATTATATCCTACCAAAAAAAGTTGTATTTTTAAGAGTAATTCCACTTTGCCCCACCAAGCCCGCCACCCTGGTGTGGCAAAGTGGACTGCCTAAAATTTTGCAGTGGAATATGCCCCACTATTCTGATTTGATGGGGCGGATAACACTAACCTAACCTAAGCATTTTTTTTAAATAATTATCCTCGTCTAACTAATTCGGTTCTCGATAGCCTGTTAAAAATAATCTCTTTTTTCCATATTTTTTTTCTATATAATTTAGTCGTCTCTGGCACTCGCCGGCCGCTGCCGCGGCACCGCTCGCTTCGCTCGCTCGGCTCGTGCGTAGGAGGTCACAGTTTTAACCTAACCTAACCTAAGCATTTTTTTTTAAATAATTAACCTCGTATTTATGCTAGTGTTATCCGCCCCATCAAATCAGAATAGTGGGGCATATTCCACTGCAAAATTTTAGGCAGTCCACTTTGCCACACCAGGGTGGCGGGCTTGGTGGGGCAAAGTGGAATTACCCATTTTTAAGTCTTTGCTAAAGACCACATTTCTAGTAGACTGTGTTTCTTGTATATCGTTAGAAGAGTGTTAATGAACGTAGAAGTTTTTTTTTTGTATAAATAGCATTATCATTGTTTTTAGGGTTCCGTGCCCAAAGGGTAAAAACGGAACCCTATTACTAAGACTTCGCTGTCCGTCCGTCCGTCCCTCCGTCTGTCTGTCACCAGGATGTATCTCAAGAACCGCGGTAGCTAGACAGTTGAAATTTTCACAAATTATGCATTTCTGTTGCTGCTATAACAAAAAATTCTAAAAACAAAATAAAATAAATATATAAGGGGGGCTCCCATACAACAAACGTGTTTTTTTCGGCGTTTTTGCCTTGTGGTACGGAACCCTTCGTGTGCGAGTCCGACTCGCACTTGGCCAGTTTTTTTATAAAATCAGAAAGGTACTTCCGTGCAATTCGTGACGCTCACTTGAAAAATTTTTGCTACCCCCTTTACACATAAAACTGGGGATGTTGAAACAATTTGTGAAGGCGCTGAACAAAAAAGGAGAAGGTTTTAAATAATTATCTACCTATACCAAAATTTTTCCACCTCTGTCTGAAGCTAAACTGAAAAGAGGTATTTTCGTTGGTCCGGACATAAGAAAATTGATGAAAGATACAGTTTTCGATGAAAAATTGAGTGAAATTGAGTTACAAGCCTGGAAATCTTTTAAGGAAGTACTCAGACATTTTCTAGGAAACCACTAAAGTTCAAATTATGAGGAAATTGTGGAGGAAATGATTGAACATTTTGGAGAAATGGGATGTTCGATGAGCATTAAACTTAATTTCCTTAATTTCCATTTGGACTACTTTCCTGATAACTTGGGAGCTGTAAGTGAAGAACACGGTGAAATATTTCAGTAGGATCTGAAAGAGATGGAACGTCGCTATCAGGGAAAATGGAATAAAATAATGATGGCAGACTATCTATTGTTGGCTTTTAAAGCGAGATGATCCAAGTCGGAATTTCAAGAGGAAATCTCACAATCGAGCTTCGGTGACAAAACAGCAAGATACCACAAAAGTATTTACTTAATATTTTTAATTTGTTTAATACTATCCCTCAAATGTATTTTTAATGTTTTAAAGTCATGTTACTGTTTCTTAATTGTAATAAAAAAAAATAACTCCACGCGTTCCTGAGAAAAAGGGTCTTGACGGACGGACAGACAGACGGACAACGAAGTGATCTTATAAGGGTTCCATTTTTCCTTTTGAGGTACGGAACCCTAAAATGGCGTAAAGACCTACGCACGGTCTACAAAAATATCTTGTGCGGCCGTGCACACCCCGCGCGTTACGACCAGACTTTACGATAGGAGTTACTACATGAAGGGTGTGATTAAATTAATGACCAGAACGTGACTGCGTTCCTACCTATGCGTACTACTGATGATAAATAGAATAAGCAGAATGTAAAGAATGTAGGGAGGTCTTTGCCCTGCTCGAGGGGACATAATAAACTGAACAAAGTACTAAAGAAGGAATCATACTTGTCATAAGGCTTGTTGCCCCACAAATGCGCGAAGCTGTTGACCGACCAGGTAAAGTTGAGGCTCAGTATGTATCGTAGTACAGCCTGTGACATGATGGACGCTTCCCAGGATTCGTTCCAGCACAGGGCAGGAATTATTGACGGCACAATCCAGCAGCATGCTATCTTGAATAACAGGAAATACCTGAAATAGTTCAAGAATGGAATGTTTTGTTAGCACCGATGGGTAGAAGCCTGATGACGATGTAATATTTTAGAGATCATAGTTAAAAATGTTACGTGCTTTCTTATAATAATTTATTTGATAAAATTTATCATTTTAGGCGAAAGGTGGGGGTATGTAGACCGCACTATAGGTACCTACGAAAGGTGGGGGTATGTAGACCGCACTATAGGTACCTACGAAAGGTGGGGGTATGTAGACCGCACTATAGGTACCTACGAAAGGTGGGGGTATGTAGACCGCACTATAGGTACCTACGAAAGGTGGGGGTATGTAGACCGCACTATAGGTACCTACGAAAGGTGGGGGTATGTAGACCGCACTATAGGTACCTACGAAAGGTGGGGGTATGTAGACCGCACTATAGGTACCTACGCGTCTGCCTAACCATTGGGGAATACAGGTGTGATGCTACATTGACGCTGCTTACGAGAATATTTGAATTTCTATACGTATTTTTTTCTACGGAACGAGCTACTGGCTACCTACTGCTAAAGCGAAGATAAAATTTTCTCTGCGACAAATGCTTCGTAAATTTGTTAGATCTTATTTTTACGGAAAAGACTACGAGAATATTGTATTTTCTCATTTTCTTTATGTTACAAACAGTTTCATGTAGGTATACAGATGTACAGTCGCCGTGAGATATTATATTGTAGCAGGCAAGGTGACTAAATACTTCTAAACAATTTTTATAAATGTCAATAAGTTCCATACACTACAAGTTACCATTAATATCGAAAAATTCATTACTTCATTAACATCTGAGCAGATCAAACCCACATTTCCGACCCACACTTGTCCATTCCCAAATCACGACAAAATAATTCCATATTTAGAAAGTGACACCCATATTGACCTTTAGATGCTTGTCAATAATTTCTATAGGTACACACAACTAACCAAAAATATCTGAACATTCACAACGTCATGTGTATCTACGCAGACACCGGTAGTTGGTACCCCTCTGCCTATAACCCTTCGGGGAATACAGGCGTGATGTTGATAATTTAGACTTTGAAATAGGGATATTGCTAATCCATTGCTTCATAATGTTCGAAAAAATTTTCTGCTCAACGACGTAAATAACGCAATGAATGTTGTTGAACTGTCAACATGAAAGCCATTCCTACTGTTAGTATGTTAGGCAGTTATCCCGCAGACAGTATTGGACTACCTTGTATGGAACTGAATAAGGGGATCATTGATGATGTCGCTCATGTCGATCTTGACGCCCTGTTTCAGCACGTCAGGGTGCTTCTTCATCATCAGCCATCCGACGTGAGAGAAAAAGAACCCGCGATTGGCGTCGTGCGGGTCCGCTGATGTTTCAGAGTACTTGTGGTGCACGCGGTGGTCCCGAACCCACTCGTATATAGTGTTCTGTTCACAAAGAGAAGTAATAAATAACCAAGCTAGCAGAAGTATTTTTACCGGAAAAATTCATTGTGATTGTGAATTGAAGTGAAGGTGACAAACGTTTTTTATTTTTGCGAAATATCTTTTTGTGTCATCACACGTGCTAAGCGTGCTAATGTAATTTTGTACAAAACAAATAAAAATCGCGACTTTCACTAAATTGTAGACCTTTGGGTCTCGTTATATTTTTCTTACCACGCCAGTTAGTTATTTCAGACTAAAGTTTTATATGTAGCGAGGGTAGGTAGTTATGTAGGTATGTTAAATATATCCAGTGAACCAACCCTGCGATTACGGGGTGAAAGGGATGCGGTTCAGAAGAGTGCAATAAAGATTAAATGTGCAAAATAAAGGGGATACTACCTGACCAGCCACCGAATAGCATATGATTAGAATCCATTGTAGGGGCAGTTTAGCTTTGTAGGAGCGGTGACACCAGTACCGATGTACCCCTCCTGTCACCCCGAACCCAGCAACCAGGCCGGTGAAATATCCTGAAACATGAAGTACCGGTACAAACATTTTACACACATCTACCTACTTTACTTATGGGTTTTTTTTTTATTACTAAGGTCATAATGTTATCAGACTTGTGGTTGACACATCTACCTATAGGCAGCTATAGGTAGGTACCTACGTTACATACATCTAAGAGTATATTCTGTCTAACTGACTGTCTATGATCTATCTACCTAATGGTTTTGTGGCAAAAGTTTGAAAGTTACTCTTTAACCGCAGGATGTAAAGGTTCAGAATACCTAATGATGAAGGTTGGCAGAATAACCATTCAACTGGCTGTATAACGCCGGCCTTCGTGCTGGAACGTATGAGCAATAGCGATTTCAATTTGAAAGAACTATCTCTGCCATATTATCATAAAGGAATAATGTGGGATAACGTTATAGGAATGGGCTGCAATGTCTGTAGCTGTAGCCGTCTGCCAGTGCCTGTGCGTACCTATGCACTGGACGCTGTTTGTTGCTATTGAATAACAACAAACTGTGATCGGTAATTAGATTGCATGGAAATAACATAGATACGCTAAGTATAATTTATATCAATGTCTTCTTTGATCATTTTTTGTAGAATTATTGGAAGGCTCATGATTAACAGTGGAATTACACGTTGGTGTGAAAATGATCGAAATAAGCTCTGATTGCATAGTAATTTTACTTACCGAATATGAAAGTTTGCCATTTAAATGGATTTTTGCCGAGATAGTTAAAGAACCATATGACGGCTAAAACGTGGAACACCGTAATGGATATGGTATTGACCCATCTGATTGGAGTTAGGAATCCCATGCTTTTCTCCCATTTTCGTACCGGTGCGAGAAACTTTGGGTCATTTTTACTTAACATCTGGTCGTAAGGACTGATCTGGTACAGTATGCCATTGGCTCTGGTGTCGCTGGAGTCCTTCGCTGGGTGATGGAGCTTGTACTGAATGTAGTCGGTCGTGTGAAGCGGTTGCTCCAATTCAGTCTCCGTAAAAGTTATTGGAGCCATTGTTGCTTACTGAAAACAAAAAGAAAAATTGCTCAAATTCAGAACGGGCGACAGTGACAGGCGATTTGTTTCCACAGTTTTGAACCTGCATCCCCAGGTTCAAAACTGTCATACTGAACAATGTGAAGAACTATCATCATAGTAAATGTGTCAGAGAACACGATATTAAATGTAAATGTTTTACAGGATTACACGGACATCGACACGCAACCTGTACCATGGATTCAGTAGTACAGTGTCGACCAAACGTCCTTAAGCAAGGTCGCAAAGTTATAGTTTGAAGTTTAGTTAGTGACTTACGACCTTCTTTTAATGAGTAATTTGACACACACCCGCATATTACTCGAATAATCACGCTATTGAATATGGTTCCGTGTCATGTTCGTCTTGTTCACTCGTAAAACTTAATGATTATACCCACAGAAATCTTAATAAATAAATTATAAGGTGGACAGGTGCACCATTCACCGCGAAAGAATGTTGTGGTTCTTTGTTGGTTGATAATAATTTGATATTGTGGGTTAGTGAAGTGTGTTTAATCTATTAGAAGTGGTTCATTTTGAAACGCAAGCAAATTTAAATATTGAGATGAAAGCGGATATTATCGCGTTGCGTAAAAGTGGACTTAATATTATACCACAAATATTTGATGAAACCGGACTGACTGTGAGTATTATGATTTAATTCTTTTATCGAACATTTATTTAATTAATGTATAACTGCTGATCCTTGTAGTTATTTTATTAAACGTTTTATATTTACCATAGGGTCTAAATAGAAGAAAAAATATATATTTCCAAGAGTTTATTTATTTACTTTTGGAATGATGAATATAACATTAAGTATAAATTATAATCTTATCATTTTGTAACATTTGAACTATTTTCAAAATATTTTTGACGTGACAACGTCTTAAATTAGGTTGCGACTGGGAGTCACTTATGAAAAAGTGTAACGCTCGGTAACGTTACGATGAGTCACCGAACGAGAGAGAGGCCCGCCGAATGCCTTGCGTCTCTCTCCCACTCAACTATGATCGGATGATCGGTCGTTGTCACGTAAAATCTTCGCCCGTAAAACCGACTTTACAGGCAACCATTTTTTTTTTCAAAATAGTAGTTAATAATATTTTATCATTTTGCTAGTAGCCTTACAATATTCCTTTTTTGTTTTAGAGAAATTACCTACCTACTGTGAGTAGGAAGGTCAAAAGGTCGGAGGGTCCGTGCCAGTCGAACGCGATCGACAGTGGAAGGCCCTAGCTGGTCAGTGAATAAGAAACAAGTGGTTTTAACCAACCAGTTACCAGATGAAGTTGCATTGCAAGGAAATATGCAGAAATATGTTTAAATATTATAGGATCCATACGCCAGCGTTTACTTGATAGCATGGATAATAATGGGGGTTATACAACGTATTAAGTTATAAATTACAAATTGATTTTAGTAATATTAAAATAATATTGTGTCTTAACCGTATTAAGGATTATTTTGAGGTTTATAGTTTCAATCTTCTTTTCATAATGAATATGAATACTTAAGCTATAACCGCAATTATAGAACAATATTATTTTATGAAAGATACTTACAATATTCTAAGTCTATTGGTCGTAGTTCACATGCTTTACTTCAATAAATTGTTCTTTAAGGGAAAATAAACTGTTTTAAAAGTTTATTTATAAAATTGTGACGAATAAAATTTTGGAAATCACTTAAAAATCTTTTTTTTTTAATCCCATATTTCAATAACAATATAATAATACAAATAAAATAAATATTACATTATTATTCTCGTGTATTAATTAATCGAATAATAATAAAAAAAGAAAAGAATAATGTTGAAAAGATAAATTAAAGTTTCATCTCGAGATTCGAACCTAGGCCAACTTATTTAATAATCCAATACGCAACGCTATCCGCTAGCGGTACTTGTTATGAAGATGTGAATTTTAGCAATCGTATGAACCAACTAAGGTCATACGTAATTACACCGCGCGTGTGAAAAAGCGACGGTATAATTATTTTTGTTTCGTTCGACGTTAGCCAGTGTACACACACAGACGTAGGTACGGGCCTGCGCGGCGCGGGCGCGGGGATGGCGTACAGCATGTTCACAGAAATTTCAACTTTATTGTGCCTATGCAAATTTGTTGCAGACCGTATATGACTCTGATTTTCTGAACCTACCTGCGATGGAATTTTCCGGAAGTTATAAAAAAAAATCGGTTCCATACATTTAGACCGCGTAGGTACTGCACTTTTCTATGAAACAGCAGATTTTTTTTTTGATAACCTACTAAATTTTTTAAGCTAGAATCTTGTGATCAATGTGATCTCTAGAATCTTGTGCTGAATTTAATTCATGGTTACAGTTTGCCCGTCGGTGTTTATAACCCCCTGTTTACGCCAGGACAGTGAACTTTACAAAATATGCAGTTATTGAACCAATATTAATTTGCATAAAAACTAGCTCAAATTAATTATTATCTGTAGTTAAAAAGTCATTGTAAACCTTCGCGTCGATACAATATGTTACCTTAATGGTAGCATTGACAATATATCTCACGAAGGCACTCAATAGATGTGAAAGCTCAACCATCTAGAGTAGAGAAGCTATAACATAATCTGAGATTATTTAAGTAGGTAGGGCAGGCTTCTTATAATATCATTGAGGGCAGGGTGTGAAAGGGAGAGGTCCGGCACACACACTTTGTTTTCGTTTTTGTAGTGATTATGTATCGCCTGAGTCGAATGCATGAATATTTACTTAGATAATAAGAAATATTCAAAAGCGAAATTATGATGACTTGTAATAATTAATCATTTATATCAAATTAGACGTGTTTAAATCATTATATTTCTTTAAATAATTATATAAATTATAATAAATTGTCTTCCTTCCAGTTTGCAACTGGATAGGTTGCGTCAAAACTGGAAAGACAAACGTGTAATTTGACACGGGCTCGCGAAAGATTGAAGGAGTGGAAGGAGGCCTGGGACAGCGTAGGCTAGTAAAAAAAATATCTATCCCAACGTCTCCACCCTGGAATTCGTGTCTCGCGCCCCAAGATACAGACTAATTCTCTAGTTTGGTGCTCACTGGAAAATAATACTTTGTAACCTATCTGTTGGTAATTAATGTCTCCCCAGGGATGTGCCTTACAGGCGTTGCACGGCGGGGTTCCGGAATTGGTTTTTTATAAGTAACCGGAACCAACCCTATGTGCTGATGGTGATCACCGGGGTGGGTTTAATGAGTTAAAAATCCCACACTCCCCGACCTCCCTCCCCGAGGTCGGGTGCGTTTTGAAGGTTTCCCCAAGACAACACAAAAAAAGTTAATATTTTAAGCTGCTCGTCTCTTGTCGTCTCAAATTGGCATTAATCTCTGGTGAACCTGCTTATTATATTACCTGGACAATAAACTATTTTCTATTTCTAATTATCCCAATTTTCCTCTCATTTTCAAATAACTTTAGGTAATAATGTTCAATCCATCATAGAGAACTTATCATTCTGCTGTTATCAAAGTGTAGTAAAAGTGTTAAGAACCTCTTAAATCTTAGACCAAGTTAAATGTAAGGAAAAGGGAGGACGCTTTCGTCTCTGACAACAGCCGTGGGAAAAAGGAGGACGATTTCGTCTCTGACAACAGCCGTGGGAAAAAGGAGGACGCTTTCGTCTCTGATAACATTCGTGGGAAAAAGGAGGACGCTTTCGTCTCTGACAACGGCCGTGGGTAAAAGGAGGACGCTTTCGTCTCTGACAACGGCCGTGGGTAAAAGGAGGACGCTTTCGTCTCTGACAACGGCCGTGGGTAAAAGGAGGACGCTTTCGTCTCTGACAACGGCCGTGGGTAAAAGGAGGACGCTTTCGTCTCTGACAACGGCCGTGGGTAAAAGGAGGACGCTTTCGTCTCTGACAACGGCCGTGGGTAAAAGGAGGACGCTTTCGTCTCTGACAACGGCCGTGGGTAAAAGGAGGACGCTTTCGTCTCTGACAACGGCCGTGGGTAAAAGGAGGACGCTTTCGTCTCTGACAACGGCCGTGGGTAAAAGGAGGACGCTTTCGTCTCTGACAACGGCCGTGGGTAAAAGGAGGACGCTTTCGTCTCTGACAACGGCCGTGGGTAAAAGGAGGACGCTTTCGTCTCTGACAACGGCCGTGGGTAAAAGGAGGACGCTTTCGTCTCTGACAACGGCCGTGGGTAAAAGGAGGACGCTTTCGTCTCTGACAACGGCCGTGGGTAAAAGGAGGACGCTTTCGTCTCTGACAACGGCCGTGGGTAAAAGGAGGACGCTTTCGTCTCTGACAACGGCCGTGGGTAAAAGGAGGACGCTTTCGTCTCTGACAACGGCCGTGGGTAAAAGGAGGACGCTTTCGTCTCTGACAACGGCCGTGGGTAAAAGGAGGACGCTTTCGTCTCTGACAACAGCCGTGGGAAAAAGGAGGACGCTTTCGTCTCTGACAACGGCCGTGGGTAAAAGGAGGACGCTTTCGTCTCTGACAACGGCCGTGGGAAAAAGGAGGACGCTTTCGTCTCTGACAACGGCCGTGGGTAAAAGGAGGACGCTTTCGTCTCTGACAACGGCCGTGGGAAAAAGGAGGACGCTTTCGTCTCTGACAACGGCCGTGGGTAAAAGGAGGACGCTTTCGTCTCTGACAACGGCCGTGGGAAAAAGGAGGACGCTTTCGTCTCTGAAAACGGACGTGGGAAAAAGGAGGACGCTTTCGTCTCTGACAACGGCCGTGGGTAAAAGGAGGACGCTTTCGTCTCTGAAAACGGACGTGGGAAAAAGGAGGACGCTTTCGTCTCTGACAACGGCCGTGGGAAAAAGGAGGACGCTTTCGTCTCTGACAACAGCCGTGGGAAAAAGGCTTGAGTGTACGAATGTGGGCCAAAAGATATTCTGGACATTATGATCGGCAAACGGCACCCTAATTGCGTAATACACTATCAATCACAATCGGAATAATTTTTAAGGATATTGCTAATCCATTGCTTCTTATGCTCGAAAAATTTGTCTACTCAACAACTTAAACGCAATGAATGTTGTTGAACTGTCAAAATGAAACCCATTGCTACTGTTAGTTTGTTACGCAATTACCCCGGTCGTGTTAGGGTGACTCGTATATTTTGATGACGTACTTGACAGGGGTTTATCGGCTGACATATGGGCTGACGTCAGATTTAAAGCCAAAGATACGTACTCCGTAACTGTAAACTGAAGCAATGATGCTAAAGAGGTTTGGAATTATTGCATTCTTATGATACCCTCGTGTGAAGGATTTACGGTTTTCTTGGGTTGAACCATGTTGAGATATTTTATCAGAATTTGGACGAAAGACATCAAAAAAAAAAAAGGATGGAAACGTCTATCCTTTTTATGCGACTTCAAAAAAAAGGAGGAGGTTATGCATTCGGCCAGTTTTTTTGTTCATGTAGGTACCTACACCAGTTTGTCCGCGATCATGCAGAATCACGGTGAAGTTGAATGCATAGGTATCCCCCTCCTTTATTGAAGTCGTTTAAAAATAACTTAAATTTCGGAAGACGGTGGCAATATAACGAAAATACAAAACCAGTGACTTCAGAAATTAATTTTTCACTCTGTAGTGTTTGTTTGGGAGTCTAGCATTGTTAGAAGTGGCTCATTGAACTAAACCTATGCATTCAATATTATTCGTTGCCAAGCTGCTCTTTATCTCCAGCCATAGAAAACGACCACCGGTAAATGCGAATTAAGACATTAAGTAAGGAGTTACATGTCTTAATTCGCATTTAACGGTGAGAATTTACTTAACTTTCGAAAATGGTTTCGTAGGTCAGCGCCAGAATTGAGTCACACACTATCAATCTCAATCTGAATAATTTTTAAGCATATTGCTAATCCATTGCTTCATAGGATCGAAAACTTTGTCTGCTCAACAACGTAAATAACGCAATGAATGTTGTTGAACTGTCTAAATAAACCCATTGCTATAGTGTGTTACGCAATTACCCCGCAGGGTTGACCGAGAAAATAGGACCTTGTCTGTATTATAGCTGTACTAACTTTTGCCCGCGGCTTCGCAATCGTGGAGGTCGGAAATTATCCCAGGGAAATGTAATAATTGAATAAAAAGTATCATATGTCCTAATCTAGGTTATGGTTTACCCGTGTGCCAAATTTCATACAAATCCGCCCGTAACAAAAAAACTCACTTTCGCATTTACAATATTATTTAACGCAATGAACTGGTATTTACTTCGGCGAAAAGTATAATCATAGTCAAAAATATATGTATTTAATAGATATTAAGTTGTTTGTATGTAGGGGTAATCTCTGGAACTACCAGTGGGATTTGATAAATTCTTTTTGCATTGGTTAGCCCAATTCTTGAGGAAGGCTATTTAACATCACGCTATGACCCTAAGGAGCCGAACAAAACGAAATAACGTCAGAAAGAACGCTAAGCGAAGACGAACTGATAGCGCGGGCAGGTGATGCGATGCGACGGGATAGATCAACGGAACAAGAAATTTCACGCGGACGAACTCGCAGGCAGAAAATATGTTCATGTCAATCAGTAGATAAGCTATAATTCTTCAAAGTTTCTGAATCCACGAAGTTTCGTGCGTGACACGGTGAACGAATAGAATACACTATTACAATACAGGTACAGTCAGCAATAAAAGTCGATTAACAATGTTCTATGTATTATTGATATTGATACGAAAATATGTTTCGATACATGACTTTCACCGTTTCATATAAGAGTTCATACCTACTCTTAAAATTTTATATCAGTTCCGATTCTTTAAATGTGAATATTTTTTATATAATAATCAAAATACTACACTATCTCTAGTACTAGTCATCTTCTTGTTGATGACCGTACCCACACGTCAATCACAACCACACATGAGTATGTATGTATGATTGATTGATCTAAATAATGGATGTGAGTTTGTTTCAGTAACTTTGGAATATGTCCCGTACATTGTTTTCTCTATAATGAATGGTTTTCCCACTCTATTCATTTTGAGTCTTACGCTCGTGTGGTTCTTTTACGCTTGTATCGTCGGCTCGTTAAAACTTGTTTGCTTAATTACGTAATGTATTTTCTAAATATAAAATACATTACATAGATAGGCAGATACCTAGCCTTTACCCAACTATAATGGGGTCCGCTGCCAGTCTAACCGGATGCAGCTATTCAGCTATTCTAGTGTACAATAAAGTATATTTAAATAAATAATTACAAAGTATACTCTGTGTTAGTACGATCTTTTACAAGATAATAATCAATCAAGCAAACCAGAAAATTAATTAATTATGTATACAATTTACACACTTCGTGTCACTAAATAAAAAACGCGCGTAAGTTTATAATTTTACATTGTCATGCATTGACATATTGTTGTCATGTCATAATTTACGCATAAAGGAAATATAAATATTAAGTAATTCGCACAGACGTTGAGATTATATATTTTGCGATCAATTACGGCTACTCAATAGTGGACAACTGTAGCCCGATAAGAGAAGATATGAAAGGAAAAAAACTCTAACAAAACTTTCACCTTTAGGTACGTACATTTTGGGACCAAAATGAAGGTTTGTTACGGGATTTACGCGCTAATGATTACGCAGACGTTGCCTGTAAATGCTTACTGCCCAGAGACTGCGTTGGCGTCACTTCCCTTTGTGTTGGAGTACGCTGTGTGGCGCGGGTGGCATCAGGCTGTCATCTATACTCCAGATCTTGAGCAAGGTATGTTTTGGAATACTGTTACTACGGTTACTGTTAGCCAGTATCATCCCACTGCTGGGAAAAGGTCTCTCTCTATGACTTCCAGCTTTTGCGATCCAATTAGTTTAGTCAAGCTCTTCCCGCCATTGCCTCTACAGCGTCGGCGTCGTCTACCGGATTTGTCGCGACGCCTTATCTGGCTGTGTCAGCACATAGTGGCTATTTTGGCCAACAGCTCATTTCTCATTCGGCAGACGTGGCCAGCCCAGTCCCACTACAACTTTGCGGCTTTGTGAGCAACGTCAGTAATAATCTATGTTTAGAAGCGCAGTGTGATGTTGCGAATATGGTTTGATAAATAATTTGACACCTAGAATAGTGCGCTCCATCGCACTTTGGAAAACCTTGAGTTTGGACTTGTGTGTTGAAAGTTGGAATACGATACATTAAAACCTGGATGAAAAATATTGTCTAATAGTTATGAGATAACGGCTAATATAGATACCTACACAGATACATAAAAAGAGACGTCAATCCCAAAGAAATTAAGATAGCGGTAGGAGGGTCAAATGAGGGAGAATTGTAATAACATAAACTATTGTTCTATAACACATGAAGAAATTCTGCTGATAAGAATTTATATAATGGCGGTACAGCCCGTTTTACAAATAATGGATGCTCAAATAAATACCTACAAGGCGAAATGTATTTAATTTTAGATGTTTGACCATAAGGGTACTTATTCTACGCCTGCCTGCCTAGCTTCTCTGGAAAATACAGGCATTATGTTTTGGTAAAACAATATTAAGGATCCATCGTCAGCAATAGTAAATTAAGGTGTGCTTGCTAATTAACTTAACAAACATGCAGGTACTGATGACAATACCATCATACCGCAGTCGGTCAGAAACGTCATTCAAGTTGAGGGTATTGTTTGACAAAATACTGAATCATGAATCTCGTTTAAAAACGAAACAAACAAATACTTAGTATACCTATAGGTCTGCTGAAGCTCCTCAGAAGATCATCCTGTGTCGAATATAAAGTCTTATAATGCACAACAGGAAGTAAAACGGTGAAGTTTCTCTAGTCGTTAGAAGGAATTCTATTCTGGGTTTAAACTCCAAATACCAATATCATCAATATACTTGGCTTTACAACATATAATCAGCCTATAAGTGTTCCCACTGCTGGGACACAGGCCTCCTCTCTTCGAGAGGGAAAGGGCTGTAATCCACCACGCGGGCCCAGTGCGGGTTGGAAGATGTCACGTGTCTTCGATTTTCTAGTTCTAGAACGTGCCGGTTTCCTCACGATGTTTTCCTTTAGCGTTCCGAGAGCAGTAGTGATGAAATAATTTATACAAAATAAAGCGCGTGAGTGGGTTCAAACCAACGACCTACAACTAGTAAGTCGTGGCCGTTACCACCGAGCCACCACTGCTCTCCAGGGCCCCAATTCCAAAGACTCTTATTTTGAGTCCCCCGCGTAATCTTACCACGTGTAAATCTGCACGTAAGGTTGTCAAGCGTGGCATTTTGACAGTTAAACACACAACGCCAACTTCACGTTCATTTCGCGCGGTTTCGTTCATTGTCTCATAGAGAATACGTTATTAGCAGATGTCACGACATCTGCTAATAACGTAACGCTAATAGCTAAGGAATTGACGCGGTTTCGAAGTAAGGAATCATTATTTATCTAAATATACTTTATTACTTACTTTATATACTTTTCTTTTCTTTACTTTATATACTTTATATCATTAGTTGTTCATAGTAAATTAGGGCCCAGTACTTACAATAGTTGTAGGTAATTAATATCAGAAGATATAAGTTAATATAAGTGTCCTTTATTTTTGTATTTATTTGTATAGTAAGTTAGTTAGTCTTTTAATTTAGTATCTAGTGTAAATAGTTTGTATTTATTTAATATTTAATTGAAATACATATCAGAAGATGTGATTTAAATGCCGATGTAAAATATTCGCGTGACAATTCGATACACAATAGTAGGTAGGTACAACTTTATTTCGAAGATCGTAACCCGTTGGTTATGTAATGTATAATATTATGAAAGATGCAGTAATAATGGCCCTTGCAATTTGAAGATAAAAAATACGTATAGTTCATGTAGGTCAGTGCGAGCTCAGTCATTCGGAATCTTTAAGTTCATGCCAATCATGGCGTTGTCCTTCAAAAGCTCTGGTTTACCTTAAGTGATTATTAAATAATACGTTTATTTTTTAAAGTCAAGTTCACTGGTAGTATTAACTTAAATTTCAAGGGCACATAGGGCTTCAGTTGGACGTAAATATTAATTTCCGGCTTTAAGATATGAATTTACGAATTAAATTATAATTGAAAGCCTTTTGAAAGCATCAATGCTTCTGATTTTGAATGTTTGTTAATCAAATATCCTTTGACAGCTGAGCGGATTTGGCACAAGTAGACAATGGCATAGATTTACACGTTTATTAGCTTTACTTTCCTTCCGTTCCTTTCCAGAGATGCTAAGGACCAGTCTTTGACGGAGTCCTTCTGAATCGATGAATAAGTACATAAGAAGGTTTTTATCATAAAGTTTCCGTAGGATAAAAACGCAGGTAGCAGCTAGTAATTATAATAGTATCGGGATTTTATGCATTTACTATAATTAGAACATTAGTGAATTTGATGTCATCCCGACTAATTTATAAAATTCATAGGACTGTAACCACAACGTGTATGTTCCAGTGTTCGCTACCGTAGAAGCACCACGAGTAAGTTTATGTACCTACCTATCTACATCTTTAGTAAAAAAAAGGTTGCGAAAAAAAGCCTAATTAATTATAATAATTTGATTATTCTCGGTGTTTATATAAAAACCAGCCAGGTACGGGTAGACTCACGCACTAAAGGTTCCGTCATCAAAATTTTAGACATGATAGAGTCCCCACAGCTCAACGCGTATGTTGTGAAAATTTTAACTGGCTAACTATTACTTTTGAATATATATAAGGGGCTTACAGGACCTAAACACAAAAAAAGCAAGTTTTAGAAACAATAAAAGTATATTATGATCAACTACAGTAAACAAAATCAGAAAAATATAATATGATATTCTTCAGGACATATGCCAGGTAGATAGTGTGTTGAAAACATAATACAACTAATTTGATACGATAGAAAAAAATCATGAAGATACCTCTAAAAACTTTCTTTTTACAATAAAAACCATACTAATATACATGCAATCATTCAGATTTTTTGTCCGATTATTCTACAAACAAAATACTAAAACAGTGTTTTAAACTAGTGTTTTAATTTTTTAGTCCAAACAATGGAATTTTTTGTAAATAAATAATTGCTTCTTAATTTGCAATAAATTACCAGGGTTGTGTCATCGCGCTTCTCTTTCTTTTCTATGCAGTTCGACAAAGACCGCGCTTTAGGTCATGTAGTCGCCGTGACAAACGGGCAGGCATGACAGAGTAGACTTGAGTTCCGTTTTATTCTTCGGTTACGGAACTCTAAAAAGAGGCATGACAAGCAATTAGGTATGTCGAATATTTAATTGTACAATTTGAAAGGTTTGTGCTATTGTTTATTATAATAATACCTACCTATAATTGCGATGAAGAAAAGAATGTAATGATTTCTTCATCGCAAGATAAAAAAGAAATATTGTATATTCTATGTTTTGGTTACTGTAGAATTCTTTCGAAGGCTTTGATAAAATAAAAAAAAACTGTTTTTTTAATAACAACGAAAAGGTTATTCATTCGAGACATCGCCAAGCGGTTGGTGGACTCTTCACTTTACCAGACGGCTGGTCTATTTTTTGGCCAAAGAATTAGCATCGCCATACAACGTGTCAATGCTGCCAGCCTTTTGGTCACTTTTCCTGTTGACAGCAATGCGGACGAATTTTTTGATGCCCTATGATTCTTATCCCTCTTTTTAGGGTTCCGTACCCAAAGAGTAAAAACGGGACCCTATTACTAAGACTTCGCTGTCTGTCCGTCCGTCCGTCTGTCTGTCACCAGGCTGTATCTCAAGAACCGCGATAGATAGACAATTGAAATTTTCACAAATTATGTATTTCTGTTGCCGCTATAATAACAAATACTAAAAACAAAATAAAATAAATATTTAAGGGGGGCTCCCATACAACAAACGTGTTTTTTTTTCGGGGTTTTTACCTTGTGGTACGGAACCCTTCGTGTGCGAGTCCGACTCGCACTTGGCCAGTTTTTTATATACATGTACATAATTTTTAAGTCTGTCAGCTATATATCAGGAAAATATTAATTTTATGCTTGTTCTCAAGTATCAAAAACGGATCCTTTTACTTACCAATTACCTATAACATTTATTTTAGAAATGCAGAGAGTTGAAAGGGAACCTTTTACCTCGGTATGACATGCGAGGAGCTCTGAAACGTACATATATGACTGAAAGAGTGATGAATCAAGAAGTGAAGTGATCGTGAAGTGTGTGATGAGTGGTGAGTGGTGTGTCTTTCAGTCAGGTGAAAGTTTGTGAGGGTGTGTGTGTGTTTATATGTTTGTTACTTCTTCACGGACACACGGCTGGACGAATTTTGATAAAATTTTGTATGGAGGTAGCTGTGACCCTGGATTAACATATAGACTACTTTTTATTTCGATACTCCCACGGGATCGACACTTATGCGGGTGAAACCGCGGGGCGCAGCTAGTATTACCTAAATGTGTATGAATGGATGGGTAGAGACAGACGTAATAAAAGATGAATGGGCAATGTGACGGATGGTAGATACCTACCAACATATGCCGATCCCAAGTACGTAACAAATTCCTGCTAATTCTTACAGAGATGCAATGTGGAAGCGCCACGGTAGCCCACGAAATTAAAATCTAATTTTTTTTGCAATTTGCAGGTCAGTGTGTCATTGATATTTCATAAAATAGTCATTCAATAGGGTTATAAATATGAACTTAGAGGGTTGTATTGATGATTTTAATGACTGTAATTACGTAAATACATACTTGTTACGGTCGCGAATCATGTTTTGTTCAACATACAACCTGACACTGACCTGCAAATTGCAAGAAACGTAAGAAATTTTGAATTTCGCGGTCTACTATGACGCTTCTTCCTTAATATGAAACAGGTAGTACCTAGTGTTAGATCTCAAATTTCAACGGTAAAGACATCATCATACTAGGCGAAAAGGGATTGTAAAATATACAATACTAGCTTCTGCTCGCGACTTCGTCCGCGTTAAATTTCACCCTCCCCCCATTCACCCTCTTAGGCGTGGAATTTCGAAAAACCCTTTATTAGTGGATACCTACCTACTCTTCACAAAGGACACCCTCCAAATTTCATGTCTCTAGGACCAGCGCTTTAGGCTGTGCCTTGATATATCAGTCAGTCAGGACTTTGAATTTTATATAGGTATATAGGGTGACTGGTAATTAGTGACCGATACTTAAACACGTGATTTTACTCATCATTATGAACAACTTTTACTATGGGACCAAACCTGAAATCGCGAAAAAAAAATCAGCTGTTCCCTACATTTATGTTCGTCTAACTCGTCAAAATGTATAGAACAGCTGTTTTTTTTTGACGATTTCAGGTTTGGTCCCATAGTAAAAGTTGTTCATAATGATGAGTAAAATCACGTGTTTAAGTATCGGTCACTAATTACCAGTCAGATGGAGATGACAATACGACAACAAATAAAAACACTGGCAATACTAATGCATAGGAGTGTGTAGGAACTATCAAATAAATTCTAACATTTAAACTAAAAAAGTGATTTTTACTTGCAAAATATTAGTGATGGGCCATGGATGGGCTATGGATATTTTAAATATAAATACAAATAAAGGAGAAACTGACTGACTGACATATCATCGCATAGCCGAAACTACGGGGACTAGGACCGTAAAGTTTAATAAAGGGGGGGGGGGGGTTATTTTTTTTAATAAAGGTCTTATTATTATTATTGTAATCATACAATTTCGAAAACTACCTTTTAAAACAGGTGGAGGGGGTGTTATATTGTGTAGGGGAAAATATGAAATCTACGCGGACGAAGTCGAAGTCGCGGGCGAAGTGCTAGTTAGTTATAGTGACTAAACTGTTGGATATATTTGATTTCGAATTCTCGTATGCAGACTGACAACGTTATTAGAAATACGCAGTTTAATTTATTGTCGTAAGACGTTTACTCGTCTCCACCTTGTATAAAGAAAATGTCACCACGAGTCATTTGGTCTAATTTTCAGATTCAAATCGATGCAAACTCAAAGCATGTATTGCAATTAAACTCCAATTACAGGCAATTTTGAGTTGTCAAGGAGTCGGTCAGTCAGAAAGATGAAGCTAGTTGCCCATTTCAAAGTGTAGTACGTTCCTATGGAGAAGAACGGGCAAGATCCATTGATTAAATTATGAGTTCGTTGACAAAAATGCTGGAATGTGTGTTTTCATTACATCGAATAGTAGATACGGCACGTACGAATCTTAGAGATCAATATGTATGTTGCTGATAAAGCTAATAATATTTGCAGTGTAGTTCTTTTGTTCATTAAAGTTTGTGTTAGATTAATAAACCCATAGATACACGTTTGTTTTAATTTATAATTAGTTAAGTAGGTAGTTGTGCAGATATTTTTTATTTGCATTATTAGCGAAGTTTGTTGCCTTTAGGAACTTGTATGAATAAAGGCACGTACCTAATTATTTTTCTTATAGGTGCGGTCACCAAAGGAGATAAGTACCTACCTAACCGGGGTCATCGGATTTATTTGAAGTTTGGTAAGAAACCGATGGATGGTTTCGAATAAAATTTAATTTAGTTATTAGAAAACAAACAGTTATTAATCAAATTAAATTTCATTCGAAAACATCTATTGGTTTCTTACTAAACTTTAACTACCTATATCCGACGACCCTAGTTACTTATCTCTTTTGGTGACTGTGCTTGTTGATAATAAACCTTTATTTAATACCTACCTACATAGGTACCTACTTATAATGACAGGTTTGTACAAAAGTGTTTAATGTAACTTTAAAGATTTATAATATACAGAATATCTAATAAAAAAATGAATTAAGTATGACTGTTTATGCGTTATTAAAATGTTGTAGGTAAGAATGGTTCATAACTGGTTTTAAAATAATTCAGGGTAGGTATAGTATTAAAATAATGTGCTAAAAACAAAACTGAAAGTGCGGTGATGGACTAATATTTTTTTAAATTTATGTACAAATTAAATACTAAAATATAAGTACACAAAGGTACGGCTTATTATTAGGCTGATTTTATGAAATTATTTTATAAAATAATTATTTATGTAATTAAATAAAAATATAGGTATTGTCATTAAAAACATAAAATCGAGTTATATTTAATTGATTCACTGCAATAAATAAAAATAACAGTAAACTATTCAAACTTTAAAACAATAACTTCCAATTGACTTGACGAAAAAAGAACTTAACGCTATAGAAACTCACCAATTATTTTCCGGCTTAAAAATTACACTGCAATTCACAACATTAAAAAAAATCCTGTCACCACAAAATAACCACGTGTGCTTTTGTCCTAATAACATCAGTATAATGTACGAGATGTATTGCGTGCGGCAGTCTGCGCCCACGCCGCTCACGTTTGTTCGTCCTACGTGTCTGAAGCACTGTTCAAAATCTGCTCAGCGGAAACCTTGTCACGTACTTTCACTCAGTACATTGATGTGCCATCGATTGACTATGTTACATCGCCATTAAGGCTAAGCGCGCACTACGAATTTAATAGAATAGAATAATTATTTATTTGCATAGAAAGTCGAAAGACGGCACGGTTGGCGCAGTGGTTAAGCGATTGACTGCTGCACTGCGTGTCGCGGGTTCGATTCCCGCACGGAACAAATATTTGTATGACCTACAAGTAGTTGTTCCGGGTCTGGCTGTTTGTGTATGTGAGATTAAATGTTTTGTAAACGCACCCACGAGAAATTCCTAGTGTGGGGCAACATTTTATATAAAAAAAAAAAAAATTGGTACAAAAAATGCAGATGTTTTTATAATTAGATTTTATAATCGTTGCGATTTTGTTATAAAATCTCAAACAAAAAATTTTCAAGCGAATTCTCGTGCGATTTTTTTCCGCAGTGCGCGGACTTTAGTATATATTAGTATTGTCTACAGATTGGCGATTATTTATCGCAACGATTAAAATTCGTAGTGCGCGCTTAGCCTAAGAATCATTATCTATCAAGGGCTTAATCCGATCAGACTTTTATAGTACATATGATAAGCAACGCTATAATAAACAATGCATCGTAAATATACCTAAGTAGCTGTAATAACGTAGTATTGAACATGAAAAGGAAATTGATAAAACGATTAAAAATGTTTGAACAAGAAACAATAGAAAATAAACAAACGAAGTGTCCGTCGATTCGATTTTGTTTTATAATTTTGTGTCAAATCGATTGCTTGTTTTCTTACTTAGTTCTTGTTACGGGTTGTGAGTTAAGTACGGGGATTATTGAAGAATTAATATACTTACTTATAAGTGACATTCAAGTGTCAAAAAAAAAGTAACTGTTGCCGCTGTCATTTTACCGAGAAAGTAAAACAAAACATACAGTGGCACACAGCAGAAAAAATAAATAATTAAATTTAAAATATTCAACAGATTTCGATAACAGCATAATTAATCCATACTAATATTATAAATGCGAAAGTGTGTCTATCTGATACCTCTTCACGCTTAAACCGCTGAATCGATTTAGATGAAAATTGGTATAGAGATAGTTTGAGTCACGGGAAAGGGCATAGGACAGTTTTTAACCCGATATTCCCACGGGATCTACACTTATGCGGGTGAACCGCGGGGCACTGGGGTGCGTCTCATATCATATAAAGTTAATTGGTATATTTTCATTTCAATAACGTTCACAAGATATAATAAACGTGAGATATACCAACTGTTGATATAATTTCTTTACATATAAAATTTTTATGCTCTTAAACTTATTTCGTATACCTAACGGTATTGCATAAAACGTTTATTTAATCGAAAATCATTAGGTCTATCGTTTAAAATATAAATTGATACCGTCATTATGGTTAACACCCCGATTCAGAGTAATCTGACTCAGATATCTAGTAATAGGTTAGAAGGCTAGCCTTCGTGGTTATTTTTTTATAACCACCCAAAATAGGAGCCCTCCTAAGCGGGGCTCCGTCGAACTATCTTGGCAGGTGGTAATCAGTTACTAAGTATATCTACTCAGGTTATTAACTATGATAAAAATTACAAAAAAAAGTTTTTAACATATTAGTCTTAATAGGTTTTATGTCTTTTGAGTGGTATATCAAACGATTTTATATTAATTGTCTGTTAAGCTAATAGAAATTAGTTACTTTAAAATTATATCAATCGTTTATTATATTAACTGATCATTATCATCAAATAAAATTATAGGTTCAGTTGTTACATCTTTTAAATATTAGAGGTTTTGTAATTATATCATATACAGGTGTTAATGAATTAACCCAAAACCTCTTAAGAGGTCATTGTACTCATCATTATGAACGACTTTTACTATGGGAACAATCCAGAAATTGCAAAAAAAATCTGGTATTCCCTACATTTATGTTCGCATAACTCGTCAAAATGTAGGTAACAGCTGATTTTTTTTTCGCGATTTCAGGTGGCCATATAGTAAAAGTTGTTTATAATGATGAGTACAATGACCTCTTAAGAGGTTTTGGGTTAATTCATTAACACCCTTTAAAACTTACCCCGGGGCGCTGCTAGTATGGAGCATACGCTCCTTCCATCATAGACCTCATCCATCGCTTTCCATCAGGCGTGATTGAGGTCAAGAGCTGAAGCTGAAGTATTATAAAGCCAATAGTTAAAAGATCTAGATCTCAAGTGTTTTGAATACCTACACAAAACACTTATACTTTGGGACCAGATAAGATCCTAGCCTAGATTCTGATAAGTTAGATAGCTATATTTCAATTTTATCAAATTTGCAATATTGGAAACAGTGGAGTTTAAATATAAAGCTTCAGAATGTGGGAGGTAACGCGAGTTCTTTTAATTCAATTTCACAGGTTTCCTACTAAATATACCTACTACTATCTACTACTATGACAATTTATAATACTAAAAATATACTGTGAAATAGCCGTGACGCCACGCCATTTGCACGCCACTGTTTCGGGGTATAAGCAACAAACTGAACAAAAAAAAATTATGTGTTTCGTTCGTAGCAGTATCGCAGTATCGGTTACTTATTATAATACTGAAAATAAGTTGTGAAATAGTCGTTACGCCACTTGCACGCCACTGTTTCGGGGTAGGTATAAGTAACAAAAAAAATGTGTTTCGTAGCAGTACAGCAGTGTCTATCGGTTACTTATTATAATACTAAAAATAAATTGTGAAATAGCCGTGACGCCACGCCATTTGCACGCCACTGTTTCGGGGTATAAAATGAAAAAAGAAATGTGTTTCGTAGCAGTATCGGTTACAGTTTATGTAATATAAAATAGGATGGTGTTTTGTAAATGGCACTAAAAATAGGCACAATTTTATTTTGTTATTGAAGGTAGTAATGACTCTAGAAAAAAACATTTTCCCGTTTAAGTGTGTTCAATTGCAAAAAAAGAACTTTGGCCAATCGTTTCGTTTTAAAAGAACATGAGAGTTTAGAACGTGGTGTTAGTCTCAAACTACGTGTGATGTTACAATTAAAATGATCTCGTGGCTTTCTAAACGATCATAGAATGCACAAACAGATAATTGAAGGAGTTGGCGAGAAAACTGGCGCTTGTTAGAGTTGAAGAGCGGAAAAGCTCTTATATTAATTTTAGAGAGCCACTCGACGTGTAATCGAGTGTCGCCCACGGATTAGGTATTCGATTAGAGATTCCGTGGTCTCTATAGCCGATGTTCGCAAAATTACGTCATGATTATTTTAGTCTAGGGTTGGCTACATTTATTACAACTCCAATTTTGGGCTGCGTCTGACGGACTGCGGGGACTGGGGACAGGGGTCTGGAGTTGATGGCCCTTGTGTAAAAACATGATCTTGAAACATAGGCTTAACTTGATACTAAGTAAGTACGTATCTATTAAAATATCTTCTCCGCAGGTTGCCGATGGGCTATCGTCCGACTGATGAAATGCTTGAGTATCAATGGAGTCGCAACTGCTTCTGAATCATTACAGAATGTTCGCTTTCGAGCTAATCTCGGAATCATCATCTTATCTCCGCGTTTAAGACGAAACGCAACTGCGAACCTCACGAAACTCATTAATAAGGTAATTAGAATTTGCTTAATGAAATTGTAAGTCATTTAAAAATAAAAAAAAATTAGCGTTTTTAGTTATAAAATTCAGGCGAAAATTTTTAATTTGCGTTCAAAATTTTTAAATTATAAGGGATGAAAAATATTTTTAAATGTAGGTACGTAAACCATTTTATTGTAGCTTTTTAAAAGTTCTTTACGAAGTTAACACATTTTAATTATGCTTATCTATCTCTCTCTTTATAGTAGGTAGGAAAGTTAAATTAATATAGGTATTACTTTTTAGTTACATGACCAAAAAATGGATACGTCATCATACGACTGGCTTCTAACAGCGAGATCGAATAAAGACTTCAGCTTCATCAACGAAATACTCAATGCTACTTCAGTCCGCTTTGATCAAAACATTGTCGTCGCCTACACACAAAGTAAATATTTCCCGAAAAATAACCTAGGACTGTGTGTTGGAAATTTTATTTACAAAGACAGAAGTAATTATTCAAGTCGACGACAGCATCGGGGGTACCACTATAATGAATTTCGGGATGTTTACGAAATTCAAAATATGAAAACGGTATACGAAAGGAACTACTATCGCACTTCGGAAAGATTCAGAAATCTTACGAGAAATAACACGTACAAAAGGTATGGTAGTGTGCTACCCCTGTTCCAGTCAGGAGTCACGAATTACAACTATTCAAGAACATTTAACATGCTGAATGTCAGTAGGTTTTCTTTGAGTCTCCAGTTTAGAAAGTGGACCCTAGTTCACCGACTTGAGCCAACAGAGAGAATAATAAGTGTTTTGCAGTATTTTAAAGTACGCACTAATTCTACGCTGTATGCCTATTTTTTAGGTGAGTAACTATTGTTTTTTATCGCAGTATAGTATGTTACGAGCAATGGTGTTTGGGCTTTTGAATATGTCAAAAATGGCTCTATTTTATTCACAAATGTAGCAGGTCAAAGCCTAAACTAACACCTCACCTAAAAATCCATGTTATACAGGAGATTTAGCCTGTTGGAGAATTCAGGCTAATTCGACCGGATTAGCCTGAATGCTCCAAACTCTCTCCAACCAGAGCGACTGGAGCGACGCGCTTTCGAGTTATTTTCTGTATTCTTCCTAAATCCATTATATCACTGAAATGCAGGTAAGGTAAATGTACCAATACTCGTCGGGTTTTGAAATTCACTGACTTTGAGGAACTGCTGCGTGAAAAGTATTTAATTTAGAACGAAACTTTTTGCATGACGAAATAGCAAAATTATCCGTTATTCTAAATAACTTTTAATGTTTCTAATTTTTATTGATTATAAATACTTATTGAAGCAAATGTGAAAAAAGGGTGATTTGTACCAGTACTCGCCAGATTTGTACTATTACTCATCAAAAGGACCCAGTAGTCGTCAATTTTTGATGCTAATATGAACTCTCAGTCCTTTAACATAGAGTTCAAGATAATTACACATTAAAACAAATTGTGTTTGTCTTCCGTAATTATGAGTGGCAAGTCTAAGAAACAAAAGGTAGGTTAGAAGACCAAATCGCAAGAAATTACTAAAGGTTGTGAGGTGTTAGCAGGTAGGTAGGGAAATTCTAATATATTTTTGCATAAAAAATTAAGATATCAGAATAGGTTTTTAGCAGAATAAATTTTGACGTGAAAACGTCGTTTCAGTCTCTGGTAAATTCAACATTTTTGACAGACAGAAACAGGTAACATTTCAACCGTTAATAACTAAGAGAATTTGAATGCTAGGGTAATGATTGAGCATTCAAAAGATTGGTCTTATTTGTACTAATTTTGAAGCAAATTATAATTTGCCTTTTGACGTCACATCGCAAGCGCAGGCGCATACGCCCGACCCTCCTTTTTCACTATGCGTCGAAATATCAATTAGTCTCATAGTATAATTTTGAAATAATCGAGTTTGTTTATAGTGTACTCGTTTGTTTATAATCACTATTACATGTTTGATGTTTCCAAATTCTGAATGCCCACAAATCTTTAAAAAAGGGTCAGCTTCAAATGTAAATAGCAATGCAATCTACTCGGTTCGTTAATTTAAAAATAAATGCAAAATTACTACCACTTTTGGGTGTTTTTGTGAATCAATGATCGATCAATCAATCAATCAAGTCAGCCTATCGCAGTGCACTGTTGGACATAGGACTCTCCCAGACTGCGCCACAACACCTTGTGCTCCGCCTTCCGCATCCAGTCTACTCCAGCCACCTTCTTAAGGTCGTCCGTCCATCTAGCTGGGGGGGCGTTCCACACAACGCTTGCCGATACGCGGTCTCCACTCCAGGACTAGTCTGATCCACCGGCCATTGGTCCTTCGACAGACATGGCCATCCCACTGCCACTTCAGTTTGCTTACTCTGCAAGCTATGTCGGTAACTCCGGTTCTTTTCCGGATAATTTCATTCCTGTTTTTATCCTTCAAAGAGACTCCGAGCATAGGTTGCTCCATAGCGCGCTGAGCTACCTTGAATTTGTAGAACAGCCCGACCGTCAGTGTCCACGTTTCAGCACCGTAGGTCATGACGGGCAGGGCGCACTGGGTAGTCTTCAAACAATGCGGGATAGGCGACGTGAAGACTTGACGAAGTTTTCAAAATGCTGCCCAACCCAACTGGATCTTTCTGTCGGCCTCTTTCTCAAAGTTGTGTCTACCGAGCTGGATGACTTACCCTGAATTGCTTGAATCAATGAAACGTCATATTTGCCAAAAGGCTCCAATCCGTCAGATATTTATATATTCACTATCAGGACATGTAACACTATTGCACAGAATAACTTTTATTCGCCCTGAATATCCTTTTAAAAATTGTCCAAATCTGAGTTCTCAAAGTCAGATTTAGGGAAAGCCCACAATTTATTCATCAGACTTGCTGATTTAAGTCGTTATGGGTTAGGCCTCACATGATCATACGAAAATCAACAGCTCTGAAGATCACTTTAATCTGGCCATTTTTTGAAATCTGAAAGTGACCTCCTGACCACGGGGCCTCCATCAGAAACTTTGCCAAAAATATTTTCGGTGTTCTCTCGTCATGTCGCACCTACTCAGCTTTCAAATTTTCGCCCGCTTGTTCAAAAACCCTCTGGGCTAACCTACCATAGCAAAATAATTTCAAATGTCGTCTCACACCGGCCGTAAATCTGGCCAGAAATGAAAAAAATCTCAATCAAAGTAAGCTTGCAACATAAGGAATGCAACGAATCTCAAAAGCCCAGTGCCGAGCAAATACAAAAGCTATGGCAGTATCAGAAAACGAAAGAAAATCTACAGCAAGCAGCAAAAAAATTAAGATATCGTCTTATAGTTATAGACCGTAAATCTGGTTAGAACTGAAAAATATCACATACGGTGAAAGGTTTGTTTATAAGGAGTGCAATGTAACTAAGTCCAGTCTCGGTCAAATACAATGGTTAAGGCAGTATCGGAAACCGTATGATTTTTTTACAAAAGCCTTTGAGTAAAAAATAATTCGCCTTATAACGACTGCAAATGTGCTCGAAATTATAAAAAAGCCAACCAAAGAACGTTTTAAATCGTATGTGAAAGCCAACAATCTAGTTATAACCTAATTCAAAAGCTAGGCTAGCTAGGGGACTGATTTTTTAAAATATTCAGGTATTAACCTGAAAACTTAAAAAAATCATCGACAATCGTCAAGTTATTAATCGGTGGCACTGTGTCATAGTGCAAGTGCGTGCATGCGTCAAGATTACGAGAAGGAACATTAGGAAGTTTCAACGGCAGAAGACTTAGTAAGAAGACACCTCTATATAGATGAGGATTTGATTGGAACTCTACCAACCGCGCTCAATCTGAGTGAGTTACTGTTGTAAAATTAGCATCAAATAGCCAGAGCTTAATTACAACTTATTATTATACCTTTCTCAGTAAGGCAGTTTAGGTTAGAACTGAGAATACCTTTTACGGGCCGAGTGAGTGGAGCGTGTTCACGATAGGTACAGCGAGCGAAGCGAGCCCTTTCTAGGCACGAATAAGCAGAGCGCGCTTACTCAAGCAATGCATTAGCGAAGCGAAAACAGTTTAACAGAAACCCAGTTTTATTGTCAAATGTAGCCCAAACCTTATATATATTTATACAGACGTTCAGCACATCAAACTATTACAATCTGTCAAATTAATTTAATCGATTTTCAACTTTATCGCTAAAGCATAAGATTCAAATGACGAGTTTAAAGACAACTATTGAGCGGGTCCCAGTAATCGTCAAAATAGCACTTAAAATGACGAGTTTTGGGTCAAGTAGGAATTTTTAGGTACCAATAGATGTCACGTTCGAAAAAAAATACTTTTATGATAAAACTGTTCCAAACTTCAAGTTATATCATTAGCAAATTAACTTAACTAATTCATCAAACGATCAGACTTACCGTAGACCCCACTGAAGTTTCGTAAATCAAAAAACAAAACTACGCGCTGAGTTTGACATTTAGCAGTTAAACTTGCAAAAAAATGAAAAAAATGTGGGACACACTTTTTAAGTAAGATATCTCAGCCACCATTACAGTTAAAACTCAGTGTTGTTATTTTAATTGTGCAATATGTTACCAAAAATATGTTGCCATAAAAATCGGCCAATTAAATAATTAGTAGAAAAAGATATTGAAGTTTTTAGACAATTTGACGACTTCTGGGTCACTGTCGACTTCACCCGCGTTTACCTTAATTATATCACTGATATGCAGGTAATTGGGATCGTGTACAGTCAATGTCTGGAGTTGAGGTTCCTTATCCAGTGGAGTCTCGCAACTTCTTGGGTGAGGAGTTGGTGATAGGAAGGTGCAACTCTACTGGAGGTGGGGGTCCATCACTGGACGACGATGGCCCATCTGCTGAACCGAAGTTGGATGACATCCTCCATTTCTTGACAGTGCGGTTGAACACAACGTAAGTTTGTTATAACTTTAATTTAGAATAGTGATATAGAGGTATGGGGAACAGGGTGAAATGTTCACTCATCCTCCATAGAAAATTGAGAATCCTCCGTTCAGACGGGTGTTTTGTCTGGTGGGCTACTGCCCGATGACTCTGCTTGCACGATGCAGGATTTTGGGTGACTTCAGTGTGATGCGTAGTTCACATGTGGCAATGTTGATGCCACAGTGAGTTCCGAACATAAATTATTTCATTTACTGATGTGACTTTTATTATTAAGACTTACTTGCAATTTATAACCTGGGGAAGGGCGGATCATCCTAACACAAACAAACTAATTGCTTAAATGGATTCTCCCCATTGTAACTAGAATAAGTTATTAAAGATGATGCAATAAACACATTTTATTTATTTTTATTTTACTTGTTATTGTTCCAAGAAATTATGAGGTTCATAAAGATAGCGAATTGAACGATGCGTCAAAGCTCACATCAAAACAAGTCTTTCATGTCCAGAAAAGTAATGATTGTTTGTCCCCAGTTCATCGATTCGGTACTACGGTAAGCTGGGGTTCCGTACATACGAGGGCACTTGGACCGGCTTGCTGGGGGCTCTAATGGATCACTCGGTGGACGTGGCACTGGAACCAGTAACTGTACATGCGGCTCGTCTTCAAGACATGGATTTTATCTTTCCCATTGCTGAGACTATGTAAGCTATCATCTTCATCTGCCTTTTCTCAACTATGTTATGATCAGCTTCCAGTCTAACCGGATGCAGCCGAATACCTACCAGTTTTTTTACACAGAGCGACTGCCTATCTGACCTCCACAGCCATGATGAATTTCTCAGTAGCAGTTCGGAGTTTGGATTTGTGCCCGGTTGATACCAAGAGGTTGGCCCCTATTACACTGGAAAAATGTGGGTGTACTCTGTACTGTAGGTATATCTCCGTTGGGCAGAGAGGCACAGAATACATAATAGTATGGCAGAGGTGTCTGTGTATCAGGAGTGATTACAGGAGTGATGTTATGTTATAGTTATGTTAATTATTTTCAAGGCCAATTTCACTTAAACACACAGGAAAATCAAGTGCTAGTCGGACTCGCGCACCGAGGGTCACGGGATTTTTTTTTTGTAATGTAACTACAAATTAACGGTTTTCGTTTTTTTTTTTTAATTGTGCTACATGACCTTGCTCCTTGCCAAATTTCATGAAAGTGTCGAAATAAACGTTTTTTTGCGGCATAAACGGCCGTATCTTTTTTAAGTTAACTTAGAAGTTCGACTTTTTCACAGCTTCAAGGGACTGTAGACTTGAGTATATGGTTTTAATTTCAACTCGATACCTCCACGCGTTCCCAAGATAAAGGGTCTTGACAGACAGACAGACAGACAGACAGACGGACAACAATAAAAAAAAAAGCTATGCCATACATTTTGACCGCGTAGGTATTGCACATTTCTATGAAACAGCTTTTCTTATAACCTACTAGCTTCTGCCTGCGACTATGTTCGCGTGAAATTTCACCCTCCCCCCATTCACCCTTTTAGGGGTGGAATTTCGAAAAACCCTTTCTTAATGGATACCTACTGATTACAAAGAACACACCCTCCGAATTTCATGTCTCTAGGACCAGCGGTTTATGCTTGAATTTTATATAAATATATGTAAAATATCTACGATATGGGGTTTAGCTGAATTCATGGTTACAGTTTGTGCATTGGATACAATGATTTCCAGTATTCGCGTAATATTATTCTAACCGAAACAAGACTAGCAAATACGATATTATTCAGATGTTTATGCAGAAAACTAGTTATTGAATATTGGGAATCAAACGGTAAGATCAACCTGGGCACCTGGGACCAAGCTAAGCATAAACAAGGTTAATTAATTATTGTTTTATTGTTATGGAAATTGACTTCTGATTAAATAAAAAATATTGATTAGCCATCTGATGTAATACGACATACAAGAAAAACAGCCATTTGCTTGAAATTCAGAATCAGAGTTTTGGAAATAGGTAAAAAAACTGCGTACGAGCTAACTGGCTTATTAGCCAGTTCAACGTATCCAAGCTGAGAAGTGAGAGAGAGAAGAGCAGAGGTAGCCTAGTGGTAACGGCCGCGTTAAGAGTTGTGGGTCATAGGTTCAAACCCTGACAGGCGCTTTACTTTGTATAAATTATTACATGACCACTGCTCTCAAAACGGTGAAGGAAGACATGTGAGGAAACCGGCACGTCCTAGAACCAAAAATTTGAAGACATGTGACATCTATCAACCCGCACTAGGCCCGCATGGTAGATTACGGCCCACTCCCTCTCACCGGGGGAGGCTTGTGTGTGACCCAGCAGTGGGAACATTATAGGCTGATTATTCAAGCTGAGAAGTAGAGTAGGTATTGTTTTTTTAACATTGAGGCCTTTCTTGTAAAGATTTTGCAATCGGCTTTGTGGATAAGAGGCTTAGGTACGGATTACAATATAGTGGTTTGACGTAAAACATTATTTGAAATCGAATATTATTATAATGTTAAATATAATATTTATGAAGACTTGATCTTTTGATCACAAAATAGGTCTTCATAAATGTAAATATGCCTTGGGCTGGTCTTTGATGACATATACAACTTTATTTGTTAGTTATCAACACGGACTATTATTTTTCTTCTATAAATATAAAATTCAAAGTCCTGACTGACAGATATATCAACGCACAGCCTAAACCGCTGGTCCTAGAGACATGAATTTTGGGAGGTGTGTTCTTTGCGAAGAACAAGTATCCATTAAGAAAGGGTTTTTCAAAATTCCACCCCTAAGAGGGTGAATGGGGGTTTTAATAGTTTTTTTTATCATTGTTCCTTTCAACCAAAGTACCTACCATTTAATCTCTTCACCACCCTTGGTTGACTGGTAGAGAATGCCTAAGGCATTAAGTCCGCCTTTGTACCTTTTGTGCGAAAAGTTTAAATAAATAAATGGGGGAGGGTGAAATTTCACGCGGACGAAGTTGCGAGCAGAAGTAAGCTAGTATTTCATAATACAGGGTAACGGAAAAACTCAGGTGTTCCATACATTTTAGCCGTATGGGTCTTGCACTACTGTATCGGCTGATTTAAAATTTCTACTATGATGGGTGTAAAATCTGACATTTTACACCCATCATAGTAGAAATTTCACTAGCTGACGGGGTCTGCTAGAGCCGATGCCTGCAAGGGTCGCGGATTATTTGAAAGAGTTACCGTGGCCCCTGGCACAGGCAACTGAAGGAACACCGGTGGGTTTTAGTCAGTAAAAGTCTGACATAATAATAATAATAACGTAATAACTTCTCCCGCTCCGCCCAAAGCGGGAGAAGTTATTTGATAACATTCAACCCAAAAAAAATGGGTGTACAATAATTATGAGCTGAATTCACATTAACAGTTTGCTCGTCAATGTCATTACACCGTGTACACGCTCGACATTTTCCCTGCTAAAAAAAGATACACCTCTGCCCAACCCTTCAAGGAATACAGGCTTGATGGTATGTACGTATGTGTATGTTTGTTTAACAAAAAAAGAAAAAAAAAATCACCGCTTTCATTTTCCTTTCAGGTGCAACATCTACATCCGCCAGCAGGAGACGTCGACGGTGCGAGACATATTCCTAGCTCCGTTCAGCGTGCGCCTGGTGGCGTGCGTCGTGGCGGTGGTGCTGATCGCCGCCATTGCCATCGTGGTCATCAGCCGGGCCACCGCCACTGTGTGCGTCGATCATCGTCGCATGGAATATACTGAAGCACTGATTTGGTCTACTGGGATACTTTGCCAGCAGGGTTTGTTTTTGAGTAGATAAATACGGTCAGGGAACTAAATTGTTGAACAAATTGACACCGTACATCAATTTGCCGTGATATAACCATTATATTAAAGGCCTATTTCAGTACTGCCTGTAATATAAAAAATATTCGAAAAGGTATTATATAACCGACCATTGACTTATAAATTACTAGCGCCGACTGTTTGATTACTTAACTAAAATAGACTTTCTGTATTATTACGTGATTTGCGGGTGATAATGGAATACGTAGTGCTATACTGAATGCAAGATTCCATCACTACGATCATATCATAAAAGCATTCATGTCCGATTCGAATATCTAGATAGTGTTGAGAAAACCTAGCTTGAACGTAAGAATCAAATTGAACAGACAAGGGGTCAGACGACGCGGAATGTTGGTACTTACGGTACCATAATAGATATTATAGACCACTTAAAATTTGATTGTTCTGATTTTTATCACTTTGACATTGACTTCACAAAAAAAAGCTAATCTGCAGCAAACGATCCGTTGCTGCAGATTAGCTTTTGTTGTTGTTGTGGTGAACCCCAAAGGACTAGTTATTATTAGTATTTATAGGTACTACTTCAGGAAATGAATAAAAGCTTTCCGATAGATACCTACCGTAATTTTCTTGGAAAATTATACAAAGATCAAAGAATTAAACTGAAAAAGTATTCAAATAGTGTGACTCTGGTACATATGTATTTACTGTAACTATAACCACCATTTGACATACAGTTACCTATTAATGCCTTATAAAAATAATTATGCGCAATTATACCTACACAAAGCGAAATTCGTAACTACGGCTCAAGTCGTGAAATAATTTTCACTTCATACCGAGGGACATTTAGTCTATCAGAAATATTTTTTATTCATTTTCGACCATAAAGATTCTAGACACTAATTTAAATGCTGCTCTGGTTTATTTTATTCTGTTAAAATCTCACTGTGAAAACTTAGGCAAAGTGAGCTTTAAGTGAGCTATCATGATAGGCTATTATACCACCTCCTGTACGATTCTGTAACCATCTCACCGTGAAAACTTAGGTGAAGTGAGCGTGGAGACAGCTGTCAATAGTGAATCGACCGGCTGATGATAAGGATTGACATGCCACTATTGACAGCTCACTTCACCTAAGGTCTCACGGTGAGATTTTAAAGCCCCGTATACACCGGAAAAAAGGATGGGCAACATTCGTGCAACATTGTTTGCCGCAACACAAACGTGTTGCTGAAACAATGTTCTGCCTTACTTCTCTGTTAGTTTGATGCATACGGGGCTTTATACAAAAACGCGATTTAATTTGTCTTTCTTGCAGGTGGAACATTGACGCCCACAAACCCGTCTGGGAGTGTTCTGCTGATCGTATGCCTGTTCTTCGCGGTGGTCACATACAATGCGTACGCGGCGTTTATAACCTCAGTGCTGTCTGTTCGCGTTGCCAGTGTCGATACCATAGCTGCCGTCCTTCATTCACCCAACTTCAAGATCGGATACATAAGGAATGGGGCTGATCAAATGTACCTTATGGTAAGGATTTAAAGAAGACTGGGTGAAAGTGGTCTATGTACCAATAGCAATATGGTTGTGATATTTGTGTAAGGATTGCCTTGTCAGATTTTGATACCTCTTTGTACAAGGAAGATGAAGTATCCCAACCCAAATATCAAAACCGTATCGCGATCGGTCCAAAGACCACTTCCCATACAAATTCGTCCAGTCTCCTTTGGAATCCCATCTTCTAAACTCTAGGATTAGTAAGAGTGTAAAAAACTAATTGTTGTTACAAAGGTGTTGTTAACTGGTAAGGAATTTATAAAGACTTACCTTACTTATAATCATGGTCGGAAAGTCTACAGAAAAATAGAAAAAAAAAAAAACAAGTTGGGTTCTATTCTAATTAGTTACTTAATGGCCTCCTGTTTAAAACGCCTTTTTTGCTCTGTGTTAATAGAATACAGTCATACAAGTACAGACTAATTAATACTATTGCCAAACAGTTTTTATACATTGTTTTCATAGTTCCAAGATAAAAAATAAAAAGTAATTTAAAAAAATTAAACCGACTTCAAAAAGAAATTAACTCAAAATTATGAAATAATTTTAATTTCGGAAGTCGGTGTCGATTGGGATCTGTATTTTATAGTTTTAGTTTTTTGCCACCGACTTCCGAAATTAAAATTATTTCATAATTTTGAGTTAATTTCTTTTTGAAGTCGGTTTAATTTTTTAAAATTACTTTTTATTTCGTAATTTTTAGTTGTTGCATTAGAATTTGACCAAAGTTTTTGACCCTTTGACACTATACCCGTAGCTCGTATTAATAAGCCAGGCCGTCACACTTTCACGTCTTAGTCCATATCTTGAAAATTACTGAATCAATTTTGATGAAACTTGCACTGTCCCTAAGTTGAAGTAAATGTAAGCCAATAAAAAAAGAATGGTCACGATCCGATTAATAGTTACGGAGATATGCGTGGACAAACATACATACATACGTCTACAAAATTTTGTATATTTGTTTGGAAGCCCTAATAGATTGTCATGTGTGAATATAATGCAATTCCAATAATATTACATACATACGTATCGAATTGATAACCTCCTTTTTTTGAAGTCGGTAAAAACAATATTATGTTTTTAGCTTTACACAAACCTTTTTTAGTATCCTGTTTAGCACTTTCATTACGAATCATACTAAATGAATATAAATTGGTACCTTATAATATATTATACAGAGTGGCAGCGACATCAACGCACAACCTGTTACCATGGTTTTAGTACATCAGTGTGTGCCTTTTTTTTCAAAATCAATATTTCTAGCCAGGAATCGAACCCGTTGTTCGATTCCTGGCTAGAAATATTGGTTTTTCAAAAACCCAATGATGCAGTTTTAGTTTTCATCAAAATCGAGCCCGAGACTCCTTTGAGTACTCAAAGGAGTTTCGGGCTACTATTCGCTATTCCTCATAGTTTCGGACAAAGACTACAATATGATGCTGTATAAGTTTCGGATTTTGCCATCTACGCCCACTTGAAAAATTCACCCGGTGTAGCTTCGTGGATGTTACGTATGAAAACGATCATGAAACCCTTAGCTGAAATCTGAATACCTAGATTTTAATTAATTTATCTACCTTGAATTTACAATGAAAATTCATTCGGTACCCTTTCAGGAATTTTCCAATTTACCTACATCAAGATTCTTATCCGACGAAATTGATACGGAACTTGTAACGGACGTCTAATTCCCTCTTTGAATTTGGGCAAAACATTTTCTGCGAACGTGTATAAGGGCCTTTGTAAAGGGTGTCCCAACAAGAGCGACGGATTTAAATTTGCCGCCATTTTGTTAATACGAGTTGTACGGCGATTTTTTTTTGACACAAATAGTTGAACATCTTAAAGAGGAAATACGGCACGTTATTGGTGAAATACAGCCATATTTATGCGAAAACGTTATTCAAAATTTCAACAAAAGAATAGCCCTGTGCCAGAGGTTTCGTGGTGGCCATCTGCCTGATTGATGTTGTATTTCACGTTTAATCGGAACAATTTTTCTAATTGAAATAAAAACGTTTGCTTAAATAAATGTACGAGCCCGATGTATCAGGAGGTACATTTGTGCGCTAGTACTGAGTGTGAAATGAGACACTTTGTTTGGTAGTAATTTTAGTCTATAATATGTAATAATAATCACGAAAATAAATGTGTTTTTCTTTAAAATTAAATCCGGCGCTCTTCTTGGGACTCTCTATACAAGCTTCCATAGTGATCCATACAACACTGACGATCGTGCCTATTATACACGGCCGATATGTAAAACGTGTGTGTATAAAGGGCCGAATTGTTTTGAAACGCAGACATAAACATGTTTATCCATCTGCCATTCTGACTATTAAAAATTAATTAGAGAAGTAAAGTAAAAATCATCGTATGAGTTCAAGGGTTATTGACGCAGTTAGCTTTGTATAGGAATTTTCGTTTAGGGTTATTTTACTCTGCGGCAAAAAAGACTATTAGATTTATACTTAACCTCCCAAGGAACGTGGTTCAAAGTCACTGACAACCTATAATAAGACGCTCGCTATTGTCGACGAATCAGTGGAATTTAAAAACCGTTTT
Organism: Oligia fasciuncula; assembly: GCA_963082905.1. Classification (NCBI taxonomy): domain Eukaryota; kingdom Metazoa; phylum Arthropoda; class Insecta; order Lepidoptera; family Noctuidae; genus Oligia; species Oligia fasciuncula. The sequence goes on along the minus strand of OY720395.1, from coordinate 9,012,034 downwards.
CAGAAACAGGAGCAGATTCTTTCTATGTGGGTTGGAAACCATGGCACCAGTTGGTGCCATGAGGATATTTTTATTGTTACCAGCGCCGACATCCTGTAACCATCTTCCGGCTCGGTCAACAGATCAGCTTCTTAACAGTAAATGAATATGACATAAAATAATTAAGCTTGTAAGCAGAAAGAAATTTGAAAACGTTCAAAATTGCTCGAAACCGGGATCATTGAATGTCACGGTCAATACCAATATTTTGTCAGGTAAGCTGGTATTGTGAAGCATGGAAATATATGAAATCAGTGTTTTGTTGTTAATAATTAATGCAAGTATATCTTTTTTTTTTTTTTTTTTAAACGTTGCCCCTCACTAGGAATTTCTCCTGTATTGTGGGTGCGTTTACAAACATTTAAACTCACATACACAAACAGCCAGACCCGGAACAACTACTTGTAGGTCGTACAAATATTTGTTCCGTGCGGGAATCGAACCCGCGACACGCAGCGCAGCAGTCAATCGCTTAACCACTGCGCCAACCGAGCCGTCAAAAATATGCATTTCCGCGCCGGTAATTAAGTAGTTAAGTAAAGGATAGTAGGTCTTTTTGCATTTGCAGGATATTTTGATGCATCCAGGGTGTCAACAAATCCAGGGTGTCAGCTACCTCCATACAAAATCCCGTGGGGTTATCGGGAAAGTAGCCGATATGTTTATAGGCTATATATTTCCAAGAGATCTACATTTACGCGGCTGAAACCGCGGGGCGCAGCTAGTAAGATAAGTGATTAATTCTTTACATTCCAGTCAACAAAAGACGTGCAGCTGAATGCCTTCTACATTCGAGGTTATTCCGATGCGGATAACTTAGTAACTTCGGCTGAAGAGGGGCTGGCGCGAGCCGCGAGGCAGGACTATGCATTTTTTGCGGGACAAAGGGTAGCAAGATCTACGTTAAGGTAAAAACGTAGTCCGCGGAACGTGTTACCTATATAGGTACATATATTCTAGGAAATAAAGAGATAATTAATTAATTAATTCAAAATGTTATATGGTTGGATGGGTTTAGAACCTGATTATGATGATCATGTGTTTTTCAATTTCAAATGTTCTTTCCTAGATTCTCAAACTAGTTAAAACGCTGGTTTCCTTTAGCCACCCATCGAATGGAGTCTTCATAAGTCATAATGCAAATAATTATTTGTCCCTAGCATCAAATTCACCGTCTACAGTTCGGCTGTCGAGATAATTGTGTTCCTGACACCTGGGAGCCTAAAAATGCCACTTTGGCAGAATCATAAAAGGATAACATTATAAATCATAATAGACAGTTAACTGTTAAGTTAATCGTATCAAATCCCATTGGTGAAGGATTTTTCAGTTATTTTTTTTTGTCTGTGCTGAAATACCAATCAATCCAATCCAAATCCAAGCAGCGAAGAAAAGAAAAACACGGACTGTCTCCGCCATATTATGATTTATAATGTTATTCTTTTATGATTCTGCCAAAGTGGCATTTTTAGGCCCCCTGTTAGTGCGACAATTCTAGTAGCTAGTAAAGATCAAATTCGCAAAACACCTATTCGTTTGTATGAAAGTGACAGGTCAAGAACACGTTATCCCGTCGGCCGCACTGAGAAGAAAATAACTGCCGGTCCATTCTGTGAAAATCTCTCAGTGAGAACGTTGGTGAAGTGAGCTGAGTTTCCACCTGTACCTACCCTAATTGCGTAACACACTATCATTCTCAATCTAAATCATTTTGAAGGATATTGCTAATCCATTGCTTCATATGTTCGTAAAATGTGTCTGCTCAACAACTTAACGAAATTAATGTTGTTGAACTACCAAACTGAAAACCATTGCTACTCATAATTTGTTACGAAATCACCCCGCTGGTTTGCTCAGTGTGTTTCTTGGACGCATTCACAGTACTGACAGCTGACTTCAAACTGACTTTACCTAAGTTTCACTGTTGAGATAAGGTCGACGTAGCGCCGAGCTGTCTACTGTTCACACCATAGATATAAGAATGAAATTTTCACACAGTTCCATATTATAGTGTATGTACAAAAATAGTAATTAAGCTCTGAACTCCTATAAATCCAATGTCGTGTTTACCTAAATAGAGATTGGATGCAGTCTATATTTTTTAAATACCTAAACACATGAATGTTTGTTTAGTTCTGTATAAATACGTATCATAGACACTGAGATTGAGGATAGCAATTTGAATTCACCAGTTAAAAATACTTTGTGTTGTATAAAGCGTTATGTGGATAATATACTTCGTCGTTTATCTATCTATCTCTGGGCCCGCGTGGTGGGCTACGACTACGGCTCAGTCCTTCTCTTAATAGGCGTCCATCCTAACCAAAGCGATCGTCTTTCCGATTTTCCAAACAAATGAATGACATAATAAACGCGATGATCACTTTGGCTAGGACGCGGGGATAGAGAAGAGACTGGAGACTCCGCAGTGCGTACATGGGCCGCGTCCTAACCAAAAGCAACAGTCGCAAGTAGGCGATCGTCGCGCTCTTTTATGTGAATAAACAAACTTGCGCGATCTATCAACTCGCGTTTCTACTTTTACGTAATATTATATACAAGGATCGATCGAGTAATCGCGTAATCACGCGACGGTCGCTTTCGGTTAGGACGCAAGGATAGGTTGATTAGATGCCTGTTATGTATACTTTGTCGGACAGGTCTCTGAGTCAGGCTCGCGGGCGGTGCGCGGTGCGGGAGTTGCCGGTGCATTCCACTCGTGCGCACCTTGCTTTCCCTCTGCCGCGCCAGTCGCCTTACGCTAGACCTACCCTACTTTCGTAAGTTTTATTATATTCGAGACTAGGTGACCCGACGAGACGTTGTACTGTCCCAACATAGTCTTGATTTCATACTAAATTCCCATAAAAAAAATGCTTTCAGTTTTTCCCGAATTTTACAATGATAAGGGCATTTTACGAAAATAATCATATCGGTCCCCTCGCTCTCAAGTGAGCACTTACTAACGAACAGCTTTAGCATTATTTATTTAGATATACCATCTTCTGTACGTGTGTATAATGTCACTGAACCTCTAAACGGCTGGATCGATTTTGATGAATGTGTGTGTTTGAGTGGATGGTGTAGATTAGACAATTGGACCCGGTAGGTGGCACTGCTTGGGCAGGACAACATCTGTGAGGTTCACCAGTAGATATAATTATTTAGCAAGCTATTTGTGTCCTTTATAAAAGTAAAGGTAAAACTACGCTTGTCGATACGCGGTTTCCACTCTAGGAATCGTCTGCTCCACCGGCTATCCCTTCCACAAACATGGCCAGCTTACTGCCCCTTCATTAAAATTATGTTTTAGATATATTATTTTGTTCCTTACGTCAATGTGGATTTATTTACCGCCAAAACTCACCCGAGCGCGGCAAGGTTGCAAACATTTTCTTCCCATCCCCGAGGATGTGAGACGCTATCACGTGACAACGATAATCAACATAAGTACTTTTTGATTTAAAATAAATACCTACTTAGTAAGTATGTAGTTTCTGAAAACCGTAGATACCCTTAATGAGTGCCTAGTGGCTATTATAAAAAGAATAAATGGTAAACTTAATTAATTTTATAATTATATTAATATTATTATGGACGTTTAATAACCATGAAAATCTACATTTCAAAACAGGTTTTCCAAATCCATCTTCCATAAAAATCACTATAAAAATATTAAAAAACCTGACCGTCATTTTTCAAGCAGCCTGCTGACGCAGGTGGCAGTTCCTTCAGTTCAAACTCAGATTTTTCTCAGATGTTTCTTTGTTAGTTTCGGGGGTAGTGAGATAGGAAATGTCGACTCGATCTAGCTTTTTTTTAACGTGTAAAAGTGATTCCGATATCCTATTTGCTGAATAATTAATCCCACCAAAAACATTTTCATGTAAAATGCTGCCAAGACGAGACAATATGGCTCGCCCTGTCAAAAAGTTATCAGATCTCATGTAGAGCCAAGCTTCTACCTCTACAAGCCCTAACTTCACAAACTCTGCACCTCAGTCAAAATATGAGGTTTGGCCGTTTCGTTACTACAAGAAGTATTGTATAACAGAAAAATAATGAATGAAAAGTGAATACATTTTTCTTGTGATGGTCATTTTATTATTTATTTATTTTACACGTCAAATAAAGTTCGATGTTTCCTAGCCGACTACTCGGGGAAGAAAGACCGAAACAAACTTATAGGTTACAGTCTCTTTTAAAGTCCACCCATAACGTAGGTAGTACTAATAACGTCGCGTAGTACTGCTGCTGGACTGTAAGGCGCTTTTCATACGCCCCGGCAACCGGGTAGCCGGTGCCGCCGGGTACCCGGCGGCGAAGTGTATAGCCATGTACGTTAGCTTTTACACGTACCGGCGTAGTTTGCCTGGCAATGTTACCGGATAGTCGGCACCGGCTACCCGGTTGCCGGGACGTGTGAAAAGGTACTTAGGTTAGATTAGGTCACCTCTGCCTAACCCTTCGGGTAAAATAGGCGTGTAGCAACACACCCTTTATTTATTACTTTCTGTTATTTATTCCAAAGCTTATAAAAACTTTGTTGGTAAGTTGGTACTGTACCCGCTGTTGTCATTGTTGATACCTCTTTTTATTTTAAGGTAAGGATACATAAAATCTCTGCAATCATTCTAATTTATACTTTATCACAATCAGATAAGAGTTACATTGCAATGGCTTAGGTTCTAATGTCTTTACGTAAATTGTTTTATCTTGAACGTGCTCCATTAGTCTCTTGCAGCTGCGTAGTGGAGGCGCGCTGGCGCGTCTGGAAGCCGCCTTAGTGCCCGACATGCCCCAGTGCGCACCACCCCCAGGCTTCGCCTCCGCTCGAGCCACTGACGTACGATCTGCTCTCATCCTCCTTATTGTGGGGCTCATTACGTCTCTGCTTATAGGTGAGTGTTACAGGGCAGAGATTGTCAATAGTATTTTTTTGCATTTTGAAGTATGCCATAGTTATACCAGCACCCTAATTGCGTAAAAAAGGTTTTATCACAATACGAGAGTTTTGAAGGATATTTCTAATCCACTTTCTTCATAGGTTCAATAAATTCGTCTGCTCAACAACGTAAATAACGCAATTACGTGTGTAATGCGTTACGCAGTTACCCCGTAGGTAGTTGTGCTTTTGTGAAAAGTTGTTATTTTATTAGGTGTAGATCTAAATGGTTCGTCACAGTACAGACAGATCTCATGTTAACAAAGTTGTGAACTGTGAATTTTGATTAATTTAAGCACACAGTAAGATGATAAAACTTTTGACCCTTAAAGTTGCGTCTGTCTTTAATATCGTCCGATGTCGATGATAAATGTCAGGGCCCTTGCGAGTTGCAATCATAAGGGCATGCAGTCGCGATGACCATCTGCTATCTGACGTCATAGGCGCATTTCTCAAAATTGACTCGGGTAAAACATCACAAGGTAATCCACGAGACATGTTTTGGAACCGGCTGTGGGTACCTACCTATATACTTACACTTTTGATCATAAACAATCGGAAGGCGGTGGGTCAAGGTCGGGAACAAGGTGCTCCTAAAATGGTTGCATGCGATCTTCCACTCTGTTTCTTGTGCGTGGAGTTAGTTTTTGCGATTCAAATTCTATATAATTAATAACGAATTGCAGCTTTTTCGTAATTTCTCATTTTCAAAATATGGAATTTAATGTATTACTTACGATCTATTATTAAAATGTCAGTAAATGGCTAAATGACATCCATCTACAAACGCTGCTGTTATTACGTATTGCCGACTTATGTTAATATTTATTTATGTAATATTTTCGCACACAAAAAGGTACAAAGGCGGGCTTAATGCTTATCGGGCATTTGGTTAAAACTTTAGCCGTCTTATTAGAAAATGAAATCTAACTTTAGTTCTAGCCTAATTCCTTGAGCCAGTATTCGTATTTCGATTTAGGCAGAGTTCTTTAAGTATAAGTACTAAAATGACAACATAGCACCGAACTAAGCTGTCATTTTTGTTCAATGAACTGCATTTCTATAACAGTTAGGTTCTTAAGGGGACTACATGACCTAAAGAACGGTCTCTGTCGGACTGCATAGAGAACCGCGATGACACAACGCTGGTAATTTATTGTAAATATGAAGCAATTATTGTCTATTTACAAAAAATCTATTGTTTGGACTAAAAAATTAAAACACTAACACACACAATGCTTTAGTATGTTGCTTGTAGAATAATCTGACAAAAAATCAGAATGATTGTATGTATATAATACACATACAATCATTCTGATTTTTGTCATTTTGATTAGTACCTATGGTTTTTATTGTAAAAAGAACATTTTAAGTGGTATCTTCAAGATTTTTTTCTATCGTATCAAATTAGTTGTATTATGTTTTCAAGACAATAGAAGAATATTATCATATATTTTTCTAGAAGAATATCATAATTATTTTTCTGATTTCGTTTACTATAGTCGATCATATAGGTACTTTTATTGGTTCTAAAACTTGCGTTTTTTGCGTTTAGGTCCTGTAATCCCCTTAATAGGTACTACGGGCTGGTGTCCGCAACTCCACGTCAATATATGCGCGTATTTTGCGTACGACTGTATAACGGGCTGGATGGTTTAAAAACTGATGAGTTTGGAGAGATAATTATTTACATCTGGATCAACCATAGAATATATTACAAACCATACCTAACTGTTTCCTATAAGCTTATACCTACATACCTAACTAAGTATAAAAGAGTCATCAAGAGATTTCTGTGACTGCATAAAAAGAAAAAAAATACTGATAATTCACTTGTTCCAGGTTTTGGAGAATACTGTTGGAAAAATCGGAAGGAGTTGAAGACTTTATTGGCTGTATGTTATCGCCGCATAATCAATATTATAATGCATTAAGCCAGACCTCTGTCGCAAGATGTTGGTGACAATGAGCTTTTTAATTAAATTGCAGAGTTCGTTCGTAGGCGCAGGTCACTGAGTTAATAAGAAGAGGTAGCGATTATATTAAATGGTTATGTAGACAATGTACCTACAGTCCTACACTATAGCACATAGATATTCAAGTTGATATGTAGAAATGTAGATGCCTATAAAGTTATGGATTATAAACATTTCGGCTTTATTCGGCTGTTTATTTTTACCGTCTGGACAAAAACAGGGTATAAAAAGTGTACAGAGTAGAAAGAAGCCTATGGCACAGAAATTACTTTATTTGACAAAAAAATAAAATAAAAAAAATCTTTTTTTACATTTAATCCTTTGATTGAAGCCGGCCGAATGAATGGCCGCTACGAATTTATTGATAATTTCCGTACGTAGAGAAGGGTGTTGAATTTTTATATTAGGTAGGTATTTGGCGATTCATTCTTAATTTTTTTGTTAAAAAATAGAAGATATTTCTGTACCATAGGCTTCTACTTCGTTCACCTTTTTATAATTTGTTTTCGTCCAGACGGTAAAAAAGTCAGACGGTACTTATAGGCATGGCAGCGTGAAAATGGAGTACCTAATAGAAAATAAGCACTTTATAGTTCTTGTAGAGTGTAACAATAAAACAAAATAAAAGGTACTAAACATATATTTATTATAATACCATACAATAAAACCTAAATTAACAATAACATTAAAAACTATCCTCTTTTAAGATAATGTTCTTCAGGCAAAGTTTGTTTGGTGACAGCTACGTCTATGCAGGTCTTCAGATCCTTTTTGGATCTTGCAGCATCAGCCAATGCCTTCTGGATAGTAATAGTTTCCACTGTTTGGAGATTCGTGGCCAGGCCGAGAGCTGCCCACACTCGGATGAAGGCTGTCGAACAGCCACAATCTGTAAAAAAAGGAATGTTTAAGAATAACTAGCTGCTGCCCGCGACTTCGTCCGCGTGAAATTTCTTGTTCCCCTGATCCACCCCGTCGGATCGCATCACCTGCCCGCGCTATCAGTTCGTTTTCGCTTAACGTATTTTCCGACTTTTTTTCTTTTGCTCGGCTCCTAAGGGTCAAAGCGTGATGTTAAATAGCCTATAGTCTTCCTCAAGAATTGGATTATCAAATACAAAAAGAACTTTTCAAATCAGGTGGTTTCAGAGAATTACTAACTTACAAAGAAATTTAACCTCTTTAAAATACATAGTAGGTATAGACGTAGGTATTGCTTATTATGTACCATATTTCGAAAGCATTTCGTACTTTTGTTGGTTTTGCATAGCTTTGATAACTGTTTTCACAATAACTTGTGAGTTCGCTGAAACATAGCTGAAAGAAGATTTAATTGCTTATACTTATTTTATGTAGTTTTTGTAGAAGTTTTTAGTTTATAACTTACCGTAAGTGCCGTATTCTCCAGATTTGTAGTCGTATGGCACGAGGTAATGGTAGTGAGGCCAGAATGTCTTGGTTAATATGAAAACTGTGTTAGAATCAGGTGGCGATCTGCAACAAAAGAAGGAACGTTTAAGCAATAATAAGACATAACATCGCTCACAGTGAAGGTCAAATTCGCTGGATGATGGAAGAGGGGTAGATGTGGGGCATCACGGCGGGGCCTAAGTCTTTGATTACAATTATGATACCACCGATTATGAAGCCGTTGATCCCGTCTGTCACTCGTAGATCTTTGACAGTCGTTACGGGTAGTCAGAAGCCTGAACGTCTGACAACCACTCTTACCAAACGGTATCCGGTTACCCTGTAACTGGGTTGTGGAGGTCAGATAGGCAGTCGCTCCATATAAAATACTGGTATTTAGTTGCATCCAGTAAGACTTGAAGCTGAACCCAACGTAGTTGGGAAAAGACTCGGTAGATGATAATGATGTGACCGTTTAAAGGCTCCTTCAAACTTTTAAGAAGACATTGTACAGCAGTGGACAGCAATAGGCTGAAGTGATTGATTGATTTAGTTTTATTTAAAACTAGCTGACCCGGCAAACGTTGTTTTGCTCCTACACTACTCCTACCCAACTCCTACCCTACTCCCACACTACTCCTACCCTACTCCTACACTACTCCTACCCTACTTCTACCCTACTCCTACCCTACTCCTACCCTACTCCTACACTACTCCTACCCTACTCCTACACTACTCCTACCCTACTCCTACCCTACTCCTACACTACTCCTACACTACTCCTACCCTACTTCTACCCTACCCCTACCCTACCCTACTCTTATCCTACTCCTACACTACTCCTACCCTACTCCTACACTACTCCTACCCTACTCCTACACTACTCCTACACTACTCCTACCCTACTTCTACCCTAATCCTACCCTACTCCTACTATAAAAAAAAAAAAAAAGTATACATGTATACTTTTTATGTATATACATATATATGTCCGTCTCCTGGTTCTAAGCTACCTCCCCACCAATTTTCAGCCAAATCGGTTCAGCCGTTCTCGAGTTATAAGTGGTGTAACTAACAGACTTTCTTCGGCCGTTCTCGAGTTATAAGTGGTGTAACTAATAGACTTTCTTATATATATAGATTAAATTTTGGCCGCGTAAATGTGGAATATTGACGTATGTGCGCCGATCTCGGAATAAAAAAGTTCATCGTAATAAGGTATCGTTTTGCTTCCATTTTACCGACATTATGGATAAAAAAACTGTTTGAAAAAATACCTACTTGTTTTCGACGTGGAAACATAATTATACGACGTGGAAACGTAAGAATTTTGCTCAACCTTTTCGCTATGATATTGTATCTACATCTGAAAATAAGTGGTGATATTTTATGACCCTTAAAATGATTTCTCGTCTTTTATTCCGTGATGCCTCGACGATGCTTTCAATCGGTTGGTTGATCTTGATGAGGTTTTAAAGTATAAGGGCTTTCAATAAACAAAACCACGTCGTTTTATTAGGCTTCTAAGCTATAAGGCTAGGCACAGACGCCAGCACATCAAGCTACTACAATCTGTCAAATTTCTATAATAGATTTTCTACTATATCGCTAAAGCACAAGGTTCAAAGTTGATTGGGAAAATTTGACAGTTTCGGGTAGCTTGATGTGCTGGCATCTGTACAAGGATCTTTCGATGCGTGGCCACAATTGGGACTACCTCCGCCATCTTGGATTTTCAATACAATTTCTCGAATGTTGTCAATAAACCTGTCAGTGTAATTCAGGCGCCAAAAGACTTGTAGCAGTGTACTTACTTTTCGCCAGGCCGGAGACCCCACACACAAATAGCGCTGTCGATCAACCAGGTGGCATGCACCACGACTAGGTACCGAAGGAAGCCGATGACGAATACTGAGCTAAGAACACTGTCATCCCAGTACTCAAGAGGAGCGTTCAGAGGCAGCAGCAGGAACAGTACGGCGTATAGCCCCCAGTACACTCTGAAATAAACACAGAATAACACAATCTTCAGTATATTCCTCAATGTGGTCTTGATAATACCCATAAGAAACCATTGCCTATTAAGTAAATAAGTCGTTTTTTTCTTATACTACAGGTACTCACAGACTAGAACTAGAAGAAAAACCGTGACAAACTATGGGGTGGTTAAGCTTCTTTTAAAATTCAGACAAGTCTATAAATAAAATAATGTAAGAAGGCAGGCAATTTAGGGCAACTAGCATCATATCAAAAGGAGCAGTAGTGGCCCAGTTATAACTGTAGATCGTAGGTTCGAACCCAGACAGGCTCTTTACCCTGTGTAAATTATTTCATCATCCACTGCTCATGCTGTCAGAACGGTGAGGGCAAAAATCGTGAGGAAACCGGCATGTCCCAGAACCAAAAATTCGAAGACATGTGACATTGGCCCCGCGTGGTAAATTACAGCCCACTCCCTCTCGAAGAGGAGGCCTGTGTCCCAGCAGTGGGAACATTATACGTTGATTATGATGTATACCTAGCATGCCATTATCACTACGATTGATGTAGTGAGTGGAAATTCCAGCGGTGCTATTCTGTAAAAATCTCACCGTGAAAACTTAGGTGAAGTGAGCGTGGAGTGAGCTGTCAATAGTGTCAATTCCTAGCGAAAACAAACTCAATTCACCTAAGTTTTCACGGTGAGATTTTTACAGAATCGACCGGCAGATCCCATATTGAATTGAATTCTCACCTCTTTTGGAACATAACAACTGAATCTTTTTCAAGATCCGACATATCAATAGCGTCCTTCAGTTTCTCCTGGTTCGGGCTCAGTTTCCAGAGACGAGTGAAGAAGTGTGAGTACACGAAGCCCTTGTTGTAGTCGTAAGGATCATCGTCTGTGGCAAAGTGAGCGTGGTGGAGTCTGTGTTTTTTCACCCAGTCGTATATGGAGCCCTGGGAAATAGAACAATAGTTTTATTGACGTTTTGAAAGTAAAGCATCTATTCTTATATATGTATAAGTATCAAGCGGATGGCACACCTCCAAACAAATACTACTTCAGTATCTGTCCGTGTGTAGAGCCTGCGGGGTAATTGCGTAACATACTAACAGTACCAATGGCTTTCATTTTGACAGTTCAACAACATTCATTGCGTTATTTAGCGCTACACGAGGAGGTTTCTTCATGCAACCCAAAATTTTGATTAATTCAAAATATGTGCTTCACTTGCGTTGAAAAGCGTTCTTTGTAAGGGTAGAAGAGGCAGATATTTATGATGAATCATTGATTAATATTTAAGGAAGCAATTATAATAATAATGCCCTTAGTTCCTTGGACTAATGAGTGCCATTAGCGATATTTCAAAGTCCATCTGTCCGTTATTAAATAAAATAGGTGATGGATACTTTGACTGATATCAAAGGTAAAACATTAATTTCGTTCAGACCATTTTCTGTTACCTTCAAATGGTTAAGAAGTGGAACAGTTAGTCTTAAAGTTAGTTGCCCAATCCGAAAGCTACTATGGACAAGAACGGGCAAGAAACTATTTAAGATGACATATTGGAAAAAAAAGTTTTTCTTCCTCTAGAAGCATATGGAATAGAGATTTAACATTCTGGTGTATGTTTTTTTACTGTATGGCCTATAAGTAGTAGGTAATTTATGTATGGGGTGTGGAACAAGATGCAGCAAAAACGTCAACAAGCTATTTCATAATTTACTGCAGGTGCACGTTTATCATCCATATTAAAACCTATTATAAATGCGAAAGTGTGTCTGTCTGTTACCTCTTCACGCTTAAACCGCTGAACCGATTTAGAGTTATAGAGATAGTTTGAGTCCCGGGAAAGGACATAGGATATATCCCGTGGGATTATCGGGATTTTCATCCCGATATTCCCATGGGATCAAAACTTACGCGGCTGAAATCGCGGGGTGGTGCTAGTAATAACTGCTCTCGTAAACGTGAGTAAAAGAAGGTCATGTTTGACAATGTATCAAAAAAACTTTTCCTATATTAATAATCTAGGTTTTTTCAACTAAACTTTTCCTATATTTGAACTGGATATTGGCTTCTTACGAAGTAACGACCTTACTTTTTGTAAGAAGCACGTGTAATGTGTTTGCCCGGTTAGAAAATATTATCTACGGAGTAACTCTGGAATAATTGTAGATGTAGGTATCGTGACTGACTAGTGAACAATCGTTAAATGGAGGGACCATTTAACGATTGTTGACTCGCCAGTCAGTATCAGTATCGTCGTTTAGGAAAGCTCGCTAAAAACATTACTTACAACTCCAGCTAAGGTCTGGAACAGCATGAGCGCGATCCGTAGTCCTGTGCTCGCTTTGTACGCCCCGTGTGCCCACAAGCGATGGGCTCCTGTGGTCATGCCCAGGATTGCCACTGACGTCAGGACTAGAACTGGAAATTGTATGGACATTAATAAATGGGTTACCTGGGTACCTACTCCGTGAATTCATTGAATAAGAGTTAGGTACATACACAAGGGCGACTGTGATCTTCTGAAAGTCGTATTAGAGACCAAACGAATTCTAACCAGAGCATTGTTTTTCCAATCTTCTTGATATTTTAGTAAATAACTACGAAACAGGGGCAGTGGTAGCCCAGTGGTAACGGCCACGAGTTACGAGTTGTAGGTCGTGGGTTCGAACCCAAGAGTACCTTGTGTAAATTATTTTATCACCACTGCTCTCATAACGGTAAAGGAAAACATCGTGAGGAAACCCGCATGTCATAGAACCAAAAATTCGAAAACGTGTTACATCCGTCAACCATTAGATTATGGCCCACTCCCTCTCACAGAGAGGAGGCCTGTGTCCCAGCATTGGGAACATTATAGGCTGATTATGGTTATGCTACGAAACAATGCTCTTTCCCTGTTTTGCATTCGTTAGTTTGGTCCAAACCCACCTTGACATAAGACTAAAGTTACAGACTTGCACAATTAGGATAATAAACTCAATTTGTGACTTGGATTTGGTGACAAGTCCCAGTGGGATTCATTTGGTGACAAGTCCCAGTGGGTTTCATTTGGTGACAAGTCCCAGTGGGTTTCATTTGGTGACAAGTCCCAGTGGGTTTCATTTGGTGACAAGTCCCAGTGGGTTTCATTTGGTGACAAGTCCCAGTGGGTTTCATTTGGTGACAAGTCCCAGTGGGTTTCATTTGGTGACAAGTCCCAGTGGGTTTCATTTGGTGACAAGTCCCAGTGGGTTTCATTTGGTGACAAGTCCCAGTGGGTTTCATTTTATTTCCAAGTAGGGTACAGCATTAAAAATGAGTAGACGTTCGGAATTTTCCATAAGGACATGAAGCGAAGTTATTCACCTACTTGACGATGTATTAAATAAAGAAATTCGCCGTGACACGGATGAGGAAATAGCGTCGATTGATAATAATGGACATTACCGACTCCTTTGAGAAGGCGCTTTCTATAAAATATAAGTACTGTTTATTGTACTTTATTAGGTACCTGTTTGTTTACATAATCAGTCTATAATGTTCCCACTGCTGGGATACAGGCCTCCTCTATTTTTAAGAGGGAATGGGATGTAATACACCACGCGGGCTCAGTGCGGGATGGTAGATGTCACATGTCTTCGAATTTTTGGTTCTAGAACATTATGCTGGTTTCCTCGCGATGTTTTCCTTCACCGGTTTGATAGTAGTGGTGAAGAAATTATTTACACAAAGTTACACGCCTGACTGAACCCACGACCTACAACTCGTAAGTCGGGGTCATTACTACTGAGCCTCCACTGCTCTGTGTGCATATACAAGTCTTAAAACCTGACTTAGATTCCGTATATAATTTTTAGGTGACCACTGAAAATCGGCTCTGTGCTGTGTATCCCCCATAGCACATCACCATGCTGAGTGTACTCTTAAGCCTTCTTGTCACATTCACAACCGACGTGTAGCTGTTGACTATTTCTGTTTTGTGCTTGTGATTATAGATCGATTTAGTTTTTTTATTTCTTTATTATTCACATCTTTATTTGCATTCCATAATGTTTGAAGGTTTTTGTTTTTACTAATCGTTTTGTAAGCACGTGTTTCTGTGACAAATAAACCAATTTTTCTTTCCTTCTTCTCTCTTCCAAGGAGTTAGAGCTTTTAAATAAACCATATAATTTATTTCGTTTTTTGCAAGTATTTTTAATTAATTAATTTTTCAACACACTTGCTCGTAAAGTGGCTCTTATTGAACCGCTTTAAGGTCCATAATGGAGTGTATTACGAACGCGTGCTTTTTCTTTACTTTAATCCACATGTGCTGCAATACCACAGATAACTATTTACTAGTCGGAGACGCGCGCTTTTTTAACTCATCAAACCCTGCGTTCCGAATTGGGAAATAATCGATGTGTTCCGAATTGGGAAATAACCGAATTAGCGTGAGCGCGATAACGATAACGATGTCCCGTGAATCGTCATAGATGACGTCATGACATTCGCCATCTTGCGATAATGCCGACAATGCCCTAGAATAATATCACCGTGAGCGCTGTCAAAAATGACAGTGTGTGTATGAGGTTGTGTCAGTGTGTGTTTTGTTTTGAGTTGCATCATCTTTAAATTAAACTAACGTGGCATTTTTGAAATTGTGCTTCTGGCTGACAGTCGCCACCTAACCAAAGAAGAAGAACTGAAGAAGAAATGTGGTGTTTATACAAAGAAATACTGTAATAATATCTTTTTTACATTGTGTAAGCACTGTCACGTGAGCGCGTTCACGAGTGTTCTGAATTGTTGCCAGCTCTCAGCAGTCATAATAGTAATATCTAAATCGGAACGCATGTGAGATGATGCATGGACGTAATATTACGTCCATGGAGATGATGTGAGCGCTGTGATGTGAGTTATTATTATAGCTAATTCGGAAAGCGCCCAAAGAGACTTCATGCCAAAAGAAAAAATCCGAGGGCTATATTTCTTTTTTTTTTTAAATAGTCTGTATTGTCCTTGGTCGCAAAATGAACTCGCAGGGGACCACAGACAATTTAAGGTGAATGCGCAGTGGTAGACCGCGAAATTCTTAGGTTTTTTGCAATTTTCTCTTGTATCTTGATCAAAATATGATTTGCGGCTATAACAGGTACCTCTTTACAGGATTATAATCATTAGAAACATTAATACATCTTTCTAAGTTAGATTTGTTCCTTATGAAAAAATCTCCTCCATCTCATGACCGATAGTGGAACTAATGTAATTTCAGATTTTTCTCTTTGCAAAATTACTAATATTTTTTTTACATTTTTCATCAAAAGTCGAAAACTATGCTACCTAAAAGAAAAAATGTTTGAGAATGTGCAAACTGCGCTCTTTCGTAGGAAAAGTTCTGGAACAAATCTAACTTAAGGATTAAATTCTAATGACTGTAATTCTGTAAATACATATAGGTACATTATAGGTAGTCGCGAATCATATTTGGTCAAGATACAACCTGATATACCTATAATAAGGTGAATACCTTAAATTGACCGGGGTTCCTTCCGAAACCAAACGGAAAAGACCCTGACTGGCGTTCTATTATTGCGGATTCTCACTGAACGAATGTATATTTCTCTATGCCAATTTATAGTACTTTCTAATTCCATAAATAAAACTACAATTTGACGTACAACACTAAATGATAAATGATAAATGATTTTTATTTCTGTAAGTAGGTTTGTACAAACACTTTTACACGTCAATCATATTTTTTTTTTAAACTAGATGAGGTCGGCGTTTCCTAACTGACTATTCTGAGAAGAAAGGCCGAAACAAACTCAGAAGTCACAGTCTCTTTTAAAGTCCAGACAAAATCTTGGTCAGATCGTGTGAAGACCATGTAGATTGGTGTCTGAAATGGTCTTTTGAGGAAAGAACACTACAATCAGTCTAAACATTAGCTAGTTTGTGTTTATTATATTTTTCTATAGGCTGTTTGGCGGTTTTGTCTGTGCCATAGATTAATATATTTAAAATGAGTCAATGTTGCGCGCGCATCGCTAGTGCTGGCTAGCACGGCGCGCGGGAAAACAAAACCAGCGCGCCATTTTCCGTATATACAAGTTAATATTTAACAATACAAGTCTGTTTTTTTTTCCTCGCAAGTGTGTTGAAAAATGTCGTATGAAACGCGTGTGCATTAATCAATATACACTCGGCTTTCTTATCGCTCTCGCCTGCGGCTCGCGCGAATAATATCGCCTCGTGCATAATGATCAACTTAGCACACATGTATCATAATGTACTATTATGTTGATAATATTTTTTTTTTGCTCGGTATTCTTTTGCGGTGATTCTGTGATGAGTATTTAGCTTGTCACGGTATTTATTGTGGTAATTGGAACAGTTTACATTTTTGTTAATTAACACATGTAGCATGGCCTTAACGTGCGTGTTCGAACTTGCCCTTAAGCGCAGCAAACGGGAGACGACACCTCCGCCCGCGACCGCGCGCCCCCCCCGGCTAAGGCAGTGGACGAAGGGACGCGGGTCGGTACGCCACGCTCGCGAGCCGCTCATAAGTTTTAGTAGTTCATTTCGATTGTTTTTAATTCTTTCTGTGTTTCCTGTTTGTGCCCATAAACTGTGTTTTACAATATATATACTTTCACTGACACGTGCGTTCTAATAATTACAAGAGACCCAACAACACCCCTGAGACAAAAGACAACTCTACAAGTGTCGCCCAACTCGTGGCCAAGCTTTCAGTGAAAAACACGTAAAATACAAAACAGTGACAATAAGTGCTAAATCCTATCGTGCTAACACATACTGTGAACCCTTTCCGATAGTGCTTTCGGTAAATATCTCCACAAACAGTGCAAAAACAATCAGCAAAACTTTGGGCGAGTCCACTCTTCCCGCCAAAAATTCTAAAGGACGCGCGCGTGGCATTTTACCGCACGTGGTGTTTTTGGCGCGAACAAAAGGGACATCAACGCTTTCACTTTCGTGCAACGGATTTAGTAACGAACACGTTGTTCGTTACTTATTACCACCCATATAACCATCACCCGTGTTGTTCGAGCGAGTAACAGCAGAGGTAGTGCCCTGTTACCATGCCGCCGAAACTAACGAAAAAATGTACCGGAAGAGATGGTGGGTCGGAATCCTCCGACACGGACGTAGAGCAAAATAGGACGGTGGTCGCATCATCACCATCGTCTCCGAGCATTGCCATGTCTGAGGACATGCTTCAGACCCTTGTGTCCAGTATAACAAGGAACCAAGCGGAAGCGAATCGCATTCTCATCGAGAGCATACTGGCGAACAGGGATGAACCATGCACATCATCGCCGCAGATACCCGAGACGCGTGATACCGCGCGGGGGTCAGGCAACTTCGCAAATTGTACGGCGCGTTTTGACGGGTCATCGAAGAACGCGGAAGAACTCGAGGCATTCATCGACGCTATCGAGGTATACCGCGACTGCATCAACATCAGCGACGAGCACGCGCTGCGGGGACTGCCTATGCTGCTAGCTGGCGAGGCCGCCGTCTGGTGGCAGGGCGTGAAGTCGTCGATAGCGTCGTGGTCCGACGCGCTGCAACGTCTTCGAGGGATGTACGGAGTGCCGCGACCCGGATATAAAATCTTACGTGAGATTTTCGGTACCGAACAAAATAGTGAACGGGCCGACGTGTTTATTAGCAAAGTGCGCGCTTTAATAATGAAGTTACCGTATGATGTGCCGGAAGTGATGATGTTAGATATAGTTTACGGATTGTTAGATCGTAGGATAAGAAAACGAGTGACTCGCGACGCGGTGCACGAGCTGGATCAGCTAATAGCGAAGGCCAGGTTAGTCGAGGAGTCGTTGGCGGAGGTAAGCGTTTCTACCCATTGTTATAATACTAGAAACAATGTAATCGATAACCATTCCGTCACAGCGCAGGAACGTTCGAACACAAACGTTAACCCTACGAACACCATAAGTGATCTGCCTAAGTCAAGTACTAATCAACGTGTTGTTAAGCCGTCTGACTCGCATGCACTAAATGGGGAAAATAATAACAATAGTGATGGGCGGAGGCGTCCTAGGCCAAAGTGTACTTATTGCAAGTTGTTCGGTCATTTGGTAGACGAGTGCCGCAATAAGGATAAGAAGGACGGAAAGGTCACTGACCCTTCTAATAAGTCAAGCAAAAGTACCGAGTTACGTTGTTACGGATGTGGTCAGCTGGGAGTGGTGCGTTCAAAATGCAGTAACTGCAAAAACGCGTCGACTTCAAGCAAGTCGGATTTTTTTAGCGCTCAGGTAGCTGATACTGACGAACCACGGCCGCTTGTGGAAATTCAGGTCGTGGATCGCAAGGGGGTAGCTATTTTAGACACGGGGGCCACACATTCCATCGCGGGCCCCATGCTGTACGACTTACTTCTTAAAGCCGGCGTCGTTTTTAAGAAAACGGTACGTACTATAGGGCTGGCCGACGGATCACAACAAGTAGTCCCTGTACTTGAGTGTGATACCGACGTCATATTAGAAAACCGCGTTATACCTACCACATTCATAGTTTTGCCGGACGCTCCAACCCGAACATTGCTAGGTAGGGATTTCATCATGAAAGCAAGTATCCTGTTGGACTTACCACAGAGCAGCTGGTGCTTTAACGACGAGCCGGAACGCTGGCACCCGTTTATCACCAGCTTCGACTTACCTACTGGCGGCCAGATGGAGCTGATGAAGGTAGAAGCATCAAACCTTGTGCTAAGGGATGATGAAGGGACCAAGTTAACAGCAGATCAGAGGATCCAACTGAATGCGTTTCCGTCGAAGAGGTCCGACCGCTTCGCGAAGGATGGGCCACCAACGGAATACGCCACGCATCGGTTGAAGATAGACCCGAATCAGGAACCCATCGCCTCACCGCCTTACCGGATGTCTCCTAGTAAGAGAGCGATGCTGGAACAAGAGTTGCAGAAGTTACTGGATACTGACGTGATCGAAGAATGCGAATCACCTTGGGCTGCCAACGTGGTCCTCGTGACGAAGAAGGATGGAGGGGTCCGGCTATGTGTAGATTACAGGAAGCTGAATGCTGTAACCGAGCCTGATCGCTACCCACTTCCACGCATCGAAGACGTTCTCCACGCAGCTAAGAACACCAGTTTTATGACGACCTGTGATCTCCGATCAGGGTACTTTCAAATTGCTGTAGAACCGGCTGACCGTGACAAGACTGCGTTTGTAAGTCCACTCGGATGTTTTAGGTTTAAGAGGATGCCAATGGGTTTGCGGAATTCAGGAGCGACTTTCCAGCGGCTAATGGATCGATTCAGGTCCGGCAAGGAACTGGCCGATGTTTGCATGCTAACGTACTTAGATGACGTCATTGTCCTGTCGGAGTCGTTCCCCAAGCACCTGGAAGACTTGAACGCTGTTTTCGACCGGCTTGAGATGTACAACCTGCGAGTGAACCGCGAAAAGAGCTGCTTTGCTCGCGAGTCGGTAAAGTTTCTGGGCCACGTGATCGTACCAGGTGGAGTTAAGGCAGACCCCGATAAGACAGCAGCTATCGCGAATATGTCCCCTCCTGAGAACGTGAAACATGTGAAGACCTTTCTGCAAACGTCAAGTTGGTTCCGGCGCTTCATTCCCAATTACGCCGACGTAGCCAAACCTCTGACGGATCTTCTTAAAAAGGACAGCAAATGGGCCTGGACTTCGAAGCAACAAGACGCCTTCGACTGCATTAAGGAAAGGTTAATCACCGCTCCGATACTGCGCCAAGTTGACGAATCGATGCCGTTTACATTAAGGACGGATAGTAGCGGTTATTGTCTCGGAGCAGTATTGATGCAGGGGGAGGGTCCCGAGGAGAGACCAGTAGAATACGCCAGCCGTTTGCTGAATAGCGCGGAGAGAAACTATAACACAACGGAAAGAGAAGCGTTGGCAGTTGTATGGGCTGTCACCAAGTTCCGCGCATACATCGAAGGATCAGAGGTTGTGATAAAGAGTGACCACCAACCTCTGCGATGGTTGATGACTGTAAAATCGCCAAGCGGCCGGTTAGCTAGGTGGGCCCTTACTCTCCAGGAGTACAATCTCCGCATTGAATATACACCTGGCAGGTCGAACGTCATCGCCGACACCCTTTCACGACCGCCTTGCGCAGGAGAAACGGATTGCGATATCCGCTACGCCGAGGTCGATTTCCCGTCAAGAAGTCCCAAGGATGTCCGTGAGAACCAACTGAAGGACCCTGACGTGCGAAAGATCGTTGAGGACCTCGAATCAACCGACGATCCGTTTAGGGGGAGGAGTTGGTCCGACCGTGGTTTCATTATGTCGGACGGCATATTGTACAGGTATGGACCTGACGAATATGGAGAAGAGACAGGATGTCTCGTTGTCCCGGAGCACGAACGTGATAAAGTCATGGCAGAATATCACGACGCGCCAACGGCTGGACATTGCGGAGTAGAGCGCACACTAGATCGAGTGAAGTCGAAGTATTACTGGCCAGGTATGCGGCAGTACATCGTTAGACACCTGAGGAAGTGCATAGAATGTCAGAGGTACAAAGCCGATAACAGAAAACCGGCCGGACTTCTGCAGACTCCCGCAACTAATCGCCGCTTTGAAGTCGTCGCCGTGGACCTTTTCGGTCCCTTGCCGGAGACCGCCGATAAGAACAAGTGGATCCTTATCGTAGAAGACACGTGCTCTCGATGGGTAGAGTTGTTTGCTCTTCAAGATGCTACTAGCTTATGCTGTTCCAAGATCCTGATCTCAGAGGTTTTCCTGAGATATGGAGTACCAAGACGGATCTTGAGCGATAATGGTGTACAGTTCATAAGCGAAATAATGCAGCAGGCATGCCATTCATTTGGCATTACTCAATCGCTGTCGCCTGTCTACCATCCGCAGGCGAACCCGGTGGAAAGAAAAAACCGTGATCTAAAACCCCAACTTGCTATTCTGGTAGGGAAAGATCACAATACATGGGACGCGCACTTACCCGCGATACGTTTCGCGATGAACTCTGCAGTGACCAGCAGCACCGGATTCTCGCCGGCTTACCTGACGTTTGGACGAGAGATGCGTGCACCGGCCGACGTCATCGCTGATATGCGCAACATTATTGAGAGTGACAACGTCGTGACGAGTCTTACCCCTTACCTTCAAAGATTGTCAACCGTGCTATTTGAAGCTAGGGACGTACATGAAAAGGTTCAAGCGAATCAGAAACGTTATGCCGACGAGGGTCGCAGCCCTGCACCTGATTACGCAATCGGTGATTTGGTCCTTTTGAAGACCCAAGGAAGTAACGACACGACCCGCGGACAAACGCCGAAGTTCATACCGCGACGGGACGGACCCTACCGTATTAAGGAACCCGCAAGCTCCACCACATATGTGTTGGAGAAGGTAAATAGTGGTGAAACGTTAGGGAGGTACCACGTCTCCCAGTTGACCCCATTCGTAGGCGACGTACCGCCAGCGCCAGTCAACGAAAAGCGTAGGCGCGGTAGACCTAAGCGTTATTTGAACTGACTCAGACGCGTGGGCGTATGTCTGGGTCAGAGGGGGAGGATGTAGCATGGCCTTAACGTGCGTGTTCGAACTTGCCCTTAAGCGCAGCAAACGGGAGACGACACCTCCGCCCGCGACCGCGCGCCCCCCTCGGCTAAGGCAGTGGACGAAGGGACGCGGGTCGGTACGCCACGCTCGCGAGCCGCTCATAAGTTTTAGTAGTTCATTTCGATTGTTTTTAATTCTTTCTGTGTTTCCTGTTTGTGCCCATAAACTGTGTTTTACAATATATATACTTTCACTGACACGTGCGTTCTAATAATTACAAGAGACCCAACAACACCCCTGAGACAAAAGACAACTCTACACACACTATTTGTGGTTTAGTGTAATGTTCCATATTTTATGTAATCTACATAATGAAAAATCTTTAATTAGACAAACAAACATCATTATTAAAAAAACTACGAAAGATGATAGGTAGAAATGATAGTTGTTTACGACGACGCGTTACGAAAATGAAGCAACAAAATACTTGAAATACTAATATAAAATATTTTTCTATACCTACTTGAAATATTTTTAATAAAGACGTTCAAGAGTCGGAACTGTAACATCATCTGGCTGCTGGCTGGCTATTGTTATTTATTTACAGCCCTAAAAGCGCTGTAATTCCGCGCAATAATGTAAGTACGGGTAGCTATAGCAACCTTGGGAGCCTCTCGTCTCATAAAAACATCCAAGTGCTGATATAATTTTGAATAGCGAAACTCCTTAGCTAAAATACTTAGTAGCAACTTTGTCTGCAGGTTTTTTGTATTTCATCATTTTCTAATAAAAAAATCCGGGATGAACAGCTACCTCCGTTCTTTTCCAGGTCCCAGGCTACGTATTTGTCATTTATAAAGAGTTTTCCAGTGATTTAGTCGTGAAAATGTAACCGACCGACAGAATTACTTTTCCATAGTGACGTCATCGTCAGTGTGATGCGTAGTTCGTATGTCGCGATGTAGATGCCGCTACTATAAACTTACAAACATGGACGTAATATATAGAAGTAACTATATATTACGTCCATGCTTACAAATAAATGAGGCCATTTTATTCATCACGTGAATTAAATGAATGTAATCTTTTTTTGGGCATCTCGTTTTACGTAGGTAATCTTCAGAGCTTTACATAATTTTAATAAATAAACACCCAATTATAATATTTTACCTACGAGTCATGGTTTACTTACTTATGTACTGCGAATTTATAAACTACAATAACAATATTCGGTACAAACAGTCTCACTCGTCGGTGCTCCATGGTCCAATACTAGTACCTACCACTAATTAAATGGTGGTACTATAGAGAATGAAATTTCCCGCTAGTACCACCACCGGTGGTACAGTTCGGTGGAACTAGTGGGAACTAACGGTTACAATTTGCAGGTGCATCACATACTGGGAGCAATTACAAGTCAATCCATTGATTGACTTGTGATTGCTCCACAACGCCGACGACACACGAACGAACGACGACATATAGATATCATTATATCTATATGTCGTCGTTCGATCGCAATAACGGCCATATCGTGATCTGCCTGGCCATTTCACGGTACGCCGGTATTTCATGATTTGACGGACGGATTTTGATTTGATGGATCGTTCAATGCTCAGCGTTCGACAATTTGCCAGTGATGCTTGGGCACATCGGACCCAGATACGCGTAAAAACATAACCGCTGTCTTTGCTGCCGCGCCGTCGTCGGCTAATAATTCCTATTCGACCTATTCCTACTCGAATACTTAATTCATATTTTAGGGTCCTAAAAATACTAAATACTCAAGTAACTGCGACCAATTTGGGTGTATATTTACCGACAACCCTGCGGGCGAAGCTGCGGGCAAAAGGTAGTAAGTGCCTAATTTACAGAAAATGTCCCACAGCCGATGTTTTTCCTTCCCAAATATCTGAAAGAGAGTTCTAACGAATGTGAGTCTTCTTTTTGTCTACAGTATCTCGATGTATTGGACAAACATTAGGTATTATTGACCTTCTTACTAACCTGTACCTAGTATTTTATTTTATGAGTTTGTTTTTGAAATTATAATCAAACAAAGTGCAATAACCTCGCCCTAGTAACAGACAAAGTATCGTTTATACAGGGTGGCTGGGACATCGACGCGCAAACTGTAATCATGGATTTTGGGGCCGTATTTAATGATTCCAGTGCGAAAAAGGGATGGTGCTATCGATCATGTATAGCTCCGTCTTTCTCTTACACTGGAATTATGATGGCATTAAACCGTCATAATACGGCATCTGTACATGATTCTAGACCGGGGTAGCAGACATTTTGTTGTCAGTTATAAAAAATAATCGGCTGTTACATAGAAAAGTGCAATACCTACCTACGACACGCGATCAAAATGTATCGAACCTACACCACTTTTTTTTTGGACCGACGAAAATCGTCTATGCTAGAGTAGTCAATGTGTACTGATGTGTTAGGGGGTCTAGAATCATGTGCTGAATTCATGGTTACAGTTTGCGCGTCGTCGGTGGCTGTCACCCTGTATGAAAAACAATAAATGAAGAATTTAATTTATTGCCGTACGTATGCATACTGCCTTTTTTGTAAATACAGTCAATTTCGCAGTGTAATCACACATTGCCTCGACGCGCGGCGTGGCGCCATTAATACAATTCATTTACATACAATACTTTACTTTTTGCCAACTGTTTCATAAATTATAAACAACTAGCTGCGTCCCGCGGTTTCACCCGCATAAGTTTTGATCCCGTGGGAATATCGGGATAAAAACTATCATATGTCCTTTCCCGGGACTCAAACTTTCTCTATACCAAATTTCATCTAAATCTGTTCAGCGGTTTAAGCGTGAAGAAGTAACAGACAGACAGACACACTTTCGTATTTATAATATTAGTAAGTATGGATATTTATTTCTGTATAAATTGGTTGAAAAACACTTCTTTTACACTTCAAAATTACATTGTTTCTAAAAACTAGATAAGTTCGGTGTTTGGTCGCAGTCTATACTGCAAAATACCAACCAAAGACTACAATATAATGCTGTGTAAATACCAACGATGTCAGACAAGATAAAAAAAATGAACATCAGTTTGACAGCTAGAAAGGACGACTTTATTGACGATGACAGACAAGATAAAATGTGAATAGCAATTTGACAGCTAAAAAGAAAAAGTTATTTGACCTTTTACAAAAAAGTTTATAGCAAAAAGTACTTATGCGAGTTACGTCGCTTACACTTGAATTCATATTATTGATTGATATTTCATGAAAAAGTCATTTAATAGGATGCATGGCATGTAAGAACATTTGAATTTCGCGGACCAACCTGGCGCTTCCCCCTCAATATCCCATAGATTATAATTTAATATTATTTAAAGACTTACAGAAAACCAGGGTCATCAGTTTGACTTCGTAGATCAGCAACCATGTTCCGTACAAAGAGAGAAGGTGGATGTGTATAAAGAACAGCACTGCTGGCCAGTTCGCCTCCCGAGCCTTGCTGAGCTTGGGCTCCCCGGGCCCTGGGACGGCATCAGTCACTTCCACCATTGTTTCTGGAGATCTGTAACATGGAGATTATGTTTTATTGAAAGTGATAGGAAGCAATTGGAATGCATGTAGTAGTCGACATTTCCTATTAGACTATTGAAGAATTCCTTAATTTATTGAGGCATCCACAGGCAATCCCGGTTAAGAAGACGACAACCTCATAGGTTGAAAAATGCGAGATGCCATTTATAACCAAAAAAAAATAGATGCGCGCTCAGTACCGAAATGTAAGAGGGCTCTTAAAGCTACATCGTGTCACGCTAATGTTATGAACGCTTTGATCTCCTGTTTCTGTAAAAAACTAATAGGTACGCCTTATATCTTTCTTTTGAGAATCTATTTTTCGGTAGTGGCCTGTAGCCTGATAGGTACCTGCTAATGTACCTATCAGGCTACAGTTATTAACACTGCTTACCTAATTACAACTTCTTGTTATATGCTGTATGTGTGCACTCGAGGTGCACCTCTGTCGTGTTATTTTAGATGTTGTAGGTAGATAAAATATAAAAAAAAATGCCGTACACTTTTTGTACCAAGGTCACATCTTTCATCTTGCACCAGTCTGTAACTCTGTTATACGGGATATTGGCATGATTAAACAACGTCGATTTGCAAGCATCTGCTTGTAGCAGACTGTTGTGTTTCGTCGATGCGCGGGAGTTCCAGTGCCTTAGGCATCTTCTGGGCATGCTTGTTCCATCATAGACCTCATCCATCGCTTTCCAAGAGGCGTGATCAAGGTCAAGAGCGGGCCCATCCAGAAAAAAAATGTCCTTGTGCATAATGTGTACCTATGCTGAATCTGGTATAATTGTATAAATGCACAACGGGATACCTACGTTAACTATCTATAAACGAATGGAAATTTAAACGTCCCATTTTCGACGTTACCTATACATAATTCAGGTGTTCATCGCTAGAATAAATAAGAACTGACGTAATCAATAATTTAGATTTCGTGCTGATTAGGTACACTCCAATTCCGGGTTACCTTATAGCAAAAATAGGACATAGGTACTGCACCCTCCAAACTAAGAGGGGTTGAGCAGTTGGGTCCTTTTGTCTATTACTTAGATGAAATTGACCAAAAAATAATCGGTGTGTCCTGCGTGGTCATTACATTTGGGCAGCTAACCTTATTTTTTTGGAAGTATTGATAACAGTTAACGTAGGCATTTACATATTCTTCTTCTTCTTCTCCGTGTCGCTGGCACGACAGTTATTTAAATTTTGTAAGCCTAATACTTCGCCAGTTCCACGGCGTTAGCGGTGGCAGCGCAGAGGTCACTTTGGCTGCATGTTTTGGGGCAATTATTTATTTATTTAACCATTTATGCACACACATATAAACAGCCAAGAAGGAAGGAACAGAATTATACGTACTAACACAGGTACTATTTAGCTCATGCTTATTTCTAAAGAAATCTCTTCCAGCAAACAATATGCCATAGGAAAGTAGACACTGTAGTAGTAGGCATTCTTCATTTAAAATAAGGTTCACGGTTCCGTTCAAGTTCAAAACAGCTCAGTGTACTTTTATGTGATCTAACAGGAATATTAAAGATTATCCTCGTGCATAACAGCCAGTCAGCCAGTCTTTAGTTTCAAACGCGACCCAGATGTTTTCGATCAAGTTTGAAATCAAATTTGGATTTAACGAGTTGTTCAGCAGCTGTAGGCGCCCCGAGCTATCAGGTGGCAGCGGGTGCAAGAGTTAACTTGAGACCCCGCGCTGTTCCCGCTCTCGCCATCGATGTCTCAGCATCGCGCTTACGTTATCCGAGCGAAGGTTGGGAGGAAGGATCTCTTCTATGGGATGTACGTAACATCCCATAGAAGAGATAATGAGGTGCCTACATATTTGTTCGATTTTTGACGATCGACACGACATCAAACAAAACCGAGTACCTAATTAATGTAGAAGCAACACAAGATCGACATCGTATATTTTGTTGATCCCTACTGTGGATAGCTTTGTGGATTTTGGCGATAAAAAAATCCACAAGTGATGCTCAGCTGCTTTACTCATTATATTCATTTCTTACCTGATATTTATCGATGCCATTTGGTTTATATAGGTGGCAAAAAACGAAAATACAAAACCGAAGAAACCGAATTTTTGGGAGTCCGTTGTTTTTTTATTCGTAAAAAGTATTTTTCTATTATGAGTATCTGCTACTTGTGGTGTTGACCAGCCTACGCCTTCCGGCTCACTGATGTTTCAACAAAACTCCATTGACACATTTTTAGTTTACAACCAACGCGTTGGTTGTAAACTAAAAATGGCAACGTTTCGTATAGGTACTATTTATTTCACAAACAAATCATTCCGCAAATGTTTTATTTTATAAACACTCGCTTTACAAACATTTATTTGGCAAATGCTTCCCTTTACAAATGTTTCCGATGAAATCGTTTTTCACATAAGGGGGAAGCGCTAAGGTGGCTCGCGAAATTCAAATTTTTGTTGATTAAAATATGATTCGCGACCGTAACAAATATGTATTGACAGAATTATAATAATTAGAATCAGTAAAACTACTTGTAAAGTTAGTATAATCCTAAAATGTCAAGATTTCATGAAATAGTCATTCAGTAGGATTACTTGGTCTTAGAGAATTGTGTTGATGACTTTAAAATGTTGTCATTCGTTTTTTAGTCAATTTACGCTGCAATGCTATGCCATTAACAAGCCAAGACCGAATCAAAACAAAGACAGTGTGTCGATGTTAAGGTCGAAAGGGCAAACAAATCTATTGTATGTTAATATAAGAATGATCTTTCCAAAACGTGCCATTTGAAATTAAAATAACATTTCAACAAGTTTTGAGGATCGAACTTGCTGATAATTAAATATATGATTGTTTCTTTAACATTAGCAATCTTCATGTAACTATGTACATTTCACCTATGTGTACAAATAAATAAATTTGAATTTGAATTTAGTTCAGCCGATCTTTTCATTACTTAAATAAACTCCGAAATCAAAAATCGAAATCAGAAAAAATTCACCGTGAAAACTTAAGGGGCTTAGGTACATGACCTAAAGCGCGGTCACTTTCGGTCTGCATATAAAAGAGGGAGAAGCGCGATGACACAACGCTGTTATTTATTGCAAAATATGAAGCAATTATTTAATTACAAAAAATCTATTGTTTGTAGAATAATATGACAAAAAATCAAAATGATTGTATGTATATTAGTATGGTTTTCATTGTAAAAAGAAAGTTTTTAGAGGTATATTCATGATTTTTTTCTATAGTTTCAAATTAATTGTATTATGTTTTCAACACACTGTCAACCTAGCATATATCCTGAAGAATATCATATATTTTTCTGATTTTGTTTACTGTAGTCGATCTTTTTTATTGTTTCTTAAACTTGCGTTTTTTGCGTTTAGGTCCTGTAAACCCCTTATGTGAAGTGACTGTCAATAGTGTCAATCCCTAGCATGAGGTGGAATGAAGTTTTCACAGTGAGATTCTTAGAATAAACCGGCAGATATGATTAGGTCATAGATAAGGTACTTTGTTGCATTTATATTGTATTTTATTCGTTTGTATTTAATGATGTGTTTTTGTATTTAATATTGAATAATTGTTTTCTGATATGAATTATGTGGTACCTACCTGAAATAAATGAAATTATCTTAATAACTATTATTTTGTGTTGCTCTAGAAGTGACTTTGGCAATAAAAGACTTAAAATTCAAGCTAGTCGTTTTTATTATATTATGATTTGTCTGGCTTCCGCAGATAGGCGCTACATGAGTGTATAGTAAAAAAAAAGAGTGTAGAGTGTAAAGGGATAAGTGGAAGGAGGGAAGGGAGGCCTTTGCCCTGCAGTGGGACAGAAATGACTGATAATAATAATTAAACCATATTGTTTACAGGGCCAGGTAAAATACTGGTATTCATCTGCGTCTGGTTAGACTGGAAGCCGACCCTAACGTAGCTGGAAAGAGGCTAGACAAATGATGATGATGATGATGACATAATATGGTCGAACTACGCGCAAAGGTTATTAAAAAAGAGTGTGCCTCAGCACTTGCACTGTTGCAGCGGTTTACGAAATATGAGCACATTTTTGCTTCAAACAGAAAAAAGTATGATGACAGGAATAAACTATTATTCTGTATAAGGTATTTAAACGAAATATTGTGATAAAGAAAACTGGGCTAACCCCAGCTTGGTTAGCTTTAGCAATATTTTTAGACATATTTCGCGGTAACCTGTAAGATGCCAGTCTTGTCCGAAATAGTTAGCAGAAGTTGTTTACAGACAACATTATAAAGATTAGTCAGAACTACTACAACTTATCTGGCCATAAGAGCGTGTAACTGCTAGAATAATGACCGCAAATCAATATACAGATTAAAAGTACCTATTGCATCAGTTAGGTACAAATAGCATGGATTCAGAATCAACTCGGCTAACGAATTATTTCCGTATAAAAACGCGCTGATAAAAATAAGTATAATAAATGTTGCAATCCGTTCATTTTTCAGTTTAAAAGCCAGTAGGTATACCTACTCCTTTATTTTAAGAAGTCCTATAACCTATATTTTAATGTAGGCCTAAGCCTATAATTTTAATAAAAAAAATATATTTTAAGTACTCACCCCGCTGACAGGCAACCGTAATCGATGAACACAATACAGTGACAAGGCACAACCGCTATTCAAATCATTATACATTCACAATGGCTAAGTAACATGGTTAATTACACACTATACCTACTACTTTACAATACATTGCATTACAATATTACTGTTTTATTGACTCCCACAAAACAAGTAGGTAGGTACTATAACCTCTTCAACCTGTGCTTCGATTCGATTTTCTGGTAAAGCGAATAACGATGAAGTGAGTTTTTGTCGACAGTTGGTCAGGTTTCGCAAAATTTAGTTGATTCAGCAAGTCGCGCGCAAATTGTTATTCAGCGCCTTTCAGCTAGAGGTGACATATCAAATTAAAATGACAATGCCATGCAAGCATATTTGATCAAATTTTATTCAAGTTATGATTATTGAATTGATTTTTTATTTATAATATAAATTCTAATATGCAATTCAAAAGTCCGACTTCTCTGAATATCGAAAAATACGTATGTACAGTCAACAAAGGAGTTAAGTATACAGGAGCGTCGGATATTGTTGAAGTTTACTAAGAAACCGATGGATATTCTCAAATAAAATTTTAGTTTATTAATAGAAAACAAACAGCTCATTTATTGAATTAAATTTCAGTCCTGAACATCCATCGGTTTCTTAGTAAACTTCAACTATATCCGACGCTCCTGTATACTTAACTCCTTTGTTGACTGTACCTACTAATTAGTTCAAGTTGAATTACGTGATTTTTTTTAAAGAAAATTTTATCAAATTGACTTTTCATATCCAATTACCTACGCTCTCTCTATCCCAGCAATAAAATTGAATTGTACGTTAATTTATTTATGGCATTGTGCTGCAGACTTTCTTTGAACCCAATCATTGTTGATTTTTAAGTCCAAAGAAGTACCTACGAGTATTCTTAATAATTACCTATAGCGGAATTTATTCGAAATATTAGTTGGTAAGAAAACAAATTAAAACATACCTACTGGCAAAGAAAAAAGAAGCCATCTTTGGAATTTTATTCATAACTCAGTAACGAGATTTTGAACTATTCGCAGAAAGGTAACTACCTATACGTCTGAGTGAAATTCTATAACAAAGTTAGCATAAATGAATATTATTGTGAATAATTTAATATTTATGTAGAACGGCGCTGGGACGCCGCGCTGTCGGCAGAGTATTTGGACTGAAAACTACGATCTATTCCTACTGAAAACGGGATACAAGTACACGATACACGGGAGTATACTTCATCTAGTTATAAAAAACATGACTGACGTGTAAAAGTGTTTGTACAAACCTACTTACAAAAAAAAAAAAAAACATTTCATATCATTTCATACTGTAATTACTTTTTTTTTTTTTTTGCTAACCTATGCTGTCCCACTGCTGGGCAAAGGCCTCCCCCAAATCCTTCCAGGAACTCTTTTCCCGCGCCACCTCGAACCAGCCCTCGCGGTACGCGTCCAGGTCATCTCGCCATCTCTTTCTGGGCCGGCCTCGGCGGCGCCGTCCATCTTCAGGCACCCATTTCATATCATTTCATACTGTAATTACTTACCTATTTTTTTTTGTATCGTGATTTTTATACAACTTTTTATTTAACTTGCATTGTTAGTTAGTTTTGGGTCAAATCTTGCAACTGATTTTTATAACAGTTGTCCTGAACCGATTGAGATGAAATTTTGCATAAGGTATAGGTACATTGTTTGGTTTGGATGACAATGCACCTTTAGCTACTTAAGTGACATCATTCTAAATCCAATACTGGCCTGTTGGTCTAGTGGTCAGTGACTATGACTGCTATGCCGGAGGTCGTGGGTTCGATTCCCACCCAGGACAAATGTTTGTGTGATGAGCATGATCATTTGTTCTGTGTCTGGGTGTAATTTATCTATATATGTATGTACACACATCAAAAGTGTCTAGGGATCAACATATATTTTTGCAATAACTTTTCTCCTGATTGATATTAATTAAAATTTTCTTTAAGGATTCATCAAATAAAGTGTTTCCGTTTGTCACAGTAACGATAAACCAAGTCACCTTTGCATTAATAAAGAAATTTGCCATTTTCCTAATAAAGGGATTTTTGACATATGAACCACTAACACAAAAGTTCGAAAAAAAGACTGAAATAACAGTTTTCTTTAAAATTTTATTGGGTAACTTAAACAATTAATAATCCGTGTTTCTACCGCGAACACTAACAACACAAGAACATCGGTTTGGCATACTCAAAATGAGTTCATCCAAATCACGCTGTGGAATGGCCGCCCATGTTCGTTGCAACAACAAAAAAAGGTCTTCTTGCGACTGGATACCCTCCATATTCGGCAGAGCTCTTCTCTGTAGCATATCCCATGCATGCTCAATCGGGTTCAAGTCTGGCGACTGAGCAGGCCAGGGCAGGACATTGATGTTAGCTGCGGCGAGAGTCTGTCTTACAACTCTTGCGGTGTGCGGTCGTGCATTATCATGCATTAACTGAAATAAGGGACCGTCATCGTTCCTCTACAAGTGCAAATCACTTGTAGAGGAACGATGACGTCTGATACAATCGTCTCAGCATAAATTTGAGCGTTGAGGTTGCCTCTGATCCAAATCAACTCAGTTCTTCCGCCGATCCAAATACCCGCCCATACCATGATGGTTCCACCACTATAAGGATGGACTTCCTAGCAGGATTTTAATCGCTGTTGGCGTCCAGGGGTTCTCCAGTGTCGTATACGTCTTGTATCCGGTCTCATACCAAAACGAGACTCATCAGAAAAGCACACGAAACGCCATTGTTCTTCTGCCCAATTTCTGTGTTCAAGAGCCCATTGATATCGAATCCTACGATTGTGCATTGCTATAGGTGGTACCCGTAGCGGTCTTCGGGAATGAAGGTTCACTTCATGCAAGCGGTTTCTGACTGTTTGGTCGCTAATTAAGTTCCCTGAAGAGTGATGAAGCCTCACGGCTAACATCATGGCGGTTATTGTTGGAGCTCTTCGAGTTAAGATTTGAATGTATCGGTCTTGTCTCCGTGTGGTGCAGCGATACCGTCGTCCATGGCGCTCAGCCACGGTACCAGTGCTTCGGTAACGTGTCCAAAGTCGACTGATAACACTCTGACTTGTATTCAGAGCTAAAGCCACAGTACGTTGCCGGGAACCAGCTTCTATCATTCCCACGGCTCTGAGCATTTCTTCCCTGCTTAAATGACGTCGCCGCTCCATAATAACGTTGGTTTTAATCAGTAGTAGGGAAACAGTAGCACTAATAATGTCTTCAATGCGTTGTATGTTTTTATAGGGAAAATATTGACAGCTGATTTTCATCTTTTACTCGAATTTGATTCACAGTTCCTGATTCAAATTATGAAATGCACCAAAAAGGATCCATATAAATTTATAAAATCATAAATTTATTACAAAGCCACATCTCAATCTCAAGAAATCCGCATAAAAATGCTTGATCCCTAGACACTTTTGATGTGTGTATTTAGAAATATATAAGTATGTTTATCAGTTGTCTAGTACTCATAACACAAGCTCTGCTTAGCTTGAGACTAGACGGCGTTGTGTGATAGTTGTGGAATATTATTATAATATGGCGGACTCCAAAGATGGCTGTATACAATTCATTTATAAGTACAACTGAATTAAAGAATAAAATAAAATATAAAAGTTTTTTTTTAATAATTATGTCACTTACTTTAGCTTTGTTGACACTCTATCGTAGATAAATTCCCAGTTTAATACTTTTTTTTTTTTTTTAATAAAAAACGTTGCCCACACTAGGAATTTCTCCTGTATTGTGGGTGCGTTTACAAACATTTAAACTCACATACACAAACAGCCAGACCCGGAACAACTACTTGTAGGTCATACAAATATTTGTTCCGTGCGGGAATCGAACCCGCGACACGCAGCGCAGCAGTCAATCGCTTAACCACTGCGTCAACCGTGCCAATTTATATTGCGATTTAAAAGTAGACTTTGAATTGGTAAGATTTTCCCTCTGTTGCTTGCCTCAGTGCTAGATTCGTGTCGTGTAACTATAGATAGTACCTATATTCAGTAATAGCATAGATCTATGATCAGTAGCATGGTTTGCCGGCACGGCACGTCAATTACCAGCGTTAATTGTAGTCAATAAAGTAGCAAGTACTTAGCGCGTTCTTCACAATATGCAGGTAACCTGCAATAGTACCTACTGTGATCGGTTGTGTTGATACTGTTTTATCTTATACTAGCATCTGCCCGCGACTTCTTTCGCGTGAAAGTCGTAAGACACCACAATATACTATAAGAACACCCAAATTTTTATAAAACTACGTTTGTAGTTTTGTTGTCAGCAGCCACAATATATTATAAAGAGTCAAGACTGGTGACGCGGGAGCATCATCGGGAGCATCATCGGGAGCAGCGTTTCTTTTCAGGCGAGGCAAGATAAAGAAATCACAAGAAACGGAAAACGCCTATGAGGTCCTTGAAGGAACTATTTAAGGCTCCTACAAACAGGCGCGACACGCATAATAATCGCGCGAAAGACACCGCTCGTTGCGCGACTTTATCGCGTGTCGCGCCTGTTTGAAGGAGCCTATAAGTTGTGAGTTGCCTGTGGCACTGAAACGCAGGCTCATGGACATGTGTATTCTTCCCGTCTTAACCTATGGTGCACACACTTGGTCTTTGACTAACATCCAGAAGTCTAAACTCAAGGTTTCACAACGAGCAATGGAGCGCAGTATACTAGGCATTAAATTAACGGATCGTGTTCGAAACACAATACAGCGCTCCAAAACAAAGATAGCTGACGTGGCTCAAAAGGCTGCTCAACTTAAATGGGACTGGGCAGGACATGACAGGCTGTAGGCCAAAATATCACAGAATTGGTGCCCTGAGACAGTGAGGTGGGGTCGCGGCACACCACGTAGGAGATGGCGAGACGAGCTAGATAGGTTCCGACAAAACTGGAAGGAGGACGCACGGGCTCGCGAAAGATGGAAGGAGTGGAGGGAAGCCTTTGCCCAGGAGTGGGACACGCAGGCTAGTAAAAAAAGAAAAAATGCGTAGAGCTAGGCTACGTTCATTGTGCGGAGAAACTATTGTGAGAGCACTATTGTTTCATAGATTGAAGATGTGTGTGCTGTCTTAGGTCAGTTATAAGCAGCTGAAGTGCACTGGAGCCGCAATAAGCTGAGGTTTGGTTTTCATTTTTGTACTAGTATTTTTATGTATTCATGGTTAAGGTTCGCGCGTTGACGTGCCTGCCGCCCTGTAAACCCCAACATTAGGGTTTCTCATAAAAGAGGCATTCCGTTTAAATAATCAATTTGAAAATCACCCATGTGAATATCACCCGTAATATTCCACATTGTGTACCCGCGGAAGTTCGCATCTCAATTGCTAGTATCGAGATTTCCCGATTGTATGAGGTCTTGACAGGAACCAATGAACAGAGAATCAATTCAACTGCGAACCGATTCAATATCTACAGACATGAAATAGTCTAACATTAACAGCTTTCACTCACATAATATATTTCGAAAGGAAAGCAGCGGGTAAATGAATAGCCTCGGTCTTTATAAACAATTTCCTCCAGGAAAATGGAAATTGATTACGAAGATCACTTTGATACTGGTATCACAAACTACCAAATAATTTAAAGAAGATACTTAGATATGAACTACTGAAACAGACCTTGATCTGGAGGTCACGTTTAGAGAGCTTTGAACATTATTCACGTATCGATTTCCTTTCATCGGAAGGATGAACCTACAAGATAACGTATGAATCGTAGCGTTCTTTAGACTCCTACGTATGGGCCCTATGGAAAAAGGTGTGAGTTTATGGTAGGTAGTATCGAAATGTTAGAGTTTAACGAATGTTTTGTGCAACATGAATTCGCGACTTGCTACACTTACTGCGACAAGACTACTACTTACTAAAGCCATAGAAAAAAATGACCCAGAGCCCCGTATGTCATTAATAGGTATTTACATCACACCAACATGGCGCAGATGTTGAATGCAGGTTGCTTTCAATAGATTTGCCCTTGCGACGAGAGTATACTCCAGAATACGCTAGGTAATTATTCTTTCAGGCCGCATTTCTGCGCTGAAATCATATCTAAAGAATCAAAAGATGTTTTCAGCTGTTTCGTTGAATCTGCGTAGAGATAAATAGGCAAGTTGTAAAGCTGGGCAGCCTTTTTTATGAAAAGAATAATCCAATTGAGTTGTTATTTATTTCATCAATGCTATTAATGCAACCAGGGGCGCGCTCTATAGAAAACCTTGCGGGTGCTCTTAGTCATGCCTATTTTCGGCTCTTTTTTATAAGTAGCAGTTTATGAATATAGATGTTGCATTTTATGAATGTGGAAAAAACAGGTAAAAAAAGTTTAACATAATATAAAATGAAACTAAGTACCAACTCCTAATTTTCCTAAAACAGTTTTTTTATGCTAATTGGTTTTATTGTTATACCCTGTTTTCAGACCGACTGCATCACCGATATACATAATGTGTGCATTAGTGCCCGACGGAAAGTAGTTTTTGCTGTCGAATCCGAAAACCAAATCGAGACTGCGAGCGAAGCGAGCTCGAAAAATTATCACCTCGGATAGGTCACATTTTCGCATGACCATTCATACCGAAGTACGTTCTAATTCGCCGACTTTAGCAGAAAAGTTTTAGAACCAAGAAAAGCTAGGATGAAAACGCGAGCGAAGCGAGCTCTAAAATTTTAACACACATCTTTGAAAGGTCAACCAACGAAATAACGTAGTGAAGGGGCTGACATGACCTAAAGCGCAGTCACTGTCGGACTGCATAGAAAAGAAAGAGAACCGCGATGACACAACGCTGGTAATTTATTGCAAAATATGAAGCAATTAATTAATTACAAGAAATCTATCGATGGACTAAAAACTTTAAAGACTAGTATTTTATTATGTTGCTTGTAGAATAATCTGACATAAAATCAGAATGATTGTATGTATATTATGGTTTTTATTGTAAAAAGAAAGTTTTTAGAGGTATCTTCATGATTTTGTCTATCGTATCAAAGTAATTGTATTATGTTTTCAAAACATAACTAACTACTTAACTATCTACCTAGCATATATCCTGAAGAATATCATATAGTTTTCTGATTTTGTTCACTGTAGTCGATCATATACTTTTATTGTCTAAAACTTGCGTTTTTTGTGTATAGGTCCTGTAAGCCCCTTGAGTAGTAGACGTTTTGCCGCGCAGCGGGTTATGTTATAGAGATATTGCCAAAAGTCGATTGTCTGATCAGTTGCCTATTTACCTCTCGCCCCCGAGCACACACGGAGTCGGTGCCCCGACACCAAGTTTTCTTTTTCGATAGAACCCACCGCAGCTTTCAGGGCATTTACAGAGGAAGTTTATGTTAAGGACGCTATTACATTTTTCCACGAATAACAGTGTTTTTCAGGTACCATTTTAACGAATTGGAGTCACAACTGCGAGGATATCTTGGTTTCAAATTAAAGATAATATATTCATCTCCAGATTGGCCCCAAAACCATTAAATAGCCGAATACAAAATTTTCACACAAATACGTTTTTACCATCACAGTAATCGCAAAAAAATAAATAAGAAGGGGTCTGAATAGGGCCCAATATAGCCAAATCCACTGCATATTTCAACTTAAAAATAAGAAGATATCGTTGCTTATATAGTCCTTTATAGACAAGCTAAATATTTTGTAGATAAATAAATAACTTTTTCATTTATGAGAAAAATAAGAAACGCTCTCGAATTTCTCCATACATTTTCTACCCGCGGACACTCGCGGTTGATCATTCCGCGCTCAGAGGCGCTCGTGAAAGCACGTCTGTATTGCTTTTTCGTAAAAAATAATTACGTTAAAAAGTGAGTTCTGTTTTGTGTACTCCACAGTACGAAGTTGATACTTTTTCGAACCGAAATAAAATTAAGTACGATTTTTGGAATTTGTTTTAGAAATAAATACTTATGTATTTATATTTTTCTGTTTAGTGGATGTAGATGACGGATAAAGATTGTATTGTTTATTTATGTTAATAAATTATGATCAAATAAAACTGACGGAAACAATTTTTTTTAGATATCGTATTATAGTCGATTTTGGGGTGGTGATTACGAATATGACATCCATTTTTTTTTATTCAAGATGGCGAGTGTATTTTTAACTGACTTCTAAAAAGGAGGAGGTTGTATGTTCGGGCATAACTCCGAGACGGATTTGCATAATTCTTTTTTTGTTCGAAAGAGGTTTATTCCGAAATGTGATCCCATTTAAATTGCGTAAAGATCTGATGATGAGTTTCGGAGACAGCCAACGGAACTCTTCAATAAATGCCAGCAAATCAACCGCGATTGTTGCTATTGCATATCTATCTATGCATTGTTTACGCAATCACACTGTACCTATGCATCACAAATAAAATATTTCTGATTTCACATCATAACATCACGCCTGTGCCTGTGCCCTATAAAGGGGTACGCAGATGGGTTCAATAACTTCCCGTCACTGATATTCACATAGCAAGCAGTGTTATATGATGTTGTGGGGTAGGTGGGTACAACTAAAAAGTGAAAAAAAACTTAAAAAAAAAACAAACGACTTCCAAAAAAAAAACTACAAAGTGAAAAATAACTTTAATTTCGGAAGTCGGTGTCGTTGGTTCCGCATTTTCGTTTATTGACACCGACTTCCGAAATTAAAGTTATTTTTCACTTTGTAGTTTTTTTTTGGGACTCGGTTATTTTTCTTTTTAATAAAGTTTTTTAAATAAAAATCGACATTGGTATCGATTGTGGAGGTGTTTAGGGTGGTGTTTACGAATATACCATCCAATTTTGTATTCGAGGTGGCTGATTTTTATTTTGTGATAAATCGACTTACGCCCAATTTCTTCATCAATAGTAACAGCCAAAGTAACGTCACAAAGTCAAAGTAACGGTTAAATTTGTTTCTTCACTTTTTTATTTTATTGTATTTTTTGTATTGGCGTGTCTAGCTGACATTTGGCAAATCATTTAATTTAATGTTCTGTGTCTTGTAATGTTAATTACTTTGTATACCTTGTAATCAAGTATTTTCTAAATGAACAGACAGTTGCGCCATTTCTTCTTCCCAGCGAAAGCACTAGGAAGTGGTGAAGAGCGGGCGGTTTGGGGGACGGTTTTTTGTAATTTTGTCGTTCGAAAAGTGCTGATTCTCAGCATTATTTGAATAAATGACTGTTGATTTTTAGCAGACTTCAAAAAAAGGGGGAAGTTCTCAGTTCGTCAGCATCTTTTTTTTATGTATGTTCCCCGATTGCTCGAAGACGGCTGGACCGATTTCTAAAATTAGTTGTTTGTTTGAAAGGACTTTGCAGGTGGTCCCATTGTCATTAGGTTAGGATCTGATGATGGGATCCTGGAGAAATCGAAAGAACTCTTCAAAATATTATAGGCACCTACAGCAATTTGGATATTTTTTAAAGTAACTCGTAGATTTGCTCTCGAAAAGAACCGTTTAGTGAAGTGAAACTGATGATGAAGACCACAGATGGCCACCGGAACTACTCAATAATATTTAAAAGTACTTACATCTTTTCAAACTAACAGCGGACTGGAGGATAAACGTAGATTTTCCTTGTAATGTTAATATTTTACAATGTAATACTAATATTTTAAATAATATTGTAATACTAATATTTTAAATATTTTACATGGAGCGACTGCCTATCTGACCTCCACAACCCAATTACTGGGTATTACGATATCCCTTGATAAGACTGGTTGTCAGTCTTTCGGGCTTCTGACTACCCGTAACCACTGTCAAAGATCCACGAATGACAGCCGGGACCAACGGTTTAACGTGCTTTCCGAGGCACGGAGGGGTCACAGTATGTAAAATAATAAAGAAAGATGTAATGATGATCACCCATCCACAGACCAACCGCGGCAAGCGTAGCTTAACCTGATCTATCGACCTGTGCGGCTGTTATTATTTAGCCACGGGCCCCTCGGCACCTACTATTTTTCGGCACCTACATAATGTAATGTACGGACGCCAGCAGGTCAACCTACCCGAAACTGTCAGATTTTCCCAATCAACCTTGAACCTTATACTTTAGCAATAAAGTCGAAAATCTATTAAAGAAATCTGACACATTGTAGTAACTTGATGTGCTGGCGTCTGTACGTAATGATAATGACTGATGAACTTCAACAATACTAAAAACATGATTATTACACATAGTAAGTACTAATAACAGTTACCAAATTCGATTGCGAATTAACAACTAACTTTACTCAATAAATACCAGTAAAATTAAAAAAATAATACCTTCAAGTACCAAGATTAGTTATAGTTACGTATAAAATCGAGCGGACAATGGGTTCAATGTGTGCGTGCGCGTAATGTTGTTGTGTGGCGCTTCAAATACCTAAACTTGAGCGAGTTTAAAATGTGATAGCTTCCTTAAGTCCGGTGTTTCTTACATACATACATACATACATAATCAGCCTATAATGTTCCCACTGCTGGGACACAGGCCTCCTCTCTGTGAGAGGGAGTGGGCCGTAATCCACCACGCGGGCCCAGTGCGGGTTGGCAGATGTCACATGTCTTCGAATTTTTGGTTCTAGGACATGCCGGTTTCCTCACGATGTTTTCCTTCACCGTTTTGAGAGCAGTGGTGATGAAACAATTTATACAAAGTAAAGCGCCTGTCTGGGTTCGAACCTACGACCTACAACTCGTAAGTCGCGGCCGTTACCACTTGGCCACCACTGCTCTTCGGTGTTTCTTACGTTTTTTTTTAATTTATAGGTTAGTGTCAGGTTGTGTGTTTCACAAGTTCTTAGAACCAGTATATAGTTAGTTGATAGTTTGGTTATACAGGGTGATTGGAAGATGGGTGCAAAGCTTTAAGGCGATGATAGTACAGGCAATTCAGAACCATTTAAGCCATGGTTGTCTTAGACGAAGTCTTACCACTTTTTTTTTACCAATTTCTTAAGATTTTTTTCGATAATTCCCAAAGTTTTAACTAAACTACTTATTAATGGCCAAATTGAATGATAAACGAATTCATTTTTATTGTATTTAATTAAAGTAATGTGTAAGCAATCTAGCAAAACATGTTTTAGGCCTCTGTGTCATTAGACATTTTTTTTACAGATATTTAAAGTTCATAACCAATTTTAAAATTTATAAATACTTTTTGTAAACCTTATTTTAAAAATCACGGAGCGTGCTTTTTTTGTTCAAACCTTTTTAAAAACATGCTTGATAATCGCTCTTTCTTTTGAGGTAACATTTACGCAGATATCTTACAAATTATTGAAATTAGGACCTAAAAACCAATTTAAGGGAGAAATTTTAAATTTTAGGCAGTCTAAATAAAACAACATTTGAATTAAATTTATTTATGTTTCATGGTCAAAATGTTGTCCGTGATTCCTAATACAAGCACGGCTCCGTCTTCTCACTTCTGTTGTTGTTATTTTCAACATCATCTCCAGCTTCATTGTTTCAAACTCTGAATTCATTCTCTCTATCAGTTCTTCTCTCGTGTTTATTTCAACATTCGTATACACTAGCTCCTTGGCCCGGCCCCACACGAAAAAGTCCAGCAGGGTCAGATCTGGTGAGCGAGCGGGCCAAGGGATGGGTCTATCTCTGCCAATCCAGCTGTCAGGAAAACAATTATTTAAGTGTTCCCTTACA
Source organism: Oligia fasciuncula (assembly GCA_963082905.1). NCBI lineage: Eukaryota > Metazoa > Arthropoda > Insecta > Lepidoptera > Noctuidae > Oligia > Oligia fasciuncula. Next base: position 8,970,228 of record OY720395.1, on the reverse strand, counting down.
TTTAACATCCAATGCGTTGGACAGCCGTCTTGCTGAAAGATGACTGTACTGTCTCTTGCGAATATCGGGACACCGGTTTCCTCTATCAGCTCTGGTAAATCTACTTGTAGAAAGTGCAAATCATTTTCACCATTGAAAGTCTCCGGTAAGAAGTGGGGCCCAATCAACGTCCTGCAAATTACTCCAGCCTCCAGAATTTCCTCTGAAACGACACCTGCTTCTTAAAATGTGGATTGTTGTCTTTGGCGGCCCATTCATGAAGGTTATGAAAGTTTTTAATGCCCTCCCTAGAAAACTTTAATTTGAAATCAATCTTGTGGACGGATGAAAGCAAATTTTCTAGGGAGGGCATTACAAACTTTCATAACCCACACAACACATGGGGAACACTTAAATAATTGCTTTCCTGACAGCTGGATTGGCAGAGATGGACCCATCCCTTGGCCCGCTCGCTCACCAGATCTGACCCTGCTGGACTTTTTCGTGTGGGGCCGGGCCAAGGAGCTGGTGTATACGAATGTTGAAATAAACACGAGAGAAGAACTGACAGAGAGAATGAATTCAGAGTTTGAAACAATGAAGCTGGAGATATGATGTTGAAAATAACAACAACAGAAGTGAGAAGACGGAGCCGTGCTTGTATTAGGAATCACGGACAACATTTTGACCATGAAACATAAATAAATTTAATTCAAATGTTGTTATATTTAGACTGCCTAAAATTTAAAATTTCTCCCTTAAATTGGTTTTTAGGTCCTAATTTCAATAATTTGTAAGATATCTGCGTAAATGTTACCTCAAAAGAAAGAGCGATTATCAAGCATGTTTTCAAAAAGGTTTGAACAAAAAAAGCACGCTCCGTGATTTTTAAAATAAGGTTTACAAAAAGTATTTATAAATTTTAAAATTTGTTATGAACTTTAAATATCTGTAAAAAAAATGTCTAACGACACAGAGGCCTAAAACATGTCATGCTAGATTGCTTACACATTACTTTAATTAAATACAATAAAAATGAATTCGTTTATCATTCAATTTGGCCATAAATATATAGTTTAGTTAAAACTTTAGGAATTTTTGAAAAAAATCTTAAGAAATTGGTAAAAAAAAAGTAGTAAAACTTCGTCTAAGACAACCATGGCTTAAATGGTTCTAAATTGTCTGTACTATCTTCGCCTTAAAGCTTTGCACCCATCTTCCAATCACCCTGTATATCTAAGAGGGATGATTGATGGTTATAGTGATTATAATTCTGTAAATACAAAAAAAAACCAGACACTTTTTTATTTTTATTACCTGACACTGACCTGTCAGTTTGAATTCAGCGGCGCTTCCTCTTTAACCGCGTTGAAGTTACCTTTAAATAGTACGCAAATGGAAATAAAAGACAGACGAACAATTAACAAAGACTACCCTCTTTATTATTGTTTAAATCACACAATATATCTTTTGATCTACTAATTGTACATGTGCAGTGTCTTTAAGAAAACACAAAAGAAGAATTCCAAGGAACAAAATTTTACTTTCATGGACAGTTCTCTAGTCGTACTCGTATTTCTTCAATGAATGAAAAAATTACAAAACATCTTAGGCATGCCACAATTAACACTGTTTACAATATTAGGCTTCATTTAAATGTTCTGTTCGTGTTTCAATGACCACAATTTGGCATTTACACAAGTGCTTTTTGAAACATTAGAGCTATATGCACACCGTTAGGTTCCCTGAAAAAGATACTGGTCTTTCGGGATTCAGTTTGTCGGGGCCCAATTTTCATTGATTTCAAAGCAGTGCAGTTCCAGATCACTGAAAGCCCAGACGGTGCGAGCCCAGGTATAGATCGCGTACTAATTGCATTGCTTGATTGCATGTGTGGTCGAGTGGGTCCCAGACCAGGTTCGAGCCGAAGACAGAAAGACCCTTTTTCTGGTAAGAGTGACTATACTCAGTGTAGTTCGAAAAGCGCTTGTATGAACTAGGTCGAATAAAAACGAAATAAATGATTTTCCGAATAGGTATCCCAAAAGTGTAGAACTTTTGGGATACCTATTCGGGAAATCGTTTATTATTGAAAACATTGATCGGTATTTTTTTTTTCATCGTGTGATAACCTATTGAAAATGTGAAAAAAAAACATTGTATGAAATGGCTAAATTCATTGGAATTAGTGATTTACGATTTTAACACGAACAGCATATTTAAAACGCAATGAAGAACAATAAAGCAATATTCTTCATAAGATGTACATAATAAATATTTATTTATCTATACCATGCTATTTACACAAACGTACTTAAAGAGATATTAATTATAACTATGTATAAAAAATCACAAAGAAATGAGAAAAATACTTTATTACTTAAATATATCTTCTCGTATTTTGGTGAACCAAAGTTACTTTTTTTAAATCTCAGTCTTACATCGAATCGGACTCGCGTCAAAGTCCTTCTCCCAAAAAGTTAAAATTACATAAAAATACATTTATATTTAAAATACGATAAGTACAAAATGCAATAAAAATAAAAAAATATCTTTTATTAAAGGTATTGAAAAGTATTTTCAGTGTATCTATATCCGAAGGGACGCCAGACGACGACGCCAAAGCCGACAGTCGAGAGATGACGTTCGTAATAATGCGGTCTACATCGTCTCGAGCCTCAGTATGCCGAGCTTTCGTAAGTTACAAAACTGTTATACTGAGAAACTTTGAAACGTCCTTAGAAATGGATCAGACACAATTGTATACTTAGCTGTTATCGAAATAAGGCGCATCACACACTACAACGCGCCACGCGACGGGGCGCGGGAATCGAAGCTAAATTCCCTGAGTTTTTATTGAATTTGTGTGTAAAAATTCACGCGCGGGGGCGCGGTTTTTGCGCCCCGTCCCCTTGTAGTATGTGATGCGCCTAAAGTTTCAAGTTAGGAGATCCATATTTATGATTAATTGCTATTCTTATTTTTATTGCTCAGAAGAGTTTAGAATGTCATAAACCTATTTCAACAGAAGTTCTCAGCTTAGGACTCGGGACATCTTTGGATTCACGACAAAATCTTGACACTTTTGGGTTTATTATATATACTGACGTGGGTACCTACTTACAATAATGTAAGTACTTACTTTTGTTACAACCGTGAAGCTAGATACTTCTAATTATAAAAATGTTCGAAATTTCATAATTTTAGAGAACTTAGTTAATTAATTGAGCAAAATATTTGTTCAAAATTGCAGCACCTAAGTATAATGCAATTTTGAACAAATATTTTGCTCAATAACTGAGATTAAAAAAAACTGAAGTGTTAATATTTTGCTCCACAACTGAGCGTAAAAAAACTTAAGTGTTAATCGACTTTTGTTGCTGACCGTACCTATGTAATCAAGACAATGATTGGTCTTGTTAACAATTTATAGGCCTGCGCAGAATAAGCACGTACCTACCAATGAACGAATTTGTATTAATATAATTAAGTTTAATGTAAGTTTTAATAACATTATTATCTTATCCAAATATTTTCAATATTTACACTGGATCATGTGCAAGGAAAAATATAGAAACAAAGGTATTTTGTTTTCCGCGAAAATATTTTATTTCATTCTCCGTAACAAGTACTCGTGTAAATTAGTTTATTCACATAATATTTTGTGGTTGGCCAAGATTCATGAATATGACGGCGCATCGCTAATACGTCGTATTTAAACGGCTGCTGTCAGCTGTCACCGATGACAGCTTCTATTGATTGGTGACAGTTAACGTCAAATTTAAATGTCAGACGTCAGAATAAGAGTGACAGCCGTCATTCTAGCGGAGCGTCGGACGGGTGGGAGCACGGCGGCCATGTTGAAACACACTGTTTGAACGAGAGCGGACCGTGCACCACGCGCTAGACGAATCGCTGATATTCTGCGTCATCCTAGTGTGAAATGCGATTATTTTAGTGAATTTGATTATTAATTGACTTTAGCTAGAATATAGAACAGTTATTTTGTGAATCAAGCTTTGTTAACGCAAATTATAGTGACTTTGATCGAAACTCGGGTGTTAATTAAAATTACGATCCCTTGCCCAAGTACCCACGCCTGACCAACTATGGCGGACTCTGATGAAGGCCCTCCTGCGCCTACATCAGAAGTGGGATCCCACGGGCTGCGACCAGAAGAGACGAGACCATCGCTGGAAGACCATGGTGCCACAAAATTACTAAGCAATATGGAAGCACTACTTTCGCGAGTGGTCTCAATGTCACAGATGCCTAGCACAAGTACAGCTGCCACCCAACTTTTGCAGTTCAACCCAGACGACAGTGATGCTGACATAGAAGGTTGGTGTAACGTTACCGAAATGATTGTGCAAAACAAGTGTTTAGAAGGAGTCGAGCTACTTATGGCACTCACAAGTGCACTAAAAGGTCGCGCAGCCTCTTGCATAACTAGATTAAATCTAACCGAGCTGACTTGGCCGTTAGTAAAACAGTCTTTACTGGCCAAGTTTTCAAAGCCGAAATTGCCGCAAGACTACTTTGATGATATATTGCGGTTCCAGATTGGAATAAAAGAAACTGCATCTGAGTCTGCAATGCGGTTGTGGAATATGATTGAGCGAATACCCAAGACTGACATGCCTGAAGAAGTGATTACTGGATTTGTGGTATCTGTGCTCTGCCAAAAAGAGGGTGTTATACGTCGTGAGCTGAATGCTCATCTCATCAGTAATAGATCTCAATTGTTTCGGATTCTAGGCGGTATTTCTTTGAAGCGGCGCCTCGAATCAGAGATGCAAGAACAAGAAGTGAAACGACCCCGTATGAGCGATACACGGTTCCCTGGAAAATGCCATTGGTGCGGATTATCTGGACATCGACAAGCTGATTGTAGGAAGAGACGTGAAAACGCCGGATCGTCAGTACAAGCAGACGCCTCCAACACTTCGCGTCCTGCTGATAGGACACCAGCTGTCACCTGCTACGTGTGCGGCAAGCAAGGGCATGTGGCGACAGTTTGCCCCGACAGAAAAACTGGTGGAGGAGCGGCAGTCAAGGAGGTCAACCTGTGTGGACAGCGCACTTCGAGGGGCATCCTAAAGACTTCATCCGGTGAGCCCGTTTCGTTTCTGTTTGATAGTGGGTCGTCTTGTTCGCTCCTCAAAGAGAGTTTTTGCTGTAAATTTCCTGGTACTGTGTGCAATTCTCTTGTCTACCTAACTGGGATCGGGGGTGATGATGTTAGGTGTGATACTCAAATTTTAAATGAAGTAAAAGTAGGTGAAATAACTCAGACCTTACTTTTTCATGTTGTACCGGATTCTTGCCTATCGGAACCCGTCATAATAGGTAGGGATATCTTAGAAAATGACATTGGCGTCCAAATAGATCAAGATCAGCTTAAATTCTTTTCTAAGGAACAGTCTAATTCTTGTGAGTTGCAACCGAACAAAATAACTTCCGATTCAATTGACACTGATCTCGAAGGTGAAGATAGGGAATCTTTAGTGAAACTGCTCAACAAATATGCTCAATATTTTATAGAAGGAGTTCCAACTAGAAAGGTTAATACTGGTATGTTAGAAATTAATCTAGTTGACCCACACAAAATTGTCCAAAGATGTCCTTATAGATTAGCGCCTCCAGAAAAGCAAATTGTAAGAGAAAAGGTTCAGGAACTTTTAGATGCCGGGATTATAAGAGAAAGTACTTCACCCTTCGCGAGTCCGATACTCCTAGTTAAGAAAAAGGATAATACAGATAGGATGTGCGTCGATTTTCGGGAACTTAATTCTAATACTCGACCCGAACACTATCCATTGCCGCGTATAGATGATCAAATAGACCAACTTACAGGTGCCCAATTCTTCACTTCTCTCGATATGGCCTCTGGCTTTCACCAAATCCCGGTTCACCCTGATTCAGTAGAGAAGACAGCATTTGTGACGCCAGAGGGCCAATATGAGTACTTAGCCATGCCGTTCGGTTTGCGCAATTCCCCATCTGTATATCAGAGATGTATAACGAAAGCACTATGCCACCTTAAGAATAAACCCCTGGTATATATGGATGATATTCTTTGTCATTCTAGAAGCGTTCGCGAAGGCCTGGAGCAGTTACATGAAGTTCTGGGTGCATTATCTGAGGCAGGATTTTCACTCAACTTAAAAAAATGCAAATTTCTTAAATCCAAAATTGATTATCTGGGATATTCGCTTCAAAGCGGTGAAGTGAGGCCCAACCTTCGTAAAATACAGGCCCTGGTAGATGCTCCACCCCCAAAAACAGCCACACAAGTCCGGCAATTTCTTGGTTTGGCCTCTTATTTCCGCAAGTTTATACCTGGTTTTAGTCACACAGTCGGCCCACTGTATCCACTGACGAAACTTAAGGGTCCCATCAAATGGACTGACAAATGCGAGGACATACGTAGGACAATTATTGGCATACTGACATCTGAACCAGTCTTAACCATTTTTGATCCCGAGCTGCCAGTCGAGTTACATACCGATGCCAGCTCCGAAGGCTATGGCGCAATCCTTATTCAAAAAAGAGATAATTTACCACACGTCATAGAATATTTTAGCCAACGCACAAGTGATACAGAGTCCCGCTACCACTCATACGAACTGGAGACGCTGGCAGTCGTACGAGCGGTGGAACACTTTCGTCATTACCTCTACGGGCGACACTTCACGGTCTTCACTGATTGCAACTCGCTAAAAGCATCTAAGTCAAAAGTAGACCTGACACCACGTGTTCATCGCTGGTGGGCTATTCTTCAGGCATACGATTTTGAGATCGTATATCGTGAAGGCCGTGGAATGGAGCACGCAGACTATCTTTCAAGAAATCCCCAACCCGACACAAATCTAGCTTCCTCAACATCTTCTGTCAAAGGACGAAAAGATGTCAAATTCGTAGAACTGCATAAAGGTTGGCTTTCGGTAGAACAAAAAAGAGATTCTGAAATACAAGATCTGATATGTAAACACCATAATAATGATTTTCCCGAATCCGTAGCAGAAACGTATGACGTCAGAGACGGTATCTTGTATAGGAAAATTGCTCGGAACAAAATTATATCATGGTTGCCCGTTGTCCCTCGCTCGTTGATTTGGACCTTAATTAGTCACATTCATAGCGAACTACAACACTTAGGATACGACAAAACGCTAGACAAAATTTATGAACTTTATTGGTTTCCCCAGATGTCCAAGTGTGTTAAGAAATTTATAGAAAGCTGTATTATATGTAAGGCATCAAAAGGCCCTTCCGGAGCTCAAGCTGTTCAGCTCCACTCCATTCCGAAAGTCTCTTTGCCCTGGCACACCATCCACATTGATTTTACCGGTAAGCTCAGTGGCAAAAGCGACCGAAAGGAGTACTGCTCGGTAATTATCGACGCTTTTACGAAATACGTATTACTAGAACACACCTATTCATTAGATGCCACTTGTGCTGTGCAGGCCTTAAAAAAGGCAGTATGTCTTTTTGGTGCACCGAGACGTATAATTGCTGATCAAGGCCGTTGCTATATAAGTGCAGAATTTAAAAATTTCTGCGCCGAGCATAAAATCGACTTGCACTTTATAGCAACTGGTTCTGCTAGGGCTAACGGACAAGTCGAGCGTGTTATGCGAACGCTCAAGAGTCTTCTCACAATTGTTGAGAATGACCCTAACAAAACCTGGCGAGAAGAACTCGGCAATGTCCAGCTAGCGATAAACAGCACTAAATCAACCGTAACTAAATACTCACCGACCGAGTTGATGATAGGAATTCGTGCACAATCATTAGGACTATCTAAAATAGGTATTTCCGATTCCGAACAGTCAAACCGCCTAGATTTAGAGTCTGTACGAGACGATGCTTCACAAAATATTCGGAAAGCAGCCGCAGCCGATGCTGAACGATTTAATAAAGGTCGAACAATAATTAAACCATTCTCAGTAGGAGACTTCGTATTCATAAAAAGTAGCGAGCGAAATCAGACCAAGCTTGATAGGAAGTTCAAGGGGCCGTTCGTTATCACTGCGATTTTAGACAATGACCGCTATGAGCTTAAGACAGTTAGTAGTGTCGGTTCCAGACGTACATATAAGTATGCACATGAGAATTTGCGCGCAGTACCTAAGGGGCACGAGGGTTTATTAGAAGTAACTAGTAGTCTATTAAATGAAACGGAGGCCGAGACGGCGCCAGAAGAGGTACACGAGAGCACTAGTAGAGAAAGTAGACACTCATTACTTAACGATGACACCTTGACTCTCGAATCCAACACCGATACAGCTGGCTCAGATACTTTAACTGCGGGTTCTGATACTCTAAGTATACTCTCGGATGACGAAGCGTTCCAACTACACGAAGTAGAAGTCGAAATCCATAACAATTAGGTATGTACGAGACTTGTGTAATTCTTTGTGTATTATGTGTGCCGGTAGACGGAATGGTGCCGTCCGGTCCATGCCATACTGGCTGGTCGAAGGGACGCACTCTTCCGGTCTAGTCCATTTTTATTAGGTGGTCGAAAGGACAGTGTCGTCCGAGCCAGCCCCGTGTGGGTGGTTGAAGGGATGCACTCGTCCGGTCCACGTTTGTGATTCTATGTTGTATAACTGGTCGAAAGGACAGTGTCGTCCGAGCCAGCCCCGTGTGGGTGGTTGAAGGGATGCGCTCGTCCGGTCCATGTTTGAAGTTTTCCATTGTGCAACTGGTCGTAGGGACAGTGCCGTCCGGTCCACGCCGCTTTCAGGGTTGGTCGAAGGGACACACTCGTCCGGTCCAAGTTGCTAAATGAAGTAACACGCCTGAGCGAAAGAAAGATGTCATCCGGTCCATCAGTTGCGATGGTCGAAGGGATACATGCTTTCATTTTCTTCTAAATGTTTTACGTACTCACAGTAATCTTCCTGATCGTCAGGTTGGACGAGCGTATATTTGAAGTTGCGTAACGTTGTTTCAGGATTGCATCCAGGTACGCCCGAGGACGGTCGCTAGTCAGTTTGGCCGTGACGGCGCATCGCTAATACGTCGTATTTAAACGGCTGCTGTCAGCTGTCACCGATGACAGCTTCTATTGATTGGTGACAGTTAACGTCAAATTTAAATGTCAGACGTCAGAATAAGAGTGACAGCCGTCATTCTAGCGGAGCGTCGGACGGGTGGGAGCACGGCGGCCATGTTGAAACACACTGTTTGAACGAGAGCGGACCGTGCACCACGCGCTAGACGAATCGCTGATATTCTGCGTCATCCTAGTGTGAAATGCGATTATTTTAGTGAATTTGATTATTAATTGACTTTAGCTAGAATATAGAACAGTTATTTTGTGAATCAAGCTTTGTTAACGCAAATTATAGTGACTTTGATCGAAACTCGGGTGTTAATTAAAATTACGATCCCTTGCCCAAGTACCCACGCCTGACCAACTATGGCGGACTCTGATGAAGGCCCTCCTGCGCCTACAAATATTAAATTCTTGGCTAAGTTACCGTCCAAGGTACACATTACTTTTATTTAATAAAGTTCTTCTTTACATTCTGACACCCAAACATGTGTAAATCGAATCGCAAGGGGAAATAGTCCCTTCTTCGTAAGTTGCTCACTGGCACTGGCAGATACTTTCTTGATAGAATTGGATAGATCTTTCATTAAATCGAAAAAAACTCTTCTTTGCGGTCTTTAGAACATTGCTAGGGTATATCCACTTATCTTTCAAAATAACAGCTTTTTACTAAACGCCATATGAAAGAACATAATTATATACTGTGTTTATAAAAAATAAACAGTTTTTTTTAATTTTTGTCTGTTTGTTTGTTTCGGCTAATCTCCGAAACGACTGGACCGATTTTGACGGGACTTTCACTGGCAGATAGCTGATGTTATAAGAAGTAACTTAGGCTAATTTTATTTTAGAAAAATAATTAGGATACCGCGCAACAAAAAAAAAGCGTCGAAATCCAATGTTTTCCGACATGCACGTGAACGAAATCGCGGGCACAGCTAGTGATATAATAAAAATGCCAAGAGACAATCAAGAAAGTAAATATGCTGTCACAAAACGTATCAAGATCCACATCTTTCTGCTCAAAGGATTCGCTGAGTAGGACAAGTTGATTAGTGACAATATTTTGTTCAAAAGTTTACAACTTTATACAGGGTTATTGGTAAAACATTAACAACCTCATAAGAGGTCATTGTCCTCATCATTATGAACAACTTTTACTATGGGACCAAACATGAAATCGCGAAAAAAAAATCAGCTGTTCCCTACATTTATGTTCATATAACTCGTCAAAATGTAGGGAACAGCTGATTTTTTTATTCGCGATTTCAGGTAACCAATAACCAGGTTTCCAATAACCCTGTATAATTATTTTTTTTAGACTATTCTGACAAACAGATTACAAACATACGAGTCTTAAAACGAACTGACCTGTAACGATTATATTTCTTGAATGCTTACCTAAGCACGTAGAATGCAAAGTTTATTAAATTTTATAACAACATGAAAAATTGTTTTAATACACCTAGTTTCATGAATCCAGTTAACATTACACACTGAAAAATAATTGTACTTAACTTATCTCGATATCTTGTACCTATGCCGTATCTTATTTAGTTTAGTTCGACATAAAGAAATTGACAAATTGTTTTTTTTGTTGTATTTTGTTGCCTAACTTAGAACTTCACAATATAATTTTATCCATATTCTTTCTCACGTTGTATAATTCTTAATTTGATCTCATTGAGATATTTCTCGGGCTCGTCCGCCGAGTAATCTCTCTTTTCTTGTGAGATATGATTGACTAAGGCGTCGGGTGTCAATGCTATAGTTTCAGTAGGTGACGAAGGGTAGGTGCAGCATACTGGCGAGCAAGGTCTTCGGTTGTCGTTAGCTAATCGCATGGCAGTGTCTAAGTACGAGTGTCTGTTGTTAATCATTTCTTCTTTCAGGGATTGTTGGAAGGAGTGCTTACTGCAGGTCCTGTAGTCGTGCGCAGGGGGCGTGACGATCGTCCTGCCGTTGTGGCATACGTGCACTGTGGGGATGCATCGGTCTCTGACGTCCTGGTCTCTCATTTTGTAGCGGATGCTCGCCTCGTTTCGCAAAGAGTTTTTGAGTGAATTACCTGCAAAACGCGGAAAATATTTTATAATATTGTACAACGAAATTTGTATTAGTTACGTACATATCCAATTGTTACCAAATATAGTAGTATTGTGTACATTTAACTAGCAACACCGTTAAGAGTTGGCAACACCATACCCCTTCTACTAACCGTAGTGTATAGAAGACGGCTCAGACTCGACCATTCGATCGCCGACAGCCGACTCGAGAAGTTTAGATGGAAAAACCTCGACCTGATTGACCGTTGGTCGGTAAATGTTTAAAATATTGTTATGTACCGGAAATATTATAATTTACTGTATGCGAATTTGTGATAAACTGATTTGATTGTTTATGTTGAAAGTGATTAATAAAAGTATATGTTCCTGAAACTGCCGTTTTTCTGAGTTGTCCAACAACTCAGAAGTGGGATTACGATAACAAGGTAAGAAAACAAGTTTTTTTTTCTTTTTCTTATTGTCCGTTACTTGTTGTCGTCCACTGCCCACGTATATTTAAAAATGTATGAATGTGATTGTAGGGCAACAATTTAAGGGTGAGATTTGTTAACATTTGGTCAGGGCACTCCCTGACAATGTTGATAAAGAACTTGTGCTTTCTACGATCACAACAACATTTGGCCGGGGTACTCCCCGGTATTGAGGTTGTGTGGTTAGAATTTACTTCCTGAATTAGTCACATAGTTAAACCTTTACCAACATCATGACAATGTTATTGTTAGCACTTGGTCAGGGCACTCCCTGACAGTGTTAACATGATATTGACATATGCAGTAGTTCATGATCTTAGCGACATTTGGCCAGGGTACCCCCTGGTAATGCAGTTACGTGAAGGAACTATTCCTATTGACATTTCATATCTTATTTTTTCGCTATTATAAAATACAGGTTTGCCAATTGACAGCGCTCTTTATAGTCTCTTTAACAACATTAACCAAAATAATTTTCGGTGATGAGGTTAAGTGACTATCCACCTTGTTGGATTGGTAGCATTTGGTTGGGGCACTCCCTGACAATGTTAGTGATCCCTCGTGCTTGGTACATTCACATGCAAATGCTAAGCTTTGGTTTCAACATCAACCAATTAAAAAGGAATGATGCGTTTCTTTTGTCTTTATCAGTATACCGATGGAACCTGAGCGGGTTCGAACACCGTCGCGTTGCCGGGATGGCAGCTGTGAGGCTGATGACCAATGCAGTAGGCGCAACCGAAGCAAGCACCGGCGCAGCGCTACATCGAAACGTCGCACCAAGCGACGTGACCGTAGCGACTGCAGTGATAAGAACCCCGGCGAGCATCGAAGCGGGCGCAGCAGGGAGCACCGCAGCGTCCTGACGAGTGAGTCACGCAGTCGCAGCCCGAGCCGATCACCGCGGCGCCGCGACAGCCGACTTGGGAGCAAGCGTCGGGGCGACCGACATCAGAAACGTGGCAGAGCAAAGCATAGTTCTGATCGTGACGGCGAGGCTAATGGAGCGAAACGAAGCAGACGTGATGTAAGCAATCAAAATACTACTTTATTGATTGAGTCATTCTTAGATGTAATGAAGTCTTCGAAATTTGGTTCGAGTGAGAGGTTTTCGTCCTTAAACCAGGTTATACCTGAATTTGACCCAATGGTCAAAGAGCAAACTATTAATGCATGGATTTCTAAAGTCGAAGAATGTAGACAAATTTACGAGTGGTCGGAAAAACAGGTCATACATTACGCTCTACCTAAACTCACGGGCATCGCCAAGACGTGGTACCAAAGTTTGCCTACTCTCTTGTATTCTTGGGAAGAGTGGAAAGCTAAATTAATAGAGACATTTCCGTCTAGTCAAAACTATGGAGAATTACTTACAGAGATGTTGAATAAGAAACTACGTTTTGGCGAATCCCCTGAATTATACTATTACGCAAAAATTAACCTACTCAATCGCTGCAATATTCATGGTAGAGATGCTGTAGATTGTATAGTCTATGGAATCGAGGACCGAGGTATAAGGTTAGGGGCCCAAGCGGCACAGTTTTCAGAGCCAGAACAGTTATTGAAATTTCTTAAAAATGTAAAACCGGGTACTCCTAGGGAGCCAGATAGGTCGGGTAAAGATAAAGAAAAACGTTCTACTATTCACGCGAATACAAAGGGAACTAACAAGACGAACAAATCAGAGGATAATGTCATGGTTTGCTTTAATTGTAATCAGCCTGGTCACCCCAGTTATAAATGTAATAAGCCCACGATAAGATGTACTCACTGTAAATTTTTAGGACATTTGGCAAATGCGTGCCCAAAAGCGAATATACTCCAAACAAACGATAAGGAAAAATCTGTCCTTAATATTGCTAGTCAGGTCGCATCCAGTATATACACATTTCCCATTATCTTAAATGGAGTAAAGGTGCAGTGCCACTTAGATTTAGGTAGTGAATGCACGTTAATACGCTTTTCTGACGCCATGAGGTTAGGAATCAATTTCACAACTGATAAAAACTTACCACTATTGAAGGGACTTGGCAACATACCGTATCAGCCTGCGGGTAATTCTAAAGTGACTATTCAGGTGCAGGATATCGTTGAACACGATGTTGAGGTATTAATAGTTGACGATAATCTCATTAACTATCCTGTACTATTGGGCCATACGTTTTCAGAACGCCCTGGTATAAAAATAACTAAAACGGCAAATAATTTAGACATTAGTAAAACTACCGATGAAGTCAAGATACACTTGATTTGTAGCAGTGACAGTTTTGTCAAGCCTAATGAAATAAAACCTATCCAAGTAATAACAGTTCCGAATTTTTCTGGTTCTTTATTTGTAGCTGGGGAAATTCGTGGTCCAATTGGGTCCGAATATTTCTTGTTTCCGGGGGAATATGAAATGGATAAAGGTCACGGTCGAGTTTTAATTTTTAATCTGAGCACTAAAGATTTACAGATAAAAAGTAAACAATTACTTACCCGTAGCAAAATACCTCAAGGCTGCAATTACGTGTATGATGTTAAGTTTAGTAACGAAGGTGATGACTTTGAGCCGAATGTTGGAGATTGCGTCACGAACGAGCAAAAGCAGGCAGTTAAGAGCCTACTTCTTAGCTATAAGGAATGTTTCTCTTCCTGTCTCAAGGACTTAGGGTTCACTACGGTCGTTGAAATGGACATTCACCTAAAGGACGAGCAGCCTGTGGTTTACAGGCCATATAGACTTTCTCACCCTGAGAGGGAAGATGTACGACTTATGGTAGCGGAGATGTTGGAATGTGGTATAGTAAAAGAGTCTTCTTCTCCTTATGCGAGCCCTATAGTGATAGTCAGGAAAAAGAGCGGTGAAAAACGCTTGTGTGTGGACTACAGAACGCTTAACTCTAAAACTAAGCGTGATCACTATCCTCTCCCTAGAGTCGAAGATCTGCTTGACGAGTTAGCTGGCCATAATATCTTCATATCCCTTGACCTAGCGTCGGGATATTATCAAATTCCTATCTCGGAAAAGTCCCAAGAAAAAACTGCATTCGTCACACCAGACGGCCAATTCGAGTATACGAGAATGCCGTTTGGTTTGGCAAATGCGCCTTCAATATTTCAGAGGGCAATGCATAAAATCCTCCCCAAATCAAAAGTCGGGTACGTAATTATATATATGGATGACGTCCTAATCCCGGCGCAATCGTTTGAAGAAGCGATGCGACGGTTGGATGAGGTCTTAGGACTAATAAAAGAGGGTGGTCTTACTCTCAAATTAAATAAATGTAAATTCATGTTTGATAGATTAGATTTCTTAGGGTTTGAAATTAGTGGTCAGGGGATTAAGCCGGGATCCTTAAAAACAGAAGCGATCTCTAAATTTCCCACTCCTACCAACGTTCACGATGTTAGGAGATTTATAGGATTGGCTAGTTTCTTCAGACGATTCGTCAAAGGATTTGCTCTAATTGCTAGACCCTTAACATCCCTTTTGAAGAAGGATTCACCTTGGAAGTGGAGTAATGTAGAAAACGAGGCATTTATAGGAATTAAGGAAAAGTTAATTAATAGACCTATCCTCGCTCTATATGACAAAAATTTAGAAACCCAGCTGCACACCGATGCAAGTAAGCTCGGTATAGCAGGAATTCTTCTTCAGAAGGGTAGAGAGGGGTTATGGAGAGCAGTAGCTTACTTTAGCCGCCAAACATCGTTGGATGAGCAAAAACTCCACTCGTTTGAGTTAGAAACATTAGCAGTGATAGCTTCTTTGAGTAAATTTAGGATTTATCTACTGGGTATAAGATTCAAGATCGTGACTGACTGTAATTCTCTGCGCACCACCTTGACAAAAAGGGATTTGATTCCCAAAATAGCGAGGTGGTGGGTGCAGTTGCAGGAGTTTGATTGTGAGTTTGAGTATCGCCCAGGAGATAAAATGGCTCATGTCGATGCCTTGAGCCGGGCACCCATAGACGCCGGACCTGAAAATATGCACGTCGTTGATGTTCTTGCCGTTACAACAGAGGATTGGATCACAACAGTTCAATCCTCTGATGACGAGATACAACGGATTAAACGAATTTTGTCCGATCCCGAAACCGCAACTATTGTTGATATCCAAAAAAATTATAAATTAAAAAACGGTCGCGTTTATAAAATGGTAGCGGAAGGCGTGTTAAGATGGGTAGTGCCAAAGGGCTCTCGGTGGCAAATAGTTAAAGCTAACCATGACGATGTAGGACATTTCGGATTTGATAAGACATTAGACCGGGTTCGTGCTTTGTACTGGTTTCCTAAAATGAGATCATTTATCAAGAAATATGTGTCTGCGTGTTTGGAGTGTGCGCACCACAAATTACCAAGTGGTGCGCAACAGGGATATCTACATCCTATACAAAAGGTAGAAGTTCCGTTTCACACCATACACGCTGACCATTTAGGCCCCTTCAATAAAAGTAAAAAGAAAAACTCTTACATTTTAGTAATAATTGATGCGTTCACCAAATTCATTACGTTGGCACCAGTCAGGAGTACAAAATCTTCAGAAACTATAAAGGTAATTAAGAGTTTAATCGGATATTTTGGAACCCCTACTCGCCTTATCACGGATAGAGGGACTTGCTTCACGAGTAAAAAGTTCAAAGCCTTTACTCAATCTCTTGGCATTAAGCATATACTTAACGCCGTCTCAACACCTCGAGCTAATGGACAGGTTGAACGGTCGAACAGGACTATCCTGGCTTCTTTAGGTGCGATGACCCACGGGAAGGATCCTAAAACATGGGATCAGTACCTTCCCGATGTACAGTTAGGTATCAATACTACAATACATGATATCACTAAGAAATCACCTAGTGAACTATTATTTGGGCGTAGGGTAACCAATCCATCACAGGGTATTCTGAATGAAGTAATTTCTGATACCGGTGATGGATTGGTACAAGGTAATATAGAAGACGTTAGAGCAGATGCCAGCTGCTTGATGCAAAAGCAAAACGAAGTCAGTAAAGAACGATACGATAGTCGTAAGAAAGCGGCTAAACAATATAAAGAAGGAGACTTAGTTCGAATCGTACGAGCAATTGCATCAGGCAGCGGGCAGTCCAAGAAGTTAGAGCCAAAACTACAAGGACCATACAGAGTGATAAAGGTATTGCCAAACGACCGCTATGTCGTTGAAGATACCCCACTATCACGGAAAGGGCGACGCTATGAAGCAATTATTGCTGTAGATAAGATGCACCCATGGTTATCATTTAAATCCATCCCAGAAAGCGATAACGATGACAGTCTAAGTTCAGACGGCGATGACGATTTTACTGGCCATGATAAGAACTCGGTCGAAACCCCCTCACTCGATACCAACGCTTAGACTATAAGTTATTGAAATATTAGTGAAAAGTCCATGCTTATACCGTGACTAGGAAATGATTCATGTTCAAGGTATGGCATGGCATGATTGACAGGCTATCTATTGTGGGCATGATTGGCGCAATGATGTGCCGCCTAAGGATAAATCAATGGATAACCTGAAGTGATGTTCGGGACTGCTTATTGTGGGCATGAGGTGCACATGATGTGCCGCCCAAGGAGAAGCAATAAGTAGTCCTAGTGATCTTGATTTGAACCGCTTATTGTGGGCATGACGTGTACAATGATGTGCCGCCCAAGGAGAAGCAATAAGCGGTTCTAGTGATTTTGGCTTAGGTTGCTTATTGAGGCATGATGTGCACAATGATGTGCTGCCCAAGGAATCATAATTATATATTTTATGATGTAAGCAGTAGTGAAATCTTGACTAAATTAATATGGTTACAAAATGATTCAATATGTCTCCTAGTGAAATAATAAATTTGCCCGATTAATTGATTTTATTAAAACTGAATAGAGGATATGTACTTAGTTTCTAGACTGTTTTTCACAGGCACAATGATGTGTCGGGGATTTTGTGATGTAGTACTAAAACTGACCTAAATTGTTGATTCGATAATTGTTTGATTGTGAGATACTGATACTTTGCCCCGTAAGATGTAATTTAAACAAATAGAATATAGGTAATGTATTAGATAATTGATGTACTTTAGTTAAGCATTTACTTTCGAGTTAAACTGTATTTTCTTCCATATTTTACTTGCAAAATTACTAAAACAACGAAGGCACTCGTTGGCGAGCGGATGGCCGAGCTGTTACCAAATATAGTAGTATTGTGTACATTTAACTAGCAACACCGTTAAGAGTTGGCAACACCATACCCCTTCTACTAACCGTAGTGTATAGAAGACGGCTCAGACTCGACCATTCGATCGCCGACAGCCGACTCGAGAAGTTTAGATGGAAAAACCTCGACCTGATTGACCGTTGGTCGGTAAATGTTTAAAATATTGTTATGTACCGGAAATATTATAATTTACTGTATGCGAATTTGTGATAAACTGATTTGATTGTTTATGTTGAAAGTGATTAATAAAAGTATATGTTCCTGAAACTGCCGTTTTTCTGAGTTGTCCAACACAATGAACAACTCTCTTCATCAAACCGCCAATTATTTAGATTAATCCTGTAATTTTAAATATAGCGGTCACAACACAAATATTTTGGCCAGTAATTAAAACCAACCCACAAATAATTTGATAAATAGTGTGGGATCAAAATGTTCCCGTGTATTTGTTGGTTGCTATGCACATTCATTTGAATAGTCCTATTCATTTGAAAACTATAGATACCTAATGCTGATTTAAGTAAGTATTTCTTTTAATCGTGTTATAAAACTCCAGAAAAGTGATTTCAGTACCTAGACCATTTATTATTCTCTTAAGTTTTGTTGGCGCCGCACGCGCTGCAGCAAAGATTCGGTGTGCGGACGAAAAGTGCACGCCGTGCCGCGACAATTACTTAAGGCGAAAGCGCCAGGGTAACCCGCGAAATTCATTTATTTTACGTTTTTTGCAATTTGCTGGTCAGTATTAAGTTGTACGTTGGTTAAAATATGATTCACGGCTGTAACAAATACCTACGTATTTACAGAATTATAATCATTAAAGTCATCAACACAACTCTCTAAGACCAAGTAATCCCCAAGAATGACTATTTCATGAAATCTTGACATTTGGGGATTATACTAACTTAACAAGTTGTATGACTGATTGTAATGATTATAATTCTATAAATACATATTTGTTACGGCCGCGAATCATATTTTAATCAACGTACAACTTAATACTGACCAGCAAATTGCAAAAAACGTAAAAAAAAAAAATTGAATTTAGCGGGCTACCCTGGCGCTTTCACCTTAACCTACGGATAGGGCTAGTGGCAAATAATCATAAAAAAATATCACAACATAAAATAATTCGTAATTTGAAAACTGCCGCGTTCCCAGTGGGGACGACCGGGAATAAACGCGTCTGCGCCTCTCGCAGACATAGGGCTCCCTCTATTTCATTCAATTCGCCTACTCTTTGCACGTTATTCGTTTTAATTTCATTGATGTGATGTTAAGATCCGCGATCCCGGCAAATCCCTCAACATCTGCGCTACAGTTCTTTAAGTACAGGTTGCTCCAAATGCTATTTTTGAAAATCACACTAATATTATAAAGGCGAAAGTTGTGAGTGTGCGTGTGTGTGTTTATATGTTTGTTACTTCTTCACGCTCAAACGGCTGGACCAATTTTGATAAGATTTGGTATGCAGGTAGCTGACACCCTGGATTAACGTATAGGCTACTTTTATCCCGATATTCCGACGGAATCGACATTTACGGAAACCGCGGGGCGCAGCTCGTTATGTTCATAAAACGAAAACGCGAAACCGTCTACTTAAGTGTGTTAAATTAATGTCACCATTAAATCGCCACGCTGTACATGGAGCATTGAAAAAACCATGAAAACCCAGCAAGTTTTATACGTTTTAAGAAGTAAATTAAAATGTCGTGTAAAATAACCTGAGTTGGCAGTACCGCTGGAGGTAGGGTTCCGTTGGAAGGCCATGGCCGTGTAGGAGCAGCGCTTGGCGGCGGTTCTCTCGCTCGAGCGGCAGCACCACAGCCTCATGGAGTTCTGAAACACAGCGTCTGCTAACTTTAATTTTCACGAAATTAACGACTTTTTGTAATCGTGACGAGTTTAACATTGAGTTCAAAAGGTATTTTAATATAAAGTGCGCTCCAAAAGTTAGTTGACATTTTTCCACTTCAGCTGCGATGCTCACCCACATTATGATTTAAAATCCTAGTTTCAAATATTTGAATTGCTTGTTATTGACTAATTTTAAATCTTAATGTGGTATCGTAGCTGAAGTGGAAAAATGTCAACTATCTTTTGAAGAACACTCTAGCTACTGTGTGTAAAAATAAAACTGGCCAAGTGCGAGTTGGACTCGGACACGAAGGGTTCCGTACCACAAGGCAAAAACTAAAAACAGAATAAAATATTTATTTTATTCTGTTTTTAGTATTTGTTGTGTGTAGCGGCAACAGAAATACATCATCTGTGAAAATTTCAACTATCTAGCTATCACGGTTCATGAGATACAGCCTGGTGACAGACGGATAGTAGTCTTACTTAGTAATAGGGTCCCGTTTTTATCCTTTGGGTACGGAACCCTAAAAAGATGTGGTCAAATTTAAGGGTGTGGTATACACCATCTAACTGAAGAACAACATACTTTCTCCTTGCGAACAACATCGTAGGTAATCGCGAAAAAATTATCAGCCGTCCCATACCTACATTTGGTCGCGTAGGTATTGAAGGTTTGTACGGCATAGTTGATATTTTTTTCACTACTAGCTACCTGCTTATGGAATGTATTATCTAGAAATGTATTATTATGTACTGTGTTGAGCAATAAACATTTGAATTTTAATTTCTGTTTATTGTTTGAATCTTCTTCGAATTATATTATTTGGTTAAATAAGATTGGAATAATATATACCCAAGGCAATGATTGGAATCAATTAACTTGATGATAAACTAACTAACTATTAGGATTAAACATGAAAGAAAATCCTATTAATAAATTAATGGTTATTTTGTTGGTAATTGGTTGGTTGGTAATTGGGATAAACATAATCTTGGCTTAAAATAAACTGAAAGAGTTTATTTTAAGCCAAGATTATGTTTATCCAAGTTAATCCTGCTATACAGTTTAATTGAATAGCTGGGTTTTTAACAAACGAATAGACATGGATTTTTTGTGGCCCATTACGGACAAAGAGTTTATTATAATATCTTAAAACTAGGTAACTGACAATATTTAAAATCCCACTACAGCTTTCGTTACTTGCCAAATATTTAAATTTAAAAGATTATTATTTTGATTCAAGTGTTCGGGGAGGTCGTTATGTTGCCAGATTTGGGAATAAGATGGTAATTGGGACATGCTTATTGTAAGAATTGATATGATTTCACGAGTATTTTTAGAATATAGAATATCAAAACTGTATTTAAAGCGCAGTCTATTTCTGGGCCAAGCATAAAAATCCATCTCTTTTAATTATGCAAGGATTTGATTGATAGTTACCTTGAAAGCGTCCCTAAACTTATTGGACATGATGTGGTAAAATATCGGGTTGATGCATGTAGACATGTAGTAGAAAACTCCGGAGATATAGGTGAGGAACGAGTACACAGATAGGAGGATCGGTGATCGTGCTAGATGGTTTTCAGTGGTTCCGTAGATCGCGACCAGCCGCTGAGCGTGGAATGGCGCCCAACAGATGAAGAACGCCACGACGACTGCCACTATGAACAAAACATTATTAGCATTGAACTAAAGTACAACAGGGTACGCTAAGATAGCCCGCGAAATTCAAATAATCTGACAATTTATGTTTTTTTTTTTTTTTTTAATTTGAATTTCGCGGGCTACCCTGACGCTGTCGCCTTAAGTGTTGTAGTAGATTATTCACTAAGGGGATAAAGCAGTGTCTAAATGTCGCGGGCGGTATTTTGAATCCTGAACGCAACGAACGATTCCAGGGCTCTGCCTATGAATTTCTAATTCCGGATTAAAAATAATTATTTTTAGTACCAAGACTAGGGGAAGACCAAAGAAACGAAGGATGGACTGCTTGAAAGATGATATTGCTAGAAAGGACCCGACTACCGAGATGAGACGTTTAAATTAGAAATAGATACGGAAGAAAAAGACATGTTGCCGACCCCAAATAAATTGGGATGAGGGCAGGAGAATGGTGATGATCTATTTTTTTTTGTGATTTGCCAAGTCGGGTATGAGACACGATAGGTCTGTCAGTCTTGAAGTCACGATGCATCGTAGAAAACTTGAATCAGTAGGAATGTGATGGAAAGTTTATGAACGGAAGTTCCATATTAATAGTAGGAGACTATTAATACTGCATATATTCTAATCACAGCCGCATCTGTTGCAATAATAACAATTTGTGAACTACGTTCATGCAGGAAATGAAAATATGATAGAGGTATTTCTACAGTTAGATGCGTCACTGTCATCGAAAGTAAAATCTTAAAGTAAATATTTGGGTATTATTTAAGTAGATACTAGTAGAAGTGTCATTGAGTTTTAGAGAAATGACACGATGGTTTGGCAGTGATCATTGACGACCAAACCAAGGCAAACACCATTACCATTGTTATAAGCACGGGTGCTTAAAGTTCATAATGTCCTAATTCACAATCCCGTGCCAGTGGTTAAAAGAAATACCAAAATGATAGGAGATTACGACTTGTCATTATGTAGATACGAGATTACCAAATGGATACAATTCTTCCAATGGAGTGTCAGTTATACGCTATCGGAAAATCATAATAGCCCGTTAGCTAGGACATTAACAAAACTGTTAAAATCTACAATTACGTTGTCAATAATGGGCTATGCCGACACGATTGCATTTGCAGATTTGGCCCCGAAGGGCTTCCGTAAGTGTTCATACACACGTACGGCACGCGTCGACAGCAAAGACAACTGGAGCCGTCGACACGTGTCGACGGCTGCAGTTACCCCTCTTGGGCTTTAAAACGATATTTGGAAACAGATATCAATAGATTCTCCTGCACATTCAACTTTCTGGAGCCCTGAGTCTGGCTTGACTGGTGTTGTTGGTCAAGTACATTTTAATACTTATTTGATTTACCTGTCATTGCTTAATTTTTAATTCTTTTTACCTTTTGTGGTAGACTAATTTTATTATGGGTGCATCGTGTTCACATAATAATTTTTATTATGTATACAAGACCTTGTAAAACATTTTAAAAGAGTAACGGTGGAGTTTCTTGCCCATTCTTCTCCATACGAAAACTACCTTTTGGAATGGGCGACTAGAATCATTTCTATTTAGTTTTTTTTTTGACATTCAAAAGTGCCTTTAATGTGCCTATTTGAAATAAATGATTTGACTTTGACTTTGAATAATTTTAGACACCTAGTTTTTTTCTATTTGGCTTAGTATTCATAAAAATGAGCTATTCGAGTGTTAACTTCAGCTCCGGGTCTCATTGCAGCGTGGCACTTTCGTTGTGCTTTTGTATTATGTCTTACTTACGTCTCCCTTACGTCTTTGGAGTTGCTTTTCATTTTCCACGTTTACACGTTTATGAAAAAATTAAAGGAAATTCTGAAGTAACAGATAGTAAGTTTATTCCGCGTTTATTAATAAAATAAGGTAAGGTAGGCGTCAAGTTCGACGTATAGATACTGCCTAAGTTTAGTATACCTATTAATTTGTATTTAACTATTGTTAAGTTTTTTCAATTTAATTAAAACTGTTTTCGCGAATTAAGGTCAAATAGCTGCTATATAATATATGCAAATGTATGCAACCATAATTTAGCATTCACAAGACTTGAATGAACCTATTTTATCTGTTATTTTAAGTTAACCACTGATTTTATTTATAGTTTCATGCCACTGTTGCTATCAACGGGCAACAACAAACAACAATGATGACAACAATGATTATTGTTTCTTACCTAACATCTTCACGACCCTCCTCGTGGACTGGCTGTGTTTCCGCCTGATCTTGTGTGTGTATCTCATTGTTGTGTCATAGTCCTTCTGACTTTTTTCTTTGCTTAAGTTAGTGTCTCTCAGTTTCAGGCCTATTAGTGAGTACAGCACCGTGATTAGCACCATCGGCGCGAAAAAGAAGAAGAACGTCGATATCTCAAACGAGTGCTCTATGATGACTCTTGTTTGAAGGCACATGGTCACGCCGCTGTGCTCGCGGATCCCGAACTGCAGCGCCTGGGGCAGGGCCAGCCCCACCGCCGCCACCCACAGGAACATCACGTGTTTCGTCGCCCGCGATAGCTTTGACATCTTGTGCGAAACAAACGGGTGGCAAATTGCTAAATATCTCTCTACCGTAAATAAAGTTATTGTTAAAACACTGGCATTCGTCGAAGCCTCAGCCGCTAGTCCTCTTATCACACAAAAACTGTGTCCAAACACATACGGCCATTTTGACCATATCGAATACATCTCCTGAGGCATCCCACTTATCAGTAACAGTAGATCTGAGATCGCTAAACTAAATAAATAATAATTGGTAGCTGTATGCATACTTTTATTCCTAACTATCACTAAACACGTAAATATATTGCCCAGTACCCCGGTAAAGAATATAACTGAATATACAATAGTTATAGGTAGCACGATGAACAGAGGGTCCCTCTGAGGGCCGAAAATGACCGTGGGGTCCACGGGTACCGAGGTGTTGTCGGTCACGTTGGCGACCTCAATGATGGGACTCATGGTGGTCATTGTCTCGGCCCCAGATTTGTCGATAGCATCAGCAGGATGCTTTAGTCTCTTAGTTCATTCATCTGAAACAAAGAAATAAAGTGTAAGCATGTGTTGTGGTACGTATTTCGCATGTCTGTATTGTGGATGAACACGACCGCGGTGTCTGGCACTGTAGGTGGTGATATCACTTTAAAGTGCATCATACAGCGTGTCAGGAACATCGACGAGCAAACTGTAACCATGAACTCAGCACATGATTCTAGACAAAGGGGAGAAACATGTGCCGTTTCATAGAAAAGTGCAATACCTACGCGGTCAAAATGTGTGGAGCACCTTATTTTTTTTATTAATAATCGACGAAAAATTTCAACGCCCCCTGCGTTGAAATTTTTCAGAATCATGTAATGAACAAGTTGTGCGTCGATGTCCCCCCTGCCACCCTGTACTTCTCCATAGGAATAATAACAGAAGATTATCTACCCGAAACCTATTAAATTAACGAATGGAAATAATACCGCGAGTGCACTGACGTGATACCCGCTTCGTAACACGCTTCCCGTTCTGCCTTTAAGGATTTTAGGTTTATATACCTACTTAACACGTTTACGAGGTAGGGTAAGTAGAATTTAGAGTTTAACTGTGCCTAACAATAGGAGTATCGTAGCATCTTTACAAACAATTATTTATACTAGCCAAAATTAATACTGGGCTCTAGAGTGCATGGTAGCCCAGTGGTAGGTATCGGCCGCGAGTGTCGTAGGTCCTGAGTTGGGACACCCGGAAAGACACTTTACTTTGTGTAATAGATTTAATCAGTACTGCTCTCAAACGATGAAGGAAAACATCGCGAGGAAACCGACATGTCCTAGAACCAAACTATTAGAAGACATGTGACATCCACCAACCCGCACTGGGCCCGCGTTTATGGCTCATTCCCTCTCGAAGAGAGGAGGCCCAGGAGTGGAAACATTATAAGCTTATTATGTTCTTGAGCTTCGATCAATAGTACTATTATTGATCGAAGTTCTTGAGCATTCAACTTGCCAAGGAAAAGACTACCCCCGGGGTTTAATTGGGTCTATACTGCGCATAGATACTGCACAAGAAAATAATAAACAACAAATCTAATTATCTACCTAATATAAGTTCTTGTTATCACTAATGTGAGATCTGTTTGATTTTGTTTGTAAACAAACGTAATACGATGCGATGGTCATATAAAAATATATAGCAGACATATGAATGAATTTCTCGATTATTAGAAAATAAAACCAATGAAACTCGTTATATTCCTCATATTATTACGGAAAGATGTAGCACAAACATCATTATTTAGATCGAATTTTGTTTTGGTTACCGGAAAGTGGGGAATAAAACCCGTAATGCAACAACAATTTATAAGTAAGTACCTCCAAGCAGAGTGTGCGAACGATATTGACACAAAAATATAATTGCAAATGTAGTGGAATCTAAATGGAACAAACAGGAGAGGTACCTCCAAGATGCTGCATTAGAATACATTTTGTGCGTATTTTATCCGTAATTGGATTGGCTGTTTCATGCTCATCTTATAACACAGTCGTTGGAATAATAAGATGATGTTTTCCGATTCAATTTGGTTGTTTGTCAATACAATACCTTTATATCGTTCTCCGATTGTGCTAACTTATCTAAATAAGTGAAACGAAGTGAAGGATGGATGAATGAGAAAATATGAATTTACATATTCATGTTTTTTTTATACGTGGAGGCGCTGTTTTCTTTGGTAAGGCCTGAGGTTTTAGGTATTTAGGATTGGTTGATTTCCCTATAGAAAAATTTGATCAAAAACTTTTTAATCTGTGAAGCGAGCACCAGAGAATTTTACTCGATTTTTATTTTCAAGCTCTTCTAAAGTATACAATTAGCTGCAGCATCTTCAAGAAGCGTCTGTACGGGACCAAACATGAAATCGCGAAAAAAAAATCAGCTGTTCCCAAAATTTATTCGCGTAGTTCGTCAAAATGTAGGAAACAAACAGTTGATTATTTTTTCGCGATTTCAGGTTTGGTCCTATAGTAATAGTTGTCCACAATAATAAGGGAGGGGTATCCATAAATTACGGGACACCCTGTATATAGGTAGGTAGATGTAGGTAGGTATATACAATACATAATAACCATACTAAACGTAATGTAAATTTTAATACTTTTAGAGCTGTAAGATAGACAATTTTACATTCAATAGAAACGCGAAAGTCGTTGAAAATCTCATTTATCAGAAAACATGTCAAAATGACGTCTTGACATCGTGCCATTGTATAATTTCCGCTCTAAAATTACTCGACTATTTGTAAACAAATGTAGGGGTGGGTTAAGCAGGCTGTACCCATTCCATCCATCCGTGTGGGTGACGCGAACGGATGATAAATTATATGCGAAAGTGTTGATGTCTTGGCTAACGAACCATGCGCCTTGCATAAAACACAACACCACGCCTGTTTTCCCAAAGGGTAGGATAGAAGGTGTACTCACATTTCACCAGTCATGGGACTTAACACCATGTAAAAAATGCGACAAACATTGGCGGCCCGCCTCTTGTCATCAATCGGGCACAAATCCAAACTTCCGGCTGCTACTGAAAATTCCTGATGGAAATACCAAACACACTTTGCCCGATCCGATAAAGTGGAGCTGATGATGAAGACCACAGATGGCCATCGGAACTACTCAATGATAAATATTTCACGGGTTGTGATTCGATTACTTTAATATGGTTGCTAATATCAGGTTGGAATATCAGGAGAACTCCTCAACAATTATCGTCCCTGCATCGGGAAAAGCAATATTTTGAAAAAGGCGACGAGCAAGTTGACACTATGCCATTGTAACTTAGATAGATTATAAGCAGACCCATTAAAAAGCAAGAAATAAAAACTTTTTAACAAAAAAATTAAACCGCCGAAAAAACTGAAAAGCAAAAAATTATTAACCTTTTTTATTTTACCTTAATAAGTAACTTCTTAAACTAATGTTACTTACATTAGTTAGCACCAAAGTAATTTTGAGTCGGCGCCAAACAAGCAAATTAAATAATTACGTAAAGCGTGATGCGCGGCGGGCGGCGGCGCCGACTCAAAATTACTTTGGTATACTTTACATTAGTTTATGAACTTAGTTATTAAGGTTAAATAAAAAAGGTTTATAATTTTTTTTCCTTTTCAGTTTTTTGGGCGGTTTAATATTTTTGTTAAAAAGTTTTTTTCTGACTTGATTTATTATCTACAGTGACTACTTATTTCACAATGTTACCCAACGTTATAACATATGTATATAAATATAAAAAATATAGCGGTATTAAAAAAAATATAAGAAGGGTTTTTTACAAAAACCGCACAATTTTTTTTTGTAAATTTTCAATAAAGACAAAAAACTTCATAGCATTGTTAATGTTAAAGATAAAAATTTAAGCAGTATTTGTAAAATAATAAAAGGTTCATTATTTAAATGAATCAAAATTTGTATCAATCTTCACCGCTGCTTATTATCTTAGATAGATAGATAAAACGTTTATTCAGTGCAAGACACAGGTATTAAAAACATCAAAAAAGGTGAAAAAAAAAACAAAGATCAGATCAGATCTTCATTGTCCAGTTCACTCTCAGACTGATTAGTCACATCAGTTGCTCCAATCCCTTAACTTTTTTGTTTATCGCAACATTTTCTTTCTTTTCCTTTTTTTTTCTCTTCAAAATATTAATATTATAGCGCTGTGAACTGAGAACGTTTTCCGCCATTTTTGACATATTATTATAATAAAGAGCATTCTATTCTGTTCCATTTTCCGACAAAAATCGTGAGGGACGAACTAATGAAATTAGAAAAAGAAAGAAAAAGAGAGATGCTTTCTTTACATACATATACAGACCACACGTATGTTATACCTATAAGGGAGGTGTGGAGAAGCACCTAGATTTTTTTTCTTTATTTATTTGAAAACCAAAAATCAGAGCAGTGATATTACTAAAATCATTTAGCTTGTTTCTGATATTTTTTTAGATCAATTTTTTAATTTCCTTTTTACAAGGCAGGCGTGTTTTTTTA
The DNA here is from genome assembly GCA_963082905.1 of Oligia fasciuncula. Lineage (NCBI taxonomy): Eukaryota > Metazoa > Arthropoda > Insecta > Lepidoptera > Noctuidae > Oligia > Oligia fasciuncula. The sequence goes on along the minus strand of OY720395.1, from coordinate 8,941,857 downwards.
TTTTTTTATTTCATACCTTTTAGTGATAGTTTATTTTACTACATACCATCTGGCGCCCTCGGCTCCTCCCACATGCATATTGAACATTATCCCAAAGGAACATACTCCCGGGATAAAAATTAGTATGTACCTACTGTTATATATTTTTTTTGTTATGTACCTACTAAGCAAGCTCTAGACGATGACAGTATACGTAGTCAGAGTTTTATGAAAAAAAAAAACCGTTTTTTTCATGAACCATGGCTCCTCCATTATATTTTTAAAATTTTCACCAGCCTATGTTACCCGAGATAACGCAACGCTTTTAACGATACCACATACATTGATATCGGTTAAGCCGTTTAGAAGTTATGGTGGAATAAAGAAACTCACAAACATACATAAACCCTGAAAAATAACACTCCTTTTTTGGGCAGTCGTGTAAAAACAGCGATTTCATAAAAACTCACTGAATTAATGATGGAAATGTTTAGTAGGTACTGTAGAGGTTATACCTGTTTGGTACAAGACTTACGTACAACCTTCGCGAGTCCGTTAAAAGTTAATGGCAAAAATACGAGACAAACATTGTTTTTTATATAAAAAGAATAGCAGAAAAAACATTACTGCGGGCTTAAAAAGGCCACTTTGGCAGAATCATAAAAGGATAACATTATGAATCATATTAAGGCGAAGACAGTCCTTGTTTTTCTTGCTGAACTAAGTAGGTATAATCAAAGAGATTGGATTTGGATTGGATTGATTAGTAGGTATTTTAGCACAGACAAAAACAAACTGAAAAATGCTTCACCAGTGGGATTTGATACGATTAACTTAACAGTTAACTGTCCATTATGATTCATAATGTTATCCTTTTATGATTCTGTCAAAGTGGCGTTTTTAGGCCCCCTGGCCAGATTAGCTGACAAGCGAAGTCATATTATCATAGAAAAATATATAAATGTATTAAAAGTAGAACCGTTCTTAGAAATAATTATGGAAGGTACCGCGAGCTCGTAAAGGGTTTTTTTTTTTTTGTGGATTGGAAATCATGATATGACCCCTCCCGCTCTGTGTGGAGCGGAGGGGGTGTCAGACTCCTAATGACTAAAACCCACCCGTGTTTCTTCCTTAGCCCTTTATGATCCGGGCCAGCGGTAACCCTTTCGGTCAATCCCGCTGACCCTCGTAAAGGGCTCACAGTACCATCGCAGTGCTCCTGCTATCTAACCGCTTGAAGTTCACAAAGGTAAACGAGTAGGTACAGACGTTTTAATTACTTTGACCGCTCATGATGTTTTTCATGAACGCTTTGCTTAGTTTTGCTACAATTATTTGCGTTTGAGAGTTTTCGAGTTAATTGTTGACTACTCTGAAAGTAATTTTATTACGTTGCACTAAGTTGGTACGTAAAATAAAAGGGCAATAAATAAGCGACAACTATATTGGTGTTGTTCGCAGTTTCAAGTGCCTACTAGTTGTAAATGGCTGTGTTATCTGGGGGCACAGTAGAGGGAGAGGAGTGGGGAGTGGTAGTGCCCCGACCCAGACGAGCCAAGCGAAGCGCAAGGGCACTACCTACCTTTTTTTTGAAGCGCTTCGTCGTTTTTTTGAACTCTCATAACTTGGGTTTGGAGTATACCAGATAGACAAAATTCTCGTTAATGAAGTCAATAGTGCACTTATTAAACATATGAAGTTTCAATTGCATAGCTCTTATACTTTAGATATTTTTGTAATAGATATTGAAAAAAACCCCGATTCACTGCCTCACTGATGATCATCAAAATTCTTAGGGTACTTCCTGAAGTCCTAGGAAGCTGAAAATCGGTATGTAAGCAAGTATTAAGTACACAAAAACCAAAAAAATCTAAAACTTGGAACAAAAAATGGTCTGCTACTTACAAAAGTAAGTGAAATCCCACCAAAAACATTTTCACGCAAAATGTTGCCTTTGCCCTGCAGTGTGATTCATGTATTACCGCCTGCTCCGGGAATTTAAAAGATGATGAATGATCCCTTATCAGTCTGCACACATCTTTGTATTCGGATAAAGCTTTGAAACTCCTTGATGAATTTTGATGCGATTTCCACTAACATTGAGATCTTTTCCCGAAGTATGACAACTAAGTAAAATAAATGATTAAAGTATTAGGTATTATGTGATCTAATCTGTGTAACTACGATTTATAATTTTTTTGTGATTATTTACTATGTTCTCTTAGATATTGTTTTTGCTTTTGAGGTAAGTAATTAAATACATACTAGGTATGAAACTCTATTACAATTATATATAACGTATTTAATGGTCGTATAAATTAATAATTTGTGCAGTAAATAGGTACTTTGTTCAGTAATGTAGTGTGTAAACAAACATATATAATAGCGTCGCTTCCTAAAAACAAGATAATTAAATTATTCAATTACATAAAATGTAAAATATACCAATACGTATTTCTCGACAAAATAATAAAGATTGATTGATTGATTGGAGTTATTATTGTCACTGTCATTCGTGGATCTTTGACAGTCGTTACGGGTAGTCAGAAGCCCGAAAGTCTGACAACCAGTCTTACCAAGGGGTATCATATTACCCAGTAACTGGGTTGTGGAGGTCAGATAGGCAGTCGCTCCATGTAAAATACTGGTATTCAGCTGCATCCGGTTAGACTGAAAGCCGAAACCAACATAGTTGGGAAAAGGCTAGGCAGATGATGATGATTGATTGGAGTTGTCGATTCGCCCAAAAATAAATTAACATTGTGCGAAGCGATTTGATTGATGTTTCGAGTTACGAGTATCTTGGCGTTTTTGCAAGGTAGATTTATAATTTAATCGATTGTGAAGTTGAATAGTGATTGCTCATATGATTGAATCAGACAAACTCGATTACTTTATTAACAACTAGCTGACCCGGCAAACGTTGTTTTGCTCCTACACAACTCCTACACTACTCCTACCCAACTCCTACCCTACTCCCACACTACTCCTACCCTACTCCTACACTACTCCTACCCTACTTCTACCCTACTCCTACCCTACTCCTACCCTACTCCTACACTACTCCTACCCTACTCCTACACTACTCCTACCCTACTCCTACACTACTCCTACACTACTCCTACCCTACTTCTACCCTACCCCTACCCTACCCTACTCCTACCCTACTCCTACACTACTCCTACCCTACTCCTACACTACTCCTACCCTACTCCTACACTACTCCTACACTACTCCTACCCTACTTCTACCCTACTCCTACCCTACTCCTACCCTACTTCTACCCTACTCCTACCCTACTCCTACCCTACTCCTACCCTACTCCTACCCTACTCCTACTATAAAAAAAAAAAAGTATCCTATGTCCGTCTCCTGGTTCTAAGCTACCTCCCCACCAATTTTCAGCCAAATCGGTTCAGCCGTTCTCGAGTTATAAGTGGTGTAACTAACAGACTTTCTTTTATATATATAGATGGCCAGCACCCCCTGTTACAATAAATATATATTTTTTTATTTCTTTCTTATTTGTAAAATAGTTGGGCAAATGTCATCTAAAACTATTCCAAATTTCAAGTTTAGTAGTTCTTGAGATATCCAGCTGTGACAGACAGACAGACAGACTTAGTCTCACACAACATTATGGACTGTAAGGTCTGCAAATAAAAGTTTATTATTATTATTATAAGGGTTCCGTTTTACCATTTTGGTACGGAACCCTAATATCAAAACTTAACGATGTGAATATACTTCTTCGTAGTTGTCTATCATAATACCGGTAATCACAGCTAAGTGTTCACAGACATGTGCACTACTGGGCATATTATTGTTTACGTTGTTAGTGCAATAAAGTTCCGTATCATATAAATTGCACCGCAATTATCAATCAGTGGTAATTGCATAACGACTGCGACATTGAAACGAGTTCCTTCGCGATTGTCGCGAACACGGGGCAGTAAGACAAGGTAATTGAACAAGATTATCATCAGAATGTAAGAAACTAGATAAGTCATGAACTGGGTAATCCCGAGATAATACGTTTACGAGTACCTATGTATGTTACTATATTATTTAATAAAAGCAAAACTCTGCTTCGTAAGCGCGTGATCTGAGCGCAAGGTCGATAGTGCGAATGTTTTCTTTGAGTAATTTCTCAGTAGCAAGCCGGAACAGCAGTGCCATTCTGTAACCATCTCACCGTGAAAACTTAGGTGAAGTGAGCGTGGAGTGAGCTGTCAGTGTCATCCCTAGGGATTGACCAAGCATACATTTAGAATCATAATCGAGGTTTTATTCATATTTTTTATGCTAATTCTAATGATCATTTTATTATACAATATTGTTCGTGCGTGAAGCGCACGAATATTGCTAAAATCTCGATTATGATTGTTAATGTTTGCTTGGTCAATCCCTAGCATCAGTGGGATGACACTGACAGCTCACTTCACCCAAGTTTTCGACATAATGGAGTCTGAATTTGTGCGCGGTTAATGGTAACAGACTCGCTCACATATAATTAAACGAAATGTAGACACTAGTTCCTCGGTCTATCCCTTCGGAGTTGTTGTTCTGGCCAAAAAAATAAAATAGAACTTAACCATAAAATCACACCTGTATTTTCCGAAGGGTTTGACAGGGTTATATAACTTTATTTAATGCGATCGCAAAAAGTGATTAATTGCGCGAATTCATGTATTCGTTTATTTTATTACACTGATCATGTCGAACCGCAAACGTAAGCAATCTCTGTCAGCGATTTGATATTATCGCATTTTACCAACTACGGATGTTACCAGTAAATACTAAAAATCGTCAAACACAATCATTTCAAAATTCAAATAATTGCATACACGTGGTAAGGGGGTGACTACCGGGATGACGACTAATAGAGAAGTATGGAAGAAAAAGACATGTTGGGCCGACGACGCCAAATAAATTGGAATAAGAGCATGATGACACGTGGTACCTAAATGTAAAGAATAAAAAAGTACACAGTACCGTGGTTTTATACACTTAAAGAAGTCACATAATAGCTCTGGCTTTACGTGGCGAGCTATGTCGGCAAATAAACTCGAGATTCAAGCCAAAATAATGTTTACTTTGTGCAGACAAATAAATGTTTTTGTTGGTAATTAAGAGCGGGGTTTTGTCTCGGATATAGTTAGCGAAGTGATGTCGTGATGGCTTCTCATGCCTCACGTACAATTCATATGTTCTTTCTTAGTTTATCTTGGATATCACTGACATCGGTGAACTGAAACATCTGAAAAATCTGTATCTCAAAGTCTGAAATCACCAAACTGTCGGAGAGAGGCTTTTGCTCTGCAGCGGAAAAATAATAGGCTGGTATACTTTAGTTAGCACTGGCCTTCTGATGCATCGGCCACCAATCGATTAGGAGTTAGATTATAATTCCATCTTATTATTTAAGACATGAAATTCGGATGGTGTGTTCTTTGTGAAAAGTAGGTACCCAATAAGAAAGGGTTTTTCGAAATTCCACCCCTAAGAGGGTGAATGGGGGGAGGGTGAAATTTCGCGGGCAGTAACTAGTTGCACCTAGGTATATAAATATTTTTATAGTTCTCTTCACCGTATCCGGCGACAGCGACCCAGACTAATTTTCACTCATTTGTGAGCTCTTTGATGACTTGCAAATCCAAATTTGGATTTGAAAATCCGGTCATAGCTGTACAAAGTATGTTGCCTGCCTAAGTTTGTACCTATTTATTTCAGAAATTAATAATTCTTCAAGATCTTTAGAGCTAAGTAGCCTGTAATCTAAGACATAAGTAGGTGGTTTACAAAGGGCCGGGTAATTTAGAAATTGTCAAGTCACATGAAAATCATAAAATCGGATATCAAATTCGAAACTTTACATCATCCGCAAGGCATTAAAGTGCCTGACGCCTAAGACATTTGTCAAGTTGTATAAGGCCAACATAAAACCTTTCTTGGAATTATGCTAATGTCATCTGGGACCCAAAAAAAGACATCACTCAGCTTGATAATATACAACGAAGGACAAAAAAGATGGTTTGAACCATGTGTAATCTACCTTACGAAAAAGCGCCTCAATGTCCTTAGCCTTATCACACTGCTACACTAGAACATCGTAGATAAAGGGGTAGGCTCATTGAGACGTACAAAATTACTTACGGATCATTACCAAATGCCCGGCATTCAAGACCTTTACACACTGAATGCCAACAAACATTTGCGTGGACATTTCCTAAAAATATGGGAAAATTCATCAAAGAAGATGTTGCCTAACCGAGTTGTAACAGCAAGAAATAGGCTCCCGGAAAATGGTGCAACGGCTCTCACAATGAACTACTTCAGGAACCGGCTGGGTAGACTAAGTTTCTCCAAGATATTTGAGATACACGTATCAGCTGCTATCCCACCAAACAATAATAACACATACACATAGAGTGTACTTGCAGAGTGCGAACAGGGTCAATGGTCGGTGGGGATCATTCCCTTTAAAATTGTCTACGCGGCGTCTACGAGTTGGCCACGACCTCACGTACGTCTTCCACAGGACCGGGAACAGGGTCCCGAGATTATGTCAAAGTAATTTAAAAAATAATTGGGTATGACACTAATTAGGGTATAATTGGGTTTTTCATTGGGTATGACACTAATTAGAGTGTAATTTGAGCATGGATTTATGGCCGGCTGTAGGCTATAGGCTCGCTCCGTATTAGGTACATGGGAGTGGGACTTAAACATAAAGGTACAGACAGACGCCAGCACATCAAGGTACTACAATCTGTCAAATTTCTTTAATAGATTTTCAACTTTATCGTCAAAGTAGTTCAAAGTTGATTAGGATTTGACAGTTTCGGGTTGCTTGATGTGCTGGCGTCTATAATTTTAAACGCATAGGTTCGATTCAACAATAGGTTCGGTTTTAGTTTGAGTCTGTTTGCCTTTATGAGATCGAAATATACCTAAAGATATTTTTAGTGATATCCAAGGCGAGAATATACTAAGCCCAGGTTCGCACATCCCTAATTTTGAAAAAAAAATAGCCTATAGCCTTCCTCGATAAATGGACTACCCAACACTAAAAGAATCATTCAAATCGGACCAGTAGTTCCAGAGATTAGCGCGTTCAAACAAACAAACAAACAAACTCTGCAGCTTTATAATATTAATAAAATATATAATATATAGTATAGATGTATGTATGTATATACGAGTATGTAATATGAGGGTCAAATGACATTGGCGATTTAGTAGTTATGGTTACTACACTAATAGAGAGTTTATGTTGGTATGTATGTACTGGGATTGTTATTATATAGGTTTGTTGAAATCATATCCGGTCCTTAAGACTGCACCGAGCGCACAGTGGCGCCCTCATCGTTTGTTTGGTTATTTCTTTTATTTTAGAATGAAAATGCAGAAACGGAAACGGAAAATAGTGGCCACTATTATCCGTTTTAGTGATTATAATAAAACTAAACAATTTAAAACTACCGTTTATACTAATATTAACGTATAATCTTGTGGAGCACAACTTATAGTGCTTATTTTCTGCATTTTCATTCTAAAATAAAAGAAATAACCAAACAAACGATGAGGGCGCCACTGTGCGCTCGGTGCAGCCTTAATAGGATATCTTTCTCTCGTATTCTTGTAGTCGTAAGGCTTTGATATTGTTATGTCTTTTGCTGTGATGATCATCCCTATAATTGGATATCCTTATAATTGTATTTATTTACGGATTTATAGATCTCTTTTAGCGGCAAGACGGTCCATTGGTATCCCCTCAGTAACTTTCAAAGTTCCATAGTGTAATTTTATTTTATTTTACAAGCTAATTAAGAAAAAAGTCTGCTAACAGACTGTCGAACTCATGTCAAGAGATTTCATTGGTCGTTGTTATTTCATTCAGTACCGAGGTCAAAAAAAAAAATTGTGACCGTGATGTGACTGGTTTAAGACCTTAGTCTTCAAACATTACGGGAACCTTATTGTAATGAGACTAAGGTCTTGAGCCAGTGCGTCCTGCCCGTTATGACATATTCGGTGCCGAAACGTGGACACTTTACAGTCGGGCTCCACAAATTCAATGTCGCTCAGCGCGCTATGGAGGGAGCTATGCTCGGAGGAAGAGCGGAGGAGAAGGGTAGTAAGGGAAGGAAGGAGAGGTTTTGAAGAAGAAGTGCCTTTTATGTGCCTATTTGAAATAAATGCTTTGAAATGAAATTATCCGGAAAAAAACCGGAGTTACCCACATAGCTTGCAGAGTAAACAAACTGAAGTGGCAGTGGGCTGGCCATGTTTGTCGAAGGACCGATGGCCGGTGGAGTAGACGAGTCCTGGAGTAGAGACCCATTTCGGCAAGCGTAGTGTGCAACGACCCCAGCTAGACGGATCGACGAACTATAAAAGGTGGCTGGGACTGGAATAGACTAGATGCGCAAGGAGGAGGCGGAGGACAGGGTGTTGTGGCGCAGTCTGAGACGCCCATGTCCAGAAATGGACTGTGATAGACTTAGTTGATTGATTTGGTACAGTCACCAAAGGAGATAAGTAACCAGGGTCGTCGGATATAGTTGAAGTTTGGTAAGAAATCGATGGATGTTTTCGAATGAAATTTAATTTGATAAATGAACGGTTTGTTTTGTATAAACTAAATTAAATTTTATTCGAAAACATCCTTCGGTTTTTTACTAAACTTCAACTATGTCTGACGACTCTGGTTACTTATCTCCTTTAGTGACCGTACATATTTAATAAAAATATATGAAAACCACCAGACACAACACCCTGAATGACGGTTTAATAGACCAATTTTGATTGTAGAGCGCCCCTTGTTTAGTCTCTTTTAGTCAGTGGTTTAATTTAGTAACTAGTCTAAATAGTTATCTATATCACGGATCTATACATACAATAAAAATGATTGTAAAGTTAGGTGCACAAGTCCAACCCTCCAGGCCAGAAGAAGTTAAGGACTTTAGAGGGTTAAGCAGCTGGCTTAAGACCATTTTGAATAGTGTAAAACTATCACTAAGTCCTTTCAATGTAACTCATAACTCATTGTTATAACTAGATTAGAACGATCGCCGTGAGTAGATACAAACTCTCGGCATATACCCTACCTCACCTACATAAAACTAATGACTTGCTAATGGTTTTACGTCGATCGTCAATGTCCTACCTAAGGGCCTGTAATTTATAATACCCAAAGTCAAAGTTAAATAATTTATTTCAAATAGGCACTTTTAAGGCACTTTTGAACTTCAAAAACTACAGTAAAATTGAATTGATTCTAGTCGCCCCTTCCAAAAGGTAGTGTTCGTATGGAAAATAATGGGCAAGAAACTCCACCGTTACTCTTTTAAAATGTTTTACAAGGTTTTGTATACATAATATAATTATATGTGAAGACTATGCACCTTTAATAAAATTAGTCTACCACAAAAGATAAAAAGAATTAAAAAAAAAAAAACCGGTCAAGAGCGAGTCGGACTCGCGCGCCTAGGGTTCCGCCATACCATCATGTTTTTTTTTTTTTTTTTCATCGGCGAGGTCTATTTTCATCGCAGAAAATTTTAACACTGTTTACTGCGGTGTAGAATATTGCAGTTTTATGTGAGCGCCATCTCTTGACCGATAGTGGAAATAATGTAACTTTTGTTGATGATTTCTGAAAATGTGTGCTATTTAGAGATTTCGTTTTATTTTTCTTATTTCAGATTTTTCTCTTTGCAAATTTCGGAGGTAAGGGGGGTATTTTTTTTACATTTTTCATCAAAAGTCGAAAACTATGCGGCCCAAAAAAAAACTGAAAAAATGTTTGAGAATATGCAAACTGCGCTCTTTCATAATTATGATACATGCCCCAGTAGCCCTACTTCGAATTTTTCAGACACCCTTTCAGTTTCCAAACTATACCTACATATATTTTTATTTCTTTCTTATTTGCAAAATAGTTGGGCAAACGTCGTCTAAAACTGTTCCACATTTCAAGTTGATAGCATTAGTAGTTCTTGCGATATCCAGCTGTGACAGACAGACAGACAGACAGTCATACAGACAGACTGAGTCTCACCATAAGGGTTCCGTTTTGCCATTTTGGTACGGAACCATAATGAAGCAATGAGGCAATGACAGGTAAATCAATTATGATAGATACATAGGTAATATGGTGCTCGCATAAATACAAATTATTTACAAATATTGTAAAAGTAGATGATTTTTCTAGAATTTTAACAAGTGTGTGAGTTACTGTAGTCACCCTCATCCTCTCTATCTGTCTCAGGGTGGCACACGAAATAGGTGCCCAGTCGCCTGTGGTGGTCCTCATTCTCGCTAATACCACATGAGTAGACAACGCTTGTCTACTCATGTGGTATTAGCGAGAATATAGAGAAACTGTATAAAAACGTTCGTAGAAATTGTTTGAGTAGGTTGTAAGCTGTTACCGTCGTCGCCTACGTAATCCGTTAATAAGAAATCTACAAAGATTTTTCTCGCATCAATTGATAACTACCCACTGATGGCTAGAAAAATAAATAGGTAAGTACGTTTAGTAGTACTTAGTGTGTGTGAGTATGTGTGTATGTAAAGCCGTGTCTCCCTCGCGTGTTTTTTTGAAATATTACACAAAAACATCAAAGTAAAGTGGCGTGGCCATTTCATAAATTTGTGTATGAAAACACGATGTTTTTGTTTTCCGATACTGAAAGAAATAAGCAGTAGGTAAATAAAAATGAAGAAACATTGAGCTTTAAACAGTTCCATATGAGCCTAACGTTCAAAACAGTATTTTTTACTAATCCGAAAACAGTTAAAGCTTGACACAAAATGTTACCGTCATGACAGTAAACTTTAACGGTTTAAGTAGCTAAAAAAAAGGTCACAAAATTACCTAACTCTTTATTCATTTGGCGATATGGTTCAAACCATTGAATTATACTTACATTACAGTAGTGGTTTTCCTTTTTTTTTTGTTGTTTTTTTTCAGTAAATAGTATGCTCAATCATTAAAAGTTACTGTTTTGTCTTTTACTGTTTTACAAACATTTCTTCTTGAAATCGGTTTATAAGAAATTATTGGTGTTGTAAGAAATTATTTTTTTCAGTCGAGTTGCTTGGAAAACATTCCCCGCGCGGGTGAAGAGGGGAAGGGTTTATTTAATTATTTTTCAACCACCACGCGCACCGCGCACATCTAGATCATTTTGAAAGTTTAATTCCAACTGATTATAGGTTTTGAAGTTATATTGTCCTGTGAATAGTTGACACTAAATAAGGAGACACGGCTTTACATACACACATACTCACACACAAACACAGACAACTAACATTACACACACAAATACAGTATTTTACATTTGCAGATATCTTCCTGTGTTTTGTTAAGTTATACCTAAATTGTTCCTAATAAACTTTTATTTATTGTCTCCTTTATTTCATTTAAATACTTATTATTATTGGCCTGGATTTTCATACTGCAGAACAAAGGCCTCCCTACTCTCCTTCCACTTCCCTCTGTCCAGGGTTACTCTGACCTACACAACCCAGTTACTGGGTAACGCGATACCCCTTGGTAAGACTGGTTGTCAGTCAGAGATCTACGAATGACAGCCAGGAACAACGGCTTAACGTGCATGGCCCCTCTTGATATGTAAACATGGTCTCCCATCCACGGACCAACCGTGGCAAGCGTAGCTTATCCTGATCGATCGACCCATGTGGCTGTTATTACTTAGCCACAAGCCTCTTGAACCTCCAGCGTTAGCCCAATGGGTATCCTAACTTCCTAACTAAACTAAACTCACTAACTAAACATCATATCAGATACCTAGGTCATCATAACACTTTGGAATATTGTAGGTACTAAAAGACAGCCATTCCTTGGAAGTGGGATTCAGTGGCGGAACTATACTCGTAGGGTGGCATTGGGGTAAAATGCCACGGGCCCCCAGCCAGAGGGGGCCCCCGCCCCGAGAAGGCTATGAGCACAGGAGGACTCTAACATTCTAATTATGTATATATATATGACGGAGAAGGTATGTTTTGTGTCTCGTTATTGTCAGGCATATTTGAACTACTGTGGGCGTAATGTGGGTAGTGTTGGTTATTGCGCAATAGAAAAACGGTTTGCAGTTCAAATCAGATTATAATTTCATGAACAATTAATCACACTAGCAAATCACACACTGTAGGTGCATGACACAAATAGATACACAGTAAAATAATTATGTACAGTAACAAAGTAATTGCGAACAAATCGTAGGATCGATTACTGTTCGTATAGTGACAGAGCCACCCAAATATAGCGTATTTAGAATATAGGTATGTAATTCCAGCAGCGAGGCTGAACTTTAGTAAACCGACAGGTTTGTCGGGAGTTAGTGCTCTATGGAGTCGAGTCCGAAGACCGACTGCCAGCACAAACGATGAAACGAGTAGGGTTTGTCCCCACCACGCACTCGCCCTACAACAACTCTGTCCGATGACGCACGGAAGTAGGTACGTCAACGTGTTTACTTGAGTTGATACAAAACACTAAAATGTGCTAAATCTAATAAGACTTACATTATAAGTAATCAAATAACACTAAGAATCAAATCAAATAATAAGAATAATTGTCGTAAATAAACAATGGAGATTTCACAAAGTAAATAATTTAAAATCAAAGTAACATGTCATCAATTGTAATGAACAAAATCATTTGTGCATACAATAATGTTACAATTTATTAGACAATAATTGATAGTAACATCACTTAAATTATTAATAAGAAAAACAAATCATAATTGAGAACCAACTCTGACATATATTATATACTAGCTTCCTCCCGCGGCTTCGCCCGCGAGGTATGTCGATAAAAATTTTCCTATGTCCCCGGGATGCAATCTATCTCTCTGGCAAATTTTATCGAAATCCGTTCAGTGGTTTAAGCGTGGTAAAAGGTAACAGACAGACAGACAGAGTTACTTTATCAATACTAATATCTATATATGTATATACATTCTATCTATATAGATATTAGTATGGATAATATTATAAATGCGAAAGTAAGTTTGTTTGTTTGTTAGTTACCTTTTCACACCTAAACCACTGAACCGATCATCCTGAAATTTTGCATACACGTTGTCAGGTGTACAGAAACGGACATAGGGTGCCTTTCATCCCGAATAAAAGTGCTGTTCCCGAGGAAAACAAACAATAACGTTATTATGATAATAGATGGCGCCACGTGTCTTTCAAATCAAACGACAACGTCGACATCGACAACAACGTCAGTCGGGTCAGCTAGTTGGTAATAAAATGGTTTGGTCTGGAAAGCAATCCTTTTATTAAGCCACACTGTGTCTATTATATTTAGAAGTAGCAATATACAGTACCTGTCCTATAAATACGCGATTGCACAGTCGGGTCAGATATAATTAGCTAAGCCGATGGGTCCCACTTCAGGGTTATTTATCAATTTTCTAAATACTTTTATGTTATTATCTGTTTACTCTCATAAGCTTTGGAAGCCGAATCGCTGGCCTCATAAAGAGAACTCAATAAGAGGATGAGTGGATTTTGTTAATTGTTCTGGAGGTAAATGAAGATATTTGAAAATTAATCGAATGAATGACTTTGCTTTTCAAATGATTCCGAATTTTACCGTATTGTAGAAGAATATTATGCAGTCTTACACCGAGAAATAATTATGTTTGATCGGATCAATCTGGCCCCCGAATCTGCGTATTTCCTACGGTATGAAGTATCGATTTGGCATTAGTAATACTCATTCACTTTTTGCATTTGAAATGACAAAAGTTATTTTGAGGCTTTGAATCGGGGCTAATCCATGTGCTGACACAACCCGTCACAAAAGTTGATTGCGAAACTGGACAGCCAATTAAAGTTGTTTAATGTTATAACAATTAATGTTATAGATTCTGAAATGGATTGATTTTTAGAATTTTATCTCTTGGAAAAGTTATGTGTTTAACGGGTGTAAAAATACACTTAACAAAGCAGCTAGAGTCACTTGAACTCCCCGTCATTGTAATATTTTTAGGGTTCCGTACCTCACAAGGAAAAAACGGAACCCTTATACGATCACTTTGTTGTCCGTCTGTCTGTCTGTCAAGACCCATTATATCGGGAACGCGTAGAGGTATCGAGTTGAAATTAAAATTACATAGATACACAAGTCTGCGGTCTCTTGAAGCTGTGAAAAAAAAAATCAAAATTCTAAGTTAACGTAAAAAAAAGATAAGTACAAAAAACGTAGGTATATTTCAACACTCTAAAGGGAATCAAAATGTATTTTTGTGCTGTGTTATCTGATGTATAGAATGCGTAGATGATGGGTCTTTTTACACCCTTTATGAGTAAATAAGTAGGGTATACTGTGACAAGATAATTATTTCCCAGAGAACCTTGATATACCTATGTCTTGTGTGACAACGCGTAGGACGCATTTTGCATGTTTTATTGATTAAACGTAATGGATTCTTTCCGATCATTTGTTTTGTTATGACAGTGATATGTAACATTTAATTACGGTTTTTTCCGTTAAGGTTTTGTTACAATTATAACTTTCTCTTTACTTCTACTTTCAAATTTTAATTGACTTCGTCTCAGATAATTTGAATATCCTATCAAACAATTTAAGCTAGATGCTTACTTAAAAGTTTTAGAATTTACTAGTTCGAAAAAATACCCTTCGCTAAAAGAATTCCAGGCATTACTTTATCGATATGTAAATACGGTACTAGAATAGGGAATATGCATGTATTTTTTATATTTTTATTTGATAGTTTACTTAAACTCGTAATAGTAAATTTTTTTTAACTTTGAGCAGTTTAAATAGGGTTTTAGATTTAGGTTATGGAAAATAGTAATTAATGTGATAACCTAATCGCCACCCCGTATATAAAACCGGTCAAGCTCGTGTCGGGCCACGCACAGTGTAGGGTTCCGTAGTAGCCCGTTATCACAATGTAGGACGATTCTGTTGTTCTTTATTCTGAATATAAGTAATGGTAAAGATATTAGGAGTTAATGGTTTTAATAACAAAAATCGACTTTAAATTTGAATTATCCCCGTTTGAACCAATCTCTTAAGGAAAAGTGCTTATGGTAGAAATCTAACTTATAAAGATGTATTAATGATTCTAATTATCTAAATATGTACCTGTTATTGTCGCGAATCATATTTTAATCAAGATACAACCTGACACTGACCTGCAAATTGCAAAAAACGTAAGAAAATTTGAATTTCGCGGTCTACCACTACCCATTCACCTTTAAAGGATTTTGTATTTGGTACAAAATTATCCAACACCCAAGTTCAACGACTATTACTGCTAAACTAATAAAGTTATCTTAACCGCTATAATTTTCCTTTAAAATTTAGCTTTTAGAGGGGGGGGGGGGGACTGGAACAACGTCCTGGAACAAAATTAGCACTTTTTTTTTTCCGTATGGGAAATCATCAAATGACCCCTCCCACTCTGGGTGGAGCGGTAGGGAGTATCAGACTCTTACTGACTAAAACCCACCCATGTTCCTTCCTTAGCCCTTTATGTTCCGGGCCAGCGGTAACCCCTTCGGACAATCCCGCTGACCCGGCAGGCTTCGGCCCTGTGGGGCCCCTCCTCGATGCTGACATCTCTTTGAGGCGCGCGTGGAACACGTACGTAAAATTAGCACTTACGTAAAGTTAAATATTTCGTACACGTAAAGTTAAATATTTCGTAAATTAAAAAAAAAAAAAAAAAAACTATCTATTTGGTGTATTGTGTGTCTTTTAGTCTGTGCTAAATAAATGTATTTTCTTTCTTTCTTTCTTCTTTCTTTCTTTAAATGGAGCATTAAATCGAAAAATAATTTTAGCAACCCCTAAGTCATTTTAGAAGACTTATTCAACGATACCCCACACGATGGGGTAGACGACGAATAAAATATTCATCCCCACTTCACATGTAGCTAGAGCTACCCTAAAAAAATGTTTCCCAAAATTTTATTTTAATACTTTGTCGGCGTAATTGATATACCTACGTACTTCTACAAAATTACAGCTTTCTTCTAGTACTAACGGTCTCTTAGCAAAACCTCGGACAGATAGACAGACGGACATGACGAAACTGACTGAACTGACGGCACGGTTGGCGCAGTGGTTAAGCGATTGACTGCTGCGCTGCGTGTCGCGGGTTCGATTCCCGCACGGAACAAATATTTGTATGACCTACAAGTAGATGTTCCGGGTCTGGTTGTTTGTGTACGTGAATTTAAATGTTTGTAAACGCACCCACAATACAGAAGAAATTCCTAGTGTGGGGCAATGTTTAAAAAAAAAAAAAAAAAACTATAAAGGTTCCTTGTCAGAACTACGGAACCCTAAAAATCAATAGCCGTGCATTAGTCTCGCAAAAACTCGAAAACGGCAATGCAAAGCATTAGTTTCATAAAAAAAGAAATAAAGGTAGGTAATATTATTAGACTGCTATCAAAAACGTTTCTGGTATTCAGCTGTACCTATCTGGGAAGACTGGTGGACTGCTGATGAGACCTAACAATGCTAAAAAAACGTAAATAAAATTTTCTAAAAGTAAATGTTTTAAAAGTAAATTATTTTAGTTTCTCCTACATATATGTACTTGTATTTATTGTTGACGAAATGCGCGGCATTTAGTCGTGACATTAGGGGACCTTGTCTTCAGCTACATCCATTTTATGGACTATAAAACAAAATGGCTTTTAGAATGGCGACTTGCGACGCCTTGGGTCAGGCTTAGGATATTTTTCGCTAGAAAAATTTAACTTACACTTCCATTCTATAACACTTTATACTATTACTCGTATGAAATTATGTGGGTCACTAAACAATGGCTATTTATTTCCTATGACAGGCTATTTCATAAACATTTTCAGGACCTATTACCTTGACCTATTTACTCTTGTCTATGTCTGGTAATGGTAAATAACTTCCTTCGTTTACATTAGAAAACATCGCGTCGGTACGATTTTTATTTTTCAAATAATTTGTAGACTTGTAGTGTTATCAGTATTTTATAAGTTTTCATGATGAGTCAACTTTCGATAGTTTATTATAGGAATCATGTGTGACTTTCACGCTGCACGCTTTAAAAATTAATATGCCTAAGTAATATTTGACCCTTAATTATTTCAAAAGAACATTTGAAATTTCATCTTTACTGTCTTCGAAAATTATTACGTTATACTTTTAATATATTCTGATCTATTTACTTAAATACCTTAAACATGTAACCTATAATTATTTATTTTATAGAAGACTTTCAGCTAAATAACAGCAAAAAACACAGTAAAGCCAGATAATTCCAAGTTTTCAGAAGAAAAATATTAACATATTTTTTTAAATTCTGAAAAAAAAAAAATGTAACGCCTAATCTTCAGGAAAGACCTTCTCGTTAAGACGGTGACATCACGTTATGTCTCAGAATTAAGGAGATGTCACACTGTTACAGCTTGACGGTAACAATATTGCTCAAATACTGCGATGATAAGATCAAATCACTCATTAAAAGTTTATTAGGACGCCTTCACCGGGATTACACTGACAATTAAGAAGAAATTTGATTTAGGTTGGTGCTCGCAATCTTGGCGTAAAATTATTAACTTTATTGATTTCGTTGTACCTACATATATTTTAATAAAACAAATTATCATTTGATAATTTATCGTGAAGAATAATTAATTCTAGATTGAATGTATGTAGCACAGAAAGAAAATGTCACCAGAAAAGACAAATATATATTTTTTAAATAAACCAAATCTTGTAACTGTGCGTTGTGTCTGCTGCATAGTTTTAAAATACTGGGTTAAATGTGTAACAAAACACCTTGTGATATTTTGCAATAAAATAAAATAAAAGCTCATAAAGGATAAGAATGCTTGGAAACATGCAGTTCCTGCTCCATAGGACAATCTAGAGTAGGTATAGACAAAATCAAATTGGTCACTAGTTTAATTGTATAATTGTATTTAGGATTTACATGCCATTGATTTTACAATCTATGATTACTTTAACTCACACACTAAATTATTACTTCTTGAAATTTTAGGAAAATCATCTAATTTTACAATATAATGTAAATGTGTGAGCACCGTGCAGTCTTTTTTTTTCTATTGTGGTATTGTAAGTTTATTGTAGGTGCATCATTTTCACGTAATAATTATATACTTATTGTGTTCAAAATATTGTAAAACATTTTAATAGAGTAACGGTGGAGTTTCTTCCCCATTCGAAACTACCTTTGGGAACTGGCGATTGGAACTAATTCTATTCTTTTTTGTAAATTTTGACGAATTAAAGTGCGTTTCATGTGCGTATTTGGAATAAATGATCTGACTTTGCCTTTGATTTGCATAGATTTTGCAATCATTTTAGATTAAAAAGAAGTTCTTCTTCTTCTTAGCGTTTCGATAGCCATCTAAATGGACTCGACGGTGATCGAAAAAGAAGTTTATTTACAACGATTTCTGGCCTCAACTCCGCTTGTGAGAAAAGTTAGAAAATAATAATCTAACTTATCCCATGAACAGCTGGCAGAAGTCATTGAAGGTCGTCTTTGATTATAAAGTCCATGTTTCGGTAATAACCATTCCACATCATGAAAGAGTAATCAAAACCGAACAATTCGAATAATAACCATTTCGGATAAAGACATTTCAGAGGGCAAAATAATTTTGAAGAACAAAATTCATTTAGCTTTAACAATCAATAATTTTAAATTTATACTACTTTATTTGGAGCAGGTATATTAAGTTGATGAAGTCGTATCTCAAGAAATGCTCAATCAATCGCGATATTTCATCTAACTCAGATCACGTAACTGTACTCCGTAACAAGTTACAACGCAATCAAACAAATTGGAACTCTTTTGGGAACCGAGTGCATTTCTCGAGAATATGCAGTAAACACGACAGTTTTAGTAATGACCCTTCTCTGTGCGGAGAAGCCACATCTTTGAACTACTCTGTCTGAAAATGGAAGATCTAGAACGTTCAAACCAATTTTGAACAGAACAATTATGTGCAAACTATCCGTAGATCAAACAACAAACATTCTATGAATAGTTGCGTAGTTTCTTGTTGGAATCCAGAGGTAACACTGACGGCACGGTTGGCGCAGTGGCTAAGCGATTGACTGCTGCGCTGCGTTTCGCGGGTTCGATTCCCGCACGGAACAAATATTTGTATGACCTACAAGTAGTTGTTCCGGGTCTGGCTGTTTGTGTATGTGAGTTTAAATGTTTAGTAAGGACTGGTCCTTATGCTCGAGCATGCCCTTAGCATGCCTGTAGCAGTGCTACGAAAGCTTGACCTCTACGCTTTTCAGGCAGCGTCATTATTTTAGATTGGGTGGCGAAGTCTCATAGAGTTTGTATCACAATTAGTGTGATACAAACTCTAAAAAAATTATAAAGGCGAAAGTTCGTGAGTGTGTGTGTGGGGGTGTGTTTATATGTTTGTTACTTCTTCACGCTCAAACATATGGACCAATTTTGATAAAATTTTGTATGGAGGTAGCTGACACCCTGGATTAACATATAGGGTACTTTTTATTCCGATATTCCCACGGGATCGCCATTTACGGGGCGCAGCTAGTTATTAATAAAGGCAATATAATAATACTAGCTGCACCCTGCGGTATCACCCGTGTAAATGTCGATCTCGCGGAAATATCGGGATAAAAAGTAGCTTATATGTTAATCCAGGGTGTCAGCTACCTCCATACAAAGTTTTATCAAAATTAGTCCAGCCATTTGAGCGTGAAGAAGTAACAAACATATAAACACACCCCCACTCACAAACTTTCGCCTTTATAATATTAGTGTGATGAGACTGAGATGAGAGAACACAATAATTATACTCTTACATACCACTAGTGTATGAAAACAGTTGAATTATTCCATGACTTCACTGGGCTGAATAAGGAACGAATATAGCAGATAGTTACAGATTTATCCTGATGAATGGATCGAAGCAGTAAATCATGACATAATATAAGAACGGCTAGTTTAGTCAACTTTCAACAAAGCAAATAGCCTAAAGGTTCGCGGACTGCTTTGCAAACCTACGTTCGTTTCTCAACAATACCTACATTGATATTTTGTATGCTTCTTTTTTAGATTTGATTATATAATACTATTATTTATAATAGTTCGTAGGATGTTCACAGAAAAACATACATTTTAGGCCTCTTCTGTCATATTTGGTTATAAATAAAAATAAATAGGTATGGCTAAGTGCCTGTTAATGAGAAATCCCGTGTGTTACAATCTACTGTTATATTATTTCAGTCTAGCAATTAGTGTGTTGTACTTCTCATGCTGCCGTCACACCAGTCCTGAATTTCTGTATATTTGTGTGTTGTACTTCTCTGGCTGCTGTCACACCAGTCCCGACTTTCTGTATATTAGTGCGTTGTACTTCTCATGCTGCCGTCACACCAGTCCTGACTTTCTGTATATTAGTGTGTTGTACTTCTCATGCTGCCGTCACACCAGTCCTGAATTTCTGTATATTTGTGTGTTGTACTTCTCTGGCTGCTGTCACACCAGTCCCGACTTTCTGTATATTAGTGCGTTGTACTTCTCATGCTGCCGTCACACCAGTCCTGACTTTCTGTATATTAGTGTGTTGTACTTCTCTTGCTGCCGTCACACCAGTCCTGACTTTCTGTATATTAGTGTGTTGTACTTCTCTTGCTGCCGTCACACCAGTCCTGACTTTCTGTATATTAGTGTGTTGTACTTCTCTTGCTGCCGTCACACTAGTCCTGACTTTCTGTATATTAGTGTGTTGTACTTCTCTTGCTGCCGTCACACCAGTCCTATATTAGTGTGTTGTACTTCTCTTGCTGCCGTCACACCAGTCCTGACTTTCTGTATATTAGTGTGTTGTACTTCTCTTGCTGCCGTCACACCAGACTTGACTTTCTGTATATTAGTGTGTTGTACTTCTCTTGCTAGCGTCACACCAGCTCAGACTTTCTGTATATTTTGGCTGCTGATACCAATACTACAAACGTATACCGGGAAAATTTATAAAAATGTGGTTTAAATTCTTCAAATCGGACCTTTCGTTTAGAAATTACGATAGGTACAAAAATGCTAAAAGTAAGAAAAATGCAACAGTCTGAGCGCCCTGCGCCAAGTCTTTTAGTTACCTTTACCAACAGATTGTCTAGTTAAATAGTAGTTTGTAATTTTAAATTATATTTGCCGGATTTGAAAAAATATTTTTGCCTTTGATAGCTAATTTTTTGTGGAAGGTAGGCTATATAACATCACGCTACGACTCTTAGGAGACGAGCCGGAATAGTAAAAGCCAGGAAGAACGCTAAGCAAAAACGAAGGAATAGCGCAGGCAGGAAATGTAGCTTTTTCTTTGGTATATTGTGGTGTCTTACGTCTTCCACGCGAATGAAGTCGCGAGCAGAAGTTAGTATAATAAATAAGCATTTTAATGTTTATAAAATAAACAAATCTAAATAATAAATAATACATTAATCGAAAAAAAGTACTTAAGTACATATTATCTTGAGAGGTCAATTTATTTATTTTATGTTAATTTCTATTGTAGGTACCTACTACACTGATCTTTACAGACTCAAATGTTAATAAACGTGTCAAAATAGTATATTTTTAAGGATAAATAGAAGTAAATGTTCAGTGCCTTCATATTTATCTTTTCCAAACGTAAGATCGAATAATCTATTAAACTAAACGAGGTCGGCGACATCTTGTCACAAGGTACTTTGTAAACTTGAGAGGTTAAGCTGGTGACAGCGGTTGGTTCCGATTTAATCAATCAATTGCAGATTTGCCGTTAGTCCTTGTCATTTTGAGAATGCTCAAAGGAATAAAACGCATACTATGCAGGCAGGCATATTATAAGTTGAGGAATTACATCGCTGATAAAAATGCCTGGCTCAATGCTGGTCCTGCTCTACAACCATAACTACTTGATTAAAACTAGAAAATACTGTTGGTGCTGCTGAAGATTGTAAAACTATCTTTGCATAGTTAAAACTCGATCTCCTTTGTATTACCTATACATATAATTGGATAGCACAGGTATGAGTACAATGTACTATAGAGCTACCATTTATCGGGTAATATGTCTTTTATGGACATGAATGTCTGGCGGCTGAGAGTACCTATGTCATGCTCACTCAAATGTCTCGCTAATGGTGGCACGTGTGTTTGATAATGCTTCAAAACGGTTCAGCTGAATAGTGCTGTCCATGCGTCATGTTCTTGAACGGGCGCCGTCAGTTGTGAGTGGTAAACTCTTAGCTACCGCAGCGTATTTAAATTATTTTATTGTTGAATTGTTTTATTTATGTTTCTATTTGCTGTACTCTGGACACTTTTAACGAATACGTAATAAAAAAATATATAATTATATGTGAGAACGATGTAAAAAATAAAACCGTTTAAAAAGTTAAACGGTTTTATTTTTTACATCGTTCTCACATATAATTATAAATTCAACATTAATGATGTAACTAATATTTTGTAACAATGTAATTTAAATTAAAAGAGTGTCCATGGAGTTTCTTGCCTGTTCTTCTCCTTAAGTACCTACTACGCTTTGGAATGGTCAACAAGCTTCATATTTGTGACTGACCGACTCTTTGACAATCGAATTGTCAAGGAGTCGGTGTCTGTTCAAGAGGTAGGTAGGTACTCCACATACATAACCGATTAAAGCGGCAATTTATCAGCAGCGTTCGTGGTTTGATCAATGTACAAACAAAGGGGTTTATTTATAAATGTTGCTTATTAAGTAATGATTAGTGACTATTTAACCATAATATTTTTGACATTTAAACGTCACCTAACTTTAAGCAACATTTATAAATAAAGGGGAACATATTAAGCAGTTGATGATAAATCCGAATTCGCTTGTATAAAAGTTTACCGTCGCGGAAATAACCCAATTAATTCTAAGCCTCGTTCATCTCCCACTGAAATTACGTTGGAAGAACCTTGAACAAACACAGTTTGTTTTTCTGAACGAGACTAATTTATGCAGAATATAACATTCTCATATCAAACATTTTCTACGGAAATTAGCTCAAAGATATTCAAAGCATATTTCGGAAAATGAAAATTGCGAAGAAACGAGAGGTTCAAAGTCCTGTAATTCGGTGAAGTGTCTTATTTTGCAGAATAAGGCTTTCGACCTAGTGTGCTGGTCTGTAGATCTCGGGAGATTGTGTGGGGTACAACGAGGCTTGCACGTTCGTAAGTCATGTTTTAGCTCGGCGGCGGCTAAGTATATTCTGCAGCCCTCAGAATATTGTGCCGCTTTGGAACTTGAACGAGCGGCATTTTTTAGAAGCTTTTGCTTTTCGAGAATTTCATAAATGCACGATCACTTAAAACTAGAAAATGTAGTACGCCATAATAGCATTCCAGTTTTAAATATCCGTGAGTTTTAACATAGATATCCGGAGATATGCCTTCACTGCATATTTGTTCAAGTTCAAGTGTTCCGTGAGTTTTAACGTTACTTTCAAACCAATTACTTCCTTAATTTTTCATTGATTTTAATTTTTATATTTAGCTTTTTATACTCACTTCAAAATTTTTGAAAATTGAATTCCATTAATTACCATATCTATACTAATAATAAAGCTGAAGAGTTTGTTTGTTAGTTTGAACGCGCTAATCTCTGGAACTAATCTGATCTGGATTTGAAAAAATATTTTTGCATTTGATAGCCCAATTCTTGAGGAAGGCTATAGGTTATTTAATATCCTTGGAGCTGAGCAAAAAGTAAAAGTCAGAAAGAACGCACAGCAAAAACGAAGTAATAGTGATGGGATGCCGGAATTCACGCGGACGAAGTCGCAGGCAGAAGCTAGTATGAAATAAAATGCTTACATCTTCACTGTATTTGTATTGAAAAATAAAATGCTTACATCTTCACTTTATTTGTATTGAAAAATAAAATGCTTACATCTTCACTTTATTTGTATTGAAAAATAAAATGCTTACATCTTCATTGTATTTGTATTGAAAAATCATTGGTCCGTGGGTCTATTCTATCATTCATTTCCGAACTTGTAGATACATATCTCATTGCTCTTTCAGATTATTAATTACTAATATTCGTGTTTTCTCATGGACACTTAAGGTTGAGTAATATTATGGGGAAATCTTAAACCAATTACTTCCAATCAATTTAGTACTGCCACTCAGAACACAAATAAAAAGTTACAGAGCCTAAGTTCTGATTAATTTAAGATTCTGCCGAGAAAGTGAGCTTTTCTCTCTCTCTGTCGCTCTCTCTCGTAATACCCTCATCTGCCTACCGTTTTCCCAACTAATTGGGGTCGGCTTCCAGTCTAACCGGATGCAGCTGAATACCAGTATTTTACATGGAGTGACTGCCTATCTGACCTCCACAACCCAGTTACTGGGTAATACGATACCCCTTGGTAAGACTGGTTGTCAGATTTTCGGGCTTCTGACTACCTACCCGTAACGACTGTCAAAGATCCACGAATGACAGCCGGGACCAACAGCTTAACGTGGTTTCCGAGGCACGGAGGGGTCACGGTATGTAAAGATGGTCACCCATCCACAGACCAACCGCGGCAAGCGTAGCTTAACCTGAACCATCGACCTGTGCGGCTGTTATTATTTAGCCACGGGCCCCTCCGTAATACCCGTATTTCCAAAATAAAATATATTTTATCAATGGAAATTAATATTTATATTAGCTTCTGCGACTTCGTCCGCGAGAAATTTCTTGTTGCCCCGACCCACCCCGTCGCATCGTATCGTCTGCCCGCTATTACTTCGTTTTGGCTCAGCGTTCTTTCGGACTTTTTTGTTCTTACTCGCCTTCTAAGGTCCTTAGGATTCCTCGAGAATTGGGCTATCTAATGCAAACATATTTTTTCAAATCCGACTGGTAGTTCCAGAGATTAGCGATTTTGTTTGTTTGTTTGAACGCGCTTTCTTTGGCTTTATTATTAGTATAGATAACATAGTTACATTTACATGTAATTATATTTATATTATTACTTCTTTTTCACAAAATCTACTTTCCTGGTAAGAGAAAGTTCCTTATCCTTAGAGAGAGTTCCTTCTTTTCTGTTGGTTGTCGAGTTAGTTTTGAGATATTTTTTTGCCTGTGGTTATTGCATTATTTTTTATTAGATTGTCTAAGGAAAACCTATTATTGCGGAGTAAAGAAGCGGACGAACAGCGAAAAGTTATAAGCGCAGGCCACATAGCGGGCTGGCGGTCGGGCCTTCTGGTATTTACTTTGTTGAAAGTTGACTAATATTTTGTCATGAAAAAAGGTGAAACGATGCTCGCCCGCCAGCTCGCGGTGTGGCTTGCGCTAAACTTTGAATGCTAAGAACATTGATTATCATGATCAAAGACCTCCACTACTGGACATAAGCCGACCAAGCACCGCAAAAACATTATATTGTGTTGTGTTAAAACCTATTTTCTGGCCTCTACTTACCATTATTATAGGTACTACTTTTGCTATCATATATCGTAAAATCTGTCATTTTATAAGAACATCATTTATTCAGTGATCACGTAAGCAAGTCGCGCAGATTGTTACAAGATCGTTTGTCGGATTGGACGGCATAATTAATCCTAGCACGCAACTCGATCGCATCTACTGATGGCTTCCATTTTCCTTTCTCTGTTTTCGGGTCATTCTAAAATTTCCTAGATTTATTAATGGCTCCCATTACGTGACGATGTTTGTTAGGTCAAATCAAACAGTGGGGCTTGATGACTGACGGTTAATAGCGTATGGGCCAGGGTTGTGTAAATGTTCCACCATGTAATAGGAAGATTTATGCAATCGTGTTAATTTAATGACGTCACTTTAAGGGTGTTCCAGTTGTTAGCCTTCCATTTGTATCGCACCTTTTCAATTAGGTACCTAGGTACCTTAGTGGACAGGTGGACGGTTTTATGATTTTATTGTTAGCAATTACATTAATTAAAGAAACGAATAATGAATACCTCCATGATTTGTTACTTACATAAATGTCTGTTACGCTGAGGTTTAGAAAATAAATTATTACTAAGTAGGTAACTATTTCGTTGACTGAATTCATTGTATTCAGACAGCGGTTTTTAAATAAATGTATTAAATTACCTGTTTTAAAACAAAATTTTGGAAACACGTTGCTGTAGGTAATTCATGATTTTCTTGAAGTTTTCTAAGATGTTCTGACGTTTTATCATAGAATTACTATACAGCGTGACGGTTATCGTATTAATTGAAACAACGTATTCTACATTACGTATTTTACACATACACAATTTTATTAAAATTTTATAACAATTTACAATCTAGCCGTGGGACCTTTTTTTGTTTTAGTATTATTTGGTAACAATATCATAAAATTTATGTAGGCTCTCTTAAGAGTGCCTTATAATTTTTACGCTATTTATTTTGTTGAAAAATAGAGTTTTATATGTTTTGTAAAATTGTTTATTTTATTATTTTAACATACTGATATCAACTTGTTCACTGTATACTTATCGTTTCACCCACTGTGCGTGAGGACGTCGGGACTTTTACTACAGTCTTGTTTGTGGTTTACCTAGGCTATGTTTTATGGAGCACACTCCCATGGCCCATGAGGCTATGACGCATACAGATAGACGGTCTGATTACTCTGCCAGGGCGTTTAGTAGGTCATATCGGTGACAGCTGATTGATTGCAGAGATTCTAATAAAATAACGCGCAAAGAGATTGAAAAGGTGAAGATAGATAGTGAAAAGAGTGTTCCTATTATGTCAGTTTTGTTTTCTCTATATGGGGCTTACAGGACCTAAACGCAAAAAACCCAAGTTTTAGAAACGATCGACTACAGTAAACAAAATCAGAAAAATATATGATATTTTTCAGGATATATGCTAGGTAGTGTGTTTAAAACATAATACAACTAATTTGATACGATAGAAAAAATCATGAAGATACCTCTAAAAACTTTCTTTTTACAATAAAAACCATACTAATACACATACAATCATTCTGATTTTTTGTCAGATTATTCTACAAGAAACATACTTAAACACTACTGTTTTAATTTTTTGGTCCAAACAAAAGATTATTTGTAATTATGTAATTGCTTCATATTTTGCAATAAATTAAAATCATCGCGCTTCTCTTTCTTTTCTATGCAGTGCGAGAATGACCGCGCTTTAGGTCATGTAAGCCCCTTAAACACAAAACAACGTTTTGATTTGACGTGAATTCGATGGTCGTATTTATTTTAATTTAGCGGTCGTTCTACAATTTTTACACGAAGTTAATAATTAAACTAAACAAAATTATTCTATTTAGGCTATACCGAACAACTGAGAACGCCCGGCTATGTAAAATGAATGCGAGCGTGGTAACGGTCACGACTTACGAGTTGTAAGTCGAGGGTTAAAACCCAAGCAGGTACTTTTTGTGTAAATTATTTCATCACCAATGCTCTCAAAACGGTGAAAGAAAACATCATGAGGGTTTCCTCATGATGTTTTCCTTCACCGTTTCCTAGAACGAAAGGCATGTCCTAGAACGAAAAATTCGAAGATATGTGACATCCGCCAATTCGCACTGGGCCCGCGTGGTGGATTATAGCCCTTTCCCTCTCACAGAGAGGAGGCCTGTGTCCCAGGAGTGGGAGGGAACATTTAAGGCTGATTATGCTATGCAAAATATTGTGAATACATAAATGGTTATATTAAAGTATAATTTGGTTTTAAGTAAGTAAGTATCAATAAAAAAAACTACGAAAAGGAACGCTATATCCTTATTTGGTCTGAGAATCATAAAAAGTGTCTCAATCATAAATATTTTTTACAAATTGGATATTGAAGCTTTGTTTAATATTTATTTCAAATACCAACAGTCTGTTATAATAATAACTGTTGGTATTTGAACAGTAAACAATAACCACAGATTAATAAATCTGTTGTTATTGTTTACTGTTGCTTTGAGTAAGAACAAAAAGGTCAAATGATTAATGTTTATTCATATGTATACGAGTACTACATAGCATCAAAACGTGATTATGATACCAACACTTACTTTAAAAAAAAGGATTTGTGAGGACTATTTTGATGCAAGCAGTGATGGTAAATAGTGATCTGTAATTGATTGATTTTTGTAATTGTTTGTCATTGGCGCCGATTCCCTTGTTCACAAACTAAACTAAATTTAAGTTCAGTACATCTTTTTCTTTCTATTTCATTAAGAAAAGGACAGAAGATAAATATTAGTTTAGTCCTGTCAAATTAGACAGCGCCTAACGTAAATTGACGAATTTTTAGTAGCCATGTTTTTAATCACGTCTAAACTTCCTATGGAGTATCTTAATTTGACAGGACTAAACTAATATTTATCTTCTGTCCTTTTCTTAATGAAAAAGAAAGAAAAAGATGCACTGAACTTAAATTTAGTTTAGTTTGTGAACAAGGGAATCGGCGCCATTGTGTGTTTTTGGCCGCAAGGTGTAATGTTCCGTCGCTCCCGCGGACAAGTGCCACACGATCGCACAAAGACAGTGCTCGAGTGAAGTAAGTTATACTAACTTAGTTTTAAGTTTATACACTAACACACATTGTATTATTATAATATATATGTTAGTCTGTAACATATATATTATGGGTTTAAAGATTCTTTATTTATTCTAAAAGAACATACATTGTTCACTTAGCGAATAAATACATAATTAAGGTAAGGTAAGGTTATAATAATACAATGTGTATCTGATAAATACCTAATGTGATTAATACCTTACAAGGTATTTACCTATCTATGGGCCAAAGTAGCCTGAAAATAAAGGTCTTATTAAAAATATGTGGTTATTACCAGTAATATAATTTTTTCAAGATTTAAAACTTTCTAGTAGAAAAATCATACCAATTTGGCTCGCTCAATCAATCTACCTAGCCTTTTCCTAACTATGTTGGGGTCGGCATCCAGTCTCGCCGGATGCAGCTATTACAACCCAGTTATACCCCTTGGTAAGACTGGTTATCAGACTTTCGAGCTAGCGATGACCCTTTATCGACCGCCAAAGATACCCGAATGACAACCGGGACCAACGGCTTAACGTGTTTTCCGAGGCACGGAGGGGTCTTGAATAGTCTTGATATGTAAAGATAGTCACCCATCCACGGACCAACCGCGGCAAGCGTGACCCGAATCGATCGACCCGTGCGGCTGTGGCTTAGCCCAAGTAATTTGGCTTGTTATTGGCAATTAATTTCGAAATATCATTTCAAGGAGTTGAAGATAGTTAGTACATTGTATTCAAATGACTAGTAACTCATCGTTATTCCGTTTTTGGAGGACAAATTTTACTGCCTGGTATAAGAATATAACGTTTCGCTGCAATAAATTATGGAGTTTCTTGCCCATGTTTCTCCATACGAAACTATCTTTCGGAAGGGGGGCCTGGAATCAATGCTATTTTCTTGTAAATTTTGACGTTCAAAAGTGCCCTTTAATGGTCTTCTTGAATTAATATATTTTTTTTTTATTATTATTAACTAAGTACTAGTTTCTGCCCGCGACTTCATCCGCGTGAAATTTCACCCTCCCCCCATTCACCCTCTTAGGGGTGGAAATTCGAAAAACCCTTTCTGAGTGGATACTTACTCTTCACAAAGAACCCACTCTCCAATTTCATGTCTCTAGGATTAGGCGTTGATATATCAGTCAGTCAGGACTTTGAATTTTATATTATAATACATGTACCTATAGATCGAAATACTGGCCACCAGTCCTACCCGTGTGTTAAATTAATGCCGCCATTTTAGCTCCATGTTGTATACAAATAAATAAGTGTCTGTTTGTAATGTCAAAATAATAGTAGATTGTTATATAAGGGTGGAAAGGAATCAATTCCCATACGAGGCATTTAGACGCCCGAGCGCAGCGAGGGCGGCTATAGTCCGAGTGGGAATTGATGACTTTCACCCGTGTTAAACACTCTACTTTTCATTTCGAATATAAGGAAAGTAAAAAACAGCAGTTTTTCTAAAATATTAATTGATAATAATAACATGAATAGTAGATACCTATATATTAGTCTTTTTTAAATTTGAAATATGGAACACACCGCGTCACTTTTTAGTGCTGACCGTCCACAACTTTCTATTTAGATTCAAAACTTGCATTCAGCCTAATCGATACTCGCAATGAAGCTCGCAATAAAAAAAAATTGTAGAAACTGAATAAAAAACTCTTTTAACTAACAAAACGTATTGAAATGTAAAGTGTTTGCAGAATACCCAATTTATAAAATTAATTTATCATCATTCTCAAATAAAGTTTTGCTAAGCCTACCTAAAAAATGTTTGTTGGGAATTCTGTAGCATACTATTAGAAAGTATCAAAAATAAAATCCACAATAAATAAATGGCGCCGATTCTGTTGTTCACAAACTAAACTAAATTTAAGTTCAGTGCATCTTTTTCTTTCTATTTCAAAAGGAAAAGGACAGAAGATAAATATTAGTTTAGTCCTGTCAAATTAGTCAGCGCCTGACGTAAATTGACGTATTTTTAATAGCCAATTTTTTAATCTCGTCTAAATTGTCTATGGAGTATCTTAATTTGACAGGACTAAACTAATATTTATCTTCTGTCCTTTTCTTAATAATATAGAAAGAAAAAGATGCATGAACTTAAATTTAGTTTAGTTTGTGAACAACAGAATCGGCGCCATTGTCCAATAAATTAAAATAATTTTAAACAGCGAGCGCTTTCCGAATATAAATTCAATTATAGAAACATTTCGGCGCGAAATTCAATAAATGCTGCTAGTGACATGATAATTATTAGAAGAGATTGAAATGATATCTATTAGAAAAGCATAAATCATTAAAACAATGCATGTATTTATTGCTTAAAATAATTTTATTTAATTTTCAAGTATCGATTACATTCCTCTTATTAATTACTCGTCAGTGGAAATTTAAAAAAAATTGTTGGAATAATCGCTTTCGCACATCATTGCAATAAAAAAAAACAATAATATTCGACGATTTTGAACACAAATTGAGTAGGTAGTGGTAATTTGAATATTACGTTAAAACCTGAGCATTTTCGTGTTATTTATAATATTTTCAATAATATTTGTCACATTTTAACTCTTATCTAAGTACATCTGTGTGTGAAATTTGTGAAAAGAAAACACGCACGATTGGCGCGAAACTTCGACATTAGACATAAAAAAACTTCATTACCACTACTTATTTACCTTAAACTATGGATAAATTCGTCGAATAATTAAATGATGTATATGCACAGCCCCTATGGTGAAGTCAGGATGTTCGAAATCCCGAATTTTTATGTTTTTTAGCCTCGACCACACCTGACATCAAAATTATTATCGTACCTTTAAGTATGTTGAATTTATTCAAGGTAAATTATTAACTAAACTTGTGCGCTAAATATGAAAGATTTAATGGCGTTAACTTATGAGCTTTTTATCCAACTCTCCTAATTAACGCACATTTATAAGATTTGATGGGTAGCCTAATAAATATTTACATAATCAATTAAGGGTGTCTGACTGGGGTGCACGTTGAAGAGCCTCCACGTGGCGCACCCTGGGCAACGTCGGCTCCAATTGCCCACCAGGTTTGGGTGGACAATTGGGGCGGGCGGCAAATCTTCGACAGGAGGAGAAGGTCATGGTTCCAGTCACCGATCATCTTTGATGGTCGGTGAAGGGAACCGGGCTATAGACGGTCACGCGTCTACTCCCCCTCTGCTTACAGAGGAAGGTGAGTTGGCGCGGACCGTCGCGGGGCGGTTAGAACCGCGGTACCCACGAGAGTGTGGGTGGTGAAGGGTGTCCCATGCCCGCGCTGCGTCTGTCCGGCATCCGGCGGCAGCGTGGGGACGCCGGGGCGGCGGTTGGTTCTGCCCAGCCGCCGGCCACCCCGTAATCCTGAACTGACAGGACCGGGGGTCCGGGCCACTGAGGCCCGGGCCGCGAGGTAGACAACCTCTATAAAAAATTACCCCAATCCCAAGGTCTAGCGTGCCGAGGGGATGAATGGCCGGAGGGGATCCGGTCGTTAGCGCGAAAAGGGACCTCACCCTTAAAAGGAACAAAAAAAAAATGGACAAGACAGATGAGAAAAAACTACCCCAGGGCGGTACCGGCTGCTCAGCAGTCGGAGAATCCGCCACGTTCCCTTCGGGAACGTCAAGCCCCCATTCGTATTCTGGGGGGGGGCAACAGATGTCTTCCACTTGCCATTGGCAACAAGAGCCGAGGAGGCTCCTGTCCCTCAGGGGACCAAGAAGAGGCGAGGAGTGATGCGGGGTCGGAGTCCGACGCCGCATCTGGAGGCACGAGCTTGGGAGGCTCAGGGAGCCCCTGCCGTGCCAAGGAGGTGGCCGCGAAGACGGGCAAGCGGCCAAGGTCTGGGGACAGCCAGGGATTGTCCTCAGACGGAGAGAAGGCCTCGGCCCGAAAAATCCCCACAAGTAGGCGGGGTGGGGTCCGAGAGCGAGGCAAGGGGAGGGGGCTCAAGGCCCGTGAGGCAACGGAGAGAGCGGAGGAGTCCGCAAAGGAGGGAGGGACCGGTCGTGCGGTCGCTTCGGGGCCCTCGAGTGACGAGGCGGGTGCGGCTGACGCCCCTGACCCCGAGGCGGACTGCATGCGCAGGTTTGCGGCGGTAGTGGAGGCCGCCATCCGGGACGTGTCCTTGAAGAAGTTACAGACTTCCAAGAACAGGGCCATAGTCTCGGCGACGGCCTCCATCATGGCGGCGGCAGAGGCGGCCAACTACACCGGCCCTTCGGCCGGCGAAGTGGCTGATTTACGGGCGGAAGTCGCCCGCCTGACGGCCGCCACGGAACTTCTCCAAAAGGAGAACGAGAGGCTCCGGACAGACCTGGCCGGCCTGCGGGGCACCGGGGGCACGCATCCACCGAGCCAGCCCGTTCCGGTGGAGAACCAGGTCCTCGGCCTGGTTCGGCAGGAGCTGGCGGCCTTCCAGGCGCGGTTTTCCGTCTTGGAGGGCATAGTCCTGCGCCCTCCCCTGGCGGGCGGAACGGCCCCGGGGCCGAAGGCGGCCTCATACGCCGCCGCTGCGGCAGCTGCCGCCCCTAAACCCGGGCCGTCGGGCCGGGCCCAGGCGCCGGCCAAGCCGGCGTCGGCCAATCCGGCGTCGGCTAAGCCGGCGCCGGCCAAACCGGCGTCGGCCAAACCAGCATCGGCTGGAGGAGCCGCGGCGCCGGCGCCAGCTGGCGGGGCCCCGGGGCCTACGGGCAACCCCCCGGCGCAGGGCCGAAAGAAGAAGGGCAGAGCGGCACGGGAGGCGAAGGCCCCAGAGAACTCCCCCACTTCTCCCACGACCGACGCCCAATGGCAGGTGGTCGGGGAGAAGAAGAAGGCGGCCAAGGCGGCCAGAAAAAAGGAGCAGAGGCGGCGTCGCAAGGAGAGAGCCGTCGCGGCTAGGCTTCGCGCCCCGAAGACCGCGGCTGTAGTGATAACGCTACAGCCGGACGCGGTCAAGAGGGGCGTGACGTACTGCGACGTGCTCTCAAAGGCGAGAGAGAAGGTGGACCTCCGGGAGCTGGGGATCACCGGGGGCCTCCGGCACAGGGTGACCGCCACTGGCGCCCGCATGCTGGAGATCCCCGGTGCTACAAGTGGCCCCACCGCTGACGCCCTAGCTGAGAAGCTAAGGGCGTTCCTCGCGGACGAAGCTCGGATCACCAGGCCCGTCAAGTGCGCAGACATGCGCATACTGGGCCTGGATGACTCCGTGACGGAGGGAGATGTGGTGGCCGCCGTTGTCAGGACGGGCGGGTGTCTGGCCGACCAGGTGAAGGCGGGCACCTTACGTCCTGACTACACGGGCATGCGAACCATAACGGTAAGCTGCCCCGTGACGGCGGCCAGGACAATCACGGAGGGCCGAAGGCTCCTGGTGGGCTGGGTCTCAGCGCAGGTAAAACTGCTGGAACCCAAGCCTCTGAGGTGCTTCAGATGCCATGTGGGGCACCACGTAAGCGTCCAGTGCACCTCGGAGGTAGACCGCAGCACACTGTGCTTCCGCTGCGGTCAGCCCGGACACAAGGCCGGCTCGTGCAACGCCGCGCCGCACTGCATCACATGTGCGGCTGCTGGCAAGCCGGCCGATCACCGGGCGGGGAGCAAGTCCTGCGCTCCACCCGCCGGAACCAGGAGGAAAGGCAGGCCCTCCGCCGCCGTTGCCACTCCCACAGTCGCCGCCGCCGCTGCCGCCGCCACCGCCGCCGCCGCTGCCGCCGCCACAACCGCCGCCACCGCGGTCGCCGTTGCCGCCGCCACTACCGCCGCCACCGCCGCCGGTGCCGTCGTGGAGCCCTCGCAGGGGGCCCGGGAGGGGGCTGAAATGGAGGTCTAATGGCTCCATTGCGCCTCCTCCAGGCGAACATCAACCACTGCGCCTGCGCTCAGGACCTGTTGCTCCAGAGCGTGGCGCAGTGGTCGATCAACATCGCCGTGGTCGCTGAGCCGTACTTTGTCCCGCCCAGGGATGACTGGGTGGAGGACCTGAGCGGCTCAGTGGCCATAGTTTCGTCGGTCGCCGCCGGCACCCCGTCCCTGGAATGCGTCACGAAGGGACAGGGGTGTGTAGCAGCACGGTTCAGAGAGGTTATAGTCGTGGGAGTGTACTTCTCTCCGAGCCGAACTCTCGCCGAGTTCCACAACTCTTTAACAGAGTTGAGTGTCGTCGTCGCCGGAAGCCATCCCTTCCCCGTGCTAGTGCTCGGGGACTTCAATGCCAAGAATTTGGCCTGGGGTTCCCGTTGCACGGATGTGCGGGGCAGGATGGTGGAGGACTGGGCTCTGGAAACAGGCCTGGTCGTCCTAAATCGGGGTTCTGTTCCCACGTGTGTGCGGATGCGGGGTGAGTCAGTGGTGGACATCTCGTTCGCCAGCCCCGCTCTGTCACAGCGTGTCATTGACTGGCGCGTCATGGAGGAGGTGGAGACCTACTCCGATCACCGGTATATCCGGTTCGACGTCTCCGCCCAGACCTCTAGCGCGCTGGTCCAACAGGCCCCGAGTGGTCCGCGGTGGGCGCTGAAGCAGCTGGACCGGGAGCTCCTCCTGGAAGCCTCGATCGTGCAGGCCTGGGTGTCATCACCGGACAGGCCTGCCGATATCGACGAGGAGGCGGAGTGGTTCCGGGAGGCCATGTCCGAGATTTGCGACGTGGCAATGCCCCGAGTCCGGCCAGGACGCGCCCGACGTCAGGTGTACTGGTGGTCGCAGGAGCTGGATGCGCTACGCAAGGCGTGCGTCGATGCGCGACACCGGTACACCAGGCACCGCAGGCTCCGCATTCGTCCTCCGGATGCGGAAGCCACGGAGGCGGAGCTGTACGAGGGGTACAGAGCAGCGAAGACCGCCCTCCAAGAGGCTGTCCAGCGGGCCAAGGATATGGCCCGCGAGGAGATGCTGGAGACTCTGAACAGAGATCCGTGGGGGCGCCCTTATAAAATGGTGCGGAATAAACTCCGCACCTGGGCCCCCCCGCTGACGCAGAGTCTCCGCCCCCAGCTGGTGGAGGAGGTGGTGAGCGCTCTGTTCCCTTCACGGGGGGTGCACACCCCCCCGCCCATGGCTCCGCCAATTGCGGTGCCCGAAGCGGACCACGCGGACGACGACGACGACATCCCTGAAGTGACCGGGGTAGAACTGAGAGCGGCGGTAGGAAGGCTGAAGGCCAAAAATACCGCCCCAGGACTCGACGGCTTGCCGGGTAAAGCCTGGGTCCTGGCCTCGAGGGCTCTCGGGCCTCGACTGGAGGCGCTCTTAAGCGCATGTTTGGAGAGAGGCCAGTTTCCACTCCGTTGGAAGACGGGGAAGCTGGTCCTCATTCGGAAGCCAGGGCGCCCTGCGGACTCTCCGTCCGCATACCGGCCCATCGTGCTGCTCGACGAGGTCGGCAAGCTCTTTGAGAGAGTGATTGTGGGCCGCCTCGTCGGGCACCTGGTGAGGACGGGGCCGGATCTTGCGGACAGCCAGTTCGGTTTCCGCAAGGGGCGCTCGACGGTGGACGCCATCATGCGCGTGAGAGCCCTCACGACGGGGGACGCGGTGTCCCGGGGTGGGGTCGTCGTGGCGGTGTCACTCGACATCGCCAACGCGTTCAACACCCTGCCCTGGAGCTGCATTGTGGAGGCACTCCGGTATCACCGGGTGCCGCCCTACCTCCGTCGAATAGTCGAGGCGTATCTGACGGACAGAGCCGTCAGCTACCCCGGTCGCGATGGGGAGTGGAACCGGCGAGAGATGTCGTGCGGTGTCCCACAGGGATCGGTCGTGGGGCCGTTCCTGTGGGACATCGGCTACGACTGGGTGCTGCGGGCCGACCTCCCTGAGGGCGTCAGCGTGGTTTGCTACGCTGACGACACGCTGGTCCTGGCGCAGGGGAGGTCGCATCAGGCGGCGGCCGACGCGATGACACGCGGGGTTGCGATAGTCGTGGAGAGGATCCGGCAGTTGGGTCTCGAGGTGGCATTGCACAAGTCCGAGGCCATGTCGTTTCATGGGCCCCGGAACGCGCCATCATCGGGATCCCAACTAACGGTAGGAGGGGTTCACATCGGCGTCGAGACAACGATGAGGTACCTGGGTCTCGTCCTCGACAGCCGGTGGAACTTCGTCGAGCATTTCCGACGTTTGGCCCCCAAACTGGAACGGGCCGGGGCCGCCTTCAAGCGGCTCTTGCCCAACCTGAGGGGGCCAAACGCCTCCTGCCGGAGGCTTTACGCGGGGGTCGTGCGGTCCATGGCCCTATACGGGGCCCCGGTGTGGGCGCGTTCACTGCGGCGGCGAGCCGCCCACTACCTGAACGCGCCCCAGAAGGTGGTAGCCATAAGGCTTATCCGGGGCTACCGCACGATCTCTGGCGAGGCGGCAAGCCTCATTGCCGGACTGCCGCCATGGGATCTGGAGGCGATAGTCCTCGCGCGCGTCTATGAGTGGCGCGCGGAGGCACTAAGCCGGGGGGAAGTTCCGCTTCCGCGGCAAATCGCTGCGGAGCGGACTGAGCTCCGGCGCGATCTCATGGCGACATGGAAGGAACGACTGTCGCAACCTAGCGCAGGGCACGCCGCGATAGCGGCGATAAGACCCCTCTTTGAGGAGTGGCTAGGGAGGCGCCACGGCGCCCTCACCTACCGCCTGACGCAGGTCCTCACCGGACACGGAAGTTTCGGGAGGTTCCTGCACATCATCAGGCGGGAGGAAACGCCCGGGTGTCACCATTGCCAGGATCGCCCAGAGGACATGGTGGAGCACACGGTGGAGGTCTGCCCCGCTTGGGCGGAGCACCGCCGTGTCCTCGTAGAGGCGATCGGCAGCGGCGGCGACCTCTCGCGCCCGGCCCTGGTGCAAGCCATGGTCCGGGGCGAGAGGGAGTGGGAGGCAGTCACCTCCTTCTGCGAAGCAGTCATGCTAGCGAAGGAGGTGGCGGGACGGCTCAGGGAGAGAGCCTCCCGTCCCAGCCGCCGCGGGAGACGCTCCGGGCGTCGGGAGCCGCGCGACGACTCCCGGCCACCGTAGGCGCGGGCCTGCGGGCGGAGAGTAATGGGTAGCTCACCGTCCGATCAGGACCAGGCCCGTGCCGGACGGCGCGTACGTGTTCCACGCGCGCCTCAAAGAGATGTCAGCATCGAGGAGGGGCCCCATAGGGCCGAAGCCTGCCGGGTCAGCGGGATTGTCCGAAAGGGTTACCGCTGGCCCGGAACATAAAGGGCTAAGGAAGGAACACGGGTGGGTTTTAGTCAGTAAGAGTCTGACACTCCCTTCCGCTCCACCCAGAGCGGGAGGGGTCATTTGATGATTTCCCATCCGCAAAAAAAAAAAAAAAAAAGGGTGTCTGACTGAGCTGACTACCTAAGCAAATTTAGTTCCATTTTTAAAATTCATTCCCGCCTTAGGGAGGGAAGCAATTACTATGAGTCTTTCCCGCCCTATGGTGGGAAGCAGCGTCTTCCACCCGCTATTCGGATCAAACAAACACTACTTTCCGAGCATGAGAGATGAAAAAGCTTTTTACTAAATCAAATGCATTGAAAACTATTTGGAATGTTTTAAACCCGCTAAGTATAAAGTGTGGCCATGTACCTATTGGTTGCTAGAGTTCAGATACAGTTTCACGTGCGTTGCTCGTACATACTAATTTAGGATTCAAACTCAAACTCAAACTCAAAGCATTTATTTCAATTAAACCAATTACAGGCACTTTTGAATTGTCAAGGGGTCGGTCAGTCAGAAAGATGAAGCTAGATTGCCCATTCCAAAGCGTAGGTACCTATGGAGAAGAACGGGCAAGAAACTCCATGGACACTCTTTTAAATCAAAATAATATGGTTACATGGTTTTATTATCTTGATTTATTCCGGTCTGTATTTATCTTGATTTATTCCGGTCTGATCCCCTGAACCTCCTCGATCCCTTGCTAGTTCGTCTTTTGTTTTAATCTCAGTCTTATCCACATTATCTAGAAACACCCGGCTTCTGAATTGAACACTTTACTTTAAACCTCCCGCAGACAGCCCCGACACCACAACGTGACTCGACTCTAGTAAAATAAAGTAAAATTAAAAGTAGGAATTACAGTGATCCCTTCTGTAGGCAACGAAATTCTAAAAAGGTTTTTGCACAGATTTTTGAATTACGCGGGCTGATTTCTAATAAACTGTGCTAGTTATATACATTTTTTCCCTGTTTTTAGGGTTCCGTACCCAAAGGGTAAAACGGGACCCTATTACTAAGACTTCGCTGTCTGTCCGTCTGTCCGTCCTTCCGTCTGTCTGTCACCAGGCTGTATCTCAAGAACCGCGTTAGCTAGACAGTTGAAATTTTCACAAATTATGTATTTCTGTTGCCGCTATAACAACAAATACTTAAAACCGAATAAAATAAATATTTAAGGGGGGCTCCCATACAACAAACGTGTTTTTTTCGGTGTTTTTGCCTTGTGGTACGGAACCCTTCATGTGCGAGTCCGACTCGCACTTGGCCAGTTTTTTTTTAGCATAAATCGCCATGAACTACATTTATTTCAGATTTTTCGCTTCGCAAGCTTCGGAGATTTAAATTTACGCACGTAAAAATAGCACGTAAATCCTTTTGGAATGGGCAACCTTCATATTTCTGACTGACCAACTTCTTGACAATTCAAAAATGCCTGTACTTACAGTAGTTTAATTAAAATAAGTAAATGCTTTGAGTTTAAGTTTCAAATGCAGCAGGCAAATGTGCGCGTAAATTTTAAAGGTGTATGAGACTAAACTGCCTTGTCCGGGTTTTACCCCCACACCCGAGTCTGGATTAATCTCCTCTACCTACGTCATAAAGTACCTACGCCTACCTGGAATAGGTTGGTATACCTACATCATAATGTTTAAATGCATTTAGCGGTGAAAACTATTAACTTTTCAACTTTTAATGTGTAGGTTTGGTGGTGTCAATTATCAGTTTTCGACATTCCGCAGACGCTGTATGATTAATTAACGAGCGGCTTTAAATATGTATATATTTTGGCTCCACCACGGTTTACATTGGCAGTATATTTGAAGGACATTGAATGAGCTATTTGAATAAGAAAAGAAAAACTAAGTTAATGAGTAGGTACATTTAAACAATCATTCTTTCAATTTAAGCTAGCGATAAAATGTAAAGAATAGTACAATGTTTACGATAAGGATCTTCATATTATTATTTTTTAAACACATTGTGGTATTGTGGGAGAATCGTCAAATTATTATCATTATCATAATAATATCTCTACAGGTTTTATTTTCATACTTATTTGAATAAAACTGGTACTAATTTAGCTTAATTTTTTATAGTCTGTCTGCGAATATGATTTACTGAAAATAAAAGGACATTTGAATGTTAAAGTAACCAAACGTTTTATTTTGCGCAACACCAAATGTATTTTACCGTTAGGTACAGCGGAGTAATTGCGTAACACACGAACAGTAGCAATGGCTTTCATTTTGACAGTTCAACAACATTCATTGCGTTATTTAGGTTGTTGCAGACAAATTTTTCGAATATATGAAGCAATGAATTAGCAATATCCTTTAAAATTATTCAGATTGTGATTAGGGGGCCTGAAAAGGCCATTTTGGAGAATCATAAAAGGATAACATTATGAATCATATATGGCGAAGACCATTGTCCACAAGGTGGACCGACGACCTTGTGAAGGCCGCAGGAACCCGTTGGATGCGAGAAGCACAGAACCGGTCGAAGTGGAAGTGCTTGTGGGAGGCCTATGTCCAGCAGTGGACGTCTTTCGGCTGAAATGATGATGGGCGGAAATTGAAAAGTGTCTTCATATCACACTAATAATATAAAGGCGAAAGTTTGTGAGTGTGTTTAAATGTTTGTTACTTCTTCACGCTCAAACGGCTGGACCAATTTTGATAAAATTTTGTATGGAGGTAGGTAACACCCTGGATTAACATATAGGCTTAACATATACTTTTTATCCCGAATTGACATTTACGCGGGTGAAACCGCGGGGCGCAGCTAGTATTTCCATACAGTCTACTTCCCTGTGTTATCGTGATGCCGTGACGTGGACGTGGACGTCCACGATAATATCGTCACGTTAGAAAGTATAGAAGCGCACATTGAAATGTGGCCGCACCTTTAGAATAAAATGCGGTCATGCAATCGATGAACCGGTACTTCTGAGTTCACGTGCTCGTACGAAATTTTGCAACAAACAGGTACCTGACAATGAGTACCTACCTATAGTTTTATTTGTAAACTGTGTTTTCTTTTGTGTATTCTACTACAGTATTTTTTATCTCCCGAAGCGACGCGCGCTTTACTTGTGATTACCAAATATATAAACGCGCTGTGAATGTGTGTGTAAGCGCGGAGCGGAATTTTCGGTACCATCCGAGACATTGGCGAAGTCGGAAGTATGTGTGTGCGTGTGTGTGTTATATGCTGACGCTACTCGTCTTCACGTCAAATCCTGTTTGTACACTTGGTAAACACAAGTAAAGCGCGCGTCCCTTCGTCAGACATATTTACTATTAATAAGTACGTATTAAATCCAGCTGAACTCAATAAACTAGCAATTAATTACTGTACCTATATATTACCTGCAATGTTTTGAATAATTTAAATACCTAAAAAGAAGTTAATCTTTAAGTAATTTCCTTGTACTTAGTGTTAAATTGCTATCTACATATCGCTTCATTTGCTACAAGGTCGACATATCTCAAAATTGATGATTTTTACCGACTTCACAAAAAGGAGGAGGTACTATGTTCGGGTGTTTTTTTTTTTTTTTTTTTGTATGTTTGTTCATCGAATACTCCGCCAATTGTCGACGGATTTTCAAAATTCTTTTTTTGTTCGAAAGTAGATAGTTCTGAGGTGGTCCCATTGTCACCAAGTTAGGATCTGATGATGGGATCTTAGAGAAATCGAGGGCAACCCTCAAATTTTATAGGCTCACTTATTGTTTTTCGCATATTTTATGAAGTATCTTGTGTATTTGTGTATGGTTGTCACCATCTCAGGTAGCTGGGCTGATGATGGAAGGTACAGTTCGCTTCACAAATAAGGTACCCCCCTTGGTATTGACATCAAACCTATTTAAGTTTTTCGTAATGTAACGTAAGTGGCGTGTTGGTCTAATGGTTAACACTGCGGCTTGGCGATGCGGTGGTCACGAGTTCAAATCCGCGGATGAGAATATTTCTTTTTCCTTTATTTTATTTATTTATTTATTTACCCTTTTTTTTAGTTTCTTTATTAGGTGATTTTCGTTAATTATTATTTAAGAAATCAAATGGAGGTTTGTAATAAAAGCTAGGCATTTTGATAAACAATATTCATTTATTTTTCTAATTACATTTCTAGGACTTCATGGAATCCACTTCCTGGTTGAGTATACAGTTTTCTATCTGTGTTAAATTGGGGTTATTTACTTAGAATATTAACTAAACACAAAAGAGATACCCTGGATGAGGTTTAGAACGTTTAACATTAGATAAAGGTTCGTTTATATATATATTTATAGAAACATAACTACAATAATATTTATTTATTTAAAGTTGTGAAAACAGTTTTTTTTTATACTTACTTATCGGAAAAAAACCTTTAAAAAAAAAGAAATTTTGTCTTTTGTGTCTGTGAATTACAGAGGAAGAATCAACATGCTAAACTATAATAGTATAGCAATATACATCTTTCTCTTTTATCACATTTTCTAATAACCCTTATTTAACACAACATTAGAAAAATATGTGAGGTCAGATGGTGCATCGTTAATACATTACAAGACTACTTGTAAACCAGATTATCTGGATTGATAATAATTATAAAAGTTGTTTGTTTTTGATTAACTACGAGTTATGGATCCCACAAATATTGGGAATTAATAACACTTGCTCATATATGTTCCAACGCAATTTTATCAGATACGTTACACAATCAATCTGCCGAGTAAATTGCCTTATAATAACGGAGAGGATGTCACAGTCTATCACTTCTTGAAGTTTTGAAGGGTGCCACTAAATGAACTTTCACAATATTACGTTGTCGCTCCATTTGTATTTTCTCTGGCCTTGGCGATCACATTTCACATCACCCGTCGCTTGATACCTTTGTATCCATCTACGAACTGTTTTTCTCTGCAATGAAAATAATAATATTAGAAATACATAAAAACATCCAACTAGTAAGTAATAATGCAATTATTGCAACAATAAATAGGTAATATGTGGAAGTATAACATAAATCTTACCGTTATGCCCATAACTCGTGCTATTTTCTTTATGCTTTGTTCCTGTTCCCAGATAACAACAATTTTAGCCTTCAAAAAAGTTGTTAATCAAACCATACCATCGGTTAATAGAATCAACTGGTCAAAAACTTAATAAATTTGATAATATTACGACGAAGATAATTACACACAAGCGAATCGGCACGAAAACGAAACCATTTAAAAAATAATTATACCCTCAATCACAGTTTACTAAATAAAGCGAAGAAGTATTCTAAATTCAACCTTAACTCGCAGTTCATACAGCAGTTAAGTTTCTGAAGTAAAATGACGGTAGTGCAACAATCGGAATCAACACATTATATTCAACCAAACAAGCTAATTTCAACCTTATCTTTTAGTTAATTGAGGAGTTAATGCGTATTGCATTTTGTAAAACTAAGGTATTAAATATAAAACGAAAGTTGAAATTTAAACCTTATTATCTAGAAGATTAGACCGTTAATAACCTTGTTCGTTTTATGGAGTAATACTATTCCAATTTTCGTTGAGGTTGACAACTGAGCCAATAGCCTAGTAGTATAAGACACGGTCTCGATGATCGGCTGGCGCCTGGTGATGCGGGTTCGTATCTTAATCGCACGCAAAGTGTCTTTTTGTAAGTAATTCTTGGTATACGGTTCGGCCAGAAGGAAGCCGAAAAAATACCTTAAAGAA
This sequence comes from Oligia fasciuncula, assembly GCA_963082905.1. NCBI lineage: Eukaryota > Metazoa > Arthropoda > Insecta > Lepidoptera > Noctuidae > Oligia > Oligia fasciuncula. Next base: position 8,898,361 of record OY720395.1, on the reverse strand, counting down.
TTATTAAAAACTTGAATGAAACTTGCAAATAATATCTGAGGCGGACCGTTGGATGCGCTCGGGCAGAGATGGGTGCGGCGGCGGGGGAGGGAGCTGCTCAAGGCTCACGTGACGCGCCAGCGCCGCCGCGCCGCCGCCCGCCGCGTCGCTCGAGCGACGAGCGACGACGGGGCGGGCCCGAGCTTGCTCGGGCGATAGTCTTTAAGTCTTGGGGGGGTTCCATTTCTCTGACTGTTTGTGTAGTAAATTGTTTTGATGTTTGATAGGGCATTTGCCACATTTGGTCTCATGATCATCAAGTCATGACCTGATGCTGCAGTCAGGATAGTCTGCAGAGTACCTAAGTCCTCGACAACTAACAGCAGATATATCGTGTTTAGGCTCATAGAAAAGGGCTCGATGTGTGGATAAACGTACTGTTAATGAGGAACACCGAAGACCTGATACTGAAGCCAGGAGCATCAGAAAAAGTACAAACCTTGAAATTACAGCACCGTAGTCGTGTTTGGGCTCATTTTAAACAGGACAAATTTTAAGTTCAATGCAATGTTGACATAAGTCTGGCCTGATGCTGCAGCCAGGATTATCAGCATCTAATCTAAAAACTAATAAAAGGAGAACTCCTCTACAATTAACGTCCCTGCATCGAGAAAAGGAATATTTTATAAAAAGGCGATGGGCAAGTTGACATTAGGCTATTGTAACTTAGATAAATTATAAACAGACCCACTAAAAAGCGAGAAATAAAAACTTTTTAACAAAAAAAAAAACGGACTTCCAAAAAAAACACTACAAACTGAAAAATAACTTTAATTTCGGAAGTCGGTGGCAAAAACTAAAATACTGATCCCTAAGACACCGACTTCCGAAATTAAAGTTATTTTTCAGTTTGTAGTGTTTTTTTTGGAAGTCGGTTTTATAGTTAATAATAAAGTTGTGTTGAAAACATTGCGCTCCGTTTACTGTACAAAAAACGCCATTTCACTAAACTCTATAGTAAGAGAGAGAGGGCAGATATTCACATTGTGAATATCAAATTAAAATTCAATTCAGCGCAATTTTTTCAACACAACTTTATTAACTAAAAATCATCAATTTTGAGATATGTCGACCTTGTAGCAAATGAGCGATATATCTATAGCAGTTTCAAATTCTATTTATAGTAAGTAGTACTGTGTCATAGGTCTCAAATAACCATGAAATATGAGCAGTTAGGTTATAAACTAACCAAGTTTGGTAAAAGTTTAGTACTTACATTTTGATTTATTTAATAGTAAGGTCTATGTGCCTGGCTTTATTTTGCCTTAGTATGTACATCAATTTGACTGATTTCAATGTATCTGTCGGCAAACTTATACTTAATCGAATTAAATAAATGAAAGCAATTAATTTAGTTTCATTTATCTTCATTCTCCTGTTATTAAGATTGATTTACATTTTCATTAGTTAAGAAGAGTTAATTCCTTTGAACCGTGAACGTGACAGTTTTTCATTGTGAAGTGTCACATCTGTAATTGAATTAAGAATTTGACATAATTTTCAAGATAAGGAACAAGAAACTGAATTACACTTATCAAAGATCAAATTCCATTGCCTCCAAAAACTTATTTGGAGCTTTTTGTTACAAATGGTAGCTCAAAAATCAACTTAGAATACATTGCACTGAAGTAGATAACTGATTGAGTGGCGATGGAATGCAGATTATCTGGGATTATTAACACTGCTATACGCGAGATGTGACACTTCACAATGAAAAACTGTCACTTTTGGGCTGACGTATGGAGTTGGACACATATTATTGTGTAACTTGTTACTTGAACTAAACTATCGGCCATTAAACTATTCGCTGTAAATGAAGTTCATGACTGGGCGCAGAAATGGAGAATCAAATGAAATGAATCTAAGTCACTTCACATTGATTTTACAAACAATCCAGAATAAGGTACGTCTGTACCTTATTCTGGCTTTTACAGTTTTACAGTTTCAGGTAGCTTGATGTGCTGGCGTCTGTACTTTACACAAGTCCGTTCCACTTTCTTAAGTCTGATATAATTGATGATGATGCTCATGTGTTATAATTATGTGTCTCATTGACACTAATATAATCAGCCTATAATGTTCCCACTGCTGGGACACAGGCCTCCTCTCAATGAGAGGGAGTGAGCCGTAATCCAACACGCGGGCCCAGTGCGGGTTGGTGGATTTCACATGTCTTCGAATTTTTGGTTCTAGGACATGCCGGTTTCCTCACGATGTTTTCCTTCACCGTTTTGAGAGCAGTGGTGATGAAATAATTTACACAAAGTAAAGCGCCTGTCTGGGTTCGAACCTACGACCTACAACTCGTAAGTCGTGTCCGTGACCACTGGGTCACCACTGCTCTCTATATTATTTATGGTTTCTTACATAATAAAGGATAAAAAAAAAACTATTATTACCTACTTATAAAATGTTTTTGAAGTCTTATGAATGTCTCCTAGATAATACATCTACATTTTCTTTAATGCTAAGAGAGAGATTTGAAAGTGCTTGAAAGATATGGCATTACAGCGCAAAGGTCCTGCAGTAGGACATTATTAATATTAATTTTACTAAGAAGTTATAATAAATGCTCAAATGTTAACTACTAGTCTTGATGTCTTAGGTCTTACACATGCTCAGTTAAGAGGGAATTTCCTGTGTCTGACCTTCGCTATAAACAACAATATAATGATATAGGAATAACAATAATTTGCTTATAAACAAGTTATGATTACGCATTTAATCTGCTCGTGGCTAATCACTGGTATTGCAAGATGTAGGACCTATAGGCACAGTATAAAGATCATACAGTATTTCGACTTCATACAAACGGACGAAACGCGAGCTATACCTACGCGCCTCGACCTCGGAATGCGTTCGGTATGCAGACAGTCGCGACTGTGCCGCAGTGACGAACGGACGGTGTTGTTTTTTTTTAAATAAATTGAAGTACATATTTAATATGACGAGTAGGCTATATTGTGCTGTTTTTGGTTGCATGAATTCGTCAATAACGCATCCAGAGATAACTTTTTTTAGATTACCTGGAAACTCTGAAAGGTAAGACTATAAAATAATTTTACTTACTAGTAGGTAGGTACATAATGTGTGTCTTTTTAATGGATAAGTTTTTCCTTTTATCTCCCGAAAAAAAAGATGTCTGGATTAATAAATAAAGTGAATAGAGTAAAGGAAAGTGATAGACACAAGTGAAATAGGTAGTTATAGGCGGTTCATGAATCATTATACGGTAGGTACGCTTGTGTTAAAACCTCGGGGCATGTGTGTTTTGTTTTATTATTAATATTTATGTACACACAGTAAAATACAATAACAAAACTAAATGGAAACACAAAGTAGGCAAATGTAATTAAAATGCTGGAGGCGGGCAGCCCTATCGCATGTTTACATACCGCATGGCTGTAGGCATTTATTTCAAGGTTACGGCCGAGTTACAATACTGTATGATCTTTATACTGTGCTATAGGTACCTAGTTCATGTAGCACATATTGATTGGGTAGGCACTGGTTGGATGAGGCAATCCATCGAAGAACGTTTGTTCAGCCCGTATGCCTATCACCTTGTTTTTGGTTTATTCCCAAAACACGTTGGCTAGGATTTAGTTTAAAATAGGCTAAACTGACCCTTATGAACATGACAGTTGGTTTGTCCTTGTCATTTCATGTAGAGTTGTACCATCTAATATGTTCAAATATAAGGCGTTTTTATTGAAGAGAAAGTAGGTACTTGGGTATACTTTACTCGAAGGCAGAACAATAGATTAATGCCCGATTTCCGAAAAATAATTAAATTTATAAAAGAAAGAAGTAATTGAAATTGAGAACTTGTCAAACTCCTACTTTAGCAATAGATAGGAACTTAAGGTGAATACCGCAAAACCATAAGAAGTTTTGAATTTCACGGGCTGCATTGAAGGAATCATCTTAAGTAGGTAAGTAAGGCTGAAGTAGAGTTTGACAAGTTCTTAACTTTAAACTCTCAATTCAGAAACTGGGTACAAGTCTACTAAGAGCTGTCATGGCAGCTTTTGCGTGACTTTAGGCGGCTTTAAAATAAATTTGATGGTATTACTAATATAATACGCTTTTAACGTGTATATCTTTTTTTTTACATTGTTCTCACTTAAAATTATAAATTCAACAATAATGATGTAACTAATATTTTTGTAAAAATATAATTTAAAAGAGTATCCATTGAGTTTCTTGCCCGTTCTTCTCCATAAGTACCTACAACACTTTAGAATGGGCAACTAGCTTCATATTTTCTGACTGGCCGACTTCTTGACAATTCAAAAATGCCTGTAAATGGTTTAATTAAAATAAATGTTTAGAATTTGAGTTTAAATAGAATTATCTTAACTTGTATGGAAGTTTAAGTCCAACCTAATGATGAAACTGGTTTTGTTTTATTTCATCTAAGTATTACTTATTATTGATATATTTAGTCCAAGCACAGCAGGATTGGAGCATTGAATTATTATTCACATAAATCTATGAATATTTTACCATAATACTATTGTATGGGCCTGAATAACGAGTGACAGATGCATGAACAAGAATCTGGATTCCAACTCCGTTACAAAACAACTTTAGTTTGACAACAGAATTGCGTCACACTTAGTTACCTACTTCAAACTAGCTTTTATGGGTAACTGCAAACTTCTCTCTGATTAAATATATAAATCTGGTGTTAATCTCACGTCAGATGTTATTGGTAGGGGATCTGGGTTTTGAGCTAAAAGTTTCAGATAGGAGGAGGCAAATATACTTTCGGTATTCTCTCATCATGTCATATGCTACTAAGCAATAAACTTTTCGCCCTGCATAAATATGCTTTCTCAAAACCCTCTGGGCTCCCATACCATATGATTAGTTAACCAAAATGACAACTTGTACAGTCAACAGCAAAAGTAGATGATCAAAGTCAGAAATTCAATCCTAATGAACGAAGTTTGCGTCAGAACTGTGTGCCGTCGAAGTGATTCAAAACTATTCTACGTAGTAAGTATTCTAAGTAGTAGTACTTCGACGCCACACGGTTCTGACGCGAACTCCGTTCATTAGTATTGAATTTCTGATTTTGATCATCTACTTTTGCTGTTGACTGTACCTAGTACCTAGTTAAATGATTTAGCGACTGATTTACTAATCAGACGGGCAATTCCCGTATTTTTAAGATCGTCGCGTTCTAATCTCAGGATTTGTATCAATCTGTCTAAAACAACTTACACACGGGGACCGGGGTGAATTGGGATGCAGGGCTGAATCGGGACAAAACTTTAATCAAATAGATTTTAACGTTAAAATAAAAATTATAGTTTAATAAAATGAATTTTAACGTTAAATAATAATTATAGTTTAATAAAATAGATTTTAACGTTAAAATAATAATTATAGTTTAAGAAAATAGATTTTAACGTTAAAATAATAATTATAGTTTGTTGCCAACAAGGGCACCTAATCGTTAAATAAAATACAGCAATCACATTAGAGTCCTTTTAGGCAACAAACTATTTAGTTCAATGTTAAAACCCCTTTGCTGAAGCTGACCTATGATTGTTAATTTTGAACGTTTTGAAATATGGAAATTGATGGTAGAACTCAGAAAACAGAGTAGGTACCTAATGTAAAAACATATCAAAACATAACCTGATTACTATAACAAGATTATTAAGTAGCAGGTAATAACTTTGAGGAAATACTTATGTACAGCTGCTAGTAAATACGCTCGTAAACACCATATTATGTCAATAGATAATTGTATAAATTACCATTCTTGTCAGATTGTGTGGCGACTCTGGTAACGGTCGCTTTGAACTGTTTTCTATGATGACAGTTTTAAGGACCTTGTCGTGTAAATTGTTGTCTATAATCTTAGACCTCCTCTAGTTATTTAGCTGCTGCTGGATGTGGAAGGCGGAGGATGTTGTGGTGTAGCCAAGGATGCCTATGTCCAGCAGTGGACTGCGATAGGCTGAGTTGATTCAGCTGCTAACCTATTGTTACGAGCTTCGGGTTCGTGACAATAAAAACTGCCGATTTAATAACCAAAAAAATAAGACTTTAATTTACAACACTAATTACAACTCAAAACACTAATTAAAAGAACACAATCACACTACTGATCACTCTTAATTCGCACTTGAAGATCGCTTAGATGTTTTCGCTCTTGTCGCTTTATCCAAACTGTGTCGGTCGTCGCGCATCCCGGCCTTATATAGTGCCGCAGATAGTTCTAGAACCTTCCACTGTAGAAACATCTAGAATGTTCGAGTACATACCGGCCCCGACCGACTAGGTGTCGATAGTTCGAGAAAGTTCTACAAAGTTCTAGTATCGAATTTTCTAGAACGATCGTGACTCGACTAGTTCTGCTACTCGATACTAGATGGCGCTAGTGGTAACTAATGTCACCATGTACCAGGCATTAATTGTGGCGCGCAACACTGCCCCCTCCTAAGACATGCTCGTCCCGAGCATTATCAGCCCCATAATAACGCGCCAGTCGGTCCACATGGACGATCTTAGGAGTACCTCTTGCACCTTTCTGTATCCGGTAGGTTACGTCATTGATCTTTGTCACAATCCGGTACGGTCCGTCCCATTTAGCTTGAAGCTTAGGAGATTTCCCTTTGCTGCGGACTGGATTGTGCAACCACACTAGTGAACCTTCGTCGAATCCTTTATTGTTCATTTTGCGGTCATAACGGGTTTTCATCTTTTCAGACATTTGCTGGCCAGATTGTCTGACGTGCTCATAAATGTCATTCATTTTGTTCCGCAAGTCATTCGCATAATCGGTTATACTGCGTGGGGCATCAGGTGGTATTCCGGTGATCAGGTCTGCAGGCAGCCGTAATTCTCTTCCAAAGTTTGCGAAAGCTGGTGTCACCGATGTACTTTCGTGAACAGCGCTTCGATATGACAACAAAAACGGTTGTATGTGCTTGTCCCAATCTCGTTGCCGATTTTCCACAACTTTGGCTAGGTACCTCTCCAATGTCTGATTAAATCGTTCCACCATTCCATCCGACTGTGGGTGGTAAGAAGTTGTTCTGGTTTTATGAGTACCCATAACTCGACAAGTTTCCTGGAATATTTGTGACTCAAAATTCCTTCCTTGATCACTGTGAATCTCTAAAGGTACTCCAAAACGACAGAAGACTTCCTGAACTAATTTATCTGCAACTGTCGAAGCTTCTTGATTTGGAATGGCGAATACTTCCGGCCACTTGGTGAAGTAATCCATCACAACCATGAAATACTTGTTGCCACTTTCACTTACCGGAAACGGCCCCGCAACGTCAAGGGCTATCCTCTCCCATGGTGCACCAACATTGTACAATTTCAATGCACCTCTACTGCGAGTCTGAGGTCCCTTTACAGCTGCACAACTTGTACATTTGCGACACCAGTCCTCGACATCGTCCCGACAGTGGACCCAGTAAAACCGTTCTCGTATCTTCAGTAGAGTCCGTTTTACTCCCAGATGACCTCCTGAACAACCATTATGGTACAGCTGTAGAACATCCGGTACTTGAGCTTTAGGGACAACCATTTGCAAATGACAGCTGTCTCCCCGAGCATTTTCCCATTTACGGCACAGGACTCCGTCCTGAATCACCAAGCTGTCCCATTGGGCCCAATAGCTTTTTGTGATCGAACCCATCGCTGAGACGTCACTCCACCTGGGCTTAGGAGCTCTGGCCTTCATCCACTCCAGAATCGGCTTGATGTCCGAATCTTCCTGCTGTGCACGTTGTAGGCTTTCCTTCCACTCGTTGCTGAGGTCTGTCTTGAGCATCCTCACAGGTACGACTTCTTTACTTTCTTGCCTAGTACAATGCTTGCAGTCTTCAGGACAAGGTCTTCTTGACAATGCATCTGCGTTGCCATGTGATTTCCCGCTGCGATGTTCGACTACAAAGTCGTATTCCTGCAGTAGCTCAATCCATCTCGCAACTTGTCCTTCTGGATTTTTGAACTGCAATAGCCATTTCAGTGCAGTATGGTCAGTTCGTACGTGGAATTTCCGCCCCAGAAGATATTTGCTAAAATGCTGCAATGACTTTACCACAGCAAGCAATTCCCGTCTCGTGACACAATAGTTCTTTTCCGGCTTTGACAGCGACTTGCTGAAGTACGCTATCACAACCTCTTGATCACCATTCCGTTGAGACAACACACCGCCAAGTCCTATGTCACTTGCGTCTGTGTCAATTATAAATTCCTTGCCCGCATCAGGGTACCCCAAAATAGGCGTTTTGCACAGACGGTCCTTTAGCTCCTGGAATGCGATGTCGCAACTTTCATCCCAGCAGAAATGACGCTTCTCTTCGGTTAGCTTATGCAGGGGTTTGGCTATGTCTGCAAAGTTCTTGACAAATCGCCGATAATAGGAGCACAAACCCAAAAATGCTCTGACCTGCGTCTTGTCTTTTGGAACTGGCCAATCCTTGACAGCGGCGATTTTCTCTGGATCCGTGCGGATACCTTCTTCAGACACTACATATCCCAAAAAGCTAACCTGTCGTTTGAATAGTGAACACTTCTTCGGACTTAACTTGAGGTTGGCACTCTGGATCTTCATAAGCACGCGTTCCAGGTTTTGAAGATGTTCTTCAAACGTGCGGCCTACGATGATGATGTCATCCAAGTAGACCAAACAGGCATCGCCAATTAGTCCAGTAAGTACAAGTTCCATCAACCTTTCAAAAGTTGCCGGAGCATTGCACAATCCAAACGGCATAACTTTAAATTGCCACAGACCCTTTCCTGTCGAGAATGCAGTTTTCTCCTTGTCCTTAGGGTCAATTTCGACTTGCCAGTAGCCACTTTTCAGGTCCAACGTGCTAAACCACTTTACTCCAGTAAGCATGTCCAGCGTGTCATCAATTCTTGGCAAGGGATAGCTGTCCTTCTTTGTAACGTCGTTCAGACGACGATAGTCAACACAAAACCGCATGCTGCCGTCCTTCTTTCTTACCAGCACTACAGGTGAACACCATGGACTAGATGAAGGTTCAATAACACCATCCTTCACCATTCCTTCAATCATGGTTTCCACTTCCTTTTCACGTGCTACCGGCAATCTCCTTGGCCGCTGACGGATAGGCAATTCTTCTCCTGTGTTTATTTTGTGTTGAACTAAGCCAGTCTTCCCGATGTCAGCATCGTTTGACGAGAAAACATTGGCGTACTTGAGTAACATCTTCTTCGCCTTGACCATTTCATTTTGGGACAGAACGCTGCGGCAGTCGTCTAAAAGTGTGGTCACTTTCGTTTGTGCATCCTTGCTGAGGGTCCCAGTCGATAGATATTGGCATCGACGCAACCAATCCACTTCCTCGCAAGTACCGACTAGTGTGCCTTTTTCTATAATCTGTTCCTGATCACAAAGGTTCAGCACACGTATCCCTGAGATGTCGGTGGCTCTGACCAAAGTTCGTGCCACTTTCCATGGAAGGTCATTGTCTACCCTTTCCACGAGTACACAACGATGTGTTTGCCCAGGATTCCGAGGAAGATTAACCGGCACAATCGTTTCCGATCTCGGCGGAAGAACAATCTTCTTAAGGCTGTACACATTTCCTGGTAACGCCCCTTCCACGAAAAGTTCCTCTTGTCCACATTTCAAGACACCTTGCTTGACGTCAATCTCGCAACAATTCTTCCTCATAAAGTCAAGGCCTAGGATGCAATCGTCCATTATATTGGCCACGATGACATTATGCAGGTAGATTCTGTTGCCTAGCTTCAACTCCATCTTCTTCTCTCCATGGACGGGTATGCGCTGACCGGTGGCTGTTACCAAATTAATGCGTTCTCGGTTGTATGCGGAGTCCCCAAGGGACCGTCTTGTTAGTTGGGAACTGACAACCGTGCGAGAGGCTCCAGTGTCTATGGTCAGCTTACACGGCGTTCCGTTGACCGCGCCCTTGATGATTAGGCTGTTCCCGTCATGGGTTTGTGTGATCGAAACCCTTGGGGCTCTTTGAACATCAGCCAGCACCCGCCCCGCAGTCCTGGCTATTACTCGTTTCCCTGCTGCTGGTGCCGCACGGTGCTGTCAGCCGCACTGCCCTCTGGAGATCGGCCGTCATCTCTTTCTGCAGTTCGCTTAGGGCAACTGGATCGAAGGTGGCCCTTTTCGCCACAGCCGTAGCACCTAGGGCTGTACCCTTTATTGCGGTCGCGAACTGTAGCCGCTGCAACCTCCCTGACGCGATGGGAACGATGATCCTGCCGCACAGCTTCCACCTCCAGTGCATGGGCCAAGGCGTCCTTAAGCGTCCCATGGTGACCGAGCCTCACAGCAGCTCTAACTTCAAGGTCGCGGATGCCGTCGATGAATGCCTGCACCAGGTTCCCATCAATAAGCGCAGGTACAGACTGGTACGCTTTACGAACCAGCTTCTCCACTTCAAGGGCCCACTGCTGCAGGTTTTCGTTACTGCGTTGCACGCGATCCTTGAGCTGCGCACGAAACACGTGTTCCAGGTGAGCGTCGCCATACCGAGCCTCCAATGCCTCAAGAAGTTGCTCGTAAGTCACTTCCTTACCGAGAGCTTCCAGAACAGTTAAGGCCTGGTCGCGCAGGCCTAGGGTGAGGGCAGTCATGGCCTGATTTTTATTCCACCCGTTCGCCTTCATGACAGCCTCAAACTGGATTTTGTAGGCCGACCAGGAAGAAGTTCCGTCGAACGGTGGCACTTTGAATCCACGTAGCAAAGGTGTTGTAGCTACGGGAGCTGCGATTCCATCACCAAGTTTGAGGTAATCCAGCGTTTTCTTCACGTCAGCCATCACGGTTAGCTTCACGTCAGCCATCACGTTGTCAACCCGATTATTTACTTGGTCGATTCGGGTTTCGGCTTCCGACAGGCGGTTGTCATATTGAGCAACCTTATCCTTCACCTCCTTCATGTCTTTCCCGAAGGTAGCGTGAAGGTCCTTCATAAGGAACATCTGCTCTTCCTGGCGGCGCGCCTGCTCCTCCTGTTGGCGGACCTGTTCCTCCTTATCACGCTGGAGCTGTTCTTCCAGCCGACGAGCCTGTTCCTCCTGTCGGCGGGACTGTTCCTCCTGTCGTCGAGCCTGTTCCTCCTGTCGACGGGCCTGTTCCTCCTTATCCCGCTGGAGCTGTTCTTCCAACCGACGAGCCTGTTCCTCCTGTCGACGAGCTTGTTCCTCCTTGTCCCGCTGCAGCTGTTCCTCCAACCGACGAGCCTGTTCCTCCTGTCGGCGAGCCTGTTCCTGCAGCATCATCATCAGGGCAGCAAAGTCTGGTGCTGATGATGCTGGAGCAGCTGTGGATGGGCCGGCCTCCGTGGTCGGTAGCTGGCCTTCCGACCTCTGTGGCGTTGCTCCACCAAATCGCCTCTGGTCCGTCTCTTGCTGTCGTTGACTCCGGGTACGGATACCCTCCGTGTCGTCTTTGGGTAAAACCGGCATAATCCTTGCTTCTGACACCAATTGTTACGAGCTTCGGGTTCGTGACAATAAAAACTGCCGATTTAATAACCAAAAAAATAAGACTTTAATTTACAACACTAATTACAACTCAAAACACTAATTAAAAGAACACAATCACACTACTGATCACTCTTAATTCGCACTTGAAGATCGCTTAGATGTTTTCGCTCTTGTCGCTTTATCCAAACTGTGTCGGTCGTCGCGCATCCCGGCCTTATATAGTGCCGCAGATAGTTCTAGAACCTTCCACTGTAGAAACATCTAGAATGTTCGAGTACATACCGGCCCCGACCGACTAGGTGTCGATAGTTCGAGAAAGTTCTACAAAGTTCTAGTATCGAATTTTCTAGAACGATCGTGACTCGACTAGTTCTGCTACTCGATACTAGATGGCGCTAGTGGTAACTAATGTCACCATGTACCAGGCATTAATTGTGGCGCGCAACACTATGTTGTCTATTACTGAATAAAGGTAGTGTTATCTTAAAAGTTGATAAGGTAAAGATAACCTACCCTGATTTGGGTAAGACCTTTGCATAAGGGTAAGGCTGACTCGTTCAAGACAATGCTACAAGAACACATACTTTTTTTTTTCAGGATGGGAAATCATCAAATAACCCCTCCTGCTCTGGGCGGAGCGGAAGGGAGTGTCAGACTCTTACTGACTAAAACCCACCCGTGTTCCTTCAGTTACCTGTGCCAGGGGCCACGGTATCACACACACGCCATACCTACCTTTTTATTACATAAACTCCTCTTTTTTGTTGTTATCTTTTGAGATCTTGTACTGATTTTATTACGCGTTGTACCTACATATTAGAACAAATATGCGTGATTTTACAGTCCCAATCTCGGTACAGCGAAAAACCCAAATACCTAGGCACTATTTGGGTTTCAGGATTGTATTAGACGAGAAAGTATTAGCCCGAATTTAAGAAATAAAGCACCTTCTATTTCCTGTACAGGATGAAATTGAATAGGTGCGCCAAATTAAAATATTTAATTCAATGTGTTACAGAGTAAATTTTGCAACGTCGTCATCGCGCGCTCTTTTTTTTCGTAGGAACGGTCAAAATTTGGCAAATACCGCTAGTTTAACGAGTTGCCAACTTGCTTAAAAATGTTGTGAACTCTGCGACGAATGGATTGCTTATCGGGCGCGTGCAATAATTGATACTTTAACTTTCTTATTTGTTTTGAAAAAAAAAACAAAAAAATTCTTGAACGACGATAATTCGTGTCTACTTGAAGGCAATAACTTAGTTTGCTAGTGCAAACTAAGTTATTACTTAGTTATTGCCTTCTAGTAGACACCCATTATAAGTAGTCTTAGACAGTTCTAAGACTATAATGACACGATTTTTTTCAAGAATTTAGAGATTTGGAAATGGAATGACAATTTATAATGATTATGTAACAGTTATTGCACCTCCTATTTCGAGTTGGCGCAAGTTTTCAATTTCATCCTGTATAATTATAAAGAACGTATCCCTTCGGCGAATATACCTACCTACTACCTACGGGAGTAAAATATTGTATGTACGTAAACATTTTATTGGTCATAAAAACACATTCCGATTCAAGGCCGTTAGAAAGTTAGAACTATTTATGTAGTACTTACTATTTTATAAATAATAACTTAGAAAACAATGGCAATATTTGTTTTTTTTTAAGTGACTCATTACTTAAACAGGTGTTTTATCCAATTGCTCACTATAACTACACGTGTTCATTGATAATGACATTGCACTTTTATGCAAATAGGTATTATATAGAATAGGATAAGAAAATTAGAAAAAAAATTGTATACATACTTACAAAAAATACCAGAAACCTCTTTATAACTCAAGTAGGTATGTTGTAGGTACATATGTTTCATCATATCCCATAGCTGCTCGTACATTGGTATATAAGCTTTCAATTTCTCCACAACCCAGTTAGATTATATAACACGATACCCCTTGCCCCCTTGGTAAGACTTTTGGGCTTCTGACTATCCGTAACGACTGTCAAAGATCTGCGAATGACAGCCGGGACTAACGGCTGGCGTGGATGGTCACCCATCCATGAAGCGACCGCGGCAAGAGTAGCATAACCTTCGATCGACCCGTGCGGTTTTTATCATTTAGGTAGCCATTAAGTCCCTCTCTAATCTATCAGTTATCTGATCGTAATAGATTTTTCAACACACTTGCTCGTAAAGTGGCTCTTATTGAACCGATTTTAGGTCCATAATGGAGTGTATTACGAAAGCGTGCTTTTTCTTTACTTTAATCCACATGTTCTGTAATATAATACCACAGATAACTATTTACTAGTCGGAGACGCGCGCTTTTTTAATCTCATCAAACCCTGCGTTCCGAATTGGGAAATAATCGATGTGTTCCGAATTGGGAAATAACCGAATTAGCGTGATAACGATAACGATGTCCCGTGAATCGTCATAGATGACGTCATGACATTCGCCATCTTGCGATAATGCCGACCATGCCCTAGAATAATATCACCGTGAGCGCTGTCAAAAATGACAGTGTGTGTATGAGGTTGTGTCAGTGTGTGTTTTGTTTTGAGTTGCATCATCTTTAAATTAAACTAACGTGGCATTTTTGAAATTGTGCTTCTGGCTGACAGTCGCCACCTAACGAAAGAAGAAGAACTGAAGAAGAAATGTGGTGTTTATACAAAGAAATACTGTAATAATATCTTTTTTACATTGTGTAAACACTGTCATGTGAGCGCGTTCACGAGTGTTCCGAATTGTTGCCAGCTCTCAGCAGTCATAATAGTAATATCTAAATCGGAACGCATGTGAGATGATGCATGGACTTAATATTACGTCCATGGAGATGATGTGAGCGCTGTGATGTGAGCGATTATAGCTAATTCGGAAAGCGCCCAAAGAGACTTCATGCCAAAAGAAAAAATCCGCGGGCTATATTTCATTTTTTTTTTAAATAGTCTGTATTGTCCTTGGTCGCAAAATGAACTCGCAGGGGACCACAGACAATTTAAGGTGAATGCGCAGTGGTAGACCGCGAAATTCTTAGGTTTTTTGCAATTTTCAGGTTTGTGTTTATTATATTTTTTCTATAGGCTGTTTAGCGGTTTTGTCTGTGCCATAGATTAATATATTTAAAATGAGTCAATGTTGCGCGCGCATCGCTAGTGCTGGCTAGCACGGCGCGCGGGAAAACAAAACCAGCGCGCCATTTTCCATTCAAGTTAATATTTAACAATACAAGTCTGTTTTTTTTTCCTCGCAAGTGTGTTGAAAAACGTCGTATGAAACGCGTGTGCATTAATCAATATACACTCGGCTTTCTTATCGCTCTCGCCTCGTGCATAATGATCAACTTAGCACACATGTATCATAATGTACTATTTCAACACACTTGCTCGTAAAGTGGCTCTTATTGAACCGCTTTTAGGTCCATAATGGAGTGTATTACGAACGCGTGCTTTTTCTTTACTTTAATCCACATGTTCTGTAATACCACAGATAACTATTTACTAGTCAGAGACGCGCGCTTTTTTAATCTCATCAAACCCTGCGTTCCGAATTGGGAAATAATCGATGTGTTCCGAATTGGGAAATAACCGAATTAGCGTGAGCGCGATAACGATAACGATGTCCCGTGAATCGTCATAGATGACGTCATGACATTCGCCATCTTGCGATAATGCCGACCATGCCCTAGAATAATATCACCGTGAGCGCTGTCAAAAATGACAGTGTGTGTATGAGGTTGTGTCAGTGTGTGTTTTGTTTTGAGTTGCATCATCTTTAAATTAAACTAACGTGGCATTTTTGAAATTGTGCTTCTGGCTGACAGTCGCCACCTAACCAAAGAAGAAGAACTGAAGAAGAAATGTGGTGTTTATACAAAGAAATACTGTAATAATATCTTTTTTACATTGTGTAAGCACTGTCATGTGAGCGCGTTCACGAGTGTTCCGAATTGTTGCCAGCTCTCAGCAGTCATAATAGTAATATCTAAATCGGAACGCATGTGAGATGATGCATGGACGTAATATTACGTCCATGGAGATGATGTGAGCGCTGTGATGTGAGCGATTATAGCTAATTCGGAAAGCGCCCAAAGAGACTTCATGCCGAAAGAAAAAATCCGCGGGCTATATTTCAATTTTTTTTTAAATAGTCTGTATTGTCCTTGGTCGCAAAATGAACTCGCAGGGGACCACAGACAATTTAAGGTGAATGCGCAGTGGTAGACCGCGAAATTCTTAGGTTTTTTGCAATTTTCATTCAGGTTTGTGTTTATTATATTTTTTCTATAGGCTGTATCGGTTTTGTCTGTGCCATAGATTAATATATTTAAAATGAGTCAATGTTGCGCGCGCATCGCTAGTGCTGGCTAGCACGGCGCGCGGGAAAACAAAACCAGCGCGCCATTTTCCATAGGTACAAGTTAATATTTAACAATACAAGTCTGTTTTTTTTCCTCGCAAGTGTGTTGAAAAACGTCGTATGAAACGCGTGTGCATTAATCAGTATACACTCTGCTTTCTTATCGCTCTCGCCTGCGGCTCGCGCGATAATATCGCCTCGTGCATAATGATCAACATAGCACACATGTATCATAATGTACTATTATATCACAATGGCAAGGAAAGCTACGATCGATGAAAACCAATCCACAAAAGCGACTGATTACAGATTGCCTCTGGGTTATCGGAGGTCCTCTAAATGTAACCTGGACATCGTTAATATATCTGTGTGTGTGTAGGTGTATCTATTTAGGTAGATAGATAAACCATTTATTTAGTGCAAACAAAAGACAGCACCACAACACAAAATCACAATTAAATGCTAACAAATTCCAAGCATCACACTAATATTATAAAGGCGAAAGTTTGTGAGTGTGTGTGTGTGTTTATATATGTTTGTTACTTCTTCACGCTCAAACGGCTCACCAATTTTGATAAAATTTTGTATGGAGGTAGCTGACACCCTGGATTAACATATAGGTTAATTTTTATCCCGATATTCCCACGGAATCGACATTTACGCGGGTGAAACCGCGGGGCGCAGCTAGTAATTATATAAAAATAAGGTGCCAAGCCAACACACAAAAAATAAAAAATGAAAACCTAATAAAAGAAATTAAGTGACACTATGAAGACATATTATGACATTTTGAATCAAAATAATGAATGCACGAACTGCGGTGTGCAATTGTGCATCTCGAGGTTGCACCTAATGAGAGCCCAGCTCAGCATGTGTCAGGCAAATGCACCTGATGCTGATATTCTGCTGGGTCTACACACACACATAACACTAAGTACCAATGTAATCACTAGCTGCGCCCAGCAGTATCACCAGCATAAGTTTTAATCCCGTGGGAATATCGGGATAAAAAGTATTTTATGTCCTAATCCAGGTCATGGTCTACCCATGTGCCAAAGAACGTCGTCACGTTTCATACAAAGTTGGGCCAAAACTCGGTCTATAAAAAAGTATAATGTAGATAGGTATAAAAATCTAGTTTTGTACATTTTAATAAAATATAAAACTCTACGATTGGCGAAAATAAATGAAAGGTGACCTTAAACAATTAAGTATTACCTACTATAACAACAAACCTCTGCGAGTGTTCCTATTCCTATTATTTTTTTGCATATTTAGTTCTAAAATCAGTTTATTTTATTTTATTTTGTATAAAACTTGATTTTTCAAATTTAAAAAACAGCTGAAGGAATGATCGTAGATTCGGCGCATTAAGAAATGACACCTAAGGAGTACAAGACTTCCCCGACCAGAGTAATACCAAATACGCTTTCTTTTGTTGGCCGGCCATTTTGGATTTTGGGTCCAATATGGCTGATCTCCTTTGTTCAGCGGTTTTAGCGTGAAACGTAACATATAAACATACACAAAATCAAATCTTTTCTCTTTATTTATATTTTTAGTTTAGATTGTACTTACATACTAGAGTCGTATATAATGAAACAAAGGAAGAAGAAATATGATGGTGAAGGGCGGGCGTTTTGAAGGACTGGCATGTAATTTACCTTCAAAAAGTCCTAATTCTCAACCTCAGCCTATTTTGAATAAATTACTTTTGATTTTGATACAGTTCCCAGATCTGATATTACATGGCATTAGGTAATAGGTACTAAAGGTAATACGGGCTGGTGTCCGCAACTTACGTCAATGCGCGTATTTTATATTACATGGCATTACTTAGCCATTAGTTAAAATTTCACATAAAGTTCTCATTACGTTAAACATAAAATAAACAAGTATTGTTCAATCATCTATTAAAAAAAGTACCCACGCTGGCACAAAACGAGCCATTTTTTAAAGTAATTGCTTATGCAAAGTTCTAGTAACTTATGGAGTAATTGATGCGGCGTTTATAACACGTTATGTTAATAGCTGAGGTTGTAGAATTGCGTAAACGAGTTCATTCAACTACCTACTCGTATATTGACTACATTTAGTATACAGGTAATACGAAAATATCGTCACATTCCGTGCTAAGATAAAGACAGAAAGAAAAATATTTTATTTGGGACATACACAGGAAATCACGTCTTTTGGCTGAAATGATGATGATGATGATGATACACAGGAAATACAAAATATAATAAAAAACTGGCTAAGTGCGTGTCGGACCACGCACAGTGTAGGGTTCCGTAGTAGCCCGCTATCACAATGTAGTAGGTAGGTACCTACGATTCTGTTGTTCTTTATAAAGATATAAAAGAAAAAATCATTTTTGTTTATCAATGCAAGTCTTTACCCGTTATAAACAAGCAACTACTTCATCTTAGTCACTTTACAGGATTAATGCTAAGGATTTCGTATTTGGTACAAAATTATCCAACACCCAAATTCAACGACTATTACTGCTAAACTAATAAAGTTATCTTAACCGCTATAATTTTTTTTTAAAGTTCATGAAATGCACTGTCATCGTGAATTTTTTCAGATTTTTCAAGCCAGCAGTTTAGGTTTTAGAGGGGGGGGGGGGGGACGCCCTACTGCAACAAAATTTGCACTTTAAAGTTTAATATTGCGTAAATGGAGCATTAAATCGAAAAATAATTTTAGTAACCCCCAAGTCATTTTAGAAGACCTATTCAACACACTCCTACAAAATTACAGCTTTCTATTACTAACGGTCTCTTAGCAAAACCTCCGACAGACAGACGGACGGACATGACGAAACTATAAGGGTTCCTTGTAGGTACTACGGAACCCTAAAAAGGAGCATTTAAAATTAACAAAGTTACATTAAAAATAAGCGAAAAAACAGGACCTATGCGAGACCAAAATGGCTATTTCAGCATTATGCTGCGATATATGTATTAAAAAAAAAAATATTGTGGCGCTGGTAAATAGAACACTCATGGAATTATTTTCGTGTTTCTCTGTTTGTCGCGATCGATTTTGTTTAAAATATTCAAAGTTTACACAGGTATAACTTTGGTGGCCCAATCTATGGCCTGAAGGTTATTGCCGCAGAGCAGAAGCAAGCGGAAAACAGAATATTCATTTCAGAAACAAGGCTATTCTTCTTCTTCGTGTCGCTGGCACGACTGTATTTTAAATCTTGTTTTCCCAAAACTTTGCCACTTCCACGGCGTTGTCGGTAACAAGGCCATTGTGTTGGATGTCATACGTTGTCACTGGTACAGGTACAGGCAGGAAAATAATTGTTGTTGCTGTTTTGTTGTTGTTGTTGACATGGGTACTAAGTCAATTTACCGTGTTATAGGTAGCCATTTTCGTACAAACACCAAAGAATGATATTTGTGATTTGAAGGTAAGGACAATTTAGGCTGTTAGTTAATTTGTGACTTGTGACTAAGTAATAACAGCCGCACGGGTAGATCAATCAGGTTAAGTAACGCTTGCCGCGGTTGGTCGGTTGGATGGGTGACCATCTTTATAAATCAAGACCCCTCCGTGCCTTGGAAAGCAAGTTAAGCCCCGGCTGTCATTCTTGGATCACTGGCGGTCGTTATGGGTCGTCAGAAGCCTGAAAGTCTGACAACCAGTCTTACCAAGGGGTATCGTATTACCCAGTAACTGGGTTGTGGAGGTCAGATAGGCAGTCGCACCATGTAAAATATTAAGGTACCAAGGTATTACCCAATAACTGGGTAGCGACTGCCTATCTGACCTCCATAAGGTAACTGGTAAGTAGGCAGACGCTCCATGTAAAATACTTGTATTCAGCTGCATCCGGTTATACTGGAAGCCGACCCAAACATAGTTGGGAAAAGGCTAGGCAGATGTTGATGACTTTCAAACTATCCCTGCCTGATACGTTGTGTGACGAGAATGGATGCGTCTATTCTCGACACAGAACACATCAAATCATTCTACTGTCAGCCCCATTCAATTGCTTTTCATCCATCACTTTAGTGACCCAACATTCCGATCCATACAACGTTACGGCTATAAAATTTATCTTGTGTATGTACTAGACAGTGCGGGACACAAACACAACAGTTTTTTTTTTATTTCCACAAACAAGTTTTTGTATACCTTTTTTTTTGGTGGGAAATTATCAAACCACCCGTGTTCCTTCAGTTGCCTGTGTAACCACGTAACCACGTGTGTGTGGCCACGGTATCTCTTTCGAACAACCCGCGACCCTGGCAGGCATCGGCCCTAGCGGACCCCGTCAGTTAGTGCTGAGATCTCTTTGAGGCGCACGTGGAACACAACGCGCCGTCGCCGTCGTCGACCCGGGCCTGGTCCTTACCGGACGGCGAGCTGCCCATCGCTCGCCGTCCGCACGCCCGCGCCTACGGTGGCCGGGAGTCGGCTGTCGATTCCCGACGATACTGAATCCCCCTGCTGCGTTGAAATATTTCGTCAGATATAAAAAAATAATTGCTTTTCAGTACCTACATTTTAACAGCGTAGGTATTGCACTTTTCTATGAAAAAACAGTTTTTTTTATAACCGACCATAAATTTCTACGTCAGGGGGTCTAGAATCATGTGCTGAATTCATGGTTACAGTTTGCGCGTCGATGTCGGGTGCCACCCTGTATTCTTCTGATCCCGCGTCTTCTTATTTAGATACACTACCTACTTTCATTCATCATCATTCATTGGCAACCTTGTTCTATCCATTTCTAAGTATAGGCTTCCTCAAAAGGGAGGAAACCTATACTTAGTCATCAACACAACTCCCTAAGACCAAGTAATCCCCAAGAATGACTATTTCATGAAATCTTGACATTTGGAGATACTAACTTAACAAGTTGTATTACTGATTGTAATGATTATAATTCTGTGAATACATATTTGTTACGACCGCGAATCGCATTTTAATCAACGTACAACTTAATACTGACCAGCAAATTGCAAAAAACGTAAGAAAATTTGAATTTCGCGGGCTACCTTAGCGTTTTCCCCTTAAGGCGCTACCTCGAAAATAAATTGTAGCAACTGATCCACTAAGAAAGCGAAAGGGATGCAATTACTTTTGAAATGCAAAAGAAGAGGGATGGCTATAATGTGCGTGCGCTCGGAATAAAACGACGTATGTGCCAAAATGAATTAACTCCTTTTTTGACAAAATTGTTTGAGTAAACTTTGATATGATAATTCTCAAACTCTTAACTGAATAACTTAAGCGATAAGCCGTGATGTCGAAAAAAGTAAAAAAATAGATATAACTTTGCGATTTTTTTGTATAGAGAAAAATTCATTGAATCGTGTATTCCTTTCACATCATACTAGACCAAAGAGTCAAAAAACATATATATACCAAAATGTTAAATCTCTATTCCACATACTTAACAAGTTACACGAAATAGGAAAAAACACATTTTTTTCAACCTATAGTTTAATACTTTTTTCAGTCGTTAACCGTATCTATGCGGAAGTGTAACAACCCTCGTCCTAACTTTTACGGTACTTACTTCCACTCGAGAACAGTGGCGAAGGCATTGACATGTTTGTATATTACTATTATAGCGTAGGCGAAGGGGGGATTTATGACAGAGGTAAAAGCCGGAGCAATAAACCGTTTCATTAAATTCCTATTTCGATCTACTTTTCCAAGGTATGAGCCTCCTTCTGCGAAGCAGTAATGCTCGCGAAGGAGGAGGCGGAGCGCGTGAGGGAGAGGCAATCTTTGCGCCCTCACGCCCCTAGCCGCAGCAGGAGACGCCCTGGGCATCGGGAATCGATAGCCGATTCCCGGCCACCGTAGGCGCGGGCTTGCGGGCGGCGAGCAATGGGCAGCTCGCCGTCCGGTAAGGACCAGGCCCGGGTCGACGGCGCGTTGTGTACCTACCACACGCGCAGGGCTCGGAAACCGGTTGAAACTCTTAACCGGTTACGGTCATGGACCCCAAACCGAAATCGATTTAGGTTAAGGTTTGCACTTTACCAGTTTTTACCGGTTTATGCGGAAAACCGGTTTTTCATGAAATTTGGTTTTGATAGTGGAAATTAACCGGTTAAAACCAAGTTTGAACCCCCCCGGCCCCCGCCACTCTCGCGAGCACGGTCTGGACGTTGCGATATCATTTAGTTACAAAATGTTATTACGGAATTAACCGGTTAATTTGGGTGTCAAAACCGTTTGTGCTTAAGTAACCGGTAACCTTTATCATTTGGGTTTCATAAGAACAGTTCACTTGTTTAACCGGTTAATGAAGGAACGATATATTTACCGGTACTTACCTAATCGAAATTAACCGCTCTTTTTAAACCGGTTCAGTGCCCTGCACACGCGCCTCTAAGAGATGTCAGCACTAACTAACGGGGTCCACTAGGACCGATGGCTGCCAGGGTTGCGGGTTTTTCGAAAGAGATACCGTGGCCCCTGGCACAGGCAACTGAAGGAACACGGGTGGGTTTTAGTCAGTAAGAGTCTGACACTCCCTTCCTTCCCTCCCCCCAAAGCGGGAGGGGTCATTTGATAATTTCCCACCCAAAAAAAAGGTATGAGCTTCATGTCAATTGGCGAAAAAAAATGACAGTTACCAAATTCACGTTGGTCTAAACAACTCCTTAAAATAAATAATATGAATTCGTCAGATTATTCATATCTGTAAAAACCCCTTTATTCCATAAACTACATACTAGAATCTGAGAAAAGTAAACACGACACGGCGCGGCGTTCAATTACGTGTTTCTTATTTTCAAAAGTTAACCTTGAAAATCATGTTTCTCCACAAAGCAAATAATCTGTCAAGACAACAATCTACTGCCAATAATGCCATCCTAATGATTACTTTTCAAATCTACTCTAATTAAGTAATTTCAATTTAATTAACTATCTACTTACCCCAAATACCTAATTACAACGTACGTACACTACACAGATACAAAACAAAACAAACTTCAACTATAATTCTAATACCTACCGAAATACTACACACTAATCACCAATAATAAATTCAATGAATACAACGAACAAAACTACAAGTGTGAACAAATTATTACGTCAAAATAATGTTCTACACATGAATTGTCAATTGTAATGATGTCCGATGTCCGAACTCCGTCCAGGGTGCTAACTCTCGAGTCTAATTCCGATAGATCGACATTGGAATTGTGACGTTTCGTACTATTGAGTTCGATGCTAGCGCCAATTGATTTTTATATTGGGTGTCCATTTTGGGGAACTAAGTGGAATTGGGAACGGGCTTGGCGTGGCGTAAACGGTACTCTTGAGTGTATTTTGCAGCTGTGTATTGCGTCAATATTGCGTTGGGATAGTTTGTTGATAGTGATTTTCCAATAACAAAAGTGTAACTTTTTAGAAATTATTTTGCGTTTTAAGTGGTTTTTTGTGGGTTCTATGAGTATAATATGGCACGATAGGCAGTAATATATAGTGTTTTACGTAATTCCCATAAAAAACAACTGAAACAAAGACGAGATAAGCGTCGGATGATGCGTTATATGAACAAATCGTTTTCTATGAATAAATACGAATTTAAAGCAAATTACGGAGTGAGCAAGGATTTTACTCCTCATTCGTATTACATAACAACATTTTTATCCTATCTATATACAATAAAAACTTTCTAGAACATTAACTTAATAAAATCGGACTTCGGCATGTTTTCATTATACAAAATTCTTTCTATCTCTAAAACCCGTAGACCGATTTTCATAATTCAAACTAGAATATCAGTTTTGAACATAATCCTTTCATTTGACACTAAAATCTCGCAAATATTCCTAATCCTCGTTTTCAAGTTACGTAATTATTCTATAATTTTCTTCGTACATTAAAATTATCAAAAATTCTACGTTAAATATTGATATCAGATTCTTATACGAAAACTAATAAGAAAAACCAGTTAGAAAGCTAAATAGAGCAATACAAACACTTAAAATTTTGTTAATTAGAAAATCAAAATCTTACTCAGTAAAACAGTACCTAGTAGCACATATCGACTCCCACGCTAGGTATTTTAGGGTCTTAATTATCCTATTCTAACTATCACTTTTACATATACTAATATCACTTCACTGGTATCTCAGTAATGTTCACTATTCACATAAACACGTTCGTACTTTATGAAGCAGTTGTTTATCTATTTACTTGGTATCATTTGTATAAAACTGTAATACTAATTAGTTAAGTAACTTAGCGGACAGTAATTATTTCTTACTAAAAAGAACCAAACGCGAACAATATTGTAATAAACAAACAAAAAATATGTTTGAAATTGGAGAACTTACACGCAGTCTTTTTTTTTAGAAGTGTAGGCAACGATCCTACCGCATGCAGCCAAAGTCATGGTTAATTTTATGATTTTAATCATTTTCTTACGCCCAAATGAATTAAATACTTTATAATTAATCAATTAAAGAACTATTTATATCATTTTTATTTATCAGTCTTGTTATTTAAAGGATAAAGCATTTTAAAGCCCCATTAAGGGTTTATCGTAATGAGTTGAACCACACTATTGCAGCCCGTTACAGCTAACTTCACGTGTAACAAAATAATGGCAGACCAATGTCAATTTCATTTCAATGGTGACAATATTGTTTTTAAGAGTACCAAATCACGTGACTGTAAAATTAACATCGGAATCGTATTGGCCTTTCATTAGAATTAAAATTAATTTGGAGAGTTAGCCCCCAGATTGTACGTGAAATGAAGTGACGTCATGACTCGTTTATTTTCTATACAAATTGAATTTATTGAATTCACGACAAGCCGCGCGCGCCTTCGAGTTATAGGTACATATTAGAGCAAATTTTTTTGTTGTTGGTAAAGAAAGACAAAGTTTGGCAATGTTTTAATTTTATGGTGTATTAAATACCTACGTAACTGTATGATATGGTTAAATTTCAATGATGAATTTACTATAGAGTGGTTGTGTTCTAAATTTTTGAAGAGAAGCCGGTGGGTATCGGCTTGTATGGAACCTTCGCCAATGCTCGAGAACTCACCTTTTCAGGATATTTCGGGACTATTCCAAGGTTCAACACTTTTCCTCCCCTTTTATGAAGTAGGCTGGTATTCCGAAATTTCCCCGAAGTGCCAAAGAACCTCAAAAGAAGGTTGGTTACGTTACAAAAAGAAAAACAAATTTTGTGGCTTCTTTTTCAAAACGAAAGTTAATGTAAGGACGTTAATTAAGGTTAATATTGAATTCATTGATGTAGGTATTCATAGTCGTTTCTATAAAACCTACTGAAATCTATCCGCTTTGCGCTTCTGTGGTTTCTGTGAAATTAATTAGATGTTATAATTTGTATATTTTTTTATATTATGTACATAATTATATCTAGCATAATCAGCCTATAATGTTCCCGCTGCTGGGTCACAGCTCAAGGCCTCCTCTCTGTGAGAGGGAGTAGGCCGTAACCACGCGGGCCCAGTGCGACTTGGTAGATGTCACATGTCTTCGAATTTTTGATTCTAGGACATGCCGGTTTCCTCACGATGTTTTCTTTTACCGTTTAGAGAGCAGTGGTGATGAATTATTTTTACAAAGTAAAGCGCCTGTCTGGGTTTGAACCCGCGGCCGTTACCACTCTGGTAGTATTATTATCAGAAACATAGGTAGGTGTCATAATTATTTTTAGCCTATTGTAATTAAGAAACTGGATTTTTATTTTTCTAATGTTAAAGACCAACGCGATAAAAATAAGGATTTGTAGTTTTATTATTATATTTATCACATAATCAGGTTTAAAAGTTGGTTTTAGATTTTTATTGGTCAATAAAACGTCGGGCCAAAACGTAGGAGTCCGCATAATTATAAAAATAAAAAATCGGCCAAGTGTGAGTCGGACTAGCACAGGAACGTAAACCTCAAAACTGATATGTTGTTGGGATGTATAAAGAACAGACGGAACGGAAGCACCTACTGGTGAACTGTTATTTTGTTTTCGCTTGCGTCTCACAACGGGCAGTAGAACTGAGTAGAACAATTGTCCCCGTTGAAAGCAGCCCATTTATGTATAAAACCTACGGCAGAAACGTGAAAAAAAAAAAGGTTTTTTACAGGTGCGCACTTTACAGTCGGATCCAATATTATTGTCTTTTCGTACACACAAATAGATTGATGAGGAAACTGGAGTGATGACTGGTACCTAGGACCGCTGAGTTTGACCATTTTTACGAATGGAATTATTCTACTTAACATACGTTTTTCTACATCAGATAGTGCCGCAGTCCCATTTTCAAACCACAGGCCAAACGACCATCTATGATGAAAAATTACATTGTTTCGCAGCCGCCATCTTGAATTTTGATTTTGACCTTTTGACCTCATATTCGCTGTCAGCACCCTCGAAATCTTTGGAAACGACACCCATGACGAAATTTGAAAATTTTCGCAGCCGCCATCTTGAATTTTGATTATGACCTCATATTCGTTGTCAGCACCCTTGAAATCCTTGGAAACGACACCCATGATGAAAACTTTGAAAATATTTGCAGCCGCCATTTTGGATTTTCGTTTTGACTGCACTATCGGCTTTAGCGTCCTCGAAAGCCATGGAAATGTCAAGTAAAAAAAAATAAACTGAAAAGAAAAATAATTAGAAAAAAAAACTTAACAAATAAGCAAGCACTCAAATGTTACATGTCGTATCTCTGTATTTGTCTTCATAAATTAAAAAATTAAAAAAATGTGTACCATTACATTTTTGAAAATAGTATCCCAATAATAAAATCAACACCGAAAAGTCGAAATCATCAACCCTGAAAGTTATGTCCCGAACTACTAACACGGTGGCAGTATGCAGTTCGGTCTCGCACCTCCCGCGTCTCGCACCTCCCGCATCTCGCCCCTCCTCACACCCCGCACGATTGCCCTGTCTAGACGGCTTCGTCGAACGACTGTATGATGTATAGACTGTGGTTGTTGTGTGTATGTGAACAACCTTGATGTGGAGTTTTTGGTTAGATACCCCACTAAGAAACCAATAATCCATAAAAAACAAGAATTAAATATCTCATACAATTTTAGAGAGACAAATTCACGTAATTTTCAGAACGTTCACAGTCTGATAATATCTGTTTCAATCTGTCAAAAATAAATCTAGGTAGACAAGTTTTTAACATAGAGATAATATAATAATTTATTCATTTATCTATAAGATGAGATTGCGACTATATTTTGGTGGTCTTTACACATACACACATCAAAAGTGTCTAGGGATCAACATATATTTTTGCAATAACTTTTCTCCTGATTGATATTAATTAAAATTTTCTTTAAGGATTCATCAAATAAAGTGTTTCCGTTTGTCACAGTAACGATAAACCAAGTCACCTTTGCATTAATAAAGAAATTTGCCATTTTCCTAATAAAGGGATTTTTGACATTTGAACCACTAACACAAAAGTTCGAAAAAAAGACTGAAATAACAGTTTTCTTTAAAATTTTATTGGGTGCTTAAACAATTAATAATCCGTGTTTCTACCGCGAACACTAACAACACAAGAACATCGGTTTGGCATACTCAAAACATCCAAATCACGCTGTGGAATGGCCGCCCATGTTCGTTGCAACAACAAAAAAAGGTCTTCTTGCGACTGGATGCCTCCATATTCGGCAGAGCTCTTCTCTGTAGCATATCCCATGCATGCTCAATCGGGTTCAAGTCTGGCGACTGAGCAGGCCAGGGCAGGACATTGATGTTAGCTGCGGCGAGAGTCTGTCTTACAACTCTTGCGGTGTGCGGTCGTGCATTATCATGCATTAACTGAAATAAGGGACCGATTTGCACTTGTAGAGGAACGATGACGTCTGATACAATCGTCTCAGCATAAATTTGAGCGTTGAGGTTGCCTCTGATCCAAATCAACTCAGTTCTTCCGCCGATCCAAATACCCGCCCATACCATGATGGTTCCACCACTATAAGGATGGACTTCCTGGCAGGATTTTAATCGCTGTTGGCGTCCAGGGGTTCTCCAGTGTCGTATACGTCTTGTATCCGGTCTCATACCAAAACGAGACTCATCAGAAAAGCACACGAAACGCCATTGTTCTTCTGCCCAATTTCTGTGTTCAAGAGCCCATTGATATCGAATCCTACGATTGTGCATTGCTGTAGGTGGTACCCGTAGCGGTCTTCGGGAATGAAGGTTCACTTCATGCAAGCGGTTTCTGACTGTTTGGTCGCTAATTAAGTTCCCTGAAGAGTGATGAAGCCTCACGGCTAACATCATGGCGGTTATTGTTGGAGCTCTTCGAGTTAAGATTTGAATGTATCGGTCTTGTCTCCGTGTGGTGCAGCGATACCGTCCTCCATGGCGCTCAGCCACGGTACCAGTGCTTCGGTAACGTGTCCAAAGTCGACTGATAACACTCTGACTTGTATTCAGAGCTAAAGCCACAGTACGTTGCCGGGAACCAGCTTCTATCATTCCCACGGCTCTGAGCATTTCTTCCCTGCTTAAATGACGTCGCCGCTCCATAATAACGTTGGTTTTAATCAGTAGTAGGGAAACAGTAGCACTAATAATGTCTTCAATGCGTTGTATGTTTTTATAGGGAAAATATTGACAGCTGATTTTCATCTTTTACTCGAATTTGATTCACAGTTCCTGATTCAAATTATGAAATGCACTAAAAAGGATCCATATAAATTTATAAAATCATAAATTTATTACAAAGCCACATCTCAATCTCAAGAAATCCGCATAAAAATGCTTGATCCCTAGACACTTTTGATGTGTGTATTTCAGTCAACGCAAACTACTAGTTCCCATCCTTCTCGCTTCGCCGATGCCGATTCCAACGTTGTGCGTCACAAAGCTTCGAAAAAAATGCCTGCGACAATAGAATAGAATAGAATACTCTTTACACACCTTCTTAATACACCATATAAATTACAAACATAATTATAGAAACTGTACAGAGGGTGACACAATGGGCGGTCTTATCGCTAAAAGCGATATTGACAATGGCCAGATGGCCCAGCCGCACCCAATACGGACCAAGATAATTTCCAATATATTTTCGCAGACACTTTCAAATCCCCTTGGAAATGTGCTGACACACTAAGTGTACACGCGCACGTCACACCGGGGGCCGCGGCGGAGGCGCGGCGAGCAACGGGCAGCGCGGGCGCGGGGACTGCAGGCGGGCGGCGCGGGCGCGAGCCCCGGCCGCCGCCGCCATTCGGACCTTCTTAATACACCATATAAATTACAAACATAATTATAGAAACTGTACAGAGGGTGACACAATGGGCGGTCTTATCGCTAAAAGCGATATTGACAATGGCCAGATGGCCCAGCCGCACCCAATACGGACCAAGATAATTTCCAATATATTTTCGCAGACACTTTCAAATCCCCTTGGAAATGTGCTGACACACTAAGTGTACACGCGCACGTCACACCGGGGGCCGCGGCGGAGGCGCGGCGAGCAACGGGCAGCGCGGGCGCGGGGACTGCAGGCGGGCGGCGCGGGCGCGAGCCCCGGCCGCCGCCGCCATTCGGACGACAAGTATAATAATAATGTACTCTGTGGGACGACAGCACGGACCGAGTGCGCGCGTCTATATAGACCATTTGTAAACCGCTCGGCTATCCTGAATAAATCCATATTTATTAACATTGCGTCCGTTTCAGTTATCTCCCCAACATTTGGCGACCGTGTGCAACAAGAAACTGCAAGTTGTTGGAGCGAAGACAATCTGTGGCTCTGCGGCGTGTTCTCGATTGTTCAAACCGGCCGCGTGCAACGCCGCGCCGGCGCCGCTTCTCGCCGCTCATCGCGGCCACGTGCAACTGCGAAATTGCTGGAACTCAAGGAGGCTACTGCTACCTATTTAGAAGATCTACCTGGATATAGCGGGCATCGCGTCAGGTGGTCGATCCGAGGGAAGTAAGCTCGTTCCTATTCTATTTTCCGTTCCCGATTTCCGCTTTTATTTGTGTGTAAGGAGTTTACTGCTTCCTCTGGTGTAAAAGGGCAGCTAACTGCTAGCATAATTGCACTGTGGTCATTTAAATTCTATAGGTAATACCTATATCGATATACCTATTTATCATAACTCATATTAATAAAATTGAGATAATAAATAGGCGACTATTCATGTCCAGCATGTTGGTAATCGTGCCACAGCATTCGCTGTTTGCCTATGCTTAAATATCTACCTATCCACTTCAATTTCTTGGTCAGTGATGTTTTCATTCCTGTAATAAAATCCCAATTCCGTGTCTCGTGCACCAATTGCACAGCTTCAAGCCTTGCACTGCATCCGTGCTTCAAATAGATTTGCCGAACAATTTCAGAAAATCGTCGGCTACGACTGCGTGCTGCCTCCCGGTTCCCGTCTACATACGACACCGCGTGGCTACCGGGGCTCCGCGGTCGCCGCGAAATAAGCAGCAGAGCGGCCATCTTGCCGTGCGGCGTGCCTGCCGTGACACCGCGTGGCTGCAAGCTGCGCCTGGAGCGTACAGTCATACCTTTAACGACTGTTTGGTTTGATGCACATTTTATTATCTATTTCATTGTTTGTGTAAGCTCGGTTATTGTGATTATTTCAAGATGCCGATCATAGATAAGGATGAGTGCAAAAGTGAATTAAGTGAATTAATTAGGAAACGCGGTAATATTAGAGGGCGTTTAACTAAATTAAACGAATATATACAGGAAATACAAAAGCAAGACATTAATGCTCTTAGTAGCGTAAATATAAAAGAGTTAGGTAGACGTTTGGACAATAGTCAAGAATTATTTAGACAGTTCAATGAAGTTCAAACATTAATTGAAAACAGCTGTGATGAATCCGCTACGGATGAACAAATCACATTGAGAGATGTGATAGAAACAAAGTTTATTTCAGTTATGTCGATTATTGAGGATATTCTTGATAGGCGAGGCTCTGAAAAGGAAAAATTTGGTGATGCATGTAGTAGCAGAGGTTCTCATTCAGGTTGCCAAGCACATGGCCTACAGTCAATAAAATTGCCTACGATAAAATTGCCTACATTTAATGGTTCTTATTTAAAATGGCTAGAATTTAGAGACACCTTTCAATCTTTAATCCATTGCAATGAATCAATACCAGGCATCAATAAGTTTCACTATCTGAGATCCTCACTAGAAGGTGGTGCCATTGAAGTCATCAAGTCATTAGAGTTTACCTCGGAGAATTACATTGTAGCATGGGAGTTACTTTGTGATAGATATAATAATAAGAAAATCCTCATTAACAATCACCTTAAAGCATTATGCAGTATTGATACCCTAACTAAGGAATCGTTTAAAGAATTACGTAACTTGGTAGACGTTGTTTCAAAGAATTTAAGAGCGCTCAACACACTAGGGCAACCTACTAATCAGTGGGACACTTTATTAATATTTATGGTCACTGGGAAGTTAGATACCAGTACGGGCGTTAAGTGGGAAGAACATAGGAATATTTTACCTGACTTGCCAACGCTCAATGACTTTTTTAGTTTTATTCGTAGTCGTGCGGATATTTTAGAAACTACATCAGTCACTTCACAACCAAATAAGGGGAATTCTAATAAAAATAATTGGAAAAATAAACAACTAGATAAATCTAATTCCCTTGTCTCTTCGGTTGAGAACTTGTGTGAATATGTGTGTTTATTTTGTAGTGAGCAGGGTCATCGTGTCCACCAATGTACTAAATTTAAAAGTATGAATGTACAAGACAGGCTTAAAGAAGCATCTAAATTAAAATTGTGTTCAAATTGTCTGCGTGAGGGTCACAATTCATTTCGTTGTCGTATGAAGAGTTCATGTAAGTTTTGTAAACAAAAACATAACAGTTTATTACATGTAAGTAAACCTCAAAATAATAATAGTACTGACAAAGACTCGACTACCGCTACACCTTCTACATCAACTCAACCATTACCAGTATCATTGTCTGCTGTCTCCGTCAGCCAGGTTCTGTTGTGTACCGCTATGGTAGAAGTAGTAGATGAAAATACTCAACAGACATACCTTGTGCGGGCGCTATTAGACACAGGCAGCCAATCCTCTTTTGTGACAGAAAACCTAAAAAGAAAGTTAGGACTATCAATTAAAATTACAGAACCTTTACGGATTTCTGGTATTAATAATGTTTCTTTTAATATATCCGAGCGCTGCAATGTAAATATAAAATCGCGATTAAACTCATTCAATATGAGTATAAATTGTCTAATTGTACCACAGATTACAGGAATGTTACCGAGCGCACCTGTAAATATTCAGGAACTTAATTTACCCAGAGATATCGTGCTAGCAGACCCGAAGTTCCACTACCCCTCTAATATTGATATTTTACTAGGCGCGGATGTTTTTTGGAACATTGTAGGGACAAAGCGTATTTCATTGGGTGCAGGTAAACCTATCCTACAAAATTCACAGTTTGGATGGTTAGTCAGTGGCCGTTTAGGGGAATGTAGCCTTAGTCACTTGACATGTAGTTTCACAAAGGAAATTCATAATGACCTTAAAAGGTTTTGGGAAGTTGAAGAAATTAATGGAGTCAATAACACTTCACCCCAAGACAAATTATGTGAACAACATTTTTTAGAAAATATGAAGCGTCTTCCAAATGGTCGATTTTCTGTTAAAATGCCATTCAAGGAGATTCCTGAACAGGCACTAGGTAGTTCTTATTTTTTAGCGGAAAAACGTTTTCTTAATCTTGAGAAAAAATTAAATAATAATTATCAGCTCAAACAAAGTTACACTGCATTTATTGAGGAGTATAGGAACTTAGGTCATTTACGTGAGATTAAGCGTCCTATATTTGGTTATTACTTACCACATCATGCGGTATTGAGAGAAAGAAGTGAAACCACAAAGTTACGTGTTGTTTTTGATGCTTCTGCCAAAACAACTTCAGGGAAATCATTAAATGACATACAGTATGTAGGTCCAGTGGTACAAGATGATTTGTTGTCTATTTTATTAAGGTTTAGAACTTATAAGTATGTGCTAACTGGAGATATACAAAAAATGTATAGACAAATAGAAATAGATCCATCTCAGAGACATTTGCAACTAATCTTATGGAGGGATGATGATTCTCAGCCTATAAAGGTCTTGCAGCTAAACACTGTCACCTATGGGACAGCGTCTGCACCTTTCTTGAGCACTAGGAGCCTTGTTCAGTTAGCTCGCGAATGTTCTAATCCCACAATTTCTAATATATTAGAACATGATATTTACATGGATGATTTAAATACTGGATGTCAGTCAGAGAAAGAAATTAAAGAAATATATGATGAGGTCACTAGAATTTTATCATCAGCTTGTTTCCCTCTTCATAAAATACGCACAAACTGTCCCAAGGTGTTACAAACAGAGACCACTTCTAAAATTCTTGATCTGAGTAAACATTCCACAGTTTTAGGACTAAACTGGTCACCTACACCGGACACGTTACATTTTACAGTTGATATGGATATGAGTAGGAAACTTACTAAACGTACTATAATATCATTAACATGTAAAATATTCGACCCATTAGGTCTGTTAAGTGCATGCATAATTAAAGCTAAAATGATTTTACAGCAATTATGGAATGAAAAGTTAGGCTGGGATGATCCTGTGCCACCCCATATTGAAAAAAAGTGGGTAAAGATATCAGAGAATATAAATACTCTATCTAAAATTAATTTGCCTAGATATACAGTATGTGATTTTCCTATGTCAGTTGAATTACATTGTTTCGTAGATGCTTCCCAGGAAGCGTACGGGGCCTGTGTCTATCTACGGTCAATTGATAATGAAAATACTGTATATGTTAAATTGTTATGTGCGAAGGCTAGGGTTGCACCTCTGAAAGCCATGACCATACCTCGCCTTGAATTGTGTGGTGCACTACTTGGTGCTCAGTTATCCACAAAGGTAATCCAGTCCATTCGATGTAATAAGATAACACAAAAGGTAATATGGACTGACTCAACAGTAGTACTTGGCTGGATTAATGCACAACCAAACCTTTTAAAGGCATTTGTGGCCAATCGCGTAATCGAAATTAATGAGTTGACACAGGGCTTCACGTGGATGCATGTTCCCACTCACCTCAACCCTGCAGATCTAGCTTCCAGAGGTGTAGATCCTCAGCGTCTGCAGGTTGAGCCCTTGTGGTGGGAAGGACCCTCCTTCTTAAAGGAGGGATCACTTGCTTGGCCACAGCAACCTCATAAGTCAGTTGAATTACCTGAGCTAAAGGTTCATGTACAAACTAAGATGGCTCACGATGACAGTCATAATTCTATCATTAATTTTAATAATTATTCCAAGTTTAATCACTTAAGTCGCGTGTTGGCATATGTATTGCGGTTTTTACACAACTGTAGGAACAAAACTAAATTATATGATTCACTACAAACTAGCGAAATAAATAAGTCACATACCATTCTCTTTAAAATATGTCAAAACGAATCGTTTGATATAGAGTTAAAATCTCTAAGTAAAGGTTTAGGAATACCTAAGAAATCCAAAATATCTAATTTAAATCCGTTTCTTGACTCTGAAGGTTTATTAAGAGTAGGAGGCCGTCTTGACAATTCAAGTTTTGATTATAACAAGAAACATCCAATCATATTAGATTGTAAACATAGACTTACCCTTTTATTAATGCAAAATGAACACCAACGTTTATTTCATGCAGGTCCGCAATTATTATTATCTTCTGTGAGAGAAAGGTACTGGCCGGTAGGCGGGAGGGCCTTAGCGCGTAAGGTAAATAAACAATGCATTGTATGCACTAGATTTCGTGGTAAGACTATACAGCCTATAATGGGCAACTTACCATCAGCTAGGATGAGGCCTACTTTCCCTTTCCACTCGACTGGTACTGACTTCGCAGGACCGTTTCAAATCTCTAGTAAAAAGGGAAGAGGTAATCGAATAAATAAATGTTACCTCTGTCTATTTGTTTGCTTAAGTACCAGAGCGGTTCACCTAGAGCTGGTGAGCGATCTTACCACAGCAGCATTCATGTTATGTTTGCGTCGATTCGTGTCGCGCAGAGGTAAGCCCTATGAAATTTGGTGTGACAATGGCACCAACTTCGTTGGGGCAAACAATGAACTGGGTAAGGTGCTACGCTCCAGTCGTGACTCAGTCATTGATTATACTACGACGGAAGGCATTTTATTTAAATTCAGTCCGGCCTATTCACCGCACTTTGGTGGGCTCTGGGAGGCAGGCGTAAAGGCAGCCAAATATCATATAAGAAGAACGGCAGCCAATGTTTCCCTCACTTTTGAGGAGTTGTCTACTCTTTTTACACAAATAGAGGCAATCCTGAATTCTCGCCCTCTCTCCCCTTTGTCTTCTGATCCCTTAGATCTAACCCCTTTGACCCCCGGGCACTTCCTAATCGGACGGCCACTGACGTCGGTGCCCTCTTTTGCAGCAGAAGACTCCAGACCGAAGTACCACCTCATCTGCAGACTACGCCTCGAGTTCTGGAAAAGATGGTCTCAAGAGTTCATAGCGGAACTCCAGCAGCGGTCAAAGTGGAAAACTGGATCTCTCGGCCCTAGAATCGGGGACATGGTTCTAATAAGGGACCAGAATCTGCCTCCGCAACGCTGGCGGCTTGGCCGCATTACCCGTCTACATATGGGCGCAGACAACACTTGTCGTGTGGTAGATATCTACACATCCAAGGGAACAATCCGCAGAGCCATCCATTACATTGTCCGGCTGCCGGGTGAAGAAGAACCTGTTGAAAGTTAGCTCTTTCAAGGCTGGGAAGATGTACACGCGCACGTCACACCGGGGGCCGCGGCGGAGGCGCGGCGAGCAACGGGCAGCGCGGGCGCGGGGACTGCAGGCGGGCGGCGCGGGCGCGAGCCCCGGCCGCCGCCGCCATTCGGACGACAGCACGGACCGAGTGCGCGCGTCTATATAGACCATTTGTAAACCGCTCGGCTATCCTGAATAAATCCATATTTATTAACATTGCGTCCGTTTCAGTTATCTCCCCAACACTAAGCATTCCGCTTTGAACGATACAAACTTCGATATCATATCTATCACAGTAAGCAATGCTCAAATTACACTCATCACGTTGACTGCCAGACAACAGATACAATAGAAAATCTATTGTTGGCGGACACCGTGTGACCGCGGTGGCATCGATGGATGAGCACGAGCACTTTCAAGTTTCACTCATGAATGGGTTATTTGAATTCTTCAATACTTTCTTTCTTATACATTTATTTATTACTAGCTGCGCCCTGCGGTGTCACCCGCGTAATTGTCGAGGAAAATAAAAGGAAAAAAAATAAATGGAGCTGTCATCCATATAATGGTAAAATTTTTAGATAACTGGTGTCAAATGTACGTAGACAGTGTTGAATATAATAATTAATAAATAATAATAATAAACTTCTTAATTTAACTTATAACTGTTTGACGTTTTAGAAAATTTGGATACATCGAAAGGTGTGTTTAAATATTAGGACCCCAATGGAATAGCAATAAAGGCCATTAATTAAATATGAGAGTTTAGAGAAAAGTGGTATTTAGTGACGAATTATTTTTTTTATATTTTTAATTTTAAAAAATACATGAAAATTGTGTTTTATCTTAGATTAAAGAAGTTCTGAGAATGAAAACCTACGACAGATTGTCTCAATAAAAACGAGATAGAAACCAACACATTGTTACCCAAAATAATACCTATACCTAGTACCTACGGTTGCGTTACTTTGAAAAGGTATGCCGGCTGAAAATCATACCAAAAATTGCTTTTGGTTTCCTAGTAGAGCGGTGACCGCCCACATTGCTTCCACAATTTACCGGTGAATGACGTCATTGAAAAGTTGTTTATAAAAGTAAGTTGGTGTGTTTTCTTAGAGAGTGTTTTTGACACCGTAATGTCAAACCCCGCTGCCCAAAGATTTTAATCGCTAGATTTGCCTTCACCGTACTTAGTCACGCGAAAAAGTATCCATACTGAGAATAGTAAGCTCAGCAGCAGGGTTTATTGTTGTAAATGACAGATTTTCATGACGGCCAACTTAATGACGAAACCGCTTTCCTAGGAAATCAAAGCTTATGGCTGGCCATAGACGGACCGCATGTTGCAGTCGAGACCGACTGCTCTAGAGCAGTCGCATTGAAGTCGTACACGACTGCTACACGACCGCATAATGCAGTCGACTACGACTGCTTGGAGTAGTTGTGTTCGACCGCAAAATAATACTGATGCGAGTTCATTTACAAGATGGATTTCGATGAGTGGGGGGTGTGAACCGGTTGCCTGCCGATAGGAAGGGATTGGTACTCAGCGGGGAGCGGGGAGGGAGTGGCGCGCGGTCGGCAGCAACCGCTTGTAGCGGTCCGTGTATGGTGGGTCCTGCAGCTCTAAGCAGTCGACCGCACGGCGAAACTCGACCGCAGAGCGACTGCTCCGACCGCTCAGGAACTGCTCGAGCGGTCCGAGTATTGCGGATATGAATTTAGTATGGAAACTGCAGATCGCCGTGCGGCGACCGCATCTTGCAGTCGGTCTCGACTGCAACATGCGGTCCGTCTATGGCCAGCCCAAGAGATCTAAGCGTCAGCTTCTCGAGTAGTGGGGAGTCTAGTAAGAGTCAAAGTTTGAGTACATCGAAATAAAAAAAAAAACATGAAAAAGTAATTTCGAAAAAGTAATCAAAGGAAGTGCCTGTCTTTGCAATTATTATGTTTCATAAATTAATATTGGAATTGTGCTATTAACTTTGAATTGACATACCTACTACACTATCGGTTAGTGCAATAAAATAGAGTGCTGATTTGGTAAAAAAATTAATAGTTCGAATAACTCGTTCTTTACAAAAAAAAAAAAATGTTTTTTGTACTGAATTATTCACCTTCAGATTTCTCACCAGCACAGATTTCACAAGTTTGATATCTGAATCCGAATTAAAAAAACATAAACCTATTACTTTATTATACACTAGCAGCGCCCCGCGGTGTCACCCGCATAATTTATTTATTTTATTTATTTGATTTACACGGCTTAACAAACCAATTACATAAATCAAAGTATATGTAATAAGTACTGACATATAACATAAACTAATAACAACAATTCAATACTATTATTCTCACAAAAATGTAGGCATTTATCCATTAAATTGGCAAATTTATTAGCGAACAGTTCGCAGTCCGGCTTTGCCTCCACGAGCTTATTTAGTGCGGTTAACACGCGCGGTACGGGAGACGCAGCACGGGCCACAGTCCTACACGAAGGCACGGCTAGCAGACGATGTTTTCTGCCACAGAGATTCGGTGTATAAAGTCGAATCAGCTCATTATGGATGTCAGGAGCATCCGTCATACCCTTCCATACTTTGAGCATAGGGCCTACCTGGTCACATGCCCTACTGGTCACCAGCATATTATGATATCCCAGACATCTTATGAGAAACTTGGTAGGATAGAGGTAGGGATAGTAACCGAGGGTTCTTCTGTAAATAAAACGCAGGAATGCTTTTTGCACTTTTTCAAGAAGAAGTGCATACTTTGCTTTGTGCGGATTCCTACGATAAGTGATAGATATGTGTCGATCCCGTAGGAATATCGGGATAAAAACTATCCTATGGCCTTCCCCGGGATGCAATCTATTTCTCTGCCAAATTTTATCGAAATCCGTTCAGTGGCTTAAGCCTGAAAAGGTAACATACAGACAGAGAGAGTTACTTTCGAATTTATAATATTAGTATAGATTCAAAAGAATTCTCGAAAATAATAATAAATAAAATGTTAAATATTTATCGAATTACTATATGCTTTAACATTTTTGATAAGTACCTGATTCTACATAACATTATGAAAAAAAATTAATTGGACACCAAATATTTCTGTTAGGTAGGTACTATGGATATTTAATTAAAAAGCTTTGACTCGGTTTTGAAGATTTTACAGTAATTTTATTACTTATTTACACCCAAAGTTACGTTACAAATAGCAAGAAAAACGAATATTTGTTGGCTCATAACTTTTTATGGCTTTTTATTTTACTATTGGTATGTTATCCTATTAATCCATTAGTAAACACAGCACTCATTGAAATAACAGCGGATTTAATGACTTGAAACTATTTTGGGTGTATCGAAACCAGTTCATATGTTATGCTCTTAGACCGGGGTCACACCACGCGGGCTCACTTATAGCGCGTAATCGCCTATTGTAGGTTCGGTATGATCGAAGTTGAATAAGTATAGAAAAGCAGAAGACTGCGTAACGATCGCTCACAGTCGGCAGCTGAGCCGGTTGACAATACGTCTGAGGGCCTACTCTCTAACGGCCGAACCCATACCTACAGAAACCTGGTAGAAAAACATATCTGTAGCGACCTGTAGGATAATATTATACTGTCAGTTATGATTATGCTGGTTACCATCAGTAGCGATCTGTCTCTAACTGAAAATAGGTTAGTGGGTTCGGCTGTAAGTCCAACAACGACGAAACGGGCCCTTTCGAAAATAGTTCGAGATTAATTAACGATTTCGGACAGGCAGAATTAACACTTCGGGAGTAAGGGCAATTGTTAAATCGTATTGTCAATCATTCTTAGTTCAGGCCCCAAAGTAATCTTATGTCTGTAGGTAATACGTAGGGTAGGAAACGCCGTTTTTGCCAAGTTCTCTTTCATTGACCTTGTCGTATTTTACACTTTTCAAAAAATGTATGTTCTTTTAATGTAAAAGAAGTTAATATCTGATAAAAAAAGATTAATAGACTTCAGAGTATGCACTCACCTTGTCAGAAGGCTGATGCTGTTCTAGATTTTTATTTTATTCTAAGTCTTATTTATTTATTTAATACTTTAAAAAAACTACTTTACAAATGTACAGAGGTGGACTTGCCTTATGTCTTATACTAACTTATTCGTTGAGTAACTTACTAATTGTGTTTTAATGTGCTCGTTTATAAACGAAGTGGAAAAGCTTTCAAATTAAAACAGCTTTGCTTGACTATAAATAACTGCAAATGATATGCATGTTGCATTTTATGGGGTGACACAATGGGCGTGTTAAGATCGACCATTATGTCACTTGTGTAAAATTTTTACATTTACCTATATCTGGAATTTTTATGGTGTACCCCAACAAATTCCAGATATAGGTAAATGTAATAGCATAATCAGCTTATAATGCGCCACCACTGCTCTAACCAGCACGCACCAGGTTTTATCCAATTTGCTAGCAAAAATATAAAAAGTAATCTGTAACATGGAATGGTTCGTTATGTGTTTATTATTCAGTATTCCATTGTATAGAGTGTATACATAATAATAATAATAATAAACATAAAGGACTAAGGAAGGAACACGGGTGGGTTTTAGTCAGTAAGAGGCTGACACTCCCTTCCGCTCCACCCAGAGCGGGAGGGGTCATTTGATGATTATCCATCCGCAAAAAAAAAAAGGTTTATGTAAGTAAGTAATCATTTTATTTACCAAAAACTAAGCCTAGCTAACATCAGTGTTGTTTCAATAAGGGATTGGTACGGCTATTACGCTATTACAGATAAGTAAACCCCTGCTCTTCAAAGGAGGAAAATCCTTTAACTTGAAGGACAGACATAGGCAGGTGCACTTTCTCTTTCCTCACTCTCATTGTCCGATGGGACGGCAATCCGAACCGACCGGAGAAAGATCAGGCGCAGGACCAACGAGCCACGGGGGTATCACGCCGCCAACTTCCAAACTCCGAGCTGTCACTAAGAAATTCCCAATGCAAAAACTCAATTTGATAACACTTTGCCCAGCCCTGGAATTGACCCGAGAACTCCACCCTCAGCAGTCGCGCTTGCGACCACGAGACCAACGGGGCAGATAGACTCTTATTTATTGAATGGGCTTAAAAGTGTATTACATTTGCTTAAATTTAAGTTCATATTATTTTAAAGAAATATCGATTGAAAAAAAGCCAAGAAAAAAAACTTTGGTGAAGTAACATTTTTGCTTAAGGCGAAAGCGCCAGGGTAGCCCGCGAAATTATTTTTTTTTTAGGTTTTTTGCAATTTGCTCGCGAAATTCAAATTTTCTTAGGTTTTTTGCAATTTGCTGGTCAGTATTAAGTTGTACGTTGATTAAAATATGATTCGCGGTCATAACAAATAAGTATTTACAGAATTACAATCATTAAAGTCATCAACACAACTCTCTAAGACCATGTAATCCCCAAGAATTACTATTTCATGAAATCTTGACATTTGGGGATTACATGGTCTTAGAGAGTTGTGTTGATGACTTTAATGATTATAATTCTGTAAATACTTATTTTTTATGACCGCGAATCATATTTTAATCAACGTACAACTTAATACTGACCAGCAAATTGCAAAAAACGTAAGAAAATTTGAATTTCGCGGGCCACCTTAGAGCTTCCCCCTTAATTCGGTGAAATTCTCAATCTCGGTAGTGAGTGGTGCAGTGGGGTTTGAAGAACGCCTCATTTAATTTACTCGGCGTTGAAAGGAGAAGTGAACCCGCTACCGCTAATTGTTTCATTTAGTTAAATATTTGATTGCTGAAACTTGTAGGACTTATTTATCTTTCTTTAGAAACAAGATTTAATTAAGTTTCTAAAATGATTGTTCAAATATTTTGCACAAATTGCGCTGAAACACTTAGAAATTACAATTTGAACTAATCGGGCATACAAAATGGAGCGAAGTACATCCATCAAGTTTTCACATGAAATACCTAGGTCACATCACTGTTCTAGTAGTTTTGGTCTCAAAAGCTCATGGTCCTTTAACCCTTCGTATCGAAGTTTCTGTAATTTCGGCTTTCAACCGGTTAATAAAACATCGCCTAACTATAGCTCAATATCATCAAGGTGTAGGGGAAGAACGTCCAAAATGACATATACGGACAAAGTGACACACCGGGCTTTTTTCGAAATTGGTGGGCTTTAACGCTGCAGTTGTCATAACATCACGTGAAGAAGGTCATTTTGGCATACCTGTCAAGTTTTTAGCGCCATTGACTAGTCACGCCGGTGTAACTGGAACGAATGCGTTTTGTGCGCGTAAAAGTTTTTTGTTTTGACTGAGTTTGTCTCGTTTTTGGCAAGGTTTACGTGGTTTTTATTACATATTTTGATGTAAATTGAAGTAGTGTAGCATTATACTGCATTATTTTTTAGTGATTTGTCGTGTCCGTCCGCAAATATACATACTACATCATCATCTCCCTAGCCTTTTTCCAACTATGTACTTATGTTGGGGTCGGCTTCCAGTCTTCAGCTGAGTGCCAGTATTTTACATGGAGCGACTGCCTATCTTACCTCCACAACCCAGTTATTGGGTAATACGAAACCTCTTGGTAAGACTGGTTGCCAGACTTTCGGGCTTCTGACGACCTGTAACGACTGTCAAAGATCCAAGAATGACAGTCCGGACCGTGCTTTCCGAGACACGGAGGGGTTTTGGTTGGTAAATAAACATAGGTACTACATAGAGACATTTAGACTAACTTAAATACCCGACCAAAATGATGAAACTTTTAAATAAGGTAGTCCCTATTTTGAAACACAATATAAAAAAATACAACACAATCACATCTATACAAACAAAAGTGTCTGTTTGTAATGTGTGTGTGTGGGTGTCTTTGGATCTGTATTTTAGTTTTTTGCCACCGACTTCCGAAATAAAAGTTATTTTTCGCTTTGTAGTGTTTTTTTTGGAAGTCGGTTTTTTTTTTGTTAAAAAGTTTTTATTTCTCGCTTTTTAGTGTGTCTGTTTATAATGTATCTAAGTTACAACAGCCTAATGCCAACTTGCTCATCGCCTTTTACAAAATATTGCTTTTCCCGATGCAGGGACGTTAATTGTTGAGGAGTTCTCCTGGTATTCCACCATCAGCTCAATTTCACCATTCGCATTGTGACGAGCATAACTTGCTTAGCAACCATATTAAAGTAAGTAATCGAATCGCAAACCGGGAAATACTTATTATTGAGTAGTTCCGGTGGCCATCTGTGGTCTTCATCATCAGTTCCACTTCACCAAATGATGCTTTCCGAGAGCAAATGCACGAGTTACTACAAAAAATACCCAAATCGCTATAGGTGTGCCTATAATACTTGAAGAGTTCCTTCGATTTCTCCAGGATCCCATCATCAGATCCTGACCTGATGACAATGGGACCACCTGGAAAGTATACCCTTTCAAACAAAAAAATAATTTTTGAAATCGGTCTAGCCGTCTCCGAGTAATCGGGGAACATACATAAAAAAAAAAAATAAAAAAAAAAAAAAAAAAAAGGTTCCGACGAATTGAGAACCTCCTCCTTTTTGAAGTCGGTTAATAAGTATTGTCTACATCCTAATCCTAACTAATATTATAAATGCGAAAGTAACATTATTTTAACGTAATAATTGGTTTAGGCAATTAATTTGCTTTTCGTTCGTTCTATTCATTGAATTTATTAGTTTATCAATTGGAAATTGTTTGTAATAAAACAGTGCTTAATATTTAGTATTAGATTTATAGTTTGTTTTGAGTTGTGTATAGTGAAAGTACGTTGTTGACTGTGGCGCTACTTACCCCAAATACCTAATTGTATTTGGGGTAAGTAGCGCCAGTCGATGACAAACCAAAATGTGCCCAGAACGCATTCGCGCAGAAAATTTGACATTACTTATATTATTGACTGATGAATAAGAATTATTTTATGTATTAATTGAATTGAATAGTTGAACATTGATAATTATTAGGTAATGATGAACTAGAATTATATTATGTAATGGAATAGTAAATGTGTATTTTAATTGTAATTTCTATACTTTTGCATGCTTTGTAATTGGCAAAATATGGCTGTTTCTGTATGTATATTATGTACCACCATGACTTGTACCCGTATTTGCAAAATAAAATATCTTTATCTTTATCTTTAACGCCACTTTTTGATTTTTTTTTCACACGGTTTTGATTTTTTGTCGTGTTACTTATTACGTGGATTTGAAAAGTAATCATTAGGATGGCATTATTGGCAGTAGATTGTTGTTTGATAGATTATTTGATTTGTGAGGAAACATGATTTTCAAGGTTAAGTTTTGTAAATAAGAAACATGTACCTACCTACCTAATTGAACGCCGTGCCGCCGCCGTGCCGTGCCGTGATTACTTTTCTCAGATTCTAGTACTTAGTTTATGGAATAAAGGGGGTTTTACAGTTTTAATTATTAATCTGACGAATTCATATTATTATAGGAGTTGTTTAGCATTACATGAATTTGGTACTGTA
Organism: Oligia fasciuncula; assembly: GCA_963082905.1. Lineage (NCBI taxonomy): Eukaryota > Metazoa > Arthropoda > Insecta > Lepidoptera > Noctuidae > Oligia > Oligia fasciuncula. Next base: position 8,854,163 of record OY720395.1, on the reverse strand, counting down.
ATTTTTCGCTAATTCACATGAAGCTCCCCATGAAAGCATGAGGATGAAGACCTCAGAAAAGTAGATCGAAACATCATCATCATCATTTCAGCCGAAAGACGTCTACTGCTGGACATAGGCCTCCCCCAAGCACCTCCACTTCGAACGGTTCTGTGCTTCTCGCATCCAACGGCTTCCTGCGGCCTTGACAAGGTCGTTGGACCACCTTGTGGGAGGCCTTTCCACGCTACGTGTTCTGGTACCTACGTGGCCGCCACTCCAGAACCTTTCGGCCCCATCGGCCATCTGTTCTGCGAGCAATGTACCCTGCCCACTCCCACTTAAGTTTGGCAATCAGGGCGATCAATTATCTTAAAATAGATCGAGAAAAGTAACTAGTCCTATGGCCGGTTCCCATACTTTACGGACCGTTATTGGTTAAAATTAAGAATCTTGTGACCTTCCCTGCGGAAGTAATTTGACGGGTAAAATTTGCTTCCGAATCTATTTATATGCCCAGTTTGGCAATATAAAATGCTGATATTCGTAAGAAAGACGATCCATTTTTGTGTATGGGAACCGAGCATTGACTAGAACACGAGTGGTCGTAGTGACTAGCGGATTCCAAAGGACGATCATTTTAAGCTTTCAGATATTGGCACTTACCGTTTTTTGTAAACCGCACTATTCACATCTTTAAACCGCCAAATCATAGTAAGCTTCTAGTTCGATTTCCTAATCGTCAATAGTTTATTTTTACTTTATTTTGGTTTGTTTATTTACTTATTGAAGAACACCAACAGCTTATACATTCAACATTTAAAACAAAGTAGGTATTTAGGACAGGGTTTACTGTTAATGTATACACAAATTATAGGTGTAAATAAGGTTTCGTCACTTGCTTAGTCTGATATTTTATTTATAGCTATAGATTCAAATAACGCATACTAACGTGTATTTTAAGTAACGCAGAAAGGTCATTCAGATTAAAAATGGCCTGCTTAAAGAGATATAAATTGGACTTATTTTATCATCTTTAATAGATATTTTTTTAATTACTCAAAGAAATATAGGCGACCTTGTTTAATTACCTATGCATGTAATATATATTCTATTTGAATAGGAATCATTTATCTATATTCAAGCGAATCATGTGTGCGCTAATCGTGAATTTGAATAATTAGTAGGTAATTAATAATTATGAACAATAAAATCAACACGAGGCGTCATAAAAAACTTAATTTTAAAACATTAAAGTAGGTACGTACTTTACCAATTAGCGTGCGCTTCATCATTTATAAACGTTTCAGTTATTTACGTGATAACGGATAATTGCAATTTTACGCTTTTTATTAATTAATTGAAAGCAACACGCGAGGTCAAAAGGTGTTTTAAAAATAAATTATTTTCAAAGAATACAATAGATAACACAAAAACATCAAAGTTTTCACTAAGAAACTACAACTAATAACTTAAACTTATCAAGAAAAGTTAAAAAGTTAAACTTTAAAACTCACCACAGCCTAGTAAAAGCTGTAACTTCTACACAAGTTCAAGTCACAATTGTTGGGAACTAAAACCATGTGTATCACAACGTTGCATGTTTTTATTATTGTTAAACAAGTTCGTAAACTGCAGCTGCGGGCCGCGTCGCGCGCGTCTGAACCGCGCCGTACTACCTACTTGACTGAACTAAGAACCAACGCGCTCCGCTGAACACTGAACGCTCGCGAAAACAGACATTATTTACAAGTTTTCCCATGACATCGCGGAAAACTGTCCATGGTTTGTTTTGAAATGATTTATAGGCAAGCGATATAGTAAGACATTATTAGTCCGGTACTAATAAGTATTTTTTCTAATGGGATGAGTGTTTAAAGGTAATAAACGTGGTATTCTGAAGTTTTTTTTTTTTTAATCTATAAATAAAAAACGGGGAAGAGCGAGTTGGGCTCGCGCACCGAGGGATCCGTACCATCATGTTTTTAAATTTTCATCGGCGAGGCCTATATTCGTCAGAAAATTTTAACACTGGACGCTGCGGTGTAGAATATTGCATTTATAATAATTAAAATAATATAGAATAATTTCAGATTTTTCTCTATGCAAACTTCGGAGTTATGGGGAACTGTAATTTTTTTTTACATTTTCATCAAAATTCGAAAACTATGCGGCCTAAAAAGAAATGTTTGAGAATGTGGAAACTGCGTTCTTTCATATGATACAACACACTTCGTTTTTTTTCAGACCCCCTTTCAGACGTTATTGCAAAAAAAAATGGGACGACGACAAAATACGGCTTAGCGACCACCGCCACATGGATTGATCACCTCGCCATGCTCAGGAGCAAAAGATCCGGAGCTCTGGTAGCGTGGTTGATGTTAGCCTGGAGTAAATGGAATTGTGCCATCACTAGCATTCATTTTTCTCGGCATCTCCTCCTTCCCTAGGCTGGCAGTCGACTGACTGTGTGCTAGGGTGTAAGGGTGCAGTTCCCCCGAAAGCCTTCGTCCAAATTTTGCTGCGCTTTTTGGGCGCACCACTGGCTTTCCCGTCTATTCTGTGCCCTACAGACTTCCCTGCAGCTGCACAAAGACTGCAGTTTGGTTCCACAGAGCACTAGGCTGCCTTATGGACAGGCTGACTGCAGCGATAATAGAGGTCACTGCTGTCTGTTTGCACTGTATGACCCTGGGTGGCAGGAGTTTTACACTCGCTGACACCCATCCCACCAGAAGGCGTCTCCCGTCGGTGAACCCCCTTCGCCGCCGCTACCGGACACCGCACCCAAATCGTGCTCAGCCCGTCAGTGCCAAAGCTTATTCCGACGCGCCCACCTTCACACTTTTTGGTAGGCACCCACCCCTTTGGGCTATGGCTGCAACTACCTGTTACCGAGTCGTCCAGCTCGCCGACGCGCACCTCAGCCGTTTTCACGGGGCTTGCAACCCAGGCTTCCTTCGGATTGAGGACATCCCGCAGCTAGGCTGCGAGAGGGACTGCCCTCTCGTCACTACCGGTGCCCGATAGCTCGAATACTTTGGCACCAGTGGCTGCCGTTTTAAATTGGAAGCCGGCTGGGGTGCCAAAATCACTGAAATTCAGCTACTTCCTTACCGCCACCAGAACTGCCGCATATTGGACGGCTCTTTGTTGGCTTTTCTTCTTTGGCTTGTGTTTGTGCTTCGGGCTGTAGTGTGACCACCACAGCCGCGGAGTGAGGGACGTGGATTTTAGGCATTTTCTGCCCATCCTTTCCGGCGCCTACTTCCCCTTACCGCCATTCCTTATTTTCTTTTTACGGCTGATGGCCATCGTCCAGGCATTGGAATCAGCCAGCGAGCCAGCCAGCTTTTTGGTGCCCTCCATAAGCTTGTTGGCCTCCTCCGCAGGCTTTTTATTCCCCTCGGATTTCTTGGTCTCTTGCGTGACCCCCCGACCCCGACTGTTCTTGTCGCTGTTTGTCTGCCAACCGCTCGTCGGCTGCGACGAGTTTACAGCTGCATTCTGCAAAACAAGCTATTATACGGTATCCGTGCTCCTACATTTTTGTAGCGGTAGGTAGGTAAGGTCACATGCATAAATACCTAACGTAAGGTTCAAAAGCCTTTTTGTTCTAGTGGTCGCAAGCGCTACTGATGAGCATTAGGTCTTGGGTTCGATTCCCAGGTCGGGCAAAATGCTATTGAGTTTTTTGAATTGGAATTTCTCAGTAGCAGCCCGGAGTCTTGATCTGTGCCCTGTCGATGGCAATAGGCTCGCCCCTTATTACATGGAACTTAAACATAACTGGAGAAATGTGGGTGTAAAATGTGTAAATGGTATAGATATTATTATATTTGATAGACGATCACGATCTGTATGAAAACCAAGCGTGCCATTTTTTGACTACCTACTATGACGTCACAAGCACTATTTAGTGGTGAGAAAATAAAATCGATCCAAAGACGCCGCTGCGTGCGGCACCCGTCTTGCCCTCGGGGCTTATCGCCAGCGCTCATGCTCACCCAGCCAGCAGTACTACAGCGCTGCTATTCTATAAAAAGATCACCGTGATAACTTAGGTGAAGTGAACTTAAACTGAGCTGTCATTCCACCTAATGCCCCTAGCATTAGGTGGAATAACAGCTCACTTTAAGCTCAATTCACCTTCAATTCACATTCAATTGGTTTAGAATTTTGCGTAACTGTTATGCTCGTAACTCCGTATCTGTGTTCCAAGGGTAGAAGCGTTAGCGTTGTTAGTTAGTGGTATGGGTACCCCATTAGGTACCCTCCATTTCTGCTAATAATAGGCAGTAGAGCCAACTTGCACCACATGCCCTGTTACCTGCACTCGTGAGGACTAGGGCATGACCAGGCTACGCGTATCGAATCGCTGCTCTCAAAACGGTGAAGGAAAACATAGTGAGTAAATGTAAATGTCCTAGAACCGCCAAATTCGAAGACTTGTGACATCCACCAACCCGCACTGGGCCCGCGTTTTGGATTACGGCCCACTCCCTTTCACAGAGAGGAGCCTGTGTCCCAGCAGTGGGAACATTATACGCTGATTATGCTATTGTATCACTGTTGGTTTTCTGAACAAATATTTAAACTTTTCCCGTACTTACTACCAGTACCTACCAGAACCTTAGATAATCGTTTTCTAAAAATAACTAAATACGCTTATACAGGGTTATTTGTAAAACACCAGTAACCTCTTAAGAGGTCATTGTACTCGTCATTATGAACAACTTTTACTATGGGACCAAACCTGAAATCGCGAAAAAAAAATCAGCTGTTCCCTACATTTTGACGAGTTATACGGACATAAATGTAGGGAACAGCTGATTTTTTTTTCGCGATTTTATTCTGATCAACTTAACTAAATACACAACTGTTGATCCTCTTTTAAAACTTGTTTTTGTTTATCACATGTTCTGTTTTAGTTTTGTGTGTCTGTGTAGCTCTTTTACTGTCTAATTTAAATGTATTCATCGCCTTTAATTATCATGAGTAGGTATGCTCCTTACATAATTTAATATTAATTTTAATTATGTGGGTACCTGCACGAAATAATATATGGTGGTGGCGACGATACGACAATAAATTAAACTTCGTATATCTAATGAATTAATAGATTCTAAACATAGATATCCGATATCCGTGATTCTAAACCTCTCACAAAAGTAACATTATTGCCTTTTAGAAGTCGTGGGTAGAATAGAATTCACGGCCGGCCGAACTTGAAATAAGAGGTATATAACTTAGACCACGTTCGGCCGGCGAGAATTCTGACTATGACTAAGTATGTTTAGATGTTTGCGTCAGTTAGATCCACCAAAAACATTTTCATGTAAAATGTTGCCAAGACGAGACCACATATGGCTCGCACTGCCAAAAAGTTATCAGATCTCATGTAGAGCCAAGCTTCTAACTCTACACGCCCTAACTTCACAAACTCTACACCTTAGTCAAAATATGAGGCTTGGCCGTTTTGTTACTACAAGAACTATTGTATAACAGAATAGTAATGAACAGTGAATACATTTTTTCACCTTACGCCCATGTGATGGTAGCGAAACGGCCAAGTCACATATTTTGACTAAGGTGTAGAGTTTGCGAAGTTTGTGAAGTTTTTACTAAAAATCCTGAAATATGTATTTTATTATTTATTACAAGGAGCATCCCTATATCAATTTTCAGAACTCTAGCATCAAAATTTGCGGAAGTCTCGTACAAACTTCCATCCCCCAGTTGTAAGGGGTTGGAGGGTAAAAGTTCCAAATTTTAGAGTTTTTTTGTTGTTTGTGTACTATTACTAGCTTACATACCAAATTTCAGCTTTCTAGGACTTCAGGAAGAACCTTAGAATATTGATGATCATCAGTGAGTCAGTGAATCAGTGACGAAATCGGGGTATTTTAGATATCAATAAAATCTAAAGTATAAGAGCTATGCAATTGAAACTTTTAGGTTTAATAAGTCAACCACTGACATCATATCCCGAAAATTTTGTTTATCTGGTATAATCCAAACCCAAGTTAAGAGGGTTCAAAAATACGACGAAGTGCTTCGAGAAAACGTAGGTAGTGCCCTTGCGCTTCGCTTGGCTCGTCTTGGCGGGGGCACTCCCGTGCCCCCAGATGTTTGGTCCTTAGTTTATAGGTACAAGTGCTACACGTGCCAAGTTGCCAACTCGTGCTACTTGAGTTTCTTTACATTCAAAACTTGATTACGAAATAAACGGAACTTTTAAGTAAACTAATAATCTATAAGCACTTATGAAGGGAATTCGAAACACCACGCTGCATTCCGAAACGGGCATACCTACTAACGGAATGTAGGAAAGAGGGCTGCCAGACTCAAATGGGATTGGGCGGGTCACACCTGCCGCATGCAGGATGACCACTGGGCAAAAGTCTCACAATGGTTGCCTGAAGATGAACGGCGCCGCGGAGGCCGGCCCAGATAGAAATGGCGACATGACCTGGACGCGTACCACAAGAGCTGGTTCGAGGTGGCGCGGGAAAAGAGTTCCTGGAAGGATTTTTGGGAGGCCTTTGCCCAGCAGTGAATGTGTGTGTGTATAGGCTCACAAAAAGTCAAAGTCAAAGTCAAATCATTTATTTCAAATAGGCACATTAAAGGCACTTTTGAACGTAAAAAAAAAAACTAAATAGAAATTATTCTAGTCGCCCATTCCAAAAGGTAGTTTTCGTATGGAGAAGAATGGGCAAGAAACTCTCTTGTATACATAATATAAATATATGTGAACACGATGCACCCATAATAAAATTAGTCTACCACAAAAGGACTAACTGACTTTTTATGAAGAAAAACATTGCACCATTCGTAGTTATAGCTTGCTTCAAATTCTACAGCACTAATTTGCGTGTGTCAAAAGTCATGAACACAAAATACGGTTACCTACATACTTCAGAATTCGTCGAATTACTAGTCACCCTGTATATAAACCTGTAAATAACTATGATAAAAATGTAATTTCATAGGTAAAAAACTATTGGCGCATACGTGTTTTGCGAGAGCAACGTGTTCAAGTTTATGTCTAGCTGAGTAAAACATTGAACTGTTATTTCTTAACCCTTTAATTTACACTGAATAATAAATTGCAGTACAGTAGGCTGCACGTCAGTGGTTACACTTTGACCTTGACGTTGAGGTTTTGTTTCTCTGACTTTCGGTCTGCTGCCAGGTTAATAAAATATATTTTTTAAACCTTTTACTGTGTTATATTTTTGTAATCGTCTGCTCAAGCCTAAAGCTTAAAGGGCACAACAAACATTACAACATGAACATTGACATTTTAACCGTAGATATTTTAATTTTCGATATTCAAATATGTACCCATTTTTTTTAATAACCGTCAAAAAATTTCGGCGCTGGTAAGCGAAGAATCATGTACTGAATAAAGTTCATGGGAACGGTTTTAGCATATTGCGCTCTATATATATAAGTCTCTTTATATATAAGTGGGAATAAACAGACAGTCGATCTTTCACAGACAATGGATGGCGCAGCTGACGCCGTACAGTGACGGGATAGCCAACACGTAACCACAGCTAGTGCAATTGATTACTGATAATAATACAGGATGTTTTCGTTAACCGTTTTTGAGAGCAATGTTGATGTTTCACTGATGAGTGCTCACGCGTGCCCGTGTTCCCGCCGTAAGCGGCAGAGGAGGACACCGTGGAGTTTTAGTGGGTTAGAGTCCCACATAACTGCACTACCGCCTCCGTACTCAAAGGGTAAAAACACAGCGGCGGCGACCTCTCGCGCCCGGCCCTGGTGCAAGCCATGGTCCGGGGCGACAGGGAGTGGGAGGCAGTCACCTCCTTCTGCGAAGCAGTCATGCTAGCGAAGGAGGTGGCGGGACGGCTCAGGGAGAGAGCCTCCCGTCCCAGCCGCCGCGGGAGACGCTCCGGGCGTCGGGAGCCGCGCGACGACTCCCGGCCACCGTAGGCGCGGGCCTGCGGGCGGAGAGTAATGGGTAGCTCACCGTCCGATCAGGACCAGGCCCGTGCCGGACGGCGCGTACGTGTTCCACGCGCGCCTCAAAGAGATGTCAGCATCGAGGAGGGGCCCCATAGGGCCGAAGCCTGCCGGGTCAGCGGGATTGTCCGAAAGGGTTACCGCTGGCCCGGAACATAAAGGGCTAAGGAAGGAACACGGGTGGGTTTTAGTCAGTAAGAGTCTAACACTCCCTTCCGCTCCACCCAGAGCGGGAGGGGTCATTTGATGATTTCCCATCCGAAAAAAAAAAAAAAAAAAAAAGGGTAAAAACAGGACCCCATACTAAGACTTTTGAAATCATTTATCATTTTATCGCGCTCCGAGGGTTCCGTACCATCATATGTTTTTAAATTATCACCGGCGACCTACTTACTAGATCTCGTTGAAACTATATTATATAACTATTTTCGGTGGAAGTTTACATGGTAATGTACATCATATATTTTCTTTAGTTTTATCATTTTCTTTTTTTTTTGTATCGTATTACCCAGTAACTGGGTTGTGGAGGTTAGATGACTGCTCCATGTAAAATACTGGTATTCAGCTGCATCCGGTGAGACTGGAAGCCGACCCCAACATAGTTGGGAAAAGGCTAGGAAGATGATCATCATTTTCTTATTTTAGAAGTTACAGGGGGGGGGGGCACACATTCTACCACTTTGGAAGTGTCTCTCGCGCAAACTATTCAATTTTGTAAAAAATGATATTAGAAACCTCAATATCAGTTTTGAAGACCTATCCATAAATACCCCACACGTATGAGTCTGATGAAAAAAAAAATTGAGTTTCAGTTTTATGTATGGGAAACCCCCATAATTTATTGTTTTTTTCTTGTGAAAATCTTAATGCGGTTCACAGAATACATCTACTTACCAAGTTTCAACAGTGTAGTTCTTATAGTTTCGGAAAAAAGTGGCGGACAGACAGACATGACGAATCCATAAGGGTTCCGTTTTTGCCATTTGGCTACTTAACCCTAAAAAATTGTAGGTACGGACATGCAATATAACTAAAAACCTGCATGGAAAATGAGTAGGTAATACCCTGCTGTCCATGATATAATTTTACTAGCTCTTGCATGCCACTTTCTCTAAGACAGACACCATTGACTGGGATACCTAATATTCGATGTCGTACAGAAAGAAGTATTCAATAATACAAACAATTTAATATCCTAGCACATTATTGGATTCACAGCAATATAAAAATTATTGAGAAACTCTGGTGTAGAAATGAAAACAGTTTTCTTTAGCATCTGATGTTTCCTGATTGTTTGTTTTCTTTGAAAAGAGATATGTTTCATTAAGTCAGGCTTCATGAAATCTTTTCAAAGAAACATTGAGACGAATTTGTTGGGCGAAATATAATTCAGTGCTGAAATGAGATAATATTTTTAGGTAAAAGATAAGTATTAAGTACAACACATTTTTATTATTAAACAAGCGACACGCCCCTGCTTTGCACGGGTGTAAAAGTCACCCTAGTGAGTAGTGCTCGTTATTAGTTACAGTTACTTAAAATAAAAATCATTTACACTTAAACCCCATTCATTATCTTGACGCCTACATTCATTGCGTACATGTCATGCATACAAATAGGTAGGTACGGTACACAGAAATGAAGGTAACTAATTAATTCAGACAACCGTGTATATGTTAATTTAATTACTGAAAGTTGCTTATTAATTTTAATATATAATAATAAAGCCTTTATTTAATCATAAACTAAAACGAACTACAATATAAAATAAGTTAAGCAAAAACATAACTATTGCACTTCGGTGTGTTCGTGAATCACTGCGATCATTGACACGTAGTCCTCCCCCAGGCTCCTTCATCTGTCATGGTCTCGTGTGTTAGAGAGCCCACAGGACAGTCGAAGCTGAATTCTAATTTCGACCATTGCGACCAATCTCAGCGGAGAGTGTGTGCAGGGACGCAGATGTAGTCTCTTTCCGACATGACCGGAGATAGATCAGGCACCGCACTAACACTGAGCCGGATTCCCATGACCCCCCCATCAAGGCAATGAGGGAACACCGCTGAGTTTTAGTGGGTGGGAGTCCCACATACTCCGTCTCGTCCCCCGACGAGCGGAGATGCGTAATGTAATTTCTCAGCGACAAAAAAAAAAAAAAGGCACCTGACTAACAGCTTAACATGCTATTCAAGGCACGGACGGGGTTATCACACTGCTAACTTCCATACTTCGGACTGCTACTAATAAATTCCTAATGGAAAACTCAATAACACTCTGCCCGACCTGGGCATCGAACCCAGGCGACGCTCAGCAGTCGCGCTTGCGAACACGAGACCAGGGACAGTTTAAGTAGGACTTTAAGAATAATTTTAGAATTAGTGGCTAGTTTATTATGTACGAGATAACAAATTAACACTTTAGAGCAAAATTCTAAACCATATACCTACCAATTTGAAAGTTCATATCTTTAAGTAGCTAACTTCCAAACTAAGCTTTCAAAATATTTTTTATTTAAATTCTAAAAGTCTTTAAGTCAACTGCACTCCAAATAATGATTAATTGACTGTCAAAGTGTCGATGGCAAAATTAATACGAAAAAGAAGCCTAGGCGAGAATTCATGGGATCATGAAACCCAATATAAATTTAATTTTGAAATGTCCCAGAATTCGTCACTAATAATCACTGTTCTCTAAACTCTCAAATTGAAGACCTTCATCGCTATTCCATTGGGTGAAAATTCCACCAAGCAGCGCAGCATTTCCATCAGCTGTCAATTTCAACGCAGGGGTTAGAATCATGAACTGAATCCACGTTGGTAACAGGTTGCGCTCTGTATCCATACTAAAATAATAAATTCGAAAGTAACTCATTAAACGTCTCATACATTATATGTAAAAATAAAGTGTATTATACTATGACCTGTGATGACAGATTTACTAAAATATAAATCCTTACTAACTTCAACTAAAACTTCGTTAAAATATTAATTGACGAAGAGTTTTAATTAGATTTGCCAGAAATGCATAATTTCAGTGAAATTTCGTAGAGCAAAGCTTCGTACTTGCTTACATTTGTTCAGTTTCGTTCGAAACATAGTTTCCACAATTCATATTCTGCAAGCTGGTACACCTAATTTATCTGGTAACGTCGCATCTTAATTACATTGACCTGTGCACTCGACAAAAGGGTCTTGAATTAAGACAAAATATATGCAGCCAACTGTCAGTCTTTTGTGTAAATTTTGTTGTTTTTGAGGTGCAAGATGTTTGTCTGGAGTATTGTGAGATGAACGTACGGTATGATTGTTATGTATGTAGTTCTATACTTTGTAATGTTACGAGCTTCGGGTTCGTGACAATAAAAACTGCCGATTTAATAACCAAAAATAACAATTTATTTTACAACACTAATTACAACTCAAAACACTAATTAAAAGAACACAATCACACTACTGATCACTCTTAATTTGCACTTGAAGATCGCTTAGATGTTTTCGCTCTTGTCGCTTTATCCAAACTGTGTCGGTCGTCGCGCATCCCGGCCTTATATAGTGCCGCAGATAGTTCTAGAACCTTCCATTGTAGAAACATCTAGAATGTTCGAGTACATACCGGCCCCGACTAACCAGATGTCGATTGTTCGAGAAAGTTCTACAAAGTTCTAGTATCGAATTTTCTAGAACGATCGTGACTCGACTAGTTCTGCTACTCGATACTAGATGGCGCTAGTGGTAACTAATGTCACCATGTACCAGGCATTAATTGTGGCGCGCAACACTGCCCCCTCCTAAGACATGCTCGTCCCGAGCATTATCAGCCCCATAATAACGCGCCAGTCGGTCCACATGGACGATCTTAGGAGTACCTCTTGCACCTTTCTGTATCCGGTAGGTTACGTCATTGATCTTTGTCACAATCCGGTACGGTCCGTCCCATTTAGCTTGAAGCTTAGGAGATTTCCCTTTGCTGCGGACTGGATTGTGCAACCACACTAGTGAACCTTCGTCGAACCCTTTATTGTTAAATTTGCGGTCATAACGGGTTTTCATCTTTTCAGACATTTGCTGGCACGATTGTCTGATGTGCTCATAAATGTCATTCATTTTGTTCCGCAAGTCATTCGCATAATCGGTTATACTGCGTGGGGCATCAGGTGGTATGCCGGTGATCAGGTCTGCAGGCAGCCGTAATTCTCTTCCAAAGTTTGCGAAAGCTGGTGTCACCGATGTACTTTCGTGAACAGCGCTTCGATATGACAACAAAAACGGTTGTATGTGCTTGTCCCAATCTCGTTGCCGATTTCCCACAACTTTGGCTAGGTACCTCTCCAATGTCTGATTAAATCGTTCCACCATTCCATCCGACTGTGGGTGGTAAGAAGTTGTTCTGGTTTTATGAGTACCCATAACTCGACAAGTTTCCTGGAATATTTGTGACTCAAAATTCCTTCCTTGATCACTGTGAATCTCTAAAGGAACTCCAAAACGACAGAAGACTTCATGAACTAATTTATCTGCAACTGTCGAAGCTTCTTGATTTGGAATGGCAAAGACTTCCGGCCACTTGGTGAAGTAATCCATCACAACCATGAAATACTTGTTGCCACTTTCACTTTCCGGAAACGGCCCCGCAACGTCAAGGGCTATCCTCTCCTATGGTGCACCAACATTGTACAATTTCAATGCACCTCTACTGCGAGTCTGAGGTCCCTTTACAGCTGCACAACTTGTACATTTGCGACACCAGTCCTCGACATCGTCCCGACAGTGGACCCAGTAAAACCGTTCTCGTATCTTCAGTAGAGTCCGTTTTACTCCTAGATGACCTCCTGAACAACCATTATGGTACAGCTGTAGAACATCCGGTACTTGAGCTTTAGGGACAACCATTTGCAAATGACAGCTGTCTCCTCGAGCATTTTCCCATTTACGGCACAGGACTCCATCCTGAATCACCAAGCTGTCCCATTGGGCCCAATAGCTTTTTGTGATCGAACTCATCGCTGAGACGTCACTCCACCTGGGCTTAGGAGCTCTGGCCTTCATCCACTCCAGAATCGGCTTGATGTCCGAATCTTCCTGCTGTGCACGTTGTAGGCTTTCCTTCTACTCGTTGCTGAGGTCTGTCTTGAGCATCCTCACAGGTACCACTTCCTTACCCTCTTGCCTAGTACCATGCTTGCGGTCTTCAGGACAAGGTCTTCTTGAAAATGCATCTGTGTTGCCATGAGGTTTCCCGCTGCGATGTTTCACCACAAAGTCGTATTCTTGCTGCTGCTGGGCGGTGCTGTTAGCCGCACATCTCTCTGGAGACCAGCCATCTTCCCTTTCTGCAGTTCGCTTAGGGCAACTGGATCGAAGGTGGCCCTTTTCCCCACAGCCGTAGCACCTAGGGCTGTACCTTCTATTACGATCGCGAACTGCAGCCGCTACAACCTCCCTGACGCGATGGGAACGATGATCCTGCCGCACAGCTTCCACCTCCAGTGCATGGGCCAAGGCGTCCTTAAGCGTCCCGTGGTGCCCGAGCCTCACAGCAGCCCTCACTTCAAGGTCGCGTATGCCGTCAATGAATGCCTACACCAGGTTCCCATCAATAAGCGCAGGTACAGACTGGTACGCTTTACGAACCAGCTTCTCCACTTCAAGGGCCCACTGCTGCAGGTTTTCATCACTGCGTTGCACGCGATCCTTGAGCTGCGCACGACACACGTGTTCCAGGTGAGCGTCGCCATACCGAGCCTCCAATGCCTCAAGAAGCTGCTCGTAAGTCACTTCCTTACCGAGAAGAACAGTTAAGGCCTGGTCGCGCAGGCCTAGGGTGAGGGCAGTTATGGCCTGATTTTTATTCCACCCGTTCGCCTTCATGACAGCCTCAAACTGGATTTTGTAGGCCGACCAGGAAGAAGTTCCGTCGAACGGTGGAACTTTGAATCCACGTAGCGAAGGTGTTGTAGCTACGGGAGCTGCGATTCCATCACCAAGTTTGAGGTAATCAAGCGTTTTCTTCACGTCAGCCATCACGGTTAGCTTCACGTCAGCCATCACGTTGTCAACCCGATTATTTACTTGGTCGATTCGGGTTTCAGCTTCCGACAGGCGGTTGTCATGATGAGCAACCTTATCTTTGACCTCCTTCATGTCTTTCCCGACATGTCTTTTCGAAGACATGTGACATCTGCCAATCAGCACTGGGCCTGCGTGGTGGATTACGGCCCACTCCCTCTCACCGAGAGGCCTGTGTCCCAGCAGTGGGAACATTATAGGCTGATTATGATGATGTCTTTCCCGAAGGTAGCGTGAAGGTCCTTCATAAGGAGCATCTGCTCTTCCTGGCGGCGCGCCTGCTCCTGCTTATCACGTTGGAGCTGTTCTTCCAACCGACGAGCCTGTTCCTCCTGTCGACGAGCCTGTTCCTCCTTGTCCCGCTGCAGCTGTTCCTCCAACCGGCGAGCCTGTTCCTCCTGTCGGCGAGTCTGTTCCTGCAGCATCATCATCAGGGCAGCAAAGTCTGGTGCTGATGATGCTGGAGCAGCTGTGGATGGGCCGGCCTCCGTGGTCGGTAGCTGGCCTTCCGACCTCTGTGGCGTTGCTCCACCGAATCGCCTCTGGTCCGTCTCTTGCTGTCGTTGACTCCGGTTACGGATACCCTCCGTGTCGTCTTTGGGTAAAACCGGCATAATCCTTGCTTCTGACACCAATTGTTACGAGCTTCGGGTTCGTGACAATAAAAACTGCCGATTTAATAACCAAAAATAACAATTTATTTTACAACACTTATTGGTGTAACATTTTATCAAGCAAATGGTCCGACCAAGGTAGAAATAAATATCACAGGTAGGTAAATGTTCACTCGCCATGGGCATTCGCAGAAACGTTACATTACATGGAAATGCTTTTGGAAAGTGAGCTTTTGCCTGTATTATACCATTCGTAAGAATGTTATTACATTACATGGAAATGCTTTTCGAAACTGAGCTTTTGCCTGTATTGTACCATTCGTAAGAATGTTACATTACATGAACATGCTTTTGGAAACTGAGCTTTTGCCTGTATTGTACCATTCGTAAGAATGTTACATTACATGGAAATGCTTTTGGTAACTGAGCTTTTGCCTGTATTGTACCATTCGTAAGAATGTTACATTACATGGAAATGCTTTTCGAAACTGAGCTTTTGCCTGTATTTTAGCATTCGTAAGAATGTTACATTACATGAAAATTGCTTTTGGAAACTGAGCTTTTGCCTGTATTGTACCATTCGTAAGAATGTTACATTACATGGAAATGCTTTTGGAAACTGAGCTTTTGTCTGTATTGTACCATTCGTAAGAATGTTACATTACATGGAAATGCTCCAGAAAATGCTGTAGTGTGCTATACTCCCTTTTAAATAATTTTAAAGGTGCCTTCGCATGTAGCTTTTGTTGCAACTTCATGTAGACATGATTGCCTCGAACTAAAACGTCACGCTGACGCAGCATTAGCGTCATTTACAGACGCCTCTTCTTGATGCGAAGAGTGCAGCTTAATGTGGTCTCATTACGACATTCATATTTAAGTAATTTTAAGATCATAATCTCAAGAAAACTCGTATACCGACTCTGTCTCAATTAAATCTATTTATTTATTTATAGTTATTTAAAACGGTAAAACACTAATTACATTAACTAACATAGATACAATAATTACGTTGACAATAATATAATTTAAAACTAACATGGAACAGTGGAATCCCTTCTATCTATAAATCTATAGTAATAATAATAATAAAGCTTAAGAGTTTGTGTTTGTTTGTTTAAACGCGCTTATCTCTGGAACTACCGGTCGGATTTGAATAAATCACATTTGGACAGGCTTAGTCCAATCTGAAGGTATGTCACATGCTTTCTTTTACCTGTTTATTTGGTAACAAAAACAACTTGTATTTCGCAAAGGTATATTTTATAGGTAGATAAATATAAGTATGGAATTTCTATATCACATATAATATAATATATACTCTATTAATATCACCACATTTTTATACATACAAAAAATAACAATAAAACAACTGACGTACATTCGCGTTTAAAGTTTTCAAAAAAGGGAAGGTAATGAGCGGTTTCACTAACAATGAATGCCTCAATTAAATCACACAGTTGAATCTGTGTGCTTGTTCTCCCTTAGTGATTGAGCATTAAGATCTATAAGGGTGCCTTCTTATCTGACTGGCGTTCAAGTGGCATTAACACTGCGTGGGTCGATGAACGCTTACACTAGATGTGAAGGGTCTCATAATGTACTACGAGTATAGCGCTGCCTGATACAACCTGTCTGTTAAATCAGAAGGCCAATTCCCTTGATTAAAAACGTTCAAAATCTAGTCGCAATCTCATCTCAGCTTCAATCAATGTCAAAAGCTTGTCTAAAATGTAAGGATTTTAAAGGTATTTTTGACAGATTGAGACAGATCAGACTGTGAACGTTCCTAACGTTACTTACGAGAATTGTCCCCCAGGTTAAATCTAATCAAAATCAAGGCAAGAAAGTGCACCAAACAGGCTCACATCTCATAAAAAAAATATTATAGGGTATTTTTTTCTTACTTGATGATTTGATACAATTATAAAAATATACATTCCACCCTGATCTTCGTTAGTAACAATATATTAAGAAAATAGCTACTTATTTAACAAGTTCCTAATTGCGTTATAAACACACAATCACAATAACTTTCAATTTATTTATCAACAAATTGCATGGATATTTAGATATTCTACGTTTATGAAATAGGACCGCTGCATGTTCCAAAAACAACAAAATGAACAGTAAGTTGGTCTGTCAAAATGAAAGCTATTGTGGTTGTGAGTGGGATACACAATAAGGGTTCTACACTCCAATAAGCTTTAAGCTTACACTGCGTTTAAAAAAGCTTTACTGTTGATAGACATTGTGAGCTTTTATCATTTCTAACGTGACGAAATAACGTGGACGTCCACGTCACGGCATCACGATTACACAGGGAAGTGCATATGAAGATGCTTTTAAATGTCCGTCCACGATAACGTTACAACGTGCACGTATGTCCATACATTTTATGGACGTGAACAGGGAAGTCCATGATAATACAGTGACGTAAGAAATTATGAAAGCGCACATTAGGTTTATAATAACCATCAAAACTTCTCGATACATACAATAATCTACACACACGTTGTTATTATACGCTTGAACTTTAACAAACATTGGCAATATAGTAACAAAAGTTTAAAAAACAAGGGAAACTGGTACCTATTTAGGGATTTCAACAAAACGTTAGCGTATAACAAAATATATTATTATGTAACAAAAATATGATTACATGGAAGTCTATGTATGTACTTAGGTACTGTACTTATGAGTTTAAAGATAAACTTTAATGTTAAAAGTTTTAATTATTTAAAGAATTATATTTCTGAAACGTTATATAAGTACTGCAAAGACCACTCGTAAACAGAAATTAAGTTAAAACAGAACCTCCTTTTTTGAAGTCGGTTAAAAAGGGTCTTGATTCTGAGAATAGTCTGTGAACGAACTAAGTGTTAAGTTTACACATATTAATTTAAGCAATTATGAAGTCCCACAATTATTTTCGAGTTAAGTTTAAATTGATTTTTCAAGAAAAGTAACTTTAAGTTAAATATCTATATTAAAATATCCTGCCTAAAAATTGATTATAGAAATTATCTACCTGCAATAGGTTTAGCTCGTAGTTGTATGAGCTCTACTGTGACTAATGAGACACAATTACTTTTTCTACTGTTATAAATCAAATTTTGATTTTCCCACAGTTGAGAGGAGCAATTGCAATCTGCCATATACGAAGCTTGAAAGGGTCACCGAGCGAAAAGACGTTTTCACGTCAAAATATACAAGAACTTTAATTAGTAAGTATGTATTAAATAAGACAAATAAAACAATACGTGGATTGTCTCCATTGCACGCTTACGAGGAAAACAATTTCTTAACAATTATTTTACATGTTGCCTGATCTGTAGGATGTAGGTTTTCACTCAGAATGACAATGCTCTGACGTAGGATAAGGCTCTTCAGACTCTCCGAAAGTGCCATCTCCACTTCGCTTAGCTCTCTTTGATACCATGTCGTTTGTTGCGGCTTTCACTGAAACAAAAAGTATTTTTACATTATTGCTTTTTTCATCATTGAAGAGGCAATTTGTTTTTCAACATTGTGATTGCGTAGGTACGAAACCCGATAATTACCTAAGTTGAGTAACGTCAGTTTTTATTTTTGAGTAACTCTTATCTCCCCATCAATCCCTACCATACATAAGGCGAATTCTACAAAACTTTAATACCTAGAACAACTCTCAACCTGAGTATAAATTTGGGAATTTTTACAGTTTTTCTTTATTAGAATGTGGAATAAAACTGACGTCTGCTGTCAGACGTCAATTTTATTCCACATTCTCGGTTCATTCGGTTATAAGATATCTGACTTTGATTAAATCATTCGTCGACTAGAAGAGACGTATGAGGCCGACGGGACGCAGACGCGACGGTACTTTCACGTATTTCATTATTCTTCATACTAAAACTTTTTACAAAGAAACAACAGCCCACAACAGACTTCTAAAAAAATCCTACAAAGTGAAATATTACTTTAATTTGGGAAGTCGGTGTCTTTGGTTTTGTATTTTAGATTTTTGCCACTGACTTCCGAAATTAAAGTAATTTTTCACTTTGTAGTGTTTTTTAGAAGGCAGTTGTTTTTTGTTTTTGTAAAAAGATTTATATTTTTACTTTTTATTTGTTACTACAACCACAGTCTCTACAACTAAATAAATAACTGTGCCCATATTATTTAGAGTTCTTCTTTCGATTTCTCCAGGATTCCATCATCAGATCCTGACCTGAACAAACAAAAAAACTGGCAAAGTGCGAGTCGGACTCGCACACGAAGGGTTCCGTACCACAAGGCAAAAACGCCGAACAAAACACGTTTATTGTATGGGAGCCCCCCTTAAATATTTATTTTATTCTGTTTTTAGTATTTGTTGTTAAAGCGGCAACAGAGATACATCATCTGTGAAAATTTCAACTGTCTAGCTATCACGGTTCATAAGATACAGCCTGGTGACACACGGACGGACGGACAGACAGCGAAGTCTTAGTAATAGGGTCCCGTTTTTACCCTTTGGGTACGGAACCCTAAAAAGGATTTTCCAAATCGGACCAGCCGTCTTCGAGTAACCGGGAAACATACCAACATAAAAAAAACCTTCCGACGAACTGAGGACCTCCTCGTGTTTTAAGAGTTTAAGTCGGTTGAAAATGTTTTAACGCGATCTGACACGAAACATACAGAAAGAACAATAGACGCAGATGCGTCGCTTTTTTGTCTGCATCCTATTTTCCGCGTCTGCGTCCCGTCCTCGTCTCACGTCTCTTCTGTGTGGCCCAGGTGATATATATGTATATACAGGGTTATTGGTAAAAAATTAACAACCTCTTAAGAGGTCATTGTACTCGTCATTATGAAAACCTTTTACTATGAGACAAAACCTGAAATTTCACGTGGACGAAAGTCGCGGGCAGAGGCTAGTGATTTATAATTAACTTTATTACTGTTTGCCATCATGGCTTCGGGTTGTAAGGTTAGAGTAGCCGAAGTTATTTGATTCTGTTTGATAAATCGAGTTCAAATTCCTGACATTATTTACACAATTTGAGTGAAGACAAATAAAATTACGCCTGGTACCTGAAATCCGAAGGAAGTCCCTGAAGATAGGGTAATTCCGTATTCCGTTTACCAAACTGTTTCATGAGCACAGCTGCTACTTTGATTTTTAAGCAATTTTACCTCTAAGATCAAGTAAGTAAGGTGAGGCAAGTAAGTAAGGGTCAAGTAAGTAGGTAAGTATCTGATTCCCGATTCTCAAAGTCGAAATTATATATTATACTAGCTGATCCGGCAGACGTTGTTTTGCCATATAAATTATTTCTAGCTGCCCGGCGCTACTTCATTCGCGTGGTGTCCTACCCCTTACCCTACCCTACCCCTACCCTTCTCCTACCCTACTCCTACCCTACTCCTACCCTACTCCTACCCTACTTCTACCCTACTCCTAACCTACTATGTAAAACCATTTGTGGTAATGCTGCCAGACCTCTGGGCACGTTTACTTCGACGCCTAAGTGTCCTTTTGGTTTTTGTATTCATTTGTACAGTTAGTTGTGTTTGAACATTTTTAAACACGAGAGTAAAATTGGCCCTCTGCAGCGTGGGAATGGTCGAGAGAAGGTTTTCAGTCAAATCACGTATTGAAACTGGCCTACAGTTAAAGTCAAAGTCAAATCATTTATTTCAAATAGGCACAATAAAGGCACTTTTGAACGTCAAAAAAAAACTAGATAGAAATGATTCTAGTCGCCCATTCCAAAAGGTAGGTTTAGTAAGGTAGTTATATAACATTAGTACCAACTGAAGAGGCACACAGCAATAAGGTCTTACTGTGCGTTCACTGGCTGACTCAATCATTTCAAAATACACATACAATTTAAAAAGGTGGGACTGGTGTATTATACAAAAGTACTTTTCTTTCAAGTATCTATGTAATTCAGGAAGCTTTTATTTAGTTTGGTTTTTAACCTCGCACCTTTTGGGTCAATGGGTTTTACCCAAGATTAATTTAAAAAAAGCTACATTTAAAATAAAACTTACAGTCATAAGCCCATCCAATCTTGGCGAACAGGTCGATGAAACCGGTGGACACGTTCATTTTACCCAGCTCCGAGGTCCTATAGTCCCAGGGGAACACGTGGTGGTAGTTGTGCCAACCCTCGCCCAATGCTGCCAGGCTCACCAGGCTGTTCTCCACTGACTTTACGAACCTGAGAAAAAATAAATAAAAGTAATTTACATAGACCAAGATGAAAATGGAGGGACGAACTTGCCTCAAACCGAAAGCACTGGCCCGCAGTGACAGAGGACAGACGTGCGTGAAAACGGAAGACTGCCTTTGCCCAGCGGATAGAATTAATATGGGAACAATGAAGTTCACGTCGAACCTCAATCAAATAATAATAATAAATTGTTTTATTTAGCCGTCGCGCTCGGCGCGACGGTAACCGTCGGCTCTGTGTGAAGTCGTCCGTAATATCTAGTACATTACTGCTCAGCGTCGCGTCGCCGCCGCCATCCCGCCCCGCCGCGCCGCGCCCGCTGTGTGCAGATACCTTTAACCCTTTGAACGCCATTGTCACATATACGTGACAAGCAAGCGCGTGCCCTGTACGCCAGTCGTGTGTCGCCTATCCTATTACGAGCGACACAAATATGAGACAAAAAATGCGGTGCACTTTATCACTAAATAAACAATTAAATCATTACTTTTGTGTGTTTTTATTTGTATACCTTAAATATTTAAAATTGTGGCTTGGCGTGGAGGGCACGCGCGTGCGTTTATGCTCTGGCGTTCAAAAGGTTAACGTACCCAATTACTGAGCCCAACTAATATAATTATCGACTCAAGAAGTAGAATGTAACGTGCTTCATGATCCTTGTTTGAACATCATTTCAAAAACACAACAAAGCTCTTCTTGAAGCGTCTTTCGTCTTGTCGTGTCCGACAAGTTCCCTGAAATAGTGTACCTAAATTCTGTCGGATCGGCTTATGTCAGATAGTCATCTCGTCATAACGGATTGAAATCGCATAGATTTGCAAAGAGCTTTTGTAACCTTTACGAGATTGACAATTTGCTTGAGAGTAGGTACTTTTGTAAAATGAGAAAGGGCTTTCACGTTCGCCTAGTAGAAAAAAAAGAATAATTTGCATTTTACTTAGGTATTATCCTTTTTCAGACTTGTTGTAACTCGATTTAGGCTTTGTTACATAATTCTGCTAGAGTTTACTTTTGCGTTGATTATATAATTATCTACATACCTATATAAAAGACATTAGCCCAATAGACTGTATTGAGACAAAAATGGAACAAATACACCATCAAAAAAAAAATCTGAACTGACTGTAGCGGCCCCATTATTTTCTTCTTTGCGAGTTTTTTTTTTCAGGATGGGAAATCATTAAATGACCCGCTCTGGGTGGAGCAGAAGGGAGTGTCAGACTTTGACACTGGCTAAAACCCACCCGTGTCCTTTCTTAGCCCCCTATGTTCCGGGCCAGCGGTAACCCTTTCGGACAATCCCGCTGACCCGGCAGGCTTCGGCCTCTTTGCGGCTTACTTCCGGCTTTTGCATTTTATCCCAATACCAAGAAAGGTGCGGTTATGTTAGCAGGTTTTATTACCAACGATATTACTTAGATATCGTTTGTAAATTCCCCTAACTTCGTCGTAAACTGGAAAATTGCTTCCGCCGCGCTCCGTCAGGTGGGAATAGCACATTAGTCATTATTGGCAGGAATCCATTAATTCCATAATGGATTTATATCAACATATATATGCCTCCGTCTAAGCGGTATCCATTACTTCCTACAAACAGGTGTTTCTATGGTGCTATTAATTTTGCTAAGTGTGCGTACTTATGTACTATATCGCTTAGTTATGGATCACTTGATATAATGATGACAAGTAGTGTGTACTTTACGTGCCAGCGCAAACTGTATGTCTTGCCCAGAGTTGTCGTTTGCATCTTTGTCTTTTCATTGCGACTAAACGCAGAGCTTTCGTTTGCGTTTGCGAGTAGTCGTTAGGACAGACGTTGTGCAGGAAGCAAACATTTTCTTTGAGCATTCGACGTACGTCCACGTCCGATTTGAAACATCGACATCGAACGAATCCTTGTTGAGATTTGCAATACAAACAGCACCCTAATTGCGTAAGACACTATCAATTGGAATCTGAATCATTTTGAAGCAAATTGCTAATCCATTGCTTCATAAGTTCGAAAAATTTGTCTGCTCAGCACCTAAATAACGCAATGAATGTTGTTAAACTGTCAAAATGAAACCGATTCCGATTGATAATGTGATACGCAATTAGGGTGCAGATGCACCTTCCTCAGCGCTCACAGCAAGACGTCGCTGACCTGCCGCAAGTGTCGCATGTGACGGTCGTTACGTGTGCGTGTATACCTTGCGTCTAGTCGCTGCAATAAGTAGCGACTCCCCTAGCCTGTCGTTGCGACTCTGCAACTCGACGCCAAGTGTCAGATTTGATGAAAATTCATAGGTAAGTTCCTCCTCCCCGTTCCTCCTCCCCGCACCCGCGCTGCGAGATAGACGTGTTTCACTGTCACTAAATTTAAATTATTGTATTAATAGGTAAAAGTTGTGTAATCCGATTTAACTGTACTCCAATATAAGCAGACAAGTGTTAACAATCGCGTGGTGCTAACGATATTTACCGAAACAATCGCTAAAATTACTAATAAACAAAAATCTGCAAATCAAAGTGAAATAAATTGTAATATCGTCGAACAATAAGTGCAAATTACAGTGAGTTAAAAAAAAAAAAAAAGATCAAGACACCCTCAACAAATCAAAGATACGATACTTGGACGCATAAGCACACGTATTTCGTCAACCATACTACGTGAGCTGTGGCTCTGTGGCTTTTGCCATACACTCCTGCGCAACAAGGCGGACGTTCTATTCCGAGTAGCTGCAAAACTTTTCGTAAGTTTTTAAATCATCTTCGACGTTTATTTATTCATTCTAAGCATGACGTCACTCGGTAGAACGCCACCGGGACCGGCTAGTTCGGCACCTAATCTGTTGGAAATGGGCGACACTCCCACGAATGTAACATGCCGTTACAAACGTAAATGGACTGATAATGGCCAACAAGAATTACTGGACGCATTGGATGAAATGAAAGCGTCGCTGTCTAAATCCATAGCCGAACATAACCAAAAGTTAGTCTCTCTACAGAATACAGTCATAGAAATTAAGAAACAAAATGAGGAACTCAATAAGAATGTACAATTTATGTCTGAGAAGTACGACGAAATGAAGGACAAATTACTGTCACTAGAAATCGAACGCAAAGAAAACCATAACTATATAAATCAGCTAGAAACCAAGATAGAAACGCTTGAAAAAAATGCTCGCTCTGGTAGCTTAGAAGTGCGCAATATTCCTAAAAAACCAGCCGAATCTAAAAGTGACCTTGTTAAGATTGTGGGAAGCATAGGAAATTGCCTGAAGTCGCCTATTCTACCGTCGGACATTAGAGACATCTTTCGTATACACGCAAAAGGCCCGTCCAATAACACCATTATTGTTGAACTAACATCCGTGCTTAAAAAGGAGGATGTTATAAACTCAATTAAATCATACAGAAAGGAGCACAATCAACTACCAACAACCACAGAAATTAATGTTGATGGTCCCTCCCAACCAATCTATATCTCCGAAAATCTGACAACAAAGGGAAAGCGCCTATATGCGCTGGCTCGTGACTTCGCTAAATCCAACGAATACAAGTACTGTTGGACTGCACACGGAAGTGTCTACATTCGGAAAAAAGAAGGCGACACTGCCTCCCGCATAAACAATGAGGAAAGTTTAGCACTTCTGCCAAAACAGACATGACTGATTCCGGATATGCCAAGATTTTGTTCCATTCCTAGAAATAAGTACCTATTAATACCACTTTATTTTGTAACTCTTGATGCCTCTTCAAGTAAGCAATATCAATATCAATGCGTTCGTTATATATTCTTTATACACTTTGTAATGATAACTCACATAACCCACCAATACCCATACTGCAGAATTCACCACACATTCCATATTAAAATACAACCCTTCACTTGTTCAAAAAACACATCCTCGGTTTGTAAACCTACTGATCATTCGATCGCTAACGTAAGTTGCCATAAAAACGTACCCAATGCTGTAATCCAAATGCCTTTATGTCTCCCAAAATATCTGGCTTATCTAAGGCCTGTGATTGGTTTAATTAATGAGTTTGTCACCTGTGTTTCTATTTTCAAAATTCAATTCAGATAGTATCAATATAAGTGACGAAATAGAGGCTAGCGGTGAAATTGAGTGTACTATAGTAGATGACCCCGCTACCTGTAAAATGCTATTTAATCCCTCTCATTCCAAAAATTCATTGACAATTCTCGCTGTGAACATTCGTAGTGTTAAGAAAAATTTTGATGCCTTAATGCTTTTTCTGTCTAATATTGACATTATTGTTGACTGCATAGTGTTGACAGAATGTTGGATTGATAGTGGCTCGACTATTAATCATATTGACAACTATACTCCGTTTCATACCACACGCAGCTTTAACCAAAACGATGGTGTCATAGTCTACGTCAGTGAATGTTTTAGTAATGTGCAAGCTCAAGAGCCTGAAGTGACTGACGGTAATTGTCTTGTTATAAACATGGATAAATTTACGCTCATTGCCTCATACAGACCACCATGTTACACCAATCCGGCAAACTACATTACCTCGGTCAACGAACTGCTAACTAATATTCACTCCGAAAATATAATTCTTACTGGTGATATCAATATCAACATCCTTCCGGAAAAGATCACTGGCCACGCTGCGGAATACATCACTATGCTAGCTACCCATGATCTAAGACAAGGCATTGACAAGCCTACCAGACAAGGCAACTGCCTTGATCATTTTATGGTCAAAACGCTTAAGCAAGCTAAAACCTTCATCTTTGACCCTCTGACAGATCACAGTCCTATATTGTTGCACATAGAAGATATTCACTTATCGAAAAAAACGACTGAGCACTATAGAACAACTATCAATTATGAACAATTAGAGACTGATTTAGACAATATCGTTTGGGATGATTATTATAACTCGCAAAATGTTAATGTAACCGCTGAGTTCCTAGTCAATACGCTGCGAGAAATCATCACAAAAAATACAGTCAAAACTAAAACATCAAAAAAAAAAGAACCCGCTTAAACCGTGGATTACAGTTGGCATAGTGAGATGTATACGAAAAAGGGACAAAATGCATCAAAAAGTTAAGAAATCGCCAAATAACGAGGAACTCCGCCAACAGTACATTAGATATAGAAATGCCTGCAATAAATTGACTGGAACATTAAAGCGTTCTTACTACGAAAGGGAATTACAAAAATATGAAAACAACATGAAAAAGACCTGGAGTGTAATTAAGGACATGTGTAACATAAAAAAAGGCTTAAGTAAATCAACTGAGTTGTTGCAGATCAAATCTAACCCCGCTGACTCTCTTAATGAAATTAACAGATACTTCACAACAATTGGTAAAGACTTGGCAACTTCAACTCTAAGTAAACTCAAGCAAGATGAAGGATCTCTAGCAACACAAGCACAGAAGTCGAATGGTTTCCTACATTCGATGGCATTTTGTCTTGCAGACGAATACGAAGTTATCCAGGTGATATCCGGTCTTAAAAACAGCAGTGCCTCTGGTTTAGACAATATTCCCGCTAACATCCTAAAAAAATACAAATTTAAATTAGCATCTCCTATAACACACCTCTGCAATATAAGTTTCTCTAGCGGTGCTTTTCCTGACACATTTAAGAAAGCGGCCGTCACACCTGTTTTTAAGGCTGGTGAGGGGGGTGTCGTTGGCAACTACCGACCTATCTCTGTACTTAGCACACTCTCAAAAATATTAGAAAAACTTGCAAACAAGAGACTAGTGGGATATTTGGAGACAAACAATATTCTTTCGTCAAACCAATTCGGTTTTAGAGCCAATCGGTCCATTAATGATGCTATTCTAAAACTTACTGGAAACATAGCCAAATATATAGATAAGGGAGAAAAGTGTGTCGGTCTTTTCCTAGACCTACAGAAAGCGTTCGATACTGTCTCGATTCCTATTCTTATAAGCAGGTTAGAAAACATCGGAATCAGAGGCGTGCCACAGAAATGGCTATTAAGTTACTTATCAGGAAGAAGTCAATGCGTTCGCCTTGATAATATGACAAGCGATGAAGTTTCCTGTTCTTACGGTGTTCCCCAGGGAAGTACGATTGCGCCAACCATGTTCCTGGTGTATATCAATGAAC
This sequence comes from Oligia fasciuncula, assembly GCA_963082905.1. Classification (NCBI taxonomy): domain Eukaryota; kingdom Metazoa; phylum Arthropoda; class Insecta; order Lepidoptera; family Noctuidae; genus Oligia; species Oligia fasciuncula. The sequence goes on along the minus strand of OY720395.1, from coordinate 8,827,191 downwards.
TGTGCGATATCACTATTAATAAAGCCGATGTCATGATGTTTGCCGACGATACAGTTATTCTGTTCCATGATGGGTCATGGAAAGGTCTGGAAACTGTCTGTGATGCGGGTCTTTCGCAAGTAACAGCTTGGCTGGAAGATAGTCTGCTATCGCTAAACACCTCCAAAACAAAATATCTATGTTTTAGTAAGACTAGAGCAGGAAGCCCCAAAAACTTTAAAATTATCAGCCACACGTTTCCTTGCAATAGGAATAGCAATAACTTTTCCTCCTGCATGTGCCCCAAGCTAGACAGAGTGAACTCCATTAAATATCTAGGAGTAATCGTTGATGACAACCTTAAATGGACACAACATATCCCGGCTACCGCCAAAAGAGTACGCAAGTTGATCCATATCTTTAAAACCCTGAGACATGTTGCTAGTTTAAAACTTCTGTTGCAAACATATAAAGCCTTATGCCATTGTGTCTTGGGATACGCTATTTGCGCTTGGGGTGGGACAGGCAAGACCCACATGATCGAGCTGGAGCGAGCTCAGCGTGCGGTGCTAAAAGTGCTTCTGTCACTGAAATACCGGACGCCAACGACCGAGGTATACGAAAAAGCTAAAGTACTTAGCGTCCGCAAGTTCTTCTTTTACGAATGCCTGCGAAGATACCACCGATACGCCATCCCGAGTCTGCCGGTCTCATCTAAGAGGATTGACAGGTGCCCAGTTGAAGGTACCAAGAGCGTCTTCGCTAGTAAACACTACAATTACATTGCTCCACGTCTTTACAATAAAATCGGCCATGAAAAAGGGATCAAACTACTTAAAAAACTGAACAACTACCAATTCAAAAAAACTATTATTCATTGGCTGGAAAATTTCGATTATGACGAATCAGAAAATCTATTCGGCAGCGTTACATAACACCATGACTACCTCTCACATTCACACACACACACATCTCACATACACACCACATACACACACACTCACCCCTACTCACCTCAGTCACACCCAGATTCTAATAAGAACGCAGTGGTAATTTAATTTAATTAAAAAAAAAATGTAAACTCTTTTATTATTATTACTTATTTTTTTGTTTTTTTATATTGTTGTAAACTTACCTTCTAATGCATGCTTTTTGTCTATCGCGCTTCTATACCTTATTCTCTGCAAATGGAGAGGTCTGGCTCTTGTGATACAGGACTTCCTAGTACAAGAGCCAGGGCTACACTGATGTTTGTGTTTTGAAGTGAAATAAACAAATTATTATTAAAAATTATTATTATTAAAAAAAGTATATCAATATTGTCGGCCGCAGCCTGTCGTTGCGTCTAGTCGTCGAGCTATCGCAGTCGCATGCCGCATAGTCTGTGCCATGTCTACTTGAGTGATCATGGGCTTCCTTCGCTACATGTTGATTGATTGATGGTACCCGCATAGAATAAAATATCGCTGATTTCGCAAAGTGCACGTAGCATATATACGGAACCTACATCTATTAAACTGAACTCAAACGATTCAAAGGACGTGCGAATTGACAATACTGTTTACAATGTTCACAATATTGTCTTGTCCATAGAATACGGAAAACATTAGCAATTTACGATGTAACTCGTAAAGAGTAATATGACAATATGAGTAACATCCTGCATTTAGGGATAATTAATATACGTAACTTATATGAATGGAAATAACATCAGTATGATACAAACGTCTGGATAATAAGAAGAAACAAAATTGCATGGTCTATTTTTGTCAGTTTCGTAAATATTGTTTGCAAATATTCTCCTAGATACATACCTAACGGGTGTAAACTACGCATTCTGTACTTACATCAAACTAAGGTGCTATTTTATTATTACGTAAGACAATTTTGACCACTTTCTGACCCCCCTCCCCCTACGTAAGAAAAAATAAGACTTGGATGAACCCCTCCCCCCTTTTTAATCTTACTTAAGATCAGTATCTACCAGAATTGAAAAAAAAAAAAATTAAAACCTTGTATTATTTGTGTACTTTTGTGATCTTAAGTATGAACAGTCTAGACCCCTCCCACCCCCACGGAAGAAAAATTAAGACTTGTTTGGACCTCCTCCCCCTCAAATCGTCTTACGTAATAAATGAACAGCCCCTAAGTAACATTGCATAAAAATATTTGCTGGGAAACGACTTTTATTTTTGGTGTGAACATTTACTGTTTGCAGTGCACAGACGCACGCGAAACATTGTGCTTCTGGGTGTATGCAAAGGTACAAGGGTCGTGGGGGTATTTAAAGTTGTATTATAATTTATAACATAAAAATTTTGTTTTTGTAAAAAAACGTTAGAAAAATTTGGAAATTTGCCTTCAATATCTCCAGAACCAGAAGGTTCAAAGGTATTGTACAGTACAAAAAAATATCATAATGACGGGGAGTATAAGTGATTCTCGGCTTCGTTGTGTCTTTTTACACCCGTTATATCTATCTAAGTACTTACCCTAAGGCATTGACTTATATTTTACTCCCTAAGGCCTAATGTATCCGCCTCAAGATTATTCAGTAGCTTCCCGTTCGAGTGTAAGAAAGATTAAGATTAACCGACCCCAAGTCATTAGGCAATGTATTTACAAGTCCATTACTCGTTAAGACCTTATTTTTTAGGGTTCCGTAGTTCTGATAAGGAACCCTAATAGATTCTGTCTGTCTGTCCGAGGTTTTGCTAAGAGACCGTTAGTACAGTCGGTGACCAACATTGTCTGACCCACCAAACATTGCCTGACCCACCGGCATATCTTGTTAAGCCATTTTAATCATTATCTTCTTGTCGCAGCTTTTAAGTAAAACGGAAATACTTACTACATAATCTTTAATTTCGCGTATTCTCAACCAGTCATTGTGGCTTCGCGGTTCGATGCTGGATTGGCGACGAACAACATGTGGGTTCGAAAACACAATCCACCTATTATCAATTTCTTTTTTTATTTGTTTTCATTTATGATTTCTACAATATTTCTTACATTATTAAAGAACGAGTAATATGATGTTTCCCTAACTACTTTTCTGGAAAACAAGTGGGTAAATAAAAAAAAAACTATAAGTCCTTAAATAAGTAGGACGAAGTAAAAGTTCACTTCGTGGGGTAGATGGATAATAAATTGATCTAAGTGACAAAAGTCAGTCTACCAAGGCCTAAACAGTGACAGTGACAAACATTTCTAAAACGTTTGACGTAAATCGTGAAAAGTATTTTTAATGAATTTGGTGTAATCAAAGCGTCATGTCGCAACTTAATGACTATACAAAACATTGCTGGCTGGATGTCGTCTATGGGACCTGATGAATTGGTAGAAGTTGGTGATCCATTTAATAGTAGTCAGTATTTGGAGATTCTGCGTGACGTCATGCTGCCGACTATGCGAATTGCCTATATACCTACAGATATTTACTTCGTGCAAGATAACTGCTCCATCCACCGTGCAGGCATTGTGAAGAATTGGTTAACTGCTCAAGAAGGTGTAACTGTTATTTTTTTTGCTATGGACGGAGAGGTTAAATTACTTTTGGGGCCAATATTATTGCAAATGACATCCCCCATCGCCCTTTATAAAATTCCAGCCTAATCTATCTTCTTCTATCTATATCTATACATATAATAAATCTGTAGACGAGGCGTTTCTGTACATTGAAAAACCGACTTCCAAAAAAAAACACTACAAACTGAAAAAAAAAAACACTACAAACTGAAAAATAACTTTAATTTCGGAAGTCGGTGTCTTAGGGATCAGTATTTTAGTTTTTGCCACCGACTTCCGAAATTAAAGTTATTTTTCAGTTTGTAGTGTTTTTTTTTTCAGTTTGTAGTGTTTTTTTTTTGGAAGTCGGTTTTTTTTTTGTTAAAAAGTTTTTATTTCTCGCTTTTTAGTGGGTCTATTTATATAATTTATCTAAGTTACAATAGCCTAATGTCAACTTGCCCATCGCCTTTTTATAAAATATTCCTTTTCTCGATGCAGGGACGTTAATTGTTGAGAAGTTCTCCTTTTATTAGTTTTTAGATTAGATGCTGATAATCCTGGCTGCAGCATCAGGCCAGACTTATGTCAACATTGCATTGAACTTAAAATTAGTCCTGTTTAAAATGAGCCCAAACACGACTACGGTGCTGTAATTTAAAGGTTTGTACTTTTTCTGATGCTCCTGGCTTCAGCATCAGGTCTTCGGTGTTCCTCAGTAACTGTACGTTTATCCACACATCGAGCCCTTTTCAATGAGCCTAAACACGATATATCTGCTGTTAGTTGTCGAGGAGTTAGGTACTCTGCAGACTATCCTGAGTGCAGCATCAGGTCATGACTTGATGATCATGAGAGCAAATGTGGCAAATGCCCTATCAAACATCAAAACAATTTACTAAAACAGTCCTTGCCTGTTCGAGTAACTTCTTACTGTTAAGGAGTTGTACCTTCCATCATCAGCCCAGCTACCTGAGATGGTGACAACCATACACAAATACACAAGATACTTCATAAAATATGCGAAAAACAATAAGTGAGCCTATAAAATTTGAGGGTTGACCTCGATTTCTCTAAGATCCCATCATCAGATCCTAACTTGGTGACAATGGGACCACCTCAGAACTATCTACTTTCGAACAAAAAAAGAATTTCGAAAATCCGTCGACAATTGGCGGCGTGTTCGATGAACAAAAATACAAAAAAAAAAAAAAACATACAAACACCCGAACATAGTACCTCCTCCTTTTTGTAAAGTCGGTAAAAATATAAAAGAAAAAAATAGGTGGGGTGTTAAAGGATAACCAACAGATGCCATTTCATAAATTTTTAGAATTTTTGTCTGTTTGTCGGTTTGTCTGTTTTTTGTACTCAAATATAGTGTAGAACTCGGAGTAGTGATTAGTCCTTGTTTCATCGCAATCGCTTCAGTCTATCAAAAGATTATAATAAATTTAAAGCATTCTATAACAACTTTTTATTGCCATAAGTGGAAACACGTAACGACATCTATTGGCGCTATATAGTACTAACAAAAACATATTGTGATCTTTAAAATATGATTATGTGTATTATTAACTCTGATACTTATGTCTGTTTATTTAAAAAGTAATGATAATTATTGTAATCTATATATATAAAAGAAAGTCTGTTAGTTACACCACTTATAACTCGAGAACGGCTGAACCGATTTGGCTGAAAATTGGTAGGGAGGTAGCTTAGAGCCAGGAGACGGACATAGGATACTTTTTTTTTATTTTTTATTTTTTTATAGTAGGAGTAGGGTAGGAGTAGGGTAGAAGTAGGGTAGGAGTAGGGTAGAAGCAGGGCAGGAGTAGTGTAGGAGTAGGGTAGGAGTAGGTTAGGAGTAGGTTAGAAGTAGGGTAGGAGTAGGATAGGAGCAGAGCAGGGTAGGAGTAGTGTAGGAGTAGGGTAGGAGTAGTGTAGGAGTAGGGTAGGAGTAGGTTAGGGGTAGGGAGGGTAGGGTAAGGGGTAGGACACCACGCGAACGAAGTAGCGCCGGGCAGCTAGAAATAATTCATATGGCAAAACAGCGTTTGCCGGGTCAGCTAGTGTTTTTTGCCTCTATTACCCATTTTACCTTCATTTCGTTTTTTCGAGATTGTGAGTGAACTATTAGTCTCACAGACTTCGTTTTGGGCTCTAATAAAAGCTAAATAAATGTGCTATAAAATATTTTCAGTAACCTTTCTTCGTAGGGCAAGTGGTCTTGCCAATATTTCGCGTGGGGTAAATAGAGCTGCAATTAGGCTCAAATTGTAGGTAATTTAATACAGTTTATAAGTGTACAAAAAATTATTCGCAAAAATTGCATAGTTTTGGCCCTGGAGAGCAAATAGTGAAAAAAGTTCAAAAATTTCGAAGTTTTTCTCGATTTTCTCAGTTTCCACAGGTTTTTCGAAGTTGCAAATTTGAATTCACACTACCCTAATAGACCCACACAACATACCAAAAATTCAGAACTACATCACGCTTTGCGAATTTAATGTCTTTATCCGACGGCCTATGACATAATAACTTGGCAGCAATCGTACTCTTATTTTTTAGCTTTAGCAGGAAGATGGTGGTTATTATTAGTTAATGTCTAATCTGTTTAAATAATTATCTTCGAAAATCAATATTTTGTCATTAGTTTAGTATCGCTATTCGATAACAGATGGCGTTGTGCCGTGACGTCACTTTTGTAGATCGCGGTGATAAGATTTTCTTACAAGGTATGACCTTCGTGGTTACGTTATGTGTTAAAGTTTTGTTTTACTTTGTTTGTTATTATAACCATTAACTCCTAATATCTTTACCATTACTTATATTATTCAGAATAAAGAACAACAGAATCGTACTATATTGTGATAACGGGCTACTATGGAACCCTACACTGTGCGTGGCCCAACTCGCACTTGGCCGGTATTTTTATCTTTTATTAAAAATAACCAGGGGGTCTACTCCGAAGTAGTTGATTGTCGTGTCGGCCGAATGTTCGGTCATTTTCTGATTCGAATATTGTTGTCCTATTACGAATTTAAAAAAAAGGTAAAAAAAGGTTAAGGGTTCTAAAAAGGTGCGGATTGGCACAGTTTGGTCGGACCTTTAGTCAATATAGGACCTGAAAGGTAGTAGAAAAAAAAGCCCCATAATTGGATGCCATATGTCCATATTGGCATAAGGATTTGCTTACATCATAGAATTTTGTTATGCATTTTATCCCAATACCAAGAAAGGTGCGGTTATGTTAGCAGGTTTTATTACCAACGATATTACTTAGATATCGTTTGTAAATTCCCCTAACTTCGTCGTAAACTGGAAAATTGCTTCCGCCGCGCTCCGTCAGGTGGGAATAGCACATTAGTCATTATTGGCAGGAATCCATTAATTCCATAATGGATTTATATCAACATATATATGCCTCCGTCTAAGCGGTATCCATTACTTCCTACAAACAGGTGTTTCTATGGTGCTATTAATTTTGCTAAGTGTGCGTACTTATGTACTATATCGCTTAGTTATGGATCACTTGATATAATGATGACAAGTAGTGTGTACTTTACGTGCCAGCGCAAACTGTATGTCTTGCCCAGAGTTGTCGTTTGCATCTTTGTCTTTTCATTGCGACTAAACGCAGAGCTTTCGTTTGCGTTTGCGAGTAGTCGTTAGGACAGACGTTGTGCAGGAAGCAAACATTTTCTTTGAGCATTCGACGTACGTCCACGTCCGATTTGAAACATCGACATCGAACGAATCCTTGTTGAGATTTGCAATACAAACAGCACCCTAATTGCGTAAGACACTATCAATTGGAATCTGAATCATTTTGAAGCAAATTGCTAATCCATTGCTTCATAAGTTCGAAAAATTTGTCTGCTCAGCACCTAAATAACGCAATGAATGTTGTTAAACTGTCAAAATGAAACCGATTCCGATTGATAATGTGATACGCAATTAGGGTGCAGATGCACCTTCCTCAGCGCTCACAGCAAGACGTCGCTGACCTGCCGCAAGTGTCGCATGTGACGGTCGTTACGTGTGCGTGTATACCTTGCGTCTAGTCGCTGCAATAAGTAGCGACTCCCCTAGCCTGTCGTTGCGACTCTGCAACTCGACGCCAAGTGTCAGATTTGATGAAAATTCATAGGTAAGTATATCAATATTGTCGGCCGCAGCCTGTCGTTGCGTCTAGTCGTCGAGCTATCGCAGTCGCATGCCGCATAGTCTGTGCCATGTCTACTTGAGTGATCATGGGCTTCCTTCGCTACATGTTGATTGATTGATGGTACCCGCATAGAATAAAATATCGCTGATTTCGCAAAGTGCACGTAGCATATATACGGAACCTACATCTATTAAACTGAACTCAAACGATTCAAAGGACGTGCGAATTGACAATACTGTTTACAATGTTCACAATATTGTCTTGTCCATAGAATACGGAAAACATTAGCAATTTACGATGTAACTCGTAAAGAGTAATATGACAATATGAGTAACATCCTGCATTTAGGGATAATTAATATACGTAACTTATATGAATGGAAATAACATCAGTATGATACAAACGTCTGGATAATAAGAAGAAACAAAATTGCATGGTCTATTTTTGTCAGTTTCGTAAATATTGTTTGCAAATATTCTCCTAGATACATACCTAACGGGTGTAAACTACGCATTCTGTACTTACATCAAACTAAGGTGCTATTTTATTATTACGTAAGACAATTTTGACCACTTTCTGACCCCCCTCCCCCTACGTAAGAAAAAATAAGACTTGGATGAACCCCTCCCCCCTTTTTAATCTTACTTAAGATCAGTATCTACCAGAATTGAAAAAAAAAAAAATTAAAACCTTGTATTATTTGTGTACTTTTGTGATCTTAAGTATGAACAGTCTAGACCCCTCCCACCCCCACGGAAGAAAAATTAAGACTTGTTTGGACCTCCTCCCCCTCAAATCGTCTTACGTAATAAATGAACAGCCCCTAAGTAACATTGCATAAAAATATTTGCTGGGAAACGACTTTTATTTTTGGTGTGAACATTTACTGTTTGCAGTGCACAGACGCACGCGAAACATTGTGCTTCTGGGTGTATGCAAAGGTACAAGGGTCGTGGGGGTATTTAAAGTTGTATTATAATTTATAACATAAAAATTTTGTTTTTGTAAAAAAACGTTAGAAAAATTTGGAAATTTGCCTTCAATATCTCCAGAACCAGAAGGTTCAAAGGTATTGTACAGTACAAAAAAATATCATAATGACGGGGAGTATAAGTGATTCTCGGCTTCGTTGTGTCTTTTTACACCCGTTATATCTATCTAAGTACTTACCCTAAGGCATTGACTTATATTTTACTCCCTAAGGCCTAATGTATCCGCCTCAAGATTATTCAGTAGCTTCCCGTTCGAGTGTAAGAAAGATTAAGATTAACCGACCCCAAGTCATTAGGCAATGTATTTACAAGTCCATTACTCGTTAAGACCTTATTTTTTAGGGTTCCGTAGTTCTGATAAGGAACCCTAATAGATTCTGTCTGTCTGTCCGAGGTTTTGCTAAGAGACCGTTAGTACAGTCGGTGACCAACATTGTCTGACCCACCAAACATTGCCTGACCCACCGGCATATCTTGTTAAGCCATTTTAATCATTATCTTCTTGTCGCAGCTTTTAAGTAAAACGGAAATACTTACTACATAATCTTTAATTTCGCGTATTCTCAACCAGTCATTGTGGCTTCGCGGTTCGATGCTGGATTGGCGACGAACAACATGTGGGTTCGAAAACACAATCCACCTATTATCAATTTCTTTTTTTATTTGTTTTCATTTATGATTTCTACAATATTTCTTACATTATTAAAGAACGAGTAATATGATGTTTCCCTAACTACTTTTCTGGAAAACAAGTGGGTAAATAAAAAAAAAACTATAAGTCCTTAAATAAGTAGGACGAAGTAAAAGTTCACTTCGTGGGGTAGATGGATAATAAATTGATCTAAGTGACAAAAGTCAGTCTACCAAGGCCTAAACAGTGACAGTGACAAACATTTCTAAAACGTTTGACGTAAATCGTGAAAAGTATTTTTAATGAATTTGGTGTAATCAAAGCGTCATGTCGCAACTTAATGACTATACAAAACATTGCTGGCTGGATGTCGTCTATGGGACCTGATGAATTGGTAGAAGTTGGTGATCCATTTAATAGTAGTCAGTATTTGGAGATTCTGCGTGACGTCATGCTGCCGACTATGCGAATTGCCTATATACCTACAGATATTTACTTCGTGCAAGATAACTGCTCCATCCACCGTGCAGGCATTGTGAAGAATTGGTTAACTGCTCAAGAAGGTGTAACTGTTATTTTTTTTGCTATGGACGGAGAGGTTAAATTACTTTTGGGGCCAATATTATTGCAAATGACATCCCCCATCGCCCTTTATAAAATTCCAGCCTAATCTATCTTCTTCTATCTATATCTATACATATAATAAATCTGTAGACGAGGCGTTTCTGTACATTGAAAAACCGACTTCCAAAAAAAAAACACTACAAACTGAAAAAAAAAAACACTACAAACTGAAAAATAACTTTAATTTCGGAAGTCGGTGTCTTAGGGATCAGTATTTTAGTTTTTGCCACCGACTTCCGAAATTAAAGTTATTTTTCAGTTTGTAGTGTTTTTTTTTTCAGTTTGTAGTGTTTTTTTTTTGGAAGTCGGTTTTTTTTTGTTAAAAAGTTTTTATTTCTCGCTTTTTAGTGGGTCTATTTATATAATTTATCTAAGTTACAATAGCCTAATGTCAACTTGCCCATCGCCTTTTTATAAAATATTCCTTTTCTCGATGCAGGGACGTTAATTGTTGAGAAGTTCTCCTTTTATTAGTTTTTAGATTAGATGCTGATAATCCTGGCTGCAGCATCAGGCCAGACTTATGTCAACATTGCATTGAACTTAAAATTAGTCCTGTTTAAAATGAGCCCAAACACGACTACGGTGCTGTAATTTAAAGGTTTGTACTTTTTCTGATGCTCCTGGCTTCAGCATCAGGTCTTCGGTGTTCCTCAGTAACTGTACGTTTATCCACACATCGAGCCCTTTTCAAAACGAAACACGATATATCTGCTGTTAGTTGTCGAGGAGTTAGGTACTCTGCAGACTATCCTGAGTGCAGCATCAGGTCATGACTTGATGATCATGAGAGCAAATGTGGCAAATGCCCTATCAAACATCAAAACAATTTACTAAAACAGTCCTTGCCTGTTCGAGTAACTTCTTACTGTTAAGGAGTTGTACTATAACGGTCAGAAGTCGACTAGCAATCTCACAAAACTATGGCATAAGAATATTAGTTGTACTTATGACCTTCTTCTATAAGAACGTTTGACAACACTACACATTGGCAACTTGTTGGCCGCTTATGATTGTTATTACAAATTTCAATAAGCTAAGTGAGCGTTACGGTGGCCAAAGTAGTTAGCATTGTGCCTCGCATGGCGAACGTTCGGGTTCGAGTCTCACATCAAACATGAAAAATATTTTTTAAGTATTACAATCATGTGAATAAAAATGCCGAGTTGCTAACAAATATTTTAAATATTCCACAACTAAACGAATATTCTTTCGTTTTACAATTATAATCTTAGCGTCGTTATTAAAATATGAGGGTAGATTTGAAACAAAGTGATAAGTTCACTTTGTAAATCTACCCTCATATTTTAACTACTTTAGTTTACCTAAATTATTCCACTATTCGCTATTGTTGGTTGGTGAACATAGTTACGAGCGTTTGTGTTATCTTGTTGTTGCTATTTTAGTATTCTTCTCAATTCAATATGCAGGCTAATATTAGTATTGAAGCCAAGGCAAATATTGTAGCCCTATAATAACATAAATAAGTGTAAAGGATTTCTTTTGTATAAAAAATATTACAATGTTACCATATCAAAATTTGCTTCATTTATTATCATATTATAATAATAAATTACCTTTATTGTAATATCTATTTGTTCAAAGTAATTTACTAAAATAAATTACTAAAACATACAAATAATAATAATTATATAAAACATTTAAAAAAAACTGGCCCAACTAGGATTCGAACCTACACCTATCCCGTTCACATTAGCAAGTGCAGCCTCGTTACCGATCTAGCTAATGTTAACTTATATTCACTTGTTGAAATTTTGCATTACTATGAAAAAAATAATCAGACTGCGATAAAGAAACAAGTTACTGATATTGTCATCCTTGTCTAGCATTGACCACATCTATGACTACTCGTAGCGCGAATGCGCGATGCTACACGACATGTTAGTTTGTTAGCGTTGGAACATCACTCACATGGATAAAAATGCGTATGTGTGTATAGGCGCCGCAGCCCGTATAGCGCAGGCGATAATGATCATTGCGGTGTAAGTGGACTTCTGGCCGTGACTGTACCTTCCATCATCAGCCCAGCTACCTGAGATGGTGACAACCATACACAAATACACAAGATACTTCATAAAATATGCGAAAAACAATAAGTGAGCCTATAAAATTTGAGGGTTGACCTCGATTTCTCTAAGATCCCATCATCAGATCCTAACTTGGTGACAATGGGACCACCTCAGAACTATCTACTTTCGAACAAAAAAAGAATTTCGAAAATCCGTCGACAATTGGCGGCGTGTTCGATGAACAAAAATACAAAAAAAAAAAAAAACATACAAACACCCGAACATAGTACCTCCTCCTTTTTGTAAAGTCGGTAAAAATATAAAAGAAAAAAATAGGTGGGGTGTTAAAGGATAACCAACAGATGCCATTTCATAAATTTTTAGAATTTTTGTCTGTTTGTCGGTTTGTCTGTTTTTTGTACTCAAATATAGTGTAGAACTCGGAGTAGTGATTAGTCCTTGTTTCATCGCAATCGCTTCAGTCTATCAAAAGATTATAATAAATTTAAAGCATTCTATAACAACTTTTTATTGCCATAAGTGGAAACACGTAACGACATCTATTGGCGCTATATAGTACTAACAAAAACATATTGTGATCTTTAAAATATGATTATGTGTATTATTAACTCTGATACTTATGTCTGTTTATTTAAAAAAGTAATGATAATTATTGTAATCTATATATATAAAAGAAAGTCTGTTAGTTACACCACTTATAACTCGAGAACGGCTGAACCGATTTGGCTGAAAATTGGTGGGGAGGTAGCTTAGAGCCAGGAGACGGACATAGGATACTTTTTTTTTATTTTTTATTTTTTTATAGTAGGAGTAGGGTAGGAGTAGGGTAGGAGTAGGGTAGAAGTAGGGTAGGAGTAGGGTAGAAGTAGGGCAGGAGTAGTGTAGGAGTAGGGTAGGAGTAGGTTAGGAGTAGGGTAGAAGTAGGGTAGGAGTAGGATAGGAGCAGAGCAGGGTAGGAGTAGTGTAGGAGTAGGGTAGGAGTAGTGTAGGAGTAGGGTAGGAGTAGGTTAGGGGTAGGGAGGGTAGGGTAAGGGGTAGGACACCACGCGAACGAAGTAGCGCCGGGCAGCTAGAAATAATTCATATGGCAAAACAGCGTTTGCCGGGTCAGCTAGTGTTTTTTGCCTCTATTACCCATTTTACCTTCATTTCGTTTTTTCGAGATTGTGAGTGAACTATTAGTCTCACAGACTTCGTTTTGGGCTCTAATAAAAGCTAAATAAATGTGCTATAAAATATTTTCAGTAACCTTTCTTCGTAGGGCAAGTGGTCTTGCCAATATTTCGCGTGGGGTAAATAGAGCTGCAATTAGGCTCAAATTGTAGGTAATTTAATACAGTTTATAAGTGTACAAAAAATTATTCGCAAAAATTGCATAGTTTTGGCCCTGGAGAGCAAATAGTGAAAAAAGTTCAAAAATTTCGAAGTTTTTCTCGATTTTCTCAGTTTCCACAGGTTTTTCGAAGTTGCAAATTTGAATTCACACTACCCTAATAGACCCACACAACATACCAAAAATTCAGAACTACATCACGCTTTGCGAATTTAATGTCTTTATCCGACGGCCTATGACATAATAACTTGGCAGCAATCGTACTCTTATTTTTTAGCTTTAGCAGGAAGATGGTGGTTATTATTAGTTAATGTCTAATCTGTTTAAATAATTATCTTCGAAAATCAATATTTTGTCATTAGTTTAGTATCGCTATTCGATAACAGATGGCGTTGTGCCGTGACGTCACTTTTGTAGATCGCGGTGATAAGATTTTCTTACAAGGTATGACCTTCGTGGTTACGTTATGTGTTAAAGTTTTGTTTTACTTTGTTTGTTATTATAACCATTAACTCCTAATATCTTTACCATTACTTATATTATTCAGAATAAAGAACAACAGAATCGTACTATATTGTGATAACGGGCTACTATGGAACCCTACACTGTGCGTGGCCCAACTCGCACTTGGCCGGTATTTTTATCTTTTATTAAAAATAACCAGGGGGTCTACTCCGAAGTAGTTGATTGTCGTGTCGGCCGAATGTTCGGTCATTTTCTGATTCGAATATTGTTGTCCTATTACGAATTTAAAAAAAAGGTAAAAAAAGGTTAAGGGTTCTAAAAAGGTGCGGATTGGCACAGTTTGGTCGGACCTTTAGTCAATATAGGACCTGAAAGGTAGTAGAAAAAAAAGCCCCATAATTGGATGCCATATGTCCATATTGGCATAAGGATTTGCTTACATCATAGAATTTTGTTATGTATCAATAGGCAGGTATCCCGTCCAGTCAACCAATACATGTTTTTGATTCGTTAAGACCTTATGGACCAAACCTTATCATTCACGTAACCTATGGATATGGTAAACACATACAATCGTTGAAACTCGAACCTTAGCTTATAAGTAGGTACTGGCTTATAGTCAACTTAGTAAATCCAAAAATTCATTAAAACCTGATATTCCTTCGACATAGGACCGATTTTGATATTCTGTGTTTGTTAGAATGTGCAAAAAAAACCCGAAATATTTATCAAAATCGGACCTAATATATGTTAAACTGGCTTTTGCTCACGGCTTTGCTCGAGTATTTTGGCCAATCTATCTTTTTTTTACTAGAAATTATTTAGGAATTTCTCCTGTATCGTGGGTGCGTTTACAAACATTTAATCTCACATACACAAACAGCCAGACCCGGAACAACTACTTGTAGGTCATACAAATATTTGTTCCGTGCGGGAATCGAACCCGCGACACGCAGTGCAGCAGTCAATCGCTTAACCAATGCGCCAACCGTGCCGTCAATTTTATATAGCCTGTGTTATTTTGATGTATATAAGCATTATCACTGTGAAGTTTCATCAAAAGATCCGTTTAGTAGTTTTTTCATTCTCACAAACTTTAACTTTTTTATAATAATATTTATAATGTGGGTAGTAGGATTATTAAATGAATATCGTACTTGTCATAAGGCTTGTTGCCCCACAGATGAGCGAAGCTGTTGACGCAGAAAGCGATGTTCAGCGTGATGGTGAACCTCAGGACGAAGCTAATGACGAAGCTGTTCACCAGGGTCTCGTTCCAGAAGTACCACGGCAAGAAGATGGGAAGCCCGATGTTCAGTATTGCGAACATTGGAATGAAGAGCCTGAAACAAATATTTATTAAACTTTAATACACAGATGTAAAATAATAGGTGTAGTACCTAGAATAAACGCTAGTCTTCACACTACCCTAATAAAAAAATAGTTATTTGATCTATAATCTAAGAATTCCCCATTTGTCATTTTCAGGGTTCCGTACCCGGGACGGGACCGGCTCCGCTGTTAGTCCATCCGTCTGTCCGAGCTTATTACTTTATTACTTTGAACAGTAATAGGTAGCCATATGAAAGAACGATGAATGTTTTTTTTTTTAATATGTCGTGTTAAATATTGTACGGTGGTTCGGAACCACCTATGATTGATCAATATGATTGACGTGTAAAAGTGTTTGTACAAACCTACTTACAGAAATAAAATCATTTATCATTTAACCCTTCGTGTTTGAGTTCGACTCTGACTTAGGCGTTTTTTTTTTTATTTATCTTCATTATCATCAACCTAACCTAACTCATGTTATCCTGAACATGGACCAATCGCATGCAGCCGCTGAACTCGAGTCTCGATTACTCTCATCTGGCTGCTACCAGACTCCCTATGAAAGTCGTCTCTCCACTTAGCCTGAGAACGTTATTTATTTATTTAACCATTTATCTACACACATATATAAACAGACAAGAAAAAACAGAACAGAAAAATAGGTACAAAGGTGATGTTTATTTCATAAGAAATCTCTTCCAGCATACCTGCGATAGTACAATAAATAGAGAGATGTAGACAGCGTATGAAAGAGTAAAGGAGACAAAAATAATACATAAAATCTAAAACCAATTCACTTAATAAAACTAAACAAGTATTATGAGAATATATTTACATACATACAAACAAACATACATATTTCTAAAATTAATATCACTAGAATGTTAATAAATATAACGTAATCAAAATAATAAATACATACACAACTTTGATGAAGTGGAAAGATAGTGTTCTTTTACTCTTCTTTTAAAAACTGCAACAGTTTGGCAGTCCCTAATTTCAGGCGGTAGTGAAATGAAAGGAGTAGAAGTCGGTGGAGTGGGGAGGGGACCTATGAAGGTTTTTAAGACACGTTCTCAGACAAAAATGCAAAATGCGACAGTAAAGTACGTACTTTACTGTCGCTTTTTATTACGTAAATGTAAATGATTGAACAAGCTATAAAGCTCGCATTAAAGTTATTGCTTTGTGATAAGGCCTTTCGGAATAAATCAGCGAAGAAAAATGTCGGAGATCGATTGACAAACTGTACTTTCAGGAGGTTTGTCATATATATTTTGTTGTTTCGCGTTATACGTTCAGTATAGTTAGTTGGTCTTGTTGGTCTCGTGACTGCTTAGCGTGGGGTCCTGGATTCAGTTCCCAGGTTGGGCAAAAGGTTATCGGGTTTTTCCATTAGGAATTTCTTAATAACAGCCCGGAATTCGGAAGTTGGCGGTATGATACCCCCGTGCCTCGGAAAGCACGTCGGTCCTGCGCCTGATCGCTCTCCGGTCGTGTCGGATTGCCTTCTAATCAGACAATGAGAGTGAGGGAAGAGATAACGCACCTGTGTTGGCATCCTTGAATTGGTACCTTACTCTAAAATATTTTGTTTCAATATTACACAGTACTAATAAAGCAAAAGCCTAATTTACTGAAAGCTTAATGTTTTATTGGCAATAACATTTGCCGACTAATTTCACAAATGGAAAAATCATCGTTCGTGCGATTTAGGGTCATTAAGAACATTATTTTCCTTGGGGATATGTTAAGTCGCATGTCTACGCCGATAAACCAGAAACAGTTGAGCAATGGATGCCAACGTTCGACGCATTATTGCCGAAATACAGCCTGATTTACTACTTAAAATTTTACCTCCAGATTACGCCATGAATGCGCCAGACAAATCATATTCAAACATCTGTCAATTAAAGTAATATTCAAGGATATTATAATCATTTTTCTGTGTTACATTTTAATGTAAAGTTCTCCGCTTTAAAAAACACCGTTTACATTATTATATTTTTATAAATATATATTTCACATAGGATAAGATGAGCCTAGTTATGTCGTAGCGTAATATTCCGTATGAACTACCTTTCGTCTCGCTTCTATGGTCACAGCTACATAAACGAGCCTTGTAGTGCTCGCCTCATGCGTAGCCTGCTGTTAGGTACACTGCATGACTGCTTGGCTGGCAAGCGATTTACTCATGCTGACTTGCAGGGGGCAAGTCTGCTAACGCAATTCTGTCGGAAGTAATGGCCGATCAATTGACACCGTAATATGGACCGTGATTTGGACTGTTTTGGTAATCTCCTAATTGAAAGGCGTCATTAGGATTTGTGGTAATCTTCTACCACTGAGACTCCATTAGAAAAAATAATATATTGTTTTATCGAAAACTTTACAACAGTTGAACAATTAATAAGTTTTAGGTAATACAGATTTACAAAATGCCCACTGTCGCATTAGGTAAGAATAATGATAGTTTTTATTAATAACATCAAATGATAAATGATTTTATTTCTCTAAGTAGGTTTGTACAAACACTTTTACACGTCAATCATATTTTTTTTAAACTAGATGAGGTCGGCGTTTCCTAACTGACTATTCTGAGAAGAAAGGCCGAAACAAACTCAGAAGTCACAGTCTCTTTTAAAGTCCAGACAAAAACTTGGTCAAATCGTGTGAAGACCATGTAGATTGGTGTCTGAAATGGTCTTTTGAGGAAAGAACCACACAGATTGAGCGGGCCTGTCCAATCAGTGCACGCATTTGTCAAAAATCGTGCAGCTCAACTCAGAACTTGAGGAGCTCAACGATTCGATGAACAATACCAAAGACAGGACATTTGGGTAGGCCGCATGAACTACTCAAACTGCCAGATCATGATTAAAACTAAGAAGGAAAAAAAGAAATGACCCACATAGTCCTCACATTCACAATCTATACTAATCTATATCTATACTATATATATATAATATTATAAAGCTGCAGAGTTTGTTTGTTTGTTTGAACGCGCTAATCTCTGGAACTACTGGTCCGATTTGAATGATTATTTTAGTGTTGGGTAGTCCATTTATCGAGGAAGGCTATAGGCTATATTTTTTTCTTCAAAATTAGGGATCCGTAATAAAATTGCTATTTTGTAACACAAGGTGTAAAATCGAAAACCTATTTTTGCGTGCGCTGCAAAAACTATTGACAATAGAACAAAATAATGTACTACGGGTTTGTAGAGCCCATTAAGACCTACAAAAAAGTCCGCGAGAACATAATATCTAGCTATCATGCTTTAATCACAATAACCGATTTTGTGTTCAAAATAATTATTAAATCGTCTGAAGAAAAAAAAACTACGTTAAATATGTATCGTAATATTAATCTTTATCGAAATTAAGCATTATGTTATCAAGAGTATTTATGAAGAAGTAAAATACTTTTTGTTTCATCTCAATCGGATATTTCGTTTAAAAGTTATCACGTGTGTAAGATGTTAAGAGTTGGTACCTATTAAGGAGTTATGGGCCATAGAGTTTTTTATCTATACTTACTAATAATAAAGCTGAAGAATTTGTTTGTTTGAACGCGATAATCTCTGGAACTACCGGTCAGATTTGAAAAAAATCTTTTTGCATTTGATAGCCCAATTCTTGAGGAAGGCTATAGGCTATTTAACATCACGCTATGACCCTTAGGAGCCGAGCAAAAAGAAAAAAACTCAGAGTGAACGGTAAGCGAATACGAAGTGTTGCGACGCGACGGGGTGGGGGTACAAGAAATTTCACGCGGACGAAGTCGCGGGCAGAAGCTAGTAATTAAATAAAAAAATAATAATGAAAATTACTTACAAAGTAAATATTCATGTCATTTGCATTGTCTAAATAAAATTCATCAATGTCAATGTGTATATAAAAAATCCGGACATAATCTTTGAGGACCATGTAGATTAGTGTCTGAAATGGTCTTTTGAGGAAAGAACCACACAGATTGAGCGGACCTGTCCAGTCAGTGCACGCATTTGTCAGTAACCGTGCAGCTCAACTCAGAACTTAAGGAGCTCAACGATTCGACGAACAATACCAAAGACAGGACATTTGAGTAGGCCGCATAAACTACTCAAACTGCCAGATCATGATTAAAACGAAGATCATAAATCAACCCGAAAGTCCGGAATGCCGGCTAAATGAGGTCGATGACAGTAGTAGCATGAAAATAAAAATTATTTTTTTCATCTATTAATATCATTTATCTATTTATTAGATGAAAAAATTAATTAAATTTATTTTCTAATAACCTAAGTGTACTCTACCTAGGTGTACGTACTATATTTTGTTTGTTTGTATTTTAGTTTCTATTAAGAATTCTTAAAACGAGCTACTCTAAAGAAGACTAATTTGTATTCATAGAACGTAACGAACATAAATAATTAATTTATAATTGTAGAGGGGTTTGTTGTGACCATTGTGACTCAATTTAGGAAGTTCTATGAACATCTGCAGTGACACAGCGATTTGATTAAATGTTTGATTGATATGAACTATCGTCAGAATATTGTCATTCACGGACATCTGCATTGGTACCTACTCAGGCACCAATTTATGAGTCCAACGAACAATCCTAGTGTCTGTACCGTGTAACAATTGTTATGAAATGAAATATTAAACAAGGCATTTTCGATATCTTTGTCGCGCGGCACGCAGCCAGTTGTATGCACAGAGTATATTTGTATAGAGGTTGTATGCCTACGTTGAAACCAGCTGTATACACATAAAATGTAACTGCCCCGTTGGTCTCGTGGTCGCAAGCGCGACTGCTGAGCGTGGGGTCCTGGGTTCGGTTCCCGGGTCGGGCAATGTCTTATTCAGTTTTTCCATTAGGAATTTCTTAGTAACAGCCCGGAGTTTGGAAGTTGGCGGTGTGACACTCCAGTGCCTTGCACCTGATCTCTCTCCGGTCGTGTCGGATTGCCGTCCCATTGGACTATGAGAGCGAGGAAAGAGTGAGTGTACCTGTGTCTGCGCGCACACTTGTGCACTATGATATCTCCAGCACCGAAGGCTAGTTTCCGTTGAGATTGGCCGCCGCCGTGGCCGAAATACGGCCTGGAGGACTTTTTATTTCACATAAAATGTACCTATTCTTGTTGGACCCACACAAAATGTAAATAGTACCTGAATTAATAATACAATTTACTTTGAATTCAGGAAACAATAACATAAGCATTTTGTATGCAGGTAAACTTGAATTATTCACAGCCTAGTGTTGATGTTCGCCAGGGCAGTAAAATCTAAAATTATTTTAGGACGCACACGTAAACTACAGTTAAATGTGTGACTTGTGACTGAATTTAGTGCAAATTAGTGAGTTGGCATGGCATATCAAATTAATTATAGCATGAACTAATCCCTAGTTTTCAGTGGGAGAGTTGGTTTCTTTTAACAATATTAGCGACGCGACGACGACGTCTCAAACGCATTTTTTTACTGACAGTGACAGGCTGCAAATAACTGGTAATTTGATAACTTTAACGAGGTTACTATGCGTAGATATGTTACGAGTATCTCTAGGTTGCTACAAGAGTAGGTTCTCTCTGCATTTTATTGCCCGGACAAAATATGTTGTCCACGCGGGGGGTTATTAGAACGTAGTTTGGATTTGTGCTCGAATACGATCCGCGACTTATAACACGTCTGCTGATCGGAAATTATCTGCAGGTGTCAGTTTTGAGATGAGATAGATGTATAATAAAATGATGAGATATACATAGATAGTGTAGTACACATTCTTAAAACTTGATCACGTATTCATCGACCAGTAGCTTCTGCCCGCGACTTCGTCCGCGAAATTTCACATTTCACCCTCCCCCATTCACCCTCTTAGGGGTGGAATTTCGAAAAACCCTTTCTTAGTGGATACCTAGGTACTTTTCACAAAGAACACACCCTCCAAATTTCATGTATCTAGGACCAGCGGTTTAGGCTGTGCGTTGATATATCAGTCAGTCAGGACTTTGAATTTATTTAAATAGATAAAAACAGGTTACAAAAAAAGAAGACCTGAGGGTCTTATTTTCCAGGGCTCCATAGGTAGGTTAGAGTACCTGTATTTTCCAGGGCTCCAGAGGTAGGTTAAAGTACCTGTATTTCAGGAGCCAGTGCCTTCTTCCATTTAATTTACAACTAAGCAATTTATCTATACTTCCTAGCGACATAACGTGACGTAGTTTAGCTATAAGTTTACGTCCTGTATACCTACCTACCTAATCGTCTAAATTCTAAATAAATTGATAAAGGTGCTCACGTATTCAGATTGTAGAATTCTAATTACAGCTCGGTACTTAGTCTATAAACAATCTGAATGCTAAGAGCTCCGTAAATGCTGGGTGATGGATTTTTATGCTATGCAAGCTACGGGTGGGTTTGTCTGACATACTAAGCTTCGAATATACTTAGACAACCTGCTTTTCGATTCAAAATCTTATTTGATGTTCGATTTCATTGGTCCTCATGGCAATTTTTGATTATCAACCACGACGATTCGGCTCCTATCGATAAACCAATTGACTCAGAAGGGCCCTCAAAGTAATTGAACTATTTAGCCACTAACAGAGCAGGAATTTCTCAGCCTAATTGGCATAAATCATGTTTCATTTTGATTTAAAAGCTGCTAAACCTAGAGTCTAGTTACTTACTTCTTCTGCAGCCTGACCACAGGATCAGCAAGCAAGTCAGCACACGTAGGTCGCAGCGCGATACGGCGGTCTTCCACGGCAGGGTGAGGAGTCAGGACCAGCCACCCGACGTGAGCGAACCAGAATCCTCGCCTGATGTCGTGAGGGTCAGCTACCGTCTCAGAGTACTTGTGGTGTACCCGGTGGTCTAGGGCCCAGATGTAGATGTCGCGCTAAAAGAAAAAAAGTTAAGTTTAGGAAAAGTATATAAAGTTATTTATGAATATAATTATCAACGAACTGCTTAGCAAGTCAGATAAACCGTTAGGCACTAGAAACAACACACATCTGGCCAGAGGGTCTTCCATATTCCATGGAAAAACTTGTAGGTACCTTGTTAAACAATTTGTGCACATAGCATAATCGGCCTATAATGTTCCCACTGCTGGGATACAGGCCTCCTCTCGGTGGGAGTGTAGGGGCCGTGAACCACCACGCGGGTCCAGTTCGGGTTTGTAGATGTTACAAGTCTTCAAATAAATTTTTTGTTTTAGGACATGCCGGTTTCTTGCAATGTTTAAGGAAAACATCGCGAGGAAATAATTTACAAAAAGTAAAGCGCCTGCTTGGGTTCGAACTTACGACCTATAACTCGTAATTCGGGGCCGTTACCACTGTTCCACCACTGCTCCATTAGTGTACAATACTGTACAGGATTCGTTGATCACACTAATATTATAAAGGCGAAAGTTTGTGAGTGTGTGTGGGGGGGGTGTGTTTATATGTTTGTTACTTCTTCACGCTCAAACGGCTGGACCAATTTTGCTAAAATTTGGTATGGAGGTAGCTGACACCCTGGATTAACATATAGGCTACTTTTTATCCCGATATTCCCACGGGATCGAAATTTACGCGGGTAAAACCGCGGGGCGCAGCTAGTAAATAATAATAATAATTTATTTCGCTCTCAAAGTACATACAACAAAAACATTTATGTAAAGTACAATTTAAATAAGGTATTTGAGGGTGGTACAGCAGCACGTAATTGATGATCTACCAACTCCCAAACTAAGTCAAACTTGTATTTTGGGAGTTATTATAGTGATTCGAGCCTATACTACCTCAGCTAAAATTCACTTTTTATCTCGCTCGCACGATACTGCTCGCGGACTGTGTGAAAGCGAGACAGAGTGCGGTGCTGGGCGGGAGGCAGCGCCAATAGTTTAGGTATTTGCTGTTTACGGTGAAAATAAAGGTAATTAAAAAAAACTAACTAACATAAGACCTGCTTTATAGTTAGTTCAGTTAGTATGCAAAGTTTCATGATCTAATTTGAAGTACTTTTTGAATACCAGCGGTTTATTGTTCGGTTTGGAGGTAACTTTGGATTTTTTTTCTATCGAGAAAATTTTATGGAATCGTGTTTTCGTCTAACATAAGACCTTACATTAATCCTCAACTTTAGCATATATTTATTTCAAAATTAATGCTGCGGAATTTTCGCCATAACGGAGGATCATGCTAAGCCATTTGAGGTATAGGCTCGGGCTTACATAGGCACAACCTTGTAGCCTAGAAATTGATTTCCAACACTTTAAAGTAAATAAATTAAATTAAAATGTTGAAATATACAATGAGAAATAAATTATAGCATCTATTTGAGTTTGACTTTGAATACCCATTCACATCAACAAAAGAATTATGTTTTAATTTTTTATAGGTACATAAAAGCATCTCAGTTTGATCATAATCTAAAGTTTGCAACCAATTACTTAGTTTATGTTTAACCTCGTGTTTAGTTAAACTGTAAATATTGATGGTTGTATACTGCATTATACAGTCTCGAGCTTACTGCTGCTTAAATAATGCTGGAACCGGTTTAACGTGAAAATGAAATGATTGGGACAAATTCCTATTTATTCCTGAACCGGTTCCCGGAGGTGTCTGTGGGATGTAATACTTCCAATTTCATCCAGTTTACTGATGCGCAATACCGCTTGGTGTCATAAAATATCGCATTCATTTTTACACTGCTGTAAGATTTCGCCGTTGAACACATCATAACTGTAGATATGCGTATCCAACAGATAAGTACGTAAGTAGGTAATAAACTTACCCCCTTATTAATAAAACACGAATTGAGTTAATCAATAAGTCCACAAATGAATTGGAGCTTTAGATTTCCATTAGGAATGTAAACATGTTCAGAGTAATGTGTCCCGATCGTAATCAGTGTGCAATTAAACCAGTTGTCAACATTTCCCAACAGAAAACTAGGAAATAATGACGTGGTGTTTATTTTGAACTAGCTTTGGCCCGCGGCTTCGCCCGCGTCGATGTCAGAAAATATCCCTCGGGAACGTACTACCGGGATTAAAAGCACCCTAAAACAATGTACTTAACCGATAATATGTACATTGTTTTCATATAACTATTGGATAACGCGAGGTATTCCACTCAGAGCACTGCGCGGCGCACGCCAGTAAAGCTCCCAGTCGGCATAATATTTTCCGACATCTTCAGCAATCATCGTCATAATTATTACAGCCAATTTACACAAAATTTTAATGAATTATACGCGTAAACCTTCCATCACTCCTTCCATGAATTAGTGAAAACCGTATGGAAATCCGTTTATCGCCTTCAGACAGATAGACGCCGACGACATTGAGGCTTAAAATACACATGCCTGTAACGTGCAGAAAAGTGTGCAAGTAGCTGGCATGCCTTTAGGTATTCACCAATCAGAACTTGTTATGGCACACGGCATGCAAGCTACTTGCTTTTGTGCAAGCTACAGACATGTGTATTCCGGGCTTTATACTATGTAGTGATAGCTACTTGTGTTGGAACCCACCTAATTACTTACCGTAATAGACTTTTTAACCCCCAGTTTCGTGTTGCACGAAAATTTGTTGTCCGACTAGAATTCGAAAGGGCAAGTAAATACCACGCGATAGTGGGTTCTGAATTATATATTATATCAAGGATGCTTGGTGTTGTACGTCGTATTAGCCTTGACGTTAAACATACTGCCAAGTTACTTATTTGATATTTATTGGACAGGAACTACTTCCCATGTTACAATATGACATGGCAAAACTCGTGTAACGTAAGGCCCTCTTACATGAATTGGCTCAAAAGTAACCAGAGAAATTGCGTGATACACTAACAGTAGCAATGACTATAATTTTGACAGTTCAACAATATTCATTGCGTTATTTAGATTGTTGTGCA
This sequence comes from Oligia fasciuncula, assembly GCA_963082905.1. Classification (NCBI taxonomy): domain Eukaryota; kingdom Metazoa; phylum Arthropoda; class Insecta; order Lepidoptera; family Noctuidae; genus Oligia; species Oligia fasciuncula. The sequence goes on along the minus strand of OY720395.1, from coordinate 8,802,211 downwards.
AACAAATTTTTCGAACATATGAAGCAATGGATTAGCAGTATCCTTCAAAACGAAAACACAAACACGTGAAACAAAGTTCAGTTTTTGATTAAAACTGTGCTACCCAATTAGGTCGTTATTGCCAGTTACAAACTTAAATCGGACGCGACTTAGGTACTAGTTTGTGATTAGTTGCTCGTGTACGAACCACAATGTTGGTACCTACTTAGATTTGAGTTTGTAACTTAGATTTGATTTTGTACCTTACTTTTGAGTAGCGTCGCTTTTTAAACGAGGGCCCTTCTTGCATGGAGATACCTACACTGACACATAACATAACACATCACATAGTCTTTAATGTTCCCACTGCTGGGCCACAGGCCTCCTCTCGATGAGAGGGAGTGGGTCATATCCCACCACGCGGGCCCAATGTGGTTTGGTAGATGTCACATGTTTTCAAATTTTTGCCTCTAGGACATGCCGGTTTCTTCACGATATTTTCCTTCACCGTTTTGAAGGTAGTGGTAATGAAATAATTTACGCAAAGTGAGGCGCCTGTCTGGGTTCGAACCTACGACCTACATACAACTACGTACAACTACATACGGCCACAATTACCAACCTGTCTTGAAAGCAAGACAAAAAGCACTACAATTTAATAAAGATACCTGGAGTCGATCTGAAAATTTAAAACGAACAAAGGTAACATTTACCCCACAAAATAAATCTTCTTGATAAAACATAGAAAATAACTTTACCGTTTTCTGTGTGAGAAACATTTTCAGTTACCAATTGAATTTACTGCCAAACATTTATAAAGAATACTGAAAACATAAAGGAGACATATTATGTAGAATAGTTGCGGTTATGTAACAAGCAGTCATACAGTTTAAATTATTATGATGCTCTGTCGCCAAGGCTGACCGAGAGGTCAACGCGTACAATTGACTTCATTTGATCATGATGATCACGAGCTACAAACAACAACTGGCACTGGGCACTGTAATAACTAACGTATTCGTAATAAACCACTTTCAATGTTATTCATTGACAATCATGACGGTTTCGGGAACATTCGATCCCACCAAAAACATTTTCATGTAAAATGTTGCCAAGACGAGACCACATAATTATGGCTCGCACGGCCAAAAAGTTATCAGATCTCATGTAGAGCCAAGCTTCTAACTCTACACGCCCTAACTTTACAAACTCTACACCTTAGTCAAAATATGAGGCTTGGCCGTTTCGTTACTTTAAGTTATACAATAACAGAAAAGTAATGAACAGTGAATAAATTTTTCACCATACGCCCATGTGATGGTAGCGAAACGGCCAAGCCATTTTGACTAAGGTGTAGAGTATGTAAAGTTAGGGTGTGTAGAGTTAGAAGCAAGCTTCAGCAAAGTTATCAGATCTCATGTATATCTGATAACTTTTTGGCAGTGCGAGCCATATGTGGTCTCGTCTTGGCAACATTTTACATGAAAATGTTTTTGGTGTAATTTCACATCTTTTTGAAAGTTGCTTATGAAATAAAAAAAAACATTTTTTTGGGTGGTTCTTTACTAAAAATCCTGAAATATGTATTTTATTATTTATTACAAGGAGTCCCTAATGTCCCTATATCAATTTTCAGAACTCTAGCATCAAAATTTGCGGAAGTCTCGTACAAACTTCCATCCCCTAGTCTGTTTAAGGGGTTGGAGGGTAAAAGTTCCAAGTTTTAGAATTGTTTTGTTGTTTGTGTACTATAACTAGCTTACCTACATATGCTTTCAGCTTTCTAGGACTTCAGGAAGAACCTTAGAATATTGATGATCATCAGTGAGTCAGTGAGTCAGTGACGAAATCGGGGTATTTTAGATATCAATAAAATCTAAAGTATAAGAGCTATGCAATTAAAACTTTATAGGTTTAATAAGTCAACAACTGACATCATATCCCGAAAATTTTGTTTATTATCTGGTATAATCCAAACCCAAGTTAAGAAGGTTCAAAAATACGACGAAGTGCTTTGAGAAAAGGTAGGTAGGTAATGCCCTTGCGCTTCGCTTGGCTCGTCTTGGCGGGGGCACTCCCGTGCCCCCAGATAGCATAGCATTATTCAGCCTATAACGCATCAACGCTTTCAGGGTATTGGTGGGGTTGCCTCGTTTCTGTAGCGCATCGGGAATGTTCGCGGACGCACATATGTATAAATTGCTTTTACGCAACGATGCGAATGAGGTGTGTGTCAGCTCCAACAATATCCTAAAAATGATCACTATCAGGCTCGATTGCATATATATACGGCAATCCCTGCAGTGCCATCTCTCATGGGATGATATAAATTTAAATTAAAATAAAATAGTCTAACATAGTTCTTATGTTTACTAACACAAGTCCTTGTTATTTGATTAAAGAAATTTATTATTATTATAATTTTGTAAATGTCTTTGACATATCTCGGTACCCTGGCCCCCGACTTTTGGTAGGCGTGCCAGGGTCCGAAGCCAACTCGCAGAGGGGCCCCTAAGACAATTTTAAATGATAAGGAGGCACCAACTGACGATTATCCCTGTATGCACTATGTAAGTTATATATTGTTCTCACACACAGCCCACAGGCCTCCTCTCTGTGAGAGGGAGTGGGCAGTAATCCACCACATACACAGTAATCCAGATAAACGGTGAAGGAAAACCCTTCACCGTTTTGAGAGCAGTAGTCATGAAATAATTTTCACAAAGTAAAGCAAAGTAAGTACTGGGTTCGAACCTATGACCTACAATTCGTAAGTTATGGCCGAGCTGGCTTTGGCCGCTCTCTTATTCCTAAGACTTTTTGCATAAATAAGTCCACAAAGCAAATTCTATTTCCGTACGAATACGAATATTCAAAAGAAACCTTGTAACATATGTATTTTGATTTATTTTCGAGCTATTGTCGCTCGCTCTCGCATCTTTGCTTGCTTTTCTTGAACAGCTTAATGAGGAGATGAATATGCATCTTCTTGAAAAAAAATATCCTGCTGCTTGCGATGCCCATGATATAGGTAAAGTATAATTATTACGTACGTTAATACTTTCTCTTTTAGGCTTTATTCATTTTTTGCAAAATGTTACTAGAAATAAAAGTACTCACAACTAGATTAAACAACTAGAGAAGACCGGGAGGGGGGCTTCATTTTGTTTTACCACCCCGGGCCCCCCAGTCAGGCTTAGTCCGCCACTGCTGTAGCGTTCCTCTTCAAATTCAAATAGCCTTTATTAGCAATCTTACAAACTAGTTTAACACTATATTTAAATCAAGAGTTTAGACATTCAAAATCTCCAGATTGCTTTGCTCTTTAGCATAGGCCCCCAGGCTTTTCCATAGCGTTCCTCTTATAGCAATGTAAATTTTGCCAAGCAATTTCTTACAGTGCAATTCTGAAGGACATACAGTTGGGACAACGACCCAGACGAACGTACGTAGGTACCTATAGCTACCTCAGTATAAATAGATAGGTAACCTTTCAGTAATTTCTAGGAATCCAAGCGAGTCCCAGCTTTCTTAAGCTGCCTACAACTTGACGATACCGCCTTAGTTGTGTCAACAAGTACTCTGGCGCAATTATCTGGCTTTGAAAAGAATTTCGGTTTGAATAACAACAACGTCTCGCGCCGTTGGCGTAGCTTTAATATTTTATTATGTAGTAGAATATTCTTTTGACTTATTTTCTTATTATTGTACACCTTAAAGGTATTTTGTAGAGATACCTACGTTTTTAATTTTCACCAATTTCAATTCATGGGTTTCGAGGGTGCTGGAGCCGATAGTAAGGTCAAAATAAAAATCCAAGATGGCGGCTGCAAAAATTATCAAATTTTTCGTCAGTTTGAAATTTTTGCATCCGCCATCTTGGATTTTCATTTTGAACTTCGTTCCTGTCGGGGTCCCCCAATCCCACACGTCTTTTTTTATATATCTCTATATAATTATGAGTCGAAGTCGCTTTTTGTGTCAGTCTTTATGACCACGTTATTCTTCTAAACTGCGGGACGTATTTCGAAGCGGTTTTCACCATCTTTTAGATAATTGAGGTTTCACCATCTTTTAAAACAGAAAACAATGCTCAACTAAAACGGGGTTGCTTTTTTCTACTTTTACCCCGAATTTAAAGTCCATTTTCCACAACCCAGACAGAAACTACGAAGATAGGGATAGTAATCATTCATTTAAGTCGCTGCTGGTTTTAATAAGCTTCAAATCCACTAAATTATAAAGTATAAAGTTCTGTCCGTCAATTCAATTTAACTTATTCGTCATATACAATATAATACAACTAATTATAGTTTATACAGGGTGAAAAAAAAAACAACTAAAGAACAATGGGTTTTTTTAACTGCTTATTTCTAACAATGTATCTTTTCATTATTTTGACAATTTTCGGGCCGTTGCTGATATGCACAGTTGGGACTTAGGTCCAATGAAGCTTATGTAAAAACATTCTCGTCGAATACAAAATAATATGCCGCAGGGCCTTGTTTAAAACTCAATATTCAACAACAACAAAGGTCTGAAAATCTACCATCGCAGACAGGACACCCTGTATAGAATTTAAGAATTAAAAACGTATACGTTTTGTTTGTATTTCTGTTTAAATCGTCGGGTTCTGGCTAATAATGAATCAGGCAATACGAATATGTTAGTCCACTGAAATGCACTCGAGATCTTCGTAAGTCAACTTTAATTAAATTTTAAACTTTGCCTTTGTGTACGCTGTATGTCCTCAAATTTCTCTTTGCAAACTTCGGAGATAAGACTGTATTCTTTTTACATTTTTCTTCAAAAGTCGAAAACTATGCGGCCTAAAAAAAAGAAAAAATGTTTGAGAATGTGCAAACTGCGTTCTTTCAAATGATACCCCACAGTAGCCCGACTTCAAATATTTCAGACCCCCTTTCAGTACCTGTTTCAAAAAATATACATCGTCGTTATCTAAAACTGTTCCAAATTTCAAGTTGATAACATTAGTAGGTAGTTCTTGAGATATCCAGCTGTGACAGACAGACGGCCAGGCAGACAGACTGAGTCTCACCATAGGTAAGGGTTCCGTTTTACCATTTCGGTACGGAACCCTAAGCTTTATAGTGTTTCTTTTTTGGAAGTCGGTGGTTTTATTTTGTAACTTTTTATTTTATTTTTTACTTTGTAGTTGTACCTAACACAAATTCATACACACACACCCACTACATACATTCATACTATTTCGAATAAACCTCTTTCGAACAAAAAATTATTTTGGAAATCCGTCCTTATAATTATGTATAATGGAGTTATGCCCAAACATACATAAAATAGTATAACATCCGAATTGAGAACCTCCTCCTTTTTTGAAGTCTGTTAAAAAGACAAGACACTAAGTAAAGGAAAACTCGAGGAAATAGACAAAAGTAATTTTTTTTATTGTTTATAGACAAATACCTAATGATTCTAAAATATTCAAGATATTTCTGTATATCAATACCAAGAATTGATAATACTGTTGGCAACAACATAAAGATAATTTTAGTAAAATTCAAATGTCATTACTTGGCAATAATATTGTAATATTTTGTAGTGGCAACTCTCATACTTCCGTTTACTTCCTTAGCCATCTTACAAGCAGCTTGCACGGTCACGTATTTTTTATTATATTATAAAATAAGATACTGTATTTGTGTCAATAATAATAATAATAGGTTGTGTACTCAAAGCTGTACAATAAATAGTGTGCATCTAAAAGCGTCTTTAAATTGAAGATTCCTCCTGGTACGCAGCCCGAAAATTACTCCTGGCGTGGCATAGCAGGACGCGTGCCCGCCAAATACGCTTTTTACAAATCATTACTATTTATTCTAAACTAAATCAATAGATAAGCAAGCAATTGGAACGTTTTCCCTAAATGAGTAGTCTTTTATCTAAAACACCTGCAATATTACATATTATGTGTCATATCGCAGGTGTTTTAGATAAAAAAAACGCTATGGCGTTTCCGTGTAAATTGTCAACTCAATGATTATTTTCACAGATTAGTTTATCAGTTAAAAAAAACAACCGACTTCCAAAAAAAACACTACAAAGTGAAAAATAACTCTAATTTCGGAAGTCGTTGTCGCTGGTTCTGCATTTTTGTTTCTTGACACCGACTTTCGAAATTAAAGTTATTTTTCAGTTTGAATAATGTTTTTTTTTGGAAGTCGGTTGTTTTTTTGTGTAAAAAGTTTTTATTTTTCACTTTTTAGTTGTACCCACCACACGTAAAGAGTACAGGCGTGATGTTATCTTGTGCGATTGCGTAAACATTGCATACATGTGCGATAGCAGCAATCGCGTTTGATTTGCTGGCATTTATTGAAGAGTTCCGTTGTCTGTCTCCGAAATTCATCATCAGATCTTTACAAAATTTAAATGGGATCAGTCGGTTCAGCCGTTCTTGAGTTATAAATGGTGTAACTAACCCGGCTTTATTTATTTGTATAGATAGATAAACATTCAATGAAATTATGTAGCAGGCCTTCTCATTTTTACATCATAGCCGTTAACAAGGTGAAACATATTCATAAATCTTGTGGTACAAATGCAACAAACGTGTGCATCTCGACTTTGCTTTAGAAATAGCAAAAACAAAACGTAATATCTTAACAGCACTCATAAAACCACAGCTGTTAGTCACAAAACGAGAAGGTCGTATGTATTCATAGAAATTGTTTTAATAACGGGCAATATGAATGTCCTATGTGTGTGTGTGTGTGAATGTGTATGTGTTATGTGTGTGGTCGGACCTATGGTTATGGCTATAAAAATCAGGAAAAGTGACTAAATCACGCATTCGCCTGACCTGAAACATTTTGGCGATGGTGAAACCATCGCCAAAATGTTTCAGGTCCAACCTTTGTTATTAAAAACCGGCCAAGTGCGAGTCGGACTCGCACACGAAGGGATTCCATACCACAAGGCAAAAACACATTTGTTGTATGGGAGCCCCTTAAATATTTATTTTATTCTGTTTTTAGTATTTTTTAGTCCAAACAATAGGTTTTTTGTAAATAGATAATTGCTTCATTTTTGCAATAAATTACCAGCGTTGTGTCATCACGCTTCCCTTTATTTTCTATGCAGTCCGACAAAGACCGCGCTTTAGGTCATGTCGCCTTATCAACCAACAGACAGGTAACTCCGAAAAATGGGGTGTTGGAGTTTGAACGTGAAAATCAGAATATGCCTTGGAAAAATGCTATTCATCCCCATCAACATCCACAGCTCGACTTTACCCACTGCTGAGTAGGTATGCCCTTCTTTTCTTGTGCCAATCCCCACGGTCCTGTGCCGTCCTATTAGGTGCTATTAATTAGGTGCATGTAATACTTATTTTGCAAGAAGAAGTTACCTAAAAGTATATAGATACTAGAGTGCAGTGCTGTGGGTCCTCCATAGTACAGCATCATGCTGAGTGGAAGCTTGCTTGTCACAGTCACGACGAGCAGCTGCCGACTATTTCTGTTTTGTGCTCGTAGATTATACATGTGTTCTTATCTATTTTGTTTTATTTTTCTGATTACTCGACTTAATTATCTTTTTGTATACACGTGTTTCATGACAAATAAACCATTAATTTATTCTTTTTTACTAGATTTTCGAGACCGGGATTTTTTCTGGTTCCTGTGCTATAATAGCGAATAGGGTAGATATTCTAACTTTTTGCTGAACTAAAAACACAATTCTTTATTAAATTTTTGCTTCGATACACGTTGTATTTTTCTTTTAGTTATTTTCTTGATGGAACACGATAACTCGCTTTGGACCACCATTATTTGTATGATGTTTATAGTGTTACAAGTATATTTTCCGAAGCCTGTTAGCGGATACAGACATTGCGAGGCATGCGCAGCGCACGGCGCACATTGCATGATTCGCAATGGGTGGACGTTCATATTCGTGGTGAGGCATGTGCTAATTTATTTTGCACTATAGATTACCTAATACTCGTTGACGCCCCTTTTTATTTTTATTCGGACAATTATTTCCTGCTATTTCCATTGATTAAACGAGGGAAATAACAGAAATAGGACATTTTTCAAATCTTCGAAGTCATTTATACTTTAGGTACGTACAGGTGGATAATGAAAATCAGTACAAAATACTAGTTTCTCGAAACCACCTATAAAAGCTGTGCTCATAGAGACAGTTTGCGAATTTTACTGTTGGCCTACTATAACAACATTCCATCATTCATTCGACGTACATACTCACACACGTATACAACATTATTTTTAGTATAATTAGGCATGAAACCCGAAACGCGTGTCTAGTATTTTTATGTAAAGAATCTATGTCATGTACAAGATTTCAAAACTGTATCATGCATAATCACAAAGTTATAAGCTTGTTAAGTTACCTGTTTGTCCGTACAAAAACATGCTCACCCACGCCGCCGGGATGTGTAACGTTTGATATAATAACAAAAGTTCTAATGATCATAAGACCTAATTTCATTTCATATATTTTTTTTTTTAACTAAAACTACACAGAAACTAAAAAATTACGTCGAAAACTTCATCCGCATCGCTGTCGACTGGTAATGTACCCAAGAGACTAAGAGACTACAAGAGTACCCAATTATATCAATAATGAATTATTGATATAATTTCATTTCACATAATTTCATATGGTATAATGAACAGTTTATATAATGCATATTTGAAATAATATTCAATAAATATAATATTCAGTTGCTATAATATTCAAAAACGTTTAATATAATTTGGAAATGTTTACATTTTTTTTTTGCAAAAACTGATTAGATTTTAAACCGTGCCCTGTCAGTTCACCAAAAATTAATTTACATTTTTTACTTGACAAGTAACGATTAGCAAAAACATGATTTGTCATTTCATGATTATACAACAACAAGTTTGCCAAATAATTCACTTTGCAAAATAATTTCGTGTTATTTGACAAACAATTATTTTTTAAAGTATTCATTTTATCTCTTAAAACAACGTTTGGCATAAAAACGTTTTACATTTGACTTATTATTACATAATTTCCTAAAAATGGAGAACGATATTTCGATTTTCATACTACACACAACATTACACACTGTCCGCGCCGCGCGCGCCGTCTTGCGCTCATTGATAAATAGTACCTAGATACCTAACCGTTCGGCGCGGAGATTGGATAGCCTACTTAGTGTCGCTCGGTGTCCAACTTTTAACCTTTTTTGAATATTTTTGGGACAAAATATAACTTGGGGTAAAAATGATTGGAAACGATTCTGTTACTTATTCTGAACAAACTATATTCAGGTTTCGCATAAACTAAAAATAACGTTGTATACCGCAGATTACTTATTATTTATACAGGGTCAAATTAAATTAGCTAGTGAAACTTCGCAAAACGTGTGTCTAGATAATTAAATTTGACCATGTATTAGGTCTATACGTAATAAAATAAAAGATTTCCATATCTTTGGGAACTATTTTTATAAATAATGCTGTAATTTTTTCCTTTCTTCATCAACGAAAAGTTTCGTTCGGAGATTTTAGTTTCTAACAAATAAATAGGTAAGTTCTGAAGTACAGCTACAGACTCATTAATGTAGGTACTCCCCATCACTTTTCCCTAAAGTTTCATTAGAAAACCAGCGTCAGACAGCGTCTGTCTGGCATTAATGTTGAAATGAACCTTTTTGGCGCAGCCGTGAGGCACACATTATTGTTGTTGAAACACTATTTTTATTTTGTTTGTAAATTTTATATTTTGTGTTTCACAAACTGTGTCCAAATACACTTTTTTTTCTTCTTTCTTTTCTAATATATTTTTTACTGGCTAACTGGTTTTTTTATATATATTTTTTTTAGTGTAGGTATAATGCAAAGGCTATACTTTAATAATTTGGTCGGATTGCCGTCCCATTGGAATTATAACTTAGGAAAAGAGCTGTTTGCGCACACCTTGAGATTATCCAAGTACGCAGACTGTGACCGAGATTCGACCGGGAGGATGTTAATAATTTGGTAATGTAGTTGGAAACAAACCTAATTAAAAATAATCTTACCTGTCCAGTTATTGTGAAGAGTATGGCGAGCAGTATCCGCAGCGGTAACCGCGCGCGGTACGCCCGGTGTGACCACAGCCTGTGCACGCCCGCTGTGATTCCAAATCCGGACGTGTATATCGTGCCGAATGCTGAAAAAACACGACTTTATTTAAGAAAATTGTATGGCTCGACATTATTTGAATTGAACTATCAGTACGGATTTTTGCGCTGCAAGTGGCTGCAATGCAATATAGAATGTTGACTAAAAAAAATAGTCGAAACTATTTGGCGTGTACAACAATTCCGGAAGTTTCAGATTTTTGATTTGGAGACGTTTTCTTTAACTACCGAAGAAGAATAAATTGAAATTATTTATTTATATTCGCTTGAGTAACTTCCAAAGCTGAAAATGATGTTTCTGAGGGATCAAACAATCATCATTTAACAAAAAGTTTGGTGGAATTCGCCCTTAGTATTCCTGAGAAGAAATGGCGAAACGAACTCTAAGGTCAATGTTCGGAAACGTATTAAATCTGTCTACCTTTTATATTTATTTTTCACGAGCTTTCCAAACACAAAGATAATACTTCAAATACAGTGGAAAAAGCAACTGTACTATTAATCTTGCTTCTTCAATCTTTCAGGATTTTCCTCGTATTTTGTATTTATGATGAAAGTTGTAGACTTAGCGTAGGCTGCTAATGTACTGAATAAAGGTGTATAAAGATAGAATAAAAATATCACTTACCAAATAATATTGTGTACAGCTTAACTTGGTTACTAATCATCAGGTACAGTCCGTATAATGAAACTAAATGCAAAAGAATTTGTACGGTGAGGTCCGGCCATCGCCATTGCGCCTTAAATCCCATGGCTTCATATTTTTCAATATCAAAGTCAGCATCACTTGTCACTTCACTAGTACTGTCACTTAACACTGTATTATTGTTCTCTAAATGAGCAACTTTGCCATTTTTGTATGAAAGGGGACTCATTTTTAGTTCCGAATGCATTTCTTCTCCACACATTTCGATGTTCTGTTGCGCTGGAGCCATTCTGTGGGGAAAAGAGAAATTCTTATCAGAAAATTATTTGCACAAAATTTTCTTAACGGCTTTGTGCGTTATTAGAACAGTTAAATCAATCACAGCAGAGCCGACCCCTCTAAGGAGCTTACAAAAATAAATGGTGATAAGTAATAGCCTATAGCTTCTTCGCCTTGCTCGTGCCGCACCCGGCGGATAACAGTTTACTTATTTGTCATTTTATCTGTTATTTATATATTTCATGATAACCAGTTAGTGTAATCCTTATCGCTGTATTAGTAAACACAGGTATTCCAAGGACGTGAATTTTGTCTGGCCTAGTACGGACAAAAAGTTAATTTAATATTCAAAAAAATAACTGATAGTGTGAAATCCCACCACAGCTTTCGTTACTTGGCAAATCTTTGCGGATTTTTTATTTTTTATTATTTTGATAAAACAATTTTATTGTTGAACCAAAAAAAAATGTTTTTTTTATTTCCACGTAGGTAAGTTAAAAACTTTTTTCACGAACATTGGGTTATAAAGTCAGTCATGTTGATTTTTGTGAAACCTCCCCCTATTAAATTAGGACTTTCCCTCAAAATCCTTCAGTACCCCTACCATGAGTTGTTATCTAAGGTATTTAGTTGTTGTTGAATTTATATGTCACTGTTGTGAGTGTCGTTTTCAATTTGTAATTTTGTTGACTTTGTGTGGTATGGTACACGGCGTTTTTTAATTAAATTCAGTGAAATAAGTTTACAAAAAGACAATAATACAATGAGGACCAGTGTGGCACAATTTTTAGAAACTGCACCAATACTGCCGCATTTGCGCTAAAAATCGCCGGTTCATTTCTCGCATGGAGCAAAAATGTTGTGTGATCCAATTAACGACGATATAACCATGTGGTTATATTCTCTTTGGATCCAATCTTCCAAAGAAAGATACCTAATTGTTCCGGGTCTGGGTGTTTGTACATGTGAGATTTGTGTTTGTAAATGCACCTACCATACAGGAGAGATCCTAGTGTCCAATGTTTAAAGAAAAAATTGTGTAGTTAGTAGGTACTAAGTATGTGTTTTTATGTAAATTCTTGTGTTCCTTATGTTGTTATATATTATTATGCTGTATGTTTCCCGTATAATAATAAAATAAATGAAAAGGTTGTTTAAGTAAAATGTCTTTTATTTAAATTTAAGTTAATATTCATCACAGAAAGCCTCCTAGGTAGCTGCGTAATGCCCTGCTCGTATGTAAGCTAGAAGTTTCATTTTTCTGTAATTTTGGTTTGAAATTCGCGTTGTTTACGTCGTTGGTCTTCAAATTCAGCGGCCGTTAACGTATTCCATGCTAAATAAGCTCTACCAGACATTATTTTGACTCAAAATACTCAAAAGCGTATATAATTTTAATGAAAGCATATGTTTCACACGTCAAAATGCTAGTGAGCCACTTATCTACTATCGTAAGCGTATTTTTCGATAGCCTGTGTAAATTAGTGACTCATGGTGCCGTTTTGTATGGCGATAGCTGAAAAAGGTTAGTGACTATCGAATAGATTACGTTGTGTCTTACCTATCGAAATCTATAGTGCTCATGGTACGAATTTTAATTCTTTCTGTGACTGCTAGGGGTGCTGTACAATATGACATACATAATTATTAATAACGGAGACGCTAGCGAGTTTTGGCTGCGCAAAGTCATGGTAGAGCTCAGGATTGAAAGTGACGTGCGTTACGCTGCCTGGGCGGTCACCACAATCCTATCGACATGTAAATTATTACAATGTATCCAAGCAGACATGGATGCTATGAGAGAATAAAGAATCCTACATACATAGAGCATAACTATGTACCATACAAAGACATGGGCTAAAAACATAAAATCCTTCTTGTCAGCCGGGTTTGATGCTTTCTATTATATTTATAACTTTGTGGTGCCGTGTGTGACTGCATCATGAATGTTTTGTTGTGATTTCTCAAAAAAAAAGTCATAAATCACAATTTATTCGAAAATATCATTGGCTGTACCTTTCTTGTTGGACTATGGATTTTTGCATTGCAGTTCACCTCGGATACCTTTAACTGGCATCTCGAACAATTCTGATTTTGCCTGGTTTCCAACCGAGATCCAACGTTCTATAAACTGGGTGCATAAACAAATGAATCATTTGTCGTTAGTTTTGAGTGAAATTCAATCTGTTGGAAGACGGTGGATTACTGCGTGATCGACAGGCTTGAAGTCATCAGATTTGGGAAGGGTCTTATGGCCCTTCACCAAAATTTACGACGAACAAAAATATACAGGGTTTTGAAACACTATTATTGCTTCATAATACACTAGCACCCCGCGGTTTCACCCGCTTATGTGTCGATTCCGTTTGAATATCGGGAAAAAAACTATAGTATGTTCTTCCCCTGGATGCAATCTATCTATCTGCCAAATGTTATCGAAATCCCTTCAGTGGTTTAGGCGTGAAAAGGTAACGTGCAGACAGACAGACAGAGTTACTTTCGAATTTATAATATTATTAAGTATGATTTTGTTTTATTTTTGTCCATTTCTGGGCCAAGTTTGGACAAAAATCCATCTCCTTTGTATGGAAGTTGACGCGGTGTATGCTCATCTACCTATCTACTTGATAAAGTGGCCAAAGGTTGGTAACATCCGATGACGCATCGTGTATGTTATCGACGATAGATTGCCAGATGTTAGGGTTTAACATGTATTATGTGATTATTAGATACAGTGATTATTCGATCCTTTTTAAATTTAGAATTAAATGGCATTGTCATTTATTGTTCTTCTCTCTTCAATAAACACGTCATGTGTTTACTTATTGTCTTGCCGACTGCCGCGACACATGTTTAGTTCAAGGTCAAAAGGATCAATAAAGTTATATGTTTAGTAATATAACAATGGAATTAATTATTTCATAATGATGGGCACAGGTCTCCCAACACACTTCCGGGACATGATACGTGCCACAGTTTTTTTTCGGTGATTGATTGAGCAATGATTGATCATTTCTGCTTTAAAAGTATTAAGGTTATGTGGTTCTACACTTGCATGACAAGTTGACTATTACTTAACACAGCCTAACCGTCTGGGTCTAGCAGCGTGCAATTTTGAAGAAGAGTTTCTCATTAAACGAAGGAAGGATTTTTGAAAATTCAATCCCTTTTACGGGATGAAAGTTTGTATGGAAAGTTCACTATCAATCAATCAATTCATTTATTTTTCAGATCTTATAATACTTAAATACACAACTTAGACACTAGTGTTAGTATACATCCATAATAATTGTTAGTTACAAAGGTCTTAAAACTAAGTTAACAAAAAAAAAATGAAATCACTGTTACTTAAAAATACCAAACAACACAAACAAAAACCTCCAAAATGTCAAAAAATAATATCGTAGTTGTATCCCTCATTGAATCTACAACTTATGATTGAATTTACGATATTATTTTTGACCCAAGCGTCGTCGTCGCGTCGGGGGACGGGACGACAAAATATGACACTAATATTATAAAGGCGAAAGTTTGGGGGTGTGTGTATGTGTTTAGTTTGTTATTTCTTCACGCTCAAACGGCTGGACCAATTTTGATAAAATTTTGTATGGAGGTAGCTGACACCCTGGATTAATATATAGGCTTCTTTTTATCCCGATATTCCCACGGGATCGACATTTACGCGGGTAAAACCGCGTGGCGCAGCTAGTATTTTTACCGACTTCACAAAAAGGAGGAGGTACTATGTTCGGATGTTTGTGTTTTTTTTTTGTATGTTTGTTCATCGAATACTCCGCCAATTGTCGACGGATTTTCAAACTTTTTTTGTTCGAAAGTAGATAGTTCTGAGGTGGTCCCACTGTCACCAAGTTAGGATCTGATGATGGGATCTTAGATCCACCAACCCGCACTGGGCCCGCGTGGTGGATTACGGCCCACTCCCTCTCACTGAGAGGAGGCCTGTGTCCCAGCAGTGGGAACATTATAGGCTGATTGTGTGTCTGTGTGATGGGATCTTAGAGAAATCGAGGGCAACCCTCAAATTTTATAGGCTCACTTATTGAGGAACACCGAAGTACATAGAGACCTGATACTTACTGAAGCCAGGAGCATCAGAAAAAGTACAAACCTTGAAATTACAGCACCGTAGTCGTGTTTGGGCTCATTTTAAACAGGACTAAATTTTAAGTTCAATGCAATGTTGACATGTCTGGCCTGATGCTGCAGCCAGGATTATCAGCTAGGAGAGTGAAATACTAGAAGAACTCCTCAACAATTAACGTCCCTGCATCGGGAAAAGCAATATTTTGTAAAAGGTGATCAGCAGTTGACATTAGGCTATTGTAACTTAGATAAATTACAAACTGATCCACTAAAAAGTAAAAAATAAAAACTTTTTTACAAAAAAACAACCGACTTCCAAAAAACACTATAAAGTGAAAAATAACTTTAATTTCGGAAGTCGGTGGCAAAAAACAAAAATACAAATCCAAAGACACCGACTTCCGAAATTAAAGTTATTTTTCACTTTATAGCGTTTTTTTCTATAAAAGCATGCATTCATTATTGCTGGATATAAACCTTGGTTTATTTGGCGTTTATTAGCCGTCCTTGGCTTGGTTGGCTCATACAGCGACGGAGACGACGCTTTATCATTGAGCTGGTATTCAGCTGCATCCGGTTAGACTGGAAGCCGACCCCAACATAGTTGAGAAAAAGCTAGGCAGATAATGATGATGATGAGTTATCGTTGACCTGATTTCTTGCAGGAATCATTCATGTATTCATGAACATTGGTTCCGTGAAATAATATTTCAGTGGTTGCACTTTCTCGCTTCACTGTACTTATTTTTTAAACTTCGGGGGGAATGGAGAATGTAATTAAACGATATTATTATTATAAATTTCGGGGGGAAAAAGAACAGGGGAAATCAGTACTAACCCAATATTTCGACCCGGGTGCTTCTTCGAGTAAGGCATTCTTTGGTGATTTTCATGGCAATTTTCAATTTTTTTTTTTTATTGATAGCAGAATCTTAAAATATAAGTACGTAAAAGTAATATTTTTTATAAAAAGGCACCTCAGAGAGCGATAAACTTACTTAGAGAGATAATCGAGGTTAAAAAAATGGAGGCCACGCTAATCACAAAACATCCCACGAAAATGAAAATTTTAATTTAACTTTCTCAAATGAGTTACATATTGTTACTTAAAGAAATTATTTTATTATATGGCAAAAAAAATAGGTAGGTTACTAAGGCAGAATTTTTTTTAGTAGAATCAGTCCAACATCATTTATTATTTGTAAAAATATAACACTAGGTAATTTAAACATAAAAAAATAACACTAATATTATTAGGTACGGTACTTATAAAGTCACAAACCCATCGAATGTGATATTTTAAGTTTGATTTAAACTAATTTACATTTAACTAAAGTAATAAAAAATATTTTCATAACTAATACTACACTACTACTCACTACTACTTCTACTTTTTTTTTTATATTTTCCATATTTTCATTCATAACTAGTACAAAACTCAAAGTTATTTCATTTGCATAGTAAAAAATTGATCGGCGTGGGTCAAAACTACCACGTAAACCACGGAAATCACGACCACTGAAATCAAAATAAATCCTTTGTGGAAAAACCTTTTAAGCAAATAAACTTTGTTTTGATTATAAGTTACGTTACCTTATATTTGATCGTTACAATATTTTATGAAATAAATAAATTCACAGACACCGGAGATAATTGTACCACCCAAATCAAAGTTTTGAGAAACCAAACCCACGCAACGAAGTTCTTATCATCTATTTTTTGAAAATTCGACGCCTCTTCACACAAGCACTCTGCCCGGCCGTCGAAGCGCGACTAGTTGTAACTTGAATTAGGATGACGCAACATCGGGCCGCGAATTTAGAGATATGCTAGTGAAATTATAATAATTCACGCAAATCAGCAATTGCCTCGGGACAGTAACTATTTAATTTTTTTTAGGAAATGTAGTTCTTTTAGAACTGTGGTATAATTTTGCATAGCATTGTAAACTTCTTAGGACTTAGTGTTTTTTTTTTTTGGTAAGCATGTAGCGTTTAATTTAAAATATATAATTTACTAAGTGACCTGGGGGCCTAAAAAGGCCACTTTGGCAGAATCATAAAAGGATAACATAATGGACAGTTAACTGTTAAGTTAATCGTATCAAATCCCATTGTTGAAGCATTTTTCAGTTATTTTTTTTGTCTATGCTAAAATACCAATCAATCCAATCCAAATCCAATACATCTTTGATTATACCTACGTAGTGCAGCGAAATAAAAAAAAAAACGGACTGTCTTCGCCACATTATGATTCATAATGTTATCCTTTTATGATTCTTCAAAGTGGCTTTTTTAGGCCCCCAGATCGGGGCTTGGGACACACCACGAAAATCAAAGAATGCGGGTATTTTATTTTTTAATGATATTTAATTATAAAGATAATTGAATAATAATCAGTAGGTAACCCAGATAAGAGAGGATTTAAGGTTTGCGCGAAAAAAATGGCTTGCTTCTATTATTTTTAAGTAAAGCCGCTTGAAAAACCTGTCCAAAAGAATGACCCAACTATGCTCACTAATATTTAGTAATTATTCTATAACTTGTTTAATATTTTTAAACGTAAAGAGCTGATAATCTAAAAACAGCTGACCCAATTTTCTTGAATCATAGCTCTCTCGATCAAGACACCTGTCAAACAAAAATAAAAAATCTAGATGGGTTCAGCCGTTTGGGAGCTACAATGCTACCCACAGATACACCGTTACCCAGATACCTACACAGACACACAAATACATAGATACATAGACACATAGATACACAGACAGCGATACCCAGATACACACGTTAAACTTATGACTATAACACCCTTCTATTTTCATCGTGGGTTTAAATAGAGCATTTCTCTAATTAATTCCTAACATGCTTGTTGCCTAGAATAGCAACCCAACGAATAACTTTAACCCTGTTGTAACTTGTCTACCTTTCCGAAAGGCTTGACACTTTGAGCTTCGGTATTTTATTAAACGACGCAAGCGAGAAATAAGTCGCACAGATTTGTTTTTATTACAGCGAACCGTAATAAACACTGACTGAGAAGAATTTATCTAGAACAAATGAATATTTATGTAAGCTAGAAGGCCTAGGTTCGCACCACTAATCACTAAACACATTTTTAACGACAAACGAATTTAAAACATATGTACTTCTTTTTCTTTCAATAATTTGAAGATGATAGAGACAGAATGATGGGTAAGGTTAAATTAAATAAGCTAGCGAAACACTGGATATCGATATCTAAACGCGATAAATAAAAAATATTTGATGTATTTTTTGGGAGTCAACGATCGCTGCCAGATTTGTTGCTTAAAGTATGAGTTGAGAAAATCGGTTTTCTTTCGTTTTATCGTCTTTAGATATCGATACTCATAACGTCTATGAAGTTTACACAAAAAAAAAAACTATATTTCAAGTGACTACACAAACTGCACATAATATCATTAAATTAATTTATTTTATGTTTTATCATGTTTAGATAATTATCGATACCCATAAAGACCGCGTAGTTTCGCTAGCTAACTTGATTTGACGCTCTACACGTTTTTTAATTTGGTGCTGGTGGTGCAAGCGGGCCTTACAATACGACTGACCGCGACGACGTAACATGGCGGGCCTGAACATAGGCACTAAGAACTTTCACGCATGTTCTCTCACTCGCACTCGCCTCATGGCACCATTTGGTTCTTAAAAAACCTTACTGCGCAGCCTTCTGCGTAAAGTTCGGGCTCACCAAGATACATCGGTCGTATTGTACTACATATTTTATTTTAACAATGCATAAAATAGGGAGGACATCGCTGGCAAAGTACTGGTCACCAATAATCAGTGTTCAGTTGAAACAATATGCACACTCATCATCTGCCTAGCCTTTTCCCAACTATGTTAGGGTCGGCTTCCGGACGCAGCTGAATTTATATGACGCAGCTATTTTACATGGTGCGACTGCCTATCTGATCTCCACAACCCAGTTACTGGGTAATACGATACCCCTTGGTAAGACTGGTTATCAGACTTTCGGACTTCTGACTTGTAACGACTGTCAAAGATCCACGAATGATAGCCGGAACCAACGGCTTAACGTGCTGGTATATAAAGATGGTCACCCATCCACAGACCAACCGCGGCAAGCGTAGCTTAAACTGATCGATCAACCTGTGCGGCTGTTATTATTTAGCCACGGACCCCTCTGAAGCAATATTATGCACACTGCAACCACAATATTCATTTTATCTACGACAATTATGGGCGAGACCATCTACATTACCTACCGTTGTAAATCTCCGTGATGAAACAATGTTAAGAGCGGGAAGTAACCAAATTAGCCTTACTTCAATATGATTTTTCGTGAAATTGATAAAACTTAGGTATAAAATAAACTAATATGAGTACCTAACTAAATGATATTTCCACACTTATTGTGCAACAGAATACCAAAATAATAAAAATTTCTCGATAAAAAAACATCATTAAGTCAACTTTCAGGATTTTTCGATTTGTATTTAATATGCTTTGAATAAGGGTTGATTTTTCAATCGACCGATAATTTTATTCCACGAACAAAAATTATCTGTCGATTGAAAATTCAGCCCTAATAGGTATACTATATCTATACATTATTCTATACTACTGGTATTCAGCTGCGTCCGGTTAGATTTGAAGCCGACCCCAACATAGTTGGGAAAAGGCTAGGCACAAGTCAAAAAAATTGTGCAAGTACTTTTTTAAATTCCTTTTATTTGTGGTTTCATTACGACGACAAGCTTATAGCACTTACGACGTTCTTAGTTCGTGGAAGAAGTCATCTTCTGTCCCACGCACTGACCTCTAAACAAGTAGTTGTATAATAATACAGGTCAGTGATTTCGGTAAAATTTATAACATAGCCAACTAACAAATTTCACGTTCATTTAAAAGTTCGTGCTGGACATTTAGACCTTATTGCGATTAACCAGAATACAAATTCGTCTACTCCCACTTTTCTTGACAAATTCCGTGTATGGTAAGTTGGTAACCCTAAAGACCTGCGCAGACGAAGGACAATTTGTACGCGGACAAATTTTCCGCAACGATAAAATGTATGGAAATCCCAGTAGTCTACTTCTCCTTCGTGTGTGTTATTGCATAGATTTCCATACGTTCTATCGCCGCGGACAAATTATTCGCGTGCAAATTGACCGTTGTCTGAGCAGGCCTGCGAACGAGCGAGCTGGCGGGCGAAGCGAGGCAAGGGAAACTATATAAACTAAACGAAGTTTTGGCGAGCTAAACTATGTGGGTTCACAGCGAAAACTTCGGAGAGCGAGGGGAGCGTTCCGTCTCATGTCACTCGAGCGAGGGTCGGTCGACTAATGCCGGCCACTCACGATCAAGTTCACCGTCAAGTTTGCAGCGGACTTGAAGCCGCGTCCAGTAAACTTGACCGTGTATGGGTATGGGTATGCATCATAAGTCGACTTATCATGCATACCTATACCCATACGCGGGAGAGGGCGGGCGCACCGGGCGAGGCGGGCGGGTAGCCGAGCCGATCGAGCGAGCATCGTTTCACCTCTTTTCATACTTCGGTTCAGTCTTTTATAGTCACACAGATCTATGTGAGAATCGTACAGTGGTGTGTGTATGTATTTAATTATTTTTAGTTTTTTTTACACTTAATTACTCACAAACGTTGTTAATTTATTTCATTGTGCCTGTTATTTAATACATAGAAAATATACAGCGAAAGGAATTTCCTTCCAACCAGGCGGCGCGGCGGGAAAATGGCGTTACACACTATCAGTAGCAATGGGTTTCATTTTGACAGTTAACAATGCGTTATTTACGTTGTTGAGCAGGCACATTTTTCGAACTTAAGTAGCAATGGATTAGCAATATCCTTCAAAATGATTCAGATTGAGATTTACAGTGTTTTAATTAGGGCGCGGGTTTCCCACGACACTTCTCGACTTTTTGTTTCAAGCTTGTATTTAAATGGACCATGTTTTAATATGTATGTTGGAACTAAACCCAAAAATAAATACATATAGTGCTGATAAAACTAAATTAGCTGTTATCAAATATTTGGACTAATAAATATTATCTAAATACTTGATAAGAATTATTATCACAGAAGTGTGGCTGGTCTTACTATTATGACGTATTGAGTGTATTCTACCTTAAATTTTCCTTGATTGAAATGGGAAGTACTGCTTACAAATGACGTTTAGTACCTATCATATAGGTAGGTAGGCTTTCCTACCTTGTCTAGTTTTTTTGAAAGGAAGTTTTATAACGGAGCTTCCGGTAGAAGTAAAATGGGAGAAATCGTCACGTAACGTAAAAGCGTTATGCGCCATCTTGGATTTTTATTTTGACTTCAGCACCCTCGAAAACCATGAAAACTGTCTCTCTCTCTCTCTATCTGACTTTTTCTATTGTATGTAATAATAGTAGATTGTACAACTACTGCATAAAAGAAGTAATTTAAAAGAAAAATCACATCTCTAGTAGAGATAGTGTGGCAACATAATTTAACAAAATGACAGTAAGAAGTGCCATTTTACTGCAATTAATTAAAAGTCAGACTGTAGTTAGTTATAGTTTAGATAGGTATAATATTATATACAACAGGGGGCCTAATAAGGCCACTTTGGCAGAATCATAAAAGGATAATATTATGAACCATAATGGACAGTTAACTGTTAAGTATTAATCGTATCAAATCGCAAGAAAAAATCAGCTGTTACTGTTACAGCTGTTGCTGTTACATTTATGTTCGTATAACTCGTCAAAATGTAGGGAACAGCAGATTTTTTTTCGCGATTTCATGTTTAGTCCTATGGCACTAAACACTATGGTCAAAACTTTCACTATGGTGAAAGTTGTTCATAATGATGAGTACAATGACTCTTAAGAGGTTGTTAATGTTTTACCAATAACCGAAGTTTAATTTTATTTGTTTATATTCGGCTACTTTTCGTTAAAGCAGACAGTCTATCCATCATAAAAACATATTATGGATTCTTATTTTCTACGAAATGTATGGGAAAAGTTTTTTGCTATTCCTAACTTTTCGATAGAGGTTTTCGATCCCTATCATCATAGGCCATATGCCTAACCTTCATACTAACTATGTTGGGGTCGTCTTTCAATCTAACGATTGGCATCAAAGTTTTTGTGAAAATTGCCAATTTTCTTGCTGACTGTACAATGTTATCAAAATCTGGGAATGTAGTTATTTCTCAAAAAGTTAAGGGTAGTCTTCTAAGGCCGTTTCCCTGTAGCTACAACGGTTAAAAGGTTAATTTAGACTCAGCAGTAAAAGTGTCGTGACGGTCGAAATGTTACTATTTTTAGGACTAGCTGTCATTCGCCAAGTGAGTTAGGGTACCTACTTCGTTCCAAAACGTTCCTGACCTCATTTTACAAGCGAGTCAATTAAACCGTGATTATGCAAGAAATTACTGAAGCAATGGAAGCTATTTTGAAGCAGACGCACCTACGTACCATCGATACATGAAAATAAACGAGTTCGCACATACACATTTAAACTCGTCATAGTCATAACAAGCCACAGAAGCTGCCAGCCAATTAGAAAAACAAATTAAAAAGAGTGGTCTTTCGGTTCGTTTTGACTATGATCTGTGATGTGTTTATGTGTGTGTTGTGTGTCATAATGTTTTAAAACGCACCGTTTATCTGTCTGTCTATTAGTGCGCGGTTATATAACTCGAAATCAAACGATCCATGTAACCGATTTGCGTGATTTCTTGTACGTTGTGTATGTGTTCTCTGGCCAGTTGTGTGCTTACATAATTCCACATCAGAGTTTGTTTCCTATTTTGCTAAACCAGCTGCTGGTAGAAATTTTGTAGATTTCGGAGTTCATCAGGGGTTGTTAGCTATCCTACAGCAGATATGAATATAGGTATGTTTTTATTCGCAAGCGCTACTGCTGACTGTGAGGTTCCGGGTTTGATTCCCGGATCGGACAGACTGTTATTGGGTTTCTCTGTCTGGAATTTCTCAGCTCACAGCCCGGATTTAATAGCAATAGACGGCAATAGACTCGCCCCCTATTGCATGGGACTTAAACTTATTTACACTCAACTGGTGAAATGTGTGTATACTCTAAGTACTTACACACCTGCCTATTGCCTAACCCTCCGGGGAATACAGGCGTTATGTTATTTACCTAGAAGCTTTACCGTTACCGTTATTGTTGTTGTTGTTATGAGTATTTTATTTTCCTCTTGAAACACTTCACACTATCGGCGCGACCCATTACGACATCATTGGAGTTGGTCATGATTCATACAATTATTACAAATGTTTCATAGTTCATACAATTATTACAAATGTTTCATAGTTCATACAATTATTACAAATGTTACGTCACCTTTTCATAGAGCCAGTGCATTCTCCTGTGTTATGACTTTTAAGTGCGACTTAGGAATAATCATAGCATTGATATTACTCTAGATTAGAAACAAAAGAAATAATGAAATAATCAAACTGGTACTATTAGGCGGATATCACACTGCACCGGACACAGCTCCGGTGGGCGGTGCTGCGGCTTTTTAACTTCTGTAGACCGCACGGAAATACGGTGTCACTGCGTGTATAACCTGCGGTTCTTGTGTACAAATCAAGATTCTACAGTCAAAGTTAAAACCTGCAGCACCGCACATCGGAGCCGTGTCCGGTGCACTATGAACCGCTTTTTATCAAAGATTTTAAGCTCTTGATTTCTACGTTATGTGTTTCAAACATGTTCATTTTTCTGTGTAATAACCAGCATATTCATATTACAAGAATATTAACAAAATAAATGACATTAAAGATATTAGGTAATCTTCTCTTAATTTCCTGTGGAATTTACCAGGAAACCACCAAGTTCATCTCAAAAGTAAGCGCAGCCTTTAAACTTTGGGCTTTTCCTCAATCGTTTATTCCTTCCTGTACCTAAGCGAGTGTTCTCATTTTGTCGTGACGTAAACTGTCGTTTCTGTTTCCACGGGTCGAGCGTGACGAAAAAACAGAATCGCCCTGCTAATCTATCGTGGACGACAGTGCAGTGGTATATCATAAGTGATCAACTCAATTTAATTATTGTTAACGACTGCTGGCAACACCAAGTAGGCATCTGCTGGGTATGACGTATCATAATACTTTGGTGAAAACGTGACTACTTAATATGTTGAAAAATATGCCGTTATGTTAAAACTACCTAATACACAAGCAGGATAATTGCGTAACACCCTAACAGTAGCAAAGGCTTTCATTTTTACCGACTTCAAAAAAAAGGAGGTTATCAATTCGATACGTATGTATGTAATATTATTGGAATTGCATTATATTCACATATTACAATCTATTAGGGCTTCCAAACAAATATACAAAATTTTATAGACGTATGTATGTATGTATGTATGTTTGTCCACGCATATCTCCGTAACTATTAATCGGATCCTGACCATTCTTTTTTTATTGGCTTACATTTACTTCAACTTAGGGAACAGTGCAAGTTTCATCAAAATCGATTCAGTAATTTTCAAGATATGGACTAAGACGTGAAAGTGTGACGGCCTGGCTTATTGATACGAGCTACGGGTGTAGTGTCAAAGCGAAAACATCTCAAAACCTTGGTCAAATTCTAGTGCAATAACTAAAAATTACCAAATAAAAAGTAATTTTAAAAAATTAAACCGACTTCAAAAAGAAATGAACTCAAAATTATGAAATAACTTTAATTTCGGAAGTCGGTGGCAAAAAACTAAAACTAAAATACACAGATCCCAAGACACCGACTTCCGAAATTAAAGTTATTTCATAATTTTGAGTTCATTTCTTTTTGAAGTCGGTTAAATTTTTTTAAATTACTTTTTTTTCAGTTCAACTACATTCGTTGCGTCGTTTACGTTGTTGAGCAGACAAATTTTTCGAACATATGTAAATGAAGCAATGGATCAGCAATATTTATTTATTAAACTTTTTGCACAAGTAAAAACTGTACAAAGGCGGACTTAGGGTCAGTACACACCGAGACGCGACGCGACGCGCAGTTTTCAAGATAGAAATACAATTACAGGTAATAGGTAATACGGGCTGGTTTCCGCAACTACACGACAAAGCGCGTATTTTGCGTACGGAATTACAGACCTTATCTGCTACACAAAAAGGTACACGATTCAGTGAGCCGCGCTGCGTAGCTCGACGTAGTAGGTAGACACTGAATTGTGTACCTTTTAGTGTAGTAGATAAGGTCTGTAATTGTATTTCTATCTTGAAAACTGCGCGTCGCGTCGCGTCTCGGTGTGAACTGACCCTTAATGCCCAAAACGAAAAAATAATACCCAAAACCAAATAAAAAAAAAACAATAATGCCCAATATCCTTCAAAATGATTCAGATTTTCATTGAAAGTGTGTTACGCAATGTGTTGCTTCGTTACATTATTTATTTTTAATGCTACTTCATTTTGAACCAGACAACTATCTCTCATCACGACAAATTAGGAACACTCGCTAAGTGTTTCTGAAAAATGAAACGTCTTCCTGTTTCACAACTTCCTAATTCTAAGATCACAAAAAATGATGAGCGAAGGCCACGTAAATGTTTACGATGCTGTTTACTTGATGCATCTTTGATGGTCTCTCAAGGTTGCCATTCGACTATGACTACCGATCTCTTCGATGAAGCGAAACATCTGTCTTCAAGGCTCCCGCAGATAGGCGTGACGCGACTGTAGTAGAAAATTTCCATGAAGTTTCCATAGAAATTGATCTAAGAGAGTCGCTTCGCACCTGGGAGCCTATATAATAAAAACTAGCTGCGCGACGCGGTTTCACCCGCGTAAATGTCGATCCCGTGGGAATATCGGGATAAAAAATAGCCTATATGTTAGATACATTTCCTTTATTACGTCTACATTCACGTTTTTGAATATTTTTATAAAAATTCAACATAAAATATAAAAAATTGTGGCCCATCGACATCAGGAACAAGGTCTAACCTGCCGGTGGTCAGGGCTCTAGAGAGAAGAGCACTAGGAGATATTTTTTTAAATATTATTTCGTATAATAATCTTTTGGCAACAAAGTAGCATTATGTAAGTGGCAAGTTCCTCGACCTCCATGACATAAGAAATAGGCACTTATCTTACATAAGTATTTACTATGAACTTTGTTGTTTGTGCTATTATTATCATCATTATGTTAATTAGTTGACTTTATCCAAGGGGCTTTTTTTTTTGGCTTAATAATAACAGCCGTACGGGTCGATTATGGTATAGTACTCTAGTCGAACTCTAGGTACTCTAATAGTGTTATTGAGTGGAGACCGCGAATCGGCAAACGTACGGACATCCTCAGGCTAGGTGGAGCGACGATCTTCGCAGGATGGCTGGTAGCAGCTGGATGAGAGTTGCCAAAAATCAAGTTGAATGGCGTGCAATAGGCTAGGCCTATGTCCAGCAGCGGACTGGATACTCTAGTCGAAAATCAAAAGTCTACATTCAAATAAGTCGCGGTTTGAAAAATTGGTTTTAAAATTCGATTTTGAATCTCTAAAATCTCAAAAAAAATTATGGCTTTGACTTTTAACTAGCCCACCATATTTTTTTTTAAATACATGTCAGTGTATACTTTAAAAAAAAAAATGTTTGGCCAAAGAGTTGTTTTGTGGCGAGGCAGCAAACAATTTAACACAGGGTACTGGGTCTAGGAATATTAAAATGACCTCATGTCCGTCAAACAAGTTTGTGACACTTTTGACAGAGGCTATCATTGCCTATTAAGACAATGACCAATGTACAATGGCCGTTTGGACAACATTTAGCGTCCATTGAAGATTTACTGACGCTTAAATAAATCTCTTCGAAACGAAAACATTCACGGGTGTTAAAACGTGCCTGCTTGATCTATTTTGATAATTTGATGTACATAATAATATGTTCTTCAATGTGCTGTAAAGTTTATCCGGAAAACCCAAGTTTTCAGAACTTGTTTAGATACCTCGCTATGGAACGACCACTGATTACTTTGTTTTGGTCATAGGGTATATATGTATACATATAACTATATACCCGGCCTGTGTATAAGGTTTTAGACATTTTACTTAATTTTATATTTTACACTACGTTTTGTTTACATGGATACACAATTATGGAACAACGGTTGTAGACAATAAAATGGATCATTGTCCGTGTACCTATAGGTATCTATACTTTTTTGGGCCTGACTGTACCTTCTGTCGACAGGCAGAGCAGCGTCCAATCAATAAACGAAGAAGTTTATTGAATTTCTTCTGCTCTGTTGATGAAAGAGCTATCAATCATCAAGGCGTAAAATAACAAGATTACAAAGTTTAGATAGAACAAAGTTAAGGTAAGTATGAAAAGAATTTCAGGAAATCCGAACAGAATAATAATAAATCAGAAAACATCAATTTAAACTTAGGTACTCTTCTGAATTTATGAAAAGGAACTGTTTTAACTAATATAAGAATCTAAACAGAAATTAAATCTCGACTTATCTACAGCCAATGAGCCAACGGGACTTATCTACTCTCTTTATGATTTAGGTACATAATTATTTATTCAGCACATGGAAGACTAGATAGGCAGTCGCTCTATGTAAAATACTGGTATTCAGCCGCATCCGGTAAGGCTGGAAGTCGACCCAAACATGGTTGGGAAAAGGCTAGGCAGATGAATAATGATTACATATAAGACTAGATGTATAACCAGGGGGCCTTAAAGGTCACTTTAGAGAATCATAAAAGGATAACATTATGAATCGTAAAATGGCGAAGACAATGTTTTTCTTTTTGTCGCTGCACTACGTAGGTATAATCAAAGAGATTGGGATTGGATTTGGATCGAATTGATTGGTATTTTAGCACAGACAAAAAAATAACTGAAAAATACTTCAACAATGGGATTTGATACGATTAACTTAACGGTTAACTGTCCACTATGTTATCCTTTTATGATTCTGCCAAAGTGGCCTTTTTAGGCCCCCAGATGTATGAATGTCAATGAGTAAATAAGGAATGTAGCACTTGGCGTTCTCTAGCAAGATGATCCGATCCAGCCTGTCCCTTGCTGCTCTCCCCCAGCGACGCCCTAAGCCGAGGTCCGTACCCCACAGGTGACAGGGGCGCCCTTAGCGTGTAGTCGCTTAGTTTTTAAGTTTTATGCTCTGGCTTGAGGCCTTCATTTTTTGAGGCATCTACAGGATAGTCCAGTTAAGCAGCCGACAACCTCCTAGGTTTACCTACGAGCTTCTATGCACTCACAAAAAAAGACATTCTGTAGTTTCTGCTTAGCCCCATGGGAAAAAGCGTGAGTTATGTATGCATTTACGGAAGACTACGAAACAAATCTGAACTAACAATCAAGCCCATTCCACCCGTTTGACCGTTAGACTTTGATACGATATCTTCTGATTAAATAAGACAAGGAATGCTTTCAACGCCTAACTTATAAATTAAATAAGTACTTGTAACTGTACTGTTTCAGTTAGTGCTCATACCTACACATAAGCGACACTGCATGCCGCTCGTGTATTTGAGGACCGTACTCAAATACACAAACGGCAGACACATCGAAGGTTGCAGTTGCACACTTCGTATATTTTCGTAGCAATTTTCAATAAGTTTATGGAGGCTTATAATCATTACCTATATCTTATTTTTTTGTATAAAATTGCGGGAGCCTTTAGTGGATGCGTCTCTTGGCATCGCAACACTTTTTGGTAATACGCGGTCGTACGTAATCTAAAAAATAAAATTTAAAATACTATTCATTTATTTTTTAAATTTTAGCTAGGTACTATCTTATTACAAAATAAATTGGTAAATGTCTAGATCACTGATGAAATAGATATTCATGACAAATTCAAATGTTATATTTCTATAGGTGACTAGCATCTGCCCGCGACTTCGTCCGCGTGAAATTTCACCCTCCCCCCATTCACCCTTTTAGGGGTGGAATTTCGAAAAACTCTTTCTTAGTGGATACTTACTCTTCACAAAGAACACACCCACCAAATTTCATGCCTCTAGGACCAGCGGTTTAGGCAGTGCGTTGATATATCAGTCAGTCAGGACTTTGAATTTTATCCAACGCTCATTTGGAGAAACATCGACGTAACTGCTATTTTACTTTTTTTTTACGTGTTTGTTTTTCCTAACGTAAATACGTTTCTTATACTATCAGCCTATTATCGTCCCACTGCTGGGCAAAGATCTCTTCTCATACAGAGAAGGCACGGGCATTGATCACCACGCTTGCTCAAGACGGGTTGACAAATTCAGACTTAATATATTAGAATAGAATACTCTTTATTAGGTACGCTAATTACTATATAAATTACAGACATAAATATAGAAATTTTACAAAGAGTGGTCTTATAATATATTTATATTATTCTTATATATAATATTTATTATAACCAACAAGATAATAACCTATAAGCTCAGGTTTCCTAGTGTTGTTTTCCTTCATCGATGTCAAAGAAAACTCACTCAGACTGAGTTATAGGTAGGTAAGTACATGTAATTTGAAAAGTCATATTGGTACCTACTTATCCGGATTAGAAGCTCATTCATTAATTAATGAGCTTCAAATGCTGCATCATTTAAGGTAAAAGCGGTAGGGTAGCCCGCGAAATTAAAATGTTCTTACGTTTTTTGCATTTGCAGGTCAGTATTAAGTTGTATGTTGATCTAAATATGATTCGCGGGCGTAACAAATATTTATTTATAGAATAATAATCATAAAAATCATCAATACAACAATTTTAATCTGCAAATTCCAAAAAAAACAGTGTCGCTCCGGGAGTGCCGAGAGAAGTGAAAACAAAACACAAACAGAATAGGTACTTTGCATCACTCGCTGACATATTCGGTTATACATTTAAACCGAGTATATCCCGGCGAGGACAGCCGAACACATCCGAAGCGGGTATTTTTAAAATCGCGCGGTGCCACTTACGGTAACAGTGGCGCGAGTTCAATGTTTTTTCCCATTTCCCAACGTGTCTAAAAAAGTTTTTACTTCAAAAAACGCAAGTAGAATTTCGCCGGCTACCTTAAGAGGAATACAGGCGAGGCGTGATCTCATTACCCCACGTTTTTATTGTCCTTGTTAGGATTATGGGATGATACAGCTTAGTTACTAACCTTGTTGACTGGCTAGTCTCTAAACCAAGGCATTAGCTTAGTATTTTCGTAAAAAACATTTGTCCTGTAGTAGGTATTTGACTTGATAATATTTTCACGGCAGACTAAAGAAAACGGGTGAAACGAAATACAATTACCTATCTCGTTAATAGCTTTTCAAAAAATTGTACCATGTAAGTACCCTACTTAATAAAATTGCAATACGCTTTCAGTTACAATCCGAAGGATTTTGTAGAAAATTCCAAATCCGTTGCTTGTTATGTTTGAAAAATTTGTCTGCTCAACAACATAAATAACGCAATGAACGTTTTTGAACTGTCACAATGAAAGGTATTTTCATTGAAAGCGTGCTCGAAACTATCCCGCCATTTTAAGACCTCTGTCTTAAAATGTCGGGATAGTTTCGAGCACGCTTTATCATAGTAAAAACATATTTTTACTATGGTTTTAGTTTATTTTTTTATTATTCTATGAATGTTGCCAACTACTTAGGTACCTACTTGCATACAATTGAAATTTGCTTCAAAGAGGACATGAAAACATTCAGCAATACTTTTATAATGTTTATCTATAGGTACATACCCGTATTTTCAGTGAAAAAAAACAAGGTTGTGGTTTTCAGCCTTGCATTAATTAATTCACTATTTTAACAAGATGAGGGTCTGATATACTTACTTAATTTTGATGAGCCCTATCCACCAGAAAGAATTTAAAATGAAAAGGAGCTTGAATGAAATTATCTGCCGGATAAGTACCTACCTAATTACTTTTAATAAGATCAAAGAAAATATGGATGGACTGTGTGAAAGATAATATGGCTGAACTCTAGAAAGGGGGGTGACAACCGAGATGACGACTAATAGAAGTATGGAGGAAAAAGACATGTTGCGCCTACCCCAAATAAATTTAATGAAAGAAAAAGCACCTATTTATTGTCACTCGCATTAAAAACAAAATTATATACAAAAAAAGTAAAAAAATAGAAAGTCCTGCACGAGGTGAAAAGAAGACCAAAATCAAATACAAAAAACCCCAAAATCCTCTTAAATTGGGGAAAAAGAATGATGAAGACGGAAACGGAACTGATCTGGAGGTGATGTAACAGGTCGTGATACCTATCCTACTATATTATCCAAATTAAGCAAAGTGTACCTACGTAAAAATCGATACAATCCTATGTTTTTATCAGTTGATCATGTCGTGACACGAAAACTTTAACAGCATGTCGTGTGGTTCTCTCATAAGCAGTTACGAGTGTTACGGCTTAATTAATTTAGGTAACAAAAGCTTGACTTCGTTTATTTCATTCAATTGGGAGAGGTATATACATATATACCTATGTAGGTATAGGTTCTGTTCGTTATGTGAGATTTTCCTGACGAAAGCGCGAGGTTTGTCCTTGTTGTAATCACTACGAAAATTAAAATTTAATTAAAATTGTAATTTTCGTAGTAGCGAAAACTGTATTCGCATTTAATCTGATATCAGATTAAATGCGAATACAGTTTTCGCTTTTACATTAAATGATTGAAAAATATTGAAACTCGAACTCAAAGCATTTATCGAAACCCAGAAAATGTTTGGCGGCTTTAATAAAATAGTCAGACGAACTTACCTGTAGATTGTAAGTGAAGGTCAACACGGACTATACTCGCAGTTGTCTCGTCCGAAAATGATGAGACCACTTGTCTTGTATTATATCATCATTGAAAACGCCACAACTAGTAGGTATAATGTATTATACTGACGACACATTTCTACACTAGAATAAGGAGTGGGTTGTAATAGGTAAAATCGCTTATTATCTGTTCCGCCTGTTCCTGTTCCACGTAATTAACAGTTCCAAAATAACAGGCTGTTATTTCATACTATGTGGGAACAAACTATGGGTATTAACGTAGGTAGTTCTCTATCTAACTAAGGTGTTACACACACATATGCGAGAGAAGAAAAGAGCTTGTGACGGACGATGTAACAGGGTGTCACAGTGTATCAGTAATTTTTTTTATCTTATTCTAAGGTAACTGTCATGATCATAAGCATGAATAGAGAAAAGCTTGTGAATAGATGGATTCTGTTATCTCGTCGTGGAACAGAAGCTGTTTTTTCAGTTTGCTTGTCACAGTTACAGACTGTTATCTTGTGATACCTGTTATATTTAGCTGTTATGATATATACGCCTCACTCCTATTTAGAATCATATGGTGCATTCATGGTTACAGTTTGTGCAATAATGTCCCTGCCACCTTGTATAAAAATAATAGAAAATATTACCTATAGATATTATTACAGCGTTAGAACCTTCTCCAGACAAGCCCTTTGAAAAGAAGCTCTACCTAAATACTACTACTTTGTTCAACCAGGCGTAAGAGTTCAAGTCCCCCCTAACGGGTTTATTTACCCACGTGACGCAAGCGCTTCATAAGTAGGGATAAGTAATTCGATACTGATGGGGAGCGAAGGTTGGATCTATTCCGTCGTAAATGACAGCACACAAGCTAGGGTACTTACATACTGGTAAGAGGCAGATAGAAAAAATGCTTTATTGGATGTCATACTTATGGCAGATAGAGCCGAACAAAAGGTATTAGGAAATGTTTTATTCCTACTCCCAAGAGGGATATATTATCGGAGCAGAAAAACATGTATTAGGTCCTTACCTATAAAATTGTCGTTTTAAGTAAAAAAAAACAAATATGTTTTTAAAGAAAATTTTGTAAAGAAAATTTTGTAAGTATTTCGTTAATCGAATATTGGAAAATTTTGTAAGTATTTTGTTAATCGAATATTGGTCCTCTATCAATGGTCCTCAGCATTGATAATAAAGGCAGATACGTTACTCAGTCACAGCGCCTGTTCCTACTAAAGTGGGTGATTGCACCCAAGTAGGCACTCAGTCGCGCACGGAACATCGTTGATCACACAGCTCAATAATGTCAGTTTTTTGTAATAAATACGCATTAAAATGACTTCTTGTGCAGCTAAAAATACAAGGAAGAAAAATAAGACACGCGGGATTACTTATCATCAGACTTTCCCCTGTAAAAAGTTATCCAAATTCCGAATAAAAATGGAAATTAGTTGGAGCAAGGCCTGGTGATTATGGTGGGTGACGGAGAGTTTCCAGTCGTTACCTCTATAGTTTAGAGACGGTCAAGGGACACAGCGGTTCGCTGGGCAACGATGCAGCCGACGAGCTTGCCAGGAGAGGGTCGAGCATGGCACCAGTGGGACCTGAGCCCATCGCGCCACTCCCCTTCGGGTTTCTACGCACTCTGGATCAAGGCGAATGCAGGCAGGCTAGGGAAGCACTTCCCGCATTGGATGCCCGCCTCACGAAACAGGTTCACCGTCTAACTAAGCAAAAGCTGCGTATAGTTACTGCAGCTTTAACTGGCCACGGGTCATTTAATAAACATCTCTATGTCATAGGAGTAACAGACAGTCCGGTGTGCAGGGCCTGAATGGAGGATGACGAGACAGTGGCACATGTGCTTCTAAACTGCCCGGTGGTCGCCACGTACAGGGCAAAGTACTTCGGTAACCCAGGTACCCTATGGGAGACAGTCAGTAACATCAAGGCGTTGCTGGCCTTCCTTGAGGAGCTGGGGTGGATCGAATAATCGATTTTCCCACCCGTACGCAAAATACGCGCTTTGACGTGGAGTTGCGGAAACCAGCCTATAATTAGAGACGGCCGGATATGCGGTGCTTCGACGCGATTATGTTGTTCAGCAAGTTCATACGGTACCCACTTTCCGAGCTTTTTTATTATCTTTCCAATTTGAAGGAAATTAATCAGTATCGATTTATCACTTACGTTGAAGCCTGCTGCAAGTTCCAACATGGTTTGAGATGAATCTGCTTCCACTATGGCTTTCAATTTATCGTTGTTCCAGTCGGCCACGAGGCTCATTGTTGAGATCAAAATTTCCAGAACGGAAGCGGTCCAATAAAAAACGGACTGTGCGTTCGTCCATACACGTCGTTAATATTGCGTGCTGTCTGTGCTGCGTTGGTGCCCCGGCGGAACTCATTTTCGAAAATAGCGCGTAATTTCGATTTTTCCATGGTTACAGAAACAGCGGTATTTGAAAAAATGGAGCAGCGGTAAAACAATTGAACAACAGACTGATTTTGAAAAACAAAATGTTATACTATATTATAAAATTTAGTAATTTGAACTTGAAATTCTAAGGGCTGATTTTTTAATCGACCGATAATTTTTATTCATGGAATAAAATTGACGTCTGACAGTTTTTGTATTTCATTATTCTTCCGACAGTCATCTGGCGTTGGAAAAATCTGCCCTGAATGGAATGAAAGATATCGATCAATATAGCCAGTATCGGCAATTTCATAGGTAAACACCTTCCCTTCACCTAATATTTCATACTACAAATTCGAAATTCAACAAGGGTAGAACATCGTCTAGGGGTGAAAATGAAACGCACTTATATTGAAAATGGCTTTCATTTTGACAATGCAACAACATTTATTGCGTTATATACGTTGTCGAGTAGGTATATGATTTATTCATACAAATGAAGCAATGAATTAGGAATTTCTTTCACAATCCTTCGCCTTGATTGGCTTGGGATTGTGGTTCGCAATTGGGGCGCTGGCCACAGTTAACACCACAGAGGTCGTGGAAAGAGCAAGATGGCGAGCTATTCAAGAGGCTTTTTAAAAATCTAAAATAACAATAAAAGTCGAAATAAAACACGGCAGCTGATAGTAACGTAGAATCTCCAAAACAGCCGTCAAAATGAAAAACGAAAACCAATATGAGACAACAATAAAACTATATTTTCTGTACAAATATAATTACTAAACGTTTGTACAACACTAAGCATTTGTACGGACAGTTTTTCGTAAGGTGTATTCAAATTAATGTTACTTTAAGTTAAACAAATATCAATTTTATTTCAGTGAAAATTAAGTTGATTTCAGAATGACTAGTACCTACTATTGAAAAAGTTATTAAAATGTTTGAAGTTGTAGCGTAAACTGAACTTTATTGTGTAACTATTAAAGTTATGTTTCCAATAACTCATATTTACTTGTTCGGAAGCTAAATTGAGGACGCATTAGGTATAAGTAGTTATCGTAAGCCGTAGGTATTTCAGAACAAGATAAAAACTCAGAATCGGTCTGACCTTGACTTTGGTCTATCCGTGTTTTGTGGTGTTACTGTGTGTAACTACTCGGGTGAGTCAGCAGTTTGAGAGTAATCTTTCCTAACGTGAATCGATTGAAGTTAGTTTGATTTTGATTGATAAAACTTTTCAATATGGTAAAAGGTTTGATCATAATCATAATCTGATCTTGATTGTACTTAATTATAATTAATTTTTGAGTACTTCTTACTTATAAATATGTATTATGTCCGTAAGATTATGAACATCGTTAAGTATGGAGTTTATAATCTATCTCGCAAGATTATGAACTATGGAAAGATTGTGAACTGCAGCAAACCATTTACAATTATTTTTCGATAAGTAGTTTATTATCTATCCATGGCTAAGCAAACCGAGGAATTGTGAGCTGGTATCAAACTTGCATGCGACGAACGCACCTTGCGACTTTTAATATGCTGCAGTAAAATGACACTTCTTAATAACTCATTTCGGACTGAGTTTAGAGTTAGGCATGTCAAATAAGTTTCGTTTGTTACACTATTCTGTACCTACTAGAAAAACAAGATCCTTTGGGCGCATTATGTCCAATTCGCAAAATGTCCAACTGTCCAATTCTCAATTGGTCCAGTTCGCAATTGGTCGAGTTCGCAATTGGTCCAGTTCGCAATTAGTCCTACTCGCAATTGGTCCAGTTCGCAATGCCGCGAAAAAACAAAAAGATGCCAATTTTAGTCCACATAAGCTGTCATTTTTCTGTAGCTAATTAAAAGTGCGACTATAGTCAAGTAATAGCCAACAACTTGGAAGGGTACCTACGCTCGCTGACCGCTGCACTTGGCGAATGAGAGCTAGACCGATAAAAAAGTACTTAGGTAAGTACATAACATTTTGATCGACAAGATTTTTTTTTTATCTTAGAGTTAGCTATTCTATGCGTGCCTGTTATTTAATACTCAACCTATACAGCGAAAGGAACTAGGCTTAAGTGTGAATTTTTTCACTCACGTTCGATAGCGAGTGCGTTAGAATTTTATATGGGAAAAAGTTATAGCGCCACCTGGTGGTCACTAGGAGAAACCTAATTTCCCATAAACAAAATTCTAACGCGCTCGCAATCGAACGTGAGTCGAAAAACTCACACTAAGGCCACAGGTGTCCCACGACTATTTTATTATTAAAAGGATTGTAACATTACACACGTGTTACACATTTTAATAGATCCCAAAGTATCATAATTGATTGTTAAATGTGTATATATCTATGAATGATGAACTTAATACAAACATAGTAGGTATCTATTTCATACAAAAAATAATATTAATTAGGAACCGGTAAGGACAGAAGACTATTATTATGCCAAGTTGTATGTTCAAGTTGTATCCAAAACAAAGTCGCCAAAATGTCTGTACGCGCATAACTTCCGAATGACTGCACCATGAATTGGATAATTATTTTTTTGTTGTGTTCGGTATTGCCAAGACTAGGTTTGTATGACAGAAAATTTCAGAAATAAAAAATTGCTAACCATCCTTTGTGTGTGTGTAAATTAACGAGTAAGAACCTAAGCCTTTTTATTTTTTCCAGATGGGAAATCATCAAATGACCCCTCCCGCTCTGGGTGGAGCGGAAGGGAGTGTCAGACTCTTACTGACTAAAACCCACCCGTGTTCCTTCCTTAGCCCTTTATGTTCCGGGCCAGCGGTAACCCTTTCGGACAGTCCCGCTGACAAGTACCTAAGCCTTGGTTTGTAAATAAGAGAGGTACCTATGAGTTCTAGATTCCTTTTCTAAGAAGGAAAACTTGATGAGGATAACGCCACAGCAATAAAGAGGTAATTCCCTGAGGGTAGCCACGAGTGACGTCATAACATTAGTAACAAAGTTAGTCATTATACATACGATACCCTAAGTAGGTACGCACGGCTAAATATCAAGTTTTATTCAACCAGTATAAGCTGACCTCTTCTTGTACTGCAAGCCGAAACAATGCTAGGTCAGCTTATACTGGAAATGTATAGCTTGATATGTAGCCGTACTGTGTACCTGCATTGTACAAGGATAACATAAGTATGGTTTTTAAAACAGCTGAAAATAATGTAGGTAGGTAACTATTGATAATCGCCATAACTATTGATTATTATCAATAAATTGCATCAAGAGACAATATAATGTATAAAAATAATGCTCAATTTGCTTGTGTTTTTCATAAATTCCAACGATTTATAAATTAGTATTCTGACCACCATCGTATAAGAATACGTGCACGTTATAAACGTCATCGTGAACGGAAATTTAAAAGCGTTTTCATATATTTTATTTTCTTCCCTGTGTTATCGTGACGTGACGTCTACCTTCGTTAATATCATCGTCACCTTAGAAATGATAAAAGCACACATTCGATGTATTAACGTTGTCTTTTCTCAATCATTTCAAAATATCTCGACGTTGGCCGCGTGCTGCGTAGACACACAAAAATGTATGTCAACGGCCTCCAAACTATGTACGTATTCGTAAAGATACAGACCAATTAACAGATCCAAATACACTTGTGGCAGCGTAATCAGCCTGTAATGTTCTCACTGCTGGGACACAGGCCTCCTGTCTGTGAGAGGGAGTGGGCCGTAATCCACCACGCAGGCCCAGAATGTTTAGTCCTAGGACATGCCGGTTTTCTCACGATGTTTTCCTTCATCGTTTTGAGAGCAGTGTTGATGAAATAATTTATACAAAGACTAGGTTCTGTACACTTCTGTCAGGGTTTGAAGTTTTGAATCTACGACCTACAACTCGTAAGTCACGACCATTACCACTGGGCACAGTAAGATGACAAAATAATTCGACTGATACTGATACGCACTACACACAGTACATTAAATTCAGTCATTTGTGGCCTTGTGGGCGCGTCCCTAGTGTGTGAGTGAGCTCGTTGTCATGCAATTTAGAATTTATATTTCGGTTACACGTGTGGCAGTCAGTGACACCCTTTTTTTACACTCATCCACAGACAATGCTCTGTGTTCGTGTAAACAAGCACACAGCTCTGTATTATCAATGAAACATTTTATTTAGTAAATGATAAGTACTTAAATTAAATGATGTTATCTTTGTTAGTATGTTTGTACAAACATTTTTACGCGTTTCCTATCTGACTACACTGAGAAAAAAGGCAGAAGCAAACTCAGAGGTCACTCACAGTCTCTTTTAATGTCTAGACATAATCTTGGTCAGATCATGTGAAGACCATGTAGGTAGATTGATGCCTGAAATGGTCTTTTGAGGAAAGAACCACACAGATTGAGTGGACACATTTCCATTCAGTGCACACATTTATCGTGCAGCTCAACTCAGAACATAAGGAGCTCAACGATTAGACGTACAATACCAAAGACAGGATATTTGGGCAGGCCGCATAGTCAAACTCCGTGGTCAAACTGCCCAGACCATCCTTAAAATGAAAGAAAGAAAAAAAAACTCCTTGCATTCATCATTTCAGCCGAAAGACGTGCACTGCTAGACATAGGCCTCCCCCAAGCACCTCCACTTCGACCGGTTCTGTGCTTCTCGCATCCAACGGGTTCCTGCGGCCTTCACAAGGTCGTCGGGCCACCTTGTGGGAGGCCTTCCAACGCTACGTCTCCTGGTACGCGGTTGCCACTCTAAAACCTTTTGGCCCCATCGGCCATCTGTTCTGTGAGCAATGTGCACTGTCCAGTGTCACGTAAGTTTGGAAATTATTTATTATAATTCTGTAAATACGTACCTGTTATAGTCGCGAATCATATTTTGATCAAGATACAACCTGACACGGCCTCTAATTTTCAAAAAACGTAAGAAAATTTGAATTTCGCGGTCTACCACAAATTCGCCTTTATAATCCATGTAAAAAAAAATAACGATAAGATAAGTTAAATTTCTTTACTCTCGTGATCACGTTACAGTTTTATTCGAAGTAAATTAATGTTTACAAAGATTTATTGTGTTGTTTAAACCTAGTGCAGTGCTTTGCTTTAGATAAATGGGCTATGTTTTACGATGGAAATAAAGTTTTACATTCCGTGAACACTTTTGTACATACACAATATATTTTGTACATAGAAACTATTTTTGTACACAACTGTATCTGGTACAGTTATGTGCAAGAATATATTTGTAAACAGAACAACGTTCACACAGCGAGTTTCAAAAGCTATTTTCTACTGAGTTGTGATTGTGAAATATTTCCAAACTATATAATTAAGTACCCAATCATATTTGTGCTTTCCACTGCTTGGTATGCAAACTCCATACTATACTTATAGGTTATACCTATTATAAATTCAAAAGTAACTCTGTCTGTCTGTCTGTATGTTACCTTTTCACGTCTAAACCACTGAACGAATTTCGATAAAATTAGGCAGAGAGTTAGATTGCATCCCGGGGAAGGACATAGGATCTACCGGGCGAAGCCGCGGGCGGAAGCTAGATTATTATAAAATTAGACAAATTACGGTTATGACGGTTACCCTTTCGTGATTTTATAAACGTGTACTAAGTTCCGTTATTTGACGATAAATATAACGCAATGTAATCTATTCACCATTTCCATTTAAAAAAGTAACTCTAAAATGCAGTATTTTCAACAATATTACACAATAACTGCAGTTACCACTTACAGGTAGGTACTACCAGTAACTGGTAGCTGGTAGTGCTGGTACTGCAGGATGGCTGGTAGCGTCTGGATGAGAGTTGCCGATCAAGTTGAATGGCGTGCAGTACGAAAGGTCGATGTCCAGCTGTGGACTGCTGTAATAGGCTGATGATTCTAAATAAATGGAGTATAAACAATATTCAGTAAATTAATTTAGTTCCGATATATGAGATAATCGCTCTTTGAATTTCATCTGCTTACACGTGCCTGAATTTGCGTTAGTGTGTCATGTCTAATATCTTCTGAAATGACATCATGACTAGATTGTGTCATATTTATATGAATGCGTTCATTCAAGGCCGGTTCCTAACGGCTAGCTGGAACGACTGGGGGAGAAAGTATTATAATCGTATTACTTAACTATGAGGGCAGAAATCTGACGTCATGTGCCATTTCGGGGGAGCTTACTTCATGCGTAAGAATTAGGTTAAAGCTCTCAACGATGATG
Organism: Oligia fasciuncula; assembly: GCA_963082905.1. Taxonomy (NCBI): domain Eukaryota; kingdom Metazoa; phylum Arthropoda; class Insecta; order Lepidoptera; family Noctuidae; genus Oligia; species Oligia fasciuncula. The sequence continues at coordinate 8,761,602 of OY720395.1, read as the reverse complement.
ACACATTCATGAACATACATGTATAGAACGCTTTGTAGCTAGTTATATTTGTTTTACAATTTACCAAATAGCCTTCATACATCAATGTAAGTATACCTACCTACGTCATTTTGTATTGTAATTAGCAAGCTGTGTAGCCATTGTTTTGTTGGCTAATCTATGAATGTTATCGAAAATTATAGGTAGTATGAAAATACTGTCAATTGTTTTTGCACACATAACCAGATCAGTGCTGGTTGCTTATAGGGGTAGGTAGACTAACTGCCAAAAACTCGTCAGCAGTTGTTTGGATTTGTCTCTTTTAATTTGAGGGTACATCTCGCTCCCTCACATTTGTATGTACAAAGCACCCGATCTGTCTCGCGCTCGTTTTACAGTAGATAGTAGTGTCATCATTTTGAAGTCCGAAAGTGAAATTTTATTATCGTATACTTTTTGATAAGAAGGTTACTAGTACAGTCACGAACACTAATATGTCAACCACTTGGCAACTTACAATTGCGATTATTCGTGAAATAACTAATGCAACGTTGAAATATGACACTTTACACAGACCTATGGATTCGAAAATACTTATGTTCGTAATAACATAACATACTACAGTAGCAATGGCTTTAATTTTGACAGTTCAAGAACATTCATTGCGTTATTAACGCTGTTAAACACACCCTTTTTTCGAACATATGAAGCCACTAGCAGCGCTCCGCGGTTTCACCCGCATAAGTCTCGATCCCGTAGGAATATCGGGATAAAATGTATCCTATGTGTTAATTCTCGATATAAACTATATTTGTGCCAAATTTCATTCAAATCAGTTAAGTGGTTTTTGCGTGAAGAAGTAACAAACATACAAACATACTCAAACTTTCGCTGCTTTCGTGTTTATAATATTACTAGCTGCACCCCGCGGTTTCACCCGCATAAGGTTCGATCCCGTGGAAATATCGAGATAAAAAAGTATCCTATGTGTTATCAAAATTGGTCCAGCCGTTTGAGCGTGAAGAAGTAACAAACATATATACACACCCCCACACACTCACAAACTTTCGCCTTTATAATTCTCAAAACTCAAACTCAACCTCAAAGCATTTATTTCAATTAAACCAATTACAGGCACTTTTGAATTGTCAAGGGGTCGGTCAGTCAGAAAGATGAAGCTAGATTGCCCATTCCAAAGCGTAGGTACCTATGGAGAAGAACGGGCAAGAAACTCCATGGACACTCTTTTAAATCAAAATAATATGGTTACAAAGTCTTGTTTACATCATTCATGTTAAAAATTATGCATGTGTGAACGATGCAGAACGTTAAAAGCGTCCGTAATGAAAAAAAAAAAACAAATATTAAATAAAATTACAATTAAAATAAGCCATGGCAGCAAAGAGATGACCAGTCCCTACTGACGGCGCCCGTTCACGAACATGACGCATGTATTAGCACCATTCAGCTCAACCATTTTATAGTGTGAAGTTTATTAGTGTGAAGTGTGATAACACTTCACACTAATATTATAAAGGCGAAAGTTTGTTCTTTCACATAGATTCAAATATTGTGATTGATAGTGTGTTACGCAATTAGGGTGCTGGAGTAGGTTGACTAAGATTTCTTGTTCTGCAAAAACCAGTAGGTAAATAATAATAACTACTTACCATAAATTATGAATATATGATATAGATATGAATAATTTTACTAGGATAATAATGTTTTATACATGTAAAGATTAAAACACAAGAAATATAGACCAATAAGTGTAAACTTAGTCAACCAAACCCGATCCCTAATTGCGTAACACAGTATCAATCTCAATCTGAATCATTTTGAAGGATATTGCTAATCCATTGCTTCATATGTTCGAAAAATTTGTCGGCTCAACAACATAAATAACGCAATGAATGTTGTTACACTGTCAGAATGAAAGCCATTCCTACTGATAGTGTGTTACGCAATTACCCCGCCAGCTTTCTATAACCTTATCATCATTCACACGTGTCTATTGAAAGGAGAAACGGTTAGTCCATCCATCGTGTCTTTGGTCCCCTGTTACTTTGGTACCGGCTTTCTCTAAAGTCGGGCATTAATTAAAAATAAAACAAAACATATTATTAACCTATTCAGGACAATGATATGTCACCACAAATACGACTATACTATTGTCCATTATTTATAGGTTTTTCAGACAAAATCTATGTTCTTATGTCTAGACAATTCTAGAACGTTCGAAGGTTGAAAAACAGGTACTTGTCCGTTTCCATTGAATGCGTAATGATGCGTGTCCACAGTCAATTTGGTATAAACATCGTATACCTACCTACTTTACTTGAATTTTTGATTACGTACTTACAAAGTACGGTCAGTACCCACTCTGCTTTACCTGAACTCTCTTACAAAGAAGAAGAGGGGAAGAGGGGTCAGGCTGTGCAGGTACTGACTACCTACGTAATATTGACCTGGTTCGTTTTATTAGTATACTAGCTTCCGCCCGCGGCTTCGCCCGCGTGGTATGTCGATAAAAAGTAACCCACGTCCTTCAACAGGGTACAAAGTATCCCCATACCAAATTTCATTAAAATCGATCTATCCATTTATTCCATTTCGAAGATGGCTGGAATGGAACAGACAGACTGAAAAACAATTTTTTTCATAAACATCCAAACATCTTCACAAACTTTCACATTTATGATATTATTAGTATGAAAGGATAGTGTGAAAAAACCGATGACATTCTTTCATTTATGTGACCGTGGTACGTACAAGAATTAAGTGATTGAATTGTCTATTAAAATTTATTTAAATTTATTTCATCATCATCATCATTTCAGCCGAAAGACGCCCACTGCTGGACATAGGCCTCCCCCAAGCACTTCATTAATTTATTTCATTCATTATTCAAATTTATTTCATCAACATATTTTTGAATCACTATAATTATGTACGCACATCAAGTTATACATAACCAGTATAAACTGACTTCTGATTGTACGTAAAACCCATGCAATGCGAGGTCAGCTAAAACTATAAAGGTATACTTTTAGCTTGATGTGTAGCCGTGTGTACAAGCAATTTTTGGTTATTCATTGATTACCAGATACCCGGCATTTTTAAGGCGAATGTGAACCTCCTAGAAAACCCAAATGTATGTACACCAATATAAACCTAAATATGCACAAGAAAAGATTAGATAAGTAAGTCTGTTTGTCTGTGTAATTAGTAATCTCTTGGTTTTCTATTACGTAATCAGCCTATAATGTTCCCACTGCTGGGACACAGGCCTCATCTCGATGAGAGAGGGTGGAGGAACCTTGAACCTTACGCTTTAGCGATAAAGTTAAAAATCTATTAAAGAAATTTGACAGATTGTAGTAGCTTGATGTGCTGGCGCCTGTACAACAATGCAGTCGTTAGAATAAATTATTGCAGCAAAACATACTTACCTATTATAGTATTGTTTACATATTACATGCACTGACTGCCTCTTTGGTTTAGTGATGGCAAGCGCGGCCGCTGAGTGTGAGGTTCTGCGATCGATTCCCGGGTCGGTCATCGAGTTATTAGCTTTTTCTGTTGAGAAATTCTTAGTAGAAGCCCGGAGAATACTAAAAATCTAAAGTCATTAAACCCAAACTAGGCTGAAATCAGCATTATAGTCCCCCAAACAAAACGCCCTTCATCACTTCTTGTGTTTTAGCTGAGAAGAATAAGTGGAGCAAGAAACTGCCTAGCGTAATGGTAGGTAAGCCCCCGTATGGGGACATAAAAATAACTAGCAAAATATAGTAGTATGGGTACCTACTATACTTACAGTAGGATAATATATGCCTCTGCCTGTCCTTTTGCAAAATGCAGGCGTTTTGTTATGTTTACGTAACCATGCTTTTAAACGTGTATGCATGTAATTAACAGCCTAATAGCCAAACGGTGCTTCGTTTTTCCGTGATCGCATAAGCATTTCTAAAAAAATTGTATTGATACCGGTTTTAACTCACCACTCAAATATTCGTGTATCTACCTATTCATACACGAAATATCTGAAGGGGTTATTGTACTACTAAAAAAACCAGCTGTTCCCTACATTTTGACGAGTTATGCGAAGGGAACAGCTGCGTTATTTTTCGCGATTTCAGGTTTGGCCCCATAGTACAAGTTGTTTGTAATGATGAATACCATGACCCCTTAAGAGATTTCGTGTATGAATAGATAGACCTTATACATTTATCAGTGGATATATCCATGATATAATACATACATATAACATGATATATATCACGATTTATATCAATTTATATTTATGTGGATATATTATTATATCAATTGATATTTATTGTCAAAACTGGAAATTTTGCAGATTCAAAATTTACCCTAGCAACACTTTACATAAACTACAATTTGGAAAACGTTTCCCGAAGTGGTTATCTAATCCGAAGTTCTGGGAATTGACCAAATAAAGTGCAAGTACGGTTAGCTTTTTATTGCATAGGGTTTATAGTAGGTTACGTTAATATAAGGTAGTACTTTTTATTCCCATGTAGTTATTTTTTTTTGGGAATTCTCTCACGCATACCGTTCAATGCTTTTACAACTGTTCATCTTCATTCATTGTCGTTTTTGACTTCATAAGAAAAACACATTGTTTCGCTCGCTTTCAATTTTGTTGCACTGATATAATATAATTAGTACCTAATAAGATTTATTGTTCTCATGTAAGTGACGATTGTCTTGATCCTACTAATATTATAAATGTGAAAGTTTGTGAAGATGTTTGGATGTTTGTTGCTCAATCACGCGTAAACCGTTGAACAGATTTGGATGAAAATTGGCACATAGATAGACCATTTCCTGAATTAACACATAGGATACTTTTTATCCCGATATTCCTACGGGATAATTAAAAAACGGGATACTTGGAAACTTACGCAGGTGAAACCGCGGGGCGCTGCTAGTGAGAAATAAAGTTATTAATACCGAAAACGTCAAATAATAAAACTCAAACAACAATTTCTACAATATAAACCACTTACAGAATGAAGATCGCATCTTGTTTTTTGTATGATATGCAATCGGTTATTTTGATATTTATAAATATTAGATTTGTATGAACTCTGGTTTTTAATCCATTTCATTGCTACATAATTATGTTCGATAATTTGGTCTGCTCAACAACGCAAATAACGCAGTGAATGTTGTTGAATTTTTACAGTATTTTTTTTAATTTGAAAGCAATTCCTACTGAGTGTGTTACGGAATTCCTTTTATTTCCATTATTCTCTTGTGTCAAAATATTATCCAGATAATAGACATTAGACGGTTTTTTTTTTGACAATTAAAATTTTAGTGACGTGTTTTTTTTACTTTTTAATGTTTGCATGCCTAATTTAAGGTAATAGCAGTGTATTCAGACATAAGTATCTCCGGTAATAGTTACATGCTGGCCTAGTTAGTGCCTAGCAACAAAAATGAACAATACACAAACAAACTATCAACAGTGTCAATCAACACAAAAGTAAACAGTGCCGCAGATTCAACGCCGCGCCGGTTTCGTAAAGCACGAAATACCCGGTTTAAAACGGTGGTTTCAAACCTAAGTTTAAAACAGTAGTTTGAAACCAAATTCGTATGACCTTTAAACGTCCTTGGTAGAAAGGCCTGCGTTGCAAACCAGTGGCAGAAGAAAATGTTGGTTTTAAACCGTGTAGCAGGCATCTCGCAACAACAAAAACTTCAAGGTCACCGTGGTTTGTAGACTGGTTTTAAACCGTGTACTTATTTCGTGCTTAATCGTATTGATACCGCTGCGTAGCCACTGAATCGTGTACCTTTTTGTGTAGTAGATAAGGTCTGTAATTGTATTTCTATCTTGAAAACTGCGCGTAGCGTCGCGTCTCGGTGTGACCTGACGCTAAGTAAACAAAATCCCACCACTCAAATATTCAGAAACAACAAATCAATATTTCCGTAGTATAGAATTAACTTGTAAGTAAAACCGTTAAAATGAACAATACGTGCACAAATTACAACGTTACCAACATGCCATAACAAATTTAAAACGCATCAACATAGATCGTAGTTTTGTAGGAGTAACAAGTTCTTACTGTATCGCCCACAAGCATCTCGTAACCGAGCGTTGCGACAGAAAAAGAGAAAGCTTATCAAATAACTACGAATACGCGTTGATTCCTACGGCCCTGAGAAGCGTCATGCCCTACGATTCCTACGAACAACCATTCGTGTTGTCAGTTGACAAACGTTTGTATCAGATAAAGAATGAGTTAGTAAATTATTATGCTGTAGTTATACAAGGTATTCGGAATATTTAAAGCGTTTTGTGCTGACATAATAACTATGATTTATCGATGTTTTTGTTTGTAACAAACAAAATTTTGAATTAAGTCATAGATGAGGTCACAGTAAATAAATTGCCAAATAGTCCGAAGATGAGGTCACAGACGTACGCATAGCACCAAATTCATTAACCATAGATTGTTATATCTAGAACTATCGATATACCTGGCATATTTAACACTGGAGTACTGTTTACCAAAGGCGGTGAACGGACTAATAATGAATGCTTAGTTATACTCGTAATATTACCAAGTTCGCAGTCAACAAATCTGTCCCGCTAGTAAATATGAGATGTCAGGCATAATAATCTCGAGTTACCGCCGCGTAGCGAAGAGGCCATTTTACTATTCGAGTCACGCTTTATAAGAATCGAACCCTAGACATCAACAGAAGCAACTTGGGAGATAATGAAACATTTGGCACCAATGTTAGGTTAGTTGTATTTTGTTTTATAATGTTCTTGTAAAACATTCAAATAGGAATTCATAGAAAATAAACACAGAATGGAATGTAAATAAATAGAAAATCTATCATATCACACAGCTGGTTTGCCAAGCTTAACACTGACTTAGGAGTACGGATAATGACCTTGACACACTACCTGAAAAGCGGCGTCTCTGCGATTATTTACATTCACTGTAAACAGAAAACTGCATCGAAGCAAAAAGTTCCTTGAGCGATACGGTGGCACGAGTTTTAACACAGATTTGACAAAAAGTACTGAATCTAGAGCGACCTTGTCGCTTTTGCGCGACGAAAAGCTAGGTTAATTCACGTTTACACAATCGGCGCACAGTTGAGCGGTTAGCACTGGGCACGTGGGGCTATGGTACGATACAGGCGGCGCGCGCGGCGTTCTATGGTGGACTGCTCAGCACCACGGATGGGATGGGGTCGGGGCCGTCCAAACACTGCACTACCTATTCCACTAGTATGTCTCCGCCACGATACTAACACGGACGATCAATCCGACGACAGTTCTCGAGATATTTTTGTTTGTTGCTCCGGTTTACGTATGCTAATGTAACTCAAACCGTATGAAGAATTTCTATTGTGTGAATGTAAAACATAGTTTTGTGTCGTTCCAATTTATTTCTTGTTGTTCATACTAAGTATATTCAATGTTTTTTTTTTTGTGTTTTCTTCTACGTAAGCTTTTTAGCCTTGGGTTTTTAACTAGGTATTAATTTGTGAATATATTTTTTTTTAATACATTTTTTATATGATAATTTAATTTTTATCGTAGGACATACAGTGCTAGCTGGTCACAGTTGCGCCAGTCTCGGCACGATGCGTCACCGTGGCGGCAGCGGGGCGCGACCCACGCGCCTCGCGACGCTCTCCTCGCCATCGCTAGCTCATCCACCGAACACCACACTTCTGCTATGTAATTTTCCTCGCACGTGTCTGACACACTTTATAATTGGTGTGGACGGCCGCGAATTTGACGTTTATGTGTGTCAAATATATTTATCTGAGAACCATCATTTTGATTTATTTTTATTAAGTATTTCGAATTGACCTATTTTATTTCTGAATCTTGTGACTTTTACAGTTCTTTATACCTCGCAGCTATATTATCTGCCCATTACGTATTTTGAGCATAACCATCTGTTGCTACGTAGTATTAGGTACCTAGGTAATTATTCGGTATTGGTTTACTCGTTTGTCCTACAAAAATTATTAGACTTGCTTTACTTGGAGACACCCTAATTCCCCATGGATATCCCATTTGGGAGAGATAATGTTCTCGATCGCACAGCTTTATAAAATCCTAAGAGCTCGACGTTCCCTGCCGGGCTTCAACCTTGGAAATTAATGTTATTACAGTTCAAGGCCTTAAACACTACTGCCTATACTCATGTACCTACTACAATCTCCCTTCTTAGGGTTCCGTACCCAAAGGGTAGAAACGGGACCCTATTAATAAGACTTCGCTGTCTGTCCGTCCGTCTGTATGTCTGTCACCAGGCTGTATCTCAAGAACCGCGATAACTAGACAGTTGGAATTTTCACAAATGATGTATTTCTGTTGCCGATCTAACAACAAATACTAAAAACAAAATAAAATAAATATTTAAGAGGACTCCCATACAACAAACGTGTTTTTTTTTCGGTGTTTTTGCCTTGTGGTACGGAACCCTTCGTGTGCGAGTCCGACTCGCACTTGGCCAGTTTTTTATGAAATAAATTTATTATTAATCTGTTGAATAAATTCAGTAGTAACTTAGCAGTGTAACCTGTGCACTATTCCGGCCATGCATCGTGTGACTAACGAGGATGCAAGTGACCTTTCTATTACGGGAATCGTGAACTAATCCACTGCTTATGGATGCGGTTACGCACGTTAGCACATTTACAATGGGAAATCATTAAAAAGATAATGCTTAGTGGATTTTACGATTACTTTGTTTATCATTAGTTGATGTTACGACTACTTTGTAGACAAAAAAACTTTTTAACAAAAAAAAAAAAACCGACTTCCAAAAAAACACTACAAAGTGAAAAATAACTTTTATTTCGGAAGTCGGTGTCTTTGGATCTGTATTTTAGTTTTTTGCCACCGAATTCCGAAATAAAAGTTATTTTTCACTTTGTAGTGTTTTTTTGGAAGTCGGTTTTTTTTTTTTTTGTTAAAAAGTTTTTATTTCTCGCTTTTTAGTGTGTCTGTTTATAATGTATCTAAGTTACAATAGCCTAATGCCAACTTGCTCATCGCCTTTTACAAAATATTGCTTTTCCCGATGCAGGGACGTTAATTGTTGAAGAGTTCTCCTGGTATTCCACCATCAGCTCCATTTCACCATTCGCATTGTGACGAGCATAACTTGCTTAGCTTAAAGCTTATATTAAAGTAAGTAATCGAATCGCAAACCGGGAAATATTTATTATTGAGTAGTTCCGGTGGCCATCTGTGGTCTTCATCATCGGTTCCACTTCACCAAATGATGCTTTCCGAGAGCAAATGCACGAGTTACTATAAAAAATACCCAAATCGCTATAGGTGTGCCTATAATACTTGAAGAGTTCCTTCGATTTCTCCAAGATCCCATCATCAGATCCTGACCTGATGACAACGGGACCACCTGGAAAGTATACTCTTTCAAACAAAAAAATAATTTTTGAAATCGGTCTAGCCGTCTCCGAGTAATCGGGGAACATACATAAAAAAAAAAAATAAAAAAAAAAAAATAAAAAAAAAAGGTTCCGACGAATTGAGAACCTCCTCCTTTTTGAAGTCGGTTAAAAATAGGTTAGTTTTCAAAAGGGTTCGTTTCCCAAATATCAAATAGCAGTATGAAGTTCCGATTTGCACTCTGTTAATCACAATAGGTCTCTCTTTTTGTTTCATAGGTCATACACCGTATGTCCATCCGCCACCATCAACGAGAAACAAGATTATTCGAACCGAGCGTGATGTCCCGCGGTGACGGCAACAGCAATGGCTTTCATATCAACGTTAATTTTACGTTGTTGAGCGGACAATTTTTTCCATGGATTAGCAATATTCTTCAAAATGATTCAGATTGTGGTTAGTGTGGTGTTGGTGTGGTAGTGGATTAGGGGGCTGGTCCATCGCTCGTCTTTTAGTCTCGCTACATGCTCCGCCCATTTCCATTTCAGTTTTGGGCACATGTTAGAGCATCGGTAGCTTTAAATATTATGTTTCTTAATTTTGCGTGTCGTATCTTTTGGATTTTCTTAATTTTTTGCATGCTTCGTTCTAGGTCCCGCTGAGACGCGGTAATTTTTTCTTTTGCTTTGGCTAACTTCCAGGTCTGGCAAGCATATGTTAGGCACGGTAAGAGGCAGCTCGACATGAATTTAGTTTTGATTGTTACTGGCATATTGCTTTTAAAAATCTCCTTCAAGCTCCAATATTTGTTCCACGGAAGTTGGATATGTCCCTCGATTTCTGAATAGTTACTCTCCTTTTCGAAGGCGATTTGTTTGTTCGTATAGTTCAGAAGACAACTTACGACATGGGCGGACGATAATAACAAAACGGCTGGTACAGACTGGATGCAAAAAGGTCAAGACCATAGATATCCGAGTCAAGACAGAATTAAATGGGCTTCTTTGGATTATGCCTTCACCCGCGGAGGGGTTCTTGTAAATTAATATAGTACATTATAGTAGCCATAAGTTCAGTAGCTCCATCAGACGCAATTTGTTGGGGGCAAAGAGTTTCAAATCCTCCATGTGTAGAGGAGCTGAGATATGACCTGACCACCTCTCTTCAACCGATAGCCTAGACTTGAATCCTCCAGTAGTGTGCTTAGAGGATTCAGGGCTAAGCACAACCAAAGTGGACTCAAACTGTCGCCCTGAAATATTCCCCGTTTAATCCATACAGGCTTATCATTCCACTGGATCTGTCGACAAACCTGGACTAACCAAACTATTGCAGTCTATGGAAACAAAGATATTGGATTATAGGTTTGGGTGGAAAGAGTGAACTGGTTATTTAGGACTATGGATGGCCTATAGCCCCTGCCTGACCAATGTTTAATATAAATTACACACTTGCAGGTTGCACAAATTCAATAACAGGCCCCTAACAACGGTCGCTATAGCACAGTGTCGTAGCGACAAGGGGCAACATGTCCTGAGGTGCTTATGAGGAGTAGAGAGGTATTCCACGGCTATGAGGATAATCCCGGAAGTACTTAGTAGTACAGGAATACTTCCTGCCTCCAAGCACGTTTGCTCTTGTGAATCTCCACTCAAGCCGGTCAATAAAACAAGAATGAGGTGGGAGCTCTGTTCCTCGTCATTGTTCACTCCAGCCGGCCATAAAGGCAAGTCAGAGGTGAGGAACACGACTTCTCCCGGCAGATAGGGTCCGTGGGTTCGCTACTGCCCAACTGCTCGCTACATGCTGCCCTGCGGATTTCTGTATCTCTTTTGGTCTGGCTCCTCACCCGAGACCTGTTCCGGCAAGGTACCTATTTAAGGGCTTTAATTTTTGAGTCCCTTTTGAAAACTTAGACAACAAGTGCTCGGCAATACATATTCTACCGATTGACCGTGTCGCATACATAAAGTAAATTTTTGATTACGAGTAGATTCTAGCTGTAAACATGAACGATGAAACTTCTGACTTTTTTCCAGTGATTAGGTAGTTATAGCTATATTTATACTTACTAATGGTACATCGCTATTACAGTACTTAGATAAAAGTGACATGAAAATGTTATAATAATATACCATCACGCTATAGTTTCCATGACCCGGCTGAATAGAGGTTAGTGCGAATTGTAAAGTTAAATGCACCTGTCAGGTAGGTAGGTACATACATACTCACATATTTTCATGATATATACAAATAAATAAAATTAAAGAGTCTGTTTGTAGAGTGTACTACGTGAACTCGACAAATATATGTGCGATTAACGCTTGTGCGACAAAACTGTACTGCGACTCACCATAGTTAGAAAGCATGCTTGTGCGACACACTGAAAATTACAGCTTTTTACTAAATGCATATGAAAGGCACCTATTTAAATGAAAAAAAAAACCAAAAAAAAAATTAAAAATTGTCTGTCTGCATAGTTGTTCCGGCTAATTTCTGAAACTGAAATGGACCAATTTTGATGAAATAGGTTTGAAGTTTTTAACTCTTGGGAAGGACATGACATGAGCTACTTTTTATCGACATACCACGCGGTCGAAGCATCGGGCAGAAAGCTAGTTCTTAAATACAATCCAAATATCTGGATATCTAGAATATTTTACTAAAAGCAAACAGTAAACCGTATATTTACGTACAGACGCCAGCACATCAAGCTATGACAACTAAAATCTGTAAAATTTCATTAATAGATTTTAAACTTTATCGCTAAAGCATCAGGTTCAAAGGTTGATTGGGAAAATTTGACAGTTTCGGGTAGCTTGATGTGCTGGCGTCTGTACATCAGTGGTGACACTTGCACTACAAAAATCGCACTTACTGCTACGACATAAAGGCTCAGTAAATGTCAAAGTCCAGTAGGTATAGGTACAATCACTTCACCGCACATCAAATTCACACAACTAAAACAGGTAAGCCTGTGAGCACGTCAATAGGAATAGGTATTGATGTGTTTACAGGCTTTCTTTCTTTGACAGTACCTAAATATTTACTTATTTTCGCAGTAGGTAACAATTTTAACGTGAACCTTACTTAATAGTAAGGTAAAATACCTACGAATAGGTTTATAGAGGAAATACGATAAACCTGTGAAAGTTTTTCCACAGGTTTTTACATAGTAGGTAAATAGGTATTTTACTGGCCCATTACGGCACACAATTAAATAATTCATAATTTCATACCTTTGTACAGTCGGTGACCAACATTGTCTGACCCACCCAACACTGCCCGATCCACTTGAAGTGGGTTAGCTAATGTTGGCTACCGACTGTACCTACCTCCTATGAGGCTATGACACATAACATCATGTGAATAAATCAGCGCCCACCTATTTCACTATACGTATTTTTGTTGTAGTTTCCCCACCTAATATAATAAAACTGTCTGACTGAACATTGATGGCTTAGGTAAGTACCTAACATGTCATGGTCCTAGAACCAAATATTTGCGGCACCAACCCACACTGGACAAGCGTGGTGGATTATGGCCCACTCTCTCTCACAGAGAGGTGGAGGCCTGCGTAATGGGAACATTAACGACCGATTATGCTAAGTACCTAACTACTTATTACTATCTTTATAAAAATGACGCACGTTCAATTAGTCTGTAAGTACTTTTAAATTAAATTAATTTATAATCACTGTATACATTAGTGTTATCGTATGATTAATCAATATTAGTAAACAAACTCGTACTATCAATGCGTGAACCAGATTCTATTATCACTTTATCTAAACTACTAGCCTCTACCCGCGACTTCGTTCGCTTGCTTTTTCCTCCGACCCATCCCGTCACATCGCAACGTCTGCCCGCGCTACTACATATTTCGATATCACTTAGTATTCTTTCTCACTTTTTTTTACTTTTTGCTTGGGTCCTAAGGGTCCTAGCGTGGTGTTTTTAGCCTTTCTCAAGAAAAAATAATTTTTCATATCCGACTGGTAGTTCAGAGATTACCCCCTACAAACTTACAAACAAAGTTGTAAGAAGTAATCTCTAGAAGTAACACCGATTACAAAAAATCTTACACTGATTAAAAGCTACTGCACTGTTGCCGAGAGCTATTGGATATATTTTTTATGGTATTTTTAAATTCCACTCGGATGGTAGGTAGTCGCGGGCCGAAGATCCCAATAGTCCCAATTATAAAATACTCGCAGCGCCCCGCGGTTGCACCCACATAAGTGTCGATCCTGTGGGAATATCAGGATAAAAACTGTCCTATGTCCTTTCAAACTGTGTCTATACCAAATTTCATCTAAATCGGTTCAGCAGTTTAAGCGTGAAGAGGTAACAGGCAGACAGACAGACACACACACTTTCGCATTTATAATAATTAGCATGGATTCGCAAAGACCACTCCAACTAGTGATGACAGGAATTTCAAATCGCTCATTTTATAGCATGGATACGGACAGGACTTTTTTTTTAATGCGGATGGGAAATAGTCATATGACCCCTCCGGCTCTGGGTGGAGCGGAAGGGAGTGTCAGACTCTTACTGACTAAAACCCACCCGTGTTCCTTCCTTAGCCCTTTATGTTCCGGGCCAGCGGTAACCCTTTCGGACAATCCCGCTGACCCGGCAGGCTTCGGCCCTAAGGGGCCCCTTCCTCGATGCTGAGATCACTTTGAGGCGCGCGTGGCACTAATCATTTTACAAATACGGACAGGACTTGCAAAATGATTAGACTTCTGTTAGGACGTATCTACTGCTACTATACCGATTTTTTCTTGTAACCTGAATGAAAGAGGTGAGGATAGGCTCATAAACTTGGCTAGATTTTGTATTTTTACCTCCGTTCTAGCTATCAGATTCGATATAATTATTACAATTTTTTTCTACAATAAAACATGCATGCCTACCAACGGTTGACTGGTAGCTAACTTCCAACAGTTTTCGACCATGAACCTAGGCAAATAATGGTTTCATCGACCTTCCCAGCTCTTAATAAATTGTTTTAACGGTTTTTTGTGAAATTACACAAAAACCGGTTATAATGACATCAATAAAGTTATGATAATATCATTACCTATAATTGTGCTGTAGATTACCAACGTTTGTGTTACGTATCCCTATTAATACCTAGGTAAGGTTACCTACGACGACGTCAAAACTGTGTGCATTGTGTACATTTTAATGCGTTCGTAAGGATTAAATTCCAGTTATAAGCAAATCGAACTCCATAAACTCCAGTGTAGCCAAATTCAAGTATATTTTTAAGGAATTTTCAGTAACATTGTTTGTTCACATTGTTCTCAGATTCCACAACAAGAATAACGAACCCAGGATTTTGTAATATCTTGTTTTAAAAGATGTCCATGGAATTTCTTGCCCGTTATTCTCCACAGAGATCTACATTTTTGGAACGGTCAACTAGCTTCAACTTTCTGACATATTAATATTATTTACTCGTAACATGACTATTTATGCATGACGACTTTAATATTTTTTTTCTTTTCAGTAACCTAATGACATTATAATTAATTTATTATTGACGGTATCGCATTTCGTTAATATATTTTTTCTAATGTCCGTTATACCTACTACTAAATATTGGCGAAAGCCTCCCATATGTATACATGTATTTGTACGCCAAATGACAAAACATAGAGAAACTATATTGTAACATCTTGCACACTGTTGTAACCATATTTACAAATAAAGACTATTGATTGATTGATGAGATAATTCAAAAGGCCTCCGTAAATAGCTTAATTGAAAACATGCGTTGAGTTTGAGCTCATTCCTTAATATAAAGGAAGAAGTAAGGGCATCGTTTTTATTAAATTTTCTTTTTGACAAACTTGACGTCGAGTGAAAATTCAGAAATTATTTCGAGGAATCGACTTGATAGGTACTCTTAATAAGGTACTCTTTTAGAATGAGTCCAATCTATCTGAAGTCTTTCCGAGTATTTTTACCGACTTCACAAAAAGGAGGAGGTACTATGTTCGGGTGTTTGTATGTTTTTTTTTTGTATGTTTGTTCATCGAATACTCCGCCAATTGTCGACGGATTTTCCAAATTCTTTTTTTGTTCGAAAGAAGATAGTTCAGAGGTGGTCCCACTGTCACCAAGTTAGGATCTGATGATGGGATCTTAGAGAAATCGAGGGCAACCCTCAAATTTTATAGGCTCACTTATTGTTTTTCGCATATTTTATGAAGTATCTTGTGTATGGTTGTCACCATCTCAGGTAGCTGGGCTGATGATGGAAGGTACAACTCCTTAACAGTAAGAAGTTACTCGAACAGGCAAGGACTGTTTTAGTTAATTGTTTTGATGTTTGATAGGGCATTTGCCACATTTGGTCTCATAATCATCAAGTCATGACCTGATGCTGCAGTCAGGATAGTCTGCAGAGTACCTAACTCCTCGATAACTAACAGCAGATATATCGTGTTTAGGCTCATTGAAAAGGGCTCGATGTGTGGATAAACGTACTGTTAATGAGGAACACCGAAGTACATAGAGACCTGATGCTGAAGCCAGGAGCATCAGAAAAAGTACAAACCTTGAAATTACAGCACCGTAGTCGTGTTTGGGCTCATTTTAAACAGGACTAAATTTTAAGTTCAATGCAATGTTGACATAAGTCTGGCCTGATGCTGCAGCCAGGATTATCAGCTAGGAGAGTGGAATACTAGGAGAACTCCTCAACAATTAACGACCCTGCATCGGGAAAAGCACTATTTTGTAAAAGGTGATCAGCAGTTGACATTAGGCTATTGTAACTTAGATAAATTACAAACTGACCCACTAAAAAGTAAAAAATAAAAACTCTTTTACAAAAAAAACAAAACCGACTTCCAAAAAACACTATAAAGTGAAAAATAACTTTAATTTCGGAAGTCGGTGGCAAAAACAAAAATACAAATCCAAAGACACCGACTTCCGAAATTAAAGTTATTTTTCACTTTATAGTGTTTTTATTAACAAGGTTCTTGGAGTTATGTTATGTATAACTAGAAAAATACTTACTTACCCACACTCGATACACGAGGTTTCTTTTAGGACGTACCTATACTAGATTCCTGTTAGCGTGATGTAACTTGTGAAAGCGAACCCTAGTATGAGTCAAACTAGAATTTCGTAGAAAGTTAATGTCGGAAAAAAAGTGTGTAGTGTTCATTATTAATTCATTTTAATGGATCTGACTCTTGGCCAGTTCCATTTAAAACTTTACCTACGTACGACACGTTTACCTAGAACAGGCACAGTTTGTTGGAAAATAAAATTGGGTTAAGTTTCCGATAAACCATGCGGCAATTGGATTTACTTCAGTGGTTATAGGTAATTAAACTGTGAAAAATAAATTCATGGTCAATACCATGAAATACGGTAAAGTACTATTACAATGAGAGACACTGAAAGAAAATACCTACTAGTTGGCTATTTATTAGATGGACAAACTGCTAATACCTACTAAATAAACTAAAAAACTATGAAAACAAAACTATGATATCCTAACCTGAAAAATACTAATTTCATTAATTGTTTGAAAGACAGTAAAAACTGTTCTTCAACTCGTACCTACTAGGCAATTTCTTCCAGTAGACTCCCAGAAGCATGTTCCAAGGCTAGAACATTATTCAGTTTTTTAGTAGGTATGTTTTATTCAACTAGATAGGTGGGTAGGTATGTGTGCTACATAGATGTAATTGAAACTGCGTCGTACCCAGTCATTGACAAATAACACTATCTATTCTCCCGTCACTGTTGCAAAGAAATAGATGGTCTGATCTCACAAACAGAATAAATGCTGTCAGATAAACTTTTAAAAGTTCTAAGAGAATTTCAATTCTAAAGAACTGCAGTTCTGTAACATTTAGGTTCTTAATTCAATAACTGTCTCGGTGGTTTAAAACTGATTTAAAGAAAAACGTTGTTATGCTATAATTTGTAATTTGCGAATAAAGCGAAAAATATAATAAATTTATATAAACTAGGTACTAGCAGCGCCCAGAAGTTTCACCCGCATAATTGTCGATCCCGTTCGAAAGACACGTGGCGCCATCTATTATCATAATAACGTTATTGTTGTTTTCCTCGGGAACAGCACTTTTTTTCGGGATGAAAGGTATCCTATGTCCGTTTCTGTAGACCTGACAACGTGTATGCAAAATTTCAGGATGATCGGTTCAGTGGTTTAGGCGTGAAAAGGTAACAAACAAACTTTCTTTCGCATTTATAATATTAGTTAGGATTGCTTCATTATTCCAGGTTGAGGATAACTGTTATATTATTATGTTGATAAGGAATTTAAATTTCGCGGATATCTATTATCAGTAACATACATGATAAGGATTGAGGATAACTTCCTACTATGGCTTCCTATATTATTAATTTATTTATTATGTTGGGTAACATTATAAGTATTTATATTTACACTAACTGTGCCCGCGACTTCGTTCGCGTGCATGTCGGAAAACTAATTGGATTTTAGAGGTTCCTTTTAATTTTTTGCGCAGAACCCTAATTTTGTTACTAAAATAAAAGTGGTCTAAGTTACTCTTTAAAATATCAGCTGTCAGCCAGTTGTATCGGAGATTAGCCAGAACAAACAGAAAGACAGCCAGACAAAAACAAATGTTTCTTTGTTGTAAGTATCTACCATTATTATTTACTTTCATAGTATGCATTTCGTAAAAGCAGCTGTTATTTTGACATTACAAACAGTCACTTCAAGTTTATTTATTTGTATGGTTTGTTTTTATTTTATTTTTAAGTGTAATTCTGGTAAAAATGAACAAATTATAGTTTAATAGGTTTGTCCTGCGGCTTCAACAACGTGGAAGTCAGAAACTATTCCACGGGAACGTACTACCGAGATAAATACATCCTATGTCCTAACCCAGGTCTACAGGTCTCTTGAGTACCAAATTGTATCGATTACGCTCAACCGCTAAAGCTTGAAAAGGTAACACAGTGTTACTTTCGCATTTATAATATTAGTATGGAACGGTTAGGTCCGTTAGAGTACCTACCACACTGGGCTACCAATATAGGCGTTGAATCAGCGTTAATTCCTCGTAGAAATCTCGACACGACATCTCGAAGACGGCCTGGAGATCTTCATAGAAACCTCGTAAGCTCCGCGTAGCGCCTAGCAACAGCTAAGAGCAATAAACTTCCGTATCATGGGAGTACGTAAAGCTATAAACAGGCGTTTTATTGCAAACAATCAAATAGGTAGGTACGTTGATAGCAAATGTTCAGAAATAGGACATAGTAATACAAAGTATTTATTTAGTACCTAGAGAAATAAATATAAATACAAAGTATTTATTTTAATTGTACCTAAAGCAATAATTAAGCATACAAATTAGCGCAGTAAAATATTCAAAGTTAAGTAAGGCCCGATAGACCGCATGTCAGTGGTAACCAAATCAGTATAAGCTTGCCTCTTAGGCCGCGTCCTAACCAAAACCGAATATGACATAGTCGCGCAATAAAAAAAGTGTTTGTACGTCAATATGATACAGACGATCGCGCGATGATCGCTTTTGTTTAGGACGCTGGGATATTCTATTGAAACTCCAGACAACGTTAAGCCAGATAAAGGTGAAAGTGTTACCACCAACGTGCTGACGACTGTACAATAGAATAGCTTGTTTGTAGCACAGGTGATATTTGCTACGCTCTAATGACCTCTCAAGGACCATGTAGGCACGTATCTTCCATAATTTACCAGTTTGGCAGACTGGTTCGTGACAGCAAAGCCAGTACTTGACCAATGTTAACGTAGAAGCACAGTCCAAAGCCCTCGACATCATTAGCCATAAAAAAACTTTGAAAAAAAAAAGAACGGCCATGTCTAACAGCGCCTGCTGAAAAGACTACACTCTTGCTGATTTGCGGCAACAAACCTTCACTTAAACATCAGGCGCTAAATTTTAAGCAGTTCATTAAGAAATAGAAAATATTTTAATGTAAGCAGGTTCACAGGTTAACAGCAAGTTGAGGCGACATGAGTAGCCCAAAATAATTTTAAGCCTACAGTTAGGTTACAATACATTATTTGGCAGTTAGCCCCAAACTAGACAGATAGTCTGTATTTTGCGGCTAGTAGTAGGTAAAAAACAATAAGTGGATGAATTGATGATTGCTATCATGTTTACACGTTTCAATCTATATGTGTTACTTACATTGTTGTTTTTTTGTCTGCCTAACCGGGCTTGCCTGTGGATGCCTCAACAAATTAGGGTCACCAGCCGGCTTAAAAAACTTAAAAATTAAGCGACTACACGCTAAGGGCACCCCCTGTGCGGTACGGACCTCGGCTTAGGGCGTCGCTGGGAGAGGGCAGCAAGGGACAGGCTGGATCGGAATTATGAAATTACTTTGTTAAAGCAGCTGGTTTTTATTGATAGCTAGCGAAATTGCTATTACAACTAGAGTAGGAACTGCTTGTTATTTTCCTCTCTTAGTTTGTCAGTCCATCTGTTGTCATTAGTTTGCCAGTCAGTCTGTCCGTTAGAAATTGAAATCGTAATAGCGATAAGACCGTGTTGTTCATGAATATTCATTCAACTTGCATTAAGTACAAAGCTTTATTTCAATTAAGTTCTTGAAAAAAACATTCTTCCCAAAAAACAAAAGGATTTTTTGTATTTATTTGTATAACTAGCTGTTGCCCGCGACTTCCTCTGCAATGCAGGATGAAAAGTCTATGTCCTTCTTCAGGTTGCGGTCTACCCACGTTCCAAATTTCATCCAAATCCGTTCAGCAGTTTTAGCGTGAAGGCGTAACAAATAAACTTACTTTCGCATTTATAATATTAGTTAGGAATTGAGGATTAGTTAGTTAGTCATTTAATTAGTTACCTAGTGTAAATGGTTAGTTGCGATATATATGGTTTATTTAAATGTTTATTTTATTTATTTATTTACATACATTGGCACCAAGTGCCAATATACAAATCAACAATACATAAGAAATCAACAAATTAATTACACCATTAAATGAAATACATTTAATAAAATCATGAAGAAAAAAGTAAAAACCCAATAGATATTAAAATTAAATTTCATTAAATTGTCCCATAAAATATCACAACCGTCAGTTGGCTCAACCGGGTGGTGGTCGGGTCAAGAAATAAAGAATTTTCTATACAATAAAAAATGCAATAAAATATAGTAGATTGTTATTTATGGGTGGAAAGGAATAATTCCCATACGAGGCATTTAGACGCCCGAGCGCAGCGAGGGCGGCTATAGTCCGAGTGGGAATTGATGACTTTCCCCGTGTTAAACACTCTACTTTTCATTTCGAATATAAGGAAAGTAAAAAATTTCAGTTTTTCTAAAATATTAATTGATAATAATAACATGAATAGTAGATACCTATATATTAGTCTTTTTTAAATTTGAAATATGGAACACACCGCGTCACTTTTTAGTGCTGACCATCCACAAATTTCTATTTCGATTCAAAACTTGAATTGAGCCTAATCGATACTCGCAATAAAAAAAAATTGTAGAAACTGAATAAAAAACTCTTTTAACTAACAAAATGTATTGAAATGTTAAGTGTTTGCAGAATAGCCAATTTATAGAATTAATTTATCATCATTCTCAAATAAACTTTTGCTAAGCCTACCTAAAAAATGTTTGTTGGGAATTCTGTAGCATACTATTAGAAAGTATCAAAAATAAAGTCCACAGTAAATAATTGTCCAATAAATTAAAATAATTTTAAACAGCGAGCGCTTTCCGAATATAAATTCAAATATAGAAACATTTTGGCGCGAAATTCAATAAATGCTGCTAGTGACATGATATTATTAGAAGAGATTGAAATGATATCTATTAGAAAAGCATAAATCATTAAAACAATGCATGTATTTATTGCTTAAAATAATTTTATTTAATTTTCAAGTATCGATTATATTCCTCATATTAATTACTCATCAGTGAAAATTTAAAAAAAAATTGTTGGAATAATTGTTTTCGCACATCATTGCAATAAAAAAAAACAATAATGGTCGACGATTTTGAACACAAATTGAGTAGTGGTAATTTGAATATTAGAGTAAGTGCGCCATATATGGACTACCATAAGGATTTTCTCAAATAAAACTCCGAATTTTAATGTTTAATCAGTCTTATTTATTTTAAACAGTTTGACACTTAATTGGGAACAAAAAGAAATGATTAAATTCTTCAATAACAGCAACATCTTAGAAATAATCAACATTTTCTAAAATATGACATTTTTAGGAACTCACAAAAAGTGAACTTATTATGGACCACATGGTTTCAAATATAGACCATGTTTTATTTGGTTCAAAATAACAATACAAAATAGTATTAAATACCTAAAATTAAATCAGTCACTTAAATCAAAATTAAAGTAATCATTAGTACAGTCAACAGCAAAAGTAGATGATCAAAATCAGGAATTCAATAGGAGTCAAAACTGTTCACGAATATATGGCAGCTCTACTAGTAGTAAATGTTTGGTATAACTTACAATCACATACTTTTGAATCACTGCGACGCCACACAGTTCTTACGCGAACTCCGTTCGTTAATATTGAATTTCTGATTTTGATCATCTACTTTTGCTGTTGACTGAACAATACTCGCACACATAGAAGTCAGTCATATTTTCTATTCCAACATACTCTTCATGAGCCCAGCGCCTGCAAGATACACATTGGATCCATGTCTCTCCATGAACATCTTCAGAAAAAAGCCCATCGCAATACAAGCATTTTAAGGATCATTCCCATTTTCATTTTGGGAATGATCAGGACTTTCATCTGTGCTATCATTGACTGAATAATCACTCTTATCAGAATTTTCATGGGCTGTAACACTTTTGGTGATAAATATGTCTAGATGATGTGGAAGGACCAGGCATTGAATCATCCATGGTTGCAGCAGGTTGGTCTTACCTTGTGTTGGAGATGCCATTCTGAAACATAAAAAATAAACAAAAGTAGCTGTTTGTAATATGGACTACTGGTCCATATTCGAAACAGGTCGATGGTCCATATTATAACACACATACAATTCAAGGTTATTTTTCTTGCATATAAAATTATAAAAACTTTAGGATATTACAATCTAATAAGAATAGTAGTTAAATAACTCACCTTTCATTTAGCTTAATTCACTCTCAAATCGAATATTATTTGTTGACGTGATGAACTTACGCAATTAGCTAAAAAATTACATAGCGAGTTGACAAAAACTCAAAATGGTTCCCGTGAACACATGCGCGGACGCCGCCTCACTGCAAGCGACTGACAAGATGCAGAGGGGGTAAGCCTAGTATGGGCTGACAGTTGTGTCAGTACAACGAATATTCATTGAGAAACGCCGGTGGTCCATATTATAGAACCGGTCCATATATGGCGCACTTACTCTACGTTAAAACCTGGGCATTTTCGTGTTTTTTATAATATTTTCAATAATATTTGTCACATTTTAAATCTTATCTAAGTAGGTACATCTGTGTGTGAAATTTGTGAAAAGTAACAATGAAAACACGCACGATTGGCGCGAGACATCGACATTAGATATAAAAAAACTTCATTACCACTACTTATTTACCTTAAACTATGGATAAATTCGTCGAATAATTAAATGATGTATATAATGCACAGCCCGTATGGTGAAGTCAGGATGTTCGAAATCCCCAATTTTTATGTTTTTTAGCCTCGACCACAACTGACATCAAAATTATTATCCTACCTTTAAGTATGTTGAATTTATTCAAGGTAAATTATTAACTAAACTTGTGCGCTAAATATGAAAGATTTAATGGCGTTAACATAATTATGAGCTTTTTATCCAACTCTCCTAATTAACGCACATTTATAAGATTTGATGGGTAGCCTAATAAATATTTACATAATCAATTAAGGGTGTCTGACTGAGCTGACTACCTAACCAAATTTAGTTCCATTTTTAAAATTCATTCCCGCCCTAGGGAGGGAAGCAATTACTATGAGTCTTTCCCGCCCTATGGTGGGAAGCAGCGTCTTCCACCCGCTATTCGGATCAAACAAACACTACTTTCCGAGCATGAGAGATGAAAAAGAATTTTCTATACAATAAAAAAAGCAATAAAATAAAGAATTTTCTATACAATAAAAAATGCAATAAAATGACAATAAATAATACAAGAAATCCTACCTCTACAAAAATTTAAGTAAGACATTTATTTGTCTAACACCACAAATAGGTCAAATGGGACAAAATTCAATTTTTAATGTTTTACGAGTACGTACGTTTGTTCATATTCCGATTTCAGCATTTCTCTTGGAAATACAAAATCATTGACGTTTATTAAAAGACTAGACTAGTACCTATTTGGATTCTTTACAGATACCTAATAGTGATTCATTCAATGATGAAACTGCTAACATTCAAGAGCATTGGCGTAGTATCTAGGAACTGAAGTCTCCTAACAAGCTTTTAACTCAACACAACTGCTAAAAAACTTCTCATAAACTTGTGTATTGAGTTTCAGGCATTTAATTAGTTGTAGCACTGAGGCACTTGTCACGCCGACTAGCTATTAACTATTTTCTCACTCAAGAAACTTACGTTAAAGAGAGAGTTCTCGGTGTCGCGGCGGCGCGGCGTTCAGTCAGCGACCAACTATATACTCGTAATGTATCTCTGTTCACGGTCTTCGTAGGCAAGTGCCTAAGGCACTTTACACAGTTTACACATTGAACTCTCGCTGTGCGTCAACTCCTTTTTAGTTGCTAGCTCTGCTCGTTTCTCGTTAATTGGGACAGGTGCCTCAGGTGCCATCTCCACCGGCTAGAGAATAGCGACGATAGTCTCGCCGCGTCATATATTCAATAGAAACTTTATGAGCCTATCTCCACACGGCTATAACATCGCAGCGATATAATTTGATGGTGCCTTATCTGTTTTTTATTTTTCTATTATACCTGCTTTACACTACCTTATTAATATACCTACCTATTCGTGAAAAGTAACTTAGCGGGATATTGGAGTTTTCTATGAAAATATCTCTTATTAAATTTTAACTTAAACAAAAGTAAGGATCAAAGGATTAATAAAATATTTTTCCTACCGTGGCCTTCTGGGAAACTTGTGTTATTTTACTGGATTCTATTTGCAACAACTTCTTTTTTAAATTATAGCTGTTACCGAACAAAAAAACCTTTTCTTGGAACAGTATTTTTTTAAATTAGAGTTTATTAATCCATGTAAAAAAATTAACATTACCACGTGCTGGCCTTTTGACGAAGTACCATAGTATCAAGGTGGACTCCTCAAACCCGACAGACTTGAAAAAAAAGGATGACTGAAAAAGGAGAGGTCAAAGTTTAACAATGAGCAATCGATTGAAAACTTCCGAGACCAACGGCTTAACGAGGCACATCGGGGTCGTGGTGTATACAGATGTTACCAATCCACGGACCAACCGGGGCAAGCGTAGCTGAACCTGATCGATCGACCCTTGCGGTTATCACTTAGCCGCAAGCAAGTTAAAAAGTAACAATGTAGAAGTAAAATTAACTTTTAACATTTTCATTCTTTGACTGTACCTACCTATACCTACGGAATGGCTTCAGCGGGGTAATTGCGTAATACACTATCAGTAGCAATATGTTTCATTTTGACAGTTCAACAAGATTCATTGCGTTCTATACGTTGTTGAGCAGACACATTTTTCGAACATATGAAGCAATGGATTAGGGAACAGATACTTCAAAATGATACGGATTGAGACAGATAGTGTCTTACGCAATTAGAGTGCAGGATCTCCAGTAAATGGTACATTGTAGGTATTATATACCTACAAAGCTTTAAGAATATGTAAATTAGCATAAGTCGAACGGACAAAGGTCCTTAAGGAGCCGAGTAAATAAATATGAACTGTTCTGTTTGCATACTGTCCATATCAGTCACACTAGTGTGCTGTTAGTAGGTACTCTGTGGTGTTTGTTCCTGGTACATTACTTGTAAGAACCTAAGAACCCATGTTTCTTATAAGCAGATAGTAAGATTATATTTCCTGCAAAATAAAAGAACAAATTAATGAAGAATTTGAGATTTTTAAAAGGCTTACCGACGAATTATATTCTAAGAGGTTTTCTTACTTTTACTTAAGTACCTAAGTACCTAGTGAAATGTTAATGTTCAGAAAAAGTATCTTTGTGTTTTTGTAAGTAATTTCAACAAAAAATATACTGACCGTTCTGAAGAAAAATCTGTAGCATTTTCTGTTACCATTGGGCTTCTCTGAAAACCTATTGCGAAAAACAGCTTAGAAAAAGCGGCCAAGTGCGATTCGCAAACGAAGGGTTCCGAACCCCAACGCGAAAATCACTGAAAAAAAAAACACGTTTCTTTTTTGGAGACCCCCTTTAATTTCTAACTTAATTTAATTTTTATTATTTGTTTTTATAGCGGCAATAGTACACACTCTGTGTAAATTTCAACTGTCTGCCTATTACGGTTCATGAGATACCCGCTGACAGACAAACGGACGGATGGACGGACGGACGGACAGCAGAGGCTTAGTAATAACCCGTTGGCACACTTTGGGTACGGAACCCTATAAACGATTTCACTACCGTCCTATTAATGTTTGTTCTTATCTATGATATTATGACCATTGTTATTAAGACCAATCAGTTACTCCTGTGACAATAGAAAGCTTATCAATAATAGTTGGAGAAACTTGACTACGGGAAACAAAAAAACTGAGCAATTTAATTATAAGTACTTATAATTAAATTGCTCAGTTTATTTTGTTCAGAAGAAAATTATTACTTACTAGCAGCGCCCCACGGTTTCATCCGCATGAGTCTCGATCCCGAGGGAATACCGGAATAAAAAGTATATTTTGTGTTAATCCAGGTTATAAACTGAATCTGTGTTTCATCCAAACCCGTTCAGCTATTTTGGCGTGATTGAGTATCAAACATACAAACTTTCACATTTATAATACTGACTTAAGAATTATTGAACCATCACGGATTATAGTTATTAATTTGGATTTAAAACCTCACAGTTTGTTCATTACCATGTTGGGGTACCGTGCAACAAAATTTACTTTAATAATAAAAAGAGGAATAATAATCTCAACTTCTAGTTCTTTCTGCAATATAAATATAGCATATCTATTTTAAAGCACGGAGTCAACATTCTAGTTGATTTAATATTTTAGCACTGGTCAGTAAGAATTATATATCTTCTACTAAGTGCCAAATACTTTTCAGGGTGACCTTTAAGAAATGATCATGTATTTTTTGCTTGTTCAGGATGTTGAAGTCTGGTTAGGTTTATCTATAAAGTGAACTATATTATAATATAATAGTTCAATGCTCCGCTTGTGATATGACGTATGAATCCCACCGGTTCATAACAAAAATATACTCGAAACTACAATAAATATAATCATGAAATCGTAGAGCAATAAATTTGGAAGCAGATTTACATTTATAATTTACGTAACTATTTATGTCGATAACAAGGTAAGTACCAGTGAAACTTTCTTGTCTTCACCATTATACTTTTTTGATAAGGACACGTTTGATGTGGGTTTTGAACTTTCTATCGCTAAGTTCTGTTGGCGACTTTGGACTTAAGGAATTTTGTATAGAGGGGGCCGACGTCTAGCTGAACTAACCACAGTCATCTAATGAGAGATCATAAATGACACCTCGTAATGAATAATCCCACCAAAACCATTTCATAGGTTGCCAAGACATAAATAAAGTTATCAGATCGTAGAACCAAGCCCTCTACAAACATGACATCTTGGTCAAAATGTACGGCTCTAATAAAAACCCTAGTAAAAAGCGATTAAACAGTAAGCAATTCTTCAATACCGTCGATTTTTCTAGGGTGGGCAAAATGTTTCTAGGGTAGGCATTGTCCACCCTTGCGAGCCCATAGCTACACCCATGGCGACTAGTTATAAAAGTGGATACTTTTTACAAATTATGTGCTAGTTTTAGTTGTCTATATTTGTTAGTTATATTATGGAAATTGTGGAGCAGTGGTGGCCCAGTGCTTACGCGTTGTAGGTCGTGAGTTTGAACCCAGTCCGGCACTTTACTTAGTGTATTTAATTTTATCACCACTGCTCTCAAAACGGTGAAGGAAAATATCGTGAGGAAATTGGCATGTCTTAGAATCAATCGAAAATCAAAATCGAAGACATGAGACATCCACCAAACCGCACTGGGCCCGCGCGGTGGATTATGGTCCATTGTCTCTCATAAAGAGGAGACCTGTGTCCCAGCAGTGGGAACGTTATAGGAAGAAATACCTATTTTTTTTTGTTATTATTATTCTTCCTATTTTGCAAAAGTCGTCGAACATACAAAATACTTTCTATAAAGAGAAGGCAGAGTGAGTATTATCAATTTCTTTGAATTCGTTTCTAAGAACCAAAAATACTACCTTTTAGGTACGTACTAATCTATTATTAATATTATAAAGAGGTATTTTTTGTGAATTTTTATATAGGGGGTAATCTTCGGAACTACTGATCCGATTCCGAAAGTTCTTTCACTAATGGGAAGCTCGTTATCCCTGCGTGTCATAGGGTATAATAAAAAAATAAAAAAATGTATGAGAAAGTCTGCTGTACGCGGGTATAAAAATAATACTTACTAGAATCAATTTAACTTTGGAAATTGGGACAACTGAAGGAAAGAAAGAAAAGACATTTCTATTAGCATAGACGAAAAGCCACAAATTATAATATAGGCAGGTACATCCGATAAAAACAAATATGAATCAAATATAAAACCGGCCAAGTGCGTGTCGGGCCACGCACAGTGTAGAGTTCCGTAGTAGCCCGTTATCACAATATAGTACGATTCTAAACTAATAAAGTTCCGCTATAAATTTCCTTTAAAGTTCATGAAATGCACTATCATCGTGAATTTTCCCAGATTTTTCAAGCCCGCACTTTAGCTTTTAGAGGGGGGGGGGGGGGGGGACAAAAATTTGCACTTTAAATTTTAATATTTCGTAAATGGAGCATTCAATCGAAAAATAATTGTGGCGGGTTGCAAGTCATTTTGAAAGACCTATTCAACGATACCCCACACGATGGGGTAGGCAACGAAAAAAATATTCACCCCCACTTCACATGTAGGGGAGCTACCCTAAAAAAAATATTTTCCAAAATTTTATTTTACCACTTTGTCGGCGTAATTGATATACAGACTCCTACAAAATTACAGCTTTCTAGTAATAACGGTCTCTTAGCAAAACCTCGGACAGACAGACAAACAGACAGACGGACATGACGAAACTATAAGGGTTCCTTGTAGGAACTACGGAACCCTAAAAAGAGTGTTGTGATGGTGTTTGGGGCTGGTGCAAAATGTCCAGAAACGGTACCTCCAATAATGATAAATGGTTTACCGTTAACAAGAGAGCACTCTTTGAAGTGCCTTCGGCATGTTTTGACCACTAGCCTCAAGGATGATGACGATATCAAGAGAGAGCGGAGGGCGCTGTCGGTCAGAGTGATTATGATTGCCCGCAAGTTTAAGCGTGCTTCTACGGGGGTTAAAAAACACTTTTTAGAGCCTTTTGTACCTCATTTTACACCTGTGGCCTTTTTTTTTTGTGGATGGGAAATCATCAAATGACCCCTCCCGCTCTGGGTAGAGGGGAAGGGAGTGTCAGACTCTTACAGACTAAAACCCACCCGTGTTCCTTCCTTAGCCCTTTATGTTCCGGGCCAGCGGTAACTCTTTCGGACAATCCCGCTGACCCGGCAGGCTTCGGCCCTATGGGGCCCCTCCTCGATGCTGACATCTCTTTGAGGCGCGCGTGGAACACGTACGCGCCGTCCGGCACGGGCCTGGTCCTGATCGGACGGTGAGCTACCCATTACTCTCCACCCGCCTGTGGCCTGTGGGTACATTTTACACAGAGATCGTACAGTGCTCTTTGTGTGCAATACAATAATGCTTTCAGGATATTGATGGGGCTGCCTCGCTTCTGTAGCGCATCAGGGATGTTTGCGGAATTGCGTGTTGGTTGCTTTTATGCATTAATGCGAAAAGATGTGCGACGCGATTATATTATTATATTACGAGAAAGTTTCTATTATATAATTTTCGTTATAAAAAGTTTCTAATTAAAAACTATCAAGGAATACTTTGTATACTACATGTCCAATGACAATCGAAACACATATTACATAGAAGAATACACACGTTTATCTTGCCGTGAAAAAGTTCGGTTTATTCGCCGTTTGAAAACACAGTTCTCACTGTTGTATGGATCACTATGGATGCTTGTTGACAGACACGATTTTTCTACGCCGCCCGTGTGTAGGCACAATAGAAATATACATATATCTATGGTAGGCACCCCACAAGATGAACCGACGGCATTGTGAAGGCCGCAGGAACCCGATGGATGCGAGAAGCACAGAACCGATCGAATTGAAGGGCCTTGGGGGAGACCTATGTCCAACATTGGACGTCTTTCGGCTGAAATGATGATGATGATGTTAGGCACCGTTCATCGGTGTTGTATGTATCATTAACATGACTGCCCCGTTGGTCTCATAGTTGCAAGCGCGACTACTAAACGTGGCACATACGGGTATTTTAACTATCTAGGCGGTCAAAAGTCAAAATAACAAAGTTTAAGGAATGCTAATTACAGTGACTACCTGAGGCAGGGGACATTCCAACAAACAATAGACCGCCACCCCCATCCTTTTTCCGTTGCGCGTTATCAGGTAAATTCAGTCGAAAGTTGATGATTGAACCTTGCGTACGTTTCTCTTATCGGCTATTTACAAAAGCGTTAACTTTGTGTGTTAAACTGAAGTTTTCTGTGTTTACCTGGTGCAAAATAGCAATGGATTCGAAAACTACAGGTATGTGACAATCCAAATGTAATATATTTGTTAAAATTTGTTTTATTTTAATATACTTTTAGTGGTCGAGAAATAACGTCTGAAATAAGGATATTTTTTTAAGAAATTTATGTTTAGGAAGCTATTTGTTTTAGTATCGGGATAGATCCGGCCACTTTTGTAATTTATATAAAAAATATAGACCCTTGAGTAACGAATACTAAATAAATTAGCCGCGGAATAGCGCGGATGCGCAAAAACGTAGAACATTGAATTTCACGGTCAAAATAAGCAAAATTTGTGAAAAAAAGTATTTATGTCTAAAAACAATATTTACTTGTTCCAGATATAGTGGGTACTTCCGGAGTGAGAATAGTGACTCGTTAATCTCTCTTTGATATTATGAAAAATGAAAATTTATGCAATTTGGAAGAAAAACTATGTTTTTTGAGAGACCACCTTTTCACTAGTGACGATCTTACTGAAGATCATTTAAAAATATTGAAAAACAATTTTGCACATTTTAAGTTGGAAATGAAGCAAATGTGGATTAAATCTCACAAAAAAGAAGAGGTTTTTTTGAAAAAATAACCAACTTTGGCTAGAAGGTACATTCGAAATTCCAGTCACAACGGCAAATCGTCCAGATCGCCCTTGTAAATCGTTTGGAGAATCTAGCGAAAGGACCAAAAGAAGAAAAACGGAAGGTATCCGATCTAATGTAGAAGATGGTGTAATACTTCACGCAGCTCAAGTTGAATTAAGTAAATCGGGAAAACACGATGCTTCCCACGTGCTCAAAGATATTATGAGCCACAGAACACTATTTTATGAGCTCTCCGACCCGTGCAACGAAGTACAAAAAAGCTTATGATTCGTCTAAATGGGAAAAACCATCGCGTCTAACCCCCATGGAAGCATTAAAAATGTTTACCTATAGATGCAGACTTAACAAGAGGACAGTATGAAATTATAAGAAACACGAACAAAAAGTTCTTTCCATGTTATAGCTTAATTCAAGGAGCAAAATAAGAGTGTTATCCTCCCCCAGCTACACCAAACCCAACAAAATCAGAAAGTGAGAACGAGGAGGTGAATTGATTTGAAAAATATATATTGTTATTATGAATATGTAAATACATAGTGTGTGTATATAAGTATATGTAAGATTATATAAATATATAGTGTAATGTAGATAAGTGTACGTAAGAATATATGTAAATATATGGCCTATTTTCAGCATTTTTATATATATTTTTTTGTTTTATTTGTGTTTTGCTGCTTTTTTTTATGAAATTATAAAATTATTGTCCGTATATATTTCGCTTGTTTTAATTACGTCATTTTAAACCAAAAAACCCGCACTAATATTTTTGGCCGGCTAGATTAATGAAATACCCCTATGTGCGTGGGGTCCTGGGTTCGATTCCCAGGTCGGGCAAAAGTAGTCCTGCGCCTATTCACTCTCCGGTCGTGTCGGATTGCCGACCCATCGGACTATGAGAGTAAAGGAACAGATAGTGCACCTGTGTTTACGCACACACTCTCACTATTATAATTATCTCCTGCGTACCTGGCTAATCTCCGTTGAGATTGGCCACCGTGACCGAAATCGGTCGGGAGGCTATTAGTATGGCCTGTCGACAGACACGTCTACGGCGCGGTTTATACGCCGTACCGTAAAGAAAGCGTGTATACAAAGGGCCTAATAGTCGTAATTAAGTACAATAATAGACAATTGCATGTACCTATGTGCATGTTCCTACATTTATACATTCCGGATTTACTATTATACCTAAGTAAGGCACCCACTACATTGATTTGCATTCGTAATTACATAATGTTAGACAATTAATTAAGTGGGTAGGTACATTGGTAATTTAATTTAAGTACTTATTCTTTGCTAAATTAAATGTAATCTTGAACGCAGTATACTTACTTAAACTGAATTTTGATTTGCATTTATATCATTATTTAATTTATGATAATTAAGTATTTTAGTAGGTAAGTATTTAGTAGGTAAATCGGTCCAGCCGCTCTCAAGTGATGCGCGTACCAACGAACAGTATTACAGTATATAAAATTCAAAGTCCTGACTGACTGATATATCAACGCACAGTCTAAACCGCTGCGCGCTGGTCCTAGAGACATGGGCATGGGAAATTTCATGGGCCTGATCCATGAAATTTCTTGGGTGTGTTTTGTGAAGAGTAGGTGGTAAAAGGGGTGGAATTTCGAAAAACCCTTTCTTAGTGGATACTAAGAAAGGGTTTTTCGAAATTCCACCCCTTTATTATCCTCTTTATTAATAAAATAAAAGTAATATAAAATCAAAGTCGCGGGAAACGCTTGGATGAGAGACGCACAGAACCGGGAAGTATGGCAGATGAAAGGGGGGGGGGGGTAATTCCGGGCTGAAATGATGATGATGACGAATAATATAATTTTTATCACATCTATTCACAAAGAGCTAGTGTATTCTTCGTAAACATAGTTCTTTAATCCCTAGGGACTAAAAGTGATTTGAATTCGGAATGTGGATATTGTTAGTAAAAGTTCCAATCACCAAAGAGATCAATCACGAACATTGTATGAACAAGTAACAGGCTGTATGATAAAGGAAAACAAGCGCGAGCCAAATTAAAAATAAAGTTTGTGAAAAAATAAAAAAACGTGCGAAAAGCATTCCGCCTTCATTTGTAATTGTTTATTCAAATTGGGATTTTCAGTATCAGGTTGTATCTTGATAAAAAATATGATTTGTGACTGTAATATATAGGTATGTATTAACAGAATTATAGTCATTAGAATAGAATCTTTAAGTTAGATTTGTTCCCTAAGAACTTTTCCCTAAGAGATTTTGTTCTTATGGAACAAATCTAATTTAGAAAGATGTATTAATGACTCTAATTGTTTCATACATTTACATATCTACTGCGCGTTATAGAAAAAATTTAGTCTATTAAAATTTTAATGACTATTCTATTTGAATGTGTGTGTTGTTTAAATTCAGTTAGTCAGTGACTTCTTGGTGATTTTTATAGTAAGTATAGAAGATGGATGGCGCCGCCGAGGTCGGCCCAGAAAGCGGTGGCGAGATGACCTGGACGCGAACCGCGAGGGTTGGTTCAAGGTGACGCTGGAAAAGAGTTCCTGAAAAGACTTCGGGGAGGTCTTTTACCCATCAGGGGGACAGTACAGGCTAAACAAAAAAAAAAAGTGTTGTAACTACTGCTATCGATGAAATTTTGTATTTGTGATTTTTTTATATTGGGACCGTGCTATAACAAATGTTATTGTACCGGTATCTACAACGCCCCCATGCGAGCAACGCGTCATGTTGCCTCAACCCAGCGCCTGTACCACATCCGACGCACTGGAGCATAACGTAGCGCCACCCCGATTCACTGGGGACATCTTCGCAGACAGTTCCGACTCATCGTGAACTATGCGGCAACCGGTTCCGACTCACTGAAACCTCAGCTGGCCTGGCAAGCATCAGAAGATACAAGACTCAGCCCACTATCGACCTCCGTAGTAATGTAGCGGTATCTACAACGCCACATGCGAACAACGCGTCATACTGACGCCACGCAAAATCCAGCATCTCGGTTCACCGTGCAAACTAGCATAGATACAACGGCCCGACATGAATCATCGGGCAGTTGCCCGCCAGACACAACACCCGTCTGGTCGGAGGATCCTCCCTTTTCTATATAATAGAATGAGTGAACTTTACACCCTGTTCCTCATACGTCTATATTATTATAATAATTATCATTTCAGCAACAGGAGTTTGGTTATAACTATAATTGATTGAATTTCTCTTTTCATTAACAAATGCAATTTGTTAAAGTGCATTGAAAATCGCACGTTACTATTGCATAGTCCGGAATTGATGTTACTTAATTTAAATATATTTATGCCCTCTATTCGGTTTTACTTGTTTTCATTAGGCGAATGGTTATGATTATTAATGTCATTTTAGGCAGCTACATGCATTAAACTAAGTACAAGGTGGCAGGGACTTCGACGTGCAAACGTCTGTAACCAAGAATTCAGCACATGATTCTAGACATAAAAAAAAACGCGTAAACCCAGCTGTTTCATAGAAAATTACACGGTCAAAATGTACGGAACAGGTTTTTTTTTAATAACCAACTGAAATTTCAACGCCCCCTGCGTTGAAATTTCAGTTATATTCATTTTATCTGAATAATTTTACAACAAGAAAATCTTATTAATTCCACCGACATCTTTGCCTATTTCCCACAGACAGTTGAATAAAGTTCTCCAATTTAGAACATCTGTCATAATAGAGTTGCATTTAAAGCAAGTAGGTACAGACGCCATCACATCAAGCTACTACTCGTACAATCTGTCAAACTTTAATAGATTTTCAACTTTATCGCTAAAGCATAAGGTTAAAAGTTGAATAGGAACATTTGACAGTTTCGGGTAGCTTGATGTGCTGGCGTCTGTACAATCTTGAAATTAGTTCCATCTAAAGCCTGGCTCGAAGGCTGTCTGCGAGAGAACGTTTTGTGGTCGCATTATCTAAGAGCCAGTAATCCTTGCCTACGATTATATCTATTCTATCTATTCGGTAACAGCGTTCCAGTTATTCGTTGTTGGTTTATTCTCAAAATAAGCTATTACTACTACAATGTTTATTTTAACATCTTCAACATTCACTTACGTACGTAAAATCAAGCTAGTTTTCCCCGAACGGTTCGGCAGAGGTGCACTTTAGTCTAAGAGGTGACGGGATTTTCATCCAGATTTTCCTCCGTGCCTCGAAAAACACGTTAAGCCGTTGGTCCCGGCTGTCATTCGTAGATCTTTGACAGTCTTTACGGGTAGTCAGAAGCCCGAAAGTCTGACAACCAGTCTTAGCAAGGGGTATCGTATTACCCAGTAATTGGGTTGTGGAGGTCAGATAGGCAGTCGCTCCATGTAAAATACTGGTATTCAGCTGCATCCGGTTAGACTGGAAGCCGACCACAACATGGTTGGGAAAAGGCTAGGCAGATTGATTGACTCATATATATATATACTAATATATAATATACTCATTGTATATATGTACATCACACAAATTACAAATACGAATGTAACTTATTACCTACATTTTTCTAGGGTAGTTATGTGGGTCAAAGTATTTTCAAGTATCTTAACATTGTTATCTTTCTTCTGTTGCATTAGTAGGACAGGGCTAATCCGCTTTCGTATAGCGCGACAAAGCATTTTTTGAAAAAATCTTTTTCACCTTCCGTTTTTGAAAACATTTTAACTAGCACATGTGTGAGTACTATGTACATACTATAAAGCTTCCATTTACTGGGTACGCCTTTCATTGACTTGAATGTGCCCTGGCGGCTGAGAGTATGTCATGCTCACTCAAATGTCTCGCTGATGGTGGCGCGTGTGTTGGATCATTTAGCTCCCTATAAAATGGTTGAGCTGAATGGTGCTAATACATGCGTCATGTTCGTGAACGGGCGCCGTCAGTAGGGACTGGTCATCTCTTTGCTGCCATGGCTTATTTTAATTTTATTTAATATTTGAATTGTTTTTTTTTTTCATTACGGACGCTTTTAACGTTCTGCATCGTTCTCACATGCATAATTTTTAACATGAATGATGTAAACAAGACTTTGTAACCATATTATTTTGATTTAAAAGAGTGTCCATGGAGTTTCTTGCCCGTTCTTCTCCATAGGTACC
Organism: Oligia fasciuncula; assembly: GCA_963082905.1. Classification (NCBI taxonomy): domain Eukaryota; kingdom Metazoa; phylum Arthropoda; class Insecta; order Lepidoptera; family Noctuidae; genus Oligia; species Oligia fasciuncula. The sequence goes on along the minus strand of OY720395.1, from coordinate 8,725,561 downwards.
TACGCTTTGGAATGGGCAATCTAGCTTCATCTTTCTGACTGACCGACCCCTTGACAATTCAAAAGTGCCTGTAATTGGTTTAATTGAAATAAATGCTTTGAGTTTGAGTTTGAGTTTTGAGTTTGACTAGTTGGCCGCGCCTTAGGTATGTGAGCGGTAGGACGGAGGGGCTCAGTACGTGTGTTGCGAACAATAGGCAACCCCATCGGCCTCACCCCCGTTCCCACCCAAGGCGCGGCAAACTAGTACCTATACCTAGTTCAAAATGGAGAGGAACTAGAATGGTGAAGGCAAAGTTTGAACTATGCCTACTGGCTAGACATTTGAATAACAAAAATCTTCAACTTAGAAAGTTGAAGAATAAGTTACATTCTTGATCTATAGATACTAATAAATTATAAAAAATTAAGTGTCTGTTTGTAATGTCAAAATAACAGCTTTTTACTAAATGCATATTATGTACGTATATACTGTACTTATTTATAACAAAAAAAAACAATTAAAAAAAAAATTGTCTGTCTGTCTGTTTCAAGTTCTGTCAAAAGTTTCACCAGTTGACGGGATTGGCTGTAAGATAGTTGATGTTATAAGGGGTAACTTACGCTACTTGTATTTTTGAGAGAGATTTAGTAACATTATTGTTTTCCGACATTCACGCGAACGAAGCCGCGGGCACAGCTAGTTTTTATTAAATAAAAGATCAAAAACCAAATTCATGTGTGCATCTGAAGATTCGTACCAAAACCAAAAAAGTTTTTCCTAACAGATTTTCGTTATCTTAAACGAAAGAGAAATTCGAATATCTCTTACATTTATAAAGAGATGAAGATAGGTGGGGAAAGTGTTACACCGCGCGCTGAAACTATAAGTAAGGCATCTCTGCGCACGCGCCACTCAAAGCTCCGACCTGCGCGCAGTGTCACGGGCGCTCGGTGTGTTCATGCCCTAAAAAAATCCAGTTACATATTATTACCTTTTTTTTAGTGCTACGTCCAGTAACAGTGTGTGTTGTCATTTCTGGATTCAAAACATCATCCCTATAGAAATAAGGTAATATTTAATTTATTTTTTAGAATATTAAAATGTGTTGAAGACTCATAAATGTGACAACTTTATGAGTATCTGGAACTTTCATAAATTAATTTTACTCATAAGCGAGTTACATTAGTTAATAGTAATTTGTCTTTTGACCGTCTCGGTTTTGAAGAAAATGTTACTTATAGAAATTAATTTTGAAAAACAGAATGGAGAAATTATGTTTTCAATTTTGTCGATGATTGTTTAATAACTAGCATAAAGTTTAAGGAAAGTATCAATCAGAACTAATGCGCTGTATTTGCAAAAGAAACAGTTTGTATTGAGTGATGAACTAGGCTAGATATCTACCGGTACTTTTCACGGCCGTAACTAACAACGACGAGCAATAATAGACAGACCATAGCGTGAATTACATTTGTACTAGAATTCGTGTCAGTCATGACATCGCATAAATCAAATATAATGGAAATAGTTTCGATAACAGACCTTTTAAAGCATATTTTCATGTCATTGACGTAAAATCGCAATATCGTGTGCCTGAAATAATAATCTTTTATAACCAATCTGCATGAATCATAAAGGTATTTTGAAATATAAACATTCAGAATGAAAGGGACTTAAAGGTTTTATATGGCAATGAACCGGCAAATGAGATGTTGGAGGCTAAGATGCAGATGCAACTGAAAACAATCAATGGCGGTGCAACCGCAAGCGCAGGCGCAACGTTTAGTACTTAACTATCGCGAAGTACTTGTTTACTACAACTACCTAGGTCTACTTGAGATTTATTTTTAGAACTCAATTATAGAACACAGTAATACCTAGGCACTTAATTCAGCGTCATCTTGCCCTTTATCGCAGCATGACTTTTCATCAATAGAACTCATACAGCCGTCATTTCAATGTTCGACACCTGTCTAGACAAAATACTTCATCGTCTTCCAAAATAACATCCTATGAGCAATCGCGAAAGAAAGGCATGTCATTAATCAATACTGGACAATTATTAAACAGCAATTACTATCGTAAACACGGACAAAAAATGACACAAGCATGATGGCGTGGCGGAACAAATTAATGCACTGACGTATATGTCCTCATAGCGAAATTATTAACTTGGCATTACAGCAATGCAACTTGCATGCATATGCAAGTGCAATAAGTAATATGTGCCTAATAAGTTCGAAGTGCAATGCGTCATCTCCTCTTAACCAGATGAGTTTGTAACAAGTAAACTGTAAATGTAAGTAAATTTAGGCAAGCAGTGACAAGTTACTAGTAACACTCACTTGCAGTCACTATAAGTTAGTTACTTTTGCTATCTGGTTTGGGAATGCAATCAACTGAAGTGCGGCAGTAGGTATGAACACGAGTTGCTTCTGCTGACCTTATAAATTCTATTTATTCTTTGAGAACGTCTACAGCTACGAACGGTACAGTTAAAAAACAAACAATGAATTTGAAGTCGAGTGTAAAAGTTTAATAAATGACTTGCTGAGAAATCATTAACAGTCTAAAATTATAATTATCTATTATTATAATATTCAAAATTTGCATAATTGCATTCTTATACTTGCTAGTTGCAAGTAACGGGTTTTGACACTATTCACGAAATTAAATATTTTCTGAGTCAAGTTTACTCACACAAAAACGATAATTTCGTGAAAGTCTTTCCTTTGCTGTCCGTGCATTGACACGACAAATGTCATCATAATTATTTAGTCATAACTTGACTAACTTTAGCCCCGATATGCATAATTGGCTTGGTAGATCCAGTACTTACGATTTTACTAAGAATCTGTAATGTGCTTGGCCAATACAGAATTATGCTTCAAAATATAATAATTTGGCATATTTTAGATTAATATTGTTTACTCTTAGTTTCATTTCAGGTGAACAGGTTGTCATGAAACTTCTTTGTTTAATTTTTGAACATTAATATTTAAATCTCCAAGAATAAACTTAAAAATCCGTACTAATATTATAAATGCGACAGTGTGTCTGTCTGTTACCTCTTCACGCTTAAACCGCTGAACCGATTTAGATGAAATGAATCTATAGAGATAGCCTGAGTCCCGGGAAAGGACATAGGATCATTTTTATCCCGATATTCCCACGGAATCAAAACTTATGCGGTTGAAACCGCGGGGCGCTGCCAGTAGTTTATAACCAAAAAATACTTTTAGCTTAACCGCTATTAGGGCAATTGAGATTTTGCTCTTGTGAGCAACGAGGCTACGCATGTCTTCAAGTGAAATGTATGTTAACGATATGCATAATCTATTTTAAATTACAATCTCGGTCTTGTTAGTTTTTTAGAAAAAGAAAATCAAAATTAACATTAAAAAATCTTTATTACGGAACCGTGAAAGTTTGTGAGAGAAATGTTAAGTCTGAGTATCTTTACTTTAGTATCTTTGGTCTCGTTTAGATATTTTCTAAACAGTCCTGTTACCGGTTTATACGAAGCATTTCAGAACTTCAGTTTAAATTGATTATCATAACTGCATGAAAAAATCAATTTGAACTCTGATTTTTTATTTGCTAGACCATTTGCAATTTGGGATATCGTATTACCCAGTAAATGGGTTGTGGAGGTCAGATAGGCAGTCGTTATACTGGTATTTAGCTGGATCAGGTTATACTGGAAGCCGGCCGAAATAGTTGGGAAAAGGCTAGGCAGATGATGATTAGGAAAAAAAAAAAGTTTTTCATCATATGTTAGATTTTGCAGATTTTGTTAGCGAGAATACCTGTCGTTTTGTTTTCCAGAGAATAATAATGTCGTTGACTCTATCTAAAACAAGAATTTATTGTTAATAGTAAACAATACATAGTCATCGTAAAATATATGCAAAACCGCGTCAAGCACGTGCTGATTTGTAATCACGTATTATTTATAAATTGAACTATTCGTTTATTTTTTTATCTTTCTTTAACTTATGTCTGCATTTTAAAAGTCAATACGGTCTCATTAGTTCAAATAAAAATAATTGGGACATTTCTGAGTAAAATAACTGCATCACTTTTACTTTCTATATTATTTAAGATGCTCAAGAGGAAAAGATCTCTCTACTCTTATGGCTACGCCGCCGCCTAGTCCGCCTGGTGGCGCCCTCATCGTTTGTTTGGTTATTTATTTTATTTTAGAAAATAGTGGCCACTATTATACGTTTAACGTATAATCTTGTGGAGCACAAATTAACATGCTTATTTTCTGCATTTTCATCTATACATATATACATATAATAAAACAGTAGAAAAACTGTGTCTGTACATTGAAAATATTAAAAAAAAAAAATTGGGGGGGGGTTTAGAAACAGTAATAGGGTACGAATCCGAAAAAAAAATTCTGTCTGTTTGTCTGTTTGTCTGTTTGTTTGTACACGCTAATCTTTGGAACTACTGGAAGGATTTGAATGATTTTTGTTTTGTTGTATAGGTATTATGTCTGGGCAACATATAGGCTATAATTTATCTTGGAAACTTGAACACCTGATGCAGAACCGCAACAGACCAACTAAACTATAAGAGATACAAAAATGGTACCATAGCAAAAATTGTTCCACATGATGAGCATTTTCTGCCGAGAGAATAAATTTGAAGATCTCGAACATCTGATGAACTCCAAGAGCCCAGCTACACCATAACATATATAGGAATGACGTCTTAGCAAAAGTTGTTCGGTCTGATGGGCATTTCCTGTTGACTTATAAAAAAACTGGCCAACACGAAGGGTTCCGTACCACAAAGCAAAAACGCCGAAAAAAACACGTTTTTTTGTACGGGAGCCCCCCTTAAATATTTATATTATTTTGTTTTTAGTATTTGTTGTTATAGCGGCAACAGAAATACACCATCTGTGAAAATTTCAACTGTCTAGCTACCGCGGTTCTTGAGATACAGCCTGGCGACAGACAGACGGCAAAAACGCCGAAAAAAACACGTTTTTTTGTACGGGAGCCCCCCTTAAATATTTATTTTATTTTGTTTTTAGTAATTGTTGTTATAGCGGCAACAGAAATACACCATCTGTGAAAATTTCAACTGTCTAGCTACCGCGGTTCTTGAGATACAGCCTGGCGACAGACAGACGGCAAAAACGCTGAAAAAACCACGTTTTTTTGTATGGGAGCCCCCTTAAATATTTATTTTATTTTGTTTTTAGTATTTGTTGTTATAGCGGCAACAGAAATACATCATCTGTGAAAATTTCAACTGTCTAGCTACCGCGGTTCTTGAGATACAGCCTGGTGACAGACAGACGGCAAAAACGCCGAAAAAAACACGTTTGTTGTATGGAAGCCCCCCTTAAATATTTATTTTATTTTGTTTTTAGTAATTTTTGTTATAGCGGCAACAGAAATACACCATCTGTGAAAATTTCAACTGTCTAGCTACCGCGGTTCTTGAGATACAGCCTGGCGACAGACAGACGGCAAAAACGCCGAAAAAAACACGTTTTTTTGTATGGGAGCCAGATACAGCCTGGTGACAGACAGACGGACGGACGGACAGCGAAGTCTTAGTAATAGGGTTCCGTTTTTACCCTTTGGGTACGGAACCCTAAAAATCGAAGATCAGAAACATGATCAGAAACAACAATCAAAACTATCACTAATTTCACCCCCACGCGGTGAAGGCGGTAACAGTTTAGGACTGATTTTCGATGCGATGGTATATCATTGAAAATTTGACTCTACTGGCCAAAACTCCCATTTTTTTTTAACGTGATTAATTGCTCATGCGTTCTGCACTACCACGGGGAGATAGTACAGTTATGTGGGACTCTAACCCACTAAAACTCCACGGTGTCCTCCTCTGCCGCTTACGGCGGGAATATGGGCACGCGTTAGCACTCATCCGTGAACCCGCCGCGGCTGTCCGTCACCGGACCCTCCTCTGGGGAGTACTCCCCATCACCGGCGCACCAGAACACATAGCACGCCGTGACGACCCCAGGGACCAAACCAGCACATGGGCGCCAGACGACCCCGTGTCTGGGCACCCTTGGTAGGGGAGCAGTCAATTAGATTTTAATTGATCAGGTATCTTCTTCACAATAAAACTATAACCATGCCTAGAAAAAGGTCAAAGCTTTTCCAATGTTCCAAAGGAGCTAAAAGATTGCGGTTCATAAGATCCCAAGAATCTACCGAAGAGCGTCAGGAGAGACTGCAACACACAGAACAGAACATCAGGCTGCAACTCGCTCCGTGGAAACCTCTTCGGATCGCGAAGCACGCCTGTATTCTCAGCGTATTTACGCATCTACATCCAGGTCTCTAGAGACCAGTGAAGAATATGATGCGCGACTGACCGCTGATCGTGAACGTCACGCATTGTCTCGCGAGTCGGAGACGTTCACGGATAGAGAATTGCGCTTGAGTTCCAAGCGTATCTACGCATCGACTTTTAGGTCTCCAGAGACAAGTCGGGAACGTGATGTGCGACTGACCGCTGATCGTAAATGTCACGCATTATCTCGCGAGTCGGAGACGTTCACAGATAGAGAATTGCGCTTGAGTTCTCAGCATATCTACGCATCTGCTTCTAGGTCTCTAGAGACAAGTGCGGAACGTGATGCGCGACTGCCCGCTGATCGTGAGCGACATGCATTGTCTCGCGAATCGGAAAAGTTTACCGATACAGAATCACGCTTGAGTTCACAGCGTATTCGCACATCTACTAACAGGTCACGCACACAACAAAATACTCATAATCAGTTAGAAACTGAGAAAGAAAGAATTGCTGGAGTACGGCATGAAGAGACAGATTAAGAAGAGCGCAACGAACGTTTGAATTCTGATCGACTTCGACATTCTCTGAACAGAATGTCGATATCATCTGAAGAATCGGATGTGTCTGAAGATATAGCCGTAGGGCATGGCGACCTTCCTTGGGTTGATAAGGAACGGAGTGCATTTACGTATACTCCTATGATTGACTACGCCACATATTCCGCCATCGGAGGTATGGTTCAAAATTGTACTTTTTGTGAAGCTGTTAAATGGCAAAAAGAAACAAACGGTATGTGTTGCTCAGGTGGGAAAGTACATATTAAAATATTACAAAATCCTCCAGAAATATTAAGATCACTGCTAATCGGTGACCATCCACAGTCAAAACATTTCTTGGATAACATACGTTCGTACAATAATGCCTTTCAAATGACATCTTTTGGTGCAGAACAGATTTCAGAAGGCCTATTTATGCCAACATTCAAAGTGCAAGGCCAAGTTTACCACCTTATTGGTTCATTATTGCCTGAAAATGACGTCTCGAATCGTCTCGCGCATCCCGTTGTTTTTCAGTCCCTGGGCTCTTAGAATTCGACATCAGACGTTTCAGATCTCCGATTTTGACGACCCCGTTGTCACTGGCATAAGCAACAGGATCCGCGTACGAAGTCGCGGGCAGAAGCTAGTTCTAAAATAAGAGAAATAACCAAACAAACTATGAGGGCGCCACTGCGCGGTCGGCGTTTGGTCGGCGCCCTCTTAAGTCTTTAAGGTCATCGTTGCTTGGGGTTACGTTTGACTGGATAGGTCCTGCAAGCCCTAAAAAGTGCTTTTTTTTAACAAGCTAAATAGTGATGGGCCGATTGGGTTCTCCCGATATTTTACTAGCTTTTGTGATTAAACTATTGGATTTATTTAACTGATTTCTTGTAAGCAGAATGGGAACGGTATAAGATATACGAAGTTTAATTTAGTGTCGTCTCCACCTGATAAATGATTTTATTTAATTAAGTAGGCTTGTACAAACACTTTTACACGTCAATCTTAGTTATAAAACTGGATGCGGTTGGAGTTTCCTATCTGACTACTCTAAGAAGAGGCCGAAAGAAATGCAGAGGTCACAATCACTTTTAAAATCCAGACATAGTCTTGGTCAGATCATGTGAAGACCATGTAGGTGTCGGAAATGGTCTTTTGAAGAAAGAAGTACACAGATTGAGTGGACCTGTCCAGCCAGTGCACGCATTTGTCGATAATCGTGCAGCTCAACTCAGAACATAAGGAGCTCAAAAGACGAACAATACCAAAGAAAGGACATTTGGGTAGGCTGCATAAATTATTCTAACTGCCATATCAGGATTAAAACAAACTGTGAAGGAAAAAAAAAACAGAAAAAAGCAATGACCGACATAGTCCTCACATCCACAATAATTAAAATAATTTTTATAATGTCTTACAAAGTAATTCTGCTTCATTCGATTAGGTACGGCATTAGCTCTGGCATTAGCCAGTCAGCCGGTTGAGAGAGTACTCAAGAAGAATGCCAGACGGACGTTGAGGCTATCTTTATTGCACTCCAACCTAGCATACCTAGCCTTTTTTTTTGTGGATTTGAAATCATCAAATGACCCCTCCCGCTCTGGTTGGAGCGGAAGGGAGTGTCAGAGACTCTTACCGACCCACCCGTGTTCCTTCTTAGCTCTTTGTGTTCCGGGCCAGCGGTAACCCTTTCGGACAATCCCGCTGACCCGGCAGGCTTCGGCCCTATGGGGCCTCTCCTCGATGCTGACATCTCTTTGAGGCGCGCGTGGAACACGTACGCGCCGTCCGGCACGGGCCTGGTCCTGATCGGACGGTGAGCTACCCATTACTCCGCCCGCAGGCCCGCAGCATACCTAACCTTAGACCACCTTCATTAATCTTTTTAAATGAATGAATTTCTAACAAAGCTTATTTGTCCAACTGCGGCATAAAACTGAAAGCAATTAGTCACCCATTAAGTATCGCATACAAAGATAATGCCGGCTCTTTGGAAAGTTAAAATATAAAACCGCTAATTATATAAGTAAACATTTTAAGCCTTCACTTTCATTGTCACACAAACACAGTAAATTTTTCAACATCAGATTCGAAACACATGAGTCTGCATTAAAATAACGATGTCCTAGTTAGTATGAATTAATTTTGTACTCTTTGATGAAGATGTCCTTAACATTAGTCTTTTTTTTCGAGTGGAATATTTTTTGATTAATTGTTAAGAGCGTTTACACCGAACGGCATTTCATACAAACTTTCAAGCCCTTGTTTTCCGAAATGAATGAACCGATTTTAATGAAACTTCATACGCATAAGCAGGATACAAAAGTCTAAAAAGTTAGTAGAGAACATTTTCGAAATGTCTTATTTAAAAAAAGATAACTGAAAATCTCTGTTTCTATGAAAAGTTTAAAATCGGTCTTATTTGGCTGTAACACTATTTTTCGAAAATGTTCTCTACTAACTTTTTAGACCTTTGTATCCTGCTTATGCGTATGACTTTCAAGCCCTTGTTTTCCGAAATGAACGAACCGATTTTAATGAAACTAAAATCGGTTCGTTCATTTCGGAAAACAAGGGCTTGAAAGTTTGTATGAAATGACGTTCGGCGTAAACGCTCTTAAAGGAGATGAAATAAGAGGCCGGCTTAAAATTAATTAGGTTTATAAATAGGTATCTAGATCTACACAGGTTTCGTGTAGAAAACATGCGTAGGTAGATGATGGAACGAAGAATTTAATTATTATTTACTCTTCTGAAACTAAACGCAAAAGGATTTAACTTTTTTAGCACTTTGTTTTATTTTTGGTCTCATTAAGGCGATTTCTTCATTAACGAAGCTGAAATCTTAAATTAATTATTTACAAACAGTGAAAAACTATTTTCATTAGAGTTTAAAATGTAAAAAAAAAACAAGTCAGTCATGTGAAATATTCTAGCTATTTCTAAGCATTGTATAGGTAAGCAATGTTGCTAAACAGTGCATCGGTACGACCTCTTTGTGTTGCTTGAATAAACTTTACGAGCAATAGTTTGTAGGTCACGCTCGTTGTAAACTATGTATTCGGAAACAAACTTAAACCCTAAACGTTTAGGCTTTAAACACAATTGTTGTTTTCCTAATAAATAAAGAAAACCAAACACTAATAAGCATTAACTTTATTCTTTAGTACTCGACTGATAAGAAGTGTTTATTTATTTATTATAATTGCACTCTGCACAAGAGTATTGCGGCTACCGAGCCTTGGGAGATGCAGAGGCAAAACATGGTCCTAGATGAATTTAAAAACAAGTTACTGAAGTAACTTTGGATAAAAATAACAAAGATATTTTAGTGAGTAATCGTACAAATATTTTTTTTGACGTGACAACGTCTTAAATTAGGTTGCGACTGGGAGTCACTTATGAAAAAGTGTAACGCTCGGTAACGTTACGATGAGTCACCGAACGAGAGAGAGGCCCGCCGAATGCCTTGCGTCTCTCTCCCACTCAACTATGATCGGATGATCGGTCGTTGTCACGTAAAATCTTCGCCCGTAAAACCGACTTTACAGGCAACCATTTTTTTTTTCTCTTTATTTGTTTTGGGGTTTTATCTAAACAATAATATGTCAACCCCATCGTGCCTTTTACCCACTAATATTATAAAGGCGAAAGTTTGTGTGTGTTTGTTAGTTCTTCACGCTCAAACGGCTGGACCAATTTTGATAAAATTTTGTATGGAGCTGACACCCTGGATTAACATATAGGCTACTTTTTATCCTGATATTCCCACGGGATCGACACGCTCGCTCGCTCATTTCGCGGGTGAAACCGTAGGGCGCAGCTAGTTCATTAATAAAATAATCAATCGAAGATGTAACTAATATAAAAATAATGCTACTAACAGAAAGTGTAAGAGTTGTGTTTTTTTAATATATACTGTGACTGCGAAAATGCAGTGCTGCAGTTGGTTCATTTGTTTATTGCTTAATAACTCGTCGAATACTTGACCAATTGTTTCCAAATCTTACACGCGTATGTATAAATTGTAGGGTATTACTAATCGTAATGAATTTAAACATCGAAGAAACCCACTTTTATTTACCGATCGCTATTTTTTTGCAAGCAAGGTTATTTGGTTTATAATCAACTTATAGCAACGCGACCCAGCTTGATTTGACAAAACAATCAGATTTCTTTATCCATACTATACTAATATTATAAATGCGAAAGTGTGTCTGTCTGTCTGTCTGTCTATTACCTCTTCACGCTTAAACTGCTGAACCGATTTTGATGAAATTTGGTATAGAGATAGTTTAAGTCCCAGGAAAGGACATAGGATAGTTTTTATCCCGATATTTTCACGGGATCGACACTTATGCGGGGTGAAACTGCCGGGCGCTGCTAGTTACTTATCATCATCTGCCTAGCCTTTTCCCAACTATGTTGGGGTCGGCTTCCAGTCTAACCGGATGCAGCTGAATACCAATATTTTACATGAAGCGACTGCCTATCTGACCTCCACAACCCCGTTAGTGGGTAATTCGATACCCCTGGTAAGACTGGTTGTCAGACTTTGGGGCTTCTGACTACCCGTAACGACTGTCAAAGATCCACGAATGTCAGCCGGGACCAACTGCTTAACGTGCCTTCCGAGGCACGGAGCGGTCACGGTATGTAAAGATGGTCACCTATCCACAAACCAACCGCGGCAAGCGTAGCTTAACCTGATCGATCGACCTCTGCGGCTGTTATTATTTAGCCACGGGCCCCCTCGTTGCTAGTTACTTATATGTAAGTTATTATTGTATTAGACAAACCTTCCGGAATAAATTCTCTAGATGATGGGGAAAACCGCGTCGGAATCCGGTGTGAAGTTTCGGAGAACAACGCGATCACACGGATAGACAAAAATGCGACTATTACTCCAAATATTATGAATATATCATAAATTAATTATGAGATATGAACTTTCAATGTCATGTTATAATAATAATTACCTACATTTTCCATTAGACGCTCACTTGACGATATTCCAATTATCTACTCTTTAAGCTACTATAATGAGCGTAATTAATAATGTCTTCTTAGTAGACAAAACTTTCTCTTTTAATGATTTAATTATAAAATAAAAAGCACTTACGATTTTATACGTGTGACCGGTTGTAAATTTTATACGTGTGACCGGTTGTAAATTAACCGATTATATCTACAAAAAACAATAGTTCTATAGACCTAATACAAAAGTATATAATAGTGACGTCGTAAATTTAAAAAATATAGTTTTACTGCACGTGTAACGGTTCTAGTAGATATAATTAGTTCGTGAAATTTAAACGTTGTTCAAGGAATCTTTAGCGTTTCTAATCTGCTGTACTTGTATCTAGTTATCATAACTATTGAACTTATTTTAATTGTTTCTCTGTAACTAACGACTTAGCTTGAACTTGCTAACGATTATTATGAAAATATTTCTAACAAAACAATAATTATTTGACAATAGAAAAGAAAGATGTACCTACCTAGGTAACGTAATATTTTTCTCTAAACTTTTACTAAAGTTTTGTAATAATATTATGTAGTCAAACATGTTTGATAATTTAGAACAGCACGCACAGAAACAAGTGGGATGCTAGAGTAGCGTAGAAAAAAAACCAGAGAACGAAACTTTCGATGTGCTTAATTCCATAAAACGAAAGACATGTTTTACAATTTTATTACACAACCTTAATTTCATAGCGAACACAGTATCTTGTCTATTGTCGAGATATAAATTAATGCTTCAAGTGTCATTAACGGTAATGACGGTACGGTACGTGTTTTGAGATTAACGGACGGTTTTTGAGATTACGGTTTTTGGGGTAACTATCAAGGTCAGTTGACTTTGACCCACTTCCGAATATGAAGTTCGTTTAGAAGCCCAGCCGCTTCAACAGCACACAGCACTATTTGTACAGATGTTGGTCATTCTTTGAACGCAAAAAATAAAAAAATGGTGACGATTTACGGCTTATTGTTCAAATAACTACTTATCTACGTACTGTTTGTGACTATAGAGGTGGCAACTAATAGGGATGAAAGAAAAAGACATATTGCGCAGACCCCAAATAAATTGAGATAAGGGCAAGAAAATGACAATCATATTGTAAAAATGACAATGATATTGTAAAAATTACAATGATATTGTAAAAATGACAATGATATTGTAAAAATTACAATGATATTGTAAAAATGACAATGATATTGTAAAAAATCGTGTAAATAACGTGTATACCTACGATCGTTTCTTTTCTGAAATAGGTAATCAAGTGGGTTCAACAGCCGATAGTAATAATTAAGAAAAAATCCTAATTAAATATATTCAATGAACGTTAAGTAGGTACCTAGCTAACAATTATTAAAATAATAATTTTTATTCGAAAAATTTATCTGCTCAACTTAGGTAAAGGGCTGCGCAGACGACGGACTTTTGTCCGCGGACTTTATTGTCCGCTAAAATAGATCGCTTACGACTGTATCGAGTTACGCAAACGAGAGATTAAAAGTACCGCGTACAAAGCGATCTATTTTAAGTCCGCGGACAAAAGTCCGTCGTCTGTGCAGGCCTTATGTAGTAGTAGTATTATCCTTCAAAATTATTGAGATTAATAGTGTGTTACGCAAATAGGGTGCTGTTTATCTAAAAGGTGCAAGGGAAACAGAAGTAATTTTCAAAATACCATCATCTGCCTAGCCTTTTCCCAACTATGTTGGGGTTGGCTTCCAGTCTTACCGGATGCAGCTGAATACCAGTATTTTACATGGAGCGATTGCCTATCTGACCTCCACAACCCAGCTGCTGGGTAATACGGTAGTCCTTGGTAAGACTGGTTGTCAAACTTTCGGGCTTCTGATGACCCGTAACGACTGTCAAAGATCCATGAATGACAGCCGGGACCAACGGCTTAACGTGTTTTCCGATGCACGGAGGGTTTGATATGTGAAGATGGTCATCCATCCACGGACCAACCGCGGCAAGCGTAGCTTAACCTGATCAATCGACCCGTGTGGCTGTTATTACTTAGCCACAAGCCCCTCCTAAGTATTAACAGCAAAACCTAAAATAAAGAAAGTAAACTACCTGCTTTCGTTTTCAGTTATCTAAGTATTTAGGTACCTAACATAAGTACTTCGAATGCAAACTGTTATGTGCTTCCGTAAATACATAATTTCATGGAGAAGGCCATTTACAAAATAAAAAAATAATTTACCGAAGTGTCTCACTCGTACGTTGTCAAACGATGAGGAAAACCACAACGGAAGATGACCAACATTGAACCTTGCTTGCGTTTTCATAAGAATTATCAAGTTTAAAATATGTTTTAAGCTTCACTGCTGGAAAATTTTAAAGCCTAATAGACTGCGATTTAATAAACAGATCGTATGTGGTCTGATTACTCATCTCCATAAATCTCATCACTTCGCCGAAATAAGTACCTAGATTATTATGAAAGTAACTGAACTACGCAAGTATTAAAAGTATGTACGCAAAACTTTAGGTTCAAAACCTTAATTTAAGATTTCCTGTTTCTCGGATGTTAAAACTTTTCCATTCAAAGAGCTTCCAAAACCTTCAGTTTTGTCGAGACAAGAGCTTTGGCTCTTCGTATGCTCACGGAGCTATGATTTGCCGTCCGGACGACGTGCACGTGGTCTCTTTCCACCGGTTCTACAAGTACCTACATCGCGTCATGCGCCCGCACCGGTGAAAGTGTCCCGCGATCCCCACGCAATCTCATTCACTGTAGTCGCTAAACTCGAGGTCAAGCGCACAACAAGTTTCGTTCCCATTATTTACTTTTCTTCGAGAAAGTAAAAGTTAGCAAAGCTTTGTGAAGTCATGTGTGATGTGTCGATATTTTGCCGACGGCTGTATGTCATATGCCGTTTTGGTTGACTTTGGGAGTTTTTACTTCTTTCTCTCATTGACATTCGTAAAACTTTCTCATGCAAAATCTATTGTATGTACTAGAATTTACAGATGGGAGTGTCTAGACAAAGACATTGTGTCTATATGTCAATTCTGTTATGGACTTTAGGCTACGATGTTATCTGACTGTGCATAAACTGTTTTGGTACGAACCGAACCGCAAGAGAGTAGGTTTACCAATCACAGTTTAAATTGAACGTTGTGTGCAAGCTGGTATTCGTAAATCGGCATATTATTATCTTTGTATCGAGAACTTGACACCTCTATGTGATACGTGTAGGTAGTCGGAACTCTCACCTTACAAAAACGGTACTTAGGCGCAAAATATACGAACCTTTGTTTAAATTGTACTAATATAGCATCAAATACTGTCACTTCACCCTTTGCACGGTTAGTATATCGAGTCCAAAGATTGCAAGAATGCATCTTACCAACCCGTTTGCCTCCGTCAGCTGTTGCAATACTAATAACCACTATTTACAAAGAAAACAGCCGATTTATCGTGTTTTCATTTCATTTTCCACGAACGGAAAACTTTGTTTGAGTTTATTGTTTGTAATTCCTTAAAAGAGGAGTGTTTTATTTGTTAATGGGTCAAGATAAAAACAAGTTAAGATAAGTTTTTGAAAACCTTAAAATTAAATGTAAAACGGATGTAGCCAAGAGCCTAAAGGAAACGAAAAAGATAAACATCCGTTTTGCGGTATCTTGGAGTCTGCAGATTAATTGTTCCATATTCCACATAAAAAAGCTACTGAATTTTTCAAATTCTTCATTGTAACTGGTCAGAGATCGCATGCCCGTACCCAGTGCCCACTTGCCCAGTTCTTGAGTAATTACTCACGTACGTGCAGAGCTTGACACATGGCATAATGCACCTTTCAAGAGCCACTTGCTATACGTAGGTTGTGAAAGTACGCTCTTGTCTTGTCTATCCTTTCCTTTATTTTCTCAATTATATAACTTTCGAACAACGTTTACTGTTGGAGAACAAACATCCATCTTTCTAGCGAGAAGGTTAAAGGAATTAGCGACGCAAAAACATTAAACACCGCATCGGAATGAGGTATCTTCTCACGAAATGTATTGTCCTTTTTTATCTTTCCTATGTACTGTACCTATGCGTAAGTGTTAACGCAATCCCAATGATTATGATGTCTTAGTACCTACTTATTTTGTACGAATGAGACGAATATATTTATTGTTAGAATACTCTTTATAGAGGTATAAATATAGGATTTTTTTTTGGTCTTATAGATAAAAGATACCTTTCAAAAAAATCGGTCAAGTGTGAGTTGGGCTCGCGCACCGAGGTAATGGGATGTAAATAGTTTTAAAATATTTTTTTTTGTAATGTAACTACAAATTTACGGTTGTCGGATTTTTCCCTTTAAGTTACTTCTGCTACATGAAATTGCGTCTTGCCAAATTTCATGATTCTAGGTCCACGGGAAGTACCCGTAGTACCCGCATTTATGTTCCGCAATCAAAACCCGTACGGGTTTTGATTTCGGAACATAAATGCCCGTATCTTTTGATTGCGTTGATTTAGAAGTTTGATTTTTTCACTGTGTCAAGGGATTGCAGCCCCTGACTATTTAATATTAATTTCAACTTGATGACTTCACCCGTTCCTGAAGGGTTACTGACGGTTGGATAAGGGGGTCTACTGATACGGACAAGGGAGTGATCTTATAAGGGTCCGTTTTTTCTTTTGAGGTACGGAACCCTAAATAAGAAAATATCTATGAAATTAATAAAACTGAACGTACGAGGCGACTTCTTTCAGAAACTGTAAAATATGTACCTAGACGTTATTATTACGTTCGTTCAAGAGTAATGTTAAAATAATATACTTCAATGATACTATAGTAGTTTCTATGGTCTCAATTATGCTAGGAAATAAGTGAATGTTTTTCGATAAATATCTAGGTGTGGGTATACCTGTTCCGTTATTTGAGAGGAGCCTTTCAAAAGTGACGCCAATCATATTTTTGATCAGTGTAGATAGTAAATACCGTCAGGGAAATACGTGAATAGAATACTCTTTATTATTGTGCTATAAAAATATCTGTTGTAATTTTGTATTTGAAAAGAAAAGATGTGTTTCATCAAGTTTGTTATTTTGTTGAAGTGTCAAGTAACCTAGTTACATAGAATTAGAAGAATTTTAAATACATTATAAGGATACTATAAAGCCAGTATTATTACAACAATCTTTTCGTATAATGTACCGGTTAACGTTATCACATCAACGCCGGCTGTCGCTGAAAACCAGCGCTGGGGCTCTTGTTTCTCATATGGTTGCAGCATTATGCTGAGCGATGGCTGTTTTGCGCGGATATGACGCATATTTTCCCCAATATGTTCATTTTTAGGGTTCCGTACCCTAAGGGTAAAAACGGAACCCTATTACTAAGACTTCGCTGTCTGTCCATCCGTCCGTCCGTCTGTCTGTCACCAGGCTGTATCTCAAGAACCGCGGCAACTAGACAGTTGAAATAATCACAAATTATGTATTTATGTTGCCGCTATAACAACAAATACATACTAAAAACAAAAAAAAAAATATTTAAGGGGGGCTCCCATACAACAAACGCAATTTTTTGCCCTTTTTTGCTCGATATCAATAATGGCAACAGGTAGGCACTTGATATATTCACAAAATACTCAGTTGTATTTTTACTTTAATAATAAAATTAAATAAATATTTAAGGGGGGCTCCCATACAACAAACGTGTTTTTTTCGGCGTTTTTGCCTTGTGGTACGGAACCCTTCGTGTGCGAGTCCGACTCGCACTTGGCCAGTTTTGTGTTCTTGACTTGACAATTTATTAATTTTCCTGACTTTACTTGAATAAAGATTTGTGAACTATGTACTTAGTACTAGTATGTAGGAGATAGTAGATAACCCATAATTGCATGTTTACTCTCGCACATCAAAGATAGTTATCAAAATAACAGGACAGCCTCGTTCGTGGATACTATCAGTCAAGGTCGGATGCATGGTAACAAGACAAGAGATGAAATTGAACGATGCCTTCATTGTACGTTACTAAGTTACTACTTAGTAACTTACGCATATAATCTCTTTATCAGTGATATTAAAATACCTTCTTAATTATTTTTAAATTAGCTTTTACCATGATTCTAAAATACATGTCTAATGATTAGCAGTTATCTAATTTTACCATAAATTCATTTCCGAAACTCGTATACGGAATCTCAGCGGATACAGTCATTATTATAATCAACTAGTTTTTGTCCGCGGCTTCGCCCGCGTGTAGGTCAGAAATTATTCACAGAAAATTCAACCCCCCATTTCACCCTCTTAGACACCTAAGAGGGTGGAATTTCGAAAAACCCTTTCTTAGTGTATACCTACTCTTCACAACGAACACACCCTCCAAATTTCATGTCTCTAGGACCAGCGGCTTAGGCTGTGCGTTGATATATCAGTCAGTCAGGACTCTGAATTATATATAGGTCTAAGTATAAATACCAAGTTTCGAGTTAATCGGACCGCGTGTTAAAACTCTTTCATACTAATTTTGACACCCCCAATCCCCCTTTCGGGGGTAGTTTAGAAAAACGAAAAATGCTAAACTTCATAATTTACTTAGATAAGTATTCCTGCCAAGTTTCAACTTTATTAACTTAAGGAATAAGATTGTTCATACAAACTTTCATCCCCTATTTAACTCCCTTAGGGGTTGAATTTCAAAAAATCCTTCCTTATTCCTTGTATACATAATAAAAGGAACCTCTGTGCAAAATTTCAGCTCTCTAGGTCCAAGGGTTTGGGCTGGGCGTTGATGAGTCAGTCAATCAGTCGGTCAGTCAGGACTTTTCTTTTTATTTATATACATTATTCTTTTTATTTATATAGATTACGTACCCGTGTACAAAATAACTCATTCTGTATTAATGTCAAGTGTCAGCTGAAATAATTTTGTTAATATTGTGCTTTAATTTGTAACTGTCTTGATAAAGTTATCAAGACGAAATAAAATCAACAAACCGTGGATAACGCCAGGACTAGTACGATGTATGCGACACAGGGACGCTCTCCACAAAAAAGTGAAACTGTCACCAGAAAATGATGCTCTCAAATTGACGTAAGTATAGCAGATATTTTCTGTAATATGTAATTTGTTGAAAAAAGTCAAAAGAGCTTATAATAAAAAAATGTTAGAGCAGGCGGGTAAAAATAATAAAAAAATATGGGATGCAATAAAAAATATCACAAACTCAACAAAAGTAAAAAAATACGCTTTAGAACTAATAGACACTCCCTATCCAACACAATCGATTGAAGGTGTGAACAAGTTCTTTGTCACGGTAGGCAAACATTTAGCAAGCAGGACCAATAGCTGCCAAAATCCTCGACACACCGTTGCTTTTATTCCTAAATCTACTGACTCATTAAACTCTTTTGTTTTACTCGATACAGACGAATCAGAAGTAGAGCGCCTGATTTTGGATCTCAAAAATGTCTGTAGTAGTGGATGGGACTCTATATCCAACCTCCTTCTTAAAGAAAACATAACCGTGCTTATCCCTGCTCTGACCCATATTTTTTATATGTGTTTAGACGAAGGAACATTTCCCACTGTTTTGTCGTCGGTAGTCGGAAGGCGGTAGTTCATCCGATCAATAAGTCTGGCGATAGAGATCGTGTCACCAACTACAGGCCCATTTCTATTCTCCCAGCGGTCTCTAAGCTGTTGGAACGCATCATCAACAGTAGATTGGTCAAGTACGTTGAAACGAATAATCTTCTCTCAAACAATCAGTTTGGTTTCAGAACAGGCAAGTCAACTTGTGACGCTGTCCACGAGCTTGTAGATTACGTGGTTAGTGTTAGATATTTATTTCTACTTTAAAATGTCTTTGGATTTCACAAGGATGACTTTTTAGTCATCCTTGTGAAAATATCCCTTCTACTGATAACATTGAAATACCTATGTGGGACGTGGGAAACCATTGTCAATTAAAGCAATTATAATCATGAACACATTACTAATAATTTTAGCCTTATATGTTAATAATCTGTTTACTTTTAAACATACAATGTAGGTAAAGACGTCAGAAACAAAATTTGCTTCTTGTCTGTAGGATTTTTCTGGTTTTAATGTAATATTTACAATGAGAGCAGTGGTGGCCCAGTGGTAACGGCCGCGACTTACGAGTTGTAGGTCGTACGTTCGAACCCAGACAGGCGCTTTACTTTGTGTAAATTATTTCATCACCACTGCTATCAAAACGGTGAAGGAAAACATCGTAATAAAACCGGCATGTCCTAGAACCAAAAATTCGAAGACATGTGGCATCTACCAACCCGCACTGGGCCCGCGTGGTGGATTACGGCCCGCTCCCTCTCACCGAGAGGAGGCCTGTGTCCCAGCAGTGGGAACATTATAGGCTGATTATGTTGATGTTGCTGATTCAGCAAAACATATGTCTGTGATATTATTTCCCCAAAATTGACTAGATTTTTTTTTATATGATCAGCCCTTGAATGAAATTCATCCGAAACTAGTGACTAGTTAGGTAAACTGAAAACCGACTCAGATATTGTTGAAATAGGCATATAAAGACTGATTGAACTTTATTTACTACGTAAGTATGTTGTGTATTTATTGTTTTGTAGATGAACGTAGCGTTTCTTTTTTTGTTTCTAGTTTTGGTTTTCAATGGGATAATGGTGTTATATTTTGTAGATATATATCCACGTATGAAATATCACTTGGAAGCCTTCATTAGTAAGAATTAGATACTTAACTATCACATATGAAAGCCCTTCCTTCTTATAATAGTTAAGTATTTATCTCGTAAGGTTCCAATTTGTATGTACCTAAACAATATGTCGTCACTCACGCTCGGATACACAGGTATATGTACTTCGTTATCTACGAGGTAAAGCTCTTAGTAAAGCTGCTTTTGTCCATGAGGCTGTCATAACATAAGCCCCTCGTCACAGGATGATGTAAAATACTCATCGAAAATACTCATTCGCAAAACATGTCATTTTCAACTCCGCTACACTACACACTACACTTCACTTTTTCTCTCCGAGAAGCGTGAAGTATGCGCTAATTGTTATTATAACACTATCGTTCAGGTATTACGTGAAAGTAGACTTCATCATAGTATGTCATAGACAATAGTGTCATCACAATAATAAGTCTTGTTTTCTTCTTTTTTTATTTGAATACTAGCAGCACCCGCGGTTTCACCTGCATATGTTTCGATCCCGTGGGAATATTGGGATAAAAAGTATCCTATGTTAATACATAGGATACTTTTTATCCCAATATTTCATATTCCATATATCCCAATATTCGGATAGTTTATAACCAGGATTAATATCCTGGTTATAAACTATCCGTGTCCCAAATTTTATTTAAATCTGTTCAGTAGTTTTTGCGTGAAAGAGTAACAAACATCTATCCATCCATCCACACAAAGCTTCGCGTTTATAATATTATATTACTTAATAGGAATATATTATATAATATCCTACATATATATATATATAATAATATACGATTTATCTATCTATTATCATTTAGGTAAAAACCTACAAGATATTATACAATTGTGTGTATTTCAGTTTTTTTTGCGGTGATTAATGACCTGACAAGGCTAATGCAGCGATTTCCCGACCTATAATGCCAAGGTCGGCTCGTTTAAACTATCGTGCGCCCGCGCATTTAGCTAGTCCTTTTCACAAGGGAAATGACTAATATAATAGCATACGTACCGTCGTGTATTCACAGCAGAGCTGCATTGGTTTTTCCCCGTTACTTCGATAATCAAGGTAACCGACAGGAGATGAGCATAAATATTTAATAATTTTCTATCATGACAGTACCCGGATCTGAAAATCTAGTCTATACCTTATAACCCCGGCTTTGTATGGAACCACTAAACTAATCATTGACGCAGAAAATCATACATCAACACTGTTTCCTACAGTTTACATAATCGCTGTTCTTCTTTAGCGTAAGACAATGATAACCGAGTATAGTTAGGTATTAGCACCCCACGTTGACACCTAATAGCTTAGCTACACAAGTTGTGGTACTAATTGTTTTTGACAAGTCTTGTCAGATTTGTCAAAAACATGTCGTCATTATATCAATAGGTTGTTTCAGACATGTATTAATTAATAAACATTTGTTCAACTTTTTGACAAATGCAAACAATTACGACTTGTTTTTTTTTGGTGCTATCGATAAATGAAACTAGGAGAAACATCATGTGGAATAGACGTAGAGGAGGGGTTAGAGCTAGCTAAGGGTTTTTAGGATTTTCCGCTTATCTCTTCTGCATAATACTTTATCTACTCTAATTTTACGATACGACGGGTACGAAAAAGTGGACATTATACACCGTGTTTTTCAGGTTATCCATAAACTTTGTCAAACGCTTCTATAGCTTTTACAAATTAAATCTAACAAATGAAGTAGTAGGTACTTAAAAAGGCTTCGTTACAAAGATATTTATAATTTCATTTATGTAATGAAATTTAATTGAGCTATGCAGTAAGAAAGGGTCTTAACTTAGTTTTGACAAGTTTCAGAACGCCAAATCTTATAAATGAAAATACGTCGTTGCCAATTAGGATAAAGAGGCATGCATATCGCGTAATTACAACGGGAATACACAAAGGTATTTAGTTTGTATGAAAATTGTCAAAAAAAAAAAAAAAACATTAAGTAATGTGTCCATAATGAAAAATACTTATTTCCAAGGTCTGAACATCTGGTCGAAGTTTATGTATATCGTCCGGAACACGGTGTTTAAAGCAATATAGGAATAACAAGTCATGTGGAATGATTTAGTGGCGGGGCGTTCGATTACTGCGACGCAATCTCAATAATGAGATGTTCAATAAACGCCACTTTCTTTAAGCACTTACACGATAATGCGATGGAACACTTGAGAACTCCTAGCGGCTTGGACGAACTCTCTATAAGCCATGGTGCGAAATCACGTGAGTACTTGAATCACTAGACCACAGTAATTGGAAAAGAATTCCATCACATAAAGTACATAGGGTGGCTTAGACATAGACTCGCAAACTGTAACCATGAATTCACTTAACACAAGCAAATCTTTGCATAAAAGGCGACTCCAAACTTAACAATGCTATTTACATGAGTTGATGAAATAAACATTGTTTTTTTTTATTTACTACATGATTGTGAACCCCCTGTATGGAAATATTTAGTCGGTTATTATAAAAAAAAAGCTGTTTCATACAGTTTCACCGCGTTGCGTAGGTTTTCTATTGGTTTTGGTTTGCTGTTTTCTATGAAACAGATGATTTGTTTTTTGATAGCCGACGATAAATTTCTACGCAACATGTTCTGAATTCATGGTTACCAGAATTCAAAAGTACATCAAAACCTGTGTTGCTATTTGTACGTTTTTAGGGTTCCGTACCCAAAGGGTAAAAACGGGACTCTATTACTGAGACTCCACTGTCCGTCTGTCTGTCTGTCACCAGGCTGTATCTCATGAACCGTGATAGCTAGACAGTTGAAATTTTCACAGATGATGTATTTCTGTTGCCGCTATAACAACAAATACTAACAACAAAAAAAAAATATTTAAGGGGCCGAAGCCTGCCGGGTCAGCGGGATTGTCCGAAAGGGTTACCGCTGGCCCGGAACATAAAGTATTAGGAAGTAAGGAAGGAACACGGGTGGGTTTTAGTCAGTAAGAGTCTGACACTCCCTTCCGCTCCACCCAGAGCGGGAGGGGTCATTTGATGATTTCCCATCCGCAAAAAAAAAAAAAAAAAAAAAGGGGGATACAACAAACGTGTTTTTTTTTCGGCGTTTTTGCCTTGTGGTACGGAACCCTTCGTGTGCGAGTCCCACTCGCACTTGGCCAGTTTTTATACAATATGTCAGGTAATGTTAATAACAATTTCACTTTGACAGCGAATAATCATATTAGC
The DNA here is from genome assembly GCA_963082905.1 of Oligia fasciuncula. NCBI lineage: Eukaryota > Metazoa > Arthropoda > Insecta > Lepidoptera > Noctuidae > Oligia > Oligia fasciuncula. The sequence goes on along the minus strand of OY720395.1, from coordinate 8,701,821 downwards.
ACAATGATGTGCTTGAGATGGTGTTTACCAAGTCTGTTTTAATTAAAAGGTTTAAATACTTACATGCTTATAATGAATTCGCAAAATATTCACGTGTTACCTTCCTACAAGGTTTCGTGTTCAAATGAAACCTACCTAAAGTTTTTGCTAGATACCAAAACCCGATACAATTATCCATATTTAATTTATTTTAACTTAAAACAATTACTTAAGGCGAAAGCGCTGAGGTGGCCCACGAAATTTTTTTTTTTACGTTTTTTGCAATTTGCTGGTAAGTATTAAGTTGTTCGTTGATTAAAATATGATTCGCCACCGTAACAAATATGTATTTACAGAATTATAATTATAGACCAAGTAATCCCACTGAATGACTATTTCATGAAATCTTGACATTTTACAATTATACTAACTTAACAAGTTGTATTACTGATCCTAATGATTATAATTCTGCAAATACATATTTCTTACGGTCGTGAATCATATTTTAATCAACGTACAACTTAATACTGACCAGCAAATTGCAAAAAACGTAAGAAAATTTGAATTTCGCGGGCTACCTAAGCTCCCCCCTTAAGTACTTTCTTGATTATAAATCGCAGAGCACAATTTTAATCGATCTAAAATACTTCACATAAAATATAATATTGGAAAATGTAATGCTTGAATTGACAATAAAGAAAAAACTGGCCAAGTGCGAGTCGGACTCGCACACGAAGGGTTCCATACCACAAGGCAAAAACGCCGAAAAAAACACGTTTGTTGTATGGGAACCCCCTTAAATATTTATTTTATTTCGTTTTTAGTATTTGCTGTTATAGCGGCAACAGAAATACATAATTTGTGAAAATTTCAACTGTCTAGCTATCGCGGTTCTTGAGATACAGCCTGGTGACAGACAGACGGACAGACGGACGGACGGACGGACAGACAGCGAAGTCTTAGTAATAGGGTTCCGTTTTTACCCTTTGGGTACGGAACCCTAAAAAAGCAAGTACAGCGGTGCTATTCTGTAAAAATCTCACCGTGAAAACTTAGGTGAAGTGAGCGTGGAGTGAGCTGTCAATAGTGTCAATTCCTATCAAAAACAAACTCACTTCATCTAAGTTTTCACGTGCGATTTTTACAGAATCGACCGGCTGCTTCAAAAATTCGATTATAAGTACCTATACGTCTGAGTGTATTGCTTACTCATGCCAACTTAACTTTGGTAAATCGGATATAACAAGGCTAAAACTCCGAAAAAAACATGTTTGTTGTATGGGAGCCCCCCTTAAATATTTATTTTATTTTGTTTTTAGTATTTGTTGTTATAGCGGTAACCGAAATACATCATCTGTGAAAATTTCAACTGTCTAGCTATCACGGTTCATGAGATACAGCCTGGTGACAGACAGATGGACGGACGGACGGACGGACGGACAGCGAAGTCTTAGTAATAGGGTTCCGTTTTTACCCTTTGGGTACGGAACCCTAAAAATAACAAAATATCAGGATTTTGTAAATCATAATTAAGTACACAGATTGATGACCGGATGTGGTCTAGTAATTTATTTATTTATTTATCCATTTATTTCAGGCATCAAGGCCCATATAAACACATACAATACAATATTAATATAACTTAAAAATACTATAAATACATACAACAACATAACAACATTAAAAACTAACAACGTAATGTAACGTACGTCACGTACCTGATGTTGTCTTATATAAAAAAAAAACTGGTCAAGTGCGAGTCCCCCCCCAGTCCCAGCCCCCTTAAATATTTATTTTATTTTGTTTTTAGTATTTGTTGTTATAGCGGCAACAGAAATACATTATTTGTGAAAATTTCAACTGTCTTGCTACCGCGGTTCTTGAGATACAGCCTGGTGACAGACAGACGGACGGACGGACGAACGGACAGACATCAAAGTCTTAGTAATAGGGTTCCGTTTTTACCCTTTGGGTACGAAACCCTAAAAATACCTTCTGCCACAGTAACCAAGAAGCGTTACTGCACCTTTTTATAATATACAAAAGTACTTATGTTAATTTACTAATTATCTAGATTCATCTACGTGTGAAGTTGAATAATATGTATGGAGTACAATTAAAATTATGTTAAGTAGGTAATACAGTCGATTAAAAGCCAGGGCGCGCAGGATTCGCTTCAGTATCTGTTCAGAGATTGAAGTATTAAGTCTCCAAATAATCATAAGTAAGTCTATTAATTTGTTGAACGGATTTTTGGTCTAGTGGTCGACTGTCGAGCGAGTGGTCCTTGGTTTTGTTCTGGCAAAGCATTAGTACAGACGCATTAGTACAGATGTCAAATTTCTTTAATAGATTTTCAACTTTATCGCAAAAGTTTATGGTTCAAAGTTGATTGGGAAAATTTTACAGTTTCGGGTAGCTTGATGTGCTGGCGTCTGTACCAATAGATTTTTATACAAAATTGTTGCAACTTCTTAGTACAAGGGAATACTTCAAAAGGCTCGGACTTTTGACGTCAGTTTTTGTAATTAGAACATGTAACTTTTTCTAAATAGAGATCTAAATTCAAAACTGACTCGATGGTTTAACAGTCCGTTTGCAGTTATTTTACCTACGACAACAGCAACCTAACAGCAACGTTATCGTACTGAGAATAAAGATCACAATGATTTTGACAGTTTGTCAGTGGCAGGAGCACAACAACAACCTTATTAGAATGAGGATAAAGGTCACTGTGATTTGGACAGTGATGTAAAATCAGAGGTTAAATAACTGAAAGGACTGTAGGCCGTGTGTCCCCCTTGGTTCCGGAATTGGTATTTTAAGAGGAACCGGGACCACCCCTATATGCTGATGGGTGATCACCGGGGTGGTTTTAGTGAGGTAAAAATCCCACACTCCCCGGCCTCCCATCCCCGTAGGTCGGGTGCTTTTTGAAGGTTTCCCCCGACAACAAAAAAAAAAAGGCCATGTGTCCCCAAATTCCACGTTCTCGACTAAGCTACAGTGTGTTCAAAGTGCTAACGGTATCTATTTGATCCGCAGGCAGCGAGGAGGAATGGCTGCGATGTCGAGCGCTCCCCTGCTCCTCGCCAACACGATGCTCACCAGCAAACTGCAGGACGATGACGTCAGATATGCTGAACCTGTGAAGAATAAGAACAGAGATTACGAGTGAGTACTTCTTCATGAAACTAGTGTATTTAGGTGAACAAACGATATTTCGACTCGTACGATTTACGCACGGTTTCAGGGACGAAAATCAACACAAAACTTAGCTAATAAATTTAATAGTCAAGTTTACTTCAACTGCTGAGATTAAGTAGTTGACAACCAGTCTTACCAAGGGGTATCGTATTAACAACTAACCAGTAACTGGGTTGTGGAGGTCAGATAGGCTTTAGATCTGTATAAAATACTGGTATTCAGCTGCATCCGGTTAGACTGGAAGCTGACCCCAACATGTTGGGAAAAGGCTAGCCAGATGATGGACAATGCTCAAATTGATTCATGTTAAGTTAGTTTTCAAACTGTAGTTGACGAGTTTTTGTTGACGTTCAAACGAAACGTTAGGGAATTATGAGAATTTAGAAAAATTCACAAGAACCTAATTAAGTACCTATTAACATTAAACAACAGTACTGTTGTAGACTGTTTGTCAGACTTTCGGGCTTCTGACTACCCGTAACGACTGTCAAAGATCCGCGAATGACAGCCGGGACCAAAGGCATAACGTGCTTTGCGAGGCACTTAGGGGTCTCTTTATCTAAAGATGGTCACCCATCCACAAACTAACCGCGGCAAGCGTAGGTTAACCTGTTCGATCAACCCGTGCGGCTTATATTGTTCAGCCACAAGCCACTGGGCAATCACAGCTCTACTACAATATTACTGAGTGGCCAAACTTTTCCATCACTACATGTTGATTGTCGCTTGTAACGTAATTTTAATAAGAAAATGTTAATTAATTCAGATTTAATTAACTCAAATCACTATAACAACAAGATATCAAGAGAGAATTAGATAGGTACGTACAGTCACGAGCACCAATATGTCAACACTTGGCAACTTTAAATTACAATTTTTTCACGAAATAACGAATGCAACGTTGAAGTACGACAGTTTACATATACCTATAGGTTCGAAAATACAATGTTCCTACTAATATAAAATTTCATTCAAGAATAAAGGAGAAAATTCACTTTGAATAAAGCCAAGTGTATACATACTTTTGCTCGTGACTGTACACGGAATGTTAGATATTTATCATTGAAATGGAATAAAAACTAGGGATTCGTTAGTAAGAAGTTGATGGTACTTTGTTATTTCTATTTATAAATTGATATATAATATGAGACCTTTATTATGTAGCGCAAACGATGACTTTATGTCTCTTCAAAGGTGGAATAATGATTGAACTAGTAGTTCCTAGAATATGTGAGAACGTGATACTTGTGTGATGTCAGATGTCACCCCAGGGGCTATACTCTCTATGTTCTCGCGATTGATCATATTATTCTTGCTTGAGCAACCGGCAGCAAGTTCGTCATGCTCCCTTAGATGTCACTGCTTGCGGTAGCGTCGGGGGTCGGGTTGCCTCCTTCCCTCAAAGATGGCGAGGGGTGAGGGAGAGAGCCTCCCGTCCCAGCCGCCACGGGAGACGTTCCGGGCGTCGGGTGCCACGGGACGACTCCTGGCCACCGTAGGCGCGGGCCTGCGGGCGGAGAGTAATTGGTAGCTCACCGTCCGATCAGGACCAGGCCCGTGCCGGACGGCGCGTACGTGTTCCACACGCGCCTCAAAGAGATGTCAGCAGCAGAGAAGAGAGGGGGCAGAAGGGGCCCCCCCTTAGGGCCGAAGCCTGCCGGGTCAGCGGGATTGTCCGAAAGGGTTACCGCTGGCCCGGAACATAAAGGGCTAAGGAAGGAACATGGGTGGGTTCTAGTCAGTAAGAGTCTGACACTCCCTTCCGCTCCACCCAGAGAGTCTAAAGATGATCTGCTGCTTGTGGTGACTGGTCGTCTTGCTGACCATGGTTTTATTGTTGTTATTAGTAATAACTTGTTTATTTATTTTACTTCGATGGTCCTAGTTTAATATTTGTGACTTCAAGTGACAGCTATGTGAACAGAACCCAGCATTGCATAAATATGTAAGCTGTTACGCCCTTTATACCACCTGGAGGCTTTAGGTAGTGAGTTTTTTTGTTTACATTTTTAATTTTGATTAATATTTTTTGCTTGAGCACGTAAAGATTTTATTGTATTTGTTGGTATATTGGCGTGGCCAGCTAACATATTATATACCTAATTTAATTTACTGTTCTGTGCCCTGTAATGTTAATTACTTCGCTTATCTTGTATTGTGTACAATAAAGTATTCTCTAACTGAACAGACAGCTGTGCTGCTGGGGAGTTTGTTGCGCCACTTGTTCTCCCCAGCGCAGCGATAGCACTAGGAAGTGGTGAAGGGCGGGTGTTTTGGGGGACTGTCTTTTGTAATTTTGACGTTCGAAAAGTGCTGATTCTCAGTCTAGTTTGAATAAATGGCTTCTGATTTTGATTAAGTCTGTCTGTGTGTTTGAAAGTAGATTGAAACATCGAAATGAACCCTACTGCTGATTAACTAACTTTTTCGAACAGACAAAGACATATCGGGAGTAAGGACAACTGTCAAATCGTAATATCATTCATTCGCCCGAAAGCTAACTTTCGGGCGCCGAAGTAATCTTATTATGTCCGGTGATACCGGGTTGGAAACGCCCGACACTTCGGCTGAATCTATGGATTTCAAGCGTAGAGAGTAGACCCCTGTACCTCCCAAAGAGTAAATTGTATTAATAGATATAGAAGAGCTCACTCTTCTGAAATGACTCATAATTAGTACCCATATTATTAGAGCGAGCTCATAACGACTTAAACCACCGCATTCTCTATCAAAATTGAATAAAGTTAAACCATTGAAATTAGTAGATAAGCCATTGAAATGTAACTTTTATCTCATTTTAATTTATCCCTTACGTTACCGAGATCAGAGTTGCATTGAAATGACTTACTAATGGTTTATGTCCATCGTGAATGTCCTACCTCACTAGCGACAATATAAATAAAGATAAAAACCTTTAGACAGTTTCCTAAGATGTACAACTGAAATCATAAAGAGATCATAATTACACTTTTTGAGAGGTCGATTTCGATGGTCTACCCCTGACCGAAGCTCTAGCTTCAAAGCTTGTAGATTGTCAATCTCTAGCTTCTAAGCTAGCTTGGACAAGTACAAATCCATTAAAGAATGAATGACATGCGAAACCAGCTGGTCAATTCTGTAAGAATGTGTTATTACTTAGGTGAAGTGAGCTTGAAGTGAGCTGTCTACAGTGTCAATCCCTATTATCTCAGTATATTAGGTGAAATGACAGCTCACATAAGATCACTTCTCATACATTTTCACAGTGAGTTTTTACAGCATAAATCTGCAGCATGTAGCGTGAAGTGATACCATGGTAGTGCTCTGCTGTGTTTCATATAACCGGTGACGAGCCGACAAACTGAAGCTTAGGTATACCCAAAGAATATGACACGCAATGACATGGGGACCACCTGTAAAAGTGTCCGAATCTGGTTTTCATGCATCGGTGACTTTACTGTTGCAGTTTTTTTGGGTAACTGGCTAAAAGATTTTAGGCGAAAATCAAAAGCCGGTCATGCGTTTGCCTGCCAATTTTTTTTTCGAAATAAAGTCTTCTAAATATAGGGTTTTGTTGCTAGTTGGGGTGAAACTCAAAATCACCTTGCTGGATCACGCTCAGGCCAATTTCATGAGTTTGAATGAGGCCAATACAGTACCTCTACCATATTTTGTTTCAGGAAAAAAAAAATGGAAATACGAACAATAAAAAATACATTCTGCTAACGAGTCCACAACGATCAAAAGTTCGTTTTCTGTGTAAATGCGTTTTAAATCTTTTAAAGGCGAACAATGGGGATGATAGTCAATTTAACTGTATTTTAAAGCTTTATTGTTCCCACAAAATACTTTTGTAAGTGATCTTTAGTTCGGCTTTAAGTAGAAAACTAAATATTTGCGGTGTTTTTCTGTCTGGTCAACATAATAGTGTGAATAGCTGTGAATGTTTGACTTAATTTTTGTGGTCGATTAAAAAGACGTTGTGACTTTTGACATTTTCAAGCTGCTGCTGCTTCTAGAGATTGATCGGTATTTTCATAGGTATTTGGATATGAGCTTATCTCAATAGTTTATGGTCACTTAGCGATATCTTGTATAAATGTGAAAGTTTGTATGTTTGGATACCTATTTGTTACTTAGACAATCACGCAAAAACGGCTAAACGGATTTGGATGAAATTTAGTAAGTACACAGATAGTTTATAACCTGTTTTAACACTTAGGTTACTTTCCATTCCGATAGTACGTTCCAGTGGGATAATTTCCGACACATACGCGGGCGAAACCGCTGGAAAAAACTAGTATCTTAAAAAATCTCAGTTTTGTACCATGCAAACTATGCCTGCCAAGTTTTTTGAAACGTTAATTTGCATGAATTTTTCATGTGTTGTAGACGAAATAAGTAGTTTATATTTAAGTATATGGAGCAAAAATGTCTTATAGCCTTTTCCCAACGGTGTTGGGCTCGACTTCCAGTCTAACCGGATGCAGTTGAATACCTGTGTCTTACATGGAGCGACTGCCTATCTGACCTCCACAGCCCAGTTACTGGGTAATACGATACCCCTTGGTAAGACTGGTTGTTAGACTTTCGGGCTTCTGACTACCCGTAACGACTGTTAAAGATTCACGAATGACCGTGCTTTCCGAGGCACGGAGGGGTCACGGTTTGTAAAGATGGTCACCCATCCACAGACCAACCGCCTCAAGCGTAGCTTAACCTGATCGATCGACCTGAAAGTTTAAAGTTTTTTTAGTCGAGATATAAATAACTATAAATACCAACCAGTCATACTCATAATAAAAGAGAGTTCACTATACAAACGGAGGAGGAAACAGAAACAACGGTAACACAATACAATTACTTGATTGTATTTGCAAGTCACACCCGTTACTTATCTAATTATTATAAGCAATTAAAATAGCTACTGTTTTACTTATGGCAATCTTGTTAATTGCAGATGGCAAGTGGTATGGAGAAACGTACTGGCCTTTGTGTACTTGCACGCTGCAGCTTTGTACGGATTGTACTTGATGTTCACCGGAAAAGTCAAGATGTGGACAATTTTGTTTGGTAAGTATCCTTCATAAGTACTACTTACAGCTTTCCAAATAAAAGTATGCGCTTCGGGAATCATCGCTTATATATTTTAGGAAATACGAATGCGTGATGGATATGGAGCTGTAACAACCATGGCACTCTGTACTTGCCTATTTTGTTTTACCATGTTTACAAAATTACGTATAGATAAACAACTCTATGCAATTAAAACTTTTGAATGACAAATGACGATCTGAGACCGGAATAGGTAACTTGACAGAGAGAAAACATCATACAAAGGCGCAATGATGTACAACTATTATAAAGCGCGGTAGTACAAAACTTAGAAGCAGGTTAAGTACCTACTGGGACGCAACGTTCGTGTTAATTCGGAATTACGAGATTACCGAAGCGCATACATTTTCAGTTCAGTTTCTCTGTACTTAGTTAAGGGGCTTACAGGACCTTAACGCAAAAAACGCAAGTTTTAGAAACAATAAAAGTGATCGACTACAGTAAACAAAATCAGAAAAATATAAGTAATATGATATTCTTCAGGATATATGCTATGTGTGTTGAAAACATAATACAACTAATTTGATACTATAGAAAAAAATCATGAAGATACCTCTAAAAACTTTCTTTTTACAATAAAAAACATACTAATATTCATACAATCATTCTGATTTTTTGCCAGATTATTCTACAAGCAACATACTAAAACACTAGTGTTTTAATGTTTTAGTCCAAACAAATAGATTTTTTGTAATTAAATAATTGCTTCAAATTTTGCAATAAATTACCAGCGTTGTGTCATCGCGCTTCTCTTTCTTTTCTATGCAGTCCGAGAGTGACCACGTTTTAGGTCATGTAAGCCCCTTAATAACCAGTAAAACTCTACTAAAATCCACCGCAAGTCAAGGTTTTAAGACTGCCTGTTTGGCCTCACAGCCCATTAAATGGCTTTTTATTAAAGAGAAGATTCGAAGAACGCTTGTTCACTGTTATGTCAGTGATCTTCCGAGCCACCAAGACATTCAATTTATTTTATTCAAGGCGCTCCAAACACGATTCGATTTGACAGGGAATCTGTCCTAAAGGCTTTGATTGGCTTTGAAAAGTAATGGTAGTAGTAATGAATTTTCGACAAATTTTAATTTATTCAACCAGACACAAAATCAGATTCCGACCTGCTACCGGTCCTAGTGGAAAAAATTCTAAAACATAATTTTATGGTCCTTGGCAGCTCAGGACAGAGAGAGGTGGAAAGAGAGTAAGGAGACCTTTTTCCAGCAGTAGGATATTAATGGCTAATAATAAAATCACATGAATAAATAAGTTTGTATCACATCGAATCTATTAAAACAAGCTAGTGTATTCTTCGTAAACAGGGACTAAAATAGCTCTTTAATCCCTAGGGACTAAAAGTGATTTGAATTTGGAATGTGGATATTGTTAGTAAAAGGTCCAATCACCAAAGAGATCAATCACGAACATTGTATGAACAAGTAACAGGCTGTATGATACAGTGAAATGTGCGAGTCAAATAAAAAAGTTTGTAAAAAAAAAACGCGTAAAAAGCATTCTGCCTTCATTCGTAATCGTTTACTCAAATTAGGATTTCACTTAGTTTTATAAAAAATGAGTATGTCTTCCTCAAGTAATTACTTGAGGAAGACATACTCATTTTTTACATTCAATTTTCAATTTTTATTTATTTACATTCAATTGAATGTAAATAAATAAACGTACTATTCTTATTCATAAGTTGCACTTACTTATTTTTTCATAGAGGTTGATAAAAAGTAGAGTGTCCACCTCGGGAGCAACACTATGCTCTGGATTCAAAGAAACACTCGCCTTCAAAATTGTTGTTTGCTCCCTTGGCAACCAATCTACTATTATTACCATTATTAGCTTAATCCTAACTAGCCTAATCCTAACTAGCCTAATCCTAACTAGCCTAATCCTAACTGATAAATTTCCTGACTCCTAACAGTGCATAAAGGTCTAATTGAAATAAATGCTATGACTTTGACTTTTAACATTGACACTGGGGTAACAGATGTCATTACGTCTCGTTCGTACTACGGCACAACAAGTCGGCATAGTTCGCGTTGTGTGGAAAACATAGAGCATAATAACGTCAGTTTTTGGTTCATGTTCAGTTTCTTTAAAAGTATTGTAGTCAGCAAAAATCAAGGGGGTGAATCCACGGGGCGCAACACACAACATTTTCAGATTAAATGCTGATTTAATATTTTTAACGTCTTTCTACTTTCAGGTGTAAGCTTCGCGATCATGTCAGGTATGGGCGTGACGGCCGGTGCCCATAGACTGTGGGCACATCGCTCCTACAAGGCGCGGTGGCCTCTGCGACTGTTCCTAGCTTTCATGCAGACGATGGCTTTTCAAAACCACATCTATGAATGGGTGCGAGATCACAGGTCAGTCATGATAGTCTTTAATTTATTCGTTAATACTAGCGACCCGCCACTGCATCACTTGGTTTTTACGACTTGACAAAACATCGAAAATTATTTGTAATATGTACGTTTAATATCAGTAATATACATTATAAACCTTCCACAATCAATTCTCTGAATCATAGTGAAAACCGCATCAAAATCAGTTGTGTACGCAGTCACACAGACAGATAAGAAAGCCACAATAAGTTTTTTAATACATAAAGATATACGTAGATATAAATAAACGATTTGTTTTTGCATATCAAAATTGCTCTTTTCAGTCAGATCATCTACGACATTTGATTTTCATTCCTACGCTAACGAAATATTGGTTTGATAATAAAATTAGCGTATCTTCTTTCCCTATTATCCCTAACACCAAAGCTTATTTTGCTAGGTGCAAAATAAAGTAAAGAGCAATGACAATATTGTTGATTCCAAAGAGCATATCAATGCTATCAGTAAAAAATATTTATATATTGTTATTGCAAAACCTCTGAAAAATAAATAGTATGTCGCCTTACCAAATAAATTCGTGACTTTTCGTTGAAGTTAACAAATTACCACTAGTATGTTTCATTGCGACTGGACGTTAGTTTTGCCCCTGTGGTACTAAAATTAGGAGCTTGAGTTAGGTTTACCAATAATATCAATATGTAATTTATAGTTATTTGACAACACTAAACATGAACGATGTACCAGCGGCCACTAAATGCTTGCATACACATAGCCGGTATCTATAAATATTATTAGTGATGTAAGTTCTGCACTGCCGGATATGTCGATAGTAGTGTATCTCTACGTTGATCGTGGTTTTGCACCACCTTGTAAATAACAGTTTTATGGTTTCACTCACGTGTCTATTAACGGGTTTCCTCGACTAGTTCTAAACTCAACGAAAACCCACTTTATAATACACACGTAGACATGCAATCCGGAATGAATTTTAGCTATGAAAGTAATTATAATGAAAGTATGTAAGGGTCAAATAATATATTTCTAATTAAACGGACCCTTCTGTGGTTTTACATAACCGGGTCACAAAAATCAAAAATGTCTGTAAAGAGTTTCTATATGTAGGTATTGTATTTTTTAAGTCCTAGGAAATATCACGTTCTACCGGTAGGTGACAAGCGATTACTGTAAGGAGTAGTAAGATCATTCCGAGGGATAGGGACTGATTGACGTCAGATTCGTAACGCACAGTTGAGCACTTTAATTATACAATATAATTTTTATCACATTTATATTCTTTACGCTTGCGTTTATTTACTTCATGGGAAAAACTAGCTGAAACGATGATTTAAATAAACATTACAGCTTGAATAAAAAATGAGGTTTTGAAGGATCACGATCACATCGAATTGCTGTTGCTACATATTATAAGGAATGACGACAAAATTTTGAACATTGTGGATGTTCAAAAATGTTTCGTTTCTCTCTTAGTATGCATGACAACATATCAAGCTATACATTTCCAGTTTTAGTTGACTTCGCATTGTATAGACTTTTCGAGTTTTCGTACAATGAGAAGTCAGCTTATACTGGAAATGTATAGCTTAAAGTATCGTCGTGGGTCTAAGCTATTCTATTTTGGCTTATTGGATACTGAACCGATTGCTCAGAAGCTTCGGGGCACGTAAGTAAACACACTAGTACGATACACTTTATTAAAGATATTTTGAGACGGAAATTAAACTTGAGGTAACTAGATAAATATATCTAATAATTAAATTACCCAGAACCTACTTCGTCTAATTAAGTTTAAAATGTTCTGGTAGTATACCCGTGGAGTGTTCAAATAATCTTTTTTTTTGTTTCCTTCCTTCATCCTTAAACTTTTGAAATAACAAAAGGCTTTTTGTTATTTCAAAAGTTTAAGGATCTTTTATTTTTGTTTCGCTTCTATAAGTAGACCTTTTTGGAATTTGGAGAAAACTTTAGCCAAGGAGGCATGGCTCATCGGCTCAGTGGTTATGTGACTCGTCTTTGATAGTTGAATCATACGCGCGTTAAACCGTAGGGTAGGTAGAGGTATTATTTAATTATTTAGAACAGCTTAAACTACCATTACAGGGTTTTACCCTAATGCGACAGTAAAGAACTTAAACTAATAACCTAAGCTACATACTTACAATAATTAAATTATAAAAAATTAAAACTAACAACATTATTAAATTATTACACCATTAAAATAACAAAAACATAGTATACACATACATATAAACACAATCATACTTTACTTACAGTTTGAAGAAAAAATTAAGTATTATTTTGATAGTTCCTAGGAATTCCATAGCAGTTGTTTCCCATATTTCTGTAAGATAAGCATCCATAACAAACTTATGTAAATCAAGATGCCGTTAAACATTATAAATGTTTAAAGGGGTGTGAGCCTGGAGATCTGTCATACAGGTCCCGAACCTAGTTCCGGCTCCAAGTCTCACAAAGGTCATAGCATACCTAAGGCAAAATTGTATATACACACTGCTGTAACAATGTACCTTTATGAGAGGAATAAACTGTATAGATATAAACTGTATAGAAATAAACTGTAATCCACTCACACGAACGCTGTCATAAACTAACGCAACCTAAAATACGCCGCAATGACAACTGGATAAAACTCACGTAACATAAAACTGTGACAGCAAGCCCCTCAGTATTTATTTTTTTGTAATTTTGTCTATGGGAGTATTGCTTGCGTTCCATTTTCTTTAGTCGTTAAATATAAACTTTGAACCAGTAGGTCCACGTTGATTGTAGCTTCAGTTCTTTACGTCGTTCTCAAATGTTCAGGAGTAGGGACACTTTAAATAGTCCAACAAGTGGGCCATAGTCTGGTATTTTTAATTCGTGTAACTTTTGTTGTATAGAATTTTATTGTAGGTGCATCTTCAAATAAAATTATTGTTTCCAAAATATTGTAAAATAAAAGAGTAACGGTGGAGTTTCTTGCCCATTCTTCTCCATATGAAACTACCTTTTGGAAGTGGCGACTACAATCAATTCTATTTTTCTGTAAATTTTGACGTTCAAAAAAACGCTTTTTGTGTGCCTATTTGAAATAAATGATTTGACTTTGACTTTGGAAGGATCACAAAAACTAGCGAAAAGGTTCGACTAATCAATGTTTTCTTGTACAGAGTCCACCACAAGTTTACGGAGACGGACGCAGACCCTCACAACGCGAAGCGCGGTTTCTTCTTCTCCCATATCGGCTGGCTGATGGTGCGCAAACACAAGGATGTCTTCGAGAAGGGCGCCACCGTTGACATGTCCGACCTGGAAAAAGACCCGATCGTTATGTTCCAAAAGAAGTAAGTGGCAAACTTAACTATTTATTTTCACTCAACTTTCATCTTCAATTCACGTTTAATTGAATCTCACACTCGAGCTTTGGAAAGCACGTTATGCCGTCGGTCCCGGCTGTCATTCATGGATCTTTTGGATGTTACGGGTCGTCAGTCAATTTAAAAATTTTGTAAATGTAAGAACCATGGATCCGTTTATTATGATTTTTTGATGTTGACTTGGAAGAGCATGGCAGTTAAGAATGTGTCATGCTCCCTTAAATGTCTCTGTTAAATGTTTGAGCTGGATGGTGCTGGTCCACGCGTCATGTTCGTAAACGGGCGCCGTCGGTTGAGACTGCTCATCTCCTAACTGCCAAGGCTTATTTTTAATTGTTTCTTCATTTGTGTTTTTTTACATTGTTCTCACATAAAGAAGCAACAAGAATACTGTACCCAGGATTTTGTAATAATTATCCGATTTAAAAGAGTGTCCTTGGAGTTTCTTCCCCTTCTTCTCCATAGAGATCTAGGTTTTGGAATGGGCTTCAACTTTCTGCGTAACTGACCGACTATTTAATTATTATTAACTGAAATAAATGCTTTGAGTTAGAGTTTGAGTTTGAGGTCATAACTTCAAAGAAGATCATTAAGAAAGATCAAACATTTACTGATCAAAAACCGTATTTATTGCTTTGAATAATTGTTGAAGCCTTTCAAACGAGCTTTATACCTACCTACCTACTTACCTACCTACGCAACATGTTTCACCATCACTCGATTGACCTTACTAAAGAGAAAAATATTTACTTCCAGTGGGTGTTTTGTAAGGCAGCTTCAGAAATGATTTCATTAGAAATGAATATCTTTTACCAATTTCTAAGAAACTATTAATAAACTAGAGCATATATCACTATTTGCTTCAGTTGTTATCCATACAGGATGTAATAAGACCCATCACATATTGTAAATGCAAAATGTATTACATCGAAATGTATTAAATTGCAAAATGTATTACATCGAACCTAATACTAGAATGTCACAATGCGCTCGAGCGGGTAACTGTATCGAACCGCAATACAGTGACACTACAATGGATAAAAGGACACAGTGGGTTGCTAGGCAACGACGCAGCTGATGAGCTGGCCAGAAGGGCTTCCAGTATGTCAGTCTGTGGACCGGAACCTATCGTGCCCATACCTTTCAACCAACTACGCAGGTGGCTACAGGAGCACACCCACACACAAGCAGAAAGCTGGTGGACGTCGTCACCAGGATGCAGGCAGTCCAAAGAAGCCATGCCGTTATTGGATGGCAGGCTAACCAGGCGCTTACTACGACTGGACAGGAAAGGCCTGCGCCTGGTGACGGGGACCATCACGGGACACTGCTCATTAAATAATCATTTTTACACATTAGGCATAACAGACAGTCCCCTGTGCAGGGCTTGCATGGAGGCTGATGAACCCATTGCGCATGTGCTCTTTGAGTGCACAGGCGTCACCCAGATAAGGTCAGAAACCCTCGGGACACCCAGATCGTACACAGATGTTCTGAACAGACCAGGAGATTTGATCAGCTTCTGGAGGGAGGTGGGCTGGTTGGAATAACCACCGACGGCCGCCATGGCCCACGCACAATGGTCCACTGTAGGACTGGGTGCGGAAACCAAATCCCCTAACATAGAACATAGACCCATCACATAGCCGTCAACTACGCGTTCTGTACATCAAACTAAGTCACATGGCAAAAAATCATTGCTGGGAATCGACTCTTATTTTTGGTATGGTGTGGGTAAATTACCATATATACATTATATTATACATGTACAGTAATGTTGGTTTTCCTTTTTTTTCTTGTTTTTTATCAGTAAATAGTATGCTCAATCAATAAAAGTTAGGTACTGTTTTGTCGTTGACTGTTTTACAAACATTTCTTCTTAATGTATAAAGTCACTAAGTCTTTAATTTTTTTCAATGTGCAACGTTTCGTAGGGGTATTTACAGTTGTGTTAAAATAATATAACATTAAAAACTTGTTTTCGTAAGAAAACTTCGGTAAAAGTTGGAATTTTGACCATCAATATCTCCGTAACCAGAAGGTTCCCAGGTATGGTACAGTACAAAAAATGATTACAATTACGGGGAGTACAAATGACTCTCGGCTTCGTTAAGTGTCTTTTTGCACCCGTAATAGATGCTGGCAGTTACATCGACCGCGCAAACTGTAACCATTAATTCAGCACGTCATGATAAAATAAATGTAGACATTTTTCGTCGATTGTCATTAAACAAATCAGCTGTTTCATAGAAAATTGCAATACCTACGCGGGAAAAATGTATGAACAGCATTTTTTTTAATAACCGACGAAAATGTTTAACGCTGGCCGGTTCAGAATCATGTAGGTACTGAATCCAAGGTAACATGCGGTGTTCCTGCCATACTGTATAACAAAAAAATTAAAACCCGACTACCTACTGAAAAGGATGAAACAAGAAGTACCTTCCCGTGGTCGCATGCCGCTATAAGTACCTACTAACATACATATAAGCTATGGTAGCATGCGACCACGGGAAGATGAGAGATACTTTCTTGTTTCATCCTTTTCAGCAGTCGGATTATAGTTTTTAAACTTTTTTTATTTAATTTTTTTGGGGCTTGTTTCAGTAATATTTATATTTCTGAAATGTGTTAATTAAGCCCTTTCATTTGGGTAGGCGGGATTGTCGGGTCAGTGGGATTGTCCGAAAGGGTTACCGCTGCCCCGGAACTTATATAGCACTAAGGAAGGAACACGGGTGGGTTTTAGTCAGTGTCTGACACTCCCTTCCGTTCCACCCAGAGCGGGATGGGAAATCATAAAATGACCCCCCCCTGTCATTTGATGATTTCCCATCCTGAAAAAAAAATAAAGCCCTTTCATTTGATACCCACAAGGCACCATCCCAAAATATTTGTTTAAATTTATTACTTTATGTCCTCTAGAAGGCGCCATATTGAATTTAGTGTATTTTTATACAGCCTTTTCTGTACGTTCTAAAGACAGGTAGATTCTTTACCAGATTCGTGCCCTTATAATGTGTATTTTTGTCTCGACTGTATCACGGGTAGCTTTAAACAATAGATGTTCTTCAATTGTTTGAATGTGGGTCCAGTTAACCAATAAAAATACAGAAAATAAATGATTACGTCAATGGACCCGCGGGTTCAGTTCCAAGTGGGTCCAGTTTACCAGACTCCATAGCCGTATAACCAGCGGACGGTCAAGACGCTTCTAACGATACTCATTTGTCAAATTGTTATAAGTACTTTTTAAGTTATGAGGGAACAGATGAATATACATACATACCGGTCAAAATCATAACCCTCCTTTTTGCTTCGCCGTAGTCGGGTAAAAAATGTAACCACAATAATAATATCTATTGTATATTGACACGTAATTTCTATTGTGTAGCGTCTTTTTCAGACTTTCCTTATCATCATCATTCTCTTGCCCTTATCCTAACAGATTTGGACTCATCGAAACATATATTTTTCTTCCATACTTCTCTATTAGTCGATAGTCCCAATAGTCACCCCCTTTCTAGCCATATTATTTTTCACACAGTCAGTTTTCATATAACCTTTTTGAGTCTGTTAAAAATAGAAATGACAAGTAGGTACCACTTCTTGCTAACGAGTCCCTAAAGCTTTTATTCCATTTCAATGATAAATATCTAACATTTCGTGTACGTACCTATCTAATTTTCTCTTTGTCTGCCTGTTTCTTGGTAACAGATGAATCAAACCTTTTTAATCATTAGTACCAAGGGAAAATGGTCAAATTGAGGGGCCCGTGGCTAAATAACAGCCGCAGAGGTCCAGTGAGAGAGAGGAGATTGACCAGTGAGAGCAGTGGTGGCCAAGTGGTACGGCCGCGACTTACGAGTTGTAGGTCGTAGGTTCGAACCCAGACAGGCGCTTTACTTTGTGTAAATTGTTTCATCACCATTGTTCTCAAAAACGGTGAAGGAAAACATTGTGAGGAAACCGGCATGTCCTAGAACCAAATATTCGCAGACATGTGACATCTGCCAACCCGCACTGGGCCCACGGCCCACTCCCTCTCACCTAGTGGAGGCCTGTGTCCCAGCAGTGGGAACATTATAGGCTGATTATGTGAGGTCGATTGACAGAGACCATCTTTACATAACGAGACCCCTTTGTGCCTCGGAAAGCACGTTAAGCCGTTGGACCCGGTTGTCATTCGTGGATCTTTGACAGTCGTTACGGGTAGTCAGAAGCCCGAAAGTTTGACAACCAGTCTTACCAATGGGTTTCGTGGTACCCAGTAACTGGGTTGTGGAGGTCAGATAGGCAGTCGCTCCATGTAAAATACTGGTACTTAACTGCATCTGGTTAGACTGGAAGCCGACCCCAATATATTTAGGAAAAGGCAGGCAGATGTATTGTACAATGTGTTTGCACATTCTTATGTTGTAACTGAGTAGATATTGATATTTATAACGCAAGACATGTCCTTTATTATTGCATTCTTAGAGGTGACATATTTTTGAAGCCGATGCAGAATCCTTTATTTTGGCTTGTCAGATAGTTTTGGTGTTCCTTCGATGTCACGTATTTGTGCTGCCTTTCGCAAATGATACATATAATGCCATGAAATCAGATATTATTGCCGAGCTGTCGATAGTATGTAATACAGTTATGCACCTGACTGTAAAGATGTTTTTACCACAAAACATAGAATGTTTCTACAGTCAACATTGTTAACTTTATATGAATATTGAAGACAATTTATAGCATTGGAAGGCTTCTAATTTATTTATGCTGATCACTAGACTCTTCAACCCGACTGCTTCAACTTAGTTCTCGTCTTGAGAATTGTATTAATAATTATTCTTCTGGATTCTTTCTTGGCTTTTTTTTTTTTTTTTTGCGGATGGGAAATCATCAAATGACCCCTCCCGCTCTGGGTGGAGCGGAAGGGAGTGTCAGACTCTTACTGACTAAAACCCACCCGTGTTCCTTCCTTAGCCCTTTATGTTCCGGGCCAGCGGTAACCCTTTCGGACAATCCCGCTGACCCGGCAGGCTTCGGCCCTATGGGGCCCCTCCTCGATGCTGACATCTCTTTGAGGCGCGCGTGGAACACGTACGCGCCGTTCGGCACGGGCCTGGTCCTGATCGGACGGTGAGCTACCCATTACTCTCCGCCCGCAGGCCCGCGCCTACGGTGGCCGGGAGTCGTCGCGCGGCTCCCGACGCCCGGAGCGTCTCCCGCGGCGGCTGGGACGGGAGGCTCTCTCCCTGAGCCGTCCCGCCACCTCCTTCGCTAGCATGACTGCTTCGCAGAAGGAGGTGACTGCCTCCCACTCCCTCTCGCCCCGGACCATGGCTTGCACCAGGGCCGGGCGCGAGAGGTCGCCGCCGCTGCCGATCGCCTCTACGAGGACACGGCGGTGCTCCGCCCAAGCGGGGCAGACCTCCACCGTGTGCTCCACCGTGTCCTCTGGGCGATCCTGGCAATGGTGACACCCGGGCGTTTCCTCCCGCCTGATGATGTGCAGGAACCTCCCGAAACTTCCGTGTCCGGTGAGGACCTGCGTCAGGCGGTAGGTGAGGGCGCCGTGGCGCCTCTCTAGCCACTCCTCAAAGAGGGGTCTTATCGCCGCTATCGCGGCGTGCCCTGCGCTGGGTTGCGACAGTCGTTCCTTCCATGTCGCCATGAGATCGCGCCGGAGCTCAGTCCGTTCCGCAGCGATTTGCCGCGGAAGCGGAACTTCCCCCCGGCTTAGTGCCTCCGCGCGCCACTCATACACGCGCGCGAGGACTATCGCCTCCAGATCCCATGGCGGCAGTCCGGCAATGAGGCTTGCCGCCTCGCCAGAGATCGTGCGGTAGCCCCGGATAAGCCTTATGGCTACCACCTTCTGGGGCGCGTTCAGGCAGTGGGCGGCTCGCCGCCGCAGTGAACGCGCCCACACCGGGGCCCCGTATAGGGCCATGGACCGCACGACCCCCGCGTAAAGCCTCCGGCAGGAGGCGTTTGGCCCCCTCAGGTTGGGCAAGAGCCGCTTGAAGGCGGCCCCGGCCCGTTCCAGTTTGGGGGCCAAACGTCGGAAATGCTCGACGAAGTTCCACCGGCTGTCGAGGACGAGACCCAGGTACCTCATCGTTGTCTCGACGCCAATGTGAACCCCTCCTACCGTTAGTTGGGATCCCGATGGTGGCGCGTTCCGGGGCCCATGAAACGACATGGCCTCGGACTTGTGCAATGCCACCTCGAGACCCAACTGCCGGATCCTCTCCACGACTATCGCAACCCCGCGTGTCATCGCGTCGGCCGCCGCCTGATGCGACCTCCCCTGCGCCAGGACCAGCGTGTCGTCAGCGTAGCAAACCACGCTGACGCCATCAGGGAGGTCGGCCCGCAGCACCCAGTCGTAGCCGATGTCCCACAGGAACGGCCCCACGACCGATCCCTGTGGGACACCGCACGACATCTCTCGCCGGTTCCACTCCCCATCGCGACCGGGGTAGCTGACGGCTCTGTCCGTCAGATACGCCTCGACTATTCGACGGAGGTAGGGCGGCACCCGGTGATACCGGAGTGCCTCCACAATGCAGCTCCAGGGCAGGGTGTTGAACGCGTTGGCGATGTCGAGTGACACCGCCACGACGACCCCACCCTGGGACACCGCGTCCCCCGTCGTGAGGGCTCTCACGCGCATGATGGCGTCCACCGTCGAGCGCCCCTTGCGGAAACCAAACTGGCTGTCCGCAAGATCCGGCCCCGTCTTCACCAGGTGCCCGACGAGGCGGCCCACAATCACTCTCTCAAAGAGCTTGCCGACCTCGTCGAGCAGCACGATGGGCCGGTATGCGGACGGAGAGTCCGCAGGGCGCCCTGGCTTCCGAATGAGGACCAGCTTCCCCGTCTTCCAGCGGAGTGGAAACTGGCCTCTCTCCAAACATGCGCTTAAGAGCGCCTCCAGTCGAGGCCCGAGAGCCCTCGAGGCCAGGACCCAGGCTTAACCCGGCAAGCCGTCGAGTCCTGGGGCGGTATTTTTGGCCTTCAGCCTTCCTACCGCCGCTCTCAGTTCTACCCCGGTCACTTCAGGGATGTCGTCGTCGTCGTCCGCGTGGTCCGCTTCGGGCACCGCAATTGGCGGAGCCATGGGCGGGGGGGTGTGCTCCCCCCGTGAAGGAGGGAACAGAGCACTCACCACCTCCTCCACCAGCTGGGGGCGGAGACTCTGCGTCAGCGGGGGGGCCCAGGTGCGGAGTTTATTCCGCACCATTTTATAAGGGCGCCCCCACGGATCTCTGTTCAGAGTCTCCAGCATCTCCTCGCGGGCCATATCCTTGGCCCGCTGGACAGCCTCTTGGAGGGCGGTCTTCGCTGCTCTGTACCCCTCGTACAGCTCCGCCTCCGTGGCTTCCGCAACCGGAGGACGAATGCGGAGCCTGCGGTGCCTGGTGTACCGGTGTCGCGCATCGACGCACGCCTTGCGTAGCGCATCCAGCTCCTGCGACCACCAGTACACCTGACGTCGGGCGCGTCCTGGCCGGACTCGGGGCATTGCCACGTCGCAAATCTCGGACATGGCCTCCCGGAACCACTCCGCCTCTTCGTCGATATCGGCAGGCCTGTCCGGTGATGACACCCAGGCCTGCACGATCGAGGCTTCCAGGAGAAGCTCCCGGTCCAGCTGCTTCAGCGCCCACCGCGGACCACTCGGGGCATGTTGGACCATTCTATCTTGGCTTGGATTATGAACTGCATTGTAAAGCGTTAGAATTGAGTTAGGTACTTCTATATATTACGTCCATGGGTACTAAACATACAGCTATTTCTCAAATCTAATAACACTTATAAAAAAAGTCTGTCAGTGTCACATTTTTAATTCGGTCTGACATTTTAAGAAGATGGCGGAATGTTATTCTGCGGTATTAACATTACGAAGTTCTTAATTTCGGTCTTTTCACGGTTAGTTTACCTCTCACAGCAACCTTATTGGGACGACATTTCTGTTGCAGCCACCCAATAGCAACCTTATTAGAATAAGAATAAAGATCGCAGTGATTTTGACAGTGGTTCAAAATCAGAGGGAAAATAACCTGTGAAAGGACTGTAAAATGCAAATCGATCGACATTTAGTTGTCGATCGATTTGCATTTTACAGTCCTTATATATAGCTCAGAACTAAGTTCTAAAGATCCGCTAAGATTATAAACGCCGGGGGGCCTAAAAAGGCCACTTTGGCAGAATCATAAAAGGATAACATTATGAATTATAATATGGCGAAGACAGTCAGTGTTTTTCTTTTTTTCGCTGCACTACGTAGGTATAATCGAGATTGGAATTGGATTTGGATGGTCGATTGGATTTGGATTGGATTTATTGGTATTTTAGCACAGACAAAAAAAATTACTGAAAATCCTTCACCAATTAGATTTGATACGATTAACTTAACAGTTAACTGTCCATTATGGTTCATAATGTTATCCTTTTATGATTCTGTCAAAGTGGCCATTTTAGGCCCCCTGATTTTGAACATTCAATTTACTTTAGCTGTTTGAAGAAAGTTAACTTTGCACTTCGAGCAAATATGACGATTCTTATTTGAATAAGAATCCTCGGGAGATGTAGATTTTATGTCTAGTGGATAGTGTGTATTGTTAACGACCTCAAAAGGTTTATCTTGTCTCTGTCTTGGGTCAACATGAGGAACTTTCTTTGGTTTCCAAGCAAGAAATGTTGTAGCCTACACTTTCATAAACTACAACTAACATTCTATAGTCTGCTGTACGACGCCATCTTAAAAATGTTTACAATCTCTTTCCAGAACATATCTCGTGGTGATGCCAATCCTATGTTTCATCATACCTGCCTGGATCCCCGTCTACTTCTGGGGCGAAAACGCCTGGATCTCGTGGTACGTGGCGTCAATCACCAGATACACAGTGGCCCTCCATTTCACCTGGCTCGTCAACTCCGCGGCCCACATCTGGGGCAATAGGCCCTACGACAAGTAAGTGATAAACATTTCACTTTTAAGTCATTAAGTTATACGAACATTCGGTGAAAGTTGAAAAAAATGCAGCGCATTCTTGACCCAGTTACGGCTCAGTTAACTTACAGATTACTGAACGAAATATTACTTAGTTACTTTATTAATGTTATTGTTTGTACTTTGTTATTAATAGCACAACTTTAACTGTGTACTTCCTTCAGGTTCCTGTAAGTTGTGTTTCACGATTAACTATAAACATTTAAATATGATGGCTATGTTATTTTCTAAAATTAATATGTGTACGTACGTTTAAACTATTAATATAGTTTAAAGAATTATTTTTCCTGAAAGTAAGAATTTTGTTTATGTATCACTATTATAAAGGCGAAAGTTTGTGGGGGGGTGTGTGTGTGTGTTTATAAGGTTGTTACTTCTTCACGCTCAAGCGTACACCCTGGATTAACATATTATACTTAGGTTACTTTTTATCCCGATATTTCCACGGGATCGACATTTACGCGGGAAAAACCGCGGGGCGCAGCTAGTAAATAATATTCAGGACATTGCCTGACGTACAGCGACAAAGACGTATTACCTAAATAGGACAATAAATTAATGTAATAGACATAAGAAATAGGCACTTCACAATGCGAATTCTTGAAGGCAACATTGTAATACGTACAGTCAACATTAAAAGCAGATAAATAATGATTTTTAAGGAGCCAAAAGTGTTTGACGTTCGGAACGAAAACGAAAATGCTTTTATCACATTTATTCAAAAAGAGCTAGAGTATTCTTCGTAAATAGGGACTAAAATAGCTCTTTAATCCCTAGGGACTAAAAGTAATTTGAATTTTGAATGTGGATATTGTTAGAAAAAGTTCCAATCACCAAAGAGATCAAGCACGAACTTTGTATGAACAAGTAACAGGCTGTATGATAAAGAAAAACGCAAGTGAGAAAAAAAAAAAGTTGGAGAAAAAATTAAAAACGCTCGAAAAGCATTCTACCTTCGTTCGTAATTGTTTACTCAAATTAGGATTTAACTTAGTTTTATAAAAAATGAGTATGTCTTGCTCAAGTAATTGTATTATGTAAATAAATAAACGTACTAGTCTTATTCATAAGTTGCACTTACTTATTTTTTCATAGATGGTGATAAAAAGTAGAGTGTTCACCTCGGGAGCAACACTATTTTAAGCTCGAGTGACGCAATTTGAAATTGTTTGCTCCCTTGGCAAAAAATTTACTATTTTGTTATTACTTCACCTTCCATTTTCTTAAAATCCACTTTGAAGATAAATATTACATTACGTTTAGAGAGGAACAAGAACATTTAACAAAAAAGAATTTGTATTATTCTTTGCCTGCCTCATTGGTCTAGCGGTCACAAGCGCTACTGCTGAGCATGAGGTCCTGGGTTCGATTCCCAGGTCGGGCAAAGTGTGCTTGGGTTGTTCCGTCAGGGATTACTCATTAGCAGCCCGAGTCTATATTTGTGCCCGGTTGATGGCAATAGGCTCGCCCCACTGACCTTTAATAAACAAGTATAATACAGGTAGGCCTTTGCCCAGCAATGGAACAGCATAGGCTAAAAAAAAAAAAAAACAGGTCAGTGGCTCGCCCCCTGTTAAACACCCCCAGGCTCGCCCTGGGACTTAAACGTAACTGGCTATAGATACACCTCTGCAGACTCTGCGGGTATTACAGGCGTAATGTTATCCCTTCAACTGTCAAGAAATCTAGAGATCGGTAACAATAGAAAATGTAATAGTGTCTCATTAGTGACAGTTGAGCTACTAAGTAACGTGACGATTTTTACTTGTTTCCGACCAACTGGCCGGTGAAGGCACAAGATAAAGAAAATTGAAAAGTGTAGGGAAAAAATTGGCCAGTAACGAAACAACACAGGTTAATAAAAAAAATATGTATTGTTTGCCTGAAAAATCCTGGTATAGTCATCGTCTTTTGTTGTTGACGGTGCGGTGCAGTAAGAAATAAAGAAAATCAAGTCCATTTATAATTGCTAACATAAATTTTAGTTCACGATCGATGTGTGTATAGGTACCTGTTGTAGATCGCGTGATGTTTGTTATGTAATAGAGACTAGTAACTACCAACATCCTGAATATTTCAGCCAATTTATTTGTTCAGTTACAGAAATTCACGATTGCCTTTTATTGAACTGTACCTACTGTAATGTAATATAAATAATCATTGTGAAAGTGACGAATAATCCATACTAATATTATAAATGCGAAAGTGTCTGTCTGTTACCTCTTCACGCTTAAACCGCTGAACCGATTTAGATAAAATTTAGTATAGAGATAGTTTGAGTCCCGGAAAAGGATATAGGATACTTTTTATCGCGATATTTCCACAGGATCGACACTTATGCGGGTAAAACCGCGGGGCGCTGCTAGTTTAACATAAAATCACGCATGTTGTCCCTGAAGGGTTGGCCAGAGATATTACCTTTTTAGTACACCCACATTTCGGCAGTTATGTTTAAGTTCTATGTTATAAACAAGCCTATTGCCATCAACCGGTCACAAATCCAGATTCTTGGCTGCTAATGAGAAATCCCAGATGGAATAATCCAATTACACTTTTCCCGACCTGGGAATTGAACCCAAGAACTGATCCAAACAAAATGCATTAAATAAATTTAATTTAGTAGATAACCTACCCTTTCGCCGGTAAAAAATTTAGCTGCGCCTAAAGTACGTGGGCCAAAAAAAAAACGTTTATTTGCTGCAAACATGACGCATAAAAAAAAAAATAACATTTTGGGAGATGCGTCACATCTACGCAAAATGGCCATCGCTCAGCATAATGCTAAGAGCCTATACGAGACAGAGCCCCAGTAGACCTGGATGACACTGGCATAGACCAGGGAAGCAGTGCCCAAAAGGGAGGAAGCCTATGCTTAGAAATGTGTAGAACAAGGTCGCCACTGAATGATGATGAATGAAAGTAGGTAGTGTATCTAAATAAGAAGACGCGGGATCAAGTTTGTTTTCAATCGGTATTTGAAAGAATACAGGGTGGCATCGACACGCAAACTGTAACCATGAATTCAGCACATGATTCTAGAAATTTCTACGCTAGAGGTGTCATAGCGTTAATAAATCTCAATTTATTGTCGGTTATCTAAAAAAAACTGTGACTTCTAAAAAGGAGAAGGTTCTCAGTTCGGATGATTATATTTTTCATAAAAAAGTGCAATACCTACGCTGTTAAAATGTACTGAACAGCAATTATTATTTTTTATAGCTGACGAAATATTTCAACGCCCCCTGTGTTTAAATATTGCGTCAGCTTTATGGCCGTGCCACCCTGTATATACTAATAAATGTTACTCGTTTTCAATCGAATAATTTTTATTCGTGGAATAAAATTGACGTCTGACAGTTATTGTATGGAAGAATTATTGTTAAAAATTCAAAATTATTCCTCCAATAAAATTATCTGGCGTTGGAAAAATCAGCCCTTAGTCTTACATTTCAAAAGATATGATTGGTAAACAAAACGACCCGTTTCTTAAGGGGCTTACAAAGACCTAAACACAAAAAACTCAATTTTTAGAAACAATAAAAGTATATGATCGACTACAGTAAACAAAATCAGAAAAATATCTTCAGGATATATTCCAGGTACGAGTAGATAGTGTGTTGAAAACATAATACAATTAATTTGATACGATAGAAAAAAAAAATCATGAAATACCTCAAAAAACTTTCTTTTTACAATAAAAACCATACTAATATACATACAATCATTCTGAGTTTTTGTCAGGTTATTCTACAAGCAACATTCTAAAACACTAGTATTTTAATTTTTTAGTCAAAACAGTAGATTTAAAAAAATTTAATAATTGCTTCATATTTTGCAATAGATTACCAGCGTTCTGTCATCGCGCTTCTCTTTCTTTTCTATGCAGTCCGACAGTGACCGCGCTTTCATTTAAGCTCCTTAAATTGGAAACGGACGTATCCTCCTGTATCATCGACTGCTGCCTTGAAAAGTTTCACGTGATTACCGTCGAACATAGGTTATGCAGACTAAGGCGTTTATCACACTGCAACGGAGACCGCTCCGGTGCTGTGTGATAACCGCCTAAAGTATTTTGTTACACTGCTAATAAGAGAGCAATGGGTATAAATGAAAAGGTATTCTTAATATTTTTATTATACGCCTTGAGTTTTAATAATTATATTATTTTTTGTGTCGTTAAATATTATCGTGAAGATATTGTATGGTGTTGCGTATAAACTAATGGGCAGCTCTTTCATACGTTTATTTCCGCTACAAACTAACAAAGATAACGTCATTCCTTGTTTCCCCAAAGGGTTGTGCAGAGTACCTATAGCACCCCATGTTTGGCCAGTTATGTTTAAATCCTATGTAATAGGGGGGCGAGCCTATTGCCATGAACCGGACACGAATCCAAACTCAGGGCTGCTACTGTGAAATTATGATAGAAAAACCCATTAATACATTGTCCGACCTGGGAATCGAACCCAGGATCTCATGCTCAGTCAACGAGGCAACTAATAATAAAATAATATCTAAGAGCAAAATAAAACTGTTTTACTAACGCAACATATTGCTATTACAGAAACATAGGCGCTACTGACAACAAGACGGTCGCGCTCTGTGCGTTCGGCGAAGGATGGCACAACTACCACCACGTCTTCCCTTGGGACTACAAGGCGGCAGAACTTGGAAACTACAGCACAAACTTGTCTACTGCCTTAATAGACTTCGCCGCCAAACACGGTATAAGACTAAACTAACCTATTTATAACTTTGTAACTTCTGGCTGGTTAGTATTAATTAATGGGCATAAGTGAGTGCCACTAAAATTGTGTTGTTAAATAATGACTCTTTCTTTACAGTATGTTCCCATCGTGTGCTCTTAAACAAACTGAACACTGCACTTTCGCTCGTATTCTATCTAACCATTTCCTGCGGTGTGGCTTTTGTAATTTATGTGTCCAATTTGTGACAAATAATACACGGGTTTTTGCGTTCGATTATCGGAACTATATCAATTGGAAAGAATTCCACTTACAGCACCGATTCGAACAGCGAAGCGAATAACGCACCTAAGCTATTCCACTTACTAAATTGGAATAGTAAACCAAAAATGCAATAGGTAGTTTAAAAAATATTATTTTTATTCCAAGAACAACACCTACATTAACCAATATACCGTGTAGGTACCGAGAAATACCCACGGTACTGAACAAACTGATGACATTACACAGCTTTCATTCAAAGTTCTGTTTTTCAATAAAAAGATAAAATAAATTAGTTTTTCTTCACAGGTATGGCTTACGATTTGAAAACAGTATCAGCCGATATGATCCGACAGAGGGTGAACAGGACAGGGGACGGAACTCACCCGTGGTCTAAGGAGGGTCTCGAGGAGGGAGAGCACTACCACCCAGAGAACCCAGTGTGGGGCTGGGAGGATACGGACATGACCGAAGAAGAGAAACAATTTGCAGAAATCGTCCACAGAAAAACTGAATAGATTCCTCAAGTTATGGAATTTGTTTTAATTTTTCTTCTGTACGAATGAACGTCCCTATACCTATTTCTGGTGACTGACTGTTATTGTATTTTGTGAGCATTTTATGTTTAAATTTTATTGTAATATTCTTTAGCATATTACGCATGTTTAGCGTGCTTGAAATTCGACACCTAACACAAATCGCTCAAGAAAATTTTATAGATACATTGTGTCGCTTCTACGTGAATCAAAATATGATAGAAAGAGCCAAACAAAAGAAGTTCCAATGGTTGTAATTTTGTAAATAACAAATTGTGAATGTAATGTAAAAGTATACTATTTATATATACCTATAATATACTTAGTTACTTTCCTGGTTTTGTTGTAAATGTTGATGGGACAAATCTTTAGCAGAATTACATTCTCATGTTGTATATTATTAGATTAAAGGCATTCGGCCGATATCTTGATTAAGGCTATGTAAGGTAATTAATGTACACAAGAGATTGTGGGTAGGTATTATTCATAAGTGACTGAACCGACTTATGTATCTAGTACTATGTTAGTATTTAGTATATTTCGTACTCTTGTATGTGATATTGCTCTGATGGTGACTGTTAAAGATATTTATTTTTTAATTTATTACTTTATTAAGAGCCTGAATAGCGTCACGTATAATAAGTAGTGAAGATCTTCAAAGAATCTTTAAAATGACGCTAATTTAAAAATGTTTCAGGCTCTTAGTTGAAACTTAACACAAACTTGATGTAAGTTTTAATTTATTTAGTAGCGAAACATTCTGAATGGAAAGCTGCTTCAAATAAGGTTAATAACGCCCACACTCTGACACATATTGACGTATTCGAGTGCTGGCATTAGTATAACGCTATTGTAAATTAAATCTTGATATTTTATTAAATTGTGAATCGTTACTGTCCTGTTTTTATTAATTGTCTCTTGATGTCTTTCTATAATTGAATAAATCAACTTTGCATGATCGCTTCGAATGCAACTCTTGCTTACTCAAACAAACTGAAAGCACAGTATCACTATGATCACTAAATCCTTAATTATAGAAAATATCCTTCATTAATAGCATGAAGCCAACCATTTTGCAACGAATAGGCAAGAGAATGGAAGGTACCAGATACAACCAAATCAACTCTAAGATTCCATATAATATTCACTAACCTCTTACCGTGCCTCGGAAAGCACGTTAGCCGTTGGTCACGGCTGTCGTTCGTGGATCTTTGACAGTCTTTACGGGTAGTCAGAAGCCCGAAAGTCTGAAAACCAATCTTACCAAGGGGTATCTTTATTACCCTGTAACTTTGTTGTGGAGGTCAGATAGGCAGTCGCTCCATGTAAAATACTGGTATTCAGCTGCATCCGGTTAGACTGGAAGCCAACCCCAACATAGTTGTGAAAAGGCTAGGCAGATGATGATGACGATTCAATTAACCTCTTAATCATCGCTAATGAGACACAATTGATTTTCTATTGTAATGGAATCGGCCCGCGCTGGGCTGGAGTGATATTCATTCTACAGGTTATTAAGTACTGAAGGAAGACTCCCAAAGGAAGGCCAAAGAAATGATGGATGGATTGTGTGTGAAAGAGACGGAACTGAATGATAGCGTGACGAAAGATAAAAATGTGTTCCACCGACCCCAAGTAACATTTGACTAGGGCAGGAAGATGGTGATGAGGTTGTTAAGTCCTGAATAAATAGTAGTAGGTACTTATCCTATGCACTCGGTAATGGTGTAGTTTTTTTAGACAGTGAAAAAACGCTTGTTGTAAATAAAACGTTGTATATTAAAGGGCGTTAAAAGTATCTATACAACGTTACAATATTTCACGCAATTACACACATCACAAGTGGTGGAGGTCGGTTATTTTTAGCGTTTTGAGGATAAACCGCATTGTGCGAAGAAGTGATACTCCCATACGATTATACGAGTATAATTTAAGAAGCGAACGCATGCCAAGCGGAGGATGGAACAGGCGCAGAAACGTCGAATTGGATGGAAATGCAGAATAGAGAGGATGCTCTAGTGTTGCTCAGTCTAGGCTGTGACCAGCTTTGCTAAAGGCGCCCTCGCAGATACAATTAGTTCAGCTTATGATTGAGTACCCACAGGTTGATCAGCATTGACGGATATTTAACGCAGTTTGAAATTAGTGAGAACGGAGTAGATTTTTTAGGTTTTTCCTCTGAGCCCATACTCCAGAGGAAAAATCTCAAAAATCTAATCACGTGATAAGTTTTTTTTCGATGAACTCTGACTTCTTAGCCTTTTCTCTCCCTCTGGCTCAATACTGTCTGATGGAGTAAAAGATGTTAAGATTCTTTTTTTTAACTTCTTTTAGGCTGATGTGAATTGTCACGTCAACTTGTTTGATCTTAAGAGGCCGCGTCGCTTCTTTTTCGACGAGGTTTATGCATGACGACGTTAGTTTATGTGGGTGCACATTGGCACACATTAACCTTACTACCACAAATCAGTGTTTATCAGTTGTGTAAGCTAGACACCTTTTAAACACGACATAATTATATGGACTTTGACAGAACACTGACATTAGACACACGTTCACCAATTGTTTAAGTTTTTATAGTAAGACCCTAAAAACTTATCTGACACTATTGTCATAGCGTCAGATTTACGATTCGTTCGTCGTAACCTTTCAAGAGTCAAAAGTAATTTATTTAAACTAGGCTTTAATTTATTTTATTTATTTATTTAATCGGCACTTTTCGAACGTCAAAATTACAAAAGACAGTCCCCCAAAACGCCCGCCCACCACCGCCTGCCACTTCCTAGTGCTTTCGCTGGGGAGAATTCGGACCTCATATTGTAAAATTTATTTCTGGAGTTAGATAACTATTCATATAATAGGCGGTAAGAGCCTGAGTGTTCGAATGTTATGAATAAAAGTCATATTTAGAAACAGGATTACATCAATCCTTTTATTCAATGGTGGGCGAAGCTCATGTAAAGGTTGTCTGTGAAAGTGAACCTTATGTAGTGCAGGCTAAAAGTGCATTAGTTATTTTACTGCCAGCCTAGGCAAGCGAATTTAGAATGAGCTTAAAATTTTTTTATTAGGTTTATTTTTGGAAAAACCAGTGTGGTGTAGGCGCGTTCATGTAAACACGTTCGCTTGAAATAAACGCAGTAAATATAACGCTGTATAATTTAAAATTATAGATACGATAAGCGCCCCCACACAGTATTCCACGCAATGACACACATCACAGTATCTATAAGTATTTGCACTCGTGTGAAGCAGGGGTGGGTCGCTAATAAATAATAAAGTACATAAATAAAAAGTACCTAAAGATATAGATTTGAACCTGGGGCACAAATATTGGTGACAGCGGAAGATTACGCTTTATTATTTACTAGCTGACCCGGCGAACTTCTCACCGCCTCACAATCAATAAGACCGAAACCGAATGTATGAGAAAATAAATTATCTTAATTCTTTTTTCTTCGTGAATTTTTCCCATGTTTTAGTTAGTTATTCTGCTATTCGGGGCAGAGACAAATCCAACAAATCAAAGATCATAAAGATCGGTACCTACAGCCGTTCTTGAGTTATAAACGGTGTAACTAACGCAACTTTTTTAAATTTATACATCTACGTATTATGTAGATTTCAATGACATTGTTCTTGAAAACTAAATAAAACTATTAGAATTCTATTAGGTAGGTACCTAACTGATTTTGGACTGATAGTGTTGGTTTTGCCAGTCGGACTGTTCTTTATGAATCTCACCGTGAAAACTTAGGTGAAGTGAGGTGTCATTCAACGTGATAAGGGATTGACACAATTGATTCACTTACTTCACGCTTACTTAACCTGTTTTTACGGTGCGATGTTTACAGAATAGCTCTGCTGGAAGTCAATCAAAACTTTTGTGACAGCAACATTACATCCCGCCTGTATTCCCTAAAGGGTTTGGCAGAAGTGTACCTAATAGAACACCTACATTTCACCAGTTACGTTTTTTTCTTTTGTAACGATGTAATTTTTTTTTAATAAAAAAAAATTACTATCGTAGTTTTATAAGTGTTACTAACAACATTAAGAATCATTTGTGTTTGATTTAAATAAATACTAATAACAAACCAAAGCTTATAAATTTAGTATATTTAGTCAACAGCACTTTAGTTTTATCCTTGTTTACCAAGTTCCAAAGTTTACCTTTCCATCGAAATGGAAAAATTTACTATCATTTCTTTTGATAAAGAAGCCTAAAGGCTATTACAATTCTTATAGTTATTTTTTTTTTCTTCCTTATCAACTGATTTTCGTAAGTATAAATTTTTATTAGATTAGTAATGACCAACAAAAAAAATTGAACAAAGAATCTACATATTTTAACAGGTGGGATAGACTAGAAGTAGTTTATTAAAAAAATCAACATAGCACTTATACACTTAGACAATAGGCAACATAGATTAATTAATTACAAAAGCATTTAGGCCGGGCTTAAACTAATACCTAACAAAAATATAATAAATAATTAACGCTAGATCCACATGACGTAGATAGGTACTAAGGCATCTACAACATCATCTCTTTGATATATAAAACACACAATAGTAAATCATTGAAATTCTCATTTTCATTTCATATCATTAAATAAATAATTATAAACTGGCAAGTTTACATTTTGCAGGCAAACAATTTTGGTTATCTAATGTTTTCCGTGGTGAATATTATTATCTTTCCCAATAATAGCCAGCATTTTACCATCAGCGTATGCTTTCAGCCATTCTGGGCTAACAGAGAATGCTGGTACATCTTCTACATGGTCAAAATCTTCGCCGAATGTGTGATCTTCATGTTTAGGAGGTCTCTTGGTGTCATCGTAGAGTACTCCAAAGTGATCTGAATGGACATGTTCTTCAATGTTCGTTGCAGCATACTTCTCGTTGTTGTACCCATCGTTGACATATACCACTTTGTGTTCGTACTTGTCATTGAAAGCATTGTTCCTCAGAATTGTAAATATAGCTCCCATTAGCGCCATGTTGTTCATCAATCCAACCATCAGAGTCATCATCTTCAACCCTGGCAAGATAAAAGGGAAGATGGCTGACATAACCAGACCTGGCACTAACATTAATGGTGCAAACTTGTTAATTGTTTTCTGTAATTTTTTCATGGTGCTTCGACCTGATTCCGCTGTGTCACCTGAAAGTGAAAACAATATTTTTTAAGTGATATGAAATAATTTTTTCAGTCATATTAAGGTTCATTTAAAATTACACTAAAAACATTACTACTAGTTATCATGTGCCCATATTTCATTTACATGATTTACTATTAATAATTTTAAAAGTAACGACGTCTACGTACGTAGAGCCTAAATTAATGGGCTTTATTAATTTAATGGTTTAGCACTATACTATGACTATATTATTATTAATTTACAAAAAAATCATTAGTAATGTTGTTACGTCTACAGTATTTACATTATTAGAGTTCATTCATCTCAATAAGTTGAATCAACTTGGAACGAAGCCAAAGAAAACTTACTTGTATAAATGTCAACTTTCATCGTTCCATTTCCTTTAGAACCCAGTTGAAAGTTATAGCCGGGTATCATGTTGAATCCCAGGGGCCGATACTGTAGCAATTTCTTGGTATCATCATAAAGCTGTGAGTATAACTGTTCATCGGTGGTATTACTGTACTTCATCCACGGGAATTGTTCCACATCCTCAGTCAGGTTGAACCGGCTGGTGGGGTCTTTGGCGTAAGCATCGATGGCGCGTTCTGCACGCCACACACTTAGAGCACTGAGACATTTTGTGGCTCCTAATACGCGTGTGCAGGAGAAAATGCGTTGCACAGGGTGGTAGTGTTGTCCGAGGAGCGAATGTAGCGTGGTATCGAGGTGTTCGCGCGACGTTCGCGGGTGCTGGTGTGCGTGCACACACTGGCTCGCGGCCAGTAGTAGCAGTGCGGTGAGCGGGCGCATCGCTGCGGTTGAACTGACGCCAAAGCGGGTTCCCTCACTACTCACTACTCGCTCCAAATGCTAAGTGCATCGCCACAACGGGCGAAAGCGATGTTTGGTCGCGCACGAAAAAAAATACTTTATCGAGGATTATGCTTTCCCTGAGTTTGAAGCATTTCTGGAAATGTGGAAGTTGCGCTTTAATCATAATGTTTAACGCACTGTTTTGTACAGTTTATTTCCGACAAAATAAGAAAGTTATTACGTAGAGTAGGAAACACAATATAATTTAAACTTTAATTTCAAAGATTTAAATCCAGTTTAAGTTCTAGAAGGTTTTCAAACTCAGGCACTAAATTACTTTTAGATTAAAAGGTGATACCTAATGTTTAGTAAATACCTATCAAATCAACTAGGTCTATCCCGCGGTAAAGCCTACTTATTTAGTAATTTAACGTAATAATCTACCTGTAATGTCACTTTCACTAGAAATAACTTTCACGGTTTTCAGCGGTGGGTACCTACCCATGCAGCACACTATTTTTTGGCATTGCCTCTGTTTTATGAATAAATAAATAATTAAAGTTTTGTTGAGATAGATTTTTCGGGTGCGTAATTTACTATCATACCTGTTTCCAATGATATTATTTTTACAGTTATAATATCACATTGCCAGTTTCGGTCAATAAGAAACATGAATGTGCACTCGTGTATATATATACCTAGGTTATTTAAACCGATAAAATCACACTAATATTATAAATGCGAGAGTTTGTGAGTTAGTGAGTGGGGGTGTGTGTGTGTTTATATGTTTGTTACTTCTTCATGCTCAAACGGCTAGACCAATTTTGATAAAATTTTGTATGGAGGTAGCCGACACCCTGGATTAACATATAGGCTACTTTTATCCCGACATTCCCACGGGATCGACATTTACGCGGGTGAAACCGCGGGGCGCAGCTAGTTGTATATATATATTATGAGACTTTTCAACTTTGACTTTATGTAAGGTCAGCAAGTCTCTTGTTTCAGATGGGTTTAACCACTTTTCAAGGTGTAGACTTTTTAAAGTTGAAGAAAATAAAAAATCATTTTTAATTCCACTTTCTACTGTCTTAAACAATCTACTTTATTTATTTCAACATAAACCGGCCAATGTTTTAAATTACGATTACATTAGTGAAAGGTGAAAAGTTCTCGACCTGACGATGAAAGACTGCCATTTTCAGTTAAAATATGATTTTATATTTCTACATAATCTCCCTCGACTTCAACGCACTTGGTTCTGCGCTTCTTCAAAATCAGTATTCCTTCCCGGAAATGAGAGCCTGAAAGCTGTGAAAACATTCATCTACCGCCCTCTCAACTTCTTCATTGGATACGAAGCACTTTCCAGAAACAAATTTCTTCAAGTTTGGGAACAGCTGAAAGTCTGAAGGGTGCCAAATCAGGGGAATTGGGAGATAGCCGAGCAAGATTTAGGAAATTATCCCACGGAAACGTGCTACTGGAATAAAAGTAGCCTATGTCCTTCCTAAAGGTGCCATCTATCTCCTTGCCAAATTTTATCAAAATCCGTTCAGTGTTATGGGCGTGAAATGTAACATAGAGACAGAATTACTTTCGAATTTATAAAACATTAGGTATTGTAGATAGTAGGAAGTACCTATGGGTGATAAATAACTACCGGTTTCCAATCATTACTTTCTTGCAGTTACCTAATCGTTCAACTCAAAATAAGTAGGTAGTTAGGTACTGTTAATCGCAAGGTTATTCGGTCTGTTTGTACTTCCGTTACACTTATAAGTCGGGACTTTGCGAAAGTGGTCACTCGTTAATTGTTTTTAGGTTACATGAAATTAATTGTTAGAATACCTCGTTGGCCTAGTGATCGCAAGCGCGAATGCTAAGTGTGGGCTCCTGGGTTCAATCCCCGGGTTGAGCAATGGTTTTCTCATTAAGAACTTTTCAGTAGCAAGCAGCCCAGAATTTTATTAAGAATATGCTCGCGCCCTATTGGACTTAAACATAACTGGCAAAATGTGGATATACCAGCTCTGTACAAAGACTTGAGGGAATCCTAATAGTCAATTTCAGAAGGACGGGCAGTAGCTTCCTTCCATCTGCTAAAAAGCAACAAATTAATATTCACCCCCCAAGCGTGGAGTAGTAATTTCCTCTGAGACCGTTCTATGAGAGGCCATTGATAGATTAAGTTAAGAAAAAAAAGACCGTGTTTAGTGGCCAGCAATAAAAAAACACTGAACATTTCTAATGAGGAAGAGTTCTAAATAAAGCTTTCTACTAATTACATAATACTCGTAAGTTGTCTCTGTTTATGCCAGCCTTATCGCGTCACACCAGTATAATACTCGCGTGGTGGTCATGCATAATCATTTCATAAAAATACCTAATTAGCGACGAGGATGTGCATATAAATCGTATTTAAAAATGACACATGAATGCACGCTGTATATTATGACTGACAGTAACAAATGAAAGCGACCACAGACGAAAAATACTGTTTACTTTTTTTTTAGATATTGTATTGCGAATATGCAATGGAAAGTCGTTGTTAATAAAGCAACGTCTAGACTAGACATCAGTCATACTCAGCATAATCGATATCGAAAGGCTACTTTGAACGTTGAATGGAATAAGGCGTATGAATTTTAAGCAGTTTTTATGCGCTCGCATGATATCAGTCTGAAACAATCAACAATAGACAATGTAAGAGTTACGTGATTTAACGTTTTTTTTTCGACGTGTAACGCGATAAAACGTTCTTAATTACGAACGGTATGCTAAGATGCGTAGCTATTGTTTCAGTAAGTCATGTGCTAAGTACGGTTTTTTAACCGTTTCAGACGTTTTTATTTGTAAAACACAAACGGTACGATAACAATCAAGGTGCGTTGTCGATTCTGTAAAAATCTCACCGTGAAAACGATTGTCAATTGTACAGTATTGTCAAAGCTCGTTGATTTCGATTTTTATTTCCCATGCATTATAGTTACTGTTATTGAGTCAGAGAATTGACTATAGCTTTTTGCGTGTCTTGCGTTCATGATTATTCTCTCATATTTATTATGAATGCAAGAAGTTAATTAAATAGGTACGATTTTTTTCTTTGGTCTTAACTATCAATCATGAGCAGGTACTATAGGTACCCTACATTTATGATAGTGTAAGTAGGTACTGTGGAGATTATAGCCTATTTGGTGGTTACATGCAACCTCCGCGAGCCCGTTATAAATATCATCATCTGCTTAGCCTTTTCCCAATTATGTTGGGGTCGGCTTCCAGTCTAACCGGATGCAGCTGAATACCAGTATTTTACATGGAGCGACTGCCTTTCTGACCTCCACAACCCAGTTACTGGGTAATACGGTACCCCTTGGTTGTCAGACTTTCGGGCTTCTGACTATCCGTAACGTGCTTTCCGAGCCCGTTATAAATAGATGGCAGAAGTACGAAACAGACATTAATTATTTATATAAAGAATTATGAGAAAAAACAGTAGCCGTCAGATTTGGCTGATTTGATTTTGGCTTGTGCCAAGCACAGAGTACGATAATATTTAAGTGCCAAGGCAAGGATAAAAATTTGACAAAAGGAAAAAAAAAGGTTAAAAATGTAAAAACGTAGAACCATCTAGGAATAATTATTGAAGTAATATCATAAACTGCGGTTTAATTTAGGTACTCGTCCCGGTATAGAGACCTTATCAAGCTCTTACAGTACCTAGGTACCTAGAAAAAGATAAGCGGTGCTATTCTGTAAAAATCTCTCCGTGAAAACTTAGGTTCACAAATTCGACCAGCTGTAGGTAGCACTGGCTGAAATGTAGTTTCAGCTAGTTCAAAGAATAAGGCTAGCGAGCAAGCGGCGGTGACCTCTCGCGTCCGGCCCTGGTGCAAGCCATGGTCCGGGGCGAGAGCGAGTGGGAGGCAGTCACCTCCTTCTGCGAAGCAGTCATGCTAGCGAAGGAGGTGGCGGGACGGCTCAGGGAGAGAGCCTCCCGTCCCAGCCGCCGCGGGAGACGCTCCGGGCGTCGGGAGCCGAATGACGACTCCCGGCCACCGAAGGCGCGGGCCTGCGGGCGGAGAGTAACGGGTAGCTCACCGTCCGATCAGGACCAGGCCCGTGCCGGACGGCGCGTACGTGTTCCACGCGCGCCTCAAAGAGATGTCAGCATCGAGGTCAGCGGGATTGTCCGAAAGAGTTATCGCTGGCCCGGAACATAAAGGGCTAAGGAAGGAACACGGGTGGGTTTTAGTCAGTAAGAGTCTGACACTCCCTTCCGCTCATCCCAGAGCGGGAGGGGTTATTTGATGATTTCCCATCCGAAAAAAAAAAAAAAAAAGCCTAGCGAGCACCTAAGTAGATTTCAAGAACGACAGTTTTATTTTTGCACGTTTTGAATTTAAACTTACGTGGTAGGAATACTCAAACGAGCTGAATAAGATCTTAACTACTGACACCGACGCAGCTCCAGATCCCGAGACATGAATACATTGCCGTGTTCACGATACAAGTAGTAAATCAACATTCACAAGCTTCTGTCACATTAGCAAATGAGACGCACATGAAAGCACTAATTTTGTTCCAAAATTCTAGGCGACAGGTTGTCGTTTCGATTTTTCGGCATTCGGTGTTGGCAGGAAATGGCCTATATTGCCGAACATAGTGTGTGATTTGATTAGCATACGCATGGTCACGGACACGGCCGACTGGTGCAGCGCCCGCGCAGTGTCGCGCGCTGCTGCCCCACGATCGAGTTTCTCTACACCGTACGTGACAAGATTCCTGATTAATGCCCACTAATTATGCACCACACACGCAAATGATAATTTTCACTAATTATTCTCACACAAATCGCAATTAAATGAAAGCAAAACTTACGACATGAGATATAAACTTTATGATTGACTTCATTCCTATTTTAGTGCGAATATAAATTATTTTAAATTTATAATTGACATTAGATAAGTCTAGAAATAATAAATCATACGAATAAATACAATCGGAGTTATTAAATTCATAATCAGAATGCTCAAGTGTAATAATAAAGTATCAGTTATTAATCTAATTAACAAAATATATTGTAAGTTAACAGTTGGCAGTCAGCCAAACAAATATACTTAGGTTTATTGTTCCTATTGTTACAGGAAACACTAAAACCACGAGTGAATTTTATTACTCTTCCATTCCTTATAGCTCTTATAATTCGTTTGACAATGTAATCCTTACAGCGAAAAATATACGTAATCCTTAAACCCAAACTATGTTGGATTGAAGTCCTGTACGGATGAAGAGGATGTTATCGTCACTTTCACCTTTCATTTGCTTCGATAATGATCGCTACAATGTCCAACGGGAGCATACACACCGTTAATGAATCGACATTAGTCCTTAAGCGGCGCAGGCGTCGATATCGGGGGCGACATTTCTACCGTGCAGTCACGTTGTCCTGCGCTTTCTTTTGTCGTGATTCTTTGGTCTCGCCGGCCATTGTCTTTCATAGGAGACTTTATATCCTGGCATGCAAGCAGGTAACCAATCAGTCATACATCAGCAGGCGTCTGGAGATCACCAGCTAATTGTTCCGCCGAGAATATTCAGTGTTAGCCAAAATGTGCAACAAACTCACCTTGTTGACTTTGACGTACGTCGTCGTCTTCGTCTCTGTAGTGCAGTGTGATAATGTGGAAAACAAGGATTTCTTGAGCCAAGGTAATTATAAATTTTAATTGCACAAAGAGTCAGAGGTGCTCAGTTCCAAAGCCTGTTTCCCGATCATGTAACGAAATTCGTTGTTGCTAAATCCTAAAATTCGAATTCTCGCGTTCTACTAAAAGACGCATCACTACAGTTCGACCGCAGTGAGTGAGAATGCATTCCTAGCACCCGTCATTCATAGAGACAAAAATACGCGTTTTGCGAATTTGATCTTTATTAGTGCCTAGCATTTTCGCACTGACAGGTGTCAGAAACGCGTTCTCTCGACGGCCGAACTGAAGTCCAATATGATGCTTTTTTCGTCTAGAGAGGTTTAAAAAATAACTAATAAATGTTACATAATTAGTTACGTCCAATACAACAACAAAGTTATCAATTAAAATTAATTTAGTATTAGTTTATAATCAGATTTGTGCTCTTCGTAAGAATCCAATCAAAAACTTACGTTTTACAAAACACTAGTGGTAGAAGGTACAGAAGAAGGCGTTTCAAAAATACAATGGCATCTACTATTAAATATTAAAACCTGTAATCCTGCAAAGAGAAAATTGATGAAAATTAATAAAGGTACCCGAGATCACTAGAAGATGCTCACTACGTAAGGGGACTACAGGACCTAAACGCAAAAAAAACGCAAGTTTTATAATGCCTTATACCTAATATGATTGACTACAGTAAACAAAATCAGAAAAATATGTGATACTTTTCGAGATATAGGCTAGTTAGTGTGTTGAAAACATAATTTGATATCATAGAAAAAAATCATGAATTTACCTCTAAAAACTTTATTTTTACAATAAAAACCATATTAATATAAATACAATCATTCTGATTTTTTGTCAGATTATTCTACAAGCAACATTCTAAAGCACTAGTGTTTTAATTTTTTAGTCCAAACAATATTTTTTTTTGTAAATAGAAAATTGCTTCATATTTATTTTTGCAATAAATAACCAGCATTGTGTCATGACGCTTTTCTTTCTTTTCTATGCAGTCCGACAGTGACCGCGCTTTAGGTCATGTAGTCTCCTTAAGGGAAAGCGTCAGAGTAGCCCGCGAAATACAAATTTTCTTACGCTTTTTGTAATTGATATAACTTAATACTGCAGACGGCCGTGGCTGTAACAAATATTTATTTATTGAATTATAATCATAAAAGTCTAAGTAACAAATATTTATTTATTGAATTATAATCAAAAAGGAGGCCTATGTCCAGCAGTGGACGTCTTTCGGCTGAAATGATGAATCATAAAAGTTATCAATAGTTGACTCAAAGTTCATATTACCCTATTAAATAACTTTTTCTGAAATCATATTATTTGAGGCCAATTCTAACTTAAGGAGTTGTATTGCTGATTCTAATGATTATGATTCTGTAAAGTCATATTTGATATGGAACGGAGTAATTCTGGTTATCAAATTTGTGGACCGGGTTAAGAATACATCAATCCGTTCGATCCATAGTTCCATCACTACAACAACTCATGTCACTCGGAAAGCTGCCACACTTAAATGGAATTGGACTGGACACATCTGCCGCTTGTCAGACGATCAATGGGCCAAGCTTACGGCCCAGTGGGTCCCGCTTAATGGCAAACGACATCGCGGCAGGCCCAGACGGGATGGCTGGATGAGCTGGGCTCCTTTGATAAAGATAGATCCTTGGTAGCTCTGGACAGAGAGGGGTGGAAAGAGAGTAGGAAGGCCTTTGCCCAACAGTGGGACATTAACATAGAAAATAAAATCAATGAATAAAGTCATATTTGTTACGGTTGCGAATATTGGGCTGTATTAGGTTGTTGTATACAGAAAATTCAAATTTTTTCCATCTCTTTATTAGTGGTTGTAATGGTAATCATATCACTAGGTTTTATTAGGTTTTTATTTTTTATTTATCCTTTTGATAGATTCTTATTTTGTAAATGTGAGGACTTTGTAGGCCTTGTAGACTTTAGATCTGTAGACCATTTTTTATTTTATCAAGTACCTGATACTTGTTGACAGGCCTACGCTATCCTCCCATACCTACTGTAATTTGAAAATATTGTAAAAGCCAATTATTTTTAAAAAGAGTAACCGTGGAGTTTCTTGCCGGTTCTTCTCCATAGGAAACGACCAATTGGAACCGTGCACCTAGCTTCTGACGTTTCATAAGTGCCCGTGTAGGCTTATGTGAAATAAAATATTTTGATTTTGATTTTGATTTTTGTATGTTGATCAAAATATGACTCGTGACTAACAAGTATGTATGTACAGACACCAGCACATCAAGCTAC
Source organism: Oligia fasciuncula (assembly GCA_963082905.1). Taxonomy (NCBI): domain Eukaryota; kingdom Metazoa; phylum Arthropoda; class Insecta; order Lepidoptera; family Noctuidae; genus Oligia; species Oligia fasciuncula. The sequence continues at coordinate 8,659,323 of OY720395.1, read as the reverse complement.
CCGAAACTGTAAAATTTTCCCAATCAATTTTGAACCTTATATTTTAGCGATAAAGTTGAAAATCTATTAAAGAAATTTGACAGTGTGTAGTTGCTTGATGTGCTGGCGTCTGTACCTATATGTATACAGAATTCTAATAATTAAAGTCATCAATACAACCTCTAAGTTCATATCAAAACTCATTGAATAACTATTTCATTTATTCATGACATTTGAGGCAAATCGCAAAAAAAAAACGTAAGAAAATAAAACGTTCGAATTTCGCGCACTACCGCGACGTCCTTAAGTATAACATAATTCAAGTTCTAAGTTAAACCCAAGTTAATGTATCGCACACTTACACGCGGCTCATGTTACATATTTATTGTAGGTACACATTGTAGCGAAATAGAAATTAAACACTGCTCTTCGCCACTAAAAACATATAATTTTCCTTTATAATAAAAAATGTCTGAACGTAACAAAAAAATAACGAAAATAGTAGAAACTTGTGACGATACACTGACGGGTTGGTAACGAATTAAAAAAAATGCAATTGAATAGATGTTTGGCTCCTTTCTTCTGCTCCCCTGACAGAATCCTACTAAGTCAAAACCTGCTTAATGTAAGTAGTTACTTAGTGCGATTAACAAAAAAGCCGATTATTTTAAGTATAAGCTTACTCTAAGTTGAATGCTTCTTTTCAGACATAAGCGTCGGCCGTACGTTTGGTCACAATGCCCTCAAGCGCCTGTCCTTCATCTTCCTGCCCGTCATGTTCACCTTGGGTGTCATCTCCACACTCCTGATGGCCCTCGCCGTCATCTCCGTGAAGAACTTAGCCATCGGAGTCTTGCTGCTCATTGTATCTGTCAGTCAGGTAAGAAAATACGAAGTACCACAAATCTCACGGGAATATCACACTATGTTATGGTTTTTATAGAGTCTTTTAGGTTTAAATGTAATACCTTGTAGCGGTATCTACAACGAAACTTAAGAACAACGCGTCATACTGACGTCACGCCAAATTCTGCATCTCGCAAGCAGAGTTTACCTTGCAACTAGTATAGATACAACGGCCCGACATGTATCATGGGGCAGTTGCCCGCCAGACACAACACCCGTCTGGTCCTTTTTCGAGTTGTAACCCTATTTTATCGGAGGTGCGATATTATCCAGTAACTGGGTTGTGGAGGTCACAGTGCTTTAAAGCTGACCACAATATAGTTGCGAAAATTCTATTTAGATTGATTGACTGTAGGTACGAAGGACGACATATCAAGCTATACACTTACAGAATAATCTGACTTCTCTTTGCATGAAAAGCCTATACAATCGTGAGATCAGCTAAAACTAGAAATGTATCGTGCTATAGCTTGATATATGGTCGTGTGTACTAACTAAATGTTTACTTTTCTGAAATAATCATTTCCGAAGATCGCTTCGTTCGCTTCAGCAAAGTTTAGTTCATTTTCGTTTACCTTACCATGCAGACACGAGACACAAAGTCAGTTTAACTTAGTTCTCACTTTGTGACAGGTTTATTCTGTTTTCAGTTCTTACGTAAGAGTTTTCATTGAAAGTAACAAAATTAACTGTTTCACATTTTCGAGGTACATTAATTAAGGACTATACTCAGCAGGGTAATTGCGTAACACACTATCAGTAGCATTGGTTTTAATTTAGACAGCTCAACAATTCATTACGTTAATTACGTTGTTGAGCAGACATGAAACCAATTCAAACCAACGTCTTTGTATGAAACAATGGATTAGCAATGACGGCACGGTTGACGCAGTGGTTAAGCGATTGACTGCTGCGCTGCGTGTCGCGGGTTCGATTCCCGCACGGAACAAATATTTGTATGACCTACAAGTAGTTGTTCCGGGTCTGGCTGTTTGTGTATGTGAGTTTAAATGTTTGTAAACGCACCCACAATACAGGAGAAATTCCTAGTGTGGGGCAACGTTTTTTCAAAAAAAAATCGTTCAAAATTATTCACATTGAGATTGATAGTGCTACGTAATTAGGGTGCTCGTACTATTTAGGTAGAAAGACAGGCGTGACAGTCATGTTATGTTATGTTATGTGATGTTATGTTATGTCATGTTATGTTATGTGATGTTATGTTATGTCATGTTATGTTATAACCAGCGTGTTTTCATTTTCCAGGCTGTATCCAGGCTGTTCCTCTCGGCTGCTTCGCCGCAATCCCTGGTGCACCTACACCCTCGTGCTGAGCTGCTACCTGCCCCCGCCATCCCCGCCCCCTGGCCTGCACCCGGCCCCCTGCTGTCCCCCTGGGGCAGGTCTGACAACGATGCTCCCATATCTGACTAGACCATCTGCAACTCCAGTGCCTGTTGGGAATTTATAAAAGAAACCCATGGAGTAATAAGGATGGAGTGGTAAAGCCGTAAAATTAAAAAACAAAAAAATCTACCGTGCGATAAACGTCTGACTGAAGACGACCGATATCGTTATCGCTTTATAAATGGAGTCGGTAAGACCGGTCGGTAAGGATCTGTGGCGCGGCAACCTTTAGGAATCCACTGCATATGCCATAAATAGTCGCTTGACGCCAAACGCTAAACTAACGCTAGACTAAAACGCTCCATTTCTTAATACTCCATGGAAAGTAGATGTTTAAAAGTAGGCACAAGTCCTGGTGACTCACAATCGAAAACCCACCAATCGAGAAAACGCTACGGCTACCTCAACGACTGAGCGAATCAGTTCCATTAACATGCATTTATTTATTCGCTAAGAATTAATTTATTTATAGGAATTTGATTACTTTTCCTCTCACAAAAGTAATAAGATTGTATCGATGTGTATATTATGTAAGTTCGTCTGCCTCTCGCGAAAACTGTGAGATTTTGTGAAAGATAGACGATCGGGCTTAGTTTTAAGTATTTATTATTTAATAAATGGTTCAAACAATCATCCCATTTTTACATTCCAAGACCCCCTGGATCTTTGACAGTCGTTACGGGTCATCAGAAGCCCTAAAGTCTAACAATTAGTCTTAGCAAGGAGTATCGTATTACCCAATAGCTGGGTTGTGGAGGTCAGATAGGCAGTCGCTCCGTGTTTGACTGAAACCCGACCCCAACATAGTTGGGAAAAGGCTAGGCAGATGATAAAATGATAATAAAAAAAGTACATTTAAAAATCAAAAAACCCGACTGCATCAAAAGTGAACTTTAAAAAAACCGAACAGGTGCGTGTCGGACCACGCACAATGAAGGGTGCCGTAGTTGGAATGAATTTATCCCAAGAAGTCAAGAACAAACTTAACATTGTAGTTGAAAACCATGTTCTCCCTTAGATTGTAACTGCAAATTTAAGTTGGTCGACTATTACTCGTAAACTTGTAAAGCCTACTTAGCTGTGATAGTTTTCCTTTTAATTTCGTTATACATATATACTACTGCCGTGAATTTTTTCACATATCCAAAAGCAACCATTTAGCTAGCGGGGAGGGGGACCCTTGACTCTAACAAAAATTTGCCCTTTAATGCTTAGGTAATATTTCACAAACGGATCCCTGAATTGAAAAATGGTTTTCACAAACCTGCAATATTTTTAAAGAGCTATCCAATAATAACCCACACCATGGGGTAGACGGGAAAAACAAAAAATCCCCACTTTACGTGTAGAGGGTACCATATTGCCACCAACCGCCCGCCGCCGCCGGCGCCAACAAAGTGGTAAAGTTTTTATTTTACCACTTTGTTGGCGTGATTTTTAAGTGTGTCCATGCCAAAATAGCTTTCAAGTACTAAGAGTCTCTGAGCTAAGCTGCGGACGGACAGACGGTCATGGCGAAACTATAAGGGTTGTTGACTACGGAACCCTAAAAAGATGGAAATAAGAAAATTTGATTCTAAGAAGTTGACTATTAAACTATAAACAGTCTCATGCACTCGGAGGCATCATTTTAAAAACAATAAAGACAGTTTTTTTGCCTGCGACAGCATGCAATTGTTTATGACTTAATTCACTTTATATTTTGACTTTATCACAATATGGCGTCTGGCTGTCACCATATTTAATTTCGACTAAAACAATGCACCTTCTGCAGCGAGGTGTAAGACTGGGAGACGTTATCTCTCCGAAACTGTTCACCGCTGCACTGGAGGATGTCTTCAAGGTTCTGGACTGGAAAGGGGCTGGCATCAACATCAACGGCGAGTACATAACTCACCTTCGGTTTGCCGACGATATCGTAGTCATGGCTGAGACTATGGAGGACCTCAGTACAATGCTCGATGACCTCAGTAGAGCCTCCGAAAGAGTGGGTCTTAAAATGAACATGGACAAAACGAAGGTCATGTCAAATGCCCATGTAACACCAGTGGGTGTTACGCCCATAAAGATCGGAGACGCTACACTCGAAGTCGTGGACGAGTATGTTTACCTCGGACAAACTGTCCAGTTAGGTAGGTCTAACTTCGAGAAAGAGGTCAATCGTCGAATCCGACTCGGCTGGGCAGCGTTCGGGAAGCTACGCAATATCTTCTCGTCCCACATACCGCAGTGTCTCAAGACGAAAGTCTTTGACCAGTGCGTGTTGCCAGTGATGACTTATGGCACTGAAACGTGGTCGCTCACAATGGGCCTTATAAGAAGGCTAAAAGTCACCCAAAGGGCAATGGAGAGGGCTATGCTTGGAGTTTCCCTGCGTGATCGAATCAGGAATGAGGAGATCCGCAGGAGAACCAAGGTAACCGACATAGCCCGCAGAATTGCCAAACTTAAGTGGCAGTGGGCAGGGCACATTGCTCGCAGAACAGATGGCCGATGGGGCCGAAAAGTTCTGGAGTGGCGACCACGTACCGGAAGACGTAGCGTTGGAAGGCCTCCCACAAGGTGGACCGACGACCTTGTGAAGGCCGCAGGAACCCGTTGGATGCGAGAAGCACAGAACCGGTCGAAGTGGAAGTGCTTGGGGGAGGCCTATGTCCAGCAGTGGACGTCTTTTGGCTGAAATGATGATGATGATGATGAAAACAATGTCTTGTACTCATAAGATTTAGATAAATCGATTGACGTAAGAATCATCAACACGCTTCTAAAGTGCCACAAAGGTACACACAAGCCTAAGCTGATGAACACATTACCCTGCATTGCGTCGCGCAGTCGCGTAAAAATGTGACTCTCTTTCACGGTGTGTGTTGTAACTTAAGTACTTTTATAATGACGCGAAATGAAATTAAGCTGGCCGCACGTCTGGCAGCGCACATAACGTAATGACTGCTATAATAATTTTGCTTTCTCACATGGAATCCAGAACAGTATCGCAACCTTTTTTGTTTTTTGCAAATGCCAAGTCTGTATACTGATACAGACTGGAATGGAATTAACTACCAACAACGACATCGTTTTTAAGGTTCCATTCCAAAAACAGAGGACCCTATATACTAAGACGTGGAGTCTTAGTAATAGGGTCCGTCTGTCTGTCTGTCACCAGGCTGTATCTCATGAACCGTGATAGCTAGACAGTTGCAATTTTCACAGATGATGTATTTCTGTTGCCGCTATAACAACAAATAAAAACAGAATAAAATAAATATTTAAGGGGGGCTCCCATACAACAAACGTGTTTTTTTTCGGCGTTTTTGCCTTGTGGTACGGAACCCTTCGTGTGCGAGTCCGACTCGCACTTGAACAGTTTTTTCATATAGTAATCCAGTAATTACTATCTGAAAAAACAATGTCGTTGTCGTTGTTGGTAGATAATTCCCCAACTGTCGACTGGCCCGTTAGTCTCGTGACCGCAAGCGTGACTGCGTGGGGTCCTGGATTCGATTCCGAGGTCGGGCAAAGTGTTATTGGGTTTTTCCATTAGGAATTTCTAAGTCACAGCCCGAAGTATGGAAGTTGCCGGTGTGTCTCGAAAAGTACATCAAGCCGTTAGTCCTGCACCTGATGTCTCTCCGGTCGTGCTGGATTGCCTTTCCATCGGACTATGAGAGTGAGGGAAGAGAGAGTGCATCTGTGTCTGTGCACACACTTGTGCACTTTAATAACTTCCGTGCCGAAGGCTAGTCTCCGTCGAGATTGGACGCTATGGCCGAAATACGGTCTGGAGGAATAAGTATTCGATAATTATGTACCTAGAAAGCGGACGCCTCGTAAGTAATTACGCGCAAAAGACTGAAAGAAAACGCATTTTTATTTTTGGCATCGACTTATTTGATTTACAATCAATGTTGATACTTATGGAGTATATTGAAAAGTGACATTAAAATTCACTTTATCAAATTGTGTTTAACGTGTCATATATTTTCCAACCAACCGATCACAAGTGTTGTATGAACTTCATTTCAGTAATGAATACAATTTTATTATTATGATTAATGAAATGTGGCAAAAACCCTTATACCCAATCATTAATCATTTTAAGCTAGGCTAGAACGACCTCTGCAATATCTACTCTTTTTACCGACTTCAAAAAAAGGATGTTATTAATTCGACACGTAGCTCGTAGGTTTGTACTATTGTTGGAATTGCATTCTATTCACATACCTAATGACAATCTATTAGGGCTTCCATGTTGTATGTTTGTCCACGCATTTCTCCGCAACTATTAATCGGATCGTGACCATTTTTTTTTGTATTGGCTTACCTTTACTTCAATTAAGGGAACAGTGCAAGTTTCATCAAAATCGATTCAGTAATTTTCAAGATATGGACTAATACGTGTAAGTGTGACGGCCTGGCTTATTGATACGAGCTACGGCTACGGGTGTAGTGTCAAAGGGAAAACATCTCAAAACCTTGATCAAATTCTAGTGCAATATTTAAAACAAAACTACAACTTATTACAAAGAAATATTCCAGTTTTTACTTAAATCTAAAAATTATAAAATAAAAAGTAGTTAAAAAAAACCGACTTCAAAAAGAAATGAACTCACAATTATTTCGGAAGTCGGTGGCAAAAAACTAAAACTAAAATACATATCCCAAGACACCGACTTTCGAAATTAAAGTTATTTCATAATTTTGAGTTCATTTCTTTTTGAAGTCGGTTTAATTTTTTTAAATTCCTTTTTTTTAACACTCTGAACTCAAAAATAATATATATTCACATTAGTTTTTCAGAAGCTTAGGGATTATTTTGTCTTTAGGCAATTTTGTAATACAATAAGCTTCTTATTTTACTAACGAGAGTAGAGCTTTGAAAGTAAAAGCTGTTTTAAAAATAACGTGTCTTGCTAAGCCAAGACGTAATTTCTGTTCGGGACAGGCAGTGACACATGTTGTTGTAGAATTGCGTGTTAGTAATTAATTTGATAGACTGTGACACGTTATTCAACCACATTCTTACATATCGAGCGTGTTAAGTAAACACAAGTAAGTTATTATCAGCTATAATTAAAGTGTTTTTTGTGTAAACTATATTTCGTTAAATGCTGTCTGGGTAGAGGAGCAAATCGCTTGGGAAATTCAACAGGTTATTTGTTGCTTGCGAAGGCGAAATAAATATAAAAAAAAAAAATCTATTATAATATATAGTTTTTAGAGGTTCAAACTAGCCATCCATTCCAAGGTTGTCTGGAAGAGATCGTAGAAACCTCATTGCACGAGTTGTAATGTTAAATGTATTTTTTGTTATGTATTTACTGGTGTACAATAAAATTTAAATCACATCACACTAATATTATACAGGCGAAAGTTTGTGAGTGTGTGTGTGTAAGCACACATGTTTATATGTTTGTTACTTCTTCACGCTCAAACGGCTGGAACAATTTTGGTAAAAAAATTCCACGGAGGTAGCTGACACCCTGGATTAACATATAGGCTACTTTTTATCCCGATATTCCTACAGGATCGACATTCACGCGGGTGAAACCGCGGGGCGCAACTAGTAAATAAATAAGGGTCACTTCGGGTGAAATAGGAAAAAGATTGCTTGCTGCCCACAATAGGATGGCTAGTTTGACCTGAATATCATTAGGTCAATTTATTTCGATATTTCGATATGTGTACATAGAAAGAGAATGAAATAGTGTAGGCCGTGTCCAGAATATTTAGACGAGTGTGGAAACATGGATCATAAAAACTGGTACGAACTTCTCATTTTATTTTTGTTTTAGTGTACTGTTTATTAAAAAACTGGCCAAGTGCGAGTCGGACTCGCACATGAAGGGTTCCGTACCACAAGGCAAAAACGCCGAAAAAAACACGACTGTTGTATGTATGGGAGCCCCCCTTAAATATTTATTTTATTTTGTTTTTAGTATTTGTTGTTATAGCGGCAACGGAAATACATAATTTGTGAAAATTTCAACTGTCTAGCTACCGCGGTTCTTGAGATACAGCGTGGTAACAGATATCGAGCAAAAAAGGGCAAAAAAATCGCGTTTTTGTATGGGAGTGAAAATTTCAACTGTCTAGCTACCGCGGTTCTTGAGATACAGCCTGGTGACAGACAGACGGACGGACGGACAGCGAAGTCTTAGTAATAGGGTTCCGTTTTTACCCTTTGGGTACGGAACCCTTAAAACTGGTCCCTAAATCATACAATTATTATTTCCTAAAAATAGATTTATTACACAAAAGAAAGCTTTTAAAAAACACAGAAGCACCATTACGTTGAGGGGCGAAACTGTCACGAAACGACGTTTGATCGTTTTAATTACTCATGACACTCCAACAGTCAAAGAACACTTCAGTTACAAGCAATGTGAGTGACTTTAATTTTCTCAGGAATAACTTATTTATGTTGTACTCGTGGAATAAACTCCATTCCTTTTTTTAAATAGTTTGTGAAGTACAAATCTTGTTCTAAAGAGGTTTAAGCTCTATGCATTTGCCAACCAACCTTCATGGTGATTTTAATGATTTACAGTAAGTAATTTAAGAAAAAAAAACACTATTTTCGTGTTTAGATTAGAAAAGATAGTCAGTCCTGAAGGCCAATTCCCTTAATTAATTAAAAACGTTCAAAATCCAGTCGCAGTCTCATTTCACCGATAATCAATGTCAAAAAAATTTTGTGGTTGTTACAAGGTGAATTTGTTAAAAAGAGGCTCAATCACAAACGAAAGTGCGCATCATTAGAAGCGCATTTTTTTTAGGGGGACCATTTATTTAAAAAACTGTCTCTCATCAGATGACCAAGAAGTTTTTAGACGATCAGATAAAAATATTTCCCTTTATTTAAGGTAGCTACGCTCGTCGCATGTAGGTATGCTTATTTCCTGCAATAAGACAGTCGTGTGTCTTAGACGTAGGGTCAGGAAGGCAACAGTGACTCACTTTTTTTTCCAAAGCTTAAAAAAATAGATATCGCTTTAATATTGGCCTAAAATTTGCCCACATTTTAGATACACTATTGATCTGTAACTGAGCACTCATGATTCTCCATTATTTACTACTTATGTCAAACTAGGAACCTAAAACAAAAAAATTATAATTGAGCCACTGTGGACAACTAGGTGTACACACTGACTCACTACTGTGGTACACAGTGGCTATAGTGGTACACAGTAACTCGGCAGTATTTATAAGAAAAGAAAATGCCCATTTCACGTAGTTATTTTTATTAGAAATAATAACAAAACTGTTACAAGCTATTCTTATTATAATCAACACGACTCTTAGGACTTTTATTGCTAAATAATAAGATCTTAGGTCATCTCAGTCTCTTCGTTAACAATTTTAGTCTTTTTGTCGATTAACAACCTATGGTAACTATTAAAATCAAAATTATTTTATTTAATCACAGTTCTTGGTCTTCCAATAATACCTTTTAAGTGTAGCAAACGGTACATTAACTCTTGTTGATGCTTTTCTTATAGATTCTCCCATCCTTATGAACTGCAAGCCTTCTTAAATTTTTTCATGCGAAGTGTTCCCTATTTTTCTGTCGGTTTTTTTCCGTGGCATTCTATAAATAAAATAACAAAATTTGATCTAAAAGTTAGAAAAATATTGAATTCCTATAAGCTACAAAAGTAATGAAATTGAGAAGGTATTTTGAAAGGTACACAGTGGCTCATGAGCCACTGTGTACCTTTAAAAATTGAGTCACTGTGTACTTCTACGCCACTTTGAAAATATTTGATCAAAACAACCGAGTTGTAAAACAAAAATGTCTAAATACGGGTTATAGACAATTGATACAAGACCTACCATCCGATAAATATAATGGCTATTACCTATAGCAACAAACAAACATATGAAAACAATCGAAACTCACCTTAAAAAGTAATTTAGTGGGCGCGAGAACAAAAAACACTCCCTCACACTTCCGCACGGCGCTCGACCGCCGAGCAAACTGGTTTAAACGTGCTCGGATACCAAGACCTTCGAATCGGTAAAAGAGACAAATATATATTCCTATCCCTTCAGGTCGACACATGACTGAGCCACTGTAGCCGACCGAGTCACTGTTGCCTCCATGACCCTACGCAAAAAGGCTGAAAAGCTGATATGACACACACTTCCCTATGTGTTTGTTATTCCAGCGTAATATGGCACTCGGGGGTTGCATGCAGCTGAAAATCAGCGTCAGGTGGTGGTACACCTTGTATTGTCATCTGACATTATGCTGAGCTGAGGCCCTTTTGGCATTATAATCTTTGTTTTCTGTTTTATAGTTTTAAGTTGTGTTTATTTTGCTGTAATGCCAATAAACGCATTTTTCGGTGATAACTAATTGATACATTATTTGTACGCTCACTTTCATCTTCATCACACTCATTACTTTCATCTTCATGCAACACAATTTGTTTCCTATGATACTGCACAAGTGCATACGTAGGTATAACTAGTGGCTAGCTACCTACAAATAGCCATGAAATCTAATCTGCATTCGCGATTTATTTGCCAAAAATGTAAACAAATATGAGTTTATGGAAAAATAACTTTAAATCCTACAAAATAAAGTTCAGTTTACGCTACAACTTCAAACATTTTTATAACTTTTTCAATAGTGCAAGTTACTCTGAAATCAACCATTTAAATAACGTTGTTATTTGTTTAACTTGAAATAATAATTAGTAATTTGAAACAAAGTTTGAATAGAGTTTATCTAGACTATGCGGCAGCTAACCTAGAGTTTCTAACCAGTTTAATACAGGTCTATTGACTGAATAAATGTACATTCCCAGTTACATTACCTACCTACGTAGATACACGTTCAAGACAAGTTTTATAAGAAGAGAAAGATAGCTTTATTTGTAACTAGATTTTGCCCGTGGCTTCGCCCGCGTTCATGTAAGAAATAAATTTGGAAAATCCAAAAGTGCACGACAAATAACGCTCATATGATCGTATAAAAAAACCGTAGATATAGATATTATATTAGTTAGTTTTTTATTAGTTATGATTAGAATACTTTGAATAAAATAAAAGAGCCATTTTCAATAGGGTTCCTCCTATGGGTGAAACGGATCTATTAAAAAAAATGGACTCAGTTAATTGATTTTTTCGCAAGCCACAATGTTTTCAGGTTTCACACTTGATTGACGGGATTTTTTTAGATATTTATCTTGATGATTATTTTTTCGTTTCTGTATAACTGCATTAAATCAATTTTTGAAAATTACCTACAGGATTAATCTACATTAAACTTTCTATACAATGATAGTACTAGCAGGAGTATAACAATAGAGACAGTTGCAGAAAGGAGGCCAAAATTTTTTTTTACGATCGTAACGCACTCTCTAATGCTTCGCATTATGAGTCGTGCAATTATCCCACCCACGGGAACGTATGTAAAAAGTATTATTTATGTCCTACTCCTAACCTAGGATACTACAAATAATAAGAAATACTTTACAGAATTTCACTTTATTTTACAGAGCATGGTCCCTGTGTGACAAATTTTATCGAAATCCGTTCTAGCAGACAGACATAATTACATTATTATTATATTTATAACATTATGGGCTTATTTTCAAACGACAGATATTTTTTATTGATTCGTCGAATAAAATTGACGTCTGACAGTTTTTGTATGGAAGAACTCTCAAAAATTCAAAATTTTTCCTCGGATAAAATTATCTGGCGTTGGAAAAACCAGTCTAAAGTATGTTGTTTTTGTGAAAATGGAGCTATTTATCAATCAAACGTAATAGTTATGTTGACACGAAAACAACACAAATAATTTTTCGCCGCTGTTAATCTGTTGGTCATTTAAACCCCACACAAAAGTTAATTGATTATGTTTTAATTCGGTTGACAGAAATCGTTTTAGCTCCTCTTTCTCGATTCGCTTTCATTTAGTAAAATGCGTGTAGAGAAAATATTTTCTAATTAATTCCATAGTTTTACTTACCTTAATTTATTTATTTAGTCGCTTACAGAAAAGGTACTTAAGAAAAAGTTAGTTCTCTACTGAATGACAAACAGATGCGTCGCAGTGTTTTTGAAATAAATAAAAAATCTGACCTATGATCATTCAGTCAGGCTTTCCTGGCTAGTAAGTAGTTTTAACAATCTGACAACTTCTTCCCACATCCTTGAATGCCCGGAATTTAATAAGTAGGCGTACAAAGCGAAGTAATACATAAATAAGCTTTGTCACCCAAAAGTAATAACGGAATACATTTGGCGAAAATTCCGCGCCAATTCTATTCAATCACAAATTCTCTCGTTATTGATGATTGCGTATTTTCCGGCTGTTCAAAGTTCTTAGGGAGAGTGCTATATTACCCTTCCTCTTCTCCTTTTCGAGTTGATGATACTCTTCCTCCTTCCTACTCAGTTGTAAGTGGCTATGTAAATTGCGGCATCAGTGGCATTCATTACGTCATCCAAGGAGCAACTCAACGGGCACTTAGGACACTCCAGCAAGTGGAGCATGGTTTGATCAGAAGCACCGTACTCGCACTGGGTGTTGGATGGGTCAGTAATCCCCCACTACTCCATAATATATCTATTCATATTTACTGTAAGTAACAGAAAGTTGGTTTCTTGTATGGTGTGGGAAAAACAATGTCTCTCACGCCATCGTGGAAATTGTAGGAGTGTATCAGACGTGTCATTCCGTTTATGTTGCAAGACAACTGAGGGAAACAGGTTGTTATTATGTCGCCTAATGCTTAAACTTTTCGCCAGCTATGACGAAGATATGTCCTTACATGAGTATTAGAGGGCCTAAACAAAGTGACATTTTCTAACGACCGCTGGCAACACCAAGTAGGCATCCGGCGGGTATGACGTAACATGCAGTGATTGTTATGTATCACATTAGAATTCATATTTAGAAATGCGGCGATTTTTTTCCTGAGAGTTGAAAATCCAACAGTATGTTTCTTGGACGCACTGGGATGCGCTCTGTAGGATTCCCAATGCTCGGCTCAACACAGAGAGTTGAAAATCCAGTACGCAATAGAATCTCGCCGCGATATGTTTACGTCTGCCCGCGACTTCGTCCGCGTGAAATTTCACCCTGGGGGGAGGGTGAAATTTTACCCTCTTAGGGGTGGAATTTCGAAAAACCCTTTCTTAGTGGATACCTGCTCTTCACATAGAACACACCCTCCAAATTTTATGTCTCTAGGACCAGCGGTTTAGGCTGTGCATTGATACATCAGTCAGTCAGGACTTTGAATTTTATAAAGATTTAGGTACGTTTAAATAGTCATTTCAATATTATATACATGCATTTTCCATTTTTTTTTTTATATTTAAGGTTATATTACCTTTTAATGAACTACTTATTAATAATAAATAGTAGTAATTAGTTGATTGTAGTTTGACTAGAATTTAAAAAAATACTTTGCTATGAACGTGACTCTGTTCAAAAATATACCGTTGTGTTAAAAGTATTCAAGAATTTATTCGGAAAACTTCTGCAATTTACTCATTCCATCAACGAAAACGATGGTAGAAAAGGATATAAAGAATTGGATTGGAATAGGCTACCGAAATGCTTATGTCAATCCTATTGAAAATCGTTGTAGGAATATAAAACGCTTTGAGAGTGACTGGTACTTGTCTAGGCCCTTTTTTATTTTTTTGTGGATTGGAAATCATCAAACCCGCTCTGGGTGGAGCGAAAGGGAGTGTCAGACTCTTACTGACTAAAACCCACCCGTGTTCCTTCCTTAGCCCTTTATGTTCCAGGCCAGCGGTAACCCTTTCGGACAATCCCGCTGACCTTGTCTAGGCTCTTAGGCGGTATTTCAGAGGGCAGTCTCAATCTGTCAAAAATACCTCTAATTTCGCTACATTTTGACAAGTTTTTGACATTTGTTTGTCGCCGAGTTGAGAGTGCGACTAGATTCTGAACGTTTTAAATTGCGAGAATTTGTCTTCAGTTAGCTGTCAAGAGTGTCAATCCCTCCTAGCATTGGGTGGACTGACAGCTCTCTTCAAGCTTACTTCACCTTATTTAGTTAGTATTCACTTTTAAAGAATTGATGGGCAAGTAATAAAATTTACGAATAGTTTTTTAGAGAAATTCTACAACATAAAAACTCCCCTAATTTCTTTTTTCTAATTGGAAAGATTTTATTGAAATAATTAGCCATTTAACGTATCTTCTGTGTATTGTGGGAAATGTCTTGCTCAAATAACAATTTGCAGGAAAAAATATATGATAGGTATTGTTAAATGAACAAAATTATACAATAACGAAGCAATCACATAATGAGTAAAAATATTAGAATATAGGCCTCGGTACCTACAGAGATAAAAAATAACAAATATAATTATGATTACTCAGTCTTATATTAAAAATATAACTTGGGAACTCGTAGAAAGACTGTCATCGCATCGTCAAGATCGTGAATGTTTTTGTTTTGGAACTGTACTTGAACTTTCAAAACAAGCAATTCTTTTTACGTACCAGTCTAAACTTATCCATTTTCATTACAATCTACCTAGAAACTTGATTAACGTATTCTTGTGAATTTAAACAGATAACTTAGCACTAACTAATCAGATGGCTAAGCGTCTTTTAGCGAACGCCTGCTACTTTTAAATTACATTATTAACTTACTTCACTGTTTTTTCTATGGGTTTCTTATTTAAATGTTCAAGAGACCTCAATACGGTGTGCTATATACAGGTGTAATGGATCAGAAAGAGCTGGCAACATTGCAGCTTGGGTTTGCTTCGCTTCAGTGAGGTAAGTGGTCTGCGGACGTGCTCCACTTCCACCGTTAGTCACCATTTGCACATCTGCTGGTCTCATGTTATTGTATTTTGATATGTATCGTGTTTGTTGCTGTCTTCGGTAACCATTATAAGGCCTAAAAAGGCCACTTTGGCAGAATCATAAAAGGATAACAGTATGAATCATAATGGACAGTTAACTGTTAAGTTAATCGCATCAAACCCCATTGGTGAAGGATTTTTCAGTTATTTTTTTTTTGTCTGTGCTAAAATACCAATCAATCCAATCCCAATCTCTTTGATTATACCTACGTAGTGCAGCGAAAAAAATAAAAACACGGACTGTCTTCGCCAAATTATGATTCATAACGTTATCCTTTTAAGATTCTGCCAAAGTGGCCTTTTCAGGCCCCCGGGACTGCAAAATCAGTAAAATAATAATTATTGGAGAAAGAACCAGAGGAAGGCGTTTTCGGTAAGGAACGATTATGGGCTTTACTCGGATATCTATGGCTTTACTATATTTTAATTGAAGCTTTTCCGATTAGAGCTAGATCGACTGACGACCTTGAGAAGGTGGCTGGAGCGAACTGGATCCGAAAGGCGGAGGACAGGGTGTTGTGGCACAGGCTGGAGGAGGCCTCTGTCTTTTTTTTAATAATAATACTGTTTATTTCTCTCATAAAGGTCGGTCTGGCAGTTGACTAAGTTGATTGTTCCGATGACTATCTATTCATTTATTATATTAAACTTCATTGTTCAGCAGAAAAATACACAACAAAATATAAATTGAATTGTACAAAACATACGACCAAGAGCGGCTTTATCGCTTTCTGCGATCTCTTATTTCCTGCTACTACATAATCTGAGAATCAAAGTATGAAACAAGTGATTGTAGAATGTAAGTCAGTCAAGAAAATAAGAATTCTATTGTGTAGTATTTCAGTTTTCATAAATCGACCGTTTTGAGCTTTACGAAAATTCAGAACTGGTTCGGTTTAATGAGGTAGGTAGGTACTCGTAATTTACATTCATTCATATTGCATTCGGGATTAATCATGATGTTGTGATGAAATGCTCCGATTCCCGGGATTTGTCAATCTACGAATTACGTATTGGCTATGTATTGCCATCATGGTTTGGCTAACCGTAAGTGCACAAAAAATCAGAAACAGATAGTCGGCATAAACGTACCTAACCCATGACACAAATCATAAACAAAATTGAAACTTTTACCCTATAATTGCAAATTGCCTGTAACATTACGTTACGAACTAATTTCACAAATAATAAGTGAAATTTAATATCAAGAGTGTGATCGTGGAAATCATGGCCGCGCTTGACTTAGATCAGTTTAGGGGTAAGGTAGAAGGCGTGGTGGGGCGCGCGGGCGCAGGTGCACTGCCCAAACGACCGGCAGAATGGACGCACCGCAACCGACGCGGATTCTGTGCCTTGTCGCGCTGTTCCTTGCAATTTGTGCTGCGTCTGCGCATAATGTACCGCCAAAACAAGATCACGTGGAAGATGAAAAACTGGAACTGTACGATGGTGTTTTCGTGAGCATACCTAAGGATAATAGCACGGGAAGGATGTTGTCCTTTGAACTGGATACCGATGCGAGCGCGAGTGAAGGTAAGTGTTTTTTTTTTAAAGTAGAATGGTCTGATACGATTTAATTTCAGACAATTTTATCGATATCTCGAACGTAGGTAAATAATAGTGTTTTTTTATGAGTAGCACCTTTTTAAGGTAGGTACCTAACCTTAGACTGTCTCGTTTTCTCTACAATAACGAATAAATTAATTATTAAGTAATAAATAATTAATTTATTCATTATTGTAGCGAGTAAACCTCATTATTTTCTGTTTGATTTTACTCGTGCAAAATTATTATTTTGTGATTAATATCAACGTTATAATTAAGATAATCAGCGCACAGACTTCGGGTTCTTAGGTATTTTAATTAAATTCAGTTGAAAACGCTTATTATCGTTATTAATTCTACAAAATACCTACTTAACGAAAATAAGCTACATAACCGAATCGATTTTAATTTTAGCATTATTAAGACTGTTTCACACTAATTTGGTTACAAAGATCATACTCGTAGTAGGTATAAGATCAATACCTAACTAGAACTGTCACGATAACTCTAATGTTTTAATTTCCTTCATTTAATAATATATTATTTTTATGGCATAGGTAGCGGCTCTTTTGATTTATTCATATACTAGCTTCTGCCCTCGACTTCGTCTGCGTGAAATTTCACCCTCCCCCATTCACTCTCTTAGGGTTAGAATTTCGAAAAACCCTTTCTTAGTGGATACTCACTCTTCACGAATAACACACCCTCCAAATTTCATGTCTCTAGGACCAGCGGTTTAGCCTGTGCGTTGATTTATCAGTCAGTCAGGACTTTGAATCTATAATACTAATATATACTAATACTAATATACTAATATTATAATAAAGAGGTATAATTTGTGTTTGTAAGTTTGTATGTAGGGGGTAATCTCTGGAACTAACAGTCGGATTTGAAAATTTATTTTTGCATTTGATAGCCCAATTCTTGAGGAAGGCTATAGGCTATTTAACGTCACGCTATGACCCTTAGGAGCCGAGCAAAACGCTATGCGAAAACGAAGTGATAGGGCAGGAGAGGTGATACAATGCGACGAGATGGGTAGAGGTAGAGGGAATAAGAAATTTCACGCGAACGAAGTCGCGTGTAGGAGCTAATTATAATATTATATCAGATTCAAGTAATTTCTCCAGTTCTAACTATTCTGTTTGTTTGGTCTACATATGGGGAAGTACTTAGAGAGAACTTAGGCTATCTAGATTACCTCACTGCCATCTCAGGACTTGAAACTTTCAAGAGTTAATATTACACAAAGAGTAAATATCCATACTATCCCATACTAATATCCTAATATTATAACCTCCTCCTTTTTGGAAGTTGGTTAATAAATTTGAAAGTAACTCTGTCTGTCTGTCTATATGTTACCTTTTCACGCCTAAGCCACTGAACGGATTTTGATAAAATTTGGCAGAGAGATAGATTGCATCCTGGGGAAGGACATAATTATAATAGTTTTAATCCCGATATTACCATGGGATCGACACTTATGCGGGTAAAATCGCGGAGCGCTGCTAGTTAAGTACCTATAAGTGCTACGAGAAATACGTGTGTACTGTGTAAGTACCTATGCGTGAAATCAGTAGGTACAAACAAGTATAGTATTAGGTAGACATAGTATTCGAATAACTGGAAAGGAAATTTGATCAACGCCTGCCCTAATTCATAGATTTATACGGTTCATGTGTCGCATCTAGAAAGTACAGTGAAATGCGTCCGACATACAAATAGGTAATAATCAGAGCGGTGACAGACAGCAATTTATTGTTTATTGGTAAGCAGTGATAGAATATTCAATACGGTCAACTGTGGCATCTTTACTTTCCATGAGTAACTTTAGGGATCCTTCAAACAGGCGCGACACGCGATAAAATCGCGCGCGACACAAAGGCACCGCAAGTCGCGCAACGAGCCTTTGTGTCGGGCGCGATTATATCGCGTGTCGCGCCTGTTTGTAGGAGCCTTTAGTCATGTGCTGCACGTACATCGATTACTAAAAATCTGTTGTCACCATTTCTACAGTGTCTAATTACATTAGCTAGCGAAACTTTGGAGACATGATGAGTGGTGATGTCTAAACATGATAATACAAAAAAAAACTAATTTGAGGGGTTTTTTGTGTGGTCATCGACTGCAGTTAGTGTAACAGTTTAAAAAATATTTTCTCTTGCGTAAACTTCACAGACGTGATGGGTTTTTATATCTTAACACGATAAAACAAAAGAAAACAGATTTTCTCAACTCAAACTTCAAGTAACAAAACTACCAGAGCGGTCGTTGAACCCCAAAAAAACAGCATTTTTTATTTCATGATACCCATCAAGCCCGCAGAGTTTCGTTAGATAATTTAATTTGACTCTGTATATCAAAGCGATTCAAAAGTAGAAAATCGACTATTTATGTAAAATATTTTTAGTAATCGAGAGATATTTATGAACACTCGTGGGTAAAGTTGCATAAGGAAAGTCATGCCACAGTTGACGATACGTACAATCACGTTAATAAAACATTGGACACTTTTTGATGTTGGCACATAGAACACATAGAATTGTAAAAATAGTTTGTAAAATGATGTACAGTCAGGGAAATAATTTGTTAATCAAATTAACACGCTACACTAATTTGTAGTGATACAGCCATTTCATACAACCGGCAGAGAATGACAATTTGCTAAACAATTCATTTTCCTGACATCTTCCTCCATTCTGATATCTTGCTGTCTTTATCACTCTGTGGTACTTCATATTTAAGACTATATCGTTTACATACATTATTATGTATTATTAAGATTCTAAGTAAGGCCAAGGTTTCTAAGAATGGTCAAGGTTTTCATACGCCGATTGTTCGCACGGCTACACGTCAAGCTATACATAACCAGTATAAACTGGTTATGTATTATAGCCGTGCATATTTGTAAAGTTAACGAAATAATTAGAGCACTTGAAAGTACGGCGATGGCGAACAAACCGGTCTGATCGCCCGCGCAGGCCATGGACTTGAATATCACTTTTTATTATGAACTTTGTGGAGACAAGAAACCAGATAATATTCTACCTACATAACTGGCCTTTTTTGTACTGAAGTTCTGTGGTTTGTGGTAGGTGGGTGACCTTTCGGAAAGTAAACGAAGAGACGTAAATGTTATCGAACAAACTAAATTACCTACCATCCATTTTTCAAAGAATTTCCTTGTTTCAATGGCCTACGTGAATCACAAAATTGTAGTTATAGGTAGGTACATACATAGGTATATACCTAACTACAATTTCGTGACGATAACGACGTAAACGATATCCTCGGTAGGAGGAGTCGAATGAAGTAGAAAATTACTTTAAAAAACGACCAAACTCGCGTAGGTTGTACCTAAAGTCTATGCAAACTTGTTTAAAATTAATATTATTTCAAGTTACCCAAATATCAACTTTATTATTTCAAGTTACACAAATATCAACTTTATTTCAGAGTGACTAATAGCACTATTGAAAAAGTTATAAAAATATTTGAAGTTGTAGCGTAAACTGAACTTTATTGTATAGGATTTGAAGTTAGGTTTCCTTAACCTCATATTTGTTTACATTTTTGACAAATAAATCGCGAATGCAGATTAGGTACTTAGTTTATTACTTTTTAACCATTTTGAGTATAAACATTTCGGAGAAAGGGTGGCACAGACGTCGACGCGTAAACTATAACCATGAATTCAGCACATGACAACGCAGGGGGTCCAGAATCATGTACATACTGCGAGTCCCTGGTAACAGGTGGCGCATCGATAGCACCCTGTGTTTACTGCGAACATTGACTTATATATTACTAGCGGCGAAATACGGTTCTTACCTAGAGGCCCAGAATTCTCCGATACTAGAAAATAAATAAGAATACTTTGAGCCTTACGCTCACAAAGGTTTTTTTTGCAAATGTTAAGAAAACAACTTGAAAACAATGTGGTTTTATAACTAAAGCACCACGTTACCTTTGTTATATTGTAAGGATTGCCTATCCGAAAGTAACGATTTCCTTTATGGAGTCTAGCTTTTGCCCGCGACTTCATCCACGTGAAATTGCCCCCGACCCTCCCCGTCGCATCGCATCGCCTGCCCGCGTTACTACTTACTTCGTTTTCTGTTTTTTTTCTTCTTGCTCGACTCCTACAAGGGTTCTAGCGTACCTAATGTTAAATAGCTTAAATCCTGCGTCAAGAATTGGGCTATCAAATGCAATATGATTTTTTTAAATTTGATTAGAATTCGTTCCAGAGATTAGCGCGTTCAAACAAACAATAAGAACAAACAAACTCTTCTGCTTTATTATTAGTATCATCATCATCAGCCTATAGCAGTCCACTGCTGGACATAGGCCTCCCCTAATGAGCGCCATAGCGCCCTGTCTGTTAGTAGTATAGATATGAACAATACTAATAATAAGTTAATACTTAAGAAAAACAGAAACTACAATATCTATACCTATACTCAATAATATCTATACTCACTAGTTCCTAGTAATTGTTTTAATTATTTTATTCTTACGATATGGAAAACACCTCATTATGTATATTATCAAAATATGTTATGTTCTTTTTTAAATATTTTAGGAATGAATATCTAATGATTTTTAATATGAGACACAGGGATGATTTTTCCATCGCCAGATAGGTAACTTTTATTCCAGGAATAAAATTGACGTTTGACAGTTTTTGTACTGTCAAAATTTCAAAATTATTCTTCGAATAAAGTTATCAGATGATTGATGAAAAATCAGCCCACAATTGAATTTCTATTGTTATAAATCAAATTTTGATTTTTCAACACTTAAGCGGATAGGCACTTTTTTATTCCAGACGTTTTTGTTAATAAATTACTTAAATTCATTATATTTTCGTAATATTTTATTCGAATAATTATTATCACGGCTTGCGTGGTTATTGTGAAAGTTATACAGAATGCATTAGCATAATGTCACGCAAAAGTAACTTTATAACATTTCACTTCGTTTTACATTGTAAGATTTATAATTTGCCGACTATGTCGGTGACAGTGGTAATGGTGTTCGTGGTAAAAAGTAATGCTTACCTGCCTATGTATCCACGAGTCCGTTGCATATTTTCACTTACGTTCTTTAGATAGGTATATCGGTTCTTCATGGAAAACGTAAATCGATTAGATTGATAAACAGCATGATTTCCAAAGAAATATAGACCTGCTGACTTTTTCACCGTCTGGACTAAAACAGGATATAAAAGGTGATTTATTTTTGACAATAAATAAAATAAAATACTATTTTTAGATAGTATTTATTGATGTAAATTTAATTATAGGTTTTTGAATAAAAACACAGATTTCTGTGCCATAGGCTTCTGCTACTCCCTTCACCCTGTTTTTGTCCAGACGGCAAAAAAATTCAGCCGGTAGGTATATTCAAGGTTTTGTTTCCAAATAGCCTTTCTCACAAAAAAAAACCCATAAAATCTTAGTACTTAAATATAATTTATTACAAAAAAAACTTACTTACCTGTATTATTTTTATTCTATTTCAGGTCGAAAAAAGAAGAAGAGCTTGATGACGAAAATCCTACCGATGTTTATTTTGCCGTTCGTCCTACAGTCAGCGATAATGCCTCTTGTCATGGGCATGTTGAAGTTCATGCTAGTGAAGTCTTTCCTAGTAGGAAAGTTAGCACTTACCCTGATCATGATCAATGCCTTTAAAAATCACAACTCCTTCAAAGGAAGAGACGCTGAGATGGCCAGTGCTCACTATGGTTACCATGACAACGGAATAGAGCACTATGCTACTTATTTAAATTGAATGTATGTAGGTATGCTAACAACCTTATTGAGCTTTTCTTCAGAACTGCAAGATGTAGGTAGGTACTTGATGTAATGACTGAAACAATCTGATAACTTCAACTTCAATAAAATCTATTTTAAAGAGAGATCTATGTCTTTTACGTGTCTGTCGGTGTAATAGCTTAGTTTCGAAAATACTTATTGGATTTTGTTACGGATTTCACCATCACTTAGAGATTTTTTTTTGGCCACGACTGTTCATTTATTTATTTTAAAATATAATTATATTAAGTTAGTTAGTATCTAACTACGTAACATTTGTGTCTAAGAAGAAGGCCGTTTACAAATTCTAGAGAATTGCGAAAAATAATTTATTGATTTTTGTTTAAGTATTTATTTTTAATAAAGGAAAAATGTGGGCATAAGTAAAGGTGCAAGGAGTCCATTGACTGTTATTTTACCTCTGTCAGCAGTAATCTAACAGCAACCATATTGAAACGAGAATATAGATCAAAATGATTTTGACAGACTTGTCAGTAGCAGCAACTGAAAAGCAATCTTATCAGAAACAGAATAAAGATCACTGTGATTTGGACAGTGATGCAAAATCAGAGGTAAAATAACTGAAAGGACTGGTAACTACTGATTCTGTCTTTTATATTTTTTTGAATCTGTCCAAAAATCTAGCATTCCTGGCGCTACATAATAAAGAGCATTATATTCTAGTTATTATACCTATGTGTTAATATATTTGTTATTTAATTTAACTAAGGGCTGATTTTTCAATCGACCGATAATTTTTATTCGTGGAATAAAATTGACGTTAAAGAACTGTCAAAAATTCAAAATTATTCCTCTGATAAAGTTATCTGGCGTTGGAAAAATCAGCCCATAATCTGTTGTTGCTTTGAATAAACGTCATCATATTGATGACTAATATATTATATTGATTATAGTCCGCGCGGAACTAGTTGGCCGCGCCTTAGGTATGTGAGCGGTGGGACGGAGGGGCGGGGGCGCTTCAGTACATGCATTGCGAACACTAGGCAACCCCGCCGCCCTCACCCCCGTCCTCACCTAAGGCGCGGCCAACTAGTTCTACGCGGACTATAATGCTCGGTTCCTATAAACAAAAATGAAAACTGTAGCATTTTTTATTGCCAAACCATTGCATTAAAATAAATTCGTAAGCTAATTTTTCCCTGGGATAGCTACCTACTTCCATAAGGGTCAGTGCTTCTTTATTGATACAGATACAAGTCCTCATTCTAACTAATAACGATCCGCAAATTATAGGAATCGGCCATTAATAGTTATTTAAACATAATATAGGTAACTACTGTCTTTTCTTAAATCATAGAGTGATGCAATTAATTAACGCAACTATTTAAAAAAGTCCGGAGTCTGGATTTGTGGCCAGTTGATGGCAATAGGCTCACTTCCTACTACCTGGGACTTTATAACATAATTGGTGGAAATGTGGGTGTGCTCATGGGTGTAACTCTGCCTGAACCTTTGGAAAATTCAGGCGATACGATATGTATTTAATTTTATAAAGTTTCACAATAATTGTGTTCAATAATTGCATCACTACTACTTGGCTTGATTTTAGTTGTTATTAGTCTTAGTAAGTACTTACTTAAATTATTTTTTATTTAATTTATTTTAAAACCTAAGTATCAGTAGTTAGGTATTGAAGCTTTTCGCTATAGGTATGCATTTTCTCAAAGTAAAGGCTTGGTTGTTGTTTATTTCAAAACATGAAAATTGATAATTTTTTTATCAAAGCAAATCTCTGTTACGTTTTAACTGTAAGTTACAGTTTAATGTAAAATGTAAGCCATTTTGTTTTTCTAAAGTTTTACATTATCTATTTGTAGAAACTTAATAAAACCAGAAAGATCTTAGTTATTTCATGTTAATTAGCACTATTTAAAAATTAAAATCACTTACTTACTTGTTCATTTAAATACTCACGCAATAACAAGGATCCCAACCTTCATTGTTGTATTTTTACCACAATATAAATAAACAACTAAATACATTGATTTACATTTTTATTTTGTTGCGATAGTGATTTTTCCCATATTTTTTTAGTAGATCAGCCACACAATTTGCCTTGTGTTTCTGGGAAGAGCTACCTCACACCTACTGTTTACCAAAAAGTATAAATGTCACAGGTTTGGTTTTACACTAGATAAATTATTAAATAATTATCGTTCTATTAAATTATGTGTGTTAATTTAAATCTTTTCTTATACCTACCTATAAAAATTTATCAGTTAAAGATAATGGGTTATCTTAATAACTCGGAGTTAACCGCTAACTCAATGTTAATTAAATACCTAATTAATCTTCCGCCACCAAGAGTTGGAGGTAAACCTAGATTTAAACTTTTAAATATTAAACTGAGTATTAAACCCTCTGATGTGGGAGAGTTAAATCGCTAAACTCTGGGTGAGTGTTAGTAATGTCAGAATAAACTGACTCTATGAGGTACCGCCGCGCCGTTAAGTAATTTTGTATTTATATTGTTCGACGTTGCAGTTTAGTGAAAATTCGGTAATAGGTACGTACCGAATTTTCACTAACTACAACGTCGAACTATTGATCAACACGAAATATATTCATGAACTTATATAAAAATAAATACAAATTATAAAAAAAACATAAAACCATTGACTTATTTATTACTTGAAATCATTGCATTAAACATATTTTTCCTTATCTGACGTTTTCGTCAATCAATAAACTAAATCTCCATGGAATCTACATACATAGGTAAAATAGCATTAAAATAAAACGTCAGTTAATAAAATTCAAAAACAAGAAAGTACCAAATAGTGTAAAAGAGATGGGTATTGGGTGGTGGTAATTTCCGTTCATTAATTTTCAGTCAGATTACATATCAGGGGCAAAGACATTGCAATTTCTCTATTTTATGTTTCGTCGATTGAACTGCAATGTTCCCAACTCAAAAAACATTAATGTCTGGATATCTAACCCGGTGTTACTTTTTAGTAGCAGAACGCCTCATAAGAGTAAAATGTTAAAATGTTAATTACCTACTGAACTCCAAGCTTACAAACTCTAGATTTATTCATTAAACGCGCAAGTGGGCCTAAATCATACTAAGCAAAATTAGTGTACCCAGTAAAAAATGAATAATGTGTGGCTGTAAATCGTAATAAAAATGATTCTCCACATGTTTTTTTTGTGGCATTCTGTTTAATGTCGCCAGAAGTAACTGATTATCAAGTAGGTAGGTATTAATCTAAATAAACTTTAAAAAATATCATGTACCTACACACTTTTAGTACATGGAATATGTATGGAAGCAAAGGTTGAGTGTGGCAGAAGAGATATGAAATTAGAATAAATGCTTTCCTTGCGAAGTACGTGTGGTTGCTCTATGACTAATAATTTAGGAAATGGTTATTGTGATAAATCATCTTTGCGGTTTTAGTGACAAAAATACATAAATTTTCCGTCCTCTTTACTAAAATAAACGTATGATATTGAACCTACTATCACTCATCATCATAATGTAATGAACATAATGTATTTTATAGACTCTAATAAATCTACTGAAGTATGAAATGTATGCTAAGTAGTTGAAAGTAGCTCTTATATATTTTATCGTACTAAAACGAATTTATATATTTTTGCGTAGATTATTTTATGCGATAAAAACGAATTTGTTATGAAATACGACATCAAAATTGTTTAAGCCGTTTATATGTATTTTATTAGTTTCTGAATGATATGAGTTCCATTTTATTGTTAATAGGTATTGCATAAATGAATAATCTCACTTTTTATGAATAAATAAGTTCTAAATTTTTATCGATCAGTTTTATTACTTACCGGAATTAAATGATGATGATGAGGCTTTTAAAAATAAATCCATCGGGGAAAAATCTTACATACATTATATTATTATTACATAATCTCACGCCTTCTTTCCATTGGGGTAAGTAGGCAGAAAAAACAGAAAGCCACCTGTAACGATCTTTACATACTCCTTTGCTTCGTCCATATTCATACATCTGGTTATAAACGCACACCGGTTGCGAGTACTACGCACCTTACCCTTCTGAATACCATCACCAATAAGGTCACTATAATCCTTCTAGGGCGCCTCCTCGAATTCTACTCACATCTAAAAAAAAATGGGGTATGGTTGTGTCATGGACAACGTGAATACGTTTACATAACGGGGTTGATCCGCTCGGCCGCATTCATTCTTTTACGTTTCCGGCACTGCTAGACTCGGTCATAATGGTATTATATTGGTACCATTCGACTGCTCTTGAGAAGCTCTTTCCAACCGAATACGATCTCTGTATTTGGATTTGGCTTTTTGACGCTTATAAGCCGACATTATATATTTTATAAATTATTTTTCTTTTTATTTTAACATATTATATTCACTGTCACTATTTTACACTAATGTTTTGTATGCAATCGATAGATTTTGATGAAAGCTGACGATTGAAACCTAAACGGACGTCGTAGCTTTTCCGAGTCAAAAGTTATACAAAGTGGAAATCTCGATACGCACTCAAAATTTCCCCAAAATGGCGGCGCTGCCCCCTCCACCGCACACGAGGCGTCACAGTCCTCACTTGTCGTAATGAATTCTTTGATCCTTTAGCTATCCAATGGTGTAATTGAATTTAGGATGGAGATGATAGATATGAAGCTGCAACACCAAACTCTATCCCCCGATTTTGTTATCATTGGTTTTTCTGACTTGCCTCCCACTATGGAAGCAATTTTAAAGATGTATTCACGTCAATATTGTCCCGTGCCCCATTTAATAAGCTACTCATACTATGTAGGTAGATAGGTGTAGGTACTGTGAAGAGCTGATGAGCTCTTCTAAGAAATCAAACAAGGTTTCGATTTCTTTATGTTTACGCGGGTGAAACAGCGGGGCGCAAAAAGAAGTGAGATTTATTTAAAATTAGCTGCGCCCCGCGGTTTCACCCGCATAAGTTTCGATCCCCTGGGAATATCGGGATAAAAAATAGCCTAGGTATATGTTAATCCAGGGTGTCAGCTACCTCCATACCAAATTTTATCAAAATTGGGCCAGCCGTTTAAGTGTGAAGAAGTAACAAACATATAAACACACAAACATACACACGCACAAACTTTCGCCTTTATAATATTAGTGTGAAGTGTGACTAGCTGTTGCCTTAGCGCTTTTCGTAGCTTTGTCTACGATCCAGAATGAAAAAGAAGTCTATGTCTTTGCTTAACCATTATATTGTAGTCTTTGGGTCATAGTCTATCTTTATGTCATCTGTGTGACGGATTTCATGCACACCCTAAACAAATTCAATTTTGTATTTGACTATAATATTAGTTAGGATATCTCGACGTAAAATATATCATAAATGAAAATGTTTTCCTTTTAGACTAAGGTTTATAGAGGAGTAATTTAAAGTGTATAGGAAAGCTCTTTACACTAGAGGATTCATTCAGATTACCTTCACTTTAATTACTGAACATAATATTTGGCTAGCCTAGATTTAGTTGGGGCAAGCCAAGCGGATGACGTGCAGGTCCACAGGAGTCGAGTCCAATGTATAGAGGCCGTTTCTAAGGTATTGTAAATGCCTAACGTAGTATCTATCACTTTTTTTACTTATGGATACTTTCATAATGATGGAGAGAGATTTAAAAGAATTAAAACAAGAGTTAATAAAAAAACATCACATTGATGCTCTAAATTCTAATCATCATCTGTCTAGCCTTTTCATATCTATGTTGGGTCAGCTTCCAGAATCACCGGATGCAGTTGAATACAAATATTTTACATGAAGTGATTACCTATCTGACCTCCACAACCCAGTTATTGGACAATACTCCTTGGTAGACCGGTTATCAATCTTTCGGGGTTCTGACGACCCGTATCGACTACCAAAGATTCACAAACTAACCGCGGCAAGCGTAGCTTAAACTGATCGATCGACCCATGCGGCTGATATTACTTAGTCACTGGCCCAACGCTCTAAATTCGAAATGTATTTGGGTTCATTTTTCTATCAATAGAGACTGTCATTGTAAAGATGTAATAATTCTGAAATTAGTTCCCTAAAATGCATCATCATTATGACAACCGAAAATATTACATAATTCGCACCAACTTCCGATTTGGAAGTTTTTGATAGCAAATTAAATCAAACATTAGCATGGCAAAATACGTTATTGTAAATTCCATGCATATGGTGAATTAATAAATCGGACAGCGTATTACGTCAATTTCGATTCGACATCAATAAAATCGTAAAGAATTTTGTACCTTAATATGTTGACCGAAAATAATGATAAAGAAATTAACAGTCTATTAGTTACTCTGTGGCAGTGTCTTCACACTGCAAACTGGGAGTTGGTCCCGCATAGGCGTGCATGGTGTAGATACTGCACCTCATATCGCTACGGAAACCCCGCGTAGCGCCACGCAAACGCTGCGTAAAGGATGCGTACATGCGTAGCTATCGAATATACGCCTAATTTTCGGACCACACGTCAAACGCTTGCGTAGCGTTAGGCCGTTTTCTCACTACGCCAAACCAACACGACCTCAACATAACATTAAAAGTTGTATTGATGTCGTGTTGTCCATCCCTTTTTCACCAGCACGACTCTAACACAACACGACTGTCACATTTTGTAAAGTTCATAGAGGAAAAATATTAGTAGGGAAGTTGTGTTGATGTCGTGTTGGTTTGGCGTAGTGAGAAAGCGGCCTATATAGTCTGCAAGGCGGCTATGTTGTCACAGTGTTGTCACAACAAAAAAGTTGATCCGATCTAGCGGACAAGACAACATAGCCGAATTGTTGGTTCAAAGTTGTGTTGCTGTTGTGTTGTCCTCGTGTGTGAGAAAACGGCGCATACATTAGTATGGCGGTTGGAGTTGTCACAACATTATGTTGTGTTGATGTTGTGTTGGTTTCACGTAGTGAGAAACGGCCTTAGCGCTACGCATACATTTGACGTGTGGTTTTGAACCGAAATGCATGTGAGCATAATAATCATGTTAGATACAAGTAGAGAAGTGTGTCACTCCTTCAAAAGGATGTATAATTGATAAATTAGATACAAAGTCTGACAGCAGTTTTACGTGGGAATAAACTGAGCGCTCAGTTTCAGTCAAAGGCTCACCTTTGACTATTCAACCATATGCTCCATGTGACGATAGTGTTTTAGTTGTCAGAATTCACTGTGCTGTGTTTCCCAATTACAAAACAAACCAGCAGCGGCACTGTATGATGGCGCCTGTGACAGATACGTTCGATAGTTCCAGCGGTACGTCATTATTACAGCCCGTATTCCAATGGAGTACAGAGTTCCTTCACATTTAGCGGAAATTCACGACAATGTGCAAACGTCACAAACCATCATACAGTGGTGCGCTAAGTGAATGACTTAGCAATTATCCATTAAAAGTCATAGGGTTCCTCCAGGCTTAGAAGAATTGACGTTATTTCAGTTTTAAAATTACAAAATAAAAATAGGTGACGCTTGCATGTGTCACTGATGTCTCATAAGTTTTTACAAAAAATGTATGGGTCACTTTATAATTCAACGAGCAAATCCAAACTGATTTTTTTTTAATCCGACTGGTAGAGTGAAGAGATTAGCGCGTTAAAACAAACTGTTCAGCTTTATTACTACCATAAGTCATCATTATCTGCCTAGCCTTCTACCAACTATGTTGGAGTCGGCTTCCAGTCTAACCGGATGCAGCTGAGTACCAGTATTTTACTTGGAGCGACTGCCTATCTGACCTCAACAACCCAGTCACTGGGTAATACGAAACCCCTTAGTAAGGACTGGTTGTCAAACTTTTGGGCTTCAGACGACCCGTAACGACTGTCAAAGATCCTCGAAACCAACTGGGACCAACGGCTTAACGTGCTTTCCAAGGCACAGAAGGGTCTTGGTATGTAAAGATAGTCACCCATCCACGGACCAACCGCGGCAAGCGTAGCTTAACCTGATCGATCGACCCGTGCGGCTGTTATTACTTGGCCCAAGCCCTTATTAGTATAAGTATAGCTATAGATGTTTGGCATATTCTACGCCTACAGATGTTGAATTTCTTCCCTAATAATTAATGAAACAAGATAACCAGGAGATGTGTACCACAGGCGTGTTCGTAATTAGTTACCCCCTTTTCTTAGGATTTGTACTTGCGTGAAAGAGAAAGCCAATTAATGTTGCCAAGAAATACTTCAGTTCTCATATGATCCCCCTCAAGGCAACTGTAGAGAATGTTAGTAATATTAATTAGTTTAGGTACAGGAGCGATATATGAAGTAACATAGACATATTGAAAATTGAATAGCCTATTATGGACAACCAAACTATGTACAGTCACAAAAAGAGATAACGACGGCGAAGTGCCAATACCTCCTAACTGAAAAAGTCAAAAATTTACACAAACTGAAGAAAAACGTTCAAAAATAGACACGTTGGTTTAGTTGGGAGGTATATATTTCCACATTTTAATTGAAATGCTGTTGCTACTAAAAATACACCGAGGCGATTTCACTAAAACCTGCGAATAACGCCTTTAAATTCAAAACGATATAAAAAAGAAAATTTCTCAAAAAATTTCAGTTAGGAGGTATTGGCACTTCGCCGTCGATAAGTAACCAGGGTCGTCGGGTATAGAAGTTTAGTAAGAAACCGATGGATGTTTTCGAATGAAATTTAATTTGATAAATAAACTGTTTGTTTTCTATTAACTAAATTACAATTTATTCGACAACACCCATTGGTTCTTTACTAAACTTCAACTATATCCGACGACCCTGGTTACTTAGCTCCTTTGGTGACCGTACCTACTAGTACATTTTGTTTAGGTACCCATGTCTGATATAACTTATCAAGTATGTAAGTATTATTAATGCTAGCCATTTGTTTAGTAGTTAAATTTAACTGTTGTAAAAGATGGTCACCTATCCACAGACCAACCGCGGTAAGTCGACCTGTGCGGCTGTTATTATTTAGCCACGGGCCCCTCTTTCATATTAAATTATAATGACTGTATTTTTTAATTATAGATATTTTTATCGCAATATTTTGTTTTTTTGACTAAGTCATTTCTTCATCCTTTCATGTCCTATAATATTTTTTTAAATACAAAATTAGTTTCGATGTTTCACATCTGCCAGGCGTCCTGCGACGACTCAATTTATTTTACTAAGGCTGATTTTTCCAACGCCAGATATTTTTAACCGAGGAATAATTTTGAATTTTTGACTGTTTTATACAAAACCTCCTCGTTTTTTGAAGTCGGTTAAAAAGACGTCAATTTTATTCCACGAATAAAAATTATCTGTCTATTGAAAAATCAGCCCTTAGGGTAATGTTCTGTAAACAAACTATTTGATAAACATAGCAAGGTTTGACCTGAAGTAAAACCACTAAAGCGACACTGTGTCCGAGCAGTCAAAACGGACACAGTTTTGATGGGGTTATTAAGCGTTATAATGAGCAAAAAAACAGAAGGAACGACTGTCGCCAACAATAGTTAGCTAGATTTGGCCTTTGCAGATATAATGAAAATAAAAAAATAAGTACCTATGTAGGCTATAGTGTACGTACAGACAGACGGCTTCACTTCACTAACTATCTAAGTAGGTTCCTCTCACTTCATAAAATATTTCATCTCAATTCAAATGACTCTCAAGAATTTATCACAATTATACTAGATACTTTATTATGTATACTCATACAGTTATTTAAATTTTGTGCAAGTTCGCTACGATACTTAAAAAATAACGATAACAATAACGATAAATTTGTTCCACCGAACCGCACGTTACAAATTTTGTTTCAGTGCGGTTAGTGGAAGTGCTCTGAGTGGACCTCTGTCTACCTCTATAATGTTCAGATAAACAACTTCATTAATGTACCTACCACCCACGTGTTAAAATATCTATAAAAGATTTAGGTAGGTACAAAAAAATTAAGGGATGTTTTTGGCAAGCAAGTATTTAGTGGAACCTCTAATAATTCCATTTATAAGCTTCTAAAAATATTATTGAACAATAATTCCTATTTTAGGGTCCTAAAAATTCTACATAGCCCATTGACATATATATTACTAGCGTAAGGACCGGGCTAACGGCGCGACTAAATGGCACCAACGCGCTGGCCCTAAAATGACGGTTTTAGGGCCAACGCGACTCAGTTGACAGTGGTGCGCGCGAACTTCGAACTTCGAACGAAGAACTTCTATGTAAAATGTTCAGACGGGCGTATCCTTACTTTTGAAATCATTGACATAGCCAAGAAACTGCGACCAACAAGGATTTAGCGCTCGCTGGCCGCTGCTTGTTTTTTGTTTCCGGGGTGGAAAATCCTCATGGATGTCCGTTGCCTGTCAGGCTCTTACTGCCTAAAAACCACCCCGGTGTTCCGTCTCACACCTATGCCGGGGGTCGCGGGAACATACAATCCGTTCGCAACTGGCCGCTGCTAACCTAACCCATTTGGTCGGAGTGCCCTAACTTATATTCCGATTTTTTATTAGCTTCAGTAAAATGACACTTCATAATAACTCATTTCGGACTGAGTTTAGAGATAAGTACACATGTCAAATAAGTTTCGTTTGTTACACTATTCTGTAGTAGAAAAACAAGATAAGCTGACGGCCGCGAAAAAACGAAAGACGCCAATTTCAGTCATTTTACTACAGCTTATTAAAAGTCCGACTATAGTACTAGCCTCTTCGTAACATTTTGACCTTTTCCAACAGTTGTGAGCAAAGCCCGAAACAATTAAAAAGGGACAGGTCAATTATTTGCTGTGTTAAATAAAGTGTCCATCATTAGAAGGTCAAAAAGTTTTTAGGGGATCAGTATAATATTTCAGTTTAAGGGTATAATTTAATTTTTGTGTCAGTTGGCTCACGATCGTATGCAACAACCAAGGAACGATCCCGTCAGACGCAGCGGTGCATTAGAGCTTGGTAAATTTTATGCTATAAACATGTGCAGTTAGATGAAAATTATTTCCTATAAAAATTAACTGTCAACTTATATTGTCGATAAATTCTAATTACAACTGTTATTCTTTGACAGCCGTCGTATTATATTGCTGTAGTATGACAATCTGCTTACCAATAAATAATAATTATGAACGTGATCTACAAAAGTAGCCTGCATTTTAAGACAAAATACCTCATCATAATAAGTATCATAATCGCGTATCAGTTTGAATTAACTTCATTAGGACGAGCTGGTACACATTTTTACCACAAGCGGTACAATTATGTACTGAGTTTAAACTTCTATAGGCGCGTTGTGCATTTTTTGAGATGGAAAAAGCCATTGAACTCGCGCCACTGTTACCGTAAGCGACACCGCGCGTGTTTTATTCATAACACGATTAAAAAAATACCCGCTTCGGATGCGTTCGTCTGTCCTCGGGATGTACGCGGTTTTAACTTATATCCGATATGTCAGTGAGTATTCAAATTATTCTGTTTGTGTTTTGTTTGATTCAGTTCTGTCGGCACTCCCGAAGTGCCACTGTTTTTTTTTCCCTAAGAGCTGCAGGCCTACAATTTACCACTACTATGAAACATAAGGGTCTATCCTATATTCGAAGGCTTGGTCGGTGCCTGGATGGATTAATGATCTTAGGTATACCCGAATCACTCTAACAGCCCTTTCACACGGCAGTCCAGTTTTGCAGGACCGCGGCTTTTTACTGGATCCTGCCAAAACGGACGCTGTGTTCACACGGTAGTTCAGTTTTGCAGGATCGAGTAAAAAGCCGGTCCCGCAAAACTGGACTGCCGTGTGAATACGGTTGCTGTTTTTTGACCATTCCTACGCTAGTGATCAGGCGAAATGGACGTGAATACTAATATTCTATTGGTATTATCGGCGTCGTCGGCAACGAAATAGAAGATTTTGGGTTCATCCTATCGTGGCACAACGCTCGACTTTAGGTATTTTTGTAAATCTAATGAGCGATTTGAGAAGAGATGAGTCAAAATTTTTCAATTATTTTAGGACCACTATCCCGCAAAAAACAGTGTCCAGCAAAAAACCGCACGCAGGAAGCCGTGTGCTATAGAAATATATGTGTCATTAAAAGGGATCCCGCTTTTTACTGGACGACGGATCCAGTTTCCGGTGACAAAACCGAACTGCACAAATCGACGGGATCAGCATTTTGCAGGATCCTGCATGCGGTTTGCTCGTGTGAACACTAGCATATAATCTCTTTTGCGATCAAACGGGATCCTGCAGAAAACGCGATCCCTCCAAAAACTGGACTGCCGTGTGAAAGGGCCGTAACGTGGCAATAGCGGTCATTGACCCATCTACAATTTCTAGCTTTCAAGAACTGAAATAAATCTATTTTATTGCTGTCCCAATGGAGGGCAAAGGCCTCCCTTTCTTCTTTCCACTCCTCTCTGTCCTGAGCTAGTGTGGACCTGCAATCTGGTCGGTAGGCGTCAAGCTCATCGCGCCATCTTCTCCTGGGTCTGCCTCGATATCGCCGGTCCTTGTCTGGGATCCACAAACGGCAAAATCTACGACCTTTTCAAAAGTGGACATCTGCGTCGGGGTGACAAAGTGGTCTATAATATCATTTAGAAAACACCATCTTGTATATATTTTCCCAGAAAGGCGCAGGCCAAAGGCTATGCTAAGCATAAAATTAGAAATTCAAAATGTTATGGATGAGAAAACTGGTTGTCAGCTCATGAGCGCTCGACCTGTTCCATCAGGCTAAACGTTTCATATAGGTAGGTCGAATATCAGACAAACGCGTCTGTCTGTCTGTCATTTTAACCGTAGGTAATAGGTAGACAATTGACATTTTGTACAGAATGGGATTCTATTTTTCACAGATATTTTACAGAATAGTCTACTAATACCTAATAATAAGGGATTCTCGTGATAAATAATAAAAAAGGTAAACTACTTAATAGTAGATTGTTTGCCAAGGGAGCAAACCACTATTTTGAAGGCGAGAGTGGTTCTTTGAATCCAGAGCAAAGCTAAGGTTTATATAGAGCGCAGCGAGGGGTTCTAAAGTATAATCCTGAGCGAAGCGAGGGATACAAAGTACGCCACTCGAGCTTAAAATAGTGTTGCTCCCAAGGTGGACGCTCTACTTTTTATCATGAAAAAAATGTGAGTGCCACTTATGAATAAGAATAGTACATTTTATTTATTTACATACAATTTTGAGTGAACAATTACGAACGAAGGCATTCTGCCTTCGTTCGTAATTTCAAAAATAATTCGTAATTTGAAAAGCATTCTTGCTTTTCGCGCGTTTTTTATTTCTTCATAAAGTTTTTTTTATATTTGGCTTGCGCGCATTTTACTTTATCATACAGCCTGTTACTTGTTCATATAATGTTTGTGCTTGATCTCTTTGGTGATTGGAACTTTTACGAACATTATCCACATTCCAAATTCAAATCACTTTTAGTACTTAGGGATTAAAGAGCTATTTTAATCTCTGTTTACGAAGAATACACTAGCTCTTTTTGCATAGATGATGTGATAAAAAATTGTTTTAGTGGTACACTTACCGCATTTGGCCGGTTTTTTTTTTCATTTTACTGGCTGACCAATTTGGTTGTAATAATATCTTGCATAGTGCGAACAGGGTTAATGAGGTCCGGGACCCCCGGGTCCTGAGAAATGTCAAGAGACATAACAATACCTAATGGGACTTAACTTTTATAGTTAACGTTGCTCGCAGCAAAATAAGATTTCCCAAAGGTGAATTATTAATTTTTCAACGTTAAACTTTGAACAATAAGTAATTAATTTTCTTTTACGTTCACTATTTTGGTACTTACTTATTGCAAATTCTAAGTTACATTTATTACTACATTGTTCTTGTAATGACAAAAATAATTAAAATCTTTATTATGTATTCATAAAATAATAGTTATGTTTAAATATCTACCTGCTGTGATGCGTTGACCACATTTAGACTACATTTAGAACTAACTACTTACTTACCATAATTTGTTTTTTATTCGTATCTTTAGTACACCCACGGATAGACCTCATTATTTTTATACAGTCAACCACACATGAATGGTGATAAATTGCACTATGAAAATTGCCCATACCGCTACGACATAAGGGCGCTGTCAATGACAAAAATCCTTATCACTTATGTGCATATTCCCGGTTTCTTTTCTATAAATAAAAAAAATATAATATGTATTGCATTTAGATTGCTTGCAGTTATTTTGGGCAACCAAAATGAGAATGACGTTAACATGAGATATTCTTTCGATATTTTGAGAAATCCTTTAGATGTCAGG
This sequence comes from Oligia fasciuncula, assembly GCA_963082905.1. NCBI lineage: Eukaryota > Metazoa > Arthropoda > Insecta > Lepidoptera > Noctuidae > Oligia > Oligia fasciuncula. The sequence goes on along the minus strand of OY720395.1, from coordinate 8,622,496 downwards.
TTTCGTAACTAAGGAGGTTATGAAACTATAGCTGTTTACCTAATAGTTATTACTTACTTAGAAACATTTTGATCACGATCTCATTATTTCTTCAAAGAGCGAAACCTGTATACCTAAAGATATCTAAAGACTGTCACAAATATCATAGCTCAGATTTTAAATTGCTGTTTACTGTTATAGAAGGACGTTGCTTGGCACACACTCAAGTTTTTCTTGTAAACAATGTCAGTACCTACCGTTTAAGGCTTTTTTTTTATAAGGAACTTAACGTAATAATTAAGGTAAGTTTGAATCCTCGAAGGTAACTTGTTTCATTCAAGGGTAGGTAACGATCGAACCCAAAGATGATTGTTTTCCAATAAACTCAAAGCTAGTTATGAAATATCTACTTCATTAGTAGGTACCTACCTACGCAACGCGTTTTGTAACTTTATTTATTTAGTTAAACTTAAACTACTTAAATAAATTAAGTTAACTTTATTATTAGGTAGTAAGAATTCTTACTACCCACGGATATCTAAGTTACTACCTAATAAGTAATAGGTAAAGAGTTTGTTTAGGTATTTGAACGCGCTAATCTCTGGAACTACTAATGGCATTGGACAACCCAATTCTTGAGGAAGGCTATAGCGCTAAGACCTCCTTAGGAGTTGAGCAAAAACAAAAAAAGGTCAGAAAGAACGATAAGCGAATCATCAAAATCAAATCAAAATCACTTGAAACGTCAGAAGCTAGGTGCACGGTTCCAATTGGTCGTTTCCATTCGTTTCCTATGGAGAACAGCCAGCAAGAAACTCCACGGTTACCTACTCTTTTAAAAATGATAAATGAACTTTTACAATGTACAACAGCGATGCAGCAATGTATGACAGCGTAGGCTTGTCAACAAGTAGGTACCAGATACTTGATAAAATAAGAAAATGGTCTACAGATCGAAAGTCTACAAGGCCTACAAAGTCCTTACATTTACAAAATCTATCAAAATGATAAATAGAAAATAAAATATAAATACCTACTAAAACCAAGTGCCATTACAACCAATAATAAAGAGATGAAAAATTAGAATTGTCTGTACCAAATAATAAAAAGATTGTGTCAAAGAAGTAAAATAAATAAAATAAAATTGTTTATTTCTCACCACAATACAACAATTTTTTTGTATAAGTAGGTATACAATAAAATAACGTGGTGGCTCTGATAGTAGCTATAATGTTTTGACCCTATCCCCTGAACTAGGTGGGAACCTGTATCTCAGGGGGTAGTGTTCAGCCATGGGTTATGCAATTTTGCCGAGTGCCACTACTATTATTTGGAGATTCGTAATTGAAAGTATTTGTTTGTCTAACTATGAAAGTGGTGTATGAAATGAAATGTAGATATGCGAGGAAGGTGCATAGTGTAGGTGTATACTGAATAGTGTGGCGTGTAAGTGTACAGTAAGGATGTGGTGTGAAGTGTATTTTGAAGGGTGTGCTGTATGAGTGTAGAGATGTGGAGGAGAAATGTATGTACATATATATATATGTTTGTGTGTACCTACATGTGTGTAGAGTTTGTAAGTGGATATGTAAATTTAAGGTTATGTAATAAAGGTAATGAGATTTTCTGTTTCTAAGTAATCTAATTGCAATAACCACCTATTAACCGCAACTTTTGCATCATGTGTGCTTAGTTTAACTATGTTGGTTTTTTTGTTGACTTTATTGTACAGATAGGAACTTAAAACAAAGTATTGTCTTTTTGCGAAGGTTGTACTGTGTGAAACACTGGGACAGACTGGTGAATTTCTTCGTCTACCAGCACCGGGCAGAGCAACAGTTCGATGCCTTCTTAAAATGGATCGAAGCACAGAGAGCTTACGAACAGAAAGCACCTTACAGTCCATGTACAGTTGCTCAGTAGGGTATCGAAATGGCTTTTTTATGATGACCTTGAGAACTGCTCTTTGGGCTCTCTCCAGCGCAAGAAACATCGTCTTTGCCGCCCCACCCCATACTGGGATACAATAGCTGATCACAGACTGACACAACGCAACGAATATTTTTATAAGCAGCTCTTTTGAGACTGATTCCCTAAGAGTTCTGAACAGGTAAATCATAGTTCTCAACCTAGCAACAACTTTACTTAAGTGTTTATCCCACCGCAGTTGTTCGTCAATTTGCACTCCTAGGTATCTAACAACACTGGCTGGAGTAAGAGTCTGACATTGACAGGTCTGTGTATTATAACAACATGTATGTGCCATTATATTAAACTCTTCCGATGGTTTGCTATTTTTCCTTATCGTGAAGGTGACATAATTGGTTTTTTTAATATTTAGAGTCAATAGGTTAACGTTTAGCCAGTTCATTATTCTTCTAAGACAGTTTTCGGCCTTAGCTTTGACGAATTCCCAGCTGGGCCCATAAACTACAATAGCGGTGTCATCTGCATACGTATACATTGTTGCATTTGAAAGTGACATTTTGCAAAGGTCATTGATGTATATTTTGAACAAAGTAGGGCCCAAAACACTTCCCTGTGGTACACCGAAGGTGACAGGTAGTTCATCACTAAGTAAGGAATTAATAATGACCTGTTGTGTCCTATTGGTCAAATAACTCTTAAACATCGAAAGAGGTACACCCCTGATTCCTATTTGTTCGAGTTTGGTCAGCAGGATGGGGACAGAGACCGTGTCAAATGCCTTCGCCATATCCAAGAAGATACCAAGACATTTGTTTTTTGAATCAAGTTGTCGTGCAACGAACTGTGTCAATTCTAATACGGCATCTTCGGTGGATATGCCGCGACGGAAGCCATATTGATTAGTAGCAATAATGTTGTATTTGTCCAAAAAACTATGTGTAAAAAATAAATAAAAAATAAACATTGTAATTTGAGAGCAGTTAATAGACATTCACATAGGTAGTTAAGCCGTTAATGAGGTGCCAGGGAAGCCACATGTGCAGAAGGAATTATTGCCGAACTACCTTGTCTTCAACGTAGTCTTTAATCTTAAAATAATATGCTTTTTTGTTATGGACACGTTTGATGAGGGCTTTGAACTTTCCATCGCTAAGTTCTGTAACCGGCTTTGGCAACTTGTTAAAAAAACGGATACTGTTTACAAGAAATGACTTGTTTGTTTTAATTAATCTAAATTTAGGTAGGTATCACAATTTCATTTTTACTACTTACGTGTAGGTATTTATGTAATGGAAATCGCTTCTAATTTTGAAAAGTCCTAAGTTTTTGCGAACATACAAAATACTTTTTAAAATATAAAGAGAAGGCAGAGTTAGTATATCAATTTCTTTGAATTTGTTTGCGAGGACCCATTTTATAGATTGCGCGGATTTCCCTCTTTTGTAAAATGAAATGAAATCCGACTAAAGAACGGTTTAAGGATTAGTTTCCAAAAGTATACTTTCAAATAGGCTTTTAACGCCTGTATCTAAGAACCCTCCGGATTTAGCTAGCTATTCTAACTGCTAGGCTAGTGAAGTCCTTTCGAAATTATAACGTACCTATGTAGGTAAACGTGACTCAAAATGTAGGTGAAAGTACGTAAAACGTTGGCAAAAACATAAAAAGTCGGCAATGATATATTTAACTCTCTTGTTAGACCCCACACAGAATATCTCATTGAGGTATGGGGAACTGCAGCAAAATCGGTAATCCAGGATTATATACAAATACTACAAAACAAGGCAATAAACACACTCTACAACTCAACTACCTTACACCAACCATCATAATCTACAATGATACCAAAATACTTAAAATTAACCCGCTCTATAGGTACTACACTTAAAACATGCATTCTAATACATAAAGTCATAGGTACCTATAGCACAAGACACACATTCGCAACTTAACTTTAAAAAGAAAACTTACACATATAACGCAAGGCGACGAGACAAAATACAATTAAGAAAACCTAGAACTAACTATGGTAGAAAAAATATACTATAAGAGGGAGCAAAACTTTATAATTAAAATGAAATACCTGATGATGTGTTTAGCAGTACCTAACAGATGTTTTAGGTACCTAGTAGGTACATATAAAAAAGCCCTAGAAGAATATTTAAGGACGAAGTACTAACACCTAGAATGTCACCTATTAAATCTTTTTTAATTATGTTGTTATGTATACCTAACTGTACTCGTATGTGATCACAGAGACTGTATCTACTTTTATTGTATACTAGCAGCGCCCCGCTGTTTCACCCTCATAAACGTCGATCCCGTGGGAATATCGGGATAAAACTATCCTATGTCTTTCCCCGGGATGCAATCTATCTCTCTGCCAAATTTTATCGAAATCCGTTCAGTGGTTTAGGCGTGTAAAAGTAACATACAGACAGACAGAATTACTTTTAAATTTCTATTATTGGTATGGATTTTCTATACACTTCTCAATATGTAAGTGAACCGTAATGTTCTTTTTTTTGAGAAATAAATGTCTTTAAACCGAAAAGCTGGTATTTTTTTCTATGTAAAAACTAAGTAGGTAGGTAGTAGTCGTAATCGTAACATGGTTACTCTGTTTTGTCAAACTATTGCGTCCACCTGGAGTGACGGCCGCAGTGTACAAGTGAAACTTATGTCGTAACATCGATAGCAGCTAGTGCGAACATTTTAATCGTAGAGACTGACTCGGTCCAGCCAGTACCTACAAGCCACATCTCTGCTCTGTTTCTTATTAAACATTGTTAATAATAATTAAGAAGAATTTTACATTGATACCTTATTATTTTCTGTGAAATAAATACAATTTGAAAAGTGAAACGATATTGTTTTCAGGAAGGTAAGTAGCTTTATTTATAAGTAAATAATATTGCTGCTATATACCTGCTTGTTAGTAATCCTAAGATGTCTAAGTACTACTTTTTTATATTTACCCGCGCGAACCTGTAATTGGCTCTAGGTATATCTCGTATATAATGTTATCCATCTATTATAGCTGTTGGTTCTCCTGTAAACAAATATACTCATTCTCCATGATACTGACAATAATGTTTACAGTTGGGTAATTCGCGCGTTTGTTACTTACAAAAGATTAAATTATCATTAAATTAGTGTAGGCAGTGACGAAGAGAATGAAGTGAGAAAGTTAACAGACAGTGTGAATTAACTCGTACATTTAATTTGGTTCACCTATAATGTAATTATACCGACTTTGAATTGTTTAATTATTCTTAATTGCTGGTCTGTGAGCAGTAGTCTAATCTGTCTGAGAGTCACTGTATCACTTTCCGGGAATAGATAGGATAGCTGCTGTCTGTCTGTGCTGTCACGTAGTAGGTTCGTAAATGCGAAACAAGAAAGAGAGAGTGATCGTGTTAGCATTCTAATATTATTTTATTGATTTGTTACGTATACCTTCACTGTCTATCTCAATTATTATCTCCTAGCAATAATACATTTTATGGTTTTCGCTATCGGGCTGCGAGTAGGTATCATACTGTATGCATAAATTATAACAATGTATGTCATTGTTATGTAAAGTAATTACACTAATCACTGCGTTTGTATAGTTAATACCTATTTTCTTACCTATTTAATTAACCCCCGACGCAAAAACGACGGGGTGTTCTATGTTTGACGTGTCTGTCTGTGGCATCGTAGCTCCCGAACGGATGAACCGATTTTGATTTAGTTTTTTTTGTTTGAAAGGTGTATTAGTCGGGAGTGTTCTTAGCTATGTTTGATGAAAATCGGTCCAAGATGGCCGCCGCTACAAAATGGCGGATAACATATTTTTTCACAATTCCCTCAATATGGGTATCAAATGAAAGGGTTTCAATAGTAGAATAATATACACTATAATAAATTTCAAATCCAAGATGGCCGGCACAACAAAGTGGCGAATTACATTTTTTTTTCTCAACTCCCTCAATATGGGTATCAAATGAAAGGGCTTGACTAGTAGAATACTATACACTATTAAAAAGTTCAAATCCAAGATGGCCGCCACCACAAAATGGCGAATTACATTTTTTTTCACAACTCCTTCAATAGGTATCAAATGCAAGGGCTTGACAAGTAGAATAATGTACACTATATTGAAAGGGAATGAGGAATATTAACTACCTAACGAAATGAAAACTAAAAACTTGAAAAATATACAACAAAAAAATCTGTTTAGTCTTAAAAAATATTAGGTACAAAAAGCATGAAATAAAAAATTAAATAAAAAATTTAAAAAACCCCCGACTTTAAATTTAATTTTTTATTACCTACAGTCGATCATGCAAGAAAAGTCGATTAACACTTCAGTTTTTTGAATCTCAGTTATTGAGCAAAATATTTGCTCAAAATTGCAGCAGAAGCACAATGCAATTTTGAACAAATACACACATCAAAAGTGTCTAGGGATCAACATATATTTTTGCAATAACTTTTCTCCTGATTGATATTAATTAAAATTTTCTTTAAGGATTCATCAAATAAAGTGTTTCCGTTTGTCACAGTAACGATAAACCAAGTCACCTTTGCATTAATAAAGAAATTTGCCATTTTCCTAATAAAGGGATTTTTGACATTTGAACCACTAACACAAAAGTTCGAAAAAAAGACTGAAATAACAGTTTTCTTTAAAATTTTATTGGGTAACTTAAACAATGAATAATCCGTGTTTCTACCGCGAACACTAACAACACAAGAACATCGGTTTGGCATACTCAAAATGAGTTCATCCAAATCACGCTGTGGAATGGCCGCCCATGTTCGTTGCAACAACAAAAAAAGGTCGTCTTGCGACTGGATACCCTCCATATTCGGCAGAGCTCTTCTCTGTAGCATATCCCATGCATTCTCAATCGGGTTCAAGTCTGGCGACTGAGCAGGCCAGGGCAGGACATTGATGTTAGCTGCGGCGAGAGTCTGTCTTACAACTCTTGCGGTGTGCGGTCGTGCATTATCATGCATTAACTGAAATAAGGGACCGATTTGCACTTGTAGAGGAACGATGACGTCTGATACAATCGTCTCAGCATAAATTTGAGCGTTGAGGTTGCCTCTGATCCAAATCAACTCAGTTCTTCCGCCGATCCAAATACCCGCCCATACCATGATGGTTCCACCACTATAAGGATGGACTTCCTGGCAGGATTTTAATCGCTGTTGGCGTCCAGGGGTTCTCCAGTGTCGTATACGTCTTGTATCCGGTCTCATACCAAAACGAGACTCATCAGAAAAGCACACGAAACGCCATTGTTCTTCTGCCCAATTTCTGTGTTCAAGAGCCCATTGATATCGAATCCTACGATTGTGCATTGCTATAGGTGGTACCCGTAGCGGTCTTCGGGAATGAAGGTTCACTTCATGCAATCGGTTTCTGACTGTTTGGTCGCTAATTAAGTTCCCTGAAGAGTGATGAAGCCTCACGGCTAACATCATGGCGGTTATTGTTGGAGCTCTTCGAGTTAAGATTTGAATGTATCGGTCTTGTCTCCGTGTGGTGCAGCGATACCGTCCTCCATGGCGCTCAGCCACGGTACCAGTGCTTCGGTAACGTGTCCAAAGTCGACTGATAACACTCTGACTTGTATTCAGAGCTAAAGCCACAGTACGTTGCCGGGAACCAGCTTCTATCATTCCCACGGCTCTGAGCATTTCTTCCCTGCTTAAATGACGTCGCCGCTCCATAATAACGTTGGTTTTAATCAGTAGTAGGGAAACAGTAGCACTAATAATGTCTTCAATGCGTTGTATGTTTTTATAGGGAAAATATTGACAGCTGATTTTCATCTTTTACTCGAATTTGATTCACAGTTCCTGATTCAAATTATGAAATGCACCAAAAAGGATCCATATAAATTTATAAAATCATAAATTTATTACAAAGCCACATCTCAATCTCAAGAAATCCGCATAAAAATGCTTGATCCCTAGACACTTTTGATGTGTGTATTTTGTTCAATAACTGAGATTCAAAAAACTGAAGTGTTAATCGACTTTTGTTGCTGACCGTACCTAGGCTATCTATCTTTTTGCGGGGGCTTACCCCTTGCTCTACCTACGCTCTATATGTAGGTAATGAACTATCAACGTTTTCTGGCAATTAAGTCCAGTTTTATTTATTCAGATAAGTAGGTTAGGTACTTTGCTTCTGGCTAGCTTGCTTTGATCATCGATCTGGCAACTTGCAATAGCAAATTCGGAATCCAAAAGTATCTAGCTGGTAGCCTACTTAACAAGCACTTTTTCTTTTCAGATGAGTAATTCTAAACTAAGAAAATGGACTAGCAATAATAAATTACTGATATTCTTCATACTGGCCGCTCTAAGCTTGTTTGTGTCTACTGTTGCTTTAGCGACCATAGACAAAAAAGCATGCGCACGACTTATTGAACATGAAGCGATTGAAGGAAATATAACTAAAGCAGAAACTAATTCAACAAAAATGCAGGTAGGTGCCTGAATTTGGGATTATTCCCCACCAAGCTCTCTCACCAGTGAAGTGGGACAAAGTGGAACGTCCAGTGTCCCACTGGCCACTAATCGATTTGGTGAGGCAAGAAACTATTCGTGCGACATTAGGATGGCTCGGAAGCAGCTTAAAAACAACAAGCCGACTGGTACCTAATGACGGAATTGTGGTCGATCTCCTGAAAAGCCGGTTGTGAAGAGCCTTCAGCTGTTTAATTCTATCATAGGTACCAACATAAGTAGGTACTCGAGAGGAAAACGCCATAGGTATGGATCAGAGTGTAATGATAGGTAGGTACCTTACTCTTATTAGTGTCACTGTGTACCTAAAATTCAATAGTGCAATTGACCTGGAGTTATTTTTGTTCAGAGTGATAAAGTATGTGGAACCCTTCACTTTATCGGAGTGTAAATCGTCTTTTTTTATTTCTAGGATAAAAATTATTACCGGCTGCCAAGAAGCGTTGAACCAAAAAACTATAGACTTACGTTGCATCCTAACATGTCTAATAATACTTTTGATGGATCTGTAATGATAATACTAAGAGTCAAGCAAATTATTCAAACAATAACGCTGCACACAAATAATTTGACCATTTATTCAGTCAGCTTAAAAAACAGCAATAATCAAAGCATACCAATTTTATCTATTAAAAAGACTCTAGATAAAAGAGAGCTGTTGATTATTAATTTAGAACATGAAATACACAAGGAATACTACCAGTTGTTCATTCTTTTCTCTGGTAGATTGGATAATAAAATCGTCGGATTTTATGGAAGCCATTTTAAAAATGGTGGGTGAGTAGACAACCTATCGCATTTATACACCAACTATCTAGGTACATAAGTAGGTAGGTACCTAGTCGGTAAAATCACAAGCCTAAATAGGCGCGTCCCCACTACGGGCCGCGCGGCCTCAAAACGCGTCCCCCCATTATAAGAGCCGCGTGGCCATAGTGGGGACGCGGCTTTATAATTTGATGAGTTTATCCAAAAGATAGGTCACTCCGCCGGGCCTCCACCAGGCAACTGGGGGTCTCACCTGGCGGGGACAGACCGAAGTGTCGTGAAGAAAGTGGCGCTGTGAATCAGCGTCGCAGCGCGCCTACAGAAAAACAACATGCAACCACTCACATGCGCGCGTGACCTACGCGTCCAATATACGACAAAGCCTATGTTTGCGAACACAGGGAGGGCCTTACTATCAGGCCACCGCAAGGCTTCCGCAGCCGGGGGGCCATGCCCCGGTACCACTCGCCACGCCCCCTTACGGCATCGCAATCTCTACGAAAAGATAGGTCATACATGATATAATGAGCAGCACAGTGCAGTATAGTTTTATGTTGATTAGTCAAACGTCCACCGGCTCTAAAATCTTCTATAGCGTACTTACCACTGTGTCTGTGAGGTGTAAGCGGGCAGATGTATTTAAATAAACAACAACGTAATATAAATCTGTAGTAATTATTTGTAGGAATGTATCGATGCCGATGTATGTACAAGTTAGAGAAATACTTTTACCTTTTCAGGATAAAGGGCTTAGGTCTAAAAAAAAATCGCATTGGCGGATGACTTGACACATTCACATGACATTTCAAAATATTGATCTTGCGTCTGCGTAAAATCAGCTGTGCAAATCAAAATAAACTAATTTTATCTAATTTGGTTCAAGTTATTGTTTTAATTAATGATAAGTTCTCGCGGTTTATTAATTAAAAAGTGTTGGGACATAAAGCATATGCCTCTTCGACATCGTAGTCGTAGACAGATATTTAGGTTCACTGATGTTATAACTCAACAAAACCGGGTTAATTTTACTTCTGATACCATGGAAGATATGAGTCTTATCGTAAAACTTACTGATCGGCTCTCCCCGTTAGTTCGACCTGTAAACTACAACCTAGAATTACGCCCTGATTTAGAAGAAGGCGCATTTCAGGGGAGCGTGAAAATAGACGTTGTAATCAAGCAAGAGAGAAAATATATATGTCTACATTCAAAATTTCTGAATATAACTGGAGTAAAGGTCCATAAAGGAACGGATGAGATCGTCGTCTCAAAGTTTTGTGAGATTAAAGAAGTGGAACAATTATTCATACATTTTGATTCTGCTCTTAGCGCAGGGAATTACAAAATCTGTATTGAATTCAATGGGGACCTAACCAGAGATATTGTTGGTTTCTATTCTTCTCGTTTGAATGATTCTAGGTAAATTAGACCTGTATGATATACTTATTTAATGGGCACAACTTACATGCATGCACATGTATTACATGCATGTCTTTTTGTATAAATAACATACCTACCTAAAAACAAATAATACCTACTTTAAGTACTTAAGTAGTCTTCTTCTCATAATTGAAATTATTTTAAGTAATACTATTCAGCTATAATTTTTTGTAGGCTTCTTATTTAAACAATAGATTTTGTTGCTTTTTCCTTGCATGGTGTTCAATTACCAAATAGTTCTACAAAAAGTTGAAACAAATCCCATTTATTTATGTGATTCTTACAAGTATCTAACTGTTCCAGGAAAATGGTGGCTAGTAAGTTCCAGCCTACCTATGCTCGGCAAACATTCCCTTGCTTTGACGAGCCAGACTTCAAGGCTACATATGATATAACTTTGTGGAAGCCACCGTCTTACATCGCACTTTCCAACATGAATGCAAGTATCTTACAGTATTGCAGTATAAAACTGTATATTAGTATTCATATAATGTACACAAACTCACACTTTCCCATGGAGGTGCCTGCATAAACTACAGAACACTACATGCAGTATTTAAAAACTAGTCTCAATATTAATTAACCTATTTTATTCTGGAACTCTTTGTTCTTTTAGTACCTATTAAAAGAACAATAAGTACATTGAAAACATTGTAAAAATATTATTATTAAGATTTTACTCAGTAAACATAACTAAATACTTTTCCTCCAGGAAATATCATCAATATTTGATAATGATGCTGAAATGGACCAGGTGACATTCGCAACAAGTGTGCCAATGTCTACATACTTAGCATGCTTCGTTGTCTGTGATTTTGATCACAAAGATGCTGAAATTAACACCGGAGGCATCGGAAAGACTTTTATGCTACGCTCATTTGCTCAGAAACAAGAATTGCACAAAATTGACTTTGCTCAAGACATCGGAAAGAGAGCCACCGAGTTCTACATCAAATATTATGAAGTGCCTTTCCCTCTGCCTAAACTAGGTTTGAAATAAAATTTTAATACTTACTTTAACATTTTATGATCAACACCTACCATTACCGCGCCCCCTGGTCTATTCCTTTATATGCAATGGTCGCTGTAGCACCATGAACATGAGGTTACAGGAGCTAATGCGAATTTTGGGGTTCATTCGATTCTGGTTTAATCACGCTGGGATCGGTGCAATTCATTCATTCATTTAACATTTTATGATTAAAATCTAGCATCTAGTTTTTTTTTCTGTATCAATTTAACTTAACTTGGTACTTAATTAAATGTTTCAGACATGATTGGTATTCCTGATTACGTATCAGGTGCTACGGAACACTGGGGTCTGATCACGTATAGAGAAACTTCATTCCTCGTTGATGAGGCTAAGGCATCAGCTACCAACAAAATTAATGTTGCCAACACAATTACTCATGAACTGGCTCATATGTGGTTTGGAAACTTAGGTAATAGCTGTTTTATGGTATTTTGAAATATTTTATGTGGTATTGTTTTACATGCTTATACATCATACTGAATAAGATTGAAGTAAGTGATTATACGTCAGTATGTAACTTTATATTTTATTATAAATATGTTTTTAGTGACAATGAAATGGTGGGATGAAGTTTGGCTAAATGAAGGCTTTGCTTCCTACATGCAAGTCAAAGCTTTAGATACCATTGAGCCAACCTGGAAAGTAGTAAGTTAATGGCATTTTAATATTGAGATCCATTTGTAATTTTATAAATTTTAAATTTAAGTAATCTTTTGACTGCAGATTTATGAAGAATCCAAGTATAAAATTTATCTTATTTCTTCTTTCAGTTGGATCACTTCCTCACTAAAACATTGCACCCAGTTCTGGTGACTGATGCTAAACTGTCAAGCCATCCAATAGTACAAACTGTGGAGACTCCTGATCAAATTACGGCTATATTTGACTCAATTTCATACAATAAGGTATGTTTTTTTTATGACATTGGTTACAACAGTTAACCGTCGTTTAAAGGTAAACACGCGCTGACGCGCATTGCAAGAGTTGTATGCTCTACATTTTCTGAAAACCTCGCCCACAAAGCCGCGCTAACGGTGCCAATCGCAGCTCTTGTCCAGGGAGATTAGGTAAGTCTTTATTAACTTTCGCACGTACTGACTACGTAATGACGTCATTCAAAGGAATGTTACATTATTTTCGTGCGGAAAATGTATACATAATCAGTCCATAATGTTCCCACTGCTGCTGGGGTACAGGCCTCCTCTCGGCGAGAGAGAAAAATAAAGCCTACCTTTATTGCCATTAATCCTACTAAGTAATAATATTATAAACGCGAAAGTTTGAGGATAAATGGATGGAAGGATGTTTGTTACTCTTTCACACAAAAACTACTGCACGGATTTGGATGAAATTTGTCATACATATAGTTTATAATCAGGATTAACATATAGGTTACTTTTTATTCTGATATTCTCACAGGATCGAAACTTATGAGGGTGAAACCGTGGGGCGCTGCTAGTGGAACATAACTTTTAAAATAATATTACGTTTATAGGGAGCGTCAATCTTAAGAATGTTGGAAGGTTTCATTGGACATGAGAATTTCCGTTTGGGGGTGTCTGATTACTTGAAGAAGTTTGAGTTTGGCAACACTGTCACCCAAGACCTACTCTCAACATTAGAACCTTACTTCAAGAAAGATTATCCTGATTTAAATCTCTCGTAAGTTGCATTTTTTATTTATTTTACCATTTATGTACTTACACACATAAATAAACTTTTTATGGTTTTCTTAAAAAAATATATAAGTATCTGTAAATAAATATTGTTCCGCATTTAAGGCTCATTTTCATTAGTCACTACCCCCTCGGTAACGCGGTCGGTACACCGTCTGTGGGGAATCCCCCAAGCGGGCAAAGTGACCAATGAAATTCATCGGGCGGTAAAAAGGGTGCGGACACCCGCATCCAATAAAAATTACACTTCAAAGTAACTACCAAACATACCACACGTTCACCGTATACCACAATCGCCTAATGAAAACAGTTCCCCGAATACGGACTCTACGGCATACTTTAACGGATAATGAAACGGCATGCAGAGTTGCATGCGGTTCCTATACGTTACAGAAATGTCCCGCATTCCGCATACGAGGCATGTTGACCAATGAAAATGAGCCTTAAGGAAGTTATAAAATTCTACTAATTTGATCTTTTTCAGATACGTAATGGACACATGGACGCGGCAGATGGGTTACCCAGTGTTAGAAGTAAAGATGGGTGACATGCCTAACACTTACTTTGTGTCACAGTCACGATTCCTTATTGACCCTGACGTGGATTACACTAACGATTCTAAGTTCAAGTAAGTTGCCACCTCTTTTTTGGACCACTAGAATGGCAGATAACTGAGATAACTTCTATAGTTTTCAACCAGCCAGTGTATTCCCTGCAGGTAATGGCCAGGGGCGAGAAAGAAATGGAGCTATACAGAACATAATAGTGCCATCCCTTTTTCGCATTTGAACGAATTATGAATTTAACACTTCTATGGTCCCTGAAGACTGTCATTAGTCCCAATTGTCATGATATTTCGTGTGTTCTAGCTACCGTTGGTTTGTGCCTATAACATTCAAAACGAACACTAGTACAAATGAAGAGATTGTATGGCTCTCCGATACTGCTCAAAACGGTAAGAATTAGAAAGGTGATGGAAATTCAATGTTTGCCTTTAAAGGATAGATTTAAAATATTTGTATTTTTCAGTAAAATTGAGGGGGGATGAAGGCCATAGGTGGATAAAGCTGAACATTGATCAAGTTGGGTACTACAGAGTCAATTATTCACTACCTATGTGGCAGACACTGATTGAAGCCATGAAATCTAAATCTAAACAGGTATGCACCCCATTAAACTCAGCCTATCGCAGTCCACTGGACATAGGCCTCTCGCAGGGTCCCAGGCTGCGCCACAACACCCTGTCCTCCGCCTTCCGCATCCAGTCTGTCGCAGCCACCTTCTTTAGGTCGTCCGTCCATCTAGCTGAGGGCATCCCACACTACGCTTGCCGATACGCGGTCTCCACTCCAGGACTCGTCTGCTCCACTGGCCATCGGTCCTTCGGCCAGCCCACTCCCACTTCAGTTTGCTTAATTTGCAAGCAATGTCGGTAACTCCGGTTCTTTTCCGGATAATTTCATTCCTGATTTTATCCTTCCAAGAGACTCCGAGCATAGCTCGCTCCATAGCGCGCTGAGCTTCCTTGAATTTGTGGACCAGCCTGTCCGTGCGCGTCCACGATTCGGCACTGTATGTCAAGACGGGCAGAACGCACTGGTTGAAGATTGTGTTTATCGAGCTGGATGACTTGCCCTAAAAAAAAGGTAGACATATTCCTTCATAACTTCGAGAAGCGACCTTCGATGTTGATTGGACTCGGCAAGACGTGCGAATTGTACATGACTTTTGACTTGTCCAAATTCATGTCGAGGCCAACCCGCCGGGAGGCTCCATTTAGGCTGTGCAGCATTTGGTCTAGCTGTTCCAGCGTCTGCCATTATGGCGATGTCATCGGCAAATCGAAGATGTGAGATGTACTCGCCAATAAATAGCAAGAATCATGAACATTAGGCGCAAGCGCACATTAGGTCTCATGCGTGGCCGCCATTTTCAAAATGGCGTGAGAATAGGTATGCCAGGCTCCATAATATAAAAATCTTTTTATCACATCTATTCAAAAAGAGCTACCTAGTGTATTCCTCGTAAACAGGGACTAAAATAGGTCCTTAATCCCTAGGGACTAAAAGTGATTTGAATTTGGAATGTGGATATTCTTAGTAAAAGTTCCAATCACCGAAGAGATCAAACACGAACATTGTATGAACAAGTAACCGGCTGTATGATAAAGAAAAAGGGGCGCGAGCCAAATAAACAAAAATTGAGATAAAATAAAAAACGCGCGAAAAGCATTCTGTCTTTGTTCGTAATTGTTATTCTTATTCATAAGTTGCACTTACTTATTTTTTCATAGAGGGTAATAAAAAGTTGAGTGTCCACCTCGGGAGCAACACTATTTTAAGCTCGAGTGACGTACTTTGATCCCTACCTGCGCTCTGGATAGTGTTGCTCCCGAGTTGTTTGCTCCCTTGGCAAACAATCTACCTACTATTAAACCCCTTTCATATGTATTTAGTAAAAAGCTGTTATTTTGTCATTACAAACAGACACTTCAACTTTATTTATTTGTTTTATAGATAATTAGATGATGTGAGTCTGTGCCAGATACAATTAATAAATCTTCATTTTACAGCTCACTCCAGCAGACAGATCAAACCTCATGGATGACATATTCGCGCTGGCCGAGTCTCGCGCGGTCCCGTTCAATATGGCACTGAACCTCACCACATACTTACTGGTGGAGAATGATCTCGTACCCTGGCAGACTGCTTCGTCTATCTTCAGGAACCTCGCGGAAAGACTGCAAAACACTTTGGCATATGATAATCTGATGGTATGCCTGGAATTTTGCGATATACTTATAATAGTTCTAACTTAAAATAAGAATATTTTAATAATATAATAATCATTCAGCTTGTAATGTTCCACTGCAGGGCAAAGGCCCCTCTTTGCTTTTTCCAATAACATTTTACTTACCCACTAAAAATAAACCCATTTATCTTCGTTAAATATGTGAATATTTTGTTATAATTGTTGACAGAAATACGTTCAGCGCATTATTCGGCCGATTTACGTGAAACAAGACTGGGACGCTGAGAATTTGCCCATTCAAGATAGGTAGGTACAGTAAGAAATAAAATATTTTACTGATTTTCCTAGTAATTTTAGGAGAATTTAATGTTTTGTTTTTCTTCATTTTGAAAAACTCATCAATACATTATTTTTACACCACCGCTTGACTGATCCTCATTCCATATTATGACGATATATTTACTTAAAATAAGTCTGCAACATCAGGACCGTCTTTAACCTATTGGAGGCCCTGGGCACATAAGGATCACGGGCAATGATTTCAAAAATAAGGATACGCCCATCTGAACATTTTACATAGACGTTCTTCATACAAGCAAAAGTAACGCCATCTGTTATAAATCATACGAACTACGTGAGTGCAGCGTTGCATAGGTCGAAGACGTAACCTTGTACGTGCGTACTTACTTAAATGTTTTTTTTATCACATTATGTCGTCAGTCAGTATAAGTCAGTTGCATGCCGATATTCTTTAAACTCAGAATACCAGATTCTGAAAATATAAGATTCTCAATATTTTTATCAGATTTTTTAATTTTTGTATCTTAATTTTTGCAGCCTTTTACCACGCAACTAGGCATTTTTATGACAGGCAAATACATGTTCTCTCCTTCGCGCGCACCACTGTCAACTGAGTCGCGTTGGCCCTAAAACCGTCATTTTAGGGCCAGCGCGTTGATGCCATTTAGTCGCGCGGTTAGCCCGGTCCTTACGCTAGTAATATATATGTCAATGATCACGGGGCTCCTGTGTAGATAAGAGTATAATCAAAATTTTAAAATTATTTTTCAATTATTTTGTCATTGAATGGGGTACTAATAATACGTTGAATGGAAAGAAAAAAGAAAATTGGCTGCAAAGAATGATTTTTTGAGGGCAGGCCGCGGGGCCCCCGCCGATCGCGTGGCCCTGGGCACTTGCCCAGATTGCCCAATGGAATAGAGGGGCCTGGGCAACATTCAATCACGAAAAATCTTATTCTTAAATCAAAATTCAAACTTGACTATAATATTTATTTCAGTTTACTACGAACAATGATACTGTCATTGGCTGTGGGCTATCAGTTACCAGAGGCTGAAGAGAGGGCTAAGACTATGTTCCAAGTCTGGCTGAACCGACACGGCAAGTTTGAGAGCACGCCCATTCAACAGGACCTTAGGGATCTTGTGTATTTTAACGGTAATTGTCTATAGATACTATAACTAACAAAAAGGCTACTAACAATAGGTATTTACTAAGCAGATGTGAGAGGAAACGCCGGGAGAGGGCGCCCTAGAAGGAGATATAGTGACCTCTTTGGTGATGATAATCAATCAGAAAGGTCAGGTGCATAGTACTCGCACCCGGCGTTCGTGTAAAACCAGATGTATGAATGTGGGCGAAGCAAAACGAGAATGTAAGTATCGTAGCAGGTGGCTTTCTATGGTTTCTGCTATATGAAAAGTTACTGAAATCGGTTCAGTAGCTAATTATGAACAAACTACTTTCAGGACTTACATTTTATTCTGTTACACCTTGTATATAATATGTGCTTGTAACTGTTTTGAAAGAATCGAAACAGGGGGGGTTTGGAGATATAAGTAGAGGTTAAGTGTCGAATAAGTAAAAGTGCCGTTTTCCAGCCAAAGTACACATTTCTGATGCAATAAGTTTTAACAGATTATTTGAACAGTCTCAAATATTTATCAAGTTTTGGGAATACAAACTCTATGTAATACATGGCAAAGTTCAAATTCCATTGCTACCAAAATTTATTAAGACCTTTTTATTACAGAAGCTCAATCAAAAATCAACTTAACACTGAAGTAAAACTTTGAATAAGTGGCAACACATGTTTTATTTTTTTCTGTGACCATGTTTACATACTTATTTCTTGTTCCAGGTATGAAATCAGCTTCTATGGCAGATTGGGACAGTCTGTGGCAATTGTACCAAAAGGAGGAAGATGTCCAAGAGAAGGTGAAGCTACGAAGAGCATTAGCTGCTCCACGAGACACCGCCATGTTGCGCAAGTAAGTGGCTGGTACTGCTATGCAGCATGTATCAAAAAGGTGTGGTCATATTTTAAGGGTTTGGTACAGACTATCAAACTGAAGAACCTTCTCCATGGGACCACCATCGTAATCGCGATAATGTTATCAACTGTCCCATACAAAACTTCAATACCTACTCGACCCAAATGTATGGGACGAAGAATTATTTTTTCCCGATTACTATGATGGTCCTATCGAAAAAGTGGTTCAGTTTGATGTTCTGAAAGAAAGACCCTATTCCGACTGAAATAAAGTTCTTAATACAAAAGATGACAACTGCGGGTTTAAAATTAGTGTCTGTATTTAGATTAACATTTTTTGTAATGTGGCCGATAAGGTTGAAATTAGTTCTTCAAACCGTCTGATTAGCGAATCCGCCTGCCATGTCATAATACCCATAATTCGTACAGATGCACAGTGTTTTATGAAGCCAGATTTTCGGACATCCCATTTTTATTGAAAAACTTGACAGAAATAATCATTTGAATGCAAGATTTCGTATCCCCATTTAGCTACCAAGTCTAGTTTCGGAGTTATAATTTTTTGAAAATCTACCAAATTCTATCTCGATATTCAGAAAAAAAAATATTACATTTAAAATACGCGTGATAGAAATATTGATGCTAAGTACATTGATGGTGTATTTTATGCCGAGTATTTTAGTGAACACAAATGAACCTCGTAACTTTGCTAGATCCAGAAATATACGACTTTTTCGGTTTTTAGTTTTTCATAATTTTCTCGAAAATTCCGCCATTTCGGGAAAAGTTATTTATACTGAAATTATCTAAATAACTTTTTCTACACACCACATAAATTTCACATCCCAACTCCATGGAACTTAGAAACCACAACGATTTTAAGTTTTATCCGGATTTTACGTCGTCAGGGTTGTCAAAATCTCAGATAATTATTTACATCCGGATTTTATATAACTTTGTCAAAAAATATATCTACCTTGTAGTAAAATCGGTGGTTTGGATTATCTGACGTGAAGACTCCAGGATACCAGCTTGGTACCTAATACAATATTGTTTACCGATGTATGTTAAAAGGCAGATTCAGGCATTTTGTGTTATTTAAGTATTTTTGTAGTACGTACCAAATACTTTTTTCTTAACAATATTGTTCATATGTATCTATGTATTTATCAATATATGTATATACAGGGTGATTTTTCAAGTGGGCGTGGATTGCCAAATCCGAAACTATGAGGAGTAGTCGCGGGCTCGATTTTGATGAAAACTAAAACTGCGTCATTGGATTTTTGGAAAATCAATATTTTTAGCCTGGAATCGAACCCGTTGATTTTAATTTAAAAAACACACTGTATTATTACGCCACTCGATAGTGTCCCTAATAAGGATCAAATTCTGGGAAGTAATGATTTAATTTCGGAACCCGGTGTCGTTGGTTCCGCGTTTTCGTTATTTGACACTTCCGAAATTAAAGTTATTTTTCACTTTTTAGTGCTTTTTTTTGAAGTCGGTTGTTTTTGTTTTGTGAAAAAGTTTTTTTATAAAATTAGATTGTATTTTGGCTAAGTATGTTATCTTTTTTTTGGGTCTACAAGTGGTTTTATAAGAAAAGTTTTTTTTCCTAGATTCCTGCTAATGGCCTGGGACGAGACCAACATCCGCAGTCAAGACTACCTGAACGTGGTGTCGCAGATCAGCGCCAACCCGTCGGGCACATCACTAGTATGGGACGACGTGCGCTCGCGATGGCCCCAGCTCGTCCAGCGCTTCACACTCAACAGCCGCTATCTAGGCGGCTTGATACCTAGCATCACTGCGAGTTTTAACACTGAATTGAAGCTTAAAGAGGTATATTTAGGTGCTATTTTTGTGTGTTCAGCATTCTAACAGCCGTGGAAACATGATCTTTGGATATACCTTTATTTCGTAGTAGTAATTCAATTGCGGCGCTCGTGTGGGACGACGTGCGATCGCGGTGGCCGCAAGAGGTATACTTAGGTCACACCTCGGACACTTCATACAACGCTCCCAATATAATTAAGTACCTATTACTACTACGTAACCAAATGACGTTTGTACAGTCACGAGCAAAAGTATGTGTACACTTGGCTTTATTCAAAGACGATTTTCTTCTTTAGTTTTGAATGAAATTTTACGTTATTACGAACAAAGTATTTTCGAACCCATAGTTTTGTGTAAAGTGTCGTATTTTAAACGTTGCATTCGTTATTTCACGAAAAATCGCAATTGTAAGTTGCCAAGTGTTGACATATTAGTGCTCGTGACTGTACACGTGTGTGTGAACTCTAGTAGGGTTGGAGGTCGGTGCTATTTTGGTGTGTTCAGCATTCTAACGCCTATGGAAACAAGGACTTTGGCAGTGCCTTTATTTCGCAGTAGTAAGGGTGATTTTCGTAATTCAATTGCGCAATATTAGTAGATCATGAATTTGCATAAAACATTGTATACAATGTGATGGCACAAACATGTTTAACTAGGATAAAACATAGCATGATCATGTAAAATTTTATGGCTTAGAAAATGTTACAACTTAAAAGACATCCACATTTTTTATTCATAAATTATTTTAGCCTTAACCCTAGAAGCTACACTCATTTAACAACTTGTACAATTTAATCTTAAAAAATCTTGAATTTTATCTTTTGAAATGGTATCTTGTTATAAATACGCACGCACATTGCTAGCTTTTTGTTGTATTTGGTAAGACTTGGCAAGTTTGAGCAGTAAGAGCGCTTTTCGTACTTCAATTTGTTACTACTTATGTGCCAATTGGCCGTACTTTTAGTTTTTCTGAAAAAATTAAATCTTATGCTAGATTATGGGTACCAAATTAGCGTTCATACTCGCTGTCATATCTCATCCGCGTGGATTATGGCCCACTCCCTCTGAATGTGCCCCAATAAATACAAGCCCCATGATACCCATGAATACCCTATTGCAAATAAAATCAATATTTACTTTTCCCTTTGAAGTTCTGCGTATTAACACTTTCCAGTATAAGTATGTATTATCGATTTTCAAAATTATAGTTGTAGTCAGAAATTATGTTTTACAATACAATATTTGACGTTTATAAATACCTGCGGGTTAATTGCGGCACACACTTCGTTCATTTTCCAGTTCAACAACATTCATTGCGTTATTTACGTTGTTGAGCAGACACATTTTTCGATCATATGAAGCAATGGATTAGCAATACTCTTCAAAATGATTCAGGTTATGATTGATAGTGTGTTACGCAATTAGGGTGCTCAATATAGTAGGTACCATAAGTATCCTGCCTCTTTTATTCATAAGTATTCGTTTTCTTTGCAGATGCAAGAATTCTTCGCTCAATACCCCGAGGCGGGCGCAGGCGAGTCCGCTCGGGAGCGCGCGCTCGAGACAGTGCGCAACAACATACGATGGAACTCCTACCATCTCAACCACGTGACGACATGGATAAACAACAACCATCACGCTTAATTTGTCGGATAGAAGTACCTACATAACATCTTGGGGTACTGAACGTGGTTTTAAAACTGCGTTTGCAATATGTTCGCGCGTCGTCTAAGTCCTGAGATATATTGATTCTTTCGGGAATAGAAAACCGTTTTCGCACCACTTGCTCGATAATGTCTAATTATTATTATAACAGCTGGTCAGTAATGTGATTTGAAATTTAAACCTCAACTGAAAATCCGTATGAAAGCTTTTACAAAAAGAAATACATTCTAATCACCGTTCGCGATTTTATTTTTTTTTATTACTAAATGGGCTCTTGACCCCGATTTTGATATTTGTATATATATATATTTTATAATAATATTCCACAACTATCACACAACGCCGTCTAGTCTCAAGCTAAGCAGAGCTTGTTTTATGAGTACTAGACAACTGATAAACATACTTATATATTTCTAAATACATACATATATAGATAAATTACACCCAGACACAGAACAAATGATCATGCTCATCACACAAACATTTGTCCTGGGTGGGAATCGAACCCACGACCTCCGGCATAGCAGTCATAGTCACTGACCACTAGACCAACAGGCCAGTCACTGTCAATATATAATTATCATATTTGCCAAACATGTACCTACACAAATATGAGTAAGTAGGTGGAAAAAATAACTCTAATTCCTTCACAATAAAGTTCAGTTTACGCTACAACTTCAAACATTTTTATAACTTTTTAAATAGTGCTAGTCACTCTGAAATCAACTTAATTCCTACTTCAATAAAGTTGATATTTCTTTAACTTGAAATAACAATAATTGGAAACATACATTTGAATAGACCTTAAATCGAATTGGTTTTTATTACCTCGCAAAACCGCGTTCCGCGAAAGACGTAGCCTTGGAAGGCCTCCCACAAGGTGGTCCGACGACCTTGTAAAGGCCGCAGAAACCCGTTGGATGCGAGAAGCAAAGAACCGGTCGAAGTGGAGGTGCTTGGGGGAGGCCTATGTCCAGCAGAGTGGACGTGTTTAAGCTGAAATGGTGATGATGATGACCTCGCAGAAGGTGTGAATAGTGAGTATTCTCCTCTGGGATAAAGGTGTCTTCGTCTTGGACGAGCTTGAATGCCTCACTGCTCTCAGGATTCTTCTGTGAGATCCATCGCTCGGGAGCTCTAGAGTCCCTCGTAACGCTCGGGATTCAATATAGCGCCCGTGACATAAGACACTGCTTTATCCCCTTAGTGAATAATCTACTATTAGACGGTTACGGGATCGCCGATCCGTTCGCGAGCATAGTGTACGCGTAGCAAAAGTTTTGATGTGTGTCGTGGTGTCTATTATTATATTCGGGATGTAAGCGAGGGCTGCGTTGTGATTTGACTGAGGTTTGACAGATTTGCGCCAAGCGCGGAGTGGTTGCGATACGATACGATAAAAAGAAAATTGAGGATTTGATCTATGCAGGTTTTAATCATAAGCGTTATTATACAATACATACATAATTCATAAGTGTCTATAAACTTATTGTAATTTATCCATGCGTGGAATTTTTATATAAAAATTATAAAGGACCAAGTTTGGTCCGATTTTTAAAGTCTGTACTTACTACATATTTTATAATGCATTTATACTTAATTAATAAAAAAATAAAATTTATAGCTCCCAAAGATCACACACAATAGTGTAGTAACTTAGTTCCTTTAATATTTGTTTAAGATTTTTTGATGATCTCGATGTACTTATGTGTTACAGATGTACTTCTTCTCAATATAATCGTAATACTTCTTGGTATATAAGACTACACAAGCTCAACAGTTCACTTGTAGGATTGATTGTGTATTAACCCTCTCTTAGAAAAAGTACCTACCTATCAATATTTAAATCTGTTTGAAGGGTAACAAGTATGCTGAAATTGGAATAAATGATCAGAGGCCCAGTTCGTAATTATTTATATTCAAGTAAGTAATGTAGATACTTACATTATTAAAAAATACACGTGCAATATTGTTCTAATACATCATTTTGGGAACCTGTTTGTAACTCTGTATCTCTTTGGCTAAGAAATAAAACTGAAGTAAGATCAAATTGTACTTTTATTTGTGCTCTACAGAATAATCATAATAATACACTAAATATTACGTAGGTACTTTAATTAAAATCGAAGGACGATAGTGCCAGTGACGGGCGAGTGATGACAGTAATAATGTTTATCGATATTGCTGCAATGTGACCTTAATACATGTATATTTATCTAATAATAAAGCTGAAGAGTTCGTATGAACGCGCTAATCTTTGGAACTACCGGTCGGATTTGAAAAATTATTTTTCTGTTGATAGCCCAATTGTTGAGGAACGCTAATAGGCTATTTAAAATTATGCTATGACTCTTAAGGTCATAGCACACAAATATCAACTCGGAAAGAGATCGTCACCGTATCAACTCGAGTCATTCAGTATTCTTTGTATGAAACTCTACTGCACCGCATACTAATCGTGACGTTATCGCCTCGCCTGCGCGGTTTCGGAACCGCGATGCGGTGCGTGATCAACTTGCAGTTCCCGCGCTTACAGCTCGTCGTCCCCGCGCTTACGTCTCTCCGTACCCGAGCTTACGTCTCTTCGTCCACCCTTGCCCCTCTCACCTCTCCCGCGGCGTGCCTGCAGCACCGTGAAACAGCGGTCGGCGAGCCGCAACGGGGCGGCGTCGCCTAGCCGGCTGAGTCGACGTATCGGAGCTGCTGATCCTCTTTAATTGGCTAGTTCTACAAATTGAGGAATTATGGTTGGCTCAGGTCGTAGAATAATATATATTATATATTTGTGTTAATTGACACTATGAAATAAAAGTTTATATTGGTTTCTAATTGGGCACTAAAAATCATTTCTCTCAAGCAAATATTTATACGATAAATTTACATAAAAAGGGGCAAAATTGTCACTTCCCTGTGGGGCGACATTCCAAAATGCAAAATATAAGACCATGTAATAAGGTTTAAAAAGCAGTTTAGTAGAATAATTTTATTATAAGATAATAATCATATACATAAGGTTTCCATAAAACGCTAAAACAGTTTTATGGTCTCTTATTTTCTCCGAATATTGTCGACTTTACAAAGGCGACGCGTATTGAGTATCACTTCCCTGTCACCTAAAAGTTTGTTAAAATCACCTTGAAATTGAATAGTAAGTAACTTTGCCGCTCGAGCAATGGAAAGAAAGGGGTGACGACAGCATGTAACGGCTGTGTTTTGTTTCATTCGAGCAGCGATCGGGTCGTGTCCGTGCGTTTAGTGGTGACATTTGCGTTCGGGGTCAGTCAAATTCTCACTCACATGGTACGTATTTACAGTTAAATTATAAAATATTATTTAATTTTAATACATTGTAAGTACCTATGTATTCTAGTTGCACTAAAGATTTATGGAGATTTTAATTGTAATAAAATAAAGCAATCTTCTAGATTTAGGGAAAAAACATTCAAAATATCACTTCCGTGTGTATCACTTCCCTGGAAATACATAGACAGGGAAATGAGAACACTCCAGAGAAGTGATAAAAGGCTTGTTCTGTGGCTGTTGGCACTAAATAAAATGTGCACTGCGTTATTACAAGCTTTTATTTAACTTGCCGTGTGCGTTAGTTTGTTAGTTATTATGTATGGGTCAAATCTTGCAAGTAAAATTTTACCAACTTCCCAGGGTCCAATCGAATTGAAATTTTGTACACCTGTTTAGGTCAGATGACAATGCATTAATACGTTACCATTGAGCTGGTCTAATGAAGGAGACGAATGTTGGCCATAAGAACTCCTAAATTTTACTGTTTTTTCGTTATTTTAATGTATGTGATTCTATTTTTACTTATATTTGCCAATAATTTAAGAGCCGAAAATAATTTCGAAGTTCTTTATAGAACCGATATGAGTAAACCAAAAGGGAAATCGCAGACTACAAAAGAAATATTGAGAAAAAAAGGAGAAAATGAGAGAAAACACAAGTAAGAAAGACTATCTCTGAAATGTCGGATCGAGAAAAACGACTATTGTAGAAAAAGCATGGCTGGAGAGATCCAGTAAACACTATAAAAAAGAAATGTGCTGTAAAAAAAGCTTCTGTAGATTTTATGAGAGCTAATACATCATCTTCTCGTCCCACATACCGCAGTCTCAAGACGAAAGTCTTTGACCAGTGTGGGTTGTTGCCAGTCATGACATAAGGCACTGAAATGTGGTCGCTCACAATGGGCCTTATTAGAAGGCTAAAAGTCACCCAAAGGGCAATGGAAAAGGCTATGCTTGGAGATTCCCTGCGTGATCGAATAAAAAATGAAGAGATCCGCAGGAGAACCAAGGTAACCGACATAGCCCGAAGAATTGTCAAACTTAAGTGGCAGTGGGCAGGGCACATTGCTCGTAGAACAAATAACCGATGGGGCCGAAAGGTTCTGGAGTGGCGGAGATGTAGTGTTGGAAGGCGTCTCACAAGGTGGACCCGACGACCTTGTGAAGGCCGCAAGAAGTCGTTGGATGCGAGAAGCACAAAACCGGTCGAAGTGGAGGTGCTTGGGGGAGGCCTATGTCCAGCAGTGGACCTCTTTCGGCTGAAATGATGATGATAAATGATGAATACACCATCAAGCCTCATTTCGTTTAATAAAGAAAACTTAATATTCTTCATAATTCATATTTCTCTATAACGACAGCATTATCTTGTCTGAATTATCACTTCCCTGGTTGGTATTATAGTACACGTTTAGATTTATTTTTGCATATAAACTGTTCTATTTATTTAATAAATATCATATTTACTAGTATTTACTACAACGTTTACTGTCAAGTCGATTTTAAGATCAAACAATCTTCTAGAGTCACTTCCCTGTATCTACTCTCATTTCCCTGTCTTCTGCAAATTGAAAAATGCCTATAACTTCTAAATTAATCAATATTTTGACTGACCCTTTCAATTCTAGATTACTCCATCATGTTTTAATAAAATAGTTAACTTTAAAATGATTTACATTAAAAAAAACGATGGGCCGAAAATAATTCAATTTTATTCCCTTGTTTGTAGAACTAGCCAATTACGTGCTTACGTTAGGTGTACGCCTTTTTGACGGCGAGGCGAAAGGCGATACGGTGACGATCCCTTTGCAAATTGATATGTGTGCTATGACCTTTAGAAGCCGAGCAAATACGAAGAAGTTAGAAAGAACGCTAAGCGAAAGATCGTAAACGGCATGACGGCACGGTTGGCGCAGTGGTTAAGCGATTAACTGCTGCGTTGCGTGTCGCGGGTTCGATTCCCGCACGGAACAAATATTTGTATGACCTACAAGTAGTTGTTCCGGGTCTGGCTGTTTGTGTATGTTAGTTTAAATGTTTGTAAAGGCACCCAAAATACAGTAGAAATTCCTAGTGTGGGGCAATATTTAAAAAAAAAAAAAAGACGTAAAAAGGTAAATAATGTAGGTAAACTCAAACTCAAAGCATATATTTCAATTAAACCATTTACAGGCACTTTTGAATTGTCAAGAAGTCTGTCAGTCAGAAAATATGAATCTAGTTGCCCATTCCAAAGCGTAGGTACCTATGGAGAAGAACGGGCAAGAAACTCCATGGACACTCTTTTAAATTATATTTTTACAAAAATATTAGTTAAGTACATCATTAATGTTGAATTTAAAATTATATGTGAGAACGATGTAAAAAAGACGTACACGTTAAAAGCGTCCAGAGTACAGCAAATAGCAAGAAAACAACAATCCAAAATAAGCCGAGGCAGCTAAGAGATGACCAGCCCCAACTGACGGCGCCCGACGCTTAGATCAGCACCATTCAGCTCAACCATTTTGAAGGGAGCTAAATGATCCAACATAGGTACACGCCACCGTCAGCGAGACATTTGTGTGAGCATGACATACTATCAGCCGCCAGGGCATATTCAAGTCAATGAAAGACATATTACCCGGTAAATGGTAAATAAGGTATAGTACATGAACTCACATCTGTGCTTTGCAATTATACAATATAAATGAAATTGAGTTTATTATAGGTAATTAATCATTTGTTACATGTGTGTGTTTTATTAAATATGTAATAAAATTTAGTTTCACATTTTCCTAATAACTTAAAAATATGCACTTCTCTATTAGAAACTGTGGGTTTTAGGTTTTTCATTGGCCATTACGTTTTTCCAGAGTATTTGTTAGAAATGGCCAAAACTCCAGTGTTCAATTTCAGTTACTCCTTTTTGCCCAATACAGCGAAATAACTGTACGCTGTTCGTACTACCTGCAATAAAATGACAACATAAAACTACAGTTAAGTATCTACCTATAAATCTTGTATCGTAAAGCCCACTCCCTGCATCAATCCAGGAGTTTATAACTTGGAATCAGCCTATAATGTTCTCCTGGGACATAGGCCTCCTCTTTCTGTAAGAGGAAGTGGGCCATAATCCACCACGCGGGCCCATTGCGGGTTGCTGGATGTCACATGTCTTCGAATTTTTGGTTCTAGGATATGCCGTTTCCTCACGATGTTTGCCTTTACCGTTTTGAGAGCAGGGGTGATGAAATAATTTACACAAAGTAAAGTGCCTGCTTGGGTTTGAACCCACAAGTTGTGGCCGCGACTGCTCGTCCCGTTTATAACTGACTATGTTTAATTCTGGGCAGCTTTTACCTAGGTACTAAGTATACTAGGTATTTAATGAAATCTAAGCTTTGAAATGGTCTGAAAAGTAAGCATTGTACGACTAGAGTTCCTTATCCAATGACAATGATTATGCGTACATTTACAAATGAAGGCAAATCGAGGAAATTGAAGGGCCCAGCGCGCAGATGTTGTGGTCTCATCATACAGGCGCTGAGGATCGTCAGGTCCCGTCTGACACGAGGGCTGAGGCACCATGACGCCGCTGCGAAAGGCCCTTGACCCATACCCATTGAGCTCTGAAACAATTAGAAAAGCCCATTAACTTTACGTAGAATATTTTTAACGATACAGGAATGAACGTCTGATGTCTGCTATGCATAATCGGTCTATAACGTTCTTACTGCTGGGACACAGGCCTCCACTTGATGAGAGGGAGTGGGCCGTAATCCACCACGCAGGCCCAGTGTGGATTGGTAGTTGCACATTGTCTTCGAATTTTTGGTTTTAGGAGATGTCGGTTTCCATACGATGTTTTCCTTCACCGTTTTGAAGAGCAGTTGTGATGAAATAATTTACACAAAGTAAAGCGCCTGTCTAGGTACCTACCAACCTACAACCTTCAACTCGTAAAAATACCTAATTTCTAGTCATTAATAAATAAAGAATCGTGCAATAATGTAGGTACCTATGTATAATAACCAATATATTATTATCATAGTTTAAACAAATGCTAAATAACAGGAATGGGTAACTAACTAAAGTTTAAAGGAATGACAAAAAATACCTACCTACTTACTCACTAGCCTATATTGCCATGTAGATATATTAACCGGTTGAATGTCTTAATTAGGTACAGAAACAATTAAAAAGCCATTGTGTCCCGCGTAGATCTACGTTCCGACATACTACGGGTTAAATTATAGATTAACAACTCTGTGCAATTCCTCTTAAGAGCCAACAACGAGAAAACTTCATACAAACGCGCAACGATAGGCTTACTACCTAGGTACCAAGCGTGGTACCTACTATAAAACTTGAAGCATTGTAATGCGGCGCGACATTCGTGATATTTCGGAAGCACGAAGGTTACCGAAACGCATCCGCATTACCTTTTCTGGTTTACCTGTTACCTACCTCGTGTAAAACTGCGTCACCGTACCGGCAAAATAAAAAGAGTTGTGTCAGAGTACCGCACATGTACTGTGTTAATGACACGAGCTGCATTATGCTAATGTCTTCCTGAAACGGAAATAGAGAAAAACAATAGAAAATTGAGAATAATAGATAATGTTGTATGAAATCTCAAACTATCTCAAATAATTTAAGTAGGTACTTATTTAAAAAAAAAAAAAAATGTTAACCAACCACCACCACCATGTTGTTGTTGTTAATGTTTGTTGTTCTTGTTGTAATGTTATCCTTTTATGATTCTGCCGAAGTGGCCTTTTTAGGCCCCCAGGTCACTCACCCAGTGGCAAAAGCTTCGCCTTGGAGTTTGCCAAAGAGCGATGGAACGCATCCTTCATTCAGACAGGAAAAAGTTTTCATTTATGCACTAGAGATATTTTGTAGGTACTTACGGATTTCAATGTGACAGCAACTGAGCACAATGTTAGAGTGGCAAGTAAGAAATATACTCCTATGATATTGCTCAACAACTTATCAAGCTCAGTAGTTGAACTGAAAATAGAATAGAAAAGAATGTAGGTAGGTACTTATTGTTGTTACATATGGTTTATAAAACTAAGCTGGTCAAAATTAAAAAAGTATGTGTGTCTAGGACGTACAATAATAAGAAATACCTAGCTCCTAGCTTAAATAAATAAAAAAATAAACACGAGTTCGGTTTTAAATGAATATTTGGTTTTCAATCCAACTTCGCCGTCGAAATGTAACTTGTACGTACACCACGTACAAGTTACATTTCGACGGCGAAGTGCCAATACCTCCTAACTGACAAAGTCAAAAATTTACACAAACTGAAGAAAAACGTTCAAAAATAGACACGTTGGTTTAAATGGGAGGTATATATTTCCACATTTTAATGCTGCTGCTACTAAAAATACACTGAGGCGATTTCACTAAAACCTGCCAATAACGCCTTTAAATTCAAAACGATATAAAAAAGAAAATTTCTCAAAAAAAATCAGTTAGGAGGTATTGGCACTTCGCCGTCGATTTTAATCATACTAACTTTACTAGTAAGCTGTTAGTCTGATGGCACCGTGCAATTCTGTAGTGAGCTCTATCGTCTCGTCTCTTTGAAAGATTGCACCGTTTCCCCTTTCCTCCAATGCGCGAACTAAAATCGCGGAGCAATGAAAACTGACCACATACAAACATCATGATCCCAATGGCTGTTAAGTCAAATGCAGTGTGGACACAGACACAATAAACAGCAGACACAAATTCAAATAAAATTGTTACAATATAGCCGAAAATGCTCAAGTCATCCAGTGGAGTCCAGCCGGGCAAAATGTGAGGATACCCCAGACATTCCAATCCGCTTATCTTACACAGAAAATGTTCCACGAACGGAGACATTATAAAAATGACTGCAGTAAAGCTATAGATTCTAGTTAGAATGGCTGCTGTATTCCTATATTTATTTGTGTAAATGTTGATGGAGGCAGAAAAGTTGTCATCCTCCTCGCTATCCGACTGGTACTCCGCGTGTGAGATGGGATCTTTACTCATTTGTATGTTCTCCAACATTGAGATTTGGTTGAGAAGTTTACGCCAGTTTTCATGACTTCTGCGCAATGAAAGTAGTTTGAGAAATCCCATGCTACTAAACGCGAGAATACTGAAGCATTCAAAGAGCCTTTCAGGATCTTCCTTAGCCATGACGAGTCCAATGAGTTGAAAGACGCACGTTGTCAAGAAACAGAATGTGGATACATTGGCTAACCAGTGCACTTTGTGGATAGTAACGTATGATAAGAGACCTATGTTCTGAATCGGACGGGTTATCAGAGCGACTAGGTCGTCAGTCTCGTCTCCTGGGACTCCCAACAACCGAAATAGGTTCATTATCTGAAATAGAATATTGAAATATAACATAGTATATAACAAGTTTAATACTTATATAAGCCATTCTAATATAACTACCTATTCATTAAAATGAGTAAGTAACAAACGTGGATGTTGCAAAAGACAGAATTGTGTGGAAAAGGGAGAGAGAGGCCTTTGCCTTCCAGTGAGACAGTACAGGCTAGTTAGATTAGATTAGAATTAACAAACCTTAGACAACATCATGAACGAATTCAAGCCACGTCCTCAAGAGAATGTCGCAAGTCTTGTTATGTTTGATATTGTTCGTGAAAGACGTAAACTACTTATTAAGTGTTTATTTACTTTATGTGGCGGTAAAAGTAGGTAGAGGATCAATAGCTAGGAATATTGTCGGAATTTCCAAAAACGTCAAAATCATGAATTTTGTGATGACGCAAAGTATCATCTGTCATCATCATCATCATCATCTGCACCCCGACTTCTCTTGTGGCAATCCCCACGCTCCTGTGCCAGCCTCATCGAGGTTTTGCCCACAATGGCGGCAATGTCGTTTGCCCATCTCACCTTCCAGTCCTTGGAGTAGGTACCTAATACTTCCCGTATTAGGTCTTAATTTTATTGGGTTACTTTAATTATTTCAAATTGCTAAGGACCCAATGTGAAATACAAACTCAACATAGTTTAATTACCAACCCGCACTGGGCCCGCGTGGTGGATTATGGCCCACTCCCTCTCACAGAGAGGAGGCCTGTGTCCCAGCAGTGGGAACATTATAGTCTGATTATGCTATAGTTTAATTATCACTGTTTGTGGTAAAGTCTCGGAATTACAAACTTTGCCTTCTCGTAGGTACTGCAGTTGTTTGGTGTAATTAAAATCAAATTAATGGCATTACGCATACCTACTTTGTTGTTTGATTATAAAAATTGTATAATGATATCGCAATTAATAAAAACTTTTCTGTTAACAACTCGCTAGTTATGAAGAAACCAAATCTTTAGCTAGGTTCGTATAATAAAACTAGCTTGAAATTTTTTGTTCCCCCTGTTGTTGTTGTTACTTCTACTACTAAGAGTACTAGCTTGATGTTAAATTGCCTATAGCTTTCCTCATGAATTGCGCTATCAAAGACAATACATTTTTTTTCAAATCCGACTACGTAGTGGTTCCAGAGATTAGCGCGTTCAAACAAACTCTTCAGCTTTATTATAAGTAACTATACATTTTTTTTTTTTTTTTAAATATACTTTTTTGAATTTTTGTACGTTTGTCTGGATGTGTGTTCCGCA
The DNA here is from genome assembly GCA_963082905.1 of Oligia fasciuncula. Lineage (NCBI taxonomy): Eukaryota > Metazoa > Arthropoda > Insecta > Lepidoptera > Noctuidae > Oligia > Oligia fasciuncula. The sequence continues at coordinate 8,589,668 of OY720395.1, read as the reverse complement.
TTGGTGCAAAAACGGCTATACAGGTTTGGGTGAAATTTGGCACACGTATAGTTTATAAGCTGGATTAACACTTATGGTACTTTTAATCCCGGTAGTAGGTACCTACGTTCCCGAGGGATATTTTCCGACATCCACCGCATCCACATCCAGGAAGCCGATTCCAACATAGTTGGGAAAAGGATATACAGATTGATTTGTGGTTAGTAGGTCGATCCATACGTACATTATGGCGGCTTGTTACTTATTACCTACTAGGGTGAATCAAAAAGTTCTTAGAAATGCATATATATAAAACCTTTTTGGGAGAAGTTCGATATTCAAATTTAAGAGTGTCTATTACACAATATTTATGCAAACTGTCACTTGTTTTTGTCAGTTCGTTCGCATGTTACAAATTGTTTTGTGCAACGAGTTGATAAAAACCCGAAATTATGGATAAAAGTGAGTTACGTGCGGTGATAAAATATCTCAGTTTGAAAAAAATGTCTACGAAGGAATTTTTTTCGGACATTCAGCAGACATTAGGGGATGATGCTGTACCCTATTCTACGGTTGCGTACTGGGTGGCTGAATTTAAAAGAGGTAGATCAAGCTGTAAAGATGACCCGCGTTCTGGGCGACCTTCAACCTCCGTTACGGAAGAAAATGTCAAAAAGGCTGAGAGTCTGGTTTTGGAAGACAGAAGAATAACTATAAAACATATAGCTGAGATCCTAAAGATATCATTTGGTAGCGCTCAATCCATTTTAATTGATTCACTGGGGTTTAAAAAAGTGTCGGCAAGATGGGTGCCACGAATGTTAACCGACGAAAACAAAAAGCGACGTTTGGAAATTTGTAAGCGTAATCTCGAAATGTTCCAGCGTGATTCGGATAATTTTTGCCGTCGCCTTGTTACTATGGATGAAACGTGGGTCCACCATTTCGATCCTGAAACAAAGAGACAAAGCATGTCTTGGAAACGACCATCCTCTCCATCCATTAAGAAATTTCGAGTTGCTCCTACCGCTGGCAAAGTTATGGCCTCAGTATTCTGGGATAGTGAAGGAATCCTTTTTATTGATTACATGCCAAAAGGCTAGACGATTACTGGACCCTATTATGCAAATTTAATCCCGAAAGTGCGTGAAGCGATTAAAGAAAAACGTCGTGGAAAACTGTCATTGGGCGTGCTGTTTCTTCAAGATAACGCTCCTGCTCACCGATCAGAAGTTGCGCTCAATGCAATCCGCTGTACTGGCTTCAACCTCCTTAACCACCCACCATATTCACCGGACTTAGCCCCAAGTGATTTCCACTTATTCCCAAAATTAAAAGAGGAAATTCGTGGAACAAAATTTCACGATAATGACGCGGTCATGGCTGCCGTAGAGGAGTTTTTCGAGAGTCAAGAAAAACATTTTTTTTCACAAGGAATAAGGAAGTTAGAAACGCGTTATTCTAAATGCATTGCATTGGAGGGAGATTATGTAGAAAAATAAAATATTTTTGTTTAAATCTTGGCATTTTTTAATATTGATTCCAAGAATTTTTTGATTCACCCTCGTATAATGATACATACCTACTTACATATGCAAATATGTGTATGTGTTTAAATTTCTTTATTTTATGGCAATAAAGAAATTTATTATTATTATAAATAGACTATGTATAATTATACGTAAAAATGCTAATACTAGGGGTATTAGCATTTTTCATTTTCATTTACCTACCTACTCTAAATACTTACAAATATTCCTAGGTTTGAATACTTAGTGTATTTTCCTACCGCAACATACCCTACCTTTCTAATTGCATAATTTCATTGCATTAGGTGTCTATTCGATAGAGTATTCGAACACCCGCCCTTTCCATGTTTCAAATTGAAAACAAACACTTCATCGGTAAGAAAACTGCGCAATTTCCCTGAATCATAATATTTGCTAATTATGTAATCAATTCGTCGGTCGTGGTTCCAATACTTATCTTCTATATCTATTCTATATACATATAATAAATCTGTAGACGAGGCGTTTCTGTACATTGAAAATTAAAAAAAAAAATAGGTGGGGTGTTAAAGGATAACCAACAGATGCCATTTCATCAATTTTTGTAATTTTTGTCTGTTTGGATGTGACAGATTTTTTATTTGAACAGGTTCAACGTAAAAAGTACCAAACCAATAGGGTAGGGTAGGGTAAGGGGTAGGACACCACGCGAACGATAGCGCCGGGCAGTTAGAAATAATCTATATGGCAAAACAACGTTTGCCGGGTCAGCTAGTTAATAATAAAAGTGTATTGCATATTCATCATAATTTATTTTAAAATAAGCATTAATATACACAGAAAAGCTATGATTTAAAAATAAGTATAAATGCCATTTCCACTGAATTTAATTATCTGTTCCAGTCTACCATCCTGAAGACTGCCATCCATTGTTGGAACGGGAGCGGGAGCCTAGGTCTGGTCCGTCCCAGCCGTTGGAAGAATCAAAACTTTCAATCACAGTGGAATCTGAAAATCTGTCGTTCCATCCAGGAGACGATCTGAATGAATTGCCGCCATAACCACCGTCGGAGCTGTATCCACTTTGTGACCAACCGCTGCTTGAAGGACTTCTGTTTCCGTTTCCGCTGCGGCTTCGACCGCTTGATCCGAAGGTAGAGGTCCCGCGCCAGCCACCATTACTGCCTAATCGACCCAGACCACCTCCAGAGCTGGCCCAGCCACTGCCAGAAGAGCGTGCGAGACCAACGGAAGGTGCTCCACTGAAACCGTTGCTTACTTGCCAGCCGCTACCACCTGGAAAGAACACCATAGTGGTGATTATTTTTATACGACTACGGCGAAGCAAAAAGGAGGGTTATGATTTTGACCGGTTTGTATGTATGTGGGTATGTATGTACAGACGCCAAGCACATCAAGCTACTACAATCTGTCAAATTTCATTAATACATTGTCAACTTTATTGCTAAAGCATAAGGTCCAAAGTTGGTTGGGAGAATTTGACAGTTTCGGGTAGCTTGATGTGCTTGGCGTCTGTACCAGATAGCGAGAGAGACAGAGAGTATCAGTAGCAGACATGAACGCGTCTGCTAAGGCGAAGTCCTTTATTTTGGGCTAGGGTTAAGCCCTAAAAGAAACATATGACAAACATAATGTAGTTACCAACTTTACATGGGCTGTGCAAAAATGTAATACGACATCATTTTTTTTTATATTCCTTTTATGCATATAATAAATACCTAACAAAGTGTGTAGTAGGTAGGCACCTAATCTAAATATCTAAATATCATGACAAACGCTTGAGTTACTATAGGGGCCCGTGGCTAAATAATAACAGCCGCACAGGTCGATCGATCGGGTTAAGCTACGCTTGCCGCGGTTGGTATGTGGATAGGTGACCATCTTTACATACCGAGACCTCTCCGTGCCTCGGAAAGCACGTTAAGCCGTTGGTCCCGGCTGTCAGTCGTGGATCTTTGACAGTCGTTACGGGTAGTCAGAAGCCCGAAAGTCCGACAACCAGTCTTACCAAGGGGTATCGTATTACCCAGTAACTGGGTTGTGGAGGTCTGATAGTCGCTCCATGTAAAATACTGGTATTCAGCTGCATCCGGTTGGACTGGTAGCCGACCCCAACATAGTTGGGAAAAGGCTAGGCAGATGATGACGCTTGAGTTACTATACTCAAGGCTAACCACAACATTTTGGGATAAGATTAAATAGATGACACTGGTGGGCTTGAATTAGAGTTCCCTCGGCTTCTTAGTGTCTTCATTTTATTTATACCATACCTGCTCGGAAAGTACCTTATTACTTTTTCTTAATGATCATTAGTACTGTTGTACTTTGCGGGTCGAAAAAGTGTATGTAAATCCATTGAGCGTGCTGCGTTTTTTTTATTTACAGCAATTCAGTAGAGCAGTTAACCTACTTAAATATGCCAAAAGACATAAAGTTTAGATCACTAAGCGCATAATGATACTGGCCACATACTTTTGCTGATCATTGAAACCAATATTAATCACCCTGGCAAAAGTTAACATTAACTTTACATAAAAAACTATTTTATATTCCTCGTAGGTATAATATAAAGCACTATGTATCACACGGAGGAAAGTGCGTATTAAGGCCCTCAGGTGAGCCTCGGGCATCAAACTACACCCTCGTTAGTAATCAGTCACTTTCACCTCTCGGTGAACAATGTACTATATTGTGTTGAAGACAGCTACCGGATGGATTTAGTTAAGTCCCCGGGCAAGTTATGACAACCGTACACATAAACACCTGTCATGTTATCTCTGCACCATCATGTTAGAGCGCAAAGTTTAATAAATAAATAAACCGTAATTTATTATGTTACTTACCTGGAGAACGGACATCCCGGCTGGCTATGGCTGCTGCTGCGGTAATGAGCACTAGCATCAGAATCTTCCCCTGAAATAATAGAATTAATGATGAATAATATTCAAGATTTGCAGGACTCTTTTTCGCTTTTTCGTCTTTTTCTTAAGATTGCGTTCGTTATTTTTCGGACACCATAGAAGTCATAGTAACTGATTAAAATACGCCTCATCATAAAGTCGTAACAAAATGACACAGGAGACTCACCATCTCTAGTAGTGGTACTCAGTTCTTTGGCAACGAGTCGTGAATCCCATCATATTTATACCATTTAAGCCTGCATCCCAAACCCATCCAGTTTTTACTGCAATACATCAGAGGTTCAGTATCATAAGCCCAACAATAGCGTTACCTATGTTAAAGTGACACGATTTGACTATTAATTTGATGAGCTTCAAAGTGGGAACAAAGACACAAAGCTAGATGTGTCATCAGCAATTAATTAAGAATTATGTTTCTAAAGTTATTGCTTCAAGGTTAGGTTTGGGACATTCCAGTTTATTCTATGTATTAGGTCACTAGGCGAATAATAACATAATCCACTGTCTCATTATTACAGCTTGATATGAGTAACTAACTCGGATAACACTCAGGACACAGGAAGATACCGAAAAACATACGGTACCATCTGCTGGTCCTACATATAGATATTTGTTCTGCACGAAGTCTAAGTCAAGTTGAACGGAATATCGTTTTAAGGGGATTTAAGGTGAAACCATCTTTTGACCGCTGACCTCAAAGATGATGATGATATTGAAAGAGAAAGAAGGGGGATGTCGGTGAGAGGTAATGTAATCGATCGCAGATTTGCACGTTGTTCCAGATTAGTAAAAATAACCTTATTTCATACATATTGCGCCTCATTTTACACGTGCAGCCTGTGGGTAGATTACTCTCAAAAATCGTACAGCGCCTTTCGCATTCAATTTTCATTTCGCGAAAAAAAGTAATCAGCTGTTCCCTACATTTATGTTCGTTTATCTCGTCAAAATGTAGGGAACAGCTGATTTTTTTTCGCGATTTCAGGTTTGGTTCCTAAAGTAGTTGGGATGAGTTTATCCCGAGATCAAACTTAACATTGTAGTTGAAAACATGTTCTCCCGTATATATTCCAACTGCAAATTTACCTACCTAAGTTTGTCGACTATTACTCGTTAACTTGTAAAGCCTACTTAGCTGTGATAGTTTTCCTTTTAACTTCGTTATATATTCTTCTGCCGTAATTTTTTTCACATTACCAAAGCAACCATTTAGTTGGCGGGGCAGGCAGGACACTTCCCGAAGGACGCAACTTTTTCGGTCACAGTACCTTACCGTAATGGTTTAAAGCACAAAGCTCAAATTTTTATAATAATAAATGTTTAAAAGAAACTGAAACAATTTTTAATTCATAAATATTTACTCCACAGCTGAGTATATGGAGGACACCACTTAATTGAGATTATTACAATAAATTACATTTAATTTAACGATTTTATTCTCCTCATTGGTTTAGATGTTGTTAGAATGGTTGTTTCTTTTTTTTGTTTTCAATAAAGATTTAAGTATTATTCTAAGTTACACTCTATTATTTCCTTGTACATTTAATTAGATTATTATTATCTTGACATTGGTATTTGCGTGTTAGTATGTACCTATATACCTAAGTAATTGAGTTATTTTATTTTAAATATGTGTATGTGGTTTCGACACAACTAACTTTATTTTTATTTGTATGCTCTCGAGTAAAATAAATGCTCCATGTAAAATACTGGTATTCAGCTGCGTCTGGTTAAACTGGAAGCCGACCCCAACATAGTTGGGAAAAAGCTAGGCAGATGATGATGTATGCTCTCGAGTAAAATGTAGCGAACTGACCATCTTATTATAACATCGTATTGTAATGACACTTACGAATAAATTTGATTTGATTTATATTTGATATATATGATTTCCTGCGGCCTTCACAAGGTCGTCGGACCACCTTGTGGGAGGCCTTCCAACGCTACGTCTTCCGGTACGCGGTCGCCACTCCAGAACCTTTCGGCCCCATCGGCCATCTGTTCTGCGAGCAATGTGCCCTGCCCACTGCCACTTAAGTGTGGCAATTCTTCGGGCTATGTCGGTTACCTTGGTTCTCCTGCGGATCTCCTCATTCCTGAGTCGATCACGCAGGGAAACTCCAAGCCTTTTGGGTGACTTTTAGCCTTCTTATAAGGCCCATTGTGAGCGACCACGTTTCAGTGCCATAAGTCATCACTGGCAACACGCACCAAGTATAAGTACCTACTTACAATAATTAGCTTCGACAGACCTTCCCAATTCTAGTGTAAATTCAAGATTGACACGCAACGTGCTCGTAACTACATCTAGCGGGGATATTTCGAACAACTGAGACTACTGAGAAGTACCAAGACAATTCTCGCGGTACCTATAAAACGGCGAAGAGTTTCATTATTTAGTTCTGTTCACTGCAACGCAATGGCGCTGTAAACAATAATGCATAAAACTGTAAGGGCGGAGAAACATGATTTGTTACATTATCATATGTAATATATAATTTTATATTAATAGGCAGGTATTTTTTATTAGATATTTTTATATCTGTTTAATAATTGAATTCCTAGCCAAGTATATAAAACAATGCAACCTTCTTGCTGCGACTAAAGGAAGCAGACTGGTCTACAAAAATGTTGGAATGCCATCACCATCATCATCTGCCTAGCCTTTTCCCAACTGTATTGATATTGGCTTCAGTCTAACTGGATGCAACTGAATACCAGTATTTTACATGGAGCGACTGTTGACCTACACAACCCAGTGACTCGGTAATACGATACCCCTTTGTCAGACTTTCGGACTTCTGTCCACCCGTAACGACTGTCAAAGATCCAGGAATGACAGCCGGAACCACCGTGCTTTCCCAAGCACGGAGGGTCTTGGTATGTAAATATGGTCACCCATCCACGGACCAATCGCGGCAAGCGTAGCTTAACCCGATCGATCGAACAGTGCGGCTATTATTACTTAGCCACAAGCCCTTCTTGGAATGCCCTCAATCAACGTTTTTGTCTTTTAATTAGTGCACAATTAATTGGCCAGCTTTAACATACGTAGAAAGGGGTTTATGAAACCTTTTGTGATTTTGATTGGTTAAAAAATACTCGTATACACGAGTATTTTTTAACCAATCAACCTAACCTAAGTATTTAGGTAAAATAATCATGGATAAGAATATGGATTCTGTTCGATAGGTATGCAAGATGGTGGCCACCGGGCTGGTTTTAGTGAGGTAAAAATCCCACACTCCCTGGTTTTATCCTCATTTAAATAATTATTAAAGGAAATTAATTAAAGAAAAAGGCAGGAGCTCATTGAGCATCAAAAAGTTCGTCCGCATCGCTGTCAATGGGATAAATGCCAAAAAGTTCGTCCGCATCGCTGTCAATGAGATAAATGCCCAAAAGGCTGGCAGTATTACCACGTTGGATGGCAATGCTGATTCTTTGGGCTAGAAATATGTCAGCATGTTTAAAATAATATTTTTACTTAGTTAAAGTTGGAACAGAAGTAAAAATCTTAATATGAACTCCCAGCTATTAAATGAATAGCTAAAAAGTAGTTTAACGAATCGCACAACATGACATCACACTCGTTTTCCCCGAAAGATAAGGCAGAAATGTACTACACATAGTACCTACACCCACAACACACTACACTACACACACACACTCTTTCTCTCACTTTCTATTTGATTTTTATTTGTTGCTAAGGATTTATCTGGTGTATTGTGTCTTATATTCTGTGCTAAATAAATGTATTTTCTTTCTTTTTCTATTCTTTATTTCGTCTGCTATTGAGTCTTATGTAATAGGGGGCGAGCCTTTATTCAGACTCCAGACTATTACGGAGAAATTCCCGATGGAAAAATTCACGAACACTTGACCCGACCTGGGTATCGAACCCAGGACCTCATACTCCAGTGCTGTAGTGCTTGGTCTAGTAACTAACGAGCCAGTAGGGGCAGTCGGCTTATCGAATCATTTTGCGTCATCATCTGCCTAGCCTTTTCCCAACCATGTTGGGGTCGGGTTCCAGTCTAACCGGATGAAGCTGAATACCAGTATTTTACATGGAGCGACTGCCTATCTGACCTCCACAACCCAATTACTGGGTAATACAAAACCCCTGGTTGTCAGACTTTCGGGCTTCTGACTACCCGTAACGACTGTCAAAGATGCACGAATGACAGCCGGGACCAACAGCTTAACGTGCTTTCCGAGGCATTTTGCGTCAATTTTAATGATATGTACCTAGAAGTAACAGTGTTAATGAACTTTTGTTGTTTTGTTGTAATGGCTGAAGGCTGTAACACGGTTAAGACAGAAGCTTATCAACCTGAAATTTCCTTAAATACCGCCATAAGGTGATAAAGAAATTATACCGTGTTAAGGTTCTGCTTCTGTCAAACGACTCTTTAAATATTCATTACCTGTTATGTATTCCGGGTAGGTACCCGGCATTTGCATGGAAATTACACAATACAATTTTACATCATCATCCGGCTCTATATCGTACTCCACTGCTGGAAATAGCCCTATAGACATCTAAAAAAGAGGGTCAAGGAAGATTGGACCATAATTATTGCAGAGCAAGGACGAGGTTTGGGTTGTGATGGACTACTTATTGGTACGTCATGACTTGGAGTAGGTAGGTACCTACGGTCACCAAACGCTCCGACAAACCACTTGCGGAATAGACATAACATAAAATCACACGATATATGACAAATTGTAATTTTCCAATTAACGTGTGATTTTAAACAATGAACGTTTTATAAAATACTAGCTTCTGCCCGCGACTTCGTCCGCGTGAATTTCTTGCTCCCCCAACCCACCCCGTCGCATCGCATCGCCTGCCTGCGCTATTACTTCGTTTTTTTTTGTTTTTTTTTCTTTTTGCTCGACTCCTATGGATATTAGCGTGATATTAATCTAAAATGATGTTACAGCCTTCCTCATGAATCGGGCTATCAAAAGCATAAAAAAAAAAACAAAAAAAAAAATTACAAATCCGACTGGTAGTTTTCGAGATTAGAATAGAATGACATGCACAGTATTTGTTTCATTCTCGTGTTTTATTAACATAATAGTAAGATAATCATCTCCACGTATGAATCGATGACGGTGACGATTGACCGGTCACCTCCGGAGAAATAACATCAATATCAAAGTTTGTATTGACTATTATCACAAACATTCATAGAGTATTCTAAACGAAAACTTATTCAACCGATTCGAATTTTATTAACGGAGATGTATGTATCTACCCATGATCTCGATATTTAGAATGTCAGAAATAAACAAACACATACCTACATAACAACCAATTTATTTTCGAGGTCCTCTGAGAATATAAGGTTTTTCTTTTAGCACTCACTGAAACGGGATTCTTTAAGAAGTATTTCCAAGAAATAACTCGGCATTAATCGAAAAGCAGCTTACTACTTTCTTCGTACCTACTTTACTAGTTGCTACAGGACGCCAAGGTAACCATGAATTACCAAAACTACCTACTAAAAGAGCCAGAGATGCTTGATGCTCGCGGCTCGCAGGTCCTCTTGCTTTTAGCCCATTAGGCAATTGACAATGTGTTGCGAACCAAACTCGTGCATCAATTTAGCAATTTGTGTACAATACGAACCTACTGTATCCGTATGATGTATCAAATTAGATAAAACAAGATACGAGAGACCCGTATTCGAAATCGTTCGAGGGAATTCTAGAATGTTCTTTGATATGTAAACAAACTCACACACGTTTTTTTGTCAAAAAGTTTTTTGCAATATTTATTTCACTAACTTATTGGTAGGTATTATTTACGTCGTTACGGGTAGTCAGAAGCCCGAAAGTCTGACAACCAGTCTTACCAAGGGGTATCGTATTGCCCAGTAACTGGGTTGTGGAGGTCAGATAGGCAGTCGCTGCATGTAAAATACTGGTAGTAGCTGCATCCGGTTGGACTGGAAGCCGACCCCAACATAGTTGGGAAAAGGCTAGGCAGATGATGATTGGTAGGTATTATTTAATATACTTAAGTTATGTAATAAAGTTTTTTCTCTAAGTACTTATATTTCTCACAAATTCCCTTATGAGTAATTTTGTTTATTAGGGTTCCGTACCAAAATGGTAAAAACGGAACCCTTATGGTGAGACTAAGTCTGTCTGTCTGTCACAACTGTATATCTCAAGAACTACTAATGCTATAAACTTGAAATTTGGAATAGTTTTAGATGTCGTTTGCCCTACTGTTTTGCAAAATAAGAAAGAAATAAAAATATATGTAGATATATTTTTTGCAACAGGGACTGAAAGGGGGTCTGAAAAATTCGAAGTGGGGCTACTAGGGCATGTGGGGTATCATATGAAAGAGCGCAATTCGCATATTCCTTAAGCCTTACATCAATACTGAAACTTTCAGCAAGTATGTTGCTACATATTCCAAAATTTTTAGAAATACTTGCAAAATAGCCAAAGCCCTGTACATTAGCAATAAAATCAAATCAGCAGAAAATAAGATAAAAACGGTTTGGAAAATTATAAATAACGAAACTAGTAGGAATAAAAAACGAAACACTGATTACACATTGGAGACTTCACGTGGTGCCATAAGCTCTAACTTAGAAGTAGCTCAGGAATTTGTAAATTTCTTTACTAATATACCATCAAAAACGACGGAAGCCTTAAATTCCTCATCCGACGTATCAATTGATTTATTAAGAGCAAACGTTCCAGCCTGCCCGGTTGAATTTCAATTTAAACATATAAACCCCGCTTCAGTAATAAAAGCTTTTAAGCAAATTAAGATCAAATTGACCGAAGATCTTTGGGGAATGTCCATTAAAGTCTGTGCCTCCATAATTGAGACTATTGCACCTTACTTAGCCTTAGTATTTAATTTGTGTGTTGATCAAGGAATCTTCCCCGATTTAATGAAATACAGTAAGGTAATACCACTTTTCAAATCTGGGGACAGTAAAGACACCAATAATTATAGACCCGTATCCGTGTTGCCGGTTTTCAGTAAGGTGTTCGAAAAGATAATGCTTAATCAGATGCTCAATCATTTTAACATGAATAAAATCCTTCACGATCAGCAATTTGGTTTCACCAAAGGACGTTGTACGACTGACGCTGGTGTAACCTTATTAAAACACATTTTTAACGCGTGGGAAGAGGCCCAAGACGCCATTGGAATCTTTTGTGACCTCTCTAAGGCATTTGATTGCGTCGATCACGAAACCTTGCTTTTGAAACTTGAGCATTACGGACTTGGAAAACTTGCGCTCAGTTTAGTTAGTTCTTATTTAAATGATAGACAACAGCAAGTCCAAATAAATGGTGTCAATTCATATGGTTTAAAAGTAAAAATGGGTGTGCCACAAGGCTCGATATTGGGTCCTTTCCTCTTTTTAGTGTATGTTAATGATCTACTCCATTTATTAAAAAATCAACCACAAATGGTGTTATTTGCTGATGACACTTCCTTAATTTTTAAGGTAAATAGACGTGCTACAAATTTTGACGACGTAAATAACGCCCTACTGCAGGTCCAAAATTGGTTCACTGCTAATAATTTAGTATTAAATGGAAAAAAAACTAAGTGCATAAGATTTTCTTTACCAAATGTCAAGGGTAGTGATTGTGAGATAATATTGAATCAAGAGAAACTAGAATTCGTCGATAAAACTGTTTTCTTAGGGATCACGCTCGACTCAAGGCTACAATGGGGTCCTCATTTAACATCTCTTGCAGGACGGCTAAGTTCAGCAGCTTATGCTGTCAGAAAAATCCGTCAATTTACTGATGTCGATACCGCGAGACTAGTCTATTTTAGTTACTTTCATAGTGTCATGTCTTACGGTATTTTACTTTGGGGACGGGCTGCAGACATCGATTCTATTTTTATTCTGCAGAAAAGAGCGATCAGAGCCTTATATAACCTCCGCAGGCGCGATTCTCTGAGGGAACTGTTTAAGGAAATTAACATCATGACGGTACCTTGTCAATATATCTACGAAAACATCATGTATGTAAGAAAAAACTTACATCTTTTTAGTAAAAGAGGTGAAAGACATAATTATAGTACTAGAAATAGGGACCTATTAGTTCAACCAGGTTTCAGACTGGCTAAAGTAGACTCATCTTTTATGGGGTACTGTTTAAAATGTTACAATAAAATACCTCCCCACATTCTTCAACTGAATGAGACAAAATTCAAGTCTTGTATAAAACGCACACTATGCAGTCAGGCATATTATAAGTTAGGGGATTACATAGCTGATAAAAATGCCTGGCTCAATGCTGGTCCTGCTCCACAACCACAACTAATTGATTAACACCTGAAAATACTGTTGGAGCTGCTGAAGATTGTAAGACTATCTTTGCATTGTATAAACTCAATTTCATTTGTATTGTATAATTGCATAGCACAGATGTGAGTTCTATGTAAGTACTATACCATATTTTACCATTTACCGGGTAATATGTCTTTCATTGACTTGAATGTGCCCTGGCGGCTGATAGTATGTCATGCTCACACAAATGTCTCGCTGACGGTGGCGTGTATGTTGGATCATTTAGCTCCCTTCAAAATGGTTGAGCTGAATGGTGCTGATCTATGCGTCATGTTCGTGAACGGGCGCCGTCAGTTGGGGCTGGTCATCACTTAGCTGCCTCGGCTTATTTTTAATTATTTTATTTTTATTTTTGGATTGTTGTTTTAGTACTATTTGTTGTACTCTGGACGCTTTTAACGCATACGTCTTGTTTATTTTTACATCGTTCTCACATTATTTAATTATAAATTCAAAAGTAATGATGTAACTAATATTTTTGTAAAATATAATTTAAAAAGAGTGTCCATGGAGTTTCTTGTCCGTTCTTCTCCATAGGTACCTACGCTTTGGAATGGGCAACTAGCTTCACATTTTTCTGACTGACCTACTTCTTGACAATTCAAAAGTGCCTGTAAAATGGTTTAATTGAAATAAATGCTTTGAGTTTGAGAATTCTAAAACATTTTTTCTTTTTTTTTAGGCCTCATAGTTTTTGACTTTTGATGAAAAATTAAAAAAAGTTACATTAGTTCCACTATCGGTCAAGAGATGGCGCTGACATAAATCTGCATTATTCTACACCGCAGTGCAAAGTGTTAAAACTCTCTGATGAATATAGGCCTCGCCGATGAAAATTTAAAGACATATGATGGTACGGAACCCTCGGTGTGCGAGTCCGAGTCGCTCTTGCCCGGTTTTTTTTTAAACGAGTCACTTCATGTTTGTCACGTGACTATCAATAAATTACACCTACTGCTAATAAATTTTTCAAGGAAATTGTATTCCATCACATTAATGTTTTCTTATGAAATTCTTATGACAAACATAATCACGCGTAGTAAAACGTGATGAGTAACATCAAAGATGACAAGGTCGTGATCTTAAATCATATCACTTTCCTTGAACTCGAGTGATAGACCACACACTATGTTTATGGTTCGAGAAAGTTTTTCTAGCATTTTCATCAGCATCACAGATATTTTTTTCTCTATATTTCTATAAGTATGCGCCACATGTTATAGCCTCAGATTCCAATAGGACTTTTATTGAAATTTATGGCCTAACCTTTGATCTTAATCTCAATGGGTTGAGTCGAGGAGGATTTAGATAAATTCGAAACTGTCAGCACGGTTAAAGAACACTGCGGAAAGCTTGTTTATAAACCAAAAAACCGGGCAAGAGCGAGTCGGACACGCGCACCGAGGGTTCCGTAAGTACCATCATATGTTTTTAAATTTTCATCGGGGAGGCCTATATTCGTCAGAGAATTTTAACACCGTGCACTGCGGTGTAGAATATTACAGTTTTATGTCAGCGCCATCTCTTGACCGATAGTGGAACTAATGTAACTTTTGTTGATGATTTCTGAAAATGTGTGCTATTTAGAGACTTCTTTTTACTTTTCCTGTAATGTTTACCTATACTTCTATCACATAGAATAGTTTCAGATTTTTCTCTTTGCAAACTTCGTAGTAAAAATTAAAAAAAAATACCACCTCACCCCCCTTGGGTGAGGTGGTATTTTTTAAAAATTTTCATCAAAAGTCGAAAACTATGCGTCTAACAAAAAAAAGAAAAATGTTTGAGAATGTGCAAACTGCGCTCTTTCATATGATACCCCACATGCCCTAGTAGCCCCACTTCGAATTTTTCAGACCCCTTTCAGTCCCTGTTGCAAGAAATATGTATACCTACATATATTTTTATTTATTTTTTATTTGCAAAATAGTTGGGCGAACGTCATCTAAAACTGTTCTAAATTTCAAGTTGATAGCATTAGTAGTTCTTGAGATATCCAGCTGTGACAGACAGACAGACAGACTAAGTCTCACCATAAGGGTTCCGTTTTTACCATTTTGGTACGGAACCCTAAAAAACAGTTGTAATTAATAATCATAGATCTAGGTAGTTACCGGTTATTATCATTTGAAAGTAATTAAATCTTTGGAACTATGAAGCTCTAAAACTTGAACTTAGCAGTCGGTTTCTTAAACAAGAACTACTACATATAGACATTACTTATACAAAATAATTGCCATTCAGTTTTACGAGGGTTAAAGTTTCAAGAGCACGAAATCGTGGGAAAAGTAATAGATTGCAGCTATTTATAGCAAATGTAGGAACATTAATGTATGCACATGCCATTTTGTCAGTTCGGAACACTTGGAACACTTAAAATCAATGCACAAGCACGCCCCTTCAGTCCACTTCATACACATTGACGGTAAATCAAGAGGAGCCAATGGAAGCCCGTAATACATTGATTATGTATATGTAAACGAACCTCCTTGTGCGTTTACAGCACATTTATTTATTCATGAAAACATTTAACACCAAATTCACAGTTCTACCAAGACATAGCTCGAAGAATTGCTAAACTTAGATGGCCGAGGGGGCCCAAAAGTTCAGGGGTAAAAACCTTGTACCGGAAGACTCAGCGTCACGTGTCGGTACTTACGCTTCCTCAAGGTGGATCCATGACTTACTGATGGTCACGGGAATCCGCTCGATGAGGGCAGCGCTGGACCGGTGATGCTGATGACGGCGATGCTGGAGGGCATTGAGCTAAATAACAACAATGTCTAACATATATATCAATGCTTGAGAGACATCACAAATTGAAAGACATCCACTGCTGGACATTCCAGCAGTGGATGTCTTTCAATTTGAAATTATGATGGTACTCCTGAAATTCAGTGCAATTGGTTATTGAAAAGTTGTTAAATGTAAAATTCTAATAATTTATTTTCTCTTCACAAACAATGGCATCATATAAAATTACATAAGTTTAGAAACTATTGACACTAGTTGTGAGAGACTAGTGTCTGCACTGAGAATGTATAGCAGATAACCAGGGCCACACGGTATGTAAACATAATCAGTTATTTAGTAAATGTGAAAGGTTTAAAGGGCATAACATAAAAATCAATAATAAAAAAACTGGCCAAGTGCGAGTCGGACTCGCACACGAAGGGTTCCGTACCACAAGGCAAAAACACCGAAAAACACGTTTGTTATATCGGAGCCCCCTTAAATATTTGTTTTTAGTATTTTGTTGTTATAGCGGCAATAGAAATACATAATTTGTGAAAATTTCAACTGTCTAGCTATCGCGGTTCTTGAGATACAGCCTGGTGACAGCCAGACGGACGGATGGACAGACGGACGGACAGACGAACGGACAGACAGCGAAGTCTTAGTAATAGGGTCCCGTTTTTACCCGTTGGGTACGGAACCCTAAAAATAATAAAACAAAAAGAAACATCGTATACACAATCTTCACATTCGTAACACAACTAGGTGAGCACATGGTACTCGCATGTTTCGTGGTTATCGCTAAGTGCTACCCCAAACAACTCTCAGGTTAATTTTAGACGAAAAGTTCAGGAGTTATCGCTATCACGTAAGTTTAGCAACAAAACGTGATTCACGTGGAAAATAACGAGAACCGCGTAAATGTTAATCCCGGCACGTAGATACTGCAAGCTTATCTATCACAGTCTACGTTTCTAGTTGCACTTAATAAATTAATTAATGGTCATCGTTGATAGTGATTCACGCAAAATGCGCAAAACCTGTTTGTATAAACTTGCACAATATTATAATAAAAACGTGACGGCTCATAAACTCATACTTATATAATAAATTCATGATTTATTTATGGTAGATTTAGTCTGCGGATCTTTTCTCGTTTTCTAGAATGAAAAATCATTGAGAATGAAGCAAGTTAAAATCCAAACAAATATTATATTATTATGAATAAAGCATTTTTTAAATTAACGATAGTAACCATGGGGATTAACACAACTCTTAGCTTTATTAGGATACAATGTACACTTTTCATTTTCAACTTTTTATGGGAAAAAACCACATCCACCGATGTGATGAGAATGTATTTATTAATATTATTCTTATCGTATGATTTAGAAGCAAAACTCCTTGTAAAAGGGTTCATTAGAGAAAGTTTCTACTTCCACCAGGTATGGCAGAAGAACTTCCTTGGAAATAGCTATTTCTACTAGTGTTTCTGTTTGAAAGGTATGAGAACCAGCGAAATTTTAGGATCATAAGCCTTTCCTATTTTATCTCGCAAGATCACTTCTTATTGATGTCGTGTCCTGCGTGTCCTGTCAGCTGCACGTTGCAGGAACTGGTGGACGCTACTGATGGCGCCAAACAAGTAGCCAAATTCCGGGCCGAGTCCATTTAGATTGCCTTCGACACGCTAAGAAGAAGAATACTTCTTATTGGCAAAGCCCTTGGTGTAGCAACTCTTTATCAGGTGGCTGTGTTATCACTTTCATATTATCACAGGTGGGCCGTCGTCGGTTATTCTGCCCTTCACAAAACAAAATTCAAAAGATGCACCTAAAACATGAGCTTGTTGTAACACAAAGTGGAGTTTAATCATCTGTTTTCAGATAATTTCAGATAAAAAATTTATTATACCAAGGTCAATACCAATGGTTTGATAGACCTAAGTAGGTATAACTTATTATCTATTTATCTTAGGTTAAGCAAAGGTCAAGATTTAATCTATTGTTACATGATTAAAATAATTATTCGTATAATTTTTATTATTTATAATAATTATTATGTAATTTTGTTTTAGTATTCATAAATAATCATTGATTTTAGTTACCCAAATCTGTTCAAACAAACGTTTAAGCTCAGGCTACCCGCAGACTGCGGGTAGCCTGAGCTTAAACGTTTGTTATGCAGGCATCTGCCCTAGCGCACCCCGTCAGTTAGTGCTGACATCACTTTGAGGCGCGCGTGGAATACAACGCGCCGTCGACCCGGGCCTGGTCCTCACCGGACGGCGAGCTGCCCATTGCTCGCCGTCCGCAAGCCCGCGCCTGCGGTGGCCGGGCTGTATATTCCCGACGCCCAGGGCGTCTCCTGCTTCTAGGTCCGGACGCGAGAGATCGCCGCCGCCGATCGCCGCCGTGAGGACGCGGTGGGTGTTCTGCCCAAGCTGGACAGACCTCCACCGTATGCTCCACCGTGTCCTCTGGTAGGCACAACAGCTTACATGAGATTCGACGGGGAATCCGGGGTCAGGTCATGTTATTGTATCGATCTGTTATATATAACTGTGTGGAAAAGTCGTTAAATTGTATTGTCTGATTACTACCTACCATTAACTAGGTGCATGTAATATGGATGATGGAGATTCGGCTCCCTGTCACAATCTGCACAGTGAAGCTGATCATTCTGTTATCATCAAATGCCTATTACTTCAGTCCAAAAAAAATAAAACATGCCTTATCCTTTCTATTATTAGGTATACTTATAAGTGCCCTAGCTCATAGGTATCTACTCCTTTCACCTTTTATACCCTGTTTTTGTCCAGACGGTAAAAAAGTCAGCCGGTATTTGGGCATATCGATATTTATCTCTTTAAAAATTTTTATCCTCACCCGAGAGCGGCTTATAGTATGATAATGAGAAGATACACAAATTGCACATCCTCCTTGGTGACCCTCATCACCAATTTGTTTGCCAATTATCGTGTTTTTTAACTGATTGTTTCTTTATCGGTTTGAAAGTTACAATTTCATTCATATTGCAATTAATACATGCTGATAGCCATTCTATCAGCATGTATTAATTGCAATATTTTTGAGTAACTGAAGCAACAAGACCACAACCACATATTCCACACATTCTTGTTCTCATGCACATATTCTGCGGCATGGTACCTAATAAATCTGCCTCTGGACACGTAGGTTGGAATGGAGCTGTTGTAGAACTTTATATGAAAAGGTTCATCCAGGACAGTCAGTACCACGAGTCCAGGGGGCCTAAAAGGCCACTTTGGCAGACTCATAAAAGGATAACATTATGAATAATAATTGAAAGTTAACTGTTAAGTTAATCGTATTAAATCCCATTGGTGAAGGATTTTTTAGTTATTTTTTTTTGTATGTGCTAAAATACCAATCAATCCAATCCAAATCCAACCCCAATCTCTTTGATTATACCTACGTAGTGCAGCGAAAAAAAGAAAAACACGGACTGTCTTCGGCATATTATGATTCATAATGTTATCCTTCTATGATTCTGCCAAAGTGGCCTTTCTAGGCCCCCTAGTCCTACTTGTAATGTCAAGCAGCATTGCTAACTGTGAATCTATCAGTGACGGTAGCTAGTTTTGGGTGACTGCCAATATGATAAAAAGTTTCTCATAAAGTCATTATGACGGTGCTAATTTCCTTAAAGTTAATGGAGGTTAAGAAAACCGATGGAGTTTACCGAAAATATAAAATACAGAAAATATAATGCAGTACCACCTAGTTGGATGAGGGATTACGGCGAAAATTCTCATAGATACTTCATATATTATTAGTCTACCGACCAGTCCTAAAGTGATGGATGGGCACATCACTTTATGGATGATGTGCTGGATTACATTGTAACATTCTCAGCTCGTGTAGATTGACATTAATTCAATCTATTTTTTGGTATACTTTATTCGTAGCCAGCACTTATCCTAAATAAATTGGGATAAAGTCAGAAAAATGGCGATATTGTTACTAATGTGTAGTACTTCAAGAGTACTGCTACTACTACCTACTGTGTAGCTAAGCTTTTGAAACTCGTTGAAATCCAAAAAGCTCAGCTTGAAATACATAATTATGGTGCAGTAGCTGTTGCCCGTGACTTCCTCTGCGATCCAGGATGAAAAGCGTACCTACGTTCTTACCAAGGCCATGGTCTATCGGTGTGCAAAATTTCGTCCAAATGCGTTCAGCTAATTTAGCATGAAAGCGGGACAAACAAACTCACTTTCGCATATAGTGTTAGTTAGGATGTCACTGTGGCATGGCTTTTAAATGCCTAAGTACTTATAGCCGTACGAGGATCTTTTGGCGCATGGCCAAAGTCGGAACGAGCGTAATCATCTTGTTTTTTTCAATACAATTTCACGAAATATTTGCCCAAATGTTTATCAACAACGCCCCTCTTTCATTGCCATTCAAGCGCCAAAACATCTATCCTTTTAGGGCATGGTGCTATAGCTGTGCATGCTGTGTCTATCGCTTAGTATTGTGAACTTGGCTAGAGAAGATAACTTCTACCGCTATTTATTTAGAAAGAGATCGGTTCATATTTGCATGTGCCAAAAACTGGTCCGACAGAAAAGTCTCAAAAAAAAAAAACAAGTTTCCTGCTCAAGACATGTTTTTTTTGTTCAAAAATAAAAGGAAAATTTATACCTTTTGGATCATTTATTATGATCATGCAGTCTGTGAACTAAGAAAACAGCGATAATGCTACTCCAATGTCTCGAATGTTTACAAAGTATCTTACGTAGGTACCTAATAAATAAGTAGGTTTACACACAGGCGACAACAACAAAATCTTGCGGAGCCGCGTTTTAGATTTGGGCTGTGTATATACAGGGTTATTGGTAAAACACCAGCAACCTCTTAAGAGGTCATTGTACTCATCACTATGAACAACTTTTACTATGGGACCAAACCTGAAATCGCGAAAAAAAAATCAGCTGTTCCCTACATTTATGTTCGTATAACTCGTCAAAATGTAGGGAACAGCTGATTTTTTTTTTCGCGATTTTATATTTATGTATAATAACATAGGTACCTAATAAGTAAATGGTACCTATTCAACTATACTTGACGGGGGCCTAAAACGATGACGATTATGATGATACCTGTGTACCTACGACAAATGATTTTTTTTTTTTAATTAAGCGGAAACAACGTATAATTAACATGCTCAGCATGCTCATTTTCCAGTGCATCATCACTGGAAAAGAGAAAATGCTAAAGCGCCATTTGGGCCAAAATGGATTAAATAAAAATATCGTTGGATCAGATTTTTTTCTACCTCGATCTGTTTTGGTTTCAAGACAAACAGACAATGTCTGTCTAAAAAAACTGATGAAAATTGTTTAAAAAAATCGAATCCAACAATATTTATTATTATAACTCATTTTGGCCCAAATGGTGCTTTAGCATTTTCTCCTTTCCAGTGATGAATTTATTTATTGATCTACTTACTTCTACCATTACAGGATAACCTAATGTGATAGAATTAAGACAGTTCTTAGATTCCTTTCAAAATTACCTACACATTTTGCAGTTTTGCCGTTTTTTTTTTTAAACCGCCCAGTGTTAAAACTGAAAATTCTATTAACAATAAATTCAGTCAAAGTTCTGTTGTGACTTCGCCACTTCACAAAAAGTTTCATAAGCCAAGATCTGCGGTAATAACGGTGGACTTTAGACACTTCATTACAATTTTATATCATATGGGGTGACTTTGGTCCAAGGGTCACTAAACCAATCAGCTGTGTGCATTACTCCACCCGCTGATTAGACCACGCGGGATTGTGTATTTTGACCCTAAGTCTTTGCGGTGACGTCGTGTCAGTGCTCGCGCGCAAGTCTTCCCGCGATCGCGACGAATGATAGCGAAAACGCATTTGTATATAATCGGTCGCGAGGAAATTCAGCTGCCAGTCTTCTGCGGTACGTCTGTCATCAATCACATCTAACGGGCTGCAACTAGACGCGATATAGAGTGGATGATACCCTCTATCGCTAGTTCCGCTATTACATCGTTCTAAAAAACAATACAGGTACCTAAGCTTTTTTATTTTTGTTTATAAGGTTAAATGAACTGCTGAGTTCCTTTTGTTTTTAATAATTAAAATTATTCTAAAATTATAAGTAGTCTGAGCAACTTAAAACGTTGTTAAATAGGTTTTTAAAGAACGTATACATTTTTGAAATAGTAGTAATATCAATCTGTTTTATGTGAGAAACCATCAAATCTTATTTTGAGTTATTTGAAAAAGAAAAAGTAATTCCTTTTTATAATAATAGTGAATAATTCGCAACCGCAAGCTTAGAATTGAATAATACATTAATTTCCCAGTTAATTAATAATTCTTTCAGCATTAAGAGCGTTTACGACGTACGGGATTTCATACAAATTTTCAAGCCCTTGTTTTTCGAAATGAATGAACCGATTTTAATGAAACTTCATACGCTTATGCAGGATACAAAAGTCTAAAAAGTTAGTAAAGAACATTCACGAAACGTCTTATTTAAAAAAAGATAACTGCATATCTGTTTCTATGGAAAATTTAAAATCGGTCTAATTTGGGTGTAACACATGAAGGTGAAACATATTCGAAAATGTTCGTAACTAACTTTTTAGACCTTTGTACGTCGTAAACACTCTCAAGTATTTCATAAAACTGGTTATTTTTGAGAAACGATTTTAATCGGTTCCTAAAAGGTACCTATTCAGCAATCTATACCTATTCAATTGCAGTTACGTGCATATTAAAAGTATGTGCACTACAATAATAACTAAACGCCGGTTTTCTGAAGGTTGCAAGTAATTTATTGTGGTGTTTATCCAGTGACAAAACAGCAAGTTATAAAAACTGTTTAGATACCTACATAAATATTATAACTTTTATTTTATTTCTATAATTGGTGTAAATACCTACAATATTGATTATTTCTGATTACTATTAAAACTTCTATCAGAATTTAAATAATTTTCCAGTGTTTAATACACAAAAAGTGAGGTAATGAGAAATTCGAGTTTTAGAAACGTTTCAATGTTTTAGAACCTGAAACTTTATTTAATGTTATTAAATAATTTTTCATACCACTGGTGTGTAGGTGACCTACCTACTTCCGGAAAGTTACGGGAAAATTAAAGACAAAATCATTTGATGAGAGATAAAATTATTAGGTGGGTATTATCATCTCTATAAACATAAACTTTAATAACTTCCTTTAAATAATAGCGACTGACAGGAGACCAGAACATACAATCCTGGTCCAGAATAAGAGTCCGTAAACCACGTGGGACATGTGTGCAGAGTTTATTTTTCTTTGCCTTATTCGTGACCAACTTTTTACGGGATCCAAAATCTATCTATACTTAAAAATAAAATTGAAGTGTCTGTTTGTAATGTCAAAATAACAGGTTTTTACTAAATGCATAATTATGACCTAAATACGGTATTTATTATAACGAAAAACATTTTTTCAAAATTTTATCTGTCTGTCTATCTGTATGTTTGTTCCGGCTCATCTCAGAAACGGCTGAACTGATTTTAGCACAAAGCTGATGTTATAAGGAGTAACTTAGGCTTCTTTTAATTTAGGAAAAAAAATTAGGGTTCCGCGTAAAAAATTAAAACCCATGAAATCCAATTTGACACTTTTCCGACATGCACGCGAACTTAGGGCCAGTTTTTTGACTCGTAGTTAACTCTTGTTAGAAATAGTAACTAATGGTTAAACTTTGGCAAAATGCGTTTTTAATCAATGGTTTGTCTTTGAATTTTCAAATAATTCACTTATAGTTTTATAAGTCGCGGGCTCACCTAGTCCCGTATTAATATGTTTATGCAAAACATATTAATACTTTCGTTAAACAATTTTTCAGTTTTTACGTGGTTGGCGAAAAGCAAGGTATAACATAACAGTATCATGACAATTAACACCATACCCATTATGACGTTGACCACTAAGCCTAATTTAGCGTCAAGTAATTAGTGTGCTCATCATCCAATCACAGAACTCGACAATGGGCCACATTATCATGTTAAACACTTCAAGTACATACTCGTACTTACTTTTAAGTTAAGTATTTCTCATTAAAGTTAAAAAAGTTTACTGCCTTATTTAATTCAAACAAACATATCTATGTACCTACCTGCTTTGTTTCGAGTTTTTCGTGAAAAGTTCAATGAATGAAATGACTAGACATTATTAATCTCATTCAAACTCTAACAAAAAAATCTAAATTTCCATAATTCATGCACGTGTGTCAGTCACCTAATATTTTCGCATAACTTTGAAAAGGCACATAAAAGGTACCTTTACGTTTATTTTTTATTTTTTTCGGGTATGCAGGCTCCTACTTAACGTTATTTCAGCAAAAAATAATTATAGAGGAAACAGTAACATTTTTATTGTTTTTTATTTTTTGTTTCCATTGTTAACAAATCAAGTTGTTTTTTTCACAAAAAGTAATTAATAAATAATTTGATGTATTTGCAAAACTAATTTAATTTATTTTAAGGTACAACAACAATATAAACGGGTATTTAAAAGTTGTACTAAATTTAAAACATAGGTAGGTACCTACTTGAATATTTATTTTAAAACAAAACATGTCGAATGCAGACTAAAATTGTAATTAAATATTGTATGTACACACAGCTCCATTAAGTAGTTACCCCACCTAAAGACATGTGCGTTCAAATCCGTGATAGGCCCAAGTTGGTTTTTGTATTTTGCAAAAACATTTTATTTTAAATAATGTATTGTTTTAGTGAATAAATAAGTTTAAGTAAGTATTTTTTTTTAATTCTGTTTTTATTATTGTTTTTTTCAATAAAACAATACTTTTGCGACGACAAGCAACAATAATAGGGTTAACATTTACGACAACTTATTCATCGTCTAAATAGACTGGAGGTTTCAAGACCGCTTACCGTGCATAAGATTGGAAGTTCAAATCCTATATAGGCACGAACACATTTCGTGCCTATATAGGATTTGAACTTCCAATCTTTGTTCATTACATTATTTTGATATATTTTTCTATTTTGTTTTAAGTAGTAATTATTTATAAAGAATTAAAAAATCAAGAAAAATAAAATACTTTATTAATCATTTAATAATATTTGTTATTGCTATTATTTAACAAAACTATGATCTTATTTTACAACAAACAGAACAACTATTTTAGTTCTCATAAAATCAGAAATCATTAAAAAAAATAATTGATAAATAGTAGTCGTTTGCTCTTCGCCGTTTTAAGTGAACGTATACAAAGTTCTAACTTGAAGGTATGGATTAATTTTATAAAGACAACGTAAGTAAGTAAAATTAATGGATACCCTCAAATTATAACATCTTTCGATTAGACAGGGACCTAAAGATATAATGACTCAGCCGATAGTAGATAACAATTTCATCGCAATTCATATGGGCTCGCTGGCTAGTTCGTCAAACTGCCGGTATGAGTATGACGACGTTCGGTGATGCGATGGTTCGAATCCGAGTCAACACAATGGACTCTTTTTGAAGTATTCTTTAGATTATTCGTAAGGAATTCAATGTTGTAGCAGTGTAACATTTTAAAACTTGAGGGGTTAGGACATAGTGACGCTTTCTGTACCTAGGTACTCATTTAAATACCTATTAACAACGAAGTTGGTATTTTTTATAATTTAATGTTTTGGTGTGAAAATGTACGTGTATGTGTGTGGGTGTGTAATTGATTACTAATTCAATTCAGTACCAACGACAGCCGATCGATTCTGTAAAAATCTCACCGTGAAAACTTAGGTGAAGTGAGTTTGTTTTTGCTAGGCATTGAAACTATTGACAGCTCACTCCACGCTCACTTCACCTAAGTTTTCACGGTGAGATTTTTACAGAACAGCACCCCTGTATAGGTAACTGCTTACTTACTAATAAAATTATTAAAGGTTATTTACGTGTCAATGCGGTAATGCCACCCGATAATAAAAGGTTACTAATATAAAGGAATCATCTGTGTCGCGAGATCGCGAACTGTCACCTTTCATCGCACACAAAGCGCGCTCTATCTCGCGATCTCGGCGCGATTGTGATCGCATCAGACGGATCACGCCACTCCCGCGCAGTCGTCACCGCGGTCAAATAACACACATATGAATAGCGTTAGGCTGACTCTACGAATCAACATAGAATTCGCAATATGAGACCGAATAATATTCTACCAGGAGTTCCATTTAACTGAATCGAGTTTATTTGGCGCAATAGAGTTCATGAAAATTAAAACTTTGACCACGAATTTACAATGTAGGTGTAAAAAATAAGCCAAACCAAACATTTATCTATTTTAGGTATTCCTAATTTTAGAACTTGATCGCGATTTCTTAAATTTCAATGAAAGCATTATCTTTAAGAATCGACCCGTCACTTATATACTAAATAATACATGATGGTGTCAATTACCATCCAAAAGGGTTTTTTTATAGACGTTGCGGGTCATACTTAAAATTCGTAATTTTAAGTACGTAACTCTATGACTTAAAACTCCATCAGCTGTCAGAGATTTAATAAGAAGTTCCGAGCATATAAAAAGTGCGGAGGACCCATCTAACAACTAGAACATAGCGTCAGACTCTAACTTATTTTAAAATAAAATTATTAACAAAATATAATAAAAAAATGCCTTTAACTACCTTAAACAAACGCCATTGGCAATCAGACAAAGCTTGCTATAAAAAGGGCCAACAGCAACAACAATATTAATATTGTTGTTGTTGTTGGTTTCATTAATTAAACACCAACGTTTTTTTTCGTATATCCTATTGTGCGAGATAGCAGATTGTATGGAAATCCGAAAAATAAAGCAAATAACGTGTGAATTGGAAGGAGCTGATACTGTCATCGTTTGTAAATATTGTTATCAAATAATGCTAATCTTACTTTAATGTTAGATTGCTGACTATTAGATTCACGTCAAGTGACAAGTGCCGCAATTTGCTTTGTAGATATTATTTTGTTTTTTATTTCTTTTTTTAGATATTATTTTGAAGATAATTTGTGTATAATTTGTTTGTGTGAAATACGCCACATCACAACAACATTTTTATTTCAATTAGATTTTGATTGGTAAACAATTTACATAATCCAATTACCTATACATTTATAGGTAATGATTTTATTTTATTTACATAATTTAATAAAAAGCTTACAGTCTTAAAATACTAAGATTTTATTCAAGTATATAAAAAAGAGGGAAAATAATCTAAGGCCATCAAAACAATAATAGGCAATTGAGTTATATAAACAATTACGGACACACCTATTTCTAGCACCTATTTCTAAGTATCTCGGTCCATCGCGAATAGAGGACTTAGAGATCATAATATTCTATTAGGGATTATTAAACCTTTATTGTACCATGTTTTATAGCAAATAAAAATAATCTATTCTATTCTTAAAAAAAACAATTAAAACGTTTATGTTTTGTTTCTTCAAGCAATTTTCAATTAACTGACGCGATAAATCTGCATACAATAGCACCTAATTTACATATCTTACGTGATTATGTACCTACATTACTCTAATATTATGTATTCCAGTTAAAAAGTAGGTGACCTTCGGCGACAATGAAAACTTAATAACTGGGTATAAACCGCGGGTACTGGTAGTGATGCTATCAAAACAAATAATAGTGAAATATTTTATTTGTGTTACAAAAACAAAACTTAGTGCGTGGCATAAAATAGTATTTTATTAAATACATAAATTACGTAAATAATATTGTTATGATTGCGTGCGTATCATCAGATATCGTCGAGACAAAATCAAATGAAGTGTTGTTTTTAACATGCAAAAGATTGTAAGAGTGTGTTACATGATTGGTTCATTTTTTACCCGACTGCGTCAGAAGGAGGGTTATGTTTGTTTACGTAGTAACTTTTAAAAGCCTAGCCTGCCAAAATATGCACTCTGAATTAACATTGGTTAGGTTTATTATTGTAACTAGCTTTTCCCAAAGCTTTCACCGTGGGAAAACCGCTAAGAAAAGTTTCATTTTTCCGGGATGTAAATATCATTCTACGGCCGATAAAATATCTTTTTGTATATTTTTTTTTCAAATGCCATTTTGCGTAAATGGCATTTGAAAAAAACACGTTCCACTATTGCATTTATTAATATATTAGTATTGCAATTTTGTAATTCATTACCTAAGCATTAGATCTATTAGTCAGTAGAATAAATGTCCAAAATGGTTTTTTTTTGGTGAAAATCCCATTATTAAGATCACCTAACATTAAATTTCCCATTGGTACTATTAATTTGAATGGTAGTTTTACAACAAAAGTAATAGTGTCCACTTGTTGTTAAGTGGGATCATATTAGAGGTACTTCCGCTACTTCCGTATTATTTCCGAGTTTTCCCACAAGGTCGCCTGTCTTTCGAGATTGTGACAGAGTAGAGTTAAAGCGGCTTATGTCTTAAATTGTTTTGGTCTTAGTTAGGTATTATTATTGCTTAAATATGTTTGCTTAAACAACATTGTGGCGTAATACCTCGTTAACTTTGGTTTCACTTAAGCTAAGACGCCGTTAGTTATTAACTGACCGATTGAAACTTTAGTACAGTAGGCACGTATACGTAGCACAATAACATCCGCACGGCTCGATTGATTAGGTTAAGCTACGCTTGCCGCGGTCGGTCCGTGGATGGGTGACCATCTTTACATACCGAGACCCCTCCGTACCTCGGAAAGCACGTTAAGCCGCTGGACCGGATGTCATGCATCTTTGACAGTCGTTGCGGGTCGGTCGTCAGAAGCCCGAATAAAAGAGTTGTAGAGGTCGGATAGGCAGTCGCTCTATGTAAAATACTGGTATTCAGCTGCACCCGGTTACACTGGAAGCCGAACCTAACATAGTTGGGAAAAGGCTAGGCAGATTGCAGTAGGTACGTAGCACAAGTTCAGCACGACCGGCGCTGGTCAATTATTACCGAGAGATCCACTATTGCATGTGATCTCATGCCTCGTTCAAGAACCAATATCACAGAATGTGTATAGAATCGAGTAAAAGGTCCACTGTTATAATATCGACTGTGAAATAGAGTTCTAGCCTTCAGAGTGACTTGGGGTTACCTAGATAAATAACTGACACTATCCTATTGTGCAGACAGATTGTTTTGTTGTCGATGGACATTCTAAAAATAAAACAAATAGCATGTGAATTGGAGGTGCTGATAATGTCATCTTTTGTAAATATTTATATCAAAATAATAATGTTATCCTTCCAGTCGGAAGGGACTGTATTAGTTGAGTACAGACGCACTGAACCATTTACGGCACTGTAACTGCGCCTTCACGTGTGATTGGATGTCGAGCTGAAGGCTTAACTGGGCTTAACGAGAGAGGCACAAACGCGTCACGTGGCACGTACCACAATTTGCTTTTTAGATTGAAATTTCATAATTATTTACAAAAAAATACAAGTGAAAAATGACTAAACGTTAAATTCGTTTGTTGTAACAGTACCTACCTACTAATGTATATTATCATAAGGTGTCCTTTCCTGAAAAACTGTTCTGTAAAACCTACTTGCTAATTTGGTTTTACAGAAATGAATA
Source organism: Oligia fasciuncula (assembly GCA_963082905.1). Classification (NCBI taxonomy): domain Eukaryota; kingdom Metazoa; phylum Arthropoda; class Insecta; order Lepidoptera; family Noctuidae; genus Oligia; species Oligia fasciuncula. The sequence goes on along the minus strand of OY720395.1, from coordinate 8,560,514 downwards.
TTGTACATAGCTCTATTCCTAATACGATTCCTGGCAATCCAAACTTGCAACCGTAAGGTCCACTATACTTTGTGAATTGAAAACACTTTTTAAGTGAAACATTTAACTGAAACTTTGAAAGTATACCGAGGCACTGCAAAGCCACAGTTCGAAGATGCAGCACTATTCTCTGTTTGTTCCATTTTAGTGGTTATTGAAAACAAAACATCATATGTATGCAGCAATTTATTTCGATTTATACTGAAGTTTAGAACGTACTTTGTTGAATATGTTAGCAACAATCGAAAAGTTACGAATTATTGATAAAACTGCGCTTCTCTATAATACTAAATTCACAGTCATTTTAGATAAGTGATGGAAATGGACTGTATGTATGTGTGTGGTTATTGCAATAAAGTTAGACTAAAGCTCAGTTGATAAAAGAATTTTAGTGGACAAAAAGAAAAAAATATCAAAACGAAAACCAAAACATTTTTTACATTTATAAAAAAATAAATAAAAAACAGCATTAAATAAAAAAAAAACGATTAAAAACTTTGCACCATCTAAGAAGTTCGCAACAGACATCAAGAAAAAAATCAGCTGGCATATCAGCGATAAAAAACTACGAAATTATAGGTAAATGATTCACATATTTTGTAGTGTTTGATGTATCTTTTTCATGTTATGTGTTTTTGTGGTGTACAATAAAGTATATATAAATAATAATAATATAATAATCCAAATAAACTGTAAGTGAGGTAGGTAGGTAAGATAATGCTACCTTGATTACGTTCTTGTTTAAAAAAAATACGTTAAGACCCACCCACGACAAAGCCACCGTCTATCTCCTGTCCTCACAATTGCAAGGCTAGCGAGAAACGTCGAGAAGAATACCTGAATAACTGAAAGATAGTTGAAAGTGAAGCAGACGAGGCTATTTATACAGGTCGAGTGCAAACCTACGTATGCAAATACCTTATTGAATGTTCGTAATTTCGGATCTACAGGGAATGGAAAATACCTGAAGTGTGTCTTGTATGTTTATTTCGACGTTTCTCGATCCCACTGCTGGGACACTGGCCTCTCGTCTCTGTGAGAGGGATTGGGCTATTATCCACCACGCGGGCCCAGTGCCGGTTGGTGAATGTCACATGACTTCGAATTTTTGGTTGTAGGACATGCCGGTTTCGTCAAGATGTTTTCCTTCACCGTTTGAGACCCTTTTCTCGTTAGTTATCTATCGTAAAATTTTGTAAGATCTCGTGTAAAGCTAATCCTAATGTTTGTATTACTCTTGACGCTGAATTAAGAATAGATTAGATACTTAATAAAGAAGAAGGGGTTTATTTTTTGACGATGATTATAGTTAAATGACGTTTGAACGTCAAAAATTTAGGTATGGATAAACAGTTACTACACACATCAAAAGTGTCTAGGGATCAAGCATTTTTATGCGGATTTCTTGAGATTGAGATGTGGCTTTGTAATAAATTTATGATTTTATAAATTTATATGGATCCTTTTTGGTGCATTTCATAATTTGAATCAGGAACTGTGAATCAAATTCGAGTAAAAGATGAAAATCAGCTGTCAATATTTTCCCTATAAAAACATACAACGCATTGAAGACATTATTAGTGCTACTGTTTCCCTACTACTGATTAAAACCAACGTTATTATGGAGCGGCGACGTCATTTAAGCAGGGAAGAAATGCTCAGAGCCGTGGGAATGATAGAAGCTGGTTCCCGGCAACGTACTGTGGCTTTAGCTCTGAATACAAGTCAGAGTGTTATCAGTCGACTTTGGACACGTTACCGAAGCACTGGTACCGTGGCTGAGCGCCATGGAGGACGGTATCGCTGCACCACACGGAGACAAGACCGATACATTCAAATCTTAACTCGAAGAGCTCCAACAATAACCGCCATGATGTTAGCCGTGAGGCTTCATCACTCTTCAGGGAACTTAATTAGCGACCAAACAGTCAGAAACCGCTTGCATGAAGTGAACCTTCATTTCCGAAGACCGCTACGGGTACCACCTATAGCAATGCACAATCGTAGGATTCGATATCAATGGGCTCTTGAACACAGAAATTGGGCAGAAGAACAATGGCGTTTCGTGTGCTTTTCTGATGAGTCTCGTTTTGGTATGAGACCGGATACAAGACGTATACGACACTGGAGAACCCCTGGACGCCAACAGCGATTAAAATCCTGCCAGGAAGTCCATCCTTATAGTGGTGGAACCATCATGGTATGGGCGGGTATTTGGATCGGCGGAAGAACTGAGTTGATTTGGATCAGAGGCAACCTCAACGCTCAAATTTATGCTGAGACGATTGTATCAGACGTCATCGTTCCTCTACAAGTGCAAATCGGTCCCTTATTTCAGTTAATGCATGATAATGCACGACCGCACACCGCAAGAGTTGTAAGACAGACTCTCGCCGCAGCTAACATCAATGTCCTGCCCTGGCCTGCTCAGTCGCCAGACTTGAACCCGATTGAGCATGCATGGGATATGCTACAGAGAAGAGCTCTGCCGAATATGGAGGGTATCCAGTCGCAAGAAGACCTTTTTTTGTTGTTGCAACGAACATGGGCGGCCATTCCACAGCGTGATTTGGATGAACTCATTTTGAGTATGCCAAACCGATGTTCTTGTGTTGTTAGTGTTCGCGGTAGAAACACGGATTATTAATTGTTTAAGTTACCCAATAAAATTTTAAAGAAAACTGTTATTTCAGTCTTTTTTTCGAACTTTTGTGTTAGTGGTTCAAATGTCAAAAATCCCTTTATTAGGAAAATGGCAAATTTCTTTATTAATGCAAAGGTGACTTGGTTTATCGTTACTGTGACAAACGAAAACACTTTATTTGATGAATCCTTAAAGAAAATTTTAATTAATATCAATCAGGAGAAAAGTTATTGCAAAAATATATGTTGATCCCTAGACACTTTTGATGTGTGTATTATAATCACTACTTAACTTTAAGCACCGTTTATGAATAAAGGAGAAAATGTTAGTTCAAAGAGATTTTGTTACTTTGCATTTTCGTCATAATCTACTTATTACCGACGAAAAATCGATGCTGAATTTGCTATAACTTTGCAAAGTGAACTTTAAAACGTTCAGTATGGGTGACGTGTTAAAATAAAACGCATCTGACGCCACCGAGCCATTTTCAGCGCTTTTGCATTCTTCAGAATTTGTTCGTTAAAAATTATGAACGTGACTGTGCAGTCACTTTTATTCTAAACTAACTGTCCCTCGACCCGAAAGAGAAGCTTTTCATCCAATTTTTTCCTATATCATCAAACTCTTTGTTCAATTGTTCACCTTTATTTTTAATGGTTTTGCTTTTGCAATCAAAACCCAACTGCGTCCATGTGTTAAAAAAACGTGTAGGTACCTACACATGCAAATTATATAAGCATAATTAGCCTATAATGTTCCCACTGCTGGGACACAGGCCTCCTCTCATCGAGGGAGTGGGCTGTTTTAATTTTATATAAATTATTAAAATAATAAATCTAATGCTTCTTAATATTTTTGAATAGATATGTAGATATTCGCAGGTTGAAAATGAAAATCATTGTTTTTATAATATGATAATAAATTGTTATCGCGAAAGGAATAATGTTAATTGTTTTTGTGACTCTTTTGTTACGTCATGAAATGTATTATACCACCTGCCGGGTTATAAGGGAAAGTTGTATTCTACCTATTTTACCTAGAGGCATTAGGTACAGTAGGTACGAAGCTGTATTTGCGACATCGCTGCAGCTGCACAAATGTAGAAATTATGAATTTACCTAATCATGACGGATAATATCATTATCCATCATGATTATATAATTTCATCTTTCAAAAATGTACAACACATCAAATTACTCATTCGATCCAACTAGAGCAACTCTAAAGATAGCTGGGTCTTTGCGATGGTGGTTTGAGGTCTCTGAGCGTCTTTTAATATGTTTTTAGACCTGCATTCTTTATAGTAAATGGTATTCCCTCTGAACATCAGGACGGCAACCAGTCGGTTATCTTTTAAAGTGAAGGCATGTGAACAAGTGAACATATCCGTCAAAAGTTGGCCGTAGCATCTCAGCGCTGATTTGGTTTTCTCCTCTGCCGATATTTTTTTTTCCTCACAGTTCATTTTGTTTATATGTATTGTATGTATGTATTTATCTATGTATTAGTATTTATTCTTGTATTTTATAGTCATTTCCTAGCTATTTATCCCGTATGTTGCACCTGCCATGTTTTGTCTCTGCTTTCCCCCAAGGTTGACTGGTAGAAAATGCGTCAGGCATTAAGTCGGTCTTTGTACAGTATTTCTTTTACATGTGCATAAAGTTTTTTATAAATAAATAAATAAATTCTAAAATTCGGGGGCAATTTGCTCCTTACCCCGTCATTTCAAATGTAGCCACAACACTGTGATGCTGTTACAGGTCCTTCACGTAATTATTTCAAACACTATGGAAAATATCAATATTATGAAACGTGATAGATAAGTAACGCAACTTGGCACGAGACCCATAAATACATCAGACGCTTTGCACCACAGTGCACTTGATAAAGTTTACCCATCCACCCCAGACGTCTTAACTGCTCCGAATACTAAGTATATTCTACCTAATCCGCATAAACTACGTAAGTTAACCAAATAATAAAAGCTAAAACTTGTGTAGCCCGCATTATATTACCAACTTGACTGGTCGGATTTGGCACACTTTTATCTTGCACGAATCTCTTGGATCCCGGTATCGAATCTTGGCTGTAACTTCCAAACTTTCGGTTCTGTAAAAGTTCCACTTTATACTTGCATTATTTAAAATATTGTGACAATCTGAAATTAAAGTAGGTATCTAAAATCTTATCTGAAATTAAGATTACCTACACCTATTAAAAGACAACGAAATATAATTTTTTGCTTATTATGACGCACATTCAGTAGCAAATTCAAATGTGCTGTGGAAGTACCGGTTAACATTTGTTCCTACTGTGTAAAATTTTGTGGCCTGTGGTCTAGTTAGCACTTAATTAGCTTTATCGATTTGGTGTTTATTTGTTTAAATGAAAGGTGAGAGCTGAATGTAATTGTAAATTATCTGGTGGTTAACGTTTTGATCCCAATTTCATGGTGTCATTGAAAACAAAAGGACATCCGCAGTCAATTAAAAAAGATTTATATTTAAAACAAGTTTTATAAAAATTCGTTATTTATTGCAGATAAGATGCCTCCTCAAGGGCAAACTGGTGGCTCCTGGGTCCTCTACGAAACAGATGTTGTGAATGAGGACACAGATGCCGCACCAGTCATCGTACCACCTTCGGCCGAGAAAAGGGTGTGGAAGATAGTATGGAGAAACGTAATCCTCATGGGATTGCTCCACATAGGAGGAGTGTATGGTGCCTACCTATTCCTTACAAAAGCGATGTGGCTGACGAGTATTTTTGGTAAGTTTATTATTTTGAGAAGATTAATTTTATTTGTCCCTGCTTTTGGGTGGTAGTACAGTCACGAGCACTAATATATACCTATACATTGTCACATTTTCTAAAATATGTTAACTTCTACCATTCAAGAAATTAGAGTACGATTATATGTTCTAAATTACCTAACCATCAAATTGTGTCAAAACTGTCAAATTCATTGGTTTCACATTAATATAAACGAAACAAATTCAGTAATAACTTTACACTTTCAATGTAATTTTTAAGTATCCATGACAATTTCTTTAATATGTAATAGAAATTGTCATGGATACATTAAAATGACATTGGAAGTGTAGACCTACTTTTTCCTGTTTTTAAGCGACTTCCAAAAAGGAGGAGGTTTTATGTTCGACTTTATGTTTTTTTTTTTTTATGTATGTTCACCGATTACTCGAAGACAGCTGGCTGGACCGATTCCAGAAATTCTTTTTTTGTTTGAAAGGGTATACTCTCGAGGTGGTCCCATTATCATCAAGTTGGAATCTGATTTTATAAGCAAACTAACTATAGCGATTTGGGTATTTTTTAAAGTAACTTGAGCATTTTCTCTCGGAAATCATCATTTGGTAAAGTGGAGCTGATGATGAAGACCACAAATGGCCATCAGAATTACTCAAAATATTTCACGGGTTGCAATTCGATTATTTCTATGTTTCCGTAGGAATCGAATAACATAATAGTTTTAGGAAGGTATACGAAAATAAACAGTCAACGGGCGACCCGTTACCGCTCGCTGATGGCTACTTACCTTTCTTACTTTAAAATGAACCTTAATTTTTTATAACATAATATGTAATGACGCGAATTAATTATAAAAAATCTAGAAATAAATAATACCTGATTAAAATAATAAATAAATATTCCTGGACAAATCACACAGCGCCATCTAGTCCCCCAAACTAAGCAAAGCTTGTACTTTGGGTAGGTACTAGTGAGGGTGAGCTCAAGATGTTTGAAAAACTGCTGCTTTGTAATTGTTTACATAATTTCGAAACTGTACTGTGTACATGTTTTTGAGATTTACTTGGTGACTACATAATTATGCTACTAAAAGTTAATATTATTTTTTGGTAATCTATTGATAACAATAATTTGATAAAAATGTGTAGTTAAGGTTGACACAATTTAACGTTTACATAATTATTGGTTACAGCATAGCACATTTATTTTTGCGATTTAATGTTGCTACTTGAATTTGAATTTTATGGATGTATCCATGTTGTTGCTCGTGACTGTACGACTTTTGCTTATGTCTGTTGACCCACCGCAGAGCAAAGACCTCCCTTTCATTTTTCAACTCGACAGCAATATGCAGGTAATTATGTTAATTAATAATCCCATCCGCATTCTCTTAACTTCTCGTATACACTGATACTGGGCATCACATCATTTTAAAATTGAACCTTTTGACGTCCATAATAAGCAAGTCAAAGGTCGCTTAGCTATTTGCGTCATCAAGGTGTACCTATAGTATTTTTTAAAAAGACTTCTTTTTCTATAAAAAGAAATAAAGTATTTAATGCAAATTACAAAATAATGTTATTTTTTTGGCCAAAGAGCGTAGTAAATAGTGGCGTTAATTTGTTATATTTTTTATTCTTTGCACATAATTTAATATTTATTAACATAACTACTACAAAGTATCCATTAACGTGCCTCGAAAATAAACAATAGAAAAATAGTAAATTAATTTTCTCCGTGTAGGTACGATTGCAGCACGTGTGTTTTATTTATTTCATTTTGTTGTTTTTATAAGTGGTATAACAATCAAAGGGGAAATTACCGTATTTTTAAGAACACCTTTCTTATAAATACGGTAATTTTATTCATTCTAATCTCAGTATCAATTATCAATACTCTCAATTAGTCAAAAAGAGGTACCTGTCATTGTATAAGTTTTGAACAAAAATTGTCACTGTGATGAAATCGCGATTAGATTTGAACATTTTTAAACATGTTGACCTGTGGGGTAATTGCGTCACGCACATAAACTGACAATTGATCGCAATGGGTTTCATTTTGACAGTTCACCCACGTTTTTGGCTTTATTTACGTTGCTGAGAAGACGAATTTATCAAACCTATGAAGCAATGGATTTATCAAACCTATGAAGCAATGGATTTATCAAACCTATGAGCAATAACTTCAAAACTGTCGGATTGTGATTAAAAGCGTGTAAGGCAATTAGAGTGATGTTGGTGTCATCGGTAGGGTTATCAGTTTTTTTAAATGTATACCTAATTTATTAGCTCTTTAACAGTTCTACAGATACAGGTACCTGTTTTCTGAGAAATTTAAATAATTCATATTTACTGATAATTACTATGAACAAAGCGGGGATATATTTTCCAAGTGCCATTCTTGGAAATTAGGTATAGATACTTTAGGAACCTAGTAATATTCCCTAAAAGTGACTCAAACAAATTCATCGTGAAAACACTTGTCTGAATTAAATTCCTGAACACATGCCGATTCCTATATAAATTACAAATTAATGATATCTGCACTCGAGCAAATAATACAGTTTCAGAGAATCATTGCCACGAAATTAATTAAATTGTCCTTTTTACACTACTGCGGGTAGATATATCAAATAAATTCTAAGTAAATTATATGAGACGTGAAAATAAATAAGTAACAAGACTATAATATAGCGTCTCAATTTTCGATTTATATAAGAAAATCTATTCACAAAGTAGAGAATGTCATATTCAAATACGCTTTTAAATTCGTAATATTGCTGAATTGCCCTATAAAATTTTCCTACGAGTATAAGAGGGACGTTTCCCATTCTCTTGATACCCTAGTAGCTATCTTTGATACCCACGGGAAGCATAAGCCTGTTCTTGCTCTTCTCTTTTTCTATGGGAACTCTGTTTTGTAACCCTATAATAATGAATGTCGTTTGTTTATTTCCAGCTGTGTTCTTGTATATATGCTCAGGCCTGGGCATCACCGCCGGTGCGCACAGACTATGGGCTCACAAGTCATACAAAGCGCGTCTGCCACTCAGGATTCTGCTTACTTTATTCAACACTTTGGCCTTCCAAGTAAGTTTATCTGAAGAAAATACTTAACATATTCTTAAAAGCATTCAAAATATTAGTCTATAATCTTGTTGCTTTTTAACCCCCGACGCAAAAACGACTGGGTTAATAAGTTTGACGTGTCTGTGTGTGTGTCTGTCTGTGGCATCGTAGTTCCCGAACGGATGAACCGATTTTGATTTTGTCATGAATGTTTATTCCTCGATTGTCTCGTTGGTGTAGTGTTCGCAAGCGCTTTTGCTGAGCATGAAGTACTAGGTTCGATTCCCGCTTCGGGTAAAGTGTTATTGGGTTTTTCCAACTGGACTTTCTCAATAGCAGCCTGTAATCTGGATTTGTGTCTGATTGACGGCAACCCCCTATTACATGGGACTTTAACATAACTAGGGAAATATGGGTGTACTATAGGTACACTTCTGCCGAAGTCAAAGTCAAATAATTTATTTCAAATAGGCATATTAAAGGCACTTTTGAACGTCAAAACCTAACCTTACAGAGAATACAGGCGTGGTATAATCTTGTTCATTAAATAAATGTGATAAAGTAAGGTATGTTATGACTACAATGACAAAATATTCCAATTAGATATCTATTTAGGTATTTGGACAAATAGGTAAAATAACAGAGGTATGCAAAAGTAATTAGGTGCGTGCCAATTAGAAAGATAAAACTTCAATTTATGAATGATTAAAGATTAACAAAAACTAAAGAATTTGTGTAAACAATGATTGATTTCCATATCTGATTTTCAAAAAGGGCATAATTTCCTGAAGGTTTTTAACTTCAAAAGTAGAGGACTAGGAAATGTTACAGGTCTCATGTAAAGATAATAATATGCGCGTATGGAATGATCCGACTAAGCACGTGCACCGAGCACAAAGTTCATAAAGGTTAAAACGCATATAAAATGTGTGCGTGAATGATAACGTCCTACGTAGTTGTGAAGTCACATAATAAAAAGTGGGGAAAATTACTTGAATGATATTTAAAGTCACCTTCAGCAATTACGATTTAGGTCTAAAGATAGAATGACATAGGAAGCCCATATAATATTTATTATAGACTTTCATAGCCCATGTTTCACAATCCGGTATCCAGAATTTATAGCTTAATACCTAGTTATTAAAACGATTAAGGCAGATTTATCAGCTGAACGTATCTTTGTGATTATAAAAGCCCTTCGAAGATTTAACCTGTGCTCAAAAGTAGGTTAAAAAAATGTTGGGATATTTTGAACATATAAAGTAATTTAAAAAAATTAAACCGACTTCAGAAAGAAATTAACTCAAAATTATGAAATAACTTTAATTTCAGAACTCGGTGTCTTAGGATCTGTATTTTAGTTTTTGGTTTTTGCCACCGACTTCCGAAATTAAAGTTATTTCATAATTTTGAGTTCATTTCTTTTTGAAGTCGGTTGAATTTTTTTAAATTACTTTTTTATTTCGTAATTTTTAGTTTTAAGTAAAAACTGGAATATTTGTTTGTAATAAGTAGGTAATAGTTTTGTTGTAAATATTGCACTAGAATTTGACCAAATAAGATGTTTTCCCTTTTACACTACACCCGTAGCTCGTATCAATAAGCCAGGCCGTCACACTTACCTACACGTATTAGTCCATATCTTAAAAATTACTGAATCGATTTTGATAAAACTTACACTGTTCCCTAAGTTGAAGTAAATGTAAGATATTAAAAAAAATGGTCACAATCCGATTAATAGTTGCGGAGAAATGCGTGGACAAACATACATACATACGTCTATAAAATTTTGTATATTTGTTTGGAAGCCCTAATAGATTGTCATAAGTGAATATAATGCAATTCCAATAATATTACATACATACGGGTCGAAATTGATAACCTCCTTATTTTTGAAGTCGGTAAAAATAAAGACCAGCGGTGCTATTCTGTAAAAATCTCTCCGTGAAAACTTAGGTGAAGTGAGCGTGGAGTGAGCTGTCAATAGTGTAAATTCCTAGCAAAAACAAACTCACTTCACCTAAGTTTTCACGGTGAGATTTTAGTAGAATCGACCGGCAGCCCATAATTTCACCACGTGAACAAAAGCTGCTTTTGATACAAAAGCATGCATGTGCTTAACACGCGTGAGAAACTGGCGTTATCAGCATCACCTTTACACACCAGTATCGTCGATTACCCTTTAACCGTAATTAAGTTATCAGCGGTAGGTGACGATCTGCGTGATCGATCGGTACTTTCATTAATAAACAATAGTTTATCTGCAGTAATTTGCCGTACATAACAGTTAAGGAATATATATTATTATATTAAACAGGAATGATAATAGCGTGAGAGAAACTAATGAAGCTAGTTAATCAATTATGTTGAATGGTAGAATGGTAGAAAAATATTGGCACTTGAATGGTAGAATCTTATTTCAGATTTGAAATACTTTATCATAATTTGTTATGTTCACTTTATTGTAAAATGGTAAAAATGCCTTTTTATTAGGCTTTAAGAAATGCCAAAAAAAAAAAGCAGGCAATTTAATAAACATAAATTAATCTGTCCTGCTGTGGACTGCGATGACTTTATCGTAAAAATATGTAGTAGCAATAGAGATTATACAGATTATTAGATTATAATCCCATAATGAAGTGCGTCAAAGTTAATAAACAATGATTAGCCAATTATTAATGAAACAGGTGCAGAAAATGTGGTACAAAAACAAATAATTCTCACCGTATCGACTGTTAAAGGACATAAGTAAGTAGTATAGATAGTTCACTATAAGATAGGTTGACAATTCTTTGTCACAAAATTTATATTGGCCAACCTATTGCTAGTATCAGTGATGAGCAGTTAGGCGCTAGTCTACACGAACAACGTCTAGTTCTCATGGACATAGGATACTTTTTATTCCGATATTCTCACGGGATCGAGACATGCGAATGAAACTGCGGGGCGCAGCTAGTTGTTGATATAATGCTTAGGTATGTCAATGGACTTTACCAACAACACACTTCCGTCATATTTATCCTAGAAGACGATGACAGACCTTGCTTAGGCTTAGCCATGGCTCAGCTATAGTTTCTGTAGCTACATTTTAAATTTGAGCCGAACCGAATACGAATAGTTTCAGTATCTACACTAACTAAACTTTAAGTAAATTACCTCATAGGACATAATAATGAAGGATCTCCACCTAACTTCTTGCTCTCCTTCTAGGATGCCGTAATCGACTGGGCACGTGACCATCGGATGCATCACAAGTACTCGGAAACTGATGCTGATCCCCACAATGCGACACGAGGCTTCTTCTTCGCCCACGTGGGCTGGCTGCTGGTCAGGAAACACCCGCAGATCAAGGCAAAGGGACACACCATTGACCTGAGTGACCTCAAGAGTGACCCCATTCTGCGTTTCCAGAAGAAGTAAGTTCATATTTTGTGTAACTATTTGTTCGTCAACATGTGTTCAGATTTGATTTGTATCCACGCAACAGAATACGACGATGGATGTTCAAAACATATTGCACGAAATATTATAATCTACATTCAGACTCGTGTAGATGTTGCACTACCCAAAAGTAAGAGCTTCGTGCTTCTGTAAACTTGAGCTTGTCTAAAATTACACTAATTGGTCACGCAGTGGCCATTGTCCGTTCCATAGTTTTAGGTAACCAGTCCACTTTAGCCACCCAAATCCATAGTCTAATACCTTTATTTTCATATACTGCAATACTCCTACACCAACCGGGGCTTGTCCTTGTGTGCACTTGCATAGAGCGTACAGGGATAATCGTTGGTTGGTGCTTCATTTCATTGAAAGCGTTTAACGGGCCTCTGCGAGTTGGCTTCGGTCCCTCGTGCATACGTCTTCCAAAATTCCAAATTATCCTTATCTTATACTAACATGATTGTTTCTTTGCAGATTCTACATCATCCTCATGCCCCTGGTCTGCTTCGCGATGCCGATGTACATCCCCACCTTGTGGGGTGAATCTCTGTGGAACGCATACTTCGTATGCTCGATCTTCCGCTACGTGTACGTGCTGAACGTGACCTGGCTGGTGAACTCCGCCGCTCACCTGTGGGGCGACAAGCCTTACGACAAGAACATCAACCCCGTGGAAACCAGACCCGTCTCCCTCGTGGTGCTCGGCGAAGGATTCCACAACTACCATCACACTTTCCCCTGGGACTACAAGACCGCTGAGCTCGGAAACTATTCCCTCAACCTCACTAAACTTTTCATTGACACCATGGCCGCTATCGGATGGGCATATGACCTCAAAACGGTGTCCACTGACGTCATCCAGAAACGCGTGAAGAGGACCGGCGACGGCAGCCACTCCGTGTGGGGCTGGGATGACAAGGAAGTGCACCAAGAGGACAAGAAACTAGCAGCCATTATTAATCCAGAGAAGACTGAATAATCAAACCGACCCCGTTTGATCCAATTCCATTAGCTTTTAGATCGAAGGGTGTACGTGTATTATATTAAATGTGAGGGAAATGTGATACCAGTAATATTATTTATTTTATTTATAATTAATTCGCAGTGATAATGGTTATCGAGACTTTTAGAATTAATTCTTAGATTTTTAACAAATGATGCCCATCTGTTTCGTGTAGACAGAATACAATAAATACTATCAACATCATATTATATTGTTTCTTATAACACCTGTAAGTACCTATTTATAAATTAACTTTGTTTAAAAGTCCGTGATGAATTAATCTTTAAAAAAGCCTTGTTTATAATTAATAGTACAAACGCCTGCTTAGTACAGACGCCAGCACATCAAGCTACCCGAAACTGTCAAATTTTCCCTATCAACTTTGAACCTTATGTTTTAGCGATAAAGTTGAAAATCTATCAAAGAAATTTGACAGATTGTAGTAGCTTGATGTGCTGTATTGTTGTGTACGTTACACAAAATTTAGCCTTTATCTTTAAGCTTTACGTTTTCCACAGTAACTTGGTATACTTAGAAAGTTCGAAGTGACTTCAACTAATATTCACTATTAACATCCCCGTCTGTAAGAAGCTCTACATTCTCCGAAGCAATTGATTGGCTACACTACAATGATATTATAAGTGTAAAACCTTTTTACTTATAATATCATTGCTAAACTACATACAGATTCACACAATACTTTTCTTATCTCTTCATTCTCTTTATATTTATTAAATGAAACCACCTCGAACCCGACCTCGACCTTCAATACATTTTGTCTTAATTCAGTTTATATTACATTATCACCGCGTGTGAATCACGCAATGTTACTACAATAAGTCCGAGTTTTGCATGACAACAATCTTCTTTATCTTTATTTATTATTATTTATTATCTTGGAATTAGGTATCAACTTCGGAGAGAATAACCCTGTTCTACAGCAAAAACATCTACATAGTTACTCTTATTATTATCTTAGTTTACATCATCCATACTATCCATACTAATATTATAAATGCGAAAGTGTGTTTGTCTGTCCCCTCTTTACGCTTAAACCGCTGAACCGATTTAGATTAAATTTGGTATAGAGATAGTTTGAGTCCCGGGAAAGGACATAGGATAGTTTTTATCCCGATATTCCTATGGGGTCGACACTTACACGGGTGAAACTGCAGGGCGCAGCTAGTATTTTTATAAGCATAACATCACGCCTGTATTCGGTTAGGCAGAGGTGTACCATACGCACACACACGAACACACACATTTATGATTACTTTCTCTACCTATACAAAGGGTGCCTTGTTTATGTAAGTCACATACACTGACAGTTCTGACAGGACCTTGGCAGTGAGCACTTAAAATAAATCATCAATATGTAACTTATTTCAGTACTACAGTTATCATCCGTAAACCCAGGTACGCAAGGGCGTTTTTTTATTGCGGCGATTTTTTTCCAGCACTGGCTTTTCAACAGTGCTTAGCGCTGACGGTTAAAAATACAACAGCGTGTTTTTTAATACGTTGGGATGCACACTGTTGGGTTTTCAATTGTCGGCGCAGTACCGAGAGTTGTTCAAAATCAAGTGTTCGAAAAAAAAAACGCTGCGAAAGAAAATCACCCGAGCGTAACTGGGCTTACTTTATAGAAGGTATTAAAGGCACTCACATAAAAAACCTTTGCTACAAAGAAGAAATTAATGTGAAATCGGTAGTAATTGACCTAATTTTGGAGAAAATTAATGAGGTCAATTACCGAATTATTATCAATTATCAAATAACTCTCAAACATTAATTTTTATCTTTTTCAGCAGTCTTTTTCAGTAGCTCGGCTAAAGTATTATTTAAACATACCTTCTTTTAGTAGAGTATTAGTCGGCTTATAATTCTCTTTAAAGACATAAATAGTACAGTACTACCAACTTATCTGTGAACTGAAAGAGGACGTCACCGTCGATTCAGTGTTGTAATTAATATAAGGTGCCCAAAATTGAGTAAGTTTTCAAGAAGGAAATTTCACATTAGACATAATAGTTTAATAAGAATTACAGTTTTTACAAATTAAAAACAATGCTACTAAATAAAGAACGGCCGTAGTTACAATTATCGCCATTTCACAGATAAGTTGGTAGGAGTGTACCTACCTACCTACACTACCACTACACTACTTATTTATGGTAAACTAGCTGCGCCCCGCGGTTTTACCCGCGTAAATGTCGATCCAGTGGGAATATCGGGATAAAAAGCCTATATGTTAATCCAGGGTGTCAGCTACCTCCATACCAAATTTTAGCAAAATTGGTCCAGCCGTTTGAGCGTGAAGAAGTAACAAACATATAAACACACCCCCATACACTCACAAACTTTCGCCTTTATAATATTAGTGTGAAGTGTGATGATCCTTTGGACAAAGGTATCGAACCTTCCTACTGCAGCGTTACCTCTGCTGTTAAAACCTCACCTCTTAGCGTCAGCTCACACCGAGACAATAGAAAAATACAATTACAGACCTTATCTACTACACAAAAAGGTACACGATTCAGCGAGCTACGCAGCGCTGCGCCGCGCGGCGCAGCGCGACGTAGCTCGACGTAGTGAACCCTGCATTGTGAACCTTTTAGTGTAGTAGATAAGGTCTGTAATTGTATTTCTATTTTGAAAACTGCGCGTCGCGTCGCGTCTCGGTGTGAACTGACCCTTAGGTTAAAACCTTTTTTTCCAAATAATGACTTGTCTAATGTTTTTCACAAACGGAATTCATTATTTTTGGCATGACAAGAAGTTTTGACCTGGTTTCACCTGATATACTTACTTAGAAGATTCCTGGCTGTTCCCGAATTGCTGATATTATACATCCATGCACAAATTCATGCCAGCGTGCAATGGTTAAAGTTTTGGTGTCGAGCTTCGAATCATAAGCTGACCACACTATCTTGTGTAACCTATTCTCCAAACCTGGTACATAAGTATTTTTCTTTTAATTTCCGGCCTTCGTCTACCTCAACGGACCTTTCTCCTTTTTTTTTGGTCTGACACCGTATTTTATTTGTCGTAGGTGTAGAGTCAGTCAAAACGGGCGATTTTCCTTTTGCCCGGATACCGGATCGTCTCCTGGTTTCATCATCATCTGCCTATCCTTTTCCCAACTATGTTGGGGTCGGCTTCCAGTCTAACCGGATGCAGCTGAATACCAGTAATTTACATGGATCGTCTAATGGTTTGTGAGTCGCAAATTGTTGCTTTCTTTAACCTAGCTGCAGAGTATTCCTGTACTTCGAGTTCTGCGCAGCGGTGGCTGCTGACCTTCGTGACCGACCACCTTCGCCTGTGTTCAGGAAACTACGATCGAATACCATTTTTTCTTTGTAACACTTAGGGCCCTATCTCACTAGGACACCAATAATAGCGGCGCAACCATGGTCGCACTGCCAAAAAAGTATGGTTGGTTGCGCATCCGATTGGACGCCTGGTGAGATACCCACCATAAAGCTGCATTATATATTTTTCTGGTAGAGCAACCATGGTTGCGCCCCACCATGGTGTCCCAGTGAGAGATAAGCCTTAAGCTCCTGACCTTTTTTATCCCAGGAGAACTTAGCTAATGTATTTCATAATTAATTATTTTTTAAATCTGTTCTAACGAGCCTAAAACCCGATTGCAATGAGGTAAAAATTCGTGAAATTAGTCATTAAATTTTATCCTAAAAAAATATCCTGAATTTGATGAAGTATATAGTCATAATTCCTCGTTTTTTTCCTAGTATTTTTACACCAACAATAATTGTCAAGTAACATACCTCCGTGTTTTTTAAATAGATTTCATTTATATATTTTATATTTGAATTTGATTTACAAAAAAATATATACGTTTTATCTTCAATGCAGTGATTATTTTTATTTTCGCTATACTACGCACCTACGTCATAATAACTCATAGATAGATACTAATATTAAAGATGAAAAATAATAATAACACACGATGACATAATTATCAAGCTATATATTTCCAGTTTTAGCTGACCTCGTATTGTAAAGGCTTTTTGTGCAATGAAATGTCAGCTTATACTGGAAATACATCATCATCATCAGCCTATAGCAGTCCACTGCTGGACATAGGCCTCCCCTAAGGAAATACATGTATAGCTTGATATGTCGTCGTGCGTACATATGTAGGTACATAGGCAGGTTCTCCTGTCATATGAGATTAATTGTGTAAGTGTGGGCGAGGCAGTTTGATGACATGCATTAGGATTATGACACTCGACACAATAAGGCCCATTTACCATATGAGGACCACGATGTGACGTGGTAGGCAAGTTTCTACATCTATTTATAGTGTCTTCGAGTCAAAAACTTAAGGTATGAAAAAGTCGTATGGATCTTTGGATATCGCTTTGCTGGCTGTTTCTAACAAAACCTATCTCATGCATTCTGTAAATATTGAAAAACTAGATACATGTTGAAAGCATGCAGGTTTCGTTAATCATAAACAAGATATAGAAAAACGAATTTGTAATTAATGGTCTTCATTTCACTAATAATCCCCCAATTTGGCAAAGTTGGGCATTACTAGCCCATCTAACATCTAGTGCGAGTGCGGTGCTTCAGATCAGACCATGTCCCACGTGCTGGAGTGTCCTAAGTGCCCGTAGGTACAGACGCCAGCACATCAAGCTACTACAATCTGTCAAATTTATTTAATATATTTTCAACGTTATCGCTAAAGCATAAGGTTCAAAGTTGATTGGGAAAATCTGACAGATTTGGGTAACTTGATGTGCTGGTGCTGAACATTAGCACTAAAGAATGCCACTATCAACGTGGCCACCTACAGGGTACAAACAATTTATATTAAAAACAAAGAAGAACTACTTATCATTGATACTAAAAGAAGAAAAATAATCATCAGACAAAAGCTAGACATATAAACGAAAGACTCCGTTTGTTCCCTCTTCCACCCCCCCCCTATCGTATTGACTCTACTTTCTACAACAGGCTATAATTTCAATTAGATGTGACCGTGCGTCTGCACTGTATGGTTGCCGCAATTTGACCGCTTGTTTGGATCAACGCAATTACTTTTATATTCAGGGTGTTAGCTTTTTTTGTGAAATAATAATGACATATATTTTTTTTATTATTGAAGATACATGGGTGCTTAACAGGTATATTGCCTCTCATTGGTAGGTTCCCTGCTTAATCATATAATTAGGTTACTGTATTTGTACAAGAAATGGCTTATCTTTAATACAAGGTCAAAATAGATTAGCTATAAAATTGGGGTCTACGAGGGCAGGTAGTAGTTACTTAAAATATCAGTTTTTTTAATGTAAACTTCAGCATGTTTAGATAACAATATCCATCACGTCTGTGGAGTATCGCTAACTAATTTGCTGTTATAGTACAGACGCCAGCACATCAAAATACCCGAAACTGTCAAATTTTTTCCAATCAACTTTGAACCTTATGCTTTAGCGATAAAGTTGAAAATCTAATAAAGAAATTTGATAGATTGTAGTAGCTTGATGTGCTGGCGTCTGTACATCGGCTGGTAATCGAACTCAGGTCCTTTCGCCCGTTAAACCGCGCTGCCGCTTCATATTTCAATTTTACAAAATATTTAATGATAAACCCAAAGTGATACCCAGAGTAATACCGGTTCTACGAATAATAATGCAATGCGTAATACATAACGCATCAGGAAAATTTGCGTTTCCTGAAATATCGCAGAACACGATTCATAAATTACTCTCTCATTTTATCGAATCCGTTTCCCAAGTGTTCACGCTCGGTTAATTCCCTTGTGGAATGACTGTCTCTGGTGTTTCGACGAGAAAATACATCCGAACGTCAAAGACTTCGTAAAGAAAATTGCGAAATAGGTACTTTTTTACTCGAAAATTCAACCTTCCTGCGGAGACGATCTTAACTTTCCAAAATAAATATCCACTTATATATAATGTTATTTCCCGTAAAGTGAATTCTAATTCACTTACCGAGTCTTTTGTACTGTGGCGCTAAAGATCGATATCGACTCAATAACAATAAAAATAAAGGAATGTTTTAGGGTACCGATACATTTCTTTTATCGGCTCTCTGCATCGCTGTAAACGTGCCACGCAATACTGGAGCTGACAATTTGGGGGAGAAATGTCAGTAACGCTGAGTCAGGACCGAAAGGAAATGAAAGGAATTAGGACCACCTTTTTTATTTCACTAACCCTGAAAATCATGTGAATTAAGGGAAATCAATTGTTAAGAAAACTACCAATTTAAATTGTCCGTAGGCCGTTGTCGTTTAGTCAAATCACGACTGTCATTATTTGACAGTGGTATGAAATGACTATAACACGTTTAATTGACGTAGGGTTTTGTTTCACAATATTTTTTCCTGAATGTACGTAATATACCGAATATGATATTATAAATCTAAAACCATCTACTTTCATGTGGGCACTCCCCGACCTCCCTCCCCGGAGGTCTGGTGCCTTTTGAAGGTTTCCCCACGACAACAAAAAAAAAAAGGTATAAAACATTAACCTACCAAAATATATTTTACTGTAAGGATCAACATGCTGATAAGGGAATCCTAAAAAGTAAATTGGCTAGTAAATATTTTTATGTTTATTAGCCAATCTAGCACAAAAACTAAATTGACTTTTTTACTCATCGCTTAAAGTTTTTAAAAGATTATTCTAGACTGTAATCTTGTATACCTGTTGATGAAAGAATTTACAGCGTTTTATAGAAAACCAGGGCCTCCTACAAGGTGGACCGATGGCCTTGTAAAGGCCGCAGGAATCCGCTGGATGCGGGAAGCACAGAACCGGTCGATGTGGCGACACTTGAGCTCCAGCTATGACCAGCAGTGGACGTCTTTCGGCTCAAATTATGATAGAGAACCGGACTATTTTATTCATTATATATTTCGTCTCAGCAGGCTTTACAGTTTCAGGTTGGTAAATCTTTCTGGAGAGACCTTTTAGGTAGGTAATGTTTTCAGAGTAACTAACAAAGAATGACGAATACAGAAAAATAGCTCAAAGTAAGGAGTTTGGTTTGGGTATTGAGATAGGTAGGTACTTTCCTTTGATAACCTACATATGCGAATATTTTATAAGTTGATGGCATGTTTGATGAGAAAAACACTAGTTTGTATAAAGAAGCACAGAAAAGAATAGATACTCAGCTTGCAGAGCTGACTGTGCCATCTATCTATATCTATCTATAATAAAGGCGCTAAGCTCTGGAACTGGCAGTCGGATTTGAAAGATTTTTTCAAATCCGACTTTCAACTTGGTTTTTTGCATTTGATAGCCCAATTCTTGGGGAAGGCTATAGGCTATTTAACGTCACGTTGAGGTAGAATCAGAAAGAACAGAGAGAGAGAGAGTATTCTATTCTATTCTAAATAATGCTAAGCGAAAACGAAGTAATAGCACGGTCAGGCGATGCAATGCGATGGGGAGGATCGGCGGAACAGGAAATATCACGCGAACGAAGTCGTTGACAGAAGCTAGTGATATAATATTAGTAGCAGCTTTTTTCTGAAAAATCACGACATTAATACAAAATAAAGCCTTTTATTTATTCAATAAAATTATAGTACCTACCTATCGCAAAAATACAATACAATTTCATTTACAGTGTCATTGAAGAAACTTATCTGGTCTGTATGGGCCTTTGTCTACTTCGTAGGGCCTTATAACTGCTTACGATCGAACACTAAGCGAGAAGCTTCCACTTAATTGTCACGGCTTCGTTTAACGTCATATTAGTGACAACGTTAAATCGTGCCTACACGACATAAACGGCGTGAAACGTGGCGTTTTTATGAGAGAAATAAACCTAGAGACACATTGTAAGCCTTGCGTCTTTTAGTAGCACCTTTTTTTTAAAAACGTATTTAGTGAAAGTAATTTTGTACTCTTTAGTTGTAAGTTTCGATTTATGGTTGTACCAGATAAACCGCTCGTGTATTCTGTAAAAACCACTAACGAGGTACTGGGTTGGATTCCCAGGTCGGCAAAACGGTCGGTCAGCCGAGTAACAAATGAGCTCGGTTTATTCATCACTGCAAATGGGATAAATTTATACCAGAAAGAAGAAATAAACGCTTGTGGCATATCAATTGCTTTGCATAATGAGAAGCTTTATTTAGTTGTGCACAGAATAAATACGGAACCCTAAAAATCGTAAATAGTACTGATAATATTTCAATTTGTTCAATCAGATTATTAAACCTTATCAAAATGATACAAAATAAGAATCATCCCGTAACATCATACTGTATAGGGGTGCGTCAAGGCCTGACGAAATTTATCTTTTATCAGTACTTCCCTATCGCTAGCCAGAGCGACACTGTGCACAGTCAAAAGGTATATCGAACAACCATTGTATTAAAACAGTGAAAGTCGTTCATTCTAAAAAGCATTAAATGATATCTTCTAAGTAGTTTTAAGATATTTTAGACAAACGAAACACAATGTCGTTCATAAACGACAGCGAATACGAGAACAATTCCTTTTCTTTCTTCGGGCCAGTTGAGATGGCGTTCTACGACGAATTAGACGACACTTACACAGTCAAGCTAGTCGTGAGCATCATTCTGGGAATTTTAATGGTGGTGAGCGTGATCGGCAACGTGTGCACGCTGGCGGTGATAGCCAGGGACCACACTATGCGCACGCCCACCAACTGCTACCTCGCCAACCTCGCCATCACAGACCTGCTCACAGCCCTCTTCATCCCGCTCGAAATATACATCATATTCGTACCAGATTTCTATCCTCTAGGAGAAGTCGGATGTCGAATACATTACATCCTCTGGGACGTGTTCAGTAACTGCAGCCTACTCATCATAACCGCATTTACGATTGAACGCTACATCATAGTGACTAAACCCTTTTTTCGGCAAAAGCTGACAATGAATTCTCGCGTCTTCAAAATCGTAGGCGTTATATGGGTTATATCACTTGGTTTTTGTATACCCGACGGGTTCTACATAGATCTGTTGGAAAGAAAGGAGTACGTGTATTGTTACTACACGTTGACGAAAATTGCAAGTACTGTGATCGCCATTGAGATATTTGTTATCTTCGTAATACCGATGACAACGATACTGGTGCTGTATGTTAAAATAACGATAAAGTTGAAATCGGCGCAGAAAAAATTGCGGAGCAGTCCGGTAGTTGGGAACCAGAACAGAGACAAGGCGGTGAAAATGATTGGTTAGTACCTACTCATATTTTGTTTAACAATTCAAACGTGGGACTCGTAGAGATCGATAATTATTGTTAATTTGTTTCAGAATTAGGTATATCATTATTTTATTAGTGAAAATTTAAAAAATAAATTAGTACCTAAACCTTACATGAAATTAAAAATTGCAGGTCTGTAACCTGTACCTATGTACCTACACTGTTCTAGTAGCGCACTAGTGAAAAATTAACCCTAATAATTATAACATAATAACGAATATTTTAATAGTAACGATGTTTACACCCAGACTTGTTAAAGGTCTTTGTAGTAATAATCAATGATATGCTTGACTTACATAGTAAGAAAAATAAATTATTATTAATTATCTTGATTTCTCCTCATCAAGTTCCCAGCCAGCTCTTTGAAGTTGTACATAGTATTTCAATCAAGAACCTCTTTCTTTTGAAGCGCAATAAGTAAATAAAAAGAAGAAATCTTCCTTGATCATAGAAAATCTCTTTGTTTTGATTCTATGTGCAAATGCCTGCACAAAGTGTTGTTAATTACTTTGCTAAAGAGTCTGTGCAAGCGGGTGCAATGTATCTCGTGTTCTTGTGTAGGTACTTAAAGTTGTACTCTCAGTAAGCGAGTTCATTTCCTTGCGAGAAGCTACACGTTTTACTAATTGCGACAATAGAATAAGTAGAAATGTGTTTACATTAAGACTTTAACATAAGGAGTAAGAAGTACAGCATGAAAATGAAAGAAAAAAGGTTTTGACAATGCAATTTCTCACTAAACGTACATTGCTTAGAATAGGAATCAAAAGTGTGTGTACCTACAATAAATTATATATTTATTTTTCAGTAGGTACCTACGTAAAAAACATATCATGCAAAGTAGGTAAGGTATTAATTGTAACTGTAATTTATTTATTTTTTCAGCGGCTGTGGCTGCGTCTTTTTTTCTCTCGTGGACACCATATTGTATTTTCCGCATAATGATGGTTTTACCAAAATTTGATTATGAAGATTATTATAACGTAAGTATAATGTTAGAACAAGGATAATTACTTCAATATTATTATTCAAAATTATGCCATATTTACTTGGCTCGTTCATAAATTAAAAACTCACAATTGTAGGAAACAAATGTGAGTTTCAAGTTTATAATCACGCCCACTCTGTAGCTGAAGCGGTTTACTTGTGCTACGAATGTTTTTCAGGTTTTTAATTCACGGAATGAAAATGAAAGTGCTTTATGAAAGTTTACCTTTAAAAATCGTGACTGAACTCGAATCAACTCAAGAATATCTTGTTTACCTTTTGAGAACAAGCTAACTAGATTTCAAACAATCATTGTTGCAGTCTGCTTTATATCCCTTGAGACCCAAATCACCAAAACTTTATTAACATTGTATGTTTAATCTCAGTTCAGAACGACGGCAGTAAAAATGTAAATAACTAAAAAAATAGCAAACAGAAACTTTTCAGCCCAAATTAGTCGTTAAAAACTTATTTCATATCTAAAATAGTTCCATCTTCATTCAGGTGTGGAAAATCGTGAACTACCTCTGCTATAATGGATACCTGTCTACTGCTGCCAACCCCATACTCTACAGTCTAATGTCCCGGAAATTTCGACAAGCATTTAAAGTAAGTTTGCATTTACGAGTACATTAAACTTCGTCTGGGAGATCGCCGAACTTTAATGCGAGGGTAGACAAGAGTTAGATACATCATTGAAGGACACACACGACCGGCGTAGTGGATAGTGTGAGGTCGTTACACTTCATGTTGCTCTTGAGACTTATAAAAAAGTTTTAGAAAGGACTTAAACTAAAGGGTTCGACGACCCGAAAAAAGCAGCTGAAGCGGATATGGAAGGTTGAGAACTTAGGGAAAGGCTTAGATTATACCTGCAACTTATCCTGCGATTAATATTCTATTTTACCTAAATGGCATGATTACATTCCATGTAGTTACTATCATAGCCAATTAATTACCGTACCTAACTTGATAGTTTGCAGAGGCTATCGAATAATACAGAACTGTTACCTGTACGTTATATATACTAATAATAAAGCTGAAGAGTTTCTTTGTTTGAACGTGATAATCTCTGGAACTACCGGTCAGATTAAAAAAAAAATCTTTTTGCATTTGTTAGCCCAATTCTTGAGGAAGGCTATAGGCTATTTAATATCACGCTATGACCCTTAGGAGCCGAGCAAAAAGAAAAAAAGTCAGAATAAAATTTAAAAAAGAAAAAGAAAAAAAAAAAAGACAAAAAGAGCGCTAAGTGAATACGAAGTGTTGCGACTTGGTGGGGGTACAAGAAATTTCACGCGGACGAAGTCGCGGGCAGAAGCTAGTAGTAGTAATACAATTAATATTAATGATCGTATAAACTAAGTAACTTCCCAAAACTTACTAGTTTACTATCATAGTATTGTTATATACTTACAACCATCTTTGATCAAAAAGGCTAACAGCTAAAGTTGGCTTTAGTTCTAATACATATAAAAGGCTATGTCATTAAATTCTTAAATATTCCTAAAATTTCTTAATTAGCGCACTTCCTTAATGAAACTGTTCATCATCATCAGTAGGTATATTCATAGTGCACTGCTGGAATTTGGCATCCCCTTTTGCAAGGCACATAACTTCTTTTCTTCTCTCATATCAGCTCATAGGTAGATACTATAAAAATAATAATAGCATATTATGCTGTTATCAAAATTATACCCAGTCAGCAAGGTGAAAGTATGAGAGACCAGTAGTGATCCAGTGGCAACGGCCGCGACTTTGACGAGTTGTAGGTCGCAGGTTTGAACTCAAACAGGCGCTTTACTTTGAGTAGTTTGTGTAAATGACTTCATCATCACTGCTCTGAAAACGGTAAAGGAAAACATCGTGAGGAAACCTTCATGTCTTAGAACCAAAAATTAGAAAACATGTAACATCCACCAATCCGCACTGGTCCCGCGTGGTGGATTACAGCACACTCCCTCTCACCAAGTGGAGGCCTGTGTCCCAACAGTGGGAATATTATAGGCTGATTATGCAGCAAGATGGTATCAGGCCGACTGTCCAGTGCAGCACTGGACATGTGTACATTTACTGATATATCTGTGCGTTAGGACTATTAATACATCCTCACAAACGGTCCGAACCTGAATCCTCGAAAAATCTAACCGCTATTTTCTCCCGCCTTCAAAAGACTGTAGCTCTACTAGTAAATTATCACTGCTTTAATAAAAACTGCTTCCATAGTCGTATTTTAAGCAAACATTTTGTCTGCTCAAAAGTGCTTAGCCACTGTCCGACGGTAGTGCAACTTTACTACTCCTATAAAACACATCTGCGCTTTATTATATTATCTACGTTGTCATGGCAGCATATTGTGCTGAATACTACAAAATTCGACGAAAGTTTGATGAAAGCTAGCTTGTGTTGAGATTTATTAAGTGACACCTTCTGCTTATCCATATGTGGAAAATTCTGACTTTGGGATCACAGGTCTTCATAAATCTGTGTGATCTTCTTCAAAAATAATATAGACTTCCTCATTCCGTGGTAAAAGATAGTCAGCCTGTAAGGTGGTAATGGGTTGACAACTCAGGGTGTGCCGAACGTTCCTAACTATATACAGGCTGACAGGGCTTTTGTTTGTCGCCGAGATGAGACTGCGACTAGATTTTGAACGTTTTAAATTACGAGAAATGGCCTTCAGGTTGCGCGGGTCAATGGCCCTGCCATCCGGTATATTATGTCGTTCGATAAAATACAAGTTAGGAAATCTGTAATAGAAAAGTCAAATGAAGAGTCTTCAACAAAAAGTTAGTAAAGTCGTCCTGAAACGCGAGTGGAATTAACGACGAAGCACGAATGTGAGGCAGTTAAAGTTCAATTGGAAACCTGCCAAACAGAAGCTGTAATGAACAGTCGTGTCCAGTGGAACGATTGTTAATTTGTTACTTGTTACAGAGGTTTGGTCGGTTTAATACAGGCTAAAACCAGTACTAAATTCTCTCACTAGCCATAATTTAAAATTACATTTTTATAATAAACTAGTTGACAAATGTTGCTCTGTCCAAATATCAATAATTCATACAAAATTTCCATAGAAAATGCAGCTTCAGTTTACTCAAATTTTTAAATTTTTCCGGCAACTTTAAAGTTTTTTCTTTCCGAAAAACCCTGAGTCGGACTGTTACAAACAATTTAAAATAAAAAATTGCCAAATAGGTTCAGCCTTTCTGTAGTGATGCGCTTACCAACGAATAGCGTTTCATTTTAAGTACATAGAAGACTAGCTTCTTGGTCCGCGTGAAATTCGGCCCCCAACCCACCGCGTCGCAACGCATCACCTGCCCACATTATTACTTTATTTTCGCTTAGCGTCTTACTGATTTTTTTCTTTTTCCTCGGCTCCTAAGAGTCCTAGCGTGATGTTAAATACACTATGGCTTTCCTCAAAAATTTAGCTAATAAATGCACAAATATTTTTTCAAATCCGACTGGAAGTTCCAAAGATTAGTGCGGTCAAACAAACAAACTCTTCAGCTTTAATATAGTACCTATATACTTATATACTCATATTGAATTTTAATTTTTGTTGTTAAGTAAAATTATCTCTTAGACGTAAACAATTTCTCAAGATCTCCACGTCTTGATAATTGAAATACCAAGACCGAACTGATTTTTTATTTCAAGCTAATAAACACCTCGTAGAAATATAAGGCCCTTGTTTATAGATACTTGATATTTTGTAGTAGATTGAGAAAGTAACCATGAGTATTTCAGAATTATCGTTTTTCATCGAAACGATATTAATCTACCTACAAAAAATATCGTCAGGTAGGTACTAAAAGAGATGTTTTTATTTTTTTCAGGATTTGCTGAAGTCTCCACGCGTTTTGAGTCGAAAAAGTATAACAAAGAAGACAACATCAACGCTTGATTCGGTAGTGTAAATATTGTTGAAAAAAAATATTGTAGTGTGGCAAGATTAAAAACATTCCAAAACTGTATGTTCTGAAAAATATATGTTTTTGATTTAGACTTTTAATAGTTATCTACGAGAAAATGGTAAAGCTGGTTAGGTTATGAAGTATAAATTAAATTAAATGTATATGACAAAAATTTATATAATATCCTTAAAATCCAATACAAACCCATTGATGGTAAGTTTCCAATTATAACAAAAAGGTTGCAATAAATTATTCTTATACTTCTCATTGTACAGGGCAAATTTCATTGTAAAAAGTGACGTAAATTAAAGATATAATAAAAATCGGAATTTTCTGGCATCCATTTTTTTATTTTAGTTAAAATTACCAGTGCCTTTTTTAATAAATCGATACGAACAAACGGGGTGCTATGAAATACTCTCGATGTGTATTTCTGTTGCCGCTATAACAACAAATACTAAAAACAAAATAAAATAAATATTTAAGGGGGGCTCCCATACAATTTTTTTGCCCTTTTTTGCTCGATATCAATAATGGCAACAGGTAGGCACTTGAAATATTCACAAAATATTTTTCCTTTAATAATAAAATTAAAATAAAATAAATATTTAAGGGGGGCTCCCATACAACAAACGTGTTTTTTTCGGCGTTTTTACCTTGTGGTACGGAACCCTTCGTGTGCGAGTCCGACTCGCACTTGGCCAGTTTTTTTTTTTCTAATTGACATGAAATCGCGAGAGGTTGCACCATTTCATCTTTAGGAATTTTAAAGAGCTCAGTTTCATTTCGCATTTGACTTTATAACAAGATTTACGTATATTACTTAATTATATTTTAGGTACCTATTAGGTAATGTGTTGAACTTAAGAAAATTCTTGGTATAGAGACGAACAATTATTTTGACACAGTATAACGTTGCCGAGCAGTTAACTTAATTGTCTGTGAATCTCAAGTTTTCTCAAGTCTTTAACTACATCTAATGATATTATAACGGACTTTGTAATTCAATTAGTTCCGGGGACACATTAAAATTTCAAGGTACCTTACGCAGCCGAGGTAATGGAATAATAATATTGAAATTGGATTGACCCGCTCATTGCCCGAGATTAGGGAAACTGTTAAGAATCTACATATAAAATCTTGTCGCTAAGTTTGATTAGGTATTAACTCAGTTACATAATATTAAGCAGCAAAATTAAATGTATTGAATGTGTGCCCTAGATGTGAATAAATATACCGGTTAAATATAATATATAAATATCACGGCTTATTTCCTCGAAAGGTCGGTTGGGCAGAAGCTAACCTATATAATAGTACACCCACATTTTGCCAGTTATGTTTAAGTCCCATGTAATAAGGGGCGAGCCTATATCCGTCAACCGGGTACAAATCCAGACTCCGGGCTGCTACTAAGAATTCTAGATGGAAAAAAAAACACTACACTTTGCCCGACCTGAGAATAGAACGCAGGACCAACAAGGCAGAATAAGACAGAGATTAAAACAGAAGAAGAACTAGCAGGGGATCAAAGAGGGGGGTGGAGGGGGGTTCAGGGATCAGACCGGAATAACTCAAATAAATATAGTCGGTCCTTATTACGAGTGCAACAAAAGACGACAAGTAGACGTACTTCCCTAAAGCCGTAGAAATATATATATGTATATTCTTATTTCGGTTATAGTAAATATATCAAATATTCCCTGAAGTTCACTTAATTCACTTGGGTCAATTCACCTAGGTGCATTAACTGTAGATACTATTCGTCAACTTTAATCACTACTTGTAGTCTTATTCAACCGAAGTAAGAGTAGGTACACAACCACAAGCAACAGTTCTTAACGTTGTGGTACTCTTACCCTTATTAAAATTGAATCCCTTTAATAGATAACGAATCCCGTTCAGACATAAATAGTATAACTAGATACCTATGCTAATAACACAAACTTCAGCCGTCAAGATGGATTGGGGATAGACAGTTAAGATGACCTGCGACAGTAATTCTCTGATCCTAAGAACAGTCACGATCCGACTAGAATGCTAAACGTATCATACACGAGTTATAGTCTGCAATAATCATATGCTGCATATAAATAAGAAATCGTATAAACCATTGTTTATCCTAATTCATCCAAATAGAACACATTTTTAGTCATTGTTGTTTTCTTGTTTTTTTAATACATATGACTCTAAAAAGACTAGACTACTACCGAGAATTTGAAGATAAGAACTTGTCTTAAATCTACTTAGCATTGATTCCTTCAATGTAGCCCGAGAAATTAAAATATTCTTACGTTTTTTGCAAAGAATTTTTAATTTCACGAGCTTTCACTTTAAGTATTTCTAAAGAAGAGTTTGACAAGTTCTCAATTCCAAATTCTCAAATAAAAAACGAGCGTACCTAGATTTGTTGATATTTCGGGACTGACACAGCTTTTAGACGGACTGGGCCTTGTTTATTTCTTAAATATATGATGTCAGAAAAAAAAACAATCTATGCGGTTAGCACTAAAATTATAGTAAGGAGAATGCGCAGAGATGTGTTCGTAGCATAGTGCTACGTCGTAGCTCGGTGCGTAGCACAAAGTAGCAGGACTCGCCGCACAATTTAGTGTCAGAAAACATTAAACCAAAGTCTTTGTCATATTATAAATTATTTTCAGTAAAATACATTCAGTATTAACTAATGTTTGTAGTCTTGTTTTTGGAAAAACACACAATAACTATACAGGAGTGTCACTAACCATTATCTATTATGAAAATCTGGTCACACGAGACTCTATTTACTAAGTAAACATACATATTTCCCATAAATGGCTAATCAAATACGATATAAAAGCCACAATATTGTAAATTCGAACAAATACTCGGAAAAGGATTATCCTAGTCCCGGCCCAGACTTATGCGAACGCTTTCAATTAAAGGAGATTCAATTAGTAAAACGTCAAATTCCGCTGAAAGCCGATGTGACCAAGTTTGTCAAAAGCCGTGTTCGATTTAACAGAGAGGTATTGACGGGATATTAAAAAACCTTGATATAATTATAGGTTAGTTAACACTTTGCATAACCCTCCTTACTAATAAACGTTGTACAGCGTCTAACGCCACAACGCGCCACAATGATTTGTCTTCTTCTTTCGAAAGTCAAATTAATGATGACCGAAAGAGTGAAATCGCTGTGTCGTCTGATATAATACGAATTAATTAATTATTATGAATTGCATTTAGCAAAATGTTAATATTGTGTACCTACACAAGTAGTTCACCAAGTGTTCGTCCAAGAGGCTATAAAGACTGCATGTGGCTGTTCTACACACATGTTCGGGAGCGGCCTAATATAACGATAATAATATTCTTTGATAATATCCTTTGATAATATTAATGTGTTGACGTAGATCACTATTTGTTTTGTTATCGTTGACTCATTGCTAAACGGGGCCCAAGGGTCCCATCATTTGTTATTGTATTCTTATTGCGTTACAGGGATATTATTATGCTCAATTTATTGTTTCAATGTTGTTGTTTTTCGACTCGGCTGGGCAGCGATCGGGAAGCTACGCAATATCTTCTCGTCTCACATACCGCAGTGTCTCAAGACGAAAGTCTTTGACCAGTGCGTGTTGCCAGTGATGACTTATGGCACTGAAACGTGGTTGCTCACAATGGGCCTAAAAAAAAGACTAAAAGTCACCCAAAGGGCAATGGAGAGGGCTATCCCTGCGTGATCGAATCAGGAATGAGGAGATCCGCAGGAGAACCAAGGTAACCGACATAGCCCGAAGAATTGCAGTGGGCAGGGCACATTGCTCTCAGAACAGATGGCCGATGGGGCCGAAAGGTTCTGGAGTGGCGACCGCGCACCGGAAGACGTAGCATTGGAAGGCCCTGGTGGTCCGACGACCTTGTGAAGGCCGCAGGAACCCGTTGGATGCGAGAAGCATAGAACCTGTCGAAGTGGAGGTGCTTGGGAGAGGCCTATGTCCAGCAGTGGACGTCTTTCGGCTGAAATGATGACTGATTCTACTGAAAAATATTTTCATCGTTGAAGAATATTTTTAAATGGTGAGGCACGAACTTTTTTTTTTCGTAAATATCTGATAGAGTTCAGAAATAAACAAGTTTTTAGGTAACCCCTTCATAGGTATTTTAGTTGACTTCAAAAATAATGAAAAATGAATAAAAGTTTTTCTCTTCCCCATTTGCTTGCAATTAAGGTAAGTGGAACCGAGATTTCAACGAGTAGTTTTCTACAAGCTTGGACTTTTAATATAAAGCAATTTTTATTTTGTTTTAAAGGAATGCAAAATAAAAAGAGGGTTGGTGAAAAAAGGGTTGATTGATGATCGAGATTTAGGTCATACCAAAAATATCTGATGAAAATGTAAACAAATGATATAAATATGTAAACAATGATCAGAAAACGTTCCTGTGGATGACAATTTGCTGTGCCACTTTCAAACATTATGTAGGTATTCAAATAGTTAAAGCACTCATGCTTTAACTATTTGAATACCTACATAATGTTTATCATTTGAAAATTGGGGCTAATTACCTCAATTTATTGTTGGTAATAACTTTTCAATCACAATTTACAGTACTACGATACGTGTGCCTTAAGTAGTCTATTAATGCACGGCGTTTAGACTAATTTCATTATTTTTTTTATTTTCAACATTCAATTTTTTTTTTCATATTATTTTAGAGCTCGTGTGACCTAACCGCCCCCCCCCCGCACTTACGTCACGGTTTTTTGTGTAAAAGTGAGCTACTTAAGTCACAGAAACGCGTGACTTAAGTTATGCAAACATAAATCATTGGAAAAAGCGGTGAGGTTTAATTTTGAAATTTCTAAATCCAGATGAATTCCTTTTAGTGAGTGATTGCGTAAGAATTTAAACAGAGGTTGTTTACATTTTCATCAAATACTTTTGAAACAGGCTATAGTTGACGAGTAGTATATTGTGTTAGTTTGAGGGATATAAACGAGTACCTACTATTAGGTTCCTACTACGTACCTAACCTAATTTTTAAACAAAATCTTGAGTCGACTTGCTTTAATTAGACTGAACTCTGTTTTACCAAATTCACTAGTCTAATTGCATATACTCTCAAAGCTTTTCAAATAAACAAAATTACTTTAATTGCGTCACAAATGTTCAAAGCACAAATAAGGAAGTCACGAAAAGGCTTGTCTAATTAATTATGTGCCTCTCTGTGAAACCCTGACAAACAGGATTGCGGCTGAAAGCGCCTGTGCCAACAATTCCAACCGTTCAGCTACATTCACTTCGAAGAATGGTATATTTCTGTAATTGTCTGAATTGTATACATACTAAGATTTACAAAATATATGGTCTGAAAAGGTAAACAACTTCGTATGGCAGATGTAAGTTACTGAAGTTTTTCGTTCTATGCCTAGCCTAATAGGTACAGGTTTCCGACAATAAAGCACTACAGTATTATGAAAAGCCACTTTTATACTCTCGGCTCGTTTACTCATCGCGAAGGAACTCATCAAAAAGATATAAAAAGGGAAGACAAGAATCGCCCCACTGATTTTAACACGCTTTCGTTAGCTTCACTTCTAACTAACAAACAATATAATAAAATCTTAGAAGTCAATTTAAACCTACTTCTAATGTAAAACAACACAATATAATATACCTGTTCAATTTCCGCCTGCCCAAAATAGTTGCGAACTGCGAGCACCTGGCAAGGGTCGCTAACTCGCTCACTAGATTATGTGACGGCAATAATTGGACGGTCTACATAACCGGACGACAAACATCAAATATACTATGCTAACCACGTCGGGACACGGTTTCATCTCGACTAACGTGACTACATTATTATGGAATAGGTGAGATTTAAATCTGTTGAATGCTTAGGGTAGATGGGCTGTCATGCAGTGAAGGTGCTGTGAAGACGGGCGTCGTCATCGAGGCAAGGAAACGCTGAAGTGACGACTTGGAGTCGTTCAACAACTCAGCGAGAGACTGATGTGGAAATCTTATGGGTGATTTTTTGCTCAGTAGTAGGACGGGAAAGGTGGAAAAATAACACTATGCACAATTATGGAAATTAATCTAAAAATCAAAACAAAATAAATATTATAAAAAAATTAGCTTTTTTAAGTTGCGATTCTAAAATAGGTTAGAACTAGAACTTACATCAAGATGCTTACAGTGTGTTTAGCGTCTTAGCTAATTAATCAACACAATATAACCATAATCAGCCTATAATGTTCCCACTCTTGCCTGGGACACAGGCCTCCTCTCTGTGAGAGGGAGTGGGCCGTAATCCACCACGCGGGCCCAGTGCGGATTGGCAGATGTCTTCGATTTTTTGGTTCTAGGACATGCCGGTTTTCTCACGATGTTTTCCTTCACCGTTTTGAGAGCAGTGGTGATGAAACAATTTACACAAAGTAAAGCGCCTGTCTGGGTTCGAACCTACGACCTACAACTCGTAAGTTGCGGCTGTTACCACTTGGCCACCACTGCTCTCAACACAATATAGTCATCTAGTTTTAGGATGATTCGCGTAGCACCTGATGTACATTAGGGATACAATACGGATCGACAAATCACAATTAATTTACTGTTCAGGTTACATAATTGGCAGTTTTGCTTTATGACGGTGCAATATAACTAGACTTGGAGTGTTATTTAGTTTTAACATAACACTTTTAAAAATAACACAAACTAAACTCCATAAAAATACACCTGTTTGCACATACACCACACATAAATTCTAACCTAAAAAACATTTTCCGGAAAGGAAAATTACAAAGTATCTTAAAAAACGCATTTAACATGCTGGAAATCAAGTGCGGAAGTCCTGAAAGGTCTTGAGGGATACGGAGTACACCTGTTTATTTTATTATCCGGGTAATTCTGCGCTAATAAAGGAAGGCGTCCAAGTACTTACGCCTCCTTGCTCACTATTACCCGAATATTTTCTGTGGGTACGTTCTAATGCATCCATACTTCGCACTCTAACGGCTCGTGATAACATCGCCGATTTATACAAACGAGTATTCTAACAGCGCACACCGCAGATGAGCAAGCCATAATTCTTTATAACTGAAGGATCTATTAATATGAATGACATGAGAAGTGGCTCGATTATACAAGTTTCCCACTTTTATATGACGTTTATTATACGCATTCTCTCCTATTTCGGCCACATAGTACGCAGAGGCGATGAAAGTTTGGAAAAACTGATTGTGGTTGGGAACACCCAAGGCAAACGATCGCGTGGTCGTCCACCAACACGATGGACCGATCAGGTGAATCATCGTCCTCTAAATATTACACGGTGGTAAGGGATGCGCTGGACAGAAACCGGTGGAGACGGATCATCCGCTCCAGATACAACTCCGAAGCTGACCATGATCCTCAGACATGAAGGGCCGACTACCTAGAGAGAGGACGTTCATTATATATGGATCTTAGTTTCTGTAAAGGTACACTATCTGGTCAAGTGTTCTGGGAACTAACATAGCGAAGTTCATGTTGAGGTTTATTATAAAATAAAAAGGAATTATTTTGTAGCTAATTTTTAAACGAATATGTTATAAGTTACAACAAACAACTTCTTTAGGTAGGTACGAGTATAATAAGTGTACTTTCCCTGTAGCTATGCCTCAACTATGAGTAACATTAAAAAAACAATGTTTAGCAGTTATGTCGAAATAAGAATAAAAATAAAAGCAAACATTATTTACGTCTAAGAAAATACTCTAGTCCACGTTTTGATACTTAACGATACCCAGAAAAAACCTTTAAGATACGAGTAGGTACTGGGCACTCAACGGCTTTCCAGTTTTGTATTACTTGGAAAAAACAGATAAAATGTCCTGCAAACTCTACAGTTTTATTTAGGTAGAACCTCCACTAGAATATCCTCAAGCAGACTGAAATTTTCAAAAGATTTCCTACTATTCTTTAAAGAAGTCGATAGCATTATGTTGTATAAAAACAACTCTATTAAAAAAATATCCAACAGTAGTGTTAGCAACAATTTCTATTCTATCCCAAGTGATCTAAGTTTTTAATACTTTTGGTAATTATTTTTTTTCTAAATGGGCTCTCTTGACCTCGATGAGGTCTATGATGGAACGAGCGTGCCCAGAAGATGCCTGTTCACTCTTGCTTTGAAGGCAGACGGGTTAAATGTTGGAGGGAAAACAGATGCGGCCCAGAGAGTTCCACACTTTGGCTGTGCGCATAATAAAAGTGGAGGAGAAGCGCTGAGTACGACTCGAAGGTTGTGGAGGTCAGATAGGCAGTCGACACATGTAAAATACTGGAATTCAGCTGCATCCAGTTAGACTGCAAGCCGGCCCCAACATAGTTGGGAAAGATGATGGTAAAGTGAGTATATAGTCTAGAGACGGATATTGGATAGGTATGGGGTGGTGGTGTGGTATTAACTACTCCATGAGAAGCCGACTCGACATTATGCAACAGATTAAATTGAGTAGCATTTAGAAACCGGTTTCTGTGTAGTAAAACTCTCTGCATTCAACATTACCTGTCGAGGTTGTACACAAGTAGTACAATCCGAGTAGTAGTTATTCTGGTCCCACAGTTTTGTGCAGAGCGTAAGGACACGAGTGGTGGTCCTGACTAGGGATGAAAATTGCCGAATGTTTCCGAAACTTACCAGGAATGTTTCCAATGTTGCCGGCAATATTGGTCAATATTGCCGGAAAGTTGCCAAAATTGCCAGATTACATAGGTTTTTTCAAATGCAATTTTTAATGTTTATGCGCTAATGAGGTTTTATGTAATGGTGTAATTATACGTATTACTAGTAAGCCTGTATGGTATATTGTTAATTATACTTAATTTATAATTATCAATGCAAATATGTGAAGTTAAAGTTAAACTAGGGCACTGGTAACTTCATGATAGCTGAACCCATAGTTTTTTGAGAATTTCACTTATACATTTTATAAACACATAAAGAGGGTATTGATACCGAATGAAATAAATATAAATCATACAACTATGTAGTGTTCTTTTGTATTTTTTTTTACTTTTCTTTAAGTAACTTCATCTGTTTGTATTAACATCGATATTTATCTATTTCTTGAAGTCTGATAGTGCTGAAATTATTAATACTTATGTAAGTCTGGTGAGAACGCAATATTATGATAATACTGTGCCAGCCTGATGATGGAGTTGGAAGGTGGTCATAGGATCTATGCTCTGTTATACGTAAACCTACCGAGATTGGGCTCGTTAGATTGATCTTGGAGAGTACGCGAGTTTTAGATGTATTCAACCAAATTCTAGTCTACCAGATTTACCGTGAAGTATGTTATTATTTGAAAATTAAATAATACACAGGGATTTAATAAAAACTTAAAATTTAGGGCTCCTTGACGGAAATGAAAAGACAAGCGAGCACATTGAAAATTATGTAGCAGTCGTAGCAGATGACGATTAAGTTATGGATGAATCGGAAATGAAAATACAGAAAATAATAATATCCCCACCGCCGTATCTCTAAGTTGACGTCGTGGTGGGGCTTGCGCGCTGCGTGCCGGAAGAGTTTACTTTATCGAAGCAGGTCTTAGAGTGAGGGGCGAGACCAAAAGAAATACAGAAACCAGCAGGGCAGCATGTGGGGAGCTGTTGGGCAGTAGCGACCCCACGGACCCTATCTCCCGGTAGAAGTCTTATTTCTCACCTCTGGCTTGCCTTTATTGGCCGACTGGAGTGAAAAATGACGAGGAACAGAGCTCCCACCTCATTCTTGCCTTTATTGGCCGGCTTGAGTGGAGATTCGCAAGAGCAAACGTGCTCGGCGGAAGGAAGTATTCCAGTAAGATTCTGGTAGGGATCTTGACCGTATTTCATTCAAATTTCCTAAGGAGCCTCTGCGAGTTGGCTTCGGCCTCTCGCACCCCTCCAAAGGTCCGGGACCCCGTGGGCCCGAGATATGTAAAAAAATTAGAATAATAATAAGTATGGTTAAATAAGTGAACAATTTTTTATAAAAATCTCCTTCAACTAAAAATGAAAGAAATATGCATAAGTAGGTACCCTGATACTTGACTTTTTTAGGGTTCCGCACCCAAAGGGTAAAAACGGAACCCTACTATTACTAAGACTTCGCTGTCTGTCCGTCCGTACCTCAGTCCGTCCGTCCGTCCGTCTGTCTGTCACCAGGCTGTATCTCTAGAACCGCGGTAGCTAGACAGTTGAAATTTTCACAAATTATGTATTTCTGTTGCCGCTATAACAACAAATACTAACAAAATAAAATAAATATTTAAGGGGGGCTTCCATACAACAAACGCGATTTTTTTGCACTTTTTTGCTCGATATCAATAATGGCAACAGGCAGGCACTTGAAATATTCACAAAATACTCAGTTGTATTTTTACTTTGATAATAAATAATAAAACTAAAATAAAATAAATAAATATTTAAGGGGGCTCCCATACAACAAACGTGTTTTTTTCGGCGTGTTTGCCTTGTGGTGCGGAACCCTTCGTGTGCGAGTCCGACTCGCACTTGGCCAGTTTTTTGTTCACACTACCCCTTGTACCCTTATTTTGATTTACTTTTACTTAAATGTTGAATACTACGTTGGTACGTTACCCCACACTAGTCGCTTAGCTACTTGACAAATCGTGCCGTCAAAAGAATTTTCAAAATCGGATAGGTAGGTTTTGGGAAAATCGCGGACATACAAACAAACAAACTTACATACATCGATCGAAAAAAGAACCTCCTCTTTTGAAGTCAGTTAAAAACTTGTTGTTGCTGATCAAATCGTCTTGCAAGGTTTGACCCTTTTATACATACAGATATGTATACATATACATGTATTTACTTTCTTACATACAAGTGTGACTACTAATAAGAAAGTAGAAGAAAAAAAAAAAGATGATTTCTCTAAAATAGTTATGGTTTCATCACCAATGAAGTATCGTGGATAGCTTGTTTCTTTTCTTTAGTTTATCAGTAAGAAAATAAATGCAAAAACTAAAATTTTCGGTTGGATAATGTAGATAAGCATAAAAACTATCACCCTGTAAACAGCTATTTTATCCTACTATGCAATTATATAAAGAAAAATATGTTTTCTATTTACACGTTTCTTGCCAATGTTGCCGGCAAGTTTGGAAACATTCGCGGCAGTTTTGGCAACTTTCGCAATATTGCCGGCAATTTTCATGCCTAGTCCTGACGTTAACCGACCCGTGCAACTCACGCCGTGTGCAGCTACCCCGCAGCGCCCCCGACACGGCACGGTATACTCCCCAACCAGTAAATTTAACTACACTTAAGTCCGACACACCCGCTTCTATTACAGAAGATTGCGTACCGTTAGTTATGCCGCTTTCAGTCTTACCTGAACAATATTATTTTCAGTTTGAAGATATTCTCTAACGCTTCTAGCACTCAACAGATATCTTAGTTTTGAAAGTAACAGAAAAAAGCTCCCAAGTGACACTTCTATCTTGAAGCTTTAACTATTTAATCTTTAAATTCAAGTGTAAAAGATTGCCTGGACTTTTATTAAAAATGGTTATTTTTTTATTTAAAATGGTCTCACTTGGCCATCTATTTCAGCAATAATTTTCCTACGGCTTTGTAGAGCGCAACCCGGGATTTGGTAAAAACATTTTCAGCTTTACGGTGAGATTGCTTTCATTTTCATTGACGTTCCCAAAGCCAATAGAATTATACAATATAAAAAGTAAGCTAACGTAGGAAGATATTGTAGTTTTTTTCTTTTTATACACATTGTCGCTAAAAGCTTTTTCTCTCAACTTATCCTAAAAAATAAAGTAAGAGAAAAACTCACTATAAGTTGAAATTGAAATAACAGCGCCCAATGGGAGAAGACAATGACGATAAAATAAAAATAAACAATTCATTCGAAGTTATCGAAACTACTTACTAAGGATATATAATATAATTTCTTACGCTTGAATTCGCTTACATTATTATTTTATCACAGTATCCAATAAAGTGTTAAATTGTGGATAAAATGGAAACATAAGCTCAATCTGAAATTTTGATAAAACCGATGGTATTTAGCACAGTTACTATGCAAACAACATTACGTCTCTTGTCTCCGGTTTAAAACCTACAACATCTATGGAAATAGGTCGTTACAAAAACAAAAAAACAATAAACAAAGCAACAAACAACAACAAAGTTTAAAAACAAGAAAACTAAATTGAGAACTGCTAAGTTCGTGATAAGTAAAACTAATTCTTATTCTTTTCGAGTCGATGCCACTTTGCCCCGCGTCCAACCAAAAGTAATAAAGTAATCGTCGACGCGATTGTTTGTATGAATGTTGACGTACAAACGCGACTTGATTGATCGCGTGACTATTTCATATTTTAAAAATAAAAAAGAGCTACGATCGCGTACTAGCGCGTTTATCGCTTTTGGTTAGGACGCGTCCATGAACTAGTTAGTCCATTACTTCACACTAATTTTATAAAGGCGAAAGTTTGTGAGGGGGTGTGTTTATATGTTTGTTACTTCTTCACGCTCAAACGGCTAGACCAATGTTGATAAAATTTTGTATGGAGGTAGCTGACACCCTGAATTAACATATAGGCTACTTTTTATTCCGATTTTCCCACGGGGTCGACATTTGCGCGGGTGAAACTGCGTGGCGCAGCTAGTTGTTTAGATTTTTTTTTTCTTTTTTTTTTATAAAAAACGCTGCCCCACACTAGGAATTTCTCCTGTATTGTAGGTGCGTTTACAAACATTTAAACTCACATACACAAACAGCCAGACCCGGAACAACTACTTGTAGGTCATACAAATATTTGTTCCGTGCGGGAATCGAACCCGCGACACGCAGCGCAGCAGTCAATCGCTTAACCACTGCGCCAACCGTGCCGCCAAAATATGTTAATTCATAAAGCGAATGAGCATTACGCAGGTCCTACAATTTCAGGCTTGTATTTTACCAGGCGCTCGTTTGTTCTCGGACTATATTGTCTTAATGCCGGGGGCATTTCAGCCAAACCACTTCATTCTTTAAACTAAAGAAGTCTTTGTTACAAAATTTTGTGACTACTACTTTTTCAACACACTTGCTCGTAAAGTGGCTCTTATTGAACCGCTTTTAGGTCCATAATGGAGTGTATTACGAACGCGTGCTTTTTCTTTACTTTAATCCACATGTTCTGTAATACCACAGATAACTATTTACTAGTCGGAGACGCGCGCTTTTTTAATCTCATCAAACCCTGCGTTCCGAATTGGGAAATAATCGATGTGTTCCGAATTGGGAAATAATCGATGTGTTCCGAATTGGGAAATAACCGAATTAGCGTGAGCGCGATAACGATAACGATGTCCCGTGAATCGTCATAGATGACGTCATGACATTCGCCATCTTGCGATAATGCCGACCATGCCCTAGAATAATATCACCGTGAGCGCTGTCAAAAATGACAGTGTGTGTATGAGGTTGTGTCAGTGTGTGTTTTGTTTTGAGTTGCATCATCTTTAAATTAAACTAACGTGGCATTTTTGAAATTGTGCTTCTGGCTGACAGTCGCCACCTAACCAAAGAAGAAGAACTGAAGAAGAAATGTGATGTTTATACAAAGAAATACTGTAATAATATCTTTTTTACATTGTGTAAGCACTGTCATGTGAGCGCGTTCACGAGTGTTCCGAATTGTTGCCAGCTCTCAGCAGTCATAATAGTAATCTAAATCGGAACGCATGTGAGATGATGCATGGACGTAATATTACGTCCATGGAGATGATGTGAGCGATTATAGCTAATTCGGAAAGCGCCCAAAGAGACTTCATGCCGAAAGAAAAAATCCGCGGGCTATATTTCAATTTTTTTTTAAATAGTCTGTATTGTCCTTGGTCGCAAAATGAACTCGCAGGGGACCACAGATAATTTAAGGTGAATGGCGCAGTGGTAGACCGCGAAATTCTTAGGTTTTTTGCAATTTTCAGGTTTGTGTTTATTATATTTTTTCTATAGGCTGTTTAGGCGTTTTGTCTGTGCCATAGATTAATATATTTAAAATGAGTCAATGTTGCGCGCGCATCGCTAGTGCTGGCTAGCACGGCGCGCGGGAAAACAAAACCAGCGCGCCATTTTCCATACAAGTTAATATTTAACAATACAAGTCTGTTTTTTTCCTCGCAAGTGTGTTGAAAAACGTCGTATGAAACGCGTGTGCATTAATCAATATACACTCGGCTTTCTTATCGCTCTCGCCTGCGGCTCGCGCGATAATATCGCCTCGTGCATAATGATCAACTTAGCACACATGTATCATAATGTACTATTACTTTTACAAAGACGTAATGATCCTTTTACCTTATTAGTATTGTACAAAATATAAATGGATAAGATATAGATAAGATAAATGGTGTAGATTAATTCCAGTAGGTACCTAGTGGAGACCTCTCATCATCATCTTTTATACTATAACCATAGTGTACGACAAGTTTAACGAGACATTAGCAAGCCTTTAGATGTTCCATAACTTATTAAGATTATATTAATCTCTAGAATCTTTCATTTTATTTCAATAGTTTAATAGTTCGCTTTAAAAAATCTTATTGAATCAAGGCTAGGATTTTATCGTAAACTGGGATTAAAATCGTACTGAGGTACAGTACCGGTCAGAAGTCCACTGCCAGCATTACAAAACTATCACATCGTAACTCGTCGCACTTACGACTTTCTTCTATTTAGGCATTTCACACACACATACACACCCGTATATATTGCACTCTTTCATCACGTACGAAACAGAAAAAGCGCGGTATATGATCATCATCATAGGCCTATCGCGGCACGCAGTCTTTTTCTAATTATGGTAATGAGAAAAAGACAGCGAATATTTTAAACTAATCACATAAAAGTTGAGGGTAGATTTGAAACAAAATTAATTTTCTGACTTTAGTTATAATGGTATGACGTTGTTGGTTGGTGAACTTAGTTACGAGCGTTTATAGATTTTTATTGAAAATGTAAGCAAATATAAATATTGAAGCCAGGGCGAACATTGTAGCCTTGCATAACAATGGGTTTAATATATATCTGAAATATCCAATGAAACCGGATTTTGTGTAAGTTATTTTGTTGTTATTGATTTTATTTGTTCTCATAAGTGACGCTTCAAAATGTGTAATAAGGATTTCCTTTTTTTAGAGAGATACTGTGAGACGTTGGGTGAGGAGATTTGAGGAAGAGGGAA
The DNA here is from genome assembly GCA_963082905.1 of Oligia fasciuncula. Lineage (NCBI taxonomy): Eukaryota > Metazoa > Arthropoda > Insecta > Lepidoptera > Noctuidae > Oligia > Oligia fasciuncula. The sequence goes on along the minus strand of OY720395.1, from coordinate 8,518,148 downwards.
TTCTAAAGAGCCGTGTAAGAAGTGGTAGGCCGCCACTTATTAACCAGTCTCAGCGACGCTTTATGGTTGGTGAATATGAAACGAATGGTTTCATACCTACAAGCCTACAAGACGATTTGCCGAAGAATTTGATACGTCATTGCGTACTGTTCGCCGTGCAATCCATGCCGAAGGCCTTCATCATCGAACACCAGCGAAAAAACCGCAAAGGCATAAGGAGGAACGGTTGCGTTTTGCTCGCGAATATTTAGACATTGATTGGGAGACGACTGTATTTACTGACGAGAAGACTTTTAAATCGTGTCAAAAAGGAAGACTTCATTTGTGGCGCAGAGTTGGTCTGACAGTAATATTATAAATAATACGGAGTCAGGAAGAATTAGTGTGAATATGTGGGGGTGAATTAGTGCTCAAGGGCCGGGTGAGTTGGCATTTATACCGACGCGGGCCAACGGGAATTCAGGGGATACATTGGCCATAATATAATAGTACCTAATAAGTGAATGATTGTAAAATTGAGGTTTAGTTTCAATCTTCTTTTCCTTGAGAAAATGAACAAATTAAGCTGAAACCTCAATAAACCAAAAATATCCCATTTTAGTATCAACCAAAAATGATTTATGAACAAATTAGATATTTTATGTAAGTATTTCAAAGTTTTCAATAAGTATGTTTATGTTTTAAAGGTGTTATTAACATCAATAAATGTTCCTATGAAAAATAGTGTTTTTTTTTTTCATTAAATTGCATAAGTAATATACTTTATTTACCCTATATACCCTATTGTCATAGTATTAACGAAACTCAATAAATAAATTGAACTCTGACACAAAAACGAAAAAAACAAAAAGAGTCGGAAGCGCGCACTGAGGTTCGAACCTTCTCCACTTCATGCACACACAATAACAGCCACCCACTCGTGCGAACCTGCCATCGCTGTTTATAATTTTCACTTCGAATTTTAGCTTTGCTTTTAAATAGGCGCTGTGGTCGATAATAATTATTTATAACGCAGGTATCTTTATTTAGTGTTGACCACACATGCATCTGACCAACCAACATCGCGCTTTCGTAGTTATACTGTGTGCGCGTTACTGTCTACATTAAAACATGACACACACAGAGATAGACGCAGATCTAGCGTGCAGGCCAAAATGACCATTCTGGTGGCAGTCCACTTATGACCGTTGATTGTACCTTTATGTCAATTCAGTTTAATTTAATTTTCCCATAGATGCTGTAGCTTTTAAATCAGGAGATACGAGATGCAATGTTATTTGCATAGTTAGGACTGTGCCGAATACCATTGCTAGGTATATCAATATACTCAGATTAGGGTTCTCTAGACATTTTATCCACAATTAAATACATGATTGGATACCGATTGTTATAAAGCTTATAGATACGTGTGGCAATTCCCTGAATAATAAAATTAAGGTACGATAAATTATACTGTGGGAGACGGTTGCCTAAGCTACGCGTAAGGCCTGTATTTCAGGACACCAGAAGGACAATTCTCATAATTTTAAGATCACAGTGATCTCAGTCTCTATCTGTCAAAAATACCTCTAGTTTCCGTACATTTTTGACAATTTTTTGACATTTGTTTGTCGCCTAGATGAGATTGCGACTAGATTTTGAACGTTTCAAATTACGAGAATTGGCCTTCAGGTTTCCATCACTTCAGAAGCAGTTACATTTAAATCGGATTATGCAATCGTACACAAATGCGGTAAGTTATCCAAAGCAGAAAAAATACAGATTACACTATTGATGTTACTTATTCTAGGGTTAGAATTTATGTTGGGGTGTGTGTGCATGCATGTGTGAGGGTGTGTGTGTGTTGTGTGTAGGTATGCGTGCTGTATGCAGGCGTGTGAAAGGGTAGAGCTGAATGCACAGAAAGGTGATGTACATATATATACACATGGCATATATTTGTACGAGTATTTAAGCAACTTATAATTTTTAAGCCTCTTATGTAGCGTAGCTTCGGTAAATGCCCTGCTGCATAATGTCTATCAATTGTATTTTTATCGTCGTTGTCTTCTCCCATTGGGCTCTGTTATTTCAATTTCAACTTATAGTGAGTTTTTATTACTTAGGTACTTTATTTTTAGGTTAGATTTCGAGAGAAAAAAGCTATAATGTGTACAAAAAAGAAAAAACTACATTACCTTCCTAAGTAAACTCACTTTTTGTATTGTTATTGTTAGTTAAATTCACTGGATGGAGAGCATCGTTTAAGTTAGTACGGAGAATTACCGTGCCGTGCCGGGGGCGCTGCGGGGTAGCTGTACCCGGCGTGAGTTGCACGCATAGATACGGTTACGGTACGGTTGCACGGGTCGGTTAACGTCACGACCACCACTCGTGTCCATACGCTCTGCACTAAACTGTGGGACTACAAAAACGTCTACTCGGATTATACTACTTGTGTAAAACCTCGACAATTGTATCCTACACACGGTCATTTTGTTTGAGTTGAGAGAGTTTTACTACACAGAATCGTTTTACTACACAGAATCGTTTTACTTCGCAGAATCCGGTTTCTAAATGCTACTCAACTTAATCTGTTGCGTAAAGCCGAGTCGGCTTCTTATATGAATTGATTTGATTGATTGTAATGTAGTGATTTTAAAACTAAGCGATTGATTCCTTGACACTCCGATAGCAAGTTTTAATTAGAATTACTGTCAACGTACCTACATCTCAGAGCATTGTAATACAGAACTGGAAAGCCGTTGAGTGCTGAGTACTCGTACCTACCTGTTTTTACAGGGTGTCGTTAAATAGGTACCAAAAACGTGGACTCAAGGATTTCTTAAAAATAGACAATGTTTGCTGTTTGCTTATTTCGACATTCTACACATTGGTTTTTTAATGTTACTTATAATCATGGCATAGATAAGTGTGTTAGGCTGTCGTTTGCTAAAACATTTCATTTTAAAAATTAGCTACTATTCCTTTTTGTCTTCTAATAACCTCAAGTTGTTAACTCCACTATGTTAGTTCCCAGAACACGTGACCATAGCGTAACTTCACAGATACCTATTAAGTTCGATTTATAATAAACGTCCTATAAAAGTGGGAAACTCGTATAATCGAGCCACTTCTCATGTCATTCATATTAATATATACTTCAGTTATAAGTTAAGTTATGGCTTGGTCGTCAGGAGTGCGCGCTGTAAGAATACCAGTTTGTATAAATCGACGATGTTATCACGAGCCGTTAGAGTGCGAAGTATGGATACATTAGAACGTAGCCACAGACAATAGGCGGGTAATATTGCGCAAGAAGGCGTAAGTACTTGCACGTCCTTCCCTATTAGCGCACAATTACCCGGAATAAAATACATAAGCTGATGTACTCCGCATCACTTGACCTTTCGGGATTTACGCATTTGCTTTTCAGCATATTAAATCAGTTTTATCTAATACTTTTTAATTTTATTTTCCGTTAAATGCTTTTGAGGTTAAGGTAGGTAGTTGGCACAATAGTATTTTAAATCTTGTTAGTCCAAAACTTGACCACTTCCATGGCATCGTCGTCGGTGGCAACACATAGATCACTTTGACTGCACTAAATGTACATGTTATCTGTGTGGTATAAGTACAACAAACAACAACCGATCAGTTGAGTTTCTTTAGTTAAATTCTTGTTAATTATAAAAGTAGATAGGTATGTTAAATAACTAAATAACATACAAATGGAGTCTTGTTACTCTCTCTTGTTATCCTTCATAAAGCAATTGATAATGCATATCTAATTACAGAAACATCATTCAAATTTAAAATCCATTTTGAACTTCGTTCCTGCCGGGAGTCCTTCGACCCCACACTTTTTTAAACCAACTTTCATGAACTATGTCGTCACAACATCGTTTTCCTGCCTCGACGATGCACTCTCTTTAGCACTCACTGCATGATAATCCTGACCCATCAATCGTGATGCATCCTATGAATTTAAATCTCACCTGTTCCATTATAACGTAGTCAGGTTAATTGAGATGATACCGTGTCCCGACGTGGTTAGAATAGTACATTTGATGTCTGTCGTCCGGTTATGTAGACCGTCCAATTATAGCCGCCACATAAACTAGTGATCGAGTTAGCGACCCTTGCCAGGTGCTCGCAGTTCGCAACTATTTTGAGCAGGCGGAAATTGAACTGTGCGTAGACACGTTTACGTGAAATTTTGGAAAATATATGTTTCCTATTATATTTTGTTTTGTTTAAATTAAGTATTAAGGTCCTTGAATATGTGTAGCGTTTAGTCAGCCTGTATCGTTTTATTTACCAGAGGAAATGCCTGGCCTCCTAGTACGGTGCGCATTGCTTGACTGAAAAATGGTTCAGAATGCACCAAGTCGCAAGATTTTAAATGCATCTCAACGAAAGTGGAACGGTTTCTCTTTGTTGTTGTTGCCCCGACTTCGATATGAACGCGGATTTATTCAGTTTAAAAAAATCTTCGTAGGTGTACACCTCTCCATTTTAAAATAAAATCTGTATTGGCTTTCTCTTTCAGTCAGCTCCAAAACAGTTTTTGGAACGAAGATTTTTAACGGAGCTTGCGTAGAAGTAAACTTGGAGAAATCGTCACGCAACGAAAAAGCGTAATGCCGGAGTCCATGGGACTTATTTTTTTACATTAGGAAGAGTCATAGAGAGAGATAGTTTTCATGAATATCGAGGGTGCTGAAGGCGATAATGAGGTTAAAATGGAAATCTAAGATGGCGGCTGCAAATTATTTCCAATTTTTTGTCATTTGTGTCGTTTTCATGGTTTTCGAGGGTGCTGAAGCCGATATTAGGCTCAAAATGAAAATCCAAGATAGCGGCTGCAATTTTTTTATATTTTCGCGTTACCCCTTCCCCGATTCCCCGACACGTTTTTATACTCACATATATTCATAAACTTAACGAGTTAACGAGCAGAAAATACAGAACGCCACCTGCTAACAACCTCACACGTTGCTTCGTTTGCCTTTAGTGCACGCCACCGGTAACGAATACTAGGTATGCACCTGACCTTTCAGAAGACCAATTAGGTCAGTATGTCCACTGACTTGTAAATACCTTTTTTAGTCACTTTTCTAACACTTCACTAATACAGAGTATTCTATCTATCTATCTGTTTATTTTTAAATTCAGCTTAAAGATTCATAAAATCGAGCAAACCCGTAAGAAGTTAACAGATCTTATTGATCTTCAATACAGCTTTTCGAGCGACAAATAATTACGATCGTTAAAAATCAGGCAACTGTGAGAACTTTAAGCCTTTAGCGTCTGTTACAAAATTGTGTCCTTAGATCGTAATAGTAACAGTTACTCACTTGTGATTTCCATAGAACATGTTATAAGTACTATGATCGCTATCCAAACTTAACAATAATACAAGTAAAAAAAAAAACTTTGTCGTATTATTATTTTATTAAACATAATATGTAGGTATAGCTATAGGGCCGCTTAATGTATGTTCATAAGTGTCTTTCCTTTTTGTAGTATAATTTTTGGTGTACAATAAATAAGTAAATAGTTTCTATTTTAAATACAGAGTCATTCTAGTTTTTATTAATTTTAGCTACTTTTATCTCCATATCATGCTGGCCGTACCTATCACTTTGGTCACCCTACCTGAAGCAAGCGACACGTTGGCGTAGACACGGCCTTTAGAAAACGGAAAGCCTTTTGGAACAAATGGTATCGACATGTTTGTCAAATCATATACACCCTGAAAAATAAAAATAAACAACCATGTTATCCATCCATATTAATATTTCAGTATACAGCGTGTATCAGAAACGTGTGTGTGTTCATCATTAAACTGAACAACTTTTTCCATGGGACCAACATCGTAATCCCGAAAAAATAATCACCTGTTCCATACAAATCTTCAATAGCTACTCGACCCAAATGTAAATCACACAATCTTGGCGCCATGGTTAAAGTTGTTCAGTTTGATGGTTAGTAATAGACGCTATAATATGATAGTCGCTGTTTAGTTTTAGGGTTAGTCTTTTGTCATCATCCACAGAATTTCCAACGTCAAGCCAGTTCTTATCGAGCAACAATAGAGCGATCGTCTCTCTCGAGCGTATGACACTCGTGGGATGCAGCAGTATCTAACATAATGCTGAGCTGAAGCCCGTTTGGCATAATAAGCACTGTTTTCTTTGTTTTCACAGTTTTAAGGTATTTTGAGGGGTTCCGAACGTCCGAATGAAAAATCGGAATCCTTAAAGGATCACTCGTGTGTCCACCTGTTTGTCTGTCTATCACAGCCAATCTCCGAATCAAATTGACTGAATTTCTGTGGCCCAACCATGGACTTGTAACGTAACGTCTCAAATACATTTTTTTATTATGAAATAAATAGTTTAAAATAAATGAATTAATAGTTGAAAATTGACCATTCCTCTATCTTATCTCGAAAACTACAAAACCTAAAATTAAATATATATATATATATTTAGGGAATAGTTTTATTCATATACATTAAAAAAAAACATTAAAAAGATGTTTGGATGCGACTGTACTTACAGGGGGAAACGGACAGGAACGGCCCCCTACTGCTTTTCGTAATTCTTGCTCGAAAAATAGATCAGAATACATCATGTCGCATAACTTAAAATGCATCTCAACGAAACTGGGACGGTATCTGTTTGATAGAAACTGGTAGAAGTAGTAGTCCACCTGTAAAATAAATAGGTACCCCATAAAATAACGTTATCATTACTCTGTTAGATTCCCTTTAGTCTACCACTTTGTTTTGTAAGATGGTAAACAATCAAACGGCCTACCCGATGGTAAGTGGTATCGACTCCTATGGGCGTCCACGGGCATCACAGGGGCGTTGCCATACGAGGAACAAAGTGAAATGTAACTACATCGAATCCATAGCCATAATAGGTAATATAATATCCAACCATTGGCGTAGCTAGGACTTTTTTCCAGGGGGGGCCTGGCCCCTAACCTTTTTTTTTTTTTCGTTGGGAAATCCTCATGGAAACCCTCCGTCTGGGATGAACGGTGGGTTACGTCGGACTCCTACCGACTAAAACCCCACTGTTCCTTCTACTACCATAAGTCGGGGGCCCGAGAGCCCCGAGAGATATTTGTACATTCGCCGCATCCTCGACTGTATCAGCCCGCTATGCCTAGCGGGCCCCATCCCCATGAGCGGGCGATCCCACAACCGATCCTTTTCTGTTACCACGTTTTTAGGATTCCGTACCAAAATGGTAAAAACTTTTTACAAAAAAAAAACAACCGACTTCCAAAAAATACACTACAAATTGAAAAATAACTTTAATTTCGGAAGTCGGTGTCTTTGGTTCCGCATTTTCGTTTAATGACACCGACTTCCGAAATTAAAGTTATTTTTCAATTTGTAGTGTATTTTTTGGAAGTCGGTTGTTTTTTTTTTGTAAAAAGTTTTTATTTTTCACTTTTTAGTGGGTCAGTTTGTAATTACAAGCTTTTTTATCTAAGTTACAATAGCCTAATGTCAACTGCTCATCACATGTTACAAAATATTGCTTTTCCCGATGCTGGGACGTTTATTGTTGAGGAGTTCTGCTGGTAAGAGCCAGGAGAACTCCTCAACAACCACTCACCATACGCATTGTAACGAGCATAAATTGCTTAGCAACCATATTAAAGTAACCGAATCGCAACCCGTGAAATATTTGTCATTGAGTAGTTCCGATGGCTATCTGTGGTCTTCATCATCAGCTCCACTTTACCAAATGATGATTTCCGAGAGCAAATGCTCAAGTTACTTTAATTATTGAGTAGGCCACACGACGAAAGAGCATTGCTAGAAATGACGCGATTACTCAACTTAAATTCGGTTTCAAATTGACGCATCAGCATGACTAATAGGTAGTGGTCGTCCTATGTAAAACTACAATCTTAATTAGGTATTATTATTGTACGAACTGAACATTTTGGCATATTGAACCGTATGAAGTAAGCCCAACAAAAACTGCTGTAAATCGTCCAAACACAAGGTAGCTACTGTAAACTGTTAAGGAGTTCCCTTAACTGTCCTTCGTCTTCATCATCAGACCCCGAATGACAGTCACAACCATGTAGGTGTAAAGTTCTCATCAATACAAATTAATCAAGCCCAAACACAAGGTAACTGCTGTAAATCGTTGAGGAGTCCCCTCGACTGTCTTTCGGCTCCATCATCAGATCGACTCTAGGCCTTCATTAAATTGTAGTGCTTTAAAATACCTAATGAAAAAATTAACAAACGCACTAGTCGCTCCTACGATTTTCGAATGTTCCCCTCTATTTCACTGGGATGCCATCATCAGATCCTGGTTTTCTTATCATGGGACCACCCTTGGCATATCTCCTTTCCAACAAAAAAAGAATAATCAAAATCGGTTCATAAACGACGAAGTTATCCGCGAACACACATAAAAAAAAAAAAAAAAAATATACGGTCGAATTGAGAAACCTCCTTCTTTTTTGAAGTCGGTTAAAAACGGAACCCTTATGGTGAGACTGTCTGTCTGTCGGTCTGTCTGCCCAACTATTTTGCAAATAAGAAATAAATAAAAATATAATATGTATATTTTTTGCAACAAGGACAGAAAGGGGGTCTGAAAAATTCGAAGTGGGGCTACTAGGGCATGTGGGGTATCATATGAAAGAGCGTAGTTTGCACATTTGAATAGTAATTTGCACATAAAAATAGGGCACCTAGCGAAGATCTGTTTTCTCCCATATTTAGTCGCCAATTAGTCGGGATCAGTCGCCAAATCACAGATTTAATCTGTTCTTAATTTATAATGAGTTCAATTAGTAAGGTATAGGTAGTCCAAGAGCTAGTAGAAGAGATTTTTCGTGAGCTATTCGATCTAGCTCTTGGACTATACCTACACCTATAAACCCTAATATCTTTTGAACCAGTGACCGACAAATTCTGATATTTGGCAACTGATTCCGACTAATTGGCGACTAATTATGGGAGAAAAAAGATCTTCGCTAGGTGCCCTAGTTTTTGAGATATAAATGTGGCCCTGCTGGGGAGACTCTCTCCAGATCGGTCACCTATAATATATCTTTTGAACCAGTGACCGACAAATTCTGATATTTGGCGACAAACTTCGACTAATTAGCGACAATTTTTTTGTGTTATCAAAATTAAAATCCCTGATGGTGGCTCTGCCAGAGTCAGTGACACTTATTACGTTGCGTATTAGCATAGAAAGTATTAGTAGATTCAATTATTTTTGTTATTTCAAAAGTAATTAGATGGAATGTGTACTATGTAGGTACCCAAGTAGCACAAAACTGCATTATAAGATGTCACAAGAGGTAACATCGGTAATTTTAGCACTTATGAAGAGTTATTACAGTACACTCGACCTGCAATAGGTGAAAAGTGAGCTTTCACCTGAATAAGAACATAACGTTCTTATTCAGGTGAAAGCTCACTTTTTTTAACTGACTTTAACTAAGCTATATTCTGAATTGAAGACCACAAGTGTACCCTTAGACCACTTGCATTTTAAGAAAGAACACGTGAGCTACTATAATGTAATCAGTTATTCTGTGGCTTCAAATAACAAAGATATAATGCCTTTTGCTGCACACGGTGGAATTTGTGTAATGTTAATCAGCTTGTTACACGCAATCGTATAATAGCTCTTATAAAGCCCACATGATCACTATGGGTGAACATATATGATGCTAAGTTAAAGCAAACTGCTCTATATTAGCTCACATGTTACCCATAATCTACACACATTACCCATAATCTAATCACATGTTACCCATACCTACAGTTATTTGCGTACATGTTACCCACTATCAAGCTTTACATGAATTTGTAGCTGACTTGTGTAAAACAAGAACCACTCGTAACAGCTCGTTACTGATTCATGTAGGTACCACGAGTGGACACTTAAACAGCTCATGCTGTTTAATTGTGGTTAATACGGTACACATAGCTTGTCTGCCATTTTTTAGATTCTAACCTATGTATACAATATAATAACAATTTGTTTTTGTTTAGTCAACGAAAATAACAACAGAATTTGAATAGAAAATGTAATGATTTTATACGTAAACAGCTTATTGTCAAATTACAAAGGAAAAATACTTAATTTTTTATAATAATATCATCAACCTATTTTATACTATAATTTTCAAGTAAACAGTGATATTTTGAGAGCGCGTGAAAATTTTCGTCTATAATTATATAGTATTTGACAATAAACTCTCTTTCCCATTCGAATTTCATGCACATGGAGAAAAAAAACAAAGTTTTACATATCGTTAACATATATTTGCCTATACTTCCCACAAACACTTTACAAAATGGTTCACACAAAACATATCAAAATAATAAGTAGTAGGGTGAAAATTAGTAGTGTATTTTGTGTTGAAAAATAGGTAATAAGTACTCTATTATTCAGCCCTTGTGGTGTATAAAAGGTAACACATACCCTGATAATCAGTCATTATTCAGCTCTTGGAGCGACTGTTACCTTTAATAATGCTCAAATAACGCTGATATAGTGCAACCAGCTACATTATTCAGCTAACAGCTGATTAATTTGTGTCCAAATCAGAGTTATATCAGCTGAGTAGGCGCCTCTAACGCTCTTACTCAGCAGGTTTATTCAGCTGAAATTTCCATTGTGAACAGTGATTCAGCTACTATTCAGCGCTTCTGTGCTACTTGGGTAATAATAAGTTTGTGTAGGTCTTGGTGGTAGATTATTTAATTGATTGTTTATGTTTGAAGTTATATTATGTAAGTAGGTACTTATCCTGCTTAGAATTTCGAATAGGTCCCTAAACATCCTAGGGTGGGCACCAGACCATTCTAGGGTGGGCACGGCCCACCCGGCCTCCGCCCCTATCTACGCCTATGTCCAACCCAAAAAAAAAGGTCTAACATCATGCTGAATGCATGGTTTCGCGTCGATGTCCCTTACGACGTGTGTACACATTATTAAGTTCTTTTCCTGCATTAGTTCCAACTTACAATTATGGTATTGTTCAGTGTGATTAATGCATCTATGTGTGCCGTCAGATAGTGCTTAGGGTCCCGTCGGCTCAAGCGTCTACTGAACACAGTAACGTTTCTGAAGCATTTTGGGTCATACCAGCCCACCACCGGACGCTCAATATTGAAGTAGGTTATCTACGGCAGAAAACAAATACATAGTTAATATTAAAAAAATTACAAAGGAAAAGAACTATAGTAATTGTATTTGCTTTCAGTATAACACTTATTAATTTGGTAATGCAAATAAAAGAGCAACACAAAGAAAATATGTTATTATTAGCGCCTAACTAAGGAATTTACTTTCTAAACACGTTTCTATTTTCAGTGGCTTAGGCAGTATATTCTATCTCACTCAGTAACGTTATTATAAAGAAACAACAGTAAAAAGGTACTCACAGTCTCAGAATTACACTGATTGATTTGGTAATTCAAATAAAAAAGCAAACCAAAGAAAATTGGTTTTAAATTCATTGTTTAATTTATTATTGGGATAATAAGTACTGTATGAACAGACGGATTTCAATTTATGAATGATCGTTTGCTCAGTCATGTTTTAAATAAATGAAAAATAATGATCAACGATTTAAACCAGTTGTGTCATTTTATGGGACAACAATAACAAAATGTTATTAGCTTGATGGTACCGTGTGATTTACTGAGATAAGTCTAATTACGTACTGTCTAATACCTGCTTAATTATTAGAACTACACTATAAAATAAATCTGGAACAATTTTTCAAATTCAAAGTCAAATCATTTATTTCAAATAAAAAATTAAAGGCACTTTTGAACGTCAATTATTACAGTAAAATTGAATTGATTCTAGTCGCCTTCCAAAAGGTAGTGTTCGTATGGAGAAAAATGGACAAGAAACTCCACCGTATTGACTAATTCTATATGGAGGGTGTTTAAAACACGTATTAACTATTTATGCAAACATATATTAATTCGAAAGTAATTACAATACACAAAATCAAACACGTTTTCGCGGCATGAGAAAAATAATAATGGCGGGAAGTTTTCTATACTCTATGGAAGTTGATTCCTTCAAAAACTTCACCTCCAGCCAGCACTCGAAGTAGCTTCACTCGGTGTTGCTAACACGGCCCTCCTGCGCCGTGCATGTCCTCAGGCACGCCTTACACATCTGTCTTACTTAGCTTAACTAAACACGTATCTGAAAGCACACACTTTTTGTTAGCTAGGTAATGTGTTCTTAAATATGAAACAATAATGCTTCGGCCAATCATGATTCATAATAGGTACTAATAGAACTCCAGTTGCAGGTTTTACATCGTTTCTGTTCCTTTAGGCTTAGGAACTCTACCCTACTCTGCAACTGGTAATCTCATTCATGAATCTACCATAGCTCTTATATTACAGAACTCAAAACAAAGCCCCTTTAGACTTAGGAGACTTTGTGAGTTATTCTGCAGTAAGTACTGGACCCAAAAAAAAACAGAGTAGGTAGTCTTTAAGCTTATACAACCTCTTTGCTACTGTCATTTTAGCTCACTTCCTTAATCCAAGGTGATGCCTGGTCTATTTCACTCCTTTAGTCTTAGGCAGTAACTGTTTCAGCTCACCACCTCGATTCTGGCAAGAAATAGCTCACTTCCTTAATCCAAGGTGATGCCTGGTCCATTTCACTCCTTTAGTCTTAGGCAGTAACTGTTTCAGCTCACCACCTCGATTCTGGCAAGTGACTATAACATTTCTTTTCTTTTTTTTTATCCAGTATCAATTGAATGTAATCAACTTGAGCAGAAACTGAACATTATTCAAAGCAAGAATTATTGACGTATCTATCTATGTCAAGTTAAATGAAATATTATATCATCATCTGCCTAGCCTTTTCCCAACACAGAACATATATATATATAGATATATTTTTTTACTTTGCCCACACGCCATTTTGTACCTAACTAATGATGCAGCATCAATCAACACACCAGTTATCAATTTTAATCCAGGGTTTAATGTTCTCAGCAACGGCCACTCCATTATACAATAATTACAACTTCTTTGATTTCATCTTCATCCAGGCATTTCGTTACTTGGAATGGGCTTTTAAAGTAGGCAGTAATTTTTCTTTTTTTTCTTCTATTCTTTATATTTTCGTCCGCTCTTTTACGCAACTTAGTCACTTTTTTAATTCTTTTTGTGAAAACATGAAGTTTCCGAGTGACCTTTTTTACCGCAACATTCACATTTTATCGAACATTGAAATCGTTTGTGATTGCCGCCGCAATTATAACACTCTATGGGTTTATGATGACTTGGGGTTAGATTAGTCGTATTTGCCGTTGATGTTTGGGAAACAGATCTTTGAACTTGACATGGAACCTTAACATTATCACGAGTGTTGCTTTGGTTATCCATTTGTTTAACGATTTTTGCTTTATAAACGCGGCTGTGCAAAAATCCAGCTAAACTATCGCATAATTTAAAGTTGCTAGCCTCAACGGACGCTGTTATGTTATTATCGCCGATATTGCCTAATATTATCGAGATTACGTCATTTTCAGTAAAATTTAAGCAGACTATCAATTTTCGATTTTTGTTCAAAAAAGAAGTCATAAAGCGGTTGATTTTCCACAGGTTTCCGGTCGACTATTTCCTTAAGTAGGTCAAACATATTTCTCTTCACTCTAAATGTATTAGAAAGATTTTCCTTCCAATCCTTCCACAGCCAAGTAGTCCACATGTGATCATTACGCAATATAGACTCGTACCAGATTTTAGCAGAGCCTTTGAGCTTATTTAGTGCCTGATAGCGTATTATACTATCCGTCCAGGAAAATGTTGAAGCATACGATTCTATCACGTTTAACCAAGAAGTAATATTATCGTTCAAGGGGTCAAAATCCGGTATCATATTATGCAAAATTGTACTCACAGTTTCGGTATCTTTTGCCATAAATACCTTTATCCCTTTGCGAGATGCCATCAGCGGGGGTGTTCTTGTACCGCTACTGTTAGAACTCGTATTGCTACTATGGCTACTACTATATGATTTACGAGCGTGCTTTGCCCTGTGTTTACGCTTACATAAGCGTCTTTTACCGGTTTTGCCCATTATTTAGTTTAACTTTACTTTTGGGGCGCGAGAAGTTTTATGCACACTTCTGATATTGACTAATTCTATATGGAGGGTGTTTAAAACACGTATTAACTATTTATGCAAACATATATTAATTCGAAAGTAATTACAATACACAAAATCAAACACGTTTTCGCGGCATGAGAAAAATAATAATGGCGGGAAGTTTTCTATACTCTATGGAAGTTGATTCCTTCAAAAACTTCACCTCCAGCCAGCACTCGAAGTAGCTTCACTCGGTGTTGCTAACAACCGTTACTCTTTTAATATGTTTTACAAGGTTTTGTATACATAATAATTATAATCTGGTGAAGACGATGCGCCAGAAGCGTAGCGTGCCTTGGCGGGGGCCCAGTATAAAAATTTGTTTGGGGGCCCATAAAATGGGGTAAAGATTTCTCACAAAAGAAAGAAAAAATGTTTGCATAAAATTAAAAGAAATATTTATTCATCATAATTATGTATCTGTCACTTTTTCTACATTTTTTACAAACAATTCAAATTAAATATAGACTCTCCTTGCCTTTTTTTCGGCAAACTGATTTATTAAATCATTTATGATGATGATGACTTTAAGTTTTTCTAAATTTTCTGCCTCTATGGACAATAGTGACAGGTCTGATAGGCGTTCCCACGGCACGCAAACTTAGAACAAAAAAATTCAACCGTATAGGTACTCTATGGTTGGAAGAATAGAACATGACAGGTCTCCTCGCCCCCTTCTATCATTCTTCACCCCTCTTACACCCAGTGCCAAAACTATAGACAATAATACAAATGTCACTGTCAAATTAAGGCGGTTGACGGCTCGTAGGCTGTGACTTTTTCGCTACTTTATCAAAAAGTACTCTGTGGCCATTACAGTTTTGTTGTTTGTTGTTGATCGAGTGAAATTTGCATTGATTAATTTCCGTACTTACCTGACCTCTCAGTGATTTTAAACTGTAATATTTTGCATCGGTAGTGCAAGATGTACCTACAAGTGTTGTATCGAACATTGTGGTGCTAAACGAAAGGACGTTAAAATGCATCCGTTTCCTTGTAGTGAGTAATGACTCAAAAAGTGGCTTCTGAGCATTAACAGTGATTGTTTGCGTAGCTTAAGCGCGTAAGAACTTCAAAAACTATGTGTTTGTCAGAAATACTTTGAAAAAAGAAGCATCAGTGAGAAGTATCGGCTCAAAGTTGGTTCATAACCAACATTGTTTTCGTCTGATGAAATTACCTCAGGAATACCAACAAAAGTTGACGAAGCTTCGTAAATCTCTTCCCAGAATGCAACATAAAGCTTATAATAAATATAAAACTAAATTAAAAAATAAAAATTTGAATAAGTATTTGTTGTGTTTAATTTACATATTTTTCAGTAGTTCCCTGGTAATTATACCGATGAGCTCATCTAACTCATCTAAGAGCTCATTGGTTTTTTGCTGCTAACAGCAAAAAAAAAATTGAGATCCGAATACAGTACCAACTGGGTAATCGAGGCTGTATGTGTGAGCCTTTGCCAAATACTCAACACCTAGATTAAAAAAAAAACGAACTGTCATGTTCTAAACTTCCAACTGACGCAACTCTCTAATAAAAAAAGAAACTATCGCAACTGTCTAATAAAAAAATAAACTATGAAACGTGCACTAATCATAGATAAAATATGACAAAAGCATACAAGCGACGTGTTTCAACTTTTTCTATGGGAGTTCCGTCTCTTATATATGTTTAGGTACATGTTTACTTACTCTATGCGTAGTATCTCAAAGTAGTTTGTGGGCGTTCCTGTCTCATCGTAGTTCTTAGGTAATTTTTTATCAGTTTTAATTTTGAAAACATCGATTGTTGTGAGATTCCCCCGTCGTTGAAGTAAACGACTTAAACGAAACGAAATCCCGCAGCCCGCGTTAACCGATGTAGGGTGTTGCCAACTTTTGAACGAACGCTTTATGCGGGAAAAGAAGAAAATGCTTTTTTTGACATTGGTGATTTCTGAAAAAAAATTTTGGGAAGTTTTTATTAATTTTTGCTTACGCACGTTGGGGGGCCCCGTGGCCCAGGGGCCCCGTATAATTGATACGGCAGATACGGTGGTAGCTACGACCCTGCGATGCACCTAGAAAAAAAAAAGGCTACCACAAAAGGTAAAAAGAATTAAAAATGAAGCAATGACAGTTAAATCAAATATGTGATAGATACACACATAATTACTTCAAATTATTTACAAATATTGAAAGTAGATGATTTTCCTAGAATTTTAACAAGTGTGTGAGTTACTGTAGTCACCGATTGTAAAAATCAATCACGAAGTAAGAATCAAGTCACAAAATTTTTAACAATATAAATTAAATTATCAACCAGTTTGATTTTGTTTAGAGTCTAGATTGTCCTATGGAGCAGGACCAGCATGTTTCCAATAATTCTTATCTTGGATATAATCCTCTTATTTGAAATTACATCCTTTTATATCCTTGTTTACAAAGTCTAGTTTTAATATGAGTTTTAAATTTTCTTTCATTTAATTGCAAAATGTCACAAGGTATTTTGTTGTAGCACTTAACACAGTACCTACCCCATAAAAGATGTGTCATCATCATCATCATTTAAGCCGAAAGACATCCACTGCTGGACATAGGCCTCCCCCAAGCACCTCCACTTCGACCGGTTCTGTGCTTCTCGCATCCAACGGGTTCCTGCGGCCTTCACAAGAACGTCGGTCCTCCTTGTTCAGGCCTTCCAACGCTACGTCTTCCGGTACGCGGTTGCCACTCCAGAACCTTTCGGCCCCATCGGCCATCTGTTCTGCGAGCAATGTGCCCTGCCCACTGCCACTTAAGTTTGGCAATTCTTCGGGCTATATCGGTTACCTTGGTTCTCCTGCGGATCTCCTCATTCCTGATTCGATCACGCAGGGAAACTCCAAGCATAGCCCTCTCCATTGCCCTTTAGGTGACTTTTAGCCTTCTTATAAGGCCCATTGTGATCGACCACGTTTCAGTGCCATAAGTCATCACTGGCAACACGCACTGGTCAAAGACTTTAGTCTTGAGACACTGCGGTATGTGGGACGAGAAGATATTGCGTAGCTTCCCGAACGCTGCCCAGCCGAGTCGGATTCGACGATTGACCTCTTTCTCGAAGTTAGACCTACCTAACTGGACAGTTGGTCCTAGGTGCCTAAATTAATGTTATGAAAGTTCAAGATTATGAAGTTTATTTTGAATAAAAGTAAGTTAAGTAATAAAAATTACCATTTTCACCAGATTTAAAAATATGTGCTACGGTATCAAAGCAATTTTTACACATTTTAGTATTTTGTATTGCCACCACGAGCGTTAATACAGCTGTTATGCGGTTTGGCATTCTTTCCACCAGATTTCTGAGCTGATGCTGAGGAATATTCTCCCATTCCTCTATCAGTGCTTCTTTCAGTTCACGAAGCATGATTGGAGGGGAATTTCGCTGGCGTACACGTCGTCCCAGTTCGTCCCAGGCATCTGAATGGAGTTCAAGTCTGGGCTGCGTGCTGGCCACTCCATGCGTGTGATAGCGATATCTTCAAGGTAGACAAACACTATCCGAGCTGTATGGGGACGAGGGTTATTTTGCATAAAGATGGCATTCTCGCCCACATTACTAAAAATGGGCCAACATACTCATTTAAGATTTCATTCACGAATCTTTCTGCAGTTAAAGTGCCATTTTCATTTACGACTAGGACGGTGCGGCTTTCGGAAGAAATTCCAGCCCACACGTGTATGGAGCCTCCGCCGTATTTCACTTTCTCGTCAATGCTAGCTTGGTTATAGCGCTCTCCTGGGGGCCTAAAAAGGCCACTTTGGCAGAATCATAAAAGGATAACATTATGAATCATAATATGGCAAAGACAGTCCATGTTTTGCTTTTTTCACTGCACTACGTAGGTATAATCAGAATCAGGATTGGATTTGGATTGGATTGATTGGTATTTTAGCACAGACAAAAAATAACTGAAAAATCCTTCACCAATAAGATTTGATACGATTAACTTAACAGTTAACTGTCCATTATGATTCAGAATGTTATCCTTTTATGATTCTGCCAAAGTGACCTTTTTAGGCCCCCTGGTCTTCTGTAGGCTCTTTGCCTCCCATCGTGCGTTTATAGCATGAACCTCGACTCGTCCGAAAACGTTACTCTTGACTAGTCATCCAGAGTCCAATTCATGTGTTTTCTAGCGTAACTCAGCCTCGAATTTTGATGCTGTGTTTCGAGTTTTGGACCATTTGCAAGTCTAAATGACTTCAAGTTTGCTTGAGCAAGACGCCGCCTCACGATTTACGTGCTTCAATGCTACCTCAAGTACGTAGAAGGTTAAATTATAGGCACGAGTTGGGAATGAGTCGAAATACAGCATGAAACGAGATAAGAGAACTGACCAGATGCACAAGGTGACATATTAGTGAATGTGACCTATTAGGGATAGCAACGAAATAGCTAATGTGACGAAAGGTCATCAGATCCAAATTATCATGCCTCGGTCACCAACCTACATGATAAGCTCATTTAACCCAATTGAGAGGAAATAAGTAGTTAAGGTTGAAAAAAAAATATATTTAGAGTGTTTATCATATTCATCATCATTACAGTGATCCAATGAATTGAAATGGTATTGCTTCAAATATATATAATTATAATAGACTTTGACTTTGATCCAGGTTCTGTATGTGTGCCAAATTTCATCCAAATCCGTTCAGACGTTTTGCGTGATTGACTAACAAACAACCAAACATATTTAAAACTTTCACGTTTATATTATTAGTAGGATTGTGCGTATGACTAGGTGTTCATGATAAGTTTATCTAGGGATAAAATGCTTAGCCATTATGGCTGTCCGCCCACGTCCGATAATCGGTGGCCGATTTTTGTAGAAGAAAAATAGAACGTACTGATGGCATAGTGCAACGCATACGTCCTACAAAAAGTCGGTCAGAAATAAAATCGGTGCTCCCGACCGATCCGATTATCGGTGAAAAATGGAACGTTTGGAAATGTACACGTTAACGCACACTACTCACCGACAGTCGGCCGCATGCAGGTGAAGGACATTGTGTTGAAGACAAAGTGACGGACGTGTGCATTGAGTTGGTCACAAAATCGGTCATAAGAATCGGAGGAAAAATCGGCTAATGGGCGGGCAGCCTCATTTAAATGATTGCATATACTCGTAGGTTGCGTAGGACACATTTAAATGATTGCATATACTCGTAGGTTGCGTAGGACACATGTAGTGATCAATGAGATTGCCTCGCTATGCGAGTTTTGGATCTGAAATACAGTTTGCCATTTACTATGTATTGCCGTCGTATTCAAATTCGTATAACTAAAG
Source organism: Oligia fasciuncula (assembly GCA_963082905.1). NCBI lineage: Eukaryota > Metazoa > Arthropoda > Insecta > Lepidoptera > Noctuidae > Oligia > Oligia fasciuncula. The sequence continues at coordinate 8,498,645 of OY720395.1, read as the reverse complement.
TATCCGTATCCCACACGCTTTACTTATTCTTTTTTTTTTCAAGTAACTTTTTTTTACTGATGAGTCAACAAAGTGATGATGATTGTGTGTGTTGTTCAAGATGATGATCTGCCTAGCCTTTTCCCAACTATGATGCCCCAATCATAGTTGGGAAAAGGCTAGGCAGATCATCATCTTGAACTACTCAGTCTAACCGGATGCAGCTGATGACGAGCAGGATGATTTTACATGGAGCAACTGCCTATCTGAACTCCGCAACCCAGTTAATACGATACCCCTTAGTAAGACTAGTTTTCAGACATTCGGGCTTCTGACTACCCGTAACAACTGTCAAGAATCTACAAATGACAGCTAGGACCTTATCTTATCGTGCTTTCCGAGGCATTGAGGAGTCTCGATATGTAATGTTTGGATCACCCATCCACGGATCGACCTCGATAAGCGTAGCTTTACCTTCGATCGAGCGGTACCGCTGTAATTATTTATCCGCGAGCCCCTTCTAATTAACTTTTGTTGACCTTTACTTTGATTTGGTTTTAGTTTCGCTTACCTGTTAAATACACTCAGCAACAGTAAACGTGGTTTGGGGATTATACCTACTAACTTAACAAGTTGTATTACTGATTGTAATGATTATAATTCTGTAAATACATATTTGTTACGACCGCGAATCATATTTTAATCAACGTACAACAGCAAATTGCAAAAAACGTAACAAAATTTTTATTTAGCGCTTCCCGTCACTTAAAGTGCTTTCCGAAGCACAGAGGGGTTTCGGTATGTAAAGATGGTCACCCACCCATGGACCAACCTCGGCAATCGTAGCTTAGCCTGATCAATCGACCCGTGCGGCTGTTATTACGTAGCCACGGGCCCCTAAACAAAATAAATACCTACCATTAATTTAGGAGCTTAGTTAGATATAGGTTTATATTTATTTTATGCTTTCCAGTTCCTTTTTCATCGGTTTAAGTTTTTCTTACAAAGTTTTTCTGTAATTTATATGGTGTACCTACCTAATACAGAGTGTTCTAATCCATCTAACTGTTTATTTTTAAATTAAGCTTAAAGATTCAAATCGAGCAAACCTGTAAGAAGCAAACGGATCATAATGATCTTCAATACAGCGTTTCGAGCGACAAATATTACGATTGTTAAAAATCAGGCAAATGTGGGAACTTTAAGCCTTTATCGTCTGTTACAGGATTGTGTCCTTAGATCGTAATAGTAACAGTTACACACTTGAGATTTCCATAGAATAGTGTTATAAGTTCTATGATCGTTATCCAAACTTAACAATAAAACAAGTAAAAAAAACAAACTTTGTCGTATTATTATTTTATTAAACATATATGCAGGTATAGATATAGGGCCGCCTATTGTATGTTTTTAAGCGTCTTTCCTTTTTGTAGTATAATTTTTGGTGTACAATAAATAAGTAAATAGTTTCTATTTTAAATACAGAGTCATTCTAGTTTTTATTAATTTTAGCTACTTTTATCTCTATATCAATGCTGCCATGACCTACCAGTTTGGTCACCCTGCCTGAAGCAAGCGACACGTTGCCGTAGACACGGCCTTTAGAAAACGGAAAGCCTTTTGGAACAAATGGTATCGACATGTTTATCAAATCACTAGCTTCTGCCCGCGACTTCGTCCGCGTGAAATTTCTTGTACCCCCACCCCGTCGCGTCGCAACACTTCGTATTCGCTTACCGTTCACTGAGTTTTTTTCTTTTTGCTCGGCTCCTAAGGGTCATAGCGTGATGTTAAATAGCCTATAGCCTTCCTCAAGAGTTGGGCTATCAAATGCAAAAAGAATTTTTTCAAATCTGACCGGTAGTTCCAGAGATTATCGCGTTCAAACAAACAAACTCTTCAGCTTTATTATTAGTATAGATAAAAAACTCTATGGCCCATAACTCCTTAATAGGTACCAACTCTTAACATCTTACATGTACACGTGATAACTTTTAAACGAAATATCCGATTGAGATGAAACAAAAAGTATTTTACTTCTTCATAAATACTTTTGATAACATAATGCTTAATTTCGATAAAGATTAATATTACGATACATATTTAACGTAGTTTTTTTTTCTTCAGACGATTTAATAATTATTTTGAACACAAAATCGGTTATTGTGATTAAACCATGATAGCTAGATATATGTTCTCGCGGACTTTTTTGTAGGTCTTAATGGGCTCTACAAACCCGTAGTACATCATTTTGTTCTATTGTCAATAGTTTTTGCAGCGCACGCAAAAATAAGTTTTCGATTTTACACCTTGTGTTACAAAATAGCAATTTTATTACGGATCCCTAATTTTGAACAAAAAAAAATTGCCTATAGCCTTCCTCGATAAATGGACTACCCAACACTAAAAGAATCATTCAAATCGGACCAGTAGTTCCAGAGATTAGCGCGTTCAAACAAACAAACAAATAAACAAACAAACAAACTCTGCAGCTTTATAATATTAGTATAGATATGAACCCTGAAAAATAAAAATAAACAACCATGATATTATCCATCCATATTAATATTTCAGTATTCAGCGTGTATCAGAAACGTGTGTGTGTTCATCATTAAACTGAACAACGTTTTCCATGGGACCAACATCGTAATCCCGAAAAAATAATCACCTGTTCCATACAAATCTTAAATAGCTACTCGACCCAAATGTAAATCACACAATCTTGGCGCCATGGATAAAGTTGTTCAGTTTGATGGTTAGTAATACACGCTATAATATGATAGTCGCTGTTTAGTAGTTTTAGGGTTAGTCTTTTGTCATCATCCACAGAATTTCCAACGTCAAGCCAGTTCTTATCGAGCAACAATAGAGCGATCGTCTCTCTCGAGCGTATGACGCTCGTGGGATGCAGCTGTATCTAACATAATGCTGAGCTGAAGCCCGTTTGGCATAATAAGCACTGTTTTCTTTATTTTCACAGTTTTAATGTATTTTGAGGGGTTCCGAACGTCCGAATGAAAAATCGGAATCCTTAAAGGATCACTCGTGTGTCCACCTGTCTGTCTGTCTATCACAGCCAATCTCCGAATCAAATTGACCGAATTTCTGTGGCCCAACCATGGACTTGTAACGTAACGTCTCAAATACATTTTTTTATTATGAAATAAATAGTTTAAAATAAATGAATTAATAGTTGAAAATTATACAGATCGGACTAACTTACCTAGTGACGTCCGATCCTCAATTATGTGAAGTAATCTCGTCCTCATTGTTCCATATTTACTATGTAGTTTGCACCTCTTGCAGACTCGCCAATCACATTATTTAAAGATGAAAGCCTTCATCAAGAAAAAACAAATGTTGTCTGTGGTTCAGTCGTTGGCGCGCTCTCCTGATATCTGTCAATCATTCTTTCAAAGCGTAAAAACGGGACTTCATGATGATCTATATGGGCATCATAATTATAGTCCCGGCATAGTGCATACAGCACAACACAACTTTTAGAAGGGGTGAATCCAATACACATAAAAGTAGGATGATTATCTGGGAAGGGTTGGGATACAATGAGGACGAGATTACTTCACATAATTGAGGATAGGACGTCACTAGGTAAGTTAGTCCGATCTGTATAATTATGCTCCGTAATCTCGTCCTCATTGTTCCATATTTACTATGTAGATGTTCAAAGAATAAAGTTGTGTTGGTAATACATAAAATGAGCATTGAACATTGTAACCTAACATGTTATTCTAAGTTTGTTACTTAATAATTGTATATGTATTTTTATTTAAGAATCAGTCTACCATTAAGGTAAATAGTTACCTAACTTAATTTATAATTCTCTAATTACTATTAGTTTCTGGAATTCTTATTCCGTTTTGAATCAACTAGTTTAATTAATAATCCTTTAAGGCACACATCAATTTCTTATAATCAAACAATTAACATTGACATGTAAAAAGTTCTATGAACAACCACTCTGTATAGCACACAGCTGCTGGAGCAAAATCATTAGAATCACTAATAAAAGGTCTCCTATAAAACCGAGCAAAGTTTGAGGAATTGTGGTCCAACCAGCATATTGACACCTTCTTCAGAGCCCTTTGAATTAGAGACATGTCTGTATTGAATGAATTTAGAAATATCTATTCCACTATTACTTAAAATTTGTTTTATCCATCTACTATTGGTTACAGTAGAGGTGACATCATATAAGGTTTTCTTATAGTTATAATTAATGATTTACAATATTGTCTTAGGTATACTCTTAATAAAATCTAGATAGGACAATTTAAGGGTTGTGGGCAGTACAGATAGATAATTTCTCTTTATAATGGTAGTATCAGGTTGAGTTGAGATCTACCAGGTTTTAATTATATCTGGAATTTTTGTGTTAATATTATCCTCATTATAAGAAATGTTATTTATACTAATAAATGACAAGGTTGAATTCTGTATGTAGTTACAGGAGCTATTCTGGTTACTAATTGTTTGGTTAGTAATTCTAAACCAAGGTTTTGAGTAAGAAATAAATTAAATAACCCAAACGATACTGGGGTCCCAAACTATTTCATATTTGGGGTTCCTTGGTCTTAATATAAATATTGTCACTGTGTCATCTGTGTCAATGTGGGGGCTAAAACTAGAGAAATTGCTGTCTATTATATAGCTCACTCAATACCATTAGGATGTTGAGTGAGCTATATGACAATGCTTCATTAAACTTAGTGGTAAAAATTATATAACTATCATGACTGAGCCTAGGGGTCAATGTCTTGATTCTAACAGAAGAGAATCCACTGATTTAGAGCAAATCATAAATAGTTTTCCTTTGTTTTGCTAGACAAGGAAGCTAGCACTATATCAATTGAAGGGATCAGTCTTTCTCCTCTCAGGAAAGCGTCCCTGGTAATATTATGGTAGCAATCAGTGAGTGACTCCTGTGCATTGGGTGTGGAGATCTCATTTGACAGTAAATAGATCTTTAAACATGCACTTGGATCAGGAAGCCATGTTATGTTGACGTTTAGTATTGGACCTGTTTACAAACAGGTTCATGGGTTCATGCATAAACCCATATTTCTTTTCTCCCATATGTCTTTCCTCGCACCATTGCCAAAACTGTCAAGCCAAGCTATTTAGATGAGTAAAGCGCGTACCACCCATCTTACTGATATGGGCTATGGCCATTGTGATATCTTTTCTAAGTCCTCACTACACTTAGACTTAGCTTGCAAATGTTTTGAGCCCCATAATTGCTGCTAGTACTTAGTTCAAGTTATGGTAAGGAACTTTTCATCATTAGCTGTCCAGTGCCTGTGGATTTTGATGTCATTACATACCAGTCCCCAGCCAGTTTGAGAAGTATCAGGTAATATTTCAAGAACAAAGTCAAATTGTTTAATTCTATTATGGTTTGTTGAATGTAAGGTAACCAACAATCTCTGCAAATAAATGATTTTGAATTTGTTTTTAATTCTGTTGTATTTGCAAATAATTGATTTTTAATCTAGTTCTAGCTTTACTATTTTCATTGTTGTTTTGTTACTTTCCATTATCTTGGTATAAATTTAACCATCATAGTGGTGGTTCATTGTGTTTGTCCCATAATAAAATTAATTTGTGTTGTCTGGTTATTACCAATTTATCCTAATAAATGTATTGTGTTGTCCTTACAGGCTATTCAAACAGATCCAGCTGCAATTAAACTGTGCTTAAGGCAGTATAACCGGTCAACCTCAGCGAATACACTTTGTTTCCTTCAACCTTGACATTGGTAAAATCATTGATAAAACGATGGAGCCATTACTTTAAAATTGGAAAGATAACTATATTCTACAGCTGCTGCCGGTGCAGCTGCTAGAATACCTAGTAATTATATAGATAAATTCTATTATTTATATTTAATTTCAGACTTAATATTCTTTATATTATGGACTGTAGGATAAACTCTATCTTTTCCTGAGAAAGTGAAAAGGCAGACTGGACTGAATCCAACAATTATCCTAGACACTGGCAGCACTGTCTAGGCACTCGTTTTTGTTTGAGTAGCAGATACATTTTTTAAACACTTTACATATGAATTGGCAGGGCACAGAATATAATTGTCAAAATGTTTGACAAAATGCAACCCTAATGAACTCTAATGACAGACAACTGACTTCATGATGTTTGTGAATACATGGATGCGGTGCTTAGCCCAAATACGAGGCATGTCTCTTTTAACATATCTTGAAATAGAAACTGGAGTACCATGTGAATTTGGTAAAATTATACAGTTACTAGATAAATTTGATTATTAACAGGAGCATGTTTCTATGGCACCTGGTAAAGGATTATTCAATGGAGATAGATTGCTTTCTTTCTGACTGAAGTTGTTATTCAGAAGTTTGAACTGGAACTCGGTAAAAGGCAGTTTATAACCCTTGATCCAACTCATGTATAGTTGGATTAGTAATACCATACTTCAGAGAAATACTGCAATCTACCAGTCTGTACCTGAGCTAGTGATGATGTTGGTTCTGGTATTCTGATATTGGTGTTTACTTACATCAATTCTTGCATTTCCTCGTTAAGGCTGGGTAGGATTAAGGATCTGTGTGTTGCAATTTTCATGATAAATGTCACACAGTAATCTAGCTCGGTAACTTAATATTTCGATTTTATCTGCACTATACAAACACTTGGGAGGTTATGCTACAGATTATGCGTGTTTCATATTTCTTTTCTGCCATACAGTTCCATAGGTACAGTAACTAACTGTACCCTAGCATCTCACAAGTAGATTTTTAATACTTGAACTTAAGGCTTTAGGTTGGGGTATGTATACCGTTTTACTCTCAGCCTCCTTCAGACTGTAGTTTAGTAGAATTGAAGTACTAACATAGCATATTTAAGTTACATTCTATATTAACATATAGAAATATGAAGCATTTGGAATTAGATTATAATTAGCGGCCTTGAGTATGGATATTCTCAGTCCGGCTGCGTTGACTTCGGTCACAGTCCAACTGTAGTGCCTTCCATGGAAGAGGGCTTAGTACTCAACTCATCTGCCTAGCCTTTTCCCAACTATGTTGGGGTCGGGTTCCAGTCTAACCAGATGCAGCTGAATACCGGTATTTTACATGGAGCGACTGCCTACTTGACCTTTGTACTCATCTATGAAGAATAATTAGAGTTAAGTCTCAGACTGCTTAGATCTAAATCCACGGCTAACCTCTCGTGATAGCTCCAGGGATACAGCAGGGATGTGTTTTTAATACTGGACATATAGACTGGTTTTTATCTGATTTTATTTTGAATTATTTATTATGTTTTGTGGCAATGGTTATTTACCTGAAATAAATAAATTATTATTATAGACCATTGGCTAACCTCTCGTGAAAGTTTGTATGGTGTTGATGGCACAGTTGAATTTTCTCATGGTTAACCTCTCGTGAAAACTCTTAGAGACGGCCAGGGATCCAGCAGGAACGTGTTTACAACGCTGAACGTATGTACCATCGGCTAACCTCTCGTGAAAGCTCGTGTGGTGTCGTTCTATTGTAAATATATGGCACAGTTGAATGTTCTCATGGTTAACCTCTCGTGAAAACTCTTAGAGACGGCCAGGGATCCAGCAGGAACGTGTTTATAACACTGAACATATGTACCATCGGCTAACCTCTCGTGAAAGCTCATGTGGTGTCGTTCTTGTGTAAGTATACGGCACAGTTACGTTCTCATGGTTAAACTTTCGTGAAAACTCTCGAGACTTTTGTGCGTATAGTATAACGGCATCCTATGTTATTTTAGGAACATGATTTTAACTGCCGATACCTTGAGTTTCGATGACGGCTCCGTTTTCGCTTCTTCAAGCGATTTTCCAGTTCTCGCATACGTTCGGTCAGCTCCTTCATTTCTTTGTCTCGTTTTCTTCTATGATTTCCCATCTCGTTAAAACTTTTCTGAACTTTTATATACGAAAACGTGATCAGCGCGCGGCACAAAAAAGTACAATGATTGACAGATATCAGGAGAGCGCGCCAACGACTGAACCACAGATAACATTTGTTTTTTCTTGATGAAGGCTTTCATCTTTAAATAATGTGATTGGCGAGTCTGCAAGAGGTGCAAACTACATAGTAAATATGGAACAATGAGGACGAGATTACGGAGCATAATTGACCATTCCTCTATCTTATCTCGAAAACTACAAAACCTAAAATTAAATATATATATATATATTTAGGGAATAGTTTTATTCATATACATTACAGGAAAATGTATAAGAAGTCTATGGTCCTAAAAGAACATGGTAAATCTCTCGTACTAACTTACAGCTGACCGGCGCGGCGTGATTTGGTTATTAAAAAGATGTTTGGATGCGACTGTACTTACAGGGGGAAACGGACAGGAACGGCCCCCTACTGCTTTTCGTATTTCTTGCCCGAAAAATAGATCATAATTCATCATGTCGCATAACTTAAAATGCATCTCAACGAAACTAGGACGGTATCTGTTTGATAGAAACTGGTAGAAGTAGTAGTCCACCTGTAAAATAAATACCCCATAAAATAACGTTATAATTACTCTGTTAGATTCCCTTTAGTCTACCACTTTGTTTTGTAAGATGGTAAACAATCAGACGGCCTACCCGATGGTAAGTGGTATCGACTCCTATGGCCGTCCACGGGCATCACAGGGGCGTTGCCATACGAGGAACAAAGTGAAATGTAACTACATCGAAATCCATAGCCATAATAGGTAATATAATATCCAACCATTGGCGTAGCTAGGACTTTTTTTTTTTCGTTGGGAAATTCTCATGGAAACCCTCCGTCTGGGATGAACGGTGAGTTACGTCGGACTCCTACCGACTAAAACCCCACTGTTCCTTCTACTACCATAAGTCGGGGGCCCGAGAGCCCCGAGAGATATTTGTACATTCGCCGCATCCTCGACTGATATCAGCCCGCTATGCCTAGCGGGCCCCATCCCCATGAGCGGGCGATCCCACAACCGATCCTTTTCTTTTACCACGTTTTTAGGATTCCGTACCAAAATGGTAAAACGGAACCCTTATGGTGAGACTGTCTGTCTGTCGGTCTGTCTGCCCAACTATTTTGCAAATAAGAAATAAATAAAAATATATGTATATTTTTTGCAACAAGGACAGAAAGGGTGTCTGAAAAATTCGAAGTGGGGCTACTAGGGCGTAGTTTGCACATTTGAATAGTAATTTGCACATAAAAATAGGGGCACCTAGCGAAGATCTGTTTTCTCCCATATTTAGTCGCCAATTAGTCGGGATCAGTCGCCAAATCACAGATTTAATCTGTTCTTAATTTATAATGAGTTCAATTAGTAAGGTATAGGTAGTCCAAGAACTAGTCGAAGAGTTTTTTCGTGAGCTATTCGATCTAGCTCTTGGACTATACCTACACCTATAAACCCTAACATCTTTTGAACCAGTGACCGACAAATTCTGATATTTGGCAACTGATTCCGACTAATTGGCGACTAATTATGGGAGAAAAAAGATCTTCGCTAGGTGCCCTAGTTTTTAACCCCCGACGCAAAAACGACGGGGTGTTATAAATTTGACGTGTCTGTGTGTGTGTGTGTGGGGGGTGTGTGGGGGTGTGTGTGTGTGTGTGTCTGTGGCATCGTAGCTCCCGAACGGATGAACCGATTTTGATTTAGTTTTTTTTTTGTTTGAAAGGTGTATTAGTCGGGAGTGTTCTTAGCTATGTTTGATGAAAATCGGTCCAAGATGGCCGCCGCTACAAAATGGCGGATAACATATATTTTTCACAATTCCCTCAATATGGGTATCACATGAAAGGGCTTGACTAGTAGAATACTATACACTATAACAAATTTCAAATCCAAGATGGCCGCCACCACAAAGGGGCGAATTACATTTTTATCAAATGAAAGGGCTTGACTAGTAGAATACTATACACTATTAAAAATTTCAAATCCAAGATGGCCGCCACCACAAAACGGTGATTTACATTTTTTTTTAACAACTCCTTCAATATAGGTATCAAATGCAAGGGCTTGACAAGTAGAATAATGTACACTATATTGAAAGGGAATGAGGAATATTAACTACCTAACGAAATGAAAACTAAAAACTTGAAAAATATAATAAAACAAAAAATCTGTTTAGTCTTAAAAAATATTCTTCAACTATAAATTAATCAATATTTTTTGACGTATAAAAAACCTGATTAAACACCAAATTACCAGAATCTTAAAACGGAAGAAAATAAAAGAAATGAAATACAAAAATTAAGGAGTCCCTACAAAAAGCATGAAAGAAAAAATAAAATTAAAAATTTAAAAAACCCCCGACAAAAATAAAATTAAGGAATCCCTACAAAAAGCATGAAATAAAAAATAAATTTAAAAAAATCTTATGGAAGTCGGGGGACCGTTCTGTGGAAAACCTTCTATTTTCGACTTATTCGACTTCCAAAAGATTTTTTTAAATTTATTTTTAATTTAATTTTTTTGAGATATAAATGTGGCCCTGCTGGGGAAGACTCTCTCCAGATCGGTCACCTATAATATATCTTTTGAACCAGTGACCGACAAATTCTGATATTTGGCGACAAACTTCGACTAATTAGCGACTAACTTTTTGTGTTATCAAAATTAAAATCCCTGATGGTGGCTCTGCCAGAGTCAGTGACACTTATTACGTTGCATATTAGCATAGAAAGTATTAGTAGATTCAATTATTTTTGTTATTTCAAAAGTAATTAGATGAAATGTATATTATGTAGGTAGGTAATAATAAGTTTGTGTAGGTCTTGGTGGTAGATTATTTAATTGATTGTTTTTGTTTGAAGTTATATTATGTAAGTAGGTATTTATCCTGCTTAGAATTTCGAAAAGGTCCCCAAACATCCTAGGGTAGGCACCAGACCATTCTAGGGTGGGCACGGCCCACCCGCCCCCCCCCCTATCTACGCCTATGTCCAACCCAAAAAAAAAGGTCTAACATCATTATGCTGAATGCATGGTTTGCGCGTCGATGTCCCTTACGACGTGTGTACACATTATTAAGTTCTTTTCCTGCATTAGTTCCAACTTACAATTATGGTATTGTTCAGTGTGATTAATGAATCTACGTGTCCCGTCAGATAGTGCTTAGGGTCCCGTCGGCTCACGCGTCTACTGAACGCAGTAATGTTTCTGAAGCACTTTGGGTCATACCAGCCCACCACCGGACGCTCAATATTGAAGTAGGTTATCTACGGCAGAAAATAAATACGTAATTAATATTAAAAAAAATTACAAAGGAAAAGAACTATAGTAATTGTATTTGCTTTCAGTATAACACTTATTAATTTGGTAATGCAAATAAAAGAGCAACACAAAGAAAATATGTTATTGTTAGCGCCTAACTAAGGAATTTACTTTCTAAACACGTTTCTATTTTCAGTGGCTTAGGCAGTATATTCTATCTCACTCAGTAACGTTATTATAAAGAAACAACAGTAAAAAGGTACTCACAGTCTCAGAATTACACTGATTGATTTGGTAATTCAAATAAAAAAGCAAACCAAAGAAAATTGGTTTTAAATTCATTGTTTAATTTATTATTGGGATACCTACTTATTTGGATTATTATTGGGGTACTGTATGAACAGACGGATTTCAATTTATGAGTGATCGTTTGCTCAGTTATGTTTTAAATAAATGAAAAATAATGATCAACGATTTAAATCAGTTGTGTCATTTTATGGGACAACAATAACAAAATGTTATTAGCTTGATGGTACCATGTGATTTACTGAGATAAGTCTAATTACGTACTGTCTAATACCTGCTTAATTATTAAAACTACGCTATAAAATAAATCTGAAACAATTTTTCAAAGTCAAATCATTTATTTCAAATAAAAAATTAAAGGCACTTTTGAACGCTTCTAGTCGCCTTCCAAAAGGTAGTGTTCGTATGGAGAAAAATGGGCAAGAAATTCCACCGTTACTCTTTTAATATGTTTTACAAGGTTTTGTATACATAATAATTATAATCTGGTGAAGACGATGCGCCAGAAGCGTAGCGTGTCTTGGCGGGGGCCCAGTATAAAAATTTGTTTGGGGGCCCATAAAAAGGGTAAAGATTTCTCACAAAAGAAAGAAAAAATGTTTGCATAAAATTAAAAGAATAGTAGATTGTTATTTAGGGGTGGAAAGGAATAATTCCCATACGAGGCATTTAGACGCCCGAGCGCAGCGAGGGCGGCTATAGTCCGAGTGGGAATTGATGACTTTCACACGTGTTAAACACTCTACTTTTCATTTCGAATATAAGGAAAGTAAAAAATAGCAGTTTTTCTAAAATATTAATTGATAATAATAACATGAATAGTAGATACCTATATATTAGTCTTTTTTAAATTTTAAATATGGAACACACCGCGTCACTTTTTTAGTGCTGACCGTCCACAACTTTCTATTTAGATTCAAAACTTGCATTCAGCCTAATCGATACTCGCAATAAAAAAAAATTGTAGAAACTGAATAAAAAACTCTTTTAACTAACAAAATGTATTGAAATGTAAAGTGTTTGCAGAATACCCAATTTATAGAATTAATGAATCATCATTCTAAAATAAACTTCTGCTAAGCCTACCTAAAAAATGTTTGTTGGGAATTCTGTAGCATACTATTAGAAAGTATCAAAAATAAAATCCACAATAAATAATTGTCCAATAAATTAAAATAATTTTAAACAGCGAGCGCTTTCCGAATATAAATTCAAATATAGAAACATTTCGGCGCGAAATTCAATAAATGCTGCTAGTGACATGATAATTATTAGAAGAGATTGAAATGATATCTATTAGAAAAGCATAAATCATTAAAACAATGCATGTATTTATTTTCAAGTATCGATTACATTCCTCATATTAATTACTCGTCTGTGGAAATTAAAAAAAAATTCTTGGAATAATCGCTTTCGCTGTTTCGCACATCATTGCAATAAAAAAAAAACAATAATGGTCGACGATTTTGAACACAAATTGAGTAGGTAGTGGTAATGTGAATATTACGTTAAAACCTGGGCATTTTCGTGTTGTTTATAATATTTTCAATAATATTTGTCACATTTTAAATCTTATCTAAGTACATCTGTGTGTGAAATTTGTGAAACGAAAACACGCACGATTGGCGCGAAACTTCGACATTAGATATAAAAAAACTTCATTACCACTACTTATTTACCTTAAACTATGGATAAATTCGTCGAATAATTAAATGATGTATATGTATATGGTGAAGTCAGGATGTTCGAAATCCCCAATTTTTATGTTTTTTAGCCTCGACCACAACTGACATCAAAATTATTATCGTACCTTTAAGTATGTTGAATTTATTCAAGGTAAATTATTAACTAAACTTGTGCGCTAAATATGAAAGATTTAATGGCGTTAACATATGAGCTTTTTATCCAACTCTCCTAATTAACGCACATTTATAAGATTTGATGCAACATACATATACATACAACATTCTCAAATACAGTGGGTAAAACGAAATATATAAAAATTAAGAATTAAGTGAAAAAACTAACTAGAAAACTAACTAAAAAACTAACTATGTAAACAGAAATATAAAATAGGAGTTGTAGGTTACAGAGGTTGCAAGAAAAACCTACATACTAATACAATAATACAATAAATCTTTATAGATCTTTAGATCGTGTGGGTTGCGTGCTTTGGGGCCTTAAAATTTGGGTTTTAAAGTTTTTTAAGGAGTCATGATATATGTCAACATCTGGAGTGGATTTTATATAAGAATTCATCTCTCGGCTGAGCCTATTGAGAGGTGAGTTTACTCCTATATTTGTTTTGGATGCTTTAGTGCAGAACAAATGGGTAATGGGATGTCTAGGTAAATTATAGGGGACTTTTAGTCCAATTTGTTCACTCAATTTATCGCAGTCCATTCTATTGTTAACCAATTTGAAAAAGAACATGAGATTATAGAGGTATGAGGAACAGGGTGTAAAGTTCACTCAACCTCCATAGAAAAGGGAGGATCCTCCGACCAGACGGGTGTTATGTCTGGCGGGCAACTGCCCGATGATTCGTGTCGGGCCGTTGTATCTATGCTAATTGCGCGGTAAACTCTGCTTGCGCGATGTAGGATTTGCGTGACGTAGTATGAAGCGTTGTTTCCATGTTGCGCTGTAGATACCGCTACATCACTCCCCCCCGGAGACCGGAGGTCGATAGTGGGCTGAGTCTTGTATCTTGCGATGCTTGCCAGGCCAGCTGAGGTTCCAGTGAGTCGGAACCGGTTGCCGCATAGTTCACGGTGAGTCGGAACTGTCTGCGAAGATGTCCCCAGTGAGTCGGGGTGGCGCTGCGTTATGCTCCAGTGCGTCGGATGTGGTACAGCGCCGGGTTGAGGCTGACTGCTGGCGTCGACCAGGAGAGCGTTTTTCAAGAACTCTGCTTGTGGACCGGCCGAAAGTGCAGTGTGCTGTGCCGAGGTTGCTGATGAGGCTGAGGGTGATGACCAGGAATGCGCGGTCGCTGCATGCTGGTGGTCAGGATACCCGTTGAAGCCGTGGAAGCTGGCTGGCTGGGTGACTCGCTGCTAAAGCTTGCGGGAGTGATGATGACGTCACGCTGAAGTAGGTGCACGAAGGCTGCGCTGACGTTCATGTTCGGGGTCACCAGTATAGAGGTATGAGGAACAGGGTGTAAAGTTCACTCATACTCTATAGAAAAGGGAGGATCCTCCGACCAGACGGGTGTTATGTCTGGCGGGCAACTGCCCCGATGATTCGTGTCGGGCCGTTGTATCTATGCTAATTGCGCGGTAAACTCTGCTTGCGCGATGTAGGATTTGCGTGACGTAGTATGAAGCGTTGTTTCCATGTTGCGCTGTAGATACCGCTACAAGATCTTGTACCAGTCGACGGTCGCGCAGAGTAATCATTTTGTAACATTACCGTACCGGGGAGATATATCACCGAAGGCATATGCTAGGTGTTTTGTGAAGGCCCTTTGGATGATTTCTACTCTTTGTGAGTGTACTGCATAGTGCGGGCTCCACACCACGCTGGCAAATTCAAGATGGCTCCGAACTAAGGCGTTATATAGCACAATTTTTGTTCTTACCAGCTTAAATCCTTTAGTACCTACTTCTTTTAAGAAATCCTAGTAGTCGTGCCGATTTCGTAACAATATTATCAATATGGCTTCTGAAGCTCACTTTACTGTCCATAATGATGCCAAGGTCACGAACCTCATTTACAGTTTCCAATAATGATCCTTTTATAGTATATGAGACAGTATTGCACTGTTTTTTCCTCGTGAATCTTATATGGCTACATTTTTGTACATTAAGTTTCATGTGATTAAGACTGCACCAATGCTCAATTCTGTCCAAATCCTCCTGAATTAGGGTAGCATCTTCATTTGAAGTTATAGTTCTATAAATTTTAAGATCGTCGGCAAACATTAGATATTTATAGTGATGGATTTGGACAGTAATATCGTTAATGAAGAGTAAAAATAGAACCGGTGCAAGGTGAGAACCCTGAGGAACTCCTAAGTCGGCATAGTATGGGTAATATTCATAGCCATTAACAACAAGAATTTGCGATCGACGGAATAAATAAGATGTGAACCAGTTTAAAAGTGAGCCGTGTATACCATTATAATCTAACTTGGACAGCAACAGAGAATGGTCAACTTTGTCAAACGCACTGCTGAAGTCCGTGTATACGGCATCTACTTCTAGTCTTTTGTCAAGAGCTAGGGTCACATCCGACACAAATTCGACAAGGTTTGTTTCTACGCTGCGTCCAGCTTTGAAGCCATGCTGACTTGGTGAAATAATTCTATCAATGTGGCGAGTAATGATTGGACAGACAAGAGACTCAAAGATCTTTGAAAAACACGATAATATTGAAATTGGGCGGTAATTTTTAACATAAGCAGGATCTCCTTTTTTAAAAACTGGGACAATACTTGCGCTTTTCCATACATCAGGGAAGATACCTTCAGCAATAGAAGAATTAAAAATAATCCACAGCGGTAAGGCAAGTTCGTGGCAGCAGCGTTTTATAAACAGAGGAAGGAGGATAAATAGAGTCAGGTCCAGCACCTTTGGAGGCATCTATGTGTTTGAGCTTGTTAAAAATTTGGTTTTCCGTAAATTCAATAGTGCTTATGACAGAGTCAGTACCTGAAAATCCACTGGAGGTATTGTAAGTAGTGGTTGGATTTTGGCTAAAAACAGAGACAAATTGATCCGCGAAAAGATTAGCAATTTCTGGACCACTGCTAGCCAGCCTATCATTCATAAACATTTCAGCAGGTATGCAAGATTCCCCACGTCGTTTATCTTTTATGAATCGCCAGAAGGCTTTAGGGTTTTTGGGAATGTCGTTTTCAATTTTACATTTATATGTGTTATAACAGTTATTTATTAAAGTATGGCAGCGACTACGAAGTAATTCATAGATGAGTCTGTCTCGGGGATTATTATATTTGCGGTATTTTTGCCTAAATTTCTCTTTTTCAGATAGATCTTTAACAAGTGAGTCAGAATACCAAGAGGGATATTTAGATTTTTTTCTTGCATATTTGGGTACAAAATTGTCGATAGCGTTTTGTAGTATGCTGTAGAAGGCATCAACCCTTTTATTAGCATCAGCACATTCATGAAAGGCATCATACCAATTTATATTTTTAAGATAGATTTTGATTTGCTCATAGTCTGCTTTAAAAAAGTTGTAACCTGAACGATATTTTGTTTGTAATTGTTTTACGTTTGAAAGCGGAATAGAGATGAGGATGTTCGGATGGTGGGAGTCTAATTTACTAAGCAGGTCATTGGGCGTAGTAACTGTCATGTCTGACATGTTGCTCAATACTAGGTCTAAAATTCTGTAGTCAGCATTTAAAATAGAATTAAATTGGTGGAGTTCGTTGATTGACAGAAAGTCTACAAGTGAGTACCCCAGTGAATTTTCATAATGAGATGGCGATAGATGCAGGCCATCATCACTCCTGTTCCAATCGATAAAACCCAAGTTAAAATCTCCAAGAATCACAACATCGTCGACATTATTTAGCACGTTGTTAACATTACTTAAGAAGCATTGTAGAGAATCCAGTTTGACAGGCGGTGGCATATAGATAACACAAAGCGCAATTTTCCTAGTATAATTAACAGTTAACTCTACAGACAACCATAAATCTTCAAAATCACTTTCCCAGTTTTTCATTCTTACAGATTTAATTTTACTACTAACAGCAATCATAACCCCACCCCCATCTTTTTTAGATGCTTTAGAACTTAATCTATCTCTACGATACACCACATATCGTGGGTCAATGAACTCTCCATTAATTATGTTACTATTTAACCAAGATTCAGTAAATGCTATTATATCATAGCTAGTCAGTAAAATATTTTTGTAGATATCTTCAGTTTTAGTCCTCATTCCACGAACATTTTGATAATAAATATCAAGCATTGCGAATACAAATAACGCCAAGAACATTTATATAAAAAAAATTAATGTACTCATGTCTAAATTGCGATGTCAGTTGTTTTCATTAACTTTAAACTATCCTGATTGCGAATGTAGATAGGCTTCGAATGAATATCTTTTCGTACAAGAATTCTCCCGTTGCGTATCCAGACAAAGTTATATGACGTCTCTTTAGCCAGTTTCCGTGTTGCCGCATGTAATTGTTTACCAGCAGGGCATAAATGCTCACTTACAAAAATAGGCACTCGGGTACCACCTATGCCTAAGTGATGCGAGTTCAATTTTTCCGAGGGATGTTTTTTGTTGAAGTCGCCTACAGCAGCCAGAAGGTTGTCACGCTGGCGGGGGCTGCGGAGCTTAGCAATCACAGAACGTGGGCGGTCATTATCCTTATTAAGTTTAGCTACTCTTGTAATGTACATGATGTCACTGTCGCCAACATCACAACTAGTTACCTTCGCGATATTTTGTAGAGTTTTCACAAGGTTTTCAGACTTATCTTCGGGTAAACCATTAATTTCCACGTTGTTTTCACGCATGTTTTGTTCCACTATACATAACCGTGTAGTAAGGTCATTGACACATTGCTGGAGGTTTGCATTATCGTTGCGCAGTTGATTAATTATGGCATCTTTTTCATCAAAGCGTTTCTTGAACTCTTCGAAGTCATCATTGAAAAAGCCGAACGAAGCTTTGAAATCAGATATTTCTCCCTGTATATTTTTTAGTTGATCAGCAAGTAACTCTTTGAAGGATGATTTAACAGCCGCGGCCAATTCTTCCTTAATTATATCCCTTAGAGTATTTTCGTTGAAGCAATGTTCCTGATTATTTGGTTTCACAGACATGGGTTGACTAATTTTCTTCCTTAGAGTTACATTCATTATATCAGGTGGAGTGTTTTGATTACCACGAGTTTTAGCTACACTTTTAGTTTTGGGGCTCGGTGTTTGTTTTCGGCTTGGTGAGTGACCAAGGTTCCCAGTATTATTAGACGGGCGCGCAGGCGTATTGTCAGTTTTTAGCTGTTTGCAACAGCATTCGGGGCATTTCCAGGTAGACTTACAATCGTGATCCATAAGATAAAAGTTGCTACTTGGAATGTTCTTACAAAAAATATCACATCTTGATTTGCATTCACAACAATCCAAAAATTCCAAATTTTCTATTTTATTCCAACATCCAGCGCAAGTATTTCTGTTCGGTTCCATTTTATCAAATTAATTTTGCATTCAAATTGATGCCAATTCCAAGCAAAACTAGTAGTTATTAATATGTAGTACAGAGCTTGAAGTCGTTGAGCGCAAGGTGGCAAGCGAGCATGCGTGTAAGTGTTGTGCGTGTGTGCGTAGGCACGAGCGAATTATTATATTATGACTATGAGGCGCTTACGAGTTCCAGGTTCCAGGAATTTTGATCTGCAGGTGCACGTCGTAGGTAGTTAACGCACGTGCAGGCCGGCCGGCCGCTGTGCGACAGGGATGAATTATCGCGAATCAGCAACTTGTCTCTTTTTCCCGAGGTGAGGAGGAGCTTACCTCAGCTAATGCAGCGCGATCGGGAATAAATTTTGGCAATATTTTTGAATTAATTACGCGCACTTGTTCACTCAAATTGTGTCACTATTTGTTAGAACTTTAGGATTGTTTTGTATTGTTTCATTTATTGTATTTTCTTAAGAGATTTTATTTCACCAAAAACACGTCCACTCTTTGACAACTCTTACTCGATGATGATGGTGATGATGAAGTGATGGTGATTGTGTGTGTAGTTCAAGATGATGATCTGCCTAGCCTTTTCCCAACTATGATGCCCCAATCATAGTTGGGAAAAGGCTAGGCAGATCATCATCTTGAACTACAGCTTTCAGTCTAACCGGATGCAGCTGATGACGAGCAGGATGATTTTACATGGAGCAACTGCCTATCTGTACTCCGCAACCCAGTTAATACGATACCCCTTAGTAAGACTGGTTTTCAGACATTCGGGCTTCTGACTACCCGTAACAACTGTCAAGAATCTACAAATGACAGCCAGGACCTTATCTTATCGTGCTTTCCGAGGCATAGAGGAGTCTCGATATGTACCTAATGTTTGGATCACCCATCCACGGATCGACCTCGACAAGCGTAGCTTTACCTTCGATCGAGCGGTGCCGCTGTAATTATTTATCCGCGAGCCCCTTCTAATTACTTTTGTTGACCTTTACTTTGATTTGGTTTTAGTTTCGCTTACCTGTTAAATACACTCAGCAACAGTAAACGTGGTTTGGGGATTATACTAACTTAACAAGTTGTATTACTGATTAAGTGATTTTAATAATTTATTACATTTGGACACAATTACTCACGAACATGCATACTTTTTGGACAGCAACGAGAATTTGAGATATGACGACACGATGTTCGACAGACGCACTGGCTCGTTATATAATTTCGGAATGCAGTTATTATTCAAGGATGTTTATAGAATGATTGTTTATATAGAATCATCCATCACTAGTTATAAATATGGAGTTGACCTAAACAAGGAAATGTCACCGAGTCAAAACAACACCCCAAAACCTACTCCGCAAAAGCTTTTTCGGTCATAAATACATCGCCATACTGCACCAAAATATTGCAGGTTTGAGGAGCAAGTCGGATGCATTAACAATCTGCTTACAAGAATTATCGGATAGAAATACTGATATTGATGTTATTTGTCTAACTGAACATTTTATGATGTCGGGCCATGAAGATATATGTGTAATACCCAATTTTTGCATAGCTGCCTACTTTAGCAGAAGTAATTCTAACAGAGGTGGGTCGTGTATCTATGTGAAGAAAGGTCATCATTGGAAAGCAATTCCAAAGTCGGTGTTATTCACTGAGTGCTCAACTTTTGAATGCTCTGCCATTGAACTAATAGACTACAAAGTAATTATTATCTGTTTGTATAGGGTTCCGGTTGCTAGTAACCTGAGTAATTTCTTCGAAAGATTAGACAAGATGCTCAAGTATGTAAATATAACCTATAATAAGCATAATATTGTGATAGCTGGTGATTTTAATATTAATATTTTAAAACAAAATAATATTACATCTGAATTTGAATGTTTACTTCTTAATTATAACTTAAGGCTTAAGATAACCGAACCTACCAGAAAAATCAGCAAAACATGTATAGATAATTTTGCTCACAACTACCACAATAAGTGTAGAGCAGAAGTGATTGACTTTGCATTATCTGATCACACAGCTCAGATATTGAGGTGTCAGGTCAAAAAGGTGTGCCTGATAAAAAGTTGGAAAATTAAACGCAGAGATTGTTGTGAGGAAAATCTTAAGAAGTTTAGAACTTGTATAGAGAAATTGTCTTTTTCTGAAATGTACTCAGCCTCTGATCCGAATATAGCCTACAATGCTTTCATTGATTTGTTCAAGTTATTTTATGACCTTTGCTTTCCATTTAAATATATCACCATTAATACACATCGTAAAGCTAACTGGATAACGCGAGGGATCAAGGCCTGTAGTATCAAGAAGCGTGATCTTTTATGGCAATACAGAAAAAAACCCAGCCAGGTAAATAAAAGTAAACTGAAACAATTTTCAAAAAGATATAAAAAAGTAATAAAATTAACCCAGCGCGCTCAAAATAATCATTTAATTAATGCGTCGGATAATAAAAGTAGATCGGCATGGAAAATTATAAACGAACCTAAACAAAATCTACCAAGTGATACTATAACTAGCATTAAAATAAATGACAAAACAATAACTGACCCTTGTGAAATATCTAATGCTTTTAATAATTATTTCATTGATAAAATTGTACGGTCTAAGGATGATTCACTCAACATGCAGTATAAATTTTATATGTCGTCTAAGCAGAAGTCTATGTTTTTAAAACCATGCTTGCCAAATGATGTATTGCAGATTATCAGGAGTTTAAAAAATACGAATAGTGTGGGTTATGATGGCATATGTCAATATCAACAAAGTGATTTTTTGTTCAATTTTGGTGGCGAATTTTTTTCTTCAGTTTTCGTGTAAAATAATGACCTGGTATAATAATAGAAAGTCCAAGCTGGAAGGATCTTCAAGAGGTCTGAGAATATCTCGATAACTTTTTGAGATATTTTAGTTCAAAGTCTAATGTGGCCACCAAAATTGAAAATCGCCCACCAAAATCGAAAGTGCACACCAAAATTGAAAATCAGTGGCACCAAAATTGGATTAGAAGGTGAATCTGAAACAATGTGTAAGGTGGATATCTCGGGAAATATTATTTCAGCCTGTTCGGGATTGCTCTTTATTCTTGCTTTTCTTCTTGACCCCTGTAACACAGGTTTTGCCTAGCACGGGGGTCATTGGTCATTTATTTTGGACCAGGATATTCGCATGCTTAAATTGTCACTCTGTATTTGTGTACTTACCTTTTTATGTCAAATAAAATGTATTATTTCCTTTATTCATTTACATAATCTTATTTTATTGTATTTTTAAATATTTCTAAAATATAAAATAAGTATAAAAAACATTTAAAAATATAAAAAAATTGCGATCTGCCGGTGTCGGGAGCAGGGTCCAAGCTACCGGTGGTTAGGGCTCCAGAGACAGGAACCTCCTCACAATGCGAGCCGTATCGAGGAGTACTGCCTTCTGAATCAGGCCCTTGACCCAACCGCCTAACGAGAGCCTCGATAGATGTTAATCGAGGCTTTCGGCCATCAGTCCATTGGCCGATACGACAATCGGCACAATGATAGCCGAGCTCACATTCCACATGTCAACAACCTCGTGTGCTAAGTCGAGATATTTAATTTGCTTCTCTTTCTCAGCTTTCACGAGGTTCCCGTCACATGGAATTGTAACATGGACAATCATTATCTCGTCTATCACTACTATATCAGGTTTATTGGCAACAATAGTCCTGTCAGTAATGATAGACCGATCCCAGTAATTTTCAAGAACTGGATCGGGCACATACTTGTAGTACGGTATCTCAGAATACACAAGTTTATATTTCAAAGCAAGTTGCTGGTGAATAATCCTAGCTACTTGGTTATGTCTGTGCAAGTACTCGCCGATAGCCTGACGAGAACATCCAGATATAATATGTCTGATAGACTCACCCGGACAATGGCATGCCCGACACACGTCAACCGTCCCGTCCTTCATAATATGTCTCCGGTAGTTATTCGTTAAGATAACTTCGTCCATAATTGCACAGACAAAACCTTCAGTTTCCCCGAAAAGGTCACCAAAACGTAGCCAGGATACGGACACTAAGAAGTCTACACCGGGCTCATGAAGAGCCCGATAGAAGCGCCCGTGAAGCTCCTTGCTTTGCCATACCTTCTTGCGGTCATCAGTAGAAAGTACTACAGGTTTGCGCCAGTTCTCTTTAGCCATGGAGAGCGGGGTGAGCTCCTTGTCCACTGCGACCACATCACGGTGCATACCCACTTCGGCTTTTAAAAAATATTCCCTGAGACTGCACACCTCGCGGTTGTGGAGGGTCTTCGCATTTAAAAAGCCTCGACCCCCACACTTCCGCGGGATATACAGTCTCATCACCGATGATCGTGGGTGATGCATCCGGTTTGCGGTCAGTAGTGTACGGACTCTTCTATCCAGGGCGTCGAGTTTGGTCTGAGTCCATTTGAGTATGCCGAAATAGTACATCAAAACCGGCATGACCCAACCATTGAATTTAAATTTAAAATTATTTCCGCCCGAAAGAAGACTATTTAATACCTTCTTCAGGCGACAAAAGAAGCGCTCCTTCAGCGATTGCGTCATGTCAGCATCGTTGATGCCTAACGCTTCCGACATACCCAAATACTTATAGCTTTCGGATGAGGAGAGGGATCTGAGGCTTATGGAATCGGAGAGTTGAATTCCCTCGGATTCCATAATCTCCCCTCGCTTTACATGCATGACTGCATTATTATTATTGTTATTATTTATTATTATTCTTCTTTCTGCCATTCTCTTTTTAAGCAGCCTCTCTTCGGTGGTCTGTTATGGCATTCTAAAAAGCAACAAAATAAAAATATAATGATAAGAAACTTGGTCATTAGTAGGTCAAACTAAAACTCAAAGCATTTATTTCAATTAAACCATTAACAGGCACTTTTAAATTGTCAAGGAGTCGGTCAGTCCGAAAATATGAAGCTATTTCTAAAAATATGAAACTAGGTCCTTATAATAATAGACCACTTAGGTAATCAAACTGACTTGCAACTTAAAAACTGGCTTTATATGTACAAACAATACTTACAGTATATACTTAAAACTTGGTGGCTAGTTTTCAATTTTGGTGTCGTGAAAACGCCACCAAAACCACCAAAATTGAGCCACCAACATTGAAACCAGATATAAAAAAAATCTTTAAAAATAGGGGTTTTAAGTTACAATTTATTTAATATCACTGATTTATGCGTAACCCAAATCACTACCTATAATGTGTACCTTACTATTAAAACACTTTAAAATTAACAGCAAATCGATCCACCAAAAATTGAACAATTCTTGTCCCCCGTGCCACCCAAGATGATACTTACGTTTTTGGCGGAAAATCAGAGCACTAATCACACACTTACACGCAAGTGCCGGTGCATGCTGAGAGGTGTGAAATAATAAAACGCGATTGATCGCACACGCATGAAACTTCATTTTACAGTATGTTGAATATGTGCCACCAAAATTTTGATTTTTGCTTGGACAAACTTTGATCGAGTATCCTGTGCTTTTAAATTAGATTTTCTAATACAGTTAATTGTTTTTAGATAATGTGTCATAAGCATACACTAACGAACTTGTTTATTTTTTATTGTATAGCAAATTGTTACTTTGGTGAATGCAATTATATCAAAAAATGGAGCTGGGACATGCCACCTAACTTGAATTACAAGGCGATTTTTTTTTTCCTGATTATTTAAATACACTTTTATAAAAAAAAAATGTGGCCCTAATTGAACCAAGTTACGTAGTTCACTATAAAAAAAAATAAGAAACATCCTATCATTTAACACCTCGATTCTCAACGTGGACGCGTAAAATTTGCTGTGGGGATATTCACCCATATCAACTAAAGTCTTGAAATATATAGCTATGAATATTTCTGCTCATCTTTCCTATCTGATAAATCTTTGTATTGAAGCTGGAATCTACCCTGACAAATTAAAAACTTCTATCATAAAACCAATTTTCAAAAAAGATAATAGAGAATGTCTAGAAAACTATAGACCTATTGCCTTAGTTCCAGTTATTTCTAAAATATTTGAAAACTATATATATAAAGAACTTAATAATTAGGTATTTAGAAAATAACAATATTCTAGCAAAAGAACAAAAAGGTTTTAGACACAATAAATCTATAAATATGGCCATATATGACTTTCTGGACTTTGTTATGGTTAATGTTGACAAGAGAATACCTGTCTGCTCTATCTTTATGGATATGACACAGGCTTTTGATTATGTTGAACATGATATATTGGTTGGCAAACTTAATGAATATGGAATAAGAGGCAATGTTCTGAACTTATTTGAATCATACCTCAAAGGCCGTCGCCAATACACTGAATTGACTAGAGTGAATATCCTCACAAAAAAAGAAGAAACCTTTAGATCATGTGAACGTCAACTAAACTACTTTTTATATTGTACATCAATGACTTACCCAATGCCACTGATAATCCTATAGCTCTATTTGCGGATGACAGTACAGTAACGATAAAATGTAATGACATAAATACTTTTGAAGATGACATAAATAACACATTGAGCTCTGTTATGAATTGGCTTAATATTAATAATCTGAAAGCCAACTTAAGCAAAACTAAATTAATGTACTTTAGACAACGTTTACCAGCACCAAATAACATAAATGTAAATTTTAACATGCAAACAATAGAGGAAGTAGACAATTGTAAATTTTTAGGCTTATATATTGATGACAAAATGACCTGGAAACTGCATATTCAACAACTATGCAAACGAGTTAGTAAATCTGCCTATGCCTTTTTTTTTTTTTTTTTTTTTTTTTTTTTTTTTTTTTTTTTTTTTTTTTTTTTTTTGCGGATGGGAAATCATCAAATGACCCCTCCCGCTCTGGGTGGAGCGGAAGGGAGTGTCAGACTCTTACTGACTAAAACCCACCCGTGTTCCTTCCTTAGCCCTTTATGTTCCGGGCCAGCGGTAACCCTTTCGGACAATCCCGCTGACCCGGCAGGCTTCGGCCCTATGGGGCCCCTCCTCGATGCTGACATCTCTTTGAGGCGCGCGTGGAACACGTACGCGCCGTCCGGCACGGGCCTGGTCCTGATCGGACGGTGAGCTACCCATTACTCTCCGCCCGCAGGCCCGCGCCTACGGTGGCCGGGAGTCGTCGCGCGGCTCCCGACGCCCGGAGCGTCTCCCGCGGCGGCTGGGACGGGAGGCTCTCTCCCTGAGCCGTCCCGCCACCTCCTTCGCTAGCATGACTGCTTCGCAGAAGGAGGTGACTGCCTCCCACTCCCTCTCGCCCCGGACCATGGCTTGCACCAGGGCCGGGCGCGAGAGGTCGCATCTGCCTATGCCTTACATACACTTGCAAGCAAAATAAACTCCAATGCCCTTTTAATTGCGTATCATGGCCTAGTGGCATCTGTTCTCAGATATGGAATAATTTTTTGGGGGAATTCCACCGACAAAGATCTCGTTTTTAAGGCACAGAAACGATGCATTCGGGCTATGTTTGGTTTAAAATCAACGGAGAGCTGTGTGCCTTTTTTTAAAGAGCATAGTATCCTTCCATTACCGTCACTATACATATTTGAAGTAGCGGTCTTCGTTAAACAAAATCCTCATTTATTTACTTTAGCATCTACAGCTTTCAATCGGACCCAAAGGGACGTAAGTCGTCTGTGCGTTCCAAAAACGAATACTGCCTTGATGTATAAAAGTGTCTTTCACATGGCAACAGTTCTATTTAATAAATTGCCAAAAGAGCTAAAAAATCTACATATTAACTTATTTAAACCAAAACTGAGAAGTTTGCTGTGTCAAAAATGTTATTATAGTGTATCGGATTTTTTATCAGATAAATTTTGACATGTTTTGTAATTTTTGTAATGTAATGTAATTTGCTTCTTTGACTATGTTGTAATCACAAATCTTATATAATTATTTAAATGTGAATTATTTTTGACATTTACCTAACAAATTATTTTGACATTTACCTAACAAATTATTTTGACATTTACCTAACAAATTATTTTGACGTTTACCTAACAAATTATTTTGACGTTTACCTAACAAATTATTTTGACATTTACCTAACAAATTATTTTGACTTTTGTTCCTCTATTAGTAATAATTTAATCAAATAATACAATCAATTATAATATGGTTGATTTGTAGTTTAGTACGAGTAAGCTCTTTATTTGCATGTGAAAATTGTAATTAATTTCTTTTTGAATTTTGTATGCCTTTAATAGGCTGATCATAGCGCACATTAACCTAAAACATGTCCAACCACTGTACCTACCTATGTATCACAAATAAAATATTTCTGATTTCTGATTTCTGATTGTAATGATTATAATTCTGTAAATACATATTCGTTACGACCGCGAATCATATTTTAATCAACGTACAACAGCAAATTGCAAAAAACGTAACAAAATTTTTATTTAGCGCTTCCCGTCACTTAAAGTGCTTTCCGAAGCACAGAGGGGTTTCGGTATGTAAAGATGGTCACCCACCCATGGACCAACCTCGGCAATCGTAGCTTAGCCTGATCAATCGACCCGTGCGGCTGTTATTACGTAGCCACGGGCCCCTAAACAAAATAAATACCTACCATTAATTTAGGAGCTTAGTTAGATATAGGTTTATATTTATTTTATGCTTTCCAGTTCCTTTTTCATCGGTTTAAGTTTTTCTTAAAAAGTTTTTCTGTAATTTATATGGTGTACCTACCTAATACAGAGTGTTCTAAACCATCTAACTGTTTATTTTTAAATTAAGCTTAAAGATTCAAATCGAGCAAACCTGTAAGAAGCAAACGGATCATAATGATCTTCAATACAGCGTTTCGAGCGACAAATATTACGATTGTTAAAAATCAGGCAAATGTGGGAACTTTAAGCCTTTATCGTCTGTTACAGGATTGTGTCCTTAGATCGTAATAGTAACAGTTACACACTTGAGATTTCCATAGAACAGTGTTATAAGTTCTATGATCGCTATCCAAACTTAACAATAATACCAAGTAAAAAAAAACAAACTTTGTCGTATTATTATTTTATTAAACATAATATGTAGGTATAGCTATAGGGCCGCCTATTGTATGTTTTTAAGCGTCTTTCCTTTTTGTAGTATAATTTTTGGTGTACAATAAATAAGTAAATAGTTTCTATTTTAAATACAGAGTCATTCTAGTTTTTATTAATTTTAGCTACTTTTATCTCTATATCAATGCTGCCATGACCTACCAGTTTGGTCACCCTGCCTGAAGCAAGCGACACGTTGCCGTAGACACGGCCTTTAGAAAACGGAAAGCCTTTTGGAACAAATGGTATCGACATGTTTATCAAATCATATGAACCCTGAAAAATAAAAATAAACAACCATGATATTATCCATCCATATTAATATTTCAGTATTCAGCGTGTATCAGAAACGTGTGTGTGTTCATCATTAAACTGAACAACGTTTTCCATGGGACCAACATCGTAATCCCGAAAAAATAATCACCTGTTCCATACAAATCTTAAATAGCTACTCGACCCAAATGTAAATCACACAATCTTGGCGCCATGGATAAAGTTGTTCAGTTTGATGGTTAGTAATACACGCTATAATATGATAGTCGCTGTTTAGTAGTTTTAGGGTTAGTCTTTTGTCATCATCCACAGAATTTCCAACGTCAAGCCAGTTCTTATCGAGCAACAATAGAGCGATCGTCTCTCTCGAGCGTATGACGCTCGTGGGATGCAGCTGTATCTAACATAATGCTGAGCTGAAGCCCGTTTGGCATAATAAGCACTGTTTTCTTTATTTTCACAGTTTTAAGGTATTTTGAGGGGTTCCGAACGTCCGAATGAAAAATCGGAATCCTTAAAGGATCACTCGTGTGTCCACCTGTCTGTCTGTCTATCACAGCCAATCTCCGAATCAAATTGACCGAATTTCTGTGGCCCAACCATGGACTTGTAACGTAACGTCTCAAATACATTTTTTTATTATGAAATAAATAGTTTAAAATAAATGAATTAATAGTTGAAAATTATACAGATCGGACTAACTTACCTAGTGACGTCCGATCCTCAATTATGTGAAGTAATCTCGTCCTCATTGTTCCATATTTACTATGTAGTTTGCACCTCTTGCAGACTCGCCAATCACATTATTTAAAGATGAAAGCCTTCATCAAGAAAAAACAAATGTTGTCTGTGGTTCAGTCGTTGGCGCGCTCTCCTGATATCTGTCAATCATTCTTTCAAAGCGTAAAAACGGGACTTCATGATGATCTATATGGGCATCATAATTATAGTCCCGGCATAGTGCATACAGCACAACACAACTTTTAGAAGGGGTGAATCCAATACACATAAAAGTAGGATGATTATCTGGGAAGGGTTGGGATACAATGAGGACGAGATTACTTCACATAATTGAGGATCGGACGTCACTAGGTAAGTTAGTCCGATCTGTATAATTATGCTCCGTAATCTCGTCCTCATTGTTCCATAATTACTATGTAGATGTTCAAAGAATAAAGTTGTGTTGGTAATACATAAAATGAGCATTGAACATTGTAACCTAACATGTTATTCTAAGTTTGTTACTTAATAATTGTATATGTATTTCTATTTAAGAATCAGTCTACCATTAAGGTAAATAGTTACCTAACTTAATTTATAATTCTCTAATTACTATTAGTTTCTGGAATTCTTATTCCGTTTTGAATCAACTAGTTTAATTAATAATCCTTTAAGGCACACATCAATTTCTTATAATCAAACAATTAACATTGACATGTAAAAAGTTCTATGAACAACCACTCTGTATAGCACACAGCTGCTGGAGCAAAATCATTAGAATCACTAATAAAAGGTCTCCTATAAAACCGAGCAAAGTTTGAGGAATTGTGGTCCAACCAGCATATTGACACCTTCTTCAGAGCCCTTTGAATTAGAGACATGTCTGTATTGAATGAATTTAGAAATATCTATTCCACTATTACTTAAAATTTGTTTTATCCATCTACTATTGGTTACAGTAGAGGTGACATCATGTAAGTTTTTCTTATAGTTATAATTAATGATTTACAATATTGTCTTAGGTATACTCTTAATAAAATCTAGATAGGACAATTTAAGGGTTGTGGGCAGTACAGATAGATAATTTCTCTTTATAATGGTAGTATCAGGTTGAGTTGAGATCTACCAGGTTTTAATTATATCTGGAATTTTTGTGTTAATATTATCCTCATTATAAGAAATGTTATTTATACTAATAAATGACAAGGTTGAATTCTGTATGTAGTTACAGGAGCTATTCTGGTTACTAATTGTTTGGTTAGTAATTCTAAACCAAGGTTTTGAGTAAGAAATAAATTAAATAACCCAAACGATACTGGGGTCCCAGACTATTTCATATTTGGGGTTCCTTGGTCTTAATATAAATATTGTCACTGTGTCATCTGTGTCAATGTGGGGGCTAAAACTAGAGAAATTGCTGTCTATTATATAGCTCACTCAATACCATTAGGATGTTGAGTGAGCTATATGACAATGCTTCATTAAACTTAGTGGTAAAAATTATATAACTATCATGACTGAGCCTAGGGGTCAATGTCTTGATTCTAACAGAAGAGAATCCACTGATTTAGAGCAAATCATAAATAGTTTTCCTTTGTTTTGCTAGACAAGGAAGCTAGCACTATATCAATTGAAGGGATCAGTCTTTCTCCTCTCAGGAAAGCGTCCCTGGTAATATTATGGTAGCAATCAGTGAGTGACTCCTGTGCATTGGGTGTGGAGATCTCATTTGACAGTAAATAGATCTTTAAACATGCACTTGGATCAGGAAGCCATGTTATGTTGACGTTTAGTATTGGACCTGTTTACAAACAGGTTCATGGGTTCATGCATAAACCCATATTTGTCTTTCCTCGCACCATTGCCAAAACTGCCAAGCCAAGCTATTTAGATGAGTAAAGCGCGTACCACCCATCTTACTGATATGGGCTATGGCCATTGTGATATCTTTTCTAAGTCCTCGCTACACTTAGACTTAGCTTGCAAATGTTTTGAGCCCCATAATTGCTGCTAGTACTTAGTTCAAGTTATGGTAAGGAACTTTTCATCATTAGCTGTCCAGTGCCTGTGGATTTTGATGTCATTACATACCAGTCCCCAGCCAGTTTGAGAAGTATCAGGTAATATTTCAAGAACAAAGTCAAATTGTTTAATTCTATTATGGTTTGTTGAATGTAAGGTAACCAACAATCTCTGCAAATAAATGATTTTGAATTTGTTTTTAATTCTGTTGTATTTGCAAATAATTGATTTTTAATCTAGTTCTAGCTTTACTATTTTCATTGTTGTTTTGTTACTTTCCATTATCTTGGTATAAATTTAACCATCATAGTGGTGGTTCATTGTGTTTGTCCCATAATAAAATTAATTTGTGTTGTCTGGTTATTACCAATTTATCCTAATAAATGTATTGTGTTGTCCTTACAGGCTATTCAAACAGATCCAGCTGCAATTAAACTGTGCTTAAGGCAGTATAACCGGTCAACCTCAGCGAATACACTTTGTTTCCTTCAACCTTGACATTGGTAAAATCATTGATAAAACGATGGAGCCATTACTTTAAAATTGGAAAGATAACTATATTCTACAGCTGCTGCCGGTGCAGCTGCTAGAATACCTAGTAATTATATAGATAAATTCTATTATTTATATTTAATTTCAGACTTAATATTCTTTATATTATGGACTGTAGGATAAACTCTATCTTTTCCTGAGAAAGTGAAAAGGCAGACTGGACTGAATCCAACAATTATCCTAGACACTGGCAGCACTGTCTAGGCACTCGTTTTTGTTTGAGTAGCAGATACATTTTTTAAACACTTTACATATGAATTGGCAGGGCACAGAATATAATTGTCAAAATGTTTGACAAAATGCAACCCTAATGAACTCTAATGACAGACAACTGACTTCATGATGTTTGTGAATACATGGATGCGGTGCTTAGCCCAAATACGAGGCATGTCTCTTTTAACATATCTTGAAATAGAAACTGGAGTACCATGTGAATTTGGTAAAATTATACAGTTACTAGATAAATTTGATTATTAACAGGAGCATGTTTCTATGGCACCTGGTAAAGGATTATTCAATGGAGATAGATTGCTTTCTTTCTGACTGAAGTTGTTATTCAGAAGTTTGAACTGGAACTCGGTAAAAGGCAGTTTATAACCCTTGATCCAACTCATGTATAGTTGGATTAGTAATACCATACTTCAGAGAAATACTGCAATCTACCAGTCTGTACCTGAGCTAGTGATGATGTTGGTTCTGGTATTCTGATATTGGTGTTTACTTACATCAATTCTTGCATTTCCTCGTTAAGGCTGGGTAGGATTAAGGATCTGTGTGTTGCAATTTTCATGATAAATGTCACACAGTAATCTAGCTCGGTAACTTAATATTTCGATTTGATCTGCACTATACAAACACTTGGGAGGTTATTAGACTGTTATAAACTTTTCCAATGAGTGTAATAGCAGCAGCCACTGTAATTCGCTGCTTCCTGATCATGGTGGTCCCATTTGATTCCACTTATATTTACCACATTATGCTACAACCCTTCCTTTTTCATTTTTAGTGGGTTCATTATGCTACAACCCTTCCTTTTTCAATTTTGGTGGGTTCATTATGCTACAGATTATGCGTGTTTCATATTTCTTTTCTGCCATACAGTTCCATAGGTACAGTAACTAACTGTACCCTAGCATCTCACAAGTAGATTTTTAATACTTGAACTTAAGGCTTTAGGTTGGGGTATGTATACCGTTTTACTCTCAGCCTCCTTCAGACTGTAGTTTAGTAGAATTGAAGTACTAACATAGCATATTTAAGTTACATTCTATACTAACATATAGAAATATGAAGCATTTGGAATTAGATTATAATTAGCGGCCTTGAGTATGGATATTCTCAGTCCGGCTGCGTTGACTTCGGTCACAGTCCAACTGTAGTGCCTTCCATGGAAGAGGGCTTAGTACTCAACTCATCTGCCTAGCCTTTTCCCAACTATGTTGGGGTCGGGTTCCAGTCTAACCAGATGCAGCTGAATACCGGTATTTTACATGGAGCGACTGCCTACTTGACCTTTGTACTCATCTATGAAGAATAATTAGAGTTAAGTCTCAGACTGCTTAGATCTAAATCCACGGCTAACCTCTCGTGATAGCTCCAGGGATACAGCAGGGATGTGTTTTTAATACTGGACATATAGACTGGTTTTTATCTGATTTTATTTTGAATTATTTATTATGTTTTGTGGCAATGGTTATTTACCTGAAATAAATAAATTATTATTATAGACCATTGGCTAACCTCTCGTGAAAGTTTGTATGGTGTTGATGGCACAGTTGAATTTTCTCATGGTTAACCTCTCGTGAAAACTCTTAGAGACGGCCAGGGATCCAGCAGGAACGTGTTTACAACGCTGAACGTATGTACCATCGGCTAACCTCTCGTGAAAGCTCGTGTGGTGTCGTTCTATTGTAAATATATGGCACAGTTGAATGTTCTCATGGTTAACCTCTCGTGAAAACTCTTAGAGACGGCCAGGGATCCAGCAGGAACGTGTTTATAACACTGAACATATGTACCATCGGCTAACCTCTCGTGAAAGCTCATGTGGTGTCGTTCTTGTGTAAGTATACGGCACAGTTACGTTCTCATGGTTAAACTTTCGTGAAAACTCTCGAGACTTTTGTGCGTATAGTATAACGGCATCCTATGTTATTTTAGGAACATGATTTTAACTGCCGATACCTTGAGTTTCGATGACGGCTCCGTTTTCGCTTCTTCAAGCGATTTTCCAGTTCTCGCATACGTTCGGTCAGCTCCTTCATTTCTTTGTCTCGTTTTCTTCTATGATTTCCCATCTCGTTAAAACTTTTCTGAACTTTTATATACGAAAACGTGATCAGCGCGCGGCACAAAAAAGTACAATGATTGACAGATATCAGGAGAGCGCGCCAACGACTGAACCACAGATAACATTTGTTTTTTCTTGATGAAGGCTTTCATCTTTAAATAATGTGATTGGCGAGTCTGCAAGAGGTGCAAACTACATAGTAAATATGGAACAATGAGGACGAGATTACGGAGCATAATTGACCATTCCTCTATCTTATCTCGAAAACTACAAAACCTAAAATTAAATATATATATATATATTTAGGGAATAGTTTTATTCATATACATTACAGGAAAATGTATAAGAAGTCTATGGTCCTAAAAGAACATGGTAAATCTCTCGTACTAACTTACAGCTGACCGGCGCGGCGTGATTTGGTTATTAAAAAGATGTTTGGATGCGACTGTACTTACAGGGGGAAACGGACAGGAACGGCCCCCTACTGCTTTTCGTATTTCTTGCCCGAAAAATAGATCATAATTCATCATGTCGCATAACTTAAAATGCATCTCAACGAAACTAGGACGGTATCTGTTTGATAGAAACTGGTAGAAGTAGTAGTCCACCTGTAAAATAAATACCCCATAAAATAACGTTATAATTACTCTGTTAGATTCCCTTTAGTCTACCACTTTGTTTTGTAAGATGGTAAACAATCAGACGGCCTACCCGATGGTAAGTGGTATCGACTCCTATGGCCGTCCACGGGCATCACAGGGGCGTTGCCATACGAGGAACAAAGTGAAATGTAACTACATCGAAATCCATAGCCATAATAGGTAATATAATATCCAACCATTGGCGTAGCTAGGACTTTTTTCCAGGCCTGGCCCCTAACCTTTTTTTTTTTTCGTTGGGAAATCCTCATGGAAACCCTCCGTCTGGGATGAACGGTGGGTTACGTCGGACTCCTACCGACTAAAACCCCACTGTTCCTTCTACTACCATAAGTCGGGGGCCCGAGAGCCCCGAAAGATATTTGTACATTCGCCGCATCCTCGACTGATATCAGCCCGCTATGCCTAGCGGGCCCCATCCCCATGAGCGGGCGATCCCACAACCGATCCTTTTCTTTTACCACGTTTTTAGGATTCCGTACCAAAATGGTAAAACGGAACCCTTATGGTGAGGTTGTCTGTCTGTCGGTCTGTCTGCCCAACTATTTTGCAAATAAGAAATAAATAAAAATATATGTATATTTTTTGCAACAAGGACAGAAAGGGTGTCTGAAAAATTCGAAGTGGGGCTACTAGGGCATGTGGGGTATCATATGAAAGAGCGTAGTTTGCACATTTGAATAGTAATTTGCACATAAAAATAGGGGCACCTAGCGAAGATCTGTTTTCTCCCATATTTAGTCGCCAATTAGTCGGGATCAGTCGCCAAATCACAGATTTAATCTGTTCTTAATTTATAATGAGTTCAATTAGTAAGGTATAGGTAGTCCAAGAACTAGTCGAAGAGTTTTTTCGTGAGCTATTCGATCTAGCTCTTGGACTATACCTACACCTATAAACCCTAATATCTTTTGAACCAGTGACCGACAAATTCTGATATTTGGCAACTGATTCCGACTAATTGGCGACTAATTATGGGAGAAAAAAGATCTTCGCTAGGTGGGCACCAAACTAGGGCTAGTTTTTAACCCCCGACGCAAAAACGACGGGGTGTTATAAGTTTGACGTGTCTGTGTGTGTGTGTGTGGGGGGGGTGTGTGGGGGTGTGTGTGTGTGTGTGTGTGTCTGTGGCATCGTAGCTCCCGAACGGATGAACCGATTTTGATTTAGTTTTTTTTTTGTTTGAAAGGTGTATTAGTCGGGAGTGTTCTTAGCTATGTTTGATGAAAATCGGTCCAAGATGGCCGCCGCTACAAAATGGCGGATAACATATATTTTTCACAATTCCCTCAATATGGGTATCAAATGAAAGGGCTTGACTAGTAGAATACTATACACTATAACAAATTTCAAATCCAAGATGGCCGCCACCACAAAGGGGCGAATTACATTTTTATCAAATGAAAGGGCTTGACTAGTAGAATACTATACACTATTAAAAATTTCAAATCCAAGATGGCCGCCACCACAAAACGGTGGTTTACATTTTTTTTTAACAACTCCTTCAATATAGGTATCAAATGCAAGGGCTTGACAAGTAGAATAATGTACACTATATTGAAAGGGAATGAGGAATATTAACTACCTAACGAAATGAAAACTAAAAACTTGAAAAATATAATAAAACAAAAAATCTGTTTAGTCTTAAAAATTATTCTTCAACTATAAATTAATCAATATTTTTTGACGTATAAAAAACCTGATTAAACACCAAATTACCAGAATCTTAAAACGGAAGAAAATAAAAGAAATGAAATACAAAAATTAAAAAGTCCCTACAAAAAGCATGAAAGAAAAAATAAAATTTAAAATTTAAAAAACCCCCGACAAAAATAAAATTAAGGAATCCCTACAAAAAGCATGAAATAAAAAATAAATTTAAAAAAATCTTATGGAAGTCGGGGGACCGTTCTGTGGAAAACCTTCTATTTTCGACTTATTCGACTTCCAAAAGATTTTTTTAAATTTATTTTTAATTTAATTTTTTTGAGATATAAATGTGGCCCTGCTGGGGAAGACTCTCTCCAGATCGGTCACCTATAATATATCTTTTGAACCAGTGACCGACAAATTCTGATATTTGGCGACAAACTTCGACTAATTAGCGACTAACTTTTTGTGTTATCAAAATTAAAATCCCTGATGGTGGCTCTGCCAGAGTCAGTGACACTTATTACGTTGCATATTAGCATAGAAAGTATTAGTAGATTCAATTATTTTTGTTATTTCAAAAGTAATTAGATGAAATGTATATTATGTAGGTAGGTAATAATAAGTTTGTGTAGGTCTTGGTGGTAGATTATTTAATTGATTGTTTTTGTTTGAAGTTATATTATGTAAGTAGGTATTTATCCTGCTTAGAAATTCGAATAGGTCCCCAAACATCCTAGGGTAGGCACCAGACCATTCTAGGGTGGGCACGGCCCACCCGCCCCCCCCCCCCCCTATCTACGCCTATGTCCAACCCAAAAAAAAAGGTCTAACATCATTATGCTGAATGCATGGTTTGCGCGTCGATGTCCCTTACGACGTGTGTACACATTATTAAGTTCTTTTCCTGCATTAGTTCCAACTTACAATTATGGTATTGTTCAGTGTGATTAATGAATCTACGTGTCCCGTCAGATAGTGCTTAGGGTCCCGTCGGCTCACGCGTCTACTGACCGCAGTAATGTTTCTGAAGCACTTTGGGTCATACCAGCCCACCACCGGACGCTCAATATTGAAGTAGGTTATCTACGGCAGAAAATAAATACGTAATTAATATTAAAAAAATTACAAAGGAAAAGAACTATAGTAATTGTATTTGCTTTCAGTATAACACTTATTAATTTGGTAATGCAAATAAAAGAGCAACACAAAGAAAATATGTTATTATTAGCGCCTAACTAAGGAATTTACTTTCTAAACGCGTTTCTATTTTCAGTGGCTTAGGCAGTATATTCTATCTCACTCAGTAACGTTATTATAAAGAAACAACAGTAAAAAGGTACTCACAGTCTCAGAATTACACTGATTGATTTGGTAATTCAAATAAAAAATCAAACCAAAGAAAATTGGTTTTAAATTCATTGTTTAATTTATTATTGGGATAATAAGTACTGTATGAACAGACGGATTTCAATTTATGAGTGATCGTTTGCTCAGTCATGTTTTAAATAAATCAAAAATAATGATCAACGATTTAAACCAGTTGTGTCATTTTATGGGATAACAATAACAAAATGTTATTAGCTTGATGGTACCGTGTGATTTACTGAGATAAGTCTAATTATGTACATAACTCCAGCTTCCTCATATGTGATAGAACAATTCTACCTATGCCAATATATAAGGCATAATAGCTGCAATCAAAGCTCGCAGTCTTATTTTAGCTGCCACAATAACTTCGTTAATATGAGTCGTTTAGTGTGTGTAAGCTGGAGTGACGTCACCCCAGCTGCTCATGTCATATCTTCCAAACGAAAGAAGATATGATTATATGTTATAGCTCAAAAATTAAGGCATAATAGCTGCCACTGGCAGCAAGATTTTCAAACCTCTGGTCAAAATACTCTATGAGTTATTAAACCGATAACCATGTGTAAGCTGGAGTGACGTCTCCCCAGCTGCTCATTCATATCTTCCAAACGAAAGAAGATATGATTATGTATTATAGCTCAAAAATTAAGGCATAATAGCTGCCACTGGCAGCAAAATTTTCAAATCCCTGGTCAAAATACTCTATGAGTTATTAAACCGATAAACATGTGTAAGCTGGAGTGACGGCACCGAAACTGTTCATGTCATATCTGCCGAACGAAAGAAGATATGATTATGTATTATAGCTCCAAAATTAAGGCATAATAGCTGCCATAGGCAGCAAAATTTTCAAATCTCTAGGTCTTGTAGGTCCACGTAATAAGCAAAAAAACAGTTTCCGCGCCAAAAACATCAATTATTGCTTTGGAGAAGGCAAGCTGCGGCGTTGCCGTTCCGCGCGCTACAATACTACAACCAAGTTTGCACTTAGCAGGCATTCTATTAGAAGTCATTTTAACTTGCGCTCAAAATAATTTTAATTTTGTATAATGAAGATATAGACTGAGAGCCGACTGAACTTTAATGGAACTATGAATATAATAAAGTAGATTCATATCAACTTTGGATGACGAGAGAACTACGTAGGTACTATTATTGTTTTTTTTTTTTGCCTTGTTCTTTCTTTTATTAAATACCTAATTAAAATGTAGGGAACAGCTGATTTTTTTTCGCGATTTCAGGTTTGGTCCTATAGTAAAAATTGTTCTTAATGATAAGTACAATGAACTCTTAAGAGGTTGTTAATGTTTTACCAATAACCCTGTATATTACTAGCGATTGAATGACTTTTTCATGAAATCGTGACATTTGAGAACAATTCTATAAAAAAAGCAAAACTAAAGTAACATCATGGACGTACTTCTATTATATTACGTCCATGAGTAACATCGAATCAGACTTCATGACGCTGGCAGAATAGTCGACATTGGCTCAGTTGCCAAAAAGAAAAAAAAACATCGAATCATAACAAATGTCATTAAAAAAACCGGCTAAGTGCGAGACGGACTCGCGCACCGAGGGTTCCGTAAAAATTTGTAGGTAAGTATGTTAATAGTTTTTTTTTTAAAACTATTTACATACTTACCCACACTCCCCGACCTCCCTCCTCGGAGGTCGGGAGCCTTTTGAAGGTTTCCCCACGACTAAAAAAAAAAAAACAAGTTAGGTAAATAGTTTCATCACTGTTTTTTTTTAATATAACTACAAATTTATGGGTTTCAGACTTTTTCCTTTACTTGTGCTACATGACCTTGCTTCTTGCCAAATTTCTTGATTCTAGGTCAACGGGAAGTACACTATACATTTTGATTCCCTTGAGAGTGTCGAAATATACGTTTTTTGCGGGATAAACGGCCGTATCTTTTTTACGTTAACTTAGAATTTTGATTTTTTCACAGCTTCAAGGGACCGCAGACTTGAGTATATGGTTTGTATTTCATTTTGATACCTTCACGCGTTCCAGAGATAAAGGGTCTTGACAGACAGACAGACGGACAACAAAGAGGGTTCCGTTTTCAGGGTTCTGTAGCCAAATGGCAAAAACGGAACCCTAATGGATTCGTCATGTCTGTCCGTCCGTATGTCAAATGTGATTTATGATAAACTTTACGAAATTGTTACACTTAGATTTTTAAATTTTCTTTCGTCCTATGTTTAAAAACACAGTATGACTATAAATAACCTCAATACTTACATAGTACGATTAAAGTGTGTAGTCGGCTCCCAGTCTATAATCTAGTTCAAACTGATAATGTAGCGCACGGAACGGCAACGCCGCAGCTTGCCTTCTCCGAAGCAATAATTGATGTTTTTG
Organism: Oligia fasciuncula; assembly: GCA_963082905.1. NCBI lineage: Eukaryota > Metazoa > Arthropoda > Insecta > Lepidoptera > Noctuidae > Oligia > Oligia fasciuncula. The sequence continues at coordinate 8,458,923 of OY720395.1, read as the reverse complement.
GCGCGGAAACTGTTTTTTTGCTTATTACGTGGAAACTACAAGACCTAGAGGTTTGAAAATTTTGCTGCCTATGGCAGCTATTATGCCTTAATTTTTGAGCTATCGTACATAATCATATCTTCTTTCGTTTGGCAGATATGACATGAGCAGTTTCGGTGCCGTCACTCCAGCTTACACATGTTTATCGGTTTAATAACTCATAGAGTATTTTGACCAGGGATTTGAAAATTTTGCTGCCAGTGGCAGCTATTATGCCTTAATTTTTGAGCTATAATACATAATATCTTCTTTCGTTTGGAAGATATGAATGAGCAGCTGGGGAGACGTCACTCCAGCTTACACATGGTTATCGGTTTAATAACTCATAGAGTATTTTGACCAGAGGTTTGAAAATTTTGCTGCCAGTGGCAGCTATTATGCCTTAATTTTTGAGCTATAACATATAATCATATCTTCTTTCGTTTGGAAGATATGACATGAGCAGCTGGGGTGACGTCACTCCAGCTAACACACACTAAACGACTCATATTAGCGAAGTTATTGTGGCAGCTAAAATAAGACTGCGAACTTTGATTGCAGCTATTATGCCTTAAATATTGGCATAGGTAGAATTGTTCTATCACATATGAGGAAGCTGGAGTTATGTACATAGTCTAATTACGTACTGTCTAATACCTGCTTAATTATTAGAACTACGCTATAAAATAAATCTGGAACAATTTTTCAAAGTCAAAGTCAAATCATTTATTTCAAATAAAAAATTAAAGGCACTTTTGAACGTCATTTATTACAGTAAAATAGAATTGATTCTAGTCGCCTTCCAAAAGGTAGTGTTCGTATGGAGAAAAATGGGCAAGAAATTCCACCGTTACTCTTTTAATATGTTTTACAAGGTTTTGTATACATAATAATTATAATCTGGTGAAGACGATGCGCCAGAAGCGTAGCGTGCCTTGGCAGGGGCCCAGTATAAAAATTTGTTTGGGGGCCCATAAAAAGGGTAAAGATTTCTCACAAAAGAAAGAAAAAATGTTTGCATAAAATTAATAGAAATATTTATTCATCATAATTAAGTATCTGTCACTTTTTCTAAAATTTTTACAAACAATTCAAATTAAATATACACTCTCCTTGCCTTTTTTTCGGCAAACTGATTTATTAAATCATTTATAGCTGATGATGACTTTAAGTTTTTCTAAATTTTCTGCCTCTATGGACAATAGTGACAGGTCTGACAGGCGTTCCTGTCCCATCGTAGTTCTTAGGTAATTTTTTATCAGTTTTAATTTTGAAAACATCGATTGTTGTGAGATTCCCCTGTTGAAGTAAATGACTTAAAAAAAACTTTTTAACAAAAAAAAAAACCGACTTCCAAAAAAACACTACAAAGTGAAAAATAACTTTTATTTCGGAAGTCGGTGTCTTTGGATCTGTATTTTAGTTTTTGCCACCGACTTCCGAAATAAAAGTTATTTTTCACTTTGTAGTGTTTTTTTGGAAGTCGGTTTTTTTTTTTGTTAAAAAGTTTTTATTTCTCGCTTTTTAGTGTGTCTGTTTATAATGTATCTAAGTTACAATAGCCTAATGCCAACTTGCTCATCGCCTTTTACAAAATATTGCTTTTCCCGATGCAGGGACGTTAATTGTTGAAGAGTTCTCCTGGTATTCCACCATCAGCTCCATTTCACCATTCGCATTGTGACGAGCATAACTTGCTTAGCAACCATATTAAAGTAAGTAATCGAATCGCAAACCGGGAAATATTTATTATTGAGTAGTTCCGGTGGCCATCTGTGGTCTTCATCATCGGTTCCACTTCACCAAATGATGCTTTCCGAGAGCAAATGCACGAGTTACTATGAAAAATACCCAAATCGCTATAGGTGTGCCTATAATACTTGAAGAGTTCCTTCGATTTCTCCAAGATCCCATCATCAGATCCTGACCTGATGACAATGGGACCACCTGGAAAGTATACTCTTTCAAACAAAAAAAATATTTTTGAAATCGGTCTAGCCGTCTCCGAGTAATCGGGGAACATACATAAAAAAAAAAAATAAAAAAAAAAAAAAAAAAAAAAAAAGGTTCCGACGAATTGAGAACCTCCTCCTTTTTGAAGTCGGTTAATGACTGACTGGCCTGTTGGTCTAGTGGTCAGTGACTATGACTGCTATGCCGGAGGTCGTGGGTTCGATTCCCACCCAGGACAAATGTTTGTGTGATGAGCATGATCATTTGTTCTGTGTCTGGGTGTAATTTATCTATATATGTATGTATTTAGAAATATATAAGTATGTTTGATAGTTGTGGAATATTATTATTTCGTTTATTCGTCTTTTTAACCGACTTCAAAAAGGAGGAGGTTCTCAATTCGTCGGAACCTTTTTTTTTTTTTTTTTTTTTTTTTTTTTTTTTATGTATGTTCCCCGATTACTCGGAGACGGCTAGACCGATTTCAAAAATTATTTTTTTGTTTGAAAGAGTATACTTTCCAGGTGGTCCCATTGTCATCATGTCAGGATCTGATGATGGGATCTTGGAGAAATCGAAGGAACTCTTCAAGTATTATAGGCACACCTATAGCGATTTGGGTATTTTTTATAGTAACTCGTGCATTTGCTCTCGGAAAGCATCATTTGGTGAAGTGGAACCGATGATGAAGACCACAGATGGCCACCGGAACTACTCAATAATAAATATTTCCCGGTTTGCGATTCGATTACTTACTTTAATATGGTTGCTAAGCAAGTTATGCTCGTCACAATGCGAATGGTGAAATGGAGCTGATGGTGGAATACCAGGAGAACTCTTCAACAATTAACGTCCCTGCATCGGGAAAAGCAATATTTTGTAAAAGGCGATGAGCAAGTTGGCATTAGGCTATTGTAACTTAGATACCTACATTATAAACAGACACACAAAAAAGCGAGAAATAAAAACTTTTTAACAAAAAAAAAAACCGACTTCCAAAAAAACACTACAAAGTGAAAAATAACTTTTATTTCGGAAGTCGGTGGCAAAAAACTAAAATACAGATCCAAAGACACCGACTTCCGAAATAAAAGTTATTTTTCACTTTGTAGTGTTTTTTTGGAAGTCGGTTTTTTTTTTGTTAAAAAGTTTTTTCCTATCTAATTACATTTTTAAATATTTCTTAATAAATACAAGTAAGTATAAAAAACATTTAAAAATATAAAAAATAGCGATCCGCCGGTGTCGGGAGCAGGGTCCAAGCTACCGGTGGTTAGGGCTCCAGAGACAGGAACCTCCTCACAATGCGAGCCGTATCGAGGAGTACTGCCTTCTGAATCAGGCCCTTGATCCAACCGCCTAACGAGAGCCTCGATAGATGTTGATCGAGGCTTTCGGCCATCAGTCCATTGGCTGATACGACAATCGGCACAATGATAGCCGAGCTCACATTCCACATGTCAACAACCTCGTGAGCTAAGTCGAGATATTTAATTTGTTTCTCTTTCTCAGCTTTCACGAGGTTCCCTTCATGTGGAATGGTAACATCGATAATCATTGTGCGGCGCGCTAATCGGTCTATCACCACTATATCAGGCTTATTGGCAACAATAGTCCTGTCAGTAATGATAGACCGATCCCAGTACAATGTGACATGGTCATTTTCAAGAACTGGGTCGGGCACATACTTGTAGTACGGTACCTCAGAATCTACAAGTTTATATTTCAAAGCAAGTTGCTGGTGAATAATCCTAGCTACTTGGTTATGCCTGTGCAAGTACTCGCCGTTAGCCAGACGAGAACAACCAGAGATAATATGTCTGATAGACTCACCCGGACGGTGGCATGCCCGACACACGTCAACCGTCCCGTCCTTCATAATATGTCTCCGGTAGTTATTCGTTAAGATAACTTCGTCCATAATTGCACAGACAAAACCTTCAGAGTCCCCGAAAAGGTCACCAAAACGTAGCCAGGATACGGACGCTAAGAAGTCTACACCGGGCTCATGAAGAGCCCGATAGAAGCGCCCGTGAAGCTCCTTGCTTTGCCATACCTGCTTGCGGTCATCAGTAGAAAGTACTACAGGTTTGCGCCAGTTCTCTTTAGCCATGGAGAGCGGGGTGAGCCCCTTGTCCACTGCGACCACATCACGGTGCATACCCACTTCGGCTTTTAAAAAATATTCCCTGAGACTGCACACCTCGCGGTTGTGGAGGGTCTTCGCATTTAAAAAGCCTCGACCCCCGCACTTCCGCGGGATATACAGTCTCATCACCGATGACCGTGGGTGATGCATCCGGTTTGCCGTCAGTAGTTTACGGACTCTTCTATCCAGGGCGTCGAGTTTGGTCTGAGTCCATTTGAGTATGCCGAAAGAGTACATCAAAACCGGCATGACCCAACCATTGAAGGCGCGCACCTTATTTCCGCCCGAAAGAAGACTATTTAATACCTCCTTCAGGCGACAAAAGAAGCGCTCCTTCAACGATTGCTTCATGTCAGCGTCGTTGATGCCTAACGCTTCCGACATACCCAAATACTATAGCTTTCGGATGAGGAGAGGGATCTGAGGCTTATGGAATCGGAGAGTTGAATTCCCTCGGATTCCATAATCTCCCCTCGCTTTACATGCATGACTGCACATTTATCCACACCAAATTCCATCCTGATGGCGCTACTGAAAGTTTCAGTTACCTTCAGTAGTTCCATCAGACGCAATTTGTTGGGGGCAAAGAGTTTTAAATCATCCATGTAAAGGAGGTGAGATATGACCTGACCACCTCTCTTTAACCGATAGCCTAGCCCTGAATCCTCCAGTAGTGTACTTAGAGGATTCAGGGCTAAGCAAAACCAAAGTGGACTCAAACTGTCGCCCTGAAATATTCCCCGTTTAATCCATACAGGCTCATCATTCCCCTGGATCTGTCGACATCCTGGATAACGAAGGACCGTCTTCCATTGCCCCATACACGCCTCAAGGAAGGTGCGTAGAGTTGCATCTATCTTGTACAACTCCAGCACCCTCATGAGCCATGTATGTGGCACCGAGTCGTAGGCCTTCTTGTAATCTATCCAACATGTCGACAGATCCTTGCGGGATCGACGAACCTGTTGGCTAATGGCCATGTCTATGAGGAGTAGCTCCTTAGTACCGCGGGACCCATTCCTACATCCATTTTGAGAGGCAGACATAACCGAGTTACTCTCAATGTGTGTATTAATTTTCGCTCTCAAAATAGATGTAAGAAGTTTATAAACCGTCGACAAACACGTGATCGGTCTATAATTCTTGGATTCCGCGGGACTACCTGATTTATGGAGCAGGTGGGTAACGCCTGTTGTTAGAAACTGCGGTAGCGACCCAGACTCTAAGGATGACTGGAACTGAGATGCCAGGCAAGTGTGTGAACTAATTAGCCATTTCAGCCAAAAATTGTGCAGTCCGTCCGGTCCCGGTGATTTCCAATTCGGTAACGGACGGACCGCTCTGGCAACGTCTGATGGCGTAATTAGGACTGTTTCCATTTCTGGTACAGACTCACACACTCGCTCGACATCCTGCATCCAGTCAGCCTCAGTGTGACAGACGGGCACCGACCAGATGCTGCACCAGAATGCACTTGTGGCGGCATCATCCGGGCGGCATACATCTGTCACATTTTGTTCAGGTCGCTCCCAAGCTCTATACACCCACCTTTCATCGCTCTGGAACATGCGGTTCTGCGTGTATCGATCAACCCGCCGCTTATACCGCCGAATTCGGCTCGCCCATGCACAAACTTTCTGCTTCAGGAAGTCGATGCGCTCTGTGACACGGGACATGTATTCTCGAGGGTTGATTTCAGTCCCCGAGAATGCCCGCCTTACAAAGCGCATCACACGTGGTCGTGTATTGCCCTCCCTGAAGCAGTATAGTTTGCCGATGAGTACCCTGGCCCCATCAATACGACGTTCGATCCTGCGCTGCCAGGCTGGTACGGCTGGTTTTGGTCGAATAGCTCCGTCACAACTTGGGAATTTGACGTTAGCTAAACGACATGCCGCCACAGCCGCACAGTACAGGATCGAATGTGTATCAACGAGATCCTCGCTGCTCTCGAAGAAACTCTTGAGCTGCGAGTCCAAGGCACACACCAGCGCCCTATTTTTTTTGTGCATGGGTAACCGTGGTAATCGGGGTCTAAGTTCGGCTGGAGTGGACCTATACTCGCGTAATGCATCCTCCAGTGCGCTCCTCAGTCGGACGTTGCACTGGCTACTTACTGTGTCAACCCTATCATACTCTTCTTCAACATGATTGGACCGCGGCGGGATGGCATCAACAGTTGACGCCTGTGCCGCAGTTTGTGCCGAAGTCGAGACAATATGGCTGCTCAGTACCTCTGAGCGCAGCCTATCAAGTGCGATATCGTCCAACCTGTGATTGCGTTGGATGACCCGCACCTGATCCGACAGTCGTTGGGCCGAAACGTTGACGGTTGGTTCCAGTTCCTGAAACAGAGACAGCATCCATCATCGCGGTACGCAGTGAGGTTAATTCCCCCCTCTGTAGACCCGTAATATGCGCGCATGACGTTCTCGTTCATAGACTGAGTCCATCTCATGCGCTGCACACAACCACCGGTAGCGGGGACCCGACTCGGGGCCAGATGGCCCCTAAGTCCCAAGCTCCTCGGTGGCCGGCCTCTCCCCTGCCGACGTACAGGTGTTGGCGACGTCGGCGGAGAGAAATACTCATCGCTCGAGCTCGACGCAACTGCTACGGCCGGTGTCACAGCACTCTCGATGGGGCTGGGTTCCGGCGGTGGCGGGGCGGAGCTGAGCGACGAGTCCGGAGGTGGTAGGCGTGCTCGGCGAGCTGCTAATCTCGTCAACATTTTTTCATTATATTGTCATCTTCCAATTCCAATGTTTTTATATATCGGGGTGACATGTCAGATGTCACCTCCGGTTCGGCAGTTTTTGATGGTTTCCAAATAATTCATTCATTGTATGTTTTAAATTTTTTGCTAATTCGATTTAGATTCACATTAAACACAAAAATTATAAATATGACCGGTGGTACTGCTTCTAAAAAATAAAAATCTGTAAAATATAACGAGATGACAAGATTGACGTGTTGACGTTTTCGGTGTTGCTATATTATTATTATTATTATTAAACGAAATCCCGCAGCCCGCGTTAACCGATGTAGGGTGTTGCCAACTTTTGAACGAACGCTTTATGCGGGAAAAGAAGAAAATGCTTTTTATGACATTGGTGATTTCTGAAAAAAAAATTTGGGAAGTTTTTTTTTTTTTTTTTTATTTGAAATGGGTTTGCTCTTGACTCTAGTCTAGGTCAGAGTCGACAGAGACAAAGTCGACGATGGAGTGAGCTCACCTTATTTCTTTCATTTAATTGCAAAATGTCACAAGGTATTTTGTTGTAGCACTTAACACAGTACCTACCCCATAAAAGATGTGTCATCATCATCATCATTTAAGCCGAAAGACATCCACTGCTGGACATAGGCCTCCCCCAAGCACCTCCACTTCGACCGGTTCTGTGCTTCTCGCATCCAACGGGTTCCTGCGGCCTTCACAAGAACGTCGGTCCTCCTTGTTCAGGCCTTCCAACGCTACGTCTTCCGGTACGCGGTTGCCACTCCAGAACCTTTCGGCCCCATCGGCCATCTGTTCTGCGAGCAATGTGCCCTGCCCACTGCCACTTAAGTTTGGCAATTCTTCGGGCTATATCGGTTACCTTGGTTCTCCTGCGGATCTCCTCATTCCTGATTCGATCACGCAGGGAAACTCCAAGCATAGCCCTCTCCATTGCCCTTTAGGTGACTTTTAGCCTTCTTATAAGGCCCATTGTGATCGACCACGTTTCAGTGCCATAAGTCATCACTGGCAACACGCACTGGTCAAAGACTTTAGTCTTGAGACACTGCGGTATGTGGGACGAGAAGATATTGCGTAGCTTCCCGAACGCTGCCCAGCCGAGTCGGATTCGACGATTGACCTCTTTCTCGAAGTTAGACCTACCTAACTGGACAGTTGGTCCTAGGTGCCTAAATTAATGTCATGAAAGTTCAAGATTATGAAGTTTATTTTGAATAAAAGTAAGTTAAGTAATAAAAATTACCATTTTCACCAGATTTAAAAATATGTGCTACGGTATCAAAGCAATTTTTACACATTTTAGTATTTTGTATTGCCACCACGAGCGTTAATACAGCTGTTATGCGGTTTGGCATTCTTTCCACCAGATTTCTGAGCTGATGCTGAGGAATATTCTCCCATTCCTCTATCAGTGCTTTTTTCAGTTCACGAAGCATGATTGGAGGGGAATTTCGCTGGCGTACACGTCGTCCCAGTTCGTCCCAGGCATCTGAATGGAGTTCAAGTCTGGGCTGCGTGCTGGCCACTCCATGCGTGTGATAGCGATATCTTCAAGGTAGACAAACACTATCCGAGCTGTATGGGGACGAGGGTTATTTTGCATAAAGATGGCATTCTCGCCCACATTACTAAAAATGGGCCAACATACTCATTTAAGATTTCATTCACGAATCTTTCTGCAGTTAAAGTGCCATTTTCATTTACGACTAGGACGGTGCGGCTTTCGGAAGAAATTCCAGCCCACACGTGTATGGAGCCTCCGCCGTATTTCACTTTCTCGTCAATGCTAGCTTGGTTATAGCGCTCTCCTGGGGGCCTAAAAAGGCCACATTGGCAGAATCATAAAAGGATAACATTATGAATCATAATATGGCAAAGACAGTCCATGTTTTGCTTTTTTCACTGCACTACGTAGGTATAATCAGGATCAGGATTGGATTTGGATTGGATTGATTGGTATTTTAGCACAGACAAAAAATAACTGAAAAATCCTTCACCAATAAGATTTGATACGATTAACTTAACAGTTAACTGTCCATTATGATTCAGAATGTTATCCTTTTATGATTCTGCCAAAGTGACCTTTTTAGGCCCCCTGGTCTTCTATGGACTCTTTGCCTCCCATCGTGCGTTTATAGCATGAACCTCGACTCGTCCGAAAACGTTACTCTTGACTAGTCATCCAGAGTCCAATTCATGTGTTTTCTAGCGTAACTCAGCCTCGAATTTTGATGCTGTGTTTCGAGTTTTGGACCATTTGCAAGTCTAAATGACTTCAAGTTTGCTTGAGCAAGACGCCGCCTCACGATTTACGTGCTTCAATGCTACCTCAAGTACGTAGAAGGTTAAATTATAGGCACGAGTTGGGAATGAGTCGAAATACAGCATGAAACGAGATAAGAGAACTGACCAGATGCACAAGGTGACATATTAGTGAATGTGACCTATTAGGGATAGCAACGAAATAGCTAATGTGAGGAAAGGTCATCAGATCCAAATTATCATGCCTCGGTCACCAACCTACATGATAAGCTCATTTAACCCAATTGAGAGGAAATAAGTAGTTAAGGTTGAAAAAAATATATATTTAGAGTGTTTAAATGATAATGATAAATGATGATAAATGATTTTTATTTCTGTAAGTAGGTTTGTACAAACACTTTTACACGTCAATCATATTTTTTTTTAAACTAGATGAGGTCGGCGTTTCCTAACTGACTATTCTGAGAAGAAAGGCCGAAACAAACTCAGAAGTCACAGTCTCTTTTAAAGTCCAGACAAAATCTTGGTCAGATCGTGTGAAGACCATGTAGATTGGTGTCTGAAATGGTCTTTTGAGGAAAGAACCACACAGATTGAGCGGACCTGTCCAATCAGTGCACGCATTTGTCAAAAATCGTGCAGCTCAACTCAGAACTTGAGGAGCTCAACGATTCAACGAACAATACCAAAGACAGGACATTTGGGTAGGCCGCATAAACTACTCAAACTGCCAGATCATGATTAAAACTAAGAAGGAAAAAAGAAATGACCCACATAGTCCTCACATTCACAATAATTAAATAATAAAAATTACTTACAAAGTAAATATTCATGTCATTGTCTAAATAAAATTCATCAATGTCAATGTGTATATAAAAAATCCGGACATAATCTTTGAGGACCATGTAGATTAGTGTCTGAAACGGTCTTTTGAGGAAAGAACCACACAGATTGAGCGGACCTGTCCAGTCAGTGCACGCATTTGTCAGTAACCGTGCAGCTCAACTCAGAACTTAAGGAGCTCAACGATTCGACGAACAATACCAAAGACAGGACATTTGGGTAGGCCGCATAAACTACTCAAACTGCCAGATCATGATTAAAACGAAGAGAGAAAAAACAAAAAATTACCCACATAGTCCTCACATTCACAATAATTAAAATCATATAATACTTTATACAGTAAATGTACATGTCATTATTTAAGTACTTAAAAAAGTACTTAAAAAAAAAAATATATTAAAGTGTAAAATAGCAAAAATAAAAACAACATTCTAAACCTATTGGAGCAGCTCAATCCCAAGCCTTTTTGTCCTCAATATAGTCTTTTACAGTATAATAGGCTTTCTGACATAGTTTTCGCTTTATAAAAGATTTGAATTTATTAAGGCTTAGTTCTTGAATGTGGCTAGGAAGTTTATTATAAAAACGTATACATTGGCATCTAAACGAGCCACCTATTTTTTTGAGCCTTGTTGTAGGAACAACAAATTTGTGTTTGTTCCTAGTATTTATGTTATGGATATCACTGTATTTTTTAAACAGATTAATATTTTTATGTGCATACAAAAGATTATCATAAATGTACTGAGAAGGCACAGTCATTATATTAATCTCTTTAAATTTGTCTCTGAGGGAGTGTCTGGGACTTAATTTATAAATGGAACGAATTGCCCTTTTTTGTAAAATAAAAATTGTCTGAATATCGGCGGCATTTCCCCACAACAGAATACCGTACGACATCACACTATGAAAATAACTAAAGTATACTAAACGGGCTGTCTCTAAATCAGTTAAATCACGAATTTTCCTAACGGCATATGCTGCAGAGCTAAGCTTTTTTGACAATTTATCTATATGGGGGCCCCATTGAAGCTTGGCATCCAACGTTATGCCTAGGAATACTGTGGTTTCTTCAGGTTTCAACTCTTCATCCTTAATGAGAATTATTTATCATATTCATCATCATTACAGTGATCCAATGAATTGAAATGGTATTGCTTCAAATATATATAATTATAATAGACTTTGACTTTGATCCAGGTTCTGTATGTGTGCCAAATTTCATCCAAATCCGTTCAGACGTTTTGCGTGATTGACTAACAAACAACCAAACATATTTAAAACTTTCACGTTTATATTATTAGTAGGATTGTGCGTATGACTAGGTGTTCATGATAAGTTTATCTAGGGATAAAATGCTTAGCCATTATGGCTGTCCGCCCACGTCCGATAATCGGTGGCCGATTTTTGTAGAAGAAAAATAGAACGTACTGATGGCATAGTGCAACGCATACGTCCTACAAAAAGTCGGTCAGAAATAAAATCGGTGCTCCCGACCGATCCGATTATCGGTGAAAAATGGAACGTTTGGAAATGTACACGTTAACGCACACTACTCACCGACAGTCGGCCGCATGCAGGTGAAGGACATTGTGTTGAAGACAAAGTGACGGACGTGTGCATTGAGTTGGTCACAAAATCGGTCATAAGAATCGGAGGAAAAATCGGCTAATGGGCGGGCAGCCTCATTTAAATGATTGCATATACTCGTAGGTTGCGTAGGACACATTTAAATGATTGCATATACTCGTAGGTTGCGTAGGACACATTTAAATGATTGCATATACTCGTAGGTTGCGTAGGACACATTTAAATGATTGCATATACTCGTAGGTTGCGTAGGACACATTTAAAGTGATCAATGAGATTGCCTCGCTATGCGAGTTTTGGATCTGAAATACAGTTTGCCATTTACTATGTATTGCCGTCGTATTCAAATTCGTATAACTAAAGTATCCGTATCCCTCACGCTTTATTTATTCTTTTTTTTTTCAAGTAACTTTTTTTTACTGATGAGTCAACAAAGTGATGGTGATTGTGTGTGTTGTTCAAGATGATGATCTGCCTAGCCTTTTCCCAACTATGATGCCCCAATCATAGTTGGGAAAAGGCTAGGCAGATCATCATCTTGAACTACAGCTTTCAGTCTAACCGGATGCAGCTGATGACGAGCAGGATGATTTTACATGGAGCAACTGCCTATCTGTACTCCGCAACCCAGTTAATACGATACCCTTAGTAAGACTGGTTTTCAGACATTCGGGCTTCTGACTACCCGTAACAACTGTCAAGAATCTACAAATGACAGCCAGGACCTTACCTTATCGTGCTTTCCGAGGCATAGAGGAGTCTCGATATGTAATGTTTGGATCACCCATCCACGGATCGACCTCGACAAGCGTAGCTTTACCTTCGATCGAGCGGTGCCGCTGTAATTATTTATCCGCGAGCCCCTTCTAAGTAACTTTCTTGACCTTTATTTTGATTTGGTTTTAGTTTCGCTTACCTGTTAAATACACTCAGCAACAGTAAACGTGGCCCAAGCCCTACTTAACGCGAATTAGTGAACTAAACAAAATAAGTCATCATCATCTGCTTAGCCTTTTCCCAACTATGTTGGGTCGGGTTCCAGTCTAACCGGATGCAGGTGAATACCAGTATTTTACATGGAGCGACTGCCTATCTAACCGCCACAACCCAGTTACTGGGTAATACGATGACCCTTGCTAAGACTGGTTGTCAGACTTTCGGGCTTCTGACTACCAGTAACGAATATCGAAGATCCACGAATGACAGCCGGGACCAACAGCTTAAAGTGCTTTCCGAAGCACGGAGGGGTTTTGGTATATAAAGATGGTCACCCATCCACGGACCAACCGCGGTAAGCGTATCTTAGCCTGATCAATCGAGCCGTGCGGCTGTTATTACGTAGCCACGGGCCCCTAAACAAAATAGTAGTACCTTGAATTAATTTAGGAGCTATAGTTATAGGTTTATATTTATTTTAATATGCTTTCCAGTTTCTTTTTCATCGGTTTAAGTTTTTCTTAAAAGTTTTTCTGTAATTTTTGTGGTGTACCTACCTAATCCAAAGTATTCAGATAGAATACTCTGTATTCGGTAGGTACACCTAACTGTTTATTTTTAAATTCAGCTTAAAGATTCATAAAATCGAGCAAATCTGTAAGAAACTAACAGATCTTATTGATCTTCAATACAGCGTTTCTAGCGACAATTATTACGATTGTTAAAAATCAGGCAAATGTGGGAACTTTAAGCCTTTAACGTCTGTTACTGGATTGTGTCCTTAGATCATAATAGTAACAGTTACTTGAGATTTTTATTGATAATAAAAGTAAAAAAAAAAAAAAACTTTGTCGTAATATTATTTTATTAAACATAATATGTATACTATGGCTGCGTATAATAGATATGTTTTGAAGTGTCTATCCTTTTTGTAGTATAATTTTATAGAGGTATGAGGAACAGGGTGTAAAGTTCACTCATACTCTATAGAAAAGGGAGGATCCTGCGACCAGACGGGTGTTGTGTCTGGCGGGCAACAGCCCGATGATTCATGTCGGGCCGCTGTATCTATGCTAGTTGCGCGGTAAACTCTGCTTGCGCGATGAAGGATTTGCGTGACGTCAGTATGACGCGTTGTTCGCATGTGGCGTTGTAAATACCGCTACAATTTCTTGTACAATAATGTATATTATTAGGTATATAAATAAGTAAAGAGTTTCTATGTTAAATACAAGTTAAATACAGATTCATTCTAGTTTTTATTAATTTTAACTACTTTTATCTCTATATCAATACTGGCTGTACCTATCACTTTGGTCACCCTACCTGAAGCAAGCGACACGTTGCCGTAGACACGGCCTTTAGGAAACGGAAAGCCTTTTGGAACAAATGGTATCGACATGTTTGTCAAATCATATACACCCTGAAAAATAAAAATAAACAACCATGATATCCATCCATATTAATATTTCAGTATACAGCGTGTATCAGAAACGTATGTGTGTTCATCATTAAACTGAACAACTTTTTCCATGGGACCAACATCGTAATCCCGAAAAAATAATCACCTGTCCCATACAAATCTTCAATAGCTACTCGACCTAAATGTAAATCACACAATCTTGGCGCCATGGATAAAGTGGTTCAGTTTGATGGTTGGTAATACACGCTATATTAGGATAATCGCTGTATAGTAGTTTTAGGGTTAGTCTTTTGTCATCATCCCCAGAATTTTCAACGTCAAGCCAGTTCTTATCGAGCAACAATAGAGCGATCGTCTCTCTCGAGCGTATGACACTCGTGGGCTGCAGCTGTATCTAACATAATGCTGAGCTGAAGCCCGTTTGGCATAATACGCACTGTTTTCTTTGTTTTCACAGTTTTAAGGTATTTTGAGGGGTTCCGAACGTCCGAATGAAAAATCAGAACCCTTAAAGGATCACTCGTTTGTCCGCCTGTTTGTCTGTCTATCACAGCCAATCTCCGAATCTAATGGACCGAATTTCTGTGGCCCAACCATGGACTTGTAACGTAACGTCTCAAATACATTTTTTTATTATGAAATAAATAGTTTAAAATAAATGAATTAATAGTTGAAAATTGACCATTCCTCTATCTTATCTCGAAAACTACTTACCTAACCTAAAATTAAATATATATATATATATTTAGGGAATAGTTTTATGCTTATACATTACAGGAAAATGTATAAGAAACCATGGAAACACTATGGAGAAACTATGGTCCTAAAAGAACATGGTAAATCTCTTAATATTGTGCGTACTAACTTACAGCTGACCGGCGCGGCGTGATTTGGTTATTAAAAAGATGTTTGGATGCGACTGTACTTACAGGGGGAAACGGACAGGAACGGCCCCCTAATGCTTTTCGTATTTCTTGCTCGAAAAGTAGATCAGAATTCAGCATGTCGCATAACTTAAAATGCATCTCAACGAAACTGGGACGGTATCTGTTTGTTAGAAACTGGTAGAAGTAGAAGTCCAGCTGTAAAATAAATAGGTACCCCATTATAGTACATTATGATACATGACTGTGTGCTATGTTGATCATTATACTCGAGGCGATATTATTCGCGCGAGCCGAAACGAGAGCGATAAGAAAGCCGAGTGTAGGTATATTGATTAATGCACACGCGTTTCATACGACGTTTTTCATCACACTTGCGAGGAAAAAAAAAACAGACTTGTATTGTTAAATATTAACTTGTATGGAAAATGGCGCTGGTTTTGTTTTCCCGCGCGCCGTTCTAGCCAGCACTAGCGATGCGCGATTAAACAGCCTATAGAAAAAAATAATAATAAACACAAACTAGCTAATGTTAGACATGGTTTCGACTGATCGTAGTGTTGTCGTACGTCAAATTGTAGTGTATTTAGTATGGAATTAGAAAGTACTATTGGCTTAAGAAATATACATTCGTTCAGTGAGAATCCGCAATAATAGAACGCCAGTCAGGGTCTTTTCCGTGTGGTTTCGGAAGGGACCACGGACTAATTTAAGGTATTCACCTTATTATATCGTCGACCGTAGGTTCAATTGAGGTAAGGGACAAAATACGATTTTTCAGGAGAGGCCGACAAAGTTTTTTTTCGGACTAAATCGCCTATAACTTTTTTTGTTATTAACCTTTTTCGGATCTGATTTCACACATAATCTTGTATTTTAGTGCTCTATCTAGGTACCTGTGTGCCATTTATTTAAATAAGTTAGCTATCTAAGAAAATAGATGTCCCTTACACCAACGTATTTTGTTAGTAATGTCCCTTACTGACCAAGTATCTTGTAGTCCTGTCCCTTACATTAAATTGATCTCTAGAATCTCTACGTTGGATCCAATCTATAATGAAAAAAATAGTGTAAAGGGCTTGTTGAAAAAATCTGTGAAGAATAATTCGTTGATTGGGAAGACCCTTACCTTATGTGAAGTGGATTGGCGGCGGTAATTACACCATTTCAAGTTCCTATATTGCATAGTTTTTCAGATACATTGTTATTATGGGGCTGATTCGAAATTCGAATCCAAAAATCAGTAGGGTAAGGGACATTTTTTTTAAGCTAGAATTTTTTCATATACACCATTCGAAAGAGCGCAAAATTCTGAACAAAACTGTATACTCAACTCATTTTGGGTATTTTGTCCCTTACATCAATTGAACCTACGGTCGACGATATATCAGTTTGTATCTTGATCAAATATGATTCGCGACTACCTATAATATATATGTATTTACAGATATATAGTCATTAGGATTGAATCCTTAAGTTAGATTTGTTCCAAGAACTTTTTTCTATAAGAGATTTGTTTTTAAGGAACAAATCTAACTTAGAAAGATGTATTAATGATTCTAATGATTATAATTCTGTATAGAGGTACCTGTTATAGCCGCAAATCATATTTTGATCAAGATACAACCTGACACCGACCTGAAAATTGCAAAAAACCTAAGAAAATTTGAATTTCGCGGTCTACCACTGCGATGGCATTCACCTTAAATTGTCCGTGGTCCCTGCGTATTCACCTTTAGGTAAATAAATATTAGTTCATTTTGCGACCAAGGACAATCCAGACTATTTAAAAAAAAAGTGAAATAGAGCCCGCGGATTTCTTTTGGCATGAAGTCTCTTTGATGAGATTAAAAAAGCGCGCATCTCCGACTAGTAAATAGTCGTCTGTGGTATTACAGCACAAGTGGATTAAAGTAAAGAAAAAGCACGCGTTCGTAATACACGCCATTATGGACCTAAAAGCGGTTCAATAAGAGCTACTTTACGAGCAAGTGTGTTGAAAAATAACATTATCATTACTCTGTTAGATTCCCTTTAGTCTACCACTTTGTTTTGTAAGATGGTAAACAATCAAACGGCCTACCCGATGGTAAGTGGTATCGACTCCTATGGGCGTCCACGGGCATCACAGGGCGTTGCCATACGAGGAACAAAGTGAAATGTAACTACATCGAAATCCATAGCCATAATAATAAATATAATATCCAACCAAAAAAAAAGGTCAAACATCATGTGCTGAATGCATGGTTTGCACGTCGATGTCCCTTACGACGTGTGTACACATTATTAAGTTCTTTTCCTGCATTAGTTCCAACTTACAATTATGGTATTGTTCAGTGGGATTAATGAATCTATGTGTGTCGTCATATAGTGCTTAGGGTCCCGTCGGCTCAAGCGTCTACTGAACACAGTAACGTTTCTGAAGCATTTTGGGTCATACCAGTCCAACACCGGACGCTCAATATTGAAGTAGGTTAACTACGGCAGAAAATAAATACATAATTAATATTTAAAAAATTACAAAGGAAAAGAACTATAGTAACTAATTGTATTTACTTTCAGTATAACACTTATATTTGATAATGCAAATAAAAGTGCAACACAAAGAAAATATGTTATTATTAGCGCCTAAATAAGGAATTTACTTTTTAAACACGTTTCTATTTTCAGTGGCTCAGGCAGTATATTCTATCTCACTCAGTTGAGTAACGTAATAATAGAGAAACAACAGTAAAAAGGTACTCACAGTCTCAGAATTACACTGATTGATTTGGTAATTCAAATAAAAAAGCAAACCAAAGAAAATTGGTTTTAAATTCATTGTTTAATTTATTATTGGGATAATAAAGACTGTATGAACAGACGGATTTCAATTTATGAGTGATCGTTTGCTCAGTCATGTTATAAATAAATGAAAAATAATGATCAACGATTTAAACCAGTTGTGCCATTTTATGGGACAACAATAACAAAATGTTATTAGCTTGATGGTACCATGTGATTTACTGAGATAAGTCTAATTACGTAGGATCTAATACCTGCTTAATTATAAGAACTACACAATAAAATAAATCTGGAACAATTTTTCAAAGTCAAAGTCAAATCATTTATTTCAAATAAGAAATTAAAGGCACTTTTGAACGTCAATAATTACAGTAAAATTGAATTGATTCTAGTCGTCCCTTCCAAAAGATAGTGTTCGTATGGAGAAGAATGGGCAAGGAACTCCACCGTTAATCTTTTAATATGTTTTTCAACACACTTGCTCGTAAAGTGGCTCTTATTGAACCGCTTTTAGGTCCATAATGGAGTGTATTACGAACGCGTGCTTTTTCTTTACTTTAATCCACATGTTCTGTAATACCACAGATAACTATTTACTAGTCGGAGACGCGCGCTTTTTTAATCTCATCAAACCCTGCGTTCCGAATTGGGAAATAATCGATGTGTTCCGAATTGGGAAATAACCGAATTAGCGTGAGCGCGATAACGATAACGATGTCCCGTGAATCGTCATAGATGACGTCATGACTTTCGCCATCTTGCGATAATGCCGACCATGCCCTAGAATAATATCACCGTGAGCGCTGTCAAAAATGACAGTGTGTGTATGAGGTTGTGTCAGTGTGTGTTTTGTTTTGAGTTGCATCATCTTTAAATTAAACTAACGTGGCATTTTTGAAATTGTGCTTCTGGCTGACAGTCGCCACCTAACCAAAGAAGAAGAACTGAAGCAGAAATGTGGTGTTTATACAAAGAAATACTGTAATAATATCTTTTTTACATTGTGTAAGCACTGTCATGTGAGCGCGTTCACGAGTGTTCCGAATTGTTGCCAGCTCTCAGCAGTCATAATAGTAATATCTAAATCGGAACGCATGTGAGATGATGCATGGACGTAATATTACGTCCATGGAGATGATGTGAGCGCTGTGATGTGAGCGATTATAGTTAATTCGGAAAGCGCCCAAAGAGACTTCATGCCAAAAGAAAAAATCCGCGGACTATATATTTTTTTTTTAAATAGTCTGTATTGTCCTTGGTCGCAAAATGAACTCGCAGGGGACCACAGACAATTTAAGGTGAATGCGCAGTGGTAGACCGCGAAATTCTTAGCTTTTTTGCAATTTTCAGGTTTGTGTTTATTATATTTTTTCTATAGGCTGTTTAGCGGTTTTGTCTGTGCCATAGATTAATATATTTCAAATGAGTCAATGTTGCGCGCGCATCGCTAGTGCTGGCTAGCACGGCGCGCGGGAAAACAAAACCAGCGCGCCATTTTCCATACAAGTTAATATTTAACAATACAAGTCTGTTTTTTTTCCTCGCAAGTGTGTTGAAAAACGTCGTATGAAACGCGTGTGCATTAATCAATATACACTCGGCTTTCTTATCGCTCTCGCCTGCGGCTCGCGCGATAATATCGCCTCGTGCATAATGATCAACTTAGCACACATGTATCATAATGTACTATTACAAGGCTTTGTATACGTAATAATTATAATCATATGTGAAGACGATGCACCAGAAGCGTAGCGTGCCTTGGCGGGGCCCCGTATAAAAATTTGTTTGGGGGCCCATAGGAAGGGTAAAGATTTCTCACAAAAGAAAAAAAAATGTTTGCATAAAATTAAAAGAAATATTTATTCATCATAATCTGTCACTTTTTCCAAAACTTTAACAAACAATTCAAATTAAATATACACTCTCCTTGCCTTTTTTTCGGCAAAATCATAGCTTGTCCAGAAAGGGCGAATTCGCCGCGATTCTCTCGTGCATATTACGCGCGACTGTTGCGTCCAGAAGGAGCGTACCAACGCGCGAGCCTTTGGGTTCGAATTTCATTTGTCAGTAGAAAACATGTGGAGTTCGCGCGTCAACTGGACGCAACAAGGAGTCTCTAGTATCTCGACTCGCGTGCAATATGCGCGAATCAAGCGCGAGTCGAGAGTCTGGCGAACGGCACGCGATTTACGAGCGTATTTTGAAATCGCGCGTTGCTTGTGGACGCGGTGTATTGGCGCCTAGTATCTCGTTAACGCGCGAATTCCTTCGCGCGAAACGTTTCGCGGCGAATTCGCCCTTTCTGGACAAGGTCTTTGATGATGACTTTAAGTTTTTCTACACTTTCTGCCTCTATGGACAATAGTGACAGGTCTGACAGGCGTTCCTGTCCCATCGAAGTTCTTAGGTAATTTTTTATCAGTTTTAATTTTGAAAACATCGATTATTGTGAGATTCCTCCGTTGAAGTAAATGACTTAAACAAAACGAAATCCTGCAGCCCGCGATAACCGATGTAGGGTGTTGCCAACTTTTGAACGCACGCTTTACGCGGGAAAAAAAGAAAATGCTTTTTTTTACATTTGTCATTTCTGTAAAAAAAAATTGGGAAGTTTTTATTAATTTTTGCTTACGCACGTTGGGGGCCGACGTTGCCCGGGGGCCCCGTATAATTGATACGGCAGATACGGCGGTAGCTACGCCCCTGCGATGCACCTAGAATAAAATTAGTCTACCACAAAAGGTAAAGAATTAAAAATGAAGTAATGACAGTTAAATCAATTATGTGATAGATACACACATAATTACTACAAATTATTTACAAATATTGAAAGTAGATGATTTTCCTAAAATTTTGACAAGTTTGTGAGTTACTGTAGTCACAGATTGTAAAAATCAATGTCACAAAAATTTTAACAATATAAATTAAATTATCAACCTGTTTGATTTTGTCTAGAATCTTAGAACTCTAGATTGTCCTATGAAGCAGGACCAGCGTGGTTCCAAACATTCTTGTCTTGGATATAATCCTCTAATTTGTAATATCCTTGTTTACAAAGTGTACTTTTAATAAGTAGTAACTTCGTGCGGGTGATAGCGATATCTTCAAGGTAGACACTATCCGAGCTGTATGGGGACGAGCGTTATTTTGCATAAAGATAGCATTCTCGCCCACATTACTAAAAATGGGCCAACATACTCATTTAAGATTTCATTCACGAATCTTTCTGCAGTTAAAGTGCCATTTTCATTTACGACTAGCACGGTGCGGCTTTCGGAAGAAATTCCAGCCCACACGTGTATGGAGCCTCCGCCGTATGGCACTTTCTCATCAATGCAAGCTTGGTTATAGCGCTCTCCTGGGGGCCTAAAAAGGCTATTTTGGCAGAATCATAAAATAATAATAATAATAATAAATCTTTATTAATCCTTTAAAGTATTGCAGTACATGGGTATATAAATTATACATGGTAAAATTACAGGTTTTCTACAATTGTAGTGGGTGCAGTTCTGATCTCCTAACTAGGTTACAGTATAACCTGTATGAAGGAGTGACAGTTCCGATCCCCCTTGGATTACAAGTATTTGTATTTTTACTGTTTGCGTTTATGTATTTGACTGCTACATAAAAATATGGTATAACTAATTGTTTAAAAGAAGAGAAAAAAAAAAAAAAAAAAAAAAAAACTATTTTCATGTGTGTGTGATGGATGAGTACTCATATGTGTGTGTAAATGAGCGTGTGTGCGTGGGTGTGTGTGTGAGGGTGTGTGTGTGAGTGTATGTGTGAGTGTGAGTGAGTGCGTGAGGCTGTGTTTGCTTGTGCAAAGGATAACATCATAATGTTATCCTTTTATGATTCTGCCAATCATAATATGGCGAAGACAGTCAGGATCAGGATTGGATTTGGATTGGTTAAATTGGTATTTTTAGTACAGACAAAAAAAAATAACTGAAAAATCCTACACCAATAGGATTTGATACGATTAACTTAACAGTTAACTGTTAAACTGTCCATTATGATTCAGAATGTGATCCTTTTATGATTCTGCCAAAGTGACCTATTTGGGCCCCCTGGTCTTCTATGGACTCTTTGCCTCCCATCGTGCGTTTATAGCATGAACCTCGACTCGTCCGATAACGTTACTCTTGACTAGTCATCCAGAGTCCAATTCATGTGTTTTCTAGCGTAACTCAGCCTCAAATTATGATGCTGTGTTTCGAGTTTTAGACCATTTGCACGTCTAAATGGCTTCAAGTTTTCTTGAGCAAGACGCCGGCCGCCTCACGATTTACATGCTCCAATTGCTACCTCAAGTACGTAGAAGGTTAAATTATAGGCACGAGTTAGGAATGAGTTGAAATACAGCATGAAGCGAGATAAGAGAACTGACCAGATGCACAAGGTGACATATTAGTGAATGTGACCTATTAGGGAAAGCAATGAAATAGCTAATGTGACGAAAGGTCATCAGATCCAAATTATCATGCCTCGGTCATCAACCTACATGGTAGGCTCATTTAACTCAATTGAGAGGAAATAAGTAGTTAAGGTTGAAAAAAATATATATTTAGAGTGTTTATCATATTCATCATCATTACAGTGATCCAATGAATTGAAATGGTATTGCTTCAAATATATATAATTATAATAGACTAACTTTGACCTGCGGCTTCGCCCACGTGGATGTCGGAAAGTATCCCACGAAAACGTATCACCGGGGTATAAGTATCCAATAATCCAGGTTCTGTATGTGTGCCAAATTTCATCCAAATTCGTTCAGACGTTTTGCGTGATTGACTAACAAACAACCAAACATATTTAAAACTTTCACGTTTATATTATTAGTAGGATTGTGCGTATGACTAGGTGTTCATGATAAGTTTATCTAGGGATAAAATGCTTAGCCATTAAGGCTGTCCGCCCACGTCCGATAATCGGTGACCGATTTTTGTAGAAGAAAAATAGAACGTACTGATGGCATAGTGCAACGCACACGTCCTACAAAAAGTCGGTCAGAAATAAAATCGGTGCTCCCGACCGATCCGATTATCGGTGAAAAATGGAACGTTCGGAAATGTATACGTTAACGCACACTACTCACCGACAGTCGGCCGCATGCACTTGCTAGTGAAGGACATTGTGTTGAAGACAAAACGACGGACGTGTGCGTTGAGTCGGTCACAAAATCGGTCATAAGAATCGGAGGAAAAATCGGCTAATGGGCGGGCAGCCTCATTTAAATGATTGCATATACTCGTAGGTTGCGTAGGACACATTTAAATGATTGCATATACTCGTAGGTTGCGTAGGACACATTTAA
Source organism: Oligia fasciuncula (assembly GCA_963082905.1). Classification (NCBI taxonomy): domain Eukaryota; kingdom Metazoa; phylum Arthropoda; class Insecta; order Lepidoptera; family Noctuidae; genus Oligia; species Oligia fasciuncula. Next base: position 8,436,018 of record OY720395.1, on the reverse strand, counting down.
AGTGATCAATGAGATTGCCTCGCTATGCGAGTTTTGGATCTGAAATACAGTTTGCCATTTACTATGTATTGCCGTCGTATTCAAATTCGTATAACTAAAGTATCCGTATCCCACACGCTTTATTTATTCTTTTTTTTTTTCAAGTAACTTTTTTTTACTGATGAGTCAACAAAGTGATGGTGATTGTGTGTGTTGTTCAAGATGCTGATCTGCCTAGCCTTTTCCCAACTATGATGCCCCAATCATAGTTGGGAAAAGGCTAGGCAGATCATCATCTTGAACTACAGCTTTCAGTCTAACCGGATGCAGCTGATGACGAGCAGGATGATTTTACATGGAGCAACTGCCTATCTGTAATCCGCAACCCAGTTAATACGATACCCCTTAGTAAGACTGGTTTTCAGACATTCGGGCTTCTGACTACCCGTAACAACTGTCAAGAATCTACAAATGACAGCCAGGACCTTATCTTATCGTGCTTTCCGAGGCATAGAGGAGTCTCGATATGTAATGTTTGGATCACCCATCCACGGATCGACCTCGACAAGCGTAGCTTTACCTTCGATCGAGCGGTGCCGATGTAATTATTTAGCCGCGAGCCCCTTCTAAGTAACTTTGTTGACCTTTATTTTGATTTGGTTTTAGTTTCGCTTACCTGTTAAATACACTCAGCAACAGTAAACGTGGCCCAAGCCCTTAACGTGAATTAGTGAACTAAAAAACAAAATAAGTCATCATCATCTGCTTAACCTTTTCCCCAACTATGTTGGGTCGGGTTCCAGTCTAACCGGATGCAGGTGAATACCAGTATTTTACATGGAGCGACTGCCTTTTTTTTTTTTTTTTTCGCTGAGAAATGACGTTACGCATCTCCGCTCGTCGGGGGAAGAGACGGAGTATGTGGGACTCCCTGCCAGGGTGGCAGTATACCCACTAAAACTCAGCGGTGTTCCCTCATCGCCTTGATGGGGAGGTCATGGGAATCCGGCTCAGCCTTTGCATCCACAACCCCCCCGGCGCATGCCCGCCTAGCTGGCGGGCCCCGCATGTCCCCCCGTCTGGGGGGACATGCGGGAACACCTGGCCATTCCCGTCCGGCACTGGTGGAAGTCTGTGCAATACAGGCGAGGGTGCCCCCGCACCCGTCGCCTGCTGGCTTCTACCTGGGAGGAGTCGGAGATGACTGTCATACTGACGTCTTCTTCTACCCCTCCTCCGCCTTCGGAGCGGCGCCGCGAGAGGGTCTTCCTGCCGCACGCGCTCCGCCGCCTCCTTCTGGGACATGACGTGTTCGCAGAAAGAGGCGACTGCCGCCCAGGACCCCTCATCCCCTAGCATGGCGTTGACCAAGCCGGACCCCTTTTTGAGGAGTGGCTAGGGAGGCGCCACGGCGCCCTCACCTACCGCCTGACGCAGGTCCTCACCGGACACGGAAGTTTCGGGAGGTTCCTGCACATCATCAGGCGGGAGGAAACGCCCGGGTGTCACCATTGCCAGGATCGCCCAGAGGCCACGGTGGAGCACACGGTGGAGGTCTGCCCCGCTTGGGCGGAGCACCGCCGTGTCCTCGTAGATTTGCGTGACGTCAGTATGACGCGTTGTTCGCATGTGGCGTTGTAGATACCGCTACAATTTCTTGCACAATAATGTTTATTAAGTATATAAATAAGTAAATAGTTTCTATGTTAAATACAAGTTAAATACAGATTCATTCTAGTTTTTATTAATTTTAACTACTTTTATCTCTACAGGGTTATTTGTAAAACACCAGCAACCTCTTAAGAGGTCATTGTACTCATCATTATGAACAACTTTTACTATGGGACCAAACCTGAAATCGCGAAAAAAAAATCAGCTGTTCCCTACATTTCGACGAGTTATACGAACATAAATGTAGGGAACAGCTGATTTTTTTTTCGCGACTTCAGGTTTGGTCCCATAGTAAAAGTTGTTCATAATGATGAGTACAATGACCTCTTAAGAGGTTGCTGGTGTTTTACAAATAACCCTGTATATCCATGCTGGCCTGACCTATCAGTTTGGTCACCCTACCTGAAGCAAGTGACACGTTGCCGTAGATACGGCCTTTAGAAAACGGAAAGCCTTTTGGTACAAATGGTATCGACATGTTTTTCAAATCATATACACCCTGAAAAATAAAAATAAACAACCATGATATTACAATAGTGTCAGAATGGTCTATCATTGATTTCATAATTGTTGATTTTAACAAGTTTGGTAATCTACTAATATAATGGCCTCATTATAACTTTCCAATGGTCAACCACTGACACTCCATTGAAAGCAATGGCATAGAATGGTAATCTCGTACATAATGACAAATTAATTATTGACTTAGGGTGGGTTGCATCAATAGCTCCGTTATAGTTTGCGTCAAAGTTAAATTTAATCATAACTATAACAATGACCATAGAATCTACTATCCGCTGTTGCACCGTCATATATTTTACATGTTTTACAGTTAAAGTTAAAAGGGTGACAAGTGATAAGACGTCATATTTCCCCAAAATGTACGTGGGTAATTTTTTTACAAGGGCAACACTTCAAGCTTGTTGTCATCACGCTTTCTTTGTTTGACACTAGTGATGTTACTCAGTCATTAATGGTCAGGCACTCGATTGTCTCGATTATGTAAATTAAAAACTCAAGAACAGAATCATAGCAAGATCAAAAGTACAGTAACCGTTCTATATTGGTAATGTACGGACGCCAGCAGGTCAACCTACCCGAAACTGTCAGATTTTCCCAATCAACCTTGAACCTTATGTTTTAGCAATAAAGTCGAAAATCTATTAAAGAAATCTGACAGATTGTAGTAACTTGATGTGCTGGCGTCTGTACCAACTGAGGGAAGGGAGGCCTTTGCCCTGCAGTGGGACAGAAATGGCTGTTAATAATAATAATTCGGCTAATATTGGCTTTGTTCGACTTTGTAAAGAGCTTTTTGTCTTACTCACATTCCACTGATTATGAGATTGATCTGATAAAATCAGTGACGATTTAATGACAAATTACACTTTATTATCTGACAGCACTAACCCACAGAACATGTATTTTCTCTTATTAAAACTCTGTGACTCTGTACATCACAGTAATAAGACGGTTTATTACACGAAATATATTTATTACCAGCCTGGTTTATTTATCCAAGAATGATAGTTAACTAGTGTGGCAGTGTTGGTGATATTTATCTAATCGCAACTAAATCGAGTGGCACATCGAGAGAAAATGGACGCGATTTTTTATTTATTTCAGTAACGAGTTAAATAAAATCGAGCCGCATCACTATCTGACACTGTCAGAAACACAAGTGTCAAGTGATAATAACATTCATTTTATTTTTCCGTTTCTTTCGAATTGCATGAAATTGATATTTCTGTTTTCCTGTATGTAATTGAAGGATTGTATTATTGGAAAATGCATTACAGCATTTACTCCAGAAAGATGTTGTGTTAATTGTTCAGTAAGATTGCAACGCAATGTGCGAAAACATTGCCCGAGACTGCTGCAGATGTGCGGTAACTTGTGAACGCATGGATTCACGAACGCAAATCAAATCATCTGTGCAGTTTAACGAGAGTGCGTATAGACAATGCAAGAAAGTATTGAAACTGTTATACATTATGGAGATTTGGATACAGGAATATTTACATTCTATGGCGATTTTCACAGCAAACGCATACTGTGCCTGATGAATGCGGGAAAGAACATTATTTTGCAGTGGATTCCAGCACACCAAAAAGAACAATAATAATATTAGTTAGAAAACGCTTATAACACCGAGCTGCTCTTGCTGGATGCTGTTGCAAGGTTGCAACTGTATGGTGGGCAGACGTTGGTATAGTTGGCTGTTGTGCACATGTAATGTTGAGCATGCGGTATTTTTGTATTTTCATCGGTGGAGCGACCTGCATATTTTTTAGATGAAATATTACCTACTTCTAAGTCGTGTGACGTTGAAATTAATATAAGTAGGTACTTACAGTAATAAAAATGCTTTGTTATGTACAATTTGAGTTTTTTTTTTGAACGTTTGAAAACACCCCTACTGGCTGAGCAGTGGTGTGTCCATCGTAACAGATGCGACTTACAGCTTGTAGGTCATAGGTTTGAACCCAAACAGGCACTTTACTTTGTGTAAATTATTTCATCACCACTGCTCTCAAAACGGTGAAGGAAAACATCGTGAGGAAACCGGCATGTCCTAGAAACAAAAATTCAGAAGAATACGCAGAAGCATACGCTAGAGCTTAAGTTTCTTTGGCAATTAAAGCAACACGGTGAAGAGCAACAGTGAAGCTAGAACTAAAAATGTAAAAACTGAAATTAGAAATCGATATTCTTCAGTAAAATGTTCTCAGGGGTTCTTGTTTCCAGCAAGGGAGGACCCTTGCTGAAAACAAGAACCCTTGGGAACTAAAAATCCGGAATATGTCCAAAAATTAATTCTCATCACACATTATAAAATCGATCAATGCGATGGTGATTTTTTTTTCTCTTCCTAACTGGAAAATCGGATTCACTGTCACTATCATCGCTATTAGAGCTTTATTCCCACAATATTTCGCGGAGTAAAGACATACCTAATTTGTTTTATTATTAAGTACTTTATTCAACAACACAATATTTTTATAGGTTACAACTGCAAAGCAGATGACATTACAATGACACTAACCGTAACTATAGCCCTTAACCGGCCGAAATTGGTCGATTAATGTTATAGTTATGTGTGACGTCATTTTAACAATTGTGACAAAAGTTAAAACGATGCAACCCGAATTTCGCTTAACCGGAGATTTGACGTCTGTCAAAGCTTTGATTATAGTTAAAAATGGCTTGTTATAGTTATTTATGACGTCATTTTAACAATTCTCAAAACGATGCAACCCGAATTTTGCTTAACCGGAGATTTGACGGCTGTCATTGGATTGGTTATGGTTATAGTTAGCTGATGCAACTCACTCTTAGGCGGTAATCTGCTAAAATTTTGACAGTTCCTTTGATCAGTGACCTACCATTAGAACGTCATTGTGCAGTCATTACTTTTAATTCGTTACGAGTATCGTTTAGGTTCTGTGCCATTGACCGACCAATGATCGACCATTATGAATTTAGCAGATTAGGAACTTTTAGCAAAATGACAATGGGCTCGTGTTTGAATGACGAATTTATAAAAATAGCAGACTTGGTCCCCAGTTCTTATCGAGCAACAATAGAGCGATCGTCTCTCTCGAGCGTATGACAGTCGTGGGCTGCAGCTGTAAATTAACGTCAGGTGTCAACTCGTGTTGTCATCTAACATAATGCTGAGCTGAAGCCCGTTTGGCATAATAAGCACTGTTTTCTTTGTTTTCACAGTTTTAAGGTATTTTGAAGGGTTCCGAACGTCCGAATGAAAAATCGGAACCCTTAAAGGATCACTCGTGTGTCCGCCTGTTTTTTTGTCCATCACAGCCAATCTCCGAATCTAATGGACCGAATTTCTGTGGCCCAACCATGGACTTGTAACGTAACGTCTCAAATACATTTTTTTATTATGAAATAAATAGTTTAAAATAAATGAATTAATAGTTGAAAATTGACCATTCCTCTATCTTATCTCGAAAACTAATAAACCTAAAATTAAATATATATATTTAGGGAATAGTTTCATGCTTATACATTACAGGAAAATGTGTAAGAAGTCTATGGTCCTAAAAGAACATGGTAAATCTCTCAATATTGTGCGTACTAACTTACAGCTGACCGGCGCGGCTTGATCTGATTATTAAAAAGATGTTTGGATGCGACTGTACTTACAGGGGGAAACAGACAGGAACGGCCTCTTAATGCTTTTCGTAATTCTTGCTCGAAAAGAAGATCAGAATTCAGCATGTCGCATAACTTAAAATGCATCTCAACGAAACTGGGACGGTATCTGTTTGTTAGAAACTGGTAGAAATAGTAGTCCAGCTGTAAAATAAATAGGTACCCTATAAAATAACATTATCATTACTTTGTTATAGTCCCTTTAGTCTACCACTTTGTTTTGTAATATGGTAAACAATCGGACGGCCTACCCGACAGTAAGTGGTATCGACTCCTATGGGCGTCCACGGGCATCACAGGGGCGTTGCCATACGAGGAACAAAGTGAAATGTAACTACATCGAAATCCATAGCCATAATAATAAATATAATATCCAACCCAAAAAAAAGGTCAAACATCATGTGCTGAATGCATGGTTTGCACGTCGATGTCCCTTACGACGTGTGTACAAATTATTAAGTTCTTTTCTTGCATTAGTTCCAACTTACAATCATGGTATTGTTCAGTGTGATTAATGAATCTATGTGTATCGACAGATAGTGCTTAGGGTCCCGTCGGCTCAAGCGTCTACTGAACACAGTAACGTTTCTGAAGCATTTTGGGTCATACCAGTCCACCACCGGACGCTCAGTACTGAAGTAGGTTATCTACGGCAGAAAATAAATACATAATAAATATTAAATAATTACAATGGAAAATAACTATATTATTTGTAATTAATAATAATATAATAATAATAATTAATTTTATTTCAGGTAAATAACACCCATTAATTACACGACACATTACAATAGATAACATAATAAATAAATTAAACTAAGTTAAAAAACTAAGTTAACTGCTTAATTATTAGAACTACACAATAAAATAAATCTGGAACACTTTGACCAATTTTTCAGTAATAAAAAAAAAAGTCAAAGTCAAATCATTTATATCAAATAAAACAATAAAGGCACTTTTGAAGGACAATAATTACAGTAAAATTGAATTGATTCTAGTCGCCCCTTCCAAAAGGTAATGTTCGTATGGAAAAGAATAGGCAAGAAACTCCACGTTACTCTTTTAATATGTTTTACAAGGTTTTGTATACATAATAATTATCATATGTGAAGACGACTAGGTGCACTAGAATAAAATTAGTCTACCACAAAAAGTAAAAAGAATTAAAAATTAAACAATGACAGGTAAATCAATTATGTAATAGATACACACATAATTACTACAAATTATTTACAAATATTGAAAGTAGATGATTTTCCTAGAATCTTAACAAGTGTGTGAGTTACTGTAGTCACAAATTGTAAAAATCAATGTCACAAAAATTTAATTTTAACAATATAAATTTGGAGCGACTGCCTATCAGGGGGCCTAAAAAGGCCATTTTGACAGAATCATAAAAGGATAATATAATGGACAGTTAACTGTTAAGTTAATTGTGTCAAATCCCATTAGTGAAGCATTTTTCAGTTTTATTTATTGTCTGTGCTAAAATACCAATCAATCCAATCCAAATCCAATCCCAATCTCTTTGATTGTACCTACATAGTGCAGCAAAAAAAAGAAAAACACGGACTGCCTTTGCCACATTTATAATTCTTAATGTTATTTTTTTTTAGTTCTTCAAAGTGGCCATTTTAGGCCCCCTGACCTCCACAACCTAGCTTCTTAGTAACAGGATAGTCTAACAACCAGTCTTACGTACCAAGATGACTGGTTGCCAGTCTTTTGGACTTCTGACTACCCGTAAAAATTGTCAAAGACCTACGTATGACAGCCGGGACCAACGGCTTAATATGCTTTCCAACGCACGGAGAGGTATAGTTACCCATCCGCGAACCGACCGCGGCAAGCATAGCTTAACCTTCGATCGAGCTGCGGCTGTTTCTATTTAGCCACGAACCCAAGCGAGCACGAGTGAGTTGATAAAATAATTGTTGATCTAAAAATTGCTGTTCATTTTATTAGATCATAATTAAGATAAATAGTGCCTACCTATAAAAGAGCATAATATATTTAATAATGTAGTGCGGCCGGAAATGGATGTTTTTTCCGGCTGAAACCGAAAACCAAAACCACTTTCTGCTTAAAACGTAAATGTTGACATTGGATATTTTCTTTAGAAGTGATTAATTCAGGGTTAGTATTAAATTAGAAACAATTACGGTATTATTTCAAAAGATTCGTTAAACTAAGCTTAAAAGTGCCAAAACCCAGGTGGAGTCCGGAGTATGTCATATTTCCTTAAACTGTGGTATATCCTTCCTTGGCATATTCTGCAGTGGGACAACTGAGGCTACTGGCTTTTTCTAAATATAAATAAAAATTAGGGAACATGTACACGTTCAGTATAGCGGTTCATGATAACAACACAGTGTTGCGCTCCAAAACACAAATCGCTGTCATCACCCAAAGAGTAGCCGCCTAATTGGGAGTGGGCCGGACACCGTTGCCGCATGTCGAATTAGTTATAGGCAAAAGAGTAGCCGCCTAAGTGGGAGTGGGCCGGACACCGTTGCCGCATGTCGAATTAGTTATAGGCAAAACAGTAGCCGCCTAAGTGGGAGTGGGCCGGACACCGTTGCCGCATGTCGAATTAGTCATAGGCAAAAGAGTAGCCGCCTAAGTGGGAGTGGGCCGGACACCGTTGCCGCATGTCGAATTAGTTATAGGCAAAAGAGTAGCCGCCTAAGTGGGAGTGGGCCGGACACCGTTGCCGCATGTCGAATTAGTCATAGGCAAAAGAGTAGCCGCCTAAGTGGGAGTGGGCCGGACACCGTTGCCGCATGTCGAATTAGTCATAGGCACAAGAGTAGCCGCCTAAGTGGGCCTGGGCCGGACACCTTTGCCGCATGTCGAGTTAGTCATAGGCAAAATCTACAACAATGTGGGTCCCAGAAAACGTCCGAGGCATCGAGGCAGACCCAGGAGAAGATGGCGGGACAAGTTTAACGCCGTTTTTTACAGACAGGATTGGCCAACACTAACTGAAAACAAAGAGGAGTGGTAAGGAGAAAGGGAGGCCTTTGCCCTGCAGCGTGACAACATAGGCTAAAAATAAATATATAAATAAACAGTCATACGATGTTATTCCGTTCTACCTTACCGTCTGAACAAATTCAATTATTATAAATGACATGATCAAAATAAAACTGCAAAGGTTTAATCATTCGATCAGTAATTAGGTAGGTATACTCATACTGCATAAACGGTCATTCGCGACTGCAATACCGTGACGGACACTACAAAGTGAATAACCTTCTTTTTTTCAAATCGGTAATAATAACTTTAATTTCGGAAGTCGGTATCATTAGTTCCGCTTTTTTGTTTTTTGACACCGACTTCCGAAAGTCGATTAAAGTTATTTTTAACAGACAAAAAAAAACGGAGGAGGTTTTCAAGTCGACGCGTATATATATTTTTTTATGTATGACCACGCATAACTTTTTACAGAGTAGTCCGATTTTGATAATTCTTTTTTCGTTTAAAAGGGTATACTCTCAAGGTGGTCCCATTGTCATCAAGTTGGAATCTGATGAGAGGATCCCATGGAAATCGAGGGAAACCCTCAAATTTTATAGGCAAACTTATAGCGATTTGGGTATTTTTTTAAAGTAACTTGAGCATTTGCTCTTGGAAATCATCATTTTGTAAAGTTCAGCTGATGATGAAGCCCACAGATGGCCATCGGAACTTATGCTCGTCACAATGCGAATGGTGAAATGGAGCCTCTGATGATTTTCCACAACTTTTGCTAGGTACCTCTCCAATGTCTGATTAAATCGTTCCACCATTCCATCCGATTGTGGATGGTAAGAAGTTGTTCTTGTCTTAGGAGTACCCATAACTCGACAAGTTTTCTGGAATATTTGGGACTCAAAATTCCTTCCTTGAGGATTCAGAAATTTGAAGGAATAATAGGATTACTATTCCTTCAAATTTCTTCGTGAATCTCTAAAGATACTCCAAAACGACAGAAGACTAATTTATCTGCAACTGTTGAAGCTTCTTGATTTGGAATGGCGAAGACTGCCGCCGGCCACTTGGTGAAGTAATCCATCACAACCATGAAATACTTGTTGGCACTTTCACTTTCCGGAAATGGCCCCGCAACGCTGCTATTATGGGAGAGAATAGCCCGATAATAGCAGCGTTGCGGGGCCATTTCCGGGCTATTCTCTCCCATGGTGCACCAACATTGTACAATTTCAATGCACCCCTACTACGAGTCTGAGGTCCCTTTACAGCTGCACAACTTGTACATTTGCGAAACCAGTCCTCGACATCGTCCCGACAGTGAATCCAGTAAGCTTGCAGTAGTGGGGCTCCACTACGAATTTTTCAGACCCCCTTTCAGACCCTGTTGCAAAAAATATACATATATTTTCATTGTTTATTGCTTTCTTATTTGCAAAATAGTTGGGCAAACGTCATCTAAAACTATTCCACATTTCAAGTTGATAGCATTACTAGTTCTTGAGATATCCAGCTGTGACAGACAGACAGACTGAGTCTCACCATAAGGGTTCCGTTTTACCATTTTGGTACGGAAAAATGGTCACGATCCGATAAATAGTTGCGGAGAAATGCGTGGACAAACATACATAAATACATACATCTATAAAAAAAATTATTGTTTGGAAGCCCTAATAGATTGTCATTATGTTCTAATAATATTACATAGATACGTGTCGAATTGATAACCTCCTTTGTTTTGAAGTCGGTAATAATAAAAATAGAATAGAATAGAATTAATCCAACAGTGTCAACTCTAGTGGGAAAAAGTGAACTCGGAGTTTATGCGAGTGTAATGTCCCCACCAAAATCAATTAGTGGGGTACAGTGGACGCCAAAAATGTGAACATTCCACTTTGACTCTTTGTCCACTGGTGGGGCAAAGTGGAATAATCCAGATAATGATGATTTCAATAAAGTAAAAGAAAACATAGAAGAAAATACAGTAAATCAGTTTAGACGAGGCGATTCTTGCATTTCTTTTTTTATATCCTTACCTTACCTATGTGTCTTCGAGGTAAGCACCTCTCCTCGTGTAAACGAGCCATTGTTATAAATCAGGTAGGTATAAAAGAGGTTTTATCCCTTCTCGTAAAATTGCTCAATTGCTCGTAACCTTTATTACTTTTGTTGGTAAGTTAAAACGACCAACTGCACCGCCCAGCGCCCTAATTGCGTAACACACTATCAATCCACTGCTTCATGTGTTGGAAAAATTTGTCTGCTCAACAAAGTAAAGAACGCAATGTATTTTGTTGAAATGTCAAAATGAAACCCATTGATACTGATAGTGTGTTACGCAAATACCCCCCTGCACTAAATTAAGCTTCCATACGAAGATATTTACCTTTTCAGACCATATATTTTGTAAACCGTAGTTTGCATACAAACAATTACAGAAATATATCGTTCTTCGGATTCTGGGGATTGTTGGCACAGGCGTTTCCAGCCCGAATGCTGTTTGTCAGGGTTTCACAGAAAGGCACATAATTAATTAGCCAGGCCTTTTGGTGACTTCCTTATTTGTGTTTTTGAACATTTGTGAAGCAATTTAAATTATTGTTCTTAATTAAAGTGCTTTGTGTGAATATGCAGTGAGACAGGTGGACCAATATTATTGAATTTAGTAAAACAGAGTTCAGGCTAATAAAAACAAGTCAGCTCATGTTTTTATTTAAAAATCATAGTAGTTAGGTTGTATAGTAAGGGTTATTAGAGTCCTGCCGGGCAAAGAAAGAAAGAAGTCCTACAGGGCTAAGGAAGGAACACGGGTGGGTTTTAGTCAGTAAGAGTCTGACACTCCCTTCCGCTCCACCCAGAGCGGGAGGGGTCATTTGATGATTTCCATCCACAAAAAAAAGGGTTATTATAGTAGGTAATAGAGGGTACCTACTCTAATAACCCTTAAAGGGTTTAATAAGATAATATGCTACTCGTCAACTATAGCCTATTCTAAAAGATTCTGATGAAGGTGTAAACAAACTCTGTTCTGCATAGGCTCTATTCACAATCATCCGGCACGTTATCGTATCGACAATGACACATTTCGATAACCTGATTTACCATGGCCCCGACAGCAAACATCTGTAGAAGAATAGTGGTCGTCTATTTCATTTAGGGCTGATTTTTCCATCGCAAGATAACTTTTTTGACGTTTGACAGTTTTTGTATGAAATAACTGTCACAATTTCAAAATTATTCGTCGATTAAAGTTAACAGATGATTGAAAAAACAGCCCTAAAACTGACAAAATTTTTGGGTTTTCGACTGGTGAACAACGTTTAGAGGACTCCTAAGATAACATCGATTGATGTTCGATACGATGCGAAAGCGTAACGAGTGTTTATGAATACCTATGCAGGTTCAATTCATCCGCAATCAGTCACTAAAGGGAATTAATCATGTATTTGTCTGTATTTAGAACGTTTAAAAATGTTATGTTCGCTTTTTCCAATGATTTGAATAACTTTATAACATTGTAATTTAAAAATCATTAACAAAAACTGAGGTTATAAAATTAACCTCAACTGTCAAATGAAAAACATATTTATGTATTCAAATAATCAAACTATTAAACTTTTAAGTGGCACAGCAAATTGGAATTTGTTTACATTTTCATCAGATAATACTTTTGGAAGAGACCATAGATAAAGGTAAGTCCAAGCTTGTGGAAAGTAATCGTTAAAATCTGCATTAAGGAGGCACGTCAAGCTCCCCGAAATTGTAAAATTTTCGCAATCAACTTTGATACGTAGGTACCTATGCTTTAGCGATAAAGTTGAAAATCTATTAGATAAAGTAATTTGACAGATTGTAAGTAGTAGCTTGATGTGCTGGCGTCTGTACCTTCCACTTACCTTAATTGCAAATGGGAGAGAGAAAAACTTTATCACTGTTGATTGATTGCTTCCAAGTTGCAACGGTTTTCAGGTACATTTGTTTTCGTTGGTTCCATTTCTTTTCTGAAATCACCTAAACTAATAATAATAATTTCTTTGTCAGATATTTACGAGAAAAAAGAAACTACATACATGCATGATCATACTTTTCAGTAGTTTACTGTTTTTAACATGGAAAAAATCAATTATTCCTTAACGGTGTTCTCCGTTTAAAAAAATCCGTTACATGTTGTAAAAGTAATTAACTTTTAGTATTCCATTATTTCGTTTAATGGCGTACTTGCTATATTTCTTGGGTCCACTGATAAGCTGGCAGCGTATTTACAAAACCTGAAGGTAGACACGGTACGGTAGAAGAAAGATTGCAGTTTTAATCCGATTACGCGAGTAAAGTTGTGCTCTCTGTTGAGTTTGGTTAGCAGATAATATGAGGAAATTATTAATAAACCTATATTTTACTTTTTATTTCATAAAGTTCCTACTTAGATATAAATTTAAAACGATATACATACATTATTTCCAGTAGTCAAATCAAGTCAAAGCGTTCATTCATTAAAACATCATAATCATCTGCCTAGCCTTTTCCCAATTATGTTGGGGTCAGCTTCCAGTCCAACCGGATGCAGCTGAGTACCATTCATTAAAATAAAATAAACACAAGTACATTTATAGGAAAGTGTTATTAGATATTTATTTCTTTTATTATCGTACACACAATAAAAAGGATACAGATACGAAATATTATTATTGAGTACAAAGGTATTAAAGGTAAGCCTAGGTGGTTATTATGTTCATATTCGCTGCAAAAAATACATTCTGACACATTTAATGGGTCTAATTAATCATGGTATTATTTTTTTTTATTAATCATGTCAATGCTTGACATAACGATGCTTTCCGGGCTGCGGGATTCATGCCCACCCAATGTGATGATGTGTGACTCATCCTATCTCAAGGATTTTCAACAAAACTCAGACGACAACCTTTTGTGTAGATTACCAATGCCTGTTTATAAATAATCTTTATTGGTAATTATTATTGAAATTGTCAAGTATGTTCTCAGGAGAAAACAATATCCCAGTACAGGTTGTATTAAGCAAGTAGCTAAGTACATGTATCACAAGAAATAAAGAAAAATTGTTTATTCTGGACAAACAAAACGCACATTACAAAAAAAAGACATAAAATATACACATAATAAAAACTAATCCTAGAAAGAATTCTTACCAACCTTTTACCTATTTTGTGGTTTAAATAATTTCCCTCGACTTTAAGACCTCGAGGTCAATAAATGAAATCAAATAACAAAGATGAGAGAGATGGTATGTCGGTAGAAAATTTGTATCAAAGTGTGTTGTAATTTCGCGTCAATCGAACGGGTGTTTTCGGCTGGCCGCCAACGTTTCCTATATATTTACGTATTTTAATAATTAATGTCGCCTGTTCCATTCGTTCCTGTGAAAAATCAGAAAACACTGTAGGAACTTGCATTAAAAGCTTTTTACAGTTGGTAGAAATGAGAAATTTTATTTCGAGGAAAATAGAAAAGTTATGGAGTAATTATGTCTAATACTAACCTTTCTGAAAATAAAGAAAAAGAAAGAAAGAAAGAAAAATGTTTATTTGGCCACAGTTCGTGAAACACAAAATACAAAATTAACAAAATAAAAGATTATGTTTCAACAACAAAAGATAGTGTGTGCCTCACGGCTGCGCCAAAAAGGTTCATTTCAGCATTAATGCCAGACATTAATGTCTGACGCTGGTTTTCTAATGAACCTGTGGAAAGTGACGGGGAGTACACACAGTTTCAACATACCTAATACATACTTTTTATACATATAAATAAATAAATAAAATAGTAAATAAAATAGTAATCCAGAACATTATAATTATCATTACTTGTACGTGTAATTATTTGTAATTATCATTACAAAAACAAAAAAGAACAACGAAAAACAACAAAGTCTCATCAAAACCTGTTCTTCGCGATAAATCTAGATGAGACAAATACATAATGCTCCGTACACGATGCACTCAAAGCGCAACAGGCCGCCGAGCACGACGGACTAAAATAATATTCAAGATAATTTACAGTTATTCGATAAGTAGTAAGTTTTCTCAGATTTCCCTTTTTACAATTAGATGAGTAGTATATACGTCAGGCAATTTTGCTTTTTTTCGTCGTAGATAGGGTAAATATTTTTGAGGAAAATCCATACTAATCTATATATATAAAAGAAAGTCTGTTAGTTACACCACTTATAACTCAAGAACGGCTGAACCGATTTGGCTGAAAATTTGTAGGGAGGTAGCTTAGAGCCAGGAGACGGACATAGGATACTTTTTTTTATTAATTTTTTTATAGTAGGAGTAGGGTAGGAGTAGGGTAGAAGTAGGGTAGGAGTAGTGTAGGAGTAGTGTAGGAGTAGGGTAGGAGTAGGGTAGGAGTAGTGTAGGAGTAGGGTAGGAGTAGGGTAGGGTAGGGGTAGGGTAGAAGTAGGGTAGGAGTAGTGTAGGAGTAGTGTAGGAGTAGTGTAGGAGTAGGGTAGGAGTAGTGTAGGAGTAGGGTAGGAGTAGTGTAGGAGTAGGGTAGGAGTAGGATAGAAGTAGTGTAGGAGTAGAGTAGGAGTAGTGTGGGAGTAGGGTAGGAGTTGGGTAGGAGTAGTGTAGGAGCAAAACAACGTTTGCCGGGTCAGCTAGTTATAAATAAATTCGAAAGTAACTCTGTCTGTCTGTATGTTACCTTTTCACGCCTAAACCACTGAACGGATTTCAATAAAATTTGGCAAAGAGATAGATTGCATCCCGGGGAAGGACATAGGATAGTTTTTATCGATATACCTCGCGAGCGAAGCCGCGGGCGGAAGGTAGTAAACAATAAAACAAAGATATAAAAGGAACTATTGTTTGAAATACGGTACACAGGTAGAATTATTATGTTATTAAAACAATAAATTGAGAATAATAATATGAATACAATATCAAATGATGGGACCCTTGGGCCGCGTTTAGCAATGAGTCGACGATAACGAAACAAATGGTGATCTACGACAACACATTAATATTTTATCAAAGGATATTATTATCGTTTTAATAGGCCGCTCCCGAACATGTGTGTAGAACAACCATGTGCAAAATTGTATGCCACGCTGTAAAAGTTTGGTCCTATTATAGTCTCTTGGACTATGAAATCATAGCTGGTGCACTACTTGTATACTCAATATTAACATTTTGCTAAAACAATTCATAATATGCTAATCAATAATTCAATTGACAAGTGTGCAAGTGTTAATTAAACTGTCTCCTTTTATACATTGTATAAAGTAAAGATACAATTTCGCAACTAAAGATCAATTCGAGCAAAGAAGATTCATTTAGTAAAACGTCAAATTCCGCTGAAAGCTGATGTTACAAAGTTCGTCAAAAGTGACGTTCGTTTGAACAGAAAGTTTAAAGTTCGCGTATGTTTGGGTCGGGACGGGACTAGGATAATCCCTATCCGCCTTTCATACCGTATTTGATTCGATATTTATCGGAAATGTTTATGTTTACTTAGTAAATAGAGTCCCGTGAGACCAGATTTCATAAGACACTCCTGATTGTGTGTGTTGCCCGCCGAAATTTATTTGCAAAAAACGTAAGAAATTTTAGATTTCTCGAGCTACATTGAAGGAATCAATGCTAGGTAGAGTTAAATATAAAAATATGATTTTTGGCATTTTCAATCTCAAAAAGCAGCCGGGGGGTTCATTTTAGACTTTCGCTGTAATTACTATTACAGAGAAAAATGCTCAAGATGTTATTTCCCATAAGAAAATAGTACTTTTATTTTATACCTTAATTTTTGTACACTTGAATGATGTCCTTTGTTCTGTTTGAATGAATTAGTTTATACAATGGTTTATACGATTTATCATTTATATATGTACACATGATTATTGCAGACTATAATACGTGTTTGATACGTATAGTATTCTAGTAGGATCGTGACTGTTCATTGGATCAGAGAATTACTGTCGCAGGTCGTCTTAACTGTCTATCCCCAATCCATCTTGACCTCTGAAGTTTGTGTTATTAGCATATACATGTACCTAGTTACACCTACTACTTATGTCTGAACGGGATTCGTCATCTATTGTAGAGATAACATTTTAATAAGGATAAAAGCACACAACGATAAGAACAGTTGCTTGTAGTTCTGTACCTACTTCTATTCTTTTTCCAAACTTTTACTAGTTGCTGTTTTGTACAATACTAAAAAGGTAAAAGGAACATTACACAATACAAAAGTAAAAGCATTAGTGAGAAAAGTTTGTAACAAAGACTTCTTTAATTTAAAGAATTGCGTGGCGGTACGGAACCCTAAAACAGTCACCATGTTTTCAGCCTCACAAATTCTGATATATTCAAAATGAAGTAGGGTTGGGAAGGCTCATAACGAATAAAGCCAAAAAAAACGGCATTATTCTGCCTCCTCGTTTCACATCACACCACTTCGGTCTACATTGCCGCGGTTATGTCATCAAAGTACCACTTCTAGTGGCGGGAAGGGTTGCCCGGGTTATTCGTTTATCTGACGTCATATCTGGGAATTTCCTTATCTAACCGACGTCAGATTGACTAGACGTAGGTGCTGGTAGGTATGTTGACCAATTTTACTACGGTACTACGATGGGAAGAATATAACCTGCCTCTCTGCTTAGCGTTCGTGGACTACGAGAAAGCCTTTGATTCGATCGAGACATGGGCTGTGCTGCAGTCTCTTCAACGGTGCCAGATCGACTATCGGTACATCGAGGTGCTGAAGTGTTTGTACGAAAACGCCACTATGTCAGTCCGACTCCAGGATCAGACCTCGAAACCTATCCTTCTGCAGCGAGGTGTAAGACAGGGAGACGTTATCTCTCCGAAACTGTTCACCGCTGCACTGGAGGATGTCTTCAAGGTTTTGGACTGGAAAGGGGCTGGCATCAACATCAACGGCGAGTACATAACTCACCTTCGGTTTGCCGACGATATCGTAGTCATGGCTGAGACTATGGAGGACCTCAGTACAATGCTCGATGACCTCAGTAGAGCCTCCGAAAGAGTGGGTCTTAAAATGAACATGGACAAAACGAAGGTCATGTCAAATGCCCATGTAACACCCACTCCCATAAAGATCGGAGACGCTACACTCGAAGTCGTGGACGAGTATGTTTACCTCGGACAAACTGTCCAGTTAGGTAGGTCTAACTTCGAGAAAGAGGTCAATCGTCGAATCCGACTCGGCTGGGCAGCGTTCGGGAAGCTACGCAATATCTTCTCGTCCCACATACCGCAGTGTCTCAAGACAAAAGTCTTTGACCAGTGCGTGTTGCCAGTGATGACTTATGGCACTGAAACGTGGTCGCTCACAATGGGCCTTATAAGAAGGCTAAAAGTCACCCAAAGGGCAATGGAGAGGGCTATGCTTGGAGTTTCCCTGCGTGATCGAATCAGGAATGAGGAGATCCGCAGGAGAACCAAGGTAACCGACATAGCCCGCAGAATTGCCAAACTTAAGTGGCAGTGGGCAGGGCACATTGCTCGCAGAACAGATGGCCGATGGGGCCGAAAGGTTCTGGAGTGGCGACCACGTACCGGAAGACGTAGCGTTGGAAGGCCTCCCACAAGGTGGACCGACGACCTTGTGAAGGCCGCAGGAACCCGTTGGATGCGAGAAGCACAGAACCGGTCGAAGTGGAAGTGCTTGGGGGAGGCCTATGTCCAGCAGTGGACGTCTTTTGGCTGAAATGATGACTACGATGGGCTGTGTTTTAAAAGTAAATACAGTGTGTCTTCATAATGTGCACATATCGAAATGAGAATGTCATAATGTGAATATAATGCAGTTTCAATAATATTACATATGTCGTGAATAGATGGCGCCACAGTACAGTGAACAGCGCCATCTAACAATTCGATTGGTAAACGAAGAATCATGTGATCGGAAACGCAAGCGAGCCCTACCGCTTGGACAAGATCGGCGGTGGAGGGGATGCCGCGAGGACTGGTGGAGAGACCGAGTGTTGCGACAGTCTACTACAATGGACAGTCAAGCTCGGAAAGTCTCGGCAAACGCTCAATACCAACGCACATGTTTGTTTCCGACGCACGTGTGCGTTTCGGTTGTTAATAGCTAGTTTATTAAATTTACTGTAAATTCAAATAATCCTTTCGTTCGAGTACCCACTGCAGTGTCCACACCTATCTAAACTATGTCGGATCGTGAAGAAGACCCGATATGTATCGCATCTCGGCCACCCGGTGATGCGACACATATATGTATAGGTACGAGTCGAATTGACAACCTCCTTGTTTTAAAGTCGGTAAAAGTATCATATGTTTATAACTCAATCACAACATTTCTTATCAACTACGAAAGAAAGGCCTTGCACTCGGCTACGTAACATACTTTAGCAGGTAGAGACCCTTTTAATTTTTTTTAATTTTTTTAATTTTTTTTTTTTAAATTAAGCTTAGTTTCCCTCATTTCCATAATTATGTGAACATTATGAAGACTCACACTGTATTTAAACCTGTTTAGGTAGGTAGATGCTTGATTCCAAAACCTTTTTATATTTTGGACAAGTTTTGGAATTTTAGGATCAGTGACACCAGTGAAAATAAGAAGATGAAATGATGTTTCAAATAACCGCTGACTCAGGGCAAACCCAAAAATTAAGTACCTACAATTTACGAGGAAACAAAAAATGAAGATTTAATGGCCGTCTCGACACAAACCAGTCGCCGTTGTATTTTTGAACATGAATAAAAACTAAAACGCCTGCTAGGTCGATTCAATTTAAAAAAATAAGTTTTATAAAATCCGCTCCCAAACACGTTTTGGCATACCCAGCCAGAATAAGATTTACAGTCAACATTTTCGGTATCGCAACCGTGCTACACAGGAGATTCCAGTACCTATAGTCTGTTCAAAATGTAACTAATCAAAGTGTAAACAAACCCTACTGAATTAAAATATTTACACAATCACTCACAAAAAGGAAGTCGTAACACACTCATCTGTTTGCAGAAGGTTTAAACTATATATTTTACCACTTTTTCCAACAATTATTGTACGAATAACATTATTAGTTTGTAATTTTAAAAAAATCTAGGAAAAGAGGTTACGTAAAAAAAAATATTAACGTACTTATAATAATAATTATTATTATAAGTAAGTACTTTTGAAGTTATGAGGGAACAGATGGAACATACATATATACATAAATATCGGTCAAAATCATAACCCTCCTTTTTGCTTCGCCGTAGTCGGGTAAAAATTAATCGCAATTGTAATAAAATGATGATCTTTATAATAAGAATTTCGGGTTTAAGTATTTAAATAATCAAAGAACTCAATTTGTATGTGGCATTACAATCCACGGGTAGGTATGTTTTCTGATCCATTTGTTTCCATTTTCATTACATATTTTCGCAACAGACCAGGGGGCCTAAAAAGGCCACTTTGGCAGAATCATAAACGTATTTTGCTTTTTTTCGTTGCAAGAGATTGGGATTGGATTTGGATTGGTATTTAAGCACAGACAAAAAAAAATAACTGAAAAATCGTTCACCAATGGGATTTGATACGATTAACTTAACAGTTAACTGTCTATTATGATTTATAATGATTTGATGAATTCCTTTTATGATTCTGCAAAAGTGGCCTTTTTAGGCCCCCAGGAGGCCTAAAAAGGCCACTTTCGCAGAATTATAACAGGATAACATTATAAATCATAATGGACAGTTAACTGTTATGTTAATCGTATCAAATCCCATTGGTGAAGGATTTTTCACTTATTTTTTTTTTTGTGCTAAAATAACAATCTATCCAATCCAAATCCAATCCCAATCTCTTTGATTGTACAGAAAGCGTCACTATGTCCTAACCCCTCAAGTTTTAAAATGTTACACTGCTACAACATTGAATTCCTTACGAATAATCTAAAGAATACTTCAAAAAGAGTCCATTGTGTAGACTCGGATTCGAACCATCGCATTACCGAACGTCGTCATACTCATACCGGCAGTTTGACGAACTAGCCAGCGAGCCCATATGAATTGCGATGAAATTGTTATCTACTATCGGCTGACTCATTATATCTTTAGGTCCCTGTCTAATCGAAAGATGTTATAATTTGAGGGTATCCATTAATTTTACTTACTTACGTTGTCTTTATAAAATTAATCCATACCTTCAAGTTAGAACTTTGTATACGTTCACTTAAAATGGCGAAGAGTAAAATACTACTATTTATCCATTATTTTTTTAAATGATTTCTGATTTTATGAGAACTAAAATAGTTGTTCTGTTTGTTGTAAAATAAGATCATAGTTTTGTTAAATAATAGCAATAATAAATATTATTAAATGATTAATAAAGTATTTTATTTTTCTTGATTTTTTAATTCTTTATAAATAATTACTACTTAAAACAAAATAGAAAAATATATCAAAATAATATAAAAAACAAAAAGCAAATTTCGTGCCTATATAGGATTTGAACTTCCAATCTTATGCACGGTAAGCGGTCTTGAAACCTCCAGTCTATTTAGACGATGAATAAATTGTCGTAAATGTTAACCCTATTATTGTTGCTTGTCTTCGCAAAAGTATTGTTTTATTGAAAAAAACAATAATAAAAACAGAATTAAAAAAAAATACTTACTTAAACTTATTTATTCACTACAACAATACATTATTTAAAATAAAATGTTTTTGCAAAATACAAAAACCAACTTGGGCCTATCACGGATTTGAACGCACATGTCTTTTGGTGGGGTAACTACTTAAAGGAGCTGTGTGTACCTACGTAGTGCAGCGAAAAAAAGAAAAACACGGACTCTCTTCGTCATATTATAATTCATAATGTTATCCTTTTATGATTCTCCAAAGTGGCCTTTTTAGGCCCCCAGATCAAGCGACATTTACTTCGAACTAAATTAATCGTTGCACACATGTCGTTAGAATTAAGATACTCCGCTTGTTAAGCCAGATTTACTGCGCAAAATTGCGGCGTCAGCGTGCGGTTTATTAGGCTCATATCGATCACCGTTTATCACTACACACCATCTCGGGACCCTGATTAATTGCAAATATATTCTGTGTAAGCGCAACGGCGCGCGGCGATTAAACACAGAAGCTCCGTTATGGCGTCGCTATTATAAATTCAGGAATATTACTTGTACACAAAAGGCTTTTGGAAGTGTCCCCATTTACAGTATCACAGAATTAAGGGCTTATGTTGACCTGCTGTCACCCACACTAATCTGCGAAACGAGTGTTTTAGGTTATACCTAACCTAAAATAATGCTTTTTTGTCGTTTATTAATCAACATGTAAAATGATCGATGGTTTTCTATAAAGCTGCGCTCACCTGAGCCAAGACTGTCTTTAGACATATTGCGCCATGAAAACAATGATAGTAGCCCACCAGTATCAGCTAATACCGGCGCGGCGGACAGGGCTCCAGAGAGAAGAACCTCATAACAATGCGAGCCATGTCCAAAAGTACCGCTTTCTGAATCAAGACCATGACCTCTTAAATTCCGCTAATGAGACACAATTGATTTTCTATTGTATCGTGCTATAGTACAAGCGGGACTTGACCGCCCAACGAGAGCTTGCAAAAGAACGATGCTTGCACCTCTGTTTTTGTTTTGGTAAGACAAAACTGTTCTGTTTGCAACAAAGATAATGATTTTGATTCTAGTCGTGAATAAAATGTCACTGTGAAACCACCTACCTAAATAAGAATACCGAAACTAACTCGAGCTGTTTTTTTTTCTTAAATTTTTACATATTATAACATTCCCAAAAACTTTTTCAATTTTTAGTCGTAGTGATAGCTTGTAGTCATACTTCATGACATAAACTTTATAAGAAGATTCTACTTTCTAAATACTTTCAGCGCCGCGTAGGGTCCCAAAAAATATAATAAAAGTGTCTTCGTAAAAATGAAAGGTCTTATGATAAATGGTTGAATCGTGTGCCTCATTTGGTTTAGAAATATCTTATGTTATGGAGATGTTACCCGGTGTAGGAAATGTATTGAAGGATTTTATTAAATACTGAATGTAAATAGGTAGGTTCGTTTTATACCTTTGGTACAGTAATTTTATCTCACGAAGCGACGACACCTACATTACATGTGGTAACCAAGTGATGTGGTCTAGTAGTGTTCAAAGTTGCTATATGATATGGCAATCACTTGCTTAATGATATATGCTTTATATTTTAAGCAAACTTTTTTTTATACTTTAATAAGTGCTTTATATTAGCATGCTGTTTTATTTGCGTAGGTACCTACTTGTTAGGGCCAAACGGGCGGGCGCGAATAAACTGACAGCATGCTTTCTATGAATATTACATCGCGTTTATGAATTTATTACGATAAAACGGAACAGTAAAAAAAACAATGAACTTTCCTTCATACTTTCCAGGCTTAGGACTGCCTAAGCCTATAATAATTGATTAAGTGATATTATGAAATAAAAAATGTTAGTATTTAAAGCAACTAGAGGTGTATTTAAAAGTTAAATACACACAAAACAACAACACAGTATATATCTAACTCAATAATATCTGACTCAATCAATCGTCCTTACTTACACAATTATTTTATAAGTAATCAATATTGCTGTTTATTTACACAAAAAAAACTGGCCAAATGCGAATCGGACTCGCACACGAAGGGTTCCGTACCACAAGGCAAAAACGCCGAAAAAAACACGTTTGTTGTATGGGAGCCCTCCTTAAATATTTATTTTATTCTGTTTTTATTTCTTGTTATAGCGGCAACAGAAATACACCATCGGTGAAAATTTCAACTGTCTAGCTATCATGGTTCATGAGATACAGCCTATTGATAGACGGACAGTGGAGTCTTAGTAATAGGGTCCCGTTTTCACCCTTTGGGTACGGAACCCTAAAAAACGCCCAAGAGAGATCGCGAATTCGCACGCGGTGCCGCCATGCTGACCATTGCTTGCTTGCTACTTTCCTAATTTGCTTCTTGCGCTTGCGATTTTGCGATGTGCGACGGAAAGAGACAGAGAGTGCAATGTAAAGCAAATAGCAACAAGTGAGAGCCACGATAGCATTTGCTATATATGATATGTATGATAAGCACGGTGCTTTATTTTGCTATATGATATATTAACCACCACTACGTGGTCTCCTATAATTGGAAGCACACACTTGTAATTGTATAGCTTCTGTTGGCGATCAAAGAAATAAATAAGTGTACAAAAAGCATTTGGAAACTTTCTGAGTGCATTTTATACACCTGACGAGTAAAATGAGTTAATACGCTGAAAATACCTATACATATATAGGGTGACTGGTAATTTATGACCGATACTTAAACACGTGAATTTACTCATCATTATGAACAACTTTTACTATGGGACCAAACCTAAAATCGTGAAAAAAAAAAGCAGCTGTTCTCTACATTTTGATGAGTTAGACGAACATAAATGTAGGGAACAGCTGATTTTTTTTCGCGATTTCAGGTTTGGTCCCGTAGTTAGGGTTCCGTAGCCAAATGGCAAAAACAGAACCCTTATGGATTCGTCATGTCTGTCTGTCCGTCCGTATGTCACAGCCACTTTTTTCCGAAACTATAAGAACTACACTGTTGAAACTTGGTAAGTAGATGTATTCTGTGAACCGCATTAGGATTTTCACAAAAAAATAGAAAAAAACAATAAATTATGGGGGTTCCCCATACTTATACATACGTTTCTAATATTTTTTTTTTCTAAACTGAATAGTTTGCGCGAGAGACACTTCCAAAGTGGTAAAATGTGTCCCCCACCCTGTAACTTCTAAAATAAATGATAAAACAAAAAAAAATATATCATATCATTATCATGTAAACTTCCACCGAAAATTGGTTTGAACGAGATCTAGTAAGTAGCTCGCCGGTGAAAATTTAAAAACATATGATAGTACGGAACCCTCGGTGCGCGAGTCCGACTCGCTCTTGCCCGGTTTTTTTTTCATTATCATTACGTTGTGTTCAAAATAGCAAGCTTAGATTTAAAAGCGGGCCATTCTCACACCGGTGCCGGTGTAGGTAAATATTTCATAAGATCGGAGCACAAAAGGCACACGTTCCTCCACAGTGGATCGTCAATTAATGTGTTGTCTATTGCGGTTAGGCACACAACCGACAACCCGACGCCCGAGACCGCAGCAGGTAACCGACAACCTGCCTACATTTTTGTTTCCTTTTTCCTGTTTTCGCTCTGTATTTTTAACGAATGGTAATTTATTTCAAATGTGCTTTGAAAGTCAGCTAGACCAGCAATAACGATCAAAATACCACATACCTACTAAAATTAATGACTGTAATATCGTTCCACTAAATAACTCAACAACTTCAATCCAATCTATATTTTAAGGAAGCTTCACAAAAAGATTCTTCTAATTTTATCGATGAACATTTAAGGTCAAAGGTCACATCTGTTACAAACTTCGAACTTGTTCGACCCCTGCAACTTTTGTAATGTCGCATTACTATAATAATGCGTCCTTTTATCCCACACACGATCAAAAATGCGGGATTTGTTGCCAAGTTAGTTGTCAAGAACATTTTGTGTTTATGGCTTTATTCCTGGTAATTAAAGTAAGGAGTTTAGTGACCAATCACTATTGTATAATTCAGTACCACTAGGTGCGCTATATTGCTACAAAAACATACACAGACAAAGCTTACAAAAACCATCTGTCTGAAAAAATCTTTTCTTTTTTAGTATACGGTAATTCAAAGTTCATGTTGAATATATTTATCGGGTCGCCAGCAGTCACATTTGGATTCCATAACAGTCAAATACCTGCTAATACGAGGTTTACGAGAGTACATTCTAATACTTTTGTTTTTCTTCATCTACAAATTCCAACATAATTAATTAGCACACTCAATAAAATATCTCCGACTCCAGTGAAAGTACATGGTCGTCAACATAGATATTTATCCAGGTGATCACTTTGTTGTACAAATGAGCTACTCGTACGTGCCCATTCGACTGGGTAAAGGAAACGGTAGCAGCCCGTAAGAGAAGTCCCGCGTAAATCAGATAAGGGGAAACTTGACTCCCAGTTGTCACTTTCCAGTTCCCATTTCCCAGTAAACAAACAATATTCAACTGAACAAGCCCTAGGTATTATACGAGTATTTCTTCGCTACTATTAGTTTGCAAGATGTATTTGAAGACACTCGAGCGGTTCATTAGTTTGCATCTCCAAGAATGACTGCGTAAAAGTTTTAATGGAACTTTTTAGCGATACTTAATAAGTTTGCCAAAGAAATAATAGCTGTTTTCGTTTGGTATATTGGAACTTCTTTGTTTTGTAAGGAAAATGTCGGGAGTTGACTGATTGCTTATGTTGAAGTATTGACTTATTTTTGATGGATCTTGTGTTCTGTCCAAGACTATCAATTGCTTTTAAAACCAAAATAACTTCTGTTAGTAAACATACTGGTGTCGACAGGGATTTTAAAATTAAAGTATGTTTTTTGCAGCAGATTTCTTTACTAAAAACAGATGAAACAACAAATGAACATCACAACACAATTTGTTTCAGATACCTAATAAAAACAAAGGGACAAACACAAGAGTGTGTTTTGTGGCACTATCTATATACTGAAATTATTTATCTCACGAGGGAATATTATGTAGGTAAGCACTTTCAAACTGTGTTGAATGACTTTTAGAGTTTATATTTGTTCGAAGTATGTGTTGCAGCATTATGCCTTTTACTTTTACAGGAAATAGGTACAGGTTTGATATGCACCTAATCAGAATCCTAATGTCAAAGTCTCACTGAATTTAGCAGTATACGCACAGGGATGCGGGAAGTGGTAATTTTAGACCAGCATTGTTCAGAACGGTGTTAATGTTTAGCAAGAACGTATAGGTACCCACGCACAACGAGATATCCGGGCAAATAACGGGTCCGCAATATAATTATATTCTGGATTATATTGTAGCGCTACCTGCAAAACCTATACAGCGCTGTCACATCCAGTACAGTCACGAGCATAAGTATGTATACACTTGGCTTTATTCAAAGGCGATTTTCTTCTTTATTTTTTTAATGAAATTTATAATATTAGGAACACAGTATTTTCGAACCCATAGATTTATGTAAAGTGTCGTATTTCAACGTTTCATTCGTTATTTCGTGAAAAAATCGCAATTTAAAGTTGCCAGGTGTTGACATATTAGTGCTCGTGACTGTACATTAAAAATAGTTATATTCTATTTTGTAACTGCTTGCATCCCGACTTCCCGAGTGATCCCGAATATGTACCTTAATAACGCGTACAATTCACAAATATTAAGCGGTGCTGTAGTGTGTGTAAGCTTGTCAATATGCCGTTTTGATTTGTTTCGACAGCGCAGCGTCAGGCTATATGCATCTCCCACCTACGCAAATGTTTTGTGTTTGTACACACGTGCACAAATCTATGCATATTATGAATATTACCATGCTGAGACCGGGCGTTGCGTGCATGATAAACTTCAGCGTGGGTAGATTTCTAGCCTAATGATGCGAATACAGTACCATAATCTTTTAATTGAATAGGAGGGCTAATGAGCGTGTGGATATCCTGATGGTAACCGAATAACGCCGCCGATAACCAGAAGATTCGCAGTTACCCACATGTAAGTCACACACATTTAAACTTTAGTTTGGAGTCCGCCATACTCGACTGTGGAACCTGTGATTGAGTTTTTAGTAGTTGTCATTCGCCAAACACAATGCAGCAGTGCAATGTCGTTAATGCACGCCTATAATCAATGATGGCGGGATACTACCCCGGACAAGCCGGCCCGTTTATGAGCTGTAATCAGCTGCCGACCACAGCCGAGCTCTATAACCACGCAGTAAAGCCCATCTAATGTAATTTACGTATCGAGTATAAAACCTGCAATTATAGCGTTAGATCCGGTGTTCGATTTAGCCGAAATTAATGGAAATGGGGTCGCCATTTATCGGGGTCAGGTTCACATTAATCATAGGACAAAGAAGGTTATTAGCGTAAGTCCATCTCTGCCTGTTCCAAACACGATTACCGGAGTGAAGCGAGAACAATTTCAATGAATATTTTGTCTGAGCATACCAGCGTATTTTAAGTTTTGTATCGCTCTATTTTCTTTGGCAGGAATCCTACTAATTAGAATTTTATTTTTCAAGTTTCTCTTTTATGTGCGTTTCTGATTGCAGGTTTTGGTTTCGCTAGCTGTACAGGATTGCTTCGGGGATATTAAGGAAAACAGCTTAAGAAATATTTCGATAAAGATATTTTGTTTTAATTGTTGCTTACCTTTCTTTTTGTGGCATATAAATTGATTGGTATTTAGATATTTTTTTTAAAAAACGTTGCCCCACACTAGGATTTTTTCCTGTATTGTGAGTGCGTTTACAAACATTTAAATTCACGTACACAAACAGCCAGACCCGGAACAACTACTTGTAGGTCATACAAATATTTGTTCCGTGCGGGAATCGAACCCGCGACACGCAGCGCAGCAGTCAATCGCTTAACCACTGCCGTGCGCCAACCGTGCCGTCAAATATAAATATTTTGTACAAGTACAACACACACACACTACACACCCACATATCACACAAACACACACACACACATACACTTCCTTAAATAGGTAGGTACGTAACTGTTCATTTAAAAGTAGGGAATGCTCTAAATGAACTTCATCTTTAGGTACACAAAAAAGATACCTAGTCGAAAAATAAAACCCAACTATGACAAAAATGCCAACTAAAAAGTGATAAATAAGATATGTACAAAAAAACTAAATCAAAATCGGTTCATCCGTTCGGGAGCTACGATGCCACAGACAGACACACACACACACACACACCCCCCCCCACACACAGACACGTCAAACTTATAACACCCCGTCGTTTTTGCGTCGGGGGTTAAAAATAGCATCCGTTTTGGATTTCGTATAACCAAATCATATCCTCGTTCGTCCAAATACGACGAATAGTTGATGAGCATGAGGGGGAACAGATGAATATACTTAAATTCCTGTTAAAATCCTTCTTTGGTTTTGCCGTAGTCGGGTCAAAAGATTAATTTGACCA
Source organism: Oligia fasciuncula (assembly GCA_963082905.1). NCBI lineage: Eukaryota > Metazoa > Arthropoda > Insecta > Lepidoptera > Noctuidae > Oligia > Oligia fasciuncula. The sequence continues at coordinate 8,407,126 of OY720395.1, read as the reverse complement.
AATACATTTATTAACAAAACCACAGTAGTTTCATTGCACAGTGGTAGAACTTTAATACGTGAACTTTGTTGCAAAGTTCGAATACCACGTGAAAATGTTGCCAATTCAGTGAAACCGGAGCTAATTAAATAATTAATTCACAAGTATATTTCACCAATTACATTGATTTAAATTTAAAGAGAAATGGCAAATAAACGGCATAAAATTATAATTTTGAAGTGGAAATACATTTTGCGTAATTACGAGACGCAACCACAGAGGGTAGCACGTACGCTGAACGACATTTTAACAAAGGCGCGATCCGACATTAAAATAACGAATGGCTTTTAAAAATTCCATTATTTAATGTGCAAACGACGCTTATTAAGGAGTATTTTATTGGCAAAATGCTGAAAATACTCCTTAATTAAAAGCTTGTTTGTTTGAAACTAGTTCGCAAAAAAATTATTGCATTTGCCTGCTCTTTAAAAAAATGCTAGTTATATATTTAAACACGCCATTTGCAGTGTTAAAATGTAGAAAAACAACAAAAGCACAAGTAACAACAGACAACTATACAAATTACTCATTTATCTGTCATGTCATAAAATCCCAGACATTGACTATGCACACATCTCATTTCAAAGAAATCGACATGATTTCTTAAAAGAGATGTGTGCATAGTCAATGCCTATCTGTCAATCTTATTATGGAATGTTCACAAAAGAATAATTTCTACGAAATGCGAGGCGTTTCTTAGTGGTCTTGTCAAATGCTATAGAATTAAATAAACGTCTACGTAGCACCAATATTATATTACATTTTATAACATTGAACAGTGTGTTTTAGAAATGTATGTTCATATTTTAGATTGTGTTACAGTACAGACCTTCAAACTGAACAACTTTCTCCATAGGACCAACATCGAAATCACTAAAAAATAATGAGCAGTCCCATACAAAACTTGAATCCCTACTCGACTCAAGTGTATGGGACAGCTGATTATTTTTCACAATCCCGCTGTATACAAGGATCAATCAATCCGCGTCTCTAGAAGTAGCAGAAAGTACATACATACATACATAATCAGCCTATAATGTTCCCACTGCTGGGACACAGGCCTCTCGGTGAGAGGGACTGGGCCGTAATCCACCACGCGGGCCCAGTGCGGGTTGGTAGATGTCACATGTCTTCGAATTTTTGGTTCTAGGACATGCCGGTACCCTAACGATGTTTTCCTTCACCGTTTTGAGAGCAGTGGTGATGAAATAATTTACACAAAGTAAAGCGCCTGTCTGGGTTCGAACCTACGACCTACAACTCGTAAGTCGCGGCCGTTACGACTGGGCCACCCCTGCTCTCAGCAGCAGAATGTAAATCAACCTAAAATAGATTTCCAAGATTTTTCATACCGTGAGCACAATACTCTAGCAATTAAAATTCTATCCATAATGAGAATACGACTCAATTGTAAAATGGAAATGAATAGCTCTTTATTTCATTATTACTGTAATACGTGGAATTACAGCCACGCTGAACATCCACTAATTAACGTCAACGTTTAATGAGCTTACGTTTTAACCAACCTATGATATCCACATATCAATGCAAATTATCCACAATTACATTATGTACCTAGGTATTTCAATAATAAATACTCATTTAACATCTTAGCGCGACCATTTATCAAAACCCATTATTAAATTTCGTGGAAATGTTTGAAGAATTGGTAATTGCCGTAGAAAGCCATTTGAGGAGGCTGCGGCTTATTTGACGACATGTGGAGTGATCGATGGGCCTGGAGAAATTACTAAGCACAATGCTATGGCGAAAAGTTTTGACAAATGTATGTGACACATTGGAAAATTAACGGAAAATGTACTGTAGGGCAAAACGTTCATGGTAGAAGCTTTTACATATTACCAATATTACTTAGGTATTTTAGCTTGTATCTATCAGTAGTCTTCTTATACAAGTATGTAAAAGACCCCTTTATGACGACGCTTTACGACGCTTATGAAGATTCTTTATGTGAACCCTCACATAAAGAATCTTCATAAGCGTCGATTCTGACGTACGTTATTAGGTTCAGACCATCCTTGGCAATAAACTTCGCTACCAATCTTGCTGATTGACTTGCTTGCGTGAAAATGGTTAGTTACCTGGTGTAGCCTGGGGTATCCTGGGGCTGACAAAAGTATTTGTAGGGCCCAGGTCATAATACTACTACGTAGCCAGAGGGAAAAAACTAAATAAAACTCATTGACGTGTTTCGAAAAGTTTCACAAATGTACTCGCAATGCTTTAGTTAGATATTTAGAGTAAATTATAACGAACTAGCTTCTGCCCGCGACTTCGTCCGCGTGAAATTTCACCCTCCCCCCATTCACCCTCTTAGGGGTGGAATTTAGAAAAACCCTCTCTTAGTAGATACCTATACTCATCACAAAGAACACACCCTCCAAATTTCATGTCTCTAGGACCAGCGGCGTAGGCTGTGCGTTGATATATCAGTCAGTCGGGACTTTGAATGTTATTTATATAGATTTCATTTGACCTCACTAAGTTAACGTTTAATTTTGTTCTGACATCCTTTCATTTAATTTCTCAATACAAGTTGAAGGAACTTTCTTATTTTTTTTTTCATGGGCTTAAAGAAAAATAATGTGGGAGACTGGTGCATAAAGTAAGCCAAAGCCTGTATTTCAGGTCACCATCAAACACTGCGTAACACACTAGTTATCACAATCTGAATAATTTTGAAGGATATGGCTAAACCATTGCTTCATATGTTCGAAAAATTTGTCTGGTCATTATCGTAAATAACTCAATGAATGTTGCTGAAATGTCAAAATGACAGCCATTCCTACTGTTAGTGTGATACCCTGCAGGTCTACGAAAGTCTACGATATTATCTCACAATTAATCTTTTTTCATCCTTTGTATATTTTTTATAATAATCCGATTCTTATCCATACTAGTGTGTCTGTCTGTTACCTCTTCACGCTTAAACCGCTCAACCGATGTAGATGAAATTTGGTATAAAGATAGTTTGAACCCCGGAAAAGGACATAGGATAGGATTTATACCGATATTCCTATGGGAGCGACACTTATGCGGGTGAAACCGCGGGGCGCTGCTAGTCATAAATATATCAACAGAAAAGTATTACACTTACACTAATATTATAAAGGCGAAAGTTTGTGAAGGTGTGTGTTTATATGTTTGTTACTTCTTAACGCTCAAACGGCTGGACCAATTTTGATAAACATTTGTAAGGAGGTAGCTGCAACACTGCATTAACATTAAAAGTAGCCTATATAGGCTACTTTTTATTCTGATATTTCTACGGAATCGACATTTACGCGGGTGAAACCGCGGGCCGCAGCTAGTCTCAGAATAAAATTGTTTGAACATAACGTTATTTTACAAATAGACTGAGTTCCTTTACAGATGTAGATAGGTAATGTATCAGTGGCCTTGTCTCTTGCCAGACTAAGATTTTAGAATCTAGAGATTACAAACTTCCAGGCGATCTAGCTTTTTCCACTTACAAAGTTAATCAGACAATAAACAGAGTGCTGCTAAAATATGTCTGTATTTATCCACAGATCCCTCTAATTGCTACATGATAGTAAGGCAGCTAGAATAAGTAGATTATATTATCACTGCGCGTACTATATTCCATTTGGACCTGAACTAAGTAACCAGAAGACAATTAATCACTTAGCTAAGAAATAAATGTTCGTATGTTCGTAATAAATTTCTCCGCAACGCATTGTGGCCAACAAAATGTTCGTAGCGATACGCAAAGTAAATTGTAGGATTACGAGTTGTTAGAGGAGAAACGAAATTCAGGCCTACCGTTATGTAGCTATGTGAGATTGGAAACATTCTACGAATCCCCATAATCGGAAGATCTTGGTTTATAAATATAAAACCGGGCAAGTGCGTGTCGGGCCACGCACAATGAAGGGTTCCGTAGTAGTTGAAAAACATGTAAGTTTGTACGCACAATATTGAGAGATTAACAAGTTATTTTAAGACCATAGACTTTTTATTGATTTTTTCTGTAATATAAGTTTAGCGTATATTTTCAAAAGTATAGTCTTAACAGTTTTGGAGATAAGGCTTTGTTATTTTCATCTATTATCTTAAATTACTTTAAATCTATTTATTTTAGAATTAAAAAAAATATATATTTGAGACCCTCACAGTTAAGCCATTTCACGTGAAGTGTCACACGGAACAATTGGCTTTAACAGACGGACAGATTGACAGACACATGAGTGATCCTATATAAGGCTTCCGTTTTTTCAATCGGACGTACGGAACCCTAAAAAAAGGATTGTCATATCATCGTGGTATGGCAATATTGAAAGGATCTATTTTGCGGAGTGTGAAAATGTGCCAAAATATAAATGAATGCCAGACAATATGCTTTTAAAATTATTCTTTTACTTACGCATTACTTATTTTTATCATGGACACGTCTTGGTTCAGATATCGGAATGAAGTCACGGATACCCCACGTTACAAAAACATGTGTCTGTTTTCAAGGTAAATATCTAGATCCTCGAAATAACCCTCACCTTTGCAGCTTTTACAGCTTCCGATAAACTCTGGGAAAGATTCCGACTGATATTGTCACATTTATCTAGAAAAATAGGTAAATGTCGTAAGACTAACAAGGTAAGCTTATTACCGGTGACTCTTATTAACTTATATGCGCACTTTATAAGAACAGTATAACGTTACAACATAGAAATCGTCCCTTCCTGCGTCTTCCGTAGCTAATTTAATTTTACTATGTCACCGACCCCTTGTTATTCACGTTACAACCTCCTTCAAACGATCAAATATAATTCGCATCATCGACGATAATTAACATAATGATATTAATTTTGGATGTTAATGTGTGGTTGAGTAAACAGTTTATGTTTACTCAAGCATCTATATTATTATTTGTATTTAATAACACGTGTATTTAGGAGACCAAATATTTTAGTATTTAAATTGCAAACAAAAGGATATTTTATAATGCGGGATCTCCAATTCCCCTCCCCTTCCCCTCCAGAAAATACCTTTCCATAAAATATTTTACCATAAAACGTCATTTCAACTTCTTAGGAAACTTACCTGTAGAAACGTTTAAAACTTCGATGACATCTAATTGAGCAGACCCAAGCTATGTTACGTTAGCCAAAAGAGATATCAACAGACAAGGTTCAGCATGAGCTGGAATAAAAGTAGTCAAGTTATATTGTTTGTACCGTTGCAAATGAGACGTGTAATTGGTAGAAGTTCTGATTTGATTACAAGCTTGATACTCGTGTCTGTCGCACGAATCATTTCATTATTGTTACTTCAGAATACGTCTGCATACCTAGTCGAGAATGGTTTGTTCTTTGAGAAACATTGTTACTTGTCATATTATTCCATATTATTCGATGCTTTTTTTTTACTGTCTAAAACCTACCCGTGTTCCTTCCTTAGCCCTTTATGTTTCGGGGCAGCGGTAACCCTTTCGGACAATCCCGCTGCCCCGGCAGGCTTCGGCCTTATGGGTGATTATAATAATAATAATGATGATTATGCTGACATCTCTTTGAGGCGCGCGTGGAACACGTACGCGCCTGCTCCTGATCGGACGGTGAGCTACCCATTACTCTCCGTCCGCAGGCCCGCGCCAACGATGGCCGGGGGCTTGTGTTGCTTCCTAAATGATGCTGACAGAACGCTTGAAAATGTGGTTTACCTTTTTTTACACCTGAATGCTTTTAATGGTCCATATAACCTGCTTGTTTCTTTCTGTATCATAATATTCCAGGAAATTTCTCAGTACTCAAACCCATTTCTTTATTCTGAAAATGTCATAATCGTAAAATAAATCACAGCGTAAATTTGGACTGAAATTCTAGGCTGCGCTGCGGGATGCCCCTAGTAGTTTCATAAATGTATTCATAGTATGGGAGCTACGTGCCTCTCTCTGCTACGGAATGTCTACGGCGCCTACGCCGTAGCACTGATTAGATTGGACTGAACGAGCACGCAACTTAGTTCTGATAAGTTATTAGGTTTTTCCTTCATTTCATTGTTTGCCCAGTTGATGGTTTCGTGACGTTTTTAAAAAGACACTTTTTGTCCTATTAAAACTGAAAACTATGAGTGTCACACACGCGGTGTACACACAATAATTTTTCTGTTGTATCTGCTACGCTGGCTTTTAATGTGTTAAATAAAGATACCAGTTGTATTTTAAATCAATTAAACACTACTCAGCCTCTGGCTACTGTGATTGAGCGAGATTGCGCATTCAATATATGTTCAATTATCCAACGACGGGCCATATTAATACTGTCACACACAGCACTGTTCACAAAGTTTTATAAGATAATTTGAATTATTTAACACTTCACTATAGAGCCTATAGACTTTTGTAATTGACGGTGTTCGTAAACGAAAGATTATATGAAAATATAATTAGGACTTAGATCATATTATTCCAACAAACTTTTGCATATCAGCTATGGATCGACGATAGTATAAATGTCTTTAAACAAGAACATATTTATGAAGGACTTGTAAAAGTCCTTCATAAATATGTTCTTTACGGAGAAAAAAAAATTGAATCACTTCTTTCGTAGGTGTCATCAAATATCTCTTGGTAATATTTGATGACATCTATATTATATTAGGTATATTGATGGAGGAGGCAGCAACAGCAACGACGTTCTAATACGCGTGATCAGCAAGGCCGAATGATTTTTAAGTTGTCATGTCTTGTGTCTTGACTACTAATATCCTTTCGGAACTATGGTAAGGTATTTTCTAACTGAACAGACAGCTGTGCTGCTGTGGAGTTTGTTGCGCCACTTCTTCTCCCCAGCGAAAGCACTAGGAAGTGGTGAAGGGCTGGCGTTTTGGGGGACTGTCTTATGTAATTTTGACGTTCGAAAAGTGCTGATTCTCAGCCTATTTTGAATAAATGACTTTTTATTTTAATTTTGTATACTTGTGCCAGGAGTGAGTTTCACTTCAAAAGTGTAATACATTGGTATTGAATTAAAGACCCCTCGTTCGTCTACTATACTGTAATAATATTTGGTCTACTCGTATTACTTACTTCTTCCAATAATGTACTGTTGGTATTATCTAATTACATAAATCATCTTGAACTGCGCTTAGCCTGCGACCAAATACAATTAGCGTTATAAACGTTTTGATTCCGTATGCGTGGCGTAGCGCATTAAACCTCGGCTTATGGGAAATTGGTAGATTTTCCCCTTTGGATATATTCCATGGAGAAATGATAAGGCATGAAATAAATGTCCTTTTATTACCAACTTCAAAAAAAGGAGGTTATTTTGTATTGTAATGTGGTTGTTGTGCATTACGAATCTCAATTCACCTTTCGAGATTTTTGGTAGACTATTTAGTAGTTTAATGAACGATTTTGAGATGGTAGTAAGTAGTACTCGTACATAATGATATCATTGGTATTATTACACAGTTGATCTAGATTTTATTATTTTTGCGTAGGTAATTTTATATTTATCTTATTTTTAGATAATTTATAGGTCAGCAAGCTCCAAGGTAATAATGATAATGGTTAAACATTTTATCGAACTACTTTATCATAAATCTTAATTATATTATAGTTAAGTACTTTTATATTTAATGGTAAAACTTATCTTTATCTTAGGAGTCGTAGTATTTGATCATCGTTGACTGGTATATTCTTCCTACTTAAAAAGTCGGTGACAAGCTTACATCTAAACACTTTTAGATGATGAAAGCATTCGCCCGCTAAGCAATTAAAACTTATCCAATTTTTGCCAAAGTGGGAATGGTGGTGGACAGGAAATAAAACTACCTACAGATTTGTTTGACAACTTTTTTTGATTAAAAACCCTACCACTGTTAATGAACAAAAATAAAACCACAAAACTGCGTCACAAAACACAAAACAATTTCAATCATTCAACAACATCATTGCGGAGAGCATCGCGCCGGAAACATGATAAAAATGCTGTGTTCCGAATATTTTCATACATCAGTGATTTTGTATTTGCAGAACAAACTTTCATTCAGTTATTGGTCATCGGCAAATTCACTGTGTAAAGGAAACTTATTGTAACTGAGTCACGCTCTGATTATAATAAAAAAAAACTTCCGTTATCTTGCCAAGTTTTAGGCCATTTGTCAAATTTATCCTTCATGCCACAAAATAGAATAACAGCTTTAGGGAAACTACTGTGAGAGTATGTCCCCTCAAGGAATGTCAGGCACATATACATTACTTTTTGTGTCATGATAGTTATGCGATAGCGATACAAAGGCGTATCATAACTTGAGATTGTATGAAGAGATTGTGGGAAAGGGAAGGTACTTGGCATGAAAAATACGAAATACTTGAGGAACAATGTTTATAACTGAGATATTTTTTAAAAAATATAAAAGCAACATATGTAAAGGTAACTAAAATAAAATGTATTGTCATAGAAAGAACTTGATAAATAAAAAATAGACAGTTATAGGTTCTACCTTTTCGTTATTGAGGAAGCAAAATAACCTCAGGTGCGATAGAGGTTGGTACATTAAATATTACAACTGTAATAACTAGTTTACTAGTAAACTCACATTTGTGTTAATCTCTCCAATTAAGCTAAACTAACCTTTATCCTGGGATGGTTATTACTGCAGTTAAATGGGAGAGATTCGAACTCTAGGACTGTAACTATAACATTTGTTTAATAGTCCTTACTAATCATGGTAGGTTATTTACTGCATAAAAGTATTCGACCGAAACTCGGAAACATGGGCCTTTAGATAAGTCGTAACCCTACTCACCTATCGTTTAGTTTCCGATTCATCGTTACTAACATTTTCTTACTTTTTTCGATAGATTTGTAGGTATATAATTATTATATCGAATTTACTTTACTTGTTATCCTGATAACTTCTTTAAGAGGGCACGGTATCAATAGAATGATACCTCATTTTTTAAATCAATCGTGCTGATTATGATAACATAATAATTGAATAAATAATATTTTTTCCAGCTCTGTAACTTTTTACTGACAGATATTTTTTATGAGTATTTAGTAAAAAATACTTTTTCGGTTCGGTTAGGTATTGTTAGCTGTATTGCACATTTGGATCACTTTGGCCATTTTTTTTACTAGCTCGCGTTGTCCCACTACTGGGCTAAGGCCTGTACTTTCCTGCCAGTTGCCACCTCTTTCTGTCCAGAGCAGTCCTGCTGTGCTATTCTGTAAAAATCTCACAGTGATAACTTGGGTGAAGTGAGCTTAAAGTGAGCTGTCATTAGTATCAATCCCTAGCATCAGATGGAATGACAGCACACTTCACCTAACTTTTCCCGGTGAGATTCTAACAGAATCAACCGGCAGCTCATCCCGCCAATCATCCATTTGCCCATTGTCTTTTGCTGAGTCAAAATACCAAATAAGGATGGAACTCACGTCCTCTCACTCGCCGTTCAACGTGATTGCCACTTCGCATTCGCTGTTGATGCCATCAAAAGTATCGTGTCTTAGGTACAAGTCTTGCAACCCGGCAGTACGAATCACATGAATTACATTATGATAATGTTAATAGTTGTACCTAATCATTTACATTCGAACTAACACATATTGGGGACACTTGAATACGGTGACCGATGAGATTAAATTAGGGTGATAGATGATCATCCAGTATGTTCTGTAATAATATTATGTAGGTAAACACTGTTTATCAATTCGCCTGTCAAGAACAGCTAATAATTTGTGTTTCGTTAGGGTTGCGGTAAAGATTTAGTAATTGATCTTGATAAAAAAAATATCACATTATTTACTGCAGGTACCAAATGAATTGCGGATTTGTATTCGTTCCTTTTTCGTCGCAAGAACGTGTCGGAACTCCAAACAACATGAACACATCAGCCACTTCTTAGGTACACTCGAAGAAGTTATTTGGCATACAGGCAAAATTATACCACAATAATATATTGTGCCAATATTATTTTTTTTTTTTGTATACGTACCTTTAGATGGAAGGAGTGGACCCACACCTGGCCTAAGGCCTCCCCTTTGGCCAGGTGTGGGTCAGAGTAGGGTAGGATTTTTTTTTCCATATGTTGGCTTTTGACTTATTTATCTACTCGACAAACAGAGTGGTTATATTTAAATTTTTTTTTTTTTCTTATTGATTTATTTATATCGTATCGTAGGTATACTGCATCGGTTGATGTCATGACGTCAACGCCGGCTGTTGCTGAACACCAGCGCTGGGGCTATGTGTCGCATAGGGTCGTAGCATTATATTGAGCGATGGCTGTTTTGCGTGGTTGTGACGCATATTTTCTCCCATCTTGTTCTTTTTGTGTTTGTGTTCTTTCTCTGCATCATGCTTACCACAAAAAAACCTATTTTCTTTCTCTTTTTAATCGACTTCAAAAAAGGAGGAGGTTCTCAATTCGACGGTATGTTTTTTTTTTATCTAAGTAAAAGAATTAACTACTCAGCACACTCACAACGCATTTTTAACCGACTTCAAAAAGGAGGAGGTTCTCAATTATTAGTCGGAACCTTTTTTTTTTTAATTTTTTTTTTATGTATGTTCCCCGATTATTCGGAGACGGCTAGACCGATTTCAAAAATTATTATTTTGTTTAAAAGAGTATACTTTCCAGGTGGTCCCATTGTCATCAGGTCAGGATCTGATGATGGGATCTTGGAGAAATCGAAGGAACTCTTCAAGTATTATAGGCACACCTATAGCGATTTGGGTATTTTTTATAGTAACTCGTGCATTTGCTCTCGGAAAGCATCATTTGGTGAAGTGGAACCGATGATGAAGACCACAGATGGCCACCGGAACTACTCAATAATAAATATTTCCCGGTTTGCGATTCGATTACTTACTTTAATATGGTTGCTAAGCAAGTTATGCTCGTCACAATGCGAATGGTGAAATGGAGCTGATGGTGGAATACCAGGAGAACTCTTCAACAATTAACGTCCCTGCATCGGGAAAAGCAATATTTTGTAAAAGGCGATGAGCAAGTTGGCATTAGGCTATTGTAACTTAGATACATTATAAACAGACACACTAAAAAGCGAGAAATAAAAACTTTTTAACAAAAAAAAAACCGACTTCCAAAAAAACACTACAAAGTGAAAAATAACTTTTATTTCGGAAGTCGGTGGCAAAAAACTAAAATACAGATCCAAAGACACCGACTTCCGAAATAAAAGTTATTTTTCACTTTGTAGTGTTTTTTTAGAAGTCGGTTTTTTTTTTGTTAAAAAGTTTTGACCAAATACCTTGTTCGACTGTACCCATGACTGTACTATTAAACAGACCATTACCTTCAAATGACCTCAGAATTTAGGTCCTAAAGGATAGAGGCATTGTTATGGTGAACCAAGAGACAATTGTCTACACCATGACATTGTTTATCTCTAAACCCCTTGTTGGTTAAGACAAGGCTTTGTTAATAAGGATCTGTTCATCCTTTGAGGCGCTTAACTGGTTGAATGCTGTAATTACAGAAACAATTAAAAAGCCATTGTGTCTCGGATGGATCCACGTTACATACGAAGGTTTAAATATTAGTAGCAATGCACCAACACCCGATTTCTGAATTGAGCATTTGAAGATGAGAACTTGTAAAACTACTGTACTTATTATTGTTGTTTCTTGTTCTTGTTTCTATATTTATGTTTGTAATTTTGGTGTACATACATAGCATTACTTGAGGAGAAAGCCCGCGAAATTCAAAATGACTTCGCAAAAAACGTAAGAAATTTTGAATTTCACAGGAATCACCATAACTGCCTAATGCTGAAGTAGACTTTGACAAGTTGCCAACTTCAAAAGAAACCGAGTGTGAGGCTGCCTGCTAATACCTACCAATTAATGTTTTAATTAACATATTAATGATTTTAATTGTTTACGGTCTTGATTCAAGGCCGCATCGCACGTGGAGATCGCGTGTGTAACTTAGTTCCGATAATCCCGGAATAGTAACTCTCAGAAGATCTACTCTTCGCAAATAATAGAAAAGCGGACCGTTTTCTCCTTCTAGTTAGTACGTACCTATTACGGTGAAGTGAAAACTAAGGAATTATTTTCCAATACTTTAGTTTTATTGCCAAAGTTTATGGCAATAAACAGTGGGCGTAATTTGCTTGATTCCTGTCAAGCTTCTTTTAAAATAATTGGTTGTTGTATCGTACAGTATGCACATTCCAAGTTTATAGGCATAAACGGCAACCTCTTTTACTAAGTACATAAGTTTCTGTGTTTAACGTTGATTATGAAGGTGGACCGACGACCTTGTGAAGGCCGCAGGAACCCGTTGGATACAAGAAGCACAGAACCGGTCGAAGTGGAAGTGCTTGGGGGAGGCCTATGTCCAGCAGTGGACGTCTTTTGGCTGAAATGATGATGATGATGATGATGACAAATGCCAAATAATTATTAAGTACGATATCTATAACTGTTCCCAGTTCAACAGTGGAATGTGTAGCTTAAAAGTTAGGCAAAAGTTGATCAAACGTTATCTTTTCTATATCTAGATGGAATGGACGGTATTTCCATGTTACAGGATCTTACTCGAAGAGTTTCATATTTCCGAAGTATAAAGTTCCCGGAGAGTGCTGTTTGTGTATGGTTTTTATATTTGTAAACTGCGGAGTTCTTATCTAATTTAGTTCTTTACTGATATCGGATATTGGTCTTGGAAAAGTTAATTTAAATTATAAGTAATTATATAGAAGATAAAACTATTAGGGTATGGTTACAAAATTAAAAAATGTGATGAGTTTCTTTATGGTACCTACCTAACTACCTATAGTGTAACACATAGGTATTAGATCGGTAGGTAGGTAAGTTTCTTATAATCATAATAAGTAAAGTACCTGAACCATTTTCTACAATAGTCTAATTTATCTCTTCCCAAATGACAAGTTGAACGTATGTAAAAATAGTCTCCGATATTTAAAAAGCATATATTGATATAACTAGCACAAATAGTAAATAGTTGCAGTAGGTGCACTTTTGACGAGATGGTATAGACGTTAAAATTTAACGGGAGACAAGACCGACACCATTTTTATAGCACCTCTTTCACGCTAAGCTAGTGAGGGAATTTGCAGGTGGGTCGCATTCTTTGAGAGTTTCATGTTTCTTTCAGGCACAGCTATACGGCTGTAACTGAGTCTAATCTCTCAATTATTCAGCAAGGCTTAAAAAGCATTCCTTTCATTTGATCGTTTGTATAGAAATGTTTTTTAACATTCAATTTCGTCGAACTTGTACTTGGAGGCCTAACCGAGGTAATCTTGTAGAAAACGTAAAAATAAACGTTGTTATGTTTAAAAATAGAAGTTGCTGTAGGGAGACCTATAATTTTGTTTTATTCGCAACATTCATTCACCTAGAAAGTCTACGAGTTTCGCCCTTCGCAGCTTTAGATAAGATTTTCAAGGAATAATATTTTCTTTTTTAAAAATACGATCGAAAGAGAATTTTAATGTGAGCTGTCGATTTGTGTTTTAGCCCACATTTCGATAGAAACTGATTTTACCAAAGCGAATAAAACCAAGAGAATTGAGGTAAGAAAATAATAATAATATAGGACCTGCTTATTGCTCACCTACTTTGTGAATTAAAATATTTACTTATTAGAACAAGTAGTGAATTAACTAGTATAAAGTTCCATTGACTCGAAAAGAAGAAGAATTGTGTAATTGATCACGAGTTTAGCAGCTCACGATTATTTTTCTTGTTTTGGAACATGTACCTAATTATTTTATTTAACCCAAAAAGAAAATTAAGATAGGTAAAATCGTGCACACACAGGCTCTTTGGCCGCTATAATTGGAAAGGTATTTAATGGTCTGCTTGAGCGCCGGTTTGGTGAGTATTTAAAGTTGAGTGATGCTCAGTTTGGTTTTAGGAAGGAACTATCAACTGAGACCGCTATCTTGGCGCTTAAGCAGTTTAAAGGTAATCAATGTAATAATAACACCCGTTTAATATCTATAAACCCCTGAATAATATTTTCCATGTTGAATAAATGAATATAAAGATAAACTATAACCAGCACTAAATAAAGAAATTAATATTACCTAATAAAGAAATTCAAGATCATCTCATTAATCTATTAATTAAACTAATTTCCGACGAATAAGTACATAATATTTTTGGAATCGTCTCCTCGAGCCCTTTACGCACGCACACATTCACACATTAGCCAACCATTACGAGCGCAAACGTCAACACAGTCGCCACGTGTAAGCGGCGAAAAAAACCCAAATACAATGTCTTGTGTGGTGAAATGATGTAAAAACCTTAGAGGTCGGAAGAATAAAAAGCAAGGAATCACGTTTCATAGGTAGGTAAATGAATAATTCAATCACTTAGTTCCCAACAATCGTCATTCACCCCAAGAAAATAATTAATCAAAGGTCAGTGTTGCCAATATTCACGTGTGCAAATTACCCAAAATATGGGAAAATAATTTTTTATTCATTTGAATTTATTTAGGATAAATGGTTAAAGAAATTTATTTCTGAATAAGAAATTACAAAGATTTCACTTACTTGAACATTTTTGGGAGAGGCCTATGTTCAGCAGTGGACGTCTTTCGGCTGAAATGATGATGATGATAAGAACTTTGACACACAAACTAAGCAGCTATTATTTTTCTTTACAATAAAATCATTTACGTTATGACATTTCACTTCGTACGCAAATACAAAACTTAAAACTTTTCAATCCACTCGCAAAAGAAAGAAATACCGTGGTCGCAAATATTCATTATACATAGTTATGGAATGCGAACCCGGTGCCACAATAAAGCAACAATTACAAATATGTGTCTTGTTTACATAATTATAACCATAAGAATCGTCAATACATCTCTCTAAAGAATCATATTTTGATCAACATACAACATGACACTGACCTGCAAATTGCAAAAAACGTAAAAAAATATAATTTCACGGGCTACCATAACGCATTCACCTTTACCTTTTCAAATGGTACGGTATAATTCTGCCTACATTTCCAAGAAACATGTCTGCTGGCCTATATTTGTCCTAGAATAAAATAATAATAAATGGGTAATTTCCTCTAACATGGCAACCCTAAATTCACTCACCCAGTCAACAGGCGCCGCCGGCCACTAAGGGACACAGTTTTGTCATAGCGGGAGTTCCGTCCGACTTTTTAGGGTTCCGTATCAAAATGGTAAAACGGAACCCTTTTGGTGAGACTCAGTCTGTCTGTCTGCTATCAACTTGAAATTTGGAATAGTTTTAGATGACGTTTGCCCAACTATTTTGCAAATAAGAAATATTTTTTTTAGGCCGCATAGTTTTCGACTTTTAATGAAAAATTAAAAAAAAAATACCGTTCGCCCTTATCTCCGAAGTTTGCAAAGAGAAAAATCTGAAATAATTCTATGTGATAGAAGTTCAAGTCCAAAATAACATTTAATTACAATATTATTTGTCAAAAACATAAAAATATACTGATCATTATGAAATACCAAACATTAACAACATTATTGCAACAATTTACAAAAAATATACATTGCCCGCTGTGTACTCGCTCAATCAACACAATGACCAAATACGCGTACAATGTACTGCATGCATTGCGTCCTCTACACTTCAACCGTTGACGTTTCGTCCTTTGCTCTGATTGGCTGTGATGCACGGCGCATGGTTATCGATAGTGAGGTAACCATGTGGTTAAATAAAATCATCGATAGTATTCTCGACTATATTTACGTTTGACAAAGTTAATTTTTGGATTATTTTATATTTAATTAATGATAGTATATTTTTATTTAGACGTATTTTGAGTAGGTTTATTTAATATTATATTAATCATTGAATGAATCCTACCGAATGTTATAAAGGGACTAATCTCTGATTTTTTATTTAAGTTTATGCATTATGTGTATTATTTTGTTATATTTACGTTTATATTCTTAAAACTTTTATTTACACCATTTAGTAAAATTAAATTTAGGAATTTGAATTATGCAATAAATTATAAATTTTAGGTTTCCTAAATTACGTTTTGTTTGTTTTATTCCAAGGACAGTGATTATTTGTAATTAATCAAAATAAAATAAAATAATTTCTTAATATTTATTTAATGTTTAATTTTTCTCCATAAATTCATCAGATAATTTATCGACAAAGAATATCGACTTTGTCAAGCACTAGCGTGTATGAAAATTTTTATTGAATTTATGCGTGTTTGAGTGTCTATGCCTACGGGAGCGTATTGCTAGTGGGTGAACGAATATCTGCCCTGAGATTTATGTGTGTGTGATTTGGTTGTGTGCGAAATATTTGTAAACATAGTATTGCGTATGTGTTGAAATTAAAATAGTGGGAGTCAAGCGGCGACACTGGTCCTAGTACAAAATTGCAGCGAGGGCCTTTCCAACCTTATTTATCTATTCCGTGTACGGAACCCACAGTGCGCGAGTCCGACTCGCTCTTGACCGGTTTTTTTTATACGTCTATGCATTTATCGACATGCGCCAAAAACATAACCCTTCTTGTCAGTCAGGGCTGTGTTTGACGATGTCTATTTTATTTATTTATAACTGTAGTGCGCGTGACAGCGTCATGAAGGTTTTGCTGTGATTTCTTGTTAAAATATTTTCGTTTAAAAAAAAGGTGAACAAAATGTTTAACAATGCATAACTGAAATATTTAAAAATGCATGTTTTATACACGACATGTTTTTGATAAGTCTTTTACAAGTTACTCATCTCGTACCTTTTTTTTTTTTTTAACATGGAGAAATGCTCATGGATTCTGCACTACCACGGGGAGATAGTGCAGTTATGTGGGACTCTAACCCACTAAAACTCCACGGTGTACTCCTCTGCCGCTTACGGCGGGAACACGGGCACGCGTTAGCATTCATCCGTGAACCCGCCACGGCCGTCCGTCACCGGACCCTCCTCTGGGGAGTACTCCCCATCACCGGCGCACCAGAACACATAGCACGCCGTGACCACCTCAGGGACCAAACCAGCACATGGACGCCAGACGACCCCGTGTCTGGGCACTCTTGGTCCCCCTTCGACGGGTCAGATCATTGGCCCCGCCGCCTGCCAATTTTCGGCCGCAGAGGATAGGGAGAGCGGCGCACCGCAATACCTGCTATTTATATTAAGTGTAACATTAAATCAACACAATTCCCCCCCCCCCCCATTACACAGGAAGGCGAAGAAATGATATAGTATACTTAGTCCCATCTTACAAAACCACATTTGCTTGTAAATTTATGCAATATTTAAGTCCATTCTTATATAATAAAATATCGCAATACGTTAACCTACGTAATATGACTTCTTTTGCCTGTAAGAAAGTTCTTGTTGAATATTTAAAACAACTTAACTATGAAAAAACGGAGAAACTATTGAAAACTTGACTTAAACAAACACATCCACATCCACGAACAAACAACACACACACCACACCTCACAAACATCTAAACCCATATTCAAAATATCATGCTCACACACACACACACACTGATATCACTTGCTTAAACATTTCTAAACCTATTATTTGAGCCTGCAGCTATTAACTAAGTTTATGTAAGTTCCTACGAAAATAATAATTAAGTCTTATAGGACAAAAATATATCGATTGTCTGTAAACTTTGCATATTACCTATATACTTAAAGGCAATAAATCATCCTTATCAGAAGAGGTTATGTTGCGTGGGTTTGCGGGCGAGGAGTTGAAAGTATGTGAAAATCATTATGAACAATCACAAGATATCTAATCCAATTATTTAACTAACTATAACGCGTGAACGACGTTCCACCAAGTACGTGGGGCGCGAGCGCAACTAATTTACTCACAACTGGATATCTTAACATAATTCTTCCGATCTATCTCGTCTTTTTCGATTCACCCATGTGAATGTACCCTCACTTCATTTTTTTCTACAATCTGGCGGGCCGCCTCCCCAGTACATGGTGTTACGTCAAAATGACAGTTGACATATCTTCTAAAAAAACAATATTAAGCAAAGAGGTTGGTATCGCCGAACCAATTCTCTAGACGCGCCGACACGGCCACCCTGACTATCGCACGCCCTCGTGCGCTTGTCATAGCTGATATTGCGCATCTGAATTACCAGAGGAAATAACATTCCATTGGTCAGCTCGTCCATTCCTGACGTGCACACGTATAGACTAACATTTAGTGGTCTATCACTAAAAAGAAGCACAGCCTCAACTACATGAATAAAGCATAACATGTGCTGGGAGTGCTTGGCCCTCTCGTCAAATCACCAAATCGCCATGCGGCGTAGGCTGGCGTACTATGCACCTTTACCTAGCCACCCAATCGCTAAGTGGTGTGGACCGGGCGTACTAAGCCCCTTCAACCAACCACTAACTTACCATGCGGTGTGGACCGGGCGTACTAGGCCCCTTCGACCAACCACTAAATTACCATGTTGTATGGACCGGGCGTACTAGGCCCCTTCGACCAACAACAACTCACTATGCGGCGTAGACCGGGCGTACTGGGCCCTTACGACTAGCCATGTTGTATGGACGAGGCGTACTAGGCCCCTTCGACCAACAACAACTCACTATGCGGCGTAGACCGGGCATGCTGGGCCCTTACGACTAGCCACCACTACATGGCGTAGACCGGGCGTACTGGGCCCTTCTGACTAGCCAAAACCTCACCTTGCGGCGTGAACCGGGTAGAGCCCTTCCGACCACGCTAAGCAAATGCTACTGTGTTTGCGTGTTTATGAAGGATCTATACAACGTATCTACTTTTAGTTTCATCTGCTTCATTAATGAACGAATGTGATTCAGAGTATCTATGAAGCTGTAAGGGTTCCTGACTTGCGGTATCTGAGCCAGCGGTCAGAGTACCCTCACTGGACACCGAAAGAGTATCATTATCGCTATCAATAGGTGATATTTCGTCAAGTTGTCCCAAATCACGCGCCTCATCATTAATCGTATTTGATGCTAATTCTACTAATCCTTCAAACCTTTTGGGTACTAGACGCAATTTTTCATGAGAGTACCTATTTGTTTATGCGGTTGTACCAGTCATGGATTTCAGTTCGTAACAGTCGTTTTCAAGCACACGAGTTTTAACAAACGGACCCCGGAATTTACGCGACAGTTTGGTTTGGTTGCGTTCTCAACCTTTGACAAAAACAAACCTTGCATATGTATAAGGCCGTACTTGTACCCTACCGCGGTTAAATCTTTCGAGTATCGGGTGCTGCAGCCTGTTTAATTTCACAGGATGCGTCGTTTCGATACATTCTAAATTTGCGCGGGTGGAAGTATTCGTACTGATATTGGGTGAAATTTAAGACATATCAATACCTAACGACTGGGCTTGAATACTGAACATGAGTTCAGTGGGTGCGTATCCCGTTATCCTAGATCGAGTACAATTCAGAGCAAGTTGAACAACATCATGTTCGTCGCACCAAACTTTATTAGAATCATTTTCTATTACCTATGGTTAATAGGCTCTAAGTGTACGCATTACGCTTTCGACCTATCCATTAGCCCTGCAGCAACCAGGCGCAATTCAATTCCACGCTCGAGGCATAATGTTTCTAAAGTCAGCACCTCAATTTCTCCCTCAGCAAGTGACAACCGATAGGAACGCCCCCGAACAGTCCTACATGGGTCCATTAGGCAACCCACCTGTGGTCGCGCGACGCATAGGCACACCATCCACGAAGAACCCTCTATATCTCCGTAATACTGCCACTATCAAAAAGAAACAAAATGACCTCACCAATGATGTTGACAGGGCACCTCCTGCCATTTTACGCTTGTAAATCTGCACTTATCCGCGCGCCGCATGCTGCTCAGCTCCAGACGTCCACTCCGGGCAGGCTGAACCAATGCGTCCAGGCCCCCCACAAACAAAACAGGCAACAGACCCCTCCTTCTCCGCCTCTCATCATCACTTCACTCTGACCATGTTTTCCCATGGAAACTTCATTGATCACAGGTTGTTCTAATGGAATCTCACATATCTCCTCAATATCTAGCCCTCTAGATCCCACTTCTGATAAAGGCAATAAATCATCCTTATCAGAAGAGGTTATGTTGCGTGGGTTTGCGGGCGAGGAGTTGAAAGTATGTGAAAATCATTATGAACAATCACAAGATATCTAATCCAATTATTTAACTAACTATAACGCGTGAACGACGTTCCACCAAGTACGTGGGGCGCGAGCGCAACTAATTTACTCACAACTGGATATCTTAACACAATTCTTCCGATCTATCTCGTCTTTTTCGATTCACCCATGTGAATGTACCCTCACTTCATTTTTTTCTACAATCTGGCGGGCCGCCTCCCCAGTACATGGTGTTACGTCAAAATGACAGTTGACATATCTTCTAAAAAAACAATATTAAGCAAAGAGGTTGGTATCGCCGAACCAATTCTCTAGACGCGCCGACATACTATGCGTTGTGATCATTTCTGTTCGTAGATAATGCAAAATGTTTTGTTGCCTACCTGTTTACATTGGAACATAATATCATAGATAGTTGTTATAGTGTGAAATAATAGTGGAATACTATTTGTATTTAGAACTGGTTAATTGTGTAAGAGGAAGACTGTCCTACCACAGTATAAAGATATACAGTATTTCGACTTCATCCAAACGGACGAAACGCGAGCTATACCTACGCGCCTCGACCGCGGCATGCGCTCGGCATGCAGACAGTCGCGACTGTGCCGCAGTGACGAACGGACGGTGAGTAGTTTTTTTTAACAATAACCGCGCAAAATAAATTGAAGTACATATTTATTAAGACGAGTAGGATATATTGTGCTGTTTTTGGTTGCATGAATTCGTCAATAACGCATCCAGAGATAACTTTTTTTAGATTACCTGGAAACTCTGAAAGGTAAGACTATAAAATAATTTTACTTACTAGTAGGTAGGTACATAATGTGTGTCTTTTTAATGGATAAGTATTTCCTTTTATCTCCCGAAAAAAAAGATGTCTGGATTAATAAATAAAGTGAATAGAGTAAAGGAAAGTGATAGACACGAGTGAAATAGGTAGTTATAGGCGGTTCATGAATCATTATACGGTAGGTACGCTTGTGTTAAAACCTCGGGGCATGTATGTTTTGTTTTGTTAGTTTGTAAAATTCAAAGTAAAGACGTGGTTTTTATTATTAATATTTATGTACACACAGTAAAATACTATAACAAAACTAAATGGAAACACAAAGTAGGCAAATGTAATTAAAATGCTGGAGGCGGGCAGCCCTATCGCATGTTTACGTACCGCGCGGCTGTAGGCATTTATTTCAAGGTTACGGCTGAGTTACAATACTGTATATCTTTATACTGTGGTCCTACCGTGATACAGTTTCGACTAGTACCGAGGACAGTGTGAATCGAATGCTACAACCTAAATAACAATATCAGTGTAAGTAATTTGTTGGTGAGTGATTAGTGTTTAAATGCGTACTAAATGATTATCAATTACGACGTAAGTACTTAACGAACAACATTTGTATGACGTTAGAAAGGTGAGAAATATAATCACATTATTGTATTCAAGTGCAGGTTGTAGGTACTTTTATGATGCAAATAAAGTTATTATTATTATAATAATACGGCACTCCTCTCCCGCCGCGGCCTCCAACCCTCAGCCGCGCCCATCTCGTACCTACACCAACTATGAAATCGTGAAAAAAAATCAGTTGATCCACACGTGTCCAGTTATGCGAACATAAATGTATGGATCAGCTGACTTTTTTTTTCACGATTTCAGGGTTGTTTCCATAGTAAATGTTGCCCATAATGATGAGTAACTACAATGACCCCTTTTAAGGATTAAAAGGATCAAAATGTAACGGTGTATAAATGGGTATTAACGTGGTCTTAGGATGAAAAAATGAGTGTCATTTTAATGTAAAATGTATCTTCATTATACTTATGTATGAAGGGAACGAATTTTTTGTTTTCATTAAACCTTGGCGTTGTTCATTTTGGGTCACGTTGCCTACCGAATATTTTATTTTTATAAGTTAAACTTAGTGTTTCTGTTAATTAGTCTTATGCAACAACAACACAATACAAGATGTGTATTACAATGCTCTAAGATGAGCATGTACAGGATGAAAATGAATAGGTGCGATAAATTAAAATATCTAATTCAACGTGTTATAAAATTAATTTAGAGCATGTTATTAAGGAAAGGGATGCACAACGTGCCCGTAGGCGAGCGCTTTGGTAACGACGTCGCGCCCTTTTTTTCGTAGGAAACTGTTAAAATCGGTAAATGCCGCTAGTTTAACGCGTTGCCAACTTACTTCATGTTGCGAACTCAGCGATGAAAGGATTGCTTATCAGTGCGCGCTAAAATTGATATTCTAATTCTGTTTTCAACATACTTGCTTGTAAAGTGGCTCTTAATGAACCGATTTTAGGTCCATAATGCAGTGTATTAAACACGCGTGCTTTTTAGGGTTCCGTACCCAAAGGGTAAAAACAGAACCCTATTACTAAGACTTCGCTGTCCGTCCGTCCGTCCGTCTGTCTGTCACCAGGCTGTATCTCATGAACCGTGATAGCTAGACAGTTGAAATTTTCACAGATGATGTATTTCTGTTGCCGCTATAACAACAAAATAAAATAAATATTTAAGGGGGGCTCCCATACAACAAACGTGTTTTTTTCTGCGTTTTTGCCTTGTGGTACGGAACCCTTCGTGTGAGACTCCGACTCGCACTTGGCCAGTTTTTAACTTTATGTTACCGCACTAGTTCGGTAACGCCACAGATAACTATTTACTAGTCTGAGATGTGCGCTTTTTTAATCTCAGCAAAGAGCATCATGCCAAAGTTATCCGAGAGCCATATTTCACTTTTTTTTTTAATAGTTAGTCTGAATTGTTCTTGGTCCCAAAATGAACTAAAATGTATTTACCTTAAATTGCCCGTGGTCGCTCCCGAAACCAAACGGAAAAGACCCTGACTGGCGTTCTATTATTGCGGATTCTCACTGAACTTAATGTATATTTCTCTATGCCAATAGGTATTTCTAATTCCATACTAACTAAACTACAGTTTGACGTACGACAACACTACGATCAGTCTAAACATTATTTTGTGTTTATTATATTTTTTATATAGGCTGTTTATCGGTCTTGTCAGTACTTTCATTTACACCTGCGCGAGCAACGATAACGCGGCGCGCCGAAAAACAAAACCAGCGCGCCATTTTCCATAAAAGTTAATAACAATTAAATATTTTTCCTCGCAAGTTTCTTGAAAAACGTCGTATGAAAGGCACGTGCATTGATCATTACACATAGCACACATGTATCATAATGTTAGTATTAATTTTAGCGCGCAGATTATTAATTTTATCAAAATAAAAAAAAAAACTGGAACGGTGACAATTCATATCTACGTGATGGCAATAACTTTGTTTGCACTATTTAAAGCGATAATTACATGATTTTTATCAAGAACTTAAATTTAGGAAATGACAATTTATTATGATTATGTAACAGTTACTGCACCTCCTATTTCGATTTGTCGCAAGTTTTCCCTAATCCGTATTAATGTATACCTATAACTAGTTGTGATAATTCTAATTAAAACTTGTTATCGGAGTGTCAAGAAATCACGCATAATTTTAAAATCACTAAAGTATAAATAAACAAACAATACTTACATGAGAAACCGACTAGACATTAGGCAACAGATTAAATTGAGTAGCATTTATAACCCGTATTCTGTGTAGTAAAACTCGGTCGACTCGAAATTACCGTTTGTATGATAGGTAATACGGGCTGGTTTCCGCAACTTCACAAACATTTTATCGTAAGCAAAATACGTGCATTGAGCACGTATTTTGCGTACGATAAAATGTTTGTATGATACAATTGTCGAGGTTTTACACAAGTAGTACAATCCGAGTCGACGTTCTAGTAGTCCCACAGTTTAGTGCAGAGCGTATGGACACGAGTGGTGGTCGTGACGTTAACCGACCCGTGCAACTCACGCCGGGCGCAGCTACCCCGCAGCGCCACCGCGCCGGCACGGCACGGTAATTCTCCGTAATAACTTAAGCGATGCTCCCCATACAGTAAATTTAACTACACTTAAGTCCGACACACCCGCTCCTATTACGGCAGATTGCATACCGTTTGTTATGCCACTTCCAATCTTACCTGAACAATATTATGTTCAGTTTGAAGATATTCTCTAGAGCTTCTTGCACTCGACAGATATCTTAATTTTGAAAGTTACAGAAAAAAGCTCCCAAGTTACACTTCTATCTGGAAAGAACTATTTAATCCGTAACTTCAAGTGTAAAAGATTGCCTCGACTTGTATTATAAAATGGTCTCACTTGGCCCTCCACTTCAGCAATAATTTTCCTACGGCTTTGTAGAGCGCAACCCGGGATTTGGTAAAAACGTTTTCAGCTTTACGGTGAGATTGCTTTCATTTCCATTGACATTCCCAACGCCACCAGAATTAAACAATACAAAAAGTGAGTTTACGTAGGAAGGTAATGTAGTTTTTTATTTTTTGTACACATTATAGCTAAGCGCTTTTTCTCTCGACATATAACCTAAAAAATAAAGTAAGAAATAAAACCTAACTATAAGTTGAAATTGATATAACAGCGCCCAAAGGAAGAAGACAACAACGACATAACAAAAATAAAATTGAAAATACCCCACTGACTAGTCGGGCATTGCTTTAAGCGAAGTTGTCGAAGCTTACGGATATGAGACAAAATATATAATTTCTTACGCTTAAATTATTGAGGGTATTGCCACATGTTAGCTATAA
The DNA here is from genome assembly GCA_963082905.1 of Oligia fasciuncula. Classification (NCBI taxonomy): domain Eukaryota; kingdom Metazoa; phylum Arthropoda; class Insecta; order Lepidoptera; family Noctuidae; genus Oligia; species Oligia fasciuncula. The sequence goes on along the minus strand of OY720395.1, from coordinate 8,382,252 downwards.
AACAATCGGTATCCAATCATGTAATCAATTGTGGATAAAATTTTATAGAAGCTCAATCTGAGTATTTTGATAAAACCGATGGTATTTGGCACAGTTACTATGAAAACAACAATATGTTTCGTGGTTTAAAAGCAACAGCATATATGGGAATAAGTAGGACATATTGTGTTGATATCGTCACAAAATCGTCAGTTTCCGTTAGAGATCACCTTCCATTATGGTAATTAGGATCAGGATGCGTAACGTCACTTCCTAGAATTGTACTGAATAACGTTCGAAAGATCTACTATTTTATTGTTTGTTGTTAATGTATCTTTATGAATTAAATAACTATACATGTTTAAAAACAAGAAAACCAAATCGAGAACTGCTAAGCTCGTGATAAAACTTATTCTTCTTCTTTTCGAATCGATGGCACTTTACCAAAACCTACCTACAGCTTTCCTACCTTTACCTTTTTACTTTTTTTTTTTTTTCCTTTCCTTTTATTTTTTTTTTCCTTTTTTTCGTCATAACCAAAAGTAATCGTCTCGCGATACTGCAATTGACGCGATTGTTGTACGAATTTTGACTACAAACGGGACTTGATTGATCGCGCTGACTATACCGTATTCATATATAAGAGCGCGACAATCGCGTAGGTAGTCCCGCGATTATCGCTTTTACATTACTTTGTGCATAAATATTTTAATTAAGTATTATTATATTATTGCTGAGTCCATTTAGATTGCTATCGACACGCTAAGAAGAAGAATATTTTAATTCACAAAGCGGGTGAGCATTACGCAGGTCCTACATTTTCGAGCTTGTGTTTGCCAGGCGCTCGTTTGTTCTCAGACTGGATTGTCTTAATGCCAGTTAATTAGGTGAGGGCATTTCACAGGACAAACCGCCTCATTCTTTAAATGAAAGAAGTTTTTGTTACAAAATTTTGTCACTCTTTTACTTTTATAAAGACTTAAAGTTCCTTTTAACTTATTAGTATTGTAAAAAATATCAAGATAAATGGTGTAGATTAATTTCAGTACCTGTTGGGGGAACTCTTATCATCTTTTATACTATAACCATGGTATACGACAAGTTTACACCTCTATATTTTTCCTCTAGTCTTTCATTTTATATTTCAATAGTTCGCTTAAAAAAATATTATTGGGTCAAGGCCAGGATTTTATAACGTGCTGAAACAATTCTATCAAAGATAGCAGGAAGTGCCACAAACTATCCGTCAATGTTTATGGTCCCGTCGAGCGATCTTTCGTCCGACTGTTTTTCATTCGCTATTCAAATAGTTTTCCCTCACAGCTATTTGCTCGTGATCTAAGCAACCACAAACTTTTTCCTACTAGCTTTGTTTTCTTACCTCAATTCTCTTACTTTTATTCGCTTTGGTAAAATCAGTTTCTATCGAAATGTTGGCTAAAACACAAATCGACAGCTCACAGTAAAATTCTCCTACGATCGTTTTTTTCATAAAAGAAAATATTACCTATTCCTTGAAATTCTTATCCAAAGCTGCGAAGGGCGAAACTCGTAGACTTTCTAGGTGAATAAATGTTTCGAATGAAACAAAATTACAGGTCTACCCACAGCAACTTCTACTTTTAGACATAACAACGTTTATTTTTACATTTTCTACATGATTACCTGTGTTAGGCGTCCATGTACCTACAAGTTCGACGAAATCGAATGTTAAAAAACATTTATATTCAAACGTTCAAGTAAACGGAATGCTTTATAAGCCTTGCTGAAGAATTTTTATCAATCTCCCGACATAAAAGGCGTGAGATTACTCTGTTTTAATCAACATGAAAACCGCATAGCTGTGCATGAAAGAAACCTGAAACTCTCCAAGAATGCGACCCGCCTGCAAATTCCCTCACTCGCTTAGCGTGAAAGAGGTGTTATAAAAATGGTGTCGGACTCGTCACGAGACTAAATTTTAGCGCTGCCCACGCAGAATCAACGCCATCTTATCAAAATTGTACCTACTTAAAATTGTACTACTAAATATTCATTATTTGTATCATGAATCAATTTATGCTATGTCTATGACATATCGGCGACTATTTTTACATACGTACTACTTGGTAGGTATTTGGCAAAAGATGAAATTAGACTATATACTATTATCATTTTATTCATGTTAATAACATATTATTTTATAGAAAATGCTTCAGGGACGCGAGTTATTGTGATTATTGGAAACATACCTACCTACCCCTACCGATCTAGTCCTATGTGTAACTATAGGTAAACACATATCTTATCTTGTCATTTAAAGGTAATGGTCTGTTTAATAGTATATTCATAGCTACCGTAATCTGGCCCTACTTTGCTCCTAAGGTGGTAAAAATGCTCCACTTCCGAAAAATTATTAAATCTGATTTTACGTACTCTACTATTTAGTAGAATCCAATATTTTCATCTGAAAATATTGTTCTTAATCTAGCGACGTCAGAGTTGACAGATGTCAAAGTCAGCCAATTTTTTTTTTTGTGTGTGATAGAAATGCATCGCTCTTCGAGGTGAAAATTTTGGAGCAAATAAAAATGACTAAGTATAACTATGCTCCATTGAAAAATAAATGACAAACCTGTGAAGAGAAATTACGGTGCAAAGTTACCCCCTGCATAAGAACTACTTTGCTCCAAAAGAAATAAAAAACTTGGTCACTAAATACAATAATGTATTTAATGTCAAGTTAAACTTTAATAGTACTATTATATACACAATACATCACATTACTGATTTAGACAAGATTTAAAAAGATGTGGATTAAAAAAAAAATTTGGAGCAAATTTTGGTGCAAAGTAGCACCAGTTTACGGTACAGTCAAACAAAGTATTTGGTCCTACAGGTAGTTAACTTTTGACTACTTATAAACTGCGTTGTGAGTGTACTGAGTAATCAATTCTTATACATCAGAATAAAAAAAAAGTTTATTTATGGTAAACATGACGCAGAGAAAGAACACAGACACAAAAAAGAACAAAATGGATTTTCACCCATTTTGTTCTTTTTTGTGTTGCGTCACATCCACGCAAAACGGCCATCGCTCAGCAAGATGCTACGACCCTATGCGAGACAGAGCACCAGCGCTGGTTTTCAGCGACAGCCGGCGTTGACTTGATGACGTCAACCGGTGCAGTATACTATAAGATATAAATAGCACAATAAGAAATAAAAAATATAGGTAGTCTAAATGTCACCACTCTGTTATGTAAGCCAAAAGCCATGAGATGGAAAGGTTTTTGTTTGTTCTCCTAACCTGCTCTGACCCACTTCTTCCATTTAAAGGTTATAAATATATACAAAAAAAAAACAGAATATTTCCACACTATACTTTATTGTGGTTTAATTTTGTCTGTATGCCAAATAGCTTCGTCGATTGTACATAAGAAGAGGCAGATGTATTTATGTTGTTTGGAGTTCCCACACGTTGTTGTTGCGACGAAAACAGAACGATTACAAATCCGCAATTCATTAGGTACCTGCAGTAAATAATATATGATATTTATAAAGATCAACTACTTAAATCTTTACGACAATCCTAACGAAACATTATACAAAATAAATACCTGTTCTTGACAGGCGTATTGATAAACAGTGTATAGCTACAAAATATTACAGAACATACTGGATGATCATCTATCACCGGTCACCGTATGTCTCATTTACGCATCGCCAATATCATTTACGCATCGCCAATATGTGGTAGTTCGGGTGTTAATAATTACAACAGTATTAACCGTATCATAATGTAATTCAGTGATTCGATCTACCGGATTGTAAGATTCGTAAGTGCGAAGCGGCAATCACGTGGTACGGCGTGTGAGAGGACGTGAGTTCGATCTCTATTTGGTATTTTGACTCAGCAAAAGACAATGGGCAAATGGATGGATGGCGGGATGACCTGGACTCCTATAACAAAGATTGGTCCTTGGCAGCTCTTGATAGAAAGAGGTGGAAGAAAAGTATAGGCCTTAGCCCAGCAGTGGGACATTGCGAGCTAGTTAATAAGGAGTATCTCATATTAAGGGAGTCATACAAAATTTATTAAATTATTTTAGCATAAACAGTAGGTACGACTGATTTAAAAAAATGAGATTTCGTTCGATTTGTCTTCACACCAATGTCCTTTTATAGAAGTTATCAGTATTAAACCGCATTTACTATCAGGCCGCCACAGGCGCCCCCGCGCCGCGCCACAACGCGCCTGTTGAGACCGCGAAATTCAAATTTTCTTACGTTTTTTGCAATTTGCAGGTCAGTGTCAGGTTGTAACCTGTACCTGTTATTGTCGCGAATCATATTTTGATCAAGATACAATCTTAAAGAACATTTTATTTTATTTTAGAAAAACTTTCTGAGTGTCCCACGTAGGTATTATATTGATGGTTCCCTATCCATTTGCATAAAATTTTAAGACCTAATATAACTTGGCATACTTTTGTTTGTCCTAAATATATTTTCGCATAATAGTATTTACGCATAACAGCTTACGCATAATTTTTTACGCATAATTTCTATAATCATAATAATGATTAAGCAGAACATTCTAAAGCATAACTTTATTAAGCATAACATTCTTAAGCATAAATTTATTTACGCATAATGATATTAAAGCATATTTTATAGGCATAACAATGAAGTAAAATATGCCTTAAATATGCCTGAAAACACCTGAATACACCTGAAATAATATATCATTTGCCATGGAAATAAAATGTATATAGGCCTTAGCCTTTTTGCCCGAAGAGGATATACCAATTTATTTCGACGATTGGAAAAAAACCATATCTCCTGAAGCAGGTATATAACATATTTGTTTTGAACAATTTTGTAGGTTTTTTTCGTTGTAAGAAACATGCAAACAAGCATATACCATGCATGCAGCAAGCATGCAACATGTAAACAAGCATACATCAGGCATGCAAGCAAGCATGCAGCAGGCATGCAAGCAAGCATTCAGCATGCAAGCAAGCAAGCATTCAGCATGCAAGCAAGCATGAAGCAGGCATGCAAGTAAGCATTCAGCATGCAAGCAAGCATGCAGCATGCAAGCAAGCATGCAACATGCAGCAGGCATGGTTTCTGTCACGGCTCCGGCGCTGCGGGCCTCCGGCGGCCCCACGCGTGCTAATCGTCGCAGACGGCTTTCGCTCACCACCGCAGCTTCGGCTTGCTGGCCGGCTCCGCCGGCCAGCCTCAGCCGCCTGCTCCTCAGCCCGCGGGCCGCCTCGCCCCTACGCGCCTACGCGATTTTAAATTACACTCTAGGGGTAGGGCAGACAAGACTACGTGGAGTCGGTTTTGCAGCGATTCGGTTCTGTCACTAACTTTTCTAGCACAACATAATGATTTTTTAAGACAATACTTTAATTTTAATTTAGGGTTAAAAATGGAATTAATGTTATGTATAATAAATCATTTGCATGAAAATCAAAAATAAATAAGTAAAAATAACTCAAATTTGTTTCGGTAATTTCTATTAATTGTATGCCTAAATATGATTATGCTAATAGTCATTAGGCCTAGTAACGTTATGCGAATTAAATATATGCCAAAACAAATTAGCCTTATAGATAATTATGCCAACCTAAGCTGTATGCCAAAAAAAAATATGGCAAAGTATTATTATGGCAAAACAAATTATACCAAAAGAGTTATGCCAAAGTATATTAGGAAAAAGAACATTATGCGAAAAGAAGGGATCCCTATATTGATACTAGCTTCTATACAAAGTTTCATGCGTCTGGATCAGTTTTCGAAACACTTTTTCCAGTCCGCCGCAGCCACCCTCGTTTACAGCCTACTCGAACGCTGATCTTCCGGTGACGTGCGGCACCCAAGCGTGAAACTATCCTCCTCACGCGAAGATGCACGTGTAGAATTACGTGAAGGCTTCCCGATCCAACCTGCAGTATGTGCTGAATCTCTTGATACGTAACTCGCCTATTGTCTTGGATTAAATGTTTTACTGCTACCATGTTTTCTTCCGTAACAGCCGTCAAAGGGCGACCACTTCTTTCTTCATCCCCCAAAGTAATTCGACCGCGCTTGAATTCGTTATCAACAATACACAGTTGCCTTAGAAGGGCCTTCATGCTTAATGATGATGATGATATTTTTACTTACAAATAATCATATTTACAAAATAGATTATAACTGGCCAGTCTCTCACATAAAAACCTTTTTGACGTGACAACGTCTTAAATTAGGTTGCGGCTGGGAGTCACTTATGAAAAAGTGTAACGCTCGGTAACGTTACGTTCTTATTTTAAATTAGGTTGCGGCTGGGAGTCACTTATGAAAAAGTGTAACGCTCGGTAACGTTACGTTCTTATTTTCATTTAATTCCTTGTTCCTATTGTGCAATTTAATTATATTCATATCAATAAATATTCTACCGAGAAAAAGACGTTGTCACGTAAAATCTTCGCCCGTAAAACCGACTTTACAGGCAACCATTTTTTTTGCAATACTTTCTGAGTGGCCTGGTATATTGTTATTTTTATTTAACTGTGGCAATGTATTATCATGATTTCCTCCTTTTTTTGCTTTTGTATATTTAAAAAAAAAAATCTCAATTATAAACATTTTCCTTCGAGTATTTCGTATTTTTAATCCCTGAAGGATCTTCCTTCTCATACAATCTTAAGTTATGATACCCCTTTGTATCGCTATCACATAACAATCACGACACAAAATGGTTATAGGCATGTTATAGGTATATTTATGTGCCTGACATGCCTTGAGGGGTACATGCTCTCACATTTTCCCTTAGGCTGTTATTCTATTTTCGTGGCATGAAGGATAAATTTAACAAATGGCTACTAGAACTTGGCCAGATATCGGAAGTTTCTTTTTAATTATAATCAGAGCGTGACGCAGTTACAATAAAATCCCTTTACACAGTGAATTTGCCGGTGACCAATAATTGAATGAAAGTTTGTTCTGCATATACGAAATCGCTGATATATTAAAATATTCGGAGCACAGCATTTTTATCAGGTTTCCGGCGCAATGCTCTCCGCAATCATGTTGTTGAATGATTGAATTTATTTAGTGACGCAGTTTTGTGGTTTTATTTTTATTCATCAGTGTTCAGGTTTTTAATCAAAAATTATGTCAAACAAATCTGTAGGTAGTTTTATTTCCCGTAACTACCATTTCCAATTTTGCAATAATTGGACAAGTTCTAATTGCTTGGCGGGGCATGCTTTTATCATGTAAAATCGATTAGATGTAAACTTGTCACAGACTTTTTAGGAAGAAGTCAACGATGATCAAATACCGTAGAGTCGTAACTCCTAAGATAAAGATAATATATATTTTACTATTTAATATGAAAGTTACTGTAATAATATTAAGATTTATGATGAAGTGGTTCAAAAGGAGGTTTGACCATTATTACCGTGGAGCCTGCTGAACCAGTATCGAAAAATGAGGTATCTATCCTCTAAAGGTATAGGTAACATACCTCTATAAACAAAATTACACAAAAATAATAAAATATAGATCAACTCTGTAATAACGCCGAGGATATCATTACGATACCTACTACGAACTGCCGTCCTAAAGCCTATAATCGTTCAAAAAAAAATCTCGAAGACTGAATCGAGATTCCTAACGAACAACAACCACATTATAATACAAAAAGGATAACATAAAAGGATATTTATTTCATGTCATGCCTCACCATTTCTCCATGGAGTAGATTCAGAGGGGAAAACCAACCAATTTCCTTTAAGCCAAGGTTTAATGCGCTCGCTACGCATACGGAATCACAACGTATAGAACACTAATTGTATTTGGTCGCTGATAGAGACTCGAAACGCAGTTCAAGATAATTTATATAATTATATAATACCAACCGTACATTATTGAAACAGGTTAATTGTACTAGTAGTAGTAACTATTAGGTATAGTATAGTAGACTAATGAGGGGTCTTTAATTCAATACCAATTTATTACACATTTGAAATGAAACCCACTCCTGGCACAAGTAAATATATTAGGTACCTTAGTTCAGAAAGTTAAGGAATAGATATTAGTAGTCAAGCCACATTACAAGACATCTAAAAAATCATTCGGCCTTGCTGATGAATATAATATTTTATGACACCTACGGACGAAGTAACCCTATTTTTTTCTTGTCCGTAAATCACAGATTATGAAGGACTTGTAAAGCTTTAAAGACATTTTTATTATCATCGCTCCATCGCTGATATGCAAAAGTTTGTTAGAATATTATTATCTAACTCCAAATTATTTTTTCAGGTATAATCTTACATTTTGGTGACCCTGTTTACGAAAACCGTCATTTATATTAGTCTATAGATTTCATAGTGAAATATTTGTAATTCATATATCTTTGTGAACAGTGCTGTTGACAGTATGAACATGGCCCGTCGGTGGATAATTGAACATATTGTATTGAATGCGCATCTCGCTCAATCACGGTAGCCAGAGGCTGAGTAGTTTTTAATTGATTTGAAATGGAACTGGTATTATTTAACACATTGACACCCAGCGTAGCAGACAGACCAGAAAATTAATTGTGTGTACACCGCGTGCGTGACATTCAATATGGGACACAAAATGTTATTTTAAAACTGTTACCAAACCATCAACTGGGTCGTAACATCACGCGACGTTTTATTCATAAAACTATTCATAAATAAGTACAAAAATAAATGACGGAAGAACCTAATAACTTATCAGGACTAAGTTGCGTGCTCGTTCAATCAAATCTAATCAGTGCTACGGCGTAGGCGCCGTAGACTTTCCGTAGCAGAGAGAGGCACGTAGCTCCCATACTATGAATACATTTATGAAACAACAAGAGGCGTCCCGCAGCGCTGCCTAGAATTTCAGTCCTAACTTTCCCAACGCTGTGATTTATTTTACGATTATGACATTTTCAGAACAAAGAAATGGGTTTGAGTAGGTACCTACTGAGAAAATTCCTGGAATATTATGATTCAAAAATAAACGTGCAGGTTATATGGACCGTTAGAGGCATTTAGGTGTGAAAAACAAAAGTAAACCACACTTACAAACCTGTCATCATCATTTAGGAAGCAACACAAGAACCGAATGGTATAGTAATGGTGGTTGTTTCTCAATGAACAAACCATTCTTATATACGTATGCAGACCTATTCTGAAGTCACAATAATAAAATGTTCCGTGCGACAGATATCAAGCTTGTAATCAAATCAGAACTTCTACCAATTACACGTCTCATTTGCAACGGTACAAACAATATAACTTGACTACTTTTATTCCAGCTCATGCTGAACCTTGTCAGTTGATATCTCTTTTGGCTAACGTAACATAGCTTGGGTCTGCTCAATTAGATGTCATCGAAGTTTTAAACGTTTCCACAGATAAGGTTCCTAAGAAGTTGAAATTACGTTTTTTATATATTCTGTAGGAGAAGGGGAGGGGAATAGGGGATCCCATTATAAAATATACTACCTGGTTGCAATTGAAATACTACAATAGGTCTTCTAAATACACGTGTTATTAAATACAAATTATATAGAAACAGAAACTGTTTACTAAAGCACATGTTTACATCCAAAATTAATCTTTATTCGATGATGCGAATTGTTTGATCGTTTGAAGGAGGTTGTAGCGTGGATAACAAGAGGTCGGTGACATAGTAAAATCAAACTAGGTATGTACGGGAGACGTAGGAAGGGACGATTTCTATTTTGTAACGTTATACTGTGCTTGTAACATGCGCTTATAAATTAATAAGAGTGACCGGGAATAAGCTCGCCTTGTTAGCCTTACGACATTTATTTTTCTAGATAAATGTTACAATATCAGTCGGAATCTTTCACAGAGTTTATCGGAAGCTGTAAAATCTGCAAAGCTGAGGGTTTTTTGGAGGATCTATTTACTTATCTTGAAAACAGACACGTGTGTTTGTAATGCGGGGTAGGTATCCGTGACTTCATTCTTTACCATGATAAAAATAAATAATGCTTATAAGAATATTTTTAAAAGTAATAATATCTGATGGCACATCGGTGGTATTTCCCGATGTTGCGAAGGTGAATGCAGCTCCACGCTGAAGTTTAATTGTATATCAATCTGTGTGCCTATATGTGGACTCTGAAATAAAAGTTTTCTATTCCATTCTATCGTCTAGCCTTCGTTTACTCTAACTATGACCCAAGGTGTTTGTAGTAGGTACATTTAGGCAGATTTTTACACCTCACAAAAACATATCAGTTCGGTATGGATACCACGTTGATATAACAAATCATTTTTATATTTAGATACCAAGACCTTCCGAATATGAGAAATCCTCAAAATAGAATAAGGAAAGAAAAATCAAATAAAGGAGAGAGAGAAAAAAAAAAGAGATAAAGTAGAGTGGAGAGTAGTATGCCTAATATAGTAGAATGTTACCAATCTCACATAGCTACATAGGTAATAGGTAATACGGGCTGGTTTCCGCAACTCCACGACAAAGCGCGTATTTTGCGTACGGGTGGGAAAATCGATTATTATTCGATCCACCCCAGCTCGGGCCCGCGAGGTGGATTACGGCCCACTCTCTCTCTCCGAGAGGAGGCCCGTTTCCCAGCAGTGGGAACATTATAGGCTGATTATGTATGTATGTATGTAATCTAGCTGCCTTACTATCATGTAGCAATTAGAGGGATCTGTTGATAAATACAGACATATTTTAGCAGCTCTGTTTAATATCTGTCTGGGTAACTTTGTAAGTGGAGAAAGTTAGACCAATTCGTCTAGAAATGTAATCTGTAGACTCGAAAATCTAAGTTAGCCTGGCAAGAGACAAAGCCACTGATACATTACTTATCTACATTAAATACTATCTATAATAATAAATCCGTCTGTTTGTAAAAGATCGATTCGTCGAAACAATTTTATTCTGGGATAATTATATTTTCCCGTTGATTTATACAGGGTGTCCCAAAACTCAACGTCAAGCCGGAATCGGGTGATAGGACAAATCATAATACTTACCAGATAAATATAAAAAAAAATCTTAGTCATGTATTTTTTAAATTACAGTAATTTGTTTTTTTTTTCGAAAAATGTACACCCTGTGATGGTTTTTTAGCTCCTTTAGCTACAAATCTTTACTTTTTTTAGATTTTCTTTTTTTGTGTAATCTTGAGTAGTGCTTGTGTAATCAGTTGTTTCAAATTTTTAGCTAACTGTTCCAACTTAGAAGAAAATGTCATATTTATCCGAACCAAGAATGAAAAATTAATACTTCGCCCAACTTGCTATGAATGAACATGCTAGTAACTATGAATACTATGCTATGAATCGGGTGACTATAGGAAAAATACAAAAGATGAAAAGAGTTTAATTGTTAGATATATCGTAGACATTCGTAGACACTGTACAAGTTCTAATAAGAACTTTTTAATTTTGAAATATTATTTTTTCCTCAATGTTTTTTTTTTATTTTTTTTTTATTTTATCCTGTTTACACCATTTTTAATATGAATGCTCAATCTTGATAATCATGTTTAATTTGTTTCCTTCTAATTTTATAATCTTTAATCACCATTCATAATTTATTTTCTCTATTTTTATCGTGTTTACACTTATGTAAAGTTCGTTTTTTAATCCTAGATACTAATCTAACACTGACATTTACGTCTTTTGTGCTTGCGTTTTTTTAGTATCTAAAGTTTGACATTACACCTGTCAAATTGGTATCTGATTTAAAGAACGAACTTTAGTTATATTTATGTGCATGCTGTGGTCTTCTGTAATTGAAGGAGCACACGCAAAAGATCCTTTATTTAGTATTGTATTTATTTATATTGTTTATGTGTATCCTTTTTTGCGCTGGCAACACTGGTAGCCGGTCGTCAAAAACTGATCTCTAGGTTAATTATTTTAAATAAATTAATAAAAGTGTTTTAAATGTATTAAATTAGTGTAATATAGTCAAACCTAGATATTAAGTATTCTAAACAGTGATTACAAAGTGTTTTTTGTCGCGAAAACTTCGTAAAAACAAGGATTCAAAACCGGCTGTCAACTCAACGTACCAACGGTGACGGATTTCAAATTATCATCGATCCCGGGGAGTATTTTGTTTTATTTATGTGCTTGTAGTTAATATTTACAGAACACAGAACATCACAGAGTACTGCTCAGGTCTCTGAGCTACGTCCATCACACACTGGCACGGTTTATGTCTCCTTTTGCTTGACAACTAGTGGAAGCAAAATCGACGACGAAAACATTCGCCCAGACAATAAACACTACATAATTTACTACACAAAAATAGGCTCTTTTTATGTACCCTATTGATTAAATGATTCATACTTACTATAAAACCTGTCATGTGTTATAAACTTGTTATTGTCAATTAAGTTTCTTTTTGTTTTTTACAATAATAGCAGTATTCCTTGTAACTTCACTTCTATTTAACATTACCATCTAATTTCTTAATAGCTTGACCTAACTTTAAAATCTATTTGTTAACATTTAATTACTTATTTTTAACTTAATTTTATTTTATTTTTCCCTTCTACCTCCTACTAATCTAAATATTGGAACATCTTTTTTCTCACACTGTTATTTAGCTGCATAACTTCACACATTCCAGGTGACTGATACTTCAAAGAAAATGATGACCCGCAGTGCTACAATCAAGGAGATGGAAGCTAAACTAAGAGCCACCTTGAAGGAGCTACAGAATTCTGAAGCGATGTGTAAACAACTGCTCCGCGAAAGGGAAGACAGCGAAGTAGAAGTGGAAAACATTATTTTAAAGAACACCTCCCTCAAGAATGAACTGTCTCAGCTACACATCCAACACATGGACTTAACTGACCAGCACAGTCAATTACAACACGCAGTGTCAACATTTCAAGAGTGCAGTGATACCCACGAATTGGCACTGAATCGCATCACAGAGCTTGAACAGAGATTGTCTGAAGCCCAAGAAGCACTATCCATCTCCGAGTGTATCAAGGTCAATAACCAGGTTGTGCGCACTAGTAATCTTTTTGATGAGTTGGTAGGTAGTAAACCAAAATCAGTGTGTGAGCCAGCTGAAACTATAGATTTGACTGGTGATGATACCATACCATTGTGTCCTATTGTTATGAGTCACAACAAATTAAAGAAATATATTAAAATCAAGAAATTAATTAAACGGTCACAGAGAGTAATAAAAAAACAAAAACTCTTAAAATTAAATCTTTCGCTTAGAAAGGAACGTGTTGTCTTATCGAAAAGTTTAATTACTTGTACTATTGAGTTAGATAAATGTAGGGAAAAGTATGACACTGATATCCAGCTCCTCTATAATGATATACTACACAAGGAGCATTTGCTGAAGGATATTTTTGAAAAATATGAACGTTCACAACGACAACTAAGTGACCGCTTGTTTGAGGCTGGAGAACTCCTGGATTTGGTGAAGTACAATGCTGAGAGGTATGAGTCTCTGACAAATGATCTTTCATGCAGCGGTGCCAACCAACCACCACCTCTTCAACCTCAGTCTGACTTACTCCTTCCGGTGTTAGCTCTTCCAGCAGAGACCACACAGATAAGCAAATCAATATTTTTTTGTGACGAGTTAGGTTCTGGCTTTGGAAAAATTCTACTCAATTACCTAAGCCATAGTTTTACCAATCATAGTTACCATAACATAAGTTTTAAACAAATGATAAAAAGAATTGCCAATGCAAACCTTGATAATTATTGTACTATGGTTTTGCTATTAGGTAATAGCACTGGTATTACCAGAAAGGACATAGTGGATGGTGTAAACACCTTATTAAAGTTAAACATAGGTAAGCTAATGTTGTGTGCTTTTCCTTACTCAGATACTTTATCATACAATGAAAATAATTATATTTATAAGTTGAATAATACTATTCACAATCTGACATGTTGTCATAGAGACAAATTATTGTTTTTTGACACTAACAAGTTTGTTAGTGGTATTAAGTTAACTCAGAGAACTATATCTCTGTCTGGGGAATGTAGACATATGATTGCTATGTTGATAGCATATAATATTAACGAGGTTATAGCTAATATAACGAGTTCTAGTATTAGTGACGAGTCCGTGTTGCCTAGTTATACTAACAACATGGTGATTAATTATGGATCGATATGTTGTACGAAGGAGGATCCACCACCACCACCACCACCACCACCTATAATACCAACATCCTTGGAGACTACTACCAGTCAGATAGGATATTCTCCTCCCGCTGGAACATACTCGGGCAATCCAGACTCTCCAGTTGTAGTTGTGGAGGTCACTCCGGATAACTATTTAAACTAGTCAGTGAGACAACAGAAGTTACCCCTTCAAATAACAAATTATTATTACAGAATAATAAAAAGGTATCTTCTGGCAATATAATTAATAATAATAAAAAACCAAAGGGAGTGCAACATATTTTAAAATTATTTAATCAGAATATCCAAGGTTGCGCTTCCAAATTATTGGAAATAGAATTGTTTTTGGAAAACACCAAGTTTGATGTCATTTGTTTAACAGAGCATTGGTTGAAAGATCATCAAGTAAAGTCAATTAATTATGAAAATTATTGTGTAGTTAGCCATTTCAGCCGAAAACGTATGATACATGGCGGATCATTAATATTACTTAAAAATTCTATTAAATCAAAAGAACGAAAAGACATAATCGGACTGTCTGTTGAACACACCATTGAATTGTCCTGTGTTGAGCTTGATAAGCATGTTATAGTATGTGTATACAGACCTCCAAGTTACCAGAATCTATCGGTGTTTGATTCTGTAATGGAAGATGTGTTAAAGAAACTTAGTACTAGTAGTAAGTCAATAATAGTATGTGGAGATTTTAATATTAATTTATTGGAAAATAACTCGAATACTGTCAGATTGTTAAGTCTTTTTAGGTCATTTGATTTGTCAAATGTTTTTATTGAACCAACCCGAGTGACAGCTTCTTCTGCCACTTGTATTGATAATGTTTTTTGTAATTGTGATTACTTACACAAAGAAATTGTAAATAAGTTGCCATCTGATCACAGTGGACAAAAAATAACATTTAGCTCCTACATGCCTTTACAAAAAATTCAAATAAGGTTTAGGACAATTACATGTAAAAAGTTAGAGAAATTAAATAATTCTTTGGCCAGTAAGTTATGTGATCAGAATTTTAATAATATAGGTGACCCAAATGAATTCTACGCCGAGTTCTTTTCAATATTAAACGCGCAGTTTAATGACACTTTTCCACTAAAAACTAAAAATATTCACACAAAGTTTTTATTTAGTGACTGGGCGACTCCAGGTATTCGTAAAAGCAGGGAAAAACTTTTTGAACTCTATGGCTTAAAGCAACATATGAATAATACAAACTTTCATCAGTATGTTGCAAAATATTCAAAAACTTTTAAAAGTGTGTGCCAAAAAGCTAAAGCTCTTTATATTAGCAATAAAATAAAATCAGCTGATGATAAAATAAAAACTACCTGGCAAATAATAAATAATGAAACAGGTAGGAAAAAACAGCCTAACACTGAATTTAATTTAGAGACTGCACATGGCCCCATCAACTCAGATGTAGAAATAGCTCAGGAATTTGAAAACTTTTTTTCTAATATTCCCCTTAAAACTACTGAAGCTTTAAATTCATCCCCCACGCTTTCTGCTGCCTTACTTAAAAAGAATGTACAGGCATGCCCTTTGGAGTTTAGGTTTCAGCATACAAGCCCCCAGGCTGTTATAAAAGCTTTTAGAGATCTTAACATTAAATCAACAGAAGATCTCTGGGGAATGTCTGTAAAAGTATGTAGATCTTTCATCGAAACTATTGCGCCCTATTTAGCTTTCATATTTAACACCAGTGTTGACCAAGGAGTCTTTCCGGATCTTATGAAACATAGTAAAGTAGTACCATTGTTCAAATCCGGTGATAGTAAAGATCCTAACAATTATAGACCTGTGTCAATTCTACCAGTTCTCAGTAAGGTGTTTGAAAAGTTGATGCTCAATCAAATGCTACGTCACTTTAATAAAAATTCCATCTTTCATGAACACCAGTACGGTTTCACCAAAGGGCGTTGCACTACTGACGCCGGTGTTACCCTTATAAAGAACATTTTTAACGCCTGGGAAGAAGCACAAGATGCCATTGGAATCTTTTGCGACCTCTCTAAGGCGTTCGATTGCGTAAACCACGAGACACTTCTGATGAAACTGGAGCACTATGGAATTAGAAAAGCAGCACTTGACTTGCTAAGATCATACCTGAAAGATAGAAAGGTTAAAGTTCAAGTAAACGGCGTAAACTCATTAGGGTCTGAAATGACAATGGGTGTTCCTCAAGGTTCGATATTGGGTCCATTCCTCTTTTTAGTTTACATCAATGATTTACCCCAATTACTTCAAAATCAACCGAAGATGGTGTTATTTGCAGATGACACATCATTAATCTTTAAAATAGACCGACGGTCACAAAATCTTGACGACGTGAATAACTCTATTCTTCAGGTCCAAGATTGGTTTACGGTAAATAATTTAGTACTTAATGAAAAAAAAACCAAATGCATTAGATTTAAATTACCGAATGTTAGAAGTAGCGAATGTGAAATCATATTGAATGGCCAAAAACTAGAATTTATTGATCAGACAGTTTTCCTAGGAATCACGCTAGACGAGAAATTACAATGGGGACCTCATATAACATCTATTGCGGGGCGGCTAAGCTCCGCCGCTTATGCTGTTAGAAAGATAAGACAGTTAACAGATGTAGAAACCGCGCGTTTGGTCTATTTTAGTTACTTCCACAGTATTATGTCATATGGCATTTTACTATGGGGTCGGGCTGCTGACATTGAATCCATTTTTATTTTACAAAAGAGAGCTGTCAGAGCCATTTACAATCTACGTCGTCGCGAATCTCTTAGGGAACTATTTAAAAAGGTTAATATCATGACGGTACCTTGCCAATTCATTTATGAAAATATTATGTATGTAAGAAAAAATCAACATCTTTTTAATAAAATAAGTGATAGGCATAATTTTAATACTAGAAATAAAGATAAATTAGATCAACCTTTTTTCAGATTATCGAAAGTACATACATCTTTTATGGGGTACTGTGTTAAATGCTACAACAAAATACCTTGTGACATATTGCAATTAAATGAAAGAAAATTTAAAACTCATATTAAAAGTACACTTTGTAAACAAGGATATTACAAATTAGAGGATTATATCCAAGATAAGAATGTTTGGAAACATGCTGGTCCTGCTCCATAGGACAATCTAAAAGTCTAGACAAAATCAAACTTGTTCCTAATTTAATTTATATGTATATTTTTAATTATGACATCTTATTCTAATTCAATTTTACAATCTGCGACTACAGTGGCTCACACACTTGTTAAAGTTCAACTACTTTTGCATTTTTTCATTTTTCTTTTTTTTTTAAATAACTTGTAAATATGTGAGCACCATGTATCTATCACTTATTTGATTTACCTGTCATTGCTTAATTTTTAATTCTTTTTACCTTTTGTGGTAGACTAATTTTATTATGGGTGCATCGTGTTCACATATAAATTTTATTATGTATACAAGACCTTGTAAAACATTTTTAAAAGAGTAACGGTGGAGTTTCTTGCCCATTCTTCTCCATACGAAAACTACCTTTTCGAATGGGCGACTAGAATCATTTCTATTTAGTTTTTTTTTGACGTTCAAAAGTGCCTTTAATGTGCCTATTTGAAATAAATGATTTGACTTTGACTTTGACTTTGGAAATCTTAAATAAATAAATAAACAATAACCTGGCTCTAAATCTACGCTTCGGCTTAGCTTAAGCCCAATGTGTCTCCTATAACATATTCGTATGAAAACGTTTTGAAGCGGCATCATGCCTGCACCGCGCCTTCACCTTACGCCCTCTCTGTATAATTCACGCCTAAGGCCATGAAAAAAGAAATGAAAGCTGCTTCCACACATTGAGAAATCAAATGGAAGGTTGTCAAAATGAAATTAAACATTAACTAGGACAAGTGAAATTCGTTCTACGTTGTGTAACTAAAGAATCGGACGTATATTTTTGGCGTTAAAAGTTTTGTGAAACTTTTAGAAATGCGTCAATGGGTTTTATTTAGTTAATTACGGTCTGGAAACCTAATAGGGTTACAACCTGGGGCCTAAAAACATTTTTGTCGGCTAGATAAGTACAAAGTTTACATTCAAAACATGTTTACCCATTTTCCACGCGAGAACTGTTAACATGCCCAGTCAATCAGTAAGGTTGATAGTGGAGTTTATTGACAACCAAGGATGGGCTGAACCTAATTACGTGCATCAGAATCGCCGCTTATGAAGGTTCGGATGAACCCCGTTTTTCAAGGGGCAACTGTCGCTAGCATACTGTTACTTACAATGAAACTCGTGTATGATAACTAATGATAGATAGAAGATAAAAATACCTAAATAATAAAAGCTACTATCATGAACTTTTTACCCTACAGTACATTTTTCGTTAATTTCACCCTACAGTACTTTTTTCCATCATTTACCAATGTGTCACATACATTTGTGAAAACTTTTCACCATACCATTACTTGGTACCTTTTCCATGCCCATCGATCACTCCATATGTCCTCAAATAAGCCGCAGCCTCCTCAAATGGCTTTCTACGGTAATTTCCAATTCTCCATAAATGTCCACGGAGTTGAATAATGGGTTTTGATAAATGGTCGCGCGGAGATGTGAAATGAGTATCTATTATTGGAATAGGTACCTGATGTAATATTGGTTGGTGGATAATTTACATTGATATGTGGATATCTTGGCTGCATCCGGTTAGACTGGAAGCTGACCCCAATATAGTTGGGAAAAGACTAGGCAGATGATGATGTGGATATCTTTGGTTAGTTGAAACGTACGCTCATTAAACTCCGACGCTAATTAGTGGGTGTTCAGTGGGGCTATAGTTTCACGTATAGTACCAATTATGGTAATACCTAATTTATCATGGAGGGGCTATTCATTTCCACTTTGCGATTGAGTCCTATTTTCATTAGGATACAATTTTCATTCCTATGAAATTGTCATGTTCGCAGTCGCAATAAATACTTTTTCACACCACCTGCTCGAAAATGTCAAATTATATGTCAAGCAACCTTAACCTAAAGTGAGTCATTAGTGGCCGGGGGCACAGCCGGTCAATAATGTTGTACTGGATTTCATTATGACCCGCTGGTCAATAATGTGATTTGAATTTGGAATCTCACATGCTCATCTAAATTGGCAGTATAGTACTAACAAACACCCTTTGGTGCCAGAAAGAGGAAAGCTATTCTCGATACCCTTACTACGCGTGGATGATATTCTCGATTTCCTACAAAATCATAACGACTGCTTCTTCATATCGTTGCCATGTTTTCGAAGACATAATATTGTAAGAATAATTAGATAACTACGAACCATTTTTTAAAAGGAATGGAATAACATTAAAACTGGCATTAATAATAACAAATACCGTACCGCGCCGTAATACCGTAATAGTAATTGGCTGTAACATTAGTTAATTTATTTTAAGTAAACTGCGCAAAGATTGCTGTGGATTTTGTGAATAAATAAATAAATAATAAAACCTATCTATACTACAGTCGATTTATCACATTTTATCAAAAATACTCTATTTTCAAGAGCGTCTCCAATGACGTTCTAAATTCAAAATGCATACAGCCAATCATCCAAAACCATTCTACCAGCCCTGTATAAAGCTTAGTTTACATAAACGCCACTTCCATGAGAGTGATATCAATAGACACACACGACAAAACCGTAGAAGAGACTTTTTTTTTTGAAAATCGAATTGATCGTGTCTTGGCTACTTATTGGTAGACGCAATAAAGGCGCGAACTTTTCGCATTTAAACTTTAAATTTATCAACAAAGTATTATAAAATGTCGAGTGATGAAAGTGGTTGTACTCCTGAATTCATTACAACCGAAGCTAATAATATTTCCAATGATTTACTGCCGGAAAAGTCAAAGGAAACTTATATAAAAGCCTACGACAATTTCCAAAAATGGAAAAGTACGAAAGGCGTCACGTCCATTTCGGAACCAGTTCTATTTTGTTTTTCGTACTATGGCTATTATTTTCTCACAGTAGGTGTAAAAAGTAGAGTATCCTCCTCTGGGCTAAAGGTGTCTTTGCCTTGGGCTAGCTTGAATCCCTCGCTGCATTCAGGATTCTTGTATTAACTCCCTCGCTTCGCTCGTGAGTTAAATCCCGAATCCTTCATTGCACTCGAGATTCAATATGACGCCCGTGACATAAGACACAACTTTAGCCCCTCGGTGCATAATCTACTATTTCTCTTCTTTATTTATTTATCGTCTTGTGCTCAAGGTATGAAAAATCTTGGAAACCACTTTTAGTATAATTTACTTTGCTCTGCTATTTTTTCTGACGCGCATTGATTGAAGCATGTTATAAAACGCAATACTTATATATTTTAGTTTAAACGACAAAATTCACGAAATATTTCCTAGAGAAATCTGCAGACCTTTATTTGACAGCGCAATACCTTGAGCGGTTGGGTGCGCGTCATTTGTTTTTACCCGCGTCCCCGTACCCGTAAGGATCTGTCATTCTGTCATACTGTCACCAACGATAAAATCGGCCTATATTGGGTTCAGCGTGTAGTTCCACGTATTACAGTAATGCTGTATCATAGAAGGGCTATTCATTTCCACTTGCTATTAAATCTTATCTCATTAAGAATACCATTTTCATTTTTGTGACATTGGCATGTTCATCATGTCGTGCTTTTTTTTTTGCGGATGGGACATCATCAAATGACCCCTCCCGCTCTGGGTGGAGCGGAAGGGAGTGTCAGACTCTTACTGACTAAAACCCACCCGTGTTCCTTCCTTAGCCCTTTATGTTCCGGGCCAACGGTAACCCTTTCGGACAATCCCGCTGACCCGGCAGGCTTCGGCCCTATGGGGCCCCTCCTCGATGCTGACATCTCTTTGAGGCGCGCGTGGAACACGTACGCGCCGTCCGGCACGGGCCTGGTGCTGATCTGACGGTGAGCTACCCATTACTCTCCGCCCGCAGGCCCGCGCCTACGGTGGCCGGGAGTCGTCGCGCGGCTCCCGACGCCCGGAGCGTCTCCCGCGGCGGCTGGGACGGGAGGATCTCTCCCTGAGCCGTCCCGCCACCTCCTTCGCTAGCATGACTGCTTCGCAGAAGGAGGTGACTGCCTCCCACTCCCTCTCGCCCCGGACCATGGCTTGCACCAGGGCCGGACGCGAGAGGTCGCCGCCGCTGCCGATCGCCTCTACGAGGACACGGCGGTGCTCCGCCCAAGCGGGGCAGACCGCCACCGTGTGCTCCACCGTGTCCTCTGGGCGATCCTGGCAATGGTGACACCCGGGCGTTTCCTCCCGCCTGATGATGTGCAGGAACCTCCCGAAACTTCCGTGTCCGGTGAGGACCTGCGTCAGGCGGTAGGTGAGGGCGCCGTGGCGCCTCTCTAGCCACTCCTCAAAGAGGGGTCTTATCGCCGCTATCACGGCGTGCCCTGCGCTGGGTTGCGACAGTCGCTCCTTCCATGTCGCCATGAGATCGCGCCGGAGATCCGTCCGCTCCGCAGCAATTTGCCGCGGAAGCGGAACTTCCCCCCGGCGTAGTGCCTCCGCGCGCCACTCATACAGGCGCGCGAGGACTATCGCCTCCAGAATCATGTCGTGCTCATGTTATGAAAAATGATGGAAATTTCTTTGAGTTTAATTTACTTTCTGCTACTTCTACTACTACTACTAGTAAAAATAATCAGCTGTCCCATACATAGGTATGGGTCGGATGCTCAAGTTTTATATAGGACAGCTGATTTATGCTTACCTACGTAGGTACCCAAGTAAGGAAAGAAAATCAGTTATATAACACAGACTAAAAGGCACACATTAGAATAAGTACAGGTTTATCAGAAAAGATAAAAACCAAAAAAAATGTAAGTTAGCAGGAAAGTAGGTATGTCTCACCTAGATTGACGTTTATTTATTTCTATAGCATTTAGCCAAGACCAGTTACTTTTCGTGGAAAGCTTCTTTTGTTAACGTTCTATATCATGATTGACATGATTTCTTTGAAATGAGATGTGTAAAAATGAGTAGTTTGTATCGTTTACTGTTATTGTTTGTGTTTTTTATATTTTCGTACATTTCACCACATTTGCACAATGCCATGTATAAATAAATGACTAGCAT
The DNA here is from genome assembly GCA_963082905.1 of Oligia fasciuncula. Classification (NCBI taxonomy): domain Eukaryota; kingdom Metazoa; phylum Arthropoda; class Insecta; order Lepidoptera; family Noctuidae; genus Oligia; species Oligia fasciuncula. The sequence goes on along the minus strand of OY720395.1, from coordinate 8,359,973 downwards.
TTTTTTTCATCATCATCAGCCTACAGCAATCCACTGCTGGGCATAGGTCAATCCTATTGCACGCCATTCATCAGATTCATTCATCATTGGACCAACCGTACCGTGAGTGTCCACGTTTTGGCTCTAAGTATAAGTCATAATGCAGGGCGCACTGATTGAAGACCTTAATCTTTAGGCTCTGTGGAATATGTGACGAGCATTTTTTTTTGTTTTTTTTTTTCGGTAAAGCCGGGCCGAAGGTGTGGGCCAATCCGATAAAATACAGTTAAGTACCTAACTAAACGTTTTAATCGACTAGTTTCAAACTAAAAGCAACAAATAAGCTTTAATTAAGGAGTATTTCCAGCACGCTGCCACTAAAATAAGCGTCGTTTGCACATTTAATAGGGAACTTTTAAAAGCCATTCGTTATTTCAATGCCGGATCGCGCCTTTGTGAAAATGACGTTCATCGTATGTGGTGCCCTCTGTGGTTGCGTCTCGTAATTACACAAAATGTATTTCCACTTCAAAATAATATTTTTGTGCCGTTTGTTTGCAATTTCTCTTTAAATTTAAATCAACGTAATTTGTGAAATATACTTGTGAATTAATTAATCTGTTTAATTTGCCGAGTATATAATAAGCTTTGGTTTTACCGATTTGGCTCGAATTTTGCAACAAAACTAACGTATTAAAGCTCTACCACGGTGCCATTTAAATACTGTGGTTTTGTTAATAAAGGTTTTTGGTAAAATTATCTTTCGACCCATCTATGGTCAAGCCAAAGGAGGTTTATGACTTTAACAAGCTATGTAATTCTGTATGTTCATATGTTCCCTCAAGCTCCTAAACTACAACTTGGACAACAATTTGGCTATACGAAATCCAAAACGCATGTTATTTTGTTACATGTCTTGTTTATAAATTTGCCTTTTTGTGGGTTTTAGTTTTTACTGTAACGATGACGTTTATGAAGAACGTTGCCTACGTTTATATGAACAGTTATGGTGTAGATATAGCGGACACAACTTAAGCATTTCTGCGGGAGCTCAGCTAGTGACAATATGCATTTGTGAGTAAAGGGCGTGTAACAAAAAATAACAAACATTAGCCCGAGTGCGAATTTTAAAGTGGCGAAGGAACTGAATCATTGTTATATTTGTCAAAACAAAATTGTCATTAAAAGCATCAATTAAAGAAAAGTAAAGTGTTGATTTAATTTAACTCCAGTCTTAACGTGTTGAAGATTTTGGACCTGTCCTCTGTCATGCCGTTTTTGATCCTTAAACATGATTTAAGAAAGTGTATCAAGTAAAAAAATCTAAACACTTCAATTTACTACAACAAAACAATCTTCATACAAATATTCCTTCAACTGTTTTCCTTAATATTTCCGAAACAATCCCGTAGGTACAGCTGGCGAAACCAAAACCTGCAATCAGAAACCCACATAAATAAGAAACTTGAAAAATAAAATCCTAATTAGTAGGATTCTGCCAAGAAACCGACGCAAAACATAAAATACGCTGGTATGCTCAGACAAAATATTCATTTGAATTAAGCTCGCTTTACAGCGGTAATCGGGTTTGGAACAGGCAGAGATGGACTTACGCTAATAACCGTCTTTGTCTGAACTTGACTCCAATAAATGGCGACCCTATTTCCATTTATTTCGGCTAAATCGAACACCGGATCTTATGCTATAATTGCAGGTTTTATACACGATAAGTACATAAATCACATTAGATGGGCTTTACTGCATGGTTATAGAGCTCGGCTATCGTCGGCAGCTGATTACATACAGCTCATAAACGGGCCGGCTTGTCCGGGATAGTATCCCGCCATTCATTACAAGCATTAACGAAATTGCACTGCTGCATTGTGTTTGGCGATTGACAATTACCAAAAACTCAATCACAGGTTCCACAGTCGAGTATGGCGGACTCCAAACTAAAGTTTAAATTTGTGCTTGACTTACAGGTTGATAACTGCGAATAATCTGGTTAACGGCGTCGGTTACCATCGATACCCACACGCTCATTAGATTATAAGATTATTATTATCATTAGGTTTGTGCACGTGTGTACAAATACAAAACATTGTTTGCCTAGGTGGAAAATAAAGCCCTGACGCTTCACTGTCAAAACAAATCAAAACGGCATATTGACAAGCTTACACACACTATAGCACCGTTTAAGGGGATCGATGAGGGGGGGGGGTGGAGGGAGATTCAGGGGATCAGACCGGAATCAATCCTTAATATTTGTGAATTGTACACGTTAGGTACTAAGGTACATATTCGGAATCACTCGGGAAGTCGGGATACAAGCAGTGGCAAAATAGAATTCTATTTTGAATGTACTGGATGTGACAGCGCTGTATAGGTTTTGCAGGTAGCGCTACAATAATCCAGAATATAATTATACTGCGGACGCGTTATTTGCCTGGATATACTCGTTGTGCGTTACCTATACGTTCTTGGTAAACATTGACACCGTTCTGAACAATGCTGGTCTAAAATTACCACTTCCCGCATCCCTGTGCGTATACTGCTAAATTCAGTGAGACTTTGACATTAGGATTCTGATTAGGTGCTTATCAAACCTGTACCTACTTCTTGTAAAAGTAAAAGGCATAATGCCGAACACGTACTTCGAACAAATAAAAAAAGCCATTTAACACAGTTTGAAAGTACCTACATAATAAGAGTTCAGTATACAGTGCCACAAAACTTTGTCCCTTTGTTTTTGTTATTGAAACAAATTGTGTACTTTGTGATGTTCATTCATTGTTTCATCTGTTTTAGTAGATATTATGCGGTGTAACAAACATACTTTTATTTTAAAATCCCTATCGACACCGGTATGTTTACTAACAGAAGTTATTCTGGTTTTAAAAGCAAGTGATAGTGTAGGACAGAACACAAGATCCATCAAAAATAAGTCAATACTTCAACATAAGCAATCAGTCAACTCCCGACATTTTCCTTACAAAACAAAGACGTTCCAATATACCAAACGAAAACAGTTATTATTTTTTTGGCAAACTTTTTAAGTATCGCTAAAAAGTTCCATTAAAACTTTTACGCAGTCATTCTTGGAGATGCAAACCAATGAACCGCTGAAGTGTTACAACTACATTTTCTTGAGCAAACTAATATCAGCGAAGGAATATAATAGGCCTTGTTCAGTTGAATATTGTTTGTTTACTGGGAAATGAGAATTGACAACTGGGAGTCAAGTTTCCCCGTATCTGATCCGCGCGGGATTTGTCTTACGGGCTGCTACCGTTTCGCTTTCCTGGTCGAATGGGCACGTACGAGAAGCTCATTTGTACAACAAAGTGATCACCTGGATAAGTATCTAAGTTGACGGACAGTAGTTTCACTTTTACTGGACTCTGAGATATTTTATTGATTGTGCTAATTAATTTTGTTGGAATTTGTAAATGAAGAAAAACAAAGGTATTGGATTGTATTAGCAAGTATATATTGGAATGTTATGGAATCTAAATGTGACAGCTGACGACCTGACAAATATAATTCAATTTGAACTTTGAATCGACTGCTAAAAATAAAATATTTTTTCAGACAGATGGTTTTTGTAACCTTTGTCTGTGTATGTTTTTGTAACAATGTAGCGTACCTAGTAGTACTAAATTAGGTTTACAATAGTGATTGGTCACTATACTCCTTACTTTTATTGCTAAAAATAAAGCCATATACACAAAATCATCACAACAACTAACTTGGCAACTAATCCCGCATTTTTGATCATGTGTGGGATAAAAAAGGACGCATTACGAAATTTTCAGGGGTCGAACTGATCACAACTTTGTAACAGATGTGACCTTTGACCTTTAACGTTCACTGTTAAAAATAGAGGAGCCTTTTGTGAAACTTCCTTAATATATATATTACATTGAAGTTGTTTGAGTTAAGTAGTAGAACGATATTACAGTCATTAACTTTAGTATGTGCTATTTTGATAGTTATTGCTGGTCTACGTGACTCGTAGCAAATTTGAAAATAGGACAATGAACATTAAAATAAATCACAATTCGTTTAAAATACACGGTGAAAACAGGAAAAAAAATGTAAGCAGCAGGTAGGTTGGTAGGCAGGCGGGGCAGGATAGTCGATTACCGTCCGTCGGGTAGTCGGTTGTGTACCTAATCGCAATAGAAAACCCAATTGATGATCCTCTGTGGCGGAATGTCTGCCTTTTGTGCTCCGTTCTTTATCAAATATTTACCTACACCGCACCGGCGCGAAACTTGCCCGCATGGGTTACATTTTCGTATCTGATGAATATAGTTTTTAGGGTTCCGTAGTCAACAAGGAGCCCCTTATAGTTTCGCTATGCCCGTCGGTCCGTCCGTCCGTCCGTCCGCAGCTTAGCTCAGAGACTCTTAGTATTAGAAAGCTATAATTTGGCATGGATATACCTACATATTAATCACGCCAACTAAGTGGCAAAATAAAATCATAAAAAAAAATTTTTTAGGGTAAATAGGTACCTCCTGTGCCTACACGTAAAGTGGGTATCGTTGTATAGGCAAAAATATTGCGGGTTTGTAAAAGCTATTTATCGATTCAGGGTTCCGTTTGTAAAATATTAAGCTTTAAAGTTCTAATTTTTCATCATCTCCCAAGATACAGGTAAAATGCCTAGTTTGGGGGTCACCGTCAATTTTATTCTTGTACAAATTGTGATTAATTTAGAATTAGAAAGCAAAAAAAAATTAAATCATTCTCCTGCCTTTATCCCAATTTATTTGCGGTCGGCGCAACATGTATTTTTCTTCCATACGTCTCTATTAGTCGTCATTTCGGTAGTCACTCCCTTTCTACCGATATCATCACTCACACATTCCATCCATTCGTTTCTTTGGTCTTCCCCTACTCTTACAGCCGTCGACATCCTTAATCAAAACTCTCCTCATCACATTTTCCTCATTTCTCCGTAACACATGCCCATACCAAGACAACCGATTTCCACGCAACTTTTCGGTTACCAGCACTGCAGTAGTAGTACCTGCGTAAAACTATCACAGCTAAGTAAGTGGGCTTTACGAGTAATAGTCGACCAAATTTGCGATTGCAATGTATGGGAGGACACTTACAAAGAGGGTCGCTGGGAATACGCTGTCTTAATAAAGTCAAAATTTATTTATTTATATGTAGGTACAGAAAGCGTCACTATGTCCTAACCCCTCAAGTTTTAAAATGTTACACTGCTACAACATTGAATTCCTTACGAATAATCTAAAGAATACTTCAAAAAGAGTCCATTGTGTTGACTCGGATTCGAACCATCGCATCACCGAACGTCGTCATACTCATACCGGCAGTTTGACGAACTAGCCAGCGAGCCCATATGAATTGCGATGAAATTGTTATCTACTATCGGCTGAGTCATTATATCTTTAGGTCCCTGTCTAATCGAAAGATGTTATAATTTGAGGGTATCCATTAATTTTACTTACTTACGTTGTCTTTATAAAATTAATCCATACCTTCAAGTTATAACTTTGTATACGTTCACTTAAAACGGCGAAGAGTAAACGACTACTAATTTTATCAATTATTTTTTTAAATGATTTCTGATTTTATGAGAACTAAAATAGTTGTTCTGTTTGTTGTAAAATAAGATAATAGTTTTGTTAAATAATAGCAATAATAAATATTATTAAATGATTAATAAAGTATTTTAATTTTCTTGATTTTTTAATTCTTTATAAATAATTACTACTTAAAACAAAATAGAAATATATATCAAAATAATATAATGAACAAAAAGCACATTTCGTGCCTATATAGGATTTGAACTTCCAATCTTATGCACGGTAAGCGGTCTTGAAACCTCCAGTCTATTTAGACGATGAATAAGTTGTCGTAAATGTTAACCCTATTATTGTTGCTTGTCGTCGCAAAAGTATTGTTTTATTGAAAAAAACAATAATAAAAACAGAATTTAAAAAAAAAAAACTTACTTAAACTTCTTTATTCACTAAAACAATACATTATTTAAAATAAAATGTTTTTGCAAAATACAAAAACCAACTTGGGCCTATCACGGATTTGAACGCACATGTCTTTTGGTGGGGTAACTACTTAAAGGAGCTGTGTGTACTTATACTAAACAAATATAAATTATGAAATATCGCTGGGTAGTTCACTGAATAGTTTGAGGTGTACATAAAGCATTTGGAAGGTTCCTTAATGCATTGTGTACACCTGACGGGTAAAATGAGTCAATACGGTGAAAATACACAGCAGCCTTAGTACGTATGTACCTATACGTATACAGCGCAGCAAGTAGATTAATTGAAACCACGTAATCTACATCACGTATTTTAAACATACACAATTAAAATAATTAGTAACAATTAACATTGTACCCGTAGCATTTAAGATTTATTCCGGTCTCCGGATCCCCTGAACCCCCCTCCACCCCCCCTCCTCGATCCCCTGCTAGTTCGTCTTCTGTTTTAATCTCTGTCTTATCCACATTATCTTGGTTTACTCTTTGACAGGTAAGTACAGACAAGAGCAACATTAAACTTAATTTGTGTTTATTTGGTAACAATACCAAAAAGTCTGTGATGAATTGTTGATACCATCGTGTCGCCCCGCGCGTGTCTAGTGCCTTATTATCAAGGGTATTTTCTTTCGTGCCAATTTTTAAGCTATTTATTTTGTTTAAAAATTCAGTTTTTTATTTTTAGTAAAAAAATATATTTTATTATTTTAATAGACTGAAACGAAGTTGTAACAATCGCTGTAATGTTTCATGTGATAACCTAATCGCCACTCTGTATAGTATTTTTATCTCACGAAGCGACGCGCGCTTTACTTGTGGTTTACAAGTGTACAGAAAGCGTCACTATCTCCTAACCCCTCAAGTTTTAAAATGTTACACTGCTACAACATTGAATTCCTTACGAATAATCTAAAGAATACTTCAAAAAGAGTCCATTGTGTTGACTCGGATTCGAACCATCGCATCACCGAACGTCGTCATACTCATACCGGCAGTTTGACGAACTAGCCAGCGAGCCCATACGAATTGCGATGAAATTGTTATCTACTATCGGCTGAGTCATTATATCTTTAGGTCCCTGTCTAATCGAAAGATGTTATAATTTGAGGGTATCCATTAATTTTACTTACTTACGTTGTCTTTATAAAATTAATCCATACCTTCAAGTTATAACTTTGTATACGTTCACTTAAAACGGCGAAGAGTAAACGACTACTAATTTTATCAATATTTTTTTTAAATGATTTCTGATTTTATGAGAACTAAAATAGTTGTTCTGTTTGTTGTAAAATAAGATCATAGTTTTGTTAAATAATAGCAATAATAAATATTAATAAATGATTAATAAAGTATTTTATTTTTCTTGATTTTTTAATTCTTTATAAATAATTACTACTTAAAACAAAATAGAAAAATAAATCAAAATAATATAATGAACAAAAAGCACATTTCGTGCCTATATAGGATTTGAACTTCCAATCTTATGCACGGTAAGCGGTCTTGAAACCTCCAGTCTATTTAGACGATGAATAAGTTGTCGTAAATGTTAACCCTATTATTGTTGCTTGTCGTCGCAAAAGTATTGTTTTATTGAAAAAAACAATAATAAAAACAGAATTAAAAAAAAAAACTTACTTAAACTTATTTATTCACTAAAACAATACATTATTTAAAATAAAATGTTTTTGCAAAATACAAAAACCAACTTGGGCCTATCACGGATTTGAACGCACATGTCTTTTGGTGGGGTAACTACTTAATGCAGCTGTGAAATATGTGTGTAAGCGCAGGCGCTCTCGGTACCGTCCGAGACAATGGCGAAGTCGGAAATGTGTGTGTGCGTGCGTGTGTGTGTTACGTGCGGACGCTACTCGTCTTTACGCACACACTTGGTTACCATAAGTAAAGCACGCGTCGCTCTATGAGATAAAAATACAGTATTAAAGGTATAAACCGCACCTATTTATATTCTACATTCCCTACACCGGGTAAAATCTCCATTACTTATGATATTTCTAAACCAAATCAGGCACACGATTCAACCATTTATTACAAGACCTTTCATTTTTGTGAAGACACTTTTATTATAGGTATTTTTTGAGACCCTACGCGGCCCTGAACGTACTTAGAAAGTAGAATCTTCTTATAAAGTGTTTGTCATGAAATACGACTACATACTATCATTTTGACTACAAATTGATAAAGTTTTTGCGAATGTTATGTAAAAATTTGAGAAACAAACAGCTCAAGTTATTGTTGGTATTCTTATTTTAATGGTCTTACAGTGACATTTTATTCACGACTAGATCAAAACAAGAACAGTTTTGTTGTACCAAAACAAAACAGCGGTACAAGCATTAACAAACTCTCCTTGGGCAGCTGGATTAAGGCTGCCTTTCCTCCAGAGATGAGCTACAATGCGTAGCGAGGGATGTGTGTAAAACTAAACAATACCAACGCTAACTTAGTTCAAGTCATAAAAATGAAGCGATGTTATTGGTTGGTTTCACCCACATCCCTCGCTACGCATTCTCGCTCATCTCTGGTGGAAAGGCAGCCTAAGGACTTGATTCAGAAAGCAGTACTTTTGGCATGTCTCGCCTTATTAGGAGGATACTCTGGAGCCTTGACCTCCGCGCCGGTAGCTTTGACCTTGTTGCCGATACCGGTCGGTTACTATCATTGTTTACATGGCGCAATAATCTGCCTAAAACATTCTTGGCACAGGTCAGTGCACAGTTTTATAGCAAACCAATAAATCAAAATCAAACTTCCTAGCCTTTTCCCAACAGTTTGGGTCGGCTTCCAGTCTAACCGGATGCAGCTGTATACCAGTATTTTACATGGAGCGATTGCCTATCTGACCTCCACAACCCAGTTACTGGGTAACACGATATCCCTTGGTTAGCTTTATAGCATATCATCATCGATCATTTCATGTTGATTAATAAACGATGAGAAACATGTAAGTAACTACCTAAAACAATCGTTTCACAGAATGCTGAGGATGACAGCAGTATATGTATTGTCAACATAACCCCTTCATTCTGTGATACTGTAAATCGGGACACTTCCAAAATCCATTTATCTACACTGCATTAAGTAGTATTCCTGACTTCTTAATAACGACGCCATAACGGAACTTCTGTATTTAATCGCCGTTGCGCCTACACAGAATATAGTTGCAATTAATCAGCGTCCCGAGATGGTGTGTAGTGATAAACGGTGATCGATATGAGCCTAATAAACCGCATGCCGACGTCTACGCAGTAAATCTAGCTGAACATGCGGAGTATCTTAATTCTAATGGCTTGTGTGCAACAATTAATTTAGTTCGAAGCAAATGTAGCTTGATTTGGTCTGTTCCAAAAATATCTAATGAAAATAGAAACAAATGGATCAGAAAACGTACCTACCTGTGGATGCCAGTTTGTAACGCCACTTACAAGCTAATAATATTATTCATACAATAATATTGGAAAAAGTGGTAAGATGTACAGTTGAAACCTTCTACATACAGTAGAGTATGTTACGACGTCCCTTTAGGGAGTGATTGCGTAAAAATTTTACCTCAATCAAAAATGGTTTGTTTACACTTTGATCAGAAGGCCAATTCTCGTTATTTAAAACGTGTCAAAAACTTGTCAAAATGTAGGGAAATTAGAGGTATTTTTGACAGATTGAGACTGAGATCAGACTGTGAACGTTGCTAAAATTACGAAAATTGCCCCTCTTATCATTTAGAACTTAGTATAGGTACGTTTTTCCCCTGTGTAACAGTATTTCGATACCGAAAATTTTGACCATAAATCTTGTTTAGGCTGCGGATGCCAAAACGTGTTTGGGAGCGGATTGGGTAAAACAAAGCTCTACTCTTGTAGGTTTAGGCCTTTTATACCTATTCAGCAAGTATTATGCAGGTTTCAGTATGTAGAGTGGTTTTAGCGGAGTGTTTACTCCTTAAAATGGCTTATAATATGTGTTTATTTAATTATTCTAAAATACTTATTTTATTTTAATTAAATCCCAAATTAAATCGACCCTGCAGGCGTTTTTATTGTTATTCATGTTCAAAAATAAGTTCCAATGGCGACTGATTTGTGTCAAGACGGCCATTAGATCTTATTTTGTTATTTTATGATGTACTTAAATTGTACTTAATTTTTGGTTTTGCCCTGAGTCAGCGCTTATTTCGAACATCATTTTGCAATCTTTTTATTTTGGGGTCACTGATCATAAAATTCCAAAACTTGTTCTAAATATAAAATGAGATCTTTTGAAATCAAGCATCTATACCTACCTACTTAAACAGGTTTACGAAAAATCGATCCATTAGCAAAATATGTATTTACCTTTGAAACAGTCTAACGTGGTAGGTACTGTGAAGATCCAGCCGGGATCTCCACAGTTATTATAGAAACACGTTAGCCGTTGAAATTAATTAATTATTTCAAGGAATGTTATATCAACATCGTCAATATAAAAAAAAAATCTATCTTAGGGAAAACCATCTATCATTCTATATGACATACGTCTCAACTTTGGAATATCAACCAACAACAAATATTACCAGCCAGTGTTACTTTAAGGTCGTAACACAGACCAAGCCTCTACAGTACCTACCGTAGTAAAATTGCGTACCATCGCCTTCGTCTCGTCTACCTGACGTCGGTTAGGTAAGGAAATTCGCAGATATGACGTCAGATAAACGAATAAGCCGGTCAACCCTTCCCGCCACTATAAGTGGTACTTCGATGACATAACCACGGCAATGTAGACCGAAAAGGTATGTGAAACAAGAAGGCAGAATAATGCCGTTTATTTTTTTGGCTTTATTCGTTATGAGCTTTACAAACCCTACTTCGTTTTGAATATAACGTCGAATTTGAGGCTGAAAAGCTGGCTACTTTTTCCGTTATTCAGAGCTTTACTTAGATTCAAGGTTTTTTTCAAGCCTGGAAGGAAATATGTTACTGTTATTCATCTATTTGGTGTATATTCCTGTAAAACCTCGCTCTCTCTTTACCATACACTCTTTATTTCAATGCTCAAGTGTGTCAAAGTGAAACTTCCAAAATACGAAATAATACGTAGTATACAAAATATTCACCCTTCGTACAGTGCATTTAGAACGTAGCCACCCACAACTCACACAAGTAATTCAGTTGAAGCACACACATCTAGTTTGCGGTTGCAGTAGCTGGAAGTTGGACAGGCGTGGTATTTATCTAATGATCGTAGGTGTATACCAACAAACTGTCCTGAACTATTGCAATCGAGGCTCGCTTTCATATTGTTAACCAGCTGCATAGTTAAAAACTTTTGTTGATGAGATTGCTTCCTGTTCTTCGAATATAGTATATCTACAAACTAATAATACAACTGAAGAGTTTGTTTGTTAGAACGCGCTAATCTCTGGAACTACCTACCAGTCGGATTTGAAAAAATATTTGTATTTTTGATAGCCCATTTCTTGGCTATAGGCTATTTAACATCACGCTCGCTAGGACAAGAGTCCTAACAAAAACGAACGAGCCAAGCAAAAAGAAAAAAAATAAGTAAGAACGTTAAGCGAAAACAAAGTAAGTAATAGGCGGAAGTAAAAAGACGATGTCGCGGGCAGAAGCTTGTATGAAGGCACAACGAATGGTTCTTTCTGATATAATAACACGCCTGTATTCCCCGTAGGGTTACACTGAGGTGTACCTATAGTATCTCCAGCAACTCAAACTCAAAGCATTTATTTCAATTAAACCATGTACAGGCACTTTTGAATTGTCAAAATTAAGTAGTCTGTCATTTAGTCAGAAAGTTGAAGCTACTTTCACCAGTTATGTTTAAGTCCCATGTAATAGTGGGTCGATTGATCAGGTTAAGCTACGCTTGCCGCGGTTGGTCCGTGGATGGGTGACCATCTTTACACATCAAGATCTCTCCGTGCCTCGGAAAGCACGTTAAGCCGTTAGTCCCGGCCGTCATTCGTGGATCTTTGACAGTCGTTACGGGACGTCAGAAGCCCGAAAGTCTGACAACCAGTCTTACCAAGGGGTACCTATCGTATTGCCTAGTAATTGGGTTATGGAGGTCAGATAGGCAGTCGCTCCATGTAAAATACTGGTATTCAGCTGCATCCGGTTAGACTGGAAGCCGACCCCAACATAGTTGGGAAAAGGTTAGGCAGATGATGATGATGTAATAGTGGGAGAGCCACTAAACGGGAAAAATCCATTGACATTGCTCATACTCTCCTACATATACTGAACAAAACCCACATACATACCGACAGAGACCATCGCCTCAAGGTAGGTAGAAATATTTGTTTTAGTTAGAAATGGACGGCGTGAAAAGTAGACAATCACTCAGGCACTGCGACTTCAAGCCATCAAAGCGTATAGCGATAGTTGTAGGATAAGAGTTTCTAGTTAAATTCCATACTTTGTCAAGCGTAACTGTCTAGTTTCGATTCCTAGAAGTAAATATTGGATTTCTCGTTTGGAAATTCTCAGTAGCTTAGGGGTTGGAAATACAATGACTTAAGTAGTAGGTACTTAAAGTATTTCCAAACCATAAAGCCACCAATTAAAGGTTTTTTATTAGTGACTTATATTTATTCAGATTTGTTACAGTTGGCAATCATGTCATTTGGTTTAAAAAGATTTTTTTTTGTAAATGTGAGAATGTTGTAGGCCTTGTATTGTAGACTGTAGATTTGTAGACCATTTTCTATGTTATTAAGTACCTGGTACTTGTTGACAGGCCTACACTGTCCTTCCATACCTAAATTTGAAAACATTGTAAAAGCAAATTACTTTCAAAAGAGTAACCGTGGAGTTTCTTGCCGGCTCTTTTCCATAGGAAACGACCAATTGGAACCTTGCACCTAACTTCTAACGTTTCATAAGTGCCCATGTATGTGTAATGAAATATTTTTATTTATACTGCGCTTTTGGTGTTCCACGATATCCCACATTATGTGGCAGAAGAAAATCAGCTTTGTAGATGGTCCTCTTTATCACTCATTCCTGTGTGTGACAGTGTCTTTCTAAAGCTCGGTGTACATGAACCGCCATGAACTATTCCGGGCCGCAAAGGCTGGCTACCGCACGTGTGTACATAGATACTTGACCTATATTTTACTTTGTAGAGTACAGACGTACCTACAAGCTGGCTACCAATCGGTTCATTGCATGAACATTGTGACAAGTGTCAGTGTCAGGGCACTAATTGAAACCGCATTGAACGGAACATACGTTAGCATGTGCTGTAGTTGCGTAATTGAACTAACTGAACAACACGCAAACACATGCCTTGGTAGAGAGTATATACCTGCTTCCAGTAAAATAATCATAATAATATATAATGCCCGGCGCCAGAAGTTGTAATCCAACAGCGCGCTTTTATTTAGGCATTAATTAAGATGGTGCACACAAAAGAAAAGCACAACACACAAAGGCACAATTAAATGATAACATAGGTACATGGCCCCATCGGCCTCCTGTTCTGCGAGCGAAAGGTTCTGGAGTGGCGACGGCGTACCGGAAGACGTAGCGCTGGAAGGTGGACTGACGACCTTGTGAAGGCCGCAGGAACCCGTTGAATGCGAGAAGCACAGAACCGGTCGAAGTGGAGGTGCTTGGGGATGCCTATGTCGAGCAATGGATGTCTTTCGGCTGAAATGATGATAGGTACATGAATACCAGGCCACTCAGAAAGTATTGTGAAAAAAAGTTTTTATAATGTATGAGAGACTGGCCAGTTATAATCTATTTTGAAAATAATATGATTATTTGTAAGTAAAAATAGGTACGTTCCAATTTCAAAATTTCCCTCCGCATTGTTTGCGAGCTAATTTAAATTATCGTGTATCGTTAAAAAACACATTTTCGCGCTATGATTTTTTACGATTTCAAGTGTCGCCTGAAACCGGACGAATCGTACGATAGATTTCAAATGGCATTCATGGATGAAGGCCCTTCTAAGGCAACCGTGCATTCAAGCGCTTTCGACTAACTTTGGGGGATGAAGAAAGAAGTGGTCGCCCTTTGACGGCTGTTACACTGAAAGAAGCGTATTTCCCTTTCCGTGTCCAACTGGCGACACCGGTCTCGCGAAATCCACACGCTTTTGTATTGCTACACAATTCAACCAACCCGTGCTCAACTCGCGTCAACTGCGCACGTTTTTGCGATCAAGCAACGCTAAAAGAGGTTTTACAAAATAGTGTGCAATTGAATTGAACACGGTTTTTTATCCTTCGAAACAAATCCGCCGCGCCGCCGCGGGGCGGGGCGCCCCGCCCCGCGGCGGCGCGGCGGCTCCCGCCTGCTTCGGCCCGCACGATTTATTCCGAACATTTACGAACGCGCTAATTGAGCACGGATTTGTTTCGAAGAGACGAAAGAGAGAGAAGTTGCATTCGCGTGCTGTTATTTGTTTGTTACTGTGCGTTTGAGGTTATGTTTTTTACACAGCATTATATTGTAGTCTTTGTTGTTCACATTGTGCCTATTGGAAGAGTTTAATAGTAGATTATGCACCGAGGGGCTAAAGTTGTGTCTTATGTCACGGGCGTCATATTGAATCTCGAGCGCAATGAAGGATTCGGGATTTAACTCACGAGCGAAGCGAGGGAGTTAATACAAGAATCCTGAATGCAGCGAGGGATTCAAGCTAGCCCAAGGCAAAGACACCTTTAGCCCAGAGGAGGATACTCTACTTTTTACACCTACTGTGAGAAAATAATAGCCATAGTACGAAAAACAAAGTATTTATTAAATAAACAAACAGTAAGAATAACATATTTGTTGATAAATTTAAAGTTTATATGCCAAAAGTTCACGCCTTTATTGCGTCTACCAATAAGTAGCCAAGACACGATCAATTCGATTTTCAAAAAAAAAAGTCTCTTCTACGGTTTTGTCGTGTGTGTCTATTGATATCACTCTCATGGAAGTGGTGTTTGTGTAAACTAAGCTTTATACAGGGCTGGTAGAATGGTTTTGGATGATTGGCTGTATGCATTTTGAATTTAGAACGTCATTGGAGACGCTCGTGAAAATAGAGTATTTTTGATAAAATGTGATAAATCGACTGAAGTATAGATAGGTTTTATTATTTATTTATTTATTCACAAAATCCACAGCAATCTTTGCGCAGTTTACTTAAAATTAATTACCTAATGTTACAGCCAATTACTATTACGGTATTACGGCGCGGTACGGTATTTGTTATTATTAATGCCAGTTTTAATGTTATTCCATTCCTTTTAAAAAATGGTTCGTAGTTATCTAATTATTCTTACAATATTATGTCTTCGAAAACATGGCAACGATATGAAGAAGCAGTCGTTATGATTTTGTAGGCAATCGAGAATATCATCCACGCGTAGTAAGGGTATCGAGAATAGCTTTCCTCTTTCTGGCACCAAAGGGTGTTTGTTAGTACTATACTGCCAATTTAGCTGAGCATGTGAGATTCCAAATTCAAATCACATTATTGACCAGCGGGTCATAATGAAATCCAGTACAACATTATTGACCGGCTGTGCCCCTGGCCACTAATGACTCACTTTAGGTTAAGGTTGCTTGACATATAATTTGACATTTTCGAGCAGGTGGTGTGAAAAAGGTTTTTTTTTGGCAATTACATGATTTTACTTACTTAATCACTTTTTTAATTACATTGCATGGTTGCGGTCGGTCTATAGGCAACGTAGGATGCAAGAACGAGCGAAGGGCACCCCAAGGTTAGGTATGGTTAGGTTACTTTAAACCCTTTACACAGAAATAGGGGCCCCGCAAAGCGGGGCTCCGTTGACATAGAATGCAAGAGCGAGCGAAGGGCACCCCGAGGTTCGGTTTTGTTAGGTTACTTTAAACCCTTTTCACAGAAATAGGGGCCCCGCGAAGCGGGGCTCCGTCGACATAGAATGCAAGAGCGAGCGAAGGGCATCCCGAGGTTCGGTTTTGTTAGGTTACTTTATTTTTTACGTTATCACAAAGGCGTGCTCAGTTGACGCGAATTGAACACGGGCTAGTAAAATTCCGTACTAATACAAAAGCGTGTGGATTTCGCGAGACCGATGTCGAGAGATGAGTACCTCAATAAAAATGAAAAAACATTGATCTGAACTGCTTTTAACAGTTTTATAATATGAGCCTATCGTTCAAAACAGTATTTTTTACTGATCCGAAAACAGTTAATGCTTGAGGCAAAATGTTACCGTAATGACCGTAAACTTTAACGTTTTATGTAGCTAAAAGGTCACAAAATAAACTCTTTCATGCATTTAGTGATATCGTTTAAACCTTTGAAATTTAATAACATTACGTAAATACTATGTCCAATCTCTAAAAGTTAGGGGCCGTCTGCACGAACGAGAGAATCGCGGCGATAATCGCGCTTTGCCATCAAATTTTCGCCGCGATGATATCGCCGTGTGGAGACACGTTCTAAGAGAGTGTGTAGAAATACGAGTACGTGGCACGACGATAATATCGCCGCGATTCTCTCGCTCGTGGAGACGGCCCCTAACTGTTTTGTCTTTTACTGTTATACAAACATTTCTTCTTACTGTATAAAGTCAGTAAGTCTTAATGAAATCGCTTTAATGTGGTGTAGTAAGAAATTATTTTTTACAGTGTATGGAAGAAAACATGCTAGCAGTGAAAAAATTAATCCAAGACAATAGACGAGTTACGCTACTGCTCTACCACGACAACGCGCCTTCGCACAGCGCGCGCAAAACGAGTGACTTCCTGGACAGCACGCCGGTCAATCTCCTGGGTCACCCTTCTTACAGCCCTGACCTAGCACCGTGTGACTTCTTTATAATCCCGAAAATAAAATCTGCTCAAAAAGGGATACAATTTTCGTCGCCGGAAGATGCGCTGTCAGCGTTCGAGCAGGCTGTCGAGGTGTCTGCGGCGGACTGGAAAAAGTGTTTCGAAAACTAGTTCAGACGCGTGATACTTTTACTAGTGGAGAGTACTTTGAAAAGATTTAGGTGATAAAAAAATATTTACCTATAGAACATTTATTTTTATTTTCACAAAAGTTTCTGAGTGTCCCACGTATAATAATAGATAATACCTCTCAGGCCCAGCAGTCCTTAAGAAATGACATAGCAATAATAGGAATAAACGAAACTCCAACAGAAATCCTGACCCACATAGTTATCGCTCATAAAAGAATTTGGATTACGTGACGCGCGCTTTACCGCGCCGCCAAAAACACACCAATGACACAACCCATACAACATCCGAGTCTAACAACAAACTTCTCCGACCACTTTCTGAGACAAATCAGAATCAGAATACCTATTTATTTGTGAAACATATAAGGTACTAGCTGCGCCCCGCGGTTTTACCCGCGTAAATGTCGATCCCGTGGGAATATCGGGATAAAAAGTATATGTTAATCCAGGGTGTCAGCTACCTCCATACCAAATTTTAGCAAAATTGGTCCAGCCGTTTGAGCGTGAAGAAGTAACAAACATATAAACACACCCCCACACACACACACAAACTTTCGCCTTTATAATATTAGTGTGATTTACATAAAGGTCTTAGGTTAATTATATGGGCGCTATCTTTTGCCGCGAAGGTTTTCAAATATTGTAGAAAATAAAAGCAAACAATAAAACAAAAATCAAATATCATAATAAAATCTACAATTAAAGGAACCTAAAAAGAGCAACAGATTTCTTTAAAATATTTAAAAAAATACATAATTGCGTATTGCACAAGAAATATTAAATTTATAAAAATAATAACATTTTTCAATCAATAGCGAGTAGAGACTTTTCTTAAACTTTAAAAAGGGGCAAATTTTTTATGCTATGTCGTATTTTTTATTATAAATTTTCGGAGCCAAAAAAACTCTTTACAAACGAAATGAATTTGTAAGTTCAGCTAAAATTAGACATGACCATAATTGCGCCGACATTGACATCAAAACATAGATATCCGTGCATCAAAAGTATCAAAGGAAACATTCATTAATGAGCATTTAACACCATACAACCGTCGTTTATTTCGTGAGTCTCGCCATCTCAGCAAAAATTTGATGGATTAAAAGCGGTTCTATTTACATAGGTACGTAAACAGGGGGAATTCCACTCATTAATATTACTAGCCTAGACGAACTTTATCGTCATGTTCCTTGTGCACATGACTAAACCTCTCTGCAAACAAACTCACTTTTATTGACAACCAGTACGTGCAAAAAAATTTACTAACCATTTGGTTCTTTTTCACATTTAATTGTTGACTATTTCATGTCCTTTAGTAATAAAAATTTACATTAAATTTAAAAACAAAATTAAATTAAATTTACAAATATATTTTTTTAGTAATTGCTGTTCTTTTTTACATTTATCCGTTAAATACAATACAATTTCGTGTCTTACAGAATAACTTTTTGTTCTTGTTTATTTTTGATTGCTAATAACAGAACTGGTTCGTGCCTTTTAGAAAGATACCTATTCATATTGTTGACTTTTAATTATTAACTATTTCGTGTTTAGCAAAATAACTTTCTAATTGCAAACAATTGTTTTGTGTCTTATAGAAATACCAATTCATCTTATTAACTTTTAATGTTTAACTATTTTGCGTCCTACAGAAGTTATTTTTGTCACCTACACATACCTTAATACACACCCTAAACCGCGCGTACCATACGCGTACCTACACATATTCAGACACGTTTCCTTCAGTGTCAGGGTATCCTGAAATTCTCAAAAGGTCATTTCATTCATCTTGGCAAATGAAACATACTAATTTGTTGGTCACTGACAGCCCCTTTAAATAAACTTTCTTTCTCAAAATTATAAACTACACTAATGTTAATACATAGTGCAAGACTTAGCCGAAAATCTGCAAGTGTGTCAAACCGCTGATACTATTGAACATTCCCAAACATTAATAAAACAACCGAGTCTAATTTATAAATTGTTTCACTGAATATCGGAAGCTTCCAACACAATTTTGACGAGTTTGCGGTGATGCTATGCGAACTAATCTACTAACTATCTGCTTTGATGTTATCTTTTTAACGGAATTCTGAACAACTGACGGCAGTATCATACATCCTCTGCCAGGATATCATACACCATAGCACACATACGCATATCGCACAACGGTTCAGAAAAATAAAAACGGAGGTGTAATTTCATAAATTACACCTCCGTTGTTTTTGATGATTTTATCTTATGTAAGTAGGTTTGCACAAACATTTTTACACGTCAATCATATTTTTTTTTAAACTAGATGAAATGAGAAATAACTAGATAGATGAGGTCGGCGTTTCCTATCTGACTTTGCTTTGTTAAAACTGATTACAACACTGTTGAACCTACAATACTAGATGCAGATCGACTTCTCATAACCATCGATGATAAAGTTGCAATACTAGACATTTACAGACTTCATTTAGTAATATTGAACCATTATTAAACTGACCTTGCTGAATTTACGAACATTGTTAGGTACTTCCACTCACTGTAGACAAACACACGCGAAATGTAAAAACCGGTCAAGTGCGAGTTGAACTCGCGTGGAGAAGGTTCCGTACGATGAATATTTTATCTACCATGTTTTTTTTTAATTAGACCCAAATTTGTTACTAAAAAAAATTATCATTGTAATTGAAAAACATGTTCTCCCATACATTCCAATTGAAAATGTAACTTTGTTCGCACAATAATGAGAGATTTACCATGTTGTTTCAAGACCACACACTTTTTATAGGTTTTCCTGCAATCTATTTAGAGAACTATTTTCTGTATTATTTTCAAAATTTTAGGCTCAGTAGTTTCGGAGGGGGAATGGTAAATTTTCGTCTATTTTCTTAAATAACTTCAATACAATTTACTTTAAAATTATAAAAAATATATTTGAGATCCTCACAGTAAGCCCTTTTATTTGATATGTCAGACGGTACAGATTGCGAAACTTTTTTTTTAATTTTCTTTTTGCTCCCCAAAAATTACCCCCATATTCAAAATTCATTTATTTACGTTACACGTCTGTGTTTGGGTCACAGAGATTCATATGTGTACCAAATTTCAACAACTTACAGATACATGAGAGATCCTTTATGGGTTCCGTTTTTCCTTCTGAGGTACGGAACCCTAAAAATTGGTAGGTAATTGACTTACATCAAACTATGGATAACCCCGGGTTTGATAAGATGCCTTTTTCACTAGGGACCAATGCCCATTAACTTCGGCGTTCCACAGGGCAGTGAACTTGATCCCACGCTTTTTATTGTCTATATTAACGACATACTAAACCTCTCCGTGAATAATGCTGAAATTATAACTTATGCAGATGACACTGCCGTAATATTTCATGGGAAATCGTGGGAACATGTACATGTACAATGTCTAGGAGAAGAGGGACTGTCACTAATTGCGAATAACCTGGAAAAAATCATTGTTTTTCCATGACCGCCACTTCCAACCCACGGGAACATCCTAAGCTCAAACTACATTACTGCTCTTCTAACATCCTCCTGTGAACCTGTGAAGAAAACACAAGGTTACTTAAAAAAAATATATATATAGAAATAAAGACACATTATATGTACACAGACACATTATATGTATCATAATTATGGCAGAATATTAACGAACATACTCGTAGGCACTACAAAGTGCGGTGTCGCCCAGAGGTAGTGGATTTATTCCGGTCTGATCCCCTGAACCCCCATCCACCCCGCCCCCCCTCGATTCCCTGCTAGTTCGTCTTCTGTTTTAATCTCTGTCATAGCCACTTTATCTTGGTTACTCTTTTTGTCAGATAAGTAGGTACAGTCAAGAGAAAATAAACGTTTAACGGGTATAAGACTTTGTTTCTGAGAATGATACAAAATTTAACCTTATTCTACAGTACCCAAAATATTGATTTCAGCTCTCTGAGTATAATTTAGCAAAGGTCTCCTCTAGTGCACTTTATGTCCTGCCTGTCCCTTGCACTCTTCCCTAGTAAGGACCTGCGAACAGTCTCATTTCCTGCTCCCATATCTGAAAGTTTATAGTTGAACTAAGCAAAATGCGGACATCGCGCTTACGCCTTGTTACCAAATGTACTGTTTCGCGTAAAGTACTTAACTAGTTGCAAATACACACATCAAAAGTGTCTAGGGATCAAGCATTTTTATGCGGATTTCTTGAGATTGAGATGTGGCTTTGTAATAAATTTATGATTTTATAAATTTATATGGATCCTTTTTGGTGCATTTCATAATTTGAATCAGGAACTGTGAATCAAATTCGAGTAAAAGATGAAAATCAGCTGTCAATATTTTCCCTATAAAAACATACAACGCATTGAAGACATTATTAGTGCTACTGTTTCCCTACTACTGATTAAAACCAACGTTATTATGGAGCGGCGACGTCATTTAAGCAGGGAAGAAATGCTCAGAGCCGTGGGAATGATAGAAGCTGGTTCCCGGCAACGTACTGTGGCTTTAGCTCTGAATACAAGTCAGAGTGTTATCAGTCGACTTTGGACACGTTACCGAAGCACTGGTACCGTGGCTGAGCGCCATGGAGGACGGTATCGCTGCACCACACGGAGACAAGACCGATACATTCAAATCTTAACTCGAAGAGCTCCAACAATAACCGCCATGATGTTAGCCGTGAGGCTTCATCACTCTTCAGGGAACTTAATTAGCGACCAAACAGTCAGAAACCGCTTGCATGAAGTGAACCTTCATTCCCGAAGACCGCTACGGGTACCACCTATAGCAATGCACAATCGTAGGATTCGATATCAATGGGCTCTTGAACACAGAAATTGGGCAGAAGAACAATGGCGTTTCGTGTGCTTTTCTGATGAGTCTCGTTTTGGTATGAGACCGGATACAAGACGTATACGACACTGGAGAACCCCTGGACGCCAACAGCGATTAAAATCCTGCCAGGAAGTCCATCCTTATAGTGGTGGAACCATCATGGTATGGGCGGGTATTTGGATCGGCGGAAGAACTGAGTTGATTTGGATCAGAGGCAACCTCAACGCTCAAATTTATGCTGAGACGATTGTATCAGACGTCATCGTTCCTCTACAAGTGCAAATCAGTCCCTTATTTCAGTTAATGCATGATAATGCACGACCGCACACGCAAGAGTTGTAAGACAGACTCTCGCCGCAGCTAACATCAATGTCCTGCCCTGGCCTGCTCAGTCGCCAGACTTGAACCCGATTGAGCATGCATGGGATATGCTACAGAGAAGAGCTCTGCCGAATATGGAGGGTATCCAGTCGCAAGAAGACCTTTTTTTGTTGTTGCAACGAACATGGGCGGCCATTCCACAGCGTGATTTGGATGAACTCATTTTGAGTATGCCAAACCGATGTTCTTGTGTTGTTAGTGTTCGCGGTAGAAACACGGATTATTAATTGTTTAAGTTACCCAATAAAATTTTAAAGAAAACTGTTATTTCAGTCTTTTTTTCGAACTTTTGTGTTAGTGGTTCAAATGTCAAAAATCCCTTTATTAGGAAAATGGCAAATTTCTTTATTAATGCAAAGGTGACTTGGTTTATCGTTACTGTGACAAACGAAAACACTTTATTTGATGAATCCTTAAAGAAAATTTTAATTAATATCAATCAGGAGAAAAGTTATTGCAAAAATATATGTTGATCCCTAGACACTTTTGATGTGTGTAGTTCTGGTGATGCGGTTTTGCAGCCGGCCACTTTACCTAACGGGTATTTTAACTTACTCTGTTTTAATCAATGCACTTGACAGGCTTTTACTTTCATTTATGTCAGCTGCACTTAACACTTTTATTCCTTTTATTTTATGATACATAAAAATAGGAATATCGTTTGGTGTGATAATATTTATTTAAAAAATTATATAGTAGGTGCTTACCCGGTAAACACCGTTTGACATTTTGTTCCACTTGTTAAAGTTTCGAGAGGAAATGCCTGTTTGCGCCCTAGTTTTCAAGTACTTTTTAAGTGGGTTTGCAACATAATAGGTCCCTTATAATAATTTTGAGCCTGAAATAAAAACCTATCTAATCGAAAAAAAACTTGTAGGTATTAATTTTTCAGTGTCAAACTTTTCCGTTCAACTATAATTATGTTTAAGGTGTTCATGTTTCATCATTCTTAACTTCGCAGGTGTTACACCAAGTTTTATTTTTGTTTCAGTATTTTCAGGAAGCTCGTTTTAGATAAAATATCCAACATTCAAATTGCTTCGTTACAGTAAATACGATCAGTAAGAAAAGTAGATTAACATTTCAGTTTTCTTAATCTTAATTATTGTGCTAAATGTTCATAAAAATCTGTCATCATCATCATCAGTTCAGCCGGAAGACGTCCTCCACTACACACCTCCATTTCGACCGGTTTTGTGCTTCTCGCATCCAACGGGTTCCTGCGGCCTTCACAAGGTCGTCGGTCCACCTTGTGGGAGGCCTCCCAACCCTACGTCTTCCGGTAATCTGTACTAAACGTTTGTCTACTTTTTTTCGAATTTTCTCCTTCCTCTTCGGGTCACTATCACGACAGTTATTCATATTTTGTCACTTACAAGGCGTTATCGGTGGCAGCGTGGAGGTCACGAGGTTTAGAATATAAACTTTTGGGTATTACATGAAATCATCATTTCAGCCGAAACGCGTCCACTGCTGGACATAGGCCTCCCCCAAGCACCTCCACTTCTCGCATCCAACGGGTTTCTGCGGCCTTCACAAGGTCGTCGGACTATATTACATGAAATACAGATAAGCAATGTATCAAATAATTCTGCATCAATTTAGATAGAAGTACCTAAAAGCTACAGTGTTCATTGAATTCTGTTGCTGATTGTATATCCAAACTCTATTAAATTAATGAATCCTTACAAAAAAACTACCAAGGTTGGTTTACTAACCTGCCTGTACAGTCACGAGCATTGATATGTCAACACTTGGCAACTTTCAATTGCGATTTTTTCACGAAATAAAGAATGCAAAGTTGAAATACGACACTTTACATAAACCTATAGGTTCGGAAATACTATGTTCGTAATAACATAAAATTTCATTCAAAAATAAAGGAGAAAATCGCCTTTGAATAAAGCCAAGTGTATACATACATATGCTCGTGACTGTACATGTTGCAAAAATAAAGGACAAAACATGTTCTGTAGTTTATAGACCACCCCATATCACGATGGCTGTCATCAAACCCCAGCATATTGTTTTCGCCTCCAGCAATATCCATGGGATGTTTGGTACCCAGAGATACTATTTTGCTATTTTATTTTTACGCCTACACATACCTTGAAGATAAATATTTTTGCCTTTCTTTTTCGGTAGCTTATTTATTTTCTACAGAGTTGCTGCCTTCCATATACAGCATTGCTTTTGTTTGTGATTTGGATATTCAACAATAATAAATCATTTCTCTATTTTGATCAAGCTAAATTGCATGAGAGAGCTTTGTTTACAAGCTGAAACTATTTTATAGCTTCTGAAGTTGCTACTGAACTTCACGAGTTAATATAGTCGTGCAATTTGCATAAAAAATCTCTTACTTCTCCTTCAAACTTTATTTACCCGAATATGAGAAAAGTTTGTTAAGTGGAAAATAGCGTAAGTATGTACTTGATTTTACTACCATTCGAGGGTAATCTTACTTAGGATGGAACTTTTTAGCTTACTTGTGTGTGCAAGCATCGTGCAAGTCGGTGTTTGCTATTCTAAAGCAAGATTACGGCCTTCTTACATGGTGTTATCCTATACAGCTTGTTTATAAACAAATAAGGAGTCGCTTTCGCTATAGGTAGTTAGTATTTTTTTGTAATTTTTGACAGCAAATTCCTCTAAATTGAAACTTCACTGCTCTATGATTGAACCTACCTAACTGCCAAACAAATTGACCTGTGGGCTAATTGCGTAACATACGAGTACATACAATTTTATTACAATTGAATGCAGTTCCTTTCATGTTGGCAGTTCAGCCATGTTTATTGCATTTTTTACGTTGTTGACCAGACGAATTTTCAATTATGAACCAATGGATTCGGAATTTACTTCAAAACCCTTGGATTGTGATTGAAAGTGTGATACTCAATTAGGAAGAAGGTCGTTTTATGAAGTGCAAGTGACACTCAACCGTAAAGTAATACCTAAACCAGCCAACTATAACCCAAATGCAGCAACTTGGAATGCGCGACGTTGGTTCACATTTTTCAATAAATCCTTCGTAAGCTTTAAAAACTTTATTGGTTGTTTCTAATACAAGTTTAATTGCTGATAGTGCAATTGTACTAACGAAAACAAGATGTTTTATTTCCAGTATATTTTTTTGTTCGTTACCATGGTGTTCGAAGTCGGCAGCACCTACCTACCTACCGAAATAAAAATGAGCAATGTAAAACACGTATTTTTGTTATTTGCTTTGCGAAATTCTACTCCAAACCAATTTTGTTTCCTCGCGTGTCTGAAATATTAAAAATGAAAAAACACATGCATTTTTTTGTTTCACGTCAAATATATGTACGTTGTTTATTTTTATTTTCCTTTGTAATAGCTATGGCTAAAACTGTAACACAGTAAACATTTCTATATTCAAATATTATATGGGTTTCAGATAGTCTGTAAGGCAAGCTTATTAAGGTCGTTAACATAGAAAAAGTAATTGTGTCTCATTCATTAGTGACAGTTAAGCTCTTATTGAAGAAGAGAAGGTAACACAGATTCTAATCAATAGAAAAATACGCGACATACAAAAAAAAAGTATAAGTAAGTAGTATAAGTATATATAAATAAATAATAAATAAATAAAAGATAATTATTTGTAATCCAACAAACGCAATTATACCGAAAGTAAACAAGGAAAGCGTTGTCTGCTCATCTATTATGGCTTTATCTGTCATAGGATCATAGCGTATCTCCGGAAATTGTTTCCTTATAGTGCGTTGTGTACCGATACCTACACAATATCGGTTCCTCCACATGAATAACATACAAATTGGAACAAAGTGCCTACCTGATCTTTTTTTCTTGGTACACATATTTATTTGATGTTGCTGAACTTCGTGCTGCCATCAATACCTATGAAAAAACCGGCCAAGTGCGTGTCGGGCCACGCACAGTGTAGGGTTGCGTAGTAGCCCGTTATCACAATATAGTACGATTCTGTTGTTGTTTATTCTGAATTTCTGAATAAAATGAAAATGAATATATGTAATGGTAAAGATATTAGGAGTTAATTGTTATAATAACAATTATATGACAAGGGTGTCCAGAGTAAAACAAAAGTTAGTAAAGTTTTGTTTTGTTTTGTCTTACCTTGCAAGAAAATCTTAACACCGCGGTCTACAAAAGTGACGTCACGGCACAATGCCATCTGTTATCGAATAGCGATACTAAACACAACAAAATATTGATTTTCTAAGATAATTATTTAAACAGATTAGACATTAACTAATAATAACCACTTTCTTCCTTGTAAAGCTAAAAAATAAGAGTACGATTGCTGCCAAGTTATTATTTCAATTCACAAAATTGCGCACCACCGCAAACACCAAAAATAAAAGTCGTTTCCCAGAAATTATTTTTGTGCAATGTTATTTATTTTGATGTAGAGAATGCCTAGTTAACGGCTATGTGATGGGACTTTTGACACCCTTTATATATAAAGACATTACAACGCACAGAGAGCTTTCAATTAAGATAAATGTGTCGAAAGCTATACCTATTAGCACGTAGGTACTTCTAAGTAAACCCAAATACGTCTGTAGGAAACGCTCAATTTATTTTAAATTAAGTTTGTGCTGAGTTTATTCACACATTACAAGTAAATTATGTTGTCTTTTATATCTTCTAAAACATTAGGCGCTTTCGTTTTAACGCTACTCTTGGTATATTAATGCTTTTCCTGGAGTCGTCTCTAGAAAAACTTTTTTGAACAAGCAATATAAAAAAAGGAAATGTCGTTTCATTTTATCAGTCATCTGCGGGTATATCTTTGACACTTTGGGTAGTCAGAAACCCAAAAGTCTGACGACCAGTCTTACCAAGGGATATCGTTTTACCCAGTAACTGGGTTGTGGAGGTCAGATAGACAGTCGCTCCATGTAAAATACTGGTATTCAGCGGCATCCGATTAGACTGGAAGCCGACCACAACATAGTTGGTACAAGGATAGGCAGATTTATTGGTTCATTCAAATCAATATCATACTACTGATCTATATAACATATACATTGATCAATGTTGCACTTTACACGAAGACAAAGCTCGATTACAGGTGATATTCGGTTCAATTACTTAATCACAAACATTTGTACGCCCTCTGGCATAACATAGCGCACTCTTTATTTTCTTTATATACCATTATTATTGTACCTATGTTCAACAAATTAATAAATGACTTAAGATTAAATTGAAACTATTTTCAAATTAAACAGTGTCTACATTCTGATAAATTGTTATTGATCCTTACGACTAGACGAAACACTATTAAAAACATTCGTCTAAGTTTTACTTGAAATCTAATCTGGTCGTAGTTAGAACAAGTTTAATAGAATTTAATTAATGGATACACTTCGCGTGCTAAAACAAAAAGTAACTTCAAATCAAGTGGACCGAACAGTCTCAAAGATCAATCTTTAATTAATTTCAAATAATGGTCGGTCTGCTATTTGGTACATAGGTACCTACCTACTTCAAGTCTTTACTTAACCTTTATTCGCGTTTTACAAAACCTCATTGACTTTGGGAAAAAAGGTACGTAACTAGCCAGCTACCTATTTATTTAAGTGGTTAATTAGCTGTGATCAGGAGCGTTTTGTATAAAAAAAAAAAAATGATTTACCTACCTCTAAAAAAGTGCAATCATTTTACATAATGACGCTTTTTGCAAACTATAGATACAAACAAAGTCAGTCAAGTGGAATGGGATTGTAGCCAAAACCAGTACCTCCACGATGTTTATTTGTTTTTACCTACGTGCTTGCACTCATGCAGTGCATCCACTTAATGAAATGGGGGCCATCAAGACAGTGTATTGGACATGACGTCACTAAAACAAGTACCAAATGCAACAATTTCTTTGAAATTCTTTGCGTAGATGCTCTTATTTTTCCAGTCACGGACTGTTGGAAGTATGCGGTGCATTTGGATGCAAACAATTTGTTGATAAGAGAAATTTTCACCTAGCAATTTTCCTTTGTTCGTAGTTGGAATGCCTCCATGTAGTAAATTGTTGTTTTTATGACTAGTAAACGCAAACTTAATGTTTCGAGTGTTTGTCTTTCCTTTCTTTGATTAAAAATATGGCGTAGGTACTTACCGAGATTTTGATTTTAAGATAATTAATGTGTTTAAATATTTTGAAGCCACTACTTTTGTTAAACTACTTTTGTAAGTTGCGTATGAACGTTATGATCTTAAAAAAAAACAATATTTTATTAACAAAACGTTCATTCGCAACTTGACACAGTTTGATCCCGCTTAACTTGACAAAACGTTATTTTATTTGCTTTCAATGTATTAAATTCAAAGAAAACTATACTACATTATTTCATGAAACAATTTCTGACGTGCCTAATAAGTAGGTAAGCGCGTTCCA
This sequence comes from Oligia fasciuncula, assembly GCA_963082905.1. NCBI lineage: Eukaryota > Metazoa > Arthropoda > Insecta > Lepidoptera > Noctuidae > Oligia > Oligia fasciuncula. The sequence goes on along the minus strand of OY720395.1, from coordinate 8,331,354 downwards.
CGTCTAAAGTTATTATAACGGCAAGATTGGAGGATTAAGACCCGATTGAGTTATAGATAAAACGTGTTCTTTAGTCAGTGGATATTACTCGTACTCTTTTATGCCGCATTTACACAATCGCGCGAACCGCGAGGCGAGCCACGAGGCGAATAACGAACCCGCATGTGTAAACAGTGCGCTCGCTATTCGCCTCGTGGCTCGCCTCGCGATTCGAGTGCTCGCGTTGTGGCTCGCGTTGTGAAAATACTTCACCCCGCGAATGTGTGAACAGTAGTTCGCGAAGGCCCATGGTTCGTCGAATCGTTCGTCGAGCCACGAGGCGAATAGCGAGCACGATTGTGTAAATGCGGTAGTAGACATTCACAGGTACGGAAAAAAATACATTTTTTTCCGTGTAAAACAGGACGATTGTGTTTCTTTTAGTAAAGGTACATATTTTCGTGTTTCCAGGTTTCCGACAATTAGACATGGCGCATACCAGGTGACATTCTACCGCAACAGCCGGCGACTAAACGCAACGACGATAGGCTGCATAAATTAGCTAGCGAAACTCGGCAGACGATATCTAAACATGACGAAACAAAAAAGAAATGATTTTGAAGGTTTTTTGTGGGGTCATTGACCGCTAGTGTATCCACTTGAAATATCAATTTAAAAAATCAGTTTTTTTTTCTAAACTTCACAAACGTTCGATATCTAAACATGATAAACAAAAGAAAACAGATTTTCTCAACTCAAACTTCAAGCATCAAAACTACTAGCGGTAGTTGACCCCCAAAAAGGCATTAAAATCATTTTATTTTATCGTTCTAAATGTATAAGTAATACCCATTACGTCTGGAGAGTTTCGCTAGCTAATTTAATTTGACCCTGTATTGTTCAAAGCTCCGCACACTTGACGTCGAGTTGCAGAGTCGCAACGACATGAGGCTAGGAGGGTCGCGCGCTCTCGCTACTTGTCGCAGCTACTAGACGCAACGTGTTCGCGGGTATTTATTATTTAGTAGCTGCTACGCACTCGTAGCACTTACGAGGTGCTATCGAATTTTCATAGTAAGCCCCTTGCACCACAAATCACTGAATGCGTTTAGAGCTAAACAGAATGAACTTCAGATCATTCTATCTCTGTCATCTTCAAACGATTAACAGAAACAGAATGTTTTAGATTGGTTTACCGCTAAACGTATTTAGTGATTTCTGGTGCAAGCGAGCCTTAATCCGCGTAAATGCATAATAACTTAATTAAACGTTAATGTACCGCACTTTGAGAAAGTTTCCCGGTACTAATAGAGTCGTAACTTGAGCTAGCTCTCCGCTATATCCTTCAAGAGTTAATCAAGACTCCAGGTGGTTTTATAAGCAGGGTTTTAACAGGTGCTCCTCGGTCGTAAAACACACATAGGATATGAAGGGTAGAAATGCCAAAAGTAACGTATTTTCGGGAAGATAAAATAGAACTGATGAATTATAAAACAGACAGCCACTTCTCGCCCTTTCAGCATCAAGAAATTGGGACACATCAAAAGGGTTAGATATAAACTTTTATTATTCGTAGGATATCACATTGTTTTTTCTATTCCGTGAATATTATAAAGGCGTGTGTGTGTGTGTTTATATGTTTGTTACTTCTTCACGGCTCAAACGGAAACGGCTGGATCAATTTTGATAAAATTTTGTATGGAAGTAGCTGACACCCTGGATTAACATATACTTTTTATCCCGATATTCCCACGGGATCGATACTTATGCGGGTGAAACCGCGGGGCGCAGCTAGTAAATAATAAATTCTCCGTTTAAGACAATGATACATTTCCAATTTTTTCCGGGAAATCTATGACTTTGCATATGCGACTTGAAAATTATGGACTTGAATGTTTGAATGTGTCTATTTTCAGAGACATAACTATTTTTGGCGGCCCCATTTGTCTCGTAGCGTGGTGTACTGAGCGTGGGATTCTGGGTTCGATTCCCGGGTCGGTCAAAGTGTTAATTACTTTTTCTATTAGGAGTTTCTTAGTAACCGGAGATTGGAAGTTGGATGTGTCTGACCCTGTGTCTCGGAAAGCACGTTAAGCCGTTGGTCCTGCGCCTGATCTCTCTCGGGTCGTGTCGGATTGCCGTCCCTACGGACTATGAGAGTGAGGGAAGAGGGTGCACCTGTGTCTGGGCGCACATTTTTGTGCACATATCATCCGCAGACTGGTCTCCGCTGAGATTGGTCATAATGGCCAAAATTCGATCAGGAGGATTATTATTTCATTGTTTTAATGATACTTTGCAAATAATGGTTCGTAAGTGTCGTTTCAAAATTTTGTTTCAGTGCGGTTAGTGGAAGTGCTCAGGTGCCATTCGGTCAAGTGCTGTTTAAATCAGTGCACCGAGTGGATTACCTCTGTGAATGAGTTGAGAAAACGTAAAAGAAACAAATGAGTGAGGTTGGGGGAATTTCGTTTTTAATTCATTGTCATTACAATAATCAAAATAGATCACTCGTTATGATATTTTACAACAACAATTATTTATCTACGTATAACAATGATATAAATTACTATAGCATTTTAATGTGACACGCGTATATGGGCATCTGGTACGAAACTACGAAAAAGGAACACAACTAAGACCACATTTTTTTTTAGCCCAATTAGCACAGGCGATTTTTCCCACAGCGATTTTTATTCGCGCACTGGATTTTCAACGCTATGTTTAGTGCCAACAGTTGACGCGCTGGGATGTACCTACTCTTTTGGATTCTCAATGCTCGGCTTAACTAACACCACACCACCAAGAGTTGGAAATCCTGTGCGCGGTAAAATCCCGCCGCGATATTTTTTACGCCAGTGCGAACATGGGCTTACCTAGGTACCTACTTACAATACGGCCGACGAATCATGACCGGTCTGAACATAGGCTGTCCGAACTTTCGCGCATGTTCTCACACTCGCCTTTTTTTTTGTGGATTTGAAATCATCAAATGACCCCTCCCGCTCTGGGTGGAGCGGAAGGGAGTGTCAGACTCTTACTGACTAAAACCCACCCGTGTTCCTTCCTTAGCTTTTTATGTTCAGGGCCAGCGGTAACCCTTTCGGACAATCCCGCTGACCCGGCAGGCTTCGGCCCTAACGGGCCCCTTCATTGGCGCTGACATCTCTTTGAGGCGCGCGTGGAACACATACGCGCCGTCCGGCACGGGCCTGGTTCTGATCAGACGGTGAGCTACTCATTACTCTCCGCCCGCCGGCTCCCGACGCCCGGAGCGTCTCCCGCGACGGCACCCTCGCCTCATGTCACCATTTGGTTCATACAAAATGTTATTGCGCAGCCTTCTGCGCAAAGTTCGGGCCAGCCATGATGCAACGACCGTATTGTACAGACTGCACAAGCTATCTAAAGCATTGATTAAGTAAAACTAAAACAATAAAAAGAAAAAGAATATCTACTCGTGGGATTTATTTATTCGATGTTTTTTTCTTTGGAATTTCAGTTAAGTAAACAAAGACAAAAATAATGTTTACTTATACGTAGTCGCATCGCACAATAGATGTATCACAATTTCATACTATAAAAAATCACATTTGACCAAACACAATGGAATTACAGCGCTGCATACCTAGTTTACATTATTTTTACAGTTTCTTATATCACTATAATTTACATCTAATGAAATACACAGCCAAAGCCTTTTAATAACCATTTATTCAACTAACGACACACACTAGTATAAAACTCGATAGAAAATAAGTTCACAAAAGGCAACTCATAGTAGTCGCTCTAAGAATAGGTATTCTCTTCGACAAATTTTATTATTTATCTAATCCAAGTCACTTAGGCTTTTTGTTCCATTTATTCACTTGTAGGTATACTTTATTTACAGTCTATTTTTGTATACACAGCAAATTATTATTTATGTTTTCCTAGCTTGCTAGTCTGTTATACTTGATTGACAATGTGTAAAGTATTTTAATCTCTTAAGTACACACAACTCGATCTTATGACTTTCACACAATATACAAGAAATAGAATTATCAATATACACGTCATTTACAGTCTCATCGAGTATAGACACACTGTGTCGTTAATTACACGAGGGCCGTACACTCGCCGAACTGAATCACAGACATACATACATCGTGATACTGCTGCTGTCACAAACATGAATAAAGTTCCTCACACGTCCTTGATACGGTTCGGTGATGTATAGCTCGACCCTCACAGATTTGGGCGGGAAACCACGGTACATTTAACATTAGGAATTCTCACTTTTCGTAGCTTAACATATTATTATACATAATTTATAGAAGTATTTTCCGTACAAACACAGCTTTCAATTCGATTCAATCTACCCACGCTCTACACTCAACGTTTTTTGTTATTATTTTGTGCTTAGCACATACTTTTTACAACCACCGTATTTAAACACTATCAGTAGAGTATTATGGAGTAACGTTACTTATTTATACACCTATCTAGACTGACATTCAATGAATATTCAATAATCATTTTGTTCAAAAATTAAATAAATACGTACTTATTAATTTGTATAAATCACATGAATGTTAACTTAGAAAACAACGTTCAACCTTCGGACATTGACTACAGATTTATGTTGTTAACTAGAATGTAAGGTGAAGTGTCACCCCAACGTAATTAATAGATTCGAGAATAAATAATGGGCAGTGCGTGCCAAAGATTACAGCTTTATGACACAGTGGGCAAGTCTCCGGGATTATATCTATAGGTACAAACCCTTAATCGCTTCATATACCCATAAGTAGGCTATAACGGTGGCGGCGGCTCCGTCCACTACGTAAATTCTCAAGGACAATTTATTACGTTATTTCACCATCATGTTTCAGCTAACATAGATTAGCACTTAAGACCAAAATGGACGTTTAAGTGCACGTTAACATTTAAATATTAACAAAGCCCTAACTAACAATGGACAACAATGTCTTATATACAATTTTAAAATCGCTTAGAAACGTCTATAAAATAGATCACACTGTTAGGCCGTCTACGTCACTTGTAGTTCTGCCCGGGTCAGCGAGCGGTGGCATGGTCACTATCGTTTACACAGACGTGTCTCAGGTGAGTCCACCAATATTACAGTTCACGTGGTACATGTAGGTGGCCAGCTCCTCGCCGGTGAGCTCGTCGTCGACCTCGCGAAGACTGGAGTTGGAGATGCTTCGAGGGGAGTCGACGGAGTCGGAGGGGTCGTGGATCCGGAGGCGCCACGCTCGAGCCCAGTGCCCGTTCCCGCTCGGGGACTCGTTAACGGTTGGTAGATCGCGCCCGTTGTAGCACTGCGCACACAAACATTAAAAATTAGAAATAACAGTGAATTAGCACAAAATGTAGGTAAACATCTTCATCGTCGACATCGTTTACAAATATGCACATTTTCGATTATTATTGATTATACCTATTCGAAAATAGACCTAATGTTGGCACACATTCTTTGTTATTAAAACGATCTAAAGAATGTTTACGATACCCATTAAAAACATATTAATAGAAACAAGAACCGGACATAGTGTCAGTATCAAATGTAATGTAGGTCGAATATTTTTTGATGTTGACATCGAACGATCGACTCTGCTCATCGTAAAAATGCAGATTATCCATAAAAAAATAACATAAAGAATAAAATATACGACACAAGGATGTTCCATTTGTGCTCTAATCAAGCAGAAATGGATTTTATTCAACACAACAATATGCGAACAGTTATATGTTAACAGTGTTATTGTGCACTTAACGGCTATTTACGAAAGTTGAGCTCACATTAAAAACCGAAAACTTGGGATAATATTATGATTTTCCCTGTCACACTTTTCAATATAAGACAGCTTAATGTCAGCTAGCAAGGGGTGGAGAAGTTAAGCCACTTATATAATTACTATAACAGCTATTTACGAAAGTTGACTCACATTAAAAGCCGAAAACTTGGGATAATATATTATGATTTTCCCTGTCACACTTTTCAATATAAGACAGCTTAGTGTCAGCTAGCAAGGGGTGAAGAAATGAAGCCACTTACATAATTACTTTAGCGCAACATCGATTGTTCTTTAGATGAAATGAAAAACAAAAAAGTCACGGCGTAAAAAGTGTCTACACTAACAATATTGCTAACTTCGATAGCTCCTCACTACGCTAATACCTGCAAAAACCTGCTTTTGAAGTGAACCTATTTCGTGGCCTAATAAAGGAAGAGAATATAAATACTTCGGCAGACAGTCCAGGAACAGGTCCAAAGACACAAATACAGTTGATACATTTAAAGGAAATGAATACTTTGAACCCTAAATTCCGCTCCGACAACAATAAAACCCTAAAGCCTATAAACATTAGAATTTGGCATGGAATCTTGTACATCGTAAGTAACTGATAAGACTGGGTTTTACGGAATTACCACGAGGCAACGATAAAAGTATAGAACGAATTGTTTTTCAGACACAAGATTTGCTTAAATCCGTCTACGAGCAAGTTTGTTAAGTTCACAAAGTATTTGCTTTTGTTTCAGCAGGGAAAACATTTCAATAAGACGAAGAATGTTTTAAATAAAACTAGAGAAGTGAAATTCATATTTCTGAGAACTATAATATGATAAGTTTATTTCTACTAGAGATGCGCCGAGTACCTACAAGTTTTACCGAGTAACCGAGTATCGAGTATTGCTCGGTATTAGGTTTAGGTACCGAACCGAGTTCTCTGCCGAGTAACTCGTTGTGACTGCCGAGGTACTCGAAAATAACTCATAAACTTATAACCTGAGCTCTTTACAATATTAATGTAGATTAGTCACAGAAATATCACGTGAAATAAACGAACTTATTTAATTAAATAATCAATCACTCGTGGTCTTAAATGTTCGCTTAGAGAACTCTATAGCGATGGCACTTTTCGGATGTTCACGCTATTGCGGCGCTGCTGTAGATGCAAATTCCTCATAGCAATGCCAAAAACTTGCATGGCATTCTTCTTATACCTACTTATAAGGGTCATTTTTTTTTGTAAGGCAAATCAAGGATTTGTTAAAATATGATTCGCGACAACAACAGGTACATATTTAGAGAATTAGAATCATTAATACATCTTTCTAAGTTAGATTTCTACCACCAACCACCAATCTCTTATGGAAAAGTGCTTATGGTAGAAATCTAATTTAGAAAGATCTATTAATGATTCTTATGAATATAATTCTCTAAATATGTACCTGTTATTGTCGCGAATCATATTTTGATCAAGATACAACCTGACACTGACCTGCAAATTGCCAAAAACGTAAGAAAATTTGAATTTCGCGGTAGCCACTACCCATTCACCTTAAATACCTAAGTTTGTTTTTTGCAGTGATATTTCTATGAATAATCTACATTAATTTTGTAAACAGATCCGTTTATAAATAAGTATATGGGTTCTTTTTGAGTACCCACCTCGTTATACGGCCGATAGCGAGTACTACCAAAATGGGTACCTGGGTCGGTCTGAAATAGAATTAGAAATAATAATTATTTGCTTAAAACATGGTATTTAAAGTTGTTTTACAAATACATTATAGAGAGAGAAAGAAACGAGTAGGTACTCGGCGCTTCTCTAATTCCTACGAACCCCTTAGCAAAACATTTTATGAGGCTATTTAATAGCCGCTTGACATTAAAATAAGTGTTAGGACACATTTGCACTAACACTTAATTTAATGTCATTGTTCGCATTTCACATGGTATTTTCATGATTATAAATATTCAACCCCTGCACGCTTTGGCATATAAAGTGGCCTTGGCTGAAACCTTTACCGGAGCCCATCAACAAGTTGTTCTATTATGAATGACAGAAAGAGGATCATTAAGCTAGTGAGCATGAAATGTCCAAGGCGGCCCAGGGTTTGGCCAAAATACCACCAAAATAAAAAGCATAATTAGCTTATAATGTTCCCACTGCTGAGATACAGGCCTCCTCTCAGTGCGAGGGAGTGGGCCGTAATCCACCTCGCGAGTTGTTAAAATGAGTATGAAGAAAAAAAGAAAAAAATGTTTTCACTAGCTGACCCGACATACGTTGTCCTGTTTTTGATTCGAAAGATTATCATCTATTATTATCATAATAACGTTATTGTTGATTTCCTCGGGAACAGCACTTTTTTTCGGGATGAAAGGTTGGTACCCTATGTCCGTTTCTGTACACCTGACAACGTATATGCAAGATTTCAGGATGATCGGTTCAGTGGTTTAGACGTGAAAAGGTAACAAACAAACAAACTTGATTTCACATTTATAATATTAGTTAGGATGCGAACCATAATTTTCCTGCTGATAACATAACAATCAACAAGTATCACACATTATCCTTTTTCCCAAGAGATAATGTTATAGAATCAGGCCTTACTTTGCGGAAATCCATGTAAAATTATTTCATTTTAATTCCGCAATAAAACTAAAACTAAATATGTTTAATTAAATAACATTTTCTCTATCCTTAATAAACTCATACTCAAACAATTTATTTCAAATGAACCAATTACTTTCACCAATCACTTTTGAATTGTCAATGGGTCGGTTAGTCAGAAAGAAGAAGCTAGTTGTCCATTCCAAACCGTACTAGGTACCTACAGAGAAGAACGGGCGAGGAACTCCACAGACACTCTTTTAAATCATAAAATTGTCACAAAATATAGTTTACATCATTCATGTTGAAATTATTCATGTGGGAATGATGTAGAAAGACGAAGCGTCCGTAATAAAAAAAATTGAAAACAGAACAATTCTTCTTGGCGTATATTCAAAAATGTTAATTAAATCGGTGATAAAAACAAAAATTCCATTATAAGTAAATCCATCCATTAAATCAATTATCCATTATGTTTATGGATATAAGTCTCCATGTTTTACATAATGAATACTACTGATAAATTACATATTTTACATAATGAATACTACTGATAAATTACATATTTTACAAAATATACGGTTAGAAACTACACAAAAATGCACACCTAACGTCATGCTACATTTTATAGTCGCGTATATTAGACTATTTTTACCATTAATTACCAATATAAACGCCAAACAGTTACGTCATATCGAAAGCTATTGAATTTTAATTTGTAAAACTACGTTGGTCTTTACGAGCTATTTTGTACTTTATTTCCCCAAAAACAGTCCAGTTTAGCCCCTAATGACGTTTACGTTCATTGATGAATTATGATCGCAAAAACGAAAACCTAAGCGGCTTGAGAATATATGGGTGGAAAAACGGCAATCCAGACCTCAGCTTTATTTCAGAGGGCCTCAATAAATCCAAGGGCAAAATTATCACGTAAACCCGAGGAATTTAAGATGTTGACGTAAAATATTAAAAGGCATTAAATCTAGAAAATTGCTCTCGAAGATTCCTCAATATAGTATAAAACGTAATAAAATGGACATTATCTACAGCCGGTCAAGGGCGGATCGGCCCTAATACGAGTTTTTTGATACAAACCAATAAATTTTACCATGTATTTATTACTGTTGGTTACAACCGACATTTTGTCGAATACGAGTACAACATAAAATAAGGAGAACGGAAATAGAATTCAATTGAGTTTGTAAACCAATATGTAAAAAGAGTAAAAAATATGAGACTCGGTTGAATGCCAGTATTCTCGAATAATTCCTTCTTGTTATATTGATGGTCATTATCCTTGGCTAGTTTATAAACTGATGCTTGCTACTGCGTCAGACTGTGAAGGGCTATAAATTTATTACTTTATTGTCATTGTGTGTATTTGTTTTGGCTGCATTCGTACATTTATTAAACAAGCCATAATGATTCAATGCATTCTAATCTCCTGCCACTGTCATCAAAGAACATTAGCTTTCTAGACACGACTGTGTATCAAACAAGTTAGTAGCAAGGATAATAATAAATTTTCTTCTAATGCAATTAAGGAAAGTCGTACATTCCTGTGAGTTCCTTAGAACTTGGCGCCCATTTAGATCTCGATTCTTTTATTGGCAATCCTAACAGTTCCGCACATTCTTTGTACCTAACTTCCTTTCTCACATTCTACGTCTTGGTGAGTTCAATTCTTGAACACTTTTTGAGATTTTAGGGTAGGTAAGTTAAGATTTGGTGTTGTTAATAAAAGCTACGATAGAAATAACCAATGAGTTGTCGCAGATCCTATTAAAATGGTAGGTAATCGAAAACAGTTCCTATTCCACTTTTTTGTTTTGCCATTTTATTCTGGTCGTCTTGTCGTGTTGTGGTTTTATGGACTCCATTTCTTAATAACAGTTAGAAATACACACACAGTTAGAATGTTTATGTAATATTTGTACAGCCGGTCTATTCTGTAAAAATCTCACCGTGAAAATTAAATCAAATGAGCGTGAAGTTAGCTGTCATTCCACCTGATACTAGGGATTGACACTCTTGAGATAGCTCACTTCACCTAGGTATTCACGGTGAGATTTATACAGAATACCTCGCCTGATCTTCGAAAACCTTCAATCCTAGTCATGAAATTATTTCTAGCCAAACCTAACTAAACGCTTCGTTGTTTAGTTATAGCCAGTTTATTACATTTTAGAGCCAGGTTAATTCATGGAACGTTCCACGGTTTTACATTGGTATTATTGGCAATAGTCACGATTTTCTGGCAGTAAACTGTTATTAGATTATCGGGATTACGTTAAGTAGTATGATGAAAAGTTATGAATGGGATTTCTGTACATACATGTTTAATGTTATGACGTCAAAAATCGACGCATTCAATTTATCAAAGTTGTCTTTTGCAGATTGGATCTGGATAGGACTGAAATAACATTTTCAATAAGTAAGCGATACCAAATTTTCTTAGAAAATCGTCTGGAATCAAATTAAACAGACTTTAGACATTAGTTTGACAATTAGTGCATTCAATTTATTAATAAATAAAACTGATAGAATTATCACAATCAATTTTGTTTTAAACAAAAAATATAATAAGTAAGTGACTTGATAATGATCAAGACTTTACGTCACCACTTAGACGTGTAATGGAGCAACGTCAAATACGATACTTTTACTATGTCTTAAAATTTAAATGACACTTCCCGGACTTTGTTCTCAGTGCCAACGTTGTAAAATAAAAGCTGTATCTACTTAATAAAAATCTTAAATTCACTGACAGACAACGCAATGCCTAAACCACTTCACTATATAATAGGAACATAAAATTTTGCACAAAAGTTCCATAAGTTTAACGAAAGTGAGCTAGAAGGATTTTTTATGAAAATTTATCCTTTGAGGATTAATTAGGGTATGGGAGTTTGTATGGAAGTTCGTGATTTTAGCAGATGGGAAAACCCATACCCAACATGGCTTGTAGCGGATAAATGCTTTTGAGCTACTTTTGTAATACTAGTAGGTAAGCCCGTGTATTTATCTACATCTTTAACTATCACTACATAGTATAAAACAAAGTCGCTTCCCGCTGTCTGTTTGTTTCTATGTATACTTAGATCTTTAGAACTGCGCAACGGATTTTGATGCGGTTTTTTTAATAGATAGAGTGATTTAAGAAGAAGTTTTATATGTATTATACATGTATATTATAGTAGAGAAAAGCCGAGAAATTCATAGATTTGTAATGTGATATCGTAACAAACATACTTTTGTGCGCTTACATTGCAAACGCTAGCTAAACCTTACGAGATAGATCAAATTAATGTACTACGGAATTGTATAACTGTATACTGTATACTTTTTATCCTGATATTCCCACGGGATCGACATTTATGCGGGTGAATCCGCGGGGTGCAGCTAGTTCGGAATAAAATAGTGTCGATAACTGATGAGTCGTCATAGATGAATTACCAGAAGATTTAACTTCATGAAACGTGTTTTTAACAATGTTTTTAATGTTCGAAGTGTCTCTCCTAAACGAGCGGAAGACCTTTTGAATCCATAATTTTCTGTGGAAAAGTATCATAACGACTGACCTGAATCAATTATTATTGAATACTAAAATAAAATAATCTAATGCTTTAAAATAAATATGATGAACCCATGTGAACCCATACATCGATCGGTATCGCACCATTTAAAAATGCAAGCTAAAAATAAAACATCAAAATGGATGGAAGGGCTATTTATGTAGCGAATGCAATTCGTCTTCAATAATGCATGAAGATAGAGGTTGAGTAAACATCGACATTTATATTGGGGAGTGACGTTATGTTATTATATATGGAAATCATGAGTGCTCCTTCAAATACTATATTTAACTAGCTGCGCCCCGCGGATTCACCCGCATACGTCTCGATCCCGTGAGAATATCGGGATAAAAATCCTATGTCCTTTCCGGGAGTCAAACTATCTCTTTACCAAATTTCATCTAAATCGGTTCAGCGGTTTAAGCGTGAAGAGGTAACAGACAGACAGGCACACTTTCGCATTTATAATATTATAGTATGGATTTTTCTTCGATTTGGAATAATAAGCAAGCTCTACAATCCACCTCTTTCAATCATTCTTCAGCTGTGTCAACATTCATTAATAAATCATAATTAATTTTGATTATTACATCAGGCGTTCTACGCCTGATTGTGATTTCTATTCCTGTAGGCTAATCTGCTATTCCTGAAGGCTAATCTGAAAGCTAATTCCAGTAGGTACTTAAAAACATTCAAATTCAAGTCACAATCTCATTTCAGGACAATCAATGTCAAAAATGTAACTAAATTAGAGATTTTACTGACAGATTGAAACTGAGATTGGAATGTGAACGTGACTAAAATTACGGAAATTCCCCCTTCAGCTTCCGTATTTTACGATTCGGAGAGGTCTATGACCAACAGTGGACGTCTTTCGGCTGAAATGATGTTGATGTTGTGTTGGTCATACTATCTACTTATAAAATATTATAAAAGGAAGCCGTGTGCAAAATTTCACATTCGTAGACCCAGTAGTTTCGGCTGTGCGTTGATATGTCAGTCAGTCAGTCAGTCAGTCATTCATTCATTCAGTCAGTCAGTTTCTTCTTTTATATATATAGATAATACGCCAAAGTGGCCTAAAAAAGCCAATTTGGCAGAATCATAAAAGGATAACATTATGAATCATAATGGACAGTTAACTGTTAAGTTAATCGTATCAAATCCCATTGGTGAAGGATTTTCCAATTTTTTTTTTTTGTCTGTGCTAAAATACCAATCAATCCAATCCAAATCTAATCCCAATCTCTTTGATTATACCTACGTATTGCAGCAAAAAAAAAAGAAAAACAAGGACTGTCTTCGCCATAATATTATGATTCATAATGTTATCGTTTTATGATTCTGCCAAAGTGGCCTTTTTAGGCCCCCTGCCCGTATTACCTATGAAAATATAATTCAGCGTGGCAGGGATATCAGCAACCTGTGACCACGCATGGATTCAGTAGGTGCAGGATTCTGAACCAAGCGATGAAAATTTGCGAAGGTTATTAAAAAAAATTGCTGTTCCATACAATTTGACCACGTAGGTATTGCACTTTTCTATGAAACAGCAGATCAATTTTTTTGTTTGATAACCGAGGAAAATTTTCTACGCTAGGGGTAACCTAGAATCATGTGCTGGATTCATGGCTGCAGTTTACGTGTCGATGTCCTGCTACCCTCTAAAATACTGTATTAATTAGCACACTTTCAGAGCAAAATCGAAATTCTAATCTTTAAAACGGCTCTCTAATTCGGGCCCTAAAGTTCTAGGAGCTCGTTCAGCGAGGGAACCCGAATAAATGATTAAATTAATACCTATTAAAATCGCATTATATATACATATAATGTTCTATTATTTCATACAGATGACTTCTACTTTACTATATAACATTAAATAAATAAAGTCCTCCAGACCGTATTTCGGCCACGGCGGCCAATCTCAACGGAGACTAGCCTTCGGCGCGGGATCCCATCGGATATAACATTATTTAAGCAATAGTTTGTAACTAAAGCATTAACATTGAAATTCCGACCCAGCCATGTTTTGAATTAATTGAAGGTGCTCTTCATTTTTTTTTTTATCTTGATTATTGATCAATAAGGTTGTGTAATTTTTTTTATTATCATTATAAGGTACCTGAAGTATTTTTTAAAGATAAGACCTTTTATAGGACATAACAACAAGCAGGTACATGGATCAACTGATGGAAAATCAAGTTTAAACACACAATACAAACAACTAAAGAGTTGAACTTGGATACTGCTACACCGACAAGTGACAAGCAATTATGTTTTGGATAGAAGGAGGTACACATAGAAGGTATCCACACTATCCCAGATTATTGTTTGATTTAGAATTTTAAGCGATGAGAATAAAATTCTTCTTCTCAGCTGAGAAGAATCTAATGACAAATGAAGTCTACTTACTAAAGTGTTAGTGAAGCGTTAGTTACCGTCGCCCATTGTTCCCATTTAGTATTTGATTGTGGGCCTGACCTCACCTGCGCTCGGGGCGGCGCATCATACAATTGTGTAGTGGCGGTGGATAGCCTGCGCAGGCGGCGGGTACCACCTCGCACACTGGCGCAGGCCCCTGGGCCTCCGGCCCGCAGCCGCTGCGATGCGAGCAGGGCGCTGTACGAGCGCCCCATCCGGGGCCCCCCTCGTCCGCACCACGTCGCTAACGTCACCTGTAACAAAATTAAACGTTGTAGTCACACTAATATTATAAAGGCGAAAGTTTGTGAGTGTGTGTGTGTTTATATGTTTGTTACCTCTTCACGCTCAAACGGCTGGACCAATTTTAATAAAATTTTGTATGACGGTAGTTGACACCCTAGATTAACATATAGGCTACATTTTATTCCGATATTTTCAAGGGATCGACACTTATTTATTTTATTTTATATATTTATTTATCCATTTATTTCAGGCATCAAGGCCCATATAAAACACATACAATACAATATTAATAACATAAAAATACTATAAATACATACAACATTATAATTAAGTACACTAAAAAACTAATGAACATGAAGTGTCTGCGTCGTGTTTCGCTGAATTATGCGGGTGAAACCGCGGGGCGCAGCTAGTTGGAAAATAAAGATAATTAGGCAGATCCAATGAGGTGGTTGTACTGTTGTCAAGAACCAACTGCAGACATCGATCTACATGGTCTTCATATAACCTGACCAAGATTATGTCTGGACTTTAAAAGAGACTGTGACCTCTGAGTTTGTTTCGGCCTTTCTTCTCAGAGTAGTCAGATAGGAAACACCGACTTCATCTAGTTTAAAAAAAAACATGATTGACGTGTAAAAGTGTTTGTACAAACCTACTTACAAAAAAATAAAATCATTTCAATCATCATCAGACAGTAGCAGGTGCACATTCTGCTCGACCACTCGACCAAATAATTTTTGTGTAAACAGGGACCGAGCATTCTTTCGTTCGTCTATATACTAAAATAACCTACCTACGCTTTGGAATGGGCAACTAGCTTCATATTTTCTGACTGACTGACTTCTTGACAATTCAAAAGTGCCTGTAAATGGTTTAATTGAAATATTATATGCTTTGAGTTTGAGTTTGAGTTAAACAGTAGTATCACGAAAAGAATACTCTGGTTCTGATTATATGTTGTGCGTGTGGTCACTAAACCTTACTTTAGACAGTTTACAATAATTTTGGTGTGAAATAAAGAGCATTCTATGAGTCTGTTTCCATGCTACGTCGTTGCTACGTCGTTGCTACGCCGTTGCTACGTCGTTGCTACGTCGTTGCTACGCCGTTGCTACGTCGTTGCTACGTGTCGTTGCTATGCCGTTGCTACGCACCGTGTGGGGTTGCTACACCGCTTAACCGTGGTGCGCACAAGGTATTAGGTAGTACAGCCTTAGGGCGCGTTCCCACTATGTCGTGACGATTAATTTATCTTTGGACGGCTGCCGTCTCTGGTTGTTCCCATTATATCGACTGTTTATCGTCACTGTGTCGTCGAAATATTTTATCGTTGAACGATAGTCGTATCTAGCTGTTCCCGTTGGATCGTGACGATATTTTTACTGTTCACGGCAATCGCCTTGTCGTTTGCACATCAGTTGCCTCTACGTTCTTTTGTAGATCAGTAGTGGTATGAACATGTGTACGTATGTGTGATACGTGTGTGTGTGTAATATGTGGCTGGACACATGATTTGTCGTCACGATAAGTCGTGGTGTTTTCTTATCGTTTTACGACTGTCGTGCTAGCTGTTCCCATTGACTTGACAATCTGTCGTCACTGCAAAAAAAGTCGTGGACGACAGATAATCGTGTAGTCCTATATGTGAACACCTCCATTTAAATACACAAGCCACGACGCTTTAAACGACACGATAATTAATCTGTCGTCACGATATAGTGGGAACGGGGCCTTACTGCTCACAGTTTAAAAGAAGGTTAAAAAAAACTGGTTCACCTAGACAGGTTGTCTACAGTTAAAATATTTAACTTGTTTTAAATGTCATTTTGCATCAATATTCAGTATGGCAGCACGATCAGTACGACGCACTTTAGTAGGTACAATTCGAGGTAAACATAATAACATTCACACTTTCATTGTCAAGTTCATTGATAGTCAAAACTCCATTGTGTATTTTTAATTACGTCAACCCAAATTCTATTTAGACGTTTAATATAATGAATGAATAACATTAAAGAAAGAGTTTACCAAATGTATGAGTGAATTAATTTTTGAAAATCACGATGATTTAAATATTGTGTATTTTAACTATTTACGCGGCTTTGGCTACCCACTCACATACTGGTATTTCGACTAAGTCCAAATACGTACTCAATAGAATTTCGGTGAAAATTATATGAACTCTTGTTATCATTATCGCAAAATTCTAGGTAATTTGTATCGACATGTTTTGGGAAATAGACGATTCTAAAATTGATACAAAACTGTTTTACCTAGAAGTGGAATTATAGTATGGCAAATGAATTAAAGGCTGTTTTATAAGGCGGAGAACTTTAAATTTGGCACTTGGTTGCCAAAATTCGACGCATTATTACCGAAATACAAATACCGATATACATGCCCAATTTATAGCGAAGAGTGTGTGACACCAGATTACGCCATGTAGGTACGCACCAGCCGCCGGCAACCACATACCCGAAATCATATTAATGCCATAAAATTATCTGTCAAATAAAGCATATATTTCTTGGATATCAAAAACATCTGTGTTTTATTTAAATGTAAAGGTCCCGCCTATAAAACACATAAAATATACATAATTATACACTGAACAAAATAATTTCTTATACTGGCTTTATACAGTAAGAAGAAATGTTTGTAAAACATTGAAAGACAAAACAGTAACTTTTAGTGATTGAACATACTATTTACTGAAACGAAAACAAAAAAAAAGGAAAACCACCCTTACTGTGATGTAAGTAAATTTCAATGGTTTGAACGATATTACCAAATGAATAAAACAGTTAATTTTGTGACCTTTTAGCTACTTAAAACGTTAATGTTTACTGTCATGACGGTAACAGTTTTCCTCATGCTTTAACTGTTTTCGGATCAGTAAAAAATACTGTATTGAACGTTAGGCTTATATAGAACTGTATAAAGCAGTTCAGATCAATGTTTTTTCATTTGTATTTATTGCTTATTTATTTCAATGTAATTGATCAAATACCAATATTATCCATAATGATATTATAATTTCGAACGTAACTCGGTCTGTCTGTCTGTCTGTATATTACCTTTTCACGCCTATACCACTGAACGGATTTCGATAAAATTTGGCAGAGTGATTGCATCCCGGGGAAGGACATAGGATAGTTTTTATCGACATGCCTCGAAGGAAGCTAGTAACTAATAAGTATGTTACGGAAGGCCGACAAGGCAATCGTATATGTTTACAGGATAGCAGAAACTAATTTATTTCTGTTCATATACATCTTCCTCGTCTGAAACTTTATTGTCTGTTTATTTTCCTGAACCAGTGACCTACTCTATCCTTATTGGAAATCAAAACAAATCCCGCAGAACTTTCAATGCTCGTACCATCCCTTTTTAACACGTAAGAGTGAATGTATCAGAGCTAACTGACGAATATTTAGTCCTTCTTCATAAGGGGGAAGAGTTAGGGTAGCCCGCGTAATTCTTATTTTGTTACGTCTTTTGCAATGTGCAGGTCAGTGTCAAACAAACAAAATATGATTCGCGACCGTAACAAATATGTATTTACAGAATATTATAATCATTAAAATCATCAATGCAATCCTCTAAGTTCATATAACCCTATTGAATGCCTATTTCATGAAATATCAATCAATATGGTTATAGGCACATATTACGATCGTGAATGATATTTTGTTTAGCATATAACCTGACACTGACCTGAAAATTGCAAAAAACGTAAAAAAATATGAATTTTGTGGGCTACTAGCGCTTTCCCCTTAATATCATGTCTGTGTCAAAAGTTAGTGAGAGCTTGAGAACATTTACATAAATTATTGTGGGTATTTGCAACCCCTGACCGGCACGTCGCCGCCAGGGTCCATTACACACCCCCTCATTTCCACTCCACGGAATCCAAAGAATTAAATTACATCAAGATAAGCATACCAAGCTGGGACGGAATTTTTAATGTCACTTTTCCTTCGTAAAAGTGTCATTTCATTATTAAAGTTTTTTCTTAGGGACGCAATGACGCAACTGACTTCATTTACTATCTGTTCTACATATTTGTAAACAACTAGACCTTAGACCTTCTTAATATACATTTTGTAAATTCAAGGCAATAGTATTTAAGGTCATGCTTTTCGCGCCAAACTTGTTTTCATGGTATTAACTGAAACGTCATTTATTATGTTCCTTGCACTTGTTTTATGATTATTAATTATTGTATATATGTAAATGGTACACCACAGATCACCTGCAGTATTGTCTTTCCTTTCTTTCTAAATCCATCCAAAGATTGTCTTTAAACGATCGCTTTTAGCGATATGACCGCCCATTCTGTCACCCCTTGTACGCTTATATTTGTAATATGTAGGTATGGTGTAAATGATATAGAACATTCTGTTCTAACAGAAAATACACACATCAAAAGTGTCTAGGGATCAAGCATTTTTATGCGGATTTCTTGAGATTGAGATGTGGCTTTGTAATAAATTTATGATTTTATAAATTTATATGGATCCTTTTTGGTGCATTTCATAATTTGAATCAGGAACTGTGAATCAAATTCGAGTAAAAGATGAAAATCAGCGGTCAATATTTTCCCTATAAAAACATACAACGCATTGAAGACATTATTAGTGCTACTGTTTCCCTACTACTGATTAAAACCAACGTTATTATGGAGCGGCGACGTCATTTAAGCAGGGAAGAAATGCTCAGAGCCGTGGGAATGATAGAAGCTGGTTCCCGGCAACGTACTGTGGCTTTAGCTCTGAATACAAGTCAGAGTGTTATCAGTCGACTTTGGACACGTTACCGAAGCACTGGTACCGTGGCTGAGCGCCATGGAGGACGGTATCGCTGCACCACACGGAGACAAGACCGATACATTCAAATCTTAATTCGAAGAGCTCCAACAATAACCGCCATGATGTTAGCCGTGAGGCTTCATCACTCTTCAGGGAACTTAATTAGCGACCAAACAGTCAGAAACCGCTTGCATGAAGTGAACCTTCATTCCCGAAGACCGCTACGGGTACCACCTATAGCAATGCACAATCGTAGGATTCGATATCAATGGGCTCTTGAACACAGAAATTGGGCAGAAGAACAATGGCGTTTCGTGTGCTTTTCTGATGAGTCTCGTTTTGGTATGAGACCGGATACAAGACGTATACGACACTGGAGAACCCCTGGACGCCAACAGCGATTAAAATCCTGCCAGGAAGTCCATCCTTATAGTGGTGGAACCATCATGGTATGGGCGGGTATTTGGATCGGCGGAAGAACTGAGTTGATTTGGATCAGAGGCAACCTCAACGCTCAAATTTATGCTGAGACGATTGTATCAGACGTCATCGTTCCTCTACAAGTGCAAATCGGTCCCTTATTTAAGTTAATGCATGATAATGCACGACCGCACACCGCAAGAGTTGTAAGACAGACTCTCGCCGCAGCTAACATCAATGTCCTGCCCTGGCCTGCTCAGTCGCCAGACTTGAACCCGATTGAGCATGCATGGGATATGCTACAGAGAAGAGCTCTGCCGAATATGGAGGGTATCCAGTCGCAAGAAGACCTTTTTTTGTTATTGTAACGAACATGGGCGGCCATTCCACAGCGTGATTTGGATGAACTCATTTTGAGTATGCCAAACCGATGTTCTTGTGTTGTTAGTGTTCGCGGTAGAAACACGGATTATTAATTGTTTAAGTTACCTAATAAAATTTTAAAGAAAACTGTTATTTCAGTCTTTTTTTCGAACTTTTGTGTTAGTGGTTCAAATGTCAAAAATCCCTTTATTAGGAAAATGGCAAATTTCTTTATTAATGCAAAGGTGACTTGGTTTATCGTTACTGTGACAAACGGAAACACTTTATTTGATGAATCCTTAAAGGAAATTTTAATTAATATCAATCAGGAGAAAAGTTATTGCAAAAATATATGTTGATCCCTAGACACTTTTGATGTGTGTATTAATACAAGCTTTATGTTATGTACATATTAACTAAGACGGAACTAATAATTCCTCATAAACGAAGGAAGCTGCTTCTAAGCTTGTGATACAAATTCTTGGCATGCAAACCATATTTTATAATCTCGGAATTAGTTTGAATAATGTTAAGCTTTAATAATTTAATACAAATCCGTTCAGCTGTGTTTAATGGTGACAATAAAACACCTAATATTTGGATACATTTATAACAGTTTATGACCACATAAAAATTATGTGTTGCCTTCTCTTTATTACTGTTACACGTGCAGATATGTATCACTACAGGAAGTCATAAACACACCGTTACATTACTTTTAACTAAATCGTTGTGATAGAAAAAGTAAGGGCATTTCGTGTGGATCCCCTATTTGAAGATCACCAATGCGAGGATCACTCATAGTATTCCATATTGCGCACCCACAGTTGTAGAGGTAGTAAGAGACAAGCATGAATTACTATTGAACATTATTTTATTTTATTTTATTCTGTTCGGGATACTTACAGCTAAATTAAACAATGCTCTTAAACAATATACATCTGAAGGCCATTTACAAGTTTCCACTAAAGATCGATAGAAATGTAAAGAAAAGTTTATTTCCTAACATTGTTTATTTATTTATACCAGAAAAATACATAACAAAAAATAAACCAAACACTACAACTACAATGGGCGGCCTTGTCGCTTTCTGCGATCTCTTCATTAAAATAAACAGTAATTTGCCTGAACATAAAATGGGGCTGTTGTTTTGATATTTTGCAACGCTTATAATACTAATAACACAATTAGTCTCGATCAACATAATAATTTCATTTTACTTTTACCTATGTTACAGAATCCCACAATTGTGTACCAAACAATAACGTTAGTTAGATAAGTTCACAAAAACACTAAGTCATTTTCACATTAACTAATTGACAATTATTGTTTATCCGCTAAAAATATAAATATATTATCCCGCTCCAAGAGCTACACAACTTTATAGTAAAATAGAAATAGAGAAACACCCAGAGATTTATGTAGAGGCGTCAAAACGATGTTGAAACACAATTTGTAACTCAATTTAGACTCTTTGATAGCTTGTCAGAATTCCACAGCTGGTAAAAACCACGACTCGTTACAAAACAGTTCTTACATCATATATCTTAGGCCTGTGTTGTTTATTTTTCTTCTTAAATTGTCCGTTCTATATAAAAATACAGCATGAGTGGATGTTTTTTCGTTAAGATCAAGGGTCATGACTTTCTTGCTTTCAACAAATATTTTTCACAAGCTTTACTCGCATCAGCTGTCTGTATTGTCTTTTATTTTTTTGTTGAACTTTACTTGTAAGAGTAATCCTAGTTTTTAGTGTTCCAGATTTTAGTTACACTACATTCAAATACTAATAATCTTCAATCCATACTACTTTATTATAACACATGCTGTCTCGGTCCGTTCTACAAAAAAGTTCCCCCCCCCCTGAGGCTAATTTAACCGTATGTAATTGAAATAAAACTCTTTTTGCGACACGAAATTTTGCCGAAAGCCCTGAGAGGTTAAATCATAGTTGGTGTTCTAGTCTTGGGCTATAATTCGAAAATGTTTTGTTGTGACGTGCATTGGTTTGGATTTTATTTGCCAACCATATGTGCTTAGGATGTCATAACGTCAGTCTTGCAGTCATAACGGGAGCACCATCCTAGCGGCCATGAACGGTTTTACAAAAGAGTATACGTATCACAATTTCGTTGTTTAATGACTTTTGTCTAATGGTAAGCTTCAGGTCGAGGCTGTAACATGTTCCCTTCGTTTAATTTCCCGGTGCAGCACCGAAATTATACGGACCTTGCAAGCAAACACCGATTGGGCGTTCTCGAATTCCTAACTGAGGGCCCAGCACTTTCAGTGTTAGTTATATTGGAATTAGTACCGTTAGTTTTTTTTATTGTAAGGGAAAACAAACAGTAGTGTATTAAAAATACAGAAATAGCTTAACAATAAACTTGAAAAATATTATATATAAAATAATATGTATAATTTAAAGGTCTACTACCCACTACATTTTCCACATATTATAACTTAGGTATTTACAAACTGATGGCAAACGTAACTATAGTTGTAAAAATAATTTTATTATGAACAAAATAAACTAAAAATAACAAAACATTAGTCTTGTTTGTACATTAAATCCTACGGGTTCTATAATGAAATAATAATTTGTTTAAGCATACGGAATCTACTGCTGGTCTTTCAGAATGTTAGGCTATATTACTTTTAAAAGTATTTTGGTTAAGAAATAGTACTTATATCGGTTTCAATAAACGGCTTATTATATTTGTCGACTAAGCGGTGCAACGGCGATCGCACACCAGCATTGGATTTACAGAAGCTGGTAGTGAACAGTCTCCTGGTGAACAACCTCCCGGCCATGCTCAGTTCGAGGAACCAGGTAACACAAACTGTTCACCAAGTCAGGGCAGTCAAACTTTTTTCAATGTATGCACATTGAATAGAGCCATTAACTCAAGCAGCGCACGACTTTTAGTTATACAAAAGAAAAAATTTGTCTATAAAGAAACAAATTAGTCGCTGCGTAAATAAACTATGAAATTCTTTATACGTACACACGTGTATAGGTTTATCATACAATGAGAAGTCAGCTTAAACTGGAAATGCATAGCTTCATGTGTAACCGTGCGTGCACTTCCGAATTCGCCCCACAAGGTACTTTCCTGCCAATTGTTTGCCCAATTTTAGACAATGTAGAGACATTTTCATAAATTCATTTTAATATAAAAAGTAATTTAAAAAAATTAAACCGACTTCAAAAAGAAATTAACTCAAAATTATGAAATAACTTTAATTTCGGAAGTCGGTGTCTTGGGATCTGTATTTTAGTTTTATGCCACCGACTTCCGAAATTAAAGTTATTTCATAATTTTGAGTTAATTTCTTTTTGAAGTCGGTTTAATTTTTTTAAATTACTTTTTATTTCGTAATTTTTAGTTTTTGCACTAGTATTTGACCAAGGTTTTGAGATGTTTTCCCTTTGACACTACACCCGTAGCTCTTGTCAATAAGCCAGGCCGTCACACTTACACGTATTAGTCCATATCTTGAAAATTACTGAATCGATCTTGATGAAACTTGCACTGTTCCCTAAGTTGAAGAAAATGTAAGCCAATAAAAAAAAAATGGTCACGATCCGATTAATAGTTCCGGAGATATGCGTGGACAAACATACATACATACATACATACATACATACATACATACATACATACATACATACATACATACATACATACATACATACGTCTATGAAATTTTGTATATTTGTTTGGAAGCCCTAATAGATCATCATATGTGAATATAATGCAAATCCAATAATATTACATACATACGTATCGAATTGATAACCTCCTTTTTTGAAGTCGGTAAAAAATGGGTTCTGAAACAGAACATTAAACAACAACTTTGTTTATGTTCTGACAAATAACTGTTTCAAATTGTCTTGGCACCTAATTACAATCTAGAGTCAAGAAGAAAATTGCTTTAGACTCCTACAAATGAGCTGTCATTTGACAATTTGCTTTTCATCACAATTAGTAACAGTAGCTGCCTAGTCGTTTGACGTTAACAACTCGCGCGATTTATTCTCCTCTGTTATTGGGGCTTGTGGCTAATAACAGCCGCACGGGTCAATCGATCAGGTTAAGCTACCTTGCCACGGTTGGTCTGTGGATGACCATCTTTACATACCAAGACCCCTCCGTGCCTCGTGCCTTGCTCGCCGGTGGTTAGGTGCCATTCCTTTACAATTTCTAATGAGTTCTGATTCGGTTTCAAAGTGTAATCTTTTGGTACTTAACTGACGGCTGACGTACGGTTAGATATAGGATTACAGTTATAATAAAGAATAGTATTGCTTAAGAAAAACGGGTTTCAGCAGGTTAATTTAAAGATGTAAATTATAATTTGAAGAGATGAAATTGTACTCACCAAAAATATTGGCTAGGTAGGTGGGTATAGGTTTTTATATAGGGCAAAATAATAATAATACAGTTTATTTCTCTCTTAGAGGTAGCTAGCTAGCACGTCAAGCTACTACAAATGTCAAATTTCTTTTAAAGATTTTCAATTTTATCGCTCGATAAGGTTCTCAGTTGATTGGCAAAATTTGACAGTTTCGGGTAGCTTGATGTGCTGGCGTCTGTACATTGTTACAGCAGTGTGCATATTCAATTTTGCCTTTGCCTTGTTTGCTAGAACGTTTGTGAGAGCTGGGGTCTGAACTAGGACCTGTATGACAGATCTCCAGTCTGGATTATAACGGATGTAAAAAGACGTTTAACCAAGCTGGCAGTTACATGTACAGTCAGTTATAACAATTAGCTGACCCACCTTTGCATAAATGATTGAGATTTTTTTAAATACTCCCCGTCATTGTGATAATTTATCGTATGTAGGAATTAGACCATCCCTGTCTTATGCGATCTCTGGCCATGATGGCCCTGCAAATGTTACCACATCGTCGCACCACCTTCGCCTTCGCAAGTTTGAGCAGGATAGATACACTATTTAAAAGGATATTTACCTACATCAAAACTTGACGGGGAAACGTCACCCGCCGTGGGCAAATCACATGCAGATAAAACAGATTTTGACGTTTCCCAGTCAGGGCAAAAGCACACATGAAGGGTTCTTTTATGGTGCGCTCCATTGCTCGTTGGCAAATTTTGAGTTCGCACAAGTCAGGGAGGTTTGGAAGAAAAAGGGGAGGCCTTTGCCCAGCAGAGCGACACAAAGTAGGCTAACAAAAAAAAATGGACCATAACTGGGAACATGCTTGATACCGAGATATTGAAGGTCACAATTCCAACTTTTTGCTACTTTTTTTCACGAAAACCAGTTTTAAATGTTATAACTTACGCGGTAAGCACCCAAAGGCACAATATTTTGCATGCGTTACATTGCGCGCTGCCGTAAACAGCGATTTTTCACACCAAAAATAAAAGTCGTTTCCGAGAAAAAAATTGGCTCAATGCTACTTGCATTCAGCCAATTTTTTTACAGCCAGTTTGATAATAGCATGCGTAGATAACGATTATATGATGGGTATTTTGACACTCGTATAACAACAACAACTTAACATCGACAATAATTACCCTTCTTCGATATTTTCACAACAAGGGCAGTGGTGGCCCAGTTGTAAAGGGCCCCGACTGGACGTGGGTTGGATTTGAACCCAGGCAGGCGTTTTACTTTGTGTAAATAATTTCATCACCAGTGCTCTCAAATCTATGAAGGAAAACTGCATAGCTCAATTAAATTTCATTAAATGAAATTACAAATATCTTTGCAACGAAGCCTTTTTAAGTACTACTTCCTTTGTTACATTTAATTTGTCAAAGCTATAGAAGCGTTTGACAAAGTTTATGGATAACGTGAAGAACACGATGTATATAGTGTGATTTAAAGTAAATTGTGCCTATAATTTTTTTAAGTGTATATATTGAAGATTATACTCGCGCCTCCTCCTCGAGATTAGTAATTTACACATGTAGTTACGCTAGTTGTCACCACTCATGCACTTAGTTGAGAAAAAAAAAATATATTATTTTATCTATGGCAATCCAATTTGACATACCCACAATTTTTTATTTAATTTTTATTTTTTATACATGTGGGTACTTCGTCCAGTTCCGCTCTCAGACGATGTCGCCAATCATTCGCATTTTAGTGCTCAACCACTCAACATCTATTTCGCGTCTTCGCACAGTTTGTTATAAAAATGCCGAAACGTAAGAATTCTAGGTCTCGTGAAAAAGACATTAACCATTACAAAAATAAAATTAGAAAATTAGAACGCAAAATTCGTGATAGACAAATTAGTGCTTCGGAAAGTGTATCAGACTTGGAGGAAACTGGTGTTCTACACTATGAAGATATTGGAGCAGGTATTTACCCACTTACTCATTTTAAAGTGATAACTATTTTCTTACTGCCTTGTTTACGTATCTACGTATTTAAGTTATGTATTTTAATGCAACCTGAACAGTCACTGGGGCTGTTTCAACGCATTTAAAATACGGTTGGCGTTCCTTCCGCTGGGGATTGTAACCTAACCTAATAATTATTATGGCTATGACTAATCAACATGCAATAATCATGTACCTACTAAGCTGAATTTTCATGGCTTTGTATAAAGATAAAAGATTACGATCCTAAAAATTAGTCATGGACTTATTGAAGTCCACTTTTTAATGTTGTCAAGTAAGTTATTTAACTTACGTTTTAAAAAATTATCATATCTATGATAATTTTCAGACACCCCCGCACTGCGACCAGATGATTGGTTATTAGAATGGCCACCTGAAGATGAAACAGTTCAGGATTTGCACAAAACCTGTGAACCTCAGCCAGGCCCTAGTACTTCCACGGATGTACACCCCGAGGAGCCTATTGCTCATGACGTTATTCCTGATCTGGATTCGGAGATTCTAGACATTTTAGGCGATGATCCTACAAACACAGACAAATACGGGCCTGAAATACGCAACGAAGTTGCAAATCGTCTATTGCACATTGTTAAAGGCGGTCTGAGTAAGGAAAATCGTAAAGAATTGATCTCAAAATATCCATTACCTAAAAATTGTATCCAACTAGATGCTCCTAGAATAAATCTGGAAATTAAGGCGGCAATTGCTGATACCGCGGTTAAACGCGATAAGGGCATAGAAAACAAACAGAAACAAATGTCTAGTGCAATTGCTTGTTTGGCCGACATCATAAATTCCCAAATAAATTCTAAAACGATAACCAATGACGTCCTGCAAAAATTAATGGATATAAGCAGAATTTTATGCGACTTACAACATGCAGATTCCATCACACGTAGAAATTTCATTTTGTTTGCCCTCAAAAATGACATGAAGGAACACCTTCAAAATACCAAAATAGACACGTATCTGTTCGGTGAAAATTTAGCAGAGACATTAAAATCAGCAAAGGCTGTAAACAAATCAGGAATCGAACTGAAAGCCGAATCTAGCAGCAAGCCTGCGAATACCTACTATAAAGGACAAGCATCGAGAGCTTTAAACCGCAGAGCTCCCCCCCAGGCGCGCAGGCCGCCCGCGGGGTCGGCGCCAGCGCCGAGGAGCCGCGAGCCTGCCGCGTCGCGCGCGCAGTATCCCCCGCCGCAGACGCACGCGCACTCATCGAAGACGTCATCGCGGGGCCATCAGGCGACGTATCCTCGTCGCCGCTTTTAGATACAGTTAAGTACGCAGGCCGCTTATCTAAATTCTATCAACAATGGGCTGCAATTACGAACGATCAGACTATATTATCTTGGATAAGAGGTTATAAAATACCATTTACAATGCCCGTTGTTCAACATACACTCCCTGCTAGACTAACTTATTCGGCTACTGAAAGACCGCATTATTTAGAAGCGATTAATAATCTACTCAAAATAGGCGCAATATCAGAATGTTCTCCATGCGAAAATCAATTTGTCTCAAGTATTTTCTTGGTACCCAAACCA
This sequence comes from Oligia fasciuncula, assembly GCA_963082905.1. Classification (NCBI taxonomy): domain Eukaryota; kingdom Metazoa; phylum Arthropoda; class Insecta; order Lepidoptera; family Noctuidae; genus Oligia; species Oligia fasciuncula. The sequence continues at coordinate 8,303,191 of OY720395.1, read as the reverse complement.
AATGGCAAGATGCGCTTTATTTTAAACTTAAAAAACCTTAACAAATTCGTTAAAACAGATCATTTTAAGTTAGAGGATTTAAGAACGGCATTAAAAATTGTAACGTATAATTGTCACATGGCGTCAATTGACCTCAGAGACGCATATTTCTTAATTAATATGCATAAAGAATCTCGAAAATATGTAAGATTCTATTTTGAAGGTAAATTATTCGAATTTAATGTTTTGCCATTTGGGTTAAGTACAGCCCCATACGTTTTCACAAAAATATGTAAACCTATAGCTAAGTTATTGCGCTCCGCAGGCCTTCTGTCCACTGTTTATTTAGACGATTGGTTATTGTTTGGATATTCCCGTCTGGAATGCCTTACTAACATAGATGTAACTACAAGATTATTAACTTCACTTGGTTTTATTATTAATGTAGAAAAAAGCACACCTTTTCCTTCGACAAAGTGCAGATTCTTGGGTATGATTATAGATTCACACGAGTTTCAGATTAGTTTACCAACAGATAAAAGGTTACGAATAAAAGCGCAACTTGATAAGTTTTCAAAATTAAAGCGTTGTAAAATTAGAACTTTTGCTCAGTTATTAGGCTTATTAGTATCTTCTTGTCCAGCGATCGAATACGGATGGCTGCACACTAAAGAAATGGAAAGATGTAAATATCTCAACTTGAAAGGTCATGATGATTATAACAAATCTATGATTTTACCTGAATCACTACAACCCGACTTTGACTGGTGGTTAAATAAAATAGAACATTCTGTCCATCGAATAAAAGTTGATGTATACCAAGTTGAGATTTTTTCTGACGCCTCAACGACGGGGTGGGGGGCCGCGTGTGAAGGAAGGTCCGCGAGCGGGCAGTGGTCGAATACCGAACGAGAACGACACATAAATTATTTAGAACTGCTTGCCGCATTTATTGCCCTAAAAGTTTTTGCTAAAAACCTTTTTAATTGTCAAATATTACTACGCGTTGACAATTCAACAGCAGTGGCATATATAAATAAAATGGGGGGTATACAATACCCTCATCTCACAAAAATAACCCGTGATATTTGGAACTGGTGCGAAAACAAAAAGCTTTTCGTCTTCGTCTCGTACATAAAATCTAGTGATAATATTATTGCAGATTACGAATCACGAAGAACTCATCCGGACATAGAATGGGAGCTGTCCGACTGGGCTTTTGACAGTCTCACCCGCGCGTTCGGTCATCCAAAAATTGATTTGTTTGCTAGTCGCATAAATAACAAATGTGCCACATACATATCTTGGCACCGAGACCCAGACGCATTTACGATAGACTCGTTTACAGTTTCATGGGCAAATTACGATTTCTATGCATTCCCGCCATTTTCGGTCATACTTAAAACTCTTAGAAAAGTAATAATAGACAAGGCACGGGGTATCATGGTCGTACCTTTTTGGCCAACACAGCCATGGTACCCCGTGTTTAGATCCCTCCTTATTTCGGAAACTGTTACATTTCCACCTAACTTACTGTCTCATTCCAGCTCCCGTCGGATACACGAGTCGATTACCCTGGTGGCAGGCATATTATCCGGGACGCATTTTCAAGGAGAAACATACCAGAATCATCACTTGATATAATGTTAGCATCATTAGCACCTAACTCCATGAAACAATACGATGTTTACTTGAAGAAATGGTGGAACTTCTGTAAAATTAATTCGTTAAATGTTTATGACGCCTCTGTACCAACAGTAATATCCTTTTTAACCCAACTCTTTAATGACGGTTGCCAATATGGCACACTCAATTCATGCAGATCAGCTCTTTCCCTGGTACTGAGTCCGGTACTAATTAGTGATGATAGAATAAAAAGATTCCTCAAAGGGGTTTTTAGACTAAAGCCGCCAAGACCTAAATATGAAGTTACCTGGGATACCAACCTAGTATTGGATAAATTGAGTTCATGGCATCCTAATGAGGAATTAACCTTAGATAAACTTACAAATAAAACTATTACTTTACTGGCTCTGTCAACCGCACACAGAGTACAAACTCTCTCGAAGATAAAAGTTAGCAATATTCAAAACATTTCTCAGCGTATCACAATTAAAATCTCCGATATTATAAAGACTTCTAGACCGGGATTTCAACAACCTATTATTCATTTACCCTTCTTTATTGATAAAACATCCATATGCCCAGCCACTACATTACTGTGTTACATAGAACGCACCTCATTATTAAGAACATCTGACAATTTATTTGTTGGAATTAGGAAACCTTATAAACCAGTGGGAACGCAAACGCTTAGCCGTTGGATAAAGCAAACACTCAGTGAGTGTGGGGTCGACACCAACGTGTTCAGTGCACACAGCACGAGACATGCAGCATCATCGCGCGCGCACTCACTGGGCGTTAGCCTGGATACTATCCGTAAAACGGCAGGTTGGAGTAGGAATTCCACAACCTTTGCAAAATTCTATCAGAGGGTTATTATTGATGATGATAGTACTACCTTAGCAGAGTCAATAATCAACCAACATTCATAATTAATTTATTGTGATTATACATAATTGTCTACAGCTAACTATGATAGCTATTATAAGAATAATTATTCCTTAGTTAGTTAATTAAATTCATAATTATTGTTAATCTTAGAAGTACAAAGATGTTCTTTATGTTTATTGATTGTACCAAAATAAACAATAATAAAATTATTTTGATATTTACGAACATTATTATAAATTGATGATATTCCCAAAATACTCTCAAAGTCTACATGTGTAAATTACTAATCTCGAGGAGGAGGCGCGAGTATAATTAATGATTAAACGAACTTACCTGTACGTGAAGTTCTATCATAGTTATACGAGCGCCGAGTCCGAAGAGATTAGTAATCCCACCCTCCCAGTGCTGTACATGCATACACACCCCAAATTACATAGTGTCTCGGAAATACATCAATTAACCATAGGGTGTTTTACTCTAAACTAAATGATTGGCGACATCGTCTGAGAGCGGAACTGGACGAAGTACCCACATGTATAAAAAATAAAAATTAAATAAAAAATTGTGGGTATGTCAAATTGGATTGCCATAGATAAAATAATATTTTTTTTTTTTCTCAACTAAGTGCATGAGTGGTGACAACTAGCGTAACTACATGTGTAAATTACTAATCTCTTCGGACTCGGCGCTCGTATAATTATGATAGAACTTCACGTACAGGTAAGTTCGTTTAATCATTAAATATTTTTACCGACAATATTTTTTGCTCACAAAGTACTTTAGCTTCAACAGTTATTGTAGATTTTTTTCATGTCACGACGGCTGAGTAAGCCTTAGGTACGAACAAAGGTACGAAACTTAAGGTTGACGTGTGAGTGTCGTAATATCGTACACCTACGTCAGCTGAGCTAAAAACAAAGAAATTGTGTAACAACCAGTAACAGTTAGTGCGTCGTTACGATAAAGCCGTTTCAGCAGAGTTAACAGCATATTTTGTTACAAAACACACAAAACGCGATCATGTGTCTCGCAGACTACAATAAAATCTGTATTCTGTAATGTTTGGGTAGTCACAGGTCTTTGTATCGGGGCGAGCTATGTTTTATTGAAAAAAGAGGTTTTTAATAGTCAGTGCAATCTAAGTAACAACGTACACAAGTACAAATAACAGATTAACATAATTTTTTTTCAACAATCAATAAAAAAATCCTAGCCGTTTGATTGGATTAATTGAGCTATCGGTAAAAAACACGTACAGACTGTACCGATATTCAGGTTTTTTTTTTACACTTGGTCATAATTAAATTGTATACATAGAGAGAAAATAAAATTGAAGCCACTCAAACGGCGCTGATTAGTTAACTACACACATGACCAATTTAGATTTTCCTGAATCGTCATGATATTATCTGATCTTTGACCCACAATTTGTCACATCAAAGTGGTCACGCTAGTATCAAAGAGACTCCTAAAAATTCGTCCCGTATCTTTGGGGAATCTTAAGTAAGTACTTGTTAAAGCTTGGACTGGGAACTGAAAATCTGTTGACTGTAAGTAATTTGTTTTCTGTGGTTATTATTTATTTTTACAAGTTTGTAAAATAATCTTAACTTATGAACTATGCCCCTCAAAACCGTTTTCACGGTTTGTCTGTGGAAACGGAACAAACAGTATTATAATAATAATTATGGTTTATTAAAGCGGACTCTTTTTAACTAACCTAATTTAACTCATTTAATAACACTACTAAATTACAATTTACAAGCTACCACTAAAATATTATATTGCTTACAAACACCTCAGAAAAAACAGCTTCAGCAATTTAGCAAATTTGCCTTTTCCTGACCTCTTATAGGTATCAGCAGGCAAATTCAGGTTGAGAAGGTATGGTACTCTTTTATCAAGTGTTCGGTTGCCAAAATAATTCCTTATTCTAGGTACGTCAAATTTGCCTGCTGATACCATCCTAGTAGCGTGGTTATGGGTAACTAGTGAGTGACGCTCCCAACTGCCATGACTGATATCCAGAAGTAGGTATTTATGTTTTAAACTGAAAGGATTTTTTTTACAAATAAACAACTTATTTTATTTATCTTTACATTTGTGTTTTGTTTTCTTACTTAATATTAGTTTTAAGAATCGAATTTGCTGTGCTTCTAATTTTTCTAAGTTACTTTTGAATGTGAGTCTATAACAGTCGAGGGCGTAACTTAATATGGGGTTAACCAACGGTACTTTAAGCTTAGACGGTAGAATTTACCGAGTAATATCCTAAAAAAAAATTTACACAAGTGCTCAATGTGGTTTGACCACGAAAAGTTCTCATCAACGTTTACTCCGAGATATGTTACACATTCCTCGCCCACAATAGGTTTACAATTAATTTTTATGAATGCACGTAAACGCATGTGTGTACAGTCACGAGCATAAGTATATATACACTTGGCTTTATTCAAAGACGATTTCCTCCTTTAGCTTTGAATGAAATTTTATGTTATTACGAACAAAGTATTTTCGAACCCATAGGTTTGTGCAAAGTGTCGTATTTCAAAGCTGCATTCGTTATTTCACGATAAAATCGACATTCAAAGTTGCCGAGTGTTGACATATTATTGCTCGTGACTGTACATCGGAGGTTGGTCACCAGGTAGTGGTAAATATGGTCAACGTATAATAACTAGCTTAGTTTATTCCGCGTTTAGGATTATCCCGTTGTCGTACGACCATTCAACGACGCGGTCTACGTCATGCTGCATGAGTCGACAAGTTTCAGCGAGATCGGTACCAGCGCGCAGCGCGCACAGTTCATCCGCGAACATGTACGCTGAGCAGCTGCGTAAAACGCCGCACAAGCTGTTGACGTTAGGTTAGGTAATCTGTGGTCGGAAAACGCCCTTTTCCAGCCCCCCTAAATGGATCCAGGAGCGACGGACTCGGGGACGTCCATATTTATTTCAATTAGCATAATTTTTTTTTCCAGAAGGTTACTTTCAATATAGTTTAAGAGATCAAGTATTTTTTTAAATAACACCTGTTTTTCCTTATATCCAATTAGCATATAAATCGGTTAGTACAATAACGCTTCTTAAAAGTCAGCAATAAAACAGGATCGCCTTGTCAAACTAATCTCACAGTATTGCGCCCCTGGTGCTAATAAACCACGCGTAAAGTATTAAAATTAGTCTCGTTTCCACATCTCGTACAGACGCCAGCACATCAAGCTACCCGAAACTGTCAAATTTTCCCAATCAACTTTGAACCTTATACTTCAGCGATAAAGTTGAAAATCTATTAGAGAAATTTGCCAGATTGTATTAGCTTGATGTGCTGGCGCGACTGTACAAATGAAGACATTCAAGAGTGTTGCCAAGCTTTTCGAGGTTGAACTAAGTACCACGTTTCCTAGTGGCAATTAGGTAAGCTTTGAAATCTAAGGCGGGAATTGAAAAACGTTTTTTCTCTCGATTTTCTGCCCGTGTAACTGCCGTTTTATGTGTCGCAATTTGTAGTCGACGATCGTCCGATTTTTCGTAGCGTTAGCACCATTAAAATATCGTGGACTAAGTTCTGCTTAATTTCCTAAAGTATGGAAAAATAGTAAAGCAAATTGAGTACCAATTTAAATTGTTCGTATATTCAAATCAAAGCATAATCAGCCTATCATTTTCCTACTGTTAGGACACAGGCCTCCTCTCGGTGAGAGGGAGTGGGCCGTAATTCATGACGGATGTCACATGTCGTCGAATTTTTGGTTCTTGGACATGCCGGTTTCCTCACGATGTTTTCCTTCACCGTTTTGAGAGCAGAGGTGATGAAATAATTTACATAATGTAAAGCGCCTGTCTGGGTTCGAACCTATGACCTACAACTTGTAATTTGCGGTCATTACCTCTGGGCCACGAATGCTCCTATTCAAATCATAACTGTCGTATATTGAAATCATTTCAATCACACTTTCATTCTTTGACATTTGTATCAAATTACTGTAACACGGCCAATTAACATAGGGTGTCAATTTGTTTCTCAATGAATTTCCTGGCTGGCTGTACCTACATCATCTACTTAAGTTGCAGGATCGAACTTCAAACTAAGAAGTACAAAACAAGAAACAAGTCAACCACAAACAATTGGATCTGTTCAATGAAGCGACGCCGTTTCGAAAATCTAAGTTGCACAAAGTTATCTTGAGGCAGTCCTTAGTTCCAGAACGATATATTTGTCACCTAATATTGTATTGGAAAAGACAGAACAATAGGAGACCGCAGTTCATAAGTGCAGTGTTTGTGACATATTTACCACGACTATTGTTATTTCTGTCGTTTCCAGTCAAGTACCAACTAGTATCACAGTATTACCAGTATTACTATAGTATTGTCGCTTGATACTTGATAAAAAAAAAACGAAGGGACGCCTTAAGATTCTTCTGCACAAGTTCTTGAGCGCGGCACGACCCCAGCCCGATACGATTAAAAGCAATAAATTTTCTCTTATACCTAAATCATTCCGAGAAAACCCGCTAGTGCTAGTTTAAAAAGAAAACTAGGAACAAAGAAAATTACAAATTATAGACCAGCCGGTCGATTCTGTAAAAATCTCACTGTGAAAACTTAGGTGAAGTGAGTTTGTTTTTGATAGGAATTGACACTATTTACAGCTCACTCCACGCTCACTTCACATAAGTTTTCACGGTGAGATTTTTACAGAATAGCACCGCTGGTGTATTTTTTCTCATTTTGCTTCAATTCCTAAAGAGATAAACTTTCCCTTTGTCTCTAACTAACCTAGAACCACAAAGCCGCCGTTGGAATATAAAACAGGGTATTTATTTCAATCTACCGCTTAATAAAAGTCATAGATCATTGAATCACTAAATCACACGAATACAAAGCGACTCATTGAATAAAAAAAAAACAGATGACAATATAATAATAATGATTATCGGATCATGTGCGTGTCATTCAGCGTAACCATATGTTGGATGACACTGTACTTGATCGCCTGCGAAGTGAAATGCAGAGTAGCCATGTCATCACCCCCCAGTCGCAGACTGCTGTACTACTACCGCAGTCTGATACAAGTCATGCTGACGAGGGGAGTAATGACAGGGCTACAAATGTAAGTACCCAATGTAATGAGGAATTGAGGAGTGCTTTGTAGGATGCGATTCAGGAATATCGCTTCATGTCACCCGAACTTAGGCCACGCTTACCTCGTTTGCCCATGCATAAAAAAATAGGGCGCTGGTGGCGGTTCTGGATTCGCAGTTGTCAAACTATTTTAATGGCTGCGAAGACCTCACCGATGCTCATTCGATTCTGTACTGCGCGGCTGCAGCGGCATGTCGTGTAGCTCACGTCAAATTTGCCAATGACTCTAGAGCTACACGACTACACTAATAATAATATATTTATTATCTACAACGTATAACGTTATATGCGCAAAACCTCTTAAGAGATCATTGTACTCATCATTATGAACAACTTTTACTATCGGACCAAACTTGAAAGTATTAGTTTGGAGTAAAAAAGAACTATCTAAATCATGTAAATGTTCAATTGACTAACTACAAGATATTTATTATAACCAAATTAACTCATTATCTTGACGTCTAACGATTTTCATTCGTTCATTCATTTCAGTTGAAAGACGCATGAAAGACGTCCACTGCTGGATATAGACGTCCCCCAAGCACCGCCACTTCGCCCGGTTCTGTGCTTCCCAATGCTTTCGATTTACTTTGATTTAATTACAAATCACCTCCAATGTTAATTAATTGTATCCTGAAGTCACATTATTGTATTGTATTTTCATTAATTTAGAAAAGTTCAAGTATGTAATGAAAATCAATTTGAAAAATAACGTAAAGTAAACGCAGGTTTACCTAATGTGTGTTCCTACTTCACTATACTTCATTCACGATGGCACAAGACAAAATGTAAACAAACAGTACTCTCTGTTCAATTATATTGGTTATTTTGTTTCGTGAGATTGGCTTCAACAAAGGAATTATTGAAAAGTTGTTTATTTACATTTTTGCTCCTGCTTTCCTGAATTCGGTATTCGAAGGAAAAATTGTGTTTGTGTACGAAAATTGCTGAAACATTGCTAACCAATCATACTATGTAAACTTTTATTAGATGATAACATTCTATTTCATGGTTCATAAAAGTCTTAAAGGTTATTTTATATCCCGATATTGTCAATCAAAAATAGGAATCTGAATTTAAAAAAACATGAAGTTAAAGTTTTTAAAATATTTGTTGGAACGTTCAGGTAGTTAAATATTCATGGCAATTGTCCAAATATTTATGAAGGATTGTTTATTAACTACGATATTCAATCAAAATTCGACAAATAGGTAATGGAAAACCGGTTCTTTTGCCAAATTTTAATTTAATAACAAGATTGTTTACTTCTGAAATATATATTTTTTCCATGATTTTTTGATAGAGGTAAGTCTATCCATTTTTAAAACCTACCTACCTTTATTTTAAACAAGCCGACCACGGCAAGCGTAGGCTTGCCGTGGTCGGTTCGTGTATGGGGTGCCAGGTGACCATCCACTACATATCGAGACCCCTCCGTGCCTCGGAAGGCACGTTAAGCAGTTTAGTTTTTAATTCGTAGATCTTTGACAGACCTTGCGGGTAGTCAGAAGCCCAAAAGTCTGACAACCAGTCTTGCCAAGGAGTATCGTGTTACCCAGTAACTGGGTTGTCGAGGTCAGATAGGCAGCCGCTTCATGTAAAATACTAATGGTATTTAGCTGCATCCGGTTAGACTGGAAGCGACCCCACGATTAGTGTCTGAAATGGTATTTCCTTAAAAGTCCATTTCATACACTAATCTACATGGTTTTCACATGATCTGACTTCAAAAGAGACTTTGATCCTGAGTTTGTTTCTCCATTTCTTCTTAGGCCTAGTCAGATAGAAAATGTCGACTCCATCTTGCTTTTTTGTTAATATGAGTTGTAAGTGATTATTTTGTTAATTTTTTTTTCCACCATACCACACCACACCACAACACACCGCACCACAGACACCACACCAAACTTCAATCTCCAAAATTAACTTTTGTTTTGTAATTAATTGTTTCTTCCTTTATTTTTGTTTACTGTGTTTTCCTACCAATGCAATGGTTTAAATAATTTGATAATATTATTATCTTTAAGATTTAAAACGAAGACACTGTTTTGTTGGCTGGTAATCTGTGTGACAGGTTTTTCTAGTTCTGATACCAGTCTCCCGAAAAGGATTTGTCAAACGTTAAGATTAATCTTCATATTTTTAAGGCGCCTTTGAGGAAGAGAAATAAAATGTTTATTATTTATATTTCATAATTAGGAAAAGGCAAGGCGGATTGATAGACTTGTTATTTAAAAAAACCTTCCAGGTGTCTAGTTAAAGTAAATTGTGGAGTCTTTGTTGTTATATTATTGTTTAGTTGTCCCAATTTCTCCAAAGTTTAAACATTAATTTAAGTTCTTTGAAATACGACAGTTGTGTGACTTGAATGAGGAAAAAACAATTGGAAAAACTAATAGAAACAAATGAGGTGACTCTTCTAGTTTAATATTTATGTGTCTGTTGACTATGAGACAATGGTCAATGGCTTGTGCTTCTGACATTACATTAATCCAACTGGCACCAGTAGGTATATCATGTAGAGTACAATATGTGACATTCAAAAAGTCTTTCAGACAAAGTCAGCTCACTTTTGAATGTGTTTATACAAAATATTCATAGATAGGTACCTAATTTACATTCATAGATAGAAACATCACAGATGATCTTGTTATATTATTGTTAACTTGTTCCAATTTCTCCAAACTTTAAACATTAATTTAAGTTCTTTAAAATACGACAGTTGAGTGACTTGAATGAGGAACAAACAATTGGAAAAACTAATAGAAACAAATGAGTTGACCCGGGTGCACTCTTCTAGTTTTTTGTTTATTTGTCTGTTGACTATGAGACAAAATGGCTTGTGCTTCTGATATTACATTAATCCAACTGGCACCAGTAGGTATATCATGTAGAGTACAAAAGGTGACATTACGTGACATTCAAAAAGTCTTTCAGACAAAGGCAGCTCACTTTTGAATGTGTTTATATAAACTATACATAGATACCTAATTCACATTCATAGATAGAAACATCACACATGATCTAATCGTTTTTTTTTTTGTTGTAAATTTCTAATAAAAAAAACTTACTTCCAACGTTTATTGACTTTTTTGCTGTACAATCTTGCATTTCGAGTATTTATGAAGTAAATAACCGCTTTGACAAAGTTAGTACTCACAGTTTTTGTCACAAGAAGTCTACGACTAAACGATATTAGATACACCTTCACAAAAAAAAGATATTCTATTTCATGAGCATACAAAAACAATGCCCGGCATGGCGTAACACCTGCCACTCTACAACACTCCACTTTACAAGTGTGGACATGAGCATGACATGAGTACATGATGTGTGGCTTGAGGACATATATCATTTTCACTCATTTTCACACAAGAACTCAGGTTCTTACACCTCTGATAAGAAGCACCTTTCCACTGAACCAATATTGATATCAAAGAAGAAAGAATTAGGTATGCTGACGAAAGACGCAGTAGGTAGGTAAGCGTGAATACGCTTACTTACCTACTGCGTCTTTCGTCGGTATGTAAATACAATGACGAAGGAATCTTCGTCATTGTATTTACTTTAATTGTTTGATACGCACCATATTGTTTACTAATCGTATCAAAGTCATGTTCATAATAATTTATTGCTCTTGAAAAGAAAAGATTTTATAAACTTAGACGTACCTAGCTGTGACTACTACGCCACATACTTATTATACAAATCACAAAATGCAGTCTTATTTACTTCAATATCAGCCATCTTCGTTGTTGTGACAACCTAAGTCCACGGTCTACGTCTCTCTGCTTAAACCAGAAGTTAATTATGTTTCACTTAATTCCTATGCAGTAGTATGCATACAATGAGATTGTATAATCATAAATTGTGGTACAGGCCTAACACAGGCTAACTTAAACGCACGGCACCTTCTTTCTACGACGCAACTACCTGGAGAATACGTGACTTACTTAAGATTCCTCTACATAAACTGTACATGAATGGGGTTGTGTAAAAAGAACCAACACTAATAGCTGAGTATGCAGGTATTTTTGCCCTACAAAATGTGGTGTAGAAAATGTTTTAAATTGTATTGCTTAAGTATAGGCTAGGCTAGTCATGAAAAATTTAAGTTTTAGACCTAGACTGGTGACGGCGTTAGCCGCCATCTTGAATTAAAGGGGCATTTGTTCTTTTTTACATAATGCTTCCTCTGTTGACTTTATTACAAAAATGTCTATGAGAAGTATAAAGACAATAAAATTTCGTTTTTTTTTTTGTATTTGTATTTATTTTGTACGTCTTATAGATACCTACAAAGTTACAAGCGGGAGAAAATTTTATATTTACAAAAATCATATTAGTATATTGTTGACATTGAATGTTTTAAACTAAATGTTTTTAAACTAATTATTTTGAAACCGTTTTGAGGTTCCAGGTAGGTTAACGTCGATAACTTGATTATCCGCGGTGGCATTTTCCGTCTCCTTGCATTGTGAAATTTCGTCATTATTATCAAAGCCTCATTTTTGTCCCCACTGATGATGAGCCTTTAATTTCGTAATGTTCTCTTGGCCCTATTACCAAGTACCTACTGGCCATACTGACTGGCTTGTCTTTCCATGGTGGACCATTGGACACGCATGAATAAAAAGAATATTATGCTGGACACAATAATAAGCAGTTTCTTTTTTTTACTATTAATCAATTATATATTAATTAATTAATCATAAATCTCGTAGCCCCGTCGACGTACTTATGTAGGTAGTATTTGTACGACAATGAATATTCATCCACGACGAGAAGGTTTTTAGGAAGAAATTGAATATACAACTAGAGTAAAATGTAGAGTATAGGATTGGAGTAAAATGTTGAGTATAAAAATAGAGTAAAATTCTTAAAGGTAGGTACAGTCAACAAAGGAGTTACGTATACAGGAGCGTCGGATATAGTTGAAGTTTACTAAGAAACCGATGGATGTTCTGGACTGAAATTTAATTTAATAAATGAGCTGTTTGTTTTCTATTAATAAACTAAAATTTTATTCGAGAATATCCATCAGTTTCTTAGTAAACTTCAACAATATCCGACGCTCCTGTATACTTAACTCCTTTGTTGACTGACACGCCGCGAGTGTTCGTTCTCGACCACGGGTTGAAAGAAGGCTCACGGTAAAGACACGCATTCACTACCAATAATTTATTTGTAGATAGATTTTCCTGCAAGCCAATGTTAGATATAATTCGGTCTCTGGTAATTCATTAGCGAATCACACTTGAATGACGAAGTAAAATGCTTTCTCACACGTAAGTATTATTTAAGTCTCGCTCTTTAATTAAATTCTAAGGTTTTTGGTTTCCATCCAGATATTTCCTTTTATAAATTCAGAATCCTAGACAAGGTAACCTTTAACATTCAAAGTGACAGTTTGACAATGATTAATGTCTGGGTCGTGAGTCGCGGATATTGACACCGAGCTAAGAGTTATACGAATACAAAAAATAATGGTACCTATGTTATTTCAAGTTATTGCGCAATTAACTATTATACGCGGAATTCGTAGGTCAGTGACCGTTAACACATACGAAATAAACCCTTCCTACAATTTATCTGTAACTAACTGACTCGGTGAATTTCGTACCGCCATCTAAATCAGTCAATCCGTTCTCAAGATAGCATCAAAAAAACCGTTCCATACAAAATGTATGAGGAAATGAATTATCTTTTTTTTCGTGAATTTTTCTCATGTTTTAATAGTTACTCTGCTATTCGAGCGGAGACAAATCCAAAAAATCAAAGGTCATAAAAATAGGTCCAGCCATTCTTGAAATCTAAATAGACTACCCTGACTTTTTTTTGTTTATATAGATTACTTTCTGACCCCGCAAACGCCATTTGCAAAAAAAATAGCCTACGACCTATTCTCAGACCTACCAAACATACACAAAAAAAAAACATAAAAATCGGTCAAGCCGTTTCGGAGGAGTTTGATAAAAAACACTATGACACGAGATTTTTATATACTAGCTTCAAACCGCGACTTCGTCCGCGTGAAATTTCACCCTCCCCTCATTCACCCTCTTAGGGGTGGAATTTCGAAAAACCCTTTCTTATTGGATACTTACTCTTCACAAAATAACACACCCTCCAAATTTCATGTCTCTAGGACCCGCGGTTTAGGCTGTGCGTTGATATATCAGTCAGATATTCAGGACTTTGAATTATATATATATAGATACTTTTCCGGGATAAAAAGTACCCAGTGTGGTGCCTAAGATATTAAAGAATAATTATACCAAGTTTCATCGTAATCGAACCGGTAGTTTTTGCGTGATGCCTGAACAAACAGACAGACAGACAAAAAAAAATTTTATCACATTTTTGGGTTCGGTGTCGGTCTAGTAACCCTCTGCCATTAATTTTTTTGATATTTTCAATGTACAGAATGTTCACTTCTACAGATTTATTATATGTACCTATAAATTAGAATTTGTATTAAAAATTTTAGATTTTTCAAAACATGATTCGACACCGGATTGGATGCAATATGGAGAGCTCGAGAGTTGATTACATTTTCTATGTTATGTCAACCTGTCAGTTTATCTTAGAGAGCTTTGCTTTTGTTATGTCATGAAAATAGTTTTCAATAAATTTTGGTGTTTTCAGACATTTTCCTTTGTTTGAATGATAAAATGGGTGCGTTTAAAAAAATATACTATTTAATTTCTGTATTGTCAGTCAACATTCTAGAGTTTCCTGCCCGTTCTTCTCCATAGAGATCTACCTACGTTTTGGAGTGGGCTACTTTAATTTTCTGACTAACTGACTGACTGTTTGACGATTCAAAAGTACCTGTAAAAAGTTTTTTGGAAATAAATGCTTTGAGTTTAAAAGAAGTTATTCATTTCTTAAGTTTGCTAAGAATTCAGCGGTTTTTCCTTAATGTTTAATAGTGCCCACTCTTTTTTATGTTTATGTATGAAAAAACTTCAGCGTCGGAGTAATAATGTTGCAATGGGTTTTGCTCTAATGAGAGAACTAATTGATATCGTAATGCATTTGCTGACGTCATGCGTTTGTTATAAAATAAGTACTTAATTACAGATGTTCACCCCATCTCTTGCTAACCTCGAGGAAAACGGCCGACCTTAATTATAACCCTCTCCTTCAACCGGTGCTGAATAATAAGAACCTGATATATATCTTGGTTTCATTGAAGGTCATAGAGAAAAGAGAATCTTTTTTTCAGTAGAGAATCTTTTTTTTCAGTAAATACCTACGTATTAACTGAATATCGTTCGTCGTTATGACTTCGTATTTCTTAAATGACAACCCGTAGAAATGTCGATAAAAGTCCAGGATTAGGTAGCTACCTATACAGTATGGTCCAAATAGTGACGTCAATAAAAAATATTAGATTCCTCATGCCTAGGGATATCCGAAAATTTTAAGTTTAAAAGATATAGATTGATTAAAAGTTTGAGTTGACTAGTAGAACCTGAAACAATTGTAATTTTTTTTTAATTGAAAAGAAGATCAACTTTTAATCGTAAGAATGTAAATTTCCCAGTTTCGATAAAAAAAAATTTCATCTAACATTAGTTAGATAATATTTTTTTTACAGGTGAAAGGGTATTTCATGATAGTCCCATCGCAAAAAAAAACATAAAAAGAGCTAGTCCAAAAAAAGTTACAAGTTTTTAAAAATGTCCCCGAAGAGTTTCCCCAAAAATAAAATAAAAAAATTCATATCTCCTAAATTATCAAAAATTAATAGTTTAAAAAACACGCTTTTATAAATGTACGTAAAAACAAAAAACTAATCGTGGTCAAAGTTCATTACAAGACTTTTCTAAGAAATCCAAAACAGCTATGATACGATTTTCCATCATGAAGTTCCATTTCATATCTTCCGGCTCCATCATCAGATCAGTTCGACAGTACCATATTATTGTATTGTCATCAGAACTACATACAGATGCCAATTTTCATTACGCTATGACCCTTGGAAGATGGTTAAATTAGTTACCTTAGATTCCATTACATAGTTAGTTACATACAGGTCGACCTAATAAAAGCGTGTTAAAAATCGCGGAGCATACCTACATGGGGTATTTTCGGATACCCCTAGGTATGAGGAATCAATTTTATTTTTATTGACGTCACTCTTTGGACCATTAGTATTTGAAATCCGATAATTGAAAAGTGCAGTTAAAAGTAATTGAATACCTACGCACTACTCGTAAGCCATCCCCAAAATAGTTGGAAAAAGCTAGGCAAATGTTTCAGTCATAATCGTTCCATTAAAATTGCCATTTTCTTAAGTCTAAACCAAGTAGAGTCTGTTGTATGTATTTAACGAGTTAAATTCCCAAAGTTGCTTATCTCTCGGCACAAGTTGTGTAGGGTCAACGGGGAAAATGGGTCAGTGTGGTGAATATAAGCACGGGAACGTCCGTAATCTTCAGATCTGTAGGCTATCGATACTGAAGCCTTGACACTGTCTGCCTTATTGAGGACATTTGGATTTAGTCAACAGGAAAGCCTTAGTAATAGTGCCCAAGAATACAGCTCTGTATCAATTCCTGTGAAGATGTTAGCAGGGTGGAAAGCAACTATGTAGTGTAATGAAATCACTATACGTAATTTTGAAAGGGAAAACCCGACTCGATATATTAGTCAGAACGCTTTGGCCAACCAACTTGTAGAACCGGGGTAACGGTGTATATTGGAACTATCCATCTCAAATTCGGACGTGATCCACTTCATTTCATGGGCTTATAATATCAGGTCGAGGGAAACTGATCAAATAAGGAAAACCAGAGTGTCTTTTTGAAGCTGAGCTGAGCAATAACATAAGCTTATTATTTCGGTCATTTTCTGATTTCTGCGGCTCGTAACACAAATAAAATAACTAATATTGATCACATCCAATTATTGCCATTGTTTACTATTACCCGCAGTTATTAAATGACGGGAAAAAACTGTGTTCCTAAGAGACTCGATATCGAAAAACAAACCAAATTACTGTAAATACCGAAAACACAAACCAATAACAAAACGGATTCACTCGATCGGTCTGTTTACGTTTGGCACTATGAATTTAATATGGCGCCGCAACTAAGGGTGCGTATAATAAAATCGTGAAGTCATGTACCGTATCTTATTACGTCTTTGAAAATAAATAGGAATCAGCTGATAATAACAATGTGGAATGCGAATCATGTATGTAGATAGAACACAATGTTCCAGTATGCTTTTTATTTTGTTTGTGCTCAGTCAGCCGGCTGCTGGTCTGAATACTGCAGATAACATAAAATGCTGTAAATTTTCAACTTTTAGCTTAGCGGAAAATGGCCTTTAAATTCCAGGGATTTCCGAATTTTAAGCGATCAGGTTGTTTCAAAGTACAAACGAAGTGCAAAAAGTCGAAATGCTCCATCATTACAATGTAATATCATACCCTTGAGATTACTTTTTAAACAAAATTTCGCCTGTTTTAAAATGAAAAATGAGGTACTGTGAGGTAACAATAAGTAGAACAATCATAAAATTTAACAAAATCTTACCTTGAAGGCGTTTCTGAACTTATTCGACATGATGTTGTAGAGGAAGGGGTTGATGGCGGTTGACAGGAAATATAGCACCCCTGATAAAAATGTGAGCACGATGTAGACCTGCACATAAAACAAACGCGAAACAATAAATATCAATATCATAAATAAATAATCCGACATGCGACAAATCATATACGACGTGTAATTTATTCAGGGATATACAAACTCTGTGTCTATTTAGAGTTTTAAATTGTTAGTTAAAAATTCAAATACTTGAAAGAAAAATCCAATTACTAGAACAATCACAGAAAAATCTATTTTTTTGATCTCCTGACTCAAAATGTTCTTCCCAACTTCATAAAAGTTTAATCTTACTTTGTTAGTGATATAAAATTCAAAGTTTACCAAGTAGAAGGTATCTGAAGGGTGTTCCAAACTTTTCCCGTAGATGGCCAGAAGTCTCTGCACGTGGAAGGGCGCCCAGCAAATGAAAAATGACAGCGCCACCGCAACTGGAGGAAAAACAATGTTTACTTTATGGAGCGGCACTTTAACCTTCATAAAACAGGAAATATGGAGAGAGACTTGAGGCTTGTGGCTAAGTAATAACATGCCGCGTTCAAGTTCCCTCCGAGCCTCAAAGAGCACGTCAAGCCGTTGGTCCCGGCCGTCGTTCGTGGATCTTTGACAGTCGTAACAGGTCGTCAGAAGCCCAAAAGTCTGACAACCAGTCTTACCAAGGGGTCGACCCAGTAACAAGGTTTTGGAGGTCAGATAGGCAGTCGTTCCATGTAAAATATTAGTATTCAGCTGCATCCGGTTAGACCGGAAGCCGACCCTAACATAGTCGGGAAAAGGCTAGGTAGATGATGTTTTTGGAGAAAGACTACCTTCACGTTGACAGATTCAATACTAAGGTACCTATAAGTCTTTACAGGTGTCTATAGTAGCTGAAGATTAAAAATGATGAGATTAATCTCGAAAGCTAAAGGTGTTTCCTCAATATTCCGCGCAAGTATTGAGATCATAACTGCAGCATGAAAATTCATTATCGTCATCGTTCCGCCTCCACCGCGTTTTATTGTTTATTAATCAATGTTTAAAAGATTTCCAGTAAATGAATTTAGATAGATAGTTGGTGGTCTTATTCAAGGCAATCCTACTTCCTATTTAATCCCGAACTTTACCCGATAATCCCACAGGATCAAGACGTATGCGGGTGAAACCGCGGGGCGCTGTTAGTAAGCAGATAAAGACAAACCTCTACCGATGAGTAATCATTCATTTCACTTGACAGTTCATTTTGTTTATATGTAAGTTTTTATGTACCTATTTATGTATTAGTATTTATTCTTGTATTATATAGCCGTTTCCAAGATATTTGTTCCGTATAGTGCACCTGCCACGTTTTGTCTCTGCATCAACCTAAGGATGACTGGTAGAAAATTCCTCAGGCATTAAGTCCGCCTTTGTGCAGTAATTTTTAACTTGTGAATAAAGTTTTAGTAAATATATAAAGATAAACAAGATTATGAATACACTTTTTTTTGGTTTAGTATTTACGTGAACAAGCCTCACCAGAATTATATAAAACTTTAGTATTCAGTAGCCAACCGAGTGTTTACTTTCATAGCTTACATCATCGCATTTTATTTACATAAGGTAACAATTTGCGGTTATTTTTAAATCCATGGTTGTTCGAAGTAATAACAGCCGCACGGATCGACCCATCAGGTTAAGCTACGCTTGCCGCGGTTGGTCCGTGAATGGGTGACCATCATTACATATCGAGACCCCTCCGTGCCTCGGAAAGCACGGTTAATTCCGGCTATCATTCGTGATTTTTTGACAGCCCGAAAGTCTGACAACCAGTTTTACCAATATTACCCAGTAACTGGGTTATAGAAATCAGATAGGCAGTCGCTCCATGTAAAATACAGGTATTCAGCTGCATTTGGTTAGACTGGGAGCCGACCCCAAGATAGTTGGGAAAATGCTAGGTAGATGATAATGATGGTTGTTCTGACGAATTACTTAAGGCAGGTATTTCTGTTAACATCTAGATCTAAGCGTTTATTTTGTAAAACGTGTAGGTAGCCGAACTATAATTTCACGAACAACTGAATAACTTTCGAGAAACTGAAACGATTGTAGCACCGAGGTTTTCCCACGAAAATTCGAGCAACCCGTAAACTCCTCCTAAAGTCCCGAAATAATCTTATCGGACAACCGCTTTAAATGTTTTTAATAAATTTATACTTGAAGCAATTTAATAATACACGCTTTTTTGAAGAAACAATCTCGAATTCCTTGAAAAACACGTGTGAATAATCAAAATCAAAATATTTTATTTCACATAAGCCTATTACATGGGCACTTATGAAATTAAATGCTTTAGCAATATAATAGAATCAAATTATAAAACATGCATGCAGTCGATTGACAACAAATAGACTTTTTTGTTGCTGGCTGCAATAAATATAAAGCTGTAATTTATTGAAGAAGATTAGCTTGGTTGATCTTTAATTAAGTGGTATTAATGATATTATCATTTCCTTATACCTATCTACAACTAAGAATCCGTACGCAAAATACGCGCATTGACGTGGAGTTGCGGATACCAGCCCGTAGTACCTATTACCTATTAGATTAGATAACGGTGATGTGTGTGTAACCAGAGATCCAGGATCTCAGAAACCTGAAATCGTGATTTCAGTCTCGACTGGGTGTTATTAATCGGTAGAAGGATACTGAACAAAACACAATAGAAGTATTATTGCTATTATGTCTATGGGCGTTTGGTGTCCCGCAAAGAGTTAAAATAGTGTTGGACCGGAAAAGAAGTAATTAAACATAGTTAATTAACTCCGAAGTTTACTAAGACTCTAAGCAAACCAATTATTTAAATAACCTCCTTTTTTTTGAAGTCGGCAAAAACATCCTCATATCACGGGCGATCAAACAAGCTATCACTATTTAAAAAATATTCAATCCATATCCGTACTAATATTATAAATTCGAAAGTAACTCTGTCTGTCTGTCTGTGTGTTACCTTTTCACGCCTAAACCACTGCACGGATTTCGATAAAATATGCCAGAAAGATAGATTGCATACCGGGGAAGGACATAGGACAGTTTTTACCCCGATATTGCCACGGGATCAACACTTATGCGGGTGAAACCGCGGGGCGCAGCTAGTTGTTTGATAAAGCTGGCAAAGATGCAAAGCCATACATATGACTAAAATTTATGAAAACATTAAATTAGTGACTTTTTTCGTCGTAACACTTTTCTATTCAAGATGTTATTGTAAGTACGAACCTCTGCACCCCATAACGTTACTGGTGTCGCCCCGAATTCTCAGTGATAGTTCGTTTTTGTGAGTTTTGTTTAACAAGCCTCAACACTTCTGCTTAGGCATCAGCTGCGAGTTTACTAGATGAAAGATCATGAGATACAAGTTGATTTCTAAAATGGAGGCTATCAATTCGTCCTTATATTCAGGACTCATCATAATAAACAGCTTTTACTATGCGATAAACCGGTCGAAGTGGAGGTGCTTGGGGGAGGCCTATGTCCAGCAGTGGACGTCTTTCGGCTGACATGATGACTATGCTATAATACTGAAATCAAAAAAAATGGGTCGGATTCTAGTCTAACCGGGTGCAGCTGAATATCAATATTTTATATGAATCGACTGCCTATCTGACCTCCAAAACCCAGTTACTGGGTTATAAATTTATAATACGATACCCTTAATATAACTGATTGTCAGACTTTCGGGTTTCCCGTAACGACTGCCGAAAGATCCACGAATGACAGCTGGAACCAACTGTTTAACGTGCTTTCTGAGACTTAGAGGGGTTTTGTTATGTACAGACGGTCACCATCCACGAATCAACTGCGGCAAGCGTAACTTAACTTGTCCGTTCGACCCGTGCGGCTGTTATTACTTAACACAAGCCCTTCAAAATAGAATAAATAACTGCACATATAATGTATAAACAAATAAAAAACGTTATTCCGAATGGGGGTAATTTAAATGTGGGTTAACTAAAATTAGTTATCTGTTATAAATAAATAAAGCAAAAAATCGTATGGTAAACATTACCAATTTCATAAGTTTTTTTTATGCATGCTTCGTCCTTGCGTCTATAATCAAGAAAACTCCGTCATTAAAAGCAAAAACGCGATAACTACGTGTCTCGAATTCCAAATTAACTACAGGAAATTAGAGGCTTCCAAAACTAGAATATTAGATACCTACCTATAGAAAAAAATAATTGAAAAACCAAAAGTGCACGACTCATAAATGCTCATTTGATCTAAAAAACCATATAAATAGATATTATATTAGTTAGTTTTTTATTCATTATAATTGGACTACTTTGAATAAAAGAGCCAATAGGGTTCCTCCTATAGGTGAAAAATTATATTTAAAAAGAAGATGACTCGATTAATTGATTTTTTCGCAAGCTACAATGTTTTCAGGTTTCACACTTGATTGACAGGATTTTTTTAGAAATATTTTGTATTTTTTTTTTAGTTTCTACTGCATTAATTTTTTTTCTTATAGAATTAATCTCCATTAAAATCTATACAATCACACTAATATTATAAAGGCGAAAGTTTGTGGGGGGGTGTGTGTGTGTGTTTATATGTTTGTTACTTCTTCACGGTCAAACGGCTGGACCAATTTTGATAAAATTTTGTATGGAGGTAGCTGACACCCTGGATTAACATATAGGCTACTTTTTATCCCGATATTCCCACGGGATCGAAACTTATGCGGGTGAAACCGCGGGGTGCAGCTAGTGGTTCTGTGTACTAGTCACAATAGAAATAGTTGCAGAAAGGAGGCAAAAAAAAATCAATCGTAAATATAATCATTTAGCACTCTCAAATGCTTCGCATTATGAGTCGTGCAAAATTATATTATCCAATCACTAAACAGATGTATAGATAAACTCACGATTAAATCTGATTAAATTATCTAGAATATTAATCAGTATCTTGATTGACTTACAACGCACTGTCTAAACCACTGAACATAGAAACCAGAAAATCAGGACACACAAATATTTTAGGTTCCTACCGCAACCGGTATAAAAACGTCTCTACGTCTCTTAGAATATTATTCTATAATCATAATACATATATACTGAATTTGTACTATTATGTATAAAACTTTTTTATTTATTAAATAAGTTTATAGGTAGGTACTAATTGTGGTCTCATTACAAATCTACGCTCGCACACAGTTGCACACGTATAATATGGATCTAGCGTAGTTGGTTCTTCATTAATTTTGGTTTGTTTTGACTGTACAGCGGAAGTGTAACTGTAATTTACTTAGTTTTCATTATTTTTGGGATAAAAATTACCTAATTATATATAAAAAAAAAAAAAATTGGAAAAAAAATACAGAAATCGATTGAGTAATCATTTATGAACTACCTTTATAATGTGCATTAATTCAGTTACACATTGCATAAATAAGTCAACTCAAACCATTTATTTCAAATAAACCAATTATGACAGGCAGTTTTGAATTGTCAAGGGACATAGGGGGTTGAAATGAGGAGTTATCGATTGTGTGAATAATCGAATAGTCGTCCTGCGAATATAACCAAGAGTTAACTAAGGCGAAAGCAGTCGTGAGTGAAAAACTCTATGTTATATTATATATTTGATTATCATAATGGTCTAGGTACCCACTTCACGCTATGAGCCTATGAACCACATTTTCGATAAAAAAACATAATTTAATCATTCCAAAACGTCTCGATGCAGGAATCGACCTCATAACCTTAAATGCAGATAATATTCTACCGACGCCAATTAGAACAAATAAACATCAAACTTGAAACCGGCCGCAACGGTTTAAAAATAAAACTATGAATATGGAAATTGTCGTAAATAATACTTATGGTCGTAAAATCTGCATAATTACAAGTAAAATTATTGTTGGTTGTTGGTTCTCTTGTTATTAGTTTAATTTGTTCCGACCTCGAATCTTAGTACTTAAAGTTAGATTAGGTGTATGTTTATCCGTGGTTTCATTATTGTGTATTTCAGATTTATTGCCAAACAAACTAGAGCGAGGTAGGTACTTCCGAAAACTTTTAAATAGGTAAGATTCCTCATGCCTGGGTTTAGTAACTTGCTTCATTTCCTCATTATTCTGATAACAATGATAGTCAAAACATTTTCTATTTATATAAAACGACGGAAATAAAAGAAGTGAAAAAAAAATGAAAATTAAAAAGTATAGGTACCTGTATAGTATATACTATTATATATATTATATGTATACAGGGTTATTGGTAAAACATTAACCACCTCGTTAAAACAACTTTTACTAGGGGAGCAAAAATGAAATCGCAAAAAAAAAAACAGATGTTTAGTACATTTTGACGAATTATGCGAGCATAAATGTAAGAAACAACAGATTTTTTTTTTGCGATATCAGCTTGGGTCCCATAGTAAAAGTTGTTCATAATAATGAGTACAATGACCCCTTTTTTTTTCTTTTTTTTTTTGGGTGGTAAATCATCTAATGACCACCCGTTCTGCGCGGAACGGAAGGGAGTGTCAGACTCTTACTGACTAAAACCCACCCGTGTTCCTTCAGTTTCCTGTGCCAGGGGCCACGGTATCTCTTTCGAACAACCCGCGACCCTGGCAGGCATCGGCCCTAGCGGACCCCGTCAGTTAGTGCTGACATCTCTTTGAGACGCGCGTGGAACACAACACGCCGTCGACCCGGGCCTGGTCCTTACCGGACGGCGAGCTGCCCATTGCTCGCCGTCCGCAAGCCCGTGCCTACGGTGGCCGGGAATCGGCTATCGATTCCCAACGCCCAGGGCATCTCCTGCGGCGGCTAGGGGCGTGAGGGCGCAAAGATTGCCTCTCCCTCATGCGTTCCGCCTCCTCCTTCGCGAGCATTACTGCTTCGCAGAAGGAGGCGATAGCCTCCCATGCACTCTCGCTCCGTACTATGGCCTGGGCTAGGGCCGGACGCGAGAGATCGCTGCCGCAGATCGCCGCCGCAGATCGCCGCTTTGAGGACACGGCGGTGCTCTGCCCAAGCATCTTTCACCACCACCACCACCACTGTGTGGATCGCCCGGAGGACACGGTGGACCGTGTCCTCCGGGCGATCCACACAGTGGTGACACCCGGGCGTTTCCTCCCGCCTTATTCTGAACAGGAACCTCCCGAAGCAGCCGTGCCCGGTGAGGACCTGTGTTAGGCGGAAGGTGAGAACGCCGTGGCGCCTCTCTAGTACAATGACCCCTTAGTAGGTTTTGCGCATTTAACGTTACACCTTGTATATATAATAGTATAATTATTCACAGAAATTATATTTTAACAAAACTACTATTATTTTCTTTTACATATTTTCATACATATTATTTACATGATTTCATATTTTTAAAAAAGCATTTTTTTTTTTATTAATAGTAGTTGTGCACAATGACTTTTTATTTTTATGTGACAAATAGAGCAAAACTATCATGAAACAAGCTGGATATTTTTAATAGCCGTAGACAAAGCATATGCAGCTTGCAATAAAATTGCGCTTCACCCCATTACATTTTGACATAAAAGCTCATAACGCTCCGAGCCACTTGTTTATTAAACGAACACAGTAATTAAACCGTGATTTATTCATATTTTAAACACTATGCCAGACGTGATATAAGTGTACTGCCAAGTGGCAAAAAGACTTGTTTTGACGAAATGTTTTTTACGTAGGAAAAAAGTTTACCAACACTGCAGTTTACCAGTTTTTTAACATTTGTTATTTCGAGAACTACCTATCTTTATATCTATGTAGGTAAACTTTCTGTATAGTACAGTCACGAGCACTAATATGTCAACACTTGGCAACTTTCAATTGCGATTTTTTCGTGAAATACGACACTTTACATAAACCTATGGGTTTGAAAATACTATGTTCGTAATAACATAAGATTTCATAATAACATAAGATTTCATTCAAAAATAAAGGCGAAAATTGCCTTTGATTATAGCCAAGTGTATGCATAATTATGCTCGTGACTGTACACCTCGTGGAAAAATTGAATTTTCTCCTCTCCGTTTGACCCAATAAAGTGAAACAGGAAAACTAACTCAATCTGACCCGAAACTATAACGTGGCTACGAAATGTTATCTGATTTTAGCACGAGCTTCCTTGGTTTAAATCTGTGTGTATATTAAAATAAACGAAAAATGTTTACCTAAATGATTTTTTGCATAAAGTCAATACGTTGAATTAATCAGTTTCCTGGCCAAATGTATTTGCATAAAAATTTTTTATTTAAACTGCATACTTAAAATGAACTGTGAACTAAATTCCATACATATTTAAGACTAGGTATGACACAGTTTTGCGTGCCAGTTAGCAACTAGAAAATTTTCCATTTTCCAGAAAAGAGTGCTAGGATATTTCCATTTTTGTATAGAACATCATTTGTTACCATGTTTCATTGTGTTCCTATAACTTCAAAATGCACAACAAAGGCAAAAGCAACTCTGTATTGAAAACTAAAAAACCGGGCAAGAGCGAGTCGGACTTGCGCACCGAGGGTACCGTCACATGTTTTTAAATTTTCACCGGCGAGCTACTTACTAGATCTCGTTCAAACCAATTTTCGGTGGAAGATTACATGATAATGTACATCACATATTTTTTTTAGTTTTACCATTCTCTTATTTCAGAAGTTACAGGGGGCGGGACACACATTTTACCACTTTGGAAGTGTCTCTCGCGCAAACTATTCAGTTTAGAAAAAAAAATATTAGAAACCTCAATATTATTTTTGAAGACCTATCCAAAGATACCCCACACGTATGGGTTTGGTGAAAAAAAAATTTTGAGTTTCAGTTCTAAAGTATGGGGAACCCCCATAATTTATTGTTTTTTTCTATTTTTTTTTTGTGAAAATCTTAATGCGGTTCACAGAATACATCTACTTACCAAGTTTCAACAGTGTAGTTCTTATAGTTTCGGAAAAAGTGACTGTGACATACGGACGGACAGACGGACAGACAGAGAGACAGACGACGAATCCATAAGGGTTCCGTTTTTGCCATTTGGCTACGGAACCCTAAAAATGGGATGTTACATAAAATTTTATTTGATTCTGTTCCAGATTTCATCTTTCCATTCTTGTTATTGGTACGATATTGGATGCAAAGGAGCACTGGGTGGATAGTGGATAGCAAAAGCCGATATTGAAGTTATCAAAGTGAAACTCGAGAATGCACTGAAACCAACATGAATACGTGTCCTAGTATATTATGATAGTGATTTGTCTCTAGGTTAGGCACAAAAACAATTTACGACTTTACTTTCAAAGTCAAATATTAATTTATTTATTAATAACCAACTTATATTTACAGTTTGCACTACACAAACAAATTATCGGTCAATATTAGATGGATTGTATATTGTTGTCCGAAACTGAATAAATAAATAAAATTAAATTAGTAAAAATTACACATTCAATCATACAATTTTGCTATATTACACTAGACAAAATGAATTTAAACAAAATTAGACAAAATTATATAAAAATTAGACAAAATAAACAAAATTAGGTAGACTACAATAATGAAATGAAATGAAATGAAATGATGAAATGATTTTATTTTTTGTAAGTAGGTTTGTACAAACACTTTTACACGTCAATCATGTTTTTTTTTTAAACTAGATGAAGTCGGCGTTTCCTATCTGACTACTCTGAGAAGAAAGGCCGAAACAAACTCAGAGGTCACAGTCTCTTTTAAAGTCCAGACATAATCTTGGTCAGGTTATATGAAGACCATGTAGATCGATGTCTGAGGTGGTCTTTTGAGGAAAGAACCACACAGATTGAGAGGACCTGTCCAGTCAGTGCACGCATTTGTCAAAAATCGTGCAGCTCAACTCAAGACTTAAGGAGCTCAACGATTCGACGAACAATACCAAAGAAAGGACATTTGGGTAGGCCACATAAATTACTCAAACTGCCAGACCATGAAAAAAAAAAACAGAACAGAGAGAATAATAAAAAAATAAGTATGTAAAAAGACCCACATCGTCTTCACATTCACAATGAAAAAATAATATAATACTTTACAAAGTAAGCAAATGTCATTGTTTAAAAAAAATATATTCATCAATGTCAATGTGTATTAAAAAACAAAAAAAATCATTCAAAATGCAGAAATTGGAAGCAGCTCAATCCCAAGCCTTTTTGTCCTCAATATAATCTTTAACGGTATAAAAGGCTTTCTGGCACAACTTACGTTTAATGAAAGATTTGAATTTATTAAGGCTTAGATCTTGAACGTGGCTTGGTAGTTTATTGTAAAAGCGTATACATTGGCATCTGAACGAGCCACCTATTTTCTTGAGCCTGGTTGTAGGTACAACATATTTGTGTTTGTTTCTAGTATTTATATTATGGATATCACTGTATTTTTTAAACAATTTTATATTTTTATGGGCATATAAAAGATTTTCATAAATGTACTGAGAAGGCACAGTCATTACATTAATCTCTTTAAATTTGTCTCTGAGAGAGTGTCTCGGACTTAATTTATAAATTGATCGAACAGCTCGCTTCTGCAAAACAAAGATAGTCTGAATATCGGCGGCATTTCCCCACAATAGAATACCGTACGACATTACACTATGAAAATAGCTAAAGTACACTAAACGAGCAGTCTCTATATCAGTTAAATTTCGAATTTTTCTAACAGCGTATGCTGCAGAACTTAGCTTTTTTGACAATTTATCTATATGTGGACCCCACTGAAGCTTAGCATCCAAAGTTATGCCCAAGAATACTGTGTTGTCTTCAGGATTCAATTCCTCGCCCTTTATCAACACATTAGTTTTCACCTGCCTTACGTGGGGTAGCGTAAACTTAATGCATTTGGTTTTCTTCTCGTTTAGAAGCAAATTATTAACATTGAACCAGTGGACTACTTTCGAGATCGCGCTATTTACATCGTCAGTAACCAACTGCTGACGTTTAAGTTTAAACAAAAGAGAAGTGTCATCTGCAAACAACACTATATCATGATGATCCTTTATGAGGTACGGCAAGTCATTAATATAAATGAGAAACAAGAAAGGACCAAGAATTGAGCCCTGTGGGACTCCCATTGTTACTATAGATCCGGGTGATCTTTTTCCATTAACGTCAACGCTCTGAATCCTTTTACTCAAGTATGAAATAAGAAGATCCAGAGCAGTGTTTCGGATCCCGTAGTGGCGGAGTTTCCTGATTAACGTTTCGTGAAGAACGCAATCAAATGCCTTGGACAAATCACAAAAGATGCCCAAGGCATCGCATTTATCTTCCCATGCATTATAAATATGTCCTAATAGTTCAGATACAATATTAAATTTATTTACTCCAAGGAGATTGCACTAGAAGTGACAATGGCTCAGGCGCAAAATAACGAGCGATATGGTGCAAATTCCAGCCCTATAGAGACCCATTTACAGGACATCACATTACTGATCTATTTTTGCAGAAAAAAACAAAAAATTATCGATGTTATGACGTGACGGCACGCACTCGCGCGTCAATCACTTAGTGTTTGACATGTTGAAATGTTTTCTCTCCTCGCGTGCGGTTCCCGCCAAGCGTGATAGACGTCTTTTACACATCATGTTTTGATTACATAAACACATTATTTTTCAGAGAAATTATTTTATTACTTACTAGCTGCGCCCCGCGATTTCATCCGCGTAAATGTCGATCCCGTGGGAATATCGGGATAAAAAATAGCCTATGTTAATCCAGTTACTTCCATACTTACCAAATTTATCAAAATTGGTCCAGCCGTTTGAGCGTGAAGAAGTAACAAACATATAAACACACACACACTCACACACATTCACAAACTTTCGCCTTTATAATATTAGTGTGATTATAACGAAGTGCCGATTCTAAAATTACATTAACATAAAAAAATCCGTTACGTTTAAAATAATTAATATTAACACGCTTTTATTAACTTTTGTAACGATATGGTTTAGTTAGACAAATAAAATAGAAAATGAATGACTGTATCATGAACGTTTTCTATAAAGTACTTAAAAACCCATAAAAATTACTTATTTATTTACTTTATTTAAATTATTTACAGCACATTAAAGCGATTTCATTAAGACTTACTGACTTTATACAGTAAGAAGAAATGTTTGTAAAACAGTGAAAGACAAAACAGTAATACCTAGTAATCCCACCGGGCGTGGGAGGTGAGGTTCGCAAACCAGGCGGGCGTTAGCCTTACAATCGTAAGGAAAGAATTGGCCAGTCAAATAAGATTTTGGGTGTGACTGTCCAGGATGCGCCGAACGCTCGGTTCAGTTGAGTAACCGGCGGAACAAACTGCGCTACACGAGGAGGCTTCTTCATGTATCCCAAAAGCTTATTTAAATAGCTGAAACTTGTTTCAATTCTTGAAATAACTTTGAGTGGAATTTGTGTTGTGTCAGCAGATCTTTCACCCCAAATTGGGGATTTTGACTTAGATTTTTGGGGAATTCGATAAATTGGCATTGGCAACCCTGTACTGACTAGCTTCTGCCCGCGACTTCAACCGCGTGAAATCTCTTGTCCCCCTGATCCACCCCGTCGCATTGCACCGTCTGCGCGCGCTATTACCTACCTGTTTTCGCTTGGCGTTATTTCTAAAGTTTCTTGCTTTTGCTCAGTTCTTAAAGGCCCTAGCTAAAGCCTTCCTCAAGAATTGGGCTATCAAATGCAAAAACAAATTTTCAAATTCAACGGGTATTTGCAGAGATTAGCGTGTTCAAACACACAAACAATTACTAATAGATATATAGTACTAATATAACGCAATATAAACAAGATCGGGGTCAAAACGTTCAATAGGTATTACTTTATGGGGTCTTAAAGAAACAAGTTTGAAAACTCATGGAAATCACTCACTAACTTCATTTTCAAATCGGTCTTCCGTGTCCAACTTGCTTTCAATTAGAAACCCACCCACGCTAGCCCTCTTTACGTAATCTATACCAAATTACAAATTTTTATAGCCGTAATTCACAAACGTAACGGCATAAACCATCAAACTTAATGGCTTCAAAATAGACCCATTAAACTGGCAAATTTATTCTATTTATAGTTTTAGCTTTTATAACCGACTTCAAAAAAAAGGATGGGATTCTCAATTTGGTTATTTTATTATGTTTGTTACCTCAAAATTCCGTCATTTATAAACCGATTTAATTTTTAACTTTATTACAAAAACAAAACAATCGACATCTAAAAAAGACACTACAAAGTGAAACATAACTTTAATTTCGGTTAACGGTGGCAAAAATTAAAGTACCTAATTTTTCACTTTGTAATGTTTTTTTGGAAGTCTCTTTTTCATTCATTATTTTAAACTCTACAACAAAATAGTGGCTGTGTCTCAATGTAAAAAACAATGCAAGATCCCATTTTAAAAGATGGTAGATAAGTATTTATAAAAGAAGTTTAAAAGTAGTGGGAGATTTGAAGACGAACGTCTTCAAAGTTGAAGTAAGATAAACTAATTTAATTAAAACGTTGAATAGTAAATCTAGGAACATCTTTGGAAAAGTTAAGACTTTCTTGACGCTTCTTTTTCATTAGAAGTAAGTATGCACAATATACTGCCTAATGTGCAATCAGGGAAATTAATTTTTCATCAAATTGACACAGTATAGGTACGTAATTTTTGTGTTTTTGTTATTTTATAAAACTGTCAAAGAATCCATGGAGTTTATTGTCCGTTCTTCTCCATAGGTACCTAACCTACTACGCTTTGCAACTAGCTTCATATTTTCTGACTGATCGACTCCTGGACAATGAGAAGTTTTTTTTTTTAGTTTCCAAGAACTCTGTACCTAGATGGTGTTGAACTGACTACGTTACTAGGTGCCAAAGCCAAAACGCTTGGAAAAAAAATTGCGTCATAATTAATTACTTTTTTATGTATGTTTCGTTTTACGATCTCAAAATTACACCCAAGTGAAATAATCAAAAAATGATGTGAGGTTCCGTTCCTTGCAGTAACTTACCAATTTCAACGCCATCTATCCAGCGACTAGCGAAGAGTTTAAAAAAAATAAAAAGAAAATCCCTCATTCAAAAGTGCCAAATCTCATCGTGAAAACTTAGGTGAAGTGAGCGTGGAGTGAGCTGTCAATAGTGTCAATTCCTAGCAAAAACAAACTCACTTCACCTAAGTTTTCACGGTGAGATTTTTACAGAATCGACCGGCTGTATTGGCACTATCCGCTTGAACTTTTATTATACAGTGTTGAATAAAAACATCACACACATTAGTACATCTACAACATAGCATTAAAGTTCGTGAATTGTAAAGTTAACGTTAAAGTTTGTGAGTTGTAACGTTAACGTTAAAGTTTTTAAGTAGAACACAGCTGAGAAACGTCACGTTTTCTCTACAAACCGCGGGAAATATCATTCATCAGTTTAAATCCAATTGTCCTACTTCGGTGTACGTAATTAAACCAAGGTGACATCACAGCCGACTATAATATTTCCCAAATTAATGGTATTATTAACTTCCAAGAGCTTTCAAACACACTCAAAGCATTTATTTTAAATAAGAGGTTATAAATAAGCATTTCTTTCTTTGCATTTTGGCTTCAGCTTCAAGTTTATTTTCAGCTGGGTCAATGTTCTTTAGAGAAATTACAAATTAATTTCGCTTGACTGAACAAAAACGGTCGCAGAATTTCAATATAATTATTTATGATATTTTTTTATACTCAAAAACTATTTTAAGTATTCATAATTTAAAAAGCTAACAGTCTTGAAATAATAATATGTACAAGTAGGTATATAAAAGGAGGGAAAATAATCAAAGGGCATCAATGAAATTCGTCCGCATCGCTGTCAATAGCAAACGTGCCCAAAAAGCTGGCAGCATTGCCACTTTGTATGGCAATGCTGATTCTTTGGGCACAAAATAGGCCGGCCCTCTGGTCACGTGAAGAGTCGACGAACCGCTTGGCGATGTCTCGAAATACTAAATGGGCACTCGGGCCCCATGGCCCTAGTGCTTCAACCCCAAACGGCTCGAACATATAAGTTCCAAAGAGATTGGAGTATTTGCGCCGTTTGAGGTTTTACGCACCTGCAGCAGCCGCCCCAGCACAGCTCACCGTGCTTGGAAAATGGGATAGTGCAAGGGTGTCGACACACGATGCATCCCACACCAAAGGCCTACCTAACTACCATTATGATTAAATATGTAAGCTAAAAATATTTCTTTGGAGGAAAATATATACTAAAGGGGCTTCTAAAGGTGCTTCTTTCTTGGTGTTTTGGGCTATAATTTCACGGCTGTACTATTGGCAACTATTGCTCGGCCATCATAAAACATTTTATTACAGCTTATGGCTAAGCAATCTATGGCTGGGCCATGTGATGCAATATATCGGCAAAAGTTATATGGCCCATGATTCACACATTAAAAGACACAATCAGGCTGTTGCCTGATTGTGTCTCACCCCCGCCCAAAAAAAAAAATGATTTCGTCAGCCATTATTATGACTGACGAAATCACTCACACAAAAGGTACAAAGGCGGACTTAATGCCTTAGGCATACTCTACTACTTAGTCAACCAAGGGTGGTGAAGAGATTAGATGGCAGGTGCTTTGGTTGAGAGGAACAATAATTAAAAAAAAAACTATTAAAACTAGGTAAGTACACAAATACATAACTAGGATACATACACATACATACTATTTATATATTGTTTTTATTAATATATAAACCTACAAAACAACAACGTGACAACCAGCACATAATAAATAAAGCAACTAATCGCGGCGTCAGTCATGCCAAACTTCATTTCGCGGTAAAAAAAGATGCATTATGCCACAACAACAGAAAATGACTGAAACAACAATAAAACTAGCCGGGCAATATTGCAGTCCGACAACCTATCGAAATGCAGTGCCCATACGCAGCCATACCAAACATGTGTGGCAATGTTGCCGGCCACTGTGTTGCAGACACATATTGCAGTAAAATATTGCCTGTTTAAAAGCACCAGAAGAAGTGTGGTATATGACTTTTTTTTTTGGCTGGGAAATCCTCAAATGACCCCCTCCCGCTCTGGAGTCAGTAAGAGTCTGACACTCCCTTCCGCTCCACTCAGAGCGGGTGGTCATTTGATGATTTCCCATCTGCAAAAAAAAAAAAAAGGGTCTACAACAGGCATTTTCTATGCCTAAATGGAGACTCCTCCACATGCAATGTAAAGCCAAAAATAATATGAAATAAACTTATTTTATTTATTTATTCGTTTTCTAGGACGTATTGGAATTGATTATAAAGTCGTTCGAATCGGGCTCTTTGTTACGACCGTTCCACTCTCACACGTTGGAACTGTCCCATAAATACGACTACTATTGAAAATGGAAAAGATTGAGCAGCACGAAATATATATTTTCGGTTACATTATTCCCTACGTAAACATAATTTCATTGAAGCCCTTTGTATGGAAGACCCACTCCAATATAAACATAAAACGTATCGGTTATATAAACCTAATAGGTAAAGTAGTTTTCCCTTATAAGGATAGATGAACAAATAATGGTACAGTCGTCGGCCAAATCGACCGCAACTAATACAATTTGTGTCCCTTCGGACACTTCTACTTGATTTCCTAACTATTTTCTTTTTGACTTTGTTACCCATGGGAAAGAAAGGAAACAAAACGAAAGGAAAGGAAATATGATTTCTGTGTGATATACTTTAATATACAGGGTGGGTAAAAAATCGTGGATCAAACGAAACAGGGCGATAGTTGGGCTTATTTACAGTAAAAAAAAAAAAAATTAAATGTTTTTATATTTTTTTAATAAAAAATAATAAAAAAGTATCATCACTACCACAGTGCTTTCATGACAGTGGGTAGCGTGATTTATCAGTATTGGCACTATTTTCAATATCTTTTAAGTCTCACGAAAAATT
The DNA here is from genome assembly GCA_963082905.1 of Oligia fasciuncula. NCBI lineage: Eukaryota > Metazoa > Arthropoda > Insecta > Lepidoptera > Noctuidae > Oligia > Oligia fasciuncula. The sequence continues at coordinate 8,268,994 of OY720395.1, read as the reverse complement.
ATTTGTAACTTTAGAACCTTATTGTAAACACTCAAGTTGTCGTAACTTTTAAGGAGATCAAGTTATTTTTTACTGCAAATAACCCCAACTATCGCCCTGTTTCGTTTGATCCACGATTTTTTGCCTACCCTGTATCTATGGACTTTTCACTCTAGTGAAAAGACACACATTCGTGCGAATCGCGAGGCGAATGGCGAGGCGAATAACGAACACGCATATGTAAACAGTGCGCTCACTATTCGCCTCGTGTCTCGCCTCGCGATTCGAGCGCTCGCGTTGTCAAAATAATTCACCCCGCGAATGTGTGAACAGTAGTTCGCGACGGCCCTCGTATACGAATGTTTCGTCGAGTGACGAGGCGAATGGCGAACACGATTGTGTAAATGCGGTATAGGGACGTCTTCGACCCATACCCTTTAGCGAACCCTTAACAATCTCTTACTCTATCAGCCATGTTATTAATGACTAGCTTCTGCCCGCGACTTCGTCCGCGTGAAATTTCTTGTACCCCCACCCCGTCGCGTCGTAACACTTCGTATTCGCTTACCGTTCACTTTGAGTTTTTTTCTTTTTGCTCGGCTCCTAAGGGTCATAGCGTGATGTTAAATAGCCTATAGCCTTCCACAAGAATTGGGCTATCAAATGCAAAAAGATTTTTTTCAAATCTGACCGGTAGTTCCAGAGATTATCGCGTTCAAACAAACAAACTCTTCAGCTTTATTATTAGTATAGTATAGATAAAAAACTCTATGGCCCATAACTCCTTAATAGGTACCAACTCTTAACATCTTACACACGTGATAACTTTTAAACGAAATATCCGATTGAGATGAAACAAAAAGTATTTTACTTCTTCATAAATACTCTTGATAACATAATGCTTAATTTCGATAAAGATTAATATTACGATACATATTTAACGTAGTTTTTTTTTCTTCAGACGATTTAATAATTATTTTGAACACAAAATCGGTTATTGTGATTAAACCATGATAGCTAGATATATGTTCTCGCGGACTTTTTTGTAGGTCTTAATGGGCTCTACAAACCCGTAGTACATTATTTTGTTCTATTGTCAACAGTTTTTGCAGCGCACGCAAAAATAGGTTTTCGATTTTACACCTTGTGTTACAAAATACCAATTTTATTACGGATCCCTAATTTTGAAGAAAAAAAATATAGCCTATAGCCTTCCTCGATAAATGGACTACCCAACACTAAAATAATCATTCAAATCGGACCAGTAGTTCCAGAGATTAGCGCGTTCAAACAAACAAACAAACAAACAAACTCTGCAGCTTTATAATATTATATATAAATATATATAAATATATAAATATATTAATATATTATATATATTATTATATATTATATAGTATAGATAGACTTTCATTCAAGGTTGGAAAAGATAACATCTAGCATTCACGTATTTTTCAATAAAATATAAATGTTTTATATTTTAATATAAATATTTTATTTTACTACATATTAACACTAAAATATACATATTATGTACAAGTATATATAAAAAAGGAAAAGAAAATAGCAGGAGCTCACTGGGCATCAAAAAATTCGTCCGCATCGCTGTCAATGGGATAAGTGCCCAAAAGGCTGGCAGCATTACCACGTTGGATGGCAATACTTATTCTTTGGGCTAAAAATAGGCCAGCCCTCTGGTCACGTGAAGATTCAACCAACCGATTATTATTTCAATTAGATGACTGCCAAGATCACAAGATCAGTAGTTCAATGGCAATGTCATAATATTAGACACATGTGTGTGTATATGTAATGTGTACGTGTGTCTGACTAATTGATTAGGTTCCAGTTGTTATTCATCCTAAATCCTAAAATCAATAACGTTCAAATGAGTTTCCACAAAATGCACCTCAAATACAGGACCCAAATTATCCGTTTTATAAAGTTAAAAGTATAAGTGGAGTAGGTAAGGACTAACATTGAGTATGAGACCTAAAACTAAAAATATCTTAAAGAGGAAAATGTTCGCTCCACTTTGCTAATAACCTCATTAGCATAGTTGAGGCCACCTACTAAAACTGTATTTGTGTTGGAACTTACCGAGCATTCTGATGACTCTTCTCTGTGACGCTCCATTCCTATACTGCATCTGACCACTCGCTCTCTCATTACTTTCCACCGAGAGCTTCTTCACGGGATGCAACACTCGAGAGGTCCGCAACTTAATGCCTATCAACGCGTACAACACAGATATCATCGACATGGGCACCACGAAGAACACGAAACTAGATATAACAAACACTTGATGAACACCCACACCCTTCACTGTACACGCGCTCACGTTCACGCCATTATCCACATACGACACTATACCGAACTGCATCGCTTGCGGCACCGCCGTACACAACGCTAACACCCATATAGCTATTATAAACCGCACAGCCCTTGACAGCTTCGACATGGTGTGTGACATGAAAGGCCGACATATTGCTATGTACCGCTCCACCGTGAACGCGGTAATTGTCAACACTGTGGCGTTAGCTGACGTCTCGGACGCCAGTCCTATGGCTATGCAGTGCGCCTCGCCCAGTGGGTACGTGTCTGGGTTCCATAATCTGTGCACTTCAAATGGTAAGCCACATACTAATAATATGAGATCTGAGATCGCCAGACTGAACAGGTAGAAGTTGGTGGCGGTGTGCATGGAGCGGTTCCTCGCGATGACCACGCAGGTGCTGGTGTTGCCGAGGATGCCGGCCACGAAGATGATGACGTAGGTGACGGTGAGCGGCACCACCAGGTCCAGCGCGTACTGCTCGTCGTAGGCCGCGGGGTGGCTCGTCACGTTGGTCGTGTTCATCACGAACGGGTCCTCATACTCGTCGATGCTCGGGGGCGCTGGCAATGTCATTTTACCTGTGAACAAGAAAAACTTGTTTACATCGAAGATTAACATACCTAAACCCTTATAAAATAAAAATACTGAGGCAGGGGTTAAAGTCCTGCGCGGAACCAGTTTGTGTGTTTATTTGTATTAAGTTAAAAAAAAATATAAAGTCCATCAGTACCTACTGGCGTACATAAATTATACGTTATGATGACTATGGCGCACAAACACGGTACGTTCACACTGCTACATTATGCTATTATTTAACTCATTGTGGTTTAGTTGCACGTAAACATCTTGAAGGTCACCCACTAATTGGCCGTTAACACGACCAAATTACTGATTAGAACGCGATTAACTGTTGGTGGGGGTGGACACAAATGTCGTAATCAATCTTCTAATTTAGCCGTTTCATAAAGAAAATGTTTCACCGAAATGTGTCAAAAAATGTCGTAAGGAAAAAATATTTGACCCAAGTAACATCGGGTTTACTAATCACTTCTTCAAACCAGTTGTATATTGTATTAAAAAGTAATTTTAAATTCTACAGAACCTAGCGGTCTGAGGCCAACGCTCTAGAGGTCAGCACGATTAGAGCAGTAAGTATTTGACATTTTACGAAAATCCGTTTGAGAAGTATTTTATTTATTTATTTATTTGGTTCACCAACAATTGTTTACACAGGTTCTATGCTAAAGGTAACAAGAAAAGCAAGCAAGTCTAGAAGAAAAGTCAAATCAAGTTATATTGTAAGTCATCCTTACCGATTTTCTCATAGGATATAAAATAAATGACGAGTTGACGTTTTACCTGCTATTGATATTGTTTATCACAAAACCTAAGTATGTACATACCTACTAAGTCGTCATTTATTTCTTTTAGGTTTCGTATTTCGTAGAAGCCCTACATGTTTTTAACGAGTTTCGAACATTCTTCTTAGATGTATTACAGCTTAATCTCCATACCACTCATAAAGAAGAAACATACGGTAAACATTCCTAAGGGAAATCAGAACAAATAACTGAAAAAAGCAATCAACGAATAAGAAAACCAATCATATTTCTTTGGAGTAGATCCTGTTCATTCAGTCAACCTATGTCTCAACATTCTAATCTATCTATACTAATAATAAACTAATATACTAATAATAATTAACAAATATACTAATAATAAACTAATATGCTAATAATAATTAACTAATATACTAATAATAAACTTATATACTAATAATAATTAACTAATATGCTAATAATAAAGCTGAAGAGTGTTTGTTTGTTTGAACGCGCTAATCTCTCGAACTACCAGTTGGATTTGAAAAATGATTTTTGCATTTGATAGCCCAATTATTGAAGAAGGCTTTAGGCTTGTTTAACATCACGCTAGGGCCCTTAGGAGCCGACCAAAGAAGAAAAAGTCAAAGAAAGAACGCTAAGCGAAAACGAAGTAATAGCGCGGCCATGCGATGCGATGCGACGGGGTGTGTCGGGGGAACAAGACTTTTTGAAGTCGCGGGCAGAAGCTAGTTAATTTATCTACATAATATTGCGAGGAAAATTATTTATTTGTAATAAGCACACCAACAGCACAGTCATCTACAATTCAAATTAAATATCATCTAAAATTGGCATTTCAGTAGCCATACAAATAACAGGTGTGCATAACATTTAATTTAAAAATATTAGACTAAGGCCGTGAGTTTTTTCGACTCTCGTTCGATTGCGAGCGCGTTAGAATTTTGTATATGGGAAATTAGGTTTCTCCTAGTGACCACCAGGTGGCGCTATAACTTTTTCCCATATAAAATTCTAACGCGCTCGCAATCGAATGTGAGTGAAAAAACTCACACATACACGCACGCTGCGGCCATCGAGAAGAACATCATCAATAAGGTCACTAATCATTGTTCGCGACTTATTTGCCAAACATGTAAACAAATAAGAGCTTAAGAAAAAATATCTTAATTACTACACAATAAAGTTCAGTTTACGCTACAACTTCAAACATTTTTATATGTTTTTCAATGGTGCTAGTCACTCTGAAATCAACTTAATTACAACTTTAATAAAGTTCATATTTGTTTAACTTGAAATAACATCAATTAGATACATAAATTTGAATAGACCTTTGCCTTTAAAACGAAAAGTGTAGCTGACGCACCCACGTCAAAGAATGTCTTAAAAAATTAATAAAAACATACATAGTATCAATAAAAGAGTTTCCTGTGGCGCTATTAAAAATCATTTCAAGTATTTTTTACCGTGACCTTGTTGACACTCGTCTTCATAAAACAGCGGAAAACTTCAAAGTAACTGGCCAAAGCAGTCTGACGAGTTAAATTAACAGACATTGTAAGATCTATTTTGAAGTGAAAACATTCTATAGGTAGCGAAGGGCCCAGTAAACAGTAGGTAATTTCGGCGTCCCTTTCAAAACATGTTAATTATTTCAGTCTGAATTACCTATTGCTCATACTGTACCCTTGTCAAAACTTTCACGTTCGCCACTGTCCTGTTGTCAAAATATTATGAGTAACGATTATCATGATTCAAAGTTAAAGGTAGTATAGTTTCAAAAATATTTATGAGCATATTTAGCCTAATATAAAGTTCCCACTGCTGCGACACAGGCCTCCTCTCTTTGAGAGGGAGTGGGCTGTGTTCTAACACGCGGGCTCAGTGCGGGTTGGTAGATGTCACATGTTTTCGACTTTTTGGTTCTAGGACATGCCGGTTTCCTCACGACGTTTTGAGAGCAGTGGTGGTGAAATAATTTACACAAAGTAAAGCGCCTGGCTAGGTTCGAACCCACGACCTGCAAATCGTAACTCGGGGTCGTTACTGTTGGGCCACCTTGCCATCGGTGCTATTCAAAAAGATAAGTCAGAATTAATTGGCAAAATCTAAATTGTGTAAAAGATATAAATACTTAAATAAAAGCCACTAATCATACGGAAATGCCGGTCGAATACCTACTCAAAATTTATTTGATTTTAATTATTTAAATCAATTCAAAAGCAAACATTATTAAGAGTAACATAATTTGAATTTGTTTTCTGCCACCCTGCAGATACTTCCTCTGACAAATCATGGCGTCAATAAAATAATAATAATAAACTACTTATAACTCTTTCTCTTCAAGAACGTAATCATAAATAATAATACACGCTAATCAATATTACGATTCCATTGTTTTACAAATAATTTGCTATTTTAATATCCCTTTGTAGTTCGAACAATAAAAGGCAATACGTTTGGTAATGAAACGTTAATGACGTCATAAATGTAGGTCGCACAATAAACTGCACACTACGCGGCAGCGTACGCTGCGTACGTAGATAACTCGTGCTTCTAATTCTAAAATGTATGTTATTCTAGATAGAAATGAAAATAAACATTTCGCCGTAAATGTTATTGGAAAGTTTAGGTAGTAAACCAAGTCAATTGTAGTACGAGAATTTTGAAGATTTTCTATTGCTTTATAACATTATATTCATTCTTCTGCGTTTTCTGAGGCGTATTACCTATTATAAAAAATCGTTCATAACCAGGGCACGGGAGGGCACGTAAAGAGCCTTACTCTTTACGTGCCCTTCGGTGCTCGCATATTATTTTTTCATTGTGAATGTGAAGACGATGTGGGTCATTTTATTGTTTTTTTTTTTTGTTATTCTCGGTTCTGTTAGTTTTTTTTTTCATGGTCTGGCAGTTTGAGTAATTTATGTGGCCTACCCAAATGTTCTTTCTTTGGTAATGTTCGTCGAATTGTTGAGCTCGCATAAGTCTTGAGTTGAGCTGCACGATTTCTGACAAATGCGTGCACTGACTGGACAGGTCCTCTCAATCTGTGTGGTTCTTTTCTCAAAAGACCACCTCAGACATCGATCTACATGGTCTTCATATAACCTGACCAAGATTATGTCAGGACTTTGAAAGAGACTATGACCTCTGAGTTTGTTTCGGCCTTTCTCCTCAGGGTAGTCAGATAGGAAACGCCGACTTCATCTAGTTTTAAAAAAAAACATGATTGACGTGTAAAAGTGTTTGTACAAACCTACTTACAAAAATAAAATCATTTATCATTAATTGAAACTGTGATAAAAACACGTTTAAATACTATTAGGTACCTACTATTGAAAATGGAAAAGTTTCAGTAGCACGAAATATTTGTTTGGTTACATAATTCTTCAAAAAACTTTAATCCCTACCTACATACATATATTTCATCCGTTTAGGTTGGTCCTCTTCGGTGCTCGCATATTGAAGCTGTCCCCATAAAACACATTTAAATACTACTAGGTACTATTGAAAATGGAAAAGTTTCAGTAGCACGAAATATTTGTTTATAATTCCCTAAAAGACTTTAATCCCTACATAAATATATTTCATCCGTTTAGGTTGGTCCTGAAAGTCCCCGTACACACGACGATGACCAGTACGATATTTTATAGTAAAAAATAGGATTCACATGTAAACATCCCACTGTTCAGTGTTCATACGGTTAAAAACACATGCAGTATGAAACTGCCATGTTATTTGAATCCAAAAATTATACAGTAATAGGTAATAGGTACTACGGGCTGGTATCCGCAACTCCACGTCAATGCGCGTATTTTGCGTACGGGTGGGAAAATCGATTATTCGATCCACCCCAGCTCCTCAAGGAAGGCCAGCAACGCCTTTATGTTACTGACCGTCTCACGTAGGGTACCTGGGTTACCGAAGTACTTTGCCCTGTACGTGGCGACCACCGGGCAGTTTAGAAGCACATGTGCCGCTGTCTCGTCATCCTCCATGCAGGCCCTGCACAGCGGACTGTCTGTTACTCCTATGACAAAGAGGTGTTTATTGAATGACCCGTGGCCAGTTAAAGCTGCGGTAACTATACGCAGCTTTTGCTTAGTTAGACGGAGAACCTGTTTCGTGAGGCGGCCATCCAGTGTGGGAAGTGCTTCCCTAGCCTGCCTGCATTCGCCTTGGTCCGTCCATAGTTTACTATGTTGGTCTCTAGTGCGTTTCCTTACCAGAGTGCGTATGTACCCGAAGGGGAGTGGCGCGATGGGCTCTGGTCCCACTGGTGCCATGCTCGACCCTCTTCTGGCAAGTTCGTCGGCTGCATCGTTGCCTAGCGAACCGCTGTGTCCTTTGATCCATTGAATGGTTATATTATTGAGGTTACCCACCTAATTATACAGTATAATAACGTACTGATCCTCGCCGTGTAAACGGGCCTAAGTTTTCTTCGACTCGCTCACAATGTTCCGTTACATAATACTATGTTAGTACTATAGTGGGTAGATCCAGATCTATTGAAAATAGTGACTATCAAGAAGCCCACGTGTAGCAGCTTTGGAAAACAGAGTTAGATATTATATATTACTAGCTGCGCCCCACGGTTTCACCCGCGTAAATGTCGATCCCGTGGGAATATCGGGATAAAAAATAGCCTATATGTTATATATCCAGAGTGTCAGCTACCTCCATACAAAATTAGCCCAACCGTTTGAGCGTGAAGAAGTAACAAACATATAAACACACCCCCACACACTCACAAACTTTCGCCTTTATAATATTAGTGTGATGAGAATTCACACGAGTACCTACTTTTCATCAACTTAGTAGTTTGCAAACCCAAAAAATAATTTAATTTCTTTCAACCACTGAGCGTATCTTTAATTTGGATATCGCACCTAGCTATAGCTCGATGGCCGATCATAAAACGAGTAAATGTTTACCTACCTAACGCAAAAACTAAAAATAAATCGATTTCTCAGAATCAACTTACCAGATTGGAATTATTTTTAGAAATATTCTCATCTCCACTAAAACCTGTCGTGTTGGTAACTTATGACTTTTCTTTGATTAGCTTAAAAATTCAAACACTACATAAATATAACATACTAACACTGATTGCACGGTACGTTCCATATAACAGAACTTGTTCATAGAGATGCAAACGTGGAAGCAACTAATGATAATGCAACTACATAATATCTTTCATGTTCTAGTTTCACAAGCTAGAATTTTATGAAATTTTCCATCTTTATGTCATCTTTATTGACGTAGGTTGATATCACAAATAGAGAACTGCCTAATTACAGTCCGGCCGTCGTGAGAATACGTCCCTGACAGTTGTCAGTGCGACAATTCTAGAGGCTAAAAAATATCAAATTCGCAAAACACGTATTCGTTTGTATGACACTGACAGGTGTCAAAACCGCATTCTCTCCTTGGCCGCAATGTAGGGCACTATCGTTACTTGCCAGTTAAATGACTGCTATACTTAGCTCAAACAACTCGCGCTAAATATAATCTGGGTAAACCCAATGCTTGGCTGGGAGTACCCCTTACCATCGAATAAACATAACGAGATTCAAGAAAAAACTAACAAAAAGTATTTATATAAAAAGCAAAGTTTTGGAAGCGAAATAAATACGACTATTCCACGGCGTACCATGTGCATATTAATTAGCAATTTAAATTAAATAACTTGTTTTTAATCTGGCAACTTTTCTGGTTCGACGTTATTTTTATGGTGTAAACACGTTGTCTCCATAAAGTACCGGTCTTGCACACGTTCAATGTTTTACTAAGGGTTGCTTTAACCATAAAAGTTACTACCAAACGTCCTTGGCTCCATACCTACCAGTTTAACAATATTTTGTTTAAGAAATCTGTTGATTTATCTGGTTTTGTAGTAGGTACCTACTTACCTAAAAGATCAATGGCACTAGTATGAGAAGATAAACGGAGGTTTTTCCATTTTGCCTGTTTTAGAATCAATTTTAAATAGTCTGTGGAAATTTAGGTCCAGAAATAAACAATGTCCATAAATACATCCTTGTTTTAGCGAAATTAACGATTCAAAATACCATAAATTATATTTTGCTCAATAAAAAATACCGAAACTGGGTCGATTTCAAGCAGATTTAAGTTATTCTGTTTTATTAATCGATGTTTAAAATAAGATTAAAAAATAATAAAATTGTGTAGATAGTCATGATTATTAAAATGCTTTGAAATTCAGTCTGTTTCAGTAACACCAACCTAAGTTTTGTGAATCGTAAATACGCATTACTTTAAGCTTTTTTTAAATATGTTTCAAACTGTTAGCGTTAAATATTACTTGAATTGCGTGATCCCACCCACCACGCAAGGCACTATAAGAAAGTAAGGATTTCAGTCAAGTAAGTGCGGTAAGGGTTTCGGTTAGTATAATATATTTTTCACTTCAGTAGCTCAAACATGTAGGTTTTGCTGCCTGAAATCAGTGAGCAAAATGCGATTTTGCTCACTGAGTGAGACAAAGTAACTTTTAATTTTTTTTTTTCTGAAAGCCGCGAATATCTTATTCAGCCTTGGGTTAATCATACAATTGGAAACATTCACACTCTATCTCTTTCCTGCCATTAGAAAGAAAGAGAGACAAAGACCAGCCCTTTCGAAGTTCCGATTTTGAATTCGACCTCAAAGACAAACACGTTCGGAATTTCGTACTAGCTAAAGAAATTTTTGCAAAAAGATTGTAATTTATTGAATTTTTTACTTATTGTTGTATTTAAACGAAAATAAGTATTTACTGCAAATAAAACTGATAATTAACCTGCAAATATTTATTTCTAGTTTCAATAATGTTACGCTTCGATCAATAATAGTACTAGATGAATGATTAGGAACAAAAATAAGTCGCTAAAGTGGCCACGTTTGCACACACATAAACATTGTATTTCTTACTACGAACTATAGAAAAAAGTTTAATAATATTAACAACTTCAGATTATTATAAACCTTAACACACTCACATAAAGTTTAATTACGTTTGCAAATGATTAATATTTAAGTCCTTCTGTCATCGAAGCAATAAATTTAAAATGTCACTTGAAAATAAAAAGTCATTTTTATAATAAGTACAAAAATATTTATTCTAAAATGAAACTTAACTTCTAAGCAATAAGGTTAAAAACATTTTGTTGACAATTTCGTACTTACTCGAATTTGGAACTAGACGTAGTTCTTGGAATTACATTCCAATGCTTCAATGTTTGTTGGAATAGTTGGCGCGTTATCGCAAACATTGGCCAAACAATCATAATATTTGCTAATTGATTTATATTTACTATTTAATTGTGTTACTATTTTATGAAAAACATTTAATGATAAAAACTTACCGAAAAAAAGATATTCCTTTTAAAATCTTGGTGTTACGGTGGTTATTTACACAACTTTTGAACGTGCACTGAGGCATTTTTACGTCTTAACATTGGCTATGATTGGCCCATACTAATTTGAAATAAGAGCACAAAAGTATTCGTGCTTGTATTTTTCGGGCCGTTTTTGAAGCGCTTATCGGGCATCTAGTACTATTATTGATCGAAGATGTTACGTAATATTTTTTGAATAATAAAATATCATGGGTGCTATTTCCGAACACGCCTTTTTTTTTTTTTTTAAGTGTTCTCGCTGCTGAAGTGAAAAGTTATGTGTGTTACACGAGAGCAAAGTTTTTTGCATCTCGTGCCTTTGAATCCCTCGCCACACTCAGGATTCAAAATCAGCACTCACAGCAAAAAACGACTTTGCTCTCTTGTTGCACAAATAACTATTAGGAGAACTGCTAAGTAACTAACTAACTACTCGCTACTTGTCTGCGTCTGGGCGCCCCCCCTTACGTGGCTCCGCATCACTGCCAATGCGGTGAAGGTGTCGACTGCTTCGGACACCATTGCATGACTTATCCTGCAGTGAAAGGGCAGGCCGGATAGCATGGCATGCCAGCATCAATGTCATCATCCGTCGTGCTCTTGTCACCGCCGGGTTCCAGCTGTTTTAGAACCCAATAGCTTGGCACGCGATTATGGGAAGAGACCAGACGGAATGACCATAACGCCTTGGAAGGTAGGTAGGCCTTTGGTGTGGGATGCAATGTGTGTCGACACCATGGTCGACACCCTTGCGCCATCCTATTTTCCTTTCGACTCTTCACGTGACTAGAGGGCTCTGGCCTATTTTTTGGCCAAAGAATCAGCATTGCCATACAACGTGGTAATGCTGCCAGCATTTTGGGCACGTTTCCTGTTGACAGCGATGCGGACGAATTTTCTGGTGTCCTTTGATTATTTCCCCTCCTTTATAGATACTTGTACATATTATTATTATTATTTTAAGACTGTTAGCTTTTCAAATTATGTAAGCACTTTAGATAAATAATTATTATAATAATATGAAAACCTATTTATGAATTAGAATGAGGAATGTTGAAATAGGATCGCATAGTTTTTGCTATTCTAACAGAAATAGCATAGATTTTACCAAAGAATTTAGAAATTGAAAAATAAACGTAGGTAATTCGTAAAAAAACATTCAACATCTCTGATGAGATAAAACAAATTTCCGTCACCACAATAAACAGCAAAATGCTTTCTACGGGCCTTCACGTATACGTCCTAATATTTCTTTATCCATAAAATATTTTATCATGAAACCTAAATGTGTTTGGATGATCCCATAACCCCTTATTTATCGGCGATGGCTCTCTCGCGACTGAAGGTGGGAAGAGCGTAATAAAGGTTACTAAAGGCTAGGGAGGGATGTACATCTCTCCCTAGCTGAATTTTGCAAATAAATTAGAACTTTTATTTTGTTCCAATCCTACACCGGAATCCAAATCATCCTAACGATTGAGCCATAAAATTTGATTACAAACTTGATAAGAAAACTTTAAACTGATACCAGTTATTGCCGCACTTATAAAGTGGAAAAGTGAAGTTACAACTGTTGTAACTTGAATATGTAAAAGTAGAGCAATCCGTCTGGTTAAAAATCAACCTTGACTTTGTAACGGGATTAATTAATTAACATAGAATTAATAGAATTAATTTTCCGGGAAAGTTAATATTGTAAATAGGAGCGGCATTAAACCATTGCCTAAGATACAGTCCGCTCATTTATTGCTCCCCGCGCTAACAGAAGTAAAACTAATTATCAAATTAGATACAGCGCTTTATTAATACAGGCACAAAGCAAATGTTTCGTGTCTGACATCGTCAAGATATACAGTTTTGATTAATTTATATTAGGCTTAAATCAAGATCGACAACATCAACAATTCTAAGTCAACGTCTTTCTATGCAAGTTAAGAAAGACTTAATTTGCGATTTTGATGTTCAACGTTATAAAGTCAAAGTCAAATCATTTATTTCAAATAGGCACTTAAAAGGCACTTACGAACGTCAAAATTTACAAAGAAAAATTAGAATTGATTCTAGTCGCCCCTTCTAAAAGGTAGTTTCATATGGAGAAGAATGGGCGAGAAACTCCACCGTTACTCGATCTTTTAAAAATGTTTACAATATTTTGTATACATTAATTAATTAAATGTGAAGACGATGCACCTAGAATAAAAATACCATACCACACTTAACTAGGTAAAAAGAATTAAAACAATAACAGGTACATTAATTATGTCTTAGATAGGTACATGGTGCTCAACTGCTCACATATTTACAAACATTGTAAAATTGAATGATTTCCCAAAAAATGTAGCAAATAATAATATAATTACATTTATAAGAGTTCTAATTTTCATATACCTACCTAAGGATACAAAATGCCTACTTAGGATCCCGTAGACCCAAGGTTCGACATTTATAATTATGACAAGATGCTACAGCCGTTTATCCAGAAAAAGACACTGTTGTAAACTTGTAACTTGACAAGTAATAAGATTGCTCTATTAACTTGACCCACAATCAAGTAAAACATGGCATCTTAAAATTTTACTGAAGTAGGTACCTACTTGTGTTTTATTCTTCAACCTATCACTTCATAAAATGGAATAATAAAATTGGTCCAAAGAAGCTTCAATAAAATAAAAAATTGAAGAATTTAGCAGAATAACTTTGAAACGGAATAAGATTTTATCGCTCCAGCATCGCGAAATATTTCAGAGTTCCGCACAACATCGGTCAAGGCTGTTCTCGTATTTTATTAAATTGGTTTCTTTATAGTGATTACTTTGTCTACTTCTTGTTTCTTAAGGGAATGATTGAATACGATTCCGTCACCCTTCAGTATGTAATAGAAAACTCACAATAACTACGTAGAAATATACAATTAGGTAGGTCTTGAAATTTAAATTCTACGAGATTAATCTTGGACATTTATCTAAAACTATCTATTAGATTACAATTTACTCGATTACAACGTAATATTTTCGTCTACTATCAGTAAATATATTATCAGATATCACTGCAAATTCATTCAGTTTAATTAATTTCCTAAAATGAACGAGTCTATTTAAAGAAAATCAGGGTTGCTCCAATGTAAATCTAAATAACTTGTGTGTGTAGTGTAAACTGTAAATATAAATTGGTTAATAAATAAATAAAATTAATATCATGTGAAGTTCTTTTACTGTTTAAAAACAGTAAATACCGTGTTTGAGGACATCTTCAACTTTTTGGTAAATGATATTAAAATGTTCATTTATACAAACAGGTGGACATAATCACAGGTCAATAGGTCGCAGCCATTAATTTCCAGATAAAATTATTCTTACGACACCGGTTTGGAAATTCCGAATAAGAAGACTAATTTAGCTATAAAACTTCTTGTCTGACTGGGAATAGAAGATCTATCTCATTTATCATCAATCACGCGGATAAATTGACACCTGCCAATATTAAACTGTGATGAGTTTTTTATATACCTAGCCCATGATGTACCTATTTATAAAGACAAGGAACTAAACTTATATAAGTACCTACAGAAAACCTGCTCTTACTTAGGAATTATTTCTTACTTATGAGTGCCTAAATCAATAGCCTAATAGGATGGTTTTTTTTTTTTTTTAGCCTTTAATGTCCCTTTGCTGGGCAATGGCAAATTTATGATGAGATGGTTTATAATTTTTATTTTTGTTTAAGGCTTATTACCTACATGCATATGAAGTCCTGGATGACCAAAGACTCGAGAAATTATACAACGCATCCTTGTAAAACTGCGGTCCCAGCAAATAAACGTTAGTTTTTATTAAAGGGATCTCGTACTTTTAATCTACGTTTTCATTACGGCTACCTATTGGATTTCAGACGTCGAAATTGCCGCGCTTAATGAAAGTAACATGAAGTAATGTTTGGGATCGAATCGAATCGAATTAAAGTGAGGGGCTGAAGGTGACATCCACTCTGATCACCGATACCACCGCTAGACATAATAATAAGGTCAATATACTTTGAAAATTCCACGTAAATATTTCCGAGAGCAAGAAAATATTTCTTAAATTAGATAAATTTGCGAACGGTCTGAATTTCGAGCTAAAAACAAAAATATAGATCGTTGTACGGATATAGAAAATTTCATCAAAATAACTACGGAAGAAAATTGGTAATACCTATTGTGTTATTACCAATATTAATAAAACATGAGTGATACTTTTTGGCACAAAAGCGATTAAATAGTTTTAACGTTAAGATGGGTAGCAGCATCCTCTTCACATCTGATAATATCTTATTGCGACCAGTAATCCCGGTAAATAGGCAGGCTCTAAGCATGGCTATTACCACCCTTAAGCTCAGTTTAGGAGATTCTTACTGAATGAATGAATGAATGAATCATGATATAAATAGTTTCCTATACTACGCACTGGTGTACTCTCAATGGGAAAATATTTTTTTGAACAAACAATATTAGGAACTGAATACATTATGTAGAACTTTTCTCTATCAATATTCAGTACCTACTGAGCAGCCATGAGTTTCTTTTCTGATGGCGGCTGTAAACTCCGTAGGTGTAAGATATTGGTAATGGCAACATGCGAGTCACGTCATTTAATTGGCCCATATATTTTCATTTTCAGTATATATTTACAGTTTTCCCTTTAAATAAGTAACAGGTATGTACCTACTGCTGTGTTTATTATAGTTCGTACCTGTAGAGAAATGCTGAACAATATATATTTATTAAATGGATCGCGCAAAGTTTTGCTTTGTTTCAGACCTACATTATTATTGTACCGTTATTCGAGTTGCATAAGAATGGTAACTAAATTAGGTACTTGGTAGCTAAGAATATCGAATCCTTACTTATTTTACTACAAAATGTTCTTATAGTAAAAACGGCACATGTATTCGGTTTTAATGTAAGTATATGCAATATGTCAGTGAGTGATGGCAAAGTATTCTGTTTGTGTTTTGTTTTTCACGATAATCTTAAAAATGGTAATGAAGTCCTTCAAAAAACCAACATTTTAAAAGGAATTCTCAATACAGACAGAACAGCTTCCTGATAACGAATACTGATGGCCATCAAATGTAGACAGTGTATATTGATATCAAACCGGATTGTGTGGTTTGTTAATACATTAAAATACCAATTAATAATGCTTAGGCCTGTCATTAACGTGGCAAAAAATAGCGTGGCACGATTCAATGACAAAAAATTAGGTATTTCTTTTACTTTGAAATAAGACCGAGAATGGTATATTTTTTGAATGAATATGTATTTCGTAGGAATTAGATAAACAATTTAACATCAGCAGATAAAAAAAAATGTGAGGCCATGAATTTAGAAGCACACAATTTAAAAAATAACGATGACATTACAAATTTTTCCCGTTTTTTAACTCCCGACAAAAACAGAGGGGTGTTATCCATCTACTAACAAGTTATGATTAATTATCGGTAGGAATAAACGATAATTAAGTAAAAAACTATAGGTAGGTAGGTACGTGAGATTGTGAGATAATAATTATGTCGTTTATCTAGTTTGTGGACTGATAAAAAAACCGTGCCTAATTTTTTATTTTTATTTTTTTTAAAACGTTGCCCCTCACTTGGAATTTCTCCTGTATTGTGGGTGCGTTAACAAACATTTAAAGTCACATACACAAACAGCCAGACCCGGAACAACTACTTGTAGGTCATACAAATATTTGTTCCGTGCGGGAATCGAACCCGCGACACGCAGCGCAGAAGTCAATCGCTTAACCACTGCGCCAACCGTGTCGTCATCAATTTTTAATATTGCGCGTGCTTAACCGTCGATACAATACATACCTACAGACTGGGTAAACGAATGATGGCAAACAGCCATAAGCATAATGCATGCATAATCAGCCACTGCTGCGACCCAGGTCTCCGCGATGAGAGATTGCAGGTGTCTTGAAACAGCCCTATGTCTTGGGTAAATTTTAAATCATACTAGCTAATGCGTTGCAATGCCTTTTAATTTTTTTTTTGTTAGTAAACTTCTCCGGCGCGCGTTCAACAACTTACCAAAATTTCATCAAAATCGGTCGAGTCAATTAAGAGTTTTTATATAGATAAGATTATCTGATTGAAGGGGTAAATCAGCGCCACGAATGATTTGCGAAGCCAACGCACATTCGTGTCTAATAGACTCCCCACTGAAAGAGCAGCGGTGCGCAGCGGCCGTAAGTGACTTTCCTCTTTTGGCTAGTCGCTAGAAGGCTCGTGCTCGTCCTTTGCCTTCAAATGACTATGGATAATGGCCGCTGCCGGCCGCTGCTCTTTCAGTGGGGATTGACCCTTTTTTTTCATTTTTTTTTTTTGGGTGGGAATTCATCAAATCATAGGGGATGGGGATTGACCCTTACAGTCACTGCTAACAACCTCTATGTAGTTACGTTTGGTTTGTATGTATTGACCAACTTTATGTATAGATCAATTAACTTTATGGACCTTTTAAGGGCAGGCCCAAAGGAAAATCTTCAATCTTAGATTAGATTTAAACAGTAGTAAATCATGTTCAAATTGGAAAAAAAGTATATGGCAGGAAACTTCATTATAAATGTGAGGGTCGACCCAGACGAAAACATGATACGATAAAATTTTCTCGATAGAAAACCATCACAAAGTTACCTCTAATTTTCATCTAATTTGGTTTGCATTCTATTTTGGTGCATATTACTGAACCACAAATTAGACAAATAATAACACTCATTATAACCTAGCGATGACCCAAGCGATTTTTTAAAATAATGTCTATTTTAAAAGATAATCGAATAAAAAGCATTTGGCGCTTACTACATTTTTAATCCGCGAGATACGCTGTCTTCCGTCTCGCGTGACACGAGCTTGAGGCATCAGTTTGTTTCACCAGTCAGTACCCCTCGCTCTGTTGAGACGAGAAGTCTATGACAATTTTCTCCGCGCCTAGCAATCATTATTATTATCGACATTTTGTTGAATAATAAATGGGAAACAAAAAAATACAATGAAAAAGCGAGAACTTAAACACTTGAAGACTAAAATGATTGCTAATGGCCGAAGTCGAAGGTTTGTATTTATATCAAGGTACTATGCGTATAGTATACGCAAAATAAACAGATGATTTGACCGCTCGATATGATCGTTTATTGTTTTCTTGCGAAATTATATAATTTAGCTAGAATTTATTTTTGATAATATGTGAGTGTTGTCCACGCTTCCTCACTAAAATTAGAAATACGAAAGAATTACAATATCCCTCCCTCTCGACCCGTCTCTTTCTTTGTTTGTTACTTTTTTACAACTAGTCGAGTGAGGTATTAAAACAAAGAATATAAGATTGTTCCAAAAACTCGCTTGTTTTAGGTATCAGTTCCCGGAAAAGGATATTAATCGAGTGATCGAGTTTGTTGATGGTCCTATCGGTAGTACCATTGAGGTCGAAAACAATTTTAAACCACCACCCTGAGGTACACCAGCAGAAGTATAACAACAAGAAGAACACGTCTGTTCTATGCATATACGTTGCCGGCGGCCATACAGGTAACTACGAAGCGAGAGAAGCATGCCAAGCAGGATATCGAAATTGACGATATTGAACGCATTGCTTAAATCCAATAAGCAAAGAATCGTCAGATTTCCTCCCCATGCCTAAGCGTATGTCATTAGTAACGTTCAATAGCGTACAGTAGCGGTGCTGTGACCATGACGAAATCCGGATTGGAAAATATTTAGCAGACTATTCTTGCATAGAAATGCACTAAGCTGATTGTGAACAAGGTGTTCAAGGACTTTGGAGAGGAAAGGCAAGATGGAAGTAGGTCGGTATTCTGAAAAAGGAAGCAAGATTAGATTTTTTGGGTAAAGCAGTGATTTTTGGCTCTTTCCACATCGGAAGGAAAGACACCACAGGTTAAAGAGTAGTTTAGGATATAGCACAGAATAGGAAGGATTTCGTCGAGGACATCCCAGCATCATTTTCCAACTGACACAGTCACTACTAACTGTATTAGACGTGATTTTAACAACGCTCTTCTTAACAATCAGAAAATTTACTAAAAATAAATGGGGGATGGTCCGGAGTTGGAACATTTGAAAGATAGTTTACTGTAGCTGCTTTTAAGTTCCCATTACAGCAGGGTGTAGATGAGAAGTGTTGATTCAGTAAATCAATAATATGTATTTATGAATCGATTCTTAGCGTGATTTTAACTTCCATGGATTTATGAAATTTCCAGACTTTACCTAGATCTCTGTTTTCAAGTGATGTGTGGTTATGGCGGCGTTGGGAATCTCTACCGGTGGGTATTATTGTTATTGCAGCGATTGTGAGCATCCACAAGAACGGTTTGACGAAGAGGGCCGATACTTCAATTTTGTTTTAGTTTCAGCTTTCTTATGCATGATGCTTCTAATATCGTCGCAGATGCTTGATTTTTACTGCATGAATTGAGCGTTAACATCGTATAGCTGATTGTCTGTCAGCAGATTGACTTTTTCATCCATTGAATCGACACTGAATAAAGGACCCGACGAAAAATAAATTCAAAAACAATCATTGTGATGATTATAAGATATTTCTTATCACTGTGTTTGATTTGCTTTTATACCTTTCGGATTTTTTATCACCTATTTTATCACTTCTAATTTTTATGGTGGAATGGAGTATACAGAACTTTTATTTCTCAACATACAAACACAAAATAGGATTGCATTGTATATATTACACAAGTAAAGACATTCTTAACCCTGCACATTAGCACTGCTACATTTTGCGAATTGATGATTTTGTGAAACCGAGAGCGTAGCGCATATTACTATTTTGTCCAAAGAAATTTAAAAATAGAATTTAAAAAAAGTCTTTGTTTTCAGGGTTCCGTAGTCAACAAGGAATCCTTATAGTTTCGCCCTGTCCGTCTGTCCGTCCGCAGCTTAGCTCAGAGACTCTTAGTACTAGATAGCGATAATTTGGCATGGATATTATATGTCGCATTACTGGATGGCCGAGATGCGATACATCGGGTCTTTTTCACGATCCAACATAGTTTAGATAGGTGTGGGCACTGCAGTGGGTACTCGAACGAAAAGATTATTTGAATTTGAAGTAACTTTAATAAACTAGCGATTAACAACCGAAACGCACACGTGTGTCGTGTGTCCAAGCGGTAGGGCTCGCTTGCCTTTCCGATCACATGATTTTTCGTTTAAAAATCAAATTGTTAAATGGCCACGCCATCTATCCGATACGACATATATATTAATCACGCCGAGAAAGTGGTAAAATTAAATTTTGAAAAAAAAATTATGGTACCTGTTTACCCCGTGGTATCATCGTATAGGTCTTTCAAAAATATTGCGGGTTTGTGGAAACAATTTTGCGATTCAGGGATCCGTTTGTGAAATATATAGCTTTAAAGTGCTAATTTTAGTTAGAGTCAAAAACAACCATTTAGCTGACAGGGGTTCCCCCCTGCCATCTAAATGGTTGTCTTTGGATATGTGAAAAATTCATGGTAGTAGTATATAATAACGAAATTAAAAGGAAAACTATCACGGCTAAGTAGGCTTTACAAGTTTACGAATAATAGTCGACCAACTTACATGTATGGGAGAACATGATTTTCAACTATAATGTTAAGTTTGTTCTTGGGTAAATTCATTTCAACTACGGAACTCTTCATTGTGCGTGGTCCGACACGCACTTGGCCAATTTTTATCTGAATATCCTGCATATACTACGCAAACGCACTGCACTTGAAGTTTAGTGTACAGAGTTTCGTTGCGCGCGTCGTCACGCCACCCGCGGTTGTTATTTGCACTAATGCGGGGGTTGGGAGACGCGCGGTTGAAATCAGATTTTATCCTGTCATTGGGCCCACTCTTAAACACTTTTAATGAAGCAAGTAGACTAACTTTCTAAGTTATAATTATGATATGAGCCATCTATTGATTAAAATCGTATCCTGTTTTACGTATAAAAATCATCAATACCACTTTTGTGGCTTTTAATTCTAACAGTCATTGATCTCATTATGAGTAGGTACGGTCAGCAACAAAAGTCGGATAAAACTTCAATTTTTTTAATCTCAGTTATTGAGCAAAATATTTGTTAATCGACTTTTGTGGCTCACTGTACATCTTTGGTTCTTTTTGTTAAGACCACGAACCTTCGACGCTTTCCACGAACATTCAATTTAAAAATTCAAAAGATTCAATCCAACACTCAAGTTGGCCAGTTACTACTTTAAAAATCGAACTTAACGAAACGTCAACAACAGCTGAGACCCAAAATGGTATCGGAAAAATGCCAATAATAGCCGCGCCGTTTATTTTGTAAAACGCACTCTTGGTGTTGCCCGTTCAGAAAACATTTCCGAACGGACGTAGCTTGTGAACCCCAAGGAAAAGGAAGCTGTTAGATGTTTATCGCTTTTTAAGGGCGCTGAAAATAGCAGCTCAATTATTTTATACGAAAATTTACTTCCCCTTTGTGAGGTGCTAAAAACTAACGCGTTGATATGAAGGACGAAAATAGTTATAATAGCATGATAAAAACTAAATTATAAGACAGTAAGTGCTGTAAATCCTGCCTATCAACAAGATTACATCATCAATTACAGATTCCGACCGCACCGCTTGAAGGTCGCCACACGTCCTTAGAGCAGGAACTGCCGGGTGAAAAACTTCCGATAAGACATCGTGTGGCTATGTCCACGAAAAAGATCCCGAGTGCTGGTAACACACAAGGAATGAAGTGTCAAGAGAACAAAATAGGTGCCACGGTGCCACAATATGTTCAAAATTAGCTAAATGCTTAAAAAGCGCACATAAATATAGAGACGGTCAAAACTCCTGATTCTCGGAAGTATAGACAGATTACGATAATGTAGTCAATTTCCCTAAAGTTAGTAAGTAGTAGTAAAAGGGCAGTCAAAGTAGTGTTAATATTGAAAACGGTCACCCCTCAAAAAATTTGCTCATGTACTTTAATAGCGAAAGATTGACACTTGGTACCCTCAACATTGATACAGTTTTAAGTGGGAGAGAAGTGGGATAGACGAATAAAATGATGGATGGGGTTCGGGAAGATTACAGGGCTAGGAAGGAAGTAAACATCGAGATGAGGGTTGATAAAGATGGATAGCAGAAAACGAAATATTGAAGATTCCAAATTTTTGGAGATACCAAGGCAGAAGGATTATTCGGTAAAACTCTATATCTATGGTTAAAACAAAGTCATTTTAGCTGTGACCTCGAAGTAGCTAAAATTTATCTCGCTCACTTCTTGAATCTGTGTTCCAAACACAGGCCTAAAAATAGCCTTAACTTACCGCAAGTGTCTTTTGACAACTGAAAAATGTCTGTCATTAAAACACAATTTTGGAAGGGAAACGTTCGCATGACAGAGAGCCCTGAGTTTGTTGATACGTTCATTTCCGCGGAGAACGAAAAAATATTGTTTGAATGGAGTAGGTACATAATAATAAAAATGTTATAAAAGGTTTTGAGTCAAGAAACTATCCTATATTTAAAATCACTTAAGCCAAATCGTTACCTAGTTGTTTTGCTCGTGGCAATTTCTGATTGGCTGATTATTTCAAAATGTATCTTATAGAGATCGCTCACCCTCACCTCGTTAAAATAAATATCTTTGTCATAGCTTTTTTCCATAAAATGCCAAAAAAGGGTCACATATTGTCGTCCCGTCTAATGTCCTGTTTGAACCCTATCCGGGTCTAACGAAAACCCTAACTTACCACACCATGCACCGCTACGTTTGTCCACTCTAGACCACTATACAGACATCTGTATCAGTCTACCTAACTAATGAATATTAAACATACGTTGCAGAAAAGTATGTCCTGATAAAATCCATACAACCGCATCGAGAATAGTAAACTCCGTAAAATCAATACACTTCCTCGCAAGTCGCAACACTACAAATTCTATCTTCCACCGGAAAAAATACACAATATTATGCAAACAACGATAAATAAACCGTAGGTATATTGTTGCTCCCTTCTCAAATATCGGATATCGATAATATGATGATAAACATCCCAAAATATTGTATTACCTACCCAAATTTTAACCGCGCGACCCTGTTGGAGAAAAGTTGTCGAGAAGCCTGAAATGTAATACTATACATAAAGACCGCAAAATAATCCAAAACTAAAATAAGTTTCACTTTTATTTTAATGTTTACCTCATTTAATTAAAAATCTATAATTTAGAAAAGTTTTCATAAGTTTCGTTTTTGCCTCGTTGGTCTAGCGGTGGCCAGCACTACTGTTGAGCATGGTCCTGATTCGAATCCTAGGTCGGACAAAGTGTTATTGGGTTTTTCTATCTAGAATTTCTCAGTAGCAGCCCGGAGTTTGGAGTCCTGTCCAGTTGATGGCAATAGGCTCGCCCCGTATTACATGGTACTTAAACATAATTTGCGAATTGTTGGTGTACAGGGGGCCTAAAAAGGCCACTTTGGCAGAATCATAAAAGAATACCACTAAGAATCTTATTATGGCGAAGACAGTTCGTTTTTCTTTTTTCGCTATAATCAAAGAGATTGGGATTGGCATATAATCAAAGAGACTGGGATTGGATTTGGATTGGATTGATTGGTATTTTAGCACAGACAAAAAAAAATATCTGTAAAATCCTTCACCAATGGGATTCCATTATGATTCATAATGTTACCTTTTTATAATTCTGCCAAAGTGGCCATTTTAGGCCCTCAGTTCTACCCAAAGCTTCGGGGAAACAAGACGTGATTTTATGCTAAGTATGTGTTTTTATAAAAAAATCTGAGTGAATTGAAAATTGGTCGCGGTATAAAATGAGATGGATAGTAATAGGCAGTATGGGAGCAGACCGTTGCCATAAAATGTAACACCATGGCACCTACACCCTTAGAAATGCCAATAAAAAGGTTATGTGAGTACTGACTTGAAGGTATGTGCCCCTTAGATGTGACCGTAGGTATAACCACTAAGTCTCATGGACACAGCCTAGTAAGAATAGCACAATCCCCTCTTTAAAATCTCTATCAAATCTCAATCTCTCTAATATTTAGAATATAATTATGTTTCATCATCAGCCTATAGTTGCTGGACATAGGCCTCTCCTATTGCACGCCATTAAACTCGATTTTCGGCAACTCTCATCCAGCTTGTACCATATAGCATAATAATATGGTATATATTTAGGATATGTATATAATATCTGTGTATCTATTTTAGTATATTGTAAACTTATTATTGCACCAACGACAACCCCAGGCAGTCCTGTCACTGTCACCATCCATTCCAAGCATTGCCTGGAAGAGACCGCAGAAAGCTATAAGGCCGCCCATTGTATATTTTCAGTAGTCGACTATTTTATTTTGTTATGTATTTTTGTGGTGTACTCTATAGAATATATAAATATAAATAAATAAATACAAAAAGACTTTTCAAAAATCTAACAATCACAAATGCAAAAATGCCTGCCAAATCTTTCTGCCCATTTGGAAGTTATTTCTGATACGGCTGGACTCAATTTTGTATGGGTCTTTCCTCAAAAGAGTATCTCAGACTGATATTAATCTGCATGAACCTCATATGGCTTGACCAAGAGTATGTCTGGACTGTGACCTCTGAGTTTGTTTCGGTCTCACATATCAGAGTAGTCAGATACGAAACACTGAACTCATCTATAGTTTTAAAAATTAAGTTACTTTTTACGTGTAAAAGTACTTTTTGAACCAATTTATAAATATCATTTATCATTTACATTCTCACTATTCACCTAATCGAATTAAATGATAAAGTTACAAATACCTCAGTAGTCTCCAGATGATGAGATGAGAAAAATATTCCTTCAAAGGATTCTCTCGGACGTCATGGAAAATTAACAACTTTCCGCGCGGATTGAGCCGCGGGCATAGCTTTGTCTGAGAACGATACAATGAGCGTGAGGTGCAATGGAGCGTGCGATGAAGGGTATCTAACTAGTTGATTTGACGTATTTAAGACTGCGATGTCATTTATATGAAGTTACGTAGTAAGAACGTATCGAACGTAAAACAAAACGTTCGATACGTTCTTACTACGTAACTTTCTGTCTAAGTATACTGTGATGTGTGTATTGCGTGGAATATTGTGGTTTTACTTACTGCGTTTATTTCAAGTAAAGGTGTTTACGTGAACGCGCCTAAACCATCACTAGTGTTTTCAACCAAAAACCTAATAAAAAAATTTGAAAGCTCGTTCTAAATTCGCTTGCCTGTTCGAATGCAACCAGAATTATTTTACTGCCAGCCTGCACTACATAAGGTCGGTTTTTGCAGACAACCCTTACGGAACGTAGAGTTGCATTAAGTTATTTTGAAACCCTACCAAAAAGGTTTACATCCAACTTAACTGTCACTCAAAATATAAGTGAAAATACCTCAATGAAAAAGCAACTAACTGCAATGTGAAAGAAAGTGGACCTGGCAAAGGTACAAGATATTCATTTAACAGGTCATACGGGCCAATTAGGTAAAAGGGGTCTCCTTGAGCAATGCACTAAAAACCATTAAGTGTATTGGGTACGTACGTTAAGCTTACGCTCCACTTCAACCTGAGGGCGAGAATATTAATACAAATTAATTCTCTTGCTAGACAGGCGAAGCTCCCAGACCGTCTGGTATGCCTGAAAAATTACTTCAATAAAACGAAGGACCGCTTTATTACTCCCGACCAAATAGACAATCTATATTCTACATTGTTTAGTTAATCTATCTTACCTATGTGCTCGTTTCGAATAAATGCAGGGGAGGGTGATACGGAATGTCAATTGTTTTAGAATAATTGTTGTAATTGTGATTTCTGGATACAGTCAACAATACTAGGTGATAGGTAGGCAAAGACATTCGTAGTAGGTACTCAGTAGGGTATTATTGGGCATTCTACCCCACCTTCCGTTCCATCGGCTCACTCCGTTCGCCTCGTCACTCTCGGTGGAGTAGAATGCCCAATAATACAAATGAAAAGTATTGGTTCGGCGCCTATTCCACCTGATGGAACGGAAGGTGGAGTATGAATTCCTACGTAGTGCAGTAAAATACTGGTTCGGCGCCTATTCCACACCAACATGACTTACAGCTTAGTACGGCCATTATTCCAAGCGCGTACGTGACGTGGATATGTCTGAAACTATAAACCTAGCCCCTAGTTATCCTAACGCCCTAGCCTACCATACAAACCACACCAAACGTAGGTTTAGTTGGTTTAACGTGAGGGAAGTCTGTTACAAGGAAACCTACGGTAACAGACGGAACTTGGGTAGGAATAGGGATTTGTGTACGTCGTGCAATGTACACAGGAAATGGTTTTCTCACCGCCGATCCCACAGACTCATAGGATCGATGATGGCTAAAGGTGTCTTGGCCACAGTGAGAGGAACACTTTAGTTCTAAAACTAAATATTAACTTACCGTGTTACCGTTATTTTAATTAAGTCATGCAGTGGACACTAGTTTACTTATTAACAAACAAGGGCGGTCACTGCTTGAACCGTTAGCCTAAAATTCAGGACAGATTGTCTCATGTCTCTTCACAGAGCAAGAAATAACATGCACTTACAGGCACACGTATATTCTATTTCTATGACCCCAGATTGGGCACCAAGGACATCTGAACTTTAGGATATCGCAAACATTAAACTAAAATTTGGGACAGATTGTCTCATGTCTCTTCACAGAGTAAGAAATGCATGCACCTAATGGCACACACACATTCTATTTCTATGGTTCCAGATTGGACACCAAGGACATCCAAATGTTAATTTAATTAATTCATACAGCTAACACTATCTTACACGTTAACAACAACT
The DNA here is from genome assembly GCA_963082905.1 of Oligia fasciuncula. Taxonomy (NCBI): domain Eukaryota; kingdom Metazoa; phylum Arthropoda; class Insecta; order Lepidoptera; family Noctuidae; genus Oligia; species Oligia fasciuncula. The sequence continues at coordinate 8,242,049 of OY720395.1, read as the reverse complement.
AGTTTACTTATTAACAAATAAGGGCGGTCACTGCTTGAACCGTTAGCCTAAAATTCAGGACAGATTGTCTCATGTCTCTTCACAGAGCAAGAAATAACATGCACTTACAGGCACACGTATATTCTATTTCTATGACCCCAGATTGGGCACCAAGGACATCTGAACTTTAGGATATCGCAAACATTAAACTAAAATTTGGGACAGATTGTCTCATGTCTCTTCACAGAGTAAGAAATGCATGCACCTAATGGCACACACACATTCTATTTCTATGGTCCCAGATTGGACACCAAGGACATCCAAATGTTAATTTAATTAATTCATACAGCTAACACTACCTTACATGTTAACAACAACTAGATACTGGTTGTCTGCTGTTACTCTGCGTTGCGCTTGGATTTAGATTAAGATGCTTTCTCACCTTCGAAACGGTTCGTGCACCGTACCATAGTAATTAATTGTGTCATACTTATTCTATGTAAACCACCTGACGACGGCGTCGGAAACGATCGTACAGTATAAGTGTAATTAAGTCTTTAAAATCTCAAAGACTGCAAAATTGCATCATGTAAATTTGCAGTTATAGAACTTTAACATCGTTACATGAGGTATCGTGTCTGTATGAGTAATTTCCATGTATTTAACAATTACACTGTAAGATGATCCTCGTGCATGTAGCAGTCTTTGATTAAAATTTGCCTTTTTTACGATTTCTTATTTTTAAGTATTTTTTAATTCGTCTAAATGTGTTTCATTCTGACTATACACTTTTAACGTTTCATGTAGAGTTGGGATGAAACCTTTTATAGAACATGATCTTATACTAGTTTTGATACCTTTGTTTATTATTTTATATGTTTTATAATAAGGCGATAGTTCTATCAATCTAGGATTGATTGAAAGATGATTCTTAATATCAGTACCTACTGAACATTTGCATGAATGAAATGGTTATAAAAAGTTGTTTTCGTCGTTGGATGATTTTATAACAATTTTAAGTTTTACTGCAACATACCTGTGAACTAACGTTTTGACATGGCTTCGTTTACATGGATTGTTTTGCACAAAAAAATTAAAAAAAAAATGATTTCAGGATATTTTACTATCAACTCACCTTCTATCAACTCACCTTAGCTTGCATCTTTGAATTTTTTATTTTTATTTTTACTTGTCATGCAACAAGACTTATTAAACAAACATACATACTTTATTATAATACCTATTGTATTAATTATAAGTAACAGCCTGGTATCGGCTTCACCTTTGTCGGTGAGGGTAAGAAGCTGGTTTTGTAATTCATTTCTCACGATAAAATTGCAATTTGACAGAAAAGGTTTTCAATCAACACGGTTTAATTAGACGTAAGTAACATAAATTAGTCATACACCTGTGAGGATATGTAGTTAAGGTTTAATTTTGTTATGAGGTAAATATTGCTGAAATGGTATTTTTTATGTATAAAACCAATCAATTTTGATCATAAAATTACATTCGCTCCAGTATCTTCCAGTGATCTACTGACCTTTTTCGTTACATACCTACTACAATATCCTACAACTTTAAAATGTGAGTAAGTACTACTAAGTTTACTGAATTTGATAATGTGTACTCAGCTACGGACCTGGTTTCTGCCTGCCGGCTGGTGTAACTTTCATCTGTTTTTTAATTGCTACCTAGCTACGGACCTGGTTTCTGCCTGCCGGCTGGTGTAACTTTCATCTGTTTTTAATTGCTACCTAGCTACGGACCTGGTTTCTGCCTGCCGGCTGGGGCAACTATCATCATCATAATATCTATAGTCATCTTCTAGCGAGATATATTCCATTGAAACTCTCCTCTCCATAATTATCGAGGTTGCTTATAGTTACAAAATTAATCTTAGTGTGTTCTATTTCAGGTCTGACTCGGAATTGGAATACCATTCACAACAGCCCACAGCTGCAGTAGCCGAGGTGACAAAAAAGCAGCCTAAGAAAAAGGCGGTGAAGCGCCAAACACCTGAAACCAGCGCCCACCCATCGGACTCTAAGTCAAGGTAATTTATATTACTGCTTGTATGATTAGGTGATTGATGGGTATGATAAGTCAACTAAATTGGTATGTGCAGTAATACATAATGGTTAATGAGTTTAGAATTGTAACGCAGAGAACGGTAAAATCATTGTCCTATTATATTCAATGCAGGAATGTTGTCAGTTACTTCATGAGGTATTCTTATTGAAATGGTTATAATCTAATATGTATTACGCTTTATATTCCCCATAGGATTCAACAGGGGTGTATAATACACATTAATTTAGTTAGATAAGAAATAAATGTAAATTATTATAATTGAAATGTGTAATTGTTTACAGTAAAAGACGCAGCTTGAGCTCGGACCTCTTTGGTCTGGAGAACAGTCAAAATTTAAAGACGCCATCAAGCGGGGACTTCGCTTCATCGCTCATCAGCCGTGTCGCCAACGGGAAAGTACGGCGAACGGCAGACCTTACGGGGGACTTCTACGTGGAAGTTAAAGTTTACTCAAAAGACGAAGTTGCCTCCATCCCCAAGGAAGAACGGTGGAAGAAAGCTCAGGTCTCGTTAAAAGTACAACTTAATACCAACACTCCCCAGTGGTATGGGCTGCAAATGTTTATGAGACGGACTCACGAATTGTTCGACAATTCCGAGCCTGTCTTTTATAGCGATAGTATAAGTATAAAATAAGTTAGTTTTAAATTGTTGGGGACACTAAATTAATTATTAGTAGGTACCTCTGTAAATCTAAACTATTTTTGCGTACCTAATAAAAATAATAATCTAAAATGCCTTTTTGTACCGTTTGTAACACATCTGTTGAGCGCAGTCACTGGACAGGTCACTTACGTAGTACTAATCATAAAAACAAAAATATTTCGCATTTTTGCGAAGGTGTTGCAATAATACATTCTGCATTTCGGAATCGTATAGCTTCTTATAGAATTATCGATCCGTCTGAGAATTGTTCTCTAGAATCATTTTTTAATAATATTGAAAATAAAATTAAAACGTTAATTGACATGTCTCTTATAGAACACACTTGTCTAAAAGTTAACTTCGAATATTTCGCTTTGTTTCTAATGGTTAAAAATGACTCTCAGGAGATAAAATCATTTGCCACAAAAAACTTTACTTTGCATCAGAATTATGAATTGGATTCATTATTGTCTCAAGTCAAAAACACTTTAACAAAAAAGATAGAAGAATTTCAGGATCGAGATAGTGGATGGACGTTCTTGAATAATTCCCATTTGGAAATCAATGTTAACAAATATCAACCTTTGCGCGGTTCAGGTTTTATCGAACTGCCTGCATCAATAAAATCGAAAAAAGCATGTGTTAATATTCGCAATAATGATGATTATTGTTTTTTATGGTCCGTTGTTGCTGCTTTATATCCAGCTAAAAGCCATCCTGAAAGAGTATCTTCTTATCCTGATTTTCGTAACGTATTAAACGTACAGGATATATCATTCCCAATGAGTTTCTCAGATATTACCCGGTTTGAAGGAAATAACCCTGAAATTTGTATTTATATTTATGGTTTAAAAAATAATATCATCGTAGGACCTCTTTACAAACCAAAAACTTTAAACGGAAAAGTGATTCATTTACTTTATTTAGAAAGCGATGATTTATCGCATTACTGTCTCATTAAAGACTTACCGCGACTTGTTAAGAATCAAATAACAAAGCACCACAGCAAACTGTACTTTTGTAATGTTTGTTTAATGTTTTTTAACTCATGCGTTAATCTTAGTTCACATAATTGTGGAGGTGTTGTCACAGAACTGCCTCCAAAAGGTTCTTTCATACAGTTTGAAAATTATAACAGAAAGCAAATTGTACCATTTGTTATATACGCAGATTTTGAAACAATGCTAGAACGGTATGAATCTTGTGACCCTGATCCCACTAAGGCGAGCACCGTTACGCAACAGCGACACGTGCCTATAGCTTACGCTTACCATATCACGTGTGCGCTAGACGAAAGCTACAATCGTTACGTTTCTTATCGCGGTTCGGATTGTGTATCTAATTTTGTGAAGTCTATTTATAAAGATGCACGAAAATATTACGCTATTTTAAAAAATAATGTTCCTATGATATACTCAGAAGATAATGCTCGCGACTTTGAAAACGCTATGACTTGTCATATTTGCAACCACTTCTTGTTTGGCGATAGGGTTCGTGATCATTGTCACTTGACTGGAAAGTATCGCGGCGCAGCTCATAGTTACTGTAACCTACAATACAGATTACCAACATTTTTGCCAGTATTCTTTCATAATTTGTCCGGATACGATTGTCACCTTTTTATAAAAGAATTAGGTGAAGCTCCTGGATCTATTAAAGTGATACCGAAAACAAAAGAAAACTATATTTCATTCACAAAGTTTATTCCGATTTCATCTGAGGAAAGCATTCAAGTTCGGTTTGTAGATTCTTTCAAATTTTTAGGCACTAGTTTAGAAAAGTTAGTTGGTACAATGAAAAAACAAGACTTCAACCATTTAAAATCTTATTTTCCTAATGAATCACAATTTAACCTACTCACGCGTAAAGGAGTGTATCCTTATGACTATATGTCTCAATGGGAACGATATGAACAAACATGTCTGCCAGCAAAAAAATATTTTTTTAACTCCTTAATCAATGAGTCAATTACTGACGAAGACTATAATCACGCTTGTACCATTTGGTCAACATTTAATATTCAAAACATGGGTATGTATACCGATTTATATCTTAAAACAGACGTTCTGTTGCTAACAGATGTATTTGAAAATTTTCGGAAAACTTGTAAACGTCATTACAATCTCGATCCTGCGTTCTATCTTACAGCACCAAGTCTATCTTTTGATGCAATGCTTTTAAAAACAGGAGTTAAATTAGAATTAATTAGCGATGTAGAAATTTTTAGAATGATACAAGAAGGTATTCGTGGAGGTGTTTGTATGTGTTCCAAAAGACATGCCAAAGCCAATCATAAATATTTAGATACCTTCGATCCAAGCCGCCCAAATTCATTTATCATTTATTTAGACTGTAATAATTTATACGGTTACAGTATGTGTCAATCGCTGCCCTGTTCCGGTTTTAGATTTATGAATAGACAAGAAATAGATTTTTTACAAGAGAATTTGACAGACATCGATGATAATGCGGAAAACGGTTACATTCTTGAAGTTGATTTAATATATCCAGAAAATTTACACAATGAACACAATGACTTTCCTTTTTGTCCAGAAAAATGTTTACCACCTGGTGGTAAAAATAAAAAACTAATACCGAATTTGTACGACAAATATCACTATGTAATTCATTATGTTCATTTAAAAAAATGCTTACAGTACGGTTTAATATTGAGAAGGATCCATCGCGCTATTATGTTTAAGCAAAGTTGTTTTTTAAAGCGATATATTGATATAAACACTCAGTTACGTCAAAAAGCAGAGTCAACGTTTGAACAAGATTTTTTCAAATTATTAAATAATTGTATTTTTGGGAAAACCTTAGAAAACAGTGAAAATCGAATAGACGTTAAGTTAGTAAACAAGTGGTGTGACTCAAGCAATAAAACAAAAAAGACAATTTGTGCTGAGAAATTGATAGCCAGTCCATATTTTCACAGCGCTTCTGTATTTTCTGATGATTTAGTAGCAATCCAAATGAAGCCTTTGCGTGTTATACTTAATAAACCGATATACATAGGGTTCACAGTATTAGAATTATCTAAGACGCATATGTACGATTTTCACTACTCTATCATGAAACCTTTTTATGGTAAGCGAATTGAATTATGTTATACTGACACAGATAGTCTAATTTATGATGTACAGAGTAATAACGTTTATAAAGATTTCAAGCTCAATTTTTTAAATTATTTTGATACCTCTAATTATGACTTAAACAATGAATTTGACTTACCTATTATTAATAAGAAGATTCCAGGACTGTTTAAGGACGAAATGGGTGGCAAAGTTATCAAAGAATTCGTAGGACTGCGCTCAAAGCTTTATTGTATTAAAACCTTAAACAAAACAATTAAAAAAGCCAAAGGTACAAAAAAATGTGTAACGAAAAATTTAAATATGTTTGATTATAAAAATGTTTTATACAATTGCAATGTCATTCGCAGAAAAAATGTATTGTTTAGATCAATAAAACATGAAATATTCACTCAGAACGTAAATAAAATAGCACTTTCAAGCAATGATGATAAACGATTGCTATCATTTGATAAAGTATCTACTTTAGCTTGGGGTAATGCAAATATATTTATGTAGGTAATGCATTACCATAATTTTAAATGTAATTAGGAACCAACTGTAGTTACATGTTACATTTATAGCATGTATTTTATTGATTGTAAAACTTATAACGTATTAAATGGAAAGTTATAGGTATAATCTTACAACCTACCTACTAATATACTTAAAAGGTATGTGAGGGTGGATAGATAGATGATTGTTACTTTTTTAGTGTGAATGTAACATTGTAGTGTAATATAATTGAACCCAGCTTTATTATGTATGTAATTCTAAAATGTATGTATTCTTGGTGTCCCATAGACTTTATTAAGTACATAATTATTAGTTTTAGTAAAATATCAACATGAGAATTAGAATAGTGAATATATTTAGCTAAACAGTGTAGGTATAACTATACTCTATCTATACGGCTTCTGTTAATTATACTTACGTCTTATAAGTTTACTTTTATTTGCATGTACCTACTAAATAATACTTAAATAAATAATAGTTCAAGTTCATAAATCTGTTTCATTTCCATTCCTGATGACAAAGCGCATTGCGCCGACTGGATTGTGCAATATGACACCGATCAGCTGCACGCGCACGTCGCTTCATGTTGTACATATCAGGCTGAACTTGTCGAAACATGAACTTGATTCACAGCGCAAGGTTTTATGGAGTTTGCATTTTATAATAATATGATGGATTAGTACATGAAATACATCAGAACGCAGACAGTCGGACCGGTCACATCACGTCGAATAAAAACAGAACAAATTGTAAGTACCTATTGTACAAACGTATAAGTATCTACTTATAAAATTATTACCATAAATGCTGTTAGATATAATTATTATCAATAATTTATAACTTTGTTTGTTTCAGATCATCAATAATGTGTGACTCTCCCGATTTCATCTTCTCCCAATACGGTCAAGGTTTTCCCACTCCAAGTTTAAGCTGGCATGTTCCAGAGCAACAAATACCTGAACCAACCATAAAAAAGTCTCGAGCAAGACGGGAGGGTCTAAAACGGAAAGCATCTGAACATCAACATCCTTTATGTCAATCATACGTCATAAACAACGAAAAGAAAAAAGGTTTACGACTGATCCAGATACAGGTGTTGGACATCAGTGAACGACAAGAACCAAGTGTTGCAAGTTCAAGTGATGGTGAAGAGGTGATAGTGTTAAGTGCGCAATATGTAGTTAGTGAACCGGTGGACTATATTATGGAAGAGACCCAATCATTGATAAATAAAATTTCAAAGAAACTTTGTGGTGACGATTGTTATTAGTAAGTAAGTAATCTATTTATCTAGTACTAACTTATGGTGTCAGTTTGTAGACTGCTTCGCTGTCTAGTGGTTGCAAGCGTGACTACTGAGCACGGGGTTCTAACATTACTGGATATTAGTTAATGTATGTATAAGTTTTGAATGTTTATGTTTAATGTTTAAAGAGAAATAAATAATTAGTTTAATAATTGGTATCTATTATGAATTTATTTATTAATCTGCTAGTGTATTAAATTGTATAAAAAAATATTAAGGAAACTTGTGGCTCTTATTTAAGTCCTTAGTACCTAAGTTTTTTAGTTATTATAATATGTTTTGATTGTATAAATAAAGTATCTAAGGTATAAGTTTTATTGTAACTATAGAGATTAAGTTATAAGAAGTAAAATAATGTATTTGTTAATCTGATAGTGTATTAAAATATGTTTAAATACATAATAGATCATAGTAGTTACATAAGTTTCAAGTACATAAATAAAATATTATATAATTGCAAATAATGTAAAAACTAAATAAATAATATACTTATTTATAATTTAAAATATGTTTTATTGGCAATACATAAACAAACTCACACTTTAAATTATCTCTAATGAAATGATCTCATTACATGTCAATACTTATTTTAAAATTAATAGAATACTTACTCAATTCGATTCATTTTATTAGGGCTAATATAAAGTTTGATGTTTACGTTATCCTGAATAAATTTAAATAAAACAACCATAAATACATTATTAATAAATTTTATTAACTTCACATGACAAAATAAATTAAAATAGATTAAATACAGACATATTATTGTCCACATACCATTTTCTAATACACACCGCATTATTTAATGCACAATTCATTTTATGGTTCACACAATTAAAATCATTTTTATTTTTACAGAACTTTTTTTGTAATGTCACAAAATTAGGACACCCTTTTTCACCTATTTCAATCACTTCACAGTTTGCACATAACTCTTTAATCCACTTAATTTTTTCCAATCCCTTTGTAATAATTTTTTTATTTTCTAAATATGGTACGATGACGTGTTGAAACTCTCTGTAGTCTACAAAACCCTCACTCCAGAAAATTCCACGATTTCTTTCCAACCATCGCACCTGCTTCTTTTCTTCTTGAGTCAAATAATAAAACGAATGCGGTGGTTTAACCAAGAACGTCTGTGTGTGTTCATTACTTACTATGGCCACTTCTTTGACGATAAAATTATTATCTAAATATTTAAATCCTTGGAGTTCGACAATGATAATATCTGCGTTCATGATATCTTCTTCACTGTGTTGCTTAATGGTTTGTATTCAACAATGCAATCGTTGAGAATGAGGCAGTATGCTGAAGTTTGATCTGGTATTTCTGAATCACTCTCAATTTCTACCCTTACATCCACAACGGGTCCAGTCTTCAGATTATCGATCTGTCTAGAGCAATCAACAACAAACAACGGTGCTAACTCTTTAAATTGATTCTCGCTTAATAAAGACTCCGGACAACGTCCATAATACGATTGTTGAAATCTGATGTATTGCTCATATAATAAAGCAATTCTGTTATTAGCGAAGTTCACATTGAGGCTTTCATACGGGAAATATGTTGAATTAAGATACACACGAACATCACGAACATAGCAATGATCAAACTGTGACATGTCAGAACTTGCATTATTTTTTCTACTTGTTTGTAGTCCAATTATAACATATCTTGGTTTTTCTATTTGAGATGAAGTTTTGATAGACCAGGTATGTTTTGTAGTTTTAGGTAAAGCGGGGTATTCATATAGATCCCAGTTTCTAAATATCATCTGAAGCGATCGATCTTTTTCCAACAGTTTTAATAAACTTATTTTTTCTTTATCTGATACTTTAACATGGGGTACGCGCCATATGATTTTATTGATTTGAATGTCTTCCACTATTTCACCGGTGTTCAGTTTTACAGCGTTCAAATTAGTGTTGCTTCGTAACAATATTAGTTCATGTCTACTATTTATCACAACTTTTTTAAAATCTTCTGCGAAACCGAGAATATTCCGAAGTGGTATAGACGCAGAAAAACTTCCTCCATTAACATTTTTTATACCATCGATACTCCAACCCCAAGCTTTGGATAATTTTGATTCATTCTCACTCATTGATATTAATGATTTCATGGTTGTAGTTATACCTGCATTTTTTATTTTATCAATCTCCACTCCGTTTAGTTCGTACCTAATATCTTGGAATAAGAAGAGTAGTCCGTTGTTCGTAAAATTGATACTAGTAGCTTTCTCTTTTGAATCTTTTTTGCTGACGATAACGGTTCCTTCTAAATACAGAGTGCTGGCTGATGGTAATATGTAAAGATCCTGTTGGTTGATAGGTATGCGAATTTCATCGTTCCTGTTGAAACTCGTTACATAAGGTTTGTACGAATGAAATTCGATTCCTTCTATACTGTTGTCGTAAGTCGGAGTGGAAACGACGTCTAAGATATTCATTTTATCAATCCGATCGCTCTGAGAAATGTCTTATTGTCTTTAGTTAACTTTATTTTGCTCTTAGAACGACGTCTTATTTGGTAGGTAGCTTGAGTAGAACTGGTATTTTTCATTTGTTGAGGCAGATATTTATTGTAATCAATCATTTTTTCTTCTAAAATGTAAATACAGCTGCACTTCTTCACCACGCAAATTAATTAAGCGATTGTTTATATCTAGTAGTCGAATATGTACGCAGCTTATGTTGTTTTGATTGATTGGAAAATATATAGCGTTCTTCGGGATTTCTATGATTCTGTATCCAGGTGGCACGTTGAGTGCGAATTCGTGAATTATGTGACTTGTTTCACCGTTTATGTAAGAGCCGCTCACAATGTCACATTCGATCCTTACCACTGTCGTCGGTAAAATGTTGACTGGATACTGTGACACATGCCATTTATTTGCTTTCAAGACCTGCTTGTCAAACCCTAACAGTCTACTGAAAGAGTATTCTTTCTTAAAATTAATATCTTTTGAACAGTATATGTTAGTTTTTAAAGTATTGTTATTGCATTGTAATTTGATGGAAGCATCTTTTATTTCAGATTTTAAATAATCGTTGATATCTTGCAATTCATAGCTGCCTTCCGGTATTTCAATAACTTCGTTTGAGCCATAATAGAACTTGTTATTACTTTTATCAATATTTGGTATAGAATTAAATGTTGAAAAATGTAATAAAGCACATTCATATTCTCCATTTAGTTGCAACGTATTAGGATAGTACGTAGATAAAACTGATGAGTTTCCAGTTATCGACAAAGTGAGTGACATCTTGCAAATGATTGTAATAAAATAAAAACAATTTATTTTATACATTTTTATTCCAAAAAGTCCACAGATATTTTAAACATAAATGACCACAGTTTACAGTGTTAAATTTTTGATACCTTGTGTAGTTGTATGAAACTTTACAATTCTTGAAATATCCTATCAGTTCTAATGGAGGTTTTAAATTTCCATAGCTATCAAAATATTCACAATAGTCATATACTTTTACATAAGCTACCCAATGCGTTCCTTCGTTTTTAGAATCGTCTAAGTTGACTATACCACATTCCATACGTTTCGGCTTCCTTGGTAATTGATCTTTCATATATACTCCTCGGAAATATGGGATGTCTCTTGCGTAGTTTTGGATGTCTACATTAGTTAGTGGGCGATTGGGTAGCTTCTTGTTCAGTTTTTTGATGATTTTATGAACAATCCTTTACCGTTTTTATAAGGCTTTATGTATAATCCCTTACCCACTGCTAAACCCTCCATAGTTCTGTTATGTCGTTCTGTCTCTCGCAAGTTTTGCTGAGCTGATTTGTAATCATTCACAGTTTTTGCAATTCCAGCCGCACCACCAGCTAAAGCTCCTAAAGCCGACAAACCAGCGAAAATTGGAATTAAAGGTAGAACTCCTCCAGTCTTTGGTATAGGTATTACTCGAGGTACTCGAATTCGATGATGTATGATTGGAAATAACTTTTTTGCGGATAAGTAAGCTGCTTTTATTAAAGTCTTATTATCTTTGCGTTTGAGTTTCTTAATTTTTGAATTTATTTTTGAAACTAAGCTTTTAAATGTTTTAATGCCTGATCCAGACTTTAGTTTCGCTTTCATAACTTTGCTCACTAACCAAGAGCTTAGTTTTTCACCTTTCCCGGCATCTTTTGATTTAAGTCTTTGTTTAGCCATGTTAAGTAGTTGTAAATCGGCTTTGTGACGATTTGATAAGTCTGTATGGTTTGTATACGCAATGTCGTGTTGCATGCAAGCTTCATCTAGCTTATTTACACCTCGGTCACCTCGCGCTAAGCGTTTGTGAAGTTTGGTTCCTGGTCCGCAATAATTGTATCCTGGCAAATGAACTTCGAATGGTAGATTATTAATTATGTTGTTAACTAGTCCACCCCCTTGCATTACTCAAATTATAATGATAGGATTTCAAATGAAAAATGATTATATAATATCTTAGTCCATTAATGCAGCTTTTTCAATCCAACTGTTTTCTGCACTGTTTAGACCTAACCATTTAACATACAATTTATTTCCTTTCTTTTTCAAAACCTTTTCTATCAAATAAACATCAGGATAATTAGATTTTTGCAGTTCTTGTTCGTAAAAAGCGCCTAATATGATTTGTTTTCTTTGATCTTCTATGTGATATGTCACTGGTAAGGTTTTATTTACCTTTTTTATAATAAATAATTCAGTTGACCAATTAGGAGTATAACCTTTCTCAAAATTATGTTTGTATTTACTTATACGAACACAATCACCAACTTTGAATTTAGGCTTCCACTGAACTAAAACATGTTTGTTTATTTTTTTAATATTTTCTTTGATTATTTGTTCATTACATTTATTCACATCAACCGGTTTAAATTGAATAGTACGATGTTTTGTGTTGTTATATCTCTTCAATGTATCTTCCAATGGTAGCCCTAACCACTTATAGTTTCCATTGAGACTAAAATATTTATATAATTTATTTTTTACAGTTCTAATCAATCTCTCTACAATGGATGCTTTTTTGGTAGAAAACGATGAGTAATGGTTAATGTTGTGCTGTTTCATGAGCGTTTTAAAAGTGATGTTATAAAATTCTGTCCCCATATCAGTTTGTAAGTTAACAGGATTATTACGACTGCTAAGCAGTATATGTTCGAATGCACGAGCAACATCAAATTTATTTTTCGATTTTAACGGTTCAGCCCAGACATACTTTGAGAAGCAGTCAATCACCACTAAGATGAAAGCATAACCTTTGTTATACTTTTTCAGGTTTTGCATGTCCATCAAGTCTGCTTGCCATAAATCATGGATTCCTTTCAGAATAACAGAACGTCGAAGAAAATTTCTTCGTGCTGCTTTGTGTATTTCATTTACAATTTGTTGTTTTACCATTACGGAGTTTTTTGAAGTAATTTATCTACCTCTGCTTTAGTATAAAAGTTATCATGCAAATGAGTTGAAACCTCAGGTATTCTTGTTTTTAAAGTAGCTTGAACTGTAGTCTTTGCATCTTTTATGATTTGAGAACGCAATGTACCAATCAGGTTATTAAATTCTTTAAACGTATTAGCATTCAATTGATCTACATAATCCTTGTTCACAGCCAGATTATTTATTTCATTTAATGTGTTAGCATTCAATCGATCTACATAATCCTTGTTCACACCATCGTCTGCTTCTACTGGAGATCTAATTCCTCTCAGTCTTGATGTTTTTAAATCGAAATCTCCGTTTTCTGATTTTATCAATGCATTCTCATTAAACTCGATTAGCTCTGATAAACGCATTCTTTTGTGAATGTAATGTCCGAATTTGTCTACGTTCATGTTTAAGGTGTATTGTATTGAGAGGTTGGTAGTAAAATAAACACATTTTTAGATATTTATTTATTTATAACTTTACTTTCACGCAATTCTTCAATGATAGATATAATTTCATTATCTAATCCTGTGTTGCCAGCATCTCTAGACGCAATTAATAATTTCAACCTTTCCACTAATTCATTTGGATTATCCCAGTACACTAAATCTACGTTTTTTCTCCACTTTTTTATTAACGGTAGACCCTTTCCCTGAACTGCATTCTTCAGTTTAAAAAGAGGTTTAATAACTTGCAAATATTTTTGTCCTTTATTACTTTTTATTGGTTTACTTGGATCATAGTCTCGACGATGTGCATTTGTAACAAGTAGCATCGACTTATAATTTTGCATATCATTATCTGTAACCAAGCTTAGATCTACATCTTTCTTAAGCAACAACTGTTTTAAGCCAGGTGTATTTTGATATTTACGTCCAGCCACGGTGATGTATTGATCGTTGATCGATATGTAAGCAGAACCTAACAGCAGTTTCCCGCGGTCTGCTCTAACTCCAAATGGAATATCTACCAACGCTTCTGAAGATACTGACCAGGATGACGTATCACAATCTTGATTCCTTTCAACTACTGATTCATAAGAAGAGTCACTGTCGATATCGGATTCATATTTGTTTTCATCAGCATTATTATCATTACTTTCTGCGCTACCAATTCCTTCTTTCTGCAAAGATTCGTTAATAAACGGAACATCAGCAAAATCATCACTAGCATGCAGGAAAGGAGTTTGCTTACTAGCATTAGCAATTAGGTTGAGAGGGTCTGTTACAGGTTTGAAAACAGTTTCCAGTGCTTGTTTATTGGTAATCTCAGCATCTCTCATTTTTCGTACTTTTATCTTTACAGCTTCTGCTGCATCAACAATTTGTCGTTTCAGTGATTTTTCCATATTGTTAAAATAGGGTGTAATGGTTGTGGTTGTGTGTTGTTGAAGTAGGGTCGTAAGGTGAATAATAATGTCAGACAGGTAACAGCCTTTTATATGTATTCGTGTTCTTAGTCAAAGACTACAAATGTATCAAATTTACTTCTATAACATCCTTTGTTTTTGGAACAATCTTTATTAATTACAACATAATTAAAAGGTATACTCCATATTTCAGAACACATTTCACGAAATTCAATCCATGTCATGTCAGTGTTGACGTGTTCTTCATAAACATGTCTCATATTTCTTTCATCTTGTTTAAACAATACGATTAGGTTTGCGTTGTCTCTTATTAACTGCTTAGGGATTTTACTATACGTCTGATTTAGATAAAAACAATCGATGAACTTGTGTCTCCCCATAGCAAAATAATCACGCATACTACTTTGATTTTCACAAGCAACATCATCAAATACAATTATAGAATTCGGTTTTGCGGTCTGAACACTCAGTACTTGCTCATTTTCATGATATTTCTGAAATGAAATGTCTGGTACTCGTTGCAAGACTTTTTCTAAAAAAACGTACTTGGGTTGTTGCAAGGTTTTAGAATAAACATAAACATTTTGAAATCTTAAACCATTCTCGTGTATAAGAAGACCTATTAATAAATTAGTTTTTCCACAGTTTGACGGCCCGCAAATGATGCATCGTACCGATTTAGGTAATAATTCTCCATGGCGAAAACCAGTCTCCTGAGAATGAACACAAAGTTTGTTCACATGTAACGATTGTGGTTGTTTTACAAATTTCATGATGACTGCTTGAAACGGTTATATTAATAATGAGTCAATTAATGTATTACATTGACATTTATAACACATTGTCGCTAACTCGATCAAATGTACGAGCAACCGCCATTCCAACCACCGAAAGCGATGAAGGTGAACGTATCAACAGCTATTTAAAATGAATCCAAAAAATTATAGTCCTCGATATGAAATTTACAACAAACATCAAATTCGTCTATTTTCGTTCAGACATTATTGGGCGACCGCTCAATCACAAAAAAGGTTGGTGATGGAAATGGTTGATGCAGGATTTTTTTATTGTGGAAATTGTGTAAACGATAAAGTCCTGTGTTTTTCTTGTGGAGGTAGTATCAAAGATTGGGAGATATACGATGATCCTTGGTTACAGCATGCTACGAACTTTCCTGAATGCTATTATTTAAATGCTGTGAAAGGAAAAAAATATGTTGAGAAGTCAATATCCTATAAAGAGTGAATGTTAGAAAGAATAAAACGAGTCGAAAACTGAAGTACATCGAAGAATAGGATCCAACCGGACAAGCCATTTATGCTATTGTCAACCAAACAAGATTCGAAAGTGGAGTAGCACCCAAACCACACACTGGAAAATATTTCCGTTTCATCAGGTGGAATAGGCGCCGAACCAATACTTTTCATTTGTATTATTGGGCATTCTACTCCACCGAGAGTGACGAGGCGAACGGAGTGAGCCGATGGAACGGAAGGTGGGGTAGAATGCCCAATAATACCCTACTGTACTCTGTAGCGAATGTCCAAATACACTATGCCGATGGTACGTGTCTGGAGTTCCGCGGCTGATTTTATATCAGCGCTATAACGCAACGTAATTTCGGCATAATGTGTCGTCAGTGGCTTATAAATGGCTAAATAATAACAGCCGCACAGGTCGATCGATCAGCTACGCTTACCACAGTTGGTCAGTGGATGGGTGACCATCTTTACATACCCCTCCGTGCCTCGGAAAACACGTTAAACCGTTGGTCCCGGATGTCATTCGTGGATCTTTGACAATCGTTACGGGTAGGCAGAAGCCCGAAAGTCTGACAACCAATCTTACCAAGGAGTATCGTATTACCCAGTAACAGGGTTGTGGGGGTCAGATAGGCAGTCGCTCCATGTAAAATACTGGTATTACCGGTTAGACTGGAAGCCGACCCCAGCATAGTTGGGAAAAGGCTAGGCAGATGATGTGTCGTCAGTAATTCAAATAGCATTGCAGGCGTAATAATGCCGAACTTCGGTCGCGTAACTTCGGGATAGTGTGTTTAGACACTTATGGATATATCCCTATGCGTAGGTCACACACTCATAAACAGGGTAAAATTAAATTAGGTAGCGAAACTCCGCAAACTTGATGGTATCGATATCTAGACACGATAAAACAAAAGTAAACAGATTTTTTCAACTGACACTTCAAGTAACAAAACTACCAGCGGTCGTTGACCCCCAAAATAAACATGAAATATTTTTATTTCATCTTGTTTAGATATCAATACCACCACATCTGCTGAGTTTCGCTAGTTAATTTTATTTGACTCTGTATCACACTATAATATTATAAAGGCGAAAGTTTGTGAGTGTGTGAGGGGGTGTGTGTGTAATGTTTGTTACTTCTTCACGCTCAAACGGCTAGACCAATTTTGATTAAAAAAATTATGGAGGTAGCGGACACCCTGGATTAACATATAGGCTACTTTTTATCCCGATATTCCCACGAGATCGATCGATTGCTCGGGTGAAACCGCGGGGCGCTGCTAGTACATCATAAGTCGGTACAAAACTGACTACATTACTTTGCAATTACGATTGTGTTCGTAGCTATTAAACAGTAAGTTATTATAGTCGATAAGAAAAGGTTGTTCTCGCAATTCCAACAACTGTTTGAAATTGTGGAGTGAGATGTGAGATGTTTTTTTTACAGGTGTATGTTTAACACAAAAGGTGCCTTGAATATGTATTTCCTTTCTCCAATGGTGTGAATCCTTACATTGCAATGGCACACAAACAGGCAATAGGTATTTCTTTTTATCTCGCGAATCAATAAACAGGCGAGGCGGCATACATTTATTTTACCTGTTTACAAAGTATGAAACTGTGCAGAAGTCTGAATAGTAACCAGTGTTATTCAAGCTCGTCGTTTATTTATTCGAACCAGCAATCTAAAAATTTCCTATTGAACAAATGTCTTTAATGCAATTTAAGATGTATAGTTCCTACCTGATTATTATATTATCTAGAATTATTATATGATTTATGTTATTTAATTAGTTTTGTAAAATCAATCTTGTATGTGTGTAAATATTGTTTTTATTTAATTTATTTTATGTAAATACAGTTAAGTACAAATTATTGTTACTTAATAAATGACTATGACTATACCTATGGTAGGTAGTTCATCTGTGAAGTTCTCACTAGATTATTTTCACCACCCAGTAACTGGCTCAGGCTGAAATTGAATTTCAGGAAGGATTTTGCGCTTATCTGCCATCGGATAGCTTTAGACAATGAACATGTTTTGTTTGCTTACAAAAAGCTGTGTACCAAATCTAGAGTAGGCTTTAGGGAAGGTTTTTGCATGATAAGGCTTTGTTCGGGCCTGGCGCAAAATCTGTTGTATGCAGACTTTTAAAATGGCTTTTTCAACGCCTAAGGCTGCCTTTACTCCAGAGACGAGCCAGGATGAGTAGCGAGGGATGTGTGTGAAACTAACCAATAACAACGCTAACTTAGTTCAAGCTATGAAAATGAAGCGATGTTATTTGGCGCGACTGCTGAATCTTTGATCTTGTAATGACAGCTCTTTTATCAGGATGTAAATTAGCAACATAATATGTAACGATGCACGTGTAGGTAAGTATCTATTATATTGCAGATAATACCAATGCAACATTGTAGTGGGAACGTTAAATCGCACAGAATGATTTGATTCCAGCTCTGAACAACTACTCAATAAATCTCAATGTGAAATATACGCGCGTAGCTAATTTAGTATGAGTATACAATATACTGCTCGACTCTGATAGATGGTGTAATCAACACTACGTTTTTATTGGGCTTTAGGATTTTATGGACGTCCTGCTTTTAACAATACGAATCATATAATGTTGTGTAACTATTACTGTATATGATGAATATGGGCCCTAAATGACAATGACCGCTACAATAAGCGGTCAAACTGTGATTTCCCACGACTTCGCCCGCGTGACATTTTAGCCCTTAACCCACTGCATCGCATCGCGTTTGTTCTGACTTTTTTTCTTTTTACCCGGCCCTTGAAGTTCGTAGCGTGATGTTAAATACCTTCCTCAAGAATTGAGCGATCATGTGCAAAGATTTTTCTAAATTCGACTTGTAGTTCTAGAGATTAGCGCGTTCAAACAAAAAAACTCTGTAGCTTTATTATTATATAAGCTTCTGCACGCGACTTCGTCCGCTTGAACCCACCCCGTCGCATCGCATCACTTGCCCGCACTATCACTTCGTTTTCACAGAGTTCTTTCTGACTTTTTTTCGTTTTGCTCGACTTCTATTAAGGTCATAGCGTGATATTAAATAGCCTTCCTCAAGAATTGGGCTATCAAATTTTCAAATCCCACCAGTACCTAGTTCCAGAGATTACCACCTACATACAAGCAAACAAACAAATTTCACCTCTTTTATGGATAGATTAAAGGTTACGCGTGGGACATTCTGTGTGACCTATTAGACCAAAGTTGATTTTGCAAGTCATCAAAGAGGTCTCGAAAATATTAAAATTATATTTTTATTTTATGGTGCCAACCCTAGTGGGGCAGAATCCAACAAGATTTTAAAGTAGTTGATCTGCCCCACTAAATCGAAGTAGTGGGGCAGATTCCACTGCAAAATTTTAGGCATTCCACTTTGCCCCACCAGGTGGGCGGCCGGTGGGGCAAAGTGGAATGATTCAATTATTCTGTGTCGCTGTTGCCGATTATGGTAAGGAGGACTTTTTACCTATAAAATATATACTTCATAAAGCAAAAATATGAATCTGCATTATCAACGCAAGAGACTTTACCGTATCTTCCTACCCCAGTTAAGAAAAATGTATCGCACTGCAATGCAAATGCAAAAATAATTACGTTCTGCCCTCATCTTGAACATTAAAAAGACTCGTTGTACTGATACTTCTTTAAAATTACTGGAAATAATGCTTTCTTTAATGCTGGAAGATGCAAAAACAACATCGTAGCATAATATGGCATGATAACTTCTGACGTAACTTCATTACCGACTACGGGTATACGTTTATCCTTGATAAGTGAGGGTTAGCTACTAATTAATGATGAAATATTTAGACCGTGAAAATCGACATTAGGTTCATTATAATGAATACATAGATAGCGTCCATTTTCCTTATTAATTTTACTCCAAGCTTACCTTCCTGACTTAACTAGTTAAGGCCGGCTAATGATGTCTCATTAGCCGGCATTAGATGTCTCATTATCAATTGATTTTCTATTGTAATGAGCCACTAGTGGTTCGCGCCGGGACGGAGCGGTTAATAACGCTTCCAGCTTTGCTGAAAAGTATCTATCACTACCTAATTGAAAATAGGTAGAACGTAAAATTTTAATCCATTTAAACTTTGGGATGATTATACAACGTGTAATTTTAAATGCGCAAATCCTCTTAAAGGCTCCTTCCAACAGGCGCGACACGCGATAAAATCGCGCGCGACCCAAAGGCATCGCAAGTCGCGCATTGTGTCGCGCGCGATTCGCGTCGCGCGTCGCGCCTGTTTGCAGGAGCCTTAAGAGGTCATTGTACTCATCATTATGAACAACTTTTTACTATGGGAGCAAACCTGAAATCGCAAAAAAAAACTGTTTAGTAGGTACATTTTGACGAGATATGCGAGCATAAATGTAGGGAACAACTGATTTTTTTTTCGCGATTTCAGCTTGGTCCCATTGTAAAAGTTGTTCATAATGATGAGTACAATGCCCCCGAGGTTTTGCGCATTTAACGTTACACCGTGTATGTTATCGAAAAAGAATCCTATTTCAACTTAACTAAGGCTTGTAATAAATTTTCCTAAACCCTTTTACGCCTCTGGATTAAAGAGTAAATGCTACAGAATTAGCTAATTAATCAGCCACAAGCCAATATATTTTCTCACGGATCTCTGAACAAACGCAACGACCCTATATAGGCAACTTGTGAGCTGTGTTCAAACTTACGACTTGATATAAGTAGTAAGAAATAAACGATTTTATAACAAGGAAGATTTATCTGAGTTCCAAGGTAATATGACCTGCTTTATTTTGTATGTAGAGGATGAGTCATTAAATAAACAATGTAAGACACTATATTGATAGATTGAAGTCTTGACTATAATTTTATTGACCATCAATAGGTATTTAGTACTGAGGAATCGTTATCGTAGTCGTAGAACCGAAAATTCGAAGATATGTCACATCTACCAACCCACAGCCCGAGAGGCGGATTACGGCCCACTTCCTCTTACCGAAAGGAGGTCTGTGTCCCTGCAGTGAGAACATTATAGGCTGGTGATGTTATAAGTTTAAATGCTTAGTTCTATATCTGTACCGAACTACATTTTCTAAACCATTAAGGCTCCTTCAAACAGGCGCGACACGCGATAAAAACGTGCGGTGTCTTTGTATCGCGCGCGATTATATCGCGTGTCGCGCCTTTTTGTACTGGCACTCTCTGATTTTCTTCCAATTTTTTTTCGAAGTCACAATTATTTTAATATTACTCTCTGGTGCCTAAGTTTACGACGCTTTTAAATTTAAAATGGTTCATGAATCAAAAGCGCAACCGGTATTTCAACATCTGGGACTTTCCTACTTTGCATATTTTAAAGAAGTAACTCGCTAACCTAAATTCATATAAATCATCAGAATGTTGTCAAACTCAGAATATTGTTCATAACGAGAAAGGTCGTTTCTAATTTAATTATCAAGAGGTAAACTGGTTATAGTTTGTGGTATCAAAGTTACTTATTTATTATAATTTATACACACCATAGCAGCGCCCCGCGGTTTCACCCGCACAAGTGTCGATCCCCTGGGAATATCGAGATAAAAAGTATTCTATGTGTTATTTTGATGTATAAGCTATATTACTGTAAAGTTTCATCAAAATCCGTTTAGTAGTTTCTGCGTGAAAGAGTAACAAACATTCATCCATCCATCCTCACAAACTTTCGCGTTTATAATATTAGTAGGACTAGTAGGATAGGCTCATAGGTTTGTTTATAATATTAGTAGGACTAGTAGGATAGGCTCATAGGTTTGTTTATAATATTAGTAGGACTAGTAGGATAGGCTCATAGGTTTGTTTATAATATTAGTAGGACTAGTAGGATAGGCTCATAGGTTTGTTTATAATATTAGTAGGACTAGTAGGATAGGCTCATAGGTTTGTTTATAGGAAACGACCAATTGGAACCGCTTAGCTAGTTAGTTGCTTCTGACGTTATAAGGGCTCGCGTAGGTTTATGTGAAATAAAATATTTTGATTTTGATTGTAGTAACACACAAAATTTTATAAACATCGTTCGAGTGATCTTTGACACGCGAGTTTCAGGTATTTCCACCTTCTTAATTCCATCTCCTCCAGACCATATCATGAATATACAATTTTAGTCTATTATAGTTCTAGTGGAGCCAGAAATATCTTGTCAAGTCAGGTTAGGCACCTACAATTAATTAGTGCAATATTTTCCAAGGATCCATGATTTCTCTTTCACAGATTTAATTATGACCGTGCGATGGACCGACTTCCAAACGTCGAGATATCAGAAAGCGTATTATGGAACTCAAATGGGGAGGACTCCCGGCAAGACGCAATAATGACAGGTGGAGTAGAGTAAGATTGTGACAGAGTGGCTTCCAAAGATTGAAAGACGAGATGTCAGTCGTCCGACGGCGAGATGTGCAGACGAGGATGATGAGGCTGGCACAGGAACGTTGTGATTGACATAAGAAAGAGAGGCCTTACCAGTGGGTGAAGTCCGACTGTGGATGATGATGATGTGCGATGGAACTATAGACGCTATCACTACATCATCAAAGTTCATTCTTCTTAGCGTGTCGCCCAAAATTCAGCAACGTGGATACAATTCGCTGAAGTGCCCATTAGGTCCTCACGTGTGCAGGTAACAGGGAATGCGATGCAAGATGGGAGGTAAACCATTGTCTGTGGAGAGGCACCGCATACACACCGTTTCAAAGATTATTGGGTTGATAGTAGGCCCATACATCGCTGTGTATTGTATAGTAATTATTTAGATGTGTATTGTATAGTAATTATTTAGATGTGATATGTTACAAAATTCAATAAACTTACTCGTAAAAACGTAGCTAGCATAATATCATCATCATATGAAACATCTTTTCTTCAATAAAAGACAAAGTAAACACTCTTCATTCAATATGAATAAGGAGCCAACAGAGCCAAACATACCAACACTAAAAGGCAATATCAATTTATAATAACATAAATCTCTCATCTAAAATAATTTCAATCGCATTGTAATCGTCCATTTGGATATCCGAATCATTCGTGAAGTTTCATGTTTATTTTAGTAACGTTGTACCTCGGCCAAAGTGGTGCAGTTCCTACGTAATGCTGCGTAATGCTCCAAATCCTAATTTAATGAACGCGACTGGTCCCGAATATTTGCAACTCCCGAAGTCCCGACACCCGATGTCTGATTGTTCTCGAGTGTGCTTTCAACTAAACTGAAATTCTCATTCTAAAATGCATTTGAACATTAGTCGTAATTAAATATGAAACTTAAGTGTCTATTTCTTTGTTCATCATAACGGCTGGCTTCTTATGCACCAGTGTCAAGTTTTTATAATAGAGATATACATAATATTAGTTGCTAATTAAAAGTACCACCTAATTAGTAAATGTCAGCATCATTTAAAAAGACATTTAATTTATCGTTATTTATATTATCGTTTTTACTTATTCTGTTTCAATAAAACGTGCAGAGAGATCTGTGATTTCGATTTACGGTGCTGCAATATTGAAGTGGACAAGTTTTAATTGAGCCAAATTCACAAAGTCCAGTAACAAAGCGTCTATAGGCGCTGCGCAGATGGCGGTCATTTTGTCCGCGGATGACCGCGAGAGTCATCATCCGACGAACATCAGCAGCGCGGGTGTTTTGTCATCCTTGTATAGATTTATTGCATAGATTTCCATACGTTCTATCGTGTGCAGACAAATTGTCCATCGTCTGTTCAGCGCCTAAATGGCAACAAGATTATCACGTTTACAATAAACTTGCAATAGTCTAGGTGTTTACCTGCCTAACCAATTCGATTTATAGGTACCATAATGTGGGAAATGAAAGGAAAGGTCAAAAAAGGGCCTAAAATGTAGCCTTGAGGGATGCTTGTGGTTTCGACAAACTGACAATATGTAGTATTTTTTAAGTATTTTTTGTAGATCCTGAACTATACCTAGGGCCAAGAGAAAAACGCTGAAAGGAACCATGTCTAAATATGGCCTGAAGAGTGGAAAATACCCATACTTCAAAAAAAATACCTAAATAAAATAATTATGCAAAGACATAATTATTTTATTTATGACAGGTTTTTTATTCGAACCGGTTCATCATAATTTGTAATATCGCTTGATTAACAGCTTATTAGTTAAAAATAGTGGTTTTAATAAAAATGCGGTCGTGAAGCAGACTTGCTAATGAATCCGGTATAAATATTAAATTAATAATACATACATAATATTTATTATTAGCACCAACTTTTGTGGCCGGCCATATTAACCGTACAACCGATGAACGTTGGAGGCGTGTTCTTGAGTGGAGACCGCGAATCAGCAAACGTAAGGTAGGACGCCTTCCGGATAGGTGGAGCGCGATCTTTGCAGGATGGCTGGTAGCAGCTGGATGAGAGTTGCAGAAAATCGAGTTGAATTGTGTGCAATAGGAGAGGCCTATGTCCAGCAGCGACTGCTATAGGCTGATGATGATGAACTTTTTTGGACTACCATTATTTGGTACCTGCACGCTGAATAATCAAAATCAAAATATTGTTTTTCACATAAACCTACATGGACACTGATGAAACGTCAGAAGTGCACGATTCTTAATTATCGTTTCCTATGAAGAAGAGCCGGCAAGAAACTCCACGGTTACTCTTTTTAAAAATAATTGCCTTTTACAATGTTTTTAAATTACAGTAGGTATGGGAGGTCAGCGTAGGCCTGTCAACAAGTACCAGGTACTTGATAAAATAAAAAATGGTCTACAGATCTAAAGTCTACAAGGCCTACAAAATCCTCACATTTACATAAAAGAATCTATCAAAAGGATAAATAAAATATAAAAACCTACTAAAACCAAAGTGATATGATTGCCATTACAACCACTAAAAAAAAAAGGTGAAAAATTAGTAATGTCAAATAATAAAAAGATTATGTCAAAGAAGTCTACGTATGTAAAAAATAAACATCGTAATTTGAGAGCAGCAGCAGAGAGCAATTAGACATTTACTTAGTTATGTCATTGATGAGGTGCCAGGGAAGCCACATGTGCAGAAGGAATTATTGCCGAACTACCTTGTCTTCAACGTAGTCTTTGATATTATAATATGCTTTTTTGTTATGGACACGTTTGATGAGGGTTTTGAACTTTCCATCGCTAAGTTCTGTAACCGGCTTTGGCAACTTTTTATAAAAACGGATGCTGTTTACAAGAAATGACTTGCTAGTTTTAGTTAATCTAGGTATCACAATTTAATTTTTGCTACGTGTATTTATGTTATGGAAATCGCTTCTTATTTTGAAAAGTCCTAAGTTTTTGCGCACGTACAAAATACTTTCTAAAATATAAAGAGAAGGCAGAGTTAGTATATCAATTTCTTTGAATTTGTTTCCAAGAGACTTGTGAGAACCCATTTTATAGATTGCGCGATTTGCCCTCTTTTGTAAAATGAAAATTGAATCTACGTCAGCTGCCGATCCCCACAAAACACCATAAGACATAATACTGTGAAAATAGGCAAAGTATACTAACCTAGCTGCGGCTGTATCTATCAACTGTCTTATTTTTCTTACTGCTTGCAGCTGAACTTAAAGAGCTCTAATGTGTGCGCCCCATTGTAATTTTGAATCTAAGGAATTCCTTGAAATACAGTTTCCGTAACAGCATCTAGTTTTTTGCCATCAAGTTTTAAATTCAGACCCACTTGAGGGACCTACATTTGGTAATGAGAACTTAAGACATTTAGTTCTGTTCGCATTAAGTAAAGGATTATTAGCTGCAAACCATTTTGAAAGAACAGCCAGACTATCGTTGACATGTAAGACATCCGTATCTTTTCTATCTATTTTAAAAATAAGGTTAGTGTCATCAGCGAATAAAATTATATCCGGCAAGTTATCCATCATGCAGGGAAGGTCATTAATTTAGACTAGAATTATGAAAAGGAAAAGAATTGAACCTTGAGGCACGCCAATCTTAACTAGAGACCACGATGACGTCGCCCCGTTAACGTTTACTTTTTACTGCCGTTTTGCCAGATAGGAAATAATCAGCAGCTTAGGATAGATATTAAAATATTCATTGTTATTGGATTTTTCCAACTGGATTCTCTGGATTCCTCAGTAGCAACCCGGAGTCTGGTTCAAACCAAATAAAAATCGTTTATTTGTTTAGAATGTGGTAGGTACAAAAGATGATAATATAAAATTTCAGCGCAAAGACAAATTCCGCCATGTAATGATGGCATGCAAATATTTAATACATGTAGTAATAGCCAAATGTAAGTTGATTAACATACAGTACTAAACGTATAACTTTTGGATTTTTTCAACATTGGTTTGGCCCAGTTGATGGCTTTAGGCTGGCCCCCTATTTCATGGGACTTAAAAATAACTGGCGAAATGTGCGGGTGTAGTGGATAGGTAGGTACACCTCTGCTCAACGCTTTGGCGTGGCATATACAGGCGTGATATTGTGTTATATAATATTCATTTCCTTCATTCCAATGCTTAAAGGCTTTGCTTTGAGTTGGCAAATGCCACAAAAACGGTACAGAATAAAATGAATATTTTATTCTGTACCGTTTTTGTGGCATTTGGTTTCTAGAAATCTTAGACACGATCTTATTTAAACATGTTTCCCGAATAATTTCTTGTTACGAGATTAAGAAGAATTTCACCGTAAAGAAAGCCTTATGAAATGCCACACAATAACTAATAATTTTCTTGTAAATATCTTATTTTGGTAGCTTCTTGTAAACAAGTCGGTAAAGTACACTTTATTTTTTACCGACTTCAAAAAAAAGGAGGTTATCAATTCGATACGTATGTATGTAATATTATTGGAATTGCATTATATTCACATATGACAATCTACTAAGGCTTCCAAACAAATATACAAAATTTCATAGACGTATGTATGTATGTTTGTCCACGCATTTCTCAGCAACTATTAATCGGATCGTGACCATTTTTTTTGTATTAGCTTACATTTACTTCAACTTAGGGAACAGTGTATGTTTCATCAAAATCGGTTCAGTAATTTTCAAGATATGGACTTACGAAATAAAAAGTAATTTAAATAAAAAATTACGAAATAAAAAGTAATTTAAATAAAAAGTAATTTAAAAAAATTAAACCGACTTCAAAAAGAAATCAACTCAAAATTATGAAATAACTTTAATTTCGGAAGTCGGTGGCAAAAAACTAAAATACAGATCCCAAGACACCGACTTCCGAAATTAAAGTTATTTCATAATTTTGAGTTGATTTCTTTTTGAAGTCGGTTTAATTTTTTTTAATTACTTTTTATTTAAATTACTTTTTATTTCGTAATTTTTAGTTTTTGCACTAGAATTTGACCAAGGTTTTGAGATGTTTTCCCTTTGACACTACACCCGTAGCTCGTATCAATACGCCAGGCCGTCACACTTACACGTATTAGTCCATATCTTGAAAATTACTGAACCGATTTTGATTTTGCACTTTTCCCTAAGTTGAAGTAAATGTAAGCTAATACAAAAAAAATTGTCACGATCCGATTAATAGTTGCTGAGAAATGCGTGGACAAACATACATACATACGTCTATGAAATTTTGTATATTTGTTTGGAAGCCTTAGTAGATTGTCATATGTGAATATAATGCAATTCCAATAATATTACATACATACGTATCGAATTGATAACCTCCTTTTTTTTGAAGTCGGTAAAAAATTAAACCGACTTCAAAAAGAAATCAACTCAAAATAATTATGAAATAACTTTAATTTCGGAAGTCGGTGGCAATTTATTACTTAATTTATTTATTATTTAATTACTTTTTATTTTGCTTTGAAATATCTTGTTTCATGTTTCGAGTCTTGTGTCTATACGAGAGATGAGAGTCGCTATATAACTTGTTACTTGAAACGTTTCCTAACGCGTGAGAAAACGTCACTTATTCAACAAAATACGGATATAAACACTTGACGTTCTTCGTGTATTCTTAAAAAGTCACAATGTAATATAAGCATGTTCAAGTTGATATTAATAACAAATACGTTTATCTATGGTCCCTTGGAACTCTAAAAATCAACGGCTGAGAAGATCACTTTATTTTTGGCCCTTTTTGAAATCTGAAACTGGAGTCCTGACCACGGGACTCCTATCTGAAGCTTTTCAAATATACATTATTTTCGGTGTTCTCTCATCATGTTGTAATACTCAGCTATCAACTTTTTGCCCCGCATAATGTTTGCTCAAAAACCATCTGGGCCCTACCAATAGATAAGTACCTACCTACTTCCCGTTGACCTAGAATCTTGAAATTTGGCAAGAAGCAAGGTACAGAAAGCGTCACTATCTCCTAACCCCTCAAGTTTTAAAATGTTACACTGCTACAACATTGAATTCCTTACGAATAATCTAAAGAATACTTCAAAAAGAGCCCATTGTGTTGACTCGGATTCGAACCATCGCATCACCGAACGTCGTCATACTCATACCGGCAGTTTGACGAACTAGCCAGCGAGCCCATATGAATTGCGATGAAATTGTTATCTACTATCGGCTGAGTCATTATATCTTTAGGTCCCTGTCTAATCGAAAGATGTTATAATTTGAGGGTATCCATTAATTTTACTTACTTACGTTGTCTTTATAAAATTAATCCATACCTTCAAGTTAGAACTTTGTATATGTTCACTTAAAACGGCGAAGAGGAAACGACTACTAATTTTATCAATAATTTTTTTAAATGATTTCTGATTTTATGAGAACTAAAATAGTTGTTCTGTTTGTTGTAAAATAAGATCATAGTTTTGTTAAATAATAGCAATAATAAATATTATTAAATGATTAATAAAGTATTTTATTTTTCTTGATTTTTTAATTCTTTATAAATAATTACTACTTAAAACAAAATAGAAATATATATCAAAATAATATAATGAACAAAAAGCACATTTCGTGCCTATATAGGATTTGAACTTCCAATCTTATGCACGGTAAGCGGTCTTGAAACCTCCAGTCTATTTAGACGATGAATAAGTTGTCGTAAATGTTAACCCTATTATTGTTGCTTGTCGTCGCAAAAGTATTGTTTTATTGAAAAAAACAATAATAAAAACAGAATAAAAAAAAAAAAACTTACTTAAACTTCTTTATTCACTAAAACAATACATTATTTAAAATAAAATGTTTTTGCAAAATACAAAAACCAACTTGGGCCTATCACGGATTTGAACGCACATGTCTTTTGGTGGGGTAACTACTTAAAGGAGCTGTGTGTACAAAGGAAAAAGTCCAAACGTTAATTTGCAGTTTTATCACATAAAAAAAGTTTTTGTGATTACAAACTTACATTTGCTGTTCGAGAATTGAACGTGACTTAATCGATATAAGGGAGAACATTTTTTCAACTACAAAGTTAAGTTTGTTCGTGGGATAAATTCATCCCAACTAATGGAACCCTTTATTGTCCGTGATCCGACACGCCCTTGACCGGTGTTTTGCTCTGTTCTGTCTTATTTTATCCAACTTAAACTTGCAATATTGAATGAGATGATTAAAATAAATAACATTTTCAGCATACTCTCGTTTACTCAGCACTCAGCACTTAGCACGAACAGTATCGCTTCGTAATGCGGGCCACTCACGATCAAGTTCACTTGTCAAGTTTTCAGCGGACTTGAAGCCGTGTCCAGTAAACTTGACGGTGTATGGCTACTTATCATGCATACCCATAGCTATTGATACACCGTCAAGTTTACTGGACGCGGCTGGGGCGGCTGGAGGGCACTTTGAGCGATTTTTTTTTTTTATACGTTGCCCCACACTAGGAATTTTTCCTGTATTGTGGGTGCGTTTACAAACATTTAATCTCACATACACAAACAGCCAGACCCGGAACAACTACTTGTAGGTCATACAAATATTTGTTCCGTGCGGGAATCGAACCCGCGACACGCAGCGCAGCAGTCAATCGCTTAACCACTGCGCCAACCGTGCCGTCAACTTTTAATGATTTTAACTTTTATTTTATAAAAAAAGAATGTGTTTTCGTAAACAAAAATATTTTGAGTCCATTTTACGAGGGACAGAATTTATGGCTAGACTAAGTAATATACTGACAATTTAAGTTAGGAACTCTATTTGCTAAGCAATTAATTTCCATGACTTTACATTCTGGAAATGATAAAGTTATCTTCCACGAATGTTGCCGTCTTCAGACTTTAGCATAGAACAAACTTGCTTCGTACAACTTCTTGTGTATTAATTAACCTAAAACGAGAACATAACCTTCGGGCCAACCAAAGCATGTGTCTGTTTCTTGATTGCACATATTTTACGAGAAAGCTTTACTTTCTTTCTTAAGCCATTGAAAACTACGAGAAAACGATACAAACAACGCATTAAGGTTACCGAAAAAAGGTAAGCCCTCGAAATCATCAAGAGCAAAACGAATCTTCACCACATACCGATTTAGAAAAAAAAACGGAGAAAAATGGGGCGATAAATGAAACCGCAAAATCAGCACTATAAAAAAACGTTAACCGAAAAAAATACGTAGCGTGAGTGCTAGGTACTGTTTATGTCACATTGCAGACAAACTAATATCACAAAATACAGAGAGCTAATATGATGCACGAGGATCATCTTCATTAATGGAGTTTACTTATCAATTTTATTTTTAGCAGTGAAGTTCAGTTCCCTAGGGAAGGTTTAAATGCCACAAGCTACCGATGCAAGCTACCCGTTAAACTAACCAATCACCATTTATTTTAACAGACCTGTATCTGTTTCTACGGTTCAATTAACGTCAGCTACCGGCCATTTGTGTTGAAAAAGCAATTATAACAATCTCTAGAGGAAAACGTAAGTAAATAAACACGAAAAATATTGCGAGAATATTTTACCTACAGAAAATTCGTGGAATGGAGAACTAACTAAATTGATGTAGCGGGAAAGATTGATATTTAAAAGATATGCTTACACGCTTGTTCCCACTGCTGGGACACAGGCCTCCTCTTTGTGAAAGGGAGTGGTCCGTAATCCAACACGGGGGTTGGTAGATGTCACATGTTTCCTCACGACGTTTTCCTCCGCTGTTTCCTTCACTTTTACCACAGTATAAAGATCATACAGTATTGTAACTCGACCGTAACCTTGAAATAAATGCCTACAGCCGCGCGGTACGTAAACATGCGATAGGGCTGCCCGCCTCCAGCATTTTAATTACATTTGCCTACTTTGTCACTACTACACTACTCGTCGTCGTCGTGTCGTCGTTTTGTTACTTTGTACTTTGCCATTTAGTTTTGTTATTGTATTTTACTGTGTGTACATAAATATTAATAATAAAAACCACGTCTTTACTTTAAATTATACAAACTAACAAAACACACATGCCCCGAGGTTTTAACACAAGCGTACCTACCGTATAATGATTCATGAACCGCCTATAACTACCTATTTCACTCGTGTCTATCACTTTCCTTTATTCACTTTATTTATTAATCCAGACATCTTTTTTTTCGGGAGATAAAAGGAAATACGTATCCATTAAAAATACACACATTATGTACCTACCTACTAGTAAGTAAAATTATTTTATAGTCTTGCTTTCCAGGTAATCTAAAAAAAGTGATATCTGGATGCGTTATTGAATTCATGCAACCAAAAACAGCACAATATAGCCTACTCGTCATATTAAATATGTACTTCAATTTATTTTTAGTGAAAAAAATCGCGCGGTTATTGTTAAAAAAAACAACACACCGTCGCGTCCGTTCGTCACTGCGGCACAGTTGCGACTGTCTGCATACCGAGCGCATTCCGAGGTCGAGACGCGTAGGTATAGCTCGCGTTTCGTCCGTTTGTATGAAGTCGAAATACTGTATGATCTTTATACTGTGCTTTTACGGTCAACTAAAATTGTGCATTTCTTGGTTTAAGTATGTACTTTTACCAAGATGTCGTAGTTATGACAATTTAGTTGTCCGTAAAAGTGCGTTTATAAGCAACTCTGTAACAATAGGGGATAAAACTTTGATTTATCGGCAGTAATGACAGTTTAGTGGCTGATGTGACGTGGCACATTGTTCACCTTTGACGGCTGTGTAAGTATCAGTTACGTTTGTTGTTTCATAACAACTTGTTTCCTGGTTATATAGGTATATAAATATAACTACTAAATGTTTTAAAACTTCTGCTGGAAGTGTTAAGGCAACGATAAAGGCAAACATATTTACAATACAGTTATTTGTTTACTCCGAACAAATCAACGATTCGAAGGAAATAATAGAAAAAGACTACCTACGCATAAATAATGCAAAGTGCCAAATTACCGTCTCGCCCCATTGAACATTACATCCCATTTTCTTTTCAACTGCTGGTAGGTACAACTACAAACATGTTTATGTGAAGACTAGCATAGCGTGTCTGTTAGAATTTAGCAAATATTATTTCTACAGATTTGAATTGCCTTGAAGAGCAGTGTTAAGTCCAGTGGTTAGGGCCCTGACTTACCAGTTGTAGGTCGTGGGTTCGAACCGTAAATAATTTCATCACCACTGCTCTCAAAACCGTGAAGGAAAACATCGTGAGGAAATCGGCATGTCCTGGAAACAAAAATTCGAAGACTTGTGACATTTACTAATCCGCACTGGGCCCGCGTGGTAGATTACAGCCCACTCCCTCGCTTTAAGAGAAGGCCTGTGTCTCAGTGCAACAGAGACTATTGTTATAAATGGATTGAATTCCCTTTTAACTTTAGTCAACTTAAGTGACTAAAAGAATGATGAATATAACGTTGATGGATAAGAGGGGGAGAGAAAGGCAAAAATTCCTCACACAATCAATCCATCTATTCGATGGATGAGGAATTACATGAAAGAGAAGGGGGTGAATGATAGCGTGACGCTTGACAGGGGAGTATAGAAGAAGAAAACGTGTTGCGCCGACCCCAAGTAACATGGGCCATGGGAAGATGATGATGATGATGACACTGAAATTGAAATAACATTATCCTCGACTTCGATGGTAAAAAGGACTATTCTGTACAGTACCTACTTTATGATGACATGGCCAAAGTCAAGCTTAATCTCATCATTGATGAGATTAAGCTTGACTTTGGCCAACATCTGGAGAGGCTCTTGTTAGGCAGTTGGATCAAGGGCATGGCTTGTTACCGAGAACGGTTAGTAGTCCCGCACCCTAATTGCATAACACACTTTCAATCTGAATCATTTTGAAGGATAGGACATACTATCGGTCACCATCTGAATTATTTTGAAGGATAGGACACACTATTAATCAAAATCTGAATCATTTTGAAGGATTGGACACACTAGTAATCACCATCTGAATTATTTTGAAGGATAGGACACATTAGTAATCACAATCTGAATAATTTTGAAGGATATTAAGACACACTACCAGTCACCATCTGAATTATTTTGAAGTTAATCCATTGCCATTGCGTTCGAAAAATTTGTCTGCTCAACAAAGTAACTAACGCAATCAATGTTGTTGAACTGTCAAAATGAAAGCCACTTAGTGTGTTCCACAATCCCCGCAAGACACGTATCTGATCTACATAAATGTATTGTTAGTAGGAGGGCAAGTCAGGCCTCAAAAGACACCCTATGTTCTATGTTATTGGGATTGGTTTCCGCACTTGGTCCTTCAGTGGACCATTGACCCTTATGCCCTGAACCCGATACCAGTCATTGGGTTACAATTTAGTTTGTTATTTTCAATTCCAATGTTAAATAATGTCTAGCGCTATTTATAAAACTTAGACTCGAGACTCGGGTATTAGATCAGTCGGTTATAATCGCTAAAAGGGATCTCTATTAGCTGAAATTTAATCTTTAGGTTTATTTATTTAAGAATTAATTTCTAAGAAAACTCATCCATTTCTATAAATAACTAAGTAGATGGAAGGTTTTTTTGCTACAGATCATAATACTAAAAAAGCTTTATATTATCCTCAATAAGAAATTATTACTATTAAGGATTATTGAAATAAGTAGCCATGATGAACCAACTCTAACAAGCTTAGCTAACTTTTAAGTAATTTCAAGTTATCTACAAAGTATCTTGACGAGATTGCTCATCATCATAATTTTAGCCGACAGACGTCTACTGCTGGACATAGGCAGACAGAACCGGTCGAAGTGGAGTTCCTTGGGGGAGCCCAAGCAACTCCACTTCAGCTGGTTCTGTGCTTCCCGCATCCAGCGGATTCCTGGGGCCTTCACAAGGTATGTGACGACACGCCACGCCAGCGGAAGGTCTGACCGCCGCATTAGATGTTTCATATCAAATAGTCAGTGATAACATAGTTAATGGAAAAGATCTATAATAATTGAAATGTATTTAAAAAAAGGTCTTCAAAGCTTCTTTTAATATATTCAATAAAGACGAATCCAGAAGAAATAAGACTTCAATTATTCCACGATCCAATGTGTTGTTCGCAATAACACAAAACAATAAGATAATAGTGCTTTTGATTAAGGTAACTATACAGGATGGAATTATGAAAAAACAACCGACTTTAAAAAAAAACTACAAATTGAAAAATAACTTTAATTTCGAAAGTCGGTGTCAATAAACGAAAATGCGGAACCAAAGACGACGACGACTTCCGAAATTAAAGATATTTTTCAATTTGTAGTGTTTTTTTTTGTGGAAGTCGGTTGTTTTATTTTTTTGTAAAAAGTTTTTATTTTTCATTTTTTAGTGGGTCAGTTTGTAATTTATAAAAAAAAAACTTTATTTTCAGGCTACTATGGCCCATAGATAAAAACCTTACAGACTAACATATATACTATAATAGTACAATGTGTGTTAGTGTATAAACTTAAAACTATGTAAGTCTAAGTTACAATAGCCTAATGACAACTGCTCATCACATGTTACAAAATATTGCTTTTCCCGATGCTGGGGCGTTAATTGTTGAGGAGTTCTCCTGGTAAGAACCAGGAGAACTGCGCAACACCACAACTAGTCACCATACGCATTGTAACGAGCATAAATTGCTTAGCAACTATATTAAAGTAACCAAATCGCAACCCGTGAAATATATGTCATTGAGTAGTTCCGATGGCCATCTGTGGTCTTCATCATCAGCTCCACTTTACCAAATGATGTTTTCCGAGAGCAAATGCTCAAGTTACTTTAAAAAATACCCAAATCGCTATAGGTTTGCCTGTAAAATTTGAGGGATTCCCTCGATTTCCATGGGATCCTCTCATCAGATTGCAACTTGATGATAATGGGACCACCTCGAGAGTATACCCTTTAAAAAAAAAAAGAATTTTTGGAATCGGTCCAGCCGTCTTCGAGTAATCGGTGAACATACATAAAAAAAAAACATAGTCGAACATATAATCTCCTCCTTTTTGGAAGTCGGTTAAAAATGAGGATTTTAGGTACAGATATCTAGAAATATCTCATACGCCCCTTGCTTATGACATGTTCGACTAGCTGACTGTACAGACGCCAGCACATCAAGCTACTACAATCTGTCAAAATTCTAATAGATTTTCAACTTTATCGCTAAATCATAAGATTCAAAGTTGATTGGGAAAATTTTACAGTTTCGGGTAGCTTGATGTGCTGGCGTCTGTACCATTATCACAAAATCTGTGAATGCAGGAAAAAGTTAAGTCTGTAGCTACAAACGGTTTAAGTACCTACCCTTGCCGCCCCATCTCAAACACGCTCACTGTACTTCCAAGTACCTACGCAGAGGTCAAACACCTCTACGTACAATAACTTACAACACGACAATAGCCATAGATTATAGAGGACGTTGAAATTTGAAACGGATATTACAGCGATAAATAAAATTAGGCGGGTACCTAATGCCGACGACGGCACGGTTGGCGCAGTGGTTAAGCGATTGACTGCTGCGCTGCGTGTCGCGGGTTCGATTCCCGCACGGAACAAATATTTGTATGACCTACAAGTAGTTGTTCCGGGTCTGGCTGTTTGTGTATGTGAATTAAAATGTTTGTAAACGCACATAGTATAAAGGAATCTCTGGGAATGCAAAGAGAACTTTGAATATGGAATTCAAAGGAAACGAATCCTTTTGTATTTATTAGGGAGCTACGATTGGGTAATGGGACTTGTTATTTTTTTTTTTTCACTTGCACGTCTTTAAACGACGAGGTCTATCTTTGTCCTTTGAATTACTAGTAATTGTAGTAAACACTGGTAAAGCGAAACGAAGCGAAGAGAAGTGGTGGCCCAGTGGGTAACACCGCGATTTACGTGTTTTTATTTTTATGTTTTTTTACGAGGGTTCGCACCCAAGCAGGCACTCTGTGTAAATTACTTCATCACCACTGCTCTTAAAACGATGAAGGAAAATATCGTGAGGAAACCGGCATGTCTTCGAACCAAAAATTCTAAGACATGTAACATCTATCAACCCTCACTGTGCCCGCGTGGTGGATTACGGCCCACTCCCTCTCACCGAGAGGAGGCCTGTGTCCCAGCAGTGGGAACATTATAGGCTGATTATGCTATGGTGCTCGTAATTGCTTTACCAGCATGCTGGTAAAGCAATTACGAGGTTGACTATACTTGTAAGAAGTAAATGCTGTGTTATATGGGTTTCCCAATATACATATTTAATTTGGCTCTTGGCCTATGTTGCCATAATTCGCACGTCTCCAGCATTTGTCACAGGCAGTCACGTGTTTGTTTCGGGATTGCTCAATTAAGTTTCACAATCCCGAAAACCACACTAGAGGAAAACCGTAGAAACTTAGATATAAGGTAATAAACGTGAATTTGCCTTGTGAGAGCTACCATAATTAAGTAAAAGCGACATTAGGTATGTACCTACACAATTAAATTTATTAAATTACCTAGCTGCGCCCCGCGGTTTTACCCGCGTAAATGTCGATCCCATGGGAATATCGGGATAAAAATCTATAGTCTATATGTTAATCCAGGCTGTCAGCTACCTCCATACAAAATTTCATCAAAATTGGTCCAGCCGTTTGAGCGTGAAGAAGTAACAAACATATAAACACACACAACACTCACAAACTTTCGCCTTTAGAATATTAGTGTGATTCTCAATTTGTAAGAATTGTCTATGGACCTTTTATGTCGGTACGTAGCGTAAAATCAGAACAATCAATGTCAAAAATGTAGGAAAATTAGAGGTATTTTTGATAGATTGAGACTGAGATCAGACTGCGAATGTTCTAAAAATTACGAGAATTGCTCCTGTGGTCATTCACAGCGTGTTAAAAAACTTGTAACCTTTCAACTGGAAACCAGCCCCAACTTAGTTTGAAAAAAACTAATCTAATAAATCGTCCAGTTTTAATTCGAAAACTGCGGAAATCGGTGCCACAATCCTGAAAGTCTGGCAACCGGCTTCCAACTATCTGTAACTCTCACAGTAATTTGGTTATTATTCAAATTGCACTCGCTCCGTGTAAAAACCGCATTTTTGTTCAGACCTGAAGCCAATTCTAACGTAGTGGAAAAAGGCTTCGCCTCAGATGATGATTAGATGTAACTTGTAATGTAGGTTAGTAGTTCATGCATATTACTATAGTGCATTCATATTCCTGCATTCAATTGCTATTTTTAAAAGGAAACTAAAAGACTTCCTGATTAAAAAGGCATATTACTCTGATAAAGAATTCCTTGAAGAAAAATAATTATTTAATATTAAAATTATTGTGATATCTACTTAAAATGTGATATAAATTTTATGAATAGTATGCTAAGAATATGATATAAAATGTTTGAATATTGATAATTAATATAATTATTTTAATGTAAACTTAACTTTAATAATGATTACATACTTTTTTAATATTTCTAACCATTTAAATTGCAATGCCTTAACAGGCAACTAAGTTCTAAGGACCTACCTATTGTTAACATCTCAAAATTCTGTACACTTAGTTCGCAATAAAGAATTTGAATTTGATTTATTCATGCATTATGTATAATTTTATTATGCATAGACATGAACTATAATTGCCGGAATCAGAGTGTTATCATTGACATTTCCAGCAGGTAGAAATATCAGTACAGTTTCGTATTCATTATTATTTTTACGCGGACATGAATTGTCATCCATCGTTATCTTAATTTAAATAATAGGTACTGATAAAGTGCCAATAAAAGAATTATTTTCTTAACTATTATATAAGGGAAATCTTCGCAGAGTGGCTGGCAGCAGCTGGATGATAACTATCATCCAGCTGCTGCCAGCCACTCTGCACTCTATTCTCAGCAACTGCTGAGAATAAAACTAAATGGCGTGTAATTGGAGAGGCCTATGTCCAGCAGTGAACTGCTATATGCTGATGATGATGATGATGATTGCATTAAGATTTTGACAGTGGTGTCCCAGTGGTAACGGCCGCGACTTACGAATTGTAGGTCGCAGGTTCGAACTCAGACAGGCGCTTTACTTTATGTAAATTATTTCATCACCACTGCTCTCAAAACGGTGAAGGAAAACATCGTGAGGAAACCGGCATGTCCTAGAACCATAAATTATAAGACATGATTGTGACATTTACCGACCCGCACTGGGCCCGTGAGGTGGATTACGGCCCATTCCCTCTCACAGAGAGAAGGCCTGTGTCCCAGTAGTGGGAACATTACAGGCTTATTTAATACACTAAGAACATAGTCCTATGACGAACATCTGACTCAAAGTCAACATTAGCGTGCCGACATCGACTTTGTCATAGAGATTTTTTGGAAAAAAAGTATCAAAATCAGGGTTAATGTTTGTGGCTTGGTGACACAAACATAATCATCTAATTAAACTAAACTCAGATCGTCTACTTTGTAAACTAAAAAAATGGTAACCATAATTACGAGTTTCAGTGTTTATGTAGATCTAGCTGGAATCCGCCGTGATCCACAAATATTTGTCACGTCACCAATCAAAATCTTCTATATCAATAAGAAAAAAGAAAGAAAATAAATTTATTTGCGGCAATTATCACGAACAAAAAAAAACACAAACCAGAAAAAGAACAAAATAACAATTTGGGCGACAAAATCGCCCGTAGTGCGGCGTCGTCGTTTGGGAACCAAATAAGAATTCGTATTCTGTTTAATTTTAGAAATCAGACCGTGATTACTGACCTCTAAAAGTATCAAGGTTCAAGGTACTCTTAAATAATAGAAGTCGATCTTACGTCAGTGCTAGGCAACAGATGGTGGTTAACAGATCATGTCACAATAAACAATGATTTATGACATTTTAAAACGTCTACAATCTTTCCATTCCCTCCTTTGATTCCCTCTGACAACTGCTAGCTTCCGCCAAGCAACAAGCTGCCAAGAAAATTAAAGAAGTTTGATCGGTTACCTACTATACAAAAGACAGGGTGACAGGCACATCCACACGCAGACAGTTTGCGTGTCGATGTTCCTGTCACCCTGTCTTTTACAGTTACTGTAACCATGAATTATTCAGCACATGATTCTAAAACGTTCGAAATTTTCGGTCAGATAACAAAAAAAAATCTGACGTTTTATAGAATAGTGCAATACCACCAGAAAGCGACAAGGCCGCCCATTGTACATATGTTTTGTAGTGATAAGTATATTTTTTGTTAAGTATGTATTATGTAATGATATGTGTTAAGTATGTGTATGTTAAGTATGTATTTTCTAGTGTACAATAAAGTATATAATATAAATGTAGGGGGTGTATGGATGACCAAAATAAACTTCACTTCTTGATAACTTCTTTAAATACATTTTTAATAATTTCTTACAAAACGACAAAACGTCTTATCCTTTAGCTCGCTCGCCATCTTCCTTTCTCCTTCCCACACATATTCTCTCATTCATTCATCGCTGCGTTCATATTCAATTTGTTTTCTTAAAATTATGATGCGTGCCGAATTAACATCTTACATAAATATAAATAAATACGTGATCAAAATGTATGGTAGGTACAGCTTTTTTTTTAAAAATTAATGTCGAAAAATTTCAACGTAGGTGGTTCAGAATAATGTACTGAATCCATTTATCCACGGTAACAGGTCGCGCATCGATGGACCTGCCACCCTGTATAAAGTCAAAACAGAATCTATCAAAAAAGTTAATTAACACAAAGCAGTAAAAGGGAAGCCATCAAAATTAAGGGCACAAAAGAAAAAATTAATGACCAGCGATCACTGCTGGGAGAGGAAGCTCGTTTACATAAATTCATAATATTTACGTGACTTTTAAAATGTTATTCCTGCAGTTTTTCTCCGCAGTGTCAGACATCTTATCTTTTACAATATTTTAGGGAGATGATTATTCACATCGCGACATCAATTTGTCTTTTAATATGCAGGTCAGGATCGCGTTCCGGAAATCAAAAAACACCTTAGAATGACGAATAATGTTATATTCTCCAGATTTTACAGCTTTTCCAGACCTTCATGCAAATAAGATATGATCAAAACAATATAGTGAGAGTAATTTTATGCTAACGTATCGCGCCATTACGGCATCGGTATCAATATCTACAGGCCGTAACCACAGGCTGTGGCCCATCACATTGCCGTCAACTACGCATTCTGTAGATCAAAATAAGTAACATTGCACAAAAATAATTGCTGGGAAACGACTTGCTGTTTGCGGTAGTGAGCATAATAGGTAATAGGTACTACGGGCTGGTATCCGCAACTCCACGTCAATGCGCGTATTTTGCGTACGGGTGGGAAAATCGATTCGATCCACCCCAGCTCCTCAAGTTAGGAAGGCCAGCAACGCCTTGATGTTACTGACCGTCTCACGTAGGGTACCTGGGTTACCGAAGTACTTTGCCCTGTACGTGGCGACCACGGAATAGATAAATAAGGTATCTATTCCGTGGTGGCGACCACCGGGCAGTTTAGAAGAACATGTGCCTGCCTGCATTCGCCTTGGTCCGTCCATAGTTTGCTATGTTGGTCTCTAGTACTTTTCCGGTAGTGATCATTGTAACACACGCAAAACATTCTTCCTATGTGGATGCATGCAACGGTACATGGGTCGTGTGTGTATTTAAAGTTGTATTACAACTTTCCGTAAAAAAGGCCAGTAAAAGTTGGAACTGTGACCTTCGATATCTCCGTAACCAGCAAATTAACAGGTATGGTCAGGAATAAAAAAATGATTATAATGACGTGGGGTACAAGGTACAGACACATCAAGTTACTACAATCTGTCAAATTTCTTTAATAGGTTTTCAACTTTATCGCTAAAGCATAATATTCAAAGTTGATTGGGAAAATTTGACAGTTTCGGGTAGCTTGATGTGCTGGCGTCTGTACAAGTGACTCTCGGCTTCGTTAAGCGTCTTTTTTTACACCCGTTATTGTGTCATTCGATCATGAATTATTTCAATCTGAACAAATAGTTAGGTGTTTTGCAAAACCTATTGTATTGTAACTGACAATCTAGAGTCCTGCAGGGTAATTGTGTAACAGTCACAATCACAATGAATATTGTTAAATTGTCATAATGGAGATTGCCCCATTATGACAATTTAACAATATTCATCGCGTTAAGGCTCCTACATACAAACAGGCGCGACACGCGATATAATCGCTCGCGACACAAACGCACCGCTCGTTGCGCGTCTTGCGGTGCCTTTGTGTCGCGCGCGATTTTGTCGCGTGTCGCGCCTATTTGAAGGAGCCTTTATTTGCGTTGTCGAGCAGAAGAAGAAGAACATAAGAGTTTCACAAAGTATGAAAGGTCTAGTGATCGCAAGCGCGTACGCTGAGCGTGACGTCCGGGGTTTGATTCCTAGGTCGGGCAAAGTGTTATTGTGTGTTCCATCTGGAATATCTCACTATAGCAGCCCGGAGTCTGGAGTTGCGCCCGGTGCTCGGCAATAGGCTCGTCCCTTATTACAAGGGGTTTAAACGTAACTGGCGGAATGTGGGTGTAGAGGGGTCCGTGGCTAAATAATAACAGCCGCACAGGTCGATCGACCAGGTTAAGCTACGCTCGCCGCGGTTGGTTTATTGAATAGTTGTTGCTGATATGGATCCTTGAATCAGTATCACAATTTATTTGAATTTCATTATAATTAGATTCATAAGACCCTTGTCAGAAGAGTTGGTGCCAAGGCTTGGGCTTTGTATCTGTTTGTCAGAAATACAAGTTCCTAGTACCCTACAATACCCCACTTTGCCCGACCTGGGAATCGAACCCAGGACCTCATGCTCAGCGCTTGCGACCACTAGACCAAACGGGGCAATCCTCTATGGCTACCTCTAAAATGTGCAGTAAGCAATTCAGTAGGAAGAAATAATTACAATGGATATAAAGTCTATTCAAGCTTGTTTCAAATTTATGTCATTTCAAGTTAAACAAATATCAACTTTATTTTAATGTTAATTAAGTTGACTTCAGAGTTAATATTGATTTAAATTGTGAAACATTGTTCTAATTATAACAATGTTTCAAAAGTTACTCGTGTAACAAATGTTGTTCTAATAAT
This sequence comes from Oligia fasciuncula, assembly GCA_963082905.1. Classification (NCBI taxonomy): domain Eukaryota; kingdom Metazoa; phylum Arthropoda; class Insecta; order Lepidoptera; family Noctuidae; genus Oligia; species Oligia fasciuncula. Next base: position 8,199,871 of record OY720395.1, on the reverse strand, counting down.
TAGGAAAATGTTTAATTTTGAACGAAACTCCTCCCAAGGAATATTACAAAGTTGACATACGTATCTAAATAAAAGACGAAACTTAAACAATATGGGGTTTATTTATAAACGATGATCAAAGTGACGTTCAAACGTTAAAAATGTATGTTAAACAGTTGCTAATCACTACTTAACTTTAAGCAACGTTTATGAATAAGCCCAGGTACGCACGGGAGCGTTTTCCTGCGGCGATTTTTTGTCGCGCACTGGATTACCAACGCACTGCGTAGAGCCGAGAGTTGAAAAACCAGTGCGCGATAAAATTCCGCCGCGATATTTTTACGTCCTTGCGCACGTGGGCTAAATGGGTTGAAAAAGTTGCCCCGAACGGGCGGAGTAAACATAACGTAAATTCTAAATTTAAAAATACTCGTTTTGGACAATAACATATTTATAAAGTTTTAAGACTTTATTCATAACTAGCTTCTGACCGCGACTTCGTCCGCGTGAAATTTATTGTACCCCCACCCCGTCGCAACACTTCGTATTCGCTTAGCGTTCTTTTTTATTTTTATTTTTTTAAATTTCATTCTGACTGTTTTTCTTTTTGCTCGGCTCCTAAGGGTCATAGCGTGATATTAAATAACCTATAGCCTTCCTCAAGAACTGGGCTATCAAATGCAAAAAGATTTTTTCAAATCTAACCAGTAGTTCCAGAGATTATTTTTTATTGTATATACTTTTCCGGGATAAAAAGTACCCAGTGTGGTGCCCAGGATATTAAAGAAAAATCATACCAAGTTTCATCGTAATCGAACCGGTAGTTTTTGCGTGATGCCTGAACAAACAGACAGACAAAATTTTTTTTAATCACATTTTTGGGTTCGGTGTCGGTCTAGTAACACCATGCCATTTATTTTTTTGATATTTTCAAAGTACAGAATTTTCACTTCTACAGATTAAGTATTAATAATAAGTAGGTATAGACTATGGGAGATTCTAATTGTGCTTGTCGCAAAATAAATAACCATATGGCCATTGGATAGATGTATTATAGATTTAAAAAATCTTCGCAGTTACGTTACGTTCCTATACGTAGGTACGTCACGCGTTCGTGCAAGGGCCTCAAGTATTGTATTGTATTGTTTGAGAATTAAAAACTTTTGCGGATTCACGTAGATTCACGTATTCACGATATTTCACGTATGACGACAGTTAGCGACGAACGCTGACATTAGTTAGTCATTTATGACGTACAGGAACGCATCCCATGTTTTTTGCTAGTTTTATGGCAACATTCTGCAGTTAAGTATACTAGCACCCTAACTGCGTAACACATTTTCAATCACATTTTGAATCATTTTGAAGTATATTTCTAATCCCTTGCTTCATATACCTATTCGAATCTTTGCTCAACAACGTCAATAAGGCAATGAATGTTGTTGGACTGTCAAAATAAAAGTCATTACTATAGTTTGTGTGTTACGCAATTACCCCGCATAACAACGCTTCAAAACATCTTTTGACAGATAATAAAAAGCAAACCTAAATCAAGAGCGAATTTCGTTGCCCTGTTGTTATCTCGACCGGCTTGTAAATAACAGGCTTACAATCCACATTAATATGCGAGACCTCTATATTAAATTAAATAAGTTATAATAAAGCCCGGGTTTACCGTAGATTTATCTAATTACTTGTTTCTGGCTTCAAAATAAATAGGTGCTTATAAAGGGTGACTTGTATTCCTTTCAGGACATAGTGTGACCCATTTTCAAGAATTAATCACACACCTTGGAAGGAATACGTCAAATGACGTGAGAGCAGTGGCGAAGGTTCCATACAACTCGAAACAGTCGGTATTCTATAGACAAATAATATAATCATATTATGATATCCACTCCAGCTTACCTCTTACAAAAATTGTCCCTTCGCTACTGTGTGAGAGATTTAAAAAGCAAGTGAAATTTTGAATTTGGTATCCACAACAGGCGCTGATGTATGTAAGTCATTTAAATTCCGTACATGTCTGTGTTTGACCAATACTGATTGCAATTATCAAACTGGCAAACCACAGAAGCTAGATTGAATTTAATCCCACTATGTGTTACAAATAACGGTAACTATCAGCACGAAAAGTTATAAAAAATTAGTCAGGTCTTGAAACTGTATGTAGATCTAATCTATACTAATAATAAAGCTAAATAGTTTGTATGTTTGAACGTGCTAAACTCTGAAACTACCAGTCCGATTTGAAAAAATATTTTTGTACTAGCAGCGCTCAGCGGTTTCACCCGTTTAAGTGTCGATCCCGTGAGAATATCGGGATAACAACTATCCTATGTCCTTTCCCGGGACTCAAAATATCTCTATACCAAATTTCATCTAAATCGGTTCAGTGATTTAAGCGTGAAGAGGTAACAGACAGACAGACACTCTTTCGCATTTATAATATTAGTACGGATTAGTATGGGTTTAATAGCCCAATTCTTAAGGAAGGCTATAGGCTATTTAAGATTGCGTTAGGACCCTTAGGAGCCGAACAAAATGAAAAAACTCAGAAAGAATACTAAACGAAAACTAAAGCCGGATTCATACTACTGTGTTGTGTCGTGTCGTGACGCCTTCTGACGCAGTGTTAGACAATCAAAACTCGTTGTAATTTGACGTAGTCCTGAACAGATTCGTTTGATTGGTGTATCCCGAGCCACGACACAACACGACACGGTAATGTGTCTGTGGCTTAAGTAATGGCGCGGGCGGGTGATGCGATGCGACGCGGTGGGTCGAAGGAACAATAGTCGCGGGCAGCGGCTAGTAGGTAATATTACGAAATCAACGACGCTCCTGTAAAATACAGTTTCACTAACTACTACTCGTATTTCAAAAGGCATGAATTCTAATGTAGGTATGTAACCCTACTTAATCATAAAGGAGTACACGTAATACCTACGTAACTGAGAAAACTTTCTAGTGTTAAAGTTCGTACTTGACCGTGTTAACATGAATTATTTTAGCCTCGTGAGGACTTTATAAAGCACTAGTAGCTTCTGCCCGCGTTTTCGTCCGCCTGTAATTTCTTGTTCCCCCGACCCAACCCGTCGCATTGCATCGCCTGCCCGCGCTATTACTTCGTTTTCGCTTGGCGTTCTTTCTGACTTTTTCATTTTGCTTGGCTCTTATGGGTCGTAGAATGACGTTAAATAGCCCATAACCTTCCTCAAGAATTAAGCTATGAAATGCAAAAAGAATTTTTCAAATCCGTCTGGTAGCTTCAGAGATTAGCGCGTTCAAACAAACTCTTCAGCTTTATTATAAGTAGAGATATACACACGCCTATAATGTGACTCAAAACTTACTTATGTATTTATTAGAAACAAGACATGTGTCAATACTTAAGTACCTAAGTTTTGTAGAGAAGTGTGTATGTGTCTGAAGTATGTACTTCAGACACATACATACTACAGACTCGCTATAATTTTTAGATCAAAGAATCAGAGGGTTATCACAGAAAGGCGGTTTCGAAGAATTCCATCTCTTTCAATCGAGAACAACACGAACCTACTTGAAACTTTGCCGACCGCGCAGTGGCACCCTCATCATTTGTTCGGTTATTTCTTTTATTTTAGAAAGAAAATGCAGAAAATAAGCATGTTACGTTGTGCTCCACAGAATTATACGTTATTATTATTACAAACGGTAGTTTTACATTGTTAAGTTTTAATATAATCTTAATAAAACTAAACTTGATCTCCTGTTCTTGGGATTGATGATACAAAAGTGGCTGTAAGGTATGTATCTATACATAGTATAAATACGAATAAATAAAATTGAAGTGTCTGTTTGTAATGTCAAAATAACAGCTTTTTCACTTAACTTTTTTCGCTTAACAGCTTTTTAACTCGGAACAAACCCCACAATTAGGTACCCACTGTACCCAGCTTGCGTCCCTGCGTGAATTACGAATATTGCCCGAAATGTTGGCAACCTAGTCAGCGTAACATGTTGCTACTACTGCTAACTGGTTCCTTCTCCTCAAGTCGTACTCCTCATTACTGAGGGTCGTGATCCTCCCTTGAAAACATCTTTTTCCTAACGATGTTTCGCCATCTCTGTCTATCCTCAGTCAGGTGAAGCGCGTCATGAAATTTCGTGTCAAGAGAAGAGCTTATCTGATCGCAAAGGGCTGCAACCTCTTGGTCGTTTACCGTCCACCATGCCGGTAACCATTAGTTGTTCAAGGTTATTGCCATCTTTTCTCGCTATGTGGCCGAAAAATTCCAAAACTCTGTGGAGACAGGTCGTAGAGAGTCTGGTCTTTATTCCGACCTCGCGTAGGATAATAATAGACTCGTTGGTGCGGAATGCAGTCCATGGTATCTGAAGTAACGTCCTCCAATACCACATCTCGAAGGCGTCTAAACAAGCTCTGCCGGCCTTTCTCAAGGTCCAAGTTTCTGCTCCGTATCCAAAAATTGAAAAGACCAGCTTGTTGACCAATTTCACTTTGGTATTTCGCGAATATATATAGCATTCTTGGCCATGCCTATACGTCTACGGATTTCTTTTTCGCAAGACCCCGTGTTAGTTATGTTAGAGCCCAGGTAAATGAAGTCATCGACCGTTTCGAGATTAAGAGCGCCAGTAAGCTCTAACTTATGTGCTCGGTCCACCACCATTAATTTGGTCTTTGCGTGGTTGATTTGTAGGCCCACTTCCATGCTGATACGTTCCAAACGCGAACTGGTTACTAACACACAAAAAAATTGTGATAAACAAAAAAAAACTCGCACTAGTTACGTACCTATTACGAATTCTGTTTACTAATAAAGGTTAAGGAAAACCTCAAGATTATTAGCAAAGCGCCAAAATTTATCCATTTTTTCGGAACCAAAACAATAAAAATATAATTTGCTCATAAAACGTCAAAAAAAATGCATCTCACATTTTATCGTAAAGTCATTGAGTACAATTAGGTAGGAAGTTTTTAATCCCCGCAAAAGCTGAAATGCTAAAATTGGATGCTAAATTAATTAAAAATAACTCATACAAAATATCTTTTATTACCGTTTACTGGCCGGGTCGGTCCGGTTTTACCCGTCGAGCCGTCGAACAGAAAGTTTATTGACATGCGTTTATTAAAGATCAATATCTTTAATATGACAAAAACATAGAAGAAGAAAAAGTTTCGATCTGTCTTCAAAATTAACATGCTGACTGGAACAGACAAGACAAATATTCGAAAGGTAAGCATATTCGTGGTGAGGCACGTGCTTCAACAAATGCCTTACCACGAATACGAACGTCCACACATTGCGAATCATGCGATGTGTGCCGTGCGCTGCGCATGCCTCGCAATGTCTGTATCCGAAGATATATCAAACAATACAATAACTAAACGCAAACAGTCTTTTCTGTGAAAACTATCTCGTTTATATCCGCACTGAAAATACAGTATTGACATTGACTACTTGCGGTACACAATAATATTTCTAAAAAAAAATTATTAAGTAGGCACTACGGATTCATAAGCGAATTTTTGTAACGGAGTAGCCTGGCTACTCTAGTAATCAACCACATACTGGAACATTATTAAAAACTAGCTTCTGCCCTCGACGTCGTCCGCGTTGCAGTCAACTATCCATATTACTATTATAAATTCGAAAGTAACTCAGTCTGTCTGTCTGTCTGTATGTTACCTTTTCACGCCTAAACCACTGAACGGATTTCGATAAAATTTGGCAAAGAGATGGATTGTATCCCGGGGAAGGTCTTAAGATAGTTTTTATCCCAATATTCCCACGGGATCGGCAGAACGTACTGTACAGTTCAAGTCATAGGTACCTATACAACATTATTGTTATTATATCTACAATGTTATTGTTAGTAGGTATATGCGAAATCCGAAACACGTGTCTAGTATTTTTATGTAAAGAATCTATGTTCTTTCAAAACTGTATCATGAAAAATCACAAAGTTATAAGCTTGTTAAGTTACCTGTTTGTCCGTACAAAAACATGCTCACCCGCGCCGCTCCGTCTTGCACTCATTGATAATAGTACCTAGGTACCTAACCGTTCGGCGCGGAGATTGGATAACCTACTTAATGTCGCTCGGTGTCCAACTTTTAACCTTTTTTAAATATTTTTGGGACAAAATATACCATGGGGTAAATATTATTGGAATCGATTCAGTTACTTATTCTGAAAAAACTATATTCAGGTTTCGCATAAACTATAAATAACGTTGTAGATATAATTAGAGCCCCCAACTTTTCGCAGTGCGCAACATTACCCAGACCACATCACCACTGTTGTTCTCATCGTTAATTTAACTTTGATGAAGTTTAATGACCTTGCATCTTATGTTCTTGGTACTTCGGGGACTTTTTGCTAATCAGTCTTTTTTGCTTTGGCAAAAAGCTAAATTCTTTATGTTTTATATATCTACCGGTCTTAGCCGATTATACGGCTATAGCCAACCTTCATCCCTGCCACTCAGAAGCCGAGATATTTAAAGAAGGTCATAACTTAACACTTAAACTTGAATTGAATACATATGTTGCATAATGAAGTCTTCTGCGCTAGTATAATGTGTTGTTGACACGCAACAAATAACGAGCCCTTACATTTTGGTACTGAGCGCGTAACTTTTTTTTTTGTTATAAATGGCATCTTGCAGTTCAACCTTTGAGCTTTTCGTCTCTTGCCTATGGATGCCTCAATAAATTAAGGCCTCCAGCCAGGGCGAGCGCGCATCGCCGCCGCAGTGAAATAATTATATACCTAGTACTTTTATTTATTAAAAAATAAAAGTATCAATGTTTGTTTCTTTTTTAAATGATATTGTTTAAGCAATTATTGGAGACTACTTTGGTATAAATACTACGTGAAAATGATGTAGAAGTTCGGAGATATTCAGACTTGTTACCATTAGAAATTCGAATTAGGTCCAGTAATTTTTCTTTATTTATAAGGCATAACAAAAATGTATTCTATTATTATAAAAGTATATGATATTTGTGTTAAGATAAAAAAATGTTTTGGTGGATTATATTCAACAGAATCTGCAAATTAGAGCTCTCAAATCAGCTCTCCTTGAGTTTTTGCCTAAACATGCATCAGGAGAACGATTATTGCTAAAGAAATAGACAAATAATAAAAAAATCGCTTTATAATTATTGTAAAAGAGAAAACGAACTATTATATTTTTGCAATTAATACCAACCAACGAGTAGGTATTCAATGTCAAAGAGGAAATCATGCATTACGCGCATTTTTGTAATAGAATATATATATAATTGAATTGAGCCTACATCACCTCAAGCGGCTCAAGCTTACCTACGTATATTTAGGTACCTAACCTAATCTACGCCATTTAGTTTTCAAACAAGTAAACAAACTAGTGTTTTTAGAAAAACAACTTCAATACCCATACACAAAGTTCAGTTTGCGCTACAACTTCAAACATTTTTATGAATTTTTCGATAGTAGATACCAATCATTCTTAATAAACTTAATTTTACACTAGTTGATATTGTTTAAGTGGAAGTAACATCAATTAGAAGCCCTTGTTTGTAATTGATGTTACTTCGAATAACATACAGGTTAATTGAAATCGAATAAAAAAGATCGATTCTTCATTGAATTTATAATTACGCAATGCTTATTTAGGATGTTAATCTACGAAGTTTCAGGATACTTATGTAATAATAATAATATAATATAATATTCCACAACTATCACACAACGCCGTCTAGTCTCAAGCTAAGCAGAGCTTGTGTTATGAGTACTAGACAACTGATAAACATACTTATATATTTCTAAATACATACATATATAGATAAATTACACCCAGACACAGAACAAATGATCATGCTCATCACACAAACATTTGTCCTGGGTGGGAATCGAACCCACGACCATACATGATATACCATACATACCATACATTGTTATCATACCTTACCATGTATGATAACAATTAATGATATCATCATTTGAGCCGAAAGACATCCACTGCTGGACATTGGCCTCCCCCAAGCACCTCCACTTCGACCGGTTTTGTGCTTCTCGCATCCAACGGGTTCCTGCGGCCTTCACAAGGTCCTCGGACCATCTTAATGATACGTATCTTATCTTACAATATAGCGATGTTTAACATAATCTAATTTTTAAACATATGTATTCATTTTCTGTACTTGAGCTGTACAAGAGCGATAGCGCAATAGCGATTCACTATAAAGAGCGGCGGCGGCGTCATTATTTACATTATAATGTAATATTGTTCTGTGTCTGGGTGTAATTTATCTATATATGTATGTATTTAGAAATATATAAGTATGTTTATCAGTTGTCTAGTACTCATAACACAAGCTCTGCTTAGCTTGAGATTAGACGGCGTTGTGTGATAGTTGTGGAATATTATTATTATTATCATATAAATTTTTTTAATCAAGATAATATTTACATACTTAATTTAAGCTAATATTTAAAATAATAATAGGTATGTACATGTAGGTCGGTTAAGGAACCGACGTACATGTACAGTCAACAAAGGAGTTAAGTATACAGGAGCGTCGAATAAAATTTTAGTTTATTAATAAAACAGCTCATTTATTAAATTAAATTTCAGTCCAGAACATCCATCGGTTTCTTAGTAAACTTCAACTATATCCGACGCTCCTGTATACTTAACTCCTTTGTTGACTGTACATACCATAGAGGGCTATCTGGCAGAATGTTGATGCTCCGAAATTTATTTGGCATAACACACTTGGCATAATCTTCTCTAGACGAATATTTTTAAGGCATAAAAATTATTTAAAATAGGTAATTATTGTTTGGCCGAATGTTTATATGTCCGAATTTACAATGGCATACTTTTAAGATGGCAGAGTTTTATTTCGCATAATTTCACTTGGCATACTCTATAAATAACAGTACAATTATTTTTTAACGAATATTCTTTGTTCGGTGTATTTTTCATGGTATTTGAATGAACTATAAAAATAATGGTTTCTATAAGCGATTTTGAGACTTGGGGCACCCCGGCTTGGGTTAGGTTAGGTTCCTTTAAACCCTGTAGACAGAAATAGGGACCCCGCGAAGCGTGGCTCCGTCGACTACCTCTTATTTATTACTGCTTGTAAACCAACTTAGACCCTAATAAATTATTTTAAAAAAATGGTTAGGTTAAAACTGTGACCCCTTCGCACGAACTCACGTATGCCAAAAGACAATTCTGACTGTGAACTTTCTGCGATATGATGGTTCTACTTTTTAATTATTATGGATATGAAATTTATGCCTAAAGATGATTCTGACTTACAAAATTATGAGTTTTTAATGTATGATAAATGATCGTGTATGCCAAACGATTTTCTGCGAAATGAATTTTATGCTAACGCTGTTATTCAAAATAATATTATGACATAAAAAGTTCTGCTATAAAGGGGGGACCCCATGTAGGTATATGAAAAAATGAGCAAAATAATCATAGGGCATCAAAAAATTCGTCTGCATCGCTGTTAACAGGAACAAAGGTTGGCAGCATTGCCACGTTGTATGGCGATGCTAATTCATTAAAATTTAAGTAACTTTACATAACATTAAAACAGGTGTACCTACCTACACACTTAAATAAACAGATTTTTCTCGTTATATTTTAACATTTAACGTACCTACTTTACTTAATTCAATGAAAACACGTTTATTTTTAACTTGATGAAATTGGGCCAGCTAAAAGGCTCTTAGACTGTCGAAGTTAACATCAAAAAGTGATATTAATAATAATAGTCGCCCGACCGATTTCGGTCACGGTGGCCAATCTGAACACAGATTAGCCTGGTACGCAGAAGATATAATAGTGCACAAGTGTGTGCGTGAACACAGGTGCACTCTCTGTTCCTTTACTCTCAAAGTCCGATGGGACGAAAATGCGACACGATCGGGGAGAGTTCAGGCGCAGGACCAACCACTTTACGTGTCTATCCCGTGTCTCAGCCGGTACCGAGAGCCACTGCGCCACTTCGCTTACGTCACACATTCACAGCATTCATACAACAGTGAACAAAAAACCTATAAAAACAATAGTCTACAAATACATTGTTTTAAAACACGGCTATTAAAGCCGATGACTATAATCCCAACAAAAGGCCATAATACAGTTTACGAGCGAAATAAATAAAATCAATTGGTGATTAAAATGGGATCTCTATCTTGTACCGACACTTGTGCTGTTCAATAGTCTTCGTAGACTTCGATCCAATTAACGTAATTGTTTTGCTGATTGTATACAGTGTTTCCAACGCTACGTCTTCCGGTACGCGGTCGCCACTCCAGAACCTTTCGGCCCCATCGGCCATCTGTTCTGCGAGCAATGTGCCCTGACCACTGCCACTTAAGTTTGGCAATTCTTCGGGCTATGTCGGTTTTCAGATGGCCGTTGGGGCCTAAAGGTTCTGGAGTGGCGACCGAGTACCGGAAGACGTAGCGTTGGAAGGCCTCAAGGTGGTCCGACGACCTTGTGAACGCCGCAGGAACACGTTGGATGCGAGAAGCACAGAACCGGTCGAAGTGGAGGTGCTTGGGGGAGGCCTATGTCCAGCAAAGTGGACGTCTTTCGACTGAAATGATGATGATGATGATGATACAGTATTTATGGAGACCCTATCTTTGCTCTCGTTTCTTAGTTTTTACAAAATATACTCCTACTGTTTTTACCTGAATAATCCTCACGACCTAATTTTGGTCACGGTGGCCAATCTCAACGGAGATTAGCCAAGTACGCAGGATATGTACACAAGTGTGTGCGCAAACATAGGTGCACTCTCTCGTGCTTTAGTCTCATAGCCCGATGGGACGGCAATCCGAAACTACTGGGGAGAGATCAGCACAGGACCAACGGCTTTAAGTGCTATCCGAATCGCGGTGGGTTCACATCACCAACTTCCAAACTCTGGGCTACGCTACGAAAAACCCAATAACACTTTTACCGGCCCGGAAACCGAACCAGGACCCCACGCTCAGGACTCGCACTTGCGACCACGAGACCTACGAGGCAGCTTCACCTGATTAATGTATGGTGTACATTGGTGATTGCGAATTGTTTTTGTTCGTGCTCATAAAGTGATTGCCAGATTAAGTGTGCGATGCCACGTGTAGGGTACGTGCCACCGCACACTTAATCTGGCCCATAAAAATATTATTCTTTGTTTACTTGAAACCAATCTCGCATTCCCCGATTTGGATCGAATAACAATAAATGAATCAGCGGCGTATTTCCCGCTTAATTTATATTAGTCAAATCAGGGTAATGTGGTATTTAGCAGAAGCTTCCGCCTTGTGTGGTCACGGATCCAATTCCCACATCGGGATAACTACTTGTATGCCGAATGCGGTACACGCGGTCTTAGCCTGTTAGAAACATAAATTTATGGGCTACTAGATACGCCAGAGGCTATGCCCTATATCCTGAGGAGCAATTCGCGTAATTTTAAGAACATTCACAGTCTGGTCTAAGTTTCAATCTGTCAAAAATACCTCTAATTTTCCTACATTTTTGACATTGATTGTCGCTAAGATGTGATTGCGACTAGATTTACGAACGATAATGACGATACCTTCAGATGTATTAACTGCAAAAAATTAAAAGTGGATAGGTTACTTCTAGGCAAATGGTACGTTTCCCTAGAAGCATCATTGACTGTGGTATCACTTAAGATAACGTTTAGATGAGATAGTAGCAAAATAATGAAATGTACCAATCAGATAGACAACAAAAAGACAGACTTCTTTTATTTTTTAATCATTCAGTATTGGTACACCCCTTACTTCGCAATGTCCTGTGACATTGCGAAGTAAGTACCTACTATTCTTAGCCTGCGTCCATAAGACTCAGACGTCAGTGGACACGCGGCCACAAATAACTTCATAGCCTTTTTATAGACTTTTTAAGGGTAGTACTAGTAGTAGTAAGGTGTTGTGTTTTACGACACCTGTCTGTTCCCAAACAGTGCTATCCATTTTGGTAGTATTTATTATTTAAAGTTTGAGAAAAATTCTGTTACTAAGTTGTAATTTCCGCTGCCTACATATTTGATATTTGTATGCCGTTAACGGCAAAACATAAAGATCTCTGTACCTATTTTATTTATTTATAACACCATTTTTACACTTATGTGTAATAAATAAAACTTTCATTGTGACTTTGACTCTTGTTTCTAGTTTTTTGAACTATGCAGCATAGATTGTTTACTTCGAACGTAAATTTAACTAAAGAGCTATTTAAAAACTTCTTAGCCTTCTCAGTTTTACAAAATGCATTTTTCAGGTACTGATATAATATTGTATAATCGAACCTATTCCATATTGTCTCGTAAAATACCTATTATAAGACTTTCATCACGGTGCGTATCTCGGTGCAGCGCAAATGACGACAATCAACCGTTTCAAATAGGTTACAGTAACGCAGCATGAAACTCTGGTCTATTGTTAGTTCCTCTACAAACTTCAGACTCCGGATTACCGTTCATACCTGCAGGTATTATTAGTATTAGTTTTGCTTAAGCTGGAACGGTGAAATGCGTAGTTGGAGTATAGCTTCGGGAAGGGAAGTGTGAGGGATTATAGCACAATTGGTAGTTACCTCAAGCATGAACACTGCTCTGCACTGCGCCCTGTGATATGCGACGTGGGCATACAGTGTGCAAAATTGAAATTTCAAAGCGAATGTAAATCTGGTCAGCGAAATGTTTATTGATTGTGCGATTGGCGTTTTCATTTAAAACAATGCATGATGCCAGCCGTAATGAAATACCTGACTTGGTTTAGGGCTCGTGAAAACTGCTTAAGCTTGCTGTAAGTAAAGTGATCTCTGAAAATTTCACACAGCTCAAACATCTTTGCTGAAAACCACTTTTTTATTGTAAAAAAACATAATTCATTGCAATAATTAAGTGATGTTCGCACCACCTAACTATTTACCTAGACAATTTACAGTATTATAAAGTACTTGTAATTTAACGGGTTTTGATGAAAATTAATGGAACGCGTTCCAATTACTGATGCTCAACTTACTGAAGTTATTGCCATTCAAATAATAATGTATTGAGGACATGAAATTATAATGTAAATACACTATAGATAGGGTTATCACACACGACCTTCCTAGTTTACTCGATGGCTTCGTCTATGTTGCCCAATTAATTTCGACCGAATTCTGTAACTACATATATTCGAAGTCCAAGTACAGCTCAAAATTAATGAAGACAGTTACACCACTAATCTTATAATGGCACACAGTGGCTTTATATTTAATTATGTAGAAAATAAGGAAGTAAAAAGAAAATACGACTTACAACGGCGCGTGGCGGAAAATGAATGAAGAATCGTGAGTAATATTCACAAAGTGTGCTACGTGCCACACGTACGACAAATGAACGTTCGAAGCTTACGGAAGGTAATTTATACCGCAAATTGTGACTCGAAAGTGTGTAGAACAGCTTAGGAGCACGTGTTGCTACGACAAAACGCAATTTGTAGGTGTATGGGGTGTACCCCATATGGGCAATACCCAGCACCCTAATTGCGTAACACACTACCATAATCAGCCTATAGGTAATGTTCCCACTGCTGGGACACAGGCCTCCTCTCGGTGAGAGGGAGTGGGCACTGGGCAAATCAAATCAATATGTCCTATTGTGGTACTACTGTAGCACAATATGACCTGTGGCCGCACGTCAGTGGAAACAAGACCAGTATAAGCTGGCCTCGTATTCTACTGAAACTCCGTAGGTGCAGACGCCAGCTGCACATCAAGCTACTACAATCTGTCAAATTTCTTTAATAGATTTTCAATTTTATCGCTAAAGCGGAAGGTTCAAAGTTGATTGGAAAATTTTGACGGTTTCGGGTAGCATGATGTGCTGGCGTCTGTACCATGCTAGGCCAGCTCAAGCTGAAAATGTTACCACCGGTATGCGCTACTGTACCTACGCCTGACTAATTTAGTAAAAATGTTACCACCGGTATGCGCTACTGTACCTACGCCTGACTAATTTAGTAAAAATGTTACCACCGGTATGCGCTACTGTACCTACGCCTGACCAATTTAGTAAAAATGTTACCACCGGTATGCGCTACTGTACCTACGCCTGACCAATTTAGTAAAAATGTTACCACCGGTATGCGCTACTGTACCTACGCCTGACCAATTTAGTAAAAATGTTACCACCGGTATGCGCTACTGTACCTACGCCTGACCAATTTAGTAAATATGCGCTACCGTACCTACGCCTGACTAATTTAGTAAAAATGTTACCACCGGTATGCGCTACTGTACCTACGCCTGACCAATTTAGTAAAAATGTTACCACCGGTATGCGCTACTGTACCTACGCCTGACCAATTTAGTAAAAATGTTACCACCGGTATGCGCTACTGTACCTACGCCTGACCAATTTAGTAAAAATGTTACCACCGGTATGCGCTACTGTACCTACGCCTGACTAATTTAGTAAATATGCGCTACCGTACCTACGCCTGACTAATTTAGTAAAAATGTTACCACCGGTATGCGCTACTGTACCTACGCCTGACTAATTTAGTAAAAATGTTACCACCGGTATGCGCTACTGTTCCTACGCCTGATTAATTTAGTAAAGATGTTACCACCGGTATGCGCTACTGTACCTACGCCATACTAATTTAGTAAAAATGTTACCACCGGTATGCGCTGCTGTATCTACGCCTGACTAATTTAGTAAAAATGTTACCACCGGTATGCGCTACTGTACCTACGCCTGACTAATTTAGTAAAAATGTTACCACCGGTATGCGCTACTGTACCTACGCCTGACTAATTTAGTAAAAATGTTACCACCGGTATGCGCTACTGTACCTACGCCTGACTAATTTAGTAAAAATTACACAAATCGCATCGCATCACCTGCCCGCGCTATTACTTATCGTTTTCGCTTAGCGTTCTACCAGATTTTTTTCTTTTTGGTCGACACCTAAGGGCCATAGCGTGATGATAATTAGCCTATAGCTTTCCTCAAGAATTGGGTTATCAATGCAAAAAGATTTTATTTTAATCCGACTGGTACAGTCAACAGCAAAAGTAGATGATCAAAGTCAGAAATTCAATACTAATGAACGGAGTTCGCGTCAGAACTGTGTGGCGTCGAAGTGATTCAAAAGTATTCTACGTAGTAAGTATTCTAAGTAGTAGTATTTCGACGCCACACAGTTCTGACGCGAACTTCGTTCATTAGTATTGAATTTCTGATTTTGATCATCTACTTTTGCTGTTGACTGTACCTAGTTCCAGAGATTAACGCGTTCAAACAAACAAACAAGCTCTTCAGCTTATTATTAGCATAGATATAAAATTATTTAAACTTCTCGCACACAATAAGGTAGAAAGGCTTATTGCCCTAGACTTTCTCTACCAGCCAACCGAAGGTGGCGTAGAGATAAGACAGCGGTGCTCTGTTTAACAGAAGGGTATTCCCCGAAGACACCCACATTTCGCCAGTTATGTTTAAGCTCCATTTAACAGAGGGGAGGCCTATTATCATCAATTAGGCACAAACCCAGACTCTCCCGGCAGCTACTGAGTAATTTCAGATAAAAAAAAAACAAAATTTATAGGTAATTGTCGCTATAAATGCAAGTCTTGCCCTAATTACTAGCGGCTCATGTTTCCAAGTTTGAGAAACTAGGCTGAACTAGGCTCTATTAAGTCAAGACTGGAACTTCGTCTTCAATCGAGTCCTCAAGAAAATGGCTGGGTAGGACCATTACTTCCTTTTAATCCACTTATTAAAGATGAATTTCTAATCAAGAATGTACCATTTAATTTCACTTCCGTCCCTTTGTTAAGTGCGCGACACTCTTATTGTTCACTTTTGTCAACTTTTGACTCAAAGATTTTAGATACTTACCTATATTAAAATGCGCAATTATTCATTTGACGTCCGTTAATCAGAATTCCACATTACATACCTACCTGATATTTAGATAATTTACTTTCTTTAAAACCGTTATTTACCTATCTACTATTTAATAAATAAATAAAATAAATAAATAAATGGGGACCGTTTTTAATATACCTCGGGCTTTAATGTAATAATGTACGTATTGAAACCAGTTCTTTAATTATGGTAAATTCTTAGAACTACTTGTTTTCATTTAAGTGATTAAAATTCTAGCATCAATTATGCAAATGCTGTTTTCAGTAGTCTAATTAAAATAACACAGCTTCGTCACCGGCAAGAGCCCTTTGATTTTAATTAGGTAATTTATATTTAGGTACTGAACCCCAGTTCATCAGTCGATCTGATTAAATAAATCAAAAGCAATTTTGTGAGGTAAACAACATTCAAATGTTTATAGGTAATTTGAATATTCTTTCAGCTGAATAGAAATTATAATTAAGTAGGTATGTAACTACGCGTTTGATCGCATTTCCACGAAATATTGTTAGATTTAAGGCTTCTGCAAACAGGCGCGACGTCACAGCGCAACGCGACTCAAGTAGTACCTACAGCTTCTATAAAAACTTAATGGAAATTTTTCTACCAGAATCGCGTCGCACCGTCGCGCCGCGCCTCTCTGTAGGAGGCTTTAGTTAAATACTTTAATTTAAAAGACACCGGAATTAATAAGTAAGGGATCTTAATTGATTGAATGTGGCTTAGCCGAAATCGAATTAGCATTTACATAACATGCATAATCAGCCTATAACGTTCTGGGATGAGCTGAGACACAGGCCTCCTCTCGGAGAGAGGGAGTAGGCCGCTATTCCACCACGCGGGCCCAGTGCGGGTTGGTAGATGTCACATGTCTTTGAATTTTTGGTTCTAGGACATGCCGGTTTCCTCACGATGTTTTGCTTCACCGTTTTGAGACCAGTGGTGATGAAATTAATTTCATAAGAAAAGTGGCTGCCTGTCAACACATCTCACATCTCGTAAATCGGTGCCGATACCACTTGGCCATCACTGCTCACTGAATAACCATTTAACATTGTTTAATTTTATTTATCTAAACTTAATTAACTAACTAATCCTCACTAAATTATACTCAAAAAATAAAAATAAAAAACTATAAAAAATCTCAACTCGACGTATTTCTTACTTGCGACCCACCCCTATATTATTCCCTATAATAACAACAAATAATAATACATATTAATGCATTAGATTAATGTAATATATCCACACATAAACCTTCTGAAATAAATTCTCTAAAACAGCATTCAGAAAACAGCATCAAAATTCGTTGCGTAGTTTAGTAGAACAACGTGGTCACACGAAAAACAAATGCTTATAATAAATGGAAAGTTTTGCTCAATTGAGTAAATTATTATAAAAGCTAAGTAAAGAAAATAAATAGCTATTTAGGTAGATACATAGGGACTAAACGAAACCTGCATGTTCTAGAACCATGTGACATGTGACATCAATCCGCACTGGGTCCGCGTGATGGATTACGGCCCACTCCGTCTTACCGAGAGGAGGCCTGTGTCCCAACAGTGGAAACATTATAGGCTGATAATGCAAATCCCCGTCGTCAAATATTGTTTTTTTTTTTTTGTTTTATCAAGTTGATATTCACAATTTAATTTGAAGCACATCATTATCACACATAGAATCACTCCTAACTTTTTGATTACCGCACGCATCGACTACAGAAGAATGTGAAAACAACAATCGAGCGACTCAAACAACAACTCATTCCAGGAATTTCCGTGAAACGGTAATGGATTCATGATTATGGTTTGGAAATTATTTCGTTCTTTGCACGAGTGCTTTCATACATTTCTAGAGAAAATTCAATAAAGAGCATCGCTATTGAAATTGTTGCTCCGAATCAGAAGGTCTTTAAGGGAAAATGTCATCATTTGCAGAACGTCCACATGTTAAAACGTCTATTAGGTGTCAATGTCTAGAGTGGCAAAACGACTTGCAAGTAAAACGTCCAAAATGTGAAATCGTCAATAATGCAAAAGGTCAGGGACAGTCAAGAAAATAATGGAAAAGAAAAAATGGAAAGTTATCTTTACTTTTAATTTTTAAAGAAACAAAGTACACTCTTTTTAACCCCCGACAGAAAAATAGGGGTGGTATAAATTTAATGTGTCTTTCTGCGCCTTCGTACCTCCCAAACGGTTCAACCGATTGTCTTTTTGTTTTTTTTTTTCTGTTTGAAAGGTTACTTGATCAATAGTGTAAGAACTCTCTTCATGAACTGGAATTTGCAGGATACCCAAGGGATTACCAACTTACAGCATAGGTATCGTGTTTGGCTCTTTGGAATGGTCTCAATGAATAGGTTTTAGATAGATGGTGAACAGGGTCTGGTGATGGAGTAGGAAAGAGAAACGAGGAAAGAAAAATAAATTCTCAATTATTATTTATCACTAAAGCATTAGGTTCAAGATTGATTGGGAAAATACAGTTTCGGGTATCTTGATGTCTGTACCTGTATCAATCCCGCAAAAGAACCGATTTCCCTTGTTATAAAAAAAAAGGAATTTCAACTATTTCCATTCTTAGGCGAAACTATACAATAATTATAGTACAGGTAATCATATATTAATAACTAAATCAATGCAACCAGGAAAAATTCAAGGAAAAATTACATTAAATACCTAAATGTCAATAAAAAATATCCATAATGTGGAATTTGAAGTTGCCAGCCAGCATGTAGTTCCAAAGGAATATCTATCTTAAGTAGTACTTAAAAACTTATACGTTAACACGTTTAAGTTAAGATGTTATTATATTTAATTATTTCTTGGGAAATGAGTAATAAACAACCGCTTTGTACAGACAGACAAACAAACTATCAATACTGACAGATAAATGACAAGAAATAAATACATCTATTGATGACTGTACGACACATTCGTGATGATTTCACATTTTGGACGTTTTACTTGCATGTCGTTTTGCCACTCTAGACATTGTCACTTATTAGACGTTTTAACATGTGGACGTTCTGCAAACAATGACATTTTCGCTTATAATCCTTCTGATTCGGAGCATAATTTGTTACCCACCTATTAAGTAAATCTCGCTTATGAAAGCGTATTCTGCGTATTAATTTGTTTTTTCGTTTTATTCATGTATGTCACATTCAACCACCGGAATGACCAAATTGTCTTTAAATTCACCTTATTTAGACGTAGCGTTGGAAGACCTCCCACAAGGTGGACCGACGACCTTGTGAAAGCCGCAGGAACCCGTTGGAAGCAAGAAGTACAAAACTTTTTTACAAAAAAAAAATTCTTCCAATAAACGCTACAAAGTGAAAAATCGATGCTTTTGGATCTGTATTTTAGTTTTTTGCCACTGACTTCCGAAATTAAAGTTGTTTTTCACTTTGTAGTGTTTTTTTAGGAAGTAGGTAAGTTTTTTGTTTTGTTAAAAAGTTTTCCTTTCTCACTTTTTAGTGGGTCTGTTTATAATGTATCTAAGTTACAATAGCCTTATGTCAACTTGCTCATCACCTTTTACAAAATATTGCTTTTCCCGATGCAGGGACGTTAATTGTTGAGGATTTCTTCTGGTATTCCACCATCAGCATTTCACCAAATGGTGTTTTCCAAAAGCAAATGAAAAAAAAAATACGCAAATCGCTATAGGTGTGCCTATAATGTTTGAAGAGTTCCTTCGATTTCTCCAAGATCCCATCATCAGACCTGATGACAATGGGACTACCTGGAAAGTAGACCCTTTCAAACATTTTCGAATTCTTCTTCCTGAGGACCTAAAAATGCCTGTACTGTAGCGACTACTGCTTCAAATTTCTGTCCTCTGAGATATTTTTTCAACCTCGAAAATATACAGAAATCACTAGGGGAAAGGTCTGGTTAGTATGGAGGATGCTCAATTATTTCAAAGCCAACTTCTTGAATTGTAGCCATCGCAACGGTGGACTTGTGGGCGGGGGCGTAATCTTGATGAAACCAACTTTTTATTTGTTATGCATATAAAGTGCCTGTGAAAGTAGCTCAATGATCGAGGTATTCAATCCTTATTAGCCATTGACTATCTAGAAAAGAGAGCCCCGGCAGAATGAATCGCATTAAATTTCTTAGCAGTTGGAGATGATAGATTTTCCACGACAGACTGTAATCTTGTTTCGAGGTCGTAATGGGGAAGCCACGTTTCGTCCAGTAGTATAAATCGGGGGTATTCCTCAAGGCGCAACTATTTCTAAGCGTAACCAACTAAGCGCAACTAAATAATTCGTCGAAGCGCAACCATTAGTTGCGCTCACAAATTCAAATTCAAAATATTATATGTTTATTCCTCAAAGCGCGCCTAATTATCATGGTGCAATAAAAACGATCAGGATCTTGTTGCAACAGTTCCAAAGAGCCTCGGGAAATATTCAGTCTCGTTGGTTTTTGCGCATCGGTAAGCATTCTTGGTACCCAACGCGCGGATACTTTTTTCATCCCCAAGTGTTCATGTAAGATTTTATGCACTACCTGTTGATTTGCAGCAATAAAACCGCTAAAACAATTTTTTCGACTTTTTTAAGGGCGTCCCAAGCGAGGGTTATATTTGATGGATTTTCTTCCACGTTAGAATTCGGCGCACCAACGTGCAACTGTGGAATACGGTGCGGCATTTGCTCCTAATATATCCCGTAAATCTTTATTGACTTCTTCCATGACAAAATTTTTCAAGCACAGATAGTTAATATCCGCGCGTACTTAATTTTTTTCTATTTTGGCCAAAAGTTGCAACCAACCGCAAACAAATGACTAAGGTAACTTCTCTTCTCAGTCTGTGAAATGACTATTATTTAAAAACAAAATATAATCACTTTATTTATTTTTTAATTATATATCTAGCAGATATTCCAGCTTTACCACCCAGTAGGTATTTACTTTTAATACTTTCAAAGAGTTTGTATCTCATTCTCATTTTATAATGAACGTATTTTATAGACATTATGGCTGTTTGTTTTATATTGAGCCTCGACCACGCGCTTTCATTTTTATTTATTCTCAAAATTAAAATGACACTACGTCGCATTGACATTATGGACCTTGAACACGCAGTGACTGCAGTCGAAAGGGCTGTGGTAGATAATCCCAGGTAACGCTTCCCACCAGGCAAGATCGAAAGATTCTTCCTTTTCAATAAAGGAGTGGTAATTACACCTTTCCTAAGCGACACATTATTGTTTTCCGACATCCACGTGAACGAAGTCGCGGGCACAGTATTTATTCGGAACTAAGTGAAACTTTGGAACGCGAATAAATTGTATACTTATAGTCTATTGACTATAAGTATACAATTTATTCGCGTGCCAAAATTACCCAATAAAATGTTGGTATTTTTATGATGTTGAACAATTATTATTAATGAAAAATAAAATTTATGAATAATGTAAAAAAGGTACGCTAAAGTTAGCTTGACGAATTTTACGATCTACGATAAAGAAATAAATATGTTGAGCTACGTGGAATCAGTGGAAAAAAAATAATTTCGGTCAACAAGTATTTAAATCAAAACATTAACATGTTTTGCTCGTAATCGTTTAAAAACGCTTACATTGAAGTTTGATTATCGATAAACAAAAACTTAATGTTTATACATACTTTGAAATTTCACAGCATCCACTTATAGCAAAACTTCTCAACAATCCAATCTTGTCCCGTCTATTGAATAACTTCAACAGTTCAACACTATCACTTTTACTTTAAAATCACGCACTTGTACAGTAGACGCGGAAACTGGGCGCTTGTGCGTCGCCCGAACGACAAAGTTGCGGCGCGGACAACTCACGACTGAAAACATCCGCGCGCCGGTCGCGGCGGGTGCTCACCTTATGCTGCTAAGGTCAATGTCAGTACATCTCTATTATGTCCATCTCTCCTGAATGCATTATTGACTTATTTATTAGGTACACTAAGATTATCGAGATGCTATAGAAAAGTAGGTAATCGTTTAAATTGACGTAGATTTCTGCAAACGGCACATTCCGGCAGTTTCAGAAGTTTAAATTTTCACTAATACTCCAATTTTGTGATAAAATTTTAGAATTGCAATTATATGAAAACTGGTTCATGATCGTTAAGAATTTGTCGCTACCGGCTACGATCCGAGATAGGATTAATTTGGGAGAGTCCAAAGACCCAAAAATATTCCGATGTGATGATGATGTCTCTTATGGGAGAAAATGCAACGAAAAGCTATTAATTAAACTCATCATCATATCATAATCAGCCTATAATGTTCCCACTGCTGGGACACAGGCCTCCTCTCTGTGAGAGGGAGTGGGCCGTAATCCACCACGCGGGCCCAGTGCGGGTTGGTAGATGTCACAAGTCTTCGAATTTTTGGTTCTAGGACATGCCGGTTTCCTCACGATGTTTTCCTTCACCGTTTTGAGAGCAGTGGTGATGAAATAATTTACAAAGGGAATTTAGCTAATGTATTTAATTAACTAAAACGTTTGGAAGGAAAAAGGGGAGGCCTCTGCCCAGTAGTGGGACACAAAATAGGCTAACAAAAAAAAATTGTTAGGTATAATTTATTTTATACCTACTTAAGATATTTTATATAAATTTTTTGTAACTTTTCCTGTTTACTTAGATACCTACACCTAACTTCTCAATGAAACTAACAAACGAGAAACCCTTTTCAAGAAACGTGTAAATTGAGTTTGAAAAGTTAATTATACATTAATTAAATTAATAACACGTCAGTAGCCATATTGTTGGTACCTACCTAAATACCAAATTGATTTGATTGTCTCGTGTTAAATTTAAAGTTCTGAATATAATTTAAGTACCTTATTTTGAAAGTACTGTCGTAGATAAGTTCATAAAGTCTGCGAGAAGTTTCATGAGGGGCTCGTGGTAGGGTCGATCCAAGGGCGGTTCGTGGATGGGTGACCATTTATTACATATCGAGACCCCTCCGTGCTTCGGAAAGCACGTTATGGTGTTGGTCCCGTCTGTCATTCATAGATCTTTGACAGTCGTTACGTTAGGGGTAGCCAGAAGCCCAAAAAAGTCTGACAACCAGTCTTACGAAGAAAGGTCTTACCCAGGAACTGAGTTGTGGAGGACAGATAGGCAGTCGCTCCATGTAAAATACTGGTATTCAGCTGCATCCGGTTAGACTGGAAGCCGAAAGAGTAGGCAGATTAATTAGCTAGCGAGAAGTTTGTTATTTTTTGTAAAGTCGGGACCATAGATATAAAATATTTCTACGGTTGAGACTATTTTATTTTACACATGTATTTATATTTAATGTTTTTCTCAATGCCAATATTTGTTTTCTCCTATACAAGCCCACATTATGTACCTACTTATAGCCACGAACGGCATAGTACCTACCAAGGCGAATGTGGCTCTATACATAAACCTACGAGTTATGCTCAGCTCGTAAAGGTAACCGAGCGTGAAGATATTAAAGCTCAAATCAATTATCCCTATCGCAACTAGTAGATACTATAGAACTATGACGAACGGTGACTGCATGCTATTATCGCCCTTACGAAAAGATTGTTTTCTTTGGGAACTAAATCGTACTGAAGATTTTAGTGTGCTGTGCCAACATTGAAAGAAACACTTAAGATATTAAAGAGTTGGTCTTGGTTGTCTTGTCAGTACCTATATATGTAGGATATGTCAGCACCTTTTTATTTATTTTTGACTAGATGTGGCCGCGACTTTGTTCGTGTGAATGTCGGAAAACAATAATGCGTCTCTTAAGCTACTAATTCGTTTTTTTATATAAAACGTAGCCTTAGTTACTCCTTATAACATCATCTATCTACCAGTGTAAGTCTCGTCAAAATCGGTCCAGCCGTTTCAGAGATCAGCCGGAACACATAGACAGACAAACATTTTAAAAATAGTTTTTTTGTTATAGCTGTAATGCCAAATTATGTTTTTTTTAATCAGGTACTCCTAAGGGTTTACTTGATTATTTTCTATGATAAGTCAAAGGTAGATGAATTAGTCAATAAAAACGTTAAGATAGCAGTTCAAACATTTGGATCACTAGAATTTTAAATTATAATGTGGTGTGTCAAAGCTGAAGTGGAAAAATGTCAACTAAATTTTGGAGACCACTGTATGAACTTTCATATTATTATGCATTTAAGTAAAAAGCTGTTATTTTGACATTACAAACGGACATTTCTATTTTATTTTTATTCTTTACGAGTATGTATAATGATTTTTTGTTTAATATATTGAACGGCCTTTAAAATACAGTGTAAAAAGTTAAAACATGGTTCACATAACAGGTTTGGAGCACTGGCTTGCATGTTTCTTTTCAATACCATATTTAAATAAATATTGGGTTATATATTATATGATCGTGTATTCATGTACATAATTAATATGAATGTTGCTTGATTACCTTGACAAGATTATACAACTTACCTATTTGGTACTAATTTAGTACCTATAGGTATAGTTCGGTTCGCTATACCTACCAAAATCTTAATATATAAAATCGCGTGTCACTATGTTTGTACACGCTGTGTGCAATGAAATTTTGTGAATGTTTATGGTTGGTTCCAGCTTAAAAGCCTATGTTTTATAGTTTTGGTCTCGACAGATGGCGCTGTTGTAGAGACTTTTTATTTGATTTTTTCCCGATTTCTCATCCAAAAATACTTACAAATACTTAGAAATTTAACTTCCCTACACCTGAAGACACTTCAATATTTTTAATGCGGTTTCTGGTTTTGTTTATAGGAAGAAAGAGTCGTTTCATTTTGGAATCTCGATGTTTTGTCAAGTCGTAACTTCACACTTTAACATACCTAAATCCCTATTGAAGTCTAATGGGGTATGTGGAAGAAAAAAAACTTCAAAAATCCCCATTGATAGGGATTATCATTGGGGATTAGTCACTGACCTATATTATACAAGTACAATACGACAGACGTAACTTGGCGGGCCTGAACATAGGCACTAAGAACTTTCGCGCATGTTCTCTCACTCGCACTCGCCGCATGTCACCATTTGGTTCCTAAAAAATCTTACTGCGCAGCCTCCTGCGCAAAGTTCAGCCCCGTTCATGACTAAATATGCTATACGAAATGACAGTTGTTTTGCCGATTCAAAGCGCTCCGCTCGAGCGTTTCAGGAACTAAATTTGACACAAATTCCGCAAATGGCCGTCTTTTGGTTTGGTACCTACAATAGACTGTATAATCTATGGTACCTACCTACGTCTCTAACCATTTATGTCTAAATCGTGGAATAAGACTTTTTTTTGAGTATTTTGTGTTTACTACGAGATATTTAGAATATTATTTTTTATCAAAAGAGTATGCGCATCTTGTTGAACTCGCTATCAAAAATATTAATTCCATGATCATATTGAAGTCCAGCGTACTTGTTTATTACAGGTCAGTGGGATTAGTGGAATAACCGAATAACTTTCTGACAGACGGACTTAGAGAGTAGACCCCCTGGGGCGGGTCGCACACGCCAAGCGAACATAGTGACTAAGTTTTCTCTAATGTTTATGCATAAATAGTTACGTAGGTTTTGTTAAATATACCATCTTTATTATTAAAATTCAACCGCTTACTGCTTAGTCTTGAAGAAAATATATTCTGACATTTAAATGGACAGGCAGTCTAGAAGCGAATTGTAGAGTACTGGTTTTTATAAAAAAAAAATATGAACAAACTTGTTCAGGAAATGCATAATTTCAAAGTAAAAACGCACCGAATGTAGACTGTTAATTTTATTGAATAGGTATATTATATGCTGTAATTTGTTTCTTATTTACGATACATACGACCTTTATGTTTTTGTTTATTATCGTTTCCTAGAAACAATTAGTTAGGTTAAGCCCCGCGGGGTAATTGCGTAACACACTAACAGTAGGAATGGCTTTAATTTTGACAGTTCAACAACATTCATAGCGTTGCATTGAGAACAAACACAAAAATATATTCCAAGTGACATACATTTCGTTCGTTCTCACGCACGCACGCACTCTCACGCACGCACACACTCGAATACATACACACACTTACACTCCACAAATAACTACTTATACTTGAAATCGGAATCTGAGATAATTATCAAATGTGGAAGAACAACAAACTCAATGACACGCAGCAGGTTTCAAATTCTATTGCAATAAAAAATATCTTCTTTTCTCTATATCGTTTATAAGTGGGGATGAAATGTAAATTATCTGAGATTACGAATTCACGTACCTACCTATATGTAAATTCTTTAATTTATCTTATTCTAACAATTATTTTTTGTTATTGATTCTGTCATTAACAGGCTTTGTATGTGTACACATAGACATGGAAAGAGGTTATTCCCATCAACCATGCACAAATCCCGACTAACTAGTGCTGCTACAACTTTGCCCGTGTTGAGAACGGAACCCTTGATACCCTGCCGCTTGCGAACGAAGAAGTCACGCTTACACATTTTGTTTTATCTTACATAAGCTTATGCCCGCGACTTCGTCCGCGTCCTTGTTCCCCCGACCCATCCCGTCGCATCGCATCGCTTAGCGTTTTTCAGTTTTTTTTCTTTTTACTCGGCTCCTATGGGTCCTAGCGTGGTGCCTTCAACCTTCCTGAAAAACTGGACTATCAAATGCAAAAATATTTTTTTAATCTGACTCGTAGTTCCAGACTTCCAGGTATAAGCGCGTTCAAACAAACCAACACTTCAGCTTTATTATTAGTATATACATAGGTTGATTATTATTAGTATATACATAGGTTGATTATTATCAGTATACAGTGTGTTACGTAAAGGGTATGGACATATCAAACACACTGATTCTTTTGGTGATAATGAACTACATGGCAACATTTTTTAATACCTATACCTACATAATTATAAAGTTAAGAAACATTTAACTAAAAATCAATTATGCTTCCAATTGAATTCTACACATCACTAGACCAAGTCAGCTGATCGGTGTCAATAAACTACACACAAAAGAACAACTCGGTAAAAGATTTGTTTCTCCTGGTACTATTTGCTAAATGGGTTCCGCATGTTAGTTTTATTCCACAAAATATCACACATTTGAACACAAATGAGTTACTTGTTTTTTAGTAAAAAAACGTGCTGCCTAGTATGTATCTACGTAATTATTAATACAGTATGAGTATTTTTTTTCTTTCATAAAATCTTTTAAATATCAACTTAAACACTCTTAAAAGCTATAGCCCAAATTTTCTATGAATTAAATGACTAGGTACATACATGCAGTCATCATCAGTTATCCAACTAAGTTCAATAAATTTTCTATCTCAGCAATAATAACAATTTTCCTGTAAATCTCCTTTAGTTTGGCATAATCATCCTTTTTTTGTTTTTTTGACACTGTAACTAACTGAGATAAATGGCTGTCAAAAGTGTGTTAAAACTGTAATAATAGGAAACTACAAAACTACTCAATACAAAAAAATATATAATTAAGTCGAAAATGAACCCTAGAAAACTTTCTTACGTAACTTATGTGTGTCCTGGACTCCTGGTGCAAATAATGCCAGAGGGTTCAGCACATAATTTTATTTTTAGTCAATTTTAATTGAATAAGTAGGTGTTATGGCTGTAGTTACTTCTTAACAACCGCTGACATCACATACCGCTAATAATATAAAAAACAATTGAATTATTAAATTTATCCAAACACGTCACTTTGTTTACAGTTGTCCCGTTGTCCGATCGTCGATGATAGGCGCGTGCGCCGTATTTGAACGGGAAGTGTTTAAATTTTCCGTAATCAGCGAATGTCTCCATCATATGCAAGAGAAGTTATTTAAAGTACTAGGACTTCATGAGTAACGGAAATTTTCACAGTAATAATACTGAACCCTAATTTCTGTACTTTTACAATCATGTAGGATAACAAAGGTTACCCACACCGTGATGTTTAGGGTCAATGAGGCAGTTTTCTGCTTTTTATGAAATTATTTTTTCATTTTGATTTACAGCAGCATTTTAGCTTAATTATGTTTTATGTTCAAAACTTTTGTTTATTTCCTGATTATCCCCAATATCCATGTAAGCAAAGTTTAGCAACTAAAACTTACTTGTTCATTTCAAAATAAACCTTTAGTGAACAATAATTACAATGTTTGTAAGTATTGTTCATTTATTTTAAGATTAATTTTCAAATGTATTTAAGATGCTTCTTATGACGTGTTTTGTGTCGTAAGTCGGTCAATTTATTATGAAAGAAAAAAAAACTCTCTGTCTGTATCGGTGCGAAGTTGTGATTAGCAGATCAGTGATCGTTGTAGAAATTTTCGTGAAAATGTCGTCACGCAGTAATAGCGAATACTATGAGATGATGATGTGTACGCAGTGGAGTGTGATACCGTGCTCGAAATGGAAGTGCGAATTAAAAACGCCTTCAGGAGTGTAACGCCCCATATGCTCCGCAATGTTCAGCGAAATCTGAACGAGCGTGCGGCTTTGCGCGTACAACGCCAAGGCCAGCACATTGAACCTCACCTTTAAAATGTAAGTTACTTTAAAAAAATTCATTTATCAACTTATTCTTAATTTTTTACATAATTATTACGTTTCCCGTAACATCGTAGGCAAAGAAAGGGGCCGCGCCGCGCGCGGTGCTCTTTTACGATTCGCAGATCGGGGATTTCCCGATCGCCGCGGCGCCGCCGTTGCAGCGCCGTGATGTGCGTGTGTGCTAGGCGCACAGACACGTAATGGATAATGTTAATGACCCTCGTAGTGCGGTGACACGTTTGTTATGATTTCAATTTAATAAACTATCGAAATAAAAAAAATATTAAGCATTTTCAAAGTTATTGCTTTTGAGCTGAAACTTTGTACAGAGATTCTGGACTAGATACACTCTTCAACCCGTTTGTATGGATATACCTTTTCCGTAACACGCTGTATACATAGGTTGATTATTATTACCTAAATAGTATGTTTAGATTATATAACAATCTAACTGCCTACCTAGCTTCTAGTCCAACAGGTATTTTTTTAAATAAAACTTTTCAACACATGTATGTACTTATCAAGTATGGGACTGCTTTTCCTTGATCTATCAAGTTTTGAACATTCAGTAATTTATTTACTTACTTTTTAACCGACTTCCAAAAAAGGAGGAGGTTATGCATTCGGCAAGTTTTCTTCATGTATTTACACTGGTTTATGGTCCGTGATTACTGGGCCAATTTGCGTGGTTCTTTTTTCATTTCATAAAAACTTTTATTAACTTTGCTGGGACTGCCCAAGCAAAGTTAAAATAATTTTAAGTTAGCTTCAACAATACGTATGTTTTTCAATTTGTGTATGATGTTGATGTTATAATAACTTCCTGACAATGTTATTTACAGAGCAAGTATTCATCATCTGCCTAGCCTTTTCCCAACTATGTTGGGGTCGGCTTCCAGTCTAACCAGATGCAGCTGAATACCATGTAAAATACCTGTTCTACTGCCTATCTGACCTCCACAACCCACTTACTAGGTAATACGATACCCAACGATACGACACGTTACAGAGCAAGTAGTGTTATACGATTTTTATGGGGTAAGTAGGCCCAACCACAAGTATTTTTATCACTTTGCGGGACACTAAAAACTCCTAGACGTAATAACAACTCTTTTATTGTGTCTCGATCAGTGTTCTTCAACCGATTAACTTTGTTTTTGTAATAACTTAGTAAACAGGATGACATTTCAGCTGTCACCTAAGTATGCAAAACAGTCGACTGAATAAATATCTAAATCATGAATCATTATGCTACAGTTTCTATTGCCAAAAATACTATTTTATTATTATCTTATCCATTATCGTCACGTAACCAGAGAGCTGGCCTATATCTTTGCCCAAAAAATCATCATCACCATCAATGTTAAAGGCAAAGTTTTTTATTTGGTGTTTGAAATAGAATAGGTACAGTCAACAAAGAAGATAAGTATACAGGAGCGTCGGATATAGTTGAAGTTTACTAAGAAACCGATGGATGTTCTCGAATAAAATTTAATTTTATTAATAGAAAACAAACAGCTCATTTATTAAATTAAATTTCAGTCCAGAACATCCATCGGTTTCTTAGTAAACTTCAACTATATCCGACGCTCCTGTATACTTATCTCTTTTGTTGACTGTACATAGAGATCTCTCTAAAATCAACTGACAGTTGCTAGCCATTTTTTTAAAGTATACTTAAGTTGCTAACCCTACCATGTTTATATATTCATGAGACAGCAGTATTCGTGAAATCAAACTTACTTACATCTATTTAAAACGCTAAACTCGAAACGTCGCAACAATGAGATTTCCGCTAATACACACAACACAGCTTTTTACACAAAAAAAATTCTAGGCATGGCACCCAGATTGTACAGACACATCAAGCTACCCGAAACAGTTAAATTTTCCCAATCAACTTTGAACCTTATGCTTTAGCGATAAAGTTGAAAATCTATTAAAGGAATTTGACAGATTGTAGTAGGTTGATGGTCTGGCGTCTGTACTATGCAATTTTATATTAGACGATCCCGACCGTTATTTACTATTGGGTTTTTACATTTTTAAGCGTTGGTAAACAATCACTGTATTTTCTTTACTTACTAATCTTTGATCCATAATTCTTTTATTGATCGAAGTGACTAATAGATAATCGTCGCTGCAGAGAAACAATTACTTGCCGCTTTTTTTTCGAATTGAATAAAAACACATAGGTACCTACACATTTACAAACATGTAACAACAATAAACAAATAACTCAGTAATTACAATCAAAATGAAAATATATTATTTCACATTAATTACCCCGCACTTACTCGTATGAAACGTCAAACTCAAACTCAAAGCATTTATTTCAATTAAACCTTGTACAGGCACTTTTGAATTATCAAAATTACCTATAGTCTGTCAGTTAATCAGAAAGTTGAAGCTTGTTGGTTCCAATTGTCGTTTTCTATGGAGAAGAGCTGGCAGGAAACTCTGGTTACTCTTTTAAAAATAATTGGCTTTTACAATATTTTTAAATTACAGTGTTAATAGGTATGGGAGGACAGTGCAAGCCTGCCAACAAGTACCAGGTACTTAATAAATTAGATAGTGTTTAAGTTGTTATTAAGTTGTTGTTGTTAAGTTGTTATTGACTGACCGACTTCTTGACAATTCAAAAAGTGCCTGTAAATGGTTTAATTGAAATATATGCTTTGAGTTTGAGTTTGAGTTTGATTGTTGTGGTGGTTAAGTTGTTATTTGTAAAAGCACGATGGGATTGACATCGTCGCATAAGCGTATAAAAATCTCTTAAATAAAAAGATTAAAAAAAAATAGTTGTCTGTAACAGTCTACAAAGCCGACGACTACTTAGTTGAATTCTGACTATGTTTATTTACTTCCGACGTTTATATCCACCACCCACACTCAAACCACTGTTAATCCAATTTCAATACAGTTTTTAAGAAAGAAGCTTAAAAAAAATAACCTTTTCTTTAAATAATTTATTTTCAGATGTAGAGTAGAAATGCCCCAAAAAGGTAGGTACATACCCACAGTTCCTATTAGTGAATTTGACGCACGATTTCCTGCCAGCCTGCATCGTATATGATCGACTAATCGTACCACTGGGCAAAGTAGCCGGTACAAAGCCGCCTACGCTACAGCCTAGCTACGGCTACACCCAGCCACGTAGCCACGTACAGGTAGGATAGCTACGGCTACACCTAGCTTCGAACAGGTAGCCTAGCGAATGGCTACGACGCGACGTGACGTAGCACTCACACGCGGTAACAATTGTAGATGCATTCGTAGCAGGTAGTTTAAGCTACGAGTAATATTAGAGCGGGAAACTACAATACGGTGTATAGCTTGTTCCAAAATCTGATGAAACGTAAACAAACGGATCAGAAAAGGTACCTGTGGATGTAGTGCCCTTGTAGTGCCCTTACAAATTGAGTGCTTTGATTTCATTATTTGAATACTTAAACCCGAAATTCTCATTATAAAATCATCTTTTTCATTTGACAAAAGGTTAATTTTATAACCTCAATTTTTGTCGATGATTTTTCAATTATAATGATAATGTTATTCAAATAGCAGTTCTTGGAAGAATTGGTGAGATATAAAGTTGAAACCTTCTAAATAAATATAGATAAATGTGTTACTAATTCTCTTTAGTGAGTGATTGCGTAAGAATTGAACCTGAATTGGGTTTGTTTACAATTTCATCAGATGCTTTTAGAACAGACAGTCGGTAATAAAAAGTTACGTACTTTTGTCGTGTACCTATTTTGTCAACAGGCGTTTCTTTATTTTTGTTAGAGACTTAATTTACCCACAATGTGACAGGGGCTATACTCAGACGGGGCTTTGATAAATGGGCAATAATATTGTATTCGAGTACAATATGTTACATATTCGTGATTTGATTTTCTTACTAAAAATAAATATTGAGGTGCTATGACGTCATCGAAAGGAAGTACTTTATCATCGCAGCTATTGTGATCGCCACAAGCCAATTCTGAGAAGATATATAGGTATTATAACAGCCCTTTTTTATGATATTGAGGAAAAATTTTATGAACTTTAAGAATCGAAATATTTACTGTGATCTTTACTGGGAGATGCGAGATTTTGTTCGCTTCAAAGATGAATATTTCAGATTTTTAGGTTCCCAGGAGGATTTTGGAAAATATCGTCTTTATTGGAGCGTGAACGATACCCTACCAAATTTCATGTTACTAGGAGCAGCAGCCGGGAATAATATCCTTGGATGTTGATAGGTTTGTCCGAGTTTACAGCTAGAACACAGCTAGTCGACTCAGACGACAGCTTACGCTTTCGATGGCGTCCGACCCAACGAGGCGCGATCTGAAATACTGCTCTGGTAAACTACGGAGGAAACTGGAAATCCTGCTCCTTGTTTAAACCCATGTAGATTTATATGCATGGATAGCCTAGCCAATACGTTTAGTGAAGGAATTAAATGCTCTACGATCTCGCCCGTGATTTATGCCACATTGTTCTTACGTAAAAATCTGACCCGTAATCTTTTAAAGACTAGTATGCAAAAAAATAGTATGCAAGTCGATATAAACAAGACTGATACTTCCTCGTTGGCGTGAGCTATTTAGTTACAGGAGGTCTGACAAAAACAATACTTTGAGAGAAACTGTTTAATGGAATCACCTTGAACTATTTCAATAAAGTTGTGACTTGTTTTATTTGTTTTGGTTTTAAATAAAAGCAGAATTTATTCGTTGGTTTCTTTGTCCTTTCAGCAAGCTAATTGCGTAACACACTATCGATAAAAATCTGAATCATTTTGAAAGATGTGGCTAATCCATTGCTTCATAATATATGTTCGAAAAGTGTGTCTCCTCAACAACGTAAATAATGTTTATTGAACTGTCAATGTGAAAGCCATTTCTACTGTTTTTGTGTTAAGCAATTATCCCACAGGTTTTGTAAACGTTTTGGGAAAGAATTTTGCACAGCTTTCTCTCAATCAAGTTAAAACCTATGAACTCTCTACGTCACCTCATCATGTCATCATCATCATCTAGCCTAGCCTTTTCCCAACTATGTTGAGGTCGGCTTCCAGTCTGTCCGAATGCAGCTGAGTACCAGTATTTAATATAGAGCAACTGCCTATCTGATCTCCACAACCCAGTTACTGGGTACCTAATACAATACTCCTTGGTATGACTGGTTGTCAGACTTTCGGGCTTCTGACAACAGTGACAACCCGTAACGACTGTCAAACATCCACACACTCGGGGCTAGCTGAACCGAACCAACGCGAATGTATACGTACATCCGTGGTGGAGCGACTCAGACTGCCGGGCACTGCTTCTCTTGCAACCGAGCGGGTGGGCAGGTTGCGGATAGCCCAACTTCGGCTGCGGGACCGACTGCATACAGTCGATCTCGCACCCGGAGCATCTCGAAAGAGATCCCGGACAAGAGAAGTGCCCGAACACCAAGCCCCAGGTTTAGGGTAACCTATATACCTTATCCCATGTACCAAATAGTCCTAATCATTCCAACCCCTCCATATCCCTATAATTCCGTCAATCCCTAAATCCCTAGGCAAAATCCCAGGCCTAGGGTGACCCCCCGCAACCTATACCCCACCACCAAACACCCTCCCTCCTATCCTTTACATCCCGTTGGTCCCAGAGGACGGGTAACCTCGATTCCAAAAAAGCCCACCCCCTCAACAATGAACAAGCAGCAGGTAAAAGAAATTACCCAGGTGGGTTCCGGCCAAGCCGGGGAATCCCACACCGCTACGGCGGTCAGCCCCCAACGTATTCTGGGGGGGGCAACCAACTGCTCAACATTGCCGTGCTCTTCAGCACAGCCGGCTGCTGACTTAGCGCCCATTACCCAGGCAGCGACACACGCGCCCACAACTCCGGCTGCGACCAACGCGCCAACTACCAGCAACATGGCTGCGACTCACGCGCCAATACCTCCTACGACGTGTATGCCTCCCTCGAGCCTCTGGCAACAGAGTGTCGTGCGGAACAGCATCACCAACCCAGACATAGACGGACACGGACAGAGAGTGATGGGGAAGGTTGACGAACCTGGCGACCCTACCACTCTCCCGGTTGATAGAGTACGCCTGCTGAAAAAGCGCGGAAAAATCACAAGCCGGGGGAGGAAAGTAGGCGACCGAAAGCGCAGCACCCGCGAAGGCACTAGCCAGCGCGATGCGCGATCGGACGCCGAAGAGGTAGTACGCGACCAGCCCCGAATCCGCGACGGGGAAACCAGGCGCGAAAAGGGGCCGGACGCGGAAAAAAGAGAACGGCCGCAAGTACGCGAAGGGGAAACCCAGCGCGAAAAGCGGCCAAACGTGGGACCACGCGACCAGCTGCGAGTCCGCGAAGGGGCAACCCAGCGCGAAAAACAGCCGGACGCGGAACCGCGCGTGCAGGGGCGAGACCGCGAAGGGGAAACCCAGCGCGAAAAACCCCTGCACACGACAGAGTCTGCCGGGGGCGCCGGCCGAC
Organism: Oligia fasciuncula; assembly: GCA_963082905.1. Lineage (NCBI taxonomy): Eukaryota > Metazoa > Arthropoda > Insecta > Lepidoptera > Noctuidae > Oligia > Oligia fasciuncula. The sequence goes on along the minus strand of OY720395.1, from coordinate 8,164,877 downwards.
CCCATCACACCAACACTGACACGGACAAACCCCGACCCAAACACCATAGGGGTAGGCGAGGCGGATCCTTGCGCCCAGACACCACCACCCTGCCAGGCACCTCCATGCCGCAGCCTGGACCGAGCGGTACAGGGCCGGCGAAGAGGGAACGCCCAGACGACTCGGCTTCACCGAGTACGCTCCAGGGGGACGCCAAACGCGTAAGGGTCCACTCCGCCCAGGGGGAGCTGAGGACCTACGCGCGGGCCACAAAGGATATTCCTGCGCGGCTCGCCGTCGCTATCTGCTTCCCTCCCCCCTCCAGAGAATTGACAAATGACGAGGCCGAGCTGGTCAAAGTAGGCCTTGAAAACGCACTGATGGACACGGACCCGACAGCACCACTCCCTGCCTTCCGCGGATACCCACGGGTAGCGGAGGGCACAGTACAGATATGGTGTGAGGACGATTACGCCCTGACATGGTTGACCCGACATGTACCCCTCCTTAAACTCCCCGACACTGACCTCGCTTTGCCGGTACTTCGACAGTCCGAAGTGCCCACCCGCGTCAGAGCCTCGCTTTTCGTCCCTCGCTATAGAGGTGACATACGGAGGCTCCAAGGTATTCTGATTCGTCAGAATACGTGGTATGACATAGCCCGGTGGTCACTATACAGGGCAACTACCGTCGGTGGCGACAACTACGGGACTTATATGACCCTGGGTGTGCCACCGGAGGAAGTGGAAAGGGTCATGGGGCGGGAGCGACGGATATCGTACCTACTGGGTTCGATATACGTGCGCTTCTGGCCCACGACCCAGCCCTCGGACAGCACGACAGACCCGACGACGACACCGACAGTGACACAGACGGACGACGCAGACATCGCCCAACTTGAGGAAGTCATGGCCCGCGCGGCGATGGCTGACGACGTAGCCAGTATACCACCCGCATCCCCCGGCTGGAACGAGCAACTTCTTGCATCGTCGCCGGGTGGGCAACACGAAGACCAGTACAGAAACCAGGCGGCGGAGGTATTGTCCGATGGATCCATCACAGACTAACCCCCCCCCCCTCATCACCGTCACAACCACTCAACATCATCCAGACTAACCTCCAACATAGCCAGACTGCCACGGCTAGCTTACGCCGGGCACTGGAGGTTAACCCCCAAACAATTGCACTGATCCAAGAGCCGTGGATCAGGAACAACAGAATCTGCGGCCTCAGTAACATCGGAGGTAAGCTTATCCTTAACACGCACAGCTCAGACAAACCCAGAACCTGTGCCTATATACCCAAAGATATCCCTACCACGCTACTCACTCAATTCTGTTCCAGAGATCTGACAGCTGTCAGGCTCCAGACCGAAGGTGAATTCCCAGATGTTGTACTAGCCTCGGTATACATGCCGGGCGAGGACACAGACTGCCCGCCGAAAGAAATGGCCGACCTGGTACAGCACTGCGAGCGCACCAATTTGGACCTGATCATCTGCACTGATGCGAACGCCCACCACCCGCTCTGGGGCAGCGACGCATCGAACTCCAGAGGAGAGGTACTATCCACCTATTTGTTCTCTACTAACCTTAACATCGTTAACCGAGGCTCTGAACCCACTTGGGTCACAGTCCGAGGACAAACTATCATTGATTTAACACTTGCTACAGAAAACGCGACAAATTTTATAAATAATTGGCACGTATCGGACGAACCTTCTTGCTCAGACCATAGAAGAATCCGCTTCACTTTAACTACAAATATAAGGAAACCCATATCGAGGCGAAATCCACGGCGCACCGATGTGCCCGGATACAAGCGTCTCCTAGCCGCCCTACTAGCTAGGCACCTATCACAAATAACTATAAGAGAACCTGCACAACTTGAATACACTGTGACAAAGCTGTCAGAATACCTAACCGAGGCATACCATGCATGCTGCAAACTAAGGGCACCACGTACCAACAGTGAGAGAAATCCCTGGTGGAACGCCGAACTTAGTAAACTCAGAAGCACACTACGGAAGCAATTTAACAGAGCAAAAAATACCAGGCTCCCGGAAGACTGGGAGCTATACAAAGAAACCCAATACACATACAAAAAGCAAATCAGAACCGCCAGAAGGGCAGCATGGCGGAGATTCTGCGAATCCATCGAAACCAATAATGAAGCCGCAAGAGTAAGGAAGATCCTATCAACAGATCAGGACCGAACCCTTGGCGCGCTGAAGAAACCCGATAACTCATACACACTAACAGACCATGAAACCAGCAAGGTCCTTCTGGAAACTCACTTCCCAGACTGCAAACTCCTAGAAGACAGGACCTGGGAGGAGGTGCCAGATTGGACCCCAACGGAACAAGACTGGTCCAATGCCCACAATCTAGTAACAGAAGACCGAATAAAGTGGGCCATCAACACCTTCCAGCCATATAAGTCCGCAGGACTAGATGGCATCTTCCCAGCCCTACTACAATGGGGTGTTAATCATATCACACCATGCCTGGTAGAAATCTATCGGGCCTGCATAGCACTCAGATACATACCCCTTGCATGGCGCGAAGTGAAAGTCATCTTTATACCAAAACCGGGCAAGACCGACTACACTCAACCCAAGGCGTACAGACCCATAAGCCTCACATCCTTCCTACTAAAGACCCTAGAGAGGCTCTGCGATCGATATATCCGTGATGGACCTCTCCGGGCAAAGCCACTCCACAAACAACAGCATGCGTACTCCACAGGCAAATCAACAGAATCTGCGCTACACAGCGTGGTATCCAAAATTGAATGCGCAGTGGACCACAAATGCTCAGCACTGGCAGCCTTCATAGACATCGAGGGCGCCTTTGACAAAACCACTTTCAACAGTATCAGTACGGCCCTAGACAGACACAAGATAGACCCGTCTCTGAGCGGCTGGATCACCAACATGCTCAAACGAAGGGCAGTACAAGTGACCGTAAACGACACCACAAGGGCCATAGTGGCGAAGGGCTGCCCGCAAGGGGGCGTCCTGTCGCCGCTTCTATGGAACCTGGTCGTAGACAGTTTAATAAAAGAACTCAACGACAAAGGTTACTACACCGTAGGATACGCCGACGACATAACTATAATAATAAATGGCACCCACGAAAACACCCTGTGCAATCTAATGCGCCAGGCCCTGAAAATAGTGGAAAACTGGTGTGGTAAACACCAACTATCAGTGAACCCCACAAAAACTGAACTGGTTCTCTTCACAAAAAAGAGAAAACTGGCGACACTACAACTACCACGTTTCTTTGGTACAACCCTAAGCCTATCAACTGAAACCAAATACCTGGGCATCTTTTTGGACAAACAGCTGAACTGGGCAAAACACACTAGCTACATTACCACGAAAGCCAGCATATCACTGTGGCAATGCAAGCGAATGCTTGGCAAGAATTGGGGGATCAGCCCCAGGGTCACTCACTGGCTATACACCACAGTCATCCGACCAATAATTACATACGGCTCACTAGTCTGGTGGCCCAGAACAGACCTGAGCACAGCCCAAAAAGACCTTGAAAAGCTGCAGCGGTTCGCGTGTGTGGCAATCACTGGCTGCATGAGAACCACACCCACTGCTGCCCTACAGGCTATGCTTGGACTGCCGCCTCTACACCTCATAGTGAGGGAAGAGGCGGCCCTGGCTGCCTTCAGGCTCTTTACATCAGGGACCCTGAGCAAAGACTCTAGGGTCAAACACACACGTTTAAAAGAAGATGCGATCAAACGGCAGCCAATGATGGCATCACCCTGCGACAAAGCCCCGAAACAATACTGCTTTCAAAAGCATTACAACATCGTGCTTGAAGAGGAGCGATGCGACCACTCAGGCCCGAAAGAACTGAGAATTTACACCGATGGCTCAAAGACCGACTGCGGAACTGGAGTCGGAGTCTTCTCACACGATCTTAACATAAAAATATCCAAACCGCTGGGAATGCTCAACACGGTTTACCAAGCAGAGTGTGTGGGCATAACACAAGCGGCGTATGCTATCGCGGCCAGGAGAGTCACGAACACCCATGTTCGCATACTCTCTGATAGTGCCTCTGTCCTGCAATCCTTGGACAAAAAATGCATTACATCGAATCTAATACTAGAATGTCACAATGCGCTCGAGCGGATAACGGTATCGAACTGCAATACAGTGACACTACAATGGATAAAAGGACACAGTGGATCGCTAGGCAACGACGCAGCTGACGAGCTGGCCAGACGGGCTTCCAGTATGTCAGTCTGTGGACCGGAACCTATCGTGCCCATCCCCTTCAACCAACTACGCAGGTGGCTACAGGAGCACACCCATACACAAGCAGAAAGCTGGTGGACGTCGTCACCAGGCTGCAGGCAGTCCAAAGAAGCCATGCCGTCATTGAATGGCAGGCTAACCAGGCGCCTACTACGACTGGACAGGAAAGGCCTGCGCCTGGTGACGGGAACCATCACGGGACACTGCTCACTAAATAAACACTTTCACACTTTAGGCATAACAGACAGTCCTCTGTGCAGGGCTTGCATGGAGGCTGATGAAACAATTGCGCATGTGCTCTTTGAGTGCACAGGCGTCACCCAGATAAGGTCAGAAACCCTCGGGACACCCAGATCGTACACAGATGTTCTCAACAGACCAGGAGATTTGATCAGCTTCTGGAGGGAGGTGGGCTGGTTGGAATAACCACCGACGGCCGCCATGGCCCACGCACAATGGTCCACTGAAGGACTAAGTGCGGAAACCAAACCCTTAACATAGAACATAGAACATAGATAGAACATCCACATGACAGCCAGGACCAAAGGCTTAACGTCCTTTCCGAAGCACGGAGGGGTCTTGGTATGTGAAGATGGTCACCCATCCACGGACCAACTGCGACAAGCGTAGCTTAACAGCTTATTACTTAGCCACAAGCCCCTCTACGCCAAATTTGGTATGGTCAGCATTATTGTGAATGAGTATCAGTTAAATTTAAACATGATAACCAATTGAATGGGCCCTATTCGGGCTGTTAGGTATCGTACCTACAAGATTTTCAGTTTCATAAGTACCTAGAGGCTACCTTTTCATATTAATTACTAGCTTCTGCCCGCGACTTGACGTGAAATTTCTTGATCCCTCGACCCACCCCGTCGATCTCATCGGCTGCCTTCATTGTCGCTTAGCGTTCCTTCTGACTCTTTTCTCTTTACTCGGCTTCTAGGAGTCCTAGCATAATGTTAGTATTCCTCAAGAATTGGGCTATCAAATGGAAAAAGATTTTTTTAAATCCGACTGGTAGTTCCAGAGATTAGCGCGTTCAAACAAACAAGGTATAGATTTAAAAATAAAAGCCGAGAAACTTTCAAAATCAATAAAATACAAGCTTGCTTGTTATTTTTACGCTGAAACTGAAAATGTTACAATAAATTGGAAATACGAGTTCTCGTATAGCTCGCGCTGTCTGTCCATTCCTGCAGGTTCTTGTAAACTGGTCCGTAATGATTTCTTGTAAATATATATATTTTACTAACTGTGCCCGCGACTTCGTTCGCGTGCATATTGGATTTCATAGGTTCGCCATATTTATTTTTCTAAAATAAAAGTAGCCTTAGTTACTCCTTTAAACATCAGCTATCTGCTAGAAAATCCGGTTCAGCCGTTTCGGAACCGCAATTAGCCGGATGATGATGACGGGACTCCCTTTTCCGCACTTAGACTCCCATTCGGTCCGTAGTGCGTGGGGATTCTGGCTAATAAAGCCAGCCTAGCTCCGTCCAAAAGCACAGAAGCTTCCTGGGAGCTTTACAGGCTTCGCGGAGCGACCTCATTGTTCCGAGGATTTCTGCACGTTGAGAAGCCACGTCCTCGCATTCCAGGATGACGTGGGCGGCTGATTCCTCGGCGTCAAGGCAGCACCTGCAAAGGGGGCTGTCAGATTTTTTTTAAGGGGGCAATGGCCCGTAATTTTGCTTATTAATATTCTAAGGTTTTTTCTACTCAGACTGAGAAGTTTTTTGGTTAATCGCGGGTGTATCATTGGTAAAGCCAGTTTTGACTGTCTACATCTGTTGCCCGTGATCTCTCTTTCGTTTCCTCCCTGGTCAGTAAGTAGCGATCCGAGGTAAACTCGCTGACAAATTCTGGATCTGCGAGTTCTCCTGTTCTGGAGAGTTGACCGGTTCTGTCGATGAGCATGACTTTTGTCTTCGACTTATTGATAGTGAGTCCAACCAGACCACTCTCTTATTCTACTTTGCGATACAGATCAGCTAGCTCCTTTTCTGAAGATGCAAAGAATGTAGTGTCATCCGCATATCTCAGGCTGCTGATCTTTAATTCCTTGACAGAGACGCCTCCCTCCCACTCTTCAAAGGCTTTCCTCATTATGTATTCACCATATATATTAAAGAGAATAGGAAGAAGAATACATCCTTGTCTTACCCCCTTTTCTGGCTTGAAAGGGCCAGAGATGACGTCATTAACCCTTACCATGGATACCCCGTCTTGGCTAGGTACAGATTAGCGATCAACGAGACGAGGTGTTGAGGTACACTCTTCTAATATGGTCCACAGGCAATCCCATCTGACGCAATCAAACGCCTTCGAGTAATCCTGCGCTGCCGATCAAAAACTCTCTACCGTAAGTACTTAAATACCATAAATATTGTGTACCTACAATATATAATGGGTTTTTCCATGCACCCTAATTATTGATGTTTCAACCTTGAGATTGTATTAACCACAAGCGTTAATAAACCAGCACTGCGGTTAGATTGGATTCACTAAAACAACCTTTTTCTTTAAGATGAGCGTTATTAACATTGCTACAAAAACACTTATGAACGGTCAACGACATGGAAAATGTGTCGGGAATCCTGCATATAATTATTATTACTTATCATTCTATATATTGGCTCCGAACAGTACAGTTTACAACTGTAACTATTTACGCATTTGCTACTGACCATAATCACCTAGGTACTAGGCTGAGTTCGCACTGCGATGCGACTTTTTAATCCCATGTTCATGAGAAATAAAATCGTGAATATACAAAGTGCGGTGCGCGTCTCAAGGTTGCACCAAATGAGAGTCCAGCTCTGTCAGGCCAATATAATTACCTACCTAAAGCTGATATTCTGCTGGATCCTCGAAATACGGTCATCTAGCAGACGAGATAAATACGCGAATTATTAATGGTGTTGAGAATGTAAGTCATAATCTGCCTAGCCTTTTCCCAACTATGTTAGGGTCGGCTTCCAGTCTAACCGGATGCAGCTGAATACCAGTATTTTACATGGAGTGACCTGCCTATCTGACCTCCACAACCCAATTAATAGGTAGGTAATACGATATCCCTTGGTAAGAATGTACGTATGATACAAAATACCATTATCATGATTAACAGGTCGTACGAGTTGACATGTCATAATCGCGTGATCTTTTTCATCAAATAGTCGTTGAGAAGTTTGTTTATTAGTTTTGTTTCTTATGGTCTGTTCCTAAAGTATCAGATGAAAATGCAAACAAATGGATCAGAAAACGGACCTGTGGATGCCAATTTGTAGTGCCACTTACAATTTGAGTGCTTCGATTTGATTATTTGAATAATTAAACCCGAAATTCTAATAGGTACCTATATAAAATCACATTAAAGATGTTTTTCATTTGAATGTTGAGATGACATTATACAAATCAAAGGTTGAAATTAATATCATAACCTCAATTTTCATCGATGATTTATTCATTACAATTAAATAAAGTTATTCAAACAGTAATTGCTGGACAAGGTGGTGAGATATTATAAAGTTGAAACCATTTAGTGAGCGATTGCGTAAGACTTTAATCTGGACAGGATTTGTTTACACTTTTATTAGTTACTTTTGAAACAGCCTATAGGTACCATTAGTCCTAGTGTATAATTCGTTAATTACCTTATGCTACGACAAATAGTCGTTAGTCTGAAACCTCTTAGTTAACGAATAGTTTTATTTCACAAAATATTGTTTTTCTTTCATTAAAAGTTAAATACTATAACTATCCAACACCATAATTTATAACATATAAATGCTGTTCGTGATGAGCTAAAAATAGGAGTTCAACATGAACTGACTGAGCGCCTATGAGAGGGCAGAAAATCAAGTTAGCACTTCAATTAAAGTATCAATCATGGTAAACATTTGTTTAGCAACATGGTTGCATAAACATGTTGCCGAGTTGCTGTCAACATATTGCGGGCAACAATTGTGTTGCGGAGTTGATCACGCGCCGTGTTGCAGAGTTGACGCCCGGCGAGCGAAAACATCAGTATATCAACAAATGTTGACGTGTGTGGACGTGTTTGCAACTGTTTATAAACATGGCGGTAGTGTGGAGCAACGATAAAATGCAATTAATAGAATTATTACAATTAAATTGCTCGTATATTCAAATGTCAACTGTCATACTTTAGCAGTTCGACTTTGTATGAGATGGCTTTGACACGGTAAACTGATGTGCCAATTTGATAAACAGCTAATTTCTCTGACTGTGTACATAGGTACCTAAAACTGCCGTCAGGAGACTGGCAACGTGCTGAAATAGATTTCCTTATTGAAGACTTTCTTATTGATATTTATCTAGGTACCTACTTACTAAGTTTTTAACGTAGGTAATTCCGGCAAATTCACATTTTATAAAAATACAGGAGTTATAAACTTATGACCCACAATAATCGTTTCCACATCCGTTCTGCAAGTTATCTCGTGTTATAACCTACCCGAATTACGTGACAATCCTTGCCTCGCCCACCTTAATACCATCAGATATTACAGTAATGCCTTTTGAAATCAGATTCCTCTCCCATAATATTATGTAGACTGAAGACTGCTGAAGTGCTGATCGCAATCTAACAAATTCCTCACATAAATCACGATCGAAGTCCGTAGAAATATTTAAAAATACATTGTAATTTGAGTACGTATAGTACAGACGCCAGCACATCAAGCTACTACAATCTGTCAAATTTCTTTTATAGATTTTCAACTTTATCGCTAAATCATAAGGTTCAAAGTCGATTGGGATAATTTGACAGTTTTGGGTAGCTTGATGTGCTGACCTCTGTACAAGTTTGTATTCCTCGCGGAAATATTAATCGCTCGTCAATCATCAAGTGAATGCCTGTCAGTTGGCAGTCTATTCAAATTACTAACTTGTTTGTAAGCTTGTTATGTGGCCCTTGTAATGGTTTGTTTGCTATGAAAATATTGAGCTAGAAAATATTATTCCTCGGTATAGATATCCGAATAGGTATAGGTATTCGATATCCGTGTTCCTCAGCTTCTCTCATGCGACCGAATCGATTGAAACAGGAAAGTGGCATTAAAAATTATCTTTTATTAATTTACATTAAAATCCTTACACAAGGTGGAGCCAATCCGCATTGGGCCCGCGTGGTGGATTACGGCCCACTCCCTCTCACCGAGAGGAGGCCAGTGTCCCAGCAGTGGGAACATTATAGGCTGATTATGGTAAGGTGGAGCCAACCTCGACAGCACATCAAGCTACCCGAAACTGTCAAAGGGGCATGTATTAGGCCCAGAGGCACAAGGGCTTTGTTTTACAAAAAAAATATGTTAATATTTTTCCCATGTCTTCCACGTATTCATTATTCTGTGCAAGTCGGCACCATTTTTAAAAAATATTACATAATAAAAACGACTAAACTAATGGAACTTGAATAAAAATTATTTGAATATGCTGCCCTTACAAAAAAATGTTGACAAGTAATTAATCGGAATAATCGGTCATCATATTTATTATTGAACACCGTTCATTTTCTTCCAAGCAAACTATACATAATAATTATTATAAATCACAAAAAACCCCTTTAATAATTATTATTATTTCTATCTTTGATAAGCAAAAAAAATGTAATATCGATCTATCTATTTTTTGCATTTTTTATGGCAGCACCAAATCTAACTTGTCAGTTGCCGGAAAACGTAAATGTCAAAACCATTGCTTGTCTTGCAACTCCACTGCGGCGACTTGTGTATAAAGTAAAACCCGCTTAAGACGATTTCTCAGGGACCCTACCAAAATCTATGCGGGATAGGGAAAATAAAACTATATTATTTTATTATAAACAATCTAATTATTTTCTAATTTTGGTATATATAGGTATTAAATTATACATTTATAAATTACATTAAATACGTAGTGTAATTATAATTACATTATTTAAAATAATCACTCATTTTGGTTTGACAGAAAGATTTTGATGCATTAGTAATTAAAAGATTTTCAACATAATTCAACTTTTGCAGTGCGTCTTCGCTATGATCCAAAGAAGCTACATAGCGTCTTAAATCATTAACAGCTGATAATGCCTGGGCGTTTGACAAAACCGGAGTTAACTCATCTTCGTCTTCATCATTATCACTTAGGGCCTCGTTTTGTTTGTTATTCACATTCTCAATAAGATTTTCAATTGATTGAATTTCGTACGGTGCTACATTGTCATCAATGGAAGAATATCCAGGAAAACCCTGCAGTATCTCGGGTTCTTCTTCTTCCAACACGACGTCAACCACGTTATTTCTGAAACCTGCTTTCTTGAAACAATTTTGAATGGTTTCAGGCTTAATTGCTTCCCATGCCGCTGCAATGTTTAGAATCGCATCATGCACAGTCAAGGGCCGTTTGCTGTCAGGGTCTTCCATTTCTTGAAGATAACGATGTATCAGTCTTGTCCTGTAATCTTGCTTTATGACCTTTATAATTCCCTGATCCATCGGTTGTATTTTGCTTGTCGCATTTGGAGGTAAGTAAACAAGCTTGATATTCTTGAGTTCAACACCTTTAGGGTGAGCGGGGCAGTTGTCAATGAATAGAATTATGCGTCTACATTTAATCTGGAAGTGATCATCTAAACCTTTTAACCAGTCAATGAACCGAATGCCGGTCATCCAAGCTCGAGATTGTGCATCATATGTTACGGGGAGCGATCTTACATTTTTGAAACAACGCGGATTTTTTGCTTTGCCAATCACTAGCAAACGTAACTTTTCTGACCCATCAGAATTGGCACAGGCCAGGACAGTCAGTCTCTCTTTACTTAATTTACCACCATGACAAGTTTCTCCCTTGAAAACATGGGATTTATCTGGCATCAATTTAAAAAATAAACCAAATTCATCTGCGTTAAAAATGTCTCGCGGTTCGTAGTTTTGCAACAATTCGGGAAGTGTTGCCATCCATGTATCAACAACATCTTGTTGTGCCACTGTCTCCGATTCCCCACTGATTTGACGGTACACAATGCTGTTGCGATTTTTAAAACGATCTATCCAGCCATTTGAAGCGTTAAAATCAGTGATCTGTAAGCCTTCAGCAATTTTACGCGCTTTCTCGCATATTATGGGGCCACTTATGGGCAGTTTTAAAGCTCGTGCTTCATGAAGCCATTCCACTAAAACTTTTTCCAATTTATCAAACTTTCCTACCTTTTGCTTTTTTCTCTGCACACCTCCCAATCTGTATTTTTCTTTAATTTCTTCTCTATTCTTTAAAATGGTACGTAACGTAGAAACTGGTAAGTGAAGCTCAGCAGCTAACTGAGTTTGATTTGTTGCTTGTGATTTTTTATCGAAAACTTTCAATATCTCAATTTTTTCTTGAAGTGACAATGCCTTTCGCTTAATTGTAGTCATATTGTAACAAACAAATGATGCACTATTACAAAAGAATCAGAGCGCGCGCGCGACACAACACCTCAAGTCATCAAATGACGATCGGCAAACGGCAAACGTGCGGGGCGGGCAACGTGCGGGCGGGGGGGGCCTTTCTGGGGGCCCTCTCGGCTTGGGTATTAAAATGAAAATATGTCTAAGTTGCAGGGACTGGCGTAAAGTAGCGTATTCTGCGAGAAATCGTATTTAAGCGTGATCGTCTTAAACGGGTTCTACTGTATTTATTGCGGTATAAATTGAACTTTTACCCATGAATACTGACTCTGACGATTCTCCTATACGTGACGACCACGGCCTAATTATGGATTCTGCTCCCTCTACTCATGACGACACTGGCGACAACTTGGATTTGATATTAGACGCTTCGACAATCGCACAATTTTTGGATGATATTTTAGTTGTGTTATGCTAATGAACTTAGATGAATAAAAACGTAAAACTACAATGTATTTTGTATTCTTTGACTCTCAGTTAATTATGCTCCTAAATAAATTAAATTAATGTACCTACCTATTAAGTGATATTTCAGTTATATTAACATAACCTGTATTGATGTATTTATAAGAATCTTAAATAACTTCAAAATGCTAAGTTTTTTGTAAATCATTTCTTTTACTAATTAATTATTGGAATTGCCTCCTATTATTATAATTATTTTTATATGTGTGCACAGTGGGCCTAAATTACTATGTCCACTTGGCAGGCCCCTTTCCCAATCAACTTTAAACCTTATGTTTTAGGGTTAAAGTTGAAAATCCATTAAAGAAATTTGACAGATTGTAGTAGCTTGATGTGCTGGCGTCTGTACCTTCACATAGGAAAACACATACTTACTTCTCATATTTTCTTCTTCTTTATTAACTTCTTTTTCTTCAGTAGTTTCTGCCTACCCCCATGAGAAGAGGGCGTGAGTTTATATTTTGTTTCATGACTCCTCTGCAAGACTTATTGTCTCAAGGAATATAATTCTAAATACCAGTAAACACTAAAACTTATAATGTATTAATTATAAACTTGCAGAAACTCAACCAAAATTACCTACCTATACCCATAATGTTAGACCATATTAACTTATTGACAGGTCTCAAGAACGGTATAAAGTAACAATAAATTTGTCGCAGGAACTCCCGACAGCGTTGTATATCGACTGGGATCCGATAAAACGGCCTCACTTTATCAAATAAGCTCAGATATCGCCACAGCCCGCAACCCTGGAGGAGATAATATGGCCACAGCTAGCTACCATTGCGAAGATAATTATGGCCAATAGCCTCAAACTGACTTCAAAGACTGAAAACAATCCAGACGTTTCACATTCGGTCACGCGAAACCTTTAGAGAACATAGGGTAGCTATTTTACTGTCTAAATTGTATGAATAATACCACAGAGTAATAATACCTTTCATATTCTGTGGCAATACCTACTCATGAACTGCGGTGTAATTGCGTAACACCCTAACAGTAGCAATAACTTTCATTTTGACAGTTCAATAACATTCATTGCGTTATGTATGTTGTTGAGCATACAAATTTTTCGAACATAAGAAGCGATGGATTAGCAATATCCTTCAAAATGTTTCTGATTAATATTGATAGTGTGTTACGCAATTAGGGGGCTGGCTGAAAACAAATTCGCACAACCATAATCATATCCAACTCGCTGACAGAGCGTTATACAAATAAATTATGTTTATTTCTGCAAGTAGGTTTATACAAACGCTGTTACAAGCCAAATCGGTATTTCCTATCCGACTAGTCTGAGAACAAATTTAAAAAAAAACTCAGTGTTCAATGTTTTTTTTTTTGTCTTTTTTATTTTTCCTGTTATCTTTACATAAACTTCTATCACATAGAATAATTTCAGATTTTTCTCTTTGCAAACTTCGGAGATAAGGGGGGGGGGGGGGGGAACCGGTATTTTTTTACATTTTTCATCAAAAGTCGAAAACTATCGCTCTTTCATATGCACATGCCCTAGTAGCCCACTTCGAATTTTTCAGACTTAGTGGAACTAATGTAACTTTTGTTGATGTTTTCTGAAAAAGTGTGCTATGTAGATTTTCCTGTAATCTTTACATAAACTTCTATCACATAGAATAATTTCAGATTTTTCTCTTTGCAAGCTTCGGAGATAAGAGGGGGAACAGTATTTTTTTTACACTTTTCATCAAAAGTCGAAAACTATACGGTCTAAAAAAAAAATGTTTGAGAATGTGCAAACTGCGCTCTTTCTTATGATAGTAGCCCCATTTCGAATTTTTCAGACCCCCTTTCAGTCCCTGTTGCAAGAAATATAGGTACATATATTTTTATTTATTTCTTATTTGCAAAATAGTTGGGCAAACGTCCAAATTTCAAGTTGATAGCATTAGTAGTTCTTGATCTTGAGATATCCAGCTGTGACAGACAGACAGACAGACTTAGTCTCACCATAAGGATTCCGTTTTTACCATTTTGGTACGGAACCTAAAAACTACGTGCGGGGGCGCGTTATCTGCGCCCCGTACCGCGTGGCGCGTTGTTATATGTGATCTGCCTTAGTCAATCCTTATACTAATAACTTGTTGTTGAATAACTTATATCGCGAAACCTCTAAATGACACTTCAGAATTTCAGTCCTCTCACAAAAATCTAAAATTTGTCGCATCAATAGTCAATACACAACTCTTACAAAGTAAAATATAAACCTTGAATTCTAAACCCAATGAACAGTCAGAGGTAAACGAAAATGCAAAAAAAACTGGGGCAGAAGAAAATGAAAGAAAAACTTATAAAATAAAATAGCGATGACTTTCCCGAAGAGAGCCATCCTAACGAAGACCGAACAGGCGAACATCACAGTTCATTCGATCCGTTCTTATTTCGTTCAGCAGTTCTAATTTCAAACTTTTGACAAATCAATAGAAAGACAAGCAAGTGCAGATCGAACTTGCGCGAGGGTTCCGTACAATCGGCTCTGCCTAAAGCGATAGGTATTATAATTATTATGCCTTACAAAAGCTTACTATCTTAGTTAAAGTTAGTTTGTTATCTTAGTTTCACATCACGCCTGTAATCCCCGAAGGGTTAGGCTAGGTGTACCAATAGTAGGTACCTACTCCCAAATTTCGCCAGTTATTTACTATTTATGTATTTACTATCTTCAACGAGCTCTATTCAAAGTCAAATTTTTTATTTCAAATAGGCACATAATAGGCATTTTTGAACGTCAACATAAAAAAAAAAATTTGGATGAAAGAAAGAAAGAAAACACATTTATTTAGCACAGACTAAAAGACACATAATACACCAGATCAGATACATACCTATATCAGATAAAAACCAAATAAAAACTGGCCAAGTGCGAATCGGACTCGCACACCAAGGGTTCCGTGCCACAAGGCAAAAAAAAACACCGAAAAAAAACACGTTTGTTTTATGGGAGCCCCCCTTAAATAATTATTTTATTTTGTTTTTAGTATTTGTTTTTATAGCGGCAACAGAAATACATAATTTGTGAAAATTTCAACTCTCTAGCTATCGCGGTTCTTGAGATACAGCCTGGTGACAGACAGACGGACGGACGGACAGACAGCGAAGTCTTAGTAATAGGGTCCCGTTTTTACCCTTTGGGTACGGAACCCTAAAAAGTGAAGTCCGATGTAAGAAATTAGCTGGAAAGTGTGCCTCACAGCTGATTCTACTTTCTATTCCTTCCACTACCTATTTAATGGTTATTTTTACCATAATGGTAGTTATTTAACTATCTACCCACAATACCTACATCTTTCAGCACGTGTATTCCAGTTCAGTCAACTGGACTAATACCTAATACGCGTGGTGATGAAGCTATTTATTGAACCTTTGAATTAGCAGAGAAATACTATTTCTCTGCTAATTTACAGGTTCAATGTATGTAGTTATCGTCTTGGTAAGTACCTAACACACAGACGAACAGACACCGAAGTGATTCTTAAGTGTACCGATTTGACTTTTACGTTTGACTTTTACATGCCACGGAACAACAACTTTCCTGTACCTCCCACTTTATTTCTCAGTCGTTTTATTTATGTTCTGTATTAAAATAATCGAACAGATTTACACAGGAAACTTGAAACCGGATCATTGAAAGTCATGAAACCAGTCATGAAATTATTTTAACTAACATTGAACCGACCTAAATATTTTACTTTCATGATAATTTATCTTAATCCTGAATGTTTTAGGAAGGCTTCAACTACTAGACTAAACTAAGTGATACATAAACTAAGATACTTAAACTTGAAACTTAATGAACAAAATGACAGCTTAGATATAATTAAAGCAAAGCCCTTCGGGCAATCTTAACGCTATAATAATTATTTCTGTTAATTTTTATTATCTAACGTTCTTTCTAACAACTTGTAGATCTTTTTAGTAACATGTGGATAACGTTGTGCTTGTGAGTAGTGTATTTGTTACCTCTATTATTAAGTTCTAACCTATTTTTACTTATCATTATGCTACTTTGTTGTCCCTAAATAAATAAATAAGACAGAAGACCTTGATTAAAACCCAAATAAAGAAAAACTAAACTGAAAAGTATTTCACATGGCGTTTAGCATTAACGTCATTATGTCGACGTCCCATAATAATATGAATAGTATTATGGGACTATTCATATTATAATTTTTTTATAATATGAAATGTTTCACATTCTTGTACTAAACAAATCAAACGCTATCGTTTGATTTACGCGTATGCGTACTTTCGTACCTATGCATACCTGCTATGTTGAAATCTGGTAAGTTAATAAGTCTAGGAGCAGTGGTGGGCGGTGGCCCAGTGATAACAGTCGTGACTTATAAGTAGTTGTAGGTCGTAGGTTCGAACCCAGACTGGCGCTTTACTTTGTGTAAATAATTTCATCACCACTGCTCTCAAAACGGTGAAGGAAAACATCGTGAGAAAACCGGCATGTCCTAGAACCAAAAATTCGAAGACATTTGACATCCACCAACACGCACTGGGCCCACGTGGTGGATTACGGCCCACTCCCTCTCACAAAGAGGAGGCCTGTATCCCAGCAGTGGGAATATTATAGACTGATTAAGCTAATAAGTATGTGCGGGGTTAGTTTATGTCCCTATATTAGTAAAGTCCTATCTCATTTTTAAAATTTTTGGCTTATTTGGGTTGGGACTGCTATATTTTCTATTCGTTATTCTTTACACTTTTCTAACCGTCGCGTCGTACCTCTATGTTATTTGGATCTCAAAATATAACCATTTTGAAAGGCAACAAAATGTAAAGAGTCACGAATAGAAGAGTGTGAAGAAGAGAGCGAGAGACTCAAATCGGCAAAAAAATGATATAGGACTTTTAGTCATGCGAGCGACGATATGTACCAAGTTTATCTCCAAAACGGAAGGCACAAAGACCGAACTACATTAACAGATTTTCAAAAATTCTCTACCAAGCGAGTTAATTTTATTATAAGCCTGTGTGGGACAACACAGGCTTATAATAAAATTAACTCTAAAATTAACTGTGGGCGAATCCTCCTAAGGAGTCCAGCTCATCCCGCCATCTCTTTCTGGGCCTGCCGCTTAGTCGTTTCCTACTATTTGGGATCCTCTTAATGGTGGTTTTTTCATATTGCTGCTCCGATATGCGAAAATGTGGCAGCTCAGTTCCACATTAGTCCAGGAGCTGTGCAGCCAGCGTCCGCTATTCGGAACGTGTTTTGGAATGAAGTTTAAAGTTCTTAATGCGGTCTGTGAGTTTACACCTAGTAGGTATACTTCGTTCCATAGCCCGTTGGCAGACTCCAAGTGAGGACTTTTGACGCTTTGTAAGAGACCATGTTTGCGCTCCGTAAGTGAGGGTGGGAAGACAACACATGTCGAGTTAAAGTTTCCGTTAATTAAATTCAATTAAAAGGGCTTACAAAACATTTTAACATAAAGATTGTATTAGAGCCACACATAGTATGAGGCATCCAAATGTCTTGACAACCTGACCAAGGCTGTGACATTCGACCGGAATAGATTTACAATCCGACCGCAGTAGTTTTGTTTTATTTCCGACGAATGAAATAAAGATAAGGCCTAGAGTGATAGCCGTCAGGATTTATAGTCGACAAATAAAATCAGGCCATTATTGGGGAAGGCTCATCTACCCTAATTGAGACCCATTTACTTGCTTTCCTTAGCCTATGGTTTCTTTATGGTCTCTCCTTATTACAACTTAGTTTGGGTACTTGATTTTACTGTTCATCTATACTAATGTATACTATACTAATATATACTAATGTTAGTTTGTTAGGGGTAAATAACGGAACTTCTGATCATATGCAATTTTTTTTTCACTGATTTGAAGGTAGTATTGCCGAGTATCAACAATATAAATAAAACTGTACGGTGTAACCAGACATTCTGAAATTCAGCAGTTCACGCCACACATTCATTTCAACTCATAATAATTATTTCAGTTCGCGTTGGGCTATCAAGTCTGCCAGGCGTTCTCGTTACAGCCAACAAGGGCCGCGTCACTCACTTCATTCCTTCATTCCTTCCTTCTTTCATTCCTTCAGTCCATTAAGCTCATTTTACCTACAAGTACCTTTGGGACAGTACAGTAGTGTTTCAGTACTTACCTTCTTTTATTACATTCATCCATCCCTCATCTAAAAGTAATGTATGGTCTAACAAGAGATCATACAAAAACAAAGTCGGGTTAGTTACCTACACCATTTATGATTCAAGAACGGCTGGACCGATTTTTATGATCTTTGATTTGTCTCCGCCCCGAATAGCAGAATAACGATAAAATATGGAAAAACTCACAAAAAAAAAATTAAGACAATTCGTATTCTGAGGCGGTACGAAGTTCGCCGGGTCAGCTAGTAGGATATATTTTATGTTAAAACATGAAATTTCACGCGGACGAAGTCGCAAGCAGAAGCTAGTATACTCCCCTCGTCTGTTAGGCTTATTAAGACTTATCAAGTTCGTTAACAAAAGGAAAAGTAATTGTGTCTCATTAGTGGCAGTTGAGGTCATAATGGCGATATCTTATTAGCTGTTACGTAGTTTTTAATGTACAGACGCCAAGCACATCAAGCTACTACAATCTGTCCTTTAATACATTTTCAACTTTATCGCTACAGGTAAGGGGTTCAAGGATGATTGGACAAATTCGACAGTTTCGGGTAGCTTGATGTGCTGTCGTCTGTACCTACCACATTCATGTTATCACGATTGTATAAAGCTTTTTCTATGAATTTAAAGACATTACAGTGAGTTCATTAGACTTCATTAGAGGTAGTTTGTAACTGGGCAAGGCCTGCTCAACAGATTAGTAAGGAAGGTTTCCAACCCTTCCTATAATCGTCTACTTTAATGCTCCAAGAAGAAATGTTTTCTCATTATGACTAGTAAAGAGACTCTTATATAATTCTTTTGGGAACAGTAGGAACTGCATTACTAAAATGTAATCTATATACATAATATTATATCATACTAATATTATAGCTGAAGAGTTTGTTTGTTTGAAAGTGCTAATCTCTGGTACTACCAGTCATATTTGAAAAAATCTTTTTACATTTGATAGCCGAATTCTTGTGGAAAGTTATAGACTATTTAACCGAGCCGAGCAAAAAGAAATAAAGTCAGAAAAAACGCTAAGCGAAAACAAAGTTATATCACGGGAAGGCGATGCGATGCGACAGGGTGGGTCGGGGGAACAAGCACGCAAATGAAGTCGCGGGCAGAAGCTAGTTAAAATTATAGTAGGCAGTTTAAGCCGTTGTTGCTCCTTAAGGGTGATTGTTAGCCAACAGACCGTAATACACAAGACATGGGTTCATTGTTTTTGTTACATCGTCACTTGACACTTTGCCATAGCCTTAAAGTAAACTGTTGTGTTAAGCTACCACATTGTCCTGTTTAGTTAGTTACTATATAAGATACTGGCAAGAGAGAAAGAGAAAGAATTAGATATACTGCATATATTAGAAAGGTGTGGTCACATTTCGCAATTACGATACTGGTAATAGAGTAATTAATTAAATATTATAATTAATTACTCTATTATTTAGTTCTAACCTATGTTTACTTATAACTACTGTTTGTTGTCCCTAAATAAATAATTTTTATTCCTCAATTTTCGCAATTGCACCTACCTCTGGATTTTTTCTGCATCATCCAAAGGTTGCACGATCATGCAGCATACTCCGTAGCCTATAATGTGCCCACAGCTGGGACACACGCCTCCTCTGTTTTGAGAGGGAATGGGCCGAATCCACCACGCGGGCCTAGTGCGGGTTCGTAGACAATGCCTATGACTTAAGTCCGTCTCTACATATTTGTGTGCTTGAAGTATTCAATAATGAATAATCAACCAAACTCATCAGTGCCGAAACATTTCAAAATCTATGATAATATTCCTGAAACTGCCGAACCGAAAGAAAACTTCATGAAAATGCCTTATACTGGCCACTATTGCAACAATTTTCCTTATAGGCTAGATAAGTAATACAAAGAATAAAAATTTGATTAAAAGTGAAGGAACAACTTATTTCCAGTCTGTGCACATCATTTTTCCTACAACAGTATCAGAGAGATTACTTCAAGCAAACAATTTTGTCTGCGAGATATAGAAAGTAATTACTATTTTCTAGACCGAATTCCAGCCACGTTCAGTTCTGAAATAGGTCTGTTTTACGGTAACTAGTTTCTATGTCCTAATTTTTGAGACAAGAAAATTTAGGGCTCCTAAACCGAAATCACAGAGCGTTTTCCTAAATTTTGTAAGGATTTCCAGAACAATTCACGTGTTCTGTGTGGTAATTTTTTTGGGAAAACAAATGTGAAAAGTTGAATGAGTTGCCAAAGTTTTAGCCTTATGATAACGACGTATAATTTCCGAAAATTACCCATGGGCTCAATGTTATGTTAAGTAAGTTATGATGGCGGAATCACGGCAGTACCTGATTTTGAGGCAGTCGACCTCGACGTGGGCTGGCACCAATTACCTACAAGTAGGTAAAAAATGTTCAAGTACGAGTGGAGCATGAATGAATGCATGTAGGTAATATAATTCATTTTAATTATTATTTTACCTACAGTAGTAGGTACTGTAGTGTGTGTTGCGTGTAATATTGTGTTAAAATCATAAAACTGTATTATTTTCTGCGTTTATTTCAAGTGAAAGTCATTAGATCACCAGAGTTTTTGAAAAAAAAAATTTTTTTTCTTTCTCGGCTACTAAAAGTCGTGATGTTAAGTAGCCTATAACCTTTCTCAAGAATTGGGCTATCAATGGCAAAGAATTAGATTTTTACAAATCGTTTTTTTTTTCATTTTATTCTATTACTTGTGATCACTTGTTCTTCCAAACAAAAACCTAATACAACAATTTGAAACCTCGTTCTAAATTACCATAACTGTTCGAATGCAACTAGAGTTATTTTATTGCCAGCCTGCACTTCAAAAGGTCGACTTTTGCAGACAACCTTTACAGTACCTTTTTTTTTTTTTTTTTTTGCGGATGGGAAATCATCAAATGACCCCTCCCGCTCTGGGTGGAGCGGAAGGGAGTGTCAGACTCTTACTGACTAAAACCCACCCGTGTTCCTTCCTTAGCCCTTTATGTTCCGGGCCAGCGGTAACCCTTTCGGACAATCCCGCTGACCCGGCAGGCTTCGGCCCTATGGGGCCCCTCCTCGATGCTGACATCTCTTTGAGGCGCGCGTGGAACACGTACGCGCCGTCCGGCACGGGCCTGGTCCTGATCGGACGGTGAGCTACCCATTACTCTCCGCCCGCAGGCCCGCGCCTCCCGCGAGCGTCTCCCGCGGCGGCTGGGACGGGAGGCTCTCTCCCTGAGCCGTCCCGCCACCTCCTTCGCTAGCATGACTGCTTCGCAGAAGGAGGTGACTGCCTCCCACTCCCTCTCGCCCCGGACCATGGCTTGCACCAGGGCCGGGCGCGAGAGGTCGCCGCCGCTGCCGATCGCCTCTACGAGGACACGGCGGTGCTCCGCCCAAGCGGGGCAGACCTCCACCGTGTGCTCCACCGTGTCCTCTGGGCGATCCTGGCAATGGTGACACCCGGGCACCTTTACAGTACCTACCTAGATATTAATAAGACGCATCCAGTTTTAGAAGTAGACTTTCACACTCGTATTAGTGACGTAGACGAAACTTCACAAAGCCTAATTTATTAAAAAAACTTAATGTGCCATGTTCTTCCGTATGGGGCCCTAGTCTGCTATTTTTATAAATTCGTCATTCCAACACGATCCCATTGTCATTTTGCTAAAAGTTCGTAATCTGCTAAATTCATAATGGTCGATCATTGGTCAGTCAATGGCACAGAACATATCCTTAATAACCATTCTAGTGTGATCATTCGATTTCCGAAATATTTTTTTTTATCACGAATCTTGAGTACAAATCCTAGGCTATGACGATAATAGTTAAGCGAAAAAGCGAAGAAAGTTTATTAAAACCTATGACTCTACATTGACTAATCTTTACTGCAATCTAAAAGAAATTGTGGTCACCCTATTTTCTAATTCAGAGAGAATAAAAATAAAACTTGATTTTCTTGTGCAAAAAAGGATCTTTTAATTTCTTTCTGGTATCGAATTTGTTGCTCAATTTTTTTCACAAAAGAGCAAATTTTGTATTTGTCTTATCTTTCATACGATAATTGTAATAAAACGAAAACAGAAGAAATGGAGGACTGAGGGCCCGAATTTTATCAAGGTCATAACTTTCAAACGACAAAAAGTGGTGACCTGTTCTTGCTTTTACAAATTTTCACAATTTATTTAGCATACTCGTAGGTATGGGATTTCAAACAGTAGCTGTAAGGTAATGATTTCATTTTATTTTCGCAATAAACTTTTACGTGTATGTGAATTGAGGGCCCATTTTGTACGAAGATATACAAAGTAGGACAGTGTTTTGCGATAATATCTTGTTTTCACAAATTTTGTTTGGCATTAGTTTAGATTTTGGCATAAAGACTTTTTCTGTAGTGTCCATAGTTTATCAGGTTCAGGTGGGCCCTCAATCCTCTATGTGAGAACTAAGGGCCCAACTTTACAGTCCATAACTCAGTTATTTGACTTTCACAAAATCTGATACGAACTTTCACAATTCATTGTGAATGTTCACTAAATCCTAAGCACATTTTCAAGGAGTTTTAACAAAGTGGCCCTCACACCACACGCACATCATTGTATTAGTTATCCAAACTTGACAACTTGACCAAGGCTATGACAGTCGACCGGAATAGCCTACAAACTTCCTCAAAATTTGGGCTATCAAATGCAGAATTTTTGGAATCCGACTTGCAGTTCCAGAGATAGGGCGTTCAAACTAACTTGTACAAACTCTTCAGCTTTATTATTAGTACTAGCTTCTGCCCGCGACTTCGTCCGCGTGTTTCGGCCCCCGAGCCACTGGGTCGAATCCCATCGCCCGCCCGCGCTTTTACTTCGTTTCCAACGAACTGAACTCGTCTTTCTATTTTCCTTTTTGTTCGGCTCCTTAACAATAGGCTAACGACTCTTAAGTCATAGCGTGATGTTAAGTAGCCTATAACCTTCCTCAAGAATTAGATTTTTACAAATCTGGTAGCTCCAGAGATTAGCGCATTCAAATAAACACACTCTTCAGCTTTATTATTAGCAAAGATACATTAAGTATCTATATACCAAATTCCAGCATTGCATCTGCGATTCCATTCTGAGCTCTAATGATTGCCATTCCACTGGAAATATCTTATTCTGAAATACCTTTTTTCCTCTCTTTGCTTGGCAACAGGTTTATGGTTTTTCTCCGCTCAATATCTCTCATAATAAATGAATAATTCATATTAGCGATCCCTTCAGAGACAATATTATGAGGAATCTGTGTAGGTACTTATGTAGCTATGGATAAGATTGTTCTAATTAATTTTTTTATGTGTCTCCAAAAATACAGGCTGGCAAGACATCGACGCACACTGTTACCTACTATGGATCCAGTAGATGATTGGAGACCCCTCTGCGTTAAAATGTTTCGTACTTAGGTTATTAAATGAAGATTTGTATGAAACTGCAGTTTTTTTTTTTTACAACAGACGGAAAAGTTTCTAAGCTAGGGAGTCTATAATCATTTGCTGAATTCATGGTTACAGTTTGCGCGTCTAAGTCCCTGCCACCCTGTATGTGGATCATAATGATAAACTTTTATATTTAACTCATGCAGCCAGCAGCCAATTCGCAGTTCGTAAAATAAAAATATATGGTATCCTACTTTCCGGCTTGTAGCAATGCAGTGTCACAAATGTGTCAGATCTATTGTTTTAAAATAAAGTGAATGTTAAATATAAAAGCTGTAAGCTTTTGTTATTAAATAATAATTAAGTAAGTAGGTACTTAACTTTATATCGGGTTCGTAATTGAATTTCATTTTCTCGAGTGTTAAAGTTGTTCTAAGCAAAAAAACCTTATACATACAAATTTCTGTTGCTATGATTGGGGTGAATGAGTCCAGAAACCTTAAGTTTTAATTTTAAAACATTTCTATAAATAAATGTACCTTTACCTAATGATAATAAAATAAGTACTTAACTTTGTACTTGGTACGTAATTGAATTTCATTTTCTCGAGTGTTAAAGTTGTTATAAGTAATTTAACAATATAGAAATTTCTGTTGCTATGATTGGGGTGAATGTCCTAACATTCAGGAAGAGTCCAGATAACGTTGAGTTTTAATTTTAGAGTTTACTAATAGGTTTAATTTTAAGTTTTTTTTTCAGAAAACTTTTTAATACATATATTATCAGGTATGTAACTTCTACGTCTTTAAATGTAGAAGTTACCTACATACCTACCGTTTACATATTTTGTTAAACTGCAACTAAGTAGGTACTCTATATACCTATTAAAGACTCAGTATTCTCATAATATTAGGAGGAGTTAGGTATGTTTACCTAATCCCATAGGTACAAAAATACAGTCGATGTATTTACTTATTACAAGTACCTTAAATACATCACACTAATATTATAAAGGCGAAAGTTTGTGAGTATGTGAGTGTGTGTGTGTAGGGGTGTGTTTATACGTTTGTTACTTCTTCACGCTCAAACGGCTGGACCAATTTTGATAAACTTTGTATGGAGATAGCTATCACCTATTAACATATAGGCTATTTTTTATCCTGATATTCCCAAGGGATCGACATTTACGCGGGTGAAACCGCGGGGCGAAGCTAGTAATATATAAGGTGGTGTGTAAAAACTTTCATCCAAACATAACACTTAGGAAAATGAAGTGTTCAGGAATATCAAACCCATTTTTATTATTCAATGTATTTGTCTTCTGTAAGTAGTAGGTATTCCACTTTGTTTATCGATGTTCGCACGTAATTTTTCTTTTTTACTGCCGTAAACCGCCATTTGTATAAAATGTATCCGAGTCACAAAGTGATAATGGTATCAGTTCCTGAATTATGACTTTTCAGAGAATAATGTAATCTGGTTGGATATTTGTGGATTGAGAAAAGGTACGCGCCACATTTATTGCTTTTTTATCAACGACATGACACGCTTTGATTTTTACAGGGTGACAAAGACATCGGCGCGCAAACTGAAACCATGACTCAGTCACCGCACCCCTCCCGCACCGTGCTGCTACCTCAAGCGACGTCTCAGCCTATAGTTTGTTAACAGTTTTTCGGTGATGACTGATTTGGCCATGGTCACCCTTCAAAGCGTCTTAGTAGGGCCAGAGTGCAATAGACACTAATAGCACAGTATAAAGATCATATATACTAGTGTGCTAATAGGCAATCATCTACGGTATGAATTTTTAATTTGCCTAAATAATAACAACATAAAACATTTAAGAATAAACAATGTAACTACTTTCTAAATTAAAAGCTGTTTAAAAAATTCGTCGGTGCTAAATAATTCGAATGACGGCATTTTGTTTCATTAAGGGCTGATTTTTCCAACGCCAGATTTTATCGGAGGAATAATTTTGAATTTTTGACAGTTCTTACATACAAAAACTGTCAGACGTCAATTTTATTCTACGAATTATAAAATTCTGTCGATTGAGAAATCAATCCTTATTCGAATAAATTCCGAGGGACCTAGCAGTACTGAATAAAATAAAAGTTCTTTGAATGGAAGCCAAAATGCTATCACTACATAATATACCTACAACAAAATCCCTCCGCCGCGTGTCTTTCAGTCAGTCTGAACGCGATAAACTCAAAAATTACCAAATACTTAGATTTTCAGTGATTTAAGAAGTGATTTAAGAGGAAGGTTTATGGCCTGCGCAGACGACGGACTTTTCTCCGCGGCAGAGAAAAAAGTACGCTCCGCGAATAAAAAGTCCGTCGTCTGCGCAGGCCATAAACCTTCCTCTTAAATCACTTCGTCCATTGGTGAAAACCGTATGAAACTATGGTAATTTTTGAGTTTATCAGACTGACTGAAAGACAGACGCGGCGGAGTGGTTTTATTTCAAATGGAGTAGCTACATGGCATTCTTCATATGACACCTGTATTTTACTGTCTATCCTTTTCCCAACTATGTTGGGGTCGGATTTCAGTTTTACCGGATGCAGCTGAATACCAGTGTTTACATGGAGCGACTGCCTATCTGACCACCACAACCCCGTTACTGGGTAACACGATACCCCTTGGCAAGACTGGTTGTCAGACTACCCGTAACGACTGTCAGAAAATGACATCCGGGACCAACTGCTACGTGCTTTTAGGAGGTGCGGAGGGGTCTCGCTATGTAATGGATGGTCACCCATCCAAAGACCGACCTTGACAAGCGTTCTGAAAGATTATCTTCAAGTTCATATTATGCCAGATGGCTTTAAAACTTTTATTGCATATTTGGTAAGTAGGTACCTAAATTACTTAATTTATTAGTAATTTATGTTTGAAAGTGAAAACAAAGGTTTTAAAGATTGCCATCGTCATTTTACTTAAAGTATGGATTGTCATAAAAAAAATCAAGCTTTTTTACAGTTCTTCACTGCTCCAGGAAGTCCCAAACCAGAAATGATTTAAGTACTCATTCTGCAATAATATAAATACTTTTAATCAAACAGAATTGGTGTCATAAGGCTTAAAAACGAATTAGCAGAGAAAACTTTACCGTTTAATCGGCTTTAAGGTGCGCTCTCTGGTTGGTATAAGTAATTAAATTTTCTAAGGTTAGGAATACCTGTTTCAAGGTTCCAGCAGGAATTGTTATGATTCGAGCACCACTTAATGTTAACGGCGCTAACGCCAGATGCCAACCATTATTTCATTTAATCGAAGATATTTTTGAAAGTGGGCCTTTTAAATTGGATGTTATAATCAGGAATGAAGACTAATCTATTTTTATTCTACTAAAGCTAAGTCGACATAATTTAAGTAGCACACATTATCACGTTATTACGAAAAAAACAAATTTATTATGGAAAACCCAACAGTTGCTCCTGCTCACATCACCATCATCAGCGCATCAATTTTCCCAGACATGCAATAACTTTTCATCAGCGAGTCATTTCGTAAAACACTCTCGGTAACAATGGCTGTCATTTTGACAGTTCAACACATTGGTTCAACATCATTCATTACCTTAGTTACTTAATTCAGCAGACAATATTTTCGAACATATGAAGCAATGGATTAGCAATTGGTATCCTTCAAAATGATTCAAATTGAGATTGATAGTGTATGTTACGCAATTAGGGTGCAGGAAAGGTTGGACCCCAAAGTACATGTAATAAGCAAATGTGGGCATTCTGTATACGCATAGGTAGTATACGCCCTTCTACGTACAGACGCCAGCACGTCAAGCTATCCGCAACTGTCAAATTTTCCCAATCAACTTTGAACCTTATGCTTTAGTGATAAAGTTGAAAATATATTAAAGAAATTTGACAGATTGTAGTAACTTGATGTGCTGGCGTCTGTACACCTAAAACTACACAACAACTGTGATTTTTACTGGTGACGCTGAAAGCTTCATGTAAATTACTTTACACAAGAGACTTTTCCTGTTCCGAATTAGAACTTGTCATATACATATATGACATTTTGACATTACATGATCAGCCTATAATGTTCCCACTGCTGGGACACAAGCGAGGAGGCTTGTGTCCCAGCAGTGGGAAAATCGGTGAGAGGGAGTGGGCCGTAATCCACCACGCGGGCCCAGTGCGGATTGGCAGATGTCACATGTCTTCGAATTTTTGGTAAACGGTGAAGGAAAACATCGTGAGGAAACCGGCATGTCCTAGATGCCGGTTTCCTCACGATGTTTTCCTACACCGTTTTGAGATCAGTGGTGATGAAAATAATTTACACAAAGTAAAGCGCCTGTCTGGGTTCGAACCTACGACCTACAACTCGTAAGCCGCGGCCGTTACCACTTGGCCACCACTGCTCTCTCTGACATTTTACTTTAACGTAGACACATGAGAACACTAATGCGAGACCATTTTCTTTTTTTTTTCCTGTAGGATACGGATTTAATAATTATGTATTGTATGAAAACGAATGAGAAAAAATACTTAATTATTATTTTTAAAATCTCAGTACACAACTAAATACCCTACAGTGTATTTACTTTTGCTTAAACTATATTTTTGGAACGAAGTTCTTATAAGGAGCTTGCGGAAGGAATATAAAAAGCTATGCGTGGTCATACATAAAAAAAATATATAGATATACGCGTCGACTTTAGAACCTTCGTCGGTTAAAAATGGGAGAAATCGTCACGTAACGAAAAAGCGACTTTTAATTTATGTAATAGAAAGAGACAGAGAGAGATAGTTTTCGTGGTTTTCGAGGGTGCTGAAGCTTTTTTTTTTCGTTAGTGAGGTCAAAATGAAAATCCAAGATGGTTGGCTGCAAAAATGTAAAAATTTTCGTCATTTTGACATTTTCGTAGCCACCATGTTAGATTTTTATTTTGAACTTCATTCCTGTCTGGGGTCCTCCGACCACACATTTTTTTTTTCTATTACATTAGTGCCTACCTTTATAAAACAGGAAAAATGTAGGCAGGTAGGTAGGTACCTACTTCGCCATACCTTACATAAGTAATAATTACAGTCGTACCACCGTAGACATTACTTACTAATTTCAATTAATTAAAACCTGTGTTTATCGAGGGCTATTTCTAAAAACATTCAAGTTTATTACCCAATATCATAACGGGCGAATTGGACCGGCCATTGTAATGTTTATTCACTAGCACTTGCCGCAATACCTACTTCAGTTTTATCGTTTTACGACTGCATGCGATAATTTACGTTTGTTTCATTTCCTGTTCAAGCGAAGACATTATTTTTAGACATGTACCTAGCCTTTTTACTACCGTGCACAAAGTACGGCGCCATTATCTTTCATCTTACCATAAATTTCAGCTCCTAACCACATCGTGTGATGTGGCCGTGCTAACAAGCTGTTTTCCCCTAAACCATAACAATCATGAGAATTATGAAATACTACCCCGCACTTGCCAAAATCGGGTAGACACCAACTTTTATAGGTAACAATGTGCCAATGTTGGTTGTATTGTAGGCACACGACTTTGTAAACGATTATAAATGTTTGGACAAATGTTTTTTCCCAAAAAATTAACAAGGAAGTCTTGGAGCGTTTATTGTATGGCTCGGGTTCCTCAGCTTGTAACAATCATTTAAGCACATATTCCTAACAACAAATAAATAGGTAAAAAATTTGGAAAACTCCAAAAGTGCACGACTCATAATGCTCATTTGATCGTATAAAAAATTTAATATAGTAAAAATGCGCAGTGCTGCACACCCCCTTTTCCCCTTTCACCCTTTTCAAGTTAAACAAATATCAACTTTATTCCAATGATAATTAAGTTGATTTCAGAGTGACTACCTAGCACTATTGAAAAAGTTATAAATATGTTTGAAGTTGTAGCGTAAACTGAACTCTATTATGTAGGAATTAAAGTTATTTTTCCATTAATTCATATTTGTTTACATTTTTGGCAAATAAATCGCGAATGCACATTAGATATAGATTATTATATTAGTTAGTTTTTTATCAATTACTAGCTGTGCCCCGCGGTTTCTATCAATCGATTCAGCCTATTGCAGTCCACCTGGACATAGGCCTCTCCCAGACACGCCACAACACCCTGTCCTCCGCCTTCCGCATCCAGTCTACTCCAGCCACCTTCTTTAGGTCGTCCGTCCATCTAGCAGCTGGGGGGCGTCCCACACTACGCTTGCCGATACGCGGTCTCCACTCCAGGACTCGTCTGCTCCACTGGCCATCGGTCCTCCGACAGACATGGCCAACCCACCCCACTGCCACTTGAGTTTGCTTACTCTGCAAGCTAGTGCAAGCGTAGTGTAGGACGCCCCCAGCTAGATATAGGTAGGTAAGAGGTACCTACCTAATAAACACATCTAGAAAAATATTAAACGAAATGAATAGAAAAGTATTTACCTAAGTAAGTCAGTACCTGCACCCTGCCAATAATTGATTCTCAAAGAAATTCAAAAGGGATGTTGACAAAAACAAACTTGATTAAATACCTAATATGTATCCCCCTTAAATATTCCTGATTGAATAAAGCAGCAAATAAGTAGGTCAAACCATATAATTTGAGTATCGTAATTCATTCTGCAGCAATAATTGTAAGGGGGAAAAGATGTGTCACGCATACTCAATCGACCGTAGCTTATTTACGAAAAGCGTCTCCCTTTGAGCGCTTTCGGCCTTCAATGACACTACGACAGCACTAAACTGTACTGTTTTATAACCTCGTGCCTCGTAATACTTGCATAAAATGTTAAAATTAATATTTCAGCCTTTCCGTTCCATTCGTGGTTTATTCTAGATTTTCAACAAAGTACGTTGTACCTACCTATGCACAGATCGACTATCGGTATGTACATCAAGGTGCTGATGTGTCTGTACGAAAACACGCTACTATGTCAGTCCGGGATCAGACCTCGAAACCTATCTCTCTGCAGCGAGGTGTGAGACAGGGAGACGTTAACTGTGTTACAGAACGCGCACTTTGATTGGTTTTGTTTTTACAAGCGTGGGTGATAAATTGCATACTTTTAAAAATGCGCTAGTTAATCTAGTGCCGAAAGCACTAAGTTGGCAACATTGCTACCACTGGTTATTTTATGAGATCTGACAACACTGGACAGAATGTCATCAGTTTAATAAATAATGTCAATGTTATGTCATCTGATTCTGGAGCTGGTCTATCACTGTCTTAATTTATTATTTACTTTGTGAATTACTTGTACTTGAGATTTCTAAGTTGAAAATAAATTAATGAACAAATAATGCTTTAATTTCAAATGTTATTACAAAAGTATGATTAGGAAAATAAAATGATTAACTACGACGTCAAATTTCTGACTTGTGATGAAAGCTTGCACTTAAAAAACAGTGACTATAAAAGTTTCAAGTAAGTTACAAAGTGCTCGAAAACAAATTTATTTAAATATAAACATTCATTTATTGTGAAACTGTAAACTTGTAACTTTCTGTAACAAGATGAAGTTTATTCATGAAAATCTCTTTGTATCGTAGAAACTAGAAACTTGTACCACTTTATTTTCTCATCTCCGTAATTTATTATTTATTTAGACCAATTAAATATGTTTCAAATAAATGGGAATTTAAGTAAATCTGAATTTAACACAACAAATCTTCGTCCATAGTAATTCGTAAGAAGTAACCTTTTTTCCGCCCAGGTATGAAACAAAGAAAAGAGTAGATGAAACAGTTTATGATTCTGGGAAAAGAAGTTACTGTGAGCGTCGAGGTGGTCTATGGCGCGCCGCCCATCCTCGCCAGGTGCGCCAGTTGGAGTCCAAGCTCCGAGACAGGAGCATCATCACCTGTGAATGGACTACTGACTCTCTGATCACTATAGTATTCTCCTCAGGAGTCATAGGCTACCTCACTGTTAAGCAAAACTCTTTGGATGTCACTCAGATTCTTTTTGACAGGTATTTTGTGGGGAAGCTCTCTGGGCAGACTATTACAAATGGTACGTACATGCACCTAGCTTCTGACGTTTCATAAGTGCCCAATGTGCCCATGTAGGCTTATGTGAAATAGAATATATTGATTTTGGTAAGTTAAGGATCTAACAATAAAAAGAAGTCTGTACACTTATATTCTACTCACCATACATCATTTGCCTATCAAATATTGACTGAAAAATCACAGGTCAATTACTCTTCAAGTATTACTTATCTTTAAAAGTTATAATCAAGCCTAGTCTCCTGTCCCTCGCACTCTCTCTGCGGTCAATGCTCTCTTTGACGCTAACCCCAACTGTGATAATATGTTCACGGATGAATGAAAGATCTTGGCAGTATGTTTGGAGTATTGTGAGATGAGTGTAGGTATGACTGTTGAGTAGTTGTAGAATTTTCTTTAAGTATTGTACTTATGTGTTAGTGTCTATGTTTTATGTCAAAATAAATGATATGTGAAAGCTTAACTTTTTTTTTTCTATATTACAGTGGCACTCTCCAAATCCCACATATTAGTAACTCACAATGACCGGACCGCAACATTAGTGACATTTGGCAAAAACAATATCAGTCTTCCATGTCGCATTACTGACAGAGATCCACATTTACAGGTGACCAGTTTTATTTGCTTGCATGCTCAAATAATGAAAGTACTTATAGCAGATTTTTTTAAAGCTAGAAGCAAGTCAAGTCAAAATTTAAAGTAGTAATATGAAATAGGAAGGGAATCCTATGCCAAACAGTGGGAAAAAAAATTCAATAAAAACAATATTAGAACAAAGCAATTTAATGTTTTCATAGGCAGTTAAATATATTGTTTTGCTATGTAAAACTTAGAGCAGTGGTGGCCCAGTGGAGAGCAGTGGTGGCCCAGTGGAGAGCAGTGGTGGCCCAGTGGAGAGCAGTGGTGGCCCAGTGGAGAGCAGTGGTGGCCCAGTGGTAACTGCCGCGACTTGAGAATTGCAGGTGGTAGGTTCGAACCCAGACAGGCGCTTTACTTTGTGTAAATTATTTCATCGCCACTGCTCTCAAAACGGTGAAGGAAAACATCGTGAGGAAACCGGCATGTCCTAGAACCAAAAATTCGAAGACATGTGACATCTGCCAACCCGCACTGGGCCCGCGCGGTGGATTATGGCCCACTCCCTCTCACAGAGAGGAGGCCTGTGTCCCAGCAGTGGGAACATTATAGGCTGATTATGCTATGTAAAACTTCATAAAACCACAACACAATCATGCTTTTGGCAATTTGGTATGACACACAACAAATATTTGCTTTCATAATATTATTGTTTTTTAGAACATAGAACTTGGTGGTAATAGTCGCAGAACAGAGAGGCACATATCTACTAACGAGGGCAGCAATGGAGCCCGAATACTTGTCTGGAGCG
The DNA here is from genome assembly GCA_963082905.1 of Oligia fasciuncula. NCBI lineage: Eukaryota > Metazoa > Arthropoda > Insecta > Lepidoptera > Noctuidae > Oligia > Oligia fasciuncula. Next base: position 8,131,736 of record OY720395.1, on the reverse strand, counting down.
TCACTGTCGCAGAGCCGGCGCCCTGGAGCCCTGTGCTTGAAGATCATGCAAACCTCCACCTTTACAGCATAAATGGGTTAGAATTGACAGTTATACATTGTGCAATTTAATTAATAACATAAATTGAAGCAACAATAAAAAGGGTTCGACCCTTTGTAGCATATCCGACCCGCCGCTACTATATAATACTACTTTCAACGTGCGCGGAAACTGAACAAAGATCAAAATGGCGGCGACTGAATATGCCAGCTTCCATTGAAAAATGTTCGAATCCCTTTGCTAGTTACTTGTTGCTCCAATTTTAAGGCAGAAAATCAATGATTGCATGAATGATCCTGTAAGCAAATAGGAAGATTATTAATTCATATGAGTATGTTACAGACATCACATCAACCTGATAGCATACCACCAACTGGAGAATGAAACCTTGTCAGCAGAGTTATCAAATAAGGGAGACATTGTTGTTCATATTGTTGAACAAGTTACATGCCATAAGGTAACTGTTTTTTCTTTATTTATTTGCATTAGTCACAGTAAGGCTACCTTTCCACCAGAGATGAGCTAGGATGCGTTGCGAGGGGCAATATTGTCTCTCCTTTTCCCTTAAATAGCGATAAAACCGGCCATTGTGTAATTTTATGTAAAACTTCTATACTTATCTGTAACTAAGGTATACGTATATCATGTACCTACATATTTTTTATTTCAATTTCAGAACGGCATCAACTTAGACTGGCTACGCTATGAGGTGAATCCCGAAGACCGTGCAACAAAACTGTCAAGTGGGCGCGACAGTGCGACTCACGTGTCGTTGTCTACGCCCGTGAGAGTCGTGCGACGGTCACCGTGCGATACGCGACTACTGATCGCTTGTATTGACGGCTCGCTGCATGTCGTGCACTGTGTGGCCGGCCTTACACATACGACCAGAGCTGGATTTGTAAGTTATACCCGAGTAGCGTAATCAGCCTATAATGCTCACAGGGAGTGGGCTGTAATTCACCACGCGGGTCCAGTGGGGTCGGTAGATGTCACATGTCTTCGAATTTTTGGTTCTAGTTAATGCCAATTTTCTCACGATTATTTCCTTTACCGTTTTTGAGAGCAGTGGTGATGAAATTATTTACACAAAGTAAAGCACCTGCCTGGCTGGGTTCGAACCCACGACCTACAACACTTAAGTCGAGGCAGTTACCACTGGGCCACCACTCACTGCTCTCATACCCAAGTAATGGACCGTATTTGTAGCTGATTAAATCACCAAGTCGCTGACACTACTCCTTTATTGAGAAAAGAGCAATGTCAGCTACTTAAAATAATATAAAAACATAAAGATTGTAAAAAAGGTCACAACCACCCGTACCATACATTTCGGAAGCCAAATTGAGTTGTTTTCGGAATCACCGACTGAATTTTTATACTAGAAAGAAAAGTCACTTAAGCTGAGATCTGTAAAGTGTACTGTAAATACTTAGAATTTACTTTAAACTAAGTCCAGTAAGCGTATCATACGAATATGAAAATTAAGTTTATACAAATAAAGTTCATATCAGAAACACTGCCATAGAGTTAAATCTTGAAAATCTGCAACTAAGATGGCTTTTGCTAAGCCATCTTCGTAGCTAATTTGTACTGTAGTAAATTTTAATAAAAAAAAGTTAGGAGTCTTTTCAAATACAAGAGTAAATAAATAGATAAAAAATCTTATCTTTGTTTACAGATAGCAACAGAAATCCGCTGGGCAGACGAGTTGATCATAGCTGCAGAGGAAGGCGGGAGACTGCAGTGCTTTGACCGCGCGCTGTCCTTACTACACCATCATTCCAAATGTCTAGATCTCACATCGTATTTGCGGTAAGTTAACTTTTCCATAGAACTTCACGGTCACTTGCATATCTTTGAATATGATATTAGAAAGAACTGAATTATGAATAACATAAAAAGCAATTATTCTGATACTATTACATAATTTGGATGACAATATTTTAAATTTGACTGCACTTGTAAACAGCACACCTCTTGTGGTTATAACACAGTACCTAATCCAATCTTTTGTAACATCTCATAAAACTATGTTAAGCAAATAAATTAATTTGAATTTGATGACATAAAGAGTGCCAGAAAGTAGAGTAATGTGGTGCCAAAATACTACAAGAACAATAAACCTAATAATCTTTAGCATCAAAACCAATTATTATACTCTGATTTTTAATTTACTAGACTAAAATCAAATGACAGCTTCGATCAAACTTTTTAGGGTTCCGTACCCAAAGGGTAAAAACGGGACCCTATTTAATTACTAAGACTCCACTGTCCGTCTGTCTGTCACCAGCCTGTATCTCATGAACCGTGATAGCTAGACAGTTGAAATTTTCACAGATGGTGTATTTCTGTTGCCGCTATAACAGCAAATACTAAAAACAGATTAAAATAAATATTTAAGGGGGGCTCCCATACAACAAACTTTTTTTTTTTGCATTTTTGCCTTGTGGTACGGAACTCCGGACTCGCACATTGGCCAGTTTTTTGTCAACATGACATTATTTAGTATATTATTAGCTGTCATTTTGGTCTAGCAAATTAAAAATCAGAGTTTAGAATGTTCGTGTACATTTCAGCGACTCTCGACGGATGCAGTTGCTATCTACTCGAAGCGCTAAGGGTGGGCCGATTATGTTGGCGACTTTCTCTGGAGGGCCTCTCACACTTCTACACATCACACACCCTCGATTATTAACGGTAAATATTTTTCCCAAGAGAAGATGATGGGAACTCAAACTCAAAGGATTTATTTCAATTAAACCATTAACAGGCACCTTTGGTTAGATATATTATTACCAGAGATCGAAACAGGTAGAGTAATTTTAATTTGATACAATTTTAGTACGGGATCCTAAAAAACGTATTATGATTCTTCGAAACAATAATTTATTACGGATGTATCCAAAGTGCGATGAACAATTTGTTTTTTTTTTTATCCCAGTATGAAATGGTCATGACCATCATTCTAAAATTTTAGCGGAATGTATTTTCTACATGTTCCTTACTTCCTTGATGTTTAGGCAAAAGCACCTATTCCGATCTGATTATTATCCATTATATAGGAAAAAATCTACAGGGCTACCCATATTTCAAAGTGTAGCCTGCTAAATGTTAGAAATATTAGAACAAAAAGATAAAAAAATGTTTTGCTCTAGAGAGCTATACAGAACAAATAGCATCATCCTTTATATGCTTTAGATAAGAACAGCCCAATTCTGGTCTTCTTAGAGCTTTTCTTCGCAAATCTTGTTATAATTGTAACTATTTATAGTGCTACAAAGTTATTTTGGTACGTGGCCAAAATCAGAACTAACGTCGCCATCTTGTTTTTTTAATTATATTCCAAGTGACATTTCACAAAACATTGTACAAATGTTTACCAACAGGGCCTCCTGTCAACGTCATTCGATCGGCAACAGATCCAGCTGGACCCGCGGGTCCAGTTGACTACATCATTTATTTTCTTTATTTTTATTGGTGGACTAGCTGCGCCCCGCGGTTTCACCCGCGTAAATGTCGATACCGTGGGAATATCGGGATAAAAAGTAGCCTATATGTTAATCCAGGGTGTCAGCTACCTCCATACAAAATTTTATTAAAATTGGTCCAGCTGCTTGAGCGTGAAGAAGTAACAAACATATAAACTATAAACACACACACACACCCTCACAAACTTTCGCCTTTATAATATTAGTGTGATTTATTGTGATTTTCCAGGCTTGGGCCCGCACTAAACGGTCTTCAAATGCTGTTGCGCTACTTCGTGCCATGGATTGGGAGCGAGAGGGCACCGAGTGTCTGTGGGCTGTCAACATGCTCGTATGTGCCGCTTTGAGAAGCAAGACTGGTTAGTATCAACATCATAAAAATAACATTGGTTTGACATCGTTTACAGTGTGGCTAACGAGAAATATTATTTTATTTTCATGCTGGTCTGAAAATTAAAGTAAGTGAAAACTTTTCTAACAAAACTAGTCGTTTGGTCGCGCCGTTTTCTGGCACATTTACTAAATCTACGGTCTAAATTTACTAAAGGTGCGGCCGTTAAGTGCGGTCGCAGTGACGACTGATATGAAAATGATGACAGTGACAAAGATCTAAATCGTTATATTCGCCAAAAGATAGTCGCGTTTCTGTTTCGTTTTGACACCTCTGACACACAATAACGTATGAACACTTGTTTGCGTGACTAAGTACGGTGAGAGCAAATCTAGCGATTTAAATCTTTAGGCAGCGGAGTTTGACTTAATGTCAAATACTGTTGTAAATGACAGAGTTTCATGAAGTCTGTTAAAATATGACGGAACCACTTTTCTAGGAAACCAAAGCTTTACTAATCCGACAATCATAAGATTACTGTGTCCCAGTTTGAAATGTAATGAAATACATCACAGTTGATTTCTTCACACTATTGTGTTTCAAGTTGAAACAACTTGTCTGTCTGTTTATAATAAAAAAAGTTATCCCCACTAAATCCACCATTCCATTCCTCAGAAGCGAACAGTTCAGAGTCAGTAGCGCAGGGCGCGCTGGGCACGTACCTGTCGCCGAGCGCGCCGCTCGCGCCGCAAGCCGCGCGGTACGCGCCGCCCGTGCACGACCTCGCCAGGAAGTTCTTCCATCACTTGCTCAGGTATTACCTTACCTACATTTCCCAAGAAAAATATGCACTTCAGGAAACCTTACCCGGTTTTTAAAATATGATTGACGTGTAGAGTTGCAGCAACAATAAACAATATTCTATTCTATATCCAGACGCGGACGCATCGAGAAGGCGCTAAGTTTAGCAGTAGATCTATCAGCATGGGACCTGTTCTGTGACGCACGCTGGGCTGCTTCCCGACGTGCCCTCGCCTCGTTGGCGACAGAGGCTGCCGCGTTGGCTCTGCACTATGCTGATAACACACCCGGTTGGTGTAACTTATTACTAATATCTTTCGCCAAATGGAACAAATAGCATTAAACCCTGTGCCCGCAAATGTGGAATAACGATATTGCATTTGATCAAAGAGATTGAGTTTCAAAGGAAACCCCTGTCTCATATACTATTCGAGTCGTCAAACCAGCAGTCTCATTTGCCTGACTTATCAGTCCAAGCTGTGATTTTTATCTTAATTAACCAAAATAAAATAAAAGTTTATCTTGTCCCAATTTCAGAATCCCAATGTTCTGAATCATGTTCAAGCTGCAGCTCTCACTCATATACGGGATCCGAAGAGGATGCGAGCGTGACGTCAGAGCTCGTCAAAACGAAACCTCCCCCACTTCCCCGCGTGTCTCTACCGAACCACCCCACTCTGATGCAGGTCCCCATCACGCACACAGAGACAATGTCCACGAACAGCATACGACCCAACCTCCACCAGTACTTAGAAAGGGACAACACGATATGGACTACTGGCGTGCGAGACGATAGTTACCGAGACTATCCGAAGCCGATACGGAACACTCAAAGCGTACGGTGGCATAGTATGGACGTGCTATCGACCTATAGCGCACCGAAACACAAACTACTAACGATCAGTGAAGCCCCCGTCAAGCCTACTCATACAGTCGTAGACATTATACCTCGACCACACGATGAAAGAATGGCTTCCACACACTTCAAACACTTATATCAAACAGAGTTAAGAGAAGAAGCTCCTAATACGTTGTACCGTTACCAAAAGAATAATAATTATCATCCCAGTACAAGCTTGAAGGATAGGACGTATCGAATGGACAGCGACGTCCCAGAGAAACAAGGGAATCGCTCCGGTGAAAGGAACAAAGTTAAATTCTCGGATACTGTTACCTTCGCCGTTGTTTCGGTAAGTTAAAGTTTAATACCTGCAAAAATAACTTTAGAATCTCCACTAGAGAATGTAAACTCTGTCATTGACTGCCAAATTGCATACATACTATTATAATTTGATTTACCAAGGACTCCACTAAAACAGTAGCAATAACGATGTTGATTTTTTTTTCTTTTATTTTTGTTCTGCAGGAATCCCGTGTATCTCCAGAGCCGTCTCGGGAGTTAGCAGCAAGTCTTCCCCTATGTCCGCCTCACAAGTACCTCGCCGCCTTCACCCCGCAGCAGGCGCACCCCCCGCCCGCGCCTGCGCACGCGCCGCACGTCGCGCCCGCCGGTACTACGCACGACTACGTTGAAGTGTGATGCACGCACGCATGCCACTGTCTGTTATTTGCACCTCATTAGTGACGCACGCGATTCTGCACGTATTATTTCATCGCTGATTACTACTACACAGAATATATTTGACACATATTACTATAGAATATGTCTGTATAGTAAGTAATCTCAATTATCGTGTCGCTTCATATTTTCTCTTCTTGTATGGACTTTAAAACATCGCAATGTGGTTTTTATTGTGAACTAATTGTGCCATTAGAAAGCCGAGTAGTCTAATCATCTCACTCGGATGTTAATATTTGTTGTAAGAAACCAAGACTGTTTGTTCTGCATGATTTGTGTCATCCTCCATCATAGCATGTACTTACTTATTCACTTACGATTACTCGTTGCACCAAAATAATCTCAATGTTTCGCCATTTCATTTTCCTATTTTCAGAAATTATTAAATGTAAAAATTAAATTAAATCCTATTTTCAGAAAACGCAACGCAAAAGCCGCCGAAAATCAAAGTAGTACATTTCGGCATGGTTTAAAGACTGCAATACATACATACCATTTTTGTTGCAACATTGTGCAATTATAGTGATGATAAGAATCCGTCCAGATTTAGATTTAAGTAGCATAGGTAATAATATAATGTAGTATTGATTTATTCTGTTATTGATTCAGTGTTATTAATAAGTTTGTAGTGACATAAAATCCTATACTTAGCAGTGCGTGGAACAACGCTGCCAATGATGATGACATAGAACTTATGTGTAAAATGATGAAGTGTTATGAATTATTCTGACTTGTTGCATATCATGAAAATGCGTCAGTCAATGCAATTTAAATCTTATGTCGTTGTCATAAGTCACATAACGCACGCTCGTAATTTGAAATGTCTAACTATATTACCTACATAAATTGCGTTCTCCTACATATTATGCATTCTCGTGCAGGGACTCAAACTGTGACCGTAATAAGTTTTAACACTGTTTTAGAAGAAAAACTTTTCTAAATGTAACAGATACAATAATGTTACAGAATCAAAGTGTAACCTTATATTTATGTGTTAACGAATGTATGTAACAGAAATAAGCATTTGTAGGTATAATTGCAAGGTATCGCAAAAACGCGCGGCGGACAAACAGACGCGGCTATGGCAAAATAGTCTCAATCCAGTCGGGATTGCGGCAATTTTGGCAACGCTGCGTTTACCGGTTTCCACTTATTAACACTGTTTAAACTTTCATATTTGTTACAGATATATTACGGTTACACTTTTGTAAGTGTTTTGGGTTAAAACAATAAAGAACACATTTATAAGTGTTACATATTATTTGATTCTGTTATCAATTCAATTCATTATGTAACACTTATTATATAATTCTGTAACCTTTATGAAGGTGTTTTTAAGTCTCTGTTCTCATGTATGCAAAAACCAGAATAATCGCGAGAATATAGATTTGGGCATCGCCATGTCTTCCTTCATTTATGCTACGATCCAGTCGAAGATTCGAGTCAATGATTGTAGGATAGTACCTATGGTTTCGTGCTCTATTCGTGGCAGCAATCGCCTTGCGTTGTACACGCGAGATGAGTGCTGCATCGCATTGCGCAATTAGCGTCAGCCTCATTAAATCTTGACGAACAATCTTTAGGGGAGGGACTACATAGATTATATTATTAAAGTATAGCCTAATGGTTGTGACAATAATAGAAAATGTAAGAAGTTGAATTGTTAATGCATTTATTTTACACAAAGTATACAAACATTTTATTATTAACATTTGTTTAATTTCCTGTATGAGCGTAAAATAGCTTATAGCTTCAAGCGAAGCATTAAGTTGGACTAGACAAATGCTTCACTACAGCTCATGCACAAAGTACTTTTACTGTACGGGAGAGCCCGTGGCTACAGCATTCAAAATGGTTCAGTTCTGGCATGGCAACATAATAATATGTTTGCCTGCCAATTATTGTTGTCTGAGATGAGGTCATGATGACAAACATTTTATTGTCAGGTATTTCATATAGGGACTTCACCTGCCAAAATATCTATCTAGACACTGATCTGCACCAACAAAATGTAACATAATTTATCTCGACATGCATCAACGGCATGGTAGCCAGTATACTATTGTAGTCTTTGGGCATAGGCAACTGCAGCCGTCGAAAACGTGCCGCTGCTGCTGTATTTGAACACTAATACCTACGAATAATATTCCTAGACTAATACACAAGCTTTGATATTTACCTATGTTATGTTTTGCCGTCGACGCTCCTTGGCGGCTGCAGTTGCCTCTGCGTTGATGCGTGTCATTTAGGCCAAGTATTAAGTAGGTAAGTACCTACCGAATATAGATACTTTAGTGCCTACAAATAGGTATGAGGAACAGGGAGTAAAGTTCAATCATCCTCTATAGAAAATGGAGGATCCTCCGAACAGACGGGTGTCGTGTCTCACAGAGTACTTGGTCGTGTCTGATATGATTGCGCGGTAAACTGCTTCCGAAATGCAGGATTTTGCGTGACGTCAGTATGACGCGTAGTTCGCATGTGGCGTTCTAGATACCGCTCGGGTATAAAAAGTGCCTACTATAGACAGTAGACATCCTTAGGGTTCATGATTTAAACAGATCCAAAACCATACATTGATGCAGGTCCAAGGATCTTGTACTAGGTACTGTTATACTGTATTACCCAGATTAGAGATAATATAGTAATGGGACAGAATTCTAAACCCATGTTGGTCATTCCGTTTATCCAACCCTAAGGTGAACAGATTGAAACACATGTCCAAGGAACCACCCTAAGCATATAAATTCGGTTTATCGAACTAGGACTAGGGCGATTCTCAGACATGTGTTTCACATATTCACAGAGAGACCCGATAGAATAACCCATCCAGGTGTTAGTGCTGCAAGATGTTCCCTCTAGTCCAATTACTTAGTGGCAACTTAAGAGTTACTATAAATAAATTAATTGGGCAATTAATAAGTATAAGGGAGTTTCGGGAAAAGAACGAGATTTAAAATAGTCGTGCCAGTGACACGAAGAAGAATTGTGCAATAGCAGCAGTAGTAAACCACATACATAAACCAAATCAATTAACTAACATTGTGTTGTGCAATTATTATTTCACCACATTATTTTTGGTTATCAAGTATTATTGTAAAACCATAACTACGAAGTCAATATAAAATAGTCGTGCCAGCGACACGAAGAAGAATTGTGCAATAGCAGCAGTAGTAAACCACATACATAAACCAAATCAATTAACTAACATTGTGTTGTGCAATTATTATTTCACCACATTATTTTTGGTTATCAAGTATTATTGTAAAACCATAACTACGAAGTCAATAAAATAAAACAAAGTAAGTAGCTGTTACACTTTTATTAATTTTGGCTTAATTAAGTATATGGATTGCAAATTAAAAGATGGTAATGCTATGCATTTTGCGAGTAATGAAATAGTTTAATCCTTCAGCTTCTTCTTGGGGCGCAGGTTGTTGGTGTGACCACACTTGGTTTTGCGGCAGTTGGTAGCACGAGGATGGAGGCGAGCATAGCACTTACGGCAAATCATTTTGTCACAGTTGTACTTCATGGCTAAGATACGCAGAGAAGGCTCAATGGTACCTGGAAAATACCACTTATTTGTAAATATTTAACACTAATATTATTACATCCCTCTGTGTTACAATATGGCTTTAAATCTTACCTCCTCTCAGCCTGAGCACTAAGTGAAGGGTGGATTCCTTCTGGATGTTGTAGTCAGAGAGAGTGCGGCCATCCTCCAACTGTTTACCAGCGAAGATAAGACGCTGCTGGTCTGGTGGAATGCCCTCCTTATCCTGGATCTTTGCCTTCACATTCTCAATGGTATCTGAAGCCTCCACCTCAAGGGTGATGGTTTTACCCGTGAGGGTCTTTACGAAGATCTGCATAGTGTAGCTGAAAACAGGAGTTAGGTATTTGGTTACAACAACATCAACGGGTTTTTTTATGGCAGGTGGCCTAAAGTTTTTGCAAAACAAATGCCAAGCGCTGCTCAGTCATGACACGCCACGAGGCGTTTTAAATTTCGAATATGGAATTAACGTGACACCGTAAACATCTAGGAAATAATTACCCTAAACACTAGATTACGTAAGAATACACTTTTGCATAAAATTAACACACAATTCACGAATTCTTTGGTTATTTTACGAGCTTACCTTCTTCTAAAAACGTGCTCAAAGTAAAAGAAATGTCAAACTCAAAAAGAAATATGGAGGATCTTTTAGTTCAGAAATCAGACTAAGGAAGTATTTTAGAACAGATTAAAAATAATAAAAGAATAATTTTATGAATTCTCAGTATTATGCAAGTTTGCCAATTTCGTAAGACTTTTTAAATTTTCTTGTGTACTATGTGGTGTTTCGTAGAAACTTGAGCGCTATATTCACTTTAATTCACAGCCGTATATTCATTAAAAAAAATATATTTCCGAACGACACTGACCGAACATGCGTTCGAAAAGCAATTCATTTATTTACTTGAGGACATGACATTTTTATTTTTCTTTAAAATAAAATGTGTTACTTTAATTTACTTGCACTTATAATAAAAAGACAATTTAACCGAATTTGTAGATTAACACAAAGCACATTTATTTTATTTCCCGCAAAATATTATTGACATTCAACATTTCCAACGTCACGTATTTGTAGACCGGGGTTTCAAAACGAACCTGATAACTACTTGTTTCGTAATCGCTCGATTTTCAGGCACTGTACAGGTCTAAAATAAAGTAGATTCTCTTTCCAACAAAATGTATCATCAACTTAGCCGAGTAACTGGAAGGCTGGTGGCCTCTACCCACCTGCAGAGTCCACTTTTCCCCGTGGTAAGTTGATACTACAAACTTTGGTTACGTTTTTATCTCTAGGTGCTCCCATACTCATAAAGAAAATTTTCCTTAAACGTAGGCCCCAATTGCATTGCAACGAGTGGAGCCCCCGACCATCCAGTACAACACTACGCACATGTCGACTGTCGTCGATGCTTGCGCAGCTCCCAAGACAAAGTTAATCCCTGGCACCAACACTCCCTACGCTCCTCTGTCGGAGAAGATCCGTCAACAACAGAAACAGTTCCAGGTAATTATTCGGTTCTACTTTATCTCTATTACCTAGTTAACAACCATCGTGGTATATAAAATTTATGTTTGCACAAAGTAAACCTGTTTTACAACATGACGGCATAACATTTCAAGATATAAACTTAGCTACTTCAAGTCAGTATTTATTCTTATATGCAATGTACTATCTTCATTTTCAAGTACTTATGTCATAGCTACACATTCTGTATAATGTGAGACATTCTGAATCTATTAGTAACAAAATCATTTGTCTTTATCATAATTTGGATACCCAAAATTACAATTTTGTTCTGTAAGTAATAATTATTTTAAATAAGTTTATTAATATGATTGACCAGTGTCTACCATTAGTAGAAAAAATATTATATATTACCTATTGTGTAATGTATTTCATTGTTAGTGTCTAGCATATCTTATGAATGAATTGTCATACATAAACATTAAAACTATGGGTGTCTCTCTCGAGGAAAAACTGGTTAGTGTCTTATGTATTTCAAACAATAACTTAACAACATCACCAAAGTTATACTTTTTTTTTAGAAATTACTATTGATTATATTTTAAATTGCAACATTTTGAATTCAACCCACTGACCAAATTATTATTTATTTATTTTTAGGAGAACCAACAGCTATATCAGAAGGTTAACAATAATATATGAGACATAAAGCCAATTACAGGTTCTCACGGGTAAAAACAGAAAATGTAGTAATAATACAAATATAAGGTATATTATATATATGTCTGTTGAATTGGTTAGGTAGGAAAAATCCTTCATAATTAATTCAATGCAGTTCCATTCCATCAAGATCCAGGTTATACAAGACCCACTGGGTCATAATATTCTCTATTACAATTTAACTATTTTAACAATTTTTTTATTGCAACTCCATTTCAGAAAGAGGATGATGTTCCAGTGTTCCTGAAGGGAGGTCCCCTGGACGGTATTCTGTACCGCTTGACCATGGCTCTCTGCATTGCTGGACTCCTCGGTGTGGGCCACACCATCTACACCCATGCGGTACCCAAGAAGTAAATACATGAATAAATCAATTACTAAATTATGTATTAGATGCCTGTGTTATAAGTGTCTCAGCACTGTGATTAGAAAATATATAACGTAATACAAAAACGTTTTCGAGTTTTTATTTCAAAATAAATACTTAGTCAATTTTAGTCAATTTACCTATGAAAATTAAGAATTACCTTCTGGTATCAGAACCAAAGCCCAATCCAGTTTTTGTGTATACTAACAAACATAATACACCTAATAGCTGATGTGATTAGGCGAGATCAAAATACTTGAAACAATAATAATTATATTGTAGTCTTTGACTTGAAATCAGAATCTTGTTATAATTTACATTCAGTTATCACTTACTCAACTATCTACTTTAGTGTAATGTAGCTTAAGTTGATTTTAGAGTTACCATTTGTGATAAAAAGGGGTCCTAAATAAATAATAATAGCCACAGACTACAATATTGATTTGATTGCAATGCTGTCAATAGGATTTGAACTTTGTGGTGTTGTGTATGACATAGATTTTGTTGCTCAAAAATTTTATTACTGAAGTTTTTTTTTAAAAAAAAACGTTGTCCCACACTAGGAATTTCTCCTGTATCGTGGGTGCGTTTACAAACATTTAAACTCACATACACAAACAGCCAGACCCGGAACAACTACTTGTAGGTCATAGAAATATTTAATACGTCAACGAACTTCCATAGATGCAAAATCATCATCATCCTTTTCAAAATCGAGTTTGAAAAATGATGATAAATAGGCATTTAAAGCTAGACATAGGATCAGCGTTGCCAGATTTTTTTTCGAGCAAACCGGGGTTTTGAAACCCTTTTTTCTTTCGTCAAAAGCGGGATAAAAGAAAAAAACGTACCTAATTCATTTGTCCGACCGTCGAGAGAATGCGTTCCTCACCTATCATTGCGACAATATTCTAGTAGGTAGCTAATAAAGATCAATTTCGCAATACACGTACAGTCACGAGCACCAATATGCCAACACTTGGCAACTTTAAATTGCGATTTTTTCACGAAATATCGAATGCAACGTTGAAATACGATACTTTACATATACCTATGGGTTCGAAAATACTATGTTCCTACTAATATAAAATTTAATTCAAAAATAAAGGAGAAAATCGCCTTTGAATAAAGCCAAGTGTATACATACTTTTGCTCGTGACTGTACTCCTTTGTATGAAACTGGCAAGTGGCAGGTGTCAATAACGCATCCTGTCGACGGCCGCACTGTAGATTAGGTAGTTATTTTTAACTAGGTACATAATATTTTATTTGCGTTTCAAATTAAGTTTAAGTACAATGATGATGATAAATAGTCGTAAATTTTAATGAAAATTTATGTTACTTTACTATTCAAATAACATTAACTGTCTGGTTTACCCTGTAAGGCAGTTAAGGCTCGGCGCCCACTATCGGCATCGGCACGGCTCAGGATTTTTATGCGACGAATAAAAATGTAACTTAATTGTATGACAATAAAATTTAAATTTCAATGACACGGTATGTCGGATACCCTATTTTTATTTTTGCACCTACGATGATTATTATCATTGAAATTTCAATTTTATCGTCATACAATTAAGTTACATTTTTATTCGTCGCATAAAAATCCTGAGTCGTGCCGATAGTGGGCGCCGGGCCTAAGTCTTCAGAGGTGTCACTGACTCTGGTTTCGCCAAATTTTATATCAGAATTTGTCGGTCACTGGTTCAAAAGATATGTAGGTATACTAAGGGTTTATAGGTGTAGGTATAGTCCAAGAGCTAGATCGAAGAGTTCACGAAAAAACTCTTCGACTAGCTCTTGTACTAGAACTCATTATATCTCCTAAACTAAGACCCAATTAAATCTGTGACTTGGCGACTGATTCCGACTAAATATGAGAGAAAACAGATCTTCGCTAGGTGCCCTAGTTTTTGAGATATAAATGTGGCCCTGCTGGGGAGACTCTCCAGATCGGCCACCTATAAACCCTTATATCTTTTGAACCAGTGACCGACAAATTCTGATATTTGGCAACAAATTTCGACAAATTTTTTGTGTTATCAAAATTAAAATCCCTGATGGTGGCTCTACCCGTCAGTGACACTCTTCAGAGGGATATAATCCTACTAATTGTTTGGATGTTTGATCATGTTTGTTACTCAATCACGCGTAAACCGTTGAACAAATTTGGATGAAAATTGGCACATAGACCATTCCCTGGATTAACACATGACATAGTATCTTCGATCAGTTGCTATTGTTGATCGAAGAATAGTATACCTACTTTTTATCCCGATATTCCCAAGGGATCGAAACTTACGCGGGTGAAACCGCGGGCATCATATTGTAGTCTTTGCCGCGGGCGCTGCTAGTATTATATAAATAAGTACAAAAGGGAAAGAGCTGATTATTACAGAAATGACGACTAATAGAGAAGTGTGGAAGAAAAAGACATGTTGCGCCGACCTCAAATAAATTGGGATAAGAGCAGGACAATGATGATAAATAAGTACCTATAGTCCCTATAGGTATTACACTCATCTACCCGCCTTTTCCCAACTAGCTATGTTGGGGTCGGCTTCCAGTCTAACCGGATGCAGCTGAATAGGTACCAGTATTTTACATGGAGCGACTACACTTACGAATTACTTACCTACTTATTTATTTTTCTATCCCCGAAAAGCGGGACTGAGCCAGTCCCGCGCGGGAATTTTAGGCTAAAAATCGGAACGTCTGGCAACGCTGCATAGGATATTAAAGTGAAAGATAAAAGAAAAATAAAATTCAGAGGTTTAAATAATTCTATATTTGATATAACTTGTATAACATATCAACACTGGCCTTCACCTATAATGCCATATTGCAAACCATACTTTGTGAATTCATGTAGCATTAACATCCAAAAAGCACTCTACTAACACCAATCTACTATGTTTGGACCTTAATCATTAAGTAAGATTTCTATTATAGTATCTATACATAATTTGATCGCTAATAATATGTTACACCGAGTAAACTCAGTACTTCATGTAGCTGAAAATGAAAACAATCAGGTACCTACTACGTGAACAGTTTCGAGAACAAGACACGTAAAATAAAAATAATATACTTATGTATTTAAAAATAGGTAAAAAAAGAAATCTAGCTAGTATTATAAAAGGAAAATAAAAAAATATTTTGGAACTTTTTACCATCAAATCGGTTCAGTCATCAATCACTACTGACCAAACATGACAAATTTAATATATACTGAGATTTCAACATATAAATCTCATTTGAATAAAATGCACAACACAGCCTTAAGAACAAAGTAACTAGGTAAATCTGGACAACGTAATTCATATCACTTAATTTCCAAAAATGTAATACTCGAAGTAAACATAGATTAATGATATTTAACTAATATTATACTAATTGCTAGGCAATATAAATATAGAAAAGTTTTCAGCACTTTATGGGAACCCTACAAAAGCAAAATATTTCCTAAAAAAATGAGATAAGTACGTAATACATAAATAAAGGATTTTCTTAAATATATGACATAGGAGTATGAATAGAACAGAACAATTAATGACTGAATAATAATGATAATAAATAAATAAAGTCCTCCAGGCCGTATTTCGGCCACGGCAGCAAATCTCAACGGAGACTAGCCTTCGGCGCGGGAGATATTGTAGTGAACAAGTGTGCGCGCTGACACAGGTGCACTCCCTCTTCCCTCACTCTCATAGTCCGATGAGACGGCAATCCGACACGACCGGAGAGAGATCAGGCGCAGGACCAACGGCTTAATGATAATATAAACAGTATAAATGAACTAGTACTGTCCTAGATCTAGTTATCAGAGGACACTGAAGGAAAGGGTTGCAATGTACATCCTATAACATTTGATATGAATTTACTTAAAAAATACCTATTCCATTTACGTTGTATCATTTATAAGACAAATAACATTTATACGATTATGACAATTCGATGCATAACTATTAAATCTATAAAATGCTGATCGGCTTACGCGCTCTACACGCCGAAGCATACTCTACGGTGCGTCTTGATGATAAAAGTTAGCTTATTTAATTCTTGATACACATGACATGTCCGCAAATAAGAGTGCATAGAATCAAGAATGGTATCGGATGAATCGAGCTATGGCAAAGCCGAGAAGAGACCGTCGTGCTAAAACCAAAAGAAACGCAGTACCACATACCTAACACTCCAGCATACAAAATTGTATGTAATTATATTTGCATTTAATGCAAATATAATTACATACAATTAAGTATCCCTACGAACGTGTAGGTTAATAATGTTTATGCGAGTCTACAGGTAATCACACAAGACATACAAATGTTAGCTTTGTCGAGAACACACATAATAAAGTAAATCTAAAGGAAGTAAACCACCCAGAACGAGTTAGGCAGATCTATTAGACTTAGTGGTTACTAAAATCAATAGGTAGACTTGGTGCCCACTGCAGACAGATTGTAGTGAGCCGATAATTCGATCGGTATAATTAGCGAGTGTGTCTTAGCCACAAATTAAAATTGGTAGGTAATTCCTAGTATGTAGGTACAATAGTGCTTCATACTGATTGATTAACTAACCGATGAAACTATCGGCACCACCACACTTATAATTATTATTGATCGGTACAGTCAATATTTCTAGTGCGCGCTAAGTCTGGAATGAGAACCTTAAAAAACCAGACCAATCCCGGATCTTCTTGAATCTAAACGAGCCGACCTAACGTCGAAAACGATCCAGAACTTCTCGGTGTCGTCGCCGTGCAGTGACAACCTGTCAATTGCAATGACCGTTATATTTTACAGGGGAAGATAAAAACCGTCTGAAAAATGGCCGTCCTTGACGTTCACAGAGGTTCTCATTGTCATCAATAGAGCTGTGCACAGTGGCGCGTTTGTTCTAAATATGCATTAAGTACGAGGTTTTCAACACAACAAATAAATAAAAAGGAAAACAATTTTTCTTTAAGAGGTTTTCACTGCACGGCTACGATTTGGAATCCTAGGTGATACGCCCCTGCATATCGTGGATTTCTAAGCAATACGTATGAATTTGTATTATTTCACCAGTTGCAATATTTAGGGATCGAATACTTACTAATCAAACATGCACGATAATCCTGCTTGTTTGTTGATTTGTGATTATCGCACGCAACGCAACAACTATCAATAACATTTTAATTAATTATTGTTATAGTCATTATACCTTACTAGTAAGAAACCAACAACAGTACGTAGGTACAGCTGCTTATTGTAGTATAACACGAGTTACAGATACCGATCTGCAACGCGTGTACTGTACACCGTAGGTACAACGAATAATTATGATATTGATGATAGGTCCAATGTCTAGGTAGGTATACGAAACAGTTTTAGCCCCGAAACCGACTTATTTGCTAATAAAATGACTAAAGGTACGTCCACGCGAACATTCGTACGCAACTGTTCGTTGCGAACATTCGTTCACGAGCGCAAAGTTTAGGCGATCTGATTACTGACTTACTCAAACAACATCTTACACACTAGAGTTTTATAGTTGCCGTCACTGAATAAACTTTTAGTTAACCCTTGCATGCTAGAACTTAACTGGGTCACAGTATTGTGATATTGGAACCACTCCAACTCTTACAAAAGAATACAGTTATCAGCATATATAGATTATGTAAAACTAGATAGCTAAGTATAGATTTATGAAACATAACATTACTTTGTAACAACGTACATAGATGATAATAATATATTTTAATTAATACATAGGTATTATAATCTCGTAAAACACTAATATATCGATACAGATTGATAATTAACACATATTTAACACCAGATCTCACAAACACGCACACACTATTTAGTAAATACATTCTATGATGAATGATAAAGTGTGTTCAGCAGTATAAATCAATTTAAGAAGCAAACCAATTGGTTATAGTGGCAATTTTAGTTGATAATAATCTAATTCTGAAAATATACCATAAGCTTACAACATGTATAAATTATAATTATGCAAAAATAATTCTTAAAAATCCTTAAAAAGGCAGAATTTAATTTCTGAAGCTAATCAGCTTTTAATATCGAATACAAAACCAGTGAGAAGTGTTTTTTTTAATCTTAGTTCTGTAATGTATAATACCTATTACGTAACTAAACACTAAAACTAATTAGTAAGTATGTTAATTATCAACGTCGGAATTTTATTTCAGCAGCGATTGTATCGCTCAGTAAAATTTTATGCAACACTAAAAGTAAATTAAATTCGTACATAAAGTTAAATACTTACAACAAGTAATAAAGAAAATTGATCTGATTGAACAATATTTCGAGCTAAAATTAAGAGACAAATTTATAAACACATTAAGGTATGTAACATAAAATATACAAATAGTAAGTATACAATACAGACACTTTCAACATGTTACGTAAGACTACAGTTTTGTTCATTACGCTGGTCGAGGACGCGCCGGCAAGGGTGGCGGAGCGCCCTGCCGGGCGGGCACCGGGGGCGGCGGGCCGGCCGGCGGCTGCGCGCTGCTCTCCGGCGGCGGCGGCGGCGCGCACGTGGGGGGAGGCACGCTGTCCGCCGGCGGGGACGTCACCGGGGACTGAGCAGAAGTCTTACCAGAGTCCGGCGGCAGCGGCGCCGGCCGCGGGGGTGGGGGACGCGCCGGACTTATTGCCGGCGCTCTGGATGGCACCAGAGGTGTCGGTGAAGGTGCGGGGGGTCGGCTAGGCTGCTGTTTACGAGGAGTGGGAGGTGCAGATCTAAGAGGTCGCTCTGGTTGAGTCTCTCCTGATAATGGAACAGTATTGTTTGTACACAATCCTATTTCAGATCGAACAATATCGATCCAATTAGGGGTTTTTAAAGTAATTTGGAATGGGATCGAACAAGCAGATATTTGCCCTTTCTGTGCAGCTGCTAAAGCATTTTGCCCTTCTCTAAAGGTAATACTAAGAGAAGCATCATCAATAAAACGCACTAACGTTACTTCACCAATCATAGATAATTCCTGTAAAACAGCTGCCACCACGTTATCATCGAATGGGCAATCCTCGTTATTGTATTCTTCATAAGGTTGTACAATTATACTGGCATCAGGAGGCCCAAGGTCTTTCACTACTTCATAAAACACCTCCATGCATTTTGTATAGCTTACTTGTAGTACTTCGATCTCTAGAATTGCGATGACTGGCCGATGATCGCTTTGTTTCAGTTCTGCGCGGCCATAATGTAACAATTTTCCTGCTGCTAATTCCGATGTGCCCTCTGGGTCAATAGTGTGTTTCCTGCTTCGCCATAATACTCGATCGGTCCAAGCAGGCGCTCGACATTTTTCGCTCGTATCATAGTCATCGCTGAATAAGTCATATTTGTATGTGGGAGGGAATGTTATGTCACCCTCAAAGCAATTTTTGAACACCAAACCTTGTTCTTTTTGTTGTAACAATTGATCATGGTCTAAAATTCGTTGTAAATTATTTTGTGACACTAATAAACGTATTTCATCTTTATCCAGGTCCACGCGGTAGTTAAAATCACCACACCAGAACACATAATCATGAGAGTAAAGAGAGCGGCCCATTGGGAAGGCGGTTTTTCGTGTTATCTCGGTATAATCAGCATTACGTTCTGTAACCTGAGATTGACCTGCAGCAAAATGAGCGCATACAAAACATAGGGATGTTCCATAGAGAACCATTCGAATTCCAACTGATCCTTTGTTTCCAGTAGTGCCACCAAGTCCAGTTTTGACACAATCTAGAGCAACATCCCTAACATGTGGAATCAGATCTTTCCTGACAAAAATGAAAAGGCAGACCCCTACTAGTTGATGACTTGAGAGTAAAGTGTATGGAGCATCTCTGCATAGCACTTTTTCTAATTCTTCACTCCAAGCTTTAGCATTATCTGTGCTAGCTGCCATGATATTGCTAGCATTCAAGTCCACAATTTCTTCAAAGCCAATAGCAAATATGTCTGATGGATGTTCTTTTAAATTGACGGTATTAACTAAAGATGAGTTAGGGCAATCCAGTAGCCAGTCTGCTAATGAAACATCTTTGTAGGCAAGACTCCTAAAATGCTTGCCTCCATTCACATTGTATGTGCCAATTGTGATTCGAATAGTAGTTGGCTGTGTGAATTCACTTGCTCTACGACACATTTCTCTGAGAACTGGTGTAGATGTGTGCAATAAGTTGGATGGTAGCAATATTCGTGAACGATCAGCAAGTTCCGAATTTAAAGTAGAGCCCAAAAGTAATATATCAATAGCCTCTTGTTTTGTGTTATCTAGTAAATTATTTTGGATTGTTCGTGCTGCAGATCTTGCCCCATCAATAAGTTTAGAGCCTCCTTGGATGGCACCAGTACCAGCATAGATTTTTGATATTTCATTTCCATTATTGACCCACATCTGTTTAAATACTTCTTCAAACCTGTTGACATTTTGTTTCTTGTCAATACATTGCAAAAGCATTAATTGAATAGCCAACATTTCCAATCCAATAAATGTTTGTATAGAATTGGTTCTGTCCAAGCAATCCAAGCAATTGGTTCTTATACATCCTTTTTGAATATTGTAGATATCTGAACTTTTAGCACTAAAAATACTTATATCATCATAGTGTTTTTCAATTATTTTTCTAAATTTTGCTAATGCAGTTTCTATAGAAGAAGCTCTAACTTCTTGATGATAATCAAAAATTATTTGAACTACATCATTGTGGGCAGAGTCATTCAAATGTTTTTGGAATGCATTACTCAGAGTAGCTTCACCTTCACTGCCTCCAATTAAACTGGACCCCAACAGATTAACAACAATTAAAGAGCCATAGTTACGCTTTAATAGTGAGAAATGTCTATCACATGCACTGGTAGATGCGTCATATCCCCTAGACATCTTTACTTTATGAGATCCAACTTGGATACCGGGTTGTTCCCAAAACAAAGGAACTGAGCCTCTAGTCTGTACATAAGAAGCTACTGAATCGTCTATATAGATTGCTTGTTCTGTTTCCACGAAATTGGCAACATTGCCATCATCATTGCAGCCTCGGACATTGAACCTAGTCCCAGCACGCTCACAGCTAAGTCGCGATACCAGTACTGCTCTTGCTTGTCTATGTCCAACATAAATAGTCCTTATTTCCACTGAGCCACACATAGCTCGAGTTAACCACTCTTCACAATCTATTCCAAATCTTATTAAATGTATAAACAGAGTTCTGTTCCAGAAGAATCTGTTATCAGGGCTGGCTCCCTTGCTTTTTCTTTGAGCACACAGGGTGAGGTCGAACAGATGGGGAGTTTTACCCGAATTCCATGAAAAGTAGAAGGTCCCAGAGTTAACTAATTTTCTTACTTCTGAAACTTTATCTTCGCCTTGTGTATGATAAAATAGCGGCAAAAATTGGGTCTGAGTAATTTTAAAGACTTCAGCGTCTCCAATCTTACCAACTGAGCAGCATCCCGTTACAAGGACCAGGTATAGCATACAGCTCTCGCCAGAATTCAATTGCAGGACACCCAGAACCCCGTACGCGTCGGCTATTTTGTGATATTGTTTCCGCAATGTTTCTGTTTCTTGAGACGACAGCGAGACCACGGCTTGAGACTCAAAGAGAAGTGCTGTGTCTTTATTTCTGTGTTGCAATATTATACTGTATGGATTCGGTGGAGCCGATTTCTCCAGGACCTTAAATCCCTTTGACATAGCCATGATTATAAGAGACTATTTGTCACTTACATGAATGTAACAGCCATCCGCCCCCTTAGCTCAGCTTCAATTTTGCACAACAATCGACCACGGACCAAGAAAAATGTAATGAGAATTGAATAGAAATTCGAGCAAATCACAAATGTCAATTACGTCAAAACTGTCAAACGGTAAAATAACATTGACCACAGAGTACTTTTTGATAGACTGAAAATTGACTGGGACTGAGTTCACCGTAATATTGTGGTAATATGAGCAAATGAGAGGAACACAGACTACAATATAATGCAGGAGAGGAGTTCACCGAGTTAAGTTGCCAACGTACGTCATGGCGCAAGGTCAATGGTCGGGTCGCAAAGGTTCGGCACAAGTATGCACACGTAGTGCAGTAAATGGTTTACACAAGCCTGGTGTTGATTTTTAATAATATTTCGTGGCAAAGCGTTGTTCCTCCAAGCCCAGGCCAGATTATAAATCGATAACCTGACAAACAATCACCAAGAGGATGAGAATTAAATCTTTTTCAGTTCAGGATTTGCAGAGGATGTCATGATGATTGAGATTGATCGTCAAGGGTCGACCTTAGGGACGTTTGAAGGCATGCGTTAGTACATACCATAGCCAAGCAAGGTTGAAACGTTGAAAAAATACAGACTTCCATCCCCTTATTAACCCCTTTAGGGGATGGACTTCCAAAGTTCCTTCTTTATTGCTCTCCAATTTATGTTTATGGAACTCTTGCGCAAAATTTCAAGCTCTAAGCTAGCTCAAGACCCAACGGTTTAGGCTGTGCGTTGTAATACAGACAGGAGGTAAAAATAAGTCCAGTTCTTCTTGATTCTTAATTCTTATTTATTTATTTATGCCTATACGATCTCGAGATAGCTATTTTAATAAATATTTAATATTATAAAAGGCGATCTATTCTCATAAATCTACAAACTAAAATTAACATATCTTTTATATGATGCGACTGAATTAGGATTTACTTTGATTCGTCCAGAATACCGATGGACATACTCCTGGTAGATTTCGCGGGACGCTTTCGATACGGTCGGCGGGATGACTTCTACGGAGCTGTCGATAGAAAATGCGCTGTTGACGGTCATCACCACATGAATATCAGACTTGTAGCGTGGGTTTGAACGACGTTCAAAGTTCACATACCTCCTATACCTGAAAATGAAGGCATAATTGAATTAAAGACTTATTAGAATAAATGTGCTAAGGTAGGTAATTCAAAGTTTGTTCCTAAACCAGAACTGTGACGAAACGTCGTAGGCACGTGAAAAAAAAAAAAAGAGGCAC
The DNA here is from genome assembly GCA_963082905.1 of Oligia fasciuncula. NCBI lineage: Eukaryota > Metazoa > Arthropoda > Insecta > Lepidoptera > Noctuidae > Oligia > Oligia fasciuncula. The sequence goes on along the minus strand of OY720395.1, from coordinate 8,108,349 downwards.
CAGCACAAGCAGTAAATTCCCGTATTTTTAAAGCGTTCACATTCTAATTTTAAAATTTCAGTTTGATAAAATCTGTCAAAAAACCTCTAATTTTTTGTACTTATTGGTTTGTTGTAAAAGGAACTCGTTTAGAAATGAGACGGAATTTGCTATCAAACAATAAAAACGAAACAATGAAAATGGATCTGGCTATACTAGCGCCATCTACGTTTAGCTTTCACCGACAATCGGGAAAGTGCCGGGTATCGGTATCGGCACGCTCGTTCCATCATAGACCTCATCTATCGCTTACCATCAGGCGTGATCGGGGTCAAGAGCGGGCCCATTTAGTAATAAAAAAAAAAATGGTTGCCTGTAAAGTCGGTTTTACGGGCGAAGATTTTACGTGACAACGACCGATCATCCGATCATAGTTGAGTGGGAGAGAGACGCAAGGCATTCGGCGGGCCTCTCTCTCGTTCGGTGACTCATCGTAACGTTACCGAGCGTTACACTTTTTCATAAGTGACTCCCAGTCGCAACCTAATTTAAGACGTTGTCACGTCAAAAAAAAAAATCGGTATCTGGTATGTGCTTTAAAATAATTAAGTTAATGTGTTTATAGTTACATCTTCATTTGATGATATCAATTTGTTGAAATAAATTTTAATAAGTACGGTACTTACATGACCATATCTCGTTTGCTGGGCTCACTTAAAAGCACTCTGTTCCTTCGTTTAATAGCAGGGAACATGGGTGTTTCCTCAACCTCTTCAGCTTTTAATACTTTTGCCACTACAGTGAGCGGCGATGGAACAGATAATCGTGAGCTTGGGGTGGAGTTTGTCAAGTCGTCATCAGACGAAGAATCACCGTTCGAGCTGTAAAGAGTAGGTACATTTTATAAAGTAAGTACTGTGCGCGCGTCAGTCAGATTCGACCCTCTTTGGATGGTTTGGATTTTTGAGATGGGGCAGAATAGGCCAGATACCTTAACCGTTATACCCACGGGAAAACGGTCATAAGAGACTTTCCTTGACTTTTTGAGAAATTTTGATTTGCATTCACAGATTTTGAAAAAAAATTACAGTCCGCAGGAAAATGGGCAATTTTCACAAAAACTTTTTTTACGCCAATCGGTTCTGTTTCTTACAAGCATCCAAAACCTCTATTGGATCAACAGGTTGAATACTAGAAAAGTAAATAAATCGCAAAAAACTTTTCCAATACAATTCACAGGGAATGAGACGGTTAAGAGTAAACTAGTCGCGAGCTCGAACTCACTGGTGATCATGGCCAAAAAGCACGCTGTCTCACCTGGCTTCGTGTCCGACAGAGCTAGTATCAGTGATGAGCAGTTAGATGCTAGTCTACATGAACAATTTCTAGTTCTCACGCACAGAAACACCGTTCCGAACTGATAGGCGCGTAAAAAAAATCGCAAAGTGCTTCGGAAAATCGAGTTGAAAAAACCACTGCAATAAATTACAAATAAAGATTATTGAACTCTTCGATAACTGAGCTTTGTAGGTACGTCAGTACGTTCGGTTTTGAAGATTTTATAGTTCTCTTATTACTTATTTACACCCAAAGTTACGTTAAAAATAGCAAGAAAAACGAATCTTTATTGGCTCATAACTTTTTAATGGCTTTTTATTTTACTATTCTGTTTCCGTACAGACAAAATTAATAATAAGTCATAACGATATCATGTTTAATTTTGGATGCAAAAATTGTATGAAAAAATATCGACTAGTGGCACCTTAAGGTAGTTGCCCTTACTGCCCCATCATTATTTTGTATAATCTGAGTGAACATGAGTGAGTGTTCTTCTGAACGACGCTACGCATTTTGATGCGGTTTTCACCATCATTTAGAGAATTTATTCCGGAAGGTTTATTTGACTCATATTAAACTTACATAAAGTAAAGAATTCACTAGTATGAGATAAAGGATACTTACTCGCTAGAGTTATTAGACGTGGTACTGGACCGGCCACTGATGACCGGGTTCTTTGAAGTTGGGCCTTTGATCTGTCCCATAGCGCGCCCGCGCACTACAAACGGACTGAAACTCTCTGAAAATGTCGGCGCCAAGTCACGAAACGTGTGGAACATCTGTGGAAATATAACTTTAACCTTCAGTGATCAAAATAAAAAAAGCTATGTTTTGTTCTTGTCCTAGAAGAAAATATGTGATGTGTTTGTTTGCACAATTGTGTATATTCCATTTTGGACAAAATTGTCAACCTTGTATTGCTCGAGTACGAGGCTTTTGGCTATTATTTTTGTATATGTATATTGTTTTTTTTTTTGTAATATGTCTTTTGTTTTAACAGAATAAACAATTTATTCTCTCCTTCTCTCTTTCAATTTACGCTTTAATAGATTGATAGGATTCTGGGTTAGAGCAAAGTGCTATTGGATTTTTCAGGAATTTCTCAGTAGAAGAAGCCCTGAATCTGGATTTGTGCCCATGTCCGTGATGGCAACTGGTTCGCCCCTGTGAACCAGTTGCCATCAACCGACATGGTCTTAAACATAACTGGCGGAAAGTGGGTGTACTAGGTGCACCTTTGCCTGAACCTTCGGGGACGGATGCGTGATGGTATGTGATAGGGTTCTTGATTACTTTCAGTTCTGACCTTAAATTCAAAGCATTCCATCAACACGGTATATTCAAAGGGCCTGTTATAATCGTGGTAAGGGTCCACCATCTCTATAGTGCTGCTACTATCACCCTGCATGCCGATAATCTCACAACAAAGCTTCCTCATCTCGTTGCACGGCAGAGGCAGGTATCGGAGAACGTCATCATCCCACCATTTTGTTAGTGATCTGGGGACGAAACAGTATTTTGTACGCTTATACTAAAAATGTTATGACACAAGGCTTTACTTTTTCTCTCTTAAATAAATAAATAAGTGCAACAGTTTCATTTACCTTATTTAATTATGTATCATTGTATTTTTTTGAACCACAATGAAAGAGACTGGCCTCCACGATACAGGGAATCCTAGTGTGGAGACCAGTGTTTTACCTGATTTAATTATGTATTTTCTGAACAATAAAGATTATTATTATTATTTAGTCAATCACTGCAAAGCTCTTATTAACATAATCGCAGAAAACACAGAGCACAGAGACGCCTCGGCAGCCGTTGCTAGAGGTAGCATCTCATATTGTAGTCTTTGGTAGCATCTATCAAAAAAAGTACTCTGTGAAGTATCATTGTCAACACTTTCCATAAATACCAAGCGTGTCAACTTTAACCATGGACGTAATATATAGAAGTAACCGGCTGTTTCACAGAAAAATGCAATACTTACGCGGTCAAAATGTATTAACTCACAGTATGACACTAATGACGTATTGAAACTGACGGCTTTGAAGGCGGCCCGTGACAGAAGCTGTACGCTCAACGCAATTTCGGCGCCACGAAATTAATAAGTACAGTCCGATTCAAACAATATGGCGGGTCTGCAATGCGCTACTCGCTGAGCAGTACCTCACCTCTCACCCTCGTTGACACGTGAATTTTGTAACTGCTGCGCAGCGACTCGCCTAATATTCCGAGCCACTATAAAATTTGAATCGGGCTGTACTGCGTCTCTAGATGCAGTGGACGTGGCTCTGAGGCTGAGGCAAATAACATACCAGTACCGAAAATAAACATGTATGAGAACAATAAATAGCGGTATTTACGATTTTGATATTTAAACCAGTATCCTATAGCTTATTTTTTTTACCTGTTATTAGGAATATACACCATCGCTTCAGGATGATGAAGATAATAATCGCTCTGGTATTCCCAAATGGGTGCTCTAGACGGATCGGGAACAAACAGTCCAAGGAATAAGTTCATCGTGTTTTGCTTCTCAGCATCAGAAAATGTGTTGGAGTAGTATCTACTCAGCGTCTGCATGATATCGTTACCGTGTGACGACCATGGTGCAGTTTTACGATACGTTTTGATTCTGTAACATTCATGAATATTGAGAAGCGAACAAAAAATGGTAATGTATGTATTTTTTGCGGTAGCAATACTAGTAAAAAGTGCTAAGTACGCACATTTTCGGGTCGGCACATTCTATTCGGCAGTATTTGTTGAAATACAAAGCCGACCCGAAGCAATTACACATATTCGGCTCGTGCCGTTCGGCATCGACCCTAGCTGAATCATGTTCTGGTCGACTAGGCACAATTCGATAAAGCCGAACGCCATTTTCCCGAACATATTATGTCTACATATTCGATTAGTCCGCGCGGTATTGCAGAATCAATATCAAGGCGTACCGAACATGTGTGTAGCACCCCTAATGGTTTAAAAGACGTATCTCCTATTGAATATTTTTGCATTAGAAATTGTATAAGTACTTACTTAATATTCATTATCATGCTCATAGAAAATAATTGAAATACCTGTGTACAAGCTGCGACCCTCCGTATTGTAAGGCCAGTGTATCACCGTGGTCCTCATACAATCCTTCAAGAAGCCTGGCGCAGTCCGAATCAAACTCTATATTTGGTTCTCCTAGGAGTCCTAAGGCATATAACTGGAAAATAAGTTAAGGAGATTTAGATTTAAGAATCAAATCTGGGTACTAACAGAACTTTGGCTCTGCACTTGAAATGAAATGAAATGATTTATTTTTGTAAGTAGGTTTGTACAAACACTTTTACACGTCAATCATGTTTTTTTTTTTTTAACTAGATGAAGTCGGCGTTTCCTATCTGACTACTCTGAGAAGAAAGGCCGAAACAAACTCAGAGGTCACAGTCTCTTTTAAAGTCCAGACATAATCTTGGTCAGGTTATATGAAGACCATGTAGATCGATGTCTGAGGTGGTCTTTTGAGGAAAGAACCACACAGATTGAGAGGACCTGTCCAGTCAGTGCACGCATTTGTCAAAAATCGTGCAGCTCAACTCAAGACTTAAGGAGCTCAACGATTCGACGAACAATACCAAAGAAAGGACATTTGGGTAGACCACATAAATTACTCAAACTGCCAGACCATGAAAAAAAAAATCAGAACAGAGAGAATAATAAAAAAATATATATAAGTATGTAAAATGACCCACATCGTCTTCACATTCACAATGAAAAAATAATATAATACTTTACAAAGTAAGCAAATGTCATTGTTTAAAAAAAAATATTCATCAATGTCAATGTGTATTAAAAAAGAAAAAAATCATTCAAAATGCAGAAATTGGAAGCAGCTCAATCCCAAGCCTTTTTGTCCTCAATATAATCTTTAACGGTATAAAAGGCTTTCTGGCACAACTTACGTTTAATGAAAGATTTGAATTTATTAAGGCTTAGATCTTGAACGTGGCTTGGTAGTTTATTGTAAAAGCGTATACATTGGCATCTGAACGAGCCACCTATTTTCTTGAGCCTGGTTGTAGGTACAACATATTTGTGTTTGTTTCTAGTATTTATATTATGGATATCACTGTATTTTTTAAACAATTTTATATTTTTATGGGCATATAAAAGATTTTCATAAATGTACTGAGAAGGCACAGTCATTACATTAATCTCTTTAAATTTGTCTCTGAGAGAGTGTCTCGGACTTAATTTATAAATTGATCGAACAGCTCGCTCCTGCAAAACAAAGATAGTCTGAATATCGGCGGCATTTCCCCACAATAGAATACCGTACGACATTACACTATGAAAATAGCTAAAGTACACTAAACGAGCAGTCTCTATATCAGTTAAATTTCGAATTTTTCTAACAGCGTATGCTGCAGAACTTAGCTTTTTTGACAATTTATCTATATGTGGACCCCACTGAAGCTTAGCATCCAAAGTTATGCCCAAGAATACTGTGTTGTCTTCAGGATTCAATTCCTCGCCCTTTATCAACACATTAGTTTTCACCTGCCTTACGTGGGGTAGCGTAAACTTAATGCATTTGGTTTTCTTCTCGTTTAGAAGCAAATTATTAACATTGAACCAGTGGACTACTTTCGAGATCGCGCTATTTACATCGTCAGTAACCAACTGCTGACGTTTAAGTTTAAACAAAAGAGAAGTGTCATCTGCAAAAAACACTATATCATGATGATCCTTTATGAGGTACGGCAAGTCATTAATATAAATGAGAAACAAGAAAGGACCAAGAATTGAGCCCTGTGGGACTCCCATTGTTACTATAGATCCGGGTGATCTTTTTCCATTAACGTCAACGCTCTGAATCCTTTTACTCAAGTATGAAATAAGATGATCCAGAGCAGTGTTTCGGATCCCGTAGTGGCGGAGTTTCCTGATTAACGTTTCGTGAAGAACGCAATCGAATGCCTTGGACAAATCACAAAAGATGCCCAAGGCATCGCATTTATCTTCCCATGCATTATAAATATGTCCTAATAGTTCAACGCCGGCATCAGTAGTTGAACGACCCCTTGTAAAACCAAACTGTTTGCTATGTAATAATTTATGTTTATTAAAAAATCTTTGCATTTGGTCTAAAATTAATTTCTCAAAAATTTTACTAAAGGTAGGTACTTAGTACAGAAATAGGTCTATAATTTGTGGGATCTGATGTACTACCTGATTTAAACAAATATTTGTTCAAACATCCGAGTTATGTGTAACTAATACAAAATGAACTATAAACTTATAGTAATAGGGTTTATTTTACATTGTCCGAATAACGCCAATGTTTGGACATATACAACCGCAGAATTTTATTACTTTATCAAGCTTCAGGTTGGCCTGCTTGCAAACGTATTACTTACAGGAAAAGTGGATAATTCCTAATGTATGCTTACTTGGTGTGCGAGGACACACTTCCCAATAGCGAATTGTGCAGTATTGGTCCTGTCGAGACAGTCCACACAGTTGACGCGCACCAGTCCAGTCTGCAGGCGCCCGCCCTGATGCCCCGCCACCCCTGTCACCTCGTCGACCCCGCACGTACTCAGGAATATACCCGTCTTGCGAACCACTGTGCGGGCTATGGCTGACAATCTGGAGACAAAAGCGTATATTTAAAAATAAACTCAGGGCTTTTTGAAGTTGCTGGCGACACTTCACAAAAGTTTCAGGTATCGACATCTAATAGGAATTAGACAAAAAGTCGTCTAAAGTTTTTTAAGTTTAGATGACTTTTTGTGTTTTACTAGAATTTATAGTATAACCGCCCGGCCAAGACTTTTGGCTTAGCGGCAAGCGGTGGTGTCTTACTGCTAGCGTTGACGCTGCGTGCGGTGCGTCGTGGCATGGTTCATACATTTTTGTATATTTGTTTTTACCGCACGCCGCCCCGCGCTAAGCTGCCGCTGATAGCGGCCAGATCGTGGCCAGGCCGTAAGAGTGGAACTAAATATTATATCATAGACACCACAGCCTTCCTCAGTAGCAGACATAAAGCTCAGCAAATACTCATGACTGGTTCTTGCTTTTACAATATTACGAATCACGAGTTTCTGGACCACTCATGCACAAACTACTATCAAAAAATATTATCAGAAACAGTAGCAGATCTATATAGGATTACTCAATGACGATTGATGATTACCCTTTTTGGTAGCTGTAGCTAATCATTTTGGTATCTTTGACAATATCTGTTAGCCCAGGTACACACTGGCGATATTTTTTCGCATACTGGATTTACAACACTACTAAGCGCCGAGAGTTGAAAATTTTACTGTGTGTTCGATGCATTCTGTTCGATTCTCAACCCTCGGCCGAGAACATCGAGAATTGAAAATCCCGCGACAAAATCCCGCCGCGATATTTATACTTACGTCTCGCGTCTGTGCGAACATGGGCTTACCTTTTGTGTGTGAAGAAAAATAATATTTATAACTCACTTATCCAACACTTTAGCATCTGATCTCTTATTTGTCCTAGCCATATCCAAGTGGTAATATTGCACGGCATGTTCAGGAGGCAAGAACTGGTTCAAGTACTTTATCCCATTGCTTATCACATCTGTTAATAGAGACTCATGTTTCTTCTTTTCTCTTTTCTTAACTAAATTCAAGAACATTATAGGTGAACCATATCTTCTCATCAGGTTGTTTAAATGCCTGCCAGGTATTTCAGCATAAGGATCACTTAAATCAATTGATATTGCTGGTTTCGGCACCATTTTCGAGACGTCTTGAGACCAGTAACTGGGTATTGATCCTCTCATTTGGACAAATGAACTGAATCTGGAAAGATATTTTGTGGAAACATGAGTACTGACAAATAGAGCATTATTTTTAATAGAAATATTGCTAAACAAATTAAGAAATCCCTACCTGCCAGCAGCAAATGATGACACCATAGAATCATGAACAATCTGTTCAGTCTCTACCTCATTAGCCACATCTCCATGCATGTTTGCACCTCTTTTCAGGAACCTGGTGCCTGCATACCTATTGCTCCTTCTAGCAATCAATGTCAGATATATGGGTCTGCCAAATATGTTCAAATTACTCTGTTCTATGAACCCATGGACTATGTACAGGATCCAGTCAGGGTGTAGGTGGGAATGTACAGCCGATAGTAGATGACTGTTCCATACAAATCGCCATTCAGGAACTGTGCGCACACCAAAGTCCAATCTATTTGGTTGGCAACTGGAAATTGGAATAACCAAAAGATTTATTTATTAGTCATTGTCCTTTTTGGAAACTAATTCAAGGGAGAGGCACATTTTCACAGTTTCACGTTAGGCAGAACTATTAGATTCATTAACAATAGAAAAGTACTTAATTGTGTCTCATTAGTGACAGTTTAGCTCATAATATTAGTATGGATAATCATAATCATACCCAGTCTTTTTTCTCTGTTGCAGCTGGCTCTTCCAAGTTTCAAATATATCTTCATCGTTATCATCATACTTGTGACATTCACACTTCTCCTGTAAGTCCTGGCTTGAGGTAGATCTCAAGTTCAAGTGGTATACTGCTGCTGTGACAGGCTTGGGGAATAAAGCTGGTGCAAGTTGTCTAGGAGGTGCCATATTCATTTGTAAAGTATGTGTGATATCGTAACTGTAGCTATAATAAAAGTTAGTTGATAAGTCTATGGCTAAAAACATCTTCAGGTATCTCTGTTCATCAGGATGGGGAGGCTTAGTGCTCTCACTAGGAATGTATATTGTATTTGTATCTTCTATTTTGTAGATGGAATGTGAACCAATAACTGCCACTTTTCTTCTTTTGGTAACTAATATTATGTAGTAACCTTCTAAGAATCTTATGAAACCTGAAAAAGCACAAAAAAATATGAAATGAATGGGCATCAAAGGAAGACAGAAAAACATTATTTTAGAAAGAAATTGAACATTTGTAAAAGAACATAAATAAATCCAATCTAATCATCTGAATATTATCAGAGATATTTACCAACAATACCAAACGCTGATACAAGTTTGTTAAGTCCTGTTCTTAACCTATTGCCGAAGCCTATCATGTTGAGCAGCTGATGTATCTCTTGCTTGTTGTACTCAAACTTGTCATCAACTAGTATCAACTCCCGTGGGTCTGTCCTGTCAATCTTGAGGACACGAAATCTTGTTTCAGTGTTATTTGAGCCAATCAAATAGAATCTCTGCAATTAACAATCAATTTTAAGATTATTGTTGTATCACGTTTTCCAGTTTTCCATTATGAGAAACAGACTATTTTGTTTCAGTCTCCTACGATGATTAATGGTAGATTCAATGAATACACCCCCTAAAATTGTTCCTTTGCCACTTTCTATTGACTCTTTGGAAATGATGTAAAGTCTAAGATGTAAGTATACGACATAATGGCAAGAGTTACAACTGCACCTATATTGATTAAATATAATTTTCTACTTACGGCTTTCGTTTCATAGAGAGCTATTCTTTGTATTGAGCTAATTATCGGATGAAACATTATGCTTTGTTTAGACATTTTTGTAAATATGAAGTTCAGAGATCTAACGAATAAAAGGGACACGTAGGGTCGTTCACTCGAGTTTTGGTTGAAGCTATTAATTTTACTATGAATAATTTTATTGCTAAAAAATAAACAACAATACACCGTTTAGGTTTACTGAATCTTTGACATTTCATGACCAAGTTGACATTTTGACAACAGCTGATTGCAGAAATCTAAAAGTATATACTAATTCCATGCAGAAACGTTAGTGTCATGTCAAAAATCATTTGTTATGATAAGTACACACACAGCCACTATAGTCGCCGGCTAGTCGATGGCGATTTCAATTTCTCACGTCAACACACAAATTGCTGTCGCTAGCAATTTCATAATCTGTGTGTAGACGTGAGATTTAGGAATCGCCAGCGACAAGCGAGTCGCTGCCGGCTAAAGTCGCTGCGTGTGTACTTATCATTATAATAGTCTATGGAGCTCACACTCACTAAAATATTTAAAAAAGTTTGTAGTATTGCCAAGTCACATTATTGGAGTTCAAAAATTAAAAATAGTACTAACATTATTACAACGACTTGGAATGTCATTAATAGCGAAACGGGAAGGTCATGCACCCGAAGTAGTGACTACAGCCTTGTTATTGATGACAATATAATTAAATCAGAGTGTCAAGTCGCCGCGGCCTTTGAAAATTTATTTGCAGAGATCCCCGTATCAACTACTAAATCTCTTAACTCATCACCCATTGCTGCAGAGTCTTTACATAAAGAAAACGTTCCAGTTTGTGATTCTGAATTTCAATTCCAATACGTAACCTGTAAAGATATAATTAAAACTTTTCACACGTTAAATGTTAAAAAGACCGCAGATCTATGGGGTAATTCTGTGGATGTTGCTAAGTCGATTATATACATTGTAGCACCTACTTTAGCTGTTATATTTAATAATTGTATTGACCGTGGTGAGTTTCCTGATCTTATGAAAAACAGTAAAATAATACCGTTGTTTAAATCGGGTAGTACATCAGACCCTACTAATTATAGACCTATTTCAGTACTACCTACCTTTAGTAAAATTTTTGAAAAACTTATTTTAAATCAATTGCAAAGATTTTTTAATAAAAATAAATTACTGCATAACAAACAGTTCGGATTTACAAGGAGTCGTTCGACTACCGATGCAGGAGTTGAACTTTTAGGACATATTTATAATGCATGGGAGGACAAATGCGATGCTTTGGGCATCTTTTGCGATTTGTCCAAGGCATTCGATTGTGTTCTTCATGAAACATTAATCAGGAAACTGCACCACTACGGAATCCGGAACGCCTCTTTGGATCTTCTTACTTCTTACTTAAGTGATAGGATTCAGAGAGTTGATGTTAACGGAAAAAGGTCACCCGGATCTGTAGTAAGAATGGGGGTCCCCCAGGGCTCAATTCTCGGCCCATTTTTATTTATTATTTATATAAATGACTTGCCTTACCTCATAAGGGATGAACATGATATAGTGTTGTTTGCAGATGACACTTCACTTTTATTTAAACTCAAACGTCAGCAGCTGGTTACTGACAATGTAAATAACGCCCTTGCAAAAGTAGTTAACTGGTTTAATGTCAATAACCTACTTCTTAACGGAAAAAAAACGAAATGTATTAAGTTTACGATACCCCACGTTAGACAAGTAGAAACTAGTGTTCTCATTAAGGATGAAGAGTTGAAACCCGAAGATACCACAGTATTCTTAGGCATAACGTTGGATGCCAAGCTTCAATGGGGCCCCCATATAGATAAATTGTCAAAAAAGCTTAGCTCTGCAGCATACGCCGTTAGGAAAATTCGTGATTTGACTGATTTAGAGACAGCCCGTTTAGTATACTTTAGTTATTTTCATAGTGTGATGTCGTACGGTATTCTGTTGTGGGGAAATGCCGCCGATATTCAGACAATTTTTATTTTACAAAAAAGGGCATTTCGTTCCATTTATAAATGAGAGACAAATTTAAAGAGATTAATATAATGACTGTGCCTTCTCAGTACATTTATGATAATCTTTTGTATGCACATAAAAATATTAATCTGTTTAAAAAATACAGTGATATCCATAACATAAATACTAGGAACAAACACTTTGTTGTTCCAACAACAAGGCTCAAAAAAATAGGTGGCTCGTTTAGATGCCAGTGTATACGTTTTTATAATAAACTTCCTAGCCACATTCAAGAACTAAGCCTTAATAAATTCAAGTCTTTTATAAAGCGAAAACTATGTCAGAAAGCCTATTATACTGTAAAAGACTATATTGAGGACAAAAAGGCTTGGGATTGAGCTGCTCCAATAGGTTTAGACAATGAATGTTGTTTTTATTTTGCTATTTTACACTTTAATTCTTTTTCTTTTTTTTTAAGTATCTATTTACTTAAATAATGACATGTACATTTACTGTATAAAGTATTATTTTAATTATTGTGAATGTGAGGACTATGTGGGTCATTTTTCCCGTTTTAATCATGGTCTGGCAGTTTGAGTAGTTTATGCGGCCTACCCAAATGTCCTGTCTTTGGTATTGTTCGTCGAATCATTGAGCTCCTTAAGTTCTGAGTTGAGCTGCACGGTTACTGACAAATGCGTGCACTGACTGGACAGGTCCACTCAATCTGTGTGGTTCTTTCCTCAAAAGACCATTTCAGACACTAATCTACATGGTCCTCAAAGATTATGTCCGGATTTTTTTTTATATACACATTGACATTGATGAATTCTATTTAGACAATGACATGAATATTTACTTTGTAAGTAATTTATTTTTTATTTAATTATTGTGAATGTGAGGACTATGTGGGTCATTTCTTTTTTTCCTTCTTAGTTTTAATCATGATCTGGCAGTTTGAGTAGTTTATGCGGCCTACCCAAATGTCCTTTCTTTGGTATTGTTCGTCGAATCGTTGAGCTCCTTAAGTCTTGAGTTGAGCTGCACGATTTTTGACAAATGCGTGCACTGACTGGACAGGTCCTCTCAATCTGTGTGGTTCTTTCCTCAAAAGACCACCTCAGACATCGATCTACATGGTCTTCATATAACCTGACCAAGATTATGTCTGGACTTTAAAAGAGACTGTGACCTCTGAGTTTGTTTCGGCCTTTCTTCTCAGAGTAGTCAGATAGGAAACGCCGACTTCATCTAGTTTTAAAAAAACATGATTGACGTGTAAAAGTGTTTGTACAAACCTACTTACAAAAAATAAAATCATTTCAAATCATTTCATTTCATTTCACAGAACCATGCACTTGATGGAACTAGTGATTGACACAACTTATAAACCGTGAAGATAAAGATGCATTTTGTTTAAACATGTGCAACATGCATGATACATAGTTATGCGCATAAGGATGACAAAATATTGCTTGTTCAACATGTTTTACCTTATTCGACGTACAAAATAGTTTTAGTAAAATAAGTAAAATTCTTATTTCCAAGTGATGATGAAAGTAGAAAAATAAATACTTACCTACTCAGAATTTAAAACATGCTGTTCTACGTCAACGTACACATTAGCGTAGTATCACAGTATAAAAACCATAATCTCTGCTTTTAAAGAAATGTAGGTATTAATTAAACCTACTAAGTTGAAAACATGATTTTTTGTTTGTGTAGATATTGTGTTGTTTTTAGTGTCATTTGATAGGTTTATGTCTAAAACGGATAGGGCAAAATAAATTGTGTAAATAGGGTAATCCATTTTGAAGTTATTAGGGATTTTCGATGGTGAAAATTGACAAATGTAAAATTTTATGTTTTTGTTCTGTAAACTTTTTGTATTATGTATAATACTATGTTTATTGTTTTGTTTTATTATTGTAGAATAAGCTCAACAATAAATCAAACAACTAGATACGAGTGCCACTACCACGATAGTTTTTTGTGCATAAGCCAAAGTTGACAACCATAGCGCGACCGCCGAGCGTAGTGTATGAAATGTGAAGTACCTATACCTACATACATGTGACAGCCTTTTCAAAGTCAAAGTCAAAGTCAAATCATTTATTTCAAATAGGCACATTAAAGGCACTTTTGAACGTCAAAAAAAAAACTAAATAGAAATGATTCTAGTCGCCCATTCGAAAAGGTAGTTTTCGTATGGAGAAGAATGGGCAAGAAACTCCACCGTTACTCTTTTAAAAATGTTTTACAAGTTTTTATTTTTTTTGTACTATGTATCTGTAGGTATTTTGTGGTAGGTATAACATAATATTACGTTTGTACCTATCTATTCTTTAAAGGGTAAGACAGAGAACTACATCCATCATTTCTCGCCAGTTTAAGTCCCATTTAATAGGATAGGAGACTATTGCCTTCAACCGGGAAAAAATTCAGACTCGGCTGCTTCTGAGAAATTCCTGAGGGAAAATCCAATCCAATATGGTTAGGTAGGTATACTATTTTATTAAATTTGAGGACGTGATTAATAAAATTATCACACTAAAATTATAAAGACAAAAGTTTGTGAGTGTGTGTGTGTTTATATGTTTGTTACTTCTTTACGCTCAAACGGCTGGACCAATTTTGATAAAATTTTGTATGGAGGTACTGACACCCTGGATTAATATATAGGCTACTTTTTATCCCGACATTCCCACGGGATCGACATTTACGCGGGTGAAACCGCGGGGCTGAGCTAGCCTTTACATAAACTTCTATCACAGAATAATTTCAGATTTTTCTCTTTGCAAATTTCGGAGTCAAGGGGGCGGAACGGTATTTTTTTTTACATTTTTCATCAAAAGTCGAAAACTATGCGGCCTAAAAAAAAAGATTTTTTTTTTGAGAATGTGCAAACTGTGCTCTTTCATATGATACCCCACGTGCCCTAGTAGCCCCACTTAGAATTTTTCAGACCCCCTTTCAGTCCCTGTTGCAAAAAATATACATATATTTTTATTTTTTTCTTATTTGCAAAATAGTTGGGCAAACGTCAGCTAAAACTATTCCAAATTTCAAGTTGATAGCATTAGTAGTTCTTGAGATATCCAGCTGTGACAGACAGACAGAGTCTCACCATAAGGGTTCCGTTTTTACCATTTTGGTACGGAACCCTAAAAATGGGGTTTAAGGAGAGCGATAGAGTTTTTTTTTCATTATTTTTAAAATGGACAATCAATGGTTAAGCACGCCTTATCGACAAGGGCAAACTGCTTGAACTGTAAAAAAAAAATATCATAGAAATGAACATGAAGAATGCATGTCTAAGTACTTGTTTGTATTATTATCGCAGTCTTGCTCACAGGGTAAGTACGATCTACAACTTCCTTAACAACAAAATAACATTTCTCAATTCAATTCTCAATTCTTTATTGCGTCCCATAATGTATATAGTTGGTATGGAAATAATTATATTAGTCACAATTATGGACCCTGTCGGGCACAGCATAGATAGTAGGAGAGAGGAGGAAGAACACTATGTTTAATGTGATAAATTTTATATTAGTTAAGTAGTTATTTATTTCTCTGACTGTCAGCCTGTAACTGCGCTTATAATTCGAGAACCACCTTATTACGAAGTAAGTATGTAATATGGCTCGTTTTGGTACGTATTAGTTCACGCGAGCGGATCCGTAGGCGCAGGTAGTTAAAAATTAATATCTGCTGTGACATGAATGCAGCGGATAAACTACCCACGCTTACGCTACACGGCTACGAGGCTACGATTGGCTACGACACTGATATATTCTCGGATTATGTCTTTTTATAAGGCTTCATTATTACAGTTTATTTTTGAATGTTTCTTTGTCAAACCTTAATGTCACAACATCTTTGCCTGGTTAGTTAGACTTTGGTTTATATCGTTTAGTTGCCTTCATGTCACATTATCAGTTAAAGTTTTTGAACAAAGTTCGAATGACGAAAACATTTTTTTTTTCTTTCTCTTGTTTTCGATACTCAACACGTGCGTAAAGTATAGCTAACTAATTTAATTTGATCCTGTATTAGAGAGGTACTCTTATATAATATTTCAACATAAACCAAGTCAGGTAAACGCAAATGTGTTCGTACATCCATATCCATACTAATAATATTATAAATGCGAAAGTGTGTCTGTCTGTCTGTCTGTTACCTCTTCTTCACGCTTAAACCGCTGAACCGATTTAGATGAAATTTGTATAGAGATAGTTTGAGTCCCGGGAAAGGACATAGGATGCATTTTATCCCGATATTCCCTCCGGATCGAAACTTATGCGGGTGAAACCGCGGGGCGCAGCTAGTTACTTATAAAGATTTTTTTATATAATATTAAAGTCCCCACGCACTACAGAACATGTTTGTATAATTATAAGAAACCATAGATGTTACTTATAATAACGAACAAAATAATAACTTAAAAATATTCGAATATTTATGTAACTTAATTGATTGCGTTGATGTCTTTTCTATGCACATTCTAATGAGTGACACTCAATGCATACGATTTTTTGTTTGGAAAAATATATGTCTCTTTAGTTTTGATTAACACAGGTAATAGTGTTTAGAAATCGACAGTACTTACTAGTTTAATGTCTATTGCATAGTGCATGCAATGCACATGCACAACATAATCATGAACGGTACAGAACATATTTTGGAATAAATGTCACTGAATTTTTCAGGGCGAGTTAACTTCCAAGAATGTTTTTTTGTAAGTGGATTTGATGTTTGCTTATAACAATTCTTCAGTGGTATCGTAGGCATATACGAAGGACGGGCGGGTCCGGTCTATTCAAGACTGAGACCAAAAAAACTTCGTAAAAACCTTTAAGACTTCGAAACTTGCTCTCTTGTGAAGGCACTACAGTAATAGCGTTTTATGATTTTAATAACATGAAGATTTTAAAAGCTTCACTGTCTTAAGAGTTTAATAGCTAAAGCTATTGTAGTCTTAAAACCTGTCTCTCATTATAGGAACGAGGAAGGAAGACTTTTGTTATTCAAGATGTCATGTTTTTAGTTCACTCTATGGCGAGATACAGCTATAGCAAATGTTAATCATGTTTCATACAGATCCACCCGACACTCCATCTTCCCAGAGACGGTGGGATGAGCCGCTCTGCAAAGTAGGTAGTATGTACAGAACAATTTACTTGAGTCGTCTGCTACTACTGCGGAACTTGCGTGACTGCTGGTTGTGGGTAGGTGGGAGTCGGGTCTCTGGCTTCGTGCACTACCTTTGTCGAACATAGACTTTGTTCGATGACACTACTTTCCGCCTCGCTGCTTCCCTACGTCTAAGCACTCCTTGCTGTTCTCCCCATCGCTGTCACTGTGGCGAAGATGTCAACAGCCTCGGACACCACGGCCTGTCTTGCAGCCGAAGTGCGGGTCGCTTAGCGCGGCACGCGAACATTAATGACATCATCAGACGAGCTCTTGTCACCGTTGGCGTTCCAGCTATATTAGAACCGAATGGCTAAGCACGCGACGATGGCAAGAGACCGGACGGTATGTCTTTATTTCCATGGGAGGTGGGCAGGCCTTTAGCGTGGGACGCAACGTGTGTCGATACTCTTGCGCCATCCTAGCTTCCTGGCTCGGCATGCTGTACTAATAACCTTATCGGAAATGATATTTTCGAACCGTTTGGGGTAGAAACCCTCGGGCCGTGGGGTCCGAGTGCGCATGGTCTTTTTAAGGTAATTTCGAAATGGCTGGTTAACACTTCCCGTGACCCAACGGCTGGCTTTTACCTTGGCCAAAGGCTAAGCATTGCCATACAACTGCAACGTGGTAATGCCGCCAGTCTCTTGGGTACATTACCAGTCGACGCGATGCGGATGAATTTTTCGATGCTATATTTTAGTTTGTGTATAGTTTTAGTTAAGTTAGGATTTAATTTTGTTAATTAATTACGTATTAGTTGTTATTTGCTTACTTATTATTTTAATTTACAGAAATAAATATACTAGATGTTTAATTGATAGTTTGTAAAAGGATAGAGAATTGCCGTAAAACTTCCAGTTTTTATTACTTTTCATTGTTTCAGGACTTTACTCTTTCGTGCGGACCGCAGTTAAGTATTAAGACAGCAAGTAAAGGGTCTACTGTATTTATAATGCTCCCGCATTAATTAGCATTACTAATTAAGATAAAAAAGGAAGATTCACGGAGAACCGAGAACGGAGCACGAAACGAGCACGGAGGCGGAAGATTTCAGATCATATAAGCAAGAAGCTTGAATCACAACAAACCGAGATGCTTTACATTATTTAATCTTATTTGATCTTTTTTTTGTATTCCTGACGTTTCTGTTATTAGTGTCTATGTTCTAATAAGTCAACTCGGTCTATCCTTTCGGAAACACAGGCGTGATTTTATATGCTAGGTATGATTATGACAAGCAGAGAGAATAGTTCAAGAGAGGAGCAAGGTATAAAATAAAAGCAGCCAACATCATTACTTGCACCCTGCTTATAATATCTACCTACATATTATGAGTACGGAGAGACGCTCGTTAATGGTGTCGGCAGCATCAAAGAGCGAATCAGTGCAAGCGTTGTCAGAGCCCCTGCAGACTTAACATAGGTGTCCGTAGGTAGACAATAATATGTAACGAGACATATTGTTACGTCAAAGTGCCACTCCCAAGCTCACTGAAATATTTGTGTGAATTCGGAACTGGGTCAAGCTGTCGTTATTCACGTCGCTATCCCCCGAATTACAGCAAGCCTCGGCTGGCGACATCCCGTTTTGTATTCTGAGGGTTTTTAGATAACCTGCCGGTCTGCATTGAACATTCATTGTGTGAGTCCATGTGTGTAAATGAGGCTCTGGGCCTCCGGCCGAGGCAGCGGGCGTGGTGCGGCGCGCGTGCGCGCGGGGGCGCTGCCGTCACCGCGCGCCAGTCCCGTGCGCGTCTCCGCGGCCGCAGTACCTGTGCGCGTGCCGCCCTCTCCTCCACACACGATACTGCCACTCTATGAAATAACAATGAATTCCCACACTGTCCCCCTCGCAGCTGTGCTACTATAATAGTTTATGTGATCGCCACCGGCCCAGTGCTCTCCCGGCCGCGCGACCGGTCCAGATCGGGAAGCTGCGCCGGCCTCACGCCCGACTACAGTGGAATGCGGCAATTTTAACTACTGCGGACCCCGGAGACCCATATAAGAATAGGGATCGAACGATTACAATTCCAGCAATAAGGTAAGTCATCTGTCTCTATTTATTTTAGTAGTTGTCCTACAAGAAGAACCGCATCGACGTTGAGATGATTTCATAAAGTGGAGTAAACTTCTGAAGTAAATAAAACATCAAGTTCGTGCTGTTACATCTCTATAACACAGAACGCCTATGGCCTATGGGTACAGCTTTACAGTTACCTACGAGAGTTTAAATATCATCAGGTACACTTGGAGCTTACTTAACTCTAGCTTCAACTAAGTAAAGACCATTTTCCTTCTTACCTCAACTTTGACTTCAATAATCTAAAATGATTAAATTACACTTTGTGTATTGAAAACTATTCTTATTACGGCAAAATATTTTATTTCAAGTTACTATTTTGTTTCCAGTTGTGCTTAATTGACCATTCAAACCTTTTATTAAGGTTTTGATCAGTAATCTTAAATCATGCGTAGAGTCTATGAAAACTTGGTTAAAGATGACGATAGCAGACAATACGAGAAATGAAAACATTAAGTACTGAAAATTAATTACGAACTGTATGAGAAAACGACAACCCTTCTTCATACTTCATTTATGTTTCAGTACCTACGTACCTAACTAGATCTAATATGAAATCTTTGACAGCGCTCTGCGTTGTGTATTTTGCAGTCCTTAAGAAATGCGTTTTAGCCAACGCCCTACATTTGATTAGGTGTAATTTTATAAGCTTTTTTTATGCCGACTTTAATCTATACTTATCAATAAAATAATCTAAGTGATGCAGTTGAGATCTACTTACATATAGGTACCTACTGTGATAAGTATTTTCTCTTACCTGCAAATCGAACGCGCATTTTTTTTAATTAGTAATTTGGAAATGAATAATACTGATGACTTACCTATTTTCTTACATCTAGCATTCACAGGATATGAATTAAAAATTAAGTTTAAACGCCAATATCTAATGATAATATTCTTGCGGGTTTTTTTCTTCCTCGAATCTGTTCAACTCGATCGCGAATAGCGATAGGTAGTATAGTATAATAATAGTAGTTTAACGTACTCGGAGAATCGATAGTTTAAAGCCGTTACGAAATTCAAACATAATTCATAAAAACAAAGCGGATAACATTTGAGCAGAGTACGCGATTATCTCGTAAACATAATGTTCTTGAAAGAATCAAGACGAAAGAATTAGAAACCTTTTGGGAACTAGGTATATAATAATGACTTACTGATGAAGACAAAAATGAACCAGATACATTTCAAATAATCGTCGGCAATAGTTCTTTCAATAACGTACCGAGACGTTCTAAAATTGCAAAAGATCGAGATGTCAGAGCACTGAGCAGTAAGCAGGCAGGTATACGACGGATTAAGTAAGATAGCCATGGATCGCTTTCTTTTCTGCCGACAACGAGTCTAGGAGATCTATTCAGTTTCGCTCTCAATTTCTCACGGTAAACGCCGAACGCGAGGCATTGAGAACAAAAATGTTGAATGCATTGTTGTGTTCCATCTTTTTGCAACGAATATTGATCAATCTTTTATGACATAGCAACTTTTTCATATTTTTAAACGTCCAATTCGTTTAATCTTGCAATGGTCGCCATCAGTTTTAATTAGTTTATAAATCTTCTCAGATTTCTGTATGCAGAAGTACCTATCGCCACACAGTGTTACGCTAAAGAACTGGTTCGCGTTTTTTATTACCGAAAATATCGACATTAATTGGATGAATTAATCAAACAGCAGTAACGTTTTAGTTGCTATGTGCTGTGAATTTTCTCATCAAACCATTTGTATTATTACAGGTGCGTGTTAAAATATAAATAAACCATTGATTTACAGTTTATCTGTGCCATGGTTGGAATAAAATGTTCAATGTTCATTTAGTACCTATAATTGGAACACGCGGTAGAGAAATTAATACTTTGTAACCACACGCTTGACTGACCTCATTTCATAGTAGTAATACAAAGACTCTTAAAAACATTATAATTTATAAAGATACTACCTAATATTACAGAATACCGGGAAGATAAATTCCGAGACCAGGTCAAAGATATTATACCTGAGCTTGCTAATGAGATAACTTGGTAGAATAAACTGTTCTCCTTGCTAGAATAATTGCATTGTTGTAGGACGTATTTAGTTAATTAGTAATTTAATAGCGCATTACCGCAGTCTATCATTATATCGTCCGTATAACCGCTCCCAAGGATATTTACCGAGGTCAGCGGGATTGTCCTAAAGGGTTACCGCTGGCCCGGAACATGAAGGGCTAAGGAAGGAACACGGGCGGGTTTTAGTCAGTAAGAGTCTGACACTCCCTTCCGCTCCCCAGAGCGGGAGGGGTCATCTGATGATTTCCCATCCACAAAAAAAAAAGGATATTTACCGAGGTATATGTGGTAGGATAATACCATGCCATACGTTGTGAATATAAATATGAAATACGCCAAAAGGCTAAACTAGGTTTAACCGAGATACCATTGGAATCATTCGATTCTGGCAACAGTTTCCGCGGTAACAGTTTGACCGCAGAGGAACTATTACGAGACCACAGTGTGACGCTAAACCATGAGTTCACAGTAAGTAATTAATACTAGATTTACCCTGGCTTATAACACTGCAATAGATACACCACAATTGGGATACTGCAGCTTAATTCTGACTTCATGTGTAGTATGGTATTGGTGTTGGTGCAGCATTGGTTGATGGTTGACTAATTTTGAACAAAGAAGAAATTTTACAAATCGTCATATATATGCTAGCTAATTAAGGATATAAAAACATTAGAGTTGTTAAAGATTCATTAAGACAGCAATTTAGCATTCGGAAACAGGTAATTACTTCGAGCTAAAAGGACAACCCAACATTATAGGTAATAGTTTCAGAGGTTACATCGCAAAATACAAACATATAACATACGACGGCTAAATATACCTAATTCAATCTTTCGAAACACCATGGTGTGTTCTATTTTCATACACAAAAGAAATAACTGAAAGGACTTATTATCGACGCAGCGTTTTCATCTAATCATAGCTTGATAGGGAAGTCTATAATAGTCGTTGAACTTCTGTACACAATGACTACCAATATAATATAATAATAATGTAAAACGTTCATTTTCTCTACTTGCACATGTTATGTATCTACTTAATGCTAATATTTGACAATAGTGCACGAACAAGGAGCTAACTTTGTGAGAAGCTGGTACCTGAAATAGGTTTATATAAAAACCAGTTACAGGTCAATGAACAATATAAGAAATACCGCGTGTCATATCCTAGTTATATCCTATTTACATCAAGTAATAAAGTAAGATTCAAGAGACTTTTTATCCAATGAAATCAAACTGAATAATTAGTCCCCTACTAATTATTCGGTTTGATTTCATTAGACAAAAAGTCTCTTGAATTCTTAGTACCAGAACTGCAGGCGGCTGGGCATTTCACAGGTTTTCCAAGATAAAATACACCTAAATCAGAAACTTACAGAAAAACATCCTTTTCTTCTTTTTATATCGGTACATCAAAACCGCGTAGCTTTAAAATCGCAGTACATCTTTTAAGAATACCTTGGAGAGATTTGTCCCGATTTCTAGAATGTAAAGACAGGTATCTGCTTGTAAAACAGCAAGAGCTCCAAAAGTTTTCCGCCCAACATCTGCCGTCGTATTGTAAGTTATTGTAAAAGGAAACAGAGCATAGCTCAGTAAACATACAAAGTAAACATTCTATAAAATTCAATTTTAAACTTATTTATTCGTAGTGTGTGCGATTTATGATTCAATAGTATTCGTAGCACAGTATTAAACTTACATTTTGAACAATCATCATCTGCTTGGCCTTTTCCCAACTATGTTGGGGTCGGCTTCCGGTCTAACCGGATGCAGCTGAATACCTTACATTGAGCGACTGCCTATCTGACCTCCACAACCTAGTTACTGGGTAATACGATACCTCTTGGTAAGACCGATTGTCACACTTTCGGGCTTCTGACTACGACTGTCAAAGATGTACAAATGACAGCCGGGATATGCTTTCCGAAGCATTGAGGGGTCTCGATATGTTATCCACGGACCGATCTCGGCAGGCGTAGTCAACCCTTGCGCCTGTTATTATTTAGCCATA
The DNA here is from genome assembly GCA_963082905.1 of Oligia fasciuncula. Taxonomy (NCBI): domain Eukaryota; kingdom Metazoa; phylum Arthropoda; class Insecta; order Lepidoptera; family Noctuidae; genus Oligia; species Oligia fasciuncula. The sequence goes on along the minus strand of OY720395.1, from coordinate 8,085,224 downwards.
AGCCCCTGTTTTAAAGAATACATCATTATTAATGCCATTGAAAAAATACCTCACTCAACATTTAAACCTAATTTTATTTTTATGCAGTGCGTGTGTAAGTACGAAACCAATTATACTTTAAATTCTTAACAGACCTAACCGCAACGCAGTGATGTTTCGCAAAATCTGAACAAAAGTCTAAATGTTGACCATGGTCCTGTTACCTACACATACGTTATCAAATACAGACAGACAAATTGTAGCAATTGAATGATGATATTAAAGTTTAAAGGAACAAACATATTCGCATAAGTAAACTTGAACAAACAAGGTATCATTACGTTAATAACACACGTCAGTGCGCACCCCAATGTCTGAGGACTCCACTTTATTAGCCGACATCCAAAAAACCCGAAGGACTTCTTCTTCGATGCTCGCTTGTTTTTTTTACTTCCCTATTTCAATATCTTTCATTGCTTTACAATCTCAATAACTACGGAAATCGTTGTAGCGCTGGAAAATATAGTCTATGAAAAAGAATAATTTTAATTTTCTGAAACGTTTTTCTTGTTTTTTTTTTGTTTATAACCGGATTTGAATGTATGCAGCTTAGGTACCGTCCCAAAAACAAAGAACAGTTTTTCAGGACTAAGGCGTAGCTCAAATACAGTAAAATGTTTCCCAATGCTCGTGTTAATTAGCAGTAATAGCAGTAAGCTTTCTTACTTTAAGTAACGTAGCTTACTCAATGAATTCTCAATGCATCATTTCAACTCTACGATATTCTTCCATGTCCCCAACCTAAACTTGAATGACGAGATTTGAATAACCGTTTTAGTGCGATTAGCCTGTTCCCTCGTCTCAACCAATAAAAAAGAGTCAAGCACGAGTTGTATGCGCATGATTACGATATTTTAGACAATACCGGTTTTACTATGAGGAATAAATTATTGTTATTTACAAACTAGAGTACGAGATGAGATTTTTTGAGGATAGTTCGGATAGTCGTTGGTGGAATATGAAGTCTGTTTTGTTGTGTTAACAAAATCAGCGGGATATAATTGCGTAACATATACTATCAGTAGCAATGGCTTTCATATTGACAGTTCAACAACATTCATTGTGTTGTTTACGTGGTTGAGGAGACAAATTTTTCGAATATAAGAAGCAATAGATTAGCAACATCCTACAAAATGATTCAGATTGAGATCGATAGTGTGATACGCAATAGGCTATTTGACTGGTTTCTGATAAACATCTCAGATTATTTAATGGTGTCTAACGAGCCCACAAAAACCTATTACTTCAAATTGCATAAAGTATTTCTTTTAAAAAATAGTAAATAAAAATGTACTGTTTAAATAAGCCGCCAAAACGCTATCTTTAACAATATGGCGTCGTGACGTCACGATTCACGTAAACAAACGTTGAAACGGTCGAGATACTAGACAAAAGTCATCTGTTCTGTCAACGATAGACAGAAATTTACTAAATCATGACGTCATCTTAAGTTCAGCCAATCCAGACCGTTTTCGATTACGTGGCGCCAGATTTAAAAAGATGAAGTTTTTTCGGGATTTTTTTTATAAATAATACATTGTTTTGTAGTCAAATTAATGCAAATGGATTTTAAAAGCGATAATCTATACGAGTGTCAATAATTATGACCTTATTTTTTACATTGTCAAATAGCCTATTAGGGTGCCGCTTCATGTTTAATGAATTTTCTTTTAAGGGGTTCCGTAGGTACCCCAAAACTATAACCGGAACCCTTATAAGATCACTTCGTTTTCCGTCTCTTTGTCCGTCTATCAAGACCCTTTTTCTCAGGAACACGTGGAGTTATTAAGTTGAAATTACTATCAAATACTCAGGGCTACAATCCCTTGAAGCAGTGAAAATAAATCAAACTTCTAAGTCAACGCAATCAAAAGACGAGCGTTTACGAGCGTCTATGTTCCGTTTATGCCGCATATTTTGACACTCGCAAGGGAATCGAAACCTATAGGGTACTTTCCGTTGACCTAGAGTCATGAAATTTGGCAAGAAGCAATGTCATGTAGCACAAGTAAAGGAAAAAATCCGAAAACCGTAAATTTGTAGTTACGTACGTAACTACAAATTTACTTACGTACGTACGTACGGAACCCTCGGTGTGCGAGTCCGACTCGCACTTGACCGGTTTTTTATATGATTTATAGGACTATATCATCTCTCAAAGTAAGAACATGAATTTCATGGCGTTATAGAGTTACCTATTTACAAATAGGCGACTAGAACGTTTAAAATCCCAATATGAAACCCTAAAAAGTAATAAGAAATAACCAATTTATAAAATACCTTAATCATCATCTATTAACTAAATAATAGATATCAGTTAGTTGATAGTTTCCGTTGAAAACAGAAAACCGAAAATAGGAAATGCATGACATGCATGTACTTAATTATTAAACGCGAGGTTTAATATTAACCAAAATGTAGTTAAATTGTAATATAATGGTACAGGTAAGGTAAAACGCAATTTTCAGCAAACTATTTACTCTAACCGCAGTCGCCCGGCATCCCTCACCGAGTGATTATGACGATACGCCAAACCGATTACCGTCCAATTAATTGTGAACATGGTGCCGAGTTATAATCGAATTTACACGTCATTAACTGTTATTCGAATAAGTAAAACTTCGACACAATGCCGAGAGCTGTTATCATTATTATCTCAGTCATTGCTGTTGAATGCGAGGAAATTTTTGAAACAATTTAAAGAGAGCGTTATTTGTGACTGTTTTCATTTCATGTTAAGTTTGTTGCTATCTGTACTGTTTTTACATATGTTTGAATGAAACCTGTTTTCAGTGATCTAGCATTCGAAACCTCTTTCTATCTAACAGATGCTATTATATCACCTATTTAATATAATAGCATCTGTTATATTATTAGAATAGATTATTTAATAACGAAGCCTTTTATGGACGATTTATTTAATAAGCCATTAGCATTTATGAGGTAAACCTAATGTACCAATATCTTTAGTAAATGGCTCTGAAGCACGCAAGCCAGTTTCGGAATTAATTAAATTAGAGGAACACGGTTTTACCTAACAACAATAAGACGTGTAGCGAAGTCCTTATTTAACTCAAATACTATCAAGTTTGAGAGGTGGACCATACCCAGTTCCTTGTATCAGGGACCGTTGTTGAGCGGCCATTGTGGCAGCCTCATTCAAATAGTAACACAAGGGTGGTGTGAAGTGTTTCACGCGAGCCCGTTCAATTGTATACAGGTAGAAAACTATTGACAAAGCGACCGTGTGCGTTGCCTCGCCTCTCCGCGGGCGCTCGCTCACTAAACACGATATAACAGTACCAGTTCGCTCTATTTGAACAATCAATATGTGGCCTTTCTTATCACCTTCTATTTACCTCTCTATCTTCTTGAAAGAATGCTGCACCACACAAGATGTATTGTGTGAGCTTTTGTTTAGTTTTTTCAGTTCCGCAAAAACGAATTTGGGTTTCTAGATCTTTTGAGTAACACAAAAAAAACACTTGTCAGAATAGTTAAGTAAGTTAGTACTCTATTGTCCTTATTTAAAAACGTGAAGTTTTATGAAAACTGCAAGAAAGACAATGGTAGGATCCTATCACTCGTCACAGTCAAAAGTTGCAAAATGATTGTGTTAACCCGTTGAATGCTGTGAGAGAATCAACACAATGTTAACGTGGGAACCGAGGGAACTCAAATAAATGAAACCTATTCTGTTTACTAATGTCATTCGTTCGGGTATTTTTAAATATTAGCTTAGGAACTAGCTTTGAAGGGGTTCTGATTTATTTTCCTATATACACATAATTGTAAAGAGAATCTTCTTAAAACGAAGACGGAGAATTACGTTGTTGATCAACCTAAATAATAACTTAATACGATCCTTAAATTACAGGCCATTTGAACAGAAACTCCCTCAACGATTTAAAAAGTACCTATAAATTAACGTCAACTAAGCAGGCTCATTCGTAACCGTCGCCAAACTCGCACATTGAACTAATAAGTGGTAAATAAATGAGTTTGGCTCGACTTTAATTAAAGTTTTTTAAAAACAAAACAGTGTTTTCAGATTCGGGTCTCATCCGTGCCGTGGAAGGAGCTAACGAGGCGAGCCTCGCTAGACTACCCACCTACCCAAATACATACAAATACATAGTACGGTTTACAGCAAAAGTCGCTGAAAACACCCAGATTGTCAAGACACTAGCAATAAAGCTGTGTCAAGATACGTTTAAGATTTACCGGATGTATTTAGTAACAAGAAAATTTTGTATTTTACACTTAGGTATGTACTGAAAGTTTTCGGTATTACGTTGCCACGAAAAATATAGTATAGTGACGTTAGACAACACGAACGAAGGAAGGATGCACAAACCGCGGAATATGAAGCTACTCATATATTCTACAGAGTACCACAGTATGGAAGCTCGCGGTGCGTGGCGCGTCTACGAACCATATCTTTATATGGCGACAAGTATATTATGATATCTATGCAGGTTGGGGGAAAGATAGGGTTGTGAGGAGATTTTTGTTTTATTTTGATTTTTATTCGCTTACGGTAGAGTGACGAATGGTGCATGCGGGTGTGCTGTGTACGGTGGCGCTATCTTTTGGCCTTTATGGAACTGATCTTTGGGAAGCGACCCGAGATTATTTCTTTTTAACCGACTTCTAAAAAGGAGGAGGTTCTCAATTCGGATGTTTCTATTTTTTTTATTCATTTATGTTCGGGCTATCTCCGTCCTAAATAAACGGATTTGCAAAATTTTATTTTGTTCGAAATAGCTTTATTCCGAAATGGTCTCATTTAAATGTCGTAAAGATCTGATGATGAGTTTCGGAGACAGACAACGGAACTCTTCAATAAATTCCAGCAAATCAACCGCGATTGCTGCTATAGCGTATACCATGTATGCATTGTTTACGCAATCACACAACATAACATCACGCCTGTACCATTTAAAGGGGTAGGCAGATGTGTCCAATAGCTTTCTGTCACTAATAAGTATTCACATAGCAAGTAGTGATATATGAATTTCTTTGGGGTAGGTAGGTACAACTAAAAAGTGAAAACAAAAACTTTTAGGAAGTCGGTTGTTTTTTTTTGTATAAAAGTTTTTTTATAATATTGTTTTCAAATCTAGCTTTATCCACAATTATTTTAATTCTGGTAAACAAAACGACATTAGAAGAGTCACCATGATTCTCCTGCCCTTATCCCAATTTATTTGAACTTACCGCAACATGTACTTTTCTTCCACACTTCTCTATCAGTCGTCATCTCGGTAGTCACCCATATCATCTTTTACCCAGTCCATCCATCGTTTCTTTGGTCTTCCGCTACTTGTATAACCATCTACAATTCCACATTCATACACAAAACTTCTCAAAGAGGGGACTTATCGCCGCAATTGTGGCGTGCCCAGTACTGGGTTGGGACAATCGCACTCTCCATGTCGCCATGAGATCCCACCGGAGCTCTGTCCGCTGCGCCGTGATTTCTCGCGGCAGCGGAGTTACGCCCCGGCGTTTTGCCTCCTCGTGCCACTCCCATATGTGGGCGAGGACTTTTGCCTCCAGATCCCATGGCGGCAATCCGGCAAGGAGGCTCGCTGCCTCCCCGGAGACCGTGCGGTATCCCCGGACTAGCCGGATGGCCATGACCCTCTGGGACGCGTTCAACCGCCGGGCTGGTCGAAAACTTTTGTCACGACGTATTCCACATTTTTATTGATACGTATTAGAATAGAATAGATGACGTTTTAGCCCTGAAAACAAAGTCATTTAGGTATTACAAGATAAAATTCATGTTTCTCTCATTCTGTATCATAAATAAAATTTCCAGTCCACAGTGCTTTTTACAGTTGCAGTTAGTGTTGAAAGCATGTAGCGTGACCACGTGTTCCGTTACTTTTAATTCAAAGAATCTAGGATGCTCGGCGGGATGTTAGCCGCACTAATGTAGATAATATTTAACTAGCTACGATTTATTTACATTTTCTAGTCTAGAAATAAAAAGGTTTCAAGTCTTACAATTTTACTCGCTGCAGTAACATCGATTTTACAGCGTTAAAATACTGACTTTGACGCTGACTTTCAGTAAGTTTAAGTACACTTGTCTTCTGCTGGTTGACTTATTATCCAGTGGGGTAATTGGGTATCACACTATCCGTAGCAATGGCTTTCATTTTGACAGTTCATCAACATTCATTGCGTTATTTACGTTGTTGAGCAGACAAATTTTTCGAACATATGAAGCAATGGATTAGCAATATCCTTCAAAATGCGATTGAAAGTGCAGTTTTAGTTGGTAAAGCTCAAAGCAACTTTAATGTTGGTTGGACTTGCTGTACAGTTTGTCAAGTGAGGACTTCCATGGTGCAAGTTGCGGAAATCTTGCTTCTGGGTAGGTACTACAACGAGATTATGGGCAACTTTGAAATGGTGCGCGAAATCAGGATAATTTAATAATACTTAATATAATTTAATTTACAATTAATTATGATTTAAATTACTTATTATATAATTTACAAACCGGCTACTGAGATCCTCAGATAGCTTTAACTATTGGTTCGATTATTAGAGTTATCTTATTTAAGCAAAGCTCTTCGGTAACTCATCGAACCAAGCACTTTCGAATAGATAAACTTCAGACACCGGACATTACACGGATTTAGGAAAGGACACCTGCCGGTTACACTTACACTTAGGTGAAGTGAGCTTGAAGTGAGTTGTCAATAGTGTAAATCCCTAGCATCAGGTGGTATGACAGCTCACTTCAAGCCCCCTTCACCTACGTTCTCGCTAGCCAGTATACTATTGTAGTCTTTGGTTCTCGCGATGAGATTGCTATTGAATAGATCAGCACTTGGGCAGGTAACCTAACCAGAATTGACTTTCAGTCTTTAAAACCATTTGCGAATAACGCAACAAAACAGTCACAAATTTATAAAGACCTTATGGAAAATGTTATAGTTGTCTATGGGCAACATGCAAAGGATTAACATTCCGGCGGCGTAACTAAGGCACGTGTGAGCGGGGTTACGATCAACTCGCCGACTTTTCACTCACGTTCACGCTCTAATCATCATGGATTCATGGCGACATGCTGTTTGACATGCTTTTTGATTTGATACTTAGTCATTATTAGAGGAAGTCTTTTGTTAATAATGGACGTGGTCCGGTTGTGTTGTGAATAATGGATCAATTTACTATCAAAATACCATGAAAAATTACTAAATGGTTTGCTAGATAGAGTTTAAATTATTTTTGTTATTTTTAGATAATATTTTTTTCAAGAAAATTTACAAAAATTCAGTTATAAAAAAAATCCCGCTGGAAAGAGTAGTCTGAAAACCAATCTGTCCACTGGGAAAAACTCATACAAATTACATCTGAAATACCTATAAGAGCACGTAAATCTAGGCACAATATGGGCTTGTACACAAAACTGTGAATCGGTGCGATGCGAATTCGCAACGCAGAAAACTGCAACACGAATTGTTTGTCCACAAGCCCTATACCCGGTTTTTACAATATTTATCCACTTTTGCTGTTAACCGTACTGGGTAGGTATATCCTGTCCCAACCATTACTTACCTCAAAACTTGTCGCCCAGAGTTCCATACATCATCGTTCCAGCTACAATCTAACTTTGTCTCGTGTGACATCCCTAAGGGCTCCGAAAATATCGCCGAACGAGAGTTTTATTGCTACAGACATATGCGAGAAGCCACGAGATGTAGCTAGCGCTCAGTAATCGAGTTATACCAACTGTATCTACCTCCGCTTCATATCGATTCGTTTCGATGTAATAACGATTTACGTAACGATTATATTTTGGTCAAGGACGAAGTTTACGCACCAGACGGCCCGTGCCTACTTACAGCTTAGAAACAGTTAGCCTGTAAAATTGTTAGCAAAGAAATTCCAATGTTCATAATACCTACCAAGAAAAAAGTACCTATCATGAAAAGAATACTAAGATCAGATAGCTCTTTATTTCAAACTGTAATTTTCCTGTAAGTTTTCTTTATCTTAAGTACCTCACGAATACTTGAGAACAAAAAGTGCCTACCTACACACCACCGGTTTTATAAGAAGAAAACACCCCACACACACACCCATATAATAATCTGTATTATCTTTCGTAAAAGACACGGTACGACGATACGAGTATAATATTTTGAAATGCAAATGAGACTCGCTGAAAGTACGTATGTTTGGGAAAAGCAAAACAATGTTATGTAACACGTTCCGCGCATACGTTGCACATTTCTTCTACCTTCATTTCTCGCAAAGCTTTTGTCCTGTACTAGCAGACTTCGAAATGTGTCCTAAAAAGAGAAAGCACTGCTTTCATATATCGTACGTTTGCATGGAAACAGTGACTGATGAGTGTCGTGTCGGCCAGTGCTAATGATGCAGTGTCTGGCTAGTAACATGTGCATCCACTATTATTTAGCATGTCCGCAGTAGCAGTAGGACTCAACCATACAACTCTGTGAAGGACTCTGGCATGACGTGCACACAATGTATTTCGCGTGTGGAAGCGACGTGCCACGCCCTGCCTCGTATCAAATGCATGCTCTATTGTGCCGTTAGATACATTTGTAAAGATCTACCGCATTATCTGCATGTCTCTTGTATTATAGAGACACATTACATAACGTGTTAGTGAACTAGACTTTAATTAGGTGTTATCATAAATCTTTATTATTAACCCGCTCTAATTCAGTCTTAAATGTCAAATAATGTCAGCAGTTTATCTGAATCTAGTTAGTTCAGTTACTATAAATAGCAATTACCTGATAAAGTTCCATTATTTATCGAACCACAGTCGACTAATGTTTCTGGAATAAGATAATTAGTTGAGTTATAGGCGTATTTATTGACTGGTAATAGATCTAGTGAAAGGAGCATTCAGCCACCCACGCGCGGTTGGGAACCCACCTCGGACCGCTATCAATCTGTGTTACTATAGCGAGGTAAGTGTGATTCTGCAAAAAAGTGCGTGTAAAAACAAGATCGTTTGAAAGCTCTCAAAGCGCTGCCGCGACACTATTGTGTGTCGATTTCTTGAAAAGATTGTTCACAAACACGTGTAGGTGGGACGTTACGTGGAGGGTGAAACAACACGAGCCATTTGTAGGCGCCAAGTGTTTGCTGAAGAGTCGCTGCGGCATCACTAATGAGCAGGGAATCGGAGAAAGTGCTCGTGTGGATGTAACCGCAGAACCGCACCGACAGTCGCATTTGTACGTACGTGTAGTAACCGCGGTAAGGCGCCGCTACTTCCTATCCGCTCGCCCTCTTGTTGCCGTACATGTTTAACATACCATCTCCGGCCTCCTAATTCGTATGGACAAATACAGCAACGCCCATGTTATTAGATACGACGTTGATTTGGAAAGTTCTGTGGTGTGCAAATTTTAATTAGATGTGTTCAGTTTGAGAAATGAAATCAATTTTATCTGCAGTACCTTTAATTTTGACATTGTAAAGCAAAAATAAAGGTAGTAGGTAAACAGTGTCTTAACAAATTGTATTAACTGTGGACTGTTGGAGTAAATTAACAAAACTAGCACAGCCGACAGACGCGTCAGCTTCCCTTTAGCGAAGTACTTCTAATGGACAAAGTTAGGAGGTAGGTCGAGCGGCGAGTGTCCGTTACATAATTGCAGTTGACGCGAAGAGACGGATGCGTAGTAGCCGGACTGCCGCAGACGACAGGCGAAACCTGCTGGACAAGCGCGGTTCGATGCCCGGCCGAGCACTTGTCGCGTTGTCCGTTCGTATCATTTTTTCTCGGCTCTCCCATGACCATACACTATTATGACCTTGATTTTTTTTATAACGTATCGTATTTTCATATACTCGTAAAAGCAACATGGAGTCTTGTTTTTATTTTGGATTTTATATGATAAAAGCTTATTTATTACAAACTAGCACTTTGCCCGCGACTTCGTCCGCGTGTATTTCGTACTTTCCTCTGAAAATTTCGAAAATGTATGTTTATGATCTTTATCATAAATATTTAGATCACGGGATACTTATCTATGATTTAGATAAATATGTATTCCGGCCAATTTTTAAGTATAAAGATAAAAGGAATCAGATTTTTCAAATAAACTGTATCTCCGCTTTTCACCCCCACAGGGGTGGAATTTCGAAAAACCGTTTGGTGTGTGTTCATTACTTGACTCGAAGATTTATTTATACCGACATGCAGTAAAATCCTCCCCTGTAAAATTAACTACCCCTTTTCACCCCGTCAGGGGTAAATTTTCGAAAAACCCTGATACACGTTATTCTCTATTTTTGGTCTTAAGTTTAAATACCGAGTTTCGAGTTAAGCGGACCGCGCGTTAAAATTCTTCAATACAAATTTTGACACCACCCAATCCCACTTTTGGGAGTGGTTTAGAAAAACAAGAAATGCCAAACTTTATAATTTACTTAGCTAAGTACTCGTGCCAAATTTCAAGTTTATTAACCAAATGAATAAGATTTTTCATATATAAACAAAATCCCCCCTTTTCACCCCCATAAAGGTTGAATTTTTTTTTCCAAAAAACCCTTTTTTAGTGGTCCCCTACATTATAAAAGGAAGCCGTGTGCAAAATTTCACATTCCTAGACCCTGTAGTTTCGGCTGTGCGTTGATATATTAGTCAGTCAGTCAGTCAGTCAATCAATCAGTCAGTCAGTTAATCAGTTTCTCCTTTTATTTAGATATATAGATAATCTTCTACCTAGACTAGCATCCCGCGGCTTCGCTCGCCTGGATGTCGGGAAATATCCTACGGGAACGGATTACCGGGATTAAAAGTACACTATGTGTTAATAAGGTTATAAACTATCTGTTTACCAAATTTCATCCAAATCCGTTTAGCTGGTTATCCAGACAACAGACTAACGGACAAAAATTCTTCGTTACTATTTCATTAAATGTATCCAACGTTATTTTTAGTTTAAGCGAAACCTGAATATATAGTTTGTTCAGAATAAGTAACTGAATCGATTCCAATAATTTTTACTCTATTTTGTCCCAAAAATATTTAAATAGGTTAAAAGTTGGACACCGAGTGACACTAAGTAGGTTATCCAATCTCCGCGTCGAACGGTTAGGTACCTAGGTACTATTATCAATGAGCGCAAGACGGCGCGGCGCGGGTGAGCATGTAAGGACAAACAGGTAACTTAACAAGCATATAACTTTGTGATTTTTCATGATACAGTTTTGAAATTTTGTACATAGATTCTTTACATAAAAATACTAGACAGGTGTTTCGGGTTTCGCTACAAAAATAATGTTGTAGAAATCGTTTAAACATTTTATGTAGGTATTCATGATGTCTTGTTTGTTCTATGGCTGTTGAAACCAATGATTTCCAGAATGTGCCTCACAGCACGGACTTATTTCCCTTAATTGTTATCATCAACCTAAATTGTCATCTGCTTCGTCCGCAAACCGTATGTGCTATCCACCTGTCTCCTACAAAACCCTGTTTGGTGAATAGTTCTATGTGATCCGCAGTTATTTAATAATTTCGCTGAGCAAAGACGCAGTGGCCGGGGAGTGTTTGCGCGAGCTCGGGCCCGGACGTCGGGCGTCGTGTTTGCACTCAATAAGCCGCGGCAAACAGTCTTTGGTCGACGTATTCTTTATCCAAAGCCTTTAACACTCACACTGTAAAGTAAGTTAAAGCGATTCAACAAGCCTTGTTTTGTTAGAAAGCAAATAACGCAGGCTTGAGATTTATGACTGGATTCAAATTAATGGAGGATAGAAAACAATGGTGACTGCGATTATGTGTTGTGAGAGCTGAGAAAACGATTATGTTTCTATGTCACTATCACAAAGTGTCTATATTCAACCTTTTACGCAGATCATTAGTCATCGTCAACCAAGAATTTGTATATTTTTTTTCTATCTCGTGGCAATAGTGATAATTATTACTTTCAGGCTTTACGCAGACAATTTTTGTGGGCTATGTGTCAATGCTAATTTCTATACCTGAGTTTATACATTACTTTAAAAGAATAGTAAAATGTAGCTAAACAAAGCCGGAGAAATACTCGGAAGCGTATAGATGTACTCTCTCCGAAGCACCTCGTGTCAATGGTGATGGATGGTCCCTCGTACGGCGTACGTACGGAGCCAGCGAACATTCTTTTAGCTATTGTCGCCGTCTCGAACAAAAATAGAAATGCAGAATCTCTTGATCTCAGTCGGAAATCACTTCGTTCGTTCGATGTTGTTTGAAGTTTGCACACTGCCTGTGAGATTGGATCCACTCTCATTTTTTTTACATTTAGAAATCTGGTAAAAGCTCTATTTCTCTCTTCATATTTTATTCGAATGTTAGGACTGCATGCTTTACCTAATACTTGACAACATTATTTTTAGTATATAAGTATGCGAAACCTGAAACATGTGTCTAGTATTTTTATGTATAGAATCGATGTACAAAATTTCAAAACTGTATCATGAAAAACCACAAAGTTATATGCTTGTTAAGTTACCTGTTTGTCCGTACATGCTCACCCGCGCCGCGCCGTCTTGCGCTCATTGATAATAGTACCCAGGTACCTAACCGTTCGGCGCGGAGATTGGATAACCTACTTAGTGTCGCTCGGTGTCCAACTTTTAACCTTTTTTAAATATTTTTGGGACAAAATATAACATGGGGTAAAAATTATTGGAATCGATTCAGTTACTTATTCTGAACAAACTATATTCCGGTTTCGCATATAGGTACTAAAAATAACGTTATATAGACTTCTACAAACCTACTGAAGGCAAGTTTCCAAAGGCAAAGCGTCGCCCGCGGAATATGATAGAACATACTTATCACGGAAGAAATCAAGCTTCAACAAAGTACGGATTTGAATTGGCTAAAAATTATACGGCTACTAATAATCTCGACTTATTTAAAAAGTCTTATACAGCTTTGTTAAAATCAAACAAGCAAGTATTTCTAAATATTTTCGAATAAGAATATGAAACTATTTGTTTATCTCCAAATTAGTGTGTTAGATATTTCAACAGTAATCTGGTTCATCATCATCATCAGCCTATAAATGTTCCCACTACTGGGACACAGGCCTCCTCTCCGTGAGAGGGAGTGGGCCGTAATCCACCACGCGTGCCCAGTGCGAGTTGGTAGATGTCACATGTCTTCGAACTTTTGGTTCTACACTAATCTGGTTATAAACTATATACCTACACACATCAAAAGTGTCTAGGGATCAAGCATTTTTATGCGGATTTCTTGGGCTTTGTAATAAATTTATGATTTTATAAATTTATATGGATCCTTTTTGGTGCATTTCATAATTTGAATCAGGAACTGTGAATCAAATTCGAGTAAAAGATGAAAATCAGCTGTCAATATTTTCCCTATAAAAACATACAACGCATTGAAGACATTATTAGTGCTACTGTTTCCCTACTACTGATTAAAACCAACGTTATTATGGAGCGGCGACGTCATTTAAGCAGGGAAGAAATGCTCAGAGCCGTGGGAATGATAGAAGCTGGTTCCCGGCAACGTACTGTGGCTTTAGCTCTGAATACAAGTCAGAGTGTTATCAGTCGACTTTGGACACGTTACCGAAGCACTGGTACCGTGGCTGAGCGCCATGGAGGACGGTATCGCTGCACCACACGGAGACAAGACCGATACATTCAAATCTTAACTCGAAGAGCTCCAACAATAACCGCCATGATGTTAGCCGTGAGGCTTCATCACTCTTCAGGGAACTTAATTAGCGACCAAACAGTCAGAAACCGCTTGCATGAAGTGAACCTTCATTCCCGAAGACCGCTACGGGTACCACCTATAGCAATGCACAATCGTAGGATTCGATATCAATGGGCTCTTGAACACAGAAATTGGGCAGAAGAACAATGGCGTTTCGTGTGCTTTTCTGATGAGTCTCGTTTTGGTATGAGACCGGATACAAGACGTATACGACACTGGAGAACCCCTGGACGCCAACAGCGATTAAAATCCTGCCAGGAAGTCCATCCTTATAGTGGTGGAACCATCATGGTATGGGCGGGTATTTGGATCGGCGGAAGAACTGAGTTGATTTGGATCAGAGGCAACCTCAACGCTCAAATTTATGCTGAGACGATTGTATCAGACGTCATCGTTCCTCTACAAGTGCAAATCGGTCCCTTATTTCAGTTAATGCATGATAATGCACGACCGCACACCGCAAGAGTTGTAAGACAGACTCTCGCCGCAGCTAACATCAATGTCCTGCCCTGGCCTGCTCAGTCGCCAGACTTGAACCCGATTGAGCATGCATGGGATGTGCTACAGAGAAGAGCTCTGCCGAATATGGAGGGTATCCAGTCGCAAGAAGACCTTTTTTTGTGGTTGCAACGAACATGGGCGGCCATTCCACAGCGTGATTTGGATGAACTCATTTTGAGTATGCCAAACCGATGTTCTTGTGTTGTTAGTGTTCGCGGTAGAAACACGGATTATTAATTGTTTAAGTTACCCAATAAAATTTTAAAGAAAACTGTTATTTCAGTCTTTTTTTCGAACTTTTGTGTTAGTGGTTCAAATGTCAAAAATCCCTTTATTAGGAAAATGGCAAATTTCTTTATTAATGCAAAGGTGACTTGGTTTATCGTTACTGTGACAAACGGAAACACTTTATTTGATGAATCCTTAAAGAAAATTTTAATTAATATCAATCAGGAGAAAAGTTATTGCAAAAATATATGTTGATCCCTAGACACTTTTGATGTGTGTATTTACCTATAGCTATAGTTGCAGCTAAGCAGCAGCAGTTTGCAGCTATAGTTGTTTATAGAAAAAAACCCGCAAACATTTTAGTCGAAACCTAAATAAATTTAAAAATACTATGTAATCATACATGTCTAATTGGCAGAATGCACCATCAAGTTCCATGAAGCGCGCGGGACCTTCAAAGAATTCGCGTTTTGCAGCAAATAGTTATAACTGAGCGGCACCGGTGCAGGTGGTGTCGTAATACGATTTCTTGTTACTTGAGAGATCGAATGTGCTGATTGCTATTTAATTAGAATAATTTCCCATGCCCACCGCATTGTTACGTAGATACCGACTACTTGCATTTGTAAAGTGAACCTTTTCTGTTTTCCGATTGAGTTAGCTTTACTTTGAATTCGTTTCATCTTGTGCTAACTTTACGGTCAGATTATGAGTTCTTATATTGCCTTTTAAAATGTTGTCCCTAGCTTTTCCCGGGTCTTTCTTATCCGAGATATGTATGTATAGATATATATATCTCTCTGGAACCACTTATAAAGTAGTATCGACTTATCTGTGTAATAGTATAAAAACCTATAATGTTCCTACACAGGACACGGGCCTCCTCTCGGGCCTTTTTTTTTTTATAGGGAGGTAACCTTCAAAAGGCACCCGACCTCCGGTGAGGGAGTGTGGGATTTTTACCTCACTAAAACCACCCCGGTGATCACCATCAGCTTATGGGGTGGTCCCGGTTCCTCTTAAAAGACCAATGACGGAACCCCCCCGTGCAACGCCTGTAAGGCACATCCCCGGGGAGCGGGCCTAGTACGGGGATGTCACATGTCTTCGAATTTATGATTCTAAGACATGCCGGTTTCCTTGCGATGTTTTCCTTCACCGTTTTGAAAGCAGTGGTGATGAAATAATTTACACAAAGTTAAGCGCCTGTCCGTAAGTCGCGGCCCTTACCACTGGGCCACCAATGCTCCTCTTTTCTATCTGTGTGCCAATAACTAATGAAGTCAGCTTAGCGACTTAATATTGTTTTTATACATAATTTAGGTGTCACTAGCCCCTCTTAATTAACATCCCATGCATTCTGTTATAAGAATAATTTCATTCAAGTCACTCATTAAAAAGGAAGTAGGTATACCAAAATATAATAAATTCAAACATTAAGTAACTGTGACCATGACCCCGCCGAAACTTGAATAACGTGTAAACGATGTTATATGCCATGTATGCCATTATTACAGCATGAGTTACATTTCTACTGGATCAGTAGAATTGTAACTCATGCTGTATTATTACTTATCAGTAAGGACGAATGCAAAACAATTAATAGTATAGAGTAGTAATAGGTTATATTTCCAAGCCTAGAGACTTGGTATCCTTCAGCTTACCTAATAGATATGCAACCTGCTTTTGTAAGTTAAATGTGTTTTAGGGTGCGCCTACGCCTATCCTGAAACATAGATATATCTACCTACTTCCGTTTCTTGACTCGTGTTAAAAACTGTCTATAACATTGATAAGCAGTACATCATATCATTATCAAAGATTTATAAGTAATCATTGGAATGATTGGGTAAGAAATCACAACAAGGTCGAGAGGTGTCGTTGGATCAGGTTGGAACGAAGTTTCTTTTACTGTATGTTATGTATTTAATAACAGCCACAATTAAATAATTACTTAACAACGTTTGAGAGTAACTTTAAATGAAAAAAAAACATAAAACATAACATAACATACATATCTAGTTTAGCAAAAGTATCGTGACGGTCAATATGTTACACTTTCTTCGACCTAGCTCTCATTCGCCAAATAAACATGCGATAAGGGACTTCGTTAGGTACAATAGTCTTAAATAATAAAATTAACCAAAAAACTTGTCCAAAGCCTCTCCAGTTTAATTACGTACTTTGTATAAAAGCTGCATTACAAACTCTTCAATAAATAAAATAGCCCTAAGCACGGCTAATGTCAACTGATCCCAGTATTAACCAGGATCAGTTAAAGCTCCTAATTTTCAGTCGATTTGGCAGTAACTGTAACATAACTACCAATTGCGGTGCAATTAAGCCTGCACCGATGTACCCAACTAATATCTCTATGTTACATTGCACAAATGTTATCCTATTACAGAGACTATGTAGACAGATAGCCAGTCTATCACATCACACTAATATTTTAGAGGCGAAAGTTTGTCAGTGTGTGTGTGTGTGTGTGTGAGTGTGTGAGTGTGTGGGGGTGTGTTTATAATGTTTGTTACTTCTTCACGCTCAAACGGCGGGACCAATTTTGATAAAATTTTGTATGGAGGTAGCTGACACCCTGGATTAACATATAGGCTACTTTTTATCCCGATATTCCCACGGGTTCGACATTTATGCGGGTGAAACCGCGGGGCGCAGCTAGTTCTGTATAAATCTCATAGTGAAAACTTAGGTTCCATCATTGACTTACCTATATTACTAGCAGCGCCCCGCGCTTTCACCCGCGTAAGTTTCGATCCCGTGGCAATATCGGGATAAAAACTATCCTATCTATGTGTTAATCCAGGAAATGGTCTATTTAAGTGCCAATTTTCATCCAAATCTGTTCAACGGTTTACGCGTGATTAAGTAACAAACATCCAAACATTTTCACAAACTTTCACATTCATAATATTATAGTAGGACTAGTTCCATTCTATTTTTTTTATCATGGCAAGCATAACCGATGTCGACTATTCTGCCAATGCCCAAAGTGAATTGGAAAAGCAAGTATGCATTGTTGTTAATTAAAAAATAAATAAGTAGAGCGATAAATAAAAGAATGTAAAGAAAACTTAGGTAAAGTGAGCTTAACGTGAGCTGTCATCTCGCCTCATGCTAGGGATTGACATTGACACTATTGACAGCTCACTTCACCTTAGTTTTCACGGTGAGGATTTTGCAGAATACCTAGACAGGCAGGTTGAGGTTACATACATGGATAGGTTGCATTATCAATTTTAACAATGCTTTTGTTTTAATTTCATGACGATGCGGAGCCCATTGACACGTTATTGAATTAATGAATGGTGACATAGTACTTAATATTAAATTTTAATAAATGACAACACAATGCACCGCAGCACGGTTTACGATTCAAACTTAATTTTCACATGAATAATCAATTATTTGTGGTCGGTGGTGGTTTCATTTTATTGTATTGGCTTTATCGATACAGTAGATCGATAGAGTCGATATGGATCTGTAGTAGGTACTTTGAAACATAAACAGTACCTACATACTGAACCAAATTATATTAATCGTACAGACGAACTTGCTAAAAAAATGCGGTGCGGCAACAACGAGATCAAAATGAAAATCCAAGGTGGCGGCTGTTATTTATGTTCAAATTTTTGATCATGGGTGTCGCTTCTCACTATTGGCTTCAGCACCCTAACAAAAACTACACTAAAACTATCTCTCTCTTTTAATATCCATATTAATATTAAAAATTCGAAAGTAACTGTCTGTCTGTCTGTATGTTACCTTTTCACGCCTAAACCATTGAACGGATTTCGATAAAATTTGGCAGAGAGATAGATTGCATCCCGGGGAAGGACATAAGATAGTTTTTATCGACATACCTTGCGGGCGAAGTCGCGGGCGGAAGCTAGTATTTTATAAAAAGTCGCATGATAGGAGGGGCATAACGCTTCTTCGTTACGTAACGACTTCTGCCAGTTTATTCCTATCGCAAGCTACGTTAAAAACTTCGTTCCAAGGGCCTAAAGGCCACTTGCATCATAATCACAAAATGCATTTTAACGCTAAATAGGTATGTCATTCTATCTCTGTCATTTTCAAACGATTGACAGAAATAGAACAATATTTTGTTTAGCGCTTAATGCAATTAGTGATTTGTGGTGCATGAAATGACAAACTTCAGTGTTATTTTTAAGAAGAGCTTTTACTAAAACTCTAAAGTTATGTGAGTGCTTTGTGTTTAATTTAAGCCATGGCCGGTCTCTGGTAACCTTTAGTATAAGGTGTGTTATCTTTGTGGGCGGTTACTTTATAATGAAGCTATTGCCAAATCCGACTAGATAGTATTCGTACTAGGTGCCTACTTTATAATCTGTACTCTATAGGGACTTTAAACCTAAACAAAATATTTGAAGAGGCTTATTTAAATGGGTGGAAATACCCTTGAAAGGGTTTTCGGAATCCTAGTTCCGAACACTGTTTTTTTTTCGGATCTTATTTATAACTCTTTTTAGTAAACGGCTAACGGTTCTTTTAGTAAATTTTTCGTGTCATCATTATAATTCTTCACAACTGCATGTCATCGTACACTACTTTACTAACATGTTTGAGGTTATAAAATTTCCGTTTGTCTAACTGGTATTTTTTCTACTTTCAGGTACATACTACATATACAAATCTGGCACAACTGTTTCGTAAGTCTTTTATGTGACTGTAAATTAAATATTGCTGGAAAAGACGACACCAAAGTACCTATTATACATACGGAGGTAACTAGGTTTTTTATAGTGTATTTTGAGTATTCCGTTGATGCAGAAAGCACCTAAGGTAAAAAAAATATAAAGCAGAAACCCGTGCGATATAAATAAAGCTGACATTAAAAACATTCTCTTACCGCAGCGCATCAAAACTTTATTAGGTATAGGTATTGTACGTCGCATACCTATCTAGTGGACATATCTAACTGGATAAACAAGGATAACACAGAATGGAGTAAAAGTTTTTTTATTACAATAACAATATGGGACCGATATGTTGACGGGCGCGGTATCATTGTTTTGCTGTTCGCAGAGTTTTCTCATATCGCGCCTTCCGCTCGTTTCATCGCAACTTACGCCGTCCTAGGCTAAACTTCAGGTTAATTAACTCTTCTCAACTGTGTAACTACTGATAAACTAGCATTATTACTCGCTGTTTTATTGTCTACTATATCCCAATCAACTGGCTACGTAAATACGTGAACTTTCGGAAGCGTGTATAGCCATTATCTGTTTTTTTTTACGTTTAAAAATGATTTTAAATATTTGACAGTTTTACCTACTTATTATTACTTGTCTGATATTACTACAAAATGCATTTCTAATACTAGTTACAGGTATATAACGTAGGTAAATATTTGTACTTATTTCACGCTTTCTGAAAGCCGGAAACACAGATGTCATGAAACGGATGGTCGGATCCGGCTCGAAGGACAAACATTAGTCGACCAAATACAACACTTTAGTAATAAATAAACAAAGAGAGACGAATAATTTTAATTAAAACAAACCTATTAATCTAAATAGTAGCTTGTTTGGGGGTCAAACAAAACGCTGAGGTAGAATTAGATAAGGGTGACGCGCAGGTACGTCGAGCTTTGTCGGGACGAGCGATCGCCGCCGCCGAATGTATGGGCGAAGTTTGACGGGTGGCTTAGTTAGCCCCGTAATGAACGCGGATTTATCCCGGCTTCCCAGCTCTGATATGAGCGATCCAATACGAACAGGCTTGTTTACCCACAGTATTCTCACGATTAATCACTTGATACATGTACCTATAGTCCACATCAAATTAGATTTTATTAGATAAGATTCCACTACATTCATTAACCCTTACATCCGCTGTCTTGTGGGAATGTTCTTGCAATATCTAAAACAATGGGACTAATAACACAAAAGAAAGAAGAGTAGGTAAACAAACATTTAATACATACTCACGAACAAACATGTAACAACATAATATAAAGTCATAGGAGTAATGCCGTTCAAACTTAATTAGGTAGAGTAATTTCCCCGTACTACAAACAATAATTACAGTTGTTTAAAGACATTATAAAGTCTATATACCTACAATAACTGTTCGAGAATGGAACACGAAAAATATGCTCTAAGTATATAAATAAATCAACATGCCAAGAAAATAAATAATGGTACACACGCGAGTACGCTACTTTGCCATAACCACAGACGTAGTAATCAATAGAAGGGCCGGAATTAACTGTGCGTTCAGTTAGCCGCAGAAATAGTGTAGCGGTGCAGCAAAGCTACCTGCGGTACCCGGCCATCGGCGATAATAACTCGCTTCAGTAATCAGAACACTAAACAGGTACTTATTATATCATTTTTACGCTGACACAGAACACAAATTGTGTGTCGGCATCGGTAATTGTCTCATTAAAGAGTTCAGTAACTTTGTTCACAAACGCTTAACTCGTTTTCGTATTGATTTAGTTCATGTTTTAACAGGGCCGTCTTTACCTATTGTGCAGGGTGTGCGTTGCACACGGGCGCAGCGGTCCTAGGGGGCGCCGAGCGCCGCTCGCTTCGGAGCCCCACTCGGCGCGCGCGATGCCCGGCCGCGGCACTTTCAATGACCAACGTAAAAAGAGCTCCGCTTTCCATACATTTTGTATAGCATCTGGAGCTCTTCTTATATTTGTCGAATTACACCAAAGCAAGCCGCGCCACGAGCGCGCGAGCGGCTTTTACAATATTAACTTTTTTTTCAACATGAAATAAACCTTATTACACATTATTAAAGAATATATTTTGAGTGTAGTAGGTAGTGAGTGTCGCATCGCTCGGCGGCACCTGTTTCAATGATTCGTTTGAAAGCACGCCGACAATCATATTGCGAATAATGCGAATTCAACTGTTTGGGATAGACAATAAAGTTCAAATTGCCATGCCATGGACGAACGTCAAGCGCGCGGCATTTCTGAAAAGCGTGAGTACGCGTGGCGCGTGCCGCACTGTTCTACCGCTCGCTACACATAATTTTGCGAAATAAGCCTTAGCGCCATGGATTAAGTTTTATATTTGAGTAAACTTGTAAATATGAAATTTACTTCATATTTGCGGCTTTTTTTTTTATTGAAATTTACCTAATAAGTAAGATTTAATTTTGATATTAACTGAATTAGTCTGCCAGTCTGCCACAAGCAAAACTGTTGCGAATTTCGACGGGGTCGGAGCACTCGTCAAAAATTATTTAGCTACGCTACCAAAGATCAGTCTGAAAACTGAAAAAACAAAACATAAAAAAAAAAAACATAAACTTGTGCTTTGTTTTTTCTTGTCACTCTTTCCTTCCTAAAAATACTGTTTACCCGTGTGTAAGTACAGTGGCCCTCGCTCGCAGTGAGCTTCCCAAAGTCAAATGTTCCCAATTGCTATTGAACTTTGTTTGATATCAGGTCGTAATTAGAATGAAGAAATTTCCAAATTTGGACATTGATATGATGTAACATAACATCTATATAGGTAGACATGTTAACATGGGTACGCTTTGGCTTGTTAGGGTAAACACCAGAACACCCTGTATAATTCTAAATATACAGTCAACAGCACACCTTGGTATCCAAAACCGACGAATTTCTTCTTCAGCTCCAAACAATAGTTTATTATACATTGGGGAAATTTGACAATTTGTGGTAACTTGGTGTGACTTGATGTGTGTGATTTGTGGTGACTTGAACTTTGTACCCATTCCATTTTGACCGCGCGCTTACTAGGGGACGCTTTTTTTTTTTTACTAGGGGGCGCTTGGGTAATGTTTGCACACGGGCGCTACATGGGCTAGAGACGCCTCTGTGTTTTAATAACGAAGTGGTGGTTTGCTATGCTCGACTTCATTATTACAAAAGATTTCAGTCAATTACCTAGCCTATAAAAATGGTATAACTTTTAAAGTTTCCGCAAAAATACAGCGTTATTTTTCGTGTACATCGGTTGCTTAGTAGGCAGGTCGCGGAGCCGCGCGGACTCAGGTCACGCAAATAGGTTAATAGCTGCCGCCGAAAAAACGCCGTAAAGGAAGCTTAATCAAAGAAAAATATTGCTACTCCTTTGGAGTTGGACGCTTTTATTGAATAGCGAGGTGAACGGAAGTCGCCCTGATTCAGTCGCCGAATACGTGTCTACCTTGTTTCACAAATAATACAAGGTTTAGCAAATAAAAGTTCATAAAAAACGGCAACAATGAAATTCCAACCCGGAGTTCGCATATATCTACAAAGCTTTTAAAGCCCAGTGTTTGCAAAAAAACAAATGACAGTTTGTATGAAAGAAACTAAAGAGAAGAGCAGCGGCAATATTAACACAAAGTTATCAAATAAAAGCACTTATCATTTTTGTGTCGAGTGAGGGAATTTCTAAAGACCGAAATACATTTCTGACACTTCCACTTAATAAATGAGGACGCTCACTAGCAAAGATAAGTTAACTAAAGATTACTATTAAGAAAGTGTGTCGTGAAGAAAGACATCAATTTCAGTAAACGTTTCGAGCATGACCATAAACGATCAGTTACGACTAACACAATATTAACATGAGTACTCCAAAAAGGCAGTAAATGACAAATTGTCCGTCATTATAGGAAAGGGAACGAGGTTAGAAAGCTTGTACATTTTTCGTATCGCGCCGATTATGTTAGTTGCATGCCACGGTTACGACACGAGCCTTGGACCCGCTCATTATAGAACATGTATACACTAACCCACAGTTATTAATGTCGTAACGTCTTTTCGAACTGTTGCTCTATACTACCTCAATTTTCATTACCGGCTCTATTTTGCGGAGGAAACTATTTTATTCTTCTTTCATTTTGTTGCTTGCGAAGCTTCAATTCTAAATCTATATAAATAAAATTCAAAGTCCTGACTGACTGATATACACACATCAAAAGTGTCTAGGGATCAAGCATTTTTATGCGGATTTCTTGAGATTGAGATGTGGCTTTGTAATAAATTTATGATTTTATAAATTTATATGGATCCTTTTTGGTGCATTTCATAATTTGAATCAGGAACTGTGAATCAAATTCGAGTAAAAGATGAAAATCAGCTGTCAATATTTTCCCTATAAAAACATACAACGCATTGAAGACATTATTAGTGCTACTGTTTCCCTACTACTGATTAAAACCAACGTTATTATGGAGCGGCGACGTCATTTAAGCAGGGAATAAATGCTCAGAGCCGTGGGAATGATAGAAGCTGGTTCCCGGCAACGTACTGTGGCTTTAGCTCTGAATACAAGTCAGAGTGTTATCAGTCGACTTTGGACACGTTACCGAAGCACTGGTACCGTGGCTGAGCGCCATGGAGGACGGTATCGCTGCACCACACGGAGACAAGACCGATACATTCAAATCTTAACTCGAAGAGCTCCAACAATAACCGCCATGATGTTAGCCGTGAGGCTTCATCACTCTTCAGGGAACTTAATTAGCGACCAAACAGTCAGAAACCGCTTGCATGAAGTGAACCTTCATTCCCGAAGACCGCTACGGGTACCACCTATAGCAATGCACAATCGTAGGATTCGATATCAATGGGCTCTTGAACACAGAAATTGGGCAGAAGAACAATGGCGTTTCGTGTGCTTTTCTGATGAATCTCGTTTTGGTATGAGAGCGGATACAAGACGTATACGACACTGGAGAAGCCCTGGACGCCAACAGCGATTAAAATCCTGCCAGGAAGTCCATCCTTATAGTGGTGGAACCATCATGGTATGGGCGGGTATTTGGATCGGCGGAAGAACTGAGTTGATTTGGATCAGAGGCAACCTCAACGCTCAAATTAATGCTGAGACGATTGTATCAGACGTCATCGTTCCTCTACAAGTGCAAATCGGTCCCTTATTTCAGTTAATGCATGATAATGCACGACCGCACACCGCAAGAGTTGTAAGACAGACTCTCGCCGCAGCTAACATCAATGTCCTGCCCTGGCCTGCTCAGTCGCCAGACTTGAACCCGATTGAGCATGCATGGGATATGCTACAGAGAAGAGCTCTGCCGAATATGGAGGGTATCCAGTCGCAAGAAGACCTTTTTTTGTTGTTGCAACGAACATGGGCGGCCATTCCACAGCGTGATTTGGATGAACTCATTTTGAGTATGCCAAACCGATGTTCTTGTGTTGTTAGTGTTCGCGGTAGAAACACGGATTATTAATTGTTTAAGTTACCCAATAAAATTTTAAAGAAAACTGTTATTTCAGTATTTTTTTCGAACTTTTGTGTTAGTGGTTCAAATGTCAAAAATCCCTTTATTAGGAAAATGCCAAATTTCTTTATTAATGCAAAGGTGACTTGGTTTATCGTTACTGTGACAAACGAAAACACTTTATTTGATGAATCCTTAAAGAAAATTTTAATTAATATCAATCAGGAGAAAAGTTATTGCAAAAATATATGTTGATCCCTAGACACTTTTGATGTGTGTAGTTACCTATCAACGCACAGCCCAAACCGCTGCTCCTAGAGACATATTCGGAGGGTGTGTTTTTTGTGAAGAAGTATCCAGTAAGAAAGGGTTTTTCTAAATTCCATAACCAAGAGAGTGAATGGGGGAGGGTGAAATTTCACGTGGACGAAGTCGCGGGCGGAAGCTAGTCAAGTCATATAATTTAAATTATATGACATGACTACTAACTACTCTAAGTAGGTATGGTCAGTTTCCAGCCTTATCAAATTCTGATTAAGTATATTTTATACGCAGCGTCAGTCATTCTTCTTACTGTCGGAACTACCGCCATCGGCTTGACAACTGACTGACGACTTTAACGTGCTCTCCGAAGCACGGCGGAGAGACCTCAATCTGTAAAGAATGATCATTGATCACCGACCCCAGCTAATAGCAGCAAGCGGAAGCGTCGCCGATCGATCGCTCTGTGATGTAGCCATTTAGCTCCGCGGCTCCATGCCCCTCCAGAAACAATTTAGGTGTTACAGAGGTTTATATAACAAGAGATGAGAGAATCCTTAACACTTCCGATCCGCGTGGCACCGTGCCAAGGATTGCAACACTGCTTTTCCCCGCTTTATTGCCATTTTCAATGATAATTTATTCATCTTCACGCTATATTCTTTTAGGGGGTCGGTGGATGTTGGAAGCTGGAAACTATCTGCGATAAGTGCAGTAGAGTTGCTAACGATCTCTCATATGTCGTTAGTTCCATGAGTTCCTGGTATCTTAATAGGAGACTTGAAAACATCCAGAAACATAATATGTTTTAGTTTATGATTACAAGTTTCAGTGATTAAGAGCGTTTACGCCGTACGGCATTTTCATTTTTTTTTTTGAGGGGCCCGTGGCTAAATAATAACAGCCGCACAGTCGATCGATCAGGTTAAGCTACGCTTGCCGCGGTTGGTCTGTGGATGGGTGACCATCTTTACATACCGAGACCTCTCCGTGCCTCGGAAAGCACGTTAAGCCGTTGGTCCCGGCTGTCATTCGTGGATCTTTGACAGTCGTTACGGGTAGTCAGAAGCCCGAAAGTCTGACAACCAGTCTTACCAAGGGGTATCAAACTCAACTCAAACTCAAACTCAAACTTTCAAGCCCTTATTTTTCGAAATGAATGAACCGATTTTAATTAAACTTCTTACGTCTAAGCAGGATACAAAGGTCTAAAAAGTTAGTAGAAAACATTTCCAAAATGTCTTATTTAAATAAAGATAACTGGAAATCTCTGTTTCTATGGATGGGTAATTCTTCAGGGACAAAATTTTCGATGTCTGTGGGTATATTTCTGTAACCAACTAACAAAACGGCATGTAATATTTTTTTTTGTACAGTTTTGGTTTATCCCTTACTGGGACAAATGTTTTTTTTTTAATAATTGCTGTCTAGGTACAAAATAAAAATATTTGAAGGTCGTTCTTCTGATTCATATAGCGCGTCCGTTTGCCATTTTCCGGAACAAAATGGTCGATGTCGCATTTTCCCTTTGATACATCAATATAAATTATAATTATATCGAAAGGAAATGAATTGTCCTCTTACAAAAAAAATGTGTATTAGTTATAACTACGTTAGTCTGTTTATAAATAAGTAAAAAAGAAGTGTCCGGCGTATAATACTGATTAATGTGGCGTAAGCTGCGCTTGACCGTACTTGGTCGGGTAATAATAATGAGAGTCTGGCTTCCAGCGCGGGGGGAAGCCAGTCGTGCAACGGACGACCTAGAAGGTGGACGTGCGGCTGGTTGGCTTAGATCCGGTGTTACGAAGGAAAATACCTGATTCATCTGTGTTTGGTTCAGGTGGCATCCTGATTACAATGCCTACTTTATAAAATTTATTTTATTGTTTTAAAACTTCAATCTGTGTTTCGTGTGATGCTTTTGGGTTATAGATTCGTGTAGAAAAATGAAAATAATGAAGTCTGTATGTATGATGAGTTATGCATGATTGTAGGCAAAATCCTGATTCATCTGTGCCTGATTCGTATGGTCAAAACCCCATATGAATAATAAAATAAATTAGTTTTTCCCCTCTCCAGCACGATAGGAGCGCTTTTGTTGCGTAATTCTCCTTGTCCAATTTTTGACCGTGTACAAGTCAGTAGTTTTAATCTTATTTATTATTATTTACTTAGTTAGAATCTTTTGAATAATAAAAAAATGACAGGAGTATAATCTTGTTCTAAATATGACACTTTTGATATGTCTTAGTCCTATTTAAGAATTAATAATTATTGTTTAGAATTTACATTCATAACTAACGGTGTATTTATTACTTTTTATTTCTGTTTCTGATTAATATGTAACACATTCTGATTCATCTGGGCACAAAATCAATATCTTGAAAACTACTTTATAAAAACGAGTCCCTCATTCAAATATATGTTATTTGGTATACCTATTTTCATATGAACATGTGTTACAGAGCTGAAAGTGAAATTAAATTTTGGCCATATGGATCAGTCAAAGAATCAAATTTCGAAGAACTACCCGGATATTAAAATCGGTCTAATTTGGCTGTAACACTATTTTTCGAAAATGTTCTCTACTAACTTTTTAGACCTTTGTTAAAAATCGAAAATCGTTTCATTCATTTCGAAAAATAACGGCTTGAAATTTTGTATGAAATGCCGTACGGCGTAAACGCTCAACCAAAATTAACAATTATTTTAAGACAAGTGGCATTTACGCGTGGCTATGTCAATACTTATCTTCCAAAATGCTAACCTTTATCATATGTACACATAGAGTACAGAATAAGCGAGGAACCCTCTCGTACTAATGATCAGCGCCGTGCCGATGGCATCAATAAATTCGATAGAAGCCTTCATTCACACGTAACAAAGATTCACGGTCCATTCATTGTTCAAGTCATTTTAGCCTGAGGCGAATGTTTCTAGCATTTCAACTGGCCTATTACATAAGAAAGTATGTACATATCTTCACAACAGAAGTTCAAATAATAATTAAAGACTAAAAAAACTACTAAATAAACTACTAAATCACTCACTCTACTAAATTATCTAGCAAAAGCAAAAAAAATACTGAAAAGTAACTTTTTATTAAACGATTCATTCAATGTTATAATATTCAGAATCTCGGAGAAATGTCTTGCCGTTATAAAGGACTTAGTTATGGTACTCGTTCGTGCCCCCAGTCCTTAAGGCCTGACCTGGCCTGTTGCAAAGAGGATTATACTGCAGTCATTGCCTAATAACTGGCGCTTTGCCGTCTCATTGTTGCCAGACTAGAAATAAACATTTTATAATAAGCAGTGTTGTTTTTTGAATACGTTTATTGCATTAATTTACTTCCTTGCAGAATATGTATTACATTAATTTCATCTCAACAAAAATGTTTTAATATTCGGGTAACGATATAATATTTTACATCGACGCCAGGTACCGTAGCTATGTGATATAGTTTTTTTTTATTATTTGAATAACGAACAACACGCGTGTTATTATGAGGATATTGACTGCTCGGAAACAGGTCTGAAGGTACAGTTACTTTAGCGAATAAATAAAATTATCCTATCCAAATGTCGGAGATATTTTATGCAAATAGGTATGGCTAAAATATATTAAGGACATCGACACAATATTTCTGCGTATTAATCATGTTGTTAGTAAAATAAACTTAATTATTTATTCTCATTTGTAAAGCTACTGTCGTAAATTCTTAAGTTCGTTTATTCAATCAAATGGTAACGTCAACCTCTTTGAACTCCGAGATCGATATTTGACTAATATTTCAGACACGCCTAGCCAGGCGAGCCTAACGTGGCCATGTCACAAATCGATAAGCTATCATAATATTTTACACTAACTACGTATCGTGTTACAACTACCCGCATCTGTTATTTTATGCTACGCAAGCCTGATTGGACAAAACATGAGCGTAGCGTAGCGACGTAGCGCAGATTAATCGTAGCGCGAAGGTAAATTCGTTTGTTTGACGTTGACAAAAGTAATTTAGTAAACATTTTTTGATGCCCAATGAGCTCCTGCCTTTTTCTTTAATTTTTTATTATATACATACATACTTAATCAGCCTATAATGTTCCCACTGCTGGGACACAGGCCTCCTCTCTGTGAAAGGGAATGGGCCGTAATCTACCACGCGGGCCCAGTGCGGGTTGGTAGATGTCACTTGTCTTCGAATTTGTGGTTCTAGGACATGCCGGTTTCCTCACTATGTTTTCCTTCGCCGTTTTTGAGAGCAATTGTGATGAAATAAATTAACACAAAGTAAAGCGCCTGTCTGGGTCCGAACCCACGACCTATAACTCGTAAGCCGGGAGCTCTCCTCCTCCTCCTCCGTCCTCACTTGGCGTAAAGAATTCTTTGATTCTTTAGCTATCCAATGGTATAATTGAATTTAGGATGAAGATGATAGATATGAAGCTGCAACACCAAACTGTATCCCCCGATTTTGTTATCTTTGGGTTTTTGACTTTCGGAGCGGAGGAATTGCTTCCATAGTGGGAGCACTATGGAAGCAATTTCAAAGAATATTCACGTCAAAAAAAAAGAATTTTGTAAAAGCATTAGGTATGGTATTCCATAGCGTCATCCATCATCAAAGAAACTCACGAGATTCAGCCCCCGTACGCACGGGCACTTTTTTAAAGCGGCGCGGCGGCTTTGGTAAATTCCGCTCGGATTTTAAATCTAAGCGCCAAGTCGAGCGTTTAAAATCCAGTGCCAGGTAAGAAACTGTCGCGTTAAAAAACTGCTCGTGCTTACGTGGGCTAAAACACGATAAGGGATTCAAACTATAGAACAAAAAAAACTGCAGTATGCGCACTTAAGAGTCGCGCTAAAGTACCAAACTTACCTCTATAAGTTTAGTATGTATTCTTAACCTCTTCAGCAAACTTAGCTAGATAAGGCACTAAACAGTTTGGCTGCTAGACACTAACCATTTCTATGAACACTAGCCAGACGTTTCGCACTATCGCAGTAAAACTGTGGCCATTAAATTAGCCGGTAGCTCTGACTGCCCAGTCCGACCACCTGCCCGGTATATTTAATAGCCAATGGGAAAACAGGACATTAAATTTCAGGTTAAGTAAGAAAAATTACTACTAAAGGAAACTTACTGCTTACATGCATAAGTATTAATACGATTTTTTAAATGTATAAGTAGGGGTTTGTAACAAATGACTGAAAACACGAAACGAATGAATTTCGTATGAATCGGTAGCATCTGTCGATAATTCCGATTATTTCCGATCACTGCGTTCGACAAACGAATAAATAAAGCAACAACACAGTAAAACACTTTTTATGTTAAAATAAAAATGCAATTATAAAATTTAACGGAACATTTCATCAATTACAACGAATTGAAGCTTGAAGAAAAAGTAATTAACCGTGTTTTTAGTGGCCCGTACCGAAATTGGAAAAGCACTTATGAAATTACTTTGAGCTCCGACTGTCAGCTGTTTGTATAGTAACACTTTTGATGGCTGTCGTTACTCATCGATAGGGAATTCTCAAAAAGATCACAACAGGTCGATTAAAAGATCGAGTAACTTGCGTGGTTTGCGTTCGATTACGGAGCCCAAACCGTAGAGGCCCAAAATCGAAAATAAATAGATATTATAGCGAAATACCTTAATGACGCTCTTATAACAAAAACCACCTGTGTGACGTAGTGAAGCCGCAACGAGTATTGCGTAAAATTGCCATCGTATACCGTGGAACGAGTAATATTAGGTAGGTAAGGCAAGTTCTGATTAAACCGTAAAAGAGATTGGTTCCTCGGCTGAGTGCTTTATCGTTGACGTTATGTCGGCAATTTGGTGTCGTCTCCCCCGGCCCACGGCGCGGCGCCTTGCCGGGATTTCTGCCGAACGAGTTACCTACGCATAAAAACCGAAGAACGAAATGAAATAAGTTCAATCGATACGGACGAATACTAATAGAGTGTTGAAATAAGCCGTACAATTTATTGAGCACCATTTTCTGACTGAGTTCATAAGCTGTAAAATATTTGAGAGCTTCCCAGAATGCAAGAAATAATCGGGAGCTAGGTTCAAAGTTTTTTCGCCATTTAATTTAACTGCCAAGTAAACGATATCTTCGTTATTTAATAATCCACATTGACATTAGTTGTGAAGTTTCCTCAAACGTGTCCATAATTACGCGGTATTATATTATTATGTCCATAATTACGCGTTGTGCGGCGTAACGATAATTATAACGAGCTTTTGGCAAATTGAACACATTTAATCTTTAACATTCCCGTGTGCAGCTTTACTAAAAGGATAATAAAGAAATGACGTCGGAACAAATAACGCATAGTATCATTTGTGTAAAAAATATTTCCACCGTATTAAAAAGTGAACCATAAAATGTTTTTTAAAATAAGTGCTCACTGGCAGTGCACGGCGCGGGCGTTCGGCTCGGCACGGGGAGGCATTACGGTAGGCACTTGGCACTTGCAGTAAAAACATGCTCAGATAAAACAGGTGGTGGCTGATATATGGGTCCGCATTGGCGAGCGAGCTCACTGCAGCTGTCCCGGCCGCGCTCACCTAGCCGCACTTATGTATGCACCCACTTATCAAATCATTATTTGTACCAAACTTCGGGATTTTATCCTGAAAATTTTGGCTTCGAAACTTAGGCGAGTTTTGCATGAATCTGTAATTTGCGTTCGATAACTTTCCGAACGAATCATAATGTGAAATGAGTTCTTTGACAAAAAGTTTCTTAGCAGATTTTACCCAAATTAATTCCTTAGAGTCAATCGACAGCACCAATACATTACCACAACTTAGGATGTAACCATTTATTTGGGTAATAAATTGAGCATTATTTTATAAATTTGTTAGGTAAACTCTTACCTACATATTACAAATAAAATATAAAGTCGCTTTTCGTGCCTGTCTGGTGTGACCGTGTTGTTCTTCTAAACTGCGCAACGGATTTTGATGCGGTTTTCACCATTATTAAGATTTTTTCCGGAAGGTTTACGTGTTTAATACTTGAATACTAAACATACACATAATAAATAAATCTTGATTTTATGTCAAGTAGGAAAAACCGTCAAAGGGTCTCATGTATAGAAAAAAAGTTCCTTTACTATGTGAAACAACAACAATAAATATACTGTTACTAAGTAATTTAAATTTTCCCTCAATAAGGTATAAACGTGCAATTGACACCGAGGGAAATTAGGTGTTTGCAAAGGATTGTGACCTATGAGCTTGTATATGGGGCAAAGGCACACAGCACGTCGGCTTATATTACACTTAATGCTGGGATAAATGTTCGCAAATAACAATAACTTCGACATTTAGCTGCGTTTCTGTTTAGTTACGATAAAAAAAGGTTTACTGGAATTTATATGTAATTTCTGTAAGAAACATGTATCTATAGAAAGTTGTCGAAATACATTCATTTATTTATTTTCATATTTTCTATAACACTGTTTTTTTTTTTAAATTGTAACTGGCACCTTCACCTCAAAAAAGGTTTGACTGTGTTCCTCTTTTCCTGTAGTGTAGATAGGTATATTAATACCCACTACTGAATTGTCTCTGCCCGAGTGCCCTTACAACCCGCAACTACTCAATCGAAACAAACGAAGGGCTACGAAGGACTTCGAGGGTAATAATATTGTCATAACCACCACGGTGGCTGCTGCCCATCCTGCTGAGAACATCCATATAGGCTGCTCTTACAACTTCCGCCGGAAATGATATGATGGTCCTCGCACCTAATATGTATTATTTACCTGTTTCATTAGAGTTGTTCTGTGTGCATGAAATACCAGCTCTCCGGTTTTTTTTGTAAAATCAAAAGTGTTGGTCCTTCCATCTCCATTTAAATAGGTTTAAGTAACAATAACTTTTAAATAAGACTTAGGGCTGATTTTTCAATCGATAGATATTTTTTATTCGTGGAATAAAATTGACGTCTGACAGTTTTTGTATGGAAGAACTGTCAAAAATTCAAAATTATTCCTTGGGTAAAGTTATCTGGCGTTAGTTATGATGCTGTTTTTTGGTAAAAAAAGAGACAGATGGCTAATATTTTTACCCGACTACGGCAAATCCAAAGGAGGGTTTTGATTTTAAAAACTCTGGACTTAGTAAGTATTGCTGTTATTTTATCGCAAATAAAACGTTATCAGTGCTCCGTTAGTGGCACAAAGCGACTGTTGCAAATATATGAACGTACTTTAAACAGTTCTAAGTGTGTTTGTAATGTTAGTCACGTTCAAATAAATCTGGCTCCATTTGAAAATCTGTAGCATGAGTCTGCGGTGTTATCTTTTTGAACTCCACTCAACTGCAGTGGCCGTTTGATATAGTACCTATATACCTACCTATAGATTACTTATATACCTACATATTTGAATATATATTTTGGGAACCTATAACGATTGAACCTACACGTGAAAAATATCCAGAGGAAGAGTCCCAAGAAAATCTAACTAATATTAACTCTAGGTACCTAAATGTGAAAGTAGTATGCTTGTGAGTTTGGATGTTAGTTAATCAATCACGCTTGAATGACTGTATGTACTGCGGAGTTGGATGAAAAGCAAGTAGCTCAGCTGCAAAATCAAAATCAAAAGTCATTTATTCAAACTAGGCTGTGAATCAGCACTTTTCGAACGTCAAAACTACAATAGACAGTCCCCCAAAACGCCCACCCTTCACCACTTCCCAGTGCTTTCGCTGGGGAGAAGAAGTGTGCAACCAGTGGCAGTAGCCCATCTGAAGGAAAAAGTGGGAATCGATTTGTTAGGTCTTTTTAGTTAGAAGGTCAATGAATGGAAACAGATACTTATGTGGTTGTATGTATAGAATATGCTACAAAATATGCAATCTGCAAGGCGATTCCTAGGGCGACTGCAGAGAGAATCAGCTAATTCCTGATTGAAGATGTCTTCTGTCAGCAATAAATGGACTGGTTGAAAGATTTAGTAGAACGTTAACACAAATGCTGTCCATGTATATCTCTGCTGACCAACGGAACTGGTATACTCCAGATGACCTGGATTAACACATAGGATATTTTATCCCGGTGGGCGGTTCCATCGGAATGATCTTCCGAAATGTTAATGTTTTCCGACCACCAAGCGGGCGCAGTTGCGAAAAAAGCTAGTATCTTGATACCTGAAACTCATAGTATTATTAACGGTCTCGCTGTTGGATAGAAAAGCCAATAATTTCGGTATAAAAGGTTTTAAACAAATTCTATATGAAAATATGTTGCAACCTCTTTAGTCGCCTATAAATTAAATTAATTCAAATGATACTGGCCATTACCGGCCAAAAGAATTTTAAGATGGCTTATACGTTTCTTTTTTATTTTATTTTTCCTCTAATAGTTAGTGGCTTATTGTTAATTTTTTACATGTTTATCAGCTTGTATTTTCTATAGTTTAATGCGAACTTTTTATCATTTTGCTTTTAAATAATTAGGCATTAGTAATAGGATTGGAACAAACATTTTAGTTCCTACTGGTTCCTACCGCGTTGACAAATTATTTAATACGAACATTACTTCAAATCAAATTGAATAACAGAATAATTCGATGTGAACCTTACAGACCTGCAGCTGAGGTTAATCAGCATGAATAGCCATAACAACTGTCACAGAGAAAGCCAACAAATGCCGTGTTATTTTCCGCTTGTCAATCGCGTGCACCATCATGAACCATCCGTGAACTGTCAAAATAAACTATTCGTTTAAATCAGAGCTACAATAGTTAAAATATCGAGTTACGTAAAATGTATATGAACCATAATGTAATACAAGAAATATCGATCGGTCGTAGAAAAATAGACAAGTTTGACCGATTTGACTCGCTGTTGACAGCGGCTTGAATAAAAAAAACAGTTCAGAATACACGAAGCCTAAGAAAGAAAACATTAAATGTTGTTTGAGACAGAAATACCAAGAAAAAAAAATGCAGGTATGTGACGTAGAAGCCTTAGGATATAACTAGCTAAGAATGTAGAAAAGAACTGCAGACAGGACGAACAAGTCTGATTAGAATGTTTCGTCGAGCTTTTTGTGTACACTACATAATTACGCTTTAAAGCGTCGAGATGTTACTAAATAAGGTTATCATCTGAAAAACCTAGTTGCACACATAGCGGGCTAGCGGAGAAGCGCGTAAGCTCTAGCGGGGTCGCTGACCGCGGACCGGTCGGCCGCCTGATCGCCGTCTTCCACCGCGTCCGACACAACTGATAAGCTCGTTCAATACTGTTTGCTATTTTATTATACCTACGCCCGTTTACGTTAATGACTGGACGGTTCAAGTGCTTTCGGAACCGGCTCGGAAACTTCCTACAAACTAACACACGGCTGTAGTACACATCTTGTTTGCCACGCTGAACTGCGGATGTAGTCGTTTTATCGTTATAGAGTAGACTCTAGACTACTAGCACAGTTTTAAAGTGGACATTCCTATACATTGTGCAAGTCTTGAGAACCGCCGGAAGTACCTAAGTACCTAGTATGGGAAATAATGATAATCATAGTCCAAGAAAATAATATTATTCACTATTTAGGTCAAGAATACAAAATATGAAAATAATCGTTTCTGAAAATATTTTGAACGTCCTAGAATAGCTTTCGATATGAAAGCTCTACAAGTTAAAGATAAGAACCGTCAAAGGATCTCTTTGGGCGCTTGGCTGAATGTTCAAACAATAAACTATCCTAAAATAACATTAGTGAATATTAGCCTTTGTCAACCTCTGTAACTACCTTTTCAACACACTTGCTCGTAAAGTGGCTCTTATTGAACCGCTTTAAGGTCCATAATGGAGTGTATTACGAACGCGTGCTTTTTCTTTACTTTAATCCACATGTTCTGTAATACCACAGATAACTATTTACTAGTCGGAGACGCGCGCTTTTTTAATCTCATCAAACCCTGCGTTCCGAATTGGGAAATAATCGATGTGTTCCGAATTGGGAAATAACCGAATTAGCGTGAGCGCGATAACGATAACGATGTCCCGTGAATCGTCATAGATGACGTCATGACATTCGCCATCTTGCGATAATGCCGACCATGCCCTAGAATAATATCACCGTGAGCGGTGTCAAAAATGACAGTGTGTGTATGAGGTTGTGTCAGTGTGTGTTTTGTTTTGAGTTGCATCATCTTTAAATTAAACTAACGTGGCATTTTTGAAATTGTGCTTCTGGCTGACAGTCGCCACCTAACCAAAGAAGAAGAACTGAAGAAGAAATGTGGTGTTTATACAA
Source organism: Oligia fasciuncula (assembly GCA_963082905.1). NCBI lineage: Eukaryota > Metazoa > Arthropoda > Insecta > Lepidoptera > Noctuidae > Oligia > Oligia fasciuncula. The sequence continues at coordinate 8,048,941 of OY720395.1, read as the reverse complement.
AGAAATACTGTAATAATATCTTTTTTACATTGTGTAAGCACTGTCATGTGAGCGCGTTCACGAGTGTTCCGAATTGTTGCCAGCTCTCAGCAGTATAATAGTAATATCTAAATCGGAACGCATGTGAGATGATGCATGGACGTAATATTACGTCCATGGAGATGATGTGAGCGCTGTGATGTGAGCGATTATAGCTAATTCGGAAAGCGCCCAAAGAGACTTCATGCCGAAAGAAAAAATCCGCGGGCTATATTTCATTTTTTTTTTAAATAGTCTGTATTGTCCTTGGTCGCAAAATGAACTCGCAGGGGACCACAGACAATTTAAGGTGAATGCGCAGTGGTAGACCGCGAAATTCTTAGGTTTTTTGCAATTTTCAGGTTTGTGTTTATTATATTTTTTCTATAGGCTGTATCGGTTTTGTCTGTGCCTTAGATTAATATATTTAAAATGAGTCAATGTTGCGCGCGCATAGCTAGTGCTGGCTACTGGCTAGCACGGCGCGCGGGAAAACAAAACCAGCGCGCCATTTTCCATACAAGTTAATATTTAACAATACAAGTCTGTTTTTTTTCCTCGCAAGTGTGTTGAAAAACGTCGTATGAAACGCGTGTGCATTAATCAATATACACTCGGCTTTCTTATCGCTCTCGCCTGCGGCTCGCGCGATAATATCGCCTCGTGCATAATGATCAACATAGCACACATGTATCATAATGTACTAATACTTACCGAGTTTTCCGATTCTACATAGAATAATCAAAAAGTGTTGACTCTTTATGTTCCGTACCGTTTTTCCTTTTCAATATAGGTATTTTGGAGCGGAAAATAATAAACTCTACCATAATGAAAGTACATAATTGATAATATTTTAATAATATTCCTCGAACCGTAGCCGTGGGAGGTGTCTGCAAACCATTTAATGGGTACATTAGAGCTTTTATGAGATAATAGTGTTACCGTTTTTACCACGTTACATAACCGAGCTCCGGTACGTAGGCGATGCTTTTACAAGGACATAATGACCGTGTAAACAATGGAAAAGTGCATGTGGGAACGTAAGTAAGTTATCGTGTAGCCGGTCGCGGATGGATGCGTAGGCGCCTGCTTTACGTCGGCATTCAGTCTTGACACAGCTGTTGAGCAGCAATACACAGCGCGCACACAATGAGACTGCATTACGCACTACATAATGCTGGCTTGTAACATGACATTTGTACTGATCTCGAGATGTATGAGCTGCAACGTTTGTATTGTGTGGCTGATGATTCACAAGCGTCGGGATGTATTTGAGCTTAGAGTGAGGCCCACGGGCGTTGCGTCGTTGCACCGCTATGATTTCAACGCATTGAATGCCACACGGGCAATGCGGTGTCGGAACGCAACGTTACTTACTACTTACGACGTCGCATCGTCTCGGTATTGGGCGTGTCAGTCTTTTAGTTATCACAAACAACACTGCGCTCCACTGCGTTGCCGCTTCGATGCCGCAACACCCCCCCCCCCCCCCGCTTCGTCTCTCTAGTCTAGTCCCCTTGTCCGTTGCTTCGCCGCAACACCCCATGTGTGGCATGTCACTGTAGTTTGTATGTAGGATGACGTAGCGTCCCCGTTTGGGCATCGTCGTTCTCATTTGAATCTCGCTTCATGACAATTGTTTAATGCATTTACCCAAGTGTTAGGGTTTTCTGTAGAATTAACCATCCATTTGAATCTAATTATTATATTGGGTACCTATACCTACTTACAGACAAAGGCTTCGATTTTGATCAACCGTTACAGCTACTTTGTACCCGTAGTTAATTTGGCGCACATAACAGTACAGAACTATGTGTGTGCAAAACAATAATAATCAAAGGATGTTTGGATATTTACTTACCAATATACCTACTCATTGATCAAATATAGATACTTTGAAACGGGAATAAATTCTTTGATGTACTGTGTAAATCGCGTATTGTACCATAAGTAGACTCACATGTAGGTAAAAGATGTTAAGGGTAGTTCTTCGAAATTTGATTCTTTGACTGATCCATATGGCCAAAATTTAATTTCACTTTCAGCTCTGTAACACATGTTCATATGAAAATAGGTATACCAAATAACATATATTTGAATGAGGGACTCGTTTTTATAAAGTAGTTTTCAAGATATTGATTTTGTGCCCAGATGAATCAGAATGTGTTACATATTAATCAGAAACAGAAATAAAAAGTAATAAATACACCGTTAGTTATGAATGTAAATTCTAAACAATAATTATTAATTCTTAAATAGGACTAAGACATATCAAAAGTGTCATATTTAGAACAAGATTATACTCCTGTAATTTTTTTATTATTCAAAAGGTTATAGCTAAGTAAATAATAATAAATAAGATTAAAACTACTGACTTGTACACGGTCAAAAATTGGACAAGGAGAATTACGCAACAAAAGCGCTCCTATCGTGCTGGAGAGGGGAAAAACTAATTTATTTTATTATTCATATGGGGTTTTGACCATACGAATCAGGCACAGATGAATCAGGATTTTGCCTACAATCATGCATAACTCATCATACATACAGACTTCATTATTTTCATTTTTCTACACGAATCTATAACCCAAAAGCATCACACGAAACACAAATTGAAGTTTTAAAACAATAAAATAAATTTTATAAAGTAGGCATTGTAATCAGGATGCCACCTGAACCAAACACAGATGAATCAGGTATTTTCCTTCGTAACACCGGATCTAAGCCAACCAGCCGCACGTCCACCTTCTAGGTCGTCCGTTGCACGACTGGCTTCCCCCCGCGCTGGAAGCCAGACTCTCATTATTATTACCCGACCAAGTACGGTCAAGCGCAGCTTACGCCACATTAATCAGTATTATACGCCGGACACTTCTTTTTTACTTATTTATAAACAGCCTAACGTAGTTATAACTAATACACATTTTTTTTGTAAGAGGACAATTCATTTCCTTTCGATATAATTATAATTTATATTGATGTATCAAAGGGAAAATGCGACATCGACCATTTTGTTCCGGAAAATGGCAAACGGACGTGCTATATGAATCAGAAGAACGACCTTCAAATATTTTTATTTTGTACCTAGACAGCAATTATTAAAAAAAATCATTTGTCCCAGTAAGGGATAAAGCTAAACTGTAGAAAAAAAAATATTACATGCCGTTTTGTTAGTTGGTTACAGAAATATACCCACAGACATCGAAAATTTTGTCCCTGAAGAATTACCCTTAATTTGTTTGTTGTTTTGTTGTTAATTTTCTCCTGAAGAGATAAAGGCTCCTTCAAACAGGAGCGACACGCGATAAAACCGCGCGCGACGCAAAAGCACCGAAAGTCGCGCAACGAGTGGTACCTAAAATTAAAATAAAAAAATGTCCGTCTGCTAAAGCTAGCCACATACAGTTTGTGTACCTAAATAGTCTTAATTTACAGTCGCTTTAGAAGAAAACCGCTTCTCAATTTCCCTTTAAGAAAGTTCATATTCATTACCGACCGACCAACCCTTACGTTCGTTATTAGTTACCTATTTTAACACGTCACTGCAGTGTAATGCAGTCAGTCACCCCTTTAACATAGTGTAAGTTTAATTTATACCTAAGTAGGGTGTAACTTAACCTGCCACGTCCTGCCATCTGATACTATAATAATGCATGACTTAATGACCTATTAACTTATTACAGACTCAGGAAAGTTATAATTAGCACTGTCAAGGACGTTACAGGCATTTTAAATTAAGTAAGTATTTATGTTTTGTATACGGTATATGGGTACCTACTTTTAATGAAGGTAGGACCGTCTGTAGTCACAAATATAGAATGAAATGAGATTTAAACAATTCTTTCATGAAACATTTCAAATCTACTTTTATCGGAAAATTCAACGATATAAGTAGGTACGTGATAGAAAATTACGAAACATTTAACCAAATACTTATGGGTGATTATCCACGCACATATCATATTTCTGTTTATTGATTTATGTTTATTTGTAAATAAATTCATATTTATAACTAATAGTCGTTATTAAATAGCTCAACTTTGTGCTTATAAGGATTGGTCGATCCGTCGGTACCTATGTTAAAGACAGATTGATTGTACTACTAACGCGTTGGCGGCATATATTTACATACCATTAAGTAAAAAATCAATTTAGGTCAAGGTTTGGTAAGATGACGCAAGCCTAAACACTTAAATAAAAATTGGATTTTGTCGATAAACTTAATTTATTATATGGGTTGGTATAAAGACTGACCATGAAGGCAGTCGAGCTTTACATCAAGCCAAACACTATGTGAGCACGACATGAATGCTGAAAGACGGTTCTTACCTACGATTACTACCAATTTTTTTCTGATCTGCAGATTTGATCAAATCAAAAATCATTTATTCAAACTAGGCTGAGAATCAGCACTAGGTATTTGAACGTCAAAATTACATAAGACAGCCCCCCAAAACGCCCGTCCTTCACCAATTCCTAGTGCTTCATCTGGAAAGAACAAAGTGGCGCAACAAACTCCCCAACAGATGAGGTGTGATGTTTCCTATCAAAATGCTTCTTGTGTATATTCCTTAGGTCAACGCACAATTATAGGTAGGTACTGAGAATGCTCGTAATTGAATTCCAAATAGGTATATTCGATAGAACCTACATGCCCCCGATCAGTGCTCAATGTCCAACGTGACCTAATCTTCCTAATATAAGAAAACAAAGGAACATACGGTATGTACTTTATCAGCTATTTATCGCTCGAGTTAAATTCAATAAAGGAATATGTGCTACTTTCTACAACGCTTGTGGACAATATGTGCCTCTAAGCAGCAAAAACGGTAAACAACTCTCTTTGACTCTGCAAATACATAGGAAAATAAAAACTATGTAATCCAGTGGTTTTTCTCCGAGTCTCGAATAGCAGACAATGGCCGGTGATGTAACAGAAAAACTTCATACCGACTTTTCCCTCGTTTAAAGAAACAGGAATAAAAACTTAATCCATTTAAAAACTATCCGAGTACGGTTCTCTCTCATCCGTAATCTAGATGTGATCGGCGATCTGAATCCATTGAGGAAACGCGGAAGGCGGCGGCGTCCCAAGATACCTAATTACTTACCGATAATAATTGGATTCCCGGTACCGCTCAGATAGTTTAATTTATTGCTCGAAGATTTAAATCTATATGTATATTAGAAGAGATGTTTAATTCATGTTGATATCTCAAATACTGTGGGAGAAAGTCTCGAAAGGGCTTGCTATAACAACTTTGCAAGTGACTTTTGTAATGTCTTTTCATTATCTTTCCAGAACAACGTTTTGTAGTATGTAGATAGGAGGTATTGACACCAATCCTCGGACAAATGAGAGCAGTAGGCAGTTTTAGAATTAGTGATTATTCACAGAGTCAGTGCTTGCTGGCTAAGTAATGTAACAACTCTCACTTAGTTCGTATGTCATTGTAAAACGATGTCCTTCATGTATTTTGATCTACGAAACTGCGGAACTAAAGCGGTACTTACCTACATAAAGAATGTGGTAGCGTTGCTCTATGCATTGAATTTTTGATGACAAGACATGTGTGTCAGTCTAAAATATGTAACGGTTGACCCTGACAGTTACGTAAAGATGATGGTATAACTAGGTAAACAACCGTATCTGGTGACAACTATTATGTGTTCGTACAACGTTTACCTTGGACCCTTGACAGTAAGTCGATTCACACTTCTGTGCCAATAACGATACATTTTCAGTGAGTTAAAATACTCAGCTAATTTTCCAAAACAACTTCTGTAACTGAAGCGATTTATTCAATTAATTGCATATTATCAGGTAGTTATTGAAGTGAAGTGACGTCAATATAATTTCAATCAAAAGTAAACGTAAAGCCCAAGAAATACAGATCAAAACAAGATTCGGGCCAAAGCCTTATCGGTGCTAATATTGTTGTCAGGCAAAATTCTAAGAATTTTTCATCTGTAAGATATTTTAATATAGAAAAATATTACGAACGAATGGTCGGCTGCAGGTGTTCAGAGTTTATCAGATAGGTACCATCAGTTCTTAACTTAATATCGGCATTCCTTTTCACACTTTCGAATATAAGATAATAATTAAATATATATTTTATAGCAGTAAGTGTCAGCAGGTTAAATTTCGAAATAGCATTATATGATTATTTACATGAAGGGCCACGTCGCTATTAATATTCTAAAGTGTATAAGGTAGGGCGAAGGGCGAGCGGGTTACGCAAGCTCTTGAATAAATTAGTAATAGTTAGGCGAACGTTTGAAAAAACTTGGGTAATGTGTGCGGTGAGGTGTTGCTAAATATACATGAGCCGGAGAACATTGTGGGCCGCAATTGAAACATGGTTCGATTTCAATTACGCATTTACTTTAGATAAATGTAAACACTTATAACCATGTCTTTATGCTCAAGCATTTTATTAACTTTAAGAAAACGCATGCCTGTTCTTAATTTTATTATCGTTTCTCCGGCTTACTGCTCGATTTAGCTTTAAGCTCATGTGCTCGACGCGGCTGCTGTATTATATTCAGTGGTTGCATTATACATAAGCTTACGTTTACCAGATTTTTGCCCGTGCTTTATATATATAAGTTGGTACTTACAGCTGTATCCTAAAAGACTAAGAAAAGAGCTTTGTTGAAGAGGTCAGCTTGAAACTAGCAAGATAATCGGGTACTTAGAACGGTGCAGTAGTAAGAGATATTAACTTATTTTTTAAATCTGTATAGGTATTTAAAGTAGCCGTGCTAAATAATAACAGCGGCACAGGTCGATCGATCAGGTTAAGCTACGCTTGCCGCGGTTGGTCTGTGGATTGGTGACCATCTTTACATACCGTGACCCCTCCGTGCCTCGGAAAGCACGTTAAGCCGTTGGTCCCGGCTGTCATTCGTGGATCTTTGACAGTCGTTACGGGTAGTCAGAAGCCCGAAAGTCTGATAACCAGTACTTACCAAGGGGTATCGTATTACCCAGTAACTGGGTTGTGGAGGTCAGATAGGCAGTCGCTCCATGTAAAATACTGGTATTCAGCTGCATCCGGTTAGACTGGAAGCCGACCCCAACATAGTTGGGAAAAGGCTAGGCAGATGATGATGATAGGTATTTAAAGTAGGTACCTGTTCATATAAAACAAAACAGCATTGTACTGTAACGTTTTGTTTGTGACTTCTGAGTTTGTTTCGGCCTTTCTTCTCAGAATAGTCAGTTAGGAAACGCCGACCTCATCTAGTTTAAAAAAAATATGATTGACGTGTAAAAGTGTTTGTACAAACCTACTTACAGAAATAAAAATCATTTATCATTTAACGAAGTAGTAGAAAAAATGTCGTAACAATAATAGACATAAAGCTCATATAATCACGGGACATGAAGCAGGTAGCGAGAACCCTCCGCGACAAATTAGCAGTATCGCGGTTACCTCACCTTTGCACTGTCGAAGTTAAAATATTAAAAAAGTCACTTAGCAGTAACAGACGCGCCCTCTTCGCGCCGCGCCCTCTATGTGCCCATTTACCTCTCCCTCGGGAAATGACACACAAATACATATAACGAACACGATTTTATCAACAATTATACGTAATACATTTAAGTGCTCTTCGTACATAAAGCTTACACATTGTAAAATGACAACTATCTAAATGTTTTTGTTAGGCTTTAGTGAAAATGATGAAAATATCATCCATTTTGTGTCCTGAAACTTGTGTTATTTTTTAATTTCAATGCTTTAGTTAAAATTGTTTTCATATTTACCTACATGTGTAAACTCGTTTATTCATAAAAGTAAAAAATAATAAGTTTATTTCATATCATTTTGGCTTACATTGCATGACGAGGAATAATAATGCATAGAAAATGCCTGTAGTTGAAGGCTCCGAAAAGTTTCACACATAGATATCCCTATTAAGTAGGCACTTCGAAATTGATTTATTTCGAATTTCCACTGACAAACGGTTTTTAACGGTTCACTTAGCACATTTATTAGTTCTCAGATTATACTCTATAACATAAAAATCTGTACAATGTCCATTCTTACACACAATTTCGAAAAAATTAAATAATTGGTAGTAAGAATACGTCTAGTTATGGAGTAAATAAATATGTTTGTCCCGCTTTTCAGATTTCTCAACCGTATAATCAACTGCGCGACAGCCTGAAAATTAATACGCTGGTAGTATGTAACATGGAAACGGACATAGGCTACTGTTTATCCCAGTCACAATTAAGGCCACGGGCTAATGCTAGTGCTAAATAATATATCAACGCCATGCGCCAGCCCGCTTCCGTTCGAGGCAGACTAAAAACAAGCTCCAATGACACACTCCACAGTTAATGCAGATGAGATCTACTTACGTACACTCTACAGTGCACTGATTCCACATTTTCAGAGTATTTCAGACCAAAGCAAATTATTTATTTATGATTGCAGTGTACATTTTCTAATAAAGCAAGAAATAATCCACTTGAGATGTCGAGCGAGCGTTACAAATGTGTAGGACGCGCGGCAGCACAGCCGCCAAGTTCTCCACGAATACCATTATCGGCACAAACAATCATGATCCGTCTCCCACGGAACTCGGTGCATGTTTTTTAAGTGTGGCTCGGGAAGCGCGTTGACGCCGCATCACCGTCGTCGGAGCGGAAACTGCGTAATGAAGATGAATGTGACAGTAAATGAATGTTCAAGAAATATGACTTGAAATAATAACCTTAGATTTGACGTGCGATGATACATATGCGTACATATGTGAAAATGTGAGCCATCAGATTTATTAAAATAAAGATTATATGCCGCATCCAACAATGGATGGCGGACCTATTCATATAAAGCATTCTTTAAACCAAAAGTTTCAACATTTTAATTCCCGCGGCGCAGATCACATTTGTTATGTAAACTGAGTCAGTAGTTACAATCATGCATAATTCTGTAGCGTATGTACAGGAATAGAGTAGAGAACCCGCTTATAGTTTAAAAAAAGGTGTAGGTATCTAAGCTAGGGTAAGACTGTCGCGGACGAGAAATAAGGAAGATCTCATTTTGCCAGAGGGAATCAATTATTTAAGGATACACTCTCTGAGTACGCTCTCTGTAGGTATACAGAGCAAAAGAATCTCCTTAAATACGTTTGTAGTTATGTCTACTTTTTGGGACTAGGTAGCCATAACAGTAAGCATCACTTAGTATGATAGCGTGATTCAATGTATAAAAATGAATATACGATTTTATACAGAAGCTTTGTAGAAACTGTAAAATTATTTTTACAATAGAATACGCAATTGCGAATTCGTTAGAATGGGCAGTCCAATACCTAACGTATGGATGCTTATTGTCGGTAAAGTTACAAATAATCGCATTCACCGTCGGCGTCAGATCGATGCTATTTATTCCAGCTTCGCAAATTGAAATGAAAACTGCCTTAGAAACGCCAGAGGATTAACTTCTAAGCTCATTTCAAAGCTTAGCCCCTAATCAGTGAAGTTAATGAATGTCTACGTCGATTCAGTCTTAGGGCAGCGTCTGATAACCTGAATACTCTTGTATCCGTAGCCACAGCGAGATTCAGTCATCAAATATTCACGTGTGGAGCTATGGTTGCCGTTTTACTGCCTCCCCTCCCCGCCTCGCCCCCCGGCCTCCTGAAACTCCTCGCAGGCCCACTCGCGCCCTCAAACGACCCTGTCTGAAACAACTGAATGTGCTAAAATCAATAACTGTTGTTTGACGACAAAACTTTTACTCTAGACGTTGAGTTATTATCAACAAAATGGGTGCTCGTCGAAATAGTGCTACTATAGTGAAAAGAAGGCAAAGTCACGACTTATCAGAAATAAACAAGTCTCCACTCCACCTGGTACGAAACCAGTTTTCAAAAAAACGAGTCGATCAATATAAAGAACTCAATATTACCTATTATGTATTACAATAAAAACTTATCAATGATTATATACTACGGAACATTAAGTACAAAAAGGGAGAATTAAACCTCTCTTCAGCTATTATGGAATATAAATGTTACATAAATACCGTTTCATGCTCCCGTCGTCGTCCCTTTAAAGTTCGCTAAATACTGCAATGACGAGTTAAGGCCCCTCGTCGAAACTCAATAAGAACCGCGACTGAGCCCGTCAAATTATTATACCCACTCAGTAAATAAAGTTCAAGAGAATATTTTTATTTATTATACTGTAGGTAAAGCGAACATCAACGCGAGATGTTTTACGTTACTGAAATTATAATTTTATTCTGAACACATATTTTTATGTCTACGAATTGATAGTAATAATCCACATACTTACTTATTAGGAACTTATTATGTTTACTATATAAACTCACTGCAACGTAAGTAATTTTTAATTGCACAACATTTTTTTAAATGACGGCAAATTAATACGCGACCTTGTCTAATAACTTCCATTTTAAACTAATTTTACTCGGATTATGACTAATCCGTAAAGGTAATAAAACTTTCGAAAGGAAAGTCGTAATATATATTCACGTACACGCATCTTAGTATAATTTAATTTTTTACCTATCAAAAAATCCAATCCAATCCTATTAATATGTTATTTTGGTGCGGGGTTTCAATTTTTCCTGACTCGAGAGTCGACCCGCCACCCCGCAAAAGAGGTCCAAGAAGTTGGTTAGGTTAGTTGCCTCGGCCCGTAGAGTCCGCAAACCGCTACAGACCGAGCCGGCTAAAAGCAACGGAATCGAGCCGGCCGGGCCCCTATATGCTGTCGCAGAAAATCTCAATAGCAAGATTCAGGATTCGACATAAAAAGTACAACGCCATCTAGTTGCCTTGTTTAAAATTAATCCCGTAGTTTGCCAGTCGTCCATGTCCAATAAATTAAAAGCTTGGAGTTTATAATCCCGTTTTTGTACACGTATGTTTTTTATAATATATCGAATGGCGGCGTTATATTTATGGAGTTTTAACACCCTTTGCTTTGCCAGGTAGGCAAACTTTAACCGTGGCCACCGTGGGAAATATTTTTAACTGACTTTGTCGGTGCAAAGAGGCGTAAAATTTCTACGCTAAAAACTGTATATATGCAGTTTTTTTTACAGTTACCGAACGCTTAAATTCGTTTCCTATACCTTGGTGTTTACCTACGTGCTACAAAACTCATACATTAACTTAGAACGTTTGTTTAATTCTCGTTAGCTCGTAACCTTGAATGCGTTATAAACTTTTGCAAAGGGTTTAAAAGTATACAGATGAGCTGAGCAGGTACTTCCTGTGTAAACCTACCTACGTAGGTAAAATAAATAGTTATACCAACAACGTTGCTTTTATTAAATAGTAATGGTTATTAATCCCTGATGTAAGCTTCAACAAAGCTATTATGTAAATTAAAACAATTTGGCAAATGGCGTGTGTGAAATTACACCGGCATAACGAAAAAAGAATTAATAATTGTTTTACAATTACTTTTATTGTAAACTTTACTGCATTTTTTATGTTTATTTTTATAAGACCGTGTTGGTTAATGACTGCTTTCTCTTTTTTTATACGGCATTATGTCCGGTGTATATCGGTGTGATACTCGGCCGGCACAGGATGGGCTTGTGGTTACAACAACCGATAGCCACCCCGCTGTACGACGACTTCATTGAAACCTAACCGGTCCACCATTTCCTCTCTGAGGCTACATCCTCTATACGCAACTTTTTTTCTATGGATATGCGGCACAGGGTACTTGTGAATATTCGAATGTGTTATTAAATCTGGTTTGCTGTGTACATACCTACTGAAATTAAACGTTGGCTATTTTTCATTCGTTATGTAGGACAGTAGACAGACATTTTATAAGCCTAGTGCATAAATAGCCACAATAATATTAAAACCGCACTGTATTGTTGTTAATATACTATAATCATCTAAAGTAATTTCGGTCTATCTCGTGTTAAAGCTTAAAGACTCAAGATTAAAGTTTTTCATGTCCATCGCTTTGCCAATACTTACGATTTCTTGCGATTTTTTTATCTATCGTGGCGGAAATTTGTTCTCTTATCGCGTTCCTGTAAAAATTCGCATTAGCCACCCTCTATCTGCTGTTACATGGAAATTAAAATCCTGATTCGTTCGACTAAAACGTGCTGTAATAAAAGTAACGAAATTGACAATCTGGTACCCTATACCTACATGTACCTACCTATGTATGTGGTTGATAATTATGGAGCTTGTGTATACGTAAAGATTCGATAATGCCGAGCAATTTCCGCTGGAACACAATCAAACCAAGCTGTAATTGAGTTTAGTTTGCATCGAGTAGGTAACTGTTGGAATTTTGGCGTTATAAGTATGAGCAAGTGTGTAGTGATGATTTGGTATTCAAATCTCGGTACCGTACATCAATGTTTAGTTAGACATTCTTTCATTTGTTAGCTTAGGGACAGATTCGCTTTACGCCAGATTCGCGTTATGTCAGATTCGCGTTAGGTCAGATCGCTTAAAGACAGAAGTACAATCGGATAAAAAGTAATTTTATTCAGTATTACGAAAAATAAAAAAATAAACCTTACAGACATCGATCGTTACTAATCAAAAATAAAATCCCTGTGGGTATTATTTATTTTCTATATCCTTGTTTCGTTGCTCTTCCTAATGAAGAAGAAAACGGCAATAATTCGCATATAATAGCAATTTTAAACTTACTTTTTTAACCTTGATTAATAATACATAAGTACTACCTACACCTACAATAATGCACAAATACTAGTCGGAGTATCTACATAATTGTGTCGATTAATCTAATTTCCCAAAATAGCCATCCCAATTCCAATCGAACAACAAACCGAACAAATTAATGAGACTACATGTGACCTAAAAACAGAACATCGTTTTAAAAGGGGTGTTTGCGACTCCACAAGATCAGTCGAGTCGTGTTCCGAGCCGGGGACTGGGAGCCGGGAGCTGGGAGTCGCTGGCGTCTGGGCACTGAGCAAATATTCCCGGCGCATTCCCCGCTTCCTTCCTCCCCACTTTGCACTGATAAAACTGAAATTTAGTTCACATTTCGAAATGAAACTCACCAGATTATTTCACATGTTGAAATTTGATATTGGATTATGTGCCTATGTGCCACTGGTCGGGTTATTTGGGGGAGGGTTTTATATGAATGTTTTAAAACTGTATTTTCTATGAAATCTGCGTTATAGGAAGTTTAAGATGGTCTGCAATGAATTTTTTAAAGAAAAAGGTGTGCTACAATACAACCATTGAAGAACATTGGATTAATATAAAAAGGTATTTAATCATAAAGATAGACAAAACCTACCAAGTTATTTTTTAAGGTAACAATGCCTATCCTAACCCGACTAGGTTTTCCCATTGAAGATGCAGTTTTAAACAGTGACGCCATTACGCCAGCTACGGCGTAGGCTGAACTCGCTCCCCTTAAGAATCCATTATGAACCATTTTATGTCCCATCTTCTGCCTGGCACAGAAACCATTCGTCACCTGCAGCAAGAACGGAATACCGAATTAAAGCACAACATTGCATGCCATGCAGACAAAATGTTCCTTCAACTTATACTCTTACTTTTATGTGACCAATTAACCACAAGAATACTTTTTTTAAATGAAGATTTCAATAAGTTTGCCTAAGTCACGGCTTTATGACGGTAATTTAAATAAATGTCAGACATTCTGTAATAGGTACTTTAATATCCATCCGTCACGCCCCGACGTAACAGGTAACTTTACTTTGATATTTAGAAAAATATTGTAACCAAAATAATGATAATTTCTTCAACAATATTCGAGACTAACCGTTTTATGGATTGAAATAACTCTCAAATAAGAGGCACGCTACGTTTCGTAATCGCATTACTAAAATGTCCGGACAAAAGAACAAGAATTTCCACGAGATCCGCAGATATAGGTACCTCGGTAGGTGGTGTAACGTCATTTTACTCTCGGAAAGCGAAAACGTAACCGTAAATTACATTTATTTAGAGCAGTATCTGACTTGATTTATTCCCTTTTTATGGTACTTAGCACATTCACGGCGGAAGAAAATGTATACCAGCTGAAAATGAAAAGAGAAATGTATTAGAAATTTATTTTTCAGTCATTGTGGTAGCTGTATAAATCACAGGTAATAATAATTTAGTTTCAGTCATGAGCATTGTTGTTACGTATATTTATTTCAGGCTACTTTAAAGCCGGGATAACCGTCTTTTATGTTTATTAGGCGCTAAGCGCATAGGCTCGCGTCTACGACTAACTATCTACGTCTCTCTTGGCGAATAGGTACACTGAGTATCTGATATACGAAATATCGTCAAACAAACGGTATCGTGCAAACTGTGAGAAATATTCGATTATTGAGTATACTAACAAAACATTACAATATCTAAAATAAAATTCAAAACAAAAATGGTAGCTAATAATACAGATCGGAATACAGCACCTCAAACGTTTGCAAATAGCTACAGCTATTCAACAGCAGTCGTTATTGTGTCGTGCCGTTTTAGGATAAACTGTTCATGTATTCAAATAATGATGGCATGTCGCGAGCTGGTGTAGCTAACGAGTAGATATGCCTACATGGCCGCGGGAGCCCGTGTCGAACAGCCCTCGATGATTAAAACCAGCCCAGTTGATTACGTTGCATGTTCTACCCTTTCACCGCGTATGAATACCGACCGATAGCTTTATTTAGGTTAAACATGTTTCGCATACTTTTTCCAAATTGCTTCGGTGAGTGCTTTTAGTTTTTCCTCTAATCTATTGGAAACGCAAATGAATACCTACTTAAATAAGGGATGTCCATAATTGTATAACACGATACGTAGATCTACATTTTCCGCTCTTAATTGCTCTGGTAAATAAAACATCCAAGTTAGTTTGCCTAATCCGATTTCTTTTAAAGTATTCTGCCCTCGATAACATAAATAAACAACAAAATCTACACATGGTTAAAGATACAGTCACATAAAAAGCTTAAAAGATTTAGGTCACCAAAGAAAGAAAACATGTTTCCTAAAATAAACACACCTACCGATTACCGTACAGCGCTCCAATTGACGTGTTTATAATAAAGGCTTACAATAACCAGAACGCGGATTACGTCGAACAAACTAGATCATAGCCATAAGCCGCGATGTTGTGCGGTGATTACCATGAACGTTGGGGTAATCAATTGATTCGCGAATTGTGGTGCGCGCAGTATCAAAAGATTCATAAGCCGATACAGGAAACGGCGCGATTAAGCTGAACGGAGCGGAAATTACGCGCCGCCGGCAGCCGTCTCCGAATCTAACAATGCACGATATTGATCACATCACTACCTACCTACGTATTGTATGTATTAACTCAATGTTGATTGCTGACGGAATGTGCTCCTAAGTACTCCTAACGTACATTTGTTCACAGTAGGTATGTTCCGTGGATTAAATCCGAATCAGTTTTTAAGCCTTCTGTTTGCTATACTCAAATCTGTGGCCTTTAATGTCCCTCAATCAGGACTTAACTACTTTGTCGCAAGTAAACCCCAATTAAGCTCACGTTGAAAAATGAGAGAACACATCGTGAAAAAGGATTAACCGAAATTCGTGCCCGAAAAGTGTGAAATGAATATAATTTAATTATTTTGGGTCAGATATATTAAGCTGGTAGCTCGGCAGTAAAGAAAATTAATATTTTGCAGCTGAACGCCTCCCTGGTAAAATATTTTATACCGCACTCGTTCTGTCCACCACAGACTGTCCTAGAGCCACTAGAGCATTTTAATTTTGCTGCTATTTCATTTCTTGATTTCTTAGTTGATTTAGTGGTGCGACAAATTACTCGAACAAGTGAACACACAATATTATCGTGTAATTTAAAAGGAGTCGTGCTGATCAAACTTTACTTGTAGTAATAGTTTTAAGCTAAACTAATAGGAGTATTACAGTAATAGTGATATGAAAGCGGCATCAATCACATCTGCAGAGGGTGTCGAATGAGACGGCGGCGGCGGCGGAGCGTGCCGAACGATTTGATGTGTGACGCTTCCTTAGATTGCTCAGTACCATTGAGACGTTTTTGATTGCATTCCCGACATTCCTCGGCTCTTAGACCCTTTGGACTGTGAGCGATCACAGTTAAAATCGGAATTTAGATTGCATGTTAAGGAGGCCGACAGTTTTTTGAGAAAAAGGGGAGTCGTCTATTGAGATTCCGAAGCGGAGCAGTGTGGGAGGTAGCTAGCTGTGCTTTAGTTCCTGAACAGCTAATTTATGAGCTTTTAGGTAATTTACTGAAAAGTTTGTCATTGTTATTAGTGTCCTCCATTTCAACGTGGTTATCTTCACAACAGCGACTATTAACACCACTAGATATTTCTTTGTTCATATTTTCTGTCATCTGATTGAAGTATGCTGGTATAGTCAAGGGTCAGATAAATGTAATAAAGCCTAGGGTGATCTGCAAATGGTGTTGGTGGTTTGTGTGGTATGGCTGACATGACTGTCTTTAAGTTTTATAAAGCTAAAGCTATTCTATAAATGTCGAAGTTAGTGCAAAACCTACACCGTTTTACAGTAGCTTGGTTTTACGGACTTAATCCTATTTACATAGGTACTATGTAAATAGATTGACGCCATCTTACCTACTTAAGTCAAGCTCCCAATAAGTAAGTGATCTTGTAAACTGAAAACCAGATCTAGCTGTCACGTAGGAGCTAGGAGGACGCCAATCAATCATGGCGGCCGCTGACAGCGCCAGCTGCTGGCGACGCGGCGGCATACTCACCCGCTTCTCGCCGCCATCATTAACTAGTGGTCACAAACAAGCGCTGATTAAAACAACGCCTGCTAACTAACACACAGCTAATATTGACAAACCACTCATGTTTATGAATCGTGCTGTCGTTAAATATTGGTTCACTATTCATTCAGTCACAACAAGAAACACTGTAGATACCTAGTCAACATTCATCATCATTCGTTGAATAATAAAAAAACAGTACCTACCAAGAATCTTTGTAAATATTTATGTAGCATTCTTAATTGGCTAAGCCCCAATTGTAAATACTCGTAGTATTGAAATAGGAACATTTCCAAAATAAAGGAATCTCTTTTACATTCTTAGTGACCGAGTTTTAATTCAAACAAACTCCCAACTATCACCTAATGCAAGAATATCGCAAAAAGAAAAAACCGCCATCTTAAGTAATCTCAACAGCGGGCTATTTTCTGTAAAATCGACTTCGTTCATATCTCCGAGATAAGTAGCCCACTGAAATCTGAAGAACACAATACGGAGCGCGACCGCTTCGAGCACTTTCAGCGCTTTTATTCACGGGCAGTCCAAGCGTGACCACAGATAAAATATCACAGTAAGAGCTGAAAACTGGCACTGGAAAGTGCTAGTAATGTAGCTTGATGTGTTTCTTCAGAATTCTGATGATTTTCCGTGTGTAGATGATTAGATATACGAATTTACTTTAGGATATAAGATAACGACACTTCACGCCCATTGTTTTTCATACAAAAACAAATCTGTCCAATCTATTTGGATGCTGATTTGACAACAGATATTTCTGAAAATTCAAATCATTATACAATGATAGAACCTCGTATAATGTACCTAACTTTATTGTTGATATTATTGTACCTCAGGGCCAGACTAAGTTACAATTGCTGTAACGCTATAAAGGTATGATACACTGAAGTAAATTATATTCGCACCCACAAAACCGTATAATGAAATCTTCTTCTCCATTTAATATCACGTACCTACGCATCAACCTTACGTGGGGCGCTTATAAGCTTTCTACGTGATATGTGTGAATCCAAGATCAATAAAAAAAACAAGCAGGACAATCATCTATTGGGAAAATTATTTATCATTTTCATGCTAAGTATAATTTGTATTCGTCATTCATAATTTATTTTCTCTATTTTTATCGTGTTAACACCTAGTTATACCTATGTGCATGTTGTGGTCTCCTGTAATTGAAGGAGCACATGTAAAAGAACCTGTGTATCCGTAATAATAATAATCCGTATAAATACGTTGAAGGAGACACTGTACGGCGATTTTTTATATTAAGCTTCTGCCCGCGACTACATCCGCGTAAAATTCGTACTTTTCTCTAAAAATTTCGAAAATGTATGTTTATGATCTTTATTATTTATTTAGATAAATAAGGATTCAGCCAATTTTTTAGGTTTATAGATCAAAGTCAAAGGGGATCAGATTTTTCAAATAAACTGTATCTCCCGCTTTTTACCCCCACAGGGGTGGAATTTGAAAACTCTTTTGGGATGTGTTCATTACTTGAACCAAAGATTGTTTATACCAATTTTCGAAAGTCTTCCCCTGTAAAATTATCTTCACACCCCGTTAGAGGTGTCAGCGGGATTGTCCGAAAGGGTTACCGCTGGCCCGGAACATAAAGGGCTAAGGAAGGAACACGGGTGGGTTTTAGACGGTAAGAGTCTGACACTCCCTTCCGCTCCACCCAGAGCGGGAGGGGTCATTTGATGATTTCACAAAAAAAGAAAACCTTTCCGGTTTTTCGAAAAACACTGATATACGTTAGTCTTTATTTTTGGTCTAAGTATATACTGAGTTTCGAGTTAATCGGACCACGCTTTAAAATTCTTCCATACAAACTGACACCTCCCAATCCCCTTCAGGGAGTAGTTTAGAAAAACAAAAAATGCCAAACTTCATAATTAACTTAGATAATTAGTATTCGTGCCAAGTTTCAAGGTTATTAACTGAAAGAATAAAATTTTTCATACAAACAAAATCCCCCTTTTCACCCCCTTAAAGGTTGAATTTCCAATAACCCCTTCTTAGTGGATACATATTCTTCACAAAGAACACACCGTCAAAAATTTATGTCTCTAGGACCAGCAGTTTAAGGTTGTGCGTTGATGTATCAGTCACTCAGGACTTTGAATTTTATATAATTATGTTATTACGGCTAATAGCCGAAGTGCGGCTACACCTAGTTTTAACCAAACTTAACCTCAGGGTGCCCTCGCTCTTGCATCCTACGTCGCCTCCCAAAGTACCTACACACGAACCGTATGTGGCCGGCTGCACCTTGTTGTACCCGGCTAAAACTAGGTGTAGCCGCATTTCGGCTATTAGCAGTGACATATATAATTATTTATAGACTATAGAATTATCCATATTTTCATATATTACTTATACAATTATGAACAGGGCCGAACGTCGACTGTCCACAAGCAGGAATAGTAGGTAGTGGAAACTAAAATTGTAAAGTAACCAACGCTGTTCCATCAATATTTAATTAAAAATTAACCTCGATTCGTAAATCGCAAAGTAATAAAGTTCTCAATAGGTACGGCTATGGAGTTGTAAAATATAAAATGAAGAGTGTATTTCCTTGTTACAGAGCCTGGCGCCTGGCGGTGGTCGGATGCAGCGCGCACTGGTAAGATATCCACTTGACTTTGTTTCTCTCTTAAAAACTATTCGCTAATTCGCTCCACTCAACTACTTTGGCTCGGTGCCTCCCCGCTAATTATACTTCCACTTAAACAACAGTATAATATTTTCTCAAAAATATTGTAGTTCAATTCTTATTAGTGTTTTTTAAGGATTCTATTAAAACTTCTTGCAGTGGAAACTTTTTTAAATTTTACATCAACATTCTATAAATTCATGGGAAACATAATCCGGAACCTGTAACGTTAGTAAAATATCTTATTACCATTCCCAGACAATCACCGTATACTCTAATACGTCCCGCTCAAGCCCACCTACGTGGTAACTGGAAAAAAACTAGCGGCGATGTATCGAACAATTTACTTAATACGTCAGAAACTGGTCCGAAAGGCTTCAACCAATTACGTATTGTTAGTGGTAGTGCAGATGTAAGGGCCTACAGGGCAATTTATACACGCCACTCATTTCATTACACCGAGATAAGGGTCTTGTGAATATTTGCGCTCAATTTGGCACATTTATGTTTTGGCGTTGAGCGACGTGAGTGAAGAGCACTGGCCGAGCACAAATCTTTGTCTTTATTTATAAAATGGAGATGTGGCCGGTGAGGGTGAAATAACAGAACTTTGAACAAGACTGCGCCAGTAGACATCCAACACTGAGGCTGATAGAGTCTTACATACATGCACGTAATTAGATTCTGGTATCATGGAGCCAATAGCAACTCGACCAAACTCGTAATTGGCCCTAACTGCAGCTCCAGTGTATAATTGGTCGGAATCAAGTTGGCCGCGTGCGGTATCCGTTGACGTCACACTCGAATGCGAAACGCTAACTAGTGGCACTCAGCTCGGCCAACACAAGCGCGGGCAAGGCTCACGATTCGGATAGTATGTCCCCTCAACTTGGACGAGCTCAAATAATCGCGTTATCGTTGCGATATTCCCGGGAGCCACGGAGCGGGGAAGGCTGAACGAGTAATCCGCTTTGGTCGCGACAGTCACAACTTTGTCGATCGCTCTTCTGAATTCTCTACTTTAAACTTGCATGCCACGACAAAAGAGTAATAAGATTCGTTCACGGGTAACTTTCTTAAACCTTTAAACTCAAACTTAGATTTTTATTCGGGATACTAATACTTTGAAAAATGTCGGCGTTTGCGGCGACACACTTTTTGAATACCATGTATATTGAACACGTAGGTACTCGACGCGTAAACTACGCGCGCATGTATCGTCGTGTATCTCTACATTCATATTTGATTTACGTGCTCAGTATTTATACGTATACATTTTATATTCGGTGAACAATAACAGTTTTGTACTTTTTTCTTTGATATTGATCACGAATGCTCCAATATTAATACAATAATTTTGTCGGCACGATAGCACGAAACGTTGAAACTAAAGTTGACTGTTAGTACCCAGATACTGTTACCCGCACAGACAATAGGCTTCGGTGGGTATTAAAGTAAGGTCTCGTGCTGTATGATAAAGGGAGACAATGATCGCAAGCAGCGCGTCGACGACACTGCACGGACTCGCTTGCTGCATTAAATAACTGCATTCAGCATTTCGTACCCAATGTAAACTTTGTATCTATAGTGCAGTGTTTGCGAATTTATGAAGCGACGTGCCTATTACAGTAATACTACGTGAAATCACGTGATATATCACTGTTTAACTCATTACTTTGAACATTTAACTGCTAAACTATTTTCGTCCATATCCTGATGAATGTGTTGCTACTATTGGTAGCTATGTGTGTACAAATATGTGCGATCAACACGATACACACGTATACTTCAAATTTATCGGCAACTATTTATTATATTTCGGGCGCCTCGAACAGAAATGGTGATATGAAATGTCTATAAAATATAAAAGGCGGCGTGTAGTATTTTCGGTGAGAAAGTCATTTTACTGGGCGTCCCTTCCTGCGCCAACCCGACCGGTTCCCGTCTTCCATCACTCATTCCGGTCACGAAATAGCTGGATATGTGTGTACTGTGTACCTACATGATATTTCTACCGCAACACAGTCGCGGAAGGGTTCGCGTAGAAACTGGAGAAGGTAATCATTTCTCTACACTAGTTTGCAAAATAATAACGGAACTGTCAACGAAAAGGATTAAGTTTTTGTATCTCTGAATACGTACCTATAAATCCTATTTACAGTTGTTTATGTGAAGTGATAGGTAATAGTACGTGTAGCAGTAATAAAAGCTACTCCAAGCTTATGATAATCTCACGGAAAAGTTTCTAGAAAAATACCCCTTCACTATTTTCACGAGCTCAAAAATGTAAATGCTTATTTTATTATCAAAAAGCGCATTGCAAATGTTCATTTACGTAAAGTTTCTTGTTTTGAAATAAAACGCGATGTTGTATTTTTATTCGGAGTGCAGCGCGGGAGGCGTTTCGAGCAGCGGCTTGTGAGAACGTATGATATTCGCGTGTACGAGTGTAGTGATAGGCTTTCATGAGACTCTAGCTGGCTGGCTGCTGGCTGGCAACACTCCACGGTTGTGCAAAGACACCTCGTACATACCTCACATACTTGAACATAGCTTGTGTTGTGTTCTTATCGTCGCGAGTAGAATTATTGCAACCAATAGGTTGCACTTGTAAAAAAAGTAATTTAAAAAAATTATACCGACTTCAAAAAGAAATTATGTCAAAATTATGAAATAACTTTAATTTCGGAAGTCGGTGTCTTTGGGATCTGTATTTTTTTATTTATAGTTTTAGTTTTTTGCCACCGACTTCCGAAATTAAAGTTATTTCATAATTTTGAGTTAATTTCTTTTTGAAGTCGGTTTATTTATTTTTTTCAAATTACTTTATATATCGTAATTTTTAGTTTTTGCACTAGAATTTGACCAAGGTTTTGAGATGTTTTCCTTTTGACACTACACCCGTAGCTCGTATCAATAAGCCAGGCCATCACACTTACACGTATTACTCCATATCTTGAAAATTACTGAATGGATTTTGATGAAACTTGCACTGTTCCCTAAGTTGAAGTAAATGTAAGCCAATAAAAAAAAAGCTAACGATCCGATTAATAATTGCGGAGAAATGCGTGGACAAACATACATACGTCTAATAAATAATAGTAACTAATAGATTGTCATATGTGAATATAATGCAATTCCAATAATATTACATACATAGGTACGTGTCGAATTGATAACCTCCTTTTTTTTGAAGTCTGTAAAAATTGAGAGATATTTAAAACTTACTTAATCAAAATATTTAAAAAAATCGTAATAAATAACGATGTAACCGAAGACCTGTTAAAGATAAATACCTACTTGTATTACTTAATATTCATTTGCAAATAAGAAAGTTCGACAGGAAGAAACTGTCAATGCGTTAAAGTCATGCCTAACGCGGCTTTAATCTCAATGTATTCTTTGCACGCACAATGAAAAGATTTTTCGAAATACAACCCTCAAGAGGGAGGGCAGCAAAATGTATTTTCACGAACACGGCTCCAGAGCGGATGCTTAGTTTAAAAATATAAATACTGAGCCAAGTTATTTCCTGTTGTATAAAACAAGGAACGTTTTAATTCTTGGCATTTATCTATGTCTTTATAAAAACGATCGTACTCGTTAAACTCTAAAAAAACCCTTATAAAGGACCCTTATAGTTTCGTCATGTCCGTCCGTCCGTCTGTCTGTCTGTCCGAAGTTTTGCTAAAATACCGTTAGTACTAGAAAGCTGTAATTTTGTAGGAGTGTGTATATTACGACAAAGTGGTAAAATAAAATTATGGAAAAAAAAATTTCACTTCAGTAGCTCAAACATGTAGGTTTTGCTGCCTGAAATCAGTGAACAAAATGCGATTTTGCTCACTGAGTGAGACAAAGTAACTTTTTAATTTTTTTTTTCTGAAAGCCGCGAATATCTTATTCAGCCTTGGGTTAATCATACAATTCGAAACATTCACAGTCTATCTCTTTCCCGCCATAAAAAGAGAGAGACAAAGACCAGCCCTTTCGAAGTTCCGATTTTGAATTCGACCTCAAAGACAAACACGTTCGGAATTTCGTACCTACTAACTAAAGAAATGTTTGCAAAAAGATAATTATGTCTTTTAATGTAATTTATTGAATTTTTAACTTATTGTTGTATTTAAACGAAAATAAGTATTTACTGCAAATAAAACTGATATTTAACCTGTAAGTATTTATTTCTAGTTTCAATGATGTTACGTAATATATTTTGAATAATAAAATATCATGGGTGCTATTTCCGAACACGCCTTACAAAGTGTTCTCGCTGCTGAAGTGAAAAGTTATGTGTGTTACACGAGAGCAGAGTTTTTTGCATCTCGTGCCTTTGAATCCCTCGCCACACTCAGGATTCAGAATCAGCACTCACAGCAAAAAACGACTTTGCTCTCTTGTTGCACAAATAACTATTTTTAGGGTAGCTCCCCCTACATGTGAAGTGAGGATGAATATTTTTTTCGTCGTCTACCCCATCGTGTGGGGTATCGTTGAATAGGTATTCTAAAATGACTTGGGGTTGCTAAAATTATTTTTCAATTTAATGCTCCATTTACGAAATATTAAACTTTAAAGTGTAAATTTTTGCTCCAGTAGGGCGTCCCCCCCCCTCTAAAACGTAAACTACTGGCTTGAAAAATCTGGAAAAATTCACGATGACAGTGCATTTCATGAACTTTAAAGGAAAATTATAGCGGTTAAGATAACTTTATTAGTTTAGCAGTAATAGTCGTTGAACTTGGGTGTTGGATAATTTGTACCAAATACAAAATCCTTAGCATTAAACCTTTAAAGTGACTAAGATGAAGTAGTTGCTTGTTTATAACGGGTAAAGACATGCATTGAAAAACAAAATATGTTTTTTTTTTTTCATTCAGAATAAAGAACAACAGAATCGTACTACATTGTGATAACTGGCTACTACGAAACCCCACACTGTGCGTGGCCCGACACGCACTTAGCCAGTTTTTTTTATTTACTTACCGAAATCGTGTACTTATTGTATTCCAAATAAGTACACGATTTCGGTAAGTAAATAAAAAAAACTGGCTAAGTGCGTGTTTTGAAATTAAAACGTATAATTTTCAGTTAAAGCACGTTCCATAATAAATAATAACACATTTTATTTAATATTCATTCAATAAATTCAGCACCTGATAATTACAAAGCTCTTAGAAAATGTATAACAATGTCGTAGAGGCGGCGTAGGCCGCGTAGCAACGCGTAGCGGAGCGTAGTCGCGGCAACTTCAACGCTATTTCTAGCTGTGGACAATTTTCTTGGTATATTCTGTACGTTTTGCTTCTGAATATTCTGAAATGGCTGCTATTAAATCAATACAAGATGACCGTACCATCATGAAATAAATAAGAAAGTAGGTGACATTTGACTATTCTTTATTTAGGCTGAATGAGATCACAATAATCGTCAGATAATCCCATTAGACCTTGATCTGAATCTAATTTGGGAAATAAGGACATCTAAAATAAGCGTAGCCAGTGCCTACGCGGGTCACAATCACAAAATAGTGTCATTCCCGTGTTTTTTTTTTCTGTATATTAGAATAATGGTTGTCGATAAACTGTTTTAGGTAACAACAAGCCTTTGTTTTATTAATAAATAAACTTTCCATTACTTGCCAAGCCATGGGCACAAAATATGACAATGTAGGTGAAATATTTTTGTGCATCGTCATCGAATCTGGTAGCGTATTACGGGAGGTAATCAGTGCCCGATGTATAAACTGTGGAAGGCATTTGCTGTGATCAGTGACAGCGCATTAAGGCGCATATTGGCAATATAGGCGCATTGAGCGTCAGCCGGCTCAATACTGGTGCCCCTCGCGCCACACTCATAAACCTGTCGTTGAATGCTCCATTATGATTGCTATAGAAGACATCGACGACCATGCCATTGTCAAGTTTTAGACTTTATTAAGCACAATTGTTACAAGATCTATCCAAGACAATAGTTACCATTTACCAGTCTTATTTTTATTTCATAGATATCAATTCTTAAAATCATAGATATCCCTACCGCGCGATACAAAAATAAATGTATTTCCGATTTTTTTATTTTAATTTCGTAAATTATTTTGAGCTGTAAAATCAATCGCTTTAAAAATGATCACATTATCGGGAACGATGTGAGCCACCTATTTTTTAGGCTAAATGATAGGCGTGTAATATGAGTGTGGGGAGTATCGACATGCAGTGAGGACGTAGTGGTGGCGCGGAGGTCACACAGCAGGCCAGGCCGGCGAGCACGTGAGCTTCCACCGGGGACCATTCATGTGCGAGGGCGGCGGCTTGCGCGCGCACCGATCAATACGCGCTGGGCGCGGGCGGGCAGTGCCCGGCCCGCCGCGCGACGCCTCGCACGCGTACCGCCGCCGCGAGCCCATGACCGCCCTCCACAGATGACGGAGCCCCGCACCCTACGAGAGCGCCGCACTGTCCCCGTCAGCACGACCACACTCGCCGCGCGCTCCCGCACTCGCTCGTACCGCGCGACGATAAGGTAGGAAAATCGATAGCTCAGAGTGCCGCAGCATCCGCTGACCGCTCGACCGGCCGCAGCTCGCGTCTGCCCGCTTGCTCGCAGCCCTAGCTGCTCCCTGCTCGTTGCTGCTCACGGCTCAGAGCACGTCACCAGTCTTGCTCCTCTTGCCCGACATCTGCCACGTTGTGCCCTTATCACTACATTTTTGATAACGATTTTTATTAAAACGTATACCAGTTTCCACTGAATTTCATATGCAGATATTTCTCTGCTCTCATTAGTGAATAATTTTTTTCAATAACATAAATTCCTTATTTTAAGAAGTGCAAAAAGAATATCCCCTGAATCTAAATGGCGGGCTGATCCCTTACCAAAAGAGATAACGTACTTTTCCATGATAGCTAGACATCATCTCTGTAGCGTTATTTCACTGCCTTTCTAATAGGTATTACTTTTATATATTCAAGGTAGAAATAAGTAGCTTTTAGTTAAAAGTTCTTTAATTTAGTGAGCATATGATTAGTGATATTCCGAGTTAGTAAGAGCAACGGTTATAAGTAAATGCGTGATTTCTAAGTTCGTTGCAATTGTGTTAGTTGAAGTAAGTTGTAACCAGGTATATTATCATATTGGTACATCATACATAAAGTGTTTAATGATAACAAATACAATTACATGCATTTTTTTTTTGTTCTTAAAAATCAGCTATTTCTATTCAGTGTTTCAACTTCTTTTTTAGTTTTGTTGAAATCTTGACTCAGATTCAGCGTGATTCTGGTAGGTCTCGAAGCGTACAGACGTAGTTTTTTCGACAAATAAAATATCTGCGCGCTCGAGCTTTTAACTTCTTCATGTTTCTGCGACACCTAAGTATGAATGATATGGTTTAAGATCAAACATACGAGCTTGAAGTTATGCAATCTTATGAAGTATTCAGAATTAAATGACACGTGGACGGCTACGTTATCTTAAATTAATTATCTTACCATAGTGTCTGTCAGCTGTGGATAGAAAAACGGATTAACGTCAAAATATTTTAATTAACACTTCTTTTACCCAACTACCAACTTTGAAACTACACATTGCTTTGAGGTAAAAGCATGGTGGTGGCTCGTGTAAAAAACCTTCCTTGTTAATATTTTGCTAAAAGTCACAAACCCATTTTTGTTATTCAAACAAAATATTTTTATAGAAGCACTTTTCCAAATAGCCACGGCTATGATGATAGAAGCACCCTATTCATATTTGAGGAAACAGTTGTATCCAAACTCATTTAATAAAATGAAGTGTTATATAGGGCCAGGGGTGCCATCTGACCGAATCTCCCTGAAGTAAAACTCAAAAATCGTCATAATATAAAAAAGTACATTCGAACCCTTTCGAAATTGCCATTTTATAAAATGAAATATTTATTGAAAAAGGACGGCGGTTTCCTTGAATATTATGTTGATTTATTTTATTGTGTGTCTTTATTTGATATTCAGGCCAAGGATCTGCCGCGATTCATTTTGCATAAAGAAAATTACCGTAGTTGCAGTCATAGCGTAAATTCACTTTGCACTTTTGTTACAACAAAAAGTTTTCACTTTTAAATAGAGATACAAATTTTCTAAAGAGGGAAGAAACGTGAACGTTAGACCTACGCAAACAGTATGTGAGCTTTTTCATAATTTGTACAAAACTCACATGCAAAAGATCACACAACAATAATCGTAATTCGTATCCAAGTTAATATCAAGGTACACGACGAAGTAAATTTATAATGCAAAAAATAGGTACCATAAATAAAAGCTTGGCATGTAAGCGTCGTTAGGATATTGACGGCTATGGCAGGCTGTAGGGGCTGGGGTATAGCTCGATTATATGTCGTGATGCAGTGCAATTACTAGCCACGGGAAATAGTCCAAGGACGAGCTCGGTTCAAAGGCCACCCACCTCTCATACACCGCCTAGCTTATCGGCTATGCTAATATGTATGATATTTATATACGAAGGTAGTTAACTGCGTAATTACTTACTTTGGCTATTAACTGAAATGTTAGGAATGATAATTTATTATTGCAGTACGGATTCTTTACTGGTGCTTGGTAACCAATGATCGATCCATTATTTTCAAGATACTTATTTAAAAAAATTATGAATTGTTTTATGGAGTCGATGTGCGTTTTATAAATTTAAGTACCTACTTTAATTAACAAAGGGTGAAAAAGGGGTTAACTCTATGGCTTGGGCGGTTTCGGATACCAATACGTATTACGTTGTAATTTGGCTCGTTCAAGATAACATGAAACGGAATACAAAAAAAATAACCATTAATGATGAAAAGAAATAACTAACCGTCATTCAAAACTTCAATAAGCTGCCAAAACGTTGGCTATATTTACCTTCACTTGACTCCGAATTTGCAAATTGTCGCCGCTTTAAATCCTCAGGTAATTGACAGATTTAACAAGGAGTTAAGTCTTCGACAAACATGTTTCAGTGACGATTACACGGGGATTTTTTCTAAAAAAAGCACGTTGCCTTCATTTTCTGTTCTGTCGAGTAATTTTAGAATATTGGAAAATAGAAAATGTATGGACAGTTGGTAATATTCCCACGAACGTTTAGGTTTGACAAACAGATAATAAGGGGTTGATACACAGGGAGCTGACGAATCAAATTAGTACCTAGTGAGCAGAAATAATAAATTTGCTGTAAAGAACCTTCATAACAACTTTATATTTAACTTCGAAAGGTCATGACGATTTCCTTCCTTCGTGATTAGGGGCGAGTTTCTTGTTTTGCGTCGAGCTATACCTACATATAGTATGCTGGACACATTTGCAAATTATAACGCCCAATGATTAGGTAGTAGGTACGTACCTTTATGTATATGTATGCGGGATATAATAGCAGCCTTCTTCATCGTGCATCGTACACGATGATCGCCCTATTTTCACGTAAAATTCAGACATATTATTGAGCATAAATTATTGAATATATCACATTAATACTAAAGGGCTACTGTCAACGGATGGTGGGAACATATATTCTGACATTCTGTTGTTCATAATAATACCTAAAGACCCTCTAGACGATTCCCCTCGAAGAACAAACATGGCATTGACAAGGTAATGACAAGCTCTAATCTAATGCGATACTAAATAACTAAAACACATCAGCATAGGAAATTGTCTGAACAGACATTCGTCGCTCGATTATTAATGGAATTTAAAATGAGTCGCGGCATTTATGATTACTCTGGCAAAATATAGAGTAACACATGCATGACAAATAAAGTACCTAATTCAGAGATGCTTTAGGTGTGGGAGGAAGACAAAGGAAACCCGTATAGTCCGTATACATACTCCAGTCTTCACAGATCTATGAAGTTTGACAAGAAATGGGTATTTACTGCCAATAATAATGAAACCTATCATGCAAAACAGATCCTACAGCATCGTGGATCAAGTCAATTATCCATATTGCGACTCCAGACTTTCTCTAGGTTAATGTCATCATCACCTGAGGCTTCACAGCTGCGGATGGACCTTAGCCTGACCAAGTTTATTTCTCCAACGTGACCTATTTCCGGCTTTCTCTCTCCAATTTGTCACTCCAACAGTTCTTAAATCTTGGTCTTCGACATCCAACCATCTGAGCTTGGACCTGCCTCCACTTCTCCGACCAGCAGGTTAACTTTCAACTACACGTTTGTGTGTCCTGCTCTTGTCAATTTTCGTGACGTATCTTGCCCATCGAAAACGTCCTATTTTGATGGTCTTTATAATATTAGGCTCGTCGTACATCTGGTGGAGCTCATGGTTGTACCGCATTCGCCATTGTTCGTTTTCCAGCACTGCACCGAATATACGACTGAAGTTATCCGTTCGAAAACACACAGAACACAGAGTTCTCGTCTTTTTTGCTTATTACTCAGCATTCCGAGCCGTATGTCAGTATTGGTCTCAGTAAAGTCTCGTAGTGGAGAAGTTTAATGCTTCTTGAGAGTATCTTTCAACGAAAATACCTTAGTAGGCTGAAAAAGCATTTATTTGCCACCATTATTCTCCTGCTTATTTTAGAAAGCAGCTGATCCTAATGTGGCTTTTGTGTCTTGCTAGGTGATGCATCAACGATGAGTCGCCGCGCGCGGCCGTGACATGGGAGCGCAGGCATGGGCTGGCGCGCCGTGCAACCGCCGCACATCGCCGCCGGCTTGCTCCTACTGCTGCTAGTTAACCTGCCAGGTAGTATACCATGCTGTCTTGTTCCATTAACTATCAGTCCAGTAACATAAATCTTTGAATAAACATATCTTTTACAAGCTAAGGTATCATTGAGAGTAAGTAATTTCTGGCTCCTGTTAATCAGACAGGAATCAAGTTTCAGCATCACATCATTTAACATATTTGATTCGCTTTGCCCGCGCAGTAACCTGCCACCAAGACCACCAAGATGCTGTGCACATCACGGCGATCCTCGGCGAGAGCGTGGTGTTCAACTGCCAGGTGGACTTTCCCGAAGACATCCCGGTGCCGTACGTGTTGCAGTGGGAGAAGAAGGTAGGCGAAACGGTACGACGGTCCACACTCCACTCTTACAATACAACGCTGCTCATCTACCGTGTGTGTGTTTCTGTTCAGTAAAGGTCGGCTCGTCCGCGCGACGCGCCCCGCAGAATGTAAAGTATATCTCGTCTGTGTCGGCTCCGACACCTCGTATTGTCCCGTGCTAGTGGTAACGCGCGGGCGCCGCGGGCCGGGGGCGCCGCCCCAGCGCCCTCGCCCCGCGCGCGCCCTCCGCACGCCTTTTGTGTATCTCTGCCTCTTCTGCGTATTGCCTCGTGTACCTACCGCGCTCGTCACAGACCGGTTCGACATACCCACAGTGATAAAGGCCTTCAAAGCGAGTCCGAGAGAGCAGCAGACCCCCGTTAGATACGAACATACACATACACGCCACTTTACATGTACAATAAGATTTTTCTTCTTCCTATTATTTTATTTGGGTGCACCGTTGTTATTCTGAGATAGTCTCGGGCGCACTATCGCTTACACGGCTGACACGGGGCACGCGCACTCTCGCGCACTGGCGGCGGTTCTGTCTGTTTCTCTCTTCCTGTGGCTGTGGGCTTCTCCCACGCTCTGTCGGCAATAGTAGATTCATGTACAACTTACTTGACATACTTTGTATTGTAACTCATTCAAGTGACTGCACAGTTGATCTACTTTGTTGCATGCTGTAGAAACGCTTAAGTTTCCCCGTTTTCACTTTCTGCATGCACGATTGTATGTAACCTATTAAATATTGACTAAGCGTACGTTATATCGCTTATATATGTTTGAAACGTATATATGTTTGAAAATACATAATTTATTATGTGTCGCCTTCAAACGCAAATACAACGACAGCGAGCTTAGGAAGATCTGTAGGTACACGTAATCAGTTTCATGATTTGTTTATCATCCTTGCATGCTTCAGTAGTTTTCTTTCTTTATGTAGATAGTTTTGAATCTTGTAACCACAAAACCAAAATTACTTCCGCGTGCAATTGTGACTGAATTGCACGTCACGTTACAAGATCCAGCATCTGATTCTGTCTGTGTTTTGTGAAAACGCATCGCTTCGTCTTGAAAGCTTTAGACAGAGTTGGAAATGTGTAGCGCCACGACCAGTTATGCGGCGAACAGTATTTAGTATATAAGTATTTAGCTGTATGTAAGCTAAGTGGTAGTCTTAACGAGTTCGCACCAGCACTGCTCGGTTGTTAACATGTGGGCGTGTGTGTGTAGGGACAGGACATCCCGATCTACATCTGGTACGAGAGCTACCCGACGCACAGCGGCGAGGGCTACGAGGGCCGGGTGTCGCGCGTGGCGCCG
Organism: Oligia fasciuncula; assembly: GCA_963082905.1. Taxonomy (NCBI): domain Eukaryota; kingdom Metazoa; phylum Arthropoda; class Insecta; order Lepidoptera; family Noctuidae; genus Oligia; species Oligia fasciuncula. The sequence goes on along the minus strand of OY720395.1, from coordinate 8,017,092 downwards.
GACTCCCCCTACGGCGCCGCCAGCCTCAACCTCACCAATATCCGGGAGTCTGACCAGGTAACTACAACAAACTTAAATGCTTTTTTTATTTTTTATTACTAAATGGGCCCGCTCTTGACCCCGATCACGCCTGATGGTAAGCGATAGATGAGGTCTATGATGGAACGAGCGTGCCCAGAAGATGCACACATTCATGGCCAACATGTTTGCTTGAAGTGATCTAAAAAGTAAGATATTTAAATGTGTTTGTGAGTAATGGTTTTCCTTTGTTTCACCAGGGTTGGTACGAGTGTAAGGTGGTGTTCCTCAACCGGTCACCCAACCAGCACAAAAATGGCACATGGTTCCACTTGGACGTGCACGCGCCACCACGCTTCTCCATCACACCGGAAGACATTATTTACGTTAATTTAGGTGAGTATTTCAAACGTATTTGAAAGTTACATATTATGAAGGACCACATGACTTTTAATCTTTTGACCGCCACAAATCAAAAAATCAAATACGTGTCCTCGGCGTCAGTCTGTCATGTAGTCGAACCGTGGCGTGCTGGACACATTTTGGTTTGTTATCTATACATTACTGTGGCGGTCAAAAGGTTAAAGATGGTAGCGCATTTCATCAAGCTTTCAAAAATATGAATCCAACTGGCACGCTTTTCCTTGACTTTGGACCATGAAGAGCTATAAAAGCAGTTATAACAATCCAAACGCTCATACCTCGCAGACCGATTAATAATAATTAGGAAACTTATTAGAGACCTACCTACCGGAGAACGAAAGTGGAACGGACTTGTGGAAAAACCAAATCAACACTATTCTAAGTTATGAAACAAATGTTTAGTTAGACTAAAATTGCTTCTTATTAGTCTTATATAGACTAGATTGCAATGAATAAACTTTAAAACAAAAATAAGAAAATATCAAAAGTATAACTAACACGTATCTTTAATTCCAGGAGACGCCATAATCCTCAACTGCCAGGCGGAGGGCACGCCCACGCCGGAGATCCTGTGGTACAAGGACGCGAACCCGGTAGAGCCTTCGGGAACAGTCGGCATCTTCAACGACGGCACGGAGCTGCGCATCAGCAACATTCGCCACGAGGACATCGGCGACTACACGTGCATCGCGAGGAATGGCGAGGGACAGGTGTCGCACACTGCGCGCGTCATTATCGCTGGAGGAGCTGTTATTACTGTGAGTTTCATTTTGATCTGATTAAGTACAAAAGAAGATTTTGTTAAGTACTAGTGCTTATCAAAATGTTCTTTAGACTTGAAGCATTCATGGTCTTTAGCAATGTAGCAATGCAAACTACTAGCTACTAATACTACTACGTATAAAAACGTTATACTACACCCTTGTACTCCTAAACTTGAAAATATGGGATACCAAACCCTGGCAACGAATTAGGTAAATCATGGATTAGTTTGAATCAACCACAGGTTAACCACCCAGCACAAGAGTCAGGACTTCACACAATTTGTATTAAGGATTATTAATTAGCACTCCCTTTCCTTCATTTAAATAATAATTCTCATTTTTACTTTTCTTCAGATGCCGCCAACAAACCAAACGAAGCTAGAAGGAGAGAAAGTACAGTTTTCATGCGAAGCGAAGGCCTTACCTGGAAACGTGACAGTGAAGTGGTTCCGTGAAGGTGCTCCGGTGGCCGAGGTGGCGGCGCTGGAAACCAGGGTCACCATCCGAAGAGATGGCGCGCTCGTCATCAACCCTGTGGCGGCCGACGACTCGGGACAGTACCTCTGTGAAGTGTCCAACGGAATTGGAGACCCGCAGAGCGCTTCGGCCTATTTGAATGTTGAATGTGAGATTTTGTTGCTTTAACTGTTGTTGTATGTTGATCAAATTAAGATTCGCAACCATAACAAATACTAATATGAATAGAAATATAATTATTAAACGATTTGAATTTCGCGGGCTACCACGCTTACACTTAAGTTAGCTGAGTACAATTTGATTTAGAGTTATGAGGAGCTGAAAATCTTGGTAATAACTTTTTTTTTTTTAACGTTGCCCCACACTAGGAATTTCTCCTGTATCGTGGGTGCGTTTACATACATTTAAACTCACATACACAAACAGCCAGACCCGGAACAACTACTTGTAGGTCATACAAATATTTGTTCCGTGCGGGAATCGAACCCGCGACACGCAGCGCAGCAGTCAATCGCTTAACCACTGCGCCAACCGTGCCGTCAGCTAAAGTTTTGATATTGCACTTGATGCCCTCTTAAAATGTAATAGGTATGGCCATTTTGGGCAGGTTATTTGGTCTGGATTCGGATTAGTCTCAGTGCTAGACAGAACAAATTTATCTTGGGCAGATTACTACACAGCGACTTAGCCATATCTATGTTCCACAGATCCAGCAAAAGTAACGTTTACTCCAACCGTGCAATACCTCCCCTTCCGACTGGCCGGTGTGGTGCAGTGTTACATAAAGGCCAACCCTCCCCTCCAGTACGTCACGTGGACGAAGGATAAGCGGCTGCTGGAACCCTACCAGACCAAGGACATCGTGATCATGAACAACGGCTCCTTGCTGTTCACGAGGGTCAACCAGAACCATCAGGGTCGATATACTTGTACTCCTTATAACGCGCAAGGAACTCAAGGGTCTTCAGGTAAGACAGAACATAATTAAAACTAGAAATAGTGATAAAATTAAAGCGTTACTTCAAGAGAAGGTAATAATGGTTTCGTTTTGCAGGTCCGATGGAAGTATTAGTTCGTAAACCACCAGTGTTCACAGTGGAACCGGAACCTCTGTACCAAAGAAAGGTAAATGAAAGTTTCAGTGTGACATTGTCCAGTTAACCTTATATCACCCGCGAAAGATTGTTGATTTGGACAGGCGGGAACGTGATACTTTTTCGAAACTATCAGCCGGTCGACTCTGTAAAAATCTCACCGTGAAAACTTAGGTGAAGTGAGTTTGTTTTTGCTAGGAATTGACACTATTGACAGCTCACTCCACGCTCACTTCACCTAATTTTTCACGGTGAGATTTTTACAGAATAGCACCGCTGTTGTTATAGATAACGCCATCCACAAAGACGCGCCCCACTCTTCTTACTAATCGCTAGTAGTTGTCGTTAGTTAATTCCACTAGTGTTTTAGTTTTTTGATACACACTAATTACCCACTAATAAGTAAACTAGCGGAATTTTGCACACTTGTACTGTAAGCGATTAGGGGGAAGAGTGGGGCGTGTCTTCGTGGATGGCGCTATCTGTAATCATTTTAAATAACAAAATGTAGGGCCGAAAATGTTACTTATGCAAGTCTTCACGGTCTCGACGGAAAAATTACTTGCTGTCATTTGTCTTGGTGTTTTAATCAATTAACTCAGACATCGCTAGACATTTAATTAGTTTCGCTTTGAAAACATATGAATGAAAAATTTTAGAAAACATAACAAATATGTTTTCTTAAATTTTTGATTCTTATAGTTTTTGTGTTGTAAAGATAACCTTTTTACTCTTTTACCGAAAATGTTTTAAAATAAATGATTAAATACAAAACCCTCCATACCCTCTATATTGGTGCCCAAGACACAGACTTACCTGGTTTGAGGCCGTAAAACCTTATAATCTTCAATAAGGTTTTTTTTTAACTTATCTGCCTGTCTTGGGTGGTACTTGCTGCCATCTGCTTCGATGTTGGCGGTGTTCTAATGACGTGCCTGTGTTCCTGTTAGGTGGGCGAGTCAGTGGAGATGCACTGCGAGGCGCAGGAGGCGGAGGGCACGCAGCGGCCGAGCGTAGTGTGGCGGCGGCGCGACGGCCTGCCGCTGCAGAAGAGCCGCGTGCGCGCGCTGGGCGGGAACATCACCATCGACACGCTGCGCAGGCAGGACTTCGGCATCTACCAGTGCGTCGCCTCCAACGAGGTAACACACTTGTTATAACAACCAGTCTTACAAAGAGTTAAGACTACCTAGTTGTCTGACTTTCGAGATTCTGACTACCCGTAACGAATGTCAAAGCTCTACGAATGACAACCGGTACCAACAGCTGTGTTTTTTAATTAAATGATTGCATCTTTTAGTTGTCCTGTGTAAAGTATATTTCTCATTATGCTATTAGACGTAACGACACTCTTATCAAAAATTAAAAGTCATTTAATTAAATTAGGCTGAGAATCAGCACTTTTTGAACGTCGAAATTACATAAGGCAGTCCCTCAAAACGCCCACCCTTCGTCTTCCCAGTGCATTAGCTGGGAAGAAGAAATAGCGCAAAAATACTCACCAGCAGTATGTTCGTTTCATAACAGAACTAACTACTAAACGCCCTCTTTAGGTGGCAACAATAGTAGCGGACACGCAGCTAGTGATCGAGGGAACACAGCCGCATGCGCCGTACAACGTGTCGGGCACGGCGACGGAGTTCCAAGTGACGCTACGCTGGCAGCCGGGGTACGCCGGCGGGCCCGACTACAAGCAAGACTACACCATCTGGTACAGGGAGGCCGGCTTCTCCGAGTGGACTAAGGTCCCAGTTACCCCATCTGGTGCTACTTCTGTGAGTATTCCCAGTTTTTTACCCGATTGCGAACAACAATGTTACATCGATAAATATTACCCTAAAGAAAAGAATCCGAGATAAGTACAAATGTAGGATTCTTTATACCTTCGAAGCATCTTACGGCTGAATGGATTTGAATTGAAATTGTTTATTAAAATAATTGATATACAAAAATGTTTACAAAAAAATAGGACCTTAAACTAGATGATGGCAAGAAATGAATACAAGAGGTGTCTATCGACTTGTCTAGGTCGCACGTTAGCTTTTGATTTTATAACATCAACATTTTGGATTTTACCACTCATAAGTAGTCTTGAAAAAAAATACCATGAGGTACTTATCAAAATAAAGGGAGACGATTCCAAAAATTCTACACAATTAAAAGATTAAAATTAAATTTAAAAAAATTGGACGAATCGGTGTTCCCATATCATATTCATCATAATCATTGTTCTCACAGAGAGTAAAAGGTTACATGCTCTGTGACACAGAGGACGCCTGTGTCCCAGCACCCAGTAATTGAAAATTATAGGCTGATTATACAGTGTTCAACGAATAGATACGGTCAACTAGTCAGTAAAACAGTTAATCTCACATCAGTGGTATCTATTATAATCTGACCAAGATTATGTCTGGACTTTAAAAATGTTTGCATAAACCTACATCTATACATATATACATATAATTACATATAATAAATTTGTAGAAAAGTGGTGTCTGTACAATGGAAATATATAAAAAAAAAGTAGCAGGGGTTGTTATTATATCGATGCCGAACCCGAAATTGTAATTAATTTTTTTTTTTGTCTGTTTGTCTGTTTGTCTGTTTGTCTGTTTGTTTGTGCACGCTAATATCAGAAACGGCTTATTCGATTTAGATGCGGTTTTCACTAATATATTGTAGTAGGCTTCACTTAACATTTAGTGTTTATTTCATGTCAATCGGTTCATAAATAAAAAAGTTATGTCAATTTAAAGAATCACGGCGAACATTTGTTAAGGTATTCTATCAGAGTACGTACACGCCTCGGGCCTGCGCGTCCGATCTTCGGAACTACTGGACGGATTTGAATGATTTTTTTTTTGTTGTATAGTTATTATGGCTGGACAACATTCAGGCTATAATGTTTCTTGGAAACTTGAACACCTGATGCAGAACCGAAACAGACCAGCTTAACTATAAGAGATACAAAAATGGTACCATAGCAAAAATTGTTCCACGTGATGAGGATTTTCTGCTGAGAGAATAAATTTGAAGATCTGGAACACCTGACGGGGAACTCCAAGAGCCCAGCTACACCATAACACATATAGGAATGACGTCTTAGTAAAAGTTATTCGGTCTGATGGGCATTTCCTGTTGACTTATAAAAATCGAAGATCAGAAACATCTGATGTGGAAATCTAAGCTATCACTAATTTCACCTCCACGCGGTGAAGGCGGTAACAGTTTAGGACTGATTTTCGATGACGATGGTATATCATTGAAAATTTGACTCTACTGGCCAAAACTCCCATTTATTTTTTTTAACGTGAAGAAATGCTCATGCATTCTGCACTACCACGGGGAGATAGTGCAGTTATGTGGGACTCTAACCCACTAAAACTCCACTGTGTCCTCCTCTGCCGCTTACGGCGGGAACATGGGCACGCGTTAGCACTCATCCGTGAACCCGCCGCGGCTGTCCGTCACCGGACCCTCCGCTGGGGAGTACTCCCCATCACCGGCGCACCAGAACACATAACACGCCGTGACCACCCCAGGGACCAAACCAGCACATGGGCCAGACGATCCCGTGTCTGGGCACCCTTGGTAGGGGAGCAGTCACTTAGATTTTAATTGATCAGGTATCTTCATAATAAAACTATAACCATGCCTAGAAAGAGGTCAAATCTTTCCCAATGTTCCAAAGGAGCTAAAAGATTGAGGATCATAAGATCCCAAGAATCTACCGAAGAGCGTCAGGAGAGACTTGATGCTGTTTGAGAACATCAGGCTGCAACTCGCTCCGTGGAAACCTCTTCGGATCGCGAAGCACGCCTGCGTTCTCAGCGTATTTACGCATCTACATCCAGATCCCTAGAGACCAGTGAAGAATATGATGCGCGACTGACCGCTGATACGGTGAGATTATCATACATTGTTCCGAACACGCACACAACAAAATATTCATAATCAGAAAGTGAGAAAGAAAGAATTGCTGGACTGGAGTACGGCACGAAGAGACAGATTAAGAAGAGCGCAACGAACGTTTGAATTCTGATCGACTTCGACATTCTCTGAACAGAATGTCGATATCATCTGAAGAATCGGATGTGTCCCAAGATATAGCCGTAGGGCATGGCGACCTTCCTTGGGTTGATAAGGAACGGAGTGCATTTACGTATACTCCTATGATTGACTACGCCACATATTCCGCCATCGGAGGTATGGGTAAAAATTTTACTTTTTGTGAAGCTGTTAAATAGCAAAAAGAAACAAACGGTATGTGTTGCTCAGGTGGGAAAGTACATATTGAAATATTACAAAATCCTCCAGAAATATTAAGATCACTTCTAATCGGTGACCATCCACAGTCAAAACATTTCTTGGACAACATACGTTCGTACAATAATGCCTTTCAAATGACATCTTTTGTTGCGAAACAGATTTCAGAAGGCCCATTTATGCCAACATTCAAAGTGCAAGGCCAAGTTTACCACCCTATTGGTTCATTATTGCCTGAAAATGACGTCTCGAATCGTCTCGCGCATCCCGTTGTTATCCAGTCCCCGGGTTCTTAGAATTCGACATCAGACGTTTCAGATCTTCGATTTTGACTACCCCGTTGTCGCTGGCATAACCAACAGGATCCGCGTACGAAGTCGCGGGCAGAAGCTAGTAAAGAAATAAAATCATTTATCAGACGAAAAGGATATACTTAAAAGTCTAATATAAGATGTGCTAAACTCAAAATGAGCGTAGCCGTCGTAATGTTACAATAAGTATTTGAAAACCATTTCGTAGCGTCCCTCGTAGAGGGTCTACGCCGTAGCGTCGCGCGGAACTTTTGGCTCGAAGGACCAAAATGATTAATGATCTTTGGATAGTCGGATAAAATGTTATCGTAAGGTGTGTAAACTTTATTCGAGACAATTTTGGTTAGGGTCCTTGACAACCAACATTGATGAAACGATTTAAAAGAATAATAAAAACAAGGTTATAGGTTAGTTTGCGTTTGTCGAATTTTCAAGTAGGACTAGTTAATATACTCAAAACTTTTTAAAACTTCGTTGGTGCCTGTCAAAGAAGGACCAATAAAATTTGTTCTTTGTACACAGGTCACAATAAATCGACTCCAGCCTGGTACGACGTACGAGTTTCAAGTGAACAGCAAGAATACGATAGGAGAAGGAATGATGAGTAAAGCTATTACAATAAGAACTCTTGGTAAGTGCTACAATCTAATTTATTTCTATGTGTGGCGGGACTTCACATTTGTGTGTATTATAACATGTTAATATGAAATAATCTTAGTCTTACACTATGTTTCCTAAAAAAAATTATCCGTGTGCATAACAGGTATGGGTTGTGGACTGCTTGTTAACTTTTATGTCAACAGGGATAAGATTATGTTCAAACGAACTGAATAATAGGTAAATTCGGGAGTTTCCAGTCTCTTCAGGTCTGGTTGGATTTGAGGTGGGTTGTTTAACTTAAGATTGCTTTTTGTAGATGTAGGCGCCAAACCGAAGGCGGCACCCACCCCGGCGGGGCCTGTAGACGAAAAAATATTCCAAAACGCGCCCGAAGGCTCTGGTATATACCCACAAATGTTGCACAGTAATCAATAACTTTATCACTTCATCTCATTTCATGTAACCATCATTCATGTAGGTAGTTAGACATTTTATTCAAGTAGACTCATTTAGATCAGATACATCTTAAAAACTATACCTAGACTTGACTCTGTGTTGACGTGTGTAGTTAGTGCATGTTTTACGATGTTTTAATTGTGTGTAGTTTGTATATTGTTTTGTACTTAATTATGTAATGACATTATAATAAATTAATAACAGTGTAGTTGCATGTTCAAACCTCCCTATTCTAATTTCTCACTGAATAATTTGTTTATAATAATTTTAACGAAAAGGTTAATTTTGCATTTTCAACTAAATATAGTGTAGATAAATCATTATTTTTACAGCTCGGTTTATTTAAATACTTACTTACATTTATTAAATTAGTGACTATATTCACCACATGGGTATAATATGAGATTATTTTATGTCGAGTTAGTCACTTTCGTTTTATCATCCACCACATCACGTCTTTCTGTGGTAACTCAAGCTCACAGGACCACAAAACTATATCTCTCTCTCAACATAGGTCCGAAGTCTGGTCCTCCCCGCAACTTGACGGTGACGGAGGTGCACAACGGGTTCCTCATCACGTGGCAGGCGCCGCTGGAGCGCGCGCACCTGGTGCAGTACTACACCATCAAGTACCGAACTGATGCACAGTGGAAGACGCTCAACCGAGGGCAGATTCGACCCGAGGAGACCAGCTACTTGGGTAAATAATGATAGAGAAACTGCCATGTACTAACAATATTTATGATACCTACCTAGTTATTAGGTTACTTTCTAGATCTATTATGTAGTAGGAACGTGGTTTGAAATAAAACCCAGTTAGGCTTAGCAACGAGAATGCCATTTAATATTTTCTAAAATAAGCACAAGTCACAATTTGTCAATAATTTAACGTAGGTATTGACTTTCGAGCTACGATCGATCAGAGCCGGTTGTGATAGGTACATGCTTTAATCTAACATTTTACAATACTTTGTATTATCTAAGTTCAGTTTTTAATTTGAGATCATAATTTTATTTCCAAAGTGAGTTTTTGTTTTTGATTTTTGGGACTATAGATACCTAGATTAATATTAATCGTTTGGTTCCAGCTTGCTTAGTTCATCAAAATATTTTAAGCATAGAGATCAAGTACCCAGTCTTTCTTTCTTAACTTACGCACTAACTTAACATAGATGTAAGTATCAGCTGTATAGGTACTAATAAACAGAATCAGATCACAGCAAAGTGCAATGTTATCACAGAAACCTTAACGAAACATTTCAGTTAAAAACCTAGTCGGTGGTCGTACGTACTACTTCCGAGTGCTGGCCAACTCGGCCACCAGCTACGAGAGCTCCGAGGAGGTGAAGTTCCCGGTGCCGGCGCGCGTGAAGCACAAAGCGATCACGGCGGGCGTGGTGGGCGGGATCCTGTTCTTCATCGTGGCCATCATCCTGTCGGTGTGCGCCGTCAAGATCTGCAACAAGCGTAAACGACGTAAGCAGGAGAAAGGTGAGACCCGTCACACGAGCGGCCGCTAGTCCGCTGCCGGCGCTAGTTATCCCGCGATCTTGCCTCCATAGACGTGCTAGCTTTTATGGAACTTACTAATACCATAATATTTCTTAAACTTTGACGGTTAAAATGAACTGTGTCGCCTTGCATAGGTACTTCTAGCATAAAAAGATCAAACATACTTAAATGTACTCGTAGCGTCATGTCAAAACGTCTGGTTCCACAGACTGGAAAATAGTTAAAGAGTTTAAAGTATATTCTACTGGTACTACTAATACTTACAACTTCATATGTTACTCAGAGCATAGTACAAAAAAAAAACATTTCGATGATGGTTTGAACAATAAATAAGTTAACCCACAGCCCTGAGACTTAACGGATTACCTTTCAGTTCAGTTGGACTAAAAACGTCATACCGACTTGGTCGCTGCAATTTCGCTACAAAAATATTGTCAGTAACTTGCAATTCATTATTAAAAACGACACAAGTTCCGTAGGCTCTTTACATAGATAACGCGTTCGTTGAAGACAGTGGTAGACTTCCTTACATAACTTACCATATTGTCGGCAAATTACATATTTGTTCGTATATTATCTGCTTAATTCACTCATACATTGGCGTTTCCTTTGTAAGCTTTTTGCATGCGTTAGGTTTATGTAAATAATGCATTTTTTGTCCTAATAATAAGTTGAAGATAACTAACTACTCGTTAAACACCAAGTAGTCCAAGATAAAGCAGTAGGGCTAGAGAAATCGCGAAACTCATCTACGTAAACTTTTAAGAGACGGATGTTGCGGTTGATGCAGGGAACATCCGTCTTGCTTCATAGATACGGTAGAGCTATCAGATATAGCTTTTCTTTGTGAATTTATTTTCTTGTGGGCGTCATATATACCTACTATAGATATCATGATAAAGATTGAGCGTTAGAGGTTTGTTTGTAATAAAACTTTCGCTCATAAATCCTTCATCAACAATATCAGCATTAAAATATAAGCACGTAAGCCCATTCAACTATTATCGCAGCAAATATCGTACTGCATGTTGGGTAACAAGTTCATTGCAATTGTGAAAATGATGGCAATCCATATTCTGCTTGTAGTCATCATCACGTCACGTCATTATTGCATAGTTTGATCGTCATAAGAACGCGCACTGGAAAGAACCACCGATATTCCGCACCTGCACTCTAAAGACTGGGATTCTCTTTACATAGTTCCGGTAACACTACTGATCATATCAGACGTATCCCAAGTAGTAACATCTAGGAGTCCATTCCAGTGCTCGTTGTGTTTTGGTTGACAATATGGTGGGTGGTGGTGGTGGTGGTACATAGCGAGGGTGGCGGGCGGCGGCCGTGGCTGGGTCGGGGCGGAGCGCCACTCCACTACGTTAATGTTCAGAAATTATCCGATTGCAGCATACAACATGGTAGCCGCGCGACTGACAGACCTCCGCGCCGCAGATAGCACTCAAGTGCCTTTTAAGAAGTAAGTTAATATATTCTTGTGCCTATCAGATGTACTTACCTAATTAAATTTGTTGGTCGTTTTGAACAACTCTAATTTTTACTCACTACATTCACGCTGCTTTAACAGGAAATCAGGTCAGTTTTACCTAATATTAAATTGATAAATTTTTTGGTTTTCTTTTCTTTTGGCTTTTGGTATAGGTATGTAAAATTCAAAGTCCAGTGAGGACTTTGAATTTTACTGACTGATATATCAACGCACAGCCTAAACCGCTGGTCCTAGAGACATGCAATTTGGAGGGTATGTTTTTTGTGAAGAGTAGGTATCCACTAAGAAAGGGTTTTTCGAAATTCCACCCCTAAGAGGGCAAATAGGGCGAGGAAGGTGAAATTTCACGCGAACGAAGTCGCGGGCAGAATCTAATGCTGTATATTATTGGTCAAAGGACAAATAGGAACACACTGTTGCACTTTCAAATCGTTTATAGGAAGTTAAGGTATACCTAGCTAACATGTTTGTTGTGTTCATACAGATTTAGAGAACGCGGAATATCGAGTATAGTGCAGTGTTTGCGGTTTACTGCAAACTGGGTGTGGCCGGCGTCGCGTTGCGGCGGCGAGGCGCGGTACTGGGTGTCGGTGCGGCGCGTGTCGGCCGCGCCGTCCGCGTCGCCCGCGCCGTCGCCCGCGCCCTCCTCGTCCGACGACGGCGGCTTCCTGCCGCGCCTGCGCGCACCCCTGCGGCCGTCCGCCGCGCCGCCGCTGTTCCGCGCCTCATCGCCAGCGCTGGCGCTGCACTGGCCGCCGTGGCCACCGTGGCCTCCGTGGGCGGCCGCCTGGACGCCCTGGTCGCCGCTTCACGTGTCCGACCTCAGTTCCGTGCCCTTTCCGAGCTCGGCCGACGGCTCGTTCCCGACGCCTCCGTCTCCCTTCCGCCTGAGATCGCTGCGACAGACCGCTCACGACCCGACGCGCGCCACCTCCGGGCCGCTCGCCAGACCGCGCGCACGGCCTCTGCCGCGGCACGCTCGCCCGCGAGCCGTCGCGGATTTGCCGCCGCCTCCCCACGAAGCCTCGCCCGAAAGTCGGTCATCGTCCAGTGGATTCGGCAGCAAAAACGCTTCGTCCTCGCAACACAATCGCAGCAGCCGCACGGGCAGCCTGGCCGAGTGGCGGCCGCCGCCGTACCGGCCGCCGCCGCCGGCGCCGCCGCCGCGGCCCGGCTCCGGTGAGGTGGGCGACGCGGGCTCGGTGGACGTGCACTACGAGTGGGACCGCGCCACGCGCACTCCGACGCCCTCGACGCCGGAGCGGACACGCGCGCGCCCCTCCCGCGACGACGTGGAAGCTCGAGTGCGTGCCATGAAGGAGGAGTTCCTCGAGTTCCGCAAGCGCCAGGCGCTGCGGCGTCGCTCGCCGGAACCGCTGGCGCCGCCGCCACTACTGTCGCCGATGTCTCCGCTGTCGCCGCTATCTCCACTGTCGCCGCTATCTCCACTGTCACCGCTGGCTGCGCTGGCGCACTCGCCGCCCGCGCCCGCCGAGACTGTCTGCTGACCGCCGCGATACCCATCATTTCGAGCTAGATGCTCTAAATGGTCTCTTTATTCCCCACCGACCCCCTCTGTTTTATAGATCTGCGCTTCATCTTTTACATACCTAGATTTGGTGAAGTAATATTGACATTCCGAATTTTACTTCTGCAAGTAAATAATTAATTATTATTTGTATAACACTTTAGCCTGAGTATACATTTTTCAATATCGGGCACGAACGATGACCGACAATCAGTTTCGAATGTCGGTAAAAATGCATCATTTAATAGAGCCCGAGAATCCACAAAACGGGGGCTATTCGGAAGTAGATATTGATTTGGTACGTTCACTGTTTATGTAGTGTTAAAAGATCCCACCAGGTGACTGGCGTTACGACCACGCCGCCAGTGACCGTTATTATAAATAATAGATACTTAGAAAATGATGACTTAAGTCGCACAAGAATATTTGCGACTGTAATAATGTACGTATAAAAGTGGATGCTGTGGCGTTTCATGCTCGCACTGTCTGCTTTCCTATCTAATAAAATATGTCAATTAATTGTTCGGAGTAATCTCACGCACGACGACGCGGACGCTTCATTAAACAAACGTGGCAAAATGAGACCTATAGTGTGCCTATAGCGACAAAAACACAGGCACTTCCATTTTGATTCTATTTAAATATACATACGATTACCGTTAGGCTAATGTAGGTACTAAAGTGATTACTAAGAACAGAATGTGCCATATACAGATCAAAGTATTGTTTTATATTTAAAGTGATGTGGGCGTGTGCCCGGCGAGCAGCCAGTGCGAGAGACGTTCACCTTAACGCTTTAGGTATGAGCGGGGAAGCATCCACGACACCGCTCATACCAACATTATATTGTAGTTATTATTGTAACTAATTACGAATAACGATTTACTAAAAGAGCAGCCGCGACTGGTGGTCGAGTGCGCGAGCAGTACGACGCTTGGCTGCGCCCGCGCACTGGCGGCGTCAGGGCGCCCCAGTCGGGCGCCTACTGCGCATTCGGGCGCCAGTCCCGACTGCTCGTTTATAATATACAACAAAATAATCATTAAGTAGATTTTAGAAATAATTTAGATTGATACAAAACGTATAAACTCAGTTTTGTTTGACATTTTTAAATGAATTATTATTTTACAAGTACAAATTTATTTTTATTTATGTAGTTACAATAATTTAAAAGGAACAACTGTACATATGTAAAAACATATTAGATATTATATACATTTATTTATTTAGGTGTGGTGTGGTATGATTGAGGTTCTGAAGAACTGTTTGCCAGTGCTTGTGACTACTTGTGAGGCACTCGACACTGTCGCCATTAGACACTGCCGACTTAGGAACTTCCCAAGTTTATATTAAGTATTCTTTATATTGATGACTAACTTACTTTTTTATTCTTGTGTGGCTGATGATGACTTACTTGATATGACGATGCGACTTGATGTGTCAATGCCCAAAGTAATCGCAAAGGTTCAGTCAATTGTTTTGAACTTCACTCAACATTATATTGAGTAAGATTTTTTTGAAGAATTTTGTATGTAAGTAATTTTTTTAACCTTTTTCTACAATTCACTGAGAAATAACAATGATTGTGTTTGTTATTTCACAAGAATAATAATAATTTACTTATCGGTTCCTTGAGTAATCCCACCTATGTAGTTAACCAGTCAAAACCAAGACTGTTTAGTATTATGTTCGTTATTAGGTTTACTTATTGTGTCAAATGTGCTCTTAGATATTTCCTTGCATGCACGTCGCACTTTTTGTACCTATTGTTTGTACTTAACGCAGAACTTTTTTTATTCGGATATCGAGTTAAGGACCTCCTATAAATAAGTATAAAAATGTACGCTTTAAAGAAATTGGAATAAATTACTCATAACAAATAGATAGGTAGGTATGATAAGGTGTAGTTATATATGTGCGTGCATGGAAGCGTCTGATACGGAGGAATACGGCGCGTTGCGTCAGGAGGCACGCGGCATGTCGCGCAGGGCTGCGCGCGAGTCGCTCGCGGCATGGCGGCACTCGCCTGCCGCCAGCGCGCCCAGCTCGCACTGACACGCCCTGTCGTCCGCACTGTGTATTGTTACGTCAAGGACAGCGAACAAGCGCATCATTAGTTCACTGCTGATGACGGTGTAGAGTTAAGCTACGTATAACGACACAATAGACCCTTGTTTTGTTTTTTTACTCGTTCTCTAAGTAACTTCCGCCATAGCATACACTTAGAATATTAGGATCGACAATTTGTGCAATAAATTATCCACTGTTCAATATAAATAAATTATAATATGTTAAAATAATTATGTATGTATATGCTCAATATTTTCGACTGACCAACTGTAAGAAATATTATCGGTAAATTTCGAAATCACGATTGTTTAATGCGAATTTATTATGCTTTGGTATAGAAATTGATACTTTGCCATTCGTAAATCGAGACAAAAGTAGAGTATTTATTGCAAACAGATATAATAATTCTTGGGCAAGCTTACGTTGTGGCCGTGTGTGGCCAGCAGTAGTGCAGGTGCCTAACTCGTAATTCTTGTTGTTTTATTGACCGTGGCGGGCATATCACGAAACTAAAAATAATAGTCCTGTTTTTAAACTTTGATCTTTTAGTATAATACTTATAGAATTGTAAATATTTGTTTTATTGATTTCATGTCATTCGGCGAGTGATATAAAGCGACCACAGATATATCGCACACAATACGTAGGTGCACGACTACATTCGAGTAGTTTGCGTAGGTTTTATATTATAATGCCTAAATCACTCGTTTATCTGAAATTATATTTAAATGCGATCATTGTAACAACCACCAAGACTTGAAATTCAATTAACGTGAGCTGTTCACAACGTATGTACCTACTTACTTAGGTATTATTTTGACAAATTTATTATAATTGTACGTACAAGAGTAAGAAACAAGAGTAATATATACATATAGCTCAAACCATGTGATATCTAGTCTTTTCCATTATAAAATTATCCTTCCTTTACATACTAAAATTTTCATTAAAAATCGCATTTTCACTTATTTTAACCTTTACAGATAATTTGGATATGACTGCCTCCCATTTGTCTGAATTCTGTCGATGTCAGAGTACACTGAAGTTAGCCACTGTCGAAGCACTTGCATTTCTTCAACGGTCTACACACTCAACTTGTATCGTCCAATTATTTCATAAACCTAAGTGAAGGCTAAGAAGTAAAGCATTGCTGAATAAAATAGCCCAAACATCATTCGACAATTTCTAGACTAAAATGAAAAAGATAGCAATATTTTAGATTAATGTAACTAAATCGTATGTATCAGTTTGTATAAAGGAAAGTAAGTAAACGAAGTTATTGCACATTGGCAGAATGTATTGCGGGTAAACAGGGCACCCAAATCTTAAAAACTTAAGGCATAATGCACAATATCTCAGCACAATAAGTGATATTATAAAATACTCGAATCTTCAAAATATCATACTGAGCACTTTAACTGTTACTCCAATGAATCCACAATAAGTTTGCCTCGATTGAAAACAAAATATGCACAAGCAACATTTTTATAACTCGAGTAAATATCCATTTTCATTTATAGAATATTTTTAGTTATAAGTGTTGAGATCATGTGTTTACTGTGTAAGCACTAAAAGGATTCAATTCAAAAAAATAAAAATACAATAACGTTGCTATGATTATATTGTTGTATTATTTTTACCTGGAGCTGCATTTTCGCAAGAAATAAACTGTAACACGGTCTTGTGCTTTACATAAACTACACATTAGAGGAATCCGAAAAGGGAGGACATAATCTTGTTAGGAACGTAGGTACCTACAAGCCACACACTGTTACCACATACCTAACACATGTTTTTAATCGTCTTTATAGAAACGAGGAGGCCTACACCGATTTCTCTTCTAGAAAGTCTCGAAAGCCTAATTCTTTTGAATGTTGAGTGCCTATGTTATTAGTTTAACTGCCCCGTTGGTCTCGTGGTCGCAAGCGCGACTGCTGAGCGTGGGGTCCCGGGTTCGATTCCCGGGTCGGGCAAAGTGTGATTGAGTTTTTCCATTAGGAATTTCTTAGTAGCAGCCCGGAGTTTGGAAGTTGGCGGTGTGATACCCCCGTGCCTCGGAAAGCACGTTAAGCCGTTGGTCCTGCGCCTGATCTCTCTCCGGTCGTGTCGGATTGCCGACCCATCGGACAATGAGAGTGAGGGAAGAGGGAGTGCACCTGTGTCTGCGCGCACACTTGTGCACTATAATATCTCCCGCGCCGAAGGCTAGTCTCCGTTGAGATTGGCCGCCGTGGTCAAAATACGGTCTGGAGGACTTTATTTATTTATTAGTTTAGCAAGCAATTTATATATCAATTATAGTGTATCTTATCTAGTTTAAAAAGAAATAAAGACTTATTCTCTAATAATGCCAATTGAGGATATCTTTCATTTTTGAAAAAAGAGAAGTGTGCCTTTTAAACTTGTGCCATGGATGGGGTAGGTAATCACACAATAAATTAAGAGGGGCGGGGAATATAAAGAAACACTTATATGTTAGATGAGTAATTTTATTTAAGATAGAATGTTGTACGTAAGTAACCAAATTATACCCAAGAAAAGTTTTAATTTAAAAGAGGAGTGGCGTGGCTGTCCCCTCATCGACGGTATGGGTAAGTAATAATTATTCCCCTAAAACAGCAAAACAGCAGGAATGCCACGAATAAGCAGGTACCTAATTACTTATAGAGAGCACTACCCTCAGTTCAACCAAGCACCTAGCCACCAAGCCATCCAGCTACCAAGCCTAAGGTACCTATCTGTTACAATTAAGTAAGTACTATTAGCCACCTTAGAGCTTCCCCCTTAAGCAAAAAAAAAAAACTGTGAGATACATTGTGTTTTCATGCGATGGCGATGGCCAAGTCAATTTATTTATTTAAAACATAGAAGATTTTTAATATTTATGGTCACTACAAGATGTTGTTAGGTTAGCTAATTATGTAATAACTTAAGACAGAAGGTTCCTTAAGTAGGGAGTGAATAAATTAACCGACTTGGAATTTCATGGATCTCACAACTTTTTACGGTAGAAGAACTGAGTTGCGAGACTTGGCTTTTTTTACAAGTTATGTTTTTGATGGCATCTCACTTCTTTTTGTAGATAGTCCTACTTTTTTTCCTTTCCGGTACCTTTTTAACTTTTTATTTTTAACATAATCCGTTGACCATTTTACAAGTTACCTTTGAACATAATTATATCTAGGTGTAGGTACCTATCTACACCTATTATTCCATTATATATTATATACTAGCTTCCGCCCGCTTCTTCGCTTGATAAAAAAACTACCGCAAGTCCTTCCCCGGGATGCAATCTATCTCTCTGCCAAATTTTATCGAAATCCGTTCAGTGGTTTAAGCGTGAAAAGGTAACATACAGACAGACAGACAGAGTTACTACTTACTAACTTTACTTACCACTTTTTTTTAAACTAAGTACCTACATATTATGTAGGTACTTAGTTTAAAAAAAAACTAAAAAACGCTTTTAGAATTTAATTTAATTATTTTATAATGTTTTGAGTGCGTGATAAAAGCGAGTTTTTAGTTTTTTTTTAAAGCTACATATTTTTAATTTTAACTCTTGCGCCTGTTAAATTTTTCATTAAGTTAATAAATATAAAGTCAACGAAATTATGACGATTAGGGGCTACTAAAAAACTCGAAAAACTGGTTCCATCAGCAGAACCTCGACAATGTGCAATATATTGAACTCGTCAAAACGAATCATATGACCCCAAACTCAAGCAGTTTACTAGTAGCCCCTGACGACTTTCAGTATCCACCTCCTGGCACTATCATCAGACCCTCGAAGAGCAATATGCTGGACTCGTCAAAACGAATCATATGAGCCCAAACTCGAGGGGTTTAGGTACTAGTAGCCACTGAAGAGTTCCACTATCCACCTTCTGGCTCCATCATCAGGCCCTCGACATCAAGTGCAATCTATTGGTCTCGTCAAAACAAATCATATGAGCCCAAACTCGAGGGGTTTAGGTACTAGTAGCCATTGAAGAGTTCCACTATCCACCTCCTGGCTCCATCATCAGACCCTCGACATCAAGTGCAATCTATGGCACTCGTCAAAACAAATCATATGAGCCCAAACTCGAGGGGTTTAGGTAACAGTAGCCACTGAAGAGTTCCACTATCCACCACCTAGCTCGATCATCAGACCCTCGACACCATGTGTAATCTATTGGACTCATCAAAACAAATCATATGAGCCCAAACTCGAGGGGTTTACTAGTAGCCCCTTCCACCTCCTAGCTCGATCATCAGACCCTCGACACCATGTGCAATCTATTGGACTCATCAAAACAAATCATATGAGCCCAAACTAGAAGGGTTTACTAGTAGCCTCTGAAGAGTTCAGCTATCCACCTCCTGGTTCCATCATCAGATTAGCTCCAAGATACCAAATTATAGTTTTGTCTTCAGAACTCGTACAGTTTCATTTTGATACGACAATTATTAGAAGTAGGTTAAAATTGACTTCTAAGATTTTGTTGCATTGTTACTTAGTTACAAGTGAAGCTAATATAAAAAGCGTGTTAAAAATAGGTCAATATGATGCCAAATTAAAACACAAAATTGTGTTTTAGTTTAGCATCAAATTGACCTATTTTTAATACCTAAGCTAAGGAAGTTGAAGTCGAGTTGGGCTATTTACCTAGGTACTCACAAAAATTACAAGACATTAATTAGGCCTATGTACCTACTTCAGATTCCCGTGAAGCTAGGAAAATATGATTTCCGTTTCATTTTTTGACAGTAAGTATACACTACCTCAGGAGGAACTACTTACATTCTTATTCAGACTAGAACTACCTACCTACTTGGAACAAGTAATGAGTAGGCCTAAGTGATAAAAAAATTTAAAACATGCCTTTTGATAAGAGAAATACACACACATTTCCTGGATAGTTAAGAGTTATCCTAAATTAGTCGAAGACTTGTTGCCACCGCATACACGTCGAGAAAATGATTTCCAGACTGTTCATTATATACAAGTGCTTAATAGGTAAATATTAATATCATCAGGTTAACAAATTTATTTACTCTTAAAGAACAATAAATAAAGTAATGTAGGTAATATACAGCGATCGAGCAATTGTAATAATGTTGTCATAAATGCATTTTTTTTAATTTTGATTTGAACACTGCAAGCGATTTGTTGTCCTTGATATTATTTGGCAGATTGTTGTATAATTGTGCTCCTTCATAATTATGTGATGCGATAGTCTTTTTACAAAGTTAGTCCTATTTCTTCGCAATTTAATCTGGTTAGTGTTTCTTAAGATATGGTAATATAATTTTTTAACAGGTTTTATATCAGATTTTAATTCACCAGTCATTATTTTTCGTAGTAGTATGCACATTGTGTTAGTGTATGCTTGTGTTATATTAAATATCTTTGTGTTACGGTATAGTGTACGTGACTCTGTCAACCGATTATACTTTAATAATAATTGCTTTTATCACTTTATTTTGTGAAATTTGTCAAACTCAAACTCAAATCATTTATTTCAATTAAACCTTGTACAGGCACTTTTGAATTGTCAAAATTAAATAGTCTGTCAGTTAGTCAGAAAGTTGAAGCTAGTTGCCCCATGGACGTAATATATAGAAGTAACTCTATATATTACGTCCATGAGTTGCCCATTCCAAAGCGTAGATCTCTATGGAGAAGAACGGGCAAGAAACTCCATGGACACTCTTTTAAATCAAGATATTACAAAATCCTGGGTACATTATTCTTGTTGCTTCTATATGTGAGAACAATGTAAAAAAGACAGAAATGAAGAAACAATTCAAGACATAAGATTAAAAATAAGCCTTGGCAGTTAAGAGATGACCAGTCTCAACCGACGGCGCCCGTTCACGAACATGACGCGTGGATCAGCACCATCCAGCTCAACCATTTTGTAGGGAACCGAATGATCCAACACACGCGCCACCATCGGTGAGACATTTAAGTGAGCATGACACGTTCTCAACTGCCATGCTATTTCAAGTCGACATCAAAAAATCATAATAAACGGAAACATGGTTCTTACATTTACAAAATTAAAAAAAATGCTTCTAAATTATACAAAACTACAGTTTGCAATTTAAGAGGTAAATAGAATTTTATTACCTACCAAATAGACATGTGCGCCGATCGGCGTGGCGCACGCCGCCGGTCATTTTAGCCACGCCGACGCCGCCGGATTTTTCATCGGCGTAATCGGCGTCAAAATCCAAATAATATTCTAGATTAAATAACGCACATTATTTAACAAAAGTAGTATTTTGGGCGATTTAATAATAATTTTGAAACATTTTTGGAATGCCGTTAATATAACGAGTGCAGCAAACTCAGTCACAATCAATGTTGCACTGGTTTTTAAGTGTGAAGTAGAACAAGCATTGAAACAAACTGAGGACGACGAGGTTCTTATAATGAGCCGCATGAAAAGAAACATGTTGGCGAAATTAAATCACCGCTTTTCCATTAATAAATTGACTGTGGCGACTGCTCTTCTCGATTGCCGTTTCCAAGGAATGTCAGTAATTGACAAATACCTTGAGGAAAGAAGAGAAACGAGAGTTTCCTTTATGTCTGCATTTGTGAGAGAACACGTCAGTCGCTCTGATATTTTACAAGAACCAGCGAATGATCCCAGTGAGTCAGTCTCCTCCACCGGCTCTACCTTTCTTTTTTCTATGCCCCAGAAGTATACAACTCCTGGTAGTAACACTAACGTGGCTGATGATCCTGTGGTGGTCGAATGTTGAAAATACTTTGGTGGATGCGACCCCAAGGATGTGCTCGACGGAAATATACTTCGTTATTGGAAGGAAAAGAAGAACAGATCCTTGGCTATTCAACTATCATGAGCGTAGGTACCTGCCACAAGCACGCCCAGCGATCGACTTTCTTCAGTCGCAGGACTAACGTTTACGGCAAAAAAGTCACGGTTAAGTCACAGTATAAAGATCATATATATATATGATCTTTATACTGTGGTTAAGTCCTACTGCCGTAGACAAAATTATATTTATACATGATAATTATGACAAAAGCTAAAATAACTTGCATCTTGCTCATAAAATTTTATTTCTTTTCGCTCTTTTTGTACTAGTTTGATTGTTATTTGTTGCCATAGAAGTTTTTTTGTTATTGAAATTTTGATTTTATAATTTTACTTATTTAGTACCTATAGATAAGATAAACAAATAAATCTTGTCATAATTTAAAATATGATTTATTTGTTCTCTAATAATCTCTATAATGTTGATTATAATAAGAAAATAAAAAGTTGAATGTGGATTGAGACGTCTTCAGCTATTCTACTTATTTTGACCATCCACGCCGATTACGCCGATGACGCCGCCGCCGCCGACAATTTAAACGTCAGACGCCGCCGCCGCTCAAATGACCATCGGCGCACATGTCTACTACCAAACAGGAAGAGATATTTAATATTGAAGTATTCAACAATTAAAACTTGATTGAATAAATTAAAAAAATTAAAAAAAGTTATGTTCGTAATGTCAGAAACACAAAAAAAAGAAAAAGGGAAGCACCTCTTCCAAATATTGAAATTAACTACAAAGATAGTCTTACAATCTTCAGCAGCTCCAACAATACTTTCAAGTGTCAATCAATTAGTTGTGGTTGTGGAGCAGGACCAGCATTGAGCCAGGCATTTTTATCAGTGATGTAATCCCCTAACTTATAATATGCCTGACTGCATAGTGTGCGTTTTATACAAGACTTGAATTTTGTCTCATTCAGTTGAAGAATGTGGGGAGGTATTTTATTATAACATTTTAAACAGTACCCCATAAAAGATGAATCTACTTTAGCCAGTCTGAAACCTGGTTGAACTAATAGGTCCCTATTTCTAGTACTATAATTATGTCTTTCACCTCTTTTACTAAAAAGATGTAAGTTTTTCCTTACATACATGATGTTTTCGTAGATATATTGACAAGGCACCGTCATGATGTTAATTTCCTTAAACAGTTCCCTTAGAGAATCGCGCCTGCGGAGATTATATATAGCTCTGATGGCTCTTTTCTGCAGAATAAAAATAGAATCGATGTCTGCAGCCCGTCCCCAAAGTAAAATACCGTAAGACATGATACTATGAAAGTAACTAAAATAGACTAGTCTCGCGGTATCTACATCAGTAAATTGACGGATTTTTCTGACAGCATAAGCTGCTGAACTTAGCCGTCCTGCAAGAGATGTTAAATGAGGACCCCATTGTAGCCTTGAGTCGAGCGTGATCCCCAGGAAAACAGTTTTATCGACGAATTCCAGTTTCTCTTGATTCAATATTATCTCACAATCACTACTCTTGACATTTGGTAAAGAAAATCTTATGCACTTAGTTTTATTTCCATTTAATACTAAATTATTAGCAGTGAACCAATTTTGAACCTGCAGTAGGGCATTATTTACGTCGTCAAAATTTGTAGCACGTCTATTTACCTTAAAAATTAAGGAAGTGTCATCAGCAAATAACACCATTTGTGGTTGATTTTTTAATAAATGGAGTAGATCATTAATATACACTAAAAAGAGGAAAGGACCCAATATTGAGCCTTGTGGCACACCAATTTTTACTATTAAACCAAGTGAATTGACACCATTTATTTGAACTTGTTGTTGCCTATCATTTAAATAAGAACTAACTAAACTGAGCGCAAGTTTTCCAAGTCCGTAATGCTCAAGTTTCAAAAGCAAGGTTTCGTGATCGACGCAATCAAAAAGTCATCAAGTAAATCCTTAAAAGCGTTTACGCCGTACGGCAAACAAACAAACGCGCCCCCCCCCCCCCCTTGAGTTTACGTCCTCTCCCACTACGATCACATGGAGTTTTTGAGATATAAATGTGGCCCTGCTGGGGAGTCTCTCCAGATCGGCCACATATAAACTCTTATATCTTTTGAACCAGTGACCGGCAAATTCTGATATTTGTACTAATTAGCGACTAATTGTTTGTGTTATCAAAATTAAAATTCTCTGATGGTGGCTCTGCCAGAGTTAGTGACACGCCAACCTCAACGTTGGGAAAAGGCTTAGCAGATTGAAATGGAACCCTGCGAAGTTGTGACATTTAGGGGTTTATTTACCTAAAAACGTTGCTTAAAGTTAAGTAACGTTCAAACGACTAAAAATTGTGGATTAACAGTCTAATCATTACTTAACTTTAAGCAACATTTATAAATAATAAATAAACCCCTTACTGCACACCTATTACCGGTTTGGGCCTTATTGCTATGAATCTATGATACATGGTTTTGGTCGTTGCCTTGTATCTACTAGGTATGACCTCATTGTCTGCACCAATAAATAAAATACCGCCACACTTAACACCTCAACGTGAAATTGTTTTTTTTTTTTTATATTTCTATGGAAATTACAGTCTCCTATACAACTGCTCTCCCATATGAGAATGAACAAGGGCCCGAATACGGAGACGAATGGATATACTTCTACGACGACGAAGGCAACACCCATACCATGAACTTCTCTACTCTACCACAGGAAACGCGTGGAATGATTTTTGGAGACGCCTACTTTTACTTGTACACCAGGTGAGCTGTTCCGAAGCAAGTTCCGATGCCCTGATTGTCACAATTGGAATAACGATGACACAATAGTGTCAGAATGTTCTATCATTGATTTCATAATTGTTGATTTTGACAAGTTTGGTAATCTACTAATATAATGGCGTCATTATGACTTTCCAATGGTCAACAACTGACACTCCATTGAAAGAAATGGCATAGAATGGTAGGTAGATAATCTCGTACATAACGACAAATGATTATCTGACTTAGGCGGTAATCTGCTAACATTTTGACAGTTCCTTTGATCACTGACCTACCATTAGAACATCGCGTCACTGTGCAGTCAGCAGTCATTGCTTTTATTTCGTTACGACTGTTACGAGTATCGTATAATGTTCTTGGCCATTGACCGACCAATGATCGACTATTATGAATTTAGCAATTTACGAATTTTTAGCAAAATGACAATGGGATCGTGTTGGAATGACGAATTTATAAAAATAGCACCTTGGGCCCCTGGTTATGAGTTAAAAGATGGATTGTAAATTTTAATGTTAAATGATTTATTTCGATAGGAAAGTTAGTTTGCATTTGTAGTAACACTTTTACACGTCAATCATATTTTAAGAAACACCGAAACAAAGTCATAGGTCACAGTCTCTTTTTAAGTCCAGACATAATCTTGGTCAGATCACGTGAGGACCATGTAGATTTATGTCTGGTCTTTTGACAAAAGAACCACACAGATGTGTGGACCTCAGAACTTGAGGCGTAGGTAACAGTTGTCCTAATATTTCTGTTTTAGACAGAACACTGAAGCTGAACAATTGGAAATTCCGGAAGACAATCAACTCTTCACAAGCCAATACTTTAACTCGTCCAATGAAATTAAGGTTGTGACGCATGGGTGGTTCTCCCACGAGAAGACGGAATGGCTTCAGGAAATAAAGGATGCTTTCTTGAGAAAATACGATTTCAACGTCATTACTGTTGATTGGAGCGAATTAGCTAAAAACCCGGCTTATCCATGGTCAGCATTTAGTACTAGATATGTGGGGAAGAAAACAGCAACACTGTTAGACTCTATTGCAAGAACCTATCAAATAGACGGAAAGGTTATGCATTTAATGGGACATAGTTTAGGTTCACATGTCATGGGATATACAGCATTATTTTCAAACCAAAGAATACATAGAATCACAGGTGAGTAATACCAGGATACCCACCTAATACTTATATCTATCACATTTGTTTCGTTTAGGGCAGGCCAGACATTTTCAAGGATTTAATTACAATCAATCTCTTTGGGGCAGGCCTACACTAAGTAGGTACTTATAAATTATGTAGGTTTGAAAATGTGCCTACAGTAAGCTACCTTTGTATAATTAGTCTAATTATGTATATTTAATAACCCAAATTGTTGTCTATTTCAACACATGGTTGCCTACTCGCAGGGCTAGATCCCGCTCGACCTCTCTTCGAGCTTCCCTTGATGGCACCAGAATACCGTCTAGAAAAAAGCGATGCTGAGTTTGTAGACATTATCCATTCCTGTGGTGGAGTTTACGGGTACTGGAGAAGCCATGGTCATGCTGACTTTTACCCAAACAACGGGCGAGCGAAGCAGCCCGGCTGCGAAGGGACGCAACAAGTTATAGGTAAAAACTGATTGACAATAATTATTAGGTATCTACCGGGGACATGCGTGAGTAAAATAAAATCGAATCGTCCGAATGGACTGGCCTGAATGCATGTCCAAGAAATTCTTCAATGACGCACTCTGAAAAAGTAGATAGATACTTACTCTATCTTCAGCAGCAATGGCGTAACGTTAGCTAAAACACCTACTATGAATGCTCATAAGAAAAACTAAACTAACCAGACCAATTCGAGGTTGGGTGCTAAAATCATTCACAAGTCACTCCAGGTTCTCATAATTATTCTTAAACTTTACTACCGATGTCGATAAAGTAACTCTTATTTCTGTAAGTACCTATGGTCAAAAGAAAATCTTCATATCCGAGGCGGGGGTGATTAAGGGGGAAGCGCTAAGGTAGCCCGCGAAATTCAAATTTTCTTACGTTTTTTGCAATTTGCTGGGCAGTATTAAGTTGTACGTTGATTAAAATATGATATGATATGATTATAATCATTAAAATCAGTACCTACTACAACTTGTTAAGTTAGTATAATCCCCAAATGTCAAGATTTCATGAAATAATCATTCTTACTATACTATACTATATTCTACTTGGTCTTACAGCAGACTACAGAGATGTGTTGATGACTTTAATTATTATAATTCTGTAAACACATATTTGTTACGGCCGCGAATCATATTTTAATCAACGTACAACTTATACTGACCAGCAAATTGCAAAAAACGTAAAAAAAAATAATTTCGTGGGCTACCCTGGCGCTTTCGCCGTAAGTTGTATTCCTTTTTAAAGTTATTCTACATCATTGAAAAAAAAGTCACAAACAGCATAGTGTGCAATAGTGTGGTGCATCGATATGGGACAATTCTTACCTGTCTGGCCCATGTGCCGCCCCTCCTAGAAATAAATCCTGATCCGCCCTTAGGTATCTAATTATTTAAAGACGTAAAAAAGTCATAGTTGTATCTTATCGAAAAACAATAGAAATTAATTAAGTCAGCCACTAGAATGTATAGAAGCGAAATCTGTCTATAAATCATTCATGAAACATAATAATTATTAATTTATTATTTTTCATTTTCAGAGGGTTGTAGTCATGGACGTTCAACACTATTTTTTGCCGAATCTATAGACTCCAAAATTCCTTTTATGGCATATCCTTGTGAAAATTGGAAGAAATTTGAAAATGGCGATTGCAAAGAAAACTCTGATAATATGGGCTACCCTGTTTCAACAAATATTAGAGGAGACTACTATCTTTATACGAATGGCGAACCTGAATTTGCTCGCGGTGAAGACTAGAATAGAACCAGCGGTGTGCTATTCTGTACAAATCTCACCGTGAAAACTGAGGTGAAGTGAGCGTGGAGCTGTCAATAGTGTCAATTCCTAGCAAAAACAAACTCACTTCATCCAAGTTTTCACGGTGAGATTTTTACAGAATCGACCGGCAGACCATAACTACCATTTGATGAAGACTGTTTTACCTAAAAATCTGAAATCAACTGGTCAACAGTTGCCAAAAGACCGCAAAATTTTACGAGATCTATAGAGATACGAGTATGTATAGTAAAGGAGAGCATTCAACGTATATACATTTTTGGGCTAAATGTAAAAGAGCCGGCCAAAAAAAAAGCTACATAATATATTCCGAAAGAATACGTTTTTCTCTTCATTTTATACTATGGGACCAAACATGTAGGATCATTCTCCGTCAAGTTACACGAGTTTGAAAAATCACTATGATACTTAGTTGATAGGGGCTTATGAGTGATTTAATGAATAAAATTTATTTTTATTCGGGCAACCTATGACTATCTTACACGCTTATTTTGCTAGTACCTACATTAAAATAGCCGAATTATTGGAATAATACGGTTATTTTAAACTGCATGTAATTAATTCGTCGTTCTTTTTTTCTTCTGCATCGGTTTGAAACAGATGACAATGGCTTGGAGCAGTGTTTCTTTTCATCTTTGTAGTATTTTTAATATACAGGGAAATATATAATTTCAAAAGACCCATCACATATTTATCAACGTATTCTATACATCATACTTAGTAAAATTGAGCTTAAATTAGGTAATGCTGGGAAACGACTTTTACTTTTGGTGTGAAAAATCGCTGTTATGGCAAGCGCAATGTAACGCACGCAAAACATTGTCCTCATGGGTCCATGCATCGGTGCAGTTGTGGTGGTATTAAAGATAATATTATGTTAAGATAAAATAACATTTAAAAGTTGTTTTCGTGAAAAAAATTATATAAAAGTTGAAACTTGATTGACCTTCAATATATAAACAGTGATATATCACGGTTTGTTCCGTTCATTTAAGAACGCGACGATCGCGTATTCGCGCGGCGATTGCTTTTTATTAGGACGCGGTCTATCTACGAGTTCCACTTCTTAAATACAACTAATTATACAGCGCGTGTCATAGATGTGTGATCATATTTAAGGATGTGGTACAGACCATCAAACTGAACAACTTTGTCCATTGGTTTGTCTTTGTCCGTGATCGCGAAAAATTATCATCTGTCCCGAATATATCATCTGTGTTGCGTTGGTTGTTTTGTAAGGGACAGCTGATTATTTTTTCGCGATTACGATGATTTTCCCACCATGGAGAAAGTTGTTCAGTTAATAGCAAAACTTATTAGCAAAATTATAGCTCCATTAAGAATTTCGTCAGACTTTAAGAGAACAATAAAACAAAATGTTTATGAGATTCTAATGTATATTATAGTTTAAATAATAGACTAATAGACACTACAGCAAAAACAAGTAATACTTTTCTTTCTTCATGTATAAATAGTTCTCATTATTAAAATATGGGAATTATTTCAGATCTAATTGTTTTGGAACTAAGAAGTACAAATAAGGAATGCATATTGCATAGATACATAGGTAGGTCACAAAAAATTATGCTTATTCGGTAAAAAGGAATCATTGAATAAATGATAATTAATAAAGTGTTTGTTTTTCTTAAGTCCTTTTCTTCATTGAAATCTGTAAAAAAAAAGAAAAAAAAGACTCAATAAGGATAAACTGAACGAATTCATTCCAACGAAAAGTAATTAGCATACGTCAGAACATAATGATTATACTTCATTATACCTCAGTCGGGAAAAGAAGACAAAAAAAATGAATCATCATTGAATCAACTAAAAGTAAATGAAAAATCTTAAAACATCATTATTACCTACATTCCATTATACGATAGCGATAGATATTTTCCACGGACGGTGAACGCCGGGGAGCCGCCGACATTTCTTTGCACTGTGAAAAAACAAATTACATTATAAGCGTTGCATGGCGCATCAGAGTTTCATAAATATATGTAGTTGAATATAAATGATTGAAAAACAAGCCATTACAAATATAAAAAAAGTAAATTAAATTGTATAAGTAATGTTAACAACAGTTTCTAACAAAATTACATAATTATGTAACGACTTTTTCTTCAAATGCTATCAGATTTCAATGGTTATGCTTCAGTATGCATCAGTCGGGAAAAGAAGACAAAAATGAATGAATCATCATATTTTTAAATAAAAAAGCAATATTATTAGCAACATCCCTCTCGATTTCAATACGCACCTTGCACAAATCATCCAGTCACATAAAAATTGTTGTCAAGGCTTCAAATCCTGGCCATCTGAAAACAAAAAGTAAAACGCATTTGTCATACGGCCTTCCAAGACGCCAGGTATTTTGAAAGGTGATCATTTTGATATAGTTATCGGTTCTTTATTTAATTTTTATATCAAGGTAATAAAATTTACCAACAAATCCTTACAACTGGAATTTAATCTAAGGGTCAGTTCACATCGAGACGCGACGCGACGCGCAGTTTTCAAGATAGAAATACAATTACAGACCTTATCTACTACACAAAAAGGTACACAATTCAGTGAGCTACGCCGCGCGGCGGCGGCGCGGCGCCGCGCTGCGTAGCTCGACGTAGTAAAATAAAAGTCCTCCAGACCGTACTCCGGCCACGGCGGCCAATCTCAACGGAGACTAGCCTTCGGCGCGGGAGATATTATAGTGCACAAGTGTGCGCGCAGACACAGGTGCACTCCCTCTTCCCTCACTCTCATTGTCCGATGGGTCGGCAATCCGACACGACCGGAGAGAGATCAGGCGCAGGACCAACGGCTTAATGTGCTTTCCGAGGCAAGGGGGTATCACACCGCCAACTTCCAAACTCCGGGCTGTTACTAAGAAATTCCTAATGGAAAAACTCAATAACACTTTGCCCGACCCGGGAATCGAACCCGGGACCCCACGCTCAGCAGCCGCGCTTGCGACCACGAGACCAACGGGGCAGTTAGCTCGACGTAGTAGGTAGACACTGAATTGTGTACCTTTTAGTGTAGTAGATAAGGTCTGTAATTGTATTTCTATCTTGAAAACTGCGCGTCGCGTCTCGGTGTGAACTGACTCTAATAATTATTTGCAAAAACTATAACTGTAGGGACTTTTTTATATTTATTTTTTCATCCAGTATATTAATGAAAAATATATAGATTTAATAGTTACCTGAATAAATGCCACGGCTGGTCTAGCTAAAAACTGAAACCTGTGAACATAATAACAACAAAATTAGCGTCTAATTAGATATATACTAATACAATACAATTTTTACTGGAAGGCATTACAGTCAGCATTTTAAGTAATTATATCAAGTTTAAAAAATTGTTAAAGAATGTAAAAATACTGTCAAATTATTACTCGCTGTTACAAGTTAAAATAGAAAAGAAACTCAAGGTTCATTGAACTAAAATTAGTTCTTAAAAATACATCTTCTTATAATTCAGAGCTATTTTTTATGCTGACTGTACAACAAAGTAGAATATCATCATTACATTGTAAAAAGTAGGTATTTTCTGAATTTAGTTAGGTAAATTGTTAATGCAGTATATTTTGTTCAATCAAAATAATATATTATAGTTTATTTTTCTTTTTTAGTATCAGAATAGAATAAAGTTCAGCGACAGTATTGTGCTGTCACAAGGTTGTTAAAAGGTAAATATAGCAGATAGGTAGACAAGAATCTGTAAAAAAAAATAACTCAAACGCAAATGTCATTGAGCATTATTAAATCAGCTCTTTCCTTCCTTGGTGATATTAAATACCATTATAGCGAAATCTGGTACTACATTATTATTTTTTCAAATCTAAACGAGTGGGTGGATCGTGTAGTAGTAGCAGGATTTCCATGTTTTTTTACGGTGTTGTAGTGCGCATCCAACCCCAATCATGCTTTCTTATGAAAGTAAATTATAGTGCGCGTAGTCTATCGGTTTAAAAACATTGAGATATTTTTGGATCTGGGTGTTTTCAAGTTAAGCTACAGATCATGCATATCCCTTGTATTCAACAGTTTAGAAAACCATAAATGGAAATAATTGAGCCGCAATTTAATTTCCTTAGCACTAATACGACATAATATCCGGAAAAAAATCACCGCAGTAAATAATAAAATTATGCACTTCAATTGAGCTAATGTTAGATAAATTGCAAAATTTTCTTCATTTCCTGAAATAAAATCTCACTTGGATAATGGTATTTCATTCTATCTTAGCATTTAGGCATACGTTCGATAATTATGTATGAAAGATTTAAAATCGGATTTGAGATAAGGTCATCGAGGTATGCCTGTTGAAAAAGTTTATCAAGTAGGTATATTGTGTAAGTAGCATTAGGTAAATTTTATTATTCTAGTATACTTTAAACCCTTTATCTGGGTAAAAATGTTGTCATTTCTCAAATCGATATAATATCTGTTACCGCTAACGTATTAAAACCGATAATTATGCACATTGCAGAGATAATCCTCCTACCTCTTTTGGTTAGCATGACCTATTTAAAAATCAAACTCTTCAATATTTTTTGAGTTACGGTACTTTTTAATCCGTGCACCAGCACCGATTCGGAAATAAAGAAATGACGGGGGTTCTTTCTAAGGTTTTTTTTATCTTTGTTATTGGGTGGTCATTCCTAGATCAAAGATGTAAAAAATGAGTATACTTTTTTTATACCAGATTTTGCCGGTAACTGAGCGTGGATAATTTCCAGAAGTTTCCTCAATTCTGCGTTAACATAATTATTGATAATTATTCTGCAAACTTATTTCTAACAGTGCTCTAAACACAGACACAGCACACAAATTGTTTAAATCTACTTCCGGTTATTTATGAAGACGTGTTGCATTTAGTTCATAACTTACCAGTTAGTTACTCAGAGATTTCCGCAGTTTCAGATAGAGTTATACTAGGTGTCTTCGATGAAGCAAATGTGGTTTCTTATTCTGCTCTTCATGTAATCCTCCTCCTTTTCAATGTTAAATTAGAACTGCTAATTTATACTGAGGAAAAAATATTAAGCAGTGCAGGCAAACTACTATAGAATCCTCTACGTAGTTACCAAGATTTAAAAAAAAACATAAATCCTTTATGACATCGGTATAGCAAGCTGTTAAATATTTTTACCTCGAAAGGGAAGAAATCGCTAGTAAATCATTTATTACACTTGTAATATATATATATATATTTGTGATGACACTTGTGAATGTATATTTGGGGTTTCCGGTTAAGAAAGAAGCGAATGATGTTGCAAACATTTTCGGATTAACTTTCCTTGAAAGGGAGAGGAGAGATAATGCGTTTAACACGCAGCAAGTACGGTTACGTAGGT
Source organism: Oligia fasciuncula (assembly GCA_963082905.1). Lineage (NCBI taxonomy): Eukaryota > Metazoa > Arthropoda > Insecta > Lepidoptera > Noctuidae > Oligia > Oligia fasciuncula. Next base: position 7,984,159 of record OY720395.1, on the reverse strand, counting down.
AGGTGCTCACGGTTAAGAGAGAAGATTGAAGAGTCCATAAACAATCAAATTCAATAGTTCACAAGACCAATGACAAAAAGGTTTGAGAACACAACTTCAGCAGTATGGACTATACATATAGCCGTTCTTCTGTTCTTTCCAGTTAAAAACAACATGTTCCAACACTAATGATGGCGTGAAACGTCGAAGTGAACAAGATGGATAAAATAACGAAACCATAAAATTTTATATTAGCCCGAACCTTTGAATTTCATACATTACATCCGATGCACATCATTGCATGAAAGAATCTCGTCCAAAAGCTCCCTGTAAGAAGGAATGCGTTTAGAAACGAATTGTGATTTCGAAGAAGATAAAAATATGTTTGAATTTTAGTAATACTTTATTCACTGGGCTGTAATTTCTGCAATAGCAAGTTAATTGAATCGGAATACCAGTAGGAATAAGAGCCCTGAAGATCACTGCCATTACTGACAGTAAATTTATTTTACCATGAAGGGTTTATTCTTGAATAATTTAATAGACAGGCTTAAAATAATTAAGTAGAAGTCGTCGGTTATTTGATGACTATGATGTAATCTAATCGAATCTATGTAACTCGACGATATTTTTTCATTCTCACGTTAATCGTTTTAGACTTTCAGTTGTCATCGGGAACCAAGAACCAACCCGTTGCAGGGGCTAACCCCTGCAACGGGTTGGTTCTTGGTTCCCGATTCTAGGCAATTCTAGTCCTAAGACTAGAATTGCCTTTTCTAACACTCAAACGGTGAAGGAAAACGTCGTGAGGAAATCGGAATGTCCTAGAACCAAAAATTCTTAGACGTTACCAACCCACACTGGACCCGCGTGGTGGATTACGGCCCACTCTCTCGCGCAGAGGAAGCCTGTGTCCCAACAGTGGGAACACTATGGGCTGATTATGTTCCCCTTTTTACAAATATTGTTGTAAATAATGTGTTACGGGATTTTATTTAAATAGCGCATATGGCAGCAGCTTAGTGTTGGCACCATTGGGAAATCTGATTCCCTGATTGGTACGAAATTCAGACAGCAGCACTGCGCTTTACTAAATATAGCACGAAGCATGACCAATGCGGGTTGACCAAAAGCACCTAGTATTTCGTCTTTTTAACAAAAACAAAAAAGGCACATCATTTAAAGTATATTCTGTACGAATCTTTAGTTCAAAAGTCTGCAAAAAAAATCAATACCGTAATTTACATTCCGTCGTTTCGTCAATAAGACTTCTCAGGATTGCTTCGTCGCTGTGTCGGAACTAATTTGGTCCAGTCAACAGCAACATGCCAATGGATGAGTTTATACTTATCTATAGGTACGAGTTGACATGATAGTCTAGTCTCCGCATCCATGTCATTTTGCTGACCAAGTTTCCATTTGCCGGTGAAGAAGAATCATTAAGGCTGGGCGAAATTGTTATATGAGCCAATAGTAATAATGGTTAAGATATCGTCGACCGTAGGTTCAATTGAGGTAAGGGACAAAATACGCAAAATGAGTTGAGTATACAGTTTTGTTCAGAATTTTACGCTCTTTCGAATGGTGTATATGAAAAAATTCTAGCTTCAAAAAAATGTCCCTTACCCTACTGATTTTTGGATTCAAATTTCGAATCAGCCCCATAACAACAATGTATCTGAAAAACTATGCAATATAGCAACTTGAAATGGTGTAATTACCGCCGCCAATCCACTTCACATAAGGTAAGGGTCTTCCCAATCAACGAATTATTCTTCATACATTTTTTCAACAAACCTTTACACTATTTTTTCATTATAGATTGGATCCAACGTAGAGATCAATTTAATGTAAGGGACATTACTAACAAAATACGTTGGTGTAAGGGACGTCTATTTTCTTAAATAGGTAACGTATTTAAATAAATGTTACACAGGTAGATAGAGCACTAAAATACAAGATTATGTGTGAAATCAGATCCGAAAAAGGTTACTAACAAAAAAAGTTATAGGCGATTTAGTCCGAAAAATAACTTTGTCGGCCTCTCCTGAAAAATCGTATTTTGTCCCTTACCTCAATTGAACTTACGGTCGACAATATTATTAAAGTAGATACACAATGTAAACCTGGAAAAAAGAAGCAAAATGTAGCAAATCAAAGAAAATGGCTATTCAGTGCGATTTTCTTAATCTACTAACATTTTAATAAATTATAAAAGTATAATGGTGCGATTCTCTCGTCACAAATGCCTATAAACTAGACTAAAAATCACCAAAATTAAGTTTATTCCTGTCAAACGACGAATTAAACTTAACTATATTTCAGTTTGACAGCACTAAGATGGCACAGACTTATTAATCTACTAGCAGCATCCCGCGTTTTCACCCGCATAAGTGTCGATCCCGTGGGAATATAAATAAATATAAAAACTATCCTATGTCCTTTCCCGGTACTCAAACTATCTCTATTGCAAATTTCATCTAAATCGGTTCAGCGGTTTAAGCGTGAAGGGGTAACATACAGACAGACAGACACACGACAGAAAATGGCAATTTTGCTATTCTGAATTTGACTTTTGTTACCTAAAATTTTGATTGTCTAAATCTATTTTAACCACGATTAAAAAGGACTGGAATAAAATTAGTTGTTATGAATTAAAATTCACACCAACACCTCGACTTCAGGTGCAAAAACAGTCATGTAAGTATCCTTTTTAGGGTTCCGTAGCCAAATGGCAAAAACGGAACCCTTATGGATTCGTCATGTCTGTCTGTCCGTCCGTATGTCACAGCCACTTTTTTCCGAAACTATAAGAGTTACACAGTTGAAACTTGGTAAGTAGATGTATTCTGTGAACCGCATTAAAAATAGAAAAAAACAATAAATTGGTTCCCCATATTTTAGAACTGAAACTCAAAATTTTTTTTTCATCAAACCCATACGTGTGGGCTATCTATGGATAGGTCTTCAAAAATGATATTGAGGTTTCTAATTTTTTTTTTTTCTAAACTGAATAGTTTGCGCGAGAGACACTTCCAAAGCGGTAAAATGTGTGTCTCCCCCCTGTAACTTCTAAAATAAGAGAATGATAATACTAAAAAAAATATATGATGTACATTATCATGTAAAATTCCACCGAAAATAGGTTTGAACGAGATCTAGTAAGTAGCTCGCCGGTGAAAATTTAAAAACATATGATGGTACGGAACCCTCGCCTCGGCGAGGGTTCCGTACCATCATATGTTTCGCGCGAGTCCGACTCGCTCTTGCCCGGTTTTTCTTTTCTTTTGCTTGTATCTCGAAAATGGTATCCTGTCGCGAAAATAATGAAAATTTGTTATGACACGGAGGCGCTGCTAGGATAAAATATAACCGTACACCTGCCTAATGCCTGCACCATTCATAACCTTATGCATACACTGATTCATTCGTGTTCACATTCACACACCCTCGCATTTGCATTCACACACCCTCACATTCGCATTCATCCATTGATATACATACACTAGATTAGTAATTACCGCGCCAAGGCGTTGCCACTGGAATCAAGACCACAGCCACAACCGTAGCTAATGTCAGTTCAGTGCTCTGTGTGACGCCAACCGAAGTTATCAGAGTGACACGCGACCAAAAATTACCGCCAAAATGGGTAAATGCGTAGTGGGAGTGCGATTAAATTAACCGAAATTACTTTCCACACGTAAGTTTATTATTTCTGTGTTTATATCTACGTGAAAACGCAATAAAAATAAATAAAATGTAGAATTTTGTAAATTAGGTTCAGTGTTACCACTAAATACTTAGTTTTAGTTTCCCACATTATGTGGGAGTTTTTAATATAGAGAATAAGTGATTTAAAATATTTTATAAAACTAAATGTGTGACAATGTGTAACAAAAAAATAACATTGTAACATAAAAATAATTGTTTTTAAATATTTAAATACATAATTCAAAAATGTTTTTTTTTTGCATTTTTTTATGGCTTAAAAAGTTGGGTAAAATTTCGCATGGCTAGGCAACCCCCTGTCCCCCTCCCGCCATTGCATGTTTATATTGCGGTCTTTGTCTAATCTAAGCGACGACGGTATTATTCTTGCGACTTGTGTAAGTGAGACAGATATATGTTTACTTTTAAATGTGTAGTGGTTTCAAAGCTACGTCGTCGCGTTTAAATAGTGGTTACATTTTTTTGACACATTTTAATGAGGTTTGCTTCTCTAGTTATTTAGCTCAATGCATTCATCACACACACTGACTCTCACCTACACACCCTCATGCCTGCGCGTGCGTGCTGCATGTTTAGCTTTAATTTTCTCTTCTTTTTTCTGCATTGTTATTCCCTTTAGTTTTGCATAAAACAAGTACCTAAACGATACTTATTAAGTTATGGAAGAGCGGAGTCTCAGGCCTATCTGCTTAAAAGGAGGCTCCAATCAAATACACCAAACCAATAAACCATTTTTCATTTTCATTTCGACCCCTTTATAAAACCCTAAAACTCAACATGTAGGTACTAAAGGTAGCAAACTACCATCCCTTCTTTTTTCCCACAGATCTCCTATATAAATCCTGCAATGTACTAACGGTTCGCCAACTTTACATCATGCACTTAGTATTAAAACAGCACACCATGCTTGCCTACAATGCCGACAACACTAACAAGAGACGGAATGATCTAGTATGCATAATAATGCTACCTCAAAACATGTCTTTGTAGAAAGATTTTTTACTTTCTTAGGCCCATTCCTGTACAATAGATTAAATAGAAAACTAAGTATTTATAAACTAAATTACTATAGCTGTAAATAAATTATACTTAAATATTTATTAACCATCGACTATGCACAGACAGAAGACCTATTTATTGTTTGCAAATAGAACTCATTACTGACTCGTAGTCACACCAGATTGTAACACCAGTGTGACTAACAGGAATTTTTTTCTAGAATCCTAACATGCTATTTTACTTTTATTTACCTATGTTTTAATTTAGTTTTTACGTTATACTGATTGTTAATTTATTACATTAAGTACTTATAAGCACTTTCTAGCCTGAAACACAGGTTCAACCTAGTTCAGGCAAATTTGCAACTGTGCGCTATCTTATTTTAATTGTTAAGCTATTCATTGTAAATGTATCCCTTTTTATAAATAAACGAAACGATTATAATTATATATATACACAAATTTTCCATACAAAAAGTGAAAAAATCCATATAAAACTATAGAGGCTGCACGCTGCGCGCCTCCGGCTCTAAAAAAAAATTCACGGGGTAGAGCAAACAAGTACCACGTGGAGTCGGGATTGTCAAATTCGATTTTAGTTGCGTCAAAATAATTTTTAAATTTAGTGTTTTTTTTTTTTGCAGAATGTATTTATTCTCATAGCCAAAAGTAAGGAATTTTAGTGATAATTTAGTTCGGTGTACAAGAGAATCGGCACTAATTTCTTTTAAAAACTGTCAGGTCAAATTCTGATGACGCCTAATCTATACTTATAATAAATCTGTAGAAGTGAAAATTCTGTACATTGAAAATATCAAAAAAAATAAATGGCAGGGGGTGTTACTAGACCGACACCGAACCCAAAAATGTGATTTAAAAACCCTTGTTACTAAACGTCTCCAAGCTTAATATTTGTCACAATAGTAGGTGAACAGAACTTGTGACACGATCTCTTGTTTGGCTGTTTCCGTATAAGCCATTGGGCTTTAGCCATTAACTACTTAGTTCAGTTATGAAGTCTGTGTCAACTAGCGTGTATGAAAGATCACCCCTGTATGACATAATATCCCGCCTATATTCCCCGAAGGAGAAGGCAGGCAGAGGTGTAATACACCTACATTTTGTCAGTTATTTTTAATACAGGCCAAGCCTATGCGTCCATTAACTGGGCACAAATCAAGACTCCGAGCTGTTAATGAGAAAATTGTAAACCCTGCATAATTATTTAATTATATTCCTTTGCCAGCAACTGCCTCTTACAGTGCAGCAAGAACATCTTAGACCGTGTCCTTCACCACACAATCCTCACCTTTGAAAACTTCACGAATCTCAATTTTGAGAAAATTGATTATCATGAAGTTTTCAAAGGTGAGAATTGTGTGGTGAAGGACACCTTAGACCGCAAGTCCAATATTCCCCTTTATGTTTCTTGCACCAGATGTGTAGGTGGTGTCGCCTTAGATCTAGTATGAAGGTACCCCATACCTACAAAAGTACCAATATTATATCGGAAAGTAATTCATTTTCACAGTACCTGATGCCAGCTTTATATCTGCAACTTCATTGTGAAACCTGAAGAAGATCAAAATCCGTTCCCCACGACACGCATGTTTTTTACTGACCGAACTCTTCTCTAATTTGTCTAATGTCAATTTTATATTTTAAGACAGTTATTCTTTTTAAAATGTTATGGCTAACAAGCGCTATTTTTACCATATTGCTCTAGAAGGGAAGTGGGTAGTAGATTTTGAACATAAATCATGAACTGCATTCACAAAATATGGAAAATATTTATATGTTTATCTCAACAAACATGCACATTAGCCATTACATTCAATGTACTTACCAATAATCTTATACATACTCAAAACACCTTCAGTGCTAATTTTCTTTTGAAAGAACATAATGAACCAAAACTAATAAATTATAGAATTTCCCAGCGTAAGATAAGATTGCACTGTAATGTAATTTTGTACATAAAAACTTGGAAAATAAAATAAGACAAGAGCCAGAAGAAAATTAGCACTGTCAATGTAGGTTGAAATAAAGCAGTAGTTCCACAACTACGGCAAGCTATAAACACACTGAAGTTTTACATGTTAATAGACAAGGTGAATCTCCGCCATCCTCTTTTCACTATACCTGTAAGGGAAATATCTGATAGGCGCTAAAGCATCCTATTGCAAAGCAGTGCATTTATTAACTTTGTATCATGTCAGAACGGAGGGGTTCTTTAACAACAACAATAGTTGTGCATTGTAAAATCTTCCTTACTCAAACGCTGCCTGCAGCTTGTTCTCCCCGCAGCTTACCACGTATGTCCTTACATTACGCCATGATAGGAGTATCACTCTTCGTGAGTTGAGTCTCACGAAGAGTAAAATGAGGCGACCCAGATATAATTATCCCACCAAAAACATAAATATGAAACAACGGGAGCCCCGTTCTTTCGGTACAAAGTACAGGATTGTCGGTTCGCCGATCAAAGAATTGAGATAAGGAATGCCAGTTCTATGGAGGTGCAAGTTTATTAGGTTCCTTGATGCTGAACATGCAACTTGAAAAATTCTGCAAGTCGTTTGTAACCATTGAGATTGCATTGCATTAATACTTAGTCTACCACCTATTTAGTAAGAAGTAGTAGTAGTTTGTTAAATACTAAGTTTTTCTTTTATAAGTTTATTCTTTTCTGATATGAAAAAATTGTGATGGCTAGAACTGGCGTAGTCGACCGACAACTGAAATGAGGACTAATAGAGAAGTATGGAAAAAAAAGACATTGCGCCCACCCCAAATAAATTGGAATAAGGGGAAAAAGAATTAAGATGATTGGAAAATTGAGGATAATAAATTATAATTTTAAATGATGGAAGATTAAAATGATTACTGAAACAAATAACTTAAAAATGATACACAAGAGCACCTGTAACGTAAGACAAGATAAGCTAAGCCGTTAGATAGGTTTTTGAATTATATCGGCTCTTTCACTGGGAATGAATGTCTAAACATAAAATAAACAGGAAACATAACAAAATAGTGAACGGCTAAATAAACAATGATAATATTTAGGGTTCCGTAGCCAAATGGCAAAAACGGAACCCTTATGGATTCGTCACGTCTGTCTGTCCGTCCGTATGTCACAGCCACTTTTTTTCCGAAATTATAAGAACTACACTGTTGAAACTTTGTAAGTAGATGTATTCTGTGAACGTATTAAGATTTTCACAAAAAAATAGAAAAAAACAATAAATTATGGGGGTTTCCCTATACTTAGAAGTGAAACTCAAAATTTTTTTTTTCATCAATCCCATACGTGTAGGCTATCTATGAATAGGTCTTCAAAAATGATATTGAGTTTTCTAATATCATTTTATTCTAAACTGAATAGTTTGCGCGAGAGACACTTCCAAAGTGGTAAAATGTGCCCGTCCCCCCGTAACTTCTAAAATAAGAGAATGATAAAACTAAAAAAAATATTTGTACATTATCATGTAAACTTCCACCGAAAATTGGTTTGAACGAGATCTAGTAAGTAGCTCGCCGGTGAGAAAATTTAAAAACATAATGATGGTACGGAACTCTCGGTGCGCGAGTCCGACTCGCTCTTGCCCGGTTTTTTTTTTCATTTGGCATTAACGTTTTCTTACAATGTTTTGATTTTTTTATTGAAAGAAAATTGATCTTCCAAACACGTATTGAACATTCAATCATCCCGACTCCTCTCATGTGGCACTCCTGTAGAGGACTTAGCGATATTTACCTGCATTACGCAATTGAGGGAAAAATCCAGACAAATGACAGTAGGACTCGAAGCTGTGTTCGCCCACCCGAATTTCCAATTTCGGATTGAAGTACAAACTTACCTTTGCAGTTGAAAAAAATATTTTCCCATACATCGTTCTACATCACCGTCGATGCTCTACTTACTGCAAATGTAAGTTTGTAATTGCAAAACTTACATTTTTGTGATATTAAGTACTTCAAATTCACTATTTTTGTATGCGTTGACTTAGGTTGGTTTTTAGGGTTCCGTAGCCAAATGGCAAAAACGGAACCCTTATGGATTCGTCATGTCTGTCTGTCCGTCCGTATGTCACAGCCACTTTTTTCCGAAACTATAAGAAGTATACTGTTGAAACTTGGTAAGTAGATTCTGTATTCTGTGAACCGCATTAAGATTTTCACAAAAAAAATAGAGAAAAAACAATAAATTGTGGGGGTCCCCCATACTTAGAACTGAAACTCGTTTTTTTTTTTATCAAACCCATACTTGTAGTTTGAGGTTTCTAATATCATTTTTTTCTAAACTGAATAGTTTGCGCGAGAGACACTTCCAAAGTGGTAAAATGTGTGTAACTTCTAAAATAAGAGAATGATAAAACTAAAAAACATATATGATGTACATTACCATGTAAACTTCCACCGAAAATTGGTTTGAACGAGATCCAGTAAGTAGCTCGCCGGTGAAAATGTAAAAACATGATGGTACGGAACTCTCGGTGCGCGAGTCCGAGTCGCTCTTGGCCGGTTTTTTTTTAAAGCTATAAGGTATCGTAGATCTGAGTATTTGATATAAACTTCAAGTTGATACCTCCACGGGTTCCCGAGAAAAAGGGTCTTGACAGAACGAAGTCATCCTATAATTCCGTTTTTTCCTTAATGAGGTACGAAACCCCAAAAAGGGCGAATGTTCATTTCTACGACAATGTGTGAACATTTCGATATAGCCTTAACCAGCTAAACTACAAATTACCAGCTTCTGCCCGCGACTTCGTCCGCGTGAAATTCGTACATTCCTCTAAAAATTTCGAAAATGTATGTTTATGATCTTTATCATTAATTTAGATAAATAAGTATTCGGGCCAATTTTTAAGTTTATCCCCGCTTTTCACCCCCACTTTTCATCCCCGCTTTTCACTCCCACAGGGGCGGAATTTTGAAAAATTGTTTGGGATGTGTTCATAACATGACTCAGACCCATACCCATTTCCCACGTTAATGGAAGCAAGCAGTAAAATCCACCCCTTAACTTATATCACCCTTTTCCACCTTGGTAGGAGTCAATTTTTGAAAAACCCTAAAACACGTACTTTTTTATTTTCTGTTTTAGTAGTACCGAGTTTCGAGTTAATCCGACAGAGGGTTACATATTTTTCTAACCTATCAACTTTGTCCCCGTAAATCCTCTGTGAGGGGTTTTTTTTTTAAATAAAAGTGGCAATCTTTATTATTTATTGAGCCAAATATTGCCAAGTTTCAAATTTATTAACCAAATGAATAAGATTTGTCATATAAACTGTATCCCCTCTTTTTATCCCCATAGGGATGGGTGGAATTTTAAAAAATCGTCTGGAATGTTCTTATAACATGACTTAAAGATTATTTATACCAATTTTCCAGTAAATCAAGCCACATTATAAAATACTCCCCTGTGAAATTGACTACCCCCTCTTCACCCTGTTGGGGGTAGATTTTCGAAAAACCTTGAACCACTATATTATATTTTGGTCTTACATACTTACGAGTTAAGTGGACCGCGCATTAAAATTCTTCCATACTAAATTTGACTCCCCCAATCGTAGGGTAGTTTAGAATTCCAAAAAATTACGAAATTTATAATTTACTTATACAGGGTGTCCCAAAAGGTTACGTAGCTGGGAAGTGGGGCGATAAGGGTGGTCACAAGGGTCACCAGAAAAATAAAAAAATAAATCCCCTCTGGGTATTTAAAAAAATAAATCGCATTTTTTTTTTAAACAAATTTTTTTTTCGGGTGACCCTTGTGTTCACCCCTATCAACCCTCTTTCCCAGCTACGTAACCTTTTGAGACACCCTGTATAAGTATTTGTGCCAAAAGCAATTGGTTTCAAGTTCAAATTGATTTGCACCATTTTTTTTTGAGTTAATCAAGCCACTCGCTAAAATCCCCTAAGGGGCCGGCTGAGCATGCGTAGTTCATACAAACGTAATACCAAAATAATTTGTAAACCAAACATATTCTTAATGTAGTGTGTATTTATTCCGATTGGATTACAGAATATCTAGGTTCCCAAATATATATTTTGAATGGACACTGATTTAAAGACGAGTTATAAGAAAAATAATAAGGCTCGACCGAGATCTCGGTCTCGGTCTCGGTCTCGGCATTCTCGGCTACAAATCCAACCGAGAAACTTGTCTCGGTTCTCGGCTAATTATAGCCGAGATTCTCGGTCATGACCGAGATTGTAACATTGTTCGGATCGGCATTCAAATTTTACCGCGCGTGGCAACGCGCCGCAGCGCGTAGTCGATTGGTGTAAGTGCGTGAGAGAGCTGAATTGTGATTGGTTGAAGTCCCGGCTGGCGAACTGCGGCCGGCCGCTTTCGCCCCATTCGAGCAGTATTTGTAATTGTTTATGTTTACAATAGTAATGAGTGGAAGTTTGTTTTAACACAGTAAATTAAAATAAGTTCTTTTAAGTGTTGTGTTGCTACTTGTTATTTAACTTTGATTATTAAAACAATTAATTTTGTTAAACAATTAGTAGTGTATTAAAAAGCAAACAGTATAAAAAAAAAATTTCACGCTTTTTCTATTCTCGTTCTCGGCTCTCGGTCTCGGCCGAGATATTATTTTATTCTCGGTCTCGGTCTCGGCCGAGAACGAAAAACCCATCTCGGTCGAGCCTTAAAAAATAAGTTTTCTATAGAAATTTGAAATTCCTCATAACTCGTCTTTATATCAGAGTCCTTTCAAAATATATATTTGGGAACCTAGATATGTAACCCTGTAAAATTAACTTTTCACCCCGTTAGGGGTAGATTTTCGAAAAACCCACGTTTTATTTTATTAGTTGGGTCTTAAGTATAAATACTGAGTTTCGAGTTAATTGGAACGCGTGTTAAAATTCTTCCATACAAACTTTGACACCTCCCAATCCCCCCTCAGGGAAAATCCCCCGTTTCATCCCCTTAAAGGTTGAATTTCCAAAAACCCCTTCTTAATGGATACCTACTCTTCACAAAGAACACACCCTCCAAAATTCATATCTCTAGGACCAGCGGTTAAGGCTGTGCGTTGATATCTCAGTCAGGTCATTGAATTTTATAAATAAAGTTTTTTTTTTTTTTTTGTAATATTCTCCATTTGTCATCTAGAAGAAAAATACAATAGTGTTAGTAGCTTTAATTGTCACGCATGCTAGTTTGAGTTAGGGTGTATTTCACCCCACGTCATTGGTAGGTTAATAATAAAAATGCTTATATACTGTTCTGGGTAATAATTTCTGCTCATAGCAATACGGATTCGCAACTTAAACGGCACACGAAGTATCGCATATCAAAATATGGTTACATAATAACTACTGAACTCGTGGTAGAGACCAATTAGCTGGCTACCCACACACCCTGGCTAAATCTGGAAGGCTAATTCATATCATGGGTCCATCGGTATACCTACAATCGGCTACCAGATGAAGTTGTAAGCGCAACGTCTGACAATGCTTTCAAAGCGAAACTTAAAGGCTGGTTAACCGACCAGGTTATTTTATATCCTAAAAGAATGGTTTTAGGTAATTGATTTGATTATTATTTAGGTATTTGTCTCCTTTTTTTTACGGATGATTATTCTATTAGGTATGTTATTGTAATTAAATAGTGTGACAAAGTTCAAAAACTAAAAATTTGCAGAACAAAACCAAAAATACATTCAAATTTTCATAATATCGACATTAATAAATACAGCACAATTACAATACATCTTTCAGAAATGAATTTTTTTTGTTGTCAAATATTTATAGCGCGTTGTGAAATTTATTTTGTGAGAAATAAAAGAGTAAAGGACAGACCAAACAATTTATACAATCTTATTACCTACCCCTACCTCCATATTATTTAATTTCTGAACGCAACCTGTTTGACAGGTACAAAAGTTTGTATGGGATAATAAAATTGTTGCTTTTACTATTTTCCTTAAGTACAACTTCTTCATATTTTCTCACCGTTTAAACCTTCCTTGGACTTGTACAAATATTTCAAAACCAAAATTAGCCAAATTGGTCCAGCCGTTCTCGACTTTTAGTGAGACTAACAGACGTCATTTCATTTTTATATACAGGGTTATTGAAAAAACACCAACTACCTCTTAAGAGGTCATTGTACTCATCATTATGAAAAAAAATCAGAAGTTCCCTACATTTATGTTCGTATAACTCGTCAAAACGTAGGGAACAGCTGACTATTTTTCGCGATTTCAGGTTTGGTCCCATAGTAAAAGTTGTTTATAACGATGAGTACAATGACCTCTTAAGAGGTTGTTAATGTTTTACCAATAACCCTGTATACAACGTTATTTTTAGTAAATGCGAAACCAGAATATAGTTTGTTCAGAATAAGTAACTGAATCGATTCCAATAATTTTTACCCCATGTTATATTTTGTCCCAAAAATATTTAAAAAAGGTTAAAAGTTGGACAATAAGCGAGCGTAAGTAGGTTACCCAATCTCCACGCTGAACGGTTAGGTACCTAGATGAGCGCAAGACGGCGCGGCGCTGGTGAGCATGTTTTTGTACGGACAAACATTTAACTTAACAAGCTTATAACTTTGTGATTTTTCATAATACAGTTTTGAAATTTTGTAAGTACATAGATTCCTTACATAAAAATACTAGACACCTGTTTCGCGTTTCGCTTATTTATACTAAAAATAATGTTGTATAGATGAACTGAACTAATTCGTGTTGAAATTATACATTATATGAGCACAATGCCGAACGTTAAATCGTCCGTAATATAAAGAAAAAAAAAACAATTCAAAAACTAAATTAAAATAAGCTAAGAGACGGCCAGTCCCTACTGCAGACTCCTGTTCACGAACACGACGCATGGGATCAGCATGAAGCTCAACCATTTTGAAGGGAACTTAATGATCCAACACACGCGCCGAATTGCAAAAGACCGGATTGGAAACGTAAGAAAAAAATTCGTGATAATACGAACTATTATAATAATATTAGGATATTTGCAAAAAAAAACTTTTGGATCTGCTCAGTCATATCTTATAATGTCATTAGGTCGTAGTAATGAAAAGAGTTGAATGATTTAATTTTATAAAGCCTTTTTACAGTTGGGAAATAAAATTATATAAAAGTGATTTTAATAAAATGTTAGTATATTAGTTTTTGTCAGTATAGCACTACATTTAAAACGGAAATACGGCTGCATGGACTCACAAATATTTACAATTTAAAGTAGTCTAAGCAAAGAAGTAGTCTGGGTGGTAGTGTAGGCTATGCATTTCTCCAGGTCCCAGTCACCTCTCTGACAGATTTAATAACGATCGGTTCAGCGATTTAGTCGTGATGAGGTAACAACAGACGAGAGTTACTTTTGCATGCATAATATTAGTGATACTGGTGACATACTGACATTATTATTGTCTCGGTGCGGACTACCAATAGCTTGAAAGCAATCTCCTATACTACTACGAAACATAGGTAGGCACTTGTAAAAATAGTAGTCCACAAAAAATAAAAAAAGTTATTTAAAAAAAATAAAAAACCCGACTGCGGTAAAAAACTTAAGTTAAAAGAACTGAAAAGCTAAAAACAAGCCCATTTTAAATTAAATAAAAGTTGGAAGCAGGCGGGACCCATACCATTTTTATTATATTTTCAAATTCAAATGGGTCCCGCCTGCTTCCAACTTTTATTTAATTTAAAATGGGCTTGTTTTTAGCTTTTCAGTTCTTTTAACTTAAGTTTTTTTTTTATTTAAATAGCTTTTTAGTTTACAAATGTGAAAGATTTCGCTGACGATTTAGTTCTTGGTACGTGTTTTTTACGATTTGTCACTTCGAATTAGTTTAAACCATATAAGTGGTTTATATTTTTGTAATCATCTTTTAAAGCCCTTTATTTTGATACCCCACTCGATAGGTTTTAAGAAAAAAAAATTTTTTTGAAGACATACATACTGTAGCGATATAAAAAGGAAACGACTTCATCGCCACTTAAAAACGTATAATTTGATTTAATAAAAATAACCGAACTTACAAAAATTACAAAAACTTAAAGGAAAAAAAAAAATTAATACTTGAGGTTTTTTTGTTGTTCATTGAATTATGTTTCAAAATTTAGCTAGATTACCTACGCGTCGAGTTAAACTGCAGTTGCAACTGTAATTTTTGCTACGATCGCGTAGCACCAATAGTGAACGAATGATATAAAAACCTGTTGTATTCTGCAATTAAAGTTACACGAAACTATTATTTATAAACGACAGTAATATTAGTAAAAAATCAATAAAAAAAATCTGATGGATCCTGAATTATTTCTCTCTGAATTATATCTTGAATTCCATTTCACATCTGGTCGGTATGGTTTTGAAACTGCTCCCTCGAATAGATCTCCACTCCTCAACTCATTCAAAAAATCCAGGAACAGATTAGTGCATAGGGGTAGGGAAGGGCCGAAAACTCGGCTTGTTACGTCTTATATTTTCAGGCGTATCCTAAACAAAATAACGCACATTAAGAATGCTGTAACAAGCTGAACCACTTTTACCAAAAAAATAGGTAACGAGTAGAAATACACATACCTGATAAGATCAAAGATCAACATATAACTATATGTCGAAGACTTCACATAAATCCAATTTAGATGATTAAGGACGTATTTTTCATAATATCTTTACGATTATCAGCAAAGAAAAAAAAAAAAATTGCAACCTTCAGCAATGAACACCAAAAAACCTCTGCCAAACTTCAAGAGAAAAATTTCATTTTGACAGCATCAGTTCAAAATTCAAAAGTTTGATTTTTTAAATCAGAAAAACGACCAAAAAAGGTTGCATAAAATCTTAAAGAAGGATGGAATGTTGAAAACATAATATGCAGTAATTAGTAATACTGCAGTACCCCCTTTCCAAGAAAAAAAAGGAGAAACCCTGTAAGAATTAATCTAACTTAACATGCAACAAGTAAATAAGAAAATCGAAATTAAACCTAAATAAACAAAATCGAAGTGCAGCAGAAACAGAATAAAAGATATAGATAAGAGTATGTCGACTATGTCTCGACCCTAAACTAAATTATCGATACGAGTTAATCGTCCGTTTCCCAACACTAAGAGCTGACATTGTCATTGAGGAAATGACAGTCGTAACGACATCTGTGGGCGAAAGCCAGAACTATAAGCATTGATAGTTAAGAAAAAGTTTTAAACAAATTGTTTCAATTAGGCACAACTAGATGTCGCAATTAATATTTTTACTATAGGAGCTAACTTCCCGGAAAAATAATCATCATCAGAAGATCTGGAAAAATTCTTTCTCCATACAATGTCACCAACATTCAACGTGACGGCTGAACGATGCGAATTATAAGTTCGCGAATTACGGAGGAAAGCCATAGAAAGATTATCAGCGACTTTCGCATAAACTTCTGCTAAGGATGATAAGTTCGATGCGTACTGAGTCCGACTTTCAGCTAAATTTACGCCTTGAGTCTGACTATTAGTACGAGTAGGAACCATGAGAACTTTATGCAATATTCTCATAAAACTTGAAAGGGGAGGAATGATTCTACGCGTGTTTGAGCCCGACTTTCAGCTAAATTGACGCTTAGAGTCTGACCATATGCACGGGTAGAACGCATAAGACCTTCCCTATCATACATAAAGAATAGAACTAGTGCAGGCAAAAAAAAACTTGATAAGGGAAGAATTATTCTACGCGTGTTTGAGCCCGACTTTCAGCTAAATTGACGCTTAGAGTCTGACCATATGCACGGGTAGAACGCATAAGACCTTCCCTATCATACATAAAGAATAGAAAAAGAGCAGGCAAAAAAAAAAAAAAACTTGATAAGGGAAGAATTATTCTACGCGAGTTTGAGCCCGACTTTCAGCTAAATTGACGCTTAGAGTCTGACCATATGCACGGGTAGAACGCATAAGGCCTTCCCTATCATGATATCATACATAGAGAATAGAACTACTGCAGGGAAAAACTGCTGAGTTTTCAATAGACCTGGATTTCAAAAAGAAAGAAGGAATTACACCATACTCTGATGACGATGATGAAGCTCACATTGACAGGTGGACTAGCTAGTTTAAGGAAATCGTAAATTAAAAAAATAGAACCTCCTTCTTTGAAGTCGGTTAAAAAAGGGAACAGACTCAAAGTACGAACGATGTTATAAGTCTTTCGTATTAGAATCAGTTAGGAATAATTAAAGTAGAAAATTTGAAAATTTTAATGTATTAAGAAAAATGATGAAATAATTACGTAACTTGAAAAAGAGGTTTTTTGTTTAAAGGAATATTCACGTAATTATAGTGCCATATGAGAGGATTACGTTTAAAACCAATAATCCCGTTTGAATTAAGTCAATAAGTCCAAGGTTTTTAGAGTTAGAAAGAAATTAGTAAATTGAAAAAATGTCCGAAGACGAATTCTCTAAAATCAATATTTTGTCTAAAAAGTTTTTAATATAGAGATAGGAATAACCTTCGTCTGCTATGTTAGGATGCAAAAAGGACAAAACAAAGTTAAATAGGCAAATGTGATAATATGAATGTATATAGAAAGAGCTAGAAATGCAGTGATCAGTCTGATGGGAAACTGAATGGCAAAATAAAAGCATCAGTCCCTAACAAACTAACACTAAACGAATCGCAACGCTGAAAAAAAAATCAAAAGCTAGCTAAGACAGTCAGGAAACAACAAAAAATAACCCTCAACTGCCATAGTAAAGACAAAACCAACAAATATACGGGGTTCCACGTAGCACGAAAGTGTTAGGTAACCAGCAATATATGACTGGTAGAGGAATGGTAAGACGACGTGACATCACAGGAACGGTTGGGCTAAGAATTCAAAGAGAAACAAATAGAAACTAGTAAACCATCTGCACCAAAAAACAAACAGCGTAGGTACAGGTGGGCTAGAATCACAAAAAAAATCAAATAGAATCTAGCAGACAACCGTGCAAAATCAACGCTTACCTTAGCCACGAAGTCTAAATCATTCGCACACCAATCATACACTACAGGATGTTAACTACTTCTAACTAAGGAGTGGAATAAAACCCAGGATAAAGATGTATTTAACGGGAAGAAATAAAAGCGTTTTATATGTTTTAAGGTTCTACAAAGTTATCATTTATATTGCATCATAACATAGCACATTATAATAACGAACACCATCAGCAATAGAAGGGTTAACAGAAGTTGTCAATCACAGCCACAGAGTACCTTCTGATAGATCACAGCATAACTCTGGTAACCATAGCAACGATCTTGTTTGACAGAATGAGAAATAAATTTCTGAATTCCTGAAACATATAGAAATAAAACATTAAAATTTGCTCGGATGAGCAACCATCCTCACAGAAACAGAAAAAAATGATATTTCAGTAATCAGAATCAATAAAATTACTTACTTTTACTTCGGGCGCCATTTTGTAGCGATATAAAAAGGAAACGACTTCATCGCCACTTAAAAACGTATAATTTGATTTAATAAAAATAACCGAACTTACAAAAATTACAAAAACTTAAAGGAAAAAAAAAAATTAATACTTGAGGTTTTTTTGTTGTTCATTGAATTATGTTTCAAAATTTAGCTAGATTACCTACGCGTCGAGTTAAACTGCAGTTGCAACTGTAATTTTTGCTACGATCGCGTAGCACCAATAGTGAACGAATGATATAAAAACCTGTTGTATTCTGCAATTAAAGTTACACGAAACTATTATTTATAAACGACAGTAATATTAGTAAAAAATCAATAAAAAAAATCTGATGGATCCTGAATTATTTCTCTCTGAATTATATCTTGAATTCCATTTCACATCTGGTCGGTATGGTTTTGAAACTGCTCCCTCGAATAGATCTCCACTCCTCAACTCATTCAAAAAATCCAGGAACAGATTAGTGCATAGGGGTAGGGAAGGGCCGAAAACTCGGCTTGTTACGTCTTATATTTTCAGGCGTATCCTAAACAAAATAACGCACATTAAGAATGCTGTAACAAGCTGAACCACTTTTACCAAAAAAATAGGTAACGAGTAGAAATACACATACCTGATAAGATCAAAGATCAACATATAACTATATGTCGAAGACTTCACATAAATCCAATTTAGATGATTAAGGACGTATTTTTCATAATATCTTTACGATTATCAGCAAAGAAAAAAAAAAAAATTGCAACCTTCAGCAATGAACACCAAAAAACCTCTGCCAAACTTCAAGAGAAAAATTTCATTTTGACAGCATCAGTTCAAAATTCAAAAGTTTGATTTTTTAAATCAGAAAAACGACCAAAAAAGGTTGCATAAAATCTTAAAGAAGGATGGAATGTTGAAAACATAATATGCAGTAATTAGTAATACTGCAATACATACATAGTAGTCGCCATATTGAATTTTCACTAACGTCATGTCTTTAGTGACACTCGCCGGACTAAGAGGAATCGATTGACGTGTGAATCATAAAAATCGGCCCAGGCGTTTGGTCTGTATAGTGCTTCAAAGGAACATACAAACATACATAGGCTGATGAACACATTACCACTCCTTTGCGTCGCGCAGTCGGGTAAAAAATGGTTTCAGCGTACTCCTCCAAAACCCGCTTTTTGGCTGTTCGAAAAGTGTCTGAAGAATATGTTAACAAATGGATTTTCGTCGGTAATTTTAGAATTACAATTTAATAAAGTTATTCAAACAATAATTGTTGGAAAAAGTGGTGCGATATAAATTTGAAACCTAAATTCATATGTGTTACAAATACTAATTCCCTTTAGCGAGTGTTTGCGTAAGCATTTAACCTGAACAAGAGTTTATTTTTACTTTCAACAGATACTTATGGAACAGACTACCTACAGGTGCTTATCCGTAGCACTCAGCACCGACCGCGTGGCGTCTATACGCCGCACCGCGCCTAGTGCATCACCGTTACGACTTAAACCAAGAGTCTTTCAAAAATCTATTGAACGCCCATCTATTAATTTTTAGTGATGTAAAGATATAATTTAGACCCGCTTGCACCACAAATCACTTAATACTATTAGTGATACGAATTTAAACAACGTTGTTTGTCATATTATTATGAAATGAATTACTACAAGTCCCTGTGTCAACGTAGACACAAAAATGGCGTTAAGTCGCAAAAATTGCGTGATTCGTGGTGGAAGCGGGCCTTACTGTCCTATATCTGACCGGATGTTGAATAATTCAAGACCACACCGAGACTTTTTTTTTTGCTGTAATATCGCCGGGTATCGGGTTAAGGCCACTTCTCATAGAGAAGACATAATAATTATGTACACTAGGAGTATGTACTATAAAATGGTGTCGTAGGATCACGTCATCCTTACTTATTTACTGAAACGACAAGTACTATTGCGAGAATTAGTATTAAAAGTAACATAAAGGGGGTATTACGCGGAATGTCTCCTATGACTGCGATTTTCAGTGAACATCGATAACGCGTTCCTACGACATTATTATAGGTGTGGTATTATTGATAATGATGAAATTTATTTTAATGAAACCTATTACCAGTGTTAGTCAGTATTAGGCGAAATGATCGACGACTTTTTACATTGAAAATGGGTTTTCTAGAAATAAGAATAATAATTTCTAAGTAAGATTGTTTATTTACGATGTAAAAAATAACTAAGTTACGAAATATTAAATAATATTTTCACACTCAATTCACTATGCACAAAGTTTAAATTAACATAAAATTAATGACTTACACCCCGCACAAGGGAAAAGTCATCTAGTGAAGCATTAAAATTAATGTTACTTATGGGAGACCACTTTATTATTGCAGTTTATTGTGGCGGTGCTTACAAATTTAAATAAGTACGTCCGAATGCTGAAAACATTTCAATTATATACTTTGTAGCACATAATCATCATTTAGCTCCAGACACGAGTATGTAATTTGAGACATTTTCGGCATTCGTTCCTATTTAAGCTTAATCTGGGCCCGCGTGGTGGATTACGGCCCACTCCCTCTCACCAAGAGGCCTGTGTCCCAGCAGTGGGAACATTATAGGCTAATTATGTATGTTATGTAAGCATAAATGTACCCAGATACATTAGCTAACGGCCCATTGTTTTTTAACTTGCGGGCGTAAGTATATTATCCGGTAGATATTAAAAAAAATATTAGTAAAGTTATAAAGGCAAGTTCTCTTCAGATACTTAGCCTGTGATGCGTCCATAATAAGAAATAGATATACAAATATCGTTTACTACGAGTAGCAACGAAATACAGGAAATAGAATAAATAAGGTGTTTTTAGGATAGTCCCCTTTATAAGTCAAGATAAAATACTGCTTTAAAAATGTTCGTTAAACTGGACTTAAAGCAATTATTATAATTATCTATTATACTAAATTAATGACACTAAAATGTGTGCTTCAGAAGGTTTAAAATAGGTACTAGATGTTTTGCAGTGGTGCAGAATCAGGAATGTTAACATAATATGTAATAATAATATGATTGAATTTTGTATATGTAGGTATATGAAATGTAGACACTTAAAGCTACTGGAGTCAGTTTTTCACCAACATTTTTTTTTGTGGAAAGGCCGTTTAATCTCTAGATGTAGGAATTGTCATAAAATTCTTAATGCCGTATCATGTCATAACGGTAAAAAACATACCTCATAGCTATTAACTTAATAAGTAAATTTCTCTATCTTTCATAATTTCTAAAGTAATTATTTTATAATGCAATTCATTTACGGTGATACAATGCTAACGGTCGTAGTGCCAATTAAAAGTCTTTGGTTAGGACAAATAAGGGGTTCACATAATTTGGCGATACCAACAAAACGATTTAAAAAAGTACAACAATACTCGAGATCAGCACGAACTTATCCGGTTAGACCAATTCATACAATGAAATCACTTAAAAATGTGTTCAAATCAGTACAAACAAAAGATTATGAAAAACACGAATTTATTCGGACTCTTATGTACCCATATAAATACCCCTTATTCGTACCCGACCAACGACCACGAAACCAAATAAAATGCTTCATAGTCAGAAACAACGTAAAATTACACACTATAGGCTCATTAGAGCTGCTTTAGAAACGACGACGTTTGTTAGGGTAATCGTCCATTTGGCGCGGTCCTTCCCAACCGCGGTTTGGCGGCATGTCATCATAATTCCCGCGTGGCATGTCGTACTGGTCTCTGAAGCCTCCATCCTAAGTAAGCAATCATAATACTTTCGAATAGAATTTCACTAAAATAATTATAATAAATATGATAAAATAATAACCAAGTATATGTACCGGATTGATGATTGTAAACCAGTGCAAGTTTCACACGTTTGATGAACCCAAAGGATTCATTATTTAAGCATTCACGTCATAATTTTATTAGCTAATTCTAAGTATTTACTAGGGACCAAACATTCCGAGCACAAATCAATTGATTAGTAAAAATATTCAGTAGGTAAGTAATTTCTTTCGGTGTATGGAGTCCACAACAATTCGCCTGTTTCATGGTAATTAATTTATTAGAGATAGTCTTAAATATTAAATAAATAATTGTCAACTTCGCTGAAGTTAGATGCGAAAGGTTGGTCACGTTCCAATCGTAATAAGACGTGTAATTTAACATGGTGATTTTAATTTTCCGTGCGATATGAGACTAACGGGATATAAGCAGTTTCCTATCGCAATCTTACTGCAAGTATAGTTTTATAAATCTGGCTTCTATGTTTCAGGAAGATCAGAAACACATACGCACTTCTTGGTGAAATGATAGTAAAATGCGCAACTTTTTATTGGTAAATTGCAACCCTATGGTTACTAACGTTAGCGGCACGTGTACTCTGAAGCGGAGTTATGCATCAACTGTTGAAAAATCAAAATTTGATTTATAATAACAGAAATTCAATTGTGTCTCATTAGCCACAGTTGAGCGACTACAGTATACTTAGCACAATGTAAAACAAGTAATGTAGATTTTAAAGCCTGCAGAATGACTTAGGAGTAAGTATCAAGGAGCATTGTGGTACACTTTTCTGTTCAAGCATTAAAATATGTATCTAATTCGACAGAATTTCGACTTAATTGGTTTGAATAAATGTACTTGGATAAATTTAAAGTGCTCTGCTGTGTCTTCCACAAGTATGCATTGGGCCCATGAACCCTATAGTGTAGTCGTACCTACATTACTATGGCTGCAACGAAGGTAGTCCAGTGTTATCTTGTCAAATACGAATTGTTCAACGAAGTACCACACAACAAGAATCATGAACACTTTGTGACAATGCACATATTTGTCTTAATGAAGCTTTCAGAAATAAGGGTAAATTGAATTTCTCGGCTACGCTAATAAAATCATGTTTTGTCTTAAAAGTGAAGCCCACTGCATAGTTATTGGGCGTCCTAGTAAACTGATTGTTCCGTACGAAAGTGAAAAATGCGCTGGGCACCACAAAATCACAATTTGGAGCTAAAATTAAAGCATCGCCACTTTTCTCCCAATAGTTTGAAGTTGACAAATCAAAATAAAGAATAATGCTTTAAAAAAATGTTTAGCGATTGTTTAAAACAAACCCGCTTTTCGTGTCTGTCTGTCTGTCCGCTTAGTTCTCCTAAACTACAGGCCTACCGCCGAATTGGTGCCTGAGGTAACTGCGAGGTGCGGGAGGGGTGTGGTGACGTCGCGAGAGCCGTCATTCGCCCCTGACGGGCGTCCATACCCCTCCCGCACCGCGCAGCTACCTTCAGCACCGTCACAGTTAAACGGTAGGCCTGTACACAAATAAATATGATGTGGTTTTCACCATCATTTAGACTACAGAATTTATTCTGAAAGGTTTATCTGAACTGTGAATATTTAACTTAGAAATAACAGAAATGTCGATGTTTTGACATGTCGCCATGTCAGTATATTGCACCCGTGCGAAGCAGGGGCGAGTCGCTAATGAACATATAACGCAGTTTCTGAAATATTTTAAAGCCTGGCAAGTATAGGCAAAAACACTTGCCCCTTCATCACATTTTTAAGGCATAAATAAAGTAATCATCTAAGGTATGTACATGCTTTCATAGTTACATAGATGTTTACAACAGGCGTCTTCAAAAGAATACTTGTTCAAATAGATCTGGGAGAGCATACTTAAGACGAAACAAACATTGCTCTGCTGTTCCCTATTCCATTCCTATATAAACGCAGAGAAGTTTTAATATTTTGAATGTGGAAACACAACATCTAAGTAAAATTGAAAGCATGAGAAATCGCGAAAAATTTGTTCCTTAGTAAATACTGGTAAAGAAGATTGCAAAACTTAATAAACTGAATTACATAGTAATGTTAGTTCCTAGATACAGACGAGTATTGTATTACGTGACATTTGCACATGTTCTCATAATGAGACATGGACCGGAATGCAAAAACCTCCATATGCCGGAGCTCACCCCCGCAGTTGAGCGTTTTCCAAATAATATACGTGTCATAAAGCAACAACACAGGTTAGCGGTACAATATATTGTACGCCAATAATAAAAGTATTTTCGGTTAATTCACATTGGAATCTGGTAGATAACATGGAAGATTTAAAAAATGATGGAACCCGAGTTCCTTTTTCTCGGTCATATTATTAATAATTTTATGTAGGTATCGCAAGAATAATGTTTGTTCATATAATCAAAGTTTACACAAAAATAAGATATTTTTTTCAGAAAAGGTATGCTTCCATAAAGCAAGGTGTTGTTTACTTGAATAGTTGAGTCATAAGATAAACAAAGTGGCATTTCAATCATTTAAAAATGTTGCATCATTGGACAAAGAGATTTCTCTGTCTACCCCAATAGCCTGAGATGCCAGACTGTAAATAAAATGCATTACTCACCATTGGTTGCTGCTGGTCAAACATGCCTTGCTCTTGGCGGTCCAACATGGAGTTCAGACGTTGCGCCTGTTAAAAAATTATAAATGCTATTTATTTGTTTTTTTGCGGTTGTCAATTAATTATTAGGAGAGCGACCAGCAGTCCCAAGGTGGTGTCGGGTTTATCGTCCATAAGTCCCTTGTGAGCAACGTGGTGAAGATCGAGAGTGTGTCGACCAGGGTGGCGTACCTTATACTCAGAATATCCAAAGGTATTCGCTGAAGGTCGTACAGGTTTACGCCCTGACCTCGTAACACCCCGACGGTGAGGTAGAGACCATGTATGAGGATATTTCCAGAGCCATGTATGGCTCTAAAACTCACTTTACCGTTGTCATGGGGGACTTTAACGCGAAACTGGGTAAACAAAGCGATGATGAGCTGCGAGTGGGGCAATTTGGAGTTGGACGCCGGAACCACCGGGGCCACCTACCGGCCAGTTTTATGGAGACGGAAGGCCTCTTTATGATGAATTACTTCTTCAGAAAACGTGAGCACAGAAAGTGGACCTGGCAGAGCCCGGATGGTGCAACTAAAAATGAGATTGACTTCATTATGTCGACGAAGAAGCAAGTATTCAATGTCTCTGTGACCAACGCGGTGAAAACCGGAAGTGATCACCGCATGGTAAGAGGCACATTGAACTTAAATATCAAGCTGGAAAGATCTCGACTGATGAAGTCTACGCTCCGTCCAGCTCCGATCCAGGTCCAAAACCCCGAGAGCTTTCAGCTCGAACTCCAGAATCGTTTCGAATGCCTAGGGAGCTCCGTGGACGATTATAACGATTTGTTCGTGGAAACTGTCCATACGGTCGGGTCTAAGATCTTCAAGACCCGTCGTACGAATTCAAAAAAGAAGCTCTCTGATCCTACTTTGCGGCTCATGAAGGATGCGCGAGATGATCCTGCAGTCTTCGGATGATGCGCAAATTTACCGGTAACTCAATAGACGGATCTCTAAGTCCTTGAAAAGCGATCTTCGCCGCTTTAATACAGACCGTATTAAGGACGCGATAGAACGAAATAAAGGCTCCAAGGTCTTTGCTAGAGATCTGTCTATTGGGCAGACCCAGCTTATGAAACTGAAGACCGATGATGGCAGGATCGTATCCGCCAAACCTGAGCTGTTGAGAGAGATCGAGAGGTTCTATGGACAGTTATACACGTCAACAAGTAACGTGTTTAGTTCCGTCACACTCGAGGGCAAAACACCACAGGCATGGAACAGACGTGTGGTGGTACTTTTCTTTAAGGGCGACAATGCCCTTCTTAAGAATTATAGGCCCATCTCGCTCCTAAGCCATGTCTGCAAGCTGTTTTAGAGACTTCCAGCCTCCCGAACAAGCCGGATTCCGTAAAGGCTTTAGCACCGTAGACCACATACATACGCTGCGACAGGTTATACAGAAGACCGAAGAATATAACCTGCCTCTCTGCTTAGCGTTTGTGGACTACGAGGAAGCCTTTGATTCGATCGAGACTTGGGCTGTGCTGCAGTCTCTTCAACGGTGCCAGATCGACTATCGGTACATCGAGGTGCTGAAGTGTCTGTATGTCAGTCCGACTCCAGGATCAGACCTCGAAACCTATCCTTCTGCAGCGAGGTGTAAGACAGGGAGACGTTATTTCTCCGAAACTGTTCACCGCTGCACTGGAGGATGTCTTCAAGGTTCTGGACTGGAAAGGGGCTGGCATCAACATCAACGGCGAGTACATAACTCAGCTTCGGTTTGCCGACGATATCGTAGTCATGGCTGAGACTATGGAGGACCTCAGTACAATGCTCGATGACCTCAGTAGAGCTTTCGAAAGAGTGGGTCTTAAAATGAACATGGACAAAACGAAGGTCATGTCAAATGCCCTTGTAACACCCACTCTCATAAAGATCGGAGACGCTACACTCGAAGTCGTGGACGAGTATGTTTACCTAGGACAAGCTGTCCAGTTAGGTAGGTCTAACTTCGAGAAAGAGGTCAATCGTCGAATCCGACTCGGCTGGGCAGCGTTCGGGAAGCTACGCAATATCTTCTTGTCCCACATACCGCAGTGTCTCAAGACGAAAGTCTTTGACCAGTGCGTGTTGCCACTTATGGCACTGAAACGTGGTCGCTCACAATGGGCCTTATAAGGCTAAAAGTCACCCAAAGGGTGATGGAGAGGGCTATGCTTGGAGTTTCCCTGCGTGATCGAGTCAGGAATGAGGAGATCCGCAGGAGAAACAAGGTAACCGACATAGCGCGAAGAATTGCCAAACTTAAGTGGCAGTGGACAGGGCACATTGCTCGCAGAACAGATGGCCGATGGGGCCGAAAGGTTCTGGAGTGGCGACCGCGTACCGGAAGACCTAGCGTTGGAAGGTCTCCCACAAGGTGGACCGACGACCTTGTGAAGACCGCAGGAACCCGTTGGATGTGAGAAGCACAGAACCGGTCGAAGTGGAAGTGCTTGGGGGAGCAGCTATGTCCAGCAGTGGACGTCTTTTGGCTGAAATGATGGGTGTCAATTTGAGATATGATTTGGTGTGTAGCAGAGATTTCCGAATCCTTTATGACGTCATTGTAAAACACCTGCTCTAAACCCATATGTAAACCTTTGATTAACAGATAAATATAGTGTACAGGTGAAGTCGATAAATATAGTGTAGAGGTGAAGTCGAAGAAGGAAGATGATGCCGACCTGTACAAAGAGTGTGTTCTCCTGCTGGCGGCGGCGCAGCTCGTCGTCCTGCTGACGCATGCGCTGCGACAGCTCCTCCTCCTGGCGCAGCAGCTGTGCGCGGTCGGTCTCGCGCCGCTCGTCGGCCGCACGCTCGGCCATCTCCCAGCTGCGCTTCTGTCGCTCGCGGTCCTGCTCGCGCTGGCGCAACTGTTCGCGGAGTAGCTCAGTCTCATGCTCATACCTGACAGAACACTCGAGTTTCATTTGTTGTTACCGATTAATATAGATGTCGATATATATACTTAAGGAATCAATGAAATACAAAAATATATCAACCTGGTTAGTAATTTACAAAAAGCTGTGTACCTCTTCAGCAATTTATTTCATATGGTATAAAAAATATTTAACTCACTTGGCATACTCCATCTGTGCTTCTAGTTTTTCTTCTTCTGAAGCTAATTCCTTCTTTAGAGCCTCCTCCTTCTGGCGGTGAAGCTCATGCAGTTGCTTCCACCTTGTGCCATACTCATGCTCAAAACTGCTCAGCTCAGAAAAGCGCGGTCCCAGCTCACGCGCCCTTAGGAATTCAGGATGTTTTTTGGGCAAATTCTTTTCTGGGTAACCATCAAACTCATCAGGTTCCTCGAAACTTTCCACAATAACTGGACGAAGTGATCTAAAATGTAAAATAATATCACAGTATTCAATACTTATTCATTTTATAGCAGCATTAAAAATAAAATTTCTATAAAGTAATAACAACTTACGAAGTCAAGAAGAAACACTTCTCAGTGCAATTACGGATAGCAGCCAAAGCACTAGGTTTTCGTGCGAATTCGACTACTCCTTCGCCAAGTGTTTTCCCTCGCTCATCTACCTTCACATAAGCCCTCTCAATTTTTCCGAAAATCTCAAAAGCACGATACAAAAGTTCGTTTGACACAAATGGGGGAAGATTTTTCACTCTGACTGCACTATTATGAGGAGCAAATCTTACTCTTAGCGTTCTTCCGCTTCTATTTTTACCATCTAATTCCCTCTTTGCTCTTTCAGCATTAACTCTGTAATCCTATGGAAAAGAGACGGAGAAGTTATAATGTAATGTGTTGCCATAATTCACAAAATACTTTAGATGTGCAAAATACCAGAAAAGTTAATTATAATCTGACATTGCAACTTATAACAAGGTTTACCATTTTAATGAATCCAAAGTTCTTCTCTTTGTTAATAAATAATTCTGCTGTTTCACCGAAGGGAGCAAACAGATTAGTAATCTCATCTTCAGTAGCATCACCAGTGAGATTTCCAATGTACAAGCGACTTCTTCCATTGAACTTGACTTCAGATTGATCAATTGTGGGTATATCTGTCAAAGGTCCCATCAATTCCTTAAGCTTGTTAGCTAGCATCTGTTCCTGCAATAATTAATATTAGGTCTTAGTAAACTACTCTAAATTCCACTGTTATGATAGCAGCAACTTGATCAGTACAAAGCAATAAGGTCAGTAAAACTTTGTCAAGTTATGGACAAAGGTTTACTGACTGTCATGAGTACAGTTAAACATTGTAGGGGGGCGGCTGTCTTGTTTTTAATTGATTTGTTTGAATAAAGACCAATTTTTTTTTTCATGTTGACAAGTTTAATACATGGTTGGGCCACTGCACAATGCACTAATAGCCGATTTCTCCACCAAATACTAACCTCCCTCTGGACTGGTTTACCTCCATCCTGCTGTGGTCCACGCATGTTGTTAGGGCGCTGTTGGTTCCGAGGAGGTCCTCCAAGGCCACCAACTGGTTTGGGCCCAAATGGTTTGTTACCCTGCCCAAAGTTGCCGGGACCACCTTGCTTGTTGCCAGGACCAGCTGGGCCTCCCCATCCACCCTGCTTGTTACCTCCAAAACTGCCATTGAGATTCTAAGGAATAATAACATGTTCTTTAAGTCTGCACTGAAAATGGTGGATAATAATTTAGACATAAAAGTTGGTGTGTAACTTACCCTCTGTTGATTTTGGTTAGAATGTTGGTTTTGGTTAGAATGTAGGTTTTGATTAGAATGTTGGTTTTGATTAGAATTTTGGTTTTGATTAGAATGCTGGTTCTGATTAGGATGCTGGGTTTGGTTCTTTTGCTCAACATTTACTGATTTATCAACATGATCCTTAGACTCATTCTTTGCTTGAGCAACAGGGGCAGGTTTCTGTTGCTGTTGTTGTTGCTGCGGCTGCTGTGGCTTCTGTTGTGCCAGCTGTGGAGTCTGTGGTTTAGGTTGCTGAGCTTGTTGTTGGGGTGCCTGCTGAACTTCAGTCTTAGCCACTTGTTGTTGTTGCGGTTTAGCCTGAGGCTGATTTTGTTGTTGAGGTGTTTGTTGAGGCTTTTCAACAATTGGAGTGGGCTTTGTCTAAAAAACAAGTGCTTATAATTTATCTACTTTCAAAATGCATCAAATACATTATCAAAATAGAAAAGATGTGGATACAGTTTTAAACAGCAAACATCTCTCTATTAGTAAGTACAGTCACAAGCACCAATATGTCAACACTTGGCAACTTTAATAACGTCGTTGTCGTTGGAATAACGAATGCAACGTTGAAATACGACAATTTACATATACCTATGGGTTCGAAAATACTATGTTCCTACTAATATAAAATTTAATTCAATAATAAATGAGAATATCGCCTGTGAATAATATATAATACATACTTTTGCTCGTGACTACACTGCCAGCCAAAAGTTTGAGACCACCTTGAAATAAATAGTAAACTAAACAAAAAAATATTCTGTAAAGCGAAACGTTTATTAATCGTATAATATATTAATTCATAAATTAAACACATTATAAAAAATACATCAAAATATCAATCACTTGCGAAAGTGAAAAATAAAAACTTAAAAAAAAAAAAACTGAAAAATATCATTAAACTCGGAAGTCGGTGTCTTGGAATCTGTATTTTATTTAGTTTTTTGCCTCCACCAAAGTAACTTAAGAAATTAGAGTTATTTCATAATTTTGAGTTAATTTCATAATGAAGTCGATAATTTTTTACTTTTTTATTTCGTAATTTTTAGTTTTAAGTAAAAACTGGAATATTTGTTTGTAATAAGTAGGTAATAGCTTTGTTGTAAAATGTGTAAATGGGACCATTTCGAAATAAACCTCTTTCGAACAAAAAAAGAATTTTGCAAATTTGTCTATTTACATGACAGAGTTATGTATGCCCGAAAATACATATAAAAAAAAGTAATTTAAAAAAAATTAAACCGACTACAAAAAGAATTAAACTCAAAATTAAGAAATAACTTTAATTTCGTAAGTCGGTGTCTTGGGATATGTAGGTTTTTTTTTTATTTTAGGTTTTTGCCATCGACTTCTGAAATTAAAGTTATTTCTTAATTTTGAGTTTATTTCTCTTTTTTATTTTGTAATTTTTAGTTTTAAGTGAAAACTGGAATATTTGTTTGTAATTAGTAGGTAATAGTTTTGTTTTAAATATTGCACTAGAATTTTACCAAGGTTTTGAGATGTTTTTCCTTTGACACTACACACGGAGCTCGTATCAATAAGCCAGGCCGTCACACTTACACGTATTAGTCCATATCTTGAAAATTACTGAATCGATTTTGATGAAACTTGCACTGTTCCTTAAGTTGAAGTAAACGTAAGCCAATACAAAAAAAATGGTCACGATCCGATTAATAGTTTCGGAGATATGCGTGGACAAACATACATACATATGTATAAAATTTTGTATATTTGTTTGGAAGCCCTAATAGATTGTCATGTGAATATAATGCAATAATGCAATTCCAATAATATTACATACATGTGTCGAATTGATAACCTACTTTTTTTTTGAAGTCGGTAAAAATAACATCCTAATTGAGAACCTCCTCCTTATTAGAAGTCGGTTAAAAATGGAGTTAAAAATAAAAATGATCAAAGTACTAAGAAGCTAAAACAATCTTAAATTTTGGTCAACGTAAAACAAAACCGTTTGTTGAAGTCATAAAATATAACAATGACCATTTCTTACTTAGTGTCGCACTCATTGATGTTAAACAAAGCCCCAGTGCATCTTTGCTTCAGAAACTCACAAAATAATGACTTTCTAAACATTCCTATTACAATATGCAAAAATTACCATTATAAATGTAGGTCAGTGGGTCGTCTTAGGGGCGGATTTTATTTAAAGTTAGGGCAAGTTTTTACCAGTGGTCTCAAACTTTAGGCCGGCAGTGTATCTACCTGTTCTATTTGGTAAGTAGGTCAGACAAAGCGGTGAAAGAAATAATTAATCCCTCTGAATTTAATTATAGGAATAATTATAAACTACATAAGTATGTACTTCAAAATATTGCTTGTAAGCCATTATTACAATTACTACGACTTTTACAACAATAAGGGCTAAAATTACCGAAGTCTCGGGTTCGCCTTCGTAGGGTAATCAATATCCCAGCCAGACCAACAAGCATACACAAAATGGCGTCGTCACCTAAATGTTTCTTGGAAGTCGCTTATTTTCAGAATATCTTAGTCGGGTTATTGAACCAAGTACAACTGATAAATACTAACAACATTATTTATCAAAGTAATAAAACATTTTGATAAAATTTGAGAATCTACCTCATTAGGCCGTTGACCTCCTTGACCGTGGTTCTGATTCCTCTGCTGCGTATTATGGTCAAATCTTGAATTGCGAAAGCCTCCTCGGTTATTACCACGACGGCCTTGTCTCTGCGGCTGCGGTGGGCCGCCAAATCCTCTATTTCCGAATTGATTCATGGCTTGCATATGCATTCCTACTGGATAGAAAGTGTCTTGTGAAGTCGTGCAAGCCATGGATAGCAAGCATACAAAAGACATGGTAATTATGATAAAAACACGCAATGCTTACCTACTGCTGCTAATACTGATGGATTACACTTTTTCCGATTAAACAAAATTCAATAAAAGACAACGCGTACGCGACTTCTGCGGTTCTGCGGATTCCTACTTTCCTAGCGCAGCGATTAGTGGCGATGGCGATTTGCGAAGGATGTCGGCGTACTCAATATGGCGTCCTTCTTTCTTTTCCGTTTCCGCTGCGAGTCTTTGGCTGCGAGTGTTGCCACTTAAACAGCATCATATTATAGTCTTTGGTTGCCACTTGCCAATGGTGACGTCAACTCGCTGAGTCTATCAAAAACGTAGACAGAGTAATCTATAGACTCGTATCCGTGTCACCGAAAGGGACAAAAAATTCCGGCAATCTTCATCAAACTATATTTTTTTACAGCTTATTACACTGCACCTTACCATTTTCACAGTTGCGCAAATGTATTACTATTATTGAATTATGCAAGAAAAAGATCTTATTTTCCGTTTAATCGCGGTGTAGTTTTTATTATTTCATTAATAAACGTCAAACTTGTTGTGCACATTGATGTGCTTAGCCGACACGCAGTAAGGGACAGAAATATTCTTACTCTGTCTCTTTTCTTTGCTAGTGACGTTGTAACGGTATCTACAACGCCACATGCGAACAACGCGTCATACTGGGGGCTTACCATCACCTCTTAAAGCAGGGCAGGAGTTGAACTGCACTACTTTTTTGTATGACGTCTTAGTACATACAAAAAAGTAGTGCAGTTCAACTTCTGCCCTGCTGTAAGAGGTGATGGTAAGCCCCCAGACGTCACGCAAATCCTGCATCGCGCAAGCAGAGTTTACCGCGCAACTAGCATGATAATCATTTCGTTAAATTGTATGTCTATTTTAAATAATAAAAATAGAAAAACTGGGTCCAACTCATTATTTTGTAAGTATAAATTTGCATTGCAAGGTTCAGGTAAAGCGAAAAAAATTGCTGATTTTCTTTGTTTCTTCTGAACTTTCAGAGTCATTTTTAAGTCCAACAGTAGATATCTACTAGACGTTATGCAATATCTTCTCTAAGAGATGATCAGCTGTAGATGTCTTCTAGATATTATGTAATATCTTATCTAATAGATGATTTCAAGACTAGTTGTAGATATCTACTAAACGTTCCATTATGATCTTAGATATCTTAGATTTCAGTAGACCAATATTGGATATCTACTAGATATTATGTGCTGTGTGGGCATAGATACAACGACCCGACATAAATCATCGGGCAACAACAACAACAACCATCAACACCCGTCTGGTCGGAGGATCCTCCCTTTTCTTTAGAGTATGAGTGAGCTTTACACCCTGTTCCTCATACCTCTGGTCATCACCCTCAGCCTCATCAGCAACCTCGGCACAGCATACTGCACTTTCGGCCGGTCCACAAGCAGAACCTTAAATAGCCCTCTCCTGGTCGACACCAGCAGTCAGCCTCAACCCGGCGCTTTACAACATCCGAAGCACTGCAGCATAATGCACCGCCACCCCGACTCACTCGGGACATCTTCGCAGACAGTTCCGACTCACCGTGAACTATGCGACATCCGGTTCCGACTCACTGGAACCTCAGCTGGCCTGGCAAGCATCGCAAGATACAAGACTCAGCCCACTTATCGACCTCAGGTCTCCGGAGGGGAGTGATGTAGCGGTATCTACAACGCCACATGCGAACAACGCGTCATAATACTGACGTCACGCAAATCCTGCATCGCGCAAGCAGAGTTTACCGCGCAACTAGCATAATACAACGCCCCGACATGAATCATCGGGCAGTTGCTCGCCAGACACAACACCCGTCTGGTCGGAGGATCCTCCCTTTTCTATAGAGTATGAGTGATGAACTTTACACCCTGTTCCTCATACCTCTACTTCTCTTTTACTTGTGCGAATGAAAAATAAGATAAGCAGCAGTCTAATAGTTTACTCTGTCTACGATCAAAAAGTACTCTGTGACTCGCTGGTTTCAAAATCATAAACCTTCCTTTATAGTTACTTTACTCTTTGCATAAACCGGCCTTCTCAAACCGTGTGAGAGACACAA
The DNA here is from genome assembly GCA_963082905.1 of Oligia fasciuncula. Lineage (NCBI taxonomy): Eukaryota > Metazoa > Arthropoda > Insecta > Lepidoptera > Noctuidae > Oligia > Oligia fasciuncula. The sequence continues at coordinate 7,949,924 of OY720395.1, read as the reverse complement.
CAGCTTACAACAGCTCTTGCGCAACAGTTTTCTCAAGCCAACCATTCCACCACGGAATTAGTTTGTTCTACTATAAAGCATTCTACTAAACAATGGCTGATTAAGTGCTGCACGAATGAAACCGTGTCTTCTCAAATCGGTCTCAAGACAAAAAAAAAAAAAGTCTAAGCTGATTTTAATTATTGCAATCATCCACACAACGAAGAAGCAAAGATAATACAAACAGACCTTGTTATAAAAATAACTAAAAGTAACAAACGTTCTTTGCATCTGCAATTTTTAGCCTCTAGTGTGTGACCGGAAAAGTCTGTTAGTATCCAATTCCAATCCGACCATTTTACTCTAATGCCCGGGATACACGAGGCTATGTAGTTTTTCAAGCTAGTAAAACTGTACTGAGCTGTCCTGGCTTGGAACATGCTAGAGCTGCTAAGTGCAGTGCGGGGCATTTCACGTCAAGGTCAAGAGGACAACGAAAAAAAGTGGGGTCGTGAAAGACAGATTGTAGTAGCTTGATGTATTTTTTGTAGTGCTGAGTCACGCATACACTTATCTTTATAAGATGGAATGGTGGCGTCGCGTTCCACAGACGTTCCTCCTCACGGTATAATTGTGTGTACAAACATTAAATTATTATCGGTACGAAGTTTGGGCATTTTATTCTTTTCAGAATCGCATTTGCAGCCAGAAAAACAAAATGCGTGATGACTGTTCACTAGCCAATCGAATACTAGCATTACTAGCTCCGCTCCGCCAGTCACATGAAGCCAGGATAGTAAAATCAGTGGTGGGGGGCGCTGGTAGGTCAAAAAATAGAACGCTGTCTTATTATATCCTAGCTTGAGACGCTAGCTTACTAGCTTTCTTTCTTTTGTTCATTTATAATTCTGTAAATATACAGGGTGATTGGAAGATGGGTGCAAAGCTTTAAGGCGAAGATAGTACAGACAATTTAGAACCATTTAAGCCATGGTTGTCTTAGACGAAGTCTTACTACTTTTTTTTTACCAATTTCTTAAGATTTTTTTCAAAAATTCCTAAAGTTTTAACTAAACTATTTATTTATGGCCAAATTGAATGATAAACTTAGAGCATTTAACCTAATGATAAACGAATTCATTTTTATTGTATTTAATTAAAGTAATGTGTAAACAATCTAGCAAAACATGTTTTAGGCCTCTGCGTCGTTAGACATTTTTTTTACAGATATTTAAAGTTCATAACCAAATTTTAAAATTCATAAATACTTTTTGTAAACCTTATTTTAAAAATAACGGAGCGTGCTTTTTTTGTTCAAACCTTTTTGAAAACATGCTTGATAATCGCTCTTTCTTTTGAGGTAACATTTACGCAGATATCTTACAAATTATTGAAATTATGGCTTAAATGGTTCTGAATTGCCTGTACTCTCTTCGCCTTAAAGCTTTGCACCCATCTTCCAATCAACCTGTATATTTGTTACGTTCGCGAACCGTTAGAGGAGCTATTTCTCTCGTTTACCCGTATCCCAATTCTGCGCCCACGACTGTATAACTGACACCTGCAAATTGCGAAAAACGTAAGAAAAATTGAATTTCGCGGGCTACAACTGCAAAGAGTATAATAATAATACGGGAGTACAACTGCTTGGCTTGACTTGGCTCTTCATCCATACGTGTGCGCACTCCCTGGCGGTTTTTTGATGCGACATATTTTTGTACTTTTTATAATGCGTGTCCTTTGCGGTTATGAGCATTCTGCAGCAAAAAACGGCCCAGCCTCTGGCTTGGAGAGCGACGAATCCAAAGACTACAATATGATGCGAACTTCTATATATTACGTCCATGGATGCGAATCACGTAAGGTCCTCAGAACAATAAGTTATTGTTCTGAGGTACGGTCCTATCAACATTTTGACAAATGGCAATAATCATATTGACATTTACTTGACAATTGACAATTTAACGTCAACTGTCAAAACAAAAAAAATACGGCGTCCTGAAAATTTGTACGAAACTACGAACTACGAAATATTTTTGTTGAGTTAATTATTAATTAATTAATACCCGACTGTGCCAGAAGGAGGGTTATTTGCAATAATTATTTCCATTATTTTTTAATTCAGTATTAGTGTGGTTAAATTGGTACAGTGTTGAGTGTGCTGTGCAGCAAGCTGTACGTACTAGAATGGAATCAAATAAAGACATTGTTGATGCTGAAGAAGGCCAAGATGATATCGAAATGAAATATTCTTTATTATCTTTTGAAAAACAGATATTTATTGATTCTTTTGAAAAAGATGCTCTTGTTATTATGGCAAAGTATGTACTTCCAAAAAAACTAACTTCACCTGACGAAACAACTGTGTAAAGTTAAAAAGCTACATGTATTGTAAATTACTTAGAAAAACAGTGGTAGAGGTCTACTTTAAAAACTGCAGGAACCTATTAAATACCTGCAGAAATAATATGCAATTTATTTTTCTGTAAAAAAAAATAAGTAGACAGCAGGTACTAAAAATGTGAAGCAAGTATTTACCATGTTCAAACAAAAATAAGCTCTAGTATTATGTTTAAAGTACCATGTAAACCAAAATTACTGTGTAGGTTCCTAGTAACATACTATAATCATGTTATTCAGTCATAGTTCTTTTATATATCTAACACCAATGAAAACCCAGTATAATGTACCTGAATAGTGTTTTTAATAGTACCTATGTATTTCCAGAGGAATCAATTACAACAACATAATATCAAATATGTTGTGGATATATAAAGATCCTGCACATTTGGTGCTTGTGTTGAACAGCGGTGATCATGAAGAAAAATATTTTACTGAGAAATTTGGCCTATCAGCTTTACCTAATGTTGGGGCAGAGAGGTAATAGCATTATTTAACACATTGAAGGACACTGACCGAGACACAATAGAAGTTTTATTGTTATTATGTCGAGAGGCGTTAAGTGTCCTGCAAAGTGTTAAAATATTACTTATGAGTCCAAACCACATCTAAACATTATCAATAACTCCTTTATTTAAATCTTTTTGGCAACTCGTACAGTAGATCTGGTAGCCAGGAACTGGTGTCTAGGACTGAGGCAGTGGAAAAATAACAGGGGGGAAATAACAGACACGAAATGCAGGTTCACAGAGGATCACAAATTAATGCTAAAGAGTTTTACTGGCAATTGAATTAAAAGATAAAATAAAATTGTTATTACCAAAAAAAGTTATTAACCCAGAAGATTTATTTTTATTGCAGAGAAAAAGCATATTTAGAGGGTGGAATACACTTTGTTTCAACTCGCATATTAGTAGTAGACTTGCTCAAAAACCGAGTCCCCATAACACACATAACTGGTATTATTGTTTTGAGAGCGCATACAGTTTTGGAGTCATGTCAAGAAGCTTTCGCACTGAGACTTTATAGACAGAGTAATAAGGTAAATCATTTGATGAATTGTTTCTGATGAATTATTTTTATAATTGCATTTCACCATCTATCTAATTTAATTTAACTAGCCTGTATTGTCCTACTGCAGGGCAAAGGACTCCCTCTCCCTTTTCCACACAATTCCTTTTGGTAGGAGTCAAGCTCGTCATTGACCATAAAATATTTAATTTCTTCCAGACTGGTTTTGTGAAGGCATTCTCAAATTCTCCAATATCATTTACATTTGGTTACAATCAAGTGGAGAAAGTAATGAGGGCATTATTTGTTACAGAATTATTTTTATGGCCACGGTGAGTTTATTTATTCATTTTATTAACAAGTTAGCTACAAAAATATGTTTTTAATCCATGTTGTATTAATAATAATATATTCAATAGCTGGCTCGAAGCTCAGGGCTAGGACTAAAGTTGGAACTCATTTTGTTATAAGACAGTAATCATCTCGTATTCACTTACAAAGGTTCCATGGTTCAATTATCAAGAGTCTCAAGAGTAGACAGGCAGAAGTGGTGGAGTTGCATGTTCCTCTGACTACCAACATGAGCTATATTCAAACCTGCTTGCTGGACATTATAAACTACACAGTGAAACAACTTAAGAGCATCAACAGGACACTGGATATGCAGGTAATTAAAAATCCTACATATAAAGTGACAAAGTTGTTTAAGTGTTGGAGGTCCCTAATAACTAAAAAAATGGTTTACCCGTATTGCATCTGCAATCTTGTGGTTATAACACAAGCAATCGAATAAATTCTGCATCCAACAACAATTAATCACCTACTAGATAATTATTTATTTCAGGAAATAACAACAGAAAATTGTATTACAAAAAAGTTTCACAAAATTCTTCAGTCACAGTTGGACTGTGTTTGGCATCAGTTGAGCACAAGAACAAAGGAATACATCCAGGACCTAAAAGTACTGAGGGATATGACAGTGTAAGAGAAGAAGTATAGTATTGTGTGTGTTGCAGCATCTTTTTATGACTGTTTTCTGGACATAGGTCCAGAAATCCACAAAAACAGGCTTTTGATCTAGTTTCCTATGATTAATTGTTACGGAAGAAGTGAATTCAGCCTAGAATAAATACAGTTGCCTACAGAAATAAACATTTGAAACAATTATAGGACATAAAGAATAATCTTAATATCATAACATTAAGGTGCAGACGAGTATACAGACAGTACTTTAGTTTTCAACAATGTTCTACTACAACTTTACACTTTTTAACACTGAAAATAAGGTGTATTGTTCTATCAATGTCATGTAAAAATCCTCTGCTCAGAGATTCTTTTCTAGAAAACTCTATTCCAATATTTTATCAAAATGGCTTACCTTTTGTAGAAACTTGCTCCATGATGATGCTGTTTCATTCCATGCCTTAGTAAGTAAATACAGTACTCCGGAATATGCTAAACTCAATTCTGGTTGGATTCTCTTGGAGTCAGCAGAGCAGTTATTTAGACTAGCCAGAGGGAGAGTATTTAATCCTAAACAAGGTAATAAATATTGCTTATTTGTTTAAAATATTGAGGTTGTTCGTTTTTCATATATTAAATGTGCCATCAATACGCTAAAAAAAAGATTAGTTGGTTCAATAGTGGACATGTTGGATATGAACATAACTTTTTTATTTTTTAGAATTTGATCCAGAACCATGTCCAAAATGGAAATGCCTCAGTGACCTACTGTTAAAAGAAATACCAGATGAAATAAAGAAAAAGGAAGGTGCAGCCATAAATAATACTAAGATATTAGTCCTTTGTCAAAATAATAGAACCTGTTCCCAATTAAATCACTATCTTACCATGGGCGCTAATAAATATCTGTTTTATATGGCATTTAGAAGAGACCTCCCAATAAATATGGTGTCATCTAAATACACTAAACTAAAGAAACCTGAACCAAAAGAGGATATAAAGAATGAAAAAGGTAAAAAACCTGAAGGTAAAGACGGTGATAATAAGGATGAAATCAATGAAGATGAAACGAAATCAAATTACCTGATAACTTTATTACAATCGGTTATACAATCTAAATATAAAGAGTCCGTGTCGCATGAAGAAAGTATGTTCGAGCCGATTTCTCAGGTAATAAAATATCCACGAAAATGGATATTTTGACGCGTTTTTGTGCTTGGCCAGACTGGCAGCGCGGACGCGGGGCGGGCGCGGCGCGGCGAACTCAAACATATCGTCGCTCGCATGACTAACTGTCCTATCTCATTTTTTAGCTGATTGAGTTAGAACAACTACGTTTTTCTATTCTTGATTCTTTACATTTTTCACTAACCGTCGTATCTCTATGTTATTTGGATCTCAAAATATAACCATTTTGAAAGGCAACAAAATGGAAAGAATCATGAATAGAAAAATGTAGTTGTCCTAACTCAAATCATAAAAAATGAGATAGGACAGTTAATCATGCGAGGGACGATATGAACTTTCTGAGTGTCCATAGTGGGCACGCGGTCGCGGTGAGCGGCGCGGGCTGCTCGGCGAGGGGAGCGCGCGGGCAACTCACGCCATAGCTCGTTCATACAAGTGGCCGCAATGGTTGCGCGGCGCGGACACGGGCGGTCCGGGCACGAGCGGCCCGCGCGGTGACCGGGGTTCAAACTAGTTCGAGCTTAATAAGTCTTCTTCATCCATATTATACTTTGACAAACATTGGACACGACAGCACGCAGAACGCAGCCGCGCTCCAGTGCGGACAGGGATACGGCGCGCGTTCCCGCTCCCGCGCCCGCGCCCTATATGGCCAAACACTTACAGACCCCTTAGATTTACCAAGGGGACGTCCGTAAACCGCGTCACTTTACTATCCTTTTCGTTGCATGAACATTTAGGCTGACGTTGCCCCCCCTCCCCGAACCGTAACTGTACAACATAATGTACCTACCTATTCATATTTGGTTAAGTTAACAAAGTGAAAGTGTAACGCCATGAAGACAATGGTAGCTCTCCTCCCAACCCCTCTATATTATTATGACTTAGGGACAAACGAAAGTAGAAAAAAAAAATTACCTATACAATATTTATGTTACCATTTTCAGATGGATAATTTAGATTTCACCCAACTAGAAATCGAGAAACCTATTATTTGCATTCGAACATTCAAAGAAAGCGGTTGTAACTTTTCTCTGGAGCGAACATTAGAAACGTTGCGTCCGGAATATGTGATTTTATATCACTGTGACGTGGCGGCCGTTAGACAGATAGAACTGTTTGAATGCCGCAAAAAAAGTGAAGAGTCCACAACTAAAGTTTATTTTGTAATACATGATAAAACAATAGAGGAACAAGCCTACCTTACTTCACTGAAGAGAGAAAAACAAGCTTTTGAGCTGTTGATTCAAACAAAGAGTGTAAGTTCTAACCTACATACTTGCGTACGTTGCGGCATGTGATGCCACCGTTGCTACTTAATAAAATCTATACTGCTCTGGCACAATCGGTCATCAGTCATTCATCACATACTGATACCGATCTGGGGAGGGGCCACCAAGACCAAAATTTCTAGACCTAGAAAGGGCTCTAAGGTCTCTCAGCAAAGTTATGTATTTTAAACCCTTTCGATATCCTACAGACAACCTTTACAAGATTAGTAGGTATACAGGGCCGTCTTTACCCGGGGCTGCAAGGGGTGCGTGGCACCCCGGCGCAGGGTCTTAGGGGCGCAAGCCGATGAGGTCATCACTGATCACTCATTATAACCGCAACGCTCCAGCGCTCTAACCGCACGTCACCGCCTTGAAAAAATCCTCTCCAAGCACCTCCACTTCGACCGGTTCTGTGCTTCTCGCATCCAACGGGTTCCTGCGGCCTTCACAAGGTCGTCGGACCACCTTGTGGGAGGCCTTCCAACGCTACGTCTTCCGGTACGCGGTCGCCACTCCAGAACCTTTCGGTCTCATCGGCCATCTGTTCTGCGAGCAATGTGCCCTGCCCACTGCCACTTAAGTTTGGCAATTCTTCGGGCTATGTCGGTTACCTTGGTCCTCCTGCGGATATCCTCATTCCTGATTCGATCACGCAGGGAAACTCCAAGCATAGCCCTCTCATTACCCCTTGGGTGACTTTCAGCCTTCTTATAAAGCCCATTGTGAGCGACCACGTTTCAGTGCCGTAAGTCATCACTGGCAACACGCACTGGTCAAAGACTTTCGTCTTGAGACACTGCGGTATGTGGGACGAGAAGATATTGCGTAGCTTCCCGAACGCTGCCCAGCCGAGTCGGATTCGACGATTGACCTCTTTCGAGAAGTTAGACCTACCTAACTGGACAGTTTGTCCTAGGTAAACATACTCGTCCACGACTTCGAGTGTAACGTCTCCGACCTTTATGAGAGTGGGTGTTACATGGGCATTTTTCATGACCTTCGTTTTGTCCATGTTCATTTTAAGACCCGCTCTTTCGGAGGCTCTACTGAGGTCATCGAGCATTGTACTGAGGTCCTCCATAGTGTCAGCCAGGACTACGATATCGTCGGCAAACCGAAGGTGAGTTATGTACTCGCCATTGATGTTAATGCCAGCCCCTTTCCAGTCCAGAACCTTGAAGACACCCTCCAGTGCAGCGGTGAACAGTTTCGGAGAGATAACGTCTCCCTGTCTCACACTTCGCTGCTAAAGGATAGATTTCGAGGTCTCATCCTGGAGTCGGACTGACATAGTGGCGTTTTCGTACAGACACTTCAGCACCTCGATGTACCGATAGTCGATCTGGCTTCCGTTCTGCCTGTATCCGTAAAGATAAACTGGCGGTGTTTACTAGCAGCCCCTGAAGAGTACTAGTCCACTATCCACCTCCTAGCTCCATCATCAGACCCTCGAGACCAAGTGCAATATATTGGACTCATCAAAACGAATCCTATGCCCACTGGAGAGGTTTACTAGTAGCCCCTAAAGAGTTCCACTATCCAGCTCCTGGCTCCACCATCAAACCCTCGACACCAAGTGAAATATATTGGACTCGTCAAAACAAATCATTTGACTCCAAACTTGAGGGGTTTACTAGTAGCCACTGAAGAGTAGCCACTATCTACCTCCTGGCTTCATCATCACACCCTCAACACTAAGTGCAATATGTTGGACTCATCAAAACGGATCATATGACCTCAAACTCGAGGGGTTTACTAGTAGTCACTAAAGAGTTCCACTATCCATCTCTTGGATCCATCATCAGATCAGCTCCAAGATACCAAATTATAGTTTTGTCATCCAAACTACGCATAGGTACATACAAAGTTTCATTTCGATACGACAATTAGAAATAGGTTATAATTTACTTCTAAGATTTATTTAATTTTTTTTGTTAGTTACAAGATAAGCCAATAAAAGCGTGTTAAAAATGAAACACATAAAATTAAGTTTATATTCTTTTTGTTGGCAAGGGGGGCGCAAGCTGATTTCCGCACCCCGGCGCCCAATATGGTTAAGACGGCCCTGGTAGGTAATCTGCTCACTGTTAGGAAATTATACATATTGAACATGACCTTACATCTGCACCCTCATTTGATCCATCAAATCTCGATAAAAGACTTAAAGATATTGTGGCCCATTCCTCGGGCTCGTACGGTTTTCGTCAGGCGTCACGTCAATATAATAATCAACTTATATTTATAAAATATGTAAATTGAACCTCAAATTGAATATTTACTCCATGTTGCGGTACGAATATAAAAATACTCTAACCGAATGGTTAAAATCACAAACGTACGACGAAATTGAACTTATATTAACCAGAATTTATGCTAATGAATAACCTGTAGATACCCAATCATATTACATCAGGTAATCAATCATTAACACACACATACTCACACCTACACCCCGCACATTCCACCCCCCCCCCCACACACGCTCACAGCGGCGGCCCTAGAATTTTTTTTAGGTGGTGCAGTCTTAACGTGACGCCCCTCTATGTACCATGTTCCTATGATATACCTATGCATAATGCAGTTGCTTGCTTGTGGACCACCGCTGGTGGTCGCATTTCGGTTGATTTCATTAGGGCCGCTATTGCGCTCATACACACACAAACAGTACACATATTAACATGCTACAACAATTTTGTAACATCCTAGAATCTAAACTTTTTCTTTTTAGGGTTCCGTCCCAAAATGGTAAAACGGAACCCTTATGGTGAGACTCAGTCTGTCTGTCTGTCACAAGAACTACTAATGGTATCAACTTGAAATTTGGAATAGTTTTAGATAGAATTAGGCCAATTATTTTGCAAATTAGAAAGAAATAAATTGCAAATTAAAAATATATGTATATTTTTTGCTGTGTTTAAGTTGATAGCATTAGTAGTTCTTGAGATATCCAGCTGCGACAGACAGACTGAGTCTCACCATAAGGGTTCCGTTTTACCATTTTGGTACGGAATTCTAAAAACATAATTTAGATAAGTAAGATAGATAATTGTTTATTTGCCAAAAGAAAATAAAATAAAGGAAAATATGGTAGAACTTTGTTTTAGGTTTACAAGATAAATCAGAACTTTTTCATAGTTTTAGTTATGTAGTGATTTTCAACTAGTCAAATCTAAATTAATATTTTGTCAGTAACAACTACGTTGCGCTAGGCCTCGCCGGATCGCGGATGTCCATTTATTATACCGTATTTTTATGGTGCTCACTACTGCTGGTGTGGTGGTTACTTTGTTGATGTTCCCAGGTCATGGTAGTGCCATCATATCAGGATGGCAAAACAGAAGAGTATTTTAATCTGAATGTAGAACACGAAGACACTGCCACAGACTCTCGGAAAGCTGGTAAATAAGACTATTGTTCAACTTTATCATCACAGTTCGACCTAACCCAATGCTGGGTATAGGCCCCATAATTTTTTTATGAAAATGATTACCTATGCAATTGTTTTAAAAGCTCTAAAACCTCATTTACACGGTGCAAGTTTCTAGAACGTTCAAGAGCAATTCATAAACGCAGGCCATAAAGCATGTTCAATTAAAACCTCAAATTCGTATACTTACACAAACTTGCGGTCGGGTGCCGCGCCGGTGCGCTCTGGCGTCATGTTCTGGAAGCGTAAGGTCCCTACTACTGAACCTTGTTTAACATTAATTTGTTTTACAGGTGGGCAAAATCAGCAAAAAGAAAAGCCCGTCGTTATCGTAGACATGAGAGAGTTTCGGTCAGATCTGCCAGCGTTACTTCACAAGAAAGGAATCAATATCGAACCAGTCACAATAGCCGTGAGAATATTATTTTTTTTTTTTTTTGTTACACGTCTCTTTGTGGCTCGAGTGTCAATCCAACGGACATCCCGGATATAGTACCTGCAATGCCTCTGGAGCTGTCGTCGTTGGTGGTTGTTGGCCACCCATTAATTACCAGAACAAGTGGTTTCTGCATTACACTTCTCAAATTAATAAAGGCAGTGATCGAAGGCTAATAAAAAGGCCCGTAATTAAATACGTTCAAATTCAAGTCGCAATCTCAGCGATAATCATAGTCAAAGATGTATGAAAATTAGAGGTATTATTGATAGATTGAGACTGAGATTAGAATTCTTAAAATACTTAAAATTCTGGGAAATATGCATCTGATCTGCTAAAGCTTTGAGATAAACCAAAGAGCCGGAGAATACATGGCATACTTGTGTTTTTCAGATTGGCGACTACATTCTTACCCCCGACATCTGCGTTGAAAGGAAATCCATTTCGGATTTGATCGGATCTCTGAACTCGGGCCGACTCTACACACAATGTACTCAAATGTGTCGTAACTATACTCGGCCCATTCTACTAATTGAATTCGATCAGAACAAACCTTTTAATCTGCAGGTACCAATTCTTTTTCCTCAATATTTTCTGAAGTAATACAATCAACTATGTACCACTAGGTGATATTTCTGTACGTCCTATTTCTTCAGGGTCACTTTGTGGTGTCCACCGACTTATCTGGAGCAGACATACAACAAAAGCTTCAGCTTCTGACAATACACTTTCCTCGTTTGAAACTAGTGTGGTCCCCTAGTCCTTACGCTACTGCTGAGTTGTTTTACGAACTAAAGGTTAGTATTAATGTTTATAAACTGACTGAAATCAAATCAGTCTTCGATATTAAGTCGGAATAGTGGGATAGACACCAGCACCTTTTACGAAACAAATGGTGTAAGTAGTGGTAACCAGACTCAAGCAACACTGCTTGCCTTGCCCGGCGATCCCCAAATTGGTGGTTTTTTGGCGGACATCAAAGGGCCGGCAACGCGAACGGGAATGAGTGTTTACTTACATACTGCCCTCTCGCTCACTTTGCTATCGAATGCGCGGAGGTGACTGTCGTGTTTTGTTTACCGAGTGATTGTAAGGCTACTAGCAAAATGATAAAATATTATTACTATTTTGAAACAAAATTATTTTGAAAATAATTCAAATGTTACAAAATGAGTAGATTATAATTTATACTTAATGCTACATTCAAGAATGTAGATACCCTAAAAAAATTTTTTTTTTTTCAAGATTTTGTTTTATCACTTTGTCGGCGTGATTAATATGTATATCCATGCCAAATTATAGCTTTCTAGTATTAAGAGTCAAGTCAAGTCAAAGCATTTATTTAATAGGCACATAAAAGGCACCTTTGAACGTCAAAAATTACGATAAAATAGAATTGATTCTAGTCGCTCATTCCAAAGGGTAGTTTTCGTATGGAGAAGAACAGGCAAGAAACTCCACCCTTACTCTTTTTAAAAAGTTTTAAAATATTTTGCTTACATTAATTATATAATAATACTTAACCTATTGACCGCCACACGTCAAAAAATCAAAAACGTGCCCTCGGTGTCAAAATCTGTCATGTAGTCGAACCGTGGCGTGCTGGGCACATTTTGGTTTGACGTCTATACACGTCTGTGGCGGTCAAAAGGTTAATATGTGAAGACGATGCACCTAAAATAAAATTAATATACCACAATTGGTAAAAGAATGAAAAATGAAACCATGACATATAAGTTAATTAATTATCTGATAGATACATGGTGCTCACATAATTACAAACATGGTAAAAGTAAACGATTTTCATTTAAAATAATAAAAAAATCAAGTTGTCAGGGTCAATGTCAGGGTGTGAGTTAAAGAAAAATAATTACAGAATGTAATGAATGTCAAAAAGAATAAATTTTACTATTACTCTCTGAGCTTAGCTGCGGACGGACAGACGGACATGGCGAAACTACTTATAGTTTCGCCATGTAGGAACCCATAGGTTCCTTGTTGACTACGGAACCCTAAAAACTATGCATACGTTTTTTTTTTTTCGATGTGTACTTGTTTTATTATGAATCCCCAAAAAAACTAAATCCCATTTACGTTTATTGTTTTGCAGCAAGGCAGGAAAAATCCTAACGTAGAAGACGCTCTTGCGCTTAGCAGTGATAATACGGCCGAAGATATGTATTACGAGCGATACAACACTCAAGTTCATGACTTTGTGCAAAAGCTTCCCGGAGTTAGCTCTAAGAACATCGCAAGGATTATGGATAGAGGCATATCGCTGGATCATTTAATAACACTTAGTCAGGTATGCTTATATAATACAAGAAGGTATTTAATAAAAGATTTCTTTTGGATCAGTTTTTGACAAGAGTTATTTTTACAGGACGAGCTAGAAGCAATAATAGAAAACAAGAATGAAGCAATAACCTTGCACTCCATATTACATGTCAAGCCTCTACCTGTAGATACCACTAAAGATGAAAAAGCTTATGGAAAAAAGAAATTTCTTGGGAAACCATTCCAAAATAAAAGAAAATAGTAGTTTGATAGGCTAATCATTTATTTTTTAAACATACAATACTTTATTAAACAACATTGTGAATAATATAATAAATTATTAAGGATTATAATGGAATCTATTTCACTACCATAAAATGTCAAGGTAGGAACTCTTACGGTCAATAATAAAATGGTCACACTGGTAAATAATATCAACGCCAAGTACCTATAACAAAGTTACAAATGTCGCTTTCAAAAGTGTCAAATTGTTAAATAATACAGATTGTTGTGACTTGAAGATTCCAAGATGAGAATAGCTACTAGCCAAACCTTTGTTTTTCAGCTGAGCAACTCAGTGTAATCAAATCATTTGGCATTTTGAAAACCCTGCAAAAGATAGCTTGCCTTCTTATTCTCCACATAAGAAAATAAATTATATATTTAGAAAATGGGTAAAAAATTATAATACAATATAATGTGGTAAGTAAACAAAGTTTTGAAACAGAAAAAAATCTAAGTAACCAGTCAAGGTTTCTTTTTAAATAAATTCAAAATCTTGCTCATCATACCTGAAAAGAAGATTCTTATGAAATTTTGTATGTATATTCAGGTCTGAGAATAGGTCGTAAACTATTTTTCATACCCCTAAGTAATAAGGGTGGTCCACCCCAGCTTTTTTGGACAGTTTTTTAATTTAATTTTTTTTATTATAAAAAAATTCATGTAACCATAAATTTTCACCCTTCTACCACCAACCCCTATTTTTAATAGTCTAATAAAAATGAAATGACGTTTATTAGTCTTACTAAAACTCGAGAACGGCTGGACCAATTTGGCTAATTTTGGTTTTGAAATATTTGTTGATTTGGTGAGAAAATATGCAGAAGCTGTAAGGAAAATAGTAAAAGCAACAATTTTATTATTCCATACAAACTGTTCGTACCTGTCAAACAGGGTGCGTTCAGTAATACGGAGGTAATAAGATAGTTTGATTTATTCAATTGTTTGGTCTATCCTTTACTCTTTGTTTTATTTCTAGTATTTTAGTTTATTATCAAGACAGACATTTTTTTTATGTAAGTAGTTGATACATCTTTTCTTGATATTTTTTCTTTTCTTCTTTTCGTGTAGGGTAGGGTAGGAGTAAGGTAGGGGTAGGGTACGGGTAGAGTAAGGGGTTAGGACACGCGAACGAAGTCGCGCCGGGCAGCTAGTATAACTATAATAATAGTATAGAGGTATGAGGAACAGGGTGTAAACTTCACTCATACTCTATAGAAAAGGGAGGATCCTCCGACCAGACGGGTGTTGTGTCTGGCGGGAGTGGCGGGCAACTGCCCGATGATTCATGTCGGGCCGTTGTATCTATATGCTAGTTGCGCGGTAAACTTGCTTGCGCGATGCAGGATTTGCGTGACGTCAGTATGACGCGTTGTTCGCATGTGGCGTTGTAGATACCGCTACAAAAGTATATTACATTGCATGTCAATGTGGCAGTTTCAGTTAAATCGATATTAGCCATCCACTTGGTGTCAATTCGATACGACACTTTGATTATTAGGCTGGCAATAACTGTTTATGAAAGCGTTGATTGGTGATAGAAACCTAATTTCAGGGACCGAGGTTTAGTGCACCTAACAAGTTTATGCCTTTAGACATAGCCTAAACCTTAGGGCCAGTTACTGTATTTTGAACTTTATTCCGACAAACGTGTTCTTACCTTTTGAACGCCACGGTCGGGTATAGACGACAAACGAAAACGTGCGCAACACGTCACGGTCGTCTACAGCCGACAAGAAAACGCGTTTTGAGCACGTTTTCGTTTGTCGTCTATACCCGACCGTGGCGTTCAAAAGGTTGCAAAATTGACACTTACGCTCGTTTTTGTAATAAGAACTTTAAAAATGGCTCGACGGCTTGAACTTTGGGTCTAAAGATGAACCTTGTTTTGTAATAAGGCCCTAAAGGGTTTAAGATTAAAGTAGTTAGTAGGGATTATAATAAAATAACTGGATTCCAGAGACACATTGAAATCTTATCTTAATTATTGCGAAAACTTGATTTTGATTAAACACCTAGTTTGATCAAAACTGGGTGTTTATCATTGTCATTATTACACATTGGACATCTACACTAAATAATTAGAATTGATTTATTTAGGTACTTTCAATGGAGAATGAAATGCAAACCGTCAGGACTGTTTATTAGTTTTTTTCTGCTTAATTGCCTCGATATAAAGTCGAGACTACAAAATACATATTCTATAAAGCATGCATAATCCCCGTACTGACATCAAGCATCGTGCGTCACTCGATCGCTGTAATTTTTTTTGATATCCCTAACCGTGTCGATCTCGTATTTTTTATATTGGCCCTAAAATTACTGTATACCCAAAAGCAGCAATGGCTACTAATCGGTCGCTACATGGCGCTTTATTTACAAATTTTAGAGAAATTGCACTGATCCCGTCATTATGACGTTCACTAAAGGGAAGTAATCAATGATCATAGGATTCATAGGTGACCCAAGTTAATCCTAATTAAAATTATCATTATTTCGTTGCTCAAGAATTTAACTTCGTAATTCTACTCAAGCTTTGCTACACAATATAAATAGAAATCATGATGTCAATAAGAGAAAATAAGATATCATAACAGAACAAGGATGAGAATTGTCAAAACTAATATGAGTCACATACATATCATCACTCACGGTATTGATGATCCTTGTCGGTCAGAGGTACGTAGATTACACTCATTAGTTTCTTGACGGTAGTCGTACCGTCAGCTGCCTTGTCAACCTTAAAATAAAAAGACGATTTTTCGTGTGGGTCAGAATGACGGGTGTGTTGTTGTTGAAATGAATGACTCAAAAGAAAGTCAGGCGAATTTGGGCAACCTTTTTGTGCCTGAGATCACAGATATATTAATATAGAATCTACCAGTTATTTCAATTATTTCAGCTTGTGTTGTCCCACTGCCGAGCAAAGGTCTCCATAGTATAGTATAGTTAATACTCGTACCAAAATTTCAACATAGTGTACTAAATACCTGCGTAAGATGTTGTTCCCCACCCTCTGGTCCTACGGGTACAATAAGCCTGCCGCCAGGTTTCAGTTGATCTACTAACTGGAAAAAAGATAATTAAAAACTCATGCAACAATACACATAATATCCCTTTGGGACTTAATTTTACCTCCTTAGGTACAATAATGTAGGTACCTACAGTACAGTTACTGTACAATCACGAGCATGAATAAATAATTATGGACAGATCAGCAATAATATCTGATTTCACTATTTATTTATTAAGATCTGTTCTAAAAAGTCAGTAAATACATGTGATCATTTGTGGAGTCTGCATAAACAAGTATAGCAGAAACAGAAAGAATTTTTTTTTTTTTTTTGGACGCTGGTGATGGCGCCAACCAAGTAGCTGAATTCTGGGCCCAGCCCATTTAGATTGCTATCGACATGCTAAGAAAAAGAAGCACAAATAAGTGACATCTAATAACGCACAAAACTAACTGCCGAGACAAGCGAAGCTAAAATACAGCATGTATCAGAAAAATGTGAAATATATTTGCAATGTGTGAATTATCGTAATCCTAACTAATATGATAAATACGAAAGCTTCTGCAATGAGTTCTGCTCATATTGCAAAAATATAACAAGATTTCAAGATATTTTAAATATTAAGGGAATTGTAGCAGGTGGCGTTATGTAGTTTTTACCTGCTACCATTGGTAGACACCGTGAGTTAGAGCTCTTACACACGAGCGGCATGTTCCCAACGGCAGAGGTAACTGCAGACGTCGGCGGCAACCGTCGACGCGTCGACGGCAGCCGTCGACCTATAGCGACACTTGAAACTAGAAGTTGAAATGTCGACGGCTGCCGTCGACGCGTCAGCGGAAGCCGTCTCTTAGTGTTTACTTCCGTTTTTCTGTAGATAGAACCCATACGCAAAAACAGTTCGACATTTTTTCAATGGAGACGTTCAATAAATGTATGAGGCTTGGTACTAAAATAATTGAAAATTTAAACAGCCTTTTGAGCTATACAAGGTGTTGATTTGCATCCTAGTCAAATTCAAGGACGTAATTATGTTAATGATTCTCGACCCAAATCAAAAATAAAATGGGTAGGTTTTTTTTTCTTATTTACGGAAATCCGTAAGTGTGAACCAGCCGTATTTAAACGCGGCCCGTCTGTTACTAGCATATAACCGCGCTTTCACACACAAACAAACGCCTTTTACTTTACTAAGTACTAAAATACTAAAGTATTAAAATGTCAACCTGAAAATGACAACCTCCTGAAATTTGACGAGGATGCAGATCAACACCTTATATAGGTTGAAAGACTGTAATTATTTTTAAGTCTTCGGGCACTTAATTTTATTTTACAGCTACCCGTTTTTTTTTTTAATCAAGTGTTGAAAAATAATCGAAGCTACAAACATTATTTATATGTTAGGGTTGGCAGCCCTGTGGCAAATGACGTGAGAATGACAATTGACTCCGCCTCGCAGTCTTGACATTCTTGACGTACCAGTGGAAGGTGTTTTTTTTATTTCAACGTCATTTTGACATTTACAGATTTGACCTTTTTTCGACACGTTAAGATATTGCATGATAATCAATATCTTTTGTCTCAATTTCTTGGAGCTGCAGCTAAAATTATAATAAAATCTCAAAGTATTTAATAGAAACGGAAACTTTAGCCTCATTTAAAATAATAATATTGCTTAAAAAACCGGCCAAGTGCGAGTCGGACTCGCACACGAAGTACCACAAGGCATAAAACGCCGAAAAAAAACTTTTCTTTTATACCCCTTTCAATTTTAATTTTATTTTTATTATTTGTTGATATAGCGACAGAAATACATCATCTGTGAAAATTTCAACTTTCTAGTTATCACGGTTCATGAGATACAGCCTGGTGACAGACAGACAGACGGACAGTGGAGTCTTAGTAATAGGGTACCGTTGTTACCCTTTGGGTACTGAACCCTAAAAATGAATAAATAAAGGCTATGTGCGTTTTGTTTGTACAGAAAGATTTTTCATTTTTTTACAAAAACAGCCTGAAAAAATCATATTTAAGAATAATCGAATAGCTTAATAAACAAGCTTTCTAATAAGGTACAGACGCCAGCAGGTCAACCTACCCGAAACTGTCAGATTTCCCCAATCAACCTTGAACCTTATGCTTTAGCAATAAAGTCGAAAACCTATTAAAGAAATCTGACAGATTGTAGTAACTTGATGTGCTGGCGTCTGTACATCACATTAGCGTTTAAAAATCTCCGGAATATTATACCACTTTTGACCTCTCCTTTTACCTACTCACTGCATTGGATTCGACTGCGTGCCTATATGAGAAGAGGCCTTTGTCCTGCAGTGGTACATGAACTGGCTTTCAAATATTACTGTCAGATATTTATGCATCCAGTCGGATGTATATATTTTTGAAATATGAGCGGCACTGATTCCGATAAAGGAAAAAACTCGAAATATTATACTGTCAGATTTTTATGCTGGCAAACTGATGTCACATGTCAGATATTTTTAACCACACAGGTATCGGATTCTTTTGAACTGAACTGAGTAAGCAGATAATTATACCATGTCCGATATTCTATGGCTTCTAAGAAGTGACACATCTTTTTGAAGCCGATGCGGTATCCTATAATTTGGCGTCGCTTGTGTCGTCGGATAGTTTCGGTGTTTCTTCGATGTCACATATTGGTTCTGCTATTTGATTTCCATATTATTGCCGAGTACTTAATACATTTATGCTTGTAACTACACACTACAAATTACAATATTATATCAAGGGACACTGGATAAAGTTAAATGAAAGTGTTTTGTGAACCAGTATAGATTTGGCTATAAATATTCCAATGGGAGGCGTACCATGTATACATTTAGCCAATCATATTTCATTTTAACGTCATCAAAACTTTTACTGAACCATTTTGAGCAAAATCACACTAATATTATAAAGGCTAAAGTTTGTGAGAGTGTGTGTGTTTATATTATGTTTGTTACTTCTTCACGCGAAAAAAATGGCTGGACCAATTTTAATAAAATTTGATATGGAGGTAGCTGACACCCTGGATTAACATAATCATAGACTACTTTTATCCCGATATTCCCACGGGATCGAAACTTGTGCGGGTGAAACCGCGGGGCGCAGCTAGTTACATATAAATTAAGCAAAATGGCAAAAAATAACCATTTTCTACTTACGGCTTGTGGCAGAGTGGGGGCAGCTGCTCCAACGTGGATAGCATTAAATGGCCCATCCGAAGGATATCCAAGACGTCCATCGCCAACTATAAAATTAAAGAAAGATCAGATTGATTATTGTCAATGGCATGTTGAAAAAAAACCGGCTAAGTGCGTGTCGGGCCACGCACAGTGTAGGGTTCCATAGTAGCCCGTTATCAAAATATAGTACGATTCTGTTGTTCTTTATTCTGAATATTTATGTAATGGTAAAGATATTAGGAGTTAATGGTTATAATAACAATATCAATCCCTGTCCAGAGTAAAACAAAACTTTAACACATAACGTAACCACGGAGGTCATACCTTGCAAGAAAATCTTAACACTGCGATCTACTAAAGTGACATCACGGCACAGCGCCATCTGTTATCGAATAGCGATACTAAACACAACAAAATATTGATTTTCGAGGATAATTATTTAAACAGATTAGACATTAACTAATAAGAACCACTTTCTTCCTTGTAAAGCTAGGAAATAAGAGTACGATTGCTGCCAAGTTATTATTTCATTTCGCAAATTTGTAATTCGAATAAAGTTATCTTATCCGCTATAATTTTCCTTTAAAGTTCATGAAATGCACTATCATCGTGAATTTTTTCATTAGCTTTTAGAGGGGGGGACGGGACACGCCCTACTAGAACAAGCACTTTAAAGTTTAATATTTCGTAAGTGGAGCATTAAATCGAAAAATAATTTTTGCAACCCCCAATTTTAGAATAGGTACCTATTCAACGATATCCCACACGATGGGGTAAACGACGAAAAAAATATTCATCCCTTCTTCACATGTACCCTAAAAAAAATATTTTCCTAAATTTTATTTTACCACTTTGTCGGCGTAAATGATATACACACTCCTACAAAATGACAGCCTCCTAATAGTAACGGTCTCTTAGCAAAACCTCGGACAGACAGATGGACATGACGAAACTATAAGGGTTCCCTGTAGAAAAGGGGGTCAGTATGACTTCTATACTATGCTTTCGAAGTGGTAGACATTAGTCAGTTCTAGACAAAAACTGACTGACTAAAGAAAGAAGAAAAGTTTAATATATTTATAAAAACACTTAAAAATTACTGATAAACAAAAATGTTATTACTCCATGAAAATTTAAATAATAAACATAAATAATACAAAAAAGTATTAAAATTAATGATAATCACGCAATTTATAGGAATGTTTAAAATATATTAAAGATGCGGTAATCGTAACTATTATTATAAATGTGAAAGTAAGTTTAGTTTGTTTGTTACCTTTTCCACGGAACCGATCATTCTGAAATTTTGCATATACATTGTCAGGTGTACAGAAACGGACATAGGGTACCTTCCATCCCGAAAAGAAGTGCTGTTCCCTTCGATCAATAATAGCATTAGATGAATGATTAGGAACAAAAATAAGTCGCTAAAGTGGCCACGTTTGCACACACATAAACATATAAATTTCTTACTACGAACTATGGAAAAAGTTTTAATAATATTAACAACTTCAGATTATTATAAACCTTAACACTCTAACATAAAGTTTAATTACGATTGCAAATGATTAATATTTAAGTCCTTCTGTCATCGAAGCAATAAATTTAAAATGTCACTTGAAAATAAAAAGTAATTTTTATAATAAGTACAAAAATATTTATTCTAAAATGAAACTTAACGTCTAAGCAATAAGGTTAAAACATAGATTTATAAGAACTAAATCTATGGGTTAAAAACATTTTGTTGACAATTTCGTACTTACTCGAATTTGGAACTAGACGTAGTTCTTGGAATTACATTTCAATGCTTCAATGTTTGTTAGAAATAGTTGGCGCGTTGTCGTAAACATTGGCCAAACAATCATAATATTTGCTAATTGATTTATATTTACTATTTAATTGTGTTACTATTTTATGAAAAACATTTAATGCTAAAAACTTACCGAAAAAAGATATTCCTTCCGAAATCTTGATGTAACGGTGGTTATTTACACAACTTTTGAACGCGCACTGAGGCATTTTGACTTGACGTCTTAACATTGGCTATGATTGGACCATACTAATTTAAAATAAGAGCAATCGGGCATCTAGTACTATTATTGATCGAAGCAGAAAACCATAAAACAATAAATAGAAAACCCGCCAAGTTTAATTGGAAAATGTTTATTGTATTGATAATCTAAAACAGTTTCAAACACAAATTACTTACAACAGAATTGCAAAATAAGGCCGGTGTAAAGAAAATGGTTTAAAACTTGGCGTTGGTTTCGATTTCAACTCTTTTGCTGGTCAAACATCTACATGAAGTAAGGAACTTGGCCTTCTTTTTCAACATTATGTTTTTGGTGGGATTTCATTCCTTTTTTCCAAGTGGGTAGATACACGTGTAGGATTTAATTGTATAGCCTAAGTTTTCTTTTTTTTATATTTGTGGTTTTTTATTATTTTTTCTTTTACGAGGTGTTTTTTTATTAAATGATGACCCCGCTGCAGTGAACTGCGGCAATGTTTGGACGTATAGACCATTCCCTATCAGCTGTTTTTTTTAACTTATTCTTTTTCACACATATGTTTTTTAAATCCGGTCTATAGAGAGACCTTAATCTGTTGTACATACTAAACAATAGCACTTTCTTGTGCTTTGATCTGGCTAGGATCGATATTTATCAAATGGACACTTAAATTTTTTACCCTAGATAATGCTACGTAGGCATGACCACACGTGAATATAGAAGAACCAATATCAATTAAAGCATTGTCCAAGCGCAAACTTTGACCCTTATGAATGGTGATTGCGTAAGCTAAACATATCGGAAACTGCTCCCGGTAAACAAAAGCACGGCTCAAAACTTCAAATTTAGTTCTCACACTCTCGAGATCATAAACTAAACCATGGCTGAATCTAATTTTAAGTTTTTTAACTTTAGTCCTGTTCTCAATGTCCCACAGAATCTTTTCTAATGTACCAATCGACCCATTAACACCGCTTTTTAAATTTTTCTTTTAGTTTCATGGTAATGTCTAGTTCCAGCTAGAAAAAAAAAATCATACGGGACCCTCTGTATGCGAGCCAAACTCACACTTGACCTGTTTTTAATTTTTCCTTTAATTTAATGCTAATGTCTAGCTTCGTGCCCAATTCCAAGTTTCTAGGCCGGCTAGAGTAAAAGTTTAATACGGGACCCTCTGTATGCGAGCCAAACTCACACTTGACCTCTTTTTTTTAATTTTTCCTTTAATTTCATGCTAATGTCTAGCTTCGTGCCCAATTCCAAGTAGAAGAAGAAGAACCGGTTAGACGTTTCTAGGCCGGCTAGAGTAAACATTTAATACGGAACCCTCAGAAAACCCTCTGTACGCAAGCCAAACTCACACTTGACCACTTTTTTAAATTTCCCTTTAGTTTCATGCTAATGTCTAGCTTCGTGTCAAATTTCAAGTTTCTAGGCCGGCTAGAATAAAAATTTAATACGGAACCCTCTATTCGCGAGCCAGACTCACACTTGACCATTTTCTTAATTTTTCCTTTAGTTTCATGCTAATGTCTAGCTTCGTGCCAAATTTCAAGTTTCTAGGCCTACTAGAAGTCCCTAAACATTTTGATTAGCTCTAAGTGAGTGAGTCAGTCAGTGCCACTTTAGCTATTTTGAAAACTCCATAACTTCGAATCTATTAAAGCTACTTGGTATTCGAACTAACAGCAGTCATTGTATTATGTATTTGATATTTGATTCGATTTCGTGTGACAAATAGTTAGATACAGGGTGGTCAAAAGTAGCTCGAAACTCGGTTCGGGTAAATAGTGCACGGTCCAGCAAGAGGCCGCACGTACGCCGCGGCGTACGTGCGGCCTCTTGCTGGAACTTGGCCTGCGCACTGCCGTGCGCTTAGATAATGTTATTATGATAATAGGTGGCGCCACGTGTATTTCGAATCAAAAACAGGAGAGGTCTGTCGGGTCAGCTAGTTATTAATAGATAAGATAATAATAATAAATAATATAATAACAAAAATAATAATTAAATATCTCCTAAAACAGGGCTTCTTCTCTCCTACCCTTTTGCTTTTGGACCCTGTAGGGCACACCTACAGGGTCCATAATGATCTAAATTATATAGTTACCACATATAAATTATATAGTTAGTAGGTGGGAAATCATCAAATGACCCCTCCCGCTCTGGGCGGAGCGGAAGGGAGTGTCAGACTCTTACTGACTAAAACCCACCCGTGTTCCTTCAGTTGCCTGTGCCAGGGGCCACTGTATCTCTTTCGAACAACCCGCGACCCTGGCGGGCATCGGCCCTAGCGGACCCCGTCAGTTGGTGCTGACATCTCCTTGAGGCGCGCGTGGAACACAACGCGCCGTCGACCCGGACCTGGTCCTTACCGGGCGGCGAGCTGCCCACTGCTCGCCGCCCGCAAGCCCGCGCCTACGGTGGAATCGGCTATCGACTCCCGACGCCCGGGGCGATATAGTTACCACCTAAGTACACATTATGGTAAAGCAATAAAGATATTGAGTACTGTTCTACAAAACTTACCAATTAATTTTATCCTTTCAGAAGTGAGTAGTTCTGGCTTATCAGCCTGGATGTTTTTGACAGCTAATGTAACAAGCTCTTTTATGTGATCTATACCAACAACTCGTCCAGTGTCCCCAACCATCATAGCCATACAAGCTGTCAGATATCCAGACCCTGATCCTACATCCAATGCTGTCTCCCCTGGGATTAGTTGTTTCTTCAGCCTTTCTAATGCATGCGCGTGCTAAAATTAAAATTGTTAATAAAAGCTCAAAGATTAATATCATGTTTTCATAAAATTATTCCAGTAAAATAAACACTTTACCATGTGTGGGGCACTGATGGTGGCCGAGTATCCAATAGATTGTGGAGAATCATGGTATGGTGCATAGGGGCAATAATTTTTTCGGTCAACAGATAACATGGCATTTGCTACAGCATCAGATTTAATGATGCCATTGGCTGTGAAACACAGAACACACACACACAAAATATGATTTTTTTAAATATATTATTATAAACTATACATACTACTTATTTGAGCAATAAACAAGTGGAGTAACAACCTGTTAAATCAAGATAAGCCAGTTACCACACAATCTCAATATTTTATGAATGTCAATAAACACTGAATGTTGCAACTATGTTTTAAAAAGTTACTCTAACAGCATTAATGCAAGTAGATAGAGAGAAGTAGAAAAGTTTCAAACAAGTTTCACGAGTTAAAACGTGTTAGGTACTTACTAAAATGTTAAGTAAATAAACACAGTAATCATTCAAATGCAAAAAAAACGGGTCCATAAACATGATCTGATTATAAAAGAAATGATAAACTACTAACTCAAATTTCTATTTGAGAATAAGCATGTACCTATGTATGGAAATAAATCTAATAACCAAAGTAAGTGTAACTAATATTATTAATTTAAAAACAGAAAATGCAAACCTCGTAAGTTTCGGATCATATCAGCATTGCTTACCCCATGACTTCGCCAAGCCATGATTATAGGAAGATTAACTCCCAGCAAGATGATTTTAAGCCATGAATATCCTATTGCGATTAAAATAAAAAAGAATGCGCTCAAAATATATATATTTTTTATTTTCACAATATTTTTTCCGCCTTGTAAAATATATAATTTAGTGTCAATCAAAAGTGTCTGACAAGACAACTTGTATTTTATCTATGTGACATTGACAGTGACAATCAAAGACTAAAATATAATGCTGTATGTGTATGGTGACCAGTCAGACAAGCAAGACAACAACAATAGACAATATTTATCTCACCTACTTCCACTGGGGGCTTACTATCACCTTTTATAAAAACGTTCAATTTCCATTCAGTTCAAAAGCAGGCCTACTTCTGCTCTGCTAATAATCGTACTAGGAGAGTATTAAAAGTGAACGACTATTGCACGAATTTCACCGAAGTTGAATGGTAACGCTTGTCTGTGGCCTGCTGTAACGCCATTGTCTTTTTAATAGGCATCGTTCAAAAACTTAAATCTCCTATTACCGGTTTTTTGAAAATAATAGAAACATGATTTTCTTAGGTATATACATATTCTAACTATGATTATGTATAACAAATTACCTTGATACCATATCTAAAAGCACTATAGAGCTCAATTTCACGTTCAAAACAACTTTGTAACTTTGAAAGATTGAATGTGATTTTGAACGTGTGTGGTTACGTCGTGCAACAATTTAAAAAAAAAATGTATTTTTGCGCGCCAAATAAATAATAATTATTTATTTGTATGTTTGTATTGTCTTCACAATGTCGTAAGTTTGTTTACATGATGAAAATATCCTGATGGTGTACTTAATTTACGCATTTTTAATTGGATTGGAATGTCGCTCAGATTTTATAACAATTAATGTGGTGAATTTTATTTCTAGTAAAACACGAACAAGTCGTGTTATTATGACCCAACTAGAGAAATAAATGCAGTTAGGTATAACAAATCCTTCCAAGCATGGGAACATAGCAAAATAATGTGGAAAATGTTTGCAGAGAGAAGATAGTATTTTTGGGCCCGCTATAGTGTAACGTCTATTAATTAATACCTAAAAAAAATAACCTTAATATCATTTTAAATTGTCGATTTTTGAAATAAAGTTTAACCTGGATCACGAAATCGCAATAAAAAGAAAATGTTTTGATAATGCACTCAATTGATTCAATTCCCGTTATGGTCGTCAGTGTAATAAATACGTGTATTGAAGCGTATATTTTAACTATTTTAAATAAAAATATATTATATTCCTATTATATTTATACAGATCGAGGTGGTAACCAAATCTATTTTTAGAAAAACCATTGCCGCTGCAGCAGGTCCTCCTGTGTTTAATCCTATTTTTTTAAGTTTACACTCTCGAGTTTAGTAAAAACAACTTGAAACGGATTGCAGTTTTTGGTTTCTTGTCAGTTTGACTCTAGTGTTGTACTCAGTTATTAACGGTTGCTACATATTAGTACTTAATCTGTGATTAACGGTCAGGCACTCGATTGTCCCGATTATGTAGTTCGAAAACTCAATTCAAGTTGAATCTAAGGTAGGTACTAGAGGGAACCTCCCTCCAGTACCTACCTTAAAGCAAGATCTAGAAAAATAGGTTACATGCTCTGTGATCCAGAATAAAGCAACCGTTCTTTATTGGTACATACATACATTTGATTTAAGTCAGTAAAATTCAACTAAGATCGGCTTTGTAAAGAGTGTTTCTCCTACTCACATTCCACTGTCAATCAGAAAATCAATGACGATACGACGACGATTTTAATGACAAATTACACGTTATCAACTTCTCCCCAGCGAAAGCACTAGGAAGTGGTGAAGGGCGGGCGTTTTGGGCGACTTTCTTTTGTAATTTTGACATTCAAAAAGTGATGATTCTCAGCTTAGTTTGAATACTTTATCTAATCGCGACTACATCAAGTGGCACATCGAGAGAAAATGGACTCGATCCTTTATTTAGAGTAATGAGTTACATATTATAATCAAGCTGCAGCACTATCTATCTGACACTGTCAAAAAGACAAGTGTCAAGAAGTGTCCAAAAACATTTCATTCATTTATTATACAGCATTGTAGTCTTTGATTTAGTCAGTTTCTTTCGAATTGCATGAAATTGATATTTCTGTTTTCCTGTGTGTAATTGAAGGGTTATCTTCACGACGGTACAGCATTTACTCCAGAAGGATGCGAAGACATTGTTGGCGTTGGCTGTTGTGCTTGTGCACATGTAGACATGGTATCAAGATGAGAAGTGGAGCGACCTGCATAATTTTAGATGAAATACTATTTACTTCTAAGTCGTCCGACGTTGAAATTGTTATCCTACATATTAGTAATAAAAATATTTTGTTAATTATGTGATTTTTGATTTCATGAACCGTTTTATACACCTTTAAATTGTTTAATCCTACTATTTATTACTGAAAAGTGCACTATTTTACTAAATTATAAAACCGAGGCCAAACTACTCACTAAACAATAGCTGTTTTAGTGTGCTCTATGTTATGATCGTATTTCTCAGTAGGTATTCCCGTTCGACAAGTTGAACTATTCTTTATTACCACTGTAATGTAGACATCCTAGGGAACAAATAAACCTGCAGCTTGTGACACTGAAGTAAAATTGTGCATTGAGTGGCGTGGGTCATCTTGCAGCTTCGCCCTCGATGCGGCTGGCTATAGGTAGTCCTGCGGAGGCGCGATGCCAGTCAGTGAATACAGCATTCGCAACAGGGTCGGTTTTAAGCAACCAGTAATAATCAATAATGTCTCATTTAGAGCTGTATCCACTAACTTAGCGTGGGCTGATCGGCTCCATACTGGACAGGCCTGCGGAAAAACAAAGCGCCATTCCAGTTGTTCGCACGACTTGAGCAGATGCCTCCCATCTGGTGGATGTTAGGCGACAGAGTAAGTGATTTCTGGGATGCACTTTCTGTTTGACATTTTCGCAGTTTCTCCGGGAGGGACCTATCCACAGAGTACTTTGATAAGACTAGTAAGACCTATCCAAAGTGATGCCAAGATACTTTGGGTGAGTACTGTAGCCAATGTAGGTGATTGGAACCCCTTGCCATAAGATAGGTATTTAATGTTCGTCCCGCTTTTCTGTTACGAACGTGGAATGCGCATGACTGCGTTTTAGAGGGATTTGGTTTCAGGTTTCAGGGCGTTGCTGAGATGGCGGTGGAAAGGTTGTTTTCAATCTCCTCAAAGTGAGTGGCTTGGCAAGAGGTCTGCGTACAGAAAGAGGGTTGTATTTGAGCTCACCGGTTGATCATTAGTGTAGATGTTAAACAGCAGAGGGGCCAGTACATTGATTACACTAGGCATTGCTACGTGTGGTCACTATTATTTTATTTTTAGTAGGTACTAGGTCAAATAAGAAAAATATTGATTCATAAATTCCCTTTATTCATTTCAAAAGGGTTATTTATTTTCCTAGTGCGACGCCGCGACGTCGTCGGTCGGTTTCTTTTTTCTATTCGATATTCACTCTCCAAATATTTCGTGCTCGTCACACATCTACAAAAGAATTAGAGAAATAATAAAAGTAAGTGTTGTATGGGCACTGAATTACAAAACAAAGTTGAAAAAGCTCGTCTAATAGTAACTTATTCAAGATGGGTATAATTTGACGTTACAAACGTTCAGCAGTCGTTTTACTGTTGTCAATTAGCACGCCATAGTATAAAATTCTATACAAAAAACAAGGTGAACAGTTTTTGTAAACGTCAGCGTAGCAGGGGGCTTACTATCACCTTTTAGAAAAACGTTCAATTTCCAGTCAGTTCAAAAGCAGGCCTACTTCTGCCCTGCTAATAATCGTACTAGGAGAGTAATAAAAGTGAACGACTATTGCACGAATTTCACCGAAGTTGAATGGTAATGCTTGCTTGTCTGTGGCCTGCTGTAACGCCATTGTCTTTTTAATAGGCATCGTTCAAAAACTTACATCTAATACTATTTTCATATTACCGGTTTTTTTTAAATAATAGAAACTTGATTTTCTTAGGTATATACATATTTTAACTATGATTATGTATAACAAATTACCTTGATAACATATCTAAAAGCACTATAGAGCTCAGTTTCACGTTCACAACAACTTTGTAACTTTGATAGAATCAACGTGATTTTGAACGTGTGTGGTTAAGTCGTGCAACAATAAAAAAAAAATGTAGGTATTTTTGCGCGCCAAATAAATAATATTTATTTGTGTTTGTAATGTATTGTCTTCACAATGTCGTAAGTTTGTTTACATGATAAAAATATCATAATGGTGTAGGTACTTAATTTACGCATTTTTAATTGGATTGGAATGTCGCTCAGATTTTATAACAATTAATGTGGTGAATTTTATTTCTAGTAAAACACGAACAAGTCGTGTTCAAAGACTACAATATAATGCTGTATAATAGTATGACCCAACTGCTTCGCCGGGAGTTCATAAATAATCCTAGAGAAATAAATGCAGTTAGGTATAATAACAAATCCTTCCAAGCATGGGAACATAGCAAAATAATGTGGAAAAGGGTTGCAGAGAGAAGTTAGTATTTTTGGGTTCCTATAGTGTAACGTCTATTAATTAATAGGTACCTAAAAAAATAACCATATTATTATTTTAAATAGTCGATTTTTGAAATAAAGTTTAACCTGGATCACGAACTCGCAATAAAAAGAAAATGTTTTGATAATGCACTCAATTGATTCAATTCCCGATAAGGTCGTCAGTGTAATAAATACCTGTATTGAAGCGTATATTTTAATTATTTTAAATAAAAATTAATTATATTCCTATTATATTTATACAGTTCGAGGTGGTAACCAAATCTATTTTTATTAAGTAGAAAAACCATTGCCGCTGCAGCAGGTCGTCCTGTGTTTAATTCCATTTTTAAGTTTACACTCTCGAGTTTAGTAAAATCAACGTGAAACGGATTGCAGTTTTTTGTTTCTTGTCAGTTTGACTCTAGTGTTGTACTCAGTTATTAACGGTTGCTACATATTAGTACTTAATCTGTGATTAACGGTCAGGCACTCGATTGTCCCGATTATGTAGAATATGTAGTTCGAAAACTCAATTCAAGTTGAATCTAAGGTAGGTACTAGAGGGAACCTCCCTCCAGTACCTTAAGGCACCTTAAGTTACCTTAAAGCAAGATCCAGAAAAAAAGGTTACATGCTCTGTGATCCAGAATAAAGCAACCGTTCTTTATTGGTACAGACGCCAGCACATCAAGTTACTACAATCTGTCAGATTTCTTTAATAGATTTTCGACTTTTTTGCTAAAGCATAAGGTTCAAGGTTGGGAAAATCTGACAGTTTCGGGTAGGTTGACCTGCTGGCGTCTGTACATACATAGGTATTTAAGTCGGTAACATTCAACTAAGATCGGCTTTGATTTAAGTCAGTAACATTCAACTAAGATCGGCTTTGTTCGGCTTTGTAAAGAGTGTTTCTCCTACTCACATTCCACTGTCAATCAGAAAATCAATGACGGTACGACGACGATTTTAATGACAAATTACACGTTATCAACTTCTCCCCAGCGAAAGCACTAGGAAGTGGTGAATTTTGACATTCAAAAAGTGATGATTCTCAGCTTAGTTTGAATACTTTATCTAATCGCGACTACATCAAGTGGCACATCGAGAGAAAATGGACTCGATCCTTTTTCGATTTAGAGTAATGAGTTTCATATTATAATCAAGCCGCAGCACTATCTATCTGACATTGTCAAAAAGACAAGTGTCACAAGAAGTGTCCAAAAACATTTCATTCATTTATTTATTTAGTCCGTTTCTTTCGAATTGCATGAAATTGATATTTTTTGTTTTCCTGTGTGTAATTGAAGGGTTTTAATGAACTGGAATCTTCACGACGGTACAGCATTTACTACAGAAGGATGTTGTGTTAATAATAATTGTTCAGTAAGATTTCAACGCAATGTGCGAAGACATTGTTGGCGTTGGCTGTTGTGCTTGTGCACATGTAGACATGGTATCAAGATGAGAGGTGGAGCGACCTGCATAATTTTAGATGAAATACTATTTACTTCTAAGTCGTCTGACGTTGAAATTGTTATCCTACATATTAGTAATAAAAATATTTTGTTAATTATGTGATTTTTGATTTCATGAACCGTACCATACACCTTTAAATTGTTTAATCCTATTTATTACTGAAAAGTGCACTATTTTACTAAATTATAAAACCGAGGCCAAACTACTCACTAAACAATAGCTATTTTAGTGTGCTCTATGTTATGATCGTATTTCTCAGTAGGTATTCCCGTTATACAAGTTGAACTATTCTTTATTACCACTGTAATGTAGACATCCTAGGGAACAAATAAACCTGCAGCTTTTAAGCCTCTGTGACACTGAAGTAAAATTGTGTATTGAGTGGCGTGGGTCATCTTGCAGCTTCGCTCTCGATGCGGCTGGCTATAGTCCTGCGGAGGCGCGATGCCAGTCAGTGGATACAGCATTCGCAACAGGGTCGGTTTTGACAGGGACATCGACGCGCAACCTGGTACAGACGCCAGCACATCAAGCTACTACAATCTGTCAAATATCTTTAATAGATTTTCAGCAACCAGTAATAATCAATAATGTCTCATTTAGAGCTGTATCCACTAACTTAGCGTGGGCTGATCGGCTCCATACTGGACAGGCCTGCGGAAAAACAAAGCGCCATTCCAGTTGTTCGCACGACTTGAGCAGATGCCTCCCATCTGGTGGATACGTTAGGCGACAGAGTAAGTGATTTCTGGGATGCACTTTCTGTTTGACATTTTCGCAGTTTCTCCGGGAGGGACCTATCCAAAGTGATGCCAAGATACTTTGGGTGAGTACTGTAGTCAATGTAGGTGATTGGAACCCCTTGCCATGAGATATTAATGTTCGTCCCGCTTTTCTGTTACGAACGTGGAATGCGCATGACTGCGTTTTAGAGGGATTTGGTTTCAGGTTTCAGGGCGTTGCTGAGAGGGCGGTTGAAAGGTTGTTTTCAATCTCCTCAAAGTGAGTGGCTTGGCAAGAGGTCTGCGTACAGAAAGAGGGTTGTATTTGGGCTCACCGGTTGATCATTAGTGTAGATGTTAAAGAGCAGAGGGGCCAGTACATTGATTACACTAGGCATTGCTATGTGTGGTCACTATTATTTTATTTTTAGTAGGTACTAGGTCAAATAAGAAAAATATTGATTCATAAATTCCCTTTATTCATTTCAAAAGGGTTATTTATTTTCCTAGTGCGACGTCGCGCCGTCGTCGGTCGGTTTCTTTTTTCTATTCGATATTCACTCTCCAAATATTTCGTACTCGTCACACATCTACAAAAGAATTAGAGAAATAATAAAAGTAAGTGTTGTATGGGCACTGAATTACAAAACAAAGTTGAAAAAGCTCATCTAATAGTAACTTATTCAAGATGGTTATAATTTGACGTTACAAACGTTCAGCAGTCGTTTTACTGTTGTCAATTAGCACGCCATAGTATAAAATTCTATACAAAAAACAAGGTGAACAGTTTTTGTAAACGTCAGCGTAGCAGGCCTGTTGCAGGCCTGCTAATAAGACCGCATAGTACAAAAAAGCAATGCAGTTCAACTTCTGCCCTGCTTTAAGAGGTGATAGTAAGCCCCCTGATGACGTCATGGTTAACCCTTGCCTTGCTGCCCTTGCGCTTACAGTTCACAACCGAACACTGTAAATCCGCTAATAAATAAAATAACTCACTGCTGTAACCCTGCGTTCCGAGTTGGGAAATAATCGATTAAACTCGTACCGAATTAGCGTGAGCGCGATAACGATGTCCCGTGAATCGTCATAGATGACGTCATGACATGCGCCATCTTGCGATAACGCCGACCATGCCCTAGAATAATATCACCCACCGTGAGCGCTGTCAAAAATGACAGTGTGTGAGTGTGAAAATGTGTCAGTGTGTTTTGTTTTGATTTGCATCTTATCATAAAATTAAACTAACGTGGCATTTTCGAAATTGTGCTTCTGGCTGATAGTCGCCACCTAACCAAAGAAGAAGAAATGTGATGTATATGTTACTGTAAAAGCCCGAACTGCGGTAAATCCTCAGATTTAGCATGTCGCACCGGTAAAAGTCCTAATTGTTCTATAATAATGGCACTGATTTAAAGAGGCAGTTGTAAATAGCGGTTTTGGTAAGTTCGCTCTTGCATTCTATGTCGACGGAGCCCCGCTTCGCCCCGCTTATTTCTGTGTAAAGGGTTTAAAGTAACCTAACCAAACCGAACCTCGGGGTGCCCTTCGCTCGCTCTTGCATTCTATGTCGACGGAGCCCCGCTTACCGCTCATTCAGTTATTGGACTGCTCAATTATTTTTAGAATTGACATTGTAATGTTTTTCAACTCATCATAATAACATCTCGAATATTTAAATAACAACTCAAAAAATTAGTTCCCTATAATAATCATCAATTTCTGACTTTTACCGGTGTTTGCGGTAAAACCTAAGATTTACCGACTGAATCGGCCGGTAAAAGTTTGAAATTAAAGATTATTATAGAACAATTCGGACTTTTACAGTAACATATACAAAGAAATATTGTAATAATATCGGTTTTACATTGAGTAAGCACTGTGAGCGCGTTGACGGGCGTTCCAAATTGTTGACAGCTCTCAGCTGTCATAATCGTAATATCTAAATCGGAACGCATGTGAGATGATGTGAGCGCTGCTGTGAGCGATTATAGCTAATTCGGAAAGCGGCCTTAGTATGTTTTTAACCGACTTTTAAAAAGGAGGAGGTTCTCAATTCAGATGTTTATGGCGAAAGCGTCAGTCAGGGTAGCCCGCGAAATTCATTTTTTTTTACTTTTTTTTAAATTTGCTGGTCAGTATTAAGTTGTACGTTGATTAAAATATGATTCGCGGCCGTAACAAATATGTATTTTACATAATTATAATCATTAAAGTCATCAATACAACTCTCTAAGACCAAGTAATCCCCAAGAATGACTATTTCATGAAATCTTGACATTTGGGGATTACCACGTATGAAATTCCACAAGACGAGACGGTATGGTCGAAAGAGAAAAAAAAAAAGTTATTACAAAAAATAAAAAACCCGACTGCGGTAAAAAACTTAAGTTAAAAGAACTGAAAAGCTAAAAACAAGCCCATTTTAAATTAAATAAAAGTTGGAAGCAGGCGGGACCCATACCATTTTTATTATATTTTCAAATTCAAATGGGTCCCGCCTGCTTTTTTTTAATAACTTTTTTTATTTCCAGCTTTTTAGTTTACAAAATTAAATGTGAAAGATTTCGCTGACGATTTAGTTCTTGGTACGTGTTTTTTACGATTTGTCACTTCGAATTACTTTAAACCATATAAGTTGTTTATATTTTTGTAATCGTCTTTTAAAGCCCTTTATTTTGATACCCCAAACGATAGGTTTTGAGAAAAAAATTTTTTTTGAAGACATACAGACGCCAGCACATCAAGTTACTACAATCTGTCAGATTTATTTAATAGATTTTCGACTTTATTGCTAAAACATAAGGTTCAAGGTTGATTGGGAAAATCTGACAGTTTCGGGTAGGTTGACCTGCTGGCGTCCGTACATACATAGTAGTCACCATATTGAATTTTCACTAATGTCATGTCTTTAGTGACACTCGCCAGACTAAGAGGAATCGATTGACGTGTGAATCATAAAAATCGGCCCAGGCGTTTGGTCTGTATAGTGCTTCAAAGGAACATACATACATACATAGGCTGATGAACACATTACCACTCCTTTGCGTCGCGCAGTCGGGTAAAAAAGCCTGCCCTTTGGGCGAATTAAGAAAAAAAAACCGTCACTGTTCTCTATATTTTTTTTGACGTGACAACGTCTTAAATTAGGTTGCGACTGGGAGTCACTTATGAAAAAGTGTAACGCTCGGTAACGTTACGATGAGTCACCGAACGAGAGAGAGGCCCGCCGAATGCCTTGCGTCTCTCTCCCACTCAACTATGATCGGATGATCGGTCGTTGTCACGTAAAATCTTCGCCCGTAAAACCGACTTTACAGGCAACCATTTTGACGTGACAACGTCTTAAATTAGGTTGCGACTGGGAGTCACTTATGAAAAAGTGTAACGCTCGGTAACGTTACGATGAGTCACCGAACGAGAGAGAGGCCCGCCGAATGCCTTGCGTCTCTCTCCCACTCAACTATGATCGGATGATCGGTCGTTGTCACGTAAAATCTTCGCCCGTAAAACCGACTTTACAGGCAACCATTTTTTTTGACGTGACAACGTCTTAAATTAGGTTGCGACTGGGAGTCACTTATGAAAAAGTGTAACGCTCGGTAACGTTACGATGAGTCACCGAACGAGAGAGAGGCCCGCCGAATGCCTTGCGTCTCTCTCCCACTCAACTATGATCGGATGATCGGTCGTTGTCACGTAAAATCTTCGCCCGTAAAACCGACTTTACAGGCAACCATTTTTTTTATAGTATTTAATAGTACTAGCAAAGAGTACTATAAGATATAGTAGTCTTACCAGTATTAAAAGTGCTCTGTGTAGTAGTCTATGGTCGGTCACTGTCGTCTCGACCACAGAGTACTTTTTGATAGACTGTCTCGACATTACGGCGAAAGCGCCAGGGTAGCCCGCGAAATTCAATTTTTTTTAGGTTTTTTGCAATTTGCTGGTCAGTATTTGTTGTTAAGTAAGTTTGTTGGTAAGTTGTACGTTGATTAAAATATGATTCGCGGTCGTAACAAATATGTATTTACAGAATTATAATCAATAAAGTCATCAACACAACTCTCTAAGACCATGTAATCCCCAAGAATGACTATTTCATGAAATCTTGACATTGTAATATATTATGTTACTTCTATATTATATTACGTCCATGGTTCTCGACCGCTAGGAGTAATAGTGTTCTGTGGTCTCGACTTTCAGTATACTATAATGTACTCTGTGGTCTCGACTGTCATCTCATTTCTTGCTGTTTTTCTCGTTCTTTAAAAACTTGCGTAAATTGTTTAGCTGGCTACATATTAGTAATCTGTGAAATTGTTGTAAATATACTAAGAAGCTATCCGAATATAAAAACGTGGAACCCATTTCATTTACTAATTAAATCTCAAAACAAACTATTATTACACTCATAAACTAAAGTTGGAATAATCTGTTTCTGAATTTCTGATTAGGTATCAGTTATAATTCCTCAAAATATGTCGAGTGCCTATGACTCAGTGTAAATAATGGTCAGTGGGTCGTCTTAGGGGCGGATTTTAAATAATATAAAAAGTTCAGTTAAATAATACAAGAATATGGTGTGTGACGGTCCTGATCCTCCTGAGAACAATCCTCACGAGCTGGTTCCGCCCCCTAGAAACGAATTGATAATGAACGGTAATCAGGGTGACGACAGTGACGAGGAACATGAATACTTCGGGTACGAGCCGTTGGCTCAAGGTCCAGAACAGGCACTTTCAGAACATGATAGCGATGATGATGCAGAGGTAGGTGCATTGAAATGCAACTGGTTAATATAGTAATGATTGTTACGTATAGTTCTATTCTATTTTTTTGAGGTTCTGGCTCCATCGATAACATTCGATGATTTTGCCAATGTCAAGGTATGAGAAGATAATTAAGATAATGAACGTAAACTGTTACACAACTATTGATCAGTGTTTGTAGCGGTGGCATCCATTGATCCCCATGCTAAAAAAGGACAAAACATTTTACGTACATACGTATAGTTAGTGGCCTGAACCTAGTGAGATTTTAATTACACAGCAAGTACTGCTGTAATTACACTGCAAGTACTGCTATAATTACACTGCAAGTACTGCTATAAGTAAACAAGTAGCCGATCTATTAATTACACTGCAAGTACTGCTGTAAGTAAACAATTAGCGGAATTCTGGGCCGAGTCCATTTAGATTGCTATCAACACGCTAAGAAGAAGAAGATTTGTCTGAATAACAGATGGGGCTTATTGGCCAGATCAAGCCAGGAAAATTATTTGTTAGCAGAAATGTAAGTTGATTAATATAAACATTTAAAGCCTGTTTTCTTTTATGTAGAATCCTGAAACACGTGGAGGCGATGTGCCAAGTATAGAAACAATGGAAAATGTTCTTAGTAGAGAAGTTTGGAGTGCACCAAGGCCAGATGATATACAGATGGACAATGAGCGAGCGCAACAGGTGAGACTAATTCAGCAAAACTTTTATATAATTTCCCTGGTTCAGTGTGTAAGCAAGAATAGTCTGTTGTATACACAAAAACTAATATTTCTCACAAATATATGTTTTTAAAAAGTGATAATTATAATAAATTCCAATTATTTTTTTTAGGTCATGAGAGCTATGGAAAACTTTGCTTTGCCCCAGGCTTCAATCCCAGAATGGGCTCAGAGCATCTCTGAAGAACAATGGAAACAGACTCTCAATGAACAAATAGAAAGATTGAAGAATAACAGATAAAGAATTAAGTATAATGTATTAGGATAAAAAACTATAAAGAAATATTATAATATCTAATATTCATAGTTGTATGTATAATATAAAGTTTATTTCATAGCTTACACATTTTTCTTACAAACTTGCATTACAATATCAAAAAATATTAGTTTATTTACTAAATAATAATGCATTTGATGCAGTAGGGTTACTATAAACTATTTTGCTTTATTCAATTTTAGGGTTACTATATTTTAAAACTATTTTGCATTATTCAATTTTTTGGATCAAATATAACGGCACTAAAAGTTACAAGTTTACTCCTTTCATTTCTTATAAAGATATAAAATGGTGAGTCTGCATAGAATTGTTCAGCTGAACGTGCTAATATTGCGCTCGTAGCCGCCACTGCCTCGGTCCCATATTCTAAAACAAAAAAATTTTTACTGAAAAATGTTCCAATGATTGAATCGGTATTTATTTTCGCTTGGATAGTGTAAATAAGCATAAATCGAAATTATTCTCATCTCAGGAGTAGAGTCAAACCTCACACCATGTAAATAGAGCTTGTGTGCTGACAGAACTTGTAAATGAATAAATAATATTGTTTTACTCTGTTAACTATACAACCCGCAAGAGTTCCTAGTGTGGGGCAATGTTTTTTTATAAAAAAAAAATAAACTTGAGATTTTGCTCGAGTGACATGAGCGCGCGGTACTGATACGTCGATGGCGAGAGCGGTAAGAGCGCGGGGGTCGAGAGGGGCCACTCGGGTCTCATTTTAACTCTTGTAGCACGCCATATTATTGTGTAGGCACGTCAGAGAGATGTCTGGTCTCTAACGCGTTATCACGATTGCTGGATGTCATCTACTGTCTCCCTGTTAGTGAATATCTCTCTCATTGTCATCATCATCGGCAGCCTGGTTCCACCCACTGCTGAGTTAATAGGCCTCCTCCCTTTTGTGCTATGATAGCATATAGTTTACAAAAATATTATTTCACATACCATTTATAGTTATCTTAACATCATGCAATATGGAGTCTACATGAATTCCTGGATTAGGAAGGCTGTCTAACAAGTCCCTATCTCCTCTTGTTTCAACTCCTCCATCCCTTAGTTTTGTAATTGTTTCCTCCTCCGTCTTATTCAAAACTGTATTGCTATTTATCATAAGAGCGAAGTTTGCTTCTCCTGGTATGAACATGGATTTAATCCCAATAGCTTTCAAAGTATTCTCCAAATTGGTGGTACTTTTAATTTCCATTTTAGGGAACCGTACAACACATTTTCTAGTGATCATCTGGTTTATTATGTCGTCAATATGCTCATAGTCTATCTTTTCCATAAGTTCTAACAATGTTAATTTTTTAGGGAACCTAGGTTTCAAAGCATACATAGTTGTTTCACTGTCATTATATGGCAATGCTATTATGTGCAAATCTGTGAACAAAAACGGTCATTACTTTAGTAAAGCGCGACCACACGACCCACGAATGGTTAACGTAGGCAATCATTAGGCACATTAATATAATGAATAGAAGACAAAGACGAACCATGTTTCTCAGAAAATAGATACCGATAATCCCCGAAACCCAACATTAGATCAGCCATGACTTCATCTGTTGGTCTTTTGAATGACATCCTGGAACATGTTACAAATTAATGAATTACACAAAAAAAAAACCGTCATTAATCATTGTAATATAATTGCCACAGTCCGTTCTACATCTGACAGCAGCATCCTAACAGCAACCTTATTTTAACAAGAATAAAGATCACAATGATTAAGACAGACTTGTCAGTGGCGGCAACCAAACAGCAACCTTATGGGAATTAAAATAAAGATCAATGTGATTTGGACAGTGATGCAAAACCAAAGGTAGAATAACAGACTGTGAGCGGACTGTAGTTATTAACGTGGTGTTGGAAAATCGCCTTCGTAAGTTCAAGGTTACCTTAGCAAACTCCTAATCCTAACTTTTTGCTGTTGACTTGGCACTATTCTAGCCATACCGAGGATTTCTGAGTAAAAATCACAATCATGTAAAACCCTGCATTTAGATCAACTAAGCGTATGTAGGTATCCTCAGAAACAAAGTTGCAGAGGTCAACTGCTGTTGTGTTTCGTATAAAGTAGGTAGCGTCGCATCTGATAAGACTGGAAAGGCCAACTGCGATGCTGTTTTATCATAGGTAAGTTTATCACGTAAAAATCATAGAATTCTGAAAAAAATATGTTGACGTAATGACATTAAATCTGTTCGCAGAATTTGACCTCTACCAGATTCACTATTGGTAAGTGCAAATACTCGTAAAACGGGTTTGATTCCTGGCTCAGGCAGAAGTTTTTTCAAAAAACAAAAAATACCGTTTTATTTTCCTCATAAATCAATGTCATAGTTGTTTTAACCAAATCGCTCTAACTCTACTCGTATAACCTACCAATGGTTTCGGATTTAGCGCTGATGCGCCGTCTCAAAAATATCACCCTTCTATAAACTGAAATAACTGAGTTCGGACTTTCGGACTGATTATTATGATTTACCGTAGGTAATGCAATATAATTATTAATTTTCTAATCTAATGTAACTAATGTAAGTTCCAAATCTTTGATCGATATAGTGCCAATATTAGTCTCTAAATAGAATGGCTGTGAGCCTGTGACATACGGACGCCGCCGGACGGACGCGGACGGTCGGACAGGACGAAAAATGCGGGTGGTCGTTTCTCCATAATCTCCATAGAAACGCTCTCGCCTGTTTTCTTTCTGGTTAATGACCATAAAGCAATGATTTATTACAGAATCATACATATTAAGTACTTGTATGTCCATGTTTTCTTTTTTAATGATACATTATTTTTATAAGCCCCTCAAAAGAGGTCGATTTAAACCACTGTCAACAGAAGCCTAGAATAATATTAAACAAGGTATAAACTACAAAAAAGTACAAATTTGACGACTAATAATGAAAAAAGAAAAACAGGGACACGGTTTATATCCTTAAATTCTTATTCAGTTTATGAAATTATATATCTTTTAAATTGGTCTAATATTGGAGGAGAGGCAATAGGCAAGAGTCAAATCTCGAATTATGACTCTTTACTTAGGCTTTTTCAAGTCTCTCCGACCGCATTTCCTCATGGGTTCCCCTTTTGCCATTTCGCTTCGAAACCATACAGCTAGGAGTCCAGTAACGAAAAAGTCGTATAACGAGTCAGTTAAAAAAAAAAATGACCACCAAAAAATAAAATGATAAAAATAGGTACTTAACTGGGTACCTATAAACTTATAAGTACTTACACAAGTTCTTGACTACATGAAATACTGAAAAGCAGAGTTCCTACCTTTCTATCGAATAATAATTATGTGTCAATTTAAAAGATTGTCAACGATAAAGGATTTACAGCTTGCAAAAAACAGCTGAAACTTAAGACATGTAGAGTTATCATGTCTTATAAGTTTTTTATAGGTAAGTAAATAATGGAGCGATCGATATTTCAGAAGTAAACCTTACTTTGCTGTGTATTCCGGTACAAAAGGCTGTTTCCACTGGCCACTAAAGTATAGTGCACTTAACAATACCACTTTGGTAGACATAGGAAGTGGTTGTTTTAAGAATTGCTCTATGTTTCCTTGCGTGTGATTATTCACCCATCTGAAAAGAGAACGATAAAACTTGGTCATTGGGATAAGTAAGTAGGTAAATATTTTTGAAGTGGAAACTTCTTTAGGGTTGGGCATTTTTTGAGATGGGGAAAAAAACCATTGAACTACTGTTACCGTAAGGGACACAGCGCGTGTTTTGTTTGAAAATACCCGCTTCAGATGTATTCGGTTGTTTTAGGGATGTACTCGGTTTTAATGTTATCCGATATCTCAGTGAGATGGCAAAGTATTCTGTTTGTGTTTTGTTTTCACTTCTGTCGGCACTCACGGAGTGCCACTGTTTTTTTTTATTAATCTTCAAGTAAGTATAGTGACTGCTGGATCTTTTCACACTCGGTCGTTAGCTGGTTTACTGGGTAGTGTGTTAAAAATCAGCTAAGTGCTAGTTGAGACGGTAAATAAACCTATTCTTAAACTTACTCATTAATCGTGTTCTTAGTTTCTTCACTTTCGTTAAAGTTGGCACTGAGTATCTCCCCCCGGTAGACGTCGTATAGATAGTTGCGATACATCTCACGTAACGGCGCGTGCGCATCCACAAACATTGCATCGGCGTACAAAGTTTTCGAAGAAACGTTAGTATTTAAACCCTGCAGAAGTTCGCCGAACTGTTCGTGGCTTTTGCGGTTTTGTAAAATATCTGTTGAAGTTTAAAAGGTAACATAATATGAACAATAAATCATTTTATTTTTAACGAGTCATGGTAGAAATAGGAACTTGTAGCAGCATTTGTAACATTTATAAATTACATTAGACATGGGATTATAGCATCACCTGTGTGACTAGTTGGATGAAATTCACACCTTTAGAATCTTCACACTTGGAATGAAATCAAACATTGTACCTAACGTAAGCAAACTTTACGCAAGTAATGTTTACCTTGGGAAAAACCGAGGGTCTCGGCGATTTCATTATGCGTTGTCCCGACACTTCCGAGTAGAGCCATGGCAAGCAGACCTAAAACAATTCATATAACATAAATAGAATAACATCACGCTTGTAATCCCCGAAGTGTTGGTAGAGGTGTAGGTATATAATTATAAATAGTAGCCCCAGTACACCCACATTTCGCCGTACCATGTAACAGTAGGCGAGCTTACCATAAACGGAGCACAACTCCTAATGGATAAACCCAATTGCACTTTGCGCGACCTGGGAATCGAACCGGGATCTTACGCTCGGAAGTAGCACTTGCGAGCACAAGACTAACGTACATTAGGAAAGTTTTTTTACCCGCCTGCGCGACCGACAGTACAATACGATTTGCTACATGCGTGCAAATTGACATCCACCTATATTTTAATTTCTGTCCATTGTCTCAGATTACTGACCCAAGTTACCGTACGTTGTGATCTATTGTCTCTAGATTGCCTCCATGAAGCATTATGTTTGGTGGATAATGTGGATATTATCTTTGACCGTATGTGTCGGTGAAAACAAAGAAGCTGTATTGGGGTTTGTAGTTAGAAAGTAGCTTATGTCGTCGTGCGTACACCGTTACGCACGACGCGGCGACGACATAAGCTATTCCAGTATTTAAGCTGACTTCTCATTCTACGAAAAACCTATTCAATGCGAGGTCAGCTAAAACTGAAAATGGATGCTTGATATCTCGTCATGTGTAGTTGTGAACGTTGTCGCAACTACTAGCAACGGTCGCCACGTTCGCGTCGCGGTCGCCGTCATCACGAGTCCCG
Source organism: Oligia fasciuncula (assembly GCA_963082905.1). Lineage (NCBI taxonomy): Eukaryota > Metazoa > Arthropoda > Insecta > Lepidoptera > Noctuidae > Oligia > Oligia fasciuncula. The sequence goes on along the minus strand of OY720395.1, from coordinate 7,907,090 downwards.
TGAAAAGTGACCGCACGGCGGAAACACATTGACTAACGAAAATTCCATTTCTACTCTTCCAGGAAGACAATTAATGTAACTCTTAGGCATTCAGCCTCAAATTTGGTGTAGTTAGCTGTAGCTGCAACTGCACCGTCAGCTCCTAACATGGATGTAGGTATCTACCTATATTTATACCTATGTCCATGCCTCGTACAAAGGAATCTGTAAACCAGATTCCGTTGTAAGAGGCATGGACTAGGAAGGTTTAAGAATTGTTATTATAATTATATTTCTTACCAGCTACACCTGTTGGTGAGACTATAATGTTATCATTTTTCTTTTCGTTCATCATTTTGACCAGTAGTTTGTAACCAAAATTATTTATAGTATTTGCTATTACGTTTTCCTTTTCGATAGTTGGCATTGTCGTGCTGAAAAATAGGTTTACAATTTAGTAAATCTGTTTTACTTAGGTAGTTCTGGGAGGTCTGTGATAATTCTCGCTCACTTGGAAGCGGTTTACGACCACGTCAAGGAGTCATGACGGTCCAAGAAAAGCACCTATAGATTGATCTACCTACTTGCCTCTAAGGTTATTAGATTACAAACCTTAATACTGGATCGACATCTACTGTCTTAACATCTACTGTCGTAACATCTACTGTCTCTTGTCCAGAAGATTGAATACAAAGTGTTGTTAAGGCTAAAAAGATCCACGCTCGGCTCACCATTTTCTGAAAATAAAATAATTGCACAGGTATTGGACAAGCAATATTTAGGTTCCGCAAGAACCCTCCTTTTTAGGGTTCCGTACCAAAATGGTAAAACGGAACCCTGGTAAGACTCAGTCTGTCTGTCACAGCTGGATATCTCAAGAACTGCTACTGCTATCAACTTGAAATTTGGAATAGTTTTAGATGACGTTTGCCCAACTATTTTTCAAATAAGAAAGAAATAAAAATATATTATGTATATTTTTTGCAACAGGACTGAAAAATTCGAAGTGGGGCTACTAGGGCATGTGGGGTATCATAATTACGAAAGAGCGCAGTTTGCACATTTTTAAACATTTTTTCTTTTAGGTCGCATAGTTTTCGACTTTTGATGAAAAAAAAAAAATACCGTTCCCCTCCCTCATCTCCGAAGTTTGCAAAGAGAAAAATCTGAAATTATTCTATGTCATAGAAGTTTATGTAAAGATTACAGGAATAATAAAACGAAGTCTCTAAATAGCACACACTTTTTCAGAAATCATCAACAAAAGTTACATTAGTTCCACTATCAGTCGAGATGGTGCGGACATAAAACTGAAATATTCTATACCGCAGTGCACAGTGTTAAAATTATCTGATGAATATAGGCCTCGCCGATGAAAATTTAAAAACATCGGAACCCTCGGTTTGCGAGTCCGACTTAGCCAAATCGGTTTAGCCGTTCTCGAGTTATAAATAGTGTAACTAACACGACTTTCTTTTTATTTATAGATTATTTAAATAATCATTATCATTACTTTTTTAAATAACACAGACATAAGGATCAGAGTTATTTCGTCATAAAGGCAAGCCTTTACGACGCGGACGTGATTATACACATAATATGTTTTTGTTAGTTTAGGTAATACTATCGAATAGAAAAAACAAGTTTTTTCTATTCCGTGGTATAGATAGATATAGAAGATAGATAGAATAGATAGGGTAATGTAGTGTAGGAGTAGGGTAGGATAGGGTAAGGGGTAGGACACCACCCGAACGAAGTAGCGCCGGGCAGCTAGAAATAATTTATATGGCAAAACAACGTTTGCCGGGTCAGCTAGTCTTTACATAAACTTCTATCACAGAATAATTTCAGATTTTTCTCTTTGCTAACTTCAGAGATAAGGGGGGCCGGGGAACAGTGTTTTTTTTTACATTTTTCATCAAAAGTCGAAAACTATGCGGCCTAAAACAAAAAGAAAAAACGTTTGAGAATGTGCAAACTGTGCTCTTTCTTAATGATACCCCACATGCCCTAGTAGCCCAACTTCGAATTTTTTAGACCCCCCCTCAGTCCCTGTTGCAGAAAAAAATTTTTTTTTTATTTCCTTCTTATTTGCAAAATAGTTGGGCAAACGCATTGATTTATAAAAACCCTTATATATCAATGGGCAAACGTCATCTAAAACAAGTTGATAGCATTAGTAGTTCTTGAGATATCCAGCTGTGACAGACAGACAGATTGAGTCTCACCACAAGGGTTCCGTTTTACCGTTTTGGTACGGAACCCTAAAAAGGTGCTCAAAACAAACAGTGGACAACATCTAAGATGAAAGTATCAGTTTTGTCGCGTTAGGTTTGAACCTATCCGGAAGAATGCTACCTAGTCTTTCGTTCTCGTTGGCGTGAACTGAGACCTAATATCTTTTTTCACGTCCGATTTGAAAATATTTCGCGGGCCGGATCAAAAAGCCAGATCCGGGGCCGCGAGCCGGGTGTTGCCCGTATAAATAGGCTAAACAAAAAAAATAACTACTAAGTGAGCCTTGGCTAAAATACTAAAATCTATAGACATGTATTTAGATATTTTTTAAATTATATTATTATGATGATTTTGGTACCTACCTACGTAATGTAAGTAGTACCTACTCTTATCTATTCCAAGGCACGCTATAAATGTAGATTCGTAATTTTCGTCAATGTCAAGTTATCGATCGAGTGGAGTCAACAAAGTGTTTAAAGTGATAAATCAGCCAAACAGAATGAAAAATGTTAAATACCTATCTACTTATTATGAGTAAAAATGATCCGTTATAATTATGATAAACGAAATTTGTGTGTTGAACTAGCGGGAAATTGATGTAGGTACCTAACAGGTAAATTGATGGCTTAAATGCAATAACTATGTATTGTGTATCACTGTGTATTGTAAAAAGCGTTTTACAAGCATAAGCATACAGCCTCATTATCGAAATAAATATCCTAAAGTATTTTTTTTATTATTAAAATAATTATAAGAAGGAAATTAGGTTTTAAGTACTCACTTGGCCGGTATCAGAATTAAATAAACTTTTATAATATTCACAAACAAAATACACGTCTACTCGGCAGATCAACTCTCAGAGCAACTAACCTTGTAAGTTGTACCTACGAGTGTGGGACCAAAATGAATCATTTTAGTTCATGGAGGCCAAACAAAAGGCCAGTTATATCTTTAACTTTTAACCCTAGCTTATCTAGGCTCCAAGCTTCCTCACTTAGATTTATTTCCTATACTTACCTACCTATCTTTTTAGGGTTTTGTACCCATCGATTTATTATATTAAATCTCTGTCTACCTAAAAAAACCGGAAAAGTGCGTGTCGGGCCACGCACAGTGGGGGATTTCGTAGTTGGGATGAAATATTTAAATAGGTATCTACACATGCACATTAATGATCTTATCGACCGCAAAAATAAGTTTGTATTTCATTCATCTATATAAATATAATAAAACAGTAGAAAAACGGTGTCTGTACAGTCAGCGTCAGAGAAATGGAACCCCCCCAAGACTTAAAGACTATCGCCCGAGCACGCTCAGGCCCGCCGTCGCTCGTCGATCGAGCGACGCGGCGGGCGGCGGCGCGGCGGGCGGCGGCGCGGCGGCGCTGGCGCGTCACGTGAGCCTTGAGCAGCTCCCTCCTCCGCCGCCGCACCCATCTCTGCCCGAGCGCATCCAACGGTCCGAATCAGATATTATTTGCAAGTTTCATTCAAGTTTTTAATAATTCTTTAAGGTATTTTTTCGGCTTCCTTCTGGCCGAACCGTATACCAAGAATAACTTACAAAAAGACACTTTGCGTGCGATTAAGATACGAACCCGCATCACCAGGCGCCAGCCGATCATCGAGACCGTGTCTTATACTACTAGGCTATTGGCTCAGTTGTCAACCTTAACGAAAATTGGAATAGTATTACTCCTTATAACGAACAAGGTTATTAACGGTCTAATCTTCTAGATAATAAGGTTTAAATTTCAACTTTCGTTTTATATTTAATACCTTAGTTTTACAAAATGCAATACGCATTAACTCCTCAATTAACTAAAAGATAAGGTTGAAATTAGCATAGATTTCTTGTTTGGTTGAATATAATGTGTTGATTCCGATTGTTGCACTACCGTCATTTTACTTCAGAAACTTAACTGCTGTATGAACTGCGAGTTAAGGTTGAATTTAGAATACTTCTTCGCTTTATTTAGTAAACTGTGATTGAGGGTATAATTATTTTTTAAATGGTTTCGTTTTCGTGCCGATTCGCTTGTGTGTAATTATCTTCGTCGTAATATTATCAAATTTATTAAGTTTTTGACCAGTTGATTCTATTAACCGATGGTATGGTTTGATTAACAACTTTTTTGAAGGCTAAAATTGTTGTTATCTGGGAACAGGAACAAAGCATAAAGAAAATAGCACGAGTTATGGGCATAACGGTAAGATTTATGTTATACTTCCACATATTACCTATTTATTGTTGCAATAATGTTGCATTATTACTTACTAGTTGGATGTTTTTATGTATTTCTAATATTATTATTTTCATTGCAGAGAAAAACAGTTCGTAGATGGATACAAAGGTATCAAGCGACGGGTGATGTGAAATGTGATCGCCAAGGCCAGAGAAAATACAAATGGAGCGACAACGTAATATTGTGAAAGCTCATTTAGTGGCACCCTTCAAAACTTCAAGAAGTGATAGACTGTGACATCCTCTCCGTTATTATAAGGCAATTTACTCGGCAGATTGATTGTGTAACGTATCGGATAAAATTGCGTTGGAACATATATGAGCAAGTATTAATAATACCCAAAATTTGTGGGATCATTATCTCGTAGTTAATCAAAAACAAACAACCTTTATAATTATTATCAATCCAGATAATCTGGTTTACAAGTAGTCTTGTAATGTATTAACGATGCACCATCTGACCTCACATATTTTTCCAATGTTGTGTTAAATAAGGGTTATTAGAAAATGTGATAAAAGAGAAAGATGTATATTGCTATACTATTATAGTTTAGCATGTTGATTCTTCCTCTGTAATTCACAGACACAAAGACAAAATTTCTTTTTTTTTAAAGGTTTTTTTCCGATAAGTAAATATAAAAAAAAAACTGTTTTCACAACTTTAAATAAATAAATATTATTGTCGTTATGTTTCTATAAATATATATATAAACGAACCTTTATCTAATGTTAAACGTTCTAAACCTCATCCAGGGTATCTATTTTGTGTTTAGTTAATATTCTAAGTAAATAACCCCAATTTAACACAGATAGAAAACTGTATACTCAACCTGGAAGTGGATTCCATGAAGTCCTAGAAATGTAATTAGAAAAATAAATGAATATTGTTTATCAAAATGCCTAGCTTTTATTACAAACCTCCATTTGGTTTCTTAAATAATAATTAACGAAAATCACCTAATAAAGAAACTAAAAAAAAGGGTAAATAAATAAAATAAAGGAAAAAGAAATCTTCTCATCCGCGGATTTGAACTCGTGACCACCGCATCGCCAAGCCGCAGTGTTAACCATTAGACCAACACGCCACTTACGTTACATTACGAAAAACTTAAATAGGTTTGATGTCAATACCAAGGGGGGGACCTTATTTGTGAAGCGAACTGTACATTGAAAATATTAAAAAAAAAAAAATTGGGGGGGGTTTAGAAACAGTATTAGGGTACGAATCCGAAAAAAAAATTCTGTCTGTTTGTCTGTTTGTTTGTACACGCTAATCTTTGGAACTACTGGAAGGATTTGAATGATTTTTGTTTTGTTGTATAGGTATTATGTCTGGGCAACATATAGGCTATAATTTATCTTGGAAACTTGAACACCTGATGCAGAACCGCAACAGACCAGCTAAACTATAAGAGATACAAAAATGGTACCATAGCAAAAATTGTTCCACGTGATGAGCATTTTCTGCCGAGAGAATAAATTTGAAGATCTCGAACACCTGATGTGGAACTCCAAGAGCCCAGCTACACCATAACATATATAGGAATGACGTCTTAGCAAAAGTTGTTCGGTCTGATGGGCATTTCCTGTTGACTTATAAAAAAACTGGCCAACACAAAGGGTTCCGTACCACAAAGCAAAAACGCCGAAAAAAACCCGTTTGTTGTATGGGAGCCCCCCTTAAATATTTATTTTATTTTGTTTTTAGTATTTTTTGTTATAGCGGCAACAGAAATACACCATCTGTGAAAATTTCAACTGTCTAGCTACCGCGGTTCTTGAGATACAGCTTGGCGACAGACAGACGGCAAAAACGCCGAAAAAAACACGTTTTTTTGTATGGGAGCCCCCTTAAATATTTGTTTTATTTTGTTTTTAGTATTTGTTGTTATAGCGGCAACAAAAATACATCATCTGTGAAAATTTCAACTGTCTAACTACCGCGGTTCTTAAGATATAGCCTGGTGACAGACAGGCGGCAAAAACGCCGAAAAAAACACGTTTGTTGTATGGGAGCCCCCCTTAAATATTTATTTTGTTTTTAGTATTTGTTGTTATAGCAACAGAAATACATCATCTGTGAAAATTTCAACTGTGTAGCTACCGCGGTTCTTGAGATACAGCCTGGTGACAGACAGACGGCAAAAACGCTGAAAAAAACACGTTTGTTGTATGGAAGCCCCCCTTAAATATTTATTTTATTTTGTTTTTAGTATTTGTATTTATAGCGGCAACAGAAATACATCATCTGTGAAAATTTCAACTGTCTAGCTACCGCGGTTCTTGAGATACAGCCTGGCGACAGACAGCCGGCAAAAACGCCGAAAAAAAAACACGTTTTTTTGTACGGGAGCCCCCCTTAAATATTTATTTTATTTTGTTTTTAGTATTTGTTGTTATAGTGGCAACAGAAATACACCATCTGTGAAAATTTCAACTGTCTAGCTACCGCGGTTCTTGAGATACAGCCTGGCGACAGACAGACGGCAAAAACGCCGAAAAAAACACGTTTTTTTGTATGGGAGCCCCCCTTAAATATTTATTTTATTTTGTTTTTAGTATTTGTTGTTATAGCGGCAACAGAAATACATCATCTGTGAAAATTTCAACTGTCTAGCTACCGCGGTTCTTGAGATACAGCCTGGTGACAGACAGACGGACGGACGGACGGACGGACGGACAGCGAAGTCTTAGTAATAGGGTTCCGTTTTTATCCTTTGGGTACGGAACCCTAAAAATCGAAGATCAGAAACATCTGATGTGGAAATCAAAACTATCACTAATTTCACCTCCACGCGGTGAAGGCGGTAACAGTTTAGGACTGATTTTCGATGACGATGGTATATCATTGAAAATTTGACTCTACTGGCCAAAACTCCCATTTTTTTTTTAACGTGATTAAATGCTCATGCGTTCTGCACTACCACGGGGAGATAGTACAGTTATGTGGGACTCTAACCCACTAAAACTCCACGGTGTCCTCCTCTGCCGCTTACGGCGGGAATATGGGCACGCGTTAGCACTCATCCGTGAACCCGCCGCGGCTGTCCGTCACCGGACCCTCCTCTGGGGAGTACTCCCCATCACCGGCGCACCAGAACACATAGCACGCCGTGACGACCCCAGGGACCAAACCAGCACATGGGCGCCAGACGACCCCGTGTCTGGGCACCCTTGGTAGGGGAGCAGTCAATTAGATTTTAATTGATCAGGTATCTTCTTCACAATAAAACTATAACCATGCCTAGAAAAAGGTCAAAGCTTTTCCAATGTTCCAAAGGAGCTAAAAGATTGCGGATCATAAGATCCCAAGAATCTACCGAAGAGCGTCAGGAGAGACTTGATGCTGTTCGAGAACATCAGGCTGCAACTCGCTCCGTGGAAACCTCTTCGGATCGCGAAGCACGCCTGCATTCTCAGCGTATTTACGCATCTACATCCAGGTCTCTAGAGACCAGTGAAGAATATGATGCGCGACTGACCGCTGATCGTGAACGTCATGCATTGTCTCGCGAGTCGGAGACGTTCACGGATAGAGAATTGCGCTTGAGTTCCAAGCGTATCTACGCATCGACTTTTAGGTCTCCAGAGACAAGTCGGGAACGTGATGTGCGACTGACCGCTGATCGTAAATGTCACGCATTATCTCGCGAGTCGGAGACGTTCGAGTTCTCAGCATATCTACGCATCTGCTTCTAGGTCTCTAGAGACAAGTGCGGAACGTGATGCGCGACTGTCCGCTGATCGTGAGCGACATGCATTGTCTCGCGAATCGGAAACGTTTACCGATACAGAATCACGCTTGAGTTCTCAGCGTATTCGCACATCTACTAACAGGTATTTTGAAACAAGTGATGAACTTGAGATTATCATACATTGTCCCGAACACGCACACAACAAAATACTCATAATCAGTTAGAAAGTGAGAAAGAAAGAATTGCTGGAGTACGGCATGAAGAGACAGATTAAGAAGAGCGCAACGAACGTTTGAATTCTGATCGACTTCGACATTCTCTGAACAGAATGTCGATATCATCTGAAGAATCGGATGTGTCTCAAGTTATAGCCGTAGGGCATGGCGACCTTCCTTGGGTTGATAAGGAACGGAGTGCATTTACGTATACTCCTATGATTGACTACGCCACATATTCCGCCATCGGAGGTATGGTTCAAAATTGTACTTTTTGTGAAGCTGTTAAATGGCAAAAAGAAACAAACGGTATGTGTTGCTCAGGTGGGAAAGTACATATTAAAATATTACAAAATCCTCCAGAAATATTAAGATCACTGCTAATCGGTGACCATCCACAGTCAAAACATTTCTTGGATAACATACGTTCGTACAATAATGCCTTTCAAATGACATCTTTTGGTGCAGAACAGATTTCAGAAGGCCCATTTATGCCAACATTCAAAGTGCAAGGCCAAGTTTACCACCTTATTGGTACATTATTGCCTGAAAATGACGTCTCGAATCGTCTCGCGCATCCCGTTGTTTTTCAGTCCTGGGCTCTTAGAATTCGACATCAGACGTTTCAGATCTCCGATTTTGACGACCCCGTTGTCGCTGGCATAAGCAACAGGATCCGCGTACGAAGTCGCGGGCAGAAGCTAGTAGAAAATAAGTTTGTACCTATTGTTTTGTTTCATTCGAAAAACTATGAAAAACCAAGTTATTTCTGCGGTTGTTACCGAAAATATCTCAAAAACTACGGAACCCTTGTTGGATCACTTTGTTGACCGGTTGTCACGAAGACCCTTTTTCACACGAACGAATAGAGTTAACAAATTGAAATACGTCTGCGATCCCTTAGACGGGTAATATTCTAGCTTCTAATCTAAGTCAAAACATTCAAGAGATAGCTCCGGTCAAATGTCACTTAATTTGACGATTGTCTACCTACCTTTCTCACTTTTCAAGGTTTTTATTTCTTTACTTACTTTCTACATGGGACTTAAACATAACTGGCGAAAGGGTTGGGCAGAGGTCTACAAATACAGTATGCCTACACCCATACCATACTGCATGGGTCACCAAATGGCGGACCGCGGTCCGGATTCCGACCACCCGCTGACCTATCTTGTGGGAACCAGCACCCTAATTGCGTAGGTAACACACTATCTTGTGGGAACCAGCACCCTAATTGCGTAGGTAACACACTATCAATCGGAATCTGAATCATTTTGAAGCAAATTGCTAATCCATTGCTTCATAATTAGTTCGAAAAAATTGTCTGCTCAACACGTAAATTATAACGCAATTCATGTTGTTGGTTGAACGTGGGTTGAACAGTCAAAATGAAACCGATTCCGATTGATAATGTGTTACGCAATTGCCCCGCTGTACTAGGTAGTAGGTACTACAGTACCTACCTAACTAAAACGTAAATCCCCGCGACCGACAGTCTTAATATTATTTTTTTAAACGAATCCCCAACAAAACTAATTGGTGATTCCTGCCATACTGTATGATGTTAGACCTCTGCCCAACCATGGGAAACTAGGTACTTATGAGATATAGGTAAGACACAACAGACTTGCCATTAAAATATATTAGTAGGTAACAATAGTAACATCATTGAAGAAGTAAATGAAATAAAATTTCTTGGAATAAATATTGATAGGTAATTATTGTAATTGGAAATCTCGTAAAGATCTTGTTTGTTAAAAACATCAAAAATTCGGCAATTCGGAAAATAAATAAAAAACATAGACAGAGGGGCCTAAAAAGGCCACTTTTGCAGAATCATAAAAGGAATTCATCAAATCATTATAAATCATAATAGACAGTTAACTGTTAAGTTAATCGTATCAAATCCCATTGGTGAAGGATTTTTCAGTTATTTTTTTTTTGTCTGTGCTTAAATACCAATCCAAATCCAATCCCAATCTCTTGCAACGAAAAAAAGCAAAATACGTTTATGATTCTGCCAAAGTGGCCTTTTTAGGCCCCAGAAACAGCATTATCAAATGCCAAAATAATTACCACAGTCATTTAAGTTCGGTATTGAGGTATGGGATAAATAATTATGGGGAAACTCTACAGACGTCCAGAGAGCTATTATAAGCCCATAAAAAATGCTTACGGTCAATTTATAGTCTCAAGTGGATTGATTCGTGCCGACCCATATTCACTGATAAACGTTTACTTACACTTCCATCCCTATACGTTTTTCAAAAACCTCTAAGGATGGAAGTGTAAGTAACCGTTGAAATGTGTAAATTCGTTAGAAACCATTAAATCACTTTTATAGCCCAATTTAAAAGGAAGACAATACAAAAACCTCTGGTAGTACAGTCACGAGCAAAAGTATGTATACATTTGGCTTTATTCAAAGACGATTTTCTCCTTTATTTTTGAATTAAATTTTATATTAGTAGGAACGTAGTATTTTCGAACCCATAGGTATATGTAAAGTGTCGTATTTCAACGTTGCATTCGTTATTTCGTGAAAAAATCGCAATTTAAAGTTGCCAAGTGTTGACATATTATTGCTCGTGACTGTACCTCGAGCTCGAAACATATTAAAGTTATGTAACAGAAACTGCTACACCATGGCGGTGAAAGTTTATAATAAACTATCGGAAAAAATAAGAAAAATTAATAACAATAAAAATGGCTTATTTGTGACTGATGTTTCTATTCAATAGATGATTATTTTAATTTTAAGCAGACATGATGCCCCTACTTCATATAAATTTACTGTGTGCGTTACCCCAGCCAGATATTGTCGAAAATCGTCATCTAAGTGCAATAGATAATTAGATATACAGCTTCTGTAAATGGTAAGCACATTTTTGAATTTGGTAAAGTGATAGTTTTTTAATTATTTGATAAAAACAGTTCCGGCTGGAGTAACGTTACCCCAGCCAGATCTTTTGTTTTATAACGGATATATTGAAATAAATTTTATCTAAATAATTAGATATCAATTTGAAATAAATGGTACAACTTAATTTGTATTTGCTATGGTTGCGAAGATATTTAAAATCCTGCTGGGGTAACGTTTGCACGATTGCTATAGCTTGGAATTGACTAAACGGATGATTATATTTTTTTTACAGGACATCTGGCTAAGTTATAAAGAAAATTCAATTTGTTCCGGCCACGGCGCGCAGCCGAGTTATTTGAATATAAATACAGCACATTTTTGAATTTGGTAAAGTGATAGTTTTTTAATTATTTGATAAAAACAGTTCCGGCTGGAGTAACGTTACCCCAGCCAGATCTTTTGTTTTATAACGGATATATTGAAATAAATTTTATCTAAATAATTAGATATCAATTTGAAATAAATGGTACAACTTAATTTGTATTTGCTATGGTTGCGAAGATATTTAAAATCCTGCTGGGGTAACGTTTGCACGATTGCTATAGCTTGGAATTGACTAAACGGATGATTATAATTTTTTTACAGGACATCTGGCTAAGTTATAAAGAAAATTCAATTTGTTCCGGCCACGGCGCGCAGCCGAGTTATTTGAATATAAATACAAATTAAGTTGTACCATTTATTTCAAATTGATATCTAATTATTTAGATAAAATTTATTTCAATATATCCGTTATAAAACAAAAGATCTGGCTGGGGTAACGTTACTCCAGCCGGAACTGTTTTTATCAAATAATTAAAAAGCTATCACTTTACCAAATTCAAAAATGTGCTTACCATTTACAGAAGCTGTATATCTAATTATCTATTGCACTTAGATGACGATTTTCGACAATATCTGGCTGGGGTAACGCACACTTCTAAAACTTGCGTTTTTAGGGTTCCGTACCCAAAGGGTAAAAACGGAACCCTATTACTAATACTTCGCTGTCCGTCCGTCTGTCTGTCACCAGGCTGTATCTCATGAACCGTGATAGCTAGACAGTTGAAATTTTCACAAATGATATATTTCTGTTGCCGCTATAACAACAAATACTAAAAACAAAATAAAATAAATATTTAAGGGGGGCTCCCATACAACAAACGTGTTTTTTTCTGCGTTTTTGCCTTGTGGTACGGAACCCTTCGTGTGCGAGTCCGACTCGCACTTGGCCAGCTTTTTTTAGCGTTTAGGTCCTAATTATTGAATTTATGTTGGGAGATTAAATGAAACGCTATAATATCAATCTTTTATAAATATTGGTAAATATAGGTCAAATGTGGTACAATTAAAATCAGAGGAAATATTTCTATCAATTTCATATCAAAATGGAAACATCCACGCATTATTTTCTACACTTTATCATTATATTAACTGTAAGTAATATTATAGGTACCATAATTATCTGTATAGGAACTTAAGCTTAGTAGTGACAGGGTGAGATGTTCAAATATTAGATAGTGTAATTAGAAACTAATTAAAATTTGAAGATTTTAAAGCCTCTTCAAAATTTTCCGATCAATAAATCAATTATTAACCCATGGAGGCATTGATCAACGTAATGGATAAATTACAGTAATACTTGATTTAAAAAATATATATTCACCCTATCACTAAATTCTAGACTCGCTAATCTGAAATCCAAAAGCTCAATAAAACAAACGTCTAAGGATAAATGCAATTTAAACTGTGGGAATTATGAGTACGAATTTTATTCCAGAATTAAATTATTATAAACAATATTTAAGTAGGTATTATAATTATGTTTTACCAAATGAATTAATTGAAGAACATTATTATAAGGTTATACTTAAAGATGAATTATTTTAAACATATATTAAGTGAGCGAAAGTCAATTAGACTTACTTCTAATACAATTGCACAAAATAATCCAATTGTTTTAGTCTGTATAATGTTTAAAATAACGCCCACCTAAATCCATTACAATAAAATGCGATAGAGTGTAGAAAATGGAAATATTCACATTGAATGTGCTGAAAACCAATAAAACATGGCACATTAATTAATCCTATCGGAGAATACGACAAAATAGTAACATTGCTAATGCAAATGATGAACCATCATTTATAACATCTCTCACACAATGTTGGTACAAATATTATACTTACAACTTATTGTCCTAATAAAAATAAGATTAAAAACTGAATGACGGTGACAATTCAAATGCGATCCTTGAGATTACTCATAATTAATTATAGCAGACCATCAATGTATGTTGTGCATTTCAAGCAAATGACTGTCGATGTCGCGATGACTAAAAAATGTCGTCAGTCTTTAAAGTTTTTACAAAAAACGCATGCATTGTAATAATAACAAAATGTAAAAATTTCAAGTATTTATATGTTTTATTGGTTTTTAGCGAAATATACAAAGAAAAGTGGTCGATTAAATGTACAGACGATCATCATTTACAAACTAATTAATAAGAAATAACCATTTTAATACTTTAAGACATAAATAATAACACATTTTAAACAATTTAACTTGCTTCTTTGACTTAAAATCTCTTATTACTATTTTTGACTACACTAATAGTATAACCAAGTCCGTTATGTTACATTGTTAATTATCCTATACTGACATAATGTAAAGGCGGTAGGCAGACAACTCCTTATAACTACGGACTCAGAAACAGAGTGCGAAGTAAGCGTCGGGAACTGATAGTAGTATGTATAAAACTAGGGCTACTCTACACGAAATTAATCATTTAAAATTTTTCTTTTTTATGCAATAAAATCTGTTGTTGATCAAGTCAAAATATTGTTTGAATAATAATTTATTAACATTAATTTGATTATTTAGCATAGCAATCAGTTTTGAAACATCTGTAATTTCATGTTTAGAACCCTATGTTCTGTATGATAAACAAGTCCTATTAAAATACATACACAGAAAACACTTGATACACACCACAACACTAAGTAACCTGACAGAGTTAGAGAGATCTCTTGTGTATAAATATATTTTTAATTTTCGTAATGGAAAACTTATCTACACATAAATTTTTCTAGTCATAAGTACCATAATGTATGATTGACATTATTATTGCTAAATGTTAACAGTGTAGGGATCTCTGTACGGCTGTCAGGTCCACAATACAATTTTGGACTACATTATCACAACGTACATACATATAAATAGCTACATAAACGTGACACACACACACACGTTATTCTATCAATATGGTGACTTGAACTAGCGTAACTTAATAATGAATAAATGATCAGTCTTAAAAATTCATATGGTTCCGTGGACAAGACCATAGCATTATGACATCTGGAAAGCGTTGTACTTGTTGATCCACTCTGTTGCTGAGTCAAACTTAAAATACATTCAAAACTTATATGAAAAATATTAACAAAAGAGCACGGCGTTTACATATATAACAAAAATTACAGCACATTAAAGCAAACATTAATTAATCACTGTATAGAATTATATTACCTAAGTCACAGGAGAATGTAAGAACTGTGAACTTTAACTCTTCTAAAGTAAAACAGTGGAACATGATAATTCACTATAACTTTATCCCAAAGGTAGATTAAATCGTCACCTATTTGGTAGAATAATCTAGTAATTGTAATTCCAATATCAATAACTTGATTGAATACTTTATTTTCAATCTTGTGTTAAAAAATCTGAGCTATTTAGATTATGTGCTTTTATGTAGAATATATTTTATCTCACTTGTGACATGATATACATTATTATAGTTCTTTAATAAAACCTCCTATTAAATCAACTGGTCTATAAAATGGGCTGTGTTCTGTGACACCTTGTTACTTGTTGTCAACTACACTATCTATTACATAAATCCTAACCGATTAAGGGCTGATTTTTCAATGGACCGATAATTATTTTTTCGTGGAATAAATTTGACGTCTGACAGTTTTTGTTTGGAAGAACTGTCAGAAATTCAAAATCATTCCTCCGATAAAGTTATCTGGCGTTAGAAAAATCAGTCCTAGACCTAAAAGTAGAGTTTCAATTAAAGAATGCTTTTATGAAGCAATACATAATTACACTAATCAGTTAAATTGAATACAATACATCATTAACTCATGTTCCAATCAACAATGTCTAATGCAGAATAACTCTTTAGTGAGAATTCAACAACTTGGAATGCTCTAAAATTTCTGTATCTATAATTTAGGGATGGCAGCATAAAGTGCCTATAATTTACTAAAGTCACATACAAAATACGCATTACACTGGGCATTCTAACATGAACAAAAAAAGCAGCAACACTGGATAAATATTAGTCAATACATTATAATTATTATAGATTCTATATCAACGTTTTAATTAAATATCATAGTGATTTGTCACCCTTATTTTTCATTCTGAGTATCTTGTCTCAAGAAATTGTTTGTTAATTTAAATGGCACACCAACAGTTAGTTGGTGAGGGTCAAATTTAGTGACTATCCTAAACACCATTATTAAACTATGCACCTACTACATTTATATCATGTGACTTTACATACATCAATTAAATTAGAAAGGATTTTTAAAATTATTTTATTTTTCAACTGCATAGTCAAAGACTTGTTATAACCGCATGCCTGCATACCCTGCATTCTACCAAAAGCCAGTCAAGCTAACAGTGATAAATTAAGTCCTTGCTGTGACAATAAATGTAAAATGCTAGACTAGCAGAATGCAGGGTTAATTTTCTACACAAACCAAATGCTTTCCATTAAAGAACTATCCAGTGTCCATGATGCAACTTTAAGCCTCCATGAATCTCTTTCAATTTATTATGGCAATAACTAGAAAATTGATTTGAATTTAACTTTAATTTACTCAAACTCACAGACTCATTTTTCCAAAAACTTGTCTAAAGAAATAAAATAACATTGGCACGCGGCATGGTGTACTATTATCCTTCATCATCTAATCTTACATAAGTCAGTCAATCCTCTTTCCATCAACACATGCTGCAAAAAGCCAAATTAACATAAAATTTAAACATTAATATAATTACATTTGAGACTAAACTAAGCACAGCGCCGATCGGCATACGCGACAACGCATCCAGCTAATTCTATACCACTTATCGATTCAACTTCAATGCGTAATAAAAATATAAACAAAGACGCAGACTTATCGATTCGTCACTTTGGAAAAGATAATTAAAAAACTAAAAATTTAAAACTATATTCGAGGAGGGTCAGGAGTGCTCGCTAAGCAGAAGCAAATTTACGAGCTTAAAGTCACAAATAAACACGTTTAACGCGATCACGAATGCTTCACAACGATCACCCCCGGTCTCGGCGGCGGCGGCGGCAGTTCCGCTTTCTTTGTGAGTGCCAGAGGCGCATCCCCTGACTCCTCGCGGAACAAATGATCCCCCTCAAGATGACGAATGGCCTCCACAATAGTTTCCAGGTTCTGTCGACTAGTGCTTGCGAGATACAAACGCGATGGCGCGTCATGAGCTGCGTCAGGAAGAACCTCAACTTCAACGCGAGGCTCGGCTTTAATGGCAGCTTCTAGTAGTGGTGCAGCAACAACTGCAGGTTCCACAGGTGGAGCCTCTACTTCCTCACTTTCAAGCTTACATTCAGCAGCAACGTCTGTCTGTTCGAAATGAATAACAGGACGAGCTAGTTCATGGGTATTGTTAGGATAAACTTGAGCTTCTACAGAATGGAGGCGCTCTTCCAAATGCCGCCGTAGTCTCCGTTCACGTTCCAGTTGAACACGTAAGTCACTGCTTTCCAATTCTTTTTTCTGTGAAGCACTTGTCACAGAAATCACAGCCACTGGCTCAGGTGATCTAGAGTTGGTTATGGTATCCTCAGTAGAGTCAGGAATTATGGCTGGGATATGAGTAAGAATTTCACCTTTTCGTTTCTTCAAGGGTATTTCCCCACCTTCATGTTGGTTGAGTAATCTCTTCAGCTGACAATTCTGAGATAGAAGTCTTGTTTTTTCTTGTTCCAAATTGTAAATATATTCAGCTGTCTGCTGTAGTATTGCAGCCTGTAAAATATTTATAAGAATATGAAAATTGGTTTTATAAAATAAAAATATACTTTCTCTTACTTAAGTCAGGGATATTGTACTTAATAGTAAGAAGCATCCACACCTATGTTACTTTTTTTAAAGCAATCTTTTCAACACAATAACATAAAGTAACTTTCTATGACTTTTAGTAAGTTTACTTAATAACTTTTTGTCACCTATTAATATCCCATTCCTCTTAACACATTAATTAAAACACTTAAAAAAATTATATTATTAAATAATATCAAACTATAGCATAACTCATAGTGGTGGTTCATTGTGTTCGTCAAAATTAATATGTGACATGTGTTGTCTGGTTATTAACAATTATTTGTCCTAATATATAGGGTGACTGGTAATTAGTGACCGATACTTAAACACGTGATTTTACTCATCATTATGAACAACTGTACTAAGTACTGAACTGTACTAAGAAACTGCTGTAAGGATTATGTCCATTTACTGAAACCTCGCGTGCTAAACTATTTGTGCGCCACGAGTGGTGAAACCGATGCAACTGGCTTGTTGTTAGTTTGTTTTCTTACTGGTTGTTGTTATTTTGTACAAAAACTAGCACCACAAAGAGATATGCGTTTTATCATCTGTATGTAGAAATCGGGTAAATTACTCTTCAGTAATTGTTCTACAAAGAACAGGTATTCAGTTAAATTCACTAGTTGTTACACTTTCACGGTTTGTGAAACATACACAAAACAGTTCTTTAGAAAGAAACCATACAAAATGCTAGCACTAAATACCAAATTTCCCTAAGATTTGCCACATATAACACTGCTGAGAACTTGGCAACCTAGGAATGAATCAAGGATTCCCATGTCCACAGCCTCCTACCATGTTTTGACTGCAACTTTGTACTCAAAAGACCTGTCTGTGGTAATCATAATTCACCACCAATATTAAAAATACAAGTATTTATGATTTAAAAAATAATTTAAATGTTACATACTTTGCTAAGCTTTTCTCCCTCATGACGAGGTAGCAGAGTCCGCAATGCTTGGAAGCCGGCATTGATGCTCTGCATTCGTCTACGTTCATTGCTATTAGCAATTTCTCTTCGAATCCGTTTTTCTGCTTCCATTGTTTTTCTTCCAGAACCTGGATGCTTGTCACTGTGGAAACATGAGAAATTAAGTATGTCAATATACTTCATGCCAATTGTTCATGTTCTATTTATTAGTATTTATACAGTAATATCTCTCTTTAAATTTGGTCCCTGTGCTGAGCATTGTGACCCATCTTGTTGGCGACTTGTCCTGGCTAAACAGTAATATAAACACACCAAAAAGTATGTAAACAATTCAACCTGCTCTAGACATGTTTCAAGTACTTATTAAAAAAAAAATACCTAATAGATAAAATATAGAGATAGAGAGCAGTGGTGGCCAAGTGGTAACGGCCGCGACTTACGAGCTGTAGGTCGTAGGTTCGAACCCAGACAGGCGCTTTACTTTGTGTAAATTATTTCATCACCACTGCTCTCAAAATGGTGAAGGAAAACATCGTGAGGAAACCGACATGTCCTAGAACCAAAAACTCGAAGACATGTGACATCTGCCAACCCGCACTGGGCCCGCGTGGTGGATTACGGCCCACTCCCTCTCACCGAGAGGAGGCCTGTGTCCCAGCAGTGGGAATATTATAGGCTGATTATGTATAATAGATAAAAAACTCATCAACTCCTGTAAATGTTTCACAAGAGTATAATTTACTATACATAATAATAGTACGAAATATATAACTGTCTCACAACATAATTTGCTACGGTGTTATAATTTTCCAAAATAATATTTACAATGACTCTGTTTCTATTAAAACATGAATGACTGTATTTTACGCTAGTGTACATATGTTTATAGTACATTTGCGTTAGGTAGAGGCGCCTACTACGCCTATTCGAGTTGACCAAACATGGCGGCCCAACAGCTGACTACAGGCCGGCACGGGGCGTGAGCGTCATCATATGGCCCGCGAATTCACAAATTTACAATGAAATCGGAAGATGACAATTATTTTGCATCAAAATTGATGCATATATCATTGTTAGGCATGAATGATAGCGAACGAGTAAAAATTCGGCGACCACGCCGGTTATCCATACCTGGGTAAAGCGTGATCAGACGCCTCTTCTTCGTACAAGTTATAATCTTCCACTTCTAGCAAACAAACGTCATTACCGTGTAATGACATTACTTAGGTACACTTATTACTTAACACTCATCTAAATTTCGAGGGAGACACACAGGAAAATCTTATTAAAGATAAATTCACAGGCCACAATGGCGGGAAATGACAATGAGCTCAGTCAGGTGACGCTACACAAATTATAGAACACACCAGTTTAGTAACCATAGAAATCACTCTCTAAAACGTTTTTATGGAAGAAAGCAAAGTCGAGACAAACAATTTAAGTAAATTTTAAGCAAATAACTTTTAAAAACAGTAATTAGATAGAGGGAGTCAAGGGCAACGCGACATCAATGCTTGCTTAGTACACCATAGACTAAATTTTAGCTCGGTTCTACTTCTACTCTACAAAGGAAAAGCATAGAGAAATGTTGTGTCTGAGTCTGAGGGTTTTGGAATCCCTTTCTGAATATTCAAATTCCAAAACGCATAGAATATAGAATAAGGAAAAAACTGTCACTGGGTCACTGGCTCAACCATGCAAAATGTTTATAATAAAGCACGATATACACGGTTTTAAACGGTGGTTTCAAACCTAAGTTTGAAACAGTGTAGACAGTGCTTTGAAACCAAATTTCGTATGACCTTTAAACGTCCTTGGTGGAAAGGCCTGCGTTGCAAACCAGTAGCAAAAGAAGATAGTGTAGCAGGCATCTCGCAACAACAACAACTTCAAGTTCACCTTGTTTTGTAGACTGGTTTCAAACCGTGTATATCGTGCTTTATATGTCAAGAGAGTGAGCTGTACTCATGTAATGTATGTACGGACGCCAGCACATCAAGTTACTACAATCTGTCAGATTTCTTTAATAGATTTTCGACTTTATTGCTAAAATATAAGGTTCAAGGTTGATTGGGAAAATCTGACAGTTTCGGATAGGTTGACCTGCTGGCGTCTGTATGTACTCACCTGCTGTACCCGATATATTACTTTATGGCTGTACTGCTGTGTTCCGTGATTTCTAAAATAAATAAAAATAATGAGGGATTTTCCTTTTTTTTTAACTCTTCCCTAGTCGCTGGATAGATGGCGCTGACCTTGGTAAGTTACTGCATGGAACGGAAGTTCACATAATTTTTTGATTATTTCACTTGGATGTAATTTTGAGATCGTAAAATGAAAGCAAACGAAAGTGTCGGTCAACGAGCGTATGTGACGTGACGCAATGTTTTTTTTTCAAGCGTTTTGGCTTCGGCACCTAGTAACGTAGTCAGTACAACGCCATCTACCGAGTTCTTGGAAACTATTTTTTTTTTAATACTCAAAAAGAAAACCTCTCATTGCCATAATTTATCCCGAAAGTGATTATAAGTGGTAGCCTAGCGGGGATATAATCTTGAACTCAAACGTCGCGCGCAGACTTATCTTGCGCGCACTCTACCAACAGCATCCCACCGTCCCACCACTGTCAATTTCATGCAAGCACCAAAAGATCGTTGTAGCAGTGTACTCCTCTTAACATTTTTGCAATTTCAAGGCCAGTCAGGTTTTATGGTGATCAAAATATAAATCGCCCCAAATATGTATTTTCATGTTAAAATCATCGATACAACTCTGTCTCACTCTCTCTTTTGTGTGTGTAATATGTACGTACATACATTCGCTGGCGATTTCAAAATGTCATCACCACACAGATTTTGACCTTTGTAACGACCAATCGGCTGTCAAATCAGTGTGTGGATTTTGGATTTAAGATTTTGAAATCGCAAGCGAATCACCGATGACTGAAGCCAGCCACATTTAAAAGCCAGCCTCCCAATGTGTTAAAATGTCGTTATTTATTTTGTTTTTGGGTTCCTCAACAACTCGTTAGCTTTCAGCTAGGACTAGTAGGTACTTAATACCTTTTTTTTTTGTGGATGGGAAATCATCAAATGACCCCTGATCCCGCTCTGGGTGCAGCGGAAGGGAGTGTCAGACTCTTACTGATTAAAACCCACCCGTGTTCCTTCCTTAGCCCTCTATGTTCCGGGCCAGCGGTAACCCTTTCGTACGTACAATCCCGCTGACCCGGCAGGCTTCGGCCCTATGGGGCCCCTCCTCGATGCTGACATCTCTTTGAGGCGCGCGTGGAACACGTACGCGCCGTCCGGCACAGGCCTGGTCCTGATCGGATGGTGAGCTACCCATTACTCTCCGCCCGCAGGCCTACGGTGGCCGGGAGTCGTCACGCAGCTTCCGACGCCCGGAACGTCTCCCGCGGCGGCTGGGACGGGAGGCTGAGCCGTCCCGCCACCTCCTTTGCTAGCATGCATGACTGCTTCGCAGAAGGAGGTGATTGCCTCCCACTCCCTCTCGCCCCGGACCATGGCTTGCACCAGGGCAAGATGCGAGAGGTCGCCGCTGTCTGTTCACTAGACTTGACTTTCAGTCTATCAAAAAGCACTCTTTGTGGACTTGACTATTATCTATCTATGATTATAACTAATTATAAGTCTGGCAACTTTTTGTTTGAACGCAAACGAATAGAATATCACTCCATAAATATTGAGTCGTTAAGTTGGTACATGGGTAAACTCCATTTTTATGAGGTTGGTTGCAGTGAAGCGTCTTGAATGCGGCAACCAATCGCTGGCAAGTTAAAATTTTGAATTATTATTTTCGAAGTGGGGATTTCGTCCTGCCGCCATATTGTGTTGAGCTGTGAGTGCTGGAAGTGAATATTTTACGTATTTCAGTGTAAATTCTTTTGTTAATATATTTCGGATTGATAAGCCTTAAGGTAATCCTTGATTTAATATTAGTTTTTGTCATAATATTCGTATTTGTATCTACAAATACGAACATTAAATACATTAAGTCCTAACAAGCCGGTTGCTCTAGAATTGCAGCATCGGTAAGCAGTATTGGTGCAAGTACTGATCGAGGTACTTTCGAAATAAATCTTTCTAAGTTTCATGAATGCACTGTGCCAAGTTATCGGAAATGCAATTCTTGACAATACGGTAGAAGGTTCGGTACCTATTCTTAAATTTCCGAATGGGTTGAATGCACAAAAGGTGGTATGTATGGTGCCCTTAAAGTTGAATTGACTTAGCTAAAATAGAGCCTCATTTCATGAATAAATATTTTACTCCAGATTTATTGTGTATTTTCCTGCTACTGAGAATGATTCACTTGTTTGAACTGATTTAAGTAGGTACCTACATATAAAACGTTTTCCGGTAAATAGGTACGTTCTTTGTGATTAACAACGGAACGATGAATCATCATCGTGAGTAACTGGGGAGACAGTAGAAACTGTAATAAAAACAAGGGTGCCATAAGTGATACATCCTGAGCTTACGACTTTATTTTAATTTGTATTTTTGTTTACTTACTGGATAACTACCATAGAACATGTTACATGGTATGTTTTGTGAGCGGAGAATAAACGAGATGGCCTTTCAATTTTATAGGTAGGTACATACTACGTTCCCTTTGTGTATCGCGACTGTATTGAACTGTGCAGTTGTTGGTTTAGCTGAATTATTATAAGTAAAACTGGCCAAGTGCGAGTCGGACTCGCACACGAAGGGTTCCGTACCACAAAGCAAAAACACCGAAAAAAAACACGTTTGTTGTGTGGCCCCTCTTAAATATTTATTTTATTTTGTTTTTAGTTGTTGTTGTTATAGCGGCAACAGAAATACATAATTTGTGAAAATATCAACTGTCTAGCGATCCCGGATCTTGAGATACAGCCTGGTGACAGACAGACGGACAGACAGCGAAGTCTTAGTAATAGGGTCCCGTTTTTACCCTTTAGGTACGGAACCCTAAAAAGCGACAATTTCCACCTCATGAATAATCCATTAGTGTACACAGATTAGAGCAGTAACCGTGCGAATAATTATTACGGACACATTGTGTGCTACCCTTACCCAATATTTCGTATGTGCTTACTTAATCAGGTTGAATTATAATTGGTACTCAGGTTAGCCTGCCCACTAACATGTTTCCTTGATTGCTGAACTTATCATTATGTTCAGCAATCAAGCTAAAGAGCAGCAGTCATCTTGGCGGGTTTAAATCGTTTGCACTCCGAGTTTTATCTCGTCCGTAGTTCCGTCACTTTGAAGGCTGATAAAATCTTATCCCAAATGATAATGTGCAATTCGTCAGTGAAAGAGGAACCTCAAAAAGTTTGATGGCAATGTGTACGTTAGCATAAATGGTGTCCTATTGGGGGTTACCTATCATTGAAAAAATTACTACAGAGAGCAGAAGGGGTGTAAACTGTAAGGCGTAGCCAACGTGGGCCCTCGCATACGGCCTCGAGGTCGGAGGGCGCTCCCCCGCAGCTTTCATAATAATAATGAATTTTGTTTCCTAAGGTTATAAAAAAAAAAAAAACTATCTTGACCAAGACGAGGTGCAAAAATTTCGAGCTCATTACGCAAGCTCTTTAGTTTTGAAATTTTTCTGCATAAGCCAACAAAATAACTCCTATTGCTGTATGAACAGTCTAAATAAAACTTAATCTATCCGGTTTTTAGGGTTCCGTAACCAAAGGATAAAAACGGGACCCTATTACTAAGACTTCGCTGTCTGTCCGTCTCTCCTTTCGTCCGTCTGTCTGTCACCAGGCTGTATCTCAAGAACCGCGATAGCTAGAAAGTTGAAATTTTCACAAATTATGTGTTTCTGTTGCCGCTATAACAACAAATACTAAAAACAAAATAAAATAAATATTTAAGGGGGACTCCCATAGAACAAACGTGTTTTTTTAAGCGTTTTTGCCTTGTGGTACGGAACCCTTCGTGTGCGAGTCGGACTCGCACTTGGCCAGTTTTTTTTTCAACATATTGCACAAATCACTGAAACAAAGCGAAAAACCGGCCTAGTGCGTGTCGGATCACGCACAGAGAAGGGTTCCGTAGTCGGGATGTTAGCATGAAAAACAAAGTTATTTCTGCTGTTGTAACCGAAAATAATATCTCGGAAACTATTCACTTAATAATCACTAAGAAAGATTGATAATGGGATACCCCACACGCTTATGTTCATTGATTTTTTTTATCCCTCGGTTACAAAGTAAAGTCAGTTTTTATTTGTTAATCATACATAGGTGTAAAAATAGGGACAGAGATCTCATGTTTTGCTGTTAAGGTGATATTGAAAAATATGTGGTTTTTCTCGTGTAACTTGTTAAGTATGTGGAATAGAGATTTAACATTTATATTACCTTATTGTAAAACAATAAGGCGCACAGAGTACTCCTTTCCAATTTTCATCAATTTAGTTCTAAGTCTCCGAGTAAAATGTGCGCACGCTATCAAAAAATTCGCTTCGCCAATTCTAAAATTGCGACTGACTCCTCGTTTGGTTTGTTGCGCTGACCCCGGACTTCAGGAATTTTTTAGAGTTCCGTAGCTAAATGGCAAAAACAGAACCTTTATAAATTAGTCATGTGCGGATGTTACACAGCTGTTTTACTCGGAGACTATTTGCACTATATCGATAAAAATTTAAAAGAAGGCGTATCCTGTGCACCGCTAAACAATGGTGTAGTGAAATTACGAAAAAATAATTTGAGTTAATTTTATTTTTCTCCCCATAATTATGTATAACCGAGGTCCGTGGCTAAATAATAACAGCCGCACAGGTCGATCGATCAGGTTAAGCTACGCTTGCCGCGGTTGGTCTGTGGATGGGTGACCATCTTTACATACCGAGACCCCTCCGTGCCTCGGAAAGCACGTTAAGCCGTTGGTCCCGGCTGTCATTCGTGGATCTTTGACAGTCGTTACGAGTAGTCAGAAGCCCGAAAGTCTGATAACCAGTCTTACCAAGGGGTATCGTATTACCCAGTAATTGGGTTGTGGAGGTCAGATAGGCAGTCGCTCCATGTAAAATACTGGTATTCAGCTGCATCCGGTTAGACTGGAAGCCGACCCCAACATGGTTGGGAAAAGGCTAGGCAGATGATGAATTATGTATAACCGAGGGATGAAAAAAAATCAATGCACGTATTGGGTATTTTTAATGACATACAAACTTATTTTTGCGGTCCATAAACTCAATACCTACTGTGCATGCGTAAAAATTCATCCACTGCGTAACCCTTCTGTGGGTGGTGAAAGTGGTTCATTTTGATGGTCTGTCTGTACCACACCTTTCTGATACACGCTGTTTAGGTTGTAGATTTATGATAACATAGGAAGTGCCTAAAGCAGCAAGGCTCATAATTATTATTATATAATAACCAGCCTAAACAAATTAATTTGCAAAGTCTGCAATTCAGCTTGACAGGATGTTTAAAACGTCTTTGTAGCAAGTTAGCAACGTTGGTTGCGCTTTTCGTCTCTTTGAACCATGTCTAAGTACATAATACATATTGGAATTGATTTGTAACTTAATTTATTCTGTCTGTTAGTCATATTATGACGGGTGCTGAGTTACTTGTGGTTTTTATCCACAACTGACCGCTGCTATCGATTTTCTATTGGCCGTGCACGTGTTCTGTACGGGGGTATGCGGTACTTGGTTGTTTGCACTACTTGCATGTAATTGTATTATAGGCACTAGTACTTCCTCCTCTTTATTAAGTTTCATTGTTTTACACGAGGTTTTAATTTTTCAGGTTTAACGCCTGTTCAAAAGCAGTAGTAGTAAGGTTGCCAGTATTGGACAAGTGACTAATACTGGCAACCTAACTGCAACATACATTATGTAGAGACTTTAAACAGTCTTACCGTGCGGGCATTTATGGAACCTGATGATTAATTGCTGAATGTTAGTGCCAAGTGCCAGTCAGTACCTACCTATTTCCAATCTAATAGAATTCTAAATTACTTAACACCCAAACATTATAATTTTTTTTTTCAAGTCCGTCCATTTGCGGTTTGTACTCGTACACCTAATCTTAAAGTTGGCAGGGGGATATGCAAGCCAGCTCCTCGGTATTGTATAATCAACTCTCACATCAACAGTTATACGTCTCATTAACGAAAAACGATCTACGTGACCCTTAGGGCTATATTTCACCGGGACACCATGGCGGCGCAACCACGGTCACGCTGCCAGCAAAATATACACAGCTTTATGGTGGGTATCTCACCAGGCGTCCAAGCGGTTGCGCAACCAACCATACATTTTGTTGGTAGCGGCGACTGGTTGCGTCGCCATGGTGTTCCGGTGAAATATAGCCCTTAATGGAATAAGCAAATAAGCATACCGACATGTGATGAAATTAAATACCTGCGAGAATAAAAAGGTTGCGAACAGGCCATGAGAAACGCCAAATCGTTACTACGATTCATAAAAAACTCAAATATGGGCTGGAATTATTATTATCGAATGGTGATCGTACCGTGCAAGATATTATGGTCTGAAAGTATCGGCACTTACGCTAACAGGTCAAGACCCAGAGAGAACAAGAAGAATAAACCAAGACAAAAGAAAATGCATGAAATCTTAGACGTAAAAGCATTAACCAAACGCATCAAGAACCACAGGATGTGCTACCTCGCACATGATTACAGGCGCCGCAAACTGCTCCATGCAGCAATGCAGTAGGTACAAGGCCAAATCCAAGAAGGTCGGCCGACCTATTTACACATGGAACGACAACCTATAACAGGACATGAAGTACTTCGACAAGACAATCAATTTTTGAATGGATACGGCGGAAGACAGAAATAAGATCAAGATTGCTGCTAGTGAGATTTACAAAAAACTGGAAACAGATAGTAGCGAGGCCTCCGACGATGACATTGAAAACAGCAACATCTAACACAACATAACAGCAGAGCAATGACATACAAAAGAACCGAGAAAGCAGTAGAACCCCGCCAAAAGACTCACCGATGAATCTCGACCTGAATCAACCGGGCGGCGAGGTCGTTAAAATATGCCCATCCATAGATAATAATTAACCATCTCTCCACTAGTCCAATGCTTACTCCAGGATTCATATCGGGTACGGCTCTTAATTCCTTCCCTATCCTACGGGCACATTTTCCCTTCCATTACCGCGCCCCCCGGTCTACTCCTTGATTTGCAATGGTCGCTGTAGCACCATGAACATGGAGCTAGTGCGAATCTTGGGGTTCATTCGATTACTTAACACGTTGACTGCCAGGCCACAGACAATAGAAAATCTATTGTTCGCGGTCACCGAGTCTGGTTTAACCACGCTGGGATCGGTGCATTTCATTCATTCATAACCGGATGCGGCTGATTACCAGAATTTTACATGGAGCGATTGCCTATCTGTAATGTCAGTCCATTGAAATTAGAAAAATAAAAAAGAGCAATGTTTTCATTTAAACGAAATCGACGGTTTCAGGTAGCTTTTGCAAGCAATAGAGTAACAAAAATTAAATCACCAGTGTCATTTCACGAAATACCGAGACACACTCTTAATCTTGTGCTTAGTTCTACGATCGTGTGACGACAAGGTCTACCAAGATATTATCGCATTAATGAATGTTTTGTTACTTCTTCACGATCAAACGGCTGGACCAACTTTATTAAAATTTTGTATGGAGGTAGCTGACACCCTGGATTAACATAATATAGGCTATTTCTTATCCCGATATTCCCACCGGATCGACACTTGTGCGGGTGAAACCGCGGGGCGCACCTAGTAATTAATATTCAGGTTGTGCATCGTGCAGCTGTTAAGGGTACGAAACTAAATTTAAAATTAACGAATATAAATTTAAACATTTATACCAACTCAGCCGTTAACCTTGAACGCACCACAGTCAAGGTCGCCAATAACTTGCTTTTACTCACTCAAAATTTAACCATCCCTACTTTAAAGTGCCTCCTATTGTATCACTGATGACAATAATACGCTTTGGTTGACTGGTTATAGGCTAAAAAATCCCAATGTTGGAGAGGGGGAAGCATACGATGGGTCAATAACCTAAACGCGTGAACCGATTTGAAATAACTCCCCATCATGACATGACGGACGCTCTTCGCGCATCGTTCACTGTACGATCAAGGACAAAGGATATTACAGTATGTGTAATTGCTAGTTGCTTGTTACTACATAAGCACATAGCATACTGGTGCTGGGGCCCACTTTAGGTTATCTTTTATCGTAGTATCGATTGATGTACGTTTAATTTAATTCCATTCTGCTGTAAACGGATATAATCGACCCATTAAATATTCAGACATAAGAACATTCTTAACTTAATATTGTAACTTATAAGTATTAGGTAGGTACCATTCCTTTGCTGTAAATATTTTTGTCTCGTAGCTAGAATGTTTGCGCAGAGATAAGCATCGAGTCCTGCCTGCGTGACTAATGTCACTGCTATTTATATTTGTATTGAGTTTAACGAGTGGGATAATGAACGATAAAGGCGACGATGGGCTAGGAATTCGGTCCACTGCTAATGATCAATGTGAACAATATCCATTCGCGGGTTGTTCCACTCACAGTTTTATTTTAAACGCCGTGACAGTAGTGTGTTTCCGGACTTGTGAGTACAGTGCGTATCGTAACTTTAAATAAAAACCAGGCAGTCAGGTAAAACATAAATAGCAATAAAAGCTAGAACACCAACATTATTTTATTTTTTAAAGTAAACTTTATTCAAGCCAAAAGTTAAAAACGAATGATTTATTGTGTAGGTCATAATGGATCATAATAATGGATTTCCAATTTCCATGAATCGTCTGTAGTGTATGTAGGTTTATTTACATTTCTTTACTGAATCATTCATTATTCATCATTCGGAAATAGACGCTTAGTTAAACATTTATTAGTGTGCGTCAAGTCAACCCTGCGTTACTACTAGTGAATTAGTGATGCATGCATCTCGGTGCACTTTCGTTGGGCGCTATTTTGGGCGACAGTTTAAATTTATTTTAAGCGTGTTCCCAGCACCGTGACCCACTGACGTGCTTTGTATTCCAATTTGGTTCCTCCTCGTACCTGAGTTATTTATTTTTATAGCTCGTGTAATAATTACATGTAGATATGTAATTATTACACTACCAACCGTAGAGAAATATTGTTTTGATAATTTATTTATTTTTAGATCATTACACCTAAAGGTCCTATTTTGTACCGAGCATTTTGTTAAAAAAAAATACAGTCCATGAGACACTACAAAAACTGAATTTTAACATCAAATCAATCTATCTTCAACGAACTACAAATGTTGGCATAACTGACTATCACAGTGATCTCTGTTAAAAAAGCTGACCCTGTATACCTACTTCTAGGAGGTCGAACTGAACACAAATAAGTTTTAACCCCCGACACAAAAACGACCGACGGGGTGTTATAAGTTTTTCATGAAATATTTCATCACTTTTAGTTATCGAAACTATTTATTATGTATTAACTTCAAGCGTCATGGGAAATTTCCTAATGTCTTCCATAAGAGTTACTTATGGAAGACAATAGGAAATTAAAGTGTAAACAAACCCTGATTAGGTAATTAGTAAGTAGTAGAAAGAGAATTAGTAACACATTCATCTGTATTTAGAAAGTTTTCAACTTTATATCTATCTCACCACTTTCAACAATTATTGTTTCATACAATAACATTATTTAATTGTAATATTGAGTTTATAAATTAATCGACAATTGTCATAATGAAAAACATCGGTGATTTAAAATTAAAATTTCTGGATTAAGAATTCAAATGATCAAATCAAAGCACTCAATTTGTAAGTGGCACTACAAATTGGCATCA
Source organism: Oligia fasciuncula (assembly GCA_963082905.1). Lineage (NCBI taxonomy): Eukaryota > Metazoa > Arthropoda > Insecta > Lepidoptera > Noctuidae > Oligia > Oligia fasciuncula. The sequence goes on along the minus strand of OY720395.1, from coordinate 7,876,873 downwards.
CAGACGGACGCGCGGACGCGGACGCACGTTAACATATGGTTCCGTTTTTCTTTCAAGGTACGGAACCATTTTTAGCAGTTATCCGTCTTTTTGTCACCCGGTTCATCACATGATAATGGCTGAACGGAATTCATTAAACTTTTAAGTACCCACGTTCTTTTCCTTAAAGTGATGTACGTTATATAAATTGGTTGAGTATGAAGGACATAAAGGAGGAGGGGTTCCTTTAATGCAGTCACAAAGCAGATATCATGATTGATTGATTCATTGGATGTTGGAATTGGTGTAGTTTACCGAACCCGGTTGGTAATAAATAGTTGATCGGTGGATACTTAGGGCGTATTACGGAACCTCACTCAAGACTCAAGCAATACTTAAAACTAATTCCAACCAATCAAATGGCTTTAAACTAGTTTTAATTAAAGCTTGAGTATTGAGTGAGGTTCTTTAATACGGGTCTATGTTGCCTGGAAACAGCGTCGTGGCAAGGGCTGAGGCGATCTTGTTTGGTGATGATTATCATCTACACAAACTATAAAACAAACTGTTACTGATTTCACGCCTGAACACATTTCCATGAAATTTGGCACACAAGTAGACCATGACCTGGGTTAGGACCTAGGATTGCCATTGGAGGAATTTTTACCTCTTACCTCGGTAGTACATTCCCATAACGATCGGTTCAGTGGTTAAAGCGTAAAACTTTCGAATTTATAATATTAATGTGGACGAATTATGTATGACGTACCACAACGAAAATTCACAACAAAGGGTCATCTGAAAAGCAAAAATATGGTTGGATTTGTATAATAAACAATTTAACAATTAAAAGGTCTCCGAGACCCGCAAGATGCAGTCAGCGGCGCGGGCTGGCACTTTTTTCGCTGTAAGCTTAGGATTAGGAGCCGATAAGCGCGGCGCACGGACTGTGCACACTCAGGCAGCGCGAGCTATATGAAGACCCAATCTGCCAAATTCCTGCTTACGTGTGTCGTTGACAGTATTGGGTCGCTTCCCTTACATATTTACAACACGCATGAGTCCGGTAAAGGCACATCTCCCTTAACTTGTATTTGGCGTTGATAAGAATACAGTGATTTTATTATACTTGGTAACACGTATGTCCATACAAGCTTTAACGTCCAATTTTATTGAATCTAATGTATTGTTTTGTGTTCAAATAGGCCATCAATAAGCATGGGTGCTAAGCAGAGCAAGCGCTCGGTGGACATAAGCGGCAAGGAGGCAGAGGGTGCTGGCGAAGTAGCTGCTGCGGGCGCCGGTGGTGAAGGCAGAGTTGAGCAGCTCGCAGACGCTGACGCGCTCAAACCACAGCTCAATGGAGACGCGCACATACACGAACCAACGGTAATGAATTTTTCATAAACAGGTATTTCGAAGGCATAATTATGTGTATATTCCCAATCACAGAACGATAGGTCAAAGCATTATTAAGTATCGAAATATTATGTACAATTGAAATGAGAGTATGTTTGACCACCCGCGCACGGCTTGCCATAAACTGTCAAATATGTGCCCTGAAATAATTTAAATTTCAAAAATGTACCAATCCCTATGGTTATATAACTAGTCAATAATATATAGTCATTTTTAGGGTTCTGTAGCCACATGGCAAATAGGGAGCCCATATATAATTTCGCTATGTCCGTCTCCGGATGACAAATGCCATTTGACACGGAGACTGTGGCACTATATCGATGAAAACTATCAATACTGTGCATGCGTAAATATTCATCCCAACTACTGAAGTCGCTGTGCGTGGCCCGACACGCACTTGGTCGGTTTACGAGAATGTTTTCTCCTCTTTATTATAATTGCTCTGTGTATGTAGCATTTTAGATAATTATATACGTTGGATTTATGCCTCTTGTATATTTGATTCTAGGAAAAACAAAAGGACATAGACAGCGGCACTCCAGAAAACGAAAAAGATGCGACCACAGAGAAAGAAGCAAAACTAAATGAAGAGGAAAAAAAAGAGGCGGCTCCCCTGACAAACGGAGAAAGTGAGCAAAAAGTAGAGAACGGAGAGTCTACACCTACGCCTGAAGACGGCAAGAAACCCAAGAAGGAAAAGGTGCTTTCATTTAAAGAACTTTGTTGTATTTCGTTGCCAACATCTAACTAGTGTTGAGTTTTGGTTGCATGTATGTGCCTATTTACTATTTATCTTAACCAAGCATGTCATGGGCAGGTCAAGAAGAAATGGTCGCTCAGATCGATCAGTTTCAGCAGAAAAGACAAACCCAAACAAGAGAAGAAGCAAAAAGATGAGGAACCCAAAACAAATGGTGAATCAGAGAAAGTGCCAGAGGAGGTATGTATTTGTTTCATTAGACATTTCGTTTTGCGTGTGGTCCTGACCACAATAAAGATCGTCCCAACGATCTAGAAAACGTGTTTTTTTTATATTTAAGTATATAGCTAGCTAACGACAAAGAAAGCTAGTTGAGAAATAATAAATGAAACAATTTAAGATGATATATTGAAAAAACTGGCCAAGTGCGAGTCTGACTCGCACACGAAGGGTTCCGTACGGTACGTACGTAAGGGTTTGTTGTTTGGGAGCCCCCCTTAAATATTTATTTTATTTTAATATTTATTATTAAAGTAAAAATACAACTGAGTATTTTGTGAATATTTCAAGTGCCTACCTGTTGCCATTATTGATATCGAGCAAAAAAGGGCAAAAAAAATCGCGTTTGTTGTATGGGAGCCCTTAAATATTGATTTTGTTTTTAGTATTTGTTGTTATAGCGGCAACAGAAATACATAATTTGTGAAAATTTCAACTGTCTAGCTATCGCGGTTCTTGAGATACAGCCTGGCGACAGACATACGGACGGACGGACAGAAAGCGAAGTCTTAGTAATAGGGTCCCATTTTTCCCCTTTTGTACGGAACCCTAAAAAGAGGGGCCCGTGGCTAAATAATAATAACAGCCGCACAGGTCGATCGGTCTGGTTAAGCTACGCTTGCCGCGGTTGGTCTGTAGATGGGTGACCATCTTTACATACCGTGACCCCTCCGTGCCTCGGAAAGCACGTTAAGCCGTTCGTCCCGGCTGTCATTGTGGATCTTTGACAGTCGTTACGGATAGTCAGAAGCCCGAAAGTCTGACAACCAGTCTTACCAACGGGTATCGTATTACCCAGTAACTGGGTTGTGGAGGTCAGACAAGCAGTCGCTCCATGTAAAATACTGGTGTTCAGCTGCATTATGTTAGAGTGGTAGCCGACCCCAACAGAGTTGGGAAAAGGCTAGGCAGATAATGATGATATTGAAAAAAAAATGTGGTTTTTCTATTTCGTGTAACTTGTTAAGAGCCTATACTACCTCAAATGGCTTAGCATGATCCTCCGTTATGTCGAAAATACTGCAGCATTAATTTTGAAATAAATATTATGCTAAAGTTGAGGATTAATGTAAGGTCTTATGTTAGACGAAAACACGATTCCATAAAATTTTCTCGATAGAAAAAAATTCCAAAGTTACCTCCAAACCGAACAATAAACCGCTGGTATTCAAAAAATACTTCAAAGTAGATCATGAAACTTTGCATACTAACTGAACTAACTATAAAGCAGGTCTTATGTTAGTTAGTTTTTTTGAATTACCTTTATTTTCACCGTAATAAGCAAATACCTATTGGCGCTGCCTCCCGCCCAGCACCGCACTCTGTCTCGCTTTCACACAGTCCGCGAGCAGTATCGTGCGAGCGAGATAAAGAGTGAATTTTAGCTGAGGTAGTATAGGCTCTTAAGTACCTATGTGGAATAGGGATTTAACATTTTGGTATACGTTTTTAGCCCCCCCCCCCCCCCCCCTATCTCCGAAGTTTGCAAAGACAAAAATCTGAAATAATTCTATGTGATAGAAGTTTATGTTTACTTACAGGAAAAATAAAACAAAGTCTCTAAATAGCACACTTTTTCAGAAATCATCAACAAAAGTTACATTAGTTCCACTATCGGTCAAGAGATGGCGCTGACATAAAACTACTATATTCTATACCGCAATGCGCAGTGTTAAAATTCTCTGACGAATATAGGCCTCGCCGATGAAAATTTAAAAACATATGATGGTACGGAACCCTCGGTGCGCGAGTCCGACTCGCTCTTGTTCGACTCTTTGGTCTAGTATCATGTAAAAGGCATGTAAATTGCAAAGTTATATAATTTTTTTGACATCACGGCGCGGCGTAACGCTTAAGAGTTATTCAATGGAATTTACTTTAAAACAGAGAATTATCATATCAAAGTTTACTCAAAGTAGTTTTAAATTTAATTCATTTATTTTGTAAAAAGAAGGAGTAAATTCGTTTTGGCACATACGTCGTTTTATTCCGAGCGCACGCACATTACAGCTATCTCTCTTCTTTTGCGTTTCAAAAGTAATTTGCATCACTTTCGCGCGCTTAGTAGATCAGTCAGATCAGTTATTTTGGAGGTAGCACCTTAACAACTTAAAAAATACAAAATTGCATATTATGTGAATCGTATTCAGAAACTTGACCGTTTGAGGGATACTACCAGTTATTGACAAAAAGAGATAGTGAGGAAAAAAGAAGAATGAGCAAATTGAATGACCTTTGTCCTACTTAAAAGCATAGTTTTAATTGAAATTAGTAACTTATATTTTAAATATTACTTATACTTTATATTCATTTATAAAATTACTGGCTTCTGCCCGCGACTTAGTCCACGTGAAATTTCTTGTTCCCGACCCATCCCGTCGCATCGCATCGCCTGCCCGCGCTCTTACTACGTTTTTGATTAACGCTCTTTTTGACTTTATTCTGTTTGCCCGGGCCCTAGCGTGATGTTAAATAATTCAAGAATTGGGCTATCAAACGAATTGTTTGAGGGATGCACCACTGACCGAGACGGGAGACCCTGAATCTCGGGAACGCGTGGAGGTATCGAGTTGAAATTAAAACCTCAGGTCAACAGTCCCTTGAAGCTGTGAAAAAATCAAACACCTAAGTTCCTCCACCTAACCCTTAAAAAACGTATATTTCGACACTCAACGGAATCAAAATTTATAGGGTACTTCCCGTTGACCCTAGAATCATGAAATTTGGCAAGAAGCAATGTCATGTAGCACAAGTAAAGAAAAATATCCGCAAACCGTAAATTTGTACGAAACCCTCGGTGTGCTAGTATGACTCGCACTTGACCGTTTTTTTTATTACATTTGGGCAATGATAATATGTACGATACTGGCTAACACGTTGTGGATTAAAAGGCCTCGTACCAATTTGAACGCACGTGTGTGCGCGATTTCACATCTTAAATTTTCACACAGCATAAGGTCAATGACTTATTATGAGCCAAAAATAATGTGAATAGACTAGCTATACCCCCAACTTCGCTCGCTTAGTTTTCGATAAATGTGTGGCACACCGCGATAGAAAATAAAAAAGCTAACCAAAGAGCCAGATGTTTGTCAGTAAATAGAGTTGACTCATGTGGTGGCAAAATCTTATTTCCTATCTTTTGTTGGTATTTTTTTTGTTTTTAATTTCTTTGACATAATATTGTAACGGAGGATTTGAAGGACAATCTGTATGTAGACCGGGAACTGAGAGCCTTGGCGCTGAGATGTAACATGTTGATCCGATGGATCTCACTCTGCAGAATTAAAATAACACTTTTAAAAGGCACAGCTGTAAAAATACATGTAATAATGAAAACTGATGATTAAAACTGATAAAACCTCCATTATTTCTATTTCATTTTATGATGAAGTCGTTTTTAAACCTCAAGTGAAGTCTACCTACTTGTAGAAAAGTGGTCATGAACATGGCTTATGTATGAGCCCCTCAGTTGGGTCAACATAGTCTATGTATACAAAATCGATGTATACATATACAAACGTATATCACTCGGTGATCTACATCCAAGGAAACTGTTAAGTAAACGTGATGACCCCAATTCGCAAATACGACTGAAGGGCCAGCTAATTATTTCAACTACACAATACCGAAAACGGATAAAGACTTAAACCTGAACCTGAAAATGTAAAAGAAACTAATTGATAATGTTTAAACAAACAGGTCGTTTTAGGGTTCCGTAGCCCAATGGCAAAAACGGAACCATCATTGCCGTCTGTCCCGTCCGTTAATGTACTCGAAGATTATAGGCACTATATCGATGAAATTTGGAACGGTTTATTAAATGAACACCTAATAATGGTGTAGTAAAATTTAAAAAAAAAATGGTTGGCCATCCCCCTATAAGAAACCGAGGGATGTTGAATCCTATAATTAAAAAGATTATGATGTTTCTAAGTGACTTTTATTCTAGTCAATAGTTGATGAGATACGCGCATCTAAAGTCGCAAAAAAAGTCCCTCTAACTTTACAATTAAGAGCCTATACTACCTCAAATGGCTTAGCATGATCCTCCGTTATGTCAAAAATACCGCAGCATTAATTTTGAAATAAATATATGCTAAAGTTGAGGATTAGTGTAAGGTACTATGTTAGACGAAAACACGATTCCATAAAATTTTCTCGATAGAAAAAAAAATCCAAAGTTACCTCCAAACCGAACAATAAACCGCTGGTATTCAAAAAATACTTCAAATTAGATCATGAAACTTTGCATACTAACTGAACTAACTATAAAGCAGGTCTTATGTTAGTTAGTTTTATTGAATTATCTTTATTTTCACCGTAAAAAGCAAATACCTAAACTATTGGCGCTGCCTTCCGCCCAGCACCGCACTCTGTCTCGCTTTCACACAGTCCGCGAGCAGTATCGTGCGAGCGAGATAAAGAGTGAATTTTAGCTGAGGTAGTATAGGCTCTTAAAGGAAAAAAAAACCGCCGTTTAATAGAAAAGTTAAAAACACTTTCAACGAAAACTGTTGAAGAAGCTAATGTATGTCATGTAGTTCAGTTTCTTAGAGAAATAGGTACTATGAAATACAAACTTGTTATTGCTGCCGATAAAATCAATATTGTACAGACGCCAGCAGGTCAACCTACCCGAAACTGTCAGATTTTCACAATCAACCTTGAACCTTATGCTTTAGCAATAAAGTCGAAAATCTATTAAAGAAATCTGACAGATTGTAGTAGCTTGATGTGCTGGCGTCTGTACATGCGTAAATATTCATTTCGACTACGGAACCCTCCATTGTGCGTCGTCGGACCCACACTTGGCCGGTTTTTTTTTTTAGGTTTGAAATTAGTTAAACAGTCATCGAACTGTTCAGCTCCTTATTATTTCAGCAAACATAAGGGTACTTTGTTAGGTGCCAAAGGAGTTAGAGATAAATTCAATAAACTCGTTTCATAAAATTTATCTGTAATTAGTTTACTAGTTTTTTTTAATAGTCTGTAGTGTAAAACTAAACATGGTGCAAATAATATTTTTCTGTTTGCGATGCGACCTTGCGGTCAGACTATTAGAAACCAACGATTTCTATGACAAGTAACTATTGCGCCGTAGTGCATTGCACCCAAACTGGCGCAGCGCGAGGAACAATGCGCATTATAATTCAAAGTGTAGCTATATCCGTGCTAACCAAACGTGAGGCCGCCATTGTCGTCAGCGATATCGCTCTATTAGTGATAGTTTTAATTCATTGACTTCTGTGACGCCAAGTCCCTCTATTATGTAGTAGTGAATCCATATTAATATGATGATAACACAACCTAACTTTCAGACACTTCCCATATGATTGGTGGTTTTTGTTACGGACATAGGTACTCTTTAACGCTCCATGCAGTCTAAAATGATAGAATATCTCTAATGAAGGTAAAAAATAAAACCGTCAAGTGCAATATGAGCTAAACATAAAACAAACCTACATTAATAATTATGATGAAAAGGGGGCAGAGAGGATCGAGCGGTACATTACCGTGTGGAGTATTATTGTTGGACCCAATTATTTATAAAAAGTGTTTCTAAAATAGTTTGCTATTATTTAAGTCAAATAGTTTTTGATATATTTTCTGTTATTACTGCAGAAATAATTTTGATTTTTATCGTTTTCTTTTTACTATGATATACATTTTATTTATGCGGGCGGCGTACCTAAATATTCATCCCAACTACAGAACCCTTCACTGTGCGTAGTCGGTTGAAATTTCCAACGAGGCCATAAAACTTATAAACTAAGCGACTATACGCTAAGGGCACTGTGTTGTACGGACGGGCCTTGGCCTAAGGCGTCGCTGGGGGAAGGCAGCAAAGGACAGGCTGGATCAACCACGCTTGGTCCTTCTGCTTGCCTTCAACGGGTTTGGTGCAGGCGGGGTTATAACGCTGTCTGTTTCTTGGTCAATCTGTATGTTGGTTGCGGTCAAAGTCGTCGAGAATTGCTAAGTAGTAATAGTCATCATCATCATCAGCCTATAGCAGTCCACTGCTGGACATAGACCTCCCCTAATGCGCGCCATAGCGCCGTCTTCAGCTTGACATAGTAGTAATAGTAAAAATACTAAATTAAATAAATATTATTTATTTTTAAGGAGATTATGAGAGGAACGCGGTGTTTAAGAAGATATTACTGTAAGACCTAGGTACAAAATCTAATCATAAACAATGGTTGTAAAATGCCTATAACGAAGCCGAAAGTTACTTGTTATTTGAGTTAGGCGATATTTTTAGGGTTCCGTACCAAAATGGTAAAACGGTACCCTTATGGTGAGACTTCTGTCTGTCTCTGTCAGAGCTGGATTTCTCAAGAACTACTAACGCTATCAACTTGAAATTTGGAACAGTTTTAGATGACGTTTGCCCAACTATTTTGCAAATAAGATAGAATTTTGTTTTTTTGCAACTAGGGCTGAAAGGGGTTCTGAAAAAAATCGAAGTGAGGCTACTAGGGCATGTGGGGTATCATATGAAAGAGCGCAGTTTGCATATTTTCAAACATTTTTTCTTTTTTATTTAGGCCGCATAGTTTTCGACTTTTGATGAAAAATGAAAAAAAAATACCGTTTCCCCACCGCCCCAAAAAATCTGAAATAATTCTATGTGATAGAAGTTTATGTAAAGATTATAGGAAAAATAAAACAGTCTCTAAATAGCAAACTTTTTCAGAAATCAACAAAAGTTACATTAGTTCTACTATCGGTCAAGAGATGGCGTTGACATAAAACTGCAATATTCTACATCGCAGTGTACAGAGTTAAATTTCTCTGACGAATATAGGCCTCGCCGATGAAAATTTAAAAACATGATGGTACGGAACCTTCGGTGCGCGAGTCCGACTCGATCTTGCCCGGTTTTTTTTTTACTGAACCACACCTGGGAAATTTGTTGATTACAGAGATAATCCAAGTTCCAACTTGCATTGTTTTTTTTTTTACGAAAACTAATGTTTTACGTTCGTTACATTGCGCACTACCCATAAACAGTAGCGGTGTTAGGGTGTTGCGGCGCCCCTTTATATCCGCTTGTTCATAGAGCAAATCCGACGTACTAATAAATTCCCTAAATCTAGCTACAAACTATAACTTTTCTAGAAAATAAATTTGAAGTTGAATTTTTCAACTGTCTTTTGGACACTCCCATAAATCATAAAATAGGTCTGGTATATGCGGAAACTTTATACAGTTAATTTCAATTCTCCTCGTAGACTCTAAATCAGATAATATAGATGATTGTATGTTGTGTTGTGCGATGAACTCACTGATCAGAATGTGGTTACTCCTGTCTTTATTTTAAAATTTATCAAAGATCGCCACTTAAGAACTGTATCCAAATGTATGGATAGCATTGCGAATAGTGATGGGCGACTCGGAAAGTTTCCATCATTCCACCCGGAATATTCCTGGGAATATTCCCAAAACGGGTATTTACCCGGGTAAGTTCCCAAATCGTGGGTAAATTAGTTTCTATGACGAATGATTAAGTAAGTACTGAATAAAAACAAAAACACTAACTTCAAAATCATTTAATCAACAGCAGGATGGTTCAAATATGAAAATTATTGTTTAAATATCAGGTTATGGGTGACAAAAATCACTTCAAGTTTAATACTCTTATAATAGTAAGTAGGTAAAATGTTATTGAGATTCATTTAATCACTGTCTAAATCACTGTCATCGGAGAATGTTTTTGTTATATCGCAAAACTCTATTTCTCTTGTATTTCTTCCAGAAGTTGATGGTTGAGGTTCAATATTGTTTATGGTCAATGGGCTAACCATAAAAGGACTTGAAGGGGTTCCTCGTATTCTTCTTCATCTACTTCTTCGTCTTTTTGATTGTGTAACAAATTCCAGTTATATGATATGTAGGCCAGCTTTGCAGCTCTTTCTGTTGTTAACTTATTCCGGTTAAGGCTGTGAATATTTCCATAAACGCTGAAGGTACGCTCTGTTGCAGCCGAGGTGCAGGGAGCAGTTAAAAGACAAACTGCAACTTTGCTCAGAGGTTTGTTTTTGTAAATTCCTTTCCACCAAGTTAAGGGATTCATTTTCTGGAGGCTGGTCCAAACAAAAGATTTTCCCCACAAACCTTCTCTTGCTCTATAATTAGCTAAATCAGTCATTATTTCCAAGTGTAACTGCCTTCCTTTCTCGTGAAAATCCATGGCAATGATTTCTTCATCTTCGTTGAGTTCGATGCCTTGAGATTTTGGATCTAGCATATAGGTTGCTAGATGAATAGGCTTTATGCAGTTCCCTCTGCGTTTAACAACTGCATTTAAAATCCTCACCCTGAAATTATTGTCAACCAAAGAAGAAAAACCCGGAAGCAGAAAGACCAGACGTGATTTTATATCTTTGAATGACATGTACCTTTAATTACCTGCTTGAATAACGCGCTCAGAATTTGACTTTTTCTAATAGATTTGATTACGTCGACGGCAACTGAAATGAAGGCTTGTATAGCATCTTGTTTCATTATATCATGACAAAGTATATCATGACAAAGTAAATTCAATGTGTGCGCCACGCAATTAAGGTGAATGGGTAGTTGATACCGTGAAATTCAAATTTTCTTACGTTTTTTGCGATTTGCTGGTCAGGGTCAGGTTGTATCTTGATCAAAATATGATTCACGACACTAACAGATACATATTTAGAGAATTATAATCATTAGAATCATTAATACATCTTTCTAAGTTAGATTTCTACCCCTAATACTTTTCCCTATGAGATTGGTGGTTGGTGGTAGAAATCTAACTTAGAAAGATATATTAATGATTATAATTCTATAAATATGTACCTGTTATTGTCGCGAATCATATTTTGATCAAGATACAATCTGACACTGACCTGCAAATTGCAAAAAACGTAAGAAAATTTGAATTTCGCGGTCTACCACTATCCGTATCCATTCACCTTAAGTGTGATTACGTTCGGATGTTGCAGTTTTACTAAATCAAAAATGCGAAATATGTATAAATTGATCATAAAAATATAAATACCCGAATAAATACCCATTGGGTGGATTCAATGGGAATGTTCCCGGGAATATTCCCATTTTAGGAATTTACCCGGGTAGAATCACATCACTAATTGCGAATATTGATCACTTTATCTGTAACTGTGGCTACTGGGGAAAGGAGTTTTTCTAAGCATAAGCTGATAAAAACCTATCTGCGATCAAAAATATCTAGATTGACAAACTTAGCAACTTTGTCGATCGAAAATGAAATTTGCGGAAAACATAGACTTTGATGTCTTAGTTTGCCGATAGAAAGGCTAGTTTTTTTTTTTTTTTATAAATGGTTATTTCATTATATCCCTCCTCCCATTTTTCGTATGGGTTTCAATGGCAGATAGGGGGCTCCGTAGAAATCTCGCCCAGGCCGCTGGTAATGCGAAAACCGGCACTACCCATATACAGCGAATTTTTACACCAAAATATGCTTTGTCCTAGCAATTATTTTTGCACAAAGTTACTTAGTTTGATGTACAGAAAGAATGCTTAGGTGACAGCTTCGTGATGGGTTTCTTTACCCTTTGTATATAACTATACAATGAAAAAAGGTGATTTCAATACTTATTATGTATTATTGAAATCACATTTTTTCACACAATAGCTTGTCAGTAAAGAAAACTGACCCATCCCTTGTTATGTCAATGCACTATTCACTCATCGTATTATGAAAATACAACGGATGGACCAGGCTGTGGACAAGTCTGCGCCGCCGCCGCCGCGCCGCCGCCACCACCGACGTCATTCAATAAACATGCAATCTGAGCTCTTTATGTTCATTATGTTTCCTTTACCAGTAGTCAGTTTTGATACCTACAGCCATTCCGAATACGATGCATTGTTCACGCGGTGTAGCATCTTGTTACAGATTTAACCGACACAACACAAAACTAATTAAAATACTTTGCCAACTTTTTATTTTTATTAGGTAAAATTTTTATAAGGGCTAAATGAGTAGGTACCTGTCGCAACTCTGCAAATGATGACTATTGTCAGGGAATATACAATAATTATAATAATATTAATGAAAAATTAAGTAAAGGACATCAACCAATTTGTATGGCGTTTGGGCTTGAACATGAACATAAAAATATTGCACTATTATTGATTTTATTGGGTGGTTTACAGTACAAAGAAAACATATAGATAAGAAGTTTTGTATCAAATTGGTTAAATAATACAAAAAAAAAACTTCAATACTTCGTTGTAGTGATGGATTTTAGCCAACTCAAAATATTCAATTATGTACATAATTATCTCAGAAGTTGGAACTTACCACTTGCGGTGCGATCCATTGCAGTATAACTCGCTGCACTTCCACAAGATTAACAATGTGTCTTCTCCTGTGAGTGATTACAATACCACAATTTATACAATGTATAGATTCACTAGGCAAAATCGGAAAGTCCATGTTCACGCGCAAGTCTTCTTAAAAAGCGTGTTCATTATGCGGAGAAATGCCAGGGTTAACGTTTGAAGCGGGTACTGAGTCCGAGAGTGAGCCGGGGTCGTCGAATAGAAAATCATCAGAATCCATTTTGAACAGCACAAGTCGTCAAAAATAGCTAAAGTCGAAATAATATTCACAACGATACGAAAAAGAGCGGCAAACACAAAGCTAATGACATTGACAATTTGAAAATCGAGCGCCAATCGGGTCTGGGTCAGCGTTGCCAGTTCTCTGCACTGTCAGTCGAACACTATTTGAAATCGATTCCATCGTTCTGTGCTGTTTTGTTTTGCATATTTCTTTTGGTTATGGACCATGCCGTATTACAATTAGAATCTTCAAGAAAAGCACGTGTTAATAATACCCGCTACCAGGAAAACATTTTAATGTTTCGAAGCTCTCGAATCGAAACATCAAAAATATCGATATTATTTTTTCTGTGATTTTATTCTTTAGGCAACCCTAACTCAACGCGCCCCGCATGCCGCGCCGCAACTGTCACCATACAAATACAAAACAATTAAAAATCTTTTATATTCGTTTTTAATATTATTTATTTTGGCACTCCCGAATAGGGACCAATTTTCAATAAATATTATTACTCAATTATTTGTGAATTCCTTTTTTCCCAGTACGGTTGTTCACGGTTAGCCCAGTTTGGTTGATATCCTTTATGTTAAGCTTTGGACATAGACCCTTATCGTTAAAAAAAAACATCTAAAGCAAGTACTTAGGTAAGTAGAAGGAAAAGCTGTTTGCCGACCTCCTACGTTTCAGTCTCGCAACCCGTCCGGACTCCGGGCCTACTCGCCCACGTGTAGCGCCACAAAACCTGCCCAGGACTGCTAATTTTATTTTGCACTTGCAAACTCCACAAACTTGTTTCCTAATGCCCCGTCCTTGCGTCATCACTACACCGATCGGTGCTAGTTTATTCCAAAATGCGCCTTCGTTGAATAAAAATATAATGGTGCTGATTTAGTTTGGAGATGTGGTTTTTTGGTTATAAAAAAATATCCAGGGGCCTGTTTCACAGTGTCCAGATAGGCAATATCAACTAGATAAATTCAAAAATTAAACAGAAACCGGTTATCTCTCAGTTCTCTCACATAAGTTAACCGGAACGTATCCGGAAGTGGTGAAGCGTGCTATAATTATTGCCCTATGCCAAGTTTTATTAAAATTCCATTCACCGATATTTACTTGCCCTATTACCTAGTAGACAAATAAGTGTAGTATTTTAAGTTTCAGTATCGATGTGTCCTCCATACACGTTTATAATGAAAAAAATACTAGACTTTATAAAAGACCTATTAGATAACAAAATACATAAAACCAGTACATATGTACTTGTGACTGCCAATCGGTGCCAAGAAAGGGCGTTCAACCTGTGATAGCAAGCACGTCTGATGTTTTATGACACTAGTAGTGCATCTGTACAGTCTCCGTTATTTATTGTCATGCAAATTATTGTCGTCCGCCGCCACTCCGGTCGGTCACACGATACCTTGAAGAGCTCACAGGATTACACCTCTTTCATTTGCGTACATTAAGTTGCGTTATATTACAATTATTATTTTGATGAATCCTGGTCTGACGATGACTGATAAGCCGCTCGACCAAGACAAAGATTCATTTATTTTTCCTGACTCCTAATAAAACTAACAAAAAACTAAACTATAAAACTATATTATTAATAAATAAGATTTTGCTAATATCGATCTTGTTCAGTCAACAAAATAGATTAGTATGCAGAATGGTCGGATATAGTTGAAGTTTAGTAAGAAACCTATGGATATTCTCGAATAAAATTTAATTTTATTAATAGACAACAAAGAGGTCATTTATCAAATTAAATTTCAGTCGAAAACATCCATCGGTTTCTTACTAAACTTCAACTATATCAGACAGTCCTGCATACATACATATTATCTCTTTTGTTGACTTACACGAACACCAGCAGCGGGGTAATTGCGTAACACATAAAATGGCAATCGATCGCAATGATTTCATTTTGGCAGTGCAGCAACGTTGTAGCCAGTATTTACGTTGTTGACAAGGAACTATAACGTGTCCGCGAGTACACGTTTCAATTATATTCTTGTAAGTGCCGCCCTTGCTGTCTGTTGCAAATAAAATCATGTCCGTGACTACCGCCGCCCCACCAACGCCAATCTCTTCCATATTTGTTAAATAATTAGTACTCAATTGGTACTAATTAGTACTCGAACCTCAAAATTGGTACCTTAGGAGTTTTCGAGAAAATCGACTGAAGGTGGTCCGGCGGTAGTCACGCTCCCTTCAGCAGGACCACCATGAGCGCTGAAAAAGGGGGCACGCTACAGCTATTCTTAGTATACAAATAATTAGTACCCATAAATATGATTTATTTCGTAAAAAAAAAACAGAACTCTAACATTTGTATTTACCTAGAAATCAACGATGATAACTTTCTCGCAATTGTTCAGCAGGACTGCAGGACCACGATTTTGAATGTTGATTGATTCAAGTTAGAGAAGCTTGTCGCTTTCTTCAAACCTACATAAAAAAATTAGTACCCTGCAAGATAAAATTAGTACCCAAAATTCAAAACTAGTACTCCAGTAGTTTACGAGATATACCATGCCATTGGCGGGGTGGCGGTAGTCACGGTGCCAAATTTTCATTTCAAGATTTCCCTATTAAAAACTCGGTGATTTCTTCCCAAATTTATACATATATTTGTACCCTTAAAGTAGTTATAGCGACCAAAAATTCAGATTCCTAAGTGTTGTATTTTAAGAGAAATTAGCTTTCATTACTTTTCCATACTAAATCTCCGCGTATAACCCGAACAAATTAAGTTGTGCTTGTGAACAAGGGAATCGGCGCCATTACCATTAATGGCATGGTATATCTCGTAAACTACTGGAGTACTAGTTTTGAATTTTGGGTACTAATTTTATCTTGCAGGGTACTAATTTTTTATGTAGGTTTGAGGAAAGCGACAAGCTTCTCTAACTTGGAATCAACATTCAAAATCGTGGTCCTGCAGTCCTGCTGAACAATTGCGAGAAAGTTATCATCGTTGATTTCTCGGTAAATACAAATGTTAGAGTTCTGTTTTTTTACGAAATAAATCATATTTATGGGTACTAATTATTTGTATACTTAGAATAGCTGTAGCGTGCCCCCTTTTTCGGCGCTCATGGTGGTCCTGCTGAAGGGAGCGTGACTACCGCCGGACCACCTTCAAAGTCGATTTTCTCGAAATTTCCTAAGGTACCAATTTTGAGGTTCGAGTACTAATTAGTACCAATTGAGTACTAATTATTTACCAAATATGGAAGCGATTGGCGTTGGTGGTCCGGCGGTAGTCACGGACATAATAAAATTAACGGACATATTAACTAATTCTAGGCATGCCATTTAGCCGGAGTTAAAATATATAACGCACTTTTCATAGCCAGCAAAGGCGCATTTAATTTGCCTCCAGTATGTTTAGTAGTAAATTAAATACTTAATTGTTTTGAATATGCGCAGGGTTATACGACTTTCCACAAAAACTATTATGTGTATCTTCAGTTTGTTTTTTTTTTTCTGTAGAATATACATAATAAGTAAATGTGTTGACTGTCGCCCGTCGCGGAACTGTTTATATGTACTTAAAATGAATTGAATTCAACATATAAAACGGATGAGTCTAATTAACTGTCAAAATAGAGAGCTGAAATGAACGAGCGGAGTTTCAGAGCGGAAAATCATTATCATAGCCAGGTGCCCATGGTTGTGATTGCAAGGCGTTTAGTGACTCATTTTTACCGTCGCATACTTTACCGTTACATGGCGGATAAAGCGATACTATGTCTGCATAAATAGCCGTGACTGGTGCCCCCAAAGATACATCACTCCACGACATCGACAATGAATCACAATCAATCACATCCGCTCGGAAATCGTTGGGACTTAATTATTCTACGAAATATTATGTTATAATTTTATAAAATTTTGATAAACTCGGGGCTTATATTTTGACATGCGCGATATGAATAAAGACCAGTTAGGCAGCTATTTAACTAATCATTCACACACGTTTTTTTCGCTATTTCGGATTGAACCCGCACCATTGCACATCGCAGAATGTCAGCGGTGCTATTCTGTAAAAATCTCATCGTGAAAACTTAGGTGAAGTGCGCGTGGAGTGAGCTGTCAATAGTGTCAATTCCTAGCAAAAACAAACTCACTTCATCTAAGTTTTCACGGTGAGATTTTTACAGAATCGACCGGCTGATTTGTAAAACGTCCGATCTTTTGCGAATCGGACTGCTTTTTACCCGACTGCACGACAGCAAAGGCGGTTATGTTTTTCACACGTATCTTCTGTGTATGGATCCTTTGTTCCCTCGAAGCATCCTAACGGCTGGATGGATTTTAAGAAATGAGGTGTCTTGTCCATCAACTTGTCTAGATAGTGCGGTGTTTACGGGATGGGTTTAATTGTATGTTGTTATAATCAAAATATTCTATTGAGTGAGAAAACTATCATAAACTGTAAAGGGCTTTACTGCTAGCTAAGTTGTATCTTTCTACATCACTAAGCAAAGACGGCCTTGCAGACTGGTGTCGTTTTATTATTTGCCACAGCCCTGCGGTTGAATATCGCTACAAAATGAAATAAAATGTGCAGAACATCGTATTCATCATTATCGTCATCGTATCTATGTGTTCCAAGACTTACGGCTCTGTGCCAAATAAACATTTTCTTTCTGTCAAAAATGATTACAAATATAATATATAAATAATATAATTATTACTTAAAAGGTGGTCCAATGTATCAATGAAGTCACGTTTCGACTTCATTGATACATACATTGGACCACCTTTTGAGTTTTGGATTATAATTTTATATTGTACAAAGTGTAAAACCAACTTTTTACCGACTTCAAAAAAAGGAGGTTATCAATTCGACACGTATGTATGTAATATTATTGGAATTGCATGAAATTCACATATGACAATCTATTAGGGCTTCCAAACATATATACAAAATTTTATAGACTTATGTATGTATGTTTGTCCACGCATATCTCCGAAACTATTAATCGCATCGTGACCATTTTTTTTTTGTTGGCTTACATTTACTTCAACTTAGGGAACAGTGCAAGTTTCATCAAGATCTATTCAGTAATTTTCAAGATATGGAGTAATACGTATAAGTGTGACGGCCTGGCTTATTGATACGAGCTACGGGTGTAGTGTCAAAAGGAAAACATCTCAAAACCTTGGTCAAATTCTAGTGCAGAAAATAAAAATTACGAAATAAAAACTAATTAAAAAAAAATAAACCGACTTAAAAAAGAAATCAACTCTAAATTATGAAATAACTTTAATTTCTGAAGTCGGTGGCATAAAACTAAAATACAGATCCCAAGACACCGAGCTAGACTTAGCAATGGGTTTCATTTTGACGGTTAACAACATATCGTCGTTGATAGTCCAATTCCGCGTAACTAACATTGTTAAATACCGCGTATGTACACTTCTGCTAATTTTACAGGAGGGTTAAAAAACTGATTTTCTAAAAGACTAATAGGCCGAATTTTGAACGAACTTGAATATAGGACCGTTTCGTTCTCCTTAATCCAATATACTATTTTTAAAGTGAATATTCCCAATAGTTTACTTACAAAATCACTTACGCTGTTTTGTTTCGAACGATTCTGGTTCATAGACAGTACTTACGCGAAATTGTAAATGAAATAAAATAATGCCAAAACCTCAATCAATCATGTATTTAATAATATTAAGTGTTTAAATGAGTTTTAGTCATTAATAATGGGTATGAAGGTATGAAAGAATACAAGATATCTCGTTTTGTCCATGTTCATTTTAAGACCCACTCTTTCGGAGGCTCTACTGAGGTCATCGAGCAGGTCTTCCATAGTCTCAGCCATGACTACGATATCGTCGGCAAACCGAAGGTGAGTCATGTACTCGCCATTGATGTTAATGCCAGCCCCTTTCCAGTCCAGAACCTTGAAGACGTCCTCAGTGCAGCGGTGAACAGTTTCGGAGAGGTACTCGTAACGTCTCCCTGTCTCACACCTCGTTGCAGAAGTATAGGTTTCGAGGTCTGACCCTGGAGTCGGACTGACATAGTGGTTTGGTTAGACATAGTAGTTTTCGTACAGACACTTCAGCACCTTGATGTACCGATAATCGATCTGGCACCGTTGAAGAGATTGCAGTACAGCCCATGTCTCGATCGAATCAAAGGCTTTCTCGTAGTCCACAAACGCTAAGCAGAGAGGCAGGTTATACTCTTCGGTCTTCTGTTTAACCTGTCGCAGCGTATGTATGTGGTCTACGGTGCTAAAGCCTTTACGGAATCCGGCTTGTTCGGGAGGCTGGAAGTCGTCTAACCTGCGCGCGAGACGGTTCGTGATGACTCTCGAAAACAGCTTGTAGACATGGCTCAGAAGTGAGATGGGCCTATAATTCTTAAGAAGGGCATTGTCGCCCTTCTTAAAGAAAAGTATCACCGCTCTTCTGTTGTTTTTGCGTTGCTTCAGAGCCATCCTAATCTCGTACAGGCTGACGTCCGGGATGTCTTCGGTATAGTGTCAGGTCAATCTAGCTCTTGGGTCGTTTGCCAGATTCGTAACGGGGTTACTTGTTGATGTTTATAACTGTCCATAGAACCTTTCGATCTCTCTCAACAGCTCAGGTTTGGCGGATACGATCTTGCCATCATCGGTCTTCAATTTCGTAAGCTGGCTCTGCCCAATAGACAGATCTCTATCAACGACCTTTGACCCTTTATTTCCCTCTATCGCGTCCTTAATACGGTCTGCATTAAAGTGGCGAAGATCGCTTTTCAAGGACGTCGAAATCCGTCAATTGAGCTGCCGGTAATTGAGCGCATCATCTGAAGACTGCAGGATCATCTCGCGCCTCTCCTTCATGAGCCGTAAAGTAGGATCAGAGAGCTTTTTTTTGTATTCGTAAGACGGATCTTGAAGATCTTAGAACCGACCGTATGGACAGTTTCCACGAACCCATCGTTATAATCGTCCACGGAGCTCCCTAGGCATTCGAAATGATTCTGAAGTTCGAGCTGAAAGCTCATGGGGTTTTGGACCTGGATTTCGGTGCTGGGCGGAGCGTAGACTTCATCAGTCATCTTTCCAGCTTGATATTTAAGTTCAATGTGCCTCTTACCATGCGGTTTTTACCGCATTGATCACAGAGACATCATTGAATACTTGCTTCTTCGTCGATCGTCGACATAATGAAGTCAATCTCATTTTTAGTAGCACCAGTTTTGAGATTGTGGTAATCGTTTCCTACAGTAGTCTACGTCCCAATTTTATCTATATAAAGTATAAAATACGTGTGACATACTTACTTTAAAAATGATCCAGTAATTACTTTAAAAAAACAATTTTTACCCGGAGCGTCACT
Source organism: Oligia fasciuncula (assembly GCA_963082905.1). Taxonomy (NCBI): domain Eukaryota; kingdom Metazoa; phylum Arthropoda; class Insecta; order Lepidoptera; family Noctuidae; genus Oligia; species Oligia fasciuncula. Next base: position 7,856,549 of record OY720395.1, on the reverse strand, counting down.
TAGACACTGCACAAACAAATAGAAATTGGCCCGGATACGCGGTTTTCGTGTCGTAACTTGTTCGTCGAAAGATCCGCGGTATTGTTATTTTTGAAATACTCGTCTTCCTTTTGGACGATTCAAAAAATTGTCACACGGGTCGACGCCAATCACAATCAGTTACCTACAGCCGCGAAATCTCATTTTTGATTTTTTTGTAGATTCGCGGTTTTGAATAATGTTAGTTACGCGGTATTGGACTATCAACGACGATATTGCATTATTTACGTTGTTGAGCAAACATATTTTTCGAACATATGAACCAATGGATTAGCAATATCCTTCGAAATGATTCAGATTGATAGTGTGTTACGCAATTAGGGTGCTGGATCATTTCAAGTGAATTTTTCAGAAAAATCGACCTTCACAACGTGTTATTACGGCATGAGTAGCAATATATTAATTAAACATACATTTTTAAAAGCAGATTTAACTGTACCTTCTTTTCAAAAGTGCGCGTCATTTGTCCATTAAGATAACGCCACCGACACGAGCAAGCTAAATAAATAGCATAATTATCTGAATATAATAAACCAATGCCAAATTTTAAACTGAATTTGCACAACCCTAGCTGTGTGCAATATAATATGCCTTTGATCATGAGCAATGAAGGGAGACTATGTATTTAAAAATGTGAACCAATCTTCCGTTACAGAATACAATACTATATAAATAATAATGCACTTGTTAGTCTCCCTTCAGTCTCAGTGCAGATTTGACGGGTTTAACGTCGTTCTTGTAGCCATGGCCGATGATAAGGTACTAAACATCGGATTATTATAATTTGTTAGAAATATAAAAATTATAAAGGTCCACCAATTCACGATTCTAAAATAATAGTTGCAAAATATTTTATTTGTTTGTGTTATAGTTTTCATTATTCTTAATAGTATTTTTGCTTTTTGTAGGCGGCCGAAGTCGCTCCCGAACCTGCTGTTGCTGAATCAGCAGAAGAAGCCAAGACTGAAAGCGAAGTTAAAGAGGAGAAAACGCCAGAAACCCCCGTGACAGAACCGATCACTAATGGAAGCACCTCGCCTGAGTCTCCGAAGGACGAAAGCCCTGTAGCCGAAGAGCCAGCCGCTCCTAGCCCTAACATCAACAGGCCTGAACCTCAGCCTGAAACACAGCCGGAACAGTTACCTGTCAATGGGCTTTCCTTAGAAGAACCTGCCAAGGAAATTCTCAAGGAAGAAAAAAATGATGAGAGCGTAGAAGAACCCACCGCTGTAACGACAGAGATTGTACCTGAAATTTCCGTCATAAAAGAGGTTTGTGTTGAACAAATGCCTTTGATAGATTCCACGCCTCCACCACTCCCCGCGAATCCTCCTCCTTCTTCTGTGGCATCCTTTGCTGCCACCACAATGGCACCAGAATCGACAGACGCTTCGCTAGCTAACACCGCTGATAACGCAATTCCACCACCAACTTCTGACCCAATTGCAAATGATAAACTAGATGAATTTCCCCCTCAGTCCGAAAACGAATTAACCAACACCCAAAATGTTAGTAACGAACTTTCCTCTCCCGTCAAAGAACATACTGAAGAAATTTCAGTTCCTATTGCTCAAAATGAAGCTGGATCTGACACTGAAAAAACATTAGACAATGCTATCCAATTTGAGGGTGCCCCTGAAGTCGAAAGTGTAAAAATTGATAGTGTAATTGTTGAAGAATCAGTAACTATTAAACCAGAAATCGAAAACATAGAAATATCAGAAAATACCGATATTGAAATTCCCGCACCTTCATCTGAGGACTTAGAAGCGCTAGAGGATAAGATCGATTCGAATGCTACTGAAGATTTACCATCTCCTCCATCTCCGATATGCGATGATGTTGATGTTATAAGCACCGAAAACAATATAGTCGAAGAAAACGTCGATAATACCCAAGTTACGATTCACGAAACAAGAGAGATTGTGGTAGATTCTAATCACGTATCCGATACCGAGAAAATGGTTGCTCCCGAAAACGAGGTCGATAGCATCATCACTGAACAAAATATTAAGGCCAAGTCCAAAGACTCGCTCGGTAATCTAATTGAAACAATAGAGTGTAATGGTAACATCGGGGAAGAAAAGGGTACATCTGAAATAATGCCACCGATCGACAAGGAAATTAATAACATAGAACCTGTGAGGACGGCGACGACTCCCGATGACTCGTTGCCGCCGTCTCTGTCGGAGGCCAACGAGTCGGCTCCGGCGGCGGGCGTGACGAGCAATGACGCGTCCGAGTCGTTCCCGCTGCCGCCCAGCGAGCTGTGCCGCTCGGAGTCCGCCTCGCCCGCCGAGCCCGAGCCGGCGGACACGCCACAGGTGAATACTGACCGGAACCTCTTGTTTTGTAGTGGAATTAGTTCTGTAATATAAAAGCCGTTTGAGTTTCCCCGTTAACAGATCTCGTATTTAGTTTCATGTGCATATCTTTACCAGCATGAGTGAACCGTTAATAACCAGGAGATTAATTCGTGTGATCGATCTGACATAGTAATGAATACAGCCAGTGGCTGCGTTCCTATCCTTTCCCTTTCCTATAAGCTTGAAACTGAGATATGGAGATGATTAATATGATAGCATGGTGATGTAAAATAGGCTTTAGTGCTAACACATTTTCTTATATCACATTTTTATTGTTTAGTCCTATTAATTTGATTCAGACAGTCTATCGTCACGTTATCATTTCATGTAATTTAATTAATGATGTTTTAGGTTGTATTTGTTGCAAGTTTCGAACTTATTTTTGTTTGCATTATAAAACTACTAACAGTTGCTTCTGCATATTAATATGGATAATATATCTCACTCGAATGTCCCCAGTAGCGTTTACGTTATTGAAGCACCGACCCGCACAGCGGAACCTATCCTTTGACGCGCGAAAGATTCATTGTTGTAGTACAATATTTTTATGAACAAGACAGTTCTTATAGCCAGAAAATTTCAGTGTTCTAAGGCCAATACTTTCAGTTTAAACCGACGACCATTTTATCCACATAAAACAGAATGTTAACAAACTCCCGTTGCCAAGGGTAGCCACAGAGGCGCTGCTGGCAACGGTACACTTTACACCAAAGGCTTCCTAGTGAAATGACGTGTCCCTATTTGTGATAAATGTCCTGCTAAAAGAAAACGAGGCTTGTAATATTGTAGGGCGCATCTAATTAGCGCTCGGTTAAAGACTTTACTGGGGGCCTAAAAGGCCACTGGCAGAGTCATAAAAGGATAACATAATGGACAGTTAACTGTTAAGTTAATCATATCAAATCCCATTGGTGAAGCATTTTTCAGTTATTTTTTTTTGTCTGTGCTAATATACCAATCAATCCAATCCGAAACTCTTTGATTGACTTGATTGTACGTAAGCAGTGCAGCGAAAAAAAGAAAAACACGGACTGTCTTCGACATATAATAATTCATAATGTTATCCTTTTATGATTCTCCAAAGTGGCCTTTTTAGGCCCCCTGGTTAGTGTTATTAACAGTTTGTGGATGCGGCTGCAAGTATTATGTCTGCGCTTTTATAAAACCATTAACGCCGCTGCTACCAATTTGGTCATTGTTTTTTGCTATGGATTTACAAATGTGATGGCGCCCTCAATCTTGCTCGTTCGCTTATTCGTTGTCATACCGATAAATAAGTTAAGGTATACGTTGGGAGGCGTAAGACTGAAATCAGCGTATGGAACCAAGCGACCTACTGTCGAACGATACATTTTGGAGGAGATTTCATGAAGATGGTCAGAAAAGGGGAAAGGGACGGATACTGTTGCGCGCCGAGACAGGTGCAATTTATAACTCATCGAACTTTGTTGAATAGATGTTATGATAGAACTATATTCTATTATAAAATCTCGACATCATTATTTAATGATAATGTAGCTAACTAGCTGTTGTCCTCATTCATATCGTGATCATCATTGATCCAAATGAAAAAAATCTAGTTTCAACCGGATCGCACTATTTAGGATAGCGCTAATTCGACACACAAATCATTGTAGATTCACCCTACGGTTTTTAATATGCTACTATTTTTCAGTTTACATACCTACTTTGGAAAGAGTGTGGAACCTAAGATAGAAAAACGCTTGTATAGTACGACTACATACAGAAAGCAAAACTAATAGAAATCTCTATTCCTAGACAGCACGTTCCGCCGTAAACTTTGTTCATAGAAACCACTGTTTCCAGATACCTTGGTTCACAGAAAGCGCCTTTGGTTCACGGAAACCGATTAGCTAATTATTTTTAAGTAAGTGGTATTCCTCTTGCATCCTACGTCGACGGTCAAAACGCGTGTCTGAATCTGAGCAATAAAAAATATGTATCGCAAAATATAGTACTTATAGTATACAGGATGAATTTTCCAAGTGGGCGTGGATGGCCAAATCTGAAACTATGAGGAATAGCGAAAAGGAGTCGCGGGCTCGATTTTGATGAAAACTAAAACTGCATCATTGGATTTTTGAAAAATCAAAATTTCTGGCCAGGATTCGAACCCGTTGATTTTGAAAAAAAAAACACTATTATTACACAATTCGATAGTGTCGCTGATAAGGATCGAATTCTGGGAAGTAGTGACATACGGGAAACTAAAGAAAAGAGCTCATTTTTAACAAAATACTTTTTTTTTGTTTTCCTCATGTTATCTACCTATTAAACCTTGACTGATTAATTGTTCAAAATGATGCCATTGTTTTCAATACATAGCTGGATTCGACGTCTCAAGGATTGTACTGCATTCAAAATTTGAATTTAGAACATAATATTGTGAAGGTGACTGCGCTGCGGGTGAATTGAACATCATTTCGAACCAAGGTACAGGTAATGTCGGTTTGAATACTTCACAATAAGAAGCAGTTTATTAAAATCCAACATTTTCCTTAAGTTTGCCGTATGTCATTACTTCCCAGAATTTGATCCTTAGGTATTAGAGGACACTATCGAGTGGTGTAATAATACAGTGTTTTTTTATCAAAATCAAGGGGTTCGATTCCTGACTAAAAATATTGATTTTTCAAAAATCCAATGATGCAGTTTTAGTTTTCATCAAAATCGAGCCCGCGACTCCTTTGATTACCTACTTTTCGCTATTCCTCATATTGTCGGATTTGGCCATCCACACCCACTTGAAAAATTTACCCTGTATATGAATAGTTTCTTCTCCAAAGGCGCTTTCTGTGAACCAAGGTATCTGGAAACAGTGGTTTCTACGAACAAAGTTTACGGCAAGAAGTGCTATCTATGAACAAGAGGTTCTCTGTCAAGTGCTTCCTTATGGACCGAGAAACAATGTTTTCTATCAACAAAGTTTTCGCCGAAACGTGCTGTGTAGAAATAGAGATTTCTATTAGCTTTACTTTATGTATAGTCGTATCGTACAAGCGTGTTTCTATCTTAGGTTCCACACCGCTTTGGCAATCCAATGTCTACCTCTTTTGTGTAACACTATTTTCACAATGATCAATAAGAAAATAGAAGTCTATCTAATCTAGTACCTATAACCATTAACGTTTATTTATTATCCATACATTTCAGTAAATATATATTAGAGTGCCTTCATAACTGATAAAGGAGCGCAATGTATCAATTCAATCAATTAAGTACCTTTGTAATCGTATTTGGATTCCAAGGTTCTCTTTTTAGCACTTTTACCTACAGTTTTTAACGAGGCATTCCGTTTAGATCACCAATTTGAATATCCCCACTGGAATATCACCCATAGTAGTACTCCACATTGCGCACCCACGGTTGCAGTGCTAGTTAAACCGATATCAGAATCAGTCACTGCACTTTTCGTTCATTTTTGCCTTTCATTCGACATCTTTCACTCGAAGTGAAACACAAAATAAATCAAAAGTAAAAATGGATTCATTAGTGAACCAATCCAACGATGCTTTATTTCGGCACCCTGCATCGTTCACTCGCCTACAGAGAAATGCTTGTGGGCTTTTGTTGGTAGTTAAACGAAACTCATTAACACTGAGGATAAATACCACCTTGAATTCATGAAGCCTAGTACTTTTTGTTAGGTGTTCACCAAAAAGGCGATTATAGTAATAAAATAAATATGAATTGTGTTTATAACTTACCCCAAATAAATTGGGATAAGGGCAGGAGAATGATGATGAATTTGTAACATTTATAACTGAATGCGCGCTGCTTCACTTTTTGTTTGAAGTGTACATTACTTTTGACTTAGCGGAAATTGCTGATTGTGAAAAGAATTCCTACACCTCAAAACAATAGTGTGAGACTAACAAACACTTAAAATTCTATAATAATGTTTTTCAATACTTAATGCGGGGGACATCTAACTAAGTACTATAATTGCAACTGTGGGTGCGCGCGCAATGTGGAATACTATAGGTCAGAGGTGGCCAACCGGTCGATCGCGATCGAAGTCGATCGCGACTGTTAGTCCAGTCGATCGTGGCAATGCAAAAAATATTTCCAACTACAAATCTGATTTTGCTAATCTAGCGAAATATGCTTAAACGCAATGCTCACATTAATATAAATAAGTAGTTACTAAGAATAATTTTCAGTTTTATATTTTCCCTCTTAATAAAATAAAAAGTACTATATAATTGAGTACTGAACTATGCTGTTTCATATAAGATTTCAAGAAGTATGTAATTGGTAGATCGCACATAGGCAATCGTCAGTGAACGGGTTAGACCCAAGATCTACATCTTGGGTCTAACCAAGTTGGCCACCCCTGCTATAGGTGATATTCAATTTGGTGACCTAAACGGAATGCCCTTTCTTAACGACTTCAAAACAAACTTAAAATTATTGCCGATAAAGGAATTGCTCAAAAAAGGATATGTACGAGAGTTATGTTATGTCTCAATCATAAGACTAATTTATGTTTATCTAAGCTATTTTTCTTGTCGTCACTAAACCAATAGTATCACTTAGACATTAATTTCCAATATGACATGTATTATCTTAAGTCTTCTAAAATTAGCGCTTGTTTAATATTGCCCAGTGTTGTTTGATAATTATGTCGATAGAACATCCCTTGTATCGCTCTAAAATTGTGATTGAACGCTCGAATTACGCTCTCTTTGCTCTTTAACTTAGTTTAATTTATTAACTTTATTAAAAGAGGAAGAGAAGGTAACAACAATGCTAGTAGTATAACATTGTGTAGAGCAATGATCCCAAAGTAATAATACATTGTGTCATATTTTTGTCTTATCATCTTGTTTATGTTTCCAGTAATTAAATATGTATTAGTATTGCCCCTTATGTGTCTCATAATAATTTGTTGTGTTCAATGCTTGTTTGTAATATCAATTTTATTTGTACATAATTATTATGATTGACCTTATTTAGTAGGTGCGAAACTTTACTGTAAAATGTACTGATAACAAAAATAATTATTATTACAGGACCCCGTCCCCGTAAGTGACAAATTGGCAGAATTGATCCCGGAGGTCCCAGATGTGCCAGAAATCAAAACGGAAATGGTACAGTAAAATAAGTATTTTAAGACCAGTATGAAAATTAATTGATGTTGAATTTGACGTATATTAATGTCACATTTAATGTTTAGTTGCAGGAGACGACGGGCGACGTGGCGGTGACCAACTAAACACCACATAAGATCGCAACCCATCGTCCGCGACACGTAACTGTGTCTAAAATGAGCCTTTAATTTATTTCGATTTAGTACTGTGGTGTATTGTCGAACTAAGTTCGGTCAATAATTTACATCGTCAATAATGTGGTTTTCAGTTCAGATGTGACGTTTCGTATAGAATGATTATACTATAAGTTTAGCGTGCTTTGCTTCTATAAAATTAAGATTTTATACATTTTATTCGCTAGAATCGAGTTTTTATAATTATATTACATTAACAAAGTTATATTTAGACAGTATACGGTGCGATAAGTTGGTGCCATTATTACAGGGGTATAAGTTTGACGTTGTCGCGTGTCGCTCGCTCTTAAATAATAGCTCTCCCATGTCGTTCTTACTCTCACAACTCTTGCTCAGATAAATTATTGCTTGTAATTCTTTTGTTCGTCTTTTAATCCTAAAAAACCGTTTTTATGTACAATGCCACATCAGTTAATGTAGGTGTCGTGTTTTTAGAAGGCATTTTGCTCAGACCTCAAGCATTAAGAGATTTTAAACATCTTTTCAAACATCTAAAACATGTTGTAAAATAAAATCAGGGAAGTCCTTGAAAATCTTCAAATTAAGGCCATTTTAAAACCTATTTAGTTTATTGATTTTAATGAAATTGACTTTAATTAAAAATGTGTTCTAAGTTTTGGCCGACGCAAATCACATCCCATTCGACTGTTATAAATTGGGTATGCATTGTGTGCTACAATGTACTGTATCAGAAACATTGTTATAGTACACGGATAGTTCTTTCTTATTGAATACGACACGTAGACCCGTCAATGATGATCAGTGTCATCAGTTTAGTGAATATAATTTGAAACATTATTTTATTATGTATATATGAACACCGATTTCATTTACTCGTAAAACATACATAAATGTTAATTATCAAATTAAAGTTTGAAGTAACTTGTAAATTGTTAAGTATGAGGGAATATGAAATCTCATTAGTTTATGGTATATTCATTGTGTTTTATTTCTAGTTTATATTAAGTTGTATAAAATTAGTCTGTCAGCAGCTCTCTGTAATGCAAGCTCATAAAATTTTAATTCATTTATTAATTGACGGAAAGTTGCTCGTATGTGTAAGAGATGATACAGTAAGATAATGAACATGTTTAGGCATTTTTCGTAAAGTAGCGTGTGGTTGTTGAATCTAAATTTAATGGATGAGGATGGATTTATCGTTTAAAATTGATATTCAGTGGCCAAGTTTGTGATTACTATACAATTTATAAACTTATACAGACATGATTATATTGTACTATTTAGAATTTTAGTATGTGTAACGATTTAGTAAAGGCGGTGTGGTTATTATCAACCGTCATTAGTATATTGGTTTCAACCTCATTCGTAAAATACAATTAGATGACTTATAAGGTTTGATATTACTATACAATAATAAGGTCATTTTCTAATACTATGTGTCCAGTAATCATATGATTTCAAGATCATTTTTGTAATTTTATACATTTTTTATGAAATTAAATGTGACACACACTGCACGATTGGGAGAAGTTCTCCAGATATATAAACTGTAAACGTGAGTGAGACATTCCATATCAAATGCAAACTAGATTGTCTGAAATTCTGTAATATTGCGTGCATGCACTCTAATTACTTCGAACTGTCAAACGATCTCATCTATGAACGTTGATAGTTTAATTTACATAATTACTAACACCAGCAACAAGACTCAACACAATGCTTAGAGGTGTCTTAAATATGATATTAGTAGAAAATTGTAAGTAACAATTGCTTATATAAATGAATTTCCCCTAGAAATTATTTTCTAGTTCAAATTGGGTTTCCATGTGATGTGTCCCCAAACAGATATTAAATTCAGCCAACATTTTGAAATTAATATCATGTATCATTCCTGTTAGAACTAAAATCACTTCCAAACATTTTCCAGTAGTAGTTATGTTTGTTTTAAGGATTTTCTTACTACGGTAATCCAAAATTGACTGAGTTTTATGTAATTCAAGGAAATTAACTTATTTGCTCATTATGCAATGTGGAATTTGTATGATAATTATAATAGGGAATTATGTTAATCCAATTATTGAAACTTAAGGTTGATGTGTGAATGTCTCTAATCAATAAATATTTAAAAAAGAATCCGTGTTTTAATTGTGGTTTTGGATGGTGTACTGCACTTTCCTAGATATTAGAACACCACTGTGTGATGTTACTATAGGGTAGGGGTGTGCCGCACTGAGTACTTTTATTACAATGTTTTCTATAAAAACAAACGATTTAGGCGCAGAATGCCCACTTCTCAAAATGGCAACTGAGTCTCTTAACCTTTTGAACGCCAAAGCATAAACGCACGTTAATTGTTAAAAATTGTTTGTTGTTGAAAATTGTTAAAAAAAAAATATAGAAAGAATTTCATCGTAATAATATATACAGGTGAATTTTCAATTGGGCGTGGATGTGTCACTGACTGGCAGGGCCACCATCAGGGTTTTTAATTGTGATAACAAAAAATTTGTCGCCAAATATCAGAATTTGTCATTCACTGGTTCAAATCAGGCGTCTGATTCTGGCTAATTAGCGACAAAATATGGGAGAAAACAGATCTTCGCTAGGTGCCTTTTGGTTTTTGAGATATAAATGTGGCCCTGCTGGGGAGACCTCTCCAGATCGACCACCTATAAACCCTTATATCTTTTGAACCACTGACCGACAAATTTTTTGTGTTATCAAAATTAAAATCCCTGATAGTGGCTCTGCCAGAGTCAGTGACACGCATAGCACAGCATGCAAAGCGCTGCATAGCACAGAATAGCGTGCATAGCACATAATAGCATGCATAGCACATGGTGACCGACAAATTCTGAAATTTGGCGACAAATTTAGACTAATTTTTTGTGCTATCAAAATTAAAATCCCTGATGGTGGCTCTGCCAGAGTCAGTGACACCACAGCATGGCATGCATAGCATGCGTAGCACAGAATAGCATGCATAGCACATAATAGCATGCATGGCATGCATATCACAGCTTGCAGATGTCAAACATCCTTTCCTGAAAAGGCACCTTTAGACATACCTACAAGGCATGGCAGACAATGCAGGAAAATACTAAAGCATGTTCTGTGCTGACAACTAAGATGATAATAAGTCTAACACCACAGGGAACAGGCACTCTATTCTCATTTTTTTTCATTATCATTGAAAAACTAGTTCTAGCATTATACTGCTGTCTTTGCAGACCCTTATTATTTCCAAGTATTTTTGTTCCCAAAAACAGAAACGTGGGAGGACCATTTTAAGACTTGTACGCTGTCAGGGCAGGGACATACAGCATTACACTAATTTATGGTAATAAAAAGCCAACTACATACACAATAACATTTCTTTATTTAATACACTCTAAGGCATTTATCATTTTCCTTAAAATATCTTTATTGGTATCACACATAATTTTATTTTGGGTTCCATTTTTATTTAATGTAGAAATCATCAACTGGAGTAGTGGGTATTTCAATGTTTTCATTTCACTGGTCCCAAGAACAAATTTTAAAAACCAATCAAAATTAACTACTGTGTCACAGTAACTACTGTTGTAGTGGTTCAGAGCCGCATGAAGAACCTCGGACTTGTTTGTTTCTAATAATTCATGAAAGCATTTAAGTTTTTCTTGTGGCCAACCCTTGCTATCAATTATATCTTTGAATTTTTGTAAATCAAAATTACAATCAGAAATGGTTGAGATCAATTCCTGTTTTGCCAACGTAATCACATCACCTTCTATGTAAGGTGATAGTGTATCAGGTGATCCTGAGTAATACAACTTGGTCAAGATTTGTTGTGATACCTGAAACAAAAACAAATTTATAACAACTGTGTAGTTAATGGAAATTATTTGAATTACAATATAAAAAAATCTCAGATAGTCGCCCTTTAATTATTTAAATAGGCCCCTTGACAGGCAGGGATATTGGATTACATAACACAACATCACACCTTGTTTCCCTGAAGGGTTGGCCAGAGACTTATAGTACCTACACCCACATTTTGCCAGATATGTTTAAGTCCCATGAAATAAGGGGCGAGCTTTTTTTTTGTTTAGCCTATACTGTCCCACTGCTGGGCAAAGGCCTCCCCCCCCCCCCCCAAGACTTCCAGAAACTCTTTTCCTGCGCCACCTCGGGGCGAGGGGCGAGCTTAAAATAATATTTTAAATTCTTAACTCATTAAGCTCCGCTAATGAGACACAATATTGATTTTCTATTGTTTCATGACCCATAGGATAAGCGGGTTTGTGGCCAATAATTACGAAACAAAATTTAGGTAAGTACCGGTTCTAAGCAAATATATCTAAATATTTAATCTCTGGTTCTAAATGCATCGGCTGAAAATATATAGCCCTGTAAGCCATGCTACGGTTTACTTACATTTTGGAATGCTTCAAGTGGTTCTATTTGAAATACTTTATCCATCTAAAATTAGTTTTCTTTATTCACAAGAATGTTAATGAACTGAAGCAGGATTGAATCCAAATACACTCTATCTTATGGAATCCGGAAATTAGTCTGTATATCGTTGAAATCTATTAGAAATTAAAACTGATACTTGGAGACAAATAAAATAACAAAATAGACAGATCAGTTTCAGTCTATCAAAAAGTACTCTGTTATAACTAGGTTAGACGCAGGCTTAGACGGAGGTTACACGCTCATTCTGGCGTCAGTTCAGTCTGTGACCTTGATCACGTATAGATTGATGGCTGAATGATGGAATGACGGGCGGTACTACACGGTAAGTCAGACTGACGATCAGTCCAACCGAAAACTTCTTCGCGATAACACGCTTATGCATTTGGTATGGATTTTAACAAGAAAAATAATATGCTCCCGTTGCCTTCGTAGACAGGGCTAATATTATAATATTAGCCCTGTCTACGAGGAATCGTAGAAAAAGAAAGCGGTGGTGTAAAAAGTGGCTAATGAAAAGACCATAAATTCACTTAAATTTACTGAATAAGATATGAGACAGATAAAGATATATTTATTGCATAACTGTGTACATAAAGTTCTTATACATAATTTTTTTTTTGTTTCATCAGTCTACCCGAGTCGGATATGCAATAGTAATAAGAAATTGGGTACTTACAAATTCTATTTTTTATCAAAAAACTCAGATTATAAAATACCTTAACAATTAACATTTTCTTCAATTTATTTTTAAACATAATTATATTTCCATTTAATTCTTTAATTGCTGGCGGTAACTGATTGTACACACGAATAGCAGTAACATAGGTACTTTTATATTACATCATATTGTTAATAACTGGTAAATTAATGTCATATTTATATTGTTTCCGAATATTTAGACACAGGAGAAGAAGATGACTATGCTGATTATTATCGAATTAAAGAATTTAATTTTAATTTTTTTATTCGTTTTATTCCAAAGAACAGGTAACATTTCTAATGTAAGAATAAATTCTTTCTCCGGGGCTAATGGTAGAGCTGGGGACGTCGGGAGCGGCGAGGGAGTCGGCGCAGGCGGCGACATGTCGTGCGACTCCATCGCTGTCTAAGCAGTGACTGACATCAGACTGATAGCTAATAAACACACGTTCAGTCTGACCAGACTGACAAAAATTATTAAAATATTTAAATAATCATCATTCTGGACCATCAATCCATCAGTCTAACAATCAGTTTCCCGTCATTCTGACATCAATCACAGACTGAACTGACGCCAGAATGAGCGTGTAACCTCCGTCTTATAATAGGTAGGATCTGTTACTCATTAGTAGTCTTGTGTAGTTCGTGAACGATGAACGAATAGGAACCGTATCTTCGCACTGTACTAAAAGAAACGTTTCCGAACGCTGGCTTGTAACCGGTCTACGGCTAGGAACTCACGGAGCGATTTTCGCCCGCGTCCGCTGCGGTTGCGGGCCCGCAGCTTCTTTAGAATGCAAATATTTATAAAAAAAATTAAAGCACATTTCACGACGCGTTTTACGCCCGCGGTGTTCGCGGTTGTATGCGGCTCCCGCTGTACCGGCGGGCAACTAGTAGAATCGCGCGGGCCGCGGTTACCCGCAGCCTCGGCGGGTGGCGCCCGCGCGCTTTGCGATCGGTTGGCGGGCGACCGCGGGGGCCGGCGGGCGGCGCGGCGGGAGGTACGGCCGGCCGGCCGGTACGGAGGTAGGGAGGCGGCGGCCGCGTAACCGCGCGAATAACCGGTCTCGTGAGTTTTGAAATAAAACCGCAGATCCACGACCGCGGCGGTTGCGGGCGAAAATCGCTCCGTGAGTTCCTAGCCTAATAGGTCAAATAGCTCTTTTCGAACTCGTACATCGCCCGAACGAGAAAATGAAATACAGTCTCTGATTGTTTGACAGAAACGTTATACGTTTTCATTCGATGTTTGAATGAATGAGAACGAGAAAGAATAGCCGACGAATGACGATGCTGTCCGAACCCGACCGACCGAATTCGCAAGAATGAGATGAGATGCGCGTTATTTCAATGCCTTAGTGTATATTTTAGCTTATCGCCCAAATACGGGAGACGAGCTGTTTGAATGGTACAAAATAATTCAGTTAAAATTCTCATAATATATCAGCTGTGTACTCTGTGGTAATAATAAATAGAGATAAATAATTATGGATGTTGCATTTATATTTTTATTTATTTATACGTAGTGGTTTATGTATAATAATGTCTGGAGTGCGTATTTGCTCTGTGAGTGATCCGGATCCGCGCTAGTGCGCTACGCTCACAGAGTACATTATAGTATACTGAAATAGAGACCAATCTTCGGCCTTAAAATGGGTAACCGCTTACGCCTAGCCTCCAACGCCATCTGTTATCGCTAGTAAGAATCTTTACTCATCCTATCTATAACTATAGCTATATTTGTGTATACAGGGGCCATACGTACGTACATATAGGTAGTATACTATACTATTCATGGATGGTTATACTGTAGGTTATTTAAGGAATTATAAATGAAACATTTTATTAATAATAATAATATATTTATTTGCAAAAAACACGGTATAAAAAGATGGTAAAAGTACAATGTAGAACAAAACATGTTTTGCCAATATAATAATAAGCATGCAAATTTTTCAGTATGTAACTGACATTAACATTGTTTCTCAATGAAATCCTTAACACTACCATTCGTAAATTTTATTTTTAAATAACTTGAGTATTTAAATTTTTGAGATCATTTGGTAACTTATTATATAGACGTACACACATTGCAAGGCAGCTTTTATTATATTTAGTTAACCTTGGAATCTCACTTAGTACGAGCCTGTTGGGGTCTCGTCAATTAATTATTTAATCTAATAATATTATTAATCAAAACATGTTTATTTGTGTCTTTTCAAATTCAAAATCATTTATTTCAATCCATAAGATCATAGTAATAAAATTTAAATTGTAATCATAATAACATAAAGCACCTATTTAACTTCTTGGCTTTTATTTGCAGATTGTCCTCATCATCATCAAACTGTCTTCTCCCAGCTAATATTTTATTAATATTTTTACAGTAGTTAAAAACCATGCAACGAATGACAATGCTAATCAAATAATCAATTAATTTGTCTTTATGGATTTTACATTTTATAAATTCAAAATCAACAAATATAATTATCGCTGTTTTAATAATTTCTTTTAGATTGCATTTTTCAATGTTTTCTTTAATGATTTCATTTATTATGTCTTGCTTATTCGAAATTAATTGTACTAATTCTTTGCTGGGAGTGCAAAGCCATCGTCGACCTGCATATTCCCTATACTTAATATATTCTATCTCATTTTGCGATGATAAATCTTTGCTTAAAAGATTTATCATCGCAAAATGAGATATAAGATATAAGCGCAAGATTAAAAAATTTGGGATTTTGTTTTTTTTTTAAGAAATATCCGCTTATATATTGAATTGGAGCAATAATGCGGGGATCCCTTTGTTTTACCTCTAGTGGGGTAAAATTAAAATCGAATATTTTTGTAAAATCGAATGTGGTGCAGGTCGACGTTGCTTTCGCATTTTCGTTAATGATGAGAGTGCAATGTATCGCAAAAGTCTCCTTCGCAGTTACCGCGGGTGTGGACATTGCTTAAATTATTTATTAAAAGTGTGGCGAAAGCAGATTCAAACTGATCACAGGTCGGGTTAGTGTTGCGACACCCTTGACTTCTCACTGCGCCAAAGAAATTTTCCAAGGGGTCCTGATTAAGGTGCCGCAACCATACTGACGACACGATAAAATCATCTTTTAATTTTTTTAACAATGTTTGTATTCCATTCAATGTCCACACCCAATTAGTTACAGAGGGAACAGTTTCTTTTTTACCAGCCGAAGTTATACATTTCACTGATTTAAATATTTTTATGCCCTCCACCCACGTTTTATAGTGGACAGAGTTAGACGTTGCTGGGCCAAGTAGGGGTTTGGCGTTTTTATTTTTCATTTGGCTTGCTTTCACCGAGTCAAATATATTGTCCTTGCACTCTGTAGGAAGTATGTTCTTATCTAAAACAAACAGAAAAAAAAAAACACAATTAAATGACAATAACTACTCAATAAACAACAGAAATAATGAATGTTTTTCTCTGTTAAATAACCTAAACTGACTGAGCATAGTAGGGAAAATATAATTGAAAGTTACCAATTCAAATCTATTTATTTTAGGGCTGATTTTTCAATCTTCAGTTAACTTTTATCCGAGGAATAAAAATTGCGGTTTGACAGCTTTTGTATATAAAATATGTCATTTTGTTCTTCAGATAAAAAATATCTACTTAGGTTAACTGAAGATTGAAAAATCAGCCCCTAGAGATTTTTTTTTTAAATTCAGAATTAAAAATATGTATGTCGTGTAAATAACACTTAAAGTTAATAAAAATAACAAAATGATATCCTAACTCTACTTAAACTATTCTCAAACTAAAATATGGCGTCGATAAATTCATCCGCATCGCTGTCGACTGGTAATGTACCCAAGAGACTGGCGGCATTCAAATCAAATCAAAATATTTTATTTCACATAAACCTACATGGGCACTTATGAAACGTCAGAAGCTAGGTGCACGGTTCCAATTGGTCGTTTCCTATGGAGAAGAACCGGCATTGCCACGTTGTATGGCGATGCTTAGCCTGTGGCCAAGGTAAAAGCCAGCCTTTGGGTCACGGGAAGTGTCAACCAGCTAACATTTATTCTATTATATAATGTATAAATACAGTCCTAATATAAAATAAGCCAAACATTACCTGCTAGATATCCCATGTTAGATGCCACAGTACAGCTGAATATTTGTGAGGCGAATTTGACTTTCATTTTATTTACTTTTTCAGGGTTGACGTGATTTTCCGTTAATTTTGGGATCAATCTAATGCCCTTGTAACCTGGGTTTTCATCATAGAGCAGCTTTAAATGAGACCATTTTGCAGTTTTTGTAACACCTTCGTTTGTGGTGTATTCTAAGTTTTTATTTAGGAGGTTATTTCTCATTCCTTTGAGAAGGTGTGGGGGGTCATAGAGAGGTATGATTTCTTGGCCATTTAGTAGAATTATGTTTTCTTTCGGTTCCTCTCCTTTTCTTAGATAGATTCCTCTGGTCTCATTAGCCAACAGTTTGAGGGCCTGTCTATTGTTGGTTCCCTGGTCACATACTGAAGCAACCACTATCAACCCTGCTTCTTGCAAGCCTGTTATTACGTCTTTAATTTGTTTCGCCAGCTCGGGTCCCTTGGTTGCACTTGATGCAAATGTGTACAAAACTGCCTGTTTATAATTATAAATTAGACCACGCACCATAAAAACTTGGGCGTGATCTGCAAATTCACCCTTTCTTTCTTGTCCATTGTCAACAAGACCTGTTATTTTGTCTTTTCTCTCCTGGTATGTGACATTGGCCTTCAGTGAGACTTCGTCAAACATTAGTACACACAGCTTTTCTTCTATTTTCATAAGGCCAGCTTTGGTTTTTAACTGCGAGAAAATGTTTTTGTTAATCCCAGGCTTCAGATTACTCATTTGAACTAATTTAATAAGTGTTTGCTGAGCAGGCACAATAAAAATCTTCCTGAAAAATCTATACCCTTTGGGACTTTCCTTGAAGATCGATACAGCAGCAATTTTTTCTTGCAATGTAAAACGTCGGCCTTTTTCTTTTTTTCGGTCCTCCCGGCTTTGCATTCGCATTAATAATTTAGCAGTACTTGTGCAATTTTCAAGGGTATCTAAGACTGCAGGACTAGATGCAATTTTTTTTGTTGTTTTTATGTTGGCTGTCTGTTTTTTTTTTATTTTGCTTATTTTTATTCTTGCAGCAACAAGTTTTTGATGCAATTATTTTTCCACATTTGTAAGGAATACTTATTTTGTAGTTTTCTTGACTACTCTCCTTTCTCCTGTAAAATAGAAACATAATAATAATAATAATATTCCACAACTATCACACAACGCCGTCTAGTCTCAAGCTAAGCAGAGCTTGTGTTATGAGTACTAGACAACTGATAAACATACTTATATATTTCTAAATACATACATATATAGATAAATTACACCCAGACACAGAACAAATGATCATGCTCATCACACAAACATTTGTCCTGGGTGGGAATCGAACCCACGACCTCCGGCATAGCAGTCATAGTCACTGACCACTAGACCAACAGGCCAGTCATGTGAAATTAATAACATAACATGTTATTAATTTCACATATTTTGAGTAACATTCTAAGTAAATACTGCGTGATCGAAATAGCTGCGTGTCGCGGGTTCGATTCCCGCACGGAACAAATATTTGTATTTGTAAACGCACCCACGATACAGGAGAAATTCCTAGTGTGGGGCAACGTTTAAAAAAAAAAAAAATGGGATTCAGAAAAAAAAACCAAGTGACTAGCTATATGAATCAAACTTAAAAGATGTTAATTCAAAACAAAATAAACTCATTATTTATGTAGTAGAAGGAAAACCAACAGCTATACATAAGGGAAGATAAATTGGTATCACCCGCATAAGTTTCGATCCCATGGCAATATTAGGATAAAAACTATCTATGTCCTTTCCCGGGACTCAAACTATCTCTATTACTTTCATCTAAATCGGTTCAGCGGTTTAAGCGTCAAGAAGGAACAGACAGACACACTTTCGCATTTGTAATATTAGTATGTAGATAAGATATTGGTCCCCAACACATCTGTAAAGCTTCGCCAACTAATTAAAGAAGACTTTGCATAATAGGCTGCACTTCAATGTACAATGAGGACAATCCATACTAATATTATAAATGCGAAAGTGTGTCTGTCTGTTACCTCTTCACGCTTAAACCGCTGAACTGATTTAGATGAAATTTGGTATAGAGATAGTTTGAGTCCCGGGAAAGGACATAGGATAGTTTATATCCCGATATTCCCACAGGATCTAAACTTACGTGTGTCTGTCTGTCTGTTATCTCTTCAAACTTAAACCGTTGAACCGATTTAAATGAAATTTGGTATATAGTTTGGAGTCCCGGGACAGGACATAGGATAGTTTTTATCCGGATATTCCCACGAAATCGAAACTTACGCGGGTGAAACAGCGGGGCGCTGCTAGTATCATATAAATATCATAGTTTACATTTATCAAACTTACCTAGATTTGGCTGGTTCTTAATTTTTGGAGTACTTAAAAATGGAACTTGTTCATGCACCAAAGCTCCGGGATCTGCAATTAGTCATAATATGACTTTATAGCATAAATAAGGATGTTGCGCCAATATTATATTATTATTCATAATAATTATTACTTTAACAAATGAAGATATACACACTACACACGACGACCTAATTGTCAAGCTATACATTTCTTGTTTTAACTGACCTCGCATTGTATAGGCTTTTCGTAGTCACACACATGACAGCTAATACTGGAAATGTATAGCTTAATACGTCGTCGTGCCTACATATTGGAAGTTCTCAGAACTTTTGCTGGTTATCAGTGGATTTTAACCCAACTATGGTAAATAATTTCAAAAAGTATTTTGTGGTCTTTTTTTTATTTATTTTTTTAAATGGATTTGCTTTCGACTTTAGTCTAGGTCAGAGGTGACAGAGACAAAGTCGACGATGGAGTGAGCTTACCCAGAAGAAGCCAGTTCACTCTTACTTTGAAGAGATTCGGGTTGTATGAGTCATGGTCACAAAAAACTGGAAACTTACCAAGATTTTGTTTAATATTTTTCTTGGGTATTGTATGATTTCCAAGTGGCATGTTATGCTCATGCACTGAAGTGTCTGGATCTGAAATATGAGTTTATTTCATTTTAACCATAAGCAAGCTAACAATGTTTTAATATCAAATACTACAAAAAATATTTAATATACAATATTATAATATAATCTTGTAGTAAAGTGTAAGACCAACAAGTGGCCAGTTTTTTAACAATTCAAAATAGTTACAATTAACAAAGCAAGTTTATTATTTAAGTATAAAAAAATATAACATAATATCACGCCTTTCTTTCCCCGGAGGGGTGGGCAGAGGCGTACAGTCACGAGCAAAAGTATGTATACAAAGGCGATTTTCTCCTTTAATTTTGAATGAAATTTTATGTTATTGCGAACATAGTATTTTCGAACCCATAGGTTTAAATAAAGTATCGTATTTCAAGGTTGCATTCGTTATTTCACGAAAAAATCGCAATTGAAAGTTACCAAGTGTTGACATATTAGTGCTCGTGACTGTACTTATAGTAGGTACACAAGTCCCATGTAATAGGGGGCGAGCCTATTGCCATCAACCTGGCAGAAATCCCGATTCCGGGCTGCTACTGAGAAATTCCAGATAGAAAAACCCAATAACACCTCGTCCAACCTGGGAATCGAACTACTTGCTCTGCAGTAGGCTAGCGACCACTAGACCAGCGAGGCAATCCATCAGTCAGTATTTATAAAAAAAAAAAAACAATTATATTATTTTCAGTTCTTTATGTTTCTTCTCATATAGACGAGGTTAAGAAACCTTACACACGAGTCGGGACAGAGTATGTAAGGCGAAATTTAGATAAAAACTGGGCAAAAGCGAGTCGGACTCGCGCACCGAGGGATCCGCACCATCATGTTTTTAAATTTTCATCGGCGAGGCCTAAAGTCACAACTCTCTAAGACCAAGTAATCCCACTAGTCATTCAGTGGGATTACTTGGTCTTCATGAAATCTTGACATTTGGGGATTTTACTAACTTAATAAGTTGTATTACTGATTCTAATGATTATAATTCTGTAAATACATATTTGTTATGGTCGCGAATCATATTTTATTCAACGTACAACTTAATACTGACCAGCAAATTGCAAAAAACGTAAGAAAATTTGAATTTCGCGGGCTACCTTAGCGCTTCCCCCTAATGTTTTCTTTGCTAAAAGTGGCAAGGTTTATGTATTTCCTTTCACTTTTTCGGGTTTCTTAAAAGATCAAATATCTTATGGCAGTAAAAGAAAACTTCATGATGAATGATGCTCTTTATGTTTGAATAAATCAGCAAAAATCTAAATTATGATTAATTAAATCAGAAATAATAAAGACTTACCAATATTTTCTTTTTCTAATACGTCCTTTTCAATGTTCATTGATGTATGCGGCACATATTCAAAATTTAAAGTGGGATCTGGAAGAATGATTAATGATTAATTTATATAAATGCTTTTTACAAATTTAAGCAAAGAATGATGGGTGTTTTGGCCTTTATGTCCAATAAAAACCACATATACATCAAATGGAAGTTTATATCATAACCATTAATTTTAATTCTGAGCAGAAGGCTGTGACACCATTTTTGAGACATAACAAACATACAAACCATTTTTGAGATAAAATGTTTTGTTATGGTAATTGCTGGTAATAAGCAATAAGTTGACATACATTAGAACTCTATTTGTAGGCCAGGCTCCATACAAAAATGCCCATCATTCAAGAGTATAATAAGGTACCTGATGATGTTGATGGCAGCTCTAGAATTTGTTGTACTGGCTTTCTATTAACTGGTGATGTATGCGGCACATGTTCAAAATTTAAAATGTGAGCTGGAAGAAAAATACATCATGATTATGATTAATTTAAGTAAATGCTTTTCACAAATTTAAGCATATTAAGAGTACAATTATAAATAGGTACCTGATGAGGTTGATGGCAGATCCAAAATTTGTTTTAATGGCTTTCTAATAACAGATGTAAATCTTTTCAGTGCCAATGGTGCTGAAAGAAAGAACCATAAATGACTAAAGCATCAACATAAATCCAACAGGAATACATATAGCACAGTGGAGTATATTCTTTTATGTACAGTGATGATATATACTAACCTGGCATATTTAATGTTGGAACAGTTATAGTTTATTTAATATTTACATAATTTATGCTAATACCTATTTAAAATAATAATAATATGTAAATTTATATGAAAAAAAAAATTAGCAAAATGATCAGAGGGCATCAAAAAATTCGTCCGCATCGCTGTCAACAGGAACAGTGCCCAAAAGGCTGGCAGCATTGCCACGTTGTATGGAACAGCAATTTTGCTGATTTTATTGTTACAACATAGATATGATATTTATCTTCGAAGTGTGAGTGACACACACGGCGGTACTTTAATATGCGCTCGTTTTCCAAGCCCAAGATATCACTACCAATCGTATAAAGCCATGTGTTGAAGTGTTCTCTATCGCTTTCAGGATTTGGGAACCCATGCAGCACTTGACGCGTACCTAAAATAAATAATGTAGTCCTTAAAATTGGAAAATAATTAAGTCAAGTTCCTAAACACTAACTTTGTTATACTGTCAAGATATAAATATATGTAGATCTAAGATATTAATGTACCATAAACTTAGAAATAAATAAATCAATCTAATCTAAGATCTCTAGCATTCATAAACAAATAGACTAACTATAATGTTGGTGAACTTTGGGCCGATGGGTGCTAATGGTACAGTATCAGTATGACTTGATCAAAGATGACAATGGATGATCAAGGTTTTTTACATTGACCAAGTTCAGTCGCAGTGTTTTCTTATGTTATTACATAAGTTTGCACTGTGATGATGAAGATTCATAATAAATAGTGTCACATTCATGGACAACTTTTATAAGCAATGGATCACAGAGTACTTTCATAAATACGGAAATTAAGGATTGATCAACAGATTACTGTATGTTATGTTGACTGGTAGATAATGCATGGAAAGAAAGAAGCAAAATTATTGTTTATTCTGCACAAACAAAAAACATGGCCGCCTTTGTACAACAGTACTTTCAACAAGCAAGTAAAATAATTAAAATTAAGTCTGACATACCTCCACTCTCCTTGCACTCTGGAACACACCAGTGCTTGTCCGAAGACATGGTGCAATAACACAGATGCAATAAAAGAGTCCTATCTCAAACACTATACCAGAGTCCTGTCTCAGTTTTGATATAAAATCACACAATTCCTTTCTGGTCACAATTATGGATAAGCCGGAGGAAGGTCAGTGGATCGTCTTAGGGGCGGGAACTTTAGCTCAACTCAACGACAAATGCAAAACGAAACACAGAAAGATCACAAAAAAAAATTGCAAAAATTACAGCATGAAACCGGCGCAAGCGTCAGGCATCAGCAGGACAGCAGCAGACATTTGCATTTGGGGTTACCAGTTTATTCATCAATAAATAGACCACTAATGAAATACTACCATCGCGTCGCTGCATTCTACTGGAGTAAAGTTATGATAGATATTATTAAAAAAAATTGGAATATTTGATAGTATTTTCCAATAACAATGAAACGTCTTATTAACTAATTTATATTATTATAATCTTTGGAATTGATCAATAATATTGTCACAAATTATAATAAAATCTACTATTTTAGTAGCAATCAGCCTCACAAAATTGTCATTGTTTGATTTCTTGTAGTGCCATCTGTTGGAATTTTCGTGAACATTAGTGCAGAGCCGCCATCTGTTTTCCCTAGTTATTATCTTATCCATCTACGTCACGATATAATCCGACAAAATAAAAAAAACACCTATCAACTTGTTCGCCTAAGGAATATTACATACGTCGTGATTTAGTATCATTGTAACCACTGCTGTCCTCAGTTTTTTGTACTAAGATTGAACCGCCTGGCTACGCTCTATGGAAATGCTTACCGAGAGCGAAGACCGAATAGAGCTATTAGAACTAATAGAATGAACTAGTTCACTGTCCGAAATGAACTAGCTACGGAGCGATCTTTAAAATGACCGAGCAGGCACAAGACTACTCATTAGGGTGCGGGGAGCTAATAATCATAGCAACATAATTAAAATTCACGTAAACTCGAGAGCAACGGAATGACAAAACGAACGCCAAAAGTATTTGTCAATGTATGTAAAGAGAATGGCGGCTTACGTTTCGTTTCACACATTTCGACAAACGGAGCATCGAAATCGCTACGAAATGTATCAAAATTACGTTCCTTTTTAAATATTTGTAAGTTTTTGAAATAATAATTAAAATATTTTGGCGCGTCTCCGGCAGCAAAAAATACATTTTATCGCTTAGTACGAACCCCCTACACCCTCCCATATTCACACTTACCTCAGATTCAGGCGACTCGATATAAGACCCAACCCTTTATTTTTTTTATTTCGTAATTTTTAGTAGCTAAGTATTATGAAAAAACTGGAATATTTGTTTGTAATAAATAAGTACGTATAATAGTTTTGTTGTAAATATTGCACTGCACTAGAATTTGACCAAGGTTTTGAGACGTTTTCCCTTTGACACTACATGACTACACCCGTAGCTCGTATCAATATGCCAGGCCGTCACACTTACACGTATTAGTCCATATCTTGAAAATTACTGAATGAATTTTGATGAAACTTGCACTGTTCCCTAAGTTGAAGTAAATGTAAGCCAGTAAAAAAAATGGTCACGATCCGACTAATAGTTGCGGAGAAATGCGTGGATAAACATTACATACATGTATAAAATTTTGTATATTTGTTTGGAAGCCCTAATAGATTGTCTTAAGTGAATATAATGCAGTTCCAATAATATCTTACATAATTATGTACGTGTCGAATTGAAGAATTTTTTTTAAGTCGGTAAAAATGTTTACTAACAATGCGGAGAGCGCTACTTATTAGTAAACATTAGTGATTTTGCCCGTCGTCATTCAGGCGCTTTGGCGATACAATGCTGCAAGGATCCACTTCCAGTGAGTTATGACGCGCTGTGGATTTTAACAAGAGCATAAAACTGTTGTAAAAAAAAAACAAAAGTTATATTAGAGTGTATCTTGGTAAAACATTTTTATTATTAGTACACATTGAAACAAATATTCTCTTAAATTATTCAATAGGCACAAAAGTGAAGACTAATCTACTTATATTCTAGAACCTGCCTTGCTTGAAACTGGGCAACTTTATACAAATTGTACACGTTAACATTATGTACATGGTCTATACACAGATGTACAGTCATGAATTTATTCTCATACATTTTTTTTAGAAAACAATATGCAATAAAATGTCGAATATTGCCATTTGAAGAAAAAAAATCGATTAGATGAATAATGCATAAACACAGTTTCTAGCATCATAATTATAATAAAATATTAGATCTAACTTGCAATAAGATAGATAAGTACCAAAATATCTTACCGATTTTTATTCAACGATTGTAATTAGGTATCAAAAAAGTAACATAAAAGAAATTATGAAAACGCATTGAACTAAAATAACCTGTGGAATTGTTGGGGGTTTTTTCAACGAGTTTGATTTTGTCTTAAAGCCATCGTATCATCATAATGTATGGTGCAGTGGTGCTTTTTTTTGGCAGCCATTAACGGTATAAGCGCCGTAAAGCTATGGATTTTTAAGACTCCGATTGGCCGCCACACAGCGTCCGCAATTTACGGTCGAATGACGTCACTGAAACGTTATTTATGAAAGTAAGTTGGTGTTTCCCTAGAGAGCGTTTTGGACACCGTAAAGTCAAACCTCGCTGCCATCATTTTCATGACAGCCGTCGCTGCGGCCGATACGTGGCGGACACTGCTGTCGTAGGAATCCATAGCTTAAATAAAAAATGCCTATCAACATAATATAACGAGACATTATTGAATAATTGTTTATTTTTTTATTTTACATTTACGCCTCACGCAACAAATAATTATTCAGGGAGCCTGCCGTTTTGCCGAAAAGATTTTGCCAAAATTTCACTACCCAAACAAATTTTCGCAACCTTTTATTATACCAATGCAATGTTTGGAATAATTTTAGTATGCACATTTTCATTTGGTCGAATTTTTACTTGGCAGAATATTATTAAGGATAAAGTCATTTAGGCATTTGGTCTTTAATCAAATGATTTATTACGGCAAACAATCTTTAGACAATAAACGTTTGGTCAAACGATTTGTTATAACAAAAAATATAAAGGCATAAATAAGATTTTTTGAGAATTTTTTTTTTGTTAATTAAATAATTAAAAAATGCAATTTTATTTTAAAATAATCATTTATTTAATACAAAATATTTGTAACTTACTATTTTAATTTTTTGCAATGGACATTATCGAGAACCGAATTAGTTACGAGGTTAATTATTAAAAAAAAAATGCTTAGGTTAGGTTAGGTTAAAACTGTGACCTCCTACGCACGAGCCGAGCGAGCGAAGCGAGCGGTGCCGCGGCAGCGGCCGGCGAGTGCCAGAAACGACTAAATTATATAGAAAAAAATATGGAAAAAAGAGATTATTTTTAACAGGCTATCGAGAACCGAATTAGGTAGACGAGGTTACCTAATTATTTAAAAAAAATGCTTAGGTTAGGTTAGGTTAAAACTGTGACCTCCTACGCACGAGCCGAGCGAGCGAAGCGAGCGGTGCCGCGGCAGCGGCCGGCGAGTGCCAGAAACGACTAGATTATATAGAAAAAAAAATATGGAAAAAAGAGATTATTTATAGCAGGCTATCGAGAACCGAATAAGTTAGACGAGGTTAATTATTAAAAAAAAATGCTTAGGTTAGGTTAGGTTAAAACTGTGACCTCCTACGCACGAGCCGAGCGAGCGAAGCGAGCGGTGCCGCGGCAGCGGCCGGCGAGTGCCAGAAACGACTAGATTATATAGAAAAAAAAAAAATGGAAAAAAAGTCTACCCGAAACTGAACTAGTTAGACGAGATTAATTATTTCAAAAAATACTACCAGAATACTTAATATTATTATTACCTGTTTAGAATTTGTCCCAAGTGGAAAAAACACCCTTGTAATAAAACGTCTTCAAAGTTAGATCTTATGCTTGAAATGGCTGCCTTAAAACTGCGAAAACTGACGATACTAAATATTTGGCAAATGTAATTTTGCGTAAAATGAGTTATTCCAACTGAAATATTTGACTAAATAAAAATTGGTAAAAGTACTAGTTGGTAAACA
Source organism: Oligia fasciuncula (assembly GCA_963082905.1). NCBI lineage: Eukaryota > Metazoa > Arthropoda > Insecta > Lepidoptera > Noctuidae > Oligia > Oligia fasciuncula. Next base: position 7,829,422 of record OY720395.1, on the reverse strand, counting down.
AGTTATTGTTTAAACGTTCACTTGCCAAACATTAGGTTTGGGTTACAATTATTTGTGAAGAGATTTTTTGCTTAGTAATAATTTGGCAAATGAAATTATGCGGAAAATTGTTTGGGAAGTGATAATTTGGCAAAATCTTTTCGGCAAAACAAGAGAGACCCAATTATTCATATCGCTGGTCATTGGCAGTAAGTTCGTAAGACGCACGACTACGTGAACTGATCAGCCTGTCTATTTCAGCATAGTGTGTACGACATTATGTTCCTTGTTTTTCTCCATATTATGTATAAGTATCTTCCTTTAACATGAAGGAATTTAAAAGCTACAAATAATAGTTAGAGAACCCAGACAGGCGCTTTACTTTGTGTAAATTATATCATCACCACTGCTCTCAATTAGAAGACATGTGACATCTACCAACCCGCACTGGGCCCGCGTGGTGGATTACGGCCCACTCCCTTTCACAGAGAGGAGGCCTGTGTCCCAGCTGTGGGAACATTATAGGCTGATTATGTAAACAATAGTAGGAAATATAATACTAAATGTCTACCAAGAACAAAATTATCATTAAATGTGATTACACAATGTATTACAAAAACATACCGCACTAAGTGTCATCGTTTTTAAATTATATTTATACAGAAAATGAATTTATATAATTATAGTACGTATTTCTATATACAGAGTTCTTTACATAGACAATAAAATATTAAGTAAGCATTAAGTATCTTTGCTTAAGTATTATACTATTTCGTGACCATTAGGTAATTTGAGTATGGTTTGAAGTATTGTCTTCAAAACAATTAACAATGATGGAGCAGCCGGGGCGTGGTAACATGGAAATAAATATAATTGAACGCCTTCCTTAATAGTAACCCACATGCAACACTTTTAAACAATTTAATAATTCATTAAAGTAAGGGCTGATTTTTCCATCGCCTGATAACATTTATTCGATGAATAAAATTGACGTTTTGACAGTTTTTGTATAAAACAACTGTCAAAATTTCAAAATTATTCCTCGAATAAAGTTATCAGATAATTGAAAAATCAGCCCTAAATCTGATAAAATGAAGTCTCAAAATTAAGTAGAGAAAATAATCCACAAGGTATTGTACAATAAGAGTATTTAAATAATCATCATCTGCCTAGCCTTTTCCCAACTATGTTGGGGTCCGCTTCCAGTCTAACCGGATGCAGCTGAATACCAGTATTTTACATGGAGCGACTGCCTATCTGACCTCTACAACCCAGTTACTGAGTAATACGATACTCCTTGGTAAGACTGGTTGTCAGACTTTCGGGCTTCTGACTACCCGTAACGACTGTCAAAGATCCACGAATGACAGCCGGGACCAACGGCTTAACGTGCTTTCCGAGACACGGAGGGGTCTCGGTATGTAAAGATTATCACCCATCCACAGACCAACCGCGGCAAGCGTAGCTTAACCTGATCTATCGACCTGTGCGGCTGTTATTATTTTGCCACGGACCCCTCTATTTATTTAAATAATGCTGATTAAAATAATATACAAGGTGTTGATTTGCATCGTAGTCAAATTCAAGGACGTAATTATGCTAATGATTCTCGACCCAAATCAACAATAAAATGGGTAGGTTTTTTTTTTTTCTTATTTACGGAAATCCGTAAATGTGCATCAGCCGTATTTAAACGCGGCCCATCTGTTACTAGCCCTATAAGGAACCGCGCTTTCACACACAAAAAAACGCAAATAATACATACACAACGCATACGCAACGATCATTCGATAAATTCGTAGGGAATCAATCCCACACCAATCACGGTGCGGGTAGCGGGTACTCTCCCACGCACGCTCCTAGCCACACCCCCGCGGCCCCGGAACTAACAGTGTGTTTGATGTCGCCGAAGCGAGCGGGGCGCTTTGCGAATTCCGCTTCGCGGCACATCGTTGAGACGTAGCGTAGGTACAAAGTGCAAGATGACGGACAATTACTTAAATGTCGAGTTGGTGGAGATGGTCCGCCTGTATGCCATCAGTGGAGACAGCCTACGTGGAGCCATCCGGATGTTCACGGAAATGTTTCCCGATCGGGAACTCCCATCACAAAGCGGAGACTGCGGGATCATCGGCAGTTTGACGTTCCCCGGCATGCTCAAGCTCGTGGCAGCGTAGGCTTGCCTGTCGCCTTGCAGGAAGACATCCTGGAATACTTCCAGCGAGCGAATGTGTTAGTGCTACGTAAGCTGAAGGAAAACCAGCTACGTCGTGCTCGATTGTGCGAAGTGTGGATTGTGCGAAGTGTGGATTGTGTGAGTGGTGTTGTGGTGGTGGTAACTTTGAACAATACCTAACAAGGCAATACTAAAAGGTAACTTAAGTAGGTAATTTATTTATTTGTACATTTTGTAAATACGTTGTTAGCTTAATCAATTTCATAAATTTTTGACTACGTCAATAATACCTAAGAGTCGAAAGTATTACCACGTACTTACACTAAACAAGCATACTACTAACTTATACTTACTAACTAAAATCGGTACACCAACTAAGGTAGGAATTTAATCCACAAATAAAAACAAAATCACTACGAAAACTTTAGGTTGAAGGATAAAGCAAAAATAACATTTTATTAATCATCTGATATCAGGTCAGTGAACTTTTCTTTGGCGCACTAGTATTACTGTCATTAGTAAGATTTCCGTATTCCAATGATGCTCAAAAATTAGTTAATTATCAAGCGAAATTTATGACAATAATGTAGGTGATTTTCGAAATAAAATTAGGTAAAATTATGACCTTGCCGGCTTGCCGACTACCGGTCATTGCGTAAGACGACGCGTCGAGTCGACACTCACGCAAACAGGTGTATTGCCGCTGTGTGCGTTGTCGGGTGATTCTGTTTTATTTGTATTGAATTAAGGGTTTAATTCTGAAATACTGTTCAATTTCAACAACCAAAAAAATGCAGCGCTTATTAGTTATTTCCCGCTACCGTACTTCAATTGATTTATGTCTTTTATGACAACCTCCTGAAATTTGACGAGGATGCAAATCAACACCTTGTATAAAAACAGCTCCAGGCCACTTGGGATAATAACACTGGACTATAACAATGTACATATTTCTTATACAAAACAACAAAACCCTACGACAGTGTTCACGATCGAGCTGTGTTTCATTCGTATCAAGTTCTAAAACTTAACCTACAGATGAGCATACCAACCGGCCATGAATGTGGTAGTAATCTCAGTAATAAATTGTTGATACAATCAATCTGGCAACAACGCATCGTAAAATAATGTCAGGAACTATTATGGTACGATTGAACACATTGTGAAATGTAAGTGAGCATACACACGAGCGACACGCGTCGACGAGTGGCAACTGCAACCGTCGACGCGTGTCGGTTGCGCTCGTGTGAATGTAAGTGAGCATACACACGAGCGACACGCGTCGACGAGTGGCAACTGCAACCGTCGACGCGTGTCGGTTGCGCTCGTGTGAATGCACACTTACGCAACGATTGCCATTTGGAAGAAATTGTATTTGACCCAAATTGACATTCTATTGGAAATAACATTATTATAAACAGAATATTCTTTATGGTAGATACACGTATAAACACGTATTATCACACTAATATTATAAAGGCGAAAGTTTGTGAATGTGTGTGTTTATATGTTTTTTACTTCTTCACGCTCAAACGGCTGGACCAATTTTGATAAAATTTGGTATGGACGTAGCCGACACCCTGGATTGACATATTGGCTACTTTTTATCCCGGTATTCCCACGGGATCGAAATTTATGTGGGTGGAACCGCGGGGCGCAGCTAGTATTCTTATATGAATAACAGGTTATAAGTAAAATAGAGTAATTTCAGTCTAGGAACCTAGGTAAAAGCCTAAAAGGTTTATACAATTTCTTCTCAATTTGGAATCACCCTTGTCTTTTAATGTGGCATGATTTGAGCTTACCTTAACAATATACCACTACCTATAGCAGAAACTCATAAAAATCTCACCCTGTCTTATACTTAAGTACTATTTCGATATTTTAATCAATATTATCCATTTTATTTGTTACTGTGATGAGTTGTAAATGCTTTAATTTTTACTATTTTGCTAACATGCTAAAACTTAATATTGGGAGGTTTAAAATGCATTAACTTTTCTACTCATTACAATGACTATTGTCAAATAACTTAGTGGCAGCAAGAGTTTCAATTCTGTGTTGAGCGCAAATTACACACAAGTAATAAACAATTATTACTTATTACTTGTATAAACAATACTGACGCAATAGTGTATCAAAAGACAATGAGCAAATGTGGGCCAAATGTCCACCACTAACGAGAACTAGGTAAAAGAATAGTATATCAAATAAAGAGTAATATTTATTAGCCATTAAAATATATGTGTGTAGCTATTGTCTGTAGCTGAAAGAAAATTATTAAATATACTTATATATATACAGTGTAAGTCTTCATAATGTGCAAATAACGAAATGAGGGAAACATAGCTTAATTTTATCGACGGAAAAAAAAACCTGCTAAAGTATGGTGATTGCAAGGCCTTTCTTTAACAGTCGATAGGAAATGTTGTGATTGAGTTATAAACATGGTATTTTATGTTTAGAAATCTGATACGATTGAGAATAATTTAAAGTAATAAAAAAGCCCATAACACCCACTCCCATAAAGATCGCAGACGCTACATTCGAAGTCGTGGACGAGTATGTTTACCTCGGACAAACTGTCCAGTTAGGTAGGTCTAACTTCGAGAAAGAGGTCAATCGTCGAATCCGACTCGGCTGGGCAGCGTTCGGGAAGCTACGCAATATCTTCTCGTCCCACATACCGCAGTGTCTCAAGACGAAAGTCTTTGAACAGTGCGTGTTGCCAGTGATGACATATTATGGCACTGAAACGTGGTCGCTCACAATGGGCCTTATAAGAAGGCTAAAAGTCACCCAAAGGGCAATGGAGAGGGCTATGCTTGGAGTTTCCCTGCGTGATCGAATCAGGAATGAGGAGATCCGCAGGAGAACCAAGGTAACCGACATAGCCCGCAGAATTGCCAAACTTAAGTGGCAGTGGGCAGGGCACGTTGCTCGCAGAACAGATAGCCGATGGGGCCGAAAGGTTCTGGAGTGGCGACCACGTACCGGAAGACGTCGCGTTGGAAGGCCTCCCACAAGGTGGACCGACGACCTTGTGAAGGCCGCAGGAACCCGTTGGATGCGAGAAGCACAGAACCGGTCGAAGTGGAAGAGCTTGGGGGAGGCCTATGTCCAGCAGTGGACTTCATTTGGCTGAAATGATGATGACGATGATGAATAAAAAAGAATAGGTAATCGGGGCTTTTATTGAGTAATTTTACAATTATTGTAAAAATTGATGAAAAAATATCAGATTTTTGTTAGAAAAAAACCATAATTCTCAATTGAGGGCGATTGTTTACACAGGGGTCACAGCAGCGAACAAGAATTTTAATAAAAATTCTACAATTTTTTTTTTTTTAGATTTTTTAAAATATTTTTTCCGTCGATTAAATTAAGGTGCCACTAGTCGATATTTTTTCCATTCAAATTTCGGGAGAGTATTACTCCACTATTTGACATTGAAAACCCAAAGTTAAGCATGTTATCGTTTTAACTTATTATTAATTGTGTCTGTACGGAAACAGAATAGTAAAATAAAAAACCATTAAAAAGTTATGAGCCCACAAAGATGCTATTTTTAACGTAACTTTGGGTGTAAATAAGTAATAAAAGAACTGTAAAATCTTAAAATCCAAGTCCGTACCGACAAAGATCAGTTATCGTAGAGTTCAATAAACTTTATTTATAATTGATTCATGCAGTGGGTTTTTCATAAAACTCGATTTTCCAAAGTACTTTTCGATTTTTTTTACGCGCCTATCAGTTCGGAACGGTGTTTCTGTGCGTGAGAACTAGACGTTGTGCCTGTAAACTAGCGTCTAACTGCTCATCACTGATACTAGCTCTGTCAGACATGAAGTCAGGTGAGACAGTGTGTTTTTGGCCATGACCACCAGTGAGTTCGAGCTCGCGACTAGTGTACTCTTAAGCTTAGTTACCCTCATTTCGATATGTGCACATTATGAAGACTCACACTGTATATTATTTTAGCACAGATTGATTATAAAAAAATGGGGTATCATGGGGTTTGTCTTGACACGAGTGACGCTGGCCATATTTATTTTGAAAACAAAATCAACCAAGCGGATTTTAGCCACCATTTAGTGTAGTCATATATTGTTTATGACTTTTTCGTGTGTGGTATCAAAATAAAGGGCTCGAAGAGACAATCCCAATAATATTCTCACTAAAAGGTTGAAAATAAGGCGAAAAAAAACCATAAAGAATTTGACTGTACTCAAGGGTAACAACTAAAATCCATCAAGTTTTTTTCAAAATTCTTATAGCCAGTTTCACTTGAGGAGTACAAATAGAATAATACCTCATTTGTAAAACTCAATCAAACCGTTTAGGTAAAATTATTGAAAAAGCAATTTTCATTTAGCTTATAAGTTTTCAGTGACCGACTTTTTACCCGACTGCGGCGAAGCCCAAAAGGAGGGTTATGTGTTTGACCTGTATGTATGTATGTATGTCCGATTCTTTGTTCCCTCGTAACTTCTAAACGAATGAACGGATTTGAATAAATTATACGTCTTTAGATTTGTCTTGGTAGCGCGAGTGTCACTGGCTACATTAAAATCAAAAACAAAGTAAAATGGCGGATTTAGGGTGCCATATTGTGGAGTTCGAAATTTTTTTTTCTTCTAATACCATCGAGTGAAATATCAAAATTAAGGGTTTTAAAAGGTGATTACAAAAATATATACAACTTATATGGTTAAAAGTAATTCGAAGTGACAAATCGTAAAAAACACGCTAGATAAAATAATTATTTCTTGTTCCTGTTGAGTGACTTTACGGGTAGCTATTAATTAATACATAAGTAAATCGTCTGCGAAATCTTTCAAATTTGTAAACTAAAAAGCTGGAAATAAAAAACAAGTAATTAAAAAAACTAAAAAACCCGACTGCGATAAAAAAAATTAGTTTAAAAAAAAACTGAAAAGCTAAAAACAAGGCCATTTTAAATTAAATAAAAGTTGGAAGCAGGCGGGACCCATTTGAGTTTGCAAATATAATAAAAAAATGGTATGGGTCCCGCCTGCTTCCAACTTTTATTTAATTTAAAATGGCCTTGTTTTTAGCTTTTCAGTTTATTTAAACTAATTTTTTTTATCGCAGTCGGGTTTTTTAGTTTTTTTAATAGGTGTCCTAGTATTCAGTGGCATAGGTATCGTTGGTGGTGGAAATTTGGACAAAGCCGTCAGTTGCGACAACACATGTTTGTTATAACGTTTATATTACCAATAAATCGGCTTGCAACATTGAATTGATTTTCGAAAGTAAAAGTTGCAAGTAACACTACACAGAGTTTGTTTAACTATAAACATAATATAATATTGTAACGTATCTGTGCCGATATCGTCTATCACGAGATGAGTTTCAATACTCTCATTTCACTAGAAAGAACGGATAAATTAGTGAATTTGGAATATAATAATTAATTAACTAGGCCTGCGTCCTTGGCCATGCTATAGAATATAGAGTTTTTGTCTTGTAAGAGTTGTTCAGGAGGCGCATACTCGACAAGTTGTCCCTTGTCCAGCACCATGACCTTGGTGGAGTCCATGATGGTGTTGAGTCTGTGCGCGATGGTGAGCACCGTGCACGACGCGAACTCGGAGCGGATCGTCTTCTGCAACACGAGGGGGAGAGTGAGACAGAGCGGGTGGGCGCGAGAGAGGGAGAGAGGGAGAGGGACGCACCTGGATGAGCTCGTCGGTTTCGAGGTCCACGGCGGCCGTGGCCTCGTCCAGCACCAGCAGCGGCGTCTTGCGCAGCAGCGCGCGCGCCAGACACACGAGCTGCCGCTGTCCCACCGACAGGTTCTCGCCGCCCTCCGACACCTCGTGGCGCAGCCCGGCCGCGAGCCCTGCAAGTGCTGCGAGTGAGTACACGGGAGTACACGCGAGCCGCGCGGCCTAGCGGCACTCACCCTGCACGAAGGGCTTCAGGTGCGCGTACTCCAGCGCGCGCCAGATGTCCTCGTCCGAGAACGTCTCGAAGGGGTCCAGGTTCATGCGCAGCGTGCCCGAGAACAGCACCGGGTCCTGCGGGATGATGGTGATGCGCGAGCGCAGCTGGTGCAGGCCCATGGCGGCGATGTCCAGCCCGTCGATGAGGATGCGGCCGCCCACGGCCTCGACGATGCGGAACAGGCCGAGCGTGAGCGTGGACTTGCCGGCGCCGGTGCGGCCCACGATGCCGAGCTTGTCGCGCGGCGCCACGGCGCACGTGACGTCACGCAGCGCGGGCTCGGCGCCGGCGCGGTACGCCAGCGTCAGCCCCTCCAGCTGCAGCGCGCCCGTCTCCGGCCACGACGCGCCCGGCCCGGGGGATAAGTTCCACGCCGCTTCCTATATCACAAAACATAACAGCCATGTTCAGATTGTCACTCCAACCTGGTAGGTAGCAGTTCCATGGTGCCAGTTTCATATTAACTCACTTGTTCTGTCTCTGCGTATTCTTTAATTCTTTCCACTGCTACAATGTTTGTTTCAACTTCTGATGTCATACGCACCAGCCAATTCAAAGTCTGTGTGATCTGAAAACAAATTTGCCAATAGGTAGATAACACACAAGATGTGCACTTGTGGGGTGCACTTGTACAGTATTATTATTATTTTGATACAGTATTATGATTTTGACAATGGTGCCGATTCTCTTGTTCACAAACTAAACTAAATTTCTCTCTTTTTCTTTCGGTTCACTAATGTTTCACTTAAACTCCATTGCCAAATTTTTAGTCTACAACTCATTCCGCAAATCTCTATTTCTCTGTAAAGGGTTTAAAATAACCTAACCAAATCTAACCTCGGGTGCCCTTCGCTCGCTTTTGCATCCAACGTCGCCTATTGCGTGCGTTCTATCTATTGGGTTCGGGTGCGGTAACGGTAACGTAAGTATATAGCGAAAGAAGAAAAGATAATTCAGAAATAATTCGGAGTATTGATAATCGGAATGACGTTTTTCGTTTTTAAGAAAATGGTGTAATAATAAGTCAATATGTAAAACGTTTTTATTCCAAACGTTTTGAGATAAAATGCATAAAAAATTAATTGTTTGTCAAATAACACGTTATTAAACAAAAGTTTACCTGGTAATTATTTTGTAAAGTGAATTATTTGGCAAACTTGTTGTTGTATAGTGATGAAATGACAATCATGTTTTTGCCAATCGTTGCTAATACATTTTCGTTTTTTTTTTTCGTTGTTTGTCAAGTAAAAATTTGTAAATTAATTTTTGGTGAACTGACAGGGGCACCTTTTCTTTCTATTTCATTATGAAAAGGACAGTAGTTAAATTTAGTTTAGTCCTATCACATAAATCAGCGCCTGACGTATTTGACGTAATTTTAGTAGGCAAGTTTTAATCACGTCTAAACTTGTATGCGCGTAGTGTCAGGCGCTGCTTAATTTAACAGGACTAAACTAAAATTTATTTTCTGTCCTTTTCTTATTGAAATAGAAATAAAAAGGTGCACTGAACTTAAATTTAGTTTAGTTTGTGAACAAGGGAATCGGCACCACTGTGTTGTAATCCTTTAGATGACGTTTGTTTGTATACCTGTAAGGCGTAACTGACGGAGAGTCCGACAAGTCCGGCGCTGATAGTGTCTCTGTTGAGCACTGCAAACATCGCGGAGAAGAATATGATGAGATTGCCGATCATCTCGAGCCTGATCGCCAGCCACCTGTTCGCGATGCAGCTCGGGTAGTAGCACGACTGGTTGTGATCCACACCACGCTCTGATTCTTGAATAAACCTAGTGGACCAACCGAAATTAATATAACACCATCACAACCAGATCATCTACCTATAATTATGGAGTTTATTCAAGTTCTATACAATTTGTGGGGACATGAAAACTAAGACTGTGTTTTGCTTAGTATTCGTACAAGCAGTGAACATTCAAAACAAGCTTTTATTGCGTAAATATGTTTAACTTTACCTTTCCGAGACGCCGTAAGCTCGAATAGTGCTAGCGCCTGTGATGCTCTCGCCGAAGTGCGAGTAGATAGGCGATCGCGACACGGACTCCAGTCTCTTCAGCTGCCGCGACGAAGCCACGTAGAACCGTTGGATTACGTAGTAAATGAAGCCGATGGGAAGAATCACGGCCATAAATATCGGCGTCGAGAAACTTATCACGAAAAGCGTCCCCAATACCTACAGACATTTCATGCTCTGTTAAGTGTATGAAACTTTACAATACTACAATAATCAAAATAATATTTGCACCTCTTTTATGAACGACTTGTTTTCAAATAATAGTTATTATTCCATTAGAGACCGCATACATAAAATTTTCGTTTCATCTGATTTTATGCTATATTTCCGCCAAACGATATATATTTATAATAAAGTTAATACCTTTTGTGTTAATAAAAGTAGTGCAAGATTATTTGATAAAAGTTTTTGATACAAATAGAATGCTATCTTTTATTTTAACAAAAAAATTAAACAAGTTCTACACATGGCTAAGGAAAATGTTTAAATGTTTACGAAAACAATAAGAAGATAAAAAAACACTACAAAGTGATAAATAACTTTAATTTCGGAAGTCGGTGTCAAAAAACAAAAAGCCATCACGAGGTGTGATAAAGTAGGTACCCAGATTTGAATAATATTGCGATAAAGTTTAACTTTAAGAGCCTATACTACCTCAGCTAAAATTCACTCTTTATCTCGCTCGCACGATACTGCTCGCGGACTGTGTGAAAGCGAGACAGAGTGCGGTGCTGGGCGGGAGGCAGCGCCAATAGTTTAGGTATTTGCTTTTTACGGTGAAAATAAAGGTAATTCAAAAAAACTAACTAACATAAGACCTGCTTTATAGTTAGTTCAGTTAGTACGCAAAGTTTCATGATCTAATTTGAAGTATTTTTTGAATACCAGCGGTTTATTGTTCGGTTTGGAGGTAACTTTGGATTTTTTTTCTATCGAGAAAATTTTATGGAATCGTGTTTTCGTCTAACATAAGACCTTACATTAATCCTCAACTTTAGCATATATTTATTTCAAAATTAATGCTGCGGAATTTTCGACATAACGGAGGATCATGCTAAGCCATTTGAGGTAGTATAGGCTCTTAATGAATAGTTGAAATGTAAAGACAGCAATTACTTGTATCCATTCCAGGTAATTTCGACTTGGTGAACGTAACAAAAACACAGTAAATAAACAAGCGCATATTCTTGGGATCAGTTTACAAACTTGATTTAAAAATACAAGTTTTTTTTATACATAAAATACGTATTGTTTAAGAGGATAGGATTTTAGTCCAGACACCATAGTGAATTGTGAAATTATAAAAAAATAAATCTGTGCAAAGTACAATAAAATATAAAAAAAAAATAACATAACACAAAAAGCTCTCCAGTCCTTGTAGTTTCATTAAAGCGAGGCAGCAAATAATGAGCGCTACTAAGTGTAGGTATTCCCTTGGTTCGCATAAAATCTCAAGTCCTAATGTCAAAAGGCATGAAATTTTTTCCCATGTCCGTGTGACTGCGAACGCTTTAATATTTTGTAAATAATTAGTACTCGAACAACAAAATTGGTAAGTACCTTAGTAGTTTTCTAGAAAATCGACTTTGAAGGTGGTCCGGCGGTACTCACGCTCCCTTCAGCAGGACCACCATGAGCGCCGAAAAAGGGGGCACGCTACAGCTATTCTAAGTATACAAATAATTAGTACTTACCCTTTTATGTGAATCATTTCGTAAAAAAAACAGAACTGAAACATTTGTATTTAAGTACCGAGAAATCAACGATGATAACTTTCGCGCGCTCGTCCAATTTTGATGTTCGAGTACTAATTAGTACCAATTGAGTACTAATTATTTACCAATATGGAAGCGATTGGCGTTTGTGGTCCGGCGGTAGTCACGGACATTGTTTTTTCGCATAATTTGATTATTGTCATAGTTGTTTATTTGAGCATTTTAGTTTTATCGTCCTAATCATGATTTTATAATATGGCATGGCTTTTGCTTCGTCTTTGAGTTTATTTATAACATTCTGAATGTGCAAAAGATGACAGGAGGGCAATTTAAGCATTCATTCTAAAATATTTGGGCCAAATACTAACTTTTTTTACAGACTAATTTACGGGCTTTAGATCATTATGACATCAGCAATTATGGTAAAAAAATAATGGTTAATCATTTATTTGTTATAAGCGTTATGCCAATCTTGACAATAAAAACATTTTGATTTATGGCAAGTAAAGACAGGCGCTCAGGCGAATATGACTTTTAATTTTATGCGACCAACTATGGAACCCTGGATCTGATAATACTAACGATCCTACCAAACGTGGAAATTACAACTGAATGTTCCAAAGAGATCGAATGTTGAACGGATATACCCTGTTCATTAGGTAAACCGTTTTTTGACAGATGGAACTAGTGATTGCAGCAATGTAACATTTCGATTATTTACACTTTAATTTGTTTGTAGTATCGATTATCTATTTTTGCTGTCGAATAAAAAATGGTGGGGTTTCTTTATTTTTACTTTAGTTTGCAGGTTTTTTAGCAGAAATAGGCGTAAAAATAAAATATCCACTGGTTTGCCTTATTGTGTTATAGTGTATATGTTACAGCCAAAGTAATAAATCCGGATATTATATACCTATATTATCTAGCCATTATTACACAATAATTGTCACAAAATTAATCACATTAGCGAAGCAGGGCTACGTCGACATAGGATGCTAGAGCGAGCGAAGGGCACCCCGAGGTCCGGTTTGGTTAGGTTACTTTAAACCCTTTACACAGAAATAGGAGCCCGCGAAGCGGGGCTACGTCGACATAGGATGCAAAAGCGAGCGAAGTATGAAAGTTTTAAAATCGAAATAAAACTTTAACATCTTGTTTATGGTGGCAAATCCGTATCCTGGCAAATATTTATACATTTCATTGAGTGGATGCAAGGTTTTTGACTGATTTAACTATAATATAAAATGATTATTTTCGATAAGTATATTCATCCAATCACTTAGTACGATAGAATGTAATTTAATTCGACTAACAATTACGTTTTCTTGTCAAAATTGATTGATACACGTACGGTATTATGTCTGTAAGAAGTCATAAAAAAGATAAGGCAGTTTATGTAAGTATTTATTTTATTACGCATTTTAAAGTTAACTTTTACGTAATCTGGAACAGTTACGTTCTAAGACAGCTGTCAAAAAACGGTTACCCTACTGGACAGGGTATAACTGTAGTATTTAAATCCGATTTAATTTAACCTTTTATAAAATTTTAACCTTTTATGGAACGTTAAAACGAGTTTACTAATAGATTGAAAAAAAAAATTACGTGCATTTTTTAATGTGGACTGCAAACACATCAGTGTAGGTAATTCTTACTACACCGTACTAACACCTCGCAAATAAGACGAACATAATGTTGCACAAACACAAACAAATCATAAAACAAAAAAATACCCACCAACATAACCGAATGGCCATAAAAAATGGAATGAATAGTTTAACAGTGGTGAGATTACCTCAAAAATGCACCACATCAAGTCGGAGATCTGCGAAGGAAGAGACGTGTCCAAAATGTCCATGTCTTTAGAAAATCTAGAGAGTATCCTGCCAACGGGTGTCACTTCGAAGAATTGCAACGGTGCCTTTAACACATGGCCCAACAATAGCTCGTGGAGATACCTCGCCGCCCGCCAACACGCCAGAAATGGCATTAGATCAGCAAAAATTGATCCTAACGCTGCAACAACATCCACGGACACTCGTTTAGTACCTAGCCGAACACCACGTATGGGCGCTCGACACTGGGCGACACTACTAATAATGAATACATTGTTTACGATACGTATGTTCCAAACATTACTTACTAGGTAAGAGGGGCTACACGAAGTTGGTGGATATTGATAGTGTAAGTGCGTAAGGTAAATATTAGAGCTATATAGAGTCTATGTTAGGCTTTTGAACCGAAAACTCACTTTAGCGAAATAATCCACCACATCGCGTTGCGGCTTGTCAAGTATATTATCCACTAGAGCGCTAAGCGCCATCAATCGATCGAGAAGGACGTCTATTTTCGAGAATCTGAATCAGGCCATCAGAAACAGAACATCAGACCTATTTGTTATAGACACGAACTTGGTTCTGGAGTATTTGCCCAGACTGGCCGATTTTAAAATGCGAACTGTTGTTATGTATTGGAAATTATTTATACATAACACCGAGACGGACAACTGCCCAAATAAATGTATTCTGAATACGGCCACTAGGAAATTTAAATTAGTATAAAGCTAATACTGGCAGCTTCAAACTATTAATCGCAACGCGTTCTTATATTTCGAGAATAAAAAGCGTTGTTGTGGTCGAAGTGTCAAATAAAATAATGTTACAAGCATCACGACAGTCGCTTGGCTGGCGTTTTGTGCCAAGAAGCTTCGTGTCCAGTTTTGCTAATACCAAAACAAGAACTTGAGTCCGTGAATAAACTTGAAGACCCGTGACGCGTTGTGGTCGAATTTGTCACCAAATTAGCGGCTTCCTTTGAGCTTAACTTCTACACTAGGTTATCTACATGCAAGCTTATCTTAGCATACATCTAATTCCTGGGTTAAAACAAAAGAAAGCAAAGAATGTAAGAACAAATAACTATCTAAGTTAATTGTAGGTGACAAAACAAGAAAGAACGAAAAACGACGTTTTATTATTCATAAACTGATCCCATATTGATATTATGTCAAAAGCCTTAGGTAGAGAAACGTGAGGCAATCCGCTACACACTGTTTGGAGCTCAAATACTTAGAAGCCGTTAATGTTCTAGAAAAAAGTACATAATAATATGAAAATTCTATAAGCGATTTGCGTAACACATTGCAGTATAAAGTGCAACACATGGTCAACTCTAGAAACGTAGCCAATCAACAGTACTTACGTCATTTAAACTGTGTAGAACCTGTTCATGAAGAAATTACTAAAGGCTGTTTTCTGCAAGATTAAACTTGCGTTTAAGTAAAACGCTGAAATCACTTTGGATTTGTGGGAAAAAATCTTCTACAATATGCCTGATTGATTTTAGTTACTACCTAATTGTTTTTTTTTTATGTAATTAATTATTGAATGTTGGATACATTACATAGAAATCCAAATCCTATTCAGGGTTCTACATTATAAATGTGTGTCCGTTTGTTTTAACAAATATGTATCGTTCGAATTGTACCAGTGTCGCACTCCACACGTGCGGGTGCCGCATCGCGTGCGAGAGGCGTCGCATACCGCAAAGAAGCAGGAGGTCCATCCTCTGAGCGTCATTGGCAACACATTGTCGAGCACGTCCACGTCCTTGCTGAAGCGGTTGAGCACGCGGCCCACGGGAGTGCAGTCGAAGAAGCCGATGGAGGGCGCGTGCAGCACGCCGTTGAGCAGCGCCGCGTGCAGAGCGCGCGCCGCCGCCAGCGTGCCCAGGTACAGCGCCAGCGACGACACCGACACCGACACCACTACGACACCAGTACTGTATGCTCTGCGGGCCTCTCTGCGGGCCTCTCCGCGGGAAGCTCCGTCGAGTTATATCCCATACGACCCATGAGGAAGTACACTCGCGGAGTGAAAATATTTACAGTGCTCAGTGCATGTTTATTTTGTCCAGAAAAATATTTGGAGTGAAAAGGAAAGTTTTAGAAAACTGCTTCACATTTTCGTCCCGCAAGTGTACATGACGTGGCGGATTCGTACCTACCGAGTTTTTAGCACCCACGTCACCGATATTCAATGTTTTGAGTTATAGGAGCCTAGTTGAATAAATAAATAAATTCAAGTTGTAGCCTGTGGGGCTTGCACCGCTGGCTGATATTTCATTTTCGATTTTTTTTTATTAAATATTGTGTTATCCACAACATTTTTAACAAAAAAAAAAAATAGTTTTTGTTTTTCAGTAAGGACAGGCGTGTATTTTGCGAATTTCAAGGACATTACTAAATATTTGAAAAAATAAATGTCTAAATAGAAGATGTTCCATGCAATTTCGTGAAAAAAGAGATGAAAATACTAGTTTAACATACAAAAGTCAAAAGTCGCATATCAGACATAACAACAACACGAAAATCGATTACATATTGCCAATAAATGATTTGACTTTGACAATAAAATTCGTCAAATCCCAATACCGGTGCACAGAATATTGTGCAACCCATAGCGGGCGCGAGTTGGTAAGTACACATAATTATTTATACCATATTTTTGAACAAGGAAAAAAGAAAAAAAAAAAGGAAATGTTTAAAAGGAAAGAAAGGTTTTTTGTTAATAGCTGTGCCATACAGTACCGACAGTACGATTTTATAATTCAAGTCGAGTTTTTCTGGTGGATTAAAACTACATTAGAGTATTTTTTTGGGTTATTTTTTCTAGAAAAATAGTAGTAAATCTAAATGGATTCATTTGCTTGAAAAAAATAATAATAGTAAAATGTTGTCAAGTCCTTTTGATTTTTTGAATACTTCGGCAATCATCAACATTTTCTAAATGATTTGTAATTTAGTTATTTTTCATGACTCTTGTATGTTATTTCCTAGTAAATTGAATCTATTGTTATAACGATTTCCATGCACAAAGGAATTTAATTGGTTATTAACCATTTTCAAGACCATGCAACAAATATAAGTACATAATATAATAAAGGGCAAACAAACATTTACAAACTTTTTTAAAGAAAAATATGCATAGATATAGAAAATAGTTACATAAACATATATTGTGTAAATAATGTATTCATTATTAATAGTTTCCTTTACCAAATATTATTAGTATACATTGTAAGTGTCGTGTAGTTTTTAATTGATTGATTTTCTGAGGTGTTTAAAAGATTATTGTGACAAGAGGATAAACATCAGCATCTTTCTGTGTCATGTGTGATGTAATAACATACTGCAATCACCAGTCGTGGTGATTTAAAAGTATACCAACACCGTAATTTCCATTAGTGGGCTTTTTGTAAGACTTGATAGTAAACGTTAAAGTAATTTGAAAATTATTGAATAGGGTATAGGGTCAAATTAAATTAGCTAGCAAAACTTTGCAGACGTGGGGGTATGTTTTTATTTTATCGTTACATTTGACGTTTTTTGGGAGAAAATCTGTTACCATTCGTTTTTATGTCCTGTCGAGATATCGATACTCATCACGGCTGTGAAGTTTACACAGTAAAAAGCTGATTTTTTAACTGATATTTCAAGTGACTACAGTAACTGCGGTCGGTGACCCTACAAAAACATCGTCAAATTAATTTATTTTTTGTTTTATCGTGTTGAGATATCGGTCCCTACCACGTCTGCGGAGTCTCGCTAGCTAATTTAATTTAACCTTGTATAATTAAGTTTTGGTGTAATAGTCAGTATAGAAATAACAACAGTGGTTAGTTGACATGTAGTTTATGTTACCTTGTCCGATTCCGAGGCCGCCGTACACGCCGAGGTACATGTCGCGTCGTTTAGTATCAACCGTGCCGTTCACGAGCTACGTGCGAACAATACATTTATTTATATAAAAAGGTACACCAACATCTTCTTTATATAACATATCTTAAGTACCAATAGCCTCGGACTTACACAGTCGCCAATTATAGGTTAACCAGCAATCTCAGAAATAGGTGAGATAACGATAATAAAACTAAAAGAATTTAGAAATGATGGCAAAATAGTTCTTAAACGTAAGATTAATAACAAGGAAACTAAAATTACAAGACAAATAAAAATTGCAACTTTGCCCACTTACTACTAGTACATTTAGCTAAACGTTCTCCACATTGATTGTGGAGAACCTTTAGCTAAATGTGTTTAGGTTCTGATCGGTTTTTGCGACCGTAATTTTTTTTTTTTCTATATCATAAAATAAAATAATATCGCTAAAAGTAGGGCCAATCGAAATCGATCGGATTTGTCGAAAAGCTCTTCAAAATAAGTGCACCAATGTCAACCAACCAATTTGAATCGGCGCGAAAGGTGGTCACAAACAACACCACGATCTCATCAAGAAGATCATTGATTTTTCAAACATGAGATAAATACCAACACAAGCGGGATTATAGTTCGCTTCTGTACTGATAAGTGATAACATTATACTACGGTCATTCCTCCCGCCAATCAAGCGTACTAAATAATCACATTAATCTTATATCAAGTACCATGGTCCCTATGGACATAGATAATATTTAATAAATAAAAAAATACGTGATAAAAGATATTAAAAGAAAATAAATATATAACATGGACTTACCATTTTATCATCATTCGCCCATTCAGTAAGCCAATAGTTTGAGCCGACTTGGAATACTTGCAGAATGAGATTCATGAGTACTGTGATTACGGAAGAGCAAATTCCTACACTCATCAGGTAGTGCTTGTAAACGCCCCATTTCACCTGCGCACGATACAACAAGAAAATTAGAATGACAGACGAGAGACAAAATTGTGATTTTTGTGTGCGGCTGACTGGACCGCACAAATAGTATGCAATGTTTTTACATACTTATTCTTATTTATTTATTTCAGGCATCAAGGCCCATAAAAACACATACAATACAATAAAAATAAAAAATAATATAATTTAATATTATTATTTAATTATATTATTTTTTATGTTTATTATTATTGTTGCTTTCTGTGTATGTTCTTTAAAACCACCGTCTTAAAACTGTTTCAACTACACTGTAAGTATAAACTAATATTATAAAGAGAAGAGATTTGATTTTTCTTGTGTTTGTTACATTTTCACGCTAAAACGGCTGAACGGATTTAGATGAAATTTGGCACATGGGTGAACCATGACCTAGAGAACGACATAGGCTACTTTTCATCCTGAATCGCAGAAGTCGTGGGCAACATTTTTAATATAAAAGTGTAAATAAACTTACACTTCCAGTCTCTGTTTTCTCAGCTTCTATGAGTTTATTTTTCTCTTTCAATTCATTCGGAGTGGCAGTTTCTGGGGTTTTTCTCTTCACACTGCCAGCGCGGTCACCTTGACAAAGAAAGCAGACGTATTAAAACTATTTATAATATACAGTTATTCTAATCACAATATATATTTAACAACACATTTAATAGTACGGTAGGACTTCGTAAGATTAGATCATTATTATAATGTGACTTGATAACATGGAGGACGTCTCATGGAGTCTACTCCATGAAACAAAGTGCTGTTTCACAGCTTATCACGGACTAGAAAATTATGTGATTATCTCTTCCTCGTTTGTATGTAATAATGCTGATTTGATTGATTTTCCTAAAAAATATTATACTCCGTTACCTGCCGCCGGTTCTGATTCTGATGCACTTTCGGAAAGCGAACGAGCTCGCTGTAACTTGCTCTGGAATTCAGTGCCTAGTTTACTTTCAAGGTCCTGTTTGATTTCGTCCAATTCTGAAATAATATTTTAAGAAATTTTGAATTGGTTTGCCTTTCATCGGGGATCTGTTTAATGTTCATAATAAAAAATTGTAATATGTCGAAATAAAAGCGAGTTGCAAACGCTCAAGAGAGTCAGTATGTGGAAAAGAAACGCGCGTCGCGCGAGGCGCGTCCACTCCAACCGATGCGAGTCGATTCGGTCGTTGTGTCGCCAGATAATAGTTACCTTCGGGCGAGGACCGCTCGGCGTCGCTCAGATGGTGTATTAAGAATTCAGCGAAGGCGCCCTTCTTCTCGAGCAACTGCTGGTAGGAGCCGGCCTCCGACACCTCCCCGTCGCGCAGCACCACCACCAGGTCCGTGTGCGCCAGGTACGACACGTTGTGCGTCACCCACACGCGCGTCTTGTTCTTCAGCAGCCCGCTGGGGCCCAGCACCTGCGCGAGAGAGAGAGTCAGTGCCGTCTCGCTCGCACACGCCGCACCACTTCACTACACGCACCTTTTCGAAGATGTGCTTGCCCACGTGCGAGTCCACGGCGCTGAGCGGATCGTCCAGGAAGTAGTTGTCCGCGTCGCAGTACACCGCGCGCGCCAGCGACACGCGCTGCTTCTGACCGCCAGACAGGTTTATACCTGCGCACAGACAAACACCATTTGTTTAGTGTCAAAACAGTCACTGCAATTTGTAAAACCCCTAGACAATAGGTATTCATCATCGCGCAGTACTTACCGGCGCGTGTGCCGGCAACATGTGCCGATATTTATATAATACTTTACCTTTCTCGCCAATTTCAGTTTGATCTCCTCCAGGCAGTACTTCGAAGTCAGGTTTGAGAGCGCACATATCGATGACATTGTTGTACTTTTGCTTGTCGAGCGGTTTGCCAAACAGAATGTTGTCCTGAAGCGTCGCGTTCTGTATCCACGCTTGTTGCGGCACATAAGCTATGCTACCTAAAATTTAAAGAACGATTATTTTACCTGAACACAATTTATAATGCATAATAAAGTTTTTTGAAAGTGACACGTACCAAATGTGTTGACTCGTCCGGAAACCTTGTTCATTTCACCAAGTAAGGCAGACAGTAGGGAACTCTTGCCGGAGCCAACGGCTCCAACGACGGCGACGAGAGAGCCGCGTGGCACGTGCAGGTTGAGGTTCTTCAGGACCGGGTCAGCGTCCTGGTCGCCCCAAGTGAAGTGACCATTCTCTATTACGATCGGGTTCGCTGAAATAACAGGAATATTACGAAACCTTTTTTCAAAAATGCTCTTTCTTAAGAAAATAGGTTTAAAAGTTGAATAACACTTACGGTCTTTAGGATCGTGTTCAACAGATGTAATATCTAATTCATCACAGTTCATGAATTTGTTCAACCTCTTTATGCCGACGGATGTCTAAAAATGCAGAAATATGTTATTGCACAAAATAATATGTAAATAAAAGAATGTTACCAACACAACATGCATTTAACGACATATTTAACCACACCAAGCTTTGCTGTTGATATGCCACACCAATAAATTAGGTACTCGTCATAAATTAAAACGACAAGGAAAAGTAGAAGCAAGTTGTTAAAATTATAATTAGTTGCTTGACCAGAGAAATGATAAAAGAAAATTTTAATAATGAGTCGACTTATGATTGTGTAACCATTACCTACATTAGAAAAATTATATCAAATGCAGGGTCTAGCTACAATATTAATTAAGTAAGTACATACTTGCTTAATTAATTACTAATGGAAGTCTTGTTTTTTACCCCACATTTGCATCAAATTGCTTTCACGAGTTGACACTGATATTGACTTCTTCAAATAAAGCTTCACACTGCATACAGACAAAATAATCTATTATGATAAACTTACTTGTACAACATTCGATATAACGTTAGGCAGCATTGACAGTGGGAAACGCAGAATGTTGAAAAGAGACAATGCTACGAAAGCTCTCTTAGAGTCCAGCACTTCGGTATCGTTTACCAGTACAAAGCACCCAAACGACATCAGCGACACCTACGACACCATTCCACGAGTTATATTGTGAGAAGTGCCCGTGCAAGCGGCTGGACTGAAGCTTACAAGTCTAAGTTGTGTTCCACGACCACCACATTGCACGTCCACTCGCTCGTGGTCTCTACCCAACCTATTATCACGACTCGGCGAGTGGACGCACAAATTTAACGTGCGTGTTCCAATAGCCACAGAACACAACGTAAACTAAAGTATGCACTGTCGCTATTCGGTTATAATTTTAAGTACGAGATATAATTATGCGTGTTAGTGTGTCTGTATGTGAAAGAACCATAGCCGCATGTGTAGATGTATAGAGGAGTGAGGCATTCGTGGCACTACCTCGATCGCTGATACCACGATGAGTGGCAGTAAACCTAGGGGCAAGTGCATTGTGTAAAACAGAGACATCGACACGAATATATTTTCAGCTGTCAGGATATTTTTCTCGGGATCCGTTATCAGAAACGTGAAGAAGGTTAGGAAGGTCACCTTGAAAACAAACAAAATTATTTAAACCATTGCTGGTCTTAAATTCAACGTTAATATAACATGTCATAAAAATCCTTTGAGATAAAATTGGCAGGGTTTTGTATAACTTACGGAACAAAACAGTTAAGTCTCGTACGTTGTAACTATTATCAATACATTTCCTTCTTTGGGGGTTATCTTGTTGAGGCTTAAAAACATTGTCAGTGTGTGTTATCAGTACGTAAATCATATTAAAATGATATCAAAGCATAAATGCTCATCAATAACAATATTGAGACTTATGAAACCGATAAGACTGTAATCTGTGTGATTGTAATAAACGTGTAATCTGTGTGGCCAAATCAATGACATTATTTATAACAATTGATTATCGACTGTGATTGGGGATCAAGTTTTATTAAAGTAATTACGATACAAATTATGAGAATTTGTTAATTATTTAACTAATCAGGCGTTACTTTGCAAAACTCCATGACAATAAAGTGTTATGTAATTTCAATTAATTTAATTAAGGGCTGATTTTTCCAACGCCAGATAATTTTATCGGAGGAATAATTTTGAATTTTTGACAGTTCTTCCATAAAAAAATTGTCAGATGTCAATTTTATTCCACGAATAAAAATTATCTGTCGATTGAAAAATCAGCCCTTAATTCACTAAATATTGAAATTGCATAACATTTATATAATTGTAACTAGTAAAAAATACCGTAAATATAGTGAAAGCTGTATTTCCAAAAATACTTATTGTAGCACATTTTGCCGAAACAAAATAGCATTTTCGCATCCAGAAACGCAACATATTTACCGCTCGAAAAATAAAGTAGCTGTTTGTTTATAATGATAAGAATCTTGTCTAAATATACTTTGTTACAATTATATTTATTTTGTATTTTCGCAGTGACGCGATCTGAATCAGCATGACTTCAGTAATTTCGGTGTTACTCTTTACAAATGAGTCAGTTCTTAAAAAAAACAAAAATTTTCGGGGTGTCATGGTTTTGCGTAAAAATAAAATCTCGAAATTATTTCAGTTCAAATTGATTAGGCAACATTGTGTATCAAGGTTTCAGTTATATGAATGATGAGTCGCTTACCAGGAAAGGTGCGCAAGACCATATAAACGAGGTAGCAGAGTTAAGATAAGCAGTCTGTTTTAAAACGTTCATTTCTTTGTTTCTTATTTTAAGTATTTGATCTTCGAAACTCGGCTCCCAAGCATACATTTTAAGAACCTGAAAAAAAAAAAAAATTATAATTAGATTAGGCGTGATGCAACAAGATTTTGTAAGTCTAAGAACAAGATGAATAAAAATAGATTTATACCGATATACATAGTGGCAGGGACATCGACGTACAAACTGTAATCATGAATTCAGCACAAGATTCTCAACCCCAAAAAAAACCGATGTTTCAAACGGTTGTTTCCGTATGGAACATTTTTTTTTAAATAACCGACGATTATTTTCAGAACCATGTACTGCTTTTATGGTAACAGGTAGCGCGTCGCTGTCCCTACCACGGAATAGAAAAAACAAGTGGAAGTGCCACGCACAGCTATCGCGCGTGTCACAATTATGCGGAGCTCCGCAACACCGGCTTTGAGGCGGCTCAATCGCGATTAGCTACTTGCTGTGATAGGACGTCTCGAACGTAACGAAAAATATTACAAACATGCCTTATTGTGCAATTTTTACATGCAAAAACGATAGCAGGACAAAAAATGTATCTTGCGGAGGTGTATCGTATCACCGGTAAGTATAAAACTATGATAAATTTCAATATAATTGTTTTTATTGACAAAACCATATTTATTACTTTGTTGCGAACTAAAAACTACCTTATGTCCATTGTTCAAAGTCTAAATCAACTTGCTCGCTGTCTTGAATATCATCGTATACATTCTAGAAAATTCGACGCTACTCGATTAGGGATGGGACACATTCAAATAGTTCAAGTAGTATCGATAAAATACATAGTAGTGAAACGTTCCATGACGATGACATATTATGTACTCGTTGTCGTTCTTCTCGATTAATTGAATTATATGGTTTGAGTATGAGTATTTATATTCTGACAAATAAACCAATGTCATTCATTCATAGCTGGACGTAGGCCTCAAAAAGAACTAATACTAATAAACAGTGATAGGAATAGGTAGTGCCTATTTGCCTAAACTTCGAAGAACATCTAGACGAAAGTCTGAGACTTCCTTACGACTGAAATATTTTTTCGGGACTAATGTCGGGGTTTCGGGACATCACCTAAGTACATTTAATATTAATGTTATTAATAGAGTACACTAATAATAATAATAATAAGCCCCCTAAAATCCTACCTTACGTCCAAGCTGAACACCTAGCTACGTGGGGGGCGGACACGCGTACTGTACAACTGTACAAAAAACTTATGCGGCTAACAAGGAAAGGTAACCCTGTATGGAGATGAGTAATAAAAGAATATATAATTTACGGTCGCTTCCCGGGGAGCGCCGGGGCGCATCTGGAGCCGATGCTAGATGCCACAGCATGCGAACCATCGGCGGTGAGGAGTTGAGCAAGCGGGCTCCTACCGACAAAATTGTTACAGCTGGTCATAGTGGGCTGAACAGGCGGGCTCACTACGTCGAAGCTACAGCCGATTCCACGGGCGATGATACCATTTCATTATTCTCATCCATCCCTTCGACTCGCCCCTCCTACATGACAAGACGAACAACTAGCTTGTCCACCAGCAACACGCTAGATAGTGTTGTGCGAGATGTCAACCTTGACTCTGAACTTGCACCCACTTCAAGCGCTCCAAGTACACGCAGACGATGGACACCTGAAATGAATAAGTTCATTCTGCGCACTTACTTTCAATTGACTTTATTAGATACAGACAAAAGAACTTATCTCGAACCGCTCCACCTGAAATTTCTAGAAAAATACCCGAACATGCAGGTTAGTCGACAGAGAATAGGAGATCAACGAAGAGCTATACAAAATAACAAACTACTACCGCAAAAAACAATAGACGAGATACAAAAAGAAGTACAAGAAGAGTTAGATCAACTACAATTAAACCATTTTACTCTACAATCACAAAACTCTAACGAGCACACACAACAAACACTTACACCGACACAAATGCAACCTACAACCTTAGAAACCCATCATATTACACAAACTAGAACACAGACTCGAATGAGATGGACTAGCGAACAAAATGAAGGTATAATGCGGTCTTATTATAGGGTTACAGATTTAGGCACAAATGAGACAATTTATAGAAGACGCATGTACGTAGATTTTATAAACAGTTTTCCCTCACTTGCTCACCTTAGCGAACAACGAATTGCTGATCAAAGGAGGGCAATAATAAACAATAATTACATCACCAATGATAAATTAAATTTATTAAAGTCAGAGGTGTCTGAAGAACTCGGACTAGATAACCTTAACTCACGCAACAATAGGGAAACGATACCAGTTATTACTAATATCAACACCACTAGTACCATAACCCAAATAACAAACACGGAAGAAGAACCTACACATAATATACAAACATCAGATAACACTGAATTAAATAGTATAACAGAAATACAATGTAACCCAGAAATTAACGCAGATAGGGAGCCATTCATAGATGATACTTTCCAACAAGCACTCCAATTTTTTAAAGAAACTAGCCCTTCTAATAGAATGTACATTCCTAAACAGAAACCATCTAAAAATCTTGCAAGAATAATTGACTACCTAAACAAAATCATACTCCCAGAAAATGTTAATGAAGACACCGAATTCAACACATTACAAACTATAATTTATTGTGCCGCATGGACCGCTGCTAAGGTAAACGGAGCAAAAATAACACTTGAACTGAGAGAAATAATTCGAGGTAAAACAGAATATAAGCCAAAATGGCAAAGACGGTTAGAGAAAAAAGTTAAAGATTTACGACGGAAAATAGGTAGAATGACACAATTTATGAACGGCAGCAGCAGTAGAAAATTAAAGAAACATGTAAAAAAGATCATAAAACTTTACAAAATTCATACCGTACATGAAGAACCAAATACACAAGCAGCACACACATTAGACACACTGAAACAAAAACTCTCTGTCGTAACAGGCCGACTCGAAAGATATAAAGCATGCACGTTAAGAAAACAACAAAACACTCAATTCACCCACAATGAAAAACTTTTTTATCGCAATATCAGACAGGCAACTGCAAATATTCAACACAACAACCCATGTGACAATGAAAATAACACCCTTGACCCAGAGACACTACAACACTTCTGGGCAAGATTATGGGAACAACCTATTTGCCACAATTCCCAAGCTGATTGGATACAATCAGAATTGTTAAATAACGACACAAATATTCAGCCGATGGTGTTTGAGCACATATCCCCAGAAATATTTCATAAAGTTCTATCAAGGCTACATAATTGGAAAGCTCCTGGATCAGACCACATCCACAGTTACTGGTACAAAAAATTCACGGCAATTCATTGTCACTTATATAATTTCATAAATTCATTCATCAAAGACCCCAAATCAATACCTTCTTATATAATGTCTGGAACAACATTTATGATACCAAAAGACCGTAATGACCTCTCTAACCCAGCAAAATACAGACCCATTACATGCTTGCAGACCTTGTACAAGATCATAACATCCTGTATATCTGAATTGATATACGAGCACATTGACGCTAATAACATCTTAGCTGAACAACAGAAGGGATGTCGAAAGTATAGCCAAGGCTGCAAGGAACAATTAATAATAGACTCCGTTGTCTTAAAAAAAGTTCAGAAATCCAAATCGGATTTATTTACAATGTACATCGATTACAAAAAAGCCTATGACTCTGTTCCCCATTCATGGCTAGTGCAAGTATTAGAAATTTACAAAATACACCCGTCAGTAGTAACATTCCTCAAAACCGTGATGAAAACTTGGACTACAGTACTAAGACTCACTACACCAACCGAAACAATAGACACCAACCCAATTAAAATACAGAGAGGAATCTTCCAGGGAGATGCACTCAGCCCACTGTGGTTCTGCCTTGCTCTAAACCCCCTATCTAAAATATTAAACGCAACCTCATTAGGAATCTCTTTAAATTCTACTGCTACCGAAGGACAGGATGAATCCCAGGGTGGCATTTTGAACCATTTACTGTACATGGATGATATTAAACTATACGCAAAAACTGAGAATCAACTTAACGAGTTAGCTAACCTGACAGAGAAATTCACAAATGACATAAAAATGGAATTTGGAATAGATAAATGCAAAATAAACTCAGTTAGAGCAGGGCAGACCTACAAACACCAATACATCTTAGAAACAGGCGAACAAATAGAACCACTGGATGAGCAAGAAACTTACAAATACTTAGGGTACACACAATCAAGTCAGATACACTATAAAGAGACTAAACAGAAATTAAAACAGCAATTCCAACATAGGTTAAATACTATTCTTAAAACACAACTCTACTCACGAAACACAATAAAAGCAATTAACACCTTTGCTATCCCTGTCCTCACCTATTCGTTTGGTATAATCAACTGGACCAAAACAGACCTGAAAAACCTGCAACGCAAAATTAACACAACAATGACAAAATTCCGTAAACACCACCCAAGATCATGCCTGCAAAGGTTAACACTGCCGCGGAAGGAAGGAGGCAGGGGACTTATTGACATTTTAAACTTACACAACCGACAAATCACAACCCTCAGAAAATACTTCTTCGATAAAACTGCATCTTCAACACTTCACAAACTAATAGCACAAAACGACCAACACTTAACACCTCTTAATCTTAAAGACTCAACTGAACAGCAAAACGAGAGAGTGACTGATGACAAAACCAAATTTCTAGAGTGGACCCAGAAGTCTCTACACGGGAGACATCGTCAAGATTTATGCCAATTGAATGTCGACAAAGATGCGTCGAACGCGTGGTTAAATCGAGGCGAACTTTTTCCGGAAACTGAAGGGTTCATGCTTGCAATACAAGACCAAGTTATTGAGACCAAAAACTATAGAAAATATATTATAAAGAATCTAACAAACGACACATGTAGAAAATGCAATAGTTCACCAGAGACAATCCAACATATCACAGGCGCCTGTAAATCAATAGCCCAGACAGACTACAAACATCGACACGATCAGGTAGCCAACGTTATACACCAAAAACTAGCTCATAAATACAAATTTATAGATACCATAGCACCATATTATAAATATAACCCTGAAACGGTACTTGAGAACCCAACAACAAAATTGTATTTCGACCGAGCCATACTCACCGACCGCACAATTCATTTTAATAGACCAGATATCACATTAATTAATAAAGTAAATAAAACTGGGTTCCTAATAGACATCGCCGTGCCAAATACACATAACTTACAGACTACAATAGCCGAAAAACTATCCAAATACATCGAACTAAAAGACGAAATAACCCGACTTTGGCATCTTCAAAAAGTCACAATAGTCCCTATAGTGCTATCTACAACAGGTGTAATACCCAAACAGCTTCATCAGTCCCTTAGTTCTCTCAACCTGCCATCTAACACCTACCACCTGCTGCAGAAGGCAGTGATTCTCAATACATGTAGGCTAGTAAGAAAATTCCTCCAGTGTGAGTCCGATAACTTGCACCATCCCTCCCACTCAAATATAGTTTCGGCTAACATACAGCCTACTGCGGATAACCACGCAGTATCTAATATTACTCCAACACTTAATCCCACTGATGAACACTTGGCTTAGGCCCGTGCCATCAGCTATCCGGCTAGGCCGAGGAAAACAAATCTCTAAAAAAAAAAATAATAATAATAATAATAATCATTTTATTTCAGGTATAATACACCCATATAAAATACACCCATATAAAATTTAACCTGTTTACAAATTCAATAAAAATAAAAAATAAATTACAAATTAAATATTAAATTACATTAAATTAAATTAAAATTAAATTAAAAATCATATCGAAAATTGAAAATTTTAAATTATAAATTATATCAAACATTACATATTAAAAACAACACAACAACAGAGGAATAGATAGGTGGTGTTATTGCCGCTGGAATATTAATTGCCATACACGAAGAAATAGTTTACCTCGTATATGGCCCTCAATATTCCATTGTCAGAGTTATGAATACGGTTCATAAAGGAGGCCTGTGACTTTCTCATGACTGCGTAAAAGTCATCAACCCTGTTTTCGGCAAACATGCCGGACGCACTACACCGCCAAGGCAGACCCAGTATGCATCTGAATGCGTTATTATATTGAACACGCAACGTGTTAAAAGCACGCTGCGTGTATTTGTACCATAGGGCACAGGTGTAAAGATTCCGGCAGTATGCGTTAAACAGTGTGATTTTAACTTGACTTGAACATTTCGCAAATCGACGCGCCAACATATTACTCTTGGCAGCGAGCGAACGTCTTTGTCTCTCAATGTCTTCATCATCTTTAAGTTTCTCAGTCAGTATATGTCCTAAGTATGTGAAACATTTGACAGATTCCAGCTTAGCGTTGCATAGAAATATGTCCGGAATATGCATTGTGCTGTTGTCATAGCGAAAACACATTGTTTGGCTCTTTTTAACATTATATTTAAGACCATGCTTATCCGCATAAACCTCACACATTCCTATCAACTTTTGCATTGCCGTGACGGACGGGCTGAGCAGAACCATATCGTCGGCGTAACTAAGATTATTTACTGGTACGTTGTTAACTGAACAGCCGACTCCTGCCCCGCTCAGCTCCTCTATCAGGTCGTTCACATATAGGTTAAATAATATGGGTGATGTTAATCCGCCCTGTCTTACGCCCGTTCTGAGAACATACTCGCTAGACAAGGCTTCCCCCCATTTTACTGTGTTAGCTTGGCCCTCATACCAATACTTCATGATGTAAACAATGTCATGTGGTATGCCGGTTTTGAACATTTTATCCCATAACGTGTTATAATTTATTGTATCAAATGCGCGACTTAAATCAAGGAAACATGCGTATACATTAGTTTTTCTATCTAAATAGTATTTAACAGTTTTCTTTAAAGCAAATATAGCAGTATCAGTTGCATGCTCAGCACGAAAACCAAATTGAGCGTTATTAAGGTTTAAATATTTTTGTATTTGAGGTTCTATTAACCTTTCAAATATTTTAGACAACACTGTCGCTAGTGTTATGGGCCTATAATTAGACATATCAGAAATATCACCTTTTCTATTTTTAACTAATGGCACTACTACTGACTTCATAAAATCTTTAGGTAAGAAAGCATGAGATAAGCAGGCATTATAAAGTATCACTAGTTTTTCAGCTAACTGTGGCCCACCGCGGATCACATGGTCTAAAGTAAGTCCATCATGCCCCGCAGACTTCCCACGTTTCATTTTGTGAACACAATCAAGTAACATGTCTAAAGTTATTGTAAGGCTAAGTTCACTCGGTTGGGGACGAAGCCCCTGGGCAGGTCCGCCTTCTCCAGTACACAGGCCTCCCACAGAGCCGGTCATTTTAAATTGCGTAGCAAAAGCCTCCGCGATCTTATTGGGGTCCTGTATATTACTGACACTCGCTGCGCGACTCGGCTTATAAGATAAGTTATTAGTCGATTTCCAGAATCGCCCAAAATCACCAGAGGCCCTTTGCTTGGCAATAATATCCATTTTTATTTGATTTTGGTTTTGTTGACACCACTTCAGTTTATTTTTAAAAGTCTTTCTAGTACAACACATATTTTCATAGATGCAACCCTGTGATGGCCTTCCGTAAAGTAACCAGCTCTGAAAAGCGTTCCTCGCGATTTCGTGAAGTGGTTTAATATGGTAGTTCCACCCGGTAACATAACTACACTTTTTTGCTAAACGCTTTTCTTCGTAGGAGTTATTAGCAGCTTGTCTCATGGCTTGAGTTAGCGCACCGTAATAATTATCTATTAATTCACAACATTGCTGATTACTACACGCACGACCTACACTTTCATGGTTACAATTTAGTTCTAAGTCAACATTGGCTAGATATACATCACATAATTGGCGATACTTCATCAATTGAGCATGGTTTCTATTATTAAGGCTTAATCTACTCATAGGCGCATCTTTTACACATGTTTTACGCCTAGTGACACTTAGATCGCATTCTACTACGAGTGGATAATGGTCCGACCAGTTCACGTCATTTAAAACGTACACACTACGAATTGCGTCCCACCCGGACGACGTGACAACACAATGATCCAGCCAACTGGTAGTGCCGTGTGCTTCACTTAGAAAAGTAAAAGTTTTTGAAGACTCACCCAGGAATTTAATGTCCGCACAAATCCAATTTTGATCGTCGCAGTACCTTATCAGATCCTTACCGAACAAACTAGCGATATTTGCGTTAAAGTCACCCATCACAAATGCACTTTCGTCTTCACAATCTTCTATTAACGAGTTAATTACACTAAGGCACTCCGTAAATTGCGGTAAGTTATCCATGCACTCCGTGGGCATATACACAGACATAACTATAACACTTTGCTCCGGTAGTTGTATTCGCACAGCAACGATACGACGTGAGTCACATTTGATCGGCGTGACCTTGGTAAACAAACACTTTCTCCACAGCACGGCTACTCCGCCATACGGCCGACCCCTTAGTGGACCTTTTGTGGTGTCAACCGATGATATTCCGTAATATTGAAACTCCGTATCTATTTGGCTCAGGAAATCAATGTCATCTGGCAACAGCCAAGTTTCTTGTAGCGCAATAATGTCATACTTTGCACATAGTTCTTTCACACATTTGAATGATCTTTTAATACTTTTACAATTGAATGATACAATTTTTATTTTATTGTGGTTGTGTAGATCCATTAGATGTTTTGTTTTTAAAAGTTCTGAATACAATTCCGTCTGGCCAGAAATCTTCGCGGAGAATAATGTCTAGACATTTCTTTTCAACCGATATCTTAAATGACTTGAAATTCGTTGCATTTTTAGGTATCAACATTTCCACGCTAAATACACTTTGACCGTTATCTTTTATGTAGGTATCAATATCCTCCGTTGTACAATCATTCTGAAACCGGGATACATATATTTGTACAATGTGATCTGCTGCCTTTAATTTCGCACTCACATTTGTACCTCTTCTATTCTTAACGACGTTTATCTTATGTTGTGACGATGCATTATATGTCATTTGCTGTCGCTCGGCAATTCGAGGCCGTTTTCGTGCATAAGAAACAGTTTGGAATCCATCATTATCGTCTTCATAGGTACGTTTTTGTGCGTCACTATTCCTGTTTGCCGCTAATTAAATTCATTTTCCTTTTTAACCGACTTCAAAAACAAGGAGAACATTCTCAATAAACAGTAGATACGTATTCTATTGTTATTAATTCAGGTAAAGAACTGGGTCCGGTTGAAGTGTAGCCAGGGGCACTGGCGCGATGACTTTTCGATTTTTTTTTTCAAAACTGTCCCAATTTTATTGCAGTTTCGAATTAACCTTGACCATAGAAACTATTTAGATTGGAAGAAGCATGGTCCTACGACGCACCGTTTCCGAATTATGGACCTCCGAATTTTATTTTATATAAAACGCTCCATATTTTCAAAATGGTGGCTCGGATGTTTTCTGGAAAGAATTTGTTGCTCTAGTCGAAAACCATGACTACTGATGTAAAAAACCCGCGAAATATTGAAAAAAAAAAAAGTTTGAGAATATTTTCAAATTTTTTGTCGCTCGAAAATTTTTTTTTTCCTTGATTCATGTTGGGATACTGCTTGCACGGGGGTAACACAGGGGGGGGTTAAATTTTGGTTATTTTTTGCCTAGGACGCACCGTTTTCGAGATATCGACGATGAAGTGACAAGAACTCCTAAGTGACATTTTTGCGATTTTAATTTTTTATCTTAAGTTTATTTTATTGTATAACTTTTAAGTTTATTGTATAGACTAGTCTCATATATCCTACTATACCCGCTCCTTGTATAATATATAACCAATAAAAATGGTTGCCTGTAAAGTCGGTTTTACGGGCGAAGATTTTACGTGACAACGTCTTTTTCTCGGTAGAATATTTATTGATATGAATATAATTAAATTGCACAATAGGAACAAGGAATTAAATGAAAATAAGAACGTAACGTTACCGAGCGTTACACTTTTTCATAAGTGACTCCCAGCCGCAACCTAATTTAAAATAAGAACGTAACGTTACCGAGCGTTACACTTTTTCATAAGTGACTCCCAGCCGCAACCTAATTTAAGACGTTGTCACGTCAATAATATTTTTCATACCTTGCGTTTAAAATAAATAAAACGTTTTTTTCGTTTCCTGTAAAATTATGTTCTGGTAGATAAAGGTTCTTGTCACTTCATCGTCGATATTTGAATTTAATTATAGATAACTTGTCCTCATCCCTAGCTGAGTAGAAAAATAGATAACAGGTGCATACGAATATGACATCTATTTCAATGACGTTAGCGTGCTAAATAGAGTAATTTAGTTCAGCGCCCTCTAGCGTTGAGTAGCTGAACTCGTTGTGGATTGTTCGAATTTGATTGATACATGGAAAAATGTACTTCATTGATTTTGACATGTAAAATAAAAACAACATTCAGTAGTTGTAATAAGACTTAATTTTGAACAACAATAAATAAACTTTTCGCCAAAGTTGCACTTATAATTAGTAGCCAATTATATCATCGTTGTATTGAAATGTTTATTTTAATTTGCAATTTTGTGAGTTTGGCGACACTGGTTCCCGTACTAAGCAAGCCTAAGGGCACTTCCACTTGTTTTTTCTATTCCGTGGTCCCTACCACCCTGTATTAGCAGGCAAATAATTTTGCTATAGAGAAATCTTGTGTATATTATGGAAACATGTGTACTTAGTTCTGTAATAGTTGTTGATTTTAGTTCTAGCCTAACCGTACTATAGCTATTAAGCACCGTTTATACTTAATATAGATTATTGATGATCGAAGGTTTGAACAGTAAATCTGTTCATAGAGGTCAGTACAGTACACTCATGTAACTAGACACAATTGTGTACTCATGCCACATACGGCATTGCACATTGCACTCTAATGTGACGTAAGAATTCAAACTAAAATGTGATTTTGTAGAGTAATCTAGTTTGTTAAATTGTACAATATCTAAAAGGGAAGAACCCAAATAGCAGGAAACGACTACGTGGCAGGCTCAGCAAGAGATGGCGGGATGAGCTGGACTCCTTCTTAAAGGATTGGCCCGCAATAGCAGTAGGCCGGAAAAGTGGAAAGAGGGAAGGGAAGCCTTTATTCTGCAGTGAGACAACACAGGTGTATAATATTAATAAAAGGGAAGAAAGATTGCCATTTTAACTGCCAATTACAACAAAGATTCGTATGTCAGATTATCAGCCATGTTGACCATGAAAAGTTCATTTGAACAGGCAAATACTAGCCAGACAAAACCTCCAGCAAAATAAACTATTTGAATTAGCAGTACTTAAACAAGATCGTTAGATCGAAACGTAAATGAAAGCGTAATATGATTGACACTTGATTTTTTTTTAATCAGCTGTGATGGTAATTCTAAGATTTTTTTTTATCGTAAATAGCAGCTACCACCCGAAATCATAAATATATTTAAGTTCTGGTACGCGAACCAGGTCAATAGTGTTAGGTGGGACGGGGCTTACTCGAGTCCATATGGTCTTGAGTCAGGTGTGAGGCAGGGGGGTCTGAGTTCTCCTACACTCTTCAACCTATATATGGACCAGTTGATTGGGGAGCTGAGTAGCACCAGAGTCGGATGTTATATTGATGGCATATGTGTCAACAACATTAGCTATGCAGATGACATGGTGCTGCTCAGTGCCTCAGTTTGTGGCCTGAGGAAACTGGTGAGTGTGTGTGAGAGGTACGCCAGTGCTCATGGCCTATTATATAATGTAAAAAAGAGTGTCGTGATGGTGTTTGGGGCTGGTGGAAAATATCCTGAAACGGTGCCTCCAATAATGATAAATGGTGTACCGTTATCGAGAGTGCACTCTTTCAAGTATCTTGGGCATGTTTTGACCACTAGCCTCAAGGATGATGACGATATCGAGAGAGAGCGGAGGGCACTGTCGGTCAGAGCGAATATGATTGCCCGCAGGTTTAAGCGTGCTTCTACAGAGGTTAAAAAAACACTTTTCAGGGCCTTCTGTTCCTCATTTTACACCTGTAGCCTGTGGGTACATTTTACGCAAAGATCGTACAGTGCCCTTCGCGTGCAATACAATAATGCTTTCAGGGTGTTGATGGGGCTGCCTCGCTTCTGTAGCGCATCAGGGATGTTTGCGGAATTGCGTGTTGATTGCTTTTATGCATTAATGCGTAAAAGATGTGCGTCCTTGGTGCGCAGGGTGCGAGCCAGTTCCAACAGCATCCTGGGAGTTATTGCAGATAGGCTGGACTGCTGTATTGTAAGTCGTTGCTCCAGTATCTCAGCTGGAGTGCGGAAGCAATGATTGTTTTGGTGTGTTTGTGTAATTGTTGTTGTAATTGTATCACTAACATAGTTGTAAGTTTATTTTATTGTTACTAACACTGTATGAGTCTCATAGTTACTTGTAATAAAGAATTTATTATTATTATTATTATTATACCGATAAAAAGATTAAGGAGGCCTAAAACTAGGAAGACTGTATTCTTATAAAATATTGATATAAAGATACTTGTCTAAAGATATTAACTACATACAGTAGTAACTGGTGTTTGCGTGTAGTAACTGGTGTTTGCGTAATGATATCAGAGGAATCAAATAAGATAAATGTTTTGTGCGGTGATAACACAAAGGACGCGGTAGGCTTATCTCAAATAATGTTTCTCAATGTGGTGAAATCGGAAAGAAAAATCTAAACCAGTAAATTGATAATTTTAGCAAGTCATAATCTTTGAAGGTTATTGCACCATTATATGAAAACCGGCCATGTTTATGTTGGACCACGAACAGAGAAGGGTTCTGTAGTCGGGATGAATATTTACGCACGCACATTATTGATTTGATCGAAAGCAAAATCATGTTTCACAAGCTTGTATTTCTCAAAGAAACTGTAAAAATCGAAGTTATTTCTGCGGTTGTAACCGAAACCATTACATTTCTCAAAAACTACACGATGGCGACGACGACGTACCTCATCATCGTCTTTATAACAACTTTTGAGTGTTTTTAACAGTGGCAGTAGCTACGTGATCAGGGACCCCGGTGCGAAAAAAATTTGAGGCTCTCTCTAAACTAGTTATGTTTTATTTTATCAAGTAAAAAACATAAATACATATTTATAAGGTCTATCTATTCATACACGAAATATGATGTCATTGGGTGGTCATGAACAACTTTTACCATGGGACCGAACTGGAAATCGCAAAAAAAAACATCTGCTGTTCCATACATTTTGACGAGTTATGCGAACATAAATGTAGGGAACAGCTGTTTTATGTAATTATTTAGTCTGTAATCTTGTATTATTATGCAAATAAATGGTTTAGGGTGTAGGAGTACAGTAACAGTAGAAGATATCAAGGTTATGGAATTTTGACAAAAAAAGGAGTGCAGTTCAATAAACATTAAATATCTTTGTAAACAAAAATATCCATACTACTACTATTACTAATCGTATGCTGCACTGGCTGACGTCATCACGTCAACGCCGGCTGTCGTTGAGAACGCTGAGAAAGCGATGGCCGTTTCGCGTAGATGTAAAGCATTTTTCTCCTAAATATTTTTTATTTTGTGTTTTTTTTATGCGTCATGTTTGCCGCAAATAAACGTATTTTCTTTCTTTTCTTCTTTCTTTATTACTAATATTATAAATCCATAATATTCGCCGCAAGACCGAGCTTTGGAGAACAAAATCGAGACATAGACTTATGCTACAAAACATTAATATTTTTACCTTAATTCCATTAAGTACTTCGTTCATAAGTTTGACTCTTTCGTCTTTGTATTTCATAAGTCTTATTTGAAGGGTTTTCACCCTGTTTGCGATGAGTCCGTTGACCGGGATCAGTATGATCATGACTGCCAATCCGGCCAGTACGGAGGGACCCAATATGCCCCAGAGGAAATATAGGGCAAGAGCGATTTGCAGCGGCGCCGACCATATCATATTCAGGTATGCAGTCAGTTCGACGAATCTGTGAAGTGTAAGTTATGATAAGATTTATTTATTCATCATGTTAAACTTTCTGGAAATAAAATTATGTATGTTTGAATTGTTTATAAAGAGCTTATTAGATAAACCTATAGGTTGCTAATATTAGGTACGGTACCCGGCATTACCTGACTGACTTAGGGCTGATTTTTCAATGGTCAGATAACTTTTATCTGAGGAATTAATATTGCGTTTTGTCAGCTTGTGTATAGAAAATATGTCGATCTGCCATATTTATTCTTCACATAAAAGTTGTCGGACTATTGAAAAATCAGCCCTAAGTAACTAACTTTCTGTCACCGGTGAGACAGTGTTTTTCTAAAGTTCGATGTAGTGTACATACATGTGATACATCATCCATTATGCAGGGAACTCTGATGGAGCATAGTTACAATTTCAACAAGTAATTCATTTGAGAACATCATATAACTTTCATAGAAACTTACAATTAACTTAAAAATAAATGTTGAAGAAGCTATTTGTTCAGTATTTCATATCAACACTTAAGCTTTCCTGTTGTTTTGATTAGTAGGTGTGTAATAAAGACTGAATATCATAAATGTAACACTATTTGCACATGATGCCTGCATATCTCAATGTCAGATGTTTAGATGAGATTGCTCTGACGTGACGTAGCCTCCGCCAGGGTCGCGGGTTGTTCGAAAGAGATACCGTGGCCCCTGGCACAAGCAAGTGAAGGAACACGGGTGGGTTTTAGTCAGTAAGAGTCTGACACTCCCTTCCGCTCCGCCCAGAGCGGGAGGGGTCATTTGATGATTTCCCACCCAAAAAAAATGGTTGCCTGTAAAGTCGGTTTTACGGGCGAAGATTTTACGTGACAACGACCGATCATCCGATCATAGTTGAGTGGGAGAGAGACGCAAGGCATTCGGCGGGCCTCTCTCTCGTTCGGTGACTCATCGTAACGTTACCGAGCGTTACACTTTTTCATAAGTGACTCCCAGTCGCAACCTAATTTAAGACGTTGTCACGTCAAAAAAAAAAAAAAAAAAAAACGTGACGTAGCCTAGACTGAATAACAAAATTTATTTTTTATCCCATCTATTCAAAAAGAGCTTGTCTGTTCTTCGTAAACAGGGACTAAAATAGCTCTTTAATTCCTTGGGAGTAAAAGTGATTTGAATTTGGAATATGGATATTGTTAGTAAAAGTTCCAATCACCAAAGAGATCAATCAAAAACATTGTATGAACAAGTTACAGGCTGTATGATAAACAAAAAAGCGCGCGAGCCAAATTAAAAAAAAAGTTTGTGAAAAAATTAAAAAACGCGCGAAAAGCATTCTGCCTTCGTTCGTAATTGTTTACTCAAAATTGTATGTAAATAAATAAACATACAATTCTTATTCATAAGTTGCATTTACTTATTTTTTCATACAGGGTGATAAAAAGTAGTGTCCACCTCGGGAGCAACACTATTTTAAGCTCGAGTGACGTACTTTGAATCCCTCGCTGCGCTCAGGATTGTACTTTAGAACCCCTCGGTGCGCTCGGAATTCTACTCGGGATACTTCGCTCCGCTCTGAATTTAAAGAAACACTCGCCTTCAAAATAGTTGTTTGCTCCCTTGGCAAACAATCTACTTACTATTATTGGTTGGTTGGTTGTTGGCAAAAACCTTCGTACAATTAAACTCGAACTTCTGACTTATTATAGATTTTTATTTTTCTTTAATTTTGGAAGGTGTATTCAGAAGATAAAATGAATAGATAAATGGATTTTTTTTATTACCTTTGAGCGTCAACAGACATGAGATTAACAATTTCTCCGACGGTGGATTCTTTCCTCGCGGCATTGGACATTCGTAGTGACTTTCGATAGATGGCGCTCGTCAGGGCGGTTCTTATCCTCATGCCTACGAGGTACATCCTTGTGAAGTAGTGCGCCAACAGCATAGTTTGCACCGTGGCACAGGCAAGAAGTGCAACTGCATAAATGTAACCCTTCCATATCGGCTCTTTACCTTGCACAAAACCTATTAGGAGTCTAAAAATGAATACGATTATGAGTTAATTTAATGAGCGTGAATAATCAGCCTATGTTCCCACTGCTGGGTCACAGCACAGGCTATAATCTATCACGCGGACCCAGTTTTTTTTGGTTCTAGGACATTTCGGTTTCCTCACGATGTTTTCCTTCAATGTTTTGAGAGCAGTGGTGATGAATTATTAATTGTTTACACAAAGTCGAACCTACGACCTACAACTCGTAAGTCGCGGCCATTACCGCGCAGCGGGAATGAGTAGCGATATTGAGGGATTTATTTTTATCATTTTGATAAATTTTATCAAACTGAGTCAGTATGTCTAATATCAAGCATCATGTGAATCCGGTGATAATAATATTATCTTGTCCATAGAATGACTAGTAAAAATATAGTTGCTTACTTGAGTAATTGTGGCGACAAGAACATCAGCACATCGTTGAACAGTTTGAGCATTGCTCCGAACAAAAACTGTCCTCCGAACGCTAAGCATAGTGCTGGTAGGATGGAGGCTGGCTTCTTTTCAGATTCAGGCTTGAAGTTCACGCTGGCTGATGTCTTACGATACGTGGCCTTTGTGGCATTGGAGCTGTCAATAAAATGAAGGGTCAGTGCAGTGTTCATTCAACTTTAAATCAAAGAATGATGGTTGTCAATCGATCTGCCTAGTCCTTTTCCAACTATATTGGGGTCAGCTTCCAATCTTTTCGGATGCAGCTGAGTACCAGTATTTTACACGAAGCGATTGTTTATCTGACTTTCACAATCCAGTCATTGAATAAGACTGGTTGTTAGACATTCGGGTTTCTGACTAACCGTAACAACGGTCAAAGATCCACGGCAGCCGGGACCAATGGCTTAACGTACTTTTCAAGGCACGGAGGAGCTTCGATATGTAATGGATGGTCGCTCTTCCACGGACCGCCCTTGGCAAGCGTCGACCTTCAATCTACCCGTGTACCCGTGCGGCTGTTATTTATATTTAGCCACGAGCCCCTTGGTATGATGGTCGTCAATACCACTATATAAGTTTTTTCGCTCTTGGGTAGATATTTAATTCAAAAAAAATTACGGATCTGTGGATTTGTTAGATCCGCAAGTTGTGGGAAAATGAAATAATCGAACTGTTCT
This sequence comes from Oligia fasciuncula, assembly GCA_963082905.1. Lineage (NCBI taxonomy): Eukaryota > Metazoa > Arthropoda > Insecta > Lepidoptera > Noctuidae > Oligia > Oligia fasciuncula. The sequence continues at coordinate 7,789,011 of OY720395.1, read as the reverse complement.
GTAAAGTAGTAGATGGAAAGCATAACATTGTTATAAAACTTGTATTTATTTATGTGCAAACATTATTATTTAAAAGGAACACATAATCACGTTACAAAAGATACCGTGATTATGTGTTCCTTTTAAATATTTTCCTTGAAACGTCAAAATTTATTAGAGATAAAACATTTGTTTACAGGTGCGTCCACATCGCGAACATTCGAAAGCGAGCATTCACGTGGTGGTGAAAATCCATTGCGACCCAGACGAATTTCAATAATTCGTAAAAGCATGTTCCATGGACCATTTTCATAAGAGGTATGTACTTAGTGCTTAGGTGGCGAGCTTTTTAATGCCCGGTTATATGTGTCCACTGGTCGAATGCTCGCATTGTGGACGCATCTCAAGGTCACGGTGACTGTTGATAAAATATGGGTTTGTTATGCTTACATTTCTCGTTTTCTCAAGGACTTCTCCCAAAATTTGTCAAACTTTGGCACGACTTCTGTGGAAGAGTCCTGAGGGTTGAGAGCCCATAAGTCTTCTTCTATCAAACTTCTACGGAACCCTGTCAAGGCAAGTGGGTCGAACCAGCTGTATGTGAGACGACTGGGGAATCCCGAAGCGTTCTCCGGACATTGGTTCTAAATTATAAAATAATTAAGTATAAATATAAGAAACGAGAAGAAAAAAAAAAACTACGGACTAGTCAAGTTTTTACGCTGACGTAATTTGACATTCTTGTGGCAAACTTTGTTTTTTTCTTGGCCTTACAGGGAACAAAAAGAATCGTTTCTAATACCGCAATATATTTAGATACTTCTTGATTCCACATATAAAGAAGATTTACTTGTAACCTGTATTTCCGGCAGTTTTTTTTAATTCATAATGCATTATTATCGCTCAAAGGTCGTAATTAGGTATATGAAGGATGTATAAGATCCTTGTTCCCTTATCTTGTTTAGCATATCTGCAAGGTTCAGAAGGCAAGTAATAAAAGCAAAATAAATATTATAACATTTGAATTACCTTTTCATACTTATAAGGCGAATCTTTCGGAGGTAAATCGGCAAAACAATTCAATAAAAACATAAGTATTATCAGAGGATAATACACCATGTAACTAATGAAGTTATATTGAACATTTTCATCATCGGTTAGATTGTAGTGTGCTATAATCTCGGACTGCAGCTGAGGCAAACCTGCCAGTATCAAAAGTATCCAAAAGAAGAACAGCACTCCTGATGCTCTCATACCAAACTTGCGATTGTAGTACAATAACGTCGCTGACAAACCCTGTGAAAGAAAGGAAAAAAAAACACAAATAAATAAATACAAATTGAAGTCTGTAATCTTCTGCCTAGCCTTTTCCCAACTATGTTAGGGTCGGCTTCCAGTCTAACGGGATGCAGCTGAATACCAGTATTTTACATGGAGCGACTGCCTATCTGACCAGCCACTATCCAGTCACCGGATAACACTGGTTGTAAGACTTTCGGGCTTCTGATTACCCGTAACGACTGTTAAAGAGCCGGGAACAACGGCTTAATGTGCTTTCCGAGGCGACCCATCCACATACCAACCCCGGCAAGCGTAGCTTAACCTGAACGATCGATCTGTGCGGCTGTTATTTTTAGCCACGGGCCGCTTCCTGTTTGTAATATACATATAATATACTATACAAATAAATAAAATTGAACTGTTTGATTAATGCATATAAAAGTAAAAAAATATTTAAATAAGTATAAAAGTTACGGTACTTTAATAAAAAAAACTTTTTTTTTATTATAGCCTGTGATTGTTCCGGCTAATCTCCGAAACGGCTGGACCGATTTTGACGGGACTTTCACTGGCAGATAGCTGATATTATAAGGAGTAAGAATTAGTAAAGATACACATTATTGTTTTTCGAACTCCACGCGAACGAAGTCGCGGCCAGAGCTAGTACTAACATAATATATGGACAATGCAAACCAGTGACACACAACACACATCTGAGTTGTTGCAGCTCTCAACATTTTATATTCGGCGAAAAACAGACGGTTTACAGAACTTATATAACTTTATTTTTAGACGTTCGACAGACAAACGTTGCTTCAGTTAAACGATTGTACAAATAAACACAGGAACGAAGAGATGACTAATAACATGATAGTTACTGCTGAGAACTTAACACTTAACTGTGAAATTAATTACAGTTAAATTATGCAAAATTAACATTGTTAGTAATGTATTGACTTTGCCTCCTATAATGTGTTCTTTTAAAAGACGAAGAGAATAGAGATATAGCCGCAATCAACTTGTAGAAATTGAGGAAAAAAACTTAAAAAAAAAAAAAAAACAACAGACACCGCCATGGAATCAATAATTTTAATGAATGATTCTACAGCGTAACAGTGTATTGTATTACAAAATGGAAGCATAAAATACAACCGCTGTCGTATTAAATCGGCCAAAGTCCGTTTTTATCTCGAATTCAGGTTTTTATAAAGGTTTACCACTAATTGTGATTATATCACAGTGAAGGTCAATAGTTTGAAGATCCGTTTCGTAGTGAGGAGGCAGAGTTCCGAACAGAACGGTCAGTTGAGTGAGTGAAACATTCGAGGGCCACATAAATAATAGTGTACTTAATAGGTTACGAGTGATGTAACTTTTTTTGTCGACGTGTTTTTGGTTAACAAATTGTCCAAGGTTAATGAATTTAATACTTATCGAAAGGGCTTCGAGAACTATGAAGCTGTAGCTGTAGGTACCTATGAAGTACATTACAGTAGGTAGGTACCTAATATAAGGTTTTAGAAGGTCGATTAGTTTCCACATGAGATTGATGTGAATTTAATAACTTAGTACTTAATGTTAAAACTAATAAGTACAAAAGCTTGCAAAAAGAAGTAGCGTGTGCCACTAAGTAGTTAATAAATAAGAATAACAATGTTTTCACGTACATTTATAATGTAAAATTAAAACAATGTAAGTAGGTAATCTTTAAACCGTGAATAATTTTATTGACAACATTAATAAAAAAATTATTAAATATTTAAATAAAATTAAATTAAATAGTCATGGTATGCTTTATGGATTGTTCATAATTAATTAGAATCAAGAATTAGGCCGGGCGTAGACGTTCGAAATGCCTTTCTGAAGTCAGCAAGAATGATCGGGAAATTCAGACCCACCTTGGCTCCAGCCAACCAACCCTCTCGTCGTTGAGCAGACAAATCGAACATATGAAGCAATTGATTAGCAATAATTCAGATTGGGATTGATAGGGTAAGCAATTCGTGTGCTGGTTTCAGTTTCAGAATTTTGCGAATTATTCCCGTGCTGAATTCAGAAAAGTATTCCGAACGTGTACGTCCGGCCTCAGGACAACTATTGGCTATCAATTGCAAAGCTCAACTGAGCATGCGTGCCTAATTGGTTTAATTAATGGATGTAAATGACCTATTTTTAAGATACCTACTATCCGTTTATACTCGTATTATAAACTTACTAAAGTAACATAATGTATGTAAGTATCTATACAAATAAATACAATAAAATTGAAGTGTCTGTTTGAATGTAAAAATAAAAGCTTTTTACTAAAGGCATATGAAAGTCAGTACTTATAACAAAAAAACCATTTGTCTGTCTGTTTGTTCCGGCTAATCTCCGAAACGGCTGGACCGATTTGACGGGACTTTCACTGGCATATAGCTGATATTATAATGAGTAAAGTGGACTACTTTATTCTAGAAAAACAATGGTACCACAAAAATAGCAAAAAGAAAAAAAAAAACCCATGAAATACAAACGATGTCGCGGGCACATGTAATTGGAAATAAGGGAAACAGAGGAAACATTATTATATTACTGTAAGTGGGACTGGTTTTGAGGACAATCGCAACTGTTTGAATGGCTCAATATTGTCTTAGAATACCTACCATGTTTATTGAAAATTTTGGGTCGTTTACACAAATTGCCGAGTATTTTTTCTCCGTATGTAGTGTGCTAGTCAAATCATTATTATGCTTTACTGATGAGGGTGACTCAATCAACTTTATCAGCCTAGCCTTTTCCCAATCACCCCTCTGATTCTGAACTTTATGATAACGAACCCGATCGATTACAAATTATTGATTGACAATGATTTGCTGTTTGCAAGTATGTAGTTATGTACGAACGGTAAGAATAAAAACAAAAATCGTCTCCACATTGCCAAAATAACTGAACTAAATTATAAGAATAGGTGGTACCTGTACAGGGTGGCAGGACGCGCAACCTGTTACAGATAGTGCCATCCACGAAGACGCGCCCCACTCTTCTTTTTTTAATGCTTACAGTACAAGTGTGCAACATTCCGATAGTATGTATTTTAGTTTTGTCGATACACAGTAATTACTTATTAATTTTGCGGGTAATTAGTGAGTATTGTCAAAACTTATACACGTGCGGAATTAACTAACGATTAGGAAGAGTGTGGGGCGCGTCGTCGTCGTGGATGGCACTATCTATACCAAAGATTCAGTTCACAATTCTGAACACGTTATAGTTTGAAGACAATTATTTAAAAAAAAAAATTGCTGTTCTATACATTTTGACCGCGTAGGTATTGCATTTTTTTGATAACCGACGAAATTTTCTGCGCTAGGGAAGTCTAGAATCATGTGTTGAATATGACAGTTTGCGCGTAATGTCCCTGTCACCCTGTATATAAAATCGGTCGGTCGGTTGATGGCAATAGGCTCGCTCCGTGTCGCGAAATGTTGAGTGTACTATAGGTGAACCTCTGCCTAACCCTTCGGAGAATACAGGCGTGATGCTAAGTTATGCTATAGTATAAAATCGTAGAGATTTGTGGAAGACGACATGTTGCGCCTACCCCAAGTAATTTGAGATGAAGGCAGAAGGATGGAGAGTGTCTAAGCAGAACTAAGACAATGAATTATGAAAAGGTTCTGAATCGGGGACTGGTCTGGAATGTTACGATGGAGTTAGTGTCTGTTTACGCCGTACGGCATTTCATACAAACTTTCAAGCCCTTGTTTTTCGAAATGAATGAAATTTCGTACCTATTTAAAAAAGATAACTGGAAATCTGTTTCTACGGAAAATTTAAAATCGGTCTAATTTGACTGTCACATTATTTTTCGAAAATGTTCTTAAGTAACTTTTTAGACCTTTGTATCCTGCTTATGCGTATGAAGTTTCATTAAAATCGGTTCATTCATTTCGAAAAACAAGGGCTTGAAAGTTTGTATGAAATGCCGTACGGCGTAAACGCTCTTAACCAAATTGGGTCGATGAACCCAACAACCCACGGTCTCTGTAAGGCGGTCTGCTGTCAGTATGAACAACAATTTTAGTTGACACGTTGAAAGGAGATCAATCAACAAAACAAATAATTTTTTTAGGGTAATTATTATTACCTTATTAGGTTAATTATTAGAAAAATAATAGAATTCATACTTACAAATGTAAAAATCTTTACAATTGGACTATAATAATCAGCACTAAACACTTCCGTCTCTCCTTGCGATGAGGTGTGGACAGTGACGCCCAGATCCACAAACTTTAACACTATCAGAAGGCAAGTTACGAACAGTTTGCTGATGTTTAATACATTCCATGGTATATTTCTTTCTTTACTGTTTAGTATATAGTAGGTGTCAAGGAACGCCGCGAACCACAAGTACAAGCATGGTGTCCATACAAGCACTGTGTTTTGGAAGCATGGCGTTAGCTCCGGGCTGTCTGTGTACCAAGAGAGACTGCTATTCTGGAAACAAAAGAAAACAAGTGGTTAGCAATGACTGAGACTTGAACATTTGATGGAACGTTTCTCCTTTGAACGATGTTCTACTTAAAGACGATTAGGACTAGGAACTGCTAGACCAGCGGAGTATTTGCGTAACACACTAACAGTAGCGATAGCTTTAATTTTGACAGTTCAACAACATTCATTACGTTATTTACGTGGTTGAGCAGACAAATTTTTCGAACATATGAAGCAATGGATTAGCAATATCAATATGGTGATTGATATATTACCGCTCAAATGTAATGGATGTGAGGAAACGTACAGTTTTAACGGCCATAGATTTCAGGACATCATAATACCTTTGTTACTGCTTCGTAATCAAATAGCATGATATTCAGATACCAAGGCCGTTTTGGATTGGTATAATATTCCGTTACTTAGTTCCCGTTAGGCCGGCCGGGCCCGTGTTTTCGGTTTACTTTCCGATTTTCTGATACCAATACCGGTCATATCGCAAGATTGTCATATTTATATTACAGACACATGTATTCCAATCCGATTCAGATGTCCGATCTGATAGCCAAATCGAAAGTGACTGGTAGATATAATTACCAAAATGTATTTTCACACCTACAAATTATCTGATCAATCAGCATCAATGCAAAAGGCGTGTCAGTGACGTAGCGTAGGTAGGTGTCTATTATGTAGATGCAGCGTGTGCTTGTGACAAAAACCACTTCAGACTGTCCCAACGAATAAATATTGGGCTTGGGCATGCTTAGCGTTGAAAAAAGCAGGAAAAATTCCCGTTTCTTTCCAATTCCCTTGTTTTTTTCAATGTTTCATTCGAAAGTTTCAAGAAAATTTGCCAGTATATATTTCATGTTTTTTTTTTCAATAAAACCGAAAAAAAAAACAAAGATTATGAAAGAAACGGGAAATTTTTCATGTCACGCGAATCTATCGAATTCGAGCTCGAGCCTGGTGAAGCTGACGATTCTTCAGACAGTGAAACTGGGATTGTGGCCGAGAAGAGCTAGATGGATCTATTATCCCCTATTATTATTACCTACCTATTTGGTTTTCTTTTTTAGGGTTCCGTACCCAAAGGGTAAAAACGGGACCCTATTACTAAGACTTCGCTGTCTGTCCGTCCGTCCGTCTGTCTGTCTGTCACCAGGCTGTATCTAGTTGAAATTTTCACAAATTATGTATTGCTGTTGCCTCTATAACAGCAAATACAAAAAACAAAATAAAATAAATATTTAAGGGGGCTCCCATACAACAAACGTGTTATGTTTTTTTCGTGGAAAAAAACAAATTGTTATTTATTTTCGGCATTTTCAACGCTAGCATGCTTTTAAGCAGTAGGTACGCCAGGACCTAGGTAGGTTCGCACTATCTACCGCCACGTTAGATGCTGATGCTGTTATATTATACGTAGCGTGTTCAGTCCACAATAGATTGACAATCGTCATGCACGGTTAGAGGGTTACCTAACTATTGCTTTAGCCCGCCATACTCTTGTTCTTCGTATTTAGAGAGCAACCTTTGCAACCTTTTGAGAGTTGTTTACTTTGCTGCACCTAGTACCTATGTATCTATATTGTTTGATTACGCGCATCTAAATTGCTTACACAAACTCATACCTAAAATTTGCGCGATATGAATGGATGCGCATTCATTCTGGGATGTATTTATTTGCACGTAGGTACTGCTCTGTCAAAAAAGTACCGGGAAAAGATCAATAACACAAAAAAATGTTAGTTATTCATCCAAATTTATTTTATCGTCTTCAAAGTATGCTCCTTCAGAAACGATACACTTACATCAACGAATAATCCAGTCATCAAAACATTTTTTAAACGCTTTTTCCGGAATTGAGTTCAGTTCTCGCCGCGAATTCTCCTCTAAGTCTTCTACCGAATGAAAACGGGTGCCACGAAGTGGTTTTAGGAAAAAGAAGGAAGTCGGCTGGATCCATGCTATTTTTGTAATTGACCACCACAACCCACAACTGGGTGGGTAATACGATACCCCTTAGTAAGACTGGTCGTCAGACTTTCGAGCTACTGACGACCCGTAACGTAATGACTGTCAAAGATCCAGGATTGACAACCAGGGTCAAAGGCGTAACGTGCTTTCCGAGGCACGGAGACGTCTTGATATGTAAAGATGGTCACCCAATCCATGGACCAACCGCGGCAAGCGTAGCTTAACCTGATCGATCGACCCGTGCGGCTGTTATTACATAATTAGCCAGAAGCCCCTGATAACATGATATTTAGACCTACGATTTAGACAATCGATAAAACGATTTCATATCCTTAAATCAAATCGTTTTATCAATTTTAATTGTCACGGAAACCTTCATCATTAGCCTTTCTTGGTTCGGGTGTAAGTTTATCAAGTAGTTTCATGTGGTTTAGTGTTGAATTACATCATGAACAGTCTGTTGATACTCTAGCTCTGGCTAGTATAAGGAAATAATATGTTGAAATGAGATAGAGGGTGTTCCTTCAAGTCAAGATCTTATCAATTGTTGCATGATTGTCGTACCACATTTGTATTGTATCTATTTAGCGTGGCGGTATTGTTAGTAGCGTTATCCGGTGATTTCTCAAATTGTTGTGGTTAACATGTTTTCATTTAACGTCGATAATTCCTGGAAGAAAACCTGTCCATAACGTGTAGGCGAATTGGTAAGTATTACGTGACTATTATACCTACCATGGTTCGGACGAAAAGTTATAACCGCGTCCAATATAAGTGTGGGTGTAAAGTAAATTAGAAAATATCGACCAAGCTCAGAAGTGGTCATAGTAGGTTTTGGCTTTAATATTATGACGTGTTGCTTAACAATCGAATGGGACTCGTGGTCCGACCACAAAAACATTAATAGCTGTTTGGATACCTTCTTTTATTTGCCACGATAAAGGCCTTAGTAACCAGTTTTCTGTCAAAATTTCAAATGGCTACCTTATTACGGTTAAAACAAAAGATATCTACAGCTCTGTGACGGACAGCGTAGGCTTAGTATCTTATGAGACATTTTCGGTAAGGAAAGGAACCTATTCCTAGCCGACCTATTTCTATAGATAACTAGCTGACCCGGCAAACGTTGTTTTGCTCCTACACTACTCCTACCCAACTCCTACCCTACTCCTACCCTACTCCTACACTACTCCTACCCTACTCCTACACTACTCCTACCCTACTCCTACACTACTCCTACACTCCTCCTACCCTCCTTCTACCCTACCCCTACCCTACCCTACTCCTACCCTACTCCTACACTACTCCTACCCTACTCCTACACTACTCCTACCCTACTCCTACACTACTCCTACCCTACTTCTACCCTACTCCTACCCTACTCCTACCCTACTCCTACTATAAAAAAAAAAAAAAGTATCCTATGTCCGTCTCCTGGCTCTAAGCTACCTCCCTACAAATTTTCAGCCAAATCGGTTCAGCCGTTCTTGAGTTATAAGTGGTGTAACTAACAGACTTTCTGTATAGATAAAATTTGACCAAAAATTTTTTACGCTAAAATAATTTTCATGAAAAAAGAGCTTCCCCATATCTCTCATGGTTTCGGATTTCCCGATTCTGACCCAGGTAAAAAAAATATTACATACAATCAGTCAATCAAAATGCTGTAATACAGATTATGAGACTGTAACCCAAAGTTCTGAATTTACATACTTTTTATAAATATAACTTTCGTGAGAGATATTAGTAATTATTTTTAATGTTTTACGGTTTTTATGTACTAAGAAATTTATTTCGGGTCGTCTAGCTCTAGTGTTAAACTAGAACGGAGCCCTTAGTTATTAGATTATCACGTTAATTCGTGCGACAAGGTCACATCACAAGTCGAAGACCCGAAATAAATTCATGATTCATCAACTGTAAAACATTTATAATAAAAATAATTAGATTGAGAAAGCGGTACTTCTGGACATTGCTCGCATTTTTAGCAGGTTCCTCTCTCTGGAGCCCTGACAGCCGCTAGCGTAGCTTGGACCCTGTTTCCGATACCGGTGGGCTTCATTTTTTTATGTTTTTGTTTATAAACATTTTGAAAATGTAATTTATAAGTCATCATCGGCCTAGCCTTTTCCCAACTATGTTGGGCTCGGCTTCCAATCTAATCGGATGCAGCTGAACACTTAAATGGAATTTTACATGGAGCGACTGCCTCAGTTACTGGGTAATACGTAAAAATGTAATTTATACCTAAAGTATTTAAATGAAATGAACTATAAAATAATTAATTTTATTTACATCATCGTCATCTGCCTAGCCTTTTCCTAACTATGTTGAGGTCGGCTTCCAGTCTAACCGTATGCAGCTGAGTACCCGTATTTATTTACATAATAATAATTACGTGAATTATTGATACCTACTACCTACCTTACATTACCATTTTCTTTACATTTTAGGTTTTGAGTTCCTAATATTTAGGCCTACATTTTTTAGCTAAAAATAAAGTTTGTGGGTTTGCAATGATATCAGTTTTAAATGAAGGTTCGTCTGATTTGAATCAACTAATAAGCCGAAGATTCCTGCTTGAGCATATTTCTCGAATATCAACTTACAAAACAAAATTGTCCAGATAGGCACTATACCAGATACAAAAAGGAACTATGTTTTTGTATACTATGTCATAAAATTATATCCCAAGAATGATTTATTTTTATCTTTATACATACTCGTACATTTGAAACAAACTGGTTCTACAATTTATTTGAATAATATAGCAATTTAAAATCATCATCATCATTTCTGCCGAAATACGTCCACTGCTGGACATAGGGCTTCCCCAAGCACCTCCACTTCGACCGGTTCTGTGCTTCTCGCATCCAACGGGTTCCTGCGGCCTTCACAAGGTCGTCGATCTACCTTGTGGGAGGCCTTCCAACGCTACGTCTTCCGGTACGCGGTCGCCACTCCAGCCAGAACCTTTCGGCCCCATCGGCCATCTGTTCTGCGAGCAATGTACCCTGCTCACTGCCACTTAAGTTTGGCAATTTTCGGGCTACGTCGATTACCTTGGTTCTACTGCGGATCTCCTCATTTCTGATTCGATCACGCAGGTAAACTCCAAGCATAGTCTCTCCATTGCCCTTGGGGTGACTTTTAGCCTTCTAATAAGGCCCATTGTGAACGACCACGTTTCAGTGCCATAATATGTCATCACTGGCCACACGCACTGTTCAAAGACCTTCGTCTTGAGACACTGCGGTATGTGGGACGAGAAGATATTGCGTAGCTTCCCGAACGCTGCCCAGCCGAGTCGGATTCGACGATTGACCTCTTTCTCGAAGTTGGACCTACCTAACTGGACAGTTTGTCCTAGGTAAACATACTCGTCCACGACTTCGAGTGTAGCGTCTCCGATTTTTACGAGAGTGGGTGTTACATGGGCATTTGACATGACCTTCGTTTTGACCATGTTCATTTTAAGACCCACTCTTTCGGAGGCTCTACTGAGGTCATCGAGCATTGTACTGAGGTCCTCTATAGTCTCAGCCACGACTACTATGTACTCGCCATTGATGTGAATGCAGCCTCCAGTGCAGCGGTGAACCGTTTCGGAGAGATAACGTCTCCCTGTCTCACACACACCTCACTGCAGAAGGATAGGTTTCGAGGTCTAATCTTGGACTCGGACTGACATAGTGGCGTTTTCGTACAGACCTCGATGTACCGATAGTCGATCTGGCACCGTTGAAGAGACTGTAGTACAGCCCATGTCTCTATCGAATCAAAGGCATTCGAGTAGTCCACAAACGCTCAGTAGAGAGGCAGGTTATTCTCTTCGGTCTTCTGTATAACCTGTCGCAGCGTATGATGTGGTCTACGGTGCTAAAGCCTATACGGAATCCGGCTTCTTCGGGAGGCTGGAAGTCGTCAAACCTGCGCGCGAGACGATTCGTGATGACTCTCGAAAACAGCTTGTAGACATGGCTCAAAAGTGAGATGGGCCTATAATTCTTAAGAAGAGCATTGTCTTGTCGCCCTTCTTAAAGAATAGTATCACCACCCCTCTGTTCCATGCCTGTGTTTTACCCTCGAGTATGACGAAACCAAACAGCTTCTGAAGGGCCTTAAGAACGGGTTTTCCCCGGCCTTCAGGAGTTCGGCCGTAATTTCGTCATCACCTTGTTGTTATTTAGCTGCTTCAGAGCCATCCTAATCTCGTACAGGCTGACGTCCGGGATGTCTTCGGTATAGTGTTGGGTCAATCTAGCTCTTGGGTCGTTTGCCAGATTCGTAACGGGGTTACTTGTTGACGTGTATAACTGTCCATATAACCCCTCGATCTCTCTCAACAGCTCAGGTTTGGCGGATACGATCCTGCCATCATCGGTCTTCAGTTTCGTAAGCTGGCTCTGCCCAATAGACAGATCTCTAGCAAAGACCTTGGAGCCTATATTTCGCTCTATCGCGTCCTTAATACGGTCTGTATTAAAGCGGCGAAGATCGCTTTTCAAGGACTTAGTGATCCGTTTATTGAGCTGCCGGTAATTGAGCGGATCATCTGAAGACTGCAGGATCTTCTCGCGCGATACCTTTCGGATATTCTGAGTATAAGGTACGCCACCCTGGTCGACACACTCTCGATTTCACCACGTTGTTCACAAGGGACTTATGGACGATAAACCCGACACCACCTTGGGACTGCTGCTCGCCCTCCCGGAAATAGAGCAATTTTACGGATTTGAGGATTATCGAGTCCTCTCCCTCTCTTCGGACTTCAGATAACCCCACTATACTCCATCGCAACCTGCTCAATTCTTCCTCGAGTTCGGTGATCTTCTCGTCGGTCCGGAGTGTACGCGTGTTGTATGTTGCCAGGTCCGGTTTTCGGTGATTGTGGTTGCCGTATTTTGGGGATTCTTAGCACCCCTTGCCTCACCGTGGCCTTGGCCACTTCCGTAGCCAAGGGTGGGTGGGCCGCCGCCGGGTACTAGGGGCCAAGTGTTTTTTGTTCTTGTCATTCTTGGGGGGGTTGCTATAATCGCCACGCTTGGCAGGCAGGTTGGCGATCGCAGTATGGTGGTGAAATGCATAGAGAATGCTGCTGCCCATTCTCTGGTACGACCCTTAGTCGCCTTTTACTACTCCTACAGGAAGTATGGGGTGATGCTATTCTTTAAGTCCGCAGCTATTTAAAATACATAAATGCTGTATTTAACAATAAAATGGTTGGGAACTGAACATTTTAAACAGACAGTGCTATAGGTACATAGTGTACTTTTGTACATTCATAAAGTATTAATTTTAGAAACTACTTTGGTACAATTTATTAGTTGTGTTTGTAATCATTTTTGTTGTCATGCCAACCAAAGTCCCACATACATATGTATTTAGCCAGTTGAATGCCATAATTACAGGAACAGTTAAAATGCCATTGTGTCTTGCGTGGATCCACGTTCCAGCATACAAAAGGTTACTAAATAGAAGTGACATGGTAAGGCGTTTTGTAGGAAACTATATTCCTTTGTAGCACAATTAATAATAATAACAGTAAATTGATGGGTAATTTTTCTACTCAACTTCTTATCTCTGTTCAATTGAGTGACTTTGCAGTATGTTCATTGTAATGATGCGATAACAAAAAAAAACCTTTTTTTCTGGCATACTTTATTCTATAGTCAGCAGTAAAGCAAGCAATGTTCTATGAGATTTTTAGAATCAGCTTATTAAAGTTCATTAACTTTATGATAATTTGAATCATTTATTGTATATTTTTGCACCTAAGGCTCCTAAGTCTGTTAATAGTTTTTTTTTAATACTGTACCTACCATGTTTTTTGAACTGAAAGTTTTTATTTATTATTCAAATACACAAGCAATATAACCAATTAGAATCATAATTATTTGGCACCATAAAATGATAAGGCACAGTGTAGAAACAGCTATGTTAGTAAAGTATCACAAAAACAGGTTTTATTCATAGACATGATGTTATTGTAGAAAATGGCTTGGGTCATGGTCATGTGCTTCCACTCAGAATGTATTTAATGAGTTTTGTTGGACTTAAATAATAATAAGAACGAAACTATGATGAAGGCCTGAAATCTGTCAAATTTGTTTAATAGATTTTCAACTTTATCACTAAAGGATAAAGTTCAAAGTTGATTGGGAAAATTTGACAGTTTCGGGTAGCTTGATGTGCTGCCGTCTGTACCTATCTACCAATACCTTATTTATAGTAGGTGATGATTTTAGAACATACAATAGGTAGGTGTAGTCAATAATCTATAGAAGGAAATAATTGACCTAAAATAAATATATATATTATTTGTCTAGACACTAATGATTGGGACATATAGTTAAAACTAGCTTCTGCCCGCGACTTCGTACGCGGATCCTGTTGGTTATGCCAGCGACAACGGGGTAGTCAAAATCGAAGATCTGAAACGGCTGATGTCGAATTCTAAGAACCCGGGGACTGGATAACAACGGGATGCGCGAGACGATTCGAGACGTCATTTTCAGGCAATAATGAACCAATAGGGTGGTAAACTTGGCCTTGCACTTTGAATGTTGGCATAAATGGGCCTTCTGAAATCTGTTTCGCAACAAAAGATGTCATTTGAAAGGCATTATTGTACGAACGTATGTTGGCCTAGAAATGTTTTGACTGTGATGGTCACCGATTAGCAGTGATCTTAATATTTCTGGAGGATTTTGTAATATTTCAATATGTACTTTCCCACCTGAGCAACACATACCGTTTGTTTCTTTTTGCTATTTAACAGCTTCACAAAAAGTAAAATTTTTAACCATACCTCCGATGGCGGAATATGTGGCGTAGTCAATCATAGGAGTATACGTAAATGCACTCCGTTCCTTATCAACCCAAGGAAGGTCGCCATGCCCTACGGCTATATCTTGAGACACATCCGATTCTTCAGATGATATCGACATTCTGTTCAGAGAATGTCGAAGTCGATCAGAATTCAAACGTTCGTTGCGCTCTTCTTAATCTGTCTCTTCATGCCGTACTCCAGCAATTCTTTCTTTCTCACTTTCTGATTATGAATATTTTGTTGTATGCGTGTTCGGAACAATGTATGATAATCTCACCGTATCAGCGGTCAATCACGCATCATATTCTTCACTGGTCTCTAGAGATCTGGATGTAGATGCGTAAATACGCTGAGAACGCAGGCGTGCTTCGCGATCCGAAGAGGTTTCCACGGAGCGAGTTGCAGCCTGATGTTCTCAAAGAGCATCAAGTCTCTCCTGACGCTCTTCGGTAGATTCTTGGGATCTTATGATCCTCAATCTTTTAGCTCCTTTGGAACATTGGGAAAGATTTGACCTCTTTCTAGGCATGGTTATAGTTTTATTATGAAGATACCTGATCAATTAAAATCTAAGTGACTGCTCCCCTACCAAGGGTGCCCAGACACGGGATCGTCTAGCCCATGTGCTGGTTTGGTCCCTGGGGTGGTCACGGCGTGCTATGTGTTCTGGTGCGCCGGTGATGGGGAGTACTCCCCAGCGGAGGGTCCGGTGACGGACAGCCGCGGCGGGTTCACGGATGAGTGCTAACGCGTGCCCATGTTCCCGCCGTAAGCGGCAGAGGAGGACACAGTGGAGTTTTAGTGGGTTAGAGTCCCACATAACTGCACTATCTCCCCGTGGTAGTGCAGAATGCATGGGCATTTCTTCACGTTAAAAAAAATAAATGGGAGTTTTGGCCAGTAGAGTCAAATTTTCAATGATATACCATCGTCATCGAAAATCGGTCCTAAACTGTTACCGCCTTCACCGCGTGGAGGTGAAATTAGTGATAGCTTAGATTTCCACATCAGATGTTTCTGATCTTCGATTTTTATAAGTCAACAGGAAATGCCCATCAGACCGAATAACTTTTACTAAGACGTCATTCCTATATGTGTTATGGTGTAGCTGGGCTCTTGGAGTTCCCCATCAGGTGTTCCAGATCTTCAAATTTATTCTCTCAGCAGAAAATCCTCATCACGTGGAACAATTTTTGCTATGGTACCATTTTTGTATCTCTTATAGTTAAGCTGGTCTGTTTCGGTTCTGCATCAGGTGTTCAAGTTTTCAAGAAACATTATAGCCTGAATGTTGTCCAGCCATAATAACTATACAACAAAAAAAAAATCATTCAAATCCGTCCAGTAGTTCCGAAGATCGGACGCGCAGGCCCGAGGCGTGTACACACAGCTCCTTTAAGTAGTTACCCCACCAAAAGACATGTGCGTTCAAATCCGTGATAGGCCCAAGTTGGTTTTTGTATTTTGCAAAAACATTTTATTTTAAATAATGTATTGTTTTAGTGAATAAAGAAGTTTAAGTAAGTATTTTTTTTTTTATTCTGTTTTTATTATTGTTTTTTTCAATAAAACAATACTTTTGCGACGACAAGCAACAATAATAGGGTTAACATTTACGACAACTTATTCATCGTCTAAATAGACTGGAGGTTTCAAGACCGCTTACCGTGCATAAGATTGGAAGTTCAAATCCTATATAGGCACGAAATGTGCTTTTTGTTCATTATATTATTTTGATATATATTTCTATTTTGTTTTAAGTAGTAATTATTTATAAAGAATTAAAAAATCAAGAAAAATAAAATACTTTATTAATCATTTAATAATATTTATTATTGCTATTATTTAACAAAACTATGATCTTATTTTACAACAAACAGAACAACTATTTTAGTTCTCATAAAATCAGAAATCATTTAAAAAAATAATTGATAAAATTAGTAGTCGTTTACTCTTCGCCGTTTTAAGTGAACGTATACAAAGTTCTAACTTGAAGGTATGGATTAATTTTATAAAGACAACGTAAGTAAGTAAAATTAATGGATACCCTCAAATTATAACATCTTTCGATTAGACAGGGACCTAAAGATATAATGACTCAGCCGATAGTAGATAACAATTTCATCGCAATTCATATGGGCTCGCTGGCTAGTTCGTCAAACTGCCGGTATGAGTATGACGACGTTCGGTGATGCGATGGTTCGAATCCGAGTCAACACAATGGGCTCTTTTTGAAGTATTCTTTAGATTATTCGTAAGGAATTCAATGTTGTAGCAGTGTAACATTTTAAAACTTGAGGGGTTAGGACATAGTGACGCTTTCTGTACGTACTCTGATAGATTAACTTAACAAATGTTCGCCGTGATTCTTTAAATTGACATAACTTTTTTATTTATGAACCGATTGACATGAAATAAACACTAAATGTTAAGTGAAGCCTACTACAATATATTAGTGAAAACCGCATCTAAATCGAATAAGCCGTTTCTGATATTAGCGTGCACAAACAAACAGACAAACAGACAAACCGACAAACAGACAAACAGACAAACCGACAAACAGACAAAAAAAATATTAATTACAATTTCGGGTTCGGCATCGATATAATAACAACCCCTGCTACTTTTTTTTAATATATTTCCATTGTACAGACACCACTTTTCTACAAATTTATTATATGTATAGATTGAAACCACCATTACCCCATTATATTAAAGTTATAATATTTCACAGTCACATTATAATATAGTAGGTACTCAGTTGTTTGTGCTTAATGAATGTATATTAAAATACCATGACAACCACTGAACTGAATTTGGGTCAAGTGCTCAGATGAGATTTCAATCAGAAACATTTAAGTATTATCTATTGAATTAAGTAGGTACACCAATGTACCATTAGTAATCATTCTCAGCAACTTGAGCAAGCTTTAAAGAACTTAAATACCTATACCAAATAAACACATTTGTAAACTAATTATCATTAAGAAATGTTTTTGTCCAATAATAACAATATATTTTAAATTCTCAATGCAAGACAATTGAATTATTTTCATTCCTCTTTGAAAATTGGACTTCTTTTTGAACCAAAAATACATGTCAAAGTATTTAGACATTACGTTTATTATTTACCTATATATTTCTGCTTGTAAAAATAAAGTATAAATAGTAGCAAAACTTATTGTTTTCTATAGATGTAACCCAATTCAAGTACTTGTTTTAATATGCTTATTGACCTTTCAACATCATCTCTTACATACTTAGATGCTGCAAAACTGGTTAATTTATTAGAAACTTAACATTTCACGTTTTGAAGTAAGTACCTAGTTTTATGTAAGCAGGTAGTTCGGTTTTACTTAACCCAATGCGTTCGCTTACAAACAAAAGTTTTTTTTTACAAAAGGGCCAAAGACCTACTTACCCAAAATTTTGATCCACAGAAGCTATCAAGCGTGGAATTGTAAGACATTGTCACTATTTGTGATTATTAGTTACTTGTAACTGCCATAAATTTGCGATAAAACTGACACTCGATCGATATACTTAAAGTTAATACAACGATTAGTTGAAAACAGTTTTATACAATTAAAAATTATTCATTCACTGAGAGTATTTTTACATAGTTTATATAAAATTCGATAAAATTTTCGACATCACACACCACATCGCACCGCACCGCACCGCACACCATAGACAGTGGTCCAGGGGGGTGACACTACGTACATTTTGACAGCGAAGTAAAGAAAGAGTTGCCATCTATAACTTGGCCCAAGTACTATTTAGGTGCTTCAAATTATCAACAGATGGCGCTATATCATGAAATTGATTTTTTTTAATTTTTTTATTTAAAATAAGATTATTGATGTAATATTAATTGGAGATAAGTAAGAGAAAAATATTAAACTCTTCTTACAAATTGAAATAGACACATAAATGAAATACTATTCGCTATAGCACAAATATCAGCTTTATTTAAAAAGACCTGGTGCCAGATTCTACCTATGATGTATAAAGTGACAGTTCTTGAACTGAAAGAAAATAAACAATCACAATATCAATATGGCGGTTTGCTGCATTCTGCGTAAGCGCATTTTGTAGTTCCCGATCCGTATTGTTGTATTTCGTTGTAATTACCATAAGTAAGTGCGTCGCGTTGAGCCTTGTGCGCCTCCCCTTACTATTGGGAACTTACTCCGAAATTTTTGTACGTTACTGTGCGATAAAGACGCTTTGTTCTGTGCGCTCTATACATTGGGATAATTGGGAACAATTTTCATTCCATTGGGACTGTTTTGTTTCGTCCTATTTCTGTAACATGTTCTACTAGAATGTGTTACAGAGATAGGATGAAACGTTCTAATTTAGAACATGTTGTCATGATGCATATAAAGCTATATAATATATATATATAGGTAGGTATGTGATTTGTTTGGGGCCAAGTTACAGATGGCGTATTGTCAAATAGGTTTGCAATTTTATCTCGTAAGAGGGCTCTCTTTTCCCTCTATATTATTATACTCTTTGCAGTGGTCCAAATAATGTCAGTCAGCTCAGCAGCAGCGAGAGCGATGATTGGACATAAATATTTTTTAAAAAGGTTTTGTATTATTTAGAATCAGGTCTTTTAATCTTTTAAACAATGTATATCGCAAATGGTTTTCATATTTATCTCGCCTTCTTTCGTATCAATAACACGACACAAGATTAATATTTTATTTTATAAAATAGATGTTGTACCATACTTTCATGTTTTAAATGTAAAAGAAAGTCTGCCTGTTGATTTGTTACTTTTTCACGCCCGGCTAAACGGGTTAGGGCCGGATATAAAGGTGTAGGGGCCGATTACCAAGAAGTAAACCCCGAATTTTTTTAGGATCAGGCGAAAAAAAAACTTGTTTTCAATAACTTTGATATTACCAGGCTTTATGGGATCAAATAAGATTCGCCCCTTTGGGGAAGCTGGCCGAATATTGAAAGGTTTGAAAAGTTTCTGCAGTAGGATCTTATGGTCGACCTTGTCGAAGGCACTGCTAAACTCCGTTGTATTCATATTTTAACTGTTTTGCCATGGCAATTCAATAGTAAACATTTTGTGAAATTGTATTGACTAAACAAAATAGCGTCGTTACTTTAGATGTTGGCCACACACCAAAATAACTTGTAGTGTTGCCTAATAACTTGCCACTTTTCTTATTCCAACAACGGCCAAACTTATCTATATAAAGGTACCTACGTGTTCATTATTGTATCCGCAATAGCGTGCGAATTTGCAATCACAGGAAGTGCCGGTGTAAGCCCGTACAGACCTTTAAGTTCATGAAACAACTTACAACTGAGCGTCGTCTCAAGACGCCCCGGCGGCGGCGGCGGTGCTCAAATTTTCCCAATCAACTACCTTACCTTATGCTTTAGCGATAAAATTGAAAATCTATTAAAGAAATTTGACAGATTGTAGTAGCTTGATGTGCTGGCGTCTGTACATGAATCATAACCAAAACCGGTCAAGAGCGAGTGGTTCCGTACCATCATGTTTTTAAGGCCGCATAGTTTTAGACTTTTGATACCCCCCCCCCCCCATCTCCGAAGTTTGCAAAGAGAAAAATCTGAAATAATTCTATTTGATAGAAGTTTATGTAAACATTACAGGAAAAATAAAACGAAGTCTAAATAGCACACTTTTTCAGAAATCTTCAACTGACGAATATAGGCCTCGCCGATGAAAATTTAAAAACATATATTATGATGGTACGGAACCCTCGGTACGCGAGTCTGACTCGCTCTTGCCCGGTTTTTTGGGCCACAAATGATATCTACCTAACTAACTTGTTTGTGTTCAGCTACGATCACCGGTTAAAAAACATGGCGCTGGGGTAACGTTACTCCGGCGGAATGTTTTTCGTGAATATCATTGGATCGGCTGGACGCACAAATTCTAAATTTCAGGCACAATTACACGAGATGAGGCATTGCATAGGTACTAATTATCTGTCAAGCCGAAATCCTGAAAAGTGACATTCCGCTGGGGTAACGCACACAAAAAAACGATCGTCGCGCTCTTTTGTATGAATATGATTATATGACAGTCGCGCGATCAATCAAGTCGCAAGACCGCGTACTCGCGCGACCATCACTTTTGGTTAGGACGAGAGTTAAGACTTTTAGACTGGCTGTAAAAAATCTAGATCTTAGCTCTCTAACGAAAGTAGGTATTTAATTAGGTCACAATCAAGAAAACATATACGTGTTTGAATGTTTTTAATACTTATTGGTACCTACTAAGATTTTCATAAATGGCATGAAAGTAAATACTTATCACTAATGATGGTCACCATGACACTAGTTTGCGTCATTTAAGTACAGACGCCAGCACATCAAGCTACTACAGTCTGTCAGATTTCTTTAATAGATTTTCGACTTTATTACTAAAGCATAAGGTTCAAGGTTGATTGGGAAAATCTGACAGCTTCGGGTAGGTTGACCTGCTGGCGTCTGTACATCAAGTTAAAATAAGTACGTTTTTTTAAATTTAAAATGCTATAATATATCATCACAATGCTTCTCTCGCAAAAGCGCTTTCTATGCGCTCTTCGGACCGAACAAAAAGAACTATTTTCAAGGCAAAGAGTACGACATATTTTACACCCACATACACATTATTACAATAATACATCACTAAGTAATTTGTGCTTGGAGCACCAAACATTATAATTATCTACAACGAATGGTTCGATAATTCGATAATTATTATATATAATAAAAAAATCTAATTTAAATTATGTTTCTAGTAGGAATGTCGGTTGAATGTGTTGATTCTAATCGTCACCAACTACAGACGTGAAAGAAGTCTTTCACTAACAAAGAGCGTGAGAAAAGGATGGGCGGGCGACGCTTTACCCCGTGTCCGCAACGAAGATTAGAATACGCTTCGATCAATAATAGTACTAGATGCCCGATAAGCGCTTCAAAAACGGCCCGAAAAATACAAGCACGAATACTTTTGTGCTCTTATTTCAAATTAGTATGGTCCAATCATAGCCAATGTTAAGACGTAAAAATGCCTCAGTGCACGTTCAAAAGTTGTGTAAATAACCACCGTAACACCAAGATTTTAAAAGGAATATCTTTTTTTCGGTAAGTTTTTATCATTAAATGTTTTTCATAAAATAGTAACACAATTAAATAGTAAATATAAATCAATTAGCAAATATTATGATTGTTTGGCCAATGTTTGCGATAACGCGCCAACTATTCCAATAAACATTGAAGCATTGGAATGTAATTCCAAGAACTACGTCTAGTTCCAAATTCGAGTAAGTACGAAATTGTCAACAAAATGTTTTTAACCTTATTGCTTAGAAGTTAAGTTTCATTTTAGAATAAATATTTTTGTACTTATTATAAAAATGACTTTTTAATTTCAAGTGACATTTTAAATTTATTGCTTCGATGACAGAAGGACTTAAATATTAATCATTTGCAAACGTAATTAAACTTTATGTGAGTGTGTTAAGGTTTATAATAATCTGAAGTTGTTAATATTATTAAACTTTTTTCTATAGTTCGTAGTAAGAAATACAATGTTTATGTGTGTGCAAACGTGGCCACTTTAGCGACTTATTTTTGTTCCTAATCATTCATCTAGTACTATTATTGATCGAAGAGAATACGTCACCACGGGATTGTCAAACTTGTTCATCGAGTTTTTAGGCGCCTGTTATGACTTATAGCGAGAAGTGGTCAACATGAGAATACCTATTGTAGATTATTTAAAAAAAAATCGAGTATATTTGAATTAAGGATGTTAAGGAACAACAATCTGAATCATACTTAACAAAGTTCAAATTCTATTGCAACCAAAAACTCATTAGGACCTTTTTGTTACAAACATTCAAAAATCAACTTGGAAAACATTTTCACTAAAGTAGAGAACTGATTAAATGGCGATGGAATGTATAATTATCTGAGATTATGAACACTGCTATAGGTAGACTTGCATATACATACATATTTTAGTTTAACTTATGACACCTCTCATTTACTCACATCTCTTTCTTGTTTTATGGGAGAGAAAACGAAAGCAATAGGCTAAATAAATTTGAGTTGGTGAAGAAGAGAATAAATCCCAATGATGTAGTTTGTGACTCTGTACTTACTTTATGTTCGTTTGGTGTAGAATCAATGTCTAAATGCATCACTATCCTTTTACCCTAATTTAGGACCTGTCACGTTAGAACTGGGTTCCAGTGAAAAATGAGTAAATAATTTATTACTATTAAATAGATAATTGCATTATGATCACACTTTGTAACGAATAGCACCAGGAACATCAACACCCAGATTCTGAAAAGCCGAACTTTGAATATAATTTGTGAATGTGAATAGTTGTCGTGATTGGTTCAGTTGGCGGACTGACAATACTTATTTGATAGGTGCCGATTCTGCTGTTCCCAAACTTAACTAAATTTAAGTTCAGTGCATCTTTTTCGTTCTATTTCGATAAGAAAAGGACAGAAGCATAATTTTAGTTTAGTCCTCAGCGCCCGACGTAGATTGACGTAATTTTAGTAGGCAAGTTTTTAATCACGCCTAAACTTCTATGGATCTTCTTGCGCTGATTAATTTGACAGGACTAAACTAAAATGTATCGTCTTGTCTTTTTCTTATTGAAATAGAAAGAAAAAGATACACTGAATTTAATTTAGTTTAGTTTGTGAACAAGGGAATCGGCACCAACATCTTTTGACATGAGATTTGATAGCAGACTAAATTGGCTAAGCTTTCAGACACTTACAGTAACATAACATAACATCAGACCTTGTTTCCCCAACGGGTAAGGCAGAGGTGTACTTAAAGTACACCCACATTTCGCTAAAGTAAGAGTAAATCTACTAAAAATAAAAACATCTATTACAGCTAATTGTGAGAAGATGTAGACAGCATTTCTCTTACTTGATTTTGTGCAAAGAACAATCTCAAAACAGATTGGCTGATTTATGATTCGTTTATCACAAAGGGAAAGATGTAAAGTCCTCGCTCCTCTTATGTTTAAAATTATTTATGAAGTCAATTAACTAGGCCCGCATCCTTCGCCATTCCATAGAATATAGAGTTTTTGTCTTGTAAGAGTTGTTCAGGAGGTGCGAACTCGACAAGTTGTCCCTTGTCCAGCACCATGACCTTGGTGGAGTCCATGATGGTGTTGAGTCTGTGCGCGATGGTGAGCACCGTGCACGACGCGAACTCGGAGCGGATCGTCTTCTGCAACACGAGGGGGAGAGTGAGACAGAGCGGGTGGGCGCGAGAGAGGGAGAGAGGGAGAGGGACGCACCTGGATGAGCTCGTCGGTCTCGAGGTCCACGGCGGCCGTGGCCTCGTCCAGCACCAGCAGCGGCGTCTTGCGCAGCAGCGCGCGCGCCAGACACACGAGCTGCCGCTGTCCCACCGACAGGTTCTCGCCGCCCTCCGACACCTCGTGGCGCAGCCCGGCCGCGAGCCCTGCAAGTGCTGCGAGTGAGTACACGGGAGTACACGCGAGCCGCGCGGCCTAGCGGCACTCACCCTGCACGAAGGGCTTCAGGTGCGCGTACTCCAGCGCGCGCCAGATGTCCTCGTCCGAGAACGTCTCGAAGGGGTCCAGGTTCATGCGCAGCGTGCCCGAGAACAGCACCGGGTCCTGCGGGATGATGGTGATGCGCGAGCGCAGCTGGTGCAGGCCCATGGCGGCGATGTCCAGCCCGTCGATGAGGATGCGGCCGCCCACGGCCTCGACGATGCGGAACAGGCCGAGCGTGAGCGTGGACTTGCCGGCGCCGGTGCGGCCCACGATGCCGAGCTTGTCGCGCGGCGCCACGGCGCACGTGACGTCACGCAGCGCGGGCTCGGCGCCGGCGCGGTACGCCAGCGTCAGCCCCTCCAGCTGCAGCGCGCCCGTCTCCGGCCACGACGCGCCCGGCCCGGGGGATAAGTTCCACGCCGCTTCCTGCGACACATCACAATGTTGACTACTACTGATATAATACCTGACACACCCGGCGTTCACATGCTGCTTCGGTCATATTCACTCACCTGTTCAGTCTCCGCATACTCCTTCATTCGCTCCACAGCTACGACGTCCGTCTCCACACTTGACACCATTTGGACTAACCAACTTAAAGTCTGTGTTATCTAAAAGCAAAATGATTATAATCTTAATATGTGAATGTAAATTCAGCAGCAGTATCAGCTAAATTAAAAATATAGAATTAAGTCAACTGCTATCATGGCCCTATTAAAATTAGGTTTATAAGTACCAACCTCTAAGGTATAACTGACGGAGAGACCAGCAAACCCTGGACTAATAGTATCCCTTCCAATTACCGCAAATAATGCAGTAAATAATATGATGAGACTGCCAACCGTCTCAAGTCGCACGCCGAGCCATCTGTCCGCGATACACGACAGATAATGTATCGACTGATAGTGATCCACTTTCTGCTGGGATTCCTTTACGAACCTGGAAATTAAGATCTCACATTACAGAAGGTTGGTTTTTTTTTCAAAATCTTTTTAATCTTAAGATTGACATGGATTGTAAAAAATCAGAGCTAGGTATCCAAAGGGATCATGCGCGCTCGTGTCGAAGGCCCCCGAGGCAGCAAGTCATATAGTTATGTAAGTATTACTTTTCTAGTAACATTTAGTAAAAAATAATGAGGTGCCTTTTGTCCAATCATACAGAAATAGGAGAAATTTAATTTTAATTTATTCTGTTCGGGAGTCTTACAGCTAACTTATAGTGTTCTTAAACATATGAAATTGAAGGCCCTTTACAAGTTTTCGCTGATAAACCCTAAAATAAAAACGAAAAAAGGTCGACAATGTGGAAAAAAGAAAGAATGGAGGATACAAGAGCGACCGAAGCGAGATCGAATTTTTTTGCACCCTCGGAAATCTCAGTTGGTTTCTTTTGAACATACGAAAATAAGACTAACATTGTCACTTATGCATAAAAAACTTGAAAATAAAGAGAATGTAGGATGCAGGGGTCAGAATTTTATTTTATATTCTGCAAAACTGCTTCTTACTTACTTACTGAACATATTAAAGCCTTGTCTGGGATTTGATTAAAAACTTATCGAGGTTTGGGGGCTCCCCAGGCCTGGGGCGAACCGATAGAAGAATCTACATGCGTATCAGATTTTTTGTTATGTGTCAAAATAATTACGTTAAAAACGAATTTTTGTATTTACCTGTCCATGACGCCAAAAGCTCGAATACTTGTAGCACCCAAAATGCTCTCATTGAAGTGCGAGTAGACTGGCGCCTGCGCCACTGATTCGATCCTCATGATTTGTCGCGACGTGGGCACATAGAACCGTTGGATGAGGTAGTACATCGCTCCGATGGGCAGCATCACGGCCATGAACAAAGGTGTGGAGTAGCTTATCACGAATATTGTTCCTATTACCTAAATAATAGTAAAGAAAATGATTAATCTAAACTACTCGTATTAATAAAGCTAAAGAGTTTTTTGTTTGATCGCGTTTATCTCTGGAACTAGTCGTTTTTGAAAAAATCTGTTTGAAATTGATAGCCCAATTCTTTAGGAAGGTTATAGGCTATTTAACATCACGCTATATCACTTGCGAGCCGAGCAGAAAGGAAAAAAGTCAGAAAGGGCGGGCGATGCGATGGATGCGACGGGGGAACAATAAATTTCACGCAGACGAAGTCGCGAGCAAAAGCTAGCATAAGTATATTGATAATATTTCTACAGTAATCAATAATTAATCTCACCACCAAGAGTCCTGTTACCATTTTGGACGGAGGTATAATGACATAATGTTCATTAACCTATATTAATGTCTTCTAGTCTGAGTGTTAAATTAAGCGCTGGCTAATTAAAGCTAATTTTATAAAAAATACAAAATTAAAATCTAATTCCATCCAATTATAATCAAAATCAATCAATAAAAAAAAACATGTATCCTATTACTGATTTTTAAAATGAATTAATTTGTTATATGTTTTACGAATTAAAGTTTTAGGGTCCTGATTGTTCTTTATAAAAAATGTTAAAAGAGCGTCTACATATTTTTGAATTATTCATCTTGATAATTCAATTTTAAATGATATGTTGATTCTATTTAAAATTGATGAAAATTAATATCCGGGAATAAATTATGTAATCAATCCCAATCAGAGATTTTAAAACCGATCTCATAAAATAATCGGTAGGTATTATATTTCAAAATACAAAAACATGTATGTCAAACAAACAGATGAAAAAACTTTTTTACAGCAAAGACCACCGCCCTCAAAAACTACAAAGTGAATAATATTTACTATACAAAACAACAAATAGAACATTATCAATTAATTCTCTATGATGTATGATTTTATGACCGTCTTCCACGAAATTGTAGCGAATCCAAGTGAAAGTTGTTATCTGTGGCTTCGTAATAATTGGGTCTAAAATCGCCCGACCGCACTGGGGGCCGATCAGTCCCAGAGCGGTGCCTAACGACATAAAAATTATCCTGGACCGATCAGTCCCGGTCGGGGAGAGAGAGAACAAAAAAATCTCGGAACATACATTCAAAAAAATACCGACGAACTGAGAACCTCCTTCTTTTTGAAGTCGGTTAAAAGTAGATAGGTATTTTATTACAGCAAGTGAATTGAATAAAAAATTTAGGTATTCATTTTAATTTTATTATTTTCTATATCAACTTTCAGCTATTAAAGGTATCAAACTCTATTTTTTACGATAAACATACAAAGGGAAAGAAAGGGATAGAAGCATTAGAATTGTCTAAGTCTAATATAAGAACGAGACTTTTCCAAAAGACATCAACGCGCGACTAAAAAAGTGTGCTCGTTTACCCAGCGACCATTTTAGATACGACTCCTGCGGTGGCTCATAATCTGATTAAATCAAAAATAATTTTTCTTACTGTTTACTTACGGATGAAAAGTTATGCCATTATTTTTGTAACTAGATGTCTTGGAATGTTTCCCATACCACTTCACCGCGCATGAAGGCATTTTGATGCGTTATAATTGCATAAAAAGTTATAAAAAAATTGTGTAGCGTGCACACAGGTCTAAGACTTGGACACAACTAAAATGGTTACTAGTACCGTAGCCTAATAGGCGACCAAAAGCCAATAGTTTTCGAGCATCGGGGCACTGTATGCGCAGTCTAGTGGTTATATAGTCTTTGTATTTATCTAATTCTAGTTGAAATAAATATACGTTAACGTAAATTCAAGCATAAATGCAATGCTTAAAGTTGTACTCACAAAGCTATTACGACCCGTGCTCGTTGGTCGACGTACATCAAAACAAATTCAACCTTACGTAAAACGTTTTAAAGTCAGAATTGGAATGTCCCAAAAAAGAACAAAAAAAAACCGGCCAAGTGCGTGTCGGCCCACGCACAATGTAGGGTTCCGTAGTAGTAGTTTAATGGTAAAGATATTAGGAGTTTATGGTTATAATCAAAGACTACAATATAATGCTGTATAAGTTATAATAACACTATATGCAAGGGTGTCCAGAGTAAAACAAAACTTTAACACATAACGTAACCACGGAGGTCATACCTTGCAAGAAAATCTTAACACCGCGATCTACAAAAGTGACGTCACGGCACAACGCCATCTTTTATCGAATAGCGATACGAAACACAACAAAATATTGATTTTCGAAGATAATTATTTAAGGGGGAAGCTCTAAGGTGGCCCGCGAAATTCAAATTTTCTTACGTTTTTTGCAATTTGCTGGTCAGTATTAAGTTGTACGTTGATTAAAATATGATTCGCGGTCGTAACAAATATGTATTTACAGAATTATAATCATTAAAGTCATCAATACAACTCTCTAAGACCATGTAATCCCCAAATGTCAAGATTTCATGAAATAGTCATTCTTGGGGATTACATGGTCTTAGAGAGTTGTGTTGATGACTTTAATGATTGACAATGACGAAACTATAAGGGTTCCTTGTAGGTACTACGGAATCCTAATAAAACGACCAAGACTCGCCGCTAGGACAAGGAATGAGTGGAGTCGAATTGTTCAATATTTTTTTGTATTTTATTGTAATAGGTATTAGTATTGATTTTTTTGGGATGGTATTTTTTTAAATTTTGTCAAGCTATACATGTCATGACATGACAAAAAAATTTAATCTCGCGGGCTACGACAGCGGATCAACCATATCGATTGTATTTCCCTCCTCATAGAATTTCCATACCGGGGGCCTTATATTAAAATCGATTCATAAGGAGTAAACTCCAAAAAATCTCACATCTTTAATTTTATTACATATAATAATATGTAATAAAATCATTCCTGAAAAATCAGCCGTTACATACTTACTTATTACATGCACTAAGGGCTAATTTTTCAATCGACAGATAATTCTTATTCGTGGAATAAAATCAACGTATGACAAATTCTGAATGGAAGAACTGTCAAAAATTCAAAATTATTTCTCTGATAAAATTATCTGGCGTTAGTAAAATCAGCCCTTAGTCAAAATTAAATCTATTAAATGTTACTATAATATTTACTTATAGAAACGGTGAAAATGTCTCATTACACAAAAAATGGAACAGAATCAACGCACATAACCCGAACAATTTAAGTGGGCATACGATAATATGATTAATACGTTTAGTAAGAGTCTTTACAATTGAAATGCTAAGGGCTGATTTTTCCATCGCTAGATAACTTTTATTCGAGGAATAAAATTGACGTTTGACAGTTTTTGTATGAAATAACTGTCAAAATTTCAAAATGATTCCTCGAATAACGCGAGTGCGGCGCACACATGATCGTGTCTGCATATTTTGGTATGCGGTACAAGTTAAACATTCCATGTGTTATGATGTGTTTATTTGGCTGCTACGCCATCGCGCCAGTGCGAACAACAGTTGAATAAAACATGAGTTGAAACCAAGAAACTATCGAAAATTTTCTTCGATACGGTTACACGATACATTTTACAGCTTATCTATGTGCAGATTATGCACAACTTATTAAAAACAACCAAACCACAATAAAACATAGCAGTAAGTTTACCTCAAAAATACAATTGAGCGCACTGGAAATCTCAAAAGACAGGGAAGTGTCCAAAACATCCAAATCTTTGGAGAATCTAGCCAACAGTCGACCAACGGGAGTGACGTCAAAGAATTGTAAGGGCGCCTTTAGCACATTGTCCAGCATGGCTGCGTGGAGCATCTTCGCTGCTCTCCAGCAAGCCAGGACTGGCATCAGATCCGCAAAGAATGATGCTATTGCTGAAAGATCGTACAAAGACTTCGTCAGAATAAGGCCACAAAAAATAAAAATTATATATTTTTTTTACAAGCTTTTATTTAGCTTGCACTGTTCGTATGTATGTATGTATGTAAGTTGTCTGTCAAAATTTGCAAACCATTTTTCAACCATTTGTTGGTATCCGATTGAGCTGAAATTTTGCATGCATACACCTGTAGTTCTGGTAACAATACAATGTGCAATACTCAATATTGTAATAATTTCAATACGGCCGCCGCTCCAAGATGTGCTGATTACATATTAGTATGACCCAAAAATTATCAATAAAAAACTCTTAAGGGGGAAGCGTCAGGGTCCAGGGTAGCCCGCGAAATTCAAAGGACATGTCCAGTTTCTGCCCTGTGATAATTCTGGTATCGATAAATGTTCATGATTTAAAGTTTTACAGTAAGATTTAAAAAATTACTATGGATTTATTAATTTAGTATTACTTGCGTAAAATAATTCTCAAAAAAACAGTACTCAATCGTAGCTTCCGTCCGCTTTGCCATTTTTAACGGGAAGTAGGTACTAAAAATGTTTTTGACGTTCCATTTTATTCCGTAATTACCTAGAAAGAACCTAGTGTGAACAATATAACCCTACAACCCTATAACCCATTTATTTTAGATCAAAGGAATATATTAACGTATTTGCGTATAAAATATGACAATATTACTGAAATATTTTTGTGTACACATCATGTATGTTTTTCTTTGAATACCCACTTCCTAACATGAAGGTAAGTATTTATTACTTTTTTGACATGACATAGACATAATATTACCAGTTATTTTTTCAGTATCTTATAAGTCCTCTGTGTATTGCAAAAAACTGTAGAATATGATCTCAGACCAACAAAATATTAAAGGTTTCAATAACCTCATAAAGGTATACCACCAATTAGTACCTGTATTCGCTCACAGATGGCGTTTTACTAAAAAAACTAAGAAAAATCCCCAACTAAACTATAAAATACGACGATTATAATAATATAACAATCATTACTGAACATTTCCTTGACTATCTAGACAATCGCCCATTACTCCACCAGGCATGTCCTTTTCTTACGTTTTTTGCAGTGTGTAGGTCAGTGTCAGGTTGGTTGTATGTTGAACAAAATACCATTTGCGACCGTAACAAGTACGTATTCGCAGAATTAAAATCAGCAATAGAACCCTCTAAGTTCATATAACTTCTATTGAATTATTATTTCATGCAATGTCAAAAAATAGGGTTATAAAAAAATCTTTTACACGCCCTCAAATCATGTACATGTTGCATGGAGAGATAGTTTTTTTTGGTTACCTTGTTTGTTTTATTGCTGTTTTGCGGTGCAAATAAAACTCAAGGATATCTTCCAGAACGTCATCAAAATGTTTTAATAAATCATGAAACTGAAAAAATGGATCTTACCTTGACCGAATCCCAGACCGCCATACACACCGAGGTACATGTCTCGCCGCTGTGTATCAACTGTGCCGTTTACGAGCTAAACATATAAAAACTGTGTTAATTTTATAATTTTTGACAGTAACATCAGGGCAGCGAGAAATAATACAGGATGGGATTTAACATCCGACTAGAAAAACACTAATTGTTTTAAGCTAAAACAACACTTGGCTATAAATGAAACACGGAGTCTTTTTTTAAAAATACCACTAGTGATGTGTGTGTAAGCGCTGGAGCTCTCGGAACCGTCGGAGGCGATGACGAAGTTGGTGTGAGTGTGTGTTATCTGCTGACGCTACTCGTCTTCACGCACACGTTGTGGCACACAGCGTGTTGTGCATTTGTGTACCACAAGTAAAGCGCGCGTCACTTCGTGAGAGAAAAATACTATAATGGAGGTATGATCGCAAATGATGCTGATAAAGCTCGTATCCACCTTCTCCTTAACTGAACACTCAGTGACCTCGTTTTACTTCATATATGTATAGTCCCCCTTTATCTTTCCTCTAAGGAGTAAAATTTATACATGCTAAACACCCTGTTTATGGTATAGGTAAACTTACGGCCATTGATTTATAAAAACCCTAGATGCACAGTCTCGAAGAAAAGTAACGCTCGAAACTATCGCCGAACACTCACCAATGATACCTACGTACTTATAGTTATGCTATAAGCGACCCTTCTGTCACTAGCATGCCGCATGTCGCGAACCCATAAGTTATCCCCTAATGAATCGATATATATTTACGAACATTAAAAAAAAGTAAAATTGACTAGGTACCTCTTCTTCTATATTATATTATATAACGTATACATATTTGTTAAAAAACTAAACCCAAAAAAGGTCGAAAGTACATAAACTTATTAATAAAAAAAATAAACACAATAAAAAAAATCGACTCCATTGAAAGAACACAGAAAAAGCACCCATTGAAATTTGCCGTATTATACTTTGACCGTTGAATGAAGTTTTAAGACAAATTAAATCAAAATCACTTAATTCTTAGTTTATTTAGTCATAAAAACAACAAAAACTAATCAATAAACTCTTTTACTTATCAAAAATACGATATCCCATCCTTTTTTAGCCTTCTTGACGTAATATTTTTACAATTTGTCAAAGAACACTTCGGCATTTTTAACATGCTTACCTAGACGCGAGAGACGCGATACTATTTGAAATGAGCGCACAATTCTAAATTGTGCGCTCATTTTATGCGGACGGTTTTCAAACGTTGAGTGTGCATCTTGGGCTTTTATATATCAATGCTTACGGCATATACTTTTTCGGTCTTAAATGAATAGAATTTATGAAGTGGGAAAAAACTAAAAAAAAAAACTGACCATTTTGTCGTCGCTGGACCATATCGCGAGCCAGAAGTTGGCGCTGATTTGTATCGTGTGTAGAATGATGAACATGACGATCGTCGCCACAACCGCCTTTATACCGATTTTTGATAGGTAGTGCATGTAAACCTCTCCTTTTACCTGCGTAGGTAAATAGAAAAAGTATCAGAATAATGTACTTTTCAAACTTCCTTGTCGGGAAGTAAGTGTTTAAAAAAAATTATACTCATATAATAAAGCTGAAGAGTTTGTTTGTTTTTGTTTGAAGGCTTTAATATCTGGAACAGCGGTGCTATTCTGTAAAAATCTTACCGTGAAAACTTAGATGAAGTAAGCGTGGAGTGAGCTGTCAAGAGTGCCAATTCCTAGCAAAAACAAACTCACTTCACCTAATTTTTCACGGTGAGATTTGTACAGATTACAGAATCGACCGGCAGTCGGATTTCTAAAATTAAATCACGGCTATTTAACATCACGCTACGACCCTTAGGAGCCGAGGAAAAAGAAAAAAGTCTGAAAAAAACGCTAAGCGAAAACGAAGCAATAGCGCGAGTGGGTGGTGATGCGTTGAAATATACGCGAATATAATTATGCGTTGAAAATCGCTAAAAAATAATCAGCTGTTCCCTACATTTATGTTTGCATAACTCGTCAGAATGTAGGGAACAGCTGATTTTTTTTTCGCTGTTTCAGGTTTGGTCCCATAGTAAAAGTTGTTCATAATGATGAGTACAATGACCTTATAAGAGGTTGTTGGTGTTTTTCCAATAACCCTTTATAATATATGATCAAACGAACTTCCAAGTGAAGTTCGATCATTATTATGATGAGTTGCTTCATTTGAAGATATGATTATAACAATGTAGTTTCCCTACTTACTTGGTAACTTCGCACATATTTTAAAGATTTTTTAAAACTATTAGGTGACGTAATTCCGGTCTGACTGCACCTCGGTTGACACTTTGACGTGTAGCTCATTTTTTAGAGTCATGAGTATGATATAAAACTTTCTCTATATCTGGGAATCTTCAAGCGTCAGGGAGGGAGGGTGATCATATTATCTTCAAATGAAGCAACTCATCATAATAATGATCGAACTTCACTTGGAAGTTCGTTTGATCATATATTATAACTCGTTGCTTCATTTTTCAGATATGATTATAACAATGTAGATGTTAAGAGTCAGAAAGTTTTGAAATGGAAAACAATAAAGTTTTAAACATTATGGTTTTATTTACCTATAGACAAATCAGCCTTATAGTTATACTTATGTTTCCGTAATGGTACGTTACATTTATATTTACTTATTTCGAATTAACTTCAACGAGCTAAACATAAAGATCTTATCGATCACATGAACATAACATAAATAAACATTTCTGTAGTGTAATATAATCTTATAATAGGTACCTATAGTTAATAGGAATTAATAATCAGTCTGTATGTCTAATCGTAAGCAAACAGATTTGGCAAATTCGCCTTCGTTTATAACGCACCTATTATAAAAACGAGCAAATGAATTAGATGAACTATATATATATATATATATATATATAATAGTCCACCCTGCGCTTTTGCGAATGGTTTCTATATTAACTCCTGGCTAAGCTTGCGGCCGAGGTTGACGCGAGCCGTGTACTGTGCGCGGCGAATACACTGGTATCAATGCCGCTTTCTGACAAGACTTGTTTGATCCATCTACTGATGGTTTGCGTGGTAGCGGGTTTGTGTGGCCGTTTGTACGTCAACAACAGATTGTTTGTACTCTCAGGTCTTATGTTTTTAGTTATAGAAATATAACCTGAGAGCACCGTAGCTGGACATATACGCGTATTTTCCCTGAAGTATGGCAAGAACAATATTGGCTGGTCTCTGCCGGGTGCGGATGTCTTTATGATGTCTGTTATGACGATTTTTATGCCGCTATCAGAGAAAAGTATGTTCTCGAGTTTAATTAAAGACAGCGTTTGTACCCTGTGAGCTGTACAAATTGCAAGTAGGATCACCAGTTTTTTTTTTTTTTTTTTTCGAGTGAGAACTCACTATTAGGGAACCATGTTGAGACATGGTTTAAAACCAATTGGGGATTCCAGGCGGTGGAGTACTTGGGTTTTATGGGTCTTAATTTATAAACAACGTCGGAAACTATAAGGCTTTGCAATAGTGGGAACCATGGCTGTGATGGCCAGTTGGGATAAACTAATATTTTTCTGACAATAATTTTCTGAAGACTTCCATCTGCCATGTACTTGAGCGTTGTTGCAAACAGAACCCCAGCCTGACATCGACGCGTCGGTATAGATTTCGATGTCAAAATTTGGCTGTCGTATAAAGTTGCGTGCTGTATTAACATTTGATAGCCACCAGTTCAGATCCCCTAATATAATATTAGGTAGGTTAATTTTAGCTTCATAATTATTATTATGCTTAAGTAACGCTAGAAACTTCTGGCGTTCTAAAATCTTAGTGTATACCCAAGCGTATTTAAGGGCTGGGCTAGTGGCGACTAGAATACCGATAAACCGAGCTAATTCGCGGATGGAACATGGCTGTAATTTAGTGAATTTTGTTACTAATTCGATGATGTTACGTCGCTTATCGGCTGGCAATTGTATACTGAGATACCTGGTATCGTAACAAAATCCTAAGTACTTGCAGAATTGTCGCGGTTTTAACATACTTTTATCGTAATTGACTTTGTTGTCAATTATCCTAGAAACTCGAGTAGTTTCAAAGTTTCATTTACGTTATTATGACCATTCTCGTAAGTATTTCCAATGCATAAAATGTCATCTAAATAACAAACTGACTGAAAACCGTGATGTCTGAGGTAAGTTATGACTTCCTTCATAACCTTAGTGAATACCCGTGGGGCAACGGATAAGCCAAACGCCAACGGCATGCAATTAAAGCCATATGTTCTTAGCGAATTATTGGGCTGAAATTGATAAATATTTACGGTCGGAATGCCTAATGCCTAAGAGGAAATACGCATCTTTTAAGTCGATGGTAGCAAGGTATCCATCGCGTGGTATCAATTTGCATGCTGTTCGGTAATCCTCCATTTTTTTTATGTTCGCTCTTGATTAGCTTGTTTAAGGTTTTTAGGTTTAATATAAAGCGTTTATCGCCGTTAGGTTTTAGTATGAGGAATATTTTAGAAATAAATTGATCTTTAGTCACATTGCACTCTGAGATAGCCCCTAAAGATTTGAGTTTCATAATGGCTTTCATCATATCTGATTTCTCAGTATTTGATAGGTTGTTTTTAGGTATTATTGATTGTCGTACATGTGTATGAATGGGTATTGGATAACCATTTTTTAACCAATCAAGAACAACATTGTTATTTTTAGCCATCGGTCATAAAATTGGGTAAGTCTAACCGCATGTACCTGCGTTAACGGTGACGCTGAGCGGGAGCCCGAGGTTTGTCCTACGAGGCCGGGCGTTGTGGCGGCTGTGCTGACATCGTGTACGGACAGCGATTCCCCGCCGTCGTCATCGGCCTTCTGTATGCACCCCGCCCCCCCCCCCCCTGTTCGCTGGGTATCGAGGAGGCAGGTTCCAGTTTCCCGGGTAGGACTGGCGGGTATTAGGAAGTTGAGGCGATTTTGAAACTTTTGCGGTCTTTTTTATGGAAAGGCCTTGCTTTTCAATGGCCTTGGCGGCTTTAATTTTTTCTGATAAGAACGAGCCAAACAGTGATTTATCCCGTTCGGACTCGTTGATGATATTTATGAATGCCTTGTCCAAGCTAGGTGTGATTAATTTCACTCGAGCCTTGATGGCGGTGATTCCCGCACTAGCTGTTGTTGAGACGCTGTAAGTGTCTTGTCGCGGTTGCGAACCATGTCCGGTACCGCCGCCGAGATTTCAGCATTCAACTTGGGCGCTTGAAGGAGCCTACAATTGTCTGGCACAAGGTACTCTTTCAGTACCTTGTCCTTGTTTTCTTTAGGCATTCCTTTCCTTAGCAAAGGAAGCCACAACTGCGATAGATTATCGTGAATGTTATCGCCGTAGTCAGGCGAATCTGATGTGGATTCACCGAGTGGCGACAGTAGATCAGGATCTAACAGTCTAACTCAGGTTCCATGCTACCAGTAGTTCCCTCAGGGGGACAGGGTTCCGCCTGGGCATAGTGTTGGTTAGGAATGCCCCTGCCCTAACAGGCATATTTAATCAATGTTTAGACAGCGGTACGTTTCCTGACTTAATGAAACATAGTAAAGTAGTACCAATTTTCAAATCGGGTAGTAAGTTTGATCCCTCTAATTATAGACCTATATCTGTGCTACCAGCTATGAGCAAAATCTATGAAAAAATCATGCTGGACCAGATGTTGTCACATTTTAATTCAAATGGGATTTTACATAGTCGCCAGTTTGGTTTCACGAAAGGTAGGTCGACGACGGACGCGGGAGTAAAACTCATCAGTCACATTTTGGAATCCTGGGAGAATTCCCAGGATGCAATTGGCGTTTTCTGTGACCTCTCAAAAGCGTTTGACTGCGTTGACCATAATACACTGATCTGTAAATTATACCATTACGGAATTCGTGGACAAGCTGCTGATCTTGTTCTTTCCTATCTGTCAAAGCGGCAGCAAAAAGTAAACGTTAATGGGGCGACGTCATCGGGGTCTTTAGTTAAGATGGGCGTGCCTCAAGGCTCAATTCTTGGCCCTTTCCTATTTCTAGTTTATATTAATGACCTTCCTTACATGATGGCTAACTTGTCGGATATCATTTTATTCGCGGATGACACTTCCCTTATTTTTCAAATAGATAGAAAAGATACGGATGTCTTACATGTTAACGAGAGTCTGGCTGTTCTTTCGAAATGGTTTGCAGCTAATAATCTTTTACTTAATGCGAACAAAACTAAATGTCTTAAGTTCTCATTACCAAATGTACCTCAAGTGGGTCTGAATTTAGAACTTGATGGCAAAAAACTAGACGCTGTTACGGAAACTGTATTTCTAGAAATTACTTTAGATTCAAAATTACAATGGGGCGCACACATTAGAGCTCTCTCAGGTAGATTAAGTTCAGCTGCATATGCAGTAAGAAAAATAAGGCAGTTGACAGATATAGCCACAGCTAGGTTAGTATACTTTGCTTATTTCCACAGCATTATGTCTTATGGTGTTTTGCTGTGGGGATCGGCAGCTGACGTAGATTCAATTTTCATTTTACAAAAGAGGGCAATCCGCGCAATCTATCAAATGGGTCCTCGCGAGTCTCTTAGAAACAAATTCAAAGAAATTGATATACTAACTCTACCTTCTCTTTATATTTTAGAAAGTATTTTGTATGTTCGCAAAAACTTAGGACTCTTCAAAATAAGAAGCGATTTCCACAATATAAATACACGTAGTAAAAATGAAATTGTGTTACCTAAATTTAGATTAACTAAAACTAGCAAGTCATTTCTTGTAAACGGCGTCCGTTTTTATAACAAGTTGCCAAAGCCGGTTACAGAACTTAGCAAAGGAAAATTCAAAACCTTCATCAAACGTGTCCTTATCAAAAAAGCATATTATAAGATTAAAGACTACGTTGAAGACAAGGTACTTTGGCAATAATTCCTTCTGCACATGTGGCTTCCCTGGCTCTTCATTAACGGCTTAACTATTTAAATGTCTATTAACTGCTCTCAAATTACGATGTTCATTTTTTATTTACTTTTTTACATACTTTTTTGACATAATCTCTCTATTACTTGACATTATATACAGACAATTCAAATTTTTCATCTCTTTATTAGTGGTTGTAATGGGAACCATATCACTAGGTTTTATTAGGTTTTTATTTTTTATTTTATCCTTTTGATAGATTCTTATTTTGTAAATGTGAGGACTTTGTAGGCCTTGTAGACTTTAGATCTGTAGACCATTTTTTATCTTATCAAGTACCTGATACTTGTTGACAGGCCTACGCTATCCTCCCATACCTACTGTAATTTGAAAATATTGTAAAAGCCAATTATTTTTAAAAAGAGTAACCGTGGAGTTTCTTGCCGGTTCTTCTCCATAGGAAACGACCAATTGGAACCGTGCACCTAGCTTCTGACGTTTCATAAGTGCCCATGTAGGCTTATGTGAAATAAAATATTTTGATTTTGAATGTCGCCAGATTCCGATTCCACGTCTTGTGGTACGTCGGGTGGCACGGGTACTGGCTCCATAATAGCTTCATTATCATTGCCTGGGACCACATCAGGATCTTCGCTACCCAAAATTACAATTTGTAATTAAGGTTGTGAAGATAACAATTCTGAGGGTAGTGTAAGAAATAAAATTTCTTATTTGATTTTGCACGTTAACGTTACATCTGTTTTAGATTGTACGTATTTTCTGTGCTTGTTTGTCATCGTTAAAGACTCGCAGTCAATCCCGATGCAATATTAAAGTTTAACTTTTATAATTTAGTTTTGAACAATGTCAAAGTTATTGACTCGCAGTCAATCCCAGAGCATTTACAAAACTGATATTTTCACTATTCACTTCTAGATCACCAAAGAATAAAGTATACTTTGCTTACCTTCACCATCCGATGACGATTGTAACGGTCTTTGTTTTTCTTAAATTTTTCTAATTTTCCTAGCGTAGTGATCAATTTTTGATTGCGCGCTTCTTTTTGGCATGATGCTTAAGGGCGCGTGCGATAGAGCTACCGCGCACGAAAAAGGAATGAGCTACACGTCAAAGTGTCAACCGAGG
The DNA here is from genome assembly GCA_963082905.1 of Oligia fasciuncula. Taxonomy (NCBI): domain Eukaryota; kingdom Metazoa; phylum Arthropoda; class Insecta; order Lepidoptera; family Noctuidae; genus Oligia; species Oligia fasciuncula. Next base: position 7,749,628 of record OY720395.1, on the reverse strand, counting down.
TGCAGTCAGACCGGAATTACGTCACCTAATAGTTTTAAAAAATCTTTAAAATATGTGCGAAGTTACCAAGTAAGTAGGGAAACTACATTGTTATAATCATATCTGAAAAATGAAGCAACGAGTTATAATTAAGATTATAATAATCAATTATAATTTTAAAAGGCGAAATATTTTTTTTTTGGAAGGGGTGTTTCATTTGTACGGAAAAATGCGAAATTTACGCAAACGAGGTCGTGGGGGAAATGCTACTAAGTAACAAAACTGAGCAAGTAGGCTTTGATCATCAGCTAATTCAGGTAGGTACTCACTTTTCCAGTTTGAGTTTCCTCGGTCTCAATAAGCTGATCAAATTGTGGATTCTCGTCTATTGGCGTCTTTTCTTTGTCTACCTTTTCCTTCGCTCCAGCCTCACCATGGTCTCCTAGAAAATGTATGATATTTATGGCGTTTATTCTCTACATCACTGACACTAAACTGCATGGACCTCACATGATCTAAGAAAGATAAAATTTGTACTTTAAAAGAGACTGTGACCTCCGAGTGTTTCGCTGTTTATTCTCAGCATAGCCGGTTAGAAAACACCGACCTCTCCTGTTTTTAAATATTTTCATTTTTGGAAACGTGTTTTTTACAGAAATAAAATTTCACTTATGTTAAATAAATTTATTACACTAAAAACATGCATAGGTACAGCCGCCAGCACACAGCTGCTAGAATCTGTCAAATTTCTATAATAGATTTTCAACTTTATCGCTAAAGCATTAGGTTCATGGTTGATTGGGAAAATTTGAGTTTCGGGTAGCTTGATGTGCTGGTGTCTGTAGATTAGGTACCCTTGCCGCTTGATTTACCTGCATCCATGGTTTCTGTGTCTGAAGCCCCCGTTGACATTGAACGAGCCCATTGTAATTTACGATGAAATTCCGAACCAAGTTTGTTCTCTAAATCGTTTTTGATATCTGCCAAATCTGCGGGAATATTTACAGTAAACGGTCAATTATGTAGTTATGTGACTATTCCTTGGTGGCCTTCACGCATGACATGCGTTTCACAATTACGTTCTTGGCCTGACTCCAAACAGCAACAGATGTCACGTTAAACTATTCAAACTATCAAATAGGAAAATAAAATGAACCATGAGTCCATGACTGGATGATTCAATAAGCGATGGTATCCAAGCGGGTTAACATAATGAATATATTCGCACACGGAAACTGAATACTGAATAACGTACGAGCAGCTGAGTTTTCTTTTCTAAGCGCAGATTATTTGTCTGTCTACTATCTTTATTTAGGAAGCGCGATTACTAATCTTGTGCTTACATTTTATCGTGCCTGTATTGTTTTAAGGATTACCGTAGAAACATGCGTCAAACTCACCTTCAGCTGACGTCGCCGAGCGCTCTGCAATCGTAAGATGGTGTATGAGGAACTCAGCGAAGGCGCCTTTCTTGTCGAGCAGCTGCTGGTAGGAGCCGACCTCCGACACCTCCCCGTCGCGCAGCACCACCACCAGGTCCGTGTGCGCCAGGTACGACACGTTGTGCGTCACCCACACGCGCGTCTTGTTCTTCAGCAGCCCGCTGGGGCCCAGCACCTGCGCGAGAGAGAGTCAGTGCCGTCTCGCTCGCACACGCCGCACCACTTCACTACACGCACCTTTTCGAAGATGTGCTTGCCCACGTGCGAGTCCACGGCGCTGAGCGGATCGTCCAGGAAGTAGTTGTCCGCGTCGCAGTACACCGCGCGCGCCAGCGACACGCGCTGCTTCTGACCGCCAGACAGGTTTATACCTATTTCGTTATAAATCATATCGTCAAACACATTCTCATTTTATTGAAGTTGGTTACCAATGAAAGGAATAGCAGGTTTTTGCACGTAACAATTCCATTAACTTCTACGACTTGGATTCTCCGCTATTTTGCGATACCGAAGAATCCATAGGTTCGAGCTTTGCTCAAGTTGGCAACCCAAGTAACACAGAAAGCATTTTAACAAACGAATAGTAAACTTATGTAGAACTTAAGGTCCGTATAAACTCTTATATAAGTTCACCGAGCATCTTGACGCTTTATATTGGCATTTAAAAACCATTAAGATGCTTTACACTGTATAACGGTTGGATAGTGGCTTATCAAAAGGCTTTTGTAAAGCCTTTAGTTTTATTGCAGCAAACCAGAACGCAGCTGTACAGCTTTCAGCTGTTTTTAGTGCATTTGGATCTACAGTAACTTAGCATTTTTAAGTAGGAAATAAATGCTTAATGCTGTTTAATAGCATAAACATGAACCATTATAATGCCACGTAAATCCGCTATACAGCTTTCAGCTGGTTTTAGTGCCTTAGGGTCTAGAATTGCATTTTTAAGTAGTAAGATAATGCCTAATGCTGCTTAATAGCATAAACTTGTACCATTATAATGCACCGTAAATCCATTATAAAACTTTGAGCTGTTTTTAGTGCCCTTTGTTGTGTAATAGCACTTTTAAGTGCTAAGTAAAACCCTAGTACTGCTGGACAGCATAAACGTGAATCATTGTAATGCTTGCATTTTTAAAGATCAACTGAGTTCTGTTGTATAGCTAACAGCTCTTTAATCAAATATAAGTGAGTTACTGTAATGCGTAAAGCTGTATATACCTACATTCAATTGTCTTCCATTATTAATTTCAGCTTTGGCAAGCTGATATGTTTTATTTTGTACGGCATTGTATGGTTGGTACAAAATTTACTGAAAATAAGAAAACAACTAAGTATCGTGATAGATAGGGGATTGTTTTACTCAAGGATCCCCATGGCACTATTTCAGTCTACATCAAGTCTACTGGTATACCGGTGAAACCATATAGATCTACTTTATAGACAATGGCACTGCACTGTTAATCAAAAGTCTTCTCTTTGACCTCTAGCTTAATAATTGTTCATGTGTATTTGTACTGCTGGCGGCATTAATAAGCCTTTTTAAAGGCTCACCGGGCTGTTAAAGACCGACACCATTTTGTAAATATTTTATAACCAAAAAATATTATCATTCGGACCTATTTATAAAAGCAATAGACCTATATAATAATGATATAACTTAATTTAATACTGCCCAACCAATAATATTATGTTAACTATGCAAAATTCGTTCTATACAGGAATACACAATTGTTTTGGTTATTTCACACAATATCTTTATATAACATTTTATATCAAAACCACAAAATATCGAAGGCGCGTTTAAATTATCAATGAAAGTTATATAGATATTTACAGTAAACTACATTGCGCAGTAATATTTGAAGGAATGAAATAGCAAAAGAGTAAAAACTAACACATTATTATAAATTTTGTTTTGATGTATACAAATATGGTGTCACTTAGTTTTGACCGTCTTCGTTCATATCATGTTGCAAAGTTGTTAAATTACAACGTTAATTGTATTATAACATTTGTACCGTGGTATTAGAGATGTTTTTGCAATGATGTACGGTTTATTTATGTTCTAACTGTGAACACCTAAATAGCTCAAATCATTCTTTTACTACATTCTAATGCTAGTCTAATACTTTTGTAATGCAATTAACATCTTCATTATCAATAATATTGCTAGTATAATGCTTCTGTAATGCGATTGGCAACTTCATTGACCGTAATAATTCTTCTTTAATGCGATAGGTAACTTCTTTGACCATAATAATGCTAATATAATGCGCCTGTAATGCTATTAAACAACTATTGTGAACCTATTTAGGATCTTAAGCCGTATAATTTGTGCCCAAATAAGCATTACAGTAGCCGTATAAACGTTTGTAATGCTACTATAGAACTAACTCAAAATGCGAAAACGATACAGAAATGCTGTAAGTCGGCCGTTATACCGCTTTGATGTGTTACTTGGGAAACGATCGAGGGTTTTTCATTTTACTTGAATTTTTATCTTTATGCTAAAACAGACAAGAGTGTCCTTAGCATTTGAATCCAACTTTGAATACCAAATTAAATTATTAATCATTCATACCTTTTTCACCGATTTCAGTCTGGTCACCGCCGGGAAGTATTTCTAGATCAGTCGCAAGCGCACACGCTTCTAATATTTTATTATATTTTTTTCGGTCCATATCCTGATCAAACAAGATGTTATTTTGTAGAGTCGCGTTTTGAATCCAAGCCTGTTGGGAGACGTACGCAATATTGCCTGAAATATTTAATTTTATTAGGAACCGCCAATGGCTGAGCTATTTAAGAGACCATTTATATCTAGAGGAGTCCTACCTTTGATATTAACACGTCCAGAAATCTTGTCCATGTCTCCGAGTAAGGCAGAGAGTAGCGAGGTCTTGCCTGACCCAACTCCACCCACAACCGCGACTAATGAACCGCGAGGTACACGTAGGTTCAGGTTCTTGAGAACTGGCTCGTCACCCCACGTGAAGTGGCCCTTCTCTATCACGATTTGATCTTCTAAAAATGAATTCTCATCGTTTGTCATTTTTGAAACATTACAGGTACAGGTCAACAAAAGAAAAAGGTATGTAGTATGTAGGCAATAAATAGCTTGTATCTACCTATCTAACTTATATCTACTACATTATTATATTTATGCGAACGTAAATAGGTTTTATACTTTAGATACACACTCAGACTATTCGGCACACACGTGGGTGCATTCAAACTTATCTCTTTTGTTGACTACATACAGACAATAGGCTATTTGACTGGTTTCTGATAAACATCTCAGATTATTTAATGGTGTCTAACGAGCCCACAAAAACCTATTACTTCAAATTGCATAATGTATTTCTTTTAGAAAATAGTAAATAAAAATGTACTGTTTAAATAAGCCGCCAAAACGCTATCTTTAACAATATGGCGTCGTGACGTCAAAATACACGTAAACAAACGTTGAAACGGTCGAGATACTAGACAAAAGTCATCTGTTCTGTCAACGATAGACAGAAATTGACTATATCATGACGTCATCATAAGTTCAGCCAATCCAGACCGTTTTCGATTACGTGGCGCCAGATTTAAAAAGATGAAGTTTTTTCGGGATTTTTTTAATAAATAATACATTTTTTTGTAGTAAAATTAATGCAAATCGATTTTAAAAGCGATAATCTATACGAGTGTCAATAATTATGACCTTATTTTTTACATTGTCAAATAGCCTATTAGGTAGTGAATAAAACTGCCTGAAACAGCATTCTGATATTTTGAAACATGCTACTTACTCTCATCTGGGTTGTGTTCTATTGCACTGGTATCCACTTCTTCAGAGTTTAAGAATTTGTTAAGCCTCTTTATACTTACTGCAGTCTGTACAAACACAATTACAAAATTATTTTAACGGGACAATAAAAATATACTTAATACAATTTTATTGATTGATGATTTGATTTTTCAAGGTCTTTATTACTTCAAAGGTTGTTACAATAGTGTTTACCAATGATCTTATTCTATTTGTACACAGATCGTAATTTATTTTTGTTACATAGGCTATATTTCGCCTTTACAAACATTAAAACATGTTTTTAATAACATATTTTGAGTTGACATGAATTGACTTAAAATATATACATCTTTTAACTACTAGGTATGTGCAAGTCTTAGTATGGACCCACATAATATTTAATGTTTACGTTACAAAATTTACGGTTTATTATACTGTTATAATAAAAATGAGTTAAGTAGCGGGTAGTCCGCGCAAAGATCTTTGTATACACGGCCGGTCAAGCGGCGTCAGCTAGCAAGCGAGCTATCGTCATCGATACGTCACGGAGGAAGTAGTGATGGGGGAGTCGATATCGATTGTACGTGCGAGCGTAAGACAATGTATTTAGTCTACTTTTACCAATTGCAGATATTAGTGTATTACGGTGTGAGAGGTTTTTATGCAAGTAAAATTTACGTGAAGTTTTTAATATGAAATCTTTTAAAAATGGATATTTTATACTCTAGTGTAATGTTTTAAGGTTGTGCGAAAAGGTGTGTTATAAGATAATTTTAATGCTTTATTCTGGATCGTTTGGAGTTTCATATATTTGGTTTCAGACAGGCTGGACCAGACAGGTGCTGCGTAAGTTAGGCATGGTCTTACTAAAGTAGAATAAATAAGCAATTTTGTTGAAGGACTGAGAGTGGTTTTGCGATTTAAAATAGGTTTTAATGAATTTAGGGCTTTTGCACCTTTCTTTATAGTTAGTTCAGTGTTTTTGTTCCAGTTAAGGGTCTTGTCTAATATTATGCCTAAATATTTAACCGATTCGCGCCATGTTATCTAAAAATCATCGATTTTAACGAATTTGGTGGAAAATTTTATTGGTGAAACTTCAAACATGACGGGTATCGATATCAAATCATAATAAAACAAAAACGGACCAACCTGTATAACATCCGATATTACATTAGGGAGCATGGACATTGGGAATCGAAGTATATTGAAAAGGGACAATGCTACGAATGCCCGCTTAGAATCCAGTACTTCCGTGTCATTTACCAGCACGAAACATGTGAATGACATCAAGGATACCTAATCGACAATATTAAATAGGTTAATCATTTCATTGACAACATTTCATTAACAATTAAGCGAACGGTCATTCTAATTCTAATACTTACTAAGAAAGGTGTACAAGTCCATATGAACATCATTCCTGCACTCACATAAGCCTGATTTTTAAGAACACCCAATTCCTTGTTTCTTATTCTTAAAATATGATCATTGAAGCTTCCTTCCCATGCGTACATTTTGAGGACCTGGTTTAAATAAGGTAATTATAATAGTTGTAACAATGAAAATATTCAATTTAGCTTCTCTTCGCATTGAGATTATGTCCAGCGTAGGCGTACACGCCACGTAGGCTCTCAGTTAATGCATACAGGGCGTCCGCGGTGTCGCTCGCGTAGACTCGCATGGTATAGAAAATACGATTCATTGATGCGGCGTTAACATTGCGTTTACCCAGCGACTGCACTGCGTTTAAGTCATGCGATCGACTAACCGCGAATGTGAAGGTTTTCTTCAGGTTCGTATCTTACCTTAATTCCATTAAGGACTTCGCTCATAAGCTTGATTCTTTGATCTTTCTGGTCCATCAACTTAGATTGCAGCTTCTCTGAATAGCCCGCTATCATACCATTTATGGGCATAAGTACGACGATGACGGCTAAGCCAGCCAGGACAGAGGGGCCCAGGACACCCCATAGGAAATACAGGGCCAGGCCTATTTGTAGGGGAGCAGACCATAACAAGTTTACGAAGGTCAAATTACTGAACCTAAAACAAATCAGAATGGTTTATGCTAGATTCGAATTTGGGGACTTAGGCACTGGGTATGGCAGAAGATTAGAATTGCACTTATTTAATCTATTGCTATACTCCTCGATACTCCGAGGTAATTCATTCATGCTCAAAACATTGAAATGTATACTTTATTCCAATTAGATAATGTACAAAATCGTCAGTCGTGCCGTTACTTGGCGTGCGCTATTCGCGGAATTAGTCAATCTCTCATGGCACTACTACGGCATCGTTTTAGACAAAAATATTTGCAGTCTTCGGCATTTTCGGGATTGGTTTTTAGTCGGAGTCTCAAAATTGAAGTTTTATCTTATCCCTAAATCTTGTTTTAAATCATAGACTTTGCCGAAAAATTGTTACTCAGTAAATATAGATTTTATTTAGTAATCTGACAGGATATCAATTGTTTTTCAATAAAATATTTAAGTACCTGTCTACATCAGTGGACATCAGGTTAATAATTTCTCCAACGGTAGACTCTTTCCTTGCAGCATTAGACAATGTAAGAGCTTTCTTGTACACAACACTAGAAAGTGAATTTTTAATTTGTATGCTGACAACGGCTACTTTTTTGAAGTACTGTCCCAGTAGCATGCTTTGTACGTTAACACATCCAAACATACCCGCGGCATACATATAGCCTTTCCACACAGGCTGATCTCCGCTTTCAATAAATCCAATGAGATAGCTGCAATCAAAAATATCTTGATGATGAAACAATTAAGTGTTGTAGATTTGCTTGTTTTGAAGTGGATCACTTCGGTTACAACACTTAAACTTGAACACTTAAACTTAAACACTTGGTAAACGTTATTAAGTAAGTAACTTTACAACAAGAGGCGTATTCGAAATTAAATGCAAATCTGAAACAGAGCAAGGTACACTCAATATTTTTTGTCGTTGACTGCACCTTGCATTGTTCATTGTACGTAAAGTTTCAAAGTATTAAGAGTCTTCGCTCTGTGCGTATATTCAGCGTACGCGTTCGTTGAACGTAGATATGCCATGCGTAAACGCAACGCTGAAACGTCACAACACGACGGCGACATCAAAACGCGCCAAATGCGAATACAGTTTTAAACATAATTTATTTTTGACGTGTTTATTTGAACCAATTTAATGAAATAAATGTCATCATCATCACACTTATGGATGAAAATGGACGGTATTTAATCTGGGGGCACGGTAATGCCCCCCACCCAGACGAACCAAAAATAATAAACTTATCCGTAAGTTATGTAATTTAGTCGCACTCTCCTTTATTTATAAACTTTAGTTAAAGTTAATTAATGATTAGCAACTGTTTAACCATAATTTTTTCATGTTTGAGAATCTCTTAAGGCTGCACCGAGCGCACAGTGGCGCCCTCACCGTTTGTTCGGTTATTTCTTTTATTTTAGAATGAAAATGCAGAAAATAAGCACGTTAAGTTGTGCTCCACAAGATTATACGTTAATATTATTATAAACGGCAGTTTTATATTGTTTAATATTATTATAATCACTAAAACGGATAATAGTGGCCACTATTTTCCGTTTTAGTGATTATAATAAAACTATTATTATTTTCTGCATTTTCATTCTAAAATAAAAGAAATAACCAAACAAACGATGAGGGCGCCACTGTGCGCTCGGTGCAGCCTTAACTTTAAGTAACGTTTATGAATAAACCCCAATATGTCAAGGCTAGACTACTTACCTAAGTAATTGCGGTGACACGAAAATAAGTACATCGTGGATCACCTTGAGGAACACTGCAAACAAGAACTGTCCTCCGAAAGCTAGACAGACCACTGGCAGTAGGGACGTAGGTTTCTTTGCCTGCTTCTCATCCGCAGTGGCGGCGCCACCGGTTGAAGTATTCGCATTGCTGGATCTAAGGGAAAAATAATTAATATTAATCAATCGATGTCCTTGTTTGGGTAATCTCCGGAACTACCATTTCCATTGAAAACATTCTTAATGCGTTTGATAGCCCAGTTCTTTAGGAAGTCTTTAGGCTATTTAACATCACGCTAGGACCCTTAGGAGCCGAGCAAAACGAAAAAAAAAAGTCGGAAAGAACACTAAGCGAAAACGAAGTAATAGCGCGGGCAGGCGATGCAATGCGACGAGGTGGGTCGGGGGAACAACAAGTTTCACGCGGACGAAGTCGCGGGCAGAAGCTATAATAAGTATCTATGGTACCACCCACATCATATTCTGCCAGGTAACTAAAGCCGTCATTTTGATTTGATAACCTAAAACATCACGCTTTTATTCTGGAAAGAATTGGCAGAGGACTAGCCTCCTGTTACCTGTATGGTACACCCATATTTTGCCAGTTATGCTGTTATTATAGGACGCGGGCTTACTGCCATTTTGACTTCGTAACAGAATCGTCGTGAGCTTTCAATAATAGATATTACTTACACAGAAATCTAACATTGCTTCATATTTCTGCGAAAAACTTCCGTTTGTTCTAAGTACTAAATATCATAAATGTAGCTATTGTGGAATTGTCAAAAATAAAGCCCTTGTGACTGACGTATATAATATATGCTATTTTAATGGGCTAGGAGGGAGGGGGTACTATTCTTAATTTATACAATAAGTACAACAAATGTATACAAACACTATTCATGCGATCAATCCCTTAACCGCGGACGTATACAAGAGACTATCAGAGTAATTAAAACAAATTACTCGAGTACTTCATTTAGTGTCAATGTCTCATTCTCGTTTGTACCAAACACGACAACAAGTCTATCAAGTACTTAATCCTTTTGTTCAGTGATTGAAATAACGATTTAGTTCCTTTTACCTTTCTCTAACACGGATAAATTAATTTCTTAGGTAGGTAGGGAGGTTTTCTTTTATGGAATTAATTAGTAAGTTAATTAATTACATATTAACTTTAATTTATTTTAAACTTGGACATTTTCATATAATAAAAAATGTCATTGAAAAACAGATTGATGTGATGTAATGATAAATTATATAGTTACAATAACTGAATAACCTACTCTCAGAGCTCAGTGCAGTGCCCACCAGTGCAAAAAACCAAGAATTGAAAACGAAAGCGAGGTCACAAAAAGTCACAAGTCGTGTTACTTTATTGTGCAATCAACTGAGTTGCCTAAAATTATATTTTAACAATGTTGTGGAGTTACTGTACAGAGTTACTGCCTATTCGAAAAGGCAATACTTAGGCATGCGTTCCCCATAGATCACTTCATTACATATTATTATTATATATAAAAGCTTTTATTTTTCACTTTTTAGTTGTAGCTGCCTACCCCACACAAATTCATATAACACTACTTGCTATGTGAATATAGTAGTGACAGGAAGCTATTGAATACATCTGCGTACGGTGCGTACCCCTTTAGAGGGTACAGGCGTGAGCGTGACGTGTTGTTGTGTGATTGCGTAAACAATGCATACATATGCGATAGCAGCAATCGCGGTTGATTTGCTGGCATTTATTGAAGAGTTCGGTTGTCTGTCTCCGAAACTAATCATATATATATACGAAATTTAAATGGACCATTTCGGAATAAACCTCTTTCGAACAAAAAGAGAATTTTGCAAATCCGTCTATATATGACGGAGTTATGCCCGAAAATACATTAAAAAAAATTATAAACATCCGAATTGAGAACCTACTCCTTTTTTGAAGTCGGTAAAAATAACATCCCACCACCGCGTCTGGCTGTCTAAACGCGATAAACTCACGATTTTCACTAATGGACGGAGTGATTTATGAGGAAGGTTTACATAGATGAATGCACTATGCAAGTGCACCCAGGGACATCCCTCGGTTGGTGTAGGACTATTGCAGGATATGGAAAAGATATTGGACAATGGGTTTAGGTAGCTAAAGTGGGCTGGTTACTTAGAACTTTGGAAGGAAGGCCCCTGCCTGATCCATGTTTTTGTATATACCTACACGGATGAAATGGCAGGGGGTGACTTGCACACTATAATGGACCTCTCGTAGCGACAACAACATACCCTGAGGTGCTTGAAGAGTGTAGAGGTATTTCACGCCTATCACGAGAATCGGAAGTACATAAAATAAAATGCTGGAAGGGATCTTCCAGCATTTTATTGAAATACTTCCTTCCTCCGACCACATTTGCTCTTGCGAATCTCCACCCAAGCCGGTCAATAAAGGAAAGAAAGAGGTAGGAGTACTGTTCGTCGTCATCGTACACTCCAACTGGTTAATAAAAGCAAGCCAGAGATGAGAAACGAAGACTTCTCCCGGGAGATAGGGTCTGTGTGCCGTGGGGTCGCTACTGCCCAGCAGCTCGCCACAAACTGCCCTGTTGGTTTATGTATCTCTCTTATTCTGATTCTTCACCCTAGATCTATTCCGGCAAAAAGTACACACACACACACACACAGGCACACGGCACAGGCACAGGTGCGGGGTACAGGCATAGACCTAGACACTACATCAGCATGAAGATTGCTTTTGTCAGCTGGTAAAAGAAAAATATTTTTCGGTATCTTTCGATTTTGTCATTACACGCGGTATTCTTATCTCACTACTAGCTGATCCGGCGAAATTCGTACCGCTTCAGATTAAAAAAAATATTATTTTCAGAATAATTAGGAATCCTCAGACGTCCCCAGAACACCCTACCATCAAGTTTCATCATAATCTGACCAATGGTTTCGTAACGCATAGACGACAAACATACAAACATTGATTTTTATTTATATAGATATTTATTTCGTAAATCACAATGACTTGACAGTACTTAAATTAAATATTTTTGCCTACGTATTGAAAAATAATAGTCTCCACCCCTAAGAGGGTGAAATTTCACGCGGACGAAGTCGCGGGCAGAAGCTAGTTTTAGATAAGTTTTTGTTTATTGAGGCCTACTTGAATAATGAATATACCTGTACAAAATTATCTTTTTTGTTTACCTACTTATATATTACGTAATAGTACCTAGGTAATTCCCAGGAACAAGCCCAGCCAAACAAAGCATCTTAATCTACAAGTAAATAACATGTTAAAAGAAACCTAAAGTAAATTGAAGCTCTGGGTATTTCATAATATTAGGTATTATGGTTTAATGACACATAAACACTGTATGTGTTTTAATATTATGAAATATTCTAGGTATGTACAGTCAACAAAAGAGATAAGTATGCAGGATCGTCGGCTAAAGCTGAAGTTTAGTGAAAAACCGATGGATGTTGTCGACTGAAATTTAATTTGATAAATGAGCTTTTTGTTTTCTATTAATAAGATTAAATTTTATTCGAGAACATCCATCAGTTTCATAATAAACTTTAATTAAGTATATCCGACGATCCTGCATACTTATCTCTTTTGTTGATTGTACGTACACAGTATAGTGCTCTCTTACGCGGTTTTATTAATAACTAGAACGACCCCATTATTGATTAATGAAAATGGCGGCCGAACTAGTAGGTTTTAAGGATGGGGTGTTGGGGTGACGCTGCTGTTTGATTGATAGCTTGTTCGATACTCGCCCACGCGTCACCGGTTCGAGTCCACCAGCATTACAAGGGGAACAAATTATTATTTATGGTATGAATAATAATTTGATCCCCTCATACGGTATGAGTCATCATACCGTATGATGCATAGCATGCACATGTGGTTGTCCGAGTATTTGTTCATGTGCCTTTGAAAGTGTTTACAAACTCACAAGAACGTGGTTGGAAATAGTATACTTACAGTGTGGCAAAACCCATAGTCGACTACCACTACTATTTAGTTTTAATTTTTGTCCTCCCAACACTCCCGAAGTCCCGAAATAATTATTATTTAAAGTAAACCAATACTTACTCTTCTCTTTTTCTAAAAGCCTTCTGCCAGAATTTTTCGAATCTAGGAACAACCTCCTTGCTGCTCAATTCTGGGTTTAAGGGCCATAAGTCTTCTTCAGTGAGAGTTCTTCTAAAGCCTGTCAGAACGAGCGGGTCGAACCAGCTGAATGTCAGCCGACTTGGGAAGCCTGCTTTGTTCTCTGGGGACTGATTCTGTTGGTATAAGTAGAGTAGGTGGTTTAGAGACTAAACGATGAAGGAATACTTTAATTTGAAGAATGTAATTATGTAGAACAAGTCTTACCTCTTTATAAACATAAGGTGTGTCTTTAGGCGGCATATCAGCGAAACAATTCAATATGAACAAAATTACTGTCAGCGTATAGTACAAGATATAACTGCCAAAACTATATCGGGCATAAGCGTCGGTGTTTGAACTGTAGTGCACGATCTCAGATCTGAGCTGTGGTAGACCAGCTAATAGGAGGAACAACCAGAATAAAAACAGCACTCCTGAGGTCTTGATGCCATATTTTCGGTTGTAACATAATAATGTTACTGACAACATCTGTAAATGAGGAAAAACATAGATAATATTAATAGAAAAGGGAATTCATGACGTATTTTTTGAGTTATACGATCTATTATGCAATGCAGTTTAGTAGATAAATGATTGCCAATTGAACGTCTCGGCACTGCAGTCGTCTTTCTTGGAACAACTCATGACGATTGAACTCCATAATGTTAGTTAGTTAGATTAGTAGGTACCTACCTACTTACCTACATTTTATTTTGTGCTTTCAATGGCTTTCATGTTTCTATTTTCGGCTTCATATCGCCGAGGTTTAGTGATGATAATATAATTATCCGTATCTTTCAAGTACAAACCTAATCTAAGTAGTAAGAAGATTCGTAGATACCTGATAATAATATTATGCAATTATACAGCAAGTTGTGAATCATTTCGCTTCTAAAAATTGTTTGACGCTGAAAGAAGGTAGCTAGGTTTTATCAATTCTGAATCTCTCTCAACGTAATTATTATGGGGGTGATTACTGCCTACCTACTCTTACTCATGACCATTTAGGAGTCTCTTGCTTGGAAAAAAGCTCAGTCATAAAGAAAGAACAGATTTTAATCTGTGTATAAGTAAAACTATACAAAGACTGTGTACTGCTAGTAAACATGTTATGTGAAGAAGATATATTATTAATTTATTATAGATAGATTATTGTTACTACTTATGGTAAGCAAAGGTAAGCATTTCAACCTATCCTGTCTAGAACCAAAAATTTTGAGACATGTGACATCTACAACCCGGACTCGGCCCGCGTGATGGATTACGGCCTGTGTCCGTCTGCCTAGCTTGCCTGTACGTTTTATTTTTCATTAGGTTTAATTACCTTAATAAATAAATAAGATGAGCAATTTCTCAAGTAGATAAGTACTATAACATTAAATTAATATCTAACTACCTTGTATATTTTTTTTTAAACATTGCCCCACACTAGGAATTTCTCCTGTATTGTGGGTGCGTTAACAAACATTTAAACTCACATACACAAACAGCCAGACTCGGAACAACTACTTTTTGATAAGATAACGAAGGAAAATTATGCCTACTCGGTAGTTACTTATAAGGTCGTAGGTATTTAAAAATATAGAGACAATTTTCCTCCTAAATGTACCTACAAGTTGCTAAGGATTAGTATTAGTCATCAATGCGTACCTACGAATGAGGTCAGCAAAATGTATTGCAGTACCTACGTAAATACTGGACATAGATACAAAGTATAAGGGACATCAACGCGCAAACTGTCAGGCATCGTCCTAATAGAACGCGAATGCGCGATCTTCGCGCGAGTAAGCGACGCGACCATCGCGTGTTCGCGCGATAGCAAAAACTGGGTGTCCTAATAGAAGGCGAATACGTGATCATCGCGCGAATTTACTACGCGAGCGACCGTGGAGAACCTAGTTTGGCACTGGCACGGTCCGTACTAACAACCATGGACGTCAGAGATGCTCAATATTTGCTGTCGGGAAATATTTGGATGACCTATTTTATAGATTTTCAAATATTTGAGTCCCGCGACCGCGTCGTGTGATAGTCAGTGAGGAGACCTATTCGACTTCAATATGTTTGATCGCGCGTTCGTACGAGTAAAATTCGCGCGAACCTACGATGATCGCGCATTCGCGTTATATTAGGACGATGCCTGACAGTTTGCGCGTTGATGTTTTTGTTTGGTGTTTCTTGCAGTGAAACACTACGGTTTATTCGCCATGTGTAGGCACGGTCGTCAGTGTTGAATTGATGACTATGGAAGTTTGTAACAGGCACGTTTTTTCTACGGCGCGGTTTGCCGCCGCGCGCCGGACCGTGAAGAAACCGTGCCGTGTACAGACGCCAGCACATCAAGCTACCCGAAACTGTCAAATTTTCCCAATCAACTTTGAACCTTAATGTAAAGCATTAAGCAATAAAGTTGAAATCTATTAAAGTTTGACAGATTGTAGAAGCGTGATGTGCTGGCGTCTGTACAGTCAACAACAAAAGTAGATGATCAAAATCAGAAATTCAATACTAATGAACGGAGTTCGCGTCAGAACGGTGTGGCGTCGAAGTACTACTACTTAGAATACTTACTACGTAGAATACTTTTGAATCACTTCGACGCCACACAGTTCTGACGCGAACTCCGTTCATTAGTATAGAATTTCTGATTTTCATCATCTACTTTTGCTGTTGACGGTACAAGAGGTAGACTTTTACACATCATGCAACTTTTAGGCCAGTGGGTCGTCTTAGGGGCTCGAAAATACCTATACCTATCTTTCTAACAAAATGTATTTTATTTATTTTATTCTGTTCGGGAAACTTACAGCTAAATTAAACAATGCTCTTAAACAATATGCATCTGAAGGCCATTTACAAGTTTCCACTAATAAACACTTGAAACAAAAAAGACAACAAAAAAGGTCGGTACAAAATACCTCTAACATAAATTAGGAAACAAAATAACAAAATTAACATAATAAAATAACACAATTGATTAATAGGTACAAACTAGAAACCACTTAGACGCTAACAATATTACTTATCCGTAAAGAAGCTTTTCACCAACAAATGCTTAAGCCGAGAAACACTGGTATTGAAAATGTCTAAATCATGTTCACTAATAAGTTCATTAAAACTTCTGCTCGCACGAACTATAAACGAATTCTGCCTGTACGCGGACTTGGAATGAGGGTATGATGATGAGTATGATTTTATAGATTAAACAGCCATCCAGTGCAAAAGGACTTGGAATGAAAGTCTTAAAAATGTTCAGTGGATACATTGAACAATATAATTTTACTGAGGTACACAAGTAGGTACAATAGTTGTTTAACTAAGAACATAAAAAAAAAAAAATATACTTACCAAAGTTAACAATTTCACAACAGGATCATAAAAATCTGCATCATATATGTTATTGACTTCTCTTGATGATTCATATGTAATTCGGATTAGGTTAAGTATTTGCAATATTACTAAGAGACATGTTACAACGAGTTTGCTTATATTTAATTTGTTCCAGGGTATGTTGCCCTCTTTGCTGCTAACTATATGGTAGATGTCTATCAGTGCTGCAACCCATAGGTATACACATGGTGCCCATACAAGAACTGTCTTTTGAAAACATGGTGTGAAGTCGGGATTGTCTGTATACCAAGTTATGTTGCTATCCTAGAATGATTTTAAGAATATTAGTTAACACTATGAAAACATCTAAGTACTTATTCATTTTGTTAAGCAATTTAGCTTGCATAATAACATTTGGGAAAAAATAAAGTTTTTTTTTTAATAAATGAATGCCCCATCATTTAAACTTCACCAGCTTAGGTTTTTCTTTAAAGTGGATGATTCAATTTTTTTAAGTTATCAGTTAGCATTAGGTAGGTAGGTACTTAGTTGTGTATTTTTTATTGTTTTATTGCCTCTATGGCTGTGTTAAGGAATTCATAACAAAGTAAGTTGATTCTATCCATTTGTGTTTTTTGTTCGAAACTAATTCAGAATGTTTTGTTTAATTTTTTTGCAACACATTGGAAACGAATTGCACAACATTTTATTAGCCTTGCCTTCATGTTATTTATTTATCCATGGTTTGGTAGGATTACAGCTGAAGAATACAATATTGGAAATTAAACGTAAAATCAACATGGTAAAAAAAACTGAAATAAGAAAGTTAGCTACTGACTGAAAACTTCAATAGGTATTTGTTTCAAATTTAACATTAATTTGTTTACTACATCTAAGTTTACAAACCCAAAACGTAGAGCCGCAGAAACGATCCAGTGAGGAATTGTAAGTCATTATAGACACACTTATTTCGAAACTTTATTGCTAAATGGGCCTGCTATTTTAAATTTACCGCACTGCTAAGCACCCAACTTGAACCCTTGAAACTTAATTTTGAAGTGACTCAAGTGACCATGACCACATACACTTATATATTGTAGTCTTTGGTCTTTAGAAGAAGTGATCACTCATCAGTTCATCACTCAGTCGAGAGCTGTCAAGTGTCACATCACAGGTACAGAACACATATACTCCTAGCCACAGAACACATAATATATACTCCTATCGGACGGAAATAGTAATGACGAGGACGTGGGTGGAAGTGACCACAGAAGCCTACATGGACGTAATATATCTTCTACATATTACGTCTTCTACATATTAATATATAGACAGTATAGACTCATGGTATCCGTGTCACCGAAAGGTACAGACGCCAGCAGGTCAACCTACCCGAAACTGTCAGATTTTCCCAATCAACCTTGAACCTTATGCTTTAGCAATAAAGTCGAAAATCTATTAAAGAAATCTGACAGATTGTAGTAACTTGATGTGCTGGCGTCCGTACAAAAAATTCCGGCAATCTTCATCGTACTATCATTTTTACAGCTTATTACACTGCACCTTACCATTTTCACAGTTGCTCAAATGGCACGAAATTTAAATATTTATTATTTCATTCATAAGTTTTATTATTTCTTTCCTTGTTGAGCACATTGATGTGCTTAGCCGACACGCAGTAAGGGACAGTCTCTTTTCTTTGTTAGGGACGTTAATATATTTCTCTTTTTCTTGTGCGATTGAAAAACAAGTTAGGCAGCAGTCTATAGTTTACTCTGTCTACGGAAAATGGGCTTAATTTTTTTTTTGGACAGCTTTTATGTGTTGTTTTTCTGATAAGGAAACTTATTCAGGATGACCTTACAAAAACAAAAAAAAAAAAAAAACACCATTATTGAATAAATAAATATTTTAAATCCAGATATTTTTGGTGTCGTAATATTATTAAAACAAACAATAAAAAAAAACAAAACACTAAACCAGACAAAACTAGGTACATACATAGTACAAATAATAATAAATTATACGTAGCCTAAATTCACCCACCCAATAAGCGTCAGCTCACACCGAGATGCGACGCGACGCGCAGTTTTCAAAATAGAAATACAATTACAGACCATAGCAACTACACAAAAAGGTACACGATTCAGTGAGCTACGCAGCGATGCGCCGCGCATCGCAGCGCGGCGTAGCTCAACGTAGTGAACCCTGCATTGTGTACCTTTTAATGTAGTAGATAAGGGGGCCTAAAAAGGCCACTTTTGCAGAATCATAAAAGGAATTCATCAAATCATTATAAATCATAATAGACAGTTAACTGTTAAGTTAATCGTATCAAATCCCATTGGGAATGATTTTTCAGTTATTTTTTTATTGTCTGTCCCAATCTCTTGCAACGAAAAAAAGCAAAATACGTTTATGATTCTGCCAAAGTGGCCTTTTTAGGCCCCCAGGTCTGTAATTGTATTTCTATTTTGAAAACTGCGCGTCGCGTCGCGTCTCGGTGTGAACTGACCCTAAGAGAAACTAAATTTTCGCGGAGATACTTATAAAACTGGATTATAAGCAAATGCCTAAGCTGTCAAAATGGAGGTCGAACCCAATGATAATAAAAGAGTGTAAACCTTTTTACTAATAATATTGGTCGAACCGATCACTGCAATCAAATGATTTTGCAATTCTGTAAATACATATTTGTTACGGTCGCGAATCATATTTTAATCAACGTACAACTTAATGATCAGGAAATTGCAAAAAACGTAAGAAAATTTGAATTTCGCGGGTTACCTTAGCGCTTCCCCCGTATGGGGAAAGCGCACTAACCACAAGTACGCACAATGTACTAACATTGTGCGTACTTGTACCCACGAAACTCATTTTTAGGGTTCCGTACCCAAAGGGTAAAAACGGGACCCTATTACTAAGACTTCGCTGTCTGTCCGTCCGTCCGTCTGTCTGTCACCAGGCTGTATCTCAAGAACCGCGATAGCTAGACAGTTGAAATTTTCACAAATTAAGTATTTCTGTTGCCGCTCTAACAACAATTACTAAAAACAAAATAAAATAAATATTTAAGGGGGGCTCCCATACAACAAACGTGTTTTTTTTCGTCGTTTTTGCCTTGTGGTACGGAACCCTTCGTGTGCGAGTCCTTACGTTTTTTTTGCACACAAAAGTAAACTTGAACAAAACTATGGTTGATATTTAATTTTGCTAATGTGTAGTGCTGTGTCGTAGACAGTTTACTCTGTTTAAGTGCTGTGTAGGTAGTAGTGACCTCCCGTATTATTATTATACTCTTTGGTAGTGACATAATCAGTCAACAGTTCAATCAACACCATGGACGTAATATATATATATATATATATATATTACGTCCATGATCAACACCATTGCGATAGGAAAAAATGTCAATGATCAACAGTTCAACACCCATAGAGTAAAGAAAGAAGAGAAGAAAAGAAATCTTCATTTCGATGATTTCGTTCAGTTGGGGCTGGTCACTACCATACAAGACAAGATTTCAGTAAAAAATTGTAGAAAAGCGCCATCTATTATCATCTGCGCAAAATATTTAGTACGTTTGAATTATAATAGATGGTGCTTTCAACAAAAAATAACTTCGATGAAATATCAATAGATTGATGGGAATTTAAAAATATTTAATTATTTTATATATAATGATGAGTATCAACAAATAATAATGTTAATAAATAATATAATTTAATGATCAGATATTCTTTATTTTGTTGTTAATTTTTTTTTTTGTATGGTAATAATGAAGCTAACACTCAAACAAAATTCGACGAATTTGAATTTCACATAGGTAGGTAATGGCGACTACCTACAACTTGCGTTGCGCGTACGCTCATTTGTAGTTTTCGTCTATTTTGCGCTGCTGACCTGCGTTGATTTGAGTTTTTACTCATCCGCCGTGAAGTATTTTCAGTGAATTAGTGAGTGAGTTGAGCTTTGCTCCTCGGTTTCATGTGTTCACCAAACTTGCGAAAAGACGCTATTATTTAGTATTATTTGCGATATAGACGCTATCATTTTGTGTTATTTGTTTTATATACTCTATTATTGTGGATTTGTGATTAAAGACGCTTGTTTGCGTGGTTAAAATCATGCCAAGGCGATGCGAATTGGGATGTTCATACAACCCGGGTAAGTGCTATCTTCATTATGTTTAGAGTATCTAATTATTTAGAATTATACCTATTTGCATAAAGTCTCACTTCATTGCTCATGTTAACATGCTGTGATTTGAAAGCTAGGCTAGTCAGCATCAGTTGAAAACCAACGTCAGGCGTTTTGCTGAACTGGGTCGTATGTGGCGTAGACGTAGGGCATAGAAAAATACATGTTCTTTTATTGTGTCCTCGTCTATGTCAATTATTATTAATAAACACTAGCTGATCCCGCAAACGCGCGTTGTTCTGCCCAGTTCTGCCATATAAATTATAAACACCTAGCGGTATGAAATTTACGACGACGTATTCTCATACCTACCAAATATACAGAAAAAATTTCATAAAAATCGGTCGAGCCTCTTCGGAGGACCACAAACACCGTGACACGAGATTTTTACATAAATACAGATTAATTCTTTGATAAACTTACTTATTCAAAAGTCTTGAATAGAAACTCGCACTTTCAAATAGTAACTTCATCGCTAGTAGTGGTTGTCCACCCCGATAACACTGACCTAATCAACATAGTGAATTTTCTTGTCATTCCGCACCCCTTTATTAGGGTTCCTTACCCAAAGGGTAAAAACGGGACCCTATTCTATTACTAAGACTCCACTGTCCGTCTGTCTGTCTGTCACCAGGCTGTATCTCATGAACCGTGATAGCTAGACAGTTGAAATTTTCACAGATGATGTATTTCTGTTGCCGCTATAACAACAAATACTAAAAACAGAATAAAATAAATATTTAAGGGGGCTCCATACTACAAACATGTTTTTTCTGCCTTGTGGTACGGAACCCTACGTTTGTGAGTCCGACTCGCACTTGGCCAGTTTTTTTACTACTATGGTAACTTAGCCAAAATCAGCTAAAACTTCATGTGTTTCATTTTTTTCAGATGTTACATACCATCAATTTCCACACCCAGAAAAGAATCCTGAAGGATTCAAAGCCTGGGTTAATATTGTTGGTGGGAAACTGGAGAGAGAAAATTTATTTTGAAAACACAACAATAAATGTCATAATTTATAGTTGGTGCCGATCAATTAATCGGATTTTATCTGGTAAAATCCAATACCGTGGTGAGGATGATGAAATTAAACTTTCAGCACTTTATTACAATAAACATAAATAAGTATATATATTGATTTTTATTTCATTCCAGGTTGCCTACTGTACTTCCAAAATGTACATAAATAATATTGTTCCGTAGCATCTCCATCTTTATGTGTATTGTTGTATTTATGTTTTTGTGTATTGTGTTTATGTGTATTGTTGTATTTATGTGTATTGTTGTATATTTGTACTAGAACGGTGTGGTCAAATTTATGGGTGTGGTACAGACCATCGAACTGAACAACTTTCTCCATAGCACCAAAATCGTAATCGAAAAAATTGTTCAGTTTGATGGTCTCAACACTCAACACCCGTAAATTTAACCACCTTTCTGGTACATCCTGAATAGAATATATTCTATAGGCAGTATATATGTATGTACCTATACGTGCCGATTAATTTAGGAGGACGATACCAGATGGCGCTTGAAATGACATTTACAAGGTTGCAGAAAAAATCCAGAGTGGGTTCTCTATTCCCAAATCATTACTCAAATCATTACTATACTCTATGCTTTACTCTTTGATTTCGTTCATTCATTCATTCATGGCTTGGTGATTTGGTCGTCGCGATTGTGATGATAGTTCTATTCTATGAATTTCTTAATATTTTTCAAGTATAGCGTTATCGTCCTCTAAGTCCCGTCGTCAGAGTTTACATGCCTGTTACTAAGTATTAAAATCAAGAAGAGTTTAATTACTTCGGCTGATAAGGAGAGAGCGACCGTGGCGGTCGGTGTTTCAGAATGGCAGAGTATTTAGCTGCTATATTTGGAACAGAAAAGGATAAGTAAGTACATATTTAGTTTTAGAAAGCTCGTACTTATCATTTCAATTACTCCTTTTGATCTTACGAATACAAAAATGTGTTAGCAAAAAATAGAGGTTATCTTTTTGTATCCTATTTCTGTGGGATGCAGTTGCTTCACTATCACTCCCTAATAACAGCTATACAGAAGTATACAGATTCGGTTTACTAAATCTGTGATACTGACACCTAAAATGTAGCCTGCTAATGGTACATCATCACCCTTGATTTGGACATAATACTTACTTTTTTATTGGACCTATGGTTTATGTCATTATAATTTATTTTTCAGAGTCAATTGTTCCTTCTATTTTAAAATCGGGGCATGTCGACATGGAGACCGTTGTTCCCGTATTCACAACAAACCAACTTTTTCACAAACAGTGCTGTTGCAAAATCTGTATGTAAATCCTCAGAATTCAGCCAAGTCTGCCGATGGCAGTCATTGTAAGTACATTTTTCTATTATTCATAATCATTGTTAATCTGCACCAAGCTTTAGAATTTGCTAAGTATATTTTTAATTCCAACCTATTAAAAACCAAGGGTCTTACCACAAAACTTTTATTACTGGGCTGGTCACATCTGTCGCATGCCAGAGGAGCTATGGGCTAAAGTAACCACACAGTGGGTCTCAAACAGCAGCAAACGACAACGCGGCAGGCCTAGAATGTGATGGCGGGACAAGCTCAACTCTTTCCACAAGAATTGGCATTTAACAGCACTGGATAGGGATAAGTGGAAGGAGGGAAGGGAGGCCTTTGCCCTGCAGTGGGACAGAAATGGCTGATAATAATAATAATGCATGATGTCAGAAAGGGTGAATGTGTATGTGTGAACCTATGTATATAGGTATTAATATCAGCTTAATTAGCAAGCTTTTAGTGTGGTTGGTTGGTGTCATTTACTGTGTCTGGTGGTTAAGTCTAATGTCAAACTCCATACATTAAACTCCTGTTATTAAAAAAAGTGGTGGTAAGAAAGCTAGCATTTAAGTACTGTTTATATTTTATTTGAATGTTTTCCACTTTCAGTGGTTGTGGCCAATGTGTCTGATGAAGAGATGCAGGAGCATTATGACAACTTCTTTGAAGATGTGTTTGTTGAGTGCGAAGACAAATATGGAGAAATTGAGGAGATGAATGTGTGCGACAACCTTGGTGACCACCTAGTAGGCAATGTTTATATTAAGGTGAGTTCTTGTTTCATTTATAAAATTGTCAATTGAAAATATGGAATGCGCCTATTTATTCTAAGATGTTGAAATAAATCTATCTAATCTAGTAATAAATTTATTGGCTGATTATTCTCATACTCATAAATTGTTATATTATTGGGTCACGCAATGAAATAAGGAACATAGGGATAAAAACATTAGTTGTGTTTATCTGACTGGGGCGGACAATAGGTTAAAGTACAACAACAGGTAATTTCCTAATTCTAAAGATCTTAATGTTGTAGATGAAAGCAGGGAGCTGTTTAGTTCCCCAAGAAAATATTTAGTTTCCATAATATACCATTTTTTATAATATTGTAGTATGGTTTTATGTTAAAAGGTACTGCTTTTTATTCATATGGAACAATCTCTTCGATATGCCTTAATGCAGAGATAATTGACGAACGGTGGTGATAATCCACATTGAACTCACTCTTAAAAATATTTCACATTAATTAAATTCCTTCACTTCACTTCTCCCTTACTAATTTCAGTTCCGTCGCGAAGAGGACGCGGAGAAAGCGGTGAATGACCTGAACAACCGTTGGTTTGGTGGTCGTCCAGTGTACGCTGAACTATCCCCTGTGACGGACTTCCGCGAAGCCTGCTGCCGGCAGTACGAGATGGGGGAGTGCACTCGCAGTGGCTTCTGCAACTTCATGCACTTGAAGCCTATTTCTAGAGAATTGAGGAGGTGAGAAATTAAGTTTTATTGAACTAATATGGTGTGTTCACCCTAATTTTCTTTTGTTGATGATTTAGACCTACAAATAGTTGCTTGAATTATGCCATTTTAACATCAAACTTTTAATTAACCTAGGTTCTGAATGCATTTTGTTGTTTGTTACTAACAAAAGTGGTGAAAGCTATTGGAACCCTATGTTTAAGTAAAATTCTGACATACTCAATAGTTTGTTAACTTACTAAGGAAAGTTTATTAGTTTAATAGTAAAGTCCTCCAGGCCGAGTTTCGGCCATGGCGACCAATCTCAAGCGGAAACTAGTCATCGGCGCGGGAGATATTATAGTGCACAAGTGTGTGCGCAGACACAGGTGCACTCTCTCTTCCTTGACTCTCATTGTTCGATGGGACGGCCATTGACGTATTTAGGGCTTTTTTTCCAGAGGGGGCCTGGCCCCTAACC
The DNA here is from genome assembly GCA_963082905.1 of Oligia fasciuncula. Taxonomy (NCBI): domain Eukaryota; kingdom Metazoa; phylum Arthropoda; class Insecta; order Lepidoptera; family Noctuidae; genus Oligia; species Oligia fasciuncula. Next base: position 7,724,661 of record OY720395.1, on the reverse strand, counting down.
TTTTTTTTTTCGTTCGGAAATCCTCATAAAAGCCCTCCATCTGGGATGATCGGAGGGTTATGTCGGTCTCCTACCAAAACTAAAACCCCACTGTTCCATCTACTACTTCTCTATCTAATACTTGTACATTCGCCGCACCCTCGACTGATATCAGCCCGCCATACCTATCGGGCTCCATCCCTAAGTGCGGGCGATTCCACGACCACCGATCCTTTTTTTTTTAGCACGTTTTTAATTATTAAATATTCTGCTCATAAAAGATTTTCGTCAATTTGGAGAATACCCATAAACCCTACAAAATGCTTACCACTTTCGAGAACTAAATAAAAAAAACTGGCCAAGTGCGAGTCGGACTCGCACACGAAGGTTTCCGTACCACAAGGCAAAAACGCCGAAAAAACACGTTTGTTGTATGGGAGCCCCCCTTAAATATTTATTTTATTTTTAATATTTGTTGTTATAGCGGCAACAGAAATACATAATTTGTGAAAATTTCAACTGTCTAGCTACTGCGGTTCTTGAGATACAGCCTGGTGACAGACAGACAGACGGACGGACGGACGGACGAACGGACAGACAGCGAAGTCTTAGTAATAGGGTTCCGTTTTTAACCTTTGGGTACGGAACCCTAAAAATGCATCGATCGAAGCGGCAGCGACGACGTGCGCCTGCTTGTCACTTTGCATTGTGGGCTGTGGCACGAAACTTAAACGTACCTACTCTAGCTATAGCTCTACGTTGCGTATTATTAGATTCAATTATTTTTGTTATTTCAAATGTAATTAAATGGAATGTATTATGTAGGTAATAGGTAATAAGTTTGTGTAGGTCTTGTTGGTAGATTATTTAATTGATTGCTTTTGTGTGACGTTATATTATGTAAGTATCCAGTTTAGAATTCCGAATAGGTCCCCAAACATCCTCGGGTGGGCACCAGACCATTCTAGGATGGGCACGGCCCACCCGGCCACCCCTCTATATACGCATATGGGGACGGCAATCCGACACGACTGGAGAGGGATCAGGCGCAGGTCCAACGGCTTGACGGAAAGTTTAATAGTAGTTAGTGTAGTAACTGCAATAAATTTATTACAAAAACTTCCAAAATATGATATGTCGTAGCTTTGAGTAATATAAACATTTGATAAGAAGTTGCACTAAGCTTTGATAAACGGTGCAGTTATTGCATATTGTATTTCTAATCAAATATTTAGTCACATATTCAGTGCTTTGTCTGATTGCGTTATGTTATAGTTAGATGTTTAATAAACATTTCTGTACTCACAGAAGAACAGTATGACTACTCAGGCCCGAAAGAGATAGGAGTATACACCGACGGATGAAAGACCCTGGAGTCAGAGTTTTTCACACGACCCAACCTTAACATAAATATTTCCAGCTCGCTGGGAATGTTCAACACCATCTACCAGGTGGAATGTGCGGGCATTATACAAGCGGTTTACGCCATAAAAGCCAGAAGAGTTACGGACACCCATTTACGTATACTCTCCAGCAGCGCCTCAGTACTCCAATCCCTAGGGAAAAAGTATGTTACCCCGAGAGTGTAGAATGTCACAATACGAGTAACGGTATTTCACCGCAACACAGTGACACAGCAGATCACTAGGTAACGACGCAGCTGATGAAAAAGCCAAGAGAGCATCCAGCGCGTCAGTCTGTGGACCCGAACCTATCGTACCAATCTCTTTTAACCAGCTACGCGCACGTTGGCTACAGGAGTTCACCTATACACAAGTGGAGAAATGGCGGACTTCGACACCGGGTTGCAGGCTGTCCAGGGAAGCTATGACATCCACCAGGCGGTTAGTACGCCTGGACAGGAACGGCCTGCGCCTGGTAACGGGGATCATCACGGGATACTGCTTGCTAAAGAAACACTTCCACACAATAGGCATAATGGAGACTCCTCTGTGCAGGGCATGCATGGAGGCTGAGGAAACAGTTGCGCATGTGCTCTTTGAATGCACAGGCGTCACCTAGATTAGAACAAACACCCTCTGCTCAAACAGATGTTCTAAACAGACCAGGGGGACATAATCAACTTCTGGAGAGAGATGGGCTGGTTTGAATTACCACCGATGGCCGCCATGGCCCACGCACAATGGTCTACCTGAAGGACGTGCGGAAACCAAACCCTATAACATAGAACAATATTAACATTTCAATCTGTAAAAATAAGCTAATATTATGTCTATAATACCTTATTTTCTATAGACCTAAAATCCTACTGAAGTTTGTTGTGCTCCATCGCAGGGCAAACGCTTCCTTTATTTCTATTTTTCCTGATCTATTTCAAATTGCAACCAATCCTTCAGGTCAAGTCTCGCTATCTCTTCTAGACTAATGCCTCATCATTATGTTCCAGATACTTGTACTCGCGTCGCAAGGGCTCGCGTCGTTCGCGCAGCAGATCCCGCGACCGTCGCCGCCGCTCCCGCTCCCGTGGTGGTGGTGGCGGCGGTGGCGGCGGCGGTGGCGGAGGTGGTGGTGGCGGTGGCGGCGGTGGCGGCGGTGGTGGCGGCGGCGGTGGCGGTAACGAGAACCGACGCCGCGATCCGCCGCGCAACTCGCGCTCCGGACGCTACTGACCGTGACATGAACGTTCACGAATCGTCCACGAGGTGCGTCGACACTGACATCGCATACCATATATTTTATCCTTACGCTGTTAGGACACCGACGCTTACCGCTGCAATATCAAAGCAATACTTTTTCATTTTGTTCGCTTCCAACCTTTTTGCAGCCCACTGCCTCGGTGTGCTAACGGCGTTACCACGTTCTGAGGACTTTATACTTACTACATGGGTGTCTTAGTTTATGTCCGGCCTGACTATTTGCAGTTAGTAAATGTGTAATGTTCCCATCAATCTCATTTCCATGTTATTTGTTAAATAAAGCTATGATCATACATTAAGTCACCTGTGCATGCTAGGTCTACCTATAGAGTAAACAGATGTACACGTCTTTTAAAAAACTGTCTGAACCCAAACAATATTTAATTTATTTTAATGTATTTTTCTCTTTACAAAAATACGATTGGATACTAAAATACGATGATAATGTAAGAATGTGGATGACGTGTTTGATGTTAGTTGGATATTGTTATTTTTCTAGTGTTGTAATAAATACTGCAGTAACATACAGTGGTCTGACTTCCATTAAGAATGTATTTTTAGTTTAATAGCATATTTTTAACTTTAATACTTTAATATTTCTGTCGTCATTTTTTATTTAAGACTGTGGATATTGCAGTACCCTTAACTCGGTTCTCGGACAGTGTATTTGTAAGAAAATGTGGACTTTGAAAAATAATTATAAGTTTAATTTCTTTAATACTGCTCTTTATTTACCTATAACCTTTTGGATGAATAAGTGCACTTTGTTCACAAGACAGATCTTGAGATAAGCCATTTTAAAGCATGTGATTTTAGAAAATGAAGTTGCTGCCATATATATTATTATTTCTTAATTATGTTTAATTTAGACTCTTCATAAATATCTTCCCAGAAAGTCATATTATCTTTGTTAGGGTTCCGCATGCATTCGAGTTCTTTTCCTATGATATAATAATTTCGTTCAGATTCCTTGAATGGTTTCCATTCTACAGCTCCACTCGACGTAGGATTCCTGAAAAAGAGAAATAGTTAAATTAGAAATATGGCTTGTTGCAACAAATTAGAGTTATGTGAAGATGACATTATGCAAACTGTGTATTTTAGTCTATGTTTTTTTTGGGAATAGAAAATATAGATACAATAATTATGTTAAGCTTACCCGGTTGTAGCAAAATCAGTCCAAAGTCGCACAATACTTTTTATAATTTTTCTAGATTCATCTGTCAATGGTACATCTAAGCATGTGATGTTGAAAAGATATGGCAAATCATCAGAGTGGCATACACCTTTCAAGGAATCCATTTTGTAAGACTTCTTTGTGAAGTTTCTCTCAGTTTCTGCAGCAAACTGGTAAAAGTAAACTGGTTCTGAAACGTACTGGGCGTGGTAACGTGCATATCTAAGGATGTTGTACAAAAATACTCTGTCCGTTTCTAAATCCGAATATTCTTGTATCAGTTCCATTGATATCTGTTGATCGTTAAAATATTGCTTTCGTATCCTTCCGTCGGCTTTCTGAATTCTTTCTGGTTCCCATTTCAGTTTCAATTCTCTTGGAACTACAGCGCCCGGGGTGGACAGAAAGGGAACTATAACGGGTAGTTTTCTTGCTACTTCTATACCATCGCCTGAGGTGTATCCTAATATTAGAGGCACTTTAGCCATGTGCCCATTTTTCACTAATTCTAATGGTGATTCTGATAAAAATTTGTTTGCCTCAGAACCAGCTTTTTCGACTACTGGAGCAAATAGAATAGTGTCCATTAAGTCATTGCATTTTAATTCTAACATTGGTAACTGAATGCCAACTAGGGATGACGCTGGCACGCTTTTCAAGAACTCTAAAAGTTCTGCTGGATCGTCTGTTTCCTTTCCAAGCAATTTTCCAAGTTGAAAAGACCTTTGACGTGCATAGATATTGTAGCTCCACTCATTAAGGCAGACTCCACTTTGGCATATAGCTTTATTAAATAATCCCTCACTCATCTTGGATAATAAGTGACAGGACACTGAAGCAGATCCTGCGCTGCAGCCAAAGATAGTCACATTGTTGGGATCGCCTCCAAATGCTGCGATATTTTGCTTCACCCATTTTAAAGCGAGAACTTGATCTTTCATGCCAGCATTACCGGGACATTCTTCAGTGTCTAAACATAGAAAGCCTAAGACTTCTAGTCTGTAGTTGATTGTCACTAATACGACGTCACGTTCCATGAAGAATTCTGGTCCATAGAAGTCTGAGTCTCCGGATCCTGTGTAGAAGCCACCGCCGTGGATCCAGACCAATACAGGGCGAGGTTTGGGTGGTGTGAGTGTTTTGGTGTATACGTTAAGGTAGAGGCAGTCTTCGCTGCCGGGTTCCATGCGGTTCATACGTTCGTTGTACTGCGGGCAGACGGGGCCGTGCTGCGACGCGTCGCGAACACCCTGCCATGGTGGGGGGGGCTCCGGTGCCTGCAACGAAAAAGTATACATCGGTAAGCAAGTAGAGAGAGGATGTAATCTCCCTATGAGCAGAAAGTAGGCAGGTCGACGATACTCTCGGCAACTAGTGTGGATTTGGCCCTCGAACCTTATGCTCCAGTCTGTGCATGAAGACCTGCATTTTGAGCAAGTCGACAACGCCGCATGTCTACACGCAGCAAACGATTGGGCACACCATAAACGACATACCTAAAATCTATGACGATAACCGGCATAGTAGTTCTAAATTCTAGGTTTGATTAGACTGCTTGCTAATAACTTGCATCGACCGGAACTATTATAAACGGGAAATATTTAAATGGTCTTCTAAATACTTTTTGAGCTTCTAATGATGTACACTTTTTAGGGTTCCGTACCAAAATGGTAAAACGGAACCCTTATGGTGAGACTCAGTCTGTCTGTATGTCACAACTGGATATCTCAAGAACTACTAATGCTATCAACTTGAAATTGGGAATAGTTTTAGATGACGTTTCCCCAACTATTTTGCAAATAAGAAAGAAATAAAAATATATGTATATTTTTTGCAACAGGGACTGAAAGGGGGTCTGAAAAATTTGAAGTAGGGCTACTACTAGGGTGGGGTAGGGTAGATTTTCATTTTATGATTTATTTTGACAATTTTTGTGAGAAATTTTATTATTTTTTATTAGCTTGGTGGACAAATCAACGACGACTGAGGGGCCGCGCGGGGTAAGGCCCCCGGAATGCGTTCGGATACTTGAATTTAGTTCTTTTGATCGACAAAATTTATCAAACAAAAATCGCCGAAGTTAATGATGAAATCTTTGTGACAAAATTTTAAATGGTTAAATAATAACATAAGGGGTAAATTCCGATGTAACTAATATAGTAATTGTTCAGTATACACTATAATTTTTACATATGGGGTGAAATTAAACAAAATTTAGGCAAGAACTTTGAGTATTCATGAGATCAATAAATGTAGTGTAGAAAATAACGGAGAGGTAAATGATTTCCAGGATAGTTTTTTGTAAGTTTAAATATTTTATCATACTTATATTATGATTTTATTTATTACTAGTTACAAAAAAAAATACAAATTATAAACTGAAGTAAATTTTACGCAATGCTTAATGGATATTTAAGCCTTATTGTGGAAGAACAGCAAAAAATGCTATTTTGAAAATCTATCCGGTATCATAATATGGAAGAGCGCAGTTTGCACATTCTCAAACATTTCTTCTTTTTTTTTTAGGCCGCATAGTTTTTGATTATTGATGAAAAATGTAAAAAAAAAAAATACCGTTCCCCTCCCGAAGGTTGCAAAGAGAAAAATTTGAAATAATTCTATGTGATAGAAGTTTATGTAAAGATTACAGGAAAAATAAAACGAAGTCTCTAAATAGCACACTTTTCCAGAAATCATCAACAAAAGTTACATTAGTTTCACTATCGGTCAAGAGATGGCGCTGACCTAAAACTGCAATATTCTACACCGCAGCGTGCAGTGCTAAAATTCTCTGACAAATATAAGCCTCGCCTATAAAAAATTTAAAAACATGATGGTACGGAACCCTCGGTGCGCGAGTCTGACTCGCTCTTGGCCGGTTTTTTTTAAATAATGAAGCCTCTTTTTAACATTCTGGCCTTTTCTTAGAGTTGATCGCAGTAACTAGGTAAGCACTAGGTAGGTACCCCGACAAAACTAGTTAGGTGGTTGGAACCGTGAAATGTGACTGGTAAATGGGTTAGGCTAGCTGCGCGCGAGCCGAGCCAGCGCTACAACGGCTACAACCAAGCCGGTCGCAGTTAGGTACTTGGCTATTTAGTATTTTTAGGACCCCAAAATAGGAATTATTTGAGGTTCACAAAAAGAGACGAATCAATTAGAGCATTGAATAATATTTTCAGGAGCGCACTAAGGGTATTATTAGAGGTTCGATTAAGTACACACACAGTAGGTACTGGTTTGTTTAGAAGAATTTGAAGTCTACAAGCATCGTATTAACAGAAACCTTCACAAAAAGTGCAATACGTTTAAAAAAAGCGTTTTTTTCTTCATTTCCTAGAATGTATAATATTTTCTATTGTAGGTACCTACTAAACTTTAAAATACATAATCAACCCAAGGTAACAACTACTTGATATGGTAATATAATTTGCTGTCTAATGAAGGTAGGTACCTACTTGTAAAGTTAGAGTGTACCTAAGTAAAATTTTCATTCGATGCGTCTACTACGCGAATACCATCTTAATAATATGCTTACAGTCTCCCAAGTGAATACTAATGTGCATGCTTAGGTATGCTTTCATTTGAAGTGAAGAAAAAAACGTTACAAAGTGTGTAGGTATGTCTTCATTTGTTACTCACCTTGAATCTTAATTCTCCAAGAGGCGGCTTTGCATATGGTATGCCTTTGAACGCGACGTAATTCTCGACACCACTGCAAACAACTCCCTTTAACTCGCCTTGCAAAGTCTTGACTAGTGGTAGCTGCATATCGCCACTAACTCTGTAAATTGCAATAACTTGAATATTTATAGTCTTTAAAGCTATTTGAGAAAACTAGTCATAATTATTCGCTAAGCTACGGCTAAATGAAACTTGCACATAGGTAAATTTAATTTACCGCGTGAAACTGTCTATTGGTCGGATGCCAGAACAGTCATGTATATAGGTACACTAGTAACCTTGGCTACGGATTGCCCTATGTGATGCATAGAGACAAGATAAATAAAATTAGTGCCGTATACATCTATAAAAGGCGTGCAGATAACAGCGTCGTGTATGATTACGTATTTCTACATTCTACATGAACAATTAGGTAATAACAAGGAGAGTGTATCGCGAAATCTAATGCATTGTTGCATATTAGGTATTTGAATGCTCTTCAGATATGAAAGCAGTTTGTTACATTAAAAAGGTGTTGTTAGCTTACTATAAATTAGCTTGCTACATATTAGTAATCTGTGCTATAAATAGTCGCCAAGGTTCCTTATTCCTTATGCCTAAAAATGGCGGGTTCTATGTTCTATGGACAGTGCTGCTGACCGACCGCGACGGAACATCGTCCATCTGTGACGTAGCTACAAATGTTTGGTGTCATAAGCAGTCACGCACGATCACGATATAGGTAAGCTCAATGTCTTCTTTGTTATCTACATTATAGGTAGGTACCTACTGTAGAACCTACCTACGTAGGTAAACATGTCTCGAATCTAGACTGTGTTTGGCCGTTTTCTGTTACAATTTTATTGCAGTTAACTTCAATGCTACTTTCAACGTAAAACCAGTAAAACGGTGTAGGTAGGAGGTACCTACCTATCTATTGAAGCAGAAACACCACGTGTTTGTACAAATTGTTTGAATAGCAATTGAGTTGGTGTCTTTTAATTTTTTTCGTCGGTGCGGTATCACTGCAAGTGGATGCAATTTACTTATGTATAATATTAATAATAAAATAATAATACCGAATATTATGGAGATAAAATAATACCGAGATTAGGTTATTTTCATCCAATCAAACGTCAACACGAAAATGTTACGCATACCAATCGTTTTAATTATGACAGAACTTTTTGATTGAGCAATAAGTATTCAATTTGTTATTCATCGCTATGATAATTTATTCTGTATTAACATACTTACGTTTTGACTTCATACGCTCTAAAAGTTCGTCTTTATGTTTTTAAGCTCTAGCTAGTGCATAAAGGTTTTTTTTTTTCTTAGACAGATAATCAGGCTCAACAGCCACAAGCAGGATATAATGCTAGTTAGATAGTGTGTTAAAAACATAATACTTACAACTAATTTGATACGATAGAAAAAAATCATGAAGATACCTCTGAAAACTTTGATTTTACAATAAAAACCATACTTAGATTGTAAACTTCGCAGATTAAAGTCGTTATTTTTTTTTCATTTGCTTTAATTTATATCGCTTCTGGGTTTTCTATCGTTAATTGAATAAAACAAGATAAACTAGTTGTCATTTATTATTTTAAAACGCAAAGAAACGTTTTTATGACTTGGCAGCATGAAGTACCTACCCAAGTCGAATGACGGCTCCTACAAACAGGCGTGCCTAGAGATGTGCCGTTGCCGGCAATATTGCCCGAAGTGGGAATATTGGTGGCAAGATTGCCGGCAATATTGCCGGGAGTGGAAATATTTGGGAATTTTGCTTAATTATAAGTCAAATTATCTACGAAAACTTTTTACAATACTTAAAATTAGCATTTAAAGGCCATAATCTACATTGTGTACAATAAAATATTGTTTTGGGTAAAATTGCCAAAATTGCCAGCATTTTTGGCAATATTCCCGGTATTTTACCGGCAATATTGCCTATATTGCCATACACGGTAGTGACTATAAGAAATAACACATAAATATTGAGATTAGAATTGAAAATCGTTGTGTATTGAATAAAACTGGCCAAGTGCGATTCGGACTCGCACACGAAGGGTTCCGTACCACAAGGCGAAAACACCCAAAAAAAACACGTTTGTTGTATGGGAGCCCCCCTTAAATATTTGTTTTATTTTGATTTTCGTATTTGTTGTTATAGCGACAACAGAAATACATAATTTGTGAAAATTTCAACTGTCTAGCTATCGCGGTTCTTGAGATACAGCCTGGTGACAGACAGACGGACGGACGGACAAACGGACAGACAGCGAATTCTTACTAATAGGGTCCCGTTTTTAGGGTTCCGTAGCCAAATGGCAAAAAACGGAACCCTTATGGATTCGTCATGTCTGTCCGTCCGTATGTCACAGCCACTTTTTTCCGAAATTATAAGAACTATACTGTTGAAACTTGGTCAGTAGATGTATTCTGTGAACCGCATTAAGATTTTCACATAAAAATAGAAATAAAACAATAAATTTTGGGGGTTCCCCATACTTAGAACTGAAACTCAAAATTTTTTTTTCATCAAACCCATACCTGTGGGGTATCTATGGATAGCTCTTTAAAAATGATATTGAGGTTTCTAATATAATTTTTTTCTAAAATGAATAGTTTGCGCGAGAGACACTTCCAAAGTGGTAAAATGTGTGTCCCCCCCCTGTAACTTCTAAAATAAGAGAATGATAAAACTAAAAAAAATATATGATGTACATTACCATGTAAACTTCCACCGAAAATTGGTTTGAACGAGATCTAATAAGTAGCTCAACTGTGAAAATTTAAAAACATATGATGGTACGGAACCCTCGGTGCGCAAGTCCGACTCGCTCTTGCCCGGTTTTTTAACCCTTTGGGTACGGAACCCTAAAAAGGCATAAATTCGAAACATTTCTTTTAATGTTGTACTTGTTTTTCATATACATATAAAATACAGGTATAAGTATATGTATAATATTGGAAATAACAAAGTGTCAATCTTGACAAATATTTTATGATCGATATACTACACTAAATTTAACTAAACGATGATTACAATTGCAGTAATAATAAAATATATTGGTATTATTTGACAGGCAACTTTGGCAATATTGCCAATGTTGCCGGCAATATTGGTATTTTACCGGTAGCGGCAACATTGGGAATATTGCCGGCAGTGGCAATATTGCCACCAGGCACATCACTAGGCGTGCCACGCGACGCGAATCGCGTGCGACACAAAGGCACCGCAAGTCGCGCAACGAACGGTGCCTCTGTGTCGCGCGCGATTCGCGTCGCGTGTCGCGCCTTTTTGTAGGACCCTTCACACGTCATGTTGCAAATAAAAAAAAAACTTAAAAAGTTTCGTGGCGGGAATTAGCTATTATCTTCAATTTTGTAACATTTTGGAACAGTGAAAATAGTTTTATATACTTTAAGCCAGCAGGGTAATTGCGTAACACACTATCAGTAGCAATGGGTTTCATTTTGACAGTTTGACAACATTCATTGCGTTATTTGCGTTGTTGAGCACACACATTTTTCGAACATATGGAGCAATGGATTAGAAATATGCTTCAAAATGATTTAAATTGAGAGGAATACTTAGTGTGTTACGCAATTAGGGTGCTGTTTCATTTTCTCGCAATCGAAGTGAAAAGCAGTGTTTAACTCGGGCATAAACGAGCCATTTTACTCTATCCGAACTCCCTCGGAGACGGAGTTCTGAGCCAATGCGTCACTGGCTCAGAACTCAGAGGGAGTGGTGTGGCTTGGTTCGATTCTCCTGTCGGGATATTGGGGCAAATGTTGGTTCATAGTTATGTATGATCAATCCATTGATCGAGCGTAGGTAATTAGGTATGCTATTCGTCACCTGGTTTGTTAATATAATACTTATGGATTATTATACTCGTAAATCCGCTATACCTACATGTCACTAAACATTATTAACTCCACCCCATTTTTCCCCATAGGTAAACAGAGTTGTTTATTTTAGTAAACTGAAGACAAATCCTGAAGGTTGCCTACTGCAACACGATGAATATATGGATCAGCTCTAAAATAGCATATGCACAACAAGGAACGGGGGAACACGGAATTAGGGATGAGCAAGTGAATGGAAAACTGGAAGGGAGGTTCTCAAAAAGTTGGTTTCGTACAAAGAAAGTGCTTTCTATTTGACAAAGCATCGTGAAGTATCGTGTTTAGCAGTTTTGAATCGTAGGTATGGAATATTATTAAGAGCGTTTACGCCGTAGTACGGCATTTCTTATAAACTTTTAAGCCCTTATTTTTCGAAATTAATGAACCAATTTTAATGAAACTTCATCATACGCATAAGCAAGATGATACAAAGGTCTAAAAAGCTAATAGAGAACATTTTCGAAAAATAGTGTTAAGTACAGCCAAATTAGACCGATTTTAAATTTTCCATAGAAACAGAGATTTTCAGTTATCTTTTTTTAAATAAGACATTTCGAAAATGTTTTCTACTAACTTTTTAGACCTTTGTATCCTACTTTTGCGTGTGAAGTTTCATTAAAATCGGTTCATTAATTTTGAAAAATAAGGGCTTAAAAGTTTGTATAAAATGCCGTACGGCGTAAACTCCTAAGGTAGCCCGCGAAATTCAAATTTTCTTACGTTTTTTGCAATTTGCTGGTCAGTATTAAGTTGTACTTACATTGATTTAAATATGTTTCGCGGTCGTAACAAATATGTATTTACAGAATTATACTCATTACAATCAGTACCTAATACTTACAACTTGTTAAGTTAGTAGAATAATCTAATAATAACCCCACCGCCGTATCTCTACGTTGACGTCGTGGTGGGGCTTGCGCGCTCCGAACTCTAGGCCTGAGCCGTAAGAGTTTACTTTGCCGGAACAGGTCTAATGTGAGGAGCCAGACCAAGAGGGATACAGAAACCAGCAGGTCAGCATGTGGCTAGCTGTTGGGCAGTAGCGACCCCACGGACCCTATCTCCCGGGAGAAGTCTTGTTCCTCACCTCATTCTTGCCTTTATTGGCCGGCTTGAGTGGAGATTCGCAAGAGCAAACATGCTCGGAGGAAGGAAGTATTCCAGTAAGATGCTGGTAGGGATCTTGACCGTACTTCCGGGATTGTCCTGATAGCCGTAGAATACCTCTCCACTCCTCATAAGCACCTCAGGACGTGTTGCCCCCTTGTCGCTACGTCACTATGTGCTAGCGGCTGTTTTCGGGGGCCCATTATTGAGTGTGCAAGTCACCCCCTGCTATTTTATCTGTGTATATATAAAGCATTGATCAGGCAGGGGTCATAGTTTTACTATATTTTCTGGAAACCGGTCCACTTTAGCCACCCAAACCAATAGTCCAACTTTTTATTTTTCCATATCCTGCAATAGTCCTACACCAACCGGGGGTTATCCTTGGGTGCACTTGCATTGCATACAGGGATAATCGTCGGTTAGTGCCGCATTTCATTAAAATTTCGTAAGGGGCCTCTGCGAGTTGGCTTCGGTCCCTCGTACGCCTTCCAAAGGACCGGGACCGCATGGTCCCGAGCTATGTAAAATATATAAAAAATAATAATAATAATAATCTATAATCCCCAAATGTCAAGATTTCATGAAATAGTCATTCTTGGGGATTACTTGGTCAGAGAGTTGTGTTGATAACTTTAGTGATTATAATTCTGTAAATACTTATTAGTGACAGCCGCGAATGACTCGCGGCTGTATATTTTTTTTTTACGTTTTTTAAAAACGTAAAAAAAAATGAATTTCGCGGGCTACCCTGGCGCTTTTGCCTTAGGGTCTCCCCACATTTATCGACGCGGAATCTGCTAACACCGGTCAAAAAAACCTTTATGTCTACGTAATAAGGGTGTTACTTACTAATACCATTCGCATCGGCTCGGCTCGGACGACGCGTCGCGACGCCGGCCGGCCGACGGCGAAACGAGCGATAAGGGCGATAAGTCGAGTAGTGTGGTGATACGCATTCGGCTTAAGCCGATTCCGCGTCGATAAATGTGGGGAGACCCTAATGGGTAGCTCACCGTCCGATGAGGACCAGGCCCGTGCCGGACGGCGCGTACGTGTTCGCTTCGCACTCAAAGAGATGTCAACATCGAGGACCACCCCCATAGGGCCGAAGCCTGCCAGGTCAGCGGGATTGTCCGAAAGGGTTACCGCTGGCCCGGCACATAAATGGCTAAGGAAGGAACACGGGTGGGTTTTAGTCAGTAAGAGTCTGTCACTCCCTTGATCCCTTCCGCTCCACCCAGAGCGGGAGGGGTCATTTGATGATTTCCCATCCACAAAAAAAAAAGTTAGGTTAGTTAGTCACTAAAAACAAAAGTACTTAGGCATATTTATTTTTAAACTTCCACCATTTCATTGTTAAAAATTACCCGCATAGAAAAGTACTTACAGGCTAATTATTTTAGTCTCACCGCGCGGCGCACAGAAATGACAACATATTGATCGCCAATGCATAATTAAATCTGTTTGGTTATAAACAGATGTGTGTAACACTTGGAGTTCTTTATATTATAACACCTTACGAGTGATACGCGAAGCATATGTAAACGAATGGTAGGCACGAAAGCCGGGTGTTGTTTATCTGTTTTATCTTTAAAAATTGTATTTTATCACCGATAACTAAGTAGTGCTCAATATAACGGTTTTCAGAATCATTATGACTGATTAATCTTTTAATTGATATAACAAACGGTTTGTCTCAAACAAGAACTTTGGAACTATTATCAGGAATACAGGGAGTACCTAGGTAGGTACCCACTGTTAGCTACAGCTCAGAAATGAAAAGAGTGCAAAAAAAACTAAACACATTATTTAAACACATATACATATATTTATTTCCTTTCTACAATATCTACTTATCTGTAAAAACACTCGTAAAACTTCGAAACAATAAATCTTGTACTTAATTGCTAAGATTTTAGATTTTAAAAATTGCAACGACTTATTACACTGATACGGAAGCCTTGTTCGCTGCTTGGCGTCTCGAACAAGAAGGCCGGCTGTCAGTTGTCTTCTCTCCATGGACGTAATCTTCTCTCCCATCGAGGATGACAATAAATGTCATCATGAACGAATAAATAATTGATTGAAGTTACATACGAATATTATTCAGTAGATAGTTACCAGATGCAAGCTAACACTACCTAAGTTAAGACTTCGTAGTTCATGTCGTGTCTGTGTGGTAAAAGGAGACTGACCAAGTGTGATTCGAAAGTTTGATCTATGAACTGTGACTCCTCACTCAACCTTATACATAGTTATTGCACCCTAATTGCGCAACAGTCTTTCAATCACAATCTGAATAATTTTGAAGGATATTGTTAAATCCATTGCTTCAATAATTATTATGTTAGAAAAAATTGTCTGTTCAACAACGTAAATAACCTAATGAATCTTATTGAACTGTCAAAATGAAACCCATTATTACCTCGCCGATAGCTTCCAAAATCCTAATTCTATATCTGAACTCGCTTGGTCGTACATCCTGGAAAGAGATCCTTAATTTAGTTTCTGTACTATTAGGTAATAATTTGTATAAATAACTTAATCTATAGTGACATGGATAATAAGCTATAAAATAACCGTCACTTTTCTACGTTTTCAAATCGTGCATGTGAACAACACCAGCCGCCGACGCGCGACATAACTGTCACCGCAGGCATAGACAACATCAAAAATTTACGTAAACTAGCTAATAATTGTTTCTTAAATACATGAATAAACGAAACTATCTGTAAGTGTACGTTTCGATTCAACTATTATTTTGAAACGTCTGACGTTCCGACTCCGACACATCCAACTTTAAGTTATTTTTACCGACTTCACAAAAAGGAGGAGGTACTATGTTCGGGTGTTTGTATGTTTTTTTTTTTTTTGTATGTTTGTTCATCGAATACTCCGCCAATTGCCGACGGATTTTCAAAATTCTTTTTTTGTTCGAAAGTAGATAGTTCTGACGTAGTCCCATTGTCACCAAGTTAGGATCTGATGATGGGATCTTATAGAAATCGAGGGCAACCCTCAAATTTTATAGGCTGACTTATTGTTTTTCGCATATTTTATGAAGTATCTTGTGTATTTGTGTATGGTTGTCACCATCTCAGGTAGCTGGGCTGATGATGGAAGCTACAACTCCTTAACAGTAAGAAGTTACTCGAACAGGCAAGGACTGTTTTAGTAAATTGTTTTGATGTTTGATAGGGCATTTGCCACATTTGGTCTCATGATCATCAAGTCATGACCTGATGCTGCAGTCAAGATAGTCTGCAGAGTACCTAACTTCTCGACAAGTAACAGCAGATATATCGTGTTTAGGCTCATTGAAAAGGGCTCGATGTGTGGATAAACGTACTGTTACTGAGAAACACCGAAGACCTGATGCTGTAGCCAGGAGCATCAGAAAAAGTACAAACCTTGAAATTACAGCACCGTACTCGTATTTGGGCTCATTTTAAACAGGACTAAGTTTAAGTTCAATGCAATGTTGGCATAAGTCTGGCCTGATGCTGCAGCCAGGATTATCAGCATCTAGTCTAAAAACTAATAAAAGGAGAACTCCTCAACAATTAACGTCCCTGCATCGAGAAAAGGAATATTTTATAAAAAGGCGATGGGCAAGTTGACATTATTCTATTGTAACTTAGATAAATTATAAATAGACCCACTAAAAAGCGAGAAATAAAAACTTTTTAACAAAAAAAAAAACGACTTCCAAAAAAAACACTACAAACTGAAAAATAACTTAAATTTCGGAAGTCGGTGGCAAAAACTAAAATACTGATCCCTAAGACACCGACTTCCGAAATTTAAGTTATTTTTCAGTTTGTAGTGTTTTTTTTGGAAGTCGTTTTTTTTTTTGTTAAAAAGTTTTTCGCTTCAATTATTACCTATTTTAAGTGGTTTGACTGACTTCCGACACATCCATCAGCTTTTCCCAGTTGAGACAATGTTTTCCTCTTAGTTCCAGTTGGGCAGTTGGACATTTTCGAAAAAAAGATAACTGGAAATCTCCGTTTCTATGAAAAGTTTAAAATCGGTCTAATTTGGCTGTAACACTATTTTTCGAAAATATTCTCTGCTAACTTTTTAGACCTTTGTATCCTGCTTATGCGTATGAAGTTTCATTTAAATAGGTTCGTTCATTTCGGAAAACAAGGGCTTGAAAGTTTGTATGAAATGACGTTCGGCGTAAACGCTCTTAAAAACTAATCGCTAAGTAGGTAGGTACAATACTCTACATGAGAAATTGTATAAACTAGAGTGATGATCAAATATATTAATAGATAGATAACTTGTACTTGTGTAGGCTAAAAGTCACCCAAAGGGCAATGGAGAGGGCTATGCTTGGAGTCCCTGCGTGATCGAATCAGGAATGAGGAGATCCGCAGGAGAACCAAGGTAACCGACATAGCCGAAGAATTGCCAAACTTAAGTGGCAGTGGGCAGGGCACATTGCTCGCAGAACAGATGGCCGAAAGGTTCTGGAGTGGCGACCGCGTACCGGAAGACGTAGCTTTGGAAGGCCTCCCACAAGGTGGTCCGATGACCTTGTGAAGGCCGCAGGAACCCGTTGGATGCGAGAAGCACAGAACCGGTCGAAGTGGAGGTGCTTGGGGGAGGCCTATGTCCAGCAGTGGACGTCTTTCCGCTGAAATGATGAGATACTTGTACGGTAGCCGTCTCTTACTTTTTTCCAATGTGCGTTTAGTTTGTGCAGAATAAACAAATTTTATTTCTTATCTTTTCTTTCTTTCTAACTTCTTAAGTTTGGTTACGGCTTCTTTGTCCTGAAAATAGTTTAAAACTTCTTAGCTTCTTAGACAACAAGAAGGTAAGGTAGTACTGTGGGTAATTTATCTTTTAGTAAGAACTTTGGACAACGTCGCCGTTCGTAGCCATTATATTCGCCATTCCCAACTCCAAATGATATTTGGATTCAGATTGCTTTTTATTTAAAACAATCTAACGTAATTTATGATTCGCTGTTTTTAATAAACAGGTGTAAAGTATATGCAAATAAAGGGAGCGAAAATTTATGAAATTCCATAAATTTTAATAAATCAAATGGAGTGCAAATATAATTTAATATAAGGGTCGTTTTCTTAAGTGACATTTTTAGCTGTTTACGTTTAAATCATGGTGCATTAATTGAGACATTTGTCGTATCTTTTAAATCTTGATTTTAGGTTTATTTCATCATCTGCCTAGCCTTTTCCCAACTTTGTTGGGGTCGGCTTCCAGTCTTTACACGAAGCGATTGCCTATCTGGCCTCCACAACCGAGTTACCTACTGGGTCATAATAGGCTTGGCTTGGTAAGACTGGTTGTTAGGGTTTCGTAACGACTGTTTTTTTTTCCCGATGGGAAGTCATCAAATGACCCCTCCCGCTCTGGGTGGAGCGGGAGGGGTGTGAGTGTCAGACTCTTACTGACTAAAACCCACCCGTGTTTCTTCCTTAGCCCTTTATGTTCCGGGCCAGCGGTAACACTTTCGGACAATCCCGCTGACCCGGCAGGCTTCGGCCCTATGGGGGCCCCATAGGGCCGAAGCCTGCCGGGTGCTCCTCGATGCTGACATCTCTTTGAGGCGCGCGTGGAACACGTACGCGCTGTCCGGCACGGGCCTGGTCCTGATCGGACGGTGAGCTACCCATTACTCTCCGCCCGCAGGCCCGCGCCTACGGTGGCCGGGAGTCGTCCCGTGGCTCCCGACGCCCGGAGCGTCTCCCGCGGCAGCTGGGACGGGAGGCTCTCTCCCTGAGCCGTCCCGCCACCTCATTCGCTAGCATGACTGCTTCGCAGAAGGAGGTGACTGCCTCCCACTCCCTCTCGCCCCGGACCATGGCTTGCACCAGGGCCGGACGCGAGAGGTCAAGCCCAAGCGGCAGACCTCCACCGTGTGCTCCACCGTGTCCTCTGGGCGATCCTGGCAATGGTAACTCCCGGGCGTTTCCTCCCGCCTGATGATGTGCAGGAACCTCCCGAAACTTCCGTGTCCGGTGAGGACCTGCGTCAGGCGGTAGGTGAGGGCGCCGTGGCGCCTCTCTAGCCACTCCTCAAAGAGGGGTCTTATCGCGGCTATCGCGGCGTGCCCTGCGCTGGGTTGCGACAATCGTTCCTTCCATGTCGCCATGAGATCGCGCCGGAGCACCGTCCGCTCCGCAGCGATTTGCCGCGGAAGCGGAACTTCCCCCCGGCGTAGTGCCTCCGCGCGCCACTCATACCTATAGGTACGCGCGCGAGGACTATCGCCTCCAGATCGTAACGATTGTCAAAGATCTACGAATGACAAGCGGGGCCAAAGGTTTTACGTACTTTCCGAGGCACTGAAGGGTCTCGAACACTCGATATGTAATAAATGATCACCCATCCATGGACCGTCATCGGCAGCGTAGCTTAACTTTTGATGGACTCGTGCGGCTGTTATTATTTAGCCATTAGCCACGAGCCCCCTAAAATCTTGATTACCTCTAGGTTTATTTCACACGGTCAGCAATCATTTTATAATAAGTATATGTATATAGAGACTTAGATAATCACTATTTGCGTCGTAACTCATACCTCCACCACTCAAACAGTAACGAGCCTTCGATTTCAATCCAAAACTCGACTAGAAATCGATCAATAGCAATATTAGCTGGCATCGCCGTTTCCACCCGACGCGACGGCGTGAGCTCTGGAGCGAGACGATAACTGCCATAAAAACCATGTTATTCTTTAATTTCTAGACAGTTCGTAAAACATCTAGACTAGATATTATATAAACTCTATTTCATTCCCTGGACGAAATTCCGCATATTCCTATTCAGTTATGTACGGCCAAAGTTATAAATATGTGACGATAAGGACACTGGCCATAAGGTGTGCGATGTCGGCATTTCCCCAGTTCGTGTCAGCTATACCTACAGATAAGGTTAGATTATGATTGTGTTATGTTGACATGACCCTCGAGGTGCCGACTCTGCACACCTACCGGAATTTGTCCTGAACATGAAATATACTTTGAAAAACAATGTGCAAACAAATAACGAACACGACAAAAAGGCCTGGTGATCAGGCTGGGAACTTTTTAGGGTTCCGTAGCCAAATGGCAAAAAACGGAACCCTTATGGATTCGTCATGTCTGTCTGTCTGTCCGTCCGTATGTCACAGCCACTTTTTCCGAAACTATAAGAACTATACCTACTGTTGAAACTTGGTAAGTAGATGTATTCTGTGAACCGCATTACGATTTTCACACAAAAATATAAAAAAAACAAATAAATTTGGGGGTTCCCCATATTTAGAACTGAAACTTAATTTTTTTTTTCATCAAACCCATACGTGTGGGTTATCAATGGATAGGTCTTCAAAAATGATATTGAGGTTTCTAATATAATTTTTTTATAAACTGCATAGTTTGCGCGAGAGACACTTCCAAAGTGGTAAAATGTGTGTCCCCCCCCCCGCCCTGTAACTTCTAAATTATGAGAATGTTATAAGTAAAAAAAATATATGACCATGTACTTAAACTTCCACCGAAAATTGGTTTGAACGACATCTAGTAAGTTGCTCGCCGGTGAAAATTTAAAAACATATATATGATGGTACGGAACCCTCGGTGCGCGTGCTCTTGCCCGGTTTTTTTTCTATTTTTCTCACATCTGTTTTTATCCCACGTAATCTATTTATTCGAATAATCGAAACGGTGTTTATAGTCAAGTTGTGGGTTCCGTACATGATACGTTATTATGGAATTGTATGAATGAAGCATGAAATATTTATAATTTTCCGAAGGCTACGATCCAATCGTGCGTCATTAGCGGAATATTGCGAGGATGGGTCTGGTTGGCGTAATAATTAACGGCAATATTATTATCGATATAACTCTGAATGTTTATTACGTTGATTGGGCTTCAATAACTTATTTTATTCCGGTTTTGTTGTCGTTGGCAGCTTTATCAAGGATTACAATTTTACCAATGTGGTTTATGTTTTAAATGTGGGATAAGAAAAAGCATATAAGGTAGGTAGGTACCTACCACATTTACAGCAGTTAAGCTTGGTAATTTGGTAACATGACGGATGTTTTCCTTCAAGTTATACCAAAGTACCTATTAGTATTTTGGGGAGGTACTGCTCGATTTTATGACCAATTTAATAGGTACCGAATAAAACTAAAATTTCTACTTAGTCCATAATTATGTAACACTCAATAATCATGAATGTGAGAATCCAAAGTTAGAGTATGTCAAAGTTGTAAAAAAACATATAAAAAAGTAATTTCTTACCGTGCCAAAACCTTAGGGAACGGTTTTTAGGTTCATCTACAATCTGAAGAAAACGTGAGAAAAAAATTTTTGGTATGATTTTCAGCCGGTATAAAATTACTTTTTCAAACTAACGCCTCCCCTCGTACTGTATGTTTTAGGGTTTTAGTTATTTACGTACTCATACTACCACTGATTATTTATAGATAAGTAATTAAGTATATATACAGTTTTGAAATTTTGTACATATTCTTTACATATAAATACTAGACACGTGTTTCGGGTTTCGCATATATTAAAAATAATGTATAGGTACCTGCAAATACATAATGGATAAATTAACTGCGGTGGATGATTGTATAAATGTATACAGATCAAAACAATATCTAGGTACCTGCTGTTCTTAGCTTTCCCCAGAGTAAATTAAATGACGGCATTTATTTCAATTTCTATTTACCGATTTATAAATAAATGATATTCTACCACTGCCAAAGACAAAAAGCCGCGTAATAAATTCAACAGCTATCTATCAAGGGTAGCGCTTAAATTATTCGCGAGGCTTTGCAAACTGAATTATTATATTTACTGACTAGCTTCTGCCCGCGACTTCGTACGCGGATCCTGTTGCTTATGCCAGCGACAACGGGGTTGTCAAAATCGAAGTAGATGTGCGAATACCTACGCTGAGAACTCAAGCGTGATTCTGTATCGGTAAACGTTTCCGATTCGCGAGACAATGCATGTCGCTCACGATCAGCGGACAGTCGCGCATCACGTTCCGCACTTGTCTCTAGAGACCTAGAAGCAGATGCGTATAGGCTGAGAAATAAGCGCAATTCTCTATCCGTGAATGTCTCCGACTCGCGAGATAATGCGTGACGTTTACGATCAGCGGTCAGTCGCGCATCACGTTCCCCACTTGTCTCTGGAGACCTAAAAGTCGATGCGTTGGAACTCAAGCGCAATTCTCTATCCGTGAACGTCTCCGACTCGCGAGACAATGCATGACGTTCACGATCAGCGGTCAGTCGCGCATCATATTCTTCACTGGTCTCTAGAGATCTGGATGTAGATGCGTAAATACGCTGAGAACGCAGGCGTGCTTCGCGATCCGAAGAGGTTTCCACGGAGCGAGTTGCAGCCTGATGTTCTCGAACAGCATCAAGTCTCTCCTGACGCTCTTCGGTAGATTCTTGGGATCTTATGATCCTCAATCTTTTAGCTCCTTTGGAACATTGGGAAAGATTTGACCTCTTTCTAGGCATGGTTTTAGTTTTATTGTGAAGATACCTAATCAATTAAAATCTAAGTGACTGCTCCCCTACCAAGGGTGCCCAGACACGGGGTCGTCTGGCGCCCATGTGCTGGTTTGGTCCCTGGGGTGGTCACGGCGTGCTATGTGTTCTGGTGCGCCGGTGATGGGGAGTACTCCCCAAGTCCCCAGAGGAGGGTCCGGTGACGTACAGCCGCGGCGGGTTCACAGATGAGTGCTAACGCGTGCCCATGTTCCCGCCGTAAGCGGCAGAGGAGGACACCGTGGAGTTTTAGTGGGTTAGAGTCCCACATAACTGCACTATCTCCCCGTGGTAGTGCAGAATGCATGAGCATTTCTTCACGTTAAAAATAAATAAATGGGAGTTTTGGCCAGTAGAGTCAAATTTTCAATGATATACCATCGTCATCGAGAATCAGTCCTAAATTGTTACCGCTTTCACCGCGTGGAGATGAAATTAGTGACAGCTTTGATTTCCACATCAGATGTTTCTGATCTTCGATTTTTATAAGTCAACAGGAAATGCCCATTAGACCGAATAACTTTTACTAAGACGTCATTCCTATAGTATGTGTTATTAGTGTAGCTGGGCTCTTGGAGTTACCCATCAGGTGTTCCAGATCTTCAAATTTATTCTCTCAGCAGAAAATGCTCATCACGTGAAACAATTTTTGCTATGGTAGGTACCATTTTTGTATCTCTTAATTAGTTAAGCTGGTCTGTTTCGGTTCTGCATTAGGTGTTCAAGTTTCCAAGATAAATTATAGCCTATAAGTTGCCTAGACATAATACCTATACAACAAAAACAAAATCATTCAAATCCGTCCAGTAGTTCCGAAGCTCGGATGCGCAGGCGCGAGGCGTGTAGGTACGTACTCTGATAGAATACCTTAACAAATGTTCGCCGTGATTCTTTAAACTGACATAATTTTTTTATTTATGTACCGATTGACATGAAATAAACACTAAATGTTAAGTGAAGCTTACTAAAATATATTAGTGAAAACCGCATCTAAATCCAATAAGCCGTTTCTGATATTAGCGTGCACAAACACACAGACAAACAGACAAACCGACAAACAGACAAAAAAAAATTAATTACAATTTCGAGTTCGGCATCGATTTATTAACAACCCCTACTACTTTTTTTTATATATTTCCATTGTACAGACACCACTTTTCTACAATTTTATTATATGTATATATATATATATATATAATAATAATAATATAATATGTATAATGTATATCAAGTATGTATATATAGATTAAAGTTCCGCTGTATTATTGAAAATTGAATTTTCATATGATTTTAAATGTAGGCTAGCAATGTACACGTACAGGGAATTCACTCATAAAAAAATAACTCATAAAATAATCATTTCATTACACATTTTTGTTCGGACTTGCTTGCTTGAAAAAAAATCAGCTGTTCCCTACATTTATGTTCGTATAACTCGTCAAAATGTAGGGAACAGCTGATTTTTTTTTTTCGCGATTTCTGTTTTGGTCCCACAGTAAAAGTTGTTCATAATGATGAGTACAATGACCTCATAAGAGGTTGTTAATGTTTTACCAATAACCCTGTATACGAAAACTTCATGTTCTGCAAAGTCGTAAAAACCGCGATGTAGAGGCGGGTATGTACAGTCAACAAAAGGGTTAGGTATGCAGGATCGTCGGATAAAGTTGAAGTTTATTAATAAATGGGTGTTGTCGACTGAAATTTAATTTGATAAATGAGCTCTTTATTTTCTATTAATCAAATTAAATTTTATTCGACAACATCCATCGGTTTATTGTTAAACTTCAACTATATTCGACGATCCTGCATACCTAACTTTGCTGACTGTACCTACTTATTTAATAAATAAATAAAATAGGTGCCTACTTTGACTGCGGCGTCGTTTTTTCCTATGAACCGAATAAATATACATATAGATTTAAAAATAGATTCAGTTTTAAAGGTTTCTGTTTAAAAAGAATTATATCGCAATTGCATGTCACATGCCAACTTTTACTTCTATTTCCAAAGTAGGGGTCAACACTAATGGCTTCTTAGTTTTATCAAAGTTTAAAATTGAACATAAGTAACTGGCAAAATGTGGGTGAACTAATAGGTTCACCTCCGCCTATCCCAGGGATCACCAATTAGTTTAATTGGGGGTTTGTTTAAAAAAAAAAAGTAATAAGACTGTCGTGGTCGGTTTGGAAGACGATTATTAGCAACAGCACAGATAAATAATAGAAAAAATAAATAAACGAAACCTGAATATTTTTTTATTAAGTAATAAAAAAATATGTCGTACCTACGAAATGAACAAATATAACAAAGTAAGTAATTAAATTAAATAAGTATGTGAAAAAAGTCTGCTGCATCTGGTCTGCTGCATCCGGTTAGACTGGAAGCCCTAACATGGTTGGGAAAAGGTGGCAGATGATGATTAATGTGAAAAATGTTTTTTTTTTTAATAAGAACTACAATCTTTTTGAAGTGTGGAGTAAAGTTGATGCAAGCTACAACTCGTTTTTTTTAATATGCTTAGATTACGTTTTAGTTATATTTTTTCATGTTATTACCTATTTAGTTCACCTGCCCCGGTGGCTCTCTGTAATCAAATCTTGCAAGTTCCCACCTCTCGGTTTCTGATTCAGCTGAAATTTTGCATGCATATGTAAATTGGATGACATTTCAATATTATTATGACATGGAGCTGATCTGATGATGGAGCCGGAAGGTGGCCATGGGAACTCTGTTTTATAACGACACAACCCCTTTGAGTTTTTGTTCGTTTGACTTGTCTTGACAAGGAAGTCCTAGAAGATTTCCAAGGAATGATGATGGAGCCAAAAGCTGGAACCCTGGAAGGCGGCTTTGGGAACTCTGTAATAAAACGAGGCAACCCGTAAGGGGTACGTATATAAAGTCCTATTAATAAAATATATGTAAATTAGACAGAATTGACTACACTAGTTAAATTATAGGTAGTCAGTAGTCAGTAGTAGGTCAGTTGGAATGTATGGGAGAACATGTCTTTCAACTACAATGTGTGTCGTAAACTGAAGTTTATTGTGTGGGTGGGATAGAAGTTTTTTTTTTTTTACTACAAATGTTTGTTTTTGGGATTAATTCATTCCAACTACGGAACCCTTCATTGTGCGTGCTCCGACACGCACTTGGCCGGTATTTTTTCTTTTGAGGTACGGAACCCTAAAAATAATTTAACGAAAATAATATATTTTTTTAAACAACTTTAGGCAGTTTTGAAACAAAAGCGTGTTACATTATAAAAGCAATAGAGAAAAAAAGAGGCTGTAACACGCTTTTGTTTGAAAATTGCTTATAAAGAATAGGCATTACATTACCTATGTTTGTTTTTTTTATCTGTTTACTTATGGGACTACACGACCTAAATCGCGGTCACGGAAAAGAAAGAGAAGCGCGATGACACAACGCTGGTAATTTATTGTAAAATATTAAGCAATTATCTATTTACAAAAAATCAATTGTTTAGACTAAAAATAATCTGACAGAAAATAAGAATGATTGTATGTATATTAGTATGGTTTTTATTGTAAAAAGAAATTTTTTAGAGGTACAGTCAAAAAAGGAGATAAGTATACAGGAGCGTTGGATATAGTTGAAGTTTACTAAGAAACCGATGGATGTTTTCGAATAAAATTTTATTTTATTAATAGAAAACAAACAGCTCATATATTAAATTAAATTTCAGTCCAGGTCATCCATCGGTTTCTTAGTAAACTTCAACTATATCCGACGCTCCTGTATACTTATCTCCTTTGTTGACTGTACCTTCATGATTTTTTTTCTATTGCATCAAATTAGTTGTATTATGAAATGAAATGATGAAATGAAATGATTTTATTTTTTGTAAGTAGGTTTGTACAAACACTTTTACACGTCAATCATGTTTTTTTTTAAACTAGATGAAGTCGGCGTTTCCTATCTGACTACTCTGAGAAGAAAGGCCGAAACCAACTCAGAGGTCACAGTCTCTTTTAAAGTCCAGACATAATCTTGGTCAGGTTATATGAAGACCATGTAGATCGATGTCTGAGGTGGTCTTTTGAGGAAAGAACCACACAGATTGAGAGGACCTGTCCAGTCAGTGCACGCATTTGTCAAAAATCGTGCAGCTCAACTCAAGACTTAAGGAGCTCAACGATTCGACGAACAATACCAAAGAAAGGACATTTGGGTAGGCCACATAAATTACTCAAACTGCCAGACCATGAAAAAAAAAAAACAGAACAGAGAGAATAATAAAAAAATATATATACGTTAAACATATACGTATGTTTTCAACACACTATCTATCTAGTATACTTTAACCTGAAGAATATCATATTTCATATATTTCTGATTTTGTTTACTGTAGTCGATCATAATATACTTTTAGGCATTATAAAACTTACGTTTAGGTCCTGTAGTCCCCTTAAGGCACAAAATAGGTCCGTTGCTTGCCTGTGGTCCCCCAGTCTAGTCCCCCTGGGGGGGGGGGGGGGGTACTTACCACGAGCAAATATTTTTTCCTGTGGTAGGTACCCCCTAAAAAACACCGGATGACGGAAACTAGGATTTCTCTATGTATAATTATATTGACAGAACGTCATTACATTTTCCTGACCACAGAACATCAATACCCTAACGGGTTCCTGACTTAACTAGCACTGTTTTTTCCTAAACAAAAAAAAACCTAATAGAATATTTGACACCCCGTTCTAAACTTTTTTGAGTTGACTTTAGTGAACCAATTTCCGTGTCACTATCAAACCCAAACTCGCATCGCGGCACACAACTACTGAGCCACTCGAACCGTCAATACTGTAAGTGGTATCGGTCGTTCTCGTTATGCCACCTCAACCCTTTCTGAAAATCTTGAAAATGGGAAAATACCTACAAAGCGGCGAGCACCGACCGATATAACAGCAATCGAGAATTCTTTGTTAGCCGAGAAGCTGGTAAACAGCTCAAACGGTATAACTAAGCGAAAGAACTAACATGTTCCTACTTATATTTTCCTTTATAGAAGAAAACGCCGTTTCGTTATATAGTTCTTCGTAATAGTACATTATGATACATGGATACATGTGTGCTATGTTGATCATTATACTCGAGGCGATATTATTCGCGCGAGCCGCAGCCAGGCGAGAGCGATAAGAAAGCCGAGTGTATATTGATTAATGCACACGCGTTTCATACGACGTTTTTCAACACACTTGCGAGGGAAAAAAAACAGACTTGTATTGTGGAAAATGGCGCGCTGAATGTTTTCCCGCGCGCCGTGCTAGCCAGCCAGCACTAGCGATGCGCGCGCAGGTGTAAATAAAAGCATTGACTCTCATTTTATTTTAAATATATTAATCTATGGCACTGACAAAACCGCTAGACTGCCTATAGAAAAAATATAATAAACACAAACTAAAGACAAAGACATTTATTCGTTGGATATGGTAGTTACAAAGTTGGTTGGTTCAAATGGATCAGTTCAACACATCCGCCGCTAATAGCGGCATACGAATATTTACAATGTGAACCTAATGTAGGTACACGTGGGTAGGTATAACACCTAACTTTTAGACTACTAAAAACTCTAATAATAAACAATACAAAACACTTATACTATTAATAATAATAGCTAATGTTTAGAATGAATTGTAGTTTAGTTAGTATGGAATTAGAAAGTTCTATTGGCATAGAGAAATATACATTCGTTCAGTGAGAATCCGCAATAATAGAACGCCAGTCAGGGTCTTTTCCGTTTGGTTTCGGAGGGACCTCGGACAATTTAAGGTATTCACCTTATTTACACTTAAATAATTGCTTTCCTGACAGCTGGATTGGCAGAGATGGACCCATCCCTTGGCCCGCTCGCTCACCAGATCTGACCCTGCTGGACTTTTTCGTGTGGGGCCGGGCCAAGGAGCTGGTGTATACGAATGTTGAAATAAACACGAGAGAAGAACTGAACGGTAAGACTTCGTCTAAGACAACCATGGCTTAAATGGTTCTAAGTTGTCTGTACAGTCACGAGCACTAATATGTCAACACTTGGCAACTTTCAATTGCGATTTTTTCGTGAAATAATAACAAATGCAACGTTGAAAACACGACGAACACACACGACACACACACACACACGACACGTTCGAAAATACGTTGTTCGGAATAACATAAAATTTCATTCAAAACTAAAGGATAAAATCGTCTTTGGATAAAGCCAAGTGTATACATACTTATGCTCGTGATTGTACCTACTATCTTCGCCTTAAAGCTTTGCACCCATCTTCCAATCACCCTGTATAATTATGGTAGTTTTTAAGTAGGTATGTACTGGAAAATCGTTTATACGCTTTGTTCAAAGGTGAAAAAAGATATCCGATTTTATGTAATTCTACTGTTACAAGAATATCACAATTAGGGCAGATTTTTTATTCGTAGAATAAAATTGACACGTGACAGATTTTGTGTGGAAGAATTGTTAAAAATTCAAAATTATTCTTTGGATAAAATTATCTTGCGTTGGAACAATCAGCCCTTGGTGTAAAATATTAGGTACAAAAAGAAGCTGTTCTTTGTATATAAGATTAACCTTTCACAAAAGTTGTATTATTTTTGACCGCCTTGAAAAAAGGAGGTTCTGTATTCGACCCGTATGTACCTATGTTTGTATGTTCGCGATTTTCTCAAAAACTAATGAACCTTTTTTGATAATTCTTTCAATAATGTGATCTACATACTTTCAGGATGGTCTTAGTATATAATACATTAGGTAATTGTTCTTATGTACGAAGTTATATGCATAAATGTAAGTTCTATGCGTATTTTGATGATTCTTCTAACCGGTGTCTTCAATTCTTCAATGCACTAGTGTTAATTGAATTTGTGTGGGGTAGGTACGACTAAAAAGTGAAAAATAAAAACAATTTTGCAAAAAAAACAAACGACTTCAAAAAAACACTACAAAGTGATAAATAACTTTAATTTCGGAAGTCGTTGTCAAAAAACGAAAATGCGGAACCAAGGACACCGACTTCCAAAATTAAAGTTATTTATCACTTTGTATCTAGTGTTTTTTTTGTAAAAAAGTTTTTATGTCTCACATAGCTTTAATATTTAATTTAAACGCCTCCCTCGTGAAACTTTTGTTGTTGGCGTTTTTGTTTTTTCCATTTCTTAGCGCACCCCTATTCAGGGCGATTTGACACCTCATTTCTCAACAATTGGACCAACCGTTATGGCGTTAATACTCGTTTGAATTTCACGCTTAGAAACAGTCGCGAAAAGAAAAATGAGCTTCAGTTTTTCGTCTGAATGATTCTACAATACAAATTACTTTTGTGCTGTGTAAATCATCAGTTTAGCATTTAGGTATATCTACCGTACATTTTTCTTTTAAAACTAAACATTTTGTGAAAATCCCGTAAATTGCTGTTTTCGTTTGGAAATGCCTAGTATACCGACCTTACACAGAGAAATCTCCTAGAATTTTACTGTAAATAATATTTATATGTACCTACGGTTTTATACCTATGTATATCTTTTTTTTTGTTTTTTTAAACGTTCCCCACACTAGGAATTTCTCCTGTATTGTGGGTGCGTTTACAAACATTTAAACTCACATACACAAACAGCCAGACCCGGAACAACTACTTGTAGGTCATACAAATATTTGTTCCGTGCGGGAATCGAACCCGCGACACGCAGCGCAGCAGTCAATCTCTTAACCACTGCGCCAACCGTGCCGTCATGTGCCGTCGACGTATATGTAAATTGATGCTAGAGCTGTACAATATATTGTGACTATTGTGAGCGCGCGCGCAGGCGTCGCGGATGTAAGCAAAACACAAAACACTGGTAATTCTTATCTAATAAATATGTACAGTCACGAGCACTAATATGTCAATACTCGGCAACTTTCAATTGCGATTTTTTCGTAAAATGACGAATGCAACGTTGAAATACGACACTTTACATAAACTCATGGGTTTGAAAATACTATGTTCGTAATAACATAAAATTTCATTAAAAAATAAAGGAGAAAATTGCCTTTGAATAAAGCAAAGTGTATACATACTTATGCTCGTGACTGTACGCACAGTGATGCCTTCAGGCTAATTATTTTTACTAGCAGCGCACCGCGGTTTCACCCGCATAATTGTCGATCGCCTGGGGATATCGGGATAAAAACTATCCTTTGTCCTTTCTCGGGACCCAAACTATCTCTCCTATCAAATTTCATCTAAATCGGTTCAGCGGTTTAAGCGTGAAGAGGTAACAGACAGACACACTTTCGGATTTATAATATTAGTATGGATGTGTTTTTAGTTATATTTGTAATAAATAAATATGTAAATCTATTTATATAAAACAAAGTCGTTTAGTTACACCATGTATAACTCAAGAATAGCTGAACTGATTTTTATGATCATTGATTTGTTGGCTTTGTCTCGGCCCCGTGTTAAAATAAGGGACAATTTCACGAAAAAAAAATTAATGATATTAATTCATTTTCTCATGCATTCATTCTTATTGATTCTGATGCTGTAAGAAGCTCGCCGGGGTCAGCTAGTAGTAGTAGTATTATGTCATCATCTGCTTAGCCTTTTCCCAACTATGTTGGGGTCGGCTTCCAGTTTAACCGGATGCAGCTGAATACCAGTATTTTACATGGAGCGACTGTACAATAGTAGTATAGACTATGTATATAAATAATTCTGTTAATAATATTTATTAGTTGTGTAAGTAATTGCTTTATATTCTAAGAGCTTGGTCTCGGCATGTCCTTTTCGGGTAACCATTGAAAATCGTGAAAGTGTTGTGAGCACAGCATCATGCTGAGTCTGAGCCTTATTGTTACAGTCATTACGTGCATCAGTCGACTACTTCTGTAGTGTGCTCGTGATTATAGATAGATCTATTAAAATTAGTTTATATTTAAACTAGCAGCGCCCCACGGTTTTACCTGCGTAAGTTTCGATTCCGTGGGAATATCGGGATAAAAAGTATCCTATGTCCTTTCCCGGGACTCAAACTATCTCTATACCAAATTTCATCTAAATCGGTTCAGCGGTTTAAGCGTGAAGAGGTAACAAATAGACAGACAGACACACTTTCGCATTTATAATATTACTAACTTCCGCCCGCGGCTTCGCCCTCGAGGTATGTCGATAAAAACTATCCTATGTCCTTCCCCGGGATGCAATCTATCTCTCTGCCAAATTTTATCGAAATCCGTTCAGTGGTTTAGGCGTGAAAAGGTAACATACAGACAGACAGACAGAGTTACTTTCGAATTTATAATATTAGTATGGATTATAGTTTATAGGCAGTATGGATAATTAAAAATCAATAAATTAGTAGCTACCTAATAATAATTTTTGTTTTTATTTTTCGAGTTAATTATCTTTTTGTTTGCACGTATTTCTGTGACATTATTTGTCACCTCTTTCTTTCTACATTGACAAAAAATTATAACATTTTTCAAATTAATTTCTTCAATATTATATACCCGTATTTCCACTGAGATCAAGAACCTTAGATAGAAACTGTCTAGGTAGAATTATCTTGTAGGTACCTACGCGTGTTTCGTTTTATTTAATAACGGACAAACCGCCAATTCGCTTGGACGATTTCAAACAATTAAATTTTCAATTATTTCGATTCTAAATGAGACACAAGCAAAATATAAAACAGAATGGAAGATCATTGAGAATAGCCGGTCTATTCTGTAAAATATCTCACCGTGAGAATTTCAGTGAAGTGAGCTGTCAATAGTGTCAATCCTCTAGGGAGGAATGAAAGCTCATTTACAGCTCACTTCACCTAAGTTTTCACGGTGAGATATTTAGGGTAAAGAAATAAAAATATATGTATATATTTTTTGCAACAGGGACCCCTTTCAGTCCCTGACGAAAAAATATACATATATTTTGGCCTGAAAAATTCGAAGTGGGGCTACTAAGGGTATCATATGAAAGAGCGCAGTTTGCACATTCTCAAACATTTTTTAATATTTTTTAGGCTGCATAGTTTTCGACTTTTGATGAAAAATTAAAAAAAATACCGTTCCCCCTCTTATCAGTGTGACGCAACTGTCTAATAAAAAGTCGGTTAAAAAAGAAACTATGAAACGTGCACTAAACATAATGGCGGCTATCGCTGTCTCGCTTTAACATCTATTCGACTCTATCATGTTTAGTACATCCCTATCTTGTTATTATGTTGGCAGCTTTACGTCATGTCTGCAGTCTGTGTTATTTTTGTTTTGTTGGTATTCGTTTCATACAAGGGACGTTTTTCAACTTTTTCTATGGGAGTTCCGTTTCTTATATATGTTTACATGTTTACTTACTCTATGCCTCTTATCTCCGAAGTTTGCAAAGAGAAAAATCTGAAATTATTCTGTGATTGAAGTTTATGTAAAGATTACAGGAAAAATAAAACGAAGTCTCTAAATAGCACACTTTTTCAGAAATCATCAACAAAAGTTACATTAGTCTCTGTGGGGGGGAGTTGGCCGTAATCCACTACGCGGGCCCAGTGCGGGTAGATTACACATGTCTTCGAATTTCTAGTTCTAAGAAAAGCCGGTTTCCTCACGATGTGTTCCTTCACCGTTTTGAGAGCAGTGGTGTTGATATTATTTATGTCGAATGTCTATACAATGTCCTCCAGACCGAATTTCGGCCATGGCGATCAATCTCAGCGGAGATCACGGCGCTCGAGATGTTATTATAGTGCACAAGTGTGTGTGTGACACAGGTGCACTCTCTCTTTCCTCACTCTGGGACGGCAATCCGACACGACCGGAGAAAGATCAAGCACAGGGCCAGTGGCTTAATGTGCTGTCCAAGACACGCGGTTATCACACCGCCAACTTCCAAATTCCGGGCTGTTACTAAGAAATTCCTAACGGAAAAACCCAATATAAAATGTAATAGAGGAAAGGAAATTTGGAATAGGTACCATTTTATTTCAAGCCTGTAACCGTTTTCCGCGAGGTTTTAATAATAAAACCTTTATTAAATTGAAGCGATATTTTCTTACTGTCAATGTGCAAGCTATCAAAAACAATTAAACATCCCTACTACGTTAAGATTTTAGGTTGAATGCAAAATAGCTGAATTTAGTTTTGGAGATAGGGTGCAGGTATTATTAGTATATAGGGCGATTAGGGCGTAACGATGACAATTTCGTATAACACTTAGTATTTTCTTTTACAAAAGGCTACCTAAGATTCTGCGCACTAGGGACTGACTTTAACCAAAGCTCATCGTATCGAATGACAATCTTTAACATATAAACGACTGAATATTGTGGGGGCTGTCTTCCGACCTAGTTCACCGCTACTTTCATGAGAAAGCCGCACCACCACCTATTTATTGGGGTGTTCCTGCATTCCATCCCTAAGTATCCAATCTCCCAGTTATTCAAGATTTATGTAGTTCATTA
This sequence comes from Oligia fasciuncula, assembly GCA_963082905.1. Classification (NCBI taxonomy): domain Eukaryota; kingdom Metazoa; phylum Arthropoda; class Insecta; order Lepidoptera; family Noctuidae; genus Oligia; species Oligia fasciuncula. The sequence goes on along the minus strand of OY720395.1, from coordinate 7,691,156 downwards.
TTACCTCATTTGCATGACAATGGTGCACGTGGTTTCAAACAGTTCCAAAAAACTTAAAGTCGGTCCCCCTTGAACTTTTGCTAAGGGGAATTGTAAATTCCTTAGTAAAATAAATGCAGCATTCATTTTGGCATGTTGTTTTCTAAAAGTTCTGAAGCGAACAGAAATTGTTCAACTTCAGAGGCACAATAACCCCGTTAACGTGAGTTAATTTACTTTGGCGAAGTTTTAGTAAATACTTTGAAAACTTTTCCTGAGTATTAATAAAAAAAATCTTGATATTTAAAGGGTCAAATTAAATTAGCTACCAAAGTAACTCAACAGACGTGATAGAAATGGATTAAACATAATAAAACAAAAAAAATACGATTTGATGATACTTAATTTATTTTGAGGTCAACGACCGTATGTAGTGTTTTTACTTGAAATATCAGTTCGAAAAGCTGTGTTTGTTTTACTTCACAGACATGATGGGTATCGATATCGAAACACAAAAAAACTTATTTTCCCAACTCATACTTACCTAATGTAACATCACTACCAAAAGGTCGTTAACCTCAAAATAAATAATCATCAAATATTTTTTTATTTTATTTATCATGCTTAGATATTGATCCGAGTCCCATCACGTCTCCTGAGTTTCTCTAGCTAATTTTATTTGACCCTTTATACCTATAACAATTTTTTCTTTGTTGAGGCTCTTATGTAAACGTAAATAATCATATTAGGTACTTGATATTACGAACCATAATGTAGGTACATATTTAGTTACGTTGGTACCTCATAAATGTTAACTATACTCAGGTTTAGTTTGTTAAATAAAGGTAAACAAAAAACAACGTGACTTAGATAACCGACTCAAAGTAATACTAGTCTATTCAGTTGTCATGCTACGTCACAGGAGTACAACTGTGACGTAGTATGAATTGACAACTGAATGTGTGTGAATGTGATTTTGTTTACCTTTATTTAACTACCTAAACCTATGGAGTATAGGGAAGTAAGATCAGAAGTTAATCGTGCATTATGGTAGGTATACAGGTAGAGTTAGTACCTAATTGAGCATACTGTCTAACCTTCGCGTTGTGGTTTGGTAAATTGTTGACGGCAGATTCAGCCCTTTGTTCCTTCCTACTTGTGACGTCACAACCGGCTGGGGCAGTATCTATTCGAGCTGACCACTTGGACGGTGATCAATGTGATCATTTTTACCAATGGAACGGAGATGGTCTAACGAAATGCCTTTTATTATTTTAATCTTTTAAGAACTCGTGAGTTTTTATAATGTTTATTTTATTTTCCACGCTAATTGTCGGTTGGAGTTCCATTAAGAGGGGACGGGGTCTGCGAGGAATTTGAAAAATAGGTATATGAAGAAACTATTGCCGTCGCCTTACCTCAAGCACCGCTAGTCTGCCCCCGTAGTGTGTGTTAACAGGCCAAAAAAATCCTTAATGAAACAGTAAACCAAGTCTTCAAATGGCTCGAAAACAATTATCTCTGTGCAAATTTAAATAAAACCAAATACATAAACTTTAAAAACTACAATTCTAAACAAAAATCATTTAAAGTTAATTTTCAAGGAAAACAAATTAACGAAGTTAGACGCTCCCATACAAGTATGGTCCAGCACGGACATTAATAAAACAATATATATCATGAAGGAATATTTGTACCTATATAATAGTCCTGTTTACATTTTATTACGCCAGAAGTCGGTGGTGACGAGATATAAGACATTTTAGGTGAACATTCTGGTATGATATTTTGACGTTTAAATACAGTAGGCATTGTACGTACATTGTCGTGATGGTCCAGTGGTTAATGCCTCGCTTCTCATGCACGAGGTTGTGGGTTCGATTCCCAAGTACCAGTGTGACTTTTTTCAATTCTTATGTAGTTTCTGAGACAATCTTGGACATTACTGACATCGGTGAAGAAAAAACATCCTGAGGAAACCTGGACTTCTAGTTAAAATAAGTCTGATATCGCCAACCCTGTCTTGAGCATACGTGCAATGCTCGTGTCTCTTCTGTTCGAGATGAGACAATAATAGGCTGGTATTATTATTATTTACTTTTAATCATATTTAACTACGTGTGTACAATAATCTATAGGTATCACATAGACCGGTCCTGTGTTTCTCGCATACAATGAATTCCTGCGACTTCTACCAGGTCATATGTTCAGCATGTGAGGCTTAGGCAGCGGACTTCTTTGGCTGAATGATAATGATGACTATTATTATTATTACCAGCAAGAATGGCACACTTTAGCAGACGCAGTGACCTGAAACAAACAACCTACATAAGTATAAACAAATAGCTACACCCTTAAAAGACGTGCTGAAGACTTTACTGAAACTCACGCGTGTTTAAACTCACCAATCGCGGGGTAATCCACTTTGTTATAACAGATTGAATTTCATCCGAATCCAACAAATGCCTCCTTATGCGAAACGCACAGTTAGTGCAGCGCTGGTTCTCCATCAGAAACACCACAATCAATTGTCCAAAGTGCGAGTAGCCAATGTAAATCAAAATGAGAAGATGCAAAGTCCGTGAAAGCCGGGGTTGGTCGAAAGAGCAGTAACAACAGATATCCTGAAACAATGGTCGTCGTAAAACATCACATGAAACCACAAGAAAACATTCAATAAGCGAGCCACAAGAACACACACAGGAATTCAGGAATTATTTATGACAGAAATGACTTAAATTGTCAAATCATTATTATAAAACAAATGTCTTGACTTTGTCATGACAATTGACATAAAACCCTTAACACACATACGTAGCTATAATATGTAGGTATACAAACATACATAAACTCCCTGCTTTTGCCATGCGGGAAGGCAGAAACTCTACTTTAGGACGTTCATACATCTAGTCATATGACTAGATGTATGCGCTTATTTAAGCGCATCACAATAATGGAACTGATATATTGTGTTGTATACGTAAGGTGCCGCCAAATATATAATTATTAGGTATAGTTGTGCATGTGTTTATTATAACAAAAAGTAAGTACCTACTTATAATATCGAAAATGTCACAAAAAGATGTCAAAATATATTTTAAATCACCTTACTATAATAATACAATAATGTGTCCTGCACTAAATATCTGTTAGACACTATCTGTTGCTTCCTATGTAATTATGTTATGTGTATTGAGTTTCTCAGTAGCAGCCCGGAGTCTGGATTTTGGCCCGGTTGATGGCAATAGGCTCGCCCTCTATTTCATGTGACTTGAACATAACTGTTGAAATGGGGGTGTACTATAGGTATACCTCTGCCTAACTCTTCGAGGATTACACGCGTGATGTTATGTGAATATTGGGTCAAACAGTATATCGAATTAATATGTATTTATTTTGAAAACATATTTATTGCTTTGTCTGCAACTGCCTTAACATAAGAAGATAGTGTTTCCATTACTTTGAAGAACCAAATAATCTATTGATTTGTAATTAAAGAGATAAATAAAATGTGTATTTTTTACTTTTACTTCCGATATCACTAAACGCGCATAAAAAATATATTTTTCTTAATCTATTATCTAAAATACAGGTAAATACATGTCGTTTCGAACGATGAACATGTACTAATTACCATCTTATTTCAAATAGTTGCAACATTTGAAACTCACGGATGGAAGTCAAAACAAAACAAACAAAATAATTACTCTTTTATTCTTTGTTTATTTAGGGTTTTTTTTTTACTCTTTAAAATTGATATTTTCCCACACACATGTGCGGAGAAATGAAAGTCATGATAGAAATTCAAGTATTATAAGTTTTTTTTTTAATATTATTAAGTCTTTGTCTGTGCAGGGCCACACTTTATCCATGTCCTTTCTTGGACTTATTCTAGACCAGCATTGTAACTGGAAACTACATAAAGAGCATGTATGCAAGAAACTAAATCAATTTGTATTTGCTCTTAAACGTTTAAGATGTACCGCGAGTGAAGCTGTTGCACTTACTGCTTTCCATGGGTATGTTTCCTCTTTACTCAGATATGGGCTGCTACTCTGGGGGAACTCGAAGAATATTAATGATGCCTTTCTAGTACAGAAAAAATGCCTAAGAGCAATCTGCGGTATCAGTCCTTCAACATCCTGCAGACCCCGCTATAAAAAATTTAAAATTCTAATCTTAACAGGTCTTTTCATAATGCAAGCTGGTGTATTTGTCAAAGAGCACTCTACATTTTTTACAACATGCGACTTACATTCAAAATATACCCGTCCAGACCCAACACGGCTAAGAATTCCTTCACATCAAAGCACACTATGTCATAAGAATAGCTTTATCACAGCAATTAAAATTTTCAACAAAATTCCAAAAGAAATAAGGGAACTCCCTCTAAAACGCTTTAAATCAAAACTACACAAATGGCTTATTGATAATTGTTTTTATAGTGTAAAATAATTTTTTGATATAAAAGTAGCAGATAAGATAAGATAATAATATGATGCTGAGATTTAATTATATTACTTTATTTGTACTATTATTCTTATGTGTTCAAATAGATACGAAACCCATTAGGATTTTGTATCAATGTCATTAAAAATGTTTTAATTTTAACAAATTAATGTGTTTTTAACATGCTTAAATATTTGTATGCCAGTCCATGGCGAAAATGTAAGATCATAACTTTATTTATAAGACCTTAATGTATGTACCATGTTTTAAAGCAAATAAATAATATTCTATTCTATTCTATCACAAAACTTTTGACGAGATCGACGTTTCGTATTCCCCTTTTTTCTCCTCGAAAACTGAGCCGATTCAATTATTTCTTACATTAACATTTAAAAAAAAAGTATATGTTTACGTTCCTATTATTTTTTTATGTTAAAAACTTTTCTAATAATTTGTCTGCCTCATAACACGGCGGTAAATAGGGCATTTTTTGTAATTTTTAGACGGTCATATATTCTTTACTAATTACAATTAGTTGCTGAAAAAAAGAAAATGACCGGTACGTGTTTACAGCAGACCTTGATTTTATAAAAAAAAAAAAATGCTCTAGAGTTCCTTCAGGAAGAAAAAAAGGGAATACATTTGTATGGAGAATCGCACGCCTATCTTAAAGAGCCGACACACAACAGAAATGTTGTACTTACATACTTTTCCTTCGAGCATACATTTAGAACTATACACGTGTGCCTAATTTATTCTATTTGTTATTTACTTCGATTTTGTTCTAGGTATTCTGCAACCGAGTAAAAGCATTTTTGTGTTAGATATTCTTTTAGTTTTCTGTTAAATTGATTAAATATGGTTTCTTCTTTTATTTGTTCCGATAATTTGTAGAAAATTTTTATTTTCATGTAATATGGGCTATGGTAAAACATTTTGACCCGAGGGGTGGAAGATGTAATCTGTTTTTATGGCGTGTGTTTACGATATGAATATCTTTTGTTTTTGGAAAAATGTTGCTAATTTTAAATACAAATATGCAAAGGTCATGTATTGTTTAGACAGGGTGTTACAAAACTACCCGTAAAGCCGAAAGGAGGTTAAATGGGGCCTTATAACGAGTCCATTCACAATATTTAAGAACCGTAGTAACGCTGTATAACATACCCCAAAAATTATTATTTTCACTGATGTGCAAACCCTATTTCAGTAAAATTAAAGAGTAAACTACGCAGAATGTACCTACATTTCTACCTAATTCGCGGAACGACAAAATTCGAAACAGTTGTAGGATATCGATTAGAAGATTTAAAATTGACAACATATTTTTTTTCCAACTTGACATTTTTTAAGCCAGTACTTGAGTATAATGACATCCTTGTAATGAGGTAGCAAACATTTATGAATGAAAAATAGAAAAACTATTAAAGTAGACAATTATTAGGTAAAATAGGTACGTAGGCCTTTCTGTTAAATAATCTGGTTCCCTGACATGACAGCTTAGGTCAAAAATTTTGTCAACCCTAAGGTTGACAAAATTTTTGACTTTGATAATTAATTATATTTTTTACGGGGTATTTTGTAACACGTTGTATATACATATATATGTAGAAGGTAAAGTTAGGAGTTTTAATTTAACAAAATATGGCCTTCAGCTTTGGGTATTGTCAATATGGGCTAGTTGTTGTTGTTGTTTATGATGTTAGTTATACAATCCAAGAAGGTTGTTGAAGTGTTTGACCAATAACCCTGTATATATGTATATCTTTTCCACGTGTAAGAAACTTCTTCACACGCAATAATGAGTTTCAATAGTCCCTGGGACTCCGCCTGTGGGTAGCAACTTAGCAAGTGAGGGACCTCTGGCTGTTTTCCTTGCTTATTAGGTATATGCTCAAGTTAAACGCTGCTCCTAGCTCGACCTCCGAAACTAATACGTGATTAACATACGAACTTACGTAACGTTTGCATAAACTTTATGTCGACAAAGCTTATTCCGAAGTATTATCATAATCCGTCTTCATTTAGACGAGGTACGGTAATCTGTAAAACGGTGTAAATATGCGTGTAAGCAAAATGTTTTCCTATATCGCGTAAATTGGAAGGCATGTAGATTTTTCGTGGAAAAACCGTTTGAATGCTTGTTTTGACCTATATTAAACGAGCCAATAAGGAAAAAAAAAAGGTAGGTACTCACGTAATAGGTATTATGGGTCCTTACTTTTTCCCATGCCAATCAGCAAGGAAACAGCTAAACAGTTTGTATGTTCCAGAACTAAAAATTTACGGCCCATTCCCTCTCAGAGAGAGGAGGCCTGTATCCCAGCAGTGGGAACGTTATGGGCTGATCATGGGTAATCAGTTTGCTTGCAATAGTAATTATAAAAATAATAGCAATGTATAATAAGCTGCCAAGCTTCAACTCTTAGCAAAACAAGGGTTCCGAATGTCGCGTGTTTTACTAATCTGCTTATGGACTTATGGTTTAACTAAACTGGGCCATATACTTCTAATTTGTTTTACAATAATTAAGTTAATAGGTAAAAGTTAAACAAAAAGATTTTTCAACACACTTGCTCGTAAAGTGGCTCTTATTGAACCGCTTTTAGGTCCAGAATGGAGTGTATTACGAACGCGTGCTTTTTCTTTACTTTAATCCACATGTTCTGTAATACCACAGATAACTATTTACTAGTCGGAGACGCGCGCTTTTTTAATCTCATCAAACCCTGCGTTCCGAATTGGGAAATAATCGATGTGTTCCGAATTGGGAAATAACCGAATTAGCGTGAGCGCGATAACGATAACGATGTCCCGTGAATCGTCATAGATGACGTCATGACATTCGCCATCTTGCGATAATGCCGACCATGCCCTAGAATAATATCACCGTGAGCGCTGTCAAAAATGACAGTGTGTGTATGAGGTTGTGTCAGTGTGTGTTTTGTTTTGAGTTGCAGCATCATCTTTAAATTAAACTAACGTGGCATTTTTTAAATTGTGCTTCTGGCTGACAGTCGCCACCTAACCAAAGAAGAAGAACTGAAGAAGAAATGTGGTGTTTATACAAAGAAATACTGTAATAATATCTTTTTTACGCGCTCACATGACAGTGCTTAGCACTGTCATGTGAGCGCGTTCACGAGTGTTCCGAATTGTTGCCAGCTCTCAGCAGTCATAATAGTAATATCTAAATCGGAACGCATGTGAGATGATGCATGGACGTAATATTACGTCCATGGAGATGATGTGAGCGCTGTGATGTGAGCGATTATAGCTAATTCGGAAAGCGGCAAAAGAGACTTCATGCCGAAAGAAAAAATCCGCGGGCTATATTTCAATTTTTAAAATAGTCTGTATTGTCCTTGGTCGCAAAATGAACTCGCAGGGGACCACAGACAATTTAAGGTGAATGCGCAGTGGTAGACCGCGAAATTCTTAGGTTTTTTGCAATTTTCAGGTTTGTGTTTATTATATTTTTTCTATAGGCTGTATCGGTTTTGTCTGTGCCATAGATTAATACCTATATTTAAAATGAGTCAATGTTGCGCGCGCATCGCTAGTGCTGGCTAGCACGGCGCGCGGGAAAACAAAACCAGCGCGCCATTTTCCATACAAGTTAATATTTAACAATACAAGTCTGTTTTTTTTCCTCGCAAGTGTGTTGAAAAACGTCGTATGAAACGCGTGTGCATTAATCAATATACACTCGGCTTTCTTATCGCTCTCGCCTGCGGCTCGCGCGATAATATCGCCTCGTGCATAATGATCAACATAGCACACATGTATCATAATGTACTATTATATGAATATTGCTGCTGAAAAAGCGGCACGAAATCTGACAACTTAATTTGAATATGGTAGGTTCGTTTTGATGTATAAATATTCGGAATTAAAAAAAAAGTATATTTTTTGAGTATAATAAAACCCGAGTCTACAGAGAAAAATGTATGTTAGCGAAGTAATTTAATATGGTAGGTATTTGTAATAAAAGAATAAAAGGAAATGTTTTGTAAGGAAAGCGAAAGTTTTAATGGCCAGCGTCCGAAGTGCTCCAAAGTCAAACCATTGAAGATCACAACGTATACGAAGTGATCCAGTCGCAGCTCCTCTGCGTTTAACAACTTGTGACTTTGCTTGCGTAAATTAGGGGAAGTTGTGATGCTTTAATTAAAATCTATAATATAAAGCTATAAGTGACAGTGAAGGTTTCACCTCACTAACCTCACACTATTAAGGGGCTTACAAGAGCTAAATGCAAGTTTTACAAACAATAAAAGTATATGATCGACTACAGTAAACAAAATCAGAAAAATATATGATATTCTTCAGGATATATGCTAGATAGATAGTGTGCTGAAAACATGATTCAACTAATTTGATTGAAACTGAAGAGAACTGAAGACGTAAAGAGTAATACCTACCTATTCTGAATTTTTGTCTCGATATGAGCTATCACTATGCCAAGTTTCATGTAAGTACTTACCTAAATGTGTTCAGTAGATATTTTTTACGTGTTGCGGTAACAGACAGGTTGACTGAAAAGTGAAAACCTTTCTTTTTATTTCAGCTTTTGTAAAGATGGTATAATAGCAATCCATACGTATTCATATTCAATCATCCTAGATTGCATATTCTAAATGCGGTCATACCTAGTTTCCTAACCCCCTTACCCCTAATAAACGTTGTATGGCGTCAGTATAGTTACATAACGCTTTGTGTTCTTCCTTCGAAAGTCAAATTACTGACGACTGAAAGAGAGGAATCAGTGTGTAACTATTCATCTGATATAATAGGTTCGTTTATTAGTAAGGGAGTTAGTGTTTTATAGTAGGTTAATTCTTAGGTTTATCATGTTTTGAAATCGTAATCAAAATAGCGCTCGAGTTTTTGGCAGATGGTAACAAAACATGTCGGTCTTGTAGTTAGTAAACGAGCAATAAAACACGTTTCGTCACGTCAAAGCAATTTGTGTAGCTAAGATAATGCATATATTATGTATGGGGCGGCGACCACGTAATGCCGAGAGCCACCCTTCAATGTAGCTGATTCCACCCTCGGGACCGCCGAGAGGGTCTTTTGTGCTCAGAAGTAAAATGTCGGGAAGAGTCATTATAGTTTCAGACTTGCCAGTTGCCTTACTCATACTATAAATTGCAAATAAGTAGTAGGCACCTAAGTCCATACTTACTTCTCTTTAACGGCAATAAATTACAGCTACGTCGTAAAGATTTTCTGGTTTTTAACATGGAGTTTCTGCATAAAAGTATTGGAAGAGGCTGGTCGCATAAAGATTTCTTTTCATTCGTTACTACAGTATGGATACCAGAATTTTTGACAAGTTCACCAATAAGTGTAAGTGCAGCAGAGACATCGGGGCCGAGATGCCTAGGTAGGTAAGGAAACACAGGCTTATGTGTCAGAATATTTAGAAATAAGTCATTCATCATTTTTCTCAAGTGATGCCAATGAACACTTTTATAATGCTGTTATATTGTCACAACAAAACCTTGATTAAAGGGGTTCAACATTTCCTTTCTACCTGTTATAAATAAATACAAAATATTGTAACTAGCAACATGTATTTTCCATTTTCCTACAGCTTTATAAGAAACCATGAGCAAAATAATCCAATTAAAATAAATAAGTACCTACGTCGGTTTGTGAGGAATGAAAAACATCAGAATGTAATTCCTAATATTAATTAAGCGTAGGTATACAAATGTAATAATCATGGAATATTTTTTTCGCGTAGTTAACCTTATTACTGCGGTAAATAGGTCGTAATTTGGAATATATTTCAACATACAAATTGTTATATCATGGTCTTATCATCTTGCATGACGGCTTGGCTGTGCCTTTACGCGCTTTGACATGAGAGTTGCGGACACCAGCCCGTAGTACCTACATGTTTGTTGTTTCTAAACTATAAATGTACATTATTATGCACATAGAGTACGTATAAATCCTGGAGAGTAGGCTGTATTGCTCTAGTGGCCGCACCCGTCGTGTCGGTCATCTGTCAGCGAGTCGAGCCTGTGCGCCGCGCCGTCCGGTCCGTGCTTCCAGTTCGGTATTTATATCCACGTTGTTTGGCTCGCAAGACGTCCTACTTTAACCTCATTAATTTTTCATCTTTTTCACGCGACTCGATACGAGGAAAGATGGAAAAATATCCTTTGAACTTACTAGCGTGTGAGTGAACTAGAAAATAAGTGGATGAAAATATCCTTATGATTTTCGGTAGAAATGTTTTGCCAGGATTCAATGATAAATAGATCCAGTAGATTTTTATTGTCGCGTATCTTACCATCAAAAAGAACTCAACGACCAAAATCTACATATTTATCTTATCCTGTATTTTAAACCTTCTTTGCATATGTATTTCTTTCCCTTCGGTAAAATTCAAATGGGTATAAAATAAAATATTAGATTCTTTGATGCTTCTAATAACAATACGTTTTACGAGGATGCATAGCGGGGTTCAGTTCGTCCCCTCTCACCCTTGGCATTATTAGTTACTGCAGATACTATTTGAAATTCCTCAGGGATCAGAGGGGCGTCGGTGAAATGAAAACTGGTCATGTGAAAATGCTTTCATTGCTTTTTACGCGTCGCCAGAGGCAATTTAGACGTTGCGGTGTTTTGTAGAGAACAGAGCCCAAGCTCTAGGGACTGCTGCGAGGTGATTCTATTGCTCACGCTCTGCGGGAACCGAGGGCGATTTATTTGCTTTATTGATTCCACAACAAATAGCCGCTTGATATCGATCATTACTAGAAATTTAGTGCAGTAGATAGATAGCAAGGAGTTTATTTATTTATCTCTTTGGTCGCTGTGTGCTCATAATAGGCGAATGAAGGACAGCGGTTAAATAGATGGCAGTGAACTACTCTATTGATAATGTAATGTGGACAGTACATTAAGTATGTAAAGTTTTGCGAGCGGTCACTTATAATCCAGTGTCGGGGATGGTGGTTTCATCCCCAATTCACTTCATTGAAGATGAAAACTCTATCTTGCATCGTTACTTAAACTACGAATCATCCTATCATTTGCTCTTCATATAATGAGATAAAGCGAAGTTTTTTGACGGATCTAATAATACATTCTCTAATGAGTAAATGACCGAGAAGAATACGGAAAATGGCCAGTTTCTTACAACAAAGGGAACAACGGCGGCAGGAAAAACGTAAGGATAAAAAAGATAATTCGTGAGGTAGGTGGTAGGTGAGTTAAGCCAGTCAAACGTCGGATAATATCGTCGGAAGGCGCTCATGTATTTACGTGGTGTCGGTAGTTGTAGCCCGACTGGGACCGCTGGTATCTATCGCTGCTCCCAGGGCATTACACACCTTCAGAATTTATGATTATCGTGTGGATTCCTCACGATACTTTCTTTCCCTCTCTCCTCTCCTCCTACCTAAAGATAAATTTATACGTACACGAATCTAAATAATAAACGTATTTGTAAATAAATTACATTATCAATATTCTGCTAGAAAGGAATTCTTAATGATAAGGAAAATAAATTCGTTGAACCGGCCGCGTTATTATGGAAAGTTTGCGAGTGTATGACTATAGCCGAGCGATAGATATGAAAGGATATATTAGAAATGCGTTGACAGGTTGCGTGATTGTAATTATTGAAAATGTTTCACGGTTTTATCTCAATTTCAAGAAGGGTGTTTAAGTTTTGGAAGTAAAGTGGTATTTATTACTTAGGTATATAGCCGGAGAACCTAGTGAGTTCCAGAATTCTCTCTTTTTGATTAATTTTATGTTTTGTGGGCGTTATATGCATAAATAACCTACGCGTCTGCAGGATATTAGTGCGGTAAAGAGCAAAAGTCATGGTGTTTACATAGTCTTGGCTCCCAACTCTCCCAAGGGACTGCGATTGTGGCTCCTTTCACGTGGGTTCCGTAAGAAGCGATTAAAGGATTATTATTTAAGGATTGCCAGGGGAGAATGTGGTCCCTGTCGAATCTCATTTAGTGTTGAAAAGGTAAAGGATTAAACCAGATGGAGATGAGCTACAGCAATCATGGCGATGACAAAGGGTTGGGATGTATGTAGGTAGGTATGTCGTAACATACATTGTACTGTCTATTGTCTGGTAGTAAAAGGCTGTTGTTAAATAATATTGTGTTTTAGGGGATCACTCAGGGATCACTTGACTTTATTACCATGATTACCAATCAGAGAAGCGTATACACCTATTATAGCAACATTCCACCATCTTCTCCGATAAATTAGCCGCTCCGTTGCAGGGGTGTCTTAGGCACATGTAGGATTAATGGTAGAGCAAACCATTTAAGAGGCTAATAATAGTTAAAGTAATAGTTATTTGAGAGGGACAGATTAGGTGTGTCTATCTACCCTCCTATCATACAGCAAATTGAAACTGTAATATAAACTCATCAACGCGGCCTCAGATACAGGCGGCAACCTCATGTGTCTGAGAAAATATCAGAAAAATAAACATGTGTATAAATAAATATACGCAACGACATCAAGTGTAAAAAAAACGATTTCAGAGATCGTTCCAAAATAAACAATGGGTTCAAAAGGACCCCACAGCAAATGATTAGGGTGAAAAACTGGGGGACCCCGAACCGGCGCGTGCACGAACAAGATGAGCAGCCAAAATTTTTATTTTATCCCCTTTCTGATAAACAATACACTTACGCAGACATTATGTATGACGATATTGTTTTATGGTTTATCTGGTGGTTACGAAAAAAGGAATCATTGAGCGGTGCCTATTATTTTAAATGCCATTCTGTGATTAAATTGGCAAAACGTAACAATTGTGGAATCATCAGTGTCTTTTGATCTCTGCGACACAATTTTAATAAAAAAAAAATACTTATTTGAGGATAGAGCTTGGTTCTAATGGAATTGAGGAAAATAGTAACACAGGGTCAAATTAAATTAGCTAGCAACACTCCGCAGACGTGATGGGTATATAAACATAATAAAACAAAAATTTAATTAATTTGATTTTTGACCGCAGTCAGTGTAGTCACTTGAAATATCACTCTAGAATATATATATTTTTGTGTAAACTTCCTAGACTTCATGGTTACCAATATCTAAACACGATAAAACAAAAGAATTGAAGAATTTTTCAACTCATAGTTCAAGTAACAACACTGCCTGGGGTCGTTGACCCCCAAAAATATATTTTTTTTTAAATTTTTTTTTCTGCATGGAGCTCTTGACCTCGATCACGCCTGATGGAAAGCGATGGATGAGGTCTATGATGGAACGAGCGTGCCCAGAAGATGCCTAAGGGCTAAGGACTGAACTCCCACGCATCGGCGAAACACAGCAGGCTGCTTGACACCGGACTCCGGCGTCAAGCAGCCTGCGTTATTCTATAGTGTTCAGATATTGATATCCATCACGTCTGCAGAGTTAATTTAATTTAACCATGAATAGTAGGTAAATTAAAACCCTATTTCCCATAATTGTATTAAAATGTACTTAAAGTTGAACGGAACACTAACTGCGCAAGTATGTTTTTTTTAAATTTACTGGTGTTTAATTCCTACGAATATTCCTAGGAATAAAACACCAATGAAGTACTGCTCGGTACATACGAGTATGTATGTATTGAGTGGGACTTTGCTTCGCGCAGTATGAAAGAATAACAGAAATCATACGTCAGTTGTTTATTTTCCCGCGTATATTTCATAAAGTCGAGTTGAGCGAAATGCTGACATGCTATTCTATTCCCGAATTTCAGGGAAATTGTTGAAGCAAGATTGCCTTTAGAAAAGTAGTCGAAAGTAATTCGATTTATACTAGAATTCTTGACTTGTACGAAAATGGAGTTGGACATGCTGTACTTTTAATTATTGTTAGAGGAAATCTACACTATTGTTTCCATCAACAAAATAATGTACTTTCTGAAGACAGAAGGTAATTGAATGTCTTTGTCTTCGACTTCCAAAGCGTATTGGAACTAGTTACCTCTTTTGAGATTCAGTCATCTGATCTGGCTGAAAGATTCCATTTAATTGTTGCCAAGATTCATTCTGTTTGACGTTAGATATTAAAATAATTCAAGATATCGTAGCCCCCTATCTAGCTGTTACTTTTAATAAATGTGTTATTTAGGAACCTAACCTAACCTAACCTTATGAAGAGTAGTAAAGTCATACCATAATTTAAATTAGATAATAAAAATGACGTTGGCAATTTCAGGCCTATTTCTATGTTACCTGCATTTAGCAAAATATTTGAAAAATTAATACTCAAGCAGTTGCTAAGACATTTCAATTTAAATAGTCTCCTTCATAATGAACAATATGGCTTTACAAAAGGTCGTTCGATTACAGATGCGAGTGTTGCTTTGCTGAAACATAATTTAATGCATGAGAGAAATCGCTAAATGCTATTGGAGTTTTCTGTGATCTCTCCAAAGCCTTTGATTGCGTGCACCATCACACGCATTGCATTTACGTAAACTACGTCATAACGGTGTCCAAAACGAAGCTCTCAACGAAATAAATTCTTATTTACATAATAGGTTCCAATATGTAGAAGTTAATGATGTGAAATCTTCCGGGCTACCAGTTTAGTTAGATGTACCGCAAGGCTTAATACTGGGTCCATTCTTGTTCATAGTATATATCAATGATTTACCATTCCATTTAAAGGGTATATGTGACGTTGTACTGTTTGCAGATGATACCTCTCATATTTTTAAAGTAGACAGGAATAAACAAGATTTTGACGACGTAAACAGTGCACTCTCAATAGTTACGGATTGGTTTACGTCAAATAACCTAGTTTTCAATGCCAAGAAAACGAAATGTGTAAAGTTCGCCTTACCGAATGTTAGAAATCTAGGACCCAACATCGTCTTAGATAAAGAGGTGCTTGAAACTGTGGGCTCGGCAGTTTTTGTGGGAATAACCGTAGATGTGAAACTTCAGTGGGGACCACATATATCAAGCCTAGCAGGAAGGCTCAGTTCGACTGCCTACGCCGTCAGGAAAGTAAGACAATACACTGACGTTGATACAGCTCGTTTAGTTTATTTTAGTTATTTTCACTTATGTCCTACATTATTCTGCTGTGGGGCAACGCCCGCCGCTGATATACAAAATATATTTGTCCTGTTAAAACGAGCTGTTCGAGCAATTTACCTACTAGGTGCCAGAGTTCCTCTAAGAGATTGTTTTAAAGATATTAGTATTCTCACGGTTGAATCACAGTTCATCTTTGCCAACATCTTATATATTAGGCAAAATATACACTTGTACACTAAAACATACAATATGTTTTTAAAATATACAATATGTTTTTAAAATATACATACATACATACATATGCAGCCTATAATGTTCCCACTGCTGGGACACAGGCCTCCTCACGGTGAGAGGGAAAAAAAAAAATACAATTTTTTTATTACAACACCCAAATATGCAATATTTAGTATATATTTTTTTTAAGTCGGCGCCAAATAATACCTCCATTAATTAGCCTAAACTTCCTTGAAAAAAATATATTTAAATAACGAAAACCTTATCTAAATCGGATCAGTAGTTTTTGAGATATTCGCGGACATACAAACATACATACTGGTAGAATACGGAACCTCCTTTTTTGAAGTCGGTTAGAAATTGCCACCGCATTTATTTTTTATCTTTTAAGTTGTTACTTAACGGTTTCACAAAAGGGGTGTCAAGATGTGCACGCACTTATGAAAATGTGCCATAAAAGTCCATTAGTATTATTAGGTATCCCGCCCTACTGCGCTTCTCTCTTCGCCGGGTGTGAAACATAATTATTTTATTATCAATATCATCCGATGTTCTTAACAAGCTGAAAAGCCGTTCTGCGTGAATTCCTGGCTTACAAACAAACAAAACTTCTTTTTTACAATAAATACTTCGTTTTATTATTGTCTCTTGAATATTTTTGAATGTTTTACCCTCTTATTGTGGAAAGTAACAATAATATTTATTGTACAGACGCCAGCACATCAAGCTACTACAATCTGTCAAAGTTCTTTAATATGTAGATTTTCAACTTTATCGCTAAAGCATAAGAAGGCTCAAAGTTGATTGGGAAAATTTTACAATTTCGGGTAGCTTGATGTGCTTTGTACGTCCACGGTATTATCTAACTTTTTGTTACGTGGTTAAAAATCAATGGTATCGTTAAAGAAGGTTATTTTACAAAGAGCGTCTAAATTTAATAGCCAAAATTATTCATCTCCAATTCTAAGCCCAACAAAATTCCTTCTCATCGTCTTATTATTTTGATACTTAATCACTCCCCTAATCAAAGTGAATATTGTATTCGCACTGTGAAGGGGTCCACAATCCGAAAGTGGTATCTAACTGCCCAAAATGATGACAGTTACTGCGACTTCCAAGTTTGCTTTATCTGCACAAATACATTATTCAGATGCAATCCCCTCTCAATTATGACATTTGATGCGTAGGGTCGGGTGGAACAGCAGTAGCATAAATTTAGTCAATTTGACACGGATTGGTAGGAGACGAGAGTGGAGGGCTGGGAAATACCGCGCGTGGTTCATTTGGAAAGGTATGAGACTTTATGCAACAGAGAGCAATTTATTAAAAACGCTAATTGGACCCCGAGCACAGGTCGGCGCGTTCAAGTGACACTGACAGACAAGTTTGAAATGAAACGAGAACGTGTTCAATAAATGTGTTGAGTGTGTTGATGAGTGTCAATATTCCTGAAGTTCAGATACTGTCGTATTGCTCGCTGTAATATAATTGGAGTTGTATTCCCACGTAACGTAAGTCCCGGAATAAAAAAATATCATGTAAGTAGGTGTTTATAATTTCCTTGAACTTTAGTCCGACTTATTCCGGAATAGAAACGAAATCTGGATTAATTCGGAACCTTGGAAAAACCTGTTGAGCCAATTTACGGATATTAAAATTCTATAATTTTTTATTTATTTACACTGGCTTATCCGAAAAACTCATGAGAAGTCACGAGCGAAACCATTTAATATTCGATCCACGGGAACAAAGTCTCGGTCACAACACTAGTGAACACGAGCTTATTGTCTGGACATGATCATTGTGTCTTCCGGGTGACATCCGAGTGGGGCACTCGATTAGGAAGAGGGCACATGAGCGGAATCATAGTGGTTCCGCACTACAGACCGGCCGGCACTATTGAGTCACCAGTCACGCCTCGCCTTATTGACCTATCATTGTACAACTGTCACGCTTGTAAACCTAGGAGATAGACATAGATGGGCTATTGTACCTACATCGTCAATTCCGGGTTTAGTTTTAGTTGCCATTGGGATCGAGCCTTTTCGCCATAACATAATTCCGGAGTATTATTAGCTAACCATTCCTGAAATCAAACCTGAGTTAGCAACGTTTTCGACCACAAGATTACAGCCAACGTGTCAATCATAATAGCATAATCGTCAAACTCCTCATGTTAGATTTCCTGGTCATTGGGTCTTAAACCAATGACCATAAAATCAAACATGAGGCAGTTGGCAGCTTATACTACCACAAGATTACAGCTAACTACGCTAATCATCATAGCTTAATCGTCAAACTATTTCACAAAGAAGATAGCTTGAAGTATCCTGCAACAACCGCGCAGACAATCTCTCCTCTATTTACCAGAAACAATTCCATACTCAACTGAAATTGCGAAGCAAAAAGGCCAAATAACGTTTTAGCCTCAAGCGGAAGTGCCCTCCACCAGACGCAGTTATGAGGCGGAAAAGGCCGTATAAGAGGAATTGTAGTGTTTCCGCAATACAGGCTCGTTTCGAGCTGATCCAAGACCACTTGACCTATCATTGTGTGCCATCCGTACCAATCGACGAGCTATTGAAAGCTGTAACGGTCCTCATTAGCCTCATCATATTACGTAGTCGGGCCGCGGAATAGCAGAGCTTTGCATAAAGTATTCCAAGTTGGGCGTAATCCTTGTTTGTAAGAGCGCCCGAGATGGAACACTCGGAAAACTGTTATAAGTGAACTAGCTTTTATGCCAATCTGCCACATTTGTAGTACGTTACGGTAATGGTGTTAGGAAAATCGTTTATTTATTTTGATGTGTTCTGCCTCCTTATATTCGTTCTTGAACCTACTATAGCCTTCTATGTGTGAGTAGGTAAGAGTCACATTATTTAAACATGCCAAGTGCGTATAAAACCTCTCGTGAAGTGAAGTAGGGTTCCACAGACAGTTGTATGGAAGCAAAAAAGGAAACATGCATACCTATTAATCAATTTTAATGACAGAGCCAGACATGACGAAACTACAAGAGTCATTACAGAACCCCAAAAAAGTACAATACGGAACCAGAACCCGTATCGATTGTCGCAGAACATTGTATACGTATTACATCAATGGTGTATCGGACACAAAGGCCACAATTGTGACAGATTGCTACTCGTTCCAATTACCAACCCTGTCCAAGGTTTTATTTAATTCCCAGATCATGTCGCGGCAACACGATACACGTATCAAAGGACGTATTACGAAGTAACAGAGTCAAGAATATCATTATATTGTTACGAGCTTCGGGTTCGTGACAATAAAAACTGCCGATTTAATAACCAAAAATAACAATTTATTTTACAACACTAATTACAACTCAAAACACTAATTAAAAGAACACAATCACACTACTGATCACTCTTAATTCGCACTTGAAGATCGCTTAGATGTTTTCGCTCTTGTCGCTTTATCCAAACTGTGTCGGTCGTCGCGCATCCCGGCCTTATATAGTGCCGCAGATAGTTCGAGAACCTTCCATTGTAGAAACATCTAGAATGTTCGAGTACATACCGGCCCCGACCGACTAGGTAGGTAGGTAGGTAGGTAGGTGTCGATAGTTCGAGAAAGTTCTACAAAGTTCTAGTATCGAATTTTCTAGAACGATCGTGACTCGACTAGTTCTGCTACTCGATACTAGATGGCGCTAGTGGTAACTAATGTCACCATGTACCAGGCTTTAATTGTGGCGCGCAACACTGCCCCCTCCTAAGACATGCTCGTCCCGAGCATTATCGGCCCCATAATAACGCGCCAGTCGGTCCACATGGACGATCTTAGGAGTACCTCTTGCACCTTTCTGTATCCGGTAGGTTACGTCATTGATCTTTGTCACAATCCGGTACGGTCCGTCCCATTTAGCTTGAAGCTTAGGAGATTTCCCTTTGCTGCGGACTGGATTGTGCAACCACACTAGTGAACCTTCGTCGAACCCTTTATTGTTCATTTTGCGGTCATAACGGGTTTTCATCTTTTCAGACATTTGCTGGCCCGATTGTCTGACGTGCTCATAAATGTCATTCATTTTGTTCCGCAAGTCATTCGCATAATCGGTTATACTGCGTGGGGCATCAGGTGGTATTCCGGTGATCAGGTCTGCAGGCAGCCGTAATTCTCTTCCAAAGTTTGCGAAAGCTGGTGTCACCGATGTACTTTCGTGAACAGCGCTTCGGTATGACAACAAAAACGGTTGTATGTGCTTGTCCCAATCTCGTTGCCGATTTTCCACAACTTTGGCTAGGTACCTCTCCAATGTCTGATTAAATCGTTCCACCATTCCATCCGACTGTGGGTGGTAAGAAGTTGTTCTGGTTTTATGAGTACCCATAACTCGACAAGTTTCCTGGAATATTTGTGACTCAAAATTCCTTCCTTGATCACTGTGAATCTCTAAAGGTACTCCAAAACGACAGAAGACTTCCTGAACTAATTTATCTGCAACTGTCGAAGCTTCTTGATTTGGAATGGCGAAGACTTCCGGCCACTTGGTGAAGTAATCCATCACAACCATGAAATACTTATTGCCACTTTCACTTACCGGAAACGGCCCCGCAACGTCAAGGGCTATCCTCTCCCATGGTGCACCAACATTGTACAATTTCAATGCACCTCTACTGCGAGTCTGAGGTCCCTTTACAGCTGCACAACTTGTACATTTGCGACACCAGTCCTCGACATCGTCCCGACAGTGGACCCAGTAAAACCGTTCTCGTATCTTCAGTAGAGTCCGTTTTACTCCCAGATGACCTCCTGAACAACCATTGTGGTACAGCTGTAGAACATCCGGTACTTGAGCTTTAGGGACAACCATTTGCAAATGACAGCTGTCTCCCCGAGCATTTTCCCATTTACGGCACAGGACTCCATCCTGAATCACCAAGCTGTCCCATTGGGCCAAATAACTTTTTGTGATCGAACTCATCGCTGAGACGTCACTCCACCTGGGCTTAGGAGCTCTGGTCTTCATCCACTCCAGAATCGGCTTGATGTCTGAATCTTCCTGCTGCGCACGTTGTAGGCTTTCCTTCCACTCGTCGCTATGGTCTGTCCTGAGCATCCTCACAGGTACCACTTCCTTACACTCTTGCCTAGTACAATGTTTGCGGTCTTCAGGACAAGGTCTTCTTGAAAATGCATCTGTGTTGCCATGAGGTTTCCCGCTGCGATGTTTGACCACAAAGTCGTATTCCTGCTGCTGCTGGGCGGTGCTGTTAGCCGCTCTTCCCTCTGGAGACCAGCCATCTTCCCTTTCTGCAGTTCGCTTAGGGCAACTGGATCGAAGGTGGCCCTTTTCCCCACAGCCGTAGCACCTAGGGCTGTACCTTCTATTATGATCGCGAACTGTAGTCGCTACAACCTCCCTGACGCGATGGGAACGATGATCCTGCCGCACAGCTTCCACCTCCAGTGCATGTGCCAAGGCGTCCTTAAGCGTCCCGTGGTGACCGAGCCTCACAGCAGCTCTAACTTCAAGGTCGCGGATGCCGTCGATGAATGCCTGCACCAGGTTCCCATCAATAAGCGCAGGTACAGACTGGTACGCTTTACGAACCAGCTTCTCCACTTCAAGGGCCCACTGCTGCAGGTTTTCATTACTGCGTTGCACGCGATCCTTGAGCTGCGCACGAAACACGTGTTCCAGGTGAGCGTCGCCATACCGAGCCTCCAATGCCTCAAGGAGCTGCTCGTAAGTCACTTCCTTACCGAGAGCTTCCAGAACGGTTAAGGCCTGGTCGCGCAGGCCTAGGGTGAGGGCAGTCATGGCCTGACTTTTATTCCACCCGTTCGCCTTCATGACAGCCTCAAACTGGATTTTGTAAGCCGACCAGGAAGAAGTTCCGTCGAACGGTGGCACTTTGAATCCACGTAGCGAAGGTGTTGTAGCTACGGGAGCTGCGATTCCATCCAGCGTTTTCTTCACGTCAGCCATCACGTTGTCGACCCGATTATTCACTTGGTCGATTCGGATTTCAGCTTCCGACAGGCGGTTGTCATATCGAGCAACCTTATCCTTCACCTCCTTCATGTCTTTCCCGAAGGTAGCGTGAAGGTCCTTTATAAGGAGCATCTGCTCTTCCTGGCGGCGCACCTGTTCCTCCTTGTCACGTTGGAGCTGTTCTTCCAACCGACGAGCCTGTTCCTTCCTGTCCCGCTGGAGCTGTTCTTCCAACCGACGAGCCTGTTCCTCCTGTCGGCAGACCTGTTCCTCCTTATCACGCTGGAGCTGTTCTTCCAGCCGACGCGCCTGTTCCTCCTGACGGCGGGACTGCTCCTCCTGTCGGCGAGCCTGCTCCTCCTGTCGGCGAGCCTGTTCCTCCTGTCGACGAGCCTGCTCCTGCAGCATCATCATCAGAGCAGCAAAATCTGGTGCTGATGATGCTGGAGCAGCTGTGGACGGGCCGGCCTCCGTGGTCGGTAGTTGGCCTTCCGACCCCAGTGGCGTTGCTCCACCAAATCGCCTCTGGTCCGTCTCCTGCTGGCGTTGACTCCGGGTACGGATACCCTCCGTGTCGTCTTTGGGTAAAACCGGCATAATCCCACTTCTGACACCAATTGTTACGAGCTTCGGGTTCGTGACAATAAAAACTGCCGATTTAATAACCAAAAATAACAATTTATTTTACAACACTAATTACAACTCAAAACACTAATTAAAAGAACACAATCACACTACTGATCACTCTTAATTCGCACTTGAAGATCGCTTAGATGTTTTCGCTCTTGTCGCTTTATCCAAACTGTGTCGGTCGTCGCGCATCCCGGCCTTATATAGTGCCGCAGATAGTTCGAGAACCTTCCATTGTAGAAACATCTAGAATGTTCGAGTACATACCGGCCCCGACCGACTAGGTAGGTAGGTAGGTAGGTAGGTGTCGATAGTTCGAGAAAGTTCTACAAAGTTCTAGTATCGAATTTTCTAGAACGATCGTGACTCGACTAGTTCTGCTACTCGATACTAGATGGCGCTAGTGGTAACTAATGTCACCATGTACCAGGCTTTAATTATGGCGCGCAACAATATTACGATATTGGCATACAATATTACTCACACGATACAGCAATCAAATCACGAATGTATATGGAAATATGTAGTTATCGCATTAGTATGTGGCTGATATTACAATGATGGATCCACGGGATGCTACTGGTCGCGATCATATCCGCAACTCATTTGCAATGCATTTCCATTCATTGAACTCTCGAGTGACGAGTGACGACGCTTCAATTATTATTGTCGATCGAACACAATTTGTTTTTAAACGAATCAGTTTAATTTTATTTGTAGCTACTACCAACACACAATTCAATCACTTTATCTCTGCACTCTCAGACAATTTCAAATTTCCGAAAAGCCAAACTCACCACAATCCTTTTCTGTTATGCCGCAGTTGGGCAAATAACGTCCCCTGTAATCGTCGTAATTGCGCAACCAAGCAGCCACGCTCCCTCGAAATATAACTATTACGCTTTTATTAAGCTCACGGACCCACCAAAGGGATACTCATAATTTAATTACGACCCTCGAAATAAGTTATTTCAAGTCTGCAGGAATTGCCTCGCTGGTTATTTGGTTGTTTGGTTGAGAAGTCAAAGGGTTTTTATTAAAAAATAAACTATTTTTGTTATTACCACGGAACCTAATTAGTTTTACTATTCAACTTTATGACTTCTTGGAACTCGTATCAGAACTGGTACTTTAATGTTAGCTTTTAAGTCTAAAGTTTAAGCTTAACTTTAACATCGCGGGTCACTACGGAACTGAAAGCTTTCACTATAATCATTACGTAAAATAGTTTCGAAAATGTGTTGTTTTAATACTGTCTATTGGATCTCTGGAAGCCGCATCGCAAACTGAAGTTAAAACTTACAAACTGTTTTAAAACTTCTGCTTCAACTTTCCCGAAAGAAAAAACAGTGTTTTCCGGGTTCTTCGTCTGCCTTAAGTAGTTTATTCAACTGCTTAATTGTAAAAGTAAGTCCCAACTTTTTAAATAGCATTTGCGTGAAGTAGGATGAATTTTAATAAAGTTATACTGAAAGAAATAAACAACAAAATGGATGCTTTTAAAAAGTGACACGTTATTATCCAATAATGCTTATGTTTTACAAGCATCCTCCACAGCTTAATTTATTATGCATGAGAAACACCAATATTTAATGAAAGCAAATGGGTTACTGGCCACCGAAGTCAACTGGCCACCAGCGGCGAACGGCGTGAATAACGCTCCCCGAGGGAATACCGTCGCGTTGCTGACCTTGTTAAATTGATCAGGTTGCCCTCAAAATGCCGGATCCCGTCAACAACTTCACACCTAAGTATTTAGTGACAAATTTCCATGTAAATTACGGAGTCGGTCGGGGTTTGCATATTGTGCGTACGATTCCGTTCATATAACGTGACACAGCGCAGGAAGGGGACCCTGTTAGACTTGTAAAGTGTGACCGTCACTTACATGCTGTTTGTAACACAGCTCAAGCACCATTTGCACGATTTTTGGGAACAGTAAAACGTTTCTAATGCTGTTTTCCTTTTGAATTAGGTACTCAATTTTAAAAGTCGCTTTGCCTGTTTATGTTCTATAATACATTTCCTAAAGAAGTTCAAAAGACAAGACGCCAAAGGCTGCTCAGCTATTCTTATATTTTTAGCTACGGTAAAGATTCGTTGGGAACTCTAAACTCATACTTAACCGGTTTTTATTTTTCGCTGAGATCTCTCTTCTGTTTGGCGTGGCAAGAGCTCGACTCATTAAAACCGAGTGCCCAATTTATTTTATTTTTATATATTTCGCCTACATTTTATTTACGGCTGAAACACCTTACTTGTAATTTTACCACGGAAATAAAATTCGACATTTTCACTTAGCGTGCATATAAAGTAATTTCCTCCGAAATCCCAATAGAAGAGCTAAATAGGCAAGAAAAGGAAACAGAGCTTTCCAGAAATATTCCTGAATACGAGTACCTCTACACAGACACAGAAAAAAGGGCTTTTCAAATTGTTATCGCTAGTCAAATAGATTTCATTGTATATTCAACAGAAGGCATGTTCACGCACAAACAAACCGGCTTAGTTTCATATACGCAAGACTAGTAGGTAAAGGGAATGTTATTAGGGATAATAGGAGTCCGGCGAGACCCTTTAGTCCGGGTAGACAATAACCGTTTCCTCTTCAATATTGCTCTATCTATAGCAACCTGGCGGCTCGCGACGCTGACAGGGATTTATATAGCAACCTGAAATACGGGGAGTATTTCAGGTTGCTATATAAATCCCTGCTGTAAATATCATATAATTCCCGGCTGTAAATATCATTACAACTTCTAAACGAATGTAGCCGTTGAAGTGAAGACTAATCCGAAATACTATTTCGTAATTATTTGAGGAAATCTTAATAAATCATGGAACTTCCTTTAATGTTTATCTCTCCAAGTTGTTAGATTCGGCTAAAGGAATTCGGTTATTGCGACGTTCTTTGCCAACCTATTTTTCACGATGATAGTAATTTTTAATACACGTGGCTGCAAACTGAAGTCTTTGACCTCTCCAGACGACAAATAGGAACTTTACATATTTTAAACTGCAACACAGACAGTTAAAATGAACTGAAAACACATTTTTTAAAGTTAACGATGCGCCATCAGGGCAACTTTTTTCTACTTAGTGACTCTCTAGGCTCAGATTTAAAATAATATTTGTTCATATCTGCGCAGTCGATTGCTTATGCAGACTATTTCAATTTAATATTAAATTATCTACTCAGTTTTGTGAAAAAGTTGCTTCGAGGTATTTATGAGCATATAATAAAGCTCGGTAGCGAAATACATTATTTTCGATAAAACAAACAGTAATCAAAGGTAGATCAAAGGGCGATTTATTTCTTGATAATATTTACTTAATATATGTAAGCTAACAGACTTAAAATAATAATATGTACTTACATCCTACTTCCTACTATCCTACTAATATTATAAACGCGAAAGTTTGTGAGGATGGATGGATAGATGGATGGATGTTTGTTACTCTTTCACGCCAAAAGTACTGAGCGGATTTGGGTGAAATTTTGCACACAGATAGTTTATAACCAGGATTAACACATAGGACACTTTTTATCCCGATATTCTTACGGGATCGACACTTATGCGGGTGAAACCGCGGGGCGCTGCTAGTATAATATATAAAACAAAACAAGGGTAAAGAATTATAGGGCATCAAAAAATTCGTCCGCATCGCTGTCAGCGGGAAAAGTGCCCAAAAGGCTGGCAGCATTGCCACGTTGTATGGCAATGCTGATTCTGTGGCCAAAAAATAGGCCAGTCCTCTGGTCACGCGGGGCGATATCTCGAAAACACAAGTGGGCTCTAGAATAACTAATAGAATAAGAATAAAATGGAATCTTACTTATTTTTACAAGGTACCTAATCTTCGTACATCTGCGACAGAACGCGGAAAAATAGAGCGAGATATCCGAATTATAGATAAGTTGCATTTTATGTCGACCACTTGCCCGCGGCATGCGGCACCGCCGCGAGCCTGTCGCCAAAACGCATTTCACTTTTCCACCCCTTTGGAGTTGAATTTCAAAAATTGTTTCTTAATTGTTGCTTACATTACAAGAAGGGTGCACGAGAATGTTGTTTCAAATGGAGGGTTGTTTGTTTTGAGTTCAAAGATATACATTAAACATACGACGAAACACACGAGTTACAAGTTACTTCTTCTCGAAAGAATTTCTAATTCGCATAACTTGTTATCGGCTCTTCTTTGTATCTTTAAGACTGATGATAATTATTTTGATTGAATTGATATACTTATAAAAAAAGCGAATTTCCATGATTTGATCAAGCTTTATCATAATATGGAGATTCGATTAGAGGGAATCCGCTGGATTCGTCGATGTGGCTATTCCGGTAGTGAACCTCTTTCAGCTGAATCGATGGTGATCAACGTTGAATTGTACTTTGAAATATAAGTTCATACTTCCAATATTTCTACTACATAATTATTATAAAACAAAGTCCCTGCCGCGTCTGTCTGTCTGAACGTGATAAACTCAAAAACTTCCGAACGGATTTTCAAACGGTTTTTATCAAAGGACGGAGTGATTCATGAGGAAGGTTGAGATGTATAATTCATGAAGGTTTTGCGTAAATTGGCTAAAATATGACGATGGATGTTGAAGATATCGGAAAAGATCATGCCGACTGGTAGCTTTACTGGCGCCGCGTAAACATTGGATAAAATTTGGCACACTGATAGTTTATAACCTGGATTAACACATGGGGTACGTTCCCGTGGGATATTTTCCGACATCTAGGTACGCGGGCAAAAGGTAGTATGATACATTTTATTCCGTCACTTGCTACGTTAGGATCAGCTTCCAGTCCGACCAGTATGTAGTTAATTAGTATTTTACACGGGACTGTTGTCACCGAACTGCCACAACCCAATTACTGGAACATATCGGTCTAGTCTAGATATCCCAAGATTAGACATGACAGATTATTAGATATTCAGGTTGCCCGTAGAGACTGTTCTTGTAGTCACAGGACTTAAACTGGACCAAAGGATTAATGTCTCCAACTCATAAAGCTCATGACCTCCTTCATAGATACCTATAACACAAATTACACATACGTATGCCTACTGTAGTGTAGGTATCTATTAATAGATATGTAAATACTGTTTCACACACACAAGTAGTCAGGTAGCTGTCAAATGACAACTTGATTTTTTGTGTTCTTTATCTGCGTCATATTTGACGCAAATAAACGTATTCTCTCTCTTCCTTTCTAATGCCAACTTTAAGTCACCACGAATGGCGGGAAATTGAATGTGAAGCGTCACCCTGGACTCGGATACTGGTTAGCCAGTGACTCCTTTGAGTAAATCGTGATAATAACATTACTATAGATATTACTAACTACACCTGCTTATCTACAACAAAAATAAATTCACTCAGAATCCACAGAACGCCACATGTGACGACCCTGATGTATGAACGTGGACGAGCAAAAAGAGATTGTACTTATAAGGGTCGTGGTACAAATTACCATTACTGAGATCTACCATTTCATTTCTACAAAAAAATCTAAGAACATGGCTGCTCCAAAATATTTTTTATACAGTAAGATTTTTTTGATTATAATAATACTTATTTAGAGTTTTATACTTAATACAAATTTTGTTATTTTGTGTTTTTATTTTATATTGTATGATAGAGTATTAAATGTACATATTGATATTATAGGTAGTCTATGTGTTTTGTATTGTTTATTAGTAAACTAGTAAATAAGTTACGTTTTATACCCACGTCTACTATTGTAAATATTCGTTTTAGCGGCGGATGTGACCTGAATAACTATACGACTAGGTATACCTACTAACCAACTTTGTACTTACCATATCCGACGAATAAATGTCTTTGTCTTTGTCATTAAATCCCAAATAAACATGGACAAGGAACACGTTTAAGGATCATGATACAAATTATCGTACAAAACCAAAAATAAAAATGCACATTGAAAGAAAAGTTTCAATAATTGACATTCATGTGTACAAAGAAGCTCGAGCACGATAAATCAAATGAAAGCCTTTTTCAGCAACAAAGAATTCCCGGTTAGGTGTGCTGTGAGTTGCTACGTTACTTTACAAAGTGAAATAAACAAAGATGCCTGTAGCTGCTTCACCTCCAACAGTTTTATTAGGAACACATATATCGTATATTGAGTTGAACTGAATGATAAATTGTTCCAATATTTCAAATAATTTATTGTTTGCTTCGAACTAGTTTTAGTAGTCGATATTGTTTATTCAGTGCACTCTATTGTACCTAATGGTTGTGCATTTGTATCTTGTGGTTAATTAACTTGATATTGTACTTAATTATCAGTTGATATTTTTCCAAAATCTTCAGTCGACCGAATAATCATCGAGCTCCTGAAGTTCTGAGTTGAGCTGCACGATTTTTGACAAATGCGTGCACTGGACAGATCCGCTCAATCTGTGTGGTTCTTTCCTCAAAAGACCATTTCAGACACCAATCTACTTGGTCTTCACATGATCTGACCAAGATTTTGTCTGGACTTTAAAAAAGACTGTGACTTCCGAGTTTGTTTCGGCCTTTCTTCTCAGAATAGTCAGGTAGGAAACGCCGACCTCAACTGGTTTAAAAAATATGATTGACGTGTAAAGTTGCTTGTACAAACCTACTTACAGAAAATAAATCATTTATCAAATACTTTAATGTGTGCTTAGCTTAATCAGCCTTAATTAATTAAATGTTTCCACTGCTGGGACACAGGCCTTCTCTATTTGAGAGGGAGTGGGCTGTAACCTACCACGTGGGCCCAGTGTGGGTTCATAGATCACACGTCTTCAAATTTTTGGTATTAGGACATGCCGGTTTCCTCACGATGATTTCCTTCACCGTTTTGAGAGCAGTGGTGATGAAATTATATAAGTACAGAAAGTTCTGCTTCTGCCTGGGTTCGAACCCGTGACCGACTCGTACCACTGCTCAATTACGTTCTTAGTTTGTTTTAGAAAACCATTAGTGAGCTGAAAGCTATCTTAGCTAACAAGATCCTTTGATGTGCGTATAGACAGTTTTCGAATGTCGCGATATTGGAATCGTATTTATTTCCTTCACGCTACGTTACAGATGAAACTTCGGGATATAATACGATTTTCATGACAAAATGTTGCAGACACGCGCATGACGAGATGATCCTTTTGTCAGAGCTAACGGTAGGAAACGGAAGTCGTCTACAGAAAGATAAATAATTTACGTAATATATCATTCATCGTGGTGGATCTGAGGGGAATATATTCATATGGGGACGCAGTTTTTATGTTAGTTCGTCCCCACTTTTATGAAGCACAATATTTAGTTGATTGTCCGTCCGGTTATGGCTGTGCCTATGACGTCACAGAAAATCAGGGGTAAGAGGATGCCAGTTGTCTGTCTCATTTTATATCAGTGGCTCCCAACCTTTGACGGTCACAAGGTTGAATAAAATAATATCAAAACTTTCAACATAATCATTCAAACAAACTTATTTGGTACAGTAGGCACACGATGTGCCCACCTATCTATCTAGCTGCATGCGCTTGAATGCCCAATAAAATGAATAAAACTGTTAAAACATTTCGCGCACCATATTTTAGCTCACGTAGTGTGCCGTTTAGGATCCACTGTTTTAAATAAAAAAACTAAAAATATTTTCAGTTTTTTTTCGTATTTTTTGTTTGATGTGCAACAAACTCGTCACAACGGGTTTAGATAACAAATAGAATTCGAATCATCCATTCAAGTACGTTCTAATAGATAGTTTTCACAGAGCATAAAATATGACTTTTTTTAAGCTATGATGTCTACCTATATAAATACTGAAGTCACTATTCAGCTTTTCAGGCAGTGATTGATATACCTTACATTAAGGCCGGTGACCGCTCACACAGCGTCCGCAATTTACCGGTGAATGACGTCACTGAAACGTTATCTACGAAGGTAAGTTGGTGTGTTTTCCTAGAGAGCGTTTTTGACACCGGACAGTCAAACCCCGCTGCTCAAAGATTTAAATCGCTGGATTTGCCCTCACCGTACTTAGTTACCCGAAAAAGTGTCCATGCTGAGAAGAGTGGGCTCACACATCATTATATAGCGTTTCCATGATAATCAAGTCAAGGCCTCAAAATAAGCCGATCCAGCCTGTCCCTTGCTGCCCTCTCCCAGCGACGTCCTAAGCCGAGGTCCGTACCCCACAGGGGGTATAGCATGTAGTCGCTTAGTTTTTAAGTTTTTTAAGCCCTGGTTGGACGCGTTAATTTATTGAGGCACCAGGGGTACCCACAGGCACGTCCAGTTAAGCAGACGACAACCTCCTTGAAAGAAATGCGAGAAGCCATTCCCAAAAAAAAAATCAAGTCAAGACACTGCGTCGTTGTTTGTCAGTGGTGTCAATACGAAGTATGTAGAAACGCAACTATCTTTTGACATAGTAGGTATTTAGCGGTTTAAATCTTTGCCGCTGTCATCATTCATGACAGCCCTCACTGCAGCCAAACCTATAGCTTTACGAGCCAAATGAAATAAGAATCCGTAATGTTCGTTTGTTTACTGGCCATGAAAGTAGGTACCAAGCAGGAAGTTTGGAGAATCACATTACCGTTGGAGACGCAATATCACAAACATCGGTTGTCTGTCGTATTTCATCGTAACGCAACTCAAAGGCCCTTTTTTTTTTTTTTTTTTTTTTTTTTCTATTTATTTAAGGAATTTTTATACATAAAGTACATGCCAATTCCATCGTACCCTAACTTAAACTAAATTACATCTACTTACAAAGTTATAACTTACGACTAAATAACATAAACAGCGCTTTAGCGGATTCAGACGAAGGAGAGGACAATATCTCGTGGAACATACCCACATTAGTTCTGCTCAAGTAGAAATTTCCTATAAGGAACTCTCGATCCGTCTCGTAACGTACACATTCCACCAACAGGTGATGAACGTCTTCAATTACACCGCACACGTCACAATTTGGAGAATCTGATTTCCTCATCATGTGTGCGAACTTGTTAAGTGGAACGTGACCAGATCTTAACCTGAACGCTGTTACCATTAAAGATCTACTCAAACTCACATTACTGAGCCATGGTATTCGAGGAGGCTCACATTGTATTGTTTTATACCAAATTCCTTTTTCCAAAGATCTCTCATTAAAGTATTCCGTCCACTTATCCTGACAGTACTTTTTGTATTTAGGCAACAACTCAGTGTAATTTGGCAAAGTTAGAACCTCTTTTCCATCTACTGCTGCTTTTTTAGCCAACATGTCAGCCTCCTCGTTACCTCTGATGCCAATATGTGATGGAATCCACTGCAACTTCAGCTGAATGTCCTTTAAATTGTTCTCATAAATTTCAGAGAGGATATCATAAGCTATCGATGTACCTCTGCCACCAGAGGCGCATCGAGCTATATGATATAAAGCGCTTCTACTATCGGAACAAATTAGAACTTTATTCTGTTGAATTGACCGAGAATACACCAGTGCTTCTAAAATTGCTATGAGTTCCATCGACATAACTGACATTCCCAAAAAAAAATCAAGTCAAGACACTGCGTCGTTGTTTGTCAGTGGTGTCAATACGAAGTATGTAGAAACGCAACTATCTTTTGACATAGTAGGTATTTAGCGGTTTAAATCTTTGCCGCTGTCATCATTCATGACAGCCCTCACTGCAGCCAAACCTATAGCTTTACGAGCCAAATGAAATAAGAATCCGTAATGTTCGTTTGTTTACTGGCCATGAAAGTAGGTACCAAGCAGGAAGTTTGGAGAATCACATTACCGTTGGAGACGCAATATCACAAACATCGGTTGTCTGTCGTATTTCATCGTAACGCAACTCAAAGGCCCTTTGCACATACGTTTTTCTTGCCGTAAAAAACTGCAGTTTTTCGCCGTGTGTAGGCACGGTTCGTCACTGTTGTATGGATCACTACGGAAGCTTGTACACGGACACATTTTTCTACAGCGTGGTTTATACGCCGTACTGTAATGAAACCGTGCCATGTACAAAGGGCCTAACGAAATCGAAACGAAAACAAATGAAAACTGGATGAGAATGGCATTCCGATAGCCAGAAGAATGATTGAAGTAAATATAGTCCGTTCAGAGATAAATGACAGCAGCAACCTATTAGCAACGTTGATGTAAAAAAAAGAAAATAGAGTATGAGTAAAGGTCACAATGATTTTGACAGACTAGTCAGTGGCCGCAACCCAACGGTAATCATAATAGAATGATAATAAAGATCACTGTGATTTGGACAGTGATGTAAAATCAGAGGTAAAAAGATTGGAAAATCCAAAAGTGCACGACTCATCATTTTCCTGCCCTTATCCCAATTTATTTGGGGTCGGCGCAACATGTCTTTATCTTCTCTATTAGTCGTAATCTCGGTAGTCACTCCCTTTCTAGCCATATCATCATTCAAACATTTCATCCATCGTTTCTTTGGTCTTCCTCTACTCTTATAGCCATCGACATCCATACTAAAAACTCTCCTCATGACATCCCTCTTAGCATTCTCATCTCAGCTGCATGCAGTTGCCTTTCATTCATCCCTTTGTTTTTCCAAAACTTCACGACCACGACTTATATGCTCATTTGATCGTATAAAAAAAAAAAAAAAAAAAAAAAAAAAAAAAAAAAAAAAAAAAAAAAAAAAAAAAATATTATATTAATTAGTTTTTTATTTATTATAATTAAACTACTTTGAATAAAAGAGCTATTTTAAATAGGGTCCTCTTATGGGTGAAACGAATCCATTAAAAATGGATTCTTAATTGATTTTTTCGCAAGCTACAATGTTTTCAGGGTTTCACAGTTGATTGAGGGGATTTTTTTTAGAAATGTTTTGATGTTTTATTTTCGTTTCTACTGCATTAAATCAATTTTTGAAATTAATCTCCATTAAATTATCTATACTAATGGTATATAAATCTGTGTACTAGCAGGAGTATAATAATAGAAACAGTTGCAGAAAGTAGGCAAAAAAAAATGGTTGCCTGTAAAGTCGGTTTTACGGGCGAAGATTTTACGTGACAACGACCGATCATCCGATCATAGTTGAGTGGGAGAGAGACGCAAGGCATTCGGCGGGCCTCTCTCTCGTTCGGTGACTCATCGTAACGTTACCGAGCGTTACACTTTTTCATAAGTGACTCCCAGTCGCAACCTAATTTAAGACGTTGTCACGTCAAAAAATTCGGTCGTAAAGCATTCTAAATGCTTCGCATTACGAGTCGTGCATATAACTGTACCTATAGATTTCTGCGAAAAGTTCCTGACAGTAAGAATTGAAAAGTTAATAAAAAAAAATGGTTGCCTGTAAAGTCGGTTTTACGGGCGAAGATTTTACGTGACAACGTCTTTTTCTCGGTAGAATATTTATTGATATGAATATAATTAAATTGCACAATAGGAACAAGGAATTAAATGAAAATAAGAACGTAACGTTACCGAGCGTTACACTTTTTCATAAGTGACTCCCAGCCGCAACCTAATTTAAAATAAGAACGTAACGTTACCGAGCGTTACACTTTTTCATAAGTGACTCCCGGCCGCAACCTAATTTAAGACGTTGTCACGTCAAAATAGGGTTGTTTATGTCGATTTCCCGAATGAAACAACAATGAAACTTGAAAAAATGTGAAAAGGAAAAATCAACCAACTGGCGTTGTTACTCGAATTTTCAAAAGATGTTCTCTTTATGAACAAAGTATGAAAGTATGAAAAAGGACAAACGTTAACCTTTTCCAACTCTTCCAATTCCTTTTTCAATTGTATTTAGTTTCTCAAATTGTTTAAAAAAAAATGTCTATTGTTTATAATGCCCGGTACAAATTGGTGAAATACTTATCATGAAGTTTAATACATATTGAAACAAATTCGCATAGCATTGTTATTTGCAAGTTTGGACGGCTCATTTGATACATTTCGTGTTACATACTCGTATCACCAATCTGTACCGGGCATAAGTATGTAAATTCTGTGTTAACTTTGCTGATACTTATCAAGTTATACTTACCTATGTGAGGTTTATGAATAGGTAAACAGCAACTATTATCAAATACCTTGTCTTCAAAGTGTCTTCATAAGTAATTATTTGCTCGAGTTAACAGTGATGACTTTCATTTAATTATCTGTGTAGGGTAGGAGTGCGGTTTCGAAGTAATAATATATTTTTTAATACAGTTGCTCAAAAAGTGGTGTATTGCAGGGACGTATAGCGTTCGGGATGTGGGCTATTACATACTAGTGCTTTTTTTTTACCCTTCCCGAACTCGTGCGTGTCTCTTTCCCAACTGTCAAAATAATGTCTATTAAAAAGAAAAACCAACAATGAAGTTTTTACTAAAGAGTTTTTGTGATTCATACAAATACGTATATTTCTAAAAAGAAGCTACTAATTTATTTCAATATCAGATTTAATGATTTAATTGAATGAGTTAGGTTAGGTTTCATTTCATATCAATAAAAAAAATATACTGAAGACTAAGCTGTATGGATAGTTCCCTTTGCCTACCAAAATGGGTGAAGAAAAAAAAACTTTGTTTATATTCTACGGTTGGCGCCATTTTCCAGAAATTTTCTTTGCGAGTTTAGTTGTTTGTTGCACAAAATGAGTAATTTCGACCCTATTTTTTTGAATTAACACCACCGGAACTCAGTATAATTGCACAAAATGCTTCGGAGAACATTTTACCGGAAAAGTCAAAAAGTCGTTACATATCCACATACGACAAATTTTTTGCGTGGAGAGAAGAGAAAAAAGCAATATTGTGTTTTTATTATTTTATTAAATTGCTTAATTTTTTCGCAACTGTATTAAAAATAGTCGTTCAGTACACCTGCGGAACCGTCATTGTAACTTGTTGCGACTGTCAACACTCGCCTTCGGCTGCGCCTCGGCTCGGGTAGACATTTGTCGGAACTCTTTGCAATGACAGCCTTTCCGCACTTGTAATGAAATATACTATTTCAACACACTTGCTCGTAAAGTGGCTCTTATTGAACCGCTTTTAGGTCCATAATGGAGTGTATTACGAACACGTGCTTTTTCTTTACTTTAATCCACATGTTCTGTAATACCACAGATAACTATTTACTAGTCGGAGACGCGCGCTTTTTTAATCTCATCAAACCCTGCGTTCCGAATTGGGAAATAATCGATGTGTTCCGAATTGGGAAATAACCGAATTAGCGTGAGCGCGATAACGATAACGATGTTCCGTGAATCGTCATAGATGACGTCATGACATTCGCCATCTTGCGATAATGCCGACCATGCCCTAGAATAATATCACCGTGAGCGCTGTCAAAAATTACAGTGTGTGTATGAGGTTGTGTCAGTGTGTGTTTTGTTTTGAGTTGCATCATCTTTAAATTAAACTAACGTGGTAAAAAATATCTTTTTTACATTGTGTAAGCACTGTCATGTGAGCGCGTTCACGAGTGTTCCGAATTGTTGCCAGCTCTCAGCAGTCATAATAGTAATATCTAAATCGGAACGCATGTGAGATGATGCATGGACTTAATATTACGTCCATGGAGATGATGTGAGCGCTGTGATGTGAGCGATTATAGCTAATTCGGAAAGCGCCCAAAGAGACTTCATGCCGAAAGAAAAAATCCGCGGGCTATATTTCAATTTTTTTTTAAATAGTCTGTATTGTCCTTGGTCGCAAAATGAACTCGCAGGGGACCACAGACAATTTAAGGTGAATGCGCAGTGGTAGACCGCGAAATTCTTAGGTTTTTTGCAATTTTCAGGTTTGTGTTTATTATATTTTTTCTATAGGCTGTATCGGTTTTGTCTGTGCCATAGATTAATATATTTAAAATGAGTCAATGTTGCGCGCGCATCGCTAGTGCTGGCTAGCACGGCGCGCGGGAAAACAAAACCAGCGCGCCATTTTCCATACAAGTCAATATTTAACAATACAAGTCTGTTTTTTTTCCTCGCAAGTGTGTTGAAAAACGTCGTATGAAACGCGTGTGCATTAATCAATATACACACATGTATCATAATGTACTATTTCAACACACTTGCTCGTAAAGTGGCTCTTATTGAACCGATTTTAGGTCCATAATGGAGTGTATTACGAACGCGTGCTTTTTCTTTACTTTAATCCACATGTTCTGTAATACCACAGATAACTATTTACTAGTCGGAGAAGCGCGCTTTTTTAATCTCATCAAACCCTGCGTTCCGAATTGGGAAATAATCGATGTGTTCCGAATTGGGAAATAACCGAATTAGCGTGAGCGCGATAACGATAACGATGTCCCGTGAATCGTCATAGATGACGTCATGACATTCGCCATCTTGCGATAATGCCGACCATGCCCTAGAATATTATCACCGTGAGCGCTGTCAAAAATGACAGTGTGTGTATGAGGTTGTGTCAGTGTGTGTTTTGTTTTGAGTTGCATCATCTTTAAATTAAACTAACGTGGCATTTTTGAAATTGTGCTTCTGGCTGACAGTCGCCACCTAACCAAAGAAGAACTGAAGAAGAAATGTGGTGTTTATACAAATAAATACTGTAATAATATCTTTTTTACATTGTGTAAGCACTGTCATGTGAGCGCGTTCACGAGTGTTCCGAATTGTTGCCAGCTCTCAGCAGTCATAATAGTAATATCTAAATCGGAACGCATGTGAGATGATGCATGGACGTAATATTACGTTCATGGAGATGATGTGAGCGCTGTGATGTGAGCGATTATAGCTAATTCGGAAAGCGCCCAAAGAGACTTCATGCCGAAAGAGAAAATCCGCGGGCTATATTTCAATTTTTTTTTAAATAGTCTGTATTGTCCTTGGTCGCAAAATGAACTCGCAGGGGACCACAGACAATTTAAGGTGAATGCGCAGTGGTAGACCGCGAAATTCTTAGGTTTTTTGCAATTTTCAGGTTTGTGTTTATTATATTTTTTCTATAGGCTGTATCGGTTTTGTCTGTGCCATAGATTAATATATTTAAAATGAGTCAATGTTGCGCGCGCATCGCTAGTGCTGGCTAGCACGGCGCGCGGGAAAACAAAACCAGCGCGCCATTTTCCATACAAGTTAATATTTAACAATACAAGTCTGTTTTTTTTCCTCGCAAGTGTGTTGAAAAACGTCGTATGAAACGCGTGTGCATTAATCAATATACACTCGGCTTTCTTATCGCTCTCGCCTGCGGCTCGCGCGATAATATCGCCTCGTGCATAATGATCAACATAGCACACATGTATCATAATGTACCTACTATTTCAACACACTTGCTCGTAAAGTGGCTCTTAATAAACCGCTTTTAGGCCCATAATGCAGTGTATTAAACACGAGTGCTTTTTAGGGTTACGTACCAAAATGGTAAAAACGGAACCCTTATGGTGAGACTAAGTCTGTCTGTCTGTCACAGCTGGATATCTCAAGAACTACTAATGCTATCAACTTGAAATTTGGAATAGTTTTAGATGACGTTTGCCCAACTATTTGGAAAATAAGAAAGAAATAAAAACATCTGTATATTTTACCTTTCCCCCCATTATCTCCGAAGTTTGCATAGAGAAAAATCTGAAATTATTCTATGTGATAGAAGTTTATGTAAAGATTACAGGAAAAATAAAATTAAGTCTCCAAATAGCACACTTTTTCAGAAATCATCAACAAAAGTTATATTAGTTCCACTATCGGTCAAGATATGGCGCTGACATAAAACTGCAATATTCTACACAGCAGTGCACAGTGTTAAAATTCTCTGACGAATATAGGCCTCGCCGATGAAAAATTAAAAACATGATGGTACGGAACCCTCGGTGCGCGAGTCCGACTCGCTCTGGACCGGTTTTTTTACTTTGTGTTACCGCACTAGTGTGGTAACATCTCAGATAACTATTTACTAGTCGGAGATGTGCGCTTTTTTTAATCTCATCACTTCATGCCAAAAGGAATCTGCGGGCCATAATACTTATTTCACATTTTTTTTTAATAGTCTGAATTGTCCTTGGTTCCACCCGGAAACCAACGGAAAAGACCCTGACTGGCGTTATTGCGGATTCTCACTGAACTAATGTATCTATATTTCTCTATGACAATTTATAGTACTTACTAATTCCATACTAACTAAACTACAATTTGACATACGACAACACTACGATCAGGTCTAAACACTGACCTGTATCATACACTTGTTTAATAGAGGTCAGTAGTGGGTCTAAAAATTATTTGGTGTTTAAATTTTTTATAGGCAGTTTAGCGGCTTTTCCGGTGCCTTTATTTACACCTTCGCGCGCATCGCTAGCGTGCCTCACTGAAAAACAAAATCAGCGCGCTATTTTCCAAAAAGTTAATAACAATACAAGTCTGTTTTTTTCCTCGAAAGTGTGTTGAAAAACGTCGTATGAAACGCGTGTGGGTTGATCATTGCACTATTTTTTTTTAATGTACCTACTATTTCCGTTTACGGGACTTTACACGTAATTATTTTAACTGCTTCAATGATTCATGGTTCAAGAGGTCGCTTTTTTTTTCGATCGATAAATTTTTCGATTTTTGCGGTTTGAAATCTATTCATAGCTTCTGATGGTCCTTTCTGCCTACTTAGCACCCTAATTGCGTTACACACTTTCAACCACAATCTGAAACATTTTGAAGGAAATTGCTAATACCAATAAGCAATCTTCATACGTTCGAAAAACATAAATAACGTAAAGAATGTTGTTAAACTGTCAAAATGAAAGCCATTGCTACTGTTAGCATGTTACGCAACTACCCCGCTGGTCCTTGGAGTCGTCACAAAAAGCATTTCTCTTCCATGCTCATATCTGTCATTGCAATGCCTCGACCACGAAAATAACGCCACGCTTGAGGCGTCAATTCGCTACAAGCGTCTTTTTAAAGCGTCAAAAGCAAGGCCACGAACTTCAAGTATTCGCCTGTAGCGTGTAAGTCGGTGGGAGGATGAATCAGTTCAGTACAGAAAAAGGTTACATGCTCTGTGAGTACAGAGTGAGCACGCGTCGACATTACAAGTGAAAATGTCGCTGTCAAATTTTCTTAATCAATTGTTTTCGATGCTCATAAAAAACGCGCGTCGGATCATCCAACGCTCGTGCAAATTCGCTCGTAGCAAATTCCGCTGCTGCTTGCAGCGCTACTTTGTGGCCTTGTAGATAATAGTCATACATTTGGTCTGGCCTGTTGGTCTAGTGGTCAGTGACTATGACTGCTATGCCGGAGGTCGTGGGTTCGATTCCCACCCAGGACAAATGTTTGTGTGATGAGCATGATCATTTGTTCTGTGTCTGGGTGTAATTTATCTATATATGTATGTATTTAGAAATATATAAGTATGTTTATCAGTTGTCTAGTACTCATAACACAAGCTCTGCTTAGCTTGAGACTAGACGGCGTTGTGTGATAGTTGTGGAATATTATTATTATTATTATAAAAAAACATTTGTTTTTGACGCTCGACGCTGATATTTGCAGCGCAAAGCGAATTCGCTCGGAGCGTCGCATTTCGTGGCCCTCGGGTAAAGCGTTCGAGGGTATTCAATAATATTGCTGAACATAGAAATGTACATACCTATATGAACGTTACCTTTGTAGCTAACAACATCATATACAGGTAAATAAATTAAATTATCCCTAAATTATCAAGTGCATTGACCCGAACAGGTTGCGAATATAATTGATGCCAAGCGTGTAACATGCGTGACACGTTAGCCTAACATAACATTATCGTATGGAACCCGAAACGCACCGTACCGTTCTAGAGGTAATTAACTAATTACGTAACTAACATATTACGGTTGTGCGGTAATTGCCACAGTAAACTTTGTCAAGCAGGTGGGAAATTGTATTAGTCAAGACGTAGGTCTTGTTAAACTGTTAAAGACGTTGTTACGGGTTAATCGACCACCCAACAACGTATACTTATATGGAACAGCACAGAAAATTGGCGGCAGCTAGCAAAAAGCCGAGAATCTGAATCAAAGAAATGCCCTTTCAA
The DNA here is from genome assembly GCA_963082905.1 of Oligia fasciuncula. NCBI lineage: Eukaryota > Metazoa > Arthropoda > Insecta > Lepidoptera > Noctuidae > Oligia > Oligia fasciuncula. Next base: position 7,650,829 of record OY720395.1, on the reverse strand, counting down.
AAAACAGACTCATAAGAGACGCACGTTACAAATTTTGTTTCAAACTCAAAACTCAAACTCAAACTCAAAGCATTTATTTCAATTAAACCAATTACAGGCACTTTTGAATTGTCAAGGGGTCGGTCAGTCAGAAAGATGAAGCTAGATTGCCCATTCCAAAGCGTAGGTACCTATGGAGAAGAACGGGCAAGAAACTCCATGGACACTCTTTTAAATCAAAATAATATGGTTACAAAGTCTTCAGTCTTTCAGTGCGGTAAGTGGAAGTGCTCAGGTGCCGTTCGTCCAAGTGCGGTTGAAATCAGTGCTCTGAGTGAAATACCTCGAAATGATAACTTCAAACTAACGAAGTCGATTAAAAAAAACAAAAGAAACGAACTCATGAAAGTTTGCCTTTCTACAAATCTGCAGTAAATAGGTTGCAGAAACAGCGAAGGAGAACCTCCTTTCAGCGCATGAAATCATAATGTAACTTGTAAATGCGGCTCTAACATAAATAACTCACTTCATATAGTTTCCGCGAAGCCGACAAATGCTGGAAAGAAATACCTACGTGTATTTTCCCCAATGCCACATTTTAAGACCTTTTCTGTTCTGATATGTATCTCAAAGAATTAATCAGCGTAACCCTGGCGTAACCCATGAAGGGAACCGCTCGGGACTCTATTTTTTTCCTCTATTCCTAGAGCAGATATCGTTATTGTATGTAAAGAGGCCAATTCTCACTCGCAATATATATCAATGTCTTATACGCTTACACCTACCTCGAAAATCTTATTACAAAAGATGAAAATATTATAATATTAAACAGAAAATGTTTTTCTTTTCTTTTGCATGAGAGCAGCAGATTATTGTGTGCTAGTATATTGTATTAAACGTTACAAAGATGAACAGTAACAATTCTCGACCCATTTAACGCTTGAAAAACGATTCCGCTTAGGACCTTGATTGGATTCCCTGACGTATAGAAAAGATAAAAATAGCAACGCGTACAACTGGACTCTCGCAATTTCCGAAATTACAGTCCACTGCATTGTCTTTAGAATAAGAAGAGCAGCCTATGCTAAAGTTTAAAATTATTTAGATAGCATCGTCTCAAAATACTTGAAGTTCGTGAGTCGAAATTGAAACATCAAGCTAAACGGTTGGAATAATGTGACGGTAATTTATACAGGTCTGCGCTCTACAGCTGAGAAGAATGTACAATTTGTATGCAAAGTGGCCGATAGGCTGTTTATACGGAATACAATATCAAAAAATGGCGACCGTAACTATTTACATGTATTAGCAGTATATTCGGTTTGTTCACGGTTTCGGCGAGGGTATAGACAATACATATATCGGTGGGAACAATGGAAGGTGCGTAGGTACTGACCACAATTACCTCTACGTCATCTTGATTTAAGTCTTTCATCCTAAACCATAGGTTCTCAACGTGGGTAATAACACCCCCTCGTGGGCGTTAGAGACTTTCAAGGGGAATAGTAGAAGATCCAGAGAAAATGATATTATCTTATCTTACGACTATATAATATTACACGTTTAAATATAACGGTGGCAATAGCTATTTCGCATTCGCGACGGATGGTAAGTAAAAAAAAAAAGGTTAGCATAAAATATTTTCTTAAAATGGGCAGTAGGCAAAATAAGGTTGAGAACCTATGTCCTCAACAGTGAATGGAGGCGCAAACCCCATGATGTGGGCTTACATAATTCGAAAGAAAAAAGTATTTGCAATATACGGACTCACGCAAGGTAATACTTAATTAAAAGTAAAAAAACTGCGTTTATGTTGTCGTTCCCCGATAATTCAATTCAAGGAAAGGCGTTTCCTAGAACCTGATTTTTTTTATTAATACTGTAGTCAAAACACTTTAGATAGAATACTAGAAAAAATTAATAAGTGAAGATAAGAACCGTAAAAGATTGGAAGTTGTCTAAATATACAAAGCTTTCGGTCAGAAAACTTAACTAGAATCCGGTTCGACGTACTAGGAAAAAGTTAGGGTGATGAATGATGATGGATAACTGACAAAACTTCAGTTTTTATTCAGATGTTCAAATATTTTCTTTCGTAGATATTAAGTGGTCTGTAACCGGGAACCATTACAAAACAAAATCTTCTATATATCACTTTCTTTCTGAAACTTTCTTTTGTCTTTTAGTTGGACATTGGCGATAAATAATAGTATTATAATATTCATTCATTCATACATTCGGAGTATACAAACACAGAATTTTTAGTGGGTCTTTTTAGTACCTACAAGACGTACTTAAGCTAGGTGTGGTGATAATATTCGCGGGGTGGCTAGAAAAAGAATGCTCAGAGGAACTCAATGCTCAATTGGAAAAGCGTATTGGTGTAGTTTGACTAACTATGGACTTTAATATTTACCTTTTATTGCTTGTATTCGTCACCAAACTACCGTGTAACTTTAGACAATTAATTAAACCTCCTCACGTTTGCCGGGTGCGGCAAATGACAATGCTATAACATCGTTGTGGCACCAACTTGGAGGCAATTAAAAATACGATCCCTTGTTATCACATGTACGCTCTCTATGATATTGCTCCTAATATTTGTAGGTTTATTACCTATAAACGGCAGGCTGGCTAGTCGTTGTGCTCTATCTACCAGTGACAGTGTCGGATGAAATATGTACCCAACTCTGAATCTCTGATACATCGTCACAAGTTTCTTGTCATATAACGAAACTTGTTTATCTAACTCAGCTAACTCAACGCGAAAATATTCAAATAATAAATTTGTGCTCTTTCGGAAACTTTTGTATTTTTCTTACATATATACTTTTCTGCCGATCTGAAAAAATAGAAGCACGTAGAGGTACAAGGTAACAGAAAACTGCCTACGCCTCTCAGTGCCTAAAGTTTCGCGTGTAATGGAGTATGGAAGAATTATTATTATAATTTCTATAGAAAAACGATAGGAATTGTGGGAACGACAATACACAACGTGATTTATTTGCTTCACGGACTGCAACAAAAGCACGATTCTTACGAAAAAAATTGAAGTGATACAATTTATTCAGAATTATTCGCGACATTGCGTTGATCACAATGAAATGTTTTATCATTTAACTCTGTTGAACAGATACGGAAAATTCTTGAGATTGTATTTGGATAGTCTTTATTGTTCTACAATTGTGTAAAGTGACTTTATCTCAAGCAGAGTGGTTATCTACAATCAAAATAACAATGTCAATTTCAACGTTTCTGACAATTGCTAGTGTCTAGTGTAGTAAAGTTCTGTAAACGAATACTAGATATCCTTCTATTGTTGTCGTGAAATACCTGACGCCGCACAATACAATTGTTGGTACTAAATTCGACTCGGTCGGTACGTTTCAGTTTTTAGCATGGAACCTGAAAACCTTTTTCGCTTTTTACTAGTCATTGTTTTATATGCATTTGGTTTACGCTTGCGTATTTGCGCGCAATTGAGTACCTACCTATAGGTTTTCTCGTGTTCCTATGGGAAACTATGTCAATAATATGTGCACAAACATCCTATCGACGTGTTGTACTTCGTAGCACGACCATGAACGCAATCATTATAACTTTTGATGGTAATAAAATCCTTTTAATTTATACTATTTTATACCACTAATTAGAAATTTTATACCTCTCAATTATCCTAGATATACAGGTCGTGCTGGGAAGATTCCTTCCCAGCACGACCACGCTAAAATTCTAGCTGGCATTATAGCTTTAGATGGTAATAAAATCCTTTTAATTTGTACTATTTTATACCACTAATTAGAAATTTTAAGATAAACAGGTCGTGCTGGGAAGATTCCTTCCTAGCACGACCACGCTAAAATTCCAGCTGGCATAAAAGTTGATGAAACAGGAGTATGCCTAAAAATTTTTACTCTTTATTTACTCCTATTTTATTACTGGTAAATTGTCGCAAATTGTTATAAAGGAAAAAAAACATTTTCTGCCTATAACCAACGCCATCTAGTGTCAAGTACAAAAATCATATACAGGCTTATAGCACAGTCTATACATAGGCAGAAAATGTTTTTTATGCGTATAAAATAGTATAAATTAAAAGGATTTTATTACCATCAAAAGTTATAATGAATGCGTTCATGGTCGTGCTACGAAGTACAACACCTATCGACCTATCTATTGTCGACATCGATGACACCATAGCGACGAATAAGCATTGTTTTTCCTGAGCTCTATTTACGCCCTAGACTACAGTAACTTTATTATTAAAAGTAACAATTCATCTTTACCGGAAATACTTTCGTTCAAAACATGTCAAAAGCCATATGAAGGGTCCACTGCAATAGTTATAAATGTCCAAAAATGTTAAAATTCAAACTAATACCGTCGTTTGGTTACTTGATACTTATATGCAGTTTATGATCACGTTTACAAACTTAGCAATATCGCTTCCAGTCTCGAGATAATTGAGTTTTTAATATTTGGCTACGCGGTTAGAGCGCTCAACGTCACAGCCAGTCACAGGTTTTCACGGCAATAATGTTTTTTTTTAAATATAATTTAAAGTTACTTAAGAATGATTATTTTCCAAAGAACTATTACTATAATACATGCCCTATATCATAAATAAAAACTGTTTTCCTATCTCTAACACCGTGTTTTTTTCACCTTAAAACCCGATCATCTCAGAACGATAAACGAAGGACATTTATCACTATTGCACATGACCCTTCTTATGTAAACTGCTATAATAAGCTATATTTAGGCATTAGGCTACAGTATTTTTTTTTATTAAAAGTAACAATTCATCTTTACCGGAAATACTTTCGTCCATTAAACATGTCAAACAAAAACAAAAGCCATAAGTATGTCGTATGTAAATGGTCCAATGACATGAATCACAAGTACGATTCATTCTGTCAACATCATGAACCTTTTAGACTTCAGCCTGCTTCCACTTTAAGTGTGGGAACGCTCTAAGTAGCCCATATTTTATAAATAATATTACAAGTGCCTACCACTTAACCGACCATCTTAGTCTGAATTTCCTGAATCATTTAGTACACTTGGTGCCCGGCACCCCGTAACACACTATCAGTCTCAATCTGAATCACTTTGAAATATATTGCTAATCCATTGCTTCATATGTTCCAAAAACGTGTTTGCTCAACAACGTAAATAACGCAATGAATGTTGTTGAACTGTCAAAATGAAACCTATTGCTACCGATAGTGTGTTACGCAATTACCCCGCGGAATTTATCCCCAGCGCTAAACTGACGTAGTTAAAAAGATTTCCTATGCCATTAACTGATACTTAAATACTTTTTTTAGGAATAGTTGTTTTTCTCGAACCCCGGAAGAATTCCGGCTTAGTGCCAGGATTCATTATGCGGCTTAACCTGCTTCTAGGGACTTTCCAAATTGCTGTAGACAGCAAATAAAAATAGTTTTTTATTTGCGGTCGGTCATCATGAATCATGACGAGTTATAAAACTTAAATCTGACTTCCGATTAACTTTTATTTTTCTACCAAAGGGGTTTTTAATTTTTGATTTTGCAGTTTCAAGTAGTTTAATGGAGGAGACAAAGTTTTGAGAGTCTTTCTCAGTCATGAGTGAGACTGTCATAACTTTGTCAGAAGTGCTCCATCAGATCATGGCTATATTCCTATTTCAAGAAAAAAATAATACACATTGGTTTAGAACACCGAAGATAGGCGGACATTCTCCAGCATTCCTAAGCCGATTTGGTTATATTATTATCTCAAAAAATACAGTCGTATTCAGAACCTCCTTCTTATTTTAGTAGGTTAACAAGTAATTTTGTACGGAATTTCTTATTTTCCTATGATCACTTCACTTGTTAAGATCGAGCCTCCAGGCATCAGGGGTATTATTGTTTCTGCCCAGGTAAAATAATTGTAACAAAAATAGATAAAGGAAAATGACGGAAATGGAAAATGTTTCCTAAAGAAACATCCCCGAAACGAGCTACATACCTCATTACCAAGAAGGAGCTTAGGTACTAATTATAATGATACTAGTGACAGAATTGCCGATAATTGTTTAGATGAGATCGTTGTTACGAATAACGCTACAAATTAATTTGTCCTAAAATCTAATTACTCAGCGATTGCTTTGAGTCGATGACTAGATAGATATAGATATTAGGGAGGAGGTATATAGTCGACAGGTTAATTCAACAGAGCTTTGCAATATTGAGCCTGAATTTTTTTGTTTTGTGAATTGTTTGACACGAAATTTAGTCCCCCTTATAATCAAACTATTATGCAATTGCCATAATTTATTTAATTACCTAATTGTCAACTGAAGCGCCACACCCCGTAACATTATTTTTCCTGAGACGCGGTTGGCGGAACAAGATTGCACTGCTAAATTCAATTTATATTAAGTTGGTTCAAGGCAGATTCCTTTTCTTTGATAAAATTTGTATATTATTATGATAAATTTCATTTATGTTCATACAATACATGTTACTTGTGTTAAATGAGACACACACATGATCTTAGACGATTTGTCATTATTTCTATAGGCCGACCGCTTAACTGGTGGTTTGCCTGAGGTAGTACAAATTTCCTGCTAAAACTTTGAGATTGGGTACGAAACAATCATTTTTTTTTCCAATAACGACGAGCTTGGCTTTGTAGCGTAGGTACCTATTAGTTCCTTTCGAATGGAAACTAAACCCCGATATAAAAAAGTCACTAGTTAAGTCAAATTTACAGAATTTGGTTTTTTGACGTCACTTTTACCAACTGGTACCTACGTAACGAAGAAGCGGAGATGTTTCGATGGAAACTACAAGCCGTAAGGGACAGTTAGATAATCCGGATTAACTTCGCAGACTAACCGAGCTTCCCTTCATCAAACTTCTATGTTTGAATAATAACCGAAATCGAAACAACTTTGAATGGCCAATTGCCAACTGAAACGGTTAAAGCGTGGGTTTTAATGCTCTTTATTAGAAGCAATCTAATCATAAATTGTGCACGGACTCATAACTGTATTGTTTCATATTCCCTTTGTGTCCCAAATGGTAATAAAACCAATGCCGAGTTCCAGTTTATTATTAGAGCTTTTCCTGCTGAACTAAAAATCTTTTTCTCCTTTTTACAATCAGATCTGCGACACTTCGTACAGACTATTATAATATTATATATATTTTCATTAGACAATGTAAGGGCCTTAAAGTTTTTTCACGGCATTTGCATAAAGAAGGCGTATTTCTAAGGCTTATGAATGTTACGGTATCAAATGGACGTGTTCCGGATATCACTGATAGAGGTTGACTTTTAATAAATATCGCAGAATTCTTGGCTACGTCGAGTGTCGGCAACGGAGATGACACCCGCGAACGATACTCGCAAATATTTTATAAGTACCTAGATTTATGAACGTACAAGTCAGATGGGATGTTTTTGACGAAGCGGATTATATAAATTTTAGCGTTGACAGCAATGTTCGAATAAACAGAACTAGGTATAGATTTAAGTAATAATAGGCTCCCAAACCCAACTTTTTTGTTCTTATATTAAAAATAATTTAAACACTACGGATTTTAATCGGCTTTAAATGAAAGATTCTAAATAAATACCTGACAACCTCAAATCATCTAAGTAGCTTACGCAACTCAACCCACAAAAAAGTGAAATTGAATAAAGTAAACAGTTACAAACGGTACAGAATCTCGACGTGGTTTTTACTATGGACAACCGTTGCGATTGATGGGTTTAGAAAAAAACAACTTCAATGGAGTCTATAATTAGCATTTCCTGTAAAGTTCATCAAATAAACCGCGCAAACAAAGCCACGACTGTCGGCTAGTGCTATATAGGCTACAAGCTTTAATATACTTAATACTTGTTTTCATACACATACCTACGTAAATAATTGCCCTGGATTTTCATAAACCCAGGACAAACTTAGTTTACGATAATCCCTTGCGGATGACGTGTGGTTGTAAAAACTTTAGATGCTTCTTGAATATCTAATTTAAATGTTAAGACCATGTCGGGCATAAATTTAATTAAGTCACAACCGTTTGGTCTGAGTGGTCGGGATTTAGTATTCCTGTGCGGAGGTGCGGTACACTAGTAAAGCGCCTGACAGCGGCCTACGTCAAAATTCTAATTAATTTACTCAGTTCAGGAGGCCATTGACGGTCTATAAATTAAATCTGCGTCTGTTTGGAACTTCAATAAGGCTTATGGCATAATCCGCAAAGACAGCCGTGCCAGATTTGACGTGAAATGAACGTTTTACGAGTTCAAGAACTCCAAGAACAGTCGTATTTATGTTCACATTGTCTGTCAACTTTTTCCCTGACAGCATGAAGAAACTTGTAATCTGTTTGAGCGTAAGGTTGGTCAGCGTTGTATGAAACCAAACAACAGTAACATGTTGCATTTATGTTTTGGGGCATTTGTAAGTAAAGGCAGTTTGTTAGGTCATCGCGTATTCGTGTGGGATGACAAATAGCCCACATCTCTCACGCTGGAACAGCTGGTCTGACTACCGGAGCTATTTCTTTGGACTCTCGTCAGAGCGTGCAAAGTTTCACGTGGTATATGGTAGTTCCTGTGTAGGTACTATGTTTACTTTATTGGTAAACTTCTGTGAACTTTTGTTTCAGTCTACACTTCAGCGGTAAAATAGACTAAGTAGTTTTATAAATAAAATATTGTTTGCACACCCTGAGGAAAACAATTGAGGAAACATCTTTAAAAACGCTTCCACCTACCCCGGATAAATCCATAAAGATTTCCTCACGTGCAACAGATTACTAAAATACGGAACGAACGATATTTTTATCGAGCTTCTGTTATTATCAGTAGCTACGTATCGAGATTGAGATTCAATATTCTGATGGCGAATCATATTTTTACGGGATGCTGTAGAGTTCATATCAACTTGTTTATTGGTTTTATAGCACTGTGTGACCTAAACCCGCACTTAAGTCACGCTTTTCTGTGACTTAATTAGTTAATTCTTACACAGAAAAGCGGGATTTAAGTGCGTGTTTGGTTCAAACGAGCTATAAAATAGTACCTACATGATACGGAGAGATGCACGGCTTTAATTTCACGTCGTGCAATAATGGACGTATCGTAATGTACCTACTATTTTACCAAGACTAGTAAATTACGGGATAAAAAATTATTATAGGCTTGAAACACTAACATAAACAGAAACAAGAGAGATTATTATCACATCAGTGGTATTACTTGTGGACAGTGACTAAGGCAAAATTATTAGGCACTTGTCCTCCCCAAGTGGCCACTAACAGGCCACTCTCCAGGGGAAATAACGTCATAATCTTATCCACAATGACAAAACGGGACAGGGATAAGTGTTTCTATATATTGAGTGTAAGTTTCTCACCACGAGGGAATGGGTAACAAACAAACTTACCTTGGACTTCGTCAACAGCCCGCGGCGTTGCTGTAGAAGATAAATACCTACAAGGTTAAAAACTCCAAACACGATACATTAAATTCTCCTAAGTTGTTTAATCAGTCTGTTTAAAACGGACTAGTTACAGTGAAATGCTGCCGTAACTAGCGTAACAACGGATACTTTGTGTTAAACAACTAGAAAGTTTATTTAAAGAAGGTTGAACGAAACTGACGTGCGAATGAGACGATAATTGAAACACATTTCACTTTTTGACAAGGTTTTATACGAAAAACGATGACGTTTTGGAATTGTACGAGAGGTAGATTAGATAAGAAGGTTGGTTTAGAATTTGAAGGCTTAGGATATAAGAATTTCATTAGAGTGATGACAATGAGGAACTTTTTAATTGCGTAACACACTATCTATCTGTATCATTTTGAAGATATTGCTAACCATTGCTTCATAAGTTTGAAAAATGTGTCTTCTCAACAACGTAAACAACGCAATGAATGTTGTTTGAACTGTCAAAATGAAACACATTGCTACTGACAGTGTGTTACGTAATTACCCCGCAGATACCTCTATCCACCTAAAATATAACGTGTGCTACCTATAACATAAAATAAAAAACATATAAATAATTCTCCGAAGGGCAGAGATGTACCTACCCATAGAGCACACACATTTCTGCTACTTACTGAGAAATTCCAGATGGAAAAGCCGAATAACACTTTGCCCGACTTGGGAATCGGACCCAGGACCTCAATGCTTAGCAGTAGCGCTTGCGATCACTACACCAACGAGGCAGTATAAGTAGGTTAGTTTAGATTTTAAAAATCTTTATTGACTAGCTTCTGCTCGCGACTTAGTCCGAGTGAAATTTCTTGCTCTCCCGACCCAACCCGTCGCATCGCCTCATTTTGCTCAGTTCCTTAGGCGTGCTCCTCCTAGCGTGATTTTATATAGCAGTGTTTCCCAAAAATTCTTCTGCCACGGCCCGGTAATTTTCATATTGCCCCTTCGTAACCCACTCAATAGTTTTAACCACGCCCCCGCTGGTCACATTAAGTAAAATAATACACATTTATTGTTTTTAGAAGTATGTATATTTAATACATGTGTCTACGACATAATGTATGTATTTATGTATGTAATGTCCAATTATATTTCGTTATCGGCTTTTTAGTGCGAAGTATGGAGCGGCTTATTTCATACTTGAGTAAAAGGATTCAGAGCGTTGACGTTAATGGAAAAAGATCACTTGGATCTATAGTAACAATGGGAGTCCCACAGGCCTCAATTCTTGGTCCTTTCTTGTTTCTCATTTATATTAATGACTTGCCGTACCTCATAAAGGATCATCATGATATAGCGTTGTTTGCAGATGACACTTCTCTTTTGTTTAAACTTAAACGTCAGCAGTTGGTTACTGACGATCTAAATAGCGCGATCTCGAAAGTAGTCCACTGGTTCAATGTTAATAATTTGCTTCTAAACGAGAAGAAAACCAAATGCATTAAGTTTACGCTACCCCACGTAAGGCAGGTGAAAACTAATGACATTAGTTTCATTCATCATTCCTCGCCCTTTATCAACACATTGTGTTGATAAAGGGCGAGGAATTGAATCCTGAAGACAACACAGTATTCTTGGGCATAACTTTGGATGCTAAGCTTCAGTGGGGTCCACATATAGATAAATTGTCAAAAAAGCTAAGTTCTGCAGCATACGCTGTTAGAAAAATTCGAAATTTAACTGATATCTTTGTACTCTAATTATAATTATGTCTTATCCGTATGTATTTTACTGTGTGTACATAAATTATAAAATAAATAAATAAATAAATAGATATAGAGACTGCTTGTTTAGTGTACTTTAGCTATTTTCATAGTGTAATGTCGTACAGTATTCTATTGTGGAGAAATGCCGCCGATATTCAGACTATCTTTGTTTTGCAGAAGCGAGTTGTTCGATCAATTTATAAATTAAGTCCGAGACACTCTCTCAGAGACAAATTTAAAGAGATTAATGTAATGACTGTGCCTTCTCAGTACATTTATGAAAATCTCTTATATGCCCATAAAAATATAAAATTGTTTAAAAAATACAGTGATATCCATAATATAAATACTAGAAACAAACACAAATATGTTGTACCTACAACCAGGCTCAAGAAAATAGGTGGCTCGTTCAGATGCCAATGTATACGCTTTTACAATAAACTACCAAGCCACGTTCAAGATCTAAGCCTTAATAAATTCAAATCTTTCATTAAACGTAAGTTGTGCCAGAAAGCCTTTTATACCGTTAAAGATTATATTGAGGACAAAAAGGCTTGGGATTGAGCTGCTTCCAATTTCTGCATTTTGAATGATTTTTTTCTTTTTTATATACACATTGACATTGATGAATATTTTTTTTAAACAATGACATTTGCTTACTTTGTAAAGTATTATATTATTTTTTCATTGTGAATGTGAAGACGATGTGGGTCATTTTACATACTTATATATATTTTTTTATTATTCTCTCTGTTCTGTTTTTTTTTTCATGGTCTGGCAGTTTGAGTAATTTATGTGGCCTACCCAAATGTCCTTTCTTTGGTATTGTTCGTCGAATCGTTGAGCTCCTTAAGTCTTGAGTTGAGCTGCACGATTTTTGACAAATGCGTGCACTGACTGGACAGATCCTCTCAATCTGTGTGGTTCTTTCCTCAAAAGACCACCTCAGACATCGATCTACATGGTCTTCATATAACTTGACCAAGATTATGTCTGGACTTTAAAAGAGACTGTGACCTCTGAGTTTGTTTCGGCCTTTCTTCTCAGAATAGTCAGATAGGAAACGCCGACTTCATCTAGTTTAAAAAAAAAACATGATTGACGTATAAAAGTGTTTGTACAAACCTACTTACAAAAAATAAAATCATTTCATTTCATCATTTCATTACCAAAGAACCCAAGTTCGCCGCAAATGATGAAAGTTTTATCCTGAGGTCTGGTTCCACTTCTAGTCGGTTTCTATATTTATTTTTAACGTATACTAGTGTTGAAAACCCGGCTTCACATTTATAGGTTGTGGCAATAGGCATTAAAAAAGTTATTTATTTATTTGGGACAAACAAACAGTAACACATTATATCTGCGCAAATAATATAATAGTACATTATGATACATGTGTGCTATGTTGATCATTATGCATGAGGCGATATTATCGCGCGAGCCGCAGGCGAGAGCGATAAGAAAGCCGAGTGTATATTGATTAATGCACACGCGTTTCATACGACGTTTTTCAACACACTTGCGAGGAAAAAAAACAGACTTGTATTGTTAAATATTAACTTGTATGGAAAATGGCGCGCTGGTTTTGTTTACCCGCGCGCCGTGCTAGCCAGCACTAGCGATGCGCGCGCAACATTGACTCATTTTAAATATATTAATCTATGGCACAGACAAAACCGATACAGCCTATAGAAAAAATATAATAAACACAAACCTGAAAATTGCAAAAAACCTAAGAAATTCGCGGTTTACCACTGCGCATTCACCTTAAATTGTCTGTGGTCCCCTGCGAGTTCATTTTGCGACCAAGGACAATACAGACTATTTAAAAAAAATTGAAATATAGCCCGCGGATTTTTTCTTTCGGCATGAAGTTTCTTTGGGCGCTTTCCGAATTAGCTATAATCGCTCACATCACAGCGCTCACATCATCTACATGGACGTAATATTACGTCCATGCATCATCTCACATGCGTTCCGATTTAGATATTACTATTATGACTGCTGAGAGCTGGCAACAATTCGGAACACTCGTGAACGCGCTCACATGACAGTGCTTACACAATGTAAAAAAGATATTATTACAGTATTTCTTTGTATAAACACCACATTTCTTCTTCAGTTCTTCTTCTTTGGTTAGGTGGCGACTGTCAGCCAGAAGCACAATTTCAAAAATACCACGTTAGTTTAATTTAAAGATGATGCAACTCAAAACAAAACACACACTGACACAACCTCATACACACACTGTCATTTTTGACAGCGCTCACGGTGATATTATTCTAGGGCATGGACGGCATTATCGCAAGATGGCGAATGTCATGACGTCATCTATGACGATTCACGGGACATCGTTATCGTTATCGCGCTCACGCTAATTCGGTTATTTCCCAATTCGGAACACATCGATTATTTCCCAATTCGGAACGCAGGGTTTGATGAGATTAAAAAAGCGCGCGTCTCCGACTAGTAAATAGTTATCTGTGGTATTACAAAACATGTGGATTAAAGTAAAGAAAAAGCACGCGTTCGTAATACACTCCATTATGGACCTAAAAGCGGTTCAATAAGAGCCACTTTACGAGCAAGTGTGTTGAAAATAATATAAACTGTACATAGGGTGACACAATGGGCGGTCTTCTTCTTTCTATCGCGCTAAGGAGCCTTTTCAAGTCTTCACATGTACCACAGCCACACCACAACCACGACACGTGGGCGGGCGCTAATTTGTATGAAAATTAATAGTTAAATTCACACGGACCACATTTTGCCGTCATTATCGATCGCGTGTGTGATACCGTGTGTGTGCAGCCACAACGCAACCGACACCGCGAAGTAGCGGCCGGCAACATCGCAAACACAACGTTATCACAACACAACATTTTGTAGGTTATCACAACGCAACCGCAAGAAGCCGCAGCAACACTATTCACACGTAACCACAGCTTGACCACATTTTGTCGCTGCGATGTGGTGTGGTTGTGGTACGTGTGAATGGGCCCTAACTGTAGGCAGTATTTACAACGGCTAAGCCTTCTAAGCTAGGAAATATTTTTATATTAGTGGGTATTATTTTGATTTTGATGATAAAAACTTCGCAAAAAAAAAGAGGGAAACTCGCAAATCTGCTTGAGGGAAATATTAGGTATTTTTAGGCCATATCTAATATTACTTCTCTTTATTTTAGTTCCAGTTCATCATACCTCTAGTTTGTCCTCTCCTGCGTGTCCTGTCAGCTGCACGTTACAGGAACTGATGGACGCTGGTGATGGCGCCAAACAAGTAGTCGAATTCTGGGCCGAAGCCGAATTTAGATTGCTATCGACACGCTAAGAAGAATAAGATACGTCTACCTTAATTAGTGCCTGAAATTCTCGCTCTCTGAGCTGTTGATATGCTACTGCTAACCTAGCCTTTCCGCAACTATGTTGGGTCGGCTTCCAGTCTAACCGGATGCAGCTGAATACCAGTATTTTACATGTACTTAGAGACTGCATATCTGACCTTCACAACCAAGTTACTGGGTAATACGATAGCCCTTGGTAAGACTGGTCAAACTTTCGGGCTTTTGACTGCCCGTAACGACTGTCAAAGATTTACAAATGACAGCCGGGACCAACGGTTTGACGTGCTATCCGAGACACGGAGTGGTCTCGATATGTAATGGAGGGTCACCCATCCACGGACGGCCTTGGCAAGCGTAGCTTAACTTTCGATCGATGCTTGCCGAGGTCTAATAATCTGAAGGCCAATTCTCGTAATTTAAAACGTTCAAAATCTAGTCGCAGTGTCATCTCGGCGACAAACCAATGTCAAAAACTTGTCAAAATGTAGGGAAATTAGAGGTATTTTTGACAGATTGAGACTGAGATCAGACTGTGAAAGTTCTTAAAATTGCGAGAATTGCCCCTCTGGACTTCAAATACTACAGTAAATTTGAAAGTAAAAATAGTCTGCATGGCCCGTGAACGCTTTAGTCTTTTAATGCAATATACTTTTTACCTTATTCGTCGTACGTTTTTCTTCTAACAATATTGAACTTTAGCTGCATATTAGCACACGCGCAGCCGAGCTGTGTGTACATTGATGAATTTACACGATTTTTCGACTCTTAATTAAAAATGTTCGAACGGTTTACATAAGTTCGTTCGGATAAATGCGGTGGAGTCTGAGCCAATTTCATTTGAAAGGGAAATCAATTAGCTTGTACTACATAATATACGAGTATATTATGTTGCTGTGCATAGATTATGATTTTGAGATTCTTGGATGAGAAAAAAATTACGAGAATAATTACTTTAGCAAGTCGCTAATTGACATGACTTAACAAGTTACAAATTAATAATCTAATAATAGTTACTTATTCACTGTTAATTATTATGATGAAGTGCTTACCTATTATCTAACTAATTGAGCTTAATTTGTCGTAAGTGCCTTTCCCCTAGTCACACGACTCGGACTTCTCGTAGGTAACGCACATTAAATGGTAATGCCTTTTATTTTGACAGTTGAACCACGTGCATTGCGTTATTTACGTTGAGCAGACGAATTTTTCGAACCTATGTAGCAATGGATGTTAAAATTCAATGTCGAAAGCACGCAAGTAGCTCGCAGGGCAACTAGGAAGCATTTCGCTTTTGTAACAACAGACATGTCGGGTTTTTGACACTCCTCATATACAAAACACGTAAGTACGTGGTGTGTCGTGACACATGTAACTTTGGTGCGTGCTAAGTGTTAAGCATGCAAGTCGATGCGGAACATGAAAGCATGCAAAAATAACGTTAATCTGGGATTACCGACCTGTCAGCCAATTAACGTTAATATTTTAATATTACCTTAAATAGAGAAAGCTTTGATACATAACGTGAATATTATCACGTAATGACGCATGTCATACACAAACTAAAAAATAAACGGTCTGTTTGTTCCGGCTAATCTCCGAAACGGCTGAACCGATTTTGACGGGACTTCCACTGGCAGATAGCTGATGATTTAAGGAGTAACTTAGGTTACTTTTATTTTAGAAAAATAAAAATAATTAGAACTCATGAAACCCAATTTGTGTTCTAACATGCGCGAACGAAGTCGCGGGCACAGCTAGTGTAGAATAAAACAGCTTTCGGTAAATTACTGCGTGTAATTTGTGGTGTAATTTCACCTATACGAACATTCTGACTGGGATACCTTGTTCAGCGGTCATTGGTTTCAGGACTAATATTGGCTCGGTTAGGTACATAAAGCTGACATTTGAAGCCAGTAGGTACAGTCAACAGCAAAAGTAGATAATCAAAATCAGAAATTCAATACCTACTAATGAACGGAGTTTGCGTCAGAACTCTGCCACACAGCCACACAGTCTCTGCACATAGCTCAACAACAACAACAGCAACAGCTCTGCCACACAGTTCTGACGCGAACTCCGTTAATTAGTATTGAATTTCTGATTTTGATCATCTACTTTTGCTGTTGACTGTACCTAATGTTTGTTATCAAATAGACATTATATATCTAGCAACGTATTTACTTAATGGCCTTTACTATTGAAGTGCATAAGGTTATATAGAACACTAGCTGCGCCCCGCGGTTTCACCTGCATAAGTCTGGATCCCCAGGGAATTTCGGGATAAAAAGTATCCTGTCTATGATCTATCTACCTGTGTGCCAAATTTCATTAAAATCGGTTTAGCCGTTTTAGCATGAAAGTGTAACAAAAAAAAAACATACAAAATATAGTCAAATCGTTTTCTTTATCTACAATACTAATAATAATGACACTTTGAAGAGTTAGTTTGTTTGAAGTTTGAACTACCCGTCGGATTTGAATAATTCTTTTTGCATTTTGTTAGCCTAATTTATTGAGAAAGGCATTTGACATCACGCTAGGAGCCTTAGGAGCCGAGCAAAAAGAAAAAAGTCATAAAGAACGCTCAGCGAAAACGAAGTAATAGCGCGGACAGGCGATGCGATGCGATGCGATGCGACTAGGTGGATGAAAAATTTCACGCGGTCGAAGTCGCGGGCAGAAGCTAATAATTACAATAAAATATTAGTTTAGATGAATCATTGTACGTAACGCACTTATTACAATCCAATCTAAAAAAACCGGTCAAGTGCGAGTCCAACTCGCGCACCAAGGGTTCCGTACAAATTTGTAGGTATGTAAATAGTTTAGCATGGGATTTTTTTTTGGAATGTGACTAGAAATTTACGGTTTTCGGAGTTTTCCTTTACTTGTGATATTGCTTCTTGCTAAATTTCATGACTAGGTCAACGGGAAGCAGCTTATAGGTTTTGACTCCGGAACATAAATGCTACAGGCATTTATGTTCTTTTGACTTAGGAAGTTTAATTTTTTCACTGTTTCAAGGGATTGCAGTCCTGAGTATTTGATATTAATTTCAACTTGATACCTACTCCACGCGTTCCTGAGAAAGGGTCTTGACCGACCGGTTCCATTTTTCCTTTTGAGGTACGGAACTCTAAAAACAAAGAAAGTTAGTCATTCCTGTTCAAAGTTAAAACAATACGGACAGATTAGCATTAACAATCAATCACTTATCTGTTATCCTTATTTCCTTTGAAAACTTTGAATAATGCCGTTTTACTTATCGAATACTACAGACGCCAGCACATCAAGCAACAAATCTACAATCTGTCAAATTAATTTAATAGATTTTCAACTTCATCCCTAAAGCATAAGGTTCAATGTTGATTGAGAAAATTTGACAGTTTCGGGTTGCTTGATCTGCTGGCGTCTGTACATTATACATATTCAAATACTGGTATTCAGCTGCATCTGGTTAGACTGGAAGCCGACCCAAACATAGTTGGAAAAAGGCTAGACGGATGACTTATCGAATAGTACAGTAAATACGTTACATTCACCAAAAAATTAAAAGTGATTTTCTTGAGAAAATACCTATTTCTTAATTAAGTAAGTACCTATATACGTATGGCTTCGAAAATTCTATATCCGTAACACAATACAAATTTTTATCAAAACTTTTGGAACTTTTAGGAACTTTGGTTTGAATCTTACGTAGGAAGGTACTAAGTGTAAAATATTTATGATAGAAAGAATAACTTTTATTTGGACACAGTTTTACTCGTGAAACACAAAATACAAATAACAAAATAAAAAGTGAAAATATTTTTTTCCTACAATAGTGGGCTGCTCCAAAAAGGTTCATTTCAGCATTAATGCCAGACAGATGCTGTCTGACGCTGGTTTTCTAATTAACCTTTAGGGACAAGCATTTATGCTCGTGACTGTACTTTCGATATAATTCCTACAAACCAATGAATTAACGTATCGAGTATTAGGATTTTCAAAAGTTCTATTAAAGTGTCAATTTATCTATAAACTGATTTACCGACCGAAACGACGAGAAAAGTGAAATGTTACTTAAGAAGACTTCAGTTATATAAATTGGAAATCCCTAAAGCTTTAAGCAATTATTCAATATTAAAATTTGTTTTAATTAAATGCTCCTTTTAGAAGGGGTACATTTTATTAATTCTTTAAAGGGTAAACGTTTAACAAGAGCCGAGGAAAAGAGATGATTACTTTATTGGTAACGTACCTTTTTTTTATTGTGTAGAAATGCTCATGCATTCTGCACTAATACGGGGTGATAGTGCAGTTATGTGGGACTCTACCCCACTAAAACTCCACAGTCTCCTGTTCTGCCGCTTACGGCGGGAACACGGGCACGCGTTAGCACTCATCCGTAAACCCGCCGTGGCTGTCCGTCACCGGACCCTCCTTCGAGGAGTACTCCCCATCACCGGCGCACCAGAACACATAGCACTCCGTGACGACTCCAGGGACCAAACCAGCACATGGGCGCCAGATGACCCCGTGTCTGGGCACCCTTGGTCCCACTGCGACGGGTCCGGTCATTGAATTTTCCTCCGCAGAGGATAGGGAGAGCGGCCAACGTCATACCAACACTTCTCCTCCTCTACGGCCCCACCGCGTCCGCCATCAGACGGTGGCGACCCCGTCAAGGCTGCGGAAGGTAGGGAGAGCACGACGGCAACACATGCGGGCGGCATTGCGGCCCGCATCAGTTGCGATGTCGCCCAAGCGGCACCGCAACCTGCTTGTTGGCCGCTACGTCGTCGGCTTACCGGCGAAAAGCCCTGACGAGCGGCCCCTACTCGGGTTCCTCTTCGCTTCACCGTGGGTGACCAAGTGACGGCTACTGAGCCCCCCCGCCTCGACACTGCGGGAACCCACTGGGGTTGATAACGTACCAAACACAAGCACAGGGTTTGAAATCGTGCCCCGAAAACGTAATAATCAAAATGCTTTACTTGTCCTCTCGTAGGTATGGTAAGAAAGAAAAATGCGTTTATTGGCATTACAGCAATAAATGATACACCTTAAAACTATAAAAAAACAGAAAACAATGATTATAATGCCAAAAGGGCCTCAGCTACGCATAATGTCAGATGATAACACAAGGTGTACCAACCACCTGACGCTGATTGTCCAGCTGTAACACACGGTAGGCCGGACGCCAGCGGACAATACCAGAATTAAGCTGGCCTCTTATTTTTAGGTCTCTCTTATCTCAAGGTTTGACAACTGACGTGCGCTCCAGTGTACACGAACTGACAATAGCTCATATTTAGTAAAATTCTGTGGTAAGGGCTGTGACTTACGAGTTGTAGGTCGTAGGTTCGAATTCGAACCCAGAGAGGCGCTTTACTGCCGCCCTTTTTAGGCCGCACTGGGCCCGCGTGGTGGATTACGACCCAAACCCTCTCACCAAGAGGAGGTCTGTTTCTCAGCAGTGGGAACATTCTAGTTTGATTGTGTAGTAAAAGTATTAGCTACAGCCAGGTGGTACCGGGACGGACAACCCTGGATGTACAGAGTGTTTACTAAACTTGTGTACCGCCATCGCCACTCGTAGTGGCTATTTACAAGCTCCCTGATGTTGTATAATACCAGTAGTGTATACAACGTTATACAATGTGTGTGTCAACCAATCAATTCATTTATTTGTATAACACTAGTTATTGTAGGTTATTGTATGTACAAAGGTTTCATAACATACCTATTGAATGTGCACATTGTGTATCGTTAGAAGGGAAAACACACACACAGTATGTGTAAATCATTTCTCTGATTTCGGGAAATGAGTTTGTATTTTAATGACAAATTGTATTATTTAACTCTTTCATTAAAAGAGCCGTCCATCATAATTATAAGGCAGACTGATGTGTTTGAGGGACTCGTGAATAACAGCCGCACGGGTCAATCAATCAGGATAAGCTACGCTTGCCGCGGTTGGTCCAAGGATCGGTGACCATCTTTACACACGCACGCGAAAGCACGTTAAGCCGCTGGTCCCGGCTATCTTTCGTGGATCTTTGACGGTCGTTACGGGTCGTCAGAAATCTGACAACCAATCTTACCAAGAGGTATCGTTTTACTCAGTAACTAGGTTGTGGAGGTCAGATAGGCAGTCGCTCCATGAAAAATACTGGTATTCAGCTGCATCCGATTAGACTGGAAGCCGACCCCAACAGAGTTGCGGAAAGGCTAGGCAGATGATATGACTGATGTGTTTATCGAGTATTTTGGCTCGTAGGGGTAAAATATAAACTTGGCTTACCTCTGCTAACGATTCGCGGAAACTGAAGCTTCAGTTTCATTTAAGAGCCCTCTTACATTTCGGTACTGAGCACGAATCTTTTTACGGTTCCGTACCAAAATGGTAAAACGGCACCCTTATGGTGAGACTCAGTCTATCTGTATATCTGTCTGTCTGTCACAGCTGGATATCTCAAGAACTACTAATGCTATCAACTTGAAATTTAGAATAGTTTTAGATGACGTTTGCTCAACTATTTTGCAAATAAGAAAGAAATAAAAATATATGTATATTTTTTGCAACACGGACTGAAAGGGGGTCTGAAAAATTCCAAGTGGGGCTACTAGGGCATGTGGGGTATCATATGAAAGAGCGCAGTTTGCAAATTCTCAAACATTTTTCTTTTTTTAGACCGTATAGTTTTCGACCTTTGATGAAAAAATGTAAAAAGAAATACCGTTGGGCCTTATCTCCGAGGTTTGCAAAGAGAAAAATCTGAAATTATTCTATGTGATAGAAGTTTATGTAAATATTACAGGAAAAATAAAACGAAGTCTCTAAATAGCACACTTTTTCAGAAATCATCAACAAAAGTTACATTACTTCCACTATCGGTCAAGAGATGGCGCGGACCTAAAACTGCAATATTCTACACCGCAGCGTGCAGTGTTAAAATTTTATGACGTATTCGTCATAAAATTTTAACGCTGCAGGCCTCGCCGATAAAAAATATAAAAACATGATGGTACGGAACCCTCAGTGCGCGAGTCCGATTCGATCTTGCCCGGTTTTTTTTAAATAAATAAATGGCTTCTCGCAGTAAGTTCAACATATGAGGTTGTCGTCTGCTTAACCGGCCTTGCCTGTGGATGCCTCAATAAATTAAGGCCTGCAGCCAGGGCGACCGCGCATCGCCGCTGCCGCCGGCGCAGTAAAATTATATAGTAGGTACTTGTATTTTATTTATGAAAAAATCTGAGTAGGTATCAAAATACATTTTTTTATATTGATATTGTTTATTGGAAACTATTTTGGTATAAATATTACGTGAAAATGATGTAGAAGTTCAGAGATATTCAGACTTATTTCCAGTAGAAAATTGTTTATTATCATACCATTTACCAACTAATTGTTATATTTATACCAACCAAGTATTCAATTTCAACTAGGGAATCATGCATCTACGCGCATTTTTGTAATAAGTACATACTTGCTGCTAAACAAAGATAATTACTTTGGCCCCACAAACACTTTGGTGGAACTTCGAAATAGTCATTTTAAAATTTATAATCCTATATTCCTGAATTTCAATACCCATCGATATTCACCCGAAACGTGCCCCCGATGCGTGGGGTTTTTAAATAATATTATTTTTTATAAAGGCGACTCGTACGAAATTATTTTATTTCTGACTTTTGCATGCAATGAAGTTAAGAAAAAAGTACATGTTTTTGTCGTTTCACCTACAAATAAAACAACTTCGTGCGAGTCGCCTATAGAAAAAATAATATTATTTAAAATTGACGATGCACACTTTTCGGGCGAGTTTATTCCTGCGAATCGACTAACCGTAGCGTAGCTGGCAGCCGCCATAAAGAATTCCCTTCAAGTATATTCAAAAGCATATTACAATTTAGCTTAGTGGCTCGGGTCAGCCAAAAGCAATAAGAACTAACCAAATATTATTTTTTAATTAATCGAAGAGCGTAATTTTATTAGGTAGGTACTAGCTTTCGCCCGCGGCTTCGCCCGCAAGGTATGTCGATAAAAACTATCCTCTGTCCTTCCCCGGGATGCAATCTATCTCTCTGCCAAAGTTTTATCGAAATCCGTTAAGGTAAACGCGGGTGAAGTCGACAGTGACCCAGAAGTCGTCAAATTGTCTAAAAACTTCAATATCTTTTTCTACTAAATATTTAATTGGCTAATTTTTATGGCAACCTATTTTTGGTAACATATTGAACAATTAAAATAACAACACTGAGTTTTAACTGTAATGGTGGCTGAGATATCTTACTTAAAAAGTGTCTCCCACAATTTTTTCATTTTTTTGCAAGTTTAACTGCTAAATGTCAAACTCAGCGCGCAGTTTTGTTTTTTGATTTACGAACCTTCAGTGGGGTCTACGGTAAGTCTGATCGTTTGATGAATTAGTTAAGTTAATTTGCTAATGATGTAACTTGAAGTTTGGAACAGTTTTATCATAAAAGTATTTTTTTTCGAACGTGACATCTATTGGTACCTAAAAATTCCTACTTGACCCAGAACTCGTCATTTTAAGTGCTATTTTGACGATTACTGGGACCCGCTCAGTTAGTTGTCTTTAAACTCGTCATTTGAACCTTATGCTTTAGCGATAAAGTTGAAAATCTATTAAATTAATTGGACAGATTGTAATAGCTTGATGTGCTTGGCGTCTGTACAAACATATACAAGGTGTAACAGAATAAACGCAATTCCTGAAAGTAGTTTGTTCATAATTGACTACTGAATAGATATCAGTAACTTTTAATAATGTATTTTTTCAAAAATTAAGTATTTTGCCATACTGACCGGTGATTGAGCCAAAGAAAATTAAATCTTATTTCAAAGCCATAAGACTCAATTTTAAATGCATAAAATAATGTCAACACGATTTTCTTAATAATAATAGTTAGCTTTAAAAAAAAAAAGTTTTGGTTATTGTATTATGCTTTTAACTCAATACCTACTCTAATTGGGGTGTATGAGGTCTTGCGTTAATTGTGTTACACATTGGGCTGGGCATTGGGTTGTTACATTTAGGTTTGGGCTACTTTTGACAATAAAACTGAGTTTCTCTTAAACTGTTTTCGCTTCGCTCACTCATTGCTTGAGTAAGCGCGCTCTGTTTATTCGTGTCTAGAAAGGGCTCGCTTCGCTCGCTGTACCTAGCGTAAGCACGCTCTACTCACTCAGCCCGTAAAAAGTATTCTCAGGTCTAACCTAAACTGCCATAATGAGAAAGGTATAATAATAAGTTTTAATTAACCTCTCGATAATTGATGCTAGTTTTCCAACAGTAACTCACTCAGATTGAGCGCGGTTGGTACAGTTTCAATAAAATCCTCGAGGTGTCTCCTTACAAAGTCTTCTGCGGTTGAAACTTCCTAATGTTCTCGTAATCTTGACTTATGCACGCACTTGCACTATGTATGACACGGTGCCGCCGATTAATAACTTGACGATTGTCGATGTTTTTTTTAAGTTTTCAGGTTAATACCTGAATATTTTTTAAAATCTGCCCCCTAGCTAGCCTAGCTTTTGAATTAGCTTATAACTATATTTTTAGGCTGATTGTGTTACATACGATTTAAAACTTTCTTTGGTTGGCTTTTTTATAATTTCGAGCAGATTTACAAAGTTTCTGATGGGAGCCCCGTGGTCAAGAGTTCACTTTCAGATTAAAAAAAGGGCCAAATTGAGTCGTTGATTATCGTAAGATAATGTGCGGCCTAACACATAACGACTTAAATAAGCAAATCTGATGAATAAATTGTGGGCTTTCCTAAAATCTGACTATGAAAACTCAGATTTGGACAATTTTTAAAAGGATATTCAGGGCGAATAAAAGTTATTCTGTGCAATATTGTTACATTTCCTGATAGTGTCAAGTCTTCTCGTCGCCTATCCCGCAGTGTTTGAAGACTAACCAGTGCGCCCTGCCCGTCAGACATACGGTGCTGAAACGTGGACACTGGCGCCGATTCTGTTTTTCACAAACTAAACTAAATTTAAGTTCCTGCATCTTTTTCTTTCTATTTCATTAAGAAAAGGACAGAAGATAAATATTAGTTTAGTCCTGTCAAATTAAGATACTCCATAGACAACTTTAGACAAGATTAAAAAATTGGCTACTAAAAATACGTCAATTTACGTCAGGCGCTGACTAATTTGACAGGAGTAAACTAATATTTATCTTCTGTCCTTGTCATAATGAAATAGAAAGAAAAACATGCCTGAACTTAAATTTAGTTTAGTTTGTGAACAACAGAATCGGCGCCACTGACGGTCGGGCTGGTCTACAAATTCAAGGTAGCTCAGCGTGCTATGGAGCGAGCTATGCTCGGAGTCTCTTTGAAGGATAAATCAGGAATTAAATTATCCGAAAAAGAACCGGAGTTATCGACATAGCTTGCAGAGTAAGCAAACTGAAGTGGCAGTGGGCTAGTTATGTCTGTCGAAGGACCAATGGCCGGTGGGGCAGACGAGTTCTGTAGTGGAGACCGCGTATCGGCAAGCGTAGTGTGGAATGCCGCCCCCCCTTTCCCCCCCTAAGGTGTCGCAGTCTGGGAGAGTCCTATGTCCAGCAGTGGACTGCGATAGGCTGAGTTGATTGATTGATTGATCATTGATTCACAAAAGCACCCTAACTGAAATTTCGACGCATAGTGAAAAAGGAGGGTTGGGCGTATGCGCCTGCACTTGCGATGTGACGTCAAAGGTGTGGTGTGTGGTTTTGCTTCAAACTGTTTTTGTTTTAAATAAAACATTGCCCCACACTAGGCATTTCTCCTGTGTTGTGGTGTGTGATTTGTACAATTATGACCAATATTTTGAATGCTCAATCATTACCCTAGCATTCAAATTCTCTTAGTTATTAAGGGTTGAAATGTTACATGCTTTTGTCGGTCAAAAATGTTGAATTTACCAGAGACTAAAACGACGTTTTCACGTCAAAATTTATTCTGATAAAAACCGATTCTGTGATTCTGATTACTCAATTTTTTAAGCAAAAATATATTAGAATTTACCTACCTACTCTGCTAATACCTCACAACCTTTAGTAATTTCTTGTGATTAGGCCTTCACCTACCTTCTGTTTCTTAGACAGGCCACTCATAATTATGAAAGACAAACACAATTTGTTTTAATGTGTAATCATCTTGAACCCTATGTTAAAGACCTGAGAGTTCATATTAGCATCAAAAATTGACGACTACTGGGTCCTTTTGATGAGTAATAGTACAAATTTGGCGAGTACTGGTACAAATCGCCTTTTTTTCATATTTGCTTTAATAAGTATTTATTATCACTAAAAATTATAAACATTATAACTTATTTAGAATAACGGATAATTTTTCTATTTCGTCATGCAAAAAGTTTCGTTCTAAATTAAATATTGTTCACGCAGCAGTTCTTCAAAGTCAGTGAATTTCAAAACCCGACGAGTATTGGTACATTTACCTTAAGTGGTTTAGGCGTGAAAAGGTAACATACATACAGACAGACAGAGTTACTTTCGAATTTATAATATTAGTATGGATGCAAACATAAATATGTAGGTAACCGTATGTTAGCTACGGCAGGTATTTTCGTAAGCCCCATAAAGTTTGTTTGGTAGGTATAGGTTCGTCGGCAAAGCCTTTGATGCTGGCATATTACCGCAAATATTACTTGTTTGGTTATGAGCCCAGTTTGTAAAAATATCTAGGCCGAATCGTTACGGAATTATGGGTTAATAATGGGAAACTATTACCTATTTTAAATGGTTATGATTTATCTGAGAATAACAATATGATTTTACATTAGATTTTGGTAATATCAACTAATCGGGTACCTATTTACTTACTACATAGTCTTCAGAGGCGTATCCAGGGGAAGGGGGAGGCGAGACTAAGGGGCTCAAGCCCAAAAGCGTCTGAGTTCTTCCATGACTAATCTTAAAGTGAACTTGATATTATTCTTATTTAACTTTTTAACTAGCAATCCACTACCTAAGGTACAATTGTCATCAATTATCCTTAAATTAAGGGGCTTACAGGACCTAAACACAAAAAACGCAAGTTTTAGAAACAATAAAAGTATATGATCAACTACAGTAAACAAAATCAGAAATATATGATAATCTTCAGGATTTAAGCTAGGTAGATAGTGTGTTGGAAACACAATACACCTAAATTTGATACGATAAAAAAAAATCATGAAGATACCTCTAAAAACTTTCTTTTTACAGTAAAAACCCTAATAATATGTATATGTCGGATTGGCCCGGACATCAGAAGTAAAACACAAGTTTATTCAATTGAACAATCGGTTATCTTAAATCTAGAAAATACAGAAATGAAATACTAAAACTAATAACGGCAAAAGGCGGTCACATAGGGCAGTACTGACTGTCAGGGACAGTGGTCCACGCACCCACCGCAATAAGGATAGTACTAATTGTCAGAGACAGCGTTCCACATCCAATAATCGGGCAGTACTGACTGTCGAGAGACAGTGGTCCGTGCACCACGACGCAACCGTTGGAAATGCGTACCGATCAAACAGCGCAGCTCCTTATAAAGGCGATCGCTAGTGGGGGGGAAACCGTTACAATATTTTACTGGATTGGATACCAAGTCCTTTAGGCCAAATGATCGATAGAGTGAATGATTTGCGTCTGGTGCACGTTCCACTAGCGCCATCTAGTCGCCGTCTCTCACAGCTGCTAATCAATGTGTCTGCCGACACGGCCATCCTGATAAATCACTCGTTCTCGAGTGCATTCATTCGTCATCAATTCACATCGTCATCATCGTTACATATCAAATTAGCAAATATCACTGGTCTAGGTATTTCTTTACAATAGAAAACCCTACAGTTCAAACATGCTGGTCTAAATCGTCACCCACTAAAGCAGGTGAGATTCCTGCAGCTACAACTGGACTAGGTCACAACTCTTGTAACCCCTACAGTGCATATTTGCTGGTCTAGATAATCATCCCATGGATGAGATCCCTGCAGCTGACTGGACTAGGTCACAATACTCTTGTAACCCCTACAGTACACATTTGCTGGTCTAGATAACCATCCCATGGATGAGATCCCTGCAGCTGACTGGACTAGGTCACAATACTCTTGCAACCCCTACAGTACATATTTGCTGGTCTAGATATCATCCCATTGATAATGACTGAGAGGCATCTAGATCAGTAATGTGGCTGCGCCGCCTTGAAGGCAAGGTCAGCGTCATGATTAAATTGACACCTTTCAAATTTTTGCTTTTAATTATGGTGTCTGACAGCCCTCTACGTATGAATTGGGGTAATCAGGATCAAACGGTACCAACACTGTGAATGGTTGTGGTGGCGCATTGGACCGGGTAGTAGAGCATCAGTTAATTATGAAAGAAATGCTTCTAAATTATTTGAGGGTAGCGGAATATTTTTCTGGCCATATTGTGATAATGAAGTGCCAGAGGTGGGCGGACAATCCGATCCCACTTCTGATGTCGGATTGGCCCGGACATCAGAAGTAAAACACAAGTTTATTCAATTGAACAATCGGTTATCTTAAATCTAGAAAATACAGAAATGAAATACTAAAACTAATAACGGCAAAAGGCGGTCACATAGGGCAGTACTGACTGTCAGGGACAGTGGTCCACGCACCCACCGCAATAAGGATAGTACTAATTGTCAGAGACAGCGTTCCACATCCAATAATCGGGCAGTACTGACTGTCGAGAGACAGTGGTCCGTGCACCACGACGCAACCGTTGGAAATGCGTACCGATCAAACAGCGCAGCTCCTTATAAAGGCGATCGCTAGTGGGGGGGAAACCGTTACAATATTTTACTGGATTGGATACCAAGTCCTTTAGGCCAAATGATCGATAGAGTGAATGATTTGCGTCTGGTGCACGTTCCACTAGCGCCATCTAGTCGCCGTCTCTCACAGCTGCTAATCAATGTGTCTGCCGACATATACATACAATCATTATGATTTTTTGCCAGATTATTCTACAAGCAACATACTAAAGTACTAATGTTTTATTTTTTTTGTCCAAACAATAGATTTTTTGTAAATAGAAAATTGCTTCATATTTTGCAATAAATTACCAGGGTTGTGTCATCGCGCTTCAATTTCTTTTCTATGCAGTCCGACAAAGACCGCGCTTTAGGTCATGTAGTTGCCTTAATATATTATGCTTTCAAGTTTTGAATTTCTATAAGATGTTTTGTTCCGCGCGCCTTTTTTAATGTTTACTTTACTAAAACCCACCCTCAGCGGGGTCGAGCCCCTCCCAAATGACAATCCTGGATCCGCCACTGCCTGTCTTTATTAGGTTGTGGCGACTAATTTCACAGTTTAGTGTTAATTGCCGATTGGCGATTGCGTCCGTGGTGCATAAAGCATGCACCAGACAATAGCGATTTAGCAGCGATATGGCGTCGATGCAGCAGTGTTTGAATTGTCCGCGTCGAGAGTTCCCTTGACTAACCCAATTAACCGTTGGCAGCGATAATCTCGCTGTTTTGACAATTGTTTTTGTGCGAAGCATGTATTTGCGATTATAACAAGCGCTACAAAATTCAGCAGTCTAAAGTGTGTTATCGCGAAATTTTCATCAAAATATGAAGCTCGCGCCGAGATCAAAGCTTTTTGGAATGACGGGAAG
Organism: Oligia fasciuncula; assembly: GCA_963082905.1. Lineage (NCBI taxonomy): Eukaryota > Metazoa > Arthropoda > Insecta > Lepidoptera > Noctuidae > Oligia > Oligia fasciuncula. The sequence continues at coordinate 7,621,639 of OY720395.1, read as the reverse complement.
AAAGGATTTTGCAAGTGTTTATTATGAATGAAGGAAAGCTGAGAGGCTCTGAATGATCACAAGAGAATCTTGACCAGGCTCGGTGTGAAGAATTCAACAAAATATCGAGTGTGTAAAAAGCAACGCTCTTGTCCTTCTTGTTTTTTACAAAAACTTTTTATTTTAGAATTCCATTTATAATTCCTCTGGAATCACGATTTTGTATAGAACGCAAAAACGGTAGTATTTTTTTCGGTTTGCAAATATTACACAGTGTATAGTAAATAGATACATGGTGCAATATCTATTTGCCAAAAAACTATCGAACATAGGTATTAGGTACAAGTTGATTACGCGGCATTGCAGGGAAAAAATCGTTTATACATTACATTTATTTTATTTTGGTTTTATTGTATTTTATTTAAATTTTGAGAGAGAAATGAGGAGATCCGCAGGAGAACCAAGGTAACCGACATAGCCCGCAGAATTGCCAAACTTAAGTGGCAGTGGGCAGGGCACATTGCTCGCAGAACAGATGGCCGATGGGGCCGAAAGGTTCTGGAGTGGCGACCACGTACCGGAAGACGTAGCGTTGGAAGGCCTCCCACAAGGTGGACCGACGACCTTGTGAAGGCCGCAGGAACCCGTTGGATGCGAGAAGCACAGAACCGGTCGAAGTGGAAGTGCTTGGGGGAGGCCTATGTCCAGCAGTGGACGTCTTTTGGCTGAAATGATGATTTAAATTTTGTATCGAAGAGCATTCCTCGAACTTATGAGCAGCGTAGACGGCGCGCTTTCACAGCGACAAGCATGAACAATAAAATTGCAATGAAAATGTTTGGGTTATCCACGATCATAAAATAGTACAACAAGTCACTTTCCATAACCATAACCATACCATAATCAGCCTATAATGTTCCCACTGCTGGGACACTGGCCTCCTCTCGGTGAGAGGGAGTGGGCCGTAACCCACGCGGGCCCAGTGCGGATTGGCAGATGTCACATGTCTTCGAATTTTTGGTTCTAGGACATGCCGGGTCACTTTCAGTTGACCAAAAATACACAATTTTGTTGATTGACCACAATACCCCATAGACTTTAATTTGTCTCTTTTCGGTCTCTCAAAAATGTGCACAAAGCAATAAAACCTGTCTAACAAAGAGTACGGCAATATATGATAATAATGGGAAGATAATAATATTATAATGATTATTTCGAAACGAAACGTGTTGCAAGTTGCAAGCGGCCAGTGCCGCTGCTACGCAAATCCTACGCCACTGCTACGCAAAGCCTACGTCATTGCTACGCAAGGCCTACGCCACTACCGGCAGCGTAGCCGCTCCAAGGCAAGGCCTACGTCACTCGTCACTGCTAAGCAAAGCCTACGCTGCTGCTACGCAGGCCCTACGCCGCTGCTACGCAAGCCTACGACGCTCCAACGGAAGACCTACCCCACTGCTACGCAGAGCCTACACCGCTGCTACGCAATGCCTACGCCGTACTACGCTAAGACTACGCCGCTCCATCGCAAGGCATACGCCGCCGCTCCAAAGCAAAGTTTACTCAAAGTTAGCACAAACTGCACGTTTCCTAAGCAGCGTGTAAATAACGTTGATACATCGTTTACGTCTTCGCTGTGCACATACTATGCGAGTAGGTAATGCCTACGCCGCACAAACGCCCAGCGCGAACACAGAAATGACAATAATGATAATTATGTAGATATCGTTATTAAGGTGCATATGACACATTAATTGTATAATAATTTCAAATGATTTTGTGTACTTTCCTATGGTAAAAATAAAACAACGCAGTTTTAGTTACAGTAAGTTAGATAAACAAGAAAGTACTTACATACTTTTTCTAAGAAGGCAGCACTGCCATCTAGTGAAAAACTCGCCAGACGGCATTAAAAACGGCGCGCTGTTGCCACTTCATTCCCGGACAAGACAAGGCAAACTTTATTATCTGTCTGTTTCACTCAGTTCATGGTGCCGTCTCTTTCTCGCGCCGGCTTGTGATTTGAAATTTATTCAGCCTTGGGCTAACCGTCGCCCGTGTACAACGTGCCCATGTTCGCTTGTAACGGATATTTCGCGCCAAAGTTTACATTGAGGATTGGAAAATGAGATTATTTTTTGAAGTGCATCAAGTTAGAAAGTGTGAAAACTGCCTGTTCTAGTCAATTGGACTGAAAAAAGTGTATCATCGGCTACCTGAAGTGTAAACGTTTACTTTGTGTGTGCGATGCATAACAGTTAAGTTGGAGTTAAGCACTTATTAAAATTGTGCAAGATGGGCGCATAAGATTTGTATCCTGGTGCAAAATTGATAGAAAGTATCTGGACTGCCAACATGGGGATCAATCGGCTGCTTTCACCATTTACTTTGCTGCTGATTTGTGCAGGTAAGCGGAGCTACCTACTTACTTTCTGAGTCACCTTAGCTCAGCACGCCGACGCTGCGTCGCTGTATCAACAAGCGAGCCACAGCCTGCTTGTGCGCTGTGTGCTGAGGTGTAACTTTATGCGGTACAGCCAGCAATGTGTGCGTGTGTTGACTCTTTAACCGTATACAAGGGAGGCTGGTCTAGCTATGTGAATAGGGTATGATAAACCATTGTACGCGCTACAGGCACTGCCAGACCGCAACAACTGCTTAGATTTATGTTTTAGGAGCTGATCTGATTTGATGTTTCTTTGCGAGTACCATTTTGTTGAATAACATTAGCTATCATGATATACAATTTAAGTGTGACGGACGTCGGCTACATAATTTTCCAAAGCATTTTTATATGTTGTTATAAAATGATACGCGCAATGCGGTATCCTTCCGTTAACTTGCGAACCTTTGTACGATGCACTTTTGACTGTGACACTGGTTTGCAAGGATTTTATAATTTAAAGAAAAATGTCTAGCGTTGCAATCAATATGGAAATCAGGTTTCGGAGGTAAAAATAAGAAAATGGCCTTTTTATATAATATTAGGGCTATAATTTCTTGAAACAACAAAAGTGTGTCCTTCTACTTGCCGTCACTGTAGAAACTCGTAAAAAATCGTATTATGAAGTACCAATTTCAAAACAGAATTAAGATAAGAAATATTTTGATCTGGCCAAGCGTTATTGAATAAATCCATAGTACTTAAGTACCTACTATTTATTTAAAAATTCGTAGAAAGAAGTAATCCCTTATGGATCCCAGGTAAACCTACAATATAAGAACTTACTAAATTCCCTTTTTGTATAATTTGTTAATGGCAAAATTTGCCAACGACTTGCTGAGTTAATTGATATTGTATTGCTCAATTAATACCCGTGATCGACACAAATTTGTGGTGTGACAAGAATGGGTGAAAATGGAGGACAAGAACCGTTGTTATTAATAAGGGGGTTTATATTAATATTTATTTATTTATTAAAACTTTATGCACAAGTAAAAAACTGTACAAAGGCGGACTTAATGCCTTGGTCATTTTAATATAAACGATGATTAAAGTTAAGTTACGTTTAGACGTCAAAACTGTATGGATATAATAGTCGCTAATCACTACTTAAATTTAAGCAACGTTTATGAATAAAGGGATAGATGTAGACACTTAAATAACTTAACGAGTAAGTCATTTTGAAATGATTTCATTTCAAAATACAGACTAAAGTGTTTTTAATGTATAACCAACTGGGCGTTCAAAATTTTTGCCAACGAAAATTTTAGGTTCATCTTTTGCTGTCGAAAAAAACGGTTCAAATTAATTTTTTACCTTAGTGAATAACCACAATTTTCTGCACGAAATAGAGAAAGAAAATATTCTTGTCGACCCAAGCTTGAATGCGTAAATTAGGCAACGCCAGTGGTGCTGAGAGAGTGAAATCATGTTTAAAGAAACCGGTTTTGATGCAGGTGTGCGCGCTCGAGGTAGAGTAGCTCCACTAGTGGTCTAACCAAGTTATTTTAGTAGATCTTTTATATTATTCTTGTGGCCAGCTATGCGTAGCAATTAATCCACTTTTAACTTAAGCATGCAGTTCTTCAAGTTACCACTCGGCTGTTACTTATTTTGGTGAGCTGTTTGAGTACAAAATGTATTCTATAAATAATCGCAATGTATAGAGAAAACAACAAAACATCAGCAATTGGCAAATAGAGCATGCAAATGTGTTGATTTTAACATGCTGTGTGTACCTAGACCTACATACTTTATCAATTTTGTGTACCTACATGTTGGCGTGTGAATAACAATAGTAGTAAAGGAATACAATCCACACATGGGAGTACTGTTACAGGCTTCATTTGAATATTTTATGCCCGTACATTTTTTTTGGAACTCTTTAAATAATAAGTTAAACACCATTATAATAGGTCTTAAAATAGCTTCATGTTTATAAAATGCTAGCTTCTGCCCGAGGTTTTGCCAATGTGGATGTCGGAAATAATAACAGGTAAGACGACCCACTGACCGGGAAACGTGCTATACCGGGACAAAAAGTAGCCTATGTTCTTCCCGAGGCGATCATCTATATTTTCGCCTAATTTTATCGAAATCCGTTCATTGGGTTAGGCGTGAAAAGATAACAAACACATATTTAGTTTACTTTTGAATTTATAATATTGGTTTGTATTTATCGGTTTTCATACTTTCTTTATCAAGCCCTACCCAGTTTGCTTACGTTTAGGTATACAATGGGGTATAACAGCCAAGTTTGAAGATTTTCTAAACCCGTTGCCATAATTTTGTTAAATCGTGAAACTTACACGGAGACTGTCTAAAAGTCAATAAATAATTTAACGGAATAAGTGATAATTGAGTTGCAATATTTTCGTGCAAAAAAATAAAACTGAAGCCAATGAAAGCTCTTTTATAGACAAAGTATTTCGACGTTCGGAATTTATACAAATGAGAAGCGGACTGGATTCATTTGCAAATGTCTGGGAAGTTCTTTAGGCATCTCTGTATCTTGATCACATTTCGCAGAAATGTTACTGATTTCTAAACAACTTTATTTAATTAAAAACATCGGGAATTCTGCTTATATTTGAGAAGAGAGATAACACGATAATGATTGATACACATCACAGAAATGTTACCGAGTTATTTAAAAATTGTATCAATATAGATTTCTATATATAATATCCAAAATGTCTGCCGTGTGAGTAGACAAAAATACCGATATCTTGAAACCTTGTGAAAGCTCTGAAAAGTTGCACTGTAGCGTAAAAGGAAGACATACTTGCAGGAACATAAAAGAAGGCGAGCAGAGCGAGATGTGTCAACAAACTTTTCAAATTGTCCCAAAAACGTTGCCAAATCATTTACTGGGGTCGCAAAAATACTACCACTTGACCTTTTAGATTATGAACTTACTTACGTGCTGTGCAAAAACAAATAACTTTTATAGCTTAACTTTCCCGCTCAGCAATCGCAGTAACAGTTCGTTTCAAAAGTACCTACTTAACTACTGTGGATTTTAATGAACTAAACCAAAATAGCGAAGATATTTTCGTCTTTTTTTCTTCTGGGATTCGATGCTAAAATTAGATTGGCGGCCATTTCATTCTGCATAACTTAGACTGCATAAGTAGGTATACAGAAAGTGACTGTACTTGAGACGCGCGGTGCATATTGCATTCTATTTTTGTACACCTTAATATCCTTTCTGTCTCCATTCTTACTCTTAGCAACTCAGATAAATGTACAAAATTATTCCGTCTACTTGGGAACTAAGTCTTACTTACACTTCCAGTAACTGTTCACTGTCAAATCAGTATTTCTCCACTAGCTGGCGGAATATTTTAAAAGGAACAATAGGAGTAAGTAATCAAATAGAATGCCAATGGAATTTGTCGAAGCTGGAAATCCTAGAAAGTATGCTATTGTATTTTACATATAGGTATTCCTGTATTCTCCAATAAGTGTAAAAAAACTTTTACAAAAAAAAACAACCGACTTCCAAAAAACACTATAAAGTTAAAAATAACTTTAATTTCGGAAGTCGGTGTCTTTGGATTTTAGTTTTTTGCCACCGTCTTCCGAAATTAAAGTTATTTTTAACTTTATAGTGTTTTTTGGAAGTCGGTTGTTTTTTTTTGTAAAAGTTTTTATTTTTCACTTTTTGCAGGGACGTTAATTGTTGAGGAGTTCTCCTAGTAAGAACCAGGAGAACTGGAGCTGATTGAGAAGTCACCATCAGCTCCACTTCACCATACGCATTGTAACGAGCATAAATTGCTTAGCAACCATATTAAAGTAATCGAATCGCAACCCGTGAAATATTTGTCATTGAGTAGTTCCGATGGCCATCTGTGGTCTTCATCATCAGCTCCACTTTACCAAATGATGATTTCCGAGAGCAAATGCTCAAGTTACTTTAATTATTGAGTAGGCCACACGACGAAAAATGACGCGATTACGCAACTTAAATTCGGTTTCAAATTGACGCATCAGCATGACTAGTAGGTAGTGGTCGTCCTATGTAAAACTACAATCTTAATTAGGTAGGTATTATTTTTGTACGACCTGAACATTTTGGCGTATTGAACCGTATGAAGTAAGCCCAACAAAAGGTAACTGCTGTAAATCGTTGAGGAATTCCCTCGACTGTCTATGGTCTCCATCATCAGACCTGTAATGGCACTTATAACCCATATGGGTGCAAAGTTTTTCCTTTGCCATTACAGTTCTCATAAATATAAATTAATTAATTACAAACACAAGGTAGCTACTGTAAACTGTTGAGGAGTTCCCTTAACTGTCCTTCGTCTTCATCATCAGACCCCTAATGACAGTCACAACCCATCTAGGTGTAAAGTTCACATCAATACAAATTAATCAAGCCCAAACACAAGGTAACTGCTGTAAATCGTTGAGGAGTCCCCTCGACTGTCTTTCGGCTCCATCATCAGATCGACTCCAGGCCTTCATTAAATTGTAGTGCTTTAAAATACTTAACGAAAAAATTAACAAACGCACTAGTCGCTCCTACGATTTTCGAATGTTCCCCTCGGTTTCACTGGGATGCCATCATCAGATCCTGGTTTCCTTATCATGGTACCACCCTTGGCATATCTCCTTTCCAACAAAAAAAGAATAATCAAAATTGGTTCATAAACGACGAAGTTATCCGCGAACACACATAAAAAAAAAAAAAAATATACGGTCGAATTGAGAAACCTCCTCCTTTTTTTGAAGTCGGTTAAAAAGTACATTGAGCATACTAATTACTTGTTGGAGTAGTGACCTCATCGGAGTCGATAAGTTTGTAGACAAAATATCACGTAACAAATCGGCCTTATTACTATGCAATTTTAATGCCACAACAATAAGTATTTCATTCCCAACGGTTCGTTTGGTCGTCGTGGTTCAGTTCACAAGAAGCTCGTTTTCCTTTATTAGAGGCTCGCAGGCAAGCGGGGGCTTCCGTTTGCATGGGTCTGATTGTCTACCGGTCCTTATTCGCCATTGAGTGACCCCGTCATGTCACTCTTCATGCGTGAACTAACCGCTCCGCATCAAATAACCCATACTTTACTGCTGCCGTCATTATATTTACCTGATAAGCTTCCACGATAAAGCTGAAAAATAATAGAAGCGATGATCGAAAATAATAATTAACAAAATTATTTGACACGTTCATTTAAACTTTACTTAGCACTCGGTTCCTAACTTTCGTATTTAAAACACGTGTACTTTAGTGTGTTAAATAATTATTTCCTTTTGGAAAGTAATTTCCCTCGAAGTTCCCTAAATTGGTGTATTACATGTGGTTAGTTAAACACATTATCATAGTTAAGGACCTACTCGAAAAACTGCTCTCTTAGGTATAAAGGCTGTTCTAAAGGAAATATTTAACCTTATTCGAATTCTAAACTAGTCAAGCCACGCCATGAAAGGAGTGGGTGTTTCTTTTGAGTTCAAGCGCAAGCTCTTACGATTTGCACCGGTATTTACGATTAATTTAATGGTTTTCTATATTGCCGTAGTTATTTAACAGCTACGAGAACCTGATACGAATTCTTTTTGTTAACGAACTATATTTTTTCTAGAATATTCACCTTGTAGGTAGCAGAGAAGCAAAATATTAAATAAATAATAATATACGTTTATTTCTCTCAAAAAAAAATAAAGCTTTCCTACTGCTTCCAACATCACGGTTTCTATTTCTATTTTCTTCGGTGTAAGTAAAGCAAAGGAATTATTTACATGTGGGTAATTATTTCTTCTATTTTTGGTTTTTGCTTTAGTAACGTTCGACGCGAACCTATTATCATGGATTCAACACAATCATGCTTCTGAGAGCAGTGGTGGCCAAGTGGTAACGGCCGCGACTTACGAGTTGTAGGTCGTAGGTTCGAACCCAGACAGGCGCTTTACTTTGTGTAAATTGTTTCATCACGACTGCTCTCAAAACGGTGAAGGAAAACATCGTGAGGAAACCGGCATGTCCTAGAACCAAAAAATTCGAAGACATGTGACATCGTCAGATAGGAAACGCCGACTTCATCTAGTTATAAAAAACATGACTGACGTGTAAAAGTGTTTGTACAAACCTACTTACAAAAAATAAAATCATTTCATCATTTCATCATTTCATTTCATTTCATTTCATTTCATCCACCAACCCGCACTGGGCCCGCGTGGTGGATTACGGCCCACTCCCTCTCACAGAGAGGAGGCCTGTGTCCCAGCAGTGGGTACATTATAGGCTGATTATGTATGCTTCTGAACCGCTCTGCGTTGAAAGTTTTCGTCAGTATACTTACTAAAAAAAAAACCTGTTCATTATGGCCGTGATAGGTAGGTAAACACTTTTGAAACTGTTTCACAGAAAAGTGCAATACCGACGTATTCCACATTGGGCACCCGCTTAAATGGCACCTGAGTGAATGCACCTAAAACACAGCGGCACATTCACTCAGGTTTAAGCGGGTGCCCAATGTGGAATACGTTCAATACCTACGGGGCCAAAAAATCTGCGGATTTTTTTAGGTGTAGAATCATTATGCTGAATTCATGGCTACAGTTTGCGCGTCGTCGTTTCCCTGCCACCATATATAGAAATAAGTATTACCTATTTAAAGTTCTGTTAATATCTTTAATTGATAGTACTCACACTACCTACTATATGATTACGCCTACCTTGTATTTGCTAATACGCTTCGTAAGGAATTCATTAAGTTCAGTATGTTACAAAGAGATCGATCGTTTATCAGTGAGAATCGTTTTTGGATTCATTTGTATCTGTCTTCCTTACGTGACACTTTCTTACATTGCTCTTTATATTTATGTGTCAATGTCATTCTTTTCATTTATCATCGCTTAATGGAACAGAATCGACTTTTACGTTCATTTTTTCTTCATATTAATATATAATCTTCTTGCATTATCCAATACAACGAGAAAACGGATCATAAAACACAATATCGCACCTGTAGAATTATAGAGACCTAATTCGAAATTTGAAGATTTAATTTTCAACTTTGACTCATAAAATTACTTTGTACGACCATCTTCATCGAATCTTAATAAAACAAAGACTTAATATTATGTCGGTCATGTATTCTAAAGGTGCGATATGTTACGAATGAACTCCTATTATTTCATGAGAAAACTGTAGCTCACATAATTTATTTATTAATAACCAACTTACCTATATTAACAGTTTACACCACACATACAAGTTGTTGCGAATCGAACTCGTTACAGTGCAGCATATCACCTTCTTTCGGAACATTAATTGTATTCTAAATTCTAGTAGGCCTGTCAGGTTTGACATCTGATGGATTCCACTTTTGGATTTTGCGATTGTATGTGAAAATAAACTGTGGTAACCTACCAGCGCAGTCTTCGGTTACAATCAGTAATATTTAAATATTACTGATTGTAACCGAAGACTACAATATAATGTAACTAAAACGCGCTGGTAGGTTACCACAGTTTATTTTCACATACAATCGCAAAATCCAAAAGTAAAATCCATCAGATGTCAAACCTGACAGGCCTACTAGAATTTAGAATACAATTAATGTTCCGAAAGAAGGTGATATGCTGCACTGTAACGAGTTCGATTCGCAACACAAGTTATTAGTAAAATAATAAGCACAGTGCATCCCCTCGCGGTACAAGCCCTGATATCAGATGGCTTACTTTGTCCTACTTATGATTTTCTTCTCTTCGCACTTTTCTTACTTTTTCCTTTTATTATAACACATGATACGACACGTACCTAATCCTCCGATCCAATTGGGTTTCCTTATAAATGTTATTTGGTTAACCAATTGATCAAATATCGCGAAAGTATAATTTGAACCCTCGGGTCTGCTGACAGAGCGGATACCGACACAATTTGTTCATCTTATCGCAAGTAAGTTAAGTCGAATTTAATCTCGTTCTACGTTTTCATGTCCTTTCGGAAACTAAACGAAAACATAGCCACTGGCTTATCTCATTGCCCTGAAAGTTGTTTTTTAGCTTAGGAACAGGTTTGCCATTGTTGTTTTGCGTAGGTGTAGGAAACTGGACTAGCATAAGGTGATTTAGGCATGTATTTTTGCAAACTCCAAAAATCGTATTAGTAAAGTACTAGGTAGGTACTTCAAGTACGTATATCACAAAAGACTTGAAGCTGAAAATAAACAACAATGGGCAGTTATCGACTTTCATAATTCCAGGAATAATTAAAGCGTGTAGAATCCATCGCAAGTTTGCACAACGTCTTCACGCACACATTCACAGCATGTTTATACAATTGGTTACCACAAGTAAAGCGCGGGTCGCTTCGTGAGATAAAAATATCGAAATGATTTTCGATCAGTGCGAAATGGAACAGAAGGCGTGCGTCAGTGACAGTGACAGTAAAGTTTTGAATTAAAAATCTAAACAAAAGGACGTCGATATTGCAATTTCAGTTTTGAACGTACCATTTGCCTTTTAGACGACCGAGTTCACCAGATTATCTTGATGGTTACGAAATAGCCTGGTAACCCCGATCACGACTGTGACTATACACTGTTCCAACTCAGTTCAAGAATAATTAATATTAACTAAGTCGTTTAGGGTAAGCGAACGAGAGTGATCATAATTAACTCAGTTATTGACAATTTAACGCGTACGTATCACACACAGGTACAGGCTGCACGCGTTTTCGAATTTAATTTAAAGGTAATTCATAGGTGGTGGTTCTCATTATACGACATAATTAATGCAAAACTTGCGAAACGTTGATCTAAGTGCTACGCGTAGAATCATAGACATATTGAACTGACCCCAAGAGATTTGGAAGATGCGGAAGATGCCTAATTGGCTGAAGAGTGAATATTGACTGTATTTATGGCATAGTACCTACATTGATGTGCTTTATTTATGTAGTATTGGTACTGTAGCCGTAATTATATTCACGTGACTGGACCTCATTTTTATAATAGATTTTTTATGTCCGACAATGATGAAAAGATTATTATAGCATGCGTTTGTAATTATCATAATAACTTTAATAGAACTTTAATAGAAGAAAAATTAAATATAACTCTATAATATTACTAAAGCGCATTGCACAACAAGAATGTGTTTGTTCCAAATAACCATTTACTTAGTAAATTAGTAGGTCTGCTTAAAATCGCGCTACTTAAATCTAGATCTACGAAGCCGGTTTTAACGATTATTTTCCTAAACTTACTAGCCCATATCATGTAATTATATTGTATCACGCCAACGCTGCCACGGCAAGTCGGTACGGGGCTAAATATATTATGTACGCAAGATAGGATCCCGGGACCATAATTACGGTAGGTACCTTCATTTGTGTGGGTAGTTTTAGAAGAGCTTGATAAGTCGTTGGGTTGTAGAGCAGCAGGCAGCTTGTCAACTATACTAATGGTCAGGAAGGATTTTGTAACGGAACAAAGACGGTCTTCAAGAGAGCCTTCATAACTTGCTCAATTTCCGTTCTTCTTACAGTGAGGGATTACTGCCGCATCACTTCGTTGTAATTATTTTTAGGCGTCCTTATATATATACAGCAACAATTACTTGGTATTCTAATGATAATGTAACGGTAAATGGCGGTAATGACAGAGCAATTGAATGAATAATTTGTAATAATTAATAGTGGCCGTCTTCAAGAAATAGGTAAACTGTTTCTGATGATTAATTGACATAGCAATCAATCACCATTCATCAATTGCTGTTTGTTATTCATATTTTTTTTACTGTTTTTATTTAGTTTTCTTTTCTATCCTAAATTACGTTTATGGATTTTTTAGGTAGGTTTTGTTTGCTTGGCTTATAGAGAAGTAGGTAACTTCTAAATTTATGAATACTATCGTCTATAAAGTCAAGCCTACTTTATATATAATTATATACATACTTGTATATTTTATAAGAACCTGCCGGTCGATTCTGTAAAAATCTCACCGTGAAAACTTAGGTGAAGTGAGTTTAATTTTGCTAGGAATTGACACTATTGACAGCTCACTCCACGCTCACTTCACCTAAGTTTTCACGGTGAGATTTTTACAGAATCGCACCGCTGTTCCCTTTTCTGTTCGTAATAACGGGCAATCCCTTTACACCAATCTGGAACATGTTCGTACAAAACTCAAGGAAAATGGGAAGACGGAAGCGAAGTAATAAGTAACTGTATGCGAATGTGGCCCTAGTTGCTCTCCCTTTTAATCCTCCCGCAATCGCGTTTCATATGAGCTTTTTGCCACTATTCCGGATTTGAATTAAAACATCATCATTAATGATTTATTTCCACGAGGAAGCTGAAAATCAATAACATAGAGCATCTGTGTGGTGTGTCTGCTTGTCTATTTCACAAAGCTATATCAACGTTCTGTCAATAAACTGAATTATTCAGTCGAAATATTATGAACGTTTCATGTGCGTGTCATAATACGGGTTATCTGATAGAAAATTAATTTCCTGTGGAGTTTGCTCCAGTGTGCGATGTTTTATCTTCTGTAAACAATTTCATTACTTTATTTTATCGACGAACAGCGGAGTTGATTGTTGTTCGCAGGTGGTAGGTCTGTAGGAACGAAGAAAAATTAAGTAAATATAGGGTTTACTCAAAAGAGCGTCAATCATCGTATCGTAGTGAATGCTTGACACTTAACTTATCTATGTATGTATAATGTAGGTATATGGCGCCAGTAATTCATGCGTTGTGACAGGTAACGCTTTCTACCAGCCCGTTCTTAAGGATGAGTTTCCTCGCGGTGTTTTCCTTGACTCTTCGAAGTGATAAATCGTGTTTATTTCTTTGAAGAACATGTGATAAATAAACAATATGCATCGAATTTCGTCGATGTTATTGTGACTATTCATTCAATATGTTTCGGATAGTTTTGTTTCACATTAAAATAACTGACCAACCACCTAATAGTGAGGTATTAATTAAACATGATGGATACTGAATTGTAATTAACTAACCTAATTAGACAAATATTACCGTTGTCTATGAAGTTTGGAATTTTTTTGTTTTTCTAAACTACCCCCTGATGGGGGATTGGAAGGTGTCAAAGTTTGTATGGAAGAATTTGAACGCGAACTCGAAACTCAGTATTTATACTTAAGACCAAAAATAAAGTTTATGAGGGTTTTTCGAAAATCTACCCCTGACGGGGTGAAAAATAAGTTAATTTTACAGGGGAAGACTTTACTCCGTGGCTTGATTAACTCGAAAATTGGTATACACAATCTTTGAGTCAAGTAATGAACAAATCCCAAACGATTTAACGAAATTCCACCCCTGTGGGGGTGAAAAGCAGAGATATAGTTTATAAGAAAAATCATTTGGTTAATGAACTTGGCAGGAATACTGGCCTAAGCAAGTAATAAAGTTTATCACTATTCGTTTATCAAAACTACCGAGTACCTACATCCCGAGAACAGACGAACTGCCGAACACATCCGAAGCGGGTATTTTTTTAATCGTCTTATAAAGAAAACACGCGCGGTGTCGCTTACGGTAACAGTAGCGCGAGTTCAATGGCTTTTTCCCATCTCAAAAAATGGCCAACGCGCCTAAAGAAGTTTTACCTTCAAAAACCCTCACAGAGGATTTAGGGTGTGACAAAGTTAATAGGTTAGAAAAATATCTGTCGGATTAACTCGAAACTCGGTACTGCTAAAACAAAAAGTAAAAAAATATTAGTTTTAGGGTTTTTCAAAAATCGACTCCTACCAAGGTGGAAAAGGGTAATAAAGTTTAAGGAGTGGATTTTACTGCTTGCTTCCATTAACTCGAAAATGGGAACGGGTTATGTTCATAACTTGAGTCAAGTTATGAACATAACCCAAACTATTTTTCAAAATTTTACCATTGTGGGGGTGAAAAGCTGGGATACAGTTTATTTGAAAAATCTGATGATCCCTTTGATCTAACTTAAAAATTGGCCCGAATACTTATTTATCTAAATAAATGATAAAGATCATAAATTTCGAAATTTTTTCGAAATTTTTAGATTTTTTTTCGAAATTTTTAGAGGAAAGTCGAATTTCACGCTGACGAAGTCGCGGGCAGAAGCTAGTATAGAATGAAATTGAATATTATTTTTCCACAAAAAAATGACCACGAGTGAAAATAGTTTTTCACTTATTACTAAAGTTTGGATTGCCGAACTAAGTGTTGATTACCAGTTCGGGCACTGTTATTACGAGTAGGTTGTCTATTACAAAATTCTGAGTAGAACGAGTTTGGATTAGTTCCCAGAAACTGGAAAATGGCGCGCTCTTTATTTATTGTATTGTGCAGCAGTTGGTACTTATCTGATCTGGACCTCTGCCTACTCATTCAAAGAATTCTATGGATTTTTATTAAAATAACGTAAAATTTTAAAATTGTTCACTTATTTTATACTAGCTGCGCCCCGCGGTTTCACCAAAAAAGTATCCTATATGTTAATCCAGGGTATCAGCTACCTTCATACAAAATTTTATTAAAACTGGTCCAGCCCTTTGAGCTTGAAGAAGTAACAAACATAATTATATAAACACACACACATCACCCCCACAAACTTTCGCCACATATAATATTAGTGTGATTGTCGCTCCATTGCATCTATTTGACACAGCGATTTGTATATTTTTTATTATAATATTTAGTGACATATCTAAGCGTCTCTCGTGGTTCGCATATTTTTCATGAGTTGCCACGGTTTTCCAGGATAATGGGGGCCTATTATGATAATCCGGGATACCGGAGAACACTCAGCTCCGCTAATCTGTCATCCAAATACGATAAGCTCTCCTGATGTCATGATTTAATGGGTACCTTGAACATCAAAAAATTCAAACTTCCTCTGCAGACAAAAGATAAAGATACTTTTTCAGGAATATCCTTAGAATTACTAAGCCTGTCAGTATGTATAAGCGTAACACGATACTTACATGTTACTTGACATTTATTAGTTTTTTTATCTTGTTTTATTTTCTTCCCGCGTTACGTCTCATTCAAATCTACTGTTTTCTAGCACATTATGCGAGGCAAACAAATTACCTTTACGAAAGTTTGTCAATCTTTATAGGATAAGAAGTTGTATAAATCACAGCCCTCATTATTTTCGTCCTTATAAAGGTAAGCATACACTGCCACAAGGGACGGAATAATCCAAACGGGTAATAAAAACGAAGTTATCCAGAAAAATGTAAAGAATAAACAAACGGGTTGGATTGTAGCCGTGCAATTAATAGTAGCGGTTGAGACTATTTATTCAACTCTTTAAATACTAAAGAGCTTTCTAAACAAGGTCCCCTGATCTCCTGTGTTATGTTTACTTAGTTCTCGACGTCCATTACTGCTATACTTTCAATGGTTTGGAACGCATATCACTTTATAGTCTAAAAACTTCTCAATATGGAGATGGATCTTCATCAAGTTCGTTCAGCTTTGACGTCGTCTATAGCTCCTTTAGACACAGTTCTAGAAACCTAGGAACAGTATCTACATTACACTGCACAGTCGCATATTGTTAAGTTGTCAGTACTGCATAGCTTATCTACCTATTCAAGTTACTTTGGCCAACGGCTAAGCATTCCTATCCAACATGGCAATGCTGGCTGTCTTTTGGGTATTCGACAGCTGGGGACTATTTGAATGACCTCTATTAGTTTTTATTAGTTTTATATTAATAGATTATATATTTTTTTGTAAGTTTACAAAAACCGTTTAATAGCAATACTAGGAGAAGGTTTACAGAATTGATGAGGTATATTTTTCAAGCTCTTTATTCTTGCCTGCCTTTACTATCTCATTCTAAGGTTGAGGCCTCGACCCATTTTTTCCCAGCCTGATTTCCTTATAAAAATAAAATATGCGCTCCCAGAGAATGTGTTTAATCAATCAATACAGGCTTACGCAGTGTACTGCTTTAGCTACTAAGTACACCATGCTTTCATTTTTCAGTCTTTAACAGGAATATTTTTTCTCAAATATTTTTATCTGTGCTTACCTACGAAAACGAATTCGCCATGTTATTCTAAGTAAGTAGCACTCACCTAACATTTATTTACAATATGCGTACTATGAATAAATCTTAAATCCAATAAATCTAACACTAAAATGTATATATATAGGTATATATCATGTGCATTTAGGTATATAAAGGAAAAAAGAGAGGAAGAGCTCATTGGGCATCAAAAAGTTCGTCAGTGAGAAAGTGCCCAAAAGGCTGCCAGTAAAAAGCGGCCAGCCCTCTGGTCACCTGAAGAGTCGACCAACCGCTTGGCTATATCCCGAAATACTCGATGAGCACTCGAACCTCACGGCCATAGTTTTTCAACCCTAAATGGCTCAAACTGTATAGCTTCCAAGCTCTATGCCCGGTTTCTGAAGTCTCCAGATAAACTCTCATTAGTTATTGATTCAATACGTCGGTTAACTGTCACTGTGTTTCTGGATACGCAACAAACCATTCAATTACTATGAAACCGATAACTAGTTCCTTAGTTGCCGCTAGATGGGTGTATATATACGAATTCGCGTAAAAAATTGTTATTTATGGGCAGATTACGGCAGATGTATGAACGACATCATTGTCATTTTTTTTTTAAGAAACCTTACCATAGCACTTCATTGTTTTTGTTTCGTGTAGTATTATTTTTGCTTTGCCGTTTCATTTTAAGTTAAAAGTCTATTTGCTCTTGCTGTCTTTCCAATCGTTAGTGTTTTATCCATTATTTTGCAAAATAGCATTAAAATGGAATCTGGAAAACGCAGTAAAACTTTTACTGAAAGAGTAATGATGCTTCTTATCAAGTGGCTAATGAATTTGACTTTAGAATCGACAACAAAAGAACGGTCGATATGTATTCTCGATGCTAACACTCATTGTATTCTCTACTGAATAATTTTAACATTTATCTTTCACAGGCAATTTAATTAATTACCTATTACACGTTGTTGATTTAGTTTGCTATGAAATGAAACGTCAAATATAGTTAGGGAACCGATAAACGGCGCACATTGGTCATTAAGTTAAATTGAGTTTAAACGGACTTTATCTTACATTGCGGTGTTCGCACTTTCACAAGTTATCGAACCAATAGCGCTAATGAATAGGTAAACCACCGACAAAAGTACCTCAGAAACCGGGCATAATAAGTAAGTTGCTTGACTTTCGCCCCGGGGCAGTTCTCTTCTAGATTGGATAGTAGCAAACGATGAACAGCAGTGCGATTCTGTAACCATCTCACCGTGAAAACGTAGGTGAAGTTTCAGTCTATCAAAAAGTACTCTGTGAGGTGAAGTGAGCGTGGCGTGAGCTGTCAATAGTGTCAATTCCTAGCAAAAACAAACTCACATCACCTAAGTTTTCACGGTGAGATTTTTACAGAATCGACCGGCAGCTCTTATCATTGAAAACCAATATGTCGATGTTTGTTTGCAGTTAAGTCACACTTATAGGAACACTCTACCAGAGGGAAGAGATAAATGGTCGCAGAGTATTTGTTATCTCAAGTCTTATTTGGTAAAAAAACACTTGGAAACTCTCGAGTTTTCGCACTAATCGCCGCAAACGAGTTGATTTTTAGAAGAAACAGAAACTGTAAGAAATACTTGCATCAAAAAGTGTTTCCAATTATTATTTAAATGCATTAATTTTTAACTGGATTGATTACACAGAGTCATCATTTGCCTAGCCTTTTCCTTCCTTTTGGGGTCGGCCTCCAGTCTAACCGGATGCAGCTGAATACCAGTATTTTACATGGAGCGACTGCCTATCTGACCTCCACAACCCAGTTACTGAGTAATACGATACCCTTTGGTAAGACTTGTTGTCAGACTTTCGGGCTTCTGACTATGTAACGACTGTCAAAGATCCACGACTGACAGCCGGGACCAATGGTTTAACGTGCTTTCCGAGGCACGGAGGGGTCTCGGTATGTAAAGATGGTTACCCATCCACATACCAACCGCGGCAAGCGTAGCTTAACCTGATCGATCGACCTGTGCGGCTGTTACTATTTAGCCACGGGCCCCTCCTGATTGATTTCACAGAGCACGCATACAAAAATAATTTTCACTAAAAAGAAACATGATACAAACTTTAACATATTCGGTTTTTTTAGAATAATTCAATGAACCCTTCTAGTGACCGGAACGTATTTCAATCTTCTAGGCGCTGAATAAACAAAATCAATACAAGCTAAATAAATCCGCAACACGCCCGAATATAGTGTTGGCCTACCTTTATAAAGATTCCATTGGTTCTTGTTTTCGCATAACATAGGAAAATGTGAAGTCGGCTTTGTAAATAACTTTCCCTGCGCGGATATCTTAGAATTGGTATATAAAACCGGGAAAATAAAACAATATGGCCGCCGAATAGAGGTATCTAATTAGAATGTTCAACACGAGGAAATTCGTACAGTTCCGTACAGTTCTAGATACCGAGGGGTCACGTCTATGAACTCTGAAATCTTTATTAACTGTAATAGCTTTGGCTTTGCACTTTAATAATTCTATCGCAGTAATGGAAGACGAGGATTGTAGAGAAAAGTTAAAAATGATATCTTTTATAGTATTTTCTTCCTAGCAAAATCGTTTTCGGTAGTTCTACAATATAATATCTTTGGTAAATCGTGGCCCTTCCTGGCTTTTCCATCAACGTTTTCTTTCTCGGAAAAGGGTTTCTGGCGAAAAACTATTTGTTCGTTTAAACGAGGTAGTCTTATACTTTTTTTAAAACACGGTATACAATAGGTTCTTGGTGAAGATTTATAGCAGACGATATTTTGACGACTTGGCTTATGCGGTGAATTCATTTAAACTGAGTTATGTTTCCATTGCATGACGCACGATAACTTATTTTGTAACCGTTCCAAGTCATGGAATAACAACTATTATAAAATCGATTACTTAGGCATTTTGTTACCTGTTGATTACGCGAAACGCCCGCCGCCGTTTAGTCTATTCAAATAAGCAAGTTAATTTTGAACCCTCTTTACCTACTATTGGAAGACATAGCATAGAACGTTGACTATTATTCACGATGAATGTTCATTGTGCACAAACTATACGTGTGATCCACATTATTCCATACCATTTTCTAGTAACTGCATCGACGTTACATATGTAAGTGGGTACTTCTGCGTGTGTATTGTTCATCGTCTGCAAAACAATAGTCGCGCGGTTATTTGCACGCCAGTGTTCGACCTGATACAATGGGTGTTTGTGTCTTATCTCTACGTTCCCACTATCCCATTCGCACAAATTTTTCTCATTACACTTTATTTCTTTTTGTAACGGAATAAGGTCAATGTGCGTAAGAAAATGTCTAAACTTACTCTAGTATTCATTGTTCATCATTTGTTTACTGCTCAGCTAATATTTAGAACTGCATGACGTATAGAATTTTATTTGTGGTTAAGAAAGAAAATATTTATCCATGCATTAAAGTAGACTTAGTAACTTCCAACATGATTTCATCGGCTCAATAAATTTATTTTCCGTGTAATTTTTATTGCGGTTGAGAACAATGGACAAACTCGACGGTTTCCAACATTTATTTAAAAAGGCATTGGTGAAGTTATCTACAAAATTTGTTAAGTGGAATAACTTCCAGTTTATTTCAGCCGAAAGTTGCGGAATGTCGCTTTCGGGAATTGTTTAAGAGCCGAACTTGAACACAATTAAGAAACACTTAGAAGAACTACGGTTGTTGAAAGTTCGGAGAAAAGTATGAGTGGTAAGAAATACTGTCGTAAAAACAAGATCGTGTTCTACAGAGATATTTTGACATCAGAATATTACAGAAAATGCTAGTCTCATCCAGCCTATGTTCCCTGAATTATGACATTCAAGTGAGACTTAGTCTGTAGACTGGCAGACAAAACCTCAGAAAACCTAAGCTATATAAGTCCTTACATAAAAGCCAATGACGCTTGTAAGATGACGGATGGGCCTGGGAATGCGGGCATTCTGTTGGGAATGTGAAAAAGTATGAAAGATTATTGTGATTATCTTAAGAGTTTCGCTCCTGACCCTTTATCAAAGTTTGAAACATGGGGCCTTGTGTACATTGCGTTCCGCGTCACGTGTGAAGCGTCAGTTAACGAAACTACCTC
The DNA here is from genome assembly GCA_963082905.1 of Oligia fasciuncula. Taxonomy (NCBI): domain Eukaryota; kingdom Metazoa; phylum Arthropoda; class Insecta; order Lepidoptera; family Noctuidae; genus Oligia; species Oligia fasciuncula. The sequence continues at coordinate 7,601,094 of OY720395.1, read as the reverse complement.
GCACTCAAGATACGAGGAGCGCATTACGTATTCCTCGCGGTGCGCGGGTACCGGCGACAGAGGCTTCTAAGGTCGTGGTATTTGTCCTACGAACAGGCACGTGTGAGCTTGGCCAACGTGTGCTGGAAAAAGATACCGGTTTTTGTGGTGCCGCCGGGCCGGCTTCGTCGGTGTCTTAATGACGTAACACAATGAAGACGACGACGATGTGTTATCAGATCTGTTCATCGTAGACCCTCACTTTTTCTATTTTCATTTATCAATAACGTGAGCTGCCATTAGTGGATGAAATGAAAACATTCAGTCATTTTTATTTTATTTAAATCTAATACCTAACGAGCTGAATTTTGTCGATGTGGCTTTTTTGTTAAACAAATATGCACATATAAAAATAAATATTTTATCCATTTGTTTGGAACAAATGGATGAAATATTTATTTTTACCCAGATGGATCAATTATTAGGAGTACGCAGATAGCGTGTACACGTACCTAGGTAGGTATTTTGATAACGAGAATAAAGGCGAATGTTACAACAAGAACAAAATGAGACAATGCTCTGAGGAGGTGTTTGAACATCTTAACAAAAGTGATTCCCGGAAAGGGAAGAAAGGAAAGCATAAGGAATGTACGGAATACGGTTTTAACTACAAAGGCTGAATTAGAAGAAAAGTAGCCCATTTATTTTATTGCCAATAAGCCTGAAATAACAGACTAATCCGAGCAAAAAGTACGTAATACCAAGACTAAGGAATAAGGATTACACGCCGAATTTGTTCCCGATTGTGTTATCCAGGTTCTATTTTAAGTATTCGGAGAATTTTAGCTTCTATTTTATAGGTATTCGGAGAATTTTAGCTAGCTTTGCCTGTGTATTGCTATGACAATGCCAGAATCTGATTGCACGTGCGTCGGATGCAACGACAAAAGTCGGATTACTCTCCAGGCTCTCGGAACGGAACGTAAAGTCCTTACTTGATGTCAAACGTTGAAGTTTGAACCATGTGGTATCTTTGAATGGTACAGGAAAAGAGGAATCTAAAAGTAGCCTATTAATTTCATTTTTATACATGACATTTACTTTACCTGCGCTAGCGTGCATCGTCGTTTACAAAGCTTCTTGACAGTATTATAAAATATCGCTTTGCCTTTTCATAATTATGTGTATATTCGAAAATAATGTTTGGTGTGTAAACAGTGAAGGGCCGGATGGTTAATATAAGATAAGCTGGTAATTAGGGTTCTAAAGGCGAGGAGCCAGTTCACGGGTCCTTAATCCGAAATTTCGGTCGAAGCTCTTCGTATTTAGTCGTTTTCTGCCATCGAGATTCGGGAGTGCCTGGCACACAAGGCTGAAGACTTTTTTCCATCACAATTCTCAGTTTGCACTAAACGTCCGCATTGTTTTATTACTTTTCCTCCTAAAGGCAGTACCAAATCTTTTAATCCAGAGAAATCTGTATTTGATTGGCTATTTCGTTGAGTCTACCGTTCATGTTTATTAAAGCGTGGACGTTCTTCCTTTTGCAGACGTCCGGGCGACTCATCTCATGTTGACTTGACATATTTAATCTTAAACGAAACCGTTATAAATGATAGTCTCCAGATTTATATAGTTTATAAAATATGAATATACACTGTAATTAATTTATGATATGAAGTGGAATGAAACCGCCAACGAGGAAATTTGTCAACGAGGGAACTAAATATTACACAAGACTATGCCGCGCGTTAAAACGTACAGCTCCAGTCATTAAAACGGCCCAAACTTCGGATTCTCGCAGCCAAATATTATAAGCGATAATGCGAGTGATAACTAGGCATGAGAGTTAATTAAATTAGGACGGATTCGAGAGCGAAATGTTACACGTCATTAGCACGTTCCTGTGTAAATTAATCGAGTTTCATTTCGAGTTGTAATTGAGGCCGCAAAAAAACCTATGGTAAGTAACAAACAAGGGAGGTTAACCTCCCTCGCCGTGTGCCTAAGCGTTGCGGCGCCGACCAATTGAATTGCTCCGCTTTTCTTGCATAACCCCGGCCCGAGCTTTTTGATTAAAACTTTAATAAAACTGAGCTAAGTGGAATATTAACTGCTAAGCAACGTTTAATTACCAAAATAGAACTGATTTTCTGTTTTAATGTGGATAGTAGTTTTCAACTTAATACTATTTAAATCTACTTAGTTGTTTGTTTAGAGCGCCAGCTTTGTTTGGTGACAAACATTGGACAGCACACGTTGTCAATAAAATAATTTGTTACAAAACTGATAATGGTTTTTTTCTGTAACCATTTCTGTTTATGTGTAGGTAACGCTGATATTTTAGTTTAATTTTTGAATACTTTAATATAAATCGTCTATAGTGCGTCATCATAACTTCATAAGACTACTTTTGCAGAAGAATTTAGCGAGCAAAGATAAGGCCAGACGGCCCACGCAACGTGTTTTAAACTTGAGTAGGTTCGCTGTAGATAACTACGAACGTACCTATTATAAAACGTATCTACCTGAGTGGTGAACAGACGGTCGCTGCATCTGGCTTCGTGATTTCGGTGTACGCAGGGCGGCGCCCGCGCCGTTTACCTGCTCAGCCAGTTCAGCTGTCCCTTTCTCTCCCTCTACCAAGCACAACTTGGTCTCTTTCGCACGTGAATGTAGCCATGCAACATCGCTTCTACGTATAAACAGTGCTGCCAACGGTATAAGTCGAATTGAGATGTAGGTTGTAACTTTCTTTCCTTTGGTTTACAGCGAAAACATGACTGTTTACATTACAAAAATATTTCGCAATGTCAATTTTGTAAACGTATTCTTAAAAAGCAAATTTTGTGTTACCGCTTACCACGTTGCTCCCATTACTATCCAACTTTATTCTCACCTTAAAATTACTACATCGGTAGCGTTTTATGAAACTTGGCGAAACTAATGTCAGTTTAAAATTGCGAACATTTAATCTGGGTCTAACCTAAATTAAACTAAATCCATAATTATACTATACTGTATAATGAAACGTTCCCTGCCTATTTACACGAACCTCATGCCGTTAATTCTATTTTATTCTGGGATTAAATAAAATTTTGTTGTAAAGTTTTAAATATTGGTAGCACTGCGTGCCACTCAAACTGTAGGGACTGCACTCATGGCGGCGCGGGCGCAGCCGCTCTGAAACGTGATCGTTTTACTTACCTGGCGATGGCGGCCGCAATCTATGCATAATGCCTCCTCTATATTGTGGATGAGCAAGATACAAACAGCGTCATTTTAACCGTGCCATACGCTACACTCGCCCGTCAAGGTTTTTACAATCTTGTCTTGTTGACATTTTACATTGCATTCGTGCTACAGGCTACAGCCATAACAGTAGATACTCAATTATTAATTCGTCCGAGTGGAATTCGGTAGATTAGTAGCACGTTAGTAAACGTGATTTGTAAGTAAGCAGTGTGAGCTCTAAGCTCTAACCACTCAGAATTCTGTGTTGAACGCGAACGGAGGTATTTGGCAATGAACGAACGAAGTCGTAACGGTATCGGTGGTATGACGCCTGAATGTGAAAACAATTGGTCTTCATACACATTCAATACAGTTCTATACATATGTGTCTTGTTCTAAAATGGCAGATGATCCATAAAACAGTAAATTACACTTGAGTAACCTCGATAGTATCTAACTTGAATCGATGTTACAAAGTTATTATAATTATGTGGAAGTAACGTTATGATCTGTCGAGTCTGTACCAAAAAGACCAACCAAAGTAATCTGTAGATACCTACCGTCAAAGTCAGAAAGTCGTTAAAGAAACCTCGGATAAACTTGCTCTAAAACTTCTGAAGGATTCTACGAATAAGCAACACAACCAAAATTTCAGAATATCTGTTTGTCTCTTTGTTACACTAAAATCATATCGTGATTGAATATAACTGGGCGGGTTACCAAGAAACTATTAGGTACCAACCGAGCTTAACAACTGAGGAGGTTTTTTGGACTTCTTGGTAATAGAGAAGACAACAAAAATGTAGGTATAATGGAAATGGGCACGATAAGGTAAATAATAAAAACTTGACACCTCACTTTTAGGAAATAATGAAATGAATAATAATATTCAACGTTTTTCAACAGAAATTCATAAATCTGAAACTAACATCTCGCTTGAATAAGATGAAACGAGTAATAAACCAAGAGAGAGACAGTGTTAGCTAAGCTGAAATATTATAAATATTCATCAGTCATCTTGTCTTCAGTGCGTTTCATTATTCGCCGTTTTGTTTATGTATTGTTGATGAGTCCACTGCGCTTTCTGACCTAGACTAGTTATAATCAATCGCCCGGCCCGACTAGTTTACATGAATAATAACTTGGATATTTCTTGCTTGGCGTAGATAAGAATCTTCTTTCTTCGTTAAATGATTATTTGATGTTTATTTGAAAGTTATAATGGTTACTTGTTTAGTGAGGACGGGTAGAGTGGGGTCGGGTGTAGCGGATTCTGTCCCGGATGTTGTCGCCGCGTGAGGAGAACGGGCCACATGTTAGCTTTTTACCAAGCGTCGCCCTTCGTTCCACGCACATGTCGAGGGGCTTAGCAAAAAAATGCTCACAAATATCGCACCCACAGTCCCATACCGACGTAGAACAGTTCCTGTCTGATGACACTTTGAACTTGTTATCTAAACTATCACTTCTGAAGTGGGTCAATGGCCCAAGACGTGGAGGGCACAAGTATTATCATCACAGAACGATAGCTTCCTTGTGTGTTTTGGACGACACCGTCGCAGTCCCTTCAGATAACCCTGCTTCTTCAAACTTAACTTTAAACTCAACATGAAAACATAGCCAATTTTCTGAAAACAATTTTGCTTTAGATGAGTTCAATTAAGAAATACCTACGAAAATTTTTATAGACAATAAATTTTCATCAAAGTTAAAAGTTATTAAATCGACCAAACTCAAACGGTTCCTCTTTTGACGCCCACACTGGGGGAATGATATTTATTCGAGTGTTTGTCGATAGGTAGATATTAAAAAACTTTAATTTCGGAAGTCGGTGTCGTTGGGTTCGCATTTTTGTTGTTTGCCACCGACTTTCGAAATTAAAGTTATTTTACACTTTTTAGTGTCTGTTTTTAGAAGTCGGTTGCTTTTTTGTTTTGTAAAAATGTTAAAAAATTTTCATTTTAAGTTGTACTTACCACACACAAATTCGTACTTGCTATGTAAATATCAGTGACAGGAAGTTACTGTAACATCATAGTGGCAAAAATACGTATTAGGTAAGTATTGAAGCTAACTCAAAAACTACCCAAGCAAAGTTAATTTATAAGGCATATCCATTAAATTTTTGATATCGATTTTCAATTGCCGGAGATATCGCGTAATATACATACAAAAAAAAACAGTCGAATTGAGAACCTCTTCCTTTTTGAAGTCGGTTAATTATGTAAAGATACGGCACTTAGTGGATTTGTCATGGGATGCATTTTGGCTATACAAAATGCATCCCATGACAAATCCACTAAGCTACCACTTAAATGTCATAGGAAAGCAAACGACGCAATTTCGTTAACTTGAATTTTTACCAGTAACTTTGGTTTTAAAACCAAAATATTGAACCGATTTTGATGAAATTTCTATGGGACCAATCTGAAAGGAGATCCTTTCAAATAAAAAATAATTTTGCAAATCGGCTTATAAATAACTGAGTTCTGTGGTAACAAGTCTCCTCCTTTTTTTGAAGTCTGTTAAAAATAAGGAAAGTTTATTATTCATTGTTCGATTTTTCTATCCAAAACATAATGTGAAGCATAAGCTAGATATTACTATAGCAAGATATTAAATCATCATCATCATCAGCCTATAATGTTCCCACTGCTGGGACACAGGCCTCCTCTCGGATATATAGATATTAAATAATTAGTGCTAACGCAACCCTATGAGGGTATTAACAGCTTCCAATTTATTCATATACGTAGCCGATAATGACAGGAGCAGCAAGTCGAGTGGTAATCCAATCTAGCTAATGACAAAACTTCCTCCTAGGAATTTCGCTCTACGCCATGCCAATATTAGCAACACAAATTAAAATTGGATAACAACTGTCGGCAGTTTTAAAGTTTCATTCTGTAGAGGTGTAGGCTGAGCTGGCAACAGTCCGGAACAATATGTTTTATTTATTTATTTAAACTTTTCTCCCAAAAAGGTACATTCCTCAGGCATTCTCTACCAGTCAACCAAGGGTGGTGAAGAGATTGGATGGGAGGTGCTTTGGTTGAGAGGAACAATGACAAAAAAAAACTGGCCAAGTGCGAGTCGGACTCGCACACGAAGGGTTCCGTACCATAAGGCAAAAACGCAGAAAAAAAAACACGTTTGTTGTATGGGAGCCCCCTTAAATATTTATTTTATTTTGTTTTTAGTATTTGTTGTTATAGCGGCAACAGAAATACATAATTTGTGAAAATTTCAACTGTCTAGCTATCGCGGTTCTTGAGATACAGCCTGGTGACAGACAGACGGACGGACGGACAGCGAAGTCTTAGTAATAGGGTTCCGTTTTTACCCTTTGGGTACGGAACCCTAAAAAACTAGGCTTATGCATGACTTTGGTCATTGAGGTTGGTTGTTCACATGCGATATATCTTATTAATGGCCTTTCCATAAACTGAGGAAGGACTTATAAATAAAGATGACACTTCCGGCGAAAGTCAGTAGGTAAATGTCACGCGCAAAATAGAAATGCTATTTTGGGTTAGAAACACTTCATAAATTAAATCTAATTACGTTTTAGGATATATTTGGAGTGTTGCAGAACGTTAAAGCAAACATCGTTTCCGTGCTAACAGTGTCGGTGTACCGACGCGGTTCCGTCACAGTAAACGCATGGAAGCCTGTTAAATGTACATACACTGGATGCATTTTCAGCGTTCGCGTTGCAAGCGATCATAGTGATTTAATGTCGCATCATGAGTCTCATGTATTAGTTGCTGCGCGCTTGTTTTCCCAGCCACTCGGGAATACTTGAAACTGTACTGCAGAATAGCTCCAGTGTATTTTCAAGGCATTCTCCAAACATTTGGTGCTGTCTTGTCTCTTAGTAAGTTAAGGTTGTTTAAAGGAATTGGACTTTAAATGTAATGTACTTACTTAATACTTTAAGTTCCATTTCCATAATATCGTTGCAGATTCACATTCAATCTGTCGACAGATTCTAAAGAACCGTATCAGCATCGAGTCTTACATAACTCTACATTTTCTTGGCTATTTGATATTTTAAAATGCCGTGACATTCTACAATACAGTGTCAATACCCAATTTTGCCAAGTGTATCCTTCTTTACAATGTCATCTCGAGTTTCTATGAGGTCCTATTTGCGAGCAGGTAGGCAGGCTACGACAAAAGGACTTGGGTTATTCTTGAATACAACAAAGAAAGTAAGGTGTACCTACTTACCTGCGGCAAACTCAAACACGTTCAAATAATATTTTAGATGGTTGTACTCAAACATTCTTTTGAATGAGCTCTATATTTTAGGCATGGATATTAATATCGTTTTAAATTTGGAAAATGAGGGTTTAAAACGGCGCGGCTTGACGGTCTAGTTAATACAACCCTGTGCAAGAGATTTATACATCGTTATGGCCTACACGAATGTCCGCGTCAATTTATTATGTAAATAATACAAAGATACATACTTTCAAGCCTCGCTGAAACCATTTTTGTAAAACATAATCTGTATCGGCCAAGTTACACCGCTCGGCTTCCGGCCCTGGGGAGAAATCAAAAATGTATTTATTTCAAATGTCGCTTTCAGGTTTTGGCATGAACATAAATAAAGTAAGCAATCTTAACGAAATGAGACAAAAGCGTTAAATATTAAAAGCTTCTGTATCATAAGTCTATTTTCAATCTTTATAAATAAATAAGCTCCCATGAATAATTGATGTTCATTAAAACAGGTGGAGCCTATTTTGTAAGCGTTTCAGCAATTTCTGATGGAGCAATTAAAAGCTGTTTTGTATTGTTACTCTGACTTTTTCTTTGTATTCAAGACTACGACTGTGGATAAACAAGGATAACTTAAACAACCAGTCCACTTCTTCAATATTCACAGTTGCAATACATATTAAAATATACAATGCCTTAGGAGGGTTAATTAAATTGAATTCTGTGGGTTAAGTCTGTTTGTGTCATTAATCATTCCAAGGCTGAATTGGAATTTGTAACGAATAAACCGGTCAAGCGTGTGCAGAACGCTTCGGCTGCGAATTCCATAACAATTATTGTTCAAGTGTATGAAAATCTTATTATACAGTCTCTTTGTATGTAAATGCTAGAATCTTTTGAATTACCTATGTATCGACTGTCGACTGATTACCTGGATTCTATACCCAAATAGTTATGTTAAAATCAAAGAAAATGCTGACGCGCTGACATTCAAATAGATAATAGTCATAAAAATAATGGTAAAATGTTATTCTGCGGAATCCTAAAACGCGAACGATACATCATCTACATAGAGGCTTTCGGTTTATCCCTTGTAATTTATGGAACGCACCAGTTTTACGAACTTCCTCCTAAAGTACATCAAGTAATATTTTATTTTTATAAAATTTAACACTAAGGTTTGTCTTGCTTTGGACCTTATTGACATTGGTGAAGAAAAAACAGCGCGAGGAAACTAAGTCTGAAGTCGCCAACCCTCCTGAAGCGTGGCGTGGTGATCAATGCTCGTGCCTGCTCTGTGTGAGAAGAGTCCTTTGCCCAGCCAATTATTATTATTATTAGCATGGTTGATTGCAATAGGCTCGCCGTCGCCCCATGTTAACTGGCGGTATGTGGGTGTACACCTCTGCTTAAAGGGACTACAGGACCTAAACGCAAAAAACGCAAGTTTTAGAAACTATAAAAGTATATAATATGATCGACTACAGTAAACAAAATCAGAAAAATATATGATATTCTTAACGATATATGCTAGTTAGATAGTGTGTTGAAAACATAATGCAACTAATTTGATATGATAGAAAAAAAACCATGAAGATACCTCTAAAAACTTTCTTTTTACCCGACTGCGCCAGAAGGTTAGTTATGTTTTTCGAGTGTATTGTATGTATGTATATATGTATATTTCTTTGGCACGCTCTGTAGCCTGAACGGATCGATCGATTACAGCTTGAGAGGTGCCGTTAGATTCGTCTTAATTGTGAGAGTGATATTGGGTATATCAAAGTAAAAAAAAATAGCCCAGTTCCCATTGTAGTGAAAGCTTACTTAGCTTTGAAGGGACTTTTTGATTTAGTAGCTACGCAAAATATTTTAGGCAATTTAATTATTTGCGCCAATCACAAATTTAAACGAGTTTTTTTTTAAACTAGGAATTATAACGAATCAATGACCCAAAAATTAAGTCTGCTTCATTCATAAATAGTTAATGAAGCAGATTTATTATTTATCTCGTTTCTAAAAATAAAGGCCTTTTTTTTTTAAACATGGACTAATCTCTAACACAAATACCTACTCAATTAGTAGGTAAAGCTCCAAATTCCCCAACGGAAAGTGATATTCACATCACTACGCATTTCAACATTAACTCCCGGGTTCTATAAATAATTATTTCCGGGAAACGTAGCGTAACTTACTGTGAAACATGGCTTTATAAAATTACAACAAAACACGTATTATAATAATAATATTTTTTTTATTCAAGTATAAAGTAAAAATATGATTTACATTAATTATAATCGAGGAAAGTTAAATTCTAACTGTAGGTACCTAATGTATAGACCTGCCTGATCTAGGTTTATGAAAAACCTGTGTTTAAGGTCAACAATTTACATCAAACATTTAAAAAGAAGACTTTAAAGAGTTACTACTCGTATTTGGGTATATTATTTTAAAACTAGATTATGTAAGATATATTATGTTTAAATAAAATAACGAATAATATTAAAGTAGACAAAGTGGAGACTATTATAAATTAGGTAAAGGAATAGACTTATATTAGAGTAGGTAGATAGATTTTATTTTAAAATTTCTAGTAGTTTTTCCGTGTCTGCATAATTGAGTTTTGCCAAATATTCCTGTCCTAGTAAATTACTCCAATTATAACTTAAACTATAAATCTTTAACACTCTGTTAAACTAGTTATACAAGTAGGGTCCTAAAAATAAATAAAATCGTTAAAATAAAATTCAGTGTGTTGGAATAAAAGTACCTTCAAATTAAATAATTGACGTACTGTTAGCACCTTACATGCCATATAAAGCTGGTGTGTAGAAAATCTAAATGGACGAAAAGTAGCAATCTTTAAAACTGTTCCTTGGGCGCGTTCTAGGTGCAGTAAAATTGATTTAGCGGCACTACCCCAGGACGTTATACAGTAGGTAATAATAGATTGACACAAAGCCAAATAAACCTGTCTAATTAATTTAACGTCGGCAATGTTACGTTATTTAAAAAAAATGTATATTAGTTTGCGCACTCTGGTGCATAATAAATCGATGTGTTTGTGGAAGTTCAGGATTGTGTCAATCGTGACGCCTAGAAAGATAACAAAAGAGACCGAATGAAAATCATATATTATGTAGATACATTGGATGGCTTCAATCTAATCCACAATACTTTTCCCGTTTTGGGTAAACTTTCTCCAATAATTCGATAATATACGAGTATATTGGTAGTCTAAGTGCAGTGATCTTTTCGCAGAAGTAGACTTGACTCTTATGTAGAGTGGGTAATCGTTTCTCTATGAAACACTTTTGACAGGAACTTCTAATTAGGCACCAACCTGTTTCTGTTAAATAGTAGACGGTTCATTTAAATAAGAATGTTCTATAGCAGTGTTCATAGTCTCAGATAATTTACATTCCATCGCCACTTAATCAGTTATATCTACTTAAGGGCTGATTTTTCAAGCATCTGATAACTTTATTCGAGGAATAATTTTGCAATTTTGACAGTTATTTCATACATAAACTTTCAAACGTCAATTTTATTCCTCGAATAAAAGTTGTCTGGCGATGGAAAAACATCAGCCCTTAATGAAATGAGAAGTTAATATTTCAGTCAGTAATAATACTTAATAAGTATTTGATTGCAATGAAATTTGAACTTTGTTTAGGAAGACATTCAGTTTGTTGTTCCATAACTTGAAAATTATCTCAAAAATTTAATTCAAATGTAAAATTACACCCATATCGACATCACCGCACGTCATTATGAAAACTTTTATTTTTCCTTACAAAATGTTAAATTATCAAGCAATATTCGTCGGTGTAGCCGTGGCCGTGTGGCAATTAGCGTCTCGTTGACAACCCACTTTAATTAAATATTAACACAAAATTAAATATTTTCGTTCTCATTAAAATTCTTTGCAGTTTTGTTAAATAAATACTTACGTTTTTCTCGTGAAAGTAGCGAGATCGGCACCAACTTATAGACTTTTCACATTTTTCATTAGATATTATGAAAAGCTACGTGTGTTTGCGCTATATCGGTATATCTACGTTTAAAATTTGAACAACCTTCAAGCGTTAAAACATGTTTGTGTGTTTTGTGTAGGTATCTACTGCTCTTTGCTTTTTGCCCATTGCCATTTTTGTATGTTGCAACATTTTCAAAACCAATTTTTATTGTTTCAGGGCAATTTATAAAAAATCTAGTGTTTAAAAATAATCTGCCCAGAATCTAAGATCGTAAATTTATGTTACATTCTATTTCAGCATTAAAAAATAAATAGGTACATAAAATCTGGTAAAAAAATAAAAAATATATCAAGGTTTTCTTTTCACCTTGAGAAAAATATTTACAATAAACTATAATTATCAGGATTGCATTCAGAATTCTATCATAGATATATACCTACATAACAGAATACTTTAAAATCTTTGTTTTACCATAAAGACCCAACCCTACATTTGATTTGCAAACAGAACAAAGACTGCGTAAGCTCTTGGCCGTTATTTCACATTTTTTTTTATTCCATCCATAATCCAACATCTGAAGCTCAAATCCACCTGTTGATATTTCAAAAGACAGAAAAATGAAAAAATAATTTTATAACCACACACGGACGTCTCGCTGGTATCCGCAGTCTCGTACGTAGTGCTTGAAAAGTAAGTTTTTCTTCAAAAATAAACCAGCAAATTTTCTTTGGTAATGTAAATACAAACGACATTGCGTGGCGTACGTATGTTTTATCCAGCATAGGTATACATAGTTCAAAAATTGGGTGAGAGAAATGTCTAATTTCATAGACGTGTACCAGAGGGTAGTTGGCGACGCCACCCGAATACCAAACAGCAAGCATACGAAGGTTTAATTAAAATCGCTCTAGTAGTTTGAAACAAGTTAAACTACATATTGCGACTTAGTATGTATGTAGGTACCAATTCTATCTATAGCATGGCAACACAAATGAATAAAATCGTGTTTTACGATACTTTGTTTATTCGCTACGTGTGCGTACTCATGTCTAATATCTAATTGTAATACGAACGCTGTGGACAATTTGTATTCTAGTCGGTATTTAATATTTATGGTAATTTGATTTGTTTTACCGAGCACTAGAAACACAAATTAAATTTCAGTGGCCGTTTCTGGCAAAATATTGTATATCGGTCACGGTGGGCAATCTCAACGGAGATTAGCCAGGTACGCAGGAGATATTATAGTGCACAACTGTGTGCGTAAACACAGGTGTTCCTTTACTTTTATAGTACCAACGGCTTTACGTGCTTTCCGAGGCACGGGGGTATTAAACCGCCAACTTCCAAACTCCGGACTGTTACTAAGAAATTCCTAATGGAAAACCCAGTAACACTTTGTCTGACCTGGGAATCGAACCCAGGACCAACAGTCGCAGTTGCAACCACGAGACCAACGAGGCAGTTAATGTACAAAATATACAACATTATTTTTAGTATAATATGCGAAACCCGAAACACGTGTCTAGTATTTTTATGTAAAGAATCTATGTACAAAATTTCAAAACTGTATCATGAAAAATTACAGAGATAAAAGCTTGTTAACTTACCTGTTTGTCCGTACAAAAACATGCTCACCCGCGCCGCTCGCGCCGCACCTTCTTGCGCTCATTGATAATAGTACCTAGGTACCTAACTGTTCGGCGCGGAGATTGGATAACCTACTTAGTGTCGCTCGGTGGCCAACTTTTAACCTTTTTTACCGACTTCAAAAAAACGGAGGTTATCAATTCGATACGTATGTATGTAATATTATTGGAATTGCATTATATTCACATATGATGATCTATTAGGGCTTCCAAACAAATATACAAAATTTTATAGACGTATGTATGTATGTATGTATGTATGTTTGTCCACGCATATCTCCGGAACTATTAATCGGATCGTGACAATTTTTTTTTATTGGCTTACATTTACTTCAACTTAGGGAACAGTGCAAGTTTCATCAAGATCGATTCAGTAATTTTCAAGATATGGACTAATACGTGTAAGTGTGACGGCCTGGCTTGTTGATACGAGCTACGGGTGTAGTGTCAAAGGAAAAACATCTCAAAACCTTGGTCAAATTCTAGTGCAAAAACTAAAAATTACGAAATAAAAAGTAATTTAAAAAAATTAAACCGACTTCAAAAAGAAATTAACTCAAAATTATGAAATAACTTTAATTTCGGAAGTCGGTGGCATAAAACTAAAATACAGATCCCAAGACACCGACTTCCGAAATTAAAGTTATTTCATAATTTTGAGTTAATTTCTTTTTGAAGTCGGTTTAATTTTTTTAAATTACTTTTTTTTTTTAATATTTTTGGGACAAAATATAACATGGGGTAAAAAATATTAAAATCGATTCAGTTACTTATTCTGAACAAACTAATTCAGGTTTCGCATAATGCTAAAAATAAAGTTGTATATTGATAGCAAACAAAGCATTTAAGTGGAAATTGACAATATTAAGGACGTGGTGTGTGATTTTTATTAAATTTTTCGAACTCATCCAAAACCCTTTAAAATTAAACTTAAAAAAGTCTGTTTAAAGACTATTTCTTGTAAACCTAGGTAATCAATTAAAAAGTGTAATTTAATTATACAATGTATGGGAGTTAGGACCTGGTTCCCTATACATATTATCAAAATAGACCAGCAGTCAAACTGTGACAATTTGTCTTAAATTCGAAGCATCGACAAATTACTTATCTAAAATGTAGGGCAACCGTTAAAAAGGTTAAGGCGTTGATGAAAAAGGACACAATATATTGATTAAATCGTATGTGTACCTACTCAATTAGCGTCGGCCATCTTTATTGCAGGTGCACGCTACTACTTGAAGCGTACGGTACTGGTCGTAGTCGTCACCTACATGGCACGATGGCACATGGCACAACACGGCTACGTAAGCTCAGTGGAACTGTCACGACCGTTACCTACACGGAACCGTTTGTCCTCAAGACCTAACCACTTTACACGCCTTACTGTAGCCGGTTTTTTGTATCCATTACTTTATAATTAGTATAACATATCGCCTGTATTCCCCAAAGGGTTGTGCAGGGGTGCATCTATAGTTCACCCACATTTAGCATATAATAAGGGGCGAGACAACTGCCATCCACCGGGCCCGAATCCATACTCCGGGCTGCTACTGAGAAAATTCCTGATAAAAACCTAATAGCACTTAGCCCGACCCGCGAATCGAACCCAGGACTTCATGCTCAGCAGTAGCGCTTGCGACGACTAGACCAACGAGGCGAATTAGTTTATAGTCATTTAAATTTACAAGTATACCTACATACCTACTATAATTCAGAATTTTCTACCAAAAAGTACAATACCTACGCGGCCGCGAATATGGCACGTATGGGACATAAAGTATTAGAACATGTTTGGCTTTGTAGAGCGCCGTCCTTGTCACTCACACAAATGTGTGACAGTCTCCCTCTAAAACAAGATACGTCATACTAAGGAGTAACGACCACATGCTGGAAAAGCTTAATTTTCTGATTCAAATTAAATTATTAACATATTTATTCAAGTAGGTCTTCAACTTAGCTGTAACTCTCACGCCTTCGCGTTAAAGTTTATAGTTGAAACTGTTAAGTGAGAGCAAACTTTTAACAAGCTATGTGAATGAATTCACGTGAAACAGTATCTAACGAACATGTTATTATTTATTGAAAATTGGCAACAATTTTCCCTTCGATGGTCTTTATTAAAAGTCAAAACTGGAATTAAAAATCGTATAAATATTAATTTTATTAGCCGTTTGTAAGTCTTACTTTAATTTAAATTTAGTGACGGTTATTATAGCTTTAAAGTATCAATTTTATTATACGCTATAAGCTTTATTATAGAGCTTTAGAGCTCGTGCTTCACAGAAAAATCCCCAAGTGCCACTAATATCAGATCAGATGAACCATTTTTTTATAGTTAGTTTTAAAGTCTACTAAAAGCTCCACAATGAGGCCAAATGAGTTGTTATTCAAAAAAGCAATCACTGCGGATAGCATTGATTAGCACTTAACACACTTTTATATGCCAAACACCTCAATGGACTCAATACGAATGACGCAAAAGGTGAATGTTTGAGTGTTCGTTGATTCATGATATAAAAATTTAATCTCATAGTTTATGTCTTTTCAATAACAACTACTCCAGATGTGTTTATTTATATAGGCCGGGCGCCTGGCGCTGCGGTCCTCAACGGAACAGGAGCAACGTTATGTATTTTGTTTGTTTGCAAAGGGTTCAGGGATGTGATGAAATTATGAGATTTCCGCAGTAAGGGATTTATCTAGGACTTGAATTTCATTTCAAAAACTCATTTGTATGATCAAAATATAAGGGATGAAGTATGATACTGTCTGGTATCTGAATCCGAAAAATAAATATTCATTTCTGAAAGTTTTTCGAGGCTCGAAGTGAAATAGCTGAAGCCGTGTTTTTTAGAGCAGATATCCTATAAAATTGTTTTGAGACTTTTGATATTTTCCTTTTTCATTTATTTTGTATTACAGAGGGTTTTATTGGGTTTTCTAGAAAATTACTTATTAAGGCAATTGATACCAGCAATCAGATTGCGAATGGTGTCTGAAGTAGCAACCCGAGCCGAGGCGTGAGGCGGCGGCCCGCATGCTCCCACGGTCTCGTCTTACGATGCGTCCCACCACCACGTCGCCACTTGATCACACAACTTGGTCGCGCCAGTTACAATGCGGAACACGTGTGTCCAAGTGCCGTGTATGTATATTAAAGTAGAACAAAGACACTGTTCGTACGTAGACTCAGTGCTACACCCGCTCAAAATAAATACAGAGCAGCTAACACTGGACTAAAATTGTCATGTACACGTAGATCCCAGTAATTACATTTCATAATCCGCTTGAAATTTAATACAAGGAAATTCTAATGATAATAATATTATCATTAGAGCTTAAATATTACATTTTAAGCTCTACAGATAACCGATGCAATACAGATATACCAGACTAGCTTCCGCCCGCGGCTTCGCCCGCGAGGTATGTCGAATAAAACTATCCTATGTCCTTCCCCAGGATGCAATCTATTTCTCTGCCAAATTTTATCGAAATCCGTTCAGTGGTTTAGGCGTGAAAAGGTAACATAGAGACAGACAGAGTTACTTTCGAATTTGTAATATTAATAAGGATATCAAAACTTTCTGAAACCCAAAATATTGTAAGTACTTCTATATCGGCAATATATATACTTATTATACCATGTAGTTAAACATAGTTTGGCATATACATTGTTATATTTTGCCATAAATCCGGAAAATATGGAGTTTCAGGTGTATGTAGTTAATTAGCGATACAGAGCTCAATATTATTAGTTAAGGGAGCTGGTACAAGCATAGCTAAAGATAATAAATAAGATAATGTAAACACAGTCGGTGGTCTGATAACAACCCCAGGGCAAATATTCTTTAGTAAACAGTCTCTCATTATTGTGTAGTGAAGTAGAAGATAATGTACAACCCTAATGGATCTTAATTAGTGTGTGTTGAGAAATAGTAATATACGTCAATACACCCACGACGTGAACCATCTGTGGCAACAATGAATAATATAATGTCTGTCACACGCGACATAGACGAAACGAAGTGATTACACGAAACAATGCCAGCGAAAATAGATCACGTTTTACCGTCGAATAAAAAAAATCTATGGTCTATGTCCTTTATTCAATTTATATTATCAATAGAATTCTTTCACATAAATGGGTGCCATTTGTTAGTGGCCGGGAGCGAGCGCGCCGCCAACCGCTGTCGCCGTTGACATTCAATGTTGATTCAAATGCGTCCACGTCCCGACGATCCGGGTACCGTACTTATCTACACGCAATTTATTCAAATATATGTAGTTTTTAGGGTTCCGTACCCAAAGGGTAAAAACAGAACCCTATTACTAAGACTTCGCTGTCCGTCCGTCCGTCCGTCCGTCCGTCTGTCTGTCACCAGGCTGTATCTCAAGAACCACGGTAGCTAGACAGTTGAAATTTTCACAGATGATGTGTTTCTGTTGCCGCTATAACAACAAATACTAAAAACAAAATAAAATAAATATTTAAGGGGGGCTCCCATACAACAAACGTGTTTTTTTCGGCGTTTTTGCCGTCTGTCAGTCACCAGGCTGTATCTCAAGAACCGCGGTAGCTAGACAGTTGAAATTTTCACAGATGATGTATTTTTGTTGCCGCTATAACAACAAATACTAATAACAAAATAAAATAAATATTTATGGGGGGCTCCCATACAACAAACGTGTTTTTTTTCGGCGTTTTTGCCTTGTGGTACGGAACCCTTCGTGTGCGAGTCCGACTCGCACTTGGCCAGTTTTTTTTTATCCCGTCAAGCTCCGCACGTATCCTACGTAATACGATACAATAGAAAATCAATTGTGTCTCATTAGCGGAGCTTGAGAGGTCACAAATAGTGCATATTTTACTGAAACACTCGACCAACCGACGACGCCGATGGGTAAATTTTCTTTATCTTGCTTGCTATGTATCACAAACTTAGGTATTCTTATACCTACATTATTTGAGCTGGAAGTTTTCAATTTTATTTATAAATAGAAATAATATGAAAATGATGGATTGATCCACCGCCTCGCGCTGGATCGGAGGATAGATTGGAAACACTCCCGCAGTTAGTTTACATTCAATGAAAAATTATGATTGAAACTCTGAGTTTGAAGCTTCTTTGTTTCTTTGAGTCAACTCGACTGTCTAAGTATATTTATGAATTGCTTTGAAATTCTCTTTTAATGACTTCCAATCACTGTCAAAGACGAAGTTGATCAAACGGGATAAATTTTCGTTTTTCGTCGATTAGACAACCCACTTTATTATCAGATACTTAAAAACTATTTAAGGTCATGATAGTCGTAGGAAGGACTTCCTTCAGTACCTTTTTGTTGTTTTCAAGTGGCTAGCAAGTCTATGAAATATATAGTTGCATTATTTCAAATGTCAATTTCAGTAATTACTAGTCTTATTGCTCATTTTCATGGAACTCGTGGTATAAGCTATGATTAATGAGTATTCACGACAGGGACAAAGTTATTACTTTGTATCCCAAGACTCACTCGGTATTAAATGATTGTTAGATATCCAGAAGTATAAAATAATGTTACATGATAATATTAAAATAATTGGTTCTACATTTTCTACGACAAAATGGAAGTAAAATGATCGCTGATGTAAAACTATTTTTATCGGCAAGGGTCACTGAGATAATAATATTGGACACGCACGTTAATTTTCTCTTAATTGTATAAGTTATGTTGATAGAAGTAATAATAAAAGGTGGCCTACTTAGTTCTTATCGTGAAACGTTTCGTTTGTCAATCGAAGACATCGACGCGGTCGAGGGTAGCTTTGTACTCCCAAAGTTATCGACCTTAATTGCGCTATTAAGTCCTCGAAAAAATCGATTCGCATAAATATAATAAATTTCATAGGAACAAGAATTCAGTCAAGTATTGTACTTGATGAAGAATGCGTAAAGTCAAAGTCAAAGTCAAATCATTTATTTCAAATAGGCACATTAAAGGCACTTTTGAACGTCAAAAAAAAACTAAATAGAAATGATTCTAGTCGCCCATTCGAAAAGGTAGTTTTCGTATGGAGAAGAATGGGCAAGAAACTCCACCGTTACTCTTTTAAAAATGTTTTACAAGGTCTTGTATACATAATAAAAATTATATGTGAACACGATGCACCCATAATAAAATTAGTCTACCACAAAACTTAAAAATAATTAAAAATTAAGCAATGACAGGTAAATCAAATAAGTGATAGATACATGGTGCTCACATATTTACAAGTTATTTAAAAAAAAAAAATGCAAAAGTAGTTGAACTTTAACAAGTGTGTGAGCCACTGTAGTCGCAGATTGTAAAAATGAATTAGAATAAGATGTCATAATCAAAAATATATATATAAATTAAAGTAGGAACAAGTTTGATTTTGTCTAGACTTTTAGATTGTCCTATGGAGCAGGACCAGCATGTTTCCAAACATTCTTATCTTGGATATAATCCTCTAATTTGTAATATCCTTGTTTACAAAGTGTACTTTTAATATGAGTTTTAAATTTTCTTTCATTTAATTGCAATATGTCACAAGGTATTTTGTTGTAGCATTTAACACAGTACCCCATAAAAGATGTATGTACTTTAGATAATCTAAAAAAAGGTTGATCTAATTTATCTTTATTTCTAGTATTAAAATTATGCCTATCACTTATTTTATTAAAAAGATGTTGATTTTTTCTTACATACATAATATTTTCATAAATGAATTGGCAAGGTACCGTCATGATATTAACCTTTTTAAATAGTTCCCTAAGAGATTCGCGACGACGTAGATTGTAAATGGCTCTGACAGCTCTCTTTTGTAAAATAAAAATGGATTCAATGTCAGCAGCCCGACCCCATAGTAAAATGCCATATGACATAATACTGTGGAAGTAACTAAAATAGACCAAACGCGCGGTTTCTACATCTGTTAACTGTCTTATCTTTCTAACAGCATAAGCGGCGGAGCTTAGCCGCCCCGCAATAGATGTTATATGAGGTCCCCATTGTAATTTCTCGTCTAGCGTGATTCCTAGGAAAACTGTCTGATCAATAAATTCTAGTTTTTGGCCATTCAATATGATTTCACATTCGCTACTTCTAACATTCGGTAATTTAAATCTAATACATTTGGTTTTTTTTTCATTAAGTACTAAATTATTTACCGTAAACCAATCTTGGACCTGAAGAATAGAGTTATTCACGTCGTCAAGATTTTGTGACCGTCGGTCTATTTTAAAGATTAACGATGTGTCATCTGCAAATAACACCATCTTCGGTTGATTTTGAAGTAATTGGGGTAAATCATTAATGTAAACTAAAAAGAGGAATGGACCCAATATCGAACCTTGAGGAACACCCATTGTCATTTCAGACCCTAATGAGTTTACGCCGTTTACTTGAACTTTAACCTTTCTATCTTTCAGGTATGATCTTAGCAAGTCAAGTGCTGCTTTTCTAATTCCATAATGCTCCAGTTTCATCAGAAGTGTCTCGTGGTTTACGCAATCGAACGCCTTAGAGAGGTCGCAAAAGATTCCAATGGCATCTTGTGCTTCTTCCCAGGCGTTAAAAATGTTCTTTATTAGGGTAACACCGGCGTCAGTAGTGCAACGCCCTTTGGTGAAACGTAGAACGCCGAGTTCACGAACGCTGCTACATAAATCATAAATGAAAACATAGGTACTCGTGCACACGATATGTAGTACACACACATACGGATTTGTTGACCCAGTTCTACTTATTATTGCATTACTTTGTATATTTAAAAACTAATATTAAAACCTATGTTTATTAGTACGCCAATGCAGATGTAAGAAATGTAGACTGATTTAAATAAACTCTTACTGCAACATGTTTGTTGATATAAGGAAATGATGAAACTCCGGACGGCCAGTGGTGAGTTACGAAGTAATAAACTTAAGCGTACCGATGCTACTTTGCAATATTTTCACTTTTCACCACCGCCGGCGATCTGCCGACTGAAAGAGTCGGTATGTGTGACGTGAATTTACCTACTAATGTTATGATTTTCTCCGTAAAGATGTGTGAAAGGTTTATTCAAACGGCAGAACTTGGTGGAGTAGGTAAGCGTATAGATAGTTTTGTAGCCAATGATATTATAAGTAAAAAAAACAAGTAATTAAAAAAACTAAAAAACCCGACTGCGTTTTTTAATTACTTGTTTTTTATTTCCAGCTTTTTAGTTTACAAATTTGAAAGATTTTGCAGACGATTTACTTATGTATTAATTATTAGCTGACCCGTAAAGTCACTCAACAGGGAACAAGAAATAATTATTTTATTTAACGTGGTTTTTACGATTTGTCACTTCGAATTACTTTTAACCATATAAGTTGTATATATTTTTGTAATCACCGTTTAAATTAAAACCCTTAATTTTGATATTTCACTCGATGGTATTAGAAGAAAAAAAAAATCGAACTCCACAATATTGCACCCTAAATCCGCCATTTTACTTTGTTTTTGATTTTAATGTAGCCAGTGACACTCGCGCTACCAAGACAAATCTAAAGACGTATAATTTATCCAAATCCGTTCATTCGTTTAGAAGTTACGAGGGAACAAAGAAACGGACATACATACATACAGGTCAAACACATAACCCTCCTTTTGGGCTTCGCCGCAGTCGGGTAAAAAGGTTATAATATCATTGTTTGTAGCGATATAAATTAGATAACTTCTCTTAAAAAATGTTTTCGTTGGTGAGGTGGCGAATATGAATGGAATATAAGATATCCGTGTTCTAGATCCCTAAGCAAGGGTCTGTCCTCATAGTTCAAGTGTGACTTTTTTCCGCCCTATAACTCATGAATATGTAGATCGATCTCTCTCCTTAACGGTGAACAGAGATCAGCGAAAATGTGACAAAACAGACTCCTACATCACGTGCTAATGACAAACGTGACCTTGCAGATATTGTTACCATTACCGCATTACGTTCGCCCTTCCGGCCTTTTACTATTTCTATATTTGGCAATGATTCATGATTTGTATAAATTACTCTACGTGATCGAATCACTGGCTCGAAAGCTTTGGTTGATGTAACAGTTATAAATAAATAATAAATAAGTAGGTTCCTACCTTGCCTTATACCAAAGAGGCTAATAAATGACGTCCAATTCCAACCCTAATCTCTATAAAAGTAATAGTAAGTAGCACGACGTTCTCAAAATCTTCATGCATTTCTAAAGCTAGAAAGAGCTTCACAAGTGTAGCGAGATTACCCAACGTATTTTTAAAATGTCAGATTTTACGGCTGACCTGACGTAACTTATCAAAAATATATTACGAGAATAAATTTCCAAGTTGATGAGAATGAAACAAACCACAAAATAATTTACGCCAAATGTGGGCTGATGGAAAAATTGTTTTAGTGTTTGTTTTGGACTACGTAATGGCCCTTTATAAAGTAGGTACTAACTTCTGCCCGCGACTTCGTCCGCGTGAAATTTCTTGTTCCCGCGTAGCATCGCCTGGCCCCGGTTTTACCTAGTTTTCTTTGTGACTTTTTTTTTGCTCGGCTCCTAGGGTTTCTAGGATGATTTTAGTAGCCTTTAGCCTTCCTCAAGAATTGCGCTATCAAATGCAAAAATATTGTTTCATTTCCGGCTAGGCAAATTACAACAAGAGCTAATAAATAACAAGAGCTTTATTGCGAGGTAAACGTATAACGCCATTATAAAACTTAATACGATATGAATCGGTAGCCATAACAAAGCACCGCAGCAATTTTAATATGATTGAGACAGGAATTCAATTGCGCACAAACCTGGCTTATTAGTTGATTCGCACGAATTTACTCGCCCGAAAAGTGTGAATCGATTTTTTATATACTTACGACGGCGACTCGTACGAATTGGCACATTTTAGGCAATAAACTATAGGTACAAAAAAGGACCCTAGCGCACAGAAGTTCTAAAACTTAAATATTGTAAAACGTGTACTTTTCCTAACTTCATTGCTTAAAAATGCAACTGTAAAAAATTAAACCGACTTCAAAAAGAAATGAACTCAAACTTATGAAATAACTTTAATTTCGGATGTCGGTGTCTTGAGATCTGTATTTTAATTTTACTTATTTGCCAATAAAAAAAATGGTCACGATCCGATTAATAGTTGCGGGGAAATGC
Source organism: Oligia fasciuncula (assembly GCA_963082905.1). Lineage (NCBI taxonomy): Eukaryota > Metazoa > Arthropoda > Insecta > Lepidoptera > Noctuidae > Oligia > Oligia fasciuncula. The sequence goes on along the minus strand of OY720395.1, from coordinate 7,577,868 downwards.
GTGGACATACATACATACGTACATACCTACGTCTATCAAATTTTGTATATTTGTTTGGAAGCCTTAATAGATTGTCATACATATGTGAATATAATGCAATTCTAATAATATTACATACATGCGTGTCGAATTTATAACCTCCTTTTTTTGAAGTCGGTAAAAATTCAAAATGTGCCAATTCGTGCGAGTCGCCTATAGAAAAAATGATAATATTTAAAAGTCGACGATTCGCACTTTTCGGGCGAGTAAATTCGTGCGAATCTACTAATAAGCCAGAAACTTGTGTTAAAGTATCTTTTACTGGTAGATAAAACAAGAAAGCGACTCATGAAAAGAAGAGCGGTGAAATTAGGTTGAGGTAAAGTTTGGATGACATGTTACGAGCCTTGTCTACGACTTTTAGGAGGGATTAATTTCACGTGGAGCCGCTCTCTATGCTCTCATAGAATAGTTTACCTCGTGTATAAGTACTTATATGACATCTTTCTAGCAAGGACATCACACACTACAACTTTCAGTCTATGCCACATTAATGTTCACGTTCCCTAGACTCGTGGAAGGAAATTTTAATATTATCGTCGCTTTTATAAAGCGCTTGAACTTTAATGCTAATTTTGTTGTACACTACTCCTTTACAAAAGTTTTTGTACTTACGTCTAACCTACTTAATACTTATATTATAATAAAAAGAAAAGATTTGATTTTTATTTGTATGTTTGTTTGTTACGCTTTCACGCTAAAACGACTAAACGGATTTAGATGAAATTGGCACATGGGTAGACCATGACCTGGATTAGGACTTTTATCCCTATATTTCCACGGGATCGAGACTTATGCGGGTGATACCGCGGGGCGCGCCTACTAGTTTATATAATTATACTCATCAGAATTAGCGTCATTTAATAGCGCAGCAGTCCTTTTCTGTAGACAGGTAGATTGTTTACCAGATTAGTGCCCTTGTATATAATTATATGGGTCTATTTGTCTCGACGGGTAGCTTTACACAATACTTAGATGTTCTTCTAAGTTTGAATGAGGGTCCAGTTAACCATTAAAAATACAGAAAATAAATGTGGTCAACTTGACCCGCGGGTCCAGAAGCGACCGGGTCCAGCTGACCGAAGACTCCTATAATCTATACTTACCTATTATGTTCTCATGTAAGTATATCTAACATAAGATAAGTTTGTAATAGTGCAACAGCTATTAATATTTATAGCTGTTGCAATTTTGCATTATGCCTCTCCAAAGCAAAGTCTGCGTCACTGTCTTGGCACAAAAGGTTAAATATGTCGGCGACAGGACATTTGCCCCCAAGGCTAAGGCTGTGGACACACTGTCTATTATACTACAGACTACCTATCACTTTACGAAAATAATGACAGCGCACACACTCACAACAGAACAGTCTCATACCTGGTCGAAGTTGCCAAAATGACGTAGATACTAAAAACGGTTCTAATTCTGTTTACACACTTTCTTACAAAAATTTTGACGTATTTTCGGGTCCATTTTGCGGAAAAGCGAAAGAAAACATTATTTGAAGATCGATAGAACTTGAGACAATCAGTGTGTGTCGACTGTGAGAAAAATTGAATTCTCAAAAGAAAATCACACTTTCGATTCTCTATGGCGTAAATAAAAAAGTCGTGAAAACAGTTCAAGTCCCCAAGTTCTCTATGAAAGTATAATATAAACTAGGATTCAAAATACAAATATTTTGGAGGTATTACTTAAGTATACCCGCTCTGGGCCCGCGTGGTGGATTATGGCCCAATCCCTCTCACAGAGGTGTGTGTCCCAGCAGTGGGAACGTTATAGGCTGATTATGCTGTAGGTATTTGATTACAGTTTTAAATAGTATTATCTAGAATTCTATATCTATGGAAAAAACATCACTAAAGAATTTTATATATAGATACGGTCGATATATCCTCCATTTTCAAATTCCCAGAAATAGAATAGCAATAGAGTAAGTATTCATTTCTCAATTCTGATATTAAACTATTATTTCAGATTGTTTTGTTATTAAAATTAATTTACACGTGCAAACCTCATTAAACCGAATCATGGATATGGATCAAGAATTTCTAGGAAATGTAAGCATAATTTGTAATATTAGTTATGTACAGTCAACAAAGGAGTTAAGTATACAGGAGCGTCGGATATAGTTGAAGTTTACTAAGAAACCGATGGATGTTCTGGACTGAAATTTAATTTAATAAATGAGCTGTTTGTTTTCTATTATTAAACTAAAATTTTATTCAAGAATATCCATCGGTTTCTTAGTAAACTTCAACAATATCCGACGCTCCTGTATACTCAACTCCTTTGTTGACTGTACCTACTTAGTTTATCACGTTTGATTAGGATGATACTTTTCGCATACATAGGACATGAAACGCTCATTAATAAATATAGACATTCCTATATTACGGAAGTATATAAGAGTCTGACGTTGCCAATTTTATTACTCGTAACAAGAGGAAGATTGTTATATTTCGGGACCATACATCACTGACGCGAAGGGGTTGTCAGAGCGGAGGGCGCAAAGGGCCTCCCTGGCCCCGGGCCCGGGGCTCCATCTTCAACCACCACTCAAACGAGAAACCTTTAATTGGGGTGAAAATAATTATACCAATCATAACATTAATCATTTCGAAATTACCCACTACCTAATTTTATACGTCAACGAAACTTGGTCATTATTTCATTGCCACTAAAGATGATATCAGCCTGCAAAATGATGTTATTTTTACTCATTAACATTTTGTTTCATTAGGAAATTGTTCAAGAGGTCCCAATTTCACGTTTGCATAGGATTTTAAATAAAATTGTTCTAAAAAAAAACTTACCTAGTTCGTTTGAGAAAATATTATTAGGTACAGTGGGGTAATTTTCACATGTAAGACCTATTAATTATATAAATAACGATTGCAACAAAAATAGTGTTCTGTAATGTGTGTAATTATTTCACGATTTGTTTCCATACATCGGCATCGCATCGTAGATTGTTCAATAGTGGAAAGAATTGCTGTGAATAATTTCTCTGACGAAATGGAGGTTATTCACTAACACGGTAGTTTTTATAATTAAGTCGGAAACACACAGTTACGGTATATACGATGTAAATATTATGTAAGAAGCATGTGTGTGTTAATAACTTACTGGGTACTACGTAAATATCTAGGACACACAATTAAATAATGAAAAGTAACAATTACTTACTGTCAAATAGTGCCAAAATGATTTATTGAATTAATTAAGTATTATCGCTTTATTGTTTTATGCATGTGGCGTTTACCTACCTTTGATTAATTTTTGCGCTATTTAATTTTAAAAATGTAGTCACTGTATTCAGTGTGAATTTTTTTGGTAAACCTAATAAAAGTTAAATTATATTGCTATACTTGCCTGATTTTTCTTTCTCTGCGTTGTTTACAAACACGTAAAATCAAAGTCAAAGTTTAAATTACTTTAACAAACTTGAAAATACCAGTAATTCATTAAATGTTAGTATGCCTACGATTGGTAAGCAAAACGCACCGATATCGAACAAATGAATCGAGCAATGAAATCGGAATAAACAAAGCTCGTTATTACTTATATAATTTTCTCTCGGGAACTGAAGGGTTCTAATGAAATAAGTCATGTAGTAATACCGGCTTCTTGGCGGTGGCGAGTGAATTAAAACTAGGCCTGGACTTAATGAAAACTCAATTAAGGAAAGGGTCAAGTAGGAAGCCAAGGTTTTTCAGGAAGCATCAATAGACGAACATTCTCTTTGTATAAAACCAGTTAAACCACTTCTGAAATACTTATGTATGGTGAGGCGGCGGGTTGACTTGCATTTTAGGAAAAATACTTGACGTATCCACAATTGAATTACCCATCTACAATTAAATATTCTGCCTTTAACTAAACCACTTCTGGGGGCCTAAAAAGGCCATATTGGCAGAATCGTAAAAGTATAACATTATGAATCGTAATAGGGCGAAGACAGTCCGTGTTTTTCTTTTTTTCGCTGCACTACGTAGATTTGATTGATTGGTATTTTAGCATAGACAAAAAAAAATAACTGAAAAATCCTTCACCAATTGGATTTGATACGATTAACTTAACAGTTAACTGTCCATTATAGTTAACTGTCCATTATGATTCTTAATGTTATCCTTTTATGATTCTGCCAAAATGGCCTTTTTAGGCCCCCTGAAGTTGTGTAATTGTAATTCAATTATTATTTAAATAGTTTGTATGTCGTTGGTCATTCACGCTTTTGGAAGAAATGTTGCATACATGTAGACTATGACCTCGATTTTTATTTAGGACAGTTCCGGGTACGTCAAGTAGTTTTCCTAGAATGCAAGTCAAACCGCAGTCTTAACTATACTTACCTATATACAGGATGGGCAACTTGGAGGTATACAACTTTCCGCCATTTTGTTTTGGCGGCAAATATGACAGTTATTTTGTGTAGATACGGCAAATTTGTTAAGGAGCGTTTTACGACTGAACAACGTGTTTTAATTGTTAAAACATTCTAATCAACCCAATCATGTAGGTATTGCGGAAACTAAGAAAATTGCGGCCAATTTTTGGTAGAATTCACTTACCTTCGCGGCTAACAATAACTCGTTTAGTGAACAAATTTGAGCGGCGCATTGTAACAGGTAAAGCAGTTCCTCGTCGTGTCAGAAGGGCTCGTACGGAGCAGAATATTGAAATTGTTCGTCAAAGTGTAGCCGAAGAACCCACATTGTAGGTATACCAGGCGACGTTCCCAACAACTCGGAATTAAGAGGACTTCTCTACGGATAATTCTGAAGATAGAGATCCCCGGATTTAACAGCTCCTGACTTTTTTCTGTGGGGCTATCTAAAGGGACGTGTCTATGCTTACAGGCCAATGAACCTTCAACAATTAAAACGAAATATCCGTGACACAGTCATTGAGATAACGCAGGAAATGTGGGAAAATGTAATGAAAAACGCAATGAAAAGGGTATCTGCCATGCTGCTAGAGGTGGACATTTGTCCGACATTATTTTCCATACTTAATGGTCGGCCCTAAATACTATCTATATTTAAAAAAAATATTTAATACTTTTTATATTTCATAGAAAAAAAATTAAATAAATAAAAGTGTATAGGTACCATGTTATTTGCCCACCCTGTATGTATTTCAGAAGTGGTTTAGCAGGTTTCATCATTTCTGTCTAATCTGGATGCTAGGTTGGATATTTAAAACCGATATCGAAAACTTGAATAAAAGTGATCAGCATAATTCGAAAAGTTATCCCCAATCGGTTTCCTAGGGAATCTACTTCTGATCTTAATCTAGTTACGTAAGTAAAGTAAATACCGTTTGACCGTAGAATAGGAGAATCTCGTAAACATGATTGTTGTTGTGAATATGAAGTCAACGACAGTCAGCGTTAATGCCTTCCTCGAGCGAGAACGCCTTCTATACATATTACATACACAATATACCTACACGTCATAATAATATTATTATATTACCTTATTACGAACTTGTTGCTTTAAGTAAGGATAAACAACATTGAATATTTTATTTCGTAAATCCTATTTGCTTGTGACACGACTAATATACATGTGTTAGCCGTTAAGCTAACACAGACTACGTATTTCGTCGTAGCCATTAGGCTTTTATGCTTTGGCTTTTCTAACCATGTTCATATAAATAACCGAATCTAATAATGATGTTACGTAACGCACAGAATATTATATTTTATTGTATTTGACGGGACGGCCGTTAGCCTTTTATCGCACTATTATTAAACTTGCGGCCTTATTAACGGTATATACATACGTGCGTGTATATCAAAGTAAGCCGTACAACGTCAAGATGAAATTGTAATAGTATGTGTACTGTTGTCCGACTAAACTATGTTAATTATAAGTTAACGTTTACGTTATAGTAACATGGAGGTGATAATGTGGGTGGTGTCGAGCGCGTGTTAGGGTCTAGTGGCTCCGGTTCGAAGCTCCGGTAGCAGGCAGCGGCGCGGGCGCACGCGACCTCGTGTCATTGACCGCCGTTGAGCTGAGCTGCGCCCGCGCCCATGCCGTTGCTGCTTCTACGAATGGGTGTCAGCGTAAGGATGCCAAAATACCCAGCTTTGTTAATGTCTTCCATGAATACATGAGGAAAATAATTATGATTCATAAACAATACGCCAGAAGTTTCTCTTTTTATCACATACAAGGACTTTCTCTGACGTCACTTTATTCATTAACTGAAGTAGGCATTACTCTATGTTAATTAAAATAGTACGAAACGAATTTGTTTACATAGAAGTTAGCATCCACTTATCAACTAAAAACCATCAGTCACCGACTTTGTTTTAGACGTGAAAATGTGAAATTTAATTTAGACAACCCTAACTAAAACCGTTTAGATGTACGAGTGAAAGAGACGACAACTCGATGTATTCTAACAAGAACGAGGGAGACGGCACCAATCCTGTTGTGGTGATAGAAAAAGAGAAACCAGTGTGAGAAAAAATACGTCAAGTCATTGTAATTTTCGAAATATGTGCGTGTATTTAGGTATTATGGCGAGACGTACAAAAGGGTACAGGGATGATGCGGTGCAGAAATTTAACATTTAAGGGTAGATTAAGAAAGGCGTAAATAATATATTGCTCATAACCTACGATGTGGAAATAACGCAAACGTAGATAGATACCTCTGACATTTAGCCCATTCATACTGAGAATCATCGATTAGAATGTAATACCGAGAACTAGTTTTGAATGGAACCAACATGAGATGAGTAACATAATGCGTAGTATTAGAAAAAACGTGGCGAAATAATTCGTGATAGTCAATCATTTCTATAAAATAGAAACCTCTGTGGCAGAAAAAGTTTTTGATAGCAAATCAATTAATGTCAATAAATTGCTCTATGTTTACATCACAAGTACGTATTGAAACTAACTAAAATCATGCTTTTTTAAGGGGGAAGCGCTAAGGTAGCCCGCGAAATTTTCTTACGTTTTTTGCAATTTGCTGGCAGTACCTATTAAGTTGTACGTTGATTAAAATATGATTCGCGGTCGTAAGAAATATGTATTTACAGAATTATAATCATTACAATCAGTAATACAACTTGTTATGTTAGTATAATTCCCAAATGTCAAGATTTCATGAAATAGTCATTCTTGGGGATTACCTACTTGGTCTTAGAGAGTTGTGTTGATGATTGTAATGATTATAATTCTGTAAATACATATTTGTCACGGCCGCGAATCATATTTTACAAAAAAATTTAATTTCGCGGGCTACCCTAGCGCTTTCGCCTTAACTCATTCATTGTGTTCTATTTAAAAGATACTATTGAACATATTTTTAGTTCTTTTAATTAGATGACTATAGTTTTGTATAAAGCTGTAGTTTCTCATTTTGTGCTTCAAAACTTTTTAGTTTGTTGTCTGACAAACAATGGCGCCGATTCTGTTGTGTCACAAACTAAACTAAATTTAAGTTCAGGCATCTTTTTCTTTCTATTTCATTAAGAAAAGGACAGAAGATAAATATTAGTTTAGTCCTGTCAAATTAGTCAGCGCCTGACGTAAATTGACGTATTTTTAATAGCCATTTTTTTAATCTCGTCTAAATTGTCTATGGAGTATCTTAATTTGACAGGACTAAACTAATATTTATCTTCTGTCCTTTTCATAATGAAATAGAAAGAAAAAGATGCATGAACTTAAATTTAGTTTAGTTTGTGAACAACAGAATCGGCGCCAATGTTTCAATGTTTCCAGATTATTTTCTAGAAGTTATCTCATTGAAAAATCGTAACAAACTGTTGTGATAAGTTAAGTTTTTCTCGATAGTTATAATAACTTTGTCTAGTTAAATGTGACGGAACAAACTTGAGGTACTTAGGTACGCTCACCAAAGGAGATAAGTAACCAGGATCGGCGGATAAACTTAGTTGAAATTTGGTAAGAAACCGATGGATGTTTTCGAATAAAATTTAATTTAGTTAATAGAAAACAAACAGTTCATTTACCAAATTAAATTTCATTCGAAAACATCCATCGGTTTCTTACTAAACTTCAACTAAATCCGACGACCCGCAGGTACTTATCTCTTTTGGTGACTGTACAGACGCCAGCACATCAAGCTAATATCTGTCAAATTTCTTTAATAGATTTTCAACTTTATCGCTGAAGTATTAGGTTCCAAGTTGATTGGGAAAATTTGACAGTACATAGACGAACTCTAATTTATTGTTTTCTCTCTCTATTAAAGTTGAACGTGGTATTCAAGAGAGGTTTTCTGAATTTGCTATGTTCACCACTGACACATAACATAATTGGTTTACTGAATTATTAATACACGAGAGAGGTCTCTCGTGTCTCCTTCCTACGCAGATGCGTAGGAAGGATAATAATAATTTTGACAAAAGGGTACAGGGGATTAAGTATGCGATGCAGGGTTGATTAAGAAATGATTAAGGGTTGAATCCATACTTTATAAATGCGAAAGTGTGTCTGTCTGTCTGTTACCTCTTCACGCTTAAACCGCTTAACCGATTTAGATGAAAAGTATGAATGAGATAGTTTGAGTGGGAAAGGACACAGGATAGTTTTTATCCCGATATTCCCACGGGATCGACCATTTTGCGGGTGAAACCGCGGGGCGCTCGCTGCTAGTAATTAAATAAAGGAAATAATAATTTTGACAATATAACATAAGTACAAGGTCACATAAGCACGTATTGAAAACGTCTTGCCAAGTCTATTGAATTGAGAGCAGTCTGTGGTGGCCAAGTGGTAACGGCCGCGACTTACGAGTTGTCGAGGTCGTAGGTTCGAACCCAGACAGGCGCTTTACTTTGTGTAAATTATTTCATCACCACTGCTCTCAAAACGGTGAAGGAAAACATCGTGAGGAAACCGGCATGTCCTAGAACCAAAAATTCGAAGACATGTGACATCTGCCAATCCGCACTGGGCCCGCGTGGTGGATTACGGCCCACTCCCTCTCACCGAGAGGCCTGAGTCCCAACAGTGGGAACATTATAGGCTGATTATGGTAAGTCTATTGAACGCGTAACTTCGAATAAAAAGTGAATGTACACGAATTTTTTAAACAATAAAAGAAAGTGATCCAAATTCAATTTTCTACAATGGTAGTGAACGCTTTTTTTGTATCGGCAACACTCACAACCACAAGGCAACTAAGTTCTTTTTTCTTAAAACTACTTACTTACTTTCTTCCCGTCGTTGCTATTTATTTACTTTGGCAAGAAAAAGGCTTTTGATTTTAGAATGAAAATACCGGTTAGGAACTCTGTTGTTACCTACATAAGTCTCGATTCCGTGGGAATATCGGGATAAAGAGTAATCCTATGTCCAGCCGGTCGATTCTGTAAAAATCTCACCGTGACAACTTAGGTGAAGTGAGTTTGTTTTTGCTAGGAATTGACACTATAGACAGCTCACTCCACGCCCACTTCACCTAAGTTTCCACGGTGAGATTTTTACAGAATAGCACCGCTGGTCAAGTTCTCCGAATCCGTTCAGCCATTTTAGCGTGAAAGCGTAACAACAAAGAACATACAAAAAATAAAATCTTTTGTATTTATAATACTAGATGCGCCCCGCGGTTTCACCCGCATAAGATTCGATCCCGAGGAAATATCGGGATAAAATGTATCTTAAGTCCTTTCCCAGGACTCAAACTATCTATAAACCAAATTTCATCTAAGTCGGTTCAGTGGTTTAAGCGTGAAGAGGTAACAGACGGACACACTTTCGCATTCATAATATTACTAGCTGACCCGGCAGACGTTGTCCTGTTTTTGATTCTACAGACACGTGGAGCCATTTATTATCATAATAACGTTATTGTTGTTTTCCTCGGGAACAACGGTGCGATTCTGTAAAAATGTCACCGTGAAAACTTAGGTGAAGTGAGCGTGGAGTGAACTGTCAATAGTGTAAATTCCTAGCAAAAACAAACTCACTTCACCTAAGTTTTCGCGGTGAGATTTTAACAGAATCGAAATTTTAAAAAACATTTTTTTCGGGATGAAAGTTACCCTATGTTCGTTTCTATAGGTACACCTGACAACGTATATGCAAAATTTCAGGATGATCGGTTCAGTGGTTTAGGCGGGAAAAGGTAACAAACAAACAAACTTACTTTCGCATTTATAATATTATATTGTATAAGTATATAGTTAGGATTAGGATAGTATGGATAAGTGCAAAAATAAGATAAGCGTCTATGACAAATACCAAAGACAATATAACAAATACCTATGAGATGAGATATGTCAAGGATTTTTCCGGATGGTAAGGTAGATCTCACAAAACTTTCCTTTGTTTTCCTGGTAATATTATGCACCAAGAAGATTACATTCTCTTACCTAAACAGGATATTCACGTGGAACGTGACCTCAATTTGTTGATTCATCTTTCTATTATATAATAATAATAATAATAAAGCTGAAGAGTTTGTTTGTTTGTTTGAACGCGCTAAACTCTGGAACTACCAGCCGGATTTGACAAATTCTTTTTGGATTTGATAGCCCAATTCTTTAGGAAGGTTGTAAGCTATTTAACATTACGCTAGGACCCTTAGGAGTCGAACAAAGAGAAAAAAGAATAAACGCTAAGCGAAAACGAAGTAATAGTGTGGGCAGGTTTTGCGATGCGACGGGGAGCGTCAGGACAAGAAATTTCACACGGACAAGTCGCGGGCAGAAACTAGTATAATATATACGCTACTACAATTCATTCTATCGCAGCAAAGTCCGCTGAATCGATTGTTAAAGTGATAGTTTCATGATTAGTTTGTTCGGTTTAGATACGAAAAGCGCCGCAGCCAGCGAATTTCAATGCATTAAGTAATATGAAACCAAGCTGGGTTTTTGTCTATAAATCGATAATAGAAGACGTAGGTACGGTCGAACAAGCTATTTGGTATACAGGCAAAATATTCATCTTTCCACTACACTGCCAATAGTTAGTTTTATTTTGTGCGTTATAACTTTTTCAGCTTATGGCATCCTTAATAGAGTGGTGTAAAAGAATTGACTACTCAGCACACCCACATCATTGTTTAAACGTAGTTGCATGTTAGCTGCCTGTATACCAAATAGCTTGTTCGACCGTACATACCTAGATGTAGTCTAATACTTAGTAGGTACATAATATAGTCTGTTTCAGTGAAAGTGAAGTTGTAAAAAAGTATCAGATGAAAGTGTAAACAAATTTTGTTCAGGTTAAATTGTATCTAACTACTTATTACAAAAAATATTGTTTTAATAATAATAATAATACCAGCCTATCACTATTGTCCCAGTGCAACATAACTGAAATTGAAAAACAATCGACGAAAATTGAGGAAATAAAATTTACCTCCTCTGTCGGGCAGACTTTTGAAAAAGCCCAAGTAAAAAGTTGGCCGTTTCGCTACCATCACATGGGCGTAAGGTGAAAAATTGATTCACTGTTCATTACTTTTCTGTTATACAATAGTTCTTGTAGTAACGAAACGGCCAAGCCTCATATTTTGACTAAGGTGTAGAGTTTGTGAAGTTAGGGCGTGTAGAGTTAGAAGCTTGGCTCTACATGAGATCTGATAACTTTTTGGCAGTGCGAGCCATATGTGGTCTTCGTCTTGGCAACATACATGAAAATGTTTTTGGTGGGATTTATTATTCTGTAAAAAATCATGGCTTTATGGTCAATTAACCAGAAAGAAAACAGGCGAGAGCGTTTCTATGGAGAAACGACCGCATTTCCTCATTTCGGGCCTAAAGTATTCAAATAATCAAATCAAAGCACTCAATTTTTAAGTAGCAAGAAATTGGCATCCACAGGGAAGTGTTTCTGATCCATTTGTTTACATTGTCATCAGATACTTTTGGAAAAAGGTATACTTAGATATCTTACAAGTTTACTACCTACCGTACGTCGCGTTATTTTAAAACATTTTAAATTTTCTCATATGAAAAGATACCCGAGACTACTTGCTATCTTTCCAGACTGACGAACAGTAAATTTTAAAATTGGAGACCAGATTGCCAACTTTTTAAAACTTAACCGAAAGGTAGACGACGAGGCCAGACGCTGCTAGAGGCTGAGCTTATTTACAAGCAATTACTTACGATTGGTTTTATGTATGTTACCTATGTTTTCGTGTTTATCATGATGATGGTGATGATGATATTTATATTTGTGTGTTTTGTTCCAGTGTGGTGCACGGTGCACGGTGACGACGAGCAGCATGACGCGCGGGAAGGTGATGATGTCACAATGCAGTGTCGCTTCGCCCTCGAGCCCCTCGCGGGAGAGTCCCTCACCTACTACTGGGTGAGGAGCACCGCCAGCGGACACGACAACGTCGCCATCGGCAACATCCCCCTCGAGACTAATTATCAGTAAGTTCCACCAACCTAACATAGTCTTGACAATTTCTGTTGTCTGTACACCAGTACACGAGCTAAAGAAAATCCATTTTCCTTTAGCTAAGGTTCGCAAAAACAAGTCGAGTAATATTTCAAACACACATTGTTTGTGTTCGTGACACAATATTTTTATCTCAAAATAAAGCGGCTTTAACCAATTTTTGTATATCCCGAGGTTAAATGTGTCAAGATGCAAATCTTAGTTATGCGCAAGTAGATACTTATGATCTTGCGACCTCCGTTGGACTTTTCGTACTCTTACGTTTTATTCTTTTACCCCAACAAGATAGGTATTCAAATAATTACCGATCTCTAGGGTAAATATCGGACATCTGCCAACACTTATAAAATAATTAATATTCATAAAAAAGTACAAAGAGTTTGAGTGCTAAACACGGAGGGGGATCGAAATAACACCGCTATAAATTTTCTAAATAAGTAAATTATTGGGGATTAAAACGTATCTAACAAGTATTATAACTTTTATTATGAACGTGCCGTAAGTACCTAACGCAGGTAGAGAAATATTTTAAAAGCTCCCAACTCTAGCATTACATTAATTCATGGAACATAGAATTAAGGGTTTTTAGTAAAATATATAGCTGAAGCAGCAAGTAAGAGACCTATCTCCAAAATAAGAGAAATACATTTACTTAATTTCATGCACGAGTAGCTACATTGAATACGATACGACGTCGTCTAATGCGAGGAAGATAAATTTAACGTCCAAATATCTTTCTTTCCGGAGTGTACATTAAGTATAGCAGGCGACAGCATTTAAACTGTATGCTTGTAAGATCCCATGAGCATGGAATTATTCGTAGCTATGTACGTACATGTATAAAATGGTCGACCCGGGAGAATCTGTTATCTGTGAAAACTGGCAGGCAAGACTAAAAAAAAATTATCACATAGTGATGGCATGTCTGACTGAAAAGTTATGTCAGGGTACTGAGCTGCCAACAGTAAAAAAAATACATTCTTTCAGCTGGCTCGATATAAATGATATTATGTTCCATGGTTAACGAAACAAGACCGAAGACCATCAACTCCATGTCGATCAAATTATGATGAAAAAAATAGAAACGTAAACTGGCACCGTCTTATCAATCATCAGAAAATTTATCCGATAAGCTTATTGTCACCATTTATTTTAAGTTTCCACGTTTCTGTTCCTGAAATCTAAAGACAACCGTGTGTTGTACATGGGGTTGCTAATCCTACTATATAATATATACCTAATAAAATAGTATTCTATTATAGTAAAGGCCTAAATAATATATCATAATATCATTTCAATACAAACTGGCGAGATGAGCGCAATATGGCCAGTATTAATCTCGTAAAAGCCGAATTAATGGTATTTTGCAACCTTTATTTAGAATGTAATAATGGCTATGAGACATTAAAAAATAATTCTTAGGTAATAAAGGTAGCAAAAAATAAAACTTTATTTGAAACATACCTACTATATTTTATTTAATTTTCGGTATCTACTATATTTTTACAGGCAATATGGCTTCGAACATACTTTTATATTTGATATTTAAGCAAGTGTAAAACTATAAAGAAAACAATGAAGACTCTAGCTAAGTACTCAACCGAGTGTGATAAGGATGCAATTACTAGTTTATAAACTGCTCATTAATATTTTAATAAAAAAATATAACTTAAACCAAAGCCGTTTTTTTTTTTTTTTTTATATATTTTATTCGTAGGTTTAAACGTATGTCAAGTAATTTAATATGTTATTTTGTTCTACAAGGATTCATTCATATTTTTATCGCGAAGCTGTAACGTGTGATTTTTACAATATAATATTTTTTCCAAGTCTTAAAGCCGTATCATTTGTGTACCTCCCAGAGGGTACTCTAGAGGATCCCTCCGACCCTCTACAGTACATATAGCGTTATATATTACATACTTATTTGAGTTAAATGTTTCCCCTCCCGCGCAACCTAATATTAAAATTGTTTGCACAACCAAAGCTGTTGGAAGCCGATGACATTAATAATTTAGGGATATCGTTATCTCCCCTGTCCTAACATCACAAGTTGGGAGCAAAAGCAATTTTCATTAAACACTCATCCTTTATTGGATTGCCAACTTTATTTCTTACTGATGAAGTTACTTCTGAATCTAGGAAACATAACCATATGAGCTTTTCTTCGACGAAATATGATTTATGGCACAGTCATCACATGGTTAGTCTTTGTATACTTAAAAGAAAAAGTACGAGTTAATTCTGTGAATTATAATTATAATACACTAGCTTCTGCCCGCGACTTCGTACGCCTGGAATTTTGTTGTTCCCCGACCTACCTCGTCGCATCGCATCACCTGCCCGCCCTATCACTTCGTTTCTCGGCTCTATGGGGTCACATCTGGGTCTATTCTGTGAAGGAGTATTTAGAATTTAATTAAAGATTCACACTGATGTGTTACTATTATAATTTGACAAATACCGAATTGACATTTAAATTTAATAACTATGATTTAGGTATGTACCAATTTTTAGCTTCATTTATTTATTAATTCATGTAATCAATAATTTTGAAGCTAGTTTTGGCCAATTGTTTTAGAAACTGTTAAAAAAAAGCCGGCCAACTGTAATGTAGGTACAGTCAACAGCAAAAGTAGATGATCAAAGTCAGAAATTCAATACTAGTGAACGGAGTTCGCGTCAGAACTGTGTGGCGTCGAAGTGATTAAAAAGTATTCTACGTAGTAAGTATTCTAAGTAGTAGTACTTCGACGCCACACAGTTCCGACGCGAACTCCGTTTATTAGTATTGAATTTCTGATTTTGATCATCTACTTTTGCTGTTGACTGTACTACCATTCTTGCAAATAAATTTCATTTCATTTCAACGTGATGTTAAAATATAGCCTTTAGCCTTCCTCAAGATTAGGGCTATGAAATTTTAATATTTTTTTCAAATCGGTATTTCCAGAGATTAGCGCGTTCAGACAAGCAAACAAACAAACAAAGAACAATCAAGCTCCTTAGCTTTATTATTATTTATACATTATTATTTCATTATATCTATACTTATAATAAATCTGTAGAAGTGAAAATTCTGTACATTGAAAATATCAAAAAAATAAATGGCAGGGGGTGTTACTAGACCAACACCGAACTCAAAAATGTGATTAAAAAAATTGTTGTCTGTCTGTCTGTTTGTTCAGGCATCACGCAAAAACTACCGGTTCGATTACGATGAAACTTGGTATAATTATTCTTTAATATCCTGGGCACCACACTGGGTGCTTTTTATCCCGGAAAAGTATCTATATATATATAATTCAAAGTCCTGAGTGATTGACTGATATATCAACGCACAGCCTAAACCGCGGGTCCTAGAGACATGAAATTTGGAGGGTGTGTTATTTGTGAAGAGTAGGTATCCACTAAGAAAGGGTTTTTCGAAATTCCACCCCTAAGAGGGTGAATGAGGTGAGGGTGAAATTTCACGCGGACGAAGTCGCGGGCAGAAGCTAGTATATATATAAATTATATTTTTCAATATTAGGATATAAAAACATTTAATAATAGTAGCCCACCGGTATCGGGAACAGGGTCCAAGCTACTACAGGGTCAGGGCTCCAGAGAGACGAACCTTAGTCCTAACAATGCGGGCCGTGTCCAAAAGTACTGCTTTCTGAATCAAGCTTTTGATCCAGCTGCCCAACGAAAGCCTCCTTAGGTGTTGGTTGAGGCTCTTGGCTATTAAACCATTGGCTGTCACGACTATCGGCACCATATATATATCCGAATCGGCACAATGATCGCTGAGTCGACATCCCACATGTCGACAACCTATACTTGATCTGTTTATCTTTCTCGGCTTTCACGAGGTTCTCATCATGCGGGTAAATAATGTTATTTATTATTATTAGTAGATTATTAGTAAGTATATTGGTTTATTAGATTATCCTTGTACTTACGTTACAGTAATAAGCTCGACGTTATAATATTCAATAGTATTTATTAGACGAGGTAATTAGGGCTCTTTGCCTTGTTAATGTAACGCTAATGGTATGCATTAGTGGACCTAAACGTTAATATTTTACACGCCAATTTGTTATCAATAAGCATAGAATTTCCTTTCTTACGTGCTTAAAAATACAACTTTGACTTATTCGGTCACCTGAATACTCTGAGTCTTCTAAAAAATATAAAATTATGAGTTATTATTGTTGGCATAAAATTTCTGCTTTAGCCAGAATATCTTTTATATTTTTAATTTTAAACACAGTAAAAGTTCTAGCGGGATTATCATTCGTAATGCATACTAATAATGGAAATGGAATATAGTTGTCAGTGCCATCTCGTAATAAGGCAAACCAGGAAATCTTTCTGAACATTCCGCAAACGACCACAATAATATTAAGGCTGTAGTACCGGCCTTCATGTCACCACTAAGAGGGAATTACGTAAAATTCCTTTGTCTCATTTCGCTACCAAGATACATACACACGATTAGCAGCCTTTCAAACGTTGAACGTCACGGGCTCGGGGACTTAAAACAGCTTTTCTCGGTGAAAATAGTTTTTAATTTTCTATTTTCACCACACAAACACTGTCACACTACTGCAAAAAAAGAACATTAAACAACGAATACATATGCACTTAGTGTGTCGGTGTGTAAGTCTATTTACAAACGGCTTACAAATATTCTGCTAGCAGTCTGAAGAGTCGACGGCCTCGTTGCTTAAACGTAGAGATCTCAAGGGAACGCATTCATGTTGGCACACTGACGCCTTTGTTCTTTGTAGGATCGTGAGGAATCTGTCGATCCTGGAAAATAATGAGCGAAGCCATTAGGGATTGTAGAGCTTCGCTTCTTCGGAATTAAAAAACGAACATGTTTTGTTGCAGGATCTCGTATGCGCCGACGGAGGGTCGTTTTGACCTGCTGGTGTCGAACGTGTCGTATGAGCGTGACAACGGGCGGTTCGAGTGTCGCGTGAAGGCTGGCGGTTCGGGGCGCACTCTGCACGCGCAAGGGCACGCACTGACCGTGCTGACGAGCCCGCGCGCGCCCGTGCTCACGCCCGGCTCACACGCGCAGTCACAGGAGGGCAGGGAGCTCAACCTCTCGTGCTCAAGCTCGGGAGGCTCACCCGAACCTACCATCAAGTAAGACACGGATTTTGTTTCGTTATTCCGCACACGTTTAAAGCATAACTTATGTGATTATTCTCGTAACACTTATGTACGTTCCGCCTTCCGCAATACATAAATTTACATATAAGGTGTGTATGAGGAGATTTTCAAAGCAAAATTGGCCGAGAAGTCTCATTTAAGACCGGAAGGAAGTCAGATATATACCTACAGCAATAAAATTAAAAAAATACCTATTTGATACTTTAAATATTGGCTAAATTGGCAGTCATAAATGAACACTATTTCTAAGAATCAAGTTTGGGTTGTTTTGAACTATTTACCGTTAAATATAAAACGGTAATCACTGAAAGCTGTCCGAAAACACATAACGAAAACCAATTCACTGCAAAAGCTTTTGAAATACCTACTTAATGCTGTACACAATTATCGTCTGTAGGTAATAATGTTAAAAACAACATAATATATATATATATTATACAGGGTGATTGGAAGATGGGTGCAAAGCTTTAAGGCGATGATAGTACAGGCAATTCAGAACCATTTAAGCCATGGTTGTCTTAGACGAAGTCTTACCACTTTTTTTTTACCAATTTCTTAAGATTTTTTTCGAAAATTCCCAAAGTTTTAACTAAACTACTTATTTATGGCCAAATTGAATGATAAACGAATTCATTTTTATTGTATTTAATTAAAGTAATGTGTAAGCAATCTAGCAAAACATGTTTTAGGCCTCTGTGTCGTTAGACATTTTTTTTACAGATATTTAAAGTTCATAACAAATTTTAAAATTTATAAATACTTTTTGTAAACCTTATTTTAAAAATCACGGAGCGTGCTTTTTTTGTTCAAACCTTTTTGAAAACATGCTTGATAATCGCTCTTTCTTTTGAGGTAACATTTACGCAGATATCTTACAAATTATTGAAATTAGGACCTAAAAACCAATTTAAGGGAGAAATTTTAAATTTTAGGCAGTCTAAATAAAACAACATTTGAATTAAATTTATTTATGTTTCATGGTCAAAATGTTGTCCGTGATTCCTAATACAAGCACGGCTCCGTCTTCTCACTTCTGTTGTTGTTATTTTCAACATCATCTCCAGCTTCATTGTTTCAAACTCTGAATTCATTCTCTCTATCAGTTCTTCTCTCGTGTTTATTTCAACATTCGTATACACTAGCTCCTTGGCCCGGCCCCACACGAAAAAGTCCAGCAGGGCCAGATCTGGTGAGCGAGCGGGCCAAGGGATGGGTCCATCTCTGCCAATCCAGCTGTCAGGAAAACAATTATTTAAGTGTTCCCTTACATTTAACATCCAATGCGTTGGACAGCCGTCTTGCTGAAAGATGACTGTACTGTCTCTTGCGAATATCGGGACACCGGTTTCCTCTATCAGCTCTGGTAAATCCACTTGTAGAAAGTGCAAATCATTTTCACCATTGAAAGTCTCCGGTAAGAAGTGGGGCCCAATCAACGTCCTGCAAATTACTCCAGCCTCCAGAATTTCCTCTGAAACGACACCTGCTTCTTAAAATGTGGATTGTTGTCTTTGGCGGCCCATTCATGAAGGTTATGAAAGTTTTTAATGCCCTCCCTAGAAAACTTTAATTTGAAATCAATCTTGTGGACGGATGAAAGCAAATTTTCTAGGGCATTACAAACTTTCATAACCCACACAACACATAGGGAACATTTAAATAATTGCTTTCCTGACAGCTGGATTGGCAGAGATGGACCCATCCCTTGGCCCGCTCGCTCACCAGATCTGACCCTGCTGGACTTTTTCGTGTGGGGCCGGGCCAAGGAGCTGGTGTATACGAATGTTGAAATAAACACGAGAGAAGAACTGACAGAGAGAATGAATTCAGAGTTTGAAACAATGAAGCTGGAGATATGATGTTGAAAATAACAACAATAGAAGTGAGAAGACGGAGCCGTGCTTGTATTAGGAATCACGGACAACATTTTGACCATGAAACATAAATAAATTTAATTCAAATGTTGTTTTATTTAGACTGCCTAAAATTTAAAATTTCTCCCTTAAATTGGTTTTTAGGTCCTAATTTCAATAATTTGTAAGATATCTGCGTAAATGTTACCTCAAAAGAAAGAGCGATTATCAAGCATGTTTTCAAAAAGGTTTGAACAAAAAAAGCACGCTCCGTGATTTTTAAAATAAGGTTTACAAAAAGTATTTATAAATTTTAAAATTTGTTATGAACTTTAAATATCTGTAAAAAAAATGTCTAACGACACAGAGGCCTAAAACATGTTTTGCTAGATTGCTTACACATTACTTTAATTAAATACAATAAAAATGAATTCGTTTATCATTCAATTTGGCCATAAATAAATAGTTTAGTTAAAACTTTAGGAATTTTTGAAAAAAATCTTAAGAAATTGGTAAAAAAAAAGTAGTAAGACTTCGTCTAAGACAACCATGGCTTAAATAGTTCTAAATTGTCTGTACTATCTTCGCCTTAAAGCTTTGCACCCATCTTCCAATCACCCTGTATATATGTGTAATTTAAATTTAACGGCGAAAGTCTCGCAGTATTTACTGTTGATATGTAGGCGTGTGACTTTTAAAACTTTGTCGTGATATAAGCAGAAAGTTACAAATTAAACATCTAATTGTAATTGCCAGTTAACATGTGTGAATTTGTACAATTATTTGAACTTTAGTCTTGCTCAAATATTTGATGTATTCTAAATTAAACTTAATCTAACTTTGTGCAATATGATTAGCTTGAGACACACCATTTCATCGTAGCGAATGGTAATGCGGGCCACTCACGATCAAGTTCACCGTCAAGTTTGCAACGGACTTGAAGCCGCGTCCAGTAAACTTACCGTGTATGGGTATGCATGATAAGTCGACTTATCATGCAAACTTGACGGTGAACTTGATCGTGAGTGGCCGGCATTAGTCGACTTATCATGCATACCCATAGCCATACGCCGTCAAATTTACTGGACGCGGCTACAAGTCGCTGCAAACTTGACGGTGAACTTGATCGTGAGTGGCCCGCATTAGGTAAGATAGTACCTACTTATCGCTATCCCGACTGAGCTGGGTTCATTACGGCCTGTTTCAGAGGGTCGTACTCTCTATGTCAGTCTACGAAGATACGGGGCCGTCCGAAAGTAGGCGATCCTTCAAATCAAGTGTCAAATTAAATTTTTCGAACAGGCAAAAACACATCGCGTGTAGGGACACCTTTCAAACCGTGTTGTCATTCATTATTATACTTCGGGCCCCGAACTAATCTTATGTCCATAATTTAGAAGGAGTATTAAACGCCCGTAACTTCGGATTTCATGCTTAGGGAGTAGATGACTGATCTTACATAATGCACCCTGTGTATAGCTATCATTATGAATTCGTTCAAAAACATCGAAAATCATAATCGTTATGGAATAATTTATTTGACACATTGTTAAAGCCTCAGAGTAATAAAAAGTCATTACCAGCAGTGCTGTAAGCTCGTATTACAGGCTAATTATATTCGTCATAATATTCCCTCCGGTGTTTAATTATTCACTAACATATTCGCCATTTCCACGAGAACAATGGATTTGTACGGAACCGCTCCTGGCATAAACACGTGATTTCTTGACACTACGTGAATATAATGTTTCAAGACGGCAATCGTACTTCTGATTTGTACAAACTGCCGAAAGCTTGACCCAGCTCTATACAAGAGCTTGTCGGTTGTAATCCCGATCCACTTTGTACGTTTTCGTAGCAAACCGTAATTGGCTTTTACCTAACGCATTAAGAACGGCGTACGGGGAAGATAAAAAGCTGATAAATGTGGTGATAAATTTCATGTAGGCAGTGACTCGGATTCAATTAGAGTCGAGGAGGAAAAGCCCGCACTGAGGGTAGTACCCGGCGGGCAGCTGGTTGTCGGAATGACCGCTGCTGGCGCACATATTACACCCCGGTACAAATAATGAAATTGAAGCGATGCACTAAGCCGAGCTTTACCGGGATATTTGAAAATGATGTCATATGAGCTCGCTACGTCGTTGTCGCGGAGCTGGCACTAGTTTGCATAAAAAGGTCGGCATCTCGGCGGGATGAAAACTAGGTGTTCTGGATACACGTCACAAAAACTCGGTATATGAGGCACTACGTTTAACCGGATATGTGTCCCGGATACATGAACTATGAGACGCTGTGTGAGCGCGGAATAACTTCCAGTTGCAGCTTGAGTTTGTTGCGGTTATTTTTAGTTTTTTTAATTTGTATTGCATTTGCAACCAGATTCAATTGTGAACAGAAAAATATTGAAATGTAAAACAGACGGATATAATTATGATAAAGCTTGAGTTCTTGGGAGTAAACTGATTGTGGTAACACGATTGTCTAATTAAGTATGTGTTCTTTGTCGACGGAGAGCAGCCACTTAACACACGACACAGGTACAAATTATATTGAGATTGTAATCTGTAAAGCCCAACGTGGTGCCTCTGAATTCTGCAGATCTATTCTGTAACCACTTAGCGTACCGCGGCGACAATAATATAAGTAATGTTGGCTTTGTGTTAATTTTACCAAGAAAAGCTTTCTGTAATAATTTTGTATAAAATCTACATAGTAGAATGTGTTCTTAAAAATGTTTTTTTACTTCAAGTAGCCTATATATTAATCCAGGGTGTCAGCTACCTCCATACAAAATTGTATCAAAATTGGTACAGCCTGAGCCTGGGCTTGAAGAAGTAACAAACATATAAACACACACTCACAAACTTTCGCCTTTATAATATTACTGAATAATTTATAATAATATGGCTGCTTTAAGACCTACTTTACTTTCAAATACCAAAACATTAGTCAACTCCAGCTCTTTTCTTTGATAAAATAAACCTCGACTTATACCTACAAGCGTAGGAGCAAAAGAGTCGCACAAGTTTATTTTAATTAAAATCTAATCATGAATTTGTGTGTGCCGCTCAAAGTTTATACCTTACACCTGCGCGGCACCCATTCTTGTCTCAACTTACCAAAAAGTTGTGGCTTTGTTACGGACTGTGGCACCAAGGACCGAAATTACAACACGAGGGCCACTGTCAGTTACATGACGTGTAATAATAAGGTATGAAATAGCAACTTACATATCCGCTAAATAAGGAAATAAAAGGAAAGAGCTGGGCGCACAATAAATTATACGTAAAGTAAGGTCTGTCAAACACGAAACTTAGGCACCTTCCTGTTTAAATTTTAAATTCTATTCTGAGTGGGATCTAAATTCTAGAGTAAACACGTGGTTTTGTACGTATGTACGGTACATAGGTACTCATGTACCAAACCTCACCGATGTTCATGTATAGGTTGTAGAAACGGCGGCATTACACAAAATATTTTAGGCACATTAATGTATTTTTGTAAACAGTCGTAACTCGTATGTATAATTAAACCTCGTGCCATATACTGGGGCGTGTATTACCTAAAATAATAACA
The DNA here is from genome assembly GCA_963082905.1 of Oligia fasciuncula. Taxonomy (NCBI): domain Eukaryota; kingdom Metazoa; phylum Arthropoda; class Insecta; order Lepidoptera; family Noctuidae; genus Oligia; species Oligia fasciuncula. Next base: position 7,554,813 of record OY720395.1, on the reverse strand, counting down.
TACGCAGGACATTGCTCTCAGCTCTCATTTTATGTTTCCAGATTACATTAACCACCTATTAAATCGTTATTTGAAACATAAAAAGGTTCGAACGTTTATTTATAATATTGTGGGTTTTAATAACAACTAGCTTCACAAATGAGAATAATAATCGCAATCGTCGAATTAAAATGGACTCTTTTGTCAAATTCACGCAACAAAGAGGAGAATTTTGTTAATCTCTCTTTGAGAAACCGCAGTCCTGAAAGCCCAGTGGCATTGGTTGAAACGGAAAATAGATTACTGCTGTGTTTCAATGGGAAAAAGCAATAAACATTATTTTGCCGAATACCGAAGGGTGCGCGACTAATGTAAATTCACTCACACGCTCTAGATTAAGTAATAAAGAGTCGAGGAAAAAGTGTGATTTTAACTTTAAGCTCAGTCCATATAGAAAGTAACATAAAAAGAGAGATGAGAGAGTTTTTACAAAAGCTTGTAATAAAATGAACCCTCTTTCTGTACCTACACACGGGAAAATCAGTAAGCCACTTTAAAGGCGTGCAGTAAAAGACCTGAGTGACAAAATGTGCTCATGCAAAATGTTAACGAGTGTAATTTTTCAGATGGTACCGGGAGGGTTCAACGTACCCCTTGGATGTGACGATAGCTCACGCCAAGACTCGCTCGGAGCCGACTGTGGCGACCCTGACCCTCATGCCGACGAGGGAAGACGATGGCGCAGTCTTCCGGTGCGTGGTGTGGAACAGAGCCATGTCCGAGGGCCAGCAGCTCGATGCCTCGGTCGATCTCAGTGTCAATTGTAAGTATTTTAAATACTACTAGCTTTTTTTATCCGTCTTTGTTGATTTATTACCTACTAGCAGCGGCCCGCGGTTTCACCCGCATAAGTATCGATCCCGTGTGAATATCCGGATAAAAAGTATCCTATTTGTTGTTCTGATGTATAAGTTATAATACTGTAAAGTTTCACCAAAATCCGTTCAGTAGTTTTTGCGTGAAAGAGTAACAAACATCCATCCATCCTCATAAACTTTCGCGTTTATAATATTAGTAGGAGCAGGATTTCACCATCTCACCGGACGGGGAGGGGCCGTCCCATCTCATCTCTTCCCTTCCCATCCCCCCATCCTTCAACGGGCCCTTTAAATTCTATTACAATATATTTTATTATGCTTCATTTTAGTAGGTCACTTGTAATTAAATTGTTTCCATATAAAATACGATTTTATTAAAACCGGGTTTCAAAATGTAATAAATAAAAGTAAATATTCGTTAAAACTGTTAAAAGGTATCTAAGCACTTTATAATTTACTTCCGAGAAGGGTCCACTACGAACACATCAACAATTACCAGGATGCCGGTTGTCGTGGAAATGAAAGGAAAACATTGTTTATCTATCAGCTGCGTTAATTCTCACGCGAATTGTAAAAGTCAACCGCGCCGGTAAGGAACACGGCTGGCCGGCGACACGACGACGCTGAATTATATCAGTGCATTATGACATTCTTATAGCCAGTACTCCTTATATCATTTTAACGCTCTTCTCCTTCAAGTCGTTTAAAGTAATTTAGAGCTCGCAATTTTCGGGAAACGAAGTTTTTTATACCAACTACTTGCAAGCCCCGCGGTTTCAACCGCATAAGTGTCGATCTCGTGAAAATATCGGAATAAAAAGTATTCTAAGTATGTATTATTCTAATGTATAAGCTATATTACTGTAAAGTTTCAACAAAATCCGTTCAGTAGTTTTGGCGTGAAAGAGTAACAAACATCCATACATGCATCCTCGTAAACTTTCGCGTTTATAATATTATTAGGAAGTAGGATAGTAGCTGGTAGGTACCCTAGAAACAGCAATGCTGAACTGAAACTAGTAGCTGTGTCATGAAGACATCACGTTCACGTTACAGTACAGACTGAAATCAATATCGATGCAATTTATCACGTTTGGAATCCGCACTGCGAGCGTCTGTCCCCGGTGTGTGATTGGGCACATCCATAGTGGTCACCCGTTACTTGAATAACCGGTTAAATTATCATTACTTAACGTTGAAATATAGCCCTTAAGGATTATATTAAATTATTCTCGAATCAAGCTTTGAATTATAAGCAAGTAATAAGACAATACAGGCCAACGTCGACTTGACTTACCCCAAATGTTAGGTTAGTGAACCAAATATATAATTGATAATTGTATTCTACCAGTGTATGTAAACAACAGGTTCATTAATCACGTAGGTATATAAGCACGTACATTTTGTTTCTTCGTACTTGTAGTGTTATACTTAGCCAGTTACGTCATTCAATTCCTTTCACGCTCCGAATAAACCTATTCACGAATTTGGTTAAGGGTGTCCCGAATCTGAAAAACAAGTGTAACAATAACTTGTTTGTACATCCTCTGAATATTTCCGAGAGCCTATATTTGCTTGTTATTTCATTTATCAAGAAGTTTTTTATTAGGATTAAAGAAGAAAGAAGTCGCAAATAAATAAGGTTGTATTTTCATTTGTACGAAATAAAAAAGTTTATATTTATTCTCTTTTTGGAATTCGTAGGAAGACTTTGATTATTAACATATTTGACTTATTATCAGTTTTAGGATTTCCTATTTACATTAAATGTATTTTATTTCTTCGAAGTGGGTAGAGCTTCGTAGTAAAATCTTATTTTCGTACAATAAATCTTTGATGATTTGCTGCTCGTAAAACTTTGATGTTTTCTTCAAGTCTACCATTTTCGTCTCTAAAGTCCTTTTGTATTTGAGTAGAGATAATAATAATGACATGGTTTTTATTAATTAGTTTTATTAACCCTGTTGTAATTATTTCTGTAAAATCACTGACCTACCTACACTAATGTTATAAAGATATAATATTTGATTTTTGTAGGTATGTATGTTTGTTACGTTTAACTCTAAAACGGCTGAACGGATTTAGATGAAATTTGGCACATGGATAGACCATGGCTTGGCAAAGGACAAAGGCTACTTTTCATCCTGGATCCCAGACGAAGTCGCGGGCAACAGCTAGTAATTAATAACCTTAGTTAGAATTAATACTTACTTTATCACAAGTCTTTCAAAAAGTATTTGTTGTCCAGAGAGAAAAGGTTAACTTTAGCCAAGATTTAATAGCTCGTCGTTAGTTCTGAAACTGCTATATGAAAGTCGTACGTCGTGTGTAAAGAAGCCGGCAGATAGTGTTTGTACGAACTCCTTTCGCGCGTTCAAATGTAGACGGCGTGCAGCGTCTCGGCCATAGGAATCCCTGAGCGAAGCCAGCGGCCATCAAGGAAACGCAAAAGCTCTCGGCAAATAACCTCAATGACCTAAACTTGCTCCCGCTGTACCTCGGGAATGGAATCCTGCTCGCTATTATTTACATGACCCTACTGTGCAAATACAAGGCTATGAATGTTCTTGGTTTGTTTTGGTACTGATATATTGCTATTTATTTTATAGTAATTTACGTCGCCGTTATTAAAATTACCAGACTACGAAGCCGAAAAGCCTTTTGGATTTGCTTAGACAAGTAATACCTTAGGTTAGGATTCAAATTAAATGAAGTAAAACTTGAGTACCTTTTACTTAATTAAGTTCCTTATGTACACTCTGTGGAACGGTATTACGACGAGCAATATAAAAATTTAAAAAGCCACTAACTTATCATGAAATATTTCCGAAACCAATATAGGTTCTTGAAGTGAAAAGTAACATTCAAATGTATTTAATAATTAAAAAACACCTAATTGGAACAAAATATAAATAATTTGTTAGAGAGGGAAAAAACAAAATAAGGCTCGTATTACATTTCGTTTTTTCATCCATGAGTTTGAAGAGGCCAGTAGGTACTTATGTAATAAGGTTTTATGTGAATATAATACTGTTTTAAAGATTTTTTTTACTTCATGAAATTAAATTAGGTATGTGGTAAGTTTAAGAGATATTTAGATTTCTTTTGGCACTTTGCAAGTCGCTCTTTTATATTGCTCGTGAATGTATTTACAGACTTTGGTAGGGATTAGAATTGAGTCCATAAATGTTTTATAACATACTAGCAGCGCCCCGCGGTTTCACCCGTATAAGTGTCGATCTCGTAGGAATATCGAGATAAAAACTATCCTATGTCCTTCCCCGGGATGCAATCTATCTCTCTCCCAATTTTTTTCGAAATCCGTTCAGTGGTTTAGGCGTGAAAGGTAACATACAGACAGACAGAGTTACTTTCGAATTTATAATATTAGTATGGGTTGAAAAAGTCGTTGAAATAGACAGCATTCATAGAGACAGTTATTCTGACTCTCCGGACATGTCATAAAAATATTAGGTACATACGTATTCTGAAAAATCTCAACTCTATTTCAAAACCTGTGTGGTCTTAAAGTATAACATTTGCAGGCTTCTAACCGTTATTCAAACCTTTTTTTATTTATTACAGCTTTGACCGTAGTCAGGCTTTTATTTTGGTTTAACTGGTTTTTGTTGCCCCAAATGGCTTTTAAAAACGTTCATGAAAAATATCTGAGCCTTTACAGTCATGCTTGCTTGTATTTCCCGGAAGGAAGAGGTAGTGTGTGGATATGTATACGGGTACCTATACCAACACTGCAGATCCACACTCCGTCAGTAGGTAAGTGCTAGGCCCTTTGTGCAAACACGTTTTTCTTTCCGTGAAAAACCACGGTTTATTCGCCGTGTGTAGGGTAGGCACGATTGTTAGTGTTGTATCGATCAATAGAAGTTACGGACATTTTTTTTTTGTTACGGCTTGGTTTATTCGCATGGTCGTCAGTGTTTTTTTTTTATACAAAACATTGCCCCACACTAGGAATTTCTCCTGTATTGTGGGTGGTGTGGGTTCACATACACAAACAGCCAGACCCGGAACAACTGCTTGTAGGTCATACAAATATTTGATCCGTGCGGGAATCGAACCCGCGACACGCAGCGCAAAAGTCAATCGCTTAACCACTGCGCCAACCGTGCCGTCGTTGTATAGATCACTATCATCACTATGGAAGCTTGTTGACACACACGTTTTTTCTACGGCGCGGTTTATTCGCCGTACCGTAAAGAAATCGTGTCGTGTATAAAGGGCTTCATGAGTCCTGCGCAATAGGGCTAGCCTATTAGACCGAGCACAAATCTAGACTGGCTACCAAGAATTTCCTAATGGAAAAACCAAATAACACTTTAAGCTGGGCTTTAAAATTTTAGTCTAAACTTTTCTTGAGTTTAATTTAGAGTCCGTTCTATCTGCTTTTGTAACAGCTTTGTTTAAAGCAAGAAGCATTTGTAGTAGTTCCAGTTGGTTTAGGCCAGACCACACGTTAAGACAAATCCCGCAATCGAAAGTTGGCCAGGTGTAGGTACCGACCAGCGAACAAAAACTATGTTTTTGTTGTGGTTAGCCAACAATTACTCAAAGGAGAGGTATGGTAGGTACCTATAGAGTAACGATGATATGATATTAAGATCGTTTACGCGGTACGGCATTTCATACAAACTTTCAAGCCCTTATTTTTCGAAATGAATTAACCGATATTAATAAAACTTCATACGCTTATGCAGGATACAAAGGTCTAAAAAGTTAGTAGAGAACATTTTCGAAAAATAGTGTTACAGTCAAATTGACCGATTTTAAATTTTCCATAGAAACAGAGATTTCCAGCTATCTTTTTTTAAATAAGATATTTCGAAAATGTTCTCTACTAACTTTTTAGACCTTTGTATCCTGCATAAGCGTGCTACGGCAAAAATAAAACCTTTTTTCTCTTCAACTTTAAAGTCACAATCTTTACATTATTATTATTTTTATATTTGTGAAAAAAACAGCGCTTTATCTCTTGTCGTCTTGAATCATTTTCAAAAGAAGCTCCTAAAGTCTTATCTCATTAAAATTCTTATATTTCCTGTGCTTAGCATTAAACGCTACATAAATCCGCTCCACAATAAACTTTATACATTTTTAGGGGCTACAAACATCTTTTCGGAATTGTTAGTGCAAATAAAGATAAATTGAAGAAATAACAAAGCGAGAGAAAGCTGAACTAGATTAAGCTGACTTTATTATGTCCTATATTTATCATTATGTGGGCCTAGTAACGAGATGGGTACTGAGCCTATAGTTATTTCCCGGGCACACTTCCAATACCAGGCTATAAGTGCATGACATAGTTAATTGTTGCGATCTTTTTAACGCCAAAATGTTACTGTTATAAAAAGTCCATTGACCTCCCGTTGTATTTTTATTCGAGTCGATGTTTAAAGATGCAACTGCAACCACATCTGTGTTCAATGCTCGGAAATTGGGTTAGGTAATTGAAATAAAAAGTTAAGAAGAAACGATAAGATCGTTTTGATGCTCACATCTCGCAACAGCATCTGGATACTGTTTATTATGAACTGACCTGAATAAGCAACATCTTTCACCAGCTGAAGAACATGCATCGTGCATGCGCGCCAGTGCATGTTTTAATTCTGACGGATTCTGTAAACAAATGTATTATTGGTAAGCTTCGAACAGCTAACCGGACCAGCACATCCGCTTCCTTTGTACAATGTTAATACTACAAACCGTCGACAGCAATACACACAACACGTGCGGTGAAACTATTTCCTTGTTTATCGATTGAGAAATTTTTGCGAAATCATTCATTCATAACATTTCACATTTAACGTAATGTTGTTATTGTTTTAGATTTTCCTCGCGTTGAAGTGGCTCCTGAAAATCCTTTGCGAGTAGAAATCGATGGTGTGGCTACCATGGAATGTAAAGTCGATGCCAAGCCCAAGGTGAGCACCGTGAGATGGACGAGAAACGGCAAATACATCTCAAACTCTTTCACACATACTATCCAGGGAGTCACAGTGCAGGATGCGGGAAAATATACATGCAGCGCTGACAACGGCTTGGGGCGCCCCGGAGAGAAAGAAATGTACCTCGATGTACTTTTCCCTCCGAGTGTTACAGTAGAGTCCAAAACTTATGAAGCCGAGGAAGGCGGAAATGTCGAAATCCGTTGTGAAGTCTCTGCAAATCCTGAGCCTACATCTATTGAATGGACGATGGAAGGAAAACCTGACTTCCATCAGAGCGGCAACACTCTTACTTTATCAAGAGTGAACGCCGAGATGGCCGGAACTTACGTTTGTCGAGCTGTGAATGTAATATCATCTAGCAATGGAAAGCGTACAGAGCGATTTAACAGTGCATCAGTGGCTGTGCTAGTGCGACACAAACCTGGTCGTGCGTACATCAGTCCTGACCGGCCAGTGGCCCAGGAAGGGGCAGGAGTCACTCTTACCTGTAGTGCCAAACCACCAGGCTGGCCCGCTCCGCAGTACCGCTGGTTCCGAGATATGGATGCTACTTCAGACGTAAAGCCCGCAGTGCTCGCTACAGGCAATCAATACTCTATACCTAGTGCACACCTTGGAAGTGAAGGTGTTTACCATTGTCAAGCTACAAACGAATTAGGTCACGGCGAGCTAGCCTCCGTCACCCTAGAAGTTCACCAGCCGCCTCGTTTCCAAACCAAATTACAAACTCACATGACGAAACGCTCGGGAGAACAAGACTTCACGGTCACTTGCAGTGCAAACGGCAAACCGCGCCCTAATGTTAAATGGTTCAAGGACAACGCAGAGATTAAAGCCGATACGAATCTATACGAAGTCAAAACTGATATAACCGAGAGCAGTAACGCCGTCTACACTGTTCAAAGTACTCTTAAATTCAACGGAAAGGCGAGACCGAATACTAATGACCTATTGCCGGACGATCGGGGTATCTATTCCTGCGCATTCGAGAACGAGGTTAAGAAAGTCGAGTCTACGATGCATCTTCGAATAGAACGTGAGTATACAAGAAAATATGGTTTACCATGATGAAATCTCATAACTTTAATTAGCAAATATATAGAAAAAGAAATTCGCTCTTCATAAAGAACTTAATTATTTTTTTCTTTACTTTTTCTCTTCCTTTACCAGTATAGAAATAGATAAATAATGAATAGGTAAAGGAAATTAGAATGTATATAATACATGTTAATTCATTATTAATTAATTAGTCAGGGAGTAGTAACTGGGTTGTGGAGGTCAGATAGGCCGTCGATCCATGTAAAATACTGGTATTCAGCTGCATCCGGTTAGACTGGAAGCCGACCCCAACATAGTTGGGAAAAGGCTAGGCAGATGATGATGACAAATTAATTCATAGCTGTATTTTTTTTAACCTTGTTATCCTCATTTCAGACGAACCCATATCAATTCGGCAACATAATAAAGTTGCTTTCGATGTCATGGAAATGGCTGAAATAGTATGCAGGGTTCAAGCATACCCGAAACCAGAGTTCCAATGGTTTTACGGATCTAACACTGCGCCGCTGCAGATGTCTTCTGACGGACACTACGAAATAAATACTACGACCGACAACAACGACTCATACCGCAGTGTTCTTAAAATAAAGACCGTAAAACCGCAAGACTACGGGGAGTACTACTGCAAAGTGAAGAACTCGCTAGGAAGCATACGACCTCAAATCAAGTTACAGCCAAAAGGCGCTCCGGAGTCGCCTCGATTGTTGGAGAGCCAAAAAGTGGGGCCCACATACGTGACTTTGAAGTGGGAGGCTGGTTTTGATGGAGGGTTGTCGAGCACGAAATACTTCGTGCGTTACCGGCGCGAGACCCTTCGGGGCGCGGGTGCATCCGCCAGTTCCGAGCACTGCGCCTCGGACCGCACCTCCGAGTTCGACTGGATGGAGTACGACTGCGGTCGCATCAACCCCTGCAACGTCACCAGGCTGGACCAGCACAACACCTACTCTTTCAAGGTAACACACTTTTCAATTAAACCTGAATATTATTTTTGAAACAGTATTTGTCATTAAAATAGAAAGGATCTCATGTTTTATTTTTATATGACAATCACATCGATATAATGATAATAATATGTGTGCTAGTTAGCGACTGGTAGATTGTTGGGTTACTTAGGTAATTACTTGTTTATCTCTGATAAATCAATAAGATATTTAAAAAAAACGAGATTTTTGAGGTAAAATGTGGAACAAGAAACTACCTACTTCTTAGTTTCTTAATAAAGTGCCAAAGTAGACATTACTAGCTATTGTGTAATTTTCAAAGGAATTGATTCCTTTGAAAATGACACAAAAACTCTTCTTAGCAACGTTAGTGATGGACCGAAATAATTTTTTACTCAGCCTCAACAGGTTTTACCGATCTCTATATCTTTTTTAGATTCCAATGAATACGATTTATTTGTTGAACAGTCGGTTGCATGAAATTAAGCACAGACTGTCAAAGTATCGTGTAAAATTGCGTTACAATCTGAAAAATAGTGCTAATACAATTCAATGTAATGTAGTTACAAATGGCGGCGGGGTAGTAAGTTGCACGCTAGTGAGCTTACAAACCTGTCTGACTCTTATCGAAGTGCGTGAAATTCAACCGAAGTTCGGCAAAACTATCGCTTCTCCACAGAATGTTCGAAGTCGACGTCGTTCGACAGAATCTACATTTAGTCTCGGTCCAACACTAGTAAATTAGGCCAGCTTTGGTTTCAGATATAATGTCGCCCCAAGTCATTGTAGGAATTGTAATTTCAGTTAGGATTAATCCCACATGAGGTATTAACTTACATTTTTGTTTTTCATTGTTATCGCTACCGACAGCAACTCACATTTGTTTTCAAGGTAAATCATTCGGCGCGTGCCGTTAGTTTATTTAAGTTTACAATCTTCTCTTTACGTTTTGTGCCGTCGCTATGGTTTCCGACACGCTTTAGAATGCTCACAAATGTGTCGTTCGCCTCTTCGAAGTTCTAAATTGAATTTTCAACTGCAGGTGAAAGCGGTCAACACTAAGGGGCAGAGCAATTACTCGAATGAGATTACGGTGACAACGAAGGTGGACAAAATAAATCCTCCGGAGCAGGTGACGTACGACCCGAGCTCGCAGGCGATAGCCTTCACCGTCACCCCGACCTGCCTGTCGCTGGTGGGGGTCGTCGAGGGACTGGCTTCCATGGGAGGTACCGCGGGATGGCAGGTAATAACACCTATAAACTACCTATTTTCTTTCTTATTATGTAAATACTTAATGCTACTGCACACCACACCCTCACAGTTCTTTAATGTTACCGCACGTGTTACGCTTTACGTGTAAGCTTCAGGTGTAATATACCTTGTTTAATTTGCATTTTGATATCAAGCGCTTTAGGTATATTGTTGGTTGGAAAATAGACAAATACGTAGGTGATTTACAGTCACACTTTAACAAGTTATTGTTTTGTAAGAAGTTGGAAAAAATATTACGTGCCAAGTATCAATGTACTTAGCAAGTACGATCCAATAATTGGTACACTTTGTCGATCCTGTCGGGTCACTGACTGATCCAGTTAACATTTTAAAATCGAAAATCGAATATGTAAAGAGCAAAAATTACTCCGTACCTATGTACAGTCACGAGCATAAATATCGTGCACCTATGCAAGATTGAAAGCTATTTTCTCTAAAAGTATTGATAAAAATAGTTGTGTAATAATTTCATAGTGGTTACGAACAGACTTCTCTAAACCACACTTATGAAATAGGTCTTTCTTCAAAAGTTGAAACCGTTATTTCACGAGAAAATCGCTTTTGAACGTTGCGTAAATGAGAGGTGTCTAAGCTCGTGACTCTACCTACCTACATTTAATGAATATTATAAAATTAAACTTAGAGAATACCACGTGTAGAGTCGTAGGCAGTAGGTAAGTAGTGTTTGTAATTGAAATGCCACGAACCCTATGGATAACTTCTTGGAAGTAGGTGCTTTAAAGTATCAAAGTGTATAATTAAAATAACATACTTACAGGAAAGATAACCTAGTTAGGTACATTTACTTATTTATTTAAGTAACCTGCTATGAAAGTAACAACATAGATCTACTATTCGAGAATTTCTTGATTCTTATTAATAATCGCATTGTTCTATAGAATTTTAACAACCGGCATCAAAAATTACTCGTCTTCATTAGTAAGTGATCTTCTAACTCTTCAAACGAAATATATTTTCTAGGAATGCGCTTCCCATTAGATTCGAGCGGGTCGGATACAACATGCCAGACATTCTGTGCAAGAAATAATTACTCCGACAGCAGAATGTGAATGAAAATACGGACTACATTGAAGTTTCAACTGTGTGTTAAGAGCGTTTACGCCGCCGTAGCGTACGGCATTTCATACAAACTTTCAAGCTCTTATTTTTCGAAATTAATAAACCGATTCTAATGAAACTTCATACGCATAAGCAGGATACTAAGGTCTAAAGAGTTAGTAGAGAACATTTTCGAAATGTCTTATTTAAAAAAAGATAACTGGAAATGTCTGTTTCTATGGAAAATTTAAAATCGGTCCAATTTGGCTGTAACACTATTTTTTTAAATTGTCCTCTACTAACTTTTTAGACCTTTGAATACTGCTTATGCGTATGAAGTTTCAATAAAATCGGTTCATTTATTTCGAAAAGTAAGGGCTTGAAAGTTTGTATGAAATGCCGTACGGCGCTCTTCTTGAGGCAACTAAGTTTAAAACGATTACGACTGCCAAGCGTAACGATTTTGGCGATATTCACCAAACTGTGGGTTTTGGCTGAATGCGGATGAAGCCCATGTTTAATAGTGAACATATTCCGATGCTATACAAATGCTGTTAAGTTATGTTTGCGGAGGTTCAAAGCACTGGTATAATTTGTATCTAAAATAAATTCAGCATCCAGAATAAAAATACAGGGTGATTGGAAGATGGGTGCAAAGCTTTAAGGCGAAGATAGTACAGACAATTTAGAACCATTTAAGCCATGGTTGTCTTAGACGAAGTCTTACTACTTTTTTTTTACCAATTTCTTAAGATTTTTTTCAAAAATTCCTAAAGTTTTAGCTAAACTATATATTTATGGCCAAATTGAATGATAAACGAATTCATTTTTATTGTATTTAATTAAAGTAATGTGTAAGCAATCTAGCATGACATGTTTTAGGCCTCTGTGTCGTTAGACATTTTTTTTACAGATATTTAAAGTTCATAACAAATTTTAAAATTTATAAATACTTTTTGTAAACCTTATTTTAAAAATCACGGAGCGTGCTTTTTTTGTTCAAACCTTTTTGAAAACATGCTTGATAATCGCTCTTTCTTTTGAGGTAACATTTACGCAGATATCTTACAAATTATTGAAATTAGGACCTAAAAACCAATTTAAGGGAGAAATTTTAAATTTTAGGCAGTCTAAATATAACAACATTTGAATTAAATTTATTTATGTTTCATGGTCAAAATGTTGTCCGTGATTCCTAATACAAGCACGGCTCCGTCTTCTCACTTCTGTTGTTGTTATTTTCAACATCATATCTCCAGCTTCATTGTTTCAAACTCTGAATTCATTCTCTCTGTCAGTTCTTCTCTCGTGTTTATTTCAACATTCGTATACACCAGCTCCTTGGCCCGGCCCCACACGAAAAAGTCCAGCAGGGTCAGATCTGATGAGCGAGCGGGTCAAGGGATGGGTCCATCTCTGCCAATCCAGCTGTCAGGAAAGCAATTATTTAAGTGTTCCCCATGTGTTGTGTGGGTTATGAAAGTTTGTAATGCCCTCCCTAGAAAATTTGCTTTCATCCGTCCACAAGATTGATTTCAAATTAAAGTTTTCTAGGGAGGGCATTAAAAACTTTCATAACCTTCATGAATGGGCCGCCAAAGACAACAATCCACATTTTAAGAAGCAGGTGTCGTTTCAGAGGAAATTCTGGAGGCTGGAGTAATTTGCAGGACGTTGATTGGGCCCCACTTCTTACCGGAGACTTTCAATGGTGAAAATGATTTGCACTTTCTACAAGTGGATTTACCAGAGCTGATAGAGGAAACCGGTGTCCCGATATTCGCAAGAGACAGTACAGTCATCTTTCAGCAAGACGGCTGTCCAACGCATTGGATGTTAAATGTAAGGGAACACTTAAATAATTGTTTTCCTGACAGCTGGATTGGCAGAGATAGACCCATCCCTTGGCCCGCTCGCTCACCAGATCTGACCCTGCTGGACTTTTTCGTGTGGGGCCGGGCCAAGGAGCTAGTGTATACGAATGTTGAAATAAACACGAGAGAAGAACTGATAGAGAGAATGAATTCAGAGTTTGAAACAATGAAGCTGGAGATGATGTTGAAAATAACAACAACAGAAGTGAGAAGACGGAGCCGTGCTTGTATTAGGAATCACGGACAACATTTTGACCATGAAACATAAATAAATTTAATTCAAATGTTGTTTTATTTAGACTGCCTAAAATTTAAAATTTCTCCCTTAAATTGGTTTTTAGGTCCTAATTTCAATAATTTGTAAGATATCTGCGTAAATGTTACCTCAAAAGAAAGAGCGATTATCAAGCATGTTTTCAAAAAGGTTTGAACAAAAAAAGCACGCTCCGTGATTTTTAAAATAAGGTTTACAAAAAGTATTTATAAATTTTAAAATTGGTTATGAACTTTAAATATCTGTAAAAAAAATGTCTAATGACACAGAGGCCTAAAACATGTTTTGCTAGATTGCTTACACATTACTTTAATTAAATACAATAAAAATGAATTCGTTTATCATTCAATTTGGCCATTAATAAGTAGTTTAGTTAAAACTTTGGGAATTATCGAAAAAAATCTCAAGAAATTGGTAAAAAAAAAGTGGTAAGACTTCGTCTAAGACAACCATGGCTTAAATGGTTCTGAATTGCCTGTACTATCATCGCCTTAAAGCTTTGCACCCATCTTCCAATCACCCTGTATATTGTTAGGTAATAATGGCAAAGGGCGTACGCGTTGAACAAAACTGTGCCTACCAATTTGTCGTCCAAGTAGATTTAGAAAACCACACAAAAAGAAGCATTACTTTTTTACCTCAGTCCGAACAAAGGTTAATATAATTTCTTGCATAACAGGTAGTGGATACGGTGACGCTCCGTCTTTCGGGCGCGGTGGCCACAGTGCAGGAGGCCACAGTCGAGCTGCCCAGTAAGACAACCCGTACGACCACCCGACACGTCACTGACCCTCCCCTGGACGACTTTAACCCCCGCATACGACTCAAGCTTTGCTTGCAAGTCAATCAAGATGTTTGCAGCGAATACACGGAAGCAGAGAGTGAGTAATTACTTGTAGACTACGTAATTTAAATATTCATTGAGTTGTTATGGGGCTTCGCAGTTAAATATTAAAGGCAAACCTAAAAGAAAAACAATAACAACATTTTAGGGGTTTCGTTTGTGAAATGCCACAGACGCTGATTTATTTTTAGCTGTTCACTTTAAATCTGACGTCCTCTCGACGACGGCCAATTTTATTAACTTGTATCTAGGTAAATGTCATTATGATATAATACACAATTTCTATGAAAGCATTAATAACTAGGGCAGACCGACTCGAGTGCCTTTAATCTTTTCGCTCAAGTAAATTATTTCGGAAAATAGCAACCTTAAAATCGCTAAACCTTACAAACTGGAATACAGAAATCCTCGTAGATTAACTTTGATTAATTATGAATAGAACTAAAACATGTGGTTATTATGACTGTGTTTCTCTTAACAGTTGGAACGTCGTACATCAAGGAAACGTCTGCTAGAACCACGGCCGCCATTGTAGGAATATTCGTCACTACTGTTGTGGTCCTTCTGTTCGTGGGACTGTTGTTACTGATCTACCAGTGCAGACGCAGGCCCAACAAGAAAGATAGATCTAAAGACTACGAAATGGACTCGATGAGGCCAGCTAAAGTGACACCACAGAACCAGGCCCCACCGCCGTATTATCCTAGCTCTGGTATGGAGAACAAAGCTCTCGAACATTCGATGGACATGGCGTTGTCCATGGATGACTCAAAGACTGCGGTATACGCGACACAAGGAGGCTACTCCTATCATGTACCACCGCACACTCAACCTCATCCCGGACAAACTATGCCGAATTCCGATTGTAAGTATAATTTCGTCTAAGATCTTTGTGTCCACACTTTCACATTTTTCTCATCAATACATCTTATTAATGTGTAGGTACTTTTACGTTTCTTTGTAGTTGTGTTGAACACGAAGTATATAATTTCATTTTGATTTTCACTCTATTATGTTGATTTATTTTTCTTATATGCATTCACTAAGGACTAACTACAGTCGCCATAGAAGGTAAAAACAACCTATATCTGGACAGCACGCTTTGCATGTCGCGTTTGATCCTCCCAAAATCCCACTGTCCGATATTAAACTAGGAAATTGTCCGCAGGGGTAAATATGGGCTTCATAGAGAACAGCTACACTAACAGTAACAACGGGGGCAGCGTGAACTCCCAGGACTCGTTGTGGCAGATGAAGATGGCAGCGGCTAATAATGCTGCGACGTTGCCAGCTCACCAGGTGCTTGATCGTCAAAGCAACTACGACTACGATCCTATCTCGCATGCGGGCTATCGCAACATCGACGACTACGCGCATTACTCGCACCTGCCGCACGCCAGCCAGCCGCCCGTTCCCAACGACTACGACATGCGCGCCGCACAGAACCCCTCGCGACAGGAGTACTGCTCCGACCCTTACGCCTCCGTGCACAAGCCCAAGAAACGGATGGATCAACACATTGGTAAGTGTTTTATCCCTTCACCACCGATTAATAATAGAAACACTTTGTTCTCGCAACGAGTTTTTCTTGCGCTACGAAAAGTTGTTCATAAATTACTACGATAAATTTTCGTGGCGCGTAGCCGCTCGGTAATGACCTTACGCCCACACTTGCAAAACACCGTGGCTTCTGGTAAAAAACTGCCAAAAAATATGTTTATTTAAATATGTATATGTTTATAGAAGCTAGACTTTATGCCGAGGATAAAATCTAGATTTTATAGTACCTAGTAGTACCTATGTACTACTATCGTTTTTATCCTTGATTGTTTAATTGGTATATTAGGTGTTTATTTTGCTATGGCGATAGTCAGAGGCTTCAGTCGTAGTCAAGGTGAATTAACTAAGGTTGTTGTAGATAATTGAGGAGTAGGATGACAATCAGTAGGTACAGCATGTTGTCTTTCATCAGAATCGCCGTACCATGAGGTGAGCGGTCTGCCGGAGTACGGCATGCGCGCGGAGGAGGGCGGCGCCGAGGAGAAGCCGCTGCACATGTCGCTGGGCTACGACGAGTCGCTGGAGTCGGGCTACTCCACGCCCAACTCGCGCGCTCGTCGCGTCATCCGCGAGATCATCGTATGAACTCGGCTATAAGACGGGTGACGCTCGGCCGCGCTCGTGACGCGTCGCGCTCCCGAGTCCGCCCCTGAGTTCCACTTGTTACCCCTATCTGAAGGCCTAACATGAACACACATTGCCAGTCAGTTCAACGACTGTTACTGTGCGAAACTCGTATTGTAAGTGAAGTTGGTGGGATACACCTGAATTTTGCGCAGCTGTTGCTTTTCATAACAAGTTATGTATAGCTAGTGCGTGAGAACAGTTCATTTTTTGTGATAAGTCGAGTAAAATATTTTTATACAGGGAAGGAAAATTGAACTAGAAATAAGTCGGTGGTGACGCATTACAAACTTCGCGAGTGCCGTGGAACTTGAAGTGTTATAATTAACTCGTAAAACGGAAACCAAATTGCGTATTTAACAGGTGATTTAATTTGCAAATTTTGTTTTCATTTTGGGAACTGAATTTCATCTTAGGGTTGATTTTTCAATCATCTGATAACTTTATTCGAGGAATAATTTTGAAATTTTGACAATTATTGCATACAAAAACTCAGATGTCAATTTTATTCCTCGAATAAAAGTTATTTGGCGATGGAAAAGTCAGCCCTTAATGAATAAAAAATGAATCTTTAGATTTAATCCAAGTCATGCTTACTTTAGGGGCAATGTATAGGTAAACTTACCTATAATGGAATCTGATATGAAATTAAACCCCATTGTATCAGTTATTCTCTCAAACAATAAATAACGAGATAAAATCTGGATTGACTATTCTTTTAGGAATATTTTTATTATGATTAGTTACATCAAGAGGTACTGTTTAAAATACAAAGGTATTTACTATAAGGAAGTTGCCATAAAATCGCTTAGTTCTTAAATTAAAATACCTATCTGTCGCGAAGAACTGGTACAAAAGCGATAGAATGTATTAAGTAAGTAAGCTCTTGTTTTTCTTATAAGTAAAGACGCTTTTACTTTCGTCCTTCATATAAATTTCGAAACGAAGGTTTCGTACGATAACGAATGACTTGTGATCTCCATAGCTCATATTTTGTAAATGTGGTTTATAATTGACTTAATGCAAGTATGGTGCGAGTGGTGTAAATAAATCATCGAAGTGTAGAATATTGATCATTGTCGACATTGTCAATTGTGATGCTAGGATGTATGTGTATGAGCGTTCGTAGAGTTTACGAGCACTGAAGTAATGGAGCCTCCATTTGGCACGACAGAGATCAGACGCACCACTCATTCGGTCCAGAATATTCTCATCCAGATTTAATGAATAGGTCGTTTATTTCAATTTCGACAAAGAGTAAACAAATACAAAAGACAAAAGGAAGCAATTTTATGCAATACCTACATGTAGGTTTATTGGAATCAAATAATAACCGAATACGGTTCATAAATCCGCAGTATTCATATTTTCCAAGCCAAATTTTACAAGAACTCATTATTGGACAAGAAAATATGTACAGAGTTAAATCTCCAAGCAATATTCTGAGCCCTAATAATTTGTCAAAGTCTCAAATCCGTATAACGCGGCTGATCTGGTAATGGCCAAAATTTTCGTATGAATTGCACCGATGGAGGAAGATTACGACCATAGATATAGATACACCTAGATAACGCAAGAGCAACTACTTCGCGTGCCAAAAATCGCACCAGTTTACGATAAAAAATCATAAGCCGCCACTTTCGCGCTCAGTCCTGTGTACTGCTGGCTGGGTAAGCGTGAGCGAGAGCGCGAGCTTGTGACGTCATAGTATGTAGTCAAAAAATGGCACGCTTGGTTTTCATACAGTTCGTGATACTTGCGTTATCTAGGTCTATCTATATCTGTGATTACGACTCCCCGGGAACATTGTTTGGTAACGACCGTAATTACATTTTATCCCATATTATAATGGTGTTTGTAGAAAAATAATTAACTTTCCCATCTCCGCCTTTAAATAGAACGAGGTTGTGAATGTCGAAGCTCGCTAAACTAATCAGTGTATTTTAACTTTTCAAGTCATTTACACAAGTTAAAATACTTGAACTGTATAATTAAGTATAATCATTTTATGAGACTTTCTGCAGGCGTCGTGATCTCTTCGTGACCTTTGGTAATTTCTAGTCTCATAAACTCTATACATATGTTTGGGGAGAAGTCAATCAGCATTCATCACAATGCATTGTTTATTGGAATATTGAGGAGTTCAGATCTTTAATAGAATAAGATTTATTATGAGAATGATGTTATTGGTTTCACAAATAATACTATAAGGTAAATATTGGATAATTGTAAATATACACTCGTGAGTCAATGTTTATATTTGGCTGGATGAATTTTCGAAAGATACTCTTGATATTATTATTTTCTAATAGTGATGAGTTCTTAGATTTTGTATGAGGGCTCAAAATCTATTAAGTGTAACGGTCTAGATGTAGACAACAGCGTGGCTGTAGCCAGGGGCGTAATCAGGGTAGTTCAGCAGGGGGCCTAAAAAGGCCACTTTTGCAGAATCATAAAAGGAATTCATCAAATCATTATAAATCATAATAGACAGTTAACTGTTAAGTTAATCGTATCAAATCCCATTGGTGAAGGATTTTTTAGTTATTTTTTTTTTGTCTGTGCTTAAATACCAATCTAAATCCAATCCCAATCTCTTGCAACGAAAAAAAGCGAAATACGTTTATGATTCTGCCAAAGTGGCCTTTTTAGGCCCCCAGATTGTACACCACAGTGTATGTTTTCATAAGTGTCTTCGGGTTGTCTGGGGCTGAGGACCCCGAAGCCAAATCTCCTCATTGCTAGACAACCCCTGTTTACCCAACTCCCGCGGCTATAGCCTTCGACAAAAGACTGTCATACTAGTATCGGGGACATGTCTGTGTAATATTTCATGTAGTCGTAGGTACGCGGCGTGTTCCGGTCCTTTAATGTATTTACCTATTTCCACGTATACATTATAGGACATTAATTTTAATGCTGTATACACTACAAATATTTATACCCACATTAGAAACGTATATTTTCTATTGAGTTAGTTTTCATAAATACGGTTTGTGAAGTATGAGTGCAAAGGACTGACTTCAGCGTTGAGAAGTCCCTTACAAAGTTTACTTTCGTTTGCAGTAAAATATGACATGCATATATACAATCACTGCCTATACTCTTCCTATAAGGTTATGGTGAAAATGAAGAAAAAATGTTATTAGAATATGTGCTAATTCTACGAATTTATCAAGTGCTGCTATTCACGTTAAAAGCTAACAAGCACTGTAATATAACATAGGCATCTTATATACATATTTTACCTTCAAGATATAGCCGGAAGCATTAAGATTATTTTTTTAGTTCATAGTGTAGTTCTTATGTAGTTAAGCATCTCTAGACTTTAAACAAAGACGGTCTATGTACGGTGCCTGCGACATTCGAGACTAATATTTTTAACTATTCCGCAGAATATCTTTATACAGATCTCAGATTACGTCGTATGCAATACAGCTGACATTTTAATTTTATGCTAAAATCTACAGAACACATCGCTTTTTAAAGCCAGCTTATTTAAGACTTAAAACTACGGAAGTTAATGAATTTGAACAGTTCTACAAGTATTTGCTAGCTATGTTTTAGTGCCAATCTACTACTTATACCATTATTATGAACGACTACTTAAATATGAAACACGAGATTTTGAGTTTCGTTTATTTCAATGATTTATATATTATTATGTATGAAAGTATGTATATTATTATTACAAAAACAATCTGCTGTTCAATTAAATCTTTCGTATTTGGTAATAGCATCACTGCGAGCTTGGTCTGTAGGCTCGGCTATTATGTTACAAATAATGTTAGGTAACTCAACAATATTATTTTTGATCCTTATTAAAGTACAGAATCACCCATACCATCCATTGTGTTGTGATGTTAAACTCATTTAGACTAAAATTACGAAATTCCCACCTTAAAGAATCTTGAATTTTGTTTTTCATTATATTAAATTATGAGTTGTAGAATTTAGAGTATTATTTCATTTTTGTATTGAATTTATGATAATTTTCGAATTGACATAGTGGCAGATATTTTTATTTATTAATTAATTCAATGTTTTGTATACGTGGTCAATGGTCGATGTAAAGACGGCTATTTATTAAGTCATTGTGACATTTATCACTCGTCAATTACTTCTATTAATATAGGGACACGGAAGGTTCAAATCTCATTTTAATAACTTTAAACTTTTCATAAATGTATTGATACATTTTTCCATTGAAAAGTTTTGTATGGTTGATGAAAATAGTTGTAATAATGCGTGTGTGATGTGAATTGCACTGATCAGACAAATGAAAGAAGAGTCTATTGATGAAAAGAGAAAAGTAAAGCGTGTACAGTCACGAGCAAAAGTATGTATACACTTGGCTTTATTCAAAGTCGATTTTCTCCTTTATTTTTGAATGAAATTTTATATTAGTAGGAACATAGTATTTTCGAACCCATAGGTATATATAAAGTGTCGTATTTCAACGTTGCATTCGTTATGTCGTGAAAAAATCGCAATTTAAAGTTACCAAGTGTTGACATATTGGTGCTCGTGACTGTACTCATCGCCGCATATATACATAATATACAGATTTATGCAAAGCGTTCCGATCACAATAAATGCATACCACGAATGAATGGAAGTCTTTTCACACCGGTACGCGCTCGATGACTGCAATTCATGTAAATGAATAATTGTTATTCCGACTCACTTTGACCTGTTTATTGTCTAAAAGATGTAACAAAGGCTGCTCGTTTATATTTTATTGCAGTTTGCGAGAGCATTATGTCGTCTCAACTCGGTTGTGTTCTCACTTCGTCTGACCGTACTTAGAACGCTGCCGTTATAAACTAATTGGTATTTTGTTGTATTATTGTAAGTGATAAACGCAAGGTATGCGGCTGAATGCTCAATAACTATACTCACACAAATTATAAGCAAATTATGAACACTGCCTATATTCTTTTGCCTGTTAATAAAAAAAACGCAACACACATAATGTTATTATTTTAAGTTTTTTTTTAGAAATTTAAAGTGACCATCGATATTTGTAAATAGGTACTTTTTTACAATTACATTGTAATTTACAATAAATAAATGATATTTGAAGTACTTAAGTGAACATATAAATATATTATGCCATATGGATATTTGATCAGTTGAATTAATTTCCAAGCGCGTTTCCGTTTTCTCGAGTATTGAGCGTTAGTTTACACACATCGACATGTTTGTTTAATTACACTTTAACGAATTAAACATTTAACCGTGTATGCAGTTGAAATTAAACGCAATACCTGACGAAGTGGAAACGTGACTTTAGATTTACATTAAAGCAATGACGAATACATTCATTGTTTATTATAGATAAGTATTACAATTGATGTTACGACTTGTAAATAGTACTTTAAACCACAAGTAAGACTTATTAAATAAATTTTGTCCATAATAGCTGTTGCTTTTTCTTAACTATTCACTAACAAACCTAACTCTAGATCTGCGGAATTACAGTACAAAATACTAGTTCATGAAAGTACTAAAAAGTTTCAGAATTGATGAACTCGACTCGTAGCGGCTCGTTATCTGCTACGATGCTACGAATTGTAGCTAGCGTAGCTTAGCCGTAGCACGTAACCCCATCTAAATATATAAGACTCAAAGGTGACTAACTGACATAGTGATCTATCAACGCACAGCCCAAACCACTGGAGGGATCGGGCTGAAATTTGGCATGCAGGTAGATGTTATCATCGATGGCATGATGTCATCGTAGGCATCCGCTAAGAAAGTATTTTTCGAAATTCCACCCCTAAGAGGGTGAATGGAGGGAGGGTGAAATTTCACGCGGACGAAGTCGCGGGCGGAAGCTAGTTTATATAACCTTAGCGCCACAATGGAACTAACATAAATGTACAGGGTTGATAAACACATTACCCTAAATCTTTGCGTCGCGCAGTCGGGGGACGCGACTTACTAGTCGTAGGTTCGAGTCCAGACAGGCGCTTTACTTTGTGTAAATTATTTCATCACCGCTTCTCTCAAAACGGTGTAGTAAAACATCGTGAGGAAACCGGCATGTTTAAGAACCAAAAATTCAAAGACCTGTGACATCCACCAACCACTCCCTCTCACAGAGAGGAGGCCTGTATCCCAGCAGTGGGGACATTATAGGCTAATTATGATGCTAAGTTTTTATGAAGACTTGGAATAAGATCAGTCATTGTGTGTATAAAGTGTGTCCACCTAGAAGTCTGAATCCAAAAAATATATGAATGGCACAAACAGTTTTGTGTAAAAGTGGTATTGAATCGTGTTGTACGATTTCCAGTTTCGACAAACGCCATGAATCATTGGTCAGTTGTCATTCGCAAAAGAGCACTAGGTACATCAACTGTGGTAACTGGTAAATCACTCGTTCACTCAAGGTCTACCTTTTATTAACATTATGATAATTGCTAAATGTGATGGACCTACCGAGCAGTGGTGGACCAGTAATAACGGCCGTGACTTACGAGTTGTAGGTCGTAGGTACGAACCTACGACCTCGTAAGTCGCGACCGTAATTTACACCAAGTAAAACGCCTGTCCGGGTTTTACCTGGTGTAAATTAGACAGCTGCTTTACCTACTTGGTGTAAATTATTCCCTCACTACTGCTCTCAAAACGTTGAAGGAAAACATCGTGAGGAAACCGGCATGTCGGCATGCAAAGATTCGAAGACATGTGACCACTACCCAACCACACTGGGCCCGTGTGGTGGATTACGGCCCGTTCCCTCTCACCGAGAGGAGACCTGTGTCCCAGCAGTGGGAACATTATAGGCGGATTATACTATGGGCTAATCACATAATTCATATTGTAAGTTCAAAATTGCCTAAACAGGCAATAGGGAATAACAATAAACATTAATATTTAGGTTTATCAACAGAAGCAGTAATTTGAAAACAGATAGCAGCCTTTACAGATATTAAAAAAATACTGTTCAAGTTTATTCATCAAGATGCTTATCAAGCAAACTTTTAGAGAAAAGGAATGAATTACGAAGAAATTATATTTATTTTGAAACAATGTTTTTACTATGGAAATACTAGTAAGCTGGTGTGAAAACATACAAAGGTGCGACTACGTGGGACACCAGATTCAACCCCCAAAGCGATTTTTAATGTTGATGGATATCTTGAATCCAGGTACACATTAATTACGAGTAATGCCCTACTAAGAAACGGTTCACCATAATCTCACTACCGTTGACCTGCACCCTAATTGCGTAACACACTATCAGTAGCAATGGGTTTCATTTTGACAGTTCAACAACATTCATTGCTTTATTTGCGTTGTTGAGCAGACACATTTATCAAACATAATGGAGCAATGGATTAGAAATATATTGCTTCAAAATTATTCATGCCTAATTGCGCAAAACACCTTCAATCACAATCAGAATCATTTTGAAGGAAATTGCTCATCCATTGCTTCATATGTTTGAAAAAAGAAATAACGCAATGAATGTTGTTGAACTGTCAAAATTAAAAGTATTGCTATTTTTACGTTAGTGTGTTATGTTATCAATTATCCCGCGCCATTGCTTTACATTTATGTAGGTAGGCGCATTTGCTAATTTGCGGTTGCATAGTGGAGTGACACGTCCGCATTATGAACTGAATGCTTACATAAAATATGATGACATAGGTACCTACGGCTTTACGAGATCAGCAAGTCAGATTTCGAAACAAGAAACTCGCCGAGGGATTTTGGGACAAGATGAATTCTTCCAACTTGGCAACAATTTTAAAAGCGCTACTAATTAAAGTGGGTACCTACTGAAAACCAGGTCAAACTTTAAACCACAAAATTCAAAGTCGCTTAGCGAGCTATGCTATTAATATCTTTAAGAGAAACATTAGCAACGAACTGATCTGAAAAAGAACCGAAATGACCAACATAAACTCCGTCTTACGAAAGAAGTCTGCAAACGCAGCGCTGCAGGCATGCGACGGAATCATGCAGTTTTTATTTGTTTATTTATTTCAACATCTTAACATATAGGTATCAGGCACTGGTTAATAAAATGATTAATCTTATATAGAAAAAGGAAAGCTAGGAGGGTTCTAGGAATGTTGCGAACCATAAATTAATAATTAGTTCCATTTCTTGCCACGGGACTTATTTCGTGAGACGGACTTTAGCTTTCAGAAACACTAAAGTGGGAGTTTGCTGGCTAAACCTGCCGAAGAACCAAAAGAAAAAAAAGTTTTGGGCACTCTGAGGCTAGTACCGCACGGGGCGCGACCCGACTGCGCGCGCGTCTATTGTTTTAATAATTAGGAAGTCAAGCGACCATTTGCGCCTGTTTGAACACCTCCATACAAGCTAATTGATGTATGCGGTGCGGGATTCGTTAAATTAAGAAAAAAGTAGCACCCTATTGCTTAACACCCAATAAATCACAATCTGACTCATTTTGAAGAATATTGCAAAACCATTGCTTCATATGTTCGAAAAAAATTGTCTTTCAACAACGTAAAGAACGCAATGAATGTTGTTGAGCTGTCAAAATGAAAGCCAATGCGACTGTTAGTATGTTACGCAATTACCCCGCAAGTCTGATAAGTGTTTCCCAAGTTAAAAACTCACTAACACCCGGATGATCAGAGATACGTTGTGTTTTATAGCTATGTATGTGAGGAACAGATCACTGTTTGTTAAACTCTTAGCTGGATACGCCAACTATCTAAAGAATATGGCGGACACAGACTGGAAGCGAAAAACTGAAAACCGGGTGTTGCGGCGCAACTTGAGAGTTATGTCCAATTAAACTTCAAGTTGCTTTTTACAAGGCGCAGTAAGCAGGGTTCATACTTATTGAGATCTAGAATTTGAAACTTGGATAGGTAGGTACTAATTACTGTTGACCCACTTCGATAACTTCTTCAGTCATTTCATAGACACGCTGCAAGAGCTCACTATTTATTTTAAACAAAACAACTGTGAGTCGTCCAAGACATGAGATACGGTACTGTAGAGGCTTAACTCCGCATCGTTTTAATATGTAACCTTTTCTAGTAATGATAAAACAGCATAATCAGCCTGTAATGTTCCCACTGATGGGACACAGGCATCCTCTCTGTGCGAGGCACTGCGCTGTAATCTACCACGTGGGCACAGTGGGGGTTGGTAAATGTCACATGTCTTCGAATATTTGGTTCTAGGACATGCCGGTTTCCTCACGATGTTTTCCGGTGATTAAATTATTTACTTACAACAAGTCAACAACAAAGTAAAGCGGCTGACTGGGTTGGAACCCACGACCTACTACTCGTAAGACGGGGCCGTTACCACTGAACCATCACTGCTCTAATTATAGAATAGGTACTGGCATACAATTATGATAGCACTAATATGAATTTAGAAAAGAAAAAAAAAACAGTAGCAGTCAGTTTAGCTGACAAGTATAGGTCATGAACTCATGATATACAATTAAATAGTCGTATGAACAAGTATAAATAGTTTGATTTATCGGGTACACTTACCACATCCCCTCCAATGCCAACAGCCCCTAAATGTACAGACGCCAGCACATCAAGTTACTACCTACAATCTTTCAGATTTCTTTAATAGATTTTCGACTTTATTGCTAAAGCATAAGGTTCAAGGTTGATTGGGAAAATCTGACAGTTTCGGGTAGGTTGACCTGCTGGCGTCTGTACAAAAAAATAACAAGATCGTTTTGTCCTCCAAATAATCTTAATACTTAAAACCCACTGAAACCCGCAACAGAACCCACTTTAATTTATGACAAATTCTCGTCGTTTTGGTATAAACGCAACGCGACATTGTTCAGTTCGTTTCCCGGGGTGGCACGCTTCACAGCGTTGGTATAGTAGAAACTATAAGTAACGAAAATTTTTCACCGTCAGTATTATTGTGATAAGGTTTATCGACCTCTTTGTATCAAAGTTTAATAAATTCTGGTAAAAATCCCCATGAAGCATTTTAGTTTTACGATTGATCAAACTATACCTATATGACGTTGATTAGTTGTAGCATGGCTGTAGGAGTGTAGGTAACTGTTGCCAGTTTGTTGTTGTGTTTGTTTGTTTGATATCTACCAACCCGCACTGGGCCCGCGTGGTATATTATAGCCCACTCCCTCTCGCAGAGAGGAGACCTGTGTCTGTGTCTCAGCAGTGGGAATCATCATCATCATCATCAGCCTATAGCAGTCCACTGCTGGACATAGGCCTCCCCTAATGAGCGCCATAGCGCCCTGTCTTCAGCTTGACGCATCCAGCATCTGCCTGCAGTCTTTCGCAGATCGTCATCCCACCTGGCCGGGAAGCAGTGGGAATATGATAGGCTAATTCATCATCTGCCTAGCCTTTTCCCAACTATGTTGGGGTCGGCTAATATTATAGGCTAATTATGTATACTAAATTCCTTCTAATATATAACGTATCTTACATGCTATTGCGTTATCAATTCATCAGAAACATATTTAAAGTTTCTGATGAATTGATAACGCAAGAAGTACGAAGAGACGAATTGGTACACTCCATCATCCACAATTGAACAGCATAAACAAAAGAGTTTCTGAAATCTGATAGCAACTACTAGACTATCTAACAGCAAACGAATTCCGACTCCCGAGTGATTCTAACTATCCTAACGATGCCAATCAGACTGCATTAGTCTGCATCCTCCAGATTTGAAAGAAAGATGAGCACATGTGTGTGTGTTACCATCGGGCACTGAATCAATTTTGACGTCGCGGTCTGTCCACAAATCCGTAGTCTCCACGTTATTCGGAATCGCAGTCCTGACACGAATTTGTAAATTTACGATGAAGATTACTATTTCATGAGGTCCCGAGTAGAAACCCTATTACAAATGAATACTAATATAAACCATTACCCTTATTTGACAGCTACAACTTTGGGTAATGCGGAAAATGAAATATAGCCGAAGAAAGTTGTGAATTATATACGCGAGTGTGTTACTATGTATTAAACAGTGACGAGGACGTATAACTCTCACGGACTATTGCCACCTTTTACTTAAAGAATGTCTTACGTTTCCCGAAATACATTTCTCTAGTACTGACCTACCTTACAGTTTTAAAAAAACTTTCAAGGAGATACTTCTGCGGAAATTAGAGACCATAATTAGATACTGTAGCAGGTATGCAGGTAGAGGTATGTATTCACATTCCTGATTGCTGATGCTCTGTGTAAGCACGAGTGCGCCGATTTTTCATCTTTTTTTGCGATCCTTCATGTACTTTCTGACGTCCTGGTAGCGTGGGGATCAGGACAAGTTACTTATTACCAACCTCGGCTTTCGGTACACTTACAATTCGCCGGCGCGGAACCCACCGAATGCACAAATTTCTCGAAACTCTACACGACAGCAGTGTTGCCTTTGTGTCTACAAAATTCACATGACCAAGTGACGCATAACATTCTGTGCTCCGTTACTTTGTTGTGTCATACATAGAACCTACACAGAGACACGGTAAACGTGTTATTTAAAACTCCATTAAGAATGGCTAGCGCAGCTGAAGCGATTAAAGCCCAACTGTACGTACACTCCACCTCCTCCCAGTCTAAATTATGGACCTTTTGAATACGCCATAGCCGAGTAAAACGAGCTCACTTACCTGGATATATTTGCTCTATCGCTAAGCAAAATGTTAGCGGGAAATAGTGTGACTTTTCTAAGAAATTGAAAAGCTGTTTAAGTAATAGGTATGTAGTTAGGTTACCCAGGTAAACTGCTCATTATTTTTACTTCACATTGTTACTTAGTTGTTGTATACAAAAGTTGAGACTGGCTTTCTGTAACACTTCGCTTTACGTCTGACAACTTTAATCCTTCGAAGATTTAAAGTTTGTCCAAAGGGAAGCTTGATATCAATCATGAATGTTGTTTTTTTTTAATTAAATGTCTAGTGTAAAGTACCCATTTATAATATGTATGGGTAGGTAAGTACGTTTACTACGTTTTTGTGGAAAGAGCTTTATTAACTTATTTAACGACACATGGCCATTATCAGTCAATTCCTGATCCATTGCGGTTGCCGAGCTATCGTGGGTAGACGGGCGAGGAGAATCAAAACCACGTATTGAAGAAGATCAACGAAACGATTATTATTCTAACAAAATATTAACAGAACCGTAATCCACACTTCCCAACTAATTGAAATACACCGACGCTCCACCGAACACGTTTTGCTTGAGCACGATGCAAGCGGATCCTGCCTCGTATAGCGGCTGCCTGCAAAAGAGCCCGGAGTTGCGTCAGAGTGAAGAAACGTCAACCCGCGCTTGTTAGAATGTTCGCTGCCATCCTTGACGTTTCTTGACACTCTCAAAACGTCGAAGCGCCGTCACGGCCGGACTGACATTCGCACGTCCTCGTGCGTCTGCTTACGCCTCGAGTTATCTGCAAAGACCAAATACAGGTCTGTAGTACACGTTTGGGCACGCTCGCCCATCCCTGACTAGCTACCCATTTATGCTGCCTGTTTGAAAAGATCTCGATCTTCACCCCACACATCTCAATTAATCACACTGGGCGGACAACTGACCTGAGGCGCCCCTTCGACCACCCACCAACTCGCATGGTGCGGTGGACCGGACAACCCGTCAGCGCCCCTTCCACCAGTCACTGCCACACGCAGTTGCTACAATCAATTGATCCGGAATGTCGACCCGCATAGGCCAGTCCCAGCTCAATCTCTTGTACTAAAGAAGTCGTAGTCTGATCGTGGGCGTCGACCCGGTTTAGGCCAGCCCAGTCAATCAACTACACTATATACCACGTAGGAAGACGTAGTCTGATCAGAGGCATCGACCCGGTTTAGGCCAGCCCCATTGATCAACCACGCCGCTCCCAACTTTCATCCAATGCTCATCGCTCTAGATTTGCACAATTGTTATAATCTCACTATTTACTACTCATCATGTTCGGAGGCAGAGAAGCCAGAGCTTGCGGTCAAAGTGTGTAGTGTGTCCGATACTGTGTCACTATCATCATCAGGTGTAGCCATTCCATTCTCATGACTATGGACCTCCGCCGTCTCGGCCTCCTCTGCCTCGTTGACTAACGAAGTAGCTACTTCAATCAACCCACCGTAGCCTCTGAGTACTGCACGCAAGTTTTCATGGGCGTACTTATAGGTTCGGTTAGGCCCATCAATGTCTCTCAGCTCGTATCTATCGTGATCTAGTACCTTGACAATCGTAAAAGGAACTTTGAACATTGATGGGGCTAATTACCTGGGAAAAACATTCTACATCCCCCTACCAATGCCCGTCAGGTAAACTAAGTCATTCTGCGCAGTACCTGAGAACTTCTCGGCGTAGCTGTTAGTTACTAATGAACAAGTCGATCCACTATCAAAAAGAAAGGGAACTGGCTCACCGGATGATGTAGTCAAGGTGCTCCTCGATGCCTTGCGTTCACACGCATGGACTTCTTTGACTCTCGCTGCTCCGCCGCCTCCCGCTCGATCTGGACACGCCTGCGCCAAGTGTCCTGGTCGTCCACATACGAAGCAGGTGATTGGTCTTGGTTTATCAACGGCTCTGGATGTTTGGTGGTGCGTCTTCTCTCAAGTAGCAGGCTCTTCTCTTCGCTTGCGGTAATCTATCGCTTTGTGACCCAAAGTACCGCAGAGATGACATGTTCCCGTGAAGCGTGATTCGTTGAATCGGGTCGTTTTCACATTCGCATCATGATTATCGCTACGCTCATGCCTTCTTTTCAGTGAAATGACGTTAAGAACGCGCAGAAGTTGAGATCTAATGGTCAAGTTATGAGAGTGGAGCTCATGGCGAACCACGGCTTCCTTTTGGCATAAAACTGAAGATACGAATCCCGTTGTAATATCCTCGGACATCTCCATCCGCGGGATGCGTTCGATGATGTTCCACAGGCGCATGGCCGCCTCGCTCGCGGTTTCTTTAACACCAACTTGAAAACGTAGAATTTCATCGAAGTAATCTTGTGGCAGCATAGGCTTAGCATACTTCGCAAGCAATACTTCTTTTATTTGAGGCCATGTCAGCTGCGATGCCCGTAGTCGTGTTAAACAGGTAGCAGCTCGACCTTTAAGTGCACGTGTAAGTAACAAAAGCAATTCTGCACCTTCTAACTTACGGTTGTTGACTACGATTTCTATCACGCTGCATCAACCTTCGATGTCCGCTTCGTTGTCATCCGGATCAAACTCAATCAACTGGGTAGACGTGCTGCTCAAAGATTGCAGCTGTGATATAGCTATAAATCGGGATAAAAACAGCTCCATATGTTGAGACAGGTTTGGATCTGATACCGGCGCTGAAGATCTCGTGCGACTATTCTCCTCTAAAGCATGCCCTTCATATCCCACTTCTGATAACGACACATGGCCATTATCAGTCAATTCCTGATCCATTGCGGTTGCCGAGCTATCGTGGGTAGACGGGCGAGGAGAATCAAAACCACGTATTGAAGAAGATCAACGAAACGATTATTATTCTAACAAAATATTAACAGAACCGTAATCCACACTTCCCAACTAATTGAAATACACCGACGCTCCACCGAACACGTTTTGCTTGAGCACGATGCAAGCGGATCCTGCCTCGTATAGCGGCTGCCTGCAAAAGAGCCCGGAGTTGCGTCAGAGTGAAGAAACGTCAACCCGCGCTTGTCAGAATGTTCGCTGCCATCCTTGACGTTTCTTGACACTCTCAAAACGTCGAAGCGCCGTCATATTCATGAACTGCAATAATTTATTTATTTTATTGGTTCAACAACGATTATTTACACAGGTTCTATGCTAAAGGTAACGGGTGAAAGTATGTATGCAACAGTGCAACAATCACTTACAGGCAAACTTCGCATGCATAAAGAAGTTGTACAAAAAATGATGATTAATGTAGTTTTAAATTATTTTCGTATATATCTAATTCTAAATGTGTAAATAATGAGAATAACGATATAATTTAACAATATAAGGTACTTATTATACGTAAACACACACATCTATTTATCATACCTACCTACATACTTACTGCATACAGGGGGTGAGGGGCTGTATCCGTATGGTATGTATCGTGTGCTCCACGTGCTTGTTTCTGCAAAATCTCGTTCCGTCTGGCAATGCCATTGTGATTGGGAGTTTTCATTGGATGCAATTTATTTTTAGTATCCATCGTCAGACAAAGCTGGCTGAAAATAAAACAGGAAATAACTTGGCGACGTATGTCCTAGTAATTACCTCGCAGGTCTCGTTGCAGCTTTTTGTTTTGTACTCATGATACCTAGTTTCGGCGTGAAACTGTTCACTGTTCAACTGGCTTTTCCCCAACTGTTTCGGAATGTAAGTATTCCAATTTAATTTAATTCTAACAAAAACTAGTGACTATTCACACATAAATAGCTTAGAACCATTTTTTTTTTACGTTCGGGGACGTTCCGGTAAAACTTGGTAGATCATTTCATACACATACACATTCTGTTGTAGTCTTGAATACCTGTACGTATAAATAGTGCCTACTCGATCGTCGTGAAGAAGACCCTTATATTAACTAAGATCCAAACAAAATGTCATAAAAAAAAGGATGTAGTAAAGATGTGTCTATTCTCGATCATTGAGGAATCTCACAATGTTACACGTCCTGTCATTTCGTGTATGCCTGGTAGACAGCCGCTAGTTGGCCTGGATTAATAATTAAGCAAGTTCTTATAATGTTGTGTATGACTAAACATAAAAGATAATAAGGTTAGGTCGTATGTAGGTACCCACCTCTATCTATGATAATGTTATTAGTTTATAGGGGTAATTCTTCAGGGACAAAATTTTCGATGTCTGTGGGTATATTTCTGTAACCAACTAAAAAAACGGCATGTAATATTTTTTTTGTACAGTTTAGCTTTATCCCTTACTGGGACAAATGATTTTTTTTTAAATAATTGCTGTCTAGGTACAAAATAAAAATATTTGAAGGTCGTTCTTCTGATTCATATAGCGCGTCCGTTTGCCATTTTCCGGAACAAAATGGTCGATGTCGCATTTTCCCTTTGATACATCAATATAAATTATAATTATATCGAAAGGAAATGAATTGTCCTCTTACAAAAAAAATGTGTATTAGTTATAACTACGTTAGTCTGTTTATAAATAAGTAAAAAAGAAGTGTCCGGCGTATATACTTTTTAATAAAATAAGCGATAGACATAATTTTAACACTAGAAATAAAGATAAAATATATCAACCATTTTTCAGATTAGCCAAAGTACATACATCTTTTATGGGGTACTGTGTTAAATGTTACAATAAAATACCTTGTGATATATTGCAATTAAATGAAAAAAAATTTAAAACTCACATTAAACGTACACTTTGTAAACAAGCATACTATAAAAAATTAGAAGATTATATCCAAGATAAGAATGCTTGGTCCTGCTCCATAGGACAATCTAGAGTCTAGACAAATCAAACTGGTTGCTAATTTAACTGCATAATTTATTTATTTTTTGACATTCATTACATTCTGTAATTATTTTTCTTTAACTCACACCCTGACATTGACCCTGACAACTTGAATATTTTTTTTTTTTTTTTTTTGTTTATTATTTTAAATGAAAATCATTTACTTTTACCATGTTTGTAAATATGTGAGCACCATGTATCTATCAGATAATTAATTAATTTATATATCATGGTTTCATTTTTAATTCTTTTACCTATTGTGGTATAGTAATTTTATTGTAGGTGCATCGTCTTCACATATTATTATTATATAATGAATGTATGCAAAATATTGTAAAACTTTTTAAAAGAGTAACGGTGGAGTTTCTTGCCCGTTCTTCTCCATACGAAAACTACCCTTTCGAATGGGCGACTAGAATCAATTCTATTTTATTTTTCGTAATTTTTGACGTTCAAAAGTGCCTTTAATGTGCCTATTTGAAATAAATGCTTTGACTTTGACTTTATAATACTGAATTACTGATTAATGTGGCGTAAGCTGCGCTTGACCGTACTTGGTCGGGTAATAATAATGAGAGTTTGGCTTCCAGCGCGGGGGGAAGCCAGTCGTGCAACGGACGACCTAGAAGGTGGACGTGCGGCTGGTTGGCTTAGATCCGGTGTTACGAAGGAAAATACCTGATTCATCTGTGTTTGGTTCAGGTGGCATCCTGATTACAATGCCTACTTTATAAAATTTATTTTATTGTTTTAAAACTTCAATCTGTGTTTCGTGTGATGCTTTTGGGTTATACTTAGATTCGTGTAGAAAAATGAAAATAATGAAGTCTGTATGTACGATGAGTTATGCACGATTGTAGGCAAAATCCTGATTCATCTGTGCCTGATTCGTATGGTCAAAACCCCGTAGGAATAATAAAATAAATTAGTTTTTCCCCTCTCCAGCACGATAGGAGCACTTTTGTTGCGTAATTCTCCTTGTCCAATTTTTGACCGTGTACAAGTCAGTAGTTTTAATCTTATTTATTATTATTTACTTAGCTATAACCTTTTGAATAATAAAAAAATGACAGGAGTATAATCTTGTTCTAAATATGATACTTTTGATATGTCTTAGTCTTATTTAAGAATTAATAATTATTGTTTAGAATTTACATTCATAACTAACGGTGTATTTATTACTTTTTATTTCTGTTTCTGATTAATATGTAACACATTCTGATTCATCTGGGCACAAAATTAATATCTTGAAAACTACTTTATAAAAACGAGTCCCT
This sequence comes from Oligia fasciuncula, assembly GCA_963082905.1. Lineage (NCBI taxonomy): Eukaryota > Metazoa > Arthropoda > Insecta > Lepidoptera > Noctuidae > Oligia > Oligia fasciuncula. The sequence goes on along the minus strand of OY720395.1, from coordinate 7,520,744 downwards.
CATTCAAATATATTTTAATTGGTATACCTATTTTCATATGAACATGTGTTACAGAGCTGAAAGTGAAATTAAATTTTGGCCATATGGATCAGTCAAAGAATCAAATTTCGAAGAACTACCCATAGCTACTGAATAGAGTTCTACTTATAGCCAACATCAGAAGTATAAGAATTAAGCTACTAAGGGTATTTTTTTTTAATATTATGTTTGATTCGATTTTTTGTTGTTTCTTTTGGTTTGTGATTATAATTTTCGCGTTAGCATAGCATCCCGATGTTTTATGACGTGATACCAAATCGCTCAGAGATTGTCTCTTATTGCATGTGCTCCATGTTGAATCCGCGGCAATCCCTGAGGAGGTGGCCGAGACTTTGTACGGTCATGTCGGTTCAGAGACAATAGTCATCGGCCGTTATAAACGATGGAGGTGTTAGGTATATTATTTTGTAAAAATAAATTTCCAGTTCCTCATTGACTGCTGACCCCTTGATGGTTCGTGACAGCTTAAGCTTGGCATGACAAAATTACGGGTAGTATTAAAATATTATAAAAGAAGGTACTTAGGTGCCAGCAGGGATTATCTAATGCGGTTTCGATTTAGTAAGGTTAGTGATAAAAGACAAAAAATAAATTAAAAATTTAGAAAGGGACCTCTTAGAATAGAAGGTGTTCCACAGAACGGTCCCCCGACTTCCATATGAATTTCTATTTAAATAAAATTTTATTTCATGCTTTTCGTAGGGATACCTTCATTTTTTTATTTATTTTTTTAATATTTTGTGTCGGGGGTTTTTAATTTTTTTTTTATTTCATGCTTTTTGTAGGGATTCCTTAATTTTTTATTTATTTTTTTATTATTTTGTGTCGGGCGTTTTTAAATTTTTAATTTTTGCACTAGAATATAATTAATTTTCAAGTTTTTAGTTTTCATTTCGTTAGTTAATATTCCTCATTCCCTTTCAATAAAGTGTACATTATTCTACTTGTCAAGCCTTTTTATTTGATACCTATATTGAAGGAGTTGTGAAAAAAAAGTAATTCGCCATTTTGTGGTGGCGGCCATCTTGGATTTGAAATTTATCATAGTGTATAGTAGTCTACTAGTCAAGCCCTTTCATTTGATATCCATATTGAGGGAGTAGTGAAAAAAAATGTGATTCGCCATTTTGTGGTCGCGGCCATCTTGAATTTGGAATTTATTATAGTGTATAGCATTCTACTAGTCAAGCCCTTTCATTTGATACCCATATTGAGGGTGTTGTGAAAAAATTTGTAATCCGCCATTTTGTGGCGGCGGCCATCTTGGACCGATTTTTATCAAACATAGCTAAGAACACTCCCGACTAATTCACCTTTCAAACAAAAAAAGAAAATCAAAATCGGTTTATCCGTTCGGGAGCTACGATGCCACAGACACACACACAGACACGTCAAACTTATAACACCCCGTCGTTTTTGCGTCGGGGGTTAAAAACTAACATATCTCTTCTTCTGTTGAACCTATAATTATATAATATCCGCCCTGATAAAGCTCGAACATGACGTGTTTTTAGATTGCTAATTTACGTAAAACTCGTCACAAAAGTATTCATACAAAGGTCGCTAATTTAACTTAAGGCTGCACCGAGCGCACAGTGGCGCCCTCATCGTTTGTTTGGTTATTTCTTTTATTTTAGAATGAAAATGCAGAAAATAAGCACTATAAGTTGTGCTCCACAAGATTAGTTTTATTATAATCACTAAAACGGATAATAGTGGCCACTATTTTCCGTTTTAGTGATTATAATAAAACTAAACAATTTAAAACTACCGTTTATACTAATATTAACGTATAATCTTGTGGAGCACAACTTATAGTGCTTATTTTCTGCATTTTCATTCTAAAATAAAAGAAATAACCAAACAAACGATGAGGGCGCCACTGTGCGCTCGGTGCAGTCTTAATTAATTTGATATCCAATCTTGTTTATTGGCAAAAAGTTATACATATGCATATTACAGAGCGGCTGCTCGCAAAACGGTGAAGGAAAACATAGTGAGGAAACTGGGCATGTCCTAGAAACTGGCATGTCCTAGAAACTGGCATGTCCTAGAAACTGGCATGTCCTAGAAACTGGCATGTCCTAGAAACTGGCATGTCCTAGAAACCAAAAATTCGAAGACATGACATTGTGACATCCACCAACCCGCACCGGGCCCGCGTGATGGATTACACAGCCCACTCCCTCTCAACATTATAGGATTCTGCATATTATAGAACCAATACAATGTGACGTGTAGGCAATATACAATTTTGCCAGATATTATTCATGCTGAAGTTACAGGTATCACGTCCATGTCCAACTCTCAGCCGTCCGCCGCCCCCACGTAGGCTCTATTTATAACTCCTATCAGATACTTTATGACGTCACTTGTGTACAGTCAACAAAGGAGTTAAGTATACAGGAGCGTCGGATATTGTTGAAGGTTACTAAGAAACCGATGGATATTCTCGAATAAAATTTTAGTTTATTAATAGAAAACAAACACCTCATTTATTAAATTAAATTTCAGTCCAGAACATCCATCGGTTTCTTAGTAAACTTCAACTATATCCGACGCTCCTGTATACTTAACTCCTTTGTTGACTGTACACCCTCTAAACGCAATAAGCCACAATTATTTCCTAGAAATGTATGCCTCAAGACATGACCGCTACTAAGAAATTAATAACCCTCCTTTTGGGCTTCGCCGCAGTCGGGTAATAAAGACTAATCTGAGAATATTATGAAAACAGAAATATTAATATTTTCCAAATACTTACGCTTAATATTCTCGTTCATAAAGGGAACTTTCGAAGCGCTAATCTTATTCATCTTTCTACATAGTTTGTTTTGACTTCATTAATGTTGCTACGCGGCCTACGGCGTAGGCGTAAGCATAGTGCGTAGTAACCAGAATAAAAACGAATGAATTTCACCTGGTTTTTCCTTAATCTTGTTAAAATGAAGGTACTGCGGGCAAACGCAAAATAAATTATATTAATTCAAATAAATTACTTCCTCAACGCAATTACTACTCAAGATATATACGTAGCGGCTCCTACACGGTAATTAAGTACAACACTAGCTTTCGGGTTGTCAACGAGGTATATGCCAATGTGAGTCATCCCACACTGAAAAAAATAATTTCTTACTACACCACAGTAAAGCGATTTCATTAAGACTGACTTTATACAGTAAGAAGAAATGTTTATAAAATAGTAAAAGGCAAAACAGTAACTTTTAATGATTGAAAATACTATTTACTGAAAAAAACAACAAAAAAAGGAAAACCACCATTACTGTAATTTAAGGAAATTTCAATATTTTGAACGATATCACCAAATGAATAAAACAGTTAATTTTGTGACCTTTTAGCTACATAAAACGTTAAAGTTTACTGTCATGTCATGACGATAACATTTTGCCTCAAGCTTTAACTGTTTTCGGATCAGTAAAAAATATCTAACTGTTTTGAACGTTAGGCTCATAAGGAACTGTTTAAAGCAGTTCAAATCAATGTTTTTTAGGATTCCGTACCCAAAGGGTAAAAACGGGACCCTATTACTAAGACTTCGCTGTCTGTCCGTCCGTCTGTCCGTCCGTCCGTCTGTCTGTCACCAGGCTGTATCTCATGAACCGTGATAGCTAGACAGTTGAAATTTTCATAGATGATGTATTTTCATTGCCGCTATAGCAACAAATACTAAAAACAGAATAAAATAAATATTTAAGGGGGGGCTCCCATACAACAAACGTGTTTTTTTTTCCGGCGTTTTTGCCTTGTGGTACGGAACCCTTCGTGTGTGAGTCCGATTTGCACTTGGCCAGTTTTAATTTTTATTTACTGCTTGTTTCTTTTAGTGCAGTGGTATAATAATCCACACCATCATTTTCCAGTGGTTCTGACTGTGATGAAGGACTATGGTGCAGGGTAAGTAGGCAGTAACCAAGAGTGGTAATCAATCTTCGTTCCTTTTTAATGTAGAAAAGGCCCTAATTTATCCTGCAATGGGCCAAAACCAGCCTTTATTATATTATCATTATACACGGTAAAACACGAAATTAAATTCGCATCATCAGAATGTTTTATTGTAACGCATTTAATTCAAATTAAGATTTCACTTAGCGATGCACACAGCATGGTTATTTAATTATATCATCGCATCACACATGTGTTAACGACACGTGTTGATTCATATGGAACAATTTAAATTTAAATAATTCAGTAATTACAATGGAACGTTTTTGTTCCCTTTTAGTTTATTTATAGGACAATATTGACGCAGCACAGATATTGATGGGAGCCTCGGCGGCAGCTCGGCTGGATAGCTTGCATTTTTCCCGGTCGAAAGGCCCCTTGGGAAGCAAAAGCATTGTCAGACGAAACGTGAAGTTGGTACCTACAGCTTTCAGTAACCTCTGTCACAAAAAAGGAAAGTAGAAACGAACTTTTGGTAACAAACATCCATATTTTAACGAGATATAACAGTCGAAACTTTCTATAAACATTTCCCTGTTGTGATTTAAACAATGATAGCTTGGACTCTCGACAATAATGTAGTTAAAATTAGACACTTTATTTCCATAATTTAATGTTAAGAGCGTTTACTCCGTACGGCATTTCATACAAACTTTCAAGCCCTTGTTTTTCGAAATGAATGAACCGATTTTAATGAAACTTCATACACATAAGCAGGATACAAAGGTCTAAAAAGTTGGTAGAGAACATTTTCAAAAAATAGTGTTACAGCCAAACTAGACCGATTTAAATTTTCCATAGAAACAGAGATTTCCAGTTATCTTCTTTTAAATTAGACATTTCGAAAATGTTCTCTACTAACTTTTAACACCTTGGTATCCTGCTTATGCTTATGAAGTTTAATTAAAATCGGTTCATTAATTTCGAAAAATAAGGGCTTGAAAGTTTGTATGTAATGCCGTATGGCGTAAACACTCTTAAAAGTTTCTAGTAACTTCCACTGTTATTAGGTGTAGTTATTCAATAACAAAGTGCTTGTTTAATAAAAGCATGCACTTTTTGCTTTCGTTACTAAACCCATGCAATAATCTTCACTTAGGGACGTCATTAACGAATCAAGTGCATTGTTATATTACCCTTCTCTGAATTTGCAGGATGCGACGCTCGTGATTAATGACATTACTACGTGAAAGTGGAGTTTGACGCGTGGATAATCAAATCAAAATGTGTTGCTTCGATAATGGTTGAGTTTATTGATTGACTTTGTTTTATATTTCTTTACGCGTTATAAGTGTGCAAGTAAGGGTGCCGGTTGTAATTGGTGAATCTTTGCCAGTCGTTTCGGGTCATCAGCCAAAAAGCCCGAAAGTCTGACAACCAGTCTTACCAAGGGGCCAACTGGGTTTTGGAGGTCTGATAGGCAGTCGCTCCATGTACAATACTGGTATTCAGCTGCAACCGGTTAGACTGGAAGCCGACCCCGGCATAGTTGGGAAAAGGCTAAGCACGTGTTACAAGTGTGAGTTAGTCTCGGGCTCTATCCATATCGACCATGCCTCCGACTATTTTCGTCCCACTGCATAAGTCATAAGTCATTTATTCATTTGTTATGTGCAGTACAATAATAATGGTATATAAAGATAATAAAGAGTGCGCTATGTTATGCCAGAGGGCGTACAAATGTTTGTGATTAAGTAATCAACAAAGGCAAGGCTCTATAATAATAACTTTAAAGGGTTTTTTTAAGAAGTCGGTTGTTTTTTTGTAAAAAAAAAAATATTTTTTACTTTTTAGTTGTACCTACCGACAAATTCAATTAACACTAGTGCATTGAAGAATTGAAGACACCGATTAGAAGAATCATCAAAATTCGCATAAAAATGCCGGAGATGCAGTACATTATGCATATAACTTCGTACATAAGAATAATGACCTAATGTATTATATATTAAAACCTTCCTGAAAGTTATCAAAATTGCTTTTTTTTTTCCTTTATTTTTCAATACATTCAATTACACTAACTAATTTTACAAGCATACCTACACTTGTCTAAAAACCTTTGAAGGTTTATGTGACAAAGTGGAGGAAGCAAGCTCGCTCACAACACATTACTTAAAAATATTTAAAAACTTAAGATGAGATGTCACCAGTAATATAATATTTTTTAAGATAGATTTACATTTTTTATATGTACTAGTGACAATCTTTGACTGCACAGTTTTAGGAATTTTATTCATAGTATCAGGTAATATATATTTCCACGTTCTCATGCCATACACATTTACAGTTGTAGGTAGTTTATATGTTGGCAAATAATCAAGAGCACGTAACTGTTTTGGTCTATTGTTTAAAGTTAAGGACCTAATATTATTAAATATTTCCAAGATGATCGCATTACTTTTTGAGAAAATTGCGGACATAAATGATTAAATGAATGATTAAATGATGATGATTAAATGATTTTTATTTCTGTAAGTAGGTTTGTACAAACACTTTTACACGTCAATCATATTTTTTTTAAACTAGATGAGGTCGGCGTTTCCTAACTGACTATTCTGAGAAGAAAGGCCGAAACAAACTCAGAAGTCACAGTCTCTTTTAAAGTCCAGACAAAATCTTGGTCAGATCGTGTGAAGACCATGTAGATTGGTGTCTGAAATGGTCTTTTGAGGAAAGAACCACACAGATTGAGCGGACCTGTCCAATCAGTGCACGCATTTGTCAAAAATCGTGCAGCTCAACTCAGAACTTGAGGAGCTCAACGATTCGACGAACAATACCAAAGACAGGACATTTGGGTAGGCCGCATAAACTACTCAAACTGCCAGATCATGATTAAAACTAAGAAGGAACAAAAGAAATGACCCACATAGTCCTCACATTCACAATAATTAAATAAAATAATAATAATAATATAAATTACTTACAAAGTAAATATTCATGTCATTGTCTAAATAAAATTCATCAATGTCAATGTGTATATAAAAAATCCGGACATAATCTTTGAGGACCATGTAGATTAGTGTCTGAAATGGTCTTTTGAGGAAAGAACCACACAGATTGAGCGGACCTGTCCAGTCAGTGCACGCATTTGTCAGTAACCGTGCAGCTCAACTCAGAACTTAAGGAGCTCAACGATTCGACGAACAATACCAAAGACAGGACATTTGGGTAGGCCGCATAAACTACTCAAACTGCCAGATCATGATTAAAACGAAGAGAGAAAAAAACAAAAAAAATTACCCACATAGTCCTCACATTCACAATAATTAAAATCATATAATACTTTATACAGTAAATGTACATGTCATTATTTAAGTAAATAGATACTTAAAAAAAGAAAATTATTAAAGTGTAAATTAGAAAAATAAAAACAACATTCTAAACCTATTGGAGCAGCTCAATCCCAAGCCTTTTTGTCCTCAATATAGTCTTTTACAGTATAATAGGCTTTCTGACATAGTTTTCGCTTTATAAAAGATTTGAATTTATTAAGGCTTAGTTCTTGAATGTGGCTAGGAAGTTTATTATAAAAACGTATACATTGGCATCTAAACGAGCCACCTATTTTTTTGAGCCTTGTTGTTGGAACAACAAATTTGTGTTTGTTCCTAGTATTTATGTTATGGATATCACTGTATTTTTTAAACAGATTAATATTTTTATGTGCATACAAAAGATTATCATAAATGTACATACAAACATACATTGCGGACATACAAACACGCATACATACTTGTCGAATACAGAATCTCCTTTTTTGAAGTCGGTCAAAAACAAGCCTGGAAAATGAAAAAAACAAAAATAAGGAAAGACAAATTTCATAACACAAATGAATACATACACATTACCGATGCGGATGAATTTTTCGCTGCTATGTTTTAGTTTGTGAATAGTTTTAGTTAAGTTCGGATATAATTTTATATTTTTAATAATTAATTAGGTATTCATTGTTATTTACTTACATATTATTAAAATTCTAAATAAAATTATAACGTCAAATTAATTAATAATAAATAGCCATTGAAATCAATGTCAATAAAAGAGAAAAAAAATTCAATACTTTGCATATATAGGTACATAAAATACACATGGACTGAAAACCAATAATAAGACTTTGTCAATATACAATATTAATGTCAATATACAATACAGATGTCAATATACAACAATACTAATGTCAATATACAAAACTTATGTACGCAAGACAAAGACCATTTCTCATTGAGAAGGCCCAAGGATCACCATGCTTGCTCAAGGAGGGTTGACGATTTCGGACTTTTATGAGTCCCGGTTACCTCACGATGTTTTCCTTCAACGATATATGTCACAATGATGGAGTAGTGGAGCAGTTCAAGCCGCTATGTTTGAAAATTGTGCCTATACCGATAATTAATATTAATTGATTGATCGTTGCCGCGACTTACGAGTGGGTGGGTTCGAACCCAAGCAGGCACTTCACGTTGCGTAAATTATTTCATCACCACTACTCTCAAAACGGTGAAGAACCTCGTAAGGAACTAGAACCAAAACTTTGAAGACATGTGACATTCACCAACCCACACTTGGCCGGGTGGTGGTGTATGGCCCGCTCCTCGCAGAAAGAGAAAGAGAACAGCTGTGTCCCATCAATGGGAACATTATAGGCTGATTAAGTGTGTCACGTATTGATGAAACTACTGTTACTTAGTAGTATTTAACTACTTCCTTCAATGACGATCAATTTTGAAATCCAACGGCAATAGGTAGGTAATAGGTTCAAAGGTAGGTATACCTACGAATGTGTAAACTCACACTTACCTAAATGTTAACTTAGTTTGTTCTGGTTCAATTCCAATAGCCGGCAAATACAGGATGCGGGCCGGTCAGGGGAATTCATAATGTACCTAATTGGTCATTGCGAAAGCACTTATATGGCCCCCGGATTGAGGTGAGGCGTATTATTTCGAATTAATACGCTTTGGATACGTACCGTGACACCTGTATTCTTAGTAATGGCACTGACTTTATTATAGATAAATATATTACGTAGCAAAACTACACAACATCACACCAGCATTCTCCGAAAGGATAGACAGGTCTGTAAGCACGCCCATATTTCGCCAGTTATGTTAAAGAAGAAGCTACATCGGGGACTCCAAGTCGCTACAGGCTACAATTTTTAATGGAAAACACAAATAACACTGACTACCCCGGAGCTCAAAAAAAAAAATAGACTTCTTCCATAGGTACCTACATAAAATAAAGTGGTTGTGTCCGTATTGTTCATTAAAAGTACGCAACGAATTTTGATGAGGTTTTCACCATCCAAACATATAGGTACAGATCAGAGAGGCGATTCTCGTAATTTTAAGAACATTTATGAATAATGCCTGATCTCAGTCTCAATCTGTCAAAAATACCTCTAATTTCCCTACATTTTTGACAAGTTTTTAACATTGATTGTCGCCGTGATGAGATTGCAACTAGATTTTTAAACGTTTTAAATTAAGGGAATTGGCCTTCCGAAATCTCGATATTTTCAGGTCGTAAAAACCGTGCAAAGCAAGGGTGGGCCGCTAGTTTAAAATGAAACATAATCATTATTAATGAATAAATACGCAGCATCGATTGCTTCGTTCTACATTTCCCACAGAATGTCTCGATGGATGCAGTAGCCACGAATAGTGCTACGACCGACGCTACGCCAGGCTACGTGCTACAGGAGCGTAACCTATTTCGTAGTAACATATATCTCGTAGCGAAACGAAACCGTGCTCTTCAGAGTTAAGTATCCTGGAATTTATTCCACATACCTAATTATTTCACACTTCACTTTTATTTAAACTCAAACGTCAGCAGCTGGTTACTGACAATGTAAATAACGCCCTTGCAAAAGTAGTTAACTGGTTTAATGTCAATAACCTACTTCTTAACGGAAAAAAAACGAAATGTATTAAGTTTACCATACCCCACGTTAGACAAGTAGAAACTAGTGTTCTTATTAAGGATGAAGAGTTGAAACCTGAAGATACCACAGTATTCCTAGGCATAACGTTGGATGCCAAGCTTCAATGGGGCCCCCATATAGATAAATTGTCAAAAAAGCTTAGCTCTGCAGCATATGCCGTTAGGAAAATTCGTGATTTAACTGATTTAGAGACAGCCCGTTTAGTATACTTTAGTTATTTTCATAGTGTGATGTCGTACGGTATTCTGTTGTGGGGAAATGCCGCCGATATTCAGACAATTTTTATTTTACAAAAAAGGGCAATTCGTTCCATTTATAAATTAAGTCCCAGACACTCCCTCAGAGACAAATTTAAAGAGATTAATATAATGACTGTGCCTTCTCAGTACATTTATGATAATCTTTTGTATGCACATAAAAATATTAATCTGTTTAAAAAATACAGTGATATCCATAACATAAATACTAGGAACAAACACAAATTTGTTGTTCCTACAACAAGGCTCAAAAAAATAGGTGGCTCGTTTAGATGCCAATGTATACGTTTTTATAATAAACTTCCTAGCCAAATTCAAGAACTAAGCCTTAATAAATTCAAATCTTTTATAAAGCGAAAACTATGTCAGAAAGCCTATTATACTGTAAAAGACTATATTGAGGACAAAAAGGCTTGGGATTGAGCTGCTCCAATAGGTTTAGAATGTTGTTTTATTTTTGCTATTTTACACTTTAATAATTTTTTTTTTTTTTTTAAGTATCTTTTTACTTAAATAATGACATGTACATTTACTGTATAAAGTATTATATGATTTTAATTATTGTGAATGTGAGGACTATGTGGGTAATTTTTTTTGTTTTCTCTCTTCGTTTTAATCATGATCTGGCAGTTTGAGTAGTTAATGCGGCCTACCCAAATGTCCTGTCTTTGGTATTGTTCGTCGAATCGTTGAGCTCCTTGAGTTCTGAGTTGAGCTGCACGGTTGCTGACAAATGCGTGCACTGACTGGACAGGTCCGCTCAATCTGTGTGGTTCTTTCCTCAAAAGACCATTTCAGACACTAATCTACATGGTCCTCAAAGATTATGGCGGATTTTTTATATACACATTGACATTGATGAATTTTATTTAGACAATGACATGAATATTTACTTTGTAAGTAATTTTTATTATTATTTTTTATTTAATTATTGTGAATGTGAGGACTATGTGGGTCATTTCTTTTTTCCTTCTTAGTTTTAATCATGATCTGGCAGTTTGAGTAGTTTATGCGGCCTACCCAAATGTCCTGTCTTTGGTATTGTTCGTCGAATCGTTGAGCTCCTCAAGTTCTGAGTTGAGCTGCACGATTTTTGACAAATGCGTGCACTGATTGGACAGGTCCGCTCAATCTGTGTGGTTCTTTCCTCAAAAGACCATTTCAGACACCAATCTACATGGTCTTCACACGATCTGACCAAGATTTTGTCTGGACTTTAAAAGAGACTGTGACTTCTGAGTTTGTTTCGGCCTTTCTTCTCAGAATAGTCAGTTATGAAACGCCGACCTCATCTAGTTTAAAAAAAAAATATGATTGACGTGTAAAAGTGTTTGTACAAACCTACTTACAGAAATAAAAATCATTTATCATCATTTATCATTTATCATTTAAAAACAGTTTATATAAAGTTTAAAACAGTTTATATAAAGCCGCTGCCGCGCATCACGCTTTACGTAGGTAATTAATTAATTTGCTTGTTTGGCGCCGACTCAAAATTACTTATTGTACAAGCTTACATTAGTTTAAGAACTTAGTTATTAAGGTTAAATAAAAAAGGTTTATTATTTTTTGCTTTTCAGTTTTTTCGGCGGTTTAATTTTTTGTTAAAAAGTTTTTATATTTTTAATATAACTACAAATTTACGGTTATCGGATTTTTTCCTTTAATTGTGCTACTTACATGACCTTGCTTCCTAGTACCCTATACGTTTTTGGCGGCATAAACGGCCGTATTTTTTTCACAAGAAAGAAGTTTGATAACCACCACCAAGTTTGGGACCACAGACCTCAGTATAGGAATGGTTTTAGTTTCAACTCGATACCTCCACGCGTTCTCGAGATAAAGGGTCTTGACAGACAGACAGACGGACAACAAAGTGATCGTATAAGTGTTCCGTTTTTTCCTTTTGAGGTCGGAACCCTAAAAACGTTAAAAAGATGTATGTGTATGTCCGCGTCCTAACCAAAGCGAATGGTCGCGCGAATACGCGATCGTCTCTTACATAATTATGTCACTCATTTGTTCGGAAAACTGATAGGCGTCCTTTTTTGGGCGCGACCACGCGTTCTGGTTCACTGAACAAAATGAAAGCGACGATTGCTTTGTTTATGACGCGGTCTGTAGCTTGTATAAAAAAAAAACAAATTAGGCTAAGAACTCACGGAGCGATTTTCGCCCGCGTCCGCTGCGGTTGCGGGCCCGCAGCTTCTGTAGAATGCAAATATTTATATAAAAAATTAAAGCACATTTCACGACGCGTTTTACGCCCGCGGTGTTCGCGGTTGTATGCGGCTCCCGCTGTACCGGCGGGCAACTAGTAGAATCGCGCGGGCCGCGGTTACCCGCAGCCTCGGCGGGTGGCGCCCGCGCGCTTTGCGATCGGTTGGCGGCTCGTTTCTGGTGTGTGTCCATGGCGGTCTGGACCTCAACTGATCGTTAACCGCCCGTCTTGCAATCTTGCGATCATCGCCCGCCACGTTTGCGGGCGATGATCGCAACCGCGGCGGCCGCGTAACCGCGCGAATAAGGCTAAGAACTCACGGAGCGATTTTCGCCCGCAACCGCCGCGGTCGTGGATCTGCGGTTTTATTTCAAAACTCACGAGACCGGTTATTCGCGCGGTTACGCGGCCGCCGCGGTAGCGATCATCGCCCGCAAACGTGGCGGGCGATGATCGCAAGATTGCAAGACGGGCGGTTAACGATCAGTTGAGGTCCAGACCGCCATGGACACACACGCCAACCGATCGCAAAGCGCGCGGGCGCCACCCGCCGAGGCTGCGGGTAACCGCGGCCCGCGCGATTCTACTAGTTGCCCGCCGGTACAGCGGGAGCCGCATACAACCGCGAACACCGCGGGCGTAAAACGCGTCGTGAAATGTGCTTTAATTTTTTATATAAATATTTGCATTCTACAGAAGCTGCGGGCCCGCAACCGCAGCGGACGCGGGCGAAAATCGCTCCGTGAGTTCTTAGCCTAACCGGTCTCGTGAGTTTTGAAATAAAACCGCAGATCCACGACCGCGGCGGTTGCGGGCGAAAATCGCTCCGTGAGTTCTTAGCCGTAGATGGGCCGTAGTAGGTATACTTATATTTAGCAATACCGATAGTATGGCCAGCTCACATCCTCATCAGCTAGCTAACTCTGCAAGTCTGTAAGTGTGCCGGTGGCTCTAGTTTGTTTCTAGATAATTTCGTAGCAATTCTAAATCGTTCAAAGAATTTTCACATAACTCCATCCATAGCTTCCTGAAACCATTTTACTCATGAAGTTTTCGGTCCTGGAGATAAAAATACATGTTTTCTCTGATATTATTTGTAGTATTTCATTAAGTTAAGGAAATGTTGTGTTTTTTTTAGACTATCGACATTTCTTTGTCTCCAACAAATTGTTCTCTGATGAGTCTTTTTCACCTTCAATTCTCGTGATTTTCTTTTTTTTTTCAATTAACCCACAGTGACTCCTTTGTGCTCCTCATTGTTTGTACACGATAATTTATTTCATGTTTTAACACTTTGCGGGACACTTAACGCCTCTCGACGTAATAACAATAAAACTTCTATTGTGTCTCGGTCAGTGTCCTTCAATGTGTTAACAATAGGTAGGTACCTATTTTAATTCATGTTGCATACAAATAAAAATAAATTTAAATAAAAAGCGCGTCGAGAAATAAATAAAGAACCCAGTTATAAATAAAAGTGGTTTCACAAAAAAATTGTTAAAAACCCGGATAAAATATAATTAAGGTTTAAATAATCAAAGTTCTCATGAATTCCAAATAATAAGCCTGGCCGAGGTCTATAGTTTAAATTAAAAAACAGCATTTCCTTTTGCAAACTTATAAAAGTGCGAACATTTTCTTCATATCCGCCAAAACTGGGTTTATTCTAAGTGAGATGTCCAAGTTGAAGTTATTTAAACGAAGTAACATCGTGCTTAACATATAACATAAAAAGCTTAGTCTTCGTTTACAGCTGTAATTACAAAAAGGTTTTTCCTTTGTCGTAAAAGATTTCAGGAAAATAAAGGATGAGCTAGAAAATATCTAGTCTGCTTGAACATCACTGATATTGTCCAGTCAGCGCTATGAGCCCCAAGAGTTAATACCTTGTAATATATTTCCTTACGTAAACAGAATTTCCTAACAGAGCATCTGTCAGTGCTTAGCACTCGATGCATCTCGACGCGACGATGCCGACGCTTTGTCATGAATAATTAACAAGACCTATGATGCACTGTTCAATAAACATTACCAGCCTTTTTCGAAGAGTTCCTATAAAATCCACTGAACTACATAAACCGGATGACTGTTTTTACCGTCTGGAAAACAATATGGTGCGTTGTGTAAATGGAGTAGAAGCTATACACGGAAATATTTGCTTAGTACCAGTGAGAAAAATAGAACATAAATTCCGCGCATTTAGTAGGGGACGTATGATTTGAATTTCTATATTTTGAGTTTTTTTTTTTCAAAATTTATTTTGTATTGATCTAGTATTAAAAGTTTACTTCAAATATGTAGTTAGTATTTATTGATAGATATCTTTAATGTCTTTCTATGTTATTCAAAAATTTAAAATATCAATGCCATATGCTTCTACTCCGTTTACCTATTATAGCCTATTTTTTTCAAGACGGTGAAAAAGTCAGTCAGTATATTTACTTCTGTAAATATTAAAATATAAAACCGCTTTACGTGTCTGTCGCGTTGTTTTTCTAAACTAAGCAACGGATTTTGATGCGGTTTTTAAGATTGTCGTAAAAACCGTGCGAAGCAAGGGCGAGTCGCTAGATAAGTATATATATGTAAAGACACATTTTCAGCATTTAACGACTGTTACTTAGTTTAATTGAAAGTCATCAAATAGAATTACATTTAGATTCTATCTTTAAAACATAAAATATACAATAAAACTGCTATAAAATGCTGTGGATGAGGTTCTATGTTTTAATGAATTAATTAAATATAAATGTAGCACAACATAGTCAACAGTTCAACACGTCATTCTTACTTCGTAAACGTCCACTGCTAAACACGGGTCTGCTAATAGAGTACTGCCACCTGGCAATCGGATTAGTGGTTACTCCTACCTACATCGCATTATGTCAGCTATTATAGGCGCCGATACTCCCTTGACATAATCCCTTACTCGAATAATATTATGATACCCTGAACCTACTGGGGGCCTAAAAAGGACACTGACAGAATCATAAAATGATAACATTATATATAAATTATAATATGGCGAAGACAGTCCGTGTTTTTATTTTTTTCGCTGCACTACGTAGATATAATCAAAGAGATTGGGATTGGATTTGGATTGGATTGATTGGTATTTTAGCACAGACAAAAAAAAAACTGAAAAATCCTTCACCAATGAGATTTGATACAATTAACTTAACAGTTAACTGTCCATTATGATTCATAATGTTATCCTTTTATGATTCTGCCAAAGTGGCCTTTTTAGGCCCCCTGAACCTTAGAAAAAATTTAGGTACTGTTACTTACAAAAAAATATACAAAAAATAGACCCATAGTTTTTAAAAAGCAAGTCTGAGAATTTTGGATCAGTTATAACCGCACTATTTTCACAGCACGGCAAAAATTTACTGTCTAAATCTTCGATCAATAATAGTTATTGATCGAAGGTCTAAAAAGTGATCTAATAAAGCAGATTTTTCCTACGTCAGATACCTATATCCGTTGAATAAAATTGATATCTGACGTCAAAAATTGAAAATTATTACTCGTACAAATACTTAAAAAGAATCCAATTTAAAACGTTTAAAATCTAGTCGCAATCTCATTTCAGCGACAATCAATCTTGTCAAAAATGTAGGGATTTTAGAGGTATTTATGACAGATTGATCCTTTTCTCTTTTTTTTTTTCGGATGGGAAATCATCAAATGACCCCCCGCTCTGGGTGGAGCGGAAGGGAGTGTCAAACTCTTACTGACTAAAACCCACCCGTGTTCCTTCCTTAGACCTTTATGTTCCGGGCCAGCGGTAACCCTTTCGGAAAATCCCGCTAACCCGGCAGGCTTCGGCCCTAAGGGGCCCCTCTTCCTCTTCTTTTTCTTTCTTCTTCTTCTTCCTCGATGCTGACATCTCTTTGAGGCGCGCGTGGAACACGTACGCGCCGTCCGGCACGGGCCTGGTCCTGATCGGACGGTGAGCTACCCATTACTCTCCGCCCGCAGGCCCGCGCCTTACCTACCTTACCTTACCTTACCTTACTTAATAGATACCCTTCAAACCCGGAACTCTGCTTAACGGCAGAAATTGTTTCGGAGGTACTACAACTTTCCCGCTACTTCAAATGCCACTATTCTTCAACTAGGCTTAAAAAATCCAGAAGCTAAACTAAACTAATATTGTAAAGAGAAAATATTTGATTTTTTGTATGTTTGTTTGTTACGCATTCACGCTAAAACGGCTGAACTGATTTAGATGAAATTTGATAGGCAATGATCTGGAGAAGGACATAGGCTACTTTTCATCCTGGATCGCAGACGAAGTCGCGGGCAACAGCTAGTTCTAATAAATCGGAAAAGACAATGGTAATTACGAGATTTCTATGAATCTATTATATTTCTATTTTTCGAGAAGGCTATGTGATTAACTTCATCCTATTTCTTTTATAGAGCCTGACACGTCAAATCTGTGTAATAGTATAATAATACAATGATTGATGAAGTCTTCAGTCTCTCGTAGATTGGATCAGTTATCCCGGATACATTTTTGCTACTGAGTTAATTTGTACAATTGATTGGCTCTAATTATATCGAATGTAACGTGTATTACCAGAAATTGTTCACCGTGTTAAATCGATTGTGAAAATTCTGAGTAAATTAAATATTATTTTACTGTACTAACCATGAATACAGCACATGATTCTAGACCTCCTAAAAATGAGCTGTTCCATACATTTTGCCCGCGTAGGTAGGTATTGCACTTTTATAGGAAACAGCAATTTTTTTTGATAGCTTTCTAAAAATTTCGTCGCAGTCGGGTTCAGAATCATGTGCTGGATACATGGTAACAGATTGCGCATAGATGTACATCCTGTATATTGTGGAAATACTTCAAGCACATAAACAAACAGAGGCGAACTTAATGCCATGGGCAACAATCAATCCATAGGTACCTATATTTCAATCTCAATAAGACTGAGTAAGCGTTATGATCGATGTTCGGCCCTCAGTATATGAAGAGGCATTTTCCTTACAGTAGGTTGTAGTAAAGTATAAAGGCTCATATGATTAAAACTGAAACGCTGAAAGGCTGGTCGAGTAAGTCGAGAGATCAAACCTGCTGACCTGCAGGGTAGTTGCGTAACACACTAACAGAGCAATGGCTTTCATTTTGACAGTTCAACAACATTCATTGCGTTATTTACGTAGTTAATAAGCAGACAAAATGCTGAAATAAAATGATTAATATACCAATCAATGACTGGCAATTTTAATGTCAAAATATCACAATACCTATAAGATTTTCGAACATATGAAGCAATGGATTAGCAATATCCTTCAAAATGATGCAGATTGAGATTGAATTGATAGTGTGTTACGCAGTTAGGGTGCTCTTCCCTCCATGCACTAGGTAACTATACCTAGTGAATCCACTCCCATCACTAAAATATTGAACTTATTTGTAAGAGTTACCGGACTTACAGAAATAGCTAGAAAAAACAATCAACCCATTTAGGTAATAAGAATACAATTACACAAATAACCGCCAAACTATGTATTTATGTTTCTCAATTCAATAAAAATGTTAATCACATTTGGACCGATCCGTTTTTGCGTTTACCGTGATAAAAATGAGATAAAATTATTTATATTATTCTCATTGTACGCTTGACAAATAAAATCCTCGGACCGAAGGGCAAATCCGACTATTTGGCGCTAAGTTATTGGCCAATATCTTCCCATATATTCACGGCCCCTATATCGTTAGTTACAGCTTTCTTCCTTGTAGCTTTAATGTGAATAAAGTGTCTCGTTTGCGCGCGTTTTTGTGTTGCAGCTTATTCCACGTGACCCCTACTTATGTGGACGTCAGTGAAATTCTTAACACGCTGTATCTCCTTGCTTATAGACATTTTCATTCAGCAGCTAACTACAGTTTTCCCGTCCCGCTCCGAACTCGTCGTTCCATTACTATAATATTGGTAAGTGTTCCAGCAGACACCTATAATGGAATCCTGATTTATCTACTCGCTCGTTTTCTGCAAGGCTTTAGTAAAAATCCTATCTCAATCCGCATTAAGGTGCATCAGCAACGTTCGGAATCACTGTGAAAAATTTCAGCCAATGTTCAAGTAAAGTTCAGACACGCGAAGATTTTGAAAAACATTTTCTTATTCTGTGAGTTTATTGTAAGTTCGTAGAGCAGTGAGCACATAGGTGCTAACCAAAGATTTGAATTCGGAACTTGAACACGTTCTTAGTAAAGTTGGCAAGTTGGTTCATACAAAGTAGTACCGGCCCACTTCGAAACTTTGCACCATGCTAACTGGTTTATACGTTATCTCGATAAAATAATTCATCCATATCCATTTATACGGATGAACTATTTTTATTGTAATTACCGCCTCGTATAACCGAAGTTTAGGAGCAATTTCCCTATACAGTAGATAAGCATTCGTATGTAATTACGAATTCGTGCGATATTGTGGCAGCAATATCTTATATTGAATTCCTGCAACTAAAGGCTTAGATTTTTTCTTAATTTCAATGGAAATTGAATATTCAATTGGTAAATTCGATAAACGTTGTCAGAACGATAAAATAATTCTCCAATAAACACTACTTTAATTCAAAGGAGGCAGTAATTTAATTATACATTTGCATCCGAGTTATTTGCATATATAGGAACTTTGCTAAGTATAGTAGGTAGGTAGACACGTCAACACTGTTAAATAGTTTCATGATACGTTCTACTTAGTTTGTGTTTTCTTACTTTACCGCATTTATAATAACTAGGGAACTGCATGCAGGTGTATTTAAAAAGGCAAATAAAAGAGAACCATTTCAACACATGCAAGTTTTAAACAAGGTCGAAAATTACTTTAAAGGCATGGTTTTCCTATTAGGTATGCTTTATAACAATCAGCCTAGCCGTTTCGCAACTACATATGTTGGGGTCGGCTTCCAGTCTAACCGGATGCAGCTGGATGCCATTATTTTATCTGACCTCTACAACCCAATTACTGGGTAATACTATACGCCTGTGTAAAACTGATTGTCAGACTTTTGGGCTTCTATGCTTCTGACGAGCCGTAACGACTGTTACAAATCTAGTAATGACAGCCCGGATCAACGGCTTAAGGGGGAAGCACTCTAATCATTACAATCAGTAATACAACTTGTTAAGTTAGTACCTACCTATAATCCCCAAATGTCAAGATTTCATGAAATAGTCATTCTTGGGGATTACTTGGTCTTAGAGAGTTGTGTTGATGACTTTAATGATTATAATTCTGTAAATGCATATTTGTTACGGCCGCGAATCATATTTTAATCAACGTACAACTTAATACTGACCAGCAAACTGCAAAAAACGTAAACAAATTGAATTTCGCGGGCTACCCTGGCGCTTTCGCCTTAACGTGCTTTCCGAAGCACAGAGGGGTCTAGGTATGTAAAAAGATGGTCACGCATCCACGGACCAACCGCGGCAAGCGTAGCTTAACCTGATCGATCGACCCGTGCGGCTGTTATTACTTACCCACAAAACCCTTCTATCATGCCAGCTACCAAACGAATAAAAAAAAAACACTTTCTTTTTTGTTCTGGGAAAAATACTTGCTACAGTAAGTTACATTCACTCGTTAATTCGTGATAAAATATTCACAGATAAAATGGCAGGGGGTGACTTGCACACTCAATAATGTCCTGAGGTGCTTGAGGAGTGGAGACGAGGTATTCCACGGCTTTCAGAAAAATCCCAGAGCCCGGAAGATGGTCAAGATCCCTACGAGCAGTTACTGGAATACTTCCTTCCCCCGAGCTCGTTTGCTCTTGCGAATCTCCACTCAAGCCGGCCAAAGCCACTAAAGGCAGGAAAATGGTGGGAGCTCTGTTTCTCGTCAATGTTCACTCTAGCCGGCCAATAAAGGCAAGTCAGAGTTGAGGAACAAGACTCTCCCGGGAGATAGGGTCCGTGGGGTCGCTACTGCCCAACAGCTTATAGAGGTATGAGGAACAGGGTGTAAAGTTCACTCATACTCTATAGAAAAGGGAGGGAAAGGACGTCAGTATGACGCGTTGTTCCCATGTGGCGTTGTAGATACCGCTACAAGCTCGCCACATGCTGCCCTACGGGTTTCTGCATCTCTCTTCCTCATCCTAGACCTGTTCCGGTAAGGTAAACTCTACCGGCACAGGCCCAGAGTTCGGAACGAGCCAGCCCCACCACGACGTCGTCGTAGAGATACGGCGGTGGGGGTATTATTGTTATTATTAACTAGCTTCTGCACGCGTCATCGTCCGCGTGAAATTTCGGCTCCGACCCACCACGTCACCCTATAATCTTCCTCAAGAATTGGGCTATCAAATGCAGAAATAATTTTTCAAATCGAAATAGTAGTTCCAGAGATTAGCGCATTTAAACAAACAAATAAAAAACCAAACAAACTTCAGCGTTATTATTAGTATAGGTCTATACTAGAGAGTATTCTATTTTATACATACATGAGAAAATACCTCTGTCTGTCTGCAACGTTTTCATGAATAGCTGAACATCTATCTGTATGAAAGGTCCTGATATGTAGTTAAGTATAGCTTGGCTGCTTGTTTTCCCTGAAGAAGATAATAGCCAGCCATACTTATTACAAAAAGTTAGTCTAAAGGGATGACATGAGGCGTTGAAGTTTGCACGGGAAAATCCACGCGTACCTACGACGACATCGCGGACAATAGTAACATAAAATAACTTCACGCCTTGTTTCACCGAAGGGTTCCACATATTCACCAGTTATGTGTAATTAGGGAGCGACGCTATTGCCATCTGCCGGACTCAATGCAGACTCCGGTCCCAGAACCCAGGACCTCATGCTCACCTTACTAGACTAACGAGGCCGCTTGAAATCAAGAATATAATGATTAATTTCAAGGTGGTCGACTATATATATATAACATTAGGGTTCCGTACCAAAATGGTAAAACGGAACCCTTATGGTGAGACTCTGTTTGTCTGTCTGTCTGTCACAGCTGGATATCTCAAGAACTACTTATGCTATCAACTTGAAATTTGGAATAGTTTTAGATGACGTTTGCCCAACTATTCTGCAAATAAGAAAGAAATAAAAATATATGTATATTTTTTGCAACACGGACTGAAAGGGGGTCTGAAAAATTCCAAGTGGGGCTACTAGGGCATGTGGGGTATCATATGAAAGAGCGCAGTTTGCAGCATTCTAAAACGTTTTTTAATTTTTTTAAGCCGCATAGTTTTCGACTTTAAAAAAAAAAAAACCTTTCCCCCTTATCTCCGAAGTTTGCAAAGAGAAAAATCTGAAATAATTCTATATGATAGAAATTTATGTAAAAATTACAGGAAAAAGAAAACGAAGTCTCTAAATAGCACACTTTTTCAGAAATCATCAACAAACGATACATTAGTTCCACTATCGGTCAAGAGATGGCGCTGACATAAAACTGCAATATTCTACACCGCAGTGCAGTATTAAAATTCTCTGACGAATATAGGCCTCGCCGATGAAAATTTAAAAACATATGATGGTACGGAACCCTCGGTGCGCGAGTCCGACTCGCTCTTGCCCGGTTTTTATTGTTATATCTTGCCTATATTCTGAGTATAACAATGCCACTAAATGTCTTTGTGCGGAGTAACGTTCCTACTAACTTACTTACCTAGTTCCTGACTGTCATCAAAAGGTCCTTTGACGTCCATTAAATGCACGGCAATAATATTATCAGATATAGCTGTCTGGGGTGATAGATTCCTGGAATCTTTGCTATAATGGCAATATATGCTAGCGTTAACTTCACCACTGATATTGACATACTGATCTATCTAAACATGATTTAGAGAAGCAGTTAACCCTAATGGCAATAATTTATTGAATTTTCAAATATATCGACTCGGTAACCTACACTTAACATAAACTTTCAATTTTCAATAAATTATAATAAAGCCGAACTACCCCAGCTCAGGTAGTTTCATTAAAATTCTTATCGCTACCCAAATTCTCATACTAACTACTTACTAACTTGGAGTGTAGACTCCGTGAGAACCAAATATTCATAGGTAGCAAATGCCTACTAATATGAGTATGTATTTGCTACCTACGAATATTTGGTTCCAGCTTCGCAAGATTTAGGAACATCAGATTAACGCTTTGTCGCTCATAATCCAGGATTTTAGCTAGACGTAAACTCATTAGGCACTATAGCGGGGCTGGATTTTCCAGAGAGTCCGGCTTTCAGTCACCGATCGCACACTCATACCATAGACATGTCAATAGAACCCCACTCACCGTCTGATCCACTACCATAAATTAACTTTAGCAAATTGGATATTGATGGATTCCACCCTTGGGAGCGGTTAATTTCCTTATTAAGATATTTCCGGCAACGTTGGACAGTGATTTAAAAAAGCTTAACCGATAATAATTTAATTAATAAAATATAAGTTAAACTAAAAGTTAGAAAAACTTATTAAAAACATGAAAATTTAAAGCCAAATTAAGAGAATTTCCAAACCGTGAAGTAGACTTATTTAAAGGTCATTCATACTGCGGAGAACTTTGGCGAAATTAATTCAGTTCCTGATTTTAACTTAACATCGTTTTAGAGGCTTAAATTCGAATTTGATTTTAAAGTGCTTTATGACTAACTTAAAACGTAATTTAACACTTAAATGCTTCACAATCAATTCATTAAGGGTAAAAAGATGTAACTACCTAAGTATGAAGTTTTCATAGATTTGATAGTAAAAAAACTATCAAAAACAACACAATACTGAAGCATTTCTGTGTAGTTTATTTCAAAGTCCATTGCACTAAATTCGCCGCTGCACACACGGCCATTACATAAAATAATTTACAAGTATCTGACTCGCACTACAAGCTACATCATACACTGTGTGATACATGGACAGTGCTATTACGAACACGTGCATCTTAGATACAACTTGACCCTTACTTAGTAGCAGTATTTATGAGCACTTGACAACAGGAGGTCACTTGAAATGTGACAGATGTGGTAAATAGTCTTATGTAGTAGTACACATGTCATGCTATATCGATGGATGCACAGAATGGTTTCACTTGACGAATTAAAGCGTAAAAGGTGACAGAATCGAGAGAGATAAGCACTCTAATTTGCGTAACACACTGTCAATGATAATCAGCGGGGTAATTACATAACACTATCAGTAGCAATTTTGTAAATCATGAAACTTTTATTTTCTCTTGACTGTACTTACCTGTCAAAAAGAGTAAACCTAGATAATGTGGATAAGACAGAGATTAAAACAGAAGACGAACTAGCAGGGGATCGAGGAGGGGGGGGGGGGGTGGAGGGGGGTTCAGGGGATCAGACGGGAATAAATCGCAATAGCATTAATTCATTTTGACTGCGTTTTTTACATTCAAAATGATTTAGATTGTAATTGATAGTGTGTTACACAATTAGGGTGCTGAATCATTTTGAAGTACTTATATTGCTAATCCATTCCTTCTGTTCGAAAACTTTGTCTGCTCAACAACGTAAAATAACACAATGAATGTTGTTGAACTGTCAAAATGAAAGCCATTGCTACTGATAGTGTGTTACGTAATTACCCCGCGGCTGCGATCGTGATCTTCAATTTACTTCGAATCCGAACGTGATCTGAAAATTACCTATACTTACTGTATTGGTTATAAGTAGTTTCTAGACAAAATCAAGCTAGTTGCTAATTTAATTGTAGGTATATTTAAAATTGTGTAATTAAAATATTTTTTTAATACAGTTGCTCAAAAAGTGGTGTATTGCAGGGACGTATAGCGTTCGGGATGTGGGCTATGACATACTAGTGCTTTTTTTTTACCTTTCCCGAACTCGTGCGTTCTCTTTCCCAACTGTCAAAATAATGTATATTAAAAAGAAAAAACCAACCATGAAGTTTTTACTAAAGAGTTTTTGTGATTCATACAAATACGTATATTTCTAAAAAGAAGCTACTAATTTATTTCAATATCAGATTTAATTGAATGAGTTAGGTTAGGTTTCATTTCATTTCATCTCATTAAATTTCATTTTCATTTCATATCAATAAAAAAAATATACTAAAGACTAAGCTGTATGGATAGTTAGTTCCCTTTGCCTACCAAAATGAGTGAAGAAAAAAAACTCTGCTTATATTCTACGGTTGGCGCCATTTTCCAGAAATTTTCTTTGCGAGTTTAGTTGTTTGTTGCACAAAATGAGTAATTTCGACCTTATTTTTTTTTAATTAACACCACCGGAACTCGTTGCACAAAATGCTTCGGAGAACATTTTACCGGAAAAGTCAAAAAGTCGTTACATATCTACATACGACTAATTTATTGCGTGGAGAGAAGAGAAAAAAGCAATATTGTGTTTTTATTATTTTATTAAATTGCTTAATTTTTTCGCAACTGTATTAAAAATAGTCGTTCAGTACACCTGCGGAACCGTCATTGCAACTTGTTCCGACTGTCAACCCTCGCCTTCGGCTGCGCCTCGGCTCGGGTAGACATTTGTCGGAACTTTATATATATGAAGTCTCAGTATTTGTTAAGACCAATAAAGAATTATTTACATTAGCCTCAGAAGTAAATAATAGACAACAACGTGACGCCTTTCGCCTCTGTGTCCGCAGAACAAATACTGCTTTAATGTACAAAAGTGTGTTTCATATGGCTCCTGTAATTTTCAATAAATTACCTAAAGAAATAAGGGCAATGAATACTGCCTTATTTAAGAAAACTCTAAAGAGCCTTTTAGGTAATAAATGTTACTATAACTTGAACGAATTCTTAAACGATAATTTGTCATAACTTATGACCTCACAGTGACATCAAGTAATAACATTTTGTGACTATGCATGTATCTTTAAAGATTGTAATAATACCAGGAATGACATTAAAAAACTTTAAATATTACTAATATTAAATCAATAATCTGTATGACATTGCATTAATTTCGTATCTTATAATATTTTATGATTGTTTCTATTATTTGTTGACTGAATTTTATAATTTAATTTTATGATTGTATACCTACATTTTGCATGCCTTACGGTAGAAGCACTTGGAACATGTACATTTTTATAACACCATTTATTTTTATAACAGTGTTTTCTGCAAAAATAAATGATTTGATTTGATTTGTAAACTCTTTGCAATGACAGCCTTTCCGCACTTGTAATGAAATATACTATTTTATGGCATTGATTTTACATTCTGTGACTACTTTAACTCACACACCTTGTTAAAATTTTAGGAAAATCATCTCCTATTTGTAAATATGTGAGCACCATGTATCTATCACATGATTGATTTACCTTTTTTTTTTTTGAGGGTGGGAAATCATCAAATGACCCCTTCCGCTCTGGGTGGAGCGAAAGGGAGTGTCAGACTCTGACTGACTAAAACCCACCCGTGTTCCTTTCCTAGCCCTATATGTTCCGGGGTAGCGGTAACTCTTTTGGACAATCCCGCTGCCAATTGATCAAAGTCAGGCAGTTTTTACTATGGGGACGGGCTGCAGACATCGAGTCTATTTTTATTCTGCAGAAAAGAGCTATCAGAGCCATATACAGCCTCCGCAGGCGTGACTCTCTAAGGGAACTGTTTAAAGATATTAACATCATGACGGTACCTTGTCAATACATCTACGAAAATATCATGTACGTAAGGAAAAATCTACATCTTTTTAGTAAAAGAGGTGAAAGACACAATTATATCACTAGAAATAGGGACCAATTAGTTCAACCAGGTTTCAGGCTGGCTAAAGTAGACTCGTCTTTCATGGGCTACTGTTTAAGATGTTACAATAAAATACCTGCCGACATACTTCAACTGAATGAAACGAAATTTAAATCTTGTATAAAACGCACACTATGCAGCCAGGCATATTATAAATTGGGGGACTACATCGCCGATAAAAGTGCTTGGCTAAACGCTGGTCCTGCTCCATAAGGACGCACAAATAAATTGATTAGCATTGGAAAATACTGTTGAAGCTGCTGAAGATTTTAAAATACACTTTTTGCATTATATAAATTCAATCTCCTAGTATTGTATAATTGCATAGCACATGTGTGAGTACTATGTACATACTATAAAGCTTCCATTTACTGGGTACGCCTTTCATTGACTTGAATGTGCCCTGGCGGCTGAGAGTATGTCATGCTCACTCAAATGTCTGATGCAATGCTGATGGTGGCGCGTGTGTTGGATCATTTAGCTCCCTATAAAATGGTTGAGCTGAATGGTGCTAATACATGCGTCATGTTCGTGAACGGGCGCCGTCAGTAGGGACTGGTCATCTCTTTGCTGCCATGGCTTATTTTAATTTTATTTAATATTTGAATTGTTTTTTTTTTTATTACGGACGCTTTTAACGTTCTGCATCGTTCTCACATGCATAATTTTTAACATGAATGATGTAAACAAGACTTTGTAACCATATTATTTTGATTTAAAAGAGTGTCCATGGAGTTTCTTGCCCGTTCTTCTCCATAGGTACCTACGCTTTGGAATGGGCAATCTAGCTTCATTTTTCTGACTGACCGACCCCTTGACAATTCAAAAGTGCCTGTAATTGGTTTAATTGAAATAAATGCTTTGAGTTTGAGTTTTGAGTTTGAGTGAGTTTGAGTTTGAGTTCAAAGTCAAAGTCAAAGTCAAATCATTTATTTCAAATAGGCACATTAAAGGCACTTTTGAACGTCAAAAAAAAAAAACTAAATAGAAATGATCCTACCTGACATTGCATTATTATTAATTATATTTACCTATTGTAGTATATATTTTTTTTTTATTCTAGGTGCATCAAACTCAAACTCATATTGTATACAATATTCATTAATCTTTTTAAAAGTATTTTTAATAGCATAGGTACCTACAGTTTCAGTATGCATATAAAATGAGTAAAAATAGGTTTTTCAAAGAACGAGGATAAGTTGCAGGTCCGTTGTTCATAAAATCCGAAATTTTATATTTCAATTTTATTATTAAAAATAAAAATGTGCTAAAACCACGTATAACCTTTTTTTGGGTGTAATGTTAGGTAACAGACATACAACAAAGATGAATATGGAACTCATTAGAGTTTCCTTAAAATTATGTTGACTAAGTAAACCCTCAGTCCCTCGCATTCACAATTTGCATACAAACATCCATGTTGAACTGAGAATGAAAGAAAAATAAAGTTTACAAAGCTCTTTCTTCTGTAGGTACTTGTAAGTTTAAGCCCTTGTTAGAGTCCGTGGGAAGATAAAGATTTAGTTCATGCTGGTTATGAAGTGAAGTACATCATAAAAACGTAGAACGACATTCCTTTTTTATTTTATGGCGTGTTAAGTATTTAGAGTTTTCTTATGAGTGTAATGACACCATTTTTTCATTTATACAATCTACTTACTTAAATAAATAAATACTATTGAAGTATCTATTTGTAATAACAGTTTTTTACTAAATGTAAAGTTTAAGGTAGGTATCTAAGTATATACTTAACAAAAAAACTATTTTTAAAAGTTTTGCCTGAATGTCTGTCTGTTTATTCCGTCTAATCGCCAAAACGTCTGGACCGATTTTGACGGGACTTAGACTGGAAGATAGCTGATGTTATAACGAGTAACTTATACTAGGTACCTACTCATCATCATCTGCCTATCCTTATCCCAATTATGTTGGGGTTATTGCGGCTTCCTATCTGACCTCCACCACCCGGTTACTGGGTAATACGATACCCCTTGGTATGACTGGTTATCAGACTTTCTGGCTTCTGACGACCCGTAACGACTATCAAAGATCCACGAATGACAGCCGGGACCATTGGTTTTACGTGCTTTCCGAGGCAGGGAGGGGTGTTGATATGTAAAGATGGTCATCCATCCACGGACCAACCGCGGCAAGCGTAGCTTAACCTGATCGATCGACCCGTGCGGCTGTTATTATTTAGCCACAAGCCTCACCTATGTAAATTATACTACCCTACTTTTATTAAAAAAAAAGAATTAAGGTAAGGCCAAAAATTAAAACCCATGAAATGTAATTTGTTTTCCGACATGCACGCGAATGAAGTCGCAGGCACAGCTAGTTATCAAAATGATCTGTTTTCCAAACTTGATGTTGTTTGTGTCAATACTGAACTAAGACTCTTAAAGTAGATTGCGACTGCATTGGAATATCATCCTTGCGTGCTTTACCTGATTCATCCGCTCGATTTTAATTGAACAACTTTTGTTGTTCAACAAAAAATACTTTGAATTAGCAGTTGATCAACTAAAATCGAACTGTGTGAATCCGCGCGGTAATAAGGTGTGGACGAGATCAAAAATTCTGATATTCAAGTTAGTAGCTTGATGAAGCTAGCAAGGTTTTCAATGAGACTGCCCAGTATGTATCGGTCAGACCTATCGGCATTTGTGGAACTTCATGTAATACATACACGTACAGGCTAACGTGCTTAAAGGCCAGATTAAGAGAGTGTAAAGTTATTAATATGAGTTACAAAGTTGACTTCATCTATTCACCTCACAATACAATACAACAATAAACAACAACACAATATACACAACACACACACAACACAATATTATCGGTATTTTAGGGCGCTTTTTACTACTTAAACACTTGAGAAGAGAATCATGCATACTTTCTTAGTATGTCGTCACTATAAAGACAAGTTACGACAGATGACAACGTAATCTACAACCCCTATAAACCCTACCACCTCCCCCCCAACCATCCCCCTATTACATGAACTTAACTGGCAAAATGGTCGGTGTACCTCTTACCTAACTCATTGGGAGAAACAGGTGCGATATTATGTGTTATGTGGCATTAATTGGTTGTAAACCGTTTTAATTAAAGAATAAATAAATAAAAATAAATAAAATATGTCACCAAATTCACAGTATGTTTCTGCAAGATAGACGTTCAAACGCCAAAATGATTGATATAGGTAACAGCATCAACTAACAGCTCCGGAATTAAATTGAAAACGGAGAGGCATACTTGTAAATTAATTAACCTGTAACTGAATTAATTATAATGACTATTATTCGTACGTGAATCGGGTGAATTGGTTCATTTATCACTCCACGTAAGATACGTTAGCGGGACGGTATTTACCTTCCTGGAAACGTATTAGGGGCAGGTATTTTGCAAGTGAGGGTCGAAATGTCAAACGAAACGTCCAAGTACGAGGTATTTTAATGTGTTTTTGTTGGCAAGGTAAACTTGTTTAATTAATTTAAATGATGAAGGTACTTATGTAGGTACCTACCTTCATCATTTACTGTTACTATTAGCCTATATCATCCTACTGCTGGGCAAAGACCTCTCCCCATGACTTCCAGCTCTTTCGATCCAGCCGGTCGATTCTGTAAAAATCTCACCGTGAAAACTTAGGTGAAGTGAGTTTGTTTTTGCTAGGAATTGACACTATTGACAGCTCACTCCACGCTCACTTCACCTAAGTTTTCACGGTGAGATTTTCACAGAATAGCACCGCTGGGCTAAAGTGGACCACTTGTCGTTTGTTATCATCATTTATATGAATTAAACTAACAGAATTTTGTTTGTGGATGATCGTGTCAACGATATACGGCGTATAATTCTAATTAGGTTTAAACGTCATATTCACACATTCATTCGGATATTAGCCAGTTACCATACAAACGTCAAAATGTAATAAATTCTCTATAGAGGTACCTACAAACAGTAGTTAGTGTCTGTAAAGAGGTACAACGTATTAATATCAATTGTGGATAAAATATTTCACCACAAATAAAGTTAAACCCAGAAAACTTTCGTGAACAATAATAATAATAGCCTCCCCGACCGTTTTCGGTCACGGTGGCCAATCTCAATGGAGATTAGCCAGGTACGCGGGAGATATTATAGTGCACAAGTGTGTGCGCAAACACAGGTGCACTCTCTGTTCCTTTACTCTCATAGTCCGATGGGACGGCAATCCGACACGACCGGGGAGAGTTCAGGCGCAGGACCAACGGCTTTACGTGCTTTCCGAGGCACGGGGGTATTAAACCGCCAACTTCCAAACTTCGGACTGTTACTAAGGAATTCCTAATGGAAAACCCAATAACACTTTGTCCGACCCGGGAATCGAACCCAGGACCCCACGCTCAGCAGTCACGCTTGCAACCACGAGACCAATGGGGCAGTAAAAATACATACATAAACGTGTCGTGAACAATACATACATAATCAGCCTATACTGTTCCCACTACTGGGACACAGGCCTCCTCTCACAGAGAGGGAATGGGCCGTAATCCACCACGCGGGCCCAGTGCGGGTTGGTACCTAGATGTCACATGTCTTAGAATTTCTGGTTCTAGGACATGCCGGTTTCCTCACCGTTTTCAAGAGCAGTGCATTGGTGATGAATTAAACTAACACAAAGTAAAGCGCCTGTCTGGGTCCGAACCCACGACCTACAACTCGTAAGTCGGGTCCGTTACCACTGGTTCGCCACAGCTCTGCTGTCATGGCCCCTTGTTTCACAGTTAGCCACGTTTGGGTTACAGCTTTGCTACATAAAAGCTACAAATTCTGGCACAAGCGTATTTCAAAATAAGTAAAAAAGAGATCAATCTTTCGTCTGATTTCTGCCCATTTCCAAGGATTTATTTGTTCAAACTGGGCAAGATTTTATAAATGTTTTTCAAAGCCCGAAATTAAAAGCCCGCAGAACTATTGGACCTTAAGGGCTATATTTCACCGGGACACCATGGCGGCGCAACCAGTCGCCGCTACCAACAAAATGTTTGGTTGGTTGCGCAACCAAACGGATACCAGGTGAGTAACTCTCTATAGAGCTGTATACATTTTGTTGGTAGCGGCGACTGGTTGCGCCGCCATGGTGTCCCGGTGAAATGTAGCCCTAAAGAACTAATGAAAGGTCCTCGGAGATTAAAACGGGAGGCTATTGAAGCGTCTTATTTGCTATCAATAAACTTTCACTAATAATAATTTGTCATAATAATCGCTACGCTAAGCAGGAGTGGCTTTTGTCACTACAAAAAAAAAATATGTTAATTTTTTTTTTTTTTTTTTCAAAAAATTTAATTTGTAAATTATATGTTTGTTTTCTAATAATTCATTAATTAATTCAATTTTATTCAAAAACATCCATCGGTTTCTTATTAAACTTCAACTATATCCGACGACCCTGGTTACTTACCTCCTTTGGTGACTGTACCTTAATCATTAGGTACTCTCAGGCGGATCACATACTGCAACGCGTCACGCGACGGGGCGCAGATAACGAGCCCCCGTGCGTGATGTTTTACGCGGGGTATGACTCCATTTCCCGCGCCCTGTCGCGTGGTGCGTTGGGGTATGTGATGCGCCTTACTACGATCACTAATTTTTTCTAAACTAGCAGCACCTAAGTACCTACTTATCTTTGCCTAGCCTTTACGTGTTTTGAGTGTACCAAGATCTAGGGATACACTCACCGTGTCTGTTCCTGACCTAACATTTACGAGACTGTCGCCCTTTCCCAACAAAGGTTCTAGCTTAGGGAACATGTTAAACCACAAACGATGCGAAAAACCCGCATCGGAACCGAAACGGGCTGCGTACGACATGTTAGGGAAACTTGTCTATTGCTCACAATAGACAATAGTTTCCCTGAATACGAACCATCGACAATAGACTTACGACTCTACTGTTACGGGTACTGAAAAGGTCTACCGGATTCAAATCCAATAATGGATATGGAGAAATAACAAACTGACGGGCGTCAGGCTTGTTGGTCGACTACATTTAGAACCGGATGCTCGGATGATCCGATGCTCCCAGATTTTGATAACGAACAGTTTTCTTTTCCTGAAAAAAGACCTCGCCTCACACTCGGGATATCCACTGTATCTTGTTTACATGTAGATACATAAATCTCACAACAAAGAGTCCAACCCGGAACCAATACATAGAATCTATTACATATGCCTACCAAATATGTATTCATCCGTGCGAAAATTTTACCCGCGACTAGTAGTGCAGAAACCAATATTTTCAGCCAGCGCGCCTTTCATTCGCGCTTTCTTTTTAGACACTAATTTATAACTGGAAGTGGTTGATGGAGTAACCACACCTGGTAGTCGCATTGGTGATCACGATTTGGTGTTATAAGTAGAAAAAAGGACGTTGCTGCTCATCGTCTTTCTTTATAATAAATAAAAACTTTATTCAATTCAGAAAACGTAACAATATTAAAAGTGTTGTTAGATTTTGTGTGTGCTCGATTTTTTATAATTGTCCTGAACCCTACTTTAGGATTTTCTGTGTTGTGTTGGGTCCATTTTCAGACCTTTGTCTTTATCTCACCAAATAACATAACATTTTACATACATACATACATAATCAGCCTATAATGTTCCCACTGTTGGGACACGGGCCTCCACTCTGTGAGAGGGAGTGGGCCGAAATACACCACACGGGCCCAGTGCGGGTTGGTAATAACATAATACTGCTATCGATCGCCAAGATTGAATCTGAAGTTACTAAACACCATTAATAACAATCGCGATAAACCAACAAAGCAATACAAATACAATAGACCGTTTGACGGTACATTATATTAATTATGTGCGAGTGGTCGAGCAAATGAAGCAGTATTTAACTTGTACCTATCAATAAAGGATGACTTACAATAACAAAACGACGACGACGCGGCGATACGGTTACTTCAGACAAACCGAGACTCATTCATTTATGAAAATCAAACGACTGCTCCTGTCACCTATTTGACTCTTCGTATAAAACAATCATGTTTACGAAACCAATTAATAAAGCTAATATATTTTTACTCATTAAAGTTTCCAAAGCTTTTTGCTAACATCCATATTTGAATATTAATTAATCGTTGTTATAAAACGCTCCCCATTTACAATTGCGCCGTGTTATTATCGCATTTGCTCTGTACCCTATTAGCATAGTAAATGGCAAAAATATCGTTGTATTCCGAATTACACCAGCCCCGACAATTAGCCGCCTTAGTTTACAAACAACTAACTGTTCCACACACAAATTAGAATTAATTATCCCGTCGCAAAGAATATACTTGACACGGTAGGTAAACTCTACTTGTACATACCCGGCACGTTTGCAAAGGTCCAAATGAGATTTTCAAAGGTCCTCGGTTCATTTATTGAAAATGTAAACGAGGGAAGGACATTTATTACACATGACAGGTATTTGACAAGCACCCTTCCAAATAAAATAGATATTTCAAATTGTGTTACTGAAATTGTTTCAGTTTCTGTCACAGTGACTTTTCATAATATTGACATATCATTTAGGTGCTCGCTATTTTTCTTCGCAAACATTTCCGTAGAACCTAGAACTTATGTAAAATTCTCACAAATGAGGCGAGCATTTTGTTTGTTTTTCTGAAGCGTCGTGGGAAGTTTCAAAAGTATAATTACCTATGTAGCCATATGGCTCCATAGGTAATCTTGTGGTGAACTAAGCACTGAGTGGGATCAATTGACAACTCGACAGGCTTTACTCAATCACTGTCTCATAATTATTATACCCACTGTAGTAGTAGATATTTTTTAGCCTGTCGATCGCTTAGCGCCAGTTTCTAAAATGAAAGCGCTTTGTGCGTTCACGTTATTGAAAATCTCTTTATTTTTCCTCAATTTAAATCGTTCACGATCACCGCGAAGCCTCTTATAATTTTACAATTCATTCATCTGTTAATAATTGTTGCTAGTATTTTTCATGTTCAATTCATGTATTCTACTTGCCTCCAAGCTCCAATCAACTTCGTAATACCTTTTCCTGGAAAACGGATTAGCAACGCTACTTATATTTGGAAGGCTTTAATCAAGTAGGTACCTACTTCGCAGATAATCCGGATTGAAATACTTTTAATCTAAATTGGAAAAAAGGTTGACCCACAAATCAATTTAAGATTTTCGTGAAGAGTATCTGAAGCTACGACCCTCTATCGCAACAGATTGAGAATTGTTAATCGTTAAAAAGACGACATCTATCGTTGAACTGATGCAGAGCAGGCTTAACTAAAAAATATTTTTAATTAAAGAGTTAGCTTTTAATTTGGTACCTGTACCAAAGTTTGGTACTCCAAAGGTTTAAACCGCCGCGCCGCCGCCGCCGACGTCGTCGTCGTGACAATTTTGTTTCAGTCTATTTATTATAATGATCATTGGTACCTGTACCTACGATACGAAAGATATGATTAAAACTGTTTGTAAAATGTTTTTAATACGTTTTTTAATCAAATTAAATTCAATTCTTATTGCTTGAAAAACAAAAACGTAACAATTATTTAGGAATAAAAAAAAATAATAAGGAAAATATTTGTTGGTTTAGTAACAAAATCATCACAACTCACATACTTAGTACTTAATTGTAACTGTATTAAATAATTAAATTCTAAAATTAGTTATTATTGTTTAGGAGCAAAGAACGTGCCCCGTGTCCCAAGGTTACGTCATCAGTTTGTTAATTGTCCCAGTTCATTTTTTTCGACGGGCCGCGGGTCGCCCAATTTCCTTGAATTAAGGATTGTAATTTCTTTCTTATTTGCAAAATAGTTGGTCAAACGTCATCTAAAACTATTCCAAATTTCAAGTTGATAGCATTAGTAGTTCTTGAGATATCCAGCTGTGACAGACGGACAGACAGACAGACTGAGTCGCACCATAAGGTTCCTTTTCACCATTTTGGTACGGAACACTAAAAACAAACAGCCTTGCCTACCTACTTTGCTTATCGTAGGTAAAATGCAAACTAATATCCGTTTTAAAATATTTACTAACAGAGAGCTGGAAATAAATATTTTTCTACCCGAAAATCTAAAACCCCTAATTAAGTATATTATATTCTGTAGGCAGTCTGTGTTGAAGTCAATTACTTAGCCATTGGGTAGAAATACTCTAATTGACTTCAATGTCAATGGATAGGATATGGTATGGTATCTACCGGACGGTGTACGCTATATTTGGATACGACGCTCGCCGTTCGCCAACTTGCGTGACTCGTGACTGCACCAAGCTTACAGATTCACCGACTTATAAATAGCCGCTTCCAACTTTGACAAGTTTTATTTTTATACATTATTTTACTCGTACATATTCTAGATTGCATGGATATTATGCGATTTTTTGTGTAATATGAATATCGTATCTTATGCCTCCTCGGTATGAAAAAGCCTTTCGAGGAGAAAATTGTTTTCAATTGTTTTCTTTTATAGCTCCCAGAGGTGAAGCTGTGTGAAACGCGAAGGAGTAAAATACGTCGGCAAAATTTCATCTCAAGCTCTTTTTATGTCTCGCTTGTCATTATAAGGTAAACGTTATAAATTTTCGGCGAAATTAGCGAGCTAGTAGTCATGAATTTATATCACATGTGCAAGCTTTTCAATGGTTTTTACGACCACGGTTATAATTACTTTTTAACCGACTTCAAAAAAGGAGGGTCTGTATTCGACCTGTATGTATGTAGGTATGTTTGTATGTCCGCGAATTTCTCAAAAACGGATGAACCAATTTTGATAATCCTTTCATTAATGTGATCTAAATACTTTCAGGAAGGTTAAAGCGTATAATACATCAGGATATTATTCTTATGTAGTTAAATATGCATAAATGTACTGCATCTCCGTCATTTCTATGCGAATTTTGAAGATTCTTCTAGTCGGTAGTGTTAATTGAATTTGTGTGGGGTAGGTACAAGTGGTACAACTAAAAAGTAAAAAATAAAAACTTGTTTACAAAAAACAACCGATTTAAAAAAAAAACACTACAAAGTGATAAATAAATTTCGGAAGTCGATGTCAAAAAAAGAAAATGTGGTACCAACGAGGTCGTCAGAAGCCCGAAAGTCTGACAACCAGTCTTATCAAGGGGTATCGTCTATCGTATTACCCAGTAATAGGGTTGTGGAGGTCAGATAGGCAGTCGCTTCATGTAAAATACTGGTATACATACAGCTGCATCCGGTATGACTGGAAGCTGACCCCAACATAGCTGGGAAAAGACTAGACAGATGGTGACTTGTAAATTATACCTGGTTTCAAATATTTCTATTAATTACGTAAACATACATACATGAACAAAATTTCAAGACATTAGAGTAGAGGTTTTCAAGTAAATTTAAAAAAACCGTGGTGCTCCAATTACTGAGGCAAACTAGTATTTTGCTGTTCGATTTCAAAGCACATATTCTGAGGACTCACGTGAATTCTCGCTTACGATAGGTATTATTTGGTACTTTATGTACAGGAACATAATCTACACAGCTGCAAGCAAGAGTGAACAACTGAACATTTACAAAAGGAGAGCCGATTTAAAACAGGAGTGTGATGGCGTTGTGAATACTGTGCACGTTAATTACTAGCTTACTTAATTGGCATTTTAAGAAAAGGGAAGCTGATTTAAGGCTCCCCGCAGACAGGCGCGACGAGACTCTAGTAAAACAATTTTAATGAACTTCATAAAAATTGTTCTACCTTAATCGCGTCGCACCGTCGCGCCACGCCTGTTAGCGGGAGCCGCCTTTTGTGACCAGACCATTTTAAAATGGTATTTTGCCGCTATTGGTCACATACATAATTGGTACCTATCTTGAATTTTTTCGTCAGTTATGTTGATTTACCTCGTTTTTAGGGTTGCATACCAAAATGGTAAGAAGGAACCCTTATGGTGCGACTCAGTCTGTCTGAGCGTCTGTCACAGCTGGATATCTCAAGAACGACTAATGCCCTGAACTTTAGAATAGTTTTAGATGACGTTTGCCCAACTACATTTTTGCAACAGGGACTGAAAGGGTATCTTCAAAGTTCGAAGTTGGCATGTGGGGTAGGTATCTTATGAAAGTGCACATTCACAAACATTTTTTTTAACTGTTTCGTTTTTTGGTATTCGACTTTTGATGAAAAATGAAAAAAAATACAGTCCCCCCTTCATCATCATCATCATCATTTCAGCCAAAAGACGTCCACTGCTGGACATAGGCCTCCCCCAAGCACAAGACTTCCACTTCGACCGGTTTTGTGCTTCTCGCATCCAACGGGTTCCTGCGGCCTTCACAAGGTCGTCGGTCCACCTTGTGGGAGGCCTTCCAACGCTACGTCTTCCGTCCCCCCTTATCTCCGAAGTTTGCATAGAGAAAAATCTGAAACTAATCTATCTGTGATAGAAGTTTATATAAAGATTACAGGAAAATAAAACGATATCTTTTTAAAGCACACTTTTTCAGAAATCATCAACAAAAATTACATAGGTTTCACTATCGGTCAAGAGAACCTAAAACTGCAATATTCTACACCGCAGTGTTAAAATTCTCTGACGAATATAGGCCTCGCCAATGAAAAAAAACCATTTCACGTCTTAAAACCAAAATGTCCTCCTTTCTACCTACTCTTTTATACAGGGTTATTTGTAAAATATTAACAATCTCCTAAGACGTCATTGTACTCATCATTGTGCACAACTTTTATTATGGGACCAAACCTGAAATCTGAAAAAAAAATCCCAACACAACAACAGCTGATTTTTTTTAATATATATTATGAGTACAATGATAATAATATAATATTCCACAACTATCACACAACGCCGTCTAGTCTCAAGCTAAGCAGAGCTTGTGTTATGAGTACTAGACAACTGATAAACATACTTATATATTTCTAAATACATACATATATAGATAAATTACACCCAGACACAGAACAAATGATCATGCTCATCACACAAACATTTGTCCTGGGTGGGAATCGAACCCACGACCTCCGGCATAGCAGTCATAGTCACTGACCACTAGACCAACAGGCCAGCCCTTATCATTGTATTATGAGTACAATGATAATGATGAGTACAATGACCTCTTAAGAGGTTGTTAATGTTTTACCAATAACCCTGTATATTATTGTGTTGTCGACACAGGTGGAGACAACGACGTGTGTAATTTCGCCGAACCCTAAACGAGCCTACGCTGCAATAGTAGTCGCGAACAAGCCTGCTGAGTCGCAAAAATCGCAGGTAAAACTAGCGGAAAAACCAAAAGGGGGTAAACGGAGCAGCGGGGCAATTGCGTAACACATTATCAATCGGAATCGGTTTCATTTTGACAGTTCAACAACATTCATTGCGTTATGTACGTTTTGAGCAGACAAATTTTCGAACTTATGAAGCAATGGATTAGCAATTTGCTTCAAAATTATTCAGATTCCGATTGATAATGTGTTACGCAATTAAGGTGCTGGTAGAAACCCAACCAGGTTTTGAAAAGACAGGAACCAGAGAAAGACACGTGCGACAAGGATGGTTTCATCAAGGTGGAGAAGAAGAAAAAGCCTCCTTGTCGGAACCAGTGCGGCACCGAGAAGTTCCTCAAGGAAGAATTCTGGCCGAAGGGTGTTGTGTACCGCCGGTTTCGTGGCCGGATACATGACACCAGTCAGCGAAGCACGACGCAGACACTTCGTGTTCGTTAATTTGTTAGTTTTTTAATGTACTTAATTATAATGTTGTATGTATTTATAATATTTTTAAGGTATTAATATTGTATTGTATGTGTTTTGTATGGGCCTTGATTCCTGAAATGAATGGATAAATAAATAAATCATGATGGTAAGGAACCCTCGGTGCGCGAATCCGACTCGCTCTTGATCGGTTTTTTTTTTAATTGAGACTTCTGCGTTTGTCTAGTGGTCGCGAGTGCTACTGCTGAGCATGAGGTCCTGGGTTTGATTCCAAAATCGGGCAAAGTTTTATTGGGTTTTTCCATCACGAATTTCTCATTAGCAGTCTGGATTAATGGTGCCCGATTGATGGCAATAGGCACCCGCTATTACATAGGAGTTAAACATAACTGGCGAAATGTGGGTGGACTATAGGTACATGTCGGCTCATCATCGCCGTCGTTGTCGGAGTTACACATATTATTGATTTATATATCACTCAAATATACAGCAATACACAGTAATAGGAAATAACAGGAAAATGTTTAAAAGAGTACAAAGAAAATACCTCACTTCAATTCAGGATGTTTATTCCACGAGCAGCGAACTAAGAATGTCCTTCCATTTTTTTTTTTTTTTTTTTTTTTTGATATGACCACTCGCAGATGCAACTCTAGACGGTTGCCTTTCTGCTTAACCGGACTATCCTGTGGTGGCCAAAAATTACTTTAAGGCCCCCAGCCAGGGCTTACAAACTAGGATTTTTCATTAAATGAACCGACACTAAGGGCACCCCCTGTGGGGTTCGGGCCTCGGCTTAGTGCGTCATTGGGGGGAGGACAGCAATGGTCAGGCTGGGTCTGATTATTATTTGGGGAATTTAAAGCTACTTGCTCAGCTACGCGGGCTGGCTCGTCGAGCAAGGGTCGGGCTGTGATGTCCTTCCATTCGCATTACAACAGTTTTTATACACAAAATTACCGCCAAAACTTAGCGCCAAACTTAACCGCGAAACTTTGCCGCTAAATAGAATTTATATAAATCAAGCGGTAGTCAAACTAATTCTAGATTGTCATTTTAAATAATTCAAGCGGATATGTCAAAATAAATCCTTAATACTACCCACATAGAAACAATATAAAGTTAACCGGAAACTACAATATTTAAAATAAATAAGAAGGAAGTATCAAAATAGAAACTTTATACAGATTCAACCGGAAACCACAATATTTAAAATAAATAAGAAGGAAGTTTCAAAATAGAAACTTTATACAAATTCAACCGGAAACCACAATATTTTAAATAAATCAAAATAAAAACTAAACAGATTTGACCGGAAATACAAGTATTAATCCAATAAATAACACGGAAGTCAGATTAAGTACAAAATAATCAAAACAAGCTTAAAATTAAAATTAAATAATGGTTTGCCGCCCATATACACCTCTGCATCAAGCTTGACCCGAAGGGTGAGACAGAGGCTCTCTGCCTCACCCTTCACATCTATGCAGAGAACCTTTTAGTTTCCACGTGAATTTTTAGTCAGCGTCTTCTCAAAGGAATAGTTACCTGATCAGCAAATGCTACGATTGTGAAACGAAAAGGAACATAGAAATCGCGGAGCATCTACGTATGTAGATAGGGTAGGAAAACAAATTGGATTTCATGGGTTTAAATTTTTTTACACGGAACCCTAATTTTTTTTCTAAAATTAAAGCATATGACATCAGCTATCTGCCAGTGAAAGTCCCGTCATTTCGGACATTAGCCGGAACAAACAGACAGACAATTTTTTTTTTATTGTTGTTTTGTTAAAAGTACTATGTAACATACTTTTAAACGCATTTAGTAAAAACACGGATATCGAGTAAAAATCTTTTATTTTCACATTACAAACAGACACTTCAATTTTATTTATTTGTATGTATGTCATGATCTGCCTAGCTTTTTCCCAACTATGTTGGGGTCGGTTTCCAGTCTAACCAGATGCAGCTGAATACCAGTATTTTATATGGAGCGACTGCCTATCTGACCTCCACAAACCAGTTACTGGGTAATACGATACCCCTTGATAAGACTGGTTGTCAGACTTTCGGGCTACTGAGACCCTTTATTTATATTTGTATGCATAGGTAGATATAAAATGTTGAAGCCATATTAAGTACTCTTTCTTAGTAGTTCTTAGCGAAAGCACAACATACTTAGATATAGTAGGTACTACACGAAAGCTTTTCTGCAGAGCAACTACGATCTTGTTGACACAACTTGGAGCAGCCTTTGTCCAGCAGTGGCCTGCAACAGGCCGTGTTTATTGTTGACTTCTGCGTCAACGTCCCTTATTTAGAGTAATGAGGGTTCCCAGACATGATCTTATACACGGAGTTCAACGAGCTTGTTCTACCAATTACACTAATGATGCCACTGATTCTTTAGGGGACCGGGTAAACTAAAAAAAAAAAAAAAAAAAATAAGAATCTTTATTCACTTCAATTGTACAAAAACACTTAACTAAAACACTATGCAGCGTTACAACTAAGGGAATAGTGATTTCGATGAACTCTGGCACCCAAAGTAAGATTTAACTTGTGTTTAGGGTGCCAGCGTCCTCGCCTATAATTGAACATAATTATTAGTAGTTGTAGGACGAGCACAGTATATTATTATTGAGATAACTACTTTCTATTAAATGTAATGTGATGTGTGTGTGTGTGTGTGTGTGATGTGATGTATAGTGTATGTAATCCTGTATAAATATATGACTTTATAAACTACATTAGATTAAGCAATTGATACTTGTAGTAAATCTTCAGTTCCATCGTAACTCAGTGTCAATAGCCACTTTAAGACCTTGGTCTTACACTCATTTAGGCACATGGGAGCAATGGTGCATAGTTTATTAATTTTATTGTATAAATGGTCAGATAGAACACCATAATGACGCTGAGCAAGGGCCGTTCTACATCCGCGAGTTGAGCATACTTCGTAGTATCTACGCTTTTTAGTAGCATTCGGCTTGTATACCACAGAGGGATGTTTGCGCAAGATAGTGCCAAGAACAAAGAGCTGTCTCACAGTGAGGACCTGACATTCGGTGTAGAGAGCCGAGGTTGGATGTCTAAACGGTTTCGAGGTCATCACCTTGAGGACAGCTCTCTGTGCTCGTTCCAGCGGCATTAGGGTTGTCTTGGGAGCCCCACCCCACACTGTGATGCAGTAGTTTACTATGCTCTGACAGAGAGCATAATAAACAGTTTTAATAGTATGAAAGTCCGCGGAGTGCCTTAGTTTTTTAAAAATAAATATACATTTGCGGACTCGCGATATGAGACTGCTAAGGTGAGGTTTCCAGCTCAAAGAACTATCTACATAAACTCCGAGATACTTAACAGACTCACACCTTGTGAGTTGCGGACAGTCGCAGTGTGGAGAGGATAGACCGAATGTACAGGTATGAGCTCTAAGCGCCATTGAATCCGGTGGAGGGAGATTGGTGGATAGTATGGAGAAAGGTAAGTATACTGTTTTCTTAAGATTTAAAGTTAGGATATTATTTGATAGCCATTTCATCACTGAGTTTAAAGCAAGTTCCGCGTATTTTACTGTTTCAGGCCAGTCGCTACCGTGAAGAAGCAAAGCCGTATCATCAGCGTAAGTATAAATTGAACAGTTCATTAGAGACATTTTGCATAAGTTATTGATATAAATAAGAAACAGGGTAGGACCCAAAATTGAGCCCTGAGGAACGCCGAAACTCAATGATTTAGTGTCACTAATAACGTCATTTATTTTGACACATTGGCTTCTATCACACAGGTAATCCTGGAAAATTTTTAGGGTATGTCCGCGAATGCCAGTAGCTTCCAGCTTGGATAGAAGGTGGGGAACAGACACAGTGTCGAATGCCTTGGAAAGATCGAGGAAAATAGCCAAGCATTTCATTTTGCTATCTAGTTTAGATACTACGTGATCTACCAAGGCAGCAATAGCATTTTCAGTTGACCTGCCACCTCTAAAACCATACTGGTTGTCACTTAATAAATTATAAGACTCCAGATAGTCTACCAACCGTTTATTGAGTATCTTTTCCAATATTTTAGAGATGGCAGGCAAGACTGAGATCGGTCTATAATTATCTACACTGTGTCTGTCCCCACTCTTGAAGATTGGATGAACGACAGCCCTTTTAAATACCCCAGGAAAGCAACCCGTGGAAATAGAGCGATTGCAGATATGAGTGATAGCTGGGACAATCGCGGGCAGACAGGATTTTAAGAGTTTCGATGAGATGCCGTCCCAACCCACCGCAGCATCTGCTCGTAACCCAATAATGAGATTTGAGACCTCTACTTCATCAGTGGGAAGAAGTACCAGCGAGTTAGAAGGCAGCGCATCGAGAGAATACTCCGGGGTATACGAGGTGGATGAGAATTTGTCAGCCAAGTTCTTGCCAACATTGGCAAAAAACTCGTTAACTTTGTTGACCGAAGACTTTTCATCCGAAGACATCCTTAGTAGCTCGTTAGGGGATTTCGCATTGAGGTTAGCTCCGGTGATATTTTTAATGATCTTCCAAGTCGCTTTAGGGTTGTTCTTCGCCATTTGGAACTCCTTCCCTTCATATGCATGTTTTAAATTTTTGAGAAGCTTGTTACAAAAATTACGGTATCGCTTATATGTGACCATGAGGATGTAATTTTCAGGATCCGCCTGAAGGGTTTGAGCCATGCTATCTCTATTTCGGATACAACGTAGC
Organism: Oligia fasciuncula; assembly: GCA_963082905.1. NCBI lineage: Eukaryota > Metazoa > Arthropoda > Insecta > Lepidoptera > Noctuidae > Oligia > Oligia fasciuncula. The sequence goes on along the minus strand of OY720395.1, from coordinate 7,477,107 downwards.
AGACCATTTGTAATCCAAGGTTTCAGGAGTCTACGTTTCGAAGACATGTACACCGATTGGGAGTGATTAGCGATGACAGAGCTAATAGTGGAAACCAGAGACTCGGCGGCTTTGTTTGCGTCTTGAATACTCAATATTCCACTAAAATCCATTGATAAGATGTCATTAGTTGCAGCTGTATAATTAACGACTATGCGATTGCCTTTGGAGGTAGGGAGTGGCTTTACATTTTGAATACTTATAAACGTAGGTCTATGATCAGTAATGTAAGTATCAAACACTAGAGTCGTATTTTTAAGATCAGATCTTAACATTACGTGATCAATACAAGAGTTAATACGTGTTGGAAATAGATGTGTAGGGAGGAGGCCATGTGAAGCAATAAGGTTAAGGTACTGAGTTGTTTGTTGGGAGATATTATTTGGAGTGATGTCAATGTTGATGTCACCCATTATCACTAAGTTTTTTTGGACTGCCGACTGAGTAAGCACAGTGTCTAAATTATCAATAAAATTATCAAGATTTCGTGTGGACGGAGAGCGATAAAGCGCTAAAAGTGAGATATTATGGGATTTTACATTACAGATCAAACAGCTAGCACCAGATATAGAAGGTTCGGTAACGATATGAGGTAATTCCGATTTTACATATATTATAAGACCATCGTTCTGGTTCATAGGATTAGTCGTGTGATAAGAAACGTACCCATCTAGTGGTGGAACCGTTGACACCATCAACCAGCACTCTGATAAAATCAAAACATCACATGAAATTTTTATCCTAGCCAGGAGCACAAGAAAACTATCAAAGTTACAATTTACACTGCGTATATTTAGGTGCATTATATTAATCGCCTTACTGTTGTTGTTGATGAAACGTCCACATGACTCCGGTACACAGATATGTGAATCACCCATACCAAAAGAGTCAATATCATTTAAAATGTCAGAATCGAATATTGATGTTTGATGTTAAGTGCATATTGATTGCAATCATAGATATGACGTAGGTTATGTGTAATTTGGTTTTGTCTAAATTTAATAATTCAGTTTTGTAGGTTGCAGGTATAATACATAGAAGTAAAATAGGAGATAGGATATACATAAACGCAGGTATGATATGAGTTGTGAGTGTGTGAAAACAAATTTTCAAATAATTATAATTTTTACAAGGTCTAAAATGGTACGATGAGTAATACAGAGGCTGATTTATACAGTATACATTATATATAGTTGATAATCTCAATATTATTTTTATAAAAAGGTAACAAGTTGTATTTAGAAAGTAGTAAAAAAGAGGTTTGTAAGAGGCTAGTAGTGCTCGAGAATGTAAATAAAATTGTAAGTTACTAGAATATTTAAAAAGCATGCAATAATAATGAAAAAGGGATGCCTTGCATTCTTCATGCAGGGGTGAGCAGTTTTTTAAAACAAGAGGTTGAGTTGATAACAACTGAGTCCATTCCTTCCTGTTCGCGAAGAAAAATCTTTCCGTTTTGCGACCAACAAAATTTATATTTGTTTGTTTTAGCAAAAGAACGAGCCTCGAAGAATAGTTGTCGCTGGGTGCGGGGCAGGTGATCGGCGATATAGACTGGCTTGACTTCACCGGGAACACCAATGTGTCCCGTGTTTAGTTTCTCAGTTGATGGCAGACCCTTATTGAACGTACGGCAGGCGTCCAGTACTTGATTCTTTGAGGGGACAGTCAGGAACTCTGCCACTATCGGTCTGTTTAAGCCCTTTTTTCCCGGCAGACGATATACGTCACGTAGTTGAGGAGGGTTAACCGCCGGCTGGAGTGTCTCACAGGTTTTTAATACAATCGAGGTTAAGTCTTTAGTTGTTTCCTTCTCAATTGCAGGTACGTTCCTAATCTCGAGACATGATGATCGCGAGCTCAGCTGTATATCTTCTACTTTTTTTTCCAGATCCAGTATATATTTGCGCTGTTCACTATTTTCTTTTTCTAATTTCTGCATTGATTTCTTAATAGAATCGTAGTCTTGGCTCAGAAATTCTATAGTTTTTAGGGTTTCAGCATTTCAGCAGCTATTATAAGACAACAGTTTTCTTTCTCTTACAAGTGAAGAGAGAAAAAGATGGCGATATTTTCCAGCAGCATATTCTGAGATTTCGTCTAAACTTGTATTGAAGTTTGAGTTCTACCTAATTTGACAGCTCATATTTTCTGACGTCGCTATATGTATCTTGTTTTATTTGCTGCAAGCTTGCATAATGCATGTTCCCACTGCTGGGACACAAGTCTCCTCTCTGCGAGGGGGAGTGGGGCCGTAATCCACCACGCGGGCCCAGTGCGGGTTGGTAGATGTCACATGTCTTCGAATTTTTGGTGCCGGTTTCCTAACGATGTTTTCCTTCAGCGTTTTGAGAGCATATAAAAATATGTACAGAAAGCGTCACTATCTCCTAACCCCTCAAGTTTTAAAATGTTACACTGCTACAACATTGAATTCCTTACGAATAATCTAAAGAATACTTCAAAAAGAGTCCATTGTGTTGACTCGGATTCGAACCATCGCATCACCGAACGTCGTCATACTCATACCGGCAGTTTGACGAACTAGCCAGCGAGCCCATACGAATTGCGATGAAATTGTTATCTACTATCGGCTGAGTCATTATATCTTTAGGTCCCTGTCTAATCGAAAGATGTTATAATTTGTGGGTATCCATTAATTTTACTTACTTACGTTGTCTTTATAAAATTAATCCATACCTTCAAGTTATAACTTTGTATACGTTCACTTAAAACGGCGAAGAGTAAACGACTACTAATTTTATCAATAATTTTTTTAAATGATTTCTGATTTTATGAGAACTAAAATAGTTGTTCTGTTTGTTGTAAAATAAGATCATAGTTTTGTTAAATAATAGCAATAATAAATATTAATAAATGATTAATAAAGTATTTTATTTTTCTTGATTTTTTAATTCTTTATAAATAATTACTACTTAAAACAAAATAGAAAAATAAATCAAAATAATATAATGAACAAAAAGCACATTTCGTGCCTATATAGGATTTGAACTTCCAATCTTATGCACGGTAAGCGGTCTTGATACCTCCAGTCTATTTAGACGATGAATAAGTTGTCGTAAATGTTAACCCTATTATTGTTGCTTGTCGTCGCAAAAGTATTGTTTTATTGAAAAAAACAATAATAAAAACAGAATTAAAAAAAAAAAACTTACTTAAACTTATTTATTCACTAAAACAATACATTATTTAAAATAAAATGTTTTTGCAAAATACAAAAACCAACTTGGGCCTATCACGGATTTGAACGCACATGTCTTTTGGTGGGGTAACTACTTAATGCAGCTGTGTGTACAGTCAGCAACAAAAGTCGACTAACACTTCAGTTTTTTTAATCTCAGTTATTGAGCAAAATATTAACATTTCAGTTTTTTTTTAATCTCAGTTATTGAGCAAAATATTTGTTTAAAATTGCATTGTGTACTTGCAATTTTGAACAAATACTTTGCTCAATAACTGAAATTAAAAAAACTGAAGTGTTAATCGACTTTTGTTGCTGGCCGTACCTTACAACATAAATAAAGAATAGAATAGAATACTCTTTAAAAAAAAAACGTAAAAACTGCCCTCTTGCTCTTGCCTCTTGCCTTTTGCTGCTGCTCTTTATAAAGCAAAATGTTTAAAGGAACAAAAGTTATACGGTTCGGAAAACATCCTCATATCGTTATGCAAAAAATCTAATAAAAATATCGGGGAATACGAGACCTCAGTTTTATGAAAATGTATTAGCTACGATATATTTTTCATAGTTACATAAACTTTAAAGACGATATTTACATAAGCCAATGGTTTATCTTTGCTATACATTTATAAGAAGGAACGACGTAACTCAGAAACAGACTATAATTTTAACCACATGGCTATTCTCTATGCTCAGCAAGTACCTACCTACATCTGTGGTTATATAAAGCTATAGGTATAGTTGTCGCGTTTTAGCGTGGCAATAGCAGTTATTGCCCCTTTCCCAAATATCTCTTGTCTAGTCTAGTGGTTTTTAGGGTTCCGTACCAAAATGGTAAAACGGAACCTGGAAAGTGGAAACTGTTCTCAGTTTCCACTAAACGTCCGTATTGTTTTATAAATCCATCGTAATTCTTTACGATGGATAAAAGTAAAGAAGTAAGTAAGTAAGCATGGCAATTGCGGTCAATGACCGCAATTGCCATGCCAAAACGCGACACCTTTTTACCCGACTGCGCGACGCAAAGGAGTGGTAATGTGTTCATCAGCCTATGTATGTATGTATGTGTTTGTATGTTCCTTTGAAGCACTATACAGATCAAACGCCTGGGCCGATTTTTATGATTCACACGTCAATCGATTCCTCTTAGTCCGGCGAGTGTCACTAAAGACATGACGTTAGTGAAAATTCAATATGGCGACTACTATGTATGTATACGTATGTCTTAAAAAAAAAAATTTTTTTCTCAAAACCTATCGAGTGGGGTATCAAAATAAAGGGCTTTAAAAGACGATTACAAAAAAATATAAACAACTTTATGGTTAAAAGTAATTCGAAGTGACAAATCGTAAAAAACACGTACCAAGAACTAAATCGTCAGCGAAATCTTTCACATTTAATTTTGTAAACTAAAAAGCTGGAAATAAAAAAGTTATTAAAAAAAATAAAAAACCCGACTGCGTTAAAAAATTAAGTTAAAAGAACTAAAAAGCTAAAAACAAGCCCATTTTAAATTAAATAAAAGTTGGAAACAGGCGGGACCCATTTGAATTTGAAAATAGGTATAATAAAAATGGTATGGGTCCCGCCTGCTTCCAACTTTTAATTATAACTTTTTTTTACTACTTACCCTAACTTATGATATGGCTAGTAAATACCTACCAATTCGCATCTAATAATAATAATAATAATATTCCACAACTATCACACAACTTTTTTTAATCTTTCTATTATGGCATTTCACGAGTGACTTGATCTACAGCATCTGCATTGGTTATGGTATCTGCATTATCTTCTTGAGAAAAGATCACAAGAAAAATTTGCTGCAGTAAGTACCTACAAGGAAGATTTGTTCTTACCTTAGAAGATAAACGAACGAGGAAACTAAATATTCCAACATCAACAAGCCGTATTATAACGGAAGCCGACGTGTAGTTCGTGTATAACTTTACATGCAGTAAGTGATCGCCCGGATTGTTCTTGTTTGGTATATTGCAGTTGTAGTGTTATCGGTTCTAAAAAACGGCGCCCGAATCTGCAGCTGAACCCAAATTCACATAAGTTACCGGAACTGAAAGGGTTTTTCATGGCGTTCTATCAAATTGACTTTACAATTTTATTATATTTAGACCTCATCCATCGCTTTCCATCAGGCGTGATCGAGATCATGAGCAGGCAATAAAAAAAGAATAATGTTTTTTTTCAGTAACTTTTTATATAGAGAAAGTTTACAGGACATAGAGCACTGGCAGTATAACAGTTATACTGCCGAGTGCTCTATGTCCTGTAAACTAGTGTAAACTACTAAAGTAATAAAGAATGAAAGAGGCAAGGGAGGTATAGTAACTATACCTCCCTTGCCTCTTTTACTCTTTAGTACTTTCTCCGTCCCACCTTTCTTTTGTTCTTAAAGCCTAGCAGAATAAATGTATGATGATGTAGATCCTCTCTATGTAAGTACTTAGTACTTATTTTCGCTGTGAATACTGCAGAAACTTGTTGCAGGAATGTTTTACATAGTACATATCTATCAGTATATAGAGCGAGCCGAAACTGTAGTCAGAGTTGCAATCGTTTCCATGTACAGTCAACAAAAGAGATAAGTATGTAGGATCGTCTGATATATTTGAAGTTTATTAAGAAACCGACGGATGTTGTCGACTGAAATTTAATTTGATAAATAAGCTGTTTGTTTTCTATTAATAAAATTAAATTTTATTCGAGAACATCCATCAGTTTCTTACCGAATTTCAGCTATATCCGACGATCCTGCCTACTTATCTCTTTTGTTGACTGTACCTATAACTAGGTATAGGTAGGAACTTTCACCCAGAGTCGGTTATCGGGAACTGCGTTTTGCATTGTTAGACAAGGAGCTGTAGGAAACTGCTCTTGGTATCTACCTATTCGTTAAAATAGGAAAGCGATATGTTGGGACGCTACTGTAATTAATGTTTATTACGTTGTGTAAGGTCAATGAAATTAGTTGTTAAGAAAACTGACTACCAACTTAAATTGTCCGTATAATCAAATCACTACTATCATTCTTTGATAGTTGTATGAAATGGCTATAACACGGCGAATTGATGTAGGGTGTCTATTGGCTTAAAAAATAATTTTCTTGACTGTACATTTCTGCTTACCCTTTTCCAACTATGTTGGGGTCGTCTTCGAGTCTAATCGGATGCCGCTGAATACCAGTATTTTAAATGGGCTGTGTGACTGCCTATCTGACCTTCATGACCGCACTGCCCTATTCCTTCAGTATTTCCCTAACTGTACATCTTTTGAATATACCATACCACTTAAACGTGTAAATGAGTTTTTGAGTAATTTAACACCCAAAATGGGAACCATTTTCAGTAAGCCATTCAACATATCGTGCAGAAATCAAACCTGCTACCCGTAATGCCTAAGCCACTGCGCCATCTGGAAAACCGTGCCGGCAATATTATTAAAAGTTTTCATAATGTATTGAGAAAATCTACCCTTCTAAATTACTGTATCGGGACAACCTTTTGGAATCTCAAAGTCAACAAGGTGACCCCCTTTGGCCAGTGATTTTTAGTTTAGCCATTCACCCAATTATTCGACAGCTAAATTCCAAATTTAACGTTTGGTATCTCGATGATGGAACCTTGGGAGGCGATGCAGAAACTGTATTACATGACCTTGATTTTTTTTTAAATGAACGTTATTCCATTGGCCTTGATCTCAATCTTTCGAAATGTGAACTATATTTAGCGGACAGTACTGACAGACATCTGACACTTCCCAAATTTAACGCAATAGCTCCAGAAATCAAAATTATTGAAAAAAGCTCTCTTCGCCTCCTTGGGTCCCCAATCTTTGACAATTCCTTCCCCGTTTTTATTGACGAAAAAATCCAAAATTTCAATGACGTTTCGGAAAGATTGTTCCAAATTAATATGCATTCGGCCATAACTTTAATCCGCTACTGCTGTTTCGGCCCTAAATTAACATATTTTCTTCGCGCTTCCCATTTATGGAAGCACACTCACCTTTTAGACAAAATGGACCAAATTATCAGGCATACATTAACTTCCATTTTAAATGTGGCCATGGACGACCGAGCTTGGGCACAAGCTACTCTTCCCATTCGTATGGGGGGCCTCGGCGTCCGCAAAATTTCTAGTATTAGTTTACCGGCTTTTATATCTTCGGTCCACGGCACTGATAAATTAATCAGGAAAATCCTAGCTTCCACACTGATTAATTATGATGTGCCGTGTTTCACCGAGGCTATGGATGCCTGGAGTCTCGCTTGCCCGAATACAGATCCACCCGACAATCCATCTTCCCAGAGACGGTGGGATGAGCCGCTCTGCAGAGTAGTACAGAACAATTTACTTGACTCTTCTGCTACTACTGCGGAACGTGCGCGCCTGCTGGCTGTGGGTAGGTGGGAGTCGGGTCTTTGGCTTTATGCACTACCTTCGTCGAACATAGGCACTTTGTTCGACGACACTACTTTTCGCCTCGCTGCTTCCCTACGTCTAGGCACTCCTTGCTGTTCTCCCCATCGCTGTCACTGTGGCGAAGATGTCAACAGCCTCGGACACCACGGCCTGTCTTGCAGCCGAAGTGCGGGTCGCTTAGCGCGGCACGCGAACATTAATGACATCATCCGACGAGCTCTTTTCACCGTCGGCGTTCCAGCTGTATTAGAACCCAATGGCTTGGCACGCGACGATGGCAAGAGACCGGACGGTATGTCTTTATTTCCATGGAAGGTGGGTAGGCCTTTAGTGTGGGACGCTACGTGTGTCGATACTCTTGCGCCATCCCATCTTTCTGGCTCGGCATGCTGTGCTGGCGCTGCTGCTGCGGCTGCGGAAAACCTCAAGCGGCGAAAATATATTAACCTCATCGGAAACTATATTTTCGAGCCGTTTGGGGTTGAAACTCTCGGGCCGTGGGGTCCGAGTGCTCATGGTCTTTTTAAAGAAATTTCGAAACGGCTGGTTGACACTTCCCGTGACCCAAGGGCTGGCTTTTATCTTGGCCAGCGGCTAAGCATCGCCATACAACGTGGTAATGCCGCCAGTCTCTTGGGTACATTACCAGTCGACAGCAATGCGGATGAATTTTTCGACGCTATTTTTTAGTTTCTGTATAGTTTTAGTTAAGTTAGAATTTAATTTTGTTATTTTTAGTTTGTATAGCCAAATACAATAATATGTATTGAGATTATTTTCTTCAGTACGGTTTCTTATTCAGCTGCATCCGGTTAGGCTGGAAGCCGACCCCAACATAGTTGGGAAAAGGCTAGGCAGATGATGATGGTTTCTTCCATTATTGTATATGTGTATTACTATTATTGCTAAACACAGATCTGTAACAAAACTAAGTTTACACGAACTTGATATTACACGCCATACGTCGAAGTAAGTATATATAAGTATACAACGTTCAATATGCTATCCACAATGACATACTTGCTTACAACTCTATAGAGAGACGCAAGACTATACCAACTATTTCTTGAAGTTCCTAACTCCGAAAGCATCAGTTCTCCCGCGCATTAATTACTCTGGAGTGTGACAGCGGTACAATTATGCCATAGATTATACTACAAATTATGCTCATGCAAATTATAAAAGTTAGACCACTACATCGAGGCAAAGGAAAGAAGTTTTTTGGAACACTATTGAGAATGGAATTAGGTGTTCCTCCTAACAAGGAAGGACAGCTAAAAAGGCGTTTAGTTAGTTCTGTGAAGCAGAAAGAAACCTATCTACAAGTTATATTGTCACCCAAAGGTAAGTATAGACTATAAGAGCATTTACCTGTTACAGCAAAACGAGCATTCGCTGTTTTTAGGGTTCCGTAGTACCTACAAGGAACCCTTATAGTTTCGTCATGTCCGTCTGTCTGTCCGAGGTTTTGCTAAGAGACCGTTAGTACTAGAAAGCTGTAATTTTGCAGGAGTGTGTATATAAATTACGCCGACAAAGTGGTAAAATAAAATTTTGGAAAATGTGAAGTGGGAATGAATATTTTTTTCGTCGTCTACGACATCGTGTGGGGTATCGTTGAATAGGTCTTCTAAAATGACTTGAGGGTTGCTAAAGATATTTTTCGATTTAAGGCTCCATTTACGAAATATTAAACTTAAAAGTGCAAATTTTTGTTCCAGTAGGGCGTCCCCCCCCCCCCCCTCTAAAAGCTAAACTGCGGGCTTGAAAAATCTGGAAAAATTCAAGATGATAGTGCGTTTCATGAACTTTAAAGGAAAACTATAGGAATTAAGATAACTTTATTAGTTTAGCAGTAATAGTCGTTGAACTTGGGTGTTGGATAATTTTGTACCAAATACAAAATCCTTAGCATTAAACTATGTACTTCGTCTTAGTCAAAATATAGTGACTAAGACGAAGTACATAGTTACTTGTTTATGACGGGTAAAGACTTGCATTAAAAAACAAAATATGAAATAAAAAAACCATAATAAATTATTCCAACGTACAGTTTCCGTGGTGTGATTATAAATAGGTCACCGACAACTGATACAACGTAGCTAGAACCGACCGCGACGTGACGTTGATCCGCGTACTCCACACCACAGCTTTCACGGCTATCTCTAGACGGACAGGTAGACACGAATTTCACACTTTTTTGCCGCTTACTAAAGTGAAAAGATGTTTTAAACACTTTGAACAGTCAACCCTATCCAGCAGTTATTAACAAAATCCTATATTCATAATGCCTTTGTTTCAGAGCAAATTGTGAAATAGGGCTGCAATAGAATTGTCATTATTCCTCACAGTTTTCACGCTAATATAATTATCCATTTTATTTTTTCTAATGCCAGTCGACCGCAAAATATCGTGCGTCTAGCAATTTCAGCATAGTTTAGCATAAAAATGCTTTTGCTTTGTATTACCTACTGCTATTATTTTGAGCAGCTATTTATACAATATTCTGCATTTTAAGAACCCTTGTCGGAACAAGTTTGTTCGTCTCGTATGGCGAAATGTTATGTTTAGATTACGCGCGGCTAAGCTCTCATCTATTTGCCGATACTACATTGTGATAGCGATAATAAGTATAGTACCGGTGGACTACAAAGGGTGGTTCCCTTTTCCTGATAATTTCATGGAATGAGTGAGCCCTGTGCGCCATTGAACAGGGTGGTATATGTATGTGCTTTGTTCCATATGATATGCGAATTAAATCCGCAAGGCTTTGTTCCTCTCGTTCTATCTCTTATGTATAACAATAGCTATGAAATAATTTGTTCAATATCATTTTCGTTGCAAAAGAGGGAGGCGCGAGTCCTCGTCGCCTGAACAGAGGTGTCATTTGTTGAATATAATATTACGAAACAGCCAGGCGAAGTTTTCTAGGATATTTTACATAAATTTTCGTTATCTGACCACCTCTACCAAATTTCTTACGGTAAAAAAAATTTGTAGTAATAATCTTAAGTACGTATAGGAAGACATAAACTTGTTTCTATCTACATAGAAAGAAAAAAGATACATTTATTTAGACTAAAAGACAGTACACCAGAGACATCATCAGATAAGAACAAATAGAAATCAAATAAAAAAGTGTATAAAGTCCGATGTAAGAAATTAGCAGGAAAGTGTGCCTCACGCACGGCTGCGCCAAAAAGGCCCAGTTCAGCAAAAATGCCAGACAACTAGTTCCTGACGCTGGTTCTGAACTGGACCTGATGTGTGAGGTGACGATGTAAATCAGTTTTATACTGCAACGTGACGTGTGTATGCATAATTCTACTGATTCTTTACGCATCTTGTTATTTAAAGTTTCTACATAGTTAGTAATCCTCGTGGCTAAATGTTAACAGCCGCACGGCTCAATTGTAGGGTTAAACTACACTTGCCGCGGTCGGTACGTGGAGGGGTGAACCATCCATTACATATCGGGACCCCTCCGGGCCTCGGAAAGCACGTTAAGGCGTTGGTCTCGGTTGTCATTCTTAGACCTTTAACAGTCGTTACGGGTATTCAGAAGCCCAAGAGTCTGACAACCAGACTTACCAAGTGGTACTTACCTATTGTGTTACCCGGTGACTGGGTAGTGGAGGTCAGGTTGGCAGCGCTCCATGTAAAATACTGGTATTCGGCTGCACTCAGTTAGACTAGAAGCCAACCCCAACATAGTTGGGAAAAGGCTCGGCAGATTACCCTTAAAAGTGTGGAAGTTATCTACAGAATTATGGAAAAATATTATCATATCCCACTTCTCCTTAATATAAAGTTTTGAACAATTTACGAAATCCAAGGGCTATTAAAGGTAAAAGTGCAAAATTTAAATATTACAACAAATCATAAAACAACCGACAAGCTAGCAAGTATCTCAGTTTGCATAATTTTTCTCTTAAGGCGAAAGCATCAGGGTGGCCCAGGACAATCAAATTTTCTTACGAATTTTCAATTTGCGGATCGTTGTGTGTTGATCCTATATGATTCGCGGCCGTAACAAATATTTATTTATAGAATTATAATCATCAACAACACAACTCTCTAAGTTCATATTACCCTATTAAATGAAAATTCCATGAAATCATGACATTTGAGGCCAATTCTAACTCAAGGAGTTGTATTGCTGATTCTAAGTAAGTATATACTTATTAAAATTCCGTAAATTCATATTTGTTACGGTCGCAAATCATATTTTAATCAACATACAAACTGATACTGACGTGCAAACTGTAAAAAACTTGTCAATTGCCAGTCGGACTCGTACACGAAGGGTTCCGTACCACCAGGCAAAAACGCGGAAAAAAAACACGTTTGTTGTATAGGAGCCCCCCTTAAATATTATTTTTTCTGTTTTTAGTATTTATTGTTATCTATAGCGGCAACAGAAATACATACATCGTCTGTGAAAATTTCAACTGTCTAGCTATCACGGTTCATGAGATACAGCCTGGACGGACAGACGGACAGTGGAGTCTTAGCAATAGGGTCCCGTTTTACCCTTTGGGTATGGAACCCTAAAAAACGTAAGAAAAATTTAATTTCGCGGGTTACCTTATCGCATCCCCCTTAAAGGGCGCAAAGTGTGAGCAAAGGCCATATCTAGGTAACTTGGGTCTTAGATTTTAATGTAAAAAGGAATCCAGAACAAGATACGTACTTCGCCAATCGTTCACCTATTTTTTTCTAAGGGGGAATCGCCCCCCCCGTTCCTAACTCTTATTATTTTCAATAAGCAATCCTTTTTTCAAGATTTTCATTTTGGAGTTTCCCGAGAATAATAAACGAACGCAACTGATTAGAAAATTAAAGGACTTTCTGTAGTGTTCTTGAGCTGAAACGGTAGATTACTTTTTCATTTTGCTTCTCATTTTTAACCGATTTTAAAAAAGAAGGAGGTTATCAATTCGGTTGTTTCTTTTTAATAAAAAATGCCATGTTTTTAATGGTATTCAAGTGGATATCGATGCTTCTGAATTTTACTATTTTTAACATCATCTATACAGTGTGTTGTATCATAAATGTAGGTACCTACCTATATAATATGGTGAATGGTCATATCATACAGGTGGCAGGGGGGTAGCGCCACCTTTTACCATGGATTCAGTACATGATGCTCCCAGCTTTAAAATTTTTCGTCAGTTAGGTACAAAAAAGTAATTTGATTAGGTACTAAAAAGTAATTGTTCCATACATTTTGTGCAATACCTTTGCACTTGTCTATAAAACAGCAGGTTTATTTCTGTGACTGATAACCGATTAAAAATTATACGCCACGGGGTCTAAAGTATGCTGAATTCATGGTTTGCGCGTTGATGTCCTGCCACTTTGTATTTAGAGGTAACAGACCATCAAACTAAACAACTTTATACATGGGACCAGCATCGTAATCGCGAAAAGATAACCACTGTCCCATTTGGATCGAGTAGGTATTATTCACGTTTTGTATGGGACTGCTGATTATTTTTGCGCGAACACGATTTTATAAGGAGATCTGATACTTAGTTGTTCAGTTTGATGGTCTGTACACCACCATTATAATTATGACCACACATTTCTGGTACTCATTGTATGGTGGTATAGCAGCTATACCATCCCACTGTAGTGCCTCTTCAATTAATTTTATTCATTACTTATTTTAAATATTATTTGTAGTAATGAACCTATGTATATTCAAATAATAAAACATAATAACCGTTATGTGCTTTGGAACACTGCACGGCTTGAGTTAATATCTTTCTAGAGAAAAGCGCTTTAAAAAAGTGGATATTTAAAGTGACCTAACTCTAGGGAACGCGACGTGAAGTGCTAAACAAACCTGTCTAAACAGATTTACGTAAGACCTACAGTTCGCTTGGCGATATTTTCGCTCCATATCCCTGTGATCCCGACCTGCGATGGACACTCGTTTTTTTCACTAACGCCGTCGTAATGAAAATCCGAACATACGATTTCAAACTGTATCTACCTAATAAAATGTTGTTTCAGTTGTTTGCGTTTTAATTTTGTGTTCAGACTAACTGTTATGTGCTACAATTTTACACAAACGACAATTTTGAGCGAGTCAAAAGAAGGATTTCTTTTAACTCGCTTAAAATTGTATTTAAAAGAATCCATTTTAGTGTCTTTTTTTTTAAGGAGTGAAACCACTGACCTCTATCATACATTTAATACAGGTCAGTGAGTGAAACCCACTGTCATCTTAAATTCCGATTCACGAAAGAAGTCCCGCAGACGTGGCGCTACCGCCATCTTCTTTTTCTTGGCGCTATATTAGTTTACTGTGCTTTAGGCATGCAACGAAAAATCTATAATTGCTTAGAGTAATTAGTCTATGTTTATTTGTATATTATCTCAATATCATAAATTACAGTCACTGGTTATTGGAATGCACAATCTTAAAAAAAGAATATTATAAGAATAAAATTACCTATACGTAATAATAAAATAATTAGTTTCACTTATTGCCGCGGGACTTACTTCGTGAAACGAACTTTAGGTACAAAGACATGGAAAAAGACAGTTTGACAGTTTCGGGTAGCTTGATGTGCTGGCGTCTGTACATAATATACCTAGATGTCTTCAGTGGCCTGTACAGTGTACATTGTCTGTTGGTTACAGAATTGCTTTTATTAGAGTTACCTACTTACCTACTCTCTACTCTAGGTAAGTATTACCTATTAGAATTACGGTTGCTTAATCTTACCTAAGAATCAATCCCCGACCTGACGTTCAATAGCTAACCGCCCTTATGACATGAGATCCATTGCGGTGGCTTTTCTTATCACGAGGTCGAACTGAAAATATCATAGTCTAAGCCCCGTGTTTCAGAAGCTCACTCAACTCAACTTAAAACTAGTTTAAACAAGACTTGAAACTAGTTTTAAGTAAAGCTTATCTCTTGAGTGAGCTTCTGTAATACCGGCCTAAGTTTGAACTAAAATTCCTGTAGGTAGGTACCTACTGATAGCAATATCCTACTTAGGTACCTAAAACGATTAGTTGTAGGTACCTATCTATCTGACCTACACTTGAAAGCTATTTTAGCCATCAGCAAACCAAACTGCAATTAACAAATCCGTTATTATAAGTACATGTTTTGCTCTTCTGCGTTCAAAATGTTGTAATGCTTTCTACAATATAACATACCGGTTCCGCCATCTAGCGGCAATAACACAGAACTAGGAAAAGTTGCCCGACTCTACCGAGCCTTTCAAGCTTGCAGAGTTTGGTCTCATCATTATTGAAAATACCAAACAATGAAATGCAATCCAATTAAAACGTCATACATAAGAAAATAAATCTTAATTAGAAAAACAGTAGGAAAAAAATGAAGGTAGTACAAAATGTTTAATTTTGGACGCACCGAAAATATTGATCATCCTTGTTTGCACTGCGCATGCTCGGGGATGAAGATTGTTGAGGGTTGGAACCAGACAACCAAGGGCTGTGAAACTGCTTCAAGTTAGATTTTTATATTTTACTTTCTATTCGAACTCAATCAAGTTTATAAAGTTTGTTAAATGACTGTTAAAGCATCCGGTAAACCATGGGGAACATTCAAACCAACGAAAAACAATCCAAAACTGGAAAATCCCCTGCTAAGGGTAAACATTTTATGCGAAACTTGAACCGAAAATCACCAGGAAGAGACAGCAAAAAACATGGACGGAAGAAGAGCGATGCCAAACGTGACGCCATCGACAGGGAGTTTGATAAAACGCCAGATTCAGATATCAACGAACCGATAGAAATATCAGATAACGATACGGTCGAGTGCGTGTTCAAAACATTGCGGCAGGGGGAGGGCGCCGAGTCGGCGAGCGTGCAGTCGGAGGTAACGGTGACCAGGTGCGAACCGCGCGCCCAGGCGCGGTCACCGACCCGCGACCAGTTGCCCGCCGCCGCACCGCCGCCGCCGGCGCTCTCGCCCGCCAACGACTCCACCTCCGATTCAGTGTTTACAGACCCGCTCACGCCGCTCGCCGTCGAGCTCAACCAGTGCTACTACTCCGCAGAGAGCGACAGCGCGCCCGAGGAGCTGCCTCGCACCCTCACGCCTCTCCTGCCGGCCGTGCAGCCCGCGAGTGTAGCTATGACCGTAGACATACCGCACGACGATGCCGCCTCCTCGCTCTCCGAAAAAGAAGAAAAAAATGACGTATTCGATGACAGTGGTGACAAAAGCGAGAATGAAAAGGTTATGGGCACTGCATTTTCGGGCTGGTGCGGCGTCCACCAAGCGGAACGGAATATAGAACGAGTCCCCCACGAGTGCAACCACGATTTCCTCGACAACCGGGTGAAAGCTTGCCCTGGACAGACTTCGTTCACGCTGTCGAAGCATCGCAAGGTGGAGCTCCCTCCGGTGGCTTGCGAGCCATCTCTCACGTTACTAGACAACGGTCAGTTTACTAATAAACCATTACATTCATCATTACTTCCAGAAAGGCTCTCTTTGAGGCATTGATCAACAGCTTTAACAATGTTGATCTAAACAGAGAGATCTCCAAATACACAATACATAATATTACATAGTGCCTGTCTATCTGGGTAGCCAACATCCATGACGAATATTGGCACACAAGATATTTCATAACAACAGAAATTCGTTCTACAACGTTATATTTAGGTAAAAAGTATCATCCTCGTACACTAAGAGCACACAGATAAAAGTTTATCCATGTTAGTTTATCTATTTGCGTAGTTGCTTATCGCGAATTCTCGTACAAATCAATCAATGCCCACATTGCCCACTCTCTATTCACCTACATATTACCTACCTAACCTAGGTAATATGTAGAGAGAATAGAGGATGCCATACGAATAGCATCTAGCTAGATGCTTTTCGTATGGCATCCTCTATTCTCTTGGGTACCTGTTGCTGACATACAGTGCTTACTTTTCACAATGGGCGAGCAAACCAGTTTGTTGATGTTTTTACGCACCAACTCCGAAGCAGACCAAGCCCGAAACAATCAATTTTCAGCTCTATTATCAGCGACATAGCGTCGTTACGGCGAATCGATGTGTAACCAGCATCTACATAACAACGAGTACTTATTACTTACTTACATAAGACAGTCTCCCGCACTTGTAATGAAACATGATTACCTTTGGCGTGCGTAACGTTAAATGAATAAAGGTAGGTACGTCTAAGATCTCATCATGTGGGCAATTTACTCATTTTTTGGCGTTTTTCTCGGTATTTGCCTGAGAGTGTAATTATGTTATAATGGGAATAAAAAACTTACTTATGTTCAAGTTTGGTGTAGGTACTTACCTAACTTGAACTTATTTAGAAAACGACTTACTAGATACTAAGGAAAATAACTAATATGTAGGTAATAGAATTAGGTAAGTCATTCGTGGATCTTTGACAGTCGTTACGGGTAGTCAGAAGCCCGAAAGTCTGACAACCAGTCTTACCAAGAGGTATCGTATTACCCAGTAACTGGGTTGTGTCGCTCCATGTAAAATACTGGTATTCAGCTACATCCGGTTAGACTGGAAGCCGACCCCAACATAGTTGGAAAAAGGCTAGGCAGGCAGATGTAGGTAATAGAAGCTATAGTTTATGCTAATCAGTACCCCTCTCTCTGACACCAGTAATGAGACGAACACTCGTACAACAGCGCAGCCGTTCTAGTTCTGCCTGTACCTACCCAAGTTAGTTTGAATTTATGAAACTTAGTAAATTATCGATCCTATCTTGCTACTCCACAAGAGTCGTGGATACCGACATTGATGTTTTTTCTTTGTGAAAATCAAAAGAATCCCATACTTGATAGGTACTTACTAACAAAAGGTACGCTCTGATACCGCTACATTTTTTATGCGTAATTAACAAAGCATTGATTGAATAGGTCTTTGTACCTACTCTACTTCACTAAAGTTACCCATAGAACAGCTGTTCTAACTCGAAATCTGGACTGTAAGAGAGTGTAGTACTCTATGGTTTACTCTTTAAGTATAAATTGCATCGAATGTTATAAAAAGATTATCCACGACAGCTGAGCTCAGAGATGTCTCGTAAACAACCAATAAGTGGCTGCCGCTGGTGCACAGAACCGGTCAAAGTGGCGGTGCTTGGGGGAGGCCTATGTCCAGCAGTGGACGTCTTTCGGCTGAAATTATATTTATGATCAAGTGGCTGGTTCGTTCAAAATAAGGAGTTATTCCGTTTCATCGTCTGCCTAGCCTTTTCCCAACTATGTTGGGGTCGGCTTCCAGTCTAACCGGATGCAGCTGAATACCAGTATTTTACATGGAGCGACTGCCTATCTGACCTCCACAACCCAATTAAGTACTGGGTAATACGATACCCCTTGATATGAGAGTTATTCCGTCTATCCATCCCAAAAAGTCCACTCTATTAAAGGGTGGATTTGCGGAAATGTATGTCCGAGAACACTCTTAGCCTATAAATTTCGTCTATCCAACTAGGTAAGTAATAGACTTAAGTAGTGGATTCTCGGACATACGTTTCCGCGTATCCACCTTAGGGTGAATTTTTTTGGGATAGATAAACGGTTTAACCCAAAATAAGTAAAGAGATGAAAATAACGCAAACCTATCGGTTGTTTGGATATCTCTTCGCTTCCCCTCCTCACTGCTGCCCTGGTGCCTGGGACATACACTTCATGATCACGAACAACCAAACCAAACTAATATTTGTAACATTTTTTTAATATTTTAAAAAAATTTGAATGGGTCTGCTTTTGATCTAGTAATCACTTAAAAATGCGTATAAGACGTAATTTGTACATATTTATTTATTTACACATATTTTGTTCGTTTTCGTTTCAGTTGTAACAGACAAAGATCGACGGAGTTCGAGTGTTAGTGACAGCCCGATGTCCGATTCGAATGTGCTGAGAAAGGTGGCATCTCTCACACTCGACAAACTGACTGAGTCCCGGGTGGTGCGGCCCAAGTTCGTGCCCGATAAACTCAACTTCAAGCTCTTGGAAAAGTTTGAAGGTAACTCAATAATTTTACCTATTTAAAGTTTTGACAAACTCTTGGTTGCTGTAATGGTCGCCAGCACACCTGACTTGGGTCCTTAGTTCGGCCCCCTATTATAGGTCGGCCAATGTCATTGGGTTTTTAAATTACCTGCAAATTTCTCAGTAGCAGTCCGGAGCTTTAATTTTAGAATTGCCTACATGGGACTTAAAAACATAACTTTAAACTAAACTAGTTACTAGTTATACCCCTATTACCCCTTTGAGGAAAACAGACGTGATGGTATATCCTGTGTGCATAATGCTAAGTCATGAATCACTCGGCCCTTTTTAATAGATCTTTATAAATAATAGTCTGCATTTGTTGTCCTTCCTATGTACAGTCACTGTAGAGACGCATCAATTATGTTTTTATTGATTATTGTTTATCTCATGCGTCTATGTTATATATCGTCAATGTTATATTGACCAATGTATGATTTCCCGACAATCAAAGGTCGTTTTCTGGACTTTAATCAGCGCAGGCTCCGTTGAATATACTTACTAGGCGCGACTGATTTAATTAAAAATACAATCAAAAATCTCCTGTCTATATTTATGCAGGCGCTAAACAGGTGAATGAACATCGCGATAAGAATGTTATCTCTTATTAACAAATAGCCCATAATTTCTTATCGCCTCTAATCACTAGTCTTAGCAGAGATACTGGCCATTAGTTACTAGTGTGCATACGTGACATATAGAGCGCGAGCTCTTATTATCTAAAGCTATGCAATTGTCAACAAATCGTGTGAATTTCACCAACTCCTCAGTAGCACAGTTCAATTATGTTACGT
The DNA here is from genome assembly GCA_963082905.1 of Oligia fasciuncula. Classification (NCBI taxonomy): domain Eukaryota; kingdom Metazoa; phylum Arthropoda; class Insecta; order Lepidoptera; family Noctuidae; genus Oligia; species Oligia fasciuncula. The sequence goes on along the minus strand of OY720395.1, from coordinate 7,457,591 downwards.
TTCTCAGTCAGTTTCGTTCGAGGAGAAAAGGGGTGCAAGACATCGGTAACATTGTACGCTTGCATAACGATGACTTTGCGCTGTTAAGAGCGGAAATTACACCTAAAATTAAATTACTCCGTGCGGTTTCAAAGTGTTTGATATACAGACGTGCTCTAGTATTATATATTCCGCCGAAAAAGTTAAGAATGAATGTGCCAAAGACGTTGCAGTGGTATTGTTTTCAGATGTTTGTTTTAAATAAAAAAAATTATAAAGATCATTTAGAGTGTGACTTGAAGATGTCGGTAATTGTGATACAAGTTTATATTCGTAGTGAAACAACTGTGTTGTGTACAATCCATGTGTCGAGAAATTGTATTACGTCGAAGAAAGTACTACACAAAAGTACGTTTTAGGCTCAAAAGCCGCCTTTCATACTAAGCTTAGAATAAGTCCTACAGTACAAACTCAATCTGTTACGTGAAGGTTAAAATCCGGTCATTGACGGGAGGTTATTAAGTAGGTAGACCAATTATCTCTACAAACACTTATAATACGCCACTAAATTGCCTATTAGATTTAGAACGTATGCAGTGACGTCATTTCTAACACTAACGAAGGAGATTGTTACTGTCTACCTATCAACAGAAATAATTGTAGTTGTTGGAAATTAAGGGGAAACCCCGTCAACGTGCCTGATATTTACACAATAGATCGTCAAGATTCCCAATGGATAAAAAATGTGTTAGATACAGAGTAAAGTTTTAAGAAATGTTTGAATAATTATATATTAATACATAGGTACAGCTAGATCAGATATAGATAGTCTACACAAAATCAAAGACCACCATGCTGCTTGGTTTCTGTGCACATAAATTAAATGAGAGGTTTTCTTTTTAAGTACCTATTAAAAAAAAATTGTTTCCAAGAACTCTGTAGATGGCGTTGTACTGACTAAGTTACTAGGTGCCAAAGCCAAAACGCTTGGAAAAAAAACATTGTCGTGTCACAATTCACATACAATAACTTATTATATATAACTAATACAATAACTTACCAAGGTCAGCGCCATCTATCCAGCGACTAGGGAAGAGTTAAAAAAAAAAGCAAAATCCCTCATTATCAGGGCAATTTTGTATCTTTTATTTACTTATCAAATGGTAGGTGGGTTTCGACATGGTTTAACCCACAACATTGCGCCTGTACCTATTTCCCGAAGGGCTCACCAAATATGTAATTGTTACACTTTGACAGTCAGCCCTGTGAGTCAGCCTAGTATGTTTAAGTCACCAGTAATGGCTACATCGGATTCTGTAGGCGACCTATTGCGAGGTCCGGGGCTATAGCTATTAGATCGGTTCGAACTCTGTTAGTTCTGGAAAGCCGTGTTAAGTCTAGGTAGGCAGTGTAGGTATAGTGTGTTGGGGTAAGTTCGGCGCCTTATTAGGCACCTACGCTTTAAATTAAACACCCACGTCCACGTGAGTTTGTTGCCTGATGGAAATATAACGCGTAACATCAATAATTAGAGGTAACATAGCAGGATCTTTTTGCCTTATGTCTGCAGTCATGAGTAGGTATATATGTGTTCTGTGGCCATGGTAGACGGTACCTAATGTTTATTTTTAGGCTTATTATTAGATATTCTCGGCTTATTGCTAGGCTTTATATTACTCTCTAACAGCTGCATTCCTAACCCACATCTTAGTCCAATTTGCACGTCTGCTGCAGGATTGGCGTTGATATTACAAAAAACGACGCAAACGTTTACGAAAAGAACCTAGAGAACCGACGCAAAAAGCTATAGGTAGGCATGACTTTTCAACGACATGTTTCTCTTATTCGTTAGGTACGGACGCCAGCAGGTCAACCTACCCGAAACTGTCAGATTTTCCCAATCAACCTTGAACCTTATGATTTAGCAATAAAGTCGAAAATCTATTAAAGAAATCTGACAGATTGTAGTAACTTGATGTGCTGGCGTCTGTACCTACAGTCAACAGCAAAAGTAGATGATCAAAATCAGAAATTCAATACTAATGAACCGAGTTCACGTCAGAACTGTGTGGCGTCGAAGTGATTCAAAAGTATGTGATTGTAAATTATACCAAACATTTACTACTAGTACAGCTGCCATATATTCGTGATCAGTTTTGACTCCTATTGAATTTCTGATTTTGATCATCTACTTTTGCTGTTGACTGTACCTACTATTTACCCGGTACCCCGGTCTTTCACGTCATGTGAACATAGATTTTCACACCGCAACGCTTTGGCAAACCGTAAATAAAAAAAAAGGGTCTAAGTGCAACTCGGATACAACAAGACGGCAGACGATCCACATCAATTTTAATGTCGCTTCAAAATATGTAACGATGACGTCGATTGACCGCAGTCAGCACCCTAATTGCGTAACACACTATCAATCGGAATCTGAATAATTTTGAAGCAAATTGCTAATACATTGCTTCATAAGTTTGAAAAATTTGTCTGATCAACACGTAAATAACGCAATGCATGTTGTTGAACTGTCAAAATGAAGCCGATTCCGATTGATAATGTGTTACGCAATTGCCCCGCTGGTTCTATCAAAATCTGTGTAGGATGTGGGCTCATGTGGGATCTTGAAATCATCGGCGATCAAAGTCACTACGTGTGTATTATCTCTAGCATTGGCTATTGAGTCTTTGTGTGACAAATATTTTCGCACATTTTTAGCATTGTTAAACTTAACATTATTTTATTAAAAACCTAGAAAAATATTCAAAATAGTTTGTTTTGTTACATTAATATTCGTTTTAGTTCCAAACTAAAGTATAGTTTACACTAGTCGATGCAAAACAATGAATGAATATTTATCGATATGATCATGTTATGCGGTTGCGCCGGTTGCGCGTCACTAATTTGCATTAGCTGTCAAACTAATATGGTAATGGTTGGTGGCCAACCTTGTTTATGTTCAAAAATTACTTCTACTTAGTGTTTTGTGTGAACTTAAAAGCAAAACGTTTGGGTTACTTCCAGGTCAGATGCTCCTGAACTGGTACATATCATCAATAACGGATAACAGTCACTTGAAAGCCTTGCTAAGTGTTCAAGATCAGAGGAACCTTGGGATACAGTACTGTACCAATCTTCTGGCCGCTGGCGTCCTTAGGCAAATAGCTGACAAGGATGCGCCCACGGAAAATATATTTAAGGTATTTACCTACTTTCATATTTAGACTAAGAGAATGCTATCTTAGTTAGTATGTCACAAAAAGTTAAATCCTAACCAAACATGGTGTGTTTTGTTCTAGATTTTATGAACGTTTGTGTGCATTTATTAGTACCTACTTATAATTTCATTGTAAAGGCAATAAAAAGTAGACAAATATGTTTTTCGAAAGTGTTGCGTGAACGCTTCACCAAAAACAAGAAACTAAACTATCAGTCTTTAAAATTTGTCTCACAGAAATTGATACAACTTTTTACTTTTGATAAAATGGAGATTTTGGGAAAAGACACCTATTTTCTTGTTTTTTTTATTGGTTATTCATATTGTTAGGTCATTCATGCATGAGACACGCTATGTATTGATATAACACAAAACTAGTTGTGCAAACTATTCAACACTGACTCATGCAGCTTTTATGTATATTAATGTCAGTTTTATGGCATAGCTAATGAATGGCCATGAACAAAACAGATTTCATTACATTTTAAGGTTGCTTACTTTTTGTTTTATCCTTACCTACCTATTTCAATCAATCAACTTAGCCTACCACAGTCCACAGCTGGACATAGGCCTCCCCATGCTATGCCACAACACCCTGTCCTCCGCCTTCCGCATCCTATCCTTACCTATTTAAAACCATTATAACTAAACATCTTAACATATTCTCATTCTAGCCAAATTTGATGTACTACTGGGCTCATATGGAGGCGCCGGCGCTACAACCAGTCACACCAGGCAGACTACACACATCTGTGTGGCCACCTGACAAGGACTCGCCCTACTTCACACAGGACAACCAACGGGATTTAGAAAACAATAAATTCTTTAGCCAAAACAATAATGAAGAAATAAGTGACATTGACGAAGCTAAAGTAGTAATATCTCAACTAAAGAAAAAACTTCAAGAGCTAGAATATCAAATAGAGAAATATAGAATAAACACACAAATTGAATCACTCAATAAGAACATAGAGAAACATTTTGATTCCATAAATGAATATAATATTTTAAAAACCAGAACAGAATTAACAAGCAAAGAAGTACAGACTTCAAGTTTTGCCAGTGAACTAAATAAGCTATCAAATAAACCTGTGATAAACATACCTGAATATGACCCTCTAAGAACAAATGTAAATATTGATAAACCATTAGATTTAAGTAGTTTAGAACATAAAAGTGAGATGGCTATTGCAAGTAAACCTGATGTCAGATCTGAAAAAATAGTAAATTATTGTAAGTTGAATAAAAGTAGAGATTGTAATAAAAGTTATCGTAAAGATGATGTGTCAGAGCTCAACACTACTGAAGATACGAAGAAGGATATCAACCAATACCTTCACAATGTTGACCAAAACAGTGCTTGTTCATCAAATGCATCATTTCGCAGCACCTTTGAATCCACTGATTTAATTATGTATAATACAAAAGGTTTCATAGACTTAGATAATCATCGAGAGCCCCCAGTGTTAGGGAATGCAAACACCATTCATGTTCCACATACTCAAGTTTTGTACACAACAGTTGAAAAGCAACCAATATCAACTAGTCAGGCATCACTGGGACATTCAAGTACTATCTCTTTGGACCATGACAATGTGAGCAGTGTTGCTGATTCAGATGATAAAACATGTTTATCAATATCTGACAGGTCCCCAGAACTGACCCTATCTGCGAAATCTGTACAGACCACAGAAACACCTGTGTTAGCGCGAGTCTCGCCCGTGAGAGCTAGCTTACCTAGTCAAATTGTACCTTTCCAACCTCCCCCTTTACCAGGAATGCCTCCTCCTCCTCCTCCGATGCCAGGAACACCTCCCGCTTCACCTGAGGTGGACTCGTCTTCCTCTCAGTATCCAGAGCCAACCGAACCCCAGCTTACGCCTGAAATGAGCCCATTGTCACCTGCGACAATGCCCTACATGGGCCCACCACTAAGGACCGACATCGGCCCTTCACCACCTCCAGTGACTATAATGGATCCTCCACCCCCTGCAATGCCCGAAATGTGTCCTCCACCCCCTCCAATGCCAGGAATGGGTCCACCGCCCCCTCCAATGCCCGGAATGAGTCCTCCTCCCCCTCCAATGCCCGGAATGGGTCCTCCACCCCCTCCAATGCCCGGTATGGGTCCTCCACCCCCTCCAATGCCCGGAATGGCTCCTCCACCCCCTCCAATGCCCGGAATGGGTCCTCCGCCCCCTCCAATGCCTGGCATGGGCCCCCCCCCCTCCACCGATGCCCGGCATGGGCCCCCCGCCTCCACCAATGCCAGGGATGGGTCCGCCCCCACCTCCTCTGCCGGGTATGGATGCCCCACCACCTCCCGGTATGCCCGGCCTAGGCCCACCTCCCCCCCCACCGCCCCTGTCTAGCGGACCTATACCTTTCCCAGCGCCGCCTGTCGGAGGATGGAATGTTCAAAGAGCAAGTAAGTAGCGGCCAATTCTATAAAACGATTTCATTTAAAAAATGCAACCCCTTTATTCATAAACATATTTTCGCTAAATTGGTGTTGGTCTGCTTTTTAGCTGTATTTATAAGATAAGTGGTTATGAATAGGGGGTAAGGGTTTAACAAGATCGTAAATAACACTCAGCTTGTTTTAGCTTTAAGAAAAACTCCAGTGAAACCTGCTGCACCCATGAAACCGTTGTATTGGACGCGAATACTAGCAGTTCCGCCAGTGCCTGCCGCCCAGGCAGAGTCAATTCCAAGCAATTTTAAACCCTTGTGGTTGGAAATAGAAGAAACCAACCTAGATAATATTGAGGAATTTACTGATCTGTTCTCAAGGCAAGTTGTCAAGGCTCCAGTCAAGAAAAAGGTAGAAGTAAAGACGAAGATTCAACCGATCAAAATATTGGACAGCAAAAGATCGCAAAACGTCGGCATTCTTGCACAAAGCTTACATGTTGAGTTCTCAGAGATTGAGAATGCTATTTACAATTTTGATACGTCGGTAGTTAGTTTAGAAGCGTTGAATCAGATTTACGAATTGGTTAGTATTTTTATTATTCAATATGGATATTTAGCTGTAAATATATATGAAAAATATATTTTTTTAAATTGGATCTTTGTAAATTTTTAAACAAATAATTAATCATCAAATTATAAAAAAAAAAATCTTTTTAATTCCAGCGAGCCACTGACGAGGAGGTAGCAAAGATTAGAGACCATCTAAAAAGCAAACCTGAAATACCGCTGGACAGACCTGAAGCATTTCTACAGGATTTAGCTGGTATACCAAATTTCGCGGAACGAATATCTTGTTTTATGTTCCAAGCAGAGTTTGAAGACGCGGCTAGCACAACAATGCACAAACTAGATAATTTGAAACATACCTGTGAGGTGAGAAAACCTGGTTTTACTATAGGTTTTTTTTTGTAAATTATAAAAACAATCGGCTTTTTAGAGCGGCATCTTCGTACTTTATTCAGCTGTAGGTACCCGGTTAGTCTATAAGCCGACCCCAACATAGTTGGGAAAAGGCTAGGCAGATGAGATGATGACCTTCGTGGCCGATCTGGAGAGTCTCCCCAGCTAGGCCACATTTATATCTCAAAAACTAGGGCACCTAGTGAAGATCTGTTTTCTCCCATATTTTGTCGCCAATTAGTCGGAATCAGTCGCCAAATATCAGAATTTGTCGGTCACTGGTTCGAAAGATATAAGGGTTTATAGGTGTAGGTATAGTCCAAGAGCTAGATCGAAGAGTTCACGAAAAACCTCTTCGACTAGCTCTTGGACTATACCTTACTAATAGAACTCATTATATCTCCTAAACTAAGACCCGATTAAATCTGTGACTTGGCGACTGATTCCGACTAATTGGCGACTAAATATGGTAGAAAACATCTTCGCTAGGTGCCCTAGTTTTTGAGATATACATGTGGCCCTGCTGGGGAGACTCTTTCCAGATCGGCCACCTATAAACCCTTATATCTTTTGAACCAGTGACCGACAAATTCTGATATTTGGCTACAAATTTCGACTAATTAGCGACAAATTTTTTGTGTTATAAAAATTAAAATCCCTGATGGTGGCTCTGCCAGAGTCAGTGACACGGAATTTCATAATTTGTACGAAGAATTACGGTTTCAACCCATGTTAATTAAACAACATTATAATTTTAGCTATAATATATTTTAATTTATTTAAAACAAGCCACCGCACCGCAAGAGTTCCCGCGAAAATATCAAACCAACTGATCGCGTCCGCACAATCGCACCACACCAAAGTGCGGTTGGTCACGAAGCCACCGCAATAGAGTATAATTTTGTTTGTTCCATTCGCGCCGCTTCGCTTAGCGTTGAATTGCCCACGTAGTACACCGCGTAACAATACGAGCCGTGTCCAGTATTACCGTTTTCTAAATAAAGGTCTTAAGGGGGAAGCCGCGGGAAGCGCTAAGGTAGCCCGCGAAATTCAAATTATCTTACGTTTTTTGCAATTAGCTGGTCAGTATTAAATTGTACGTTGATTAAAATATGATTCGCGGTCGTAACAAATATGTATTTACAAAATTATAATCATTACAATCAGTAATACAACTTGTTAAAGCTTGTATTCATGCCAACGACCTTGTGCATTTGGGCGGAGCTAACTACCCCTCTCCGCGCCACTCCGCCAGCCGCATGCAACGCGACGCACGTGGACGTGCGTCGCGTTGCCTAGCAACACGAGGCGCCCCGCACTGAATTCGTGGACGAGTGCGGGGATGATATTATTATAGACACGGACTTTAAACGATCGCATTTTTAATTTATTATATTAAAAAATATACATGTTTTTAAAAAGTAACAAAACCAAATCATTTTCGTTTGTATTGCAAAGCAGTAGATATTTTTTTTATATTCTTTTGATAAAAAATGAAGGAGTAAAATGGTTTCATCTCAACGATTTGGAGGTGATTTGGTGTTTTTTTTCCTAATAGGTGATATCGATAGAAAAATTATGGCTAAACCAAATTACGATTCATATCATGGTAGATTACCAACTATTTTTTCAGATGTAATTTCTCTGTAAGTTCCGGAGAAAAGCTGCTTCATCTGCACGCTGTTTTTAAGCTTTTTTCGAAAGAGTAGCCTTAAGTTAGTATAATCTCCAAATGTCAAGATTTCATGAAATAGTCATTCTTGGGGAATACCCCATGAATGATTATTTCGTGAAATCTTGACATTGGTCTTAGAGAGTTGTGTGGATGACTTTAATGATTATAATTCTGTAAATACATATTTGTTACGGCCGCGAATCATATTTTAATCAACGTACAACTTAATAATGACCAGCAAATTGCAAAAAACTTAAAAACAATTTAATTTCGCGGGCTACCTTAGCGCTTTCGCCTTAATCCAGCTGCCTAACGAGAGCCTTCCAGGTGTTCGTCGAGGCTCTTGACTATTAAGTTACATGTCGACAACCTCACGCTCACGAGCCAAGCCAAGATACTTATAGGTACTTGTTATCTTTCTCGGCTTTCACGAGATTCCCGTCATGCGGGATCGGTATGTCAACAATCATTGCGCGCCGCTCTATTCTATTCTTTATTAAGAATATTATTGTTAGAATATATTACCAATTTGTTTTCCAGTTTCTGACGACCAGTGAACCTCTGAAGAGATTGTTTGCTATAATCCTGACTCTCGGCAACTATATGAATGGTGGCAATGGCCAGAGGGGACAAGCTGATGGATTCGGTCTTGAGATTCTTTCAAAACTGAAGGATGTCAAGGTAAGCCTTCCTGATTTATTGATACCTTCATTATAAACTATGTCTACTAGCAAAACAAAACTGCAGGGTAATTGCGTAACAAACTAACAGTAACAATGGCTTTCATTTTGACAGTTCAACAAGATTCATTGCGTTATTTACATTGTTGAGCGGACAAATTTTTCGAACGTATGATGTAATGGATTAGCAATGTGGAGCAGTGGTGGCCAAGTGGTAACGGCCGCGACTTACGAGTTGTAGGTCGTAGGTTCGAACCCAGACCGGCGCTTTACTTTGTGTAAATTATTTCATCACCACTGCTCTCAAAACGGGAAGGAAAACATCGTGAGGAAACCGGCATGTCCTAGAACTAAAAATTCGAAGACATGTGACATCTGCCAATCCGCACTGGGCCCGCGTGGTGGATTACGGCCCACTCCCTCTCACCGAGAGGAGGCCAGTGTCCCAGCAGTGGGAACATTATAGGCTGATTATGGTATGATGTAATGGATTAGCAATATCCTTCAAAATGATTCAGATTGTAATTGATGGTGTGTTACGCAATTTGGGAGATGTTCAATAGTTATCATGCTTTAGGCTTGAAAGGGTGGTAGAGTGCCTAATTGCCCTCCGCTTCCCTCCCTGTCCCTTACACCTAGTTACACTACGATACTTTAAATCAGAAACGTTAGCTGTTTATTAGATTTCAAACTTTTATGTCATTTAAACCATATTACAATAATGCTACTATCTATTTGGAGGACCCAATATTGATCATGCATCCAATATTGATAAAAAAGTCATTACATTGTTATAAATATATGACTCAGCCCAGTTTATTTGTATCTATCTTAACCATAACAATCTGGATTCATTTTCAAACAGGGCCTGAAAATTCATAGAATAGAGTGGTTTGGATGGAAGGAGAAAAGGGAGCCCCTGTTCTCCTTGGCAGCTAGCTAGGCTGAAAATAGACTAACATATTATATATTTATATCTATACATATTGTAAATTAAAGTCGCATTTCGTGTCTGTGTGACCACATTTTTCTTCTAAACTTCACCATCATTTAGAGAATTTCTTCCGGAAGATTTATTTCACTCACATATAATTATAGGTACTAATATTTTTATAAAAATATAATTTAAAAAAAAAAGTGTCCAGGGAGTTTCTTGCCCGTTCTTGGAATGAAAGAAAGAAAGAAATTAGATTTATTTAGCACAGTCTAAAAGACAAGGAATGGGCAACAAGCTTCATATTTTCCGACTGACCAATTTCTTGACAATTCAAAAGTGCCTGTAAATGGTTTAATTGAAATAAATGCTTTCGAGTTTAAGTTTGAGTGATTAATGAAGATTTCTATAGGTAAGTTTAATATTCATGTGAATATTAAACTTACATAAAGAAATCTCGATGTTATGTCAAATCGCAAAAACAGTGGGAAGTAAGGGCGTGCCGCTGCGCTGGTATAATAAGAATGTATATAAACTTATTGGTATTGTCCGCAGTCAAAACAGTCGAACGTAACGCTGCTCCACTTCATAGTGCGCACGTACATGCGGTCGAGCGGCGGCGCGTTGTCAGACGGCTGCGCACTGCCCGTGCCCGAGCCCGGCGACGTCGCCCGCGCTGCTACCCTAGACTTCGCCGATGTGGCTACGCATCTCACCACGCTTAGGAACCAACTTGATGGTAAGCGGTGTTACCAATGTTAGAGACCCCTGAGATGTAGGTGTCATACATCTCAGGGGTCAAAGGAAGCATGACATTTACATCTATATATTTTATGACATTCCTTTCTAATTACGACAGTAAATTATTAGTACTTAATGTTTTTTTTTTATTAATGAATTACAGCTTGCAAACATAAAATGAAGAAAGTTATAGAAACCGACGCTCAAACACGTAATCTCAACGAAGACTCCCCGACTGACGAGGGGAAGAGAAGGCTGGAGGTATTCAAAGACAAGATGACTGTATTCCTAAACGCAGCTGAAGAGAAACTAAAGACTGAAAACGAAAACTTAGACGAATGCCGTACGAAATTCATCGCGACTGTGAGGTTTTACCAGTACACTCCTAAATGCGGCAAATTGGAAGACTGTGAACCGAAAGAATTTTTTTCACTTTGGACCTCGTTTTGTAGCGATTTCAAAGATATTTATAAGAAAGAGGAACAAATTGCGATTAAAGAAAAGTGAGTATTGCTGATTTTCATTCAGCGGTTTTTTATTTATCGTGTCTTGTGTCTTTCAGACATCTAAAGCATGTATTAAGTACTAGGAGCGAGATGCTTTATATTTAACATTTAATTTAAAACTGCCTCGTTGGTCTAGTGGTTGCATGCACTAATGCTGAGCATAAGGTCCTGGGTTCAATTCCCGGGTCGGGCAAAGTATTATTGGGTTTTTCCACCAGCAATTTCTCAGTAGCAGCCTGGAGTCTGGATTTGTGTCCGGTTGAAGGGAATAAGCCCGCTGCCTTGTACAAAAGATTTAATTCTGAGATTACTAATTTTAAACGGTATTGTTTCAGGTTAAAAGAAGCCAAAAAGCTGCAAGAAGAACGGAAACCTGTCACACAGCCTAAAAAGGAGGGCGGCTTGAAGGCGCGTTTACAGAAGCTGTCTAGTACAAGAAAATAATACTTCAACCTAATATGTTAAATGCACAAAGGATGTATTAATATTTATTTGCATTCCAAACCATAACATTCCACTCAAATCTAATAACAAGAAACTAACAACACCACTTCGTTAAATTCCTTTAATAAAGTTTTGTTTTTGTAATGTAAGACAAGTTTTGTGTAATGTATTGATGAATGGCCTAAGTTTCAACTTGAAATGGTTATTACCTGTTTTTGAAAGAATAGCTACTTTTCTTTTTTTATTATTGTTTTGTAACACTTTCACTAAAGCCTATACTTACTAATAATTTACACTTTTAATGGAGCTACTACTATATCTGCTTCAAGCTTGCCGAGCCATACAAAGTTGGTTGAATTTAAAAGGTTGCAGGGATGAATAAGACAGTGCAAAATGTCTGTCTGTGTGACCACTTAAATCTTATAAACAATGAATTTTAATACGGTTTTCACCATCATTTAGAACATTTAAATGTATAATACATTAATATTTAATGACATCGTCATTGCATCCGTGTGAAGCAAGGGCTGGTTGCTAGTGTTGTACATAATATTATATACAATATAGTTATTGTTCAAGAGTTAGTTCTAAAAGTTTGTGGGGGAACTCCTAAAAATGAGTTATTGATGACAGGTTCCTAAAAATCATTATAAATTGGTACTTAAAATAATTATGTATCATGAAGTATTCCTGCACATAATTATGTAATTGTACCTGATATACTGTTTTTTAATGCATTATGTTAAAATGCCTGATTATGTGCATAGTTATTCATCTAAAAATGGTGCTGTAACAATTGTTGTATCTGTAAATATTATTATTTAAACAATATAGAACTCAAATATTATTAATAAAAGCTTTTATTACATGTAATCTAAACATTTTTGTTTCCATATTTTATGGAACTTTTTATCAATTTTCCTGTTTGTGAGAGTGTTGCTAAGTTGGAGTAATGCATTTTTGAGAGCATGCCATTGCATGAGACTCAAGTGGCTGGTTAGTGATTTACTATCAGATTCATTTCTGAATGTTTCCTCTATTTCAATAAACTTCTTTAAATAGTTAGAACTTGTAACTTTCTCATGAGAATGTTCACTCACTGTGACAGCTGGTAGAGGGAGCTTTGCTTTGTTGTCCTTTGTATTAGAGTTGAGAAGAACTTTAAAACTCTCTCTAGATAACACTACACCATGATCTATTTTTGTTACAGTTGGCACTGGTAATGGGATCTCCTGCCTTTTTTCCAACAATGGCAAAGGTTTCATCTCTTCCTGATCTGATTCAGCTTGATCTTCATTAATTTGGTTTACATAGCCAAGTATATTATCAAACAGATCATTATCTTCACCATCAATCAAGGTATTATCAATCTCAATATATTTCTTTTGAGCCCAATCAAATCTACCAAAGTCGTCAACATGCTTCAGGTCCAACCATTGTTCGAAGTCTTCAGGTAGTTTATAATTGTCTGGTAGAAACTTCAGCCCTTTCAGTTGTAGTTTAATTAAATAGGGATATAGGTTTGAATACCAGGTTGTAGTGTGTTGTAGGAGCACCATACTCATAGACCACAGTCTGCTCAAAAGAGCATATGGTAACAAGCTCATCCAGTGACTCTCACCTCTCTTTATCCTGTCCAAATAAAACACTGCTGCTTGTTTTGAGCAAACACAAACCCTCAACATTATCTTGGCAAATGTCATAATTCTTAACAAAACATATTCCAGCATCTGCCTTGTTGGTAAGTAAAGATCATCATCACTCTCTGAAGGCAGAGCTAATGAAAAGTTTTCAATCTCTTTCAAGAGGTTTAAAGCCAGGTACTTCTTCAGAGCTGTGTTTACTTTTCTTAAATTCCTATAGCCTATATCATTGCGGAATTTCTTATCATATTTGTATAAAAATCTTGAGCAAATAGCACTTTCCTTGTGTAGAGGTGACTGCTTTGACAACACTTTGATAATGTTATTGGTTATATGTTTTAATGCTGATACATCTGGAAAAGTAAAAGACTTATTTATTTGAATTGTTGCATACACAATTACACATGTTCTGCTAAACAGGTGCTGTTAAACAGTTAATAAATAAATCAAATGATGATGAGCCACCCCAAATAAACGGATAGTCAAGGATAGAAAGATTTGTGAATACCGTCAAGGACCTTGAGTATTTTTTTGTTGTATATTTACAAAGAGCAAGTTTTTTGGAATTGTAAACAACGAATGCCTCTTACCAAATTTGGTTACACATAAAAACATGTTTACTGGTGGTGGTAAGAGAGCAGCACAGTTCCATGGCTCTAACATTATAGTAACAATTGTTATTTGACTCTATGTAAAAATACTTTTTTATTGAAAACAAAAGTTCATAACATAACCTCTACTAAAGTCGAAATTGTCGAAATTTTATTTTGACGTCTCACTCACGTCAGGTAAGAAACTTGGAGAATACTGAGAATAGAGGTTTCCTCTATAGTTACTCTACTCTTTGATAGAGGTCCTCTATCTATCCTCCATGATACGGAATTAATTCATAAAATCATGGAATTAGTAAGTATGTACATACCTTAAATATAATGCTGAAAATTGATTTGAATGGCGTGCAATAGGAGAGGTCTATGTCCTGGGGGCTTACCATCACCTCTTAAGGCGAAAGCGCCAGGGTAGCCCGCGAAATTCATTTTTTTTTAGGTTTTTTGCAATTTGCTGGTCAGTATTAAGTTGTACGTTAATTAAAATATGATTCGCGGTAGTAACAAATACGTATTTACAGAATTATAATCATTAAAGTCATCAACACAACTCTCTAAGACCATGTAATCCCCAAATGTCAAGATTTCATGAAATAGTCATTCTTGGGGATTACATGGTCTTAGAGAGTTGTGTTGATGACTTTAATGATTATAATTCTGTAAATACATATTTGTTACGACCGCGAATCATATTTTAATCAACGTACAACTTAATACTGACCAGCAAATTGCAAAAAACGTAAGAAAATTTGAATTTCGCGGGCCACCTTAGAGCTTCCCCCTTAAAGCAGGGCAGAAGTTGAACTGCACTGCTTTTTTGTATGACGTCTTAGTACAAAAAAGTAGTGCAGTTCAACTTCTGCCCTGTGATGGTAAGCCCCCAGCAGTGGACTGCTGTAAGCGGATGATGATGATGATACATACAGCTTTAAAAAACCGTGAAGGAAAACTTTGTGAGAAAACTGGCATGTCCTTGAACATGGACATGTTACATTTTCCAACCCACATTGGGCTCGCGTGGTAAGTTACTACCCCCTCTCGCAGATAGGAGGGCTGTGTTGTGCCAGCTGTGGGAACATTTGACACATTGAGGCTAATTTATGCTATGCTACGATAGTCTGCAGATGCATCCAGCCGCTGCCTGGATAGAACTTCCCTGGTATGATGTGAACTGGGGGCTTACCATCACCTCTTAAAACAGGGCAGAAGTTGAACTACACTACTTTTTTGTATGACGTCTTAGTACAAAAAAGTAGTGCAGTTCAACTTCTGGTGATGGTAAGCCCCCTGGCTAATAAATTACCAATCTGCGATAACGATGACCATTAACCGTATTTAATTTTGACCTTATGATTTTCTTATAGAATAGGTATTTTAAACAATTTAATTACACATTGGATTTAGTAAAAATAAATTATTGTCTCGTGGTCAAGATTGATTTCTCTTTGATCAACTTTTTTTACCGACTTCAAAAAAAGGAGGTTATCAATTCGATACGTATGTATGTAATATTATTGGAATTGCATTATATTCACACATGACAATCTATTAGGGCTTCCAAACAAATATACAAAATTTTGTAGACGTATGTATGTATGATGTATGTTTGTCCACGCATATCTCCGTAACTATTAATCGGATCGTGACCATTCTTTTTTTATTGGCTTACATTTACTTCAACTTAGGGAACAGTGCAAGTTTCATCAAAATCGATTAAGTAATTTTCAAGATATGGACTAAGACGTGAAAGTGTGACGGCCTGGCTTATTGATACGAGCTACGGGTGTAGTGTCAAAGGGAAAATATCTCAAAACCTTGGTCAAATTCTAGTGCAACAACTAAAAATTACGAAATAAAAAGTAATTTAAAAAAATTAAACCGACTTCAAAAAGAAATTAACTCAAAATTATGAAATAATTTTAATTTCGGAAGTCGGTGGCAAAAAACTAAAACTATAATAAAATACAGATCCCAATCGACACCGACTTCCGAAATTAAAATTATTTCATAATTTTGAGTTAATTTCTTTTTGAAGTCGGTTTAATTTTTTTAAATTACTTTTTATAGTTTTAGTTTTTTGCCACAGACTTCCGAAATTAAAGTTATTTCATCATTTTGAGTTCACTTCTTTTTGAAGTCGGTTTAATTTTTTTAAATTACTTTTTTTCTATTGCAATTTTGCAACACGGCAACACCGACAAAAAGTTTTCTGAGGCTGAGATCAGGGTTGGATTTTGTACTATAATTATAGTATTTATACTATAATTTCGCCCTTTGTACTATATACTATCCACATCTAAGGATAGTACGTTAAAATACTATAATTTCAAGTATGCTCCCGAATGCTTAGTTTTACGTCATATCAATATTTCGACCGTGTTTGTGTATACCTATCTGGCCGAATTCTGATCTTGCGATGTTTTCTGTCGATGGCCAGATATTCCCCGATTATCCTCCGCAGTATTGTACACTTCTCTCTTTCCACTAATCTCGTTCATTCCATTCCATTCGAAATGCAATCAAAGTGACAACACTAGCTTGTGAATTTTTGTGTTAAATAATACGTTTTTAATGTTTTAATTAGGAAAAGTGGTAGTGATGGTCATGAAAATGACGATAGACCGGAATTATCCACCCCAAAAAAAAAACTTCTTGAGTGCTGGTGTTGATTTTAATGACTATTAAGTTAAATTAAAAAAAAAAATGAAAGTGTACTATAATTTTTTTATAAATACTATCCTTTTAATTTTTTTGTGCTATCTTTTTCAACCTACCTAAATCCAACCCTGGCTGAGATTGACCGGCAAGCGAACTACTTTATTGGAAATATTATTTTTGGATTAAAAATAAGTTTGTATCAAATCTTTAACATTATTCCGTTGTTAGCAGAAGATACTGTGTAGGACGCAAAGTATTCATTTAATAAAATACTGTTTTAGATAGGCTGTGTTGACTACAATATGCCTAAACACAAGAAGCAAGAAAGCTCCAGCAGTTCTGATAGTGATGATGGACCTGTCGACGTAAGTTTTCTAATTCCACAAAATTTGTAAATCTTGTTAGGTAGTACAGAATACATTCTAAAGTTTCTAGAAATTAGTTACGTCCACGTTTTTATATACACGTGTAAATGCAAATGGCCAACAAGCAGCAGGTTAAAACTTAGCGACTTTCAATACTCTGTATTGTACTGTTCCAAGTTGTTTATTTTTTCCTTGTTAGCGAAACAAGTCCCCATGAAAACTACTCAAATACTTGGTGTTGTTTTTATGGGCACTGGTTTTAAATTACCATAATATGTTCAATATCTCAAAGTAAGTTTTGCACTGTCTGCGTGTATCATTGTTAGCTAAGTACTATTTGTGAATAATTAATAATAATTACAAATAATTGTGTTTTCGATGTTTTTTCGTCTAAACATCAGATACTAGTAGGTAAAACTAAATTATAGTAGGTACTTATCTATTTTTATCTCTGAATTTTACACTTCTGTTGCCAACTTTGTTTATTGAGTTATTTATGAAACAAGTGTTTACACCCGTAGTCTAGTTATTACTTAATTAACTTCCCACATTAGTTTAAACAACCAGCCAATTGACTAGGAAAAATGGTGTCTGCATAGCAATCATACTTCAGTTTGACAAATTGCACTATTAAGTTGTATTAAATGTGGATGCTCTTCAAATAAATTGTTTACTTGTTTGCAGAGAAATCCTCCTGCAGAAAAGAAAGCCAAAATGGGCAGCAGAACAGCGGATAAAGAGCCAACTTGGGTCATACAAGGAAAGAAATTACTTAAAATCAGGGAGTTCAAAGGAAAGGTATATGTAGATATAAGAGAGTTCTATGAAAAGAATGGTGATCTGTTACCAGGCAAGAAGGGCATTAGCATGACACCTGAACAGTGGAAAAAACTGATGTCATTGAGTGATGAAGTAAATGAAACGCTTAATACCTTATGCTAAAAGCAAAATATTTATTGTTGTTCTTTAAAATAAATGTGTGTTATTGTAAAACAATTGCTTGTTTTAATTTATGCATAGTTGCCTGCTCTTTTTGAATCAATAAATGGTATCTGATTCTTCAAACTGATTGTTTATTTTATGCATGTTATTGAGAATGAGCATTTATTATATTAGGTAGATATGTTTAGTAGTGTAGTGGCTTTCAATGTGATCAAGTTAGATTAGAAGATAATAAATGAAGAGTATATACTGATTAACATTTTTCAGCAGTACCTATATAAAAAAAATGATAAGCTAAGTGGGTAGGTCTTACAAATACCTAGAAAGTGACTAAGTACTTGTTTAGATTGCCAGGAGTGTACTTTCAAGGTCAAGGCACATGGTCCTTGGTGTTATAAAAGCGCCCCATATGTTACAGATAAGAACTTTTTATTTTGCAATAGCCCACTTTGTGTACCACTGCTGAACAAAGGGCTCCCCAGTTTTCTTCCTAAAGCTCTATAATTATTTTGTATGATCTCTGGCCAATGTAGGCCCCGCAAACATGACTAGATAGTCACACCACCCTTCACCATCTCAACCTTATAAAGGGGGAAAATAAATAAACATAAATTAAATAAGTCCTTTATTGACAATACAAGACTTGAAATGTAGATGCGGCAGAGTCGCTTTACAGTTCCTACCCTTTGGTTTAAAACCTTTAGGTGCATGTAATAACTATAAAAATAAACAGGTACAATATTGAGCAACCCTCACTTTATACCAATAACGCTTTAGGGCGAAAACATTATAGGTAATTCATAATTATCATGCTGATTTGTGTTTTAATCGTAAGACTCCGGACCCAGATTGGCCTGTTCAGATGGTAACACTCCGCCTCGGAGTGCAAATGCGGTGCTGAAATTATGGAACTCTTAATATCGTGTCACTGACTGGCAGGGCCACCATCAGGGATTTTAATTTTGATAACACCAACAATTAGTCGAAATTTGTCGCCAAATATCGGAATTTGTCGGTCACTGGTTCAAAAGATATAAGGGTTTACCTATAGGCGCAGGTATAGTCCAAGAGCTAGATCGAAGAGTTCACGAAAAAACTCTTCGATCTAGTTCTTGGACTATACCTTACTAATTGAACTCAATAAATCTGCTAAACTAAGACCCTATTAAATCTGTGACTTGGCGACAAATTATGGGAGAAAACACATCTTCGCTAGGTGCCCTAGTTTTTGAGATATAAATGTAGCCCTGCTGGGGAGACTCCAGATCGGCCACCTATAAACCCTTACATCTTTTGAACCAGTGACCGAAAAATTCTGATATTTGGCGACACATTTCGACTACCTAATTGTTTGTGTTATCAAAATTAAAATCCCTGATGGTGGCCTTGCCAGAGTCAGTGACACCTTAATATCGTGTCCTGTCTGCACATTACAGGAACTGATGGACGCTAGTGATAACTCAAAACACGTAGCCAAATTCTGGGCAGAGAGTCCATTTAAATTGACATCGACCGCTAAGAAGATCGTAAGATAATGCGATAATTAGGCTTGATTTTTCAGTGCCCTGTACATTTTGTTACACATCCTTGAGTTAAATTCAGTGATGTGGATAGTCGACTTATTAAAATGTTTTTGCCCTAAAACTTAACAAGATTTACCGTACATAGTCGTATTGCTTGAAAGTATAAACTAGTGAGAAGAAAACTAAACTTGCTAAATCCATCACAAAACATTGGAATATACTCATACCTTGTCCCACAAATAAAACTAACAATATTGTAGGTATACTTAGGTACTGTGTTATACTTCGTAGCACGACCATGAACGCATTCATGATTACTTCAGATGGTAATAAAATCCTTTTAATTTGTACTATTTTAAACCAAACGATTAGAAATTTTATACCTCTCAATTATCGTAGATATTCAGGTCGTGCTGGCATGATTGCTTCCCAGCACGACCACGTTAAAATTCAGCTAGCATAGAAGTTGATGAAACGGAGCATGCCTAAAAATTTGTACTCATTATGTAGGTACTCCTATTTCATTACTGATAAATTGTCGTAAATACATTTTCTGCCTATAAACCTGTATATGATTTTTATACTTGACACTAGATGGCGTCAAATTAAAAAAAAATACACAAATAACATACTTTATTTGCTACATTTATTTAGATAACAAACGTGCGCAAAAATATTTACATAAAATCATTGAAAGAACTTTCATATTTACAACAAATAATGAATAACTTTTCTCGTTCTACCCTCTAGTATTATCATTCGATTATAATACATATGTTTAGTTCATTCACTACCGTAGACAGAGTAAACTATAGACTGCTGCATATCTTCTTTTTCATTCGCACAAGAAAAAGAGATATATTTACGTCACTAGCAAAGAAAAGAGACAGAGTAAGAATATTTCTGTCCCTTACTGCGTGTCAGCTAAGCACATCAATGTGCACAACAAGTTTGACGTTAATGAATGAAATAATAAAAACTACACCGCGATTAAACGGAAAATAAGATCTTTTTCGTGCATAATTCAATAATAGTACATTTGCGCAACTGTGAAAATGGTAAGGTGCAGTGTAATAAGCTGTAAAAATGATAGTATGATGAATGTTTTATCCCTTTCGGTGACACGGATACCATGAGTCTATAAATTACTCTGTCTACGTTTACTACAATGAAACGCGGAAGACCGTTATCTGTGTCTCTGGAGGAACTAAAATTAATACCTTCCATTTTTTTAGGCCGCCTATATTTTGACTTTTGATGAAAAATGTAAAAAAAAATATCGTTCCCCCTTAATCTCCGAAGTTTGCATGGAGAAAAATCTGAAATACACTCACAGAAATCATCATTTATATATGATAGTACGGAACCCTCGGTGCGCGAGTCCGACTCGCTCTTGACCGGTTTTTCTTACATTTAACGCCATCTAGTGTTAAGTATACAAATCACATAATTTTTACATTTAACGCCATCTAGTGTCAAGTATAAAAACCTATTATACAGGCTTAGGCAGAAAATGTATTTACGACAATTTATCAGTAATGAAATAGGAGTAAATAATGAGTACAAATTTTTAGGCATGCTCCCGTTTCATCAACTTCTATGCCAGATGAATTTTAACGTGGTCGTGCTGGGAAGCAATCTTGCCAGCACGACCTGAATATCTACGATAATTGAGAGTATAAAATTTCTCATCAGTGGTATAAAATAGTACAAATTAAAAGGGTTTTATTACCATCTAATGTTATAATGAATGCGTTCATGGTCGTGTTACGAAGTACAACAATACAGCTTTTGCCCGCGACTTCGTCCGCGTGGAATTTTTGGCAACCCGACCCGTCGCATCATTAATACATCTTTGTAAGTTAGATTTCTACCATAAGCACTTTTCTATAAGAGATTGGTGGTTGGTGGTAGAAAATCTAACTTAGAAAGATATATTAATGACTCTAATTATTATAATTCTCTAAATATGTACCTGTTATTGTCGCGAATCATATTTTGATCAAGAGATACAACCTGACACTGACCTGCAAATTGCCAAAAACGTAAGAACATTTGAATTTCGCGGTCTATGATATATTGAAAAAAATGTGGTTTTTCTATTTCGTGTAACTTGTTAAGTATGTGGAATAGGGATTTAACATTTTGGTATATTATGTTTTTTGACTCTGCTCTAGTATCATGACATCACGGCGTAACGCTTAAGAGTTATTCAATGGAATTTACTTTAAAACATAGATATTATCATATCAAAGATTACACAAAGTAGTTTTAAATTTAATTCATTTATTTTGTTAAAAAAGGAGTAAATTCGTTTTGGCACATACGTCGTTTAATTCCGAGCGTACGCACATTATAGCCGTCTCTCTTCTTTTGCGTTTCAAAAGTAATTGCATCACTTTCACTCGCTTAGTAGATCAGTCGCTACGATTTATTTTCGAGGTAGCGCCTTAACCTAGTGGACAGAGTGTAGCGCGTTCAAACAAACTATTCAGCTTTATTATTAGTAATATAGATTACCTCAACTTAATTACTCAACTTGAGATAGTTTAGGAACAATCGTACAACAGAATTACGAAGAGGAGAGCGAACGAAGTATTGATACTAAACAACCGATAAAATTCAATAGAAAGACATCCAACTGTTTTAACAATATACATAGATCACCCGATTACCGACAACAACGAAAGTTTTGAATTTGAAATAATAAATCGAGAGGGTCAATCCGCGGAAAATGTTAACACCGTGATTCAGAAAAATGACGTACTTGCACAACGCCATCTATGGGTAAATGGATAATACGTCTGCACAAAGCATAAACTAGAGCGGTAGAATGAAAGTTGTATTCGTGAATGTTTTAGCGGCATTTTGAGTTTTAATAATTTTATATTATCTCCGAAACGATATGACCAAATGACATACTGTAAAGGGCAAATCTTATCTCCATGATGTCTTTGTGATCATAAAATAATTTATTTTGATAATTATAAATATTAAAAAAAAAAAAAAACACCCAAACGTATGTCGAAAAATACTTTTTCTTAAACAAAAAAAAAAGACAAAATATAGAAATATGGCGTCGCGGACTTTTCTGTAGAATTATTTAAGAATTACCAGATGGCCATACAATGTTTTTAACTCTAAACAACTGTTTAGGCAGCGCATGCAAATAATTATGTTTTTTTTTCCGACTTGCTAGCCAAAAGCTGTGATAGCTCAGCTAAAATGTAAGATATAAATATAATTTATAGCATAATAGCAGTCAGGAATAATGAAACTTGTTACCAGAGAAAAAAAATTGAATTGGATCATTAGGTCCGGAGATTCTACATACTTACATAAACAAACAAACAGACAAATTTTACTTCTTTATAATATTAGTATAGATAAACTAGCGAGAGGGAAACAAAACATGCTAAATCCATCACAAAACATTGGAATATGCTCATACCTTGTCCCACAAATAAAACTAACAATATTGTATAAAAAGGAGGAACGCATATATCAACCTGAGATTTGGGTTTCAGATCATCAGATGTATCTAACAATATAACATTACATGCTATCTTTAACATCAAGTTACTAAGACAAGAAGATCAGTATAATATAAAAATACATGTACACACTAGACACCTACTTATTAGAAAGTATAATTTGATAAAATTGACTAAACTTTAACCTAAATGGAAACATTTGGCATAAATTTACACAACTATTGTATGACATAATATTATATGGCATGAGTAACAATTTATCACCTACTAACATGACTAGCGTTACTAGTAAGGGCGCGTTCCCACTATGTCGTGACGATTAATTTATGGTTGAACGACTGTCGTATCTAGCTGTTCCCATTGAATCGTGACGACATTTTTACTGTTCACGGCAGTCACCTTGCCGTTTGCACATTAGTCGTAAATGAACGTGTGTACGTGTTTGATACGTGGCTAAGATAGATAGCCGCAATAACGACACATGATTTGACGTCACGATAAGTCGTGACGTTTTTTTATCGTTTTACGACGGTCGTGCTAGCCGTTTCTATTGATTGACACTGCAAAAAAAAGTCATGGACGACAATTAATCGTGTACTCCTTTAAGTGAACACCTCCATTTAAATACACAAGCCACGACGCTTTAAACGACTCGATAATCTGTCGTCACGACGTAGTGGGAACGGGGCCTTACGTTTCAATTTAGTCTTATTCTATGAGGACTAAAAGTTCTTAAATTTAATTTTCAATAAATGCCCGCCCAATGTTATTACAAACATAGTAACACAATTATGAAACTTTACCCTCTGGACTAAAGTTATATTTACAAGATTTAAAAAATTAGAGCAAGAAAATCCATTGCGAATAATGCATTAAAATCAGTTGATTTATTTTGTTGGTCCTCAGTTAATAGAACTAATATATTCGAAATATCACTCAGAAAATAGTATTGGATAAATTAGTATTAATAGTAGGTATGATTTAAATGCTTGCTTCAAACGGCATATTTGATTTCAAAAATCAAAAGTATACACTTATCTAGGGCCTAATTTTTTGCTACTCTAACTTACTAAAGAGCTGCTAGTACTACGAAACAGTAGTTTATATTAAAGGTACGCGTTCACTTCACAATAACTCATGAAAAAACACACACAATACACATGTCATTCAGTTTGGATAAGATGTAACGAATATACATTTTATTAGTAATCGGGCAAGGAATAACAAGCCCAAAAGTATTGGCAGTGCAAAAAAATCATTTTTACAATAAATAACTAAAAATAATCCATTTAATTTCAACTGGAAATAATTGCCCTAAATAATATTGATACCACTTCCGTGGACATTCGCTGGGTATATGATCGCATACCTTTATTTCTAAATACAACCACAATACAAGAGTATTAGATACTTAATTTTAATTTCTGCTATTTCACAACTTGCAGTTGGAATTCATTGTATAAATAACTTATTTTATCTTTGGTTTGATATGGAAACATTCAATCTTGAAATGATCACACATTTCTTGCACCTGAAAACAGAAACAAATGTTAACCTACGTCTTAATTGCAAAATGAGTGGCCTTGTTTAAATATTTGTGGAAAACATAGCTAAAAGAAAGAAAGAAAGAAAGAAAATACATTTATTTAGCACAGACTAAAAGACACACAATACACCAAATAGTTAGACAGTAATCGTACATACATCAGTTAAAAACAAAAAAAGATATTAAAAAAAAAAAAGTGCAAATTCCGATATATGAAAGCTAAGTAGCAAAAGCAATACCCTGGAGTTTCTGGGCAAATGATACGCCTAGTTTTGGTTGATAGCCTTTATAATGCTTCTAGTTTTTTTTTTTTGCTATTGATCGCACTTTGAGCAGGAATTTTGGTACTGTAAAAAAATATTACTTACCACTTTAGTACCATAGTAGATATGTGCAATGGAGCTGATGACGCAGAGCGCGGCAAGCAACAAGAGCTCCGTCCCGGGCGAGACCGCGGTCCAGAACACCGCGCACAACGCTAGTGCGTACGGGATCAGCAGAGTGTTGAACGCCTCGCAACGTGTGTCGCTCATTTGTGACACTATTAGACGGCACTGGAAAAGGAAGCGGAAAATATCAGAATGTAAAATATTTGATCATAGTATTCATAGCTTGCATGGTAGAGATTGGCGATTTTGATAGTCATTGCACAAAGCAATAAATTTTTCTTAATTTTTGCGTATTTACGAAATTTCTGTTTGTGATTTTAAGTTACAAAGGAATTATGAAATTCTGTGAAATCTAAAGAGCTTATAGCCAAAGTCAAGATTCAATTTCCTTTATCGATGACCTTGCATGCCTTAGAACTTAAAAAATATTTTCTGCAGTAAATACTTAGTAACTAGAAGTACCTACACGTGAACACGTGAATATTTATAACGATTTTTGTAAATCATATTTTATTGTATTCTGTCACGTGTGCTAAGTTCAAATATTTATGACTAAATACAAAAGTTATTGAAAGGCGACTGAGAGAAGAGAGTGAAATTTCGCAAAACCAATTCGGTTTTATGCCTGGTCGAGGAACATCAGATGCCATCTTTGCCATCCGCCAGCTGTGCGAGAAATACAGAGGTGCGCATAAAAACTTGCACATGGTATTTGTTGACCTCGAAAAGGCATACGACAGAGTGCCTCGTGAAGTTTTCTGGTGGGCGCTGAAGGAGAAAGGTGTGCCAGGGAAGTATGTGCAGTTGATTAGAGCGATGTACAGTCGATGCAGTACCCAAGTCCGGTCTACAGTGGGCACTACTGGCAGCTTCGATGTGGCTGTCGGCTTGCACCAGGGTTCAGCTCTCAGCCCGTACCTCTTCGTGCTGATAATGGATGCTCTTACATCAGATATCCAAGAAGAGGCTCCCTGGTGTATGCTGTTCGCCGATGACATTGTGCTGGTTGCCGAGAACGGCTTAGAGGTCCAGAGCAGATTGGAGGTGTGGTGGGAAAGACTCGAGACCGTTGGCCTGAGAGTAAGTCGGACCAAAACCGAGTACCTGTTTTGCGATTTTGGCGGTCTCTCCAGTCCTGTGCCCATATCTCTCGCTGGAACGCCCTTATCGATCTGCTCCGACTTTCGGTACCTCGGGTCGCTTGTCCAAGGAGATGGCGAAGTAGACCGAGACGTAACGCACCGGATCAACTCAGGATGGATGAAATGGCGACAGGTCACAGGAACAACTTGCGACCCACGGATGCCCCTCAAGTTAAAGGGGAAAATTTATAAGTCCGTGATAAGGCCTGTCGTACTTTATGGGTCTGAATGCTGGGCTGTGAAGAAGACGGATGAAAAAAGATTGCATGCAGCGGAGATGAGAATGTTGAGATGGATGTGTGGAGTGACGAGAATGGATAAAGTAAGAAATGAGTTTATAAGAGGAAGTTTGAAAGTGGCGCCAGTGACAGAAAAGTTGAAAGGAAATCGTTTGGCTTGGTATGGGCATGTGATGAGAAGGGATGAAACGCATGTGACTAAAAGAGTGATGAATATACATGTTGATGGATGGAGAGGGAGAGGAAGGCCGAAGAAAAGATGGATGGATTGTGTGGGGAATGATATGAAAGAGAAGGGAGTTAATGATAGCGTGACGGTTGACAGGGGAGAATGGAAGAAGAAAACGTGTTGCGCCGACCCCAAGTAACATGGGATAAGGGCAGGAAGATGATGATTTATGACTAAATACAAAAAAAAATGCCTTATTTTTTTTTTCCTCCTAACTCTTTTGGAATAAAAGGAATGCTACAGTAAAAACACGTTTTATTTGAATCTCCTTGCATAGCATAATGTAAATCACACTTCAAATTCACACACATGTTTTCATGTTCAAAATTGCCTTTTATTTTAGGTAATTAGTCTTCTTTTAAACTTTGACTTCATTTGTCAGACTATTATATTAAACTTTGGTCAAACTGACGCGCATCCCGCGGGATGCGATTAATACGAATCGTAGAACAGTTGAGCGACGTGTCATAGCAGCATTGCATCCGTCATCCTGAGACAAAGTTGAAAGGTCACGTGTCTATGAGCCGTTCAGCCGCCACGTTGCCAACAGTAATTTCAGTGCTACACTATCCCAAACCGGAACATGGTAGTATTTTCCATTAATTCTTTTACAAAGATCTGATTTTGAAAGAAAAATAAGTGAATGATAGAGTGATGGCTGATGGTATAAATGAATAAAAAAACGTGTTGCGCCGACCCCACGTAACACGGGAGAGTGGTAGGAAGATGTTACTCATAACCTCATTCCACTCGGTATAATTAGCAGAAAAAAGTAATACTTACATTAATATTAGAGAATATAGTTCCGGTGAGTATGTAGAAGATCCTGGGCGCTCGGTTGATGATATCGTTGGGCGAGAAGATGGCCCACAGCGAGCTCAGCGCGAAGAATATGAACAGTGGCACTAGTGGCCGTACTGCCTCGCTGAATGAACGCAGCTTGCCGGTACCGTCGCGATACGACCTGAATGACATCACGTTATTTACTTATTCTTCATAAGTAGGCAAATATGAACAATTAACGTTAACAATCACCTTTTAAAAGCGAATGTATAATATTAGTATGGAATAAACAAGGTGTAATTGAACTAAATCAAAATCCTAAAACCGGTCATTGAACTCATCATTATTAACAACTTTTACAATTTATTTTACTTTGTATATTAGCTGAACAAATGTGCCACTCACTTGTAGATATTCCACAAAATGACTGTCTGGCTGGTGAGCATCGCAGAGAAGTACAGCACGAACTCAAACACGACGCCCGGTGCGATGCCACCCGGCAGAGGGATGTGCCACGCTTCCGGCCCGAACACAGATGTCACCAGCAGTAGGATACAGGAACCCTGTGAGATACCCTCGAGTTACGAAAAAAAAACCAGTGCCGACAGAAGTGAAAACAAAACACAAACAGAATACTTTGCCATCACTCACTGTCATATCAGATATACATTAAAACCGAGTACATCCCGAGGACAGCCGAACACAACCGGAGCGGGTATTTTCTGAATCGTCTTATAAACAAAACACGTGCGGTGTCGCTTACGGTAACAGTGGCGCGAATTCAATAGTTTTTCCCATCTCAAAAAATGTCCAACGCGCCTAAAGAAATGTTCACATCAAAAATAGGTAGACAAATCTAGCGATAGGAAGGTACGCAACCAACATAGTGTGGCAAATCATAGGCATAAGCATAATCAGCCCATAATGTTTCCACTGCTGGGTGACAGGTGGCAGGCCGGGCCGGGTCTCGGTGAGAGGGTAAGACATGTGTCACAAAATTTTAGTCACGGTAAAGGACACGATGCGATTTAATTGCTTGTGGCATGGCATACCTACAAAGTTGCACCAACTAAACAGTGCTACGATGCAAGTAATTAGTTGCTTCAACTTTGTTGTAAGTCATATTCAAGAAACTTGCATCATGTAAATGGGGCTTAATATAGGTGCAGGCGGCAGCTATCTATGTTACTATGCCAGCTAGCTAGGTCATAGGTAAATTGGGAGATAAAATAAAGAGGGAAATTAGTAGAATACCTACGCCTACCGTGTTTTTTTAAATCACACTAATATTATAAAGGCGAAAGTTTGTGAGTGTGTGTGTTTATATGTTTGTTACTTCTTCACGCTCAAACGGCTGGACCAATTTTGATGAAATTTTGTATGGACGTAGCTGACACCCTGGATTAACATATAGGCTACTTTTTATCCCGATATTCCCACGGGAT
Organism: Oligia fasciuncula; assembly: GCA_963082905.1. NCBI lineage: Eukaryota > Metazoa > Arthropoda > Insecta > Lepidoptera > Noctuidae > Oligia > Oligia fasciuncula. The sequence continues at coordinate 7,429,031 of OY720395.1, read as the reverse complement.
CGACATTTACGCGGGTAAAACCGCGGGGCGCAGCTAGTATCCTATAAAATAAAATCAAAAGCTGTTGGTACCTACGCGCGCATTACTTGAGAACGGCTTTCCTGATTTGGCAATTTTTTGTGTTATAATGTTCATAATAATTATAGTCCGAATTTCGTTTTTGTGGTAAGATTTGGAAAGTTACCCGGAAAAAGATCAAATTCCTGAAAAACTGAAGGCCTTTTTTTTCTATGGGAATTTCGTATGAATTATTGAAGTTGGACATGACAACGTCTGTCGGGTCAGTTAGTATTAAATAAACATACTTACTAGTTATGTGTCTACGCTCGAATTGTGTTTACTTTCAATATTAGCGAGAAATAAGTAGTGCGTAACATTTCACTAGAGCACAGTTATTTACATAACGGATGGGGTAAACGTTCTTTAGCTACGTTGATTAAAACACATTGCACTCGTTAGGTACAATAATCAATGTATTACAACTACTAATGCAGCATTGCATATATAAGCGGGTACGTCCTGTATGCCCAGAGGATTTTATTTAGGTATTAAGTCCTTTTTAAATTTTTCTTATTTATTTCGGCTTGAATATAGTTTCCAATGTTTTTGTTGGTACATTGCACAGTGTTTTATGAAGCCCGATTTTCGGACATCCCATTTTTATTGAAAAACTTGACAGAAATAATCATTTGAATGCAAGATTTCGTATCCCCATTTAGCTACCAAGTCTAGTTTCTGAATTATAAAATTTTGAAAATCGACCAAATTCTATCTCGATATTCAGAAAAAAAATAATTTCATTTAAAATACGCGTGATAGAAATACTGATGCTAAGTACATTGATGGTGTATTTTATGCCGAGTATTTGTGTCATGCTCTGCCGCAGAGCCACCTTCTTAGAAACGGATCAATTATATCTTAAAATGATGTACGTAAAACGTACATAATGTACGTACTGCCGTTATCGCTGTACGTGCATTAGATAATGAAAAAATAGACATTGATTGTGGCTCTGCTGCAGAGCATACTCTGCAGCAGAGCCACCAAAGTACATGTACTCAGGAAAGATAAACGCCACTGTTTTTTAATAAAAACTGTTGTACGAATAGTGTTTATTGTGTACGTGTTGAAAAATATCATTATTAATCAGTGGTTTTATTTATTTTAATTATTTTAACTTTACTAAAATTTTCATAGTAAGCGCCTGATTATTTTGTGTCGGCAAAAGTTTTTGTAGACAATCTGTTACCGTCAGGATGGCTGGACCCAACGAGATATGTACAGATGCCAGCACATCAAGCTACTACAATCTGTCAAATTTCTTTAACAGATTTTCAACTTTATCTCTAAAGCATAAGGTTAAAAGTTGATTGGGAAAATTTTACAGTTTCGAGTAGCTTGATGTGCTGGCGTCTGTACATGAGACTACGTGCACTGTTTAATACCTATTTGCTACTATTTACTACCTCTATTGAAATATTTGCTACCTTTGCGTGAAAAAATATATCAAAGAAATAAAGCGATCAGCCATTCTGACGTCAGGTGGGCTGATCACTTTCAAGTTCTCATAGTTTTAGCATAATTATTAGAAACACATTAAGTAGTAGCAATCATTTATACGACAATGTAAAAATTCCAACAATAATAATATAATAGAGCTCCATCTACCTATCTTTAGCCGTAACTAATAATAATATAATATAATATCACATTGTCCTGGGATCGATCCATCATCACTGACGACTATTGTTGCCAATAAGCCTGATATAGTGATGGTGGAACTGGTGGATCGATCAGAGCGACGCGCAATGATTGTTGACATAACCGTCCCGCATGATGAGAACCTCGTGAAAGCCGAGAAAGATAAACAGATCAAGTATCATGACTTGGCTCGCAAGGTTGTCGACATGTAGGATGTGGACTGGATTGTGCCGATAGTTGTGACAGCCAATGGGTTAATAGCCAAGAGCGTCGACCAACACCTAAGGAGGCTCTCGTTGGGCAGCTGGATTAAGGGCTTGATTCAGAAAGCGGTACTTCTGGACACGGCCCGCATTGTTAGGAGGTTCCTCTCTCTAGAGCCCTGACCGCCGCGCCGGTTGCTTGGACCCTGTTCCCGATACAGGTAGTTTATATTTTTAAATGTTTTTATATTTTTTATATCCTAATATTTAAAAATATAATTTAATGAAATATAATATAATAAATATATTTAATGAAATAAAGGAAATAATAATAATGACCGCAATGACTGGCAATGCTGCCAGTCTTCTGGGCACGTTTCCGGATGACAGCGATGCGGTCAAGTACTTCGACGCCTTGTCCTTTGTTTTTGTATTTATTTGTGCAGTTAGTTAGTTAGTAATTTAATTTAGTATCTAGTGTAAATAGTTAGTAATGTCATTTTCTCTAAATAACCTTTAATTAAAACTATTTAAATTCGTCTATTAATGTAGACTTTAAAGAAAGTAATGTACTGTTTTCTTTTCGCACATAAATAATATCTATCTTATCATTTTTAATTATGTTTTTAATTTAAGTGAAAGTCAGAATGTCTACAAAAACTTTCGCTAACACAAAATAATCAGGCGCTTACTATGAAAATTTTAGTATTTCATTATATGCACATTCGAAAAAGAAATCTAGTAATACTACAATAATAAATAACATGCTAATTTTCGTCGATCATAATTATCATATTATTTATGATTCTGAGAAAAAAGTCTCAGTGGGCAAACGCACTAGCGGTTAACCGCGGGGGCGGTTAACCGCGCGGCTGGCCGCTTTTCCAGTTTAATATGCAACCGCTTATGATTGTACGGCGGTTTAGTGCGTACAATCTTAAGCGGTTGCATACTAAATTGGAAAAGCGGCTAGCCGCCCCCGCGGTTAACCGCTAGTGCGTAAGAGGGCTTAGTGGTCAGCCATTCTGGCGTCAGGTTGGCTGATCACTTTCATGGCAAATAGGTAGTAAATATTTACATTAACAACGCAGTTAATACAACGCTAAAACTATGAGAACTTGAAAGTGATTAGCCAACCTGACGTCGGAATGGCTGACCACTTTATTTCTTTGATGTTTCTTAACGCAAAGGCAGCACTTGGCAACTTTCAATTGCGATTTTTTCGTGAAATGACGAATGCAACGTTGAAATATGACACTTTACAAAAACCTATGTATGGGTTCGAAATACTATGTTCGTAATAACATTAAATTTCATTAAAAAATAAAGGAGCAAATTGCCTTTGAATAAAGCCAAGTGTATACATATTATGCTCGTGACTGTACATATCTCGTTGGATCCAGCCATCCTGACGGTACCTAACAGATTGTCTACAAAAACTTTTGCCGACACAAAATAATCAGGCGCTTACTATGAAAATTTTAGTAAAGTTAAAATAATTAAAATAAATAAAACCACTGATTAATAATGATATTTTTCAACACGTACACAATAAACACTATTCGTACAACAGTTTTTATTAAAAAACAGTGGCGTTTATCTTTCCTGAGTACATGTACTTTGGTGGCTTTGCTGCAGAGTATGCTCTGCAGCAGAGCCACAATCAATGTCTATTTTTTCATTATCTAATGCACGTACAGCGATAACGGCAGTACGTACATTATGTACGTTTTACGTACATCATTTTAAGATATAATTGATCCGTTTCTAAGAAGGTGGCTCTGCGGCAGAGCATGACACGAGTATTTTAGTGCACAAATGAATCTCGTAACTTTGAACTTTCTAGATCCAGAAATATACGACTTTTTAGATTTTTAGTTTTTCCTAATTTTCTCGAAAATTCCGCCATTTCGGGAAAAGTTATTTATACTTAAATGATTTAAATAACTTTTTCTACACACCACATAAATTTCACATCCCAATTCCATGGAACTTAGAAACCACAACGATTTTAAGTTTTATCCGGATTTTACGTCGTCAGGGTTGTCAAAATCTCAGATAATTATTTATATCCGGATTTTATATAACTTTGCCAAAAAATATATCTACCTTGTAGTAAAATCGGTGGTTTGGATTATCTGACGTGAATGCGCCAGGATACCAGCTTGGTACCTATCTAAATACAATATTTTTTTTTAAAGGCAGATTCAGGCATTTTGTGTTATTTAAGTATTTTTGTAGTACGTACTAAATACTGCTAAATGACACGCAAAATACACGTATGCAATTGCAATAACATAAGCTGAGAGTACCTCCAAGCGGTGAAGGCGGTAACAGTTACTACTGGCTAAAACTCCCATAAATATTTTTAACTTGACCTCTAGCTATGCCTTCGGGCTTATGTAGTTTTCGTTTGTCTGTTGCGTACATCTGTTTAGTGGCACGGTAGCCTACCCGGTAACGCAGGGGAGCAGCCACCAAATATTTTACTCTATAGTAAGCGGAATTTGTTAGTAATGATGGAGCCGGTCACGACCCATGAGACTACTCTACCTCAGCAGAACCCGACCTGCTCTGCTAGAGAAGGTCTTTCTAGGCCCCAACCAGAGGACTCTTTAATGCCAGGGGGGCATGAGGATCCCAATGCACATGCTGGTCAACAATTGGCTACTATGTCAAGAGAAGCTATGGATAGCACCGAAGCCGGTGCTCTTCAGTCTCTAGAAGTAGCAGCAAATGCACAGGACGTGGAAAATCAGCCCCCGCAAAAAGTATTGACCAGATTAGACGTTTTTAATTTATTTACGAATAAATTGAAAGACCTGTCAATATCTGAACTAGTGAATAAAATTTTCGAATATTTTGGGGAGAGCTACCATATCTCCCACACGAAGGAAGAATTTGCACCTGTTCTTGCTACATTTTTAAGCAAAAGTAAAAACATGTATAAAAAATGTAATTATACAATTAAACATTTCGAGAAAAAACACCAAGACTGGTTATGCCAAATAATTATTACCGGGCAGCTGGTGGCTGATGATTCAATATTGTCACCTAAAAGTAGAACATTCGCGAACTTAAGTATGCGGCAACAATTAAGAAGTCGTCGAAAGCTCCAAACGGAACTACAGGATGAGCCTTTAATAAAAAAAGTGAAATCTTTTACTGCATCACTGTCAATTGAAGGCGGTTCTATACAATCGAAGCCAGCAAAAGATTTAGAAAAGGTTATATATACATGTTTAGAAGCACCTGAAGCACCAACAAATGTTTTACAAAAAATAAGGAAATGTCCTCGGCCTTATACCCCGGAAGAAGCGCTATCAGTGGTAATAGATAGAAAATTAACAGTTGAGACCTACAATTTTCTTCATATGGATCTTCAAGATCGCGGATTCCCTGCATTTCCTTCATATTATAAAGTTTTAGCAGCAAAAAAGGATTGCTACCCAACGAATATTATAATTTCAGAACGAGAAGCCTCAGTTCCTTTCCAAGATCTTTTACAACACACATTTGACAGAATATTGAGAATCAGTGATGAAGTTGTAACACAATATTGTGACCAAAAAACTGTGAAAGAGTTGGAATGTGTGTTGGAAGGAAACTGGGGCTTTGATGGGAGTACTGGACAATCATTATATAAACAAGCCTTTTCGGATGCTGAAGGCGGTGAAGAGAATAGCCTCATTGCAACTACACTTATTCCGTTAGTACTCAGAACGAATAATGTTATACTTTGGAAGAATCCTGCACCACAATCCTACAGATACTGTAGACCAGTATGCGTGCAGTACAGGAAAGAAACGGCAGCATTAATAATGTCGGAAAAATCAAAAGGGGAAGACGCAATAAATAATCTTTCACCTTTATTAGGTGAAACCACAAAGGGACACAAAATAAAAACTTCCTGTTTATTGAATTTAGCTGCCATTGATGGCAAAGTCTTAAATACCATTTTACATACTCCCTCCCAAATGCGTTGCCCATATTGTGGATTAACGGCAACGCAATTCAACAATATTGACCTAGCTTTAGAGCAACCTATAAATATTGATGCCCTTAAGCATGGTGTGAGTCCACTTCATGCGTGGATCCGTGTGCTCGAGTTCCTCTTGCATCTATCTTATAAAAAAGTGGTTAAAAAATGGAGGATACCTCAGAAATCTGAAGAAAAAGGCCTGGTAGATGCTCGAAAAAAAGCTGTTCAGCAACAAATGAGGGAGAAGTTAGGCTTACTAGTGGACGTAGTTCGGCCAAATTCTGGCACCACTAATGACGGGAATACTGCGCGAATCGCTTTGTCCGACAAGAATCGTCAAAATTTTGCAGAAATTGTTGACCTAGACCAGTGGCTACTAGACGACTTACACGTTATTTTAACTGTTATGTCTAGTGGTCTACCAATCGATAGTAATAAATTTGGCGATTTTTGTAAACAAATCGCCTACAAATATGTAGAAAATTACGACTGGCATCCGATGACAGTAACCATACATAAAATATTGGTGCATGGGGCTGCAATCATTAATTCAACATCGCTTCCCATTGGAATGCTCTCAGAGCAGGCGTCAGAATCAAGAAATAAGTTTTGGAGAAGCGACCGTGAGCATCACTGCCGAAAAATTGGATAGGGTGAAAACGATGACTGATTTATTCCATAGAGCTTTAGAGTCATCAGATCCTGTAATCTCCCATGCTCAGCTGCGCCAACGACAAAAAAAGCAATGCAAAATTCCTTTGTCTGCAGTCGCAATTACATTGCTAAAACCTCTACCAGACCCGAACATGATAGAAGAGCTTACCAGTACTGACGAAATTGACGGTTATGATGCAGAAGAATGTGTGGTGCTTTGCAACGAAGAAGATATATAGAGATCGTGGTTTGACGGTACAACTAAATTTGAAGTTTATAATATTTATATTTAAGCTAATGATTCTCGACCCAAATCAACAATAAAATGGGAAGGTTTTTTTTTTTCTTATTTACGGAAATCCGTAAGTGTGAACCAGCCGTATTTAAACGCGGCCCGTCTGTTACTAGCCCTATAACCGCGCTTTCACACACAAACAAACGCCTTTTACTTTACTAAGTACTAAAGTACTAAAATGTCTTTTATGACCACCTCCTGAAATTTGACGAGGATGCAAATCAACACCTTGTATATATATAGGAATTCCTTTCTGTTTCTCTCTTTTAAGTTGCATCCGCCATGTTGTTTCTGGACCACCCTAAGGTCAACTGTTAGAAAATGCCTAATGCATTAAGTCCGCCTTTGTACAATGTTTTTTTACTTGTGCATAGAGTTTTTAGTCATCATCATCATCATTTCAGCCGAAAGACGTCCACTGCTGGACATAGGCCTCCCCCAAGCACTTCCACTTCAACCGGTTCTGTGCTTCTCGCATCCAACGGGTTCCTGCGGCCTTCACAAGGTCGTCGGTCCACCTTCAATTTCGTTAGTACTGGTAAGCTCTTCTATCATGTTCGGGGTCTGGTAGAGGTTTTAGTAAATAATAATAAATAAATAAATATTTTTGAAAGGCCTCGGTAGGATACTAGTAAACTGGAGCACGTTCTTTTTCTCATTATGACTACGAAACTTTTACTTTTGCGAAAAATTTGATTCACAAAATAAGGATAAAAAAATTGACAACCCTAACAAAAATAGTTAAATTGGAATAACTTCTGAGTTCCATGGATTCGGGATGTAATAATTATATGGTGTATTGGGGACGTAAATAGAATTATTTCTGTATAAATAACTTTTCCCGAAAGGGCGGAATTTTCGAGAAAATGAAGAAAAACTAAAAACCGAAATACTCGCATAAATCTGGATCTAACAATGGTGCGAGGTTCATTTATGGACTAAAATACTCTGCATAAGATACGCCATCAATGTACCTCACATCATTTTTTCGTATCACGCTTAGTTTAAGCGTAATTAATTATTTTCTTAATATCCGGATGGAAAAATTACGATTTTCAAAAAATTATAACTCGGAAACTAGACTTGGGAGCTAAATGGGGATACGAAATCTTGCATTTAAATGATTATTTCTGTCAGGTTTACCAATAAAAATGGGATGTCCGAAAATCGGGCTTCATAAAACACTGTGCATTGGCGTGTGCTAGCTGACAGATGGTAAATAATTTAATTGAATGTTTTGTGTTTCGTAGTGTTAATTATTTACTGCAAGATTTGTCGATAAAATCTATCTATGTCCTTCCCCGGGATGCAAACTATCTCTGCCAAATTTAATCTAAATCCGTTCAGAGGTTTAGGCGTGAAAAGGTAACATACAGACAGACAGAGTTACTTTCGAAATTATAATATTAGTATGAATTGTATAGAATCAAGTTCTTTGAATTGAACAGACAGACATCTGTGCTGCTGGAGAGTTTGTTGCGCCACTCCTTCCTAGCTAAAGCGCTTGGAAGTGGTGAAGGACGGGCCTTAGGGCCTGTGCACACCACGTTTTTTAAACGCGCCGTCGACGCGTGATTTAGAAACGTGTGTCGACGGCGCGCTTTTATCTTACAGAAGCTCTACAGGCTTCGTCTGACTCGCGTGCGTATCGCTACAAACGCGCGTTTAAAAAACGTGGTGTGCACAGGCCCTTATGGGGACTGTCTTACGTAATTTTGACGTTCAAAAAATGTTTAGTTTGAATAAATAAATTTTGATTTTGTCTACATACTATAATTGACTTACGATCATGGTGAAGTCATATCCCCAGGGCAAGAACATGACGCCAGTGTTGTACTTCTCCCAGTGCGTCAGGTAGAAGTTGAAGAAGATGTTCCAGATCAGAAACAGGAACCGAAGCGGGCTCACTTCATCTCTGAAATTGAACAATATTTTAATGTTATTTCATCATTACCTACAGCTGACGTTGAGGACTATATTTGATTTTGTTTAACTAGGTATAAAAATCATCCGATCGTTTGGGTCAGAGTCTAAAATTGATAATAGCTACCTACTTTATAACTTTATCATACTCATCTGCATCATCTGCCTAGCCTTTTCCCAACTATGTTGGGGTCGGCTTCCAGTCTAACCGGATGCAGCTGAATACCGGAGCGAGTGCCTATCTGTCTTCCACAACCCAATTACTAGGTAATACGATACCCGTTGGTAAGACTGTCAACTTTCGGGCTTCTGACGACCCGTAACGACTGTCAAAGATCCACGAATGACAGCCGGGACCAACGGCTTAACGTGCCTTCCGAGGCACTGAGAGGTCTTGATATGTAAAGATGGTCACCCATCCACGGACTAACCGCGGCAAGCGTTGCTTAACCTGATCAATCGACCCGTGCGGCTGTTTTTAGCTTAGCCACATACTACCAAATTAATTCGAATGACATAGGATGGCCCCTATTACATTCATGGGACTTTAAAGACACTGGGGAAGGGGTTTTCACTTTATATGTAGACCCGCCCTTGCTTTGCACGGTTTTTACTACATGTCAAAGCATCGAGATTTATTTTTTGTAAGTATCTAAGTTTAATATGAATAAAAGGAAGAAAGAAAATACATTATTATATATTTAGCACAGACTAAAAGTCACGCAGTACACCAGAGTCATACATCAGATGATAACAAATAAACATGCGTCGACAACAGAGGAAACTGCATCCTTCGAGACGCGTCTAAAGGCAGCCGCGTCGACGGCTTCGTCTAGGTACTGTTCGTAACAATATCATCACGCTGGAAAATTTGATTGTGGAACAACCTTTATCTATCAAAATATTGAAAGTTAAACAAAATTTTATACATTTACATAATTATTACTAAGTATATTATGAATATAATATGTAGGTAGTTAAAAAAATTGCATAGATAAGTAATCTTTGCATTTTTCAAAGAGTTTTATTGTATGATCGTACTTCCGGCATGTGTGCGACGGTTAAATTTTACTAATATTAGCTTAATATTAGTTCAGTAGATAGTTATAACCTACGTAATGGTATGTGATGGAAAAAATAAGTTTTATCTACATTTCTCAGTTAATAAAATTATACTGTAGGTAAATAACCAATAATTTACAGGATAGTTACCGGGGAATTTTAGCTTTCACCGACGAATAATATTGTTACTTAAATATGTACCGATCAGTGGCGGTACCTTCATAGAAGCAGAAAAGCCCGGCTTGCCCTAATAAAATCATAATTCACAACAACAAAATCAATAAAAAATATATTCAAAAAATTCCAGTCAATTAACTCGAACTCAAACATTCATGACACACACAATTTCGAAATCCGAACTAGCGCTAACTTTGGGATAGGTTCGCGCCAAATTCGGAATTCGGCTCTAAACGCTATACAATGCGTTCAAATGCGCCTTCTCGCTCACACTTAGTCTGGCTTTTTACCTGGCTTGCCTTTCCTTTCTCTGTCTCGCAGTTTTCGCATACAAATTGCTATAGAAACGTTTACATTTGTTGATATATTGGTAAGTACTTATACACAGAGTTCTATGAAATGAAAAGCCAGGCTTTTGAGAGGCATGAAGTTCGCGCAAATGCACTATCCGCGCGTTGCGTTGACCCGCGTAAAGTTAGTTGCGAAAGCACGTGTGGCGGGCGCGATGAGTCGATGACACGACGCGACTCAAACAAATTGTCAGGGGGGAGACAGTTAGAACAAGCACCACTTCAGTAAAGAAAGAGCCGCCATCTACTTTACTTAACAGAGAAACTATTAGTTTCATAAATTATCGATAGATGTCTCTGTAATCCCAACTTTAACGAAAATAAGAAAATCAATTTATCAAGTTCTCTAATTTAATATAAAGTATTTTTCTAAAGAAAAATTATAATCAAGTTCAACAAAATTATCACATTATTTTATTTCATACATGTCCAGCATTATCAAATAAGGCAACCTTGTCACGGAAATCCAAATTGTGTGACATATTCTGGCTGGCAACATCACACAATATGGTTGCCGCAACTTGCGTCTGCGTTTGTTTATGTTTCATAAGTCCATTTTGTGTTTAATTTGTGTTATAACGAAATAGTTAAAACTGTAACTGCCAATTCTATTCAAGTAGCGGGTGAAATTCAAGTTTTCTTATGTTTTTTGCAAATAGAAGCTGTGTTCATATCGTATTCGGTAATAAAAAATGATTAATTTAATGATTGTAATTTAGTAAATGTATCATCATTAGATTCGCAAATCGCATTCTAATCGACATACGACGTAAACATAGCTGTTATTTGCAAAAAAACAAGAAAATTTGAATGATCACATGCAAAGAGTTTAATTTAATTATAGTAAACAATATAAACCTATACGTAAGTTATAGGTATATAATTATATACATCTGTCATAATAGAGCCTTAGTTCCTGTTAAGATATGTAGATGGCGTTTCGAATCGGAATGCTTTGAAATGGCACAAGTTCTCTTCTCCCGTATTATTATTATACTCTTTGCAAATTGTTATTGTTTTGAAGTTTTGAATACTTACTTTGAGAATTAGTTTTATTATTTGAAAAAAATATTGATTGTGGTGATTGGTGATGTCATTCCCTATGATTTTGTAAATGGTTAATGAATATAGTGTTCTTTTATCATTATGTGTTCGGAATCTGTCATCGAAAAGGTACGTAAATACATTGAGTTTTCTGCCATTTTCTGCCAATAAATAACTCTTTACTTCACCGTAGCCAATCTTAAATTACTGTCGGACTGTCGGTCGGTACTTCTCGGAAATAAAAACAAGTATTTTTGTCAGTCAAGAAGACAGAATAAATAAAATAGGTACCTACTCATTCGATCGTTTATTAGGTATGAATATGATATGACAAACCTATGTAGTGGCTCATGTTAAAATTATCAATTGACTTTAAAAATGTAAGTACCTAATTCATAAAATAATGCGTACGAGAAAATAACAATAAATCGATAATATTTGGAGGCCATCTAGTGCATTTTGATTGAACAAATTTTGCAAGTGATAAGCAAAATGAAAATAGGTCCGGCTAAGCGTTGTGGTTCATTTATTTTACGCATTCATTAGTATAGATGGCGCTTATGACAATTACGTACTGATGCTTGAAATAAGTTTTTCTTACCAAAATTATAATAATGATGTTAGTACTACTAACAACCATTAACAACAAGAAAATCAGCCAATCCCTCAGTTGGGCGTTTTTTTTTTTTTTTTTTTTATACCTTGAAAATCTGTGGGCTTGCCCTAATTTTGACCCCTAGGCACGCCACTGGTACCGATAGGTACAGATAGATAGTACCAAGGTATTTGAGAATATTCGACGTAGGTGGCATCCCAACTAATCCCAAGAAACGCAAAAAATATACATTAAGTATATCCAAATTTTAGCGAGCTGTCAAGCAGTTTTTTTTTAAATAAAATTTAAGAAAATAGTTCCCAGTCATGTTGACTTAATTAGTATCTATGCACGTCATACGGAAATCTATTACCATGCTAGTCATCATTTTCAGCATTAATTTAGAATTAGCAGTAATTAGTTTTATCTAGATATACAATAAATCCATAGATATATCTAGATAGATCCGTAGATACATTCAGCTGCATCCGTAGGCTGTTGGAAGCCGACCCCAATATAGGTGGGAAAAAGGATAGGCAAATGATGATCTAGATAGATACCACCTTTCCCGTGGAATTGACAAAAAAGTTCCATCTTTACATATAAACAAAAGAGTATAATCATTAATACGTCTTCTATCGGCAATATTATTCACCTATCTACTTAAAAATGCGTGTGGACTGTGGTGATAATTATTATGCTAACGAAACACAATGGCCTGATTTGTGATAACAGTACCTATAATTAGGTAGCGTAAATAATAGATTAGTATATAATCCTGACAGAAAATGTAGTCATGAGTTACCGGATCTACTTTATTTTACCAATTTTTAAATTGATTTTATTTTCTCAAAATGATTTTATATCATATTCTTCGCCCTGTTTGGCATTCATAAAATTAAATAACCAAATAGTACCAGTGATATCGATGTCCAAACGTTTCAAATACTATTAAGTATCCATCAATCAAAGTCAGAAATAAATCAGGATCGATAGAAAAATGACGGTTCCGCCACGATAACGCATTATCAAGCTGAGTGCAGGATACTCTATCGAAGGTCTTTAGCGATATCCTATCTAATTTGTTACGAAGAGTCTAACAAGACTTATCTATGTTCATTAAAAAATGAACTGAAATGAAAGTTTATTGACAATATAAAATAAAAAGAACAAACAAACCTTACACACAAATCATAACAATCCTATGATTTTTGTCTTCTAGTTAGTAAGTACAAAATATAATTACGTAACTATGTCTATTAAATACCTGTGTATGTGCGGTTGTTTGAGCCTAATTCACACTGACCTCCGTACTAGTGAAAACTGTATCACGGCAGGTCAGTAACTGTTAATGATCCGTCCACGCTGTGTTCTGATCGACATGTTTGTACAAAGCTTTTGGCCCTACATTCCCTGAGCTACCTTCAGGACATTAAAAGATGAGACCCAGGAGTGGATGATCCCTGGACTGGACTGAGATGATAAACCTTTTTCGGACCAATTTTTAGACTATCATAGAAGTGTCACGTTTTCATTCGATGCAACGTATATTAAGATACCTCCCCATATTTTCAGATGAACAGCTATTAGGTAGGTACAATGGATGTCGCATCTAATACCATGTTTCTTCCGTACACTTTGTACTTATAGTATAGTTATTGCGCACGAAAAGTCAACGGTCAAGGACGATCATTAAAGTAATCACTGACAGCAATTTTTACTGAATTTGATATTATGATATTGTGGTAAATGATATTGTCTTGTTTCGACTCAATTTATAGACCCATGTTTCTTTGTGCTACGGCATCGCGTGACAATTGCCTTCGCGTGACCATGACATGTCAGCCCAAAAAACAAATGCATATTATGGCTCACCGTTTCTGGGCAACATTTTCTTAGTAATTTAAGTTTAGGAACTTCATCAATCGCGTGCAACTTTCGGCATGCGCCGTTAGTTAGTCGGAAATTCTGAACCTTCGTTTATCGCCATCGTGATTAGGCAGTTACTTAAATTTTGCTCTGGACTTGTATACTGACGTGCATATTCGTGGTAAGGCACGTGTCTGTATCAGCCTGTAGGTAAAGATTGTTTTTCCAACCAATATTATTTCATAGTTAGCTAGAAAGGGGACACGAGAGAAATACGTAAGAAAAAGACATGATTAATGGCATACGCTGTTTTTCAATTTTCCTGGAAAACAACGTGATAATTCCTGTAAATTACTTTTTCGAGTTGTACCTAACCCTATTTTATCGGAGGTGCGATATTATATCCTATTATAAACCGCTTACGTTAAGGTTACTGGTACTGATGAAAGTGTAATTAGATCAGAAACGTGTGGATACCAATTTGTAGTACCCACATCCGTTCCGTGTCAGGGCCGTGACCGGGTCATGACCTCAAAAATATAATGAATAAATGATGTACCTGCCAAATATGCTGTAGAGGAAGGTAGGTATGAGGACCGCGGAGTAGGAGTCAAGGCCGTGGTCGAAGAGCTCGCCCAGGGGACCGCTGGTGCCGGTGCGCCGGGCTTGCTTACCGTCGATACCATCTGGAACAGTTGGTGGCTTGTAAGAATGGATTTATGGTATTAGAGGAGCCCTGTGAGCTTTTACTCTGGCATGGGTGTAGCTAGAGGTTTATATGCGTCGAAGCTGTCGTACCTACCGAAACCTACGGGGTAATTGCGTAACACACTATTAGTAGCAATGGGTTTCATTTTAACAGTTCAACAACACTCATTGCGTTATTTGCGTTGTTGCGCAGACACAGTCTTCGAACTTATGGAGCAATGGATTAGAAATACGCTTCAAAATTATTCAAATTGAGAGTAATAAGTAGGTAGTATGTTACGCAATTAGGGAGCTGGTGAATTTTGTAAAAATTTCACCGCAAAGCTTAGAGTAGAATAGTATTCTACCACCTAAGGGTGCGTTTCCACTGAAGCGGAGCTGGGCGGAGCGGAGCAGAGACGTGCAGGAATTGTCCAATCACAGATTACACGAGTGACGCGATGAGGATTTCAACCATTGTGATTGGCGATTTCTGCTCGTTTCCGCTCCTCTCCGCCCAGCTCCGCGTCAGTGGAAACGCGGCCTATGCTAGGTATTGACACTATTGACAGTTCACTTCACACCTAAGCGTTCACAGTAGTTTTCACCGTGAGATTTTTACAGAGTTGTTCGGCTGGTCTTATTCTTTAAGGGATCTGAAAGGTTGACGACATGAGAGAAGCCTTCCCCTAAATTGACAGAGTGAAGCCGGCTGGACGTTGATAAAAACTACATTTGTAAGCGAGTAGGTATACTGAATTGACTCATGGTGGCAAAAACAAAATTTTATTATTATGATTGTTCTGCCAATTAAAGGGTTATAGGTTTAAGAACTCAAGACGAGTCGTAAGATATTTTCGAAAATTTTTGAGATAGCATTCAAATGAGGTTTCAATGGATTTACCTAGCGACAAGAGTTGCAATGCATTAGTCATCCGCTATATATCAAACATCGAGGTCTCTAAAGAAGCGTGTGAAAATCTATTTTCAATCATTATTATAATCGTAATCCAGTTATTTGTTTATAAAATGTCTATAATAGTCAACTACTTCACAGAGCCAGTTATATTGTAACATTGATGTAAGTAGGTAGGTATTTATTAGAGATATGTATCATGATTCATGACCTACATATCGTTGTTGCGAATAAATTTTTATTGGTTTATTTTACATAGGATTTGGTGCAGCATCAGCATGACGATTATCGCGTGAAAATATGCGAAATAGGAAGTGATAAACAGATTCTTATTGGTAATTTTTTTGATTATCCACTTAGGTACATGTTTATGATAAAGAATTGCAAAATAGGTAATTAGTTAAGTAAGTAGCCTCATTTGTTCACACGCTGATTTTTTAATTAGGTACCTACCTATAGTACCTATAGGCTGTATAGGCACGGTTAAAAAGCAAGGTCAACGCATTTATAATTGCGGAATCGACACAGCCAATGTGACACTCGTGTTTGATGTCGGGCATTGTCTGCGATCGTCTGCGATGCGCCCGCGCCGGCAGACGCAACCACGTGTTGTGCACGCCCACTACAGATAAGTCTTTTGTACTTTTGAACTCATCGCGCCACTTTCCATTGAGGATTTAACTGGATTGAATGAATAGCCAGATATGCTTTGAATAGATTCGAACGCAGAAAATCCACATACCTACTACATAGATCTAATAACAAACGTCAATAGAACGCTTGTTTACGTGTGTAAGTTTGGTACTTAATTAAATTCTTAACAAAGATTTAAACTTTTGTTCTCATTTCCACATACTTATAAGTTTTTGCACATAATAATTTAACGTTTTAACAAAAACCTGTTTGCCACGGTCAACCAACAGAAATAAATAACCAGACTGAGATTTTCCTTTTTGCTACCATTAATTAGCAAAGTCCATACTTTTTTTTAAGCATAAAATTATGCCTACTACACAGGTTGGAATTAAATAGGTAGGTACTTTGTTTTAGCATAAGAGGTTTTTTAACGACCAAATATTTCCATAAGTTTACTTGTAACTCTTAGTGCCAAAACTGGTATTCACTGAATCTGATCGGGTACTAAACAACAGGTCAGGTAGAAATGCACCTACTTAGTGATCTTAGGCCCGATCTGATGACGTACTGGTCTTATAGTAAGTATCAACTTATGTCCAGTAATCCAGCGAGTAAATCCAGTCCAGTGCTAGATTGAATGGTATCGTCTACATTATTCCAGCCAGACAAAAAAACAATAATGCGTGTTCACTGTTCTACGCTAGATTGGATGTCTGTAATTCCCGGTTTCTCATTAGTTCAGTAGCATTCCGGTCTAGCGATCGAAACCAGCGCTGGAATGCACTGGATTGTACCCATTCCAGTGAACAATCTAGTCCTCTGACTGGATTGGCAGTCTACTTTTTCATTTCAACGCCACTGGAATGGTGTGAACCGCCAATCCAGTGATAGATTAAACGTTGAACAGTAAACACGCATTGTTGTAGTTCCATAATTCCTAACTAAGTAGGTATGATAAAACCAAACTCTTCATTCAGTTTGTTTCATAAACAATAGAAATTCAATTGTGTCTCATTAGCCACAGTAGAGCTAATACAGAGAAAATGTGTGTTTATGGGATATGAACATCGGAATTTTATAAAAATAAAGGCATGCGCCAATATTCTACTTTGTTTCAACCACAACCCACAACCGTACGGGGCGTGGCGCAGAAGTACTAGGAGGGCTGACCTCATTAAATTGGGATAATAGTCAGGAGAAAAAATAATTATTAATATCGGACTACTCTGTAAAAAGTTATGCGTGGTCATACGTAAAAAAATATATATATACGCGTCGACTTGAGAACCTCCTCCGTTTTTTCGTCGGTTAAAAAAGAAGAGATGTATCTTATAAAATTACAAATTAATAATGCATAGTTAAGTTTGAACTTTAGTTAGAAACGAGGATGTGATGAAACGTCTATTATACTATCGTACGACATATTAAATTTAACATTAGATAAGAAAGGGCAACAACAAGAATGAGAGATCAAGCAGCCATCACAATCACACTTGGTTACCTACTGTGTGTTTAGTCTTGATTTGTTTCATAAAGCACATTAATTTACGCCTTTATCTCGTGAAGGGGTAATTTTCACATAGAATGTGATAGGTAGCCCCATTTAGATCTCCACTACGAATTGCTAGGAAGATGACAAAGTTACAATGCCATCCATTCCCATCAAGGAATTTTGGCGGATGGTACTTTTTTTAAGAAAGACACATGTCTTCTTCTGTCTATGTCTCCCCCATTATTTGGTGTCGGGTCTCCTCACTTTTCAGCGACATAATGTATTGTGTTGTCTGTCGGTTCAGGCATTGGACTTGCAAATCCTACTTCCTACTAATATTATAAATGTGAAAGTTTGTGAAGATGTTTGGATGTTTGTTACTCAATCACGCGTAAACCATTGAACAGATTTGAATGAAAATTGGCACATAGATAGACCATTTCCTGGATTAACACATAGGATACTTTTTATCCCGATATTTCCACGGGATAGACACTTACGCGGGTGAAACCGCGGGGCGCTGATAGTAAGATAAAATCATCAGACCATAAGCATTAACTGACTATACGTCATATTGATTTTTTTATATTATGTTACTTACACTCAATGGATTCTTTGTTTCCAAAATAATAATAAATATTATAAGACTGATATGTATCATAATCAGCCGGTAATGTTCCCACTGCTGGGATACAGAGCCCCTCTCTGTGAGAGGGAGTGGGCCGTAATCCACCACGCGGGCCCAGTGCGGGTTGTAGATGTCACATGTCTTCGAATGTTTGGTTCTAGGACATGCCGATTTCCTCACGATGTTTTCCTTCACCGTTTTGAGAGTAGGGGTAATGAAATAAATTACATAAAGTAAAGCGCCTGCTTGGGTCACACTGACTGGTAACTCTGCGCCAGGGCAGGTATTGTTCAGTGGGATCAAGGCGTCAACATAGCACTCATGGCAGATGCCCTGATGATCATTCAGCAGTAAACGACAGGCTGTTGCAATAATAATCCAGGTTTGATATTCGCATCATCGCAAATCATTTTCTTCTTCAGTAAGTAGATCATAAAAGAGGATGCTTTTGCCTACATTTTTTACTTGTAGGTACATATAACAAGAGACTACACATAATCTTCTCAGGGCAAATGTTAACAATAAAACAGCCGATTTAAAACTGATTTCGGTATATTTAGCATCTACTACAACGTCATACAGTCTGGCGCCGTTTGCTAAAGGTGTTTTTACAGTGTTAAAGTGACGTCAACATTTCACATTCAGATTGGCGCGTATAGGTACCTAGTATTTTTATGAGTTTATAAAACCGTAAATTCGTCGTGAAGGCGGGATAATCGTATCCCACAAAAACATTTTCATGTACCTAAAATGATGCCAAGACGAGACCACATATATCTCGCACTGCCAAAAAGTTATCAGATCTCATGTAGAGCCAAGCTTCTAACTCTACACGCCCTAACTTCACAAACTCTACACCTTAGTCAAAACCAACATCAAATAAAAGCAACATCATCTGCGTATGTCGCTACCGTTACATCTTCTGCAGTTTGAAGATCAGATGTGAAAATATTATATAAAACGGGTCCCACAACCGATCCTTGTGGAACTCCAGCTTCGATATTATACAGATTAGATCTTTCGTCACCTTGTTTTACTTGGAATTGTCGACCATCTAAGTACGAAGCTATGATGGGAAACACTGAGTGGGGAAGCTTTTCCTTTATTTTGCATAGTAAGCCCTTGTGCCAGACACGATCAATGGCCTGTTGCACATCTAGAAATGCCGCAGAGGTGTATTCCATCTTCTCGAAACCCTGGCGTATTGCGTGGTAGACTCGGTGGACCTGTTCGGTAGTTGAATGTGACTTTCTAAATCCGAACTGGTGAACAGGGATGATGTCGCATTCATCCATGAATACTTTGTGTCTGAACAAGAAAATTCTTTCCCAGAGTTTAGACAACACTGGTGTGAGACTTATAGGTTGATATGATGTGACATCGTGTGCTGGTTTGCCAGGTTTATGGAGCATAATGATTAAGGAGATTTTCCATAATTTGGGAACATAGCCTGTCCTGAATATTACGTTAAAAAGACTAGCCAGGAATCTAACTAGTTGATCCCCTCATTGGGTTTGAAGAAGCTTGCCAAATGTAAGCCAAACGTCTCAGAAAGGTCAAGTTAACTAAGCAGGTTACATGGTATTTAGAGGAATGGCGATATGTATAGTACTGGCTTCATAATCTGTTAACTCCATTAAATTTATTATTTATCTGACTGCGAAATGAATAAGGAAAGAAGTAATGTTTTTTTTCACTTTTTTGTCACTTTGTCTCGCACAGAAGGGAGACAGACCATGAGTAAACATATTCATGTTTCGATTCAACACGAGATCATGGGATAACAAGATTTTGTCGCCCTGGGGATGTTAACCGGGCTGGTATCATCAAATGATGATGATAAAGCAAGCATCACAGATTCATGGACTTTTTACAAAGTTTTTACTGGGTAATTAATTTTATTCTACCTAGATCTTTGTTTGCCATTTGTTATTTAGCTAGATAGTGTTAACTCATCTATTTTATTCAGCCGAAAGACATCCACTGCTGGACATAGGCCTCCCCCAAGCACCTCCACTTCGACTGGTTCTGTGCTTCTCGTATGCAACGGGTTCCTGCGGCCTTCACAAGGTCGTCGGACCACCTTGTGGGAGGCCTTCCAATGCTATGTCTTCCACAATTTTTTTTTTTCTCTTTGACAGTTATGTTTTATATTTTTACAAAAATATAATGTAATCTTAAAGTAATAAATAATAGAAAAAAAATGCTTACCTAGTGTGTATGCCACAAACAGATTCACACCAGAAACCGCCCACACCCATGTAGGTATAGAATCCTTAGCGGCATTGTCTTTGGTCAAGGCATAGAAACCATAGTCATAATAGGAGAAGACAAAGAAGTTTAGCACTGTGAGCAGGAACCCAGCAAACGTAAGCAGGTTCGGTGCCACCCATACTGGACAAAACTGAAAAGATAATGTGTATTAATAAATTGTCCTTAAATTGGCTGATTTGCTAATAATTAAATTGAATAAATAACTAAATGTTTGGGAAAAAGGCGAGAGCCTTTCTGTAAAAAATAAAGCTCAATTAAAATGAAATCTTAAGATTTAATAACATAATACTTCTTACTCTATTATAAAATTGAGATAAAAAATAATCAAAGAAGCAGGAAACACTGTGTTCACTGTTCAGCATATTAAAACAGGTTTTTTAAATATCAAAATAAAACTGAACTATGGGACTAATTATGGGAGGCAAATTGGGCTCAGACACATAAGTACTTATAAGATCAATATTTTACTATTTCTAACTGGAACCTTACCTGAACACACCAGTTCCAAAATGGATGCATAACATAGTTACTAAGGACACTGGTATCCACCGAGTTGTACTGTAACAAAAAGGTTTTTAAGCAATTTAAATTAATTTTTATTCACTTAAAATAATTTGATACTTCAAAATAGTTATGTATCGATGGAAACAATATTATAATGATTGCTTTTATTTCTGACTCATTGGTTCGTACACATTACAATGATATTTATTACGAGGAACACTTACTTTGTATTTTTCGAAACCTTTTAATTTATCCTCCGACAGGAAGCGAGCCATGACGAACGTTGGTGAATTATGTTTTGTTATTTGAAAGTAATATAAATTAAATTCATTGTTCTAAGACAACATTATTTTTTAAATATTAATTGTTGAAGAACTTTTGTTATTACTTCTCTATCACGCAGTATTCTTTTATTTTAAATAGCGTAATTTCTTCTTAGATCACAAGATATCCTCACTCCCACAGTTCAAATTGACAACTAAAATTTACTTTGACGTTTCACGTTATTGACATTTCACCTGAAAAGTTGCGGTAAACCATAGACAATAAATAATTAGGGTCTATGGAAAATGATAAGTGTGTATTATGTGCTTTCTAAAACACACAGTGTTGCTAGATGAAGAAGCTGATGTAAATTTGCCTTTATATTGATATCTATGGTTAAAACTTACCGAATTATCCATGGTTTTATACCTGTCTCTCTCTCTCACCAGCATGCGTCCTTTTCTAATCAAGAAGGACGCTTGGCGCGAAGCTGTCAATGTCATAGCGTTTGTAAATTTTGCCGCTAAAACATCGAAAAATTTCATATTTAAAAATTATGTGTTTAAATACAATAATTTATCGTATCAAATTAACACACAGTGTCAATATAGTATACGTGTCGGGTTTTTCCGTTGTGAATAAGTGTACAACATAGAAAACTCCGTCAGGAGTATTATTGTTCTGTGATTAGTGTTTCACCAATCACGATGTATCCGAAGGGTTGGAAGTGAGCAAAGTTCGAATGTTGAAGTTTCGGATGGAGTTCAGCACTCGAGTAATACGAGACCTAATGACTTATTGTCATCATCTTCTTCATCCTCGGAGGATGAGGGAGGAGGGCATAGCATCACCTCCGCCCATCAAAACACGAAAACTTTCAAGTAAGTACTGACATGTCCGGACCCGCGTCTAGACACTCGCAACAAGTGGGGTTTACATCTAGTTACTCTAACTTACCGTTACTAACGTCTAATCTTAGTACATCAATGCAGGAACAACAAGAGAGTGCCGATTCCAACCCCATCTACATCTAATCTTTTGAGAAATCCGCCACATATTGTAAACTTTTTTTAGGTGTACTTGTACAGAGTTTGATGAAAAAACCAGTATTACACAAGCTGACAAAGAACAATTAAAATAATTAGTTACCCGAGTAAAAGAAAAGCTCTACAATCTTGCTTTTCTAGTCCTGTTTTTGTAGGTCTTAAACTTAATGAAGAGTTGTGCCATTAGGGCAAAGATTACTTAGCTTCCACGTAACAATAATTAGCAGTCTTATCCAGCAATATTTTGGAACCAAGACAACTTGTTAAGTCAGGATTACAAGAATTGCTTGACTGGGCATTAGCAAACTGTAATAGTTTAAATATGAGCACATTCTTTGAAAAGATTGCTAGTACTTTTGATTCAGGGTACCCGTCTTTTATTAATTCAGAGACTGCAATGCAGATTGTGTGTGGTAAGACAGCAAAGTGCATTGAAATTAGATGGGATCTTATTTTAAAAGAAATTTGATACCCAAATTGAAAAGATACTGTTGTATTATGTTTCTCCTAGCCAAGCATATATTTTTAGCCGAGTTGCTTTGCAGCAATAGCTTCTTTGGGTGGATCTCAGGTGTGGCTTAACACTCCTGTTTATATTACAGAGAGAAAACATCACAACCCTTATAAAAAAAAAAAATAACACATTTTCCATGGTGAAAAAAAAAAAAAAAAAAAAAAAAAAAAAAAAAAAAAAAACCTTAATCAGGCTTTTTCTTTTTTTTTTTTAAGTTATACAACAAATTTACTCCTCTCAGTCTCAACCAAAGCACCTGCTATCAAATCTCTTCACCACCCTTGGTTGACTGGTATAGAATGCCTAAGACATTAAGTCTGCCTTTGTACCTTTTTGTGCGAAAAGTTTAATTAAATAAATAACACACCCTCTAACACTAATAATAAACATGATTAACAACTGACTATCAAACCAAAACTTTCAAAGTGGGTTGTCAGAAGGACCATGGCAATTTATGGCAACAACAGGGAGGAAACAAATAATAGTATCCAGTCTAGCATGTGTTAAAAATATTTGCACCAAGATAACAAAGGACATGACGGACATGATCCTCTATATAAAACAAGAGAAATTATTAGAGACACTGCCAATCCTCAATCCAAGGTTTCTATGGCGAATGTTTCTAATAATAAAAATTTGATGGAGGACTATGTCCCATCTTTGACCTCGGAGGTCTCAATTCATATGTGTCAGTTAAACATTTCTATTTCGCAAACAGATATAGCCAACTTCCTACAGACAATCGATTGCTTAAGAAAAATAGACACCAGGCCTATTTTAGATTACTAATTGCAGACACATACTGGAGGTTCCTCTGAATGATTTGCAACAATGAAGTGCTACAATTGGCAGCCTTGCCATTTGGCCTGTCATAGGCCCCATAGATGTTTGCCTGGGGATTGCGGAGATCCTACGAGCATTAGTTTTCCGCATAATTGTGTATTTGGACGATTTTATCCTGGTCAATCAGGATCGGACCATACTGGTTTCTCAGGTTTCGGAAACACTGAGAACGTTGGAAACTTTAGGACAGCACATAAATTATCACAAATCTGTTCTGGAGCCCTCTCAGGAGGTAGAATATCTTAGCTTGGTATGGAACACTCAGCAAAACTGGGTAAAACTTCCTCCCAGGAAGATAAAAAAGATAAAAATAATTCCAAATTGTTGAGCAATGGAAACAGTTCTCTGCGAGAAGGTCGAGAGTTTATTAGGTTTGCTGAACTTTGCAAATTACGCAGTATCAGCGGATTGACTACGCTGTCGCAGAGCCCAACTTTTTCTAAAACTATTAGACCAAAATATATTAAGATAAAGAAAAGATATTCCGCTACCCATTCAGCAGACCTAAAATGGTGGTGGTTAAAAGCTGTAGATTACAACTTGACACCAGTAGTGAAGAAAAGTGTGATTCACTTCTTGAACACAAGATACTGCAGTCATAGGGTAGGGAGCTCAATTACACAGCACTTACCTATCAGGACAGTGGGCCTCATATCAAGAGCACCATTAACAGTCAGCGGATGACTGGACGGTGCGCACATTCATATTCAGTCGGAAAACTGGACCCTGGTCACATACCTCAAGAGCGAGGGGGGGGACATTCCCTGGCACTGCTAGGATTGACGACCAGAGTCCTAAAACTTGCAGAGTAGTTACATTTAACTCTCTCAGCCACTACCTCCCGGGGAGTCTAAATGGAATTGCGTATCACCTATCAAGGGGTCGCAAAGTACTAGAGTGGCATCTTCTGCCCCAAGCCACGGAGGCTATATTCAAAGTGTGGGGTGTCCCAGACGCAGATTTGTTCGCGTCAAGAGACACGGCTATCGTACCAAAGTACGTAATATTGGATACCAGAGATTGTTCAGCAGTCTTCTGTAACGTATTCAGCCGAAAATGGGACTATCAGCTAGGGTGGGCATTTCCCCCCACCCAGTTTAATACCAAGAGTACTGGCTCTTTTGAACAGTGCAAAAGGAATTTACATCCTAATAGCACCGGAGTGGATCAAATGTTTTTGGCTACTCGACCTGCGAGCGAGAGCCATAGTAGAGCCACTTCCGACAAAGAACCTGCGGAAGGTCCTAATAGATCGGACGACAGGCAATTGCCCTGCACAAGTGGACAAATTGACTCTTTTTGCCTGGAAAATTGGGGGTGGGCCGATCATGTTGCTCACTGGTACATAGAGGAACAGAATATCTTGTTAAAGAGTAGCTGGCGGACATCTACTTTAACAACATATAGTACCCCTATTAGTTATTGTGGTGTGATACCGTACGCAAAATACGCGCTTTGACGTGGAGTTGCGGAAACCAGCCCGTATCACCTATTACCTTTGTGGTGTGATACCAATAAAATTAACCCAAAAACACCTGAGGACCAGCAGGTTACTAGATTTTTGGCAAAGTTATTTTTAGAAGATAAGTTAGCTTAAGAAAGTATTCTTCTTCATAAATCAGCCATTTCTACTTACTGTGCAACATCAAAAGTAGATATCTCAAAACATTATTTCGTTCATCAAGTTCTAAAAGCCATTTCACTTGCTAAACCTGCAATACAAAAACTACCAGTTTGGGACACTGCAGTTTTGTTTAACTGGCTAAGGACTTCAACAAATTCAGATCCTTTATTTGAAATCGCTAGACGCACAGCTTTAATACTCTTGCAGGCCTCAGGTCGTGGGATTCATGATCGCACATTTTTATAAAATGACCCTGAGAATTACTACGGAAGATGAGATTACTCTGTGGTCAAGGTTTGGCTCAAAAACAGTTTCGAATATACACAGACAGTCAGGTTGGTTGTTGCGGAAACACCCAGACCATCGTGTCTGTCCTGTCAAATACATTAATAACTTTATAGAAAGGTCTGAAATTAAAAGAAGCGCAGACGGGACTATCACCAGTCTATTTATTTCTCTATTAGGGAATTTAATGCAGGTTGGATTCATAGCATTTTTAAAGATGCTAATATTGATGCCTTACCAGGCAGTATCAGGTCAGCAGTAGCCTTTAGAAATTGGTTGGAAAATAGACCTGTTAAAAAATACCAAAGGAAACAAAAATTACTGTTGTCCAGTAAATAGAGTTGATAATACAACGTTTATTAATTGTATTTATTTTTTTCTAGTATTGGTTAAATTTAAATACATAGCTTTTATAAAGAGATTTACTTATGTAATTTATTCCTTGATATCATATTATTTAAGAATGAATTATTTGTTTTCTTTGTTTGATTTTAAAGAAATTTATATTTTTTGTTACATTTGGACATACACAGATGTTATTATAAAAATTGCAATAAAACTGATCTATTTTCTAGAACAGTTGTAAGTATAATCTACCTATTCATCATAGCGTTTGTATTTACCACCAGCAGATACCAAACAGGTCTTCATCTAGCAACACTGTGTGTTTTAGAAAGCACATAATATGACTGTTTTGCATTCAAACAAAACAGGTATTATGTGTGAATAAAACACACAGTGTTGCAGCTATTCTCTAGCTGGTGAGCTGAAGACCCTATGACATTGACAGCTTCGCGCCAAGCGTCCTTCTTGATTAGAAAAGGACGCATGCTGGTGAGAGAGAGAGACAGGTATAAAACCATGGATAATTCGGTAAGTTTTAACCATAGATATCAATATAAAGGCAAATTTACATCAGCTTCTTCATCTAGCAACACTGTGTGTTTTATTCACACATAATACCTGTTTTGTTTGAATGCAAAACAGTCATATTATTGGTGGAATTTCATTATTGCTTATGATAACTAAGCATGAATTCATAAAACAATAGAAAATCTTATGAAACAAAGGGCGAGATTTTTTTGTATTTTTTTGAGTTTTATTGTAGTCTTTGAATATAGTGTAGCCTTAAAGTGAATGGGTAGTGGTAGACCGCGAAATTCAAATTTTTCTTACGTTTTTTGCAATTTGCAGGTCAGTGTCAGATTGTATCTTGATCAAAATATGATTCGCGACAATAACAGGTACATATTTAGAGAATTATAATCATTAGAATCATTACTATAATTATCTTTCTAAGTTAGATTTCTACCACCAACCACCAAACACCAATCTCTTATGGAAAAGTGCTTAAGGTAGAAATCTAACTTAAAAGGATGTATTAATGATTCTTATTATTATAATTCTCTTAATGTGTACCTGTTATTGTCGCGAATTTCGCGGTTATCACTACCCATTCACCTTAACTTGCTTTAAACATTGGTCGATGATGGTATGATGGCTTTGTCTTCCAATTTTGAATGAAGCACAACACACAACCTAGCACCTGTAGACAGCGTAAGGCTTTAGCTGCGGTCTATTATTGCAGTTGGGCGTCACTCAGAGCATGGAATAGCCGCGCCCGCCGGCAGCGTCCACTGAGGCTGTGCTCTGTGGGCGGCACTGCTACACTGCTGCTGCGGTCTGCGGTCTACCGTCGTATTTGGAATTATACTGTAGCGGTATCTACATAACGCCACATGTGAAGGTGAACTACGCGTCATACTGACGTCACGCAAAATCCTGCGTCTCGCAAGTAGAGTTTACCGCGCAACTAGCATTTGTCAGAAATACGTCAGACTATTCGGGACGACAGCACCTCCCGGTGGCGCTCGACAGAGTCTAGCCGGAGTTCGTGGGAGTCGACGAGAGCAGAGTCGAGCGGTGTGTAGTCTTGGACCATTGAACATCGTACGGACAACATGTGCTCAGAAACTGTCTCACGTTCTGTATCTAGTTGTGTCGTGTACCTACAGTGTGTGATTCGCTAGTGTGATTAATTTGTTCGTAAAATTATAATTTGATTTGAACTACAAACGGTTTTCCTGTTGCGCAATAACCAACACTACCCTTAATACGCCCACAGCAGAATATGACTGATGATAACGAGAGACACGTTCCTTTTCCGTCACATACTTATATACAACGGTCCGACATGAATCATCAGACAGTTGCCTACCAGACACGACATCGTTCTGGTCCCTCCCTTTTCTATGGAGGATGAGTGAAATTTACACCCTGTTCCTCATACCCCCATACTGGTGTCCCTTTGGAAACCTTTGGTGACCCGGAAATATCTCTAAACTAGGTAATTTAATAATAAAGCTGACATCAACAAGGTAAGCGTAGATTTGACATCATTTGACTTGAAAAAAAAAATTGTCAAAAAAAATCTGAACTAGAAACAGTCAAAAAGCAAGGAGCCACGTAGCTCTTTGGAGATGTGTAAGTCTACCTATATCACATTGGATGTGCCCTAGTAGATTTCGGACGTTGATGGTGACAACCGGAATGGTCTGAGTGAGGTACGAATCCCACACTGTACTCCATCTTTTCCCCGAAGGCCAGGCGATTCGGCAGCGGCGGCGACCTTTCGCGTCCGGCCCTGGTGCAAGCCATGGTCCGGAGCGAGAGGGAGTGGGAGGCAGTCACCTCCTTCTGCGAAGCAGTCATGCTAGCGAAGGAGGTGGCGGGATGGATGAGGAAGAGAGCCTCCCGTCCCAGCAGCCGCGGGCAGTGCCGTAATTAGCCTTTTAAGCGCCCGGTGCGAGCTGCTATATCCGCGCCCTTTTCTTTTTCGTATGGGAAATCATCAAATGACCCGCTCTGGGTGGAGCGGTAGGAGAGTGTCAGACTCTTACTGACTAAAACCCACCCGTGTTCCTTTCTTAGCCCTTTATGTTCCGGGCCAGCGGTAACCCTTTGTGACAATCCCGCTGACCCAGGCAGGCTTCGGTCCTAAGGGGCCCATTCCTCGATGCCTGACATCTCTTTGAGGCGCGCGTGGAACACGTACGCGCCGTCCGGCACGGGCCTGGTCCTGATCGGACGGTGAGCTACCCATTACTCTCCGCCCGCAGGTCCACGCCTACGGAGGCCGGGAGTCGTCACGCGGCTCCCGACGCCCGGAGCTCTCTCCCTGAGCCGTCCCGCCACCTCCTTTGCTAGCATGACTGCTTCGCAGAAGAAGGTTACTGCCTCCCACTCCCTCTCGCCCCAGACCATGGCTTACACCAGGGCCGGACGCGAGAGGTCGCCGCCGCTGGCGATCGCCTCTACAAGGACACGGCGGTGCTCCGCCCAGGCGGGGCAGACCTGCACCGTGTCCTCTGGGCGATCTTGGTAATGGTAAACCCGGGCGTTTCCTCCCGCCTGATGATGTGCAGGAACCTCCCAAAACTTCCGTGTCAGGCGGATCTGCGTCAGGCGGTAGGTGAGGGCGCTGTGGTGCCTCTCTAGCCACTCCTCAAAGAGGGGTCTTATCGCCACTATCGTGGCGTGCCCTGCGCTGGGTTGCGACAGTCGCTCTTTCCATGTCGCCATGAGGTCACGCCGGAGATCCGTCCGCTCCGCCGCGATTTGCCGCGGAAGCGGATTTTCCCCCCGGCGTAGTGCTTCCGTGCGCCACTAATATAGGCGCGCGAGGACTATCGCCTCGCCCGAGATCGTGCGGTGGCCCCGGATAAGCCTTACGGCTACCACCTTCTGGGGCGCGTTCAGGTAGTGGGCGGCTCGCCGCCGCAGTGAACGCGCCCACACCGGGGCCCCGTATAGGGCCATGGACCGCACGACCCCCGCGTAAAGCCTCCGGCAGGAGGCGTTTGGCCCCCTCAGGTTGGGCAAGAGCCGCTTGAAGGCGGTCCCGGCCCGTTCTAGTTTGGAGGCTAAACGTCGGAAGTGCTCGACGAAGTTCCACCGGCTGTCGAGGACTAGACCCAGGTATTTCATCGTCGTCTCGACGACGATATGAACCCCTCCTACCGTTAGTTGGTATCCCGATGGTGGCGCGTTCCGGGGCCCATGAAACGACATGGCCTCGGACTTATGCAATGCCACCTCGAGACCCAACTGCCGGATCCTCTCCACGACTATCGCAACCCCGCGTGTCATCGCGTCGGCCGCGCCTGATGCGACCTCCCCTGCGCCAGGACCAGCTCGTCGTCAGCGTAGCAAACCACGCTGACGCCATCAGGGAGGTCCGCCCGCAGCACCCAGTCGTAGCCGATGTCCCACAGGAACGACCCCAGAACTGATCCCTGCGGGACACCGCACGACATCTCTCGCCGGTTCCACTCCCCGTCGCGACCGGGGTAGATGACGGCTCTGTCCGTCAAATACGCCTCGACTATTCGACGCAGGTAGGTCGGCACCCGGTGATACCGGAGTGGCTCCACAATGCAGCTCCAGGGCAGGGTGTTAAACGCAATGGCGATGTCGAGTGACACCGCCACGACGACCCCACCCCGGGACACCGCGTCCCCCGTTGTGAGGGCTCTCACGCGCATGATGGCGTCCACCGTTGAGCGCCCCTTGCGGAAGCCAAACTGGCTGTCCGCCAGATCCGGCCCCGTCCTCACCAGGTGCCCGACGAGGCGGCGGCCCGCAATCAATCTCTCAAAGAGCTTGCCGACCTCTTTACGCAAGTAAAGACGCTTTTTACGCTTTTCAGGAAAATCGTCTTCGATATCACATTCTTCACAAACTTTTACGATTATATTTATTTGTAAGATGAAGATATGCGGACGACGCGAATCCACACATATAAATAAATAAATAATAGGTATTGTTAGTGGCCCAGGTCTGGTCATTTCTGCGCCCCTCCAGCTGCGCTCTGTGCCTGGGCACCGCTGGCACCGCCCTATTTACGGCACTGGCCGCGGGAGACCCTCCGGGCGTCGGGAGCCACGGGACGACTTCCGGCTACCGTAGGCGCGGGCCTGCGGACGGAGAGTAATGGGTAGCTCACCGTCCGATCAGGACCAGGCCCGT
Organism: Oligia fasciuncula; assembly: GCA_963082905.1. Lineage (NCBI taxonomy): Eukaryota > Metazoa > Arthropoda > Insecta > Lepidoptera > Noctuidae > Oligia > Oligia fasciuncula. The sequence continues at coordinate 7,398,435 of OY720395.1, read as the reverse complement.
GCTGGACGGCGCGTACGTGTTCCACGCGTGCCTCAAAGGGATGTCAGCATGATCTGAAGGGGCCGAAGCCTGCCGGGTCAGCGGGATAGTCCGAAAGGGTTACCGCTGGCCCGGAACATAAAGGACTAAGGAAGGAACACGGGTGGGTTTTAGTCAGTAAGAGTCTGACAATCCCTTCCGCTCCGCCCAGAGCGGGAGGGGTCATTAATCATCAAATGACCCCACCAAAAAAAAGGCCAGGCGATTTAAATGAAATATTACCCCGAAAAAAGGGTGGTAGTGATCTGGCAGGTCAATGATCAACAGAAAATGTTACAGGCCGTGATATTGCGATCATTAGTTGAATTTAAAAACCGTCATTCCACTATAGCGCCTTCGACTTGGGATGGTACGATTGCTATTACAATTTGACTAGGCTTTGAAATTGTTTTTTTTTTCATTTTTGTTGTTAAAAACGTAGGTATTCGTCTTATCACCCACAGGAGGTTAACCCTAAGGCTAAGCGCGCACTACGAATTTTAATCTTTGCGATAAATAATCGCAAATCTGTCGACAATACTAATATAAGTACCTACTAGAGTCCGCACACTGCGGAAAAAAATCGCTTGAGAATTCGCTTCAAAATTTTTTGTGTTAGCGATTTTATAACTAAATCGCAGCTATTAAAATCGTTCTGCGCGGTTAGCCTAATTTTGCAGGGAAGAGCCCTATTTACGGCGATACCAAAATAAATTGGGGGTTTTTTCGTAACCATTTATTATTTTTAAACAATTTTATTTGGTTTGGCGCTTACGTTGTTTTATTTTGGTTCCAGTGCATTGTTGTGCTCTCTTTTTTTGCATTTGGAAGTAATTGACTCTGTCACTTTCTTATCCGCCCAGTTCACCTGCAGCCTTTGTCAGTAACGTTTTACGTATCACTTTAAGGCACAGAAATATACCTAACCCTAGGATTTAACGCACCAGTAATAACTGGTGCGTTAAATCCTAGGGTCCGTCCTCCAGAACTACTACTTAGTCTGTCTGTGCCTACTAGGTACCAGATTTGAAGTAGAATTCGTTATAGATTTGGATTAAATAGGTACCTACCTAATACTTACGAATCTCTGAGTGTCTGAAAACTTAGTTAAAATCACTGGTTATGATTTGTGTCCAATGAGATGTAAACCTGGTTATGTAGCTAGGTTTACTTACCTACATCTCATTAGGTAGGTACCTCTTAAATAGCTATAATGTGCTTGGGTATTTCAAAAGATTGAACATAAGTAGGTAACGTTAGGAAAACAAAATCATTACTTAGGTACATTAGTTCTAGTTTATCAAGCAGTTGTACTTAAGTAAACTAATAACTTACTTGTTAATAGTAATTAGCACAAAACATGAAACACATAGCGACTTACTAAATTGAAAATATTTTTTTTTTAAGTGCTGAAATAAAGTAGCTATAATAGTTAGGCACTTAGCTATCTAAATCAAAGAAATAGGAAGGTAATTGGACATTAATATGTGTACGAAAACAACTTGGGATCTTGGTAGGTACGCAAGTAACAATCAAATAACAAATTATGTGGTATCACTAGTGATAAAACGTCATGCCGATTGTAATGTTTTCTCAAAGGAGCTTCGTAATTTAGTTCGGAGCATTAAATAGATATCCGACACGCCTCGTAAGAAACAGAACGCTTTCATTGTGTACACTTATCAATTTTTAATTAATTTAATTTAGTACGCGTTCGTTGTTTGTGATATTTTAGTTAATATGTTGCACAAATCTGCGGCTCTTCGCACGAGGAGCCTGTATTTGAAACATGTGGTTTACTTTTCCTCCGCTAAGGTGAGTCTTTGTAAAGTTTTTCGGTCAGTTTGACGCGTTTTCCTATATAGAAGTACTTACTAAACTTTTCGCACGAAATAATACACAAAAATAAAACATTTAATTATTAAACTACTTATTAATTGAACGTTTTTTTTTGTGGAATACATAGTAGGTACCTAATTAAATATTGGAATATTTAGGAAAAGTGACAGATGATTTTTTTCCATGTATCTTGGAGATAGGGATTTGCAAGTTATTTTTGTGTGTAGATAAACGGAGAACAATATTTCATTATTTATTAATTAATCACCCAATTAAGGTTTTTACTTACTGTCAATAAATTGCTTCCTTCACTAACTCATCGTTAGGTTACCTACTATTAAAACGTCATGTACCTAAACATCAACATTTTAATGGGAATACTAAACAAAATATTTTTTGCAGTACTTAATAAAAATATTCAAACTATTAGGCTCGTTGCTATGGCCTACGAAGGCATTGCTTGGCATGATTGGCGTAGCAACGAAAATTGTAGGTACGCCACTTGTTTCCAGCACCCAGCATCCAAAACGTGTTGGTATTTAGTCGTCAAAAACTAAACAGAAATGGTCACCGTAGCCGAAATCGGCATGGGATGTATTATTATCATTTATGCGAAGGGGCGAAGATTCATCATAGTACCTATTTCGGTCGGTTAGTAAGGAACTGGTCCCCATATTTTATTACGGGTTATTCCCGTTCTTGAGTAGGATTTTAAATAGGTAAAGAACGCGCTTGCCTCCTTGCTAGCGCTGCCACTGCCACATGTTTGTAGGTAGATACCTAAAATAAACAAATTAAAAAACTACAAGTACCTAAGTACTTAGGTGTATATCCTTCCACACGGAAAATCGAAGAAAACACTTTTAGAAAAATCCAATAAGAACATTAATTTTAGGATATTTATAGACTGGCATAGCCAATCGCCAATCGTCACTCGTCGTCGTCGTCATCGTTTCTAACAATCGGTTTACACGTGCAGCCTATGAACAAGCACACGAAAAAATCGTACGACATCCTGCTTGTTCTCTACAATACCTAATGCCTTCAGGGCGTCTGATGAAGCTGCCTCGCTACTGTAGCGCATGGGATAAGTTTGCGGACGCAAATATAGATGGATTTGCGGCGATTATTATTTGCAAGAGAGTTGTGTCCCTGATGCGCCGCATACGAGGCAGTCCCGACAGCTACCTTCAGGGGGCCTAAAAAGGCCACTTTGGCAGAATCATAAAAGGATAACTTTATGAATTATAATATGGCGAAGACAGTCCGTTTTTTTCTTTTTTTCGCTGCACTACGTAATCAAAGAGATTGAATTGGATTGGATTGATTGGTATTTTAGCACATATAAAAAAAAAAACTGAAAAATCCTTCACCAATGGGATTTGATACGATTAACTTAACAGTTAACTGTCCATTATAATTCATAATGTTATCCTTTTATGATTCTGCCAAAGAGGCCTTTTTAGGCCCCCAGATGTTTGCATGGAGGATGGATCTGGATTGACCAATAATGCGGTACTTGACCAGGCTGCATGTTAAGCACTCCGGATTCAAACCTATATAAATAAAATTTAGACTAGATAAGGCTTAGCACGCACTACGATTTTTATAAAATCGCAGACAAAAAATTTTCAAGCGAATTCTCAAGCGATTTTTTTTCCGCAGTGCGCGATATTAGTATTGTCTACAGATTGACGATTATTTATCGCAACGATTAAAATTCGTAGTGCGCGCTTAGCCTAAGATGAAACATAAATAGTGTATTTTAATCTTTTTGCTTTTGTAAAATTGTAATTTAATGTTTTTATTGATGACTCACGTAATATTTATCTAATTGTAATATTTTAATGAATTCTTAATGTTCATTTAACCAAAATATTCGAACCAACTTACCTAAGCCTATTAATCTGATCTACTTACATAAAACAAAAATTACATATCTAATTTTTTTTTTATTATACCGTCAAATGATAACGAAAATAACATTGAGCAAGGTTAATATTGATTCAAATTTTGTTGGCGTAGGCCTGACATAGGTACTGAGTTATTTTAATTCCTAGGTAGCAACTGATAACGCCCGTTACTGTTATGATGCCCGATAGGTATGCTTATTTACTACGTTTAATTGAGCATGCATTAATATAAGATAACTTATCTTAACGTTACCTACATAAAAACTACGCTTGCTTGATACTTATAGGTAAACCTGATAACAGATTTTGCAAAATTTTAGTTTGATCATTACATAATGTAAATGGGTTTTGATTTATTTCGTCGTTAATTGCGTAACACACTATCAATCTCAATCTGAATCATTTTTAAAGATATTGCTATTATAAACCATTGGTTCATAAATGTTCGAAAAGCCCGACTACTGAAAAGGATGAAACAAGAAAGTACCTTCCCGTGGTCGCATGCCGCTGTACCTACTAACATACCTACTTATAAGCAATTGTAGCATGCGACCCCGGGAAGGTGCTTTCTTGTTTCATCCTTTTCAGTAGGGTTTTAGTTTTTAAACTTATTTTTTATGTAATTATTTTTTTGGCTTATTTCAGTAATATTTATATTTTTGAAATGTGCTAATTAAGACCTTTTATTTGATACTCAACAAGGCATCATTTCAAAATATTTATTTTTAAATTCATTACGTTATGACGTCTAGAGAGCGCCATATTGAATTTAGTGTGACGTCACATATCCTATAACTAGCGGACAGTCAAGACGCTTCTAACGATACCTCATTTGTCAAATTAGGACTTTTGAAATTATGAGGGAACAGATGAATATACATACACGCATACCTACATACCGGTCAAAATCATAACCATCGGATCATTTTTGCTTCGCCGTAGTCGGGTACTATAAATGTGTCTGCTCAGGTTCACTAACGTTCACCAAAACTACATTGACAAATTTTTATAACTAGGTATAGTTCACATTCCCTCCCAATTTGGGTACCCTCAAGGTGAAATTGCTACATTGTTAGTGCTACGAACGTTCGTAGCGCTCGCTACGAACTACAATTTTGTTTTTTTGTCTGCGGTTGCACACTTTGCTTGCGGAATTTTGCACATAATAGATAGACGTATCCTTTCCATCTCTGTAGTTCCCAGTTTAGTTTTACGTAGGAAGCAAATGTGCTAAGTATTTTCAATGTTTTGTAACACGCACAAAATTATAAAAAGCAAAATACCTAACCATGAGACAAAAAAAATTAAACAGAAGTTATGTAACTACTTAAAACTATTACAATTTCGGGGGGAAAGTTCCATTAAGCTACAAATCTAACGAGATAAAAATACATTATTATGGAATATTTTCCATATTGCATGATGGCTATCAGTCATTTGTTCATATTATTATCGTTGTTTGTTACCTTAAACTTGTTGACTTCCACTATCTATAGGGTGTGTCAAGAACTCTCGATTTATTTAGAATCATATGCTGTAATAACAAACGGTTTATAAATGTTTATACGAGGGTTGGCAAATCTAATGATAATGATACTTACGTACGTAAACGTACGGTACGTACCTAAATACGTATATTAATTGTACACGAGTTCAATGAAGATAGGCTGACACGTATTTTCACCTGTGTGAAAAATTACGTCAAACAATACTTTAGTTTTTATTTGAGTAGCGTTTTGAATTTTTAAAAGTTTAAATAGAGAATGATAACAAAATTATAATAACGTTATATTGTAGCCTTTGGACATCTGAAGTACCTACCTAGTTACCTAAATAGTTTTCTTGAGGGTAACACACTATAAACCACACTGGTTGGTATGGTCCTAGGTACAATTCTCAGTCCATGCAAATTCTAATTGTATCCTGTGAATCCAGATTATAAACTCTGAGGCGTAGGTATAGCGTGAACCGAGCAATACTTTCCAAAGTTAGGAGGTTTTTGACGTATTCGAAAGGTAAGATAAATAAGCACAACATATACTTTGACCTCTTTCTATATTTAGCTGAAATGATACTAACACGTTTCCGCATTTATACAATGACAAAGATCTGAGTATGATTCGAGTGCGTTGTACTTAATGAATGCAAACGTTTAAAACTTTAAACATTCATGATAACAGCATCTACGTAATTATCTTCATAAACGTAGAAGAATGAAAACTATTTCAAAATACTTCTTAAATACTCAATTTAAATACTTTTCTCGATAGGTTAATTAGGACTCTAAAAAGACACGCAGCATGCAAGATTAGGAGCTAGGAGCTCAATGCTGTTTCGAAAAGCCTGATCCGGAGCAATACCATGTTAGATAATTAGGGCAATTTGCGATTTTCCAATTAGGGGCAGGTAGGTATTGGGGAAACCCCGAAACATGCATTTACGTACTTAGATAGTGAAACAGAGACATATTTAAGTATTACAAAATTAAGCATGCTTAATTATGTAACTCATTCTCTTCAAGCTCTCGGGGTTTCTCTTTGTTGTACACCATTTGACATTTCAATTACAAATTGACCTTTTTAAAGTTACATAGGGTGGCACAATGGGCAGTCTTATCGCTAAAAGCGATCTTATATGGACAACCTTTGCATTTGGAGGGACTTAAGAAAGAAGGAGAAACGATACTGCAGGTAGTCGGTGGTGTACTATTTACATATATGTAGGTACAACACAACTATTGACATACTTATAATTCCAAATTATTTATTCAGAGTGGGCGTATAATTGCAATACGCAGAGAAGACCAGTCAGTATGGGAGAGAAGAGCACCGTTCTCACCGACGAATGTCAACCGCCTGGTGCGGCAGGGCGTCAAGGTCATCGTGCAGCCTTCCAATCGACGAGCCTATCCGATGCAGGTAAGGAGTTAAGGACTTACCTGTTACTTAATATACCTTTCCAAATAAATTAAGAAACCAGCATGTCCTCGAACCAAAAATTCGAAGACATATGACATATATATGACATCTACGAAGCCGCACTGGGCCCACGTGGTGGATTCCGGCTCTCTCACAGTGAAGCCTATTTCCCTGCTGTGGGAACGTTATAGGCTGATTATGCTAAGCATAGCCCTTTTCTTCTCATTTGCATAGCAATAGTACACCATTAAGTCTATAAGTTATAGGTGCCTTTTGATAAACCGTCCTAATTCCATTGCAGTCATACATAAATTCAGGGGCGATAGTCCGAGAAGACATCAGCGAGGCGAGCGTGATATTTGGCGTGAAGCAGACGCCCATCGACCTGCTCATACCGAACAAGACGTACTGCTTCTTCTCACACACCATCAAAGCACAGGAGGCCAACATGCCAATGTTGGATACGATTTTGAAAAAGGTAAGAATAATACAGACGCCAGCACATCATGCTACTACAATCTGTCAAATTTATTCAATAGATTTTCAACATTAAGGCATAAGGCTCAAAGTTGATTTGACAGTTTCGGGTAGCTTGATATGCTGGCGTCTGTACATACAACAATAAATGTTCTTGTCTTTTACTTGTGTACAGAAATTTAATTTTCCTCGGGAGGAGCAGTGGTGGCTTAGTGGTAGCGGCCCCGGCTTACGAGTTGTAGGTCGTGGGTACGAACCCAGGCAGGCGCTTTTTTTATTATCCGTTAATGTCCCACTGTTGGGAAAAGGCCTCCCTACTCTCCTTCCACCTTGCTCTGTCCCGAGCTACCAAGGACCAATCTATATTAAAGGAGTCCATTCATTCCGCCATCTCCGTCTGGGCCTGCCGCCATCTCGCAACACATTTCATTATCTGGTTAGTCCGCTGGTGTGTAAGACTGCACGTTATCTTCGTTTACTTGGTTAGAGATATTCAACTCAGTTTCTCTAAACATGCGACACGCTACCATAAAGATTTCGTCTCAATCACTAGACGCTTTACTTACTTTGTGTAATTTAATTTATCACCACTGCTCTCAAAACGGTGATGGAAAACATCGTGTGGAAACTGGCATGTCCAAAAATTCGAAGACATGTGACATCTACCAACCCGCACTGTGCCCACTCTCACAGAGAGGATATATCTGTGTCCTAGCAGTGGAAACGATAAAGGTTTTTAATTTGAAACTGTCAGTCGAATTCTCATCTCATAGTAAAGGAGAGGCTGAGAGGCGCAGAATCAGCCTAAAAATAAGATTTTTATAATGCCTATTTTATAAACTACGTTAAAAAATGGTAGTCATCCTATAAAGGTTTCGTTTTCCTTTAAGGTCGGGACCCAAAAAATTGCCCTTTCCCAAAAACTTGGGTCAACTCGCTAGTAAAATGCACAAACAATACCTTCTTTTTTTTTTCAGAATATCCGACTAATAGACTACGAGAAGCTAATGGATAATTCTGGTAACCGCGTGGTTGCGTTTGGTAAATACGCGGGAGTGGCCGGCATGATCAACATCCTGCACGGCATCGGGCTAAGGTTGCTCGCTCTTGGTCATCACACACCTTTCATGGTAAGTGATCACATCACATCACTGGAAAAACTATATGTATATAGGTAACAACTTATTTTAGTATAGCTTAGATGAAAGAACTCGTCTGAAGAAATGCAACCACCATTTCGGTCTCTCTCAGCATGGGATTTGGTGTTGCAATGGGTACCCGCTACATCACATCCAATATTTCAACTTTGTCTCCATGCCATTAGCCATGTATATGGCGATCTCTTTAGTGTCAGGCGGTAAATTATTTCATTATCTGGGTAGTTCGCTGGTCTATAGTTTATCTTGGTTTTTAACTTCTTAACTCAGTTCCTCTAAACATGAAACACTAGCTACCATGACCATTTCGTCTCAATCACTAGGCAATTAGATAGAGGAACGAACAGGGTGTGAAACCTTGAAGAAAACGGAAAATTTTACTGTATATATCTTTTAATTCATTGTGATTGTGAGTCGGTAGTGATTATAAAAATAATCTCGTTGGTATATTAACTTTATCTGATATCAGTGGGCAGAAACAAGATAAATGAAATTCCAGTACCTACTTATTACATTCAAATAATACTTCAGGTGGGGTCGACGGAGATTTATGATTGTTTTTGTAGACTGCGATTGCAAATAATAAGTTTTTTAACTGATAACAAACAGGAAACTCCATTTTGTAGGTCGATTAAAAGCAAAGAATTTTTAAAAGAGAGATTTTTAGAAAATCCTGTAGATTGGGCACTGGACAGGCTTTGTACCTATATCTTGTGATATAGGTACCTACCTAATCTAAAGAATGAAAATGCATGGGATGCTTACCTAAGAATGAGGAAGATTGGGCCATGAACCCAATAGGTACAAGTTAGATCGAACTACAAAGACTAAGGCAGATCACACACTACAACCAGGACGGGGCGCGAAAACAGTGCCAATTTCCCACGTTTTTTTTTTGTAAAAATCACGCGTGGGTGCGCGTTATCTGCGCCTGGTCGCACGGCGCGTTGTAGCGTCCTTTTGTAAGTAGTTATACTATTTTGACGAATAAATGAATGCCTGATTGATGATGTTTTCCTGTCCAGCACATAGGCCCTTCACACAACTACCGCAACTCGAGCATGGCGCGGCAAGCCATCAGGGACGCGGGCTACGAGGTTGCGTTAGGCATGATGCCCAAGTCTCTAGGACCCCTCACCTTCGTGTTCACTGGATCAGGAAACGTGTCCCAGGTGAGATATTATAGGTATATTTCCATACTGTAACAAGACAACAGTATCTCAACACTGTTTTTTAAATATCGACACAGCTACCTACCTATAGTCAATCATAATGCAATAGATCGATAGCTATTTTTTTTTCACTGAGTTTCGTAAAATGATAAAATAATCAAGGATGCTTTAGCCCTATTACGACTACGTACCTACAGCTTTTTTATATGCATGTCCCGTTGAGGCGACACTGGCCTTCTTCTAAAAGAAGAGGCAAGTAATATCTTCTTTTTTAGGGTCCCGTATTCAAAGGGTGCCAACGGAACCCGATTACTAAGCCCCCGCTCTCCGTCAGTCCGTCCGTCTCGAACCGTAATAGAAATTTAAAATACAATATTAAAAATCGTTACATCACCATACAAGAAACGTGTTGGTTTCTGCGTTTTTTGCCTTGTGGTACGGAACCCTTCGTGTTCGAATCCGACTCGCACTTGGCCGGTCTTTTATTCATGCTGTAACATCTTTCTTATATATTCCCAGGGAAGTCAAGAAATATTTGGGGATTTGCCTCATGAATATGTTCCACCAGAGATGTTGAAGAAAGTGGCTGAACATGGAAGTAAGTGATTTATCATCATTAAGGCGGATAACACGTTACAATGCCCCACGCGACGGGGCACAGTAACACGCCCCCGCACATACAAATTCAATAAAAACGCGATTCCGTGCGGGGAATGTACCTCCGTATCCCGCGTCCCGTCGCGTGGCACGTTATAGTGTGTGATCCGTCCAAGTATCTAGCAAATATTACTATACTTCACATTGAATTACCCACAATGACACGGTGTCTGTATTTATTAAGGTCCAAACAAAATCTACGGCTGTGAAGTGCGCAGAAGACATCACTTGGAAAGGAAAAATGGCGGAGGATACGACGCCCAGGAATATGAAGAGTATCCTGAACGATACATCTCGACCTTTGCGCAGAAGGTACCTTATCTTATCGACAAACTGTATGAATTACGATCACTTTTTGCCAGGTAATTACATATATAAAAAGATTAGGTAGGTAGATACAAGTGTATAGGTCAAGTACTTTAGGTAATATAGATACCTAGAATGATTAGCTACTTATCAGTCGCCTGACTGCCTATTTGACCTCCATTACCCAGTTACGGGCTTCTGACAACCCGTAACGCCAAAGATCCACGTATGACAGCCGGGACCAAAGGCATAATGTGCCGAGCCACGGAGGGGTCTTGGTATGTAAAGATGGTCACGCATCCACGGACCAACCGCGGCAAGCGTAGCTTAACCTGATCGATCGACCCGTGTAGCTGTTATTACTTAGCCTCTCTCGTATTAAGCTGCATCCGGTTAGATTGAAAGCCGACCCCAACATAAAGTCAAACTCAAATCATTTATTTCAAATAGGCACATAAAAGGGACTTTTGAACGTCAAAAATTATAATAAAATAAAATTGATTCTAGTATAGTTGGGAAAAGGCTAGGTGTAGATGATGATGGTGTAATATGCGTATACCTGCAATTATATCTTGCCACGTAGGTATTTTGATAACCAAGAACACAAAAATACAACGCAAATTATGGTGTTGTTAGCAATAGCTGTGTAGGTCACATGTAAATGATAAAGTCGACTGTTATCTTCTTGGTAAGATTGTAATAATTAAGCTGAGTCAAAGAATAATAATTGTAGATATATTTTTGTAAGTAACTATAATTATGTAATCAAACCAATCGCTAACTGATTGCAAATTACCTAATCATTGGTCAAAATCGCCTGTCATTCTCCTACATACTATTTTCCTGTTATGGTGAATGGGTAGTTGAGACCGCGAAATTCAAATTTTCTTACGTTTTTTGCAATTTGCAGGTCAGTGTCAGGTTTTATCTTGATCAAAATACGATTCGCGACAATAACAGGTACAAATTGCAAAAAACGTAAGAAAATTTGAATTTCGCGGTCTACCACTATCCATTCACCTTAACTTTTTATTATTTAGAATCATTAACTGTATGATTACTATGAGATCAGTTTTTACGAGTATGACTCAGATGTATGAAGTTATGAACGTGGTTAAACAAAATGAAAATTTAAGGTTCCAATTAGGTAATAGTAGGTTCTGTAGTTTTTAAACCCCCATGGTAAATCGCGATATTTATGTGTATGCGTGTCAACGACAGATTTTACCAAATAGATAGATATACCGAGATGCGTACGCACTGAGATAGGTATACTGACTTAAGTGCACGCACCACTGCACCACTGACCTGTATTATTCAAGTGTTTATTAGAGGTCTGACTTCTTGGTGGGTGCGTATCACCACGCACCCACAAGAATTCATCATATTTAATTATAAGGTTTTATTTATTTACCAAAATTTTTCTGTTACTACCCAGCATTTTCATCTGTAAGTAGACTTCAATAAGTCGATATGCCTATCTAAAAATATTTGTTCCTGACAGATAGCGCCACACACATCAGTTCTGGTAAACTGCATCTACTGGGCTGTGGGGAGTCCCAAGCTGCTGACCATACCAGACGCGAAGCATTTGTTAATTCCCTCACATACTCCGTGGTTGCCCAAGAGTATTGGAGCACCGGCGTTACCACACAGGTAAAACAAAAAATAGACTAACTTGATTTCTTGGCTTATGTAAATGACGCTCTACAAGCGTGCTACAAGCTTGCTACGCTCTACAACCGTGCTACGTTCTACGAGCATGCTACGCTCTACGACCATGCTACGGTCTACGAGCATGCTGCGCTCTACGACCATGCTACGGTCTACGAGCATGCTACGGTCTACGAGCATGCTGCGCTCTACGACCATGCTACGATCTACGAGCATGCTGCGCTCTACGACCATGCTACGGTCTACGAGCATGCTACGGTCTACGAGCATGCTGCGCTCTACGACCATGCTACGGTCTACGAGCATGCTACGGTCTACGAGCATGCTGCGCTCTACGACCATGCTACGGTCTACGAGCATGCTGCGCTCTACGACCATGATACGGTCTACGAGCATGCTACGGTCTACGAGCATGCTGCGCTCTACGACCATGCTACGGTCTACGACCATGCTACGGTCTACGAGCATGCTGCGCTCTACGACCATGCTACGGTCTACGAGCATGCTGCGCTCTACGACCATGCTACGATATGCGACTATTCTACACTCTACGACCATTCTACGAGCTACGAGTTTGCTATGAGCTGACGCTGATTATTATCAGAATTTGGATTAGGATAAGAAGTCACGTGTGAAGTGATTGTTTCTATTTTGTTTTCCTACTTATTATGAACACTAAATATGAAACCCCGAAACGCGATAGGTTAATGAAGTGCGATAAACTGATATACGCGTTTGTAACTTTGTAGTGTAGGTAGGTGTTTAGGTACTTTTTAGGGTCCTTACCAAAAGAGTGCGAACGGGATCCTGTTACTAAGACTCCACTGTCCGTCCGTCTGTCGCAGGGCTGTATCTTTGAACCGTAATAGGTAGATACTTGACATTCTCACAGAGTGTGTATTGTATACACACTATATACCAACAAATAACAAAAATAAAATACTAAAGGGGGTCCCATAAAAGAAACGTGTTTAAAAAATGTTTATTGTTAAATATTGAAGGTGGTACGGAATCATAGAAATATTATGTCTATGTACGGAACTCTTTGTGTTCCAGCCCGACTCGCACTTGGCCACTTTTCTTGTATCGTCAGAAAAAAAACGCGAAATTATTTTAGAATCGTATTTATATGATGGCGTTCAAATAAATCATTAATAACTACTTACATATTTATAAGCTTTCGGTATCCCCAAAGTTAGTACCAGAACAAGAATATGATTCTTCGGTAAACAAATCTGGAGCTTTATAATTTACGGTTCATTTCTTTCCAGAATGCTGGCTATCTGCGACATATCGGCGGATCCAGGTGGTTCTATTGAGTTCATGAACGAGTGCACCACTATCGACACACCTTTCTGTCTCTACGATGCTGATAGAAACAAGGATACCAAAAGGTTTGACTATATTTTTTTTAAATTATGGGTTTCTTCAAACTGGCTGTTTATTTTAAAGAATTCATAAAAACGATGTATTGGAATTAAAAAATTTCAAGTTGTGGAACAACAAACTGAATGTCATACTTAACAAAGTTTAAATTCTTTTGCAACCAAAAACTTATTAGGACCTTTTTGTTACAAATGGTCAGTCAGAAATCAAATTGGAATCACTGACCTCTTTAATACACTTGTATTATAGAGGTCAGTGCTTGGAATACATTTCACTAAAGTTGTAACTAACTATTTTATCAAAGTTAGATATCTTTGTCCATGGATAAAAATTGATGTCTGACAGTTCTAGTAGGTATGGAAAAACAGTAAAAAAATAAAAATATATACTCAGGATAAGATTTATTTTAGGTACAAAATTTTTGTGGAATTCGCCCTAAGTGGCGATGTAACGTAAATTATCTGAGATTGTGAACACTTTACACTGCTACAGGTAATGGACAAACAACTGACAATAACTAACAACAGACGTACGTAGGAAACAAAAGAATGAAACATTATCTCTGTAATTATTAATAGACGATAACATTTCAGTAATCAGCTTATAAATACCAATGATTTCAAGTAATATAACTATAAGTCAATGGCTTATCTTATACGGAAAGATTTGCTGGGTTTCAGATTTATTTTGCCTTACCTTAGCTTGCAAGTAAAATATCTGTAATCAGATGGATACGAATTGTAATGATTTACTTTTCGTGATCATTCAGTGTAGTTACAACTTGTTGATGAACTAACTCTGCAGTAGATATGATAGTCACAAATATAAAAAAAATATTAATATTGTATGTTAAAAGAAAGATAGATAGATAGGCAGTCGCTTCATGTAAAATACTGGTATTCAGCTGCATCCGGTTAGACTGGAAGCCGACCCCAACATAGTTGGGGAAAGGCTAGGCAGATGATAATGATGATGTTATAAGAAAAAGAACACCTTATTTATAGAAGAGACACTATATTGCCTTTTAATTTAAATATTTATAGTTCAGCTTAAAAAAAATGCTATCCAAAAACGAATTTCCCGTACAATTGAACCCGAGCCTCCTGGGTGAAAGCCAGGTATCCTAGCCACTAGACCATACGGGATCGTGTCTTTAAGCATGAATTTTGTCTGCAGTTTCAAGGGGCCAGGAGTTCTAGTGTGTTCCATTGACAATATGCCAACACAGCTACCAAGAGAGTCCACTGACTTCTTCGGCGACTTGCTGTACCCGTATTCAGACGATATTATGAAGTCTGATGCTACCAAACCGCTGGATGAACACAGTTTTTCGCCTGTAGTTCAAGGAGTAAGTTAATTATATTATTATGATCTACTTTTTTGCATAAAGCAAAATAAAAGTATAATATAAAATATCTATAGTATGATACGCAAAAGTAACGTGATTGGTTGTCCCCTTTATCAATGGGCTATAACAATGATAAATAAGTCATAGACACGAGCGCGGCGCTGTGAGCGAATGTGCTGATAATTTAATTAACATTAACGAGTCAGGCAATAATAAAGAGCAAGTTTCAAAGTTAATCTGTACTTATTCATAGTGAAAACAATTCTTGTATGATCAGTACCTACGCATTCCACACGACTTACAAACTTCAATGTTTTTTTAATCTTTCAGGCTATCATAACAAGCAACGGTAAATTGACACCCCCGTTCGAATACATCAACGAACTCAGAATGGCCAACACGTAAGTAAATAGAACACTATTTTGCTGAAAAATCTAATAATTTTAACTGCTTTCATTGCCTATCCTAGTTATCAATAACAAAGAGTTATTGATAACTAGATACATAATAGCTTCTACATACATCATCATCATTTCAGCCGAAAGACGTCCACTGCTGGACATAGGCCTCCCTCAAGCACCTCCACTTCGCCCGGTTCTGTGCTTCTCGCATCCAACGCGTTCCTGCGGCCTTCACAAGGTCGTCGGTCCGCCTTGTGGGAGGCCTTCCAACGCAACGTCTTCCGGTACGCGGTCGCCACTCCAGAACCTTTCGGCCCCATCGGCCATCTGTTCTGCGAGCAATGTGCCCTGCCCACTGCCACTTCAGTTTGGCAATTCTTCGGGCTATGTCGGTTACCTTGGTTCTCCTGCGGATCTCCTCATTCTTCTACATACGCCAAGACAATAATTATTTCAAGCAATTCATATGCATATGTTGGAAGAGGGGCCCGTGGCTAATTAATAACAGCCGCACAGGTCGATCTATGGTTGGTCTGTGGATAGGTGACCATCTTTACATATCGAGACCCCTCCGTGCCTCGGAAATCACGTTAAGCCGTTGGTCCCGGCTGTCATTCGTGGATCTTTGACAGTCGTTACGGGTAGTCAAAAGCCCGAAAGTCTGACAACCAGTCTTACCAAGGGGCATCGTATATACCCAATAACCTAATAACTGGGTTGTGGACGTCAGATGGGCAGTCGTTCCATGTAAAGTACTGGTATTCAGCTGAATCCGGTTAGACTGGAAGCCAACTCCAACATAGTTGGGAAAAGGCTAGGCAGATGATGTTGGAAGAATGACGGTCGTCTATTTGTTGAAACTGACAACATTTTCGGGCTTTGGATTTGTGAACAGCCTTAAGAGAACTTTTGCTAACATTGATTGATGTTCGATTCGGCACGGAAACGTATCGAGCGGTTGTGATTGTAATTAGCTACGCTGCGTGGTAATAATTGTGTAACACACTGGAAAGGAAAGGCTTTCATTTTGTCAGTTCAACAACATTCATTGCGTTATTTACGTTGTTGAGCAGAGAAATGTTTCGAACATAATATGAACTCATACCATTCATTTATATTCTCATTGTGATTTATAGTGTGCTGCGCTATCAGCCTCTTGACCGCCACACGTCAAAAAATCAAAAACGTGCCCTCGCCCTCGGCGTCAAAGTCTGTCATGTAGTCGAACCATGGCGTGCTGGTCACGTTTTGGTTTGTCATCTATACCTACATGACTGTGGCGGTCAAAAGGCTATTTTGCTTTTCCGACGGTTTTTTTTCAACTGACATGTTAATCAACTTTTGTGGCTGACTATGTACAGGACCTATACTTAAAGTAAAGTATCAATAAAGTTCGTTTCTTCCAGTCGTTCCCGTCATAAGGTGGAAGGCAGTGACCAACAGGCTCCTATCCTGATCCTTGGCACTGGACTGGTGTCAGCCCCGGTTGTGGAATACTTGGCTAGAGACAAGCATATTGCTGTCACAATAGGTTTGTATGAAGATTATTCAAGACTCAAGTTACTTTTACTTATAAGAAGCAGATACCGCCTGAAACTGTCGCCGCTTATGAGCGCCCCGCTGTTTCACCCGCTCCCGTGGGAATATCGGGATAAAAAGTATCCTATGTGTTATTCTGATGTATCTAAATATATAAAATTCAAAATCCTGACTGACTGACTGATATATCAACGCACAGCCTAAACCGCTGGTGCTAGAGACATGAAATTTGGAGGGTGTGTTCTTTGTGAAGAGTAGGTATCCACTAAGAAAGGGTTTTTCGAAATTCCACCCCTAAGAGGGTGAAATTTCACGCGAACGAAGTCGCGGGCATAAGCTAGTACCCTATATTACTGTAAAGTTTCATCAAAATCTGTTCAGTAGTTTTTGCGTACAAACATCCATCCACACCCATAAACTTTCGCCTTTATAATATTAGTGTAACTAGCTTTTGCCCGCGGCTTCGCTTGCGTTAATTTAGAATTTGACAATCAAATTAGGCTTAAATTAAAAAATAAAACTCCTATACTCTAAAGTTTCTAATAGAATTCAATCATGATTGGAAAGACACGTGGCGCCATCTATTACCATAATAATGTTATTGTTGTTTTCCTCGGGAAGAGCACTTTTTTTTGGGAAGAAAGGCACCCTATGTCCGTTTCTGTACACCTGAAAACGTATATATGCAAAATTTCAGGATGATCGGTTCAGTGGTTTAGGCGTGAAAAGGTAACAAACAAACAAACGAACTTACTTTTGCATTTATAATATAAAAATTAAAAAAATATAAATAAATATATACAATATAGTAATTAGGATAGTATTACTCGATCCCGTTCGATTAACGGGATAAAAAGTAGCCTATATGCATTAATCCAGGGTATCAGCTACCTCCATACCAAATTTTATCAAAATTGGTCCAGCCGTTTGTACGTGATGAAGTAACAACCATACAAGCATTTTCGCCTTTATAATATTAGTGTGATATAGTTGGAAGGAAGTAGGGTGATATAAGATTATATAAGGCAATAATTAATTCTATCGTCAATACAGTTTAAAACATATTTTCAACAATAATCACACTTTATTGACACACGATTGGAGAGGAAGCGCTAGACTTCTAGGTAGATAATGATGTTCATTAACGTTTGCAGCATCAGCAGTAAAAGAAGAAGCGGACGCTCTAGCCGAGCGTTACGGAGTGGCTTCAGAGTACTTGGACGCTAACGACCAGTCAGCTCTCCAGTCATTAACCTCTCGTGCCCGAGTGGTAGTGTCATTACTGCCTTACGACCTGCACGGTGATGTGGCGAAGGCCTGTCTTAAAACCGGAGCGCATATGGTTACCGCGTCTTATGTGAGACCTGAAGTACAGGAGCTGCATCAAGCGTAAGTTTTACTACGATTTGGAATATTTTTTTTTTGCAAGTGTTAATGTTTAAGACAGTGGCTGGGACATAGACGCGCAAACTGCAACCACGAATTCAACACATTCAGGCATATAAGAATATTGTATAAATTCGCAAAGACTTTGTAATCTTGCTACAATAGGTACCTACATCGTATCTTCTTGTTCCTTCTTCTACTTACCTATATAATTTTCGCTTTTTCAGTGCAAAGGATGCTGGCGTAACGTTCCTAAACGAGGTTGGATTGGATCCCGGTATCGACCACTTGCTCGCACTCGAATGTATTCACGACATACAAAACCATGGAGGAAGAATCGACTCATTCGTTTCATACTGTGGAGGTAATGACCTTTTTCGATGTGGAGTACAATTTACACGTACTGAAACAAATGACAAAACATAGCGTAGAGTTCGTTTGCCTCAATAGGTATATTGAAAACAATTTTATTAAATAGTGTCCATCAAAGATGTTTATGAGCTTTCTCCAGAAAACCTTATCTTCTTCTCTTCCTTAACGTCGTATTATTTTTAGGTTTACCAGCACCGGAGTTCAGTGACAACGCCCTTAGATATAAGTTCTCATGGAACCCTCGAGGAGTGCTACTCAACACCATTTCTGCTGCCAAGTATCTGAGTAAAGGACAGGTAAACATTTCTACTTTATTCAAAGAAATACGTCATCAAATCCTAATGAACCTTCTTCACAATCGATATTGCTAAGTTGGAGATGTTATGAGTATTACAACTCGCAAGAGTTAACTTGAGACTTCGCTAGCATGACGTAAGCGCTGGCGGGTACTGAGGCGTCCATGGCGAAAGCGGTAACAGCGCGGGGGTCGGGAGGACGGGCCGCTCGGGTCTCCAGTTAACTCTTTTAACTCATGTGGGTTGTTCAGTGTGGAAACTTGGGATTAATGAGAATTACCAAAAACTGAATGATGCAATTGGCATCATCGATCATCATTGGAGAATCCCATGACAGTAATGGTGTTACATGATGTGCATACATGTGCAATAATGTGCATGTTCGTGGTGTTCCAGATCGTAGAAGTTTTAAGCGGAGGAGAGCTGATGTCAGTCGCTCGTGATCTGAACTTCCTGCCTGGCTTCGCGTTCGAGGGCTTCCCCAACCGAGACAGCACCATGTACTCCAAATTGTACGGAATTGAAGACGCGCACACCATGTTCAGAGGAACTCTTAGATACAAAGGTCTGTTTAGGACTCCCGTGTAAAAAGGCAGGCTGAGATGGGCTTGTCATTTATTTTTAAACAATCAAAAAATTTTAATGAAATTATACTTAGTCTCAAAGACGTTAATTCTACGCCCAACGTGTGACATTTTTTTGATTTTATTATGTTTGCTTTATATTTTGTTTCTGACTAGGTTTCGCTGAAAATATGATCGCTATGCAGTTGTTTGGCCTGGTGGATCCCAGTCCTCATACGTCTTTGCACCCTGATGGACCTAAGATTACATGGGTATGACACTACACATTATTTTTCTACTTCCAATAGGTACTATATAATTACTTAACTTTACTTTTATGTTGGAACGTATTTATTACTTAACGGACGTATGCTCATTTTCACTACTCTTTCTCCAGCGTCAATTCGCCTGTGAACTCCTTGGACTGATGGATTCATCAATCTTCTTCGAGAACCTAAGGACCAGGTTATCAGAGCGCATTGGTCCTTCGGGGGCGCAGTCCTTAGAGTCCCTGGGACTGCTGGACGATGTGGAGATCGTCAAGTGCGGGACACCTCTTGACACTGTCAGCCATTATCTTAGCAAGCGGTTACAATTACGTAAGTTGTTCAGTCAGTCTAGGAATGTATTGTCTTTCTTTTATTTATATTTCATTTTCGATGTTTTTTTTTTTTTTTTTTATTACTAAAATGTCCATATTATCTGAATCGCTACAATCGATTTTTTTAATAAAATCTACAACCCCACATGCAAACTACGCATCACATGACGTCACGCAAAATCCTTCATCGCGCAAGCGAAGTTATCCGCGGTATTAGAATATATACAACTTCCCGACAACAACCGTCGGGACCCAGATACAACATCCGTCTGATCGGAGGATATTCCCTTTTCAATGGAGGATGAGGAACTTCTCACCCTGTTTCTCATACCTCTATTATAAAAATCACTGCTTGTAACCAAAAAAAGGCGGCCTTAGATACTTTTGTCACTCTCATGCGAGTCGTTTGTAGAATGATTTTTATATTTTCAATACTTAACCATCCATTACAGAAAGTGACGAGACAGACCTCGTGGTACTCCGCCACGAGCTCGGCGTGACATGGAGTGACGGCAATCGGGAGCGTCGTGAAGTAACCATGACCGTGCGAGGAGACTCCACCAAACACACTGCCATGGCCTGGACCGTCGGCCTGCCCACCGGTATAGCCGCTAAGATGGTGCTAGATGGTAAGGACCTTGATCTCCACAAATTTGTCTTTTGAATTGGTATCAAAGACCAAAGAGCAAACCAAAGACAACAAAAGATCAAAGATATTTTTTAAAAATCCGGACCGTAGCTCCTGAACTAAATTTTGTTACTATTTAAAAAAAATATCCCGAACATTAAGGGCTCGATCGACATCTGAGACGACATACAAATGTACTTTCTGCTTCTTGCCACTCTAGTTCTTTAGTACTTAACACTGAATTAGTATCATCTTGTTCCTTGTGACTCACACTTGATCAATTCTGTGATACCTTTCCAACTTGCACGGATTTCAGAAAAGCCAGCTAAAAACATTATTTATTTATTTATATTTTATTGTACACCACAAAAATACACAACAAAAAAATTTATCGTATACTAAACATAAACAAATATATTTTGATTTGTTTTCAGGTGAAATCCAAGAACGCGGCGTGGTACTACCATTCGCTCCTGTAGTATACAAGTCACTGTTATCGCGACTCAGAGCTGACGGCATCCACGCGAAGGAAACCACCACACCTCTCAACTGAAACTCATATCGATAATGAAAGAAGTATTCATAATGTACTGTTGTATAGTGCGTGAATGTGTTCAACTGAGTTTTGCGGGAATTGCGTAACACACTAAATTTAGCTATAGCTTTCATTTTGACAGTTCAATGTTACAGACGAATGAAAATAATTGTATCATCGATTTGAAGATGTAGTATTATACAGGGCTATTGGTAACAGATTGTGAATGATTGATAGTGTGTTATACAATTACCTACGGTGCTGTATTGCGCAAACGAATGTCTTGTAAATATTTTTTGTATTTTTAAGATTAGAAATATATTGTAGTAGGTATGTTAGTTGAGTAATTATTAAATATTCTGCTAATGTTATGTCTTGTTAATGTCGTGTGTGGTAAAGAATGTGGCAGCATTGTGAAAGAACTATTTTCATAATAAAAACAAAATTTTACATTTAGGTATGTTGTATTTTTTAGGGTTCCTAATGAAAAAAACAGAACCGTTATAGGATCACTCGTGTGTCTGTTTGTTTGTCTGTCGCAGCCTATTTGCTCCTAATCTACTGGACTGGTGACTAAATAATAACAGTCGCGCAGGTCGATCGATCGATCAAGTTAAGCTACGCTTGCCGTGGTGGGTCTGTGGATGGGTGACCATCTTTACATACCGAGACCCCTCCGTGCCTCGGAAAGCACGTTAAGCCGTTGGTCCCGGCTGTCATTCGTGGATCTTTGACAGTCGTTACGGGTAGTCAGAAGCCCGAAAGTCTGACAACCAGTCTTACCCTATACCCCTTGGGTATCGTATTACCCAGTAACTGGGTTGTGGAGGTCAGGTAGGCAGTCGCTCCATGTAAAATACTGGTATTCAGCTGCATCCGGTTAGACTGGAAGCCAACCCCTACATAGTTGGAAAAAGGCTAGGCAGATGACCACTGGACCGATTCAGTTGAAATTTGGAACACATGTGAATTTCTGTGACCCAAGTAACTATAACGTAAATAAATGAATTTTGAATATTGTGACACATCAAATGGCAGGGCTTGTTGTGAGGGTCTCAATTATGTTTGTATAATTTTAAACGGTTTTGAAGTTATTTAAGAAAAGATATGAATTTTACCATTCCTAAAATTTTTGGCTCAGTAGTTTCGTAAATAAGCACGCCCTTATATCCGAACCTATTGAGCATACAATTTTGAAAAAAAAAAAAGAAATTCGTTGTTTACTTGAGTAAGAACTAATTTTCTATCGAGCCCACTCCCTCTTGAAGAGAGGAGGCCTAGTAGTGTGCTAGCATTGGGAACATTATAGGCTGATTATGCTTGTAGATTACAGGCAACCCTATGAGAAGTCTATGATCTTACGTAATTAGGGTACCGGGGACACGATAGTACCCTACCTAATATAAGAGGGTATGAAAATACGACGAAACGCTTGGAGAAAAGGTAGGTCCTTTTCTCCAAGCGTTTCGTCGTATTTTCATACCCTCTTATCTTCGGCCTGGATAATGCTACAAGACCTCAAATTCTCAGGATAAAATGTAGTTAGCATACAAAACATACTGAGTTTCATTTGTCTAACTTTTATACTTTGGATTTTATTAATAACTAAATTACGTCGATTTCGTCACTGACTGACTCAATAATCAAAACCTCTAGGGCACTCCCCGAAGTCCTGGAAAGGTGAATTTGGTATGCAGGCAAACAACAAAAACATTAAGAAATCTGTAACTTTCACCTTCCATCTCCCTTAAAAGGTGGTGCAAGTCTGTATATAAAAGAAAACCTAGTACTTCCCGAAGTCCTAGAATGCTGTGTGTTGTGTCATGAAATAGTTCAATGGAATGGAACGGCCAAGCCATACATTTTGGCCAAGATGTAGAGTATGTAGAGTTAGGGACTTGGCTCTACATATTAGATCAGAAGGCCAATTCTCGTAATTTAAAACGTTGATAATCTAGTCGCAGTCTTTTCTCGGCGAAAAACAAATGTCAAAACTTGTCAAAAATGTAGGGAAATTAGAAGTATTATTGACAGATTGAGACTGAGATCACACTGTGAACGTTCTTAAAATTACGAGAATACTTCCCTCAGATACCTAACTTATAAACACTGAAAGCGTCATAGTCTTTGCAACCTACTTTACGTGAAATGTTTTTGGTGGGTAACATATTCATCGTACGGAACCCTCTTATGCGAGTTCAACTCGCACTTGTCCGATTTTTTTCATTAACTCTGGCTAAAAAGTAATAAAATTTAAGTATAAACTCACACTCTAAACCTCCATGCATGAACTCTCCGGACGCCGTTATCTACTGAAAAAGTATCATTATAAACGTTTTTGATTTCAGCAAGACAACCGCTGACAATGAGAATACTATTGTCCAGTAATGTCATCTGGAAAAAAAAGGTGTGACATGATTGTCATTCTTATATCATTTTTTTGCTAACCTAAAATGTTTTATCAAATGACTTGATTCTGCTATTTTGAGTTATTTTTTACGGTTATTTTTACAAATTTATTGAGCCAAATCTCGATTGTGTCGACACGTCCATTTAACACTTAAGATTTTTTTAATGCGTGACAATTTAATAATGATGACTTTACGTTAAAGTCACTCTGAAATGGAAAACGACCCGAATAACACAGTAAGTACTGACGTAGTAGAGGCGAAGATGCATTGCCCCCGTATGCAGCCGTAAGCGCGGCAATCACAAGAATCACTGGGAATGATGAAGAGATGATCTGTTCCACACCCGGTAAACATTTAAAGGTCCCTTGCAACGCGCATCCAATGAATATTCTTAAATTCTAGAACCTCTAAACATCTGAAATGCATGCTTCAAAAAATCGTTAGCCATGTGCAAAATATTATTTATAAACACACGGCATTGTTGTACTTAATCAAAACAATAGAATCGTTTTGGGATTATTATTTTTGTACTGAATTTTTCTGGCATAAAAGTTTACTTAGGTCACTCGAGTCTGCTGGTCAAACTTTATATTAGTCAAAAAATTTAATAAAAGGATGTCTGCCATCGTTTCAGTATTTCCAGAGTTTACTATAAACAAACATCCAAGCTGGCAAACAACTTTAAAAAAAATAAACCTCTGGAAACTTGCTATAATAATAATAATAGCCTCCCTGACCGTTTTCGGTCACGGTGGCCAATCTCAATGGAAATTAGCCAGGTACGCAGGAGATATTATAGTGCACAAGTGTGTGCGCAAACGCAGGTGCACTCTCTGTTCCTTTACTCTCATAGTCCGATGGGACGGCAATCGGCAAATGACACGACCGGGGAGAGTTCAGGCGCAGGACTAACGGCTTTACGTGCTTTCCGAGGCACGGGGGTATTAAACCGCCAACTTCCAAACTTCGGACTGTTACTAAGAAATTCCTAATGGAAAACCCAATAACACTTTGTCCGACCCAGGAATCGAACCCAGGACCCCACGCTCAGCAGTCGCGCTTGCAACCACAAGACCAACGGGGCAGTCTTCAAACTTGCTATATATAAGCTATCACGCATTTACATCGATTCTTCTTTTTATTTTAAACTTGTGTTAGTAATTTGGTTCGGTTATGGTACCAGACGGCGGGTCGCGAGACTGGACGGTGCATGTCGGTGGCGGCGATGCAGGCGCTGCACCGACTTCGCGAGTGCCGGCTGCTCTGCGACGCGATAGTGCGCGCGGACGACGGCGCCGCCTTTCCCGTGCACCGTGCCATACTCTCTGCCTGCAGCCCATACTTCCTGTACGATATTTATTAATAGCTAGTTAATAAAATTATTAAAACTCTCTGAAGTCCCGCAACTATAGAACATTCATTGGGGGAACGTAGACTTACAACAGGCCAAAGATCGTCAAAAAGTTTAGTCGAACGCATCACGATGCTGTACATTGAGCAAATGAAGAGGAGGTGTCTGGATAGGTTAGTTGGTTGTAGGGGTTAGTTTTGTCACAATTTGGATGAGATCTTTGTGCTGTTGTGAACAACTTACTTGCATTTACCTACGACTACGAACAAGTGGGAGCGCTGAATGTGTCAATTTCTTTTTCTATTTTGTCTGTACATACACACATAAACTCACGCCTTCTTCCCATGGGGGTAGGCAAAAACTATAGAACGCCACCTGCTACGATTCTTACTACTCATTTTGCCTTATTTACGTTCATACATGTGGTTATAGGTACACGCACGCCGGTTGCGAGTACTACGCACCTGATCTTTCTGAAGAACATCACCAACAAAGTCACTATAATTATGTCCTTCCAGGGCTTCCCTTCCTGGCGTTTCTATTCACATCTGCCTTGTAGAAACCCTTTTTGTCTGTATTTTGATAGAAAGGCCATCTTTGACAGTGAAAACTGAATGATGTTAAACACTTAATTAACAGGGCACTGTTTACAACAACACTGCACTCTCGCGAACAAAGCGATGTGCTAATATCGGGCGTGCGCTCGGAAATCCTGTTGCTGTTGATCGAGTACGCGTACCTGCGCCGCATCGACGTCACCGACACGAATGTTCACGAGCTACTGATGACTGCCGACTACCTCGCCTTCCTTGGCGTGCTGCAGCTTTGCTGCGACCATCTCAGAGTCTCTCTTAATCCGAAGAACTGTCTTGGTATTATGATGTTTGCGAGGTTAGTGGGATTTTATTAGACGGTATTTTTTTCTGCATGGTATAAATATGACATCCTGCGGAAACCGCCGTGACCTGGAACAAAATATTGGAGACATCCATCAACCCGTACAGGCCCGTGATTAGGTACGGATCGCTCCCTCTATTTTTCCCAGCAGTAAGAATATAGGCTGATTATATGGCACTACCGTCTCCCACTGCCAGATAATCAGCATATTTTTGGGATTGTTCAACTGTAGATGTACTGAAGTGCTGGCTTACTATACCAAGTTATTAAGATGCCAAAAGTAGACTAAGACTCAATAAATAACACTAGAGAGTAAATTCTGCCTATGTTTTTGGTTGGCTCAGTTATCTTCCACGCTGCATTTAATACTGTATTATAACTTCGGCTGCTCTTCTTTGCTAAAATGACTTTTCTAAAGTAAGCTAACTAACTAACATTAGGTGGCGTTGTTTCAGACGCGTGTTTTGTTATAAGCTCGAGGCAGACGGTAGACGTTACCTGCTGCGCTATTTCGTGACTGTAGCGACCCAAAGCGATGAATTCCTCCATTTGCCTCTCGAGGAACTCAACTCTATCATACTGGAAGACGAACTGAACGTGAAGAGTGAGGAAGTGGTCTGGGAAGCGGTGCTACGCTGGGTCAACTATGACCCGGACAGCCGCTGGCAGCATACTGTCAAACTGATGGGCAGTATACGACTCGGACTACTGGACACACAAGTAAATATTAGTTCCTTAGACAAATCCTTACATAGATATAATTGGTCATCATAGTTGGTATGGTGAAATTAGGAGTATGAACAAGCGAAGCTCGGAAGTAGAAGTGGATATTACACCTGATAATCTGTATGCTTTTGTGAGCATTACATTATTTTCAGTCACCTTCGTTGCAGGAAAATGATCAACGTGAATTTTGTTTCAGTTTTTCTTAGAAAACGTAAAAGACCATCCATACGTAACCGGCAACGAAGGTTCACGACCCATTATTATTGAAACCTTGAAGTTTCTGTACGACTTGGAGATGATTGCTCAGAGAGACGGTGAAGTCGCTACGCCGGAGATTGCCCGGCCTAGAGTCCCACACGAAGTAATGCTGTTCTTCCTTTCTAATTTTATATCTGTTTTATAAATCTTCATTATCATCATCATCATTCAACGACAGGTTCTGAACCTCCCGCACCCAGCAGATTCCCTCTTGACCAGGTCATCGGTTTCCCTTATTGGAGGTCTCTCTCTCTCTTCCTTAGCGGTTCGCCACCCAATTGGAGGTCTACCCGCGATACGATTTTATAAGTCTTAGTCAAAATTATTCATACTAATTTTATTTCCACTTCGCATTCTTCCTATCTTGTTTGTGTTTCAAGAAATATTCGCAAAAGATGTTCCTGCTGTGTCCTTTAGTGCTTTGTTTGAACCTACTAATTTAAAAGAACTAATTGCCGTTTGTTAATCCAGGTTCTATTTGCAATTGGAGGATGGAGCGGTGGTTCGCCTACAGCTTTTATCGAAACCTATGATACAAGAGCGGATCGCTGGATTAAGGTACGGTATAGCCTATGTGATTTAAAACGTTGTGCAAATTAACTTCTATTTGACAAATTAGCCAATGGCCCACCTGATGGTAAACTGTGTCACTACGGCGCTGCCTTAGGACATCGGCAAGAGAGAATGAGAGATCACAAATGCGTTGCCATCCCAGATACAATACAAAAAATACGATAGGCCACAGTAACAAGGTTTCGTTTTCTAAAGCTAAGTAAATGTTTTCTTCAGGTTGAGGAAGTAGACCCTGCAGGACCACGAGCGTATCACGGCACAGCTGTCCTGGGCTACTGCATCTACGTCATTGGTGGCTTTGACGGCATGGACTATTTCAACTCCTGTCGCTGTTTCGACGCAGTTACCAAGTCTTGGAGAGAGGTAACATTTAATTGACTGTTGTTTATGAAACTGCATAGTTATCAAGCAGTTAGCCCACCTGATGTTTAATTTTCACCAGCTGCAATATCAGTATCTCATTTGCCTGTGCCACTCATACCCTTCAAAACCGAACGAAAGCTTTCACAAAGAGCTCTTAATTACTACTTCGTTGTCCCACTGATTGACTGTTGTGGAGGTTTATGACCTAAATAATGTTTATTTATTAGTTATCAAGTTGATAAAACGAGCTATACAATACCTAAATTTTATTTAAAAAATCTTCTCGATTTAAAAGCACGAGTAAAATTGATTAAATTCCACACAAGAACGCACAAGCCGGTAGTTCCAATAAAGTCTCGAAATCTTGCTGTTATGCCAGTTTCGTCCTACTTTCCTCTCTTAAAATCTTAATCGGTGTCACTAAATCACTGTATAACGGAGATACAAAGGAATACTGGGTCTATCATTGCGGCATTTGCATAAATTTTTTGTCTATACAGGTAGCACCCATGAACGCACGCCGTTGCTACGTGTCAGTGGCAGTGCTAGGGGAGACGATATACGCGATGGGCGGGTACGACGGTCATCACCGACAGAATACGGCAGAGAGGTTCAACCACCGCACCAACCAGTGGTCGCTGGTCGCGCCCATGAACGCGCAGCGATCCGACGCGAGCGCAGCTGCATTAGACAGTGAGTGCAGTCTTCCTTCTTTATGTTTTGAAACAACCCGGGCGAGAAAGAGGCCAACGCCAAAGCACAACCACTCATCCAGATACTGTGATCAGAGTCCATGAACTTGACACTCTAGCCAAACTATAAGTCAAAAACGTGTAGAAGTCCTTACTCAGTCAATAAGTAAGATCAAAGTCCCTTGAATTACCCTGGTTTGAATTCTCTTATCGGATATCCCGGTGTCTGTTAGAGCGGTTCCGATCCGAATCCGAGAAATGCCGGTCCGAAGTGACCCTATTGTGTCCTATTTGTATGAGAGGTTGCGCACTAGATTCGAAGTCTATGCGTCCGAATTTAAAACATTCCCAATTCGGATTGAAGTCGGATCTTCAATTCGGATTCGGATCGGATGTAGTGCGAAACCACTGTTAGTCTTCAGAGATTCATTTTCGGGCGCACAGATTTCACTATAATAAGTTTAAGTTGGTACAGAAAAATAATAATTATGATTTTCGAATACATCCAGACTGGTAAAATTGAGGATAAGAAAAAAATTGTATCTCAACCAAATACGAGATAAATACCTACAACAATTGTTGTATTTAATAATTGGTCTTAATTAATTTGAACATGGTTGTTTAAGATAAGATTTACATAACGGGTGGCTTCAACGGGCAGGAGTGCATGAACAGCGTGGAGGTGTACGATCCTGACACGAACCAATGGACGAACCTAGCCCCCATGCGCTCGCGCAGATCCGGCGTCTCTTGTATCGCTTACCACAACAAGGTATTTAGGTATTATTGCTTGTAATCTTATTGTTCAGGCTTGGTATTTTTTAGTACACAACACTTTGGACCGTATTGGTAGATTTTGGGCATTTTTGCTGTGTATTCATAGCCTGTAGTGGGTGTAATATTGAGTCTTCGAAAATACCATAGACATCTTCATATCTGGCGGATTTAGTACATATATACTAAAATCATTTTGGGGTACGTCTCCGTGATTTTCTTTGAATACAGCCCTGAAAAATAATAGCTGCATACTATCTAGTAAATAACCGTTTCAGTGATACGGCTCATATCTATTTACATAACAAAAAGCCCCTACGCTCAGTCGCATAGATAATATTAATAAGCAAAGAAAAATATTATTAATGACATGTTTGAGCTATTAACTCAAAATGGTAAACGTTATCATTTCAGGATCAGCGTAGGTCATAATATTGCGTCGTAGTAATATTAAGAAAAATCCGCTATCAATATCTTCATATTCATTCCTTGTGAATACCAGTTTGGAAGATGAAGAAAGCACTAGTTTTAACTAGATTTATTCGAAACGGTCTATATACTGATGCCAAGTTTCTACGCCGCAAGAAACTTGAAGGAATCTCAAGAATTATTATAATTATGTACCTAATTGCATAATTAACATAAATAAAATATCAAACAGTAAATACCATAGAGTGCGAATGCGTATTTCTTTTCCAAATAGCAAGCGTTATGATGATTCTAATTGTTAAGACTGCGAAAAATTATATCGACTAGAACCTAGTCTAGCAAACATTCAACCACACTTGTTAAAAAAATATGATCCTTTTAAAAAAAAAATGTTTGTTTATGATCAGTTGCCAAATAAATATTATTCTTTCTTTTTGTTTCTATTCCCTACAAATAAGTAATCCTACAAAAAAATCACATTAAAGAAAATTATTTTCCTCATCCTTCATTTTTATATCCTAGATCTACGTGATTGGCGGTTTCAACGGCATTTCTCGAATGTGTAGCGGCGAGGTGTACGACCCCGCCGCCAACACCTGGGCCCCTGTCCCTGACATGTACAACCCTCGAAGCAACTTCGCCATAGAGGTCATTGACGACATGATCTTCGCAATCGGAGGCTTCAACGGAGTCACCACCATATACCATGTGGAGTGTTACGATGAGAGGACCAATGAGTGGTGAGTTTTAGAAAGCCCTTATTTCTTTTTTCGTGAATGGGCATGCTCTTCACCTCCATCTCGCCTGATGAAAAGCGACGGAAGACTGAGAATAAATAATAATAGTTTTGCGGAGGTTCAGGACCCGCGGGTAATTTCGTATAGAAGAAAGTGTTACTTATTTGGTGGTGGGCTAGTTTCTTTATTAAGTGAAAACAAACGTCCTACAGACAACATAATAAGCAGACATTTCATTCTTTATGGGAATCGGAAAAGCAGTCCCACCATGGCACCATACTTATTTACTTCATACGTCGTGTACCTATTTCTTTAGCGTGAAATAGTTTTCTCGTAATCGCATATGCAGCTCTGTAGTCGGCATTATCTTATGCATGCAATTAAGGAGCTAAGTGCCTTTTAATCACGTTATTCACAACAGCTTATATAACTTCGATTAAGTCTAATAATATCGTGACTGCACGTGGCGTGAGCGTTGGATAGGAGTAATCAGCCGATTATCTTTCTCTCTTCGAAGGCTTAGGGGCTTGTCTAGATTATTCCCTATTGGATCAAATGCGAGGTACTTATTGTTGAATAAGTAGTTAGCAGGGAGGCTGATTACAAAATTGCATCTATTAAGAGTTGTAATAATCTACCTACTTAATTGGTACCTATAGGCCATATGTTTGTTATGTGTTCTGTCGCTATCTATTATTTAGTATCTAATTATAACTTGGAGTTGTGTATGTGCTGAGATAATAAATATAGTAGTACAGTCAGTTTGCAGTAAACCTGATTGTTCCAGACATTTCTCCTACTTTCATAGCCTTATCATATTACTAGCAGCACCCCGCGGTTTCACCCGCATACCTAAGTGTCGATCCCGTGGGAATATCGGGATAAAAACTATCCTATTTCCTTTCCCGGGACTCAAACTATATACCAAATTTCATCTAAATCGGTTCAGCGGTTTAAGCGTCAAGAGCTAACAGACAGACAGACAGACACACTTTCGCATTTAACTATAATATTAGTATGGAATACGTCCTTAGGTTAGTACCTACAGCAAATGTTTACGGATATACGCACAAATGCTTGATGAGAAATAGTCGCATAGGGATAACCGCATTTCAACTTGTTTGTCAGTTTAATCTTAATTCTATCTGTAATGTCTCGTATTATAATAACAAGAGCAAACTCGATTTTCCCATTGATTTTCAAAAGCAAAAAAATAGCTATATCACAACATCCGACCAATTAAATAGGTACTAAGTACTGACTTATAGACCTACATTCATTTTCTATTTTGTCTTAGATTGGAACGGATGCTATGGTACCGAGCTAGTAAAAAAAACATAAGATCATTCATGTAGAAGACACAAATATTTTCTGAAACTGAACAAAACACGCTGAGGAGACACAAAGATTACCTACCGTCTGATGAAATTTACGTTCTTCACATTCATCACCATATTAATTAGGGATCAGTATGTGGGTTATCTGTCTATAATATGTACATACATCGTGATGGCTGCGTGAACATGTTTTTCTGGTCGGGTGCTGTATTCATAGAAAATATTTTGAATATCCGGCAATATCATATTCGGAGCACGATGTATAGGTATATCGGGCGACAAGCTTTGGGGACGGAGAGTCTAATGTATGTAGTGGGATTTAAATTTCTATACAGGGTAGCAGGGACATCAACTCGCAACCTCTTCCCATGGATTTAGTACATGATTCTGAACGCCCCTGTGTCGAACTTTTTTCATATAAAAAGTGCACCTACGCGATCAAAATGTATGGAACAGCATTCTTTTTTTTTTTAATAATTTTTTAATCTACGCCTGGGGATCTAGAATCATGTGCTGAATTCATGGTTACAGTTTGCGCGTTGATTTCCTTGCCAGCCTGTATAAGAAGTTCATACATTAGCATAATACCATAGAAGGTAGGGTAGAATGAAACGCAACTCATTAATACAGACTTCGATACCTTTAAGTAATGATTGCTAAAACGACTTAAGAGGCAACGGTAAAAATAACAATTCATTAAATGGGTTCTACAAACAAAGTGTTTAGTTGTCTTAGCTCGTTTTATACCAAGTGGATGCAATATTTCGGTTTTATGTAATCTGTACCAAACTATTTTTTATTATGAAGAAATACAGTATTTGTTTACATGCAAAAAAGTATTTTTCAACACACTTGCTCGTAAAGTGGCTCTTATTGAACCGCTTTTAGGTCCATAATGGAGTGTATTACGAACGCGTGCTTTTTCTTTACTTTAATCCACATGTTCTGTAATACCACAGATAACTATTTACTAGTCGGAGACGCGCGCTTTTTTAATCTCATCAAACCCTGCGTTCCGAATTGGGAAATAACCGATGTGTTCCGAATTGGGAAATAACCGAATTAGCGTGAGCGCGATAACGATAACGATGTCCCGTGAATCGTCATAGATGACGTCATGACATTCGCCATCTTGCGATAATGCCGACCATGCCCTAGAATAATATCACCGTGAGCGCTGTCAAAAATGACAGTGTGTGTATGAGGTTGTGTCAGTGTGTGTTTTGTTTTGAGTTGCATCATCTTTAAATTAAACTAACGTGGCATTTTTGAAATAGTGCTTCTGGCTGACAGTCGCCACCTAACCAAAGAAGAAGAACTGAAGAAGAAATGTGGTGTTTATACAAAGAAATACTGTAATAATATCTTTTTTACATTGTGTAAGCACTGTCATGTGAGCGCGTTCACGAGTGTTCCGAATTGTTGCCAGCTCTCAGCAGTCATAATAGTAATATCTAAATCGGAACGCATGTGAGATGATGCATGGACGTAATATTACGTCCATGGAGATGATGTGAGCGCTGTGATGTGAGCGATTATAGCTAATTCGGAAAGCGCCCAAAGAGACTTCATGCCGAAAGAAAAAATCCGCGGGCTATATTTCAATTTTTTTTTAAATAGTCTGTATTGTCCTTGGTCGCAAAATGAACTCGCACCGGGACCACAGACAATTTAAGGTGAATGCGCAGTGGTAGACCGCGAAATTCTTAGGTTTTTTGCAATTTTCAGGTTTGTGTTTATTATATTTTTTCTATAGGCTGTATCGGTTTTGTCTGTGCCATAGATTAATATATTTAAAATGAGTCAATGTTGCGCGCGCATCGCTAGTGCTGGCTAGCATGGCGCGCGGGAAAACAAAACCAGCGCGCCATTTTCCATACAAGTTAATATTTAACAATACAAGTCTGTTTTTTTTCCTCGCAAGTGTGTTGAAAAACGTCGTATGAAACGCGTGTGCATTAATCAATATACACTCGGCTTTCTTATCGCTCTCGCCTGCGGCTCGCGCGATAATATCGCCTCGTGCATAATGATCAACATAGCACACATGTATCATAATGTACTATTATCGTTTCGTTGTTATTAACCTACTGCATCAAAGTCACAGACATCTTAAATAATAAACAAAGAATATTTTCTTCGTAATATCAAATAGCCATTATAATCTATAGTAAAAACTAAAACGACCCTAAAATACAAAATGGCGATTAGGTTATCGGTTATTACAAGTCGTCAAGTCTGTTAAAATAATAAAATAAACAGTTTTACTAAAAACTGAATTTTTCAAACAAAATAAATAGCGTAAAATTGGTCCAAAAAATCACCCTTGAATATAATAAGAGACTAGACACGCGCGGGGCGATGGTCTCAACAATTCAACACAAACTTTATGGTCTTGTTACCAAATTATCAGAAAATAAAATAAAATGTTGTTAAATACTAAAATGAGATTTTAAACTTTATCGCTAAAGTGTAGGTAAGGTTCAAAGTTGATTGGGAAAATTTGACAGTTTCGGGTAGCTTGATGTGGTGGCGTCTGTACCTGATGTTTATAAACGTTTTGAACATTGGCACTAATCGATCGATTCGGCAGGTACGAGGCAACAGACATGAACATCTACCGGTCGGCGCTGTCGGCATGCGTGATCATGGGCCTGCCCAATGTGTACGACTACATCCACAAGCACCGCGAGCGGCTCATGGAAGAAAAGCGGCAGAAGATCTTGCTGTCAGAGACGGCGAGGCACGGACAGCACCGCACGGCCTTGCCTGATGTTAGTACATTTTTCTTTTATTCACCTAAACCACCCATGTATGCAGTGCCGGATTAGCCCCTAAGCAAATTAAGCAATTGCTTAGGGCATCACGTCTCGAGGGGCACCATATGGCAGAAATAGCACCGAAACAGTATTTGCTAGCACATGAAAGGCAAGGCTGTTTATCAGCAAGATATTACAAGACCCAAAAGTCACTCTAGAGACGTGCGCCAATCTTTACAAATCGCTCATCGATGTTTTGGAAAAATACGAGGTGACTAGTGGAGGCCCTTACGGGCGTGGATTGCTTAGGGCATCAAGTAGTCATAATCCGGCACTGCATGTATGCATTCGACCATGCGAACCGTAATAATTCGCACCCTATAGATACAAAAACCACTAGTATCGCCATTCATCTTTTATTTTCTTTAAAAAGTAGAAATAACTTGGTCTGTGACCAAACAATAGTCGGTCTAAATACTGTGATTAACAACCTCTTGCAGGCCACTACGCCGAGTTTTTATAGGTTTTCGTAGCTGGCTACGGGAAAACCGTACAAGTACGATACATTATTATGTTTCGTTGTAGACTTCTACGTGGCAGATAGGTATTATTCAATTCAATTCCTATTTCGATCAACAGTTGGATCATACAATACAATAGCATTAGATACATTAAATTAAAATAAAATATAGAAAAATAATCAAAAATAAGACAAAACGCAACACACAATTTCATAATTACTTACAGATTAAATTGGCAAGTCAACAAATTTATTAAAAAAATATTATTATTATTTATGTGTGTATTTTTATTAATTAATTATTATGTGTTGTTGATACATATACACATACATACATAAGCGCTATTCGAACAAGTGATGTGGAAAGATATTGGTAGGTACCTACCTACCTGTACCTAGTAAACACTCATTACTTTCGTAGACCCCTGCTACGACCGTCGTTGTTGATGCGCGCTACGAGATTACCTATTTTTATTTATAGTCGATTACGGGCGCTGAATGTGAATGTTATGTGGCACTAACCTTTGAATGAGTTACATCATACATCATTTCTTGACCCCCGAAATTATTGTAGAGGTCAATACACCCAGTTTACGCAGTAGTATTTAAAGCAAATAGGCTACGGTGACGGAATCAAAAGCTATTGTTTAAATTCGTTATCAACATAACATCAGCCAGATGACGTTCAAAGTTAGAAAAAACGCCCGATTACCAAACTTGTTACATGCGCAGTATTTGCGGTCAGCTAAAGAGCAGTTTGTCTACGATCGAGAATAATCTACCATAAACCAATAATATTTTTAATTGTAATTATGATACCGTACCCACACTACTTTGACCTTTTTAAGCAAAAGAAACAACTAAAGTTGGCCGTTTACGAGAACGCGCGTACCTATTCGTTTGTATGAAACTGGCAGATGTCAACATCTACCAGTTTGATACAAACGAATACGTTTTTTGCGAATTTGTTCTATATTAGAGCTACTAGGATTGTCACACTGACAGGTGTCAGGGACGCATTCTCTCGACGGCCGGACTGTAAGAGTTGTTGCTTGTTTGAGAAATAACATAACTTGGGCGTTAATAATAACAGCATCGAGCTTTAGAAAGAGACTAAAGGCTGTCTCAATAAGAGTGCACTATTTAAATTTGTTGTAATTATATTTTCGTGCCAATGGTAGCTCTGAAATTTGACAGCTGTCGCCTATGATTGGCCCGATATTAAAATTAGAGCGCTAAACAAACGAAGAACGCTTTATAATATTGTGAAAACCACAAAAATGGGGAACGTAACGCTGAGACCGCTCGCAAACTTCGCGGAATTTCGTTCTTGTGATGGCCTCAACTGGATGGCTTTGATCTAGACGACATGTGACACCTGCCCCACCCGCGCATGAATTAATCGATTTATTGCAGCAACGATTTCCAGACCAAATCATCTCACGAAATTCTGATGTCAACTGGCCACCAAGACCATACTATTTAACGCCGTGCGAACGCCGTGCGATTTCTTTCTTTGCATATTAAGCATAATCGCGCCTTCGCGCGTCATTCGGTAAGATACAGCCACATTTTTGTCAAAAAGAAGTCGGTTAAAGAGCAATAGCCTGTCAAGCGGCCGCGGATTTACCGGATATTTTATTCCGTACTTAATCGGAACATGTCGACTTTACAATGCAATAAAAATAACACAACTCGCTCAAAAAATACTTTATTTTTAAATGAAGTAGTACACTCTTATTGAGACAACCTCTATATGAGTGAGGTGACAAAGGCGCTGGCGCTGTACAAAGCCGAACACTATCTAAAACTTCATCGAATGTACCTACAGCCATATATAGTCGTCGAGCGTCGACCAGTCGAGATTGTGAAGGATAGGTTTTGTGTTAATGGCAGAGGCGTAACTAGGGTGGGGCAAGTAGGGCACGAGCCCCGGGCGCCTATCGAGGGGGAGCGCAAAATCGCCAATTATTCAACTAAAAAAACAATGTACACTACAATAATTATTGCAGTATAATTGCAGTATCCATCGGAAGTTGTTGGCGATCGATCTTTTAATGAGTTGAAATTTGTACTTTCAAGAAAGGTTTATAGTATGCGACCTAGCTTTGCTCAGTGTAGAGCTAAAAGTGTCGGATAAAATTAATGAAAACATCATCGATATGTTTGCGTCGCAGAAGGCCAGAAAGGTGCAGTTGTAAATGTAAAAGGTTTTAGGTACGGACTTACTTTCGTTATAAACAAGAAAATAAAGTAAAATTTATGATTGTTTTATTTAGTGTACCTGTCTGATTTTTCATATTACTTATAAAAATTTACGAAGGGGCGCAACTATGATGCGTGCCCTAGGCGCTTTTTTCTATAGGTAGGTACGCCCTGGTAATGGTTTGCTGAAGAAACAGACAAATCTTTAGGTCAATGTAAGCTACGTCTTGTTTTACTGTATCAAATGCCATTGTATCAGCATCACAGTAAAATGTTTATTTTCAGATAAATGTGTTTTGGTGGACTGTTTTATCATGCGTAACAAAAACAGTAATGTGTATTTTACCGTAGGGTTCCTTACGCCTAGGTATTTTTATTTTGTCTTTGAAAGAAATAAAGAAATGGAATTTCAGGATTCAATCTAAACAATTTTCGATAATTTTTGAGTTAGTCTGCAACATTCATTTGCCGTAGTATTTAATTTATTTCCTCTCTTTCTCCTTTAATAGCCCGTCCGCGCGTCCTTGACTAGCTAGACTAACAGCGAATTATCGAATGTTTCGAGATTCACGAAGAGTAAATCACCGTTACTTTATAATGGTCATGCTCACAGCACGGAACCTTAAAAAATGCGATAGCCGAAAGGTCAATGGTCAGCTAAAAAAATGCGAACTCATTAAGACTGATACTAAAAGTTAGCAGTTAGCCCCGACCGTGACTGGGGGCCCTAACACTTGGGACATTCCTCACATTGTTATTGTGAATGTCCATACATTGTTATTATGAATGTTTTCCAACAGAACTCTTAATTATTATGATTCATTATTGCGTGCCTCGCAATAAAAAAACAAGACGCACCTCTGTCTTATGTTTTAGCTTTTTTATCTAATAAACTACGTAGGTTCATCTAACTCTACGTAGATACGAATTTATTTAACAACACTTTTTATTTTACGAACATAATAGTAGCAGTAGCTTCTGTAGCTGTATGTAACAGTAAGGGTCACAATCACAACAGTAGAGGTCATTTATCACATCTAGGTACTTTCTGTTTTTTCATAAATCACTATCTATAGAATCACTAGACGCCAAAAAGTCGTCGATTTTTCGGTCTTGGATATTCAAATTGTTCTTTGCAGAGTAACCGGCCGTGGTTGGTGCAGGTTCATCTGATGGAAGACAACGACGACATGCTCGAGCAACTCGGGTTGATGGAGAACCAGGCCGCCAACAACGATGCGCCTGCGCCTCCCCCACCTCCGCCACCGCCCCCGCCTCTTCCCCCGCAACCTATGGAGCAGGACTAGTGCACTCCAAGGTAGCATGCTATAACATGAGTAGGTGTCGAATGTGGAAAGTTGTCTCCTAGAACGTTGGGGACCTTGCATCGGTACACAGGTCTCTAAACAAAAGATATTCGACGAGAGAGGCAATGGAAAAAACATTTTCGTTTCAGACACTTGCAGGACGGATGTGCCTCATTTCTAATCAATCAGGTATATCAAGTACCTAAGTATTATTTGGGAACTCTAGATACATAATATACTTAGGTGGTCGTCGTAAACTTTGTAGGTATGAGGTTCGACCCCGCGCCGCGTGCCAATCATTAATACTGAACGGGTGATTGCACGTGACAAAAGGGAGGGGAAGCAGAGTTGTATACTAAGTATTCCATTCTAATTACCTATGAAGCCGAGCTACAGCTAAAAATGCCAACTATAGAGGGTGTGCCTAAAACTATTTTATTACAAAAAAAGTACGAGGCAGATTTAGTGCCTACCTATTGGTATTGTTATCGTATGTTAAAAGTTAAAGTCAGTAAAGTTTTACCTATATTTATTTAATATCTTTATCTCGTGGCGCAAAATAACCTAGTAGTTCACGTGCTTGACGCCTGCAATGTTTCAAACAAACAAAACACAGCACAATTATGTCAATAAATAATTATACAATCTCTGTAGAAGTGTAGATGCATAATGTGATTCATTATTCACTTATTATAGGTCCAAGTCAATAAATTCTACTCAAAAGGGTTTATTTATAAACGTTGCTTAAAGTTAAGTACTGATTAGCGACTGTTTAACCATACATTTTTGACGTTTAAACGTGTCTTATCTTTAAGCAACTTTTTTAAATAAACCTCTAATTTAACAATGTATTGGTTATTTTAATAATACCCTCTTTTTCCAGGTCTCACAGTAACTTTTCTGTTAGTCGAAAAGCCTACCCTACTCTAGTAATCTACCTAATCAATAAGATGAAGAAATAAAAGTCTTAGGAAAAAGTATAGTGAAGTTAATATTATGTAAAATTATTATGTAACCGTCCTTTATTTTTAAAAATATTTACCTTTATTATAGCAATTTTGGCATATTTATAATGTTGTGATATTTTCATAATGTGAATCATTCCTGTATTTTTGGAATATTTTTGAAAATTGTATGAAATTTTTCAGACAAGTATATGATACTTAATAAGAAAGAATTATCGTTGTTTTAATTATTTTATCATCATAGTAAGAGACTTCATAATGTAAACATTCAACATTTACATAATGTAAAAGATTACATTACAGATAAAATAAAAATTTCGCACATTTTCGTAGCAAGCGTAGCCGCGTAGCAATCTCGTAGCCGTTGCCTACGAGATTGCTACATTTCGATAAACATTATTTTTCAGAACCCTTTATTTTGATTTAATTCTGGATTTAAATAACTATTAACTAGAAAATAATTATGTTTGGTTAAATCTACTATCTTAAAGCTAGGTTCAAATATACGAGCTGTAGAAGCGCGCTGGAGCGCATTGCACGTGTGAACTGAACAGAACATAGATTAAAATGTTCTCAACTGCTATTTGTGGGAATTCGAATTTCCAAGCTTACTTATTAGCCTAAGATATTCTGATAACCTCAGTAGGTTAGCAGAATACAGGTAGGTATATATATAATAAGAAAAACACGACAAATATAAATAACAACATTTTATCTTTCTCTCCTATTATGTCATGTACAAAAACTTTCTTTTATCAATAAAAAAGTATTTCATATAGCTTA
This sequence comes from Oligia fasciuncula, assembly GCA_963082905.1. Lineage (NCBI taxonomy): Eukaryota > Metazoa > Arthropoda > Insecta > Lepidoptera > Noctuidae > Oligia > Oligia fasciuncula. The sequence continues at coordinate 7,358,162 of OY720395.1, read as the reverse complement.
TTAATAATTCGAACCTTGATTAAACATCAAATTGTCGATCGTTCTTCTCACAAACTGCTTCACTGATGGCGCTGGCCTGCGCCAAAGTTTGAACACTTGAGTCTGCAGCCATGTGCTGCCACACGCGCTCCGTCCACACCACCGCCGAGAAACACGCACCGTTGCTGATGAACGCGCGCAGCGTGACCGCACCCACTCCGCGACCCATGCTCCGCCAGCCATCCGCGCGCACAGACTGCACAAAACAGTCCCATGCACCCGCGTACTTCCCTAACACGTCTCCTTGGTACCTCGATTTCACCACATCAATAGGATATAATACCACCCACGACAAAGCTCCTGCCGTACCTCCTGCCATAAACACTTTCATCACAGATTGATCTCCTCGAGTCATCGCCTCGTATGAGGTGAAGTAGATCGCCAACGCCGGGCTATCACGCACCATCGTCACACCAAGTCCACGGAAAAGTGCTTTGAAGCCTCCAGTTCGTACGATGTGGCGGGCTCCGGCCAACGCCCCCGACGGCATGCCATCTCCGGGCTTGGACAACTGTTGCCGTGTCTTAACTAACTCGACGGGAGCACACGCGAAACTTTGGAGCAGGCCCGCGGCTGCCCCGGCCGTCGCATGTGTCCTCAAAGCATCTGGATTGGGCAATGCCCGTCTCGTATTCCCATATGCTCCAAAAACTATAGCATTAACAGCCGCTATTCCACCCAAAGGAGCACCTACTCCACGGTAAGCGGTGGACAACGTTCCTCCTTTCAAAAGAGCCTTCGTGCATTGCATCGCACTACCTCTACCAGATTGTATGTGCACTTTCAATGTATCCAAAGGATGACCAGCAATGATTCCCGCACAACCTGAAATCCAACACAATGTATTAATTCATCAATATCATCAAATTAGTAAAGTAATGCGAAGTTATAGATATTAATTATATTTATCTTACCCCCTATACATCCAGCTACGAAATCTAGCGCCATATTTGCAAGCGTACAAAATTTCTTTCACTAGATGTGCCTGCAAAAAAAGTACATGTTAATCGTCCATTCGTAACTTGCATATTTGACACCAAAAGTATTGAAGAATGCTTTACCTAATAAGATAAAGCTATGATAGTAATTGGTTTACAATAATTTAAATATCATGCTTTACAAGGATGATTGTCATCGCCGGGGACTGTACAATGAATAGCCATTCTGTAGAAGATTATGCGTCAGCCTATCGGTAATCATTTATTTACATAAACCTTTTTGTTGACCTTCAGTAAGTTCATTATCTGAGAAGAGCGTTAGTTGTGCTTACCTTCGCGTTCAAATAAGGTAGTCGTAATGAGAATTCACGTTGTCTCCACTTGAGGTGACGCCAATGAACATATTGGTAGAGACTAGAGCAGCTGGGAGTGGTCGCACGGCGGTCCAGCCTCTCGGATATGTAGTTTGAGTATGCGCTGCACGGATGCTATGCTGCGGTCTCGCCGCCTGCCCGCTCGATCGCGATACTTCCACACGCATTATCTTCTCCTTTGGGTCATTCTTATCACAAGGGTCAAATACGTCTTTGAAACAAAATAATGACACCTACGCTAATAATAATTCATGCTGCAAATTTTTCCATTTATATGTGACAATAATTGTAATTTTATTATTTTGTAATTAATTTTAAATGTTATTTTTATACTAATTGATGCCTGACAAAAACAACAATGACAGAAATCTTAGCCCAGAATGTAACAGAACAACATCAGTTACTGTAGGTACCTACCTACATAACTTATGAGATAAGCAATAGCAAACAAATTCTTTAAGATTATTGAATGAACTCAATAACTATGTAGGTACATACCTATTACCTAGACGAAATCCTTAAACCTATTTATAATTTTAATGACAAAGACAAAGACATTTATTCGTTGGATATGGTAGGTACAAAGTTGGTTGGTACAAATGGATCAGTTCAACACATCTTTTACACTATAAACTCTAATAATAAACAATACAAAACACTTAATACTATGGACATTTTATACTCTAATAATAATATGTACCTACACAATATCAAATAAAAACACAATAATAAAAACATTTCTATTATCTAACTAAATAAACCTACCTTATTATAAAAAAATGTAGGTATATAATATCTATATTATTTCCTTATTTACCCTTATAATCAAAAAATTCTTTTAGAGTGTAAAAATTATTTTGGAGAAGCCAATTTTTCAAACTTTTTTTGAAAAAATTAAATGGTAGTTCTCCTAACACTTTTGGAATATTGTTATATATTTTAATAGACATAAGGTAGCTGTTTGTGTAGTGGAGAGTGCTACTACAAAATTGGTTTTTTAACTTGGTGGGGTCTCTTTTTCCAAATCTATTATTTTCGGTTACTGTGGAGAAGTGAGAGTTTTTCTTGACAAATATGGCTATTTAAAAAATTTAAGTAGAAGATAGAGTTAGAACCTTTAGCTTTTTAAAAATTGGTCTACAGCTCTCGTATGGAGGCGCCCTAGTTATTGCTCGCAAGCATTTTTTTTGCGCTATGAAAGCTCTTTGCCTATGGATGCCTAGACTATGTACCAGATTGTAGGTATGTAGATTAAATTGAGCTATTTTCTACGAAGGAATTGAATTGTATGAATTAGCTATTGAGGGATCAATGACTGAAACGAATAATTGCCGATTAAGAATAGGAAAAGAGATCTGCAATTATAGATCTCTCTTCCTATTCTTAAACACGGATCTTCCCAATGCTGAGTGTAGATCATCACAATAACGCCATTCTTCACTTCCTTGGGAGTAGTTGGGGGCATGCGATATCTGTCATCCAATTCTTTCCTGCTGCCTTGTGACTCTTGTGAGCAAGTCATCACTTCATCAGTGCACCTCGCGCGTGGCCTGCCTACGCTCCTATGGCCAGCAAACTAGCTGGTCGCGTTTTAATAACTTGCATAGCTTTATAGATGCACAAACGTAGCGAACAAGCTCATATCCGTTAAGAAATATAACATTATCTCTAGAACAGGGGAGACCTTTCACCCCCAAATAGATGTTGTTGACCGCGACGAATACCAACGTAGGTACATTATTCAAATGGAGAAATTTCAATAACATCTAGAGGTACCTACAGTCAGTGGCCAACATTATCTGACCCACTTGAGTGATAGCGAATTTGAACCTTATCGTGAATATTTGGAATACTCCGAGCAATCATTTCGATATATCATGTTGTTAAGCGATTTTAATCATTATATTGTGGTTGTTAAGGTTGAATGGCTAATGAGTTTCACGACTACTAAAAAAAAAACCGGGCAAGAGCAAGTCGGACTCGCGCACCGAGGGTTCCGTACCATCATAATTATGTTTCTAAATTTTCTTCGTAGAGGCCTATATTCGTCAGAGAATTTTAACACCATGCACTGCGGTATAGGTTATTACAGTTTTATGTCAGCGCCATCTCTTGACCGATAGTGGAACTAATGTAACTTTCGTTGATGATTTCTGAAAAACTGAGCTATTTAGAGACTTCGTTTTATTTTTCCTGTAATCTTTACATAAACTTCTGTCACATAGAATAATTTCAGATTTATCTCTTTGCAAACTTCGGAGATAAGGGGGGGGGGGCGGTATTTTTTTACATTTTTCATCAAAAGTCGAAAACTATGTCTAAAAAAAAAGAAAAAATGATGGAGAATGTGCAAACTGCGCTCTTTCATATGATACCCCACATGCCCTGTAGCTTCGAATTTTTCAGACCCTCTTTCAGTCCCTGTTGCCAGTGCCGTAAATAGGGCGGTGCCAGCGGTGCCCAGGCACAGGGCGCAGACCCTGGAGGGGCGCAGAAATAACCAGACCTGGGCCACTAACAATACCTATTATTTATTTATTTATACGTGTGGATTCGCGTCGTCCGCGTATTTCTTCTTACAAATAAATAATAATCGTAAAAGTTTGTGAAGAATGTGATATCGAAGACGATTTTCCTGAAAAGCGTAAAAAGCGTCTTTACTCGCGTAAAGAGGTCGGCAAGCTCTTTGAGAGATTGATTGCGGGCCGCCGCGTCGGGCACCTGCTGAGGACGGGGCCGGATCTGGCGGATAGCCAGTTTGGCTTCCGCAAGGGGCGCTCAACGGGGGACGCCATCATGCGCGTGAGAGCCCTCACGACGGGGGACGCGGTGTCCCGGGGTGGGGTCGTCGTGGCGGTGTCACTCGACATCGCCATCGCGTTTAACACCCTGCCCTGGAGCTGCATTGTCGAGCCACTCCGGTATCACCGGGTGCCGACCTACCTCCGTCGAATAGTCGAGGCGTATTTGACAGACAGAGCCGTCATCAACCCCGGTCGCGACGGGGAGTGGAACCGGCGAGAGATGTCGTGCGGTGTCCCGCAGGGATCGGTTCTGGGGTCGTTCCTGTGGGACATCGGCTACGACTGGGTGCTGCGGGCCGACCTCCGATGGCGTCAGCGTGGTTTGCTACGCTGACGACGCGCTGGTCCTGGCGCAGGGGAGGTAGCATCAGGCGCGGCCGACGCGATGACACGCGGGGTTCCGATAGTCGTGGAGAGGATCCGGCAGTTGGGTCTGGAGGTGGCATTGCATAAGTCCGAGGCCATTTCGTTTCATAGGCCCCGGAACGCGCCACCATCGGGATCCCAACTAACGGTAGGATTCGAGGGGTTCATATCGCCGTCGAGACGACGATGAAATACCTGGGTCTCGTCCTCGACAGCCGGTGGAAGTTCGTCGAGCACTTCCGACGTTTGGCCCCCAAACTAGAACGGGCCGGGACCGCCTTCAAGCGGCTCTTGCCGAACCTGAGGGGGCCAAACGCCTCCTGCCGGAGGCTTTACGCGGGGTTCGTGCGGTCCATGGCCCTATACGGGGCCCCGGTGTGGGCGCATTCACTGCGGCGGCGAGCCGCCCACTACCTGAACGCGCCCCAGAAGGTGGTAGCCGTAAGGCTTATCCGGGGCTACCGCACGATCTCGTGCGAGGCGGCAAGCCTCCTTGCCGGACTGCCGCCATGGGATCTGGATAGTCCTCGCGCGCCTGTATTAGTGGCGCGCGGAGGGACTACGCCGGGGGGAAGATCTCCGGCGTGACCTCATGGCGACATGGAAAGAGCGACTGTCGCAACCCAGCGCAGGGCACGTCACGATAGTGGCGATAAGACCCCTCTTTGAGGAGTGGCTAGAGAGGCACCACGGCGCCCTCACCTACCGCCTGACGCAGATCCGCCTGACACGGAAGTTTTGGGGAATTCCTGCACATCATCAGGCGGGAGGAAACGCCCGGGTGTCACCATTGCCAGGATCGCCCAGAGGACACGGTGGAGGACTGCCCCGCTTAGGCGGAGCACCGCCGTGTCCTTGTAGAGGCGATCGGCAGCGGCGGCGACCTCTCGCGTCCGTCCCTGGTGTAAGCCATGGTCTGGGGCGAGAGGGAGTGGGAGGCAGTCACCTTCTTCTGCGAAGCAGTCATGCTAGCAAAGGAGGTGGCGGGACGGCTCAGGGAGAGAGCCTCCCGTCCCAGTCGCCGCGGGAGAAGCTCCGGGCGTCGGGAGCCGCGTGACAACTCCCGGCCTCCGTAGGCGTGGACCTGCGGGCGGAGAGTAATGGGTAGCTCACCGTCCGATCAGGACCAGGCCCGTGCCGGATGGCGCGTACGTGTTCCACGCGTGCCTCAAAGATATGTCAGCATCGAGGAATGGGCCCCTTAGGACCGAAGCCTGCCGGGTCAGCGGGATTGTCCCAAAGGGTTACCGCTGGCCCGGAACATAAAGGGCTAAGGAAGGAACACGGGTGGGTTTTAGTCAGTAAGAGTCTGACACTCCCTTCCGCTCCACCCAGAGCGGATCATTTGATGATTTCCCATACGAAAAAAAAAAAAAAAAAGGGCTCGGATATAGCAGCTCGCACCGGGCGCATAAAAGGCTAATTACGGCACTGCCTGTTGCAAGAAATATACATATATTTTTATTTATTTCTTATATGCAAAATAGTTGGGCAAACGTCATCTAAAACTATTCCAAATTTCAAGTTGATAGCATTAGGAGTTCTTGAGATATCCAGCTGTGACAGACAGACAGACAGACTTAGTCTCACCATAAGGGTTCCGTTTTTACCATTTTGGTGCGGAACCCTAAAAAGCCTTTCATTTCTTGCAAAAGTTAAATACATATTAAGTAGGTATGTAATTACTATTTATCTTAAGTTAGTAAAGTAGGTAATGTAAGTACCTATACGAGTTACCTATAATAATATTACCTATATAAATTAGGGTTAGATGTATTGATGAACTTATTACTTTTTTATATACCGACTAGCAGCGCCCCGCGGTTTCACCCGCGTGACGGCGTATATCATGGGAATATCGGGATAAAAAGTATCCTATGTGTTAATCAGGAAATGGTCTAACTATGTGCCAATTTTCATCCAAATCTATTCAGCGGTTTACGCGTGATTGAGTAACAAACATCCAAACATCTTCACAAACTTTCACATTTATAGGTAATATTAGTAGGATTCACTAACTATAAATTTCTATCTGACTATCAACACAGAATTAACTCAGGGGTCAAGGCATCTTTTAAAGCCCACAATTATTGCTACAGAACAATATTTGATAACGTCTGGAATATTCTTGTGAAGAAATAAAGAAGCTTTGAGTTGACCTGTCCCAACATACGAGGCCGCACGGTAGGTAGTTTACTTATCCTTCTATAATAGAGCCAGCTAGTGAATATCGTATGAGCATAAAAAAGTTTTAATTATGTATGTACATCCAAGAGCCGCGTGTATTGATATATCAGATACTTATACAAACACACTAGATACAACCGGCATGGCGGCACTGATATCTATGTTATGTAGGTACCTACATACTCATACAGTTTTGGCAGTTATCGTAAATCACACCCATATTCCATTTTGTGACTGAATGTAGGTAAGTTGGCACATTCAGTCGGTAGTGTGTTGGTAAATTATTGCACTTATAATAATTTACTAAGTATTTTTTTTTACATTTTTCATCAAACGTCGAAAACTATGCGGCCTAAAAAATAAAGAAAAAATGTTTGAAAATGTGCAAACTGCGCTCTTTCATATGATACCCCACATGCCCTAGTAGCCCCACTTCGAATTTTTCAGACCCCCTTTCAGTCCCTGTTGCAAAAAATATACATATATTTTTATTTCTTTCTAATTTGCAAAATACTTAGGCAAACGTCATCTAAAACTATTCTAAATTTCAAGTTGATAGCATTAGTAGTTCTTCAGATATCCAGCTGTGACAGACAGACAGACGGACAGACAGACTGAGTCTCGCCAAAAGGGTTCCTTTTTACCATTTTGGTACGGAACCCTAAAAAGATGCTGAGAAGATTGAACGAAGGTGGACCAAGAGCTAAATGCACTCACTCACACTGCGCATCTTGTATACTGCCGGTCGATTCTGTAAAAATCTCACCGTGAAAAACTTAGGTGAAATGATTTTGTTTTTGCTAGGAATTGACACTATTGACAGCTCACTCTAAGTTTTCACGGTGAGTTTTTTTAGAGAATAGCACCGCTGCACTGTACAGTCTGCAAACCTGTTAGGCGGGTTTTAGAGTCGCGCTGACCGCACGCTGATGGTCAGCGCTGATGGGTCGATATGCTATGTAGTAAGGTAGCGTTTCTGAGTAATGCTGACCGCTCAGCGCTGACGGCTCATACGTTTCGCTGTCCGCGCCGACCACGGAAGAGATAAATTTATCTATTCCGTAGCGCCGACGATCAGCGTGCGGTCAGCGCGACTCTAAAACCAGCCTTATGGAGGATCATACGATCTGCTCTTGGCCATTTTCCTGCTAGATGGCGCTGAAGTCAACATTTTTAGTTTATTTTGTTTTATGTGTCATTGGCACATCAGTACCTAAGTCGTAGAAGTAGTTGACGCAGTTATCGGACATTACACTATATTGAATTTGGTCATAACATTGCCTCAAAATCCACCCAACTAGTGTGATCACGTCAAGCGTCAACCAAAGTACCAAGCATCGTGACCATGGACCATTCATTAATTGTAAGTACCTACCCATGGCAGTGGTTATAATACGGGCAATGAACAATAGCCAGTCAGTAGTCAAGCTTATTGTTAGATTGCATGATCAGTGTTAAAATGAAACAAACGTATTCTGTTGTGTGACAGACAAGTGCACAAGCATATGGCTTGTGTTGATGGAACTATGAAAATAGAGCAAGCTTGATAACAGGATCGAAATTGTATCCTAAGAATGATTCGGTTGATGCATTATCTGTTTTTCATGTCACACCTAGGTAAGCTTAATATCATCAAATGAAAAGTCAACAATCAAAGTCAAGCGCGCATGCATGACGGGTGCATATAAGTAGGTGCCTAAGTCGTTGCCATCCTCATGCGTTCATACATACTCGGCCCCTATAATATAATATGTATAATAGCCACCCTATAACTTTTGGAAATGGGTGTAGGTACGCTTTGTAAAATGAAAATGCACAGCCAGTAGATGCAGATGCCTGGGAAATTAATATGGGACTTGTTCGCATTTCATGGCGTTTCAGATTTTAAACAGCAAGTATTAAACAATCCTTCGAACATTTATAGGTTACCTAACTAGCTTCCGCCCGCGGCTTCGCCCGCGAGGTATGTCGATAAAAACTATCCTATGTCCTTCTCCAGGATGCAATCTATCTCTCTGCCAAATTTTATCGAAATCCGTTCAGTGGTTTAGGCGTGAAAAGCTAACATACATACAGACAGACAGAGTTACTTTCGAATTTATAATATTATAGTATGGATTATATTGGTCTTAGGTCTACCAATGCGAGAAGCACAGAACCGATCGAAGTGGAGATGGTTGGGGGAGGCCTATGTCCAGCAGTGGACGTCTTTCGGCTGAAACGAAGGGCTGAAATGATGAAGGTCTTTCAAAAAGGCCACGCATTTCTTGGTTGCCTAACTGGCTTAAAAGAGAATAAAAGGACCTTAATCTGTGGCTAGGTGAGTCATTAGCAAAGACTACAATATGATGCTGTGTCAGTGTCAGTTGTCACATGGTTGTCACTGTCAGTTTTTCAGACTGCTTATAATAGATAAAATACTAAATTATCTGCTGCTGCCCTGCTGTTTCATCCTTATAGCATGTTTCATGTTGGGGGCCACAGCAAAGAGTAGGCCACAGTTTGGGGCTTTTGGGTAGTTACCTGTGGTGTGGTGTGGCCTGGCCAATGGTCATTGTAAAAAGAACTAACAAAAGTTATATTTTTGCGTATAGGCGTAATGTAAACAATATGGTTTTAAAGTAAACACATAGTTCAAATATATTCTAAGAGCCTTGTAAAGAAAACTATATCAGTGAGGCTACCCAATTTAAAATGAATTCGGAAACTATCCTAGAAGACAGCACACAGCTAGATGAAGAAGAGAAAGGACCCAGAGAAGACTACATTGAAATAGAAATTCCGTACAACTTGTACCAATACCTTAGCTCAGACCAATGCAATGTTCAAAACATGTGTCGAATATGTCTCGCTACAGATAACGCGGTTTTATACCCGTTAGTTTCTACCAAAGAAAACAATGTTTTAGCTCATATGTTTACGGCATTTACTTCTGTTCATGTAAGTTAAAATTGCTTTTTAATCATTATGCTGATGACTGACTCTTTTAGTCCAGATTGATGTTGTTTTAATTTGTTTACATGTTCAAAAGTATCCAATATCAATAATACTGCAGCATAGAAGCACTTGCAGAATCCATTATCCTGATTCATAAATAGAAAATAATTTATCCTGTTGAGACGCTTTGTTTGTTGTTAATAACAACTCCATAATTCATGTTTTTATTTTTGTTAAGATGTGCGCTAGACTAATAAACAATCACTATGTCCATTCAGCTGCTTCCAGGAGATGGCTTACCAACATGTATATGTGAGCCGTGTCAGGCTCAGGTAATGCAGAGCTATGAGTTCAAGACCAAGTGCGAGAAATCAGACTGCATGCTCAAGTCAATACTGAAAGGAGGATTCGTTACCAAAGAGGAACTACCTGAATATATCATGTTGGTATTTAACCTTTTCCCATAAAAAATGTGCTAATATTATATTCTAATCATAATCTTATAGAGATATGATGAACAGGGTGTTAAGTTCACTCATCCTCCATAGAAAAGGAAGGATCCTCAACCAGACGGGTGTTGTGTCTAGTGGGCTACTGCCCGTCAATTGATGTTGGGACGTTGTATGCTAGTTGCGCGATACAGGATTTGGCATGACGTCAGTGTGGTGTGTAGTTTGCTTGTGGCAATTTAGATGCCGCCACACTGTTTCTCATAAAATCTTACATGATTGTGTTGGAAGTCTTGTGTGAGTAAATAGTTGTTATTTGTTTCCAGGGAAATAAAGCAAGAAGAAAAGTTAGAGGATAATAATAATGGCGTGGATAACAGCAATATTTATTTAAATGACATTATTGATGTTAAACAAGAAACAGAACTGCTGGAAGGTATTTTATTTCTTGTTTTTTTGGTATTTTTTTATGTTTTTTATTGCTTGTAATATAATATTAATAATATTACTATAACAAGGCAACTAACCTCAGAAGTACCATTGACTTAAATGAAGAAGAAGTTATAAGCGCAACCTTAAACTTACTACTGCTTACACTTTATTGAATGCATAAGGATTGGATTAAGTAATAATAAAGTAATGTTACCATTCCACATGATGAGCACCTCATAAAAACTGAGAAATAAAAACAAATAAAATATCCTGGCTTAACACACGAGGTTGTTGACATATTATGGAATGTGAACTCAGCTGTCATTCTGCCGATTGTCGTAACGGGCGATGGCATTATGACCGAAAGCCTCGATCAATATCTCTCGAGGCTCTCGTTGTTTCAAGCCTCAATCAATATCTCTCGAGGCTCTCGTTGTCTCGTGGTTGGATCAAACTAGGTTGGCTTAGAAGGCAGTACTCCTCGATACGACTCACATCGTGAGGAGTTTCCTTTCGCTGGAGTCCTAAGCACCAGGTGCTTGGACCCTGCTACTAATCTTTATATTTTTTTTAAGAAATATTTCGAAAGTGTTTGTCCAATCACTTGGGAATCGCCACCTGACGAAGTTGACCAAATCTAGTGGGCAGGGATTACGACCGAGCTCCTGAAAGCGGGAGGAAGTCCTGTACTGAAAGAGCTTCAGGAGCTCTTCAAGTCTGTCTTGATCTGAACAACTCCAGAAGCGTGGCGAAGGAGCGCGGTCGTTCTCTTCTTCAAAAAGCGTGATGAGATTTTAAAGAATTACAGACCCATTTCGCTCCTAGCCACGTATAAGTTGTTTTCAAGAGTCGCCACGAATCGTCTGCGCGAAGACTCGACGAGTTTCAATCACCAGAGCAGGTCGGATTTCGAGGAGCATACAGCGCCATAGAGCACATCCACACGGTGCGGCAAATTATACAAAATTCCGAAGAGTATAATCGGCCCCTGTGTCTTGCGTTTGTGGACTTTTGACTTTATAGAGACCTCGTCTGTTTTCGAGTCTGCAGCGATGCCGGGTCAACTGGCGATACTTCTAAGTGCTGAGATGTCTTTATGAAAACGTGATCGTCCAAATTCAGGGCCAGCGAACTGAACATATCCCCCTTTGTCGAGGGGTGAGACAAGGGGACGTAATTTCCCCAAAATTATTCTGTAACGCATTGGAGGATGTGTTAAAGACGCCGAACTGCGAAGGACGCAGTATTAACATCAATGGCGAGTACATCTCACACTTGAGATTTGCAGATGACATCGTCATACTGGCTAGATGGTCTAGTTGATTCTTCTGTACCTACGCATTGGTCGCCGGATGAACTTGGACAAAACCCAGGCTATGTTGCAGTTTGGTAAGATCAACTTTGAGAATAACGGCTACCAGAAGAATTTAGCTGAGCTGGGCAGCGTTTGGGAAGCTTCTTCTCGTCGCGTATTCCGCAGAGCCTAAAGACTAAAGTCTTCAATCATTGCGTCCTGCCTGCTATGACCTACGGAGCCCAAACGTGGACACTCACGGTACGGCTAGTCCGGAATTTTAAGGTCGCTCAGCGAGCTATGCAACGAGCTACGCTTGGAGTGTCTCTGACGGAAAGATTCCGGCTAGGTGGAGCGACGATCTTCGCAGGGTGGCTGGTAGCAGCTGGATGAGAGTTGTCGAGAATCGAGCTGAATTTCTATTCTATTATGAATGGCGTGTCATTTGGTGAGACCTATGTCCAGAAGTGGACTGCTGTAGGCTGATGATGAGGAATATTTAAAAATGTAATTTATATGGAAAAAACAAGGGGAACTATATTTTCTATCACCAAAATTTATATTTGTCATCAAGTTGTATCACCTAATAAATAGATCTATCGCCACGAAATATTTTCGTTCTCAGATAAACAAAAATTGTTCCCAGGTATGAATTATCAAATTAATGTTAATATATGTGTAAAATAAGAGATCGATAACCAATAAAATTATATTGCATTACATGAATATAAACTTCGTTCTTATAATAACAGTTTTGTTACTTGAAATGGACATTATCGAGAACCGAATTAGTTACGAGGTTAATTATTTAAAAAAAAATGCTTAGGTTAGGTTAGGTTAAAACTGTGACCTCCTACGAAGCTCCTGCCAGAAACGACTAAATTTTAAAGAAAAAAGATATGGAAAAAGAGATTATTTAAAAAAAAAATTATTATAGACCTTATATCTCAGGATTTTAGGTGATTTATTGTGGAACTGATTTTGCATTGTTTGGTGACTACATTTTGGTGACAGATCTACTATTTGGAGGACAAACCCTATTATTTAAGAAACACAAAACTAATTAAATTGGTGATAGCTTAAATGATACCCAAAAACAAGTCATCAAAATTCACAAATACAGAAAGTCAGATAACTCAAGAACTTAGCTTAGGTGTCTTTAATAATGGAACATTTGTAAATTCATAATAATAATATTTCATTATTGTAATGTAACAGTAGGTAATTGTTTACACTCTATTTACAGATGTGCAGTATTTAGAAGATCTCAGTGATAACAGTGATGGTGGGAACCTCTTAATACAAAAAACAAGGAATAAGAAAAAGTAAATTTAATTTCACATTTCTTCTTAATTTGTATTTAATTATTAATTTATTAAATTTGGTAAACTTTATTTCAGAAAAAAGTTCATTGATGATTATGATGGTAAGTTAAATTTACAAATTGACAAATATCTACTAATATGTATTCTATAATGTCTATGTATTTCAATGTATGCAATTCATTTAAAATCAAGAGCCTCATAAGAAATCAATTTTTAATATTTTCGTTAATATTTTAGGTTCTAACCATGTAAAGGTTTCAAAAAATAAGAAACTAAGAAAGAAACATGGAAATAAAGAAGCAAATACTTTCACCTGCAAGTTTTGTTCTAAGGTACATTTTAAATTTAATAATATTAAATTATTATACAATTCCTAAAACAGTCCGATTCTAACTTTATGGCGACTCTGAAGTGCGCTACTCTCTGTGCAGTACCTCACCCCCGCTCACACGTGGATTTGTTACTGCAGTGACTCGCCTCATGTTCCGAGCGCCATAAAGTTTGAATCGGGCTGTATCTGTTATGAAATAATAATAAAAAAACAATTATTGTGGAAATATGAAATCATTTTTATTATTAAAGTTGTTTATTTTTAGAAATTCCAAAACGTGAAATCATTCCACGCCCATGCGAAGAGCAAGCATCCAAGCACTAAACACCTGCATTTTTGTAACCACTGCACAGAGTCATTTACTTCTGAACATGATCTCAAAGTACATGCGTCGATACACACTAAAGGGAACAGTTGGAAGTGCAACCAATGTCCTAAGGAGTTTAGTGGTAAGTTACATGTTTCTTATTATAAAGGCTTTGACTAAATAAAACAATAATTAGGTAGGCCAAGGCAAGGGGATTTTATGTGGGACTAACTTCTGCCTGCAGCTTCGCCCACGTGTATGTCGGTAATCATCTCACGGGAAAGTTCTACCGGGACAAAGTCTTACTCCTTATAATATAAGCTATCTGCCAGTGAAAGTCCCGACAAAATCAGTCCAGCCGTTTTGGAGATTAGCCAAAACAGACAGACAGCCAAAAATTGAAAAAAAAAATGATTTAAGAATCGTATAATTTCAAGCATTTAGTAAAAAGCTTTTACTTTGACATTACAAACACACGTCTTTGATTTAATTTATTTGGATGTATAGGTAGATAACCAACTGGATTTATCACTGACGTAAGCAGCCTTGAGAAATGAATAGTTTAGAGTCAATGGTTTTTTCCCATCTCAAAAATGCCCAAGCGGCTAAAGAAGTTTTCACTTCAAAAAACAGTCGTCCCATACATTTGGTCAAGTATCTAGGTGTTGAAGTTTTGTATGGGACGACTGATGTTTTATTCACGATTACGATTTTGCTCCCCGGGAAAAAGTTGTTCAGTTTGATGGCGTGTACCAACTGTACCACACCCCCAATGTTGGTCACACCTCTCTGAAACACATTGTATAACATTTTTTTAATAGGTTACTAGTTTTTTTACAAAGTGAGTTATTTAAGCTTTTGTGAAAGTTCATGACCGTTCTTGGAAAGCTCTAAGTATACTAATAAAATATTGTCTCGATACAGCGCGCGCAATGCTCCGGCGCCACATCTCGCGGCACATGGAGTCGAAACGCTTCTCTTGCGAGATGTGCGACAAGACGTTCACCGAACAGTACGCGTTGCGACGACACGCGCGCGTTCACACCGGCGAGATTCTTGAGAAGAAACATGCCTGCACTATGTGTGATAAGAGGTGAGACACACCTTACTATAACTGGGCCCTATACCACAGAACTTAAGTCTACAATTCTACAAAGTTTTTAAATTGTAGAAAATATTGTGTAACACAGAACTAACGAATACGTAAATTGTAGACTTGTCACTACAATTTACATATCCTTCCGTCGTCAGGTACAGTGAGAGCGGTCTTCTAGCCGCGCATATGACCCGCCATATCGGGTTGCGTCCTTGCGAGTGCAGCATCTGCGGCAAACGGTTCCCATCGAATCGCCTGCTGGCTTCACACCGGCTCGTGCACTCGGATCGCAAGCCGTACCCCTGCCAGTACTGCGATAAACGGTAACTTCCTTTTGTTTACGTTCACATTTACATCTATGAGCGGGTAAGCGCTAAAGTCTTCTGTCAAATCAAAAGCCCCTTTTAACCATTCATGGGAAACAAAAGTTAGCTAAACATTGTTTCAGCAATATGTGTTTTTGTGGCGGCCAACATTTAGGTAATTAACTAATTACAGATTGCGTGTTAAACATGTTTGCAGTAACACAAAATGATATTGCTGCATCACTTTGAATTCAAGGCCTTATGTCGACCAAACACACAAGATCCAGATTAACCATACTTATTTATAAGTTTAGTAATTGATGTATTGTTTGGTAACAGTTTCCGTCACGAGTCGACGCGCAACACCCACCACCGGACGCACACTGGAGAGAAACCTTACGTGTGCTCCGTGTGCGGCAAGAGCTTCATACAGAACTCCAACCTCACGCTGCACATGAGGACACATACTGGTAATACTGTTGTAGTTTTTTTTACTGGTGATTTTACCAAATTATTGTCTCTACGGACCGCTCGTTGGAAAGTAGTTGTATGTTGTATAGATCATACACTCGTAGAGGTCAATATTAAACCAAAATTGAAATGTTATTAATATTTTGTACTATGTGCTTGCTAATTAAAGGTTATCCGCTCATTATAACCAAACCTCTCCAGCGCAGTAACGCCCCGCCACTCCATCATCTTAAAATATACTTTAATGCATTTGATTTAAAATCCTAACTTGAATGACAAGTTATTTGTAGTGTCGGAGCGGTGCTGTTATAATGAGTGATGAAGTTTACTGTAGCCTTGACCTACCCTGACTAGTTCTTCACATCAGCTGCTCTGCACATGATTATGACAGGCCCCAGTACGAGTCATCTCTTGAAGTAGCTTGAATGAAATTACAGACGCAACAGAACCTTCCTTGCTTCTAAGGTCGATAATACATCAGCAACCTCCTAGGTGTCTTATGTTACAATACTAAGATTTTGAATATTATTCTGTTTGTTTTTCAGGCGAGCGCCCCTACTCATGTTCGATATGCAATCGCAAGTTCACTTCAGGGTCTACACTCAAAAGCCACGAACGAATCCATTCTGGAGAACGACCTTTCAGCTGTGAAATTTGTGGGAAAAGGTATTAATAAATGTGGCTTACGACCGAATACTCTTAAGGCCTATTCTATTGTTGCTGTGAGGGCCTGCCCCCACAAGCTTAGTCCACCACTGATTGGAGCCTGTCCTGGCTAGATCTGACTTTGTGACCGTAACTCGAAGGCTGAGCTGCCTCTGAGACATGTTATTTGCAATAAAATCTTTGGAACCAATCAATACAATTACACATATGTTATTATTGATCGCGTGTTACAGCTTTACGCGCAAGAACTTGAGCGCTCACATGCGCAAGCACACAGGCGAGCGTCCATACGAGTGCGGCGTGTGCTCCAAGAAGTTTGCCAACGCCACGCGCCTGCGGGACCATCACCGGGTACATACCGGTGAATTTACTGAACTTTCTTACTTTAAGGGTCTGAAATAAGTTTTTTGTTACTTACATGAATTTGAAATTTGAATGTGTCTAAAGACATAAGACATCGTCTGTCTCAAACAACATCGTGCCCTTACTTATTACTTAATATTACTTTCGTCAAAAATGCATTTTTCTGCTTCTAGGTGAAAAACCATTTGACTGCTCAATGTGCACGTTAAAATTCGCTACGAAATCTCAACAGTTAAAACACTCCAAAACCCACCTAGCGAAAAAGAAGAGAGCTGTCGTGCATGCTTCAGATAAAGACCGAAACCGAGAGAACCATGGACTGGTCATATTACAACAAGTTGAGCCTGTTCCCATCATTACTGATAGAATTATGTTCAATAAGGAGCATGGAGAACTTATAACAGTAAATGAAAATTTAACCATTGACGAGTCGCCCGAAGATCAAGCCAAAGAACTGACACTAAACATCATACAAAAAGTCCCATTAGAAGTGACAGGAGAGTTAGTACTACAGGACGATAGTAACATGAAAGGAGAGCTTTTAGTAGTTGATAATGGCCAAAGTAACTTCCAAGGTGATAGTATATGTTTGAATACTAGCAACGTGAATTTTATCGATGACCCCGACTACGAGAGTGATATGAACTTGGTGACGGTAAACGAGGGCGGCGTCAGCATTTCGACCGCGAACCTCGAAGGAACCACAGTCAAACTGTACCAGTTAGACCAAAGTTTAGTGCAAATACACAGCTCAGGTGGACAAGTCACTATTAGTAAGATAACTAGCAAAATGACTGCTAACTTTTAATTGTGGAAGTATTGGAAAAAATTGTTTTATTTATAAATAAGTACCTACATATATTATAAAAAAAATATTTAAAAAATGTGTTTTTTAATATCGTATGTTTTTTTATGCACAGTTATTTTATTTTGTAGAGTAAATCGATGATATACACAGCCCCTTTGTTAAAAAGAAAGCATTTTATGATGAGTGGAAGTGGAAATCGAAAAAACACAAGTTTTAAGTAACAATAGTTTTATTTTACTTAAATAAAAATACTTTGGAACTATATTCTATTTGTCTACGTAAATGCGTAACGTCGTGGTTAAAACCACGAGCTTTTCTTGGAATCTTCGAATTTCTTGATGTTCACAAGCATTGAGTTGTGGATATCTTTAGCGTTTCTGTTCTGGCCGAAGTAGTCAACAAATTCTCCATCAGGGTTGACAAGGTAAATAATAATTGTGTGGTCCACCTATAAAATAAAAAGTGGTTATAACCTGATAATTATAACCGAGTATAAGTTGTTTTAGGGTAATTACATGCCGAAAGATGCTCGCGATCGCAGTCCTTGCCTCGATTCTCGCTTGTGCGAACAAGACGGTTCAGTCGCACCTGAAAGCACTGTTGCCCAGTCCTGTGTTTGTGCTGTACTCTCTCTACTCCAGAAGAACAAGTTGAACCGATTTGACCAATCACGAGCTAGGTCATATCGATGCATGCCGTCGACCGCGATGTAAAAATAAAATATTTTGTTTTCACGTAGGCATCGAGGTAAACCCCAAGCAGTTCGCGATGTACAATGAGCTATGTACAATGAGTGTCTCTTAGCATGCATTTGTTTTACATGGAGGTGACATCGAGGTAGCAAGCTAAACTACGATCGCGAGGTAGTGCAGTGAGGCATCTTCGGCATGTAATTACCGTTAATCATTAGCTGATAGGTGAGTTGAATGATTAAAAGGTTATTTAAAAGTTAAGCTTTCACAAAGGCTTTACATAAATTGAATCTAAATATTTAACCTATTGACCACCCCAGTCTGTTCGATTTCTGTTGTTTATATCATGTCGCAACCCTATTTGTTGAACAAGGTTGGAATTTATTTGTTAATTTATGAGCTAGCCGCTTGGTGCGCTAGGTTAACAAAGTACTGCTACAGACATGTATTCATAAATTTATGAACAATGCAAAATAGGATTGACAGATTAAATGTTTTTATCAATATAATACTTACAATGTAATCATTGTCGACATCCTGTGGGCCTGCGCTGAAGTACACTCGGTAAGACTTGCAAGCCTGTTGGACCTGTTCCTTGGTGCCTGTCAAGCCCAGAAAGCGTGGGGAAAACTCCTTGCAGTACCTGTATCACGGAAATTTTCTATTGTTACCGATCTTAACGAGATTAATTGCTACATCGGAGCGGATAATTAGTAGTAATGTATTATAATAATAAACTCACTTTCCAACTACTTCAGGTGTGTCTCTCTGAGGGTCCACAGAAATGAACAGTGGCTGCACAGGTGGCAGCTTAGTGTCACTATCTGAAAGTTTAAAGAGCAAATAAAGGCATTAGTATATTATTTAATTATAATGCATTAAGTTTACATATTTACATCAAACCAGCCTATGAATCTGTTAGAAATAGAAATCATTTATTTGCTTATAACTGGCTAAGTAATTAATTACAGCCACATGGGTTGATCGAAGGCTATTTAGTACATTACATATCAAGACGCCTCTGAAAGCATGATAGGCTGTTGGCTCCAGCTGTCATTCATAGATCTTTGACAGTTGTTACGGGTAGTCAGAAGACCGAAAATCTGACAACCAATCCAACCAAGCAGTATTGTGTTACTGAGTAACTGGGTTGTGGAGACCAGAGAGGCATTTGCTCCATGTAAAATACTGGTATTCAGCTGCATCCGGTTAGATTGGAAGAAGACCCAATATACTTGGGAAAAGGTTAGGCACATGAACAAGGAAAATTAAACAGAATACATAATTATATAAGTCAATTAGTCATTGATACATACCATGCATATTTACAACTTCAGCTAACTTTTCCAACTCATCAGGGCATACGTCAGGACAGTGGGTGAATCCAAAATAAATTAGAAGCCATTTTCCTAAGAAATCTGTGCTTTTTACTAGTTTTCCCTGAAACAACACAAATATTGCATATACTATACTTGAAGCAATACTACTGGTGTTTATACATAACTGTTCTTATATGTTAAGTAAATAATTTCTTGAGTTTTCATTGAAAGAACTGAAATTATTGGATAGTTTATCCGATGCCAATACAAGTTGGGTTCACACAATAAAAAATAGGTTGCTAAATAGAATTAAACCAACATATTAAAATAGAAGCTGAAGAAACTTAACAGATCTAGTAACCTACCTCTGTATTAACCAACTCGAATTCACCTCCTATCTTAGCCTTCCCAAGTTGTCGCTTCCTCTCACGATCCAAGGCTTCTTGTTTTTCTTGTCTTACATACAACATGAAGGCGGTCAAACCTCCACCGATCAGCGCGGTCGCTGTCATGGATTTCCATGTTATAGCTGATGTAATCTTCCTCGGTTTCTTAGGTGGGACCGGGGGCACTGCACATTTTTTTACAAGCGAAGTACTGAATGCACGACTTAACGCGACATACCGATTTCTTAAGACAGAATTCATTTTTAGGGACAATAGGTAACTATTTTATTCAGGGTCTGTGTGTTATCAATTTCATAATAATTATCTCGGACAACTTTCTCAGTTTCAGCGTGTTCAATTTCGATAATATTTCGATCTTTCTTCTTACTGAAAAACTGTCACTGTCACTTAATGTCACTGTCATACTGACAGTCAAATTCTTGCGTATAAATCTCAGAACAAAGGTACTCCAATGTTTTTTTTCGGCAAACGATACAAAGATTTAAAACGTGACGTTTCAGAACGACAACGAATAGAGTCTGTCTATTGAAAGCTGAGTGAAAATGAGCGGCAAATTTTAAAAAAATAGGTCGTGTATCCCCGGATCAACTAGGAAAAAACATATTTGATACTTGACTATCTTAAAATTTCTTGAATATCTTAAAATATATTAAAATTTCTATCAAATATGTTTTTTCCAAGTTGATCCGGGGATACACAACCTGTTTTTTTTTAAATTTGCCGCTCATTTTCACTCTCAGCTTTCAATAGACAGACTCTAGATAATTTTTTTCTAAAATAGAAGACTATACTACCCGGTCACAATATCTGTGCACCTGACCTCGTGACGTATATCGGCGGTCTGGGGTACGGTGTGAAAAAAAGTTTTTTCGATAAATGTGTGTGTATCGGCAACGAAGATGTTAACCGTACTGTCGCACCGGGGAGTGCGCCGGAGAGGTGACAAGGGAAGCGGGAGACTCACCCGCATTCCAGCGAGGTGCACAGATATTGTGACCGGGTTGTACAGGTGGCCCAAAATAACGTTGACAAGAGGTCAAGAGGTTTAACAATTATTTTATCAACGTGAATTAAATAAGATTATAATAATAATTTTAGACAAGAATCCCTATTTGTCTTCGGGAAGCGCTAAGGTAGCCCGCGAAATTCAAATTTTCTTACGTTTTTTGCAATTTGCTGGTCAGTATTATTTTGTACGTTGATTAAAATATGATTCGCGGTCGTAACAAATATGTATTTACAGAATTATAATAAATACAACCAGTAATACAACTTGTTAAGTTAATATAATCCCCAAATGTCAATGTTGGGAATAATAATAATAATAATAATTGAAACCATACAACACATAACAGGAGCATGCACAACCCTCACACAGACAGACTACACTCACAGACACAACCAGGTAGCAAACATCATTCACCAAAAACTCGCTCTTAAACACGGTCTCATACAAAACTCTTCCACTCCTTACTACAAGTACACACCACAAACTATACTAGAAAATGATACGCACAAAATGTACTACGATCGCGCCATACTTACAGATAGGACTATCCACTACAATAGACCAGACATAACCCTGCAGGATAAAATAAGAAAAATCACATACCTCATAGACATTGCAGTTCCCAATACTCATAACCTACAAAAAACCATATCAGAAAAAATAAGTAAATATGCTGAACTTAAAGAAGAAGTCACAAGAATCTGGAGTCAAGAAAAAGTGTACGTTATCCCTATAGTTCTCTCCACGACTGGCGTTATTCCCAACCACCTTCTCCGTAGCCTAAAAATAATAGACTTAGAAGAATCCGTCTTTATCAACCTACAGAAAGCTGCCATCTTAAACACCTGCAGAATAGTTAGGAAATTCATGCAGTTAGAGGAAGAAGAAAACACACCCTAATACACACCACACGCTGCATTTACTTGGCTTTGGCCCGTAAATGGAGTTGAAACCAGCCTAACAGCTGAGAAAAAAAAACACTCTCATAATAATAATAATAATAATCACCCCTCATAACATTAATTCTTCGTAAAAAAAAAACACCACACACACGCTACATTGACTTGGCTTGGGCCCGTTAATGTAGCTTAAACTAGCCAAAGAGCTAAGAAACAAAATTCGTTCACCAAAAATAATAATAATAATATAATAATATTCCACAACTATCACACAACGCCGTCTAGTCTCAAGCTAAGCAGAGCTTGTGTTATGAGTACTAGACAACTGATAAACATACTTATATATTGCTAAATACATACATATATAGATAAATTACACCCAATACGAAGGAGTGTGTGAAATAATAAGTGCTCGTAATTATTGCAGGGAATAATAGTCATTTATTGGTTGTTCCTGCTGCCTTACATCTTATTTTTAACTAGCACAGTTGCTAGGCACGGCACACCTATATTAAAATATTTGATTGACCAATAGGAGAACACTGATTTTATTCTACTTAAAACAATCTGTGACTATGATCCACAATGAACGGGCACCCATCTCACTCTGGCGCGTGCGCGGCGTATAGCGTCGTGTGCACGCACACTATAAATATTACCGGCGCCGCGTTCTGCGCGCCAGTTGTATGTTCTCATGACTCCCATATCAAGATTTCATGAAATAGTCATTCTTGGGGATTACGTGGTCGTAGAGAGTTGTGTTAATGACTTTAATGATTATAATTATGTAAATACGTATTTGGTACGGCCGCGAATCATATTTTAATCAACGTACACCTTAATACTGACCAGCAAATTGCAAAAAACGTAAAAAAAATGAATTTCGCGGGCTACCCTGGCGCTTTCGCCTGAAGACAAACGCTTGGTAAAAATTTCTACAATTTCCGCATTTCCTCCATAGATATTTTGTCCCACTCCCGTGTAAGAGTTGCCTTTAGCTCATTCTATGACACGTAGCACAGCAGGATCATGCTATACCGCATTACACAATCGTGCTCGCTATTCGCCTCGTGGCTCGACGAACGATTCGACGAACCATGGGCCTTCGCGAACTACTGTTCACACATTCGCGGGGTGAAGTATTTTCACAACGCGAGCACTCGAATCGCGAGGCGAGCCACGAGGCGAATAGCGAGCGCACTGTTTACACATGCGGGTTCGTTATTCACCTCGTGGCTCGCCTCGCGGTTCGCGCGATTGTGTAAATGCGGCATTAAGATAGACTATAAACTGTAATCCATCGGATTCATATCAGGGAGTAGGGTAGCCATTCTTTGGAGCTGATGAAACCAGGAAAATCGTCATTGGACCACTGTTAAAGGCTTATGAAGTTATGACCCTGTGAGCTGGAGCAGTCGTGTTGAAATATCCATGGATGGTTACCCTTTTCTATAAAAACTAGGGGAGTTTTGCCAGTTGCGCAAATCCCACCCAAACCATAACTGTTCCAGCGTTTTGGCGATGTGGAACAAACGCAGCAGCTCCAGGACGAGTGGAAGACCAGATCCTGTAATTTTGTTGATTATGGGCTTGTTCTATCGAAATTAATTTTTCGTCAGAAAATACGATATTTTCTCAATTTGACGTTGCGTAGCCTTGTTTAAGGTGAATGGGTAGTTGATACCGCGAAATTCAAATTTTCTTACGTTTTTTGCAATTTGCAGGTCAGGGTCGGGTTGTATCTTGGTCAAAATGTTATGATTCGCGACAATAACATATACATAATTATTTAGAGAATTATAATCATTAGAATCATTAATACATCTTTCTAAGTTAGATTTCTACCCCTAACACTTTTCCATAAGAGATTGGTGGTTGGTGGTAGAAATCTAACTTAAAAAGATATACCTATTAATGATTTTAATTCTATAAATATGTACCTGTTATTGTCGCGAATCATATTTTGACCAAGATACAATCTGACACTGACCTGCAAATTGCAAAAAACGTAAGCAAATTTGAATTTCGCGGAAATGACATATCGAGCCGAAACACTTTGTAGCAAACAATGTTAAAAATGACGCCGAAAAATGAGTAGGTACACAATAACAAAAAACAAAAGAAAACGCATTATATTCCATTTAAATTTTAAACTTTTTAATTTTGGGCACGGTGTACGTGTACCTACAATATATCGCGGGATTATTAGGCAGGTAGGTACCTATTTGAATTGCATGATATAAGTATTTTTAAGGCTGACGCTCATTTGGGCGGATTGCGCCGAATTTATTGCAAAAATCCTTCTACCTCACTTTCGTTCATTTTGTATGAACCATCTCGCAACAAAAGCGGACCGCACGCCCGCACCGCACTTTTTTGTTTTGGAATGCGGTGCGGATGCGCCCCGAACCGGACCTATTGTGCGCTTAGCTTTAGACTACTTACTTACGTGCTTTGAATAGAAGCGGCCTGACAAATAGAACGATTCAAACGGGTTCACTACTTGAAATCGAATGACGTGAGATCGAATAACACTTGCTCGAAAACGTTAACTCGATAGTAAATGAAATCGATGAATTATGAGCGCGACAGTTCACTACCTCGATGCATCGAAATCTCGAATAACTATAAGCTCGAATCAATTAAAAGTGCTCTGTGGCTCGAATCATCGGCAGCGCGAAGGCGCATTATCTTGAAACATCATTTCTCGAACGACCATCTAATCGATTTACAGAACAGTTTTAAGGAATTTTATTTGAGTACCTACAATATAATGAAACAATGTAGAAGTAGAAATATAAATAAAGAAAGAAAGAAAAGAAAATACGTTTATTGTGTTGTGTTATTTTTTTCGTTTTTTTTATACGTTTGTTTAAATCAACTATAAGTAAATAAAAAATAAATAAAATAAAACAAAAACTATTTAATTCAGACTCAAAAAGCCAAAAATAATGTCAATGTCATAGAAAAAGCCAATACCGCAGTAGACAAGACACCACTTAAAAAAAATGAGACAACGCAATGCCGAGGTTATGTGAAAGTAATCGATTTTTTGAGAGACCGGTTATTGCAAATCATACAAAATTATAATTGATTTTTTTAATACTTAGGGCATCTATTCTATACCTAAGTAATTGTTTTGTACAAAGATAAGTTACTACCTATCTACCTATTTGGTAAAATAACTGGAGGTACCTATTTGTTTAAAATGTAGGTACATGATTAAAGTTGATTTATATTTCTACGCTTATATTATCCGTCCGAGTCCGTCTCACGAAAGAAGTCCCGCGGCAATAAGTGGAACTAATTATTGTTATGTACAGTCAACAAAGGAGTTAAGTATACAGGAGCGTCGGATATTGTTGAAGTTTACTAAGAAACCTATGGATATTCTCGAATAAAATTTTAGTTTAATAATAGAAAACAAACAGCTCATTTATTAAAATAAATTTCAGTCCAGAACATCCATCTGTTTCTTAGTAAACTTCAACTATATCCGACGCTCCTGTATACTTAACTCCTTTGTTGACTGTACCTATGTAGTTAGCAACATTCCTACAACATCCTTCTACCTCACTCACCTTTCTCTATTTCAGAAGTGCCTGTAATATGAAGTTGATATAAATGAATAAATAAACATAAAGATTTATGACTCCATCGCTTAGGTACCTGTAGCGCCGCGTCTGCGGGACTTCTTTCGTGGGACGGATTCGTAAGCTATCTTGAACTTGATGTGCAACATTGTTGCTTAACGTAACCGCGGGTCAGATTATAGGTAATTAAGTACAGTCAACCGCACATTAGTGGTAACAATTTAACGTTGACAGGACAGCGCCTTTATGTTTTCGTAGTGCAAGTTTTAGCATTGATATGCTGATGTGTTGACTGTACACATGGGTGTAGCCATGTGTACAGTCAACACATCAGCATATCAAGCTATACATAACCAGTATAAACTGAATTCTGATTGTAGGTACGAAAAACCAACACAATGTGAGGTCAGCAAAAACTGGAAATGTATAGATAGCTTGATTTGTCGCCGTGTGTACAATGTGTACATACCTATCGTACTTTGATGAATTGTTTTTTTTTTGCGATTATTGATATTTATTAAAATTAAAAATAACAATGAAAATAGAGAACAAATAATACAGATCTATGGGAGAACAATACATGCTACGCCAACCCAAATTAATTAGCGTAGGTAAGAGCAGAGGACGATATTATCAAGAGATGTAGGTACCTATCTTTTTGAATTCCCCGTGTGGGCTACGCGCAGTTAAAGCGAATAAACAAATCCAAACAAAATGTACACATAACTAAGTGCAGTTAGTCGGTACCTACTTAAATACTCACAATTTTGTATAAGTCACAACCACGACTGAACCCATTACTGGCGTGAACTAAGCCATTTAAATTAATTTCGAAATTTTCGTGGATCGTGCACCTTGCTAATGAAAAAATGCCAGGGGGCGGAGCTGTCTCAACCGCAGCCCTTGGCTTTATAAACATCGTACTTTTGCTTGAACCTCCCAAAACCACCCAGTGCTCCCCTGTAGAAGGAACACGTGAATTATTCTAAAATGTGGCGAATTATTTGTGTGAGTGTTTTAATTTATTATAATCAGCAGCAAAAACTAAAATGCGCATTTGCTATTGGCGATTTTTGATGACGATTTTTTTTTTACAGTCTTATAAATATGTTATAATTTTCAGGTAACTGTACTGGTATCGTTATGGACAAATGCGTATGCTCAAGAATATTTACCACCCAAAATCGGCGGCGGTCAAAAGAAACCTATACAGGAACCGACGGTAAGATCTAGCACCGAGCACCACACTGCATTCACACGTCTTGCTTGCCAAACTTTTTTTTTACTTATATAGTTTTTTTTTTTTTGAACAAGTCCTGACTATCAAGGTTGATTTCTATGTTAAATTGTAGTTGCCAGCTAACTACGACTTCTCGTACGACGTCCAAGACAACGGCGTGAGCCTCGACTTCGGGCACAACGAGAAGAGGAAGGAAGACCATGCGACCGGCTCCTACCACGTACTGCTGCCCGATGGTAGGATGCAGCTGGTCGAGTACGAAGCTGGACCTGACGGGTACAAGCCACAGGTCTGAATCTTCGCCTTCTTTTGTTTATAGCGTTAAACCACCAGGCCAATGAGATCCGTTGCGCTTGGATTCGCCGCTGGAGGCGCTAGTGTAAATAATTATGTAAGGTTTCTAGAAATGTCAATTGTTACTGAAGATTCATTGTTTGCGGGTTTTTTTTTTAATTATTCATAATTGTTGTAAAGATTGTGCTATACAACGCAGAAGAGTCAAACAAATGATGCAAAAATTATAAAATAAAAAGAAGAGGGGATGGCTTGGCGTTGTTGGTTCTTAAACATTTTGTGACTTTTTTGAATGAATGAATGATATATTTATTTGCAAGAATATAGGTAGCTAACATAAGTTCTTAAGATCTCTGGGTTTCACTATATTCGGCATTTCAGCCGTGCAAATATTTAGATTTACATCTTGGTTATCTTGAAGCATG
The DNA here is from genome assembly GCA_963082905.1 of Oligia fasciuncula. Lineage (NCBI taxonomy): Eukaryota > Metazoa > Arthropoda > Insecta > Lepidoptera > Noctuidae > Oligia > Oligia fasciuncula. The sequence goes on along the minus strand of OY720395.1, from coordinate 7,330,792 downwards.
CAGTACACATTAAAGTACCTAATTAACAATAACATAAAAATAATAATTTAAATTTGGATTACAATGAAATTAATAAAATTAAATCATAATAATAATTTATATAAAAAATAGTGATTAATAATGTCATATATCAATGAAAAATTGCAAGATTAATGAAAATGTGTCAATATTATTTATGTAATGTAAATATGTAGATCAGATATCATAGTAATTGTAATAAATAAGTTTTACATTTTACATTCAAAAAATTCATTGATGGAATAAAAACATCTCTCACACAACCAGTTATATAGCTTTCTATTAAATTCTAAATCTGTAGCACTTCTAAATTCTTCGGCTAGGTGGTTACCTATATATTTTCACCGCCATGGTATAACAATTTTTGTCGCATACTTTTAGTCTATTACGCGGGACTACTAGTGGCTTTTGTACTACTTTCCTTTTTGACATAGCCTTTTCATCTTTTTCAAAATGCGAGTAGTTATTTCTTACAAATTTGCAGATTTCAAATACGTATAAAGACGGGAGAGTAAGCAGCTTTTGCTTAATAAATACAGGTTTACAAGAGTCTGTCCACTTAAGATTAAAAATTGACCTTACACACTTTTTTTGGGCTATGAATGCCCTCTGGGCATCAGATTTTAGCGACATAGTATTGAAAAAACAAGATAGCAGCGTCAGATTTGATTTTGGTTATATCCGCCAAAATGTCCTTAAGTTGAGAGACTATTTTCATGTTTGCAGGTGATGTACATGGGCACGGCCACTTTCCCGCCGGCGGGCGGCGCATCCGACAAGTTTGACGGCTACCACTACAACGCGGCGTCCAACCGGCAGAGTGTGCGTGCGGCGGCGCCGCGCGGCGGCTCGCGCACGCCCGCCGCGCCCGCGCCGCTGTCCGCGCCGCCGCCGCACGCCGCGCCACCCAACGCAACTCAGTGAACTACCACCGTCTAAAATTACCAAACCAGCCGAACAGCGATATCAGCGAATCCGATGGAGACGTATGAGCGATTAAAAATATTTTGGTATTCGCTACCCACTGACACCGTATTGGTATAATTCGGCATAGAGAACAACTGCTACCTTTATTGATTTTATCAGGACTGGCCTATTTTAACTTTCTGCAATTGCCAACGCATATTTTTTCGAAGTTACTGTACGATGACACGTACTTACTTTTTGATTATTATTATATTATGTGTACCTAAAGCGAAAGATAAAAGGTTTATAAACCCAAATGAACAAAACAACTTAATCCTTCTTGATCGAAAGTGTATTCGCAGACTTTCAAAAAATGTTGGGTTCATGGAGACTGTTGCGTTACAGCTTCAAGAAAAATGTAAAAAAAAAACAACATATTCAAATGTAAATAAACGAGTTACCGTTTACGATACTTTGATTTATATATTTCCCACAATCCCAGGAATGATGGATGAGAGGGTCAGAAATGGACATTTTTAACCGACTTCAAAAAGGAGGAGGTTTTCATTTCGACTCAGTATGTTTTTTTTTTGTTACTCGATATCTCCGGCAATTGAAAACCGATTCAGGGATATAAATTTTATTAACTTTGCTTGGGTAGTTTTTGAGTTAGCTTCAATAATACGTATTTTTGCCACATATTTTATAGGTAGGTACTGATGATATTATAATGACTTCCTGTCACTGATATTTACATAGCAAGTAGTGTTACACGAATCTGTGAGGGGTAAGTACCCGTAGTCCGGCCGACTTGGGTTCGAAGTCTTTTAATTTCCAAGTCGGCCACGGTAACGCGTTCCCAGGCGGAAGCCTCTCAGATGGTTCGATAAAATTGACAGGGGCAGGCCCCTCTTGTCCTCTTGTTGGGCACTCTGGGCAAGTGCCCAGGGCCCCGGCGTGCTCTCATAAAAAACATTCGTTGCAGCCACCGTTGCATTCTACGCATTATTATTATGTACCCGATTCAATGATAAAATAAGTTATTTGCAGTGTGATTTACACTAAGGTTCTAGCCTCCCAGTTATGAAAAATATTAGTATGTTTCTCCTATTGTCTCTTATCTACACAGGGGACCGTGACCCTTAAGTGCTCAGGGCCTGGACGGCCCTGGTCAGGGGGTTAATACAGCACCCGCAATAGATTACATCATGCTGTGGAGGCGAAGCGTTACTATTGACTGGACTTGCTGGACCCACGCAATAACAGACAGGAGTGCGTGTGTGAACGAGGGAGAGATTAAAACAATGTTTCTCTAAAAAATATGACAATATATTTACATGTCTACTTTACATTGGCATATTATTTGGTATTTACTACAGTTAATGCTATTTACACTCTAACTGAAGAAATCACACACATCTTCCTATATTCACATTAATTTGGTCTTCTATAGGAAGACCGCTACATTTAAACTACGTACGTTTGTAACTTACATCTCTTAAAGCAAGTTATTTATTCCATTTGTTTCTTATAGAGATTCTTTAAACATTTACCCAACAGCTAATTGCTAATGTACTACAGGTACTACACAACGAACAAATATTTCATAAAAAATTAAATAACATGCAGGGTCCAATCAAACTTAGCGAGGTCCTAACCTCTAATAAATCAAATCCAGCGACATCTAAGTCGCGTGCAGTATATCTATGTTCTGGTCAGGCCAGTGCACACGTCTGTGTGTCGACACCGTGTCGAAGCCGACGTTGTCGAACGACTGATAGTCCTTCTGTATGTTCAGTTCTGCCAAGTTGCGATACCTGGGAAATAAAATGTATTAGATTTAGTTTCATCCATACCCTAAAATGACTGGTCGCCAAGATTAGTAAGGAAACATGAAAGTGGCCAATCGGTAGGTTAGATTTAGGAGTCCCTACATTTAAGGGAAGGACACAACATACATCAGAACGCTAAAAACGGCGGTCCTATCAATAAATCAATAGAGAGAGACGATACGCAACTCTAGTTGCGTATCATCGCAGTGAACACCTCGTGATTACAATAAACGCTATTTTACAAGAGAACATAAAAGATGTCTGAAAAATGGCCGTCATTGACATTTTCCGAGGTTCTCATTATAATCAATAGAAGGCACTAAAAGCATCTTAGAGCTGCGCACGTATGTTCTAAATATGTATTGCGAGGTTACCTACCCAACAAATAAATAAAAGAAAACAAAGATTTTTTTAACGAGATTCATGTGGATGGTTCTTATTCTTTCCTCGGTATAAGCTTACTTTTTAACGAGCACGCAGCAACCCAGTAGCAGCAGCACCTGCACAGCGAGCCACGCGAGTGCTAGTGACACCAGCAGCAACTCGTGAACGCACACCATTGAGCCGTCGCTCAGTTTGCTGTCTTCCGCTGTTAACACACAACTCAATGTTAGACACATCTCATTTACCACCATATCATCAAGAAAGACTTATTAACACTGCAACAAGAGCTTTTATAATTTGGTATGTCCGTTAAAAATGAAAACGCAAGTAAATTTAAAAACTTTTTTGGTATCGGTTGAATCACCTGTTAAAAGCTGACAAAAATACTAACCTAAAAATAACTAAAGTTATAAGATTGTTAGTCAAGGGCCGTTTAAAGAAAACTAAAAGCTCGTGGCAGCACTGTTCAACGTCTTTAAACCGCCATAACATTGTTTTAATAAACGTTGTATAGCGTCTGTATAGTTACACAACGCTTTGTCTTCTTCTTTCGAAAGTCAAATTACTGACGACTGAAAGAGAGAATCGGTGTGTAACTATTCATCTGATATAATACGTTTATTGGTAAGGGGGGGTGTATGTCAAAGTCATCAGTAGCTAGGGATGGTACTATAGTCCAGTATAGCTACATCTTTATTTCGCACCGGAATTATGCCAACTCTAAACCTGCGGGCACCGTGTGTTCGTGGACTAATCGTGTGTGAAAAAATGGAAGGCTTGGCCGAACAACTGGGGAATATTTTACGTGTTACGCTAAGAGCTTTTTTTGATTAACACAAGTTTTATTGCAGAGGAAATAGAGCGTACATCATATTGATTATGAAGACAGTGTTATAATCAAAGAAATTTTACAAGTCAGCAGGGGGTTTTGTTACGTGTGCACACGAGCGCATCATTGGTAGTCATCAATAGGGATTTATTCAATTCAATAAATGTTGCTGTAAGTCCATAACGTAATGAGCCGCGTAATTACGCAGATTACTACTATTAGAACTTAAGACATCTTCAATGTATAATGTTACTTAATATAGGCACAAGTAAAAAAAAAGCATTCTGGGACAAAATTTAATGTGGGTAATGAACATAAAAATTGTTGTCTCAAGTATCATTTTCAGTTATGAGACCGTTGCATTTAGCACTTTTTAAAACTTCGAAAAAAAGTATGACGAACACTTACACACAGACATATCAAACGAAAGTATTACAGGACATATTCCACATTCAAATCCTTGATAGCACTTCGTTAAATATCAACTTTATGCTTTAAAGGAGTAGTAGAACTTTATGTGTGGGTATTATTTATATTAAAAAAAAACATTTGTTTACATGTTAGGAAACTAATATGCGAACACAATATAGCTAATGCTAATACTCACGTAACGTGGATCTATGATCAGCTCGCACCAACGTATCTACAGACAGGATATCCTTGGAATCGACGAGCAAGTCCAACTCGAGCGCCAGCGCGTCATCGTTCGTGGGCACACAGGGCGCCGCGCCCCCCTGCGCCACGACCCCCGGCGCCACGACCCCCGGCGCCACGACCCCCGGCGCCACGACCCCCGGCGCCACGACCCCCGGCCGCCGGGCACTGTCGGCTCGCACGGCGGCCGGGACTTCGTCGCCCCATTGGTACAGTGTGGAGTTGGTCTGGCGGGCACTACGGCTGTGTTTAGTATTGCATTCCACCTGGATGGAAGAAAGAATGATGAAATTGTATCTAAGACATGATTGATCTGCCGGGTCAGCGGGATTGTCTAAAAGGGTTACCGCTGGCCCGGAACATAAAGGGCTAAGGAAGGAACATGGGTGGGTTTTAGTCAGTAAGAGTCTGACATTCCCTTCCGCTCCACCCAGAGCGGGAGGGGTCATTTGATGATTAACCATCCTGAAAAAAAAAGACTTGATTGATATTGTAAATGCAAGTATTTTGGTATGTTGCAGGCAGTACGGTGACATATTTGGTACAGTCAGCAATGAAATTAGATAAAACTAACAGTTTTTAAATCATATAAAACCAGATTAGATTGTAAAATAATTCGACTTTTTAGCTGTTACATAAAATGCTGAAGATCAACGTATCAAACAATTATGTGTCGATTTATTTTGTAAGGGCTGATTTTTCCATCGCCAGATCTTTTATTCGAGGAATAAAATTGACGTTTGACAGTTTTTGTATGAAACAACTGTCAAAATTTCAAAATTATTCCTCGATTAAAGTTATCAGCCCTAACAGAATCAGTGGTAACTTCTTCGGTGACCGTAATTTTTTTTTCTTGTGCAATATTGGACCTTAAACGTTTCTAATCAATATTTCGAAAGCAAGTATATATTAGCCTGTATTGCCTACTGCTGGGCAAAGGCCGCCCAACTATCCTTCCTGCTCTGTCCAGTCCTGCCAAGGAAGAAAGAAACGGGGGGGGGGGTCTTGAAGGGGTCCAGCTCATCCCGCCATCCGCGCAGAAGTAATCAAAATCAACAGCTCACATTTATCAAGTCAAAATAAGTCACTTACCGGTGGGCACTTGTTATCACAGAAGCGCACCATGAGTGCGAACCGCACAACATGCGAGGTGGGGAAGCGGAACGCTTTGAACCGCGCCGACAGACGCTGAGTGCCGCCTAGCCACGAGCGAGAAAACGCTGGGAAATCCACCTACAACAACAAAAAGAATATTTGCATTATTTGGACAATACAAAACATACACTAGTCTCATTAGAATAAAGTCCATTTTGTATTTGTAAATAGGCGAAGAGTAGAGGAGGCCTGTGTCCCAGCAGTGGGAAAATTATAGGCTGAGTATGTAGTGGCAGCATTATAACCATTAATTCAGACAATAATCACTAATCATATTATAAATATGATTTTTTTTCGCGATTTCATGGTTGGTCCCATAGTAAAGTTTGTTCACAATGATGAGTACAATGACCTCTTAAGAGGTTGTTGGTGTTTTTCCAATAACCCTGTATAAACAGTAAGGGCCTCAGGTGTATTTATTGAAACATTATTATCTCTAAGACTTCAGCATCACTATACTATACTGGGATGCCTCGGATATAACTCGTTAGAGGTAAGACGAGCAAAAGACCAGCTCACCATAGCCTGTAAGACGCTCCGTGGCACTATTGACGCGCCTGATCTACATGCTGTGCTGGCTCGCTTCTTTGTGCCAGACAACTACTGCCGCGGCAGAAAGCACAGGCTGTTTGCTGTGCCTCCATGTCGCACAGTTGCGCGTGCTAAGTCCCCAGTGCCACATACTCTGGCCGCACTTAATGATCTCTTGGACTCTAATCCAACAAACGATCTGTTTGCGGACGATTGGACGAAGATTTTGTCGGCATGTCAGGAGTACTGTGAGAGGGATGTATGAAAGTGTTGTTAACTTTTTACTTGTTTTTATATTTAATGTTATATGTGTATGTGTAAATTGTCTTTAATTCTTGTAATTGGTTGTAAACCGTTTTAATTAAAGAATAAATAAATAAATCACTTAGCTTTGCCCTTCACGTTGTTTGGTCAGCTTCTTTAAAAAATCTCGTCTCGTACTTAGCATAGACGTTTCATCAGCGTCCAGTTTATATCAGGAGACTCTTATGAGCTCATAAAAAAAAATAAAGCATCTTTAATAATAGTCTCTATTGACATTTTCCACTTACCTGTCCCGTAGGACAGCCTCTACTATCCAGCAACAGCACGGAACTGTCTCCAAGTCTTGAAGAAGCCACCAGATGATACGCCCTGATCTCTGTCGCGTCTGCAATCAACCGAGACGGGTTAATTAAAGTATAATGAGACATGAAATTAGGACAATTACTAATTACTACTTAGGTACCAATAACACATAATCGTCCGTTTTTGTGAGGCAGCTCGAGCATGACGGAGAGATTAATTAATTCAACGTAATTATTTAAAACGTGAGTAATCGTAGTTACATTGGTTATTTGTCACGGCAGGCATTTGGTTGGTAGTTTTTTCATTCAACGTCATTTTTGGGTCACACTGGCAATATAAAAACTGGCAAGTGCGATTCGGACTCGCACACGAAGGTTTCCGTACCACAAGGCAAAAACACCGAAAAAAAAGCAAGTTTGTTGTATGGGAGCCCCCCTTAAATATTTATTTTATTTTTAGTATTTGTTGTTATAGCGGCAACAGCAATACATAATTTGTGAAAATTCTGTCTAGCTGTCTAGCTATCGCGGTTCTTGAGATACAGCCTGGTGACAGACAGACGGACGGACGGACAAACAGCAAAGTCTTAGTAATAGGGTCCCGTTTTTACCCTTTGGGTACGGAACCCTAAAAAACAACCTTTCGATACGTTCAAATAAATCGACAAAACAAAGTAAAAGTTGTTCATAAGCCCCTTGTCAGGTACAGGATTATACAAAACATAATGTTGTATAAAACATAGCCCTCATTCTGACGCAGTCGGGTAACAACGAAAAATTTCCCAAAACGTCAACATCCACAATATGTCATACCTATAGGGCCTGACCCAAAGCCCATCTGACTTAATATTGAAATGACATAACACAACGCGCGAATGCCACATCAATAATAGCTACCTACATAATTGACCGCAAAACCACATTTCTGTTGTTGTATTAGAATTAATTTATTGTAAGAATAAGAATGAAGTTAGTAATAATAGTAATGTATGGTACAGTAAAGTCCTTTTTTATCTTCGTCGGTTTTCAAATTTTCTTAGCACCCATAATACCTTTTGAAGCTACGGCACTGAGCAGACTATATTTTTAATTACTTGAAAACAAAGACCAAAATAGCATACACCTTTGACCAATGTCGAGTTGATATCAATCTAAACTCTTTTTAAAGGTCTGGCCCTTTGCATCATCATTCACCTGTCCTTATCCCAATTTATTTGTGATATCTGCGCAATACGTCTTTTCTTCAATACTTCTCTATTAGTCGTAATCTCGGTGGTGACTTTCTTTATAGCCATATCACCTTTACACAGTTCATGAAATATCAATTTAAAAATAATATAGTCAGTATATAGTAATTTAGAAATAATATCGTGGGTTAAGTCAATAAGAGTCTGACACTTCCGCTCCTCCCAGAGCGGGTGGGGGACATTTGATGAATACCACATCAGAAAAAAAAAAAAGGTTCGACCTTTACGAACATATTATGTTAACTTTACTTGGCTATAATATATAAAATAACCTAGAAACTAATAGGTAATACGGGCTGGTTTCCGCAACTCCACGACAAAGCGCGAATTTTGCGTACGGGTGGGAAAATCGATTATTATTCGATCCACCCCAGCTCCTCAAGGAAGGCCAGCAACGTCTTGATGTTACTGACCGTCTCACGTAGGGTACCTGGGTTACCGAAGTACTTTGCCCTGTACGTGGCGACTACCGGGCAGTTTAGCAGCACATGTGGCGCTGTCTCGTCATCCTCCATGCAGGCTCTGCACAGCGGACTGTCTGTTACTCTTATGACATAGAGGTGTTTATTAAATGACCTAGAAACTAAACAATCTTACTAGTAGTCTCAATCCTGAGTTCAAGTGGCTCTCCCAGCGACACGGCGCCGGCGCCGGTGTCGTCCAGCGCGCGCACCACGTACATGGTGACCGGCGTGGTACTGCCGCCGTACACTGCGCTAGCCGCGGCCGGGGTGATAGGACTGCGGGATTCTGTCTCAACGAATGTTGGCTTTTTGTAGCCACTGCTGTTAAATGAAGGAGGCTTGTAAGCTTTACCATTACCTACTTATCTAGGCAGTATTGGTAAGCTGGCTAGATAAAAGGTATAGGTGCTGGCAGCAGGCAACAAAAGATCTAACAGCGAAAACCTCTGTTTTTATTGACAACAACTCACTACACGACGAAACAAAAGAAATTCATGCTGGTTTGAAAAGTTTAGCTAGGCATATTAAAGTTAGCGGGGGTGACTGCAAAGGGTAAATCATACGTAGTTTGGTAAAGTCACTTGTGAAAACCTCATTAATTGAACCTAAGAAGAGCCTTTTTAGCAATTATAAGCTATTTTAATTTAACAACTGCAACTACGATGCATGTATTGGATCATTCGGTTCCCTTCAAAACGGTTGAGCTAAATGGTGCTGATCCATGCGCTATGTTCGTGAACGGGCGCCACCAGTTGGGACTGGTTACCTCTTAGCTGTCATGGTTTATTTAAACTTATTTTTTTTAATCGTTAACTACTATGAACGCTTTTAACGTGCACATATTTCTACATCGTTCTCATACGTATAATTTCAACTTGATTGATGAAACCAATATTTTATGACAATATTTTGATTTAAAAGAGTGTCCCTGGCGTAGCCTGTTCTTCTCCATAGGTATCTACGCTTTGGAATGGGCAACGCGCTTCATCTTTCTGACTGACCGACGCCTTGACAATTCAAAAAAATGCTTTGAGTTTGATGCCAGCGTCAAAACAAATATTTATAATTTTGCTGATTTTTAGATCTTTTCAGCACAGTTCAGTGAAGACAATCAATTGGCGTAGAATATTCACCCGATATCCCTGACGGCGACCGTGGTGTCGACCTGCTGGGCGAGGCGCGCGTCGGGCGAGCAGCCCACGCGCAGCCAGCGGTCGCCGGCCGTCTGGATGATCGGGTTGTTCTGGATCATCACCATCACATACGCCATTGTCCTGGGTGAAGCAAAAATATGGTGAGCTTTCATAAATAATAAGTCTTCGTGCATCACCAATACCAGCACACAGAACTGTTACATTCATTAACACTTCCTATGTGCAGACAAAAAAAGAATGAGCATTGAATACAATGCAGAATGCTCGCTCACTGTTTATAGAAGATTTCAGACCTGAGGTTTTCTCACAGTAGGTATATGAAATTGAAAAATGATTAGTAAATAGTATTGGCTGGGTAATATTACTTCCAAGGCAATAATTTGAAATTATCAGTGTCTTTATTTCGTACCAGTAAAGGCGGTTTTCGACATCAGTTTCTGGAACAGCTAAAGCTCTGCTTTTACTCGGTATAGATCTTATAATCATACCTTGAATGTTTTTACCTGTTAATAACTCCATTAGGTCCATTCGAGATGCCGTACGCGAAGTTAACATCACAGTCTCCTTGCATGGGCAGCGCCAGCCGCACTGTCCGTCCCCTAGCGCGCGCGCTGCACCGTTCCCCTCTCCCCGGCACGTACACACGCCCGCGGAACACGCCGCGCGGGACGTACGTAACGATCATGTCTGAGCCCTCGCATTCTACTGTGACTGGAAGTATAAATAAATCGGCATTAGAAGCATAACGTCGCCGTGCAGTAAAAACCTCTTGATTGAAATAAATTTTATTATACAGGTAAAAATAAAGAAACTGCCTGAAAAATGACCGTCATTGACGTTCCCCGAGGCTCTCTAACAGAACAGTCAGCTGGGCTGCTGGAGGGTTTGTTACGACGCTTCTTCCCAGCGAAAGCACTAGGAAGTGCTCGGAAAGCACGTTAAGCCGTTGGATCTTTGACAGTCGTTACGGGTGGTCAGAAGCCCGAAAGCCTGACAACCAGTCTTACCAAGGGGTATCGCATTACCCAGTCACTGTGGTTGTGGAGGTCAGATAGGCAGTCGCTCCATCCTCCTTCTGTGAACACGTCATGTCCCAGAAGGAGGCGGCGGAGCGCGTGCGGGAGGAAGACCCTCTCGCGGCGCCGCTCCGAAGGCGGAGGAGGGGTCGAAGAAGACGTCAGTATGACAGTCATCTCCGACTCCTCCCAGGTGGAAGCCAGCAGGCGACGGGTGCGGGGGCACCCTCGCCTGTATTGCACAGGCTTCCACCAGTGCCGGACGGGAATGGCCAGGTGTTCCCGGCCATTCCCGTAGCCCCCCAGACGGGGGGACATGCGGGGCCCGCCAGCTAGGCGGGCATGCGCCGGGGGGGTTGTGGATGCAAAGGCTGAGCCGGATTCCCGTGACCTCCCCATCAAGGCGATGAGGGAACACCGCTGAGTTTTAGTGGGTATACTGCCACCCTGGCAGGGAGTCCCACATACTCCGTCTCTTCCCCCGACGAGCGGAGATGCGTAACGTCATTTCTCAGCGAAAAAAAAAAAAAAAAAGGCAGTCGCTCCATGTAAAATACTGATATTCAGCTGCAATCCAGTTAGACTGGAAGCCGAACCCAACATAGTTGGGAAAAGGCTAGGCAGACGATAAGTTGTTAGAAGAGAATAGAATACTCTTTATTATGTACACCATATAAATTACAGAGATAAATATAGAAACTGTACAAAGGGTGACACAATGGGCGGTCTTATCGCTAAAAGCGATCTTTTAAAGACAACCTAACCCGTTGTTATTGAATTATATCTGTTTAAACCTATTGTGCTGCTTGTGTGTGTGTGTATGCATGTATGATAAAAAAATCAGCTGTTTTATAGAAAATAGTAATACCTACGCGGTCCAAATGTAGGAAACAGATGTATTTTTTTAATGACCGAAAAAAATTTCAACGTAGACAGGTTCAGAATAATGCACTGAATCCATGGTAACAGGTTGCGCGATATTCAATTATAGTTTAGGTAGGAAGTATGTAACCAATCACGCGCGAACTGTAATGGTCGCAATAACTAAGGCACCCCGACCAAATAGGTTAGGTTAGGTTAGAACAACTGCGTGCGAGTCGAGAGAGCGAAGCGAGGCGAGCACTACTTCCAAAGGCCAGGCGGTTAACTAAACGGCTAATTTAATAAGATACATGAAAGCTGTGCTTGATATAGCAGACGTCACTCATTTTTCTAGGAACGATAGTGACGATAGGCAAACGATAGTGGTTTTATCAACTGATAAAGCCTAATTCCTGCACCTATATTATTCTAAAACTTACTGTTCAAACAGACGACTCTGCGATAGTAAGTGGCCGAAGAGATTCGTCTGAGCAGCCACGAGCCCGTAGTGATGAGGTCTTCACTGTGCAGGTCACATAGCCCGCGGCCCCCGCCCCCCTTCACTTGCCCCTCTGATATCCATGTAAACCCTCGGCAATTGAAGCGTTCTGCTTGTTCACATGACGTTTTACACTGGAATTGGAAACAAGATTTAAAAATAATAATAAATTCCACCAAAAACATTTTCATGTAAAATGTTGCCAAGACGAGACCACATACCTATGGCTCGCACTGCCAAAAAGTTATCAGATCTCATGTAGAGCCAAGCTTCTAACTCTACACGCCCTAACTTCACAAACTCTACACCTTAGTCAAAATATGAGGCTTGGCCGTTTCGTTACTACAAGAACTATTGTACCTATAACAGAAAAGTAATGAACAGTGAATAAATTTTTCACCTTACGCCCATGTGATGGTAGTGAAACGGCCAAGCCACATATTTTGACTAAGGTGTAGAGTTTGTGAAGTTAGGGCGTATACTCAGGCTCGCCAAGTTACGTCCGTCGTATTGTACTGCTTGTTTAAATGCAGTCTTGTCATAATGTAGATAAATATTGATAGAATAGGCGATGACTATACGTTTCGTAGTACCTAAGTCAATAATACCTAATCATTAAGATTATTCTAACTCTGTATCCTTAAGAAGGTTTGTCGGTTCAGATTTATTGTTAACAGATGCTTGGCCACACCAACGATATTTTCAATGGCCACGCACTGGCATTACAAATTCACAGCAAATAGGGCAGAAGGTGTAGCACGCAATTACAATGTAAAGTCAGGGGTAATTAATAGTTGTAAAATTTTGTGTCATCGAGAATACGTAAGCGGGCCTCGGGTTGGTCTAAAATTAGAATCAATCAAATGTTTGAAGATGACGTCACAACTGACAGTTGTCTAATTAACTTAGTCGCTAGTAGGAATGTACTTATCATAATGTTAAAAAAATCGACACTCTTTGAATTATTTAATAGTTCTCATTACCATAACGAAAAGTAATTATTAGCACGACAAACATCAATATAAACAACTGTTGACCTCAATACTTCTGCGAGCGTTCATCTTTAATTTATTAGTATTGTTATACTTAAATATTTTTTCTTGAGTCATTTATCTTCGAAGGTAGCTAGGCGATAATTTTACACTCATTATGAGCCATTCCACGCTCGTGAATATTACGTAAGCTACGACTAGAGATAACAACATAGTACCATTTTAATGAAGATAAGTGGTACGTATGTACATACAGACGCCAGCACCTCAAGCTACTACAATCTGTCAAATTTCTTTAATAGATTTTCAACTTTATCGCTAAAGAATAAGGTTCAAAGTTGATTGGGAAATTTTGAGTTTCGGGTAGCTTGATGTGCTGGCATCGGTACATTCAACCACTCATCCATGGTAACAATTTAACTTTGACAGTGCATTTATTTCGTCACCGTAAGGGCGGTTTTCGTAGTTACTACTCTAAATAATAACAGTCACACTAGATCGAAGGTTAAGCTTCGCTTGCTGCAGTCAGTTTGTGTATGGGCGACCATCCATTACATATCGAGACCCCTCCGTGCCTCGGGAAGCACGTTAAGACGTTGATCCCGGCTGTCATTCGTAGATCTTTGACAGTCGTTACGGCTAGTCAGAAGCCCCAACAGTCTGACAACTGAGCATGATCATTTGTTCTGTGTCTGGGTGTAATTTATCTATATATGTATGTATTTAGAAATATATAAGTATGTTTATCAGTTGTCTAGTACTCATAACACAAGCTCTGCTTAGCTTGAGACTAGACGGCGTTGTGTGATAGTTGTGGAATATTATTATTATTATTAACTAGTCCTAACATGATACCCAGTAACTGGGTTGTGGAAGTCAGATAAGCAGTCGCTCCATGTAAAATATTCTGGTATTCAGCTTGGGGAAAAGGCTAAGCAGATTGATTTTGTTACTACTGAGGCGCAGTTGATCGTTCTACAAAAGTACGTAGGAAAACGGCTCATTTGTTCAACTTACTTCGTCCTTCGTGTAGTTCTTGACGATAAATTCGACATGTCTCAGAGTCTGGTTGTAGTATTCCTCGTAAGAACATCTGTCTATCTTCTCTGGATCTGGAAATAATGGACTTTTGTTGTAAAGAAAAGAAAGATAGAAGATATTTTTATTTGCGGTAAACATGACGCACAGAAAGAAAACAAACACAAAAAATAAGAAGTTGGAGGAAAATTTCAATTTCAAATTTTTTCAATTTTGATAAAATTTTGTATGGAGGTAGCTGACGCCCTGGATTAACATATAGGCTACTTTTTATCCCGATATGTCCACGGGATCGACATTTACGCGTGTGAAACCGCGGGGCGCAGCTAGTGTGTAATAATTGTGAAGTAATTTTATTAAAAGGTTAGAAACCTCATTGTTCTATCTGCAATCTATTTAAAGAATAAAGCGTCATTTATTTGAATAGCCCTCCGTCGTGGAGCTAGTACTTTCATAGGAAATAGCTGAATGATAGGTACCTACTTTTGACAGAACAAAAAACTGCTGCAGTTGTAACTATTACAAATCTAGTGTCTACATTCTGTATGGTAAATGTGCATCCAAGTTACATTTTGTAAAGGAACAATTTGAAACATGTTTACATGAAGTAACTTTCTATAACTTTTACTAAGTTAGGTATCTATAGTTAAATTACTAGATAGATATTTTTTTGTTATCCTTTGTCGCCCACCAACATTTGTAAACGTTGCTCTACAAAAAGAAACTTCGGTGTTTGATGCACCTTACTGAACGTCACCGGCGCCGATTCCCTTGTTCACGAACTAAACTAAATTTAAGTTCAGTATCTTTTCTTTTTATTAGGTACACTAAGAAAAGGACAAAAAATACATATTAGTTTATTCTGTCAAATTAAGATACTCCTTAAAAAGGTTTAGACGAGATTAAAAAATGGCTACTCAAAATACGTCAATTTACGTCAGGCGCAGACTAATTTGACAGGATTAAACTAATATTTATCTTCTGTCCTTTTCCTAATGAAATAGAAAGAAAAAGATTGACTGAACTTAAAAGTTTAGTTTGTGAACAAAGGAATCGGCGCCACTGGTAAATAAAAGGAAAAACTTTTCCTTGGAACGTTACGACGCGACGACCTAAGTGCGACTTTGCGGGAGGTTTTATTATTCCGGGGCAATCCATGGACATCTATCACATATTTACAAAGGGATAAACCACAGACATCTAAATAATAAGGCATCCCACACCATGCGAAGCACATTGTCGCCAGCTTAATGAGTCATCAGATGTAGGTTCATTATTTTACTAAAGACAATATATGTACTTAAATTATATTTTAAATATTAGAATAAAAAAAACATTTTTTTTTTTTTTAAAGATAGTAGCTCACCGGTATCGCTAACGGGGTCCAAGCTACCGGCGGCGGCGGTCAGGGTTCCAGAGAGAGGAACCTAACAAAGCGGGCCGTGTCCAGAAGTAGAATAGATAGAATAGAATACTCTTTATTATGTACACCATACAAATTACAGATATAAATATAGAAACTGTACACAATAGGCGGTAGTACCAACTGCTTTCTGAATCAAGCCCTTGATCCAGCTGCCCAACGAGAGCCTCCTCAGGTGACGGATCGGATATTATTAGACTGCCGTTCATTAATAAGTTAAATCTCCCATTAGTATGTAAACAACTAGCAAGCATTTCCTGGAACCACGAAAAATACATGGCAGGTAAATACACCCGCCTACATTTTCTAGCATTGTTTATTTCAAAAACAGAAATAAAGTCCGTTAACGTCTGATTCAATATCTATCTATGAGGAGCAGTGGTGCTGGTGGCCCAGTGGTAATGGTCGCGACTTACGAGTTGTAGGTCGTGGGTTCAAAGCCAAGCAGGCACTTTACTTTGTGTACGTTATTTCATCACCACTGTTCTCAAAACGGTGAAAGAAAACATCATGAGGAAACCGGCATATCCTAGAACCAAAAATTCGAAGACATGTGACATCCACCAACCCACAATGGGCCCGCGTGGTGCATTTTGGCCCACTCCCTTTCAGAGAAAGAGGAGGCCTGTGTCCCAGCAGTGGGAACATTATAGGTTGATTCCACACACAGTTTATTGTTTGGGTTCCTAAGGGAAAGGGCAATGACCGCTATTGCCACGCTAAAGCGATTCGGGTATAAATAAATATGTTTTCATATTTTTTTATACATGCCTACCTACTCTCATTACGTATACTAATATAACTAGCTTCTGCCCGCGACTTCATCCGCGTGAAATTTCACGCTCACCCATTTACCCTCTTAGGGGTGGAGTTTCGAAAAACCCTTTCTTAGTGGATACTTACCTACTCTTCACAAAGAACATACCCTCCGAATTGTATGTCTCTAGGCCCAGCGGTTTAGGCTGTGCGTTGATATATCAGTCAGGACTTTGAATATGATTTATACATTTAAAGATAGAAGATAGATAGAGATTAGTATGTTTCTTAAATGTCAATGTCGTACATAAGTAAACGAAAAGAACACAGACAGCACCATAATTGCGTGACACACTATCAATCATAAATCTGAATCATTTTTAATGATATTGCTAATCCATTGCTCAATATGTTCAAAAAATTAGTCTGAACAACAACGTAAATAACGCAATGAATGTTGTTGAACTGTCAAAATGAAAGCCATTCCTACTTATAATATGTTACGCAATTACCCTTCAGGTTTAACAGAAATTATGCCGATATCTACTGGCACGTAAAAATACAAATTGCCCCATACATATTGATGCAAAACAAGTCCCGCATAGTTACGGAATACATCGCCTAAATATGCGGGATATTGTATTATGATAATAGAAACTAGTCGTTATGAGGTAGCGTGACCAAGTATAGTAATGGCAGTTGTTAGTTTACATTGGTATCAGGGACCTAAGAATTATTTCGTAGGTACTGTGGAGATACTACAGCTAGCCTACTTGGTGCTTCCATGCAACCTCCGCGAGTTTGTTTTAAGTTGATGGCACAATTATGAGACAAGCACTATTATCTATTACCAATTTTAAAATAATGAGGGGTGAGCTGAAGAGCTGTGGATGTCAAACGTAAAACGTTTCCTTATCAAGACAGTCTAAATAATTATTATTTGAATTCCAAAGATATCTTCATTGAAGTATACACCTCTCCCACAGTACCTACCTAAATCTATGGCCTTACGGAATTATTCCGATCTGTCACCTTGCTTTGTCCCCTTATGGGGACAGATCTGAAAAAAAAGTTGGATCTGTCCCCCTGTTAGCAACGAGAGGACATGACAGTCCGAACTTTATTCACTTATCTGTCATTGATAGGGGGACAGATGAAACTTACTACTACTACTACTACTACTGTGATTTGTGGGACTGTGGCTGATTGATAGATGAACAAAAAAGATGATTATGTTCGCGGCTGTCATGTGATACATCTTACGATATGTATAGTGTAGTAATAATAACTTATAGACACAATTCAGAGAATTCGTCTTAAAGTTGGTTCAAGGTTTTCCTGTTTGATGATAACTACATATTCGATAATAATTGACAAGTGATGTGAGGTGATATCTGTGGCTTTGAGTCTCTTGAAACAGATACATTATGATAAGGTACTTACAGTCATGGCTGCACTGATTTTCTATGTAGACCGTGTAGTAGTTGGACACCCGGTAAGACTCCGGCTCAGTGAATCTGTTCTCCGCATTGAGTATGCAGTTTCCAATCATGGAGTCTGATGTGTACATTAGTTCGGGGTCGAACTCGCCTTGAGGCACAACCCACTGCGCAGATCTATGAAAGTTAAAAGTTGCTATAAATCTTGGTGTAACGATCTGCGAAGGAAGGAACGCTGCGATCAAGTGGCATCCACGCCAAATTCTAAAACTAAACAAACAGGTGTGCTGGGGAGTTCGTTGCCCCGCTTCTTTTCCTTAGCTAAAGCACCAGGAAGTGGAAAAGGGTGAGCGTTTTGGGGGACTGTCACATGTAATTTTGACGTTCAAAAAGTGCTGATTCTCAGCCTAGTTAGAATAAATGACTTTTGATTTAGATTTTATTAAATTCAAGTTACAAATTATTCCCTCGTCTGTTAGGCAAGCTTATTAAGTTCGATAATAATAGAAAAAGTAATTGTGTGTCATAACTTCATGAGTGACAGTTAAGCTCTTATGTAAACAAGTAGTAGCTCTAATAATAAAGGGTTATTACAACAACAATAGGTATTTAGTGATTATAGAACATGAATCATGGAAATATCGACGTTATTGTTAGACGGTGTTCCCCCGACCTTACTGTCTTACTTCAGGAAAATACTGGGATAATAACATGAATGAACTTAATACCAAAATAAACATGCGTTTTGCTTATGTAATCCTATAAAATGACGCATAACAATACACTAGGAGAGGGAAAACAAGCTGCTAATTTGATCTTGAATTCGCAAAAAAGGGACCTACCTAATTGGAAAATTATCTTGGGAACCAGGATGGTAGAAATGTGTTGTTTCCTCAGATATTTTGTGCGGTATGTTCCATTCGACAAAATAAATACAAATAATGTTTATTATGACAATTCATTTGTTTCAGTTCAACCCGGAAAAAGGGCCAGAAGTTGATTATAGGTACAGGATGGCAGGGACATCGATGCGTAAACTGTAATCATGAGTTCAGTTCAGCACATGATTCTAAACATCCTAGCCTAGAAATCGAATCAGCTGTTTCATAGAGCAATAACTACGAGGTCAAAATGCATGGAACGGCTATTTTTTTTAATAACCGATTATTCATTTCAACGCTGCAGGGGTGTCCAGAATCATGTACTGAATCCGTGTAACAGGTTCAGACCAAATAAAAAGTCAAGACATAGCACTGCGAACAATACATACATAAATATATTTTACATTAAAAAGATAAATAACTCGAGCAAAAGAAATTGTGAAAAATATGTTAACAATAAAATAAGGATAAGTTGTACCAAAAGAAACAAACTATTTATGAATTGGAAAAATGACCCAGTTATGAAAATACTTAAGTTAGAAATTAAAACTAGAAATAAAGTTAATAAAATAAAACTAAACTCTAGAAATAATTACTACAGAGAAGAAATAGCAGGAAACAAAAATAATTCCAAAAAAACTGTGGGAAATATTAAATAAACTTACTGGGAAAATAGTGAAGTCCGTAGATGAGGTGATAACGAATGCTTTTTTAAATGCATAATAATGAGTTGAGTAGGTATCGCTAATGACTTTTCAATGGAATTGGAAACTAGTGTGTCTGATCTGATATTGTGCCCAGATGTGACAGACCCTTGTTGGATGAATGCGAATTTATGAAATCCCAAGATAAATCAATATTTTTTTAAAAAGCTACTCCTCTTAAAATTATGAATACCTTAAATACTAATAAATCGGCTGGATATGACTCAATTAGAATCATGGACATCAAAATGATAGGAGATAAAATTGTGATTGCAATAGTAAAGTTAATTAATGCGTGTAGGTATTCAGCAAGGAAATATCCGTCAGAAATAAAAACAGGTATAGTTAGGCCCATTCATAGAAAAGGTAAATTGAATGACTTGGCAAATTACAGACCCATAACGATATTGCCTGCCATAAATAAAACTAGTTGAAAAATTTATATGCGACCAAATACACACTTTTTATCGGGACAATGACATAATTTCCAAATCACAGTATGGCTTCCAAAGTAAGAAATCTACAGCTCCGCTACTTTCCAATTTTACTGATGAAGTTAACAACTACCTAAATGACAAGCAGCATGTGATACTCATATTCATTGATTTCAGCAAGGCCTTTGACACACTCGGGCACAATACACTATTAAAAACCCTCGAAAACTCGGGTATAAGAGGGAAATTACTCGACTGGTGCAAAGAATACCTTCGCAGCCGAAATTATCGCGTTAAAGTTGGTCTTAGCCTTAGCAGACCTGTAAACGTGACGAAAGGCACAGCCCAAGGTTCAGTGTCTGGTCCACTCCACTATCTGGCATACGTTAATGACCTAGAAAATATTAAACACACTGTTCCCTTTATCAGTACGCTGATGACACCTGTTTATTATATGCTAACTCAAACCTTAACTTGGCCGCAGATTGTTTGCAAAAAGATTTTACTTCTATGTCTAAGTGGGCCCATGGAATGGGACTTGTTCTGAATCCACAAAAAAACTAAAGTTATACACGTATATTCAAGTCACATAAGTACCTCCCATCCCTTTCAAATCATAGCTCATAGTCATGATTGTCTGCATAAAAACATGCCAGACTGCAACTGCTCGCCTATATAACAAGTCCCATATCATACGTATTTGGGCTTGGTAATTGATAACCGATTCAACTGGAGTTACCAGGTGGAATCGGTTTGCGGCAGGTTGCGTGCAATACTCACCAAATTTTCCATTATAAAGCGCAATGTACCATACAGACCCCTCCTTCAAATGTACACAGCTCTTGCTGAATCGGTAATATCCTATGGACTCACCAGTTATGGACGCACATTTAAAACTTACCTAGATAAAATACATAATTTGCAAACACGTTTGTTGAAACTTGTAGTACTTACTTACCAAACTATGTAAAAAATGAACACCAAGACAATTACACAGCAGGGTTATTTAAACACTGCAAAGTATTACCTGTTCTAGCACGCGCTGGGTATATGTTCCTCATAGAACAACTTTTGATAACAGTGATATTCAAATTCCAGTTAAATATGACGTGAATACACGACAAGCCAAATGAAAATCATTTCAAGTGCCACGCAAAAATAACTTTTACGGTAGGCGTACCTACCGCTTCCTTCACAATACCCAATTTACTAAATCCAATAACTGTAGACATTAGAGACTCAATGAATAGTAAAAACATAAAGCGTAGGTAAGCTGAAAGAACATTACATCAACTCGATTATAACTTTGATCAAATCTCAGGCCATGGCATGCTAAGACAGACCCTAGAGGTCTAATTGTGTGCTTTGTTTAAGTCTTTGAAACTTGTAATATAGAAAATAAATAAATAAAAATAATATATATACCTACATTGCGCGTAGATGTCCCAGCCACCCTATAAAACTAATCTAATAATTACGCATTTATGAGTCGACTTGCCTAAAAATTTGATAATTAATGTCTAGCTGACTGACCTATCATTCGAAGGGAACACTTACAAAAACTAGAGATCGGTAAGGTGGAGATTAGCCCAAGTTATTACAATGAAGAGTTATTAAAAAGTAAATAGTGTTGTTTTTATAAGTGTTAATTGCCATACAAATCAATTTTATAGACGACCCACGATAAAGCAATGTTGATAGTTACAATAAGCATTATAACAAAGAAAGAAACAATGCAATGTCTTCGCTTTTAGGGTCAGTTCACACCGAGACGCGACGCGACGCGCAGTTTTCAAGATAGAAATACAATTATAGACCTTATCTACTACACTAAAAGGTACACAATTCTGTGTCTACTAGCTACGTCGAGCTACGCAGCGCGGCGCCGCCGCCGCGCGGCGTATCTCACTGAATCGTGTACCTTTTTGTGTAGTAGATAAGGTCTGTAATTGTATTTCTATCTTGAAAACTTCGCGTCGCGTCGCGTCTCGGTGTGAACTGACCCTTAGACTTGGTTAACCTTTAATAATGGATCTTTTTGTCTTAGAATCGAAAGTTGCTACTACGATTTATGAGTTATTAACTTATTACGATAACGAGGCAGTAGGTCGATGCTTCGAGATTGTTATAAATCGGGGTTACTTATTCCGTATAACCTTCCCAAAAAATCCACCCTATACCTAGAGGATACGCGGAAACACATGTCCGAAAATTCACTCTAACCCTATAAATTCTCGGACATACCACCACCACCATCACCTTAGGGTGGTTTTTTGGGATAGATAAATAATAAATAATAACCCCGATTTATAACAATCACGAAGACACGACCGACTGCCTTGTTTGCCTGGGTATCTGAGAAGTCGCGCTGTTATAGGTAGGTGTAGGTAGAAGAAATACCTAGTACTTAGGATTCTGAATTTGTGCCCGGTTTAAGGCAATATAGACTCGCGCCTTATTAGGGACTTAAAAATAACTGGCGAAATGTGTAAGTCATATTAATTATCTGTAGCCCTTCGAGGAAGACAGGTGTGAATTTATACAGTAGGTAGGTACTTGTACTTACAATCACAAAGATCTTGTTAGATTTAATTATCGCATAATTTACTTGGTGTGATACAAAAACTTTACCAGCAGGAAACAATCTACAATTTAATGATCCGCACATGTTCTTGCGTAATATCATACTTTAGCACCACGCATGAGTGAGCCTCAAGAAAGAGCGTAACAGTATGACAATGACCTGTTACACGATGTTTTTTTATCAGTTAGGTATACGTAAATAAATCATGACCAGTTATTGGAATAGGCAAACTATATTTACCTAAACTTCGGAGAACAGAGACAGAAAGTGGAGACTTCCTTACGACGACATTTTTTTTTCCCGGAATTCGGGAAAAACCTTAAATAAGTTGGAAGTAAGCTTTATTTAAGATGTGTAAAGGCTATTTTAACTAAACTTGCAATTAACAAATAATCTTAGGAATTTTCACTAAATGGAACTAACTTAAATCATGTATTAGAACTATCCATAAACTAAGGCCGCTTTCACATTAGAGCGTTAGCAGCGCGACAGTAGCGCGGCAGAAGCAGAAACCTTCACGCACGCTTTTTTTTTTTTTTTTTTTTTTTTTGGGTGGGAAATCAATCAAATGACCCCTCCCGCTCTGGGCGGAGCGGAAGGGAGTGTCAGACTCTTACTGACTAAAACCCACCCGTGTTCCTTCAGTTGCCTGTGCCAGGGGCCACGGTATCTCTTTCGAACAACCCGCGACCCCGGCGGGCATCGGCCCTAGCAGACCCCGTCAGTTGGTGCTGACATCTCCTTGAGGCGCGCGTGGAACACAACGCGCCGTCGACCCGGGCCTGGTCCTTACCGGGCGGCGAGCTGCCCATTGCTCGCCGCCCGCAAGCCCGCGCCTACGGTGGCCGGGAATCGGCTATCGACTCCCGACGCCCGGGGCGTCTCCTGCGGCGGCTGGGGGCGTGAGGGCGCAAGGATTGCCTCTCCCTCACGCGCTCCGCCTCCTCCTTCGCGAGCATCACTGCTTCGCAGAAGGAGGCGATAGCCTCCCATGCACTCTCGCTCCGAACCATGGCCCGGACTAGGGCCGGACGCGAGAGATCGCCGCCGCCGATCGCCGCCGTGAGGACACGGCGGTGCTCTGCCCAAGCTGGGCAGATCTCCACCGTATGCTCCACCGTGTCCTCCGGGCGATCCACACAATGGTGACACCCGGGCGTTTCCTCCCGCCTTATTCGGAACAGGAACCTCCCGAAGCAGCCGTGTCCGGTGAGGACCTGCGTTAGGCGGAAGGTGAGGACGCCGTGGCGCCTCTCTAGCCACTCCTCAAAGAGGGGACTTATCGCCGCGATTGTGGCGTGCCCAGCACTGGGTTGCGACAGTCGCACTCTCCATGTCGCCATGAGATCCCGCCGGAGCTCTGTCCGCTGCACCGCGATTTCTCGCGGCAGCGGAGTTACGCCCCGGCGTTTCACCTCCTCTCGCCACTCCCATATGTGGGCGAGGACTTTGGCCTCCAGATCCCATGGCGGCAGTCCGGCAAGGAGGCTCGCTGCCTCCCCGTTCACGCACGCTTCTGTTTATAATATGAAATTCTGACTGGGCGACGGTCGCGCGTCAGTCGCGCTGCTAAAGTCGCCTAAATGTGAAAGCGCACTAACCGTTGTTGCATCAAATCTTTCAATACATAACATTTGTCAATGTGTGACACCTTAGTAAAACTAATTGCATAAAAGAGACTTCGATATGTATTTCAAACGTAGGGTACTGTAGATTTACGAAAATTCTTCCGAGATCGTAAAACTATTGCATTATCTTTTTGTTAAATACACAAATTAAGTATTTACTCTTTCCCTAGTTAACTACTATGCCGGTGTCCTGAAACTTTCTGACACGAATTTTGTGTCGCAATTTGAGACAGCAATGCAGATACCGGATTGAACAATTTTTTTTAGAGGTATATATACTTAAAATAGAAGAAAAGCATTACAAACATGAATATAACAGCTTTATACTAGTATCAATCACTTTATCACATAATAAAAATAAGTTAGAATATAGATTTTTAGTTTTACGGTCTTCGAGTGCGTAAAAATGTCGTCGTAAGGAAGTCTCCACTTTCTGTCTCTGTTCTTCGAAGTTTAGGTAAATATGGTCTGCCTATTCCGATCACTGATCATGACCATAAACCAAGTAATAAAATTGTTTTAAATAATAAAAAAACACCGGGCGGGTCGGGCTCGCGCACCGATGGTCCCGTACAAATTTGTAGGAACTTTCGGATTTTTTCCTTTACTGTATGTACTACATGACATTGCTTCTTGCTAACATAAGTGAGTGATTTCCCTTGAGAAGCACGCTTTTATACGTTATCTCTCAATTTGCGCGAAATGGCAATCATAGTTATTGCACTCGACGAAAAAGAGAATAGGTAATTAAAAAAACTTTCTAAGTGCGAGTCGGACTCGCACCCGAAGTGTTCCGTATCACAAGGCAAAAATGCTGAAAAAACACGTTTGTTGTATGGGAGCTCCCCTTAAATATTTAATTCTATTTTTAGTATTTGTTGTTAGCAGCAATAGAAATACATCATATTCTGTGAAAATTTCAAGTGTCTAGCTATCACGGTTCATGAGATACAGCCTGGTGACAGACGGACAGGTGGAGTCTTAGTAATCGGGTCCCGTTCGGGTACGGAACCCTAAAAAAGTGGTCTATGAAGGCGCTAATGAAGGGCGACCTTCCTATTTCACTAAAGCGCAAGTTCGTCGACATGTGTATCCTGCCTATCCTAACCTATGGCGCCCAGGCTTGGTCTTTGACAGAGGCTCAGAAGTCCAAACTCAAGATTTGCCAAAGAGCGATGGAGCGTAGTACCATCTTAAAGATTAAACTCACCGAACAAATTCGCAACACCACAATACGCTCCAAGACCGGTACCGCCGATGTTGGCGGCAAGTCTGCGAGGTCGAAGTGGGATTGGGCGGGTCACACTTATAGGATGCATCCAGACAGATGGGCCAAAATCGTCACACAGTTGGTGCCTGAAGACGGGCGTCGCCACCGAGGCAGGCCTAAGAAACGCTGGCGTGACGATTTGGACTCGTTCCTAAATCCTAACCGATTGGATGGAGAAGGCACAGCACAAGGAAACGTGGAAGAATATTGGGGAGGCCTTTGCTCAGCAGTGAGACAGTACAGGCTAACGAAAAAAAAAACGGAGTTACCGGGTGCATAACATTTTATAAATATTAATTTATGAAGAGGGATTGAAGTCCAAATTCATGAATATTATGCTTTCACCCAAAGATGGGACTTCAGGAAACGGTAGATAAGCCCAAAACAAAAATGCAACGGTAACGTCCCGTCGTCGGAGTGTATTTTCTCTGATTAGGATAAATTATTAATCAGTGCACACGTGTTCTACTCCATCTAGTTAATTATGTCAACTTTGAATTTAGATAAATGTTTTTGCGGTGACTAGTGAAACACCAATTTTACTATCATTAACAAATGTAAAATATGACCATCTTACGACCTCATCAATCTCATAATATGTGATATTGATTCACTTTAGGTAATAGCGCATTTTTTTTTTATGAAACCTGTTAAGTAGACATGTGGTTGACATAATTACCAGTTACCACTGCATTGTTACTAACTTCCTGTTAACCTAAACCAAGCTAAATGTAAAAACCATTCGTGTAAGACATCGATTCTTTAGGGTTTTCCAGATATGTAACTGTGGGAAACCGTTCCGAACGAGGATCCCAGCATTACATATTGTGATCTCTATCTGATTGACATTGAGTGCAAAATAGCATATCTATAAGCGGGAAAGCAATGGCTTTCATTTTGACAGTTTAAACTTTAAACCATTCATTGCGTTATTTACGGTGTTGAGTAAACAATTTTTTTTAACATATGAAGCAATGGATTAGAAATATGCCTATCCTTCCAATTGATTCAGACTGTGATTGAGAGTGTGTTACGCAATAAGGGTGCTAGCTTACAGATGGGTAGGCTTTGCGCTTTGGGCAATATAACGTCAATTTACGTAAAGTTGATCATCTTAGCATCTTCCCCAGTAATGATAGTAGGTAAAGAAGACTTAGAAGTAATGTTAAGCTGTAAATCCCCAGGGGTCCAATGTCCAGTGACTCGTGTCTCCAAAGACATCGCGAATGTCGCACGCGCGACGTCGCCAATCTCTCATCTCATTACTATTCGACGCTTCCGATGTCGCCAGATATGTCGTGTGATATCGGGTGACATCGCGCGTATTCTTTGGAGACACTAGAAATTTGACTCCTAATGAATACATTAGTCTACACTGTCTCGTACCGAAACTTCTGCTCCCCGTTGTAGGCGAACACGGCATCGTAGCACTCGTAGACGGTGGTGTTGAGGATGACTTTAAGGTGAGCGCCCTCCGTGTGCAGGTGGTAGCCGGGAGTGTTCTCCAGCGCCCACCATCGCACGCCGCAATCTGAGGGCACTGTTAGCACACAACAAAATATAGATGACTTACAAAAAGATAAAGAACATGTCACAAGGGGTTGAAAATGGTTAACTAATAATGAGGCTGTAACGACCACTGACTATAGATCTGCCTGAGCCAGTACAAATGACCCAGATCGGTGTCAGGTAGTAATGTTCCCACCTCATCATGAAAACTAACTCTCCGAGTCACCACCCTCGTACTAGATCGGTAGTATGTTTTTTTTTATGTAAGGCTCGAATCAAATAGGTGCCTGCAGCAGGTAGGTATCGAGGCGACGACAGCAACCATATGGGAAAAACATTAGAAAGTTACTCTAGCCACTTACATGCCAAACAAACTTTCTTGAAGAAGGCGACATCGTTGTCCACCTTCAGCTTTGCCGTGGTATAGTCGGCTATGCCCTGGCAGTTTCCTCTGCCATAAGCTACAACAACGGCAGCGCAATCCGGCAGCTCACGGCATCTGGACAGGCAGGCCCCGGCGAGGGAATCTTCATCACCGCTCGCCGAGTACACGAATACTGGAGTAGCGATCTCCGGAGCCACCCCTGACCATCGTGTAAACGTCACCGAACGACCAACCCCGCATTGTGCGTTGGATGCTGTAGTAGGCAAATAAATAGTTTTAATGTGCATTCAATTACGATTTTTATTTAAAGCCACGATAGTTACTTAATATTATATAGAGATATCTTGCTTCAGCCTGTTATGCTTCAGGTTTTACATGTCGCACTATAGGTTAAAACAAGATTAGATTCTAGTACAAGTAGTTAGAAGCAACTATATATACTTATCTCATACCTATGCTTCGGCCAGTACCTATTCATAAAAGACAAAATAAAATACAGTCCTTAATGACAATTTATTAGGTGTGGAGCAGACGAAACAGTTATAATTTATTCAATGTATTTATATACTCTATAGGCCCATAGCTTTAGGACGCAAAATAAAATATGAAAGAGGTCATCGAGCATGAATCATGTTTCCGAACGTCGAAACTACAGCCGGCTACAACGCCGACGGGGAAACTGCTATATAAACTGACACTTAGGCTAAGTTCAGATATAATATAATATATGATATAATATAATACGACAGCCAACCGTGCGTCGTCGCGCGTTCATCTGAAGTTTAGCCTTAGGATATTCCCTAACAGGTTCACACCGTACATTGCCTAGTCAACTGCAGACTCCAGTGTTAGTGCACGCCCGTCAAGTGCGCGTATTGGAAGAATACTTCATTTGAATATTTATATTCTACTAATAACACCTAGTTATTAAACTGGAAGTATTGTAAGGTTAGTTTTTTTTTATATTATTTAATTATTAGGATCTCACCATTCGGTTCAAAATATGCTAAATAGGTTCAAAATAAATATTTGGTGGCTTTTATAAGCTGCTTCCAATCAAGTTTTGACAAAAAATTATAATTTTAGAAAAATTAAAGCTGTTACAGTTTTTTTTGTTACTCACCTAAGAAGAGTCAATAAACATTACATAACACCTACTTAATCTGCATTCGCGATTTATTTGCCAAAAATGTGAACAAAAATGAGTTTAGGGAAAAATAACTTTAATTCCTACACAATAAAGTTCAGTTTACGCTACAACTTCAAACATTTTTATAACTAGCTATGTTTCTATATGATCTGTGTAACAACGCGTATGATTGTGTGGATATTTCTAACAAGTTATGCTATGTTGTCCCAACAGGGACGTGAGGTGCGCGCACGACCTGTTTTTGCCGTCACTCCTAGTCGTACGAATGCGGGCTTGCGGGCACCTCTACGTCGCCTTACAGGCAATTTCAATAAGTTTTTCTGTAACTTGGATCTATTTGCTTTATCTGTTGGAAAATTTAGAAACATATTGCTTGACACAATCAAAAATTTATGTGAATAATATTGAATCTTTAGTATTCCTTGGTAGCTGTAATTTATTTGTATCTTATTTTGTGTACTTATCTATTCTGTCCGACTTTAACTTTATCAACATTGTCTTTGTCTTTTTGTGTATCTGTGGAGAACGTTGTTGGTTGCACATTTGTATAACTCCTTATGTTCTATATACTTGTAATATATAATGTGTAATTGTTTGTTCTTCCGAATAAATAAAATAAAATAAAAATAAAACTTTTTCAATAGTGCTAGGCACTCTGAAATCAACTTAGTTACCATTAAAATAAAGTTGATATTTGTTTAACTTGAAATAATATTAATTTGAAACTTAAGTTTGAATAGACATTAGTGCATAACATCATGGCTGTTTTCTCCGAAGGGTAAGGGCAGAGATGTTAATAGACATAGATACCTTCAGCACATCCACATTTCACCGATTGTTTTGTTAGTAGCATAGTAACATAACATCTGTTCTGAGTCATGCAAGATGGAAAACCCGGTCTTAAGGTCATTTGAAAAAACTTAGCGAAAGCTCTCATGGATTCCTTTAGATATTTGTTTTGTCTTGTACAGTCAACAGCAAAAGTAGATGATCAAAATCAGATTTTCAATACTAATGAACGGAGTTCGCGTCAGAACTGTGTGGCGTCGAAGTATACGACTTAGAATACTTCCTACGTATGATACTTTTGAATCACTTCGACGCCACACAGTTCTGACGCGAACTCCGTTCATTAGTATTGAATTTCTGATTTTGATCATCTACTTTTGCTGTTGACTGTACCAGTAGATTTACTATTAATCGGGAAAACTCAAAATCAAAGAACTTACCATCCTAGACCCAGTCTGTTATTTTTATTAGCAATTAGTAGCATTTGTGTAGTAGTCTTAGGACAACGATTAAAGATTTGGGCTACACTTAACTCACTTCATTAGGTGCTGAAAGAAGTAGCCCAAACCTTGTTAGGTAGTCAACAGCAAAAGTAGATGATCAAAATGTGTCTTTGCACTATACAATTTTATATTATCATCTTTTGTACCTACCACATTTTATGCAAATAAATAATTTTGATTTGATTGATTGAAAATCAGAAATTCAATACTAACTAACGGAGTTCGCGTCAGAACTGTGTGGCAGAGCTGTTGCTGTTGTTGTTGTTGTTGAGCTGTGTGCAGAGACTGTGTGGCTGTGTGGCAGAGTTCTGACGCGAACTCCGTTCATTAGTATTGAATTTCTGATTTTGATCATCTACTTTTGTTGTTGACTGTACCTACTCAGTTTTCATGAAAACTTAAGACTACTTTCGATAAAAAAAGATATAAGTACAAGCTAAGCTCTATACAGATATTTTAGAATACTATCTAACAAATTAGAATTACTTAATGGTATAAACAAGTTTTTAAGTTTCTTTGTGTCATAATTGAATGTTGTTGTTACATTCAAATTATGATATTTAATCCTTTAAGTTGGACTAAATTGACGATTCGAATGGCTTATTTATAAATAATGTTAGATATTTCGTATATTCAAAGGTCAGTAAGTTACACAACCCAAATCATTTAAAGTTAATTAGATAAATTAGAACATCGTCATGTCGTGATCGTGAATGAGATGACGGTAACAAACTAACAACCCCTCTACATTCCAGTGTAGGGTCTCATAAAATACCTATTTAATACAATCACACTAATATTATAAAGGCGAAAGTTTGTGAGTGTGTGGGGGGGTGTGTGTATGTGTGTGTGTTTATGTTTGTTACTTCTTCACGCTCAAAAGGCTGGACCAATTTTGATAAAATTTTGTATGGAGGTAAGTAGCTGACACCCTGCTATTTTTTATCTCGATATTCCCACGGGATCGACATTTACACGGGTGAAACCGTGGGGCGCAGCTAGTAAGTACTTACATATATATAGTCCATAAGTGGTTTGTGTAGGTATGAAAGCGTCACAAAAACAAAGCTGTAGGTATTAACAATAATGTACAGTATTTCTAAGAATTAAGACATACATACCTACTATTCGGAATTAGCTTTAAAACTTATTAGTAAGTTAAAACATGCACGGAATTTAATGATTTCCTAAAATATAAATATTTTTATATAAACAGTGGATGACGGGGTCGATGCCTTTAAACTTGAAAACGCGATTATAAACCGACAGCGATAATCGTCTCATTTCAACTCTGTTGATTGTTGTTGTTGTCAAGTTTCGCTAATTCAAAGAGGATTTAATGTGAGGTTCACTTTTACATTTTATTATTCTATAGGTTTAATATTATAGGGCATAATGTGGTAGGTAAGCCACAATTATACTAGCTGCGCCCCGCGCCCCGCGGTTTCACCCGCATAAGTTTCGACCCGTGGGAATATCGGGATGAAAACTATCCTCCTCTATCCTTTCTATATCTCTACACATACATATGTACCAAATTTCATCTAAAATCGGTTCAGCGGTTTAAGCTTGAAGAGGTAACAGATAGACAGACACACTTTCGCATTTATAATATTAGTATGGATTATTTCCGCGCATAGAGTAAATTAAATTATTTGATTTTTGATCATTTCCGTTTGTTTTTATTATGCAAAATCGACTCCAAATGAGTATTTTTACTCATAGATCACTTTATATGTAAAACAATATTTTATGAATAGAAAATTGCTAAATTTCTACGCCAAAGGCTTCTTTTTCGCCGTTCTATTATATTATATTCTATTTTTCACAGACGCTAAAATAGACATCCGTTATACATCTACGACATTATTATATTTTCTATAAACGGGTAGTCTTTGTATAAATTGTCGATAATTATTATGTCACATCACATAACTATCTATATCTATATAAATAAAAATGAATCGTCGAAATGTATGTAGGTACGCGCATAACTTCCGAATGACTGCACCAAATTGGATAATTCCTTTTTGTTGTGTTCGGTATTACCAGGAAAAAATTTGTATGAAAGAAAATTTCAGGAATTGGAAAAAAAAATTGCACCCGTGCGATATTGGGGCGGGCCGCTAGTATTATTTATAAATAAAACAAAATCGGGTTAGTTACCCCATTGAACGGCTGGAGCGATTCTTATGATCTTTGATTTGATTAATTTTGATTAAAACAAGGGAAAAATTCACGAAAATGAAGATTTTCGTTTCTTATACATTTTGTTTGGAACGGCTTTTTTGATGAATAAATTAACACAACATTTATTCTGAGGCGGATTCTGAGGCGGTATGAAGTTCGCCGGTCAGGTAGTCTTTTCGACTAGACAAAATTATGTCTGTCATTTGACGTTTTGTATCAATTCAGAAATCGTCCCAGATTTTCGTTATTATTAATATATTTAAAAGTTTTCTGGTGACTCATGCACGGGATGAAAAAGTGATTGTGTTATGTAATATGCGTGAAATGAAATGAAATGATTTCTAAGACAAAGCCAGTTTCTATGGTGGTCATGCTGTGCCTGCTGATGTACAGACTCCAGCACATCAAGCTACTCCAATTTGTCAAATTTCTTTAATACATTTTCAGCTTTATCGCTAAAGCATAAGGTTCAAATTTGTTTGGGAAAATTTTACAGTTTCGGGTAGCTTGATGTCGGTACACAAATTTGAACCAAGTATTTTTTTTTTTCAGATGAATATGCTACGCTTATCCTGGCTGTTGCTGACGCTGTTAACGGTTCTCTTCACAAAGGCTACGGCATCATGGTCCTACACAATCCGCTGTCGCGTAGGAACCATACCAGTACGGTTAGGAAATACCGACTGGTGTGTACGGACTGACCAGTTTAGTGAAAATAGTTTAGACCATTTAATGAACAACAAATTATAGGGCAACAATAAATTAGAGGAATGATGATTGTACTTTTGTTTTATTTGAAGAAAAAAAAAAAACAAAATCAGGTCGACTTTCAATATTTATATCCAAATTTTATGTAAGTATACTGAAAATCATATTTTCATGTGAAACAGCACACTATGTGTCAAAAGGCCGATCTAGTCGGACAATATTAGGTATTTGACACTATTAGTTAGCTCTAAAGGCGGTATCTATAGATGATTTGTCTAAATATAGCAAAACTAGAAATAATTACATTTATTTTTGGTACATTTAACGCTATAATAAAATTGTTGACAAATTCGGGAAATGTTCATTTTAATATTTCTTGTCGACTCTTCTGTTACGTCGTAAGTTTCGTATTTCTTAGAAATATATTCGGTCAGTGGGTCGTCTTAGGGGCGGATTTATATATTCAAATAAACGCGTATTTTTTTCATTTTTTGGACATTTTATCCATTGTTCGTAGAACTCCCTTCTGGATATAAATATTACGATTACTGAAAAAAATATTTTGACATCAGTTTAACTTAAAATATTGAGAAGGTTCCGCACCAGTCCGCACTTTCTAATTTACTTTGAGCAATACTATATAAATTAGACTAATACTTAAGTTTCAGCCATGGGACAATAAAGTACATGTAGTTTCTGGTCCAAAAAACGCAAAGTTAGCATTAAAAATCCATCACATCAGACTGCAACCGATACGGCTTGCTTCTTATCAAATTAAATACATACAGCATCGGAGAACAGGTGGAATGAAGCTGGTAACTTGGTCCACCAGCCTGCTCTATTCAGAAATGGCTGACATTAAAGCAAATAATTTAATTTAAATTTCTGTGTCTCGTAATGATACTACATAATATTACATATAAGCAAGTTTTTGTAACAGGACAGACAGCTGTGCTGCTGGGGAGATTGTTGCGCCACTTCTTCCCAGCGAAAGCACAGGAAGTGGTGAAGGGCGGGCGTTTTGGGAGACTGTCTTAAGTAATTTTGACGTTCGAAAAGTGCTGATTCTCACCCTAATTTGAATAAACGACTTTGTTTTTTTTTAATACATACAGGTAAAAACTTATGAAGCTCACACAATTCTAAGAGCACTACAAAACTTAACGACGAGTAGGTACCTGTAGCTTCAAAACGATTTCTTCATAAACAAAACATTTAAAACTCATTTCGCGGCAAAGGTAATATTTAACTTCAATTATTACACCTAAATCTGATCACTACACAAAAATTTTATAACTATAAATAATGAATCACTTACTATTAAAGAACATGAGCGACCACAGAACAATAACGACTCCATATGGCTTCATAATAATAGATTTTGATCACGTTCAATCGCACTTATGACTCATTAACGTAGCTATAATGAAGATACAATACTGTTCAATAATTTACGATCGTTGACATCACTTCACATCCTATAAAAAACAATTTTTCCGAAGACGTACAAGTTTGCTGATAACCATTGTCAGACGTTACGTTCAAACTGGCAATATTATGTAAAGAGCCGTCGATGACCAAGGTGTGCTGTCACTGCACTGCTCAGTATGAAGGAACTCCGACTACCAGGGTGATGAACCAATTGCGCAATTAGATACAGATCGCTTTACATAAACTTTAGTCGCACCTGAACAAACATACCACTCGAACCCCTTTTGATTGGAAACCAAATTTTTTTAACAACATTTAAATTTGGAATACTATTTAGACACAAGAAAGCGCATAATGAGATCTAATTTCTAACACAGTTTTGCGCGGTTAAGCTTCAGGTGGAGAGTATGAGACGCTTCAGGACATCTAGCAAGCTGACGAACTCGTGCGCAAGTATGCGAGCACAGGTAGCGACGGTCGCCAGTTACACCGCGGCTACTGAAACTGTATGAAGTGCAGGCGTCATTGGGTGTCATGTGGCGGCCGGCCCCCACTTTGCCAGGTATCCGTCGTCGGCGCGACCTTGCAGTTTATTATTATGGGTTTACAGGCTACAATTTACAATAGAGTGACGAGTCAACGTCAAACGATAGTGAAAACGATAATAATGACGTTAGGCGCCCAGAACGGTGTGTTTTGTAACGGCGCGGCGGTCTATACGGGGTACAAAATGTATATACAAAACGTCGACATGCTGAGGTTAGCATATGTGTTATTTCCCGATGCAATATCTAATTTTCGTAAATTGACGGATATTTCGCAAACATCCGTCAGAAGGATGACTTCTTAATTCATTGACACAATATGCATGGCTCCACCCATACATCCTCCGACAAAGGTGCAGGTGTCCTTGTCATTATTAGAACCGGGATTTGACTATTGCGCGACACACTGTTCATACATACCTACGAACATGTAGAGACGATAGATTTACCTGTTGGTAGTACGTATTTAGATACCCCCTAATAAAATCACTGCGATTTTCTTAGGATTCTTAAACTTCGGATTTCCCAGTAACATAACAAGGATTCCGTCAATATCATGAGTAGTCGAACGGCTCCGATTAATTTGGGGACACGAAAAAACACAAAAGCAATCAGAGTTAGTTGAGTGGACAGTCCCATCCCGACCTACTAAAGCAATCTGTTATGTTAATTCAGTAACATTCATTCTATTGTTATGTAAATGATGTTTGGACGAGTCGCGGTATCGAGGCAACTTGATAATACGCCAAATACATTACGTGTACATTAATGCAGCTCGTACATTATCTACCTAGGTTCACATAGGCGGTAGCCCTTGCAAGACTATTTTATTTTTCAATGACAGGGATTATACGAACAATGCATTTGCATTCTTTGAAATTACTTGTAGCAATTTTCCTTTGCGTTAATGCACTATGCAATTTTCCTATACGTGGATGAAAACATGATTGCTTCAATAGATATATGCTTTGTTTTGAACATGACGTGTCTACCTAATACCTAATGTACTTAAAGGCAACCACGAGTAAAAAAAGGAAGCTAATTATGCATTGTTATCGTTTGTATTTATTGTGTTCAACGTGTCCATTATTTTAAGCGCAAAATATTTGCTTAATGATCACACACAATAGAAATTACTGTAACTTGGTTCAGGGATAACAAGACATTGTAGTCATAGTCAATAAAACTGCAGCTGAGTTTCCCAATCCGAGCAAATTTAGATGATTTTTTCAACCAAGAAAAACGCATAAGTATTAGAATTTTAAGTGAGATTGGATTGTATTATTGGGAGTATAGGGACCCTGGGAGATTGGGGCAGATTTTTAAACAATTAAAGAACACCGTTAAACAGGGTTCGGAATCCCCTAGCGTTGAAATTTTTCGTCGGTTATTATAAAAAAAAAATGCTGTTCCATACATTTTGACTGCGTAGGTATTGCATTTTTGTATGAAACAGCAGTTTTTTTTTTAATAACAGACGAACATTTTCTACGCTAGGGGGTTGCGCGTCAATGCCTACCACCCTGCATGTAGCTGTCGCGACATACTTCGCTCAGCAACATTTCCGGGTATTAAGATGTATTTCTGCCTTAGCCTAGTGACTTTGAGTCACAATGAATGTCACAACCTATGTTTACGTTTTTACGCCAAGTTAATTACAAGCATGACAGCAGTATGATAAATTATAACGTTCTTCAAAGTCACCTATGCCATTATTTATACATTTTATTCTTCTCACACCTATGCACAACAAAGACTAAATACCGTGATCTAGTATTTCAATGCTTATTGTAAACGATTTGAACTTTATTTCATTACCCTAAGGTTCAGTGTTGCTTGCTTCTTAGTTGAGGACAGTTGACACTTGCAATTTACACTCATGTGTTTTCTTCCAAGTTAAAACTTGAACCTGTAGTGTTATACCGTAATATGTAGATTACAACCATCAATGACGATTTTTTTTGTTTTTGTGGGATAGATTTTTACGTATTAAGCTGATTGCAATCAATTTCAATGAGTTGGTTATCTAAGCAATCAACAGTCAAGGTCAACTAATATTCGAAGAGCTGAAATGTAAAAGACATTACATTATTATTATCTAAAATAACAAATACATCATTTCTTTCCAAGCATATTATATTCATAATCACGCGATATGCTTAAAGATTTCAAATTTTTATAATATTGTGCTCACGAATTTTCAACAAACTTGTGCTTTTATTTGTTTACAATACTTCATGCACTCAAGCGGCCAACAAAAAAGGCTGTGTGTGTATATTATATAAAATAAACTTCAGGTACTTCGAACAATACTTTGGTTGAATTTCAAACAACTTGTGAGTTAATTAGATTTGTTAATTTAAATGGCTGACTATACGGATTAACATGGTTAGATTTTTATCTTTTTACTATTCTAGACTTAATTTCAACATCTATTGTCAATAATGAACATAATTTGTTGTTACCAAAATATGCCTGATACCATATTAATACAGCCTCGTATCAACATTCAAACCACTGCAATTACATTTACATGGATGCATTACGTTAAAACAATTTATCCAAAAATATCAATATCCTATAATTACATATTATTGAGTACTCTGCAGTCAACCCTTTGTAAATACTTGTCGATACTTATCATTAATTAGAATTTCATGATATATTATGACATACTGAATATCTCACAACCCATATTCTCTAACGTGTTATTCATAGATATCAACTATGTTAGCAATATAATTTAATAACAAATGTATTTAAATCAACAACAAAAATATAATAAAATAATAACGAATAGCTTTCACAATAATAATGAAAAAAGCGATATAAGATTTACCGTAATCAGGTACGCGGAAAAAGAAAAAAATATTTGGCTTCAGTATCTAAGCTGACTGCGTTTTGTATGGCAACACTGTTGACTTGACGCCCTACAGACTGCTTGTGAAAGTTAGTTCATTTTTCTTTGCATAATACGCTTTGGATCATTTAATTGAGGTGCAAAACTTAAATGCAGTTTGATTTTCAAACTTTTTGCTACGTGCTTTGCAAATATTTGAATTTAAAATGTAGTGTAGGTAGATTCATAATAATTAGTTTGTAAGTATGTCGGTAGATTCAAGTGTTTGATGTTCTGTTGAATTATAGCTCTGGTGTGGTGTGGAGTGGAACGCTCGACTTTTATTGAATAGCCCTAAAACATTACATAAAATATTCTAAAGGACAAGTCAACTCAAAAGACACGTTATTGAAGAAATTCAAATAAAAAAAAAATATTTGGTAAATCCGAAAGTGCACTACAAATAATGCTCATGTGGTCGTCTAAAAAACCATAGATATAGATATTATATTAATTCGTTTTTTATTAGTTATGATTAACTACTTTGAATAAAAGAGTCATTTTCAATAGGGTTCCTCCTATGTGAAACGAATCTATTAAAACATTTTTGATCCAATTTATTTATTTTTTCGCAAGATACAATGTTTTCACACTTGATTGGCGGGAATTTTTTCAGAAATATTTTGATGTTTTTTCGTTTCTATTCCATTAAATCAATTTTTTAAAAGTACAGAATTAATCTCCATTAAATTTAATGGTCCATGCAATAGTATTTAAATTAAGTAGGTTCTGTGTACTAGCAGGAGTATAACAATAGAACCAGTTGCAGAAAGGAGGCAAAAAAAAAAATGATCGTAAAGCACTCTCTAATACTTCGCATTAAAAAATATGCAAATTAGTTGACAGACATGAATTGGCGGATCATTTAGGACGTTTTTTTTGTGCGTTTTCAGTCGTTCTCAGAGACCCTATACAAAACCCATGACCCCAGCCAGGCATGTTTGATGGTTCAGAGCGCTATATTTTAATAATTATTTGTGCGATTATTTTGGTACCGCGAACGTAACGAACTTCCACAACAATCTCTAGTACGCTACACCGAGTATGGCCATAAAATCGACTAAAACTAATTGGTGGGTATGCGGTCTCTCAGGTAAGAGAGTATGGAGGCGGTGCCCTTAGCCAGGATGGCGTGCCGCGGCTGACGGAAACAGTTGCCCATCAGCTCCAAGCTCCTGGAACAATGGAACTGTTCTACAACTATTGTTTATAAAACAATATTTTACTGAATAATGGAAAAAGGATCCGTGCCATTCTGGTAATAAAATACTTTGGTTTTACTAACGTTCCAGCCCGTTGTACACGTTTTTCTTGCCGTGAAAAATTACGGTTTATTGGGCGTGTGTAAGCACGGTCGTCAGTGTTGTATTGATGACTATGGAAGCTAACAAAAAACGCGCCTATCAACAGACAGGCACGTGTTTTCTACGGCGCGGTTAATACGCCGTACCGTAAAGAGACCGTGCCTTGTACAAAGGGCCTCAAGGTGTTTTTAGGGTCCCGTACCTCAAAAGGAAAAAACGGAACCCTTATAGGATCACTTTGTTGTCCATCTGTTTTAACATTAGATTCGAAAACACTATTGGCTACCTACTGATAAACAAAACAGGTATAGAAAGACACGTCAATTTATTATGTTTTACAATATACAAACATATACAATGTTTGTATATTTTAAAACATAATACATTTTCCATTTGGAAATCATGCATACGAAAAAGTCACGCCTTCCTCCCATGGGGGAAGACATACTACAGGACGCCACCTGTTACGATCCTTACAGCCCTAGGTTAAACCCCTTTTTAGCTTGGAGACATTTGTTAGAGACATTTATGTAAACAACAATATACCCGAGAAAGGCGAAAGTTTATTTCGAAACGATAGTCGACACACGCAATGGTCCTCATATACCATACCTTTGAGGGTTCGAGAAATGCTCGTATCGTATTCATTCATTTATTGACACGCTATTCGACAAGAAAACTTGGTGAGTTTTCTTTTTTGCGCCCGCCTTAAAGTTCCTCGTAGTGATCTCTGTGAGGGGCTGCTGCAGTCAACACAGGGTTTGACAACACTTTCGCCAACTATCATTTAGTGCAGTAATACATGATGGATTTTTTACAGAAAAGTTCAGGTTCGTTCCATGGCTAAACAAGCCTATTCAAAAAACAAAAACATCCTTGATTTGAATCCAAAACAGAACAAAATTCACGTTTTCTTTGATCACTTCACTCTATTTTGTAAAGGTTTTCGCCCAAAGTCAATAATCTCAAAAATTCAGCCCGTGATTATATCCTGATTTGCTTTACTACAATACCACACTCTGCGACATAATAATATATTTTTTGTCACCTTATAGTTTTTAATCCTTACAACAAATATCTCTATGTATACTAAACTTACCTAAGATGTGTGAAGTTCCCCAACTCAGGCGGTACAGTGAAGATGCTGTTATTACTGAGGTCCAATACAGCCAGTTTCTTCATCTTAGCTAGAGCGTCAGAAGACACATTGATCTCATCTATCTTGTTCTCAGCTGCTAGCAATATTTCGAGGTTATCCAGATCGTACACACAACGCGGTATCTTCGTGAATCTAGATGGAAAATATGCAGTTATAAGGCAAGAATATAGCTTTTTTTTTTGCGAAATCAAGTACATAAATTGTGGGTGAAATGTTTTTTTACTGTATTAATATAGGGTGACATCCTGGATAAACATGTAGTTGCTGTCTCGCAAATCATCACAAAAACCTTAATTGTAAAATGTATTTTTATTAATTAATCGTGCCTAGCTTCGTGTGCGCATGCTGCATTCAATGTTCTAAAAGAAGTGAGGCAAAGAGTTTAATAATAATAAGGGAGAAGTGAGGTTTGCAAAATGCAATAGCAATAGCACACATGACACACAGTCACGTGTGTATGATTAAGCCAGAGAAAACAGATATTAAGATAGAGAGAGGGGGCTTTTTCTACACATATGTGCAAATAAATATTTGAATATGAAAATTGACCATTATGTGAAACCATACTCACTTATTATTAGAAATTACTAGTTCTCTCAAGTATTTCAAGTCGCCTAGTTCGAGCGGTAGGTCCATGAGGAGGTTCTTGCCCAAGTCGATGTACTGCAAGTGCTTACAGGTGTTTATTTCCGGAGGAACGCTCGTCACATTGTTTGATGACAGCACTAGCGAAGTCAACGTATCGCTCAAGTGCACGATGCTGTAAGGAAATAAATACTTTATGGATGTTTTAATGATATTTTATAAAATCAACATTTCGATTCGGATATCGGTAATATTTGCGACACAGAAAGATGTATCCCGGGTTAGACCAGACCATAGGAAACTTTTTTTGTCCGGGTAAGTGATAAGATCATTTATTTGCTCAAACAAGAGTACAATACATACAACACAAATTGTTAGCATGCAAGAGATGTTCATAAGGGATAAAACAGATCATTAAATTTGCCTTAAAAATGGCATACAAATATTAATAAAATAAAGTATAAGTACTTAAGGTGCGCTCCCGTGGGATATTTCCCAACTTCCACGCGGCCGAAACAGAGGGCAAAAGCTAGTTTAAATAAAATATGCTAAGGCTTTTTTAAGGCATGTAAAAGTGGTACTTACCCGGTTGGTATCGCACCGAGCTTATTCTTGGAGACGTCAACGGTGTGCACGTCGACCTCGGCGGCCGCAGTGAACACGTGCTCGGGCACGTGCGACAGTTCGCGGCCCGGCATCATCAGCGCTTGACATTTCTTCAGTGTGTACCTAGTTTAAAGACATACTGAATTGTACTAGTTTCTCCTAACTCTTGTGTAAAATTATAAGTAAAAAACATTATGAGAGGTTTAGTTAAGAAGTAACAAAAATGGATTCTATTAGCATCGTAATAAAGTCTAAGTTTGCTGCGTCCTATCCTATGCCAAAACATTAATCATTCAGGAAGTTGTGATGGATGGGCAAATGAGTTCAGTCTTTACATTTTTTTTTTAAATGGTTAGGATTTGGAGTTCCAGAAAACATCATAATTATAACTTAGCTTGAATAAATCATTCAGTATATTTATGTTAGGAAAAACCGAAAAACATTGAAAATAAATTAGTAATATGCTCACTTATCAGGCCACTCGTCAGTCGTGAACCTGGTTTCGTTGACGACCTCATCGGTGATGCGATCTCGTAGGAACTTCATCATGCGCTCCGTGCCGCCCCGGATGACGTCCTGTCGCACGAACGACAGCTTGTTGCCTTCCATGTTGATGCTCTGCAACTGCGATAACAGGCCTAGGTTTCTAGGTAATCTACAAAAAATATTAAGTTATATTTTTGTAAAATAATAAGTTATACACAGGGTGGCAGCGACATCGAAACTGTAACCATGAAATCAGCACATGATTCTAGACCCATAGAGTAGTCATATCTCGTCAGTTATTTAAAAAAATCAGTTGTTTCATAGAAAAGTGCATTACCTTCGCGGTCAAAATGTGAACAGCTTATTTTTTAATAAAAACCGACGAAAAATCTCAACGCAGGGCTCAGAATCATGAACTGAATCCATGGTTACAGATTGCATGGTTATGTTTAACATTATTAAGGTTACTCACTTATTCAAATTGTTGTTAGTGAGCTCAAGCCTTTTCAGCTTCTGCAACAGTGATATGTTTTCAGGCAGCACTTCCACTTTGTTGTCCCTAATGTTCAACACACTCAACTGCTGCATCTGATCGCAAAACTCGTCTGTAATTTCCTAAAACAATGAAAGAGATGGAAAATATTTTTGTTGAAATTATTTTTATTCAATTCACTAGCTTTTGCCCGCGGCTACGCCCGCGTGGATGTCGGAAAATGTTCCACGTTCCAGGTTAACAATGTATTAATTTCGTAATACATTGTTTACTTATACTCTATTGGTTTACGCGGCGCACGCCAGTAAAGCTCTTCACATAAAACCTTCAAGAGCGGGCCCATTTAGTAATAAAAAAAAATAAAAAAACCTTAATGAATTATAAACCAAACCCTCACTCCGTCCATTACTGAAAACCATACGAAAATCGATTCGGTAGTTTTTGAGTTTATCACGTTGACAGACAGACGCGGGGGGACTATTTTATAATATGTAGTGATAATGACAACGTGGTGGGCCTTAGTACCTATACTAGTACTACTATTTAGGAAAACTTGGGAATTGCGTAATAGTCATTGACTGAAAACCTCTTTGTATTCATGGTAAACAAAAGTTATACCAACTCCTTATTGTTGCAGCAACGAATTTTTGTGCTGGCAACATTGCATGCAGTATTTGAGGGAATAATTTTTACAAAACCATAAATTAACGTTCCACGCGATTTACCGCGAAAATGGGATTTTAAAGTACAGTTAAATCATCAATTGCAATTGTCAATATTTATAATGATTGATATACATTAATACGCAAATTGACCGTCTACCAAATGCAATTGAAGCTAGCGATTGATTGCAATTGCTCGTTCCGGGGACCCTTTAAGAATCAAAAGTCTCAGTTACCCTTATAAAATTGTTAGCAATATATAATTCTTTGAGGGCAGAACACCCATAAAAGTCGGGTAGTTCTTTAATGTCGTTATGGTTCACGTCCAATATTTCCATTTTTCTCAGCTCTCCTAGTGGTGGTAACTTCTTTAGGTTATTGTGGCTGATATTCATTTTCTTCAAATCTGAAAGAATTTAAGCTATATGTACTTATGTTGTTTTTTGTATAAGTTGAAAGTGATTGAATTTTAATCATCTAGTTCTAGTTTCATTTGAAACCTATATATGTTTCTTGACTTCATTCTTGACTTTAATGAATCCGTTCGCGGTAAGTTTGCCGCTGACCGTCAGCAGAACAAATATGGTGCCGAATAAGTCATAATCACATGAGCTTGCGATGACATTGCTTACGGTACTGACAGGGCGACTTAGCGGTGCGGTAGGCGGTTGGGGGTCAGCGGGATTGTCCGAAAGGGTTACCGCTGGCCCGGAACATAAAG
The DNA here is from genome assembly GCA_963082905.1 of Oligia fasciuncula. Classification (NCBI taxonomy): domain Eukaryota; kingdom Metazoa; phylum Arthropoda; class Insecta; order Lepidoptera; family Noctuidae; genus Oligia; species Oligia fasciuncula. Next base: position 7,287,402 of record OY720395.1, on the reverse strand, counting down.
GGCTAAGGAAGGAACACGGGTGGGGTTTAGTCAGTAAGAGTCTGACACTCCCTTCCGCTCCACCCAGAGCGGGAGGGGTCATTTGATGATTTCCCATCCACAAAAAAAAAAAAGGCGGTTGGGGGGACGCGCCTTCCATTGACCGGCAAACTTAGCACGAATAGGTAGTTATGACACCTTTAGTAATTGTATTGCTACAACAAAGATAAAAGCAAGTACTTTTACAGGATTCAATCAACAATTAGTCACGTAACTTTAAGAAAACATTAATAATGCATTTTCCGATGCTCACTTACTAGACAGCCAAAATAATTAGACACGTACCCCCTCAATAATAAACGTACCTACCTATATCATATGAATAGTTACACACCGATTTCTCTCTTTCAGTCGTCAGTAATTTGACTTTCGAAAGAAGATGACAAAACGTTGTGAAACTATACAGACGCTATACAACGTTTATTAGTAAGGGGGCAGTTTCGTTAGTGTCGTAGAATTTCCACAGACGCACTAGTTTAATTATTTTGGTGTAGTAGAACAGGATTAGTTACAGTAGTGATAAGAGTTGACTAGTACTAAAGATATTTCCTTCGTTTTTCGAGACAGATTTTAAATGTCTGCCTCGTTGGTCTAGTGGTCGCAAACGCTACTGCTGACGATGATGTCCTGGGTTCGATTCCCAGGTCGGGCAGTGTTATTGAGTTCCATCAGGAATTTCTAGCACCCCGAGTCTGGATTTGTGCCCAGTTGATGAGATTAGGCTCTCCACCTACATGGGACTTAAACATAACTGGCGAAATGTGATTGTACTATACAATTATACATAGATACACTGCGTAACCCTTTTTAAATCAGTATGACAATTGCATTTTCATTATCGTCATTATCTCTGCCGAAAGATATCCACGGCTGAATGGTAATATGTCTCCATAACATGTGGTCATGTGTCAAGAGACAAGCACCGACCATCATCACTTATTTATTCCATTATAACAATGAAAAACATAATATTGCAACTCATACTAATGTCAACTTTAACAACATGAGTGATAAGTTGATTTCCGAATGACAAAAATGATTTATAAAGTAATATTTTAGTTGCAATGGAATTTGAACTGCGTGGCTTAGGAATCTTAGGATTAAGGTTAACATTTCTGCATACCAACTAGGACAGTTGACGCACAGAATTGAAGTCATTATTATGTATATCATCATTATATTGTCATAAATATTATAATAATACTTTCCTTTTCCTCCTCTTTAAATACTTATCAATGTTTACAGTTAAAGATACGAACAATTTAAACCTAGATTACTGCAGAATTTGTTTTAATGAAGTCAATGAATAATATTTACCTCGAAGGTTAACAATATCTGGGGGTAGCTCTTGAAGCTCATTGTGCGATAGATTAATTTCCACTAACCGTACCAAATACCCCATCCCTGGAGGTAACTTGCTCAATTTGTTGTGCGATAAGTTCTGGGAAATAAATAATTCAGTTTATTAATGAATGCTACTAAAGTTGAACCCTTTAACCGCTTGTGTCGCATTTCTGCGACAGAGAACATGCATGATTTTTTAGTTCTATTCAACGATTGCTCCTCCTTATTTATTGCAGGTATTATTTAACGATTTGTAGCCGCGTGGGAGGCAATTACTATTTAACCAAGGCAATTGATATTTAGCCAAGCGGTTAAAAGTTCTTAACAGGCCAGAAGATGTAATCAACTTCTGGAGGGAGGTGGTCTGGTTGGAAGAACCATTGACGGAACATAGTAGGTATGCTATGCTAAGCAACATCATTCAATAAAATAAGAAAATTACATTTTTCTCTGACCCTGTACTAATGGGGACTGCAAGTCTAAACTATATACTTTACTAGGATTCAAAACCTTCAAAATATTTAAATAAATACTTCAAATTCAAATACTTACCAAAAAGTTTAACATAACAAGATCTCCAAAGTCTGGTTCTATTTTCGAAAGTTCATTGTGAGACATATTCAGCCAGCGCAAATCCGACAACCTGTAGAATTCTTTGGGGAGTGTTACCAGTCTATTATGAGATAAACTCAGGTTCATAAGACTCTTTAGTTCACCAAACTCAGGTGGTAGACTTGTTATGGCATTATCGTGAAGCTGGAAAAATATAAACACAATACTGTTTTAAACAGTATGCTTAGAAAGCGGGTGACTACCGAGATGAAAATTACAAATTAGAGGATTATATCCAAGATAAGAATGTTTGGAAACATGCTGGTCCTGCTCCATAGGACAATCTAAAAGTCTAGACAAAATCAAACTTGTTCCTAATTTAATTTATATGTATATTTTTAATTATGACATCTTATTCTAATTCAATTTTACAATCTGCGACTACAGTGGCTCACACACTTGTTAAAGTTCAACTACTTTTGCATTTTTTCATTTTTCTTTTTTTTTTAAATAACTTGTAAATATGTGAGCACCATGTATCTATCACTTATTTGATTTACCTGTCATTGCTTAATTTTTAATTCTTTTTACCTTTTGTGGTAGACTAATTTTATTATGGGTGCATCGTGTTCACATATAAATTTTATTATGTATACAAGACCTTGTAAAACATTTTTAAAAGAGTAACGGTGGAGTTTCTTGCCCATTCTTCTCCATACGAAAACTACCTTTTCGAATGGGCGACTAGAATCATTTCTATTTAGTTTTTTTTTGACGTTCAAAAGTGCCTTTAATGTGCCTATTTGAAATAAATGATTTGACTTTGACTTTGACTTTGAAAACTAATAGATAGTATGGAACAAAAAGACATGTTGCGCCGACGCCAAATAAATTGGGATAAGGGCAGGAGAATGCTGATGACTGTCATAACTGTGTAATAGTTATTATACTTGTTAACACAATATGGAAACATCCAGCACAAGAACCAATTAAATATAATGGATTCTAACTCAATAAAATAATGTAATAGGGCTAACAAATAATTAAATAACTTGCTTTAGACACCTCAATTTTTTTCATTTAAATTACATCTACATGAAAGATTTATTGAACATGCATGGATCTAAAATTTTATGACCAAAGCATTAGGATTTTTAATTGGTTCTATGAAGTAGCGAGTATGATAAGATTTGCTCGGAATACATGTCTGATAAGCAATAATTTACATAATTATATGATATATAAAATGTCCGTTGTCCTGCTCACCTTGAGGTTGACGAGGTGTTGCAGAAACTTGACATTGCCTGATATGACTTTTATAGCATTGGAACTGAGGTCAAGAGTCTTCAGTGGCTCTGCTGTCCACCACCTGTTAGAATCACTTCTTGCGAAGTCAACCTCCTTGGTTTCTTCCAACACCAACTCATCAATTTTCCATACATTTTCAGGCACTATAACAGTATTTTATACTAATGTGACGTACTTATAAGAAATAATGTTTAATTCGCAATGTTATTAATGACGATTTTCTGAAAGATTTACTTGGGCATGTCTTTCTTATTAGCTTCATATTTCTATGTTAAAAACTGCCAATTTGTTTATTTACTATATTATAAACAGTTTTATTAATACACTTGAACTATGTCTAGGTAAGAAGTTCATAAATTCTAAGTATAATTTAATGTGAAACATTTTTCATAACACTGTGCTCTGGGATTTTATTATTACAAACAACTTGTATGACTATGTCGCTGTGTCGCATAGTTTTAAGTAACGGACCACACTGACTGTCAATTACAATACATTGTAATAAATAATTTCGTCTCACCTGACCCCAGTCCCCTGTTGCATAAACTGAGTTGTCCGGTCCTCTTCGCAGATTTAATCAAACCAATAGATAATTCATTTTCGTCTGCTTTTTTGTCTTGAAGGTGAAACACAGATTTGTTACAAACTTTTATTCGGGATTTAGAATGTGGTCTATTAGACATTTTTACTATTATTGAAGGAGTGCGCTGTATTTTATTGTTGGCTACTGAAGCGATCTCATCATTGTTTTTGTTGGAGACTTGAAGTCGTCGGAATAAACTTGCGTACACATTGGACCTGTTTTTGTTTTTTTTTTTTCAGCAGACTCAGATGGACAACTTTTGCTACATAAACTAAAGGAAGGAAGTTGGCCAACACAGCAAAAGCATAATTAAACGTAGTGTTTTACTGTCTATCTTGAAAAATATCTTCAATATTCATTCATATTACTTTTGAATGGCACTTTGGCCTGTAGCAGTAGCACCACACAGCACTTCAGTAGTTTAGTTTTTTTTTGTTTGTATACCATGTACACACAGCTTTAGTATTAAATGTGACATTTCTAATGACAGATTATAAACATGTACACAGATAAAAACACAAAGTCAAAGTATCTTTTGATTTTATTGCAAAATGAAACTTCCCAACGGAGATTTTTATTTTACTCATTAAGGGGGAAGCTCTAAGGTGGCCCGCGAAATTCAAATTTTCTTACGTTTTTTGCCTAAAAAAAACCTAAAAAAAATTGAATTTCGCGGGCTACCCTGGCGCTTTCGCCTTAAGAGCCTATACTACCTCAGCTAAAATTCACTCTATCTCTCTCGCACGATACTGCTCGCGGACTGTGTGAGAGCGAAACAGAGTGCGGTGCTGGGCGGAAGGCAGCGCCAATAGTTTAGGTCAGCGTTTCCCAACCTTTTTCAGCCACGGACCCCTAAGAAAACAAGCACAGTTTTCACGGACCCCCTTAATAAAATAAACAGCAAAAAAAATTCGGATTAGGTATTTATTTTAGTTTTTACAGATACAAAATAGGTACTCATAACTGTTTAAATATAAAAATATGTGTAAAAATATGAAAAAATTTAATGTGAAGGTTGGTGTTGCTTTTTTGCAACTAGGGGAGCCCTTTGCCCAGCAGTGGGACACAAAAAAGTCTAACAAAACAAACAAAGTATTTTCGAACTCATAGGTTTGTGCAAAGTATCGTATTTCAACGTTGCATTCGTTATTTAACGTTGTAATCTCAAATCAGATTCTACACACATCAAAAGTGTCTAGGGATCAACATATATTTTTGCAATAACTTTTCTCCTGATTGATATTAATTAAAATTTTCTTTAAGGATTCATCAAATAAAGTGTTTTCGTTTGTCACAGTAACGATAAACCAAGTCACCTTTGCATTAATAAAGAAATTTGCCATTTTCCTAATAAAGGGATTTTTGACATTTGAACCACTAACACAAAAGTTCGAAAAAAAGACTGAAATAACAGTTTTCTTTAAAATTTTATTGGGTAACTTAAACAATTAATAATCCGTATTTCTACCGCGAACACTAACAACACAAGAACATCGGTTTGGCATACTCAAAATGAGTTCATCCAAATCACGATGTGGAATGGCCGCCCATGTTCGTTGCAACAACAAAAAAAGGTCTTCTTGCGACTGGATACCCTCCATATTCGGCAGAGCTCTTCTCTGTAGCATATCCCATGCATGCTCAATCGGGTTCAAGTCTGGCGACTGAGCAGGCCAGGGCAGGACATTGATGTTAGCTGCGGCGAGAGTCTGTCTTACAACTCTTGCGGTGTGCGGTCGTGCATTATCATGCATTAACTGAAATAAGGGACCGATTTGCACTTGTAGAGGAACGATGACGTCTGATACAATCGTCTCAGCATAAATTTGAGCGTTGAGGTTGCCTCTGATCCAAATCAACTCAGTTCTTCCGCCGATCCAAATACCCGCCCATACCATGATGGTTCCACCACTATAAGGATGGACTTCCTGGCAGGATTTTAATCGCTGTTGGCGTCCAGGGGTTCTCCAGTGTCGTATACGTCTTGTATCCGGTCTCATACCAAAACGAGACTCATCAGAAAAGCACACGAAACGCCATTGTTCTTCTGCCCAATTTCTGTGTTCAAGAGCCCATTGATATCGAATCCTACGATTGTGCATTGCTATAGGTGGTACCCGTAGCGGTCTTCGGGAATGAAGGTTCACTTCATGCAAGCGGTTTCTGACTGTTTGGTCGCTAATTAAGTTCCCTGAAGAGTGATGAAGCCTCACGGCTAACATCATGGCGGTTATTGTTGGAGCTCTTCGAGTTAAGATTTGAATGTATCGGTCTTGTCTCCGTGTGGTGCAGCGATACCGTCCTCCATGGCGCTCAGCCACGGTACCAGTGCTTCGGTAACGTGTCCAAAGTCGACTGATAACACTCTGACTTGTATTCAGAGCTAAAGCCACAGTACGTTGCCGGGAACCAGCTTCTATCATTCCCACGGCTCTGAGCATTTCTTCCCTGCTTAAATGACGTCGCCGCTCCATAATAACGTTGGTTTTAATCAGTAGTAGGGAAACAGTAGCACTAATAATGTCTTCAATGCGTTGTATGTTTTTATAGGGAAAATATTGGCAGCTGATTTTCATCTTTTACTCGAATTTGATTCACAGTTCCTGATTCAAATTATGAAATGCACCAAAAAGGATCCATATAAATTTATAAAATCATAAATTTATTACAAAGCCACATCTCAATCTCAAGAAATCCGCATAAAAATGCTTGATCCCTAGACACTTTTGATGTGTGTACTTGTAATCTGCTTCTGTATTTGTTTTTTGTATAAACAAGAGTAGAGAATGCCTTTTCACATAGGTACGTGGTTGAAAAAAGCAGTCAATGTTTTTAGCAATTGGCGCGTGAGTGGTTATGTATGGTCCAGAGATGACACCGCGGACCCCCATACAAATACTCGCGGACCCCCAGGGGTCCGCGGACCACAGGTTGGGAAACAATGGTTTAGGTATTTGCTTTTTACGGTGAAAATAAAGGTAAATCAAAAAACTAGCTAACATAAGACCTGCTTTATAGTTAGTTCAGTTAGTATGCAAAGTTTTATGATCTAATTTGAAGTATTTTTTGAATACCAGCGGTTTTTTGTTCGGTTTGGAGGTAACTTTGGATTTTTTTTCTATCGAGAAAATTTTATGGAATCGCCAATGATTTATATATGATATTGGGAATCGCGTTTTCGTCTAACATAGTACCTAACATTAATCCTCAACTTTAGCATATATTTATTTCAAAATTAATGCTGCGGTATTTTCGACATAACGAAGGATCATGCTAAGCCATTTGAGGTAGTAATTCAGGGTTGGATTTTGTACTATAATTATAGTATTTATACTATAATTTCGCCCTTTGTACTATATACTATCCACATTTAAGGATAGTAGGGGAGCGTGGGTCACAGTGGATCCATTTTCTTTCAATGACTTGTAACTTTACTTTTTTTACCTCAAATTTTCTATCATGTTGACTGAGTCCTAGAAAATATATTTAAATTTGAACCTGTATTACAAAAACAGACCTAAAAGCACTCAGTATTTTTTTTTTATTATTTTTATTTTAAGTGATAAATTATCCACTGTGCCCCATAACAGGGGCACAGTGGATACTGATTTGGGTTACACTGGATCCTGTGAGTCACACTGGATAATGATTACTTTATATTCATTAAAAAACGTGTATTTAAATTAAGTGGTTTATTTTTAATCATTAAACATGCGTTTAATTGTAAACATAACATAAATCTTTATTTGTAGTAATTTAGACGTGGACTTTGTATTTGGAAAGTACCTATAATACTTTAAACTTAGGTACTAGTTTCACAATATGAAAAAATCAAACGATCAATAAATAGAACACATCTGCTGTCCTTCAACTTATAAGGTTGACATAACTAAACCTCTTACAAACAATAAAAAACAATTACAATCATAATATTCTTAATCCTCCACAGTGGATACAAGATCCACTGTACCCCAATTCAAAACGATCCACTGTGCCCCAGTTGGAGAAGTCTTAATTAAAAAATCCTACCAAATTATTTATTTGTCAAATAAACATATTAGAGTAACAAAAATTCTCTACAGTAACTTTAGATCATATCACATTATCAACACTTGTAAAATTCTAATATACGGAAAGGCAAAACGTTTTACAAAAACACGTAAAATAAAAGTTTGTGGTTTACTTGTCGACGGATGCTCCGTACCGCGTGCGTCCACTCCGATACTAAGATGGCGACTAGCTCGGTTGCGGGGGGAGTGTAAGAACGGCAACGTCGCGAACGCGTACGCGTCTGTTTGCTTTAAATACACACCTACAATGATTTATCCACTGTGACCCAGGATCCACTGTGACCCACGCTCCCCTACGTTAAAATACTATAATTTAAAAAGTATGCTCCCGAATGCTTAGTTTTACATTTTATGGATATTTCGACCGTGCTTGTGTGTACTTATCTGACCGAATTCTGATCTTGCGATGTTTTCTGTGTCGATGGCCGGGGATTCCCCGATTATCCTCCGCAGTATTGTATTGTACACTTCTCTCTTTCCACAGTTTCCACTAATCTCGTTCCTTAACCATTCCATTCGAAATTCAATCAAAGTGACAACCATAGCTTGTGAGTTTTGAATTTTTGTGTAAAATAATACGTTTTTAGTGTTTTAATTAGGAAAAGTGGTTGTGATGGTCATGAAAATGACCATAGCCCGGAAGTATCCACCCCTAAGAAAAACGTTTTGAGTACTGGTGTTGATTTTGATGAATAGTAAGTTAAATTTAAAAAAAGAATGTAAGTGTACTATAATTTTTTTTTAAATACTATCCTTTTCATTTTTTTGTGCTATCTTTTTCAACGTAAGTACCTAAATCCAACCCTGGGTAGTATAGGCTCTTAATATTTCCATCCTTTTCAGCTCCGCTTCGCCAGTGGGCCCACAGTGGGGTAAAAAATGAACTGCATCCAAAAGTTGAACGATTGCCTGTTTATGTCGGAAATGGTGCATTAAAATTTAAAATAGCCTCCACATGCACCCTCAGCGCACCCTGGGCAGTCAGTCAGCCTCACAACCATCTTAGTGACTGGCTAATATTTTACCTACCACATGGCATGAGCTATTCATACATAGGTACCTAGTTTGTGGCTTCGTGCCGATACGAAAGAAAAAGAAGACCGGAAATCGAATCGGCCAAATTATGTAGTAGAAATAGAATTATAAAGAACAGTAGAATTATGATATAATAAACCTTAAAAACCTACCGATCGTCTGATTGAAATGGCCCTGTGATAAATATTATTTTTAAATAAATAGTAAGTAGGTACCTAATGCTGTTCATGTGCGGCTAAAGGGAGCAGGCAGATCGCAGGTAGAACTAAATTCTGATTATTATGCATACCTATCCGTAGTATTTTTAAGGGAATTCAAATAAGTATTATGTACTTTACTTACTATGAAAAGTCCCTAGCGGAAGTGACGACTGCTCCTTTATGTCGAAACGATTTTGCTTACAAATATTTTCAACTTTGCACACATCATTTTCTGACCTACATAAAGGTACCATCTTTTTGATCCTGCACTTTTTCATGAGTAGGTTGTGTACCTATAAACTATTATTACATAATATTTTTATACACTGGAATTCCGGAAATACAAATTCATTTGAGTCTTATTTATTGATACTGTCATAAATAAAATAATAATAATGTTACAATGTTTTTTACTTTTTATTTTTCATGAAATACAACCAGTTGCTTTGATATTCAAACTTTTGTACATTTAGTATTTTTATCTATGCTTATTTTATAACATAATATGGAATGGAAAAGGTTGAGTGCAAAGAGTAAAGTAACTAGGTTGAGTGGCAAGAACCTCTCGGAGTATTATGTTCTGTGGGCAAGAAGTTACTGCCGCTGTCCGCTGCGACCACAGAGCGAGCACGGAGATCGATATGTTTTGGCGGCAAAACGCTGCCGCCAGCGTTCCCGAACCTCCCTTTTAAACGGGAGATCTACTGATTTCCAAACCCATCTCCCGATCTACCGTCAAGCGATTACATTTTTTTAACTTTGACTACAAAAAATATTAGAAATGAATGCATCCATTGACTTTTTATATAAGTTTTTAAAGAACACCCCCATGGAAATCCCCTGACAAAGGAAACTCACTCTGTAGCCCCAAGTATTTATGTTCTGTGCTCTGTAGTGTGGTAATTAATACGAACAAATGAAATATTGTGATCTCTCTCGTACAAGACTGTTTTCTGATTGTAAACTAAGTAGATAGATAGATGTGCGAGTCCGATACGATTCTCAGTATGTAGATATCTAAGTAGAGTAGACTACTGTTTCTTTCTAGTTGAATGTTAGATGGTCATAATTAGAGGATTTGAAGTTAAGGTGAAAGCGCCAGGGTAGCCCGCGAAATTATTTCAACTCTCTAAGACCATGTAATCCCCAAGAATGACTATTTCATGAAATCTTGACATTTGGGGATTACATGGTCTTAGAGAGTTGTATTGATGACTTTAATGATTATATTTCTGTAAATACATATTTGTTACGACCGCGAATCATATTTTAATCAACGTACAACTTAATACTGACCAGCAAATTGCAAAAAACGTAAGAAAATTTGAATTTCGCGGGCCACCTTAGAGCTTCCCCCTTAACAATAAATATTTAAAGAGAAAATGTCAAGTTAAAAGGAAGCAAAGAAACAGACTTTCATCTTCTTCAATTTGAAGGCCTTTTACATACCAAGTGTCTTAAAGATGGTGCTAGTTGTTTTGATTTTGTAATTGACAAAAACGTGTTTAGTACGATGTCAAAAGAGCGTTGGTATGACCAAACTGATTGATTTTTTAACCCAATATTATTAAATTTGTACAAAAACATGCTTAATTTTCATTTTATTTACAACTCACAACTTGTCCCGTTTTCTACCGATATTTTTCCCCCATTTCTACCGAATTATTTTTCTGTGGTTTGGTAACACTGGCCGTGGCGATTCTGTTCTGTGCTCCACGGCTACGAGTAGGGATGTCACAGTATACATAAAAAATCGATTATTAAATAATCGATTGTTTTGCCTAATAATAAAATCGATTAGAAAATAATCGATTTTTTTAATAAAAATAATCGATTTTATTAAAATAATCGATTCTTTTCCTTTTTTTTTGATAGATTAAATTAAACGCCTGAAGTATCGATTAATTACTATCACAGCACTCAGTTTTATGAATAATAATAATATCAACAAGCTAAACATTAATTTTACACAACAAAAGGATTTTTTTTTTTATTTGTCCTATCGCAGGAAGAAATTAGTAGTAGACCGCGAAATTCAAATTTTCATACGTTTTTTGCAATTAGCAGGTCAAGGATTATAATTCTCCAAATATATACCTTTTATTGTCGCGAATCATATTTTGATCAAGATACAACCTGACACTGACCTGCAAATTGCAAAAAACGTAAGAAAATTTGAATTTCGCGGGCTACCCTCGCCATACAATTCAATGGACCATTACACTCGACGAAGATAATAATCATATTTAAGGGGATTACAAAAGGATTACAAAGATAAAATATTATATTATCTTAGCCGTGTGTAGCGCCCTTTAGCGTCATTCATTTATTAGTTAGTGGCACACTTCGCGGTACTTTGTGGCTTCGCGCTCCTGACTAAAAAGCTGTGTTGCGGCCGTTCTAACTTCTAGGTGTAAAAAATCGGCAGTGAATAAGAAATCGATTTATTGATTTTGATTTATTGATAAAAAATCGATTATTAATCGATTTTTTCTATAATCAATTATTTTTTCACATCCCTAGCTACGAGTGCTCTAGGATAGACATGGGCGAAATAGCTCACTGAAAAGATAAAGAGCGAGTAGCTCTTTCACTCTAAAGAGCTATATCACTCTTCTAGCTCACTAGCTCTTCTATAGCTCACTTAGCTCAGTGACTCAGACGCCGACTGTTAGCTCATCTGACTCACGCCGCACGCGCTTCGGCTCGCTCGCTCAATAGTCAATACCTAGTTCTTGGAAGTTTAGATTCTTTGTTACTCACTAGCTCTTCTATAGCTCAGTAGCTCAGACGCCGACTGTTAGCTCATTTGATTCGTGTCATGCGAATTACTAAGGAATTACGGATATCGATAAATAAATCTTGTTTTATTTTGTGGCGGTTTTTGATAGTAAGAACGGTCGTATTAGTATTTGTACTTCGTTGCACGTGCCACGCAGCGGTATGCATGTCATTTCGTCAAATACAACCGAAAAAGTACTAAGTTAAATAACTTTAAATAAGTTTTTCTAATCTGTTTGTTTATATTATGGTATGAGTACTTATGAGTTATTTAGAATTTACGTAAACGAAACGCAAGAAACAATGCGGTTCCCTTTTATTTATAATGTGCCAAAGTATTTTCTACTTTAAGTCAATGACTATAAAGATAGATTTACAGTGATTTACGTCGTATGATAACTGATAAGATTGTGTCGGACAGATTTTGTTGGAAGAACGAACGATGCGACGAAGTATTCCGAAGCGAGCCGAATGAGCCGTTCGGCCGGTCGCGTGCATCGCTGAAGTACTGAGCTATTGAGTCTGAGTGAGCTAACTGAGCTAGTGAGCTACGTAGCGAGCGACTGAGTGAGCGAGAGCGACGTCAATCGAAAAGAGCTAGCTCTTTTCTATCACTCGCTCACGAGCTACCCATGACTACTCTAGGAGTAATAGTGTTCTGTGTACGAGTGCTACGACCAACAACGCCATTCTCTAGCAAACATATTTCCTATCATACAGTTCGCGTCAAATAACTTTGCCGCTCTGAAGTAGGCAACAAATCACTGCGCAGTAGTTAATCCTATGAAGAAAACAGCAGCGCGCATGGCGCTGATTGGCGCGACTAGCTTATAGCCTAGCTTCAGAGCGGCAAAGTTATTTGACGCGAACTGTACCTATTATCTTGGCTTAAATCTAACAGATCCTTACACAGAAACTCACTAAAAGCAAGATAACAATACTGTTGCAGGAACCAGTGAGTAATCCCGCTATATTAGAGTGGACACGATCAGCTCTTGTGTTTATTTCAGGTTCAAAAGGAGCTAACTTTATGTAGACCTTCCCTCTTTCTAGCAAAGCGCTCTCTTCGTTGCTACGCCAGTAGATAGATGTGAGGGTTGCTAGACACTGGAACAAGACACAAAAGAAATATATCAGACCAATGGTTTCGAGGGTTTCGTAAGAGCTCGATTTTACACTATTTAAGTACCTACACCCTACACAATAAGTTTGCTGGAGTGGTTCAAGAATCGTTTTTGGAAGAAACATATTTTTGAGGGTCGATAATACTTTTAACAGATATTAACGAAACTTTTAGTCAAAATGCAGGTGCTTTAACTTACTTTGACTTTAAGTCCGTTACTCTTAATATGTCGCTCCGTAAGTATAAAATCTAGCATCCGGGTGGTGGTTTCCAAGTCTTCATAAGTCCGATGGAAGGAAGGCATCACTGCTGTGGTTGGTGCTGGCTCGCCATTGATGTACCATGAGAGATGGTTTGACGGACGAGACCGACCAGAAGTGCAGTTCACCTGCACGCGGTCCCCGAGACGATATCGTGATCGCAGTCCTGAGAGGATTGGTCCATGGTCAGGGAGGACTATGAAGAAATAGTAGGAAAATTAGTTCTTATATGGAACGCAATAGTCCCTCATTTCATGTAAAGTCGAAAAAGGTCGGTTAAAAAGCAAGTTATGGAACCCACACGATTTCACATTAATATTGTTTCGTGACGGTTCCACAACTTTTTCGTGAGGGTTCCATAGTAAATTTTGCATTGTGAAATAATAAAAACTCCGCTGGTAAGATAGCGTGTATATATACTCACCGACGACATTCAAATCTGCATGTCCGGACACTGTGGGGAACAGCGGCCCTTCGCCGGACACCTCGCAGCGATACCGGCCGCCCGTCTCGGACACGGCCGCTGACAGCACCAGGCACGACCCGGACACGTCCGATTGCTGTGTCAATCACAATTTGAATTTAAAATAGGAAGTGTCTGTATTACAATAGGAATATGAGCGGAGACATCCTGCATTGCAATTATTGCATTCTGTTAGGTACCTACCGGCTTACCGCATAGATACCGCTTCGGTAAAAATGTACATACTTCACATTATGCTATTGAAACTTTAAAATAGAAAAGTCTATAATCAGACCTCAACATCAACCCCAGGCAGCGGAAACTTCCTGCGCGGTTCGTGGTCGCGCGGCACGTGTCGGAAGAACTCCTTGCCGTCCTTGTACCACTTGACTGAGTACAGCACGTCGGCGGGGCCCAGCGCCCAGCGGCACGACAGCGCCGCGCGCGTGCCCAGCGCCACGTGCGCCGGCACGCGCAGTTCTAGCAGCTCCAGGGATAATATGCAATCTGGGTGTTAAAATATATCAAGTTACTGCAGCTACTTGAAGTAGGTACCTATAGGTATACCTAAACATTAAAAAAAAAACAACTTCCAAAAAAAAAACACTACAAAGTGAAAAATAACTTTAATCTCGGAAGTCGGTGTCGTTGGTTCCGCATTTTCGTTTTTCAGAGATAAGCCCGAACATAACATAAATTAAAAAACCGGGCAAGAGCGAGTCGGACTCGCGCACCGAGGGTTCGGTACCATCATATGTTTTTATGGATATGTTTTTAAATTTTCATCGGCGAGGCCTATATTCGTCAGAGAATTTTAACACTGCACTACGGTGTAGAATATTGCAGTTTTATGTCAGTGCCATCTCTTGACCGATAGTGATATAGATAGATAATATAACTTTTGTTGATGATTTCTAAAAAAGTGTGCTATTTAGAGAATTCGTTTTATTTTTCCTGTAATATTTACATAAACTTCTATCACATAGAATAATTTCAGATTTTTCTCTTTGCAAACTTCGGAGATAAGGGGGGGGGGGGGGGGGGACGGTATTTTTTTTTACATTTTTCATCAAAAGTCAAAAACTATGCGGTCTACAAAAAAAGAAAAAATGTTTGAGAATGTGCAAACTGCGCTCTTTCATATGATACCCCACATGCCCTAGAGCCCCACTTGGAATTTTTCAGTCCCTGTTGCTATTTCTTTCTTATTTGCAAAATAGTTGGGAAAATGTCATCTAAAACTATTCCAAATTTCAAGTTGATAGCATTAGTACCTAGTTCTTGAGATATCCAGCTGTGATAGACAGACAGACAGACAGACTGAGTCTCACCAGGGTTCCGTTTTACCATTTTGGTACGGAACCCTAAAAACATAAACATCCGAATTGAGAACCTCCTCCTTTTTAGAAGTCGGTTACAAAAGATAGAATACAATCCTTCGATCATAGTTATTAAATATAACCCCTCTCTTTATTAGGACAGGCCCGGCGGGGTCCGTAGCTAAATAATAACTGCCGCACAGGTCGATCGATCAGGTTAAGCTACGCTTTCCGCGGTTGGTCTGTGCATACGTTGATCATCATCTTTGCAAACCGAGACCCCTAGCTCCGTGACTCGGAAAGCACGTTCGTGGATCTGTGACAGTCGTTACGGATAGCACAGATAATATAATACTCTACCTACCTACCTATGTACTTTAGTGAACAATTTGTTCACAATCACATACAGATTATTTATGTTCTTTTGCCTAAAATACCTACATAATTTGTTATTAGGTACCTACTTACCTAACAATTTGAATTTAAGTCGCTTAGGTACCTACGCGACTTTACGCGAAATTGTTTTACTAAAAAAAAAACATACAAACATCCGAACATAGTACAGTCAACAGCAAAAGTAGATGATCAAAATCCGAAATTCAATACTAATGAACGGAGTTCGCGTCAGAACTCTGCCACACAGCCACACAGTCACTGCACACAGCTCAACAACAATAACAGCAACAGCTCTGCCACACAGTTCTGACGCGAACTCCGTTATTTAGTATTGAATTTCTGATTTTGATCATCTACTTTTGCTGTTGACTGTATCTACTCCTTTTTGTGAAGTCACTATATATAGAACGAAAATAAAAACTGAGATCCGATCTGTTATAATATCTGAGTAAATAATAAAGTTTAAAATACCAATAAAAATCACAAGAGTGAAGACTGTCCATAAAAGTTGACCGCAATAGCCAGCCACCATTTCTGATCACACCGTCATCACCGATCAATGAAATTGCTCAACAGCATAGCACCGCTATTCTCGCTTTCATTACTGAGGCTGAAAAAAAAGAAAAGTAGGTAACGTAACCTTTTGTGTTGTGGGTGCGTTTCCAAATACGAAACAATAAATAAAATACGATTACTAGGTATCTATCTCACGCAATTTGTACATAATAACTTAGAACTTCGTTCCACGCGGGAATTGAACCCGAGACTGCCGCGACCCGTAGCGCAAGAGCCAAACGCTCAGCCACTGCGCCAACCCAATGCGTGCCAACGTGCCATAGACATTGTTCCGATAATTTTACGGCTGTTACTGAAATATCATGTTACAGGCCAGCTTTCCAGGAAACATCAAACAGCAATCACATGTTACGTGGCCCGTGTCCTTAACATTACCCTACTTTACTTCATTATTTTATGTTTGCATATTATAATATTAATAGTAATGAACTAATGAATGACCGTGGTTTCGTTTAAATAAACATACTTTTTTTTTCCTAATAGTAATGATCTTCATTTTTGTAATTGTACCTACATAATTGTTTATTGAAATTAACACCTTATTTAATTATAAATTCATAGAATGCATGCCAAAATATGGCGAAATATGTCATCGCACAAGGATATTTATTTACCGCACTAGCTTCTGCCCGCGACTTCGTCCGCGTGAAATTTCTTGTACCCCCACCCCGTCGCGTCGCAACACTTCGACTTTTTGCTCGGCTCCTAAGGGTCATAGCGTGATGTTAAATAGCCTATAGCCTTCCTCAAGAATTGGGCTATCAAATGCAAAAAGAATTCAAATCTGACCGGTAGTTAAAGAGATTATCGCGTTCAAACAAACAAACTCTTCAGCTTTAATATTAGTATAGATATAGATAAAAAACTCTATGGCCCATAACTCCTTAATAGGTACCAACTCTTAACATCTTACACACGTGATAACTTTTAAACGAAATATCCGATTGAGATGAAACTAAAAGTATTTTACTTCTTCATAAATACTCTTGATAACATAATGCTTAATTTCGATAAAGATTAATATTACGATACATATTTAACGTAGTTTTTTTTTCTTCAGACGATTTAATAATTATTTTGAACACAAAATCGGTTATTGTGATTAAACCATGATAGCTAGATATATGTTCTCGCGGACTTTTTTGTAGGTCTTAATGGGCTCTACAAACCCGTAGTACATTATTTTGTTCTATTGTCAATAGTTTTTGCAGCGCACGCAAAAATAGGTTTTCGATTTTACACCTTGTGTTACAAAATAGCAATTTTATTATGGATCCCTAATTTTGAAGAAAAAAAATATAGCCTATAGCCTTCCTCGATAAATGGACTACCCAACATTAAAAGAATCATTCAAATCGGACCAGGAGTTCCAGAGATTAGCGCGTTCAAACAAACAAACAAACAAACAAACAAACTCTGCAGCTTTATAATATTACTAGCTTCTGCCCGCGACTTCGTCCGCGTGAAATTTCTTGTATCCCCACCCCGTCGCGTCGCAACACTTCGTATTCGCTTACCGTTCACTCTGAGTTTTTTTCTTTTTGCTCGGCTCCTAAGGGTCATAGCGTGATGTTAAATAGCCTATAGCCTTCCTCAAGAATTGGGCTATCAAATGCAAAAAGAATTCAAATCTGACCGGTAGTTAAAGAGATTATCGCGTTCAAACAAACAAACTCTTCAGCCTTATTATTAGTATAGATAAAAAACTCTATGGCCCATAACTCCTTAATAGGTACCAACTCTTAACATCTTACACAACACACGTGATAACTTTTAAACGAAATATCCGATTGAGATGAAACAAAAAGTATTTTACTTCTTCATAAATACTCTTGATAACATAATGCTTAATTTCGATAAAGATTAATATTACGATACATATTTAACGTAGTTTTTTTTTCTTCAGACGATTTAATAATTATTTTGAACACAAAATCCGTTATTGTGATTAAACCATGATAGCTAGACATATGTTCTCGCGGGCTTTTTTGTAGGTCTTAATGGGCTCTACAAACCCGTAGTACATTATTTTGTTCTATTGTCAATAGTTTTAGCAGCGCACGCAAAAATAGGTTTTCGATTTTACACCTTGTGTTACAAAATAGCAATTTTATTACGGATCCCTAATTTTGAAGAAAAAAATATAGCCTATAGCCTTCCTCGATAAATGGACTACCCAACACTAAAATAATCATTCAAATCGGACCAGTAGTTCCAGAGATTAGCGCGTTCAAACAAACAAACAAACAAACTCTGCAGCTTTATAATATTAGTATAGATAAGTATAGATTAGAGCAATTAAAATGACTGACTTTGAATAACCTCGTATTATACTTCTAAAAATAAATAACTTTTGTTCCATTATTATTAAAATAAAAACCCATCGAAAGAAGTTTTAATACTGGCCAGTTTTGCACAAAAAAAGTTATAATAAAAAAAGAGTACCTATTTTATTATTGTTTTTTAATTTATTAAATATGGTTTTTACAACCCGTTTACCTACTCTAGGTCGCCAGGAACGTCAATATAATATTATAAATCCTTAGTTACACCAGAAAATCGACTAAAGTGGTTATTTTGAGGTCCTAATAAAAATATAATACAAAATGGATTCAATTTTTTCTGAAGTCTGAACGCAGACACTGCAACTTAACATCTTAATATTAGTTCTTAAACAACCTTATAAAAATGTTTAAAAAATTCATAATTGTTGAATGATAATTACCTTAAGTTCCTAATAAACACACTATAATGAACTGGTATTTATTAACTAAACAAAGAGAACTTAATCACCACGCACACAGTTTTCAGATAGGTCCTTTGAATGGACGTAAACTTTCACAACTTAACTTACAACTTGCGTGTATCTTTAGCCAACGATAACATTCAAGTAACGCAGGAACGTTAACACATTGAAATCCACCACTTGCAATTTATTGCTTGAACTTTGAAAAACATGCTTTTCGTTTTTTTCGACATAAAGATGTAATGGCCACATGTAGTTAGGTATTACTTACAAAATGTTTTATGGAAATAAATAATTAATAAAGTGCACTTTATGTTAGTTTTTGGGTGATTGATAACTTTTCACTTATGGGGCTTACATAACCTAAAGTGCGGTCACTGTCGGTCGGACTGCATAGAAAAGAAAGAGAAGCGCGATGACACAACCCTGGTAATTTATTGCAAAATATGAAGTAATTATTTAATTACAAAAAATCTATTGTTTGGACTAAAAAATTAAAACACTACCTAGTGTTTTAGTTTAGTATGTTGCTTGTAGAATAATCTGAAAAAAAATCTGAATGATTGTTTGTATATTAGTATGGTTTTTATTGTAAAAAGAAAGTCTATCGTATCAAATTAGTTGTATTATGTTTTCAACACACTATCTACCTAGCATATATCCTGAAGAATATCATATATTTTTCTGATTTTGTTTACTGTAGTCGATCAACTTTTATTATTTCTAAAACTTGCGTTTTTTGCGTTTAGGTCCTGTAATCCCCTTAAATAGGGGTTACATAAGAAGTCGCTCGCCGCACAGAAAACGCCTGGAAGAACTATTCTGCCGCACTTAAATAGCGAACGCTGGCCGCACAGCTGCTGGACTAAAGTGGAACTGGGCTGGCCATATCTGTCGCATACTCGCATGTCGGAGCAGCAATATGCAAAAGCCACCACTCAGTGGATCCCCAATGGCAGAAAACGATTGCGCGACAGGCCCAGAAAGTGATGGTGGGATGAGCTGAACTCCTGGAGGCCTTTGCTCTGCAGTGGGACAACACAGACTTAATAATAATAATAAAAACCGGGTAAGAGCGAGTCGGACTCGCGCACCGCGATGGTTCCGTACCATGATACGTTTTTAAATTTTCATCGGCGAGGCCTATATTGGCCTAGCTAGCGTAACTTTTGTTGGTGATTTCAGAAAAAGTGTGGTATTTAGAGACATCGTTTTATTTTTCCTGTAAACTTCTATCACAGAATTATTTCAGATTATTCTCTTTGCAAACTTCGGAGATAAGGGGGAACGGTATTTTTTTTACATTTTTCATCAAAAGTCGAAAACTATACGGCCTAAAAAAAAAGAAAAAATTTTTGAGAATGTGCAAACTGCGCTCTTTCATATGATACCCCACATGCCCTTTAGTAGCCCCACTTCGTATTTTTCAGACCCCCTTTCAGACCGCGTTGCAAAAAAAAAAAATATATTTCTTTCTTATTTGCAAAATAGTTGGGCAAACGTCATCTAAAACTATTCCAAATTTCAAGTTGATAGCATTAGTAGTTCTTGAGATATCAGCTGTGACAGACAGACAGACGAGTCTCACCATAAGGGTTCCGTTTTACCATTTTGGTAGGTACGGAACCCTAAAAAAAAAAAAAAAGCTCGACTTTCCAATAAATTATGCTGTTCAAAACTATAATTACCCATAGAGACACATCCGTGTATTTAGCACGTTAGATAGGTCTGTGACTTAGTTTACAAAGTATTCGGTAGGGGGTAGCCGTGGTAACCGGGACTTTCCTAGCGGTTTGTCCTATGAATCAGTAGGTAATGATGAATTACGTGACAGACGCAACTCATTAGGAGAAGTTTGTTAGTTTACTTCTTTAATTGCTGTACCTACTGTATCTAGGTAGAATACTTACTAAATGTCCTGTAGTATCGTGTAAAGAATAAATCCCTTTGGATACATTTTAGCGATGGTGAAGAACAAGTTGCCAGAGGCTTACACCGAAGTTCACCTTTCAATGCGCCACTCACACAATTAAACTACTTACAATCAGTGGCAGTAATGAACTAGTCGTGAGCTCGAACTCACTGGTGGTCATGGCCAAAAAGCACGCTGTCTCACCTGGCTTCGTGTCCGACAGAGCTTATAAGTGATGAGCAGTTAGACGCTAGTCTACACGCACAACGTCTAAATCTCACGCACAGAAACACCGTTCCGAACTGAAAGACACGTAAAAAATTCGAAAAGTACTTTGGAAAATCGCGTTTTATGAAAAAAACACTGCATAAATCAATTACAATAAAAACATACGAAGTAAATAGAGTTATCTACTTACCTGCACTTAACAATACGTATTAGTAGTTACAAATTGTGCGACAGAGCCATTTAACTGCACTGACAAATAGTTCATCGATTATGGTGTCGTGCAAGTATCTCGATCAGGAACCTTATGAATCACTGCGCAGAGTAATGTCATCGGGAGCTTTGCGGTCGCCATATTATTTGACGATTGTTACCTTTACTTGGTACTTTGGTAGCAATGCAATGGGAGTGGCGCTCGCGCAGCGCTCGTTGTACCTAATCATACCTTACCATAACGGTATTCAAACTGCAAATTGAACGGGTGGCACACGATGGTTGGACCGGACTTGTATATAACCTAGTCAAGATATTAGAACAAAGAAATTATGACAATGTAAACATGATCCTTGATTCAAATCATTCAACAAATATACACCATCACACACACACGACCACGCTGCTTAGACGTCTGCACGTTACCTTATACCTGTACCGTATACGCTGTGCTAAACCCAAAGAGACTATATAGGTAGTCATTGGCTGAACCCTGAACCGCACGCCGCGCCGCTGTGCTGAACCACACGCTGTGCTGAACCGAACGCTACCAGCCCTACGTCCTGATCTACAAGACCTACTCAGCAGAGCATGTGCTGACAGTACAGGTCCCCCCGTCCACGTCTGCCCCTTGCTACCAAGGACGGTACATCTCTAATCCTATATATCCTAGTGTGTACGAGTGCTCAGAACAGCTACGACCTAGCCGTGTACTTCTGCATAGCCATGGGAATACCAACCATGCTAGCTGTCTGCGTAGCCTTTTCGTAACTATTTATATATATACCTACAATTACAGAATACAATAGGTAGGTCTCTGTGGTGCACTTTCCTGTCAACGATAAGTCCACCTTGCAAAAGCCTCGGGCACCGGCGAATATGGATAAGTACAATGCCTGCAAATTGCACCAAAATGACGAATGCGCCACGGGTTGCTTAGCTCCAAGCCAAAGTATCCAAATGAGTGTGATTCACGTTTCGCTACGTATAAAATTAAAAGCTATTGAATTGAAAGTGTAAATTTAAGGGTTGATAAACTTTAGGCGGTTCAAGATTTAAGTTGTTTGAGAGCGTCATTTCAATCAATGGCTGTACGTTTAAATTACGTCAATTTTAGGAGAATAAAACTAAGCTAGATACCTACTTACCTAATAAAATGTCCGATTACTCTATGCAATTATTTAAAAAAACCGGACAAGAGAGAGTCGGACTCGCGCACCGAGGGTTCCTCCCGTATTATTATTATACTCTTTGTTCCTAATTGTGAAACGTGAAATGTTTTTAAATTTTCATCAGCGAGGCCATATTCGTCAGAGAATTTTAACACTACGGCGGCGTAGAATACTGTAGTTTTAGGTCAGCGCCATTTCTTGACCGATAGCGGAGCTAATGTAATTTTTGTTGATTTCTGAAAAAGTGTGTTATTTAGAGACATCGTTTTATTTTTCCTATAATATTTACATAAACTTCTATCACATAGAATAATTTCAGATTTTTCTCTATGCAAACTTCGGAGATAAGGGGGAACGGTATTTTCTTTTTTAATTATTCCTCAAAAGTCGAAAACTATGCGGCCTAAAGTAAAATGTTTGAGCTACCCCACATGCCCTGTAGCCCCACTTCTAATTCTTCGAACCTTTCATTCAGCCAATGTTGTTGTTGTTGTATGTTGTTGTTGTCAGTATTTGTCTGTCCTTCCCCTTTTTAATCCATCCAAAGGTTGTCTTTAAAAGATCGCTTTTAGCGATAAGACCGCCCATTGTGTCACCCTTTGTACAGTTTATATAATTATGTCTGTAATTTATATGGTGTACATAATAAAGAGTATTCTATTCTATGTTGCAAAAAAAAAAACTTTCTTATTTGCAAAATATAGTTGGGCAAACGTCATCTAAGTATAATCTAAATTTCAAATTGATAGTATATTAGTAGTTCTTGAGATATCTAGCTGTGACAGACAGAGAGACTGAGTCTCACCTTAAGGGTTCCTTTTTACCATTTTGGTACGGAACCCTAAAAACATATCTATAGATTACACTCTATGTAGCTTTGTACTAGGCTACCTATAGGTTAGGTACGATGAGCAAAAAGTCGATAAACACTCAAAGGACAACAAGGGATAAACAAAACCAAAATTCGCTGCTACAGGTATATTGCAACAAGATGGTAGCAATATTGCTATATCATCTACGACATCATCTACGACATGTCGTAGATGTTTCAGTTTTGGAATACCACCTAATTACCTCTTTGCATTCTAAAGGTTGATCTGAATTCAAAAACCGCTTGCAACGCATGTTAATGTACGCGGGGCGGTGACTTACTGAGATTTATATAATTATACGGACATAAGGTATGAGGAACGCAATGCAATTAGTTCGAACTTTGAATTTGGTCAGACCGCGGCATCAGGCGGGTGCGACACAAGGAACCTCGCTCAAATGAGCCAATTTGTTCTGCGCCACCGCTTTTAATGACTTTTTTGGGTCGACTTGAAATCTCGTTATTTAGTAAGCTCTCCTTGTTTATTTATTAGCTTTATTTTTATCTTGTTAGCGTCTTTTTATCTGCGTGAAATGTACATTTACACTTCGCTATAGGAAAAGGAAGTTTGTGGGATTACATTATGCATCAACAGATATTAATGTCCTATTGGTAGGTATAGAATCCTACCTACTGTACCTAAGCAAGTAAGCACTATCTAGAAGAGAACAGTCTTTCGCTATCAGTGCTAAAGTCACTAAATTATGTATGCAAATGTGATGTATTCTAAACGGCGATTCTTCTGTTTTTATCCAGCTTAATGACGCAATCGCGAGGCTAATGGCTCGTGCTCCATAGTCATGTGAAGCGAAGTGAGAGAAATGCCGTGACGTCCACGACTGTGATCCTTTATAAAACATTTTGCCATGGAGATCCGAGACACAGTTCGGGATCGGCTTCAAATAAGGTTTGGGAACAAGTGTCTCCAACTTTTACTTATAAATTAGTCTAGAAGTTTCTAAGTGGTCTCACTTACCTTTTTATTTAACTACCTAATTTGCATCGTTCTTGTCTTGGTGTTAATTTCTAAACGGTTTCTTTGTTTTCTTTTTCTGCGCTTTGAAACTAACTTAATATAGGTACCATAATCTGTTACCAGGGAGTTTCTTAGGTGTTAAAAGTGCTCAATCAATACAAAATTATTGCAGTGTCAAAAATGTCGGGACTCATCAGAAGCATGAGTGCCACTAGCCTGACGATGATGCTCTGTTGCTGCGCGCTTATCTGCGCCGGAGCATCCCTGACAGGCCGTTGCAAGATCAAGCGTCACACGCACAAGGCTATGCAGACTGACCTCAACGGACGCCGGTGCTGGGACGATGTCCAGATCATGGGCTGTGGAGGATATTGTCTTTCTTATGAGGTAAGGTGGCAGCGACTTTTTAGTCAAAGTCAAATCATTTATTTCAAATAGGCACATTAAAGGCACTTTTGAACGTCAAAAAAAAACTAAATAGAAATGATTCTAGTCGCCCATTCGAAAAGGTAGTTTTCGTATGGAGAAGAATGGGCAAGAAACTCCACCGTTACTCTTTTAAAAATGTTTTACAAGGTCTTGTATACATAATAAAAATTATATGTGAACACGATGCACCCATAATAAAATTAGTCTACCACAAAAGGTAAAAAGAATTAAAAATTAAGCAATGACAGGTAAATCAAATAAGTGATAGATACATGGTGCTCACATATTTACAAGTTATTTAAAAAAAAAAAATCGCAAAAGTAGGTAGTTGAACTTTAACAAGTGTGTGAGCTTTTGAGAGATTGAGAGACTAAACCCCATTTACACGATGCAAGTATTTCTTGCCTGTAACTTATTATTAATAAGGAAGCAACAACTAAGTATTGTGTCCCACAA
Source organism: Oligia fasciuncula (assembly GCA_963082905.1). Classification (NCBI taxonomy): domain Eukaryota; kingdom Metazoa; phylum Arthropoda; class Insecta; order Lepidoptera; family Noctuidae; genus Oligia; species Oligia fasciuncula. The sequence continues at coordinate 7,262,353 of OY720395.1, read as the reverse complement.
GGAATTAAATCGCATCATGTAAATCAGGCTTGGATAGTTCCGTTTGCCAATGTAGTGCCTAGATCCGAACTAAAAATCTGTAGGCAACTTACCATAATCAGCCTATAATGTTCCCACTGCTGGGACACTGACCTCCTCTCGGTGAGAGGGAGTGGGCCGTAATCCACCACGCGGGCCCAGTGCGGATTGGCAATGTCACATGTCTTCGATTTTTTGGTTCTAGGACATGCCGGTTTCCTCACGATGTTTTCCTTCACCGTTTTGAGAGCAGTGGTGATGAAATAATTTACACAAAGTAAAGCGCCTGTCTGGGTTCGAACCTACGACCTACAACTCGTAAGTCGCGGCCGTTACCACTTGGCCACCACTGCTCTAGTCAGTAGCTCAGTAGGCAACTTAGCAATGCTGTAACTGCAGTGTTACAAATCATTATTCTAGTAAAGTTAGGTATGTGTCGTAAATGTCTGGCTATTTTTTACCTATTCTGCTTTAGCAACTTCACTTTAGCTAGCTAGGGCAGTTACTAATATTTTACTTGCCTATTATAGGCCTGCCTAAGTATTTAATCGTGCGATGGATAGTGCCGCGAAAGAAGACTGCATGGGCCAAACAACTACCGTCGAATCTCGCACCTGTGGACGAACCGTCATCACAAAAGCATCTGTTTAGGAAATTATATTTTTTATTCAACTTTCAGATATCCGACTGGCAGTTCCCATACAAACAGTCCCACCACCCGGTGTGTGTCCACGGGGACCGTAGGCACGCCTCCGTGAAGCTGCGGAACTGCGACCCTGGAGTGCAGCCTGGCACTGACACTTACCACTACGTCGAGGCCACGTCCTGCAGGTGTCAGGTCCGTATTATCTTTCAGAGCATAAACACAGAAACAGCTGTACAAGTATCTTCTGGCATGTGTCTAAAATCGGAATTAATGCCACCATCTTGTTTTTTCAATACATTTCACAAATATTTACCAACAGCGCTTCCCACTCAACTCAATTGCAACGAGCACCAAAAGACTATTGTATTACCACAAGTATTACTGTACTCTTTGCAAAATTCCCTTGAAGTATTTGTAGGTCAACCACCAAGCCAGCCTTATTTTGATAACAATGAATAGATTATAGCCAATAAAGAAACTAAGACCCTCAGTAGTACGTATTTCCTAGCTAAAATTCATATTAGACGATAAGTTACCATAATGCGGGCCACTCACGATCAAGTTCACTGTCAAGTTTGCAGCGGACTTGAAGCCGCGTCCAGTAGTCGTCGTCGTCTTAGTCGTCGACTTATCATCATGCATACCCATACCCATACACGGTCAAGTTTACTGGACGCGGCTTCAAGTCCGCTGCAAACTTGACAGTGAACTTGATCGTGAGTGTCCCGCATTACGCTACGCGGTAGTCGGCTGGTATCGGTACCTTCAGTGAGTAACAGAAATATCACCTTCCGTTTACGTAACACTTCAGTTTTTTTTAAACATAATAACTCAATAATAAAATCTCTTGACTCTGTCCTTATTACAAAGGTTACATGCTCTATGCTAATTACCTACCTTGAAATTCTGAAAGGCGTATTAATTAAGAGATGATTCATGTAAAAGTGTGTTAATCGACTTTCATTGCTAGTTGTACCACAGGCACACTAAATAAATACTTTACAGACGTGTGTTTATTTATGCTCGCAAACACAAACACGACAGACGATTTTACTCACGACGAGTCCAGTAAAATCCAAACTTGGAAACTAGAAAGTCTGTAAGTAACGACTATACCTACCTACCTGATTAGGATGAGGACCTTAGTGAAAGTCATGTACTACCTACACCTACTAAAGCCAATTTACCAATTCTTTATTAGGTAAATGTAAACTTTTAGGCATGTTCATCAGAAGACACCAGCTGTGAGTGGCTTCCTCCGGACTCTTCTCTGCTTGGTGGACTGGTGCTAAGGGAGGAAATAGAAGAAGAACTGGAACAAAATACTCTTTAAATTGCCTGATCTAATGAATGTACAAAACGGAAACCTGTGAGCCTATATAATACCTACTAATTGTTATCTAATGTTGCAAGTTACATTTTTAAAATAAATAATAATAAATATACCTACCTAATATTATTATTAATTAGAATTATGGGCTGATTTTACCAAAGTCATTTAAATTTTATTCGTGGAATAAAATTGACGTTTGACAGTTCTAGGAAAATCTGACAAAATATTAGATTGTTTGCTCCCGAAGTGGACACTCGTCAACCTCTATGAAAAAAAAAGTAAGTGCAACTTTTAAGAATAAGATTAGTACGTTTATTTATTTCATTATCACTACTTGAGGAAGACATACTCATTTTTTTATAAAACTAAGTGAAATCCAAATTCTCTGACTCGCGCACCGAGGGTACCGTACCATCATAATTATGTTTTTTTAAATTATCAGCGGCGAGGCGAGGCATCAGAGAATTTTAACACCGCACGCTGCGGTATTGCAGTTTTATAATAGGTCAACGCCATCTCTTGACCGATAGTGGAACTAACGTAACTTTTGTTGATAATTTCTAAAAAAGTGTGCTATATATAGACTTCGTTTTATTTTTCCTGTAATCTTTACATAAACTTCTATCACATTGAATAATTTTAGATTTTTCTCTTTGCAAACTTCGGAGATAAGGAACGGTATTTTTTTTACATTTTCCATCAAAAGTCGAAAAATATGCAGCCCAAAAAAAAAAAGAAAAAAGGTTTGAGAATGTGTAAACGGCGCTCTTTCATATGATTGATATGATACTTACACAGCATTATTTATTGTAGTCTTTGTATGAAACCCCACATGCCCTAGTAGCCCCACTTCGAATTTTTTAGACCCCCATCCAAAAAATATACATAAAATGTCCCTGTTGCAAAAAATATACATATATTTTTATTTCTTTCGTACTTGCAAAATAGTTGGGCAAACGTCATCTAAAACTATTCTTTTAAAGTTAATAGCATTAGTAAGTAGTTCTTGAGATATCCAGCTGTGACAGACAGACTGAGTCTCACCATAAGGGTTCCGTTTTACCATTTTGGTACGGAACCCTAAAAATGACAATAAGTTTAAAGTTTAGGCTAACTTAATAGCGGAGTCCCGTCATCCCGTGCAACCATGTCTGTGGATGATGACGATGATGAAGTGGTTACTCGTCTTCTTTCTTCAGCGACATGGTGGCGATTGAAAAATTCAGTATCTATAAGTAATAAGTATCTGCAAGTGAAGGGCGGGCGTTTTGGGGGACTGTCTTTTGTAATTTTGACGTCAAAGACTATAATATGATGCTGTTTGACGTTCGAAATGATTCTCAGCCTAGTTTGAATAAATGACTTTTGATTTTGAGTAGCAGCCCGGAGTTTGTCACTTTGCTGGGTAAGGGTCAGCGCACACCAAGAGCAGAGCTTAGCAGAGCAGAGCATTTTCTGAGATTATTGAAAAAAATATCTTATGATTATTAACATACTTCGCAAAATTGAATACGACCATGCTCGAGCAAGCCGACTGCGTGTTTTAGTATGCATTCTTCATTTTGGTCGAACATGCGTGAGCATTTTGCAGTTCGGTCTGCGCTGACCCTTAATGGCGTAAGGCTAACTAATTACGAGGGCGGGTCAATAAGTCCGTGACTTTTGGAATAAAACACAGATTTTTTGATAAATAAATCATTTCATTTTTCAACGTAGTCTCCCTTGAGCTCTATACACTTTGTCCAACGCTTCTCCAATGTTTTTATCCCTTCCAAAAAATATGATTTGTCGAGGTCCTCAAAATAGGCCTTTGTTTGCGAGATGACTTCATCATTGGAGTCAAATCTTTTTCCACCAAGCCATTTCTTCAGGTTTGGGAACAAGAAGTAGTCACTCGGAGCCAAATCTGGAGAATAGGGCGGGTGAGGGAGCAATTCATAGCCCAATTCATGGATTTTTGCCATGGCAACTGGTTGTTACACGATTGCGTTTGTCGTCGACTGTGAGCAAACGCGGCACCCATCTTGCGGAAAGCTTTCTCATGCCCAAGTGATCATTCAAAATTGAAACCACTGAGCCATGCGAGATCCCTACGGCTTCCACAATCTCTTGCACTTTCAATCTTCGGTCGGCCAACTCCATATCGTGAATTTTTTCGATTGTTTCGGGTGTAGAGACCTCAACTGGGCGTCCAGGACGTTCGGCATCTTCAGTGCTTGTACGGCCACAACGAAATTCAGTAAACCACTTTTTTACCATTGAAATCGATGGTGCAGAGTCCCCATAGTATTTATCAAGCTTAGCCTTGGTCTCGGTAATGGTTTTTTTTCGCAAAAAATAATGCATAATAAGCACACGAAATTCACTTTTTTCCATTTTTTCCTGAAATTACTGGGTAGTCTGATAAAGATAGCTGTCAAACACAAACTAACTGACGCAGCAAGTTCAAATTTTGATAGGAGTCAACTGACAGATGCCTGTTGACAGGAGTAGTGTTGCTTTTTCAGTAAAGAGGTTAGAAATTCAAAAAGTCACGGACTTATTGACCCGCCCTCGTACTAACGAAACTAGGCTGTCGAATACCCCTTTACCCTAAGACCCGAAATTATGGCAAATATTGTATTGTAGTTGCTCTGTGATGTGCACTACAATACCGGAGGGGCCCGTGGCTAAATAATAACAGTCGCACAGGTCGATCGATCAGGTTAAGCTACGCTCGCCGCGGTTGGTCTGTGGATGGATCTTTACATACCGTAACCCCTCCGTCACTCCGTGCCTCGGGAAGCACGTTAAGCCGTTGAGGCTGTAGTTCATGGATCTTTGACAGTCGTTACGGGTAGTCAGAAGCCCGAAAGTCTGACAACCAGTCTTACCAAGGGGTATTGTCAATGATTTCAAAAGTAAGGATACGCCCGTCTGAACATTTTACATAGAAGTTCTTCGTTCGAAGTTCGCGCGCACCACTGTCAACTGAGTCGCGTTGGCCCTAAAACCGTCATTTTAGGGCCAGCGCGTTGGTGCCATTTAGTCGCGCCGTTAGCCCGGTCCTTACGCTAGTAATATATATGTCAATGGGTATTGTATTACCCAATAACTGGGTTGTGGAGGTCAGATAGGCAGTCGCTCCATGTAAAATACTGGTATTCAACTGCATCCGGTTAGACTGGAAGTCGACCCCAACATAGTTGGGAAAAGGCTAGGTAGGCAGATGATGATCACACACAGAGCATGCAAATGGTGCACATGACAGATACTAAAAATCGCGTCTGGTAACACACACAGTTTGTCATTGATATTGGTTAGTGTTGTTTCGCTGTCATTCGTATTTCTAATAATTTTAGTTATAAAGGATTCTGCTGCAAATATGTAACTTAGACATGACATAAAGCTAGTTAAACACATATTTTATTGTGATACGCAAACGAATAACTTTGTGCTCTAGGAAACAAGCGCTCGATTTAAAATTGTGTTAGGCATCGGTGTTATGGAAAGTGTTAGTCATGAAACACTGCAGTGTATTTATTGTTTTGTGCTTCTATTTGTGTGTAATTAAATGTTCAAGATCCGATAGACCAGATTCTATCTCATTACTGAAGTCAAACTCAACATCGGAGCAAAAAGTATGGAACATAAAACTTGACATTTACTTTTCTAAAACCTTGCCTTCCGTGATCACGAGAGCACCCAAAAGTGATGTACGATTCAAATGTGAGGCGATAATGAACTATACAAAGGTTGAAAAATATACGAAAAATAAGGAAGGCATTGCTACATTGTTGAAGGAATCTCCACCTGATCATATACAACAGAAACTGTTAGAAAATGTTAAGGTATATTGGTTGAAAGATAATAGGATTATAGATGATAACTCAACTCAGAGAATGAAAATAACTACTAAGATTGATAAGACCAATGGCACCATAGGTACAAATCTGAGGATCAAAGACATAGCTGTTACTGACAAAGGCAACTACACATGTGTGATCAAACAAAATTATGAGAAGAAGCAGACATCACAGTTAAAAGTTGAACAAGGTATAGAAAACTATGAGATTCCTACATATGCATCACTATTCCCTAATACTGATATCTACAGCCAACAGGATATTAATGTTCAGTCCACTCCAGGTTTGATCTCAGAAAACATACAAACACTGAATGCAAACTTTACCAATTCTACTGAGCCCCAAAAGTTAGAGCCAATATGCCAGGAATACTTAGGAAGAGTATGTGCCGATCATCTCAAAGGTCAATTTGTTTATATTCCTTACAATACAAGTCAAGCAGCTCTTGAAGATAAGCTGATGAAAGCTTTCCAAGTCACAAGGTATTCTAATGACATCAGTCCCCGCTGTGAAGGCTATGCTGTGCCCAGTCTGTGCTATTCAACATTTCCTATCTGTAGAGATCCTTTCATCACTAACAGCAAATTCTATAGAGAGGCTAAAAAACTTTTTTCAATTGATACTGATGCTACCAGTAAAACTAATGAAGATGACTGGCCAGAAATTGTTTTTGAAAACTTGCCTCTTGGGAAATTGCCCAGTATGTACACAGACTCAAATAGCTCATTTGCAGCCATGTTTAATTTCCGACATAACTCAACTGTTCTCAGACGGGTGTGTAAACAAGATTGTGAGATATTGGAGAATGAATTGTGTCAGAAAGAGTATGCCATAGCTAAGAGACACCCTCATATAGGACAGCAGCTGACGCTTGAGGAATGTCAAGACCTGCCTGAAGATGATCCTGACTGTCTGAGGATCAGCATTGGGAGAGTCATGGCATCTGATGATGAATGTTACTGGGAAAATGGCAGTGGGTATCTAGGAAGAGTGAACATTGCAAATAATGGCATGGCTTGTGTTGAGTGGTCTAAACAGCTACATGTTAGATTATCTGATTTCCCTGAACTTGCTGGGACACACAGCTATTGCAGAAATCCTGGAGGAGTTCTGGAGCAGCCCTGGTGTATTATAGAAAAAGATGGCAAAACAGACAAACAATATTGTGAAATTCCAAAGTGTGCTCATAAAATCTGGATTTACATTGTAATAGTTTTTCTCATTTTGACCCTATCAATTATTGGTTTTATCATCTGCTTATGTTATAGACATAAAAACAAGAACAATGCTGCTGCAATAAGGGATATAAATCTACCTAATGCTGATAAAAACATCTATGGGAATTCTAGATTGAATTCACCCATAGAAATGAGTGAATTATTGACTAACAATATAGCTAACCAGCCTCATCTGACAAGAAATACTCGTGGTAATGGGGTGCTACGCATACCACAGTATTCTCTCTCGCAAATTAAATTCTTGGAAGAATTAGGGGAAGGAGCATTCGGCAAAGTGTACAAGGGAGCGCTGAAGAGGAATGGCGAAACTCAGTTTGTGGCAGTAAAGGCACTGAAAGAGAATGCGTCAGCTAAAACACAGGCAGACTTCAGAAGAGAAATAGACTTGATATCTGAGTTAACCCATGACAACATAGTGTGTATTGTTGGTGTGGCTTTAAGAGAAGAACCTTTATGTATGTTGTTTGAGTTTATGGCCCGTGGGGATCTGCACGAGTTCCTGATGGGACGCGCGCCACCCTCCGGAAAAGGTCTACCGCCCATGAGATTGCTAAACATTGCCAATAACATTGCCGCAGGCATGCAATATCTTGCTTCCCATCATTATGTTCACAGAGACCTAGCGGCCAGAAACTGTCTGGTTTCTGATGATTTCATTGTTAAAATATCAGATTTTGGACTTTCAAGAGATATCTACAGTTCAGATTATTATAGAGTGAGTATATTTCTGTAAAAAATTCTAGTTAAAAAGAAACTGAGATCGCCATAATTATGTTTCAGCGCATAATGCATGAGTAAAGAATTTAATGAATGGTTACTGATTGCTGTTAATGCTTGGCATGCAATATTTGTATGTTGCGCGAGAAATTCATGCTATCTATCGACGATCTCAGGGCATCACGCGTTGGAATTTATTATGCTCAAGCTTGTGTAGATTTTCCATTGTTTCCTTTCACTTATTGAAAGTATTGGTAGATTTGGATCACGATTTTCTGTTAGAATTATCTATGAGCGTTTAATAAAAACTTTACTATTTGAGTGCAGTTAAATTAATTAAACATAATTTAAATGTTACAGGTACAGTCGAAAAGTTTGCTGCCTGTGAGGTGGATGCCGCCAGAATCTATACTTTATGGGAAGTTCACAACTGAGAGCGATATTTGGTCGTACGGAGTTGTGTTGTGGGAAATATACAGCTATGGACTACAGCCGTATTACGGGTAAGAACATAATATTATTTGCAGCAGACATGTTATGTATTATTTGTTTTGAAGGCTAGAGTAGTGTGATTAATTTCAAGGTTTGTTTGTCGTTTTTTGATCAACATTTTGTTACGTATTTTAACAAGGTTCTTATACAGGGTAACTGGTTATGTGGGGTTATTTATTCTAGAATGTAGTTCAATGTAGAGCCTAGCCACAGATAATATAATATATACTAACTTATAGCCTAGCTAGCTACCCAATCAGCCGACTTGATCATGTGATAATAAATAAATAAAATAAACAAATGTGATCCTCAATTTTCTAACATCTTCATTTTTTCTTTTATTTCATCAGGTATAGTAATCAAGAAGTGATATCTATGGTGCGAGGTGGAGAGCTTCTAGCGGCTCCGGCGAGTTGTCCACCACCCATGCACTCACTCATGAGGGACTGTTGGAAGCACCAGCCGCAGAGGAGACCCAACTTCGAGGAAATTGTTAATAGGTAGGTGTTAGCCTAGCCAAGTATCGACCTGGATGAGTTTCAATAGGTTAGGAGGTAGGACGAGGTAAGGGAAGGCGCACGGTTTTTTTGCGCTAACATTATTTCCAAACTCCTGTTCAATTCAAGACAGGGGGGTTGTTGAACCAAATGTAATGCAACAAAATTGTTCCAGAATCCAAGAATGGATAAACATGGGCGGGTGTCCAGAAATCGCAGCTTCCGAGCCAGGAAGTAGTGGTTTCGGGAACCGGCCGTCTGGCTCCAGCCGAGACTTGCAGGAGAGAGTACCTCTGCTGCCTCCACACTGCTCCTCTTCCAACGGATCCCTTGCCACTGGTAGCTTGAAAAAGTTCAGCGTCGCTGGGTCTAGCTCCAAAGTCGCCGATGATAACTGTTCCACATGCAGCGAGGTACCGCCCCTCGCGCCCAAAACAAAGAAACACAGCTCGGGATCCCTCATCGACACAGACAAAATAGGTACGAAAGACACAGTTGTTAGGATACTACCCAACACACAGTTTGGAAACGAAATTTAAGATGGTACAAATCACGGAGTAGTTAATAAATGGAGTGATAAGTTGCGCACCTCATCACATTGCTTATCAAACTTACATGTCGCACACTTCACGAATTTTGTGGCTGATTCTGGAGATAAAATGTGCGTATTTACACTCCATTTGTATATTACTCCTTGGTAAATAGATAGCCAATATTCGACATGTTTTTCTTTGATGCTTTATGCATTTTTACACTTAAGAAGAAGCGTTCTAGTTTAAGATAGGTTTGTAAAAAGAAGTAGTTTTTGTAACACTTTAGTCTTCATAATGTTATTTGTATGTGAATGTTTCACTTTCAATCTTACAGCATTTTACAGCAAGAAATGCGCGAATAGTGCATGATATTTCGTTTTTACTTCAGATTGTTCAATACTCTGTTACGTTATCCGACTTTAAGTCACAATTATGCTTGTCCTCATTTATGTGACAAAATACTGCCGAGTTCATTTAGTATATAAGAATAACTGTACCTACTTGAAGTACTGAATAGGTTCCATGTAGTAATTTCCATTAGTTCCTTAATATTTACGTCTAAGTGTAGTTTAAATAAAGGTTGTGTACTATAGTGTAAATGAGTACAGTACAGTTATCCCCAGAAAATATGTGCTTCGGAAATCATCGTCTATCATAGGTTTTGCATTACCATGATAGCAAAATTATAGATTAACAACTCTGCAATTACAAAAAACTTTTCAACAACCTTTTAGACAAATGTCAATCTGTGACCAGAGAAGGTAATCCGACCGATACGCGCAATGATAGGTGCACTACTACTCAGCGCGCAAGTACACAACTTGGAAGCTTTGCCTCTGTAGGGGGCTACTCTGTGTCGCGACGTTTGTGCCAATTCAGAAACACGAAGATCATCGAAGTGCATACCTTTTTTGGTTTACCTGTACCTAATTGTTTTTGGCTAAACAATGAAAATTAAGTACATAAATATTCAATTGGCTTTACTTATCTATTTAGTTAGTTATTATTATTAGTCCAAATAAGACCGTAATGGAGTTATGAGTTTATTATTTCGTTGTCAATTATTTAATTAAGATAATTTATACATTTTAGGCTAAAGTACTGAATCATGATAACAAGAAACTCTACTTTGGATGTATTTATTAGTTACTTATCAATGGCTTACCGTACAACTAGCTAACGTCCTTAGAATAAGTACGTGCATAAACGTTGTATTCATTTGATGTTAAATCGTAATCATCGTAATTTGGAGAATGCGTTTGAGAGGAAATTATGGTCAAAAGTTTCTCTATTCCTTTTATTCTCTCTGGATAACACTAGAACAATATTTTATTATAACATACAAAAGTTGATAAACAGTATTTAAAAAAAAAGTTATAGCTCTCATTTTCTGCCGTCATCAGTACGACCATTTATTTTAAAGCAGTTTCAAACTATGCATTTATTTCAATGAGAGGTTTTCATTTTGAGTATTAAAAAATACATCGTTTCCAAGAAGTCTGTAGAACGTAGAAGAACTCTGTAGAGGCGTTGAACTGACTACGTTACTAGGTGGCAAAGCCAAAACGCTTGAAAAAAAAACATTGCGTCACGTCACATTGTACGCTCGTTGACTGACACTTTCGTTTTACGATCTCAAAATTACATCCAAGTGAAATAATAAAAAATGATGTGACGTTCCATTCCTTGCAGTAACTTACCAAGTTCAGCGCCATCTATCCAGCAACTAGGGACGAGTTAAAAAAAACCCTCCCTCACTTTACAGGCACTTTTGAATTGCCAGTCATTTGGTACATAATTTACTTCTAATATTGTTCTATTTATCTTCAAAATTGACAGACGAAACAATTTTGTAGCAGGAAACTGGAGTTAAACTTACTTGTGTCATTTCAGTTATTTAAGTATTATAATAAGCCCCGAAAGTGTCTTTTTGGATCCAGTATTAAACGGATATGGGACGACAGCAACTTATTTTATCAAACTTTATGTTGCTTGCATTTCCTCTTAAACTAAATTCTAGTTTTATTTTACCATGTTTACTGCATAAAGCATAACTATTATAAAATTAATAGAAGGTGTCTGAAGCAGTGTGTGTTCCAACTAAATAAGTATTTCAAAATTCAAATTTTGTATTAGTATAAGACTGACTGAAAATATCAAACTACACAATTATCAATATTGTACTTATTTTAGAGAATTTAATCTTCACATCGAGTGAACTAGACATTTGACTGGCTTTAAGATTGTAATGTATCATAATATTTGATAAAATTGGCAGCTATAATACGATCTCATTGTGTAAACAGTATGTTTTTATAGCATGGTGTTACCGACTCATCAAAAGTTGATCTTCTCAAAATAATAATGTGTTTAAGTGAGCAAGTTGGCAGCTTATTACTTAATTTATTCAACTGTGTGAGATAAGTTGGTGGCACATGTACGCTTGCCTGTTAGTACCTAATCGTAATATAAGTATAAAGTAAGACTTATCATTTTCCTGAACCTAACCAATTTCTTTTTGTGAAATTTTACTAGTTATCCATTTTTATACCTACTTTTTTTATTGAATGTTTATATTTTATATTAGTACTTTCTGTACTCGCCAAAGACTTTTTTTGTATGTGATACACTTAGTTTCTTACTTAGACATAAATTTTATTTCTTTATGTAATAAATAATTTTTAAAAGTTTTCTATAAATAATTTATTTTTAATTAAGTAAATACTTACAATACAATTTTGAAGAATTATTATTAAATAACAAATATAAAATTTAGTAAAACGCAACTACCTTCACTTTGTAACATTAAATTTAGTTAAATCCTTTTGTTCACAATTATTTTTAACAATCAAATATTCGCCGTGTACTTTCATATGTACTTTGAGGTTGTGGCTGCCTGTAAATCCTTTGTTACACACCTTGCATACATATGGTTTTTCACCTGAAATAAAATGATTTTGGGTTTACTAAGCACAGTGACTGGTAATCATAGACCATCTCAGACATTAACACGTTGACTGCCAGACCACAGACAATAGAAAACCTATTGTTCGCGGTCACCGGTGACCGCGCTGGCAGTCAATGCATTAACCTGTATGGTACTCATATAGCCTGACCAAGATTATGTTTGGAATTTAAAAGAGACTGTGACCTCTGTTGGGTTTGTTTCGGTCTTTCTTCTCAGAGTAGTCAGGAAACACCAAACTCATCTAATTTTTTAAATATTATTTTTTTATGTGTAAAAGTATTTTTTGAACCAATTTACAGAAATAAATAATCATTTTATGATCATCAAAACCTAGACAGGTAAACAGCTGAAAATCGTTTTCTGAAATTGTAACATACAGACCTACGCCAAACTAAAAAAGTTTTTAAGGGAGTACCCTTAAAAACTTTTTGGGAGAGGCTAGTGGCCAGGCAATGTTATAAAATCAGGCAATATGGTAATCAATATGCTACCTGTATGTATACGTCGATGTTTGATCAGCACAGGGGCGGTATAAAACTTAGCAGGGCAGTATTCACACTGTTTCGTGCGGTTGCCGTCGTGTCGATCCAGGTGAGCTATCAGTGCGCCTTTCGTCTTGTACTTAGCGGGACATCTAGTACACTCGTACCTCTGAATGTCGCTGTGTTTCATCATATGTCTGGATAACTGAAATGGTAAAGAGTAGTTATAATTGGGTGTTTTAAAGTTAGATGATGTGGAATGTTAAGTTTCAGGCACAAAAATTGGGCAATCACTGCGCATGACTAGTTGGTATAGTCGACCTCGTAATTGATTTACCAACTTTGGCAATTCCCAGTAAATTGAAAATTTACCAAGGATTAATCTATCTAACTGACATATTGGTCTTGAAAGCAAAATAGACTTTGACGTTAGGCTACCTTAGGATGGTAAAGCTCGTAGACATAACATTGAGAAAGAAGCCGACAAAAGAACAAAGGAGCTTCGGCGATGGGCGATAGGCGACGAGAATACTTGAGTTTTCTCGTCGCCTATCCCGCAATGTTTGAAGACTAAGGTCTTCAACCAGTGCGTCGTGCCCGTTACGACATACGGTGCCGAAAAGTGGACAGTCAGGCTGGTCCACAACCGACTGCCTGCGTGAGACCGCGTAAAGGCGAGAGGGCGCAAGGAGAGAGACGCCCTCTAGCTAGATGGACTGACGACCTTAACCCTTTAACCGCCATGTCATAATTCGCGTGGAGTGCATCTAGCGCCAGCAACCTTTAGGTACAATTTTGCATAGTATTGTAAAATATAGTTATCGATAAACAAACTAATGAAATAAATAAAACTTACTTATTTTTAATCAAAGGTTTATTTCTTTTCTTTTTTCAAACATACGTTATCTAGTCTATTATCCTGCGGACAAAAATGACAGCATGACATTTAAAAAATGACATAAATGTAAAAATTTGATCTGTTTATTACGATTAATGTATAAAGTGTTAAAATATTGGGACATAATAATTAACAACAAATAAAATAACTAAATCAACTTTATTTTTTCTTTAAAACAAAATAAATAGGTAAATATACATATTATTATTATCTAGCTGTCTTTTTGACTGTAGGATAAATAAACAGACTAGAAAAACAAATAAGTGATTTACCGATTCATTATCACTATCCGTTGAACTGCCACTACTACTAATATCATTAATTGATTGCTGCAATATATTTAATAGTTCTTCGTCGTCGTATAACATTATCGACAACTTCTCGACACTAGTTTAGAAATAATAATAAAGAGAGCACGTGTTATCACGGCGATGGCGCTAGCGCAACTGACGTTTATTCAAAATATGACTATAGTTGACCTTGAGCCGCACGTAAAATTACGGCGACGGCGTTCGCGGATCGTCTGCACTAGTGACGTACTGGCATAAGTCGGTCCATTTATATTTCTTTGTTGATTTCTACACTTTTTTATTACGATTTTGTACTTAAGCTTATTTGGTTTTTATTAATAATAAATAATTTAGTAATAATTAAATCGTTAATAAACTATGAAATTTGAATGAATGTTTAGTTGATAGTTTGATAAAAAACAGGATGTTTGTTATTAATTTAGCATCAGGAGTTTCATATGTGGTACAACACTAGTCTACGTGAAATCACGGGTTCGGCGAAGTAGGTTGATATTTAGACGTGTCACGAATTGAGAACTATTAATTATTTCATTTAATTAGCTAAAATATGTATCTAGTACTGTTTAAAATAAAGTATTAACACGAAATATACTAAGATTTAGTAAGCAAATTCAATATCTTTTGAACAATTTTTAAATGACAGGAGTTTTACGTAATATTCCGACGTGGCGACTGAGGTATTATTCTTACAACACGTAATATTACGGCGATGGCGGTTAAAGGGTTAAGGAGGTGGCTGGGACAGACTGGATGCGGAAGGTGGAGCACAGGGTGTTGTGGCACCTGTGGCCTGGGAGAGGCCTATGTTCAGCACTGGACTGCGATAGGCCGAGTTGATTGCGGGTGGTAAAGCAATTACGAGGTCAACTATACAACTAGTCATGCGTAATGTTTGCCCAATTTTTTCTATGCCCGAAACTTAGCGACAAGTTAGTTTCGGATTTTTACTATTTTTTACTCATCGGAAACACGAAGATTGCCGAAGGGCATAACTTAAATTGTAGTTTTGTATTTATCTTACTCACTCTAGAATTTCCTTTGAGTTGAAGGCCACATATCGGGCATACTTGTAACTTGTGTGTACATTTATGTTTATCATGGGCCACTTGACTCTGGAATGGTCGATTGCACTGTTTACAGTAAACCTTCTTTGGATTATGTCTTCTTATTTTATGGTCCTGCAATTAATTGGGTACCATTGTAAGATATATTTTATTTCATCAGGGCCCTAATTTACTATGACTAATGAAAATAATGAGAAAATTAATGATACCTTATTTCGAACTGCTAATAACGTATTCTCTATGACACAATGTCATTCACCGCACAGACTTCATTCACTCTTTCTTCTTGGTTCAGTCTCTCTCTGTGGAATGCGCTCCCCCAGGAAATCAGGATGGCAACCAACCGATTATCCTTTAAAATTAAGGTTCGCAAGCACATTTGCAAGAAGCTGGCAGTATCATCACAACCGTAATATTTTCTCATTGTTTGTCTTATTTCTTTTTAGTAAGTATATTCATGTATTTATGTATATTATTTGTGCTAATATATATATGTAATTAGGTATATATTATATACCAATATTACCATTATTATTATTGTTTTAATAGGTTTATGCGTATCTTTGTATTTAAAATAATTATTCCTCAATTTTCATGATTGCATCTACCACTGTTTGTCTCTGCATCACCCAAACGTTGACTGGTAGAAAATGCCTATGGCATTAAGTCCGCCTCTGTACATTTATGTGCATGAAGTATTAAATAAATAAATGTACAAAACCGCGCGAAATGAACGCGTAGTTGGCGTGGTTTGAACTATCAAAATACCACGCTTGACAACCGGACGTGGTGTGCACGTAACATTACGTGTGGAATAATCATTGCCATACTGAATTGAAGAAAATCACGTGAAAATTTTGAAATAGGTATAAAATTGACAGAAAGAACTTACTTTTAATCCACCACTATATTTGCAGGAGAATTCACACATATCACAAACGTAAGCTTTATCCTCACCATGGCACTTTATGTGCGATTTTAAATTCATTTTGGTGTGGAAACTAAAAATAAGAAATAACAACAATTGAGCATGTCTTATGGGATTTACAGACAAGAGACTGCACTTTTATAATTTCTAATATACTTAACGATGTTATCGTGGACGTTCACGTCCACATCCATAAAATTTATGGAAATAGGTGCACGTTATCGTGGAGGGAGATTAAAAAGCATCTTTATATATTTCCATACATTTTACTTCCCTGTTATAGTAATGCCGTGGCGTGGACGTGGATGCCCACGATAATATATTCACGTTAGAAATTATAAAAGCGTACAAATACCTAAATCCGTCGTAAATAACGTTTGTTTTAATTATTTATTTGGTATCATAAGAATACAGTATACAAACATTTGTGAATCACTGGTGCCTGTGGTAGGTAATGAAAACCTGTATTACAGGTCACCAGGTTTCCAACTCTCTTTGTCACTCGTTTGTTAGTCTCTTGACTTATCTGATAATATGAGGACTAGCTGCGCCTCGCGGTTTCACCCGCATAAGTGTCGATCCCGTGGGAATATCGGGATAAAAAGTATCCTATGTGTTAATCCTGGTTATAAACTGTCTGTGTGCCAAATTTCATCCAAATCCGTTCAGCCTTTTGTGCGTGAAGAAGTAACAAACATGCAAACACACTCACAAACTTTCGCCTTTATAATGTTAGTGTGATTATACTCATGTTTTTAACTAGTAAACTAGCAAGGAGATAAATAAGGGTACTCACCCTTTAGAACACAAGTCGCAAATATACTTAATACTGGAATGTACTTGCAATATGTGACTGCTAAGTTTTCTTGGTGTGCTGCATGTTATTGGACAGTTATTACAAAACAGCTTTTTGACCTGAAAAGAAAAACAACATTTAAAACAAGTTTTTTTCATCATAGAATATGTTTTTGAATATAATAAGTAGAGTTTAGACAGCAAGTCGTGGCACAATGAAATGGCGGCAAATTCAAAAAATCTTTAGCTGGCAACATGATATTTAAAGTCTGAAATGGTATCATAATTCTACATTCCTACTCATACCAATAATCTAATTAACATAAAAATACAAAAGTATCAAATCGTTTTTTTTCTATCATTTTCATGTTGTCATCTGAAGATTTTTTAAATTTGCCGCCATTTCCTTGTTCGACGACTCGCTGGCCAAACTAGTACCTAAGTATAGCGTACATACTTACATCTTCTTCAATGTGGAAATTCCTGTAGTGATGTTCCAGATAAAGACAAGATTTGAATTTCTTCTCACAAATGTGACATTTACTCTGTTTCAATGGGAGATGTATTAGTCTATGTGCAAGGAGCTGAGAGAGGCTGTTCAGTTGCTCTCTACAAAGATCACACTTTCGGTCCCTTTTATGGCTATCTAGATGACTATTCAGGTAATTTTTTTCATCAAACGACTTAGGGCAAATACCTGGAAATTAATACCAAAAATAAAGATACATTTGACCTCGTAATACTTTTGAAAACAATGCCCTGCAATAACTTTAAACTTCACTAAGGTAAAACTATCTAGTCTGTTCAGAGTTATTCTACCTCTGATAGCAGCAAGTCGGCAACCTTATTGTAACGAGAATAAAGATCACAATGATTTCCAAAGACTTGTCAGTGGCCGCAACCCAACTGCGACCTTATTAGAATGAGAATAAAGATCACTGTGATTTGGACGGTGATGCAAAGTCTGAGGTAAAATAACTGAGAAAGGGCTTTGTTTTATGACGTGCAAGTGACATTCAACCTTAGGGTGATAGTTACGAGGTTAATACAAACTCTTTTACAGAAGTTAAATATCACACTGGCCAAAATAACTTATGTAATTTGGTACAATTAACAAAAAAAAAATACTTAAAGTTTTCAACAACAATAATTATTGATCGAAGACAATAATGAACAAATTAAAAAAAAAATATATATAATTACTTACCACAGAACCACTTGTCTTCAAATTCATTAGCAATGCTTTCTAATAATTCCGATGTTTTTGCTTTGAGCTTTGTATGTTTATTTCTTTTAATCTTTTTTGGTTTCACATCTGAAATAATCATGTCCTTTATAATAAAAAAAAAACCGGTCAAGTGCGAGTCGGACTCGCGCACCGAAGTTCCGTAGAAATTTGTAGGTATGTAAAACTACAAGTTTACGGTATTTGGATTTTTCCTTTACTTGTGCTACATGAAATATTGCTTCCTGCCAAATCTCATGATTCTAGGTAAACGGGAAGTACCCAGGTTTTGATTCCCTTGCAAGTGTTACATGCTCTGTGATGAACGCTTTGCATTAAGAAAATATATTAAAGTAGGTATCTACTTATAAAAAAGGGTCTATATTATATTGATAATAAAATATCAAAGATAATGTTGCATACTACCTTCTTCTTTTTTAACAATAATGTTGTCATCCTCTTCATATTCAGAAAAGGCATTATCAAAATTGTCTAAAATTATATCTTCATCATAATTTTCTGCTTTAATTTCTGACTTAATATCCAGTAGCTTGTCATTTTCACAAATTGTAGTGATATTATCAATCTCTCTAACAAGTGTTTTATTTTCTGCTTTAATATCCTGAAAGAAGACATTTAATCAGTATTAGCATCATCAGCCTATAATGTTCCCACTATCGGTTTACAGGCGTCCTCTCTGTGTGAGGGAGTGGGCTGTAATTTACCACATGGGCCCAGTGCAGGTTGGTAGATGCCGTAGATGTCACATCTTCGAATTTTTGGTTCTAGTACCTACATGTAGGTTGGACTGGCGATGACGACTTGGTCTTTGACAAACATTC
This sequence comes from Oligia fasciuncula, assembly GCA_963082905.1. Classification (NCBI taxonomy): domain Eukaryota; kingdom Metazoa; phylum Arthropoda; class Insecta; order Lepidoptera; family Noctuidae; genus Oligia; species Oligia fasciuncula. The sequence goes on along the minus strand of OY720395.1, from coordinate 7,243,521 downwards.
AAAAGTCTAAACTCAAGGTTTGCCAACGTGCAATGGACCGCAGTATTCTAGGCGTCAAATTGACAGACCATATTCACAAACCACACTGCTCTCCAAAATACAGATTACTGACATTGCTCAGAAAGCCACTAAGCTGAAGTGGGACTGGGCTGGCCATGTGCCGTATGCCCAATGAGCTGTGGGCTAAAATAACCATCACATGGAGCCCTGACACAGCTAGAAGGCGTCGCGGCAGACCCCGTAGAAGATGGCGGGACAAGCTGGACAAAACGAACAACCAGTGGTCCACTTGAGCCCTGGATCGAAAGAGCTGGAAGTCATGGGAAGAGGCGTTTGCCCAGGATTGGGATGATGCAAGCTAACAGTAACATGCTGGTTTCCTCACAATGTTTTCCTATACCATTTTGAGAGGAGTTTTATCAGTATTGAAAGAGTTTGAGTTTTTGTTAAGTGCAGGATTAAATTAAAATATGTCAAGGTCAATCAATTTGGAGTTATTGATCTCATCTTTATTTCTTTTATGAATCTTAACTGAACCTACTACTGATTAATACTCACAGAATAAATAATTTCTTTCAATGTAGTTTCTGCTGTTATAGACTTTTCTCTGAATTCTATAAAACATTTGACTGTGTCCAGACATATCTGACATGAATACTGAGGCATACCATCTAATAAGGTTATCTGGAATAACAAAATTAATTGCAAAGATAGTAAAAAGAAACAATACAAGTTATAAATAAAAAACACTATTTAGGTTGATTTATTTACTTGAAAACTGTTTAGATAATTTAGTAACTGAAAAAAAGTAATAAAAAATAAATTAAACTGACTTCAAAAATAAATGAACTCAAAATTATGAAATAACTTTCGGAAGTTGGTGTCTTGGGATCTGTATTTTAGTTTTAGTTTTTTGCCACCGACTTCTGAAATTAAAGTTATTTCATAATTTTGAGATAATTTCTTTTTGAAGTTGGTTTAATTTTTTTTAATTACTTTTTTATTTCATAACTTATAGTTCTAAGTAAAAACTGGAATATTTGTTTGTAATAAGTAGGTAATAGTTTTGTTGTAAATATTGCACTAGAATTTGACTTGACCAAGGTTTTGAGATGTTTTCCCTTTGACGCTACACCCGTAGCTCGTATCAATAAGCCAGGCCGTCACACTTACACATATTAGTCTATATCTTGAAAATTACTGAATCGATTTTGATGAAACTTGCACTGTTCCAGTTGAAGTAAATGTAAGCCAATAAAAAAATGGTCACGATCCGATTAATAGTTGCGGAGAAATGCGTGGACAAACATACTATACATACATACATTCATACGTCTATAAAATTTTGTATGTTTGGAAGCTCTATTAAATTGTCATATTAGGTGAATATAATGCAATTCCAATAATATTATATACATACGTGTCTAATTGATAACCTCCTTTTTTTTGAAGTCGGTAATAAACTAATAAAGATAACGGTCAGTGGGTCGTCTTATAACGAACATTATACTTACATTAAGATTTGTTAACAAGTTATAGTTGATAATGAAAGTTTCATCCAATGGAAGCATTTGTTTTTCTGTTGATAAACATACTCTACACATCTCCATGTTCATTATAATTATGTAAAAAGTTACTTTGAACTATAGAAATGAATGGTATTTTTACGAATTTTAATTTTCTTTCCTAGTTTACATCGCAAAACAACACAACACACAACCACTCATTTTCACATATTCACATCAATGTTGATTTGATTGACAGTGACAGTGACACATGCTCTGTAATGTTGACTTTGCTGACTTGGGCTGCTTTCCGAATTAGCAAAGACTACAATATGATGCTGCGAATTAGCTATAAATCGCTCACATCCGTCTCACATGCGTTCCGATTCAGATATTACGAATAAGACAGTTTGACAGCTAAGAGCTGTCAACAATTCGGAACGCTCGTAAACGAGCTCACAGTGCTTACTCAATGTAAAAACGATATAATTACCCATTTGAATTTGAAAATATAATAATAAAAATGGTATGGGTCCCGCCTGCTTCCAACTTTTATTTAATTTAAAATGGGCTTGTTTTTAGCTTTTCAGTTCTTTTAATATCTTAAGGCGAAAGCGCCAGGGTAGCCCGCGAAATTCATTTTTTTTTAGGTTTTTTGCAATTTGCTGGTCAGTATTAAGTTGTACGTTGATTAAAATATGATTCGCGGCCGTAACAAATATGTATTTACAGAATTATAATCATTAAAGTCATCAACACAACTCTGTAAGACCATGTAATCCCCAAATGTCAAGATTTCATGAAATAGTCATTCTTGGGGATTACATGGTCTTAGAGAGTTGTGTTGATGACTTTAATGATTATAATTCTGTAAATACATAATTGTTACGGCCGCGAATCATATTTTAATCAACGTACACCTTAATACTGACCAGCAAATTGCAAAAAACCTAAAAAAAATTGAATTTCGCGGGCTACCCTGGCGCTTTCGCCTTAAGTTTTTTACCGCAGTCAGGTTTTTTTTTTTATAACTTTTTTTTGAGCAAAGGTAATCTAAATTAAAATCAACTAAAATATTTTGAGAGAATTTTATTCAGCTATGTTGTGTATCAAGCTTTACATATTTTTATCTGTGGCATACGCGACTGGCTGGGGCGTGCGGACTGTCAAAATTTTATAGAATAGGTACCTATCGATTGTGCAATAAATTCGCATTTTATCATGTTAATTTAATAAACTGCGTTTGTTTTTTATGTAGCAGTAAGTAGTAAATGTCTAGCCATAAAATGAATTAAGGTATATCTTGAGTAACAACAATATTGTGAATGTCTTAATTAAAGTCGCGGTTAACTCATATTTTCTTGTTGTTTGTTGTGAAAACAAGAGAAACTATGGTGGAGAACGGAGCCTCCAGTGGGGGCAGCGATAGCCCCAGTGCAACCTGCACACGTTCAGGTTTACTAGAGACCCTGGTGCGCGGCGTGTGGTATCGTGTTCATTGTACGCTCGAAGAGGATTATCTAAGTGTGTGTCTGGATGATGGCTACGACGCGACCACCACACTGAACGGCACCCTGAACAACAACAACGTAGAGACTCCGAACAGTGACTTCACAGAGGTTCCTGAAGCGATTGCAAATCAAAAACGTTTAGTACAAGTGGTGAAGTCAGACAATAATGGGTTGGGAATCTCAATAAAAGGTGGTATAGAAAATAATATGCCTATATTGATATCGAAAATATTCAAAGGCATGGCAGCTGACCTTACAGAACAGTTATATGTTGGTGATGCCATACTATCTGTGAATGGGGAGGATTTGAAGGATGCTACACATGAAGAAGCAGTCAAAGCATTGAAAAGAGCTGGAAAGATGGTCCAATTGGAAGGCAAGTGATCATAAGTCATATTAAAAATGTTGTAATGTTTGAAACATGGCTAGTACAGGCTAACTAAATTGACCTTAATTACACCAATTCAGTGGAGCGGAGTTGCTAATTGAGCTATTCAGGGCTGTACTGTATATCATAGGAATACATAGATACATAGAGTTAGAGTCATTTGTCTCATGGCTAGGAAATCATACCTAAATGGATTATGGTTCCCTACATAATAATTTGATTATTTCAACAAGTTTAGCTTGGCTTTAGATTGTCTGCTTAAATTTGTTTTTCCTGTTGCTTATAAGAATTTTTCCGTGTTGTCTTTTTAACTTTCAGCAAAGTTTATATCTATGATTTTTAGGTCTCAATATACTATAGATCACTACAGATGGTATCTATCTGTAATATAGATTATAATCAGATGGAATGAGTCTGTGTGTGTGTTGATTAATACCAACAGTCTGTACCCTTTACTTAAATATATTATCACTCATACTTAACTTAACTCTAACTCATCCCAATCAATTTACATGACAAAACAGCATTTTGCCAGCAGCATTGAAATTAATACAAAAACTGAATCTAATAAAATAATGTCAAGTTTGGCCAAATTAATAATCATTCAATATCCCGTTTTATACTGAAACTCCTTTCTTGTGCTAGTTTAATTGCTGTTTTTTTCTTTACTGAGTTATAATATATTTCGAAGTTCAGTGTGCTTCGTAACAAAGGCCTCTAACATTTTCCATTGCTTTCTGTCTTTTGCAACTCTTCTCCAGTTTGGACCTGTTGTGAGATTGAGTTCGTTCTCCCATCTTTTAAGTTGTCAACCACCATTTCGTTTGCCATCTCTAGGATACCATTCTGTTAGAATTTTACTCCATTTATCGTTGGGGCTCCATAACATGTGACCCGACCATCTCTGTTTCATTTGTTCTAGATCTTAGTGAGGATGTCTGTCACTCCTGTCTTAGCTCTTATAAATGTGTTCCTTTCTCTGTTTAGTTTCTTGATCTAACATAATCCTATGGTGTTGGAGAGTGGCCAGGTTTCGCATCCATAACTAAATTTGATAATAGTGGTGTTTAATTTTGTTGATGTTGAAGTTTACCCATAGGAATTTCTACCCTAAATTTGATGCAACAGAGTTCATGTTTTGTTCAAAATCAACTAATTAATCAACAGTCAAATATCTGCGTGAGGTGACTCCATACTTCCGTAAGGCGTCAATCATCAGTGAGGTGGGATGGGAGCTGCAACGTGGGTTCATGGCTGACGTGCCCCCCTCGCCCCCTTCACCTCGTCGCCGCAGAGCTGACACGCGCTATGTTCCTTTGCTAATGGCATGCATCGCTAAGAATTTGCGTCATCGTGACCCAGGTAAAAAATCTTGAATGATTATCATAGATTGAACTTGTGCTAGTATGACTGGAGTCTCTCACTAAAAACTTTTGATATTAGGACGTTACTTCTTGGTCACCCTTTTCAGGCATAAAATTTAAATAAAAATATATGGTTGTGATGAAAGTTTGAACCAAAAATAAAAAAAACCTGATTGTAGCAAAAAGTTCGGAACAAGCTTACTTTTTAAACAGTCTTATGCAGTTGGTGGCAGTAATTTTACTATTCTCAGTTAGGATACCAGATTTCACCAATTACATCAGACTCCTTGAAAAGTGAGCTTGTTTCGAACTTTTTTTTATTTTGCTTTTAGTATGTTATTTTTTTTAAATCGTCTCCTCTATCTATTTATTTTGATATCCCCACATGGTCATGCATGGTATTAAAAAAACTTTTTAAGATCTTACTTATTGACAACAAAACCTAGCCTATAACTCTCGCGTTCATGCTTCGAGAAAAACATAACCCTGTCTTTGCTGTCAGGTAAAAAATCGTTTCTTATTTGCCATTGTAGAGGAGCGAACCATCGAGATCTACTCTCCGGACGGCGTGCACGCGCTAGCGTTGCGCGCGGGCAGTGCTCAGGGCGCGACGGGCTGGCATCGCGCGTTGCACGCGGCCGTACGACGTGCCGCACGTGCTGCCCTGGCGCGCGCTCGTCCACGACTGCGGCCACTGCTTGGTGATGTGCGATATGCTGGCTGGCTGGCGAGGCGACCTCCACAGGATCATGTGAGACTGAATTTCGAACACCAAACTCAAATTCAAAGCCTTCAATCACTAAAAGTACAAACGATACTTAATAAATTAAAAAAAAACGAATTAATGCACTTCAGTTCTTTAGTTCTCTTTGTAGTGTGTCCTTGAGACACGAGGCACACTTATAGCCCACTTTTCACTTATTACACTACGCCTGAACCTTTCCCTAAATCAGGATGATACAAAAAGAAAAAGGGAGGACGGATCCCTGTTAGAAAAACACATCACCTAAATTTCGGGCCCTAAATATCGCGTAGTGTAATAGGGGTTTTATTTTCGAACTATTCTAATCTCTAAATAAGTTGCATGGTATAATGGCAATACCATTTGGTTGGTTGTAGTCATTTCAAACAATTTCTGGTTTCCACAGATGAGTGCTTCCGGCGGGTCCGACAGTTCTGATGAGGCTGATGGTTGGCAACCCACGTTTGTTGCGATAACTGATAGAGAAATCAGGTGAGCTTCGCCGAGAATCTTATAATTCTTGATGGAATAGACCTGGCCAAAGAAACCTGAGCGAGGCGTCCGAAAACGCTTTGCGTTGTATAAACACCTGAAAGTAAGAGATTCACGAAAGCGTAATGAATGGCAGGATAGACAGGGGCTTTTACTTAGCAGTGGGTCATTCTGGGCTGACATACATAGGACTCCCCCAAGACGTTCACCCTTCTATACTTCTTAATGCTTTACCTGAGAAGAAGTAGTGCAACAAACTCCCCAGCAGCACAGCTCTCTGAGAACTTGGTTCTATACAATAGTAGGGAAAGCACGTTAATATGTATTAAATATGTCAATATCAGTATTTTATTTAAATGAAAAAATCTCAACAAAAACTTGACGTGTTAAAATAAACCTGTGAACAGGTTTGGATTCAGCACACTAAAGTCAAATTAAAATCACATAAGTAACAAAGTTCTTGCTCCCGACATTTTGTTTGCCGACCTATTTGCCGTATGTTTACCAACAATGGTTAACGGTAAGGGGGTCGCTCACCAGATTGTACGAGGCAGCCCCCTGGTCGGGCGAGGCGTGGTGCGCGCCCAGCGAGTGCTTCGGGCTGGCGGCCACGCGCCTGGCGTGGTGGCGGCGCGCGCGCGGCGGCGCGGCGGCGCTGGGCGTGCGCGCGGGCACGCCGGCCGGGCTGGCCGTGCGCGCGCTGCGGGCCGACACGCCGCACGACCTGGCGGCCGTGGCCGGCGCGCTGGTGGACGGCGCGCACCACGCCGTGCGCGACCAGCCCGAGTTCACCTTCCGTGAGTTATCTATACTACGACTCTACTGTACTAGCACCATCTGATGTTTTTTATACATTCACAAAATAATTGCACCAAGGTTTACCCATTGATGGCATTACTCAATCGTCAAAAGATTCGTCTAACAGTGTACTTTCTATGTTTGTAAAAGGTAATCTCTAGAAATACTGATCGAATTACAAACGTCATTTCTACAAAAATCTTACAGAGGGAAAAGTTTTGCCGTTTTTTAGTTTGCTCTATTTTAAGACCACTTATTGTGAAGAGAGAATAAATGATATATTACGAGGGCGGGTCAATAAGTCCGTGACTTTTTGAATTTCTGACCTCTTTACTGAAAAAGCAACACTACTCCTGTCAACAGGCATCTGTCAGTTGACTCCTATCAAAATTTGAACTTGCTGCGTCAGTTAGTTTGTGTTTGACAGCTATCTTTATCAGACTACCCAGTAATTTCAGGAAAAAATGGAAAAAAGTGAATTTCGTGTGCTTATTAAGCATTATTTTTTGCGAAAAAAAACCATTACCGAGACCAAGGCTAAGCTTGATAAATACTATGGGGACTCTGCACCATCGATTTCAATGGTAAAAAAGTGGTTTACTGAATTTCGTTGTGGCCGTACAAGCACTGAAGATGCCGAACGTCCTGGACGCCCAGTTGAGGTCTCTACACCCGAAACAATCGAAAAAATTCACGATATGGAGTTGGCCGACCGAAGATTGAAAGTGCAAGAGATTGTGGAAGCCGTAGGGATCTCGCATGGCTCAGTGGTTTCAATTTTGAATGATCACTTGGGCATGAGAAAGCTTTACGCAAGATGGGTGCCGCGTTTGCTCACAGTCGACCACAAACGCAATCGTGTAACAACCAGTTGCCATGGCAAAAATCCATGAATTGGGCTATGAATTGCTCCCTCATCCGCCCTATTCTCCAGATTTGGCTCCGAGTGACTACTTCTTGTTCCCAAACATGAAGAAATGGCTTGGTGGAAAAAGATTTGACTCCAACGATGAAGTCATCTCGCAAACAAAGGCCTATTTTGAGGACCTCGACAAATCATATTTTTTGGAAGGGATAAAAACATTGGAGAAGCGTTGGACAAAGTGTATAGAGCTCAAGGGAGACTACGTTGAAAAATGAAATGATTTATTTATCAAAAAATCTGTGTTTTATTCCAAAAGTCACGGACTTATTGACCCGCCCTCGTATTATTATTTTCGTGATGAAAAGCTACATTATTCTTGAGTGTTATAGAATACTTTTTTTTTTGCCAGAAAAAAGCAGTTACTCTGAGAATCTCTTTATAGATTGATATTGTGGTGCACAGTTAGTCAAATATTTCAGAATTATATTTTATTTTTTTTATTTTTTTATAACAGCATTCAGAGACCTCGATTTTGCACAGCCAAAACCAAAAATAGCCCATTGTGTCACCCCATGTAAAATTTCTATATTATGTCTGTAATACGTGTGTGGTGTATATTAAAAATTATTCTATTTTGTTAGTTTTCTCGCATTCCCATAAATTAGGTAGACTAGGTATGCAATCTTGCTCACAAAGAAAACGTTAATTACCAGGATGTCGTTTCCGCGGCGCATGCGCCCGCCTGTCGCTGGGCGCGGGCGGCGTGTGCGTGTGGGAGGCGGCGGGCTCGCTGGGCCGCGGCGGCGCGCGCGCACTGTTCCGCCGCCCGCTGCACGCACTGCGCGCGTCCGCCGACGACGACCGCTCCGCGCTGTGGCTGCACTTCGCAGATGATGATACGGTCGTAAGTAGATTTTCATTGCTTAACTGATAGTGATTTTCTCTTGAATTATTTTGGCAAGTGAACAGGTGGTAAAATAACCGATATCCAGGTGGGATTCAGGACAACCTGATTGCTGAAGTCATTGACACTTTAGTCAAATTACGTCATTTAAATTAATTGACTTATTGAAACTAAGATTTAGAATGTGAACAACTGAACACTGTTAAAAGACGGAAGTTGCCCCTCTGAAAAATCTTTGAAAATCAAGTCTCAATCTCTGAAGTATGTTCTCAATTAAACTAGGATGCCAATAATGACGGCTGAAAGGATCAAAATCGATCCAGCACTATCTATTTGTCCTTTCAAATGTAGTTGATTCGTCGATTTTCTTTCGATTCTTCATCTCATACCACCCATTACTCCAGGAGTTAGACATGGAAGGCAGCCCAAAGCCGGCAGTGTTCATCCTGCACAACTTGCTGTCGGCTCGCGTGCACTCGCTGGCGCCGGGCGAGGCGTCGCCGCCGCTATAGCCCGCGGACGACGCGCGGCCCGGCGACAGCGCCACAGCGACTTCCCGGCCTAACTAACGACACGATTCCTATAGGACTGTTATCGCCTTCTTTTTAAAGATCGCGACCGTTATTGTACTTGATCTGTGAACGTGTTGGAAAGATCTGAAACCGGTCGTTACCGGTTATTTGGCAGCGAGTTTTGCTTAGAGTTTCTATGTATATTTTCACACTGACAAATATTGCGAAGAGTGTGAAAATGCATGTAAACTTCAATTTGTAATGTGAGTCAGCTGTAGGATTCTTTGGAATATCTATTGTAATTGTAACTAAATTATTACTACACCCATTCCTAGAACATTGTGTTTACACATGAAAGTAGTACCATAATATAATTTGTAACTGTTCTCATCGAATCTCTTGTAACTGACGTATCTGTGATGTTTAACAATTTATCATGATCCCTTCATATCTGACCCGTATCAATAGTAATATTTTGTAAACTTATTTAGTGACTGATGTAGTTCATAGAACTATTTCCCAATGGAAGTCAGTGATGATTACATATTTAACGCACCGTTTATCTTATAAAACGTATGATCGGTAATACTTAAGTATTGGTAGTACTGGGACAGCCAGTAAACTAAAGCATTTTCTTAATCCCCTTCTTGATAACACCAAGATATAAATTCAGTAATATTTTTTTGTTTCTGTATACTAATATTGCCAAAGAGTTCAAAGCATAATGGACAATACATTTCTGGACATAGTGGCCATAGTTCCCTGTATGGATATTGCTGAGTCACCCACGTTGCGTTGCCCGCATGTATACGCGGCGTGGTCGCTGGGCGTCCTGCTTCGCTTGTATGTGGCTGTCATTGTTCTTCCAAAGATATCAATTATTGAATTTTTGTTTTGTTTGACCTTGTAGCTTAATGTAGCTTAGAAAAATATAATTATCGTTTGAATTGATCATAATGTATTTTTATAATTTCCGTTGTAAATAAATAGGTATACTGTTTTATAAATGGTACATTCCCAGAATGTAGACGATTACATTTGCTTTAATATTTGTAGCGTTTATCTCTAGAAGGTAATGGTAAGGTTTCAATAATATATTATGATGTATATTGTGTAGTCACATGTAACTAATAAGAAGGCAATATGCGAGGTGATATCTAACATATTAATATTATTTATTTTGATATCGAATCGTACAGCCTGTGTTGTTATTGGAGCTGCCTCCAATTTTTATTTAAGTACTCATTTATGTACTGCATTATTAGGTACACAAATCTTTGTAATATCAGAAAACGTACCTCAAGATTGTTCATTCCGTATTCGTGATTACTTTTACATTCTTAAAAAAAAAAACTTAAAATATGCTTACTCGATTTTTTATAAACAAGTACTTACTATACTATAACACTAATTTGTATTTCGCTAAATTACTAAAACGAACACTTACTGTAACTTGAAAAACGTATGTATTTACTAAATAAATTGTATTTGCTGTTTATATTATCAAGTGTTAGGTTTTAAGCTAGGGGAGGCAAAAGTTATCGACTTTACGGATATGTTTAGTAGTTTTTTTTGCGAACAAAAGCTAGTGACAGGGAATCTCACAAAAAAAGAAAACTGAGTAATGCGTAAAGTTTTACTTCAAAAGACGCAGTGTTCTGATATCAAACTAGTTCTATAAAAGACAACTCGTTTATCATAGTTACCATGATTTTAACTTATTTAGGAACTATCAGGAATCTCTGTGCTATACAGTTTCCAGATCCGTATTATAAATTATAACGCTAAGATACTAATCTTGTAATCTCTTAGAATTTCTACTGGTGACATTCCTTCATACTATGATATTACACTTCCACTGCGGGCCCATAAAGCCGTCGTATCGAATAGACTGTATAGAAGTAATATTGTCTACTGTATTGTTATTTGTTTGATGACTTTAATCCCGTATTTATGGTAAACAAGAGTTGCATAACATTGTTGCAGCAACTTCATTTTGTGTTACTTGTTTCACAAACAAACTGCTTGCAATTTTGCCAGCAACATGTTTTGCTACAATAAAAAACATGTTATGGCAACGATGTTACCCAAATTTTGTTTGTCATGAATATGAGGCCTTGTGCTGGCTTTAGAAGACCCAGCTTGACGTTCGATTGATAATTCCCATCCGGATGAGTCTCAACAATTTGCAAGTTCCACTCGGTTGGCCGTCAAGTTGGGTAGTGTGTAGGCAGCTTATCTTATGACGTATTTAATTGTACCCCAAGTGAGTCATTTTTACCATTTTGTTATTTATTTACTGTTTTAATATATTTTACAATTCATTCCAGTTATTATTATTAATGGTTTTGCAAGACATTACGATGAGTTGTAGATTGTTATATCCTAGTCTTGCACTATGAGACTGAGTTTTATTTTCAAATTATATTTATATGTTATGGATCAGGGACATAGTATTTCTACACCGTCTATGCAAAACGCTAGATTACGAGTCAGAATAAATTCATAAATAATTAGGTACTTAACTGTATTTTGTTATATGTAAGGCAACTGTTACATACATTTATGTGGGGTGCAAGTACGAACTACAGTTGTGAAGGTTCACTTGGTCACCTTGGACCTGGTTGTATGTTTGTGTCACAAATGTTTCTATACTTTGAAACAAAAACACGTCACAAAAACACGTGCTATGATGAGACAAACGCTACCGAAGATTATAGACTACTTCACCGTGGCTAATACTTAATACGTAGATGATGATATAATAATGCGTTCGACTAGGGCGACGCCCTAATTCAAAGCTCGCTTTTTATATTAACCCACAGTAGGCTGCCGGAGCGTATATCTACGCGTTATTATCACACTCGCGCGCGTACCGTATTTACTCGCGGTGTGGCCCGGCGGCATACGAAAGGATAACGACTAAATATTTATTTTACAAATAACACATTTTTTATCTATCAAGTAGCGACAGTGATTCGTAAATGCACCCCCGTCGCGCAACGCTATGTTGACTTGTATGATTTCCAACTACTATAAGTGACTTGTTTCATAATACGACTCATTGGTAGCTGTCATAGCATTCATGATCATCTGTAGTAAGATCTGTCATTCTGTCATGCATTAAAAACAACGAAGAAACATGCTGTGTTTATTTTTTATATTGCCATAGTACCTACTGGTCGACCAATACCTACCATGAGACATCTGAGTGGCATACGGCCTGGCACCTCTTTAGCGCTTCAGATTTTATGTGTGTTTTAAGCGCAGGCCACACCGCCAGCTAGCGGGCGGGCGGGCTAGGCGGGCGAACATCGTTTCACCTCTTTACATACTTCGGTTCACACCGCGAGCTACCGACTAACCTAACGAGCTAAGCTAACGAAATATCCGACGATTCCAGCGAAGCTACTCGTTCACCTCGTTGGCGCGCCCGCGCTTCGCTAGCTTAGCTCGCCCGCCAGCCCGCTCGCCAGCCCGCTCGCCCGGTTCGTTCGCCCGTCCTCCCCGTTTCGAGTAGACTAGTCGACGCTCGTCTTTCGAATAGCAGTGTAGTGTTTACGTTTGTGAACGATGAATATGTCATATATCGACGAAAGTTCTGATGATGATTTAACTAATGATTTTGATGATTTTATGATGATGAGCCGCTTAGCCCGCTTCGCCCGCTCCGCGCGCTCCGCCCGTCGCTCGTCTGTCCGTAGTTTTCGGTGTGAACCCCATAGTTTAGCTCGCCAATATTTCGCGTAGTTTGTATAGTTTCCTTCGTTCGCTTCGCCCGCCCGCCTAGCCCGCCCGCCTAGCCCGCCCGCCCGCTAGCTGGCGGTGTGGCGTGCGCTTTAGTATCGCTCAAGTCCGTCAATTATTTGCAGATGATTGTCGCGACAACCGAAAATGGTCTAATCGTATCTACGTAAGTACTTTCTGAGTCCCTAGTCTGATGAATACGACAAATGTTTCGCGCCCGTGCCGCCTTTTTATTATCGTTTTTTGTTTTTTAATACGTTACACGACTATTCGTCGGTTATGTCGATTTTTGAGGGGCGATAGTTATAAGACCAAGTGGTTGAAGTGGTCAATAGGTTAAACACCCTAGGTAGGTACCTAGAGTTTATTCTACCATCTAAAGGTCTTTAGAGCCCTGTGAAGACTGTAATTACAAAGATATTTTAATTATAACTTTAAATGCTAAACCACTACTGGAACGGTACATCTTATTCGCTTCAACTATTCTTTAAAAATAAAAACATCTTCAAAATGGACTGTCGTTTTTCTCGTCTAGGCGACAAAGTGTAGGAGAATCGTGTTGTTCCGATGAAGTCTACGTTTCATTAGGTCGAGGGGCTGAGCAGGGGCAGTGCTCGGCGGAGGGCCCTCGCAGCCTACTTCAATAGTCGGCTTATTACTATCTATACAATAGCTTTCTTTACCCCACACATTATCACATTTTCAACCCTATTCTTAAAACAATAAGACGCGGTATTCGTTGGCATGTGAGCCTCGGTATGAATAGTCGTGTCTGCGCTATTGTCTCGCCTTTCTATTGGAAAGCTGACAAAGAAATTAGCTATGTCTGTGTTTAGTACGTAAAACGAATGATTGCTTTACATTTTACAGAAAATCTTTTTTAAATTGAATTAGCTTAGGACACCTACATTTCATGAAGTAGGTTCCTATTACCTACTTGTCTGGAAAATAGCAAGAGGAAGTACTCTGCGCTGGTCAGAGCATATCCGCACCTCGTTAAACATCGAAGTCTTGGAAGCCGTGCATTTTACTGAAGATAGGTGCAGATGGAGGAACAGCATTGGGGAAACGACCCAATGAAGAGGAGGATCTGGAAAATTGTAAACGCACTATAATATCCAGTCAGTCATAATACCTACCACTGAAAATTAGCGCTGTTCTGTGTCCCTATGCAAGGGACCCAGACGGTTTAAGAAAAATAAACTCGAACCGTCTGAATGGACTGGCCTGAATGCATATCCATCAAGACATTGCTTCAATGAGGAACGCTGAAGAAGTACCTCTATATCTTCAGCAGGCAGTGGAGTAACTAGATACCTATATGATTCAAAATGGTGCAGTCAGTTTTATTCCCTTGCGAGTGTGGAGGTATCTACCACGCCACATGAGAACATCACGTCATACTGACGTCACGCAAAATCCGGCATCTCGCAAGCAGAGTTTACCGCGCATCTAGCATAGATACGCCTGACATGAATCATCGGGCAGTCGCCCGCCAGACACAACACCCGTCTGGTCAGAGGATCCTACCTTTTCTATAGAGTATGAGTGAACTTTACACCCTGTTCCTCATACCTCTATACGAGTGTCAACATACCTATAGGTTTTGATTTCGGAACATAAACGCCCGTAGTAGGTATCTGTTGACTGAGTTGACTTAGAAGTTTGATTTTTTCACTATTTCAAGGGATAGGCAGCCCTGAGTATTTGATATTAACTTCAACTTGATAACTCCACGCGTTTCTGAGAAAAAGGGTCTTGACAGACGGACAGACAGACGGACAACGAAGTGATCTTATAGGGGTTCCGTTTTTCTTGTAGAGGTACGGAACCCAAAAAAAAAGTACCTAAGTAGCTATTTTAATATTAAGAATGGTCAAAAGAAAAACTAACCAAACCAATTTAAGGTGGGGTGGTGAATTTATTGAGCTTGTTTCATTCGCTATTGCAATCCAGGTTCTCTAAATTCTTAAACTATACCACTAACTACTTACCTACCTATGTCGACAAAGTACAAAGTAGCTCTTATTTCTGTATCTTTAGTCAAAATAAAACCTATCCTATCCGAGGCGGGGTGCTAAAACTGCATCTTGGAATGAAGTTCTTGCGGTAATATAGGCATACCTAAACTAGTAGAAATTGTCACGTAACGAAAAGGTGTTATGCCCCATCCATGCGACTACGAAACATGACAAGTTTTTATGGTTTTCGAGGGTGCTAAAGCTGATAGGTCAAAATTATTATTATTATATTTTCATGAGTAGGTAGGTATTGTGTTCATGGGTTTTCAGGGTGAAAATCCAATATGGCGACAACTTCATGAGAGCTTCTATAAACTTAGGTAGGTATACTGAGTGGCTCTGTATTAAAAACATGATTGTATTAAATTCGCTCTTTCTCTCCCTCTTTCTGTCTCTTTCTTATAATATAAGAGCGTGTGTGTGCGCAAGTATCGCGTGGGATTTTGTTCCTGACGGGGGTTCCCCGACTGCACAGGTTTTTATTGTAGTTACCTATTCCTTAATTTCATTAATGAAAAATAATGAATCCCAAAAACATCAACATCATAGTGCAATACTAGATGTGGGAGACACACTGTCTAGCCCCTCCCAGAAATAAATCCTGGATCTGCCCTTGCCTACCGATATTTAATGATATTCATCGTTAGACTTTCGCGGTTTTATAAAATATTCGATCCACGGAGGGAACTACATCGTTAGGTAATGGTGGCAATTAGCAATGGCCACTTACTTAGAAATTGATCAATTCGCACAGCTGTTATTTAATAAGTCCCATAGAAAATTGCATTGAAAAGTTAAAAATCCTTAGGTAAGTAGGAAATTTTATCCGATCTCAAGTAGGTCATCATTCCTGCCCTTATCCCAATTTATTTGGGGTCGGCGCACATGTCTTTTTCTTCCATACTTCTCTATTAGTCGTCATCTCGGTGTCACCCTCTTTGTAACCATATCATTTTTGTATGTTTCTTTGGTTCTCCCCTACTCTATAGCCATGAAATAAATACATGAATCATACTCAAAACTTTTCTCACGAAATTATCCTGAATCAATGTGATACGGAGGGAGGTATAACCGATTTCCACACAACTTTTTACCGACTTCACAAAAAGGAGGAGGTACTATGTTCGGGTGTTAGTATGTTTTTTTTTTTTTTTTTTGTATGTTTGTTCATCGAATACTCCGCCAATTGTCGACGGATTTTCAAAATTATTTTTTTGTTCGAAAGTAGATAGTTCTGAGGTGCTCAAATTTTATAGGCTTACTTATTGTTTTTCGCATATTTTATGAAGTATCTTGTGTATTTGTGTATGGTTGTCACCATCTCAGGTAGCTGGGCTGATGATGGAAGGTACAACTCCTTAACAGTAAGAAGTTACTCGAACAGGCAAGGACTGTTTTAGTAAATTTTTTTGATGTTTGATACGGCATTTGCCACATTTGGTCTCATGATCATCAAGTCATGACCTGATGCTGCAGTCAGGATAGTCTGCAGAGTACCTAACTCCTCGACAACTAACAGCAGATATATCGTGTTTAGGCTCATTGAAAAGGGCTCGATGTGGGCATAAACGTACTGTTACTGAGGAGCACCGAAGACCTGATGCTGAAGCCAGGAGCATCAGAAAAAACACACACCTTGAAATTACAGCACCGTAGTCGTGTTTGGGCTCATTTTAAACAGGACTAATTTTATGTTCAATGCAATGTTGACATAAGTCTGACCTGATGCTGCAGCCAGGATTATCAGCATCTAATCTAAAAACTAATAAAAGGAGAACTCCTCAACAATTAACGTCCCTGCATCGAGAAAAGGAATATTTTATAAAAAGGCGATGGGCAAGTTGACATTAGGCTATTGTAACTTAGGTAAATTATAAATAGACCCACTAAAAAGCGAGAAATAAAAACTTTTTAACAAAAAGAAAAACCGACTTCCAAAAAAATCACTACAAACTGAAAAATAACTTTAATTTCGGAAGTCGGTGGCAAAAACTAAAATACTGATCCCTAAGACACCGACTTCCGAAATTAAAGTTATTTTTCAGTTTGTAGTGATTTTTTTGGAAGTCGGTTTTTTTTTTGTTAAAAAGTTTTTATCAGTTACCGGTGCCACATTCAGACATCCTCATACGTTTTCATGTCTTATTCTATCCGTTCGTGTAACACCACACATCCCTCATAGCATTCTCATCTCAGCTGCACATATTATACTTATCTAATTAATTTTTACTTTCTTCAAAATCGTTTTTTAATATCATACCACCAAAAACGCTTTCACTTTAATAGAAAAGTTCAAAGAAATGAAAAGCGCAAAGGCGTACTTGAGAGTGGTGTGAAAGTAGAAGGGTCTTTACAACCGTCTACTTATCTTATAGGGACTAAAAATAAACCAGGAAATTCGAGTAACTGCGAAATCTAAGTTAAATAACATCAGTACGACGTTGTGTCATGAATAATTTTCAGGAGATTTGAAGCTGCGATGCCGACGTATCTCGAGTCGCTTTTGCCAAAATGTTGCTGTATATTTTGTTGTAGCTATTCTCTAGAGAACAACAACGTTGCTGGTCAGCCCGCGTATCTTATAAAGTGGATTTATCTGCCTTTAATCATTGTAAAGAAATACGGGTGTAGCCGGTGTAGCTATCCAGTAACCAGTGAACAAAAATGTAGTTCCTTTTTTGAAATCCGGTGATAGTAAAGAACCCAGCAATTACAGGCCTGTGTCAATTCTGACAGTTCTTAGTAAGGTGTTTGAAAAGTTGATGCTCAAACAAATGTTACGTCACTTTAATAATAAAATCCATCTTTCATGAACATCAGTACGGTTTCACCAAAGGGCGTTGAACAGCTGACGCCGGTGACACCCTAATAAAAAACATTTTTAACGCCTGGGATGAGACACTTCTGTTGAAACTAGAGCACTATGGGATTAGTAACATAGCTCTTGATTTACAAAGATCATGCCCGAAGATTTATTCTCCATACAAGAAATGTGTTTTTTTTCGGCGTTTTTTGCCTTCGTGTGCGAGTCCGTTTCGCACTTGGCCGGTTTTTTCTTTTTACTGTTTTGCGTTAGAATTTTTGTTTTTTTTATTATTAGGTTTGTAAGTTCCACAGCCCAATAAAAATATAAATTTCACCAAAAATACTCCTTAGCAAACCAATGATGAAGAGAACAGCTGTCACTTGGTTCGCCAATTTATTAATGAAGTATATTTCGTAGATTCTGCTCGCCGCTCCAGTGCGATTCATTTCATTGCTATAAATTTAGTTTAAACGTCGTGTACCCTCCTTCCGCATGATTAGCGGATGTCTGTCGGCGACGTTTTCAATTGTGCACGAATTATCGCACTTTGATGTCTATTAAACTAGAACTGATTATTCCAGTTATTGGGTTGCGTTGATGGATGAAAATCATGTCATCTTTGGCCGAAGATCTTTTCTTGATCAATATGTACAGACATGGTTAAAAGAAGACTCTTTCTATGATTAGTTTAGGGTCCAAAGTCAAATCGAATATTTCAATTAGACCATTAAAAGGCACCTTTGAAAGTCAAAATTACAAAATAAAGAAAAATATAATCGTGTCGTGTCGTAGCCGTAGCAATTATGCTACGGCTACACTGTCGCGACAAACCGATTTAAAATTCGTGCGCTCTCTATTTACAGTGAGACGTCGAGCGGTGTGCGAGAGAGAGCGCACGTAGTTCGCTTTATCGCGACAATGTAGCAGTAGCGTTAACGATATCAGGCGCCCCTTGGGCAGACCGCCATGCTACCACCTTGCTGACTGATGGCTGATATATTTACCACGTCCAAAGTTAGTTTAACGTAGATCGTGCCGAAACGAGAGATAAGGAACCGGACGATCGGGATGGAATAGCTCATTAATCGAAATGCCTATTTGGTGCTTTAAAAAGATTATGCGTTACCTACTTGTAAATATTTCGCTGCAAGAATATCATTCACTACAGGCGGTCGGCTGCCACAAATCAAAATCTAGTAAGGGACAAATAAAATAAAAAAACAGTTTCCCATATTCTTTACTTTCATAGTACCTAAGTCCCATCAAATTGAAATGTAAAAACACTTGCGTGTAAATCATAGCAATAATGGAGATTCGAATACCGTTATAACTAGTAGGTATTACCACAAACTGATATAATTAGTTATAAAAAAAATGTATAAGTAACTTTGATAATTTCCAAACCGACCCTACCTACTAGGTTTTTGCGCTCTCATGGAAAATTTGGTTAACACTTACTAGGTTTTGATGTCGGGCAGCCGAGCTTGGTTAGTTCCTGAATCGACACGTGAGTGCGGTTAGACCCTCAGGATTCAGCCAATTTCCATTGTTAAACCTTCTGAAACCCGATTTAAGAGCGTTTACGGTACGGCATTTCATACAAATTTTCAAGCCCTTGTTTTTTGAAATGAATGAACCGATTTTAATGAAACTATGAAGTTAGAAAAATTCGTGTGCGAGTCCGACTCGCACTTGGCCAGTTTTTTTTTTATAATAAGATATTTCTAAAATGTTCTTAAGTAACTTTTTAGATCTTTGTATCCTGCTTATGCGTTCATACGCATCTGGTGACAGACGGACAGTGAAGCCTTAGTAAAAGGGTCCCGTTTTTACCCTTTGGGTACGGAACCCTAAAAAGATAACTGGAAATCTCTTTTTCTATGGAAAATTTAAAATCAGTCTAACTTGGCTGTAACACTATTTTGTAACTTTTTAGACCTTTGTATCCTGCTTATGCGTATGAAGTTTCATTAAAATCGGTTCATTCATTTCGAAAAACAAGGGCTTGAAAGTTTGTATGAAATGCCGTACGGCGTAAACGCTCTTAAGTCACCTCGTACGACACTCGCAGGAAGATAGAGAGTGGTCTAATCGTTTCCGGGAGCCCAGACACGGCCAGTGGCGTCTTTCAACTCTTTTGTTCAGCGGCAAGTTTGCCTATCTCTTATATGTACAGTCAGTACGGTTGTAACCATACAATTACTTACAGCTCCAAGTTTGGCAAACAATGGTGCAAGTTTAACGAGAGCGTTTGGGGAATCATTAGATAAGATGCATACAGACTTGGTTCTGCTTTAATAACATATTGTGGCTGGTTAGGAAATTACTGGAAACTTTGCGATCTAAGAAAGGTCCAATGACCTTATTGGACATGTTAATACATAAAATAGTTATATTCATATAGATAGGTATTTAATTTAATAGGAAGCCTTTGGATTCGCTAAATATTCTTTACGCAAAATCTTGCAAATTGAACATTTGTAAAACTGCCACTCTTAGTGCGAGACAAATAAAAAAATAATAGTAGGTACAGAAAGCGTCACTATCTCCTAACCCCTCAAGTTTTAAAATGTTACACTGCTACAACATTGAATTCCTTACGAATAATCTAAAGAATACTTCAAAAAGAGTCCATTGTGTTGACTCGGATTCGAACCATCGCATCACCGAACGTCGTCATACTCATACCGGCAGTTTGACGAACTAGCCAGCGAGCCCATATGAATTGCGATGAAATTGTTATCTACTATCGGCTGAGTCATTATATCTTTAGGTCCCTGTCTAATCGAAAGATGTTATAATTTGAGGGTATCCATTAATTTTACTTACTTACGTTGTCTTTATAAAATTAATCCATACCTTCAAGTTAGAACTTTGTATACGTTCACTTAAAACGGCGAAGAGTAAACGACTACTATTTATCAATTATTTTTTTAAATGATTTCTGATTTTATGAGAACTAAAATAGTTGTTCTGTTTGTTGTAAAATAAGATCATAGTTTTGTTAAATAATAGCAATAATAAATATTAATAAATGATTAATAAAGTATTTTATTTTTCTTGATTTTTTAATTCTTTATAAATAATTACTACTTAAAACAAAATAGAAAAATATATCAAAATAATATAATGAACAATAAGCACATTTCGTGCCTATATAGGATTTGAACTTCCAATCTTATGCACGGTAAGCGGTCTTGAAACCTCCAGTCTATTTAGACGATGAATAAGTTGTCGTAAATGTTAACCCTATTATTGTTGCTTGTCGTCGCAAAAGTATTGTTTTATTGAAAAAAACAATAATAAAAACAGAATTAAAAAAAAAATACTTACTTAAACTTATTTATTCACTAAAACAATACATTATTTAAAATAAAATGTTTTTGCAAAATACAAAAACCAACTTGGGCCTATCACGGATTTGAACGCACATGTCTTTTGGTGGGGTAACTACTTAATGCAGCTGTGTGTACCTATCGGCATCGAGTTTTCGCTTGAAAAATAATTTACGTAGTTCTATTATCCATTATCATACATTATTGCTCCATAACCACAGTAGCAGCTCAATGAACTGTAGCGTAATATTTGTAGAATTTACGGCGCCGTAGACGCTACGGACTGCTACGCCGTAGCACATACCGTAGCTGGCAATTAATACCGCATAGTGTTGGCATTTCGTATCAAATACGTAGCAATAGGTTGAAGTTGATCTATTGTGTTGTAGTCAACGATATTATTAAAAGGAATATTAATTAGTTTCTTGTTGGAATAGATGCGTTACCGAGTGGATACAATATTATCATTTTTGTTCTGAGTTATAGAATAAGTAATTGTGTCTCATTAGTGACAGTTGAGCTCTTATAGGAGTATGTAGGGATATGTTCAAAAAGCAAAAGTAACTACCTACTCGGTTTTAATAAAAAAAATTGTTGTTGTATTTATCAACTCTTAATCACACAAACTCAAGGCGTGTATGAAAGAATGTTGACAATCACACAACAAATGACTATTTGTCCCTGCTTTTTTTTCCATACCATTCATTTTACGCAACTCAACACACATCGCCCAAGCAGCCATGATAACTAACTAATAAACAGTGAACCGAATGCAAGGCACTTGTGCATTGCCTCTTAAATAAAAGTTTCACGAGCGCACACTGTAAATCATAATTTCGTGATGCACTGCAGGCAGACGCAGCGTTGCGAAGTTACTTCGCTGTAAAAGTAATTTAATATGTAGGCAGAATAAATACGTTGCTCGGAGGAGCTCGCATCAAGGTGAAACTGACGGTACACGTAAGCAACTTGGAATTAATGCTTGTCTAACAACATCATCTAAGTACCGCATCATTTGTCTTTTGTTTTTAATTTTCATCAGCGTTGGAAGACCCAAATAAAAACTGAGCTAATTAATACTTTGGTAAGTATTAATTAGCTCAGTTTTTATTTGGGTTTTTCTATATGTCATAATAAACAGCGGTGTAATTTCGTAACACACTCAGTAGTAAGGAACGGCCTTCATTTTGACAGTTCAACATTTTTCGAACATAATTATGAAGCAATGGATTCGCCATACCCTTCAAAATGATTCCGATTGTGATTGATAGTGTTACGCAATTAAGGTGCTGTAGTTAAGCAGTTTGAAAAACATAAAAAAGTTGACGCATGCGACGAGCAGCAAGCTTTTGTTGTGGTTTGGAACTAGGAACTAGATAAAAGATGTATGAGAGTCAGGGGGCCTAAAAAGGCCACTTTGGCAGAATCATAAAAGGATAGAACATTAGGAATCATAATTGACAGTTAAGCTGTTATGTTAATCGTATCAAATCCCATTGGTGAAGGATTTTTCGTCTGTGCTAAAATACCAATTCAATCCAAATCCAATCCCAATCTCTTTCACAATACCTACGTAGTGCAGCGAAAAAAAGAAAAACACTGACTGTCTTTGCCATATTATAATTCATAATGTTATCCTTTTATGATTTTGCCAAACTGGCCTTTTTAGGCCCCCTGATCACTACGCTGCTAGAGATGTGATAAATAAAAACTACATTTGTGCAGTTTTAAACAAATTTTGATTAATAATCAGCTGGATGCGGGAAGTGCAGGACCTGTCGTTGTAACGACACTCGGCCTTTGTCCAACTGAACATCTTCCGGCTAAAGATGAAGATGAACGGTGAAAGAACTGACGTTCAAGAGCTGTGGAAGTGCGGATGAGCAGTAGGTAGTAAACAGTCAACAACGTACCTACACATAACAACTATCCTCTAGACATGACCACCGTGTTTAACAACATTAGTCTAACTTCCCCTGACGCTATCAGAATAAATTAAATACATAAATGCATTATTTGTCCATCCTGTAACCATTGAAGCAAGAGACAGTGCGAATTTAATTTCGTACTTACGATTGATTTGGACCAACTTAAATGTCGAGTGCTCGTCATGTCGAAGTGAAGTGACACTCGAACGAGCTTCGATACTTATCCGAGGGTTCATGTGATTACACACAAATAGAAAACCTTAATCCTAAAAAGAAGTAGCGATTTTTATCTAAAGAGTTTTCATCTAAAGAAATGTATTCTTATTTTTCATTGTGTGTGTTGTGATTATGGAGGAATGGAATAAGCTTTAATTGCAGAACAAGTCGAAACAGGAAAATATAACCAATTAAAAGTTGATAAGACGCGCCCTTATGAAATTACTGGATTATTTTATTGTTGTTTTCTAACTAATTATTGTTGTGTTGAGCTTGCTTGAACTTTGTTTGTTTTTATTGTGGTACTAAGATCATCAACACGACATGTCTTTAATAAAATATCGAATTTAATTTGATCAAATCATTATTTATCTAGGTACCTTGTGTTTGCAAATTCAGGTTTTCTCTCAATGTTTTCTTTGTCAGTGGTGCCCAAGATAGTTCACAAACAAAATTAAAAAGTCACACGGGTACCTGCCACGCTCCCGTATCCCTACCAATAATTAAAAGGTAATGTAACGAGTAGCTAGGTACACTCGCTAAGAAAGTCGATTTCGTTTCTTTTCACGGCGTGATTCTCAAGACAAGATTTAATTAATATGATACCTTTGCCTATTAAAGACGGAGTATAATAAACATATTTTGGAAACAATGTGAGGAGCATCGAGTGCTTGGTAATTTCATCCGTATTTTAATCAAAGGTGCGGCTATAAACAATATGATAACACATTTAAGGTATATTGTGAAAGGAACGTGGAGTTACCTAAATTGAAATTTGGATAATGTATTGTTACTGTTTAAGGATTTATAAACGTTTGGATTTTGATTGACGGGGATGTTTTCTGAGAATATTGGCATCTATAAAATTGTAAGTGCAATTAACTATTTTCTGGCTGCTTAGCAGAGAGCGTTTTTAACCGACTTCCAAAAAGGAGGAGGTTATATGTTCGACTTTACGTATTTTTTTATTTAAACTTTTCGCACAAAAAGGTACATACAAAGGCGGACTTAATGCTTTTTTATGTATGTTCACCGTTTTCTCCGTCAATTGTGGATGGATTTTGAAAATATTGTTTTGTTTGAAAAGGTATTTTGTCGAGGTAGTCCTATTGTCACCAAGTCAGAATCTGATGAGAGGATCCCATGGAAATCGAGGGAAACCCTCAAATTTTGTAGGCATGTACAGTGTGTTAATTGAACTCTCTCAAATCAAATGATACCATTGATGATCCAGGTGTTTGAGTCTGAGAGTCATCACTTAATGCTACTG
The DNA here is from genome assembly GCA_963082905.1 of Oligia fasciuncula. Lineage (NCBI taxonomy): Eukaryota > Metazoa > Arthropoda > Insecta > Lepidoptera > Noctuidae > Oligia > Oligia fasciuncula. Next base: position 7,219,117 of record OY720395.1, on the reverse strand, counting down.
AGCTGACGATGGCAGCCACAGCAGTTCTTATCTGTTAGGAGTTAGGGGATACGGAAATATGAATTTCGACAGAAACTACTTAGCAGTTCTTGGATAGACGTGGGCTTGTAAGACAATCGTCCTCATCTTTCCATTTCTCGTAATGCTGTAACGAGACGAGCAGATCCCCCATCTGATGATGGTCATCATCTGCCTAGCCTTTTCCCAACTATGTTGGGGTCGGCTTCCAGTCTAACCTGATGCAGCTGAATACCAGTGTTTTACATGGAGCGACTGCCTATCTGACCTCCACAACCCAGTAATTGGGTAATACGATACCCCTTGGTAAGACTGGTTGTCAGACTTTCGGGCTTCTGACTACCCGTAACGACTGTCAAAGATCCACGAATGACAGCCGGGACCAACGGCTTAACGTGCTTTCCGAAGCACGTAGGGATCACGGAATGTAAAGATGGTCAGTTGGTCACCCATCCACAGACCAACCGCGGCAAGCGTAGCTTAACCCGATCGATCGACCTGTGCGGCTGTTATTATATAGCCACGGGCCCCTCTGATGATGGTAAGGGCTTGTAATTGTCGAAAGAGCCAGTGTCAAAAAACGAAAATGCGGAACCACACAGACTTCTAAAATTAAAGTTATTTTTTCTTTGTAGTGTTTTTTTTGAAGTTGGTCGTTTTTTTTTTGTAAAATGTTTTTTTTATTTTTTTTTTCTTAATAATGTCTATCATAATATGAATATTTTTTTTAAATCGTAAAGTTATACATGAACAAGATGCCTTAGCAAGTTCTAGATTTTATTCAATAGAAACAATTTTTCACTAAATAACACGTAAATCTATTACCCTCAATTCAGGTAATTACATGTTATAATTAATATTCCTGGTGGTTATATCAAAGAGGCGTAAGCCCAGATAGACATCGCGGTGTACTGGGTACGCTAGTTTGCAATTTTCCGCCTGGCTGGCCACGACTTGAGGCAACGGCACAACCCTGCATCTATATGACGCATACAAAGATTTATTAGTATTACGTTTTGCATGTAAAAATGCTATGGAAGCTAGGCTTGTTGTACTCTAGATTTTGCCCCACTTTGCCCCCACGTTTACCCGCGTTTCGCCCCGGGCAAGTAGGTTGTTGCTTTTTATAATGTAATACCGACACTCGCCGGAATTTGTTCGTAATATTTACGTGACGCGAGTACGAACGGTGATGGATAAAGTAAAACGGTAGATAATTTTTACAAGCTTTTATTTTTTTGTCTTTGATGTATTCTTTCGATGTTACGAATAAATAATTCTGTTCAAGACATTTATTTTGCTTTGCTTTATTTTTGTACCAGATTTTGTAGATTGAGACTTCTTTTCGAGATAAAGCAGGAGTTACGGAGTTAGAATTGTCGTTGGGGTTTATTTGATTGAATAAAGGAACAGAGAGGACTATTGTTATCACCAAAACAACAACAAAGGTCTAGTTCTATTTTGGTTATCTGGAAGTTTTTGTGGACGTTTGTCAAAGTGATCCTCTCCTCTTTTTGCTCTGCATCAATCTCGGTGCAGTGATGAATAACTACATAATTATCTATTAAACAACAGTACCTAACATCAAACCGACACGGAACGTGCCGGGAGCATTGTATGCGGCTGTAGTCGACAAAGTGACGTTTATTGACGCCGACTAAACGTTAATGTCGCTCATTAGCACATCAAACTGGCTGACTGTACAGTGCTGTGCAGAGCACACATTGACGGCACACGTCGCAGCACAAAGCTAACTTTTGTCAGTTAACGAGCCTCGAAAAAACTGTGACTATAGTAGTCTGTTGGTTTGATGGTTCTACTCGTATATTAGACGAGTTGGTAGTTTAATAAACACTGATTTTGATGTTCAACTTAGCAGGGTTAAAACTTAGTTCAACATCAAAATCTGTGTTTAAGTCTTGGGAAGTTACGCAATAATGTGCTGTGTATTATAAGGAGTTGGCGTCCTTACATGTTCATAGATTATCGGGTCGTTCAAATATTCAAATTAAATACTTTAGTATTTTATTATCTACTTATTTTTTACACGATAATGACGCGCATTCTGTCAGCTCTACAAGCTCACTCTATTATTTTCTAATGTTTTAGATTCGCAGTTGTGTTTGTCTCAGAATCACATGCCATCGACACATAAAATACTCATAAAGGTTGCATGGTCAAACCAAGCAGGCTGAAGGTTCTATAGTACCTCTACCTACCTACAATTTTCCTAGAAACAATACTATGTTCCATCTTACGGCTCAGCCAACAGACATAGCCTAGCCTAGCCCATTCATGCCCAGAACCTTGATCCTGTATGTGTTTATGTATCAATAGATTCTTCATGGTACAGTGATACTTCCTAACACCGCACCGTGGTCTCTGAGCCGTACTTTGTCCCGCCCAGGGATGACTGGGTGGAGGACCTGAGCGGCTCAGTGGCCATAGTTTCGTCGGTCGCCGCCGGCACCCCGTCCCTGGAATGCGTCACGAAGGGACAGGGGTGTGTAGCAGCACGGTTCGGAGAGGTTGTAGTCGTGGGAGTGTACTTCTCTCCGAGCCGAACTCTCGCCGAGTTCCACAACTCTTTAACAGAGTTGAGTGTCGTCGTCGCCGGAAGCCATCCCTTCCCCGTGCTAGTGCTCGGGGACTTCAATGCCAAGAATTTGGCCTGGGGTTCCCGTTGCACGGATGTGCGGGGCAGGATGGTGGAGGACTGGGCTCTGGAAACAGGCCTGGTCGTCCTAAATCGGGGTTCTGTTCCCACGTGTGTGCGGATGCGGGGTGAGTCAGTGGTGGACATCTCGTTCGCCAGCCCCGCTCTGTCACAGCGTGTCATTGACTGGCGCGTCATGGAGGAGGTGGAGACCTACTCCGATCACCGGTATATCCGGTTCGACGTCTCCGCCCAGACCTCTAGCGCGCTGGTCCAACAGGCCCCGAGTGGTCCGCGGTGGGCGCTGAAGCAGCTGGACCGGGAGCTCCTCCTGGAAGCCTCGATCGTGCAGGCCTGGGTGTCATCACCGGACAGGCCTGCCGATATCGACGAGGAGGCGGAGTGGTTCCGGGAGGCCATGTCCGAGATTTGCGACGTGGCAATGCCCCGAGTCCGGCCAGGACGCGCCCGACGTCTGGTGTACTGGTGGTCGCAGGAGCTGGATGCGCTACGCAAGGCGTGCGTCGATGCGCGACACCGGTACACCAGGCACCGCAGGCTCCGCATTCGTCCTCCGGATGCGGAAGCCACGGAGGCGGAGCTGTACGAGGGGTACAGAGCAGCGAAGACCGCCCTCCAAGAGGCTGTCCAGCGGGCCAAGGATATGGCCCGCGAGGAGATGCTGGAGACTCTGAACAGAGATCCGTGGGGGCGCCCTTATAAAATGGTGCGGAATAAACTCCGCACCTGGGCCCCCCCGCTGACGCAGAGTCTCCGCCCCCAGCTGGTGGAGGAGGTGGTGAGCGCTCTGTTCCCTTCACGGGGGGTGCACACCCCCCCGCCCATGGCTCCGCCAATTGCGGTGCCCGAAGCGGACCACGCGGACGACGACGACGACATCCCTGAAGTGACCGGGGTAGAACTGAGAGCGGCGGTAGGAAGGCTGAAGGCCAAAAATACCGCCCCAGGACTCGACGGCTTGCCGGGTAAAGCCTGGGTCCTGGTCTTGAGGGCTCTCGGGCCTCGACTGGAGGCGCTCTTAAGCGCATGTTTGGAGAGAGGTCAGTTTCCACTCCGTTGGAAGACGGGGAAGCTGGTCCTCATTCGGAAGCCAGGGCGCCCTGCGGACTCTCCGTCCGCATACCGGCCCATCGTGCTGCTCGACGAGGTCGGCAAGCTCTTTGAGAGAGTGATTGTGGGCCGCCTCGTCGGGCACCTGGTGAGGACGGGGCCGGATCTTGCGGACAGCCAGTTCGGTTTCCGCAAGGGGCGCTCGACGGTGGACGCCATCATGCGCGTGAGAGCCCTCACGACGGGGGACGCGGTGTCCCGGGGTGGGGTCGTCGTGGCGGTGTCACTCGACATCGCCAACGCGTTCAACACCCTGCCCTGGAGCTGCATTGTAGAGGCACTCCGGTATCACCGGGTGCCGCCCTACCTCCGTCGAATAGTCGAGGCGTATCTGACGGACAGAGCCGTCAGCTACCCCGGTCGCGATGGGGAGTGGAACCGGCGAGAGATGTCGTGCGGTGTCCCACAGGGATCGGTCGTGGGGCCGTTCCTGTGGGACATCGGCTACGACTGGGTGCTGCGGGCCGACCTCCCTGAGGGCGTCAGCGTGGTTTGCTACGCTGACGACACGCTGGTCCTGGCGCAGGGGAGGTCGCATCAGGCGGCGGCCGACGCGATGACACGCGGGGTTGCGATAGTCGTGGAGAGGATCCGGCAGTTGGGTCTCGAGGTGGCATTGCACAAGTCCGAGGCCATGTCGTTTCATGGGCCCCGGAACGCGCCACCATCGGGATCCCAACTAACGGTAGGAGGGGTTCACATCGGCGTCGAGACAACGATGAGGTACCTGGGTCTCGTCCTCGACAGCCGGTGGAACTTCGTCGAGCATTTCCGACGTTTGGCCCCCAAACTGGAACGGGCCGGGGCCGCCTTCAAGCGGCTCTTGCCCAACCTGAGGGGGCCAAACGCCTCCTGCCGGAGGCTTTACGCGGGGGTCGTGCGGTCCATGGCCCTATACGGGGCCCCGGTGTGGGCGCGTTCACTGCGGCGGCGAGCCGCCCACTACCTGAACGCGCCCCAGAAGGTGGTAGCCATAAGGCTTATCCGGGGCTACCGCACGATCTCTGGCGAGGCGGCAAGCCTCATTGCCGGACTGCCGCCATGGGATCTGGAGGCGATAGTCCTCGCGCGCGTCTATGAGTGGCGCGCGAAGGCACTAAGCCGGGGGGAAGTTCCGCTTCCGCGGCAAATCGCTGCGGAGCGGACTGAGCTCCGGCGCGATCTCATGGCGACATGGAAGGAACGACTGTCGCAACCCAGCGCAGGGCACGCCGCGATAGCGGCGATAAGACCCCTCTTTGAGGAGTGGCTAGGGAGGCGCCACGGCGCCCTCACCTACCGCCTGACGCAGGTCCTCACCGGACACGGAAGTTTCGGGAGGTTCCTGCACATCATCAGGCGGGAGGAAACGCCCGGGTGTCACCATTGCCAGGATCGCCCAGAGGACACGGTGGAGCACACGGTGGAGGTCTGCCCCGCTTGGGCGGAGCACCGCCGTGTCCTCGTAGAGGCGATCGGCAGCGGCGGCGACCTCTCGCGCCCGGCCCTGGTGCAAGCCATGGTCCGGGGCGAGAGGGAGTGGGAGGCAGTCACCTCCTTCTGCGAAGCAGTCATGCTAGCGAAGGAGGTGGCGGGACGGCTCAGGGAGAGAGCCTCCCGTCCCAGCCGCCGCGGGAGACGCTCCGGGCGTCGGGAGCCGCGCGACGACTCCCGGCCACCGTAGGCGCGGGCCTGCGGGCGGAGAGTAATGGGTAGCTCACCGTCCGATCAGGACCAGGCCCGTGCCGGACGGCGCGTACGTGTTCCACGCGCGCCTCAAAGAGATGTCAGCATCGAGGAGGGGCCCCATAGGGCCGAAGCCTGCCGGGTCAGCGGGATTGTCCGAAAGGGTTACCGCTGGCCCGGAACATAAAGGGCTAAGGAAGGAACACGGGTGGGTTTTAGTCAGTAAGAGTCTGACACTCCCTTCCGCTCCACCCAGAGCGGGAGGGGTCATTTGATGATTTCCCATCCGCAAAAAAAAAAAAAAAAGCCGTTCAACCGTACCTACCGCTTCCGATTGACTTTATAGATCAAACGTGTTTGTTGCTTCGGCGAGTTACTAGACCAGCACGTAGCTAGGAATTATATCGGGACCTCTAACCCCAGACGTAATAGGTACGTGTTTGACAACTAAATATTAAAACCGAATTAAAATAACCACTTGAAGCGCTGTGGAAATCTGGGGGCCTAAAAAGGCCACTTTGGCAGAATCATAAACGTATTTTGCTTTTTTTCGTTGCAAGAGGTTGGGATTGGATTTGGATTGGTATTTAAGCACAGACAAAAAAAAATAACTGAAAAATCCTTCACCAATGGGATTTGATACGATTAACTTAACAGTTAACTGTCTATTATGATTTATAATGATTTGATGAATTCCTTTTATGATTCTGCAAAAGTGGCCTTTTTAGGCCCCCTGACCTCAGATCTAAAGAACATTGTTTGTTAATTATCCATCAAAAGAAAATTGGCTAGCATTCGATTATTTGGTCAGGCTAAAATATAGCTACTGTCATTTACTTTTAGATGACTGACTTTATTAATGAATGCAAATCTAAAAGTTAGTTCGCGTACCCACCTACTCGTAGTTATAACAGAAAACGGTTAGTTCCAAAAATAGATTTATCTAAACTAAAGGTAAAATATTAGATTTTTTGTATTTTTGTTTGTTACGTTTTCACGCTAAAACGGCTGGATGAAATTTGGCACATGGGTAGACCATGACCTGGACTAGGATACTTTTTATCCCGATATTTACACGGGATCGAGACTTATGCGGGTGAAACCGCGGGGTGCAGCTAATCTGTAATAAGACGAGCTATTTTAGTCAGATCAGCATCTCGGGCGACCCACAAACGTTAGCTCTCAATTGCGCACAGTTTGCCAAAACAGCACCCTAATTGCGTAACGCACAATCAATCTCAATCTGAATAATTTCGAAGGATATTGCTAATCCATTGCTTCAAATGTTCTAAAAATTTGTCTGCTCAACAACGTAATAACGCAATGAATGTTGTTGAACTGTCAAAATGAAAGCCGTTACTACTGATAGTATGTTACGCAATCACCTCACTGGCCTAGGTTTATAAATCCGGATGTAACACATCTGAACGCACAACAGCAAAATCTCTGCCGATGGTAGTTAAAGTGGATACATAGTACGTAGGTCAGTCCTGTGTCCTGTATTTGGTGACGGAGTCCTGTGACAGAGCCGCGCCGCGCCGCGTCGGGCCGCAGAGGCGCACTGCTTGTTTGTCCTCCCACACAGGTACCTTCGTTAGACGCACAATTGATTATCGTTGTCTTTGAAATCGCAATTGTGTAGACACTATCCAATTAACTAATGGCTCTGCTAAATGTCTAACATTGAGTAGCGTACACGTGATTGTTTTTGTGACTAACTAATTATATTAGCTAAATTGGCTAAACAGTTTCTTTGATAATCTTGCCTTTTGTTTTGCGGTGTTGGAGTTTTGTCATTGATATGACTTATATGAATACCCGACGAGGTAACGACCTTTTGAGCAACTGAAAGTTACTTTAAAAAAAATACGTAGCTAGGTACAGTAATTATCTCCCTCCTTTAATAATAACATGATAGTTAAGTACACGTCTTAGCTAAATACGACTCAAACGGCGACTTCGTGGAACAGTTTCGTTCTAGGAACATTGAATGAATCTGTTTCTTAAATACATTCGTCATCACAATTTGCGAAATTGAAAGCTTGTCTCTTCAAATTAATCATGACGACTCAATTAAAATTAAAATCTATATCTACAAATGGCCTGTTTTTCTCTAATTAGAATTGAAGCTTAACTGGATTCGGCCTATTTGCAAAATAAATATTTGAACAGGAATAAATACTATTTCAAGCGTTCATTGATTGCTTTTGTTCAGTTTTCTTTGTTATAACATTCATTTGTTTAAAAACAAGACAAATAAAAGCGTTTTTTATATGTTTATAATAATTGTTTCCTACTACCTCTATATCTATCTATATATATAAAAGAAAGTCGTGTTAGTTACACTATTTATAACTCAAGAACGGCTGAACCGATTTGACTGAAAATTAGTGGGGAGGTAGCTTTAGAACCAGGAGACGGACATAGGATAGTTTTTTTTATTAAATACTTTTATTTACTTATAGGAGTAGGGTAGGTGTAGTGAAGGATGGTAGGAGTAGGGTAGGAGTAGTGTAGGAGTAGGGTAGGAGTAGTGTAGGAGTAGGGTAGAAGTAGGGTAGGAGTAGGGAAGGAGTAGTGTAGGAGTAGGGTAGGATTAGGGTAGGAGTAGTGTGGGAGTAGGGTAGGAGTAAGGTAGGAGTAGGGGAGGGTAAGGGGTAGGACACCTCGCTAACAAAGTGGCGCCGGGCAGCTAGAAATAATTTATATGGCAAAACAACGTTTGCCGGGTCAAATAGGAATTTGTTTGTTGGTTTGAACGCACTAATCTCTGGAAGTACCAGTCGGATTTGGAAAATTATTTTTGCATTTGATAGTCTAATTCTTGAGGAAGGCACGCCAGGACCCCTAGGAGCCGAGCAAGAAGAAATAATGTTATAAAGAACGCTCAGCCAAAACAAAGTAATAGCGCGGGTACGCGATGCGATGTGACGGGTGGGTCGGAGGAGCGAGAAATTTCACGCGGACGAAGTCGCGGGCAGAAGCTATAGTTTCCATGTATAAAATTGTTACTAACACACAACTGCGGTTCGGTTTATAAATTTCTAACAAATGTGCTGCTCTGCCGTACAATAAATAGTAAAATCGTGCAATTCTTGGATTCTACATATTATATATTATTACTAGATTCTGCCCGCGACTTCGTCCACGTGTCCCCCGACCCACCCTGTCGCATCTCATCGCCTGCCCGCGCTATTACTTCGTTTTTGCTTATCGTCCTTTCTGACTTTTTTCTTTTTGCTCGGCTTCTAAAGGTCATAGCGTGATGTTAAATAAGTAGCCTATAGCTTTCCTCAAAAATTGGGCTATCAAATGCAAAAAGATTTTTTCAAATCCGACCGGCCGCGGCAGTTCCAGAGATTACATCTTACATACAAACTTACAAACTTTATCTCTTTATAATATTAGTGTAAGTAGATGACAAATGTTCTTTTGTAGATTATAGCTTTCTGGAATATTTATAATACTTAGTAAATCTAGCGAAACAATGTTTCTGTCGCAATTTGTCAGACTGTTTTGCCGGTAGCATTTCAGACATTGTGTAGGTACCTAATAATTGTGCTAGTTGGTATGTTATGTAGGTAGTTATTACGGCTCTCCGATAGCTTCTACTAGTAGAGCAGTGATTCCGGTTGCTGATCCGGTATCCGGCTGGACGGTAACCAATTAGAAATGCAATGTTTTCACCGGCAAAATTTTGGATGAAAGTCTCGTATGAAACTCCGGCTTTTAGAAAAAATTATAATACGTTGTACCTACCTGTGTGTGTTCAGCAGTGTTCATATTAAAAGCAAAAAAATAGGTTTATCTTCTTGGTTCACTTCTTTGTAGTCAATATAATCATTTGTTAATGATTGGCTGATGTAGCCAATGACAGAGGGAATGAGTAGGTACATCTATATCTTCTATTCAAATAAATAAAACAGAAGTGGCTGTTTGTAATGTCAAAATAACAGCTATACTAAATGCATATGAAACTATATTAAGGAAATTACATCAAAAAACAAATTTTTAAATTTTCGTCTTTCTGTTTGTTCCGGGTAGGTAATCTCCGAAATGGCTGGACCGATTTTGACGGGACGTTCACTGGCAGATAGCTGATGTTAAAAGGAGTTACTAAGGCTACTTTTATTTTAGAAAAAGATTAAAACCCATGAATCTAATTTGTTTTCCGACATGCACGCGAACGAAGTCGCGGGAACAGCTAGTCAAAGGAATATAATCAAAGTTCCGTTTCAACCAGCAAAGTACATTGTGTGTCAAAGACAACAAAGGTGACCGATGTGTAGTCATTTACCTGAAAAACCGATTCTTCATTTGACATTGTACTGTATGGTGGCACAAGCATGGTGAGTGGTGACGGCTACACCCGTATTTAGGGAGTTCGTTTGCGACGTGCTCAAGTGGGGTCGTTAGCAACCGGGCTCGAGAGCAACACTGGAGTTTTGAATTAATGCCTTTCCGATCGTGATTACCTGGGCCAAGGAAACGGGCCAACAGCCACTGTGACGTTCGTGACTTAATTAAAGCGAACAAAAATCGTTCACCATTTTGATCGTCGAGTGTATCTCGGGTTCGAGTGGACGGAATTAGAACAATACGGGATTGAAGACGTCGTTGGGATTGGTTTCTAATGGGCAGGAAAACTTTAGTATTTGATTATACTTGTTTGAATCAGTTTTGGGTTTCGACTTTTTGAATGAAGAAATGATTTTCCTAAGGAAAACTGTCTCAGACAATACGGGCGCTCGCTAGCTTGTTCCTTCTAAATTATGTACCTATAAACAGTTAGACTAGTGATAATGGTTGTGACTTACGGATTGTATGGTCGCAGGTTCGATCCCTGACAGGTGCTTTAAGTACTTTGTGTAAATATTTTCACCAACACTGCTCTAAAAACGGTGAAGGAAAACATCGTGAAGAAACCAGCATGTCCTAGAAGAAAAATTCGAAGACATATTGTAACATCTACCAACCTTACCGCGACTTACAAGTTGTAGGTCGTAGGTTCGAACCCAGACAGGCGCTATACTTTGTGTAAATTATTTCATCACCACTGCTCTCAAAACGGTGAAGGAAAACATCGTGAGGAGACCGGCATGTCCTAGAACCAAAAATTCGAAGACATGTGACATCTGCCAATCCGCACTGGGCCCGCGTGGTGGATTACGGCCCACCCCCTCTCACCGAGAGGAGGCCTGTGTCCCAGCAGTGGGAACATTATAGGCTGATTATGGTATGGTATGGTACCAACCTGGGGCCTGCAGTGTTGGATTACAGCCTACTCGGGATCACAGAGAGGAGGCCTGCGTCCCAGCAGTGGGAACATTATAGGCTGATTATGCTAAACAATTAATAATACACAAAATGTTTTATTTCTTAATGCCAGATTCGATAACTCCGGTCGACTCTTAGAAGTGTTTACAAAAGCAGAACTTTTGACTATCATAAAGAAATTAACAACAAAAGTTTTTTTCGGCACTAAAAGTTACTCCTGTCGCCTGAATAAGTCGTTTTTATGAAGTTTTTCATTAGATTTATTTGAAATAATTATGATTTCATAAAGGTGCTCCGGATATCAACAACAATAAAATAAATTCAGCTTAATCTTAATATACATTAGATCACCGATAACGGCCTTTTGGAATTCTTTATGTTTGGTTTTATGGTTTCATTTTAATACGTTTGAATTTTAAAGTTAAATTGTATACCTAAACTTTATACGTATTTATAAAACTATGTTATGCTTTAAGCGTAGAATATATTCTCGTGTTTATATTTAACCGCCACATAAAACTGTTATTCATGTTTGCATATCTAAGAAAACATATAATATAATAGTAACGAAGTAAAAACTGTACATTGAATATATTTGAAAAAAAAAAGTAATTGCTTTGAGGTGGGAAACGAGTCCGAAAATATAGTTTTTATAATTTTTGTCCGCTTGTCTGTGTGTATATATGTTCCGGATTAGCACAAAACAGCTGAATATTTGGATGCTATTTGGCACGCAGAGGGTACATTAAATTTAATCTCGGTATAGTTTGTTCCCGTGGAATATTTTTCAACATCCACGCGGGCGAAGCCACGTGCAAAAGCTATTACCTAATATACAATTGAACTAACTGCGGTAAGTACTAAATGACAAAATTTCATGGCTGCTTCTTTATTACCTACTCATTTCAAACATATTTCATTATACTTATAGGTACAATTGTATGTTTCTCTATGTAGGTTAAAGTTAATGCACGAAAGTTGTTAACGAGTCAACTTACATATTATTTATATTTGTGGCGAGGTTAAGTGTGAAGTTTTCTTTTAAAATTCGTGCACTTCACCTAAGTAACAGTTAAAGTGCTAAAAGTTGGTGATAGTGCTGCGAATCGTCGGAGCCTAGCGACAAGAGTTCTTGTCCATATACTACAGTACCTATGTCTATGGTACTTTCTTGTGTACTTTCCAGTGACCGTGCAGACTATTATGACGTCATTGTCTGTGGTTTACTGTAACTTTCGCTTGTGAGATTTCGATCCTTACATAGTTCACTAAAATAACTTTTTATAATAATTTTCTTTGTGTGGTGTTAATCGCTCCCTATTACATAGGACATAAATATATTTATTTATTTATTAAATATTTCAAGCACATAAATGCACAGAGGCAGACATTTTCTACCAGTCAACCTTTGGGTGATGCAGAGACAAACAGTGGTAGGTGCAATCATGAAAATTGAGGAATAAATATTTCAAATATAAATATACACATAAACCTATTAAACAATAAATATAATATATACCTAATTACATATAAATATAAGCACAAACAAATATACATAAATACATCACATGGATATACTAAAAAGAAATGCTTAAGACAAACAATGAGAAAATACTATCGTTGTTGATGATACTGCCAGCTAAAGGATAATCGGTTGGTTGCCATCCTGATTTCCTGAGGTAGCGCATTCCACAGAGAGATAGACTGAACGAAGAAGGAAGAGTGCAGTGAGTGGGACCAGCTGCAACAGGACTTTGGAGAAGACGATTTTGTGATGAACGTACATTTTTATCGTGGTTGGCGCAAATGTAGATACTGAAAGTGGGGGGCTAAATATCCAGGGGAAGAGGGAGAATCAAGAAATGAAAACAAAGTGGTCAGCGCCCTTAGCTCTATACCTATGCATAGCTAGCGAAAATACACCTCTTCCTTTCCCTTTAGGAAATACAGCATATGTTACGTACGTATGGATTACCTACTTCACAGGCACAAGAATATAATTTACATTTATGAAAAACTGTACAAATTTTTATGCCTTGCAATTTTTTTTGAATAAAATATTATTATTATTTTTTATTAATGTTTTTATGTGCTTCAAACTGGGAAAGTCGAAAAAAAAGATTTTTTCATAGAAGGATGCCCTTAGCAATACTTATATTAAATAAATACACATAGTCACATGGAAAACCTCTCGAAAGTCGATACAGAACGTTTAATTACCTAGCTAACTTGTATGAGTCCTCTCCTATTTGTCTTTCTAGGAGGAATAAATGTTATCTGAAATTCCACTGTACAGTTTCCTTTGTTTCTACGGGAAGTCTTGCAAGGTATTCCCCCGGGGATTTACTTCGATTTTTTATTATGTCTAATAGATTCCCTCAGCTCCGAAAGGGATAAGTTATATTTAACAAAACTGCCAACGTTTTACTTCGTTCAATCAGATTATGTAAACATTTGAATGGGATTATTGTGTGAAGAAAATGAAACAGTATGTTTATACCTAAGTAAGTAAGTACTACTTAGGTAAGTGGTACTTAAGTAGATGTTAAAGGAAGACAGATTACTGGGTACACCGTATACGATAAGTACTAGTCAACATTTTGTCTTTGAAACTGTATATTAACCATACGTACCATTAAGGAGTGTCTAAGGAGAAATTGTTTATAAGTAGCAGGTTCATGTTTTCTTCAGCTAAAAAAAAATATCGTTTGTGCCACCGTAGAAATCTAACTACAGAGTTTAAAAAAAATGTAATATGCTTGTAGTGCTAAATTATCCATTGCACGTCCTTTTAGCCAGGATCCAATATGGCGACCAACCAGAAAATCTGAACCAATGAATCCGCGGTATCGTAGAGAGTTGGAAAATTTTAACAATTCAAATCATGAAACTGTATATAGGGTGACTGGTAATTAGTGACCGATACTTAAACACGTGATTTTACTCATCATTACGAACAACTTTTACTATGGGACCACACCTGAAATCGTGAAAAAAAAACAGCTGTTCTCTACATTTTGACGAGTTAGACGAACATAAATGTAGGGAACAGCTGATTTTTTTTTCGCGATTTCAGGTTTGGTCCCATAGTAAAAGTTGTTCATAATGATGAGTAAAATCACGTGTTTAAGTATCGGTCACTAATTACCAGTCACCCTATATACACAAAAAGTTTTGAAAATTAAGCTACCTACACACTCACAGCCTTTTTAAAATAAAAATAACTCTCCAATTTAATAGAAAGGATCGCAACAAAAATAAAACGGTGCAGACATTACTATTTGAAACGTAGAAAATTACAGGTTGCGTATATTTGCTGGCAACAACTTAGTGTAAACATCATTTGCTTAGTTTCGGTTAGTTATTAGCATAACATTGTAACTTTGTGATCACGATCCCTTTACTTTGTTATAGGTACATACCGAATATTAAAACAACTTACTTTTGAATATCATTGTGCCTTATGAATAAATTGTAGACGTTAGAAAAATACTGAGTAGTTAATTTATTGAGTTTGTTACAGGATTATTTTCATTCAGCTGAGTGAATTTTATTATAAAATAAAATAAACTGGTCAAGTGCGAGTCGGACTCGTTCACCGAGGGTTCCGTACAAATTTGTTGAATGTTTTTTTTCCTTTACTTGTGCTACATGACATTGCTTCTTGCCAAATTTCATGATTCTATAACAACGGGAAGTACCCTATAAGTTTTGATTTGGGAACATATAAGTAAACGCAATCAAAAGATTCGGGCGTCCGTATCTTTTGATTGCGTTGACTTAGAAGTTTGGTTTTCAAGGGATTGCAACCCTGAGTATTTGATATTAATTGCAACTTGATAACTCCACGCGTTCCCGAGAAAAAGGGTCTTGACTGACGGACAGACAAACGGACAACGAAGTGATCTTATAAGGGTTCCGTTTTTCCTTTTGAGGTACGGAACCTTAAAAATATCTTATTCGTACATAACTAGTTATGTACGAACGGGCTTTTAGAAACCTTGTACCTTAGGTTTCTAAAAGCCCGTTCAAGTTTAAATTATGTTAATGCTATCAGGCCTCAACGTACGCTGTTGTTGGTAAGTAGGTTGGTGTACTAAAATAACTACTTATTCTCTCCATCACTCACAGAAGTAATCTTATTTTTTCCAATAAATCAAATTAAAAAGACCTAGAACTTCAAGAACTTTAAGGTAAAAGTTAATAATAAAAAAAGGTAAAAGTTAAAAGTTAATAATTTATTGACATAAAAACTCTGATATTTTAAAGCTCCTAGCTTCTGTCCGCGACTTCGTCCGCGTCACATTCCTTGTTTTAAAAATATATCCTACAGTATTTTTAGTGAAAACATTTTCGGAATCGAATCAGTAGTTTCGAAGATTACATTCCCCTTACATCATCGCCAGCCTATAGCAGTCCACTGCTGGACATAGGCCTCTCCAATTGTACACCATTCTAATCGATTTTCGGACCCTTTCATCCAGCTGCTACCAGCCATCCTGCGAAGATCATCGCTCCACCTAGCCTGGGAGGGACCTTACATTTACCGATTCCCGGTGACCTTTTTTTTTTTTTGTTGGGAAATCATCAAATGATCCCTCCCGCTCTGGGCGGAGCGGAAGGGAGTGTCAGACTCTTACTGACTAAAACCCACTTGTGTTCCTTCCTTAGCCCTTTATGTTCCGGGGTAGCGGTAACCCTTTCGGATAATCCCGGCAATCTTCGGCCCTAGCGGGCCCCTTCTCTGTTGCTGACATCTCGGTCCTGGTCCTGATCGAACGGTGAGCTACCCATTACTCTCCGTCCGCAGGCCCGTGCCTACGGTTGCCGGGAGTCGTCCCGTGGCTCCCGACGCCCGGAGCGTCTCCCGCGGCGGCTGGAACGGGAGGCTCTCTCCCTCATCCATCCAGCCACCTCCTTCGCTAGCATCACTGCTTCGCAGAAGGAGGTGACTGCCTCCCACTCCCTCTCGCTCCGGACCATGGCTTGCACCAGGGCCGGACGCGAGAGGTCGCCGCCGCTGCCGATCGCCTCTACGAGGACATGGCGGTGCTCAACCCACGCGGGGCAGACCTCCACCGTGTGCTCCGTGTATCCTCTGGGCGATCCTGGCAATGGTAACACCCGGGCGTTTCCTCCCACCTGATGATGTGCAGGACCCTCCCGAAACATCCGTGTCCGGTGAGGACCTGCATCAGGCGGTAGGTGAGGGCGCCGCCGTGGCGCCTCTAGCCACTCCTCAAAGAGGGGTCTTATCGCCGCTATCGTGGCGTGCCCTTTCCCGGTGCCCTTACAAACTCACAAAAGTTACCTCTTCATTATATTGTTATAGTTTACTTATGATCTTCCTTATTATGGAGCTGCTCGTAACTAGACATGCAAAGTGATTTGATGAGGTCCTAGTTTCAGCGTCCTTTACCTAATTATAATAAACATCGATTTTCCCGATCCCTGCTAGATACGATGTAAAGTCTAGAATATATGTATATGTATCCTTACCACAAACTATCCCGTTTTAAAACTTCTGTTCGATAAGTATAACACGTGTTACATAAACGTAACATAAGTTTTTGCGGTGAACACAATAAATGTCGGTACGAACAGAAGTGTAATGAAAACAAGTGCCTTATTTAAATGTCTGCCCCCTTATTTGAGTTAGGGCGATCTCGCACCTGAGCGCAGGGGCTTAAGGAAAGGATGCTAAATAAATATTTTCTAAATGGAAAGGATAAAGGGCCACGCTTCAGCGATAAGTTTCTCGGGGTAACGTGAACAAGCAAACCAGTTTGCGTAGGTTCCGACAACATTTCTAATTAAGCGATTCCTTGTTATACCGTATCGTATATTACATTGTACAGGTACGCACCTAATTGTGTGTGCCCTGATTTTGTACACAATTTTAAGACAGCAGCGAGCAAAGTTTTTGTTCTGTGGAAGTTTTAATATTTTTGTGAAATCGATCCGAGTTTCCAATTCGGCCATGTTTTGTTCTAACTTTTAAAGTATTCTTATTAATAATGATTAAAAACTTGTTTTTATCTTATGCTCATTTTTATTAACGGTATACTTTGTGAATTAAAAAATATAGGCAAACTTCTTAGTTAATGTGGACCCGCTTCGAGTAATAGATAGAAAGAAATTGTTCCGCTCTTTATCCGTTTCAACTAATTACAAGTTTCTGAGGCGCGCCGAGGAATGTGCTACAGCGAAACTAAATAAATTCACTTTATTGTTATTTCTTTGCATACTATTTAATTTTAATTTTATTCCATTAATGTTAAGTTTTCCTCCTGGACTGACTAGCTCTCGTAACAGAACGCGTTCATGAGATTTTCTAATTTGAACTCTTGTTAAGTAAGTATAAATAGAAGCTCATTACTAACTTTTTTCACAGCTTAACTCAGCCTGAGGATTTTATCCGATTTATCTAAAGGCGCGGAAAAACATTCTACCTTACCTGGCCTGTTTTAATAAGAAGTTAAATAAGGAGTCCTAAGCTAACAATTTATTTTGATCCGAACCATCCTTTCGTGCTGGGCCGACGTGGAAGTTATGAAGTGGGATCGAGGGGCAGATGAGATTTTCCTGCTGGCGGTGAAAAATTGTGACGAATAAAATAAAATTGTGAGTGAGAAATGAATCTGTTCTAACTTTTCGTTTAAATCTCGACTTGGTTAGAAAAAAAAACGTTTAGTAAAATGTAAGATATAAATATTTAATTTTCGGCGACTGTCGGTATCCGCGGCACAACCCTAGCGCCACGTAATCCGCGGCCGGCCTTATCTGTCTCCGTTCATCTTGTAAGCAATAATTTAATGCTGAGATTATTTTTCACTCCTGACAGCAAGTTTTAATGTCTTGTGAAATGAAATTCAGTCACACTTACCGCTTTCATTTCATTCATTAGCGTGATTGCTGGAAAAAGACTGAAAGCACTTTACAATACAATTGAAGTTTTTAAACTTGTACCGGATTAAAACCTTTTTTAAAGATTATTTGTGCGACGTTTTCATCATTAGGCAAGTTGTTTACATGAAAACAAAATGGGTTCCGAAAGGTTTACGCATACGGTAAATGTAAATGAAGAAATTAAATAGATGCTAGTATCGAATACTTACTGATATCGGTAGATAAACAACACCACCTTTTAAGAAAAATCAAGGTAATTAAACACGTGTATCTAAATACCATTTTACATCAAATTAATTCTTAAAAGGAATTTCAAGATTAAATTTAATTAACTTGTTGCAAATAATCTACCTTTGACCCACGTATTCTCGATTGGGTGAACTTGTTTGAAGAAAAAGGGCTGATTCTACAACTACCCGCAGGGATAGCTACGCGGCAAAAAACTTTGCGAATAATACTTACCAAGGAGGAAACCATATCAAAGTTGAATCACTAGATGTTGAAGAATGATGACGTGTTTCATTTCATATCGATTCCCTATTTTGGCAATTGATACTGGTTTTTGAAATACAGCAAAATCATCAGTAATTTATTTGGCTGTAGTTCCGACAGCCAGTAATGCAGGCAAAAAGTTAATGTCAGATTTGACATTAGATTAATTTGATCAGAGACTTAATCGGTCTATAGGTTATTGCGTGTAGTTGGTGTGTTAAAGTAGGCCTTTTTTTGACTGGATGGTTCAAATAGAAACTTGTCGATTACTTAGCTGTTTCTTGGTCATTGCTTTTAATAACCCAGGCTATTTTAAGTATGCTGGTACCTTTTTCAAGTTATCAGTGGCTCTGATAGTTTTTACTTGAGAAGGTAGATATATCGTAGAGGAGAGAAGCATTTTATTTCCGCACAATAACAGATGTTTTATTTTATATTTCATATTTAGATGATTCTAAATGGAATTTACTGAATGCATTTGATCTAGCATAGGTTATAGATAATGCAAGCATGTTTATTACCTAGTGTAATTAGACGCTGCGTGACCTAGTAAGATAGATTTGTTATTGTTTAGGACCTAACTCGAAATAGAATAGAATACTCTTTATTATGTACACCATATCATATACCTACATTACGGACATAAATATAGACATTTTACAAAGGGTGACACAATGGGCGGTCTTATCGCTAAGAGAGATAATGTATTTAAATAAAATAAATAATTTAATTTAATTAATTTATTTTTGAAATAGGAAGCATTCTCTAGGTAATTCTACGTGATCTTTATCATGCTCGTAGTTTTGAAGCGGTGTTTTAATCTAGGTAAGCTTCCTCTTGTTTATTCTCTGTAGGTGGAGTGGAATAACAAAGCGTAATTCATGTCGTTTTTATTAAAAATAGGTACCTCTCTGTAGCTCGTCAGCGGGAAGCGAGGCAAAGCTCAGACTACGGCGACAAACAAACAAAGCTTGGACAATACACACGAACTCAAACATTTTGGCATACAGGCACACAGCTATTTACTGCTCCACGGGGGTTTGTCAAATTATCGAAATACACTTTTTATTACCTCTCATGATTTATAAAGCGAAGGGCTGCCCAAATTTATATTGCAAACCTTTTAACTGGTGATTCATACACTTTCGGGAACATTAATAATTTTGGGTTTTATGACGAATAAAACGACTCGTTCACGACGAATAAAATGACCGCTTCAATTTATCATAAAGTTAAGCCTGCCTCGGATCTCGGAGGTCCTATTTTTTCTAGGCGTTCTAAGATACAATAAGAAAATGTGGTAAAAGGTTGGGTTATATGGCTCACAGGTGATTCGTGAATGTTTTGTTGTATCATAAAATATATATAATGTTATCTAAAATGTTCCTTCCGTTTCCGTCTTGTCAGTTCTCGCTTTGGACTTAGTTAGGATTTATAGTATTACTAGCTGCGCCCCGCAGTTCCACCCGCATAAGTTTCGAGCCCGTGGGAATATCGGAATAAAAGTCTATATGTTAATCCAGGGTATCAGCTACCTCCATACCAAATTTTGTCAAAATTGGTCCAGCCGTTTGAGCGTGAAGAAGTAACAAACATATAAACACACACCCACACACACACACATTCACTAACTTTCGCCTTTATAATATTAGTGCGATTACCATTAGGATAACCATTCCTGCCTGCAATAATTATCAAACAGAATTACTTATCTACCGATTACCAAATTCGCCAATACATTACGTTTGCCAAGCTTGTTATGGATAGATTATAGGTACGTTCAATGACAACCCAATTTAAAAACAAAATGATAAATGGAAAATTTTCCTTCACAATATAGCAATTAAATTCAGTAGTTACATTTCACCACTACCTCTTGGAAAAGTTTGAATTCCGTCAGATAAATTATATTATATCTATACATATAATAAAACAGTAGAAAAACTGTGTCTGTACATTGAAAATATTAAAAAAAAAAAAATTGGGGGGGGGGTTTAGAAACAGTAATAGGGTACGAATCCGCAAAAAAAATTCTGTCTGTTTGTCTGTTTGTTTGTACACGCTAATCTTCGGAACTACTGGAAGGATTTGAATGATTTTTGTTTTGTTGTATAGGTATTATGTCTGGGCAACATATAGGCTATAATTTATCTTGGAAACTTGAACACCTGATGCAGAACCGCAACAGACCAGCTAAACTATAAGAGATACAAAAATGGTACCATAGCAAAAATTGTTCCACGTGATGAGCATTTTCTGCCGAGAGAATAAATTTGAAGATCTGGAACAGCTGATGTGGAACTCCAAGAGCCCAGCTACACCATAACATATATAGGAATGACGTCTTAGCAAAAGTTGTTCGGTCTGATGGGCATTTCCTGTTGACTTATAGAAAAACTGGCCAACACGAAGGGTTCCGTACCACAAGGCAAAAACGCCGAAAAAAACACGTTTGTTGTATGGGAGCCCCCCTTAAATATTTATTTTATTTTATTTTTAGTATTTGTTGTTATAGCGGCAACAGAAATATATCATCTGTGAAAATTTCAACTGTCTAGCTACCGCGGTTCTTGAGATACAGCCTGGTGACAGACAGACGGCAAAAACGCCGAAAAAAACACGTTTGTTGTATGGGAGCCCCCTTAAATATTTATTTTATTTTGTTTTTAGTATTTGTTGTTATAGCGGCAACAGAAATACATCATCTGTGAAAATTTAAACTGTCTAGCTACCGCGGTGCTTGAGATACAGCCTGGCGACAGACAGACGGCAAAAACGCCGAAAAAAACACGTTTTTTTGTATGGGAGCCCCCTTACATATTTATTTTATTTTGTTTTTAGTATTTGTTGTTATAGCGGCAACAGAAATACATCCGCTGTGAAAATTTCAACTGTCTAGCTACCGCGGTTCTTGAGATACAGCCTGGCGACAGACAGACGGCAAAAACGCCGAAAAAAACACGTTTTTTTGTATGGGAGCCCCCCTTAAAAAATTATTTTATTTTGTTTTTAGTATTTATTGTTATAGTGGCAACAGAAATACATCATCTGTGAAAATTTCAACTGTTAGCTAACGCGGTTCTTGAGATACAGCCTGGTGACAGACAGACGGACGGACGGACAGCGAAGTCTTAGTAATAGGGTTCCGTTTTTACCCTTTGGGTACGGAACCCTAAAAATCGAAGATCAGAAACATCTGATGTGAAAATTAAAGCTATCACTAATTTTACTGTATAAAATAACATTTGCTGGGATTATAAAATAACTTAAGCTGGGAGTACCTCCACGCGGTGAAGGCGGTAACACTTGGACTGATTTTCGATGACGATGGTATATCATTGAAAATTTGACTCTACTGGCCAAAACTCCCATTTATTTTTTTATTTTATCGAATAAATATGCCTTCGGGCTTATGTTATTTGAGTGTTTAATTTCCTTTTCCATTTATCTTCGTGACACGGTAGCCTACCCGGTAACGCAGAGGAGCAGTCACTTAGATTTTAATTGATCAGGTATCTTCTTCACAATAAAACTATAACCATGCCTAGAAAGAGGTCAAATCTTTCCCAATGTTCCAAAGGGGCTAAAAGATTGAGGATCATAAGATCCCAAGAATCTACCGGAGAGCGTCAGGAGAGACTTGATGCTGTTCGAGAACATCAGGCTGCAACTCGATCCGTGGAAACCTCTGCGGCGACTGACCGCTGATTGTGAACGACATGCATTGCCTCGCGAATCGGAAACGTTTACCGATACAGAATCACGCTTGAGTTTTCAGCGTATTCGCTCATCTACTAACAGGTCTTTTGAAACGAGTGATGAACGTGATGCGCGACTAACTACTGATAGAGATTATCTTACATTGTCCCGAACACGCACACAAAATTTTCATAATCAGTTAGAAAGTGAGAGAGAAAGAATTGCTGGATTACGGCATGAAAAGACAAGAAGAGCGCAACGAACGTATGAATTCTGATCGACTTCGACATCTCTGAACAGAATGTCGATCATCATCATATTCCTGCCCTTATCCCTGTCGATATCATCTGAAGAATCGGATGTGTCTCAAGATATAGCCGTAGGGGATTGGCGACCTTCCTTGGGTTGATAAGGAACGGAGTGCATTTACGTATACTCCTATGATTGACTACACCACATATTCCGCCATCGGAGGTGTGGTTCAAAATTGTACTTTTTGTGAAGCTGTTAAAATGGCAAAAAGAAACAAACGGTATGTGTTGCTCAGGTGGGAAAGTACATATTGAAATATTTCAAAATCCTCCAGAAATATTAAGATCACTGGTGACCGTCCACAGTCAAAACATTTCTTGGACAACATCCGTTCGTACAATAATGCCTTTCAAATGACATATTTTGGTTGCGAAGCAGATTTCAGAAGACCCATTTATGCCAACATTCAAAGTGCAAGGCCAAGTTTACCAGCTTATTGGTTCATTATTGCCTGAAAATGACGTCTCGAATCGTCTCGCTCACCCCGGTGTTTTCCAGTCCCCGGGCTCTTAGAATTCGACATCAGACGTTTCAGATCTTCGATTTTGACAACTACGTTGTCATGTCGTTGTCAGCGACAACGTATCGCTGGCATAAGCAACAGGATCCGCGTACGAAGTCGCGGGCAGAAGCTAGTGTATCATATGTATATTAAACGTCTATGAAACAAAATACCTATATAAGACGAAACATATTTACGGAAGCTACAAAATATCAGTAGGTAAGTATCCCTATCCATTTATAAAAAGTAGTATTAACGTTGTTCAACTAGAATTGTTTATTTGTATTATGTTATTTTCCAACGGGGGTTCCCTGTAAGAGTAGAAGGCGACTGAGAGAAAGAAACTGATAGATTAATGATGTTTGTAAACAATAACTGGGAACTCTATACGGGCCCTATCAGAATACCAGGCGCTGCAGTGTTTATTTTTTAAATATC
Source organism: Oligia fasciuncula (assembly GCA_963082905.1). NCBI lineage: Eukaryota > Metazoa > Arthropoda > Insecta > Lepidoptera > Noctuidae > Oligia > Oligia fasciuncula. The sequence continues at coordinate 7,196,018 of OY720395.1, read as the reverse complement.
GCTGCATTATGACCGGTGCGAGACCAAAGCTAGGGTCTTATCACACTATAAAAATACTTAAAAATTATGTTAGTAACCAAAGATTAAAAATACATGCCACAATTATACTATTATAACTAAAATTAACTGAAATATATAAAATCAAAATTTTTAAAATCTTTTACTTCTTTATATTAATTAAAAGCAATATAAATTAAAAGAATTAAAAACTACAATTTAATTAAAATCATAAAAAACAAAAGGAAAAAGTAAAATTTAAATAGAATTGAAATACAAAATTAATTATCCTATCCTCAGCACGTACGACAAGATCTTTTACTAACTCATAATACACAGGTCTTTATTTTTTGGTTGTTTTTAATGTAACTTTGTTAGTTTTAAATGATCCTTTTTAGGGTTCCGTAGTTCCTACAAGGAACCCTTATAGTTTCGTCATGTCCGTCCGTCTGTCTGTCTGTTTGTCGGAGGTTTTGCTAAGAGACCGTTAGTACTAGAAAGCTGTAATTTTGTTGGAGTGTGTATATCAATTACGCCGACAAAGTGGTAAAATAAAATTTTCAAAAATATTTTTTTTTATGGTAGCTCCCCTACATCTAAAGTGGGGATGAATATTTTTTTCGTCGTCTACCCCATCGTGTGGGGTATCGTTGAATAGGTCTTCCAAAATGACTTGGGGGTTGCTTAAATTATTTTTCGATTTAATGCTCCATTTACGAAATATTGAACTTTAAAGTGCAAATTTTTGTTCCAGTAGGGCCCCCCTCTCTAAAACCTAAATTGCTGGCTTGAAAAATCTGGAAAAATTCACAATGATAGTGCATTTCATGAACTCTAAAGGATTATAGCGGTTAAGATAACTGTATTAGTTTAGCAGTAGGTAACAGTCGTTGAACTTGGGTGTTCGATAATTTTGTACCAAATGCAAAATCCTTAGCATTCATCCTTTAAAATGACTAAGATTAAGTAGTTGCTTGTTTATAACGGGTAAAGACTTGCATTGAAAAACAAAATATGTTTTTTTTTTGTTATATTCAGAATAAAGAACAACAGAATCGTAATACATTGTGATAACGGGCTACTACAGAACCCTACACTGGGCGTGGCCCGACACGCACTTGACCGGTTTTTTTACTATTTGTATTTCCTGAGCGTGTCCCAAATAAAATATTTTTCTTTCTTTATTATATTTAGGTATCTACTAATAGTGATGCTATAGCGAATTTCTAAATAAAAACATAGTAGATACGTGTTTCTATTATGCAGTGGGATTACGAATTCAGTCAAATAAAACAATCAATTTAAAACTTTCCAACCAATTAATGAAAACAAAGAAACACGAGTTTAAAATCGTTTCGTCGAAATCTTTTTTTAGGCAAATATTTTAGACGTCTAACCGGCGCAGGCTCGGCGTAGGCATTTTTATACAGCCATATACATCTCGTAGCCGTGTTGTCGACAGCTATTTAAATCCTTTTCATTTATTTTAAGTTATTGGAAACAATTTTCGTATAGGAAAATGGATTGAAGGAAAACGAACTTTGGGTTTGTTGTTAAATTACAATTATATAGAGCAAAAAAGTAAGTAGACGACACCGAGATAGCATTAGCATGTACCTACAGACGCCAGCACATCAAGCTACTACAATCTGTCAATTTTTTTTATTAGATTTTCAACTTTATCGCTAAAGCATAAGGTTCAAAGTTGATTGGGAAAATTTGACAGTTTCTACCCGAAACTGTCAAATTTTCCCAATCAACTTGATGTGATGGCGTCTGTACCTAACATTTTTTATTTAAAATTTCATGTACCTATAGTAGTGGTGGTGGTGGTGGTGGTGGTAGAGGTGCATTCAGGAAGAAATAAAGCTAAGGAAGGATTCATTGCGTAATTCAATTCCTTTTCAGCCAACTGAACGCGGCTTTTACGCTGCCCACACTGCGGTGGACGTGTTGAGTTTCTTTCCAAGATTTTTTTGATGCTCCATACGAAAGCTAATTGACAGAATAGAGTTAATTATAAATAGCCGGCGCCGCAAACATTCCCATCAAAAATTACAAACTCGAATCAACGTTTTCTGGGAATAAAATGACAAGTAATTATTTTGAGGACCCGCCGTGTCGGCTGTGATAATGTAAAGGAAGAAGTGGTTCAATTAATGGGTACCATGTTCAACAGAGTCTGCTCCGTGACCCAATTAGGTCGGCTCGTTTCTTATATTGTTCTGATTCGGCAGACTTCGTGCCCGATGAAAGTTCGTCAACGATTAATTAGACAATATTCAGATGACTTTTTAAATTGTTTTGTTACTACATGTTGGTGTTTGATAAAGTTGTTTGTAACAACGCATATTCTTTACCTATATATGCTCAGGATTGTCGGATACACTAGCATCCTGCTGATGACAAAGCATTGATCGGTAAAGAGCTACAAAACACAATAATTCATTAAGGGGCTGACATGACCTAAAGCACGGTCACTGTCGGACTGCATAGAAAAGAAAGAGAAGCGCGATGACAAAACGCTGATAATTTATTCCAAAATATGAAGCAATCATTTGATCTATTATTTGGACTAAACAATTAAAACACTAGTGCTTTAGTATGTTGCTTGTAGAATAATCTGACAAAAATCAGAATGAGTGTATGTATAGGTATATTAGTATGGTTTTTATTGTAAAAAGAAGGTTTTAGAGGTATCTTCATGATTTTTTTCTATCGTATCAAATTAGTTGTATTATGTTTTTAACACACTACCTACCTAGCATATACTTATCCTGAAGAATATCATATATTTTTCTGTTTTTGTTTACTGTAGTCGATCATATACTTTTATTGTTTCTAAAACTTGCGTTTTTTGTGTTTAGCTCCTTAAGAGGGATGCGCTAAAATAGCCCGCGAAATTACACATTTGCTTACGTTTTTTTGCAATTTGCAGGTCAGTGTGAGGTTGTAAGTTGAACAAAATATGATTCACAAGCGTAACAAGTATTTATTTACAGAATTAAGTACCTACTTATAATCAATTAAAATCATCAATACAACCCTATAAGTTCATATAATCCCATTGATTGATATTTCATGAAATAGTCAGTGTCAGGGGGCCTAAAAAGTCCACTTTGGCAGAATCATAAAAGGATAACATTATGAATCATAATATGGCGAAGACAGTCCGTGTTTATCTTTTTTTCGCTGCACTACGTAGATTGGGATTGGATTGGATTGATTGGTATTTTAGTACAGACAAAAAAATAACTGAAAAATCCTTCACCAATGGGATTTGATACGATTAACTTAAGTTCCATTATGATTCATAATGTTATCCTTTTATGATTCTGCCAAAGTGGCCTTTTAGGCCCCCAGATCTATTTATATGTGAAACAAAGGTATTTACATAAAGGTCATAGATTAATTATATGGGCGCTAGGTATTGCCGTGAAGGCGTACAAATGGGTATTATAGAAAATAAATATAAATAAGTAATATAATAAATAAGTCAAAAGTCATACAGTAGGATTTTATTCACATTCCTTTGTTACGGTCGCAAATCAATCAACATACAACTGACACTGACCTGCAAATCCCAAAAAATCGTAAGAAAATTAGAATTTCGCGGGCTAACCTGGAGCTTCCTCATTGTCTCTTGTCTGAATAACACAAACTTTTTCCAAATTGACATATAACTTTCCAAGTAGACCGACGACAAAACAAGATTTGAACAGGTAAGTAGGTACTTAAAGGAAAACAAATCACATAAACACAGCTTGTTATAAATCATCCCTCGACAGCTGTGCACCAATTTATTGCCAAACGATACCTCTCACAGGACAGTTCTGTTGATATCCTCGCGGATGATCGTATTTGATGGTATCCCTAAGGGTTGAGGTCAGGCGGCAGTCGGGCCGCGTTACACTCGGGTGTCATGGATGAATGAACTTCCTGTGAGGAGCAAGCGCACGACTGACTTGGGACGATAGATCAAGAAACTGACTCTAGACAATCCATCATAAATAAGAATATATAAATTCCATGAGTGGTGAACCAATTATTTTTTAATCATTTTCCTGTTCCTCACAATATCTGTGCGTGTGTATCTACGTCTGAATCTGGGCCCCTGAATAAATAATAAATCATGACTAAGCGACATCACACACAAGTCGTGTTTATCAGAAACTCACATTTTCATTAGGTATTATTCATTTATTTATAAGCTCATCATCATCTGCTTAGCCTTTCCCCAACTGTGTTAGGGTCGGCTTCCAGTATAACCGGATGCAGCTGAATACCAGTATTTTACATGGAGAGACTGCCTATCTGACCTCCACAACCCAGTTACTGGGTAATACCACTTACCACCAAGTGGTATCACAGTTACTGGGTGATACCACTTGGTAAGACTGGTTGTCAGACTTTCGGGCTTCTGACTAACTGTAACGACTGTCAAAGAACCACGAATGACAGCCGGGACCAACGGCTTAAAGTGCTTTCCGAGGCACGGAGGGGTCTCGGTATGTAAAGATGGTCTCCCATCCACAGATCAACCCCGGCAAGCGTAGCTTAACCTGATCGATCGACCGGTGCGGCTGGTAATATTTAGCCACGGGCCCCTCCAGTTATTTATTTAGAAGTTAAATATTGAACATATTAAACAAAAATATCTTTTATCATTATACAAAAACCGGTTCTGAAGCAATTTTTCCAGTGTTTTGTTCCATAATCCTCTGTTTTGACCACCGCTGGGACAGATTCATTACCGTACGCGGAAACAATGGATAATCACGATGAGTTATTGTTTAACGTGAATCTGATGAGGAGACATTGGCCTGAAAATGAAATAACTCACTTTGACGTTTACATAAATTTAAATAATGTACATTAATGTTATTAAAATTTACATTGAACTATCGCAGCTAGTTGAATACACAATGAGGACGAGAAATGGCCGCCGCAAACTGCCATCGATAAGATGAAAAGGACAACCTTACTGAGACGAACGTGTGAGCGATGAGAGATCCACTACCGAGATACAATACAAACACAGAACTGATTCAACAAGAAAATGTATACAGAACTTTGGAATTCTGGGTTAGCTGCATGCCATCCAACTTTAATTATCTACTTTAATGTTAGTCGTTAATTTATTTAGAAATAATATATCTTACATAATCTAGTTTTAAAATAATATACCCAAATAGTAGGTAACTCTTAAAGATATTGAAAATATTATACCTTGTTTTCTATTTAGCTTCTAATACATTTATTGTTGTCTTATTTTTAAGTGTTTGATGTAACTTGATGGCCTGAAACAAAGGTTTTCCATAAACCTAGATCAGGCAAGTCTACATTACAGTTAGAATTAAATTTTCCTCGATTGTAAATCCTATTTTTACTTTACTTTATACTTGAATAAATTTATTTATTATTATTATTAATTAGAAGCAACGGGTGCGTGTCCATTAATGGGCTAGTAAATCAGTTCTGATTAACCAACCGTTGTGTTCCTTAAATGGGACACGCACATAAGCTTCAAATTGTTTCAATTAGCTGAAGCAAACCGACATACAAACAACAATATAGTACTTATACATTATTCATACAACATAATTGCCTTCATCTTGTCTATCCGTCTATTAACAATATCCACTAACATCGTAATCACCGTCACTAAACGCAGGCTGATTCTCTTGATTGTACAGAATATTTCGACGCTTGGCGGCAATGATATCGCACGTACGTTGTTTTCCGGTGACAGGAGGGTTTATGGTACAAATCTCGGAGGTTTTCCTCATCTTAGGCGCGGCCCGTCTCACTGCGAAGGGAGATCCGACAGGGGGAATATTTATTAGGCCCTATGTTTCAGAGCGGTCGGGAAATCTGAAACGGAGCATTTGCTATAAAGGTTTTTTAGTTCTATTTTAGTAGTGGGATCGGTAATAAATACCTATGTATCCCATTTTTCTTGCCATTGAGTAGCTGAGCTCTGAATAAATGGTGCTGATTTTGTATCTGTTGTGCCAACATTTGTGTTGTGTATTAGATGTCTTAGGCATAGGGTGGTTCTGTATATAAACAAAAAAGATTGAAAATGTATATTTTTTTATAAAACTCAATTTATTTAAAAGCTCAATTATTTCACTGCAAAAAATGGCATTTTTATTCTGAAATAAATAGCCAAATTAACATACAATCACGATCGGGCGACGAGATCAAAGATGACGTTTATAAAAGCACCTTTGAGTCACGTAAGAGTATTGGAATTCATCAAGTAGTTTGGGTGTTTGGATCCCCAAATGGAGTAGATATTTCACTTAAAGTACGCTAGCCAGAATAGTACATTGAAATTTATGAGTGACCCCGGCGGACAACGTATGGAAGTGGGTTTTACTCTTGAATACGAGTAGTGCTTTCAGATATATAAAACGCACTGGGAGCATTTACTTGAGGAGTTACGGCTGGGCGATAATGTGCCACCCACAAACACAATTACTTCATATTCAGGAGCGCCATATAATTACCTGCGGTGTTCCGCGGAGTTCCACTGAAAGTACAATTTCACAGTTCTTACGTTAAGGCGATGAGATTTAGCGAGCTTGTTACATTCTATTATTTTAAAGCTCTTTCCTCCTGTGAAGCGCTCATAGAGAGCTCGACATCGCAATAATACTTAGAACTAGCTACCGGTACCCACAACAACACAATGGAGTATCTATCTATTTGTTTCTTCAAGAAAAAATGGCAAAAGTATAATTTTGCGTATTCTGAAGAGAATGACTGCTTTGGAAGCAATTGTTCTTCGTCAAAGAGATTGTTCATTAGTATTCAGATAACACGGCGTCTAAGTAAGTTATAAAGTCATCTTCGTTATATAGAATCAGGGTACGTGGTCAACGTTTAAAATATCTGTGACATTAAAATGAACGGTTGGAATATTTGGAGCAAGTAAACATTTTTTTGATGAATTATTTAAACAAAAAATACCTATACCTACCGAATAGGTATTTTTTGTTTAAATATGAATAATTAATTAATTTGTTATTGACAAAGAAACAAAGAATAAAATTAAATGAAAAACAAATGAATGTACAGATCAAGCTACTACAATCTGTTAAATTTCTTTAATAGATTTTCAACTTTATCACTAAGGCATTAAGTTAGAGGTTGATTGGGAAAATTTTACAGTTTCAGGTAGGTTGATGTGCTGGCGTCTGTACATGTTGTGTTATTATAAAAGTGCAAGTAGGTAAGTTGGCTCACTGACTGAGATGTGGTGAAATGGTAAAATAATGAGCCCAAAAAAGTGCCAAAAGTGTTACAAATACAAATGACTTCCACCTTAAAGGTTCATACTGAACCTACCCCTTCCCGAAGTGATTTAATAAAAGAAGATTAAAAATAAAAGTTTTTATCCACGCCATGGTCTGGCGCCGCCGCCGCCGCCGCGTAGCATTATGATTGTAACCAAATTCTCCGAGATTGAGAAGGGTAAACGTCCCCGACCGCGGCGTCGCCAACACCGAGTTTGTTAGCACACACTTGCGAATGAAGAAAAATGTCTTGGCTTAAGCCTTTCCACTCGCCGAGCGCGGAATTGTAAATAGAGATTTATTAAAACGGGACATAGCGAAATTCGCGCAGTTATGTACACCCTTTTGCGAAAATGCTCGGAATGGGACAAAAGTTTCGCATTTAGGTGTCTGTTATAAAACTACATATTTTTGTATTATAAAGAAGATCTAGATAAGTAGATATTTCTTTTTATGTTAGTGGTGCTTTGAAGTAGCCATGGGAGGTGAGAATGAGACATGAGACGTTCGGTACAACTCGGGCAGTCGTCCCTGCGGGCCTACCCCCTAAGCCCGTGGACGAAGATATGGGCCCGTCCAAAAATAGTTCGATAATTCGGAATGAAGCTTACTCCCGATTGATTATTTTTTTCGGACGTGCAAAAACACATCGGAAGTAAGAGAACTGTCAAATCTTACGTAGGTAGTTCGGGCCCCAAAGTAATCTTATGTTCGTTCGCAGGTGATGCGGAGTATAAACCGCCTTTCGCGATTTCGTGATTTTATGGAATAGACCCCTTGCTACCACCTTGCTGGATAACTAATATTTTAAAACGACGTAAACTTCAGCATTCTCATGTAGTTTTTACCGACAGTAGAGAATATTAAGTAGGTATGGGGTAGAACAGCAGTAAAGCGCCGAAATTAAATATCGTTTGGTGCTCTCCATAATGTCGAATTAGGTAAGCAGTTATGGCCGATGCAATGTGATACCTGTTTTATGTAAATGACGTACTCTAACGAGGGCGGAGACTGCCGTGCTCACAGGTAAAGCTGTTATGTCATAGAAGCTGGGGCACCTGAGTACATGGGTACTTCAGCATTATTATTATAACCTTGTTTAACGTGTCATCGTTAAGCAAGGTTAGGTATAATAGATGCGTAAATTCTTCTTCTTGTTTTCGTTTCGAGGGTACATCTGTTTCATATACTGAACGTACGATGCGTAAATTAAATTGTATGGTTTTCTGATACTTATTTCTGTAAACTTTATGATGATTAAATAACGAGCTTAACTGTCTTAATAGTTGGCCTAGCAGACATTCACCTTGTTTAAATAGCTTATAAACGAAACTGAGACGTGCCAGAAGTTTGTATCTTACCTTTATCGTACACAAGTTCTGAATTATGTAGAACTATACATTAGTTCGTGGGTTATCGTACAACCTATATTCCATTTATTATAGTACCTATTAGAAAAATAAAGGCGAAATGATGAAAGTTATTGTGTAATACTGTTGAAATTACTGCACTTTAGCATTCTTTTTTTTATGTAAATGGTAAATGGATTACTTACATTGCTTTGTATTTATCGTGACGCAGAGATAAGGGAGTTTATTATACGTTTATGTCGAAATAACGGAAGGGTGATAACCGTTATTTTTCTAATGAAATAAATAAATATAAATGGAGTTTAAGTCTTTATATGGTGGTCAAGGTAGAATTAAAAGTGAAGACAAAGACAAAGGCGTGTAGTTGATAAAAGTTGGTTAGTGTAGTTATATTTAGGACACATTCGTTGCTAAAAGTGGCATACGAATATTTACAATATTACACATGGGTATAAAACCAAACTTATATACTATTTATACTCTGTTAAACAATACAAAACACTATAGACATAAAGATACATTTATACTTTATTAGAAAATATGAAATAATAAAAAGTTATTTAAAAAAATTAAACCGACTTCAAAAAGAAATGAACTCAAAATTATGAAATAACTTTAATTTCGGAAGTCGGTGTCTTGGGATCTGTATTTTAGTTTTAGTTTTTTGCCACCGACTTCCGAAATTAAAGTTATTTCATAATTTTGAGTTCATTTCTTTTTGAAGTCAGTTTAATTTTTTTTAAATTACTTTTTATTTGGTAATTTTTAGTTGTTGCACTAGAATTTGACCAAGGTTTTGAGATGTTTTCGCTTTGACACTACACCCGTAGCTCGTATCAATAAGCCAGGCCGTCACACTTTCACGTCTTAGTCCATATCTTGAAAATTACTGAATCGATTTTGATGAAACTTGCACTGTTCCCTAAGTTGAAGTAAATGTAAGCCAATAAAAAAAGAATGGTCACGATCCGATTAATAGTTACGGAGATATGCGTGGACAAACATACATACATACGTCTATAAAATTTTGTATTATTTGTTTGGAAGCCCTAATAGATTGTCATATGTGAATATAATGCAATTCCAATAATATTACATACATACGTATCGAATTGATAACCTCCTTTTTTTTGAAGTCGGTAAAAACACTACAATATAATCACACTAATATTATAAAGGCGAAAGTTTCTCAGTGTGTGTGTGTGTGGGGGGGTGTGTGTGTGTGGGGGTGTGTGTTTGTGTGGGGGTGTGGGGGTGTGTTTATATGTTTGTTACTTCTTCACGCTCAAACGGCTCGACCAATTTTGTATGGAGGTAGCTGACACCCTGTATTAACATATAGGCTACTTTTTATCCCGATATTCCCACGGGATCGACATTTACGCGGGTGAAACCGCGGGGCGCAGCTAGTAAAATATAATAGTATCCACCACACAACATACTACACACACAGCATACCTACCTAGGCACGACTTATCACTTTTAGAAGATCATGAACAGTGCCTCGGGCAAAACAAAATAGGCAGCTCATAGATAGTTCATTTGTTTCCTGCATACTATATCCCTTTGTCGTCTGTATATAACCCTCACTTAATACGAACAGACAATCAATCTGCCTACCCTTTTTCCAAATATGTTGGGGTCGGCTTCCAGTCTAACCGGACGCAGCTGCAATACCAGTATTTTACATGGAGCGTCTGCCTATCTGACCTCCACAACCCAGTTACTGGGAAACACGATACCCCTGGGCTAGACTGGTTGTTAGAATTATGGGCTTCCGATCCGGAACGACTGCCAAAGATCTACAAATGACAGCCGGGACCAACGGCTTAACGTGCTTTCCGAGGCACGGAGGGGTCTCAATATGTAACCGACCGCGGCAAGCCTTCGATCGATCCTTGCGGCTGTTATTATTTAGCCACGAGCCCTTCAATAATACAAACGGCACCCTAATTGCGTAACACACTATTACTCCCAATTTGAATCATTTTCAAGCATATTTCTAATCCATTGCTCCATATGTTAGAAAAATGTGTCTGACTAACAACTCAAATAACGCAATGAATGTTGTCGAACTGTCAAAATGAAACCCATTGCTATTGATAGTGTGTTACGCAATTACCCTGCAGTACACATAAATAAAATATTAAAGTCCTAAGTAGAATGCTTCCATTTATTGATATCCTCTGAAATATCGGTGACTCTATTGACATCAAAGCATATTTTTATGTTTTTGCTGACAAAGGGGCGCAAGGACCACAAAGGTCTGTTGTTATGTCAAGCATTTCAGATATGTCCTGTATACGACATCCTGACATACGCTTTTAATGTAGTTCGGGATGTTCCGGGTATTACATAGACATTTTTAATGTTAAAAATCAGGCCCCTTATAACATAAGCGTATTGACAGGGACACAAGGTTGATTCAGAGTTAAATAAATTAAACTAAGAAGGTACAGTCAAAAAAAGAGATAAGTCAGGATCGTCGGATATAGTTGAAGTTTAGTAAGAAACCGATGGATGTTGTCGACTGAAATTTTTTATTCGAGAACATCCATCGGTTTCTTACTAAATCCTATATCCGACGATACTGCATACTTATCTCTTTTGTTGACTGTACGTATAGGTACCATAAACGTGTTTGAATAATGTTCTTCATAGACTTTTTGTTCAATAAAGTAGTTTAGAAACTTTTCGTTAGCAACCAAGTCCGACATACCTATTCCTAGAGTTTGTTGGTCAAACTTCTGTAGAAAAAGTATTACGAAGGATTAATTATATGTACAGTCGGTGGCCAACATTATCTAACCCACTTCTAGTGGGTCAGGCAATGTTGGGTGAGTCAGATAATGTTGGTCACCGACTGGACTCTGTACAATTTCTTTTCAGATGATGATTAAAAAACATTGTTAGTCACATGATTCACAAACAACATTCTACTTTTTCATGTTGACTACTTATAATATTAAACAGTTCCATTTATATTTTATTAATAGTTTTGTCCATTTATGTAGTCATATGCTGAATAAAATTAAATAGAGTCACTGAATGGTCACCCAGTCATCGCTGAGTGGCACTCAGTATATCCGCGATAAGCCGGTGTTTCACGCCAGTTGACAGCATACTGTCATGGCATTTATACGCCATTTTTGGCTCTCCTGAACTAAGCATTTGACCCATATTAATTGATATTGTACTATTTTATGAAATCATTATCATCTGCTTAGCCTTTTCCCAACTATGTTGGGGTCGGCTTCCAGTCTAACCGGAATATCAGTATTGGAGCGTCTGCCTATCTGACCTCCACAACACAGTTACTGGGTAGTACGATACCCCTTGGTAAGACTGGTTGTCAGACTTTAGGGCTTCTGACGACTGTCAAAGATCCACGAATGACAGCCGGGACCAACGGCTTAACGTGCTTTCCGGGTCTCGGTATGTAAAGATGGTCACCTATCTCCAGACCAACCGCGGCAAGCGTAGCTTACCCTGATCGACCGGTCTGTGCGGCTGTTATTATTTAGCCTTTTCATCATTCATCATTTTTTCATGGTTCTATTTTATGAAATATCAAAGTAAATTATCGTCTAATTAGAACGCGGTGTATTAACGTAATTCAAAATGATGTACTTACCTACCTAATGCATTTTTTTTATTTTCAGTATTTAATTGATCATTTTGAGTAACTATTTACTTTTAGTAGCTAAGGTACTCGTGAGGAAAGTTTTGAATATAAATGTCGATATCTATAATAGTAGGGGAAGACCAAATAAACGATGGATGGAGTGTGTGAATGATTCTAAGGTTAGAAAGGGTGTGTGGCTACCGAGATGACGACTAATAGAGAAGTATGGACGAAAAAGACATGTTGCGTCGACCCCAAATAAATTGGGATAAGAGCAGGAGAATGATGAATGATGACGATTTTGAGGAGCTACCTAGGGTCCTAAAAAGGCCACTTTGGCAGAATCATAAAAGGATAACATTATGAATCCTAATATGGTGAAGACAGTCCGTGTTTTTCTTTTTTTCGATTGGATTTGGATTGGATTTATTGGTATTTTAGCACAACAAAAAAAAATGACTGAAACTTCCTTCACCGATGGGATTTGATACGATTAACTAAACCATCTTTACATACCGTGCCTCGGGAAGCAGGTTAAGCCGTTGGTCCTGGCTGTCATTCGTGGATCTTTGACAGTCGTTACGGGTAGTCAAAGCCCGAATTTCTGACAACCAGTCTTACCAAGGGGTATCGTATTACCCTATAACTGGGTTGTGGAGGTCAGATAGGCAGTCGCTCCATGTAAAATACTGGTATTCAGTTGCATCCGGTTAGACTGGAAGCCGACCCCAACATAGTTGGGAAAAGGCTAGGCAGATGATGAACTGAACCATTTAGCTGTCCATTAAGATTCATAATGTTATCCTTTTATGATTCTGCCAAAGAAACCTTTTTAGGCCCCCTAATGATTTTGACAGGAAAATCTAGCGCCCCAAGAGTAGGTATAGATGCAAGTTTCAGTAAATTCCACCGCCAGCAGACGTCCCGTTACGTTTTATTTAGTCGCGATTAACTTAAACTACGCTATAGGAGTTTATTACTACAGCGGTGCTATTCTGTAAAAATCTCACCGTGAAAACTTAGGTGAAGTGAGCGTGGAGTGAGCTGTCAATAGTGTCAATTCCTAGTAAAAACAAACTCACTTCACCTAAGTTTTCACGGTGAGATTTTTACAGAATCGACCGGGAGGTAAGTGCTTTTGTTTATTCCCTTGCTTTTAAACATTGTTGGATTTATTAATTAAAAGAATAACAGTTATTTTTTTTATTTCAAAACAAAATGAGAATTGAGAGATATGTTAGATAATCATTTGAATTGTTTTCATAATACCACTGAAGATCCAGATTAAACATTTTCAAATATAACAAATAATACATTTAATTATATCTAAAAACTGGCCAAGTGCGAGTCGGACTCGCACACGAAGGGTTCCGTACCACAAGGCAAAAACGCCGAAAAAAACACGTTTGTTGTATGGGACCCTTAAATATTTATTTTATTTTGTTTTTAGTATTTGTTGTTATAGCGGCAACAGAAATACATCATCTGTGAAAATTTCAACTGTCTAGCTACCGCGGTTCTTGAGATACAGCCTGGTGACAGACAGACGGCAAAAACGCCGAAAAAAACACGTTTGTTGTATGGGAGCCCCCCTTAAATATTTATTTTATTTTGTTTTTAGTATTTGTTGTTATAGCGGAAACAGAAATACATCATCTGTGAAAATTTAAATTGTCTAGCTACCGCGGTTCTTGAGATACAGCCTGGTGACAGACAGACGGACGGACGGACAGCGAAGTCTTAGTAATAGGGTTCCGTTTTTACCCTTTGGGTACGGAACCCTAAAAACCGGACGGACTATGTTATATATGTATACGTAGGACTGTGGAAGCAATCCGAGACTTTGGTGTTTATTTCAGGCTAACAGACAATGCTTATTATAGCAATTCCTTGGGCAGCTAGTTTGCAATGTTTTACAACAAATCTTGTATGCGGTCCCGTAAGTGCACGTCACGTACAGCCAAGAGCGCATGTATGCAAAAATGACATGGATTTACGACTAGTTTTAAATCATTGTTATTGCAGTTAAACCAGTAATGGCTACCTATATGGATTCCGGAGTGAAAAACGTCCTTCGATATTTATTTTTCAATTAAATTGGTTCATCTGTTTTGGCTTTATTGATTTACTATACCCGAGTCACTTTAGCATGGCAATATCGGTCATTGCCCTTCCTCTAATATCTCCCCGTAGGAACCCAAACAATAAACTATGTGTGGTTTTCCGTTATTGGAATATGTTGAAGATCACGTTTGATATCATGATTTAGGACGTTAACGGAATTTATTTTAGTTTTTGAAATTAAGAATGTAGGTGGGTCAATGACTGCTATTACCAAGTTAAAGCGACTCTAGTATAGATTCTGTACTGTAGCTTTCCATTAGTAAAATACAATGTACAATAGACCAGGTTACAAACAGGATAACAAACATTATTGAACACACGCTCTAAAAGAAGCAAGTGTTCGCCACTGAATTCCTAGATATCGCGCAAGCTAGCAAACTCAGACCGCATGCTCCCTCCAGAATTTTTAGATATTTTAGTCATAAGTAACAGAATGTTTAGAATAAGGCTAGAAGATACATATTCCGAGCTAAAAACTATAAAAGCTGGGGTAACACAAGGATGTCTGTTAGGCCCGATCCTGTTCTTGCTATACACAAGTGATATCCCAGAGCTGACACAGCTATTATGGCTACCAAATCAAGTCACAAAGAAGCAGGAGAAAAAGTTCAACTAGCTGTGAACAAAGTTTATGACTGGACACAAAAGTGCAAGATCTGACTTAATTGAATGAGTCAAAATCAATTCACATTGAATTCACTAACAAACACCGCGATTACCAGCCAATCTATGCATATAAACGGTGAAAAGTGCCTTATGCTAATATAGCCTACCTTGGCATAACTCTTGACGCCAAACTGCGTTGAAAATCCCACGCCAAAAAGAAAAGACAGGAACTCGACATAGGTAATGTTGCTTATTCCTATGTCAATTTGGACGTATGGCATCAAACTTTGAGGTTGTATTAAACGAAGCAACGTTGAAATAATTTTCATGGTACATTAGAAATGACGACATCCATTGTGACCATAAAATAGAATTCGTCACCACTATCATCCAAAAATGTACTAAAGTCCACGGACACACACTTCTGTCGAGGGAATCCAGCTGCTAAATAACACGGACCATAGTACGTAGGCTAAAGTAGTAGTAGTAACTAAAATCATTTGAGTTAGTGTAGTGTATAAATAGTGAGTGAATAATGCTAACAATGCTGTGCTATATAAGTACATGTAACACATGAACAAAGTGTTTTGTATTATCAGACCCTAAAGGTATGATTCCGATCTCGGCAGCACGCAGCAGTGCTGCCGCAGTACTAGCTACTGGTCCCCATACATTTTCTATAGGTTTATATGAATTACATTCCGAGCATAGCAGCAATGTGATGCAGCAATGTCGCGCAGCATTGCTGCCGTGCTCGGAATGTAATGTCATATAAACCTATAGAAAATGTATGGGGAGTATTGGGGAGTGCTCCAGCAGCACTGCTGCGTGCTGCCGAGATCGGAATCACACCTTTAGAGTGCTATAGAATTGCTTATAAGTGCAAATTGACACTATTCTTAGTCATAACATAATCTATCACGTCAATAATAAGTTACAGGTAAATTTCTTATTAGTCAATTAGGATTGATTGCAATCTATAAAAAAAAAATGTGAAAGAATTTTCGGAATGGGAACGAAGGTTATCCTCAAATACAAATTCACTTTTATAACTTTATTATATTACTATAGATTTATGGAGATCTCTCTGAATATTTCGCTTTTATAATCGAACTTTTTTGGTCACTTTAATATAAGTGTAGCAAAATGAACAAAATATTTGTTTTCCATTTATTTATCTATTTACATTTTTCTGGTAAAACTGTGTACTGTATGTAGTGTCCTGCTGCGGGTTGTAAACATATATTTTGACAGCATAAATAAAATGCATAAAATACATATCTGCATCACAGGCCACCAACACAATGTTTGTTTTTTCAATGTAACTATTTATTTACACAAATCTACACTTATTTTGTAGGTCGGTCGGTAATCAGGTAACAATTAGAGAAGTATGCACGCGGATAACTACCAGTACACCTTATTTTTTAACATTTGGGAGTCAGTTGTCAGTGTGTTGCTTTGCAGGCTAACTTATGTATCTCCTGTCTTTTTTTACGGGTGGTTCGATTTATTTTTTCGTTTGCACCTGTGTTGCTCCAGCGGTGAAATACAGGGTTATTGAAATACCAAGAAGGTTGCAGACAGTATTAAGCCTGCGTACATAAATTTTTCTGTTATTGTATTGGAGAATACCAATTTACGTTCAGTCTATCAAAAAGTACTCTGTGCAATTTACAGGCAAAATCACAGGCGACAGGAACATTTCTGTCATTTTTTGACTGAAAAAATCAGGTAGGCTTAGGAACAGAGGTTACCCCTGATGCATGAGGAGTAGTACAACTACCTTTTTGATATCAGCCTAAATACATTTTCTCGAGAAATTGCTACAACTACCCAGTTTGACGGTCAGAATACGTACATAAACGCATTTGATTTATGGGGCTCATAAAAATCGATTTTATGTTTTTAACTTTAACAAGTGACACAATAAATATATTTTTCATAATTCTTCATCCTACTAGATAAAGTTGCACCCTAATTGCGTAACACACTGGCGCCGATTCTGTTGTTCACAAACTAAACTAAATTTAAGTTCAGGCATCTTTTTCTTTCTATTTCATTAAGAAAAGGACAGAAGATAAATATTAGTTTAGTCCTGTCAAATTAATAATAATAATATTTTTTTTTTTAATATAATAATAATTTATTTTTATAAGTAGTTTGTACATGGCATACAGAGTTGTCTTATAAACTAAAATGTTACAAAGCGAGTCCAGTACAGCAATAACAGGGGTCATAGGACTCCCTTTTCCTAAACTAGGCAGAAAAACCTGTCTGTATCTTAGGAAAGAGTATCCATTTTTAATGGGTCTTAGTGGCGGTTACAAAATATTGGTACGTGCAGTGGGCGAACAAAGTACTTATCTTATATTTAAGGACAGAAATAAAAATGTGCGTATGTGTGTGTGTGTGTGTGCTTGGTAGTGTGTGGGGGTGTGTTGGGGTGTGTGTGTGCGTTCGTGTGTGCGTGCGCGTGTACGTGTGCGTCTGTGTGTGTGCTTGTTTTTAAGCCCATAGTGTGGATGTAAACCTATCTCACTTTACTGTACAGTGGTTAAAAGCTCCTCGGTTTCACTATATGTTAACGTCTGTAGCCAGGAATTTAGTTTGTGTTTTACCTCGTACTTAGTCAAGGCGTAGATATTTAATTGTTTATGGGCTTTATTATAAAGCCTAGCACTTAGGCCATTAAACTGTCGTCTTGCGAAAGCAGTTCTACAAGAGACCGTTGGACATAAAGGAAAGCCCCAACGCCGCTGACTGACTAGCTGCTTGTTAAACGAGATCATAGAGTGCTTGCGGAGGATGGATCTTAGGATGTACGATTTCCTAACAGTTAGGACATTGCATTCAGAATACAACATATATGTAGGGTAGTCACGTGGTTTAAAGTGAATTACTTTTAGTACCGCCCTTTGAGCTCTTTCAAGTTTTAATAGCTCAGTTTTATGAGTTCCACCCCACACCGGGATACAGTACGTCAGGATTGATTGACACAAGGCCAAGTAAACCATTCGGAGAGTACCTTTATCCGCTGAAAACCTTAGGTTTTTAAATATATATATAAGCCTTCTGGTGCGAGAAGTCAATGACTCCAAATGAGTGGTCCAGTCTAGTTTCTCGTCGACGAACACACCGAGATATTTTATGGATTCTATCATCGTCAACGACAGACAAGTACAAGCTTCAGTGTTTTGCTGACAGTTGTGGGCTTTTAGATATCCGGTTTCTTCAGCTGGTCTTGATGTATGCGGTAGATTGAAACGTAAGAATTTAGTCTTCATAACATTTAAGGTTAAAAGATTACTTGCTAACCATTTCATTACTCTCCGTAAAGCCTCCTCAGAGTGCATTCTGGCGTCCTTCCAACTCTTACCATATGCCACGAGTGCAGTGTCATCTGCGTAAGTAAAAATATCACAGTTGACGAGAGGCTGATTACACAGGTCGTTTATATAAATTTGGAAGAGGGTTGGACCCAAAATACTTCCCTGGGGAACTCCAAAAGTTAACTGTTCCTCTGCGCTAATTATATTGTCTATCTTGACAGATTGACTACGGTCAGAAAGATAATCTTTAAAGATGTCAAGCGCTAGACCACGTATACCCACGTTTTCCATTTTCTCTATTAATTTGGAAATGCAGACAGTGTCGAATGCTTTACTGAGGTCGAGGAAAATGCCATAACATTTAAATTTTTTGTCTAATTTGTCAGCCACTGCCTGTACAAGGTCAACCACGGCATCTTCCGTAGATATGCCATGTCGGAAACCATATTGGTTATTTGTGAGAATGTGGAATTTTGTTAAATAATTAGTTAGGTAGTTGTTGAGGACTCGTTCCATGATTTTAGACAGAGCGCTTAAGACGGAGATGGGACGATAATTAGAGATCTGATCTTTATCTCCAGTTTTGTAAACAGGGGTGACTAACGCCATTTTAAACGCCTTCGGAAATACCCCTTGTGATATAGCCAGGTTGCAAATATGTGTGATCGAAGGTACAAGAACGTTTCGCGCCATTTTGATTAATTTGGCTGGTATGTTGTCCCATCCCGTGGCACAGTCATCCCGAAGGGTTTTTATAATAGTGTCGACATCACTTGCGCTGACCGGGAGAAGCGTGATTGAGTTTAGTGTACTGTATTTGGATGTCTCATCTCTGTCTGTAGGGGTGGTAATTATTTTAGATGCCAGCGTCTTACCTATATCAGCAAAATATTTGTTGATTAAATTAACAGAGGACAAAGGGTCCGTGGTTAGTGTTAGGAGATTCGTTGCTGGCTGATTGTTTTTTTCTGTATAAGTGAGTTTTTTGATGACTTTCCAAGTTTCTTTGCTATTATTTCGGGCTCTAGTAAATTGAAGTTTTTCATAAGATCGATTGAGTTTATTAATAAGCCGATTACAGAAATTCCGATATCTTGTATAAGTTATTTTTAGAACAGTATTTTGCGGATCTGCATTGAGCTTTAAATGCATGCTGTCACGATTTTTGATGCACCGGATTAGACCGGGTGTCATCCAAGGTTTGATTATTCTATCCTTTCGTGAGATTTTAATATGTGAGGTATGAGTTTGAAATTAGTCAGCGCCTGACGTAAATTGACGTATTTTTAGTAGCCAACTTTTTAATCTCGTCTAAATTGTCTATGGAGTATCTTAATTTGACAGGACTAAACTAATATTTATCTTCTGTCCTTTTCTTAATGAAATAGAAAGAAAAAGATGCATGAACTTAAATTTAGTTTAGTTTGTGAACAACAGAATCGGCGCCACTATCAATCTCAACCTGAATCATTTTGAAGGATATTAATATAGCTAATCCATTGCTTCATAAGTTCGAAAAATTTGTCTGCTCGACAATGTAAATAACGCAATGAATGTTGGTGAACTGTCAAAATGAAACCCATTCCTACTGATAGTGTGTTACGCAATTACCCCACTGGTCTCAGTTTTTATAGACCGGGAAAATATTTATACAACACCCTTTATTTTTGGTAGAATTAGTTCGTTCGTTTTTGTACTGTCACGGAGTCGTAATGATATTTTAAATATATAGCAAAACACGTCTCCACACACATGACATGTGTGTCAACAAAGAACAAAAAAATATCGTCCATTCAAGCAATTCTTCGAAAGTAGTCATTAGCAAGCTCATGAATAGGTAAAAGCTTAGGAATAAATAAAAATCAATATAACATTTAAAGAAGGAAGACTTATAACATTTAAGGAAGTCAGTCTGCAGCTGAAAAAAGGTGATCAACAAATTATGAAAGATCACCAATGTAAATCAGTAAAACCTGCAACTCCTGCAAAAAATCTCTACTTTAGTCTGACGTTTCGTTCAATCTATCTTCTGACTAAATACTATGTGAAAATTCAGAA
Source organism: Oligia fasciuncula (assembly GCA_963082905.1). Classification (NCBI taxonomy): domain Eukaryota; kingdom Metazoa; phylum Arthropoda; class Insecta; order Lepidoptera; family Noctuidae; genus Oligia; species Oligia fasciuncula. The sequence continues at coordinate 7,175,602 of OY720395.1, read as the reverse complement.
TTTTTCTAAAAAGTTAGCTCCGTGTATTGTGTTGCGGCACGTGTTGCCAACACATGTGGACAGGACATGTTGTACACTGTGTTGTGATCGTCGAGATACTGTCGCCCGACAGCTACGAGCGTGTTGCTGATGTAACCTTTTTTAATTTTGCAGACTTTTCAGTATCTACTCATAAAATATTATGTAGATGCTCAGGACCTCTATGTGAATAAAGCATTAAATTGTACTATAAAAAAGGCGAGTTAAAAACTGATCAACCTTGACAATCAGACTTCAAAGACATCAAACTTTAACCCTTTCGGAGCAAAGAGCAAACCATCCGTAAGGACTTCAAGTCCTCAACCCATTTGGTTTAAAGGTCTAAGTAAATTCTATTACAAAACGTGGAAAAATAATGAAAATTAAATTATACGTCTGTCGTAGCGGAAACAAGCTGAAAATTAGTACAAAAAACGAATTAAATAATTAAAAATTCCTTCCCTTATTAAAAAAGGTACACCCATTTACATTGGTACCTATCTACGTAACAGTATTTTTACTGTAAATTATGTGAATTTTGTGGGATATTCAGGTTGGCTAGGGAATACCCGCGGATATGTTAATTCACGACAGCGTAATGTAAATAGGAGGCGGCAATTTATGTCGCTAAAACACTCTGTGGGATAAGTCGGGACGGTCCGGAGACCGGGAGCGGGCCCGGCGCGTTAGGCGTGTATCAGCCACACTGCCACACTTCACTACGATAGTTGTCGATGCCTGCGAATCGGAATCTGATTATTCTCAATACTCAATTCTTTATTGCATTCCATATGTATTACATAGATGGTATTACAATCACCCGTAATAAGTATATGTAAAGTATCCTATAATCATAATATATTCTACGATTGGGTAACATTTGAAACTCTCTATCGCTTTCAGCAGTTGGAAGCGATTGATAATTTTGTGGTAATAGAACGGTAGCAATTCACGTTATATGCCTGAGAATGTTTGGTTCTATAAAAACTCGAGCAATATAAAGTGAATAATTAGACGATAATCAGATCCCCGTTTATGGAATGAATGTTAGCACAGTTCTGTACGACGCAACAAAATCTAATCAAAATTGCACAATTACTACTGAGTAGTCGGATATCGTCAATTATTATTTTAAAAGCGACACTTTCATATTTTCTGGTAAATCGATGTTTTATTACATAATGTTTCTGATGTGCTATTTCTTTGTCGTTTGGTTCACGCCTAGGTAATATAATTACAACCTAGAATATTATGATTCTGGTGATTCAAACTTCTACTCAGTCACTATCTCTCCCTGTAAGTAGTTAGGTAGGTCAAGTTATCAGTTTCAGGAATCCTATCCTGCTTTCCGTTATCCAAATGTTAAGATGAAAAAAAAAACTTGACAAAAATGGTACTTATGTACCATTTTTCCTCTTTTCAGCCTTGTCAAGAACGTAGAAATCCATTTATTGGTAAATATTCATAATCGTCTCAATTCGTACCGAAAATAAAGTGGTTTAGGAAGTTAGGTAGTCGGTAAAAAAGATAACTTGTGTGGCTAGCAACGAACTAACTGTACAAGGTAAAAGAAAAAAAAGGGAAATATTTTATTTTTATCTGGTTGAGACAGGCGTAGGACATAGTAGATGGAAGTATGCTGAAAATACCAAACTAAAAAAAAAAAATCGTAGGTATATTTATTAATATTTATTTATTTTGATTATTTCTCCTCCTTTTTACATATTATTATTTTAATATTATTAGCTTTTAAAATTATGTTTTCAAATAAAAAAAAATTAAAAAAACTTGAGACTATATTTATATATTTATTAATATACAGGGTTATTGGTAAAACACCAGCAACCTCTTAAGAGGTCATTGTACTCATCATTATGAACAACTTTTATTAAGGGACCAAACCTGAAATCGCGAAAAAAAAATCAGTTGTTCCCTACATTTTGATGAGTTATACGAACATAAATGTAGGGAACAGCTGATTTTTTTTCTCAAATTTTTTCTTCTAATCTCTGGTAAAACGTAAAACAACTGGGTGAGCACGTGTTTATAACAAACTATAATATTTTGTTGCAATTGGTCGGAAAAATCTACTTCGTTGTCTGAATCAATCGACAGAAATCATTTCGGCATTGATCGAATCTCGACGACATCCAGCACTAGTATACTTTCTGAATGTCATTGTTGCTAAGTATTTCCAGACATCATATGATATATTCTTCAATTCAAATTCTAGAAAAGACAAAACAAACATCTAATAGATAGAAATATAACTAAGCAAAAACACCTGCACTCGATGCACCTTGCTGCCGACGCTGCCGATGTTCTGATGACCGACAGATGGCGAAATAACCATTCAACTTTCTATATGTACATAAGTAGGTATTTTATTCTTGTTCGGGTTCGGGATCTCAGGTTTAAACGGAACACTTATTCTCAAAGAAATACAAGACATTTTGTTTGTATTGTGATGTACCTACCTAGATAAATTCATTAATAATTATATAAGTTCTTGGACTGTTGGACACAGCACCAATTGTGAGGAGATTCCTTACTCCAAATTTTTAACTGCCGTTAATTTGGATTTTACAATTTCTATTTTTATAATAATTTTTTGCAATTTTAGTTTTTTGTATGTCAAAATAAAGAATGCTGACTAAAATATAATAAAAATATTTGGACCTAGAAAAGATCCGAGTGGTATTCCTGCGTGAAGGAACTTGACTCATACATAGTTAGATCCTGGCTGCACATTAAATAATTCACTGTTATTCTTACCGTGATCGTAGGTTTCATAAATATAAAAGAGAAAAGGTACCTAAGTTCTATTACTAAATCGTGTACCCATATTTCAAATATTATGCTCCACATTTTGTTCACATACTTTGCTTAGGTACTTGTATAAAGGGCGCTAGAAAGTTGTGAGACCCTTAAGCTACAGTTAAGCTTTGAAAGCACTTACCAATATTCCTTTAAGCATACCCACATTTGTAAAAAGCTGTTCGAATATCCTGAACATTCGACTCGTTCAAAGGATTATTCATGAAAACATTCAGTTTATTTCTCATTTCCATATCAAATTAATATATTTGTCGGCAGACTCATTGATTAGCAGCTGTGAGAGACGGCGACTAGATGGCGCTAGTGGAACGTGCACCAGACGCAAATCATTCACTCTATCGATCATTTGGCCTAAAGGACTTGGTATCCAATCCAGTAAAATATTGTAACGGTTTCCCCCCCCACTAGCGATCGCCTTTATAAGGAGCTGCGCTGTTTGATCGGTACGCATTTCCAACGGTTGCGTCGTGGTGCACGGACCACTGTCTCTCGACAGTCAGTACTGCCCGATTATTGGATGTGGAACGCTGTCTCTGACAATTAGTACTATCCTTATTGCGGTGGGTGCATGGACCACTGTCCCTGACAGTCAGTACTGCCCTATGTGACCGCCTTTTGCCGTTATTAGTTTTAGTATTTCATTTCTATATTTTCTAGATTTAAGATAACCGATTGTTCAATTGAATAAACTTGTGTTTTACTTCTGATGTCTGGGCCAATCCGACATCAGAAGTGGGATCGGATTGTCCGCCCACCTCTGGCACTTTATTATCACAAAATGGCCAGAAAAATATTCCGCTACCCTCAAATAATTTAGAAGCATTTCTTTCATAATTAACTGATGCTCTACTACCCGGTCCAATGCGCCACCACAACCATTCACAGTGTTGGTACCATTTGATCCTGATTACCCCAATTCATACGTAGAGGGCTGTCAGACACCATAATTAAAAGCAAAAAATTTGAAAGGTGTCAATTTAATCATGACGCTGACCTTGCCTTCGAGGCGGCGCAGCCACATTACTGATCTAGATGCCTCTCAGTCATTATCTATGGGATGATATCTAGACCAGCAAATATGCACTGTAGGGGTTGCAAGAGTATTGTGACCTAGTCCAGTGAGCTGCAGGGATTTCATCCATGGGATGATTATCTAGACCAGCAAATGTGTACTGTAGGGGTTACAAGAGTATTGTGACCTAGTCCAGTGAGCTGCAGGGATCTCATCCATGGGATGATTATCTAGACCAGCAAATATGTACTGTAGGGGTTGCAAGAGTATTGTGACCTAGTCCAGTGAGCTGCAGGGATCTCATCCATGGGATGATTATCTAGACCAGCAAATATGCACTGTAGGGGTTACAAGAGTTGTGACCTAGTCCAGTTGTAGCTGCAGGAATCTCACCTGCTTTAGTGGGTGACGATTTAGACCAGCATGTTTGAACTGTAGGGGTTTTCTATTGTAAAGAAATACCTAGACCAGTGATATTTGCTAATTTGATATGTAACGATGATGACGATGTGAATTGATGACGAATGAATGCACTCGAGAACGAGTGATTTATCAGGATGGCCGTGTCGGCAGACTCATTGATTAGCAGCTGTGAGAGACGGCGACTAGATGGCGCTAGTGGAACGTGCACCAGACGCAAATCATTCACTCTATCGATCATTTGGCCTAAAGGACTTGGTATCCAATCCAGTAAAATATTGTAACGGTTTCCCCCCCCACTAGCGATCGCCTTTATAAGGAGCTGCGCTGTTTGATCGGTACGCATTTCCAACGGTTGCGTCGTGGTGCACGGACCACTGTCTCTCGACAGTCAGTACTGCCCGATTATTGGATGTGGAACGCTGTCTCTGACAATTAGTACTATCCTTATTGCGGTGGGTGCATGGACCACTGTCCCTGACAGTCAGTACTGCCCTATGTGACCGCCTTTTGCCGTTATTAGTTTTAGTATTTCATTTCTATATTTTCTAGATTTAAGATAACCGATTGTTCAATTGAATAAACTTGTGTTTTACTTCTGATGTCTGGGCCAATCCGACATATTTGAGTCTGTGTTTGTGCTTATTTCGTAAAGCTTTGAAGGACCTATAGGATTGAAGGCTAATATATTCTAAAATTAAACCTATCATATTATCCTGTACTCGTGTAGGTATATATATGTTGTGAGTTGCTTTGAGTTTAGCCTTTGACCTATTTTTATATCAGCGACGATGTTTTTAGGCTACTCACTTTTGTTATATGCGAATGTTTGCATATACCTACTTGAGTACTGAGATGCCCTGGACAGCATAAAGGTGTATCGACTTGCATGCAATTTTGGAGGCAAAGAGGATTTAATATGCGCCGTAGGAAGATATACATATATGCATATATGCCTAAAGCACAGATGCAATTACTTATTGATCTCAGTTATCGTACAAGAACCACAAACAATGTTAAGTATAGCATGCAGTGAATGTCAGTACTCGTTAGCCGTTTGGTTTAAACTTTCCAGATTTCCAGAGACATGTATGTATTGGTTAGCTCCGAGTAGGAGCACGTATGTAAGACCAATCGGCTTCTCTATCCCGCGGCGCTCACTGCGAGCTATCTGTACCACTTTGTATCTCTTCTTTATGCTAACTCTTTTTATTTATTCAATGAATGGGTTAAATAAGGTTAAAGTATTGCTTTCACAAACATTTAAATGATTTGAATTGTGAAAACGTAATTTAATTTTCTGTTTATTTTGCTTCTTTTATCCGCGAAAAGATTTAGGTGTTAGTACATAGAGGGTTTTGTGTCGGAGGCAGAAATATGGGTAAACAAAATCGCTTTAAGGGAAGACACTATTGTTGTGAATGCTGTAACTACATAGAGACACTATAACCATACCACTGTGTAAATTCATTGATTTTCTCCCTATACCAGAAACTTTAATTATTGGCAGTTTCGTGTTTTTGTCATTCTTTTATATTGTTAAAATAAATTATTGTACTGGTCCTATTGTTTTCCCGCTGATACTGGCATCAAAGGCTAACAGAGAGGACAATACAACATATTGTCCCGCCTGATGAAGCGCCAGGCTAATGGTATTTGAAAGGGAAGCGAGGTTGAAGCTGAACTGTTGCAATATTCAGTACACAAATTTTAATAGGGTATCGTATCACTTGCGTGGATAATAATTTTCCGTCCAGAAGATTTAAATAACCGCACCATTTTTAACCCGGTAAAATAGTAATTAGTAGACCAACACGTAGAGAATTTCGGACTTAGACTCATGAAATACCGGTTGAAGTTGTAACATTTTATGAATAGTGGCCATTTCAAATGAAACATTTCGTACCTGGCGCGAGTGTGGGTAAATTTAAATATGTACCGACGGAGTCCGCCTGTAATGTTTATTTAATGTACCTAGTGCGAGATTTATAACAAAAGAAGTTTAAATAGCTTATTAGTTAGGGAGTGCGGACCGTAATAGATACTAGTAGCGTTGGCCCTTTTACGTGATTTAAACATCAAAGTTGAGTAAATCTTTTAAGTAAAAGGATTTGACCTCTTAAGCTATTTGAAGGTTTTCTCTTTTTCTGCGTAGGTACGTCTGAAAGTTAATAAGCGGCTTGTAGGGTGGCGTGGCGGGTGCGTGTGTAGGATTATCAGCTACAGGTGTGGGCTGCGTGCGGCAGACAGTATTACGTCGCCGTCGCGTTACGGTGCAGCTTTTCTTGTCATCAACTCGTTAAAATGCTGTTTATTAGGATGCTTCTTCCGCGGATTATCCGTGGACGTGTCTTTTCAAGATTTAATCGTTGCTCTGTTAGCGTCTATTATTATTCATGACATAAATTTTCTTCGCAAGGAAGGCATTAGACGAAAACTCATTAAAACCGAGACGCGGTCTGACTTTTCAAACTAGACACGTTAAGTCCACGCGTGACGCAAGACGGAACTAATTGCTATTCGCAACAAGTAAACTCGTTGCTTATTAAAACTCGCTGTCGTTAACACTAATTTACAAACTTTCACTGTTTACTCATTTCTGAACGATAAGAACACACTGAAACACAAATAAAGCGTTGAAAAGTAAAGCGTGCGAAGCTCTGTCATCCACGAACTGACTGGACTCGAAGTGAAACCGTTCCGCAGTTTAATGAATACATCGAAGTTAATGCAAATGAAATTAAATGACAAAATAACATGTACCTCATATGAATAAATACCAGGTATTGTGAAGATTATATGGACCGCGTTGTATCGTAATTGTACCCTTTTAAATATGTAGGTATTGCCAAAGTTTTTTGGTTAGGTTCAGCAATTGAGTCGGTTATAGAACCATGTAACCAATTTAATTTAGTATTCGATAACCTTAGAGGCAATTTGGACAGCTTGTTTGTGCGGTAGATTAGATGTTTACCCTCGAGCCGCGATGTCCCGCCTGATAACGCGCAAGGGTCGTCCGAGACGTGCCGACCGGGACCCAATATGTGAAATCGTTACATTGACGACTCCATTGCTGCATACCTTATCTTTTTTACAGTCCAATTCCAGATAACTGGCAGCGCGTAATACTGCTGCGGTATACATCTGTAATATTAAAGTGTTAATTTTAGCTTTTTATTAGCAGTTACAAGAAGGAGTGTAACGGTTATAGCCCTAAGTAAACTTGCCACTGTATAACTATTGCACGAACACGTTTGTTTTTCACGGCGGCATCTTACTTTATTTAAACATGGAATCAGGTCGGATCCAGCTCCGAGCGGCGTACTCTTGTATATAAACAAGTTCGCTATTCCGTAGTTGTCCGCTAATCATTGCGTGAAGTCGTGCGCGGTCGCCTCGGAGCCCGGCTCAACCCGCCGATACATTAATAAAGAGATCACTGCGACTCGCTGGAAGCCTGGAACCTGCTGCGAATGAAGTGAAGAGTGCTCTGTCAATGTGTCGTCGTGTTCCGGTAATTTAGATTGACTTGTTTCGTGCCGGTGAAATTGTTTTCAGGTCGAAGTGTACATAGAACAACCACCGTGGCACATTGTTGAAGTACGCAATTTATTATTCACAAATAGACTACGGAAATTGAGTTTTAACGAAGACAAATTGAACTAAAGCGGAATCAATTACGGGAGATTTATTTTCACTGAGAGAAAGAATTAAGTAACTGCGAGGCAAAGAGATGTAAATTGAATTTTTGTCGTAGCCCCGAAAGAAAGGAGTTCGGGAAACAAATAGAATGTCGCGATACATTAAAAAGTTTCTCGGTTCCGTATTTTGTAATTTTTTGAAAGCAAATAAGGCGGCAACAATAGGGTACTATGTCTCCCCAACCAATTAAGTGAGTTCCGCCCTGTCAATATTGGATATAGACCTATGCCTTCATTAGGAAACTTTCCTTCATCATTTATTCAGAACTCGAGTGAAATCCTTTCGTCGTATGTTGCGATGTGTTTAGAATTTTCGGCTTGTTGTGACAAAACATCTGACGTCTGGACTGTGGACGGAGGGTGATACTCGATACACTGAAATTATCGCACGGTTATTTCGAGTGAGTGAATTCTTACAGTTTACGAATGAGATACTGGAAGTGACATTGATCAGTACGTCCATTCATAAAAATCAAGTAGGAAATCACGTAAGCTCCCCCTTTCCAATCATATACATTAGTGTGGTTTCCGCTTACGTGGCTCAGATAATCAAGCGTGTCCCGTCTGTTGAAATGACTCTACACCGCTCTACAACGTGCGTGTTTATTGTTGACACCTACTCTATGTATGGCCTCACGCTGACGCTACAAAACGCGTTGACGCGCGATGTTGTGCGATCGTGTGAACCGACCATTATTGGTTAGGCAGCTATTGGCGCCGATTCCCTTGTTCACAAATTAAACTAAATTTAAGTTCAGTGCCTCTTTTTCTTTCTATTTCATTAAGAAAAGGACAGAAGATAAATATTAGTTTAGTCCTGTCAAAATATGATACTCCCTAACAAGTTTAGACGTGATTAAAAACATGGCTACTAAAAATACGTCAATTTACGTTAGGCGCTGTCTAATTTGACAGGACTAAACTAATATTTATCTTCTGTCCTTTTCATTATGAAATAGAAAGAAAAAGATACACTGAACTTAAATTTCGTTTAGTTTGTGAACAAGGGAATCGGCACCATTGTCACTTGCTCGTTTATACGGACAAATGACAATCACACTACAGAGTGATTGTCTTGCATCATCCTTCTGCCTCTACCCTAAATTAATAAAAGGGGCAGCGCAGCATGTCTTCTGGTTCCATACATCTTTATTGGCCGTGAAGCTAGCTTGAGTTTTTTCTTAAGCACTTGTGTCTGTGACAATATAAAAGTTTTTTCTGTCCATCACTTTCGAGCCATATTATCTTTACCACCATCTATAGTTTCCTTGATCTTGCTTAATTAGGATAATAAAAAAATAAACAAAATATTACGTTTGAAATTGATATTCCGAAATGGCATCTCAAGTATTTAATCAAACCCCAAATAAGTAATTCCAAATTTGCTGTCCTAAAAATATTAGAGGATTAATTAAATATTTCCCATCCAAAATATCCAAAACACAACCTTGATCAAAATTTTATTGCCATCATATTTTCTAAGAATCCCTAAAGGTAGTTCCAGTAATATAAGCAATGTTCGTCTGTCGCTGTTCTGTGGCGCGGCAGATGTTCCGGTTCTCACCTGGCGCGCGCGCACATGACCACCCGCACGCGACTCCTGCGCACACTGCGTATTATTAATATCACAGTATCGATCACTCACCCTCGCTAAGCCGAATTTAATTTATGTTTTATCATTACACGCTACATTGACACGCAACTTTATTCTTATTTATGTGATTTTTTTTCTGTGAATTTATAGAGCACTTCGTTTTTTTGCCGACTGTGCTTTGTTCCTTTTAGGGTTTAAATATTAAACTGTAACAATATTTATTTATAGCAGCATTTGAGGTCTGACTCAGCCTATCTAATAAGGTTATTTGTGGGCGTTCTTCGCTACACAAACACAGCTGCCTTCAAAGACCTAGATTTGCTAAACAGAATGTGATTCATTACTTACAGAATTGTTGTTATATGAGCGATAAGACGTTGTCGTTTTAAATGTAGGTCCTATAAGAGTTATTACTTGAACTGATTTATGGGAAATATTTAACTGAACATCTAAAAACTTTTTGATGCACACTTTTTTCAATAATTGATCCTCTTTTTAACTTTCACGTATTTTTCATAGCTTTTGGTCGAAGTTACTTGACGATTAAGTATTTTTAGGATCCCAAAATAGTCCGAATTATTTGGGGTGCACAAAAAGAGACGTAATTATTATATTAGAGTGTTCAATAATATTTTTAGGAGCGTAAAATGGGAATTAATTAAATGCCCTAATATAATTATTATAGTCTCGTCCTACGCTTCTTCCACCACTTATAATTAAGTATTATTAAAAAAAAATCTGTAGAACGTAAAGTTATAATAAAAAAGTATTGCCAAACTTTTGAAGAAAAATATGGTATAAAAATAGACATCACAATATTTTTAAATAGCTGTTTGTGGATAGTAAAATAAGAAGGAAACATACCTATTTGGCGAACGTAATGCGGATTGAAAATCTTCACATAGGTACCTATGTATTATACAAAGGTACGTGAAGTTTATAATATCTATATACAGGGTGATTGGAAGATGGGTGCAAAGCTTTAAGGCGAAGATAGTACAGACAATTTAGAACCATTTAAGCCATGGTTGTCTTAGACGAAGTCTTACTACTTTTTTTTAAACAATTTCTTAAGATTTTTTTCAAAAATTCCTAAAGTTTTAACTAAACTATTTATTTATGGCCAAATTGAATGATAAACGAATTCATTTTTATTTTATTTAATTAAATTAATGTGTAAGCAATCTAGCAAAACATGTTTTAGGCCTCTGTGTCTTTAGACATTTTTTTTACAGATATTTAAAGTTCATAACAAATTTTAAAATTTATAAATACTTTTTGTAAACCTTATTTTAAAAATCACGGAGCGTGCTTTTTTTGTTCAAACCTTTTTGAAAACATGCTTGATAATCGCTCTTTCTTTTGAGGTAACATTTACGCAGATATCTTACAAATTATTGAAATTAGGACCTAAAAACCAATTTAAGGGAGAAATTTTAAATTTTAGGCAGTCTAAACAAAACAACATTTGAATTAAATTTATTTATGTTTCATGGTCAAAATGTTGTCCGTGATTCCTAACACAAGCACGGCTCCGTCTTCTCACTTCTATTGTTGTTATTTTCAACATCATATCTCCAGCTTCATTGTTTCAAACTCTGAATTCATTCTCTCTGTCAGTTCTTCTCTCGTGTTTATTTCAACATTCGTATACACCAGCTCCTTGGCCCGGCCCCACACGAAAAAGTCCAGCAGGGTCAGATCTGGTGAGCGAGCGGGCCAAGGGATGGGTCCATCTCTGCCAATCCAGCTGTCAGGAAAGCAATTATTTAAGTGTTCCCCATGTGTTGTGTGGGTTATGAAAGTTTGTAATGCCCTCCCTAGAAAATTTGCTTTCAGCCGTCCGTGATTTCAAATTAAAGTTTTCTAGGGAGGGCATTAAAAACTTTCATAACCTTCATGAATGGGCAAAGACAACCATCCACATTTTAAGAAGCAGGTGTCGTTTCAGAGGAAATTCTGGAGGCTGGAGTAATTTGCAGGACGTTGATTGGGCCCCACTTCTTACCGGAGACTTTCAATGGTGAAAATGATTTGCACTTTCTACAAGTGGATTTACCAGAGCTGATAGAGGAAACCGGTGTCCCGATATTCGCAAGAGACAGTACAGTCATCTTTCAGCAAGACGGCTGTCCAACGCATTGGATGTTAAATGTAAGGGAACACTTAAATAATTGTTTTCCTGACAGCTGGATTGGCAGAGATGGACCCATCCCTTGGCCCGCTCGCTCACCAGATCTGACCCTGCTGGACTTTTTCGTGTGGAGCCGGGCCAAGGGGCTAGTGTATACGAATGTTGAAATAAACACGAGAGAAGAACTGATAGAGAGAATGAATTCAGAGTTTGAAACAATGAAGCTGGAGATGATGTTGAAAATAACAACAACAGAAGTGAGAAGACGGAGCCGTGCTTGTATTGGGAATCACGGACAACATTTTGACCATGAAACATAAATAAATTTAATTCAAATGTTGTTTTATTTAGACTGCCTAAAATTTAAAATTTCTCCCTTAAATTGGTTTTCAGGTCCTAATTTCAATAATATGTAAGATATCTGCGTAAATGTTACCTCAAAAGAAAGAGCGATTATCAAGCATGTTTTCAAAAAGGTTTGAACAAAAAAAGCACGCTCCGTGATTTTTAAAATAAGGTTTACAAAAATTATTTATACATTTTAAAATTTGTTATGAACTTTAAATATCTGTAAAAAAAATGTCTAACGACACAGAGGCCTAAAATATGTTTTGCTAGATTGCTTACACATTACTTTAATTAAATACAATAAAAATGAATTCGTTTATCATTCAATTTGGCCATAAATAAATAGTTTAGTTAAAACTTTGGGAATTTTCGAAAAAAATCTTAAGAAATTGGTAAAAAAAAAGTGGTAAGACTTCGTCTAAGACAACCATGGCTTAAATGGTTCTGAATTGCCTGTACTATCATCGCCTTAAAGCTTTGCACCCATCTTCCAATCACCCTGTATACATGATGAAATTGAAAACTTGCGCTTGCGAAACTCAAAATAGGAGGCTCAGTAACTGTTACATTATCATTATACATTGTCATTTCTTAAATCTATATTCTTGAAAAAAATCGTGTAATTGTCATCTTAGATAGTGTAAGTTATTGCCTCAAGTAAAAACAAAATTATAGGGATTCCAATAAAAAAAAATCATAATCTCATCATCATCTGTGTAGCCTTTTCCCAACAATGTTGGGGTCGACTTCCAGTCAAACCGGATGCAGCAGAATACCAGTATAAAAAAAAATCTTTATCTTTCAACACAATTATGAAAATTAAAGTAGGTATCAAATTTAGCGCGCCCGATAAGCAATTTATTCATCGTAGAGTTCACAACATGAAGGAAGTTGGCAACGCGTTGAACTAGCGGTATTTACGTAATTTTGACCGTTCCTTGGTTCCTCCGAAAAAACGTTGCCATAACACTCGCCTACGCGTACGTATGTCCATCCCTTCCCTTAATGACATGCTCTAAATTTACTTCATAATACGTTGAATTAGATATTTTAATTTGGCACTCCTATTCAATTTCATCCTGTTTATCCTATACCTTTATAAATGAATGTCTTCTCATGAAAAAGATTAAATAAAAAGAATAAAAGATTCTACAAATAACAGAACGATTTTCAATCGTTGTTTTTTTTGTACTGTCAAACTTGATTGTTGAGCAATTGACATACTTCGTCAATTAGCTGTGTTAAGCCGTTACTGAAGTCGGCAAGATTACCATCACTTTTGCTGATGAGTTCTGGTTAGTTTTCGTTAGTTTAATTAATAAAACAGCCTGAGTACTTTACTTTAAAACAATAGATTACTTTTTCGAATAGCGAATTGTCTTTTAATTATTGGAAGTACGGGCGCGTACGTATGATGGAGGCTACGAGTCATGGCGTATATTAAGCCGACATCACGCAGTTTTAAACCGATGGCAGCCATATAACGCTTGTTTGTGGAATGGGTAGTGCATTCAGCTTCACGCTTCAAGCCCCAAATTCGTGCATTTTGATGGAAATTGCCTTTGTGATGATAAAAATTGTGCTCGGCCGGACGAGAGGGGCCGCCGCCGCCGCCGCCGCTCGGAAATGAGTTCGTACATTTTATTTCACAATCGATTTTGTTTGATTTAATTTTATTGCTCAATACAGTAGGCTTACAAGTAAATGAGAAAATGTAAATGCATTGGTACTTTTGAATACGTATTTATTTTGCAGGCATGAGTAATTATGAAATCGTTACCAACATGGAATTAACTCGCAATGGACGTTCCGACATATTATATGTTTTCCGCGCCAATCTAAAAACGAGCGTAAAATTTAACCATTACATAATTAATTTCGTACATTCGATATTTTGTTTACTCGTTTGTATTGTGTACAACAACCCCAGCGGATTGCAGAGTCATGGCCGTAGCAATTGAAATAATGTATTATTCCAAGTTTATATAGTTTTCAATAAACACAACTATGCAATTACGATTAATTAGGTAGGTTACATTACATTAAACAAAAGAAGTAAATAACTAATAGCTATTGTAATGTTCGATACCCACGCGGCTTTCAGTAAACAAATTGGATGAATAATACTCGTTTAGTTGTTTATATAGAGTCTATAATAGAATGTATAAATAATGTGAATTTAAGGGCGATTTGGTTATGTAAATGCCATAACAAATATCAATTTTTCGCTTGGCTAGGTTCAGATAATGGCGAGGGCGGTGTCGCACCGCGCACGTGACGAACTGACGACTCGCCGATAAGTCACGGAATAGTATCACTACAATATAAAACAAAGTCCCCCCCACCGTGTCTGCTTGTCTGTCTGAACGCGATAAACTCAAAAACTGCCGAACGGATTTTCATATGGTTTTCACCAAATTGATGGAACGATTCATGAGAAAGGTTAAGGTGTACAATTCATTATGGTTTTATGTAAATTGGCTGAAATATGACGATGATTATTGAAGATATCCAATAGTTATAGACCAATAGAGTAAAACAATGTGTTACAGTGTTTACCCGGATTAACACTTATAGGGTACTTTTAATCCCGGTAGTAGGTACGTTCCCGTCGGATATATTTCGACATACACGCGGGGCCGCGGGCTAAAGCTAAGTTACTAATAAAGTTTAAGGGCGCAATCACATGTGCTCCGCTTGGCAGCTGGGACGTATCTGCGTCAATCGCAGCATCACGATTTTTCGTACAAACATATCTAAGAAGTTTGCCTCATCTCCGTTTTCGTCAGTGCGATTTGCAACTTCTGTCGGGATTGCCTTTGCAAGATCGTGTCTCATGTCGTTATAGTGTGCGTTCAGCAGCTGCTGTCAAATTAAAATTGGCCACTGCGATCGATCTGTGCTATGGTTCCACAATGGTCGAAATTGCCGGTGGTTTTTGTATTTTAATTGATTTTGGTTTTGCTTGCTGTTCATCATCATTCGCATCAAATCAAAATAGTTTATTTGCATAAAATGTGGAAGGTACAAAAGATGTTACTTTCAATTTCAGAGCAAAGTGATCATTCAAATATTTAATATAACTACGAGTATGAATAAAAAAAAATATGTTTTAGGGTTAAAAAGTCTATGAAGGAAAAGAACAATTTATTCATTTCAATACCAATTTAAATTTAAATGTTACACACACTAAAGTAACATAAATAACAAAAAAAACTGGCCAAATGAGAGTCGGACTCGCACACGAAGGCAAAAACAGGTTTCTTGTATGGGAGCCCCCTTAAATATTTATTTTATTCTCTTTTTAGTATTTGTTGTTATAGCGGCAACAGAAATACATCATCTGTGAAAATTTCTACTATCTAGCTAGCACGGTTCATGAGATACAGCCTGGTGACAGACGGACAGCCGGACAGTGGAGTCTTAGTAATAGGGTACGTACGAAAAGGGTATAGTAATACCCTTTTCGTACGGAACCCTAAAAAATTACTACAATGCGTTTCTGAAGTGGTAGGACTGACATGATTTTTTGTTGAGAAATTCGCTGGCTGAATAAAAAGTATGCGATATCAACCATTTTTTCAAAACCACGCACAACTTTTTGTCCTTATCTTTAATCCTAGCGCTTATATCTATGTTTAACATTATGTTTGGTCAGAAAATTCTTTCTGTTATTTGAAAAATACTACAATAAATACAATCATGCTTTTTATTAACATGAAACAAACATGAGGAGCATTATTCTAGAGTAATAAATTGCAAGATATTATGCAGGCCTTTTTCCCTAAGGTGGTGACTGAAAAACGTAAAATGCTAATATTTTTAAGGCATAATAAATATTTAGAAATCTTCACATTTGTAGGCGATGGTA
Organism: Oligia fasciuncula; assembly: GCA_963082905.1. NCBI lineage: Eukaryota > Metazoa > Arthropoda > Insecta > Lepidoptera > Noctuidae > Oligia > Oligia fasciuncula. Next base: position 7,159,666 of record OY720395.1, on the reverse strand, counting down.
ATGTGTGCTTCTCCCGTGAGGCGTATGTTAAACAAAAAATAAAAACTAAAACGTTCTTCATGTTGGTAGTTAAGTAGGTAGGTACTCTCAACGAATTAAAAATGTATATCAGAAAATGTGATACAGTTACATAATAAACTGGCTCCTTTTATTTAAAAAAGTTTCCTAGACTTTCTCTGAAGAAAGGACTAAAAGAGATAAACGCTCAACATTTTTTTGAGAAAATAATGTAGTTCACTTTGCAAGACAGAGGAGAAAGGTTTTATAGAGTCCACTTAACGGAATGAAAACCTACCTACGACTCCTATACATTGACATTTAAAGGAACGTTATTGTATTTCCCTCTAACACTTACTTTCGGGACGGTAGTTAATCGAAAAGGGCTCTAAACATGCTTAAACTTTAAACACAAAACGATCAGCGAACTTGTTACTATTAGAGCGTAGGTACTTCGAATGCTAGTAGCTATAGGAGGTTTCGATAAAGTTCGGTCCCCTGTTGTGAGGCTGTCAGTGAGGCCGAAAGCCGAGCCTTCACTTGAACAATGTTAATAGTTACGTTAACATGGCCTCGTGGATACATGCCTACGTGTCTTCTGAGATGAGCTCATAATTAACGAATATGTAAATTAGATTTTATTCAGTCGGAATTTGAGCCTGAAATCCAATTCTAGTAATTAAGTAATAAAAACATTCAAAATGTAGTCAATCTCAGCGACAATCAATGTCAAAAATGTAGGGAAATTAGAGGTATTTTTGACAGAGTGAGACTGAGATCCGACTGTGAATGTTCTTAAAATTACGAGAATTTCCCTATTGGTCAAAATATATGTAATATGGACGCGTGCACTCGGTACGAAGCTACAAAATGCATGGGACTCGATAAATGGAACCGGCCAATTAGATGAAACAAATGATTAATTTAGATAACTGGGGGCCTAATAAGGCCACTTTGGCAGAATCATAAAAAGATGAATGAAGGGAAGTTATGAATCATAATGGACAGTTTACTGTTAAATTAATCGTAGGTATCAAATACCATTGGTGAAGGATTTTTCAGTTATTTTTTTTTAGTCTGTGCTAAAATACCAATCAATCCAATCCCAATATCTTTGATTATACCTACGTAGTGCAACGAAAAAAAAGAAATACACGGACTGTCTTCGCCATATTGTGATTCCTTTTACGATTCTGCCAAAGTGGTATTTTTAGGCCCCCTTTTTTTTTCAATCAAATGACCTCTCCCGCTCTGGGTGGAGCGGAAGAGAGTGTCAAACTCTTACTGACCCACCCGTGTTCCTTCCTGAGCCCTTTATGTTCCGGGCCAGCGGTAACCCTTTCGGACAATCCCGCTGACCCGGCAGGCTTCGGCCCTACGGGGCCCCTCCTCGATGACATCTCTTTGAGGCGCGCGTGGAACACCTACGCGCCGTCCGGCACGGGCCTGGTCCTAATCGACTTTTAGGCCCCCTTGACTTATGTTCGGTGGGAGGTACTTGGGATATCGACGCGCAAACTGTCACCTTGAGTTCAGCACAATGATTCTAGATAGAAAATCTTAGTCGGTTATTAAAAAAAATCTGCTGTTTTATAAAAATCTGCTGTTTTATACAAAAAGTGCAATATCTACACGGTCAAAATTTATAAAACAGCAGATTTTTTTTAAGTTTGTACAATCACGAGCATAAGTATGTATACCTACACTTAGCTTTATTCAAAGGCAATTTTCTCCTTTATTTTTTTATGAAATTTTATGTTATTTTCGAACCCATAGGTTTACGTAAAGTGTCGTATTTCAACGTTGCATTCGTCATTTCACGAAAAAATCGCAATTGAAAGTTGCCAAGTGTTGACATATTAGTGCTTGTGACTGTACACACAGAAATGTAATCCTATATCAGTCGTAAGAAATGGCAAATATTAGAACCTACCTAGTGTGTCAATCTGCTAAATAATACGAGTAGATTTCCCCGACTGCACATTTGTATGTAGATCCTCCGCATTAAGTCTTCGTTGAGTAACGGTTTTGAGGAATACGTGTTAAGTAATGTTGCTTATCTCTTACACAAACGGTAAAACAGCTCTAAGGGTAATTAGTAATTAGAGAGGGGTAATTAGTGTCTAGAGTGAAGTTGAAAACCCGATACGAATGCCGACAGAACGAGGCTGCTGGCATTTTACAGAAAAACCATTATGAGTAATGAAATTATTATATTTATTACAACAAGATGTTCGACAACTTATTTCTTTGCAGATGACTGTGACTGATAAGTGATAAAAAGACCACTGTGCAGAATAATAAATCTTAATTTTTCTGCCATTCGTACGTATTATTCTTATTAAAAAAATTAAAAAACTTTATTTGAGACCTTGATCCATAAAATAATAGGATGTTAGTACACACTACTTCTAAGCTGTGTTAGGAACAGAGGCGTAGCTACTGCCCGCCGTATCTGCCGTATCAATGATACGGGGCCCCTGGGCTACAGAGGCCCCTAACGTGTGTAAGCAAAAATGAGTAAAATGTTATCCACAATGTCACTTAATCTCGACTATCAGACTTGTCACTATAGTCTATAGAGGCAGAAATTTTAGAAAAACTGAAATCGTCTGTCTTTAGCTAAAGTTATTAATATATCAATTATTTGCCGAAAAAAAGGCAAATAAGTGTATATTTAATTTGAATTGTTTAGCTAGCTCAATTTCTAGAAGGAATCGATAACTTATAGGTACATCTTATCATCATCATCATCAATAAATATTTATTTTAATTTAATGCAAACATTTTTGTTTCTTTTGTGAGAAATCTTTACCCTTCATTTGGGCCCCCCAACTAATTTTGATACAGGGCCCCTTCAAGGCACACTGCGCCACTGGTTAGGAATAAATCATCATCTGCCTAGCCTTTCCCAACTATGTTGGAGTCGGCTTCCAGTCTAACCGGATGCAGCTGAATTCCAGTATTTTATTATGGAGCGACTGCCTATCTGACCTCCACAACCCAGTTACTGGGTAATGCGATACCCCTTGGTAAGACTTTTTGTCAGATTTTTGGGCTTCTGACGACCCGTAACGAATGTCAAAGATCCACAAATGATAGCCAGGACAACGGTTTAACGTGCTGTCCGAGACACGGAGGGGTCTCAGTATGTGAAGATGGTCACCTATCCACGGACCAACCGCGGCAAACGTAGGTTAACTTGATCGATCGACCCGTGCGGCAGTTATTACTTGTTAGGAAATTCCTAACAAGTATCTAATAACAGCCGTACGGGTCAGGAATACATATGGCCCTAAAATTGTGTTCAAACATAACAAATCCGACGTTAACCTCGTTGCCTTCACTCGCGTAACCTTTGCTATATTTTATTGTGATTCCTTGCAGTTCTACTTAACTCCGAATAGGAAAGTAAGTGAGTCTGATCGATGGTTGATGGCGTTAAAATGCTTGAAATGTTCCGCCGGTGACGGGTGGCGTGTTCGCTTCGTGAACGGCGCCATACGTTTGCACAGCCCGCGACAGTTGGCCCCTGTTGATTCGGCACGAAGCCAATTATGTCTGCCTAATATTTCAGACTCCGCGGTGCATAAGACACATTATTTAGGAACAAAAATTGCAATACATATAGGGAATATTACTACAATACACTTGCATTCTCAAATTACTCCCAACATTCTGAGAGCATTCAAGAATCTCCACAAGCTTCGTGTCTAGATGCGATCTCATCTGCATAACCATGCATAAAATCTTATTTTGTGAACAATAATAAATTTGTTAGAGCTTCACTTTTAGCCGGACTTTATGTAGATGATACGAGTGCAACAATATGAAAATTAACCTGTCTGCGAGTCGGAGATATGCGGTTGCTTCACTTTTATTTGCCGCGGATGCACAAAAGTGTGTTGTGGTTCGTTAATTACTGAAATTTTCATGAAAGTCGGCCGAGACAGCCTGAAGCGCATTTTTAATAACAGATCATTGAATTTACTAGTAGGTACGCGAGTGAAATATGAACAAGCTGGTCGAGGCAACAGGAGGGTGGAACTGAGGCGTATGGGCGGTTACGGATGACCGAGTGATAGCTAAAGCTGGCGCTGTGCCGCTCGGCGCTCTGCGCTCGGCCGGCTCACTCGCGCGCTGTCGGCGGTCGGCCCCGCACGGACGCACCCGCACGTCACTACTACGTACGAACTCGCAAACTTTGCCGAACTTTCGAACTGAGGAAAAGTGCGCAGTGCCCCCGGACCAAATTGGATGCAATTTAGTTCATGTGTGCTGTGACGTAGAATAATTCTGTGCATTTACTAAGTTGGAGAAAACTGTCTAGCGCTGAATATTTTGGATTTAAGCATAATTTTTTCGGTAATGGATGACTTTTGATTACTTTATGGGTAAGTTCAAATACATTAATTAACCTGCAATATTTAACTTTAACAAATATGATGAATAAGAAATATTTTGATAGTAATGGATTTTGTTTAAGCTCTTCACAAAGAGTTTAAGAAATAATAAAGCAAATGCCTAGTTCTTAAACATTTATAAGACATAAACCAACCAACCGAGGAATAGGTACATTATTTTTTGTTTCTCATAAAGTAATTACATAAATATGAATTAATCTAATATAGGTTAGGTGAGGCTTAATGAAAAGTAAAAATGTATGTATGCATGTAGGTATGCGTGCATGCAGCATATTTATGAATAATGGATTACATTACTTACATAGAACATATTATTAGGGTTACCTAGTTAAATTAAAATGTTTTACAAAGTTACTTGACAAGGAATAATTTTAAACTACTATGATGTATTAATTAAAAATGTTTTTTTTTTACATTCTATGTATTTTCGCGTTGCTTGGCTTTGAGACTGCTGAAAGCAATTGCTGAATTCTGAAGCCCTGAAGGATTTTCCATTACGAACGTAAAGTTTAAAAGCACAAAACAACAATTTATTCTGATCTGGAAAATGAATATGGAATCTCAGAACTACCGCATGTTGAAAGAAATCTCTTGTTTAGGTTTTTATCGGTAAAGGCCCCGCTGAACATCAAAAAACTCATAAAGTCTGAAAATATTATATCCTGAAAAAAACACACTGCTGTAGCTAAATTAGTGATAGGGTTACATCATGTAGGTACCAAGTTTATTATCACAAATGGTGACGCTATGTAAGCAGGAAGGATATTATAGGTTTAAACTCAGTTCTCGTAAGTTATTTTCAGGAATTGTTATTCTTACTTGTCTTCATTGAATTTCCACCCACAGCAGGCTGGGGAAAGATTTCCTGGTGGAAGTTTAGGCCTTTAGAGCGTCTCGAATTCTAAAAATAGTAAACAATGTTTCAGAGTAGGTTTAATACCGATACAAAGGGGCACAGATGGCCGATGGGTCCGAAAGGTTCTGGAGTGGCGACCGCGTACCGGAAGACGTAGCGTTGGAAGGCCTCCCACAAGGTGGTCCGACGACCTTGTGAAGGCCGCAGGGACCCGTTGGATGCGAGAAGCACAGAACCGGTCGAAATGGACGTGCTTGGGGGAGGCCTATGTCCAGCAGTGGATATCTTACGGCTGAAATTATGATGATATTACCGATATATAATTGATTAAGTAGGTATATCTTCTATATAAAATTCATAGTCCTGACTGACTCATATAGCAACGCACAGCCTAAACCGCTGGTCCTAGAGACATGAAATAATAATGCTGAGCATATGCTGAGCGATAGCCGTTATGCGTGCGTATTTCCCCCAACCTTTTTTTTTTGTGTTTATGTTCTTTATTGCGTCATGTTTACCGCAATTAAACGTATTTTCTTCTTTCTTTCTTTTCTCATCTACCAAACCGCACTGAGCCTGCGTAATGGTTTATGGGCCATTCCCTCTCACAGAGAGACCTGTGTCCCAGCAGTGGGAACGTCATAGGCTTATTATACTATTCAATAAGAGTAAAGATCGCTTCTTTTAAGTAATTTTCGGTTTTGTTTAATGAAATTGCTAGTAATTGATCGTGCATATCAAAATACGGTATTCAGCTGCATCTGGTTAGACTGAATGCCGACCCCAACATAGTTGGGAAAAGGCTAGGCAGATGATGATCAAAGTACTTACGATGGGATTGACATCGTCACATACCTATCAGTCTGCCTAGTCTTGTCCCAACTATGTTGGGGTCGGCTTCCTGTCTAACCATATGCAGCTGAATACCAGTATTTTACATGGAGCGACTGTCTGTCTGACAGTCACAACCCAGTTATTGGGTAACACGATACGCTTTGGTAAAATGATTTTCAGACTTTTCGGCTTCTTACTACCCGTAATGACTGCCAAAGCGTGCTTTCTTGGGCACGGAGGGGTCTCGATGGTATGTAAATATGGTCACCTATCCACGAACCAACCACGGCAAGCGTAGCTTAACCCTTTGGTAAAACTAGTTGTCAGACTTTTGGGCTTCTGACTACCCGTAACGACTGTCGAAGATCTACGAATGACAGCCGGGATAACGTGCCGAGGCACGGAAGAGTTTCAATATGTAGAATAGACCGAACACGGCTAGCGCAGCTTTTTCTTTTCAGGCTGGGATATCATCAAATGACCCCCTCCCGCTCTGGGTGGAGCGGAAGGGAGTGTTAGACTCTTACTGACTAAAACCCACCCGTGTTCCTTCCTTAGCCCTTTATGTTCCGGGGCAGCGGTAACCCTTTCCCGCTGACCTTTCGGACAATTCCGCTGACCCGGACAATCCGCTTGTTGCACGCGCTGCAAGCGCAGCTTAAATTAACATTCAATCGGCACGTGCAGCTGTTACTGTGCATCGTCTCTAATGTGTACAAAATTCCTTCAATAAACAAATAAAAACTCTTATCTAAATGTGTTTAAACACAAAGAGGGTTTCTATGCAAGATTAATACTATCAACAACTCAAAGGCACGTGCTTTCTAGGAACTGCTATCTTACCCAGAGCATTAATACTAATACTAAATCTACAAGATTTAAAGCTCCGTATAATCCATACTTTTAGTGCTTTAAGATTTCCTTTTACACTAGAACGTGGAGATCTCGCTAAGTCTAGACCTTAAGCTAGCACTAAATGCTTCGCACTACGGTCGCATGGATGCACTTACAGAAGCAAGCCACGTGCGCAAACACCTAGATTTGGAACAAATATTTGGTTGTTGAAATATTTTAGCATAGTGCGGAGTCCAACATGTGACCAAAGGCACTTTGTCTTTAACTTTTAGGTCAGTTGGGCTTGGCTCCCAATCCTAAGGTCTAAGCTAAGTAGAGCCTTTTTGAATTATATAACTGGTCCTTTAAAAAGAATATGAAAATTATTCTTTATCTAAACTATTTCTATACTAATATTATAAAGAGATAAAGTTTGTGAGGTTGTAGGGGTAATCTCTGGATCTACTGAACCGATTTTGAAAATTCTTTTACTAATAGAAAGCCACGTTATTTGTGAGTGTCATAGGCTATATATTATTTTTATATGTATAAATGAATATCTTAGAAGATATCAGAGATTTATAAAGCGGGGGCGGAGCGGCTGGCGGGGCGGTACGAAGTTCGCCGGGTCAGCTAGTTTAATATAAAGAGAAAATAATTGTTTTTTTTTTGTTTCTTTGTTTCGCTTTCACGCTAAAACAACGCAATGGATTTGGATAAAATTTGGCACATGGGTAGACCATGACCTATCCCAATATTCCCACGGGATGGAGACTTATGCTTGTGAAACCGCGGGGCGCAGCTAGTCATTAATATATATTATGTAAAAGCTTCAAAGCTAGATATGGCTAAAATCAATGAATTAGTACTTCTTATTGGATATTGGTGAAGATACGACAGAGTTATTTTGAACCAATTAGCTGTCAATAAGACATTAGGAATCTGGTAGAAGTTATCAGCCCATATTTTCGCTACATTAAGTCCATCCAGATGTGACTTATATTAGTGGCGTAGGTACTAGAGTGACTCAAACTGTTTCAACACATTTTGTTAAATGTAACATAGCGTTAGATCAACTTAGATCTACTAAAATGAGCTAACAGCTAGGTGGCACAACTGCACCTAATGTGCATGATTTTGTAGTATCTAGATTTAAAAGAAAGTTCATGGAGTTTCCTGCCCGTCCTTCTCCATAGAGAATTAACTGAGCGACTTCTTGACAGTTAAAAAGTACCTGTAAATGGTTTAATTTAAGAGTTAGCAGACAAAAATATTCGCATCAAACGTAAGCACCACACACAGTTATCTTGCAAAATGCCCCTCCATCCAAGACCCCATCGATATTTGAAGCATTCAGCCGAAAAGTCCTCGTTAGTTAGTTGTTAAGCCATTTCAAAAAGTTTAAACGACCCCCAGAAAACCTAGAAATGTAACAAATATTTCCCATCCTTTTACGGGATCCCTAAACCGGACGTTCCGCGTTCCGCCTCTGCGCAGTTTGGGTCGTCCAAAGTGTACCTATTAAAAATGGCTGCTCTACACAAGAGGCCATTTTAGAGGCACTTAAACATCCATTGACAAATTACTGGGTACCTACAAACATAGAAAGGCCTCTTTCGCAGTTTGAGGAATGATATACGTTTGCAGAATTCCCACAAATACACCAGTAATAATTATGGCAATATTTCAGCAAGTGGTACTATGCCTAGAATTTTATTAACATCTAAGATGATGTAAAACGATATTGTACATACTCAGGTACCTACTGAGTCAATTTTTTATTTGTTTTGTGATTATTGGGTCACAAATCGGGCAATACAATATAACTTACATACTAGGTAAACTTGAAGTATTAAAAAAGTATTTTATAAATAAGCTTTTAAATAATATGCTGCCATTGGACTAATTATTATTAGTCGAATGGTTGCACTGGCTGATCTTAATTTTAAAGGACAAAGAACAAAGGACAGATAGGCAGTTCCTCCATGTAAAATACTGGTATTCAGCTGCATTCGGTTAGACTGGCAGCCGACCCGTGCGTAGTTGGGAAAAGGCTGGGCAGATGTTGATGACTAAGGTTCCGGAGAAAATATGAAAATGCTGCCTCACACAGTTGTAGCTGGATGAGAACTTTATAATAACTTTACGAAAATTATTAGGGTACTTTTAATTCATAATTTTTACAACAATTTGGTGTAAGTGGGTACTAAGTAAAGATCCCATAGCATGGTATAGTATACTATACCATGAAGGACTTTGACAGTCAGAATGAAGACAAGAGAACTGTCACCAGTGGTACTGCAGGTAACTTAGCAAGGTTTTGGTGTACTGGGTACTAATAAGTTATTGATTGATTTTACCAATGTCAGATAACTTTTATCCGTGACATAAAATTGACATCTGACAGTTCGAGTACGTAAAAACTGTCAAAATTCAAAATTTATACTCAGTTTATGATAAAAGTTTGTTGGAATGCGACCTCAGTGCAACAACAAAATGTTTACTTTTATTGCTCGTCATTATTCTATGGTTATTTGCCATAACGTAAAACATGCATGTTTAGAAGAAAGTTAAACAAAGGTGACTTACCAATTTACGCTTACCAATTTACGTGCTATGGCAAAAAGATTCGTTTTCAGAAACAAGAACCAAATGATTTAATCAAAACAGTATAATGTTTACCTCCCTGTATATAAGTTTCAGTTGTGGCCCTTGCTAAAAGAGTTAAAGGTTAATTGAACGCCAAAGGTGAACATGTAGTACATTCAAAGTTCCCCAATTACAGTACCTATGAGTACGTCCCATTTGACCTGTTTGAAAAATTAATAAGGACTTTGGAATAAGGTCGTTCTTCAAAAAATTAAATGATAATATTTTACATGGAGTTTTCGTTTTTACTCGGTGTTTCAGCAATGCTTGGTGCGTACAGTTAGGGAAATTAATTGTTATCAAAACTGACACCCTACGTCACTTTGCCATGTTATAATAGGAAGGTCGTTATAATGAAATGTATAGGTACCTATTTTATCTTTAAATTCAGTTTGTTCAAGTTGGGGTCTTATAACAATCAATCTGCCTAGCCTTTTCCAACTAAGTTTGGGTTAGCTTTCAGTCTAACTGGATGCAGCTGAATACCAGTATTTTACATGGAGCGATTGCCTATCTAACTTACTTCCACAATCCAGTTACTGGGTAATACGATACCACCTTGGTATGACTGGTTGTTAGACTTTCGGGCTTCTGACGACCTGTAATGACTGTCAAAGCGTGCTTTCCGAGGTACGGAGGGGTCTTCATGGTATGTAAAGATAGTCACCCATCCACGGAACAACCGCGGCAAGCGTAGCTTAACCTGATCGATCAGCCCGTGCGGGTTTATCCTCTCGTTTGTTAGGCAAGGTAATTAAGTTCGGTAACAATAGAAAAAGTTATTTTGTGTTATGTGACAGTTGAGCTCTTATTACTTAGCCATTGTGCTCCTCACAAATGACAGTTGTGATATGAATATATAGATAAACTAGGCGCGCCGCGGTTTCACCCGCATAAGTTTCGATCCCGTGGGAATATCGGGATAAAAAGTAGCCTATATCCCTATCCAGGGTGTCAGCTGCCTCCACACCAATTTTTATCAAAATTGCTCCAGTCGTTTGAGCGTGAAGAAGTAACAAACATTTAAACACACACACACACACCCCCACTCACAAACTTTTGCCTATAAAATATTAGTGTGATAAAGTTAATTTCCCTTACTTTACTTGGTTTCCAATAAGACAATATCTACAAATGTCAAGTTAAGTATAAAGTATGTGGCATCTGTGTAACGCCCCACTTCCCTAAATAGTAATGCAAGTAAGAGCGAGGGTCAGTAAACAAACCTTAAGTTAAGGACGTAATGAAACTGTACGTTGTCCCTGTAAGGTATGCCCTTTTCTTTGTCCTACCGCTTCGTACGTAACTACCCAAGGGCTCTCCTTAATTTATAGGTACTCGTCTATATCATACTCGTTTACATCTTTGATTGTAAATGTGAAAGTTATTTTGTTTTTTTTTATTGAAAAAAGGTAAGTTGTGAAAGGTCAGCAAGTCACACGTGGGAGTTTTTTTTTTAATTTACCCTCATCGGGTCATCCAACAAAATATAACCTAGTTATTTTTTGTTAAAAAATCTAAAACATATTTTTACCCTAGAATAGAATAGAATACTCTTTATTATGTACACCATATAAATTACAAACATAATTATAGAAACTGTACAGAGGGTGACACAATGGGCGGTCTTATCGCTAAAAGCGATCTTTTTTCTTTTTTTTTTTCTCCCTAGGTACTTTTTGTCGAGATTTCAGCTTCGAGGCTGCACTTGATATGATTAGATCTATGAAATCAAATTGATATAAGGAACATTTCGATGATCACTAGTAGGAAGTTCTACATTATAAAAAGAGCGATAAAAAAAATATATTATTGTATTTCTTTTTTTTAAATATTATACGTGGTGTCCCTGGAAGTATGGTTCAAATTAAATAGGGGCGTGGGTAAGGTCATTTCCAAACTTTTTAACCCTGAGAATGCCGGTGAAAAAACCACGACCAATTTTTGTTTTTTTCAATCACTTCGCAGTGCTCAAAAAGTTTGGAAATGATCTTGCCGACGTCCCTATCCGATTTTATCCATACTTCCAGAGTCACCCTGTATATTACTCTATACTTCTCTCTCTCTTTATTTTTATTTATCTTTTATTACTATTATTTCTTGTAGAACTTTTGAATAACCTGTCGAAGCAAATGGTTGAAGTATTAATTTCTGTTGTTATCAAAATCCTTATGAGATAAATTAAATTTCCTTCTATTCGAGGTGAAACTAAATAGTCACAATATACACATTATATAATTTTTCCTCCTTGTTTTTCCTGCAGGACCGACTGTCACGACTCCACGGATTTCATCCCTCTTCCATATCTTTTCTTAATCTATGAGTAACATAAAGAGGCACAACACAATTTTATTTCTTTGAATGTGTGAGAGAAAATACATAAGGCCCACTTGAACCTCATTTATAAAATAAATGAGCGTCGAGTACGACTTTATGTACATATTTTTCGTACTCGTTCAAGAACTAAGAAAGTATTTTTTTCGTTTCAGCGGCGGCGAAATGTTGAAGCTTTCAGAGTTTATTTCAGTAAAGAGCAATTTTATAAAACTGTTAATTTACCATTTTGTACATTGGCAAAGCTTTTCATTTTTATCATAATGTCTCATGAAGAGGATCTTGTGGAGGTCAGATACTTATGTAAAATACTGGTATTCAGCTGCATCCAGTTAGACTGGAAGCCGACCCCAACATAGTTGGAAAAAAGGCTAGGCAGATGATGATTTCTTTTGAAGAGGTATATTAAAACAGTCATTTTATATGCTTGGGCAGTGGTGGCCCAGTGGTAATGGCCGCGACTTATGAGTTATAGGTTCGAACCTAGACAGGCGATTTGCTTTGTGTAACTTATTTCATCACCACTGCTTTTAAAACGGTGAAGGAAAACATCGGAAGGAAACCGGCATGTCCTAGAACCAAAATTCGAAGACATGTGACCTCTACTAATCCGCACTGGGCCCGCGTAGAGGATTACGGTCCACTCCCTCTCACAGCGATACTGCTATAGCAGTCTTAAAAAATAGTCATAATACGAGTAGATATTAAAAAAGGTCGCAGTGGCCCAAGGATAGCCAAGGATCCTGCCTCTACCTTAAAAAAAAATGCTGGCACTATTTGTTTCTGATTTCCTTTCTTAGTGAGCATAATGAACGACTAGACAACATCCCTTAATAGACTGTAGGTACTATATGGTTTCCAACTTGTTACTTCCAATTCACAGCGGTTCATACAGTTATTATTTAGCAGCGTACTTTTAGTTTGCCAAAAATAGCGTGTAGCCAGTTTACGCTTTACTGAAACTAACCGCGTTATTTTAGGTTCTGCATAAATTATTATTAATGCAATGTGTTGATCCACTAATCGTTATAAAGTGATTTATCATCCATTGGTCAACGTTCCGAATTGATATAGACTAAATTGATTATTAGAGCCTCTAATCTATACTAATCTTAGATACGAATTGAACTTCGTAATATTTCTTAAGAAACGTATTAAAAGTTCATTTCACCTAATTGTAAAAGTGTTATTTTTAAACAATTTACAAAATAAATATCGGGATTTTTAGGATGCATGAAGAAGCCTCCTCGTGTAACGCAGTTTGTTCCGCCAGTTACTCAACTGAACCGACCGCGCGTCGCATCCTGGGCAGTCACACCCAACACCTTATTTGACTGGCCAATTCTTCCCTTGCGGTGGTAGGGTTAACGCCCGCCTGGTTTGCGACCTGCGGGGCAATTGCGTAACACATTATCAATCGGAATCGGTTTCATTTTGACAGTTCAACAACATTCATTGCGTTATGTACGTGTTGAGCAGACCATTTTTTCGAACTTGTGAAGCAATGGATTAGCAATTTGCTTTAAAATTATTCAGATTCCGACTGATAGTGTGTTACGCAATTAGGGTGCTGGTTTCCTGGTTTATCGTAAGTAATTCATTAATGTACCTACATACTAGCTCTGCTCATGAATGTCATCATTATTATATGATTTTCTATTGTGTTACCTAACTTTTTTTATCCATAATCTAAAGTGCCATAATTTTTTTGTCCTAATCATCATTTATCCGAATGATAACTTGCCCGAACGTAATGTCACATAATATCACATGCGATAAAATTGAAATCCCTAATGAATGCCCTAAATTGGTTTGTTATAAATATTACAATCATTAATATACAAAAGACTTAAAACCGTTTTCAATAAAAATTATAAGTCTAAATTCAAATTATTTAATCATTATATCCTAATAATGTTTGTAAAACAAATTTGTATTACATGCATGCAACATGCAAGCAAGCATGTAAGCAAGCATGCAAGCGAACATGCAACATGCAGCAGGCATGGTTTCTGTCACGGCTCAGGCGCTGCGGGTCTCCGGCGGTCCCACGTGTGCTAATCGTCGCCGCGTCGCAGACGGCTTTCGCTCACCACTGCTGTTTCGGCTTGCTGCGCGGCGGCTCGCTAGCAGCCTCCTGCTCCTCAGCCCGCGGGCCGCCTCACTTCTACGCGCCTACGCGATTCTAAATTACACTCTAGGGGTAGGGCAGACAAGACTGCGTAGTCGGATTTACAGCGATTCGTTTCTGTGACTAAAAATATTTTTTAACGGGTAGTAATAAAAGCTCCGACAAAAAAATAAGAACTGTCCTTACTCAAAATATTAAATCTACTGCCTAAAATACTAACTTTCCGACTACTTTTGTCCGAATAAAAATGACGAAACGACCGAATGAGATACTGAAATCTTCGGAAAATAAACATGACTGTTTATTGCTATAATACTTTTCTACCAGCTTAAATTACGTTCTACTGAAAACTAATCTCTAATCAATTAATATTTATTTATTTTTGTTTGGAAATTTATTTATTATTTGAAAGTACAGATTATTTTTCGTAGAATTGTAATTTGAATGAGCTCATTTTTGTGAGTTAAATTAATTTTTTTTTTTCGGTTAATTTTTCGGTAATTCATTTTAACACAGCTTAGTTAGTATTACATTCAACCACATATCGCCGGAAGTTAATTTGTTTTTCGGAAGCAATATTATTTCCCATTTTTAGCAAATGTTTTAGGACTAACAATTTTATTATAAGTGAACATTCGGAATAACACACACATTCTATAATACAATACATAAGACATATGTATTTCATGCAAAATTAGGAGATTCAATTATTATAGTACTCGACATTATGACTAAATAGTTTTAGAAGTAAAGATAATTATGTAAAACAAAATTTCGAATTTGTGAACATTATGGTTACTGAAGTTTATAGCAAACGTGTTATGGATAATGATTTTCGGACAAACAATTTTAGGAGAAGAAAGGGAGTACCTCATTATATATTCAAAATATCTCTCATTAAAGTTTTGTAGTATATTTCTTAAAAATTCTATAACCACAATTATTTTATTTATAATTTTTTTTTTTATATTTTTTTTTTTTTATTAATACTGTTAAATCTTCTTTGACCATCTTTCTTGACATCGCAAAACACAGTATTAACGTTTGTGCATCTATACTTGCTTTGCAAATTGTCGGTACTTTGGGACCATGCGTTGCGGACACTATTCTGTTCAAACAACCCGTTAATTGCAATGTGGACTTAGTGACTACTATTCTGAAAAACAGTTCCATCATAATTAACAGAAACAACAGTCACCCCACTATTTTGTTTAATTAACATAGTAGAATAATCTACAAAGTTAAACATCATAGCGTAAGCTTTTGAATTAACCCTATCTGAATTTAAATTCAAAAACCGTAGTAAGTTATGTAGACTTTTCAGAGTTCTGTGGTATTATTTTACGTGGTTAGAAGCGAGTAAACTTTTCATTCTGTAAATGCGGTTTATTTGATTTAAGCGGTGGGTACACGGGAGAGTAGATATGCAGGTACAGAACCCACCTAATTGAAATCACGCAAACTACAATGTTAAGTGAGGTTGTGGGGAAAGTAGGTACTTGCTTATGTGGTTTTGTGAACTCTATTTGTAGAACATGTTCTTATTTATTTTAGCTTAGAGTGTAGAGGACGAAATACAGGTTGTTCTTTTTATAGAAGGAATACTTTTTGTAGTAAAAGAATGAAATTTTTATTTAATACAATATACTTGCAAATTTTTATAAATGCTATTTCATAGGCATTGAATGGTACTACCTACTATTCAGTGTTATTTTGATACATAAAAAGTGGTCGCAAGAAAAAACAGTAGATGGACACTATGGATACGTAATGATGCGGAAACCAGATAACAGTCGCTTTGTTTAAAATAAGTACAGATATTTGGCCGTATCTGGGTAAAAAAAGGTCGACGTCAACATAGCGGATAAAAAGAAATATATACCTACTTAGGAAAAGGCGACTAAAGACGGAGACTGACTTGGAACGTTTGTTTGTAAAATTTGTAACGCGTTACAGTAGTCAGTGCAGCAAGCCGAACCGCTCAATGCGAGCGCCAGATCCTCGACTCGACTGTCGGCTTTTTCATGAATTCTTTTGAAACGCGTTTACAGTATCGGTGCAGCGAGCGGAGCCGTTCGATGTAAGCATTGCAAACGCATTTTTAGCAAACAAGTCGGTGCAGGTCATCCAATATAGTTTTGTATTTTCTTCTTCTTCCAATAACAATAACTAAACCGGAATAATTAATAAAGTGGACACAACATATAATGGAGCACACTCGAGTCAAGTGCTCGAAGCGAGCTTTCGCCACGTTTAGTGTATCGCCGTTTTGTTACTAAGAAATGGGCCGCTACCACGAACACCGGTCGCTTCGCTCGCTCGGCTAGCTTCGCTCGCTCGGCTCGCGCGCCTTGGGCCTCAGTTCTAACCTAACATAATGTAAACCTTTTTGATCGGGGTGGGCCTAGTGTAGTTAATGTGACCAATTCGGCTCGCGCGTGGTTAGTCACAATTCCAACCTACTCTTACCCGTTTGCTCGGGGTACTAGCTTAGTTACTGCAACCATCTGTGAGAAAAGAAGAAAAAAAAAACCGGGCAAGAGCGAGTCGGACTCGCGCACCGAGTTTTCCGTACCATTATATGTTTTTAAAATTTCATCGGCGAGGCCCATATTAATCAGAGAATTTTAACACTGCACGCTGCGGAGTAGAATATTGCAGTTTTAGGTCAGCGCCATCTCTTGACCGGTAGTAGAACTAATGTAACTTTGGTTGATGATTTCTGAAAAAGTGTGCTATTTAGAGACATCGTTTTATTTTTCCTGTTATCTTTACATAAACTTCTATCACATAGACTAATTTCAGATTTTTCTCTATGAAACTTTAACTTTTCTGGAGAAAAAGGGGGAACGGTATTTTTACATTTTTCATCAAAAGTCGAAAACAAT
Source organism: Oligia fasciuncula (assembly GCA_963082905.1). NCBI lineage: Eukaryota > Metazoa > Arthropoda > Insecta > Lepidoptera > Noctuidae > Oligia > Oligia fasciuncula. Next base: position 7,142,719 of record OY720395.1, on the reverse strand, counting down.
GCGGCCTAAAAAAAAGAAAAAGTGTTTGAGAATGTTCAAGCTGCGCTCTTTCTAGTAGCCCCACTTCGAATTTTTCAGACCACCTTTCAGTCCCTGTTGCGAAAAAAATTTTTTTTATATCTTTCTTATTTGCAAAATAGTAGAAATAAATAAAGAAAAAAGTTTATTTGGACACAGTTCGTGAAACACAAAATACAAAATTAACAAAATAAAAATTTTGTTTCAACGACAATAGTGTGTGCCTCACGGCTGCGCGAAAAAGGTTAATTTCAGTTTTCTAATGAACCCTTAGGGAAAACGGTAGTTGGGCAAACGTTATCTAAAACAATTCTAAATTTCAAGTTGATAGCATTAGTAGTTCTTGAGATATCCAACTGTGACAGACGGACAGACTGACAAATAGACAGACAGACTGAGTCGCACCATAAGGGTTCCTTTTTACCATTTTGATACGGAACCCTAAAAAGAGGCTCAGTTATTAAAAAAAACTGTGCATCACACCAATTTTTTTTTGAGTTTCAATAATTTGAACAAGCGTTTATCATTAGAAGGTTAATAAGTTTTTAGAAGATCAGTTACTTAAATATTTCCTTTAGGAAAAACAGTAGGTACTTCAGGTGAAAATTTTCGGACCTAAATAAGTTCCAAAAAATGTCATCCTGACTTTCTTTAATTTAGTATATTCAAGTGATTCTCCATAAGTTACAGCGGCAGAGCGCTCCACTATTATAATAAGTCCGCCGCCGTCTGTCCTGACAAACTTTCGTTGTTTGCGGCACCTGCATTTCTCAGTTTCAGAGACAGTAATAACCCACTTTAGAATTATTACTTCATAAGAGCACACGAAGCCAAAACTAAGCGAGTCACTCCTTTGATTGTAAACATTGCACAATTATTATTAAGCATGTCTTATTAGAATAATCCAAACATCAATTTACACGCCGTAATTCGGTAGGTATGTAAAGAAAAAAAATCCTACGCTGATTCCAATACCATTTCGAGCTTTTAGGTTTCTTAACCTTATTTTTTCAAGATGGAGTTTATTTTAACATAAACAAATAATACCACTTGACTTTCATTTGACCTCCAAATGACGTCAAAAAGTAAGCAGATTGGGAATACTTTCGGTGCCTCTCATGATAAAAAAAGTCAAGTCATATTATAATGTCAACTATATGGATGACCATAATAATTAATGCAGTAATGCGAAAATTTTGTCCTTTAACTTTTTATTTGGTCTTAGCCCTAAAATATCTAAATCTATAAATTAAAAATCTTAAAAAAATAGGTACCTACCTGAAAAAAACTTGACATACCGAATTGGAGCTGCATTATGTTATATAAAATAAGCTTACCGTAAATTAAGTGTATCCAACGTCTGATATTCAGTTTCATATAACCATGAAGAGTACATAAACGTTAATTAATAGCATCCTTACGTGCGCCGAGGTACTGAACCCGATCTCGTTCGATACTAGTTAGCGCTGCGGAACCGGCCTGGATTAACAATGACTCCAGAAATAGTTGAATCAATTGACGAGAGAATGTGTCTGGGTGTGATATCGATCAGCCAACAAAACGGAGAATGAAGATTATTGTAACGCACACGACACTCTAGTTCTACAATGTAAGTGGAAAATAAACGGATATCTATGGTGTAAACGTTCAGTGGTCGAGGCTTCCAACTCACATTAGTTCGGTTGTTCTGTCCGATGTTCTGATGTTACAACCGAGTTTTATCCCTTCCGTTGAGCTCCGTCGATCGTTTAGTCAATGCTTCAGTAAACGCGTGTTTTGTTTTCACAGATTTACAGCAGCAATGTTATAGAAAGCGTGTTCTATAGCGAGGTCAAGTTATTAAAGTTTATCGACTCCATGCGGCCGCTACACTATATCCATCGCGTTTAATGTGATAATGATAGCATAAACGTTTCAATATAATTTGGTAACACACTGTTTCTATAGGCGTGTTGGCAGTACTTTAGGCTCTATTCATAGCCTAAAGGGGATAAAGGGATTATTTAGCCATGTACGTTCTAACTAGAACTCAGAGGCGGCGAAAAATGGAATCAATAGGCTATGACAATCGGATTTGTCATTGATGTATTATACTGTACCTGGCAGCTAACGAGGACGCAGCTGTAAGCTGTTTATAAGGTTAACAAAAGGTACCCATTGAAAGTTAGACCAATTCAAATGTTACTCCAGTTGCATTGAATTTGCAAAATCAATTGGACAAAACTTAGTTGAAATGGGTAAAATATTGGCTGCCGCACAAACTAGTTCCTAGTGTATGGATTACTAGTCTCGACTTGGATAATTAATGAAAGTTTCGCCAAGTTCAGCCAAGCGTTTGGCCAGTGAAAGCTTGGAACAACAGCAATGCAATCAGAAGCAGTGCAAATATTTTGAATAGCCGTTTTAAATACGGGCGTCTTTTATTTTAGTCCACCGTTGTTCGGAAATATAAATTAAGCTTATTCCTCTTTAGGCTCGGTATTGGGTTAATGTCTCTCCACTGATCACTACGTAATATTCCCGCGTACATTTTAAGCCAACATGAACTGAACTGAACCCCAAGCTTGGCGCATTCGTCGACAATTCGGAACCAGAAGTACTTATTAGAATTTAATAGCAGCGGAGACATGTCAACGGATTCGTTAATAAAGTGTCCTTTAACCGGAGGATTTATTGACCCGGAGCAGTTTACTAATAAATAAGCGAGTAGCGTCCGCAGGGGCAGGCGGCGGGCGGAGTGCGTTTCTCAAGCGGTCAATTGATTAAACGAAGCAATTAAACAATCAGTCCTCAATGGCAGCGGCGATTGTCGCAAATGAGTGCGGGTTCGACATCTGCGTGCTCCACGACGTTCGTTAGCTCCATGTATCACACCATAAACATTATATTTATGTGTTCATCTGGACGTCGTACATTTTGTACCGAAGCTACTAAAAATACTCGTGTAAACAAAGTTTCAGTCGCTAATTAATGTCACAGTCAAAGTTAATTTGATGAGGTTAAACCTACCGCGCTGTGGCGTAGCAATCTATTGAATGAATTCCTAAAAATATATTATCGTCTAGACATGATTTAATTTCTTGCGTAGTGTATTTTTTGTTTAGAATTAAAACTTATGCTTGTTTTTGATGATTATGATTACGAACGTTTTTTCATCAAATAAAACAAAAATCTCGTTTTGTTTTCTTGTTTAGCTATTGTAGCAAACAAGAATAAATAAACCGTGTCTGTGTAATATTCGGTGTTTATAAATAGGCAATATTTGTTAACCCCTCCACAAAGAAACTATCAAACTAAAGTAGTTATTGCTCACGATCACGATATGACATAGTTCCTTTATGTAAAACGTCTCATTTTATTCCGGAGCCCCTTTCCGGGCGTGTGACACGTTACATTTGTATTGCAATAAACAAGTCACAGGATAACTTTATAGAGCTATGAATCGTGGCTCTCTGGGTAGCTGTAGCGAATTATTCTAAAATTAAGCTGTATTTATTGGAGGACAGTTTGGCGAAACAGTTCGAAACGACTGTGACATCCGGGCCGATCAAAGTGATCGAGAACGAGCGTCGAGTTGGCGTTTTATTGCGCGCTCGACGCGGACGCGGCCTGTGTACACTGCGCGACTGTGCGTAGTGTACGTACAGAGTACACCGCCGCCACCGCCGCCATGCCGGATAATTGACTCTCATCCAGCCATATGAATGGTAATGCCAAATTTAGGTGCAATCCCCGCGATCGCGTGCTGTTCTACGTAAATTGAACCTACAAAGTTGACGATCATAATATAAATTCAAAAATGTTAAAGTCGTTGTAAATATTGTAGCAGTTAATGCAAACAAGCTGTGTTGGGTTTAAAGATGGCTATTATGCATAAATTGTGTGGCGTGGCTTGTTAGCATCCTTTCGTTTCTTATTCACAAAGGCGACCTAAGAGCATGTAGTTGTAGCTTGCATAATAATTTCACAATCTGTTTTTTGTGAAGCTATCGATTAATAAATTATGTCACAAATTACAAAAATAAGTGGGTACTTCAACTAAAAGAGAGTCTGACGCATTTATTTTGACTAGAAAATTATGCTGATACAGAATAGTAATTTAGTAAACAAAATAAGCGTTCCAGTTTTTTATTTACGACTGAATTCATGAAATTAATTCCTTATAAATATTTAAAAATTCAAATTAGCCCGAAACTCCTTACGGGATTTTATTCGGAAAAGTTTTTTCGTTAGTTAATTACAATAACCATAAATTAACAGGGCTGATGTCAGTGTGACGAGCGTGTCTGTGAACAAGTGGCTAGTATGCCACGTAGGTACACACACACACGCTGTGTGTGTAACTGAGGTCACGTTGTCGCCAAGTTTTCCATATGTTCGGGGCTGATGTTATAACAGTTAATCCCCTGCCGCCCGGGCCTGCGCGGGGCCATATGTCACCGGCCCATTAAACTCGACACCCTAACAAAAAATAATTACTTCACCATACAGCTCCACAGTCCACAACTCGTTCAATTTGTGTTTAATCTCCTTAAAGCGCGACGGACGTAATGAAATTAAAAAGTCACAAATAAACGAACTAAACAACCCCTATGGGACGTATGGGTTTGTTAGTACTTATTGTGAGACGTGATCGGAGATAACAAGGAATGCTTGTGTGTAATCATGCGTGAGAGTGGGGCAATTAGGTACAGGAAAGTTCTTATGAAATGAAATTGTTTATTCTGTACCGGAGGAATCACTTTTACATGTCAAATTATAAAAAAAAAAAATTAGATGAGGACAGCGTTTCCTATCTGACTACTCTGAGAAGGAAGGCCGAAACAAACTCAGAGGTCCAGTTTCTTTTAAAGTCCAAACATAATCTTGGTCAGATCATGTGAGGACCATGTAGATTGATGTCTGAATCTGAAATGGTCTTTTGAGGAAAGTACCACACAAAGGATTATGCAAATTTTGGTCCCACCCTCCAATAGCTACATGTTATACATCGTTGGATAGGTATTTTTGAGCTGAACAAAAGTTATTATGGCACCAAGTTCCAAATCTTAGTCTGTTCAGAGTTATGCATTATTAAACATGCCAGTTTAACAATAGCCAAGAGTAATGCTTTTCCCGAATACAATGAACTTTTTTAATTAATACTAGTATTATCATCTACGTATGTCGATTTCGTGTCTTGCTCGATCGATCAGGTTAAGCTATACTTGCCGCGGTTGGTCCGTGGATGGGTGACCATCTTTACATATCAAGACCCCTCCGTGCCTTGGAAAGCACGTTAAGCCATTGGTCCCGGCTGTCATTCGTGGATCTTGACATTCGCTAGTCTTACCAAGAGGTATCACCCAGTAACTGAGTTGTGGTGGTCAGATAGGCAGTCGATCCATGTAAAATACTGGTATTCACCTGCATCCAGTCAGACTGGAAGCCAATTCCAACATCGTTGGGAAACTGCTAGGCAGATGATTATCTACCTATCTACATGTAAATAGTAAGAAAAAATTTATTCGGGAAAAGCATTACTCTTGGCTATTGTTAAACTGGCATGTTTAATAATGCATAACTCTGAACGGACTAAGATTTGGAACTTGGCGCCATAGCCGCTTCGGTGATGTAGGTACATTTGTGATGACGTAACCTTGGGACGCGGGTCACCCAAGCGGATAGTGACTTTTGTTCAGCTCAAAAATACCTATCCAACGATGTATTACACGTAGCTATTGGAGGGTGGGACCAGCGTTCATACAAATCCTGGCATCGTCCTTTGAGTGAACCTGTCCAGTCAGTGCAAGCATTTGTCAGTAATCGTGTACATATGTAGTTATATTTGAATAGTGCAGTAGTTTTATATTTACAAACTGTGTAAATAATAAGGTTTGACAAATAATGTTGAAAGGGGGCTATACATGCTATACGTAACCGATGAGGAATTCAATCATGCGCAGTTGAAATGAAATTATTTATTGAGCCGAGATCCTTTGTTGGCAGAATGCAATTAATAGATAGACTATGAGGCGATTCACTAATAATAAGGTAGCTTTAATAGGTGTAATGTACAGTTTATAGGATCATATATCATAGTCAGTCTCCACAGTGAAAAATATAATTTACTACGAGCATTTTGCCCTGATTTTTTCCGCGTTGGTTTTGAATATTCCAATACAAACTTCAGCATCCCATTTTAAACAATTCCTCATAAATATTCAGGATGAAGTAACCTCTGTCCTTTCCAGGTCCAAAGCTAACTCTTTGTCAAAAATTATTTGATTATTTTAATGTGACCTATATTTATAACGTTTTGGTTTTATGTACTCTATGTATTTCCATTGTTCTGTTCCATTTTAGAGCCTCAGAGAATTTCAGGCTACTTAATATGCAAGAGAGTGTACTTAAACTTATGCTCTATACAAACTTACTGGGCACCTCAAGTTAAATATCAAACTATCTCATTTCTGTGTACATTTCCATCGTCGGTCTTGGCTGAGCTCTTAACTCTTTACTCTTAAGAAATTATTTCCATATGAGGTGTAGTGATTATCGTCAGGTTTCCTGGTTATGTCGAAGATTAGGCTCGGATTAGGTCGAGAGGCGGTGGTGTTAGCCAGAAAAGGTTCTAACGATCTCCGACATGTAAGGAGGCTGAGTATCACATGTTAACTGCTACTCTCCTGGTAATTGGTTGTTGCACGTAATGCACGTGTCGAGGTGTATACCAGCATACTAGGACTTTATAGAGGTAGTGTAGTATGTGTTTAAGCATGTATCGTACCTAGTTAAATAAATACAAAACGGACTATCCTTTCTTACAGCGGGAATCAAGACACAAAATAGAATGTCAAGCCAAGTTCGCTGAGCAAAAGGAACAACATACATTTTAAAGAACCTGATTAATATATCAAATCCTGAAGCTATGATTCATTTAAAGAATGTCTATTCGTCTAGTCGCTTTTAACGTGTACGTCTTTTTTTACATCGTTCTTACATATAAATTCAACATTAATGGTGTACTTAACTAATATTTTTGCAAAAATATAATTTAAAAGAGTGTCCATGGAGTTTCTTGCCCGTTCTTCTCCATAGTTACCTACGTTTAGGAATGGGCAACTGGCTTCATATTTTCTGACTGACCGACTTCTTGACATTTCAAAAGTGCCTGTAAATGGTTTAATTAAATAAATGCTTTGAGTTTGAGATTCAAATTAACACTCGGTTTAATCTCAAATATTTTATCGACGAAGTCCGCACGTCTTTTGTACCGAACTTGATCCCATTTCACATCTATTTTGTTTTGGTTCCCATGTCACATTGTGCGCTTATCTGGGGGCCTAAAAAGGCCACTTTGGAGAATCATAAAAGGATAACATTATGAATTATAATATGGCGAAGACAGTCCGTGTTTTTCTTTTTTCACCGCACTACGTAGGTACAATCAAAGAGATTGGGATTGGATTTGGATTGGATAATTGGTATTTTAGCACAGACAAAAAAAAAATAACTGAAAAATGTTTCACCAATGGGATTTGATACGATTAACTTAACAGTTAACTGTCCATTCTGTTATCATTTTATGATTTTGCCAATGTGGCCTTTTTAGGCCCACAGGTTTTATCGTTGTTATGCAGTTTTTGTTCAAAATATTGTGATTGCCTAGTGTGTGTCTTACATTGACTTGAATGTGCCTTGGCGGCTGATAGTATGTCATGCTCATACAAATGTCTCGCTGACGGTGGCGTGTGTGTGTTGGATCATGTAAGCTCCCTTCAAAATGGTTGAGATCACAGAAATATTTAGATTTCTGTGGTTGAGCTGAATTGTGCTGATCTATCTATACGTCATGTTCGTGAACGGGCGCCGTCAGTTTGGGCCTCGGCTTATTTTTAATTATTTTATTTTTGGATTGTTGTTTTGTTACTATTTGCTGTACTCTGGACGGTTTTAACGCGTACGCCTTTTTTTTACATCGTTTTTACATAATTATAAATTCAACATAGATGTTACTAATATTTTTCTAAACATTTTAAAAAGAGAATTATAAGAAGAAGAAGAGATATAATTTAAAAGAGTGTCCATGGAGTTTCTTGCCCGTTCTTCTCCATAGGTACCTACGCTTTGGAATGGGCAATTAAGTAGCTTCATATATTCTGACTGTCCGACTTCTTGACAATTCGAAAGTGCCTGTATATGGTTTGATTGAAATAAATGCTTTGAGTTTGAGTTGAGTTTGTGGTGATTACACTAAAATCCTTTTACGGCGTTTAATTGTAGGTGTAGTTTTAAGGGAGGCAGTTGAGTTTACGAGCTTATGCGGTACACGAATTAGCACCAAAGTAGGCCATAAGTCTAAGCAAACTGCAAATGGAACTATAATGATTGTTATAAGTGGGTGCTGTGTCGTTTGATGTAAAGTAGATGCAGATACATACAACGTAGATACCTTCTTAACTCGGGTACCAGGTGGCAACTCTAGCCTACTAAAGACATCCGCTTCCCTCATTTGACTTTTATAACTTTCACGACAATGTAAACAGCTGACTTCTAAAGCTTGTCCTATACTCATTAAACAGCGATCTAAATACAATTAACACAGTTAAAGTAAGTCTTGTACATGAGAAAATTACAAGTTCAAGCTATTTAATTATTCCTCAACTTAGCGTATTGAGTGAAAACTGAAGTAGTAGACATCTAGCTGTAGATAAGATGGCACACTATTGTCGATTATACCCACATCCTCTTGGGAAACGTTATGAAAGTTTAATAGAGTCAGCATTGAGTTCATGTCCTTTGCACAAGTCTCCTTTATGTACCCTATGTTAGTTTACAGAGAGAAATTTCCATTACCTATAGACATTTTGTGAAAAGACGAAGCCCCGTGAGGCCGTGGGCCGTGTCTCGTGTAGGGCCGAATATTTTCGCCGACCATCCGTGAAATGGTTGCGGACACAGTTTTTATCATATTTACTCTAATTTAGAGCGAAAATATTGACCGTATTTCGGCGTTTAATGTCGGACAGGCGCTTGCTGAAATATTTTTCAAAATAAAATTACTAGTTTATTTGTTGGTACGTGTAATTATGAGGGGCGCTGATGGCCTTAAATGTTGATAGCGGTTGGTTGGCTCGCGCTTGATAATGGCGAAAAGAGCTAAAATAAACATGGTGAAAAAGCTTCACTCCTGGCCTGGCTTCATATTTTACGTCTGTTGTCACCCCAAATTCCATCCCTGTTCGAGAGGTCTTTGCCCTGAAGTGGAACTGAACTGGTTGGTATGATCCCCAAATTTCAAATCATATTTAAAAAATTAAAGTATTTTCAATAACATTTTAGACTGCATTCAGAGGAGTATTCTGGAAAATAACTTCAAAGGAGATTATTAATTATAACATCTGGTCGTTGGTTCTCGGAAGTCTTGAGGCGGTTGCGGTGAGGGTAGTCGTGGAATATCGAGCGTGCTCGACGCTCGCCCTGTTGCCTGCACACCGTCTTATTTTAATGATGACACTATTCAATAAATATGGTTGATGTCGATGAATTTTCAATGAAAGAAAATAGCGAAGCAGTATTTTGTACTTCCATGAAAAAGGCACCAATTAGTGTCCGATCAAACACTAATTGTTTCATAGATTTATTAATGTCTTCGATTTGAGGATTACTGGGTAAATCATTGATATGCAGTTGATATTTATTTTAGCACTGTTGCTCAGTCAGTAATGAAAGAGTTGTATTTCAGTAACTCTACTTAAAAATAAGTAGAGTTACTGAAATACAAATCTTTCATTAAATAAATATTGGGAATGACTGACACTGTACCCAACTATGCACAGAATATTTAGTTAAGTGCGGTGTTTGGGTAGTTGGGTACAGTGTACAGTTGGAAGCAGTGCACAGTGGGCTATTCCGGTTGGTGGCCGTGGCAGGAGCGCCAACTGTCGCTGGCGGGGCGGCGACGGGCGCTGCGGTCGCCCCGGCCGTCCGTACGCCTTGAATTCCTAACTCGGGGGAGCGAACAAAAATAACATAACGAGTCGAGCTTGTAATAACATTTGTCCTAATATATTACTATTGTGACGGCTCACAGCGTGCCGGATTTATATACTACCGTGCGAACCGTCACCTTATTATTTATTAATATTAATGGCGGCTGTCTGCACCTAAATTATTTTTCATTAGATATGCGAGCTAGAGGACTTTCGCCGTGTTTAACACGTTCATATTGTGTGTAAGCAAATCTTTTGATGCGCGGATTTTTCTTCGTTAATTTGCTTGATGTTTTGTGTTCTGATTTGTGTAAAGTTAACGCCGAAGCGACGCAGGGGCATACGTTTTAATATAAAAGGAAATAAAGTCACGCAAGACATTATTGCTTGTGATCATACGAATGTAGCAGAATGAGTGCCTAATAAAGGGAACAATTTCATTATATTGTTTATCCGCCTGCGAGGTAAAGAGAAGTATCTACATTGTATTCGTATTCGTAGGTATTCGTTTCCGTGGTAAATCTTATAAGTTGGCTAGTTATGTAAATGAGCTGAAACATGTACGAATTGCTTGCGATATATTATGTGGATATCTGTTTCATTCGTTATAGGAGCAAACTTCAATTTAGGAGTACGCTCTGTGAACAAACTTCAATTTCAAGTTAGAATAAGTTGTACCTAACCTCATACCGCCTAATCCTTCCGTTTGTGGTGTTTTTGGCGTTTTTAGAATAAATTTTGTCAAGGGACTCAAGTTATTGAGTACCTACGATACTTAATTACTTAGTTGATGGCAATAGCCTCGCCCCCTATTACATGCAACTTGAACCTAACTGGTAAAATGGGGGTTTACCACTAAAACATCTCTGTCCAACCCTTCGAGGAATGCAGGCGTGATGTTATGGTCAATTACTTAAGTCTCTCCACAGCTTGCTAATCATTGAATGTATTAAGTGAGACGCACACTAGGAAGTACGCTATGTTCAGTTATTGCTATAACTATTTCTGGAGATAACTACGTTTCCAGAACTACGTCATTGGCTACTGAGCCACAGGGGCAAAGTGCGCCTGCCGGAAGTGAGGTCCTAGACTTCGGATCGGCTTTGGTAATGTTTATAGAATTTTCAATTGCTGCATGTAGTCGACCGCACGCCAGTCACCAATGAACTTCAAAAACCGCGCCTACTGCTACGACATAAAGGCGTTGTCAAATGGTTCCCATGAACGTGCAGTTGCCTGTTCTATGAATTTTGCTCCACAAATCACACGTACATACATCACACATCATCAGAAGTACGGTTTACATGGGACTGAATATCGCCACAATTAAAATTAAAATGTATTTATAAACGTTGAATCGCTGGATGCGAGAAGCACAGAACAGGTCAGGATATATTTTTGTAATTAGTACCTGGACTTTGAATAGCATAAAGTAACTAGTGCGGTTTGGTAAAACCAAATCATTTTAGTATTGAATATTACAAATGCATTAAAGTTTATAAGTGAATAAGATCGATGATTGGTTTTAGCGCCGCAAGCGCCAATGAATTTAAAAACCAAAAAAAAAAAAATTCTGTCATGATGGCGGTGCACATAGTGTCATAAAATGGTGCCACAGTGTTTAACAAAGTGACATGTTCTTTACGCACTATAAATATAAAATGCGAGGTTAATCTAGGTTTAAAATTTTGCGGTTACCGCTCGCAGCTTTATTTTTGCCCACTTTTAGTTTATTGGTGGTATAACCTGTGTTGAACACAATGCACATAGGTAATAGTACCAATATATTTTATTATTACTTACCTGCGTGAAAAAGTAAATAACATTGTACCTACTGTGCATGATATCTTTATCTATAGGTACAAGTAATAAAGAGAGCTTATTTGTTGGTTTGAAAGCGCTAATCTCTGAAATTCCCAGTTTTATTTGAAAAAAATCTTTTTGCACTTGAAAGCCCAATTCTCGACATTTTCACATCATGCTAGGAGTAGGACTCTTAGTAGCTAAGGTAAAAGAAAAAAAAAGTCAGCGAAAACAAAGTAATAGCGCGGGTAGGCGATGCGATGCGACGGAGTGGGGTCAGGGGAATAAGAATATTGACGCGGACGAAGTCGCGGGCTGAAGTTAGTAGAGAAATATGGCTTTGGAGGTGTATTTTCGGTGTAGGTAGGTATCTAAAGACTGATTCCTTGGAAACATGTATATAAGTAGGCAGTAGCTTTTACTTCCTGAACCTTCAGAAGACGAGAATAAACGAAGAATTAATTAAACGAGATTCTTAAGAATTTCGTCTTATTATATTTGCAATCAACAAAGGTAATACGTACCATCAATCGCGGACACTGGCAGTGGACTACTTTTCAACTTTATTACCAAGGGCATAAGGGTGAAAAGTGGACGACCGCCATTGTCCGCGGTTGTACACTTTGTAGTCCACTATACTCTAACTACACTCGACATACTACAAAAACCTAAATAAGTTGTAAAACATTGTATTAAAAAGCTGACGCCTACGCGCTTAGCAGTTTCAGAACTTTCCACCAAACTACAAAAATGTTTGCGCCAGCGACAAACTTTGGCTCAAATATTTCACCCAGCCATCATTCTTGTGATTCAGCAGTGATAGCCTAGTTAGGCTATCACTGCTGAATCACAAGAATTAGTAGTTACTTATGTTAAGGTCAGCTTTCAGTCTTACCAGAATCTACTGATAAATGATTTTATTTTTGTAAGTAGTTTTGCACAAACATTTTTTTTACACGTCAATCACATTTTTTAAAACTAGATGAGGTAGGCGTTTCCTATCTGACTACTCTGAGAAGAAAGGCCGAAACAAACTCAGAGGTCACAGTCTGTTTTAAAGACCAGACGTAATCTTGGTCAGGTTATATGAAGACCATGTAGATCGATGTCTGCGATGGTCTTTTGAGGAAAGAACCACACAGATTGAGAGGACCTGTCCAGTTTCGCATTTGTCAGAAATCGTGCAGCTCAACTCAAAACTTAAGGAGCTCAACGACTGGAATATCCATTCTCAATATTTAACTAGGAACGACTGGTATCTAATTATTACTGCGAACAAAATAGGTACTGGGCGCTATGAATCAATATTCTTAAGCAGTAATTATGTAGCACTTGCCTATTAAGGCACCTAGGTGCCTAACAACAAGTAGTAGTATACCTAGGTACTTATTAGTCGTGGCGGTACCTAGTCCAAACAATCTAATGAAATAGATTTCTTTGTTAAAGGTCCAGAACTTTTATTTCGATACACAATACAATATTTAATATCTACATAAATTAATTTTATATTGAACCTAAATTAGCGCGGTTTGGGAACAAAACCAATTGATATTAAATTATAATTTTGAATCTATTAATAACGTGTGCCGAACATAGGTAATTAATTATGCTGTTGCATAGGTAACAGCTGTTTTGTTGTTAACAGCCGTTCTGATCGCATGCAATTAATATATTCAATTTTGCGCTACATTCAAGCACCAAATTCAATTAATCAGTTTAGAATATACTTTACTTAATTCATATTATATTCCTGATTCAGAACAGCATATCTATTCACAACCACTCCATATGTTTCCGTACCGTATCGAACATCAATCAATGTAATCGTACGGGATTGTCCGAAAGGGTTACCGCTGGCCCGGAACATAAAGGGCTAAGGAAGGAACACGGGTGGGTTTTAGTCAGTAAGAGTCTGACACTCCCTTCCACTCCACCCAGAGCGGGAGGGGTCATTTGATGATTTCCCATCCGCAAAAAAAAAAAAACTCAATAACACTTTGCCCGACCCGGGAGTCGAACCCAGGACCTCAAGCTCAGCAGTAGCGTTGGCGACCACTACAGCAACGAGGCAGTCAGAGAGAGAGAGTTCAGTAACACTAAAAGCATTTGTTTTTGGTTAATTTATTAAATTAAATTAAATATTTGTTTATTAATGGCAACTAGGCTCAATTTTTAGTAACATTGTTCTTAAAAACTGTTGTTAGTAAACGAACACAGAAACAAAAACAAAAAGAAAATTGTAAGGCTAGCTTACTAAGTTATTAAAAATACATAATTATTAACGGCTGGTTTTACAAGAATATCTTTTATTCGTGGAATAAAATCGACGTCTGACAGTTCTACATAGTATGAACAAATTGTCAAAAATTTAATATTTATTCTCAGGATAAGACTTATACTTATTCCAGGTATAAAAGTTTGGTGGAATTCGCCCTTTTTCCATCATAATTAGGCTTTTCCGACCTGCGCATGTCTCTGAATAAATTAGATTGTTTATCAGGAAACGAAGCGTCTTACAACAGCTCTATTTTATTTAGATACGACTAGTAAATAATTAACATAACAAGGTACTCTATTGCCCTAGACATGTAGATACTTACTATATTTAATTTGTTTCTTATTGTTTGTCTACTCTAGAGTAGGTAATAGATCGTTTTGGGAAATATTTAACTTATCCTGTAAAAAGTTTTTGCGCTTCTAACGATGCACACTTTTTAAGTAAGTTTCTTACCTTTTCTCGCAGTTAGCCGCAGTAACTAAGCTTGCCCCGACCAAACGGTTTAGGTTAGGTTGGAACTGAGACAAGCCGCGCGCGAGCTGAGCGAGCGAAGCGAGCGGTGCTGCTGCAGCGGCCGGCCGGCGTGCTCTAAATCGAAATCGGTCGCAGTTTCTTGGCTATTTAGTACTTTTAGGTCCCCAAAATAGGAATTGTTCAAAGAAACTCAAAAAGCGAGGTGCAATCATTTTATTAGACATTTGATTAAATACATGCCATAGTAAAAAAACAACATGTACAATAAATATACCTATTTCATGTAATAATAGTATCAAAGAAAATAAAAACACTTTCAATAACGAACAAAGTAAATAAACGAATAGAAATACAATCACAATAGAAGATGGTTTATGAATTATAAAGAGCCCACATAACCTTTTTATGGCTTTTTTTTTAGAATATTGCCATTTAGTACTTAGGTACTTCGCGAATTATTGTTTATTTGAAATTGGACGTAGTTACACGATAAGGATCCAAGAGATATTTAATTTTAAAGTTTATATCGTAATTCTTCTATGCTGTGGTGCTGTAATTTTGTTGGTTTTATTGGAATTAGATGGAAACCTTTTTACATTTTAGCTATTTTAAATAATATTTAAGAAAATAGGGGTTTGGATCCTTTTTGATATATAGGTATTCTCAATAAAACCAGCATAAGATGATGTTTCGCAGTAATGCTCATCTTCATGAACTGTTAACAAAAACTTTAAAAATAAATCAAACTAGGTACTAATAATTATTAATTAATGCTCGTGTATTTTTTAATTACTATTTCTAACAGATGAACCATGAAATCACTACTATGTTAGGAAAACTGAGACTAGACTAACGTCAAGTACCTACTATTAGTTATTCTGTGCTAACGTCTTCAATAAGGTAAAGTCTAAAAAGTACAGTAGGAATAGAGAAATCCGATTCCGAATTGAATAAAAATAGTGGGTACGTAATACTTAACTTCTTGAACGATTTATAAGAGTCAAGCAGAGAGAAAATGGATTACCGCGGTGCTACAGTTGCCATTGGAGGCGGTTTCTCAGGCAAACGGATATCGAAAAATGTGTTGTTGGTGGTTGCGTATGTTTAATGCGGTTTGTTTTTCAGACTTCTATTGCACCCTCCCTATATTAACTAACTTGTATTTAACACGACAAAATTGACGTAGGGTATCAATTTGCTGCTGACTGTATACCTTCAATTAATTCATTTTCCTGTACAGTCACGAGTACTAATATGTCAACACTTGGCAACTTTCAATTGCGATTTTTTCGTGAAATGACGAATTCAAAGTTGAAATACGACACTTTACATAAACCTATAGGTTCGAAAATACTATGTTCGTAATAACATAAAAATTTCATTAAAAAATAAAGGAGAAAGTTGCCTTTAAATAAAGCCAAGTGTATACATACTTATGCTCGTGACTACATGTAGGTATATGCACAGGTATTGATAACGTAACGCCATGTTTCTGCCAACAAGTTATTTATGACCAAACTAATATTCCTCTAGTTTATTAGATTAGTGGGATTGGGCGGGTCATACACCACAGATGGGCCAGGATCGTCACGCAGTGGGTGCCTGAAGACGGACGTCGCCGTCGTCGCCGAGGCAGGCCTAAGAAGCGCTGGCGTGACGATTTGGTCTCATTTCTGACCGATTGGTTGGACGGCGAAGGCATAAAATAAGGAAAATTGGAGAAGTGTGGGGGAAACCTTTGCACATCAGTGGGTTTGACAAAAAAAGTAGATTAGTTACTTGTTTTGAATCTCAGCTCAGTAAAATTACGTTCAAAACTTGAAAAATGAATTATCTGAACTTCCTAATTAAACAAATTTTCTAAATATAATAAAGTAGTCTGAAAACTCATCTCTGCTCAAAATCAAAAGTCGTTTATCCAACTTTTTTATCTTATAAAATCTCTGATTATATAATTCCCTGAACGTCAAAACAATCACGGTGTATTCCGCTGCGATGGATAATAAATGAAAAGGGCCGACTGAACGATGAGTAATGAGCCCTGTTGAACATAAATTTGTGTTGTCGTTACTTATTTGACCCTGTACCAGTTTTGACGGCGAAATCCCCCATTTAATAAATTGGCAGTTGCGATCAGTTTATTAATAATAAATAAATAAATAATAAATAAATAAAGGAAATAATAAATAATAAATTTATTTGACATAAAAAGGTACTCAAATACAGAGTAACACTTAATTTAAGCGTGCGTCTGCCTGGTCCAAAATAAATAAAAAACGCTGTCTGAATGGAATTCAGATTGAATACGCTCATACGGTTAAAAACCTGGGGGTGACCATGGACTCTTACTTGTCGTGGACTGCTCATGTTGCACAAGTCAGTCGTAAAGGGCACTACACGTTCCATTCGTTGAAATGTCTTGCCCTTGAACATCAAAATCTCTCTTGCTCAAACCCTCATTCAGCCCATTATTGATTACGCCGATGCCTGTTATTTGGATGCCACCGAGGAGCTTTTGAATAAACTTGAGCGTTTGCAAAATATCTGTATTCGTTAAGTTTTTAACCTTAAAAAGTATGATCACGTCTCCAACTTTCGCAAGATACTCAAGTGGCTCCCCATTCGACTTCGCAGGAACTCTCGGATATTGTGTCTGCTATTCAATCTCCTTCACAATGCTAAAACACCATCCTACCTGCGGGAGCGTTTTTCCTATGCCCGTCCTTCAGATGCGCCTTGCAGGTCGCATCTTAAAAACCTTCTCAAGTCCCCTCCCCATTCCACCGTCTTCTACTCCTACTCCTTCACACTGCACGCGGTGCGGCTGTGGAATTCACGACGGCCTGAAATTAGGGACTGCCAAACTGTTGCAGTTATTAAAAGAAGAGTATCTTTCCACTTTATCATAGTTGTGTATGTACTTATTGTTTTGTTTACCACGTTATATTTATTAAAATTCTAGTGACATTTATTTTAGAAATATGTATGTTTGTTTGTATATGTAAGTATATTCTCACAATACTTGTTTAGTTTTATTAAGTGAATTGTTTTTAGATTTTATGTATTATTTTTTGTCTCCTTTACTATTTCACACGCTGTCTACATCTCTCTATTTATTGTCCTATCGCAGGTATGCTGGAAGAGATTTCTTATGAAATGTGCATCACCTTTGTACCTATTTTTCTGTTCTGTTTTTTTCTTGTCTGTTTATTTATGTGTGTACTTACATAAATGGTTAAATAAATAAAATAAAAAAATTATCAATGACCCCCGTACTAGGCAAAACCTGTGTTACAGGGGTCATTCATCCGTCCATTCTGAACATTACAATAATTACTTACAAATTGGTAATGTGTACTTTTGTAAAAAATAAACGAGACTAATACAATTAATTTTGAAGATAAGAAACGGAGAAAAGGGGGTAAAAATAGTTTTAATGGATTAATATCAAATTAATGAGGAAGATGCACATTTATCTAATGTAATATACATGCATATATTATGGGAGTTGTGGAGTAGTATTGAATTACAGTAGCTTTAATTGTATTTACTGCGTTTCCTGGTTGAGCTCAGTGTAATTAAGATTGCAGGGCAATTGTAACAAATTATACAATGGACGTTTATGTAGAGTCACATTCATTCATGCTGGTGTGTGTACTTGCAAATCAATTCAATTGAAAGACTCTCTGAAATCCTGGAAACCATTTTGATGTCTGTCGGGAATCAAATATTTTCCTGATAAAGACAGATCAGTAAATCTCACAGAGGCTGCTTTGATTGGTTCATAAAAACAGCAAAAAAGCAAGGAATATAGCAGTCCACTGCTGGCTCCTCCCAAGTAGCGCCACAACATCCGATTCTCCCCCCCATCCGATTGTCCCAGCCGCCTTTTACGTCATCGGTCAATCTGACATCTGACTGGGGGCTGGGGATCCCACGCCGCGCTTGCTAGGTACCTACATCACACATCTGTGATAATACAAATATAATGAAAGCTCTGTCATAACTTCTTACAAAGTTTTTCAGGGCACTTGTGTCTGTAATTCGGGTTATGTACCCGTTGTATGTGATATCGTCGGAAGTCGTACGGATGCCATGTTTATTCCAGTGACCGCAACGACACGTTAACTGCGCACGCGCCGGCGTATGTTATTATTATTTATTTTTACACGCCTGCTCAACGTTTGCGCAGTTTTCTTTTGAACACCACCCGAAAGTGTTGGAAATGGAATTTATGTTAGTAATGTTGAAAGCTTGCTAAAAACTGGCCTTTGAAGCAGCCGAATTGAAGAGTTTCTGAAATTTACAGAATTTTGTTTTTTTTTATTCACATGTCTACGTGAGTAAATAAAATACATGGTAACCTCTAACCTTGTATAACAAGGTTATTAGGCTATTTCAATCAGATCATCTAGCTAGAATTATATATATACATCAACCTGGGTTATATTCTCTCCCCCAATCCTGGCCACTTTTCTGCATGGTAGACCACTAAACTTGTATACTTAATAAAGCTAAACTATTATATTTGAACCTGGTTTAATATACTGCTTCCGGCATTCAAGTTTGAGTCGGTAGCACCAGTTTGCTTGCCAAATAAACTTGCTGAAACCGATGTACCTACTGCGGAAACAAACTTGAAAGTTTAGTGGATATTTTACGGGTGATTAATTTTGTGTCATATACCTACTAATCTAAAGTAAAGTAGTTGTATCGATTTAGAAAGCACAATTTGTGTAAAAAAATAAATAAAAAAGACAGGTACAGTCACGAGTAAAAGTATGTATACACTTGGCTTTATTCAAAGGCGATTTTCTCCTTTATTTTTAAATTAAATTTTATATTATTAGGAACAAAGTATTTTCGAACCCATAGTTTTATGTAAAGTGTCGTGTTTTAACGTTGCATTCGTTATTTCACGACAAAATCGCAATTGAAAGTTGCCAAGTGTTGACATATTAGTGCTCGTGACTGTACATACACGCGCAAACTGTAACTATGAAATCAGCACATGGTTGACCCCTTATCATCTGCCTAGCCATTTCCCAACTATGTTGGGGTCGGCTTCCACTGGGTAATACGATACACCTTGGTAAGACTGGTTGTCAGACTTTCGGGCTTCTGTCTACCCGTAACGACTGTCAAAGATCCACGAATGACAGCCGGGACCAAACGGCTGAACGTGCTTTCCGAGGCACGGAGGGGTCTCGGTACGTAAAGATGATCACCCATCCACAGACCAACCGCGGCAAGCGTAGCATAACCTGATCGATCGACCTGTGCGGCTGTTATTATTTAGTCACGGGCCCCTCACATGATTGACCCCTAGCGTACACATTTTTCGTAGGTTATAAAAAGGCAGGTTATGCGTCGATGGGGACCCTGCCACCCTGTTGTTGTACTATATTGTGAAAAGATAATAATGTCGAAGAGTACACCATAGGACGGTACTTACTACTGATATTTTCTTATCAAATTCGGCTCTTTCATTATTTTGGATCAAATGGCGCGTGAAGTAACATACCTACACATCTTCTGGGATTTATCAAGTGGGAGTCACAGTCACAGTGTATCAATATAAAATATCTGTTATTTTGTGTCTTTTTCCTCAAATTAACTTTGTTGAATCGCTCCTCAATACGCAACAATAGGTTTTACGAATGAAAAAGAAAATAAAGCCATTTTCAAAAATAATTGGTTCGATAGGTGACTCTGGTGAGAACTGCTTGCTTACGTCACGAATTCATGTTACTATACTAATACGTACTACCTCCTTACTAATAAACGTATTATATCAGATGAATAGTTGCACACCGATTTCTCTCTTTCAGTCGTCAGTAATTTGACTTTCGAAAGAAGAAGACAAAGCGTTGTGTAACTATACAGACGCTATACAAAGTTTATTAGTAAGGGGGAATGTGTATCAAGTAGGTACGTCTGTATGTACCACCCCCGCTCACTCACTTGTTTTGTTTGTAAATAGAACACAGTCGGGTATAAATTACTATGGCCTTCTTCGTATAGACGCTTCATTTCGGCATTACGATTAATCTCGTTAAAATACAGTTCTCGTTAAGATGTCACATAAATATTTACTATCTCATTCGTTCAGGCAAAAAATTGTCTTTGTATGTTCATAAATACTGAGTTAATTGAAACGCCTCGTTAATCGTTGCGAGTCGCTCGTACATTACCAGCACGAGAGCGAGCATTAACATTTTTACATTTGCTATGCATCTCTCCCGACGTTCACATAAACCAAAAAAGAAACAGTTCCAAAGTGTACCTAATACTTTCCGGCACATTGACTCCAGAGTAATTAAATACCGGAGAAAGAACTCGGAACTGTACATTGAAAAATTGAGGGAAAATTTGTCACCCTCAAAGATTGTTCGTTCGCATTGAGTTGCTAAAGTTCACGATGAAGCACTGCTAACTTTTTGTCGACTCAGAGTGGACTTTCTTGAACGATCTTCAATAACTCCAAAGAGGGAGATATTATCGAGGATTTATTAATGTCACTGTTATTTATTGCGAGTTATAACTTTATCAAAGTATAATCTAAGTGTAATAACTAATAAGATAATCTTGAACTACACAGGATAATACCATTGACTGAAATCTAAAGTTTACAAAACAAGATTCCATATGCGACATACATTTCCGATAAAAGAGGTTTTCTAGAATTCCATCAATTCATACGAAGCGGTTAGAGATTGTATAAAATCGAGTCCTTGCCAACAGCAAGTATGTTACTTGAACAAGGAAAACCTATTGTATGTTATCGAAAATCCGTAGCTGACCTATTTCGTCTAGAACTGAACTTAAGTAGCCAAGTTTGAAAGTGGGCAAATCCTTGGGTGATGAATGCATCTTAGCCGGCGACCCCACGGCCGCCCGCCATCCGTCACAGGGCTATCGCCCGTCTGAGCCGACGTAAAAATGCTCCCCCACTAACATTTGATTAATGTTTGAAAAAAACCCTTAATTGGCCGACACCCGAACATTTCATTTAACTTTACCCGTATAACAGCTGGTTAGAAGGAATCCTTCCGATTTTTACCCCATTATTACAGGTTAAGTCTTTATTTTTAGGATTAGGCATTCTTCGTTATTACGTTTTTTATTTGGAAATTATGTTGAATAGTTGGTGAGATTTTAGCCATCTGCTGTTTGATCACGAATATCGACAGACGTTCCTTTAATTAAAACTGAATAAGTATCCGATTGTTTGTAGTTTCGTTACCCCTAATAATGGAAAGTCATCATCATCTGCCTAGCCTTTTCCCAACCATGTTGGGGTCGGCTTCCAGTCTAACCGGATGCAGCTGAATACCAGTATTTTACATGGAGCGACTGCCTATCTGACCTCCACAACCCAATTACTGGGTAATACGATACCCCTTGGTAAGACTGGTTATCAGACTTTCGGGCTTCTGACTACTCGTAACGACTGTCAAAGATCCACGAATGACAGCCGGGACCAACGGCTTAACGTGCTTTCCGAGGCACGGAGGGGTCTCGGTATGTAAAGATGGTCACCCATCCACAGACCAACCGCGGCAAGCGTAGCTTAACCTGATCGATCGACCTGTGCGGCTGTTATTATTTAGCCACGGACCCCTCCTAAATACCCCCTAATAATGGAAAGTATCAATTATTAATTGGATTTAAGGCACAGGTCAACAAATAGATGCCTTTGTTCTGTAGTCACAGAATCCAACCCTACTCGAAACCGTAAATGAGAGTTTATTTCTAGGCGTCTATAGTCGAAAGCTTTTCTATTTTCAATCCTTTTGTTTCAACAGTACTCAAACGAAAATAACTAATTAACAAGTGCGTGCCTTCATTCCATCATTCATTTAGGTGAACTTTATACACTAAATTAAGACTGACCTAGTCTCCGATTTGTAGAATCTCATTTTAGCTCTTGTTGTCAACCTAAAACTAACAAACCCCAAACATAGGTACCTACAAGTTGATCTGACACTTGGCTACAGGTGAAAATGGAAAAGCTTTTAGTTTAACGTGGTTATAAATATTCATAACTTCATTAATTTCGAGTAATGATAATAGATAAATTGTTGTGAACTAATCATTAGGACTTGGCAGGAAAACTACCTACCAGTTCTTGAACTAAATTTGGGGAAGACTTCCTGTCTTCCTCAAACTTAGTTCAAGAACTGTCAGTATCAATATTTTACAACAATGACGACACTGACATCTCTTGAACGTGAATAATGTGCTGGATCAGGTTTCATTGGTGAATTTTATTTCATAAGTAGTTACCTAAGATTTCAACAAAGTGTTCTGGGAATCCTGTACGTATACTGTGGAGAAGGTTTCAATTCGCTTATATTATTATTATTTATCTTTAATTCAGGCATCATTTCATTAGTATTACTTTAACTATGTTAGTATAATAATTATTTAAGACTAAAATTGAAATACATATTAAATTTTTCGCTAAAAAAATTACCACAAATTCGTAAAATTCTGAGGACGTTGACATCCAAATGAGGTTATTTGTAGGCCTTAGCTGCGAGCAAAATGGATGTTTGGCTAATCGGGGTGAATGATAAATAAACAGGTTCGCGTTTTTTCGAGCTTTGTCGTAATCAATGTACGGCTGGTGTAAAGCTGCAATAATTCGTTTATTCTTAACTTACTGTGTTAAGTTAGGCTCAGCTCCCAAGTCAATAGAAGACAAAGAAAAATAAGAGTTGTGCTGAATGTATTATGTAATGAGGCCAGGACGATCCATTTTCGATACGATTCACACACACACTAAACAAGTATTTTATGCCCTTTTCGGGCACCAGTCTCTCTCAAATGTTAAGCCTATTTTTACCGACTTCAAAAAAAAGGAGGTCAAATCAATTCGATACCGTGTATGTATGTAATATTATTGGATTTTCATTATATTCTCATATGACAATCTATTAGAGTTTCCAAATAAATATACCAAATTTTATAGACGTATGTAGGTATGTATGTATGTTCTCCGCAACTATTAATCGGATCGTGACCATTTTTTTTATTGGCTTACATTTACTTCAACTTAGGGAACAGTGTAAGTTTCATCAAAATAGATTCAGTAATTTTCAAGATATGGACTAATACGTGTAAGTGTGACGGCCTGGCTTATTGATACGAGCTACGGGTCCTAAACCTTGCTCAAATTTTAGTGCAAAAACTAAAAATTACGAAATAAAAAAGTAATTTAAAAAAATTAAACCGACTTCAAAAATAAATTAACTCAAAATTATGAAATAACTTTAATTTCAGAAGTCGGTGGCAAAAAGCTAAAACTATAAAATACAGATCCCAAAGACACCGACTTCCGTAATTAAAGTTATTTCATAATTATGATTTGAAGTCGGTTTAATTTTTTTAAATTACTTTTTTATTAGATTAAGCACTTCCTGTCCACAATAACATTTGGGATATGAAATAAATTATTATTATAATAGGTATTATTTTTACAACCCACCAAGAAAAAATGTTTAAATGTCGTTTTTTTCTTCCAATACAAGTTCATAAGCTGTTCGATGAATCATAAGGCACTAAAAGATATTTTGTCTTCGTTTATTTTATGCAGTACCCATTCTGTATTTTCTTATTAGTATAGCGAAATTGTTCATAGCACCTAGATATACCTATATGTTTTTGATTTTCCATAATAAAAAAGAAAGAAGGAAACAAAACAAATGTTGCATGTCGAATATTCCTAATACTCTCTAATTTTCCGATGTTTTGTGGGCATACATGCAACCTTTAATAGGTATGTCGAAGGTCACAGACTCCCTTCTGGCCGTGACCCCCATTTACTCGTGTTTGGTGGGGGAGGGAAGGCACTGGCATAGAAAGACGAATGAATGCAGGAAATGAAGTGAATGAAGTCGTACGGATGTTGCCTACTTGCTGGGAAATCTACGCAGTAAGGCGCGTCTTGCTTGCATAAATAGACGCTTATTTTATTTTATATTACGGCTGGGTTATTCGAGTAACAGGTTAATTTCATCATGTAATGAATGTTACAAAAACAAAGCTACATTTAAAGAGGAGTGTCTGTAGCTAATTTATTTGTTGATTAGATGAATCGCCACCAAGAATAGTATCCACCGTTATAGAAGAGTATATAATGCTAACATAAACTATTTGACTTAGATGAGTTTACGGGAGATGGCCGGAGAAGGCAATACAAAAGGCACAGTGGAAAGATATGAGGGAGACTTTTGCCCAGCCGTGGGACTAGGGTATCCAATCCCGCAGGTTATTGGTAATCTCGATATTTGCAGGATCAACGTTTTTGATCTAGCGAGATCGATGTGTGCGGGAGATTTTTGTTACTTTTATTAGAAAATGTTAAATTAATTTAAGAAGCTTCGGATATGGGATGCCAAATAGCCGGCAGCAGAAAAACCCTTTCAGCTCCCACACTAGAAGGGCTTTTCAAGGGCGGAATAGATTCTAGGCCATTAAATGCAAATATTAGCGGGAGGTTTCCCGATTCATGCAGAGTCATTTTTTTTTATAAGTCTTCGTGATAAGTATTCTTTTTGAATCTCACAAATCCCGCGGATCTCACGCGAGTAATCTCACTCCTTGCGAGATCCCAGTATACCCAGATTGGATGTCCTAAGTGAGAGTGCATACGGTACAACGGGGACAATACAGGTGGATATAAAAAAATAAACTATTCCTCATAAAACGACAGTCTTTTGTGAGCATTATTTCCAAAATCATTTGCCCCCAAGCATTACACGTTGATTTCAGCAAACGTCCTCGCAGCCATGAAAGCAGTATTAGTGCGCTCAGGACTCAAACCGCATAGCGAATGAAGGCGGAAACTAGGTTACTTTTAAATAGAAAACGGGCCTAAAAAATACAAAGTTTTCGGCCACGTATGAATAGAAATAGTGCCGAAGGGGATTGCGAAGAGGGATGCAAATAGAAATAGATCATTGAGACTTCTACATTATGAAGGGGATAGAAACACACACACCCACAATTTAGAACTAGATATTTTGTATTTGTTTTTATCTTATCGTATGCTGCACCAGTTGACGACATCACGTCAACGCTGGCTGCCGCTGAAAACCAGCGCTGGTAAAAAAAATACCCACATTTTCTTCACATTCACAATAATTAAAATAATATAATACTTTTCAAAGTAAGCAAATGCCATTGTTTATGTAGTCTATACCTAATATATAAAAAAAAAACATTCAAAATGCAAAAATTAGGTTACTAGAGTCCCCTAGAGTGTTTCCTTGGTACATTTTGGTGACACGTCATAACATCAAGACTTGTGTGCTATATCTAAGTTAATTCATCATCATCATCGGACCACGTACCGGAAGACGTAGCGTTGGAAGGCCTCCCACAAGGTGGACCGACGACCTTGTGAAGGCCGCAGGAACCCGTTGGATGCGAGAAGCACAGAACCGGTCGAAGTGGAAGTGCTTGGGGGAGGCCTATGTCCAGCAGTGGACGTCTTTTGGCTAAGTTAATTATTGATGTATTATTCATATTAACCTTCCGGGATAAAAACTCTAGGTGATGGTGAAGACCGTATCAAAATCCATTGTGAAGTTTAGAAGATCTATGTCACGAAAAGCGATATGAAAGCGAGCTTTAATTTATAATATGTATAGATTAAACATATTTCTTGTATTTCTAGGGTGTGTACGATGATGGTGGCGCGCGGTGGGGCGGCCTGCGCTCGCGACTGTTCGCTGCAGTGACGTGGACGGCCGCACCATGACACCGGCGCTGGCGCACCCTTGCCTGCTCCTGTTCGTGGCGATGCTACTCACTAAAGGTCAGTACAACAGTTATATGACTCGAGATTTCGGCAACATATTTTTCCTCCAGTTTACGATACAGCCGAAAGCTTCTTTGAAGCTTTAAATATTCTGTACCTAATGGATAAAATTTAGTTTACCCAAGAGTTTCTTAAAAGCATAGCAATTTTTCTTACAATGTTTTTTTTAATGTAGGCATGGAAGGAAGAATACAAAATACACCAAACTTATGTTCTGGTAAAAAATACATCGTAATTATTACATTCTTCTATCATACATTTTGATCAATATTACTCACATAAGATTTGAGTGAAAGACATTACTATATTTAAGTACATAAATAACATCACTTATACTTACTTTAATTTTTTCTCTAAAACCATAACGGCTTTTACAGCAATCATCATCACGACGCTCAATATTTATTAAGATAGTAAACTTAGGTAGGTACACTCGTCATCATCCCATCGCCTATTTACTCAGTACATACAACAGTAAGTACCCATTCTTCCTCCAATTTTATGACTCGGGTGTGTACAAATAGCTGATACAGTTTTATGCTTGGTTTTTACTCCCAATTTACTTAGAATACTTAAAATAAACTTGGGTTACGCAAAAATAGCAGTAAGCACATTAAAACTCGTCCCAGAGCCGACAAGTTTTTGAATGGCGAAACTAATAGTAAATAAAAGGCAGACTGACATTCGTACCTCATTGAATATTCATACAGCAAGTTCAATTTTAGTGGAATACCTACAATTCGTAATTAAATAGCTACTCAGCAGTAAAGTGCACGTAGCTAGGAGTCAGATAGTCACGCTACCAAGTAACAGTATGTAAATATAAACAAATTAGTTTACCTAATAGCGCGCACTGATCGCTTTCCACGTTGGATTCGCTACAGCTAATTTTCTAAGCAAGTTCCTTAACAGTACCTCCATTTGATACGGAGAAACGTATGTAGGTCTGTTTGTATGTACAAGTTGTTGTACACAATGTGTTCACGGCTGAGATTACAAGACTTCGTCGGATGGGGAATGGAATATAATTTGTAGGTACATGATTATTCAAGCAAGCGTCTTCAACTGAATACCGAATTAAAGTTGTTTGTTCTGTTTTATTTACTTCACGTGTGTAGAAACATAAATTAGCGTCCGTTCCCGTAGCAACGTTTGTTGCGATATTGATTGCTCATAATGTAATTAACGCGACAAGAAGGACGCCACAGAAGTGCACTTTACGCCGCCACTTCCACAATAAAAAATCACGCCGCTATACAGTTTTTTCTCATTTTTTCCCTTTCCCACAGACAAAATATCTACTGACTTTGCTTTTATTGAAATTACCCTCTTCGTCGCGGGAAGAACGAATTAAAATCGCATTAGGAAATCCCGTTTCCGCCTAACTTTTCCAGTCTGTGCACAGAGTCCCGGTGTATCGGAATAAATGGCCCAAACTTCGTTTATTTATATAGTCTTGCTGAATATTTATGTTTTCGTTCCTAATTTTGCATTCCCGTCACTTCAAATACAAGTTTACCGAGTTGAGAAAAACTCGGCTTTGTATTTCAAGAAAAATATGGGTGGTTTGGAAGTTTATTTGAATGTTGTTTGTGTCTGCATTTACTGTTTTATAACAATGAAATTAAAGCAGTTATATACCTACATCATTGACTCGGGTAAAACCCTTCAAAAGATAAAGTTAATAGAATAGCTTTCTAAGTAACACTGCTGTCGTCACCGTGGAAATCTTTTACTCGTAAATATGAAGTCAGGAAGGAGTTCCTGTTATTCAAACGTTCAGAGAAATTGTGTGCGAATTATTCATGGAACTGCTACATAACGTGATCAATAACTACCAAAACCGACAAATACTAACATCAACTGACGTGTAACGACGTCGACATCGTTCGTGGCAAGTTCAGTCGCAGTAAAGACTGTTTATGCTCTAGTAAACCTACTTGTAAGAACAAGAATTTATTGCGAGCCTAATGTGTCCCGAGTTGGTTAATATGAAAAATGCGAATGGAGTCACGCCTGTTCGTTGTTGCGCACCCAAATAGGATAATCGCGTAGTTATTGCCTATGTCGGAATAGACACTAGCCACGCCAACCGCTCGTTTATTTACATGCTAGAATCCATGCCATAATTCTGTTATGTGGAAATGTCTTACAGAACCGGCGCGACGCGACGGGTGAGCCGTGATCGATGCCCGAAGCTATATTCAATGATTACCTTTCATAACGAATGCTAAACACATTATTTACCTCCGGCCGGTATCTGTGCTCTTCTGTACACAGAACCGGGCAATCAACATTTACAAGATGTTATTGTGTAAAGAGTTTACTGCTTATTATCTCAAAGTTATCCAAAGCAAAAACAAAGACTTCTGAAATACAATCTTGGTAAGTTGGACCAACAATGCTGAAGATCTGTAGGTAATATTTGTGCGTTGTTATTACAATTATTTTTCGGCGTCATATTTCCTTATGCTGCTTTCTTTATTCTTGGCCATTAGTACAGATATATGATAATTGCTGCAATCATCGCAAGCGTGTAATTCATTAAGGACGGTGTGATAAACAGGCTATGAAAATATTTTTGTTCTTTCAAGTGCCGGAATTCTGGCCTTTTCCGGTATAATGATGTTTTACTTTTTATATTTTATAAAATCTAATAGCGTTGTGTCGTAAAAGGCGACATTTCATCCAAGATGCGGCAGATGGCGTCAAGGTCTAATATTTTACGGGGACTGCCGCGTTGTTGTTGACTCATCGCAATGCCAAGTGCCCATAACATGCACAAGCAAAGTAAACGATACTCATAAGGGAGCAGGCATTTGACGCGAACCTTCACATAAGCCTTAGTGATTATTAACGCGAAGGGGACGAAGGGGACGCAACAAAATCCTCTATGAGTGTACATTTCTTTATCGCTACATTTGGTTTGTTAATTGCGTCATTAGTGTGTCAATAAGCTTCTGTAAAGATCTAAAAACATATTATAGGTATAAAAGCTAAAAAAATATTTTATAAAAGCAAAAAAAAAAAAAAAATAACGTCTAAATTTCATGATTAGTCAACAAAAATATATTATATACTAATATTATGTTCTTTATCAAATCGGCAGTCCTTCTCAGAATTCATCTAATCGTCGTCATTGAGATGTGTCTGATCTCTTTTAACATTTCTGTATGCACAAAACAAAATACTAACGTGATCTATCACGCTTGTAGTTGCTGCCATATTATATTACAAGTTAATCAAATAGCTGGAACGGGTAGGATATAGTTAGTTAGCAAGTGAAGTAAGTCAGTTATGCGGCGTGTAACTACCTACTAGTAGGCAAATTTCAGACATGTCTAGATCTAACTAGAAGCTGAAGATTGCTCAGCAAATGAATCAATATAAATGCATGACCCCACCACACCTGAATGGAATACCGCATTTAGAAAGTTTTTTCAAACCGCTATATCGTTAGAGATTGGAAATATCTTTTAAAAATTCTTATTAAAGAGTTGAATAAAATTGTGGATGTTTTTGACTAGTACAGTCATTATCATCATCAATCGTTATTGGTTGCTTTGTTCTACCCACCGCTGAGTTAGTGCCTTCCCTTATTGTGCCCTGCTTCCCTGGTCTTGTCCAGTCTTATCCAGGTCTTGCCCTCGGCCTTCTGTAAGTCATCCACATATCTGACTGTTGGTCAACACTCTTCTACCGTAATAACGCTTATAGTATTTATTATTATATTTTATTTCCCGTTCATTAAACTGTTAATCAGTCCCAAGAACTTAAAATCAAATAATTTATTGTTTTCATTGTTCAATGAGGTGCAGTGTATCGGAAATAACTAGCTCGTCGTATCTCGCTGCGATCGTTGCTTTGTTTAATTAGCCTCTTCGACGTAATCACGGACTTTAGTACGATACCATTTAATTGATGGTTTTCGTCGAAATTAACAAGTTATTAAGCACTATTATAAACGCTTTTTGAAGTATCATTCCTGGAGTTGGTAATTTGTTCTTCGCAAAAGGTTTATTTTCTGAATTCTACTTAGTGAATGAGAGCAGTGGTGGCCCAGTGGTAAAGTGGGTTCGAACCCAGGCAGGCGCTTTACCTCACCTGCATCATTTCATCACCACTGCTCTAAAAACGGTGAAGGAAAACTTTGTCGGGAAACCGGCATGTCCTAGAACCTAAAATTCAAGACATGTGACGTCTACCAACTCGCACTAGGCCCGAGTGGTAGATTACAGTTTAACTGTACAGATTACAGTTACATTGCTGGGACACAGGAGGCCTACACAGGCCTCCTGTGTCCCTCTATATATATCTGTGTCAGTCTATAATGTTCCCATTGCTGGGACACCCCAGCAATGGGAACATTATAGACTGATTATGCTAAAAGGTTTATTTTCTGCAAACTACGTAGTAAGTATTACACCCAGCAACGTATTATATTCGTCACTTCCAGTGTATGGTCATTTACAATGAAGACTCGTTAAAACAACCAATTCAAAGTTCTCGCTCGTATCCAAGAGTTTATTATAATGATCGGGACCTGAAACAGTATCCCTCGCCCCCAACAATTACACGCCGTAATGATTCTTTTAATAAATACCAGCGAAGAGTTACAAGGGTGCTTATAATAAGCACAACAAATATTTTTGCGTCGCTCATACACTACGTAGATTACACAGTGGCATGCTCGGTACTAGGAACAAATAACTGAAGTCGTTACCATAAAAATATACAACGATATTTTAGAAGAGCGTGTATCCCGCATCGGAGCGGTATCTCCATACTTTTCACATTACTTATGCATAGAGTACAGATTGAAACGAGTCGCGTAGTTGCGCCGTCATCGGTATTCAGAACCGAGTCCGGACGGCTTAACCGCAACCTGTCTTCAGCCCTGATTGTCTACAAACAAAGAATAACAAAAATACACGGTTCATATCCTGTGCTAACCTAGTTCTAATAAATGCAATCGCTGATTGATTCGATTGTTTGCTGCACACAAAAACTTTTTGAATAAGCCTTTACAATTCATGGCATAAAAAGCTTTTGGTAGTGAAATTATTTGTTGACTTGTCGACTTGGTTATTTTAATATTGTGCGTGGATTTAATTAGAATTATGGATGTTTGTTTTTTTTTTCTCTTTTATAATAGTAGATTGTATAACTATAGTGCATAAAAGAAGCCATTTTACCCCGAGACGCAGGCGAGACTGGATAGTTAAGTTGAGAGGTAAAATGGCTCGTTTATGCCCGAGTTATAAAATAAATAAATTTTCTCTTCGATTGCTAGAAAATGAAACAGGCATAAAGTACACAGTATTTTCACTGTTCAAAAATGTTGCAAAATTGAAGGAGATAATAGCTAACCGCCACGAAACTTTTTACACGTTTTTTTTTTCAACATGTCATTCGACTTGGGTACTTCATACTGCCAAGTCATTTAAACGTTTCTCTGCGTTTTTAAATAATAAATGACAACTACTTTATCTGGTTGTATTAAATTAATGATAGAAAACACGGAAATGATACAAATTAAAGCAAGTGAAATAAAATAACGACTTTAATATGCGACGTTTATTGTGAGTGTGGTTGTTGGGCCTGATTATCTTAGTCTTACACAAAAAATCTTTATGCACTAGAGTATAAAAAGCGACTTTATGTCGCCTACGCACAACATAAAGACGAACTTTTAGAGCATGAGATGTGAAAACACATTTTTTTTTCAAACAAGATAATGTTTACAAACGTAAAAATAATATGAATAATTAATAATATGTACAATGGAAAAGAAAAGGGCACCGAAAATATCATTCACATTGTTGTCAACAGGAAAAGTGCCCAAAACGTCACAATTATGGCGATGCAGATTCTTTGGCAAAAAAATTTACACATTATCCAAAGTGCCTACTCTGTTTATTAATATGAGAATCCTTGGTTTTATACTATTTTTCGTTCTTCTATGATGATTTCTTATACATGGACTATTATTACTAATGAATTTTGAATATAAAAAACACTGTTTCTAAAACTGTTTTCCTCCAGCAGACTTGTGATATGTATAGTGTTGACATTTTATTCACCGTATTTTGTGTATCAGTAAAGGTTTATCTCTCGACACGACGTTTGCCCGTGACGGCCGCGGCGTCTCGTGCCGTCGACGTGAATCCGCTTTTCTTTATCGTAGGTACGGTGAAAAACGATTTATTATTTCGTGATCCCCAAACCAAATTACTGTTGGATTATCTACATAATATTTTGATTCTTTATTGCCAACAAGTGAATAGAATTTGTTGCATGGTTTTTATATTAAATTTTGTGGTCGATGCCATGAAATGATGGAGTTTGTGGACTTTGAACTTGCGTGCAGCGTTTAATTAATATTATAGTATAACGAATACTGTGGTTTACTCAAAAATGCATGATATTAATGTAATTTATAATTTCACAATTTCCTTTTAAGTTAAACACTCATGAAAACCAGAGAATTTTACATTTTGAAACACTGACTTGACGCAAAAATGAAAAATGACATTCATCATTTTCCCGTACAAAATAATTTGTAAAGCTTAAATATGAACTTGCACGATTGCACAATGTTGTAAATATAAAAGGAAAATTTATTTCACAGATTTTACAGAGTCGGTATGAACATTACATTTTATGTACCTAGGTACACACTACATAATCCTTCGGCTAAGTACTTAAGTTTCTAACAATGAGATAACATAATTTGACGTTAATTGGCTTTTTGAACTTAAAAGAACTCATTAAAAAAGTAGGTAGAGAAAAAGACAGAAGTGTTGGCCGTTATTATGAACCTCTACATACTTAGGTACCTGTGATAGTACTTCACCAATAAACATGAAATATTCGGACGAACCGAACTTCTAAAACAAAAGGATTAGCAGGGATTTGAAATTAATTTTAAATTCTCGAACATCGATGTATAGTCGATACAGAAACTAATAACGCAAGTTATAAATAGAGTATAGCGGGGAATATCAGATCATGGGCGGTATAGTCGCAGTCACAAGTGCGTGCCCCTTGTTATCTCACCCTTATTGGCGACCCAGTCGCAGCCTCAAATAATTTATGAAATATGACATAATAGCCTTTGTAATAAAGGCTAGAGCGGTGCCTCCATGCGGATAAAACACTTGACGTTTATATTGTTATCGATGGATATCTTAAACAAGAGTAGGGGAAAATCGAAAATATGCGTATGACGCTTTAAGGTTGGAAAATAACATGAATTTAGTTGTTACTGATTGTAACTTAAGTAAATACGTATTCCAGGTATTCCAGAATTGGAAACAGGTAGATAAAATGTTTTTACATACGCAATTTCGTTCAGGGTTCTAACACATGTAGGTACCTTTTGCTGAACAGTAAAATGTAGCAAACTTAAAAATAGTTTTCATTCCGTAATAAATAAAAGTTCGTTCGGGATAATGTATTACGTAATCATTTTATAATTAATACAATTTGTCAATAGCATTAATAGGACTACGGGGGATAGATTAATGATTCAACAGGCTCGGTGCCCTCCGATCTATCTATTTCAATGCCGCAATGTATCTAGGTATTATGAATACTTGAATAGGTATCAAAGGTATAATCACTTATCTATGTACACCCACTAAATTGAGTCGAAGACGATCAGGGGCTTGATTTTTAAATTGAAGGAGCAAGTCAATTCCGCGGCTTGCTTGGCTCGCGTACTCGTGTAGGTGCCTATCTAGTGGTGTGCGTCGAAGGCGTGCTGCTTCATGATAATCATCCGCTCGTTATGACAGGTAATGCGCCCCAAATTCCTAATGCTCGACAATAATTCGATATTTTTGCTCGAGTGCTCGAAGCGCCGCGGCCGCGCCGTTCTCGAGCACACCCGCCGAATATGTGAAACAATTTTCTCCTTATGAATAAAATTTTAAGGTGCGTATGCAAATTTCCATTACGGAGGGCTGTCTCCTGTAATGGTGTCATATGGGATGTTATTTTCTTTTCATATAGACTACGTAAAAGCGACGTTTAATATAGTCTCTAACTCTTGTTGTCTTCAAGTTCTTAAGTGTGTCGTTTATGTTTCAAGTACTGCGTTAGAGTGTAATTATCTAAGGAGTCGCCCAGCCCAAATAATGGTAAACATTAATTCACTACCAGCCCAGTAAACTTATCGGTAAACCTCACCTTAATTTAGAAACTGGAGTTTATTTATAAACGTTGATTAAAGTTAAGAAACGTGTAAATGTCAAAAATGTATGGTTAAACATTAAACAGTCGCTAATCATTACTTAACTTTAAGCAACGATTATAAATAAACCCCTTTACCGATAAAGATTCAAACTCAGGGTGTATCCTTTCGTTTTGCGCCAACACACAGCATGGTGTGGCCACACATAACGAACAAGCTGCCATGCTCAGGTACCTTTTATGAATATCATAGCATCACTATTCCCAGCAGTTGACTTTGCCAACTCGTGCAGTACAGCTGAATCATTTGGTAATTCTTTTAAACGAGCAGGTAAAAATTATTGCATAGGCTAAAATTAAATAACAATAAATACAAGATATACTTAATGTTTTTATTGGATCCAATTCTAAGGCTTCAAGTTCACAGAACCTCTAATCATATCCACTGCCTTTAAGTAGTCCAAATACCTGGGCACTCCTGTGTAACAATTTTAAATTTTTTGCGCTTTTTTCATTTCTTGCTATGTATGTTTCGACATTTCTTTTCATAATAAAAAATCTGTCTTTTCTTTTAGGTAGGTACTCTATTTTCAAATCATAGTATTTTTTTATCCAGGAATCTCTTCAATTTTTGTCAGTACTGCATGTCGATTCTGTAAAAATCTCACCGTGAAAATTTAGGTGAAGTGGGTTTGTTTTTGCTAGGAATTGACACTAGACAGCTCACTCCACGCTCACTTCACCTAAGTTTTCACGGTGAGATTTTGACAGAATAGCATCGCTGTACGAGTATTGTACGTGAAGGGTTTCCAGCTTCTCGTTTTACGAACAGGGCCCAATTCTGTATTATTCCCCGCGAAATGTTACCACGTGCAAAGCACGTCAATATTGTGCCTTGTTTACGGCAAGGAATCGAAATGTCAACCGTACGGATAACATATATTTTGACAGCTCAAACCACGCCATTGCGTCATAGACAAAAAGAGAGTGTCAATAGCAGAGGGACAATTCTTGTAATTTTAACAATGTTCACAGTCTGTCTCAATCTGTCAAAAACACCTGTAACCTCATCAATCAAGTTTTTGACATTGATTGTCGCCGAGATGAGATTGCAACTAGATTTTGAACGTTTTTAATTACGGGAATTGACCTTCAGATGTCGTGGTAAGGTA
This sequence comes from Oligia fasciuncula, assembly GCA_963082905.1. Classification (NCBI taxonomy): domain Eukaryota; kingdom Metazoa; phylum Arthropoda; class Insecta; order Lepidoptera; family Noctuidae; genus Oligia; species Oligia fasciuncula. The sequence goes on along the minus strand of OY720395.1, from coordinate 7,106,974 downwards.
AGAAATTGACGTGGTTTCGAAGTAGGTCATAGTGAATTAGGGTATAGAGGTATGAGGAACAGGGTGTAAAGTTCACTCAAACTCTATAGAAAAGGGAGGATCCTCCGACCAGACGGGTGTTGTGTCTGGTGGGCAACTGCCCGATGATTCATGTCGGGCCGTATATCTATGCTAGTTGCGCGGTAAACTCTGCTTGCGCGATGCAGGGTTTTTGCGTCAGTATGACGCGTTGTTCGCATGTGGCGTTGTAGATACCGTTACAAGGGCCCAGATTTTTTATTGTCAGATTGCAGCCACTTTCTAAATGCTCTCGATGATGTTAGGTATATATTTAAAACGAGTTCAAACAGTTTAAGTAAGTATGTCTAACTTACTTAAGTATACAATTTTGGGATCATCATCTTCCTGCGATTATCCCATGTTACTTGGCTATATAATTTTGGGAGTTGGAAGAAAAATACCAACACATAATTTGTTTTTTTCTCTCTCCTTATTCTGATTTAACAAAATACCAGGTTATAATACCTCAGTATAAGCAGATACTTACCGGTATAGGTATAAAGTTGAGAAGAGTTGGAAACATCGAGTAACATAATAATGTGGGAGAATTTCGTGGAATCGTACTTATTATATGTATAGATCTCATTTTCGGAGAAAGTGATAAGCTCATGTTTCCTTATGATTTGCTCGATATAAGTTAGTTATGAAACATATTAAAGTGGTATATAAGGATTACTTACTCTCATTTCTATAAAGCATTTAGAAGATTACCCAGATGTACCTTGGCGGGCCTGAACTTTGCGCAGAAGGCTGCGCAGTAAGATTTTTTAGGAACCAAATGGTGACATGAGGCGAGTGCGAGTGAGAGAACATGCGTGAAAGTTTTTTGTGCCTATGTTCAGGCCTGCCAAGTTACGTCGGTCGTATTGTAGAAGGATTACTTTGCGAATTTATATTTAGTTAACACAAATAAAAAAAAATCTCTAGATAATGCATAATCAGCCTGTAATATTCCTGCTGCTGGGACACAGGCCTCCGGCGTGAGAGAGTGGGCCGTAATCCACGCGGGCCAGTGCGGGTTTGATAGCTGGCACATGTCTTAGAATTTTTGGTTCTAGGACATGCCGGTTTCCTCACGATGTTTTCTTTCACCGTTGTGCCGTGGTGATGAAATAATTTACACAAAATATAGCTCCTGTCTGGGTTCGAACCTACGAGCTACAACTCGTAATTTGCGACCGTTACCACTGGGCCACCACTGCGCAGGATAATAGTTACCATTATTATTTCCTATAATTCAATTCCTTATCCGTCAAACCAAAACGTGCTGAAACCGAAACTGAAACTAATTTACTCCTCAAAAATCAACTATTTCAACTCGCTATCAAATATTCGGTTTCGGGGTTGCACCGCGCCGACGAATCGCAAACTTGCAAAGTAAACTGTGCAGCGAATAAAACAAACAGCATTATTTCTCTTTTTTAACTCCGGTCAAAAACCTTCGCTGTGTTCGCAATTACGTCCTCAAATGCTCATACAATATTATCTTAGGACTATATTAATTAAACTTTTAAATGGGATAACCTCCTAATAGAGCTAAGTGCGTACAGTCATGAGCAAAAGTATGTATACACTTGGCTTTATTCAAAGGCGATTTTCTCCTTTATTTTTTAATGATTTTTTATATTAGTAGGAACATATTATTTTCGAACGCATAGGGATATGTAAAGTGTCGTATTTCAACGTTGCATTCGTTATTTCGTGAAAAAATCGCAATTTAAAGTTGCCAAGTGTTGACATATTGGTGCTCGTGTGAATAAAATATTCATTGTTTAATGTTTTGTGTTATTACAATTTGTGTTAATTGTGATCAATGACTTTCTCTGTTTGAAATACATTCGTCATCGCAATCGTCACTCCTTTCTATGTCGAAGACGAGGTTAAGTAATAATGTCTGGTAGTTTGATTTATGGAAACTCTTCATCTAGTGTCTTGAATCTTGGAGCTTAGCTAGCAGCGTTCTTTCAAAATCAGAAGTCAACGACTGCGTGGGGTAATTGCATGACACACTTACAATGGCAATGCATACCATTTTGACAATTATTTACACAGGTATAAGTGACTGAAAGTGTGTCCTGCAATTGAGGTCTAATACTTAACCTATCCACTCCTGCTTTAACCTCGGGACTAGCACATAGACATCTAATGATTACGAAAAACAAAAGCGGAAAACCGGATTCCTAGCAAAAAAAACCTGTAGAGTTTATTCGTTACTGGAGCTACAAATATCTATCTGTTCTGAGCTATCATAAACTTTGTAGAACCACATCAAAGTTAGTTTAATTCTAGTGAAGAAAAACGCCGGGAGTACACGAATTCTTTTATTTGTTTGTAGAAGCTACTATTTATATGAGTCGCTCTTCTTTTTACTGGGCGGCGCTCATCGTGAAATTGAAACGTGTTTGAAGTTTGAACAATAAAAGGCAAAATGCTACTGAAGTGGGGATAGACAGACAGCCTGACTCGTGTACCATAATCAGCCTATAATGTTCCTACTGCTGGGACACAGGCCTCTCGGTGAGAGGGAGTGGGCTGTAATCCACCACGCGGGCCCAGTGCGGATTGGCAGATGTCACATGTCTTCGAATTTTTGGTTCTAGGACATGCCGGTTTCCTCAGGATGTTTTCCTTCACCGTTTTGAGAGACTCGTGTAGATTATTATAATAACTTTATCAGTGACGCATCTCGCTAAATAGCATAATCAGAATGTTCCCATTGCTGGGACACAGTGGCTCCTCTCTGTGACAGGCAGTGGGTCATAATCCAACACGCACCACTGTTCTCGCCTATCATCATCATCATCATCATCATCATCATCATTCTCCTGCTCCTTGTCGTTTTCTTCCATACTTTTCTATTTTTCTATTAGTCATCATCTCGGTAGTCACCCCCTTTCTAACCATATCATCATTCACACAGTCTATTTATCGTTTCTTTGGTCTTCCTCTACCCTTAGGGGACATCCATTAATTACGTGAGGCGTTTAGGGGGGGCCGATTCTCACCCAATCTCACTTGGGGGAGAGGGGGGGTCCTGGCAAGTATCACGTATTTTTTTTCCGCAAGAAACAGTGTAAAATTGTGAGAAACCGTGCACCACCTGCACCAGCGCGCAAAGTGCGACCCTCACGGATTGTCACACGTCGAGCTACTGATCGTCTGTGTGCAAACGACAACGGATTAGAATGGCTAAATCAGAGCGAGGCTGAAAGAGCAGATGATTTTATTGAAAATCACACGAGTCCCCGTGGACTGAATTAGAATGAATATTCTTTTACCAATTTCAGTAGTTCTCATTTAAGTATTTTATTATTAAATTTTTTCATTGTGATTCTAGATTACGATCTTAGTAATCTTAAATACTAGTCTTAACTAAGTCCATAAATTAACATTATAAATTCGAAAATTACTCTGTCTGTCTGTATGTTACCTTTTCATGCCTAAACCACTGAACGGATTTCGATAAAATGTGACAGAGAGATAGATTGCATCCCGGGGAAAGACATAAGATAGTTTTTATCGGCGTACCATGCGGGCGAAGTACATACATCTTTTATGGGGTACTGTGTTAAATGCTACAACAAAATACCTTGTGACATATTGCAATTAAATGAAAGAAAATTTAAAACTCATATTAAAAGTACACTTTGTAAACAAGGATATTACAAATTAGAGGATTATATCCAAGATAAGAATGTTTGGAAACATGCTGGTCCTGCTCCATAGGACAATCTAAAAGTCTAGACAAAATCAAACTTGTTCCTAATTTAATTTATATGTATATTTTTAATTATGACATCTTATTCTAATTCAATTTTACAATCTGCGACTACAGTGGCTCACACACTTGTTAAAGTTCAACTACTTTTGCATTTTTTCATTTTTCTTTTTTTTTTAAATAACTTGTAAATATGTGAGCACCATGTATCTATCACTTATTTGATTTACCTGTCATTGCTTAATTTTTAATTCTTTTTACCTTTTGTGGTAGACTAATTTTATTATGGGTGCATCGTGTTCACATATAAATTTTATTATGTATACAAGACCTTGTAAAACATTTTAAAAGAGTAACGGTGGAGTTTCTTGCCCATTCTTCTCCATACGAAAACTACCTTTTCGAATGGGCGACTAGAATCATTTCTATTTAGTTTTTTTTTGACGTTCAAAAGTGCCTTTAATGTGCCTATTTGAAATAAATGATTTGACTTTGACTTTGAAGCCACGGGCGGAAGCTAGTCTTAAATAAAACCCATTTTTTAAATAAATCCAACGCAATGAAGCATAAATTAACGTATTTACACTGAAAATACGCATTTTGAACAATCTGACGTGAGATAAGAGGGAGTCGAGCTAAATCTCACGATATCTCACTAACGGGGAGGGGTCCAAAAATCGCCAAAATCACCTCGCGTAATTAATGGACCTTTAGCCATCGACATTCATACTCAAAACTTTCCTCATGACATTTTTCTGTCTGTTGTCGCATAATGGTTTAAAATTTGCCACCTGAAAGTGGATTACATCCTTGTGTCACTGTTAATAATATCGACTGACTTCTCTTCAACATAGTCCACGATTGTGACTGACCTCGAAATAGAACTGTAATGTCTTTATTCACATTACAGGAAAACTAAATAACGCTTGTTTATTCAAGAAAAAGCCTATTTTAGTATGAGAACAATATTAGCTCGCTTCGTACATAACGTTAACGTGAATGGACGTTTTGTCGCCTCTGTTATTTTGTTCGATTGCCAACAGAAGTATCGTATTATCGTTATTCGCCGGTACTTACTTCTCATTCATTCGTAAAAACGGGAGGCATTCGAATCTAATTGATGCTGTCACGGCATTAACTCGATGACGACAAATATAAACGCTGCCGATTAAAACCAGTCGGAATATTTTCGTTGAACGATGATAATTTCAACAGCTTTAATTGCTACTTTTTGTCCTCATCAATTTTACTTAATGAGACAGCTATCGTTACAAATATTACTGGACGATTAAGAATGGACACACCCTTTAAAATTACCTGATTACATCTTTAGATATCCATCCTGTCAATGTGATTGCAGTGAATATATGAACACCATGTATCATCACGTAACTAATTTATCTGTCCTTGCTCCATTTTAATTCTTTGTTCTTATTGAAGTATAGTAATTTTATTCTAGTTAAGTATATCGTCTTAGGAAATAATTAATGTACCTATACAAAATATTATACAACATTTTAAAAGAGTACCTAACTATCGAGTTTCTTGCCCATTCATCTCCATACGAAACTATACCTTTTGAAAGGGGCATCTAGAATCAATTCTAGTTTTTTCCAATTTGGCGTTCAAAAGAGCCTTTTAATAAGTGCCTATCTTTATACAAATAAATAAAATAAAGTGTCTGTTTGTAATGTCAAAATACCTAACAGCTTTTTACTAAATGCATATTGTGAAAGTATAATTATACGGTTAGACCAATAACAAAAAAACAATTTTTAAAATGGTTGCCGGTCTGTCTGACTGTTTGTTCCGGCCGAAACGGCGGTACCAATTTTGATAAAATTTGGTATAGGAATACTTTGAACCCGGGGAGAGGACATAGGCTACTTTTTATCGACATACAACGGGCGAAGCCACGGGCGAAAGCTAGTTAGAAAGAAATTATTTGACTTTGAGATTGATTGATTTCGATGCTAGTAGGTATCCCGCATTGACATTATCTACTGCATTTATTAAAACTGCTACCTACATCATAGATATATTCCTTCAAATACATAACAACTATGTACAGTCAACAAAAGAGATAAGTATGCAGGATCGTCGGATATACCTAGTTGAAGTTTAGTAAGAAACCGATGGATGTTGTAGACTGAAATTTAATTTGCTAGATGAGCTGTTTGTTTTCTATTAATAAAATAAAATTTTATTCGAGAACATCCATCGGTTTATTACTAAACTTCAACTATATTCGACGATCCTGCCTACTTATCTCTTTTGTTGGCTGTACCTACAAACTATAGCCATTCTACTTCTATTCGTTACTTCAAGTGATACTACCGTACTGAAAAGTTAGTTTTTAAATGAGGTACGCGAAGATCCCTTACGAGAACAATGCTCGTATAGATATTGCATCTTCAATACATAGGTAACGAACGCTGGAATATCGAGTAATACTAACATAAATATTTTGTTAGTACGAGTTGCCACTCAATATTCTATATTCTATCTAGAAATGTTAAATTGCCTTGTCAGTACCAGTATGTTTCTGCAAAAGGAATACTCCGTTAGTAAAGTTGAAATGTTTTGAGTAATGGACCATATGAAGGTGTTAGGCGCCTCTACTTCGTGTAAAAATACTGTAATTTGAAATACAATAGGATTTTTAAACTTCAATTATGATTTGATTTAGTCTCAGAATAAGACTTACTCTAAGTAAAAAAGTTTGGTGAAATTCGTCCTTACAGACAAAAAAAAACAAGAATACTTATTAAAATGGTGGAACATCGCAATTATTTTTCTGTAAAAAAGTTTTATGTTCATCTTAAATACGTTGCCTATTTTATTATCAAAAGCGTTTCTTGGAATGATGCAGTCATGTTCTCCTTTTATTTTATAACAATACATGTCATATAATAAAATAGTAACGAAGCCAAAACTGTAAACTGAGTGTTTTAATAAAAAAAAAAATATTACTACAAGGTTTGGGAACGAGACTGATGCCAAAATCATTTGTCTGGATGTATGTGGATTGGCGCAAGAACGGCTGAACGGATTTGTATAAAACTTGGCACACAGGTAGTTTATAACCTGGATTAACAAGTAGGGTACTTTTAATCCCGGTAGTACGTTCCCCTGGGATATTTTCCGACATACACGCGGGCGATGCCGCGGGCAAAAGTTAACTCAATAATTTTTAGGGCCCGTCCCCAAAGGGTAAAAACGGGACCCTATTACTAAGACTCCACTGTCCGTTTGTCTGCCTGTCATCAGGCTGTGTCTCATGAACCGTGATAGCTAGACAGTTGAAATTTTCACAAATTATGTATTTCTATTGCCGCTATAACAACAAATACTAAAAACAGAATAAAATAAATATTTAAGGGAGGCTCCCATACAACAAACGTTTTTTTTTTCGTCGTTTTTGCCTTGTGGTACGGAATCCTTTGTGTGCGAGTCTTTAGGCGCCATATGTTATGACATATAGCGAATGGCAAGTTTTTTCTACTGATACTAACACCATTTTGCCCAGCTTAATCATAGCTCCGTAAACTAAAACTGAAAATTCAGTTATCATGTACAGTCAACAGCAAAAGTAGATGATCAAAATCAGAAATTCAATAGGAGGTAAAACTGATCACGAATATAAGGCTGTACTAGTAGTAAATGTTTGGTATAATTTACAATCACATACTTTTGAATCACTTCGACGCCACACAGTTCTGACGGGAACTCCGTTCATTAGTATTGAATTTCTGATTTTGATCATCTACTTTTGCTGTTGACTGTACCTAACATGATAACTGAATTTTCAGTTTTAGCTAAGTCTATTAAATAAAAATGTTGACTGGGTTATTTATAAAGCTGCATTTTCACTACAGTTTCAGCCTGAACTCGACAAACAACCGATTAATAAAATGTTCAATTTCACGATACATTTTTTATCGAAAGCCATATTTTTGGTACAGAATTGTTTGCAATTCGTTTGTAGTTTTGGGCCTAATAGGTGTAATCCATAGTAATATTATAAATTCGAAAGTAACTCTGTCTGTCTGTATGTTACTTTTTCACGCCTAAACCACTGAACCGATTTCGATAAAATTTGGCAGAGAGATAGATTGCATCCCGGGGAAGGACATAAAATAGTTTTTATCTCGATATTCCCACGGGATCGACACTTATGCGGGTGAAACCGCGGGGCGCTACTAGTTATGTATAAAGATTCATGACAAATAGACAGAGTATATCATACCTTTTTTAGTTTTCGGAATACTTACTATTCTTTATTGTGTGGGTCTTTTTATCTTCTTGCTTAATAAAAATCTTGAGTGGTTATATTAATTCATTGACTTTGATTGATTGATTGGCTGTGCTATACAGACTAAATCGTTGGGTCTAGAAACAGTTCTTTATGTACCGAAAGAGTGCACAAAGAAAGGATTTTGAAAAATTCATCCCCTAAAGGTGTTAAATAGGGGATGAAAGTTTGTATGGAATTTGTAATTTTGGCTATGGGAAATCCCATCACACATACCTTCTTCGTGTCTAATGCCGGCGCTACACATTGGCCTTGTTCATTGGTTCAGACTTGGCACCACATCCAATGTTGAGCCAAATCAGTAAAATCCTTTCCAATATCTGTTCAGGCCCGATACACACACATTGGAGCCAATGCTCCAAGGCTACATCTTGGGTCAAATTATGTCCAATGCGTGGCCATTATACAAGGTGGCGGGACATTAACGCGCCACCTGTTACCAACATAGTTTCCACGCAAGGTTCAGAATCATGTGCTGAATTCATGGTTACGGTACTGGCTAATTTTTTTCCGTGTATTTTGAAAGCAAATCGCTTGCTATAAAAAAATGAGTGCTAAAGTGTATCTAAGCAGAAAAACATATTTAATTAATTATCAAGAATTTGGGGTAGTAACACTAGTAACCTAATGAAGACGTTTATTTTGTCTGTTAAGTATATCTGGATCGGCCCTAAATCAGCAACAGATATCTGCTGTTTCGATTTCCGAGTAATTGCCTCAATCAATTAATATACCTACATGCCTACAATAATAACAGATGAAATTATTATTGTTGTATTCTAGTAACTAGTCGATGATGTAAATAATGAGGCTATCATGATGATTAACGAAGTTGTAATTAGTATAAATACAGGGTAGCAGTGACTTAGACGGGCAACCATGGATTCAGTTGGTACATTATTCTGAACCCTGCGTTGAATACTCGTCTGTTATGAAAAAAAAATATGCTGTTCCATACATTTTGACCACTTTATTATGAAACAGCAGATTTTTTATTTGATAACCGACGAAAACTTTCTACGCTAGGAGGTTTAGAATCATGTGCTGAATTCATGGTTTCAGGTTGCGCGTCGATGTAATACCACCCTGTATAATTTTAAAAGTAGAAGATCCCTATGAGTAATTGACATTATCTTATTTCTCTTATGATCAAGTGCGGTGATCACGAAGGCCATTTTCAGAAGTAGATTTTCACGGGCCAATTTATCTTGACATAAGACTGATGAGATGGAATATAAAGTTGAGTGTGGGACCTACATCATTTACCTACTATTTTACTAGGTTATCACAGCGAAATATACCTACGCTCATTAATATTTCAAACACAAATTATTCAAGTCGTCGTTCCCAGAATATGATATTGTATTTTGTGCTTAACAATACATTATTCGTTCGGCAATAGGTCCTCCGCCCTGCGAACGACATCTGACGTCAATATTTATAGTTCACTTGACTCTAGATTCCATATTTTCTTCATTACTTATGCATAGAACACAGATTGGCTACAGTGAAGCAGTGTCATCAATATTCAGCCAGCGAGTGCAAGTAGGCCGCTGTTACATCAACCTTTTGATATCTTTGTAATTGCTTCGCCAACTTTGTGGGTTATTGTGTGCTTTGCAAATTGCGATTGCCCTTTGTAACCATATGAAAGTCTACGGGAAAGTTTACTTGTAGACTTTTCGTGCGGAAATCGGTTGGCTCGGTCCACAAGTGTTATTTCAAAACTAAGCCTGGTTAGCGTATCCAAAGCATTTATTTCAATTAAACCATTTACAGGCACTTTTGAATTGTCAAGGAGTCTGTTGGGCAGAAAATATGGAGCTAGTTGCCCATTCTAAAGCGTAGTAGGTATCTATGGAAAAACGGGCAAGTAACTTCATGGACACTCTTTTTAAACTCCAAATATTAGTCACATCATTATTGTTGTATTTATAATGCTAGGTGAGAACGATTTATAAAAGATGTACACCTAAAAATAAGCCGTGGCAGCTAAGAAATGACCAGTCCTAACTGACGGCCGCATGGATCAGCACCATTCAGCTTCACCACCTAATGATCCGATCCAACACACGCGCCACCGTCAGCGAGCCATTTAGGTAAGTGAGCTTAACATTTCATAATGTAGGTATCGTTTTACATTATTAAGCATTAACTTCCACGTTTCGGTGGAACGATCGGATTGATTAGGTACATCAAACTTAAGCAAGTTTCCGATAGGATATTTTCAGCAAAAATAAAATAACATTTTCTTTATCCATAAGAAATCAGGGTTCTTCATCGCTCCCGCTTTATGTAAACGTTCAATATTCATAACAAACCTTTTAGTGGAACTTTCCACATGTTCAAGAATCACGTATTATGAGGAAAAACATGTTGTAGAGGTACTTATGTTCTCAGAGGACGTACCGAGTTATATCTGTAATACAATCGCATCTAATAAGAACTCTTGATGTGGGTTCGATTTCTATCGAGTGTCTGCTCTTATTAACATAGTAATCTGCATCCGATGATACGGGTTGATTACGCAAATAGGAACGAAACTGTTTTTAATAAAACCATTTCATTTTCTATCTGATAATTTAATCGAACCTTTCGAAACCTACATTATACCTATTAATTTATAAAATAACAAGCAACCCGCCGTTGTTTCGCGTAGCTTTTACTTCTTGGAAAAACATCGATGTTTGTTTGTTTTAGGTTATTAACAATTTAATAATACATTGTTCCTGAATAAATTAAATGACGGTGCAAACCGCATCAAAATCCGTTTTGTAGTTAGAAAAACAACGTGGTCACACTGATAGACACGAAAAGTGACATTAATTTATATTAAAAAAAAAAACGAAATAATGAATATGAAATTATGAGTAAAATAAAAAAGGTATCTACCTACATTGGTAATTTATTTCACTACAATCTAGTTACCATACGGCTCTATAGTTGCAAATACATCCGGTATGAAAGCTCAGTAAAAGGGTCATGTTCCACTGCTTGCATTTTTAATATAGTTGATAATGAACGGCTAATGACAGCAGTATGGCCAGACCACACACTAATATTGCACGTACACAGCTATTCGCGTTTCATACATTCCACTGATGAGCGATGACTAGGAACGTGATAATCCAGCGCAACTGTTTCATATTGCTGTTATTCCATCACAAACACCCATTGATTGATAGTGGGTCCCCAAGTGAAGGGGATAATATTTATGGGGACATTTCACGTATCCTTCCCCCATTTCACAGATTAGTGGAAAGATAGGAGACCTACTTTCAAGTAGACAAGGATCCACGAGGTAATTTGCAATATAGGTATACATAGGATACAGCAACGTTCTGTATTTTTTTTTAAACATAAGAATACATAGTTTGCCTGTTTTCATTTTGGAAACTCGTACCTTCAAATTGATCTTCCAAACAAAAAAAAAATCGACAAAGTCTGGAGGTTATTTAACGATGTACCCTCTGACGTTTTTTGTCTGTGTCTGTGGACTAATTAGACGCTCCCATATGCCACTTAAAGATTTATTATTAGTACGCACAAAATGAATGGTTTGTTTTTACCTATACATAAAATGGAAATCGCTATACGTACGTCTACCGAACATATTTACGTAACAATCTACCTACCAAGATAACTTTTAATTAATTTAATTAAAACTTCCCATCGCTGTTGTTAAGAACGAAAATGATAACAAGAAAAATATTTCTTCATTTGTTGTAGGTATAATGTTTCGTCTATTCAAATGATTCATGTTCTTTGTGTAGCAATTTGAGTAACATTTACTTAATCAATATGAAGACTTCGCAGAGAAAAGAATTTGCGTAGGACTAATTTAAATGACGAACGACATCTGTTTCATAAAATACAGTAAATTATGGTGGTAGTATTGTATTTACGTTATAAGGAAATATATAGAATTATGATGTTTAAAAATCAATAATATTTAGTATGGTTGGTTGGTACCTAATAAGTACTTAGCTATGAGCGTTTACGATGTACATCATTTCATACAAAATTTCAAGACCGATTTCGAAAGTTCTTATTTAAAAAAAGATAACTGGAAATATCCGTACGTCGTAAACGCAGGTCTCCCCCATATTTTATACTTTTCCTTGTGCTGTGCTTTCTCTATCCAATCGGTTAGGAACGAGTCCAAATCGTCACGCCAGCGTTTCTTAGGCCTGCCTCAGTGACGACGACGCCCGTCTTCAAGTACCTCTCCCTCCTACAATTTAAGTTTATTCGATTAGTAATCCAATTAAATAGATGGATAATTATTTGAGATTCACTAAAAACGCATTTGTAATGAAAACACCGATCGAAAAGCTTTCAATATTAATTGATTTTATTGTTACTCGTTTACGTAGCCATCAGTAGTAATGTTCAGAATTATTAAGCACAAATCGATATTGTTTTGTCTGTCAGTCCTGCTTCAGTGAAGAGACGAAGTAATAAATAATAATAATATATTTATTTCAGACATAATTCTAGTCCATAGTTTCAAACTTCTAACTCGTAAAATTTGTCAACGTGCAAGGGAGCGCAGTATTCTAGATTTATTGGGTGAGGTGTTGTGAATATGGTCTGTCAATTTGTGATATACCATATTCGCAACACCACATAGTAGCGCTCCAAAACACAGATTACTGACGCTGCCTAAAAAGCCGCTAAGCTGAAGTGGGATTGGGACTGGCCAAGTCTGCCGTATGCCCAATGGGACGAGCTGGAGAAAACAAACGACCAGTCCACTTTGACCCTGAATAGAAAGGTTTGGAAGTCATAGGCCTTTGCCCAGCAGTGGATGATGCAGGCTAACAGTAACTTATACCTACACTTAACTAAGATTTACATAATTTAGTCATATATCTGACCTACTTAAATCAATTAATATCTCTTATCTTTCAGTTCATCTGCGAACTTGGGACTGAATTATTTACATTTACTCGATTCCTGAATGGCTCTCCCTTTTATTGTGACAGACAGATAAATAATGAATCAAATTGGAGGAAACGACAACGAACAGTAGTGATGTTATCGATGGCTAGTACGATTTGTGTTCTGTAGTGTCGCAGGATTTATGTAGCTTGAACCCTTCAAGGATCAAATTAGTGTTGTTCTTTTGAAACTATCTTGAAGAATTTTGTTTTGTCTAACAAAATACTGTCTTATACCCGGTTTCTGAATTGATGGTGTAAGTTGAAGTGCTAGTCATACTCTACCTAAGGTGCTACTTTACTTACTTACTTTGCTTTAGCTGGTACTTTACTTAAGTTGGCCTGCTAAATTCAAAATTTCTTATGTTTTTTGAAGTAAACATCTTAAGTAATGCTAAAGTAGAGTTTGACAAGTTCTCAATGTCAAAGATTTAGACGATATAGACGGTCTTTTTTTTATTTGCCTTAAGATGCATCATAAGCACATTTTGTAAGTCAACCTATATACGCAGACGCTTATACAGCGCTTATGACGGAACAAGTTTCATGGGCTTATCTCTATCGCTATGTTCTGGGCACTCTTGCAGAACCAGGCTGCAATTTTGTAATGGAAAACCCAATGACACTTTTCCCGAATTGGTAATCGATCTAATTCAAATCGATAGAAATGGAATCGGAATCGGTATCTTTAGAATCGGTCTATGAGTTCTAAAAAGTCCTGTAGCACTGTATAAGTTGCGTGCCATTCTGTAAGACAAAATCTAAAATCAAAAGTATACAAATAAGGCTGAGAATCAGCACTTTTTGACCGTTAAAATCAAGGCAGCCCCCCAAAACGCCCACCCTTCACCACTTCCTAGTGCTTTAGCTGGGAAGAAGATGTGGCCCAACAAATTTCCCAGCAGCTTATCTAAGTTAGAATAACTTGATTCTATACAATAGACCAGAGACGAAAACAAAAAAGTTACCAACAAGCAAGCAGTAACGTTCATTATTGGCCTCCTTTCATAACTCCTGGACCCTTAAGGTATAATCTTGTTTACAAATGGCGGCAAAGATACGCGCCGTACAGACATGTGCCATAATATGTTAATTTGGCCCACAACTGCTACGCCAAGTCGACCCTATATTGAATATTTTGCTTTCACTGTATAATTTAACAAAATTTAACTTCTAACCTAATTTAAACTATAACCACAGAATAAATAGTACAAGCCATAACTGATGTTATTAATGTTAACTTTTACTTGGAATGTTATATTTCATAAAAAAAATCGTAGATTTTTCTGAATTTGGGACTTTATTTCTTTGAATCGAGTTATATATTCCGTGCTTAGGCTCATAGTATTATTATTGTTCACTCTTGACCGACCGCCCCGAACTCCTTATCTATGAACTAGCACAGCGTCCTGATTCACCTGCATAAGTGTCGATCTCGTGAGAATATCGGGATAAAAAGTATCCTATGTGTTATTCTGATGTATAAACTATATTACTGTAAAGTTTCATCAAAATCCGATCAGTAGTTTTTGCGTGAAAGAGTAATAAACACCTATCCGTCCATCCTCACAACACAAACTTTCGTGTTTATAATATTAGTAGGATTATAAGTAGGATATCTATGTTATCTTCACGGTGTGACTCCTGTAACAGGGGGTGAGACACGTGTCAAGGGCATTAACCTCTACCACAAGGAAAGAACTTAAAACCCCCTGTTTGTTTTTTTATGATCCTTCATTATCAAAACTCCTTTTAACTTGATGGCAGGTCTTCCACTTTCGGTACCAATCTTGTTTTACTTAGAGAGTCTTTAGTTCGACTTTAAATTTAGCGTTTTTTTAAGGATACTCCACCAACTTATTCACAAGTAATAAACAGCCTAATAAACCCGCATTTATGTTAAGCTTTTCTGTGACTTAAGTAGTCTTTTTTTACACAGAGTAGTGTGACGTAAGTGCTAAACCACCACTTGTTATAAAAGGTCACACGAGCTATAAAATATTACATAGTATAATACGTGTGACTTAAATAGTATATTAATACACGGCGTTTAGCACCCCGTGCATCAATGGACTAATTAAGTCACACGTAAGTATAGTAATTTAAGTACTATATTTTAATACCTGTCGGTAATGCGGACTGCTGCTACAAGAATCTTTTGGCAATGATTGGTAAAGATTTGTGCAAATGTTTTTGAAATGTATTGAAAAAACAACATGGCGACGTTCAAAAAAAAAAATCATCAAAATATTTTATTTCACATAAGCCTACATGGGCACTTATGAAACGTCAGAAGCTAGGTGCACGGTTCCAATTGGTCGTTTCCTATGGAGAAGAACCGGCAAGAAACTCCACGGTTACTCTTTTTAAAAATAATTGGCTTTTACAATATTTTCAAATTACAGTAGGTATGGGAGGATAGCGTAGGCCTGTCAACAAGTATCAGGTACTTGATAAAAATAAAAAATGGTCTACAGATCTAAAGTCTACAAGGCCTACAAAGTCCTCACATTTACAAAACAAGAATCTATCAAAAGGATAAATAAAAAATAAAAACCTAATAAAACCTAGTGATATGATTACCATTACAACCACTAATAAAGAGATGGAAAAAATTTGAATTTTCTGTATATAATGTCAAGTAATAAAGAGATTATGTCAAAAAAGTAAATAAAGTAAAGTAAATAAAAAATGAACATCGTAATTTGAGAGCAGTTAATAGACATTTAAATAGTTAAGCCGTTAATGAGTAGCCAGGGAAGCCACATGTGCAGAAGGAATTATTGCCAAACTACCTTGTCTTCAACATAGTCTTTAATCTTATAATATGCTTTTTTGATAAGGACACGTTTGATGAAGGTTTTGAATTTTCCATCGCTAAGTTCTGTAACCGACTTTGGCAACTTGTTATAAAAACGGACGCCGTTTACAAGAAATGACTTGCTAGTTTTAGTTAATCTAAATTTAGGTAACACAATTTCATTTTTACTACGTGTATTTATATTGTGGAAATCGCTTCTTATTTTGAAGAGTCCTAAGTTTTTGCGAACATACAAAATACTTTCTAAAATATAAAGAGAAGGCAGAGTTAGTATATCAATTTCTTTGAATTTGTTTCTAAGAGACTCGCGAGGACCCATTTGATAGATTGCGCGGATTGCCCTCTTTTGTAAAATGAAAATTGAATCTACGTCAGCTGCCGATCCCCACAGCAGAACACCATAAGACATAATGCTGTGGAAATAAGCAAAGTATACTAACCTAGCTGTAGCTATATCTGTCAACTGCCTTATTTTTCTTACTGCATATGCAGCTGAACTTAATCTACCTGAGAGAGCTCTAATGTGTGCGCCCCATTGTAATTTTGAATCTAAAGTAATACCTAGAAATACAGTTTCCGTAACAGCGTCTAGTTTTTTGCCATCAAGTTCTAAATTCAGACCCACTTGAGGTACATTTGGTAATGAGAACTTAAGACATTTAGTTTTGTTCGCATTAAGTAAAAGATTATTAGCTGCAAACCATTTCGAAAGAACAGCCAGACTCTCGTTAACATGTAAGACATCCGTATCTTTTCTATCTATTTGAAAAATAAGGGAAGTGAAGGTTATTGGTGTTGGCAACCTGTTCGCTGGCTTTCAGGGAGTTGATGGTGGAAATGGTGTTGTGTGCTTTGCATAATTCTGCTTCAAGGCCTGATATGCGTTTCAGTGCCTGGTCATGAGTGTCACTGCAAGTTTGAAAGTCTGACACTAGTTGACGGAGATGGTGATGCTGGTCAAGTATGTCCATGTGCTGGGTGTGAAGTTCTACAAGCTGTCTTTTGAGTTGAGTGTTTTTGTCGTTAATCCTCTTGACTTCAACCTCGCTGTCCTCTCTTTCCTGCAGCAGCTGGTTGCATTCCTTCTGTGATGCCTCCAGCTTCTTCAGTGCTACATTCAGTTTGTCATTCATGTCACGAACTGTGGCTCCACGGGTCATCATTTTTCAAAAAAAATAATCCCCAAATGGCACCTGAAATGTGACAAGAAACAACTGAGTGTATGCGGAGTCTAAATAAGTTGAGAACTAGAGAAGGTTGGAGGGTCAGACAGTTAGCAAGAAATAAGAAAAACAAAAGATAAAGTTTTAGAAAAGATTATAAAAATATGAGGGTAAGTATAAGAAGAAGCTATTTAATTTATTCTAGGGCTTATCACAATTATTAATGTTTACAGAAAGACTTTTATTCTTATTTAGGATAGTAATTATTATTGGGCTAAATAATTTCCACTAAGAATGATAAGGACATGAGATTAGAAGTACACAAACTTTCATCATAGGTACAAAGTTTGGTTTTCAAACTATAGGTAGTTTAGTAATTAGGTGTAGCAATTAAAGTTAATTCCATTAAACAATAGTAAGTGTATGTATTAAGGATAAATATGTGTAGTAAAGTTTGTAGTGTAAGTTTATGTCTGATGCAAGTGTTTTCGTCGTCGATTCTGCTTCCACAATTTGTCAAGCAAAAGGAGACATAAACGGTGCCGGTGTGTACTGGACGTTGCTCATAACTATGAGCAGTGTTTACAAATGATGTACAGTGTGTAAATACAACTACAAATAATGATTATTAAAACAAAATACTCCCCGGGTTTGATGAATTCAAATCCGCAATCCAAACGTTGACAGCCGGTCAGCCGGTAGATGATTTTTCGTAAAATCGATAATTATGAATTATCACGACAAAAAACACGGCACAAACACTGTGTGAGACACTTTATATTAAGATTCTACGATTAACAATAGATTTAAAACAAAATAAACACAATTTATTAATATTCTAAAATAATTTAACTAAGAGGTCGTTTTTTGACGATCTGTCACCAGTGTTGCCAGCGTTAGTTCCGATTTTGGCCACACGCCAACAATGTCACTAGCGGATCGTAGCCGTCAATTTATTGTCACGTTTACCAAACAAAATGTTTACAAATGACGGGCACTTTATTAATATTTTTGAATGCAGTTTTTTCGTTGAAGTTGAAGATGGACTAATTATTATGCAATTAAGTTGGTCTCTTTTATTGGTTTGTTTTGTGTTCTCTTGCGTCTCTCGTGAGCTACGCGAGAATAACTTAGACCGCAAACTGTGGTGAGAAGCTTAGTTAGTCAGCAAGATTGTTAGCGGAGTTAACTGCTCTGCTAATGCTAACTACATAGATCTTTAGGCATAATACCACTCACTTTGAAAATACCCTTTAAAAATTGTTTTAAATCGTCCAACTTATCCCGTACCCTAATTGGCTAACACACACACTGTACTTTCAATCTTTTTACTTTTTTCTTCTTCTCTTCTCTTTAATCTTCTTCTTCTTTTCTTTCTATCTTTCTTTCTTTGCACTTTGGTAATCTATTGCTTTTGTATATACATAACATAACTTATAGTTATGTTTAAGTCTCTGAGGGACGAGCCTATTGCCATCAACCGGGCACAGATCCGGACTATGGGATGTTACTGAGAAATTCCAAATGGAAAAACCTAATAACACCCGGGATTCGAATCCAGGAGCTCACCCTCAGCAATTGCGCTTGCGACCACTAGATTAATGAAACAGTCGAGGCTTTCGCTGCATACCTATGTTAGAAAAATTCTCAATAACTTTATCAAAGGAATGCGTGTTGTTGAACTGTAAGTGTGTACTGTGAAGCTCTAGATGGGAGGTTCACAAATAAAATAAAATAGCAGTAGCTTTGTATTGAATTATATTGATACGAAGACATTACATTACCATGTTATTTCTAGCACTGACTCTACTAAACAAAAATACCTTATGAGAATATTTGACACTTGCTTGAACGTTCGAATGGAACACACCAGCAATTATAACCAGCCTATACTGCTAAAGGTAGGGCTACATAAATAGACTCTACAGTACCCAATTGTCCCGCTAATTCAAATCAAATCGTAGAAATGCTCAAACACAAATGGATCGATCGTATTTCGTATTGCATAACATAAACTTTGATTCATTCAATCCTAAAGCTTACATTAGGATTAGTAAGGCTAACCAAAGCCTAAAACACAGCATCGCATCAATTCATATAATCATAATGACTCGAGTCGACTCAAAAGCCTAGAGTTATGTAAATTTACATACAGACCGAGTATAACTAGATGATAGTATGATAACAAATTCTCCCACATTAATTAATTCGAAATAACTTTACGCGAATGTTATAGGCAATGAAACATTGATATAAGCCGTAACCATAACGTTACGACCGACATAACCGTACGATCGTTAACACTTGGTCCGGTTTTCGTGAAACCGTGACGTCATAGCGTCGGTCCGTCTTTCGTCGGGCTAGGACAAAAGGCACTGATTGATCAAAACATTATCAAAACGCTTCGCTTGCTTCTCTGATAAACGATTGTGAGGTAGATAGGTGCTTCTGAATAAGGGGTTTGGTTTTCTTTTTGTTTAGTCTACCTTGCTTGTCTCGGTCGTTATCAGTGCTGTTTATCTTTTTTCTAAATGGAGTATTGTGGTACTTTGGGTTCGTTGGTCTAGAAGGAGTAGGTGTAAATGGTGAGTTAAAGGTCCTAGATTTGATTCCTAGTTTGCGCTGTCAGCATCCATCGCGATTTCCATTAGAAAATTGACAGAAAATCTCTCACTCAATTAATATGGGTTTCACCTATAACACAACAATGTGGATTTTTCTAACACCTATGACTAAATCTTTCAAGAGTACGGACTACGTGTGGTCTTATGTTATGCTTTCAAATTGCCAAATTGCTAACAAAAGCGAAAGCAAGTCTGTTTGTGTGTTTAGTGATTTAGTTATAACACCTAAAGCACACCCGCGTTTCGGCAGTTATGTTAGTCCCATGTAATTTTGCAGTACAATCCAGATTGTAATAGTTTTTACCCAAGATAGTGTTGCGTTCTTTAATCACCGAAAAGTGACTATAGGAAATTAGGAATGTAGGTATGTATATTATATTTATATATTTAATACGTTTATGCATAAATTTAAAAATATTTATTCCCCAATCTTCATAATTGCACCTACCACTGTTTGTCTCTGCCGTATAGTTGACTGGTAGAAAATGCCTATTGCATTTAGTCCGCCTCTGTACTGTACGTTTGTGTGCTTGAAGTATTAAATAAATAAATAATGAAAGTCAAAACTTTTCACTTGGACAGACCCACTTCTACCTACTATCAATAAAACAAATAAAACATCTACATTCATCTTCAATAACGGAAGTGTGAAATAAAATATAAAATAAAGTTGTCATCGTCGACGGCGCGGAACACATTACACTAGCATCCACGGGCGGCGGACCAGCAAACTGTTACTACAGTAACTACACGCTCTCCGGGGATCATTACACATTACATCGTTGCGGTCACTAAGCTGCACACTAAACGGCACTAATGCATCACGGGAACTAGGTACACCAACGACACTATAATTGTCTCCCTCGTATTATGCGAAAAAGTTAAATAATTAAGGGCAAAATCCATCCTGTATAGTTACAGGGTGGATTTTTGAGGCGAGCAGTAAGGGTATGTACGTTAACCGTTGTATTTACAGAAAAATGGGCTTACGAGAACGACCTTATTTTTTTGAGAAATTTTGATGGCCCCTTCACAGATTTAATAAAAAAAAAGTTACATTCCGCAAGAGAATGGGCCATTTTCACAAACACTTTTTTTGATGCCAATCCATTCTGTTTCTTATATGGATCAAAAAACTCTATCGGACCAACTCGATATCCGTGGTTTAAATACTAGAAAAGACAGGAATCGCAAAAAACTTTTTCCATATACATTTCGTAGGAAATAAACCCCAAATTACTTTTTTATGATGGATAGACTGGGCCTTACTGCCCAACCCAAAAATCCCCCCGTAGAACCTAACTATCATCATCACCATGATTTATTCCGGTCATCAGACCGGGAAGGGAGGGAAGCCGGGGAAGGGGGGGAGGGGATCACCCTGAACCCCCCCCCCCTCTCCTCGATCCCGTGCTAGTTCGTCTTCTGTTCTAATCTCTGTCTTATCCACTTTATCAAGGTTCTTGGCATCCTTGTTCTAGCCACTACGGAGTTTAGGCATCCTTCCTTTTGTGTTTTTTGCCTCATCCAGGCATTCCCCGCGATCTTGTGGAGGTCGTCCTCCACCTGGCTGTCGGTCTGCCAACGCTCCTTCTACCGTCTTTCGGTTATCATATCCGTTTGTAATTGTTGTATCTAAAGTAAAAGTGCGCAGTGCTACACACCCCTATCCTATTTTAAGTTAAACAAATTAATATCAACTTTAAACAAATTAATATCAACTTTATTTCAATGAAAATTAAGTTGATTTCAGAGTGACTAGCATTATTGACAAAGTTATAAAAATTGTTTGAAGGTGTAGCGTAAACTGAACTTTACTGTGTAGGAATTAAAGTTATTTTTCCATTAATTCATATTTGTTTACATTTTTGGCAAATAAATCGCAAATGCACTGTAACCATATCAGCCTGTTATTTTGCTGATGCAGGACCAGTACCTACTGTCATAGGAACGTCCGGTGAACAGCCCATTGTCAGTCCAAGTTTCGATGTTTCCCTTCACAATATCCTTCCCGTTCCTTTATGGCTTCTTCTTTTTACCCGACTGCGGCGAAGCCCAAAAGGAGGGTTATGTGTTTGACCTGTATGTATGTATGTATGTATGTCCGTTTCTTTGTTCCCTCGTAACTCCTAAACGAATGAACGGATTTGGATAAATTATACGTCTTTAGATTTGTCTTGGTAGCGCGAGTGTCATTTTAAATTAAATAAAAGTTGGAAGCAGGCGGGACCCATTTGAGTTTGAAAATATAATAAAAAAATGGTATGGGTCCCGCCTGCTTCCAACTTTTATTTAATTTAAAATGGCCTTGTTTTTAGCTTTTCAGTTTTTTTTAAACAAATTTTTTTTACCGCCGTCGGGTTTTTTAGTTTTTTTAATTACTTGTTTTTTATTGTCAGTGATGTCTCAGATTAAAATAATTAGGTACTTATACGGAAAAGAAAAAGTTACATGCGAGGATCGAACAGAACTGAATGTTCCAAAATTAATATTATTAATTGTGGTTTAAATAAATAAATCCATAGATACTAATATTATAAATGCGAAAGTGTGTCTGTCTGTGTGTTACCTCTTCATGCATAAACCGCTGAGCCGATTTAGATGACATTTGGTATAGATATAGTTTGAGTACCGGGAAAGGACATAGGATAGTTTTTATCCCAATATTCCCACGGGATCGAAACTTATGCGGGTGAAACCGCGGGGCGCTGCTAGTAATAAATAAAATGAGACCACCACAAACGTATACGCACAGCTGAAATAAGAGGACCAGTTAGTGTTCTATTCTATCCATTAGAAAAATATTGACAAGGGAAAACGTCTAAAATTGGTGTTTATATAAACTTGTGCTCGGATCCTATAAACAAAAACGAATCGTTTTGTTTACCAATATATAGGTAGCATTTTTTATTGCCAAAATGGGCATATAGATAGATTCGTAAGCTAATTTTATCTGTGATAGCTACTTCCATATGGCCGTATGTATGCCGTCTACTAAATAAATAAATAAAGTCCTCCAGACCGTATTTCGGCCATGGCGGCCAATCTCAACGGAGACTAGTCTTCGGCGCGGGAGATATTATAGTGCACAAGTGTGCGCGCAGACACAGGTGCACTCCCTCTTCCCTCACTCTCATAGTCCGACGGGACGGCAGTCCGACACTATACAAAGCTTGAAAGCTTTGCTTCATTACAAGAAAATATCAAATTTTACATTGGTAAAGATACAAGTCTTAATTTTAATCAATAATGGTCCTTAAATTATAGGAATCGGCCATTAGGTATATCACTCTCTTATTATGTCTTACGACATACGTTTCAGAATTGACCGAACCGATTGAACAGTGACCTGGGGGAGTAAAAGGCCACTTTGGCAGAATCATAAAAGTATAACATTATGAATCATAATGGACAGTTAACTGTTAAGTTAATCGTATCAAATCCCATTGGTGAAGGATTTTTCAGTTATTTTTTTTTGTCTGTGCTAAAATACCAATCAATCCAATCCAAATCCAATCCCAATCTCTTTGATTATACCTACGTAATGCAGCGAAAAATACGGACTGTCTTCGCCATATTATGATTCATAATGTTATCCTTTTATAATTCAGCCAAAGTGGCCTTTTTAGGGCCCCTGTTCAATCGGTTCGGTCAATTCTGAAGCGTATCTTGTACCCACATACGGAAGTCTGAAGTTAAACGTCTCTATTATCTATATGCTAGTAGTTTCCGATTTCCCTTGTTTAGTTATACAGAGCAATTATTATTGTTTACAACATGTATGTATATTGCTGAGTTTCCCTCACACATCAATTAATGTTGTTTCAGTTTAGTACACAGAATACATTGACAGAACTTGTTGTTTTTCACTGTGTGTAAATTGAACGAACAAAATAGAGCAATTATAACAAAAGTCTAGACTAGAGGAACGTCAACAACAGGAACATCCATCGGTTTCATACTATTTAACTATATCCGACGATCCTGCATACTTATCTCTTTTGTTGTCTGTACCTACCTGTTATTGGGTTCTTCCATTCATCATCATCATCATCATTTCAGCCGAAAGACGTCCACTGCTGGACATAGGCCTCCCCCAAGCAGGAAATGCTTCTACTACTTCGACCGGTTCTGTGCTTCTCGCATCCAACGTGTTCCTGCGGCCTTCACAATTTCGTCGGTTCACCTTGTGGGAGGCCTTCCAACGCTACGTCATCCGGTACGCGGTCGCCACTCCAGAACCTTTCGGCCCCATCGGCCATCTGTTCTGCGAGCAATGTGCCCGCCCTGCCCACTGCTACTTCAGTATGGCAATTCTTCGGGCTATGTCGGTTACCTTGGTTCTCCTGCGGATCTCCTCATTCCTGATTCGATCACGCAGGGAAACTCCAAGCAGAGCCCTCTCCATTGCCCTTTGGGTGACCTTTAGCCTTCTTATAAGGCCCATTGTGTCCATTACAAAATACAAAAGCAGTCCATTTTTGCCAGGTTATGGCAATATTAGGCTTAATAAGTAACAGACCAAATGTGAGTTACCTTTACCTTCAGGAAGTGGGAACAGATCCTTGCCGCCGACTTTTTTTTTATCCCATGTCTGCGAACAAAATGGGTGTCCTTTATTAAAACTTAAAGCAATTATCAACTACTTTTGGTACATGGTATATCCCGAATTATCTGTTGTTAATAGCTTACTTATAGGTTGTTTAATAGTAAACATTAAATTAATATTTAATAATAATTAATATTAAAACATTGAAATATTAATATGGTATAAGTAAACAGAAATTGATATTCATTTAATTAAATCGGGATGAGTGGTTTTATTTGTGTTCAACTTACCGGCTACACTAGTATTTGAAACATAATATTTGTTACATTTTATAATAAGTCTGGTTTAATTTAAATGTATGTTTATTAGGCTAAATTATATGAGTATTTAGCAACCACTAATTGTACTTATTTATTTACGTAATCACACGAATATTCACAGATCATTTATTTAACTATATACTGCACTACTGACTGATTGAGCGCATTGTGAACTGTATTAATAATTGTTTAATTATTATTTTATTTATAAATTTGTATGCCCATGAGCCTGATCACAGCATGAACTTACTGTAGGTATGTTGTAAGACCTTTGTAACCTGTGTATCACGAATAAACTGTTTGATTTGATTTGAACTATTATCCTTCGAGTACGGACTTATTAACGTAAAAGTGTAGATTTTAATTTGACTGTAAAGTTGCATTAGCATAATCAGTCTATATGTATAATGTTCCCACTGCTGGGATACAGGCCTACTCTCAGTAAGAGGAGTGCTCCGTAACCCACTATGCGAGTCTAGTGCGGGTTGGTAGATGTCACATGTCTTCGAATTTTTGGTTCTAGGACATGCCGGTTTTCTCACGATGCCGATGTTCTCTGTATTGGAATTGGATTTGGATCGGATTGATTGGTATTTTAGCACAGACAAAAAAAAAAAAATGCTTCACCAATGGGATTTGATACGATTAACTTAACGGCTAACTGTCCATTATGTTATCCTTTTATGATTCTGCCAAAGTGGCCTTTTTAGGTCCCCTTTTAAGTTGCTTAATTTCTCTTCCACACAGTATCTCCTGTTTGTTTCCTAGGGCCTATATTAATTATCATCCGCCTAGCCTATACTAAGGAAGGTCAGCTCCGGTCTAAACAGATGTGTCCAAATATCGATATTTTACAAGCAGCCACCATCGGGCGATTACTAACCCTTTGGCCCTGGTCCCGAGGCCGACAGTTTAACACCCTCTTGTGGGCACGGAAGGGTCTCGTTAAGTTAAAAATGGCCATACATCGTTTCACTGACCGCGACAAGATTTGACTAGCAAATCAACGGAGTTGCTCGTTGTTATTTTGCCACGAGTAAGTACCCAGAGATTTTCATATACAGACGGAATACTCAGAATGAAAAAGATGACATTATCTTTGTCATTCTTGTGTGGGGGAACTGCGGGGTTACTAGAAATTTCACCTGAATCGTGGATATATCTTTGGTTACCTTCTTGTGTCTGTAGCATTTGGGTAAGTTAGCTTATGCCCATTTTCACTAACACAAAGCGACATCAAAATGCGTAAACAAAGCGCGCTGTTGGATCTTGAGCTGAACGCCGAGAGTTGCAAATCAAACAGCAGCGCGCTTTTATTTAGGCATTTGGGAAACTAGCTTTGTAGCTTCAACTTTCTGTCCAATTCTTTGACGATTTAAAAGTGCCTGTCAATAGTTTAATTAAAGTAAATGCTTTGAGTTTGAGTTTGACAGACAGCTACTGTGTTTTACTGCTATATTCAGCCTTTCGGCAAGACTAGAACTTGCTACCAAAACAACAGTGGTGTGACAAATAACAAAGTTCCCACCTCCAGATCAGCATGAAAATAATTAACAGTGCGTAAGTTGTGTAGGAGAATATCTTATATCTAGCAGTCGGCACATTAATAGGCTATTACACAGAGACATTATTTATGTAGTGGGGCGCACCCATATATCGCACGGAACGGCTCCATCTGACGCCTGAAATATGACAACCATACATTTGCTGAATACCTCCCCCTGCCTATATGGCATATTTCTCTCATTCTTGACAAAAAATGGGCCAATGAGTTAGAGTAATCGATCTTTATCAAATGATACAAAAAAAAATACTGTCAAATTATGTATAACTTTGTATTTGATGAAATGGAAGTTTGTATACTTACCATCAAATTGCGGTTTGGTATGAATAGTTTTGATAATGGATTCATTCGTTTATTTTATTTAGCTAAAGTGGAAAAGAAGTTCATTTGATGATATCTAATATTGTATTATGATTCTGTTAAGTGTGTGTATCCGAATCCGAATAGCTGAAAAAAAAGTATTATTAAATGGAAGTACCACCTTTAAGTGATTTTATATATTTATAATCGTTTATTTGGTAAGAAAATAAAGGTGTTTACAAATCTCTGTACAATTACCTTAAATTTTTATTAAATGTATGCGTGCCTAACGCAAACATTTAATAAAATAATAAAAAATAAACATGTCAGTCAAAATAACAATGTCAAAAGAATAAATTAAAAATGATAGAATTCAAACCAAGCATTATAACAATGGAAACACACAATGTCAAATATTAAATCTACATCTTTTCCCCTTTTCCTACAAATTACCCAAAGAGAGGCTGAACACTTGGTTTTAAAACCACCAGTAGGTACCTATTCATAATTGGCACTGCAATTCAGAGAAGAAATGACATCGTCGAAAAAAACAGCAGCAAGTAGGAAAACCCATGTATCCAGCCAGCAACCACGTTCGAATTTCAAATCGAAATATTGTATCGATATTCGCACCAACACAACGCTTGTAAAATCTGCGCCTAGGAATTTATTACTGACCCGATACCAGTTCGTATCTACGAGAACTCAGTTTTGTGCCTGCCTAAAAAAGGAATCCGGTACACGTCCGATACGCGTGTATTCTGAAAGGGTTACGTTTGTATGGTACTCACAGGAATGGTCAAAGATATTTTGATACACGTCATAGAAGGGGAACATAAAGCGTAGTTTTGTACTGAAAGAATTGAAGCATATATTTGTGGTACCTACCTAAGTTAATAAACCAATCCCGTTATTATTATTGGCTCCACCTTATATGGACCCTAAGATTCTATAGGTTTTCTGGAATAGATTGCCATGTGGGGCAAAACACCCATTATTGCTCGCCTAGTATTTGTGCGAGAACGTATAAACAAATGATCATAGGAATTTGTTGATTTGATTTTAGCAGAAGGCTCTAAATAAGTAAAACATGTCGCATTTGTGTTTCAGTAAACCCAGCCTGATTGGCGAGTAACAAGAATTGCCTTTGCACCAGAAGTATTAATGCGCGCGCAGAACTCAAAGCTAATTTGGGTCGCAACATTGAGTGGACAATATTGTCTCGATGATTGGAATCTCTCTGCTGTGCATATTTGCACAGTTGTGTACCCTTTTGTTGTTTAATTGGATAAATTAGGTCCCATATTGTCTATGATCAATTGAATTTTCTTTCGGGCTATGACTAATTTGGTTTTCAGAATTCATCCTGCAGTTCCGGAGTTCTCCTGGTTCTTACCAGGAGAACTCCTCAACAATTAACGTCCCTGCATCGGGAAAAGCAATATTTTGTAAAAGGTGATGAGCAGTTGACATTAGGCTATTGTAACTTGGATAACTTACAAACTGACCCACTAAAAAGTGAAAAATAAAAACTTTTTTACAAAAAAAAAACAACTGACTTCCAAAAAACACTATAAAGTGAAAAATAACTTTAATTTCGGAAGTCGGTGGCAAAAAGCTAAAACACAAATCCAAAGACACCGACTTCCGAAATTAAAGTTATTTTTCACTTTATAGTGTTTTTTTACCAAATAATTTAAAAACACAATAACGTCCGTAAAAATGGATTTACTCTGAATATTAAATTCTGCGAATGATGTCATTCTTCATCATTCAGTTTTAATTTCTTCTTCATATATTTATAAAACAGTATGTTTCATTTAAACTGAAAATGACATGTTATTGCGTTTGCGCCTCTTTATTTCTCGACGAGACGTTGACATTTATGAAGAAGCCAGTGACGTAATCAGAAAACAAATTCGGCGCCGCGGAAATTACTTGTTAAATAATAATGTTTCCTTTAAATATTAATTTGGAATTGTTCAGTTGCTGAAGAGCAGTGAAGGCCCAGTGGAAACGGACGCGACTTACGAATTGTTGGTTCAAACTCAGACAGGCGCTTTACTTTATATAAATTATTTCATCACGATTGCTCTCAAAGCGGTGAAAGAAAACAGTAAGGAATCCGGCATGTCCTAGAACCAAAAATTCGAAGAAATGTGACATCTCCAACCCGCACTGGGCCCGCGTAGTAGATTACGGCCCACTCCATCTCACAGGGGCCTGTATCCCAGCAGTGGGAACATTAAAGGCTTATTATGCTTATTTATTTATTTAATACTTTAAGCACACAAATGTACAGAGGCGGACTTAATGACACAGGCATTTTCTACCAGTCAATCTTTGGGTGATGCAGAGACAAACAGTGGTAGGTGCTATTGTTGAAAATTTGAGGAATAAATATTTTAAATTATAATGGGACGCAAAAACCTATTAAAATTATAAATATAATATATATAAATGCCTAATTATATATAAATATAAGAACAAATAAATGTATATAAATAGGTACACGAATATATTAAAAACAAATAAGGCAAACAATGAGAAAACATTACTGTTGTGAGTGTTGTGATGATAGTGCCAGCTTCTTGCGAATGTGCTCGCGAACTTTAACACGCTTATGCAGTTGCTGAAGAGGTATCTAAGAATAGCTGAGAATCAGAACATATCAATCCAATTCACATTGTAGGTAGGTGATGAAATTAATTAATTGTCCAGCTAACTATGGACAGTCACGCTATCAACCTGCTGACTGGCCAATCTGTTTACCACTGCATGAACATATCATATTCTCGTAAAGCTAAGCCGATTCGAAAGAAAAATATACGATCATCAATCAATTCCAGCACCGTTTATTCAAAACGTGCTACAAATTAATCAGAAAAACCATACGATATTTTCTTATCGGAATGTAAAAGCTCGAAATCCCCTCAAAACACCCTCGAAAGCAACTTGGGAAAATATATTGCGTCTATACAAAGGGTTTTATCACAATTCAGAGCTCGTGGACCGTTACATTACCCCAGTTGAGCAACCCAAACCACGGATACCAGAGCGGATAGATTACTATTTACGTACACATCACTAAGAATTTCTTATCCATTGGAGAAGGTAGATACATTAGAGTCGTTATGCATTTGTTTTTATTTCGCCCATATCCGTAACCATTATTCTGTTTTCTACATCATCAATGTGCAGTGATCTGTGTTGTCAAATTAAGTACAGTCATTGTCACAGCATAATATTTACAGAAAAATGCAAAAAATACATTTGCGAAATTAAAAAGTATTCTTCATCTTTTTACACGACTCTTTCTGTGACCCTTTTCCTGCCCTATGACCTATTCTGTATTATTGTGTACCATTGTTTCTGGTTCGTGGACTATGAACGTGTTGAATTAGTTTTATAATCACACTATATCATTACATCGTACATTTTTATTACTACGGCTCTCCATGTGTGTCCTCATATAGTGAAGTCTAGCGACACACTCGACATTGTTTCCGAGAAACACGCTGTGTATCACGCACGACGGCGCTGTCTAAACAACACGCTAATAAAAATGTTCTCTGACACAACAAGCACCCGCAAAACGTCCTCACAAAAACAACTTATTAAATAACCGTCTTCCATCCTAAAATACACATCCCTGAAATTTAGCTACTCAAATCACGACAGTGTTATTTTTTCAACGCCCAAATGTCCCCATTTTTGTATTAAATTCCGAGTCAAAACAAACAATGTCTGAAAAACAAAGATTCCTACTATTTATCGTTTCGGAGAATCTAGAAGGGTTCATATATAAAAAAAACCGTCCGTTATCTAAGACAAGAGAAATACAAGCAATTTTTATAATTTCCTTCGTTACTCCGTTGACTTGACATTCTTATTTACGCCGTCTTCTGTTTATTGTATAGTGAATGTTAAATTGCTGTAAACTATTTCGCTTGCTCACAGTGATCTAATTTAGCGTCATTGGGCTTTAAGACTGCTGCAGTAGTTCTTAAGCTACCAGTAATTCGTGTTTAAGGTGATATTATATTTTTCAGCCAAGTTAGATAAACTCGAGACGTCTCTCGCATTAATCTCCATGAAAAAGTTGTTAAGACTAGGATTATTTATTTACGACTTTCTTAATTCTGAATCCTGAAGCATAAATCCTTTCTGTAATTCCTTCTTGACGTATAATACGTTCATTCTGACAGCCAGTGTATCATAAAATAAAGGATGCTTTCTCCACGGTTGCACACAAACGGGAGCTTAATACGATGCAGTGTGTGCACATAAGTCAGCAGAGTATCGCAACCGCGTCTGTTACACTGTAGTGCAGGATTAATCATTTTGTGGGGGCTCTCATCAGAGTCAGCGGACTTCGATAAACAGCCGAGCGCCCGCGCCGGCCGCGTCAAACAATGCGTGCAGTAATTGAAATGTTCAGACCGTGTCCGTCGCGTCGTCGTCGCGTTGTCGCCCACTAAACAATAATCCCATTACGATTTTTATAATCCTACGGCAATTTGGAGACAATGGCCTTTATGATTCAGTTGTCTCCGAGTGTTACTTCTTTGTTCGTTTAAGTACATGCTCGAGTTTCATTTCGCTTACTACGGTAAGAGACTGCGATTTAGGAGCTGATAAAATGACGTCAGCATTATAATAATTTATCCATATGAAACTTTACAATGGCGTAGGTACTGTGGTTAATGCAAGATTTGCTGCCAACTGTGTTCGAAGGAAAGATTTGGACAACAGAGATAATTATGCAATTGAAAATGTTACTTCATTTTGCGTACAAGTTCCGACATAAAGGCAAACATTCAAGCAGACGAGGCAGAATAAGGTCTCACTAACCATAAGGGTACCATTGTACATTTTGTTAAGGAATCAAAAAAGCCCACACGCACAACTGTAAAGTATCCATTTATTCATAAGTAAAGGAGCAAGTAAGGCCCCTATCCGTCCTGAGAATGCAAAACGTAGGCGTTTTTCAAACATATGTACATACAAATACTTTGTGAAAGGTCTAATCGTTGCGGTATCATTCTGTTTGCTCTCGAGAACTCCGAACTTTGCTAACGCGTTCGAAAACAAATAGGTTTAAGTTTTTAGTAGACATAATAAACAAAGTTTTGCAGATTGATCAAAAACACAATTTTGCAACCCGAGCTCTCTACAGGTTGAGCTATATTCATAAAAATTAGAACGCTTTTTTACTTGGAAAATATTTTTCGGATATCAAATAAAATTCGTTATATTCAGACTCTTCATAATATCGAGTTATTGAACTGACAACATTTGATAATTAAGATGAAATGAACTGTGACTGCGAAACTTTATTATTAGTTTCGTTAATAAAGATATTTTAGACGGGAGTTTCTTTTAAGAGACGATTTAAACTGTTTTTACGCCACTTCGTGACCTTGTGAATGTCGGCTTGTAAAGCATCTAGGTTACAGGTAGGTCGTCAAGATAGACATCTAAAGCTGTCAGTGTCACCTGATGAAAGGCCTTGCGATAAAGGGCGGGTTGGCGTTCTACGCGTAAGTCGATAGGATAATACCCGCGTAATGTCCTTTACAAATTGTTACGCGTAAAGTGTACCGTATCATTTCGTTCAGTGATCGGCTATATTTGAGGGAAATTATAGCCAGTAGTTGGGAAAGTGGCTGAGGGGCAATTCCCGTACTTTTAAGAACGTTCGCATTCTAATCTCAGTCACAATCTGACAAAAATACAATCAATTTACATTCATTTTTGACATGTTTTTAACATGAAATTGCGACTTGAAATTTAACGTCTTTAAGTACGAGAATTGGCCATAGGGAATAGAATAGAATATTCATTTATTTGCTCATAAGTAGGTATTTACAATAACTTGGTTACAATAATATTAAAGAATCCTAGTACATTCTACCATTTTGCAAACTTTGATCCAGTTCATCATCAAACATACAAACATTGATACACAACTAAAATTTATCTCTAAAAATTCCGATACGGAGTAGTAAAATTTATTTAATAGAAGTACAGTTAGCTTCTTTTTGAAAGTTAACAACTTTCAAACCAAATATTGCTCTTAGGCAGCGTTTTTGGGCTTTAAAAGCTTTGCAATAAGCATATACTCTCATCATGTTGGTTTAGTATAACAAAGGATAAAACCAGCGCTTACATAAGCGTAGGTAAACATTTCATTGAGCGATCACCAAGTGCAACGATGGCGATTTTGGCACAACTTGTAGAGTTGGTCTACGACGACAATGTAGACTAATGCACGTTAAAATGCTCATATATTATATACTAGCTTCTGCCCGCGACTTCGTACGCGGATCCTGTTGCTTATGCCAGCGACAACGGGGTCATCAAAATCGGAGATCTGAAACGTCCGATGTCGAATTCTAAGAGCCCAGGGACTGAAAAACAACGGGATGCGCAAGACGATTCGAGACGTCATTTTCAGGCAATAATGAACCAATAAGGTGGTAAACTTGGCCTTGCACTTTGAATGTTGGCATAAATGGGCCTTCTGAAATCTGTTCTGCACCAAAAGATGTCATTTGAAAGGCATTATTGTACGAACGTATGTTATCCAAGAAATGTTTTGACTGTGGATGGTCACCGATTAGCAGTGATCTTAATATTTCTGGAGGATTTTGTAATATTTTAATATGTACTTTCCCACCTGAGCAACACACACCGTTTGTTTCTTTTTGCCATTTAACAGCTTCACAAAAAGTACAATTTTGAACCATACCTCCGATGGCGGAATATGTGGCGTAGTCAATCATAGGAGTATACGTAAATGCACTCCGTTCCTTATCAACCCAAGGAAGGTCGCCATGCCCTACGGCTATATCTTGAGACACATCCGATTCTTCAGATGATATCGACATTCTGTTCAGAGAATGTCGAAGTCGATCAGAATTCAAACGTTCGTTGCGCTCTTCTTAATCTGTCTCTTCATGCCGTACTCCAGCAATTCTTTCTTTCTCACTTTCTAACTGATTATGAGTATTTTGTTGTGTGCGTGTTCGGGACAATGTATGATAATCTCAAGTTCATCACTTGTTTCAAAAGACCTGTTAGTAGATGTGCGAATACGCTGAGAACTCAAGCGTGATTCTGTATCGGTAAACGTTTCCGATTCGCGAGACAATGCATGTCGCTCACGATCAGCGGACAGTCGCGCATCACGTTCCGCACTTGTCTCTAGAGATCTAGAAGCAGATGCGTAGATATGCTGAGAACTCAAGCGCAATTCTCTATCCGTGAACGTCTCCGACTCGCGAGACAATGCATGACGTTCACGATCAGCGGTCAGTCGCGCATCATATTCTTCACTGGTCTCTAGAGACCTGGATGTAGATGCGTAAATACGCTGAGAATGCAGGCGCGCTTCGCGATCCGAAGAGGTTTCCACGGAGCGAGTTGCAGCCTGATGTTCTCGAACAGCATCAAGTCTCTCCTGACGCTCTTCGGTAGATTCTTGGGATCTTATGATCCGCAATCTTTTAGCTCCTTTGGAACATTGGAAAAGATTTGACCTTTTTCTAGGCATGGTTATAGTTTTATTGTGAAGAAGATACCTGATCAATTAAAATCTAAGTGACTGCTCCCCTACCAAGGGTGCCCATACACGGGGTCGTCTGGCGCCCATGTGCTGGTTTGGTCCCTGGGGTCGTCACGGCGTGCTATGTGTTCTGGTGCGCCGGTGATGGGGAGTACTCCCCAGAGGAGGGTCCGGTGACGGACAGCCGCGGCGGGTTCACGGATGAGTGCTAACGCGTGCCCATATTCCCGCTGTAAGCGGCAGAGGAGGACACCGTGGAGTTTTAGTGGGTTAGAGTCCCACATAACTGTACTATCTCCCCGTGGTAGTGCAGAACGCATGAGCATTTATTCACGTTAAAAAAAAAGGGAGTTTTGGCCAGTAGAGTCAAATTTTCAATGATATACCATCGTCATCGAAAATCAGTCCTAAACTGTTACCGCCTTCACCGCGTGGAGGTGAAATTAGTGATAGTTTTGATTTCCACATCAGATGTTTCTGATCTTCGATTTTTAGGGTTCCGTACCCAAAGGGTAAAAACGGAACCCTATTACTAAGACTTCGCTGTCCGTCCGTCCGTCCGTCCGTCTGTCTGTCACCAGGCTGTATCTCAAGAACCGCGGTAGCTAGACAGTTGAAATTTTCACAGATGATGTATTTCTGTTGCCGCTATAACAACAAATACTAAAAACAAAATAAAATAAATATTTAAGGGGGCTCCCATACAAAAAAACGTGTTTTTTTCGGCGTTTTTGCCGTCTGTCTGTCGCCAGGCTGTATCTCAAGAACCGCGGTAGCTAGACAGTTGAAATTTTCACAGATGGTGTATTTCTTTTGCCGCTATAACAACAATTACTAAAAACAAAATAAAATAAATATTTAAGGGGGGCTCCCGTACAAAAAAACGTGTTTTTTTCGGCGTTTTTGCTCCCATACAAAGAAACGTGTTTTTTTCGGCGTTTTTGCCGTCTGTCTGTCGCCAGGCTGTATCTCAAGAACCGCGGTAGCTAGACAGTTGAAATTTTCACAGATGGTGTATTTCTGTTGCCGCTATAACAACAAATACTAAAAACAAAATAAAATAAATATTTAAGGGGGGCTCCCGTACAAAAAAACGTGTTTTTTTTCGGCGTTTTTGCCGTCTGTCTGTCGCCAGGCTGTATCTCAAGAACCGCGGTAGCTAGACAGTTGAAATTTTCACAGATGATGTATTTCTATTGCCGCTATAACAACAAATACTAAAAACAAAATAAAATAAATATTTAAGGGGGGCTTCCATACAACAAACGTGTTTTTTTCGGCGTTTTTGCCGTCTGTCTGTCACCAGGCTGTATCTCAAGAACCGCGGTAGCTAGACAGTTGAAATTTTCACAGGTGATGTATTTCTGTTGCCGCTATAACAACAAATACTAAAAACAAAATAAAATAAATATTTAAGGGGGCTCCCATACAAAAAACGTGTTTTTTTCGGCGTTTTTGCCGTCTGTCTGTCGCCAGGCTGTATCTCAAGAACCGCGGTAGCTAGACAGTTGAAATTTTCACAGATGGTGTATTTCAGTTGCCGCTATAACAACAATGACTAAAAACAAAATAAAATAAATATTTAAGGGGGGCTCCCGTACAAAAAAACGTGTTTTTTTCGGCGTTTTTGCCGTCTTTCTGTCGCCAGGCTGTATCTCAAGAACCGCGGTAGCTACACAGTTGAAATTTTCACAGGTGATGTATTTCTGTTGCCGCTATAACACAAATACTAAAAACAAAATAAAATAAATATTTAAGGGGGGCTCCCATACAACAAACGTGTTTTTTTCGGCGTTTTTGCCGTCTGTCTGTCACCAGGCTGTATCTCAAGAACCGCGGTAGTGAGACAGTTGAAATTTTCACAGATGATGTATTTCTGTTGCCGCTATAACAACAAATACTAAAAACAAAATAAAACAAATATTTAAGGGGGCTCCCATACAAAAAAACGTGTTTTTTTCGGCGTTTTTGCCGTCTGTCTGTCGTCAGGCTGTATCTCAAGAACCGCGGTAGCTAGACAGTTGAAATTTTCACAGATGGTGTATTTCTGTTGCCGCTATAACAACAAATACTAAAAACAAAATAAAATAAATATTTAAGGGGGGCTCCCGTACATAAAAACGTGTTTTTTTCGGCGTTTTTGCCGTCTGTCACCAGGCTGTATCTCAAGAACCGCGGTAGCTAGACAGTTGAAATTTTCACAGATGATGTATTTCTGTTGCCGCTATAACAACAAATACTAAAAACAAAATAAAATAAATATTTAAGGGGGGCTCCCATACAACAAACGTGTTTTTTTCGGCGTTTTTGCATTGTGGTACGGAACCCTTCGTGTTGGCCAGTTTTTTTATAAGTCAACAGGAAATGCCCATCAGACCGAACAACTTTTGCTAAGACGTCATTCCTATATATGTTATGGTGTAGCTGGGCTCTTGGAGTTCCACATCAGGTGTTCCAGATCTTCAAATTTATTCTCTCGGCAGAAAATGCTCATCACGTGGAACAATTTTTGCTATGGTACCATTTTTGTATCTCTTATAGTTTAGCTGGTCTGTTGCGGTTCTGCATCAGGTGTTCAAGTTTCCAAGATAAATTATAGCCTATATGTTGCCCAGACATAATACCTATACAACAAAACAAAAATCATTCAAATCCTTCCAGTAGTTCCGAAGATTAGCGTGTACAAACAAACAGACAAACAGACAAACAGACAGAATTTTTTTTTCGGATTCGTACCCTATTACTGTTTCTAAACCCCCCCCCATTTTTTTTTTTTTAATATTTTCAATGTACAGACACAGTTTTTCTACTGTTTTATTATATGTATATAGATTATTATATGTATAGACTATACATATGTGGTACATAGTTATATGTCACTGCCAACACATAAGGGACACGTCAACGTTCTAACTAAGAATGATCAGGGAGAAGAAAGCAAGGTGATTTTTTTCCAAAAAATGTTTTCCTTTGTTCTCGACTGTTAATTTTCTTAATTATTATTCGTAGTTATATCATTAAGGGGCAACTTCGTGATGCAGTATTGTTTGTTGTTAAAATTAAGTGTTCACTGCAGGAACTGACTTCGCTATAATTTATGAGTAAGCTATCAGCGCAGCATCGCAACTGAAACTCTAGTACTTACTCGATACAGAGTATTAAAAGTTGTTACTTAGTTTCCTAACTCCCTCATTAGATTTTCAAACTCAAGATTCATTATTACTAGTTGGCAGGTAGATACCTAAGCATAGTATAGCCACATTTAAACAAATGCTAAGTAAATTGAAACATAAATAATCATTTAATTATAAGTACGTAGGTACGTAGCATGAAATATCTATAACACTTTTCTGTTTTTCATGAAATAATTATGAAAGTTTTAATCATCACAAAACTTTTATTAACGTAGACTTTGCCCATAAAATCTGAAGTTAATTAATTGATCTTGGTTAGTTAAAAATAATAAGCCGCACCATGAGCTATTCAAATAGAGTTAGAGAACAAACAGAATAAGTTTTTAAAACAGATATGACTTTACGTAGATATTGTCTTTTTTGTAGTACCTAGGTACTATGTACTATATACTATGCAGTATATGCATACTGCATAGTAGGTACATTGTTTATAGGCTAAATATGAAATCATGTAAATAAAAATGTTACTGTTTCTGTTAGCCTGCATCATCCCACCCCACTTCTGGGCAAAGGCTCTCTCCTCATGACTTCCAGCTCTTTCAAAGTCATTGGTTTTCTCCAGCTCGTCCGTATCAGGGCTCCACGTAGTGGTTATTTTGGCCTACAGCTCATTGTTCATACGGCAGACGTAGCCAGCTAAATAAAAATATGTGTTTATGAAATATTTACTTATTTATATATGAATGTAATAAAATAACAAATTCAACTCGTCTACCGTAAAAACATTGATAAATAGAGTCTCAAAAAATGGCCGAGATTCCCTAGGTTTATACATAATTTATTGTGTGAGTAGAACAAAATATACTGTTCCATTTCAAGCTCACTTAGGTAACAAATAAAAAAATGGGGTTTACATTAATCAATAGCCTTCAATTAATATTGTGCTGAAGTGAATTTAATGGTATTTTCAGGTTAAGAACATAAAACATTGTGCGTAGGTATTGGAAGCATATGCAGGGTTATTGGTAAAACATTAACAACCTCTTAAGAGGTCATTGTACTGTAATCAGCTGTTCCCTACATTTTGACATATACGAACATTAAATGTAGGGAACAGCTGATTTCAGGTTTGGTCCCATAGTAAAAGTGGTTCATAATGATGAGTACAATGACCTCTTAAGAGGTTGTTAATGTTTTACCACTAGCCCTGTATAAGCATAAAGCATAATCTCAAATGCAATTCGTCGTCAAATCGGATTTCAAACCGCTGAAAATCTGTATTTACCTACAAGAAAGGGGTAAGAAGTGGTATAGAGACAAATCAAATCTCGTCCCCCAATTTTACACTGTCAAAGCGTTCGCCCGTTGTCCGTGGACCATAAACTTGGCAGCAGTCCATAAAACTTGCAAAAAAACTAGCGAACAAATAAATGTCCGTCGTCTGTTTTGTCAAATCTGTGCAGTACGTGTGCTCTTTGGAGGCGAGAGCAGAGCGCGAACTGATTTTATAGCGCCATAAAATCTCGTGAAACGCGCCCTTAAATCACAACGCTGCGTCGTATTTCATCGTTTTGGTTGTCAATGTTTATTTTATATCATATTTTACAGATCCCTCCTGTATAAATCATGCTCGGATTGATATACATTAAGGTCACGTACTTTTGGCAGAAACGCTTAGTTTGCAGCCCCCTCGCCCCGTCGCGTCGCGCCGCGATGCGTTGACAAGTGGTCGCCGCGCCGCGCGCCGCTGATCTATCGCGGATTGTTTCGTTGTGCCGCCATAAGTGGGAAATATTGCGCCGATGCACTTTCAGAATAACCGATGGAGTTCGGGAAATATCACAACAAATACATTTATCATCCGTATCTTTGATGATAAAATATTATTGTGGACTAAATTGACATCGCGTGGGCTCTACACACTTAAGAATCGGGACATGTTCACAATAATAGAGTTAAATAGTGGTCAACAGTGAGTACGTCATTTGAAGGGGAGGATTGTGAGAAAGGCCCTTAATGTGACGTAATCTTGGCAGAGATTGGCCACTTTAGTGAGAGTCGCGAAGCTATTCATTGAATGTGTCCCCATTCAGGGGCCCGTCACCCGAGTCAGAACTAATCTCGCCAACATTTTTAATTTGTCACTAAGAAAGCCTTGTCTTCGGTGTCCTTTATTAAATCAGAACAATTTTATAGGAATGTTGTCCAAATAAGGAGCTTTTGAATAAAATATCTTCAAAAATAATCACCATTTATTTATAGTAGACAAGTACTTCGCCTTTAAATAAAATCAATACTTCAAAAATCTTCAGTCACGGCTTTGTACTGTGACTTTGAAAACAAAGACGATAAAACCAGGGTATTATACCGCGTACATTATCTGCCTGGGTGCTCGGCTCCCACAGTACAGCTAAGAGCAACACTTCCAGATTTATCAGCAATAACTATCTCCTTAATTTAAAACTTTGCTGACGCTGGAGTGGAACAACAATGGGAATAAATAAAGTAAGCTCTGCCTCTAGTCGCCGCGATTCTTTAACGTGAGGCGTGGTTACTGCCAGCTGTGGCACCCATCTCGAAAACAGAAGCAATTTTGAAATTTAATTTTGCAACAAGACTACATGCTTGCCTATATTATATAATTATGTTTTGTAAATAAAGAAAAAACGAAGCAAGTTTGATAAAAAATACCTACTGAAGAAAGGAAACTCTTTAAAAAATTCTAGACTTGATTAATTTTGTGCTTTTACCTGTAATTAATTTGCCTTTTTGGAGCCAACTATAGAAATATTTCATGTATTGTTTTGCCTATTTAGGGACTATTTATATAATAACAAAGCTTTGTTCTCTTCAACGGTTATACTGATTTGCAGTGTCATCTGGTCATCAAGAAACATAACATAAACAAGCGCCTTCAGTTTGATTCGGCAAAATAAAGAGCCAGTCGTAATCATCGAAAACAAAACAAAGCGATGAAAAGGATCAGCGATTATCACTGAGCCTGGCTTGAGACGGAAACTATTGAATAAGCAAGCGACTGGCGATCCGTCACTGTGCGCGCTTCTTGACGCGTCACCTCGCTGCCACACTGCGCAGCACACGGCAGAAGGTGAAAAACAACGCGACATAGCAATAGATACCTGTAAAAAACCTAATAAATATTTATGTTCTTTCTAGCTTAGATCACCTTCATATTTGACTGCTAAACATCGTGTCGAACACTAATAAAATGACTGTATAGTGGTTTCACAATTGGACGGCATCCAACAAAGTATGCCAAGGATAGAAAATTGGATCAACATCAACCAGAAATTGAAGGCGAAAACGTTATAGCTTGCTACAGTTTAATAAGTGCGTACACATTGTGTCGTTATGAACAACGAGCCACGAGCCACGAGTGAGCAAACGATATTGCGATCGACAAACTCGTTTTCATACCGAAGCGACATTCATTTCATGCGGTTTCATATCGTTGGCGGCGCAGCGCTGTGCCGCGTGTAAGCAATGGAGACAATTTATACGCGTGACACAACACACGATTAAATGATAGCATTGTCATGACTCTGTTACATTTTAACATTAACACAACACTGTGGTATAATCTCATTAAATTCCGAAAGTTAAATCTTATACGCTCCGAGTGTATCAAAGAAAGTCGCGAGTTTTGCGACGCTCGTTTCTTTTTATGGAGCTGAACTACTGCGTGATTATTGTTTTGCGTCGCGTTACTGCGGGCCGCGAGTAATCCACTTAGGATTAGCCATAAACAAGAAGGGCCATTGTCGCGACACGAGCGATCTGTTAGCGTCTAAGTGTAACTGATAAAGGGCGTCGACGGTATTGTTCGCAGCGGCATTAGGCTTTAATCCGGTGTCGCGAGCGCGCCTCGTTAGCTTGATTGTTCGGTGTCGCCGGCAGATGGCCGCCGTAATCCGAGCCGGCACACGCCGCTGCCCTCCACCCCCTCTTACCTCCTCCGCGGAAATATAGCCTCTTTGTGTTTGTTGCATCTGCAGGTAAATTGTGCGCCAAAATTGGACCGTACGTTACTGTACGTGCCCCGTTTTGAATGCAACCGGTATGAATTTTATTATTCTTGAAAACTTATTGTTATCAGAGCAGCTGAATGCATTGTTTATGCGAGCATATTGCATCTGGTCATTTGGTAAACATGAATGCTAAAATGTTCATGTAAATTCAAAATGGGCATAGACCGGGTTTATTTTTAAAATGGGCTAATAAAAGATGAATGCGCCATTATAGCTGCCTTTTTCGTCCATATAAAGTTCGACTGCAGAGATTTTTGTAGGTAAAGTTTGTCAATCTGCAACACAGGTAGTACAGGGCTAGAGCCTCATAACTTGTTCTTTATCCTTATTAACAGCATAAAATCACGCTAAAGTCGTAACTTCAAAGTTAACTTAAAACAAACATGATACATTTTTTCCCATAAAAATAAAAATGAACACGAACTGCGTTTAACAAGTAATAAAGTCGCCATAACTTTTGTAATTGATATTAATCGCCCGCCATTAAATGATGTGAAGAAATAATAGTAAAAATTAAACAATAGTAATGTGTTACTTCCTGCTTCTATTAGAAAGTGTATAAGGAATCAGACCGAACCGTGAGTAAACATACAGTATTGGGAGAATGTAGAGAGTACTCCGTAGCCTGTTCAGTGTTCATAGTCATCCATGACTCTAGTGTAAACATAACTGCACCGTTTAATTTACTCTGTCAGAATAACACACGTACGAGAAGTTTATATGTAATTTGAATACTAATTGATTGTAGTACTTGTGTTTGTTATTCGTTGTTGTATCTGGAATTCTGGAGTAGCGGGCTTGGAATTGCGTTATCTGTAAACATTTGTACATAACTAAATATTTACGCTCATTTCCCAAAGGCTTTGTTGAACAATCATTATCAGTGGAATTTAAAAAAGAGCTGTTTGTGTTGTAAATAGACCCTCAAGTGGCTAGTAGGTTACTGGTAACTTATTAGTTTTTCCATTATAATTATTTATACCTCAATTTGCAAGTCAGATTACCACGACCACCATAATTCTCAAATTTAATCCTGTAAGAAAACCGCGCCATCTCGGACCATCCTTTTACTTCGTAATCTTTCTTGTTCGTTCAGAACTTTTGTCACTTTCCAACTTTTTTATTTCACTTGTTTTCTTACTTTGCCAATGATGCACTAATAAATTTGACCAAACTACTTAGCTGTTTGTAGTGTTTATGTAGGTATACTGCTACAAGAACCTATTGGCGCTTGAATGCCATTGACAGGGGAGCGTTGTTGGCAAACATATTTTGTGAAATTGTATTGAAAAAATTTGATGGCCGCGTTAGTTCAGATTTTCGCCACGCGCCAAAAGATCTTTGTTCAAGTATCGAATAAATAGTGTGTCGGTCTATACAGTGTATCAGAAACAAGTGGTCATATTTAAGGGTGTGGTACAGACCATCAAACAGTAACTTTCTCCATGGGACCAAAATGGCAATCGCGAAAAAATAATCAGCTGTCCCATACAAAACTTCAATACCCGATGGCCCCAAATGTATGGGGCGGCTGATTTTTTTTCTCGATTTCGATGTCGGTCCCATGGCGAAGGTTGTTCAGCTGGTCTGTACACCCTTAAATTTGACCACACATTTCTGTTACACAATGTATGAGTGTGATAATATTTCCTACGAATTAATAACTTTT
Organism: Oligia fasciuncula; assembly: GCA_963082905.1. Lineage (NCBI taxonomy): Eukaryota > Metazoa > Arthropoda > Insecta > Lepidoptera > Noctuidae > Oligia > Oligia fasciuncula. The sequence goes on along the minus strand of OY720395.1, from coordinate 7,064,175 downwards.
TATTCCATCTATAATCCGGGCATTCCGGAGCCTGCACTAGTGGTGTGTATATCGCGGAAAGCCCAACCAACATGTTACCGGTAATAATATTATTCTGTTTAATCAATATTGTTTGTTGTTATTACGACTGCAGGTGTTTGTTAGCCCATCAACTGTGAATATAATTGTGCCTGTCTACGTGTATTGAAACTAGATTGAACATAAACTGAACATTAGTATTGACACACTGCACTATCATTGTCAAGCTCTGTATTGTTTTTCTATTGCGATAGCACACGGGAAAGCCGATCTTAACACAAAAATAAACATAATTTGGAAAAACTAAATTATCAGTCTAGGGTAGTTTTGGAACAGTCTCATGACCTCTCAGGGATGAGCTGGCACACATGTGTACCACAAGCGGTATAAATTTGAACCCATAAAGGGCTGGAAATTAAACATGCTTGAAGGTTTCTAAGTTTCTATAGGTGGACTGAGTGAATGATCATGATATCGTTAGAAAGGGGGTAACTACCGAGATGACGACTAATAGAGAAGTATGGAAGATAAAGCATGTTGCGCCGACCCCAAATAAATTGCGATAAGGGTTCCTACCCTTATCCTTATTAAATATTATTATATTTTTTTTTTTTGTAAGTAGGTTTGTACAAACACTTTTACACGTCAACCATGTTTTTTTTAAACTAGATGAAGTCGGCGTTTCCTATCCGACTACTCTGAGAAGAAAGGCCGAAACAAACTCAGAGGTCACAGTCTCTTTTAAAGTCCAGACATAATCTTGGTCAGGTTATATGAAGACCATGTAGATCGATGTCTGAGGTGGTCTTTTGAGGAAAGAACCACACATTATATAGCCTTTCTTAAGAATTGGGCTATCAAATGCAAAAATAATTTTTCAAATCCGATTGGTAGCTTTAGTGAGTAGCGCGTTCAATCAAACAAACTCTTTAGCTTTATTATTAGTACCTACGGTTAATAAATATGAATTATAGACAGCCGTTTTGACGGTTGTAGTCAGAAGCCCGAAAGTCTGACAATCAGTCTTACCAAGGGGTATCGTATTATCCAGTAACTGGGTTGTGGAGGACAGATAGGCACGCTCCATGTAAAATACTGGTATTCAGCTGCATCCGGTTAGACTGGAACCCGACCCCACATAGTCAGGAACAGGCCAGGCAGATGATGAAATCAAAAAAATATCTATAACTTTCCATCCATCTCACCCATCGCTTTCCATCAGGCGTGATCGAGGTCAATCAATAAAAAAAAAAATAGTTTCTGACCAATTTCAAAAGCGGAACGAGAAAGTTATCAGTTAGTTGTTGTGTGTTGTTGTTTCAAACGAAAAGTGAATACTAAACTTTTAGTTTTTAGTAGAGGTGAATTTTACATCAGCTGTGACTGAATTTTCAAATAATTTAGTCATGAAAATATGGTGGCTCTGACGCTGTCGTTATTAATTTTTCCTATCTAAAAACCGCGACATCAATTAAACAGTAGGTAAATATAGTTACTACGAGCAATTTATATATTCATAAACGATCCAATCACTTGCAGTCTACCTAAATATTCCAATTCATATTATATTCAATGGCTGTAAATAAATCACTGCTCGATGTGCCTATCCCCTCGTTCTATTAGATCATATTTTGGCTGGAATGGAAACCGCATTTTGCCACTTCGACAGCTCGGGCAAATTTGATTTAAAGAAAAATATGGAACACCCATTTAACCTAACTTGTTTATTTATGGTTTATCCCTTTTTGCGTTAAAGTTGCTTTTAGCCCTTCAAAATGGTTGAGCTGAATGGTGCGTGCGTCATGGTCGTGAACGGGCGCCGTCAGTACGGACTGGTCATCTCTTTACTGCCATGGCTTATTTTAATTTAATTTAATATTTGAATTGTTTTTTTTTCTCGTCTTTTCATTACGGACGCTTTTAACGTTCTGCATCGTTCTCACATGCATAATTTTTAACATGAATGATGTAACCAAGACTTTGTAACCATATTATTTTGAGTTATAACAGTGTACAGTCAACAAAGGAGTTAAGTATACAGGAGCGTCGGATATTGTTGAAGTTTACTAAGAAACCGATGGATATTCTCGAATAAAATTTTAGTTTATTAATAGAAAACAAACAGCTCATTTATTAAATTAAATTTCAGTCCAGAACATCCATCGGTTTCTTAGTAAACTTCAACTATATCCGACGCTCCAGTATACTTAACTTCTTTGTTGACTGTACATGGAGTTTCTTGCCCGTTCTTCTCCATAGGTACCTACGCTTTGGAATGGGCAACGCGCTTCATGTTTCTGACTGACCGACCCCTTGACAATTCAAAAGTGCCTGTAATTGGTTTAATTGAAATAAATGCTTTGAGTTTGAGTTATCTCGACTTAATGAAAAGTCCGCTTTTTGATCGTAGGATCTGTGTCCTGCTAACTAGAAATTCCTTGAAATCTGGCGTCCTTTGCATAGCTAGGTGACATTTCTAGATAAAACTACTTACTTAGATCCTTTGCGGAACCTTCCCAGAATTACCTACAGACTTCAACGTTCTTTATACGAAATCGGGTTATAAATTATTTACTAACATAACATTTCAGGCTTACTTGGTAGGTACTGATAAAGACTTTCGACCGAACCTAAAAATAAAACGCGATCACGTCGTCAGAAAGCCAATTCCCGTAATTCAAAACGTTAAAAATCTAGTCGCAATATCATCTCAGCGACTACTTATCAATGTCAAAAATGTAGGGTAATTAGAGGCTGGCAGATTGAGACAGATCTAATCTGTCTCAATCTGTCAAAAATGTGGACCTTCTTAAAACTATGAGAATTGCCCCCTCAGAACAAAATGTTTACTTACGCTCAGTCGCTCATGAAGAAGTATTATGGTTTACATATTATCTCGCTGGGAAGCTAAGAGAGTAAAATATAGATTAAATGGGTTTTCTGTATGGGCTTTGAGGCCTTCCTGGCTTGTCGGCCGGTCGCCATGCAAGTGAGGCTGGTGTCACGCCCGGGTTGATCCGAGCGACGTCACAGCGAGCGAGGGGTTAACACGAGATGCAGCTCCGGAATATGCAACACAGAAATTTGTGTCCTTTAGTCCTTTTAACAGGATATTTTAGCCTTATAGCAGAGAATTGTGTACTAACGATGTGTCAGATATGTAAAGGAAGTTTAAAATATGTTCAAAAGATTTAGTTTGTTTACTTTTTGGGCACAAAGTAGTATTAATTTAGTAAGGAGGGTGTGAATACATAAAATGTTCAGTGTATTTGCTAACATTTTACACACCAATACCTATGTACGTTCCGCTTGCTTTTTTGCTAGGATTTTAGGAAAAGAGAGACTCTTCTTCCTAGAATCCTTGGCTTACCTAAATTTGGCATAACCGCCTCTGGTTTCCATAAAAGCTAAAGTTAAAACCTTATTATTTCCTGTACCCGTGAACAATGATTTATCACTTTTTATTCCCAGAAATAAATATAAAGGCTTAGTACACGGCAGTAAGCTTCTTATAAGCGCGTAAAATAAATATAAGACTAAAAGTCAACAGATGGATTACCTCTCACTCCTCTCAAGCCTCAGCCATTGAAGTGTAAGGAATAAACAATCCTTTCTCTGAATAATGTGTCGAACAACCTCCCAAACAATTCTATTCACATGTTCCTAAGAACAAGCAACCGTTAACAGATCTTAAATAAATTAACCAGCAAACTTCCGTTTCAAAAGACAAATTTTATTGTTTTCTTACTTTACAAACTACGGGTAGATAACAAATTTTCGGGTAAATGAATTCATTAATTAAAGATTTAAGGCCCTTTTAGTTATTAAACCAATACTTACGTGATATTATTAATAGTCTCCCAGTATTTTCAGTTTCTATGTAATTACAAAAGATAATACGATCAGTAATAAAAACCCGTCCGATACGTGAAGGTCACATTTCGAATCAATGAGTTGATTTGATTATAAAAATAAAGTAGTTATTAAAAGTGCTAGTTCAGATTACAGTTTGCCCAATGTGAGTTATTGTATGTGTGAAAAAGAATATCATGATATCTCATGTACTTTTATGACATCATAATTATCATAGACACTGCTACCGTCTGAGGGAAAAAAATATTGCTGAAATCGCCAACAGGCGATTTGACCAAAACTCTTAAATTTTCTGAATAAGAAGAGAATGGTTCTGTAATGGGACAATTACAGGCTGATTTTATTTAATATGAAAACTTTAAACTCGCCATTTATAACCTACTGCGACCACACAAACATAATTTATGTAGGTACAGTCGGCACGTGCGTCCCATGTGAACCGCGTGACTACCACCATCGTCAAATGTGGCCAGTTCTGGGAATTGGAATCGATTCCAACAAAAAACTGCTCATTTAATAATAATTTAATATTCGATAGCCACATCCATCAGCACCTATGTAAATAAATAAGTATTTTTAGGAAAATTTCTAATTAGTGACCTGTGGAAAATGTAGTGAGTATTAAATTATTTGTTAAGTTATTTCTGTTTATTTCTAATATACTGTTTATACTGTTTGTTTTTCATTAAAAAATAAAATAAATAACTTGTCATCGTCACCAGATTTTTTTAATGTAAAACTGACCAGCTTAACATAAACTTTTTTTTAACTTACTACACAAATAAAATGCTTTTTCGTTTCGTTCTCCATCACAGACAGGTAGAAGAACAATGAGCAGAAATTATACCAACTTTCTTATACCTATGATCCAACACTACGGCAAGGATCTTTTGGCGCTCGAATGACGTTGACAGGGGGGCGCTGTTGGTAAACATTTTGTGAAATTGTTCTGAGAAATATCAAAAAAACAAGATGGCGGCGTTAGTTCCGATTTTGGCCACGCGCCATAAGATTGCCAATATACCACACACAATACAACCACCACCACACCACATTACCACATTACAATGACATGATAGGAATACTATGATATAAGATCACCAATACGTTTTCCAACAATGGTAATAATTATTATGAAAGCTTTTACTCACGAGTCAACTGACCTTTGCGTATAGGCGTTAGACTATGATAGCTTAATGATGATGATAATCAATTAGTTACAAGCCCATGTAGGTATACATAATACATAATAACTACGTGACTATGGTTACCAGAACTTCAAAGTCATGCTTTATCTATACTAATAATAACGTTAGAGAGTTTGTTTGAAAGCGCTAATCTCTGGAACTACCAGTCGGATTTGAAAAAATCTTTTTGCATTTTATAGCTTATATACAATGCGTAACATAATGAACGCAAGACCTTAAACACCCCAATTAGAGGATTGAGTTAAAAGCATAATACAATGATCAAAACAATTTTTTTTTAAAGCTAACTATTTTTATTAAGTAAATTGTGTTGACCCTATCATTACTTTATGCATTCAAAATTGAGTCTTATTGCCTTGACATAAGATTTAATTTTCTTTGGCTCAATCGGCGATCAGTATGGCAAAATACATAATTTAAAAAAAATACCTATCTTAAATGTTACCGAAATTGATACAGTAATCAATTATGAACGAACTACTTTCAGGACTTGCGTTTATTCTGTTACACCTTGTATATAGTTCTTGTGGAAGGCTATAGGCTACTTAACATCACGCTAGGACTCTTAAGAGCTGGGCAAAAGGATAAAAGAACGCTAAGCGAAAACGATGCGATGCGACGGGGACGAAAGAAATGTCACGCGAACGAAGCCGCGTGCAGAAGCTAGTGTACCTAAATATAAATTGTAAGCTCCTCAATAGACACCCCAGAGTAAACGGCCTGACATTACAGTGATTAATCATGAAATGAATAATGAATAGACGCTATTTATAATATAATATCGATTGTAGAGCTTCGATTATATTATATCGATTTTGCCCAATTAGAGCTGAGAACGTTAATGATGTAAACTTATACGAACGTGTAATCCTATTAAATTGTGTATCTCCGTTGTTCCCGATTATATTGTGCCCTGTATTACTGTGATATTATATTAACGTGCGTCACAATAATTAATTGTTTAATAATGTGAAGATTACTGTAAAATAAGAGCTTTGTTGATTATTTTGTAATTGCAATGGCATGATAATATTTACATAAAACCACGACTGGCGTATATTGAGTTTGAGTGCGGCTGGCGCTGCCTAGGCAGCTTGATGAAAAGTTATTATCCTGATAATATGGTACCTATGTGATAAAACATTTACACAGTTAGCTTGATAAAATCTAAGTCAAAGAACATCCCTTACTTAGATGCGGTTTCAGACGCTGTATTCAAAGACTCGCAGGCTCAGTAGGCAGTCTAAAGTTGCACTGTAGTTCAGAATTATACATCTCACGGCAGCACTGTTTACTGCATTCGGCCACCAGCGCACATTCAGCGAGTACCATTGTTTATTCAGAAAGCTTGTGCAAGCCGTGTCTTAGCAAACCACTCGACGCTGCGCCGCTCCGCTGACCGGACGAGTGTGATGAAAACGGGCGCTCAATGATCCAGTTTAGGCGAACTAGCGCGCCAGTCATTACCATCTCATTACCATATACAAACATTAGTCACACATCGGAAAGGCTTAGAGAGCCCGCTGTGCCAACAAGGCACGGCGTGGCACGGCTCTCCCGGCCACTTCATGCACCATTATTGTACTTAGCTATTGTCTGCACAAACACGCGGGATGTTTGGAGAACAAACGTAACGGAGCACAGAACGAGATTAGCCCTTGTTTATAGTCTTACTTACTCTCTTGTGAGTCACAGGCTCGGCCGCATGGCTCTCCTGAAAATAACAGAACGTAGCATTCATAAAATTCTTCAACATAAACGTAGTGTGTTTACAGGTAATCACGTTAATTGATTTGTATTATATTGGTAGAATGTTTTCATTACATTTTTACTGATTGGTACTTCCGAACGGTTCTGCGATTTTTATGAATAACATAATACCTATAGGTAAATTAAAAATAATATTGTTGTTGATCAGTAGGAGTTCAATGTAGGTGTTGAGGAAAGGTTGTACGAGATTTAATTTTGCTCAGGAAACGATCGTGTTTCCTTTATATTTTTTCTAAAGCACTACGTTTTATGACATCTACCAATCTACCCGTGTAGTGGATTACGGCCCACTCCTTCTCACAGAGAAGAGGCCTGTGGCCCAGCAGTGGGAATTTTATAGGCTGAGTATGATTATGTTACTACGTTTCATATCGCCGTATGGCACAAATGAACAACACTGCTTACACTGCATTATTCTCCTGACCTCACATGTTTCATGTCCTCCTCTGATATTGCATAAAGTATAAAAATCAATATAAGTACCAATTTGAGGGGTCGTAATCTGCGAAATCCCTCGCAAATTTGCTTCAGCCTGAGGGCCAGACGTCCTAATTTGGACGTCATTCGATTTTCACGCGTAAAACTCTATTGCTCTCTAAAATGCAATACTCGTACAAGGTTTAGAAGAAGTCTATTAGATGTAGGTGGTGTTTAAATATTTACCGAAAATCAACCTACAATGTTCCCACTGCTGGGACACAGGCCACCTCTTTGTGAGGGGGAGTGGGCTATAATCTACAACGCTGATCCAGTGCGGGTTAGTGGATATGTCACATGTCTTCAAATTTTGATTCTAGGATATGCCAGTTTCCTCACAATGTTTTCCTTCAGCGCTTTGAGAACAGTGGTAATGAAATTACATACACAAAGTAAGTGCCTGCCTGGTTTCGCATTCACGACCTACAACTTGTAAGTCGGCTATGCTATGCCACTGTGCCGCCAGTGCTCTTGCCATCGAAAGCATAAAGTACAGTAATAACACGGTAAAACTATCTGAACTATTGGCACAATGTGTCGGAGCTGTAAATTGCTCCTGAGCTGGTGTAGCAGAATGGAACCTCAATCAAAGTCAACACAAAGTTTCCGTTCGCGTTTTGATATTCAAACTGTAGGCAACTATCGACGAGTGGAATAATTTCACAGATCAAACAATTTTACAAATCATGGAATTTTAGGGCCATAAAACGAATAGATTCAGCAGAACGTACAGATGGTGCGGCAACATTGTTCAACACAACAAATTCGTGTTGTTATTAACGGCGCGCCCTAAATAATTCATGGTATTATTGAAGTTACAAAGTACACAATACGAATTTTGGTTATAATTGAAAACGGACCGAGTTCGGCTTATTCTTTGTGAATTTATCACTAGGGCCGAGGTGGCAGAGCTACGACGACGCGTTGTTCAGATAAAGTTTATTTTATGACTTAAGCGAGAACATTAATATTCATTACTGGCGCGAAATGAACTAACTTTATTATTATAATAAAGATCAAAGAATGAGCGCTGCACGGGTAACAGGCTAGCAGGGCCCTCCCGGAGGTTTTATTATTATTTTTAACCCCCATATTGCACCTCAATTTGGTGAGCACTCGTAATCTGCGAGCGCTACTTCCTACATATCATATATTTTTTATTTAATCCTTACATTCCCCGGTGGCTGCACACGAGGTAGATTGTCGTGCCCACAATGTAACAAAATATAATAAGTGTGCCAAAGTGTCACAACACTAATATTTTTTAAATTATGTTTTGTTGTAAACAAGAATAATATCAGTACTTTGCAGAAATACAAGTTGTAAATAAAAGATGGTTGTACTCGCACAAAAGGGTTGCGGAATTAACCAATATTTCAGCGACGACATTGCTCTGTTTTAATATAATTTAACTTGTAAATTATTAAATAGATCGTTTATCTACCCCACAACTGTAAACTTGAACAGTTATTTTCGCGTAAACTTGAACATCTTCCCAAGCAGCAAAATGTGGTCTAGTAATTGTCCTGGAACCACCATTTCATTAGGACTATAACGGAATAGTAAGCAATTATAACCACGGAAAAGGGCCCAATTTATAGGCGTATTTTACCTAATTAAATATCTATAGTAGACTTGGTGAACACCACTTTGGCCAATAACGACCATATAGTTGGACTACGTAAAACTATTTGCTCCCGCGAAGCTACCTATCAGCGCATAATGGAACTAAACACGACAATAACGTACACAGTGAATCTCTTACATGCTCAAAAAATGTTGTGAATTGGTGAATGACATTTGTAAAGATTAATATTGATAAAGGTAAGATATGCATCCATTTCATAATATAAATATTATCTAGAATATCAATTATGAGTAGAGTGATGTTAACAATAAGTCAAGATGTATAATGTGTTGAATGTGCATGGCGCACCTATATTTTCGGTGAAGTATAATAAGTTTTTTATCAAAAAATTTACACGCCCCTTGAAATTAGCGTTTTCATTAAGTTGAATTTTAAAATAATGTTGGTTTCAGTATGACATACAACGAAAAGTCGCCATTTTGACAAAGTTGGTTTTCCCAAATACACTAAGAAACCGTTATAGGCGTACTTTGTTCAAAAATGGTAAATGTCAGAACCATTGCTTGGCCATATTGTTTGGAATTAGAGTTCCGCTAATATTTCTATAACCGGATGGTTATTTTATATTGCTATTATGTACCTATGTCTTATTTTAATGTTTTTTTTTAGGTGTCAGCATTGAAAATGGTAATGTTTCTGGACGTCGATCGCTTTTTGACTAAAAGGGATTTTCGAATATTTTGTATTTAAAGAAATTTTATAAACATTTGATAAGGCCATTATGCCAATATTCTCTTCGTGCTGAATTAGTAATATCCAGATTTTCTTTATTAGTGTCAAGAAGTGTACGGGCATCCTTAGGTAGGACATCTTCAATCTTCTTATTCAAAATTTCCAATAAAGAACTTCATGTCGCATGTCGTATAATTATTGTATTCTACAGCCCATTTTCTAACATCGAATCGATGTAGCTGAAAATTGTAATAGTCTTCAATATCGCTTTCATCTTCTTGCACTGGTTCCTCACTAATACAATCTTCTAAGTCTAAATTTAAATCGCTTTTTACCGACAAAACGTCGTTTTGTGCAGAATTATTAATATAAAGAAAGAAAGAAAGAAAGAAAAAGTATTTATTGCGACTCGTACAGGAAGATCACAAACTAAACTAAACACAGTAAAATAAAAATCCAAGTTATATAAAAAAAAAGTAACAAAAGGAAAATGAAACAAAGTCCTATACGAGGCCAAAAGGCTCCTATCTCAGCATGATGCTGCGACATTTAAAAAAAAAATAAAGGTCGCAGCGCTGGTATTCTGATAGGGCCCGCTGTGATGTCACGGGCAGTTACAGATATAAATAAATATGTAAAATATTAGCAAATAAAAACAAAAATATAAACATTTTGTCTAAAATTTTCACAGTAACTATTTTGTACGGATCCTTCTATTTCTACGATTCGTTCTTCGCCAAATACAAAGCTAGCAACCGACACCATAATAGCATTTGCAAGACCATTATAAACCACTGTATTCTTGTACAGGACACCACGGATATAGTTTTGGATACTATAGTACATTATGATACATGTGTGCTAAGTTGATCATTATACACGAGGCGATATTATTCGCGCGAGCCGCAGGCGAGAGCGATAAGAAAGCCGAGTGTATATTGATTAATGCACACGCGTTTCATACGACGTTTTTCAACACACTTGCGAGGAAAAAAACAGACTTGTATTGTTAAATATTAACTTACTGGAAAATGGCGCGCTGGTTTTGTTTTCCCGCGCGCCGTGCTAGCCAACCAGCACTAGCGATGCGCGCGCAGGTGTAAATAAAAAAAAGCATTGACTCTCATTTTAAAATTATGTTAGTCTTTGGCACTGACAAAACCGTTATACAGCCTATAGAAAAAATATAATAAACACAAACTAGCTAATGTTTAGACTGATTAAAGTGTTGTCGTTCGTCAAATTGTAGGTAGTGTATTTAGTATGGAATTAGAATATGCCTATTGGCATAGAGAAATATGCATTCGTTCAGTGAGAATCCGCAATAATAGAACGCCAGTCAGGGTCTTTTCCGTTTGGTTTTGGAATATCACGGACTAATTTAATCTATTCACCTTACTAAATAACAGGTTGTATCTTGATCAAATAAGATTCGCGACTACCTATAATATATATGTATTTACAGAATTATAGTCATTAGAATTGAATCCTTAAGTTATATTTGTTCCTTAAGAACATTTTTCCTTATGAAGAGTAACTTAGAAAGATGTATTAATGTTTCTAATGATTATTATAATTCTGTAAAGAGGTACTATAGCCGCAAATCATATTTTGATCAAGATAAAACGTGACACAGACCTGAAAATTGCAAAAAACCTAAGAAAATTTGAATCTCGCGGTCTACCACTGCGCATTCACCTTATGGTAAATAAATATTAGTTCATTTTGCGACCAAGGACAATACAGCTTATTAAAAAAAAAGTTTATTATAGGCCGCGGATTTCTTTTGGCATGAAGTCTCTTTGATGAGATTAAAAAAGCGCGCATCTTCGACTAGTAAATAGTTATCTGTGGTATTACAGCACATGTGGATTAAAGTAAAGAAAAAGCACGCGTTCGTAATACACGCCATTATGGACCTAAACGCGGTTCAATAAGAGCTACTTTACGAGCAAGTGTGTTGAAAAGTATATTATATTAAACCTTTATAATCGTGTTAAGATTTTTTAACCAAATTGATTTATACCACTATAAAACCGCTCCATTTTACTTATAATTGTTCTGTAAAGTGAATTTGTAAAGCCTTATAAAACCAAGTAACAAATTCAAATAGTTTACAGTATATTTAGTTCTGTTTATCACTCTTATTGCCGTACTTTACTTATAGTAGTTCTATAATGCTTCTTGTTAGCAGTTATAAGTATAGCTTACCAGTTTATCTACTCTTGAGTGCATTTACACCCTCGCGATACTTTTATAGGCCACCCTAGCTTATAATGCACTCTTAATTTCAACCTATAAGTAACTATAAGTTAATGTATAAGATCAGATATACTATAAGGCCCAACTAACTCCATGCTTGCTATTATAAGCGTGGCAGCAAATACTAGAACCGTTAAGAGAACATTACAAGTGCTGGAGGCCTATAACATCTGCACTATAGGATAATTTTGCTGCTTGGGTTGTTTGTAATGACAGATTTAAAAGCTTTTATTTTTAATACTCATAATACCTACCTTCCCATGTTTACTGTCGGACGAGTCTTAGAAGCTTTTTATTTTCTTAAATAAATTAATCTCAAAGAAATGTTTTCACGATATTTATTTGTTGTAAGTAATCTTGGCACACAATAACAAACCGGGACATTTGTGAGATTTTCTATTTTATCTCCACCGTTTTGTCTTACACAGTGCACACAATTTCAACTTTATGAAAACTAACAGTAGGTAGCTATACTAACTACTATAGTTACTTATCAGCTTTCAAATAGTGACTGATGAAAACAACGCTTTAATAATTTAATGGTCCAAATGAAAGATTCTCTTACATTAATATTGAATACATAATTTATAACCCAACTAAATATTAGTTCGTAGTTTCATAGTCACAGCCCACGTTCCGACGGCATCAAAATGGCGCTCTAATTTAGAGGAAATATTATTCAGCAAAATAACCCATTAAAAACATTTCTTTGCATGGCCAGAGTTCTTCAAGAAATTCGTAACGACTTGCTTGTCTGCGTGACTTCCCGTTAAAAGTCTTCGTGTCATTTCTAGATCTGCAATTCTTCATGCGCCATATCTAAACGAGCATCGTAACGACACGCTGGTAATCTCACAGTGTTACGGCAACGCCAAATTCTATCAAACGAAGATAAACTCTAATTTAAGGAAGTCAGGTCTCAATTTTGTGGAAAGCTTCACCATAGAAGTATGAAATGAGTAAATACCCTTTGAATAATAACTGCATTTAAAAGTTTAAAATCATTTTTTCACAGCTGCGCCTTTGGGGAACGGAATGAGAGATTGCAAATAAATTTAGTTGGTGCATTCATTTAAATTATACTTTAGGTTTTTAAACTAGAAGACTGGCAAGCAACCCCATGTGTACTTCCGAAGATTTTTCTACGTTCTGGCCAGCAGTGTTTAAGAAAGAGCTATCACAACAATAACTTTTTCAACACACTTGCTCGTAAAGTGGCTCTTATTGAACCGCTTTTAGGTCCATAATGGAGTGTATTACGAACGCGTGCTTTTTCTTTACTTTAATCCACATGTTCTGTAATACCACAGATAACTATTTACTAGTCGGAGACGCGCGCTTTTTTAATCTCATCAAACCCTGCGTTCCGAATTGGGAAATAATCGATGTGTTCCGAATTGGGAAATAACCGAATTAGCGTGAGCGCGATAACGATAACGATGTCCCGTGAATCGTCATAGATGACGTCATGACATTCGCCATCTTGCGATAATGCCGACCATGCCCTAGAATAATATCACCGTGAGCGCTGTCAAAAATGACAGTGTGTGTATGAGGTTGTGTCAGTGTGTGTTTTGTTTTGAGTTGCATCATCTTTAAATTAAACTAACGTGGCATTTTTGAAATTGTGCTTCTGGCTGACAGTCGCCACCTAACCAAAGAAGAAGAACTGAAGAAGAAATGTGGTGTTTATACAAAGAAATACTGTAATAATATCTTTTTTACATTGTGTAAGTACTGTCATGTGAGCGCGTTCACGAGTGTTCCGAATTGTTGCCAGCTCTCAGCAGTCATAATAGTAATATCTAAATCGGAACGCATGTGAGATGATGCATGGACGTAATATTACGTCCATGGAGATGATGTGAGCGCTGTGATGTGAGCGATTATAGCTAATTCGGAAAGCGCCCAAAGAGACTTCATGCCGAAAGAAAAAATCCGCGGGCTATATTTCAATTTTTTTTTAAATAGTCTGTATTGTCCTTGGTCGCAAAATGAACTCGCAGGGGACCACAGACAATTTAAGGTGAATGCGCAGTGGTAGACCGCGAAATTCTTAGGTTTTTTGCAATTTTCAGGTTTGTGTTTATTATATTTTTTCTATAGGCTGTATCGGTTTTGTCTGTGCCATAGATTAATATATTTAAAATGAGTCAATGTTGCGCGCGCATCGCTAGTGCTGGCTAGCACGGCGCGCGGGAAAACAAAACCAGCGCGCCATTTTCCATACAAGTTAATATTTAACAATACAAGTCTGTTTTTTTTCCTCGCAAGTGTGTTGAAAAACGTCGTATGAAACGCGTGTGCATTAATCAATATAGCACACATGTATCATAATGTACTATTTCAGATACCTACGCATGTAAAGCGGTGATAAACGTTTACTGAAAAAACACCTATAAAAAAGTATCCCGTAACCTAAGTTGTTCCTTCAGTTACAAAAGCAAAGCAGGGGGGAAATCATAGTCGAAGTATTTACGAGTGCCAACCAATAATATTGTATTGTATATAATTTCAATTTCAGAGTTATACTATCTATAACTGAAATTGGAGCAACCCTACTAAAATATCAATTTAATTGATATTGAAGACCTCGGGCATTGGTATTGTTTCTTCGTTTCAAATTAAAAACTGATAAATATCAAAGCGTGGCTTCAATTAGTTGTAAGTGATTTTCAAGCGACACTTCCAGCTAATCAAGTTCAGTGAAGTTCAAGTGAGGATATTTGATAAAATCAATGTTCAACAAACAAAAGCCCATTAAGTTACGGCGCTACTACTCGTAAGTTAGCTATCACCATAATGTTACGCAACCTTATACACAGTGTCGGTGTGAGTTATGCTCACTTAGTTACTGTTCTGCGCTTAATTTCACATAATCCATCTGAGTGTCGCGTAACCCACATAATTGCGGTGAGGAATTTTGCTATGCGTCGGTCGGATTTGTGGGAGAGCGGGCGGAGCAACGCGATTGCGCGGGCGAGCGCGGAGCGGAGCGGGCCTAGGCGCCTGATCCCGCATCAAGTTGCGAATAATTGAGTGGCACCCTCACCCGGCACCACTCTAAGTGTTACACTTAATTAGACCACGTGAGAAGTGCTTAACGCCACTCACTCCAGCTTTGTACACATTGTTGCATTAAGCGTAAACAATCAGCGGTAATTACATTATGTTTGTTCAACATAATATGTCGCTGTCGCTACATGACACGCGTTATTATTCAGCGTTTGTTTTCTTCATAAAACGCTGAGAGGTGCTTTTATCGCATTTCACTGTTCGCTAGGAGAGAGTTGTATAATTTTATTTCCACTTGAACCGTTTTAACGACGCTGTTAGATCAACATTGATGTGGCTATTAGCTGGAAGGGTGACCAATTACGTTCCGCCTCATCTTTTGTGTGCATGTGACAACAAGTTCAGTCAGCATTCTCAGCTGACACGCACTTTGACATTAGTGGCCATAGCGGAGGCTTTTAACTCGGTGAAATGTTTGACTCGGCGCGGGAGGAAGTCGGGAAAACTCGGGCGGTAAATATTCCCGACCCCTAATCTTTTTCCTTGTATACGTACATGAGAATGAATCGGCCATTACGTAAGCCGAGTAAGTTTTGTGTAAGCTGTTAATTTGATAACTAGTCAGAGGGTCAGTTAGTTGGTTAGTTCATATTACATTATTTTCGCTGACGCATATCGGACATCGGTTGCTCGTCATGTGAAACTTGAGTAACGGTTTATCCATAGTTTTTGTGAGGTACAATGCTGACTAAGCGTACTCCAGTCAATCGTATTAATTAAACAGTAATCTACTTGTATATTTGAACAGTTATCAATCAGAGTTATGTCTGAAAGTTCTAAAGTTCTACCAACACAATGCCTTATTGGTATTGTGTTACCTCTCATAAAATTCTAAAATTATTTTGCCTTTCAGGCAACGCCCCAGAAGTTCTCCAGCTAAGCAGAACCATTGACTAAGTAGAACCTGAAGTTATGAAGAAAAATCAATAAACATATCCTTAAAAAAAGTTAATTTTTGTTCGTCGTACGGCTGAGCACTTGTTCAAGTGTATTCCGATCCCGATGTAATTCTATCGGTGGGAAGACCCTCGGTGCCGGCCGGCGCGACGGCTTCACCTACAGGATTAGGGAATTCGTGCCTCAACTTATGTACCTACCGACATACCGACTCACCCGCCTCACGAACTCCAACGAGACAGTTAACATCCTACGACATTTTTATGACATATTATGGAAACAATAGGAACGTATATCCTAGTATATTAGAAACTTTAGCAATTGTACGTGAACCCCTTATGTTTCGCTGGAGCTATTTCTACACAAAGTTTCGACTTTTACGATAATGTCAGCCATTGCCATTCAAACGCGCTAAAACTTTATCAATGTGTGTGAAAGGATAAGCGTTTGGCTCGTATCTTATACATACGTATAGCATAATGCTATCAGATACATTTTGAGCAACTAAATAGGGACCAATGTTTTGTATTTATAGCTAGATAGATACGTGGTTGGGTTCTGCATAGCGTTCCGTTGTCCTAGTCTTAGTATTCAGTGGTTGCAATGCAAGTCGATAATGCAGCCATTCTGATTTCCCGTGAGAACAATAAGTTTTCTCGAAATGTTGCACAATAGTACATGTCCGTTTGTACTGGGAATGCACGAACTGAGAGAACTAGGATTAATTATTACTAGGAAATAATATCAATACATATTATCAACCAAAAATTTGAAGACATGTGACATCTGCCAATCCGCACTGGGCCCGCGTGGTGGATTACGGCCCACTCCCTCTCATCGACAGGAGGTCTGTGTCCCAGCAGTGGGAACATTATAGGCTGATTATGTATGTATGTATTATCAACCAGTTGTAATAACGAATTCCGGGTAAATGTCGGATCAAATAACTTACAATGAACCATTTTTTTTTTCAGAATTTTTAATACTTAAAAGGTTTTATTTACAGTCATATTCATATTCATTTATTGCATTCCATATTGTAAAAAATATTTTACAAAGGGCTTAAAGCTAGGTGCAAAAATACACAAACAGTCATAGTTACTTACTCATTTTCCATTATTATTATTTTTATGTTTCCATTAGAAATAATAGTGTTTGCTATATTATGCTAGCTAAAAAAGACAATGAATGATAGATTTTTACTCCAGATTTTCCCCGTTGGTAATGACAATACTCCTCCCCCTGTTTTGCTATTTCTTTTGTGTCCATTGAATAATTGGATTATCTATGTAATACCTAGAAAAATCTGTATAAATAATTAGAACAATTTAACAAGCAAAATCTTCACAAATGTCAACCCTTACATTAATATGATTATTTCCCCAAAGCATAGACCTATGTTAAGGTGTTATTATCACTCGTTCCGTTATCAAAGTGTCGCAGGTCCCCTGGTGCAGACCCCGCAAGTTTGAAACTCAAACGGGTTACTAAACTGTCGTGTTCACAGTTAATAGATAGGTAGCCACTCCTACAGTTTGTTTTAACTTTCTATTGCTCATTCTCAACTCTTTTTAAGTGCTTGTTTTGCGGTTTCTCACGACAGACATTTATGGTTATATACATAGCTAGTTAGCTACCTACAAGTTGTCACGTTCATTTTGTATTTGTTTTTCCAAAGTGAGACAGGTTTATCAGTGAGAAACGATCCTTTGGTTTAGTTTGGTTTAGGTTTAGTTACGCTTTTTAAGGCATATTTTCAGAGCTTTTACACTGGAAGTCTGTGGGTCTGTCACACCAAAAGATCGCTGGATGGCCTTCGCGTCCAGTATAATAATATCTTCAGGATGATGTTGGGGCTTCCACGTTTCTGTAGTGCATCGGGAATGTTCGCGTTGTTTCGCACTGATGGCTTTCATGCCATCATTCGCAAAAAGACGGTATCCCTGATCTGCAAAATGCGTGCAGCCACAACGTAATCTTGGAGACTGTGGCTGACAGGGTGTCATCTCCGCTGTGGAAGAACCTTATTAAATAAGTCATTTAATAAAAAAAATAATTTAAGTGCCTACATTTTAATTTTGATTCTAATTTTAATTTTAATCTACATTTTAATTTTTATCTTCGTTTGTGTAATATTGTTATTTATAATGTACCTACCTATGGATACTTGATAACTGATTTGTTTAAATATATGTAATAATGTTAAGCGAACAGAAGTCACTGAAAGAGCTTTCTCCATTTAATTTTATATTCAAACAGGAGGTAAAAAGTAGATACAAGTAAAGCAAACAAAAAACACATGATTACAATTTCTGTAAGTTAAATTATGGAATAACATGTAAAAGGTTTAAAATACTAAATACAGAGTAGTAGGTATTAGATTATCACAATAAATAATACAGCTGTTATTACAAGTTGTTATCAGTCTGTTTAAATAATAAAATATAAACAATTTTGGTAAAAATAGAAAACTGAATTTTTCATACAACATAAATATCGTAAAAATTGGTACGAAATAAATCACCCTTGATTATAATAAGGCACTACACACGCGCGGGGCGATGGTATCAACAATTCAACACAAAATTTATGATATTCTTACCAAATAATCACAAGTAAGTAACATTTTATATTCAGTATTTATTACTTTAAATAAATAAATATTATTGAAAGAATAATAATAATATGTACAAGTAAAAAGGAGGAGAAATAATCAAAGGACATCAAAAAATTCATCCGCAGCGCTGTCAACAGGAAACGTGCCCAAAAGACTGGCAGCATTGCCACGTTATATGGCAATGCTGATTCTTTGGCCAAAAAATAGGCCAGCCCTCTGGTCACGTGAAGAGTCGACCAACCGCTTGGCGATGTCACGAAATACAAAGTGGGCACAAATCACAAATTAAGTTTAACGTTGTTAAATACGAAAACAAAAAAAAGAACTTGAGAGAGAGAGAATAGAGAATTGTTATGTATTAATTATTTTAATTGTGTAGGTATGTTTAAAATACATAATGTAGAATACCCGGTTTCAATTAATGTGATGACCTAATCGCCACACTATATATTATAACAATGAAGCTAATCAGCACAGGAGTATCCTGTTATCTATTGAATCATTAAAGGCTCCAAGAGGTATATATTCGAACACAAAGCGCCAACCCTTCCAGATGTCTCATTGAATATACAGACATGACGTAGGCGGTATCAGTTTCCTAGGAGTTTCTGAAAATGCTCAATAATTATCCTCTAACGATATATTGTACAGTCAACAAAAGAGATAAGTATGCAGGATCGTCCGATATAGTTGAAGTAGGTATAGTAAGAAACCGATGGATGTTGTCGACTGAAATTTAATTTGATAAATGAGCTGTTTGTTTTCTATTATTAAAATTAATTTTATCCGAGAACACCCATCGGTTTCTATATACATAATACATAAACTGACGCCTTCGTCCCATGGGTGTAGGCAGAAACTACAGAACGCCACCTGCTACGATCCTTACATACACCTTTTGCCTCGTTAACGTTCATACACCTGGACATACACGCACGCCGGTTGCGAGTAGGTACTACACACCTGACCTTTCTGAAGAACATCACCAAGAAGGTCACTATAGGTATGTTCTCTTAGGGCGTCCCCTACTCATCCGTTTCCACTCACGTCTGCCTTGTTCATCATCATCATCTGCCTAGCCTTTTCCCAACTATGTTGGGGTCGGCTTCCAGTCTAACCTGATGCAGCTGAATACCAGTATTTTACATGGAGCGACTGCCTATCTGACCTCCACAACCCAGTTACTGGGTCACGTCTGCCTTGTTAATACCTTTTATTTGTCGCTTTTCATTCCCTCTCCTCTCAATATGACCAGACCATCTAAGCATTTAATTAGCTCATTAGAATACTAAATCGAATCTGAATTAGATTTATTTGGGATCCATGTATCTGTTACTTACCCTACATAAATTGGGATAAAGGCAGGAGGTGGATTATGTCTGTTAATTATTCAAAGATAATTGAGAAAATTAGCACACATCTTCATTTATTTATTTAGGATCTCCAACAAACGATGTACAGAATACATAACACATAAATAAAGGGCAACATCAGGTATTAAGTAGGTGTAGGTACTCCTTCACTTAGGCCGTAAGCAGACGGCGTATTTTAAACGCGCAGAGGACGCGTGTTTTAGGAACGCGCGTTTTCGGCGCCGTAGATGCTGGTTGTTGTTGCGTTCGAATCTCGTTTGAAGCGCGTGTACGCGAGCCACCTACGCGTCGTCTGCGCGTTTAAAATACGCCGTGTGCTTAGGGCCTTTTAAGAGACCAAAGCATGCACACTAAAATTAACAACTATAACTGACTTGTTAATAAAAATAGGCAGCTTGAGGTAGAATGATTGCCAACGTTCCCATTGTTCTGGTACTTATGGCCTTCGGTAGGATGTACAGGGTGGCATAGATATCGACGCGAAAACTGTAACCATGAATTTAGCACATGACTCTAGACCCACTTTTTTATTTTTTTCAGGATGGGAAATCGATCAAATGACCCCTCTCGCTCTGGATGGAGCGGACGGGAGTGTCAGACTCTTACTGACTAAAACCCACCCGTGTTCCTTCCTTAGCCCTTTATGTTCCGGGCCAGGCGGTAACCCTTTCGGACAATCCCCCTGACCCGGCAGGCTTCGGCCCTATGGGGCCCCTCCTCGATGCTGACATCGCTTTGAGGCGCGCGTGAAACACGTACGCGCAGTCCGGCACGGGCCTGGTCCTGATCGGACGGTGAGCTACCCATTACTCTCCGCCCGCAGGCCCGCGCCGACGGTGGCCGGGAGTCGTCACGCGGCTCCCGACGCCCGGAGCGTCTCCCGCGGCGCGGCGGCTAGGACGGGAGGCTCTCTCCCTCAGCCATCCCGCCACCTCCTTCGCATGCAGCATGACTGCTTTGCAGAAGGAGGTGACTGCCTCCCACTCCCTCTCGCTCCGGACCATGGCTTGCACCAGGGCCGCACGCGAGAGGTCGCCACCGCTGCCGATCGCATCTACGAGGACACGCCGGTGCTCCGCCCAAGCGGGGCAGACCTCCACCGTATGCATTCTAGACCCCCTATTATCAAATATAAATCAGCTGATGTCATAAATAGAAAATCATATAATCAATCAATCAATCCTAATAGAAAAGTGAAAAATAACGCGCTCAATATGTATGGAACAGCTGTTTTTTTTTTAATAATCCGCAAATAATTTCAACGCAGGGTTCAGAATCATGTACTGAACCCATAGTGACAGGTTGCGCGTCGATGTATAATTATATACTAATCACAAATTCGTTTATCATCATGATAGCCTCATTATTTACATCATCATCTGCCTAGCCTTTTCCTAACTACGTTGGGGTCGGCCTCCAGACTAACCAGATGCAGCTGAATAGATAATGATATTTATTAATCAGAGGTTACCTTGCTCTCACTAGATGAGGACCACTGGACTTAAGCTGCTTACTGAAAAAGTGACGTCTCGAAAAGCTCTCATAAGACGTGATTCTGACAAAGAGTTTTGATCTTTTGTTTTTATTTTAAAGAAAATGTATTGATATTATTTTAATGGTGGGTAAAAAAAGCTTAAAGTAAGTAAGTAGCCCAACCGAATGTATCGTTTTGTTAAAAAAATAATAGCAGTTTTAAATAGATTTTGGCCATTAATGTACATCAAGCTACTACAATCTGTCTTTCTTTAATGCATTGACTGCCAGCGATACAACAATAGATTTTCTATTGTGTCTGTCGTCTGGCAGTCAACGTGTTAATAGATTTTCAACTTTATCGCTAAAGCATAAGGGTCAAAGTTGATTGGGAAAATTTGACAGTTTCGGGTAGCTTGATGTGGTGACGTCTATACTTGTTCATCATGGCAGTGAAATATAGCCAAAAAGATATAAGTAACACAAATACTATAATATATCATCACGGTCGTCTGTATGCCCTGAAGGGTTAGGCAGAGGCACACCTACAGCACACCAACATTTCGCCAGTTAGTGACAAGTTTTTAAATTTATTCAAGTATTTGGTTAAAAATTCGACACCTTATGAGTGGCGATGGCGCCCCGCGGCGCGTCGAAAAAAATGTAGGTACATTTGTGATGACGTAACCTTGGGACGCGGGACACACGCGGGGTTTTTCTTAATGCTAATAGTAAAAAATTTAAATACCAACACTTTTCCTCACTCGTTACAAGGTGGAGAACACCGAAATTAAATTTTTGCACCGCAGGCATACAGTGGGCGCACGGAGCATTATGAAGTTGAAATTTTTCGCCAAGCACTGCTTTCCTAACAAAACGGCCGAGAGTTTTGTAGACCAACGTCCAAGTTATTTTGTCGAACAGTCTCATAGCAGGGTAAACGCTCTTCACATACACAATCAGCCTATATTGTTTCCACTGCTGGGAAACAGGCCTCTTCTCGATGAGAGTGGGCCGTAATCCGCCACGCGGGCCCAGTGCGGGTTGGTAGATGTCAAATGTCTTCGAATTTTTGATTGTAGGGCATACTGGTTTCCTCTCGATGTTTTCCTTCGCTGTTTTGCGAGCAGTGGTGATGAAATAATTGCCACAAAGGAAAGCGCTTAACTGGGTTCGAACCCACGACCTACAACTCGTAACTCGGGAGGGGAAGAATACACATGTTACTGAATCTTCTCTTGAGCGCTAGTGGAAGATCGCGCGTGGTATCAATTTTTTTTTGTAAAGTGTTGAAATTGAGTTAAGGCAAAGCTTTTGAGTAATCTATAAATGCAATATAAAGTGGGAGCTGGAACTCTGAATGTTTCTCGAGAACTTGGTTGATGGAGTGGAGGTGGTCAGTAGTAGAAAGGCCACAACGAAATTCGGCCTGTTCGGGGGACTGATGTTTGTCGACGGCTCCGGCTATTCTGTTTTCGATTACTTTAATGAAAGCTTTGTACACTGATAGGACGGTAATTGTTTATGTCGATTTCGTCACCCTTTTTGTGGAGAAGAATAATCAAAGAGTGACAAAATGTGCGTGGCAGAATTCCAGTTTTTAAAATACTGTTGAAAAAAATTGTAACATGTGGAAGAAGGACAGGCTTCACACTACTTATGATATTAATTTAAATAATAACAGGCGCTTGGGTCTATCAAAGGTTAAGCTACGCTTGCCACGGTCCGCTCGTGAATGGGTGACCATTAATTAAATATCGAGAGCCCTCACCCCACATTAAGCCGTTGTTCCCGGCTGTCATTCGTAGATGACAGTCGTTACGGGTAGTCAGAAAGCTCAAACTCTGACAACCAGTCTTACCAAGGGTAACGCAGCAACTAACTGGGTTGTGGAGGTCAGATAGGTAGTCATTCCATGTAAAATAAACTGGTATTTAGCTGCATCCGGCTAGACTAGAAGCCGATCCCAACACATATGTAGTTGGGAAAAGGCTAGGCAGATTAATTGAAATAAGAAACCAACTTGAACAACATGAATTTAAAGATAAAATATACATTCAGATCAGAGAAGAAGATTTCAGGAGGAGGGCGATTTTCAGACTTTTTAATATATATTTTGTTAATTTTTATTTTAATATTTCTTTTTTTTTCAGTTCGTAATAACGAACTTCCTAGTAACAGTACATTCAGATTGTCATAAAAATTGTAAGCTGGAATTCAGCACATGTTTTATAGAAAAGTGCTACTTACGCGGTCGACATGTTTACACGGAACAGTAAATTTTTTTTTAACAACCGACGAAAAATTTTAACTCAGGGGTAGTTCAGAATCATATACTGAATCCAGGGTAACCCTGTCGCTGTACCTACCACTGTATATAAATTAAAGAATAACGAAGTTCCTAATGACAGGACATTCAGATACCTAATCATAATAACTTCCCCAAGCTCCGTCTAAAAATTCTAAATTAGGACATTAGCCATGGCCAATTCATACGTTACGGGTCCTCGAAGTTTCTTTGCCCCAAGATATAATTTCCCATACGTAGGTACTTAAAATATTAAACTTTTGACGTTTATAAAGTTTGTGGGCCATCGAATGCCAGTCGTAACTAAACGAATTCCTACAAGGGTCCCCCCGGGCCCCTGGGCCCCTCGTTAATTACACATAAAATGCACAACTGCTTGTTTACACCGCGACATTTATCGAGCACTGAACGGGACTTTTATTGACACATTCACTTGGCTATTAGGGTTGCTAGTTGCCTACACGTTAAATAAATGGAAAACTTTTAGTTTAATAAATTTTGATATCAGGTAACTAAAACCGAGTTTTTTCTGAATAATTTTCATCTTTGGTGAAGAAAGCCTAGACAAAAAAAATTTAGGTAAACGTTTTATGTTTTAAAGCTTTTAGAAAAAGCCTAAGCAGATTTACGAGTAGGTAGGTACAAATTGTCTTATTGTCGGGAGTCGTTATCTTAAAGGTCAAGTCACAGCTTTTTAGACGTAGAAAGAGTTTCATCTATCTTCTGGTAAGTACAGTCTCGAGCATAAATACCTTACATTTACCCAACATTCAAAAGGATGATTCTCGCGAAATAACGATTGCAATTTTGATAAAGGACCTATTTATGGTTTCGAGAATACTTTGTTTGTAACAACATACTTTAGGCGAAAATCACTTTTGAATGATAAGTGTAAGATATTTACGCATGTGACTGTACCTACACTTACAAATCTTATTATTTTAAAGGTGTTGATTAACAACACAATTTGCTGATAGATCGTCAAACTCATGTTAGCTGCTGTAATTAACTGACTGCTCACTGAAATAACAATAGCCAATCAAATCACTCGACATGTGTGATTTAAATCAATCAGTTTAATCAGTTTGACACTCTATTTATCTAAGCATATTTTTTTTGTTAATTGACCTTTCATAAACTGGTTTCTGAAAGGCATAGAGGTAGATATATTTACATAAAGTTATTCGTTCTTGGCGGATCACACACTACAACGCGCCACGCGACGGTGCGCAGGTAACGAGCTTGCGTAATTTTTTACATACAAATTCAATAATAAAAAGGCGCTTCCGCGAGGGAAATTGGTACCGTTTTCCGCGCCCCGTTGCATGGCGCGTTGAAGTGTATGATCCGCCTCAACCCTATATTTTTCTAATGAATTTATTGCTAACAACCAAAGTCAACTAACAGATCGCCAGCCCTACCAATAATGATTTCACAACACCCAGAGGCTGTAGTGTTTGTGTTGAGCGTTAGTACTAAGTGCCCGTACGTATTACCAGCGAGTAATTAGTTACACGGAGATCGTTGCTACTGACGTATGTAAGATTTACACTATGTGTGAACTCTGCATCGGTTTGCCTAGCAACCGGATAGAATCAAGTTCCTAGCATAACCATGCCTTATTAACTGTTGGTACCTAATATAATGCGTGCACTGACTGGATAGGTCCTCTCAATCTGTGTTGTTCTTTCCTCAAAAGATCACCTCAGACATGGTCTTCATATAACCTGACCAAGATTATGTCTGGACTTTAAAAGAGACTGTGACCTCTGAGTTTGTTTCGGCCTTTCTTCTCAGAGTAGTCGGATAGGAAACGCAGACTTCATCTAGTTTTAAAAAAACATGATTGACGTGTAAAAGTGTTTGTACAAACCTACTTACAAAAATAAAATCATTTATCACTTAATGTATTTAACTGTCTAAAACGGAATGTAGTTGATATAATTGACATTAAGACCTTTGCCTTTGACCTTTCAGTGGCTAGGTAGGCTCTGATATCCAATTAAAAGATAGTTGAACAATTCCTAAATATTTTCAATGGAAAAATACGGCTGCGCACAGAAAATGTTTCCTAGAAAAGTGCGGTAATTTGTGTTGAAACTGCATAGTGAAGACTGTTATATTTAACGGAAAACGAGGAAAATTTTACTATTATGTAGAATATAACAATGACACAATTTTGATAATACTAGCTATAAGTTTTATAGAGCGTTCTCTTTCTGATTGACCAGTTTTAATCCACTCTTTTCTCAATTGAATCATTGAATCTTAAAATACTCGTGTTAACTCGTGTAAAAGCTACGGGTTGAAAACCGACTAAAAAATATCCTATGTAAATGAAGTATACAAACGAGGCAAATTATTCAATGTTTAAACTGAAACCCACTCCACAAAACAGATCGTAACAAATCAACAACTCCGCTAGTCTATCTTTAATTTGCGAGTAAACAAAAACAAACGGGTAATTGAGACAAAAACTGTTTACACGACTACTGGAAAATTTAGAATATTCCAGAATAAAATTTCCGTGTTCCATGTTCGTCGTGTTCTATGTTCTTCTAAACGTTTGACAAATGACAATCAGAGCGTTCCAGAAAAAAAAAAAAACAGAAGAAGGTAGAGTAATTACCGGTAGAAGAAAAGGCGGATTATATCTGTTACCTACTCGCATATAATTATTCCAAAACTTATGGGGGGTATCTCTTAAACTTTCATAGTAAAAAAATCTCCAAATCCAGTAACAATAATAACCTCCACAGTTAATAGAATGCTGTTGTTTTGTTTCTTTATGATATCTAACAAACGGTTCGTATCTGCACTCGTTGCATCGTTAGCTGCTCTGCCAAAGAGTACTCAACTAACTGCGAATGAAATAACAGAGATACGCTAATGCTTCCATTTGAACGTAACAACTCTTTAAATATTCTAAAATGACCGACTAAAACTCCACAGAGAAAGATTTATGGAATATTAAAAGTTCTGTATATCGGTTACTTTGAAACATCACTTTTGACGACGAGGATTTTCGATTGTTCAAAAGCTGACACGCCTTTTTATTAATTATATAGCGATGTGGCTTACTACACTATTAATTAGAACAAGCATGTGGCACTATAAAATGATTGATGTTATGACTATTCGATTTCGTCCGTAAAACCAAATGATACGCTGTTTTTGAGTTGCTCTCAACACCACTCAAATCAGTGTGCTTCAATAAAAGCTGGATTAACATCGTATTCCGAACAACAGGCTGAACAAGCGGGGTGATTATCGCAATTTTGTGGAGGCCTACATTCGGCTGCAACACTGAACGTCCGGCTAATTCCACGATACAGCGCACTAACGCAAGCCTACACACTCCAAACTATGATGAGTGCTATTTATCGAAGCGAGCATACGAACTAATGAAACGTCTGATAACAACATAAGACCTCTAAAACATAATTGACCCGACATAATGTAACTCCAACTTGAGAAAAATATGGTTCAAGAGAGACCCTTCTTTTATATTATTTTCAAGACCTCTTAATTATTTTATCGTTACGAACAAGAGGTTTATTAATTGTTTAACAGAATCCATTTCGGTCTCAGGTAATTTGAACAAGCTACAATAAAATTAGCAGGGGAAATAACAAACGCTCCCAACTACTAGGTATATCGTTATGGGCCAGCTTATAGAAAGTTAGAATTTTATAAACGCCCCTTAAGAACCCTCCCAGATCGTATAGTACCCACTTAATGTTTTTCGTACTTGGTAAGTGGTTTAATTAAAATGTTTAAACGTTCGCCAAACAGTACAAAACATTATGAAGGAACCTCGGAATGAAAACGATTAAAAAACAGAAAGTTTTGCTAATTATTTCGTTTTTATTTTGTTGTACATGAAGCAAAACGGCGTTTCAACTTAGCAATTAACTACTGAACTTTGAAAACAAGCTTAATTTATTGTTACATAAACATTTAACTTATACCTTATCATGCAATGGTGGGGCAATTGCAAAGCGAAAATTGAAATGTCCTTACTTCTGTGGCATTTTCTAAGAACGTTTATTTTATACTTAACCCTAGAACATACACAACAGAAATTGTTGGAATAAAAGTTAATGTAGTAATTACCTTGTGGATAAGGCTTGGAAAAGTGTCAAGTCTCCGAAAAAAAATACCTTTCTGCCAGTGAATTTGTGTGGCATGATAAGCATCATTTCTTACATTCGTCTCTACCACCTACAAAAACGAATTTAATTTACAAACGACCTAAAAGCCTAGATGAGAATGTTATGTAATTAGTAAATTAACCTCATTTTATCTGCCATCCATTTTCGTTTCGTTAAAATACCAGTAAACATATCGTAGTCCACTATTTAGTGTTACCTACTGAATGCGTGTTTATTTGGTGCTTGCCTACCTATTCGTAATCAATGGAAGTGGGTCGCGATTAAAAGGCACTCAAACCGATGCCCATGTGCGAAGTATATCGACGCCAATGCCACCACCACTTGTGCTCGACATAAACCAGATGCTCTCACACCACATTGATGCAACTTTTTGTACAATTTGTTTAAGAACAAGGCGATATTTTACACTTCTCTTTGGTAGACGGAGAGTATTTTTGTTTCACTCGTCCTCGTTTTTTTTTTTGACTATGACATCTCGTAGTTGACCTTGAGAGGTCGTGACTACTTAACCGGTTTTGATACGAGTATTTTACTCGGAGTAACAACAATGGCTGCAACGCTTGAAACGATCATGAAATAGAAAATTATGTTGACTTTGAAGAACATAATTATATGTACCTACTTACATGAAATAGTAAAGAGCCCACTGTGTAATTATATGTTCGATCTTTAGAAAACATCCTAGTAGGTAGGTACTTTTTATATAAATTTTAATGATTGTCCATTTGTTTTACCGACGTTAGCCTCTTGCTCTTTAATCAGAAATTTAAACCCTTACGTTTTCGTTTCGTTTAGTAGTTCAAGGGACAGGATCAAAGCCCCCTAAAATTTAAACTACCTACTGATACAAATGTCAAGTTTTGTCAGCATGATTAGCACATTCTTAAATTAATTTCAGAATCAATAGAATTTATTATAAAACTTTAACAAAAGGACTGACTCATTTAAAATTTAGAGCTTCTATTCGAGACATTAATTGTAACAAAGCTTCTAGAATAATGATTCGCTGATCAAGCACTACCTTTGTAATCACTTTAGACTTAGATTGTAATGGAGATTTTAGTTAGTAGATTGAGGGAAAACGACCTTGTTTAAATGATATTTTACCACAAAATACATAGATACAGATATAGGGTTTAAAGAAGTAAAACATCCACTTATAAAATCAAGATTCCCATAATTTTCTTTTGTTAATACTCAATCAATTCACCAAGAAAATATTCCCTTACAATAAAATCGTGAAATACGCCTGTACAACCAACTGAGGCGCAGGTATCTTACATATTGTAGCATGGATTGTGTTCGTAATTTTAGTGACAGCTGCCAATTCATTACGGCAGGATTATCGCGTGACTCCGAAATACGTCATGTTGGAAAAGTGAAGGTTTCTTACTACGGCTCCATTGGGCGTCCACTTTCATAAATGTCAGGCGAACCTAATTACAGCTATATCGTCGTTGATAGTCCAATACCGCGTAACTAACATTATTCAAAACCGCGAATCTACAAAAAAATCAAAAATGAGATTTCGCGGCTGTAGGTAACTGATTGTGATTGGCGTCGACCCGTATGACAATTTTTTGAATCGTCCAAAAGGAAGACGAGTATTTCAAAAATAACAATACCGCGGATCTTTCGACGAACAAGTTACGACACGAAAACCGCGTATCTGGGCCAATTTCTATTTGTTTGTGCAGTGTTTAAGTGACGCTCCGGGTAAAAATTGTTTTTTTAAAGTAATTACTGGATTATTTTTAAAGCAAGTATGTCACACGTATTTTATACTTTATATAGATAAAATTGGGATGTAGACTACTGTAGGAAACGATTACCACAATCTCGAAACTGGTGCTACTAAAAATGAGATTCACTTCATTATGTCGACGAAGAAGCTAGTATTCAATGATGTCTCTGTGATCAATGCGGTAAAAACCGGAAGTGTTCACCGCATGGTAAGAGGCACATTGTACTTAAATATCAAGCTGGAAAGATGACTGATGAAGTCTACGCTCCGCCCAGCACCGATCCAGGTCCAAAACCCCATGAGCTTTCAGCTCGAACTTCAGAATCGTTTCGAATGCCTAGGGAGCTCCGTGGACGATTATAACGATGGGTTCGTGGAAACTGTCCATACGGTCGGTTCTAAGATCTTCAAGATCCGTTCTACGAATACAAAAAAAAAGCTCTCTGATCCTACTTTACGGCTCATGAAGGAGAGGCGCGAGATGATCCTGCAGTCGTCAGATGATGCGCTCAATTACCGGCAGCTCAATAGACGGATTTCTAAGTCCTTGAAAAGCGATCTTCGCCACTTTAATGCAGACCGTATTAAGGACGCGATAGAGGGAAATAAAGGGTCAAAGGTCGTTGATAGAGATCTGTCTATTGGGCAGAGCCAGCTTACGAAACTGAAGATCGATGATGGCAGGATCGTATCCGCCAAACCTGAGCTGTTGAGAGAGATTCTATGGACAGTTATAAACATCAACAAGTAACCCCGTTACGAATATGACAAACGACCCAAGAGCTAGATTGACCTGACACTATACCCATAGAGACTATATCGAAGACATCCCGAACGTCAGCCTGTACGAGATTAGGATGGCTCTGAAGCAACGCAAAAAGAACAGAAGAGCGGTGATACTTTTCTTTAAGAAGGGCGACAATGGCCATCTCACTTCTGAGCCATGTCTACAAGCTGTTTTCGAGAGTCATCACGAACCGTCTCGCGCGCAGGTTAGACGACTTCCAGCCTCCCGAACAAGCCGGATTCCGTAAAGGCTTTAGCACCGTAGACCACATACATACGCTGCGACAGGTTAAACAGAAGACCGAAGAGTATAACCTGCCTCTCTGCTTAGCGTTTGTGGACTACGAGAAAGCCTTTGATTCGATCGAGACATGGGCTGTACTGCAATCTCTTCAACGGTGCCGGATCGACTATCGGTACATCATAGCGTTTGTGGACTACGAGAAAGCCTTTGATTCGATCGAGACATGGGCTGTACTGCAATCTCTTCAACGGTGCCAGATCGACTATCGGTACATCAAGGTGCTGAAGTGTCTGTACGAAAACTACTATGTCTAACCAAACCACTATGTCAGTCCGACTCCAGGGTCAGACCTCGAAACCTATACTTCTGTAACGAGGTGTGAGACAGGGAGACGTTACGAGTACCTCTCCGAAACTGTTCACCGCTGCACTGAGGACGTCTTCAAGGTTCTGGACTGGAAAGGGGCTGGCATTAACATCAATGGCGAGTACATAACTCACCTTCGGTTTGCCGACGATATCGTAGTCATGGCTGAGACTATGGAAGACCTGCTCGATGACCTCAGTAGAGCCTCCGAAAGAGTGGGTCTTAAAATGAACATGGACAAAACGAGATATCTTGTATTCTTTCATACCTTCATACCCATTATTAATGACTGAAAGTCATTTAAACACTTAATACATGATTGATTGAGGTTTTGGCATTATTTTATTTCATTTACAATTTCGCGTAAGTACTGTCTATGAACCAGAATCGTTCGAAACTAAACAGCGTAAGTGATTTTGTAAGTAAACTATTGGGAATATTCAATTTAAAAATAGTATATTGGATTAAGGAGAACGAAACGGTCCTATATTCAAGTTCGTTCAAAATTCGGCCTATTAGTCTTTTAGAAAATCAGTTTTTTAACCCTCCTGTAAAATTAGCAGAAGTGTACATACGCGGTATTTAACAATGTTAGTTACGCGGAATTGGACTATCAACGACGATATGTACTGTAATACTTTTACATTATAGAGACTAAATTGGTTTTTTTCTTAGAACTAGAAGCTGAAAAAGTGGTAGAGCTTTTTATTTGATTATTAATAACGTATATCTTAAGTAATGTATTTTGTGAAATCAGGTTATAACATATAGAATGATCCAGGACAAAAGAACTACTACAGACGCCTGAGGTGTTTTCACAAAAATAAAAAAGTATTACCTCGATACGGAGCGTTGTATAATAAAAGATGCAAACCGACGACGTTTGCGAGCCGTTTTTTTGATAACACATATTGAAACCATACATTACTTCGACTCTTCGGTATTACCTCTACACCTGATACCAAGATTGCTTGTTAGTATTCAGGGTATCGTATTCTTTCTTTTTACTATTGCACGTTTTAGAGAAGATTAAAAACAAGCGGTGGTTTACGTCGGCGTTATATCCTATTTCCACGCTCGTGTTCACCATAAATATACTTAAGCATATTTTGTAAAAACGCTGCATCGGTGCATCGGTGCAAATTATAATTACCTAACGAGTGTTTGATGCTATCGTTAAATTTGCATTCGCTTTTTAATTAATTAAAGTAAAGTAATATTTTTTATGAATAAATTATTAGCTTTAGTGTGTACTCAAAGTACTACAGTAACACAACTCGCGAATTTCTTGCAAACACCACATTTAGTAGGTATAGGTATAATATAATATGCTACATAATAAATCTTAGGATATTCTCCACAGTGAGCTATATTTTACACACTTTTAGAGCGTTTTTACGACATTATAACGTTCATGGAATAAGGTAGTCTGAAAAAAAGACGAAATACCCTACTGCATGACTCGATTTGCGACGGCGACTTCGTAAATGAAACTATTTGAACAAAATATATTAATTAACTTTGATTCTGTAATTGTTTTTTAATTGAAGTTCATTCAATATATTTTTAGCCGACTTCAAAAAAGGAGGTTCTGTGTTCGACCCGTATGTATGTATGTATGTTTGTAGGTCCGCGATTTTCTAAAAAAAATAATGAACCAATTTTGATCATTCTTTCATTAACGTGATCTACATGCTTTCAGAAAAGTTTTAGGGAATTATTCTAGTGTACGAAGTTATATGCATAAATGTACTGCATCTCCGGCATTTCTATGCGAATTTTGATGATTCTTCGAGTCGGTGTCTTCAATTCTGCAATGCACCTTAGCTTGGCACCGCTTTACTGCAATTGTATATCTGTTTGTGTATTGTTTTTTTTGTTTTCACCCCTGAGGCATACCTATCTATTCATTCCATTAGGATAAGGTAGGTATGCCTCAGGGGTGGTCCCATAGTTGATTAACTTTGGTTGGGTAGTTTTTGAGTTAGCTTCATTAATACGATTTTTTTCCATTTAGTTTATATTGATGATGTTTTAACTGATATTTACATAGCAATTAGTGTTCATTGTATTGGTGTGGGGTAGGCACAACTAAAAAGTGAAAAATAAAAACCTTTTTAAAAAAAAAGACAACCGTCTTCAAAAAAAACACTACAAAGTGAAAAGTAACTTTTTTGGAAGTCGGTGTCAAAAACGAAAATGAGAACCCAGCGACGCTGACTTCCGAAATTAGTTTTTTTTTTTGAAGTCTGTTGTTTTTTTTTTTTATGTAAAAAAGTTTTTATTCAGTTGAGAGTATGGCGTGGCGTTATTAAAAAGTAATAAACTAATGTAACTACGAACTGAGGAGCGAGTGCCCTTAGTAATTGGGCGAGGAAGCATAGCGCGGGCTCTTAAACTGCTCCAGTGATGACGCAATTGTTAATTATTTAATTATACACTTGACATGTGTGCTATTACAAAAGTTTTTGCTGCGAGCGCTTCAAGCTCCTTGTATTATTAATATTATTATCGCATAGTCTTACTCAACGTTACCAAATACTATTTACCTAAGTACTTACTTATAGGATCGTAGAGTCTATAAACAAATCGTAAAAAAATTAAGCTATAGTTATTTTTAATCGCAGATAAAATAAGCAGCAGACAGAAATAGTAAGTATCAAATTAGTATCAACTAAGAAAAGTAGTTGCGTAACACACTATTACTCACAATCTGAATCATTTTGAAGGATCTTGGTAATCCAGTGCTTCATAAGTTCGAAAAATTTGTTTGCACAGCAACGTAAACATCGCAATGAATGTTGTTGAACTGTCAAAATAAAACCCATTGCTACTGTTAAGTGTGTTTCGCAATTACCCCCGCAGTGTAGACAACTCATCAAAATATGCCTAAGGAATGCCACCTAAAAATATGCTGAAGCTTCTACCTATTAGCTATAAGTATTGACAGCTCTAAACTGTCAAAATCTCTTTCCGCTTGTCTATCAGTATCTCTTACCACCAGAAACACTTCATAGTTTACTTTAGATAAGTAAGTAAGAGAATTGGAGCGCCAATATAAACTGAAGTAAAAAGTCAAACTGTACCTAGCAAACTGTGCATTATTCACTAAATTGACTTCGTTTTTATTTGTCTTCCGTCCAGAGTCCACAATAACGAACGCAATTATTCAAAAACCGACTGAAGTATACTATCGATACCTATTCAATTCGATACTTGCTCACCAGCTACCCGAGGAACATCGTTACATTTATTGAAGCGTACTATTGCCTCCAATTGTTCTGGATAGCGGCTAGACCGGCCAGAGAGGGGCTGTCCTGTGCCTACTTCAAATAATGTACACTCAGCCCCACTGTAGCGGGGGCTTATCTGAAATGAAAATCTGTAGTCATGAATACGACGAATTTAAGCTTTTCAATGCATCGTTCGACCGTGTTTTTATTAAAAAAATATTTTCAGTAAAACTTCCATGTAGGTACCTCTGTATGCTTCAAAATGAATGAGTTCATAACAACGAAATTAATTCATTTTCCTAACAACGTCATTATATTGTTTTATCACTTTTCATTATTCATTATCTGACTGAATGTTGTATAACAGGCAGTGAACAAATACTTGGAAGGCCAGTCCTCATTAAAAATATGTATGTCTAAGTTTACTTTGTGTGTTTGTAAGAGTCTCTTTTGATCTTTTTGGATCAAAAACCGAACCGCAGCTTACCTGTACTGAGCTTCACAAAGTACCTACTTAAAGTGCGGCGACTGGTTCGTGCACTATCTCCGCCCGCCGGCCCCGCCCGTCTGCTGACACCACACTTAGCACCATTTCCGTCTTCACAAGAGAGCACTAGTCCTCTGAATGCGTGCCTAAGATAACTAAATATCACGCGCGGATAACATGCTCTTTTGGGTACGCAAATATGACGCCACCCTAATAAAATGGCGGCACGTAAAAGTCGCCGTTATTCAAAGTCACTTGCCATTCGAATATTCTTTAGAGTATTCTTGAGGTTTACATTCACGAAACTTGTGAATATTTTTGAAATTGAAGGCCCTGTGAATAGCAAAATGTATTATACAGATTGCAAATACCGAAGCTCTGATCTTAGAATGTGAGGCACGGCCATTATTGCCTTTGTTCTCTGTCAATTAAATAGGCGCCGATTAATCAATACAGAACTATCCACTTTAATACCACAGTACATTTCAACTATAAATCCAACACTGTATTCAGTTAGTATGGCATAGTCTAATAATATTTCATCTCGACATTTCCATGTTAGGCATTGACTGTGACGAACCGAGGAAAGTAAATCATTTCAAATGAGCGTAAGACATTGGGAAAACGATCGTTCAGAATTTTTATTAGCCGCCAGTTCTCCGCGGTCGTCTTCGAGTAAAATTGTTGTGCTAATATTGGCATGTGCCGTTACTGTTTGCTCGTTGTCTTTATTCACCAATTTACTTACATTTGAGCTCGCCCCGCGGGTCGTAAAGTAATATTATCCACCGTTGGGCGAGGGCAATAGTGCCTCTTTTACGGGCCGCGAGCGAGCGTCACATGGGAAATTATTTGACGTGGCGTTTAATGGATTTTTGCCTTCATAACACGCTACCTACAGCCAAATAAAAATACTTCTACCTACCTACTCATAGTTACACTTGCATATGTAGAGCAGCTTTTATTGAAAAAGGTTTTGTAAGCACTTTGCTTGCGGACCGTGTGGCTGAAAAATGTTTTGTTGTTCATTTATATTTTGCAGCCTTTCAATTTTCAATCTTCCTTTTCAAATTGAATGTCGTTTTTAAATGATCGATTGATTTCAATATCGACAATTACTATTCATGACAATACAGTTTCATAAAAGTCAAATTCACTGGGTGGGTGTGGACTTTGCAACATACCGACTAGTACCTACTCGTATTTGGCGATCTGCATCAGTGAAACGACCATTAACTGATAAACTGCTAATCAGTATCAGAAGACTGACTCTGCGACCTCCACCTTCCTTGTATACCAGGAACACGGGCAGTCTTATTGCGAGAGCTCTTTGTCCAGCTAAAGACCTGAACCTGTTTTCTCTGAGTAGATCAATAGAGCCCAACTAACGTTCTTTCTCTTTGTGCAGAGTACGGAGTCACAAGCCTGGAGCTGCTAGAACTGCGCGTGCCGGCGCACGTGGCGCTGGGCACGCGCGCGGCGCTGTCGTGCCGCTGGGCGCTGGGCCCCGCCGACGTGCTGTACTCCGTCAAGTGGTACAAGGACGGCAAGGAGTTCTTCCGACACGTGCCGCGCGACCACGAGCCGCGCAGGAAGTTCCCGCTGCCTGGGGTTGATGTCGAGGTCAGTGAAAGGACACCTTTAGTCTCTAAGGCGCTTCTACTAATGGTGATACTTAAGTGGGCAGTCAGCTCTAAGTTACCAGCTTTTTCTTTGTGTTACCGTGTTCACCTTGCTGACTGACTTATATTTTGACGACGCGACGGCAGAAACTTTTCAAACGAAGATATACCTTGTTCGTGTCAGTACAAGAGAAGTACAATTCCTGCGATTATTGCAACGCATCACATGGTGTATATTTTGCAGTAGGTAGACATAAGAGTGGTACCTATGGAATACAACATTCATGAAAATCCGTAGCACATGTCTTGTAGCGTTAGTTCTATAATTCGGCGAATACTTAAATAGAATCCGGGACTAATAACTGCAACATGCAATGCCGTGCAGTCTCGCCTGTGGAAATTGAATGGAATGAGGAGCGAGGCGGCGATCGCCCTTACGGCGGAGACTATCGCCTTAAATTATAAGCACCTTCAGGTTTGAATAGGTGTAGAAATTGCAGGTTTATTTCAGGAACACCGTAATTAACACTGCTGTTACTTATGTAGGTAACCAAAGATGAGAAAACTATTACCTACCTTTAACAAAAATTAATATAGACGTTCTCGATACTGCGGTAAGTGAGACGCCCGCCCGCATAAGAAGTTCCGCTTTCAATCGATATTCATGTCACACTTTTAATATTTCCCGTGTTATGTTGGGAACCACACAGTTTCAAGAGTTTCCAGTAGGTACTCAGCCCTATAACTATATCGAAGGTTTGCTTGTTCCTGAACAATTGTGTAAATGCTGGCCGTCCAGTTAATGCGGATGAACTTTTAGAGTAGATACGTATAATTGGATTAATCCGGTCCTGAGTCGAGTTTGCTTTGGTCTCCCCGAGAGGAAACAATATAAAACTGGACCGGATATTACGCGGTGAAGAGGCGCAGGTGTAAACACACGCGCTCTCGTGTGGGACTCATTTATACTTTCTTTCATTTAGCTGCCGCCGCTTATCATCTACAACCCATTTACAAATTTTTATTGCTTTTTTATATTTATCGAGCAAACAAAACGTAATGAAAACAATATCTCCAAATAAATGTAACATTCACGAGAGTTTTTATGAGCGGAGGTATCCGCTCTTACATTACACACGTGTTTTATGTGTTTCGGAACTCTATAACTCACCCAGAGAAGTACAAAAAGAAGTTACGAGGAGGTATTGCAAGGGTTAATAACTGCTGGCAGAAAATTCTTGTAAATCCTTTTAGTAGAAGTATTGCTAATAGATATTGCTCCTAAGACCACGCTGTGTACCCTGACGGTTTAATAACAACAGGCGGAAAGTAAGTTCTCGGCGTTTTGTAAAACATAGAGGAGAATCTGGGAAAATTTTATAACGGTCTTTACGTATGGAGGTAAATAATTTAGATGGAAAATAGCCTTAGGTTACTTTGTAAGCAATTTAAATCTATACATTAATACAACCGACAGGCCTCGCGGCGCGTGGCGGAGTGCCGTCGGCGGCGGCGAGCGAGCTAATGACAACATTATAATTAGCGGTGCCTACCTACCACTTGCTTACGATCGTTGTTTAGTTAACTTAGTGCGCGTACGCTTTGTTCCTACACTGTTTATCCACAAACTCCGCAGATTGGATTAAGTGTTTACCAACATTTTTTGGTAATAAGATTTTTCTCTCCGGATTTTTCGTAACTTTAATTAAGTTATCAAATTAAGGGGGGAAGACAAACAAGTAATTTTAAGGAGGATTTTCTTATATAATTAATTTATTACACATTTCTGTTAGTCTGACAAGACAAACGGGATTATTGAAATCTTCTTCGGGGTTTGTTAGTTTCTTCTGGCACTTAAAGGCCTGCGCAGACGGCGGACTTTTGTCCGCGGACTTTTTTGTCCGCTAAAATAGATCGCTTACAACTGTTTCGAGTAACGCAAACGAGGGATTAAAAGTACCGCGTACAATGCACCTAAGCGATCTATTTTAAGTCCGCGGACAAAAGTCCGTCGTCTGTGCAGGCCTTTAGGGCTACAACGAGATCTCAAACTCCTGAACTCAAATTACGGTTATAAAGACTTGTGTTTTAGAATAATGCTAGAAATTACTTAGATCCTAAATTATTTTAAGTTTAGATTAGTTTTAAATCTAAATTAATGGATGGAATGAGTAGTTTAGTTTGTGATCTTCCTGTACGAGTCGCAATAAATACTTTTTCTTTTCTTTCTTTCTTTATCTCTCTAGGTCTCTTGGACACAGTTCTTAGAACAAAAATAGCTAATATAACAGCCTTTATTTTAAGCTTGTTGTTGGGTTGTTGTCACAGGAATTAATGCTTTCGAGGAAAAATGGTACCTACTCACCTTGAGAGCCTGAAGTCAAAGCCAGCGAGCAACAGAGTAACACTTTGTTGTAACTATTATTTCTTAGCAATTCATATTTTAGCAACAGAAGGTACCTTTTGTTTTTCTGTAAAGTAATATTCATTCTAATAAAAAAAGACTCTTTGGGTAGTTAGATTCCTAGAGCATTCGTTTTGAGAGAAACTTGCACCTTTTTAAGAAAAAATGGTTTTTATAATAGTTCTTTCTTGGAATAGTGTTTAGTATCTATAAAAATCAATAAAATTGAAGTATCTGTTTGTAATGTCAAATTAACTGCTTTTTACTAAGTAGGTACGGTAAGTTTATGAAAGTAAATAGACGGTACTTATAATAATAAAAACTATTTTTAATTTTTTGTCTGTTTGTTCCCGCTTATCTCCGAAACGGCTGGACCGAATTTGATGGGACTTTCAGTGGAAGATATCTGATGTTATAAAGAGTAACTAAGGCTCCTTTTATAAAAAAAAAAGAATAAGCCTTCCGCGCAAAAAAAAACCCATGAAATCTAATTTGTTTTCCCACAAGCACGCGAACGAAGTCGCGGGCACAGCTAGTTTAGAATGTAATTTCATTGTAGTATCTATGTTGGCTAAGTTGGCTTTGCTTTACCGTCCATTTAAAATATTATTTTCAAGCAAAAGCGCTAGAATATTGAACGTTATCTACATGCTAAAGAAGAAATAGAATGACTTCCATGCCACTTTTGCCTGTACCATAGATATTATAGATGTTTTTGAACATTTGTTTGAGAAAGGTTGAACCTACAGACAAACAACTTAAAAAAAACTTAAACAAACAATATTAATGTCAAAACCTGTCTGCAATCGGCCGGCACTTCAAGAAAAGGCACTTTATCACACGTACAATGAATATTAAACATCCTCTTTTGTTTGTCCCAGAAATCAAGTCCAAACGGTGCGAATGTGACGCTGTACCCGGCTGTGCTGGAGACGGGAGGCCGCTACAGATGCGAGGTGTCGGGAGAGAGGCCCCTCTTCCCTACTGTATCCGACCATGGAGACATGGTCATTGTTGGTAAGAATTAAGATCATAAAATCATCTAATACTATTTAGTTATCAGCACATCGTTCAGATTCGTTCTTTATAATTTCATAGCGGTTCACCCTTGTTTGGTATAACAACGTTTTGTCGAAAATCGCTTCGGCTAATTTTAGTTACAATAAAGTCATTTCGTATAATTATTCATTTGACCGAATAATTAATTGGTAGATTTTTATTTAGCATATTTATTTCTTTGAAATAATTTCATTTGACCGAATTTTCACATGCACTAATTTTATTTAAACTAATGTTTCACTAGACTAATAATGATTTAGTCGGAAGATTGTATCAAATATTCAGTTGACCCCAGGGCACCCCGAGGTTCGGTTTGGTTAGGTTATTTTAAACCCTTTACACAGAAATAGGAGCCCCGCGAAGCGTGTGTGTGTCTGTGGTGTGTGTTCAAGTAATATAACCGAACCTCGGGGTGCCCTTCCCTTGCTCTTGCATCCTATGTCGACGTAGCCCCTCTTCGCGGGGCTCCTATTTCTGTGTAAAGAGTTTAAAGTAACCTAACTAAACCGAAACTCGGGGTGCCCTTCGCTCGCTCTTGCATCTTATGTCGACGTAGCCCCGCTTCGCGGGGCTCCTATTTCTGTTTAAAGGGTTTAAAGTAACCTAACCAAACCGAACCTTGGGGTGCCCTTCGCTCGCTCATGCATCCTATGTCGACGTAGCCCCGCTTCGCGGGGCTCCTATTTTTGTGTAAAGGGTTTTAAGTAACCTAACCAAACCGAACCTCGGGTGCCCTTCGCTCGCTCTTGCATCCTATGTCGACGTAGCCCCGCTTCGCGGGGCTCCTATTTCTGTGTAAAGGGTTTAAAGTAACCTAACCAAACCGAACCTCGGGGTGCCCTTCGCTCGCTTATGCATCCTATGTCGACGTAGCCCCGCTTCGCGGGGCTCCTATTTCTGTGTAAAGGGTTTAAAGTAACCTAACCAAACCGAACCTCGGGGTGCCCTTCGCTCGCTCTTGCATCTTATGTCGACGTATTACATTACACCAATTGAATATTCGATAAAATACATGATATACCACCTGAACATTACATCAAATGAACATTATACCTTTTGATCAATAGCGCAAATGTTGTTATCGCAAATAAATATTCGATGAAATGAAAATTATGTTAATCGATATTATACAAACTGATTATTTTCTTAAACGTTGTTCGAACTAGTAACATTCGACGAAACGTTGTTATACCAAACAAGGGTGAACCTTTCATAGCAGCGTCCCGCGGTTTCACCCGCGTAAGTTTCGATCCCGTGGTAATATCGAGATAAAAACTATCCTATGTCCTTTCCAGGGACTCAAACTATCTCTGTACCAAATTTCATCTAAATCTGTTCAACGGTTTACGCGTGATTGAGTAACAAACATACAAACATCTTCACAAACTTTCACATTTATAATATTAGTAGGATATGATTAACATAGGTATGTTTATTAATGAAAATGTTTACTGAGTACACGTATGTGTAATCAAGCTATACAAACCATTATAATAAGCTGACTTCTGATTGTACGAATGAGAAACCTCCTCCTTTTTTGAAGTCGGTTAAAAACGATTTACAATGCAAGGTCCACTAAAAATGATTATTCATAGCTTGTTAGGGTTCCGTACCCAAAAGGTAAAAACGGGACCCTATTACTAAGACTCCACTGTCCGTCTGTCTGTTTGTCTGTCACCAGGCTGTATCTCATGAACCGTGATATCTAGACAGTTGAAATTTACACAGATGATGTATTTCTGTTGCCGCTATAACAACAAATACTAAAAACAGAACAAAATATATAGGTATTTTAGGGTGCTCCCATATAACAAACGTTTTTTTTTCAGCGTGCTTGCCTTGTGGTACTTACGGTAGCCTCCGTGTGCGAGTTCGACTCGCACTTGGTCAATTTTTTTGTTATTTTTAACTAAATCTTTTTTTTCGCCAACCTAAATGGCAAATACTTTCTAATTTATCGTATTGTTCACTCCAGTTTTACAAAAAAATATATCTTCTTTTAAGAGACCACTATATTGGAAAACGGCTTTTAAGGGTCAGTTCACACCGAGACGCGACGCGACGCGCAGTTTTCAAGTCGTCGTCGCGTCGCGTCTCGGTGTGAACTGACCCTTAGAGGAGACAATATCGATTATGAGGCAACTAGATCACAGTAGTCACGGCCTCTGAAGAATATTTGAGTCTTGAGTAGAAATAGTGGGGTGATTTCGAAAAAACAAAATCGTTTCTGGTTTAATAACAACTGAAAGACCTAGTAAGGTACTTTCATGCTTCACGCTTGTAGATCTAAAAAGGTTTTGAACATCAACAACAACAAAAAAAACATTCGTTCCAGATTCGATTTTCAAAATGTTGTGAAAAACAAAATGGCTGTCTAGTTTGTAGTAGGTATTGTAGTTCACGTGGCATCATGACGTTTACTCCAAATGTGAATTTCAATTTGGAGATGGAGGCAGAGGGCGGCAGCATTAGTTTATTGCCTAGTACTTGGTGGAATTGCAACACAATTAAGTAATCGCATCCGCTTCTACATTTTTGTACGTTCGCTTAAGTAAGTTAGTTGTTGGAACAGTAATGTATTGCTAATAAATTGCTTTCGATAACATTGACCTACCAAATTGGTTCTATTTTTCGATTTTTACTAAGTAATAGGGATATTTGTTTCCTTACTGAGAATAGTGTCAGTTAAATAATGTTTTTCCTAGCTAATATTGCTAAAGATATTATTATTAAACTGTATACAGCTATACGACCCACACGAACACAACATCATGATACGAGCATGTGTGATATTTTAGAACGGGCAAGCGTGACTGGTGGTTTCTACGTGTAGTACTTGTTTATTATTCCTAAAGCGTAAAACTCTATATTTCGCTCAAACTTCACCATCAGGTTCTACAAACTAAAATCAATCATCTGTTGAGGGTTGTGCCACGTTATATTCTTGCAAACAACTTTATATTTTCTAAGTTTCCTCGAAATAAAATTCTCGTCGTAAAATTCTATGAGATGCTTGGTTCCTATGTGAGGATATAAACGTCAGCTAAAAATGAATATTTACAAGAACCTTAGGCAGTATTCATTTTATAATTTTTTCCTGCTGATGATTTAAGAAAAAAATGTGGCTTAATTAAAACTGCATTCAATAAAGATATACTTACCGTAACATTTTTTTTAGACGGTACATAAGACGGTTACCCACTTCTAATAAATGTTTTATTATTATTACAATTATTATCTCGCCTTAGATCCTACTAATTTACCTAACGTACCATTCTTCACATCCAGCGCTTCCTGACCACGGCCCCACAATCACGGGCTCCCGCCTCCGGTACCAGATCGGGGACCGGGTGCAAGTGAACTGCACGTCAGGCCGGTCCAGGCCCGCGACTCGGCTGGCCTGGTACATCAATGGGGAGCCAGCCCCCTCCATCGCCCTGGTCCCACCCTCCCATGAGAAGCACGAGGATGGGCTCGAGACCACGAGCCTGGCGCTCGACTTTAAAGTCAAGCCTAAACATTTTAGGAAAGGAGACCTAAAACTTAAGGTGAGATGAGAATAAGAATTAGTTTTATCTCATAATCATTATGAAGGATATTGCTAATCCATTGCTTCATATGTTCGAAAAATTTGTCTTTTCAACAACGGAAATAACGCAATGAATGTTGTTGAACTGTCAAAATGAAAGCCATTCCTACAGTTTGTTAGTGTGTTACGCAATTACTCCGCGTGACAGAAAACAGATATAATAGGTATCTACTGTACAGTCAC
The DNA here is from genome assembly GCA_963082905.1 of Oligia fasciuncula. NCBI lineage: Eukaryota > Metazoa > Arthropoda > Insecta > Lepidoptera > Noctuidae > Oligia > Oligia fasciuncula. The sequence continues at coordinate 7,020,612 of OY720395.1, read as the reverse complement.
GAGCACTAATATGTCAACACTTGGCAACTTTCAATGTCGATTTTTTTCGTGAAATAACGAATGCAACGTTGAAATACGACACTTTACACAAACCTATGGGTTCGTAAATACTTCTTTCGTTATCATAAAATTTCATTCAAAACTAAAGGAGAAAATCGTCTTTGATTATAGCCAAGTGTATACATACTTATGCTCGTGACTGTACAAGTACCGCCTTTGTTTTTTTATTTATGCATAAAGTTTTAATACTTAAATATATCGCCTGAATTGGCAATTTTTTCACCAATACATAGGTAACGATAGTTCTAGAACAATCGTTATCTTTTGGTGAAAAACTGGTTTAAAAACAGTTTGATTTGACCTAGTTCTACAAGGTTTCGTTTTTAATGCGGATGACCGATTATAAGCCACTGTTTGTAACGCAGGGATTGTTAAACCATCATTGTATAATCAGAATGAGCTTTAAATCTTGAAAAACTTTTAAAGACCGTCATTTTAGGTACCCGTTTGCAATTCGGTCGAAAAATTGGAAAATAAAAGGTATAAGGTAAGGTGTTTGTGCCTTAAACCTCTAAGCCGATTGGACTAAATCTAGGCTTCGCCGAATTTGTGTTGCCAGTAAATAGGAACTGCCTATTTCCGTTGATGAAAATACCTCGATGAAGGGTTTTTTAATTAGTGGTTATCTAAAACTACGTAAGTCAAATACGCTTATTTACATATTTAAAGCAACTCCCCTTTATTATGACGTGTAATAGTGAAATTTTTACGAAGGTCTAAAGCAGGCTATTTAGAGTTAGAGATAAGATTCAAAGTAACAGATTATAATTATTTTGGAAAACGAAATGCAAATGCGTTTTGATCTTGTAAAGATCGGATAACCTTTTTCGAAATCAGATGAAGATAGATTGTTTTTTTACATAAATATGTCGTTATGATCCATATAAGCGACATAAACGAATACACAGAATCATGTTATCAATAGACAAGGAGGTCTCATTGTGTTGTCGAACATCTCTTGGAAGCTCATAAAGTGACTCCAGTCAAGTAGAAGAAAACTGATGTCTGACAAGATCTGTGGAGCAACCGACAGGAAAACTTTGTAACAAAACCGCGATAAACGATTATTTTCGTGTAGACGTAACAACGAATTACGGTGAATCACATCACAACACATCAAAATCAATCTTTGTTACGAAATGCTTAGTTTATCGAGTGAAATATAGGTATTTCGAGACCCGAGATAATACGTCTAGCAATATAATGTACTTTGGTTTTGTTTTCGTATAGATACCTAAACCTAACAGAATGGTCTTTATCATATTACAAGAGGAAACTACCTGTACTAAGTATCAGTTGGTCGGTAAACTAGATAAGATAATAATATGGATATTAGATACAGATCAAAGGTCGATTTGGCTTTAATACTTATCCTTATCCAGGAGCGGTGAACTCAGTTAGTTGCCGTGACAACTCTAAAACGGCTCCCCTCATGACCCTTATGCACCCTATACCTTGCTGACAACCTTAACGATGAGTTATTGACATGTTTTCTCCCAATTATCGACATAACTTTCAAGAGTTCGGATGAGAATCTTTTCACGTGTTAATATGTGTATAAATAGGTATACATATCAATAATGTTCTCTGTAAAATATCATTGAAAGGATAAATGCCATGTGACTTTCTGACGAAGAGTGGAGCAATCTTTTCCGCGGTGTCGTAAAAAGCGGCTAAAGTATTGTATCAAAAGTTTTGCCGCCAACATCACAGAGCAATCGGCAACTTTTGTAGTTTTCCCGCTCGCTTGCAGCCATTCGTTGCGCTGTCTACTTTCAGGGGATAAAAATTGACTAATATATTGTGTGACTGACGTGTTTGATGTTGTTCCAGTGTCTAGCAACAATAGCGACGGTGTACTGGCGGAGCAACGAGGAGAGCGTTCAGGGGGAGAGGCTCAAAGGCTACTCCAGGTCCCGGGAGCTGACCGAGGGCGGTTCCAGGGCAGACCGAGTGCAGGCTGCGGGCAAGCCTGGCAGTACCGCGCCCGCCCTAGACATCACACCTTACCTACTCCTCTTATGTGTCATGATACATCTAACACAAAATAAATTCCACTCGTAAAAGAACGATTGTTAAAAAGTATCGAAGTGAACTATTAGTAAAAAGTTTGGTAGCTAAATAAAGTGATGAAATGTGCTAAAACTTTCGAAATAAAATGCTTGATTCAATACGTGACCTAGGCTTATACGAATGTATCCAATTTTGCATGTCTGACTAATGTAAGTGATAAACTTATTGATGAACCATTGTAAATTCTGTTTTGTGATGAAATGTGTGCCATCATTATCTACATAACAATCAGTATTTTAGTTGACACCTCATGCTTATTTCCAAAGATAATTTCGGTAACCAAAGTTAGAGCATTTTAATTAACTGTTTTACAGTCTACCATTTTATAATGACAAATATATTTTATAATTACAAAGAAGCGCAAGTTTTTACGTGTCATCATTCCAATATAAGGTGATAAACCGTTTTATTTGATTGTACATAATTATAATTAGATAAATCATTTTATAATGTTAACATATCACAATTGACTAACTGTATTTTTAAGAGGCGATTAATGTTGTATAACCATGCATTTATTATGTGTACCTACGTAGAATAAGGATACCATTTGATCATACGATAGTAGAACAGATTTTGTTTCCTCACTCTAAGTTAGAAAGTGACAAAACGATGAGAATAAAAACCTTGAAAGAACAGAGCCTGAAAATTGTGAATGCATATCATGCACGACCACGTCTGATTCGCTCTTTCGATACATTCAGCTTTTCCTAACGCGACACCCTTCACGAGCCTAACGAAAACAAGTCAATTTAAAAGCTCAAGCTGTTGCAACTTTTTAAAATAAAATGCTATTCCCAAAAATACCTTTTTGACCTTCAATAAAAACAGCACTCATGACGTGTCGAGAAATACAAAATAATACGTCAGTCAGAGTTGAACGTGTGTTTTTTCGTGTAAATTGCAGCAATCATCGACAGTGCCTGACGCACGTGTAGTTTATAGCGCCGAAGGTGACATCCATCGTGAATTGGAACGCACTGTGTTAAACGAGACTTACCATTTTATTTCAACATTTTCATCAGTGCGCTCTGCGTTTGGTAGTAGCAAGTTATTTATAACATCAAAGGAATGAGATCGTTTGATGTGGCCCTTATGCTAATACATCTCACATTGCTCTTAATGACAAGTATTTGATACATTTAGGTACTAATCGGAAATTCGCGGTAATTTCTACAGAATAAACGCATGTATCCGAGGTGATTGGTGCAAAGTACGCGGAAAGCTAGTGGCGGTTAAGTTTCGAACTTGCGATATCAGGCAATACAAGTAGCTACACAGAAAAGTTGGCTCTACAAGAACACTACGATAGACAAACTCGCCCACAACACTTTTCAGCGAGTCTTGTGTAGTTTTACAGTCTCTAGTGGGACTCAACCACTTGGGAGTTTGTATTTTTTAAAGTCGACATCAAATCTTCGAGTTTTTGCTCGACCGTCATTCAAGAGTCCTCTTCACTACGAATAACGATATTCTAAAGTTTATACAACTAATATAAAAGCCAGTGATCCAATATAATAACACTGCCTCGTTGGTCTAGTGGTCGCCTGTGTTACTGCTGATCATGAGGTTCTGGGTTCGATCCCCGGGTTGGGCAAAGTGTTATTGGGTGTTTCCATATGGAATTTCTATAGGTACACCACTGCCTTACCCTTTGGGGAAGACCGGCGTGATGTTATAAACCAATATACTCGTGTTTATAGTACTAATTGATTATCTAACTAGGTAAAGCAGTCATTGTGATGTTAACGTCAAGGCTAGTAAATTGCTCACTTTCAAAACAATTACACTGCGATTGATATCATTTTTACAGTAACACAGAGTTCCCGTTGCATTGAAACTTATCAGAAAGGAATGTAAAATTATTATATATAAGGGCTGATTTTCACAACGCCAGATAACTTTGTCGGAGGAATAATTTTTAATTTTTGACAGTCCTTCCATACACAAACTGACAGGCGTCAATTTTATTCCACCAACAAAAATTATCGGTCGATTAAAAAATCAGCCCTAAAAGTGACAAATGAAATACTCTTTTTAACCGACTTCAAAAAGGAGGAGGTTCTCAATTCGTCGGAACCTTTTTTTTATGTATGTTCTAATGTATTCTTATCAGTTTTTATTACAGCATCCTTTTCCTGGCAAGGTAAATAAATTGTACCCAATTTAGAAAAATATTTATCAAATACTAAGTACTTTATTTTAAATTGTTTAGTATTTATAAAGCAGAATAAGAGAAATATAATTACAATGTATATATTTTGTAAATTACTAATAATTTATATTTAGGTAAAGACTTATTTTATAAGTTGATGCCTCACCCCTCCAATTATTATAACATTAAGTAATAACATTTAACAAATGTAGTTACGTATTCTGCAATAGATGGTTGGTCGCATCAATTTGTAGAATTTCAGTCAATCTATATTTTACCTAGTCACCCTATACATTTTAGATGTTGCTAAAGTGACTGTTGTTTTTATGTAAGGAGACTTTTACTGCCGTAATTTTGGTCTAAAATTATCAAAAAAATATATATATATCTTTGCCATTGAATAGGCATGATGACGGTTTAACATATTTTTGTATTCTGATAAAAAAAATTGCACTTGTATAGGGATAAAGAAAATACTTAGTTGAGAAAGAATAATATACAAAATTATAGTGAAGTATCAAAAACATTTTATTATAAACTAGCTGACCTGAAAACCGTTGTCTTATCGTTTGTCGTAAAAATCCTTTACGTACTAGTACGTTCAGGTTTTCCCGAATTTGAAAATTTTCTGGGAACTTTTCAAATTTTTCTTGACCGTAACAAGTATGTAATTATACAACCCTCCAAGTTGATATAATCCATTTTTCTTTAAATAAAACCTAATTCGGACCGGTCCTGCCATTCTCAAGTGATGCGCTAACAACGGACAGCATTTCATTTTTACTTACATATAAGTAGATAAATACATTATGTAGCGATGACAAAATGAGCAAACCTGTAGGTAAAGTCAACAAAAAGGTAACATCACGCTATCTCTAGCGTTTGCTTATTTACATTTGCTTATTTTTCCAACCAGTCTTACCAAGGAGTATCATATTACCCAGTAACTGGGTTGTGGAGGTCAGATAGGCAGTCGCGTCATGTAAAATACTGGTATTCAGCTGCATCCGGTTAGACTGGAAGCCGACCCCCACATAGTTGGGAAAAGGCTAGGCAGATGATGATCACTGTGATTATAAGCTTATTTTTTCTTAAAAATATAAACGCATTTTCCTCAAGTGAAACAAAATATTTATCTACCTGCTCTCCGTGAATTAAACGCATATCAATTAATGTAAATAATGGAAATGCAAAGAAAATGGCGGACTTCACCGCAGCCAGTGAAACCCCATTTTACCGCATTTTGCCCGTTCTTACCTACTTCAAAACAGAATTTTGAAAGCTTTCATTCATCTAACTCATTCTCATTCATTTAACGTGGTTTTGCAAAAGCATCTCTGCCTACAGTGTTCAGAATTGAATGAAGGATGGTGTGCTTCAATTATGTAGTTACCTAATAAACAAGTCTACGTAAAAATTATGTGGAATATAAAATTAAATATCGTCGTAGATTATCAGATGCGTAAAACTGTCGGTAAGAGCACGGTATCGTAAAGTATAAACTTAACACCGAAAACGGCCATTAAGCATTAATTACAAAATTAAATGTGGCATACAATGTATATCGTCAATTTATTGGCTTGTGTCGGCTTGGGGTTCCGTACCAATAACAAGTAGGTAATGTCCGGAATTTCCGATATTCATGATAATCATGGTCCGAGTGGTCGGAGCACGGGGATTTAGCCCTACACAGCCTTTGACTGTGAATACGTCTATAAATCGACTTGCCCTAATAACAAAGCCTGATATCCAAAATAGCAACTTTACAGGAGTGACGTTCATAGGATTTAATATCTTATGTAGGATATTCCATGTTATTTAAAAGGATAAGTTAGGTTCATGTAGTATCATAAGCGAGCTCCTTTTCATAAGTATTTTAATCTCGTTCGCAACAATAAAGTTGCTATTTTACAGATCCGACAAAGTTATTAAGGCATGGCGAAATAATATTTACATATGTAATATAATTACTATTAGGTATGTGTATAATTTTGTGGACTACGCAGTACGCAGTTATTGTTGCTTATTGTTATTAAATATTTATAGCGTATAAATACGAGTTTGTACATAATGGATATTCCATGTAGCTCAAAAAAATTGAATATAAATAAATTATGTGACCTAATTATCGTGATGTTATTTTTGTTTCCTAACTAGGAGTTCAAGCGAGGACATTGCACAAAAAGGTCCATTATACCCATTTAATTTTAACCCACCCACCAATTTATTTATCAAATAATAATAAAAACAATAATTTTTGTTTCCAAAAACAGTGTAACAGATTATTTTTCCACCAATTATTGATAGGCAAAAACTATGCCATACAATACAGTAGGTACGGTCTGCAACAAATTTGCATAGGCACAATAAAGTTGAAATTTCTGTGAACATGGCCTGCGCGGCGCGGGCACGGGGATGGCGCGCCATCCCCGCGCCCGCGCCGCGCAGGCCCGTACCTACATCTGTGTGTGTACACTGGCTAACGTCGAACAAAACAAAAATAATTATACCGTCGCTTTTTCACACGCGCGATGTAATTACGTATGACCTTGGTTGGTTCATACGATTGCTAAAATTCACATCTTCATAACAAGTACCGCTAGCGGATAGCGTTGCGTATTGGATTATTAAACCAGTTGGCCTAGGTTCGAATCTCGAGATGAAACTTTAATTTATCTTTTCAACAATATTCTTATCTTTTTTTATTATTATTCGATTAATTAATACACGAGAATAATAATGTAATATTTATTTTATTTGTATTATTATATTGTTATTGAAATATGGGATTAAAAAAAAAAAGATTTTTAAGTGATTTCCAAAATTTTATTCGTTATAATTTTATAAATAAACTTTTAAAACAGTTTATTTTCTCATAAAGAACAATTTATTGAAGTAAAGCATGTGAACTACGACCATTAGACTTAAAATATTGTAAGTATCTTTAATAAAATAATATTGTTCTATAATTGCGGTTATAGCTTAAGTATTCATTTTCATTATGAAAAGAAGATTGAAACTATAAACCTCAAAATAATCCTTAATACGGTTAAGACACAATATTATTTTAATATGACTAAAATCAATTTGTAATTTATAACTTAATACGTTGTATAACCCCCATTATTATCCATGCTATCAAGTAAACGCTGGCGTATGGGTCCTATAATATTTAAACATATTTCTGCATATTTCCTTGCAATGCAACTTCATCTGGTAACTGGTTGGTTAAAACCACTTGTTTCTTATTCACTGACCAGCTGGGGCCTTCCACTGTCGATCGCGTTCGACTGGCACGGACCCTCCGACCTTTTGACCTTCCTACTCACAGTAGGTAGGTAATTTCTCTAAAACAAAAAAGGGATATTGTAAGGCTACTAGCAAAATGATAAAATATTATTAACTACTATTTTGAAAATAGTTCAAATGTTACAAAATGATAAGATTATAATTTATACTTAATGCTATATTCATCATTCCAAAAGTAAATAAATAAACTCTTGGAAATATTTTTTTTTTTCTTCTATTTAGACCCTATGGTAAATATAAAACGTTTAATAAAATAACTACAAGGATCAGCAGTTATACATTAATTAAATAAATGTTCGATAAAAGAATTAAATCATAATACTCACAGTCAGTCCGGTTTCATCAAATATTTGTGGTATAATATTAAGTCCACTTTTACGTAGCGCGATAATATCCGCTTTGATCTCAATATTTAAATTTGCTTGCGTTTCAAAATGAACAACACCTCTAATAGATTAAACACACTTCACTAACCCACAATATCAAATTATTATCAACCAACAAAGAACCACAACATTCTTTCGCGGTGAATGGTGCATCTGTCCACCTTATAATTTATTTATTAAGATTTCTGTGGGTATAATCATAAAGTTTTACGAACTATGTGAACAAGACGAACATGACACGGAACTATATTCAATAGCGTGATTATTCGAGTAATATGCGGGTGTGTGTGTCAAATTACTCATTAAAAGAAGGTCGTAAGTCACTAACTAAACTTCAAACTATAACTTTGCGACCTTGCTTAAGGACTTTTGGTCGACACTATACTTAACTTTAGTGGAAAAGATCACCTGTATCCTTACACTATGTAGTTGAAAAAAAAATGGATGACAGAAGACATGGCATTCCGTTTAAAATGACGTCAGCATATTGACGTGCATGTAAGCCGATGTTTATTTTAAAATAAAAAGTTAATGGATAGATGAAAAAGTAGTAACAAATATTATAGGTATTTAGTTCGCCTGTTGACTTACTTATTTCAAGAATGTTTTGATAATATCTTTATATCCCATTTGATTAATTTCAGGAAATGTTTCTGTAGTATAAAGTGGAATTTCTAAAGTACAAGCCGTTTATATTATTTAAAATGTAAGTAGGTTACGTAAACTTAAACGTAAACTATAAAGCCTCAGCCTTACAGCTTCTAAGTAAAAATAACATACATACTATACTTGACATGTATTACTTGTTACCAACTATTTATTTCCTTAACCCTTTGACATTTTATTCTAATAGTTTATATCTGCGGCCAGGCTGCCGTGAGACTGTAAGGATTTATTATCCTGCAGGAGCCATGTATAATTCAAGTGATTTTTAAAATATTGAGCAGATTTATTTAAAGCCGAATCGAAGGTATTTTTGCACGTCGCTAGTTTTCAATACCTATAAATTGGTAACTGATGCTAGAGCGGTGGTGGCCCAGTGGTAATGGTCGCGACTTACGAGTTGTAGGTCGTAGGTTCGAACCCAGACAGGTGCTTCACTTCGTGTAAATTATTTCATCACCACTGCTCTCAAAACGGTGAGGGAAACCATCGTTGGGAAACCGGCATGTCCTAGAACAAAAAAATCGAAGAGATGACTGTGGGCACTGGGCCCGAGTGGTGGATTACGGCCCACTCCCTCTCACAGAGAGGAAGCCTATGTCCCAGCAGTGGAAACATTATAGGCTGATTATATAAACTGCTGTTTTTTTCATTTCATAGCTCTCTGGGTCCACTCTCAATTTACACCTTGTATTAATTACGAATACTTTATGTAATTTAATAAAGTTTGTGGACCAAAACTAGGCGTAACTAAGAGCAATACGTGCCGGGACCCCAACAGCGGGGATTAAATCTATACTTGGTACTTTTACCCCTCTCGCTAAAACGGAAAATTATAAAATTAGGTGCTTGTGTAAATGATGCTTATGATTTTGTCAATCTACTTAATTTCTATTATAAGTAATAGTGAATCTAATAATAATAATAGTGGTCCAGCTGTCATTTCTAGATATTTGACAGTCGTTACGGGTCGTCAGAAGCCCAAAATCTTTAACTAGTTGTCCGGTTTTTGCCCCTTGGTAAGCCAAGGGTTATCGTATTACCCAGCAACTGGGTTGTGGAGGTCACAGAAGCAGTCGCTTCGAGTAAAATACTGATATTCAGCTGTATCCGGTTGACCGGAAGCCGACCCCAACATAGTTGGGATTGTTGGGAAAAGGCTAGGCAGATGATTATGATGAATGAATCTAAAAACTTATCACTTGGCGCAAATGCACGAGGAGGTCCGACCCCAAAGGGGAGAAAGAAGAAGAATGAAACCAAAATGAAACTCCAAAATATTTTTTACGTCAATCCATCTTAATGCCTAAGATATCGGTATGAAAATGATCGCATAGATTTATTATCCAGATTGATCGCCAGGGTTTATTGATTTTCTAAGCAAACGGAAGATTCCTAATGTCTGAATGATTAGCGACATCAGGCGGTCGATCAGTAAACTAGAGCAAATCAATCAGCTAGAACTAAACCGCTATTAGCAGCCAAATAGCTGACACTCTCCGACTATCAACATCTTAATTAAAAGTTCAATTGCTCGTTAAAACTTGTAGGTACGCTTTCTATAGACAAGTTAGGTAATAGGTAGATATAAGCACCATTTATAACAAACTTAATAATAATTTTAAAATAATTAAGTGGCCATCTTTTTTCTTTTTCAAAGATGATGAAACTACTTTGACAAAATAGTACTTTAACTCAATGTTTTAATTCCATCAAATCTATCCACTGTTTCTCTATGTGGCATCAGTGAAATAAACTATATCCTATTTGAATAAATTGGGTATCCCGTGTGTCAATTTTATGTCGAAAACGGGCTTAAGGATACTGATAGAACGACCCAAATCTAGGGTAGGTATTCGCGGACGAGAAAACAATCCTTCGATTTTTTATCTTTTCCTCTACGGATAGGGGAAGAGTTTTAGTTACACCAAAGTACCCATAAATAATTTGATAGATTACATTTGAACGCAGTAATTCAATACGTGAAGCTATAGCTAAATACATATATCAGTCCTTTTCTTCCCGAATCCAAAATTTATAGGGACCCGTAGGTACGTTCTGTTTTTCTTGTAATTTACCGAATCTATTCCAAAGAAAGGACGGGGGTAATTTGCGTTCTACAATTGTGATTTCCGGACCAATACATCAGCATCGGTCTTTGTATCACAACCCTCCGCTTTTCCCCTCGAGTACGCTAGCCTTTGTCATCGTAATGGCGTACCTACACGTGAATTACTACTTCCTAAAGCTGATACATAAGTACCTACCCACGTGAACACAACATAGGATATCCATTAATTTTCCCCACCAAGCCAAGTTTTGACATAAAAATCGAGTTATTTGTTTCGCACACAACACAAGATTATCAAATTACTTCTGAATTCGTTATGAAAAAAAATTTAATCCTTTTATCCAAACCACGGATTCGTTGCACGAATAAAACTGGTAAATGAATTATTCCTCCAAATCCGCGTAAACTGGTTCAAATTAACTAGTTTACTTGCTGACCTGAACGAAATAATTTATGAGTTGATGAAATATATTGAAGTAGTTTGTACATTCAGACCGCTTATCATCCAAGACAAACTTTGTGAAGTCTAAAATCCGACTTATTCATAATTTATAACTAACCATAGCTACCTACCAGAATTTTACTCGAATTGTTCATAAATTAAATTATTTATCTAGAACTTGCCATAAGAAATAAACCCGACCTTTATCAAGAAACAATTAAAATCGTGAAATATAGTCAAATTAAAATTATAATATAAATATTCATTTGGGTAATGAATGCTGCGGGAAGTTTAATTTCTTTTGATTGATACGCTTGCTTTGTCGTCCCGAAATGAACGAGAACGGCTGCCCTATTATGTTCAGTAACAAGGTTTGCAGCGCAAAAAAATATGTGAATCAGCGTGCATCGCGTGTCATGCAGCAGTTAAGATTCCCTGCATAGTGTGCTGCGCGGATGCAGAGTCGTGCCGCACCGCACCGCGCCGTGCCGCACTCTGCCGCACTCTGCCGCACGGCACCGCGCGCCGCCGGCCCTGTACACCCGCCCCCGCACGCACGCCACCCAATCACATTATCGCAAATAGGGGCAAACATATTCATTATTCTTAATTGTTTGTCATGTAATTTACAAAACAATATTAAACACTGGGTAATATTATTTTATGATGAATCACGAAAATGACGGCGTTCCATCGGACATTTAATTATCTATCGTTTGTTGCTGCGTGCCTTATTATACGTGGAACAATAAATAATCAATGTTCACAGTTGCAAATGAAAATTAATAGGTCAGGTAGTACGAAGCGGGCCCCGGTTACCTTTTGCAGCCGACCTTGTGTGCAAAGTTCACGCCAAGTAACCCCGTTGTAAGTAGTACAGTGTGTCCGACAGATATACCTACTTTATTATAAATTCGCATGAATAATGAAGTACGCATAATCAATTGAGATTTATTTCCTAAGTTGTCTGTTCTTCTTTCTGGAAAACTTTTTCGTCGTAATATTGGAATTTAGGTATCGATATGACTGAGATAAATTAACCAAGTATAGGACTTTGTTTCCGAAGCTAATATATCCCGATTATACATTTATCAAAGCATTTACTCATACATAAGCAAACATCTAACTTTCGAGTAGGTATGTGACAAAGTAACCGATATTCTCGTAGCATTTTCGTAGCACGCCGTAGCACTCCGTCAATACCGCGTAGCGGCCGCTTACGACATCAAAGTCGTCACCAATCTCTTATACTTCAACAAACATTTCATGCATTAACCGCTTCATCTTTTTGTAATCCATGGGGTTTTCAACAACAGGAGTTATGGTAAAATAAGTGGCCCGTCTTCAATTCCAGTACCAATATCTAGCCAATCTAAATATCTGTGACAGAGGAGTCTCGCGAGACGTCGCCGCATCCGGAAATAAGCCGGCATTTATAGGCTGGATGGAACCGTACCGCGCAGACTTGATGAGTATTCTTGAACTGCTTTTATTTATTTAATATGATATGAAGTCTGGTTATGATAAAAATGTTAGGTTTGATCGTCGAACTTATAGCTGTGGCAGACGTTACTTCGAAACTCTGAGCCGACCAGTTAGTTAGACGGATAAGTAATTGGGTTTATATTGAGGGAAATTAGTTGGGGAAAATCGGCGCGTAGCCTGAGTTTAATAGCAGTTATCCTATACTTATTGGATGGTGTAAGCTGCTCTAAGGAACAAAGTGTAATTTTAGGTATCGTATTTTCCTTGTCCTTGTCCTTTTTTTTGTTTGTCCTTTATAAAATCTTAAAATGTCAAAATAAAAATCTCATAATTTACTTTTTGTACGGAATTTCGGTATTTTGTAATAAAAACACGATTTTGAAAATCCTTCTTCCTACTTGTACATTCACCCACTGTCATACATATACATACTGTCAAGGGTGTGACGGTACATGGAATTTTATGACAAGTTAAAGGAACCTACTAAGACCTACAAGCCTAACAGTCCCTACGACCCTAAGCCCTATAAGCCCTACAGCCCTAACCTGTCATATACCTAGTGTGTGATAAATAAATATATAAATAAGTTCAGGATGTCTGCACCATGCGACCTAAGGTTACAGACGGATAGTAGACAGAAATTCCAGGTTCGGGAAGGGTAAACTCACTGCCAGTCAAGCAGCCTCACAAGACTGATCAGAGATGGCTAAAGGTGTCTTGGCCACAGTGAGGGGTAACGAGACAAGAATATAAAATTCAAATCTGATTTATTTACAAAATGTTCTGCTTATATACTACTGTTTCTTGACACACACTATTATACAAATTCTATGTGTCCTATGCGTGTGAGATGCAACCGAATCATTCTTTTAACTGGGCCGCGCGTAAGCCAGGCCGAGTGCTGAGTCAATGTCCAAAGGTAACATTGAACACTACTAATATTATAAACGCGAAAGTTTGTGAGGATGGATGGATGTTACTCTTTCACGCGAAAACTACTGAACGGATTTGAATGAAATTTGACACACAGATAGTTTATAACCAGGATTAACATAGGATACATTTTGTCCCGATATTCCCACGGAATCAAAACTTATGCGGGTGAAACCGCGCGGTGCTGTTAGTGTAATATACTTTTAAAACCGTATTTTTATTACAAAAAAAATGGAAATTAAGTAAAAAAACTTATTTTACTCATTTGGTACAGACAAACAAACTGACGAAGTTTTAAAATCCTTCATTACTTGTACTTTCATTAATTTCATTTTTACCTACATACCTTGCGTTGTTGCGACTGAAGCACACAATGTTCGAAATTAAATTCGATATTATTGAAAGCAAGTAATGAAACATGATTTTATTACAATGAAAATAATCATCATTCCCCGGGGTGCCTTTATAGCAATTTATTTGGAATTATTATAAAAGTTAAGCTTCAGAAATTCACTTTTGAAACAAGAAGTCAGAAGGTTTCTAATCTGTGTAAGTATCATTTAAATTGGCTATAACATTAACCTATATTACTTATCAGGTATATTAGAATCAGTGTGAGGTTTTTTTGTGATCGACAATTTTCTTATTGTAAAATATTTATTTCATGGCTAAGCTGCAGTCCGAATTTGAGTACCTAACTCGAAAACTAGAGTTAACTAGAAGGTACTTCTCATCCCGAAGAAATAACTAGAAACTCACACGAATCGTGCTATAAACAAAAGCTCATAAATCAAGAAACATTGGTACACACGAACACAGTCATTTCCGTGAGGATCGCGTCAACACCAAAAAAGTTGTTTACCTCTGCAATGTCACCTTGTCATTACTAATAATGCTACCCAAAATCATAATATTCGTCAACGTCGCCAACACAGTTAATCTAATAACGACGATTTGTACACAAAATGCGGGAACAGAGAGCTTACCTTGGATTCTCGAAGAAAAATTACGACATAACTTATATCTCTTGACAACGGGATGCTTTTCCATAAAAAGAAAAGCGGAATTAAGCAGATTTGTGCCCAGAAACTTTAACTTACTTATTTAGATTTGTGGAATAAAAATACCTACAATGATTCTCTTTTCAACGCTGAAACTGATTAGGTTATTAATGATGACCCCTGTCAGTGCAACAATAGGCTATTTGAGAATGTAAAAAATAAGGTCATAATTATTGACACTCCTATAGGTTATCGCTTTTAAAATCGATTTGCATTAATTTTACTACAAAACAATGTATTATTTATAAAAAAAATCCCGAAAAAACTTCATCTTTTTAAATCTGGCGCCTCGTAATCGAAATCGGTCTGGATTGGCTGAACTTAAGATGACGTCATGATTTAGTAAATTTCTGTCTATCGTTGACAGAACAGATGACTTTTGTCTAGTATCTCGACCATTTCAACGTTTGTTTACGTGAATCGTGACGTCACGATGCCATATTGTTAAAGATAGCGTTTTGGCGGCTTATTTAAACAGTACATTTTTATTTACTATTTTTTTAAAGAAATACATTATGCAATTTGAAGTAATAGGTTTTTGTGGGCTCGTTAGACACCATTAAATAATCTGAGATGTTTATCAGAAACCAATCAAATAGACTATTCTGGCAGCTAATAAAGATCAAAGGTCTTGCCTGCTTTTAAAAACCAAACTGGATTTAACTTGTTAAACCCCACTTTTAATTTCATGCAGGTACTTTTTTTTTGTATAAGGGAGTAAAAATTATCAGGTCAACAAAAAGTCCATGTTTATACCGGCCGTAACGCATATCAGGAAACTCTGGTACCTACACGATATACAGCGGCCGTAACGCACGGACGAGCAAACTATGTCTGTGTCTAAGTGTTGAACGTGTTTAAAAAAGTATTTTTTTAATTTTTCCCAATTCAACAATGTTTAGTTAACAGTAGTAATTAATGGCGCAATATAATTAAAGGTAATAATAACGCGTGATTAAGAAGTTCATTGTTGTTCACTTAATTATTTTTGACAGACAGTACCCCCACACTAATGCAACCCATACTACATAGGTATCTACTATCGTAAACTAGAGACATTCATTTGTCTATTCCACCCTATTTTATTTCTGTACAGTGTGGAAGTTTTCTTAGAATGGTGCCCAATGATCTTTGCAAAACACGTATTCGTTTCTATGAAACTGACAAGTGTCAAGAACGCATTCTCTCATCAGCCGAACTGTAATGTAAACAACTGTAATGTAAACATACACAACAAGGATTGCTATGATTATGACCAGTTACTGGTAACTAACACCGAATTTAAAAAAATACATACATGTCTACATAATTAAAGATAACAGACATGACGGTTACACTAGCGAACGAGGAATGCAATTTATTATACCCCTGCGCATTTCATGCCAGTTCTTTATGTAATTCCAGTTTATCAGTTGTATCAATACAATTTTAAAGCCCGATAATTTCACAGAAATATTTAATCTACACTCGTATTCTGGCAAGTCGATACGATTTAACATAAAAAGGCAATATTTAGCGTCCTTAGTAGCGGCAGACGTCGTCGGTGGCGTGTGAGTCATCAAACGATCCCCTCATGTAATGCGCCGCCGCGTGTCTCTTCACGTCGGCGCTACCCTCCCTTCGATAAGGAAACCGAGGGAACAAATTTAAATGGGAAATGCCTGGAAATGGCTCACGCTATTGTTGTACGATACCCTGAGGGGAGATATCGGGCCCAATATCTATCGGACTATTAGCATTGATATTTATTTTGTGTGAGAATTCAAAACAAACTCGCATCGCCCTCGCGCGTACAATGCGGAGATCAGGCCAGCTGACTGATTAGATTTTACATATCGGCCTGCACCCGATAGATATTATCAGACTTGCATCGGGGATTTAACAACCATGTCGCCCCTTTCCGAGATAAAATTACAAGATATCAAAACAAGGTTATTTTTATTGAGGCGACATATAAGAACCGTTACAACGTATGAGGCGTGCCCCAAATACTTATTTATATATATTTTTTTCCGCAGCGTGCCGTATTAAGTCAAAAGAAGCTGCATTTATAATAATTATAATTGAAATATAGTTCACTTAGTTTGGTGTGAGAAGTTGGCGTGGTTCTGCGCACGGGCGCTCCTCTTTGCTTGCTACTAACTCCCCGGGCGCGGAGTGTGGATGCGCGCACAACTTTTATCAAAACGCAACGAGAAGTGGCAAGTTTAGAAATTTACTTGTTACCGCGACACTATAATGTTTTACGAGGGAATTACTTCCAGCTATTTAATTTAAACGAGTATTCAATACTCAAAGCTAATAAATGTCGACTATTGGCGAGCTGCCGAAACTGCAACTTTTGCAGTAGGATTGTTTCTAGTCTGCGCGAAGTTAGGACACAAGTTTACAAGCAAAGTTGACCAGGTTCTGTAACGAGATTAATGAATATCTATGACTCTTGTTCGTGCTACTTGGCAAACTTCAATATTGCTCGACCAACTTTAGAATTGGAAGTTTTGCTAAATACAGTGCGCTTTGTGACTTCAAGCACAGTTTTGAATGCAGTTGGTTCACAATAGTAGAGACTATTTTTATACAAAGTATTCAGCTTTTACTTATCAACGTAAGATAATTCAAGTGTTTATTTTTGTTTTTACTACGTAAAAATATCGAATCAAATGTCTGACATACTATCTAAATGTAACAAAAGAAAGCATTTTTTTTAAACCGGCTATCCCGCGTCCATAACAGATAGATCGTTTGCGCGAATTTGGTTCGGGAAACCGGAATGCTGTTTACGGGAATACGCGATCTGGTTCGCCTAACGAAATGAACGCGACGATCGCATTGGTTAAGACGCGGCGCTGGATATTCAGTTCACGATATTCTACAAAGTCGCTTCGATGGATAAACGAACAATATAATATCTACGAGCATAAAAAATATCCTTCACAATATGGAGAATAATTTTCTTGCTGCCAGGATCTGATCAATCAATATCTGAGTTAAGTCAATAACTGAGACTAACCATTATTGATCACCTACACCACCTGAAAGTGAAAAGCTGAATACTGAAACACCAATGAAAACGCGAAGCAAATATGTATACACGTACCTTTCCAGTTTGCTAACTTCCCTGAAAGGAGAAAGTTGAACTGTAGGACTGTGCTATTACATTGTTGTCACCGCAATTCTACATATTGAGCTAATAAACACAATAATTTTTACCTTTTAACCCACTTCAAAAAGGGAGATTCAGGAGCGTTCTGTGTTCGTCTGTATGATTTTTTTATTCATCGATATTTTCATCAATTTGTGGGGCGACTTTGAATATATTTTTTTTGTTTCGAAGAGTATACTCCTGAGGTCAAGTTTTGGTGAGTGGTTTTTGAGTTGGCTTCAATAATACAGTATTTAATCCACTTCGTGTATTTCACTGTTGTTTACATACCAAGTAGTGGAATACGACTTTATTTATAGGTACCATAACTACAAAGTGATTAACTTTGTATCGGAAGGCGGCATCTCTGGCTTTGCCAGGGAGAAACAACCCGGTTCTTAGTCACTAAGAACCGGTTTGACAGATTGTCAAACTCGTGTCAAGTGATTTGATTGGCAGTTGTTATTTATGGGGCTTACAGGACCTAAACGCAAAAAACGCGAGTTTTAGAAACCATAAAAGTATATGATGCACTAAAGTAAACAAAAAAAGAAAAATATATGATATTCTTCAGGATATTATGCTAGGTAAATAGTGTGTTGACACACATAATACAACTAATTTGTTATGATAGAAAAAAAATCATGAAGATACCTCTAAAAACTTTCTTTTTACAATAAAAACCATACTAATATACAAACAATCGTTATAATTTTTTGTCACATTATTCTACAAGCAACATACTAAAACTCTAGTGTTTTAATTTTTTAGTCCAAACAATAGATTTTTTGTAAATAAGTAGATAATTGCTTCATATTTTGCAATTAATTACCAGCGTTGTGTCATCGCACTTCTCTTTCTTTTTCCTATCTGTCAGATTTTATTTTACTTGATTAGCCTTTCTGATACCGGCGGGCTAATTGCACAATATCAGTAGCAATGGCTTTAATTTTGACAGTTCAACAACATTCATTGCGTTATTTATGTTGTTGAGCAGACAAATTTTTCGAACATATGCAGCAATACATTAGCAATATCCTTCAAAATGATTGAGATTGTGATTTTTGAATGTGTGTTACGCAAGTAGGGTGCCGGTATCAATACCTATAGGACCTGACAGCTCAGCAACCGCGCTTCTAACCGCTGCGCTGGACCAAAGATGTTGTTTCTCAGAGGTTTCTAATTAATCCACGTTTAGCTTTGTATAACTTATTGGTATAAACAATTAGCTGCTGTCAATTAATATATGATTAGATATAACTGATGGTGACAATGTTATTAGATGTATGGAATATTCCCTTCAGAGAGATCATTATCAGGAGTTATGAGGATGACTAAAATTATTTTGGCAGTGAATTTTGCTCGTGTTAATTAAATAAAGTAAACAACATGGATTACCCAGTGTTTTTTACCATAAATAGGCAGTGGATTGGTGACCATAAAACATTTTCGTACACACTTTCACTCGGAACCACAATGAGTCGTCGAAACGAATATTGGTTCCATGCAGAAATAAACCTGCAACCTGTAGTGCAGCAGCGAACCCAACTGTATTAAGGTCGGCTTCCAGTGTAGCTGGAATCCCAGTTACTGGGTTACACCAATACTCCTTGGTAAGTCTGTTTGTCAGGCGTTCGGGATTCTGACAACCCGTAACGACCGTCCAAGAATTCCAAGATATACGAATGACAGACAGAACCACAGCCTTACATGCTTTCCAAGACATGGCTCAATATACCAACCAACCCCTTTAAAAGTAGATGCTAACCCTGGACGGCATAATCAAACTATTTTTTTTATTAACCGACCTGGTATTAACCCCTTAATGATACTTTGAAAAACGCCTTGATTTAAATTCAAACAATTATACACCCTGAGGAAATCGGCATGACCTACAACCAAAAATTCGAAGACATATGACATCTATCAACCCGCATTGGGCCCGCGTGGTGGATTACGACACACTCCCACTATCATAGAGGAGGCCTGTGTCCCAGCAGTGGGAACATTAAATGCTGATTATACTAAATATCATCTTTAGGACTCCACATTTATCTTAGAAGGAGTCTACCACACAGCTATCTAGGTCAACAGTAATCACCAAGTAAGATTTAGGTCTAACTCTCTATTATAGTAGGTAGTTGTAAATCTAAAGCCTGTAGCAGAACAGTTGTTATTATTCATAACAGCTGCCTTAGCTTTCCTTTGTGCTACGCTTTGAACCTAGCTAAGTTGAAACTATGTCGAATCTACTCAAATTACCTTTTAACTAGGTTAAAAGGCCTGTTCCTGCATATTTCTGTGCCAAATAAACTAATATAATTATGAGATCTAATCAATAAAATGTTAAAAAAATGGGGTCGCCTTGTGGCTGTATTATCGTAAAAAGTTCTGTTATATAGACTCTTAGAGTTTGGTAATTTCGTCTCTCATCATTTAGCTAATTAATAACTATACCTTTAACATTAGTGGTAGCATAGGTTCACAAAAGCCGAAACACGTGAATAAGATTTTTATTTGCACTGTTTGAATATAATACTCCGTAAGTAATAATAATTATAAATTCCAACGTAAGTCTGTCTGTATGGTATCTTTCACACCTAAACCACTGAACGGATTTCGATAAAAATTTGTCAAGGAGATAGATTGAATTCTGCGGAAAGAGATAGGCTACTTTTTTATATTTTTTTTTTATAAGAAAATGGGTTTGCTCTTGAGTCTAGTCTAGGTCAGAGATGACAGAGACAAAGTCGATGATGAAGTGAGCTTACCCAGAAGATGCCTGTTCACTCTCACTTTGAAGAGATTCGGGTTGTATGCGCTCGGAAACACAGACCCAGATAGAGAGTTCCACTCTTTTGCTGTGCGCATTATAAAGGACAATTGAAAACGCTTATTGCGAATTGGTGGAATAGCAACTAGGCAAGGATGGTAACTTGCAGTGCGTTTGGATGTCCGAAGGTAGAAGGGGGCCGGTGGAATGAGGTCGTGACCTTTTTGGCCCGGTAGCACATTCCCATGGGATCATTTTCGATATCCCCACGAGCAAAACCGCGGGCAGCAGCTAGTTACTAATAAGCCTGTAACTTACATGCTGGATAGTTAGTGAGGCCCTTTAGAAGTTGATCGTAGAACTTATATTCTACCTTATTGTCTAATCCATACTAATATTATAAATTCGAAAGTAACTCTGTCTGTCTGTCTGTATGTTACCTTTTCATGTCTAAACCAATGAACGGATTTCGATAAAATTTGGCAGAGAGATAGATTGCATCCCGAAGAAGGACATAGGATAGCTTTTATCGATATACCTCGCCGGCGAAGCCACGAACGGAAGCCAGTTATTTATATTTCAACCTTTTGACCGCCACATGTCAAAAAATCAAAAACTTGCCCTCGGCGTCAGTCTGTCATGTAGTCGAACCATGGCGTGCTGGGCACATTTTGATTTGTCATCTATACATGACTGTGGCGGCCAAAAGGTTAACGATGTGGTGATAGACTGTCTTATACAGGGTGACAGGGACATCGACGCGTAAACTGTAACCACAACCACATGAATCACGACCCCTTATAACCCCCCAAGCTTAGTAATGCAATAACCGAGAAAAAATTCAACGGGGTGCAGAATCATGTGCTGAATTCATGGTTTCAGTTAGCGCGTCGATGTATGCTATAGGTATTATATATACTTTGATATTTCCCTTGTCGCTTGCCGCCTTTTATTCAAGGAAGTAACCGTAACTTTCAGTACCTAAGACTTCAACACAAAAAGCTACAGGATCCCTTAATAAATGATAAATATGCAATTTTTCACCTCACTACTGAAAATCTGCGCCCCTGTAAGTCTTTCAGGGCCGGTCGGTATTTAATATCACGTAGGCATGTAGCAATAAACAATATTGCCTTCATATATGAAGATAATGGCGTGCAATGCTGATATATTATTATTATATTACGTTGGCAAACCTGGGAGTGCTCGCGCACATTACATGCTGTTAATTTGTGTAATAGTTGTTAGGTACTATGCGACCCTACGGACGAATTAAATGCTCGTGTAATTTCTTCACGTTTGCATAAAATGTTAACTTTACTGAGTTGTTGTTTGCCGAGTGAATCATGTTGTTGAAAGTGGTTAAAACTAACAACATTATTACCGATAGTGTACAATGTATGTTAGTTTTTATAGTTCAGATGACTTTAAATATAATTTAGCTTGTTAGTATGTAGACAATACCTACGTATTTCTGAAACTGCAGTTGCAAGAGAGACTAATTATAACAAACAGGAGGCGTCAGGTGGTGTCACTTATACTCATAACACAATAGCGATGGAAAATGTGTTGTTCTCTAACATTAGAAACCACAATTGAAGTTAAGTACTGAAATTACAACTAGCTATCATTTTAATACCTGGATACCACACATTTATTTGCATAATCGGTAAAGAATTAGAAATCCTGCATCCATCTTGAACAGGGACTTTGAAATAACATCACGAATCTAAACAACTCCAACTCCAACTAAACTCTGATTTTTAATTTACTAGACCAAAATGACAGCTAATATACACCTATTAAATAACGTCACTTTGACAAAAAAGGTCCTTCGCAACCTACGCTCCAGTGTGCTAATAACCAAGTATACGATATTCCACAATCACTAATCCGTCTATTAATTGTAGTAATTTGGTAATTTTCTCCTTTGACTGTGCATTGCAGGAGTCATCACGATTTCCAGGAAGATCCATGTTGACAGGAGACGTATATTCGATGATGATGATAATAATAATTGGGTAGTTGAGGCTATCGGAGCTAGAATATTACAGACAATTACTAAATCGATCCTATAGGATATTGTAGTCACCATGTTATAGAGAGAAGCCAGATGGTTGGACGACCTACATAAAATTGGGTGTAAGACCTGGATGAAAAAAGGCACGGAAAGAGAAGAAGAAGCAGACCAGCAGAACGTTGGCACGACGAGATAGAGGAATTGGCTGGCCAATCATGGCATGTGAAAGAAAAAATCAGACCAAACTGGAAATTACTGGAGGAGGCCTATACCCGACTACGGGACCTTAATTAATTAATTAAAGACCGTTTTTTCTTATAATTAAGGAATAATAAAGGCATTTTAATTTTTAAGACCTGGATGAGACTCGATAGACCACGGAAGCATGGCACAAAAATGAGGCCATTGTAAAATAGGACGTGTTTTGGCAATACATAACGTTAGAGAATATATGAGATAAACAGGTTGATGGTTGGTCTTGTTTCCATATAATCCCTTGTCACAGCAGACGACACCCTGGGGAAGTGATGAAGCACTCCATTGGTGGCGGAGAGCTCACCAAAACAGACGCACAGTAATAAAAGAAATATGAATTAATGTTCACTCTTTTGGTACACAAGGACACAAAGCCAGCACAACAATGCTATTGAATATACTTTCTATGGCTGCACAGCCCACACTTGGAGGCACGCTTCTATAGATTCCCGAAATAAAATGTGTTTGAAAAATAAGAAATCTATACAACTGACGCGGGTTTGCGGATGATTTTATGATAACAGATTGTAAACTACGGCGTAGAAGATATTTCCTGTTTACGTTACACAAAGCATTGATTTGACTAACCAAGAACCTGGCAGTTACGTAATGATAAGCCAATTAATTCACAAAATTTAGGCTTCACGTAGTTTCCTAGAGTAAGTGGGCAATTAACCTATGTAAATTGAATAATTTTAAAATATTCCCGGTCGGGCCCATGTCAAGGGATAGCGGAGGTGAAAATTCTAACTAGTTTGACCCGGGAGCTACCTCCCGCTATTCTGATTAACAAAACTTTGCGGCCACCGAGGCACTAGACAGTTTCATAAATGTCCTGCATTTAAAGTTTTCAACTTAATAATATACTAGTCAAGTTGCAAAATTTACCTCGCTGACGTTTGTGCGGAGGTCACTAAGTTGATGTCAAGTCCAACTCGATTACTTAGCAGTCTCGGGGCGAATCAAACTGAGACAACAGAGTGGTTATTAGAGGCAATATTTGACCTCAGAACATATTCATAAGCAAGGTTTATTGAGAAAAATGGCGTTTTACGAACCATTATTTTAGAAATGGCTTTTGTTATTTCTTAGCTCCGAAGCCTATCAGACCATTATGTTCAAAGAATAATATTGTTCTTACTTGGGAGAGCATTTAGTAGGTAGGTATGGATCTGTCCAAAGCTATAACTTTACGTAGCATCTACATAATTGCTGAAATATGCAAAAATCTTCTAGATACGACCTATGAATGAAGGCTTCCACGAAGAAAAAGAGTAATTACAGGCCAGGAGCGAATTTCCCGCAAGTTCGTTTAAACCGGTGAAGGTTTTGTATCGCTGCCTCCTATTTATTCTAATTATGAGCCATCCATTCTAAGAGTATGCGATACAGGACGGTTAATTGCCGAGATTACTTGTGCGTACACGCCCATAGGTCTTAGTTAATTTTAATGGCGCCTAAATGAAATACAGCGCGCGTAAAGTTGTGCGAACAACGCACAAGTAACTCGGCCATTACTCGTCCGTCTCGTTTGTATCAAGCTGAATCTTTTATAAAGACGAGGCGTGTCCCACAGCCGCGGCGGCTCCTCTAATGATGATTTACTCGCGCGAGTTCCCACGGGCGGTGTAATTTTCCCTTAGTAAAGCTAGACTACACACACACCATCGTGTTGTCCGAACTAAAGTGAAAACAAATGAAGAAACGCCTCCGTTTAATCATTCATTCGTGTGCGCCACGTGAGGCAGCTTTATTGAGATTTATTTTGCCTTTTATCGGTCAAGCGATGGAGGCTGTTACTTATTACATCTCTACCGCTGCCGTACCAACCCACGCCTACTATAAAGAAATTTTGGAGACACAGATTTCATGAATAAAGCTGCAAAAACATGAATCGTGTGTCTAATAAAGTATAAAGTTTAAATGGAACATAATATTTTCTTTTACTTTTCTATAAGCAAAACTTTTTAGTTTCCATTAAAGAAGAAGGAAATTATTTACTAAGCAAGCACCTATTTTATTTTATAAAAGAGACTTCTTTTTTGAAGAAGTAGTAATCGCATTTACCTACCTACACGTTATTTTATTCGCCCATCATCTGCCTAGCCTTTTCCCAACTATGTTGGGGCTCGGCTTCCAGTCTAACCGGGTACTGCTAAATACCTGTATTTTACACGGAGCGACTGCCTATCTGACCTCCACAACCCAGTTACTGGGTAATACGATACCCCTTGGTAAGACTGGTTGTCAGACTTTATTTTATTCGCCCCATAGGTGGAAAGGCAGGTAAGTATGCCATTGCATGACCACGCGGCCACGGTTTGCAAACAGGAAATATTTCACGAGTTGTTTTAAAATTTTGACAAAAACATTTGAAACGTATTGTGGGTTTACGTCTGTGTGTGGGTAGCGAGTGTTTTGTTTCTTTTATCGAGTCGAGGGTGATTCGAGGGTGCGGGCATTGGGCATCGGGCATACGAACCCAACCAACCCGGCTTAATTAACGCGGGCCCGAAGCGAATATTAAATGTTCGCAAATAGACTTATTTGTCCATACATGTCGGCCGTGGACCGTGCCTTACGTGTACCGCAACTCGACATTAATTGAGATATCCAGAGCTTTGTTGTACAGTGAATTGTATAAATTCAAGGTTAGTTAGCTGGGCAACCGCTTTAAACTAAATGTTAACTGCTAGTGATGTGGTTACGATTCGTTTGTTCGCCATCGCCACTAGGAACACAATTAGGTACGTTCACTGCGGCCGCTTTAAACAGTAAATTGGTATTAAATAAAATAATTACGTACGGAATTAAATAAATTGAAACGTATTTGTATGAGGGTATTCAGCTGAACTTTATAATGCATTTGATTGTTATTTGGTTCGTGCCATTTCGAATTTAGATCAGCATGTTGAACTAAATGAAATAACTCGAACACAACTCCGTAATCAGGCTCTATTTATAACAAACTACTTTTGATGAATGTAAATGCATCGCAGTTTGTGTCATTGTTTTTAATGCGGATTTTAGAGGATATAACTCTGAATAAAATAATTATAAACAACTTACGAATTGTTTTTTTATTTAAGGGGCTTAAAGGACCTGAACACGAAAAACGCAAGTTTTAGAAACATTAAAAGTATGTAATATATGATCGACTACAGTAAACAAAATCAGAAAAATATTTCATTAATTCTTCATGATTATGCTAGGTGATAGTGTGCTGAAAACATAATACAACTAATTTAATACGATAAAAAAAATCATGAAGATACCTCTAAAAACTTTCTTTTTATAATAAAAACCATACTAATATACATACAATCATTCTGATTTTTTAACCGACTTCAAAAAAAGGAGGAGGTTTCTCAATTCGACCGTATATTTTTTTTTTTTTTATGTGTGTTCGCGGATAACTTCGTCGTTTATGAACCAATTTTGATTATTCTTTTTTTGTTGGAAAGGAGATATGCCAAGGGTGGTACCATGATAAGGAAACCAGGATCTGATGATGGCATCCCAGTGAAACCGAGGGGAACATTTGAAAATCGTAGGAGCGACTAGTGCGTTTATTAATTTTTTCGTTAAGTATTTTAAAGCACTACAATTTAATGAAGGCCTGGAGTCGATCTGATGATGGAGCCGAAAGACAGTCGAGGGGACTCCTCAACGATTTACAGCAGTTACCTTGTGTTTGGGCTTGATTAATTTGTATTGATGTGAACTTTACACCTAGATGGGTTGTGACTGTCATTAGGGGTCTGATGATGAAGACGAAGGACAGTTAAGGGAACTCCTCAACAGTTTACAGTAGCTACCTTGTGTTTGGAATTAATTAATTTATATTTATGAGAACTGTAATGGCAAAGGAAAAACTTTGCACCCATATGGGTTATAAGTGCCATTACAGGTCTGATGATGGAGACCATAGACAGTCGAGGGAATTCCTCAACGATTTACAGCAGTTACCTTTTGTTGGGCTTACTTCATACGGTTCAATACGCCAAAATGTTCAGGTCGTACAAAAATAATACCTACCTAATTAAGATTGTAGTTTTACATAGGACGACCACTACCTACTAGTCATGCTGATGCGTCAATTTGAAACCGAATTTAAGTTGCGTAATCGCGTCATTTTTCGTCGTGTGGCCTACTCAATAATTAAAGTAACTTGAGCATTTGCTCTCGGAAATCATCATTTGGTAAAGTGGAGCTGATGATGAAGACCACAGATGGCCATCGGAACTACTCAATGACAAATATTTCACGGGTTGCGATTCTATTACTTTAATATGGTTGCTAAGCAATTTATGCTCGTTACAATGCGTATGGTGAAGTGGAGCTGATGGTGACTTCTCAATCAGCTCCAGTTCTCCTGGTTCTTACTAGGAGAACTCCTCAACAATTAACGTCCCTGCATCGGGAAAAGCAATATTTTGTAATAGGTGATGATCCGTTGATATTAGGCTATTGTAACTTAAATAAATTACAAACTGACCCACTAAAAAGTGAAAAATAAAAACTTTTACAAAAAAAAACAACCGACTTCCAAAAAACACTATAAAGTTAAAAATAACTTTAATTTCGGAAGTCGGTGGCAAAAAACTAAAATACAAATCCAAAGACACCGACTTCCGAAATTAAAGTTATTTTTAACTTTATAGTGTTTTTTGGAAGTCGGTTGTTTTTTTTTGTAAAAGTTTTTTTGTCAGACTATTCTACAAACAACATATTAAAATACTAGTGTTTTAATTTTTTAGTCCAAACAATAGATTTTTTGTAATTAAATAATTGCTTCATATTTTGCAATAAATTTAATTTAATTTGACAACCAGTCTTACCCAGTAACTGGGTTGCGGAGGTCAGATAGGCAGTCGCTCCATGTAAAATACTGGTATTCAGCTGCATCCGGGTAGACTGGAAGCCGACCCTAACATAGTTGGGAAAAGGCAGGCAGATGATGATGATGATTTTGCAATAAATTACCACATCGCGCTTCTATTTCTTTTCTATGCAGTCCGACAGTGACCGCACTTTAGTTTATGTAAGCCCCTTAAACATATACATTCTAAAGAAATTCGCCAGCCAAATCAACCCAAAAAAGGTGTTTTGTCAATTTCTGAAAAACAGCACATGAATAACAGAATGCAAAATTAAATAAGTAACGAAATCGTACCCAAAAACGTCCAGATCCTTTAAAAGAGAGCATAGTATCCACAGAATAATATTCCCTGTAGAGTGTGGAACGTCCAAGCAACTGAATGTGCCTCCCCGGGGGAATAGGATTGGGCTCACTACAATAGTTTAAGAGGCGGGATGCCGAGCGTACAGCACAATCTCTAGCCGTTGGAGCGCTATTTTCACCTTTTGAGAGCAAATAAGAATGAGGTGAAGTTTATAAGGAGCTAATCTTCGAGTAAGGTGGGAATTACCACTGAAAAATTGGGTGCTGTCTTTTATGTTCACTTTTTATTTCATGCTTTTCAGAAGGTTTTTCCGTAAGTCATCATAATCCGCAAACGTCTACTGCTAACTTTCTTTGAAGTACATACATTAGAAATTAGGAGGCAGTCTGTAGTCGTAGGCTGCTGTTCCTAATTTTCTTGATGCCTCAAATGTCACCCGCGAAAAGAAAGATAGCGGCCAGCGGCAACAAATCTACCTACGCCATTTTTTTTGCTTCAAAGAAGTGTCCTTTGACGACATGACAAAGAAGCAATGGATTTTGTGTTTTTTGCCATCAACATGCAAAACATTTTGAGGGTATTTTTTTCAGTGTCTCCATGTTTGTACATAAATGATAAAAATCGTTGGTTGCCTTAAGAGTTTTTTATGTCTAGAAATCCCACGGATATCGAGAAATCCCCACTACTCCAAATATCTACTGCACCATTATTCTTGCAGTTTTACCTTCCTATTTTCCTATACCATTAGAAAATAGCCTGAATCAACCTATTGAAACTTCGCACAATGCGCCGCGCCGTTTGAAACTCCGCGAACAGGCAACGTGCGACATCTAGCGAATAGTCACAGAACTAGCGCCACTCGGCCGACTGCACAACGGAAATAACTAGAGCTTCTCTCGCCAGGATGTGTACGGAACCGCGTTTTATTAACTTTGTGCAGAGTAGAAATAAACCTGTGACGTCATGATATCTATTAAAGGGGGACTTTTCAAATTCATGTAGGTTACGACGATTTTTGTTACGACCGCCTTTTTCTCTAGGTACCTAATTTATTTATGCTGACCATGTTTTTTTCAGATCATTACACTTTTGTGCCAATGTTTACCATTAGCAAAAATATTACGAATTTGATCAGGCTGCATAATTTTGACATAGGTACCACTTGCTTTATATAGGTATGTAAAGCAAGTGGTAGGTAGGTAGGTAGGTACAGACGCCATCACATCAAGCTACCCAAAACTGTCAAATTTTCCCAATCAACTTTGAACCTTATTCTTTAGCGATAAAGTTGAAAATCTATTAAAGAAATTTGACAGATTGTAGTAGCTTGATGCGCTGGCGTCTGGACTTTCTAAGCCTTCGCTGATGAGCCTTGCATTGTAGGTACATTGAAAGGCTCACCAGCGAAGGCTTGCTTAGAAAGTTATACAATTGCACTTTAATTTAGCTGCTCGGATTTCTGCCTATGCTACTAGGTATATACTTACAGCATGAACATAAAATTAAATAAGTAATTTTACTTCATTTATTTTGTAACGATAATATTTACATAATTTATGCTAATATTTAAAATAATAATAATATGTATGTACATTTATATGAAAAAAAAAAATAAGCAAAATGATCATAGGGCATCAAAAAATTCGTCCGCATCGCAATACAAATAGCGTTGGTCATGACGGAATATCAACAAAAATTCTTAAATCAGTTTCTGCAGAAATATGTATGCATCTAAGTCATCTCATTAATTTGACCATAAGCATGGGCATCTTTCCAGATGCTTTAAAAAAATCTATAGTTAAACCATTGTTTAAAAAGGGAAATAAAGACAACATAGAAAATTACAGACCGATCTCGATTTTATGTGCTATCTCCAAAATTTATGAAAAATTTATTTACAAAGAATTAAGCAAATATTTGGAAAAAAATAATCTATTAGCGAACGAGCAAAAAGGGTTTAGAGAAAATCAAACTATTAATATGGCATTTTATGATTTTTTGTATAGAGTTATGCTAAATGTTGATAAGACCAACCCTGTTTGCACAATATTCTGTGACATGACCCAAGCGTTCGATTACGTTAGGCATGATATTCTCTTAAACAAAATGGAGGCATACGGTGTGTCGGGGTGGACTGTATATTTGTTGATGTTGAATTAAACTTCGGGGTGTCTTGTTTCCATAGGTTCTTGATTTATTTTCTTGACTTATTTTCCAGGGCGGCTTGCTGCTTGTTGAGTGACTGGCGAGTGTCCGTTGAATGACCAAAAAAGTGCAGCAAACCACCCTTTTTATACAACTTGCGCTAGCCGTACTCTAGCACAGGTAGCAGGAGGCGGCGGGGTGCGCGGCCCGTTATTCCGGAGCGTTCCTTTGTCCTTTGTCTGGGACCGTGCTCTGCGCCGCCTCCCTCACAATCATACTTTCTAAAATGTAACCGTTAGGTACCTAACGGTTATACCAACCGTTGGGTACCTTATTGTTCTAAATGTAACCGTTAGGTGCTTATTGTCTTTGTTACAATCTTAGCTTTCTAAATCATACTTAACTTTCTAAACCTAATCGACTACATATCTTACTTACTAGCCCTACTAGAAAATGGTCTTTATTTCATACTTAAAACTTAACATCTATGAATCTACTTTACAATATCAAACTTAAGCTACGTCGTCCGTAACATCCTCCCCCCGGCGCAGGGCTACCGTAGCCTAATCTTCCACGCAGAGGACGGCGAGCTTCGTAACTGGACGCCGCAGGATGCCCGCTGTTGTTCTCACGTCGGCTGACCGCACCTTGCCGTCTGGGCCGCTGTAGACTGCTTCCACGACGCCTCGAGGCCATGTGCCCCTCGGAAGTGATGAATCGACGATGACGACCAGGCTGCCGACTTGAAGGGGACGTCGTTGGTCATCTGACGCCCCTCGGGGTACCAGCGTAGGCAGGTACTCGTCCACCCAGCGCCGCCAGAAATGGTCGGCGAGCGCTTGGGCGGTTCTCCACTGCTTGCGGCTCGCCTCCTCACAAGGCCCAGTGTGGGGAAGGCCTGAGGAAGTTCTGATGAGGAAGTGGTTAGGTGTGGGGGCCTCCGGATCCTTAGGATCAACAGAGACATGGGTCAGAGGCCGATAGTTTATGGAGTGCTCGGCCTCTGTCAGCAGGCACGCTCCCCCCATATGCGGCGCTCCAGGCGGGATGAACTTCCATTTCATTCGGTCTTCTAGCCCAAAGTGAACGAAGCCCTTTGTCCACTCTTTGTACGCCGCTCGTAGTTCGGCGTCCGCTCCTAGGGCTTCCTGTTTCGTCGGCGCTCTGTCCCTAGTCTTGATTTCAGGTGACAGCCGACTTAGTCCCGTGTTGAAGCCTAGCTCGTCTGAGCCAGTCTGCCACAGTAAGCCTAATGTTTTGTCTGTCTTTTGTTCCTTTTGTCCGAATCGTACTTCAGTGTTGTGTGCCCGCTCCTCCGGTGTAATGTTCCTCAACACGTTGGGCTTGTTGGAGCACCAACCTCTCAAATTAAAGTGCGCGTTCTGATGTATCTTCATAATTTCACGTGCCGTATCGATCGCCTCCTCCTCAGTCGCGACGCTGTCCACGTAGTCGTCCATGTAGTGGCTTGACGTTATAGCTCGCACGGCGTTAGGGTACTGTGCTGCATACAGTCTTGCGTTGGCATCTCGGACTGAATGCGCGATGAAAGGCGAACACGATGCTCCGAAGATCATTGAAGTCATCTTATACTTCTTCGGGGGTTTATTTCGTTCCTCCCCCCGCCAGAGAAACATCTGCGCAGCTTGGTCCTGGTTTCTTATCTTGACCTGGAGAAACATTTCTTGAATGTCCGCCGTGATGGCTACTGGGCGCTCTCTGAACCGGAACAGGATCCCGGGTAATGAGTTCAGAAGGTCAGGTCCTTCCAGTAGGCAGTCGTTCAGGCACACTCCACTGTATTGATGTGCGGCGTCGAATACTAGGCGCATCTTGCCCGGCTTATTTGGGTTCACGACGGGAAAGTGCGGCAGGTACCACGCCTTCTTACTTGTATCTTCTGTCCCGTCGCATTCCTGGGCGTATCCTTTGTCAAGTAGATTCTTGACCATTGCGCTGTATTGTTCCGCGAAGCTCGGTGATGAATCCATCTTCCTCTCGATAGTCTTTAATCTTCTTAGGGCGCAGCTGTAGTTGTTGAGCATCGCAGCATTTTCATCACGCCACGGTAACCCGACTTCGAAATGATCACCGACTTTTTTCATGGTGCTGTGAACTACGTCGATCGCCTTCTGATCTTCTGGTTTGATCTTCTTCGCCAATGAAACTCCCAGGGCATCAATCTTGAAGTGCGACTTCATTAATTCTTCCACACGACGTACATCATCTGTCTGCTTCGCTGCAGACACGTCGTATAAGTGTAGCACAACTTGTCCTGCTTGTTTCTTCAGCGTGGCGCGCGGCGCGGTCCCGTGGATTACCCATCCTAGTTGAGTGTAGGAGGCCGCGGGTTCATTCTTCCCGCCCATGCGTAGTTCACGTGTAACTATCAGGTGCCAATTGTCAGCACCTATCAGTACCTTCGGTACGGCTTCTCCGTAGAACGCGTCTCTTTCTATGTCCCGGAGGTGTGGATAGTTAATTAATGTCGACCTATCCACTGCCTGACTATGAAGTTTGAGATCTTTCATAGTTCGCGCGCGCAGCTCCTGGAGTTCACCGTCTTGGCCGCGTATCTGTAGCTTGACCGCTTGGCTGTATTCTTCACGTTGTTGTGAGGTCACACCTTGAATGCTGAGAGTCGAGACCGGCCCGCTCACGTGTAGACGGCGTGTTATTTCTTCGTCGACGAGCGATACCGTTGAGCCTTCATCTAACAGGGCGAACGTTGCTACCTGCCCGCCGGGCCCTTTTAATATCACCGGACATATTTTTAACAATACACGCTGTGACACGTTGCTCGACGCGGAGACGGTCATTACTGCTTCCTGTGGCTTTGTGTTCTCGGCGTCGGTCGCTTTGTTTGTATCTTCGCTCGGCGACGCCTCTCTCTTTGCCGGCTCCTTATGTAGCAGCGCGTGATGCGGGCGGCTACAGGTCCCTTGGCCACAACGTTTAGCTCGGCAATGCTCACGTCGATGACGTTTAGTTACACACTTGAAACATACCTTGTTAGTGCGCGCCCAATCCCATCTTTCGTCGACGTTCATCTTCAGGAACTTTGCACATTTAGGTACCTCGTTGTCACCGTCACAACACAAACACTCTTGTTTTATTTCTTCCTGTTTGTCAGACGTTGCGTACACTACTTCACGACCCGGTTTCTTCCTTGAGTTCACTGGTGTGGCACATTTTATTTCTTTCTTCGAGGCGGGCGTGAGCGTCGTATTCGTGAAGGCGTATTTCATAGCTCGGTCAGCCTCCCGCATCAGGAACTTTGATAACAGTATCACTTCCGGTTCACGTGACGGTTCCATATTTTCCGAAGCGTAGTCGCACCATCTTGATTTTACGTGCGGGCTCAACTTCTCAACCACTTCACGCACTAACATCGGGTTCCTTAGGTATCCGCGGACGTCCATCTTAGACAGCACACACACTATGTTTTGAAGCTTCACTGCGAACGAATTTAAATCACTGGCCGCACTTGTGAGTCGAGGTAGCTTCTTTAAGTCTTCCATTGCTCGATCCATAAGTATCTCCGGCCGCCCGTAGTACTGCTCCAGTGTGTTTATGATCGTTTGAGGATCAGACGCTGTGTATAAGAGTGCTGACACTGCTTCCCTTGCTTCACCTTTGATACAGTTGCGCAGTCTTGCTAAGTTTTCAACTGTAGTAAACTTGCATAGCTTCGATGAGTCGTCGTACGCTGCTTTGAATGGCAGCCACTCAATAGCCGCTCCGGTAAACGTAGGCAGCTCGGTCGCTTGACGTGGCGGCGGGCGTACTTGAATAATCCTTTCCAACGTGTCGGCCAATAGTTCAATTCCTCGTCGTTCCCCTCTGGTGGGTGAGCGCGAGGCCGATCGTTGTCTTCGGTGGTCATTCCTGGCAGGTGTGGCGGCATTAATGCACGTAGTGGGTTCGACGTAGGCGGCGGCTTCCGGGGCGGTGTGCGTGGCGGCGGGATGCGGTGGCTGCTCTTCCTGTAGCCGGTCCGCGCCTGGAGGATGACTTCGGTCAACATTTTGAAGCCATTCGTCCACCCTATCTTCGCTCATGCGCACCGAGCCCTCTTCGCGGGCGTCGGCCTCTGCCTCAATCGCTGACACTTCGTATTCCAATCGCTTGTTGACGAGCGCCTTTTCCAGTTCTAGCTGCTCGTTCCTTATCGCGGCGATCCTTTTCTGTGCCTCGTACTCTGCCTTTTTTACTCGTGCCACGTCACTGCTATACGACCTTCTGGAACGTATCGTACTTGCTGTTTTCCTCACAGAAGTGTCGCGTGCAGCTGTCATAGTTCTTGCCGAGTCCTGGGTTCGTAGTGCGGGAGACGTCGCCGTGTAGTACGACGCGGATGGCGTGGCGATTGTGTTGCCATAGTCGAACGCGGTCGCGGTGGCTCTACTTTCCGGAGGAGCCGGCGCGGCGGACGCGCTACCTGTCGTCGTCGGCGCAACTCTCCCCGTCGCGGCGGTGACGGGGGGTGCGGTCGCGAGCGCGGGGGCGGCGGGGTCGGCCCCAGCCACGGGCGCACTGTACGGAGTGCGCTGGAGCGCGGACGCGATTGTCGACGGCGACCTAAGTGGATCTTCGAACGTGCGTTGGCGTCGACTGTCGTAGCCCGATTCCGACTCGTTCTCCTTGGCACTGATGCTTCTAGTCTTCATGCTTGATTTATTCATACTTGATGTCTTGAATAAATCTTCAATCTTCGCAAATCTTCAACCGGCGATCTTCTTAATTTCAATCCGGAGCGAAGGACCAGAATGTCGGGGTGGACTGTATATTTGTTGATGTTGAATTAAACTTCGGGGTGTCTTGTTTCCATAGGTTCTTGATTTATTTTCTTGACTTATTTTCCAGGGCGGCTTGCTGCTTGTTGAGTGACTGGCGAGTGTCCGTTGAATGACCAAAAAAGTGCAGCAAACCACCCTTTTTATACAACTTGCGCTAGCCGTACTCTAGCACAGGTAGCAGGAGGCGGCGGGGTGCGCGGCCCGTTATTCCGGAGCGTTCCTTTGTCCTTTGTCTGGGACCGTGCTCTGCGCCGCCTCCCTCACAATCATACTTTCTAAAATGTAACCGTTAGGTACCTAACGGTTATACCAACCGTTGGGTACCTTATTGTTCTAAATGTAACCGTTAGGTGCTTATTGTCTTTGTTACAATCTTAGCTTTCTAAATCATACTTAACTTTCTAAACCTAATCGACTACATATCTTACTTACTAGCCCTACTAGAAAATGGTCTTTATTTCATACTTAAAACTTAACATCTATGAATCTACTTTACAATATCAAACTTAAGCTACGTCGTCCGTAACACGGTGTTAGAGGCAACGTTCTGAAACTATTTGAAACATATTTAGACAACAGAAAGCAACTCACTGAAATATCCTCAATAAATACAAAAACTAAACGCGAAGAAATATTCCAATCACATGAACTTGTAGTTAAATATGGAGTTCCTCAAGGCAGTGTGTTGGGCCCTCCACTATTTATATTGTATATAAATGACCTACCTAAATCTGTTGATCAACCTGTGACTCTTTTTGCTGACGACAGTACCATAACAATTCAATGCGATACTAAAGACAAATATAAAAGTGACATTAATAATTCTCTTAAATCAATAATAAAATATTTGGATAATAATAATTTAAGGATAAATCTCAATAAAACAAATATTATGCATTTCAGTCAGCGCTTACCAACTTTACCTGATCTTAAGGTCCAATATAATGACACAATAATTAAAGAAGTCAACACTGCTAAATTCCTCGGTGTAACCATTGACAAAAAGTTAAATTGGAAAGAACACGTTGAAATTTTAAGCAAAAAAATTAGTAACTCTTCTTATGCCCTACACAAATTAGTTCCTGTGCTAAACACTGACGCATTGCTAACAGCTTACCACGGCCTAGTTTCATCGCACCTAAGGTATGGAATTATCCTTTGGGGCAATTCGACTGACAAGGACATACCTTTCAAAGCCCAAAAACGGTGTATTAGGACGATGTTTAAATTAGGTTTGACTGACAGTTGTAAACCGTATTTCATTAATTATAACATACTAACGTTACCGTCTCTGTACATATTCGAAGTTATCATGTTTGTAAAATGTAATCGGCAATTATTTCCACGCATGGCAGACAAAGTCAGTCGCGTCAGACGCGATAACACTATGCTTTGCTCACATGGTTCCAAAACAGCATTAATGCGGAAAAGTGTATTTTGCATGGCGCCTTTAATTTTTAATAAACTTCCTAAGGGATGGAGGGAACTAAGCGCACATATACTAAAAAAGCGGCTAAAATTATATCTAGCTGGGAAAGCATACTACAGTATTTTAGAGTTTTTAAATGACAAAGTGTAATATTACGAATTTAACAAATACTTACTGACATTTTATAATTTTGACAATTTATAATTAGACTATAGGACAATTTAATTCAAATTTATAATTTATTGTTTAAATTTAATTTTTAGTTTGTGTGAAAATTTAATATTGTTTTTAGCTTTGTTTAAATACCTTTTTTTTACCTACATATTTGTATGCCACAAAGGCCGAACATGACGGATCTTTTTTTGTTTATGAACAACCTGCATGCCTTGTATGTATACTCATGTTTCTACAAATAAATGTCTCTTATCTCTTATCTCTCTCTTATCGCTGTCAACAGGAACAGTGCCCAAAAGGCTGGCAGCATTGCCACGTTGTATGGCGATGCTAATTCTTTGGCCATGAGATAAGCCAGCCCTCTGGTCACGTGAAGAGTCGACTAACCGCTTGGCGATATCTCGAAAAACCAAGTCGGCACTCGGACCCCATGGCCCTAGTGTTTCAACCCCAAACGGCTCGAACATATAACTCCCAATCAGGTTGGAATATTTTCGCCGTTTGAGGTTTTCTGCACCTGCAGCAGCCGCCCCAGCACAGCCCACCCTGCTAGGAAGATGGGAAAAAGTATTTTTTTTAAATACAAAAGTAAATTATAGCGAGTGTTTTGTGCCTTTTGTTTTATCTTGTAAATGTTTTCATTAGATAATTCGGTACAAAAACATTGAAATTTGTTACCGCGAGCGATAACTTGGTCACAACTCACAATCTGACCTTTAGTTGACGTACAATTAAAATGATACAAGTCTCTACATTATTATGCAATAATTTCTATGTAATTTAAATACCTATATATCTATTAATGAGTAGAATCACTCATCATCAGTCGACACCAACGTTCTTCAATTTTCATTTACCTATATTTTTTTATAAAAATCGGGAATGCAGAATCGTTTTTTTAGTTCACAACAAAACGTAGCCTTTGATCCCGCTCACAATAAAAAATAAAACAATATACGCTAACTTCATCCAAATATTAGGTGGCTTCAATATACTCCCACCGGCCTGTGTGTCATGATCACGAACCTTTACAATAAATACCGGTTGCAAACAAACTATTAGCTATGTAAAGTCTTTTATCATAATAATTAACGCCGCTGGTAATACACAGTATAATTAACATAACTGCATATATTTGGTCTGAGTCACACGTGTGCACCCGAATTATTATTCGTTGAACTCACGCCACCAACCCTACACCCTGCGTGTACGCTGGCGGAAAAAAGTGCACGCTTTATTTAATCAAAATTGCAAATAATAATCATCGACACGCAATCTTCTTGATATTGGCATACGTTGTTAGCACGGCGCATGCGCTAGATAGTTCAGTGGCGACCAGTTTTAAATTTAGATCGGTGTCGCCGGAATTTCGCTGGCCTATTTAGACATCGCAAACGGCAGATTTTAACTGAATTCAAAGGTACAATTGTTATTGATGTTCAGTTAAATTATTCGAGTCAGTGATTTATCAGCGATCGCTCCGTGTGATGTGAAGTGAAGTGTGAGCTGTTCAGCTGTGTCAGTGGTGAGAGAAGTGCGCGCGTGGTTATGTGGACAGACTGCTGAGAATACTGTACCAAGATGTTTGGCAGGACGATTCTTATGTTGTTGTTGTTGTGGACGCAAGGTATTGTAGTTCAGTGCACATATTATACTATACTATTAGCTATCGTGCCCGGTGTGTGATCCTAGACACTATGAGCGTACGCATCCATGACACTTATGTACAGACGCCAGCACATCAACCTACTACAATCTGTCAAATTTCTTTAATAGATTTTCAACTTTATCGCTATATCATAAGGTTCAAAGTTGTTTGGGAAAATTTGACAGTTTCTGGTAGCTTGATGTGCTGGCGTCTGTACGTTGGTATAGCCTCGTACTTAGTACAGTTTTACTTTTGTAACTATGAATGAGTCATAGTAAATTATACTCACTAATCACCACACGTATTTTACGAGAAAATTAGATAGAAATTAATGAAGATCAAGCTTATTCATTAATCAAAGCTCAAGCTTTAGAAAACTTACATCACGTAATGAAATCCTATGATCCTGCTTACGTGTTAAGTTCTAAAACAATGAAAATGTCTAGATATTAATTCGTGTTTCGTGGAGTAGAACAGATAATTTGCTTTATTTCTTGAAAGCCTTATTAATGAACACGGGCTGTAACAATAACAATAGCGGATATACCTTTCACATTCTGTACCTTTATGGAAAGTAACTTTTTATTACGAAATTAATTCTTATTTTTTTTACTCTATTAAGTAAAAAATAATTGTGTTGGCACTGTTGGCAGATGTTGTGTGAAATGTTATTGAATGTCGCTATGTGCATACCTACTGTTTTTTTTTCACTCATTAGCTCATTATTTTTGCCAACAATGCTTACTAATATTTCTGGTAAAACTAAACTAAAGCTTGTGCTAGATTGGGTTCACGTCAATAATGCAAACGGGGATCGAACTCAAGACTTCTCGCACGTCATTCCACGAGTCAATACCCTAACCTTTGGCCTATTGCCTGTTTCTGGTCTTTCGAGCATATTATTTTTGTATATTACTGGCACTCATAATAATATAGGTACCCGCCTATTACTGTTCCACTTCAGGACAAAGGCCTGTTCTCCTTTTGCGAAGCAGTAATGCTCGCGAAAGAGGTGGCGGAGCGCGTGAGGGAGAGGTAATCTTTGCGCCCTCGCGCCCCTAGTCGCCACAGGAGATGGCCTGGGCGTCGTGAATCGAGAGCCGATTCTTGGCCACCGCAGGCACGGGCCTGCGGACGGCGAGCAATGGGTAGCTCTCCGTCCGGTAAGGACCAAGCCCGGGTCGACGGCGCGTTGTGTTGCAGCACTGACTGATGGGGACCGCTAGGGCCGATGCCTGCCAGGGTCACGGGTTGTTCGAAAGAATTACCGCGGCCCATGACACCGGCAGCCCAAAAAAAAAGGGCAGTGACCTCTTTTTATACGGAGATCGCTTGGCGATTTCACACTTGTATCACTACATAATATAAAACAAAGTCGCTTACCGCTGTCTGTCCCTATGTATGCTTAGATTAGCGGTTTTTTTAATAGATAGAGTGATTCAACATTAAGGTTTATAATACATGCATATTGATGTAGAGAAAAGCCGAGAAATTCAAAGATTAGTAATGTGATGTCGTAACCAACATATTTTTGTGCGCTTGCAGTTCGCCGGGTCAGCTAGTTAATTATAAGTTCAAGTTTCCTTAAAATCTTTTCCTTCACCGATGTCAGTTATGTCCAAGATAGATAGTACATAAATATTATTGAATCTCACTATGTGCTTATCTATTGTTTTTTTCACTAATTAGCTCATTATTTTTAATATCTTGTTGGCACTAAAATGATGAGCTCATTTGTCAATATTGCTCTATTATTTCTGATAAAACTATAAACTATGCTAAAGCTTGTGCTATGATTATGCTCATGTCAAACGGGGATCGAATCCATGACTTCTCGCGCGTCATTCTAAGAGTCAACGCCCTAGCTTTTGGCCTGTTGCCTCTTTGTCATATTGTTTAGAATAGAACACTCTATTAGACACACCACATTATGAATTACAGATATAATTAATTATATTCTTTCGAGCGTATTAATAACAATACCAGCCTATTAATATCCCACTGCAGGGTAAAGATCTCTCCTCATACAGAGAAGGCACGAGCATTGATCACCATGCTAAGGGTTGGTGATGTCAGAATCATATTAACTTTAAGTAGGTACCTATACATCTGCCCTTCGGGCAATACAGGCGTGGTGTTATGTTATTAACTATAAGACAAGGTTTTCTTGTGCAATGTCAGTTATAAAGAGAAATTACATCGGAATTGAAATGGTCACATTGGTAGTTGCCCGGATTTGAACGCACACCCTTGTGCATGAGAGGTGGTGAGGCTTTAACCACTGGGCCATCACGACATTCATTCATTCGACATTTATATATTACTGGCACTAATATCAACGTTATTTCAATGTTTTTCAGATTCAGTAAAGAGCCTTCGTCTGGTAGAGCTCCGGGTACCTACACATGAGCCCGAAGGTGGCATGGCCCTCCTCGGGTGCCAGTACGACATGGAAGGGGACAGCCTGTACTCCGTCAAGTGGTACAAAGACGGACACGAGTTTTACCGCTACGTGCCTAAGAATGAACCTCCTGTATATTACTTCCCAGTGACTGGAGTTAATGTTGAAGTGAGTGGAAAGTAATTCATTCAATTGTTTGATCATTCACAGCGACAACCGCGACTGGGTTCGATTCCCAGGTCGAGTGTTATTGGGTTTTTCCAAATGGAATTTCGCAGTAGCAGCTCGAAATCTGGAGTTGTGCCCGATTGATACCTACATGGTCCTTAAACATAACTGGCGAAATATTGGTATAGGTATAGGTAGGTACCTACTATAAACCTCTACCCAACACTTAGGGGGATACAGGAGCGAAGTTCTGTAAGCTATGTTTATATAATTATAATTAACAAAGAATTCTTTAATTCATTCGACTGAATTTATTAAAGAAATCTTCGTAATTAACATTATATCATTACATTCCGAATGTAGCTAATGTTGGACATTATAACATTGATTTTAAAACAAATACAATATTTTTAATACCAATTTCTTATCGGTAGGCTATTTTTGGTTATCTCAATACTCGTGTTTTACACAATCAGGCAGTTTTATGTATGACTACAAGACTTTGAAATACTAACAAATAAATGGCACCATGAGCAATAGGTATATTGTTAGCCCCGCCACCCCGTCGCATCGCAACGCCTACCCGCGCTATTAGTTGGTTTTCGCTAAGTGTTCTTTATTACTTTTTTTCTTATTGCTCGGTTCTTAAGGGTCACAGCGTGGTGTTAAATATCCTATAGCAGCTCTCTCAAGAGTTGTAGGTACTATTAAATGCAAAAAGAATTTTTCACATCCGATCGGTAGTTCCAGAGATTAGCGGAAAAAAACAAACAAAAAACCGGTCAAGAGCGAGTCGGACTCGCGCACCGAGGGTTCCGTACCATCATGTTTTTAATTTTTTATCGACGAGGCCTATATTAAATGTCGTCGCTTAATGCTTTAATATGAAGTACAAGTAATTTTGACACAGATAATATCAGTGTTAACATTTAACAATGTAACTGTCAGTGTAGCAACCAGTAGCATTGTTAGATGGCATCAAAATGTCAGCTAGGCTAGGTGCCAATAAATCATTAAATAAATTATTCATAAATGTGTCTATCGTACGATGATTCGCTGTAACCGACAAAGGGCCGACCTTTGACCCTCTTTCAGTACTGGCATAATATGCTTATGCTGAAATGAAAAACTATAAAAAAAAAGCGGCCAACTGCGAGTCGGACCCGCACACAGAGGGTTTCGTACTCCGTAGAATATTTAACACTACATAAGTATTTATTATTAATTGTTGTTATAGCGGCCATAAATTGTTAACTAATTGTTCCATATATTGGGTTGTGGAGGTCAGATAGGCAATCGCTCCATGTAAAATACTGGTATTCAGCTGCAGCCGGTTAGACTGGAAGCCGACCCTAACATAGTTGGGAAAGGGCTCAGCAGATGATAATGTTGTTATAGCGGCCATATTAGGTACCTATCCTATTACGGTTCACAAGATACAGCCCTGTGACGGACGGACAGACGGACAGTGGAGCACAGTACCTAATAGGGTCCCGTTGGTACACTTTGGGTACGGCACCATAAAACATTCAATTGTTTTAACTTTAAGTGATTGGAAATTCGATTTTTCGATAAATTTTATGTATGTATTTCCGGATTCATACAGGTAAGTCAATAACCCGTTGGCTGCGTAGGTATACATTACCAATTTATTGCTGTATGTTTGTGCACGAATTGTGTTTGCAGCAAACACACCTGTCGAGTGAAGTTATATGAAAATGTATCAGTGCGGGTTTACAAACAGCTTCCTTTATTATTTAATTTACTTCAGCTGAGAGTCAGATGTAAAGAAAAATAATTTATACTAAATATACACTTTTGAAAGGAAAGAAAAAAAACTCTATTCCTAAAAGTCCGTTGGACGAGAATGGGCAAAGGAAAATCCTTGAAGAGTTTTCCGAAAGTTCCGTCAATACAATACACACAACACAAAAACACACAACAACAATAACAGCAACGACTACAATATTTTTTTAACATTAATTAGATAATAAAGTGAAAACGATGCACCTAGAAATAAAACTGACCTACCTAATTAATAGCCTCCCCGATCGTTTTCGGTCACGGTGGCCAATCTCAATGGAGAAACAAACAAACACAGGTGCAATCTCTGTTCCTTTACTCTCATAGTCCGATGGGAAGGCAATCCGACACGACCGGGGAGAGTTCAGGCGCACGACCAACGGCTTTTCCTTTTTTTATGCACAGGGGTATTAAACCGCCAACTTTCAAACTTCGGACTGTTACTAAGAAATTCCTAATGGAAAACCCAATAACACTTTGTCCGACCCGGGAATCAAACCCAGGACCCCACGCTTAGCAGTCACGCTTGCAACCACGAGACCAACGGGGCAGTCAACCTAATACAGCCTACTGTATTATGTAGGTACAGTTTTATTTCTAGGTGCATCGTTTTCACGTTTTGTTTTACCTATGTAGGTACCGTTGCTTGATTTTCACCTATGCAAATCAAGCAACGGTACATAGGTACATTAATTATGTTGATGAGCTACATGGTACGCAAATTTAGATAAATATTGTAACCGTAGAGGATAATTACTAACATTATATCATGTATGTAGCACTAATACATAGTTCGTTTCCATCATTGACCCCACTTATAGCTGATGATGAACTTATTTAGTGTCGTCAGTAATACATAGCTATTAGGTAACAATGTAGCAAGTAGAGCAGTGGTGGCCAAGTGTTGACGGCCGCGACTTACGAGTTGTAGGTCGTAGGTTCGAACCCAGACCTCTTTACTCTGTGTAAATTATATCATCACCACTGCACTCAAAACGGTGAAGAAAAACATCGTGAGGAAACCAACATGTCCTAGAACCAAAAATTCGAAGACATGTGACATCTACCAACCCGCACTGGGCCCGAGTGGTGGATTACGGCCCACAGAGAAGGGCCTCTTCTAAGAGGCCCGTGTCCCAGCAGTGGGAACATTATAGGTTGATTATGTTAATACTGTATTAGACAAATCATTAGCAAATAGGCACTTACTTTATATGTGAAATCCTCATCTTCCTAGCCTTTCTTCAACTAGTCTAACCGGATGGAGCTGAATACAAACAAAATATTATGACGTGAAATAAAAAGTAATTTTATCTTTTCTTTTGTCTTGCATTAACTCTTGTAGATAAGTATTAAGTACTGTTCCTGTTGTTAAGAAATCATTGTTATTTATATACTTAAAATATATTCCCAATGACACAGATTACGTAGAAAAGGTGTTTTTTATAGAAACTTCAACATATGGAACCGTTCTGTACAGTGACGCCATTGACTGAATTTGATGTATTTTTAATCTCCGTTACGTTTATGATGGAATAATTCAACTGTCGCAAAATTTTAGTGTTGAAATTATTTGTTATAGGTTATGTGTATGTTTTTTTCTTCTGACCCTTATAATATGTTTTGGTCTCTATAGCTCAATATTCATGCTGTAGGCACCTGCTAATGTAGCAACTCTCTTTTTGATTTTTGTATTTCATCGAACTTGTTACAAACAAACTTCAGAGTCGTCGTCATGGAAAATCTATCCGTAACTTCTGAACAACTATTCGGAATATCAGCAATACTTGGAAGAACTCCGAACTCACTAACTAAGTAGTTGCTCTTTACGTCGACAGTACGAATACACAGACCTTCTTCAGCATGTTCACGAAAAAAAAATCTTGTTTTATCTATACAACTAGTTTTTTTTTATAATATGAATAGATAATTATGATATCCAATCAAAATGTTTTTCTTCAGAGTGTAACTTATTGATTGCTCTGAGATTCCCGCCATCTTTCGCCTCCTGTCAAATCACTTTTTTGTTTTTTTTTTTCGTTTTATGGCTTCGCAAGAATGTCTGAACGGTCATGTATATCATTAATCAAGATGATTATTCCGATTTCGACCGTTAATGTGACGTTATTTTAGTGTATGTACACGGTAATACGGGAAGTTGTGGCTACGGTAATT
The DNA here is from genome assembly GCA_963082905.1 of Oligia fasciuncula. Classification (NCBI taxonomy): domain Eukaryota; kingdom Metazoa; phylum Arthropoda; class Insecta; order Lepidoptera; family Noctuidae; genus Oligia; species Oligia fasciuncula. The sequence continues at coordinate 6,975,856 of OY720395.1, read as the reverse complement.
CACGGTGTGCCGCGATAAACAATACGTACTCGTAGATACCTATGTTCTGTATCTGTATTACGTATATTTACGAATGAAGTACTAGCCATACATTGTTACATAGTACACGACTGGAAAGACGTCTTTTCCAATACATGACAGCATTCGTACTTTCCAACGTATTCTGAGGTGTATTATTATTTGGTAGGCGTATCTTGGTCTACAACAAAATTGATCTAGTATCTTTTAGTTGCTGAAGACACGCTATTTGACTTAAAATTATCTACTGTTTTTTAATAGATTTAACTATCTTTCTATTGCAGATAGCGCGCTCTTCAAACACAGTGGTGGCGCTGGTAAACCTGACGCAGGAGTCGTCAGGACACTACCGCTGTGAAGTGAACGGAGAGGCGCCGAAATTTGCTACCGTATATAGACAGAAATACATTAATATACACTGTAAGTTAGTGTTTTAGACTGTTGCATAACACAAATGTGTCGAATACACACTTGCCTCTTTTAAGCAAGACTCGAATCATATTATTATCAAGAGGATATTAGTATGGATGTTGTTTGCTAGACTTTCTCAACGAGAGATCCTCGAAAAAACTTGTTAAGAATAGGTTATATTCCCATATTTATGAATAAAAATAACTTTCCGTTCAGTTACTGTAATGCTATTCTAGGCCTATGTCCAGCAGTGGACGTCTTTCGGCTGAAATGATGATGAATGATGAATGCTATTCTGTAAAAATCTCACCGTGAAAACTTAGGTGAAGTGAGCTCAATAGTGAATGAATGAATGATTTTATTTAATTCCTTTACAGATCAAAACAATAATACATTGCCCCACAAAACTGCTTACGCAGTTTAACTGTGAGAAAGTGTCAATCCCTAGTTCATCAGATGAAATGACAACTCACTTTAAGCTCACTTCACCTAAGTTATCACGGTGTTCGTTTTACAGAATAGCACCGCTGATGATGAGATGATTAACTGATTTCATTTCAGTACTTCCAAAAAGCGGGCCCCGCGTGGTGGGTCTCAAAGAGACGTACAATTTCGACGACATGGTGGTCGCAAATTGTTCTCTGCCTCCATCCCGTCCGAAGGCTCATCTGCAGTGGCTCGTGAACGATAGGCCTGCGCCCTCTTCCTACGTCCTGGGACCCTGGTACCGGGTGTCGGCTGAACGACCTGATGCTGCGGAAACTATTCTGCAGCTTAGCTTCTTCGCGACCACCTCTGATTTTGTTAATGGAGCCATCAAATTAAAAGTGAGTGTTTCGGTAATAGGTAACAGTTTAATAACATAAATTTATTATTGATGGTAGATCCACTTGATATTAGTAACGATTAATGCTTTACCTCGGAACCCAGAAGGCCAATTCCCGTGATAAAAAAAAAACTTCAAAATCTAGTCGCAATCTAATCTCAGCGACTATCAATGATAAACGCTTGTCAAAAATGTAGGGAAATTAGATGTATTTTTTTACAGATTGAGACTGACATCAGACTGTGAACGTTCTAGAAATTACGAGAATTTGTCCCTCAGATATTTGCCAGAAACATGAAACTTGCAAAAGAATGTATTATCACATAACCGGGACCCTAAGTGCGTAACACACTATTACTCTCAATTTGAATCATTTTCAAATATATTTCTAATCCATTGCTCCATATATTCGAAAAATGTGTCTGCCTAACAACGCAATGAATGTTGTTGAACTGTCAAAATGAAACCCATTGCTACTGACAGTGCATGTGTTACGCAATTACCATGAGGCATCAGTCTGGCAAAACAACTTTATAAAAAAAAACGAAAAATGTATTTTACGTTTTCTCCAAACTCGAGTCTCCTTTGACCTTTTTTTGTATCCCACTTTTCAGTTTTCCGTAGTTTAGTTTTTTGAATTCCATCCCATAATTTTCATTTGTTTATGTTTGTTTTAGTGCCAGGCTACGATAGCGCCGCTGTACCAAAGAGAAACAGAGTCCACCCATTACATTGCGCTTCCTTATAATATCGCTACGGATGCGCTTGAGGCAAAGGAAATCAAAGGTGGGTAAAGGTAAATAAAAGTGTACATACAGCCTGTAAAATGCAGATAAGTGAATAATATAAATATACCCACTTTTGTTCCTCAAGGGCCTCATAACTAATTAATCCTTATGATTCTGCTTGACCAACGAATCGGTGATCGCAATGGTTCAGTCCATTGGAATATTGCTATTAGCAGTCTTTTATATTCTCATAACGGAAGAGACAAGTTTGCATACTCTTTCAATCCAGCAAGTAAGCCACCAAGTTATACTTATAAAATCATGTAATTTATAATGCTTAATATTTTATTTCTTGTCTTATTTTCAGACATTGCAACTTCGGTGGACAATTCGTTAGCATCTTTACTTATACCATTTATTTTCTTAATTTTAATATAATAGCATCGTGATATTGTTTTACTGCAGTAAAGCTTAGGTGGCCAGAAATCTGCACAAAATGTCTCAAATTATTTGTTCAACAAATCTTTCACGGTTCACATTTCAAGTGTTTTGTGGCGAAACGTGGCGAATACAGTGTAGAGCGTTTTAGATACGGTAAAACAATTCTTTGGAAGTTCACAAAACTTGAACATCAGGAAATGTACGTGTAGGTTAGTTGTACATACATATGGAGTAAGTAACTAGGGAAGTTGGTCTGCCACGAAGCAAAGCGCTCGCAAACTTGAATTCTGTCGTTTCGGAACGTAACAATTATACTGCCTTAGTATGGTGTGCACTATGCTGGGGAGAATTACTCTGCATCGCTCGTTGAACAGTGTCCATGTGCCAGAGAGGTCGAATCACGGAATTATAGTGGAATTTTGTGTAAATATGATTATATTATTATCAGAGATTAAGTAACCATACTCGTAGGTAAAGTAATTTTATGGAAAAAATCAAAGCCCAAAATCGGCCTCTCAACAAAATATTTTAAAAGTATGGAGTTCTAACAGTATTTTTGTGCAAGGTTAACCTCTCAAAGTATACAAAAAACGAACTACACAGAGACTTATAAATAGCCACATAAGCTTTTTCTCAGCTGACGTATGAAGTGCGGTTGTGTGTCCTGAAAGACAAATTGCGGGCCGAATCTTTTTTATTTCCTTTCCAATAAAAAGTAGTCGACAAGCGAAATATTTTCGTTCTCTTGGTCGAGATGCACTTTCTAACAGCGAATATCTACTAAAGAACCCCTTTTACACTACACAATATTTAGGGACTGATATTTAGATGATGTGATTTTTTTAATAAGGATTCTTACTCCCTTTCTCTTATTACACCATCCGGGTTTAGGGAAAGGGTTCCCTAAATATCGCGTAGTGTAATAAGGCTTTAAACCCTGCCAATATTTTATGCATTTGAACTATTTATATCTTTAATTTAACTGCCAACTTGGACTGTGTAAATTTTTGGCTGCCTTTCAGACGAATGTAACAAATAAAGACGTAAGTTATTTTTCGACGTAGATTTTAATAACGTAACAAAATAAGTACTGCAGAACTATATAAATAATAGTAATAATACCTATCCATAAGCATAATAATTATTATATGGCTTTAACATGTAATCGTGAAAAACAAGCTGAGCTTGAAGTCGTGTAGATTAATAACGAGTAAGAAATAATTACAACGACCAAAATGTGTAGGTAAAATAATTTTAGCAAATCCCGCGAGATTGTGGTAAGATTTGGATTTCTAGGCCTATTATTGTAGTATTTAATAAAACTTTATGGCACTAATCTATGCGCACTTGAAAGATTAAAGTTTACTAAAGTTTGAGATACGTATGAATCTCGTCCTTTTCTGACTCAGTTTAGTAATCTACCCATGTTATTTTACATTTATGTTTTTTTCGTGATATTTTGATGCATTCGAATGTAATAATTATATTGTTTTCTATGCATTTACACTATTATATTCTTGAATTGTTTTTTTTAATATTAATGTGTGAAGGTGATACCATACCTACTAATTAGAAGCATTGTGATAGCGATATGACTGCTTTGCATGAATACCGATTTTACTTTATAAATAAAGGTACTAGTGAGTTACAGAAACAAGTAGTTTTTTTACATAATTTATTTACAAAGCTATACAATTCATTTAGGTTTGTAAGTTTTGAACTTACTGAAGCGTTTTGTGTCTATGTTTAGAGAGTCGATGTCGTTGTTTTGTTATCAATATCCGGAGCCCCGAGGGCCGCTGGGACCACCGCTGGGGTAACCTTCTTCTCCATTGCCTCCACCGTTCTGAGATCCTGGGCGTCCTCTGCCGCCGTTCTGTCCACCTCTACCTCCTTGTGGTCCACTCGGGCCTCCACTAGGGTAACCGCCGCCATTACCTCCATTACCCCTAGGGAAACCTGCATTGTTTCCTCCAGGACCACCACTGGGATAGCCTCCGTTGCTTCCTCCCGCACCACCACTGGGGTAACCACCGTTACCACCCTGTGGGCCTCCACTTGGATAGCCATTTCCTTGGCCACCACCGTTCAAATCTTCTGCACCACCTTGGGGTCCGCGGGAGCCTTTACCATTCCTTCCATTACCACCACCATTACCATTACCACCAGGTCTTCCACTGGGGTATCCCATGAAGCCTTGACTTCCCGAATCTCCCGCTCCAAAGCCACCTTCTTGGTATTGTCCAGGGCTACCTGACTGATCCTGTCCAGATCCTGGGTAACCATCATCATCACCAGGACGGCCTTGAGTGTACCCTTGGCTTCCACCTTGTGATCCTCCACCTCCTGCAAAATAGCATATTTGAATTAATATATTATATACCTACAATTAACATAATTATTTAGATTTTATTCTAACTAGGAACCTTTTAGTTTTGATCAAAGTTTATGAGATATTTTCAGAAATTATGAACTTTAAATGCCTCTGCTTATATCATCATATCAATAGAAGTTGTAATAATAATAAGTATTAAACATTACCTCGACCAAAACCGTTCCCTGAGCCTCCATTACCACCACCTGAACAAAAAGAAATATAAATGAAATAAACTGAACACTCATTAAATACAAATTTCAACCAGCAAGTGAAATCAATTACCAACAGCTTTGTTTAGGTAATGCGCAGATCAGTTCACACTAATTTTACAACGAAAATAGCTAATTTGAAACAACAACCATTTTCCTGTTATAGTGGAAGATATTACGAAAATTAAAAGGAGTATTTGTGTATAAAAGTTTCTATTTTGGATCAGGGACAAATCGTTTTTCATTACGATTTCATGACTAAAGCAACTGATTTCTGATAAACTTTTAAAGTCTTGTATATATTCATGAATGAGAAATCCTGGAATATTTTTAAATGCATCCTAGCATAAAAGATATAGGTACACAGGTGTCGTATCGCCAACCAAGATAATGAACCAACCCTCGTATCGGATCTGAGGCATGTATCCCTGCAGGCCGGCTTCGTACTCGACAACCTGTCTTCTGCCATCGGGCAGCACTACGTTATACTCCCCAGTGGCCAGGTCGCCATCACGCTGCTCAGAATGACCAAATTTAGTACCTGTCTGAGCGTCGTCCACCTCATAGCTAAACTCGTATTTAGCCGGCTCCTGAAAAGCAACAAAAATACGTATATTATTATGCTTATACACAATAATATATACAACAAGTTCTTACCCTGTCTAAACAAAAGGTTGCATGGCCTTTTTCTAAGAAAGACGTGTATAACAGCAAAGCTCTTTTTTATTTGATGAGAGAATCTTATTTTTTGCCTAAAGTTTAATAGTTGAGTATGCTCAAGAAGTTAAATACTTACATTAGATTGTCCATCATCATAACTTGATCCACCACGACTATTGCCTCTCCCACCCGGACCGCCGGCACCACCGGGACCTCCAGAGCCGCCAACAAAACCAGGCGCACCATACGAAGATGATGGCTGACCACCAAGCCCACCGTTGAATCCACCTTGTGACTGAGCAGAGGCTTGAGAACCAGCACTAGGAGTTAGATAACTCGAGTCTGGTGTTTGAGATCCTTGGCGTTGGCTGCCTGACTGTCCACTGCCAGGAGATGAGAACCCACCAGTAGGTGGCGGGCCATATGAACTGTCTGGTCTTTGACCGAATCCTTGACCTGCCCCGTTTGATCCTCCTTGCTGATTTGGTGAACCGTAAGAGGATTGCGGCCGCCCTCCTCTAGCACCTGGACCACCAGAACCACCTCGACCACCAGGTCCCCTTCCATTGCCTCCATTTCCGCTATTACCGCGGCCTGGTGGTCCGTATTGTGAATCGGGTGTGCTTCCTTGATTGAAATTGCCTTGTCCTTGTAGAGAGCCAAAACTTTGAAGACCTTGTCCATTGCCTCTTGATGATGGTGGACCATACTGCGTGTCAACAGATGGGCCTGTTTGTCCGTTAGAATAAGAATCTTGAGGTCCAGAAGGGCTTAAACCACCACCAGGTTGAGATCCTCTCCCTGATCCACCATTACTTCCAGGTGGTCCATACTGCGAAGATGGTCGACCACCAGAGCCAGATGGAGGGAGGTAGCTGTTTACTGGAGGCTCGCATTTGCTTGCCGGCCACGCAAGTGCGCTTAGCAAAAATATGTACTGAAAAATTTGAAAATAATTTGTTTAAAGTGATACTTTTATAATTATAATATATAATTTAATTATATTTTTTTTAATACCCACAATTCGAGGTGATGCTACACTCAGCCAAAAGTGAGATTTTTATGTACGGCGGGCTAGGAGAAAGAAGAAGAGCTTCGTCGTACTTACATAGTTATCGGGAAACTATACGCACAAATAAAAAGGTGCAAAATAATATTTGAACTGCCTATATGACACATACGCACATAATTATGACACAACCAATAAGTATGACACATAAATAAATATAAACGAATACTTACTAAAATCATCACTGGGGAGCTTTCATGAAATCTTAAAGTAAACTAAGCTCTGAAGATGTGTTACTTTACAAAGTTTTAGCTTTTGAATACATTAAATTTGAATAGTCGCTGTTTATATAGGAAACTTAGTACTGGTGAGCGTGATACCGATACGATGCAAGAGCTCACGCGTGAGTTTGCGTCTAGTTTCGTGCATCTGCCGAGCGGCCGTCACCGCGGCGCCCGCGACGCGTCACCGTGGGACTCCCAAGCTGGCGCGGGCGCATGCAACGAGAAATAATGACTCCGTTACGTGATGAATAGGTACCTACATACAATTAATATCGACAAAACGCTCCCATTTACTTTAAAGTAAATGTTTGTCTGTCAGCCGTTCTGTCAGTGCAGTATTTATTACCTGAGAAAGAATTTTCAACATTATTGTAAATATCAACTTTTACGGGATTGATTTGTCAGTTCTTTGGATGTTTCATGCCACTGAAACATGCCATAGAATTTCTGTCCCGGGCCCTCCAATTCTATTTGCATCCATTCCCTCTACACACAAATTGGACTATCTTGTTCTATGGACATTCACGTGTGTGCTTCAAATTGAATGCTTATAGGAACAATCTCGTGTTGGATGGCAATGAATGGGCTAAGCACGCTACGTAGGTACCTAAATAATTATAAACTGCACGCAATTTATTCTTGTATTATTTCTTTCTTTCTTTCTTTTTTTTCTTTTTTTTTTCTTTCTTTCTATTCTTTCATTCGATTACTTACATAAAATATTTTTTTCTAATGTAGCTGTCACCGAGTTTCACTACTGAATATATTCGTATCCATGTAAGCTATCTAACTATGCAGTTTATGCCTTATGTTTAAAACATAAAACCTTATAGGAAATAATCGCAATCATTTCCAAATCTGATAGTATACATTGCCGTCACGCATCGTCTAGAGAGGTCCTAGCAATACACCACATTTTTCTCTTACGAAGGACACATGAGCGACATCGAGTGACTATCACTAAACTTTAGGCTACGTCTGTACATACGAGTCCAGATAATAACATAATAGTTATAAACTGCGTACAACAACATTACAAGCCATAAGACACAAGCGATGATGAGTGAAGATAAACCGTCTTGTCGACGTTAAAGTGTTTTAGGTCAGATCTAAGAACCTTTCCGTCACCTTCCAAATATCTCTGTGACGATTATAGCCTTCTGATGACTCCTTGGGATTACTGTGATGTGTTTGTGATGAATGATGACAATAGCTGAAGTGTAGTTACCACAAAATATAAAGACGGCGTGAATCTGCTCAGCAGGACGCTTGTCTTACGAACTAATTTGGAAAAGAAGCATATGGAAGATTGGTAGGCCCTAATATTGGTATAAAGACGTACTTAATTAAAAAAAAGAAGCAGAAGTGGAGGACGGAAAATGAGGATGGTTTTTAGAAAAACCCTTTACTAACAAGTCAAAGACTATGGAGATGTTAGAGGATGGGTAGATACTGGCTAGATACAAACTTTATGGATCCAGGCAAAGCCAGGCGTTCTGATGTTTATTACTAATATATGCGGTTGTTTATAAATGGAACATTGTATCCGTGATGTCGGGCCGTGCAGTGATCTGTGTCATCCTCGCTAGTTAGCTAGTCGTGAGTGTGCGCGTTGCGACAGAGGCAAGCCGCCCCTTACCTGCGCCCGCGCAGCGACACCGACGCGTTGATAACGTACTGCGAAACTTTACACTTATAATGAGGCTTATGAGTTCACGATTTTTGGAGTCGTTATTATTGTGTCTCGAATCTCATAACAGTGTATTTACGGTTATTACTGTTGTACTCGCACCTATAATGTCGTGTGCAATTATTGAGCTTGTTCTACACTCGTATTTCATGAAGCGGTAGTGTACGTTTTGGGGGATTCCTTTTATTATTGAGCTTTAGAGGTATGACCAACAGAAAGTTCTTCATCACATTTTTTTTTCTCTGTTTCTTTCCTACTTTCGTTCTCCATAAAAAAGGGATGATCCTCTCCGAACAGATGGAATAGGTAATGGTCGCAACTTTTATTCTTTACTCTTGCTATCTTAATATCGGTAGTTGTTGTTGTTGTCTCGGTTGTTTTTCGTATCCGGTAACATGTGCGTCCAGTTTCTTGACCGTACGAACTCCATTGCATATCATACATTTGATACAATTTTATTTATCTTTCTAGATCTCAGGAGTTCGCATGAATTGTTCGTAAGATCGATTGCCAATTTGGACCTAACTACTCAAGGTATAGTTGCAACGTGTAATGAGTATCGGACCTCGAACTGATATGGGCATTACCTGTTCATTCTCACAAACCAATCTTGACATTAGAGCCGACTTCGATACTTATGTTGCATGAACAACTGTCATATTCTAGTAAAACATATTACGAATATTCTCCGGCTAATGAAGCCATTACAATAGATTTCAATCCGAGACGATAACATTAATATTCGCGTGGATACATGCTCTATATATATTTAATTAATTCCACGAAACCACAAGACCTGCTTTGGTTCATGTAAGCATTGCCTAATAAATAGCCTAATACGATTCGTGAGTTACTCGCGGACTTACTGAGAATCGATGATCCTCATTGTTCATCATTATCAGCTATTCCTAATGCATAAATCCTACATCGTTATGGCCGAGGCTGGTACAATTGTGTTGCACTCTGTGTCAATACTGGAAAGTGGGTCAGCGAGACAGATTGATGACGTATGCTAGCACATCGCTCCAACCGGCGACCCTTTGTCAATTGTATGTACGACGTCCCTGCTGTATGTTCACTTAAATAGATTGAATCGTCCTGCCTGGCTCTTTAGAATATCTGCAGCCAGCGTATTTGCAACTTTGATTATTTTGACGACTGTCGTAATATTACCGTTGGTCTTGCTACATACCCTTGTTTGCTGATGAGCTTAATGCGCTCTTATTAAAAACTGCAAGTCTTATAGTGCTAGAAACTATGTCTGGGCAGGACCTCCTTTCAATTCATCATCTACTTTGTCTTTTCCCAAATGAAAAAATTGTTAGAATAAGCTTCCTGACCACAACAATATTTTACACAAATGTCATATGACATTATACAATAATAATCCCACAGCATTTGTGGTGGTAAAGAGAGGTTTATTTAGGGTTTTGACTCTATCTTCTGAACTAGGCGAGGCCTGTATCTCAGAAGATCAAAGCTCAGAAGATAGCACTCGGCTGACAATTCCGTTATTTTATAACCTAAAAACATTGTGTGCTACTGCATTAATTTATTAATATCTATATAAATAATCTTAATAAAAACTAAGTAGTGAATAAAAGTGTGTGTGTGTGTGAACCAAAGAGATTTAAGTTTAATGCAATATTTTTAATATACTTTAATAAAAAAAATCTAGTCCTATCTTCAGATTGACCGCGGTATTGACTTGCAGATCGAGCGATCCGTGCGAACATCGCGCAGTTTTTAGGGTTCCGTACCAAAATGCTAAAACGGAACCCTTATGGTGAGTCTCAGTTTGTCTGTCTGTCACAGCTGGATATCCTACTAATGCTAAACTTGAAATTTGGAATAGTTTTAGATGACGCTTACCCAACTATTTGCAAATAAGAAAGAAATAAAAATATATGTAAATTTTTTGCAACAGGGACTGAAAAGGGGTCTGAAAAATTCGAAGTGGGGCTACTAGGGCATGTGGGGTATCTTAAGAAAGAGCGCAGTATGCACATTCTCAAACCTTTTTTCTGTTTATTTTTAGGCCGCATATTTTCCACTTTTGATGAAAAAAGTAAAAAAAATACCCCCCTTATCTCCGAAGTTTGCAAAGTGAAAATTCTGAAATTATTCTATGTGATAGAAGTTTATGTAAAGATTACAGGAAAAATTTAAATCTCTAAATAGCACACTTTTTCAGAAATCATCAACAAAAGTTACATTAGTTCCACTATCGGTCAAGAGATGGCGCTGACATAAAACTGCAATATTCTACACCGCAGTGCAGTGTTAAAATTCTCTGACGAATATAGGCCTCGCTGATGAAAAATTAAAAACATGATGGTAAGAAACTGTCGGTGCGCGAGTCCGACTCGCTCTTGACCGGTTTTTGGTAAGGACACGGCCTTATAGTTTAGCTATGTTTATTATTCAAATAACTACGAAATTAATTTAGGTTCGCATCGCAGGTATTTGTGTTGTACTTGGATACTTTCTTAAATTGTTAACTGCCAAATCGGACTATTGTTAGTGCCTTAGGTACCTACATACAGTATCTATAGTTGTTCATTTTCTATAGACTACTACGAGGAGTGCCTCAAACATTTAATTTAGTAAAGTGAAGTGTCATGAAAACCCAGTCGCCGACTGTGACGGACGCTTTTTTCTACAAAATAGATTACGGTAGATTCCTCGAAAATACAAGAAACTAAGGGACCTTGACAATCAATCTCAGTCGAAAGTTTACTTACCTACAGTTCACATTGAGATAGTACTACCTAAAGGGCAAAGGGTGTACAATAAAAAAAAAATATTCGTTTTATAATTATTTTTAATTCTCATCTACTTACATAATAATTACCTATAACATTTTATTTACAGAAACAACATAATATCCAATTGAGTGTTTTATTTTTCAATATGGCAGATAGATAGGTAGGTAGGTATACAATATAACATTAATGAAAACAGTAAGTACCTACAACGCATTTTACACAACCGAATGAAATCCTGACACCAATTATTACTATTGTAGAGTATAATTTACACGTGAAGTCCCAGCCTTCGGAATCCGAAACCGATATAAAGCAAAGTGTTTTTATTCCAATATAATTTCCATCCAAACTTACATTTTTATTTTTATAACAAGATGGGACAGTAAGTTTATGTAAATAACATTGCTTTTGTCGTAACGATTTCTTTTTAGCAGAAAAGTATACTAATATTGAAGACAGGTTTCCCAGAATTCAGAGAAAAAATTCTAAAAACCAATGTTTGTTTAAAAGCTATCAATGTTTTCCATTGCTGAAAGTTGCATAACGGATACAGCTTCAAATAAACAACTACGGTTCTCGGTTCCATTAGTAAGTAGTATACTACACAATGATCGTTTACTGAACAGATTTCTGTCATTTTCAATATATTAGGTAATTTTTTATCTATTTTTTTTTTTATATACGTAATTAAAGTCACACTTCCGCTGCGTGTACAGACAAATCGAACCAATATTGACGAAGTAGATCTACTACGCTAGACCTTACACATGCGCGACTGTATCCGTGCGTAGATTTGTGATATGACCACGATTTTCTCCCACAATCTAATTTAACAAATAAACAATGTTTTATACATAATAGTAAAAATTCAGTGTAGGTCTTATGATTTTAACAACCCAATTAGAACATTATTGTTCTAATTGGGTTGTTTGTTTAAACTGTAGGTGTATTTTTGAACAATCAACGTTATAATAAAGTAGAAATTGGACTAAAAATAAATATCTTTAACAAAACATCGTCATACTTATCTACTATGTTATCTTAATATTAATATCACTATGGTACTTACTTCTTACGGTTACCTCAGCTATCACAGTTCAAATGTGCTATCTACCTACATCTACAGTAGGTACCTACTACTTAGAAATTACATTATTCTATTTACATTGTATCAAAATATATAGCTAAATATAAAAGCTTTTACTTGACCTTTTATTTTGAACTGCAAAGTTAGCTTTCGTGGAAATATCAAGCATCGTTTCTTCGCTCGTTTCGCTATGATTTTAATAATATTATTAAAAATGTATAACGGGCCTCTGCGAATTGGCTTTGGCCGTACGCCTCCTAAAGCTCTGGGACCCCAGCAGGATCCCAGGTTATGCCAAAGTAATAAAAATAACATACATTAATAAAAACTTTCATAATTATATATGTATTAAAATTTGCACGCACAATGGTCCACTGAAGGACTAAGTGCGGAAACCAAACCCTTAACATAGAACATATGTATTAAAAAAATATCTAAGTATTTTCGATTCTCATTTAGGTTTAAGGGGTTTGCCCCTATAATCGTAAACGTTGCTTAAAGTTAACTAGTGATTAGCGTTTAGCGATTGACGTTTAAACGTCACTTAACTTTAGTTCGTTTTTAAATAGACCCCATAGTAGGTAATTCGTTCGGACCGAAAATGTATTCGTATGATCTGTGCAATTTTTTTACACTACCGATTTGCGACCTTGCTCGCTACAATGATTCGGCTTTGGCAATAGCAATACGCATCAAAGTCAATTGCAAAGCATTTTTCCACAGGCATAACGCTGCGTTCAATGTTTTGTAAAATAATATTCGCTCTCTTTACTGTGCGTACCTATGTTATTAAAACTGTAGGTAATAGAGATTTAGCTACTTATAATGATAAAAATTCAATGGAACCTCTACGCTTATTAAAACTAGGTTTTTATACCTACCTCTGGCTAAACTAACCTACTAATCACAAGTGGCACTAAAATATCTTACTTCGTAACACAATTTAATCTATTTAATCAAGAACGTCGGGCGATAATTTTATTTATTTAATCCTCAGATTTATTGAAAATTTAAATTAACTAACCCATCTCTTGGGTATTGGGATATGTAGGTACCTATATATTTATGCCTGTATTTTGATGACAAATAATTAGTAGTGTGTTTTTGACGAGTTTACTAAAATAGCGTTTTAGGACAAGTTAAATGGTACTTTATGAAAGTCTTAGGATATCAAATCCTTTGATTAACACTTACTTTAAAAAATTCCATCTCTTAAAGAATGACAAACCACTTATTGTTTGATTTCACCGCCTACTTATCTACACATTCCTGACCAAACAAAAAATTGGTTATTCATAATACTTAAACATAGAACCTTAAAACTACAATACTGTTTGCATGTTGATGTTTTCAACTTTCTCCTTTTTGCTTTCTCCGCGGAAGTGCTGCTCGATCTCTGCGAGGGACTTACCTTTGGTCTCGGGCACCATAAACAACACGAAGAAGAAGGCGATGGCACAGAAGCAGGAGTACAACCAAAATGTTCCCGCTGAAGTTAGCACAGCCTGCAAAGAGGGAATATTATAAAGGCAAAAGTTTGTGAGTGTGTGTGTGTGTTTATATGTCTGTTACTTCTTCACGCTCAAACGGCTGGACCAATTTTGATAAAATTTTGTGTGGAGGTAGCTGACACCCTGGATTAACATATAGGCTACTTTTTATCCCGAAATTCCCACGGGATCGACACTTATACGGGTGAAACCGCGGGGCGCAGCTAGTTTTACATAAAATCACGCCTGTTTCACCGAAAGGTTGTGCAGACAAAACAAATTGTAGGTAATCCCATGTATTCATTTTATTTGCTTTAAGAATAAGGTAATTGCCATCCATCAACCGGGCACAAATCTTGACTACGCGGGCTTCTACTGAAACATTCCTGATCGAAAACTCAATAACACTTTGCCTGACCTGGGAATCGAACCCAGCACGCTCGCGACCACTACGCAAGCTTACTTAACGTGGCATGGAACATTTTAGTATGTAATTAAGAACTAATGAAAGACATAACCAAGTCTAATAAATATGCTGTAAATGACCCACTAAGACAGCAGTAGTTCTGTCTCTTGTAGGCAGAACAGTTTTGTCTTGGCAAAACAAAACAGTTTACCGTACGTTAAAGTATTTGTGTCAGTAAGTCTGTGTCAGTTTTGTTGCAAGTTTGCGCGCTGTCATTGTTTTCATAGAGCGATAGTCTATTGTGTTTAGAGACAGGCTTTATTCAGGGTTATGCACAGCCTTGCACTACACAATAAAATAAAGGATTCTCGAAACGTCAAATCCCTTCTACACTGTTCATAACTACTCCGTTAGGGGGTAACAGAGTTATGAGCAGTTTAGAAGCAAAGGGCAAACGCGTAACAGAGTTTTCTAAATGATGGCCAGGAGTTTATGCTGCATCCCGACTGTAGATATGAATAGGTAGTGCCATCTGTTAACAATTGATGATTTATTAAAATAAATTAAAACACAAAGAAATTTTTTTTGGTTCTTTTCTTAGAGCGATAAAAAACACTGTTATAACGATTTAAAGTTTTTTTTTAATACCCAACTCCATTTGCAGATGTAATTCTACTTGGAAGCAAGTCTTATTGCAAACAAACAACCACCCGCCACGTTTAATGTAATTGACTAATAAATAACAAGAGAATTATTTGAAATAATTATCTTGTTATTATTAGCTTTCATGAATAAACCTTTAGGTAACACTTCAGTCAAAATCACGATGAACAGAAGTGGCACTCAATATACCCTTAAGCGTAGATAGGTAGGTACAGTCGATGGCAAAATTCAAAGAATACCGGTTTCGGTTCTTGTAGAATATCGGTTCAATTGTTGAAATGAGTTAAGTATTTTTATTTCACGAAGCGACACGCACTTTACTTGTGGTTACCAAGTGTACAAACACGCTGTAGGTACCTAAATGTGTGAGCCAAGACGAGTAGCGTCAGCACATAACACACACACACACACACTTAATTCCGACTTCGCCATTGTCTCAGACGGCATCGATACCTCCTACATAACATAATCAGCCTATAACGTTCCCACTGCTGGGACACAGACCTCCTTTCAGTGAGAGGGAGTGGGCTGTAATCCACCACGTGGGCCCAGTGCGGGTTGGTAGATGTCACATGTCTTCGAATTTTTGGTTCTAGGACATACCGGTTTCCTCACGATGTTTTCCTTCACCGTTTTGAGAGCAGTGGTGATGGAATAATTTAGACAAAGTAAAGCGCCTGTCTGGGTTTGAACCTACGACCTACAACTCGTAAGTCGCAGCAGGCTGTTACCACTGGGCCCCCACTGCTCTCATGCTTAGCTCATGCGATAGCTCCTGCGCTTACAAAATTCACAGCGTGTTTGTACACTGTAACCACAAGTAAAGCGCTTGTTGCTTCCCGAGATAAAATACTGTAGAATTTAAAAAAGCAGCATCTTCATACTTTCATTAAGTAATGTGCGAAGATAATTATAATATAATTATAATTTTAAATCCGTAATTTAGGAATTCCAAAAAGTGTATTCATATTTAGTGCCCAAGATACAGGCTTGCCTAGTTTGGGGCCAATGTAAAATCTCTCTATGTAATCTTTTGAGCAATAAAGTTTATATTATTATTATTGTCTCCCGTAACTGTAAAAACGGTTATGGTTTGTTGTATGTTCAATGCGATCTTCCAAATTACCGTTGTTAAATGTAGCTACAAAATTACATTTTCAATTCATTGCTTGTTGAAGCTACGCGATATTAATTTATCGAACAACAAACCATATGCATATGGTGAAATATCCATGTTGCGAAATTATACATTATATTGCCAGCAATTATGGCACAATTATTATTACAAACGGGTCCTGCTTTCAGTAAGTAATACTAATTATGTTCGCGTTAATAACGAATGCATAGGGAATACAAATTACAGTTTCATTAGGTAGGTATTATATGCATGTACATTTTTGGAAGATTAATATGTAAAAATATAGTATGCGACCCAAACACTTATAATATCATTGATGCGACCATCTTTGTGATTATAAATTATAGGTGAAGCAATCATCGATTTCTTATTTAAAAAAAGTTTATTTTTGCTGAATCCTACACGGAGTTTTAATTATTGTTACTGGCCAATTACAGCGACAACACCTCTCAGTTAGAGCCACATCGACTTGTATAACTTCAGCGTGACATTATAATTATATATTCAGCCCATTACCCAAGTTCTAAGTATCTATCCGTATGTACAGTCACGAGCACTAATATGTCAACACTTGGCAACTTACAATTGCGTTTTTTTTGTGAAATGACAAATGCAACCTTGAAATACGACACTTTACACAAACCTATGGGTTCAAAAATACTTTGTTCGTAATAACATAAGATTTCATTCAAAACTAAAGGAGAAAATCGTCTTTGAATAAAGCCAAGTGTATACATACTTTTGCTCGTGACTGTACCGGTAATTTCAGCGGCACCGTTCCGAACGCAACGTTCTTTGCAACGTTATCAAGTAACAAGCCGTGTAGGCGTGTACCCGATGGTATTTCCCATCCCCAAAATGACAAACTACCATAATAATCTATGTATATAAAAGGAGAAACTGACTGACTGAATGACTGACTGACATATCAACGCACAGCCGAAACTACTGGGTCTAGGAATGTGGAATTTTGCACACGGCTTTTAATAGGTAATACGGACTGGTGCCCGCAACTCCACGTCGACGCGCGTATTTTGCGTACGACGAACTACCATACAAACTTTCTAAATTCCTTCTTTAGTGCTCCACTTTCGTTATTTATGGAACCCTTGTGCAAAATTTTAGGCTAAGCGTTGTCTGTCAGAAAATGAATTTAAGGTTTTTATTATGTTGATGTTGAGCAGTGGTGGCCAAGTGGTAACGGCCGCGACTTACGAGTTGTAGGTCGTAGGTTCGAACCCAGACAGGCGCTTTACTTTGTGTAAATTATTTCATCACCACTGCTCTCATAACGGTGAAGGAAAACATCGTGAGGAAACCGGCATGTCCTAGAACCAAAAATTCGAAGACATGTGACATCTGCCAACCCGCATTGGGCCCGCGTGGTGGATTACGGCCCACTCCCTCTCACTGAGAGGAGGCCAGTGTCCCAGCAGTGGGAACATTATAGGCTGATTATGGTTATGGTATGTTGATGTTGATCTAATAAGGTTCGTTATATCAGATTTAAATCCAGTCAGACCAGTTATACTTACATCAAGAATATGATAGGACTTGATGACCGAGAACATGGACATCAAATTAACTGCGCTGGCCATCGCGGACAGCTGCGAGCGGTAGTGCGCCGGGAACAGCTCGCCCAGCAGCAGGAACGGCAGCCCGCCGAACCCGAGCGAGAAGCCTAGCATGAACACTACCAGGCTCGCGATAGGGAGGTACCTGGGGAGGTTTAATTATATTAGACACAAGCTTCTGCCCGCGACTTTGTTCGCCTGGAAGTCATAAGATACAATTGATACAAAATGCCTTTAACAGCAACAATTTTATAAAACTCCCCGTCGCTATTCATATAATTCGCTTAGCGTTCTTCCTGACTTTTTCTTTTTGCTTGGCTCCCATTGGTCCTAGCGTGATGTTAACGTGATGTAGCAATATTAGCATATAGCAGTTCCTCAAGAATTAAGCTATCAAGTGCCCTTCGCGTTCAAACAAACGAACTCTTCGTCTTTATTATTAGTATAGAGATTCATATAAATACAGTATAATCTGGTTAAGTGGGCCCTGGATATGTGAGAAATCCTTACTACTGTTTTTTTTTTATACGTTGCCCCACACTAGGAATTACTCCTGTATCGTGGGTGCGTTTACAAACATTTAAATTCACATACACAAACAGCCAGACCCGGAACAACTACCTGTAGGCAATACAAATATTTGTTCCGTGCGGGAATCGAACCCGCGACACGCAGCCGATCACTCAGCCACTGCGCCAACCGTGTCGTAATTACACGGATATCGAATTACAATGAGGTCCCGACACTTTTGCATTGAAATACCTGTTACTGGGAATAATTAAACCAATACCTCTCTGAAGTAAAAACTGTCTGTCTTAAATGAGACAACTATCATTTTAAACCTGACTATTTGGAAAACTGGGCTCTGTAGGTGCTAAGTGATACATTATTCTAGGTTCCCTTGAGATCCCACTTATCCGTTACACTGTATTATAGATCCCACTTATCAGTTACACTGTAGGTATTGTAAATGCGAAAGTAACTTTATTAGAGAAATCAACAAGGTTGATGAGGTAGCAAAGAGAGGCAATGAAACATGGAATAGAAACTGATCAAAATGAAGAACATGGCGTAGCTTCAAGAAGTGGTAAACTGCGGAATTTTGTCAGGCGCTCCTGCAATGAAACTACTGACAGCAAGTCCTGCGAGGTAATGGGTTGATGATATAAAAATGGCATCATGGACAAGAAACTGACAAAACCGAGAAATCAGTAAGGTTGATGAGCTAGGAAAGGTAATGAAATATGGACTAGAAATTGATCAAAATGAAAACTAATAGAAAGAAGAAAACTTCGAGTAGTTCAAGCATCGGAAAAAAATCTAAGTATAAGAAAGCGGTTAAGGATAGCTTATCACAGCGGGATTGTCCGAAAGGGTTACCGCTGGCCCGGAACATAAAGGGCTAAGGAAGGAACACGGGTGGGTTTTAGTCAGTAAGAGTCTGACACTCCCTTCCGCTCCACCGAGAGCGGGAGGGGTCATTTGATGATTTCCCATCCGCAAAAAAAAAAAAAAAATAACTCGTTAACGCTGAGAAAGCTTTGTTCGAATACAAAAACCTTAATTATGACCTTCTTAAATAAATATTTTTATATCATTTACGTAAATCGCGCATCGTCGTCGTGTCGTGGTCGTATTTGCTAGGAACGTAGGTAAATACCATAAATTTCTAATTATTATCTATTTACTGCTTCAAATTGAGTAGGTAGGTAGTTTCATAGTTTCTTACAAAGTTTTCCTTGTAGTACCTATAATAGGTACGAGCATAATTGATTTACCTACACTACAGAAAAAATAATTTTCCATCTGTTTTTAATCTCGGCACCTAAACGAAACACCTTTTTTTCTCCAGAACTGAACTTTAAAAAATGGTCAAACACTATTTGTATAACAACTTATATGTACCTAAGTACATAGTAATTGACGATCAAGTTGTCCTGACCAGTGGGCTACAGTTTAGTTGTGATTGCCATTTGGTTCACCTCTTATTTATTCTCATGATCTAACGTTATTGACCAGCCAGCCACTTGACAGTCAGCGCTTGCGGAACCATCCCACCTTTTCTGTGGTCTACCCATAATCAGCCTATAATGTTCCCACAGCTGGGACACAGGCCTTTCTAAGTGAGAGGGACCTCTATGGTCGACCCAGGAATCTTTATTTCATCATCTCTTTGTTCCCACTAGGTCCTAACCTAAGTCTTTTGCAATCGCGACTAGAATCAATTCTATTTTATCGTAATTTTTGACGTTGAAAAGTGCCTATTTGAAATAAATGTTTTGACTTTGAATCACTCATACTATCCATCCCATACTATCCACAAATTCGAAAGTAACTCTGTCTGTATGTATGTTACCTTTTCACGCCTAAACCACTAAAAGGATTTCGATAAAATTTAGCAGAGAGATAGATTGCATCCCGGGAAAGGATATAGGATAGTTTTTTTCCCGATATTCCTACGGCATCGAAACTTATGCGGGGCGCTGCTAGTTTATAATATGGTTTATTTTTCTTTTTTTGTTCTTTTTATCATACGTACATACCTAAAACTACGCCTGTAATCCCGAAAGTTAGGCAGAGGTGTACCTATAGTACCCACATTTTGCCAGTTATGTTAAAGTCCCATGTAATAGGGGATTACCAATTTTTTCAAAATAATATCCTCAATCCTACGTGCCAGTCGCAATGCTGGATGACGAAATATATTTAACAAGTGAAATGTAAGCCTTAAATAGATGTCAGCATCGAGGAGGGGGCCCCATAGGGCCGAAGCCTGCCGGGTCAGCGGGATTGTCCGAAAGGGTTACCGCTGGCCCAGAACATAAAGGGATTCGGATGGGAAATCATCAAATGACCCCCATTTGATGATTTCCCATCCGAAAAAAAAAAAAAAAAAAGCCTCAAAGGTGGCACAATGGCGGGGATACACACTAATGAATCGAAAAATGTGTCCAGCAGTGTGACCTGCCACTCTCACAGGCGCGTCAAATTCAACCTTTCACGTAGATATATACGGTCGAATTCGCAACTGCTGAAATGCTGACGTTGTTCAAAAACCTTCTAGTTTGAAAATGATAGGTCAGTTTAGTTTGCGGCATGCATAATAATGAACAATTAATTTCCTTAGAAAAAAATAAGGTTTGTTTTGGCTTGCCAAGGAAAAGTTAACATATAATTATAAGTCAGCATAGTTTGTAATAATTTATGTAAACAACATACTATTTACCTAAAACATGCAATTTACTGATACAGTTTCAATAACGGAATACAGTTACAGAATAGATATTATTTCAAAGCCCTTCTCGAACTATTATAGGATTTGACCTATCTAGGTAATTAAACATAATAATAATATTATAAAGCCTGTATTTCCCAAAACGCCGGGCAGAGCTGTATTACACAATCATTTTGCCAGTTATGTTTAAGGGGGATGCGGTAAGGTAGCTCGCGGAATTCTTTTTTTTTTGCAATTTGCAGGTCAGTTTCAGGTTGTATGTTGATTCCTCACGCGCTCCGCCTCCTCCTTCGCGAGCATTACAGCTTTGCAGAAAGAGGCGACGGCCTCCCATGCACTTTTGCTCCGTACCATGGCCCGGACTAGGGCCGGACGCGAGAGATCAAAGCCGCCGATCGCCGCCGTGAGGACGCCGGGGTGCTCTGCCCAAGCTGGGCAGACCTCCACCGTATGCTTCACCGCATCCTCCGGGCAATCCACACAATGGTGACATCCGGGCGTTTCCTCCCGCCTTATCCGGAACAAGAACCTCCCGAAGCAGCCTCAAATGTCATGATTTCATGAAATATATAGTCATATAATGGGGTAATATGAACTTAGAAAGTTGCCATGATGATTTTTATCATTATAATTCTATAAATAAATATTTGTTACGGTCGCAGATCACTTGCAAATTGTAATGACGTAAGAAAATTTGAATTTCGCGGGTGACCCTGACGCTTTTGTCTCAAGTCCCACCAAAGAGGGTAATTTGAGCAGAAAACAAGACAATCTTTACTGAAAAATGGAACAAGTTACTATGAAAAAATGTGTCACCCGAGCCACGGCGACTCCTTCAGCTCGAAGTAGAAGGCGGCGCCCATGGCCGCCATGGCGCCGCACATGACGGCGGCCGACAGCAGCAGCAGCGGGCGCCGCCCCGCGCGGTCCACCAGCAGCGTGCTGGCCAGGTTGCTCAGCAGCTGCACCACGCCCACCGTGATGGTCGCCGTCATGGCGTCTAGTGTGCTGCCTGGAATGGATGCATATTGTAGCGAAACAAAAGAGAAGAAACACTTCTTCGCCACAGAAATACGTACCGTTCATGTAAGGGCAGCAACTGCTCGAGTACTTTCTCCAGTTTATTTATTTTGGACATCATTCAGTTAGCTTCAGAACTTTCAGTTTTAAATACTGTTATTTTTACAAGAAGCACTTTCAATGTTTATTTCCAAAATACTTGATTGTAGCATATGTCATATACATATAGCATACGTATAGTCATGAACCCAAAAATGGAGAGCAAAAAACTCTTACAACACATATCACTAAACACGTTTAGCCCAAACGAATTTAAGACATCGTTCTGTCTCTGTCGATCATTTAAAAATGACAGAGACAGAATAATACTTTAAATATGTTTGGCGTGAAACGTGTTTAGTAATTTGTGGTATCGTGCAAGTGGGCCTGATTCTATCCTTTTGAAATATTACAAAACTCACCAGCACTCCTAAAGATCTCAACAGTGAAGAATATAACAGCATCAATGCCGCTGAACTGCTGGAACAACAGCAGGGCGAACCCGATGATCATGGGCTTCAGGACCACGGGAGAGAACATCACCTTGCGGGTGAACAGGCTAGGAGGACCAGCCGGGTCTTCAGCTTTCCTGTCAACAGTATGCAAGTGATAAAGACGACAGCAGAAATAAGTATTAAACATTTCAAGAGAATACGGAAGGACAAAGTGACAAATTCCATATAGGTACTCTTATATTGATTGAAAGCTTTTGTAGCAAAGTTACTGACACTTCTTTAGAATCAACTGGGGCTACATTCATCATTCTGCCAGTAAGATCAGAGGGTCAAAAGATCAAGGGTGATACATGAGGTGTCCTGCCATATCCAGGACCCTTTAGGTAAAGCTTGGTAACTTCGATGATGGGTACGATGCAAAACCAATCGTATCTTTTGCATAATAAGTCACTGTTTCGTATATCAATATTAAAAAAAGAAAATCAGCGTCCATCAGACGCTGAAAATCGGCGTCTGAGGGTGACCTTGTGTTGTCATCTGACATTATGCTGAGCTAAGGCCCTTTTGGCATTAAAAATATTGTTTTTTGTTATTTATAAGGTGTGTTTTTTTTTTGCATAAACGCGTTGTAATTTTTCAATTCAAACCAGTAGTTCCTGAGATTAGCGCGTTCAACCAAACAAACAAACAAACTCTTCAGCTTTATAATATTAGTATAGATATAACTAAAATCAACAATAGAAAACTTACAGAAACATTTTTTGGATATAAGTACGTACCTATAAAATACGAATTTGCAAGCTAACACCGCCTAAGAAAATATCTAAGGCAAGCTTTTCTTCATCCCTATTATCCTTGAGTAGGATAACCTTCTAATTTCAAACACGTGCTAACGATTTGCGCGTTAAACAGAGAGAACACGCCAGTACAATTATTTGGGAAGTTGTCACATCATCCCGATTACTATAATCTTATTGCAATCGGCCTCAGGGTATGTAACGCAACGTGACCGGTAGCAATTACTTGATGTCACCGGTTGCTGCACTGTTGACCTCAAGCAAGGTGAAACTATAACAAGTTGAGGCGTCTTTTATGGAGTGTAGTGGTTGGACATTTGAATCTAATTGCTCATTGCCTTTAATTTATAGCAATGTCGTTAATACTGATTGCCTAGTTGATATTCATGTTGACTGATTAATCCTTCAATAATATTGCCATCGGATCTCGAAAGCAAGAAATTTCCGGACTGGACTTCAAAATCAGAGGGACAATTCTCGTACTTTTACATAAGTCTCAATCTGTCAAAAATAATTCTAATTTCTCAACATTTTTGACATTGATCGTCGCTGAGATGAGATTGCGACTAGATTTTGAACGTTTTTAATTACGGGACTCGGCTTTCAGAACTAGCAACAGGACTTCAATAGTCATATAAACAAATATTATCTAATCAGTATTGTAAAGCAATAAACTCAATTACGGAAAACGACATAATTAAGTAATTATCCACTTAACTGCACCATGCAACATGATGATGTAAAAAGGAAATCGATATGCTAAGTACAGTCACGAGCACTAATATGTCAACACTTGGCAACTTACAATTTTTTTTTTTCGATATTTTGTTCGTAATAACATAATATTTCATTCGAAACTAAAGGAGAAAATCGTCTTTGAATAAAGCCAAGTGTATACATACTTTTGCTCGTGACTGTACCTACACAATAGTAAACTGTCAAGGAAACAGTAAGTACTATTTTTACCGACAACAGGATAACCAAAACACGCAACACACGGTGATAGTGTAGTGATACTGATCCCGTTATTCTCACACGTCATGGCGTTATTTTGTAGACTAAAAGCAAGAAATTAACTTAGTTACTGTAACGAAAAGTCTGAGAACGTTTGTTGAATGCAGTACAGATGTAACTATTCAGAAATCTGCAGTGAGTTTACTTTAAAACTCACTGTGCCGTTTTGTGTCCTGGTATCTGATATTCAATAGAAAAAAATAAATAGGAGGCGTGTTGTGCATCAGTTGTTTGTTTTAAGTTGACTAATAGTAGTAGTACCTACGTTAGACGTACCCAGGAAAGTACGCCCTGCTACCAACCTTGTTAACTATAGCTAATCTTCACATCACGGCATTTCAGTCGTACGTCACTCTTACAGGGGGTAAAACCAGTGGGTCGAACATACAGGATGCATCAGGACAGATGGGCCAGGGTCGTCACACATTGTGTGCCTGAAGGCGGACGTCATCACCGAAGCCCAAAACAAGAAACGCTGGCCTGACGATTTGGATTCGTCCCAGACCGATTGGCCCGAGAAAGCAAAAAAGCGACAAAAAAAAAGTCAATTTTAAAGGTAGGTATGGAGTATGGTACTTACCTTTGCCCAACAAATGTGTGACAATTGATAAATGATTTTATTTCTGTAAGGTTTGCAAAAACACTTTCACACGTCAATCATATTTTAAAAACTAGATGAGGTCGGCGTTTCTTATCTGACTACTCTGAGAAGAAAGGCCGAAACAAACGCAGAGGTCACAGCCTCTTTTAAAGTCCAGACATAATCTTGGTCAGATCATGTGAAGACCATGTAGATCGATGTCTGAGATGGTCTTTTGAGTGGACGCATTTGTCAGAAATCGTGCAGCTCAACTCAAAACTTAAGGAGCTCAACGATTCGACGAACAATACTAAAGAAAGAAAAGAGAGAAAAATAAAGGACCCACATAGTCACACACATAGGATGCAAGAGCGAGGGAGAACCGGTTTGGCCTAGGTGAAACTAGTTCATCTTAAAATCGGCTTTGGCCGGTAGCATATACTTATAAAAAATTAACTAATGTCAATGTGTATATACAGTGTGAGTCTTCATAATGTGCACATAACGAAATGAGGGAAACATAGCTTAATTTATCGACGGAAAAAATATTTAAAAAAAAAATATTTAAAAGGATCTTTACCTGCTAAAGTATGGTGATTGCAAGGCCTTTCTTTAACAGTTGATAGGAAATGTTGTGATTGAGTTATAAACATGGTATTTTTACGTTTAGAAATCTGATACGATGGAGAATAATTGAAAGTAATAAAAAAGGGTAGGTAATCGGGGCTTTTATTGAGTAATTTTACAATTATTATAAAAAATTATGAAAAAATATCAGATTTTTGTTAAAAAAAACCATAATTCTCAACTGAGGGCGATTGTTTACACAGGGGTCACAGCAGCGAACAAGAATTTAAAAAATGCTAAAAAAAAAATATTTTTAGATTTTTATAATATTTTTTCCGTCGATAAAATTAAGCTTAGTTTCCCTCATTTCGATAGGTATGTGCACATTATGAAGACTCACACTGTATAAAAAACCATTCAATATGTAAAAATTGGAAGCAGTTCAATCCCAAGCCTTTTTGTCTTCAATATAATCTTTAACGGTATAAAAGGTTTTCTGGCACAACTTACGTTTAATGAATGATTTGAATTTATTCAGGCTTAGCTTGAACGTGGCTTGGAAATTTATTATAAAAGCGTATAAATTGGCATCTAAACGAGCCACCTATTTTCTTCAGCCTTGTTGTAGGTACAACAAATTTGTGTTTGTTCCTATTATTTATATCATGGGTATCACTGTATTTTTAACCGACTTCCAAAAAGGAGAAAGTTCTCAATTCGGATTTTTATATATTTTTTTTTATGTATGTTCGGGCATAACTCCCTCATATATGGACGGATTTGCAAAATTCTTTTTTTGTTCGAAAGAGGTTTATTTCGAAATGGTCCCATTTAAATTTAGTACCGATCTGATGATGAGTTTCGGAGACAAAACGGAACTCTTTAATAAATGCCAGCAAATCAAGTGCGATTCCTGCTTATCGCATGTATGCATTGTTTAAACAATAACACAACATAACATCACGCTTGTACCCTTTAATAGGGTAGGCAGATGTGTTCAATAGCTTCCAGTCACTGATATTCACATAGCAAGTAGTGTTATATGATTTTGTGTGACCGACTGCCGACCGACACCGACTTTCGAAATTAAAATAACTTTAATTTCGAAAGTCGGTGTCAAAAAACAAAAATGCAGAACCAACGACACCGACTTACGAAATTAAAGTTATTTTTCACTTTGTAGAGTTTTTTTTTGGAAGTGGGTTGTTTTTTTTTGTAAAAAAGTTTTTATTTTTCACTTTTTAGTTGCACCTACCTACCCCACACAATTTTATATTTTTATGGGCATATAATTTTTTTAAATATACTGAGAAGCAACAGTTATAACATTAATCTCTTTAAATTTGTCTCTGAGAGAGCGTCTCGGACTTAATTTATAAATTGATCGAACAGCTCATTTCTGTAAAACAAAGATAATCGTAAAAAAAAGAAATCTGACAACAATGGTTAATTAAAAAAAAAACTTATACATATGCTGCTGTCATCCACCTCAAACAATTCACACAAACCAGGATAAAGAATAAAATATCACTTACTCTAGATTATCTTCCTTAACGGTGGCAGTAGCTCGGGCAGACAAGTGTAACCACTTGATCGACTCCGAAGCGTCCAGACCCTTAGACTGTAGCCACACAGGAGATTCAGGCAGAGGCAGGAGTACCACGAATAAAGCCACTGGAAATAAATTAATAGATAGGATATTATTTACCTTTGCAGATACCGCAATGCTTTCGTAAACTGTTAGTAGTTCTCATCAGTAACTGTGACTACAGTTGATCGACAGGTATCTGGTTATGCACAAGAATGACCATAACCAAAGATGGGTTTTCAAACAAATGGTAAACAAACAAAAAATGGTTCAAACAGTGGGTGAATAGACTGACAATCTCTTTAAGCAATTGAGTTTTAAAATGTGTTCGGACACGTCTGCAGTGTGCAGTAATTGACGATTTTTGACGAAACCAGATCAAAGTAATACACGTATGTTAATAGGTGTAATATTTACCGCAAAACACAGCGGACAAGAAGGCGAGGTATCTCCAGTACAGCCAGTTGCCGGCGACGTATGATATGAGAATCCCAAGAGACATCGACAGGGTCGGCAGCGAACCCAGCCGGCCGCGGATTTCAGGGTCACAGCATTCACTCACCTAAAAATATACAATTAGCATAACATCACGCCTGTAATACCCGAAGAGATAGGCCACATTTCGGCAGTTAGGTTTATGTCCCACGGCATCAGGGGCCATCCATTAACTGGGCACAAATCCAGACTTCGGGCTATTATTGAGAAATTCATGATGAAAACCCAATAACACTGCCCGATTTGGGAACAATTGAACCCAGGGGGTCTACTCCGAAGCGGTTAACCACCGTATCGGCCGAATGTTCGGTCATTTTCTATTACCTTTCATTCCTATATTGACTATAGGTCCCGACCAAACTGTGCCAATCCGAACCTTTTTAGAACCCTTACCCTTTGACCGACCTTTGAAAATGACCGAACATTCGACCGACACGACAATCAACCACTTCGGAGTAGACCCCCAGGATATCATGACTAGAAGCGTTTGCTACCAATAGACCAAAAGGCAGTCTAAAAAAAAATCAACCGACTTCCAAAAAACACTATAAAGTGAAAAATAACTTTAATTTCGGAAATCGGTGTCTTTGGATTTGTATTTTTGTTTTTTTGCCACCGACTTCCGAAATTAAAGTTATTTTTCACTTTATAGTGTTTTTTGGAAGTCGGTTGATTTTTTTGGAAAAAAGTTTTTACTTTTTAGTCAGTTTGTAATTTATCTAAGTTACAATAGCCTAATGTCAACTGCGAATCACCTATTAAAAAATATTGCTTTTCCCGATGGAGGGACGTTACTTGTTGAGGAGTTCTCCTAGTATTCCACTCTCCTAGCTGATAATCCTGGCTGCAGCATCAGGACAGACTTATGTCAACATTGCATTGAACTTAAAATTTAGTCCTGTTTCAAATGAGCCCAAACACGACTACGGTGCTGTAATTTCAAGGTTTGTACTTTTTCTGATGCTCCTGGCTTCAGCATCAGGTCTCTATGTACTTCGGTGTTCCTCATTAACAGTACGTTTATCCACACATCGAGCCCTTTTCAATGAGCCTAAACACGATATATCTGCTGTTAGTTGTCGAGGAGTTAGGTACTCTGCAGACTATCCTGACTGCAGCATCAGGTCATGACTTGATGATTATGAGACCAAATGTGGCAAATGCCCTATCAAACATCAAAACAATTTACTAAAACAGTCCTTGCCTGTTCGAGTAACTTCTTACTGTTAAGGAGTTGTACCTTCCATCATCAGTCCAGCTACCTGAGATGGTGACAACCATACGCAAATACACAAGATACTTCATAAAATATGCGAAAAACAATAAGTGAGCCTATAAAATTTGAGGGTTGCCCTCGATTACTCTAAGATCCCATCATCAGATCCTAACTTGGTGACAGTGGGACCACCTCAGAACTATCTACTTTGGAACAAAAAAAAGAATTTTGAAAATCCGTCGACAATTGGCGGAGTATTCGATGAACAAACATACAAAAAAAAAACATACACACATCCGAACATAGTACCTCCTCCTTTTTGTGAAGTCGGTAAAAAATATGAGTCAATTATTTATAATTAATTATTATTACTACTTAACATCTACTTACTTATTACTAAACAAAATAACACTATCCCCACGTGGAATAGTGTTAGTTTGTTTACTTTTGTAGGGCTCTAGCACAAATAACACAACGTAAACGTAAATGAGTGAGATAGATACCTACCTACATACATTTAAAACGATAAAAGTCAAGGAAAATCAACAATATGTATCAACAATTTCTTTCTTCGTTTCAAGACAATTAATTAACAAGTGATAAAAACGCATAAGTGTGAATAAACTGTGCGAAAATGTTTACACAAAAACCAAATTCAAATTTACGAATATTTCATCGATGCATTTGAGTTAAAAGTCGTTCATTATAAAACAAATAAACCAACCAAATGTAGCTGATTACATTAAAACAGGTAACAAACTCAAAAGGTTCTAAAAAATCTGTTCACATTCATTCATGTCCTTTTTTTTTGTAATAATGACTGAGTCGAGAGTATTGACCGCAAAAATGCACACATACTATAATGCATATAAATGGGCACCAGCCCAACGTTTCATCAAAACAAAATATTAGCCTGTAAAGATGTCCATTCTGCGGTCAACTAATACGCTTACGAAACAATGTGCTCCAAACACTACTTAAAGGTCAGGTGTACACTGTGAACAGTCTGTCTGTAGATTAAAGACGTATTATATTTGTGCAAATTATATCATGTGTGGCTAGTTATTTGATCCGATGAGTTTGATGTGCAGTTTCTTGTAACGTTTCCGCTTTTGTTGTGGATGAGTGAATTATAGCGTCATTCATAATCAGAAAAATGTTAGATAGCATACATTAGTTATTTGAAATAAGCTCATTATTATGCTGCCTTGCAGCATTATCTCTGGACAGAGCCACTGACTATTTTTTTATTTGTATGCAAGATTTTCATCGTAAATCGCAATACCTGTCAAACTGTCAAGTGTAATAAAGATACCATAATTTATTGGCGATCTTCCGAATCAATCTTCTGATATCATAATTCATCGTAGTTTATTTTTTTCTGACATTAATAAAATAGAAATTCCAATGCAAACTTACGTAAACTTGCGCCGTAGCCAACACAAAGCCGACTCCGACTCCTGTGATCATCCTGCCTACTAGCAACAGTGGGTAATACTTGGCGAAACCCAGGATTAGCCAGGAAGCCACCCAGATGGGTGACGTCAGCTGTAGCGTGCGCTTGCGACCCAAACGCTGCATCAGGGCACCGGATAACATGCTGCCCAGGAAGGCGCCCAGTGGAGGGATGGCACCTGGATAGTAAAATAAGAGAAAGTTTTAGACATACTTATTAATAATAATTATCATAACCCCACCGCCGTATCTCTACGTTGACGTCGTGGTGGGGCTTGCGCGCTCAGAACTAGGCCTGTGCCGGAAGGGTTTACTTTGCCGGAACAGGTCTAGAGTTAGGAGCCAGACCAAGAGAGATACAGAAATCCGCAGGGCAGCATGTGGCGAGCTGTTTGGCAGTAGCGATCCCACGGACCCTATCTCCAGGGAGAAGTCTTGTACCTCACCTCTGGCTTGCCTTTATTGGCCGGCTGGAGTGAACAATGACGAGGAACAGAGCTCCCACCTCATTCTTGCCTTTATTGGCTGGCTTGAGTGGAGATTCGCAAGAGCAAACGTGCTCGGAGGAAGGAAGTATTCCAGTAAGATGCTGGTAGGGATCTTGACCGTACTTCCGGGATTGTCCTGATAGCCGTGGAATACCTCTCCACTACTCATAAGCACCTCAGGACATGTTGCCCCCTTGGCGCTACGACACTATATGCTAGCGACCGTTTTCGGGGGCCCATTATTGAGTGTGCAAGTCACCCCCTGCCATTTAATCTGTGTAATTTATAGAGAACATCGGTCAGGCAGGGGCTATAGTTTTTCCATAGTCTTAGATAACCAGTTCACTTTAGCCACCAAAACCCATAATCCAATATTTTTGTTTCCTTATTTTGCAATAGTCCTACACCAACCGGGGGTTATCCTTGGGTGCACTTGTACAGTGCGAACAGGGATAATCGTCGGTTGGTGCCTCATTTCATTGAAAATCTCTAACGGGCCTCTGCAAGTTGGCTACGGCCCCTCGTACGCCTTCCAAAGGACCGGGACCCCATGGTCCCGAGATATGTTAAAATTATCATAAAACAACGTTTCGTTGAAATGATAATCCACACCTGTAAAATTTATTTATTTATTTCCATTAATGAATTCATTGCTTTCGGCTTCAGTTACCGTTTGTAAAGATCATTTCGATGAAATAAAACAACCGTTTTTAAATTCACCTCGAAATTAAATATTTCAGCGCGAATATGGAAAAATTAAAATAAAACATACCTACTTATCTAATCGTTTACCTACTGCATCAAGGTAAATAGTTTTTTTCATCAATAAATATTCGCGAAACTGTCAAATAAGGGTATTGAGAATATTGAGGATAATGTTAAGGTCTCATCAATTACTTGGCTGATAGGCACATTTTTTTGTATAAGCCTTACAAAAGGACATCTGTAATTGCAGCTATGACACTTTAGCAACAAACGTGTAAATTGAAAATAAGCGCCTTTCGTTTGCTGAAAATTAATCTTAATACTATTATTGCCACTGAAGGGCTAATTTAAGCATTTTATGCATTGTGGCGACCAAACGTGAAGTTTTCGACAACACACATTTTGTTACGCTGATTTTCCGGTAGATACAGTTAAAAAACTGTTCATCAAAGTTATACACACACACACATATTCCTTACAACATTAACCACTCAGAGGCCACTTATGTGTAATAACTATGTTAATTATTTTGTGCTGAATATTTTTTGA
Source organism: Oligia fasciuncula (assembly GCA_963082905.1). Classification (NCBI taxonomy): domain Eukaryota; kingdom Metazoa; phylum Arthropoda; class Insecta; order Lepidoptera; family Noctuidae; genus Oligia; species Oligia fasciuncula. Next base: position 6,943,874 of record OY720395.1, on the reverse strand, counting down.
TAGTATCTATGTTTTGGAAGTTCAAAGACCAATATTACCTTATTGGTTTGTAGGGTTTTGCAGCTGAGCGAAGTTCCAGGATTATATGGATATAAAAACTCGTAACAAAGTTACATCTCCGGTTTTTGGTAGAAAATATATCGCCCTAAAGGACCCTAAAGCGACCAGTATCCATTAAAGCAAAGTACTGAACCATAAACCGCTAGGATAAAAGGAGAAAGCAGTATACCCATAACAACAATGCAAAAAAGAAATAGCCGCTGCATTGTGATTGTGTCTAAAATGAAGGTGTCCACCCACAATATCGTCGTCGTGCTCTGCTTATAACTCAACGCCCCTCACTGTTTCACTTCGGTCACTAACCAAATCGTCCTAGCCTACTGGTCCCGATATTAAAATAGGAATTTCTTCTTTCTAACCTAACATAACATAACGCCTGCATACCAGGAAGGGGTAGGTAGAAGTGCTTAGTAGTTACACGATATTTCGCCAGTTATATTTAAGTCCCATGTTATAGGGGTGAGCCTATTGCCTTCAACTGGGCACAAATCAAGACTACTGAGAAGTTCCTAATAACACTTTGGCCGACCTGCGAATCGAACGAGTGACCCAGCAGTCGACCTTGCGACTACTAGACCAATGAGGCAGAACACAGGCATGAGGCAGGAGGTTTCTTTATTTAGATTTGAGTTATAATTCGGTCTCTCCTTACCCATAGTACTTAAAATAAAGTCCTCCAGACCGTATTTCGGCCACGGCGGCCAATCTCAACGGAGACTAGCGCGGGAGATATTATAGTGCACATGTGTGCGCGCAGACACAGGTGCCCATAAGCCCAGCTTATACTGGTTTTTTCCACTGACGTGTGGTCTCCACTGACATGTACTAGTGCATGTTAGAAACATGCAGAAGTGCAGAGTCAAATACGGTTCTCAACTAATCCTTAGGTACACATCGTTACAGGAGACCACACGTCAGTGGAAAAAAACCAGTATAAGCTGGCCTCTATTGAAACACCGTACTACGTTAGGTCTGCTAAAGGTCAAAGTGTTACTACTGGCTGTGCTGATTTATTACGTTTGATTAAAGTACAAAGAATTCTTCTTCCTTACCTATCCATGATTTCTGTTCGCTGCTTTGTATGATCTCCGGATCTATGGCCTCGATGGACGGGATCGCGGAGGCGGAGTAGCCCCTCACCAGGCCGATGATTAGGAATGATAGGGATGCGCCAAACGTCAGCCATAACTGTAACAAGGATGAATGTGGATGTCTGGATTGATTTAAACCTAGGTCATTCGGTGTTCCTGAATTTTACTTCTGGATATTTCCGCTTTGAACTGACTGTTTCTACGGTTTGCAGAATCATTTTGACCATTTTTGTTCCCGTTTCTTATTTAGAACCTGTTTATTTTTAAGATGCATCAAGCAGACAAATGTAAAGAGGCGGACTTTATGCCTTATGGCATTAATGCCATAGGCATTTTCTACCAGTCAGCCTTTGGGTGAGGCAAAGACAAAACAGTGGTAGGTGCAATTACGAAAATAAAGGAATAATATCTGTTATTATTCCTTATTTGTACGACGTTATGTTTTGTCCATAACACGACTATAAATTACACCGCGGAGATAAGAGCAAAGTAAAAATAAATAATTGACCTTTCATAAGTAGGTAAACAACACAGCGTTCTCGAAAGGTAAAAGTTTTACATTGAACTTTGTCTAGGCATCCCACGCAACCGTGCATTGCAACTTTGTACATAATACATGACATTCGTGGTCAACAGGTGAAATTGGCACATAATAAGTAAACCTACAGAAGAAGCACCGCGGACTGAACTAAGTGCCTTACTCTACAGTAAGGCCCGTAATCCACCAAAGCGGAGAGGAGAGGAATCTCTGTCTCATTTTTCTATAGAATTTCGTGCCGCTTACCCGCTTGCTCGCACGAAATTCTATACATAAATGAGACATCTCCTCTCCTCTCCGCTTTGGTGGAAGCCGGGCCTCAGGCTGGTCGCACATCTGGCAGAAGATGCGTCGCGTATCTTCGGTCGGACGCCAGAACGGACAAGCAGATAATAAAACATTCAACTACACACACTCTACCGATGACCGTTCCTGTGTCGAGTATTCTAATGAAGTTACGCTAACGCATCTTCCGTCAGATGGGCGACCACCCTAAACATAACCAATATGTATATGACGCAAAAATGTGGTATTTGCGTTTTTACCTATATTCAAACAAGCGAAATATTTTCTAAACAAACAAAATATTCGCCATATTTTTGTGAATTTGGCGTGTTCCCCTGCATCCCTACCGGATGTGCAGTTCGGGCTGGATACAGTGTGCACGACGTAAATTAAAAAAAAAATATACCAAGCTAAACTTACTAAACTAAACTCTTAAAAGGGTTTGGAAAAAGTATAGTCTCAAAATAAAGAAATATTACCAAAGTAACTGTTTAAATGCTTGGATTATCACACAATTTAGTACCTACCTTTCCTTTAAAGAGGTTCTCTTCACAGGGGGTGCCCCTAGTAATACAATAAGTAGGTCTAGTATATGCACTTACAATTTACAATTATTAATGATTACGATAATGTAACTGAATAGACATTTCAATTGCTATAAAGGTAATAAACCGCTCCCTAGGACGCCAGCCGGAGACGTAATACGTCTCGAGTATTTTTCCCAGTCTAAAGTCAAAGTCAAAGCATTTATTTCAAATAGGCACATTAAAGGCACTTTTGAACGTCAAAAATTAAGTAGTAATCAACTGTGTAGTAACCAACTGTGATTAAGAGACTTATTACCTACTGTCATGGAAATTCTCTTTAACGATCCTGGGAATGAAACAGTGCCTGTTACTTCTATAACGATTGACGGTGGTGAGACCGATGCCGTCATTGCAGTAATAGGCACAGTTTCCTACGACAAGGGTTGCATCCTACCCCTATGTCACATGGATTATTATAATGTAACTTCTAAAACAATGAACTAAGCTACTACCAAAAAACTGCCATAAATAGAGCTATACAGGGTGGCAGGGACATCAACGCGCAACGTGATACCATAGATTCAGAACATGATTCTGAACCAGGGGGTTCAGAATCATGTACTGAATCCATGGTTCCATACGTCGTTCCCGTTCCATATTTTGACCGCGAAGATTGCACTTTTCTATGAAACAGCTGATATTTTTTTCATAACCGACGAAAAATTTCTACGCCTGGAGACTATGCCGGGGGCAGAGAATTACCTAAGTATAGTCATTGGCCGGGAGTCTAGAACCATGACGAATTCATGTTGGTGCGTCGATGTCCGGTCATCCTGTATATGCCTCAATCTCACTTTACAGGAAAAACAAGGTATGCTGTTTCAAAAATAAATGCTGTATTTTCTGAATCCAATATGTAAGACAAAGAATCATAATAAAATATTATATTCTGCTGCTTATAGTGTTATGTTTCACACCGCATCCCCAGTCTGCGAGACTCGCGACGGCCACGAGTCAAAATAATGACCGGCAAATTACATAACTTGTTTAATAAATTGATCCATTTGCCATTCATGTCGCTATTTTAGTATTATATACAATTGGGTGCATCTGCCCGTGGCGTGACCGGCGGAAGAGGGCTATCACGCCACGTGATTGCGTTTAAAACGATTCACGTGTACCAGCAGCTGTATCATTCGCGTGACAAACCTTTCACGCTGCACTTTATTTTTAAATGTAAAAAAATCCCTTAGCATTCTATATACCTACATAATTAGTTCCTTTTAGAGTATTAAAACAATGGAGATAAACATTTAAAGTAATGACAGCAATACCGAATATTTTATTGAAATCGTCGAATAACTATAGCTGCTATTTGCATTCCAAATAGACGAAAACTAGAACTATCAGACTTTTAGGTTCTACCTAAACGTGGTTAATTATTTATCTAGAACCTTGATTTGATGGGTTGCCGGCATTGATATTTTTAACGTTACCCCATACTAGTAATTTCTTATGTATTGTGGGGGCATTTACAAACATTTAAACTCACATACACAAACAGCCAAACCCGGAACAACTACTTGTTGGTCATACAAATATTTGTTCCGTGCAGTACCTAATCGAACCCGCGACAAGCAGCGCAGAAGTCAATCGCTTAACCACTGCGCCAAGCGTGCCGTATAATTTATATTGATAGCTTCACTTCCATCTAAATATTCCAGTAGGTACCAGCCGGTCGATTCTGTAAAAATCTCACCGTGAAAACTTAGGTGAAGTGAGTTTGTTTTTGCTAGGAATTGACACTATTGACAGCTCACTCCACGCTCACTTCACCTAAGCTTTCACGGTGAGATGGTTACAGAATCGCACTGCTGCACCCTAATTGCGTAATACACTATCAATTCGATTGATAATGCATTATCAATCGGAATGGGTTTCATTTTGACAGTTCGACAACATTCATTGCGTTATCTACGTGTTGATCAGACAAATTTCTCTAACTACAAGGAAGCATTGGATTAGCAATTTGCTATAAAATGATTCAGATTCCGATTGATAGTGTATTACGCAATTCATGTCTTGTGTTACTGTTACACAATTGCCCCGCAGATACGATTAACCCTAAATATGAATGATAGATAAGCTTCCTTATAACATTACATAAAATTCTATTTATCCAGCACGTGCTAAACTCCCGATAAGTCATACAAAGTTTCTTACGCAAATATTTTATATATAAGAGCAAATAAATCAATAGGTATAATCTTATTTGCAATCATGATGGCAACCGACATTTCGACAAACTCAGTGATTTTTACCCCACTATGGCGAAGCAAAAAGGAACCTTATCACCCGACTACGGCGAAGCAAAAAGGAGGGTTATGATTTTGTATGTATGTTCATCTGTTCCCTCATAACTTCAAAAGTAGGTAGGTACTAATAATAATTTGCCAAATGAGGTATCGTTAGAAGCATCTTGACCGTCCGCTGGTTATACAGTGTGAGTCTTCATAATGTGCACATAACGAAATGAGGGAAACATAGCTGAAAATAATTGAAAAAATAAAAAAATATTTAAAAGGATCTTTACCTGCTAAAGTAGGGTGATTGCAAGGCCTTTCTTTAACAGTTGATAGGAAATGTTGTGATTGAGTTATAAACATGGTATTTTTACGTTTAGAAATCTGATACGATGGAGAATCATTTAAAGTAATCAAAAAGGGTAGGTAATCCGGCTTTTATTGAGTAATTTTACAATTATTGTAAAAATAGATGAAAAAATATCAGATTTTTGTTTAAAAAAAACCATAATTCTCAATTGAGGGGCGATTGTTTACACAGGGGTCACAGCAGCGAAAAAGAATTTAAAAAATTCTACAAAAAAATATTTTTTTTTAGATTTTTCTAAATATTTTTTCCGTCGATAAAATTAAGCTTAGTTTCCCTCATTTCGATAGGTATGTGCACATTATGAAGACTCACACTGTATACTATGTGACGTCACACTAAATTCAATATGGCGCCCTCTAGAGGACATAAAGTAATGAATTAAAAAATAAATATTTTGGGATGGTGCCTTGTGTGTGTGTGTGTGTTGTCAAATGAAAGGGCTTAATTAGCACATTTCAAAAAAATAATATTACTGAAATAAGCCCCAAAATAATTAAATAAACAAAAGTTTAAAAACTGGCCAAGTGCGAGTCGGACTCGCACACGAAGGGTTCTGTACCACAGGGCAAAAAAACACGTTTGTTCTATGGGAGCCCCCCTTAAATATTTATTTTATTTTGTTTTTAGTATTTGTTGTTATAGCGGCAACAGAAATACATAATTTGTGAAAATTTCAACTGTCCAGCTATCGCGGTTCTTGAGATACAGCCTGGTGACAGACAGACGGACGGACGGACAGACAGCGAAGTCTTAGTAACAGGGTTCCGGTTTTACCCTTTGGGTAGGTACGGAACCCTAAAAACTAAAGCCCGACTACTGAAAAGGATGAAACAAGAAAATACCTTCCCGTGGTCAATATGTATTTAAAATATTTTATTCTTGCGACTTTCAAGTTGGTTCGAGGTTTCGCGGGAAAAAAATTCCTGGAAGGACTTGGACGAGGCCTTTGCCCAGCAGTGGGATAGTATAGGTAGGCTCAACATCTTCCTGCCCTTATCCCATGTTACTTGGGGTCGGCGCAAAACGTTTTCTTCTTCCATTCTCCCCTGTCAACCGTCACGCTATCATTCACTCCCTTCTCTTTCATATCATTCCTCACACAATCCATCCATCTTTTCTTCGGCCTTCCTCTAAACAAAAAAAGTAGGTATAGGTACCACTAATATATTGCAGTCCAGCAACAGATCGATCCCTACCATTCATTAATAGTACCATATATACCCTTTATCATTATTTGCATATGAAGTAAAGAGCAACAACTTGCAAAACGTCCCTTTGTTATCGCTATGTCGCATATACGCTGTAGATACAGTTTATTTACATAATGTTTGACTTGTTCCCGAGTGTTACTTAAACATGTTAAACCGGGTCAATAACCAATAATCTAACGAAGTTACTGACTAATTTTTACAATTCATTGTTGCTTTGTCAATACCAGCGAGAGGAAACGAAGCCTACCCCATACTGACGATAACGATGTAGCCTTCAATTAGTTCACAATATAACATCCCACAACAACAATAATTTAATTGATTAACAATTTATTTGATTAATTGGTGAAAAGATTTAAGAAAGGTTGTTATTCAATCATACTTTATATGCAAATAACATTTCGTTTCGGTAACAGTATTCAAAGGAAAGACTCCCTTTTCTGAAAGACATGATTGCTTTTTGGGGCACAGAAAGCAATCATGTCTGTCTGTTTGTATTTCTCTATTTTCTTCTTGTTTCATTTAAGAATGATATGAAGTATAGGTAGTCAAATAAGCAACGAAAATAAAGACTAAAATGTTTAAGTATTAAGTAATTTCTTCTCATAACATTCGGCGCTATCCTGAAAGATTATTTTTTTGCCAAAGACTTCCGGTTCGATTTCCGACTAAAACGGCTTATTTAACAGACTTTGTAAAAGTTAAACTACTTTTAATGACTACAATACAACCTTAAAAGATAAGGTGGGTAGGTACCTACTCTAGATCTGCATATTGACATCTCGATCTGATCCAAAATATACCTACCTGTGCACTTTCTATTGAAAGTTGTAGCAGAAATCGAAACAAACCAATCCACCTTTCAAGGAACCGGCTTTGTAGAAAGTATAAACAAAAAGGACTTTTACCATAAATTATATTTAGTAGCTCCTATAATCAGCAAAACAGATTAAGTAAATAATATTAAAAAACGCCTGAACAGGAAGTCGGTCCAAACATAAACAATTATCTCATTCACATTTCTCACTTCGTATGGAAACATAATTAAATATTAATTATATAAATACTAATTTACTGAGTTAATAGCGCGAAAAAAATCATAATTGTCTCGTCATTTAAAATAGAATTAGCGGTATTGGAACATAAACAACTTACTAAATCAGGAGCAATATTAATCTTCTAAACGCTATCAAAAAACCGCATAAATCGTTCTAAATTAAACACGCAAATGAATTAAATTGTAAGCAAGCACTAATCGCTTTCCTTATCTCAACGCTCATTTGAAAAACCCATGACATAGACATAACACTGCAATCAAACTAGCCACGAAATTAACGACTTACCTGTTTCAACAATGCTGGCGATACTTTAGTCATCACGCACCGTTACAACCGTGCTGCTTAGTAAATAGGGCTGATTATAGCAACAATACACCTACTATCAAATTGCTAGCACTGTTCATACGCTGCCACTGAAGAGCGCGATGTAGGTAAGTACCTATATATCGCACATATAGCTTCGAACAACGACCGACGACCGACTCCTCTTGGCCGTCAAGAATGACTGTACAGATACCAGCCTCCTACCACCTGTTTTGGTTACAATCTGCGCAAACGCCTGATCATGTGAGATGATCCTCCACCACTGGCTTGTTAGCCTCGATGCAATAACCTCGACAAGTTAAAAAAAACCGGTTCAAGAAAATGTGACATTAAGCATATCAAAAAAAAATGTTTATATCAATTACAAAGGGCATTTCGATAGGTACATGTTATTGGAGAGCAAGGAATTGCTTGTGTTAGGAGACTCCGCACTTCCACTTTTAAATATCTTATGCAATTGAAATTAAGACAATGTAAACATGCAAAACTAAAAATAAAAGTAAAATAAAATAAAAGGTTAACTTAAACATATAGCACTGTAAATGAATGCGCTTTATGTATGTATAGCATATCAATTGAAGAACAAATAAATGTCTACGTTATACGCGGCAATTAAAATAAAACTTATTCTGATAGGATGTTCAATAATTAAACGCTTTAGTATTGATTGAGTTACTGGAGACTTCTGTTTGTCTACTTATTTTACGCAATGTTGTCTCCCTCCAAAAATTTAACATAACGAAATTATTCTAATAAATTCCAGCAAAAATAAAGATTTAAAACGAATCCATTAATTCTTCAAGACACAATCTGGGTGATACTTAAGACTATTCAAGAGCCTCTTACTAAAACACACAAGACTCATTAGGGAGGTTCAATCACGGAGCAATATTAGTTGTTTAGGTCCTCCTGCAAATATTATTACTATAATATTTATTTAATAAGTAATAAGGTCGATCCTAATTTTACATAACATGTCTACAGTACGGCCATACATATTAAACAGTAGAATGCTCATACTGATTGTACGAGAATATACCTATGCTTAAAAGAAATGCACACGATAAGCTTTGCAAATAATTAAATAATTATAATCTGACGAGGCGGTAAAATAGCTATAGTCGATTTGTCTCTAAATGATAGTTACAAAAGGTAAAAAAATATTTTACCCATGCTTTAGCTTATTCAATATGCGTACCTAAGTATATCGTTGCGGTATAATTAGGTACGCATCGATCGAAGGTAACGGTCTGTTATTAATAGAATAAATAAATAATAACTGTCACTCTACACGAATTCCATTAGATTACCCAACAATGATAACTTGTGACGCAACTTGGGAGAGGCCTGTGTCCAGCATTGCAATGCGATAAGCTGATGAACGATGACACACTAATAGGTACCTTGTATTTTTCACTATAATACGAAACAAAACCTCTCCTTTTCTTTACCTGCTCTAATGTGTTCTTTTATTATATCTTTATTATTATTAGAAAACCAGCGTCAGGCAGCATCTGCCTGGCATTAATGCTGAAAAAACCGTAATGGCGCAGCCGTTACTACAAGAACTATTGTTTATCAGAAAAGTAATGAACAGTGAATAAATTTTTCACCTTACGCCCATGTGATGGTAGCGAAACGGCCAAGCCACATATTTTGACTAAGGTGTAGAGTTTGTTAAGTTAGGGCGTGTAGAGTTAGAAGCTTGGCTCTACATGAGATCTGATAACTTTTTGGCAGTGCGAGCCATATGTGGTCTCGTCTTGGCAACATTTTACATGAAAATGTTTTTGGTGGGATTTCACCGGATATCTATGGATTTCACATATTTTTGAAAGTTGCTTATGAAATTAAAAAAAAAAGTTTTTGGGGGGTTCTTTACTAAAAATCCTGAAATATGTATTTTATTATTTATAACGAGGAGTCCCTATATCAATTTTCAGAACTCTAGCATCAAAATTTGCGGAAGTCACGTACAAACTTCCATCCCCTAGTTTAAGGGGTTGGAGGGTAAAAGTTCCATGTTTTAGAATTTTTTTTGTTGTTTGTGTACTATTACTAGCTCACATACCAAATTTCAGCTTTCTAGGACTTCAGGAAGAACCTTAAGAACATGATGATCATCAGTGAGTCAGTGACGAAATCGGGGTATTTTAGATATCAATAAAATCTAAAGTATAAGAGCTATGCAATTGAAACTTTATAGGTTTAATAAGTCAACTACTGACATCATATCCCGAAAATTTTGTTTATCTGATATAATCCAACCCCAAGTTAAGAAGGTTCAAAAAATACGACGAAGTGCTTCGAGAAAAGGTAGGTAGTGCCCTTGCTCTTCGCTTGGCTCGTCTTGGCGGAGGCACTCCCGTGCCCCCAGATTAGGTAAACGAAATGTTACAAAATACACCACATTTAGTGGTAATTATTGTGGTTTCTGTCTACATAATTATATTTTCGAAAACTCGTCGTTTTGCATATTTTTCTAATGAGTAATTTCAGGCGCCTTGGTTATCGTTTAAGAATCTTATAGTTTACCGACTCTGACCTCACTAATTGAGTAAATAATGAACACACAATCAAAATACTGTTTTTTTTATAGAGAAACCATATGATTGGTTCTGATCTTTTGATCCAGTAGGCTCATCTCGATACAATGCTCACATGACGGTCTGTGCACGTGATTTTGTATGCAACAGCAGATGTTAATCTAAGCAGGTGCATAGATACACGTTATCAGATTTTGTTCATATTGGCCAAGTCTTTTTTCATTCACAGGATAACATCTAATCAGCATAAGCAGATAAATATCGACCATCCTGTGGCTTCATCTTGCCCATTTGTCAAAAGAAATAGAGAAAACGAAACAAGAAAGTTAAGAAATTTCGGTTCTCCTAATTAGGATTCCGTAGATAAAGTTCGACGAATGACATATCTTTGTTAATGACAAAGATATCTCATTCGTCGAACTTCTATATATATAAAAGAAGAAACTGACTGACTGAATGAATGACTGACTGACTGACTGACTGACTGACATATCAACGTACAGCCGAAACTACTGGGTCTAGGAATGTGAAATTTTGCACACGGCTTCCTTTTATAATGTAGGGGAGCACTAAGAAGGGGTTTTTGGAAATTCAACCTTTAAGGGGGTGAAAAGGGGGGATTTCGTTTGTATGAAAAATCTTATTCCTTGAGTTAATAAACTTGAAACTTGGCACGAATACTTATCTAAGTAAATTATTAAGTTTGGCATTTTTTGTTTTTCTTAACTACCCCCTAAAGGGGGATTGGGGGGTGTCAAAGTTTGTATGGAAGAATTTTAACGGGCTGTCCGATTAACTCGAAACTCAGTATTTATACTTAAGACCAAAAATAGAAAATAACGTGTATCAGGGTTTTTCGAAAATGTACCCCTAACGGCGTGAAAAGGGGTAGTTAATTTTACAGGGGAGGATTTTACTGCGTGACTTGATTTACTCGAAAATTGGTATTAATAATCTTTGAGTCAAGTAATGAACACATCACAAACTATTTTTCGAAATTCCACCCCTGTGGGGGTGAAAAGCGGGGATACAGTTTATATGAAAAATCTTATTCATTTGGTTAATAAACTTGAAACTTGGCACGAAAGTAAATTATGAAGATTGACACTTTTTGTTTTTCTAAACTACCCCCTAAAAGGGGATTGGGGGGTGTCAAAATTTGTATGGATGAATTTTAACGCGCGGTCCGATTAACTCGAAACTCGGTATTTATACTTAAGACCAAAAATAAAGAATAACACGTATCAGGGTTTTTCGAAAATCTACCCCTAACGGGGTGAAAAGGTGTAGTTAGTTTTAGGGTTTTTCAAAACTCGACTCCTACCAAGGTGGAAAAGGGTAATAAAGTTGAAGGGGTGGATTGCTGGGAAATATAGCAGGAAATGCTGTATCCACTAGCAGGAATAGCGCCACCAGTGGTTCGCAGCACTGGCTCCTGCGAAAGAGTCAAAATGATCTCCGACACATGACCCTTTGCACGACAACATCCTTGTGCCACAAAGGCTGAAAAGCCGAAACAGTTTTTTAAAGTGTGTCGTCCCACTCACTGGTGAACCATGACAAGAAAGACTGAAGCTGTGGCGAGACAGTCCTTCCTTACCCAAACCGTTCGTCCCACCCGCTGAAGACCTCCCACCTGGACATGAGTAACCTTGGGTAGCCTGGAAGTCTTTAAACAGCCTCCGGATCCAGGTTAGCTGAAGCAAGGAAAACCTGTTCAGGTGGAGATTCATAGACAACTCCGCCTTGGAGTGTAAATGTGGTGCTGTTCCACAAACGATGGGACAATTAATATCGTGTCCTGCATGTCCTGTCAGCTGCACGTTATAGGAACTGGTGAACGCTGTTAATGGCGCCAAACAAGTAGCTGAATTCTGGGCCGAGTCCATTTAGATTGCTATCGACACGCTAAGAAGAAAGGGTGGCTTTTACTGCTTGCTTCCATTAACTCGAAAATGAGTAGGTATCGGTCTTTGAGTCAAGTTATGGACACGTCATCCCAAACGATTTTTCAAAAATCCACCCTTGTTGGGGTGAAAAGCGAGGATCCTGTTTATTTGAAAAATCTGATTCCTTTGATCTACAAACTTAAAAATTGGCCCAAATACTTATTAATCTAAATAAATGATAAAGATCATAAACATACATATTACAAATTTTTAGAGGAAAGTACGAAATACACGCGGACGAAGTCGCGGGCAAAGTGCTAGTTAAATATAAAAAGAAATAAAGACATCCGAGAAATATCTAGCAAGAGCGATCTTTAAAAAGTGCAGTTTTTTATTTTTACATAAACACTGCATGGTTTTTATAGGTAGAAAGCCACTCTTGGTGGCAATGTGATCTTGATTTAAAATCTACACTTCAAAAAGTACACCAGCAAAGATGTCTACCCACTTATCTAGTCTACCAATCTTTAACGCTAATAGCGTTGCTAAGTGAGAAGATTGAACTTAGTAAATCTACTTAATAAAAACTCATTAATTCACTGACAGAACGCACAGTCAAACCGTGGGGTAAAAAGTCATACAATTTTGCACAACAGTTCCTTATTTACGGAAAGTAGGATTTTGGAAAATTCATCCCCTAAAAGGTTAATTAGAGGATAAAAGTTTGTATGGAAGTTCGTTATGCGTACAAGGCTTACCTATAAGTAAATAATTAAAAGCACATCAATGAATTAAAAAACCAAGTCACAACAGAAAGGAAGATCGCATTATGAAAGGTACTGTGCAGGAAGTAAATTAAACAAGGAAGTCAAAGAAGATGAACGAGCTCTATTAAGGATTCTTCGAAAGATATTTTCAATAGCACCACATAGCCTGTGAACTTCTAAGTGCAGCACCCTAATTGCGTAACATAGTATTACTATCAATTTGAATCATTTTGAAGCATATTGCTAATCTATTGCTTCATATGTTCGAAAAATGTGTTTGCTTAACAACGTAAATAACGCAATGGATGTCGTTCAACTGTCAAAATGAAACCCATTGCTAAGGATAGTGTGTAATGCAATTACCCTGCGGGTCCTCGATGCTATAAATACAAATTGACATTGATAACGTGCAGCATTGTAGCGATCACTTTGGCAATTGAAAGTGAAAAAGAACATCCAGGTCATCACCGTTTGCTCTACTACACGATACACCTGCATCATGCATGTCACACGGGAATTCTAAAACTGGTCTTAACAAAAGAAATATCTTTTCAGTAATAACTGACAATTAGCTACTTTGTTCTTTGCAAACAAACATTCAAAAATACTTATAGTAGCACGTGATTTTAAACTCACAAGTTGATATTTTGTGGCATTTAGCTCATATTCAGTGATGACGAACGATTTGGTGAAATTGTGAGTGATTCAAAATAAAACGCTTTTAGTTAAATCTGCCTAACCTTTTCCTAACTACGTTAGGGTCAGCTTCCAATCTGACCGGATGCAGCTGTGTCCTGTGTGTTGTGTCATCGCGCTTCTCTTTCTTTTCTATGCAGTCCGACAGTGACCGCGCTTTAGGTCATGTAAGCCCTTTGTAACACACTTTCTTTCACAATCCGAAGGATTTTGAGAGAAATTCCTAATCTTGTGATTTATACAAAGACGCGATTAGGTTATCACTTTAAATAGTACAGCGGTAAGAAAATGCTTACGTAAAGATAAGCTAATCACTAATTGATTATAGGTATATCATATTGATTCACTTTCAGTATATTGTATACTTCAGTATCATGATGTGGTTTTATTTAATTTTAATGTTAACCTTATCAAGTGGATATGTCGTTGGTAAGTTTCAGTTTGTGATTCAAATCAAGGTTTCCATTATATGCTAGTTTAACAAATAAACACTCTAATGAACAAATAGAGAGGCAATTCAAACATCATCGGGGATACCATAGCCTGATAAAAATTCGATAATTTGTCTGAGTTTTCTTCTAAGAGAGAGCAAGTATTGCGCTCGCAAAACTTGCTAGTACTAGGTAATAGATTTTCAAAATTGACAACAAAATTATTTGCAATATATTTTGGCTGGCATTGACCCACTTTGGGCATGGGATCTTTTAGCGATATAATCTCCATAAACAATCTAATAATAAACATACATAATTCAATAATCTAGTAATAATTGTTGTAGGTCAATTTGGGACATTCAAACAAGACTTCGGATATGTGACTGTGAGGGGCGGTGCTCATATGTTCTACTGGCTGTTCTATACCACTGCTGAAGTAGAAAATTACACTGATAGACCCCTAGTGGTATGGCTACAGGGTGGTCCTGGGGGATCTTCTACGGCCACCGGAAATTTTGAGATTCTAGGACCTTTGGACTTGTCTTTGCAAGAGAGAAACACCACTTGGGTAAGAAGTCCATAAAAATGTAAAATTTTATATCATAAAAATTGCAATAAAGATACCATAATTATGCAGATAAGATTAATGATTCAGTTACAAATATTTTACAGGTAAAGAACTTCAATGTGCTCTTTGTAGACAACCCAGTGGGCACTGGTTTTAGTTATGTCGATGAATTAAGATTCTTGACAACTACTAACGATGAAATAGGTAAGTTGTGTCTATATCACTAAGTACGCTAATTCGTGGTTAAACCAGCTTTCAATAAGGTGGTTATTAAAAAAGTTAATTATTTCTACAGCCCTAGACTTTGTTCAGCTCATGCGTGGATTCTACAACGATCATTCGGAATTCAATGGAGTACCGCTATACATTTACGGTCAATCGTACGGCGGAAAAATGGCGATTGACATGGGCATACGTATGCATGAGGTAAGCTAAGTCATGTTTGTAAAGTATACCTATGTCTTTTTTATTTATGGATATTATGTGACATGGGTTATTAGTGTTAACTGAGTAGTTACTTGCCCAAAAGCATGTGATACACTGACCTATATTAAACAAGCGTACTTGTTTACTAAAGGTCAGTGATGTGATACAATTACTTAATATAAAACAAAACTAATACGAATATGCTAAAAAGTACGTGTTTGCACTTTATCAGTACTAATTATTGTTTATGTTTAGGCGGAGCAAGCTGGAACAATTGGTTCTAATTTGAAGGGAATTGCGATGGGCAATGCATGGATATCTCCAGTAGATGCAACCCTCACATGGGGCCCGCTGCTACTGGCGGCTGGACTTGTGGAGAAAGCAGGACACGATGAAATTCAGGTGGCTGCCAGAGAAGCTGAACGCCTTTTTAATGCAGGCAATTATACTGAATCGACGACACAATGGAGTAACACTCAGAGGGTAGTGCTACGCCGTACAGACAACGTTGATTTTTATAATATAATCACAAAAAGAGTGAGTTCTACACCTATTGACACACTAAGCGCTTTTGGTAGGTAAACTAGAACTAGGAATGATAGAACAGAATTGTACAATTTTCTTAAGGATATTCAATTTGTTTACAGAATATTCAAGAGAAATGATGATCCGGAATGCTGCACCAGAATCACCTTCAGAATCAAGACAAACCGAATATAATCTTAACACCTTGATGAACACACTGGTTAAACCAGCTCTAAACATCCCTGCGCATGTAACGTGGGGCTCGCAATCTAACTCGGTATTTAACTATTTGAGGGGAGACTTCATGAAACCTGTCACCGACGGCAGTTAGTATACCTACTCTCGATAACGTTTTTTATACGACATTTCCTTAGAGCAGTGTCCTAAATTTAAGTAGGTCCTAACTTCCTTGTCCGGCCATAATGCTTAAAATGAAAACTTATCGAAATATTTGTTTTTAATTATAAAGTTTTTGATAAAATTTCAGTTGAGAAGTTGCTGAATGAAACGGATATTATTTTGACGAAATATAATGGAAATCTCGATTTGATTTGTGATACTCCAGGTAAAATATTTAATTACTTCAGATTCAAACTCAGTTTTTCTTAGAGAATTTAAGTAATTAAATTCCTTATTTCACTAGAAGTCTACCATGAAGCCTCTTAAGTCTACCTTGAAACATTTATAGTATAAAATTATATAGCTACAATTCGCAGTAATAAAATCCAAAACCACTAGATAACTACATGATGTTGAGATAAGGTTAAAATGAATACTATGATTTCAGGACAAATATTGTGGGTACATCGCCTGAAATGGCTCGGTGCTGAAGGGTATAAGAATGCACATCGTCACCCTATCTGGGAAAACGATAAATTAGAAGGTTACTACAAGTCTTACGGAAACTTCCGGTTCTTCTGGATAAATGATGCTGGACATAGTGTGAGTACGAGTAGAACCTAAGTAAAGTATCTAAATAATAATAGATAGATTGAGACTTGAATATTTCTAATGATCCATGTTTTTACATGGATCGTTGGAAATCCGTTCGGAAATCCGTCCATGGACGCCTATTATTGATCGAAGATGGACGCTAAATATATTTTTCTACGGTATTTTTTTATTGATTGTTGATTCTTGTTCTGATTTAGAAATGTGTTATCATTTTTCACAGGTACCAAGAGACAATCCAGCTGGAACCAATGCATTTCTTCGCGACATGACATCTTTTGGCTAACATTGTATTAATTTATACTGCAAATAATAAATTGGTCTACTTATGTAACTGTGTACATGTGACTGGGCATAGTCATGTGTATATTTCTACAGCCTAAAACCTTCGGAGTCGAAATAAAAACCTGTAGGAGGTATTCTGGAGTTACTGGTCCACTGACTGAAATTATTATTTTAAAATAGGTTTATACTACTCTAATTTACTTTATATTTCCCAAACTTGAGAATCCAGAGACAGATTACCCGCGGCATCTACTAATCTAATATATAAAATAAACCTAATAAATAAAGAATATATAAAATTCAAAGTCCTGACTGACTGACTGATATATCAACGCACAACCTAAACCGCCTGATCCTAGAGACATGAAATTAGGAGGGTGTGTTCTTTGTGAAGAATATGTATCCATTAAGAAAGGGTTTTTCAAAATTCCACCCCTAAGAGGGTGAATGGGGGTAGGGTGAAATTTCACGCGGACAAAGTCGCAGGCAGAAGCTACTACCCAATATGAAGGCACCTTAAAATAAAAAAGACCAACTGATCAAAATGAAATGAAATTCTATGCGAACCTTCGCATAGAATTTGAGTAGATTTGGACAGTGTAGATTAAAAAAACCTACCTGCTTAATACATATACAGTGGCCTACAAAAGTTGGTTGTCATTTTTCCACTTCAGCTTTTACACACCACAAATTATGATTTAAAATCCTAGTGATATAAATTTTTTAACTGCTATAAGTACAGCGTAGGACGACGGACGACGAGGACGCGCGGGCTCGCGAGAGATGGAAGGAGTGGAGGGAGGCCTTTGCCCAGGAGTGGGACAGCGCAGGCTAATTAAAAAAAAAAAAAAAAAAAAAAAAAAAAAAAGTACAGCGTGAAATTTTAATGGTTGTTTTCCCGCGGCAGAACGATTTGTACTCAGTAGTGCTACCGATTCATGGAGTCAAATTATTTTTTTTTTTCAAATAATTATAAAAATATGATCTCAACTCGAAAGCAAGAGAATCAATAGTAACTCACATGCGCCCCTAACATCTTTGCAGGTAGCAGGACGACCACGCGCCATGCATCGTCTTTTTGCGCTGTAGCTATACTATTGGTTCGAGATCGCGTTCGAGTGTGGTTTTTCACAATTGTAGATCTGTCATTTTTTAATACTTTATTTTTATTTTTTTATAAATCGATTGTACTATCCAGACAAAATCATTTCGCTTCGGGAAAACAACCATTAAAATTTCACGCTGTACATAACGTTTTTGTTGACTAATTAGACTACTTTTGACTTATCATAAAAAAATAGGAGTATCTGATTATTTTTTTTATTTTAAGTCATAATGAGGCATCACAGCTGAACTGGAAAAATGTCAACTAACTTTTGGAGGTCCCTGTATTTAGATACCTACTTATTATTCTATGTAGATGTTATCAGATTTTTCATGCGTCATTGCTGGACCTAAGTATTTACATTTTACACTAAATTAGGAAAAAACTCCTGAAATATTTTCTGAGCTTAAAGTTTAAATACAGATACTTACGGACATAGGTTTGTAATGTAACGACGGGGTATTCGGTTGACAAAAAAAAAACCGACGAGCGTCGGTTTAATAGAGTACTCTTTAAGACAAAATGGTCACCCATCCAGGAACTGACCGCGATAAATAAAGCTTAAAGTGCTTAAAGCTTTGTAGATAGTAGCTTAGCTTATAAGTTTATGTCATAGTTAAATTTTATCATTGAAAATCATGCTTAATTTAAGGAATGCCATAAGCATGATTTGATATGTTAAACAATGGCTTAACACTATCAGAACAAGATAACTAATCAATGTATGGTGCAAATCATTAGGTATTATCTTAATAATAAAAAGGGGGCAGTCATTACCTATGATTAGATAAAGGCAATGATATTGATTAAGGAGAATGTTTTAGTTAATATACCTACATACTTAAGCTAGTCTAGTTTGTTCCAGACGTATTTGAAAGTTTAAAATGGTGAAGAGGAGTGTTATAGTCGGAAGTGGTATCGCGGCAATAGTTGTTCTTGCAGGAGCGGCAGCACTAACATGGTGGCTAGTTACTCGAGAGACGGATGCAGGCAAGCCAGAAAATGAAACAACAACATATCCTTTCGCTGTCAAAAGTAAGTACGTTTTTCTTCATGTAAGTAGATATAACAACCGCCTGACGAAAACTTTATAATCAGGTAGGTATGTCATTATAATGATAGACAAAGCTAATCAAACATAATTATCACAATTAGGTAAAATTCGAAGGAAATACTATGTCACCAAATAATAGATGTTACCATATTAAGCACTAGGCTTAAAAAGTGCCTGTTAATGTCCCCTTTGTGAACGTGTACAACTATTGTTACAATGTTGATGACCGCCTTCCGCATTATTATCATCTCTGTGATAATCATTGTATGAAGATGTCAAATTAAGTAGCTATTCATTTACTACATGCATCTTGATGTGTAGGTACCTAAGTACTCACGTACGCACATAGATATTATTATAGGTAATCTATTTTATTTTAAACACCCATGTTTCGTTTTTATTTGAGTGATCTTAATTCAAATTACCTTCCTAACCTACTCGTAACATCGTTTTCAGTATTGGAAGGTGAAGGCATTGGCGGTTTGGACTATACCGCAGCTTTCACCCAGATACTAACTGTTGGAGATATATTCTGGTGGTTTTATCCTACGATCGCAGTTGGTAATCCCCATAACCGGCCCATAATACTGTGGTTAGATGGTGTGACGGGCGTCCCACCTAGCCTGTTGGCCAATTTGGGAATGTTTGGCCCTTATGACATTAATTTCAACAGAAGACAAAACTCTTGGGTAATAATTAATCTTTCGTTAGTCGATGATAGCTCCGGTGTGGTAGGTACCTATACACTTATCCTACGTTTTTGTACTTCCAGATCAACAGATACAATTTGTTGTTCATCGATGCACCTCTGGGTACAGGTTTCAGTACTCCCCTAAATAATAATCAAATCCCGAAGACAGTTGATGAAAACGGTAAGATTTACCAACATTATATCGAGTCTAATAAAGGGGGCCTAAAAAGGTCACTTTGGCAGAATCATAAAAGGATAACATAATGGACAGTTAACCGTTAAATTAATCGTATCAAATCCCATTGGTGAAGCATTTTTCAGTTAGGTATTTTTTTTTGTCTGTGCTAAAATACCAATCAATTCGATCCAAAACCAATCCTAATCTCTTTGAATAATCAAAGAGATTGGGATTGGATTTGGATCGGATTGCTTTGCTTTTTTTCGCTGCACTACCTACCTACGTAGTGCAGCGAAAAAAAGAAAAACATGGACTGTCTCCACCTTATTACGATTCATAATGTTATCCTTTTATGATTCTTCAAAGTGGCCTTTTTAGGCCCCCTGTTGTTGGTACTTGATCGAAGATTAAATGAACTTTTCAGTAGCATATTAATTTCCTAAGAATCGACAAAGAAATCATGGGCGGAAAAATAATTTAATGATGTTAAGATTGTAGGTAAATAGTACCTACCTATTATGTTATTTTACAGCTGAACACTTAGCCCTTACTTTGGAATCGTTCTACACCGTACATGAAGCTTATAGAAATACTTCACTGTACATTTTCGGGCAGGCATATGGAGCACAATTGGCCTTAGCACTGGCAGCCAAGCTGCATCAAGTGAGTTATTTTATTTTATTGCTTCTACTAAATCAATCAAATCTCAAGTTTATTTAAAAACGATGGTTAAAAGGTTAAATTTTTATCCTAATAAACTGTATTGCAGAACCAGAACGAAACAAATTTCAACCTTCGTGGTGTAGTATTAGGTAACGGTATAATTTCGCCAACCCTAGCAATGACGAAACTTGGCTTTTACCTCGAAGAGCTCGGATACATTGATGGCAATGGCCGCGACGCCATAGAAACTTTATCCGAAGAGACTACGCAGTTGGTACAAGAAGATTTAGAAAATGCATTCGACAAGTTTATTTCTTTGGGCCAGTTTGTTAATGATAATGCTGGTGCCGTGGCTGTTAATGTTGGAAACATCGTTGAAAAATTAACTAGGGAGCCATCAGCACAAGGTAAGTCATTAATTATTCCAGTGTAGAATTTCAGTGTAGAGTGCGTTTGCCTTTAGAGTGCATGTGTGTTTTTATATAATTAATTTCCTTTATAATAATTTCCAGATATTTTCGGTCAGCGAGAATACTTGAGAAGTGTATTCAAAAACGCAGATGTTGATATCATGAACAGCGCAGTAGCACCAGCTTTGGGAATACCTTCAACCGTAACTTACGATTCAGGTCAAGAGGCCGTCATTGAGGCTTTTAGGAGGTCTTTTATGACCCCAGCTACGGACAAAGGTATTATGGATGCAGTTTTATTTAATGTTTATGCTTACGCTAGGTAATCCGTATTCCATGTACCTACCTACTCCGTAATTCCAATATAGTACCTACCGTGATAGATCCGGATCTATCCCGGTACAGTTAAATATCCGGTCCGAGAGAAAAGGTAAAGAAATTTCTCGATAGATTCCCTTTAAAAACTAACGACATATTATTATTATCAAAATATAGTATTTTGGTAGAAGTTGGAATGTAACTAGTCCCTTTAAAAACTAACGACATAATTATTATCAAAATATAGTATTCTGGTAGAAGTTGGAATGTAACTGGCACTTACTTGTTTCTTAATTCAGCTGAATCGGTGATTAGAGCAACTTTTTAAGTGTGCAACATAAGGTTTTTTTCCGGAACTTAGTGGTAGAATCTTAACAGGTCTAAAAAACAGACGATAATAATTAGTGGGGTGCAAAAACAACGCAGACAAAATAAAATATCGGACATAACATAAGTCCGATATTTATTTCTTGTGCCATTAGGTACCGACCTAGAGTTCGGTTCATTTGAGCAAACTTTACCTACAGTTCGCGTCAAATAACTTTGCCGCTCTGAAGCTAGGCTCTTTCCTACCCGCGCCAATCCGCGCCATGCGCGCTGCTGTTGTATTCATAGGATTAACTACTGCAGTGACTTGTTGCCTACTTCAGAGCGGCAAAGTTGCAAACCCGTCTGCCTTCAAAGCAAGAGTGAACAGGTATCTTCTGGGCACGCTCGTTCCATCATAGACCTCATCTATCGCTTACCATCAGGCGTGATCGGGGTCAAGAGCGGGCCTATTTAGTAATAAAAAAATAAAATAAAAAGTTAGGTATTTGACGCGAACTATACTTGGGGTTGGGGTTATATGACATTGCTTATTTACTTAATTTACGACATTAAATTACCCGCCACGCCACCTTTTTTCCGTGTTAAATAAAGGTTAGTTACTATGGACTAATAATGACATGAGGATAGGCAGAGTCAGAGGTTCTTCGACACCATTACAATGATTTCAAAAGTTAATATACACAATGCACCATTACCATCCATCGGGCACAATAAAAAACATACCTAATATCAGTAAAAAACCCATTGAAAATATTGTTACGAGCTTCGGGTTCGTGACAATAAAAACTGCCGATTTAATAACCAAAAACAACAATTTATTTAAAAACACTAATTACAACTCGAAACACTAATTAAAAGAACACAATCACACTACTGATCACTCTTAATTCGCACTTGAAGATCGCTTAGATGTTTTCGCTCTTGTCGCTTTATCCAAACTGTGTCGGTCGTCGCGCATCCCGGCCTTATATAGTGCCGCAGATAGTTCTAGAACCTTCCATTGTAGAAACATCTAGAATGTTCGAGTACATACCGGCCCCGACCGACTAGGTGTCGATAGTTCGAGAAAGTTCTACAAAGTTCTAGTATCGAATTTTCTAGAACGATCGTGACTCGACTAGTTCTGCTACTCGATACTAGATGGCGCTAGTGGTAACTAATGTCGCCATGTACCAGGCATTAATTGTGGCGCGCAACACTGCCCCCTCCTAAGACATGCTCGTCCCGAGCATTATCAGCCCCATAATAACGCGCCAGTCGGTCCACATGGACGATCTTAGGAGTACCTCTTGCACCTTTCTGTATCCGGTAGGTTACGTCATTGATCTTTGTCACAATCCGGTACGGTCCGTCCCATTTAGCTTGAAGCTTAGGAGATTTCCCTTTGCTGCGGACTGGATTGTGCAACCACACTAGTGAACCTTCGTCGAACCCTTCATTGTTCATTTTGCGGTCATAACGGGTTTTCATCTTTTCAGACATTTGCTGGCCCGATTGTCTGACGTGCTCATAAATGTCATTCATTTTGTTCCGCAAGTCATTCGCATAATCGGTTATACTGCGTGGGGCATCAGGTGGTATTCCGGTGATCAGGTCTGCAGGCAGCCGTAATTCTCTTCCAAAGTTTGCGAAAGCTGGTGTCACCGATGTACTTTCGTGAACAGCGCTTCGATATGACAACAAAAAGGGTTGTATGTGCTTGTCCCAATCTCGTTGCCGATTTTCCACAACTTTGGCTAGGTACCTCTCCAATGTCTGATTAAATCGTTCCACCATTCCATCCGACTGTGGGTGGTAAGAAGTTGTTCTGGTTTTATGAGTACCCATAACTCGACAAGTTTCCTGGAATATTTGTGACTCAAAATTCCTTCCTTGATCACTGTGAATCTCTAAAGGTACTCCAAAACGACAGAAGACTTCATGAACTAACTTATCTGCAACTGTCGAAGCTTCTTGATTTGGAATGGCGAAGACTTCCGGCCACTTGGTGAAGTAATCCATCACAACCATGAAATACTTGTTGCCACTTTCACTTACCGGAAACGGCCCCGCAACGTCAAGGGCTATCCTCTCCCATGGTGCACCAACATTGTACAATTTCAATGCACCTCTACTACGAGTCTGAGGTCCCTTTACAGCTGCACAACTTGTACATTTGCGACACCAGTCCTCGACATCGTCCCGACAGTGGACCCAGTAAAACCGTTCTCGTATCTTCAGTAGAGTCCGTTTTACTCCCAGATGACCTCCTGAACAACCATTATGGTACAGCTGTAGAACATCCGGTACTTGAGCTTTAGGGACAACCATTTGCAAATGACAGCTGTCTCCCCGAGCATTTTCCCATTTACGGCACAGGACTCCATCCTGAATCACCAAGCTGTCCCATTGGGCCCAATAGCTTTTTGTGATCGAACTCATCGCTGAGACGTCACTCCACCTGGGCTTAGGAGCTCTGGCCTTCATCCACTCCAGAATCGGCTTGATGTCCGAATCTTCCTGCTGTGCACGTTGTAGGATTTCCTTCCACTCGTTGCTGAGGTCTGTCCTGAGCATCCTCACAGGTACGACTTCTTTACTTTCTTGCCTAGTACAATGCTTGCAGTCTTCAGGACAAGGTCTTCTTGACAATGCATCTGCGTTGCCATGTGATTTCCCGCTGCGATGTTCGACCACAAAGTCGTATTCCTGCAGTAGCTCAATCCATCTCGCAACTTGTCCTTCTGGATTTTTGAACTGCAATAGCCATTTCAGTGCAGCATGGTCAGTTCGTACGTGGAATCTCCGCCCCAGAAGATATTTGCTAAAATGCTGCAATGACTTTACCACAGCAAGCAATTCCCGTCTCGTGACACAATAGTTCTTTTCCGGCTTTGACAGCGACTTGCTGAAGTACGCTATCACAACCTCTTGATCACCATTCCGTTGAGACAACACACCGCCAAGTCCTATGTCACTTGCGTCTGTGTCAATTATAAATTCCTTGCCCGCATCAGGGTACCCCAAAATAGGTGTTTTGCACAGACGGTCCTTTAGCTCCTGGAATGCGATGTCGCAACTTTCATCCCAGCAGAAATGTCGCTTCTCTTCGGTTAGCTTATGCAGGGGTTTGGCTATGTCTGCAAAGTTCTTGACAAATCGCCGATAATAGGAGCACAAACCTAAAAATGCTCTGACCTGCGTCTTGTCTTTTGGAACTGGCCAATCCTTGACAGCGGCGATTTTCTCTGGATCTGTGCGGATACCTTCTTCAGACACTACATATCCCAAAAAGCTAACCTGTCGTTTGAATAGTGAACACTTCTTCGGACTTAACTTGAGGTTGGCACTCTGGATCTTCATGAGCACGCGTTCTAGGTTTTGAAGATGTTCTTCAAACGTGCGGCCTACGATGATGATGTCATCCAAGTAGACCAAACAGGCATCGCCAATTAGTCCAGTAAGTACAAGTTCCATCAACCTTTCAAAAGTTGCCGGAGCATTGCACAATCCAAACGGCATAACTTTAAATTGCCACAGACCCTTTCCTGTCGAGAATGCAGTTTTCTCCTTGTCCTTAGGGTCAATTTCGACTTGCCAGTAGCCACTTTTCAGGTCCAGCGTGCTGAACCACTTTACTCCAGTAAGCATGTCCAGCGTGTCATCAATTCTTGGCAAAGGATAGCTTTCCTTCTTTGTAACGTCGTTCAGACGACGATAGTCAACACAAAACCGCATGCTGCCGTCCTTCTTTCTTACCAGCACTACAGGTGAACACCATGGACTAGATGAAGGTTCAATGACACCATCCTTCACCATTCCCTCAATCATGGTTTCCACTTCCTTTTCACGTGCTACCGGCAATCTCCTTGGCCGCTGACGGATAGGCAATTCTTCTCCTGTGTTTATTTTGTGTTGAACTAAACCAGTCTTCCCGATGTCAGCATCGTTTGACGAGAAAACATCGGCGTACTTGAGTAACATCTTCTTCGCCTTGACCATTTCATTTTGGGACAGAGCGCTGTGGCAGTCTTCTAAAAGTGTGGTCACTTTCGTTTGTGCATCCTTGCTGAGGGTCCCAGTCGATAGATATTGGCATCGACGCAACCAATCCACTTCCTCGCAAGTACCAACTAAAGTGCCTTTTTCTATAGTCTGTTCCTGATCACAAAGGTTAAGCACACGTACCCCTGAGATGTCGGTGGCTCTGACCAAAGTTCGTGCCACTTTCCATGGAAGGTCATTGTCTACCCTTTCCACGAGTACACAACGATGAGTCTGCCCAGGATTCCGAGGAAGACTAACCGGCACAATAGTTTCCGATCTCGGCGGAAGAACAATCTTCTTAAGGCTGTACACATTCCCTGGTAACGCCCCTTCCACGAAAAGTTCCTCTTGTCCACATTTCAAAACGCCTTGCTTGACGTCAATCTCACAACAATTCTTCCTCATAAAGTCAAGGCCCAGGATGCAATCGTCCATTATATCGGCCACGATGACATTATGCAGGTAGATTCTGTTGCCTAGCTTCAACTCCATCTTCTTCTCTCCATGGACGGGTATGCGCTGACCGGTGGCTGTTACCAAATTAATGCGTTCCCTGTTGTATGCGGAGTCCCCAAGGGACCGTCTTATTAGTTGGGAACTGACAACCGTGCGAGAGGCTCCAGTGTCTATGGTCAGCTTACACGGCGTTCCGTTGACCTCGCCCTTGATGATTAGGCTGTTCCCGTCATGGGTTTGTGTGATCGAAACCCTTGGGGCTCTTTGAACCTCAGCCAGCACCCGCCCCGCAGTCCTGGCTATTACTCGTTTCCCTGCTGCTGGTGCTGGGCGGTGCTGTTAGCCGCACTGCCCTCTGGAGATCGGCCGTCTTCTCTTTCTGCAGTTCGCTTAGGGCAACTGGATCGAAGGTGGCCCCTTTCCCCACAGCCGTAGCACCTAGGGCTGTATCCTTTGTTGCGGTCGCGAACTGTAGCCGCTGCAACCTCCCTGACGCGATGGGAACGATGATCCTGCCGCACAGCTTCCACCTCCAGTGCATGGGCCAAGGCGTCCTTAAGCGTCCCGTGGTGGCCGAGCCTCACAGCAACTCTCACTTCAAGGTCGCGGATGCCGTCGATGAATGCCTGCACCAGGTTTCCATCAATAAGCGCAGGTACGGACTGGTAAGCTTTGCGAACCAGCTTCTCCACTTCAAGGGCCCACTGCTGCAGGTTTTCGCTACTGCGTTGCACGCGATCCTTGAGCTGCGCACGAAACACGTGTTCCAGGTGAGCGTCGCCATACCGAGCCTCCAATGCCTCAAGGAGCTGCTCGTAAGTCACTTCCTTACCGAGAGCTTCCAGAACGGTTAAGGCCTGGTCGCGCAAGCCTAGGGTGAGGGCAGTCATGGCCTGACTTTTATTCCACCCGTTCGCCTTCATGACAGCCTCAAACTGGATTTTGTAGGCCGACCAGGAAGAAGTTCCGTCGAACGGTGGCACTTTGAATCCACGTAGCGAAGGTGTTGTAGCTACGGGAGCTGCGATTCCATCCCCAAGTTTAAGGTTACCCAACTCCTGCTTCACATCAGCAATGACGTCACTAAACTTGCTGATCTGAGTTTCAGCTTCTGAAAGGCGGTTGTCATGCTGGGCAACCTTCTCCTTCACCTCGTTCATGTCTTTCCCGAAGGTTGCGTGAAGGTCTTTCATGAGGAGCATCTGTTCTTCCTGGCGGCGCACCTGCTCCTCCTTATCCCGTTTGAGCTGTTCTTCCAATCGATGGGCCTGTTCCTCCTGACGGCGGGCCTGTTCCTCCTTGTCGCGCTGGAGCTGTTCTTCCAACCGACGAGCCTGTTCCTCCTGTCGGCGAGCCTGTTCCTCCTGTCGGCGGGCCTGCTCCTGCAGCATCATCATCAGAGCAGCAAAATCTGGTGCTGATGATGCTGGAGCAGCTGTGGACGGGCCGGCCTCCGTGGTCGGTAGCTGGCCTTCCGACCCCTGTGGCGTTGCTCCACCGAATCGCCGCTGGTCCGTCTCCTGCTGGCGTTGACTCCGGGTACGGATACCCTCCGTGTCGTCTTTGGGTAAGATCGGCATTTTAATCCTCGCTTCTGACACCAATTGTTACGAGCTTCGGGTTCGTGACAATAAAAACTGCCGATTTAATAACCAAAAACAACAATTTATTTAAAAACACTAATTACAACTCGAAACACTAATTAAAAGAACACAATCACACTACTGATCACTCTTAATTCGCACTTGAAGATCGCTTAGATGTTTTCGCTCTTGTCGCTTTATCCAAACTGTGTCGGTCGTCGCGCATCCCGGCCTTATATAGTGCCGCAGATAGTTCTAGAACCTTCCATTGTAGAAACATCTAGAATGTTCGAGTACATACCGGCCCCGACCGACTAGGTGTCGATAGTTCGAGAAAGTTCTACAAAGTTCTAGTATCGAATTTTCTAGAACGATCGTGACTCGACTAGTTCTGCTACTCGATACTAGATGGCGCTAGTGGTAACTAATGTCGCCATGTACCAGGCATTAATTGTGGCGCGCAACAATATGCAGCTCCGTTATAATGAAAAGTTCATTAGCAAACAATATGTCCATGTAGGTACTTAGATTATACGCTAACTTTTTTTTCCAAAATTATAAAAGTAGGTACTACCTAATTACATTTTGTTATTACAGTTGAATGTATTCTCCAAAACACGGAACTTACCGTTGCTATCTATAATGGTAATTTGGATGCAGTATCAAACACGCCAGGTAACGAACTAACTAACTACTACTTACCTACCTATCAAACTATCAATACTTAACTATCAAATTATCAATAAACTCGGAAGGCAATCAATTAAGCAATCAAATAAAAATTCATTTGTTTTTTGCCGCTATTTTCAATAATAGAATGTCATGTGACATTGGGCATAGAGAAGTAAAATTTTTTTTTTAAATTAATAATGGCGATTTTTGTCCGTCAGACCATTAGCAGTGTTTTTAGCGGGAAGGATTTATAAGCTACCCAAGAAACATTTTCTGAGTAGTTAACACAATTCTCTCAACTGGTCCTGTCTGGTTATAGGAGATCCCTATAATCTTTATGTCAAAGTCCTTTTTTTATTTTAATTGGGTTTGTTATACGGTGCTTTTAATTAGCTACAGTAAAATGACAGAATAAGTGTTACCTACCTACTTCTTAAATGACTGAAATTGGCGTCTTTTTGTTTTTTCGCGGCCATCAACTAAATCTTGTTTTTCTGAAACAAACAAAACTTATTTCACATGCATATCTCTAAACTCAGTCCGAAATGAGTTATAAGAAGTGTAATTTTACTGAAGCTAAATAATAAAAGTCGGATTATAGTTCAGAGGTGACAGAGACAAAGTCCTACGAGAAAACCGCCTGCTCCCATGCTACGGACGAGTCATTTTGCGGTAGGCCATACCGCACTTTAGAAAAACATGCACTTTCTCAAATGCTACTGTCATACTTTCAGGGCAACTAGAATGGGTGGACAATCTTGAATGGTCTGGACAAAGTGACTTCCTAGCCGCACCCAGACAATCTCTAGTTGTTGACAGATTTGTTGAAGGCTATTTCCGAAATGGGACGAGACTTCAATTCTTTTGGGTAAACGCCGCAGGACAATCGGTAATTATTGCTTGTTTTTTATCTTAGGAAAAACTATCAAGTAGTACCTTCTTTTAAACTTCGCCTGTAGATTTTACCTAAGCTCAGGCCTCTCTCTCTCTCTCGTGATTCCCGTCAACCAAGTTCTTTAAAAATCTACGATACATCTACCTATGTTAATAATTGAATAAGGGGCTACCTCGAAAATCAAAAATTCTCGAAAAGCGAGCGAAAGGGATGCAATTACTTTTGAAACGCAAAAGAAGAGTGATGGCTATAGTGTTCGTGCATTCGGAATATAACAACGTATTGCCAAAACGAGTTTACTCCTTTTTTAACAAAATAAATGAATTAAATTTAAAACTAAGTACTTTAAGTAAACTTCGATATGATAATTCTCTAAGTTTTAAAGTGTTACGCCGCGCCGTGATGTCGAAAAGCGATAAGCGTTAAGCGATTGACTGCTGCGCTGCGTGTCGCGGGTTCGATTCCCGTACGGAACAAATATTTGTATAATCTACACGTAGTTGTTCCGGGTCTGGCTGTTTGTGTATGTGAGTTTAAATGTTTGTAAACGCACCCACAATACAGGAGAAATTCCTAGTGTGGGGCAACGATTTTCTTCAAAAAAATTTTTTTTTTAAAGTTAAAAAATAGATCTAACTTTACAATTTTTTTGTATCAAGAAAAAAAACATTGAATCGTGTATTCCTTTTACATGATACTAGACCAAAGGGTCAAAAACATATACCAAAATTGTAAATCCCTATTCCATATACTTACTTAACAAGTTACACGAAATAGAAAATCCACATTTTTTTCAACATATCACCTTAAAAACAATTATTAAAAATATTAAGTAAGTAGGTACAGACGCCAGCACATCAAGCTACTACAAACTTAATAGATTTTCATCTTTATCGCTAAAGTTCGGTTCAAAGTTGATTGGGAAAATTTGTCAGTTTCGGGTAGCTTGATGTGTGTCTGTCCATACATACACCTATATAGCATAATTATGTTTCCCTTTGTTTTTTGCAGGCTCCTCTGGAAAACCCGGCAGCACTGACTTCTATTTTGAATAGAGTTGTTTTATAATAACGACCAAGACAAATAAAAGTTCAAAATATTTGTAATAATAATTATATTCGTTCACGTACGAGTATGTTCTTAATCCTTAGTACTTGTACATACTTAATATCTTCCTGCCTTCCTAGATGCAACCAGATTCAAATAGAATGTTTATTACCTGGGATGAGCGTTCATAAGATACCTCGAACTTTGGAAACAGACAGTCATACAAGCCCAAAAAGCCCGACTTGCTTGAGAGTGGAATCGCTGCGTGTGTACCTACACACGGTGACAGCTCATCTATACATGTCCAGTTGCAACTGACCTCGTATTGTCTAAGTTCTTCGTACAATGAGAAATCAGCATATACCGGAACCTTACCTATAGCTTGATGTGTCACCGCGCGCACCCAGCTTGGATAAATAAGTAATAATAAAATGATAACATGCTATTATTAAATTAATTAATAAAAAATATGAAATATCACATTGTACTGGGATCGATCCATCATCACTGACAGGACTATTGTTGCCAATAAGCCTGATGATGTAGTGGTGATGGATCGATTAGAGCGGCGCGCCTCCTCGTGAAATCCGAGAAAGATAAACAAATCACTTGGCTCGCGATGTTGTCGACATGTGGGATGTTAACTCAACAATTATTGTGGCGATAATCGTGACAGCCAATGGGCTAATAGCCAAGAGCCTCGACCAACACCGGAAGAGGCTCTCGTTGGGCAGCTGGATCAAGGGCTTGATTCAGAAAGCAGTCTGTACTTCTGGACACGGCTCGCATTATCAGGAGGTTCCTCTCTCTCTGGAGCTCTGACGCGCCGGTAGCTTGGACCCTGGTCTCGATACTGGTGGGCTACTATTTTTTTTATATTATTAAATGTTTTTGTTTATATTCTAATAGCTATTTAAAAATATAATTTAACTATGTGTTTATTTAAATAAAGGATAATTAATAATAATTAGGTATTCTTAATTTCACCTAACACGCAGCGCAGCGACTTTGAACACTGGCTAGGCAATGGTGATTTAAATGTAGTTCACTAGCAGTCCGCAGGCAAACGGGAACGTTTTCGATTCGATTCGGAAATTTGCGCTTGTTGGAAAAATATAAACTGTCTGCCCCATCGTATTTACCTTGGCCAAATCAATATCGT
Organism: Oligia fasciuncula; assembly: GCA_963082905.1. NCBI lineage: Eukaryota > Metazoa > Arthropoda > Insecta > Lepidoptera > Noctuidae > Oligia > Oligia fasciuncula. The sequence goes on along the minus strand of OY720395.1, from coordinate 6,912,430 downwards.
CAGTAGTAAGAACTAAGAACTATAAAACCGAGTTTCCCCATAAGCCCGGTTTACACGGTGCGATTTAATTGCCTGTAGCATGCCTGTAGCCAGCCATACACCATAAGTTTAACAGACATTTTCGATACGATAGCTTATTATTATACTCTTTGGTCGAATGGTTGTGAGAAGCTATGCTGGGATCTTTAAAGTTTGGTGTTGCTAGTGTACCTTAAAATCATAAACAATTGGTCATTCAATCGTTCATTCAAAAATCCTTTAGTATTTTATCTATGCAAAAATCTATACATGGACGTAACTTCTATATATTACGTCCATGAATCTATATAAGATACGTAGTATCATAGAGTAAAGTAATCGTAGTATTTCTAAGTAGTCTGTGTATATAAGTGTCATGTCAATGTCATTTGGGTTTTGGCTTGCTGTCAAACAGAAAATAAATCGAAAAAATATTTTATGTTTATTTCCATGTAATTGTAAAGAATTTAGGTGCCAAGGGTATTTTTTATTAATAAAATACGTACAAGAACTAGTATATCCATATTAGTGTTTACGAAATAAATGTGATTACTGGGTTTGGAAGCCCTCATTTTTGTTCCTTGTAAAAAGTGCCAAAGCCTAATTAGGCCGAGTTTAACTTAATTAACATTAAGTAAAATGGCTGATATACTTGATATATTAGAGCTAGAGCAACCAGCGTCTGAGATCAGTAGAGATAGTATCATACATGGAGACAAAGTGAAGAAGAAGTATGTGACTGCTAAGGCAGTGAAGCGGCCTGAGGGAATGCACAGGGAGGTGTTTGCATTGCTCTACAATGACAACAAAGATCTACCACCGCTGTTACCAACTGATACAGGTGAGTTATTATAAAAAAAGTAAAAACTGCTTATATTTTTTTATTAATGGCATTGCAGTTTAACCTAGAATGATGTTGGCTGCTTAACCGGGCTTGCCTGTGGGTACCTCAATAATTAAGGCCTCCAGACTGAATAATTTAAGGGCTCCGAACTGCTTATTTCTTAACCTTGCTTACATCCTAAATAACTCTAAACTAAGCTTATGGGTGGATCAATGTACAAACAAACCTATATCCTCTATATACCCGATTTACAATAATAAATATAATTCTTACTTTTTACCTTTCACAACTTTTATATTAACAGGAAAAGCCTACAAACAAACTAAAGCCAAGCTTGGCATGAGAAAAGTAAGAAAATGGGTATGGGCACCATTCACAAACCCTGCCCGCACTGACAATGCCGTCTTTCATCACTGGAAACGAGCTGCCGATGAGGCCAAGGAGTATCCATTTGCACAGTTTAATAAGGTAAGATACTGCATAATTAGTATTTAATTTTCTTTTTGAAAACAGGAGTCTCAGAAAAACTGCCTTATTTATTATCTTATTATTTTATAATATTAATGTAATCAAAAGTTGTCAAAGAAGGCTGGACAGCCTTCTTTAACAACTTTTGATTACATCCTAAAAAACATTTATTTTTCTCTTCAGCAAGTGTCAATTCCATCATACTCGGAATCTGAGTACAATCAGTATTTGAAATCAGAAGACTGGAGTCAAGCAGAAACTGACCACCTCATGGACTTGTGCCAAAGATTTGACCTGCGTTTCATAGTCATACATGACCGGTGGGACAGAGCAGCTTTCAGGGACCGAAGCGTGGAGGACTTGAAAGAACGCTACTACGGAATCTGTGCTACATTGAGCAAAGTATGTTTGTTTTTACTATGTTAAAGCATACTTTGATTTGGTGTCGCTAGTCAGGTCCTGGGCATGAACAGAAGTCATCTACATATATAGCAATGACTCTGATGCGGGTTGTGGGCACATGAACAAGTTCTTTTTCAACCAATATGCTGGGTGCTTGGTATACAAAGTGTGAAAATGTAGTGCATACACCAAATATAGTACTTATTTCTTGTTTATTGTATAGTACAAAAACAACTGCATCCTATGATTGACTAACTTGTTATTACTTTCAAGCTCATTTCAAATATCCTGTTTATTTTTCAGGTAAAAACAAATCCTTGGTCAAATACTGTAACAATGGTGAATGGTGAGAAACGCATTTACCATTATGATGCTGAGCATGAGAGAAAGAGAAAAGAGCAATTAAGGAGACTATTTGATAGGACACAAGAACAGGTAAATATTCAACAAATATAAATATTATGTAATCCACCTATATCACTATGTGGCACATTAATATGAAAATAATAGGATTGCATCATCGATTTAGTCAAAATAATGTCTTAAGGTTGCAATAGTCGACGGCTGACGGCTTGAACTCTTTGGTGGGCGTGGGTAATATTGTATATTATTAACTATGTAGTTAATTTATTCAATTATTAAGTTTTATTTATTTAGCGAAATAGACGATGATTTATAACGAAAACGAGCATGTAAAATTTCATTATCAGACTTTGGGTGTATGAAAAAACTATTAGATCCATACGATAAATACGCGCATTGATTGACGTGGAGTTGCGGACGCCAGCCTGTATTACCTACCTAACTGCTAGATGTATTGATTCAAAATAAAGTTATTTAAATTCTTGAATAAATTATCTATCCCTGTATGGCTTCGATCAAGCTGTATGGTAACAATTTTGCCATTTTCATACTCCGGGAGTTATTGCTTTACGCCCAAAGATCCGTTTAAATTAGTGTTGAAATATGGAAGTTTCGACGCTCATAACTTTCAAACCAATATTGTGTTTTGGATTCTGTACCCTTACAGGGCTAGATAATGACAAGTGGATATCATTTTTAATGAACAAACTCGCATCAAGCTACTACAATATGTCAAATTTCTTTAATAGATTTTCAACTTTATCGCTAAAGCATAAGGTTCAAAGTTGATTGGAAACATTTTACAGTTTCGGGTAGCGTGATGTGCTGGCGTCTGTACACTGTCAAATAGTGGAGTGAACTTCATACAATGACTGACTAGTGTAACCTTACATAAAGGTAGTTACTCCACAGAAAGCAATAACATAAAAAGACTGGCCTTTAAAAAAAAACTGGCCAAGTGCGAGTCGGACTCGTACCACAAGGCAAAAACAACGAAAAAAACACGTTTGTTGTATGGGAACCCCCTTAAATATTTATTTTATTTGTTGTTATAGCGGCAACAGAAATACATAATTTGTAAACATTTCAACTGTCTAGCTATCGCGGTTCTTGAGATACAGCCTGATGACAGACAGACGGACGGACGGACAGACAGCGAAGTCTTAGTAATAGGGTCCCGTTTTTACCCTTTGGGTATGGAACCCTAAAAACCCTTGACATATGTCTATTTAAAAAAAAACATGTATTTTTACAGATTGACGAGGAACAAATGCTGCTCACTGAATTGAAGAAGATCGAAGCCAGGAAGCGAGAAAGAGAAAGAAAAACTCAGGATTTACAGAAACTGATATCTAGAGCTGACAGCGGCAACTTGCCGCCAATAAGCCAAGTTAATAATAATAACGAGGGTACCAGTACTCCGTCGAACACGGCTTCTAGTATAGCCAGGCGCCATGACAGGAAACTACATAAGAAGAAACTTACTGCTCAACAAAGACCTGTGCGGGCTGTGGAAAGTGTTGTAAGTACTATGACCCAGCGTCCTAACCGAAAGCGACCGTCTCGCGAATATGCGATCGACGCGATCGTTTGTATGAATTTTAGAAGAAAAGAAGTAATAAAAATACGTTTATTGCGGTGAACACGACGCAAAGAAAAAACACAAAAAAGGTCAAGTCAGGGGATAATATGCGTCACGTCCACGCAAAACGGTCATCGCTCGGGATAATGCTACGATCTTATGCGAGACAGAGCCCCAGCGATGGTTTTCAGCGACAGTCTGCGTTGACGTGATGACAACAAGCGGTGCAGCATACCATGAGATAAAAATAACAAAATAAATATAAAATAAATACACACTAAGACGTAGATATAATTGCTTGATCGCGCGAGTACGTCATATTCATAAAAGAGGGTGACGATCGCGTACTCGCGCGAGTACCACTTTCGGTTATGACGAGGCGTGACTTTATGATAAAACTGTGGAATTAGAAATGGTATCTACTATAAAAATAAAAACAATATTATTATAAAGACGCTGATACTATGTTCTATGTTAGGGGATTTGGTTTCCGCACTTAGTCCTACAGTGGACCATTGTGCGTGGGCCATGGCGGCCGTCGGTGGTTATTCCAACCAGCCCACCTCCCTCCAGAAGCTGATCAAATCTCCTGGTCTGTTCAGAACATCTGTGTACGATCTGGGTGTCCCGAGGGTTTCTGTCCTTATCTGGGTGACGCCTGTGCACTCAAAGAGCACATGCGCAATGGTTTCATCAGCCTCCATGCAAGCCCTGCACAGGGGACTGTCTGTTATGCCTAATGTGTAAAAATGTTTATTTAGTGAGCAGTGTCCCGTGATGGTCCCCGTCACCAGGCGCAGGCCTTTCCTGTCCAGTCGTAGTAAGCGCCTGGTTAGCCTGCCATCCAATAACGGCATGGCTTCTTTGGACTGCCTGCATCCTGGTGACGACGTCCACCAGCTTTCTGCTTGTGTGTGGGTGTGCTCCTGTAGCCACCTGCGTAGTTGGTTGAAAGGTATGGGCACGATAGGTTCCGGACCACAGACTGACATACTGGAAGCCCTTCTGGCCAGCTCATCAGCTGCGTCGTTGCCTAGCGACCCACTGTGTCCTTTTATCCATTGTAGTGTCACTGTATTGCGGTTCGATACAGTTACCCGCTCGAGCGCATTGTGACATTCTAGTATTAGGTTCGATGTAATACATTTTTTGTCTAAGGATTGGAGAACTGAGGCGCTATCGGAGAGTATGCGGACATGGGTGTCCGTGACTCTCCTGGCCGCTATGGCGTAAGCCGCTTGCATTATGCCCACACACTCGGCTTGGTAGACCGTGTTGAGCATTCCCAGCGGTTTGGATATTTTTATGTTGAGGTCGTGTGAGAAGACTCCGACTCCAGTTCCGCAGTCGGTCTTTGAGCCATCGGTGTAAATTCTCAGTTCTTTCGGGCCTGAGTGGTCGTATCGCTCCTCTTCAAGCACTATATTGTAATGCTTTTGAAAGCAGTATTGTTTCGGGGCTTTGTCGCAGGGTGATGCCATCATTGGCTGCCGTTTGATCGCATCTTCTTTTAACCGTATGTGTTTGACCCTAGAGTCTTTGCTCAGGGTCCCTGATGTAGAGAGCCTGAAGGCAGCCAGGGTCGCCTCTTCTCTCACTATGAGGTGTAGAGGCGGCAGTCCAAGCATAGCCTGTAGGGCAGCAGTGGGTGTGGTTCTCATGCAGCCAGTGATTGCCACACATGCGAACCGCTGCAGCTTTTCTAGGTCTTTTTGGGCTGTGCTCAGGTCTGTTCTGGGCCACCAGACTAGTGAGCCGTATGTAATGATTGGTCGGATGACTGTGGTGTATAGCCAGTGAGTGACCCTGGGGCTTATCCCCCAGTTCTTGCCAAGCATTCGCTTGCATTGCCACAGGGATATGCTGGCTTTCGTGGTAGACGCTGATACTTCTTAGTATCAAATAAAAGATTGAGAGTAGATGATTGTTTGCAGTTTTAAGAGGCTTATGAATCTTGCTATGTTTTTTTTTTTCACTTATAGTGCGTACCGGCAGAATGTGTTTTTTTCATTCACAATATCAATAAAATCATTCTTTATTCATTACAGACTGTTGAATGGTCGGGTATCAAGTTCCCCGAAGCACGCGGCACTGGCGTCTGGTTGCGTTCACAACGTATGAAGCTACCTCCCGGAGTAGGACAGAGGAAGACTAAGGCCATAGAGCAGGAGTTGAGACTTATGAATATCGGTACTTATGTTTATTGTTTCATTTTATCTAAAGAGGCGACGAACTTTCGCCTGAATGATGATTAATTTATTCTAAAAAAAGTTTTCTATGTCCTCTAAAGTTGATGTATCACTTTGTTTTATATACATTGACCCAGTGCTGGGCACTCTCTCCCATACTCTTCCATCTTTGTCTACTGCTTTCTCTAAGAAACGATGCCGCGACCTAGACCCGTTCTTCACTGATTGGTCAGAAAATGCAGATGTATCCCTTTAGCTCACAAATACTATTTTTACATCTGCCGGTCGATTCTGTAAAAATCTCACCGTGAAAACATAGGTGAAGTGAGTTTGTTTTTGCTAGGAATTGACACTATTGACAGCTCACTTCACGCTCACTTCACCTAACTTTTCACGGTGAGATTTTTACAGAATAGCACCGCAGTCATAAAAATTACAAAACAATCTGACCAGTCTCAACTTAAAATTTTCTTTCTGACCTATTTATTTGTTTATTTACAGATGTTGCTCCTACGCCGACTGAAGCTATCTGCAAACATTTCAATGAGTTGCGGTCTGATCTTGCCCTAGCTTTGGACTTGAAGAATGCCCTTGCTTCATGTGAATTTGAACTACAAGCTTTGAGACACCAATATGAAGCTCTCAATCCTGGGAAGGTGTGTATTATATAGGATACTTTATTAAGTCAGGCCTGAAAAACACTTGGATTGACCAGAGAAGGCACAACATAAAAAAAAATGGACAAAAAGTATAGGGGAGACTTTTTCTCAGCAGTGCAGTGGGACTACATAAGTTAATAAAATAAACAAATGAAGCCAATAAAAAACCGGGCAAGAGCGAGTCGGACTCGCGCACCGAGGGTTCCATACCATCATATGTTTTTAAATATTCATCGCCGAGGCCTGTATTCGTCAGAGAATTTTAACATTGTGCACTCGGTGTAGAATATTGCAGTTTTATGTCAGCGCCATCTCTTGCCCGATAGTGGAACTAATGTGATTTTTATTGATGATTTCTGAAAAAGAGTGCTATTTAGAGATTTCGTTTTATTTTTCCTGTAATCTTTACATAAACTTCTATCACATAGAATTATTTCAGATTTTTCACTTTGCAAACTTCGGAGATAAAGGGGGGAATGGTATTTTTTTTTTACATTCATCAAAAGTAGAAAACTGTGCGGCCTAAAAAAAAAAGAAAAAATGTTTCAGAATGTGCAAACTGCGCTCTTTCATATGATACCCCACATGCCCTAGTAGCCCCACTTCGAATTTTTGAGACCCCCTTTCAGTCCCTGTTGCAAAAAATATACATATATTTTTATTTCTTTCTTATTTGCAAAATAGTTGGGCAAACATCATCTAAAACTATTTCAAGTTGGTAGCATTAGTAGTTCTTGAGATATCCAGCTGTGACAGACAGACTGAGTCTCACCATAAGGGGCCGTCTGCAGGAGCGAGAGAATCGCGGCGATATTATCGTCGTGCCACGTATTTCTATACACTCTTAGAACGTGTCTCCACACGGCGATATGATATTATTATCGTGGCAAAAATTTTATGGCACGGCGGCGAAACTATCGCCGCGATTCTCTCGCTCGTGGAGACGGCGCCTAAGGGTTCCGTTTTACCATATTGGTACGGAACCCTAAAAAGCGTGTTAAAAATGATATTACGTGGCCAGATAATTTTTTAACAAAAATATTGGTAGAGTTAGCAAATTATAGTGATTGACCATTTTTATTGAAATATCAAACAGCAACTCCATTATACAAGTAGCAGTACAAGTAAACAATGCTGAGATTTTATCTGGACTGGGCGAAAGGCGCAGGATTGAGTGAGGTGATGTATCTTGAGAGACCTTATATCTAGAAAAGCAAAAGGATAATGTCTCTTTATATCTACTTTCCTATCACAGGTATGCTGGAAGATATCTTTAGAAATTTGCATCACCTCTGTACATAATATGTATTTCTGTAATATGTATTTCTGTTCTTTCCTTCATGTCTGTTTTTATTTTTTCTGGGCACGCTCGTTCCATCATAGACCTCATCTATCGCTTACCATCAGGAGTGATCGGGGTCAAGAGCGGGCCCATTTAGTAATAAAAAAAATAATATGTGTGGTGGTCAAATAAGTAAATATGTATAATACCCAAAATCTTTGTTACAGACACTGACTATTCCACCATCAATATGCAATATGGTGGCTGACAATGAAACCAAGCCAGTTGGTGAAATAATTGATGTTGTTGGATCTCCTAGTGCACACAACACAACTATCTAGTATTACATAGTACCTATACACATAAAGGACTTGAGGCCGCTGTGATCTTAATTCCTTTTGTGAAGGCATAAAAATAAGACTATGCTACTAATGTTTTAATTAAATGTTAACTGTATACATTTCATGGAAAGTAGACTGTGGTATTAACTCTCCATAACAGGTTATTCATACATAAACCATTGATGTTGTTGTGGCTCACCTGATATCCTAATAGAAAGTATTTTGTTCAACTATCGAAAGTTCGCATAAAAGACAGACTACCAACCGTCTGTTACTGAAGGATTCTCGGTTACTTTGGTCACATTGCCCGTCGGGAACCAGATAATCTGGAAAAGTTGATGGTGATGAGCAAGGTAGATGGGAAAAGACCTCACGGACGAGCACCTAACCGCTGGTCAGATCAAATAACCGCCCTCACTGGTCTCTCTGTTACGAACGCCCCGAGAGAAGCTGAGTACCGAACAAAGTGGAAGAACATCGTGCATAAAGACACAAAGGCCTTTCAGGGACACGACCTTCAGTGATGAAGTACACGACCAAGAAGAAGATCGAAAGTTCATGCAAATTGCTTTCTATTAGGAGAGCTCCTCATCCTCTATGCTAACTATTAAAAAAGTGTAATGTTGTTTCTTTTCAATCATACCCCTAGCATAAATAGTATTAATAGCTGGTCTAGTACCCAATAGGATAGGATGTATAGATATATGTTTATTATGTAATAAAATTAAACAAGGAATTTGAACTTTTATTTTATTTTAATTCTTATTACCTTAACACTAAATAGCACCTTTGGGTGCTCCGTAAGCATCAGGCATCCTCTCAATTGTGTATTTGTGTTCAGCAACATACATGATGGGAACTCCTGGTATTTTCCTTATTCTCCTTTTCAAATCCTTGTCATTAGTTGCCACTATGTAACACTTGTGCTGTGTTACCCTCTGCACAATACAGTCGTCAGCATATGTTCCTTTGTGCAAACACGTAATCCTTTCAAAGCGGGGGTCTTTAATTATTCTTAAAGCTACACGGTATTTTCGGCCAAGCTTCTCTAACTCTGCCAATACACAGTCGGTTATGTATGGTATACATTTGGCATATAAACAATCCATCATACTCTGTACTATGTCTAATTTGTTTTTGATTGAGAAATTGATAAAATTGGTGTCAACGAGAATATGGTAAGGCGGGCCTAGCTGCGTGTTATATTGAAAGAACAACGCTGAGCTCGCTTGCGGGGCTTCACGTACTTTTAACTCGTGTGGATCAATTTTTTTCTTCTTAGGTTCAACTCTTTCCGTGGGTTTAATCCTGCTATCACTGAGACTAATGAGCTTTTTCATTTTAGCGAATTTCCGTTCCACAATTTTTCTAGTTTTCCTTTGTTTTCCCTAAAATTAAATTTGATTATTACAATATTACCTTAGCCACAGGCGTTTTTTATTTAAGTTATTGTATGTTTACTAAACAAAACTTACCATATTCGTAGATTTGGGTAATACGCTTATTCTTATCTAGGCTTTGCTATTCCAGATCAGCCTTTCATAAAGTTATAAATATTGTAAATACATTAGTAAAAACAAAATAACCTCTAACAATTTTCAATGAGGTTTTGACAGTTTTAACTTACTAGTCTTATCAAAGTAGGTATGAGCGTTATTTCACGTCACTAGTTACAATAACTGCTTATGGGGCATGTAACCGAATCACTAGTTTCGAGTCACACATAAACTAGTGATTTTTGTAACTAGTTACATTACCAATGCAGTGATCGAATGAAAAGCGAGACACGAAACAAAAGTACGTTGCGAGTCGTTTCTACATGGTTACTACTCTGTGCCTGTGTGCTTACTTCTTTGTACTGACCAGCAAAGCGAGCCGAGACTTCCCGAAATCACGAGTGATGACACGATGAAATCCGAACATGCACACACCAAGTCGCCAACTACGAAAATGATGCGTATAATTTTCATACGTATTACTTAGGACTTAGAGATTAATTTAGATTGGTCATTATTTTTAACCTTCGACGGGCGGCGTACGAACACAAATTTGAAATTGTATTAGTATTTGTTTATGATTACTTTGACAAGTAAACCTTGTTTAGTTCGTTGGTGAATATTGCACAAGTATGTACCTATGTATGTTGCATTTATTGTGAAAGTGACTTCCATGCATATTTTCGTAATATTTTTGAATAAATTGTGAATAGTGTAGTACGTATAAAAAAAACAGTGAATAAATAACTTTTTCGTCATGTCTCGATGCAATTCGAGTGTCCTGTGGAAGTTCTTCCAAAAACTACGTAATGAAAAAAAAGCAAAAAAAAAAAAACAAAAATAACAAGAAAAAAAAAATGCAACAAGTGTGGTGAATTATATAGCTTCAAATCCTCAACCGCCAATTTAAAAACGCATTTGAAGAGGAAACATCTCGTATTACGTTATAGCATTAATGATGGTAACTACAAAAACTAATTCGTTCAAAAAACCTACAGCTTGTGACATGTAACGATTACGTAGGTAACCATATAAATGTTCGTTTCGCAAATACTTCGGTAACACCATTTTGAATCACTGAATAGAATATGACAAATAACTAGTTACAAAAATCACTAGTTTTCAAAACAGGTTAATGTTCGTTTCGCAAATACTTCGGTAACACCATTTTGAATCACTGAATAGAATATGACAAATAACTAGTTACAAAAATCACTAGTTTTCAAAACAGGTTAATGTTCGTTTCGCAAATACTTCAGTAACACCATTTTGAATCACTGAATAGAATATGACAAATAACTAGTTACAAAAATCACTAGTTTTCAAAACAGGTTACGCCTTTAAAGTAACTAGTTACGTTACGTTTCGCGAAAATCACGTAACGACCCATACCTATATCAAAGTACTCTGTGGTTTTAAGTTTTAACCTATGGGCGCTTTCCGAATTAGCTATAATCATCGCTCTCAGCGCTCAAATCATCTCACATTGCGTTCCGATTTAGACGGAGGTTACACGCTCATTCTGATGTCAGTTCAGTCTGTGATTTATGTCAGAATGACGGGAAACTGATTGTGTAACACGTAGACTGATGGAATGATGGTCCAGAATGATGATTATTTAAATATTTTAATAATTTTTGTCAGTCTGGTCAGACTGATGCCAGAATGAACGTGTGTTTATTAGCTATCAGTCTGATGTCAGTCACTGCTTAGACAGCGATGGAGTCGCACGACATGTCGCCGCCTGCGCCGACTCCCTCGCCGCTCCCGACGTCCCCATCTCTACCATTAGCCCCGGAGAAAGAATTTATTCTTACATTAGGAAATGTTACCTATTCTTTGGAATAAAAAAATTAAAATGAAATTCTTTAATTCGATAATAATCAGCATAGTCATCTTCTTCTCCTGTGTCTAAATATTCGGAAACAATATAAATATGACATTAATTTACCAGTTATTAACAATATGATGTAATATAAAAGTACCTATGTTACTGCTATTCGTGTGTACAATCAGTTACCGCCAGCAATTAAAGAATTAAATGGAAATATGTTTAAAAATAAATTGAAGAAAATGTTAATTGATAAGGTATTTTATAATCTGCATTAGGGATGTGACAGTATACATAAAAAATCGATTATTAATTAATCGATTATTTTGCCTAGTAATAATATCGATTAAAAAATAATCGATTTTTTCCTTTTTTTTTGATAGATTAAATTAAACGCCTGAAATAACGATAATCACTATCACAGCACTCAGTTTTATTAACCCGTCGCATGAAATTCTATTGTTATCTGTACATACCCTGTACACGCGACATGCGAAGGGTTAATAATAATAATATCAACAAGCGAAACATTATTTTTACACAAAAAAGGTTTTTTTTTTTATTTCTCCTTTCGCAGGAAGAAAGTTCTTAGGGTGAATGGATAGTAGTAGACCGCGAAATTCAAATTTTCTTAAGTTTTTTGCAATTTGCAGGTCAGTGTCAGGTTGTATCTTGATCAAAATATTATTCGCGACAATAACAGGTACATATTTAGAGAATTTTAATCCTAAGAATCATTAATACATCTTTCTAAGTTAAAGTTTTGCGCGCCCGTAACAAATATGTATTTACAGAATAAAATTATTATAATCATTAAAGTCATCAACACAACTCTCTAAGACCATGTAATCCCCAAGAATGACTATTTCATGAAATCTTGACATTTGGGGATTATACTAACTTAACAAGTTGTATTACTGATTGTAATGATTATAATTCTGTAAATACATATTTGTTACGACCGCGAATCATATTTTAATCAACGTACAACTTAATACCGACCAGCAAATTGTAAAAAACGTAAGAAAATTTGAATTTCGCGGGCCACCTTAGCGCTTCCCCCTTAAGATACAATATCGCTCGCCATACAATTCAATGGACCATTACACACGACGAAGATAATATTATTTATTTCATATTTAGGGGGATTACAAAAGGATTACAAAGATAAAATATTATAGTATCTTAGCCGTGTGGAGCGCCCTTTAGCGTCATTCATTAATTAGTTAGTGGTACACTTCGCGGTACTTTGCGGCTTCGCGCTCCTGACTAAAAAGCTGTGTTGCGCGGCCGTTCTAAATTCTAGGTAAAAAAAATCGGCAGTGAATAAGAAATCGATTTTTTATTAATCGATTTTTTGTAATATGTAAATCGATTATAAAAATAGATTTTTATAGAATAAAAATCAATTATTAATCGATTTTTTCTATAATCGATTATTTTTTCACATCCCTAATCTGCATGAGTTTTTTGATAAAAAATAGAATTTGTAAGTACCCAATTTCTTATTACTATTGCATATCCGACTCGGGTAGACTTGAAACAAACAAAAAAATATGTATAAGAACTTTATGTACACAGTTATGCAATAAATATATCTTTATCTGTCTCATATCTCATTCAGTAAATTTAAGTGAATTTATGGTCTTTTCATTAGCCACTTTTTATACCACCGCTTTCTTTTTCTACTAATATATCCACTCACGGGTACGCCGCCATAAACTAACGCTATTATAATATTAGCCCTGTCTACGAAGGCAACGGGAGCATATTATTTTTCTTGTTAAAATCCATACCAAATGCATGCGTGTTATCGCGTAGAAGTTTTCGGTTAGACTGATCGTCAGTCTGACTTACCGTGTAATACCGCGCGTCATTCCATCATTCTGCCATCATTCTAGACGTGATCAAGGTCACAGACTGAACTGACATCAGAATGAACGTGTACCCCATAGATTATACAGTCTATTATTGGTAGTGTAACCTCCGTCTTAGATATCACGATAATGACAGCTGAGAGCTGTCAACAATTCGGAACGCTCGTGAGCGCGGTCACAGTGCTTACTCAATGTAAAAACGATATTATTACAGTATTTCTTTGTATAAACACCACATTTCTTCTTCTTTGGTTAGGTGGCGACTATCAGCCAGAAGCACAATTTCGAAAATGCCACGTTAGTTTAATTTTATGATAAGATGCAAATCAAAACAAAACACACACTGACACATCCTCACACACACACTGTCATTTTTGACAGCGCTCACGGTGATTTTATTCTAGGGCATGGTCGGCGTTATCGCAAGATGGCGCATGTCATGAGTGTCATGACGTCATCTATGACGATTCACGGAACGTCGTTATCGCGCTCACGCTAATTCGGTACGGGTTTAAGCACGCTCACATGGATGACATGGATTATTTCCCAACACGGAACGCAGGGATGGTGTACCATAATAATTCTATAAAAAAAAAAGTTTTTGGTTGACTTGTCTTGTTTGTTGTTTGACAATGACATTATAGATAGGGACACGGTATCGAATAGAAAGTATCGATACTGTACTCATGAGTAGTATCGAAAAAAAAGTATCGTACTCATAAAAGTATCGAAACAAAAGTATCGATACTTCAAGGTATCGAGTACTTTTCTTAGTGCCTAATTCGCATAGAGCATAGGTCAATATCAGTCAGTAATTATCGTCAGTTTAACTTCAGTAGAGCAGGACATGAAAAAACAAATGGTATTGGTACAAAAATTTAATACAATAATAAAAAAAGACAACTGTAACATCAACAAAAAAATAATAATAGAAACAAAATTCAATTATTTAGTACTTTAGGCATTTTTTTTTTTTATTATTACTAAATGGGCCCGCTCTTGACCCATATATTTATATAATCAAATATACATTAACCATAACATTAGTGGTAGGTAGTTTATGCGTGAAAAGTTAACAGATTCACAGATAGTAACTTTCAAATTTAGGTAGGTATTTATAATTAATAGCAAATTCTACCAACGTTGTTCGCGTGGAACGTTTTTCACATTTTACGTAGGAATAAATGCTTAATGCAAGTTTGAGTTTTTGTAATACCAATGGAAAGGTATTTCGCAATCACAAATAGACACGCCAATTTTATTTCTATGAATATGGTTAAATCCGTTCAGCGGTTTAGGCCCGTTACGGAACGCAGTGGCCGTTGTGAATTTCGCCCATTTCGGAACGCAGCCTTGGTAGCAATAATAATAAAAACATGGAATCATTTTAGAGCATAAAATTATTAAAAAATACCTTGACGCATTTGTCGTAGAGTGTTTCTTAAGATGTTTATTCATGTTTGACGTATTTCCTGACGTTTTTATGGTTTTGAAGCAAGTCTTGCATTTCACTTCGTTGTTGTTAATCTTGATAAAATATTGCCAAAGTTCACTTTTAGTAGGCGGCATTCTTCTAATGACTCAAATATCGATAGACAATATAGTTACACAGCACAGAATAATAGTGAGTACTTTTAGATTACACTTGAATAAATCAAATAATAGTCAAGCAAAATAATGATCAACCGTATTAATATAGTAGAAAAACAAAGCGCGAAACGAAATAACGAATACCGCCGAATACGATAAAATTAAATGACAACGTTGAACGAGTGAGTGAATGAGTGAGTGATGGATTAGTGTAGTAAATGAATGAAGGAAAGGTTAAGAATTTAACTGTGAACGGAAAGAACGATTTCGAGCAAAGATCGACGAGTGAACTAGATGGCGTTGCCACAACCATAAACATAAGCCGTAAGATAATAACATAAGATCGCAAGTTTTAAATGGGTAATTTCTATGATTACCCATTTAAAACTTAATTTCTTATTCGATACGATACCTGGCAAAAAGTACTCATTGAGTAAAAGCATCGAATACAAAGTATCGAGTACAAAAGTATCGGTATCGAATGGAAATGTATCGATACCACAAAGTATCGATACTTTTTTCGTGTCCCTAATTATAGAACTGCTGTCAGACAGTCAGAGTCAAGTTTATTCATTTATGGAAATGAACGTATTGTATTCTTTAGCATTTTAGATAACCTACGGGTTTATCCAGAGTGAGAGTTTTCCTAAAATAAAGCTGTAAATCACTAACTGATTTATACACACGACGTAGGTAAAACGAGTGTTGTTTGGTGTCTGGCCGAGTCTGTTTTTCTCCAGTCAAAATGGCTACACCTGCCTCACATTTATCGGCCCATGAACTGCTGAAATTAGGAAATACAGGGAGAGATACTCCTTTATTGAATAAGTGCTGGTCGGAAGTTCTCGGAACTTTTTTTGGAGTAGGCTCGGGCATATTCCTCAACTTCCAAACTAGACGCCCCATCTTCAGTGGTAAGTCTAAATTACATAACAGTAACAGCGAAAACAACATGCACATTATATTAGCACCACAACAATAGTTAAGCCTGTTTTTAACGATAACCACGAGACTTATTTATATTTAATATTGTGGGATGAATAGGAAGAGTTCTGGAAATGAGGTTATAAATTATTGTAAACTTGATAAACATTGCCATTTTTTTTTCAGGGATCCAAAAGCATGTGCTCCTAACTGCTGGATTTATTGGTGTCTTTACTTATATACAGAAACAACGAGATAGTTATTTAGCAGAGAAGGATGCTGTGTACAGACATTACATTGAATTACACCCTGACGACTTCCCAATCCCAGGTAAGAAAAAGGTCCAAAAATGCCTGTTATCACGCTTTCCAAGGATATAAAAAGGAATGCTGGTATTTTGATCGATCCTAGAGTAGTATGTTCATTTAACCAATTTTCTAACTGCCACAAACTGGATTATTCCACTCTGCTCCACCCACCCACACACCCACATTTGTCCCAATCAGTGGGTCAAAGTGGAATGATTAAAATAGTAATGTCCACTATGTCTCACTAATAAATATTGGCGCCGATTCCCTTGTTCACAAACTGAACTAAATTTAA
Organism: Oligia fasciuncula; assembly: GCA_963082905.1. Lineage (NCBI taxonomy): Eukaryota > Metazoa > Arthropoda > Insecta > Lepidoptera > Noctuidae > Oligia > Oligia fasciuncula. The sequence goes on along the minus strand of OY720395.1, from coordinate 6,895,961 downwards.
GTTCAGTGCATCTTTTTCTTTATATTTCATTAGAAAGGACAGAAGATAAATATAAGTTTAGTCCTGTCAAATTAAGATACTCCATAGCAAGTTCAGAGGTGATTAGAAACATGGCTACTAAAAATATGTCAATTAAGTTAGGCGCTGTCTAATTTGACAGGACATATAAAAGGCTTTATGAAATTTTAACTACACCCAAATCATTTGTTCACCCCTCGTTCTGTGTCTAGTTTAGGATAGGAGTCAGGGTGAAGAAAAGTCAAATGAAACAAAAGATATAATGGTTATTGAAAGATTTTTGAGGTACCAAATTAATTTGAAATGCCTAAAACTTAAAAATGTTTATGAATTGTACTAATCATAGATAATCAAAATAAAAGTTATTAGTTGTGGAACGAGGGGTGAACAATTGGGAAGATAATGTTGTGTTTTTCAAAACTGTTATTGAGTGGAACAAAATATTTGTTAACAACAGGGTATTAACGAGCAGGAACAACCAAATAAAACAAGGAATTTTTTGTCTTTCCAGAACGTAAGAAGATTGGTGACATCCTTGAACCCTGGATTCCAGTGCGTTAAATGGTATAGATATTGCTTATTTAGTGTTGTTATTAGATTATGTGAGTAAAACATATTATTTCATTGAATAAATAATTTATTCCTGAATAACATTGTTATTACAGCTGTTGTTATGTACATCTCAAGTTTTGTTTTTCAAATCAAATCAATGTATTTTTGGGTGTGTAATAAATAGAATACTATTCATTACTCTACAATGATGTTTATTACAACCTTATTCTTTGCTTCTTCATCAACTCGTACCCTCCCATGGTAGGCAGAAACTACTTAATATTGCTTCGTTTACATTGATACCTACATCTAGCCATACACGCACACAAGTTGCGAGCATTACGCACCAGACCTTTATGAAGAACCAATATAAGGTCACTAAACAAACAAAAATATAAAAAAGAGTGGGGTCGGAGGACCCCGGCAGGAACGAAGTTCAAAATAAAAATCTAAGATGGCGGCTGCGAAAATTTCAAACTGAAGAAAATGTGTGTACATTTTTGCAGCCAATCATCTTGGATTTTCATTTTGATCACAATATCGGCTTTCTCTCTATTTCTATTGCATAAATGTAAATTTGCAAAGCGTCGAATAACGCTTTTTCGTTACGTGACGATTTCCCCATTTTACTCCTACCGCAAGCTCCGTAAAAGAACTTTGTTCCAAAATACTATACATGTTCAAGCAGTACTAATACCCCTTTACTAATAAACGTTGTATAGCCTCTGTATAATTACACAATGCTCTGTCTGCTTTCGAAAGCCAAATTACTGACGACTGAAAGAGAGAAATCGGTATGTAACTATTCATCTGATATAATACGTTATGTACATAACTCCAGCTTCCTCATATGTGATAGAACAATTCTACCTATGCCAATATTTAAGGCATAATAGCTGCAATCAAAGTTCGCAGTCTTATTTTAGCTGCCACAATAACTTCGTTAATATGAGTCGTTTAGTGTGTCATGTCATATCTTCCAAACGAAAGAAGATATGATTATGTGTTATAGCTCAAAAATTAAGGCATAATAGCTGCCACTGGCAGCAAAATTTTCAAACCTCTGGTCAAAATACTCTATGAGTTATTAAACAGATAACCATGTGTAAGCTGGAGTGACGTCTCCCCAGCTGCTCATTCATATCTTCCAAACGAAAGAAGATATGATTATGGATTATAGCTCAAAAATTAAGGCATAATAGCTGCCACTGGCAGCAAAATTTTCAAATCCGTGGTCAAAATACTCTATGAGTTATTAAACCGATAAACATGTGTAAGCTGGAGTGACAGCACCGAAACTGCTCATTTCATATCTGCCGAACGAAAGAAGATATGATTATGTTTTATAGTTCAAAAATTAAGGCATAATAGCTGCCATAGGCAGCAAAATTTTCAAATCTCTAGGTCTTGTAGTTTCCACGTAATAAGCAAAAACACAGTTTCCGCGCCAAAGACATCAATTATTGCTTCGGAGAAGGCAAGCTGCGGCGTTGCCGTTCCGTGCGCTACATTATCAGTTTGAACTAGATTATAGACTGGGAGCCGACTACACACTTTAATCGTACTATGTAAGTATTGAGGTTATTTATAGTCATATTGTGTTTTTAAACATAGGACGAAAGAAAATTTAAAAAACTAAGTGTAACAATTTCGTAATTTTTATCATAAATCACATTTGATATACGGACGGACAGACAGACAGACATGACGAATCCATAAGGGTTCCGTTTTTGCCATTTGGCTACGGAACCCTTATACGATCACTTTGTTGTCGTCTGTCTGTCTGTCTGTCAAGACCCTTTATCTCTGGAACGCGAGAAGGTATCAACATGAAATTAAAACCATATATTCAAGTCTGCGGTCCCTTGAAGCTGTGAAAAAATCAAAATTCTAAGTTAACGTAAAAAGATACGGCCGTTTATCCCGCAAAAAACGTATAAGTATTTCGACACTCTCAAGGGATTCAAAATGTATAGGGTACTTCCCGTTGACCTAGAATCAAGAAATTTGGCAAGAAGCAAGGTCATGTAGCACAAGTAAAGGAAAAAGTCTGAAACCCATAAATTAGTAGTTACATTAAAAAAAAACCGTGATGAAACTATTTACCTAAGTACCTTGTTTTTTTTTTGTCGGGGGAAACCTTCAAAAGGCCCCCGACCTCCGAGGAGGGAGGTCGGGGAGTGTGGGTTTTTTAAAACTATTTACATACTTACCTACAAATTTTTACGGAACCCTCGGTGCGCGAGTCCGTCTCGCACTTAGCCGGTTTTTTTAATGACATTTGTTCTGATTCGATGTTTTTTTTTTTCCTTTTTGGCAACTGAGCCGATGTCGATTATTCTGCCAGCGTCATGTAGTCTGATTCGATGTTACTCATGGACGTAATATAATAGAAGTACGTCCATGATGTTACTTTAGTTTTGCTTTATTTATAGAATTTTATTGTTCTCAAATGTCACGATTTCATGAAAAAGTCATTCAATCGCTAGTAATATACAGGGTTATTGGTAAAACATTAACAACCTCATATGAGTTCATTGTACTTATCATTATGAACAATTTTTACTATGGGACCAAACCTGAAATCGCGAAAAAAAATCAGCTGTTCCCCACATTTTAATTAGGTATTTAATAAACAAGGCAAAAAAAAAACAATAATAGTACGTAGTTCTCTCGTCATCCAAAGTTGATATGAATCTACTTTATTATATTCATTGTTCCATTAAAGTTCAGTCGGCTCTCAGTCTATATCTTCAATATACAACATTAAAATTATTTTGAGCGCAAGTTAAAATGACTTCTAATAGAATGCCTGCTAAGTGCAAACTTGGTTGTTAGTATTGAAGCGCACGGAACGGCAACGCCGCAGCTTGCCTTCTCCGAAGCAATAATAGATGTTTTTGGCGCGGAAACTGTTTTTTTGCATATTACGTGGAAACTACAAGACCTAGAGATTTGAAAATTTTGCTGCCTATGGCAGCTATTATGCCTCAATATTTGAGCTATAATACATAATCATATCTTCTTTCATTCGGCAGATATGACATGAGCAGTTTCGGTGCCGTCACTCCAGCTTACACATGTTTATCGGTTTAATAACTCATAGAGTATTTTGACCAGGGATTTGAAAATTTTGCTGCCAGTGGCAGCTATTATGCCTTAATTTTTGAGCTATAATACATAATCATATCTTTTTTCGTTTGGAAGATATGAATGAGCAGCTGGGGAGACGTCACTCCAGCTTACACATGGAAATCTGTTTAATAACTCATAGAGTATTTTGGCCAGAGGTTTGAAAATTTTGCTGCCAGTGGCAGCTATTATGCCTTAATTTTTGAGCTATAACACATAATCATATCTTCTTTCGTTTGGAAGATATGACATGAGCAGCTGGGGTGACGTCACTCCAGCTAACACACACTAAACGACTCATATTAACGAAGTTATTGTGGCAGCTAAAATAAGACTGCGAACTTTGATTGCAGCTATTATGCCTTAAATATTGGCATAGGTAGAATTGTTCTATCACATATGAGGAAGCTGGAGTTATGTACATTAATACGTTTATTAGTAAGGGGGTACATGTATAGCTGTAGGCTACTGTGTTAGCCCATAGCTTTTTGACTGAACAGTATCATGGTCCTTATGGCGATGTAGGTAATGTTGGGCTAAAGCAGTCACATATTCAAATCCTTCACCACAAATAGCACAGTCGTGAACTTCAAACACTTTGTTGGGATACTGGTGGAACATATCCTTAACACTTTTCTGTTCAAAGGGTAACAGTGCCGGGTTGTTTTCTGGAATAACTGGCAAGTTTTGCTGTGGTTTCTCATTAATCAGATGCGGTATGAGATGACTGACATCTTTCATTGGCATCGGTGGGTCTTTCCCAACATCTATTCCTATTATATCTATATTACCACTGTTATTGAAGCCTTCATTTTGAACTTTAGAATTCTGAGGGGCTATTTGATGCTTCTTCAGTTTGTGCAGTTTCTGCAACAAGTACATAGGTACAATAATAAGTAAATACACAACATTATTTAAGCTTATTTTTTTATTAGCCATTAATGTCTCACTGCTGGGCAAAGGCCTCCCTACTCTCATTCCACCTATCTCTTCTTTTAATTAAGAGGGAGATTAATTAAGCTTATTGCGAATAATAAAAGATTGACTACATTTTGAGAAATGTAGCAAGACCTTATTGGCCTTTATATTTGGGCTGGAATTGATATCAAAACTTACCAGGTCTCTAGAGTGTACGTAAGCCGCTCCACATAAATCACATTTAAAATTCTTAACACCTCTATGTTTACTCATGTGTCGAGTAAGTTCGCTTGAAGTTATGAATGTCTTGTTGCATAGAGTACATACCTGAAATAGCAAGACAAATATTTAGATCCAGGGAAAAAATGGCTTAAAAAAATTACAACCTACTACAATAATAATTATTATATTTATTTTTGGGTATTCAGTGATTGATATGCAAAAGAAACTATTTGAGAAGCTGGTGGTACCTAATGTAGTTATGTGCTGAACTATAAAAAAATGAAGTCGGTAAAAATTAAACTCACGTGATCCCTTTGCCCAGTGTGGATCTTGAGATGAGCATGAAGATTCCCTTGTGCTGAGAATCTTTTGCTGTAAAGTATACAAAGAAAAATTTAGTCATTGCCTCAACTAGAAAAGGTCCTACTTAGGCTTGATAATTATTGATTGCCCTTTGGCTCTTAAGGGCGTTTGTCCACCGCAGCCGTCACCGAGAAACGAACCGAACGTGGCGTCCCGATAACAGCGATCGCGACCGAACTCGGCCACGGGGCATCTTAGTGGCCAGTATATAGACAAAACAAAAACCGGACGGGCAAGATCAAACGTATTTTATATTGTCGGCACAATCTCGGGCCGAATACGAGCGGTTGCGCCGAACTACTTGGATTTTCGGCGGCCGGGATGACTGCGCTCGGGTGACGGACTTGCAGTGGACACGCGACCATAGTAAATGTACGTACAGTTCGCGTCAAATAACTTTGCCGCTCTGAAGTAGGCAACGAATCACTGCGCAGTAGTTAATCCTATGAATACAACAGCTGCGCGCATGGCGCGGCTAGGAAAGAGCCTAGCTTCAGAGCGGCAAAGTTATTTGACGCGAACTGTAATATGTATCTTTATTACGGTGCCGTCATCTCGTTCTCGGTGACGTCCCGGTGACGGCAGGGGTGGACAAACGCTCTAAAGACGAAATGATTTCATCCAGAACTATCAGAAAAGACAGTTGTGACATGTCGGTGGAAACACAGTATAACTGCGTAAGTATTATACCTACTATCTTATTCACTTAACTCACCATGCATTTGAAATTACCTGCATACTTCACACTGGAATGGTTTTTCGCCGGTATGAATTCGGAGATGTATAGTAAGGTTGTGCTTCTGTGTAAAACGTCTTGGGCAGTACATGCACACAAATGGTTTGTCTCCAGTGTGGGTCCTGGAAAATATTTAGTTAAGAATATGAAAAACAGAATCTGGTAGCGCAACATGCAGAAAATGCCAATACATAGCAACAGACTGCATTAGGCTGAATTGAAGCTGAAAATAATAACTGCATGTTGATTGTAACAACCATGCCTCATCATAGTAGTAGTGGTGAAAATGGTGGCTTCGAAATCACTGTTACCATGCATTCAGCACATGATTCTAGACCCCTAGCATAGATTTTTATTGATGGTTATCAAAGAAAAATATCAGCAGTTTTATACCCATGCTGTCAAAATGAAGTGTTTTTTTTATGGACAAACAATTTCAATGCAGGTTGTTTCAGAATCATGTACTTACTTCCATGGTAACAGGTTTTGCGTCGATGTCCGTGCCACCCTGTTTAGCTTGTCAAATCACTGAGCCAGCATTTCACATAGTGGAAACCCACACATTAGTTATAAGATATTACCTAAAACAATTTTTTTTTTTTCTATACTAACTCGTTAATAAAGATTGGTCCATGGCAGCTCTGGATAGAGAGAGGTGGAAAGAGAGTAGGGAGGCCTTTGCCCAGCAACAGGACATTAATGGCTACTCATAAAATACATTCTATTAGATCAGGGCTGCATACATTTTTGTTCCATCCATCCAGAGCAGAAGTTGAAAAGTTCACAAGTGATATATTTAAGGACTAGATGAGGGCTTACCTAACATGCATTTCTAATTGTGCCTGGCATCTGAACTGCTTATCACACTGGTAACATGCGTGATCTTGTTTAGGCTTCGGCTTAGGACCTCGCTTCTGCTTCTCTGATTCTGATTTCTTTTTGTAGTTAGTATGTCTTTTAGGTTCTGGTTGCTTACATTTACTGTAATGAAATGTTAAGTTATTAATTTAAGGTAACAAGGCTGCAAATGTTACTGAAGAATAATGTGTTAATTAACTTACCATTTCTTAATTATTGTTGCATGTGTTGGCACCTGAAATTAAACATTAATTTTAAAAAAGAGCATGTTGTTATTATATATACCTTTTAACCGCTTAAAATATGCGACACATATTTCCGTGCCCATACCGCTCGTGTCGTATTTCTGCGACAGAGAACATGCATGATTTTTTCGTGCTATTCAATGATTGCTCCACCTTATTTATTGTAGGTATTATTTTATAGATTTGCAGCCGCGCGCTAGGAGCACAGCAATTGATATTTAGCCAAGCGTTTAAAAGGAAAGGGGAACATATTTCTGTTTTTACAGACAGTGCTCGAGTGAAGTGAGTTTTACTAACATAGTTTTAAGTTTATACACTAACACACATTGTATTATTATAATAGATATGTTAGTCTGTAAGGTCAAAGGCCAAAGCAGCCTGAAAATAAAGGTTTTATTATTATTTTATTTATTAACCCATGTTATTTAACCGGTTGAATGATGAAATTACGGAAACAATTAAAAAGCCATTGTCGCATATCCCCGTTCTGGTAAAGAACACATTAAACACATAATGCAAAAGACAAAATGTTTTGGGAATACTTACAAATGGATCAGTTGCTACACAGGCATCATTGTATCTGTAAAAAGAAATTGTTACACTTAGTATTGCCTTCAAAGCAAAGAGGTCTAAATACAGGTGACTTACAACTTCACAAAACATTGAGATTTCTTTATTATACAGGGTAGCTGACCTGGCGAACTTCGTACTGCCTCAGAATTTTTCTCATGATTAATAGTTACTCTGCTATTTGTGGCAGAGACAAGTCCAACAAATCAAATATCATAAAAATCAGTCCAGCCATTCTAGAGTTATAAATGGTGTCACTAACCCGACTTTGTTGTATTTATATAAGTTGAGTTTATTTATAAATTTATTTCACACATAAACCTTCTCAAATAAATTATCTAAATGATGGTGAAAGCCGCATTAATTTTGATGCGGCTTTCACCATCATTTAGATAATTTTGCAGAGTTTAGAAGAACAATGCGTTCACACACACACGCACATGGTCCACTGAAGGACTATGTGCGGAAACCAAACCCATAACATAGAACATAGATGCGTTCACACAGGACACTGTATGTTTGATAAAGATAATCCTGATCTTTTCTAACATAATTGTGGTAATTTATTTATTTATTGAGGATCTCCAACAAAGGATACACATAAACAATAGAAATTTACAATAATTAAAAAAGGTTCTTTTACGTGTGCTCCTTCAATTACAGGAGACCACAGCATGCACATTTAACTAGGTGTAAACACAATAAAAATAGAGAAAATAAATTATGGATGATGAATACAAGTTATAAAATTAGAAGGAAAAAAAAAAAATTAGGCAGAATAAAAATAAAAATTGTGAAATAACATTGAATAAATTTGAGGAAAGTAATAATAATAATTAAAAATTAACATGTCAAGATTTAGCTAATATTACAATTGTATAGTTTAATTATAATTAATTCAGATTTCAGAGAGTAGTAACATACTATATACTTAGTTATTTCAGGTCACAACGCTTTGACAACTCATTGAACTGCCTGCAGAGTCTCGGAAGAGCGGCGAATATATTTATTATTGTATATTATAATGATTGTAGAACAGGGTGGCAACAGAGGGTTCATACAATGTAGTGTTTGTTTATTACTTACTTGCTAGGGATTCTTAGACCTAAATATTGTCTCAGTCTTATATCTGCACTTTCACAGGTTTGTTTGAAATGATATGCTATACCCAGTTTATAAATGCAGTTACTGCACATTTGCTCTGGCAAACCATCGCCTTTACTAATCTGGAAATGTGTTTTTATTAAAGGCGGTAAGTACACGAATGTTATTTTATTTATTGCTGGGCACTTTAGTGTCTTACCTTTATATTGCAGCAATATTCTACCATATCACATAGCGATATATTATAGTTTTTAGTAAACACAGATGAAAGTACGCCTTCTTCTAGACATATTCTGCATATTTTATTCATGTTGTTTAGCTCGCTTTTCGCGGTCTGAGCGAATCAACAAACGATCAATCAAAGGAATACATACAAAATTGTAAATAAAACCGACGAGCGACGATTGGTTTGATAGTGATAGTCCGTCACACGGCACGCAAACTTAGAACAAAAAATTTCAACCGTATACTCTATGGTTGGAAGAATAGAACATGACAGGTCTCCTCGCCCCCTTCTATCATTCTTCACCCCTCTTACACCCGGTGCCAAAACTATAGACAATAATACAAATGTCACTGTCAAATTAAGGCGGTTGACGGCTCGTAAGCTGTGACTTTTTCGCTACTTTATCAAAAAGTACTCTGTGGCCATTACAGTTTTGTTGTTTGTTGTTGATCGAGTGAAATTTGCGTTGATTAATTTCCGTACTTACTTGACCTCTCAGTGATTTTAAACTGTAATATTTTGCATCGGTAGTGCAACATGTACAAGTGTTGTATCGAACATTGTGGGTGATAAACGAAAGGACGTTAAAATGCATCCGTTTCCTTGTAGTGAGTTATGACTCAAAAAGTGGCTTCCGAGCATTAACAGTGATTGTTTGCGTAGCTTAAGCGCGTAAGAACTTCAAAAACTATGTGTTTGTCAGAAATACTTTGAAAAAAGAATCATCAGTGAGAAGTATCGGCTCAAAGTTGGTTCTTATCCAACATTGTTTTCGGCTGATGAAATTACCTCAGGAATACCAACTTACCAACAAAAGTTCACGAAGCTTCGTAAATCTCTTCCCAGAATGCAACATAAAGCTTATAATAAATATAAAACTAAATTAAAAAAATAAAAATTTGAATAATTATTTGTTGTGTTTAATTTACATATTTTTCATTTCAGTAGTTCCCTGGTAATTATACCGATGAGCTCATCTAACTCATCTAAGAGCTCATTGGTTTTTTGCTGCTAACAGCAAAAAAAAAATTGAGATCCGAATACAGTACTAACGGGGTAATCGAGGCTGTATGTGTGAGCCTTTGCCAAAAACTGAACACCTAGATTTAAAAAAAAACGAACTGTCATGTTCTAAACTTCCAACTTTTGACAATCCACTACTAACCATTTTTTCTCTATGGGAGTGGGTCGTCTGATACGTAGTATCTCTAAGTAGTTTGTGGTCCGTCAACTGTCTGTCAAGTCAAGTGTCAACCAAAGACTACAATAGATGCTGCTGTCAACTGTCATGTCATGATGTCATGCTCAGGGCTGTGTTCCTGTCATATATGTCATTGTCAAAAATGTCAATCAACCCTAAAGTGCCTGTGCCAAATCACAGATTATTTATTTATAGGAGAACCAACAGCTACACACATCAAAAGTGTCTAGGGATCAACATATATTTTTGCAAAAACTTCTCCTGATTGATATTAATTAAAATTTTCTTTAAGGATTCATCAAATAAAGTGTTTTCGTTTGTCACAGTAACGATAAACCAAGTCACCTTTGCATTAATAAAGAAATTTGCCATTTTCCTAATAAAGGGATTTTTGACATTTGAACCACTAACACAAAAGTTCGAAAAAAAGACTGAAATAACAGTTTTCTTTAAAATTTTATTGGGTAACTTAAACAATTAATAATCCGTGTTTCTACCGCGAACACTAACAACACAAGAACATCGGTTTGGCATACTCAAAATGAGTTCATCCAAATCACGCTGTGGAATGGCCGCCCATGTTCGTTGCAACAACAAAAAAAGGTCTTCTTGCGACTGGATACCCTCCATATTCGGCAGAGCTCTTCTCTGTAGCATATCCCATGCATGCTCAATCGGGTTCAAGTCTGGCGACTGAGCAGGCCAGGGCAGGACATTGATGTTAGCTGCGGCGAGAGTCTGTCTTACAACTCTTGCGGTGTGCGGTCGTGCATTATCATGCATTAACTGAAATAAGGGACCGATTTGCACTTGTAGAGGAACGATGACGTCTGATACAATCGTCTCAGCATAAATTTGAGCGTTGAGGTTGCCTCTGATCCAAATCAACTCAGTTCTTCCGCCGATCTAAATACCCGCCCATACCATGATGGTTCCACCACTATAAGGATGGACTTCCTGGCAGGATTTTAATCGCTGTTGGCGTCCAGGGGTTCTCCAGTGTCGTATACGTCTTGTATCCGGTCTCATACCAAAACGAGACTCATCAGAAAAGCACACGAAACGCCATTGTTCTTCTGCCCAATTTCTGTGTTCAAGAGCCCATTGATATCGAATCCTACGATTGTGCATTGCTATAGATGGTACCCGTAGCGGTCTTCGGGAATGAAGGTTCACTTCATGCAAGCGGTTTCTGACTGTTTGGTCGCTAATTAAGTTCCCTGAAGAGTGATGAAGCCTCACGGCTAACATCATGGCGGTTATTGTTGGAGCTCTTCGAGTTAAGATTTGAATGTATCGGTCTTGTCTCCGTGTGGTGCAGCGATACCGTCCTCCATGGCGCTCAGCCACGGTACCAGTGCTTCGGTAACGTGTCCAAAGTCGACTGATAACACTCTGACTTGTATTCAGAGCTAAAGCCACAGTACGTTGCCGGGAACCAGCTTCTATCATTCCCACGGCTCTGAGCATTTCTTCCCTGCTTAAATGACGTCGCCGCTCCATAATAACGTTGGTTTTAATCAGTAGTAGGGAAACAGTAGCACTAATAATGTCTTCAATGCGTTGTATGTTTTTATAGGGAAAATATTAACAGCTGATTTTCATCTTTTACTCGAATTTGATTCACAGTTCCTGATTCAAATTATGAAATGCACCAAAAAGGATCCATATAAATTTATAAAATCATAAATTTATTACAAAGCCACATCTCAATCTCAAGAAATCCGCATAAAAATGCTTGATCCCTAGACACTTTTGATGTGTGTATAACAGAAGCATCGATCGATCTATCGAAATTCATCTTTTGAATCGTCACATCGTCGCTCACATGACTAAAAGTCCTATCTCATTTTTCACATTTTTTAGCTGATCTGAGTCAGGACAACTACACTCTTCTATTCGTGATTCTTTACACTTTTCACTAACCGTCGCGCGTCGTACCTCTCTTATTTGGATCTCAAAATTACCCATTTTGAAAGGCCACAAAATGTAAAGAATCACGACTAGAAAAATGTAGCCGTCCGAACCCAAATCAGCAAGAAAATGAGATAGGACTTTTAGTCATGCGAGCGACGATAATAAGCTAAATGAATTTTTGTAACATCTTTGTTTTTATTTGTGATATTTTATTATTACAAATAAAACACACAAAATAATAAACTATAAATTTAAACCCATAAAATCATTCGAGAGATGGGCAAAGATCGTCACTCACTGGACGCCTGAGGCAGGACATCGCCGCCGCCGTCGAGGTAGACCAAGGCGAAGGTGGCGTGACGATCTAACAACATTCGCAGGGCCAACATGGCCAGCGATCGCACAAGACAGGGAGGTTTGGAAGGCAAAAGGGGAGGCCTTTGCCCAGCAGTGGGACACAAACTAGGCTAACAAAAAACAAAAAAACATTTGACCGGCAGGGCAGCCCGCAAAATTCAATTTTTTTTTACGTTTTTTTGCAATTTGCTGGTCAGTTTTAAGTTGTACGTTGATTAAAATAAGATTCGCGGCCGTAACAAATATGTATTACATAATTTATTATAATCATGAAAGTCATCAACACAACTCTCTAAGACCAAGTAATCCCCAAGACTGACTATTTCAGGAAATCTTGACATTTGGGGATTATACTAACACAAGTGGTTTTACTGATTGTAATGATTAAATTTTGTAAATACAATATATTTGTTACGACCGCGAATCAAATTTTAATCAACGTACAACTTAATACTGACCAGCAAATTGCAAAAAACGTAAGAAATTTTTAATTTCGCGGGCTACCTTAGCGCTTCCCTCTTAGCCATAAGGGTTAGGCAGTGGTGTAGGTAATCTCAGACTAAGTATCTTAATGGATTTAGTTAATGTAATTGGAATCACGATTGATTTTGAAAATTGTAAGTGGTATCCCATTTGAAATAATAATATATGCGATTCACGTATAGGTTACATAATAAAAAGATTACTTCCGATCTATCTGTAAAAAGCTCACTGTAAACACTTAGGGTCAGTTCACACCGAGACGCGACGCGACGCGCAGTTTTCAAGATAGAAATACAATTACAGATTCAAATAATACAAATACAGATTATCTACTACACTAAAAGGTACACAATTCAGTGTCTACCTACTACGTCGAGCTACGCAGCGCGGCGCCGCCGCCGCGCGGCGTAGCTCACTGAATTGTGTACCTTTTTGTGTAGTAGATAAGGTCTGGAATTGTATTTCTATCTTGAAAACTGCGCGTCGCGTCGCGTCTCGGTGTGAACTGACCCTTAGGTGAAGTGAGCTTAGGTGGTGTGATTATTCTTATATGTCTTACTAGTTATAATCATTATTCATCATCATTTATTAGTTATAATACGTAAAAATAATTTTAATTTTTAGTTTTTACAATTCGTAATAAATACCTACAATAAATATTTTGTTGACATGGTAAAATTTTCAAGTAGGTAAGTATAACTAAGTAAACGCGGCCTTATTAAAAATGTAACATTGCAAAATCATAATAGTACAGACGCCAGCACATCAAGTTACTACAATCTGTCAGATTTCTTTAATAGATTTTCGACTTTATTGCTAAAGCATAAGGTTCAAGGTTGATTGGGAAAATCTGACAGTTTCGGGTAGGTTGACCTGCTGGCGTCTGTACCTACATGGTTGTAAAAATGTCTTACGATGATGCAAAGAAATAGCGTTATTTCTGTCAATTAGAATATACCTTACCATAATTTATAGTAGATAAATTATTTATTTATATTATTTATGCGTCAAGCTGAAGACAGGGCGCTATGGCGCTCATTAGGGGAGGCCTATGTCCAGCAGTGGACTGCTATAGGCTGATGATGATGATGATGATGAAATTATTTAATACTTATGTAGAAGCACTTGAGTGAGATAACTGAGACACAGGTTTATTCCTAGTTCTAGTACCTAGTATAATCCAATTATTTTTACCTAGGTACTTACATCTAGTTTATGGCCCTATTTTGTAATTATTTATGTAAATCAATTATTTCAATAAACAAACAATAAACAATATAAGCTTCAATAGTGTCAATCCCTACCATCAGGTGGGATGAGCAATGAATGAGCAACGGCAACACCAATTTGATATCTAGTAAAGGTGGAAAAAATATTAAGATAAATAAAACCCAGTCTCTACTATAATATTTTTAATATACCTACTTACTTTATAGATTACAATAAAATATAATATCAACAACTTATTAATTGTAAAATAAAATGTTTCATAAAGCTTAATAATAATTATAAAGACAATAACACTGAAAAATGCATAACAAAAACACAATAATATAATGATTAGATAGTAGATAATTTTAATTATAATAACAACGTAATTAAAATACAGTACGTACAATCAGTACCTTCACTTAGTTTAGTGGTGAATGTTTTTTTATTTATCATTTACCTAGGTCGTGTCGTTTATATTATGGATTATTTACATTTTATTTCAATGATTGTGTTATTTTTTTCTTTGTGCTTAAGATAACAATAATAGTGGTTTAAATATGTTACGTATGTAAATTAAAGTATTTTTTTATAATAAAGGCACAGATGGTGGGTCGCTACATACAATACAATAATCAGAAGACTTTATGGAAGGAAGATTACTACATTATTTTATTTGAAAAATAAATGCAAAGTTTATATTTTACATAACACAACCGTTTTAAACGTTAGCAACAGCCGGAAGCAGAGAAACGTAAATATCAATGCCTTTCAAGAATATATCGACTTTAAGGAACTCGTCATGATCGTGAAGAAGAACGGGGGTGTTATTCATCGGAGAGAAGCCCAATGCTGGTATTCCGACATCACGCACGTACCTGCTATCGGTTCCACCAGGGAAAATCCTGCAGTCCAACTTGAGTTTCCTGACAAAAAATGTGATTAACATAACCAACTTGCGTTAATAGGTATTATTACCTACACAACTCTGCTTAAATGATGCATTAGACAACATAATTTGTATAAGCATCTAGTTACTCGCTAAATAACTGAGTTAAATAAAATTGGTCAGTACCCAAGCAATTTACTTACAACTAGGGCTTGTAATTCGAATATTCGAATAATGCGAATATTCGATCATTTTTGCTATTCGAATATTGACTGATGTTAAATTCGAATAATTTTTAGTTAAGTTTGAAAATACGAACTACGTCTGTCTTACAAGTTGTTACCTTTAGTTACCGTTAGTTGTTTTACTGATTGTAATTCTGTAAATACATATTTGTTACGACCGCGAATCATATTTTAATCAATGTACAACTTAATACTGACCAGCAAATTGCAAAAAACGTAAGAACATTTGAATTTCGCGGGCTACTGTAGCGCTTCCCCCTTAATATTTTTGATTTGTTTTTTTTTTTTCATTAAATGTCAAACTATGTTGCATAGGTGATTCAATTTTATATAATAAAAATACTCAACTCAAACTTGTGTATTAATTGTTTTGCATGTTGTCCTTTCAAGGTTTTAACTTGGTTTCAAAGGAAAAAGCTAATATTCGAATAATTCGAATACTGCCTGTAAAAACATCGAATATTTAAAAACTTCGAATATTTACAAGCCCTACTTACAACTCATCGGCTGCGGCTTTGAATGCCACCCAGAATGGATTGCTTGCATCCAGTTTTGTAATTTCTACGCATGGATTTTTCTGCTCGAAATCGAAAGAAACTCCATCACCTGCTTCTTTGCACCATTTATTGAGCTGAAAAAATAAAAAAATATTTTTTAGATCAAAGATAAAAATTTAGGTAAAAATGGCTGATGTTTCTATGTAATGCTCCAACTTATTATTATTAATATCAGCAGTTTGTGTCCCACTGCAGGGCAAGGACATACCTTCCCTCCTTCCACTTATTAGTTGGAGCATTATTATTGAGGTACCTACTATGTTTTTATTATAAATACCTATTGGGGTATCATTATAAAAATAATGTGGATTCTAAAACCCATTAGCCATTATGAAACAGTATGTGACATTCTAGCATCGCTTATTACGTAAAACTAATTGAGGCACCAATTAGATTGAATGGAATAAAATAGCAAATCGGTTCTTCAAATTCTACTGAGAATCAAATGAAAATAATGATTGAGCTTTACCATTTTCTCAAACTCTACGTGGTTGACAGTAACAGCCAATCTTATATCAAAAACTGCAGTTAACTTTTCCGGGACAACATTAGATTGCACTCCACCCTGTAAAAAGTAAAAGATTCTTCTTATGATTATTGGAAAACTTTACGTCAAGCATGTAAAATATGTTAGTAGATACGAACAAAACTAATTTTGTTTGTTTGAAATATCATCTTTGTGTTGTTTTCATATTCCTATTTTGGATTAACATTCTAGTCCACTTACCACTTGTATCGTATTTAGTGGACAGCTTGAAAATAAAATAAGGCGAAATAAATCAAAAAATATACATAATGTAAATAGGTACCACTTATGATTTTATAAAAGAGGTATTAGAACATAATAAAAAAAGTTGATAGACTTAATACACATAGGAGTGGTCACTTCACTGTGAATACATCAAATTTCCGCAAACTTACGTATACTTGAGTCAAATTGATAGTTGTAACGTCACCAATAGTTAGCTTCGGATTGCTATCCAATATTTTTTTTTGTTCAGCTCTCATGTCCATGAACCTGTCAATTATTGTACGTAGCTAGAAAATAAAAGGTAAATTCATCAGCCATGAGCGTGTTTAAAAAATATATAGGTACCTACTAGCTATTACTCGCGGCTTCGCCCGCGTGGAGGTCGGAAATTATTCACAGAAAATTCAACCTCCCATTTCACCCTATTAGGGGTGGAATTTCGAAAAACTTTTTCTTAGTGGATACCTACTCTTCACAAAGAACACACCCTCCAATTTTCTTGTCACTAGGACCAGCGGCTTAGGCTGTGCGTTGTTAGATCAGTCAGTCAGGACCTCAGGACTTATAGTTAAAGATAATGTCGAAAAAGATAATCAATTATCAAACCGGATGATAAGCAACCATTTCACAGCAATGGTAAAATATGGATTTTCGAAATACCTATGCTTGTTTAAGTGTGCCAGCTGGTAATGAAAGTTAACACACTCAGAGGGCAAGTAGGACGGTACAATGATTTAGAAAACTAACCTTTTCACCAGCAGTGTTTGGAAACAATAATGATCCATGACCAGGCTGTCCTGTACAGTGGACATGTATTTCTGAAAGCAAAATTGTGGACATAAAAATTATCATCTTTACAACTATCTGGTATTCATTTTAATTTAGTTTGGGTTAAGTAGGTACTAATCACTTACGCCAAATGCTCCTTTCGCCATTAAACAAGACGAAGTCTTCATTTGGACTGGCCATTCCCTCATCTAACGCAAACGCTACGTTCAAATCCTTGAAATCTTTCGTATGGACGAATTTTTCCATACCATCGTGACCACCGATTTCTTCATCTAAAAATAAAAAAAAAAGTTGTAAGTATTTTTAACTTTTTTATAATGTTTTGCAGCAGTATATCAATATTAGAAGAATAAGAGAGAATCAAAGAAGATAAGGACGGATGGAAAAATAAGCTAATGTTTTATTACCAGGTACAAAACAGACGTGTAGAGTTCTTTTCAATTGCACCCCGGCCGCCTTCAGCTTCCTTATAGCCTCAAGGTATTGGATACCGACACATTTCATGTCTTGTGAGCCACGAGCGAAGATCTTTCCATCGTTATCAATGTGTCCGCTAAATGGAGGATGTGTCCAACTGTTCTGTAATTCCATCAAATCAGGTTAATGTTAGTACTTCTTCCTACTAGAGCTGTAGAGGAGCTGTATCTCTAGCCATGTGCTATAGAAGTAAACCTTAACCCACCGGAATCGAACCCAAGCTATGGAAGCTCGGAATTGTTCATGCTGTGCATATCTCCCCTAGTCGCGTAGTTGACGATAAACATTAAACAATCATTTGACATTAGTTATTTTTACCGTAGGTACTATAATACAAATACAATTTACGGAGATGTTCATCTCTGTTATCTGTATTTATTTATCTCGACATGATAAGTAATCTGAACTAGGTATTTATTTAAGCTGTTTTATCTTTCGATGAAGTACTACTTACTTCAAAAACAGGAACGACGTCCATGTGAGAGTTTAGCAAGATTGAACCGAGCGATTGGTCCTTTCCAGGCCATGTTATAATCACTATAGGTTTGCGTGGAACCAATTCATAAATTTTCATGGCAAGGCTAAGTCCACTAGCTTGTTTTTTCAGGAATGCTACACAATCATCTGTAATAATAAAGCTATATTGTATGGCACGTTTAAAGAGAACGAAGTTCAACGTATGACCTTAGCATTTTAATGAATGGGTGGATATATAGTAAAAAACTGTTTCGTAGAAAGTCTTCTTTTGTTGTTAATGCGAAAATAAAAAAAAGGAAGCGAGAAAAAATATTAGTTCTCTCACTGTAAGGTAGGTATCCTTGAAAGCGATAACTACATCAAGCTGCTTGATGGAAGACTAATGCAGTTCGGCAGTCCCCCACCGGCAATCATCCATTTCGCACTTGAGTACATAGGTTGATGTTTCATATTATTCAATTCCACCGGCTAGGCGTAGACTCAATTGCGAGTTCCAGATACGTCAAGATACAATCCGTTGTATCCCGTTTGAACATTAGATGAATTGATCGAGTTAGCTAAATAAAAACTTTATATGCCGCAGTAGGTATAGGCATACTAAGTTTTAATTTTTTAAATCTATGGCAAAATCATCAGCTGTTTTAGCGATTTGCTTAGTCACCTTATACAGATATAAATTAATATATTATCTGATAATGTGAAAAATATGCTGAATATTTGCCACAAGATTATATTGTAGGTTCACCAAACTGTTGAATTATTCATTTGGCGAACATTAAATGCTTTCAGCTGAAGGTCGTCGGTGCATATACGGATACCTACCCAGCTGTGTACAATGCGCAACGGTACATAGAATATAGACCTACTTCTAAGTAACTAACAAAGGAAGAAATAGTTGTAAAGGAAAAATTATACACTGGTAGGCAGGTAAAACCTGAAAACCAATTATTACAGGAAGAAGCAATTTTTTTTATGCATTTAACATACAAAATATTTTATTAACGGATGTAAAGTTACCTGCTCTATAAATACAACAGGTGCTAAGATTATAAATTTTATTTCAAGTAATTCAATTATACAAATTAATAATGTATTGAGGACTTACCATAGTTGATATCGGGCTGTACACTTGGAATTTGTAAATACTCGACGAAATTCGCCACAGCGGGATTGTTTTTGTTAGCAGCCATGGTACGTTTCGCAGCAAACACTGCAGTGGTAATGATCGTTTCACATCGGACGGTGAGCGTAGCCGGCCCGTACCCGTATGATAACAACCTTCAAGTAAATAATACTTATGCGAACCTACAACGTGCAAATAATGTAGGTATTAATGGATTACTCTTGTAGTAGAACTATTGTTCTCTAATTAATTGATTTTGTTTGAATAAGAATAATAAAATGTGTTTATCTTTTGTATGTCTATGAGTACCTAGCATGTAAAATGAGAATAACTTTAATGCAACAAGTATTATGTGAATGTGCATCAATTCATTGTCTATAATTTGCGTAAATAAACCTCTTGGATCGAATGATTAACAGAAACTATTTTCGGTTTTGATTTCCCGCCAAAATAAAAACATGACCTTGAACTTGTTCGTTCATTCAACGATCTCGTTGCAGCGATAGGGTTAGTTTAATAATATTTATTTCAGTCAGTTGCACGTTGCACAATGTGAATGTCATTCATAGTATGCGTGATCACAGAGCATGTAACCTTTTAAGCGTGATGAGAATATTTTGTCGGTCAATGTACCACCGACCGAAAAAGTACATAAAGGTACATACAACAAATGTTTAAAATATGTTATTTTATCTCCTTGTTTAACCACTGAATTGCCTATTATGTCATAGGTTCATGGCACATCTAAAAACATTTTTCCCGCTCACTTAAAAAACAGATTCCACAACAAGTTAGTTATAGGTAGGTTAAAGGTTTGGCCACGGCACTGCTACGTTTGTGTACAGAGATACTGAATCAAAATTGATCAATTTACCTACCACTACTTTAATCACAGATTTTGGTAATAGACGTTAGAAGTTTATTTAACTAAGATACGAAATAATATCAACTGAAGACCTTATTATTAGTAAGATACATTCAGTCTATTTATTTTTGTGCTGCTATTAATCTAACCACAGTGTAGTATGCATGGCGCGGCACAATCAGCTGATGTGGCAAAATAAATAATATAGGTCATTAGAAATCGATAACACAATTTGATATGAGTAAGACTGCAAATTCTTCTAAACATCATTAAATAATGTTAAAAATAAATGTATTACTGGTAAACATTATTTTTAATGTTTTGCTATTCAATTATTCCGTTTTAGTAGATTTTTAAAAGTTTGATTCAATCACTAGCATAGTCTATGGACGAAAAGGAGGGATTCAAGTGACAAATTGTTTTAGTTGTCAAAATTGTAATGTCAACAATGTCAATGTCATAAAAATTGGAAAGAAACGTTACTCGTCGAATATATTTAAAACTTTTAAAGCAATCAATTCTGAGTCTAGTTGGTTTTATTTATTCAGGTTCAATAAAATGGATGATAATTATTACGAAGTCACTGCGGAGTTGGATGCCAGAGAGATATTGAGGTATCTCAACAATCTAGGCATTCATAATATAAGTGGAGAAGTCCTTAAGTATTTCATTACAGGTTTGTTTATTTTATTATTGTTTGTTTGTGTATTTTAATCGAATTTCAATTTACGGTACTAAAAGTCGATTCAAATAAGTTCGTTTCATTTGCTACTTTACACAAAATTACGTTGCGTACGGCTTACGTTAAAAGTTTTTTCATGTATGATCCTTAGTCATACTTATATCGTTCAAAACGGTAAAACTATGATTAAAGGTATTGAACCTGTTTAAATCAGCTATCACAAAACTTGAAGAAGTATCAGTTTTGCGCTTTGAATCAAGTCCCATACAATAAAAACTTTTTCAGATTTAAAGAAGTTAATAAAATATGACCTTCAACAAAAGAGTCAATCTAGGTCCAATATTCAAGAAAACTATGAGGTGCCAGGTCTTGAGAGGCTGCACAGTGCCAGCACATTCTGTTCCCGCAGCAGGTCCAAAAACCAAGATCCTAAGTACTTAAAATGCACTAGAGAATGTCAGAAACCCAGGAAAGGGCTATTTGTGAGGAATGTTCACTCTGCACCTAACCTGGGGCTGCCAAAAACAGAAGAGAAGCCACTTAGAAGAGCCTGTTCGTGTGTTAGAGTTGAGAAGAAACCTGAAACAGTGAAAGAAAAGAGTACCTCTTGTACCCCTAGTAAAAATTGTAAGTATTGAATTTAATTAACACATTTGAGGTAGTTGGTAAAAATAATTTACTTCAAATTATAAGTAACCTAAATTATTTTAAACAAGTACTTACACTAATGTTTTGTATAGTTTAGGAGAGGAGATAGGTGTACAATCCCTATCTAAACTTTCACACCTCCACCCTCTAATCTAGCAGAGGCTCTCTGTTCGCAACCTTCCCTAATTAAATGTTCTGCCATTATTTTATACATACTCTAATTATTTGTAGAGCAGTTCTCTCTTATACAATAAATAACTGTATGTATGTATGGCTACATGCATAATGTGACCATTATTTTTTTTTGTCCGAGCGGGAAGCTTGCCGAAATAAACAAAAAAAAAAAAAAAATTTTACTAGGTATTTATTAAAAAGAGAAAAGGACATGAAAAATAATATATTAGCTAAGTATATGTATTTTTAACATTACATTGCGTTTGAAGACGCATTTGTATTGAATTTGTTGGTGAAGCAAATTAGTTTTAAAATGTCGGGTCGATGTTAGTCTTTGTAATTAAAATTTATCAACTACTTATGTTTTATGTTTTGTGCTGTTTTCTATTTGATATTTGGATACAATTTAATTTGTTCATAAATAAATTGAATTGAATATGGTTTGGTCCCTTTGTAAAAGCGGGACATTTTTGCTCTGGTTGGGGACAATGGGACAAACGGCCTGAAAGCGGGGCTCTCCCGCCCAAAGCGGGACGAATGGTCATTTTATACATGCAATCTTCTGATTGGTGTGCACAGCATGTTGTATTCTTGCAAGAAAAATTCTTTTGTCACAATAACTTGTTAGGAAAACAATTTTATATGAGTTCAGTTATTAACAATAAATATTATTCTTTTTTTTCAGTAATAAAAGTTCCTATAATGCCAGCAAAGAAGAAATGTGACCCCGTAACTCTGTATCACTATTATACTGCTTTGTGGGACAAGTATAAGACTAATGTACCAGGTGAAAATGACTGGTCAGATCTAAGATGGAGCATCAGACAGAAAATGGCTGGCAATATTGTGAAACAGACATCATCACATAAGGTGAAATTCATTTTTGTTGCTAACATTATATAAGTTCGTTTCAAGTTAGTAATAATAGTCACATGTATGGAGGTACATTAGAGAGGCTACACAAGGCAATAAACTCACACACTAAAGTAATTGTTAAAATTTTAGTAAAATCATCTATTTTACAATATTTGTAAATATGTGAGTAACTTTCCAAGGGAAAGGCCGGTCGGGCCGATGGGGCCGAAAGGTTCTGGAGTGGCGACCGCGTACCGGAAGACGTAGCGTTGGAACGCTTCCCACAAGGTGGACCGACGACCTTGTGAAGGCCGCAGGAACCCGTTGGATGCGAGAAGCACAGAACGAAAAGAGGAGGTGCTTGGGGGAGGCTATGTCCAGCAGTGGACGTCTTTCGGCTGAAATGATGATGATGATGGAGTAACTTTCACATAATTAATTTACCTGACAGTGCTTTATTTTTAATTTCTTTTTACCTATTGTGGTATAGTAATTTTATCCTAGGTGCATAGTCTTCATTCACATAGAAATATATACAAAATATTGTAAAACATTTTTAAAAGAGTAACGGTTGAGTTTATTGCCCATTCTTCTCCATAAGAAACTACCTTTTGAAAGGGCTGACTAGAATTAAGTTATTTTGGCCTTCAAAAGTGCCTTTTTGAAATACATGATCTGACTTTGATTTTCTGCGAGTCAACATTATCATACAATCCTCGGTTTAAAAGTGTAGTGAGAATACAGCCACCGCTGTTTGTCTCTGCATCACCCAAAGGTTGGCTGGTAGAAAATGCCTATGCCAATTAAGTCCACCTCTGTATATTTGTGTGCTTGAAGTATTAAAAAAAAACCCGGCCAAGTGCGTGTCAGGCCACGCACAGTGTAGGGTTCCGTAGTAAACCGTTATACCTCCTAAACTAAGACCCAATTAAATCTGTGACTTGGCGACTGATTCCGACTAATTGGCGACAAAATACAGGAGAAAACAGATCTTCGTTAGGTGCCCTAGTTTTTGAGATAAATGTGGCCCTGCTGGGGAGACTCTCCAGATCGGCCACCTATAAACCCTTATATCTTTTGAACCAGTGACCGACAAATTCTGATATTTGGCGACACATTTCGACTAATTAGCGACAAATTTTTTGTGTAAAATTAAAATCCCTGATGGTCGCTCTGCCAGAGTCAGTGACACATGGCGGGACTGTATTTAAACATTAGAATATTCCTCACTCCAAAATAGATTCATAGTTTTGTTCCACTATTACATAAAAACCTTTAATTTTCTTCTTGCAGATTCCTGAGTCACACAAGGACAAAGAACGGGGATCAACCAGATCCTGACAATGATATTGGATTATTATCACTTCTTTTCCTCAATCAACTTATTGTGTGATCCTTATTTGTATAGGCATGATTATAAATAAAATAACAAGTGTTTTATCTTTGTTTTCTATATTTTCTACACTACTAGGTACTAAGTATACAATAACATAATCAATATCTTCTGTTCTAAAATCAGCAACACTCAAGTATTTTAACCTTTTAGATGCTAAAATGAATATTGAAAGGCAATTTAATCGTGCAAATTCAATGGAAATGAATTAAAATGGATGCCCAATTTTCAATAATAATAAGAAGTCTTTCAAGTTTATTGAAGTTGGTAATTACTAGTTTATGAAGAAAACTAGCAGCGCCCGCGGTTTCACATCCCGCAGGAATATCGGAATAAAAAGTATATTATGTGTATAAGCTACATTGCTGCAAAGTTTCATCAAAATCCGTTCAGTAGTTTTTGCGTAAGAAACATCCATCCATCCATCCCACTTCACCCTCACAAATTTTCGCATTTATTATAATATTAGTAGGATACTTCTTTCTGCCTGTATGAAACATAGGTCCTTTCGTATATTATTAGAACATGTTTTATTCAGTAAGTGTTTCGCCGTAAGACATTTCATACAAACTTTTAAGCCCTTGTTTTTCGCAATGAACTGATTTTAATGAAACTTCATACGCCTAAGCACGATACAAAGGTCTAAAAAGTTACATAAGAACATTTTCGAAAAATAGTGTTATAGCCAAATAAGACCGATTTTAAATTTTCTATAGAAACAGAGAAATCCAGTTGTCTTTTTTTAAGACTTTCGAAAATGTTTTTAAGTAAGTTTAGTTTAGTTTTTAGACCTCTGTACCCTGCTTATGCGTATGCAGTTTCATTAACATCCGTTCATTCATTTCGAAAAAACAAGAGCTTGAAAGTTTGTATGAAATGCTGTATGGCATAAACGCTCGTAACACTTTTATTCGTTGCAGACTATATTGGTTGTTTTAGTATATTCATAACTGCCAAAATCATTTTTAAACAGAAATATGGCCACATACCAAAGGATATCTAACATTACACTTGATTAAGTTTGAATTCTTGTGACTGTGTTCTAGTGTTTGTATGAAGCCAGTGTAGTATCCTTTCTTCAATTCTCTCAGCAGCTGATAGAGTTAGAACTAGGGTATCATGTTTCAACATAGAGTAGACATTGAGCCCGTATACTGGCATTATGTTGATGTGGGCTAGGCTGTCTGTTGCTGCAGTTATGTTCCTTGGTGCATAGTCAGTGCTGGAAATAAAAAGTTGATCTTTTTAGTTATGGTTCAGTGTTAAAACTGAGGCACTTTGAAGAACAATTTTATTTGACTTTGGATACAGATTTCAATGGCTTCCTAAAGATTAGAGGATTGATGGTGGTCATGACTCGCAATATAAAAAAAATATACCAAATAGATTCAATTGGTCTGCTTGAAATAGAATAACAGTAAAGTACACATGCTGACTAAAGAAGGCTTATTACATTTTGTCAATGGTGAAAATTGCTATACTTACTCATCAATAATCAGCACTGAAGGTCCCCAGTTCCTCTTCTCAATAAGTTCAGATAAATATTCAGGCTCATCTGTTGGCAGCTCCAAGTCCTTAACAATATGTAAGTCATCTTGAGCTAGTTTTGACGATAAGGTTGTTGTTAGGCCATGTATCCTGACGTGGAAGGGCAGCATAAAGAAGTGAGATTTGCCGGAGCGAGGGCCGTGCGCTATACCACCGCCGCGCCATAGTGGAGAACGAATCGATCCATGACGAGAGCGACCCGAACCCTTCTGAGGCCAGGGCTTTCTGCCACCGCCTCGCACTTCGGCTCTAGTCTTCGTATTTGCCCACGACACATACCTAATCTTTCGCTGCCATACAACATTTTGGTTTATAATATCTAACCGAGGAGGCGCGGCGTACACTGAAGGATGCAATTCAAATAACCCCAATTTCTGCTCTTCTATCGTATCTAAGTTCTCAATCCATACTTCACGGGGCTTAGTGTACTGAGGCTGGAAGGCCCACTCCTTTTTTGTGATAGATAAATTGTTTGAGGCTGCAGAAGTAACAGCAGCGACATTTGAAGAATATACTCTTATTTGAGGTGTCACGGAAATTTGCAATCTTCTGATAGCACTTATTAATGCTGAGGTCATGATAGTAATATTTTGCGATAAAGTTTTCAACTAGAAATACACATAAAAATGAAACTCGATGTTAACCTTTTAGGTGAAAATCAAATCAAAACATCTGTAATCTGTCACTTTTGTTAGGTTATGTTGTTTTCTTTTGACAGCATTCGTGGACAACGGAATTTCTTCCATTCTGCCAGAGGTTAATATACTTATTATTATAAAAATACACACATCAAAAGTGTCTAGGGATCAACATATATTTTTGCAATAACTTTTCTCCTGATTGATATTAATTAAAATTTTCTTTAAGGATTCATCAAATAAAGTGTTTTCGTTTGTCACAGTAACGATAAACCAAGTCACCTTTGCATTAATAAAGAAATTTGCCATTTTCCTAATAAAGGGATTTTTGACATTTGAACCACTAACACAAAAGTTCGAAAAAAAGACTGAAATAACAGTTTTCTTTAAAATTTTATTGGGTAACTTAAACAATTAATAATCCGTGTTTCTACCGCGAACACTAACAACACAAGAACATCGGTTTGGCATACTCAAAATGAGTTCATCCAAATCACGCTGTGGAATGGCCGCCCATGTTCGTTGCAACAACAAAAAAAGGTCTTCTTGCGACTGGATACCCTCCATATTCGGCAGAGCTCTTCTCTGTAGCATATCCCATGCATGCTCAATCGGGTTCAAGTCTGGCGACTGAGCAGGCCAGGGCAGGACATTGATGTTAGCTGCGGCGAGAGTCTGTCTTACAACTCTTGCGGCGTGCGGTCGTGCATTATCATGCATTAACTGAAATAAGGGACCGATTTGCACTTGTAGAGGAACGATGACGTCTGATACAATCGTCTCAGCATAAATTTGAGCGTTGAGGTTGCCTCTGATCCAAATCAACTCAGTTCTTCCGCCGATCCAAATACCCGCCCATACCATGATGGTTCCACCACTATAAGGATGGACTTCCTGGCAGGATTTTAATCGCTGTTGGCGTCCAGGGGTTCTCCAGTGTCGTATACGTCTTGTATCCGGTCTCATACCAAAACGAGACTCATCAGAAAAGCACACGAAACGCCATTGTTCTTCTGCCCAATTTCTGTGTTCAAGAGCCCATTGATATCGAATCCTACGATTGTGCATTGCTATAGGTGGTACCCGTAGCGGTCTTCGGGAATGAAGGTTCACTTCATGCAAGCGGTTTCTGACTGTTTGGTCGCTAATTAAGTTCCCTGAAGAGTGATGAAGCCTCACGGCTAACATCATGGCGGTTATTGTTGGAGCTCTTCGAGTTAAGATTTGAATGTATCGGTCTTGTCTCCGTGTGGTGCAGCGATACCGTCCTCCATGGCGCTCAGCCACGGTACCAGTGCTTCGGTAACGTGTTCAAAGTCGACTGATAACACTCTGACTTGTATTCAGAGCTAAAGCCACAGTACGTTGCCGGGAACCAGCTTCTATCATTCCCACGGCTCTGAGCATTTCTTCCCTGCTTAAATGACGTCGCCGCTCCATAATAACGTTGGTTTTAATCAGTAGTAGGGAAACAGTAGCACTAATAATGTCTTCAATGCGTTGTATGTTTTTATAGGGAAAATATTGACAGCTGATTTTCATCTTTTACTCGAATTTGATTCACAGTTCCTGATTCAAATTATGAAATGCACCAAAAAGGATCCATATAAAGGACATGGCTAAATCGATGTGTGGACGAATCACCAGCAATGTATAAACATGGTACCTAGCAATATGTAATGCTGAATAGCTGAATATTAATATTTCATATAAAAAAAGTTACAGGAACTTTTTATATCTTTACAATCCTGAAAATAAAATCGTGTAACTCCTACGTCAAAAGGCATTTAAAAAACTGCAAACAAATGACATTGCTATGAACTTTTACCTAGGCTTTAGGATGTATCTGCGATAATATTGATAATTGTATTTTTGACTAGTGACTCGGATATCTATGCTAGCGACCCACCCCGAATCCCGTTTAGTAAATATGTACAAATGGGTAATTGCACCAAAAAACGTGATACAACAGGTATTCTACAATTCGCGCAAAAATCACTCCCCGCACGCGTGAAACTCTTGTTAATCCTAAACTACTTTCCAAATGAGTGGAAATAAAGACAGTTTTCAGAGACAATAAATAATATAAATAAGTGGTTGAATAGCTGAACCTAATCTATGGTGCTCAGACCTGATCGCTCACCGAGTCGCAAAAGTTCCGCCTTGGAGTTTGCCAAAGAGCGATGGAACCACAGATATAGAGATACACCTAGATAACGCAAGAGCAACTACTTCACGTGCCAAAAATCGCACCATCTTACGTACAAAAATCGTAAGCCGCCACTTTCGCGCTCAGTCCTGTGTACTGCTGGTTGGGTGAGCGTGAGCGCTGGCGCTAGGCCCCGGGGATGGGGGAGACGGGTGCCGCACGCGGCGGCGTTTTTGAATATGTAACGTCATAGTAGGTAGTTAAAAAATGGGCACGATTGGTTTTCATACAGATCGTGATACTTGTTATCTAGGTCTATCTATATCTATGGATGGAACGCAGCATTCTGGGTGTAAAAAGACAGGACAGAGTTCGGAACACCACGCTGCGTTCCAAAACGGGCATACTGGATGTAGGAAAGAAGGCTGCCAGGCTCAAATGGGATTGGGCGGGTCACATCAGCCGTATGCACGATGACCGCTGGGCAAAAGCCGCCACACAATGGGTGCCTGAAGATGGACGGCGCCGCCGAGACCGGTCCAGAAAGAGATGGCGAGACGATCTGAATTTAATATCTGAAGAGGAAGATGATCCATGCTACCGAATGGGCATGTAAATGTAAAGAACACACTGTGTTTAAAAATCATTTTATTTAACTGGTGGAAAGCTGGATGCGACGTTGGTAAATTCTGCAACATTGAATCGCTTCTTTCCACTGTATGGCGTTGTATACTTCTCACAGAACGGCCAAAAGATATGCACACCATTATATGGCCAAATAAACGAACATCACTAGTTGCTTCTGAATTCAGCAGTTCATAACAAGGATGACAAATGTTGGCATCCCTTGGAACCTGGAACAAACATAATTACCTTAGTACCCACATGAATTAACTGTAACACCTACACATTTGAACATTATGACATCTAAAGCAACCAGTCTGTTGTAGTCGTGACGTGTTGTGGTCGTGATGAGACAAGATGAGTCTTTCTGATTCATTGCCATTGAGTTCATTTTTTATTTTGACAAAGACGGTAAACAACTTGAAGTCACATTTGTTCGATATTTCTTATATTTATTACTTCTAGAATGAGACTAGCTGTAGATGACTTACCTCAATTGTTAACCATCGTGCTAAGATAGTGAGTAGAACGGCAGGCAATGAAGAGGTGATATGCCGCCGCAGTCTTTGCGTGGCTACACCGCAGTTTATGCATCGCATGATGAACTGATTACAAGTCCGTGTCGAGTAGCAAGAGGTCAGTAGGTAGGCGAGCACACACAATAAGTCCAATAATCAAGCAGGGTCAATGAATATCCAAAATAAAAAGCACAGCGAACAAGCAAACGGCAGAGCGTTCAGTCAAGTCCGTGTCGAGTAGCGAGAGGTCAGTAGGTAGGCGAGCACACACAATATGTCCAATAATCAAGCAAGGGTCAATGAATATCCAAAATAAAAAGCACAGCGAACAAGCAAACGGCAGAGCGTTCAAACGAAACGACGTCTGATATCTGACGTTTGTTTTTTTCATAGAGATGGGATTGAACGTCAAGTGGAACAGAATTGATAAAATAATTGAATGAGTTCAAAGATAAAAATATAATTAGTTTTTTTCGACCACTATTCAGTTAATATCTTTCGACACAAAATAGATAGTAAGAACGAAGAAGCACAGTCCGAAGCCTTCAGTTATTTTTATTTGATTTTGATTAGAAAAAACTGGAATTGAGTAGAGTCGATTGTCACTTTAAAAGAACCCCATTTTCTGAATCAAAACCCTGTAAAAACACACTAACAAGCACTAAGATAAAGTACTACGTATAGAGAGGTTATCCGAACCAAAAACAGTGTCACAACAGGATTATAGGGCGGAGGGCTGTGCGGGGCGAGCGTGCCGTAGATTCACTCAGTATTTGCTGCAGTTCTAAAGAATAAGGGTCAGTTCACACCGAGACGCGACGCGACGCGCAGTTTTCAAGACAGAAATACAATTACAGACCTTATCTACTACACTAAAAGGTACACAATTCAGTGTCTACCTACTCACTTCGAGCAACGCAGCGCGGCGCCGCCGCCGCGCGGCGTAGCTCACTGAATCGTGTACCTTTTTGTGTAGTAGATAAGGTCTGTAATTGTATTTCTATCTTGAAAACTACGCGTCGCGTCGCGTCTCGGTGTGAACTGACCCTTAGTGTCGTCTCACCAAACTATAAAACATGCAGCGCTAGACCGCTTAAAACGTGTAGTTTTCTCGCGACCAAAACGTCGTAAGCGCCCGGAATTTCATGGCGCTTACGAACCAACGCGCGCTTATATATTGTTATATTGTTCACTCTATAGTTAGTACCTACGTGTCCCATCTGAACGGTTCAGTTTCCATAATCTTGAATACAAAATGTCGGGTGCATTAGAAAATAATGAATGAAAATGTAATAAAATAATAAATAAAAAGGTTTTAGTGGATTCTTACTTACCGATGATAAGTCACTCCACTTTGTTTTTTCTTCGCAGTCGATTGATTTTTACACGTTTTTAACACGCAAGACGGCATTTTTCTTTAGGCACAATTTCGGCAAGCGTCCGCGACGAGCGTAGGCGAGTGACTAAATGAGTTGTTGCCGGTCGGCAACAAAGCATGGTGCAAAAAACTGGTTTGCGGCGTCGGTTCTAATAATAATAGTTAATACGCTAGTAATAATAGTTCTATGATAACAAGCAACTAAACATGACACTGAATTGAACGCCATCGATTGATTGCCACTTCTTAGTTTCAGAAAATAAATCGTTTTGATACCTGTTATCAAAAATCGATATAAGTACAGTTTCAATTTGACATCCTGGAAAAGCGGCCCCTCCCTAGCTTGCAGTACTGTATATTTCCCGTTGAACTTGTCATCATGTCAATAAAAAAAACCAACTAAGATACTTTTTAATGTTTAATAGTTCACGAAAGTTCTAGGAAATTATTAAACGCTAAATAATTCATGAATGAATATTTAAATATTACGAGTTAATGTGAGATTACTATACATGCTTGGCGCAGTCATTTAGCCATCTCCTTTATAAAATCATAAATTTATTACAAAGCCACATCTCAATCTCAAGAAATCCGCATAAAAATGCTTGATCCCTAGACACTTTTGATGTGTGTATATTTGAAATAAAATTAGATCTTATAAAAGGGAGGTGTTTTCTTCACAATATCTGTCAGTCAAACTCAACTGGAACTCAAAGCATTTATTTCAAACTAGCTGCGTCCCGCGGTTTCACCCACGTAAATGTCGATCCCGTGGGAATATCGGGATAAAAAGTAGCCTATATAATGTTAATCCAGGGTGTCAGCTAACTCCATACAAAATTTTATCAAAATTGGTCCAGCCGTTTGAGCTTGAAGAAGTAACAAACATATAAACACAGACACACACACACACACAAACTTTCGCCTTTATAAACCAATTACAGGAACTTTTGAATTAGGTAGTCAAGAGGTCAGGTCGGTCAGTCAGAAAGATGAAGCTAGTTACAGTAGTTGCCCATTCCAAAGCGTAATAGTAGGTAGGACCTATGGAGAAGAACGGGCGAGAAATTCCACGGTCATTCATAGATATCCTAAAAGTGTTAGAAAATTTTGGTTACATTATTCATGTAGTAGGTACATGTCATGTCATTATATGTAACGATGTAGGTAGACCTATTTGATTCAAACGCACAAAACTTTCGGGTTTTGGATTTGCTGTGAACAGCCCATAAAAAACTCTTTTGATCGATTGCGCACGGAAGCGTATCAAATGTATTGTACGTATCCATTGATTGTGAATAGCTATGCAGACCTTGTTTTAACGACTTTTTATGTGTTGTTGAAAATCGGCACTTAGAACCCCGGCCTCCCCTAAGTAGGTACACTACTACCTACCTATTATCACAATACACCATAAACCTATGCATGTAGAACAAATCCTGAAACACTAAGCTACCACGATATCACCCGCCCAACATTAGGTAGGTATCTCAGACGCCAGCACATCAAGCTACTACAATCTGTCAGATTTCTTTAATATATTTTCAACTTTATTACTAAATCATAAGGTTCAAAGTTGATTGGGTTTGACAGTTTCGGGTAGCTTGATGTGAGCTGGCGTCTGCAGTACCCTACCTACCACAAATTGAAAGTGCAGATTTGTGGCAATTTTCTCTTGGCGGGGCAATAATTACGCTACAGATCTAACGAGAGCAAGGAGCTCGTTCGGTTCACTATAGGTAGGTATAGGACCATTACACAGCCCAATCTCAATTTCAATTTCATTTCGCCGATTTGGCTCTGAATTAGGGACGATTTATTTTCATTCGAAACATTCTCCCGCGTCGTTGTGAAAGGTAAATGTTAAGGCTTGCACGGATTTATTGCCTTTTATGTGAAACTTGACATATTATTCATTGTTTCAATAGACGGGAGCATTAGTCTTTCAAACTAGACTTCTAATCTTGCAGCGCTCCGTCTTTGAATTTTTTAACGGTCTCTGAAGTCGGCGCGGGAAAAGAACTCACGCGGGTTGTGTAGGTACCTACGGTCATCCTGTATGAACAAAGCTTGGCCATTAACTTGTTTTGACGTTCTCGGGGCTCTGGGAGTTTCTCGCATGATACTACGTCAGGCAGTCAGCTACTTACGTAATAGGGTACCTATTAGTAGTCTGCAAAAGTGCTGACGTAGGTACGCCATACCTACGAATGAACGTAGATATACTGAGTTGTTGAATGCATAAGTAGGTACCTAATAATGTAAGTATTGAAACAGGGTTATCTATTGGAAAAACACCGACAACCTCTTAAGAGGTCATTGTACAGTCACGAGTATTTATACACTTGGCTTTATTCAATGGCGATTTTCTCCCTCATTTTTGAATGAAATTTTAGATTATTATGAACATAGTATTTTCGAACCAATAGGTTTATGTTGTGTCGTATTTCAACGTTGCATTCGTTATTTCGTGGAAAAATCGCAATTGAAAGTTGGAAGACTATACTCATCATTATTGAACATCTTTTAATGTGACCAAACCTGAAATCGCAAAAAAAAAAACAGCGGTTCCCTACATTTATGTTCGTATATCTCGTCAAAATGTAGGGAACAGCTGATTTCCTTCATCAGACTGATACCTACTTTTGGAGCAGACTATAAGTTCTCGCAAATTATATCAAGATAACAGATGAGTTAAGGGACTATGTACAAGTCCGGAATTCGTCGAATCACTCACTGCTAAACGTATCTCTGCGAAATATGTCAGGTTCCCCGTTCGCTGAGCTTTGCTCGGGCTAAATTTCCGGCGCAACGAGATAACTCGATACATTGATGAACGGTATACTGACACTATGACATGTTCAATAATGTACTCGCAGCAAGGAATGTCTACTCTACGATATTATAATTTTATTACATAATTTCACGTCTGTATTCACAGAAGGTATATGCAGAGTTGTAGGCACGGAATAGAAAAAACAAGTGGAAGTGCCCTTAGACTTCCTTAGTACGGGAACCAGTGTCGCCAAACTCACACAATTGCAAATTAAAATAAACATTTCAATACACAGAAAACGATGTTAAAATTGGCTACTTATTATAAATGCAACTTTGGCGAAAAGTTTATTTATTGTTGTTCAAAATTAAAAGTTCAAAGCTTATTAACACCCAAATTTTGCTATCCCTGTAAGGGAATGCTTGTCGTCAAAAAAAAAAAAAAAAAAGAGCAGACCAAGGCAAAAGAAAAAATGGTTGCTCCACTGGTTTGTCAAGAGTTAATGTGGTGGCCAGAGGCTATTGATAGACCACAACTCAGTTCCTTTATATACGGGTAACCCACTTCCTGTCCACACATGCCGTCTGCCGGTCTTTAAAATATCGCTTTTAGTGATAAGACCGCCCATTGGGTTACCCTATGTATAATATTCTACACTTATGTTGTTTTTATTTTACATGTCAAAATCAACGAAGCACATTTTTCCATGTATCAATCAAATTCGAGCAATCTACAACGAGTTCAGCTACTCAACGCTAGAGGGCGCTGTACTAAGTTACTCTTTTAGCACGCTAACGTCATTGAAATAGATGTCATATTCGTATGCACCTGTTATCTATTTTGCTACTCAGCTAGGGATGAGGACAAGATTTCGATAATTTAATGTCGATCTTTGTACAATGTTATAATTAAAATCTTTTATATTATGTAATGGACCAAAGTCCGATTAGTATAAAAGGCAAAATGAAACGATAAATAGTAAATTTAAAATATTGATTGCCCTTGAAATAAAACATATTTGTTTAATAAAATACCTAAAGTTCGAAAAAGAACAGAGACAAAGTGGAGACGCCTTATGACAAAATATTTTTTTGGGACTAATGTCCCGGGTTTCAAACACATTACTAAATTACAACTAAAATCAATAAAGTAAAACAACTATCGAATTCATTTCCTGTTTCTGTTTTGAATATTAACGACAGGATTGCGAGTAGGTACAACATTTGAGCACAGACTAAAATATAAAACAACTGTTTGAATAAAAATCCATAAATTATTGAATAAAATAAAAAAATAATTAAATTCAAATATTTCGAAAACGGTGCGTCCTAGGCAAAAAATAACCAAAACTTAACCCCCCCTTTTTTTTTTTTTTTTTTTTGCGGATGGGAAATCATCAAATGACCCCTCCCGCTCTGGGTGGAGCGGAAGGGAGTGTCAGACTCTTACTGACTAAAACCCACCCGTGTTCCTTCCTTAGCCCTTTATGTTCCGGGCCAGCGGTAACCCTTTCGGACAATCCCGCTGACCCGGCAGGCATCGGCCCTATGGGGCCCCTCCTCGATGCTGACATCTCTTTGAGGCGCGCGTGGAACACGTACGCGCCGTCCGGCACGGGCCTGGTCCTGATCGGACGGTGAGCTACCCATTACTCTCCGCCCGCAGGCCCGCGCCTACGGTGGCCGGGAGTCGTCGCGCGGCTCCCGACGCCCGGAGCGTCTCCCGCGGCGGCTGGGACGGGAGGCTCTCTCCCTGAGCCGTCCCGCCACCTCCTTCGCTAGCATGACTGCTTCGCAGAAGGAGGTGACTGCCTCCCACTCCCTCTCGCCCCGGACCATGGCTTGCACCAGGGCCGGGCGCGAGAGGTCGCCGCCGCTGCCGATCGCCTCTACGAGGACACGGCGGTGCTCCGCCCAAGCGGGGCAGACCTCCACCGTGTGCTCCACCGTGTCCTCTGGGCGATCCTGGCAATGGTGACACCCGGGCGTTTCCTCCCGCCTGATGATGTGCAGGAACCTCCCGAAACTTCCGTGTCCGGTGAGGACCTGCGTCAGGCGGTAGGTGAGGGCGCCGTGGCGCCTCCCTAGCCACTCCTCAAAGAGGGGTCTTATCGCCGCTATCGCGGCGTGCCCTGCACTGGGTTGCGACAGTCGTTCCTTCCATGTCGCCATGAGATCGCGCCGGAGCTCAGTCCGCTCCGCAGCGATTTGCCGCGGAAGCGGAACTTCCCCCCGGCTTAGTGCCTCCGCGCGCCACTCATACACGCGCGCGAGGACTATCGCCTCCAGATCCCATGGCGGCAGTCCGGCAATGAGGCTTGCCGCCTCGCCAGAGATCGTGCGGTAGCCCCGGATAAGCCTTATGGCTACCACCTTCTGGGGCGCGTTCAGGTAGTGGGCGGCTCGCCGCCGCAGTGAACGCGCCCACACCGGGGCCCCGTATAGGGCCATGGACCGCACGACCCCCGCGTAAAGCCTCCGGCAGGAGGCGTTTGGCCCCCTCAGGTTGGGCAAGAGCCGCTTGAAGGCGGCCCCGGCCCGTTCCAGTTTGGGGGCCAAACGTCGGAAATGCTCGACGAAGTTCCACCGGCTGTCGAGGACGAGACCCAGGTACCTCATCGTTGTCTTGACGCCGATGTGAACCCCTCCTACCGTTAGTTGGGATCCCGATGGTGGCGCGTTCTGGGGCCCATGAAACGCCATGGCCTCGGACTTGTGCAATGCCACGTCGAGACCCAACTGCCGGATCCTCTCCACGACTATCGCAACCCCGCGTGTCATCGCGTCGGCCGCCGCCTGATGCGACCTCCCCTGCGCCAGGACCAGCGTGTCGTCAGCGTAGCAAACCACGCCGACGCCATCAGGGAGGTCGGCCCGCAGCACCCAGTCGTAACCGATGTCCCACAGGAACGGCCCCACGACCGATCCCTGTGGGACACCGCACGACATCTCTCGCCGGTTCCACTCCCCCCCCTGTGTTTCCCCCGTGGTGCAAGCAGTATCCCAACATGAATTAAGGAAAAAAAAATTTTTCGACTGACAAAAAATTTGAAAAAAATTCTCAAACTTTTTTTTTTCAATATTTCGCGGGTTTTTTTACATCAGTGGTCTCATGGTTTTCGACTAGAGCAGCAATTTCTTTCCAGAAAAGATTTTCATCCGAGCCAACATTTTGGAAATATAGAGCGTTTTATATAAAATAAAATTCGGAGGCCCATAATTCGGAAACGGTGCGTCGTAGGACCATGCTTCTTAGAACTTATATAGTTTCTATGGTCAAGGTTACTTCGAAACTGCAATAAAATTGGGACATTAAAAAAAAAACGAAATGTTTTTTAAGTCCTCGCGCCAGTGCCCCTGGCTATGGCTACACTCCAACCGGACCCAGTTCTTTATAGAATAGAGATATAGAATAGAATAGAAAACGTATCTACTGGTTATTGAGAATGTTCTCCTTGTTTTTGAAGTCGGTTAAAAATGAAAATGAATTCAATTAGTGTACTCTATTAATAACATTAATATTAAATGTACTTAAGTGATGTCCCGAAACCCCGACATTAGTCCCGAAAAAACATTTTAGTCGTAAGGAAGTCTCCGACTTTCGTCTATGTTTTTCGAAGTTTAGGCAATTAGGCACTAAGTACCTATTCCTATCACTGTTTATTAGTATAGTTCTTTTTGAGGCCTACGTCCAGCTATGAATGAATGATTTTGGTTTATTTGTCAGAATATAAATACTCAAACTCAAACCATATACATAATTTAATTAATCGATAAGAACGACAACGAGTACATATACATAATATGTCATGGTAACGTATAACGTTTCACTATATAAATACACATTTTATTGTTTTATCGATACCGAACTATTTGAATGTGTCCCATCCCTAATCGAGTAGCGTCGAATTTTCTAGAATGTATACGATGATATTCAAGACAGCGAGCAAGTTGATTTAGACTTTGAACAATGGACATAAGGTAGTTTTTAGTTCGCAACAAAGTAATAAATATGGTTTTGTCAATTAAATCAATTATATTGAAATATATCATAGTTTTATGCTTACCGGTGATACGATACACCTCCTCAAGATAAATGTTTTGTCCTGCTATCGTTTTTGCATGTAAAAATTGCACAATAAGGCATGTTTGTAATATTTTTCGTTAAGTTCGAGACGTCCTATCACAGCAAGTAGCTAATTGCGACTGAGCCGCCTCAGAGCCGATGTTGCGGAGCTCCGCATAATTGTGACACACACGCGATAGCTGCGTGGCACTTCCACTTGTTTTTTCTATTCCGTGGTTGTAGGTAATAGTAAGAACACCCTCATTTCGCCAGTTATGTTCAAGCCCCCATACACCTACTACGGGGTGAGTTAATTGCCATTAACCAGGCACAAAGGTAGAAATCCGGGCTGCTGCAAAGAAATCCTTAAGTGATAAACTTGATAGATAACGCTTTGCCCGACCTCGTAATCGAACCTAAGACCTCAGCAGTCGCGCTTGCGACCACTAGACTCTAGGCAAACATGTTGTTAATGTTACCTCATTTAGAAACTAGTTATAAGACCGCACCTTAATTGCGTAACACACTATCAATCAAAATCGGAATAATTTTGAAGGATATTGCTAATCCATTGCTTGATATGTTCGAAAGATTTGTCTGCTCAACAACATAAATAAGGCAATGAATGTTGTTCAACTGTCAAAATGAAAGCTATTGCGATGTTAGTGTGTTACGCAATTACCACGCCGTTATTTGCGCCAATTTCCAAATTATCAACTATACTCCATAAGTTTAGATAGTAAACTAAAAAACCAATTTAGCATCGTTATTAACGATTATAACGTTGCTAAATTGAAGAGTACAACTGTGACGTAGCATGACAACTGAATAGACTGGTATTAGGTTTAGTCGGTTAACCACATCACGTGGTTTTTCTGTTTACCATTTTACTACCTAAACTTGGAGTATAGGTATACTAGAAAGTCTTTATTTCAGCGGTTATGATAATAGTATACAATCTACGTATGTATTCAAATATTCATCCTCATATTTTACATAATTCCACGTATGTAGGTAGGTAAGTATTGTATACGTACTCTGAAGTTTAATTAAAAGCCTGGGGGCGTTACTGTTAATTTCGGATTTCTCCCATGTTTTCGCCGTAGCTTCCATTTTGTTTCTATCGAACGTGATTAGTTTTGCCGATGGGCGATGCGAATTCCAGGACGGAGTTTGGCTAGTCGTGTTTTGTGAAAATAAGTTCGGTATCAAAAAGTCTAAATTTACTGTCTACGTCGAGTCGGAAATGTCAAAAGTTTATAATGTAGGCACCAGATAACGTTTACGCGTGACTTCCGACTAAAGAGATAAATAGCAACGTTTTGTAATTAGACGGTAACAAAGCTGGTTGTTACGAGCCATGTCTAATTATATCTACTTAATTAGACGTATATGTATGTGTAGTTTAAGCCTAAGTTACTTTACTCCTTATAACATCAGCTATCTGCCAGTGAA
The DNA here is from genome assembly GCA_963082905.1 of Oligia fasciuncula. NCBI lineage: Eukaryota > Metazoa > Arthropoda > Insecta > Lepidoptera > Noctuidae > Oligia > Oligia fasciuncula. The sequence continues at coordinate 6,856,774 of OY720395.1, read as the reverse complement.
AGTCCCGTCAAAATCGGTCCAGCCGTTTCGAAGATTATCCGGAACAAACAGACAATTTTTTTTTATAGTTTTTTTTAAATTATGTACCGTAGGTATATAAATACTTTCATAAGCATGCAGTAAAAAGCTGTTATTTTGACATTACAAACATATCTACACTTTAATTTTATTATTTGTATTGTATGCATAGAGACTCGCCCCTGCGTCGCGTTTTTACGACTTGACAAAATATAGTTTTGTTTTTTTTTAGAAGAACAACGCGGTCACACAGACAGACACGAAACGCAACTTTAATATTTATAATATCTATGCATAGATACTACATCATCATCATCATTTGTCTAGCCTTTTGCCAACTATGTCGGGGTCGGCTTCCAGTCTAACCGGATGCAGCTGAATACCAGTATTTTACAAGGAGCGACTGCCTATCTGACCTCAACAACCCAGTTAAGTACTGGGTAATACGATATCCGTTGGTACGACTGGTTGTCAGACTTTCGGGCTTCTGACGACCCGCCACGAATGACAGCCGGGACCAATTCCGAGGCACGGAGGGGTCTTGGTATGTGAAGATGGTCACCCATCCACGGACCAACCGCGGCAAGCGTACCTATGCATAGATACATGTACTTACCTAAATGCAGTGCCGGATAATGACTACTTGATGCCCTAAGCAATCCACGCCCGTAGGGGCCTCCTATCCACTAGTCGCCTCGTATTTTTCCAAAACATCGACGAGCGATAATAGGCTATTTGACAATGTAAAAAATAAGGTCATAATTATTGACACTCGTATAGATTATCGCTTTTAAAATCGATTTGCATTAATTTTACTACAAAACGATGTACCTGTTATTTATAAAAAAAAAACCGAAAAAACTTCATCTTTTTAAATCTGGCGCCACGTAATCGAAAACGGTCTGGATTGGCTGAACTTAAGATGACGTCATGATTTAGTAAATTTCTGTCTATCGTTGACAGAACAGATGACTTTTGTCTAGTATCTCGACCGTTTCAACGTTTGTTTACGTGAATCGTGACGTCACGACGCCATATTGTTAAAGATAGCGTTTTGACGGCTTATTTAAACAGTACATTTTTATTTAGGTACTATTTTTTAAAAGAAATACATTATGTAATTTGAAGTAATAGGTTTTTGTGGGTTCGTTAGACACCATTAAATAATCTGAGATGTTTATCAGAAACCAGTCAAATAGCCTATTGTAAAGATTGGCGCACATCTTTAAAATGACTTTTGGGTCTTGTAATATCTTGCTGATAAACAGCCTTGCCTTTCATGTGCTAGCAAATACTTTTTCAGTGCTGTTTCTGCCTTATGGTGCCCCTCGAGACGTGATGCCCTAAGCAATTGCTTAATTTGCTTAGGGGCTAACCCGGCACTGCCTAAATGTATTTTCCATGTATTTTTCATTGCATGGTTAAAGAACTACAGGATCAAAAAATATAGTACCCTTACATACTTACTTGGTATTCCTCTAGGTTTGTTATTTCAATGTTCTTATATTTTTTCTGTTCGTAGTCAGTTTTTCCAATAGATTGGTACGGACGCCAGCACATCAAGTTACTACAAACTGTCAGATTTCTTTAATAGAATTTCGACTTTATTGCTAAAACATAAGGTTCAAGGTTGATTGGGAAAATCTGACAGTTTCGGGTAGGTTGACCTGCTGGCGTCTGTACAACGCGTAGAACTTTGTCTCAAGGGTGTCTGAAGCCTCGTTCGAGACACATTTTAAAATTGCACTGCTGTATTTCAGAAGCTGGCTTTACATGATTTGAAAACGCAATAACCTACGTACTTGTTCATAAATTAAAAAGAGTTGTTTTATAGTATTTTAGATATTACTGTTTCTGTTAATATTATAACCCCAGTCTACCAAAAAAACAGTTTAAAAAAATCGCTCAAAATCGACCCTGCAAAAATGGTAGGAAAGTTAAAAGTTATTAGATACTAGCTAACCCGGCGAACTTCGTACCGCCTCAGATTTTTTTTGTTATTTTATCCCATGTTTTAATAATTAGGAACCCTCACGGGCGTCCCTAGAAAACCCTATCAAAGTTTCTTCACAATCTGACCAATGGTTTCGGAACAACAAACGTTGATTTTTATTTATATAGATGGTGCCTAGGTAAAGAGTAACTTTTTATTGACCGATATCACTCACTCACTCTACAATACTCTATATATTTTCCAGAAAGCATAGATAATATTTGTAAATGAACGGAAAAAGCACTGTGTGCAAATACTCTGAACCAATATTGAAAAAAAATAACCTAAAACCTATGTTTGGTTAGTCCACAGAGTACTTTTTGATAGGGTTAGTCAATATGTCATACTTCTCACACTCACACGTCATGGTATATTCAATGTGTCAGGCTTTCAGGATAGAGCTAAGCCGGAAAACCTAACAATTTTCAATCTTTCGCCGGAGCCTATTGCAAAAAGAGAAATAAAAATCAGTTTCATTCGTTTTCTCTGTTCGTTTTCAATCTGATTTTATCAGATATTCAAATGGATTTTATTTGCATTTTAATACATAGTGTTGATCACTAGATTGGCTTTTATCGTTGTATTATAAAATCGACTATCGATTGAATTGCTCTGTACTTCTTCTACTTTCTTAGTCACACTTAATCAACGTGATTTGAGCATCTTCTTGCTTTGGAAATGTCCAATCGCATGTCTACGATCATCAGTCAATATAATTTGCAAATTTCCCCAGTTTTATGAGAACAAATTCATTTTTTTTTAATTTTCTCTTAATTTTGCAGGTTCTGCTTATACTTAATTGCAATTTTAAACTTTTAGACATAATATTATGTTGACTTTCACCGTTTTGTAAATTAACATGTCCTATCTCCTCCTATCTCGGACACCTTTCTCTATTTAAGATTGTGTATTCTATTAATCAGTGACTGTAATAAATGACATTGAGATAAATAAAGATTTATGATTATGAAATATTCAATTTCATGATCAGTCAAAGACAGACAGACAGATTGACGATTGCAGTTGTCAGCTATTAGCTAATGAGTTACTTGCCTTTTCGGTACCAACGGCTGCGATGTCCAAGAAGTGACTAGGTATTTCCAGTTTTGACTAAACTAAGTCAATACTTTCAATAGGTAGGCTATGTAGGACAATTACTGCGGTGCTATTCTGCAAAAACATCACCGTGATAACTTATGTGAAGTGAGCTTAAAGTGAGCTGTCATTCCACATGATGCTAGAGATTGACGCTATTGACAGCTCACTTCACCTAAGTTTTCACGGTGAGATTTTTACAGAAAAGCATTGTTGCTTCTAAAAAAATAAAAAATAAATCAGAGATCTAAAAAAAAAATACAAATAAAATCACGGCGTATATTTTGCTGGAATTAAACACTCTATCTGACTTTGAAATGGGCTCAAGGATCTCTGAAGAGGGAAACGGAATGGACAACTTCGATTTATTTATAGCACAGAAGCATCAAAATAAATTGTTTTAAGTCGGTTATAAGACTACAAATCCTTATTGCATGTGTGTTTTCCTATAATAACAAGATAATATTATAGTACGGACGCCAGCAGGTCAACCTACCCGAAACTACTTATGTTTTAGCAATAAAGTCGAAAATCTATTAAAGAAATCTGACAGATTGTAGTAACTTGATGTGCTGGCGTCTGTACCTAATAGCATATCAACAAATGAATGCCATCAAATTGTTTAAAATACTCAACACTTTCTAATGGGTGGACTATGAAAAAAGTCGGTTTCCGTAACAACTTGCTCTGATGCCTAACTTCAACCACCTGGGGTGCTGCACCTCAGGTATTCCGGACTACTGGCCTAGCGCTCTCCGCGGGTGAATATGCATGCCTAGTGGGTGTGGCATCGTTTCGCTTACACCAAGGAAGTAGATGTTGCTGTAAACGAAATCACCACAAGTCCGAATTTTTGGACCAACAAGATCAATACAGTCGTGCCAGCGACACGAAGAAAAAAGAATCGATGGATCGTATACAGTTCAAGAACGTACTATTTGGATACCATTTTTAACTTTTGTAGTCTTTTTGGAATGCATTACTGGTATTTTAAAAAACGGTGGTATTTTATTTATCAAGTAAACGCTTCTAAATTATGTGTCAACGCGCTCTACATATTTTATTATATTAAAATTTTCCAAGACTTCGCAGAGAGAGCTTACATTTTTTTACGTTTTTCTCTTGTCGCAGATCAGTACAAAAGAAATCGTTAAACCGCTTTATTTTTTTATTTTATTTAAGTCGGCATTAATTTAACATGCTGCTAAGATACGTAAAATCACATTTGTTTATAATACTGGCAGTACCTATATAGTCCTATACAATTCGTTTTCGGAAAGGATAATTATGTTTTTTTTGGAAAGTGATGCTGCCTGTGTTAAGACATAGATCGAATATGGTTCCATTGTTTAAATAAGGGAAAAGGGTTCGGATAAAGTTTCGTAGCTTAGACAAGGACACTACACACAAGTGAACTTTGATACGACATATTTTTTTGGTAAACCAAAGTAAAAAGATAGTGTGAGACACTACACTTCTAGGTACCACATGAAGTGAGGTACCTACCAGTGTAGATAGTGGCAGACAACACAATCCAAACAGCTACCATCGCAACGCATCTCAGGGATTAGGTTCATTCGGAACTTTCAATCTAATGTTTCTAGTAGGTAATTTAAACTTGGAATATTGCGTCCAAACTCACCTAAATTATACCACCACACATAACTTTCAACTTACATGAACCGCATCAACATGCATCAACAAAAACACAATTTCAACGGCGAAAAGAAAGAAAGAAAGGGCTGCGCAGTGGAGAGTTCATTGAAAGGCCCTGCGTGTCCCCGGGCTCGCCCCGAGACCCGCCATGTTGCTTATTTACGAGTCACGGCGACTCACGACTATATTTTGTTTATGTGAAAACTTTTTAGATGCATTGTATTCTCTCGATAGGGGGATAAAGCTGTGATTTCGGGGGAATATGGAAGTTGGAAGTAATTGACGCGGCTATACGTCGAAATACAATGTAGGTATAAGTACTTCTTGTATTTTAATTATTTTTAAAGTTGTTCGAAACTGTTGACACTTGTAGCTTGTCTTTTGTTTTGGTTGTCTATTGTGTGTTTTCATGTTTCAATTGTTTTTTATTTGGTGTTTGGCAGGATTTGAAATGCGAAGGGGCTGGCGGAGCATGCGTACCTAGTTCATACAAACGTAATACCAAAATTATTTGTAAATCAAACATTCTTAATGTAGTGTGTATTTATTCCGATTGGAATACAGAATATGTAGGTTCCCAAGTATATATTTTGAATGGACACTGATTTAAAGACGAGAATATGTTTGACTAGCTTCTGCCCGCGGCTTCGCCCGCGAGGTATTTCGATAAAAACTATCCTATGTCCTTCCCCGAGATGCAATCTATCTCTCTGCAAAATTTTATCGAAATCCGTTCAGTGGTTTATGCGTGAAAAGGTAACATACAGACAGACAGAGTTGCTTTCGAATTTATAATACTTATTAAAAGTATGGATATATAATTTAAATAGTAGGAACGCTTGGACCAATTTTGATAAAATTTTGTATGGAGGTAGCTGACACCCTGGATTAACATATAAACTTTTATCCCGATATTCCCACGGGATCGACACTTATGCGGGAGAAACCACGGGGCGCTGCTAGTATGTAGATAAATAAGGTCGGCGTTTCATATCTGACTACTCTGAGTAGAAAGACCGAAACATACCTACTCAGTTTCCCTGAAGTGTTTAGCAGAAGTGTACCTTTAGTCCCCATCCACCAACCCGCACTGGGCCCGCGTGGTGGATTACGGCCCACTCCCTCTCATTGAGAGGAGGCCTGTGTCCCAGCAGTGGGAACTTTATAGGCTGATTACGGTACCTTTAGTACCTACACCCATATTTCGCCAGTTATGTTTAAGTCCCATGTGTTAAACAACTAAAAGTGTGGTATCTAAGTAGGTATAAAAGAATTCCTGAAAAGTATAGTCTATTTTCCGTAAAATCAACGTCCATGTATTTTGAGCCCGTCACGCCACGCGTCAAACACTGCACTGTGTGCAATCAATATACTGTGAAGATCATTTGTCAGTGCTCGGACAAATGTAACATCATTTTTTACAGTCCGCTGACTAAACATTTAATTCGTTTTCAGTGGAATAAACTAAACCATTTGATGTATAGACAGTAATTGCACTGTTTGCTGTTGGTTTATATTTAACTTGAATTGACAATTCAACACCTACTCACACATCACTTTGATTGTCTTAGATCTTCGTTTCGGTAGAGGGGTAGAGCAGAGATGCCCATACGCCCACATTTTAAGTGCAAGTTTCATCACAACTACCTAAGTATTTTAATCTAGCAATTGTCTTTATCGTGCACATTATTTTCGTATTTTATTCTTTTGTATGAGTAGGTATCATTATTGTGTGCTTTTCTTTCAAGGAGTAAGAAAGGTCCTGGATTCCCCAAGCGAAATCAAAAATTGATGCATCCAGCACTATTGGAAGAAGAAATTTTTTTTTACCTATTTTTAATTTTAGTCTAAAGTTAAGTACTACTAAGTAGTATGCATAAACTCACACCATCCCATGGGGGTAGGCAGAAACTACAGAACGCCCCTGCTACGATCCTTCAAACTCCTTTTGTCTCGTATAGAATCATCAGAAGGCAAATTTTAGACGCAGTCTCATCGCGGCGACAAACAAAATATGTCAAAATGTAGGGTAAGTAGAGGTATTCAACGGGATTGTCCGAAAGGGTTACCGCTGGCCCGGAACATAAAGGGCTAGCTTTAGTCAGTAAGAGTCTGACACTCCCTTCCGCTCCACCCAGAGCGGGAGGGGGTCATTTGATGGATGATTTCCCATCCCAAAAAAAAAAGTAGAGGTATTTTTGATAATGAGATTAGACTGTGAACGTTCTTAAAGTTACGTGAATTGCCCCTCTGATCATACACGCATACTAAATAATATAACCATGTTTATTGGAATAAATAATGTTAGTGTTCTGCTTACTGTATAATTTAAAAAAAAGAAGATATTTTTATTTTTTTGGCACGATAGACTGTTCGAATTATTTAAGAATTAAGCCGGATTTACATTACTGTGTTGTGTCGCTTTCTGACGCAGTTTTAGCCAATCAAAACTCCTTGTGATTGGAGGTAGTCCTGTACAGAATCGTTTGATTGGTGTATTCTGCGTCACGACACAACACAACACATTAAGGTAAATCTGGCATTAGTTAAGAATCTCCTTGTTGATTAATTGAAGTCGGTTCATTAGGTGTGCTTCATACTTGTTTGGGTCGGCATGATTTCGGCACAGCTGGGCGCAAAATTGAATATATCTAGATATTACTTACAGGTTGGCAGGAATATCAACGCGTAACCTGATCATGGATTCAGTCCATTATCCTGACGATCTTCGGTTATCAAAAAAAAAAAACAGCTGTTTCATACTGAAATACCTACGTGGTCAAAATGAATGGAACAGCTATTTTTAGGGTTCCGTACCTCAAACGGAAAAAACGGAACCCTTAGTTAGAGGATCACTTCGTTGTCCGTCCGTCTGTCTGTCTGTCTGTCAGGACCTTTTAAATAACAATTATAACTTTAACGTTTTCAATCTCGGGAACGCGTTGAGGTATCAAGTTGATATTAAAACCATATACTCAGGTCTACAAACCCTTGAAGCTGTGAAAAAATCAAACTTCTAAGTTAACGTAAAAAAAAGATACGACCGTTTATGCCGCAAAAAACGTATATTTCGATCATGAGCCGCTGCGATTAGCCCGAATTCTGCCGACGCGACCAGGGGGCCTAAAAAGGCCACTTTGGAGAATTATAAAAAGATAACATTATGAATCGTAATAAGGCGAAGACATTCCGTGTTTTTCTTTTTTTCGCTGCACTACGTAGTTATAATCAAAGAGATTGGGATTGGATTTGAATCGGATTGATTGATATTTTAGCAAACACAAAAAAAAAAATAACTAAAAAATACTTCACCAATGGGATTTGATACGATTAACTTAACGGTTAACTGTCCATTATGTTATCCTTTTATGATTCTGCCAAGGTGGCCTTTTTAGGCCCCCAGAATATGATTCAAAGTCAAGTCAAAGCATTCCGTGTGGTGCCGGCCTAGAATTGCATCACCCCAACTCTTCCCGTGGGTGTCGTAAGAGGCGACTAAGGGACATACACCGGGGGGCGGCCAGCAGCGCCCCCTGCAGACTGAAAACATCACCAAACTGCGATCCCCAACCCGCATGCCCAGCGTGGGGATTATGGGCATTACCCTTTAATGAAAACAAGCCAGAAAATGGCCCCCAGTTCCCGGCCGCCTCGCTATTCCTGGTCATGGTAGCGGCCATGGTAACGGCGGGGCAGGGGGTGCTAAGAATCCCCGGGCTACATTAGGCTAGCGATCACTGCTTAAAAATATGACCCTGGCTACGTTTAACGGACGCACTCTGAGGATTGACCACCATCTAGCGCAGTTGGAAGTGGAGTTAGAGAACATTAAATGGCATGTTCTAGGGTTATGCGAAGTTCGTAGAGAGGGGGAGGACACCGTAACCTTAGACTCGGGCCATCTTCTCTACTTTCGCGAGGGTGATAAAACATCCCAGGGTGGCGTAGGTTTCCTCGTCAACAAGGCGCTCTCAAACAACGTCCAAGAAATCTCCAGTGTGTCGACCAGGGTAGCGTACCTGATCCTTCGGCTGTCCAAGCGGTACAGCTTGAAGGTAATTCAGGTTTACGCACCGACCTCGGCGCACTCGGATGATGAAGTGGAGGATATGTATGAGGACATATCCAAAGCCTTACACAACACCACTAAGGCTCACTTCAACATTGTAATGGGGGACTTTAACGGCAAGGTGGGAACCCGGACTGGCAACGAATCCCGAGTAGGCCCGCATGGCTATGGAGTTAGGAACCACAGGGGGCAAATGCTTGTCAACTTCCTTGAGAAGGAGGGGCTGTTCTTAATGAACTCCTTCTTTAAGAAGCCGCCCCAGAGGAAGTGGACGTGGAGAAGCCCCGACACTGTGACTAAAAATGAGATCGACTTCATCATGACGGATAGCAAGCATATATTCAGAGATGTCTCAGTGATCAACAGGTTCAATACCGGATCTGATCACCGACTCCTCCGAGGCTCTCTGAATATCAATCTGAAGCTTGAAAGAAACCGTCTGATGAAGTCCACGCTCCGACCTAACCCAATGCAAATCATGGCGGGCACCGAGAAGTTCCAGCAGCTTCTCGGGAATAGATTTGCTGCCTTGGATCCTACTGATGACGCTGACGAGACCCTACACAATCTGGTCGAAACTATGAGAGACAAGGGCATCAAGTTCTGTCAAAAGCAGCGTACTGGCAAGAAATCCAAACTCTCGGATGCGACTCTCGGGCTGATGACAAAAAGACGGGAAACCACCCAAGCGACTTCGTCAGACAGGTCAGACCTGAACAAGCGAATTGCGAAGATGGTACGGCGCGACCTTCGGAGCTCCAACACACGCCTCATTGAAGAGGCAATAGAGCGAAACCGAGGTTCCAAAGTATTCACTCAGCAGCTTGGCAGGAGCCACCTGATGAAGCTTAAAACGCACGACGGGAGGACCGTTTTGTCGAAACCGGAGATCTTCACCGAGATAGAGGATTTCTATGGCCGATTATACGCTGCACATGCCCTTCGTCCCCAACGAGACGGCCAAGATTCCAGAGCCACCCTGACACGCCACTATACCGACGAACTGCCTGACATCAGTCAAGACGAGATCGTGCTAGCTCTGAGGCAGCTCAAAAATGGAAAAGCCCCCGGTGAGGACGGAATAACATCCGAGCTTTTGAAAGCCGTAGGGGCCCCTGTTACACAGGAACTACAGAATCTCTTCAACACCGTCCTTCACAGTGGGAGAACTCCAAAGGCGTGGAGTGGGAGTTTGGTGGTGCTCTTTTTTAAGAAGGGAGATAAAACCCTCCTTAAAAATTACAGACCCATCTCGCTTCTGAGCCACGTCTATAAGCTGTTCTCACGGGTGGTCACGAACCGTCTCGCCAGGAGACTCGACGAGTTCCAGCCACCGGAACAGGCCGGGTTTCGCGGAGGATACGGCACCATAGATCACATACACACAGTGCGGCAGATTATACAGAAGTCCGAAGAGTATAATCAGCCCCGGTGTCTGGCCTTTGTGGACTATGAGAAGGCCTTTGACTCTGTCGAAACCTGGGCTGTTCTGGAATCCTTACAGCGATGCCAAGTAGACTGTCGTTATATCGAGGTGCTGAGATGTCTCTACGACGCCGCCACCATGTGTGTCCAAGTACAGGACCAGCAGTCCAAACCCATCCAACTGCGCAGAGGAGTGAGACAGGGGGATGTCATATCCCCGAAACTGTTCACGAGCGCGTTGGAAGATATGTTTAAGACGCTGGACTGGAAAGGTAAGGGCATTAACATAAACGGCGATTACATCTCACACCTGCGATTCGCTGATGAAAGTCTTGATGGCGGAGTCGCTGGAGGAGCTAACCCAGATGCTGGACGGCCTAGCTTCAGCCTCGCGACACATCGGTCTCGGCATGAATCTGGATAAAACCAAAGTCGTGATCAATGGCCTCATTGACCCGGGACCGGTCGTCGTGCACGGCCACCCTCTCGAAATTGTTTCCGAATATACTTACCTCGGGCAAATTCTGCAGTTAGGTAAAAACAATTTTGAGAGGGAGGCCAAGAGAAGGATCCAGCTAGGCTGGGCAGCGTTTGGGAAACTACGTCGAGTCTTCTCGTCATCTATACCGCAATGCTTGAAAACGAAAGTTTTCAATCAGTGCGTCCTACCCGTCATGACCTACGGGGCTGAAACGTGGACACTCACGATACGGCTGGTCCACCAGTTCAAAGTCGCTCAGCGAGCTATGGAAAGAGCTATGCTCGGAGTCTCTCTGAAGGATAGGATCCGTAACGAATGCATCCGACAGAGAACGAAAGTTATCGACATAGCTCAAAGAATTAGCAAGCTGAAGTGGCAGTGGGCCGGCCATATCTCGCGAAGAACCGACAACCGCTGGGGTAAACGAGTTCTTGAGTGGAGACCGCGACTCGGCAAACGTAGTGTGGGACGCCCTCCGGCCAGGTGGGATGACGATCTGCGAAAGACTGCAGGCAGATGCTGGATGCGTCAAGCTGAAGACAGGGCGCTATGGCGCTCATTAGGGGAGGCCTATGTCCAGCAGGGGACTGCTATAGGCTGATGATGATGATGATGATGATGCACATAAAAGGCACTTTTGAACTTCAAAAATTACAGTAAAATAGAATTGATTCTAGTCGCTCCTTCCAAAAGGTAGTTTTCGTATGGAGAAGAATGGGAAAGAAACTCCACCGTTACTCTTTTAATAGTACCTACATTATGATACATGTGTGCTATGTTGATCATTATACTCGAGGCGACATTATTCGCGCGAGCCGCAGGCGAGAGCGATAAGAAAGCCGAGTGTATATTGATTAATGCACACGCGTTTCATACGACGTTTTTCAACACAATTGCGAGGAAAAAAAACAGACTTGTATTGTTAAATATTAACTTGTATGGAAAATGGCGGGCTGGTTTTGTTTTCCCGCGCGCCATGCTAGCCAGCACTAGCGATGCGCGCGCAGCATTGACTCTCATTTTATAAATATATTAGTCTTTGGCACTAACAAAACCGTTAAACAGCCTATAGAAAAAAAAAATTATAGCTAATGTTTAGAATCGTAATAGTGTTGTCGTACGTCAAATTCTAGTGTATTTAGTATGGAATTAGAAAGTACTATTGGCATAGAGAAATATACATTCGTTCAGTGAGAATCCGCAATAATAGAACGCCAGTCAGGGTCTTTGGTTAGGTTAGGTTTGGTTTGGTTTCGGAAGGGACCACGGACTAATTTAAGGTATTCACCTTATTATATATCAGGTTGTATCTTGATCTAATATGATTCGCGACTACCTATAATATATATGTATTTACAGAGTTATAGTCATTATTTGTTCCTTAAGAACTTTTTTCCATAAGAGATTTGTTGTTAAGGAACAAATCTAACTTAGAAAGATGTATTAATGATTCTAATGATTATAATTCTGTAAAGAGGTAGGTACCTGTTATAGCTGCAAATCATATTTTGATCAAGATACAACCTGACACCGACCTGAAAATTGCAAAAAACCTAAGAAAATTTGAATTTCGCGGTCTACCACTGCGATGGCATTCACCTTAAATTGTCCGTGGTCCCTGCGCGTTCATTCACCATACGGTAAATAAATATTAGTTCATTTTGCGACCCAGGACAATCCAGACTATTTAAAAAAAATGTGAAATTTAGCCCGCGGATTTCTTTTGGCATGAAGTCTCTTTGATGAGATTAAAAAAGCGCGCATCTCCGACTAGTAAATAGTTATCTGTGGTAATACAGCACGAGTGGATTAAAGTAAAGAAAAAGCACGCGTTCGTAATACACGCCATTATGGACCTAAAAGCGGTTCAATAAGAGCTACTTTACGAGCAAGTGTGTTGAAAAATGTTTTACAATATCTTGCACACCAATAAAGGCAAACCAGAGGTGAGGAACAATACTGCTCCCGGGAGATAGGGTCCGTGGTGTCGCTACTGCCCAACAGCTCGCCACATGCTGCCCTGCGGGTTTTTGTATCTCTCTTGGTCTGGGTCCTCACCATGACTTCAACGTAAAGATATAGTGGGGTGATTATTATTATTAGCCTGTGATGTCCCACTGCAAGGCAACGGCCTCTCTACTATCTTTCCACTTCTCTCTGTTCAAAGCTGCTAAGGACCCGTTTTTGTTGAAGGAGTCCAGCTCATCCCGCCATCTCCGTCTGGGCCTGCCACGATGTCGCTGGCCATTAAGAGAGACCCATTGGGTCGTAAGTTCTGCCTATTGTTCGTCTGACATGCGGCAGATGTGTTCAGCCCAGTTCCATTTCAGGGGGCTTTGTTGTTTAACAAATACATCCGATTCGAATGTGCCGACCTAAACAAATATAACACCCCTTATGAATATGAATTGAAGACCCAACATAGTCTGTTTGATTCATTGGAAATCTAGTCTTTGGTGACAAGCATTGTGCATACAAATGTAATTGAAATTGTTTGCTCGTCTCGTCCGTAGCCCCGTTGGAGATAGAATAGCATTCTATTGTTTTTTTTTATCATCCCACGCAAGCTCCAAAGGTCAGTTTGTAGACCTGAGTAGTTACTTAGTTCTTATAAAAAAATTAAATGTTCACAATCTCCTATATTCATACTTTGTGTTCTGTATGAGCTTATTAATGATTTTCTTTCATTTTTATTATTCAGAATTTTTGAGCGCTTTGTAGTGGGTTTTTTCGAGCGAACATGTCAGTCTAGTATACGTACTAGACTATGAGGTTACATAACGAAGTTTTCATATCGTAATCATAATTGTGAATAACAGCCTATTGCGGTTTTTTCACTATAATAGAGTTTGTTCGACGTTGACTACACATTAACTTGGTGGGCCCCAGCACCGTAATTGCGTAATCACACTAATATTATAAAGGCGAAAGTTTGTGAGTGTGTGTGTATGTTTATATGTTTGTTACTTCTTCACGCTCAAACGGCTAGACCAATTTTGATAAAATTTTGTATGGAGGTAGCCGACACCCTGGATTAACTTAGAGGCAACTTTTTATCCCGATATTCCCACGGGATCGACATTTACGCGGGTGAAACCGCGGGGCGCAGCTAGTACACTATAAATCATAATCTGATTCATTTTGAAGGATATTTCTAACCCATTGCTTAATTATGTTCAACAAAGTCTGCTCGACAAAGTAAATAACGTTATATTATCATCATCATCATCATTTCAGCCAAAAGACGTCCACTGATGGACATAGGCCTCCCCCAAGCACTTCCACTTCGACCGGTTCTGTGCTTCTCGCATCCAACGGGTTCCTGCGGCCTTCACAAGGTCGTCGGTCCACCTTGTGGGAGGCCTTCCAACGCTACGTCTTCCGGTACGTGGTCGCCACTCCAGAACCTTTCGGCCCCATCGGCCATCTGCATATACCTATATTAAATTGTTGAACTGTCAAAATTAAAGCCATTACTACTGAGGGTGTGTTACGTAATTACCCCGCTGAGCTTGTTGATTCTAGATACACGAACAGACATGACAACACTAATGAGAGACGTGATCCTTGTTTGACTAGATATCTATAATAATATGACCTTAAAATATAAAGGTAGATACAACACGATAGCTTAGCCATAAATTGAATCAATTTCGGGTCATTTCACAATGGAATATTTTATACGTAAATTACATTTAAGTGAATTAATTTTAATTCAATCTTCGGGAACCATTTAAGGGTACGAAACGAGAGGAAATGAGAGAATACTTACAACGTTATTGATAGGAATATTTGTGCGAGTGTGAAATCAATTAACATCATTACTACGCTCCGTGATCATATTGCATGTAACTTTTAATCACGTTCATGTTACGTAGTTTATGTTGCTGTACATATTCCGTGTGTTTTCATGTATCTGGCGTGTGGCTGTCTTAAGTATATGTACATACTTATAAAGGTGTGAGGAACACGGTTTGTGTTCACTCATCCTCTATAGAAAAGGGAGGATCCTCCGACCAGGCGGGTGTTGTCTGGCAGGTGGGCAACTGCACTGCCCGACGATAAGATTGGTGTCGGGACGTTTTAATATACAGTGCCGCATTAAGACTACTTGATGCCCTAAGCAATCCAGGCCTGTAGGCCCTCCTATCCACTAGTCGCCTCGTATTTTTCCAAAACATCGACGGGCGATTTGTAAAGATTGGCGCACATCTCTAGAGTGACTTTTGGGTCTTGTAATATCTTGCTGTTAAACAGCCTTGCCTTTCATGTGCTAGCAAATACTGTATCGGTGCTGTTTCTGCCTTATGTTGCCCCGCGTTACGTGATGCCCTAAGCAATTGCTTAAATTGCTTATAGGCTAATCCGGCACTGTGTATATACCTTCTAGTTGCGCGGAAAACTCTGCTTGCGCGATGCAGGATTTTGCGTGACGTCAGTGTGATGAGCAGTTCGCATGAATGTGGCGATGTAGGTGCCACATACTCATCATATCTTTAGTCGCTGATAATTTGAATTTGATTTGGTTTTAGTCAGTAAGAGTCTGACACTCCCTTCCGCTCCACCCAGAGCGGAAGGGGTCATTTGATGATTTCCATCCGCAATAAAAAAAAAAAGTCGCTGATAATTTGAATATTGGAACAATATTACCAAAAATACATTTCGGAGTTGACAGCTATAATCTCGGCTGTCATATCGCAGTTCAGTGTATTTTGAATGATCATTAAACTTTTGAATGATAGAATCAATGGTGAGGATTGTTAAATACCATACTTTTGAAAGTTATCAGCGGTTCATTGCTGGACATAAGCCTCTCCAATTGCCATGCTACTGAAACTTGATTCTTCGGCAACTCTTCTCCATCCTCATCCAGCTGGCGAACATCGACGCTCCTAACCTGAGGGCGTCCTACATTCGTTTTCCTATTCGTGGTCTCCACCCAACAACATGTGATAACTAGAGTTATTCCGGTCTGATCCCCTGAACACAGCCCTTTTTTTTTTTTTTTTTTTTTTTTACGTGGAGAAATGCTCATGCATACTGCACTACCACGGGGAGATAGTGCAGTTATGTGGGACTCTAACCCACTAAAACTCCACGGTGTCCTCCTCTGCCGCTTATGGCGGGAACACGGGCACGCGTTAGCACTCATCCGTGAACCCGCCGCGGCTGTCCGTCACCGGACCCTCCTCCGGGGAGTACTCCCCATCACCGGCGCACCAGAACACATAGCACGCCGTGACCACCCCAGGGACCAAACCAGCACATGGGCGCCAGACGACCCCGTCTCTGCCACCCTTGGTCCCCCTGCGACGGGTCAGGTCATTGGCCCCGCCGCCTGCCAATTTTCGGCCGCAGAGGATAGGGAGAGTGGCCAACGTCATACCAACACTCCTCTTCCCCTGCGGCCCCACCGCGTCCGCCATCGAACGGTGGCGACCCCGTCAAGGCCGCGGAAGGTAGGGAGAGCGGCGCACCGTAATACCGGCACTCCTCTCCCGCCGCGGCCTCCAACCCTCAGCCGCGATGCCTCCGGTACGACATCGCGGCCCGCCTCAGTTGCGATGTCGCCCAAGCGGCACCGCAACCTACATGTTGGCCGCTACGTCGTCGGCTTGTCGGCAAAAGCCCTGACGAGCGGCCCCTCCTCGGGTTCCTCTTCGCTTCACCGTGGGTGTCCAAGCCACGGCTACTGAGCCCCCCCGCCTCGACAATGCGGGAACCCACTGGGGGGGCTGAACACAGCCCTCCTTGATCCTCTGCTTGTTCGTCTTCTGTTTTAATCTCTGTCTTATCCACTATAAACTTTCTCATTCCGGTTTGATCCAGGAGTACCTAGTAGGCTAACATCCGAAACAAAAGAACGGCGCTCTGACTAATATATTGTTTGACTAGTTTCCGCTCGCGGCTTTGCCCGCGTAGTATGTCGATAAAACGTAGCATATGTCTTTCCTCAGGATGCAAAGTATCCCCATACCAAATTTCATCAATCTCGGTCCAGCTGTTTCGGAGATTAGCCGGAACAAACAGACATACTGAGACAAACATTTAAAAAATAGATTTTTTGTTACAAGTAGGTACCGTTTATACTTTCATATGGATTAGGTTAAAGCTGTTACTTTGGCATTATAAACAAGACACATGAATTTTATTTATTTGTTTATGTTTAAACATAGATGTTGATTTACTTGATAAGCGCAGTCTTATAATTATCGAACTTTACAAGTAAACAATATTCGATGAAAGCCCCAATTATTCCCATCTGTCCAATAAAAGCTGTGATCTATAAAATCTATTTTCGGTTGCGAATATGAATGACGAAATCCTGACCAATTATTCTGTAAAAATTTCACCGTGAAAACTTAGGTGAAGTGAGCGTGGAGTGAGCTGTCAATAGTGTCATTTCCTAGCAAAAACCAACTCACATCACCTCAGTTTTCACGGTGAGATTTTTACAGAATGGACCGACTGTTAAACATCATTTTTTTCATATAAAACGTAAAATATGTTTATAAAACATTTTCTAGGCTATAAATAGAGTACTGTGTCGATCCTCGTGGGTGTCATAAAATGAGACGTTGCCATTCTGTACACAAATAAAGAAAGAAAATAAAAATAAACTTGTATCACATCGAACTTTATTTTCGCTGTTATCTTCTGAACATTTTAGTATCGTCGTATCCCTTTAGTAGTGTGTAGTACCCTATCGTATTACCCAGTAAGTGGGTTATTGAGGTCAGATAGGCAGTCGCTTCATGTGAAATACCAGTATTCAGCATCCGGTTAGACTGGAAGCCGAGCCCAACATATGGGAAAAGGCTAGGCAGATAGATGATGATGATCTTCTGAACATTTCACAAAAATGTTCCTTCTAATTCTAACCAACTGTCAAATAATATGTGGACTATTTACAGAAATGGTTAGTACCGTATATTAGGTATATATATGAGTGTTTGAAACAGCATATGATTCTAGCGTAGAAATTAATCGTCGGTTAACAAAAAAAAAAACTAAAAAAATGTTGTTTCATAGAAAACCTAGGTACGTGGTATTTTCCTTTTTTTTTTACTAACCAACCAAAAATTTCAACCCAGTGGTGTTTTGAATCCCCTTTGTACTGAATCCAAGATATCAGGTTGCGCGTATCCCTGTTACCCTGTATATTTTTGTAAGTTCCTGTGAATCACCGATACCGCTACAGTTATGTATGTAGAAAAACACATAAGTATAAAACTACATACATACATACTTATGTGGACGTTACTATGGCAACTAATCTTTCTAAATCTCTAATTTCGCCATGTAATGATGGCATGCAAATATTTAGGTAGGTACATTGTAATTTATTTATGTCTAAAATACATTGACAAAATAAGATATCGAAAGAACAACAAGAAAATCAGAGCATTCTTTAGATGAAAGATACGAAGCTTTAAAGAAAAGATACGATCCCTACTTTAAAGAAAGTGTCACGTTTTATTTTGTAACTCCTGCAAGCTGTCTTTTTGTTTACTGCCAAGCAATGCTTGGTTGATAACGTGTAGTTTATACATGCTTTTTCTAGGCTACATAGAGAATCTAGACTAACATCAGTTGCTCACGAAATATACTCAGCTTTACTTCTATACTGACTGCTCAAGAAAGTTTTATAAGCTTTCAGTAATCCGACTTAACGTGTCTAAGAAACAACTTAGTCGGAGTTTTGATAAATTGTTCGTATACTGTTTTCGACCCCTGCGGGCGGTGTGCGAAGATTTCATTTTACTTACGTGTCTGTCTAGTATGAGGCAGAGGTTCGCAACATTTTGATTGAGGTTATTGTGAAGGCTTAAAGAAAATGAAGCTTACAAGGAGGTTAACGCTGCTCAGATTTTTGAAAATGATTCTAGTGGTGCATAATCAGCCTATAATGTTCATACAGCTGGGACATAGGCGTCCTCCCTGTGAGAGGGAGTGGGCCGTTATCCACCACGCGGGCCCAGTGCGAATTTTTGGTTCCAGGATATGCCGGTTTCCTCACGATGTTTTCCTTTAACGTTTTGGGGCAGTGGTGATTAAATAATTAAACGCAAAGTAAAGTGCCCGACTGGGTTCAAACCTACGACCTATAACTCGTAAGTCGCTCCATTGCTCTACTGGGCCACCACTGCTAGTGGTAGGTACTCATAATTATGTGAAAAGGAACATGAAGTGTAAGATACGTTGAAACGAACAGGCCGTCCAAATATAAACAAAATAATATACTTATTTTTTAATGCAACATGAAATGAAACTCCTGAATTTGTTTCAACGTGTGTTAGGTAGTCAGTTATAGCAATTAGCTAATCCACCTTTGCATAAATGGTTGAGATTTTTGAGAATACGAAACGATTGAATTGTAAAATTCTTTTATATATCCTTTATTTGAGCAAAGTAAATAAAATATAAAAGAATGATAAAATTCTATCGATTCGTATTCTAAAAAATCTCAACCATTTATACAAAGGTGGGTCAGCTAATTGCTCTATCTGACTGTACAAGATGAATCTAGAACTGATTATTACAACGAAAGTTATTTTTATAGTCGTCATGCTCCTGGGTCCTGCGATTGCTAATTGTCACAGACTTGAATCAACAAATTGCAATGACCCATCGTTTGCGTAGCTTGCTTGTGATAGTAATATCCCCTTTGATCTTTCAGTGGGATGCTTTTCAGCACGTTTACAGACAGATACGATGAAAATATGGTTGAATTGATATCCACGTAATGATGAGCAATTGTGAATACCAATCATGGTGAAAGGAAATAACAACAATTACCCTTTTAACACAGCAGAATGATGAATGACAATATATTTTTCGCGGTAACCAATTTTACAACTTTTGTGGTGGGTGAGTGAGAGGATGTGTGTGCAAACCAATGTTGCCATTTATCTCCAAAACGACTAGTCCGATTTTGATGCGGTTTTAACTTACCCACCTAATAGCTTACCCGGCGAACTTCACCTTAGAATAATAAAAAAAGCCGTGCCATAAAATATAATGAGAAGGGTGGGCGTTTTAGGAGACTGTAATTTTGATGTTCGAAAAGTGCTGATTCTCAGTCTAGTTTCAATAAATGACTTTTGGTTTTTAATGTGAGAAAATTAATTATCTTAATTTTTTTGTGATTTTTTTTTTCTGTTAAGTATTTGGAGCGGAGACAAATCCAACAAATCAAAGATTATAACAACCGGTCCAGCAGTTCTTGAGTTATAAACGGAGTAACTAGCCCGACTTTGTTTTATTTATATTGATTGATGAAATTCCATGCCTTCCAATAACATCCGATCAAAAATCTAACACAACTGAATTTAGCTCTCGAATCATTCACCTAATTCCTTATAATATGAATGATGTAGTGAATAATATAATAATATTGTATTACATTTTGATGGAGGATGTAGGCGTTCATTCCGCTATTGCTTTTGAGATTGTTAGCTCACCGCAAATAACATAATATTGTGGTTCTGACGTAGCGCGTAGGTGAAATGTGGTCATATCTACCTACTAGCTACCTACGCTGAATATTTTCTTCACAAATAAACAAAATAACCCAGGAGTACTGCTGAGTGTATGTGTACCAGACCGCTATGTGTGGATTCGGCGCCCGCCGCCCGCTACTGTTGGCCGTGCCAGTTGCCAGGACCAACCTTCTCGCCAAAACACCATTGACCCGCGCTATTCGGGTTATTAACGATCTTCACGTGAAGATCGATGTATTTACATGCCATTTGAGTGAACTCGCAAAAATACTGCTGTTCCTTTTATGTTATAATGTAGATTAGAGTAGGCTATAAGTTGTTGTTTTTATTTTATTTTGTTTTATTTTATTTAGGGAATTTGGTGCATACTTGTACTCTTACTAGTTTTCCGTTATTCATAGTTTTAAGTTGTAAGTTAAGTTAATTTTAAGACCACGCTATCGCATTAGGTATACACTAGTAATGATAGTGGTAGGGAGATTTTAATAAATAAATAAATAAAATAAATTAAATTAATTTCGTAAAATAAGGCTGAGAATAGTGAGAATCAGTACTTTTTGAACGACATACATACACAAACTCATGCCTTTTTCTCATGGTTGTAGGCACTACAGAACGCCACCATG
Organism: Oligia fasciuncula; assembly: GCA_963082905.1. NCBI lineage: Eukaryota > Metazoa > Arthropoda > Insecta > Lepidoptera > Noctuidae > Oligia > Oligia fasciuncula. The sequence continues at coordinate 6,835,908 of OY720395.1, read as the reverse complement.
CATCAGCTAAGATCCTAACATACTACTTTTGCTTCGTTTACGTTCATACATCTGGGCATACACACACGCCGATAGGTACCTACGCACCTGACCTTTTTGAAGAACATCATCAATAAGGTCACTATATGCCCTTCTAGAGCGTCCCGTCGTTAAAAGTTACAAAAGATAGCCTAAACCGACCGAAAAAATGTGTTTTCATGGTTCTTCAAAGTCCATAAGTTTATGCCGTGCAAAAAGCTACCTCGCACAATGAAAAAACTTTAAAGACTGCGTATTTAGTTATCAACGTCGCCCACACACTCCCAGAAAGACAAACCATTAACCGCGCAATCATTTAACTCTGTAAACTGGCAACATTTTAACACGGTACGTTGTAAATGTGTCCATATAAACCTGCTCAGTATTCACGTGTAGCAACACTTGACCTAGCTGGCTTCAATAGACTGAATGCGACGATAGGTAGGAGTCTACGCCGCTGTTAATCCAAAGAGTATAATAATAATACGGGATTGTTAATCACTGCTAGGCTTTGTCGTGCTTCAAATGGTTTAGTTTAACGTGGAGTGAGGGTATTATTTGGGTATATCTACTTACAGATTACTGGGAATCATTTTAGTGTTAGTAGAGGCTGAAGGGTAGTGGGATTAGAACTAAGTTGATATTAGTGATGTAATGTGTTTGGAGGTAATTATTGCTCTAACTACATACAGCATACAAAAACAAATACAAAAAGTTTCATTGCCAAAAAAAAGGTGATGACAGACAGTAATTTTAAATAAACACAGTTAATTTTGTACATCACAATGACATCACATACACACGAATGCATCTTTTTGATTAAAAACAGTAAGAACTTTGTGAACTGATTTTGAATTGCACGATCATAACAAGAGAAAAATAAAATATTTTTAAGCAATAAAAACGTATGGCGGGTTTATATTAGAACTTGAATAAAGGCAAAGCACACGGAAGGAATTGCAAATATGTCTGTTTATTTGTTACGAGCCATAGTGAAACGATGTTTGCCTTTTGTAGGATGGCTGAGATGGCTCATATAGACTTTACAGATCCGTTGCATATTCTAATGGGAATTTTACATTTTGCAATTTCTACTTTAAGATTTACATCTAGTTTTTGAAATGAGAATTAAGTATATTTGATGTTACGTAAAATGAGAATAATATTTGATGTTGTGTGTCAAACTCCCCCTTTAGCATGAAAGCCTGCGAAATTAACTTGGCAAACCGTGAGAAATTTTTAATTTCGTAGGCTACTTTAAAGGAATCATAACATAAAAATTACGCCTGCACAAATCCAAACTCTGGGCTGCTACTGAAACATTTCTGATGGAAAAACCCAATAACACTTTGCTCGACCTAGGAATCGAATTCATGACCTCATGCTCAGCAGTAGCGCTTGCTACCACTGGATCAACGAGGCAATTAACGATGTAAACAAACTACTGTGAAGGAATCATGTTAAGAATTGCTATAGTCATGGAATTAATATGTACAGACGCCAGCACATCAAGCTACCCGAAACTGTAAAATTTTCCCAATCAACTTTGAACCTCTGTTAAAGAAATTTGACAAATTGTAGTAGCTTGATGTGCTTGCGTCTGTACTATAGCTACAGTAGAGTTTGACAAGTTCTCAACTTCAAATTCTAAATTCAGAACCCGTATGAATCAAAATCAAAAGTCATTTATTCAAATTAGGCTGAGAATCAGCACTTTTCGACCGTCAAAATTACAAAAGGCAGTGCCCTAAAACGCCCACCCTTCACCACTTCCTAGTGCTTTCGCTGGGGAGAAGAAGTGGCGCAACAAACTCCCCAGCAGCACAGCTGTCTGTTCAGTTAGAAAATACTTGATTGTATACAATACTAGTTAAGCAAAGTAATTAAATTTACAGGACACATTAAATGAAATTATTGGCTATATGGTATTTTTGGAGAGCAGTGGTGGCCAAGTGGTAACAGCCGCGACTTACGAGTTGTAGGTCGTAGGTTCCAACCCAGACAGGCGTTTTACTTTGTGTAAATTTTTTCATCACCACTGCTCTCAAAACGGTGAAGGAAAACATCGTGAGGAAACCGGCATGTCCTAGAACCAAAAATTCGAAGACATGTGACATCTGCCAATCCGCACTGGGCCCGCGTGGTGGATTACGGCCCACTCCCTCTCACTGAGAGGAGGCCTGTGTCCCAGCAGTGGGAACATTATAGGCTGATTATGGTATTTTTGAAGACCTTATTAACCAGCCCATAATTGGTCAGCTAGCCACGCCAATATCAAATCAAAATTAAAAATTTACTACCTACCTAAATAAGGTCGTGATGCAATGCTGGGTTCTGTTCACATAGCTGTCACCTGAAGTCACAAATGATAAACTAGGACCATTGAAGTAAAATAAATAAACAAGTACTAATAAGAACAATAAAACCATGGTCAGCAAGACGACCAATCACCACAAGCTGCGATGATATTTAGTCATCACTTATGAATTTTAGGACAGTGAAAACATACTTATATTTTATACAGGGTGACAGGAACATCTATGCGCAAACTCTAACCATGAATTCAGCACATGGTTCTAGACAAAAAAAAACCACACAAATTTTTCGTTGGTTATCAAAAAAGAATCTACTGTTTCGTAGAAAAGTCCAATAGCATCAAGCACCTGCCATCTAATCTCTTCATCACCCTTGGTTGACTGGTAGAGTTCGCCTTTGTACCTTTTTGTGCGAAAAGTAAAAATAAATAAATTCCTGCGCAGTCAAAATGAATTTGACAGCAATTTTTTTTTAAACCAACTTACGGTTTCAACAACGCAGGCTGGCTTAGAGTCATGCACGAAATAAGAAACGTGTTTTCTAAATAACTAGCCGACCGCGAACTTCGTACCGCCCCCCCGCCAGCCGCTCTGCCCCCGCTTTATCTTCTAAGGTATTCATTTTAATGATATGCTGTAAAGGACAATTTTGATCTACATGAAATGCACAACGTATCTAATGTATTTATTTGGATTGCATTGTTTAAAATAGCTTGGTGAATTTTTTTTTTTGTAATATGTAAGAGATAAAAACGGTTATTGTGGGTTATTCTTAGGAGATAAACATTTTGGACTTTTTTATCGACATTTTTAAAATTCCGTACTACATTAATTTGATCTATCTCGTAAGCTTTAGCATTTGCAATGTAAGCGCACAAAAATATGTTTGTTACGACATCGCATTACAAATCTTTGATTTTTTTGGCTTTTCTCTACTAAGCATGCATTATTATACTTAAAAGCATTCCTTTTGAATCACTCTATCTACTTCTGAACTGCATTAAAATATGTTAAAAAGAAAAAATAGTACTTATTATAAGTAGTATTTGCGTAGTTTAAAAGATCTTAGCTTACAGACAGCGGGAGCGACTTTGTTTTATACTATGAAAATGAAAAAGTATAAAAAAATAATTGTGTTTGGAGTCCTTCGTGTGCGAGTCCGACTCGTGTTTGGCCGCTTTTTCTCTTTATTTCCTCCAAATAATACACATCGTTGCAACAAAGATGTACATTTATATAAATTCGGTATACGGTCTCGTTTGGAATGCGAAGTCTTTGCCTTACTGAACGACATAGTTATAAAAGTCATAGGTACTAAACGAAATGGGTCACAACAGCAACCAAATTCAGTTTCATTTCTCATTTTTGTACTCGTACTTTTCAGACTGCATTGGTTTTCGAGATTCGGATTATCTGAAAGGGAACATCTGTTTACTATGTTTTTATTGTCATACACGGTCTCATGGTCTTTATGTTTAGTTGTTACTGTTGTGGCTGTGGAATATAAAGTTTTAAAGCTCATTCTCAAGTGGTTGACACTTCCCGTGACCCAAGGGCTTTTACCTTGGCCAGAGGCTAAGCATTGCCAGGCACCGTGGCATTGCCGCCAATCTCTTGTACATTACCAGTCGACAGCGATGCGGAGGAATTTTGCGACGCCATATTTTAGATTGTTAGGTTAGGTTAGGATCTCAGACGTTAGAATATTATATTTTTATTTTTGACTTCCCTGTTGGTCTCGTGGTTGCAAGCGCGACTGCTGAGCGTGGGGTCCTGGGTTCGATTCCCGGGTCGGACAAAGTGTTATTGGGTTTTCCATTAGGTATTTCTTAGTAACAGCCCGGAGTTTAGAAATTGGCAGTTTAATACCCCCGTGCCTCGGAAAGCACGTAAAGCCGTTGGTCCTGCGCCTGAACTCTCCCCGGTCGTGTCGGATTGCCGTCCCATCGGACTATGAGAGTATAGGAACAGAGAGTGCACCTGTGTTTGCGCACACACTTGTGCACTATAATATCTCCTGCGTACCTGGCTAATCTCCATTGAGATTTGCCACCGTGTCCGAAAACGGTCGGGGAGGTTATTATTATTATATTTTTATTTTAATAGTTTGCTAGTTAAGCTATTCTAATAATAAAGCTGTAAAGTTTGTTTGAACGCATTAGACTTTGGAACTACAAGTCGGATTCGAAAAATCTTTTTGCATTTGATGGCCCAATTCTTGATGAAGGTTATAAAATTTGACTTCACGTTACGACCCTTTTGAAAGAACGTTAAGCGAAAACGAAGTAACAGCGTGAGCAGGCAATGCTATGCGGCCTGTCGGGGGAGCAGTGAATGCTTATGCGAGTCCACCACCGGCCTTAGGCAGAGGTGGTACACCGGGGTGGTTTTAGCCAGTAAGAGTCCGGCATGCCCCTCTGTCACCCCCCCGATGGAGGATGTCTACGAGGATTTCCACCGAGCAACAAAAAAAATGGCAATGCTATGCGACGTGGCGGGATGGGGAACAAGAAATTTCATAATTACAAAGCGCCCCCGCCACTCCGTCCCACCGCTCACATACCTAAGGCGCGGCCATCTAGTTCCGCGCGGACTATAGTAGGTAATAGTTACTTTATCGAAGGCGCACTTTAATGCACTAGTGCGGGAATAGAAAATTAAGCAAGCGTGTTAAAAACACTGCATTGTGAACCTAAAAGCAGTGTATTAAGAGCCACTTTACGAGCAAGTGCGTTGAAAAAGACTATTCAAGTAATTATCCCCAAGATATCATTCACAAACAAAGTAAGGCGGTATTTAATAAAACATCACACACCGTTATGGAGCCGAACATTCCTCGGATGCCAGGCCAGCTGTACCCGAGACGCTGGCGGTCCCCGACCACCAGTTATGAACATTTCTGATCAAATACCATCGCCAGCGGCAGACTTTTCTCAATCAATAATGCATTAAGTTTCGATATTTATAGGCTCGGCTTTTATTTAAGCGGGATTGTCGTGAATGTGACCTCTATTTACATCTCTATATTGGACTCGAATAAGGAAGGTACGTTTATTTATCGTCTGTTCTAAAAGTATCTCAAGGAAGTGTAAGCAAACCCTGTTCAGGGTAAATTCGTGCGCTATCACTCTCTAAAAGGAACAAATAAAACATTCATCTGTATTTAGAGGGTTTCAACTTATTTCACCACTTTTTCAAACAAAAAAATATTTTTTAAATTCAAGTAGTTGTTTCTCATAGATTTTGGTGCGCTGATTACGGAAAAAAAGTTTTAACATCTGCATGACCTATACAGAGTTCTAGAATATGAAGAAAATATATGCAGAGTCAACTAGGTTGCCAGGGGAGACACCCCGTACATATGGCAGAGTTTTCGGTAATTCAAATTCACTGCAGGTAGCATAATAATGTTGCTACATCAAGCCGGTGTTCTGCGAAATCGTGGTACAGGCACCTGCAATCCTGTTGCAATTGGTTACCCTCCTTATCTAAGGCAGGTGAATTTTGATGTTTGAATTGTAGGTGCCCAACTAATGCAGGTCTTTACCTTAAGCTACAGTTTCCTCGAAGAGTGGTAGCAGTCACATAACCGCCGCAGTGACAGCTGTCATGAAAATAATGGAAGCGGGGTTTATTGAATAACACAAAGGTGTTTTTCGACAAATATGTTATGAAATAGATTGTAAAACGGACTTTTTAAAATATCCCCTAAACAACGCGGGCTAGGAACTATGGAGTTTATTTATAAACGATGATTAAACTTTAGTGACATTTACAAAAATGTTGAACAGTCGCTAAGCAGACCTTTACAAATAAGGAATCTGTCCAAGTTCAGAGATAACGTAAAGTCGTGAACATTGTCGCTTTTAAAGACCACATCTCACTAATTTCTTCATTAAAGTGTGTTTTATGTATCGTGTCTATCTATTATCAATACAGCGTGCCACCAATCCGGCAGCCATGTAATAAAAACACATTTGTACGGAACCACGTAACCACCATTTGTGTCGCTAAACTTGAGCAAACTTTGCTAAATCCACTCACGACATCGCTAAGGCTGTCACACTGAGTTCGTGGAAGATGTTCCCAAATAGCTGTAAGTATATCTGTGCTTATGACTGTCAGAACGCTGTAAGGTACTTTAGCTGTTCTGACGTGATTTTAAGAGCGTTTACGACATACGGCATTTCATACAAACTTTTGAAGCCCTTGTTTTTCTAAAGGAATGAACCGATTTTAATGAAACTTATACAAAGGTCTAAAAAGTTAGTTAAGCATCATCATCTGCCTAGTCTTTTCTCAACTATGTTGGGCTCGGCTCCCAGTCTGACCGGATGCAGCTGAATACCAGTAATTAACATGTAGCGACTACCTATCTGACCTCCACAACCCAGTAACAGGGTAATACGATGCCCCTTGGAAAGACTGGTTGTCAGACTTTCGGGTTTCTGACTACCCGTAACGACTGCCAAAGTTTCCGGAATGCCAGCCGGGACCAACGGCTTAAAGTGCTTTCCGAGGCACGGAGGGGTCTCAATATGTAAAGATGGTCACCCATCCACAGACCAACAGCGGCAAGCGTAGCTTAACCTTATCGATCGACCTGTGCGGCTGTCATTAGTAAGCCAAGGGCTCCTCCCTTAAAAAAAGCATACTTATTTATAATTAGCTAACTAAATATACTGTAGCGGTATCTACAACGCCACATGCGAACAACGCGTCACACTGACGTCACGCAAATCCTGCATCGCGCAAGCAGAGTTTACCGCGCAACTAGCATAATATGTACAGTCACGAGAATAAGTATGTATGCACTTGGCTTTATTCAAAGGTGATTTTCCCCTTTATTTTTGAATGAAATTTTATATTATTAGGAACATAGTATTTCCGAACCCATAGGTTTATATAAAGTGTCATATTTCAATGTTGCCTTCGTTATTTCGTGAAAAAATCGCAATTTAAAGTTGCCAAGTGTTGACATATTAGTGCTCGTGACTGTACAACAGCCCGACATGAATCATCGGGCAGTTGCCCGCCAGACACAACACCCGTCTGGTCGGAGGATCCTCCCTTTTCTATAGAGTATGAGTGAACTTTACACCCTGCTCCTCTTACCTCTATAGGTAGTACTATAGATAATAATCAAAGAAAAGCAAGCTTAAAATGAACAAGGTCTTCGACTATTGTAAATTACCTACACAAATCCGAACCCCGTCTCTGAAGCTATTTGTTTAGCGAAACAGTGAAGGTGTAGGAAATAGGTCATAGTGATGTACTAGCTATGCGTTATTTACGACTTCGACTCCGATGCACTTAGCATGTTTACAACTGCGACTTTATGTTGAAAAACAAACTGTGAGCGAGAGTTATTACACGAACAGGTACCTACCGCGTGAATGTTTTCAAAGGACGAAACATAACGCCTGTAGTTTCCGAAGTGGCAGGCTGAGATGTATTGCTCCAGTGTTGTTGTACATCATCATCATCTGCCTAGCCTTTTCCCAACTATGTTGGGGACGGCTTCCAGTCTAACCGGATGCAGCTAAATACCAGTATGTTACATGGAGCGACTGCCTGTCTGACCTCCACAACCCATTTACTGGGTAATACGATACCCCTTGGTAAGACTGGTTGTCAGATTTTCGGACTTCAGAGGACTCGTAACGACTGTCAAAGATCCACGAATGACAGCCGGAACCAACGGCTTAACGTGCTTTCCGAGGCGTGGAGGGGTCTTAGTATGTAAAGATGGCCTCCCATCCACGCGGCAAGCGTAGCTTAACCGTTTACCATTTTAATTAGTGCCTTGTCACCGACAGGTTTTTACAGGTTTTTAAAGAAAGTTTTTTTCTGTTGCTTCACAATGCACTGTGTTTTACGAAAAGGAAAATAATTACGTTTTATTTCATGAGCATAAAATGTGTAACGAATTTTCCTCATGAAGTAGGTACAATTTGCATGAAGTTACATCAAGCAAAAAACGAGCTTTTGTTCGCACAACGCGGAAATAATGGCACAACGCACGCTTGCATTCCATTTGTCCAACTAATTAACTAACTTCAACAAAGATAATAAGTACATTGTAATATTTCTGGTGCCGAACAGTCGGGTAAAAATTACCCTACATCCCTCTTCCCGGACCATCCTTTGTTCTGTTCCATAGACAAATAAATCACAATAGGACCTACTTTCAGTCATTTTCCCATGAATACAGACAAAATAAATGAAAATGGCGAAGGGTTCGCGGTACCTCACCTCTTCGACAAAGGATATGGGCCACATTATGTAGAGGAAAATTGCGTCTCCTGTGTACCTACCTCAATATGTTTTGGGAGTTAAAAAGAAGTTGATGACCATTTAAGGGCTATTGTTGTATTTCTAACGCAGATAGCGTTTGATTTCAGAAATGAAAGACTTGGTACAGTTTTATTTTTATATTGTATATAGCAATCCTACAAATAATTACCTTAACCATAGAAAATAGAACTTATTGGCTCCTAGTTTTATAGCTTTTCATATAAAGAACTAAAAATGTAAGTGTAAAAATACTAGAACCTTGGCAGTATTTCCTATCAACACACAGATTAATGACAAATTATTATTGTTTCATAATTATGGGACGAAACAAACACTTTTGCGACAGAACATATTGGTGATCGTGATGTTACAACATCAAATATCAAATCAAATCAAATCATCTTTATTGTGGATCATAGGAAAGTGTACATAATACAGCCTAAAGTTTATAGTATGTAATTAAATAAAAACAGTACATTACGATACTGATGACTTAACCAGTCAATTATAGCGAGATTAAATTAATTACAACCAAATTATAAAGCGCAATTTAATGAGTTTAAGAAGTGTTAATTTAGTGTTTTGCGAACAGCTATGTCCTGCCCTTAGGGCGTACAATAAAATGTAGGTACATAAAGTGAATTTACATGCATGTCAACAATAATATTATAACAAATTCAAATTTATTTATTTGTACACATAGGTGAAATGTAGTTACATGATGGATAAAATAATAAGATATGTTGTGTCACTATGTGCTGCCTTGCAAGGCGTACAAATATTGCTTACACAGTAGGTAATGGATGTACAGGTCCCATGGCGGCCGCCATGGGATCTGGAGGCGATAGTCCTCGCGCGCGTATATGAGTGGCGCGCGGAGGCACTACGCCGGGGAGAAGTTCCGCTTCCGCGGCAAATCGCTGCGGAGCGGACGGAGCTCCGGCGCGATCTCATGGCGACATGGAAGGAACGACTGTCGCAACCCAGCGCACGGCACGCCGCGATAGCGCCTCTTTGAGGAGTGGCTAGAGAGGCGCCACGGCGCCCTCACCTACCGCCTGACGCAGGTCCTCACCGGACACGGAAGTTTCGGGAGGTTCCTGCACATCATCAGGCGGGAGGAAACGCCCGGGTGTCACCATTGCCAGGATCGCCCAGAGGACACGGTGGAGCACACGGTGGAGGTCTGCCCCGCTTGGGCGGAGCACCGCCGTGTCCTCGTAGAGGCGATCGGCAGCGGCGGCGACCTCTCGCGCCCGGCCCTGGTGCAAGCCATGGTCCGGGGCGAGAGGGAGTGGGAGGCAGTCACCTCCTTCTGCGAAGCAGTCATGCTAGCGAAGGAGGTGGCGGGACGGCTCAGGGAGAGAGCCTCCCGTCCCAGCCGCCGCGGGAGACGCTCCGGGCGTCGGGAGCCGCGTGACGACTCCCGGCCACCGTAGGCGCGGGCCTGCGGGCGGAGAGTAATGGGTAGCTCACCGTCCGATCAGGACCAGGCCCGTGCCGGACGGCGCGTACGTGTTCCACGCGCGCCTCAAAGAGATGTCAGCATCGAGGAGGGGCCCCATAGGGCCGAAGCCTGCCGGGTCAGCGGGATTGTCCGAAAGGGTTACCGCTGGCCCGGAACATAAAGGGCTAAGGAAGGAACACGGGTGGGTTTTAGTCAGTAAGAGTCTGACACTCCCTTCCGCTCCACCCAGAGCGGGAGGGGTCATTTGATGATTTCCCATCCGAAAAAAAAAAAAATGGATGTACAGGTAGGCCTATAATATATAATTATAGAATACTGCTGAGTAACAATCTTCGTAACAAGTCTTATAAAATTATAGATTACTGCTAAATAACAGTATTAAATCTCTAGCAATAACATAAACAAAGAAAATAGTACAAATTAAGGTAACTAAGTAATAAACTAAATTTATGAACTAAAGTAAGAAGGTAGGTAATTAATAAATATGAGAAAATGGTATCACGGATTTTATATTTCTTCTAAATATTCATTTATGGTGTAATATGCTTTTTGTATCAGGAACGTATGGAGTATTTTTTTGAAAGTATTTGAGCCTTATGAAGCTTTTATTGATTTAGGTAGTTTGTTGAATATTTTTGACAAATTTTACAAATACCAATTTCAAATTACATTACAAATTTTAGACAATTAAATATTGATAGACGCATCATGTATCTATCTATACAAAACGCATCATGACCTAGGCAGATTGTATTCTAACAGTGATTTGTCGGCAAAGAAGTCTTTCACAGAGTAATAACATTTGTTCACTAACAGTTCATGGAGATTCTTTTTAAATGATTTTATTTCAGTAATTGCTCTTAACGGCCTTGGAATGTTATTGAATATGGACATTGTTATGCATCCTTGTAGTTTACCTACTTTCTACTCGTAAGACCTCTCTTACGGTGTTCACGAGAAGGAAAGAATCCCCAATTTTTAGGGATAAAAAGTTTGTACAGTATTTTTCATAAAATAACCTTTAATAAAAGTCCCATAGCAGTGTTTTAATAAAAATTCCTTGTTATGTACTCCTCCTAAGATCCTCATCATAATGAAATATGAAAGATTTTTATAGGGATGCTTCAAAATTTCATTTCCGTACAAATATTTGTATGTAGGTATAACAGAATTAATTAATGTTTTTTTTTAAATAATAATGAACATCTACATAAGAAGAGCGTAATTTTGATATAAATAATTTGCTGGTGATTGACAGCCTACTTTATCCTACTGCTGGGCAAAGGTCTCTCTTATACAGAGAACGCACGAGCATTGATCACCTGCACGCTTGCTCAAAACGCGTTAGCGATTTTCGACTTATATTAACTACTAGCTGCGCCCCGCGCTTTCATCCGCGTAAATGTCGATCCCGTGGGAATATTGGGATAAAAAGTAGCCTATATGTTAATCCAGGGTGTCAGCTACCTCCATACAAAATTGTATCAAAATTGGTCTAGCCGTTTGAGCGTCAAGAAGTCACAAACATATAAACACACACACACAATCACAAACTTTCGCCTTTATAATATTATATTGTGATTTCTTGTTCCCAGACCCACCCCGTCGCATCGCATCGCCTGCCCGTGCTTTTACTTTTTTCACTCAGCGTACTTACCTACTATTTACTTTTGTTTTTGCTCGGCTTTTCAGGATCCTAGCCGTGATGTAAAATAGCCTTCTTCAAGAATTGGGCTATCAAATGTAAAAAATAGTTTTTCAAATCCGACTGGTAGTTCCAGAGATTAGCGCCTTCAAACAAACAAACAAAACCTTCGGCTTTGTTATTAGTATATAAATATAAGTCCAAGTTTCCTCACGATGTTTTCCTTCACGGATTTCAGTAATATCCAGGCCCATAAAGACACATGACTCAATGTCATTTTGGGTGACTTTGTGTCGTCGGCAACAATCGTATAGATAGTCGTGGATGTCATGTCCCTTGTCCGCCCTAAGAGCAATAATCAAATTGTCAGTCAGGACTTTGAACGACTTCTTTCTAACAGTTTTTTCTTTGAACTTTAAGAAAATAAACAATAACGTTTCGGAACAGTGTAATATTTTTTCTTCTCATTTTATTTATAACACACAAGAGCTGACCAAGAACTTGTTTGTATAGCTCATTAATTCGATTTCACATGAATTTCGCAAAAAGTTAGCGAGTTTGGTAGTTGCCAGAATATTTTCCATTGAAAATCTGATGAGATATAAATTTAAGTGGAACTGTAGAGGCACAGTATAAATATGAACAGTATAAAATAATTACCTACGCTCCATTGGAACGTTATGTCACTCTTAATGTCTGTAAAATTGATGTGTTTTATTGTAACGAAGTTTTTAACGCGGTTTGCGGTTAGGAGTTGGTTGTTTATCTTTCCCTCCTGGTCAAAATGTAAAACCAAGATGGCGGCTGCAAAAAAAATCAAATTTTTCATCGTGAATATCATTTTCATAGTTATCGAGGGTGCTAAAGCCGATAGTCAAGTCAAAATGCGCGTCGCTCGACCGATGCCTAGTTAACCCTGCACCTTACCGTTTCAACTCGAGAATGGGTGTAATAGTAATTTATTCTTCGTAATTTCAAACCGAGTTCAAACAGCCGTATATACACGTATATACACAATACGCTAGAGCGACTACTCCTTCCAAAACTCAAACTCAAAACTCAAACTCAAACTCAAATCATTTATTTCAATTAAACCTTGTACAGGCACTTTTGAATTGTCAAAATTAAATAGTCTGTCAGTTAGTCAGAAAGTTGAAGCTAGTTGCCCCATGGACGTAATATATAGAAGTAACTCTATATATTACGTCCATGAGTTGCCCATTCCAAAGCGTAGATCTCTATGGAGAAGAACGGGCAAGAAACTCCATAGACACTCTTTTAAATCAAAATATTACAAAATCCTGGGTACATTATTCTTGTTGCTTCTATATGTGAGAACAATGTAAAAAAGACAGAAATGAAGAAACAATTCAAGACATAAGATTAAAAATAAGCCTTGGCAGTTAAGAGATGACCAGTCTCAACCGACGGCGCCCGTTCACGAACATGACGCGTGGATCAGCACCATCCAGCTCAACCATTTTGTAGGGAACCGAATGATCCAACACACGCGCCACCATCGGTGAGACATTTAAGTGACCAACACGGCAGTTTACGGTACCCGTGACTGAGAGCACCGCGACTATCGCTTAGGGGTAGCGTAGATGCGCGTGTCTGTGTGAGTGTGCCGTTTCGAGCGTTTGTACGTAGTTTCCGTACCGTTCATATCTTTACTGTGGTAGAGGTAAATTGTCCAAGCATCTTACTCATGTACCTTGTCCCAGACTCTCTTATTATGTTCTAACTTTTATATTTTATGTTTCTAAAGGAATTTATAATACTGTTGGAAGAAAATTTTCGTGGAAATGTTATTTCCTTCGAAAAGGTCAGTTGTGTAGTACCTACAAACTGCGCGTGTATGTCCCTGACGTATTAACGTAAACGAAGTAATGAAGTATGTGAGGCTCGTGGCACGTGGTATCTATAGTGACCCACATTTTTTGTATGAAGATTTTTTATTCCGAGGAAATGCTGGCTATAGGCACGGTGGTAGGAGGAACTTACCCGGAGAAGCAGAGGGAGCAATGAACTACCTGAATAACACTACCAACCTTTTAATTAATGTTCATGTTCAACCTACATATAAAATTTACATTATTTTTAATCAACGTACAACTTAATACTGACCAACAAATTGCAAAAAACGTAAGAAAATTAGAATTTCGCGGGCTACTTTAGCGCTTCCCCCTTAACGACATTCAAATAAAATACAAACAACAAATAATTATAATTTTATTCAAATGAAACATTTATAATTAACATGCTTATTATGAAATCTTAAATATTATAAAATCTAACACTAAAATATATGTATTATGTACAAGTATATAAAGAAAAAAAAAAAAGAAAAAAACTCATTGAGCATCAAAAAATTCGTCCGCATCGCCGTCAGTGGTGGAAAAAGTGTCCAAAAGGCTGGCAGCGTTGCCACGTTGGATGGCAATGCTGATTCTTAGACCTAAAAGACCAGCCCTCTAGTCACGTGAAGAATCGACCAACCGCTTTGTAACGTCCCGAATTACTCAAGGAGCACTCAGAACCCACGGCCCTAGTGTTTCAACCCCAAATGGCTCAAATATATAGCTTCCAATAAGGTTGTTATATTTGCGCCGTTTGAGGTTTTCTGCACCTGCAGCAGCCCGCTGTTCTAGGACGCCATGATTAGCATAGTGTCATCAACTCACTATATAAAATATAGTATAATAAAATAACCAATAAAATGACAAACTAATAGGTACAAAATCTATATCTATATCTAACAAAATATTTATGTAAATTATAAGCAATACTAATGGCAAGAACGTCTAATAATAATGCAAGCTCATATGTCATAAATAAAGATCACAATACAAAATCAATTTCATTTATGCCCAGAAAAAACGTTTAGATTGTCCCCTGAGACAGTTCAGAAAACATATACTTCATATTCAGTAGAGAAAACTCAGTCTGGGTCCATTATTCTTTGGACCTTTGATCGTGGGCTATTTACTTCAAAGACCTTTGATATGGTCCGATAGCGTACTAAGAATCGCTCTTTTTTTCTTACAAAAGGTTATAAGTATTATGAAAAAGTCCGATTATGCCTTTAACCTACATATTTGCCCGAGTTAAAAAATCGATTAACACTGTTCCTTTTGGCTGTCATGTAAATTGATACAAAATGATTCGATACAGTGCTTTTCGCCATTTCATGTAATACATAATCAGCCTATAATGTTCCCACTGGCCGGGACACAGGCTTCCTTTCTATGATAGGGAGTGGGCCGTAATCCACTGGGATAGCATTGCACTTTAAGAGTTATCACTTCTTAAAATATCAGTTTAAATTTTTTATGAATATTATTCTCAAAAATTAAAAAAATAAACTGAATTATTAGTCGACTTTTGTTGCTGATCGTAGATACCTACGGCATAAAGAACGATCTTACTTTTGAGCAAATTCAACATTATTTTCTGAAAATATTGTATCGTTGTTATTTTACATGAAATCAATTATTGGTTTCAAAGAAAACTTATTTCAACGTTCTGAGACCTAGCTTTAGCTTTCAATTTCACAATTAATATTATTATTGCTTTCTGAGTACGTTACTAAGTGCATACTAATTATCACAAAGTTCACGTACGTGTCAAATCAGTATATTACACCACAAAGCACAAGTAATTAATAAATACCTCCAGGATATCGTTTACTACGCATTTCTTGCGGACTGTTTCCTCACTCCTCCTCAATCCTCCAAACATTTAACGTTGGCACGCTATTATATATTCCTGCCTCGATTTCCTCTTAACAAAATACATTCCAGTGTAATTTTGTAATGAATTTTACGATACTAATTAAAATGTTACTTTAATTAATTTTTGTTCAAATGAAGAATATTTTGCTTTAATGTTAAAGAGAAACGACAATTGAACGTGTCAAAATGGATCCTCGATTCGAGATACGATACATTTCTATGTAGAATATATTTTTACTCAAACTCAAAGCTTTTATTTCAATTAAACCAATTACAGGCACAAATATGAAGCCCATTCCAAAGCGTATTAGGTTCCTATGGAGAAGAACGGGGAAATTCCACGGACACGCTTTTAAATCAAAAACATTGTTACAAAAATAAAATGTAACCATTTCGAAACATATACACTCACATCCCTAAGAGCTCCGGGTAGTTGTGTAACACACTAACAGTAGGAATGGCTTTCATTTTGACAGTTCAACAACATTCATTGCGTTATTTACGATGTTGAGCAGATACATTTTACGAACATAAGAAGTTATGGATTAGCAATATCCTTCAAAATGATTCAGATTGATAGTTTGTTACGCAGTAAGGGTACTGGTCCGCACTAAACATATTTGCATGGGCACATGGAGATACAGCACAAGGCCCTGGCTGTAGTGCGGACAGGGCAGACAGATTGAAGTAAACACTGAATCAACTACAATAATTACTGTCCGTCCTTCACCATTAACGCCTTTTAATACCAGAAAATGATGTTTGTCAATCAATCTATATGTCTTTCTTAATTCCTGTTATATGCTGAAATTATTACAAATGGGCGCGTTCTTTAGTGTACCAAATTAAAATAACAACGACACGTATTTCTTTTATTACAGACATCTAGCCAAACAAGAGGTTTCATCATATTATTATTTAAGAAGTTACTACAACAGAACATAATAATAGAAATTTTGTTACGAAAAAATATCCTAGTATCCGTTTTTCACTACATTTTCACGGACAAAGTTTAATATTGTAACTTTTGAACTCAATTCTGAGCGTAACTTCATTCGTAAAAGTAGTGCAATAGCGTGAGACATATAATGTAACTGTGTAAGGTAGGTTGTTTCTGAAAATACCAGTTTATATAGCTTTAATTATAAGAAAAAAATCTTTTGCAGGCTTATGATCAGTCGGTGTGATGCACATAATAAAGCGCGTAGCACTTTGCTACGCCGTAGCAGGAGCTACGCTGGCGTAGCTCAGCTGCTACGTGATCGTAGCGCGAGAGATGGGACTTCATGATAGTATTATAAACTGCTTCTTCTAAATTACAACACCAGTTTGAATACTGTCAAATGTACTTTTCACTACCAAGATTCCTTATGAACAAACTTCATACACTTATACCCAAAACGCCGTCCCAGATTTCTATGTTAATACTTAAGTTTAAATTTATATTACATGTCACATACTCAGAAGTTGGAGGAACATATCTGCGACAAATTCCTTGACCCACTTGCAAGAGTGACGGTTTGCGATCGCAGAATAATGCGGAGTCACCGTCGTAAATAACTTTGCAAGCCTTCATAAACATTGGGACAGCGGCTTTAATCTGTCACTCCGTTGTTTTGGAATGAACAAACACAATTTTGATAATTATCGTGTTTCCTCTCATGCAAGGGCTAAGAAATTAAATTTTTATTACATTAACTTGTGTTGTTTTGATAAGCTTAAATGACAGGAGAGATTAAACATGCATGTTTGTTTTGTATCTCGAGTTCGTGTTCACTGACTAGGTTTATTTTGGTTAAAAAAACAAAGCCTTTAAACTCGATCAGTGGTTTTAATCACAATGTGCGAATTTTATGATAGATAGATAGATTATTATGATGATTTTTATTTTTTTTATTTGATTTTGGTTGATCATTTTTCAAGTTGAAAACCTACAAAACATCTATCAAAAGAAAGAAGAAAATTCGTTTATTTGCGGTAAACATGAGAAATAAAATATCTTTAAACCTAAATAAGACGCAAAATATAATACAAAAAAATAACAAGTTGAGGAAAAACATGTGTAACATCCACGCAAAACGGCCATCGCTCAGCATAATGCTAAGACCCTATCCAAGACAGAGCCCCAGCGTTGGTTTTTAGGTGACAGCCGGCGTTGACATGATGACGTCAACCGGTGCAGCACACGTTATGATAATATAATAAAACAACAATATTATGATTGTTGTTTTCTTTTTATTATATCTTATTGTAGAAATAAAATAAATATAAATGACTTAGTTCGGGCAATGACTCACACGCTAAAAAGAGGGCAAGCCTATTGCCAATAACCGGACACAAATCCAGAATAAATACAGACAGCTATTGTAATTTGACAGTGGCAAACCCATAAGGCTGGTTTTAGAGTCGCGCTGACCGCACGCTGACCGTCGGCGCTGACAGCCGAAACGTATGAGGCGGGTTTTAGAGTCGCGCTGACCGCACGCTGATGGTCAGCGCTGATGGGTCGATATGCTATGTAGTAAGGGTGCGTTTCTGAGTAATGCTGACCGCTCAGGGCTGACGGCTCATACGGCTCCGACGATCAGCGTGCGGTCAGCGCGACTCTAAAACCAGCCTGAACTTCTAGGAAGCGTCAGCGCTGAACGGTCAGCATTACTCAGAAACGCTACCTTACTACATAGCATATTGACCCATCAGCGCTGACCATCCGCGTGCGGTCAGCGTGGCAGGAAAACCAGCCTTAGATTAAATTATGTAAAAAGTATAACAGGATAGCTGTTATACTTTTTACATAATTTCCGTAGTCAGGTTTCACAATCTATTTTAAACTTTTATGGACACAAAATTTATGTTGTCCCTAAATAAAACATTGTTAAAGTTAAATTGCATTTGACAGCCAGTAGTTTAGCAAAGGGCCGACGTCTAATTTGTAATCATGCCGCGATCAGAAAAACAATATGGTTCGTTAAGATTCATGTTGAATTATTGACTAACTGGAATCACAGCAGCTATGCCGATTGAACGAAACATTGTTTACCAATTTCTGTTTATAATTGAATGAAACCGTCATTTTGGGATATTTGAGATGATTATGTCGTAATGGCCGCTTGCTGAAAATTCTATTTAGTAAATAAAAAAAAAATCGGTTTGTATTTTTGAATTGATAAAAAGAGAATTGAATCATAATATTCTCGAATCCGCATATTGTCACACAGCTTTTCTGAAATCATTTTCTGAATTGCGACAGAAATACAGTTTTTTTGTTTTATGTTATTATTTATTTACATAATTGCTCTCCACATCACACATTTTATAAAATAGATTAACTTTCGAGTTTTGTGCAGACGCCAGCACATCAAGCTACCCGAAACTGTCAAATTTTCCCAATCAACTTTGAACCTTATACTTTAGCGATAAAGTTGAAAATCTATTAAATTAATTTGACAGATTGTAGTAGCTTGATATGCTGGCGTCTGTACAGGAACTCTGCTAGGGCACAGCAAAACACAATTTTGGTTTTCTGTTAAGTTCATCATCATCATGTGCTAGCCTCATCCAGGTTTTGCCCGTGATGGCAACACGCAACAATGTCGTCTGCCCGTCTCACCGCTCTCTCGCTGTTGAGCTAATGAACATAAACATTCAAATTCAAATATTTTTATTTGTAGAACATAGGTGAAACAAAAGGTACAGACTGTCAATATTAATAAAATGAAAGCTATGTCTTGCCGTCAACGCGTACAAATTCTAATTATAATTTCTAATTAATAATTGGTAAAATAATAAAAAAACCGTTACCGTATACCTTCATCCATTATATTTAGTACTCATGAATCGTAGGTACTACTGCCAGTTTTCTCCTGATGTGTAGTTTGCCTACGAAGGCGATAGGCATGTGCCAACATGAGCTATCATTCATATGATATCATATTGTTTTATTTTAAAATGCCTCGTTCGAGCTTTCAGTCACTCTGACATGTTGGCGGACGTGTGCAGGCGCTCCGGGTGTTCGATAAAAAACAAACAAAAAAAAAAACAACAAATTCTTTTGGCGCGTCGCTAAAATCGGAACTAACGCCGCTATCTTGTTTTGTCAATATAATTTCTGTGATAATTTCACAAATTTTTACCAACAACGCCCCCTATCCATGTCATTTAGGCGCCAAAAGATCCTTGAGCCTTTCACCAACTATTTTTGGGGTCGGCTTCCAGTATATAACCGGTAGCAGCAATGCAGTACTCTACATCTTTATCACTATATACCTATTATAAAACAAAGTTCCCCCGCCCGCCGCTTCGGTATATCTGTCTGTTTGAGCACGCTAATCTCTGGAACTACCTGTCGAATTTGAAAAAACCTTTTTTAGCATTAGATAGCCCAATTCTTGGGGAAGGTTATGGGCTATTTAACATCACGCTACGACCCTTAAGAGCCGAGCAAAAAAGAAAGAGGCGGGTGATGCGCAGCGACGCAGTGGATCGGTTGCCGAAATTTCACGCGGACGAGGTCGCGGGCACGAAGCTAGTAATGTTATAAAGCGGAAAGTGTTCATGTCTAAATTATGTTGAAATTGTCTTTTTATTATAATTGATAGGCTCGAGTTTGATCACTACCTATTGATGGTAAGCAATTATGTGATCGACAATGGATTGTTCTCAATCGGATGATTTACTGCGGAAATTTTGTGCGCATGATGCCTATATTGTTCTATTTTCAAAATGCCTTGTTAGAGTTCAACCAGCCTTCAGTCATTCTGACATGTTGGCAGTCGTGTACACGTATAATACAGGCGCTCCATACGTCTTTGTAATGTTATAAAACCGAAAGTCTAAATGTCTAAATTATTATTTAGTTTTTGCTAGACTTTCTGAGTTTATTTTGGACATATCTGACGTCGGTGAAAGAAAATCATCGTGAGGAAAGCTGGGACTTATCGTCAACTAGCTGCGCCCCGCGGTTTCACCCGCATAAGTTACGATCCCGTGGGAATATCGGGATAAAAAGTAGCCTATATGTTAATCCAGGGTGTCAGCTACCTCCATACCAAATTTTATCAAAATTAGTCCAGCCGTTTGAGCGTGAAGAAGTAACAAACATATAAACACACACACACACTCACAAACTTTCGCCTTTAGAATACTAGTGTGATTTAAGTCTGAAATCACCAACCACAAGCGTGGTGATCAATGCTCGTGCCTTCTCTGTTGTATGAGAAGACACTTTTTGACCAACAGTGGGACAATAACTGGCAGGTCTGACTACTATCTCACCTGATGGTAGATGATGTGGTCGACAATGGATTGTACTCAATCGAATGATTTACATTGGGAATTTGTATAAAAGGTCTTATGTTTATCAAATAAAAAGCAATTATCTTTATTTCTTAAGCTCAAAACGTTTCAGAGCCTTTAGAGGCATTTATAAAAATATATACCCACTTTGAAAAAAATGTAATAATTTTAATTAGTTTTTGATTTCAGGTGGTAATCGTGTACAAGATTTGCTACTGTAATTTAATTTTTCAAGAATAAAAATGCTTTCGAATTCCGCTAATCGTGTAGATTAATTCTTGGGCTCGTGGCGGCTACCTACCTACTTATGTAAGGCGGAATTTAAGATGAACGCTATAGATCTAACTTTTAGGAAGTTTGCTCTAATTAATCAAACATCTTTGGGTAACTTACCATCGTTAAGCATCCGCTTAAACTCCCGTTTATGTACTTTATAAACAAAACAATTTGAACTTTAGTTAAAAACGTTTCTTTAACACGTGACGTTACCAAATACATAGGGATCATTCGTCCTTTCTAGCCTGTGAGGTACATAAACGGGCTACCGAATTTTACACCCAACTCGATTTGACGCTTCATAAATGGGTCAAATTTTTAAGGATGATTTCCACCAAACGGCTCGCATCGCATCGGATCGGAATGGATTTTACAATTTTTAAACGATAGGTGTTAAATCGTGTACCTACACAGTATGTAAAACCTATATTACCAAGCCGCGCACAGCAGCTTGTCGGGCGTCTTCCGCGACACGCGATCGTAGCCGAAAGTATGCTGCGACGCGCGATCGGCTCCGTTAGCTTGTCGTCGTATCCGATTTTTGCCTTATATCATTAATCTAAATTTTTCTTTTCCTCTTCTGTGCTTTACACACTCACCCACACTGTACACTTATAATATGCAATCAGAAGTGAGCCACAAAAAGGCAATGTAGATTGCAAATATTTAGGAGGAATGTATATGTTAATGCCATTCAGGTATATAACAAGTTACCAAGCTCATTTAAGGAACTTACCATTCCCATGTTCAAGAAAAAGCTGACAAGTTGGTTACTGGATAATTGTTTTTATGACATTGGTGAATATATGGAATATTGTAAAAAATCCAAGATGACATGTACTTAATTTTGACATTGATTTTAAAGTAACAACTTCCTAATTATAATAATTCATATTGGACATTTTTTAATCATTAAATCTTATAATTAATTGTAAGCACTTAGTTATATAAAATGACATTTGAATATTTGTACACCATATGTTATGGTAGAGTGTATTGAACTTAAAAAATATTTAACACCATACGATGTAAAACTACATTCTTACAAATAAATAAATTCTATTCTATTCTATTAACAATCTATTATAAGTGTACTGTGAAGATCCAGCCGGGATCTCCACAGTTTAGATTAAAAGAGCTTATTATATTACCAGCCAGTGTTACTTTAAGGTCGTAACACAGACCAAGCCTCTACAGTACAGTGTGGGTGAGTGTGTAGGAGTGTGCACGAGGAGTTGCGAATGGGTGTGTGAATATGTAATAGTGGTATGTGGTGACTGTCTGTATACCTTCTATTTTTTTTTTTTTTTTGTAACACAATGTCTATTCTTTCTCATGTCATCTTCAAAGTTGGATGCTGATTTAATCTTATTTTCATACTAGAACCCCAAAGCATTATGTTAAGTCTCATATACTTATTTTATTTTAGAACATCAATTTCATGATTTCCAATCCGCAAAAAAAAAAAAACAGCAGGTTTTGTTTTTGATAACCGACGAAAAATTTCTACGCATGGGGTCTATAGGAATCGTGTGCTGAATTCATGGTTTCAGTTTGCGTGTCGAAGCTACCTTGTATAAATAATTAAAGTAAGGGTTTTTTTTATTGAATTGACTTTATTATTATTATTATATTATTATTATTTGTTAGATCCACGTCTTTATTACAAGGTAAAGAAACGGTTAGACCAGTTTTACCATTTACCAACCCTGTATTAAAAAATAACGAATAAAAGTCCCCGTGACATCATCAGTACCCTTTGTCAGTCACAAAGTGAATTATTTGTCGGAATATGCATAATTGTTTTTGTACCTTCGTTACAGTGACAAACATTAATATATTCTGCTTAAAGTAAGGCGCTTATTCCAAACGGTATTAAGTCGATCTATTAAGAACCAAAAATTCGAAGACATATGACATCTACCAACCAGCTTTTTTTTTTAATTATTTGCCAAAAATGTAGGTATAGGTACATATAATATGATTTGGGCCGGCGTGGCCATGATCCACCATGTCCCACTTTCACTTACAGAGAGGCGGCCTGTGTTCCAGCAGTGGGAACATTATAGGCTGATAGGTTGTGCAAAAATAGCGTTTGCCTATATTAAATTTTTCATCTTCCTCCTTTGATAAAGATTGGTCCTTTACAGCTTTGGACAGAGAGAGGTGGAAGGAGAGTAGAGAGGACTTTGCCCAGCAGTGGGACATTAATGGCAAAAAAAAATAACGTGCTCTAAAACCCCCTTAGATATTTGTCAAATACCAAACCCTTTTTATACTTCTAAAATCAAAAGTTTAATAGTTGAAGCTTGTATAATAAAAATATATTACAGTGATGGTAAAAATGTCGTCGTCGTCGGATTTTATGTAGCGTGCTTACAGAATTAAATTATTGTATGTCATATAATTTGGTTTAGGTATATAGTTTTATTGCTTCCAATCCTTCGAAGCAAAGTTTATTACCAGCAACCAGCGTAACAACGTTCTCGTATAGGTACCGGTATACTTATACATTTCTTTATTATAACAATACACAATCAAAGTAAAAGGATTGAAACGGACATGTGAGCTATATGGAATATCTCAGAAATGTATAAAATGTATGAAACTCGACTTTGTCTCTGTCAACTCTGACCTAGACTAGAGTCAAGAGCAAACCAATTTCAAATAAAAAAAAAAATGTTTCTAGTTTTTAATTCAAGAGAAAATTTGTTTACCACCCTAATTGCGTGACACAGTCTATCTCAATTTGAATCATTTTGAAGGAGATTTCTAATCCATTGCATCATATGTTCGAAAAAAAAATCCTGCATCAACGTGAATAATGCAATGAATGTTGTTGAACTGTCAAAACTAAAGCCATTGCTACTGTTAGTGGGTTAAGCAATTACCCAGCAGGTATCATAATACTTCTACAATAGAACTACCTATATTCTGAGGACAAATCTTGAGAAATGCACTTTGAAGATACCCGCAAGGTTCTATTGAGGGTAAACTATTGCTCGGAGGTGCCACTATGCATGTTACTTAGCCGTTTGAATATTGAAGGCCCAAGACGAGATCGAAGATATATACTGACAATACCACATTCACGGTGTACGGAGGCCCCTGTATTTGAATTAATTGTCAGTGAGGATCACCTTATAGAGTTTGATGGATGAAGGCGGCGGAAGGTAATCTGATGGATGGCACACAAGATATTAGGTAACTCCGTAGTTTTGAGGAAAATATTAAAGGTTTGCTCAGTTCAAAGTTGTGAGCATCGATCATAACACTTTATCTTAATGTGGAGGACGGCCCGTGACTCGCCATATTTTACGTAGTAGATCCCTAGTAACGCGGTGTACTTACTCAATATAGCTTACCAACCTTTTCTGTGCTATAGAGCAATCAAATGTGAATGTGAAAAAATAAAAAACAAAAGAAAAATGAGCCACATAGGTCATTTTTCTTTTGTTTTTTTGTCAGTAAATTTTAATCGGGTGTGTAACGTTTGAATTTGTAACAAAAGTTCTAATGATCATAATTAAGAACTTATTTCATGTTATATACTTTTGTTTAATATAACGATGAAATGATTTAGTGAATTATTTATTGTGGGAATATCGGGATAAAGACTATCCTATGTCATTACCCCGGATGCAATCTATCTCTCTGCCAAATTTTATTGAAATCCGTTAAGTGGTTTAGGCGTGTAAAGGTAACATACAGACAGACAGACAGACAGACAGAGTTACTTTCGAATTTATAATATTATAATATAATGGACATTTTCTTTACTTCGCAATTTATATTAATTTAGTATATAATATTCAGTTACTTTATTATTCAAAATATTAAAAAAGTACCGTATAATATAACTTGGAAACTACTTTGTTTTGAATATTTTTGCAAAAACTGATTAGATTTTAAACTTAGAACAGTGACCATAAACGCGCGAAGGCGAGTGAGTGAAGCGAGCGGGCCAAGTCATATTTTATTATCTGTTATTATGCCATAAATTACTCACCCGTTTTAATCATGGTCTGGCAGTTTAAGTAATTTATGCGGCCTTCTCAAATGTCCTTTCTTTGGTATTTTCTGAGTTGAGCTGCATGATGACTGACCAATCCGTGCACTAACTGGACAGGCTACTCAATCTGTATTGTTCTTTCCTCAAAAGACCATTTCAGACACACTACAACCATGTAGTGTGTCTGAAATGGTCTTTCGTCAGATCATGTGAAGACCACTTCACAATGATCTGACGAATTATGTCTGGACTTTAAAAGAGACTGTGACCTCTGAGGTTGTTTCGACTTTTCTTCTCAGAGTAGTCAGATAAAAAAGTCCACCTCATCTAGAATTTTAAAATATGATTGACGTGTAAAAGTGTTTGTACCGAAACTTACAGAAATAAAATCATTTATCTTAATCATCTTATAATAATTGTGTCGGATAATGATAGAGTTTCGCAGAACCTGGAATATAGTCCTGTAACAGGATTTTACACTTTTAAAACGTGTTTAACTTCATTTTCTTGACTCGTGTTGGCACGAGCTTACGTAGCTTAGCTTACGATACAGTTTTTTACTCATTTGTGTTCTATGAATAATTACAACAAAAATAACTAGTTTTGTGTTTATGACTAATGAAAAGCTTCTAGCTAATCGTTTTATTTTCACACATAAACTCAATTTTATTTTGCAGCACCTATAAATCAAGCCTAATTTCTTAGAATAGTACCTAGGTATACTAAAACCTAATTAGCTCCTACCTACCTACCTCACGCCGCTACGTTTTGTCGTGCGTAGTTACACCAGGAAAAACTAAACGAAACAAAATGGAGTAGTTTTTATTTAGCGGCGCTTTGATTAACCAATGTTCTTTGTGGTCCGCCCCGACAAATGTCGGCCGGACATGAAAAACCTTTTGTTTCCGTACAACGAGGATTGGGGCTAATTGTATATTATTTCATGTTCATAAAGTTTTGCCGTGTAATTCTATATTTTTGTATAGGTTTTTATGTTATTAGGTATGTTCTTTGAGCTTGCGGCTTTTAATGTCACTTCTTTATTTTTTTCGCGGCCTTTTGAGGACTCCTTTTGATTAAACACAAATGGGCAGTCAACATTGTGAAATTACTTTTGCGAGTGATATTTATAAAGAAGTGGGCGTGTACGGGATATTTCCGTGCAAAGGCCGCGGAAACTTCCAACAATACCATTTGTTGCTTACGAAAAACAACGACAAGAAGTCGGTTTTAAAGGATGGTCTTACATCATCATCATCTGCCTAGCCTCTTCCGAAATAAAGTCCTCCAGACCGTATTTCGGCCACGGCGGCCAATCTCAACGGAGACTAGCCTTCGGCGCGGGAGATATTATAGTGCACAAGTATGCGCGCAGACACAGGTGCACTACCTCTTCCCTCACTCTCATAGTCCGATGGGACGGCAATCCGGCACGACCGGAGAGAGATCAGGCGCAGGACCAACGGCTTAACGTGCTTTCCGAGTTGTAATGTAAAGTAAAGATTTCTAATGTTGCGTCAGAATCTCATGTTACTTTATTAAGTTTAATTTACCGCGTAAATAATTGAAAGTAAGAACTTGTTTAATAAGACTGATTTTTATTTAAAACTAGTTGCGCCCCGCGGTTTCACCCGCGTAAATGTCGATCCCGTGGGAATATCGGGATAAAAAGTAGCCTATATGTTAATCCAGTGTGTCAGCTACCTCCATACAAAATTTTATCAAAATTGGTTCAGCCGTTTGAGCGTGAAGAAGTAACAAACATATAAACACACACACCCCCACACACTCACAAACTTTCACCTTTATAATATTAGTGTGATGATTTAACAAAAACTTTTGTAAACATTTTATATCATGTTGATTGTTTTTCTAAAGAAGATAATACAAATCTAAGAAAAAATATAATCTTTTATTTCAACTTTTTAACTTTTGCATTGTACGGTCGAACAAGCTATTTGGTATACAGGCAAAAATCTTTTACACTACACTGCCAATATTTAGTTTTATTTTGTGCGTTATAACTTTTTCAGCTTATGGCATCCTTAATAGAGTGGTGTAAAAGAATTGACTACTCAGCACACCCACATCATTGTTTAAAAGTAGTTGCATGTTAGCTGCCTGTATACCAAATAGCTTGTTCGACCGTACTTGATGTATGACATTGAATTTGTTAACAAATTTTTGTCACTATATCGTAGATGATTTTTGTTTACGGTTCCATGGCCCGAGGGCCATTCGGTTTGGGCCGTTCAGACTAAATACCCGCTCCATCATCTTACGCCGATTTGATAGTGAGTGACTGTCAGTTTGGTAAGAACAACTTCGAGAAAGAGGCGAACAGAAGAATTCAGCTGGGCTGCCCAGCGTTTGGGAAGCTTCGTCGAGTCTTCTCGTCGCGTATTCCGCAAAGCCTAAAGACTAAAGTCTTTAATCAGTGCGTCCTGCTTGTTATGACTTATTACGGAGCCGAAACGTGGACACGCGCGTTACAGCTGAAGTGGCAATGGGCCGGCCATATTTGCCATAGACCCGATGACCGACCGTTGGGGTAGACGTGTTCTTGAGTGGAGACCGCGAATCGGCAAACAAGGTAGGACGCCACAGGCTAGGTGGAGCGACGTTCTTTGCAGGATGGCTGGTAGCAGCTGGATGAGAGTTGCCGGGAATCGATGGCGTGCAATTGGAGAGGCCTATGTCCAGCAGTGGACTGCTGTAGGCTGATGATGATGACAGTTTCAACCTTAGTGAAGTAAAAACTGGAAATTGTTGTCAAAAGTGGTAAAGCAATTACAAGGTCGACTATATAAACCAGCGTCAACTTCACGGGATATCAACTTCGAACATGTCTTTACATATTAAATTCTATAGGGACTCATCACTATGTACTTCAGATACCAATTGATGACCACTAAGCTGATATCGACCTCAAAATTTAAGTGATAAGGTTCAATTTTGAAGGGCCGTGAGCATGTCTTGAAAAGGGTTAGTTTCCTGCTGTGGGGTTTGCATTCCAGGGGTAATATGGGTAATTTTAATGTCATTAAGGGCTTAAAATCTTAGTATTGCGGAAATGTAAGCGCAGATTAGGGGGGTCACTGATAAGACGGTCACCTGCCGGCTTCGTATTTATATCCTCTCTTACTCCGTCATAAGGTTCATTTTGACAAACAGTAATTCCGTAATGGATATTGAGATTAATTGGTTTAGCTTTGTAGTGTAGATCTGATATACTAATGTTTTACCTGACCTTTTCCTTTTTTGACTGACCTACATGACATATTTGTAATGGACACAAAACAATTTAGTTGTGATCTTATTTTGAATAATACATACGTCGCATTAAAAGGAAACGCGCGTGGTCGTTTCTCCATAGAAAAGCTCTTGCCTGTTTTCTCTCTGGTTAATGACTTAACCACTTGTATCACCCCATGTTTTCCTTTTTGATAATACATTATTTTTAAAAGCACTAGAACGCTCATAAAATGCCAATTTAAACTGCTGTCAACAGAGGCCTAGTGTACAAATTAGAAAAAAGAAAAACATAGGGACACAGTACATATCCTTCTTATTCAGTTTATGAAATATCTTTTAAATTGGTCCAATATTGGAGGAGGAAATAGGCGAGAGCCAAACCACAAATTACGACTTTTTTCTTAGGATATTTCAATAGTCTCTCCGACCGCATTTCCTCTTAAGACTGGATGTAGAGACGCCAGCACATCAAGCTACCCGAAACTGTCAAATATTCCCAATCAACTTTGAACCTTATGTTTTAGCGATAAAGTTGAAAATCTATTAAGGAAATTTGACAGGTTGTAGTAGCTTGATGTGCTTGGCGTCTGTACCAAAAAAGTGAAAGGTACCAGCCGGTTTATCCAAACTAATATTATAAAGAAAATAGATTTGATTTTTTGTATGTTTATTACGCTCTCACGCTAAAACAGCTGAATGGATTGGATGAAATTTGGCACATGTTAGACGATGACCTGGATTCGGACATGGGATACTTTTCCCCATATTCACACGGGGAGCAGTGGTGACCAAGTGAGCAGTGGTGGCCAAGTGGTGACGGCTGCGACTTACGAGTTGTAGGTAGTAGGTTCGAACCCAGACAGGCGCTTTACTTTCGTGTAAATTATTTCATCACCACCTCTCAAAACGGTGAAGGAAAACATCGTGAGGAAACCGGCATGTCCTAGAACCAAAAGTTCGAAGACATGTGACATCTACCAACTCGCACTGGGCACGCGTGGTGGATTACGGCCCACTCCCTCTCACAGAGAGGAGGCCTGTGTCCAAGTAGTGGGGACATTTATAGGCTGATGATGATGATTCGGGATCGAGACTTATGCGGGTGAAACCAGGGTGTGCAGCTAGTTCTGTATAAAACTCACCGTAAAAACTAAGGTAAAGTGAGCTGTCATTCCACAAGATGCTAGGGATTGACACTATGGACAGCTATCAATCGGTTTCCAGAATAGGTCGGCTTTTGTGTTTTTTTTTCTAGAATCTTGCGGACACAGGCCCTTTGTAGCATTCAGGATCCGTTCCTTTCGAGAACCCTAGATAAATTTTCCGGATTCTCGTTAAAACGTAAGGAATGCCAGAAAATAACGGATACTCTTTCTAATAAAAAAGCGGGCAAATGAGAGTCGGACTCGTACACGAAGGGTTCCGTACAATATTTAACACTCGCAATTCTTGTATGTGGATACAAGAAATGTGTAGTGTTAAATTTTAACGTTATTTTATTTTTATTATTTGTTGTTAAATCGGCCATGGTAACACACTGTTAAAATGTCAAGACGAACGGACGGACGGATAATGGAGCCGTAATAGGGTCCCGTTGGCTCTCTTTTGGTACGGAACCTTAAAAAACTGGCCAAATGCGAGTCGGACTCGCACACGAAGGGTTCCGTACCACAAGGCAAAAACGCCGAAAAAAACACGTTTGTTGTATGGGAGCCCCCCTTAAATATTTATTTTATTTTGTTTTTAGTATTTGTTGTTATAGCGGCAACAGAAATACATAATTTTTGAAAATTTCAACTGTCTAGCTACCCCGGTTCTTGAGATACAGCCTGGTGACAGACAGACGGACGGACGGATGGACGGACGGACGGACGGACGGACAGCGAAGTCTTAGTAATAGGGTTCCGTTTTTACCCTTTGGGTACGGAACCCTAAAAAAGCAAATTGTAATGGAAATTCAATCCTAACTTACAAATTGTGAGTCGCCTGGGCCGCAACCTATTTATCTCTGTTGACTTTAGGAATTTCGATGCCGAGCTCGTTTTAAGTTATAACATTATGTTTTTCTTTGATGTCCCCGACTGAGAGGTATAGAATAATAAGTTGAACTTAGTTACTTACTTAATTTGAGGGTCGTTTTATTATGGTAATTCTTGTGCTGGATAAAAAAACGTTTGGTTTCCTAATTAAACAATTATATTGCTTTTACAGGGAGCAGTCGTGGCCCAGTGGCGCGGATCTTTGACAGTCGTTGACAGTTCGTCAGAAGCCCGACTAATATTAGTTAGTTACTGGGTAATACGATACCCCTTGGTAAGCCAAGGGGTATCGTATTACCTAGTAACTGGGTTATGGAGGTCAGATAGGCAGTCGCTCCATGTAAAATACTGGTATTCAGCTGCATCTGGTTAGACTGGAAGCTGACCCTAACATACTTGGGACAAGGCTAGGCATATGATGATGCGTCATTGCCCAGTGGGGAACAGTGGTGGTCTAGTGGTAACGATCCCACTTACGAGTTGTAATCCGATTTGAGAGAAAATAATTAGATAATCTCACTTTTGAAATAATACAAAGCAAAACTGTGGCTAAAATGTATCACACATTCAAATTGTTGTTTACTTTGTAGGTAGGTAGTAGCGTAAGTTCACATAGTAAACGTAAAATTTTTAGATGTTATGTTTGTTTACAAATATTTGTATTGTGTTCTTGTGTACTTTATATAAAAAAACGATAGTTTTGATCACAATTCGATTAAGTATAAAAATGTGCGTGTGGTGGGGGTGACACAAAGCAAGTATCTCCTGATAAGTCTGCTCGTTTAGTACCATGCTTCACAAAATGTTAATTTCGTCTGTGTTATTTTTCTAATAACAAGCTCTTCGAGGGTTGAGTGTACTTTTAGGTAGAACGGCTGTAACGCGACTGATTCGAGAAAAAATCACCTTCAAGAAAACAATAGGGCCATAAACGGACGTTACGCGTAGCGGACGTAATGCGACTCCCTCATAATTTAACAGGCCACTAATAATCATAAAGTATCACGAATCGCTCCAAAATTTGATGTTGTTGTCCAGTCATTCGCAATACAGAAATCTATTCTCTACACGAGATTCTATTAAGAGGTATTGAGAACATTTATTAAACAATAGGCAAACGGTTACAATCACCCACGACTACCTTCCTGCAAGTACCTACTGACTTAAGTGCCTACACAGTAAACGTGTCCCTTTGAAACTTGAGTAGTTGAAAACAATACGTTACCTCAAACTTACCTTTATTATAGTAGGGACGCCGATATTGGGTTTTAACGTGACCAGAGGGCTGGCCTATTTTAGGCTTAAGAATCAGCATTGCCATCCAATGTGGTAATGCTGCCAGCCTTAGGCTGCCTTTCCACCAGAGACCAGCGAGGATGCGTAACGAGGGATGTGTGTGAAACCAACCAATTACATCGCTTCAGTTTTATAGCTTGAACTAAGTTAGCGCTTGTATTGGTTAGTTTCACACATATCTCTCGCTACACTTCCTCGCTCATCTCTGGTGGAAAGGCAGCCTTATGCACTATTCCCATTAACAGCAATGCAGACGAATTTTTTGATGTCCAATGAGCTCTTCCTTTTTTTATATACTTTTACATAATATGTAATATATACACCTTAACTTGTAGCCTGTCCGATCGTATCGTATCAACATTGGTGTGGTCAGTATTCTCTAGCGCATGCTCGAAGTAGTGCATGATGGTTGTATTATTCTCCGTGTAAAAATGTTTCAGTACCTAGTTACAAATATTAGGTAAATCTATGTCGATGATATTATGTAGGTAAGCTTTATATAAAAACATTATATGCCATGAATGTTTGATATATATTTGTGTCAGCTTGTATAAGTAAGTATATTGTATTTTACATTTGTCAAAGCGAGATACTACGCAAAATAATTGTAGAAATGCTGCTTCTAACATGTATTAAATATCGATGTGAAAAGTGTGTAAGCTTCGCGGAAGGTACCTACTAGTAGCGACTGAGGGGTCGTGGATTTAATTCCCACCCGTTAAGCTGTTGACGTGCACACACTTCGTCTCCATGAAATACACAACATATCTAATTGGATAAGGAATAAT
This sequence comes from Oligia fasciuncula, assembly GCA_963082905.1. Classification (NCBI taxonomy): domain Eukaryota; kingdom Metazoa; phylum Arthropoda; class Insecta; order Lepidoptera; family Noctuidae; genus Oligia; species Oligia fasciuncula. The sequence goes on along the minus strand of OY720395.1, from coordinate 6,803,470 downwards.
ACTATATTATTTAAAATAGCTTGGCAAAATAACCCATATTTTTTTGTAATATGTAGGTACTTAAAAGATAAAAATGGTTACTGTGGGTTATCCTTAGGAAATAAACATATACCATTGCGGACTTTTTTATTGGTATTTTTAAAATATCCAATTCCTTTGTACATTAATTTGATCTATCTCGTAAGGTTTAGCCAGCGTTTGCAATGTAAGCGCACAAAAATATGTTTGTTACGACATCACATTACAAATCTTTGAATTTCTCGGCTTTCCTCAAGTATAATATGCATGTATTATACATACCTTATTCTTGAATCACTCTATCGTATTGCTGAAAATTGCATTAAAATCCGTTGCGTAGTTTAAAAGATCTAAGTTAACAGGGAGCGGGAGTGACTTTGTTTTATGTAAAGATTTAGAAGAAGGCAATAGATATATCAATTTACAACGTAGTAGGTAATTTTTAGTACATCGCGTATTGTAGGTACCTACAGCGAGCATTATATTACTTCCACAACACATTAACTGGGATATAAGGAAATCCTTAGGCCCGTTAAAGCAGCCGCCGCAAGTAACAGGGATACAGTACAGAACCCAAGAATGTAGGTAATCATCACCTTTGAGAGCCTTTAATATCGCTTTAAGCCACAGACACATATCTGTGTCGTGTTGTGTCGTGACTCGGGATACACCAATCAAACGAATCTGTTCAGGACTACGTCAAATTACAACGAGTTTTGATTGGCTAACACTGCGTCAGAAGGCGACACGACACGACACAACACAGTAGTATGAATCCGGCTTTAGGTATGATGATTAATATTAGAAATGTTCGAACAAGTAACGTAATCTATCTATACTTATAATAAATCTGTAGATTTCTGTACATTGAAAATATCAAAAAAATAAATGGCAGGGGGTGTTACTAGACCGACACCGAACCCAAAAAGTTATTAAAAAAAAAATTGTCTGTCTGTTTGTTCAGGCATCATGCAAAAACTACCGGTTCGATTACGATGAAACTTAGTATAATTATTCTTTAATATCCTGGGCACCACACTGGGTACTTTTTATCCCGGAAAAGTATATAGGTATACAATAAAAAATAATCTCTGGAACTACTGGTCAGATTTGAAAAAATCTTTTTGCATTTGATAGCCCAATTCTTGAGGAAGGCTATAGGCTATTTAATATCACGCTATGACCGTTAAGAGCCGAGCGAAAAGAAAAAAAGTCAGAATGAAATTTTGAAAAGAAAAAAAAAGAACTCTAAGCGAATACGAAGTGTTGTGACGGGGTACAAGAAATTTTACGCGGACGAAGTCGCGGGCAGAAGCTAGTTTAAAAATAAAATCTATGAAGTTATAGAGAAGCCCAAAGTTTTTTAGAAGGGATTATTCCCGTCCTTGTCGCGCGGTTCGGAAAATGTATGGCGCTAGTATAAAGTTACATAGTCGTGACGTTATTTCTGTGACAGTGCCGTCTTTGTCTAGTAGTTATTTAAAAAGTTTATAACTTTAATTTTTTTGTAGGTCTATGATGGAACGAGCATGCCCAGAAGATGCCTAAGGCACTGGAACTCCCACGTATCGACGAAACACAGCAGGCTGCTAACTGCTTGGCCTCCGGTGGGAGGATGGTACCACCGCAAGGAAAGAATTGGCCAGTCAAATAAGGTGTTGGATGTGACTGCCCAGGATGCGCCAAACGCTCGGTTCAGTTGAGTAACTGGCGGAACAAACTGCACTACATGACGAGGCTTCTTCATGCATCCCTACTAATCGCGATATTGTTTGGTTTGCACTATTTGCAAATAAATATTTCTTAGAGGTTCTAATAAAAAAAATATCATCATCCATCATCCCTATTGTAAAATCAAATAAAAACTCAGGAGCGATATAGTTCTCCTGCATCTATTTATTCTTCGCCTGCAAGGAATACAGATCAGCCGGTAATCGATTCCCTGTTGACCGTTTCTCAAAAATGGCTTCGAAAAATGAGCGTCACTCTGGTTCAGGATATTACATTGATGGTTCAATCAACCGAACACCCCTTTGAACAGCGGATATCTTCACTCTGTGGCTCGCTATAAATTCGGTTCTTTTTCTACCACGCATACGCATAATCTGAATGTATTTTCTCGAAGGTTTTCTACGCAACGACTTAGCCTGCGTTAATACTTAGAAATATAAAAAAGCAGATATTCGTCAGACAGAAGTAAAAATAATTTATACATTTGTCGCATGATATTCTAATCGACAAAGAATAAAATACGTTTCATTTGCGTAACTTAAAAAATAATTCTTTTTTCTACAATCTCTTGACATATTTTTCTAGAATAAAAAGAAAGATGTGAACATTCGTCCAAAATTATGTAACCAAAAATCTATTGCTTGCAGACAATAAATAGTCTTTTATGTCCAACTCATTCATAAGAAAGGTAATGTTTTTCATTTATTATCTTTGTGAAGAATAAAGGTACAAGACAAAGGTACAAAGACGGACTTAATGCCTTATAAATTCTCTACCAGTCAACCAAGGGTCACCACCCTTCGTTGCGATTATCAATCCACTTCTCGCTATTAAGACACACAATTTTGTCTTCTTTCTTAAATTCCCACAACACCGGATAAACAACAAACTAAAGACAGTCTCACAAAAACACTTGAGCCACCAGCACTTATTCCATTCAATCAAACCTGGCTAATTGCCGGCGAGCGAGCGGTCATTTTACTCCCGCACTCCCGCCCATCAGGAGCGCACGCGATCGCATGATTAGAACCTTTGAACAATATATTACTTAAGTAAAAAAAAACCTCCAGCTAATGGACCTAATAGATTTAGAACAAAATGTTGTAGATAGGGATCTACGAGCATATGGAACCAATTACACAGCTCGTGCAAGAATAGCTTTGTCGTGTTATGATTTTTATGGGCTTTGAGAAAACATATTTCTTTACTCTCGTTTTTGTGATTTTTTTTCTGTATGTATGAGATGAGTAATAATAATGTAACATTATCTTTATTATATCGTAAAAGAAGATAGTAAAATGGGGGCATAATCAGGCTATAATGTTCCCACTGCTGGGACACAGGCCTCCTCTCTGTGAGAGGGAGTGGCCCATAATCCACCACGCGAGCCCAATGCGGGTTGGTAGATGTCACATGTCTTTGAATTTTTGGTTATAGGATATGCCAGTTTCCTCACGATGTTTTCCGTCATTGTTTTGTGGCGATGAAATAATGATTTATTCCGGTCTGATCCCCTGAACCCCCCCTCCACCCCCCCCCTCCTCGGTCCCCTGTAAGTTCGTCTTCTGTTTTAATCTCTGTCTTATCCACATTATGTAAGGTTACTCTTTTTGACATGTAAGTATAGTCAAAAGAAAAAAATTACACAAAGTAACGTGCCTGCTTGGGTTCGAACCCACGAAGTACAACTCACACGTCACAATTAATGACGTATCACTTGAACCTATTAAGATTAGGCGTAGTTGAAAGGGTTAACAGTCCTAAATATTGGTTATGGTATGATTAGTAGGATTGGACCTATCTACTAGTATCTGACATTGCTAGATCTAGTTATCTTTAGGTCAGGTGGATGTCGCTCGTTTCTCTATTCAACCTTATTATCTACCTAGCCTTTTTCCAACTATGTTGGGGTCAGCTTCCAGTCTAACCGGATTCAGCTAAATACCAGTATCTTATATGGAGCGACGCCCTATCTGACTTCCACAACCTAGTTACTCTATTCAACTATCTAAACCACAAGTTAAGAGAATAAAAAAAATGCCTCAATCCTGATAAAAAACGGTGGAAATCACGGTCAGCGGTGGAATCTTAAAAGTCAACGTTAAGAAAAAAGGCTAACTTCTATTCTTTTCGTAATAAAAAGTATTATTAGCCTCCGTTCTCCGCTTCCTACGCAGATTTCAATATAATTTAGTCATCCCTAGGAGGGTCGGAGGTCATAAAACGCAGAGCATTCATCGGAGACTACTTTATTGGTCAAACAACACGAAGTTGAGGTTATGTACCGTGAACTTAGATGAGTTGGATTTAAAAATAGAATTAATTTCTCACTGTGAACAGCCAGGGTTATTTTTGCTAACATTCTCATCTGAACTCATTTCTATTTTCGGGGAAAATATGTCTAAAGTGCGTAAGTGATGCTACAGTTCTTTCATAATTATTTTTAATCACATTGATTTTTATTTTCGTAGTCATATTAAGTTGCTATCAGAGTTAAAATACTTGGAAAGGGATTCAAACGCAAATTCATAGCATTTATTTAAATTAAACCATTTACAGGCACTTTTAAATTGTCAGGAAGTCGGTCAGCCAGAAAATATGAAGCTAGTTGCCCATTTCAAAGCGTAGGTACATATGGAGAAGAACGGGCATGAAACTCCATGGACACTCTTTTAAATTATATTTTTACAAAAATATTAGTTAGGTACATCATTAACACGCTGGTCCTGGCGCAGGGGAGGTCGCACCAGGCGGCGGCGGAACTAGCGACACGCGGGGTTGCGACAGTCGTTGAAAGGATCCGGCAACTGGGACTCGAGGTGGCCCTGCACAAGTCCGAGGCCATGTGTTTTCATGGCCCTCGGAACGCGCCACCGTCGGGTTCCCAAATAACGGTAGGAGGGGTTCACATCGGCGTCGAGTCGACGATGAAGTACCTGGGACTTGTCCTCGACAGCCGGTGGAATTTCGTGGAACACTTCCGACGTTTGGCTCCCAGACTGGAGCGGGCCGGGGCTGCGTTGAAGCGGCTCCTGCCCAATCTAGGGGGTCCAAACGCCTCCTGCCGGAGGCTCTACGCGGGGGTCGTGCGGTCCATGGCCCTTTACGGGGCACCGGTGTGGGCGCGTTCACTGAGGCGGCGACCAGCCAGGCGGTTGAACGCGTCCCAGAGGGTCATGGCCATCCGGTTAGTCCGGGGATACCGCACGGTCTCCGGGGAGGCAGCGAGCCTCCTTGCCGGATTGCCGCCATGGGATCTGGAGGCCAAAGTCCTCGCCCACATATGGGAGTGGCGAGAGGAGGTGAAACGCCGGGGCGTAACTCCGCTGCCGCGAGAAATCGCGGTGCAGCGGACAGACCTCCGGCGGGATCTCATGGCGACATGGAGAGTGCGACTGTCGCAACCCAGTGCTGGGCACGCCACAATTGCGGCGATAAGTCCCCTCTTTGAGGAGTGGCTAGAGAGACGCCACGGCGTCCTCACCTTCCGCCTAACGCAGGTCCTCACCGGACACGGCTGCTTCGGGAGGTTCCTGTTCCGAATAAGGCGGGAGGAAACGCCCGGGTGTCACCATTGTGTGGATCGCCCGGAGGACACGGTGGAGCATACGGTGGAGATCTGCCCAGCTTGGGCAGAGCACCGCCGTGTCCTCACGGCGGCGATCGGCGGCGGCGATCTCTCGCGTCCGGCCCTAGTCCGGGCCATGGTACGGAGCGAGAGTGCATGGGAGGCTATCGCCTCCTTCTGCGAAGCAGTGATGCTCGCGAAGGAGGAGGCGGAGCGCGTGAGGGAGCGGCAATCCCTGCGCCCTTACGCCCCCAGCCGCCGCAGAAGACGCACCGGGCGTCGGGAGTCGATAGCCGATTCCCGGCCACCGTAGGCGCGGGCTTGCGGGCGGCGAGCAATGGGCAGCTCGCCGTCCGGTAAGGACCAGGCCCGGGTCGACGGCGCGTTGTGTTCCACGCGCGCCTCAAGGAGATGTCAGCACCAACTGACGGGGTCCGCTAGGGCCGATGCCCGCCGGGGTCGCGGGTTGTTCGAAAGAGATACCGTGGCCCCTGGCACAGGCAAGTGAAGGAACACGGGTGGGTTTTAGTCAGTAAGAGTCTGACACTCCCTTCCGCTCCGCCCAGAACGGGAGGGGTCATTTGATGATTTCCCACCCAAAAAAAAAAAAAAAAAAAAAGGTACATCATTAATGTTGAATTTATAATTATACTAGCTTCTGCCCGCGACTTTGTCCGCGTGAAATTTCTTGTACCCCCACCCCGTCGCGTCGCAACACTTCGTATTCGCTTACCGTTCACTCTGATTTTTTTTCTTTTTGCTCGGCTCCTAAGGGTCATAGCGTGATGTTAAATAGCCTATAGCCTTCCTCAAGAATTGGGCTATCAAATGCAAAAATATTTTTTTCAAATCTGACCGGTAGTTCCAGAGATTATCGCGTTCAAACAAACAAACTCTTCAGCTTTATTATTAGTACTAGCTTCTGCCCGCGACTTCGTCCGCGTGAAATTTCTTGTATCCCCACCCCGTCGCGTCGCAACACTTCGTATTCGCTTACCGTTCACTCTGAGTTTTTTTCTTTTTGCTCGGCTCCTAAGAGTCATAGCGTGATGTTAAATAGCCTATAGCCTTCCTCAAGAATTGGGCTATCAAATGCAAAAAGTTTTTTTTCAAATCTGACCGGTAGTTCCAGAGATTATCGCGTTCAAACAAACAAACTCTTCAGCTTTATTATTAGTATAGATATAGATAAAAAACTCTATGGCCCATAACTCCTTAATAGGTACCAACTCTTAACATCTTACACACGTGATAACTTTTAAACGAAATATCCGATTGAGATGAAACAAAAAGTATTTTACTTCTTCATAAATACTCTTGATAACATAATGCTTAATTTCGATAAAGATTAATATTGCGATACATAATTATTTAACGTAGTTTTTTTTTCTTCAGACGATTTAATAATTATTTTGAACGCAAAATCGGTTATTGTGATTAAAAAATGATAGCTAGATATATGTTCCCGCGGACTTTTTTGTAGGTCGTAATGGGCTCTACAAACCCGTAGTACATCATTTTGTTCTATTTTCAATAGTTTTTGCAGCGCACGCAAAAATAGGTTTTAGATTTTACACCTTGTGTTACAAAATAGCAATTTTATTACGGATCCCTAATTTTCCAGAGTACAGCAAATGGTAAGAAAACAATAATCCAAAAATAAAATAATTAAAAATATTACCAGCCCAGTTATTTTTGCGAACATTCTCATCTGAACTCATTTCTATTTTCGGGGAAAATAATTATGTCTAAAGTGGGCGTTGGAGTGGGTGTTGAAGACAGTTCTTTAATAATTATTTTAAATCACATTGATTTTATTTTCGTAGTCATAATAGGTTGCTATCTATAGACAAATTCTAATTAAGTACTTAACCCGTCAAGTACCGCGCAAATCCTATGTAATACGATACAATAGAAAATCAATTATTGTGTCTCATTAGCGGAGCTTGAGAGATTTGAATTAAGAATTTGAGATAATTTTCAAGTTTTGGAACAATAAACTGGATTTCATACCTAACAAAGTTCAAATTCCATTGTAACCAAAAAACTTATTAGGACCTTTTTGTTACAAATGGTCATTGTGGCGATGGAATGTGAGTTTATGAAAACTGAACAAAAGTTTGAGAGTCCTAGGACTACCTACTCATTATTGTACGACTCGACTAGTTACTTGTATATGTTACCGGCAATTTGTATAATCCGGTATTCTATACAATACTTATGTATGTATGTATGTATGTGTGTATTTTATACTTTGCCTAGGCATTCTATACAGTACCGAATGCAGCCGGCAATGTGTGAAAAATACGAAAGCTCGGGGTGCCTTTCGCTCGCTCTTGCATCCTATGTCGACGTAGGCCCACTTTGTGGGGCTCCTATTCCTGTGTGAAGGGTTTAAAGTAACCTAACCAAACCTGAACTCGGGATTCGGCATATTTTAAAACAACAAGCGTGTGGAAGACGTCGCTTGTAAAACGCGGAATCATACAAATTGCCTGCGATATACATGTTCGTTTCTTGTATGGTACTTACATAACATTGATAAATATAGACCAAATCTATTTAATTTACACATTGCCGTTGAACCAGTAGGTATTCTATGCAATCCCTGGGAAATGTATACATTACCTAGTCAAAGTATGTAACGGACAATAATATTCATAATATTTCATACATTGCCTGCACGCCTGAATTATACAGATTATACCGGTAACATATACCTACAGCATAACAATAAGCATGGCGATGGCGGATTAAGGCAAATCTGTGTGGCTTTAGGTATTAGGTAGTCTGACCTAGCTCAACCTGGCCTGGCTTACTATTTAGACGTAGATAATGTACCTATATCACTTGATAAGGTCTATCCTAATATTGTATTGTAGATATAATTGTTTATTCTGTTGAAGAAGCAGGCCATCACTTCGTAAGGAGCGTTCTTTTGTCTTCTAATAACCAACATTGTGATCATCGATCTGTTCGCCATGCTAGATTTAAGGCCACATTCAGTCCTTATTCATATTTCATACATAATCCATACTTACTACATCCATACTAATATTATAAATTCGAAAGTAACTCTGTCTGTACTTTTTTACGCCAAAACCACTGAACGGATTTTGATAAAATTTGGCAGAGAGATAGCATTCCGGGGAAGGACATAGGATAGTTTTTATTGACATACTTCGCGGGCGAAGCCGCGGGCGGAAGCTAGTAGGTACATTATAAATGCGAAAGTGACTCTGTCTGTTACCTTTTCACGCCTTAACTTACTGAACCGATCGATGTTAAAGGGGTTTGAAGATTTTTGTATTATGGAGCCTGAAATAGATAGTGTCCGCCATTTTGTTTTTTTTTAATGGCGGCCATGCATGAATCCTATACAGAGTTATTGGTAAAACATTAACAACCTCTTAAGAGGTAATTGTACTCATCATTATGAACAACTTCTATTAAGGGACCAAACCTGAAATCGCGAAAATAATCAGCTGTTCCCTACATTTATGTTCGTATAACTCGTCAAAATGTAGGGAAAAACTGTTTTTTTTTATAGCTCACATCAATATAAACAGACCAAGATAAGACCAAACCCCATAAAGAAAGTTGATCACGTGACATCGATATTTTTCAAACTTAAAAAAATCACAACTGCGCGAAAGTTAAGTAGGTAGGAATAGTAATGCCGCGGACCTTCAAAGCCCTTTAACTTGCGTGGTATTGTTACCTATGCGACGCTATGTCCTTCTTCATTTTGTATATTATCACCATTGTTATAATATATAAGTATGTTTATCAGTTGTCTAGTACTCATAACACAAGCTCTGCTTAGCTTGAGACTAGACGGCGTTGTGTGATAGTTGTGGAATATTATTATTATTATTATTATTATTGTTGCGTGCGTTTTCATGTAGACGCCAGCACATCAAGCTACCCAAAACTGTCAAATGTTCCCAATCAAATTTGAACCTTATACTTTAGCGATAAAGTTGGAAATCTATTAAAGAAATTTTGACATATTGTAGTAGTTTGACGTGCTGGCGTCTGTACAATTTTGTATTGTTTAAAATCTTTTTTAGATGTAAAAATTATGATATACAAAATACACGCAGACAAAGTCGTGGGTAACAGCTAGTATAATTTTCATAATATTGTAATAACACAGGCTTTCACGTACCCACAATAATTGCCGATTTGTGTTTATTTTATTAATGATTAATTAATCCAATAATACCAATCATCTAAACCCATTTACCATTATTGCACTTTTGTTTATAATAGCCGGCCATTAACAATCTCAATTACATGGACGTAATCAACGCTGTAGCATAAACATAAATTAACATCGACTATTGTTAAATTATAGAGCAGTAGAATGAGGCAGGAAATGTGTGCACGCGAGTAATGGAACATGGTATGATGACATGCATTCATGATATCATCTGTAGGTAAAAAACGGGTACATATATTTGAATGTCGAACATTAAAATACCTACGGGTAAAATATCAACGTTCAAAACATCGAAAATTTAAATTTCGATTGTATCGTAATATCGAAAATTGTTATACCTAAGCTTAAAATGTCTAACATTGAAATGCCGAGTGATAAAAATATCTAATGCTTAAAACTATCGATAGTCATTATACCTAAGTTCAAAATGTTAACGTTAAAAATACCTACATAATCAGCCTATAATGTTCCCACTATTGGGACACGGGCCTCCTCTCTGTGAGAGGGAGTGGGCCGTAATCCCCCACGCGGGCCCAGTGCGGGTTGGTAGATGTCACATGTCTTCGAATTTTTGGTTCTAGGACATGCCGGTTTCCTCACGATGTTTTCTTTCACCGTTTTGAGAGCAGTGGTGATGATATAATTTACACAAAGTAAAGCGCCTGTCTGGGTTTGAACCTACGACCTACAACTCGTAAGTCGCGGCCGTCACCACTTGGCCACCACTGCTCTCATTAAATTTTATCTGAGATTATGAACACTGCTATAGACAAAACTATAACTCGGACAAACACAGATAAAATCAAACTTTTATGCACAATATAACGAACAGCGGTGCTATTCTGTAAAAATCTCACCGTGAAAACTTAGGTGAAGTGAGCGTGGAGTGAGCTGTCAATAATGTCTATTCCTGGCAAAAACCAACTCACTTCACCTAAGTTTTCACGGTTAGATTTTTACAGAATCGACCGGCTGGACTAGTGGTTAACTCCTTTGATGCGAGCACGAAAAGTGATGATGACTTCACATTTCCATAAAGATCAGTCGTAACAGCTATTAGGCCTGTATTTAGCCGCACTCCCGACCGACCGAAGTTAGAATATTAATGAGGCCATGTCACAACTGCCGAGAGTTTGCGAACAATATGCCGCAGTACCACATTAACTATCGATGTTTGTGCGCACACGCGTTTGGAATTAGGGGTATCAATCTGTGATTAGATTAAAGTGAAGCGCCACTCGCGAAATTCAAATTTTCTATTTTTTTTTGCAATTTGCAGTTAGTGTCATGTTCCCGGCGGGTGGCGAAATTAGGGCCGTGTCGTCACTCGAGCAGCCAAAGAGGTGGCACGCAGTATGCGCGCCTTAATGGAAGGACGTGCGGTCGTGGGCCCGCTCACAGGCCCGCTTGACATGGCAGGCTGATACCAGTCGGGGTGCGGCGAATGTACAAGTATTTCCCGGGCCCCCAACTCATGGTACTAGAAGGAAAAGTGGGGTTTTAGTCCGTAGGAGTCCGACATAAACCTCCGTTCTACCCAGACGGAGGCTATCCATGAGGATTTCACCACAAAAAGAAACGTAGTGTCATGTTGAATGTTAATTAAAATATGATTCGCGAGCGTAACAAATATGACTTTACAGAATTATTATATTATACAAAAAATTTAAGAAAATTTGAATTTCGCTGGTAGGTAGCCAGTGAAATTCAAAATTTCTTACGTTTTTTCGCATCCCTCGAGCAACCGCTGAATGAGGGTAGACCAGGATCGTTGCAGCGAGGCTTATGACTACCAGGACCCTAATTAAAACTGATAATACGACATATTTGTTAATAAATTACAAAATCGGCACATTTTCACGAAAGGTAATAAAGCAAACAATGTTTGAAAGGATTTTGTAAAATTGTCGGATTGTCGCCTCTCACCTGTCGCCTGTCGGTTTAATTAAATAGGCCCCTATATATAAACTAAGGTGGTGGAATTTTACAAGTACATACCTGAGTTTGTCACATAAGTGTGTATATGTAATGTGTGTTTTTCATGAGAAGCTGTTGTCTATGACTAAACCCAAGTACCTGTATTCCTCCACCACCTCAATGTTTACACACTCACACAACGGAGTTATTCCGTTCTGATCCCCTGAACCCCTCCTCCACCCCCCATCCTCGATCCCCTGCTTGTTCTTCTTCTGTTTTAATCTCTGTCTTATCCACTATAAACTTTCTCATTCAAAGTACACCCACATTTCGCCAGTTACGCTAAAATTCCAACTTGATGGCAAAAAATCCAAATTCCGGGGAGCTTCTGTGAATTTCCTAATGGGAAAATCCAATAACACTTTTCCCGACATGGGTATCGAATTCCAAGACCCGACACCGTTACAGGGTACTTACCTTTGCGAGGAAACGATGCCTACAGTTACGGAAGCATTCACCTCTAATTCAGTTATAGGGTATCTTTTTGGGGCCTAAAAATGCTCAGTTTCATACAAATTCTAACAGTCAAAACATCCCGCCATCCCGTTCCACTTTCTCGGTAACGCTCTCTGAATTCCAAACGGGGCTCAATTAGTCCTCTGTGAGTAATTACTGGAACTGTTCCTCTGCTTCACCTGACGCGAATCATAAATGTTCGGACAGTCACATGTTTTCCAACAAATTGATTGATTAAATCCAATTTCTATTGTGATGGATTTAATTAATGGATTACGAATTTTGGATTGTTTCAAATGTTAGGCCGTAATTAATATATTTGGTCGTTATGTATAGAATCGAAACAATACATACCTACTTCAGAATCTGTTTTGTCAATAGTATATTATCGCGTTGGTATTTTTAAACAACCATTAGCCTTAATACACGTACAATCAATGTCCGACACTTACTTATTATCAGAAAGCTTAACAGCCAAATGAACCTAAAGACATTTGTGTATTATACAGCGAAATATCCGTATTTTTATTACTATTTACCATCAATTTTTTACTTAACAATACCAACTAGAGCAAACTCTAACTTAAATTATTTCAATTAAACCATTTAAAGGCACTTTGTAATGTCAAAGGAGTCGGTAATTCAGAAAGATGAAGCTAGTTGCCCATTCCAAAGCGTAGTTCTTATGGAGAAGAACGGACAAGAAACTCCATGGACGCTCTTACAAATGATATTGTTACAAAACATTAACAAGTTATTATAGGTACCGGCTGACTTTTTTTACCGTCTGGACAAAAATAGGGTATAAAAGGTGAACTGAGTAAAAAGACGCACATCTATATTCCCCCTAATATTATTTCCTACTTTAAGTTCCTCTCCCTCTCACACTCTATCACTTAGCAGTACATACAACCACAAAGCTACCCTGTAGTCCTACACTTACGAATGCACTCAATGCACCTTTTGACCATTCAACCGGAGAATATTAAGATGCCGCGGTAGAAAAGTGTTGACCTATATTTTGTCGATGAAAAATGTGAAATGTATGTGTCTTTGAAAAATGGAAATATGTATGCGAGCGACTTCATGGCTTTAAATCGATATCCGCGCTATAAATGCACTTTGCTATTTGTTGTTTAGTGTAATTTTATGTTATACTAGCTTTTGCCTGCGTCTTCGTTCGCGTGGAAATTGTAAGATACACAATTTATATATGTCACGGCTAATAGCCGAAGTGCGGCTACACCTAGTTTTAGCCGGCCGAAGTGCGGCTACACCTAGTTTTAGCCGGCCACACGCGGTTCGTGTGTATTTCGGGAGGCGACATAGGATGCAAGAGCGAGCGAAGGGCACCCCGAGGTTCGGTTTGGTTAGGTTCCTTTAAACCCCTTACACAGAAATCGACGTAGGATGCAAGAGCGAGCGAAGGGCACCCCGAGGTTAGGTTTGGTTAAAACTAGGTTTAACCGCACTTCGGTCATTAGCCGTAACGTATATAGGTCGCCCGCTCACTTCGTTTTCGCTTAGCGTTCTTTCCAACTTTTTTTTCTTTTTGCTAGGCTCCTAAGGGTCTTAGCGTGATGCCTAAAAGTCTATAACTATATATACTATACTTCCTCAAGAATTGCGCTATACATTGCAAAAACAATTTTTCAAATCCAACTGGTTTCCAGAGATTAGCGCGTTCAAACCAACAAACGAACAAATTCTTCAGTTATACTGAATCAATTTTTTCTATTTGACTAAACTATAGTGGTATGAGGAACAGCATGTCAAGTTCACTCAACCTCCATAGAAAAGGGAGGATCCTCCGACCCAGACGGGTGTTGTGTCTGGCGGGCAACTGCCCGTCTGGTCGGAGGATCCTCCCAAAAACCACCAAACCCTTGCTCAAAGACGAATGCACAATTGCTTTTATTTGCAAATCTAGACATTCATATTGTCCTAGGGTCTCCTTATATTTAATTCGTTTCGTGTTACAATAACTGTTCTGTTCGTTTTAGTTGTCCTTTGTTCTTGTTATCGTTCAATTCGTGTTGTAATTAAGGAAGTGCCGAGTTAGGCAGAAATAAAAGTCATTGATAAAAATCGCTTTTATTAAATCTACCCCGTAACACTTCAAAACTTAGCATATGCAGGCTAAATAAGCTTGGATATAGCTATAACATTCAGATCTTCACAATAAAAGTCTGTCACTCCAATCTAGTTTTGATGGAGATAAAACTTTCACCATCATTCTAAAATGGATTTAATGTCGTACCTTTTCTGCATTTTTTTTTTTTTTTGCGGATGGGAAATCATCAAATGACACTCCCTTCCGCTCTGGGTGGAGCGGAAGGGAGTGTCAGACTCTTAATGACTAAAACCCACCCGTGTTCCTTCCTTAGCCCTTTATGTTCCGGGCCAGCGGTAACCCTTTCGGACAATCCCTCTGACCCGGCAGGCTTCGGCCCTATGGGGCCCCTCCTCGATGCTGACATCTCTTTGAGGCGCGCGTGGAACACGTACGCGCCGTCCGGCACGGGCCTGGTCCTGATCGGACGGTGAGCTACCCATTACTCTCTGCCCGCAGGCCCGCGCCTACGGTGGCCGGGAGTCGTCGCGCGGCTCCCGACGCCCGGAGCGTCTCCCGCGGCGGCTGGGACGGGAGGCTCTCTCCCTGAGCCGTCCCGCCACCTCCTTCGCTAGCATGACTGCTTCGCAAAAGGAGGTGACTGCCTCCCACTCCCTCTCGCCCCGGACCATGGCTTGCACCAGGGCCGGGCGCGAGAGGTCGCCGCCGCTGCCGATCGCCTCTACGAGGACACGGCGGAGCTCCGCCCAAGCGGGGCAGACCTCCACCGTGTGCTCCACCGTGGACTCTGGGCGTTCCTGGCAATGGTGACACCCGGGCGTTTCCTCCCGCCTGATGATGTGCAGAAACCTCCCGAAACTTCCGTGTCCGGTGAGGACCTGCGTCAGGCGGTAGGTGAGGGCGCCGTGGCGCCTCTCTAGCCACTCCTCAAAGAGGGGTCTTATCGCCGCTATCGCGGCGTGCCCTGCGCTGGGTTGCGACAGTCGTTCCTTCCATGTCGCCATGAGATCGCGCCGGAGCTCAGTCCGCTCCGCAGCGATTTGCCGCGGAAGCGGAACTTCCCCCCGGCTTAGTGCCTCCGCGCGCCACTCATACACGCGCGCGAGGACTATCGCCTCCAGATCCCATGGCGGCAGTCCGGCAATGAGGCTTGCCGCCTCGCCAGAGATCGTGCGGTAGCCCCGGATAAGCCTTATGGCTACCACCTTCTGGGGCGCGTTCAGGTAGTGGGCGGCTCGCCGCCGCAGTGAACGCGCCCACACCGGGGCCCCGTATAGGGCCATGGACCGCACGACCCCCGCGTAAAGCCTCCGGCAGGAGGCGTTTGGCCCCCTCAGGTTGGGCAAGAGCCGCTTGAAGGCGGCCCCGGCCCGTTCCAGTTTGGGGGCCAAACGTCGGAAATGCTCGACGAAGTTCCACCGGCTGTCGAGGACGAGACCCAGGTACCTCATCGTTGTCTCGACGCCGATGTGAACCCCTCCTACCGTTAGTTGGGATCCCGATGCTGGCGCGTTCCGGGGCCCATGAAACGACATGGCCTCGGACTTGTGCAATGCCACCTCGAGACCCAACTGCCGGATCCTCTCCACGACTATCGCAACCCCGCGTGTCATCGCGTCGGCCGCCGCCTGATGCGACCTCCCCTGCGCCAGGACCAGCGTGTCGTCAGCGTAGCAAACCACGCTGACGCCATCAGGGAGGTCGGCCCGCAGCACCCAGTCGTAGCCGATGTCCCACAGGAACGGCCCCACGACCGATCCCTGCGGGACACCGCACGACATCTCTCGCCGGTTCCACTCCCCATCGCAACCGGGGTAGCTGACGGCTCTGTCCGTCAGATACGCCTCGACTATTCGACGGAGGTAGGGCGGCACCCGGTGATACCGGAGTGCCTCCACAATGCAGCTCCAGGGCAAGGTGTTGAACGCGTTGGCGATGTCGAGTGACACCGCCACGACGACCCCACCCCGGGACACCGCGTCCCCCGTCGTGAGGGCTCACCTTTTCTGCATTGAATTTTAATTTGCTTTGTATTGGCACTATTAACCTATAAAAGCCTAGATGTTTTGGAAATATCCAACTCTTTTGGCCGAACGAGCAGCCACACTAATGGAAACAACATCAAAGCGACATTTAGGTCCGCTATCTCGAAATTCAGACTTATTTCAAAGGCTGAAATTAAATGAAATGTTTATTTCTGTAAGTAGATCTTTTAGGACACTTTTACACATTTTTTGTTGGTCAATATTATAAAACTAGATGGTGCGGGCATTTCCTAGCTGACTGATCCTTGAGAAGAAATGCCGAAACAAACTCAGAGGTAATTGTCTCTTTTTAAGGATTAAACATTATATTATTAGGATTTTATATGTGCCTAACAATGCAAGGACATGTATGGAAGGGCCTTTTGAAGAAAGATCCATTGCAGCTTTGAGTTGATCTATCCCAACAGATGCATGCATCAGTCATCGTGTAGCTCAACCCATTTTAGGGAGATCAACGACCCGTCATACTTCGCTAACAGTTATAAAGTCATGTATTCAATCTAGACTGTACTATAACTCCCAAAACATAATAAAAAATTTACGAGCCACCATTCCAAATAGCACCTACAACATTGCCAAATGTTGGTCCAAACATTTGCTCTTATAGAAGTCAAAAATATGCAATTTAGAAATTCACTGATGATGTTTTGGTTTAATAATAATGATTGTCAAAAATTCTCATAAAAAATTTAAATACCGAAGTCAATAATGAACATCGTTGCAATACGAAAGTATCAAAGTTATTATCATTAAGAAGTCACAAGGGTCGGCAAAGAGGAATGAAAGCTTTGACACGGTCTACAAGGCACTTTTGCCTTTGCCTTTGATTTCAAACGTTGGGCCGCTTTGGATCACTTGGTCTCGCCCAATATATCTACGGATATATATACATCCTCTTTCTTACACTCCATAAAATCGGTCAAGAGTTATATGAATCAAGCTGAAGGTTAATAGCAGAAGATATACAATGTGGAGTCGACTAAACGAAAGTAAATGAAAACACTGACAATACTAATGCATAGGATCTAACATCGAAATTGAAAACGTGATTTTTTGACTACAGGTTTTGCCAATCTTTGACTAGCTAAGTGGCTAAACTATTGGATGTATTTGTCGTCTTCACCTTGTTACGATACTATGCAATGTTTAAATCTATCCTGATGAATCATTATCGCAACTGGTTAATTGACAGTAAACGCATTCGTCACAGACCTTCGTTTGGGCTTCCCCAAACGAAGGTCTGTGACGAATGCGTTTACTAATCAAGTCACTGATCAGTAAATTAGCATTGGAGTCTCGTGTTATCTGATTCACAATCAGCCTTTAATGTTCCCACTGCTGGGACATAGGCCTCTGTCTGTCTCTGTGAGTGGGAGTGGGCCATAATCCACCACGCGGGCCCAGTGCGAGTTGGTGTATGTCACATTTCTTCGAATTTATAATTCTAGGACATGGCAATTTCCTCACGATGTTTTCCTTCACCATTTTGAGGCAGTGGTGATGAATTTAAATACAAAAAGTGAAGTGACTGTCTGGGTTCGAACGAACTCGTAAGTCAGAGCTGATACCATTATATCTGACGATTATCTGATTAGTTTACCAAATATCAGCACGCATTCTTCTATATATATAAAATTCAAAGTCCTGGCTAACTGATATGTCAACGCACAGCCTAAACCGCTCGTCCTAGAGACATGAAATTTGGAGGGTGTGTTCTTTGTCAAGGTAGGTATCCACTAAGAAAGGGTTTTTCGAAATTCCACCTCTAAGAGGGTGAATGGGGGGAGGGTGAAATTTCACGCGGACGAAGTCGCGGGCAGAAGCTGGTCTGAGATAACAGGAGATTATTGAACTGAGATAACAGGAGATTATTGAACTGGCACATGCATTTTGCAAGTTCAGGATTTCACCATAAACTTGGTATCGTACTTATATTAGAATTATGTTTTACGAACAACCATTCACTGCCACTCCCAGGCAATGCAAAGTTTTGTTGGGTTTTTGTCCAATCCTTCGGTTTCATCATCATTATTTGAATGGTTATTCATAACTTGTGAATAACCATTCAAATGTTTATAATAATGATCATGATAATATCATGTGTTATGTCAATGCCTATTAATGACCTAAACATATTCTTTTCATTCAACTTTCACCTTCTGCTTTCAATGTATTTTAAAGAAACAGCAGGGTAATTGCGTAACACACTAACAGCAGCAATTGCTTTAATTTAAACACACTAACAGCAGCAATTGCTTTAATTTAGACAGTTCAACAACATTCATTGCGTTATTTACGTTGTTGAGCAGACAAATTTTTCGAACATACGAAGCAATGGATCAGCAATATCCTCCGAAATGATTCAGATTATCACATTGATAGTGCCCTTTGATGATATTTTATTGGTATTTTTATCTTTTGTACTTTCGTAGGTATCACACTAATATTATAAAGGCGAAAGTTTGTTAGTGTGAACGAACGTAGTAAACTTTCGCCGTAACGTACAGTCAACAAAAGTGATAAGTATGCAGGATCGTCGGATATTGTTGAAGTTTAGTAAGAAACCAATGGATGTTTTCGAATAAAATTTAATTGTATTAATATAAAACAAACAACTCATTTATCAAATTAAATTTTAGTCGACAACATCCATCGGTTTCTTACTAAACTTCAACTATATCCGACGATCCTGTAATTATCTCTTTTGTTGACGGTACATCGCGGCAATGAACTTCGCAACTATGATTTACACTCTGTGTTTGTACATATGTTTGTTACTTCTTCATGCACAAACTACTATACGGATTTGGATGAAATTTGGCACAGAGACAGTTTATAACCAGGATTAACACATAGGATATCCCGATATTCCCACGGGATCGAACTTTATGCGGGTGAAACCGCGAGGCGCTGCTAGTGAACTTTGTGGCTAAGTAAATAATTATTATATAGCTAATTAACGCTTAGCTTTAGGAACAGGGACGCCTAATTATAACATGAATATTTAGAGCAAGTCTCTGAACACACTCGGCAATTTGTGTTTACGTAATTACTTCATTTTCACAAAGTGTTTCTAAAGACTGATGTTTTAATAATTATGGAAACGGAATTAGGATACTTTTGTGGCTAAATTAAAATATTTTATAATTAACGCGCTTAGGGAAGTGGTAAAATTCATTAAGTAATATCTAAACTTCTAATATAATAAATAGGATATAATTTGATTTTTTGTGTGTTTCCTTGTTACGCTTTCATGCTAAAACGGCTGAATCGGATTTGGATGATGGAATTTGGCACATGGATATACCATGACCTGGATTAGGATACAACAATAGCGTTTCTTGCGGATCACATGTAAAAATACACACAATCCTTATAGAATTAGTAACAACAACTTAAATGTTAGTAAAACTTACAAACTAACCTAACAAAAAAGTAATTTAAAAAAATTAAACCGACTTCAAAAAGAAATGAACTCTAAATTATGAAATAACTTGTATTTTCGAAGTCGTTGTCTTGTCCCCCTGTATATATAAATATTTACAATATAAAGGCATGTACCACTACCCACTGCTGGGACACAGGCCTCCTCTCAATGAGAGGGAGTGGGCCGTAATTCACCACGCGGGCCCAGTGCGGGTTGGTGGATGTCACATGTCTTCGAATTTTTGGTTCTAGGACATGCCGGTTTCCTCACGATGTTTTCCTTCACCGTTTTGAGAGCAGTGGTGATGAAATAATTTACACAAAGTAAAGCGCCTGTCTGGGTTCGAACCTACGACCTACAACTCGTAAGTCGTGTCCGTGACCACTGGGCCACCACTGCTCGCATGTACACAACACATATTAAAAAAAACTTACACAATAATATACTCCATATTATTACGTCTCTTGGCTCTCAATCTCCATTATTCCGACCGACATAGCACATTATCACGTCACATAACCCTTTGAAACTTCATTCCTAGGCACTAGTTGGAAAACGTGAATAGACAAAGTCAAGTGTAATTTAAACTATTCCAATATATAGGAACTTAGTTCTAAGAGAATATAGGAATATTTTCCATACGGATGTGGAGAACACAATACGGCTATCTGTGTGTTTCCACATGAGCAGCGTGTTAGCCGGGTAAAGGGCACAATGGAACTATAGCCAACTCACTAACTTGAAGTGGGTATATTTTGCATTTTCTGAGCCCGGTTTGAAAGGAGTTTTAGATGTTGGAGTGGTTATGAATTGTTTGGTTTATTAAAGTTGATAATACTAAGTAGGTCAGGAGCGGGCTTGTGGTAAAAGTAATAAGCACGGTTCGATCGATCAGGTTAAGCTACGCTTGTCCGTGGCCGTGGATAGGTGACTATCTTTACATACCAAGACCCCTCCGTTCCTCGGAAAGCAAGTTAAGCCGTTGGTCCCGGCTGACATTCGTCAGTTGTATCTTTGACAGTCGTTAACGGGTGGCCAGAAGCCCGAAACTTTAATAACCAGTCTTACGAGTACCAAGGGGTATCGTATTACCCAGTCACTGGGTTGTAGAGGTCAGATAAGCAGTCGCTCCATGTAAAATACTGGTATTCAGGTGCATCCAGTTAGACTGGAAGTCGACCCCAACACGTTGGGAAAGGCTTGTAAAAGTTATTTCGATTTCCTATTTACAGAATATACAATTTCATTTCGTAAAAACTACGAAGCTGGGGCAGGTCGCTAGTTTGTGTAAATGTATTTTTCTCTGATGCTGGATGCGTCAAGCTGAAGACAGGGCGCTATGGCGCTCATTAGGGGAGGCCTATGTCCAGCAGTGGACTGCTATAGGCTGATGATGATGATGATGATTTTTCTCTCAAATATTTTGTCACCATACCTAAGTTTTGATCAAATTAAAAATACATGTATTTTGCATATACTTTGCTACATTTCATGCTAATATGACTTTAATATGTCAAAATTTAGAAAAAGAATGAGAAAATATCACATTATCCTATGCCTGCCAAGCCTAGTTTCCGGTTTCGTGGTTTCTTTTGAAAACTCTCGACACCGCAGATTTGCGCAGTTAGACGGCCCGCAAAAGTCTGCGGGAGATGTTCACATGTTTTTAGGTTTTAAATAGAATGAAGCCTAACCTCGTATGATTTACACTTTACATCCTAATTTTGGATTCTATACTTTAAATTAAACAGATAACATTAAAAGGTTTATACTGTTGATTCCCGATAACGTCTTCAATTAGGCTCTGCCGATTGAGTTAGGATTGGGTTGGCGGTAATATTAGTAAGATCACGATGCTATGCTGGCCAATGAACTACGGTTTTCTGTGATACAAGGCCAAAACTCCTGAAATAATAAGAAATACGGATAATAATCGCGACAAACAATAACACCACTCTAATTATGTAACAATAAATGAAAACGGTTAAAAAGACGATAATAATTCCACAGCAACACAGACCCGGAAATGTCTTAACACAATAAAGTCCAATGCTATAAAAATATTCTTTGTTTTGTACGAGAATAAAACTGGCGACTCCTAATCCGATAACCACTGTCTAAAAACTACTCAATACTTATTGCCATTTCAAACACCTATTATTATTAGCCAAAATATGACTCACAGCTTATCAAATGAATTAAAAAAATATATTACCAACGCATTTTTGAAAATCAAAGTACAGACGCCGCACATTAAGCTACAACAATCTGTCAAATTTATTTAACATATTTTCAACTTTATCGCTAAAGTATAAGGTTCAAAGTTGATTCGGAAAATTTGACAGTTTCGGGTAGCTTGATGTGCTGGCGTCTGTACGTCTGACTTTCTTTGACAGTATTCTTCTGTGTCGTGTCGATGACACGACACTTGTATTAAATTCTCCCCAAAAATTTGCTACTTCTACTTCGCATCGTCGGTTACAGCACAGAGGTCGCTATGAATGCATTTGTTGCGGCTCCTAGTGCAGGATAGGAGGTGGGACCGAGCTGCTTCCGTACCGTCAAGATAGCCCCATTTTTCAACGTTGTAGTAAGTTGTAGACATTGACAGTAAAGCCACAGACGCATGACTGTGTGTATGACTGTGTAGTGCGTAGTTCGGGATACACCAATCAAACAAATCAGTTCAGGACTGCATTAAATCACAACGAATTTTGATTGGCTAACACTGCATCAGAAGCCGTCACCACACGACACAACACTACCTAATATGAATCCGGCTTGAGTTGTATGAAATGGCTTTAAAAGTGCAAACTGACGTAGTATGTCAATTTGATAAACACATTTTGCTTCTCACAGTACTACCATACTAATATTATCTATTCGAAAGTAACTCTGTCTGTCTGTCTGTATGTTACCTTTTCAGGCCTAAACCACTGAACGGATTTCGGTAAAATTTGGCAGAGAGATAGATAATATCCCGAGAAAGGATATAGGATAGTTTTTATCGACATACCTCGCGGGCAAAGCCGCGGGCGGAAGCTAGTTTATACATAAGCCTCTTCGTGTCGCATTCTACGCCAAAATAATGAAGAACATAACAAACAAAGAGAATAAATACAACGTGGGTGTTAATTTATTGAGCCTCTGTCTAACGAAGCATTACATAATCTACCCTCAAGCATGTTACTTTCACTAATGTTATTAGTACGATGAACACAAAATATTGCAATCATTTATTAAGGTTATTTTAGGACTTTCTCGTAACGCTTTAGTTAGTAGGTAAGTAAGACTTTGAAGTCAGTTGTATGTGTCGGCACCCTAATTGCTTACCACACTGTCCTGTCAATCATAATATGAATCATTTTGAGGGAAGACTTCACATTATATTCGAACAATACTGCCCAACATCGTAAATAACGCAGTGAATGTTGTTGAACTGTCAAAATGAAAGCCATTGCTACTGTTAGTATATTACGGAATTACCGATGAACGAACTTCTTCTTTTCTTCGTTTAAAGGTCCTTTTTTAATCATGCAAAATGAGAAGATTTAGGAACTTTGAACTTTGTTTTATACAGCACAGGGTATCATTACCTACATAATCTCTAAACGAGATTTCACGAGGCCCAAAAAGTATATAAGAAAGTATTCTAATTTCTAGGCCAGAAACCAGATAGCGTTTTATATAATCCCTGCAATCTTGTCAGACGTAACCAACTACCCAGTTCATACAGTTCGCCGAGGCTAGCATTCAATTACAGCGATCGGGAGACGCTATTTGTCAAGCGATTCAATCAAGTGCCTAGATAGGTCACGATAATTTAACATTCAGTCTTCGTACCTATTAGTAGTTATGTCGATACGGACACCTGAGAGCCTAGACATAGTGAAATTCTATCAGCGATAACTATGGAGAATCCAAAAATGTATTGGATGGACTTAGACTACTGAAAAGCTTATGTCAAGCCTGTTGAAAGTCGTTGTAGAAGTACTAAATGCTTTAAAAGCAATTGCCACTTGTCTATGAACATACAGGTTCTAATTAAATTATTCAGCGAAACTTTGCATACGTGGTGGGTTAACACACGATGATACAAAAATTAAAAAATATTGAAGACTTTTTTAGGGTCAACGATCGCTGGTAGTGTTGTTACTTGAAGTATGATATTCTGTGATTAAATTACCCATCACGTTTGCGGATTTTGCTAGCTAATTTAATTTGACCCGGTAGATGTTCAGATAGCCTAGTACAGACGCCAGTTTGAACCTTATAGTGTAGCGATAAAGTTGAAAATCTATTAAAGAAATTTGACAGATTGTAGTAGCTTGGTGTGCTGGCGTCAGTACATTCTAAATACTTACCTTTTTGCAATAATTTATAATTTGATAACTTAATTTTTAATGTAATTACTTTTTATGTGACTTTATATATGTGTATTAATTATTGATGTCTTGTTATTTTAAGTTCAATGTAATGTTTTGTAATGTTTTTTCACACCGTAAGGTAAAATGTAGCGGAAACATTGTATTCTGTACCATCATTTTTTTTTTTTTTTTTATACGTTGCTCCACACTAGGAATTACTCCTGTATTGTGGGTGCGTTTACAAACATTTAAACTCACATACACAAACAGCCAGACCCGGAACAACTACTTGTAGGTCATACAAATATTTGTTCCGTGCGGGAATCGAACCCGCGACACGCAGCGCAGCAGTCAATCGGTTAACCACTGCGCCAACCGTGCCGTCGTCAATCTCAAACCTGTACCTACATTGTTGGGAAAAAAAAAATCTGATTCTGATTCTAGTTCATCTAAACTATGTGAAGTCTAGATATACCCAATAATATCATTTTCAGGCACAAAAGTGGAACAAACGTGTTGATCAACTCACAACTCAATCGCAACTGAAACGACCGTAGTCACTGATTATGGTAACAAGCAGCATCCTGCCATTTCTGATAAATAAGACTGCGCAAACAAACCTCATCAAAAGTAGTATTCAGGCTTTTCCGCAACTTGCTAATCCTATTCCGGGTACTGTCAAACAAAGAGATACACTACTTTGTAACAATGTTGTGTGTGCTGACTAGTCGAGTTTTTCACATCGCGTGTCTAAGTTTAAGAAGTTTTTTTTAAAGTAAGTAATAATTTCAGCGTGACAAACAATGAAAAAAAAATTAACAAAAAAAAAAAAAGTTTGAAATCGCGAATCCGCAGTGAGCAAGCGTGGTGATCAATGTTTTTCTCTGTATGATAAGAGGTCTCTGATAATAGGCTGGACATGGGTACCAGCCTATTATTCCTCAAGTTTCCTCTCCCAGTAATCAATGATTGGAGTACAGTCTGCAGAACAGTCGAGCGTAGTGATACGTTGAATATTTTTGCCTGTATACTAAACTCTTTTGCCGTCTGTACCCCAATCATTGATTACTGGGAGAGGAAACTTGCCCAGCTGTGAAACGGCATCTTCTTTGTTTTGCTCCAGTGTATCCGCAACTTTAATACTCTAACTATGGGGTAAACTGTAGTCATAATGGAAAACTCGGAACTTGGAACTCGGACGCTGGTTTCAAACTTTTTGGGGGAACTGAAGTGTGATAGGTCTTAGGAAATGTCTCAAGTGCCTGAGAATTAAACTTTTATCTTTCTCGTAAGTCCCTGTTGTTAATTAGATAGAAATCTTGAGCTCTTGTTCAGTTTTGCGCAGGTTTAAGTAATAAATTATCTCCTGGCGGTATTCAAATTTTCATTTAATTAACATTTTAAGTATTTTTGCCTCCTACTTCACAGGTAGAATTCTTTTAGGTACTTTGTTGTAAACCTCCTCGTAAATTCACTTTGGATGGATAACAAGCGCTTTGTTTATGTTGCGAGTTATTTGCAATAATCATTGATGTATAACGAACAAATTTTGCGCCTAATGCAATACTTCCGTCACGGATTTTGGCATTGCATCAGCTAATCAGAATAGCATTACTGCAGTGATAAGACACTACCCGATCGCGCAAAGCTGCGTCTCAACTGACCATCTTCACTCAAGGCTTTTAGTCATAGCACACGTATCAAACCGGAAAGGGGTCGGCACCGTATCAACTCGAGCGGTTCAGTATTCTTTGTATAAAACTCCCTACTGCAACGCACACTAATCGGAATCGTAACGGAATCGCCTCGCCTCGGGACAAGCTCACGAACCGCGGTGCGGTGCGTTACGGCTCGTCGTCACCGCGCTTACGTCTCTCCGTACCCGAGCTTAGATCTCTTCGTCCACCCTTGCCCCTCTCACCCCTCCCGTAGCCTATATACCTGCGCCATCAACCAGCGGTTGGCGAGCCGTAAGCGCGGCGTCGAATAGCCGTAGCCGAGTCAACGTATCGGAGCTTCTGATCCGCTTTGGTTACGTGCTTACGTTAGGTTGACGCCTGTTTGACGCCGAGGCGAAAGTCGTTACGGTGCTGATCCCTTTCCGATTTGATAAGGGATACAAAATCAAACACCCGGTCAGAATATAAATAGAATTTTATCCGTAAAGCTAAATATCAAGGCAACACTAAGTACATTTATCATCAAAGTCCTCGTTAAGCTGTCCATCCAAAGTTAAGACACAGTTGATCGATTGCGAGCCAGTGGCCCAAAAAAGAGCAATCCGGTATTTAAGTCCCTCCGTAAAACTGTATAACCCCCGTCTTGCCAAAATTGGTGGACAAAAAAACGGGCTGGCGTGCAGCCAAGTCTACAGAGTGGAAAAACTTTTAGTGTTCATATTAACATCATTATAGCAATTACTGTTTCTCTTTTACGCGTTCTAAAAATGTTTGTAACATTGAATAACGGTTCAGGGCTTGCGTCATTATTATGATGTTCCTGCATTTGTGTTGTTTTTTTATAATTTCCAACCCGAAGATATTGTCGTGGACGTCCACGATAATATTGTCACGTTCGAAATCATAAAAGCGCATAAATTTTGTGTCGACCTAAAGTCTCGTTAATAATGTAAATATTATAATTATTGAAGTTAGTACTTATACAAGTGAAATGAACGCCCTAGAATTTCCGCAACCGGAGCACTGCGCGCGTCTCCTAGCGTGTATCGAAGGAGTCACTAGGCTCAGCAAACCAACTGTCAACAGTGCGTAAGTAACTTAAGAGCGTTTACGCCGCGCCGTACGGCATTTCATGCAAACTTTCAAGCCCTTATTTTTCGAAATTAATGAACCGATTTTAATGAAACTGCATAAGCATAAGCAGGATACAAAGGTCTAACAAGTTAAGTCATATTTAAAAAAATATAACTGGAAATCTCTGTTTCTATGGAAAATTTAAAATCGGTCTAATTTGGCTGTAACAATATTTTTCGAAAATTTTCTCTACTAACTTTTTAGACCTTTATATCCTGCTTATGCGTATGAAGTTTCATATCGGTTCATTCACTTCGAAAAATATGGTCTATGATGGAACGAGCGTGCCCGGAAGATGCCTGTTCACTCTTGCTTTGAAGGTAGACGGGTTAAGTGTGGGGGGAACACAGATTTAAATTCAGGGAATTCGAAACCAACCTGCCGTCTTTTATTTCAATAAGGGCTGATTTTTCCATCGTCGGATAACTTTTATTCGAGGAATAAAATTGACGTTTGACAGTTTTTGTATGAAACAATACTGTCAAAATTTCAAAACTATTCCTCGAATAAAGTTATCAGATGACTGAAAAATCAGCCCTAAACTTTATTTTCTATGCCACGAATAGCGTTGTCATGGCAACGTATTTAACCCTAAACAAGTTTTTTAACGTTGAAACTAGGCTAGTCGAAGTGACCCAAAAAGTTGCGAACAAATTCTAAACATTCATCCAACTTGCTCTGTAACTCAACTTGGTTTGCACAAATGAACGAACGTAGTTTATGGATTATGACCATAACAATCTGCAAATTCGAACCGACCTAGCAATCAAATTTACATTTTATTAAGTGCCAGTCATTTAAATTAATGAAAATTTGAAAAGTAGACTAGTGTGCCTGTTATTACTTCACTATTATTCCCAAAGCTAGCAATAAAGGAACCTCTTTTTGGTTGTTAAGTACAATGGAGGTAATTGGCTTAATTGCTAGGCCAGCCCCCATTCTACCGATTCGGAAGTCGAATCATGTCGAAATAAATTCGCCTAATTTCTTTTTGCCCGCTTGCCATGCTGGACCTTTTTTGTTTCGGTAACTGCCCCGTTGGTCTCGTGGTTGCAAGCGCGAATGCTGAGCATGCTCCTGGGTTCAATTCCCGGGTCGGGAAAAGTGTTATTGGGTTTTTTAATTAGGTATTTCTCAGTAACAGCCCGGAGTTTAGAAGTCGGCGGCCGCGGTGTGGTACACCCGTGCCTTGGGCTAACGTTCCTGCGCCTGATGTCTCTCCGGTCGCGTCGGGTTGCCGTTCAATCGGACTATGAGAGTGAGGGACGTGTGTCTGCGCACATACTTTTGCACTATATATCTCCCGCACCGATAGCTAGTCTCCGGGTAGATTTTCATTTTATGATTTATTTTGACAATTTTTGTGAGAAATTTTATTATTTTTTATTAGCTTGGTGGACAAATCAACGACGACTGAGGGGCCGCGCGGGGTAAGGCCCCCGGAATGCGTTCGGATACTTGAATTTAGTTCTTTTGATCGACAAAATTTATCAAACAAAAATCGCCGAAGTTAATGATGAAATCTTTGTGACAAAATTTTAAATGGTTAAATAATAACATAAGGGGTAAATTCCGATGTAACTAATATAGTAATTGTTCAGTATACACTATAATTTTTACATATGGGGTGAAATTAAACAAAATTTAGGCCAGAACTTTGAGTATTCATGAGATCAATAAATGTAGTGTAGAAAATAACGGAGAGGTAAATGATTTCCAGGATAGTTTTTTGTAAGTTTAAATATTTTATCATACTTATATTATGATTTTATTTATTACTAGTTACAAAAAAAAATACAAATTATAAACTGAAGTAAATTTTACGCAATGCTTAATGGATATTTAAGCCTTATTGTGGAAGAACAGCAAAAAATGCTATTTTGAAAATCTACCCCTCCGCTGAGATTTGCCGCCAAGACCGAAATACGGTCTGGAGAACTATTATTATTTCGGTGTAGGATAAATGATTAAAAAGGCTGATTTGTTATGCTAATGGGTATTCATTTAAATGCTTATTTTTTCTTCTTGTAAAAGGGTGCCGTATTGAAAATTATTTGTGTTTATTTCACTGTTAAAGGGATCACTGCTTCCAAACTGCTTCTTTGATTCGATCATCGAAACATTTTTTTAAATTCTCTAAACCTTGTGGTTTTGGCTGCTCAGTTTCACATACTATGAAGAATTGTTTTTGTTTATTTGATACCCAACCCAAGCGTTAGAGTTATTGCAATTAACCTATTTAAGGACACTGAATGAGAAACAATAGAAGTTTTATTGTTATTACGTCTGGGGGCGTTTAGTGTCCCGCAAAGTGTTAATTGTCTACGTAATAACAAGTTCCTCAAGGAAGAGTTCTGGCCGAAGGGTGTTGTGTACCGCCGGTTTTGTGGCCGGCTACATGACACCAGTCAGCGAAACACGACGCAGACACTGCGTGTGCGTTAGTTTTTAGTGTAATTATAATGAATGTATTTATAGTATATATACGTCATATTAATATTGTATTGTATATGTTTATATGAGCCTTGAAACCTGAAATAAAAGAATAAATAAATAATAATAAATTGTCTACGTAATTGTCAGAGGCACGTTCTAAATAAATTATAGTAATTCTTTTGCCCCAAAAACCTCACGTTCAAAAGTAGATCTTAAAATAACATGTTAA
Source organism: Oligia fasciuncula (assembly GCA_963082905.1). Taxonomy (NCBI): domain Eukaryota; kingdom Metazoa; phylum Arthropoda; class Insecta; order Lepidoptera; family Noctuidae; genus Oligia; species Oligia fasciuncula. The sequence continues at coordinate 6,774,104 of OY720395.1, read as the reverse complement.
CTATTAAAATTTTCGAACAGTGGTGGCCCAGTGGTAACGGCCACGACTTTCGAGTTGTAGGTCGTAGGTTCGAACCCAGATAGACACTTTGCTTTCTGTAAATTATTTAATCACCATTTCTCTCAAAATGGTAAAGGAAAACACCGTGAAGAAACCGTCATATCCTAGAACCAAAAATTCGAAGACATGTGACATCTACCCACCAGTACTGGGCCCGCGTGGTTGATTACGGCCCACTCCCTCTCACTGAGAGGAGGCCTATGTCCCAGCAGTGGAAACATTATCTAATAGGCTGATTATGCATTAAAACTTTTCAGTTTTGTCATCGAAATCGAAAAGAAAGGAAGACCATTGAAACACTGCAGTACAAAAAAAAACGAACAATTTCTTTACGAAGTTTCGTTTCGCATTTATGTACCTAACACAGAGTAACACTAATTGAAAAGAACATAGCAATGTCAACATGCAGTCATTACTTTCTTCCTTCACTTGCTCGGAGGTCGGAGATTACTTCCATCGCATTGTTGTTCCCTTGACATGACACATCATTACGCCATGATGCTTTTGCGTAACTGTATATGTATAGGATTTGTAGTGTAGATTTTTGCCGAGCATAGGACGATTGTATGTGTGTATTGTGTCATTGTGTATTTAGATAGTACTATACTAAGTAATAATAAAGCTGAAGAGTTTGTTTGTTTGAACATGAGACTGCCCTTATTTATTTGAGAAATTAAGGTGCCACTAGTCGATATTTTTTCCATACAAATTTCGGGAGAGTATTACTCCACTGTTTGACATTGTGCATCCAAAGTTAAACATGATATCGTTATGACTTATTATTAATTTTATCTGTACGGAAACAATAGTAAAATAAAAAGCCATTAAAAAGTTATGAGCCAACTAAGATTCGTTTTTCTTGCTATTTTTAACTTAACTTTGGGTGTAAATAAGTATTAAAAGAACTGTAAAATCTTTAAAATCAAGTCCGTACCGACAAAGCTCAGTTATCGAAACTTCAATAAACTGTTACTTGTAATTCACTTATGCAGTGGTTTTTTCATAAAACTCGATTTTCTGAAGCACTTTTCGAATTTTTTTACTCGCCTATCAGTTCGGAACGGTGTTTCTGTGCGTGAGAACTAGATGTTGTTCGTCTAGACTATCGTCTAACTGCTCATCACTGATACAGCTCTGTCGGACACGAAGCCAGGTGAGACAGCGTGCTTTTTGGCTATGACCACCAGTAAGTTCGAGCTCGCGATTAGTTTACTCTTAAGATCTTCACAGATTTTGACAAAAAATAACAATCAGCAAGAAAATGGGACAAAAACTTTTTTGATGCCAAACGATCTTGTTTATTTTATGGATCATAAAACACTATTGGACTGAGGTTTGGGTACATGAAAAGTTAGGAATCGCAAAAAAAAACTTTTCCCATAAATTTCGTAGGAAATGAGACTTTTTTTATTACGGACAGACTGACCGCTAAAAAAGTCAGAAGTCGAAAAATCCATCCTGTACCCTTTTCTTTCCTTCTGTCGCCTTTTGTTACTATCGTTACATCGTTATCGTTAAATAAGATGTTGATGTGTCTTGCTTAATAAATAAAATAAAATACTTACCTACCTCTGGCTAACCCGTCAGAGAAACCAGAGGGGGGGGCAATTCTCGTAATTTTAAGAACGTTCACAGTCTGATCTCAGTCTCAATCTGTCAAAAATACCTCTAATTTCCCTACGTTTTGACAAGTTTTTGACGTTTGTTTGTCTCCGGGATGAGACTGCGACTAGATTTTCAACGTTGCAAATTACGAGAATTGGCCTTCAGGTGATATGTTATGTTCTAATTTCAATTTATATTAGTAATCAATGAGGGGCTCGTGGCTAAATAATAACAGCCGCACAGGTCGATCGATCAGGTTAAGCTACGCTTGCCGCGGTTGACCTGTGGATGGGTGACCATCTTTACATACCGAGAACCCTACATGCTTTTTTTTTTTTTTTTTGTGGGATTGGAAATCTTCAAGCGACCCCTCCCGCTCTGGGCGGAGCGGAAGGGAGTGTCAGACTCTTACTGACTAAAACCCACCGTGTTCCTTCAGTTGTCAGGGGCCACGGTATTTCTTTCGAGCACCCCGCGCCATGCTTCTGAAAGCACGTTAAGCCGTTGGTCCCGGATGTCATTCGTGGATATTTGACAGCCGTTACGGGTAGTCAGGAGCCCGAAAGTCTGACAACCAGTCTTACCAAGAGGTGTCGTATTATCCAATACTGGTATTTAGCTGCATCTCGTTAGACTGGAATCCGACCCCAATATAGTTGGGAAAAGGCTTATAGGTAGATGATGAATCAGTCGAAGTCGAATATAATCAGTCGAAAACTAAATTGAAGTCGGTCTTCAGAAACTCTTTTACAAAAGTAATTGTTAAATCTATCTTCTATCTATTTATATAAAAATCAATTGCCGTGCGTTAGTCTCACATAAAACTCGAAAATGGCTCGACCGATTGTGATGAAACTTTGGTAAGTAGTTGTGTGCGCACCGAAAAAAGGGCATTGCAACTAAAAAAAATGTTAAAATGAATATATATCTTGTTTTAATATTATTTTAAACAAGCAGCCCTAAGAAGAATATTGAATTGAAGATCAAAGAGGAAAAAGTTATCGCATATCTGTAATCTATTGTGTTTTTCCGCCAAAGTGATGTGGAATGTGAGATGTGTGTTAGCTAGGCTGTGACGAGATGAGATCGGACATGCTTACTCGCTTGGCAAGATTGCCTCCACTATCTGTTTCATCTTTTGTTTATGAACTCTACAGTCTTTTATTTTTCCCCCATTTTCTAATAATAAATAATAATATTAAAACCTTTATTTTCAGGCTACTTTGGCCCATAGACCTTACAGACTAACATGTATATTATAATAGTACAACGTGTGTTAGTGTATAAACTTAAAACGATGTTAGTAAAACTCACTTCACTCGAGCACTGCCTTTGTGCGATCGTGTGGCACTTGTCCGCGGAAGCGACGGAACATTACACCTTGCGGCCAAAAGTCCTCTGCCGTGACGAGGTGCAGGTAGCATGTAGGTACTCGCACCACGAACGCCTTGAAGTTGACGTTGTGGCGCGATTCCAGCAACTGCACTCTCGGCCTGTACTTGGTCCTTTGGCACACGTACTCCACGATGTCCTCGGCCTTAGTGGTATAGTGTAGGCGGGAAATATACGGGAGTGTTCGGCTGGGCGGCTCGAACAGGGATGTCGGGCTTGTTATGAGCTGTAATAAAATAATAATAATTTTATTATCAGGCAACAAAAGGCCCATAGATAAAATACACAAAATAATCATTATCTTCTTTTCTTCTTATCTTTTCTTTCTTCCTTCTTCTTCTTTCTTTCTTTTCTTAGCTGTGCCGCAGCAGTTCTTGTTGGTTCTTTGTCGGCGCTTCTTCCTCTGACCCGTCACAAAACCGCCCGGTTCGGTTTTCTGTATTCAGGGTCAAATTAAATTAGGTAGCAAAACTCCTTAGACGTGAGGTATCAATATTTACACACAATAAAATATAAACAAAAAAACTGGCCAAGTGCGAGTCGGACTAGCACACGAAGGGTGTACCTACCACAAGGCAAAGACGCCGAAAAAAACACGTTTTTTGTATGGGAAAAAAATAAATATTTATTTTATTCTTTTTTTAGTATTTGTTGTTATAGCGGCAACAGAAATACATCATCTGTGAAAATTTCAACTGTCTAGCTATCACGGTTCATGAGATACAGCCTGGTGACAGACAGACAGACGGACAGTGAAGTCTTAGTTATAGGGTCCCGTTTCTACCCTTTGGGTACGGAACCCTAAAAACGGTTTAATAATTTTTTGTTGGGGTAAACGACCGCTGGTTGTGTTGTTAATTGAAGTATGAGTTGAGAAAATATGTTTTCTTTAGTTTTGACGTGTTGAGATATCGATAACAATACAGTCTGTGAAGTTTACACAAGTAAACTTTGGAGACGTGATTGTTATCGATATCATCATATAATCAGCTTTGTATTGTTACAAAGCTGATTGGTTAACTGATATTTCAAGTGACTACACTAACTGCGGTCGGCGACCTTAGAAAAATAACCCAAAGGTTAAAAACGGGACCCTATTACTAAGACTTCGCTGTCTGTCCGTCCGTCTGTCCGTCCGTCTGTCTGTCACTAGGCTGTATCTCAAGAACCGCGATAGCTAGACAGTTGACATTTTTACAACTTATGTATTTCTGTTGCCGCTATAACAACAAATACAAAAAACAAAATAAAATAAGTATTGAAGGGAGGCTCCCATACAACAAAAGTGTTTTTTTTGGTGTTTTTGCCCATGGTACGGAACCCTTTGTGTGCGAGTCCGACTCGCACTTGGCCAGTTTTATGTTTTATCATGTTGAGATATCGATACCTATCACTTCCGCGGAGTTTTACTAGCTAATTTATTTTGAACCTGTAGTACAGACGCCAGCACATCAACCTACCCGAAACTATCAAATTTTCCCAATCAACTTTGAACCTTATGCTATAGCGATAAAATTGAAAATCTGTTAAAGAAATTTGACAGATGTAGCTTGATGTGCAGATGGCGTCTGTACCTAACCCATGAGTCAGTTCTATTGGCACAGTGGCTAAGTAATTGACTTCAGCGCTACGGGTCGTGGTGTCGATGTCCGTACTAAACAAACATTAGTATAGCCCCTGAAGCTCCGGGCGTTTGGGCATGTGAGATTTGTATGTGCAAACGCATCTATGAAACATAATGGATTCACAATGTAGGGGATCGTTGCCAAAACTATGCTGCGCTGCAATTTGTCTCCCGAATCAAGTGAATCTGCAGTTCAAATCATCGTCTGCCTAGCCTTTTCCCAACTATGTTGAGGTCGGCTTCCAGTCTAACCAGATTCAGTGTGTTTTACTTGGAGCGACTGTTACTTGGTAACACGATACCCCTAGGTCAGTTTGGTTGTCAGACTTTCGGCCTTCTGACTACCCGTTACGACTGTTACAGAGCTTAGTTCGAGTAGTTGCAATAAAGTAAAGCATGTGGGAACATTTTTTTTTCGTCTTTCCATCTGAAATTTCTCAGCAGCAGCCCTGAGTTTGGATTTGTGTCCGGTTAATGGAATTAGGCTCGTCCCCTATTACATGGGACTTATACATAACTGACGAAATGTTGGTGAAGGGATTATAGCCGGACTTTCAGTACATTTGCACCAACCACAATAGAAATCTACGTTCATCACACAATCGTCTTCCTTCTCCAATGACCCACTCACCGCACAGACTTCATTCACTCTTCCTTCTTCATTCAGTCTATCTCTCTGTGGAATGTGCTACCCCAGGAAATCAGTATGACAACCAACCGATTAATTATCCTTTAAAGTTAAGGTTCGCGAGCACATTCATAAGAAGCTGGCAGTATCATCACAACGGTAATATTTTCTCATTGTTTGTCTTATTTCTTTTTAGTAAGTATATTCATGTATTTATTTATATTTATTTGTGCTTATATTTATTATGTAATTAGGTATATTTTATATTCTTGTTTTATGCGTATCTTTATATTGAAAACATTTGTTCCTCAATTTTCATGATTGCACCTACCACTGTTAGTCTCTGCATCACCCAAAGGTAGACTGGTAGAAAATGCCTATGGCATTAAGTCCGCCTCTGTACATATATGTGCTTGAAGTATTATAAAAATAAATAAATACAGGTTTACCTCTGGCTAATTCTTTGGATAACACAGGCGTCATGTAAAATGAGCCTTTAGAAAAAATGAGCCTTTAGAAAAATGAGCCTTTAGAAAAATGAGCCTTTAGAAAAATGAGCCTTTAGAAAAATGAGCCTTTAGAAAAATGAGCCTTTAGAAAAATGAGCCTTAAGAAAAATGAGCCTTTAGAAAAATGAGCTTTTAGAAAAATGAGCCTTTAGAAAAATGAGCCTTTAGAAAAATGAGCCTTTAGAAAAATGAGCCTTTAGAAAAATGAGCCTTTAGAAAAATGAGCCTTTAGAAAAATGAGCCTTTAGAAAAATGAGCCTTTAGAAAAATGAGCCTTTAGAAAAATTAGCCTTTAGAAAAATGAGCCTTTATTTTATCTAAACCTACCATGTTTTGGAATCTGTTGACTATTAGTATTCAGTCGCCGTTTGTTCTGAGACTTATTTTGTGTCATTGGTTTAATAAAAATGCGAATTTAGTACGCGGCACGCATGATGGCGGTTGGCAAATTCTGTGTGTATTGGGACGCTTACTAATATGTTATTGTGCTAATATGAAAGGAGTGCTGGCCCAGTGGTAACGGCCCCAACATGTAGGTTGTGGGTTCGAACCCAGGCGCCGCTTTTCATTGTATAAATAATTTCATCACCGCTGCTCTCAAAACGGTGAAGGAAAACATTGTGAGGAAACCGGGATGTCCTAGAATTAAAAATTCGAAATCACGTGACATTTACCAAACTGCACTGGGTCCGCGTGATTTCTACCACCAACCACCAATCTCTTATGGAAAAGTGTTAATGGTAGAAATCTAACTTAGAAAGATGTATATAATGATTCTAATGCTTATAATTCTCTAAATATGTACCTGTTATTGTCGCGAATCATATTTTGATCAAGATACAACCTGACACTGACCTGCAAATTGCAAAAAACGTAAGAAAATTAGAATTACGCGGTCTCAACTACCCATTCGACTTAATTTTAAGAATAAAACAGCAGCGCGCATGCGCGGCTAGCGAAAAGCCTAGCTTCAGAGCGGCAAACCTATTTGACGCGAAAAATATATAATCCGCCATCTTGGAGCAGCGGCCATATGAATTTAGTGTGATGTTATTAACTTTATCATTTTCTACTCTTCAAGCCCTTTCATTTTATACCCATATTATGAGGGGGTTGAGAAAAAATATGTAATCCGCCATCTTGGAGCGGAGGCTATATTGAAATTATTACAATATTGAGTATTGCACATTATATTGTAACCAGAACTAAAGGTGTACCTATGCAAAATTTCAGCTCAATTGGATACCAACAAATGGTCGAAAAATGGTTTGCAAATTTTTAACGGACAACGTACCTACATACATACATACGAACAGTGCAAGCTAAATAAAAGCTTGTAAAAACCTTTTAAAAATTCCCTATCTCAGTTTAAGGCAAAACTAAAATTTTCTCGAAACTAGCTTTTCCTGAGATACTTTTGCGTTTGCGCTACATGGGACTTAAACATAACTGTACTACAGGAACGCCTCTGCCTAGTCTTTCGGAGATTACAGGTGTGATGTTTTGTAGTATTTCTGTTAAGGGGACTACATGACCTAAAGCGCGGTCACTGTCCGATTGCATAGAAAAGAAAGAAAAGACAACGCTGGTAATTAATTGCAAAATATGAAGCAATTATATCTATTTACAAAAAATCTATTGTTCTAAAAAATTAAAACACTAGTGCTTTAGTATGTTGCTTGTAGAATAATCTGACAAAAAATCAGAATGATTGTATGTATATTAATCTGGTTTTTATTGTAAAAAAAAAGTTTTCAGAGGTATCTTCATGATTTTTTTCTATCATATCACAAATTAGTTGTATTACTCGTACGTTTTCAACACACTATCTACCTAGCATATATCCTGAAGAATATCATATATTTTTCTGATTTTGTTTACTGTAGTTGATCATACATATACTTCTATTACTTCTAAAACTTGCGTTTTCTGCGTTTAGGTCATGTAATCACCTTAAAGACCGCTTACATATTTCTATCATTTGTCCAGACAGTGATGTCCGTTCAATTGTCTATTGTCTCACTGCTAGAACTTGCTTTTCCAACGTATTTGTCTAACATTTTCCGTTCAATGAATAAACTGAAAAATTCAACGTGTGTCTCATTCTAAATTGGACGTAGATGGCTCAATCACTCCCACATAGCAGTGGAATATTGCTTTGCGTTTTAAAAACTACCTAGGTTCGCTTGTTTTTAAATGGAAATACTGTGATGTATGTATTTCTGAACAATTTAGATAGCAACTCTACAGTTATACAAAACAGAAAATTGATGGATACAGGAAATACAAACCATTTTTGTTGCGAATAACTATTTTTTTAAATCTAAAATCAAAACTATGTTCTCAATCATGAGTTGACATACGCTAAGTGTTTTCAGTAAAAGTTTAAATCGAAACATTTTATTTCATTGGAGTGACTTTTGTTTTGTATCTAGAATATGCCACGAATTTACTAGAACTACCGAAAAGGTCGGATAACAGCGGTGGTATTCTGTAGAAATCTCACCGTGAAAACTTAGGTGAAGTGAGCGTGGAGTGAGCTGTCATTAGTGTCAATTCCTAGCAAAAACAAACTCACTTCGCCTAAGTTTTTACGGTGGGATATTAACAAAATCGACCGGCTGGTGACAGTCACTCAAGCATCGATGGTCGCGTGACAGCTGTCTTCTGAAGGCCAATTCTCTTAAAAACTTTAATCGACGAAATCAAATCGAAATCGCAATCTCATCTCAGCAACAATCAATGTCAAAAATTTATCCTAAATTGGTTGTATTTTTTACAGATTAAAATGCGTCAGAGATGAAGTCAGGGGAGCCGCTGTCTTACCACGTCCACGACGAACAGTAATTGCTATATTCTGCCACAATCTTGATGATATTGAAGCTGCTGAACCACTAATACGATGACCTACTCTAGTAAAGCTTATCCTGCGCCGTTATATAAATAAACAATTGACTTCTAAAATTCAAATTAAAATGATCCTATTTCACATAAAGCTACATTTCATAAGTGCCCACTTATGAAACGTTAGAAATAGGTGCACGGTTCCAAATTAGCGGGCATAAAACTCCACTGACAATCTTAAAAATAATCAACAATGTTTCCATATTACAGTTTTAATAGGTACTATTAGAGGCGTAGTGGAAATAAGACGATATTAAGACTTTGCAAGAATAAATGTATTGTAAAAAAGTAATCGTTACAACTTCGCGGTCAACCTATGAATCCAAGCTTCTAGAATCAAACACCATAATAATAATATTTGACATACGTTTAAACCAACGAATCGAACAATATTTCTAGCCAGTGCTTATTGCTAAAGGCTAGAACACACAGGCTACTACAGTACCTATGAGAGGAAAGAGTAAGCTTGAGCTTGAAAATTAGTACCAGGTACTTAATAACTTCCTTCTGATTGATGGACCAGTAAAGGTTTTCGTGAATAAAATACAGATTGCGAAGAAATATAAAGAATTAATCCGTTTTGTTTGATGGATGAATATCAAGCCAGATAATCCAAAAAATATTGGAGATAATTTGTCAACTGTCACGGCATGTCACAGTTGACTACAGATAATGAAATGCAATGTTAATAATCGATTACAAGTGACACCTACATGGTGAATACCTCGATTAAATATTATTAGGCTAACATGATTCTCTGCCTCAAGGCAAAGGGCGTTCACAGCAACTCTCTCTCGCGATCAGTCTTGAATTTTTGCCCTTAATGTCACTCCATGAGTTAATGAATGTTCTTCACTTCATCTAGCATTATGCGTCATCAAGTTTGTTTGAGACGCCGACGCTCTTTGGCGGTCTCATGTCGTAGGTGGAGATCTGCGACATGAAACAGGAGTGTCTCATGCCTTAATACGTACAAAAATATACAGTTTTAGTAAACGGCCTATTAAAGAAATGTGCTGAATGAAAATTAAGCCTTTTATTGAAATGGTCAACGATTTGTAAGTTCAAATTTTCAAATGACATGACAATGTCGTTATAACATGTACTTCTTTCGTAATTAATTTTTAAATTATTAATAAGGCTGCCTTTCCACCAGAGATGAGCGAGGATGCGTAGCGAGGGATGTAGGTGAAACCAACCAATAACATCGCTTAATTTTCATAGCTTGAACTAAGTTAGCGTTGGTATTGGTTACCTAGTCTTACACACATCCCTCGCTATGCATCCTCGCTCATCTTTAGTGGAAAGGCAGCCTAAAACCCTGTTTTATTATTGTTACAACCAAATTCTGGTTTTATGAGAAAATACTACAAACATAGACTATAAAAAAGGGTATGAAATGCTAACCCAAACGAAATAAAACAGACGCAACTCAACAAATTATTTATTTTCACTTAAACTAAAACCACTCTTCGGCGAAATGTTTGTGAATAAACATATAGAAATTCAATCGTCTCCGATAGAGTTTGTCTAGCCTAGAATGTGTTGAAGTAAAGAAGCTAAGACTTTCCGTACTGATGGAGATGCAGACTGTGCTGTACACACATGAGCTTGTTTGCATTTAACTCAATCGATAGTCGGTGCAACCCCAGCACACGCATAGGACCACAGTGCAGATTATATCAGTAAGATAACTAGTGCCATTAGTTGATTATTTTCCTTCCATTAAGCTTGTGTATTAAAACCACCGCTTGTGTTCTTTTAGCGGCGGATGTTTCCTGCACTTATCTTTACCTACCAACCTTTTATTAAATCCTTCGAATAAATATCTGTTTTTTTTTTCAACCATACATGATACCTACAACAGAATCATACTCTAATGCTTTAAAGTTTAAACATACCTAAGTAGGTACACTTTCAGATGTACAGACGCCAGCACATCAAGCTACCCGAAACTGTCAAATTTTCCCAATCAACTTTGAACATTATGCTTTAACGATAAAGTTGAAAATCTATTATAGAAATTTGACAGATTGTAGTAGCTTGATGTGCTGGCGCCTCCTGTACGTACTTTTCTGGTGGAGTGTCAACCATGTTGTATTTCAACAATATTGGTAAGTCGACAAGTGACAGGTTGAATGCATCGATTTAAAAATTCTTTAAGATGATTTAAAGTTTAATTAGCGCCAAAATTAATTAAAACTTTTACGATCAATCAACGTAATCTCCTATTTTTGAAGTTGAATGAAATTTTAATCAAAAAGTGCTGTTCGAAGAAAAGTACAAGGATATATCAGGATAAGGGATAAAAATATGACTTTCCTGTCTTAACTTACCTCTTGTTTTTATTAAAAAAAAGGTAAGACATTTTTTATGGTCGCGTTTTTCTGAAAAAGAAATCTCTGTAGCTTATAAAATATTTACTGAATTATAAACGTCACTTTCTGTTATAACTAAGATTGTGAGGATAAATGCACGAGGACTCCCGCTCCCTGGCCTGAGGGAGATGGAAGAACATTGTGTGGTTCCAATCAGTGAGAATCTGACTGACAACTCTGGCCGTCTCAGGTTAGAGGAGCTAGCTACATGAGGTATACCACTTAAAAAAAAATCAGACGAATTGAGAATCTCCTCCCTTTTTTGAAGTCTGTTAAAAAAAGGGGGTTGATAGATGCTACATTATTTTAAAGTGGATCTACTTTGCAGTTTGCTCTATGGCGTGTGGCGTAGATCTGTGCCAACGACAAGATCGCGCCGCGCCGACTGAGTGGCGCCAACCACCCTTCATTCATGACCGTACCCTCTAGCTGCTGCAGCGGAAACAGCGCTGTTTACCCGAATTTATGGTTGGTTTTCTGTTTCAGTATTATTTTATAGCATTGTTTGTTTCAGTTTATATTATGTTTATGGCGTATTTTTTCAGCATTGCGTCATTATAACAATAATTTCTTAGACTTTGGAAATGTTTGGCACAACATTCACCTTACATTTTTCTTTAATGATAATATTTTATGTTTCTGTTTAAATACTTAACCATTAAAATCTTATTTCCATTTTACCGAATCAAATAAAAAAAGAAAGTGTGAATATAAAGGTTCCGATTTTCATTTGTTCGGAACCATATAAAACAATCACTGACAGACACTGAATAGCGTTAAAATCCCTAAAATTTTCCAATATTCGATTACTGAATATTTCATTTAAATTAACAGAAAAAACTGGCCAAGTGCGAGTCGGACTCGCACACGAAGGGTTCCGTACCACAAGGCAAAAACGCCGAAAAAAAACACGTTTTTTGTATGGGAGCGCCCCTTAAATATTTATTTTATTTTGTTTTTAGTAGGTATTTGTTGTTATAGCGGCAACAGAAATACATAATTTGTGAAAATTTCAACTGTCTAGCTATCGCGGTTCTTGTGACAGACAGACGGACGGACGGATAGACGGACGGACAGACAGCGAAGTCTTAGTAATAGGGTCCCGTTTTTACCCTTTGGGTACGGAACCCTAAATAGGACAAAATAAAAATACAAAAATGATGTAGCGATATGACACAGCGATGAAAAAGCTGGCAGCCTGCTTCCGGATTGTTTGTTCTGGCTGAATAGGTCGTCGCCCCGGGACGGCCACATGGCTCTGACGAGAACCAGGTATTCAATCGACTCGTTAGTGCCGATAATAAGTTTCGGGACAATCTCCGCCACTCCCAAGATTCCGATAGCGATATTGTCATGTTCCACAATTATCTCTATCGGTTTCGTAGCGTTAATTGTTATTATAAAATGGTAGCGTAGTAGCTGATTGGCTTTTGCGCTACAGGTCGCTGGTTTCGCTTTCAGAACCAATATTTACTAGGCCTACAATAAGTTGGTTATTTAGGGGTTTATATTTTGTGCCTGAAAAATTAAAATGGCTGTCTATACAGGGTGACTTTTTCAGCAAGTATTTGAGCTCTGATATCTTTTTAACCGCTTGACATATGAATATTTGCTGATAGAACTTTCAAGCGAAGGTCGTCTATCGAAATTTCTTGAAGGAAATTAAAAATCAGATTTTTCTGTTGTGTTATGTTTCGTCCTGGTAAATAAAGTGCTAATACAGGAAGGTACAATCTTAACTTAACTTTTTAATGCATGGGAAAACACAGCTGATTCTGTCAACTCCAAGATTACAGTCGAGTTACATCTTAAGACTAACAATACAAAGTAATCCTGTCTTGTAATAACCTATTCTGATGGCTTAAGATTTAAATGGCCCGCTCTTTGGTATACTTTGAATAATTCTGAGAGGTAAAGCTTCTCTAGTGAAGGTTCTCAAACACCTACTAAGGGTATCCGGAAAGAGATTTGTGCGTAATCTTTCCTCAACAAGTCGGATTTGGTTGAGAGTGCCTGCTGTGTCCACAAATCGTTTTCAAAAAAAAAAAAACACCTGGAAAGTTATTAAAAAAAAATAATTAAGTGCCGTACTCGCGGTTTCGCTTACGTGACCTAGCATTCTTTCGGCTTTACAAAGCAATGGAAACTTCAAAATGGTATTCAGAAAGATTCAAGTTCATAATTTTATAAATAATGATCAATTTAGCCTGAGAATAAAACGTTTTCAAATTTAAGAAAGTCGTAATTATTGTAATAACAGATTATTGATTAGCAAACAATTAGAAACAATTTTCAGTATCCAAAAAACGACTTATAAAGTACAGAAATCGCAAATTAAGAATCAAATGAGGACTATGTGACTTAAAGCGCGGTCACTGTCGGACTACGTAGAAAATAAAGAAAAGCGCGATGATGCAACGCTGGTAATTTATTGCAAAATATGAAGCAATTATCTATTACAAAAAAAATGATTGTTTAGACTAAAATATTAAAACTTACTTACACGTAGGTTCTTTAGTATGTTTCTTGTAGAATTATCTGACAAAAATTAGAATGTTGATTTGTATATTAGTATGGTTTTTACTGTGAAAAAAAAGTTTTTAGAGATATCTTTTCTATCGTGTCAAATTAGTTGTACTATGTTTTCAATACACTATATACCTAGCAATAGCAAATATCCTGAAGAATATCATATATTTTTTTCTGATTTTGTTTATTGTAGTCGATCATATACTTTTAGGCATTATAAAACTTGCGTTTTTTTTTTCTGATTTTGTTTATTGTAGTCGATCATATACTTTTATGCATTATAAAACTTGCGTTTTTTTGCGTTTAGGTCCTGTAGTCCCCTTAAAACAATGATTCATGCGTGTTCCTGAAATGTAACTACTACCTACCTATGTTGTAGGAATGTGCCTTTTATTCGCCCTGAATATCCTTTTAAAGAAGAACCGACAACCGCTGGGGTAAACGAGTTCTTGAGTGGAGACCACGACTCGGCAAACGTAGTGTGGGACGCCCTCCGGCCAGGTGGGATGACGATCTGCGAAAGACTGCAGGCAGATGCTGGATGCGTCAAGCTGAAGACAGGGCGCTATGGCGCTCATTAGGGGAGGCCTATGTCCAGCAGTGGACTGCTATAGGCTGATGATGATGATGATCCTTTTAAAAATGTTGCGAATTTGGGTTTTCGAAGTCGTCAGATTTAGGGACAGCCCACAATTTCTTCATCAGATTATGGGCTAGGCCACACACGATCCCAAAATCGATACCAAAATCAGCGGCTCTGAAGACCACTTTATTTTTGGCCTTTTTTGAAATCTGAAAGTGGACTGTTACCTGTCATTGCTTAATTTTTAATTATTTTTAATTTTGTGGTAGACTAATTTTATTACGGGTGCATCGTGTTCACATTATAATTATATTATGTATACAAGACCTTGTAAAACATTTTAAAAGAGTAACGGTGGAGTTTCTTGCCCATTCTTCTCCATACGAGAACTACCTTTTGGAATGGGCGACTAGAATCATTTCTATTTAGTTTTTTTTTGACGTTCAAAAGTGCCTTTAATGTGCCTATTTGAAATAAATGATTTGACTTTGACTTTTGACTCCTGACTACGGGGCTCCTATCAGAAACTTTTCAAATATATTATCGGTGTTCTCTCATCATGCCGCATCTATTCAGCTATCAACTTTTCGCCCTGTCTACACTTGCTCAAAAACTCTCTGGGCTCTACCATCAGATTATTAAAGGAGTTTAACTCAAGATAATAACCTCGGTTAGAATCGGTTTACGTTCTCATTATTAGGAAGTTTGTTAAAGTTTACTCTGTGGTTTCAAAACGCGTCGTTCATTTAAAATTCATTAATAAAGCAAAATGTGGCTTATTATTTTGTCGGCTTTATGTAATTATATGATGAAAGCCGTTTCAATATTTCAAAGCCAATTAGTGTTAAGTAATTCAATAAGTAAGTTATTGTTAGTAATTCAGTAAGTAAGTTCAATATTCATTCAGCATTTAAGAGAGGATTATAATGTCCTTCACAAAGTAAGTTCCTAGTATGTTTAATAAGGTACTTTAAAAATAATAATAAAAAAAAAACGAAATGATTGATGAACCGTCCCGCAGGATGAGAACCTCGTGAAAGCCCAGAAAGATAAACAGATCAAGTAACTTGACTTGGCTCGCGAGGTTGTCGACATATTGGCTGTGGACTTAGCGATCATTGTGCCGATAGTCGTGACAGCCAATGGGTCAGCCAAGAGCCTCGACCAACACCAAACAACGGAACTCTTCAATAAATTCCAGCAAATCAACCGCGATTGCTGCTATAGCATAATTATGTATGCATTATTTACGCAATCACACAACATAACATCACGCCTGTACCCTTTAAAGGGGTAGGCAGATGTGTTCAATAGCTTTCTGTCACTGATAATCACATAGCAAGTAGTGATATATGAATTTGTTTGGGGTAGGTAGGTACAACTAAAAAGTGAAAAATAAAAACTTTTTTACAAAAAAAAACCACTACAAAGTGAAAAATAACTTTAATTTCGAAAGTCGGTGTCAAAAAAACGAAAATACAGAACCAGCGACACCGACTTCCGAAATTAAAGTTATGTTTAGGAAGTCGGTTGTTTTTTTTTTGTAAAAAGATTTTAGTCGGTTCATTTCAAATAAAAAAAAATCTGATTATTGCCTTTGCCTTGTTATGATTTTATGTAATAGGCTGGTATTGTTATGATTTATTTGATTGTGAATTGCTACAATTAGACGGCCTTAGAAAATAACCAAATAACAGTCATCAAAATAAGCGTCAATATAAATTGCCATAATTAAGTATTAGACTCGGAGAATAGTGACGAAATAAATTTACCACAGAAAATCACTCCTAAAATTCACAAGTTATATATTACGTGCCCTTTCGTATCTGACTCCATTAAAGTCAAAATGAAGGTGAAAACTCACAAAACTGACGTGCTTAATTAATGAAAATTTTCGTCCCTTTCATTCGGATACTTCTGAACCGTGTTCGGGACAATTAACACAGTAGGTACCGAAAGCCTAACGGCTACTACGGTAGGTAATATTTTCATTCGTAACAGCGTTGAAATACTTTCCCAATACCTTAAATCTTTGTTTAATTTGTCTGCTTAAGCCAAGCCGTCTATGTTCTTATCGTAATACAAAAAAATGTAAATTCAACACTGGCGACGAATGTATGTAAATAAATGTAATTTATTCAACCCTACAGTCGCTGCCTTTTCAGCCCAAGATCGTGTTTGCTATTACTTCGAGGACCGCTGCCACATTTGTTTTAGAAGTTATTATTCGCTTTACAAGGGACTTTAAAAGTAGTTGGTAGAACTGCTGATATTCATGATTAGGGTGTGAAGTTGAGTTGTGCAATAGGTCTGATAAGATTTTAATTTAAAAATGGAAATCTTTCGAGTATTTACAGAGAGAAAAAAACATAAATATATTCTTGCCATAGATTCTTGCTAATCTGTAGCCTTTCTAGCACGAACGCGCGACAAACGTAACGTAACGAACGATTTTTGAATCGAAAATAGAACTATCCTGAATCAGTTTTTTTTTTATTTTGCGACACGCCCTATTATTATCGCATAAAGATCTATGAATAGTCATAAAATAAGTAAATAATCATATTATGTGTAAAACAAGCAGGTATTTTTTATTATAAAATGTTTCAAATGTATGATACGTTTATTCCGTGTTCGTGTTAGAAGGGCCACAGATTAGCAGGTATATAAGGCAAGAATATGTTTATATTTTTCAGGTTCATTGTACTTATGTTGGGGTTTCAGTTGATCCCAATCCTACATTCAGGTTGCGGTAAAACTGAAAAAGGGTTGTTATTACTAACTGATAATCTATGCAGGTGTCTTATAAATATTTGCATTTTAACATTTTAATAAACGAAAATCCAACTAAAACTGAACTTTCAAATAAAAATTTAAATGAATGTAGAATTATGTCAAGTTTGCGGTTTCATTTTGTTCCAGTAATGTTTTTACACATGTTGAGCATCTACGTTTGAAAGGTCAACATTCTGGCATAATAATTAATATGCTAAAATCTAGGGTTGGTATTTTTTGGGAAAATCTCAACGGTCGACTCTGTTTCGAATAGGTAATAATATTATGTATAAGTAACACTAGCTTAAATTCTGCCCACGACTTCCAATCGTGTAAAAGTCTACTAACTGTACTATACACCGTACACAACTGCACATTTCCGCGGATTTATTTAATTAACATAATAAAATGCACCTGATGAAACTCGGCAATACTGTAGCTTCCCAGTACTGAAATAATTTTTGGAATCAAATCAGCAGTTCCGAAGATGACCCGTTGCATACGAACTCATAAAATTTTACCTCTTCATAATATTAGTATAGAAAACACCTCAACGGGGCTTGTGGCTAAGCAATAACGGCCGCACGGGTCGATCGATCAGGTTAAGCTACGCTTGCCGTGGTTGGTCGGTGGATGGGTGACCATCTTCACATACCAAGACCCCTCCGTGCCTCGGAAAGCACGTTAAGCCGTTGGTTGGCTGGTATTCCTGGATCTTTGACAGTCCTTATGGATCGTCAGAAGCCCAGCACAACCAGTCTTACCAAGGGGTTTCGTATTACCCAGTAACTGGGTTGTGGAGGTCAGATAGACAGTCGCTCCATGTAAAGTACTGGTATTCAGCTGCATCCGGTTAGACTGCAAGCCGACCCTAACATGGTTGGGAAAAGGCAGATGATGAAAACACCACTGCACTTTTTAAGATTGGGTACCTCGTACTCGTACAATAAAAACACATTTTTATCTCTTTATAATAATATTATTTACCTGCTCTATATTTTTCATTTACATTGCATTGTATTCTACCTATCTGAAAATTTATAGTTATAGAATCATTGAAGGCAGATGATGATCTGAAAATTAAGATTAAAAATACAGATCTTTTCCGATGTGAGTGTGATCTCAGATAATAAGGCCAACACACCAATTATGCGCCGTTCAAACATCGTTAACGCGAACCATCACTTGACTTGGCAGTCTAATGAAAAAATAACATCTCAGAATAATTAGAGAATTAAACATCTAATTTATCGGAGTGGATCGTGCTCGTCTGTACTTTAACAATGGCATGATGGCATCGGCGGCAATATGGCGTATCGTCACGTACATCCATTCCCGCCAACATTCATATGATTTCTTAATAAAGTGCGATCCAGCTTCGAGAGCGCCAAGCGCCCATATCAATAAGAGCTCAGGGAATTTAATGAAATTCCCTTTGAGAATTCCTCGCCAGCTCTTAGGTAGGTACATTCCGTATTTCCGCGTCATATTATGTCCTTATTACTTTTAATTGGTTGATGATATTTCTTAATATCTTTTTTTTAGGTCAAGTACAAGAAGTTTGATATGTTACGTTGTTGTTATTGTTTGTTTGTTATGTAGCATGAAACGGTGAAAGATTGGGTAGGTTATTCATTACATAGGTACAGGTTGAAATACCCGTTAAAAAAAAGTTTAACCACCCACTTCATGACTGCGTCTTTGATAGTACTAAAATGTCAATCAGACAAAGCTATAAAACCTGCACTTCAGTAGAAAAAGATCCAGTAGCGAACTTGCTAATGAGCCGACAAGCAGATCTTAAAGAAAGTCAGATTCAGCGAAAATCCTAGGGATTGCGAGCACGGAGAAGACATCCTTTAATTTAGAATTTCAGATTAAAGCCAACAGATGTTTCTCAGAGCTCACTTGGAGATAATAAAACGGCTCCAAATAAATCGCCTTCATAATGTGCTGAACAGAATAAGATTCGATCTAACGCGATCTCGTTGACGCGGGACGAGAGACGATTTGTATTGCGGATAGAGTCATGCGGTCGCCATCTTCTATTTAGTTAAAGGAGTATAAAGTGTGTTGGGAAGTTATAAGTTACACTAGAAACAAGTGAATAGCGTTCGGGTTCTAAATCTATACAGGGTTATTGGTAAAACACCAGCAACCTCTTAAGAGGTCATTGTACTCATCATTATGGACAACTTTTACTATGGGACCAAACCTGAAATCGCGAAAAAAAAATCAGCTGTTCCCTACATTTTGACGAGTTATACGAACATAAATGTAGGGAACAGCTGATTTTTTTTTCGCGATTTCAGGTTTGGTTTCATTAAAATCGATTCATTCATTTCGAAAAACAAGGGCTTGAAAGTTTGTATGAAAGGCCGGCCGTGCGGCGTAAACGGGATCCTGCCGTTTTGCCGAAAAGATTTTGCCATAATTTCACTACCCAAACAAATTTTCGCAACCTTTTATTATACCAATGCAATGTTTTGAATAATTTTAGTATGCACATTTTCATTTGGTCAAATTTTTACTTGGCAGAATATTATTAAGGATAATGTCATTTAGGCATTTGGTCTTTAATCAAATGATTTATTACGGCAAACAATCTTTAGACAATAAACGTTTGGTCAAACGATTTGTTATGACACAAAATATAAAGGCATAAATAAGATTTTTTGAGAATTTTTTTTTTGGGAATTAAATCACACACGCACGCACGGTGAGCTGTGCTGGGGCAGCTGCTGCAGGTGCGGAAAACCTCAAACGGCGCAAATACTCCAATCTCTTTGGAACGTATATGTTTGAGCCGTTTGGGGTTGAAACTCTAGGGC
This sequence comes from Oligia fasciuncula, assembly GCA_963082905.1. Classification (NCBI taxonomy): domain Eukaryota; kingdom Metazoa; phylum Arthropoda; class Insecta; order Lepidoptera; family Noctuidae; genus Oligia; species Oligia fasciuncula. Next base: position 6,754,286 of record OY720395.1, on the reverse strand, counting down.
CATGGGGCCCGAGTGCCCACGTGGTATTTCGAGACATCGCCAAGCGGTTGGTCGACTCTTCACGTGACCAGAGGGCTGGCCTATTTTTTGGCCAAAGAATCAGCATTGCCATACAACGTGGCAATGCTGCCAGTCTTTTGGGCACGTTTCCTGTTGACAGCGATGCGGATGAATTTTTTGATGCCCTTTGATTCTTTCCTTTCCTTTTTATATACTTGTACATATTCTTATTATTATTTTAATACTGTACATAAAGTAATGATTTTTATATATTACAAAATATTTGTAACTTACTATTTTAATTTTTTTGCAATGGACATTATCGAGAACCGAATTAGTTACGAGGTTAATTATTTTTAAAAAATGCTTAGGTTAGGTTAGGTCACAACTGTGAACTCCTACGCACAAGCCGAGCGAGCGAAGCGAGCGGTGCCGCGGCAGCGGCCGGCGAGTGCCAGAAACGACTAGATTATACAGAAAAAAAAAATGGAAAAAAAAGTCTACCCGAAACTGAACTAGTTAGACGAGATTAATTATTTAAAAAAATACTACCAGAATACTTAATATTATTATTACCTGTTTAGAATTTGTCCCAAGTGGAAAAAACACCCTTGTAATAAAACGTCTTCAAAGTTAGATCTTATGCTTGAAATGGCTGCCTTAAAACTGCGAAAACTGACGATACTAAATATTTGGTAAATGTAATTTTGCGTAAAATGAGTTATTCCAACTGAAATATTTGACTAAATAAAAATTGGTAAAAGTACTAGTTGGTAAACAAGTTATTGTTTAAACGTTCACTTGCCAAACATTAGGTTTGGGTTACAATTATTTGTGAAGAGATTTTTTGCTAAGTAATAATTTGGCAAATGAAATTATGCGGAAAATTGTTTGGGAAGTGATAATTTGGCAAAATCTTTTCGGCAAAACAAGTAAACGCTCTTAAACCAAATATGATATTATAATATGATGATATAACCATGCAGATTGGATGTAAGTAAACATTGGAATGGCGACTGATACAGTAGGTAAGTAGATAGCGGAAAAACATAAAACAGGGTAGATAATTGATAAGATAGATGAGACTAGTATCTATAATCTATCTACTTATTTCTAAATATTTAAGAACTTATAAGTTCAACACTTGACATAAAACTAAAAGTGTGAAACGTTTGAAATAAAACTGAATTCGCAATATTTTTGCACTAACAAGATCTGGGTCCAACGTAAAAATAACGTCTTAATTTCACGTACATACATGCGTCGGCGTCGGCACATTTACAGCTTGTTATTTTTAATTAAAAGAAACTTTCTTCCGGCCTCCACGACATACAGAGTTCGTGAATTAATTCAAATTAGTTCCCACGTAACAACAAAATTTCAAGAACATTCCAACTCGAATCAAAATTAATTTAGAGTAAATAATGCTAATAAAATTACTATGAGACTTATTATACTTTTTAGCATAATTTTCTTTAATAAAAGTTCAGAAGATTATTTAATCGTTTAGACCAAATCAAACTCTATGGAAGTAACTTATCTAAAATAAATGTCTCATATTTTTTCATCAATCTAGTCTAATAGGAAACTGTGGGGTAATTGCGTAACACACTAACAGTAGGAATGGCTTTAATTTTGACAGTTCAACAACATTCATTGTGTTATTTACGTTGTCGAGCAGATTTTTTTTCGAACTTAGGAAGTAATGGATTAGGAATATCCTTCAAAATGATTCAGGTTGTGATTGATAGTGTGTTACGCAATTAGGGTGCTAGTCAAGTATGAGATGATGTTTTTCGAGGGTTCCGTACATTCACTATTCTCATTAAAACAATTGGATCGTTTTTCACGGGTAGGTGTTTTTTTTTTTTCTTATTTGCCTTTTTTTTATGGGTGGGAAATCATCAAATGAGGGGGTCATTGCCCGCTCTGAGCGGAGCGGAAGGGAGTGTCAGACTCTTACTGACTAAAACCCACCCGTGTTCCTTCCTTAGCCCTTTATGTTCCGGGCCCGCGGTAACCCTTTCGGACAATCCCGCTGACCCGGCAGGCTTCGGCCCTAACGGGCCCCTTCAGATGATGCTGACATGATGCTGGCGCGTACGTGTTCCACGCGCGCCTCAAAGACGGTAAGCTACCCATTACTCTCCGTCCGCAGGCCCGCGCCTACGGTGACCGGGAGTCGTCCCGGGGCTCCCGACGCCCGGAGCGTCTCCCGCGGCAGCTGGGACGGGAGGCTCTCTCCCACATCCATCCCGCCACCTCCTTCTCTGCCAAATTGATTTATTCTTGACAAATAGAAAAAAAATCACATCCAACCATGAAACAATGAGAATATTATATACTGACTTAATCTTTAACAGCACTAATGGCCAAACCCCCAATCTGATATAGCTCCAACCGGCTTAAATAAATAAAAAAAACACATACCTACACTGAATACAAAACTCGACTCCCCAATAAGGTTGAAACACAGAATCAATTCAATTTCACGCTTCTTATTTTTTTTATACGGGCTAAAGCCTAACCGTCTTTACTCAAATACGAACGTTCTAAAAATAATAAATAGGTACTAATGTTTTCCACAATCTAGGCCCAAGTTAGGGGCTGGCCACACGAGGTTTCTTACTCGCCCCAGAAGTTCCTTCATACATCATCATTTCAGCCGAAAGATGTCCACTTCTGGACATAGGCCTCCCCCAAGCACCTCCACTTCGATCGGTTCTGTGCTTCCCGCATCCAGTGGATTCCTGCGGCCTTTACAAGGTCATCGGTCCACCTTGTGGGCCTTCTGACGTTAGACGCGCGTAAAGCGCAACAAAAGCAAGCTGCAAACGTAACCAGAGCTAGATTTTTAAGTTTAGAAGTCGGTTAGAAAATACTGAACTCATCTAGTTTTAAACCGTAATTTAATTTTGACGTGTAAAAGGGGTTTTTTCCAACCAATTTACAGATTTAAATATCAATTATCATAGAAAGGCAGATAACGCTCAGTCGACGCATAAAGGCTCCTACAAACAGGCGCGACACGCGATTGTATCGCGTGTTGCGCCTGTCTGTAGGAGCCTTAAGTGACGTCGTGTGTATGCGCCCTTAGGTTATTTTCGCGGTGCATTCCTCTGTTATTATATTTTCGTATTTGTTATGAAATTATGAGCTCTGTGCGTCCACAAAATACAATTAGAGTCAAAAGCTCTTTGCTTCAACTAAAGGCATCGTCCAAAATGCTGGTTATCTAATTAGGTTTTACATTCTAGACTGTTTTGTCACTGATGGACCCATTTTGGGGTTCCGTTACTTTATGATAAAATAAGAGTCTATTATATTCAACTATTTATGTAAAAACAGACTAGAAGAAAGGAATAGAAAAATACGTATAAAAGGTTATGCTTATTGTTATGGAAATTTCTTCCAGCATAATATCTGCGATAGGAGAATACCTACGTAAAAAGAGATGTAGACAACGTGTGTATGAGTAGAAGGGAAAATAAAACACATAAAATCAAAACAATTCCCTAGTTTAAATTTAAACATGAGAATAAATATGAGAATACAATTACGTACATATATACTTGTAGGATAAATATCATTATCATCATCTGCCTAGCCTTTTCCCAACTTTGTTGGGGTTGGCTTCCAGCCTAACCGGATGCAGCTGAATACCAGTACTATTTTACATAGAGCGACTGCCTATCTGACCTCCACATCCCAATTAGTAGGTAATACTAACCCCTTGGTAAGACTGGTTGTCAGACTTTCGGGCTTCTGACGACCCGTTACGACTGTCAAATATTCACGAATGACAGCCAGGACCAACGGCTTAACGTGCTTTCCGAGACACGGAGAGGTCTTGATATGTAAAGATAGTCACCCATCCGCGGACCAACCGCGGCTACCTGATCAATCGACCCGTGCGGCTGTTATTACTTAGCCACAAGCCTCTCAAATATCACTAATATATATATGAATCTATAATGTAATAACATAAATAAATAAATTCATATTACGCAATTATGACAAAGTAGATGATAGTGTCACTCTTCTTTTATAAATACTGCAACAGTTTGGCAGTCCCTAATGCCAATCGGAAGTGAATTCCACAACCGAACCGCGTACACAGTGAAAGAGTAAGTCGGTTGAGTGGGGAGGGGATTTGAGGAGATTTATAAGAAGCGACCGGCAAGACGCATCAAAAAGACGGGCGAAGGAGAGGCGTTCCCGCAGATAGGTTGGCATTTACGTGAACAATAATTCATGTATAGATGTCATAATAACAATTCATTTTATTTATTTCAAATAAGTGCGGGATGTTTTTTGCGCACCCCATCGTCTTGTAGGTCATTAAAAATTCAATAAAGCTTCTGAAATTATTTTTTTATTGAAGCGAATTTTATTATTTTTAAAAATGTGAGTCTTCCATCCCTTTCAAATCAGCCGGTCGATTCTGTTAGAATCTCACCGTGAGAAGTTAGGTGAAGGATTGACACTAATTACAGCTCACTTTTAGCTCACTTTACATAAAAAAATTTAGTGTTTTTATTTGGGTCTTCCTTGTTTTGCCGAAAAGATTTTGCCAAATTATCACTTCCCAAACAATTTTCCGCATAATTTCATTTGCCAAATTATTACTAAGCAAAAAATCTCTTCACAAATAATTGTAACCCAAACCTAATGTTTGGCAAGTGAACATTTAAACAATAACTTGTTTACCAACTAGTACTTTTACCAATTTTTATTTAGTCAAATATTTCAGTTGGAATAACTCATTTTACGCAAAATTACATTTGCCAAATATTTAGTATCGTCAGTTTTCGCAGTTTTAAGGCAGCCATTTCAAGCATAAGATCTAACTTTGAAGACGTTTTATTACAAGGGTGTTTTTTCCACTTGGGACAAATTCTAAACAGGTAATAATAATATTAAGTATTCTGGTAGTATTTTTTTAAATAATTAATCTCGTCTAACTAGTTCAGTTTCGGGTAGACTTTTTTTTCCATTTTTTTTTTCTGTATAATCTAGTCGTTTCTGGCACTCGCCGGCCGCTGCCGAAGCACCGCTCGCTTCGCTCGCTCGGCTCGTGCGTAGGAGGTCACAGTTTTAACCTAACCTAACCTAAGCATTTTTTTTTTTATAATTAACCTCTTAACTAATTCGGTTCTCGATAATGTCCATTGCAAAAAATTAAAATAGTAAGTTACAAATATTTTGTATTAAATAAATGATTATTTTAAAATCAAATTGCATTTTTTAATTAACAAAAAAAAAAATTCTCAAAAAATCTTATTTATGCCTTTATATTTTTTGTTATAACAAATCGTTTGACCAAACGTTTATTGTCTAAAGATTGTTTGCCGTAATAAATCATTTGATTAAAGACCAAATGCCTAAATGACATTATCCTTAATAATATTCTGCCAAGTAAAAATTCGACCAAATGAAAATGTGCATACTAAAATTATTCCAAACATTGCATTGGTATAATAAAAGGTTGCGAAAATTTGTTTGGGTAGTGAAATTTTGGCAAAATCTTTTCGGCAAAACGGCAGGCTCCCTTTTTATTTCTTTCTTTTCTACTGTTCGTTGTTAGGTTGAAAGACGTATAGAATAAGATCCAGTAGTGAAAAAAAAAATTGCCATAGTTTAGCTTATGCTGCGGAACCCTAGCCCTAAAAATGGCAAAGTGCGTGTCAGACGCGCATGAACGCGCGTCTGACACGCACTTTACCAATTTTTACAAACATTCGCGACTACCTCTCTATTAATTTGCATTGTATAAAATGTTGTAAAAATAGGTTTGTAAAACACAATGAAAAGTTACATCAGGGCTTTTGGTATGTAGAGACGGTCACCCATCTACGGACTACCCGCGGTAAGCGTAGCTTAACCTGATCGATCGACCTATGCGGCTCTTTCTCATACTTCTATAACATCAAAAAGCGACTTTTCTTCACAATGCATCTCCTACTTCACGACTAACATTTTCATCTAATTAGCTAGCACTAATCAATGGACATAATACTGTGGTCCAAATAGGCCAGGTGTACAAGGTTCATAAAATTACCCTCATCATCATTAACCTGCTTAACGTCCCGTACAAGTTTTAAGCATTAAGTACGGGAAGTGAGGGCGCTTGAGGTGTTAGGCGACCTTCAGCTGTCAAGGGGTGTATCGCTTAGTTTTGATTTCCTTATCGTGGGAAATATTTGGACGGTATTACATTTTTGATTAAAGGTGAAATGTTATACGGAAATATGTATTTGTGGGTTAGGGTAACTATGTAATATTTTTACCCGACCGCGCGACGGAAAAGACAGGGTCATGATTTTCACGCGTAGCTATGGATTTTTGTATGTGCGATTCTTTATACACTCGAAACATGCTTACTTACGGTTAGATGTGTTTTAGTAAATGAGGTTCGCGGTTATAGGCTAGGTTTTGTTTTGAATATAAAATCAAAATGGCGGAATTTAGACGTCCATTACGTAATAACTTTTTTTTTGTGCCGTGACCATTTCTTTATTCAGATCTGAGCTTAAACAAAAATATCTGCCACGAACTGAAAGAAACAAAGAAATAATAATATTTTATTTGGGACACACACAGGAAATGCAAATAATAAAACGGAGCATTTGAAACTAACAAAGTTACATTAAAAACAAGCAAAAAAATAAATAAACAAAATAAAGACCTGTGCGAGGCCAAAAAGGCTCCTATCTCAGCACTAAAATACCACAGCGCTGGTAAACATAAGGGCCCGTTTGCATTAGACTGCTTGAAAAATGAGCTAGCTAGTGAACTAGTTTCAACGTTCTAAAATACCGACTATTTGACAATTCAAAAGTGCCTGTAAACAGTTTAACTGAAATAAATGCTTTGAGTTTGAGCTTGTTTTGAAATTTTTAGTTGCAGTTTTTTTCAGTATAGTGCTTGAGCATGAAACAAAATGATACCTACTGCGATGCTAGAACTAATGATAATTTATAATCCATGTCATTTATAGTAGAGTTTAGGCAAACATTGTAGGTACAACTTTTCTAATAGGAAAATAAGAAACTCGTTCTTTTTTAATATGTTCTGATATTTTATTACATATTTAGTCATTAATAATTTTATGTAAGTTTTACAGAACCCGCTAAAACGCCGCCCTTACGTAGAAAAACGAAAAACATTACATACGAATTTGAAAAACCCCCTAAGCTCCGTCATAAACCACGGAACCACTTACTGCGAGACAGTTTATTGGACGCTTCCATTCCGAAACCTCTTCATTTCGAAACACGCAAATTGCATGTGACTAAAACACGATTCCTTTCAAAGGATCTCGGCTAAGGCTGCGACACTAATTCATATCGATGTCACCACATCGTTTCGAAGCTAATTAGTAAATCGAATCGGTATATCGGATTTACGAGCAGGTATACCATTCGTGTTTGAATGTTTCGTGTTTCAGTGAGCTTACTTACAGCAGTATAGGGTTACTGTAATGTAACACAAGCAGGAATATCGCATTACGAGCACAGATTTTAATCGCTAGATTTACCCTCACCGTATTTAGTCACACGAAAAAGTGTCCATTCTGAGAAGAGTGAGCTTATACAGTTTATTAAATAGCGTTTCCATCACATTCACAATCATCATCATCTGCTTAACCTTTTCCTAACTATGTTGGGGTTGGCGTCCAGTCTAACCAGATACAGCTGAGTACCAGTATTTTACATGGAGCGACTGCTTATCTGACCTCCACAACCCAGTGACTGGGTAATACGATACCCCTTGTAAGACTGGTTGTCACTTTCGGTCTTCTGACGATCCGTAACGGCTGTCAAAGATCCACGAATGACAGCTGCGACCAACGGCTTAACGTGCTTTCCGAGGCACGGAGGGCTTTTGGTATATATAGACGGTCACCCATCTACGGACTACCCGCGGCAAGCGTAGCTTAACCTGATCGATCGATCCGTGCGGCTGTTATTTCTTAGCCACAAACCTCCATCACAATCAAGTCAAGTGGCATTGAATGTCAGAGGTGTCTAAACGAAACAAAAACGTGACTTTGACCGAGTAGGACTAATGTAAACGATTTAAATATTTGATTTCGAGAAAAAGCCGTTTGTGGGTTGTGTTTATCGAATGTTTTTTTGTGACATAAATAAAATAATCCGAGTTATTTTCTGCATAAGGTATTAGTTTTGCTTGTTTTGCGGTTTTTTTCCGCTTGAAATACTTAAGTCAAAAGCCTTAGAATTTTGCATGCTACGATTTTACTGTGAAACTGCAAACGTTCTCAATACTGTAACTGGAATATGCTTGATGCAGAAGACTGGACTCTGTGGTTTTGGAAAACTTAGGAGAGGCCTTTTATGCATTTATCTATGTTACAGAGAAATACGACACCAAGTCTATGGATCTAGATCTAGAGATGACTCATCTTCTCTTGTATCGGAGCGAACTTAATGAGTATATCTCGAGCCGTAGAAAAATATAAGTTAGTCAGCTAGTGGTGTGACTTATCATGTCGATTTTTTTAATTGGTCAGTAAGAGCAAATTTTAGGGTTCCGAACTTTAAAACAAAAATCGTACCGCTTATAGGATCATTCGTTGTCCGTCCGTCTGTCTGTCTGTCGGTCTGTATATCAATCTGTGAAGACCCTTTTCCTCAGGAACGCCCACGCGTTCTTTCACGCGCAAGCAACTAGCTTCAACTTTCTGACTAACTTACAGACTATTTAATTTTGACAATTCAAAAGTGCTTAGACAAGGTTTATTTGAAATAAGTGCTTTGAGTTTGAAGGTTTGACAGCTTTTATACAGAAAATATGTCACACCCCTATTTTTATTCTTCAGTTAAAAGTTAAAGATTGAAAAAATCGGCCAACACCGAATATTATTTTAATTATTGCAAAAGTAAATTCTCAGTATATTAGACAGAGAAGAACTTTTTCAGCGTTACTTTATCACAACGTTGAAGACAAAAGAGTATTACAGACGGACAATTTGTCTTCAATGTAAACCTCATTATGTATACTCGATCTTTCTCCTTGAGACAATTTCCTCCGCACCCGGTTGACTCTCGGAAACCTTTGGGAGGTTCAATAGATAAGTATTAAGATGAAAAAAATATCTACGTCTACCAAGATCTACTTTATGTTTCTGAACGACTCATCGTGTTTCTGGTCAACTTGTAAAGTTGTAAGCTTGGTCCTTGATATTTTGAAAAATATCAGGTAAAATATGAGATTTGATAGAAAACAGATTCTCATTTATCTGTTTACAGTTTGCTGTTTGCAGTCTGGATTAGGTTCCCTAAAATCAGTATTTTCCGTTTTGGGTGGGTCTTTAGTATTTTGACTTCTGCGATTATTTAATCCTTAACGCAAAAAGCTGTTCATAAAATTTACCTACCTACACAGTAAAAGTCAATAAGTACTCCTGCAAGTTGAATGAAGTAAAAAAAAAATAAGTAAATATATTTCGTAACTTTTTAGTGGCTTATTGTAGTGGTTGAGTGATAGCATTTTCAGTAGATAATTGAAAGTGAATTCTACTAAACCACTAGAAAAACCACCAGCCACTAAAAGCAATATTTCGCCACTAAAAGGGGGGGAGGGAGGGGGGGGATTTAATTTCGGAAGTCGGTGTCATGGGGTTCGCATTTTCGTTTTGCCACCGACTTCCGAAATTAAAGTTACCTATTTTTCACTTTGTAGTGTCTTTTTTGGATGTCGGTTGTTTTTTTTTTTGTAAAAAAGTTTTTTAATCGATATTTGCATCTGTAAATTTCGTGCAAATTTTCACTGTAAATACCTTAATATTTACAGTGAAATATACTTAAATACATTATACAAGTTAACACTGAATTGTATGTATAATGTTATTATTATTATTTCCGTACGCAAAATAGGTACTCACATTGACGTGGAGTTGCGGACACCAGCTCGTACTACCTATTACCTTTATTATTATTATGTATTGTTATTAGGTATATAAAAAAAGGGAAAGAGCTCAATGGGTATCAATAAATTCGTCCGAATCGCTGTCAATGGGAAAAGTGCACTAAAAATATACCTTTTTAATTACCATAAGTATACCTTTTTTATTAAAATATACATAAAAAACTGGCCAAGTGCGAGTCGAACTCGCACACGAAAGAATATTTATTACTCCATAATTATTTGAAAAAAAAAACATATTTCTTTTATGGGGCAATAGAACACGCTGTGAAAATTTCAACTGTCTACCTTGCGATTCATGAGAGACAGCGGAGGCTTAGTGATAGGGTTCCGTTGGCAATCTTTGGGTACGGAACTCTAAAAAGCTGAAAACGGATTGAGACTTTGTCCAAACATTTTGCCCGTCATATCACTTTTGATACGACAGACGACGGACGGGGACAAGGAAAACACGGGAAGCGTAAGGAAATAACTTTACGTATACCAGCGGAAAAACCATGTCATTGACTTTACCTAGGATATCATGCATTTTGAAAGAGGAATAGATTGAAATGATAAACGCTATCTTTTTTCTTGGTACATATGAGTTAGAAAACATTTCGACGACTACATTTATATCAGAAGGAAATCACGCTGGTTTAAAAGCATCTTTGCTTTAAATCCGAATATTATATCGCTGCCGAACCAAGAGCAACCGCATTCCCCGTCCCCCTACATCCAACCACCATTGTCCATCCAGTCACGTGTAAGTCCTAATGGGTACGTACAATCGAACCACCTTTCCACCTGAAACGATACCTTACCACTAGTATTCCCGACGTGCTAACCACTCTCCGCACCATTACACATTTATATACCGTATTACTAACGCAGTAAAGACGTGATTCGCTTACAGAATCATCCCTCAGATGGTATCATTAAGTGCGATTGTACAAATTGAGTGAAGTTATGACGCGGCATGAAGATTCGTGGAAGCCCCTCGCGGATCTTGAATTTGTAAGGGCAAGTTGGCAGTCATCGTTGTAATAAATGATCTTGTTGAAACGCTACGCCGCAATATAGGAGGTCGTTGGCTTACTGAATAATGGCTGCTGGTATAATTAGCATAACTGCTTTGTACTTTTGCGTAAGGATATATTAGCCGTGGCCCGAGATAATGTTGCGCTTTAAAACTGTCAACCGCATTAGGCTAGAATTCTGATCGTGTCGTTTTCCTTTTCACCCTTCTGAGCCATATTTCCCTCGGTCTCCCCTTGGCCTGTTGCATCCCCTTTTTTGTTTAAGACCCTTGAACATTCGCAGCCTTATGAATTTATTGCGAGGAGAAGCTACAAAATTTTACAACTTCGCATTTTTCATAGTTGTAGAATTTATAGGAGTCGAGACAACTTAATTAAAATTTTGGCTTTGAACAGTCGTGTTATATCTGAGAAAGTAAATTCTGCGATTTCATCAGAATTTATACCTTAGTTTGCGAATGAAACTATTAAATTCTAAACGAAGTTAATCATTGTTACAGCCTTATCGGGAAAGGCTGACAGAGAGGACGTAAGCCTAGGCTAGCGAAATAATATTTAGCTCATTATGAAATGACAGACCAACCGACGGGCGGTTAGAACTCGTTGGATATTCGCCACGTAGTTTAAATGAAAGGTTCAAAGGCTCAGGTGGCTTTGACGTGGAATCCGGGATCACCGACGGAATATTTTGTCAGTTCCGGTTTAAGACTCTACTGAAATCGACTTTGTGTTTGTTTGGCCGGGGAATGGACGTGCCGCTGCCGTAATTGAGTCTATAACCGCTTTTTGTTGCTCGATGTTCAAGACGAAACAAATTATAATTTAAAAGTTTTGCAATTAAATGAACGAACCCATTAATTTTGAAGAACTTATTTTAAATGAATTATAAGTAAAAGGGATTTCTTGTAACAGATGACCTACTGAATGCTTCTGTTTTATTGTGATGCTCATCCGAATCCGTTAGGACTGTTTTCGCTTAGCAAGATAAGTGATCACTACCATTAGATTTTTACCTGTGACTTTGGATATTTTTTTCTGCAGTTACTAATGAAGGTGGACGGTGAAGGAAAACATCGTGAGGACACCGTCATGTCCTAGAACCAAAAAATCGAAGACATGTGACATCTACCAACCCGCACTGGGTCCGTGTGGTAGATTACAGCCCAGTACCTCTTAAAGTGAGGAGGCCTGTGTCCCAGCAGTGGGAACATTACAGGGTGATTACGACTTATTATTTGAGGTAACTATTCTAAGCGTAAAATCTACACATAAACAAACATTGGGATATATTCATAACTAGCTTCTGCCCGCGACTTCGTACGCGGATCCTGTTGCTAAAGCCAGCGACAACGGGGTGTTCAAAATCGAAGATCTGAAACGTCTGATGTCGAATTCTAAGAAACCGGGGATGGGAAAACGGCGTGATGCGCGAGACGATTCGAGACGTTCTAGATCTTTCATTTTTGTAAGTCAATAGGAAATGCCCATCAGACTAAACAACTTTTGCTAAGACATCATTCCTATAATTATGTTATAGTGTCGCTGGGCTTTGGAGTTCCACAACAGGTGTTCCAGATCTTCAAATTTATTCTCACAGCAGAAAATGCTCTTCACGTGGAATATTTTTTGCTATGGCACCATTTTTATATCTCTTATACTTAAGCTGGTCTGTTGCGGTTCTGCATCAGGTGTTCCATTTTCCAAAATAAATTATAGCCTGTATGTTGCCCAGACTTAGTACCTATACAACAAAAAACTTTTCTTCCCGTAATTCCGCAGTGGATGGCCAAGGGTACACTGAATTAACAATAATATTGCAAATAACTTTGAAAAAAAAAATCTTTATAAACTAAAGCTGTACCCGTGGCTTTGCCCACGTATCGCATTAGTATTATTTTTATTTTAATAATAGTTAGTGATAGTTTGCTGATTTACAGAAACACTCAAAAGATGCGTCTCATACTGTACTATAGCTTAGATCCCTCAAAAACTATTTGGCTTAGTAAACTTAAAATTAGAAAGTTATGTAGTAAAATTACTGGTAAGAGACGTCAGGTTAATAAGAAAATTAGGAGACGTCGAATAACAGAAGTGTTATAATTTACTGTAACACTTCTGTGTAAACAACGTTCGTTGTTTTTCCCTCGGTCTTATTCAATATGTAAGTACAGCGAATCAGGACTGGTGACGCGGGAGCAAGCGACGTACAGTTGTCCGTGTGAGATGCAGCTCGTCCTGAGGTCGACACCCGCAGCCTTCAGTATCTGCCCCTGCGACTTATTTATTGTCATGGCGAAGCACACGCTCACAGGAAACTGCACGCGCTTGAATTGAAAGGGTAATTGTGGCCGGGTGTCACCATTGCCAGGATCGCCCAGAGGACACGGTGGAGCACACGGTGGAGGTCTGCCCCGCTTGGGCGGAGTACCGCCGTGTCCTCGTAGAGGCGATCGGGAGCGGCGGGGACCTCTCGCGTCCGGCCCTGGTGCAAGCTATGGTCCGGGGCGAGAGGGAGTGGGAGGCATTCACCTCCTTCTGCGAAGCAGTCATGCTAGCGAAGGAGGTGGCGGGATGGATGAGGGAGAGAGCCTCCCGTCCCAGCCGCCGCGGGAGACGCTCCGGGCGTCGGGAGCCACGGGACGACTCCCGGCCACCGTAGGCGCGGGACTGCGGGCGGAGAGTAATGGGTAGCTCACCGTCCGATCAGGACCTAGCCCGTGCCGGACGGCGCGTACGTGTTCCACGCGCGCCTCAAAGAGATGTCAGCATCGAGGGCCGAAGCCTGCCGGGTCAGCGGGATTGTCCGAAAGGGTTACCGCTGGCCCCGAACATAAAGGGCTAAGGAAGGAACACGGGTGGGTTTTAGTCAGTAAGAGTCTGACAGTCCCTTCCGCTCCACCCAGAGCGGGAGGGGTCATTTGATGATTTCCCATCCGAAAAAAAAGGGTAATTGTGGGGAATCAGTGGTATACGTGGTATAAAGACTGTCTCGCCGACACCACAACCCATTAGAATTTCCGCCTCAATGATATTTCTCTGCAGCGAGACGACTTTGAGCCGGGTCCCATTGCAGAGTTTCGGCGGAGTGAGATTCCGAAGAAGCATAATTGGGACACCGACCTTTAGCTTAATGGTGTGCGCTGGTAGTCCACTTGCACTGAGGGAATTGAGAAATTCTACGGGGTAATGTGTGGCGTCATCTTGGTCGACAACAGTGTTTATTGAAGTGTAGATCGATAGACTTAATTTCCCTCAATTTCCGCGAGAATGAATTCATTGATCGCAGAAGCTTGGTCGTTTCTGGGTGTTGAAATGACTCGTTCACACACCCAAGAATTATCTTGGTGCGGTATCCTATTGATGTCCCAGGCGAATCAAATCTTCTAAGGTGGACACCACTCTCCCAAGTATCTCAGGTAGAACCACCTGGCCACCGTCTAGTGGTAGCGTTCCCTCACCCAATTTTAAGAAAAAGATCAGAAAATTCTTGGGCGTGTACATTCCCGCCAAGCTGTGCTCTCATATTCATCGTTAAACGCAACCTATGAATATGTGGCCATAAGAAAGAGCATTTCAACGAAGCATTCACCTCATCAGCCCTAGTTCCTTGCGTCACCACAGGCAGCGTTTGTCGGAAATCGCCGCTTAACAGAACTGTAACGCCACCCATCATTTGCTGGTTCCTGCGGATGTCCTACAAAGTCCTGTTTACCGCCTCTACTGCTTTTCTGTTCGCTATAGTGCATTCATCCCAAACGATTAAAGAGCAATATTTAAGCACGCGCCCTTTGTCACTGTTGCGTGACACTCCACAAACAACTAATGCGCTTGGTAAGATATAACTTAGAACCAAAAGTTTGACTTGACTTTATGATAGTGTAGCTTGTTGTACCACCAATCAATCTGTTTATTAATATTGGTGTGAAACTCCCCATACAATTAGATAGGACATGTAAAGTTCTCAGATTTCATAACAGTATCGTTCCTAATGCACATAAAAAATGCAAAAACTAAAAAAAAAGAATTTTACGATTTTTTAAAACAATAACAGTTTCTTTTTTAATACGGGATTTGAACTCGCACCACCTAGTGCGGTAAACGGTCGCCTGACCTTACCGCTAAATACCCTGTTGACATATTGTTGAAATAGCTGTTCCCTTGCAATTTATAATATTACTGCTCTGCTCCTTTATAAAAATAGCGTGATTGTTATGTTTCCAGGGTAAAATTTTTATTAACTAAATAAATAACATGTCATTTTGGGCATTCAATTATTTTGTTCATTCAATTACGAACCAAAACCTTTTAAAATCAATATTGCTTACCTCCCATAACATACGGCGTGATAATATGTAGCCTAAAGCCTTCCTTGGTTTACAAAGAACATTTTTGCTGAATTTCAATTCAATCTATCCAGTAGTTTTGGCGTGAAGCCTTACCATACACACAGACAAACAGACAAACAGACAAAAATTCTAAAAAGTCACTTTTTGTCATCAGTTACGTTTTTCTAACAAAAGCCACTTATTTTTTCTCGAAAATTCTCAATGTACAGTTTTTCATTCGTTACTGTTTTATTATATGTATAGATAATAGGTGAATAGCATTTATGGCGAACTTACTAAACTATAAAGAACAACGAGAACTATTTCCACGGTCAGAGAAGAATAAGAGGAATTATATAAGTAATAAGAGTTAGCAATACCTTTAGCTTTGTAACCGACAGGAAACCACGATTTATAAAAAAAAGAAACACTATCATACCTAACTATTTATTTTCAGCGAAAAGTGCATCAGACATTTCTCTTTGCCTCTTATCCAAATGCCAACCAATTATTTAAAAAAACACAGCACTATAATTACATACAAACACTATAAATCACAATCTTAATTTCACTTTGAATGATAATGGTAATCCGTTGCTTCCATCATCTTCATCTGCCTAGCCTTTTCCCAACTATGTTGGGGTCGGCTTCCAGTCTAACTGGATGCAGCTGAATACCCAGTACTAATCCGTTGCTTCTTAAGTTCGAAAAATTAAAAAAAAAAAAAAAAGTAAAAAAAGACGTGAATAACGCAATGAATGTTGTTGAACTGTCAAAATGAAATCCATTTCTATCATTAGTGTGTGACGCAAATATGCTTCTGCTTAAAAATATTAATAAATTAGAGTTTTATCAAACTTTACGGTCTCGTTTTGACAAACGCGAATATATTCATTTATTTGAAAACATAATCAGTGATGAAAGATGAGCAACAAATCGCTCATTTTCCTTTGAAAACTTTCGTAAGATCGATGGATGAATATTAATATAATATTATACATAACGCACCAAATTGATATCTAAAGAGTAATATTTTTGATAAAGTGAATGTGTACAAGTACATGACTTGTTATGTATGTAATAGTTGGAATTTGGTAATCGAAATGATTGATTACCGTGAGTGTACAATGGGGGTCGGATTCATCTCGCTAGAAGGGGAGCCAATGATCGATGCGAGGAGAGCACAACCAATTATCATAATCCACTGTTTATGTAGGTTCCTAGGATATCTATGATCATAGTCACATTGTACTTACAGGGTGCAATAAGACACATCAACTATGCATTCTGTGCATATCAAACTAAGTAACGTTGCACAAAATTAATTCCTGGGAAACTACTTTTATTTTTGATGTGAAAATTGTCTGTTTGTGGTAGTGCGCAAAACTTTGTGCTTATGGGTTTATGCAACGGCACAGGGATCATGGAGGCTTTTAAAGTTGTGTTATTTCTAACATCAAAAACTTGATTTTTAAAAAAAAACCTCAGTAACAGTTTGAATTTTGACCTTCAATATCTCCGTAACCAGAAATTTCCCAGGTATGATCTAGTACAAAAAAATTATGATTACAATGACGGGAGTACAAGTGACTCTCAACTTCGTTGAGCGTCTTTTTACACCCGTTATAGTTCTTGCCGACACAAAAGAAGAATCAGAAAGTTTTCATTACAATTTTTACTTACTTTATCCATTAAAGATTTAAATGCTATCATTACATGGCGGAATGTGTCTTTGATCTGAAATTTTGTTTGTGTTTTGTTTTTTGTCATTTTGTGTTTTTGTTTGTTTTGTTGTTTCTGTTTGTGTATGCAAATAAACGATTTTGTTTTTTGTTTTGATAACCAAAAATCATAATTGTCTCGTGCAATTATCTCTAATATCGATATTTGATCCAACTTTAAATGAGATGTTTTGCTTGTTGTTTTTTTCGCATTTTCCTTCTCATTAATAAAAAATGTTTTTCTGATCGAATAAGTTAGGAATAGGCCCCTTGTGAGATTAATCTGTACAATGAAATCCTCAGAATTCACTAATAATTGTGTTCGTAAATAATTTCATAACGAGAATCCTAATCCGATTGTGACCAAAAGTATCCGGGAAATAATTGAATTTTGGCGTAAGCTTCGGCTTGAAGGATGTTATAAAGTACATAATAAAGTTATCGTATTTTTGCAAATGTGGGACATTTCGCAACGTCTCGTATCATTCGTATATTTGAACAGTCAGCACAAAGGTCGTCGTATCCAGGATACGTAGTGCCCCATCGATTTATTGGAACAAGTATTTTACGGACACATGAAGAAGCTGCTGTCGAAAAAAGGAAATAAATTTTATTGAATGTCTGTCCCATTCGCTTCAGAGACAAGACTCACTAGAATAAAAATTTGTATAACTTCATTCCATTGCGTTTCTCTGAAGTCTTTCCGCAGTTTATGCCGATGACGTTGTAGATACGAGGCAATGGAGTTTATAGAACTACAAAAGTTCGTGATTCTGACTTTCGTGTTACCTGCAGATACTTTCCTCGTAGAAGTAAAGTAAAACTTTCAGCTGAGCTTTGTCTAAGATTTATAGCGAAGAAATTACAGTCTAGTCCATGAAGTTAAAGGTAAGGTTGTATTGTCTTAGTAGGTATGTGCTGCGGGCTGTTTGTAGATCATTTATTAGGAAAGGCGATGTTAGTACTCTGTCAAAGATTGCGGCCTTGCGGGTGGGATTTGCCCTATTGAATTATTGTGGCGTATCAGCATTATCAAGTATTTGGGTTAATCAAAGAGGTTAACATGAAAATTGTTGATGAGGTTACGCTTTAGTGGTGTAGTTACGTGTATTGGAGAATGTTTTGGTTAATATAAGGTTAAATTGAAACATGATTATTTGCTCTATAGTTGTTGTTGGTAATATCTAATATCGTTAAATTATATAGTAACTAGCTGCGCCCCGCGGTTTCACCCGCATAAGTTTCGATCCCGTGGGGATATCGGGATAAAAACTATCCTATGTCCTTTTCCGGGACCCAAACTATCTCTATACTAAATTTCATCTAAATCGGTTCAGCGGTTTAAGCGTGAAGAGGTAACAGACAGACAGACAGACACACTTTCGCGTTTATGATATTAGTATGGATAGTAATTTATTTCCAAAACTTCAGTACTCGTTACATCACTAAGGTCTCGACCCCTGAACTAGAGTTGAATATATAGAAAAGCAATTGGCGTAAAATTGAAAAAAAAAGGAGATGGATAAATCACTTACGTAGTTGACAAAGGTGCCCAATGTGGAATAGGCATAAAACATAATACCTTCAGTATCTTCCACATCTTCCGTTCCTCTTCCTTAATTTTGCATCACTGTCAAAATCGAATTGATCTTTATAATTTGAAAGGTTAGAAGGACCTACAATGGATAGGTTTATCGAGCTGCATGTCAGACATGGGGCTTGATAAACCCTCCTGTAATTTGGATACTTTGTATTTTGTAAAATGTTTATTATTAACTACAATAAAATGCGCTGGTTCTAGGTAGTAAAACAAAAGTATAATGACAATCAGAAGTAGAAGCCAAAAGGTAGAAAAAGCATAGACAAAATGAATAAAAAGGTAAAATATCAAAAGGAAGAAAAGGCTTGCACATTTATAATAATTTAATATTGTTTTTGTGTGCCTAATTTGTTACCTACTACTTAGTTTTTAAGTGCGAGTGCCAAACAATTACCACGTTTTTTTTTTGGGTGGGCAATTATCAAATAACTTCTTCCGCTCTGGGCGCAGCGGGAGGGCGTGTCAGACTTTTACTGACTAAAACCCACCCGTGTTCCTTCAGTTGCCTGTGCCAGGGGCCACGGTATCTCTTTCTAACAACCCGCGACCCTGGCAGGCATCGGCACTAGCGAACCCCGTCAGTTAGTGCTGACATTTCTTTAAGACGCGCGTGGAACACAACGCGCCGCCGCCGTCGACCTGGGCCTGGTCCTTACCGGATGGCGAGCTGCCCATTGCTCGCCGTCAACACGCCCACGCCTACCCGCAATTGTGGCGTGCCCAGCACTGGGTTGCGACAGTCGCACTGTCCATGTCGCCATGAGATCCCGCTGGAGCTCTGTCCGCTGTGCCGCGATTTATCGCGGCAGCGGAGTTACGCCCCGGCGTTTTGCCATATGTGGGCAAGGACTTTTGCCTCCAGATCCCATGGCGGCAATCCGGCAAGGAGGCTCGCCGCCTCCCCGGAGACCGTGCGGTATTCCCGGACTAGCCGGACGGCCATGACCCTCTGGGACGCGTTCAACCGCCGCCGGCCTGGTCGCCGCCTCAATGAACACGCCATTACCACAATGTCTGACAGCTATCGTATCTTTGTTCCCAAATACCTATAGGGATTTGTGGATTTTACTTCAAAATTATTATAGAAACTTTATAATTAATAAGAGTAAAGGTTTAAGTTTTGATTGAGTGGTGTGATAACACTCAACCTCTTGGGACAACAGTACCTACCTCCATTTATTTGTTTTTGTAATAGTTCAAGTTGGCAAATACATTTAGCAGATGGCAAAATTAGTTGAGATTAATTAGTTCATGGTTGAAAAACCAGTTTAGATACTAGTTAATGATGGAAATACTAGCTGAGAAACTAGTGCATAATGTAATTTAAACTAGTTTAAGATGGCAAAGCTAGTTTAAACAAAAAAAAAACACTACAAAAGTGAAAAATAACTTTTATTTCGGAAGTCGGTGTCTTTGGATCTGTATTTTAGTTTTTTGCCACCGACTTCCGAAATAAAAGTTATTTTTCACTTTGTAGTCTTTTTTTTGGAAGTCGGTTTTTTTTTTGTTAAAAAGTTTTTATTTCTCGCTTTTTAGTGTGTCTGTTTATAATGTATCTAAGTTACAATAGCCTAATGCCAACTTGCTCATCGCCTTTTACAAAATATTGCTTTTCCCGATGCAGGGACGTTAATTGTTGAGGAGTTCTCCTGGTATTCCACCATCAGCTCCATTTCACCATTCGCATTCGTGACGAGCATAACTTGCTTAGCAACCATATTAAAGTAAGTAATCGAATCGCAAACCGGGAAATACTTATTATTGAGTAGTTCCGGTGGCCATTTGTGGTCTTCATCATCAGTTCCACTTCACCAAATGATGCTTTCAGAGAGCAAATGCACGAGTTACTATAAAAAATACCCAAATCGCTATAGGTGTGCCTATAATACTTGAAGAGTTCCTTCGATTTCTCCAGGATCCCATCATGAGATCCTGACCTGATGACAATGGGACCACCTGGAAAGTATACCCTTTCAAACAAAAAAATAATTTTTGAAATCGGTCAAGCCGTCTCCGAGTAATCGGGGAACATAAATAAAAAAAAAAAAAAAAGGTTCCGACGAATTGAGAACCTCCTCCTTTTTGAAGTCGGTTAAAAATAGTTGAGATACTAATGATATAGTGTGCCCTTTAGTCTGTGCTAATTAAATGTATTTTCTTTCTTCATAATGGAAAAACTAGTTCGGCAACTAGTTCATGATGGAAAAACTAGTTCCGAAACTAGATCATGATGGAAAAACTAGTTCATGGTGGAAAAACTAGTACATGATAAAACATCTAGTTCAGAGTCTAGTTCAAGATGGAAAGATTAAGAAACTGTCCATCAAGCGACTCGCCTCTGATGCATGAGACTTATAACTTTATACTGGCGAAATATTGATGTATAGACGCCAGCACATCAAGCTACTACAATATGTCAAATTTCTTAATAGATTTTCAGCTTTATCGCTAAAGCTTAAGGTTCAAAGTTGATTGGGAAAATTTGACAGTTTCTGGTAGCTTGAAGTACTGGCGTCTGTACCTGCTATATAATACACTTCTGCCTACCTTTTCAGGAAATACAGGCTTGATGTTATGTAACGATATGGCCAACACCAATTGATCCACAAACCACACTACATATTGACCAACATAGTTTGATAATTAATTTGATATTTACTTTACTAGTTCAGTTTAATAACGTTTCAGTACATAAAGTCTAGTAGATCGAATCCATTGTTTTAAATAAAGGAACAGAAAGTTTCAATTAATCGAAATAATTGCAAAATATTTGAAATACAATGAAAGAGAATATTACGTGAAAAAGAACAACGAATGTGAATCGGATTAACAAACGAACGCTCGTATGAAAAGAAAAGTAACAGGTTTATCTGAATATCTGAAACTTAACGAGTTATTTCGGCATAAAGTGTTTTCATTTTACAGACTTCAAACCTGCTGTTTTATAGTTGTTAAAATGCATTTATTCATTATTTTCATAACAATTAATAATAAAGCTTTGCAATAAGCTAAATTAAAAGAGTGTCCATGGAGTTTCTTGCCCGTTCTTCTCCATAGGTACCTACGCTTCGGAATGGGCAACTAGCTTCATCTTTCTGACTGAACGACCTCTTGACAATTCAATAGTGCCTGTAATTGGTTTAATTGAAATAAATGCTTTCAGTTTGAGTTTGATAATGAAAAAATAGTGTTGTCATAGTATAGCAGTCAAAGCGACCTCTGCGCTGCCACCGACAACGCCATGGAAGTGGCAAAGTTTTGGGAAAACAAGATTTATAAATAAAATACAGTCGTGCCAGCAACACGAAGAAGAAGATAGGATTACCTAGTTGTTATGGATCAATAAATCAAAGTAATCAATCAGCCTATCGCAGTGCACTGCTGGACATAGGCCTCTCCCAGGCTGCGCCACAACACCCTGTCGGAGGACGCCCTCAGGTTTGGTGGAGCGACGATCTTCGCAGGGTGGCTGGTAGCAGCTGGATGAGAGTTTCCGAGAATCGAGATAATGGCGTGTGATTGGAGAGGCCTAATGTCCAGCAGTGGACCGCTGTAGGCTGAAGATTATGTTGATATTTTGGCACATATGTTGCATGTTTCATTTCATACAAGCATTCAAATTAAATAGCACATCTATTCATTAATCAGCAAAATCTACATTATGAATAGGTGTATCCAATGAACCACGCACAGTATGCAATAACATTTCAGCTCCAAAATGCCATACTATGGCTAATTAATAACCAAGCAAATATAATTTGTCAGGGGGGTGGCAAGCCCGCGTGAGGGCTCATAAACAATAGGTATAATTTGTAACCCTCGCCCCCGACGGATCACAAAGACTAAAGTTAAATGGTCCATCCCATGAAAAGGCCATCGGTATGGAATGTGATCGTTTTGTTGAAAGCATGAAATATTTGACTAAAATGTATTGTTGAAGAAAAGGCTTTGACGCATGGTTTTAATGCCATGTGCTTTTCTTTAGTATGTACATTAATAATGTTGAATATTAATATTTTACATAAAGCAGTGTTGGCCAAGTGGTAACGGCCGCGACTTACGAGTTGTGGGTCGTAGGTTCGAACCCAGACAGGCACTTTACTTTGTGTAAATTATTTCATCACCACTGCTCTCAAAACGGTGAAGGAAAACATCGTGAGGAAACCGGCATGTTCTAGAACCAAAAATTCGAAGACATGTGACATCTGCCAACCCGCACTGGGCCCGCGTGGTGGATTACGGCCCACTCCCTCTCACTAAGAAGAGGCCTGTGTCCCAGCAGTGGGAACATTATAGGCTGATTATGTATGTATGTACAGTCAACAAAGGAGTTAAGACAATAGAGGCAACCTCTTGCAAAAATGTAAATAAGTCAAATGAAAGTGTAAAAAAATTAAATAGTATCAATCTGGTGCATCAAAATATTCAAGGTTTTTCAAACAAAGACTTAGAAGTAGAATTATTCCTGAATTGTTACAATATAGATATTCTTTGTATGACAGAACATTGGCTTAAAAGTCACCAGTTCATGTTCAATTTTAGTAATCACCAGGTTGGTAGTTCATTCAGCAGAGTAAATGCTATACATGGTGGCTCATTAATTTTAATAAATAACCAGCTTAAGTTTAAAGACCGAAAGGATATTGTGAGCCTCTCTGTTGAACGGACAATTGAAATAGCCTGTATAGAATTGGAGCAGTTCATTATATTAAGTGTGTACAGACCTCCTTCAGGATTGTATGATTGTTTTGAAAAAGTTATGGATGAAGTGTTGCACAAAATCTGTAATACAAACAAGTCCATCATCATTTGTGGTGATTTTAATGTTAATTTGTTAGAAAATTCTGGGTTAAGTACTAAAATTATAAGTTTGTTTCAGTCATACAATCTTGCAAACCAATTTTTGGAGCCCACTAGAATAACTCCTACTAGTGCCACATGCCTAGATAACATTTATACAGATGTTATACCAATCCACAAAGACATTATTAACCTAATAGACTCAGATCATTGTGGACAATTAATCACTATTCCAAATAAAAACAAAAAAATTACTAAAAAAGATATCACTGTTAATCCAAAAACAACTAATCGCTTGGAAACATTTAAAACTAAACTCATGGGTAAATTACCACTTTTGTTCACTAATGATGACCCTAATCAACAATATAATGATTTTTTTAATATGTATTGCTCACAATTTGATAACACATTTATTCCAAAAACATTATCGGTTAATAGTATTGCTTCCTTCAGTGACTGGGCCACCATTGGTATACATAAAAGTAGAAAACGACTTTATGAATTATATGAAGAACGGATTTGTATAAACACTGCTGAATTTAACTTATATGTTAAGAATTATTCTAAAATATTTAAAAAAGTTTGTAGTATTGCCAAGTCACGTTATTTGAGTTCAAAAATTAAAAATAGTAGTAACATTATTAAAACGACTTGGAATGTCATTAATAGCGAAACGGGAAGGTCATGCACCCGAAGTAGTGACTACAGCCTTGTTATTGATGACAATATAATTAAATCAGATTGTCAAGTCGCCGCGGCCTTTGAAAATTTCTTTGCAGAGATTCCCGTATCAACTACTAAATCTCTTAACTCATCACCCATTGCTGCAGAGTCTTTACTTAAAGAAAACGTTCCAGTTTGCGATTCTGAATTTCACTTCCAATATGTAACCTGTAAAGATATAATTAAAACTTTTCACACGTTAAATGTTAAAAAGACCGCAGATCTATGGGGTAATTCTGTGGATGTTGCTAAGTCGATTATAGACATTGTAGCACCTACATTAGCTGTTATATTTAATAATTGTATTGACCGTGGTGAGTTTCCTGATCTTATGAAAAACAGTAAAATAATACCGTTGTTTAAATCGGGTAGTACATCAGACCCTACTAATTATAGACCTATTTCAGTACTACCTACCTTTAGTAAAATTTTTGAAAAACTTATTTTAAATCAATTGCAAAGATTTTTTAATAAAAATAAATTACTACATAACAAACAGTTCGGATTTACAAGGGGTCGTTCGACTACCGATGCAGGAGTTGAACTTTTAGGACATATTTATAATGCATGGGAGGACAAATGCGATGCTTTGGGCATCTTTTGCGATTTGTCCAAGGCATTCGATTGTGTTCTTCATGAAACATTAATCAGGAAACTGCACCACTACGGAATCCGGAACGCCTCTCTGGATCTTCTTACTTCTTACTTAAGTGATAGGATTCAGAGAGTTGATGTTAACGGAAAAAGGTCACCCGGATCTGTAGTAAGAATGGGGGTCCCCCAGGGCTCAATTCTCGGCCCATTTTTATTTATTATTTATATAAATGACTTGCCTTACCTCATAAGGGATGAACATGATATAGTGTTGTTTGCAGATGACACTTCACTTTTATTTAAACTCAAACGTCAGCAGCTGGTTACTGACAATGTAAATAACGCCCTTGCAAAAGTAGTTAACTGGTTTAATGTCAATAACCTACTTCTTAACGGAAAAAAAACGAAATGTATTAAGTTTACCATACCCCACGTTAGACAAGTAGAAACTAGTGTTCTCATTAAGGATGAAGAGTTGAAACCCGAAGATACCACAGTGTTCCTGGGCATAACGTTGGATGCCAAGCTTCAATGGGGCCCCCATATAGACAAATTGTCAAAAAAGCTTAGCTCTGCAGCATACGCCGTTAGGAAAATTCGTGATTTAACTGATTTAGAGACAGCCCGTTTAGTATACTTTAGTTATTTTCATAGTGTGATGTCGTACGGTATTCTGTTGTGGGGAAATGCCGCCGATATTCAGACAATTTTTATATTACAAAAAAGGGCAATTCGTTCCATTTATAAATTAAGTCCCAGACACTCCCTCAGAGACAAATTTAAAGAGATTAATATAATGACTGTGCCTTCTCAGTACATTTATGATAATCTTTTGTATGCACATAAAAATATTAATCTGTTTAAAAAATACAGTGATATCCATAACATAAATACTAGGAACAAACACAAATTTGTTGTTCCAACAACAAGGCTCAAAAAAATAGGTGGCTCGTTTAGATGCCAATGTATACGTTTTTATAATAAACTTCCTAGCCACATTCAAGAACTAAGCCTTAATAAATTCAAATCTTTTATAAAGCGAAAACTATGTCAGAAAGCCTATTATACTGTAAAAGACTATATTGAGGACAAAAAGGCTTGGGATTGAGCTGCTCCAATAGGTTTAGAATGTTGTTTTTATTTTTCTAATTTACACTTTAATAATTTTCTTTTTTTTTTTTTAAGTATCTATTTACTTAAATAATGACATGTACATTTACTGTATAAAGTATTATATGATTTTAATTATTGTGAATGTGAGGACTATGTGGGTAATTTTTTGTTTTTTCTCTCTTCGTTTTAATCATGATCTGGCAGTTTGAGTAGTTTATGCGGCCTACCCAAATGTCCTGTCTTTGGTATTGTTCGTCGAATCGTTGAGCTCCTTAAGTTCTGAGTTGAGCTGCACGGTTACTGACAAATGCGTGCACTGACTGGACAGGTCCGCTCAATCTGTGTGGTTCTTTCCTCAAAAGACCATTTCAGACACTAATCTACATGGTCCTCAAAGATTATGTCCGGATTTTTTATATACACATTGACATTGATGAATTTTATTTAGACAATGACATGAATATTTACTTTGTAAGTAATTTTTATTATTTTTTTATTTTTTATTTAATTATTGTGAATGTGAGGACTATGTGGGTCATTTCTTCTTTTTTTTTTCTCCTTCTTAGTTTTAATCATGATCTGGCAGTTTGAGTAGTTTATGCGGCCTACCCAAATGTCCTGTCTTTGGTATTGTTCGTCGAATCGTTGAGCTCCTCAAGTTCTGAGTTGAGCTGCACGATTTTTGACAAATGCGTGCACTGATTGGACAGGTCCGCTCAATCTGTGTGGTTCTTTCCTCAAAAGACCATTTCAGACACCAATCTACATGGTCTTCACACGATCTGACCAAGATTTTGTCTGGACTTTAAAAGAGACTGTGACTTCTGAGTTTGTTTCGGCCTTTCTTCTCAGAATAGTCAGTTAGGAAACGCCGACCTCATCTAGTTTAAAAAAAAAATATGATTGACGTGTAAAAGTGTTTGTACAAACCTACTTACAGAAATAAAAATCATTTATCATTTATCATTTATCATTTACAGGAGCGTCGGATATAGTTGAAGTTTACTAAGAAACCGATGGATGTTCTGGACTGAAATTTAATTTAATAAATGACCTGTTTGGTTTCTATTAATAAACTAAAATTTTATTCGAGAATATCCATCGGTTTCTTAGTAAACTTCAACAATATCCGACGCTTCTGTATACTTAACTCTTTTGTTGACTGTACATAGAGCCGACTAATTAATTTTATTACTAGGCAATTTTGGTTTTCTGAAGTTTCAACTAAAGTGCAATTACACTTAGGCGTTGGCCCGCATGCGGGGCCCTAATGACTTCATTTGAATTCGGATACCTACCCACACGGGTCACGGGTGTCTATGGAATTGGATGACAAAGCTGGACATAGCTGGCCAAGTCGAAACTGCAACGTCGTCAGAGAAAATTCGATAGACAACTGAATGCGTGTACGACAAGGTGTATGGTTGCGATGCTTTTGAAGACAAGAAGATTAAGAAAGATCTGTAACCACATATGTATATAATTCATTATTACGTTCGCTTTATAAACCTATTCCGTTTTTGCGGAATCGGGAATCTCATTATATTTAGTCCCTTATATTCATTTATAATGAACAGATGTTCATTGTAAATGAATATAAACCTGCCTAATCTTTTACAAAATCTTTTAAACAGAGGCTTTTAGTTTAATTTCGTTACTTGCCATTTACGTCAGTGTATTCTTTTAAAAGGTATATACGTTCGCTATCGGATCACTTAACTGCCAAATTATTTTATATGCAAAGATATCGTTTATGTATGAAAATACTCTTATTTTTTGTTTATAAATTTATTCCAAAAGTTCTTCTCCATTATTACCTACGCTTTGGAATGGGCAACTAGCTTCATATTTTCTGACTGACCGACTTCTTGACAATTCAAAAGTGCCTGTAAATGGTTTAATTGAAAAAAAAAGAAAAAAAAGGTAGGTTCTCTACGCTATAAATGCTAGTAGATAGCTGAATACGGCAAACGCTCAAATACATTCTAATTACTACTTAATATTATAAATGTGAAAGTTTGCGAAGATGTTTGGATGTTTGTAAGTCAATCACGCGTAAACCGTTGAACAGATTTGCATGAAAATTGGCACATAGATAGACCATTTCCTGGATTAACACATAAGATAATTTTTATCCCGATATTCTTACGGGATCGAAACTTAAACGGGTGAAACCGCGGGACGCTGCTAGTAAATATATGTATACATATTATATAATATACAATATATGTATAAACTCATGCTTACGTCCCACAGCGGTAGGCATAAGCTACAGAACGTAATTTAGAAATCCAAACATGTAAAAATAAAAATAAACTTTTCTTTTCACAACTAAAAGCAAAGTGACATTGTGGGAATGTGGCTTACTAATTGCTAGAAAAACTATGAAATATTAAGACAATAACTTAATATAACACAAACTTATAAATTAACACAGCGTTATAAATTTTAATGAACACAATTTCCTTCCTGTCCTGAAAATGCAAAATTTTTGCAAGAACTTTCTAAGCTTAGTTCCGTAAAGCGTCATTCTGTGGAAGGAACTATTCAGGTCTGTCATTTGCATCCGAGGTACCTTATTACGCTCATATGATCGTCTAAACGGCTTTCGGTAAACACATTAACCTCCTTTCGGGTTATCAGCAGTTGGGTAAAAAATCCGCCTGAACTCTTTGGATTTTTATTTTTGTATCCTATGAATTTTATATTTTGAGATAATCAGAGTCAAGGATGATAAGTGCTTTTAAATCTATTCTATTCTTCAAGATCTTAAATTTCGAAGACATGTTACGTACGCCAACCCGCACTGGGCCTGCGTGGTGGATTATTGCCCACTCCTTCACAGATAGAAGGCCTGTGTCCCAGCAGTGGGAACATTATATCCTGATTATAATAAGCTAATCCTTCAAGATCTTCATGTTTTTTTTTGATGTCGAACCATTTATCTGTCTAGAATTTTTGGTTGCTTTCTGGATAATCATCATCATCATCATTTCAGCCGAAAGACGTCCACTGCTGGACATAGGCCTCCCCCAAGCACTTCCAGTTCGACCGGTTCTCTGCTTCTCGCATCCAACGGGTTCCTGCGGCCTTCACAAGGTCGTCGGTCCACCTTGTGGGAGGCCTTCCAACGCGACGTCTTCCGGTACGCGGTCGCCACTCCAGAACCTTTCGGTCCCATCGGCCATCTGTTCTGTGAGCAATGTGCCCTGCCCACTGCCACTTAAGTTTTCAAAGACTGGATAATGTATTTATGTAATAATTTAACAGTTAAAGTTAATCTTTTAATAGCTTTTAACGAACACCGTGCAAACATTCCTTGGAATATTTTTTATTAAGGACGGTACCACGGAATAGAAAAAACAAGTATTCCGTGGACGGTACAGTCCTTAATAAATTCACTTCACTAGTTTATGTGGGTACGTACATAAAGTAGTGACGTCCATAACTACTGAAATAAACTAATCAGATATAGGTTACTTTATTTATTTTTTAATATCAAACCAGCGTCTGTGGGGTTTCTCATTTACATGACCTTAAGCGTGGTTACTGTCGGACTGCATAGAAAAGAAAGAGAAACGCGATGACACAACACTGGTAGGTAATTTATTGCAAAATATGAAACAGTTATTTAATTACAAAAATCTATTGTTTGGACTAAAAAAATAAAACATTAGTGTTAGTATGTTGCCTGTAGAATAATCTGACAAAAAAAATCAGAATAATTGTATGTATATTAGTATGGTTTTTATTGTAAAAAGAAAGTTTTTAGAGGTAACTTCATGATTTTTTAGGTCCTGTTAGCCCCTTAAAAGTACTTTCCTACGCAGTGCTGAATCTGTCTGCAGGTATCTCTGCGAGCACCCACGGCCGATCATTCGCGACAAATGCTTATTTAAGTGTATCCTGTCTTCTGTGGGCGTGTTTCAATCTATGTCCCAGTACCTATAGATATTAATTAGTTTACGTTTATTATGGGTATCCACAATAATAGACATCCGGTTGTTCATATCGTATTATAAAAAGAACACGACAAACATTCTTACGCAGGAACAATTCAGATAAGGAAGAAATAACAGAAAAGCGATTACGATGAAAATACAAAAACACTACACTTTGTTCAAGTGTGTAGAGGGACCTTGAAGGAACTCACCTCAATTATCTACCTTTAAGGAAAAAACATTTGCTCTGCGATACAGAATGAAAGAAAATCAAGAATTAGCTGGTTATTTTCACGTACAAGCCATAAAAATTCAGGGTACTCCTTCTATGTATGTAGTACCACAGTATAGTAGGTACGAACCTACAGAATTTCGGCTCCTTAATAAAACTTCATGTAATGAGTGGAAATACATAGACACACAGACGCATACGTACGAAGATCTCAAACCTTTGTCTACACGAGCGACTTTTACGACGACAATTTTTTTTCGGGCACTCGATTTTCAACTCTCGGTACTAGGGTCCTACTGTCTAAGTCTATCAACGAAAACACGGGCTCTTCAGAAAGTAGTTGGAAACTTCGGAGTGTACCCTACATCCAATAAACTATCCTTTTCGGACGGGCTGTAACACATCGGGAGTAGGGACAACTGTCAAATCGTGTTGTCATTCATTCCTATGTATGGGCTTGTACCACTGCCCTTAACACAAGTTATTTTATAACTTAGTAGGGTAGCAGAAGGTATGTATTTATATGAACAACTTTGCATACCTATTCAGCATTCATATACTTAAAGTGGGTACACAAATATAACTGCATATCAGAAACTAGACAATAGACATACATTTCGCAAAAATATTGTTCAACGAGCAATCAAAGGTTTTCGTAAGTTTGTGCTTAAAATAGTAACTACCTAATGTTTATAATTCTGACTAGTTTAATTGAGGCCTTTTTCATAAAACATATATTTAATTTCGAAAATTCTCGTACAATGTGCAATCAAACGGCACGGTTGGCGCAGTGGTTAAGCGATTTACTGCTGCGCTGCGTGTCGCGGGTTCGATTCCCGCACGGAACAAATATTTGTATGACCTACAAGTAGATGTTCCGGGTCTGGCTGTTTGTGTACGTGAATTAAAATGTTTGTAAACGCACCCACAATACAGGAGAAATTCCTAGTGAGGGGCAACGTTTAACTTAAAAAAAAAAAAAAACCGCTTTTCATATCCATTTTTCCTTTTTGGTTTTTCATGATGTCCTTGAGCATCTACATATTTATTTCAATTACCAACATTTTTCCAGGGTTGAATAGACTGGAATAGAATATTCTTTACGACACGGGGCACTATGAAAAAAAGACTTAAAAATTTCACCAAAAACCATCGCCTAATAAGGCTTCGGGACCCGGTGGGATGTGGAAGTGGGTGAGGGAACAGCATAGGACACCTCAAGGCATTGACCTTGACCCCAGGGTTATTGACCTTGAGACCAAGGTCAAAATTCCGAAAGTCAATATCTGCGATTCTCTTACGGTCATTGACCTTGACCTCATTTAGGTGTTACTTTAACGTTACGTTTATGCAAAAAACAAAAAAAAAACAAAAAAAATTGTAAGTCCCAAACGCGTTTGTTAAAGGACTTCTTCGACATCATTTTTACGACAAAGGGCTGGTCGGAGACAAAAACAACCAAGATGCTTTTAGCCTTATATTTAGGTGTTATATACGATAGAATCGAGAAAATAAATAATTTACGAAAATATTTTTTTTTTGGCTAAATATTTCTTTTTTTCCTCACTGTTCCGTTACGTACACTCCAACCCAGAGCACAGAAGGCCGTACATAAGTGTTAACACATTGACCTTGAGCTGATCTGGCGCTTGAACTGGTTTTGTTATCACTGACTTATGGCCTACCGTACTACGTTATAAATACACACGACGGCATAGCTATACATTTTCAGTTTTATCTGGCCTCGAAACGAAACGCCTTTATAATGTATAGGCTTTTCCTAGAATGAGAAATTATTTTATTAAATACTGGAAATATAGAGCTTGATATGTCGTCGTGTGTACCAAGGTTATCGGTATCATTATCGGCGATATTACTTATAAGCATATACAAAAAGTATCATAATGTCATAAGAATATAAAACTTTCTATTCTTTTACTCCTCGGAATGCCATGATGGTCCAGGAGTAAAAGCCTCGCCTGTCAAGCACAAGGTAGTGGGTTCAAATCCAGGTAAGTACTTAGGTAACTTTTTCAATTTATATGTACTTTCTAAGTTAATCTTGAAATTGCTGACGTTGGTGAAGGAAAAAACATCGTGAAGTCTGAAATCATCAACCAGTTTTGGGCAAGCGTGGTGATCAATGCTCGTTTAGAAGAGGCATTTGCCCTGTAGTGGTACAGTGATAGGCTTTTATTACTTACTAGCTGCGCCCCGCGGTTTCACCCCCATAAGTTTCGATCCCGGGGAATATCGGGATAAAAGTAGGCTATATGTTAATCCAGGGTGTCAGCTACCTCTATACCAAATTATATCAAAATTGGTACAGCCGTTTGAACGTGAAGAAGTAACAAACATATAAACACATACACACTCACAAACTTTCGCCTTTATAATATTAGTGTGATTAAATGCACCTCGGAAAGGATCATCATCATTTTAGCCGGAAGGCGTCCACTGCTGGACATAGGCCTACCCCAAGCACCTCCACTTCAACCGGTTTTGTGCTTCTCGCATCCAACGGGTTCCTGCGGCGTTCACAAGGTCATCGGTACACCTTGTGGGAGGCCTTACAACGCTACGTCTTCCGGTACGCTGTCGCCACTCCAGAACCTTTCGGTCCTCGTCGGGTACCTTGATAAGGAAGGGATAGCTGTGAGATATACATCCCAAAATATAGTTGTTACAATAGGTACTTCGATCAACATTAGATTGTAATGTTGTCCCACTCATGGACCTTTCCACATAAAGACAGATAGAGTAGGCTTAACTTTTGGCTACGCAATCCTAAAACAAAGTTTAACAAGATCTTCAGAAAGTGGCCGTTAACATAGCTCGCACAATATTACCAGTAAAATTCTAATTAATTTTCTCAATTTTAATTTGGATAAGTGGAGCCGAGTCGATTTTATTGGTAAATAAAAACGACACGATACAACTGGAACAGTCGGAGTCGGTGTGAAGTCGTTAAATATTAAAAGTTTTCAATCAATCGAATCAATTACCTACTTTCAAGTTTCTTTTCTCTCTCACAGAGAGAAGGCCTGTGTCCCAGCAGTGGGAACAGTATATACTGATTATGTAAGTTTCTTTTATTTTTTAATAGCAGCGCCCCGCGGTTTCACCCGCGTAAGTTTCAACCCCGTGGGAATATCGGGATAAAAACTATCCTGTCCTTTCCCGGGACTCAAACTATCTCTATACCAAATTTCATCTAAATCTGTTCAACGGTTTACGCGTGATTGAGTAACAAACATCCAAACATCTTCACAAACTTTCACATTTAAAACTCTGAGTTTGTTGCGGCCTTTAACAACATATGATTTTCTTTCATAACCTTTTAAAGAATAGCAGTATCAAATTAAAATGACTGCAAAGCTCGTCTTAAAAGACAGGTTCCTATAGTTATGCTTTCAACAACCCGTAACTCCAGTTTATCTCTTTGACACGAACTCTAAAACACTGTGAAACTAAAATTAATCTGTTCACTAGAGGCAGACTATTGTAAAGGGAATAATTTGTAGGAACGGGTCGTTAGTCACGTGCCGTTGGCCCTTCGCTTTATACAATACGATGAAGACACAATTCAATTTATTATGTACTAAAGAATATTTGAGGGGCCCACGGTTATGCTGAGGGACGAAAGGTACAACGATTTGTTTTGCTGAATTAGATTTGTGATTTTTATGATATTATTTGTATTTTTAGGGAGAAAATTGATTCGGAGAATAAAATAGGTTTTTGTAACGTAAGATGTTTTGATCATTTTGTATTAGACATGAACATGTATAAACTCATATAGAGCAGTGGTGGCCCAGTGGTAACGGCCGCGACTTAAGAGTAGGTCGTAGGTTCAAACCCAGACAGGCGCTTTACTTTGTGTAAATTATTTCATCACCGCTGCTCTCAAAACGTTGAAGGAAAACATTGTGAGGAAACCGGCATGTCTTAGAACCAAACATTCGATGACTTGTGACATCTACCAACCCACACTGGGCCCGCGTAGTGGATTATAGCCCACTCCTTCTCGAAGAGAGGAGGCCTGTGTCCCAGCAGTGGGAACAATACAGGCTGATTATAATGTAAAAACTCTACCTACTGCTACTACTACTACTAATTTTTTCATTCTGCCTAGCCTTTTCCCAACTATGTAGGGGTCGGCTTCTAGGCTAACCGGATGCAGCTGAATTCCAGTATTTTACATGGAACGACTGCCTATCTGACCTCCACAACCCATTGGGTAACACGATACCCCTTGGTAAGACTGCTTGTCAGACTTTCGGGCTTCTGACGGTCCGTAACGACTGTCAAAGATTCAAGAAAGACAGCCGGGAGCTTCACGTGTGCTTTCCGAGGCACGGAGAGGTCTCGGTATGTAAAGATGGTCACCTATCCACGGATCGACCCCGGCAAGCATAGCTTGCTTAACCTGATCAATCGACCCGGCTGTTATTCGCTACGAGCCCCTCAACTACTAATACAATATACAGGATTATTTAAAGAAATATAAATCACCGATAGTTTTTTTTAAAATTGCGAATCTAAAGTTTACTCGTCCCTGTTTCAAAATACATTTAATTCACGGTTGCGTTCAAATACAGTGTAAACTCTATGTAAGGTCACTCGATTTAACGACAAACTCCCTAAAGCGTCGAAATCACTCGTCTTTGGTTGGTTTAGCTGGTTTTCCATACAATGATACACTCCATATAGCATTACACCCACTCACAATAACGACAACCATTAAGTAAAAATTAGTGAAAACCGCGGAGCTATGTACGTTCTTTTGTCGCTTTATTGTCCTAGCCCGTAATAAACTCGACTGTCGGCATCATGCAAACCAAACTTTCTAAGAAATTCGTTCTTTTGTTTACAAATTGGGATTGCACGTGTAGACTGTTGTTGACCATGACTAATAATATCGCAAGATATATAAAATACAACAAAATTACTGGTGCAGCAAAAGACGTCAGACAAAAATAACAGAATTTACGCAATAGCGTTCAAATATATTTTTTTTTAGCTTGAAAAATAAACTTTTTCTTTTCATAACTAATTCTGATTTTTCTTCTTTCCATTTAACGACAACTCTCTATAACGCCATAAAATGTACAGTCCCTTTATTGTCGTTATATAGAGTTTACACTGTATTTGCTTCACGATTGATCATTTGCAATGAAAAGCATGGCTTTAAAATAAATATTAGCACCGAGAAGTTTGCGGTTTTAATAACGGGTATTTCTACACGACGTGTTTCCTATCTAATTACCAAAAGTTTAACACCCATATAAGCATAACGACCACATTTTCTCATATATATCGCAGGAAATTCCAAACTCTCACATTGTCATATTAAAGGGCAACTTTAATTAATGATAGACGCGATACAACCGGCATCCCTAACAATTGCGAATGCATGTATGCCCTGACAATGGGCCACCCCTAGCTATTAAAGCTAGCTAATAATTACAGATCGCTGAACATTGGACCGGGTAGGGTTGTCTTACATTAATGTTTAACGCACTAAGTGGTTATGGTTGAACAGTTAACACTAGTGTGTGTTTGTGGTCGCTCCCTCGTGGTTGATGGCGAAGAATGAGCAGTGCAGTGTGACTAGATTTACCTAATAGATATGCTAGACAACATCATCATGTTTTTGTTGTGAGCACCATGTATCTATCACATGATAATTTACCTGCCATGACTTCATTTTTAATTCTTTTACCTATTGTAGTAAAGTAATTTTATTCTAGGTGTATCGTTTTCACTTAAAATCCTATTAATATTATAAAGTGAAGATGTTTGAATATTTGTTACTCAATCACGCGTAAATCGTTGAACAGATTTGGATAAAAATTGGCACATAAAGATAGTCTATTTCCTGGATTAACGCATAGGACTTAATTTTTATCCCGATATCCCCCGGGAACTGCGGGGCACTGCTTGTATGTATACAAAATATTGAAAAACATTGTAAAAGGGTAACGGTGGAGTTTCTTGCCCATTCTTCTCCATACGAAACTATTGGAAGGAGCGACTAAAAAAATTCATTTTTTTTTTGTAAATTTTGACGTTTAAAAATGTCTTTTATGTGTCTATTTGAAGTAAATGCTTTGACTTCGAAAATATACAGATTCCCCGTATGGTGTACAGACTGGCAGCACATGAAGCTACCTGAAACTGTAAAATTTTCCCGATCTACTTTGAAGCTTATGCTTTAGCGATAAAGTTGAAAATCAATTAAAGAAATTTGACAGATTGTAGTAGCTTGATGTGCTGGCGTCTGTACATTCATAAAGCTGTCTTAAAAATAATTGTACGTTAATTGTGAGTTTGTTACTCAATCAAGTTTTTAATATCTCGATGAAGATTTGGCACATAGGTGTTTTATCCGTAGTTTTAAATGGTATGAAAACATTTTGAAGTGAAATCTTCTTTAGGCGCTCTTTGCACTCTTTCTGAATAGTGTACGAAACTGGTCGGTGACGCAGAATCGGGTATACTCAGCTCCAGGCAGTTGGTGACGGTGAATCACGTATACTCGGCGCTGAATCGTGTATAGCGTCTCGGCTTCAGTCGTAAATTTTCACTACACACCCCTTTTTTTAGAGACTGGACCCTGATTGCACTAATTTACAAACCTTTCAGTGGTCTGTCGATTGAGCATTTTTACACATTCGTTTTATAAATTTTATCAATGTGCCCCAGACTTAAGCCCTATAAACACATACGTTTTTCTTGCCGTGAAAAACTTCGGTTCATTCGCCGTGTGTAGTCACGGTCGTCCGTGTTTTATGGATCACTATGGAAGCTTTTTGACGGATACATTTTCACTACGGTACGGCGTATATAAACTGCGCCTTAGAGAAAACGTGTCCGTCAAAAAGCTGTACAAGCTGCTGCTGTGTGTGTGTATAAGGCCCTATGATACTGGCTAATCGATGCTCGTTTGTTTTTCTGAATAAGAAGAGATAAATTACAGTCCAAAAAAATAAAAAAAAGAACACTTTCGTTGTTCACAGAAAGAGTGCAAATAAGTCTCTTTATGCTGATAATAAAACACGCTTTGTATTAAGGTAAATAAATGCATTTTAGAAAGACAAGCCAGCTAACAGGGTTCTTGTTTTCAAACAAGCAAAACTGAAACGGATAAAGTTCTTTTTCCCTTGTGGGTTTAACAAAACTGCTGCGCACTGCTTTATCTATAAACAAAGTTTAGTCCAAGAACACAAAGCTTTTAGAAAAGAAAGAGACGCCTGTATAGAAATGAGTGAGCAGAATTTATGCCTTTTGAACGCGATCTTTGGTACGTAGAAAAAACAACAAAATATCATGTTCTTATTCCTCAAAAGGGTTAGGCTAGAGACGAGTTTAGTACAGCTACTACAATCTGTCTTTCTTTAATAGATTTTCAACTATATCGCTACAGTATAAGGTTCAAGTTTGATTGGGAAAATTTGACAGTTTCGGGTACCTTGAAGTGCTCTGCGTCTGTATAACCACATTTCACTAAATATACACCTCAAGTAGTTTCGGGAAAACCTTTTACCATCTACCGGAGAAATCTAGACTCTATTACTGAGAAGTTCCTGATGGAAAACCCAGTACCACATAACCCAACCTGGGGATTGAACCCAGGATACCATGCTCGGCAGCGCTTGACGAACGAGGCAGTTAGGGTGCTCAGACATCTGACGGAAGATCCGTCGGACGTAACTTTGTTAGCTCCTAGTTAGTAAGCTCGACGGACTGACGCCTCATTGGTAGAGTGAGTAGTGTGCAGACACATGAGCGACACGCGTCAATGATAGAGGGAAGCCGTCGTCAGGCGAGTCAATCAATCAACTCAGCCTATTGCAGTCCACTGCTGGACATAGGCCTCTCCCAGGCTGCGTCACAACACTCTGTCCTCCGCCTGCCGCATCCAGTCCGATCCAGCCTCTCTCACGTCTCAGCTCTTTAGGTCGTCCGTCCATCTAGCTTGGGGGCGTTCCACACTACGCTTGCCGATACGTGGTCTCCACTCCAGGACTCGTTCTGCTCCACCGGCCATCGGTCCTTCGACAAACATGGCCAGCCCACGGCCACTTCAGTTTGCTTACTCTGCAAGCTATGGAGGTAACTCCGGTTCTTTTCCGGTTAATTTAATTCCTGATTTTATCCTTCAAAGAGACGCCACCCGAGTATGGTGCTCAAAAACAAAAAAAAATACTTAAGCGGCATGTTGTCGACGGATGCAGTTGCCTCTCGTCGACTCGTGTCGCTTGTGGAGATGAGCACAAAGGTTGACTGTTTTATTATCTACTTGTCCGTTCTGGCGTTATGCAACCGAATATATGCGACGCGTCTCCGTCAGATGTGCGACCAGCCTTAAATGGGATTAAAATGAACCAAAAAGTATCGTATTTCGTAGTGGTATTGCAGCGGTGAGCATCAGAGTGCAAACAGCATAATGAACAAAATAATTATAAAACCGCCGTTGTAAAAATCACAGCAGTCGGCAATATGTCTGCGGTAGAGTGCGACACGGGTTTTAAATAAAACGGTGTGAATTGTTAATGTAGTGGTTTTATCTCGCGTAATTGGGTAATTCATAGGTTATTAAATGGTTTTGAAAGGAAGGATGT
This sequence comes from Oligia fasciuncula, assembly GCA_963082905.1. Lineage (NCBI taxonomy): Eukaryota > Metazoa > Arthropoda > Insecta > Lepidoptera > Noctuidae > Oligia > Oligia fasciuncula. The sequence goes on along the minus strand of OY720395.1, from coordinate 6,715,637 downwards.
AGACCTCTCTATCTGTGGCCTGGAGTATTTTACCGTTTTATTAAGATTGCTAGCAGCGCCTCGCGGTTTCAACCGCGTAAGTTTCGATCCCGTGGGAATATCGAGATAAAAAGTAAAATATTTTATGTATTTATCCAGGAAATGGTCTATCTATGTGCCAATTTTCATCCAAATCTGTTCAACTGTTTACGCGTGATTGAGTAACAAACATCCAAACATCTTCACAAACTTTCACATTTATAATATTAGTAAGATTATTAGCTTCCCGTGACTTCGTCCGCGTGAAATTTCTTGTTCCCCCAACCCACCCCGTCGCGTCGCATCACTTGCCCGGGTTATTACTTCGTCTTCGCTTAGCGTTCTTTCTGACGTTTTTTCTTATTGCTCCGCTCCTAAGCATCATAGCGTGATGATAAACCTATAGCTTATAACCTACCTCGAGATTTGGGTCAGCAATATTTTTTTGGTTGTTCTGCTACATGGCAATCTGTACAATAAGCCACTTTTCTGGCTGATAAAGATCTATTAGAAAGTTTTTTTTCCAAATGCAAAAAGATTTTTTTAAATTTGATTTGGAGTTCCAGAGAATATCGCGTTCAAAGAATAAACAAACTGTTTAGCTTTAGAATATAGACATAAGTAGAAACTGGGTTTTTGTTTGTACATTACGAACGTTTGCCTACCTACCTTAGTAGTAGTACCTACCTACTTTATCTTTTGACAATAGTATCTAGCTACTAAGTCAGCCAGTCTTACTAAGGGGTATTGTATTATCCAGTAACTGGGTTGTGGAGGCCAGATAGGAAGTCACTGCATATAAAATACTAGTATCCAGTTATTGCTCCATTAAAATACTGTCTTAAGCCGCATTCAGCTAGACTGGAAGCCGACCTCAGCATAGTTGGGAAAAGTCTAGGCAGATGATGATGATGATCTAGCTAAGTTACTTAAATTATATGAGACTCAAATGTAAAAATAACTGCGAGTACCTAACATAAGAAAGTTAAAACAAAACACACTTGATACCATAGCCATTACAAAGGAAGAATCCTCTTAATAAAACACAAGCAATTCACATAAAGAATGCAATACATTCTACGCAATAATAACGCATTGTGAACCCGCAATAGCTCAGAGTTCATACAACTAGGTTGCTGGCGCATTGCCTGGAAATGCCCTGAAGCCATTGTACTCCTCATAATATTGTTTTTCATTCCGACACTACAATGAAAACGACCTATGACTGCCAAAGAAACGTGCGTCTTAAAGCCAAGTTCTGATTTATGACCACAGTATCTTCACATTCGTCTTTCTCTGTAATCTACACTTTGCGTAACGCTTCCGTTTTTTTGGACCTACATTTGAATTGCAAATGGAGGATTTGATTACGTTTATTCAGCGGTCTGCGAAACCAAAATGAAGAGTTGTAATTGTGACGGTCCATGGTTGAGGTAATTTGAAAACTGGCGGTTGCCCGGAACTTTGTTCGAATACAAACTTTACACCATCACTTGACGCCTTGAGGGGTGAAATTCCGAAAAACCCTTTCTTATCGAGAACCCAAATAGAGAGATACACTTTCTAAAGATTTATGATACCTACGTAGTTCTTGGAATTTTGTGATGAATTTGAATTCGATGTGAATGGTTTGGACTGCGGCTCATTATGATTTCATGATAGCCTGTCCATCTAGAAAAAAAATGTCTAGAATAAACGTATTTTCTTTCTTTCTAGAAGAGGTCTGGTAGATATTTCTTAAAAGCGTCATTGATTGTACCCTTATTTTGTTCTATTTTAAGCTGGACCTATATAATTGATAGTATTACGCCTTCAAAGATATATTCCAGATGATATCGCAGAGTAAAAACTATTTTGATTGGTAGAATGTAGTAGGTACTTGTAGTTAACATAAGTAATGTGTACAGTCAACAAAGGACTTAAGTATACAGGAGCGTCGGATATAGTTGAAGTTTACTAAGAAACCGATGGATGTTCTGGACTGAAATTTAATTTAATAAATGAGCTGTTTGTTTTCTATTAATAAACTAAAATTTTATTCGAGAATATCCATCGGTTTCTTAGTAAACTTCAACAATATCCAACGCTCCTGTATACTTAACTCCTTTGTTGACTGTACAGTCAACAAAAGAGATAAGTATGCAGGAACGTCGGATATAGTTGAAGTTTAGTAAGAAACCAATGGATATTGTCGACTGAAATTTAATTTGATAAATTAATGCTTGTTTTCTATTAATAAAGTAAAATTTTATTCGAGTACATCCATCGGTTTCTTACTAAACTTCAACTATATCCGACGATCCTGCACACTTATCTCTTTTGTTGACTGTGCATTCCGTTTAAGCGCGCTGTTATATTAAAAACAAAACTTGTTACCCGACTGATTCCAAAGGAGGGTTATATTTTGATAAGTCTTTAATATTCTGCAAAGTCGACGTTTATTGATTGTTATGAATGACTCAATAACACAAAACATCCCCAACTTCTTATTGGGGGACAAAAAATAAGATACGACTTTCTTCGTTTATTATTTTATTGTGTAAATGCATCTCTATCCCCTAGCTTCCTGTCTACCCTCTCCCTTCGTCACAGCTGCCTTGATTATATCATCCGGCCATCTCGACGCAGCGGACATTGCCCTCTGATCGTAAAATATTGAAGCACTTACATTAGCATTGTATTAATAAAGAACGATTATTGCTATGGATTTCATTTCTCTACTGTTCTTGCCTTTTCTTACAAACAAATACAATTGTTGGATTTCTCCACAGCAACGGATTTGGATAAGCTCCGCCACGATTTTGTTAGACGTACTTTGTACATATATATTTTTATTCACAAGTTTGCATACATAATTATTTCGGTTGAATTTTGATTGACGTCAATTCGAATTTGATGTCATATTATTCAAATTACAGTTATAATTGCCACCGTAACATAATATACCACGAACGTAATTTAAAAATCGATACCGTACACATACGGTGTCAATTTAATTTAATTAAGCCAAACAATTAAGAATTTAAGGGGAAGCGTCCGGGTAGACCGTGAAAATCAAATTTTCATACGTTTTTTGCAATTTGCAAGTTCATGTAATCCTGTTGATTGATATTTTATGAAATAGTCATTCAATAGGATTATATTAAATTAGAGGGTTTTATTCATGATTATTATTCTGTAAAAACATACTTGTTATGCTCGCGAAACATATTTTGTTCAACATACAACCTGACATTGACCTGCAAATTGCAAAAAAAACGTAAGAAAATTTGAGTTTCGCGGGCTACCTAGCGCATCCGCCTTAACAACAAATTGTTGGCGTTTAACATACACATAAATATGTACTGTAAATCCTTTATTCCCAGTTACATAAATATATACAATAAACAATAGGGTTCGGGGCGAAGATAAAGTTTCACTTTTCGGTGTGCAGTCCAGTTGACGGACGTCACATGGCTCATGTCAAAATGAAGGCTGCGCGTCGTCTATTTCTCAGACGGCTTCTAGAACATTCTCGAAGCTACGCCCTTATAACTAACTAGATAAATAACTAGTAATAACTCATCATAGGAGCCTTAGACACTAGATTATTACAAAGCTCGAAAGGAAAGTTTATTGACCCCAACCACATAATTATATTCCAGAAAAAAAAAGAAGATTTCATACAGCTGCAATTAATGATACAGAAAACGGCTTTAATTGACAATTGGTTGCTCCATTGATCAAATAAGTATACCTACGACTCTTCCTCCTTTATTTCTCCTGAATCCTTTAACAAATGCGGGAATTTACTTCCCACGTTATTCATTTCGCGTCGTCAATTTATTTTGATATCCGGCAGTGTCATTATTGAGTCTACGTTTTACCTTTGCCACCTAAACGATTCCATTCCAAGTTTGCGCAGAATGAGTACGTGAAGGCATAATAGATTTCGTCACTTTCGTCCAACTCACAATTTCAAGGAAACGTGAAGCCTTCGTTATGAAATGCTGAGTGCGAATTGATGCAACATGTCTGTGGGTTCGCACATAATAATATTCTCGCATTTTTTTTTTGCGAATGGGAGATCATCCAATGACCCCTCCCGCTCTGGATGGGACGGAGGGAGTGTCAGACTCTTACTGACTAAAATCCACCCGTGTTCCTTCCTTAGCCCTTTATGTTCCGCGATAGCGGTAACCCTCTCGGACAATCCCGCTGACCCGGTAGGTTTCGGCTCTAAGGGGGCCTCCTCGATGCTGACATCTCTTTGAGGCGCGCGTGGAACACGTACGCGCCGTCCGGCACGGGCCTGGAATATTCTCGTCTTACGTAAGTATTGGGAGCAGTTGCACCCCAGTGGTATCGGTCACGATTTACGAGTTTTAGGTCGTGAGTTCGAACCCAGGCAGGCATTTTGTTGTGTATTTAATTTCACCATCACTGCTCTCAAAACGGTGAAGGAAAACATCGTGAGAAAACCAGCATGTCCTCGAAATAAAAAAATCGAGGACATGTGATATCTAACAACCCGTACGGGGCCCGCTTGGTGGATTATGGCCCATTCCTTCTCACAGAGAGGAGGACATCGTAGGCTGATTTTGCAAATATTTGCATCAAACAGCGTCATATCTATTGATCTAGTATCAAATAAAATAAATAGCAGCTATAGTGCAAGATTAATTGACTGTACAATCATAATTATCAATTCATTCTAGTATCTGTCTATTACGTTTTGTTCTCCAGTTTGCAAATAAAAGTTACTGAAATCGGAATTAGGCGTACATTTCCATCCGCGTGTTATCTCTCTCTGCAGCTTCGATATTTGATTTCATGCGATTTTTTTGCCTTTTTAGACGAAGGCGTGATTTAATTAACATCCAGTCCCGGAATATTAAATGTGCATATCCAAAGATTAAAATGGATTGGGATGTACTGTAGCTATGTTAAATTCACACTTTGTGAAAATATTCTCCAGGCCGAATATCGGTTATGGCGACCAATCTCAGCTTAGACCAGCCTTCGGCGCGGAAAATATATTAGTGCACAAGTGTGTGCGCAGATCAGATGCACTCTCTTCCCTCACTCTCATAGTCCGATGGTCCCATCGGACTATGAAAGTGAGGGAAGAGAGTGCATCTGGTCTCTCCGGTCGTGTTGGATTACCATCTGGTAATCCGACACGACCGGAGAGAGATCAGGCGCAATAATAATAGTTAATAGTTTATTGTCACAAAGAAACATAACATAAGTATACACTGAGTAACCTGATACTAACTACGCTGCAGAAGTCTGTATACAGATTTTGCGAGCCCTGCCTCTTAAACTAGGATAACCTGTATCTTAAGAGACAGTGTTCCGCTGTGAGGTTACTTAAAAATAGGGATTATACAACTGCGGACTGTGCCAACTTATTGTTTGTGCTAACAATCAGCAACCAACGTCTAAACTATGGCCTATACAAAAAAATCTAATGAAAAACCCAATAACATTTGCCCGACCTAGGAATCGAACCGAGGACCCCACACTCAGCAGTTGCGCTTGCGACCACGAGAGCAACGGGGCAGTCAAAGTGAAAATATACATAGGTATCGTCAGTACCAATTTCCCGATTTTTTTCTCCTGTCTAACTCTGTACAGTAGGCCGCACGTCAGTGTAATAAAACCAGGAGGTATAAGATGACCTGTTGTCCTACTGAAACTCTGTGCTACACTACGCCATCTCAAGGTCAAAGTGTTACCACCGACTTGGTTGACTGTATATAGACGAGTAAAATGGATTCTTAAAGTTACTGCAATAAAATTTACATAGGTAGCAGATAATAACCCTAGAACCAACTTAGTCTTTGTTTCATTGTAATATCTCGAAAGTTTCGAACGTATGGAAAACTGTATTCCCCGCAGGGGAATTGGTACCAAATGTGAGCTGTTTCTAGAATATTTTAAAACATAAAGTTATAAGGTTTTTTTTCTGAACAAAAGCAGGTAGGTTACTTGCTTTTGTCGATATGTGGCCGAAATTATGAAATGCAACCGAATACCATACAGTTTTGTTTACTGATTTTGAATGAAAGAAGAAAGAAAAGAAAAAATGAAACAAGAGAAAATTTGTTTATTCTGCACAAACAAAACGCAAATTACATAAAATACACAAATACAAAGACGAAAAAGAAATATATAAATGACTTATATTACGCCGTTTTATCCTTTTTTTCTATTTTTTTGAACCAAATTAAATTTCTTAACAAAAGTAAATAAGTAGACGTATTATATAGGTTTCTCTCTACTGACACTGTTTTAAACTTAAGTTCATCTACGCCTATAACCTCGCTATAAGTGACAATTTAATTTGTGCTTAATCTGTGTTCCTGCTTTTATTTTTTTACCGACTTCACAAAAAGGTGGAGGTACTATGTTCGGGTGTTTGTATGTTTTTTTTTTTTTTTTGTATGTTTGTTCATCGAATACTCCGCCAATTGTCGACGGATTTTCAAAATTCTTTTTTGTTCGAAAGTAGATAGTTCTGAGGTGGTCCCATTGTCACCAATCTGATGATGGGATCTTAGAGAAATCGAGGGTAACCCTCGAATTTTATAGGCTTACTTATTGTTTTTCGCATATTTTATGAAGTATCTTGTGTATTTGTGTATGGTTGTCACCATCTCAGGTAGCTGGGCTGATGATGGAAGGTACAACTCCTTAACAGTAAGAAGTTACTCGAACAGACAAGGACTGTTTTATAGTAAATTGTTTTGATGTTTGGTAGGGCATTTGCCACATTTGGTCTCATGATCATCAAGTCATGACCTGATGCTGCAGTCAGGATAGTCTGCAGAGTACCTAACTCCTCGACAACTAACAGCAGATATATCGTGTTTAAGCTCATTGAAAAGGGCTCGATGTGTGGATAAACGTACTGTTACTGAGGAACACCGAAGACCTGATGCTCAAGCCAGGAGCATCAGAAAAAGTACAAACCTTGAAATTACAGCACCGTAGTCGTGTTTGGGCTCATTTTAAACAGGACTAAATTTTAAGTTCAATGCAATGTTGACATAAGTCTGGCCTTATGCTGCAGCCAGGATTATTAGCTAGGAGAGTGGATTACTAGGAGAACTCCTCAACAATTAACGTCCCTGCATCGAGAAAATGAATATTTTATAAAAAGGCGGTGGGCAAGTTGACATTAGGCTATTGTAACTTAGATAAATTATAATAGACCCACTAAAAAGCGAGAAATAAAAACTTTTTAACAAAAAAAAAACCGACTTCCAAAAAAAACACTAGTGGCAAAAACTAAAATACTGATCCCTAAGACACCGACTTCCGAAATTAAAGTTATTTTTCAGTTTGTAGTGTTTTTTTTGGAAGTCGGTTTTTTAACTCTTTCGAATGGGGTGCCTAAAGATGGACGGCGCTGCCTAGGCCGGCCCAGAAAGAGATGCGAGATGACCAGACGGACGCATACTGCGAGGGCTGGTTCGAGGTTGCACGGGAAAAGAGTTCGTGGAAAGATTTGGGGGAGGCCTTTGCCCAGCAGTGTGACAGCATAGGCTAGCAAAAAAAAAACCCTTTCGAAATAACAGCTTCTTTATAGTAATATTGCACCTAGCTCCGCATCTATTTTGATATCTGTCCCGATTTTAATATACGTCTTTGTTCCGAAATACAAAGAGCATTCGCAGACGATTGCTACTAAATAAATAAAAGAACCAATAACGTTTTATGAGTCGTGTGTCTTATAAACGAGACCGGTGGTGGCTGCGAACACACCAAAACAAACCAACAAAGATATAAACCAACAGAAAATAAAAATGATGCGAACATTTTCGGGCAAATAACTAGCTTGGGGTTATTTTTACCTCAATAAATAAATGGTTTTTGAATATTTTAATAGTTTTATGTCGAGTGAGTACTCATGTTAGACTAAAACTAATGGTAGCTGAAAAAGCTAAAAATGAATGCTATGAAATAAAAACTACTTCAATATTTTTATATCAACAAACAAAAAATCGGGACAAAAAAAATGGGAAATCTAATACAAATGCGGAATGATGGGGAATGGGGAATCGGGGGGAATTGGGAGAAGGCACTGGCTCCTGTAACACAGGTGTTTTTACCTAGCGCAGGAGTCAGGCCTTCACTGTGTTTGTACACATTTTTTATACCAGTAAAATTATGTTATTAACATCACAAAAATAGAAAAAAACAATCCAACAAACGTGCAAATCTAAAACATTTAAAGAGTATTAAAACAGTAATCAACGGCTACTTCCTCAAGAGTACCTCCGAAATGGAACATGCTACCCTCTTGGGCGGCTGTGAAAAGAGCCCCGTTAGAGATTCCATTTGAAAAGAACAAACAGATGAGTAACCTCGTTCATCAACCCGCGAGAGCCCCCAATGCTTAAGCGCGCCCTGTGTAATAGCCAGTCTCGTCGTAGACCCGCCGATAGCGCACGCTTGCTACGCGCCCCGTGGCCCCGCTACGAAGCTACGCGCTACGACAGTACGCAATGAATAAAAACGCTACGAACAGTGCAGTGCTAAATAAAAAATAATTGTAAATTATTATAAAGTGTATCTTATTATTTCAATGTATATAAAGTGATAGTTGATTTTTGTTATAGAAATTAAATTCGATATAGTTTGTAAAAATGTTTAACTTATGGATTGCGATTAGAATATTCATATTTCTATTGATAACACAAGGTAAGTTTTTATTTATTTATATCAATAATTAATATTGTTAAGCAAAATGAAACCAGAAAATATTTATATTTATTTTAGTATGCGGCAAATTAATTTTAAACCATATTCTAAGTAGGTATCCCGAAATTAATTGAAGCAGACTTTACAAATTATAACAAACTTAATAACATGCAATAATTATATTATGTTCGATGATTGTTGACAATATTTAATAAAAAAAAGTGATTAGGTGTATAGTATGCTAATGTTTTGCTTTTCAGGTAAAACATTATATTTTTATCTGTTTCTTCTAAACAATTCTCAGTAGACACTACTGTATTTACTAGAAACAGGAATCATATATAATTTTTTTATTAAAACAAGCGTATTTGCTAATTTTAGTTGAGGTCTTTTACCTGGGATTTTGAGTTTATTGTGTCTTTCTGCGAACAATTTAGAAGTAAAAATATGCTCTTCACGTTGTTACTAACTATTTAGGAATATACCTTTTCTGACAAATTTAATTATAACTGATGATGGGTGACCATCTTCACATACCAAGACCCCTCTGTGCCTCGGAAAGCACGTTAAGCCGTTGGTCCCGGCTGTCATTCGTGGATCTTTGACAGTCGTTACGGGTCGTCAGAAGCCTGAAAGTCGGACAACCAGTCTTCCCAAGGGCTATCGCTTTACCCAGTAACTGGGTTGTGGAGGTCAGATAGGCAGACGCTCCATGTAAAATACTGGTATTCAGCTGCATTCGATTAGACTGGAAGCCGATCCCAACAGAGTTGGGAAAAGGAAGATGATGTGTCTATCGGCGAACAATTTAGAAGCAAAAATATGTCTATAAACTCTTCACGTTGTTATTAACTATTCAAGAATATACTTTTTCTGAGAAATTTAATTATAACTAGTACTTAACTATAAAGACGCTTAAACTGAAACTGAATAGGACGTAAAACCTAGGCCTAATGGGTAGGCTTCTCTAAAATTAAACACCAAAAATAATCAAAGCATTTAACACACCCAAATTAAATTCTCAACTTATTTATTTTCCGATTATATTACGCCTAAGGTTGTTTGTACAGAAATTCCGGAGACTTCTAAAATAAATATTTTGTAATGGTTTTCTAAACATTTACTTTGTTTCTTGGAAAATGTATTACCTTGTTTGATGTAGCCTGGTTGGCAATTAGGTAGGATTTGTAGTCTTGATACCCAGCTTTAGGCGTAGGAATGTAGGATTTATACTAAAACCTCTGATGGTTTGAGCAATGTATTTAGAATACCTTACTTATGAGGACGGCTCTCTGCATACTTGTCATATGTCATCATTAGTTTCGGGGGTGAAGGTGGTACTTACGTATTTAGGTTAATACCTGGACTAAGAAATGATTTATGATGTAGGTTGTGTACTGATATTCAGTTTGGGGCGTATTTTGATATCTCTTTGTTTGGAGAGCCTTATGTCTGGCAGTGAAGTTCGATTATGTCCGGTAGTAAATTAATAGAGCATGGATGTTCATAGAATACACACAGTGCATAGGCTTTGCGACCTTTCATGTTCTTTCTGTGATAGATAGAAGATAGAATAGATACTCTTTATTATACACCATAAAAATTACAGATTTAAATGAAGAAATTTTACGAGGGGTGAAACAATGAGTTGTCTTATCGCTAAAAGCGATCTATTAAAGACAACCTTTGGGTGGATTAAGGGAGAAGAAGAGATAATACTGCAGGTAGTCTGTGGTGTACCATTTACATAATTATATACAATAAATACATACATTCATAAAACACCTTAAAATTGATGTCTGAAATGGCCTTTTGAGGAAAGTACCACACAGATTTGAGTGGATCAGTCCTGTCAGTGCAAGCATTTAATAATAATAATAATGGATCTCTGCTTTGACGTCGTGGTGGGGCTTGCGCGCTCAGAACTATGCCGGAAGAGTTTACTTTGCCGGAACAGGTCTAAGGTGAGGAGCCAGACCAAGAGAGATACAGAAACCCGCAGGGCAGCACGTGGCGAGCTGTTGGGCAGTAGCGATCCCACGGACCCTATCTCCTGGGAGAAGTTTTGTTCCTCACCTCTGACTTGTCTTTATTGGCCGGCTGGAGTGAACAATGACGAATAACAGAGCTCCCACCTCATTCTTGCTTTTATTGGCCGGCTTGAGTGGAGATTCGCAAGAGCAAACGTGCTCGGAGGAAGGAAGTATTCCAGTAAGATGCTGGTAGGCTGGTAGGGATCTTGACCGTACTTCTGGGATTGTCCTGATAGCCATGGAATACGTCTCCATTCCTCATAAGCACCTCAGGACATGTTGCCCTTTTGTCGCTACGTCACTATGTGCTAGCGACCGTTTCCGGGGGCCCATTATTGAGTATGCAAGTTACCCCCTGCTATTTTATCCGTGTCTACTACTACTATGACCCCTGAGTCATAGTTGTTCCATAGTTCTTGGTAACCACTCCACTTTAGCCACTGAAACCCATAGTACAACTTTTTATTTATCCATATCCTGCAATAGTGGGTGCATTTGCTTAGTGCATACAAGGATAATCGTAGGTTGGTGCCGCATTTCATTCCAAAAGGGCTTCTGCGAGTTGGCTTTGGCCCCTCGTACGCCTTCCAAAGTACCGAGACCCCATGGTCAAATAAAAAATAATAATTTGTCAGTAATCAAACGACATCGCGTCAAGCCCAGGCGGAGATGGCGAGATGAGCTGGACTCCATTAAGAAAAATTGGTCCTTGGCAGCTCTGGACAGAGAGAGGTGGAAGGAGAGTGGGGAGGTCTTTGCCCAGCAGTGGGACATCAATGGCTAAGAAAAAATAAAAAAAGGACAAAGACTGAACAAGTTTTAACAACAATCATAATACTCTGAACAATTCGTCAAGATAATAGTAACCATATTTATGATAACGCCAACATACTATGACCATCATGCCGTCTAGGATCACAAAGTTAGCGCTTTAGCTAAGTACCTACAAGGAGGGTTCTTACCAAAGTTCAATATTAAATTTTCAATGTTTTAATCTGCGACTTACTTAACTGTTGATAAGTCACCTAAATTCCTTATTCTGGTGTATAGAGAGATAGTTTGCGTTTATAAGCAATACTTAAAAGTCCATTGCCCTTCTCGAATAATCTTAAACGATCTATCAATATATATGTCGTCAATGTAAGTCAAAGAGCGGCAAAGTTTCGCCATTGTCTACAAGACCAGGAAATATGTTTTGAACGCGTGCCAGTTCGAAGATAGTTCTATTAGCAAGATGGCGGTTTTGTCTTATGAGTCACTAGTTTTGGAAACTAATTTAAAGGTTTGGCTATAAAAGTGGTGTATCAATTTGGGTGTTATATTATTATAAGCTTTGATTTGGTATAAAATGCTTTATTTTTTTTGCCACTTTTTATTATTAGTAACTAGCTTTTGCCCACTGCAGCGCTAGCGTGGCTGTCGGATCCCACAGGAACGTACTACCAGGATATGTACTAATTAGGTCATAGTCTACCCTTGTGCCAAATTTAATCAATATCTGTTCAGCCGTTAAGGCGTGAAAAGGCAACAGACAGAGTAACAATCACATTACAGTATTAATATTATCATATTGCATAAGCAAAGTATATAATCAGCCTATAATGTTCACACTGCTGGGGCATAGGTCTCCTCTCTGTGAGAGGGAGTGGGCCGTAATCCACCTCGTGGGCCCAGTGCGGATTGATAGATGCCACATGTCTTAGAATTTTTGGTTCTTATATTATTATCCGAAACCGACATGTCCTACATGTCGGTTTCGGATAATAATATAAGATCATCATCTGCCTAGCCTTTTCCCAACTATGTTGGGGTCGGCTTCCAGTCTAACCGGATGCAGCTGAATACCAGTATTTTACATGGAGCGACTGCCTATTTGACCTCCACAGCCCAGTTACTGGGTAATACGATACCCCTTCGTAAGACTGGTTGTCAGACTTTCGGGCTTCTGACTACCCGTAACGACTGTCAAAGATCCACGAATGACAGCTTAACATGCTTTCCGAGGCACGGAGGGGTCTAGGTATGTAAAGATGGTCACCTATCCACAGACCTTAATAATATATATTATTAGTATTGATTGGACTTATTTTCCAGCTTTAAACAACCACAATATTTGGGTCGAATTAGTTTGAAAACTACTACTTTAATATTAGCTAGGTATAACCCCAGAATAGACGGACGACCCAAATTGAAAACCAAACCTTCTGAGGTCAGGGCTACGTGTTAGATTTCTGATTCGAGATAAACATGCAATGGTGTTAAAGCTAGATACGAGACTGACAAGATAGTGTTAGTCTAAAAAGTATTGAGGTAATTGTTACTAGAGTAAAGGTTCGGTTTCCTAAGCAGCGGGAAATAAACGGTCACAAAATAACGGATGGTCAGTTATAAAGCATTTTTGACACCACCACATCAAAAACTGGCGAAAAAGACAGATTTTTATGACAGCCGCTATAATGTTATGACGGAATTGCTCTTCTAGCAAACCGTATCTTAAGGCCCATCGTCCACGACGCTACTTAAGTGATATATAATGTGTTACAAACTCATATCACCAATGAGTATTAGTATTTCATTTCGTTTCATTTCATTACAATCACGAACTAGTTAATAACGCGTTATGCGGGCTTCACACATATGACTATAGCCGCGTCTAAATGGCGATTCGGCTAGGCCACAGGTGACTAAAATGGCAAGTTCCAAAGTAGAGTAGGTTTCGACTTTTGTCGTGCGGCGATAGGTCGCATGCGGCAGGTGACTAAAATCGTTCGTGAAACTGCTCAGCAACCGATCGCCCACCGCATAAAGGTCGACATTTTGTTGCAAAATGAACTAGTCACCAGTGATTTTTATCGACCTCTGTAAATGGGTTGGCAATTCGGGTTGCGAGGCGATTTGGTAAGCGACCAGCCGCACGCAAAATCGACCTAGTATAAGTCCCCATCAGTAAGTCGCGTCGCGTACAGACGGCCTTTGAAATACTAGTGCTGTGTCATTCCGGTTACTCATTGGTGATTTTTGTTACACTTTACGTTGGAGTAGCGTCGTGGACGATAGGCCTTACAGATTCGGGGCCATTCAACACCCGAGAAAATATGTGGCCTAAGCAATTACTGTAGTATTTTTGATAACAGCCCAACTAATATACCCTCATTTATCTATTGTCAGCTTTTGAACTCAATATCACTTTCTGTTACGAAATTATTGTATTACGAAGATCAAAAAATTTTTTTTTAATAAAATCCGCTTTTAGGAGTTAATTTCCAAATTCTGTGTACTTAGCTGATTTTCTTTATTTCAGTTTTATTCTAATTTAATACTGTTCTTTGAGGTAAAGCTAAGGATATTACGGTCATTGCCCTTTTAAGGTTTTTTAAGTTTTCGTTGTAAGGCGAAATTGATACCTACCTACTAGTTCGGGTTGGATTATTCGATTAGGCAGAACTTGTGGAACATCATGTTCCCACTGCTAGGACACTGGCCTCCTCTCGGCGAGAGGGAGTGGGCCGTAATCCACCACGCGGTCCTAGTGCGGGTTGGTTGATGTCACATGTCTTCGAATTTTTGGTTCTAGGACATGCCGGTTTCCTCACGATTTTTTTTTGTAACCGTTTTGAGTCTAACAAAGCCTACTCCAAGCAATTAATACATATGTCGTGTCAATCGGCGAATGCTCCCCGTTCGGTATCTAACTTACAGCTGAACCCATTTACCTATCTATCACCAGCTTTGGCATACTGGAGGTAGAAAAACCTATATATCTCTGGTTGTAACCATGTATTCCCGTTGTCCCCGTAATCTGTGTCCCCGTTACGGGGACAACGGGACGTAATATATTTCCTTACCGTTGTCCCCCTTATGACGTATGGGCAACGGGGACAACGGACAATCAAGATTTCACGTTCTCTGTATTCCCGTTGTCCCCGTTATCTGTGTCACGGGGACAACGGGACGTATAAAATTTCCTTACCGTTGTCCGCCTTATGTGCATATGGGCAATGGGGACAATAATACATATATCCCAGTATAGCGATCTGTATGATTATATTATACTGGCAGTTATGATTGTACTGGCTACCAACAGTAGCGATCTGTCTTTAACTGAAAATAGGTTATTGGGTTCGGCTGTTAGCTGAATTAGTAGGTTGCAGTTAATTTTTATCGCCCGTCGCGACACGCTGTGTACGTGCGGCTCAGCGTCACGGTCTTTAACCGAACATAATAGGTATATCTAAATAATAAGGTAATATCATCCATGCATATAACATAAAGAGAAAAAAAAGTAATGAAAAACCTAAAAACTCTTTTAAGAGCGTTTACGCCGTACGGCATTTCATACAAACTTTCAAGCCCTTATTTTTCGATATGAATGAACCGATTTCAATGAAACTTCATACGCATAAGCAGAATACAAAGGTCTAAAAAGTTAGTCGAGAACATTATCGAAAAATAATGTTACAGCCAAATAAGACCGATTTTAAATTTTCCATAGAAACATTAAACCCTCCTTTTGGGCTTCGCCGCAGTCGGGTAAAAAGTTTGCTGCTCTTCTTTGCTGTACAACAAAACTGAGTGAACACTTACACAGTTAATATTTCAGTTTCTTCACACAAAACCCACGCCTAGAACTTCACGCTATAATATTATTTAGAATTATTTTAATTTGCTCAATTTATTTTTATTTTATCTTAATTTTTTACTACTCTTATTTAATTAAGTATTCTGTCCATTGTCAAACATCCTGAAATTAAACTTAAGGTAACGCAAAACATGTCCCGAATTTTTAATCCTTATTATAAATTGTAACGCGACTCAGGCTCCCAAGATACAGGCGCTGCCTGCCAAGTTTAGATACCACTGTTCAAACAACTATGTTTATTAAATATTCTAGTTACAGTAAGCTTACATTATATTTATTTGTGAAATTTATTTTGTAGCAATGGACCAATAAGTGTTCTTATCTTATTAATATATTCGATTGTAACGCCCGGCTGTGCCAACTCGAACAAATGTGAACCACGCCTAAGTATTCCGAGTTGTTTTCTTCGGACGCTAATAGTAGAACTGTAAGTACATAATTCGCACCTACGATAAAATAGGTTTACAACTCGAAAAACCTGTATATTTAGAAAAGCAAAAATAAACTCATGGATTTGTTAATCAGTCTTTATTCTTACACTATTATTATTATGTGATCAAAATGATACATGCTTACAAAAAAATATGTTTTAATGGCATACGCTGTTTTTCCATTTTCCTGAAAAACAACCTGAAAATTCCTGTAAATGACTGTCGAGTTGTAACCCTATTTATCGGAGGTCCTATTTGTAGTTGTTAAAACTAGCCTTTATTGTATTTCGTGAAGCCTAGCCTAGCGTTATTTCTAGCTATAAAGATGGAAGAATTATTAAATTATTTAGAACCAGAACGGAATTTAGGTCAGCCAATTAGCTATTACATGTTTTTCATTTCATGTAAAAATATGTATTGCTAGAGGTAAAGACTATGAATCACCCATTTTATCCCCATGACTGTCGGAGAAAAACCACGGGGGACTGCCCTCGTCCAATCCCACATTTAAACATAGTGGTCACTTTGCTACCGCTTTTGGACATTTTGTCACTGTCTTTTGGATAAGTAAGCATTTGTTTTAAGACCGAAAGAAAATTCTTCGGGCGAGAAGTTTTTTTGGACTAAGCTTTTAATATTGGCTAAACGTTGCACGGAAAATTTAATAGTCGAAAAGATAATTGAAGCATAAAAGCTCACGTACTCGTATTACTAGTTCGCACTCGTGGCTAAGCGAACGTTTACGATCATGAACGAGTTTCATCATTTATTTGCAGCACCTGTTAAAAAACTTCTAGGAATACTAAAACTGTTCAACTCGACCAACTTGTTCTTGATAACCGACCAGATATTAATAGTAATAGTTCCTTTACTCCATTAGGCTAGAACCCGAGACTGTCGTTAATCATTTTTATTAAACATTCTAACAAGTTTTCCTCCCATATCATATTTCTAACATAAAACGTGGAATGAAGTGGCATCGTAAAGATTATCGTAGCCGCATTTTATGGCGAGACCTAATTATGTTATATATTGCCCAATTTTTCCACATCATGGAGTAGAGGATTATGCAAAATGGTTGAATCTTTAATATGGATAATTGCGTCGCTTCCCCAGAGGTTGTGGTACTAAGATATTTTATTATGCGGAAATTCTTTCAAAGGTATTGCAGTCCTCGAAATATTCTTGGTGTGGTTCCCATGTGGGTTCTCAACACTTTCAAGGAGTTGTGTGAACACAACGTTCGTGTTCCGGGACTAGAGCAACTGTGGACGCATTATGCAGTTGTGGTGCTGTTTGTTTTGCAGTCCACATGAATGCGTTAGTCACTCGCAGTGCCCGAATTTAGGTAGTTTAGTATTTATGCACACTGCGCAGTTTCGCGTTGTTATAATTGCGGGCTTAGAACTAAATGTATTTAATGGTCAGACCGTTACAGCGTACCCATTTGTGCTCTGAATAGTCTTCAAATAAGTGCCGGTTTGTTACTGTAAAATAACATGACGAGTTTTGGATACTACGAGTATAATATCATTAGGGTTTCGGTTTTTCAGAGGGTGTGGGGGGACTGGTCTAGGGGATTTTAGTGGAACGGGCAGTAATTACGACTCTATTACTATAATATTATTATTGTTTAAATAAATAATAATAATTACCAGCCAAAGCCGTATTGCCTGTCTCGGTTGTTTGACCCTGCGTCCTAACCAAAAAGATCGTTCGCACGAATACGCGATTGTCGCATTCATATGTGACTCATTTGTTAAAAAAACCGGAAGGTGCGCTCTATCGACGCGACCACGCGTTCGGGTTAGCCGAATAAAATGATCGCGTTGGTTAGGACGTGGCCTTATGATTTTCCCTCCCCCTATTTACTACATAGGTGCTTATGTACGTACCTACACCTATCAATGTTTATTATACAATTATTATAAAGCGATTAGCCAGTATTGATTTTAGAGATACAGGGCATTAAGCGATGACTTTGGTATCAATTCAATTACTTAAAAAAAACACAGTCGTAACTAATGACTCAGACGTGGGGACGAGACAAGATAGCCATCGATATTTATCTAGGTATAAAAAACTTTTTTGATTACATGAACATTATTTTGACTACGAATGTACTGCGTAGGACGTGGGTGTAACGATCAGTTTTTAATTTAATAAAGTTGTTCGAATTTATGAACAGCTTCAAAAAAATTAGACTAATACATATTTATAGATCCTTGATAAAGGGTTTGTCTGGGGAGTTATAATAGTTGACCTACTTACTCGGATTTTTCATCTTTTGTCGTCTATAATTTAAATGTAATAGTATTTTTTTTATAATCGGTCTATATGAAAGTACTGAGAAGTAGGTCAGAAGGTCGAATTTAGCTTGAGGGGCAATTATGAATATGTAGGTACAGTAGATTGTGTACTGTACAATTTAAGTATTAGTAATTCTTGTTGTTATGAATAACGGTAGGGACGCGGTTAAGCACATCGAGTTTTTGGCAAAAGCTCGACTTTGTAGAATATTGTCTCTGATTCTCATGTTTTTTGTCCACTGACAACTTTTGAATGTTCCACGTTTTGAATGTTTGTGGAACATTCAAAAGCAAAAATCGCATGCCTTTTTTTTTTTTTTGTCGGTGGGAAAACGCCCGGAGCGTCTCCCGCGGCGGCTGGGACGGGAGGCTCTCTCCCTGAGCCGTCCCGTCACCTCCTTCGCTAGCATGACTGCTTCGCAGAAGGAGGTGACTGCCTCCCACTCCCTCTCGCCCCGGACCATGGCTTGCACCAGGGCTCGCATGCTTTAAAGCACGTTCAAAAATTGCATGCAAGTGCGATTTCCATAATTGAATACAAGTTTTGCCATTTAATAGTGTACTTCTGGGCAAAACTTGCATGTAATCATTGCCTTGATGTATGACTGCATGCAAGTTTTGCCCCGTTTTAACACGTTGCACGTCCTTGTACAAATTGATTCAATTATTTCCTGTAGTATGCGCTACCAAATATTTCATTCGTCGTCTTAAGGTTTCTTTAAACTTGTTTCGGCCGCTCATGCTTGAATACACCTGAAAATACGCACCTGACCTTTCTGATGAACATTACCAATAAGGTCACTATATGTCCTAGAGCGTCTCCGAGGGTCCGTGGCTAAATAATAACAGCCGCACAGGCCGATCGATTGCCGCGGTGGGTGACCATCTTTACATACCGAGTCTCCTCCATGTCTCGGAAAGCACGTTAAGCTGTTGGTCCCGGATGTCATTCGTGAATCTTTGACAGTCGTTACGGGTAGTCAGGAGCCCGAAAGTCTGTCAACCATACTTACCAAGGTATCGTATTACCCAGCAATGGGTTGTGGAGGTCAGATAGGCAGTCGCTTCAAGTAAAATACTGGTATTCAGCTGCATCCGATTAGACTGGAAGCCGACCCCAACATAGTTGGGAAAAGGCTAGGCAGATGATGATGATGTCAAAGAGCGTCTCCTCCCGGCGGCGGCGTTTCCACTCACACCGTCCATGTCCTGCCATACTTTACAAAAAACGAAACAAAAAGCCTGCCCAGCCTTCAAGATCTTTACACACTGAATGCGAACACACATTTGCGTGGGCATTCCCTAAAGCTATGGAAAAATTCATAAAAAAAAAGCCCTTGATGCAATTCTTGTCTAACTGAGTTGTAGCAGCATGGAATAGGCTTCCGGAAAATGTTGTGACGGCTCCCACACTGAACTACTTCAAGAGTCGACTGGACAGATTAAATATCTCCAAGCTATACGATACACACGCATCAGCGAATTAGCTACTAGTGTGTCTAACCAAATAATAATAATAGAAAACAAAAATAATTTTAATAAAAGCAAAACTGTTCTCATGTTTACGACTGTCTTTACAAACTGTTGCAATACGTGCCCGTCCATTAAAGTTTCGCAGAGCTTGGTAACTTTCTTAGCCGCTTATATGCAGTCAGCGTTTTACATATTGTATTCCGTGCACCAGCTGCGTAATAAAAGTCGTTTAGATATATTATTGAAGTTATCAAAATGTTTTAAAATGGCTGCTAGGAGATTATTTGGATGAAAATTGCTTTTTATATAGGTAGGTATTTCTTAGTTTTTTTGACGAACACTTTTAGATGAGCAGTGGTGGCCTAATGGTAACGGCTGCGACTTACCTACGAGTTGTAGGTCGTAGGTTCGTACCCAGACAAGCTTAGACGAGATTGAAAAATTGGCTATTAAAAATACGTCAATTTACGTCAGGCGCTGACTAATTTGACAGGACTAAACTAATATTTATCTTCTGTCCTTTTCCTAATGAAATAGAGAGAAAAAGATGCACTGAACTTAAATTTAGTTTAGTTTGTGAATCGGCGCCATTGTTCTCTTAACCTAGCCTAGAGGTGCTAATAAACACTTTTGATTTGTGATTCACGCTTGCTCTTGTATGTGAGGTGAGCAGAATTCTGTGATATGAGATGTGATGCATACATTATTTTAACGATTACGTACCTACCAGCAACGCCAATCGCCAATTAGGTACTACATAGCATGCCTGTTAAATCCTTGAACTATGCTTAATAATTATAAGCAGCAGAGCAGTGGTTTCCCAGTGGTATCGACCGCGACTTACGAGTTGTAGGTTGTAGGTTCGAGCCCAGACAGGCGCTTTACTTTGTGTAGGTAAATTATATCATCACCACTGCTTTTGAAGCGGTGAAGGAAAACATCGTGAGGAAACCGGTATGACCTAGAACTAAAAATTCAAAGACATGCGACATCTACCAACCCACACTGGGCCCGCGTGTTGGATTGCGGGCCACTCCCTCTCACTGATAGGAAGCCTGTTTTCCAGCAGTGGGAACATTACCTATGCTGATTACAATATTATATATATATAATATTAATTAATAATATGTTAGCTAGCCACGCCAATATACCAACAAATACAATAAAATCTATACATACTCAAGAAAAAAAATAAATATTAAAAATGTAAACAAAAAAAAAACTTAATACCTAAATAAAAGCCTCCAGGTGCTATAAAGGGAGTATGGCGTAAGGGTATATGGCGGGCGAAATGCCCGCTTTATTATTAATTCATTGTTTTAAAAAGCACGGCCGATCTGCGTCATTAAATTGTCCAGACAGACATATTTATAGATATTTCGTACAAAATATCTATACTCGTAATATGTCTAAATAGAAGGGGTATGTGGCTAAGTAATAACAGCCGCATGGGTCGATCGATCAGGTTAAGCTACGCTTGCCGCGGTTGGTACGTGGATGGGTGACCTCTCGGAAAGTACGTAAAGCCGTTGGTTCCGGCTGTCATTGATGAATCTTTGACAGTCGTTATGGGTAGTCAGAAGTCCGAAAGTCTAACAACCAGTCTTAGTAAGGGGTATCGTATTAACCAGTAACTGGGTTGCGGAGGTCAGATAGGCAGATGGTCCATGTAAAATACTGCTATTCAGCTGCAGCCGGGTACACTGGAAACCGTCCGTAACAAAAAAAAAAGGGAAAAGAAGAGATGATGATGAAAAAATACCTATACAACATTATTTTTAGGATATATATGCGAAACCCGAAACACGTGTCTAGTATTTAATGTAAAGAATCTATGTACAAAATTTCAAAACTGTATCATGAAAAATCACAAAATTATAAGCTTGATAAATTACCTGTTTGTCCGTAGAAAAACATGCTCACCCGCGCCGCTCGCGCCGCGCCGTCTTGCGCTCATTGATAATAGTACCTAGTTACCTAACCGTTCGGCGCAGAGATTGGATAACCTATAGTGTCGCTCGGCGTCCAACTTTTAACCTTTTTTAAACATTTTTGGGACAACATATAACATGGGGTAAAAATTATTGAAATCGATTCAGTTACTTATTCTGAACAAACTTTATTCAGGTTTCGCATATACTAAAAATAACGTTGTATATTATGTAGTTTCAGATCATTATCCAAATCCACACGTACAAAGTCGTGCGTAAGTGCCACTCAATGGTATGTTACAGAATAATTACAGTCTTCACTATATCCAAAGTTTCGTACTTAGCAAAGTTACGCAGGACGTGTCCCATTAAAGTATGGGAGACCCGATTATTAGGGCGAGTTGTAATGGTACGCGAAGGACGGAGTAACTACCGCAATGTATATCAATTTATTTAGTTCAGACTTATACTGATCTTATTGATGATATCACAACATTACGCCTGTTATCTCTATGGGCATGTCAATAAACTGCTTTTTAGCTTTTCACATATTATCAAAGAGTTTATATTCTAAAAATTGTACTTCTGCTGCAATTTTGACAAATAATTTGCACAATAACTAAGATTAAAAATACTGGAATGTTAATCGACTTTTGTTGCCGACTGTACCTAAATTAAGTACACTCATATTTCGTCAGTTATGTTTAAGTCCCATGTAATAGGGGGCGAGCCTGTTGCCATCAACTGGGCACGAATCCAGACTCCGGGCTGCTACTGAGAAATTCCAGATGAAAAAACTCAATAACACTTTGCCCGACCCGGGAATCTAACCCAGGACCTCATGGCAAGCAGTAGCGCTAGCAAGCAGCAAGCACAAGCACAGCAGCAAGCGCAAGCAGTAGCGACCAGTAGACCGATGAGGCAGTCATTATGTATGTAGGTACCAGTAGCGAAGAGGTAAGCCGGAGTAGATATTATCTTTAATACGGTTATATTATTTGTTTGTAGACTGACTGTGCCATTTTACAAAGGGAAGTCTTCGCCAATGGCCGATAATTAACCGAGTTAATTATCGGCCTTATTACAAAATAAAGTTTAACGATCTTTGGACCCAGGTTTAAAACATCAACCTATTTTTGAATTTCGTACTTTATTCCGACAATGCTATAGTTCTTTTCACAAAAACTGACGTTAAACACGAGTCTATGTTGTAAATTTTGCATTGAGAACTTTACGTTTGTCGGAATAAAGTTCAAATACAGTAACTGGCTCGAAGGTTTGGGGTAGGTCTAAAGTTAGAACTCGTTTTGTAATAAGACAGAATTTAAACCTACACAGTGTACTTGTGTACTATACTGCCCATTCTTTCGGGGTAACGAGGTGTGATGTTATGTTTAAATATACCTATCTAGAAATGATAGAAGTTACTATTAAGCACATACCTACTTAAAAGCTTCCCGAAGTATTCGGTCGAGTGCGACAACAGTTTAAAGATGAGTCTTCTCGTTTCTTGCAAGGCAATTGTCGTTTATCACTTGGCATTGCAATAATCCACACCTGCTTAAAACAATTTATTGAGCACTAGCTTTTGCCCGCGACTTCGTCCGCGTGAAATTTCATCTTCCCCGCGTTCACCCTCTTAGGGGTTGAATTTCGAAAAATCCTTCCTTATTCCTTGTCTACATTATAAAAGGAACCTCTGTGCAAAATTTCAGCTTTCTAGGTCCAAGGGTTTGGGCTGGGCGTTGATGAGTCAGTCAATCAGTCAGTCAGGACTTTTCTTTTTATTTATATATATATATATATAGATTTTCCTCTAAAAATTTCGAAAATGTAATCTAATTATCATTTATTTAGATAAATAAGGATTCGGGTCAATTTTCAAGTTTATTAACCAAAAAACAAATGATTAGGATTTTTCATATAAACTGTATTCCCGCTTTTCACCCCCACAGGGGTAGAATTTCCAAAAATCGTTTGGGATATGTTCATTACTTGACTCAAAGATTATTTATACCAATTTTCGAGTTAATCAAGCCACGCAGTAAAATCCTCGCCTGTATAATTAACTACCCCTTTTCACCCCGTTAAGGGTAGATTTTCGAAAAACCCTGATACACGTCATTCTTTATTTTTGATCTTAAGTATAAATACTGAGTTTCGAGTTAATCGGACCGCGCGTTAAAATTCTTCCATACAAATTTTGACACCCCCCAATCCCCCTTTAGGGGGTAGTTTAGAAAAACAAAAAATGCCAAACTTCATAATTTACTTACATAAGTATTCGTGCAAAGTTTCAAGTTTATTAACTGAAGGAATAAGATTTTTCATACAAACGAAATCCCCCCTTTTCACCCCCTTAAAGGTTGAATTTCCAAAAACCCCTTCTTAGTGCTCCCCTACATTATAAAAGGAAGCCGTGTGCAAAATTCCACATTCCTAGACCCAGTAGTTTCGGCTGTGCGTTGATATGTCAGTCAGTCAGTCAGTCAGTCAGTCAGTTTCTCCTTTTATATATATAGAAGATAGAAGATAGAAGATATAATCAGCCTATAATGTTCCCACTGCTGGGACACTGGCCTCCTCTCGGTCTTAATCCACCACGCGGGCCCAGTGCGGATTGGCAGATGTCACATGTCTTCGAATTTTTGGTTCTAGGACATGCCGGTTTCCTCACGATGTTTTCCTTCACCGTTTTGAGAGAAGTGGTGATGAAATAATTTACAGAAAGTAGAGCGAGCGCCTGTCTGGGTTCGAACCTACGACCTACAACTCGTAAGTCGCGGCCGTTACCACTTGGCCACCACTGCTCTCTGGCCACCTTGAGCAGAACTTTACTTTTTTAGTTTAGAATAACCTGCGAATTTAACACTAAAGATATCAAAATTCTACCACATTTTCACTTCTCCAACGTCGTACGAACAGAACAAATAACAACCCCCTAAAAATGTATGTTTATTATTTCTTTCACATCAAGAATTAAAGTTAGAAGTAAAGTGAAAAGTTTCTCCACTACGGAAATTTGAAAATAATACTTGTACATTTTCCACTGCATTCTTATTGGATTATTCGAAAATATTTATAAGGCTTAATATTAGAGAGTTATTCAGGGCATTCATGTACTTTTGTTTATAAAATGGATACGGGGGAATAGGTAGATTAAGGTGGGATTAAGGAAGCTAGATAGAAAATGGATTAAACGGATACTTTATAAACGGGAAAGGGATAAAAAGGAGCCGGCGAGAGTCAATTTCCGATAATTATCATTACGTATTCCTGGGTTTTAAAATTGATTCTGATCGTCGCTCGAGAAACTTTATAGAAAATTCGTTCCTAGCGTGAATTATTGAAGAGCTTGGAATTAGGGCATATACGGGGCACAGAAGGGGCATAGCCAGCCTGTATAGTCCTGAGGGGATACTAAGAGCCTAAGTGATTGTGTCATGTAGACAGTGGTAGTCTCTAAATCTAGTTGATTAAGTTACCTACCTGTGTGCTACTAGTTTTTCTAGAATTAAACAACAAAGGTAGTCTATACCTACTCGCGAAATCTCATATCTTTATCGTTTTTTCATACAAACAAACTCATTCTCTTTTTTCCCGTGGGAGAAAACAAAAACGTTAGAACGCCTCGTGCCACGAAATGCTTCTTTTGCTTCGTCTACGTTCATACATCTTATCCTGTCCGCGCGCTGTTAGCAAGTGCTATAAACCTGACCCTTTATAAAAGACGT
This sequence comes from Oligia fasciuncula, assembly GCA_963082905.1. NCBI lineage: Eukaryota > Metazoa > Arthropoda > Insecta > Lepidoptera > Noctuidae > Oligia > Oligia fasciuncula. The sequence continues at coordinate 6,690,378 of OY720395.1, read as the reverse complement.
TTCTAGAAATTTCGGTATACATAATGAAGTCTTTATAGAGTACCCCCTGCCAGTATTTCTCCTGGCATCCGACTTATTAATAATTCTCTTTTCAGTCATTCCCTCAACATAGTCAAACCCAAGCTTACCAAAGCTAATTTATCTAAACATCTACCACAAAAATGGCTAAAACATTCCGTAGCCTGAAAGACCTCGCTCTCAAAAGATTCCAAAGTATGGGTCGGTTAAAAGAAATGTATAATAAATATAATACAGTTCCAAAAAATATATTGCGACTATATTATGTCAAAGGGACTATTTATTGAGGCCCGCAGATGTTGAGCTAGTTTGACGACTATTGATTGGTCCCCGGGCGCGTAATAAGAGGGACAGACCAATTAGAATTACAGAATTAAGATTAAACGGATCGGGGGAGATAACGAAAACAACTTTTATCCCCAATGAAGAAAATTCTTTAGAACCGAACAATTCTCCTTTTCCATTCCCTAATTTCTTTGGAAATTAAAAGAAAAATGTGGCGAACATAAATCTTTATGAGCCATTCAATTTTATTATTCTGAGCAATTGAAAAAACCAGTAATGTGCTTACTTCGCTTGTTCAGAGTGCGGTAATTATATGTATAATACTTTCAAGTGATAATGACTTTCGTCTTGAGACACTGTTGTCCAATCTAGATAATTCTAAAGAAAGGGTTCGAAGTAGGCCCCGTTTAAAATTGAAAAACTAAATCCAGCCCTTAAGTGAAGAAAAATAAGGGTTGATTGATTTACCACTCACAGATTTTTTTGTGATAACTAAATAAGCAGCAAATCGCCGAAAAATACTGTAAGTATAATTAGCAAGGTAAGCGGTGGGAAACTTACCAAATGGTACCTAGAATTTGTCACCTTTCGTCGGACGCAATTCGAAAATTGGACAATTAATTGTAATACAAATGAATGTTACCACTTCATATTTATTTCATGTTTATACCATCTTTTTGTAATGTATATTTATTTTATTTCTTATTTTACTGTCATTCGTGGATCTTTGACAGTCGTTATGGGTAGTCAGAAACCCGAAAGTCTGACAACCAGTCTTACCAAAGGGTATCGTATTACCCAGTAAAGGCTCCTTATAATCGCGCGCGACACAAAGGCACCGCTCGTTGCGCGACTTGCGGTGCCTTTGTGTCGCGCGATTTTATCGCGTGTCGCGCCTGTTTGCCTGTTGAGCCTTAGTGCGTCATGTTTGCAGCAAATAAACGTAATTTTCTTTCTTTCTTTAACAATCGAAAATTATACATAAGACTCTAAAACACGGTACGACGCGACTTTACGGTTACCAAAACTGAGAATTAACCAGGGTCGTCGCATATATGTAGTTGAAGATTAGTAAGAAACCGATGGATGTTTTCAAAGAAAATTAATTTAATTTAATAGAAAACAAACAGTTCATTTAACAAACTAAATTTCATTCGAAAAGTTCCATCGGTTTCTTACTAAACTTCAACTATACCCGACAACTTAGGTTACTTACGTCTTTTGATGACTGTACATTATAATCGTTAGATACGAGTATTCGGGGTTCTCCGGGACGGGGGCCTCGGGGATCAGGTACACAGGGAATAACCCGTACGTTCAAATCCGGGCAGACACTAGGTAATGGGATTTTTTAAATTCATAAGTACCTAATTTCTGAGTTTATCTTGGACGTTACTGACATTGGTGAAGGAGAAATATCGTAAGAGGACTTATAGTTATTATTATACTAGCAATGCCCCGCGGTTTTACCCGCAAAAGTGTCGATCACGCGATCTCAAGTGGGTACATTTATTAGTAACTAGCTGCGCCCCGCGGTTTCACCCGCGTTTAATTTGAGATATCCACGCGGGCGAAGCCGCAGGCAGAAGCTAATAATTCATAAATCGCACCAATTTCAAACACGAGTTGTGGGTGAATATTCCTGTTTATTTATTTAGGAAAAACAAATCATAAACATTATTAGGTGTTACAAACTCAGTGCTTGGCCAGACTGGCAGCGCGGGGCGGGGAGCAGCGCGGATGCGGGAATGCGTGCGATCTGCCTGTCCACAGTCAAGCGCGGCTTCGTTCTGGGTGTTGCCGTGTCCAGTGTTTGTCAAAATATAATATGGATGAAGAAGACTTATTTTTACTAGAAAAAAGCTCGAACTAGTTTGAGAACCCCGGTCCACGCGCGGCCACCCGCGCTCTCACTGCGGCCGCTTTTATGAACGTGCTATGGCGTGAGTTGCCCGCACGCTCCCCGCGCCATGCAGCCCACGCCGCTCACCGCGCCCGCGTGCCCACTATGGACGCTCAAATGAAGTTCTTATGTTTGAGTACGCCGCGGAGCACCCACTCCGCGCCCGCGTTTGCAGTCTGCCCAAGCACTTAATCCCTATTTCAAGATATAAAGCTACCACTCAAAATATATGATTTAGAGTGGTACCTAGAAAAACTTCAAAAGCAAATTAGTTTTTCCAATTTACGTCTGCAATTTGTCTGCGAACTTCATTATAACATTGCTTTTGCGATAAAAGATATGGCGGAACCAATTTATGGTTCCAACTTCGAGTAATCCGAAGTATGGTCGCTAATAAATTCCATGTTAATTTTTTCGTTGGAATTAAAAAGGGTGCAGTCATAAAAAAACCGGTCAAGTGTGAGTCGGACTCGCGCACCGAGGGTTCCGTACAAAGTAGGTATGTAAATAGTTTATCACGGGATTTTTTTAATTTACCTACAAATTTACGGTTTTCGGATTTTTTCCTTTACTTGTGCCACATGGTCTTGCTTCTTCCCAAATTTCATGAGTTTAGGTCAACGGGAAGTACCCTATAAATTTTGATTCCCTTGAGACTGCCGAAATATACGTTTTTTGCGGCATAAACGGCCATATCTTTTTTTACGTTAACACTACCAACACCAAAAACACTATAGAGGTATGAGGAACAGGGTGTAAAGTTCACTCATACTCTATAGAAAAGGGAGGATCCTCCGACCAGACGGGTGTTGTGTCTGGTGGGCAACTGCCCGATGATTCATGTCAAACTCTGCTTGCGCGATGCAGGATTTGCCTGATGTCAGTATGACGCGTTGTTCGCATGTGGCGTTGTAGATACCGCTACAACACCAACACCAACACCATTTGGTGTTTGGTGTTTCCTTTTTGTTTGGTGTTTGGTGGTGTTTGGTGTTTGTACTGGTATTCAGCTGCATCCGGTCAGACTGGAAGTCGACCCCAATATAGTTGGGAAAAAGCTCGGCAGATGATGATGATGAACTTAGGTGTTTGATTTTTTCAAAGCTTTAAGGGATTGTAGACATGAGTATATGGTTTTTTATTTCAATTCGATACCTCCACGCGTTGCTGAGATAACGGGTCTTGACAGACAGACGGACGGACGGACGTACAGACAACAAAGTGATCCTATGAGGGTTCCGTTTTTTCCTTTTGAAGTACGGAACCCTAAACAGGAAAGAAAGAAAATACATTTATTTTATTTAAAATACATTTATTTAAGAAAAAAAGTTTGTAAAGAACATTAGGTTTTTTTTATTAAACACTTTATTAACGAAGTTTAATTCAGTAAAAACGGAGAGATATCTGTTTTGTTACCCTGTAATGTATTAAGCTATATCGTTTATTTTTATTACTGTATACCGCACAAACGTTGGAAGTACATTTGCCTTCACGTACAACATGGTATGTAATTGAAAATGTTATTTTTATTGCAACGTGAGGTCGTAATAGATTTCGCAGGGTACCTAGTATTATCGTTATTTTGATTTATGGACCATTATAATAGCCAGCTCCAGTTTAAAACCAATTTTACAATTTTTATTAAAAGTAATAAAGGTTTCATAAATTCCTTATTTCTACTTCCTCCAAATAGCATTTTTGTACTGCCGATGAAATTACAAGCACTTAAAACATTGTAAATTTATCGTATTGGCTTTTTTTAGGGTTCCGTACCCAAAGGGTAAAAATGGAACCCTATTACTAAGCCTTCGCTGTCTGTCCGTCCGTCCGTCTGTCGCCAGGCAGTATCTCGAGAACCGCGATAGCTAGACAGTTGAAATTTTCACAAATGTATTTCTGATGCCGCTATAACAACAAATACTAAAAACAAAATGAAATAAATACACACATCAAAAGTGTCTAGGGATCAACATATATTTTTGCAATAACTTTTCTCCTGATTGATATTAATTAAAATTTTCTTTAAGGATTCATCAAATAAAGTGTTTTCGTTTGTCACAGTAACGATAAACCAAGTCACCTTTGCATTAATAAAGAAATTTGCCATTTTCCTAATAAAGGGATTTTTGACATTTGAACCACTAACACAAAAGTTCGAAAGACTGAAATAACAGTTTTCTTTAAAATTTTATTGGGTAACTTAAACAATTAATAATCCGTGTTTCTACCGCGAACACTAACAACACAAGAACATCGGTTTGGCATACTCAAAATGAGTTCATCCAAATCACGCTGTGGAATGGCCGCCCATGTTCGTTGCAACAACAAAAAAAGGTCTTCTTGCGACTGGATACCCTCCATATTCGGCAGAGCTCTTCTCTGTAGCATATCCCATGCATGCTCAATCGGGTTCAAGTCTGGCGACTGAGCAGGCCAGGGCAGGACATTGATGTTAGCTGCGGCGAGAGTCTGTCTTACAACTCTTGCGGTGTGCGGTCGTGCATTATCATGCATTAACTGAAATAAGGGACCGATTTGCACTTGTAGAGGAACGATGACGTCTGATACAATCGTCTCAGCATAAATTTGAGCGTTGAGGTTGCCTCTGATCCAAATCAACTCAGTTCTTCCGCCGATCCAAATACCCGCCCATACCATGATGGTTCCACCACTATAAGGATGGACTTCCTGGCAGGATTTTAATCGCTGTTGGCGTCCAGGGGTTCTCCAGTGTCGTATACGTCTTGTATCCGGTCTCATACCAAAACGAGACTCATCAGAAAAGCACACGAAACGCCATTGTTCTTCTGCCCAATTTCTGTGTTCAAGAGCCCATTGATATCGAATCCTACGATTGTGCATTGCTATAGGTGGTACCCGTAGCGGTCTTCGGGAATGAAGGTTCACTTCATGCAAGCGGTTTCTGACTGTTTGGTCGCTAATTAAGTTCCCTGAAGAGTGATGAAGCCTCACGGCTAACATCATGGCGGTTATTGTTGGAGCTCTTCGAGTTAAGATTTGAATGTATCGGTCTTGTCTCCGTGTGGTGCAGCGATACCGTCCTCCATGGCGCTCAGCCACGGTACCAGTGCTTCGGTAACGTGTCCAAAGTCGACTGATAACACTCTGACTTGTATTCAGAGCTAAAGCCACAGTACGTTGCCGGGAACCAGCTTCTATCATTCCCACGGCTCTGAGCATTTCTTCCCTGCTTAAATGACGTCGCCGCTCCATAATAACGTTGGTTTTAATCAGTAGTAGGGAAACAGTAGCACTAATAATGTCTTCAATGCGTTGTATGTTTTTATAGGGAAAATATTGACAGCTGATTTTCATCTTTTACTCGAATTTGATTCACAGTTCCTGATTCAAATTATGAAATGCACCAAAAAGGATCCATATAAATTTATAAAATCATAAATTTATTACAAAGCCACATCTCAATCTCAAGAAATCCGCATAAAAATGCTTGATCCCTAGACACTTTTGATGTGTGTATTTAAGGGGGGCTCCCAACGACTTTTTTTGCCCTTTTTTGCTCGATATCAATAATAGCAACAGGTAGGCACTTGAAATATTCACAAAATACTCAGTTATATTTTTAATTTAATAATAAAATTAAAATAAAATAAATATTTGAGGCTCCCATACAACAAACGTATTTTTAACCGACTTCAAAAAAGGAGGAGGTTTCTCAATTCGACCGTATATTTTTATCGGCGTTTTTGCCTTGTGGTACGGAACCCTTCGTGTGCGAGTCCGACTCGCACTTGGCCAGTTTTTTGTAATTCAAGCGTGTTTTGTTGTTTGTAGCCGCTGTAGACCTACCATATACGGAAATTATCACATGATATTATTTTTTTGGGAAAACTGGCGTGACGCGACAGTGCAACGCGATTCTGGTAGAACAATTTCCATGAAGTGTTAATAGAAAATTGTTCTACTAGAGTCGCATCGCACTGTCGCATCGCGCCTTTCTGCGGAAGCCATAATTATGGTGTTTATCAGCCATTGTTGTTTTTGTTATTCCCAGTAGGTTTATATCGTTACCATTCAAAAAAGTATCAAAACGATAATAGTACCTATTCATCAAGGGATTCCAGAAATTCGCAGACGATAGCAAAAATATGCGTAATCATAAACTTATTTACTTAAGTGAAAGTATTAGGTATGTATGTAACGAGTTCCAGAAAAGTGTCGTAGACTTTAAGAAAATGGTCGAACACCTTTTCTTTTTACTCAACATACCAAAATTTCATTTTATTTTATACCCATTACTGGAGATAAGTTTTTATTTTAGATGTGAATGCGTAGTCTGTGTTCTAGTTACGTACAATAGAGTATTCAAATTTTGGGGCGAAGCCAAAGAGCTTTGACCGTTTCATGGTGGAGCGATCGTGGAATATAAGGGCTGTTTAGACGCAACACGAAACTACAATGCAACCTCACTCTAGCAGCCGTGTTTGTATGAAAATTATTGTTTATTTAGTCGGACCACAAATAAATAATAACAGCCGTACAGTACGACCGATTAGGTTAAGCTACGCGTGCCGCGGTTGGTTTGTGGATGGGTGACCATCTTTACATACCGTGACCCCTCCGTGCCTCGGAAAGCACGTTAAACCATTGCACGCACGTTTTGTGGATCTTTGACAGTCGTTACGGGTAGTCAGAAGCCCGAAAGTCTGACAACCAGTCAGAGGGGTATCGTATTACCCAGTAACTGGGTTGTGGTCAGATACACAGGTCAGATAGGCAGTTGCTCCGTGTAAAATACTAGCGTTCAGCTGCATTCGGTGAGACTGGAAGCCGACCCCAACATAGTTGGGAAAAGGCTAGGCAGATGATGAGTGAAGAACGCCTATTGCTCCTCCGTGCATCGGAAAGCACGTTAAGCCGTTGGTCCCGTCTGCCATTTGTAGATCTTTGGCAGTCGTTACGGGTCGTCAGAAGCACGAAAGTATGACAACCGGTCTAACCAAGGGGTATCGTATTACACAAAACTCGGCTGCATCCGGTTAGACTGGAAGTCCCAACATAGTAGGGGAAAGGCAGATGACGAGTGAAGAACACCTAATTAGTAAGTTTCCATTACATGCGTATTTTATCATACAGTGTGAGTCTTCATAATGTGCACATATTGAAATGAAGGAAACTAAGCTTAATTTTATCGACGGAAAAAAATAAATAAAAATTGTAATATTTTAAAAAAAATTTTTCGCTGCTGTGACCCCTTTGTAAACAATAGCCCCTCAATTGAGAATTACGTTTTTTTTTAAACAAAAATTGATATTTTTTCATCAATTTTTACAATAATTGTAAAATTACTCAATAAAAGCCCCGATTACCTACCATTTTTTATTACTTTAAATTATTCTCCATCGTATCAGATTTCTAAACGTAAAAATACCATGTTTATAACTCAATCACAACATTTCCTATCAACTGTTAAAGAAAGGCCTTGCAATCACCATACTTTAGCAGGTAAAGATCCTTTTAAATATTTTTTTATTTTTTCAAATATTTTTTCCGTCGATAAAATTAAGCTATGTTTCCCTCATTTCGTTCGGTGTCGTCATCAATGTGAGATAAATAGGCATAGTTTTATATGAAAGAAAACTCTTACCTAGAGAAGCGACTTCGTCCGCCTGATATTTCTTGTTACCCCGACCCACCCCATCGCATCGCATCGCCTGCCCGTGCTATCACTTCGTTTTCGCTTAGCGTTCTTTTTTACTTTTTTCTTTTTGCTTGGCTTCCAAGAGTCCTAGTGTGATGTTAAATAGCCTAGAAGCCTTCCTTAAGAATTGGGCTATCAAGTGCAAAAATATTTCTTAAAATCTGAACGGTATTATCAGACATTAGCGCGTTCAAACTAAACAAACTCTTCAGTTTTATTATTAGTAGAAATAAAGGGACACCATGAAAAGATTAATGATGAATGTTACCATTGTTGGCAACACAACGACCGGTGGGAGCGAGACAGCACGCTCTACCGGGCGACGGTGTCAACATTTTGAAAAATCATACGAGCAACCGCCGCGAACGAAGTTATAAAACATCGAGCACGAACTACGAGCGGGCATTAGCTTCTTGAGACTTATTGTAATAGGTTATCCTGGAGTTAATTAAAGTATCGTTTAAAATCATCAGTCTATATTTTATAATCACCTGCCTCCGCCTTCAGCCTAGTTAGATAATATCAGAAGTGAACATCCACGTCCTAAAAATGGGTAAAAGAAAGGGTAAGAAACGTGCACGAACTTCCAGCTCCAGCAGCAGCAGTAGCAGCTACAGCAGGAGTAGCAGTGGGAGAACGCCATCACCCCCCAGTAGACGAAGGAAGGGACGTAAGGTATCTCGCACAAATGAGCAACCAACTGTGAGTACAAGCACAATTACTCTTCAGAACATGATTCCGACCTTTGACCCGTTAAAAGATAATATTACCGCATGGCTAAAAGTAATAGAATCCTACGCAAAGACGTTCTCGTGGGTCGATAGTATGATCCGATATCAGGCTCTTAATAAATTGTCAGGCTCTGCAAAAATATGGTACGATTCATTGTTACGTCATGAGCATTCGTGGACTACGTGGCAGTGGAAGGATTGGAGTGAGAAAATTAGGTCAACGTTCCAAGTGAAGCGTAATATGTTTGAGTTGCTTAAGGATATTATGGACGGTAAACCGACAGAAAATCAGTCCTTGTATACTTTTTATTTCGAACAAAAATCAAAAATAGATAATCTTTGTTTAAACTTCTCGGAATGTGATATTATTTCGATCATTTTAGGGAATATAGGTGACAGTAATCTCAGTGCCTCAGTGGAAGCTAGCAATTTTAAGTCTTGTGAAAGTCTGGCGGGGTTTTTGTATAGTCGAATATACAAATCAAAATCCGGAACGAAACAAGCTATGACATCGAATTTAGGCCGCGACAATATAGCTAAACCATCTACCCACACACAGTTATCCACTCAAAGCAATACTTTGAACTCGCATACACCTAATACATCTATGAATCAAATGTCCATCGCCAATAATGAAAAACAACAAAATGTGGGTACGAACCGAAAACCTCTCGAATGTTTTACTTGTGGCGGAAATCACAAACGCATACATTGTAGTATCAAGTGTGAGTTTTGTAAAAAACGGGGTCATTCCGAAACTACTTGTTTTTACAAAAAGAACACTTCTTCTGTAGCCGAAAAATCAAATAAGCAAGAAACAAAATGTGTTTCCATACCCGATTATAGAGACAAATTCTGTAAAAATATCCACATTAATGGGTATATACATAGCGCATTCATTGATACGGGTAGTAGCTGTTCTATTATTACAGAGAACTTAGCTAGGGAGTTTTTAATACCCCTAATAACTCTAACAACCCCGGTGATCTTGCAAGGGTTTTCTAACGATAGTATAAAAACAGTTAATGCAAAAATTCAAGTGAATATTAAATTAGATTCGGTCTGTCTAGAAAATATTGAGTTCTATGTTTTGAACGAACTATCCGGTTGTGACATATTGATAGGCAGAAATATTACGGAACGAAACGATATAATGTATTCGCGGGTAGGTAATAACTTAAAGTTTGATTATGCCGTCGGTTTCGAAAATTTTTGCAAAATGGTTAATGTAAGCGGTTTTGAAATCGATACAGATTCTAATGTTAGTGAGTTAGCGACGTTGTTTAGGAAATATAATAGTTGCTTTGCAGCTAGTATTCAGGAGCTAGGAAAGGTTAATTGTCATGAAATGGAAATTTCTCTCAGCGATGCCAAGCCGATTCAATATCGTCCCTATAGAGCATCACCGACGGATAGAAAAATTATACGAGATATGGTGGATGAGCTTTTGGTAAATGGAATTATCCGCGAGAGCCATTCCCCCTATTCTAGCCCTGCCCTTCTGGTCAATAAGAAAAATGGGGAAAAGAGGTTGTGTATAGATTACAGGGCTCTTAACAAAGTGACGATCAAAGATAAGTACCCAATGCCGCGCATCGAGGACCTTATAGACAGGCTTCAGGGGTGTAAATATTTCACAAATTTAGACCTTAAATGTGGGTATTATCAAATAAAAGTAAGCCAAGAGTCTATTCAAAAGACCGCGTTCATAACTGAGGACGGACACTACGAATTTTTGCGCGTACCCTTTGGGTTAGTTAATGCGCCATCCTGTTTTCAGCAAATGATGAACAAAGTTATCGGTAACCTTCGTTTTGGCAGGGTTATTCTATATTTAGATGATATTTTGGTTATAACGGAGTCTATAGAGGAAAATTTAAGGGTTTTAGAGCAGATTTTGCAAATATTTCGAACAAATGGACTAACGTTAAATTTAAAGAAATGTCACTTTTTAAAACAAGAGATAGAATTTCTTGGTTATAAAATAAGACAGGATTCTATAATGCCAAGTGAATGTAAAATACAAGCAGTCAAAGATTTTCCTATTCCAAACAATATTCATCAATTACGTCAGTTTCTCGGGCTCATTAGTTACTTCAGAAAGTTTATTAAAAATTGTGCTATGTTGTCAAGTCCACTCACTCGTTTGCTGAAAAAGGATTGCGCATGGATATGGGGTACAGACCACAATCGAGCCTTTCACACCTTGAAGAACGCCTTAACAGCCGACAATGTCTTGACCATCTTTGACCCAAATAAAGATTGTGTTTTATATACAGATGCTAGTAGGGATGGACTCGCGGGTATTCTCATGCAAGTTACCATAGAAGGAGAAAAACCAATACATTATTATAGTCGTCAAACAACCGAAGACGAAAAGAAATTTCATTCGTTCGAACTTGAGCTTCTAGCCATAGTTTCATCATTACAAAAGTTTAGACTGTACCTTTTAGGTTCTACCTTTCGAGTAGTTACTGATTGCAATGCGGTGAGGTACGCGTTAACAAAAAAGGAAATAATTCCACGTATTGCGCGTTGGATTCTTTCTACCCAAGAATTTTCCTTCGAAATAGTACACAGAGAGGGCTCACGTATGCAGCATGTTGACGCACTAAGCCGCAACCCCGTATGCAGCGGCGAGAGGTCAGAGTTGGAAATAGTGATGTCCATAACGGAATCTGATTGGCTACTTTCAGTACAACTTCAAGATCCAAATTTGGTTAATATCAAAAATATACTAGAATCCGGAAATATTGATGATCATAGGGACGTTTTCAATGATTATGATTTGTTAGGGAACAAAGTGTATAGGCGTACTAATCAAGGCCGACGGTGGGTTGTACCCAAACAATGTATCTGGTATGTTATTAGGTGTAATCACGATGACCTAGGACATTTTAGTATTGATAAAACATTAGAAAGGATAGCACACCAGTACTGGTTTCCTAAAATGCGTCGTACGGTAAAAAAGTACATACAAAATTGTTTAAACTGCGTATACTATAAAAACAAGGGGGGTCGCAGGGAGGGAGAATTGTACCCACTGCCCAAGCATGCACAACCTTTTCACACACTACATTTGGACCATCTAGGCCCATTCGTGAAAAGCACAAAGAAAAATAAGTATTTACTAGTAATGGTTGATTCATTTACAAAGTTTGTCTTTGTTTGTGCAGTGCGAAATACAAATAGTGACAGCGTTATTCGGGAAATGGATAATATTTGTAAAATTTTCGGTAATCCACGTCGAATAATAGCGGACGCCGGATCCGCCTTTACGTCTCATAATTTTAAAGAGTATTGTACGGATAAAAATATTCGTTTACACATAGTTGCTACAGGAATGCCTAGATCTAATGGTCAGGTTGAACGATTCAATCGAACAATTTTAGACGCGTTGAAGACTATGGGTGCGGACAAAGACGATGATAAATGGGATCAATGCGTTAAGCCATTGCAGCAGGCTCTAAATAGTTCTGTCCACAAAACAACTAAGGCGGTACCTAGTGAAGCATTGTTAGGGTATAGGCTACGTACTGACAGTGACAAGTTTGCGTCAAACGAGACTGATACGGATTGTACTACGGACGTTACTGAATTGCGTAAGAGGATTGACAAAAACATAAAAGCCAATGCCGAAACACAAAAGAAAAGGTTTGATAGTAGCCGTGCGAAAGCGAAACAGTACCAAGAGGGAGATCTAGTTTTGGTAAAAATCTCTAGTCAAACCAATAACGGACAAAGCAAAAAACTACTCCCAGTATTTAAGGGTCCCTTTCAAGTCAAAAAGGTGCTAGGCAACGACAGATATCAAGTATGCGACTTAAGAGGCAGTGAAAGAAGTATAAAATTATACGTCGGTAGTACAGCGGCTGAAAACATGAAACCCTGGATAAATATCAACGATTTTGAGTCTGACGCTTAGCCAGCAGTGTTGGCAAGGAATTTTATTATACATCATAAAGGTGGGTAAAACGAAATAAAATTGTCTCATATTTCTTTCTTGTAGGTAATTAATTTTTATTTGTGTACGAAAGATTTACAGAAACCGGCACAGTTTTTAATTTTTCTGGTACCCCTAACTTGATTAGTTCAATAATAATAATTGTTTACACATTTCATATTATTGAAAACACCAATCAGAATAATTACCTTCTGGCATCATGACGACAACAAGGATTGGAAATCACTTGATTCTCGGATCAATTTAAGCCTATCTAAGATGAGTCCTAAGTCTAAAGGAGCATCTAGTAGAGGTAGACGGACGTATCCTAAGCCTAAAGGAACGCCTAGAGACCGAGGATCATGGAGATAAATGAGTCAACTAGTCCTTGATGTGTTGATCGACCTAAGTCTAAAGGGAGTTCTTCGCAGTAAGGTTAAGTTAAATAACTAAGCGTCCTGTACTGTTGGACGTCATGATGACCGAATCGGTTTGAAGAGACAATGTAACAAAATACTAATGATATAAATTGTTTGTTTCCAGTACATTATCACAGGAGCGGTCAAGTGCCTGTGTACCATAGAATTGGTTTACCAGGCGTGAGCGGGCGTGCCTGGGGCAGGCACGATGCAGCATGGCCGTGTTGGCAACACAACGACCGGTGGGAGCGAGACAGCACGCTCTACCGGGCGACGGTGTCAACATTTTGAAAAATCATACGAGCAACCGCCGCGAACGAAGTTATAAAACATCGAGCACGAACTACGAGCGGGCATTAGCTTCTTGAGACTTATTGTAATAGGTTATCCTGGAGTTAATTAAAGTATCGTTTAAAATCATCAGTCTATATTTTATAATCACCTGCCTCCGCCTTCAGCCTAGTTAGATAATACCATGAAATGAGGAACTCGTTTGTGCGGTCTGAACAGGCCTTTACCAGCTGCCAGATTCTATGAAACAACCACTTTATACGCTCGATTTCGAATAATTCGTGATTCCAGCATTGTGATTGGTTAGGCTCTCTAGCTGTCTCTGGCTGGAATAGATGTGTGCAAATCAATGCTATACGTAAGACGGGCTTGCCGCTCGAACGATCGTCTCTGGCGCTGATAGATGTGTAATGGGTTATGGAAAGTTATGGTAAAGAGAGTCTGTGTACATTTGGGTGAAATGAAATTTGTTACCATGACATTCGTATGACAAATGGATATAGTTCTCTTGTGCGATGAATACGGGTTTCGGGAGTGTCAGGAGTAGAAACGGTGGCACATAGTGAAATGATGTCATTGTGTGTTGGCTTGGGATACGGATCTTATGGTTTTACTAGCTTCTGCCCGCGACTTCGTCCGCGTGAAATTTCTTGTACCCCCACCCCGTCGCGTCGCAACACTTCGTATTCGCTTACCGTTCACTCTGAGTTTTTTTCTTTTTGCTCGGCTCCTAAGGGTCATAGCGTGATGTTAAATAGCCTATAGCCTTCCTCAAGAATTGGGCTATCAAATGCAAAAAGAATTTTTTCAAATCTGACCGGTAGTTCCAGAGATTATCGCGTTCAAACAAACAAACTCTTCAGCTTTATTATTAGTATAGATAAAAAACTCTATGGCCCATAACTCCTTAATAGGTACCAACTCTTAACATCTTACACACGTGATAACTTTTAAACGAAATATCCGATTGAGATGAAACAGAAAGTATTTTACTTCTTTATAAATACTCTTGATAACATAATGCTTAATTTCGATAAAGATTAATATTACGATACATATTTAACGTGTTTTTTTTTTCTTCAGACGATTTAATAATTATTTTGAACACAAAATCGGTTATTGTGATTAAACCATGATAGCTAGATATATGTTCTCGCGGACTTTTTTGTAGGTATTATTGGGCTCTACAAACCCGTAGTACATTATTTTGTTCTATTGTCAATAGTTTTTGCAGCGCACGCAAAAATAGGTTTTCGATTTTACACCTTGTGTTACAAAATAGCAATTTTATTACGGATCCCTAATTTTGAAGAAAAAAAATATAGCCTATAGCCTTCCTCGATAAATGGACTACCCAACACTAAAATAATCATTCAAATCGGACCAGTAGTTCCAGAGATTAGCGCGTTCAAACAAACAAACAAACAAACAAACTCTGCAGCTTTATAATAAGTATAGATATAGATATAGATAGATAGATATAGATATAGATATAGATATAGAAGATAGATATATAGATAAGTATAGATTTATAATATTAGTATAGATTTGCAACTAGTTAGTACTAACGCTTGGGTGCCGGAAAATCTATTACTATATTACTATATATTTTTTTTCTTCAAAATTAGGGATCCGTAATAAAATTGCTATTTTGTAACACAAGGTGTAAAATCGAAAACCTATTTTTGCGTGCGCTGCAAAAACTATTGACAATAGAACAAAATAATGTACTACGGGTTTGTAGAGCCCATTAAGACCTACAAAAAAGTCCGCGAGAACATATATCTAGCTATCATGGTTTAATCACAATAACCGATTTTGTGTTCAAAATTATTATTAAATCGTCTGAAGAAAAAAAAACTACGTTAAATATGTATCGTAATATTAATCTTTATCGAAATTAAGCATTATGTTATCAAGAGTATTTATGAAGAAGTAAAATACTTTTTGTTTCATCTCAATCGGATATTTCGTTTAAAAGTTATCACGTGTGTAAGATGTTAAGAGTTGGTACCTATTAAGGAGTTATGGGCCATAGAGTTTTTTATCTATACTAATAATAAAGCTGAAGAGTTTGTCTGTTTGAACGCGATAATCTCTTTAACTACCGGTCAGATTTGAATTCTTTTTGCATTTGATAGCCCAATTCTTGAGGAAGGCTATAGGCTATTTAACATCACGCTATGACCCTTAGGAGCCGAGCAAAAAGAAAAAAACTCAGAGTGAACGGTAAGCGAATACGAAGTGTTGCGACGCGACGGGGTGGGGGTACAAGAAATTTCACGCGGACGAAGTCGCGGGCTGAAGCTAGTCCTTTATTAAACTTGGTTCAGTTCAGCTTAACTAAACTTAAATGCGTTTCAATTCAACTGATTTTTTTTTTTTGAAGTTTCATATTTGTTAATTTTGCATAGCCTCATATTTGTGAGCACTTGAAATTACAATCGAATAAGACATACATACAATTTCATAATTATGTTTCTATATTATAAAGCTCACAAGCTTATTTTGAAAATCGTAAAATATTCTAAACGTCATAAATAAAACTGCATTAAATACCTACTCTAATTTACTTCATTGTCACAATAAAAAAGATAGAAACTAGGTATAAATCTTGGCTGTTTCCTACCACATCCTATATACCTAAATGTATTAGACATACTCTCGTTATTCAATTGCTTCTAAAATACTAAGACTACTAAATGCCCCTAACAAGTAATATTATAAAGGCGAAAGTTTGTTAGTGTGTTTGTATGTCTGTTACTTCTCCACGCACAAACTAATAAACGGATTTGGATGAAACTTGTAACACAGTTTATAACCAGGATTCTAACACAGGATACTTTTTATCCCGATATTCCCACGGAATCGAAACCTACGCGGATGAAACCGCGGGGCGGAGCTAGTATAGGAATATACAGGTTATAAACTATCTGTGTGCCAAATTTTATCCAAATCCGTCAGCCGTTTTCGCGCCAATCCGGAACATACATACGATCAGACAGACAAATGGACAAAAAGACTAAAAAACTGTATTTTCGGCATCAAACTCGTTCCCTCGTAGCTATTTTTTTTTTTCAAAAATATTCTGTGTATAGTTTTGGCTTTGTTTCTAATCTACTCGTACTATGTTTTTTAAAAATAAAAGCTAACTTTTAAGTTGCCTGTTTGCCAATCAATACTACCAGTATTGATTGGCAAACAGGCTAGGTTGACCCAAATAACGGAGAAAATATTTACTGACACCTACATTATGTAGACCAGAGGACCAAGAAGACATTCAGCGATGCGGGCGGAGAGTAATGGGTAGCTCACCGTCCGATCAGGACTAGGCCCGTGCCGGACGGCGCGTACGTGTTCCACGCGCGCCTCAAAGACATGTCAGCATCGAAGAAGGGGCCCCTTAATGGCCCTAAGCCTGCCGGGTCAGCGGGATTGTCCGAAAGGGTTACCGCTGGCCCGGAAAATAAAGGGCTAAGGAAGGAACACGGGTGGGTTTTAGTCAGTAAGAGTCTGACACTTCCTTCCGCTCCAGAGCGGGAGGAGTCATTTGATGATTTCCCACCCGCAAAAAAAAAAAAGACATTCAAAAATGTGTGGTTCTTGCCTCAAAAGGCCATTTCAGACAACAGTCTACTTGGTCACATGATCAGGGGGCCTAAAAAGGCCACTTTGGCAGAATCATGAATGGATAACATTATGAATCATAATATGGCGAAGACAGTCCGAGGTTTTCATTTTTTCGCTGCACTATGTAGGAATAATCAAAGAGATTGGGATTGGATTGATTGGTATTTTAGCACAGACAAAAAAAAATTACTGTAAAATCCTTCACCAATGGGATTTGATACCATTAACTTAACAGTTAACTGTCCATTATGATTCATAATGTCATCCTTATATGATTCTGCCAAAGTGGCCTTTTTAGGCTCCCTGATCAAGATTATGTCTGGATTTTAAAAGAGACTGTGACCTCTATTTCGGTTTTCTTCTCAAAGTAGTCAGATAGGAAACGCCGATCTCATCTCGTTTCTAAAATATGATGTACAGACGCCAGCAGGTCAACCTACCCGAAACTGTCAGATTTTCCCAATCAACCTTGAACCTTATGCTTTAGCAATAAAGTCGAAAATCTAATAAAGAAATCTGACAGATTGTAGTAACTTCATGTGCTGGCGTCTGTACATGTTAAAGTGTTTGTACAAAGCTACAAACCCTTTTACATGCCCATCATATTTTAGAAACTTTATCATTGGTCAACAATGCTGATTTCCAGTAGAACTATAACTTGCTATAAATACACTATGTAACGGAACCATTTCCTCTCCACCAATTTCTAAAGTCCTTTGTTAAAGCAAACACTTGATAAGATAAAGGAATGGATTGTGCACTTGCTAAATAGCGTCATGTGCGGTTGAATAAACTTAGCTTCGCTTAACTTCCCGCTAGCCTGAAATATGTTTTGTTATCCGTATCTACCGGTCCTTTGGAACGTAGACAATTTTTGTTTACGGTCGATGGGCCCGCGGGCCGTTCGATTTGGGCCGTTCAGACTAAATACCCATTAAAACAGCCTCAACCATTGGCGATTTAACTATTGACTTTGAAAGAAAAAGAAAAGAAAGGAAGAATTTTATTTAAAATTTGAGTAAAATTGCCAACGGTTTTAGCATGAGCATTTATTTCAATTAAACCATTGACTGGCATTTTTGTATTGTGAAAGAAGGCGGTTATTCAGAAAGATGAAGCTAGCCTAATTGCCCATTCCAAAGCTTAGTAGTTGCGTAGCGTTGTTCGTAGTTTATTTTCAAAGCAGCCCGGCGCACCTAGGGCCAGACAACTACGCTACCTACCACTTTGCTGGCTGACTGAAATTGTATCACCATGAGCTCTTAATATATCGACGATAAAAAGGAAGTATGCGAAATTTTGGTCAAAAATGAATTTTATATGCCATCCTACGTAAAATTTTCCGCTGTTTCGAATGCGCTTAAGTTACTCCCATGACTCTACGATGACTTTTTTGGCATTTATGCCCTAGCAAAAATCACTTTCACGTCAGTTTTTAAAAATTTTTGAACTTTGAACGGCTTTCCTGAACATTTAATTTTTTGTCACTTATACCCTATTTCCTCTTAAGGCCCGGCGCTCACTATCGGCATCGGCACGGATGAGGATTTTTATGCGACAAATAAAAATATAACTTAATAGTATGCCAATAAAATTTAAATTTCAATGACACGGTATGTCGGATACCCTATCTTTATTTTTGCACCTACGATGATTATTATCATTGAAATTTTAATTTTATCGTCATACAATTAAGTTACATTTTTATTCGTCGCGTATAATCCTCAGCCGTGCCGATGCCGATAGTGGGCGCCGGGCCTAACCGTCGATATTAATATCCACATCATTCATCAAAAATCAGTAATTAACCGATGCAGGCAGACACTGCAGAATAAATACAATATGGATATATTGTTCACAATGAATCAATTTATCTATCCAGGCCTCGCCTGACGCTTCGGAACAAACTTATACTTACATTTATTTATCTATCCTAAATACGAATAATAAAGTTAAAGAGTTTGTTTGGTTCTTGTTTATTAATTTGATAGCCTTCTTCTTTAGGAAGGTTAAGGGTTATTTATCATTCACGCTACGACCCTTAGGAGCCGAGCAAAATGAAAAAAACTCGGAAAGAACGGTAAGCGAAAACGAAGTAATAGCGCGGACGGTAATTTCACGCCGACATCGCGGGTAGAAGCTAGTACAGACCGCACATCAAGCTACCCGCGCGAAACTGTAAAATTTCCCCAATCAACTTTGAACCTTATTTTTTAGCAATAAAGTTGAAAATCTATTAAAGAAAATTGACAGATTGTAGTAGCTTGATGTGCATGTACACACAGCTCCTTTAAGTAGTTACCCCACCAAAAGACGCGCGTGTGCGTTCAAATCCGTGATAGGCCCAAGTTGGTTTTTGTATTTTGCAAAAACATTTTATTTTAAATAATGTATTGTTTTAGTGAAGAAAGAAGTTTAAGTAAGTATTTTTTTTTTTATTCTGTTTTTATTATTGTTTTTTTCAATAAAACAATACTTTTGCGACGACAAGCAACAATAATAGGGTTAACATTTACGACAACTTATTCATCGTCTAAATAGACTGGAGGTTTCAAGACCGCTTACCGTGCATAAGATTGGAAGTTCAAATCCTATATAGGCACGAAATGTGCTTTTTGTTCATTATATTATTTTGATATATATTTCTATTTTGTTTTAAGTAGTAGTTATTTATAAAGAATTAAAAAATCAAGAAAAATAAAATACTTTATTAATCATTTAATAATATTTATTATTGCTATTATTTAACAAAACTATGATCTTATTTTACAACAAACAGAACAACTATTTTAGTTCTCATAAAATCAGAAATCATTTAAAAAAATAATTGATAAAATTAGTAGTCGTTTACTCTTCGCCGTTTTAAGTGAACGTATACAAAGTTCTAACTTGAAGGTATGGATTAATTTTATAAAGACAACGTAAGTAAGTAAAATTAATGGATACCCTCAAATTATAACATCTTTCGATTAGACAGGGACCTAAAGATATAATGACTCAGCCGACAGTAGATAACAATTTCATCGCAATTCATATGGGCTCGCTGGCTAGTTCGTCAAACTGCCGGTATGAGTATGACGACGTTCGGTGATGCGATGGTTCGAATCCGAGTCAACACAATGGGCTCTTTTTGAAGTATTCTTTAGATTATTCGTAAGGAATTCAATGTTGTAGCAGTGTAACATTTTAAAACTTGAGGGGTTAGGACATAGTGACGCTTTCTGTACATGTGTCTGTACATATTATAAATTAAAATCGCTTTTCGTGTCTATTTGTGTGACTGCGTTTTTTCTCTAAACTACGCAACGGATTTTGTTGCGGTCTTCATCATTATTTAGAGAATTTATTCCGGAAGATTTATGTGTATAATACATGAATATTGAACTTATAACAAAAAACTGGCCAAGTGAGAGTCGGACTCGCACACGAAGGGTTCCGTTCCACAAGGCAAAAACGACGAAAAAAACACGTTTATTTTATGGGAACCGTTAAATATTTATTTTATTTTAATTTTATTATTGAAGTAAAAATACAACTGAGTATTTCGTGAATATTTCAAGTGCCTACCTGTCGCCATTATTGATATCGAGCAAAAAAGGACAAAAAAATCGCGTTTGTTGTATGGGAGCCCCCTTAAATATTTATTTTATTTTGTTTTTAGTATTTGTTGTTAAAGCGGCAACAGAAATAGATAATTTGTAAAAATTTCAACTGTCTAGCTATAGCGGTCCTTGAGATACAGCCTGGTGACAGACAGACGGACGGACGGACAGACAGCGAAATCTTAGTAATAGGGTCCCGTTTTTACCCTTTTGGTACGGAAACCTAAAAATCGCGATGTTTTGTCAAGTCGTAAAAAACATGTGAAGCAGGGACGTGTCACTACTTGGATGATATAATGCTAAACAGTTGCAAATAAGAAGGCCATATTTCACGTAAGTAGAACGGCTTTATTGCCACTTCATTATTTATGGGTTACACCTGATTATCTCAGAAACGACTCGGCTAGTCATAAAAGAAATAGATAGCTTCGGCTAGAGCTTATAAAATCGTGCCTCGTGAGTTATGGAAACTATTGTGTTGGTCGCAGTTTATTTAAATTTGAATGGTACTGTTGAATCTGTAACGTAATTTAGAGGATTTTTGAGAAAATTAGTTGGATATTTATAGTTTCAGTAGCAAGAACTGCCACAGCAGAAACAATAACTGGGTTTAATTCATTCATTTTGAAGATTAGAAGCCTTATTATCATATCATAATCAGCCTATAATGTTCCCACTGCTGGGACACAGGCCTCCTCTCTGTGAGAGGGAGTGGGCCGTTATCCACCACGCGGGCCCAGTGCGGGTTGGTAGATGTCACATGTCTTCGAATTTTTGGTTCTAGGACATGCTGGTTACCTCACGATGTTTTCCTTCACCCTTTTTGAGAGCAGTGCTGATGAAATAATTTACACAAAGTAAAGCGGCTGACTGGGCTCGAACCTACGACCTACAACTCGTAAGTCATGGCTGTTACCACTGAGCCACCACAGCTCTAGCCTTGCCTTGTTATAAACGAGTATTATTCCGTTTGCGAAAAAGGATGAAGCTATTTGTTCTGTTTGTGCCCATATCTCTCTCGGTGTGTAATACATAAATATCATATTGTTACTGGCCATAAATGTTGCATACTAACATGCAGTAAGCCAGACCGACTTGATGCCGAAATAGACCCACCTAGATACAGATAATATATAGTACGGTTAGTTTATGAAGTACAGTTAGATTATGAGGGCGGGTCAAAAAGTAGTATGAGGAGACCTTCCTGCGCTCGTATTTTCTTTACTTATGTCGGGAGTTGATAAGATTACTGTGTCAGTAAGCTAGACAGATTTGAGGCCGAAATAAACCCACGTAGATACAGTTAGTATACAACGTGTCGCTACAAAGGCGGCATTAATTTAACACACGGGTAAGGCTAGTCTAGTAATGATAAAATTAATTATCACACTAATATTATAAAGGCGAAAGTTTGTGAGTGTGTGTGTGTATATGTTTGTTACTTCTTCACGCTCTAACAGCTAGACCAATTTTGATAAAATTTTGTGTGGAGGTAACATATAGGCTTTTTATCCTTATATTCTGACGGGATCGATATTTACGCGGGTGAAACTGCGGGGCGCAGCTAGTTATAACAATATAAAATAATTCGTAATTTGAAAACTACCTCCTGCGGCGCTCGCTAACATCGGGCTCTCTCTCTCTTTTTCCTACAATTCACTCTTTGCACGTTATTCGTTTTATTGTCATTGTTGCGGGTGTTATGATCCGTGACTCCTGCGCTACAGCATTATAATACATATTATACGTATATTCATTAATACATCTTTCTAAGTTAGATTATTTTCTACCATTAACACTTTTCCATAAGAGATTGGTGGTAGAAATCTAACTTAGAAAGATATATTAATGATTCTAATGACTATAATTCTCTGAATATGTACCTGTTATTGTCGCGAATCATATTTTGATCAAGTTATAATCTGACATTGACCTGGAAATTGCAAAAAACGTAAGAAAATTTGAATTTCGCGGTCTACCACTATCCATTCACCTTACCTACAGGTTGTTCCAAGATGCTAGTTTAGAAAATTGTTTTAAATAGGTAAATAAATAATAACGTTTAGTGAAATTAAAATATGTTCATAAAATTTAAACGCGAAACCGTCTATGTGTGTTAAATTAATGTCGCCATTAAAGCTCCACGCTGTATAGTTATAGTATGAGGAGACCTTCTCCCGATCGTATTCTCTTTACGTATTTCGGGTGTTGTTAAGATTACTGTCTTCTCCTTTAATTATCTGTGGGTGTAATGTAACTACAAGCTACAATACAAAACCAAACATATTTTGGACGTAAACACAATCTTAGACATGATTCCGAAGCCGAAGCCTGCCGGGTCAGCGGGATTGTCCGAAAGGGTTACCGCTGGCCCGGAACATAAAAGGCTAAGGAAGGAAAACGGGTGGGTTTTAGTCAGTAAGAGTCTGACACTCCCTTCCGCTCCACCCAGAGCGGGAGGGGTCATTTGATGATTTCCCATCCGAAAAAAAAAAAAAAAAGACATGATTCCATAAAATACAAAACCAAAGATGTTTTATGAAAAAATCCAACACAACCTTAGACATAAATGTATAACTTAAACAACTACTGTTTCCATAGCGCTCGTACATTTCACGTAAAATATACGCGAATTTTATCATATTATTATCGCCGGGGTTGTATAAAGTAGATTTAGGGGGAGTGCACAGCGCCGGCTATACACAATAGATAAATAACGCCGCGTGAAACTTCAATTGGATACTATTTTTTATTGTGAACTGATGTATGTTGGGTATTTTTGTAGATCAGAAAAAATATAGACGAATAGGAGTAACGTGTTTTCGTTTAGTTTGAATATTTTTTTGCGTGAAAACGCGTAGAAATTATTCGAATATCTACCTACGAGCGCAGAATTACCTAGAACTGAAATATCAGCTGTAGACTAAACTTGTTTATTATTTATGTTTTTGTTTCGTCGAAAATTCGAGGACGAATCAGTGCTACTGAACCGATTGACGTCGACGGCAGCACGATAACACAGGGAAGTAAACTGTATTTCCATTTATTTAATGGACGTGGAAGTTCACGATATTATCGTCACGTTAGAAATTTATAAAAGCACATTCAACTTGTTTATTCAAACTAGACTGAGAATCAGCGCTTTTCGAACGTCAAAATTACATAAGACAGTCCTCCAAAACGCCTACCCTTCACCACTTCCTAGTGTTTAACAAACTCCAAAGCACACATTGATCGTCAAATATAGGAGATGAATGACAAAGGAACTGGGGCCTAAAAAGGCCACTTTGGCACAATCATAAAAGGACGACATTATGAATCATATTGGACAGTTAACTGTTAAGTTAATCGTATCAAATCCCATTGGTGAAGGATTTTTTAGTTATTTTTTTTTATCTGTGCTAAAATACCAATCAATCCAATCCAAATCCAATCCCAATCCCAATCTCTTTGATTTGTACCTACGTAGTGCAGCGAAAAAAAGAAAAACACGGACTGTCTTCGCCATATTATGATTCATAATGTCCTTTTATGATTCTGCCAAAGTGGCCTTTTTAAGCCCCCTGGTAGGAAGTACTATTAATAGATATGAATCTTTCAAAGTGAAAGATCATTTCACAAAGAAAAAGAACAATGAATAACTTTATCAAACGGTGTATTAAGCCCTTCATTCACTGAGCCGGCTGTCAAAAGAGAAACACTACAACCCGAGAGCCTTCAAAACAAAAAAAGTATTTTTAACACAACAAAAAAGAAACATTTCTTTTGTTCGTCATGAATTGCTAAAACCATAATCCTTCCTCTCAAGGTTCTGAGTAAAAAATGGCCTTTTGACGTTCTCAAGATGCAAATACGATGCAAAACGTCAGCATCCATTGTGTTGATTTGTATAGCAGATGGTACTTCATCCAGCTTCAGACAACTTCTGCCAGAAAGATCTTAAAGCACCTTGTCCAAGATACATTAAAATTAAATGAGCCGTTCTTCGTAGGACCACTTAAGACACATCGCGAACAGCGACTTTATTTTAAGAGCTGCACTTCCTCGTTTACTATATTCTAAGTGTAAAGTGTCAAAATAGCTACGAACGTGTTTGTAATAGGATTGGAACTCATACGAAGTGGCAAGCTATTCCGAAAATACATACGTCAGAGTTGACATTATTTGCTTGAGTTGTCACTATACAAAACGTTGTCAGTAAAAAGAGAGGTACGGTTTTATAAGCATACTTTTTAATCATGGCTGCGTCCTTCTGTGGAATAAGAATGTGCGCCACAATATGAATGTCTTTGTGTGCTATTTAAATTAAATAAGGTATGTAGGTATCTACTTTCTAATTCATACAAACGGGTTTAAGGGAAAATCTGAAATACTTAGCTGCAATTGCCATCATAGCTCCTTGTCTCTTTATTCATTAGTAGAGTAAGTTATACATAGGCTATTAACAATATCAGGAAAATTCTGCTTATAAACACAATGGTTAACGTTGGTTGGTCATCATAATTCATCCTTTTCTGACTCATTTGAATGAACGAAAAAGATCCTGCAGAACATAATTGACAATTTGCGTCTCATTATCAAGTTTTAAGTCATTCCACACCCAAAAGCCGTCCTAACGATGTAGGTACAACACTTTAAGCTTCCATTTAAAATCACGCTAATCTGTTTAAGGCGACATCACTCGTTCGACTTCACGCAGTGTTCGCCTGATTTTGTTCAGAATGGGCTCCCGTCCGCTTGTCGCCCTGTATCTACACCAAGGCGCGCTTCCAAAACTTTGTATCAACCCTGGCAATCTGCCAACCCCGACTCCACTTCCCCGGCAATCACAACTTAACATGAAATTTCAATTTTTATGCTGGTTAGCACTCGAGAAAAAAGCTTTTCGCTTTAATTTTGTGCGTCAGAAAACATGTAAGTGATGTAAAGAGCGTGTTTCGTACGTTAATTTTTCGTCATTTTTAATGAATGGAGATTATTTGTCCATTTTGTAACTTTGTCTGACGAAACTAAAATGTGGAGCGTGGTGCCATTCTATTTTGTGCGCTGAATGAAGGTTTTTTCGTCATGTCTGTGATCTTTTTTTACATGAAAACATAATATACGATTCCTTCAACGTTTTCTGTAAAACTTTTAGTACTTAAGTGCTGTCAGATGATTTACATTAACCATCCATACAAACGTTCAAGACAACTGGAATGATTCATCAAACTAGATTCAACATGACCGAATCACGATGATTGCGTTCTATCACGAACTCACGACACACGGAGGTGACTAGGTTAACAGAGCGCCAAACAAACGAAGTTACTCGTGACCATCTCTCTCGTGACATATCGGGAATATTACGAATATTTTCCTCTTCGGCGAACTGTGATTCGATACATGGTCAATAGCAAAATGCGTTGTTATGACTTAATAGAATTCTAAGAAACTAAAAAGATTGGGCGAATTTGTCCTGGGGCTTAATAGCGTTAAGACACATACCAAAGGAAAGATCTCACCAAGGAGAGTACTTCTTATTACGACAGTTTGTCTTTAAATAACAAGGTGGTAATTCTTCAACCAATCTACATAGCCTTTTCCCAACTATGTCGGGGTTGGCTTCCAGTCTCACCGGATGCAGCTGAATACCAGTATTTTACATGGAGCGACTGCCTATCTGTCCTCCACAACCCAGTAACTGGGTAATACGATATCCTTTGGTAAGACTGGTTGGCAGACCTTCGGGCTTCGGCCGACCGGTAATGACTGTCAAAGATCCACGAATGACAGCCGGGACCAAAGGCTTCAATCAATCGTCCCGTGTGGCTTTTATGACTTAGCCATGAGCCCCTCACTAAATAAAAAATCAGACTAAACAATTATTAGCTTACAAAAATGTTGCTAGGAGACAATCATTTTAATCATGATGCTTAATTTTTAATACGTACATACATATGTACATAAACTCACGCCGTCTTCCCCTGGGTGTAGGTAGAAACTACAGAACACCACCTGCTACGATCCTTACATACACCTTTTGCTTCGTTGACATTCATACATCTGGTCATACACGTACGCCGGTTGTGAGTACTATGCACCTGACCTTTCTGAAGAACATCACCCGTAAGGTCATCATCATCATTTCAGCCGAAAGACGTCCACTGCTGGACATAGGCCTCCCCCAAGCACCTCCACTTCGACCGGTTCTGCGCTTCTCGCATCCAACGGGTTCCTGCGGCCTTCACAAGGTCGTCGGACCACCGGCTTCCGGTACGCGGTCGCCACTACAGAACCTTTCGGCCCCGTCAGCCACCTGTTCTGCGAGCAATGTCCTGCCCACTGCCACTTAAGCAATTCTTCGGGCTATGTCAGTTACCTTGGTTCTCCCGCGGATCTCCTCATTCCTGATTCGATCACGCAGGGAAACTGCAAGCATAGCCCTCTCCATTGCCCTTTGGGTGACTTTTAGCCTTCTTATAAGGCCCATTGTGAGCGACCACATTTCAGTGCCATAAGTCATCACTGGCAACACGCACTAGTCAAAGACTTTCATCTTGAGACACTGCGGTATGTGGGACGAGAAGATATTGCGATTGCCCATAAGGTCACTATATGTCTTTCTAGGACGTCTCCTCCCGGCGTTTCCGCTCACATCTACCTTGTAATAACTTTGCCTTGCCTTGTTTTAACCTTGTTTGCCTTGTTGTTGTTGCCTTGTATGTTGTTGTGGTGTTGTCTTTTGTTAGTCGCCTTTCATTCATCCTCTCAACATAACCAAACCATCGAGGTATACTCTTTTAATTTATCAGTACATCTTCCTTAAAACCCCCCCTGGGTTTTTCCAAATTTTTAATACTTGTAGGAAAAAAAATTTTTTTTCATGAACGTTGAAATGGAAACTGGCTGTAAAAAAATTCTGAATATTTATAAACTAAGAATAGTAAGAATATTGACGGGGACATAGTGAACCAATATTAAAATATCAAACCATCTATCGATATTCCCTATTGACATCCATATTTTGGCTATGACAGACTAGTTTTTGACGAGTCCCGTCGTGCGGAAAACTTATGAATATAAAGCTCCCAAAAGCTTCGCGTTAAGGACACGGACGGAAATCATTCTATCCAGGAAGGGACACACAATTATGAGGCCTCAAGTTCAATGACCGTCTAAGCACTCACATTTGGCAGCGGCTGTATCAAAGCCCATTTCAAAGGCGTTAATAAGGTAGCGGGTGCTTTTAGGCAGTTTGGACTTTCTTTTAATGCCTTTTTTATTTTTTTTACCTACGTCTTTCAAGTTGGCACGACCTTCCTTACCTACCTATTTATGAAATAAATGTGCCAATAACAAAAAATGTTTAGCCAGTTTTTACGAGCAGTGTTAGCTCACTGGTATTGGCCTCAACTTACGAGTTGTATGGTTCATGAGTTCGAATCCACGCAGGCACTTTTTAACCCCCGACGCAAAAACGACGGGGTGTTATAAGTTTTATTTAGTTTTTTTTTGTTTGAAAGGTGTATTAGTCGGGAGTGTTCTTAGCTATGTTTGATGAAAATCGGTCCAAGATGGCCGCCGCTACAAAATGGCGGATAACATATTTTTTCACAATTCCCAAAATATGGGTATCAAATGAAAGGGCTTCAATAGTAGGATACTATACACTATAACAAATTTTGAATCCAAGATGGCCGCCACAACAAAGTGGGGAATTAATTTTTTTTTTCTCAACTCCCTCAATATGGGTACCATCAAATGAAAGGGCTTGACTAGTAGAATACTATGCACTATTAAAAATTTCAAATCCAAGATGGCCGCTACCACAAAATGGCGAATTACATTTTTTTTTCACAACTCCTTCAATACTGTATCAAATGCAAGGGCTTGCCAAGTAGAATAATTTACACTATATTGAAAGGGAATGAGGAATATTAACTACATAACGAAATAAAAACTTGAAAAATATAATAAAACAAAAAAAAAACTGTTTAGTCTTAAAAAATATTCTTTAACTATAAATTAATCAATATTTTTTGACGGATAAAAAACCTGATTAAACACCAAATTACCAGAATCTTAAAACGGAAGAAAATAAAAGAAATGAAATACAAAAATTAAGGAATCCCTACAAAAAGCATGAAATAAATAAATAAATTTGAAAAAATCTTATGGAAGTCGGGGGACCTCAGAATAGAAGGTGTTCCACAGAACGGTCCCCCGACTTCCATAAGATTTTTTCAAATTTATTTATTTATTTCATGCTTTTTGTAGGGATTCCTTAATTTTATTTTTGTCGGGGGTTTTTTAAATTTTTTATTTAATTTTTTATTTCATGCTTTTGTGTATTTAATTTCATCACCACTGTTCTCAAAGCGGTGAAGGAAAACATCGTGAGGAAACCGGCATGTCCTAAAAATAAAAAATAAATCGATGTCATGTGTGACATCTACCAACCCGCACTGGGTCTAGCCGAGTGGGCGGGACTCGGCTAGACTGGTTAGGCAAATCAGGTAACCAGCAGGCCTGTCGAATGGTTGTGTATAGCTAAGCAGGTTTGTAAGCGGCAGCAACTATTTTCTGTTAAGCAGACGGCTTGTTTGCCCACGTAACTTATAAAAACAAGATACATATTACAAAACAACAATAATGTTAGTTCTAGCTACGTCACACGGTCGCGCCTTTCACACATGACATCTGATATTGTAGACTAACGACCTTTGTGCACGGCACAGTTTCTTTACGGTGCGGCGCGCGGCGTATAAACCGCACCGTAGGAAAAACGTGTTCCTCAAAAAGCTTCCACAGTGATCCAAACAACACTGTTTACCGTGCCTACGCAAGGCGAATACCTAAAGCGTAGTTTTTCACAGCAAGTAAAACGTGTGAAAGGACCTAAACGTGGACTTACATTGATATCGATTGAAGCCTAAACTTGTCTAGTACGACCGACGCTTCGTCTATGTTATTTAAGTCTATTTATTCAAAATACGTATTAACCCGTTAACTACTTGTAATTATGGTAATAGAGAATAATTGGTTTAATTATCCAAAGCCAAATAATTAAAGTAAACACACAAGTTGAGGTATTTTAGACTAAGGGTAAGTTTATTGCTTTTTCTTTGTACCCCCGATTTGGGCCCGTTAAGGGACTTACATGACCTAAAGCGCGGTCACTGTCGGACTGCATAGAAAAGAAATAGAAGCGCGATGACACAACGCCATTATTTAACTACAAAACATCTATTGTTTGGACTAAAAAATTAAAAGTGTAGTGTTTTAGTATGTTGTTTGTAGAATAATCTGACAAGAAATCAGAATGATTGTATGTATATTAGTATGGTTTTTATTGTAAAAAGAAAGTTTTTAGAGGTAACTTCATGATTTTTTTCTATCGTATCAAATTTGTTGAACTATATTTTCAACACAGTACCTATCTACCTAGCATATATTCTGAAGAATATTATATATTTTTCTGATTTTGTTTACTGTGGTCGATCATATACTTTTATTGTTTCTAAAACTCGCGTTTTTTGCGTTTAGGTTCTGTAAGCCCCTTAAGGAAAGTTTTCAAACAGAAAAAGCCAATTAAACTTTTGCCCGACCTTTAAATTGCCTAAGAATAAGCTGACCTCAACGCCATATCTTTGCCTCCAATTTGCTTACGTTCGTAGAATGACGTAGGTGTACAGATGCCAGAACATATCAAGCTACTACGATCTGTCAAATTTCTTCAATAGATTTTCAACTTTATCGCTGAAGTTTAAGGTTCAAAGTTGATTGGGAAAATTTGTCAATTTCGGGTAGCTTGATGTGCTGGCGTCTGCACATAAATATTTTAACTAATTATTTATTCAAGCAGCTGCCCAGTTTGGAAAATAACACTGAATAGAGAAAAATCCTTTTCGTTTTTTTTTTTAGCTTTTCTGTCTTAGATTTAAGTTGATCATGGGGTAACCCTAACGATGTTACTTTTGGTAAAACCAATTCTTTAACACTACATAGTTGGATTTTATCTACCTGAGATGAAATACTCTCCTAAGTATTTGTTAATACTAAAAAGACTAGGACTAAAATGTAGACCACTGTTTTTTTTCAATACACTAACCTTTATTTACGTTGGAATAAAATATTTAAGCACATAATATATAAGCTGACTGACTTAAAATAATAATAATATGTACATGATTTGAAAAAAAGATGGAAATTGATAATAGGGTATCAAAAAATAAAATTCGTCCGCATCGCTGTCAACAGGAAAAGCGCTTAAAAGACTGGCAGCATTGCCACGTTGTGTTGCGGTGCTGGTTCTTTGGCCAAAAAATACGCCAGCCTTGCTCACGTATTATATTGAAAATGAATTAAAAAACCTGTCGTTTTTATGGTACTCAATTGTTGCTGGGGAGTTTGTTGCGCCCATAGATGTATAAGAAACTTCCGCCCGCGGCTTCGCCCGCGAGGTATATCGATAAAAACTATCCTATGTCCTTCCCTGGGATGCAATCTGTCTCTCTGCCAAATT
The DNA here is from genome assembly GCA_963082905.1 of Oligia fasciuncula. Classification (NCBI taxonomy): domain Eukaryota; kingdom Metazoa; phylum Arthropoda; class Insecta; order Lepidoptera; family Noctuidae; genus Oligia; species Oligia fasciuncula. The sequence continues at coordinate 6,659,369 of OY720395.1, read as the reverse complement.
TTATCAAAATCCGTTCAGTGGTTTAGGCGTGAAAAGGTAACATACAGCAGACAGAGTTACTTTTGAATTTGTAATATTAGTATGGATATTTCTATGGTTGCACCACTTTATCTTACCAGGTAAAGCACGCAAGTGGTGAAGGCCGGGCGTTTTGGGGGACATTTTATATAATTAAGACGTTCAAAAAGTGTTGATACTTAGCCTAGTTTGAATAAATGCCATTTTAATTTGATAAACCAATAATTTTCCAGAAAATAAATGAATAAAACTATTAAAAATAAAGTTACTAATAACAAAAGCTTCAATAAAGTAGTTGATGACCAGGAAAATCATGTAACGAGGTAATTCATTGTCATTTTGTTACAATGTATTAAGTGCACTTCCATTTAATTACGTGTCAGTGATATTAATTACTATAAAATTATTTAAGTCACTGACAGACCATTTTGAAGTTGATATTCGGATAATAAATTCACTGTGTAATATTTAACTATGACAACGGTTTTCAAATTACTGTACAATTTATGTAAACATTAAAATTAAACATTTATCTATGTAATATTACCTACTTGATTGCAAACTTTATATTGTGACAAGCCGAAAATGGTTTCGGTATTTAGGTACAATTAGTCGACTTTACAAGGTTAAATGGTCAAAATTCATAAATAAACGCATAAGACTAAATTGTATTGCATCATTGAACTGCTTGTGTATTGCATCAATTTATCAAGAGATCAACGTGGTCATCGTCCATAATAATAAATGCGGAGGTCACTCTGTCTGTCTGTTATCTTTTTCTCAAAAAAATAACCTACATTTATGTTCGTATAACTCGTCAAAATGTAGAGTACAGCTGTTTTTTTTTTCGCGATTTCATGTTTGGTCCCATAGTAAAAGTTGTTCATAATGATGAGTACAATGACCTCTTAAGAGGTTGTTAATGTTTTACCAATATAACCCTGTATAATCAAATCTCAAATATTTCCCATGTTGCATGGTGCCCTAAAAATATTAAATGATAAATGTACAGAGGTGGACATAATGCCATAGGCATTTTCTACCAGTCAAACTTTGGGTGGTAATTGCGACTAACTTGGATGCAGCGTCCGCCGGCCGTTTCTTCGGCACTGCTCGCTTTGCTCGCTCGACTCGCATGCGGTTTGTCGCCGTGGTTAGACTCGGGGTGCTTGTGAGTAATGGCCAGAAAATTAAAAAGAAGCCGACTTATTTTTTTTTTATTGTGTCTTTGGAAGCTCAAAGGGTTTTCATTCATTTATAGAAGCGTACCTACATCATTAGTAGGTCAATAAATTTTAAGAGGATCGGTTAATTATTTCACTTTTTATCCCGGTAAAAGGTAAGTACCTAAGTAATAACAGCCGCACGGGTCGATCGATCAGGTTAAGCTACGCTTGCCGCGGTTGGTCCCTGGATGGGTGACCATCTTTACGTACCAAGACCCTCCGTGCCTAAGAAAGCACGTTAAGCCGTTGGTCCCGGCTGACATTCGTGGATCTGTGACAGTCGTTACGGGTGGTCAGAAGCCCGAAAATCTGACAACCAGTCTTACTAAGGGGTATCGTATTACCCAGTAGGTAACTGAGTTGTGGAGGTCAGGTAGGCAGTCGCTCCATGTAAAATACTGTTATTCAGCTACATCTGGTTAGACTGGAAGCCAACCCCAACATAGTTGGGAAAAATGTTAGGAAGATGATGATGATCCCGGTACGTTCCCGTGGAATAATTTCTGACCCCCACGCGGGCAAAGCCGTAGACAAAAACTAGACACGTATAAAATAAAAATAATAAAAATTCACAGAACATTAACCCTTTTACCCTAATCCACTCCCGTAAAAAATACGTAAGAATTGAGGGTACTTTTACGTATTTCCACATGTCCTAACAAGTTAGCAATTCGCTTGCCTGTAGGTAGGTACCTACTCGTGATAACATTTTATTACTTTTAAAATCCTTTTTATTATTTGTAGAGGTTACATACCCCAAAAAAGTAAGTGTTATTTATTATGACAGAATAAAAATATAAAGTAGAGGACTGTAATTTTTGCGTGGGATATAGGTAATAAAATAATTCCTTGATACCACTTCTAGTCTACTATCCAGGATAGCAATGCATAATCCATACTAATATTACCTATAAATTCGAAAGTAACTGTCTGTCTGTATGTTACATTTTCACGCCTAAACTAGGTACTGAACGGATTTCGATAAAATTTGTCTCGGTAGCTAGTTCCCATGGGATAATTTCCGACATCCACGCAGGCGAAGCTGCAGGCAGAAACTAGTCAGCTTATAATGTTGCCACTGCTGGGATACAAGCCAGGAGGCTTGTATCCCAGCAGAGAGGACTTGAAGAGAGGACTCTTCGAGAGGGAGTGGGCTATAATTTACCACGCGGGCACAGTTCGGGTTGTCACATGTCTCCGAAATTTTGACTGTATGACATGCCGGTTTCCTCACGATGTTTTCTTTCACAAATGAAACGGAAACTACAATTTAACTCCTCCGTGCGACTTGATTCAATGCAGACATGTTGTGGCTCTCTGGATAATGTCCGTTTGTGATTGGCTAACTCGAAAATCAGATTTTGATCAAGATACAACCTGACACTGACCTGCAAATTTTCTTACGTTTTTTTGCCAGTGCGGTTCACCTTAAGTATTTTTTGTGGCTTTGTAGTCTGGCCAGATGAACCATTTTTATAAAAAAACTTATAATTTTTTCTTCGATATAAAATGACTTATAAACTAATTGGACTAACTTATATTTTTTTCAACGATATAAATGTTAAATGACTTGTAATATAAATTACTTAAACTTAAAATGAGACCTTTAAAACTTTTCGAACGCTCTCAATCTGAAGTGGTATCTTAGTCATTCTGATAGCGAATTTATAATTTATTGGAAATAAAACTTGCTTAAACTTTATACAAATAACGCCTACTTTAGTTAAGGATTGTCAAACATCGAATAAGAGCGATAGGTTTTAACCGACTTCAAAAAAACCTGTTTGTGTACGATGAGTCTTTACGTCTTATGTATATTGCCGAGGTTTCTGCTTCGAACCATTTAGCTTTTATATTTCTTTTTTTTTAGAGCTTACCCATTCCTTAACAAATAAAATTATCGATACTTAAAACGTCATTAAAATAAATAAATATAATGATTGTTATTTTGAAGTGACATTTTAATCGTTTGATAAATTTATCAATACTAAAGGTCAGGTTCTTAATGATCGGAAAAATGACTTTGTCACTATAAATAAATGGACTATCTATAACATATCATGCGAATAACATAACAAGGTTAGACAGAGGTGTAAAAAGTACACCAACATTTCGTCAGGTTATGTTTAATTCCTATCTACATATTAGAGGGCGAGCTTATTGCTATCAACTGGGCACAAATCCAGACTCCGTGCTGCTACTGAAAAATTCCAGATGGAAAAACCCAATAACACTTTGCCCGACCGGAATCGAAACCAGGACCTTAATCCACAACCACTAGGCCAACGAGGCAGATATGCGAATAATTATCTCCATGTACACAGACAGTTTCGGGTAGCTACTCGAAACTTTGAACCAAATGTTAAAGCGCTAAAGTTGAAAATTTATTAAATAAAGACAGATTGCAGCAGCTTGATGTACTGGCGTCTGATACTGATACTCTTTTTTAGAGAAAAGATTTTCGGGAATACAATTGTAGCGTCACACGGTCCAGTAGTTTTCCAATTGCTGAACAAAACAGGCCCACTAATCGAATCGTTTGGGAGGTAGCCTAAAATATCGCCGAATTGAATGAATATATTGTCTCTTTTTGTTTATTTCGCTTTTTTTTCGGGTTGTGGTACTTGATAAATAAACTGTGAAGTTGAATAAAAATATGGTTGGACATATCGTTTGTATTTTTTTCGGCCCAGCGCAAAATGTTTAGAATCAATGTTTTGAATGTGAGGGTTTCTTGAACCAGTTTTGCTCGTGATTTTATTGATATTTTTGGGATCGACTGAACACACAAATCTATTGCTATCACTTACTAGCGCATAAAGGAAGAGTGAAACAGAAGTAATGCAGAGCTGTCAAATAATGAAACAAGTCAAAAAAGAAACAAATTCCGCCGTGCCATCTGCACCTGCGTGAAAGATTTAGTTGAAAGTAATTTGACAGCTACTATATTCTCTTTTTGATAAGTCTGCATGAAAAATGAAGCAATACTTTCACACTGAATAATTTAGAGCCCTATTAAATTAAAAAAAAAAAAAAAATTAGGATGCAATTACGGCAATACAAAATTACCCACGTAACACAATGCAATCGATCGCTAAACTTTATTGGTCGTACCGCAGGGTCGTACAATACGCATTTGCAATAGCATAATGCCATTATCCGAATGGTTGGGCGAGCAATGGATATAGAATACAAATGGACGCCCGGATGGTGAGGGCTTAGGACGTGAATCATGGTAGCGGGTCACGGATTGAATTAGTGCTGCATTTTTATTTCATTCATCAGCCCGAATATTTTTATCGCAAATATTTATAGCAGGGTTGGGAACATAAATTCGCAAGTTTTTTGTATTTTTATTTGTGTTATCGAACAAAACAATGTTATTATGGAATGTTTATTAAAATAGGTGTTTTGTGCTGGATTTTAGTATGTAAAATTAAGTTCATTAGACTAGTATATTTAAAATAGACAATTCCTTTACATATGTGGGAATGTAAAAACGACATTAGATTACTTATTTTTTATTATTTTTAAGAGAAACTATACCTACTACTACTACGTAGGTAGGTAAACTATATCTACTACTTTTAATTTTTTATTAGGCACTAATGTTCCACTGCTGGGTAAAGGCCCCCCTACTCTCTTTCCACCTCACTCTGTCCGGCTGGATAATTGCGTAACACACTGTAGCAATGGCTTTCATTTTGACAGTTCAACGACGTTCATTGCGTTATTTACGTGGTTGAGCAAACAAATTTTACGAACATAATGAAGCAATGTATTAGCAATATCTTTCAAAATGAGTTTTTGATTGATCATGTGTTATGCAATTAGGGTGCAGAGCTCCCAGGGTAGGTACTATGCTGTTGTAATAGTGTTTACCAATGTAACATTAAGGGGCTTACAGGACCTAAACGCAAAAAACGCAAGTTTTAGAAACAATAAAAGTATATGATCGACTCCAGTAAACAAAATCAGAAAAATATATGATATTATTCAGGATATATGCTAGGTATATAGTGTATTGAAAACATAATAAAACTAATTAGATACGATAGAAAAAGTCATGAAGATACCTCTAAAAACTTTCTTTTTACAATAAAAACCATATACAATCATTATGATTTTTTGTCAGATTATTCTACAAGCAACATAATAAAGAACTAGTGTTTTAATTTTTTAGTCCACACAATAGATTTTTTGTAAACAAATTATTGCTTCATATTTTGTAATAAATTACCAGCGTTGTGTCATCGCGCTTCTCTTTCTTTTCTATGCAGTCCGACAAAGACCGCGCTTTAGGTCATGGAGTCGCCTTAAACAATGTTTTGCTAACTTCATGAAATTAAAAGAGCTTCACGCAAGGCATATTAATGTACCAGAGTTAATACCAGCAGCTTTTACTCGTAAGTACAAGGTTGTTGTTCTGTTAAGATTAGAAACACGCAAAGCTTGTATTACAAAAATATCAAAAGGGGTTGTATATTTTAGATATAGTCTACTTAAAAATACCTCCGTTGGTCTCGTGGTTGCAAACGCGACTGATAAGCGTGCGGTACTGAGTTCGATTCCCAGGTCGGGCAAAAGTGCTAGACAAAACCAAAAAGGTTGCTAATTTAATATATATATTTTAATTTTTCGTGACATTGATTTTTACATTCTGTGACTACAGTAACTCATTCTAGGAAAATCTACTTTTACAATATTTGTAAATATGTGAGCACCATGTATCTATCACACAATTGATTTACCTACCTGTCATTGCTTTTTTAAATTCTTTTTACCTTTTGTGATAGACTAATTTTATTCTAGGTACAAAACATTTTAACAGACATATCGGATATACATTAAAACCGAGTACATCCCGAGGACAGCCGAACACATCCGAAGCGGGTATTTTTTTAATCGTCTTATAAACAATACACGCGCGGTATCGCTTACGGTAACAGTGGCGCGAGTTCAATGGTTTTTTCCCATCTCAAAAAACGCCCAACGCGCCTAAATAAGTTTTCACTTCAAAAATCTTAAATTAAAAATGACAGAAATCGATTCTGAACAAACTACTTTCATAATGTGCATTAATTCAGTTACACATTGTATAAGTATTGACTATAAAAGTACTGCTTATTTCTTAGGAATACATGATTATACTATATCATTATTCACTTTAGTATAAATTAAATTAGTTTTTGTAAAGCACGATTCAGTAAAGTGGTGAATATAATTATGCTAGTTTTAAAGCCCTTTTAATCTTTTCAGGACATCAATCGAGATTATTTCGATTTTGTGTTTAAAACGCTTTGAACGACATTCATAAAATTCTTTAATTAGTAGTGTTTTAATGTTACTATTGGATTCAAAGTGCAATTCGATATCACATTAGATATAGTACATTAACGTTATGGAATAAAATATACCTAGATAACCCGCATAACCTGCATATCTAATAATTTGTTGTTGACTTTAGAAGCCAACAAACCCGTTCTTTTTGTTGTCTTTTAACTTTAACGAGGTTAATGCAGCTACTAGAGCTTCAGATACAGGAAACTGCCGTCTGAGGCATACCAAGGTAAGAGATAAACCAAGGATACTTATATCAATTCTGAAACGGTTACTGGGCCTGTAACCTTTTTTCAGGCCACCTAACGTTTTTTAGTACGAGAATTGACCTATACCGACTCTCCAATCAACACATATCAACACAATATACAGGGTTATTGGTAAAACATTAACAACCTCTTAAGAGGTCATTAAAAAAAAAAAACAGCAGTCTACATTTTGACGAGATAAACGAACATAAATATAGAGAACAGCTAATTTTTTCTTTCGCTATTTCAGGTTTGGGCCCATAGTAAAAATTGATCATAATGATGAGTACAGTCACGAGCAAAAGTATGTATACACTTAGCTTTATTCAAAGACGATTTTCTCCTTTAGTTTTGAATGAAATTTTATGTTATTACGAACAAAGTATTTTCGAATCCATAGGTCTGTGTAAAGTGTCGTATTTCAACGTTGCATTCGTTATGTCACGAAAAAATCGCAATTGTAAGTTGCCAAGTGTTGACATATTAGTGCTCGTGACTGTACAATGACCTCTTAAGAGGTTGTTAATGTTTTACTAATAATCCTGTATATATACTAGCTTCCGCCCGCGGCTTCACCCGCGTGGTATGTCGATAAAAACTATCCTATGTCCTTCTCTGGGATGCAATCTATCTCTCTGCCAAATTTTATCGAAATCCGTTCAGTGGTTTAGGCGTGAAAAGGTAACATACAGGCAGACAGACAGAGTTACTTTCGAATTTATAATATTAGTATGGATGTCGCAGCTTCGGACGGATTAGCGTCCACGTGTTCGCTGATTGGTGTTCGCCATGTCGCATTTTTATCAACCAGTGCGCACAACACAGGCGCTGTCTCGAAAGCAAGATAACTCGAAAATAAAACGAACGCACTACTGATAGATACAACGTTTTCACTGACAGACCAACACACTGACAAGCCCGAAGCGTTGCCGCTCGAACAAATTAAATAACCACTAAAATAAGTGACGTCGTAAATTCTTGTGCATCTTTATCTCTAACATATATTATATACTGCACATCAATTCTTTGACACAGGCATCAGAGACACCATCCATACCATAATCAGCCTATAATGTTCCCACTGCTGGGACACAGGCCTCCTCTCTGGATCTGGATGAGAGGGAGTGGGCCGTAATCCACCACGCGGGCCCAGTGCGGGTTGGTGGATGTCACATGTCTTCGAATTTTTGGTTGGTTCTAGGACATGCCGGTTTCCTCACGATGTTTTCCTTCACCGTTTTTGAGAGCAGTGGTGATGAAATAATTTACACAAAGTAAAGCGCCCGTCTGGGTTCGAACCTACGACCTACAACTCATAAGTCGTGTCCGTGACCACTGGGCCACCACTGCTCTCTATCATATCAGAGACACATTGAAGTCTAGTGGTGAAAAAACTAAATGCTGTTGCTCTTCCCTTGGTATTTATTACGGCAACCTTATTTTAACTTGGTGCATATAACACCCAAACCCTTCACTCAATCCAAGACAAAATATTGATATCAAATCTCGATTCGTTATGGACTTCCAAGTTGTTAATATCTAATGAAAACAGAAAGATATGGACTCGTTAAATAATAATAACTTCAAGATTGCCAAAGTTACTTGGGGAATTTCTTTATACGTTCGAAGAAACTTACTGCATAGCAAGTAATATATATTATGTGAGCTTAGAATTTTACGATCGAGGAAATTACTTCGCGAATATTGTTCACGTCATTCCGCGATATTAGAACTCTCGCAGTTGACACCCGGGTATATAATATCTCGCTTATTTACATCAAATGTTATAAACGTTAGATTTTATGGATGAGTTCTATGGTATGCCTTTAACAATTCTATGTTATCGTAAATGTGTTCCTATACCAACCTAGTGTTTTCAAACGACTACTAAATTTTAGGGGCATAGTTATACTGGACATTAAGCTGTGGTAAGATGTAGCCATTATATGTAGGGCCCACATAATAGATAAAGAGTGAATTGGGTGATTCTGAGGCTATAAAGTGTGGTCGTTTCTTCGCAGCAATACATTTTAGGTGTAATTTTCAGTGTGCGTGAGGTTGAATGGATCGTTGGCTTGTGTTGTTACATCGATATATCCAATTTGTGGCCGTCTACTTTGTAACCAGGCAGTATAGGTACTAGTAGATAAATATACTAATTGCGAGGCCACTCGTGTTTGGAATAATGTCTGGTACTGTTTTTCCGTACATGTCAGGAAACGAAAAGACTAAGGACGAACCAATGGAACTGGACGCGATCAGCACATCTTAAGAGGGATGCGCGAAGATAGCTGGCGAAAATCAAATTTATTTACGTTTTTTGCAATTTTCAGGTCAGTGTCAGTTGTATGTTGATTTAAAGATGATTCTCGAGTTAGCCAATCACAAACGGACTCTAGCCAAAGAGCCACAAGATGTCTGCATTGAATCAAGTCTGTTGTCAGTTGAGCTGCACAATTTTTGACAAATGCGTGCACTGATTGGACAGGTCCGCTCAATCTGTGTGGTCCTTTCCTCAAAAGACCATTTCAGACACCAATCTACATGGTCTTCACACGATCTGACCAAGATTTTGTCTGGACTTTAAAAGAGACTGTGACTTCTGAGCTTGTTTCGGCCTTTCTTCTCAGAATAGTCAGATAGGAAACGCCGACCTCATCTAGTTTAAAAAAATATGATTGACGTGTAAAAGTGTTACAAACCTACTTACAGAAAATAAATCATTTATCATTGTCGCACGGAGGAGTTGAATTGTAGTTTCGTTTCATTTGTGAAATTCGGTCTAAATTGGCAAGCACCGTCAATATCTACGTTCACTGACACCGTCATACTTCATGCCTGCAAAGTGACGATATGCTACGTAACAGCCAAAAATCGTTCATTTTAACGACCAATAGGGGTCCGTGTTCATAACGGTAGCCTGAAATGTATGCCTAACATCACACATTCGGTTGGGTATAAAAATTGCTGTGAATGAGTTCTAAACGATCTGGTTGGTCGTATTTCCTATGCGCGTTATGGTCGTTTCACGCATAATATGAACGAGTCAATCATTTACGGATGACCTACTTCCATATCCAATAATAATAAGGATGTTATGGCTGCGTTGATGAAATGCTCATTTTCTTAACTGGTTATGTAAAATTCGACGGAGAGGGTAATGTGTTCGGGTAGAAGGCTTTGCAGAATTATTATTTTACTCTCGGGTCCAAATCTGGTTTATGGTTCTTAGGCACATACGCATAATTCTTAAACTAATTTTATAAATTCGTAAGTAACTCTGTCTGTGTGACTGTCTGTCTGTCTGTATGTTACGTTTTCACGTTACTTTCGAATTTTTTATATTAGTATGGATACTTAATTGTACACCACAAAAATACATATAATAAAAACACTACAAAATATACAAAGAGAATATCGTCGTTGAAAATATACAATGGATTATGCAATATCGCTTTCTGCGATCTCTTCCAGGCCACCTTGGAATGTACAGTGATTTTTCTGGACATAAGATGGGGCTGTCGTTGTTGCAAATATTTATTTGTTGTCTTGTTGTACTTTGACACAAATATCTAAAAGGGTAACTCGTAGCAGCAGCAGTACATACACTGAATGAAATCCCAGAATTGCGACTACTAGACCATAGAGGTAGTTAAAGGAAAGTAGGTATTTCACATGATTTTCAATTTAGATAAAAAGTGAGTATAAAAAATTTAATTTCAAGAAGAAAAAGAAGTAGACAATCAAATGAATTCTTGTCGATGTAAAACATCTGTTGGATCTTTACTGTACCTACTATAATAAGACAGTTTATTTTATTTCTTCCAGCCTACATAATAATACAAACAAATGTTAGGCACAAGACATGTATAAGCTAGCGAAGAGACCGAATTACGTCTGTCTTCTCAATAAAATCCCGTCCATATTCCAGCTCATTATTTATTTGGCACAAAACCGACGGACCGTTTTCTTTGAAGGATGCTGCGTATTCCTTATGGACATAATGGACATGGACATATAGTGACTAACGATATATTTTAGATATATTTCGTTGACATTTCTGTACTTTTTATGCCTGAAGGCTCCTTCAAACAGGCGCGACACGCGATAAAATCGCGCGCGACACAAAGGCAATGCAAGTCCCGCAACGAGCGGTGCCTTTGTGTCGCGTGCAATTATATCGCGTGTCGTGTCTGTTTGTAGGAGCCTTTAGTTGTCCATGTGTACCACGTGGACAGCACTGGCATAACCACTAAAACAGTGGGCTCTATTAAGGTATATCATGTGTATTCATGTATGATCTTTGTCTTGATCTCCATAAGAACTCCTACATACCTACAATTTGTAAGAGATTTGAAAATATCCCTGAGCTTTCAGACTCGGTTGTCCACATGTGGGTCGTACTTATTGTGGAATTTATTCATATTTGTTTAGTTCTTAGGGAGATCAAGAAAGAAAACATTCACGTTTAATACGTGAATGTTTTTTTGTAGAACAATTTCTGGGGTTTCGGGTAAGGATTATAAAAAAAAATTTTAGGTATTGTTATTAAGGCGCGGTAAGAAGAAAATTTTTAGGTAATTGACAATAAGCGCATCGCGGCAACAAATTAGGTTAAAAACTACGACTCGTTTGTAGTGGTAACTTCAACGCCACATGCGAACACCGCGTCATACTGACGTCACGCAAAATACTGCATCTCACAAGCAGAGTTTGCCGCGCAACTAGCATTATACAACGGCCCGACATGAATCATTGGGCTGTTGCCCGTCAGACACGACACCTGTCTGGTCAGAGTATCTTCCCTTTTCTATGAAGGTTGAGTGAACTTAACACCCTGCTCCTCATTCATACCTCTATACGTTTGATGTTAGTTGATCGAATGACTACCAAAATAAAAGTCTTATTAAAGTTTTAATTAAATTTAAAAAAAAATCACGATTCGGTGGATTAATTTTTAGGCATTTCTTTAGTTGCTTGAATTATCTTTATTGTCATTAGGTACATAACAAATAATATGATAATTAACGCTCAAAATGAGAATTATGCGACGAAAAATAACTGTGTTACAAAAACTGCGACTTAAGTAGTTAAAAACTTTTTAGTGATATTTGACTATAAACAAAACTAACTACAACTTTGGTATAATTTTAATAGTTTACGTTTTTGATAGTTAAATCTGACATTTTTCGGACGGGGGACCATATTCACTCAGTGTTGATTAAACGCGGTTGTTTATCTAATTTTTGTTTTTCTCCGAGGTCACAACTTGAGTGATATTAACTTTAAGTAGCTTGGCTCCTTGCCACATGCAACAGTAGCCGCTTGAGCCTAAACACTGCATATTGCACTGGCGCTGTCAGTACTGCAATCAGTCTTTGTGCTGGGTCGTAAAGTTTTTAGAAAAATTGGTATTCTTGAACACCGAAATATAAAGACAGAAATATTTTGTTCAAAATGGCTACCAATTTAAACTGTCCGTAAAATCCATGGACGATATTACGTCCATGGCGCTAATACTAAATAGCCCACAGAGCATGTAACCTTTTAAGAGACGGAACTTAGAACATTCAGTTTGTGTGAAATTGTTAACCTTCTTTAGCCAACTGCATAAAAAATAAAGATAGCTACCAACATGAAAATTCTAAGTAGCACTGTCAAAGATAGGGATGCGCCACGCATCGTATAGAAATCAATAAACTTATCGATATTTAGAGTTCATCTTTAACAATGAAATGCATACTACGCAGATAATAGTGAGGCTCCAAAACTAATTTATTTTATTATAAAATTGGTAAAATAAGACACTGCATTTATTAATTTATATAAATTACTAGCGACCCGCCCCGGCTTCGTACGGGTAGCCTGATCGCTACAAAACTTCACAAGATCACCCGCTGGGTTAAACAGCAGATGATTGCCTAAAAATTTCATCAAAATCGCTCCAGCTGTTGCTGCACATTCAGTTTTTGTATTGGTGCTTTTAGCCACTCTCGACATCTGGAAGATACAAAATATAAAAGGTTACTTCTAAGTGACTATGTTTGACTGTGAATTTATTTATTGTGATTTGAAGTTAAGAAAACACCGAATTTAACTATCAACGCAACTAAGGGCTGATTGTTCAATCGACCGATTATTTTTGTTCGTGGAATAAAAGTGACGTCTGACAGTTTTTGTATGGAAGAACTGTCAAAAATTCAAAATTATTCTTCCGATAAAGTTATCTGGCGTTGGAAAAATCGGCGCTTATTGGAATAGATTATACTTAGAATAGAAATTCAAGATTAATTTCAGTTATAGGTACATAACGGTGTCACAGGTAGATAATGTCTGAGACTCTCTGACCCATTTCTTTAGCAGTCAACCTACTTGGACTAAATTAGATTAAGTACAATTTAGATTAGACAAATAGGTAGGAATTACTGTAGGCACAAATGCTTTTTAAACATTTCTTTATTAGAGTTTCAGCTAATCTTGATTGATGGCTCGAGGGTCGTATTACAGAATTTAAATGATGTTATTAATTTATGTGTGCGCTAGATCACATTAACACTAGGTAGGTAAAACTCACCGGTTTGGATCCAGTGGAAACTTGAAAAAAAAAACAACTTATTTCCAGTAGAACTTACTTTGTATGAATTATTTCATCGCCACTGCTCTCAAAACGGTGAAGGAAAACATCGTGAGGAAACCGGCATGTCCTAGAACCAAAAATTCGAAGACATGTGGCATCTGCCAACCCGCACTGGGCCCGCGTGGTGGATTACGGCCCGCTCCCTCTCACCGAGAGGAGGCCTGTGTCGCAGCAGTGGGAACATTATAGGCTGATTACGTTGTTGTTGTAGATTTTTGTAACATTTTAACTTTGTACAAACAATCATTCATCATTTTAGTATATCTACCACTGTGCTCAACCTGTGTCTATGTATTATTTTGGATAAATAAACATTATTTATTATTAATGTAGGCAACATTTCCTTTCGTATCTATTTTTTCACATTTCATTTGACCCACCAATCCACTTACGTGAAAAGTTTTTAGGGTAAAACCTGCCATATTTGCTAAAGGTCGACCGAATCACTGCTTACCCATAAAAAGAAAACCAAAAACTGATCGAACGGACATACATTCTCTGGCGTTTACACAAGTATTATTTTGTATACAAGACAATTTCCTTATGTACAAACGCCAGCATATCAAGCTACCCGAAACTGTCAAATTTTCCCAATCAACTTTGAATCTTATGCTCTAGCGATAAAGTTGAAAATCTGTTAAATAAATTTGACAGATTGTAGTAGCTTGATGTGCGCCCTGTACAATGCCGTTAGCCTTTTGGGCACTTTTCCTGTTGACGAATGCGGACCTATTTTTTGAAGCCCTATGTTTTTTTCCCGTCCCTTTTTTTGAGTATGTAAATATTATCTTGGAAAGGAAATTTCTATATTTTCGATACGGTACACTAACAGAAAATCATATAACATTTATTTTGTTCAACATTGTGCACCTTGATTTAATGTAGTAATATTAATAACAATTTCTCTAATACCTTCATATCAGCAATTTATTGGTTCAAAGAAAAGTGAGGAAGCAAGAAACTTACAATAGAAAAACGGAATGTTTTAATATTATAAAGTGCCTCATACCTGAGTCTATACTGAGACTGTTATTTAATCAAAAATAATTAGGGTCCGCGTAAAAAAAAGCTCCTAGCAGGCGAAGCCGCGGACAAAAGCTAGTGTTACCTAAAATGAAGAAGGTTTTATATTAAAACACCAACCGCCCCTTATAACGCTAGGCAGAAAAAGACAGATTACTTACCTAAATTAAAAAAAATAGACGGCAGCGCTACTTGGGAAGGTAAATTTCGTAGTGCCTCTTATGTTTCGTTTCTCTCTTAGAACACCAAAAGGTATACAAAAATGTTTAAGCTGAAAGACTGGACGATTAAAAAGCTTTGGTGAAGAAACCTACCTCTTCTTTAGCATACAATTTAATTTACTTGCCAAACCACTTTTTCCACCGAGGTAGGTAGTCCCTTTGAACCAGTCAGGTTTCAACCTAGCACTTTTACAGAGAGTAAGTATCTTTTTTGGATACTAACATTGGGTTTAAAGGGGCTTGTAGCTAAGTAATAACAGCCGCACTGTCCGATCGATCAGGTTAAGCTACGCTTGCTGCGGTTGGTCCGTGGATGGGTGACCATCTTTACATAACAAGACCCCTCCGTGCCTCGGAAAGCACGTTAAGGCGTTGGTCCCGGCTGTCATTCGTGGATCTTTGAGAGTCGTTACGGGTAGTCAGAAGCCCGAAAGTCTGACAACCAGTTTTAACAGGGGGTAACATATTACCCAGTCACTGGGTTTTGGAGGTCAGATAGGCAGTCGCTCCATGTAAAATACTGGTACTCAGCTGCATCCGGTTAGACTGGAAGCCGACCCCAACATAGTTGGGAAAATGGCTAGGCAGATGACTAACATTGGCTTTAAGTTAAGTTATTAAGTTTTCTTTACTATCACTATAACTGTACGGATTCACTGCGGTCTGAAATAAAGTTTTATTATTTCCTTTATTTCACTTTAGACTTTATTTAGACCCGGAAACTGGGTTGTGTAAGATACTGATATTTTGCTGCATCTGGTTAGACTGGAGGCCAATCACAACGACTAGTTGGGAAAAGGCAGATGATGATGACATGTAAATAATGTTTTTAAACTCATGAATATAAAAACATTTAATAATATAGAAATAGTAGCCCACCGGTATCGGAACAGGATCCAAGCTCCGTTATTTTTATCATCCATACTAATACATTATAAATTCGAAAGTAACTCTGTTTGTCTGTCTGTATTTCACGCCTAAACCAGTGAACAGATTTCGATAAAATTTGGCAGAGAGATAGATTGCATCCCGGGGAAGGACATAGCATAGTTTTTATTGACATACCTCGCGGGCGAAACCGCCGGTGAAAGCTAGTACATGTATAAATATAAAACCCGGTAAACACATCTGTGTTCGGGCCTGTCCCGTTAATACATTTATCAACCCTCATGGAAACGAAATCAAAGTCCAATATTGACCAGAAATATCTATAATCGAGATACATATTTAATCAGGCATCGAAAGTTTAAATGTTGCGGTGGTCTTATTGAACAATTCGACATGTGGCTTCCGCCGTTGTCACCCTTTGTTTAGGACGCAGCTGGTCAATATGATAATGATATATCAAACATTGACTTATTGAGCACAGAAACCTTTTTACGTACCTAGAGATTTCGATAATATGGGTAATTAACATTCCAATGTGACAAGCTTATCAGACAGTAACCTCAATAATAAACCAAATAACAACTGCTACAGTGCAAACGAACAAATCACTTACATTCTAGATGCTTAAAAACTAATACTATCTTAAAATATTAGTGATAATAATATATATTTTGTTAAAAATGCACCCTTTGCTTTACTTTATCGTGTGTCATTAAAACAAAAACTGCTTGTTTTGTGATTGCACAAATAACGGGGGGCCTAAAAAGGCCACTTTGGCAGAATCATGCATTATGATTCATAATATGGCGAAGACAGTCCGTGTTTTTATTTTTTTCACACATATGCACACAATAAGCTCTATCTATTCATACTCGTACATTAAATATTCTAAGATAGATCATATAATATCCATTCCGTTAGTTTCTACGTAGTAATTTTAATATCATTGAACCGGAGTAAAGGTTGTATGCAAAATGTCTCAATTATAATTCGTCGCTGTGGCTTGTCTACCACCTATAGATGTTCATTTTAAATTATTTCGCTTATGACATCATTATGCTGCACTAAGGCCCGAGCAGTGGTGGCCCAGTGGTAACTGCCGCGACTAAAGAGTTGCAGGTGGTAGGTTCGAACCCAGACAGGCGCTTTACTTTGTGTAAATTATTTCATCGCCACTGCTCTCAAAACGGTGAAGGAAAACATCGTGAGGAAACCGGGCATGTCCTAGAACCAAAAATTCGAAGACATGTGACATCTACCAACCCGCACTGGGCCCGCGTGGTGGATTATGGCCCACTCCCTCTCACAGAGAGGAGGCCTGTATCCCAACAGTGGGAACATTATAGGCTGATTATGCTAAGGCCCTTCTGGGATTATAAGCCTTGTTATTTATAATTTTAAGGTGTTTTTGCTTTGCTGTAATGCCAATAGATGCATTTTTTTTCTTCTTTCTTTCTGACATCAATCTTGTATTCCCTGAAGGGGTGGGTAGATTTACACCACTGCAAATCTTCCGTCTGCTAGCCATTGCTATCAAAATATGGGTGCACTTTCACAGTTATGATCAAGTCTTATTTATTGTATGCCAAAAACCGAAAAATTACTACTGGAAAAATCAAAGAAACTTTGCCCAACTTGCAACTTGCTTCACCACCGACCGACAATTATTGCATAACTAATAAAAATAGCCCTTTAGTTTATATGGGATTCGATCTCAAGGTACGAAGTTCACAATTTATACTGGATTCAATTATCAGGTTGAATAAACAAATATTATATAGGCACGAATAATTAATTCTGTGTTTTGAATGGATAATATAATAGGGGCTCCCCATAACGTATTAACTTGGTACAATTTCTGATTATGCCACAAAAGTTCGATACCAATATTCACTCTCTATTTTAGAATTCATTTTAGAGCTACCTATAGTTTGATATTTCGGCACCTATATTTTAGTCTATCTACATGTTCTTCTCCGTATTAATACGAGGGACCATCACAACTAGGAAAGTAAACCCTACAATTATATTTGCTGACTGCCTTTTGACTTACCTACGTTTTTCCATAGATCAATAATTAATCGGCCTAATCTTTTCCCAACTATGTTGGGCTTTGCTTCCCTTTTAACCGGATGTAGCTGAATACCAGTATTTTACATGGATTGACCTATCTGAAGTCAGATAGGCAGGCTATATATATACTCGCTCCATGTAAAATATTATGTTTAATGTTTACCTCTTTGTAAGACTGCTTGTCAACAATAAATGCTGTGGCCATAGACATTCTTATCTTAACTCCCTTTTCTCTCTTCCCCAGGTTCACTATGCCTCCGCAATGTCCACGTGGTGGTCCCGGAAGCGGTGGAGCGAGGCTCCAAGGTGGAGATGAAGTGCCTCTACGACCTCGAACAGGAGGTCTTATACTCCGTCAAATGGTACCGAGGGGACCGCGAGTTCTGCCGTTATTCCCCCAGAGACGTTCCTCCGCTCAAGATCTTCCGGATACCTGGCATAGAAGTTGACGTAAGTTTTAAACTTCGGGATCGTTTAAGGACTATTCAAACTGAGGCGGATCCCGTGCGGCGTGCTGGACAAAATTCGCTTGCACCAATACTGTCAACTAACTTGTACGAAGGTGTTCAAGCTGTCGCAAATAGTCGCATGACTTCCTTATCTTTAAAATAACAGACGTGCACAGTCGCGTCCAGCACCCCGCGCGGGTTTCACCTCATTTTGACCAGCACCCTAATTCAAGCATTTTGAAGCAAATTGCTAATCCATTGCCTCATAAGTTCGAAAAAAAAATTCTGCTCAACACGTAAATAACGCAATGAATGTTGTTGAATTGTCAAAATGAAACCGATTCCGATTGATAATGTGCTACGCAATTGCCCCGCTGAACCTTCAAATTCGTGTTCCGGAGTTCAGTATTCGTGACTGTTTGGAGGATGACGAATGAATTAGGGTTGTGTCGTATTTGTATTTATACTTAAGGCGGTTTTAGTGTCATGTGGATTTGCTCACACACGTGGAAAAGGAGCGCATGCATCATAATTAAACTATAGTATTAAGAAAACACCCTTTTCTTGCTAACACCTTTATTCCGCACAACTGTACGATTTCACAATATTACGACTGACTACATTTACACTACATTTTACCATTTAAAAATTACTCTAGCCCCCACCCTGAAATAACAATAATATCATAGCCGTTATATCAAAGTGTTGCCAAAATAATATAGATAATAGGTACATTCAGTTGCCAACACGGAATGAAAATACATGTAAAACTTTGTCACAATATTAATAATTTATACTTTGCCACAGTGGATATTCCATAGAGGGATATTCGATATAATTCGGAATTAAAATAATACCCTTTTTAAAATGAAATCAAAGAAAACACGACCATAGGTATATGAAAACGTGTTTTTTAGAAAATCCGCTTGTCACTAAAACCTGTTACCATTGATTAACATTTACCCTTTTTATGACTAACTAAAGTTTTCGTGACATATTCCTCATGCAAAACTTATAATTTGTGTAGCCCAACAGCAGTTTAAAGTTAAGGAATCAGACATTTAAATTCTGTACGAGTTCTGCGCATACCTATTCAGTTTACTGCGGCGAAGACATAATGAATAGGTAAGGTAGTTAATTAGCAGTGCTTAGGAAAATGAGTACCTAACCCTGGGGTTTATTGTTTTTAAAAGACTATAGCTGTGTGTTGGATTTCATGGGTTTACATTTTTTTGCACGGAACCCAAATCTTTTTCTTAAAATATAGCCTAAGTTACTCCTTCAGCTATCTGCCAGTGAAAGTCCTGTCAGAATCGGTCCAGCCCTTTCGGAGATTTGTCGAACAGAAAGACAAACATATAGATAGACAAAAAAATTAAAGTATGTATTTCGTAAACGCTGTTATTTTGACATTGCAAACAGACAGTTCAATTTTATTTATTTGTATACAGGGTTATTGGTAAAACATTAACAACCTCATAAGAGGTCATTGTACTCATCATTATGAACAACTTTTACTATGGGATCAAACCTGAAATCACGGAAAAAATCAGCTGTTCCCTACATTATGACGAGTTACTCGTATACGAACATAAATGTAGGGAACAGCTGATTTTTTTTCCGTGATTTCAGGTGAGTACAACGACCTCTTAAGAGGTTGTTAATGGTACCAATAACCCTGTATATAGATGTATAGAATTACCTAATCTACGTTCGCGATTAACTTGCCAAACATGTAAACAAATATGAGTTATCGGATTTGTGCCCAGTTGATGGCAATAGGTTCGGTTCAGTTTGCACAGTATTTTATTATAGTGTGTGATAGTGATGATTGTCATGTCTATAGACGTATCTAAATCAACGGGATAGTCAATTGTTTATTTTACCCATCGAGAGGGTAAAAAATAATAATAATATGTAGGTACTCACTTTCTTAATGTTTTTGGCCCACTACCTGTGTGCTACTTAAGAGCATATTGAAGCGACATTCTTCTAGTTACCATCGTTGTTCGCACGATCTCAAGTTTAAAGTTCGCAGCAATTAAAGTTCCGCGCTTAGATACTAATCCAACTTGTGCTGATAAGCTGCGTTTTCGCACCGGACTTTGATGGAGTTTATAATACCTTAACAAATTTCTTAGAAGGGTAACCCTTAAACTTGTAATGCATTGAAAATTTTGGAGTATTTTGGCTGGTTGTTAATTATCAATTTGCAGTGTTATCGTAGGCTTTCGTGTTTCAATAAGAAACTTTACTTTAACTATACCTACGTTGTGTTGACGTGAACCCAATTTAAGTTGGGAAGGTGATTGTATGTCTGATTTCAAACTTGCAAGGTCTTTATCAAGACTCTTGACCTGGATTTACTTGGATTTAGTATGTCTGGAGAGGTTAAATAGTAAATTATTTGCCAAGGGAGCAAACAACTATTTAGAAGGCGAGAGGGATTCAAAGTACGTCACACGAGCTTAAAATAGTGTTGCTCCCGAGGTGGACACTCTACTTTTTATCACCCTCTATGAAAAAATAAGTAAGTGCAAGTTATGAAGAAGAATAGTACGTTTATTTATTTACATACAATTACTTGAGGAAGACATACTTACTCATTTTTAGGGTTCCGTACCCAAAGGGTAAAAACGGGACCCTATTACTAAGACTTCGCTGTCTGTCCGTCCGTCTGTCTGTCACCAGGCTGTATCTCAAGAACTGCGATAGCTAGACAGTTGAAATTTTCACAAATTATGTATTTCGGTTGCCGCTATAACAAAAAATACTAAAAACAAAATAAAATAAATATTTAAGGGGGGCTCCCATACAACAATAAATATAAAACTGAGTAAAATCCTAATTTGAGTAAACAAATACGAACGAAGGCGGAATGCTTTTCGCGCGTTTTTTATTTTTTCACATTTTTTTTTAATTTGGTTCGCGCGCGTTTTTCCTTATCATACAGCCTGTTACTTGTTCAAACAATGATCGTGATTGATCTCTTTGGTGATTGGAACTTTTATTGACAATATCCACATTTCAAATCACTTTTAGTTCCTAGAGATTAAAGAGCTATTTTAGTCCCTGCAAGAATACACTAAGTAGCTCTTTTTGAATAGATGTGATAAAAATAGTTTTTGGTTGGATTGAACTTCAATTTATTTGTTTTTAATAAAGGAATCATTAAGTTTTCTTGCAGTATTAAAGGAGAAATAATACATTGTACCCTAATGTGAAGACATAAAATGAATTGTTTATTATATGGACCACCAATTTGAATTGTTCCTAGGTATTTTCGATTTACAACTGACAATCTTTGAAAGTTGTATGGAATGGCTATAGACCATATGGAAAATTGACGCAGCGTGTCATTTTGATAAAAAATATTTTCCCTGACTGTACAATGCAATATTGCCGTAGAAAGAATGCTAGTTTAACGTTTTGAACGCCATGGTCACATATACGTGACAAGCAAGCGCGTGCACTGTACGCCAGCGACACAAATATGTGACAAAAATGCGGTGCACTTTATCACGAAATAAACATTACTTTTGTGTGTTTTTATTTGTATATAGACCTTAAATATTTAAAATTGTGGCTTGGCGTGGAGGGCACGCGCGTGCGTTTATGCTCTGGCGTTCAAAAGGTTAAATCTCATGAGACTTACCAACTTTATTCCGAAATGATAAACGCAGGTAATGCAATTTACATGTAAGGCACGTCCTAGGAACTTAGGAAGACCTAAAAGCCAATGCATTTGTCTGTCGCTTACAGTAATGACAAGGTCATAATCTGCCATCATCTGCCTAGCCTTTTCCCAACTATGTTGGGGTCGGCTTCCAGTCTAACCGGATGCAGCTGAGTACCAGTATTTTACATGGAGCGTCCGCCTATCTGACCTCCACAACCCAGTTATTGGGTAATACGAAACCCCTTGGTAAGACTGGTTGTCAGACTTTCCGGCTTCTGACGACCCGTAACGATCACTGTCAAAGATCCACGAATGACAGCCGGGACCAATTCCGAGGCAAGAAGGGGGTGTTGGTATGTAAAGATCGATCACCCATCCACGGACCAGCCGCGGCAAGCGCAGCTTATAAATCAGCAACCTAATTGCGTAACATACTATCAATCACAATCTGAATCATTTTGAAGGACATTGCTTATCCATTGCTTTAAATGTTCGAAAAACTTGTCAACTCAACAACGTAAATAACGCAATGAATGTTGTTGAACTGCCAAATTGGAAGCCATTCCTACTGTTAGTGTGTTACACAATCATCCCGCAGGTCATACACATACGCCGGTTGCGAGTACTACAGAAATAATAATGTTCTCTATAATTAACAAAACATAATTATGTTATGTTGGAAAATGTGCCTAATAAAAATTACAATTAGCGGCAACCCTTTATCCACGTTAGGTACCTCTGTGGTCGCACAGAATTACATATCAACCCTTTAAAACAAACGAGAACCTCTTTATTTATTTAGTACCAACATTCAGCAAAACAACATTGTGTCACATATAGTAAAGAGTTTCAATACGTGCGAAAGCAACTGAAACTATGGCATAAACAATACTGAAAACGGAATGGTCTTGAACAAGAATATGAGCAGTTGACACTTCACAAATTGCTTTTACATTGATCAACTCGGAGCCTGCCTGTGTTTTCAATACAAATACCTATTTTGTACTTCGCTATATGTATTTCATACTTTCGCCAAAATTTGTTATTTAAAATGCGACAGATTTGTTCCAAACTGTCGTTTCCCTGAAACATTTTACCGCATAAGGCAAAACAATACGAATAAAATTATTTCAAAATGGCGGCTACTGTTCGGACTCTTAAATTACTGGATCACCCAATAATGTCTCTTGACTCTTGACAAAAACAATGCTTATTTACACTCGCATTTGTCTGTAGGGATATTTATTTGCACAATTTTAATTGAAACGACACACTTAAATAAATATAATATTAACTAATACCTACATACTGGTAATCGCTTTTAAAAGTCAAGTAAATAAATCAAACTAAACCAAATGTTATAGTTCAAATATATTTTAAAGCAAATTTATTTTACGTCGCGGACCAGATAATCACGCTGTCAATATCAGTCGAGCCAACAAGTGATTCACTTTTATTCACAATAAATATTTCTACAAGCAGGTAAGATTGAAAATGAAACCCTTTCTGCCGCGTTGGAGACCGCAACGACTTAGCGAACCGTTCCCATAGATGTGGTACTGCGTATAGTCAGGCACAATTCCGCAATGAAGCAAGTTGTATTCACAACACGCGGGCACCATTTGACTGACACACACAATTCATTTGCCATGATATAAAATTTCAGCAGCCATTTCTCTTGTGTACGTTATGTTATACTTCAACACGACAAATTATAAAGTATGAAACTATGTTTTTCAACACGCTTGTTCGTAAAGTGGCTCATAATGAACCGCTTTTAGGTCATCGATCACTATTATTAGTGATTGATGTTTTAGGTCCATAATACAATGTATTATAAACGCGTTACTGCACTAGTGCGATAACGCCACAGACAACTATTTACTAGTCGGAAATATGTGCTTTTTTTAATCTCATCAAAGAGACTTCATGCCAAAAAGAATCCGAGGGTCATATTTCACTTTTTTTTTTAAATAATCTGAATTATCCTTGGTCCCTAAATGAACTAAAAGTATAAAGCCCGCGAAATAAAATTTTTCTTACGTTTTTTGCAATTTTCAGGTCAGTGTCAGGTTGTATCTTGATCAAAATATGATTCGCGACTTTAACAGGTACGTATTTAAAATGTGTGGAAAAGTTTTTAGAGAACAAATCTAACATAGAAAGATGTAATAATGATTCTAATGACTATAATTCTATAAATACATATCTATTATAGTTGTGAATCATATTTTGATCAAGATACAACCTGATACTGACCTGCAAATTTTAAAAAAAACGTAAGAAAATTTGAATTTCGTGGTCTACCACTGCGCATTCACCTTATTGTCCGTGGCCCCTCCCGGAACCAAACGGAAAAAACCCTGACTGGCGTTCTATTTTTGCGGATGCTCACTGAAGCAATGTATATTTCTGCATGCCAATAGTACTTTCTAATTCCATACTAACTGTACTACAATTTGACATACGACAACACTACGATTTGCCTAAACATTATTTTGTGTTTATTATATTTTTTCTATAGGCTGTTTAGCGGTTTTGTCAGTGCCTTTATTTACACCTGCGCACGCATCGCTAGCGCGGCGCGCGGAAATACAATACCAGCGCGCGGCGCGTCATTTTCCATACAAGTTAATATTTAACAATACAAGTCTGTTTTTTCCTCGCAAGTGTGTTGAAAAACGTCGTATGAAACTCGTGTGCATTGATCATTTCAAGTCCCCGTCTGAGTTTACAAACATTCCACGAGCTGTGATTATAAATTTAAGTAAAGCCCCACAGAACATTTTCGTATTAATGTAATTTATTGCTTCCCTGTCTGCGTGGCAGACGCGTAATTTTTTCACTTAAGCGTACTCGAGCCGCCGTAATATGGAGGGATGTGTAACTGCAAAAAAGATTAGACGAAAATTAAATTATAATAACCATTACATTTTGGTCAAATTAAAAATTTCCCTCTAAATTAAAACCTCAAAGGGCACTTCGTTTGAGCTTTTAATTTCTTTAGGTACCCTGGTTCTTGATCGTACAATATGTTTGAGGAAAAGAGCTTTAACATCAGAAAAATGCCGTGAAATTGTGTGTCAAGGGAAATTGTTTAATATTTCGTGCGCGAACATATAATTAACGTCCATTGTGTGGCTAAATAATAATACCATAACTTGCGGAAAACACATCTAAAATACCTATATAAAAGACAACGTTTTTACAGTGAAAAAATATAATTTGTTTCAGTGGTTGAGTTTGGATAACGTGACTTAGCACAATTTCAACATTACGTGGAGTTGTATTCAGCATTTAAATACATCATGTCTGAACGTTCACGGTGTGATAACTGAGCAAACATTTATACATTTTACGAGTATCGCCGCTTTTCACGTCAAGAAACGCGCGTTACCATAATTACGGCTTCAATCGTTTTTAGAGCGGCCTATCGGGAATTTTGCCTAACTAGCCCATTGGCCATTATCGTCTTTATCTGTTGTCAACACTATCTGTGGTGTCGTTTTATATGGCCGATTGTTTTACCAACTGTATTCCAGTATCAATTCATTCTATATCCACATGGGCCACTTAAATTTTATCGCAGGGACGTTACATGGCTTCATTACTGAAAACTGTCTGGCATCCTCATTAATTCTTATAATACATACGTTCTGTACGGGCATTAATAAAGTTTTTATCGTGGAAGGCTATCGTTTGTTAAGGGATCGCTTCGACGACTGACGATTAAATAAGGGATAACGAGCTTGGAGGTTCTTGTACAGGGGATAATTGCGTTCATGTTTTCACTTGAATTTATGGATGTTAAATATTAAAATGGATCATTTCGACATTTTTGTGTTTGGTTTTGTCAAATCAAATATGATTAATCAGCCAAAAACCCGCTTGGTTGGAAAATACTTCCTTTTCGTCACTGAAATTAGAATTTATTTCAGTTTCTCTACACCAGGGGGTCTACTCCCTAAGTATGAATACCGTAGTTTCGGTCGAAGTTACGGGCGCTTCCTATAATCCTTTTTACTTATGAGCATATCATTAGTTCGGAGCCCGAACTAAGAATTAATGACCACGCGATTGGACAGTTGTGCCTGCTACCGATTAGTATTTGTCCGAGAAAATAAATTTGACACTGGTTTTATACTCCTTATTACTTAGGGATATATAATACGAGTATATCCGATATCCGTGAGTATATCATTATTTCGGACCCCGAACTAAGAATGAATGACCATACGATTTGACAGTTGTCCGTACTACCAATATGTATTTGCCTGAAAAATTTAATTTGACACTGGTTTTATACTCTTTATCACTTGCGTACATTATAATTAGTTCGGAGCCCGAACTAGGAATGAATGACCATACCATTTGACAGTTGTCCGTACTACCGATATGTATTTCACAGGACGTAATCCACATTGGGCACCCGCTTAAATGGCACCTGAGTGAATGCACCTGACACACTGCGGCACATTCACTCAGGTGCCATTTAAGCGGGTGCCCAATGTGGAATACGTCTTTCACAGTTATTTGTAATAACACATCGTTTTGCTAAGCATTGTTATAATGCATTAATTAACAAAGCTTGACATATTGTTTCACTGGCATACCG
Organism: Oligia fasciuncula; assembly: GCA_963082905.1. Lineage (NCBI taxonomy): Eukaryota > Metazoa > Arthropoda > Insecta > Lepidoptera > Noctuidae > Oligia > Oligia fasciuncula. The sequence goes on along the minus strand of OY720395.1, from coordinate 6,632,952 downwards.
GAATTAGATAAGTGATTGGCCATGTGCTATAATAATATGATTACATTATGTAATATTATAATAATATTAGCCTTTCTGGTGCGGAACTCGTAGTTAAGTAATAACAGCCGTACGGGTCGATCGATCATGTTAAGCTACGCTTGCCGCGGTTGATTCGTGGATGGGTGTCCATCTTTACACACCGAGACCTGTTGTTCCCGCTGTTCTTGAGTTATAAATGGTGTAACTCGACTTTGTTTAGTTTATATACAGGCTGACCCGTAATTAATGGATAACTTCTTAAGGGGCTTTGTACTTATCATTATGAACAACTTTTACTATAGGAACAAACCTGAAATCGCGAAAAAAGAATCAGCTGTTTCCTACACTTTGGAGAGTTATGCGAACATATAGAATCAGCTGTTTCCTACAGTTTGGAGAGTATTGCGAGCAATAGTTGTTCATAATGATAAGTACAAAGCCCCTTAAGAGGTTATCCATTAATTACGGGTCAGCCTGTATATAAACAAAACAAAGTCGAGTTACACCATAACTCAAGAATAGCAGGACCGATTTTTAAGATCTTTGATTTGCTGAATTTGTCTCCCCCGAATAGCAGAATAACTAAATAAAACATGGGAAAAATTCACGAAGGAAAACGAATCAAGATAATTTATTTTATTTTCTCATACATTCGTTCTTATTGATTCTGAGGCCGTAAGAAATTCGCCGGGTCAGCTAGTTATTCAATAAATAATAATAATAATAAAGCCTTCTTTATTTTCATATCTTTCCTTATTTTTACAATTCAAATATTGTTAGTAGTATAAGTAGTTCCAATTAACTAATTATTGTTAGTACAGGTATTTTTTCCAGTGATATGAATCTCATTTTGAGTAAAGGCCTCCTCCAGCTGCTTCCATAGTTCTTTGTCTTCGCTTTTACTCATCTAGTCTTTTCCTGCATTGTTTACTATATCATCAGCCCATCGTTTATTAGGTCTTCCAACTTTTCTCTGACCAAGTATTGGTCCTCGCTAGCGAGTACTCTGTTTAGTCCATCTGTTGTCTGCGTAACGTGACACGTGTCCTGCCCATTTCCATTTCAACCTTAGAGCTTGCGTATGTGAATCTGTTATTTTTGTTTTTTGTCTTATTATGACATTTCTGATCTTCTGTGTTTTATGGATCTTTAGGATGCTCCTTTCCATGGCTCTCTGTGTTACATTTATTTTGTTTGTGTAAAAAAAAAAGTCCTTGTTTGGCAGCCGTAATGTAAACTAGGCAAGAGACAGGTATCCATAACAGTTTTCGTTAAATTCATAATGTATTTTCCTTTTAGAATTTCTTTTAGCGACTAAAACTTCTTCCATGCATTAATATTTTTTCTTTTGTTTACTACATCGTCGTTGTTAGTTATATTCAATAACATAATATTATTATCTGTCATCAGAATATCTTTTCCATCAAAACTACTCGCAAAGCCATTCGTCTCTATAATTACCTTCGCATTCGACGCCCTTCTAAGAACCCATACAACCATCATTACATTTTATTAAGCTCCTATAAAGCCCCGTCAGACAGACACGCACACAATACGCGCGTATTGCGTGGGATCAGGTGTGCTCTCTGCTAGTGATTGAAAGCCTCACTATTACCGCGAGCGGCCAAACTACTTAGGCGAATAATGGGCGAAGATAGAAAATAAGCGTGGGATGGGTATGGGAAATGTACCCTATATTTTATGTGGAATCGAATCAATTAGTATTGTAAAGGCAAACCAGGACGGGTTGTGACTGAGTAATAATAGCCGCAGGGGTCGATCAATCAGATTAAGCTACGCTAGCTGCGGTTGGTCCGTGGATGGGTGACCATATTTACATACTGAGATCCCTCCGTGCCTCGGAAAGCACGTTAAGCCGTGGGTAGCGGCTGTCATTCGTGGACCTTTGGCAGTCGTTACGGGTCGACAGAATCCCGTAAGTCTGACAACCAGGGGTCTCCCTTGATTTGCCGAAAAGACTTTGCCAAATTATCACTTCCCAAACAATTTTCCGCGTAATTTCATTTGCCAAATTATTACTTAGCAAAAAATCTCTTCACAAATAATTGTAACCCAAACCTAATGTTTGGCAAGTGAACGTTTAAACAATAACTTGTTTACCAACTAGTACTTTTACCAATTTTTATTTAGTCAAATAATTCAGTTGGAATAACTCATTTTACGCAAAATTACATTTGCCAAATATTTAGTATCGTCAGTTTTCGCAGTTTTAAGGCAGCCATTTCAAGCATAAGATCTAACTTTGAAGACGTTTTATTACAAGGGTGTTTTTTCCACTTGGGACAAATTCTAAACAGGTAATAATAATATTAAGTATTCTGGTAGTATTTTTTAAAATAATTAATCTCGTCTAACTAGTTCAGTTTCGAGTAGACTTTTTTCCATTTTTTTTTAATATAATCTAGTCGTTTCTGGCACTCGCCGGCCGCTACCGCGGCACCGCTCGCTTCGCTCGCTCGGCTCGTGCGTAGGAGGTCACAGTTTTATCCTAACCTAACCTAAGCATTTTTTTTTAATAATTAACCTCGTCTAACTAATTCGGTTCTCGATAGCCTGTTAAAAATAATCTCTTTTTTCCATATTTTTTTTTCTATATAATTTAGTCGTTTCTGGCACTCGCCGGCCGCTGCCGCGGCACCGCTCGCTTCGCTCGCTCGGCTCGTGCGTAGGAGGTCACAGTTTTAACCTAACCTAACCTAAGCATTTTTTTTTAATAATTAACCTCGTCTAACTTATCCGGTTCTCGATAGCCTGCTAAAAATAATCTCTTCTTTCCATATTTTTTTTTCTATATAATCTAGTCGTTTCTGGCACTCGCCGGCCGCTGCCGCGGCACCGCTCGCTTCGCTCGCTCGGCTCGTGCGTAGGAGGTCACAGTTTTATCCTAACCTAACCTAAGCATTTTTTTTTAATAATTAACCTCGTCTAACTAATTCGGTTCTCGATAGCCTGTTAAAAATAATCTCTTTTTTCCATATTTTTTTTTCTATATAATTTAGTCGTTTCTGGCACTCGCCGGCCGCTGCCGCGGCACCGCTCGCTTCGCTCGCTCGGCTCGTGCGTAGGAGGTCACAGTTTTAACCTAACCTAACCTAAGCATTTTTTTTAAAATAATTAACCTCGTAACTAATTCGGTTCTCGATAATGTCCATTGCAAAAAAATTAAAATAGTAAGTTACAAATATTTTGTATTAAATAAATGATTATTTTAAAATAAAATTGCATTTTTTAATTATTTAATTCCCAAAAAAAAAATTCTCAAAAAATCTTATTTATGCCTTTATATTTTTTGTCATAACAAATCGTTTGACCAAACGTTTATTGTCTAAAGATTGTTTGCCGTAATAAATCATTTGATTAAAGACCAAATGCCTAAATGACATTATCCTTAATAATATTCTGCCAAGTAAAAATTTGACCAAATGAAAATGTGCATACTAAAATTATTCCAAACATTGCATTGGTATAATAAAAGGTTGCGAAAATTTGTTTGGGTAGTGAAATTTTGGCAAAATCTTTTCGGCAAAACGGCAGGATCCCGAACATTCTTGATCATAACTTGTTTAGACAAAAGCAAGCTTTCAGTCCGGAAATTGGATTTATGGTGAACTAACGTTTACAGTTCGAACAGTTATGAAGAGATATTTCATATTTATGCACCTCAGAGGGACCTACAGCCAGCCTCAAAAATATATAGGTGATAATTAATTTAAATTGCCTTTGCCCAGGAATGGAACAGCCTAGGCTAATCAAAATAAAAGAAAAAAAAAAACATTTTAATCGTCTACGTGATCCCGTGGGTCCATTTCGAGTGGGTCCAATTGACCAAAGACTCCAATCTTTGTTCTAAAATATTGTTGTTACAATATTTTATAACAAAGATTGGAGTCTTTGTTCAAAACATATTACGCAAGGAGCGCGGTTACTTAATTGTATCTACACATCCATAGAGTATTATGGAACACAAATCAAAATAATCCCTGTCTATGTGTATGTATACATCTTTTTGAGGCTGACTGTACCTGCGTTGGTACGGTTAAAACGTCACGTTTGGCCATCCTCTGGGCAAAGGAAAGTACCTATCTAAGTCCCGTGAACTCCCGTGGGAGACCGTATGGTCTCCTCAATACCTACAAAACAAAACGTTGCTATTACATTCTGAGGATCCTCTCTAAATTGTCTGTCTCATCTGGAATGGACGCTTCAATCCCTACTCTTACGTGTTTGAAAGTATGATTAGTATATGCCAGTCGGGTAATTGCGTAACACACTATCAGTAGCAGTGGCTTTCACTTTGACAGTTCAACAACATTCATTGCGTTATGTGTAAGTATGGTACGTTGTTGAGAAGACAAAATTTTCGAACATTTGAAGCAATGGATTAGCAAAATTATTCAGATTGTGATTGACAGTGTATTACGCAATCAGGGTGCAGGGTTAGAAAAGTTTAACACTCTTTCTAGATAAATATCGTAAAAAATTAAAATACCAGGGCCCTATTAAATATAATAGTCACACATTTTTCAAAAAAATACAGATTTGACACATTTTCACGACAGGTACTTAAACAAAGAAGAAAACTATATAAGAAACTCACAAACCTCTCGGATAGACAGATTTTCGCCTGTCGGTTTTTATTAAATAGGCCCCTGAAGTCACTAGCAAAAATAACACCGTCTTAAATTCTATACTCATGTCACTTAGAGGCTTGATTACGTAACATGACAAAGGTACAAAAGACAGGAAACAAGAGTTGGTTTTCCTGTCAATATGTTGAATTCCTCATCTATCTACCGCTGTACTTCTTCATATTGTTATCAATCTGTCTTCCCAATGAATAATGACATATGAGTTCCCCATTCCCCCACCATGTCATAGTTCCCCCAGGACTAATAAACTGACTATACATATAAGCCCATGGTAGTGATTCGACTGGCTCAGTAACTGAAATGGATTTCTGCGCAATCATGGTGGATAACGTATCTACCTATTCAATATTTTTGAAAAATTATGGTCCTTACATATGATTGGCGTTTTGTCGAACTGGCCACTTTGATCTCAAATATCTGGCGTTTGGTCCAAATTCAAGTTTATTTCAGGCATATATTTGTGTTTCGAATTTAGTGATTCATTTGTTTTCGCGCCAATTGTTTTTTCTTTGACATCGTTCTGTTCATGGAAAACCTAAACTATCCGTTCTTTACGAATACGAGTTCCATTGTGGCACCAGCGCTGCAGAAACAACTCGAACGATTAATGATGTGTAGGATAGGGAAGCTACTGTAAAAGAAAACACCGTACGTTTTTGGTTCCAACGTTTTCGTTCTGGAAATTTTGACATACAGAACAAAACCCATGGACGGCCGGAGACCTTAGTTGACAATGAAAAATTCAAAATGATCGTGGAAACAGATTTATCACAAACCACTTCAGAGTTAGAGGCGGGCTTCGGTGTGAGTAACAAAACAATTTTAATTTACTTGAAACAAATTTGAAAAGTGAAAAGCTTGAAAAATGAGTACCGTTTGAATTGAGTGAACAACACCAATAAACACGCGTCGAGTGCTGCGTTACATTAGCACTAACTTTTATACGAAGCGACTAGCAAATATAAATGTAGACGAAGTAAACGACGAAGTAGTTACGGTTCGACTTCGAACATAATAATATTACAGTCATGAGTCTTCCCTTTCATTAATATCGAACATATTATACGAACACCTACTTAGTAAATGCATGCAAAATATTTCATAAATTCAGTTGGGAAGAAAATTAAGTAGGTACTTACTTGAATTTCGCTATGAGTTACACACATATTTCTGCTCTCGTCTGACGTTTATTAGTTCAAAGTTACGTCACGTTTATTAGTTCAAAGTTACCTACGTCAAGTTTGTATCATGTTTGCTTATCAGTGGCAAAGTGTCTCTTACAAAATGGTTTGTCAAAAATGGATATTATGTGGTTGTGTTATATTTTGTCGATTAACGATTTGTTAAACTTTTGTTTTCATAAAAGTGGTCAGCGTGAGTCATAGCTAACGGCACTTTTCTATTAAAATTTTTACGTGGACTTTTAATGTAAACAATGTTGGGGTGTTTCCGTTTGTCTACTTAAAATAGGCCTATGTGGGTTTCTTTTGGTATTCCATTCTAAACAAAGCATTACCTGAAGTATTGCACACATTCATGGAAATTCTTCCCTAAAATTTTATCTTTCGTGTTCGTCACTGTTGTCTATTTACAAATGCTATTGATTGCAAACTCTGTCTTCCACACTCAATGAAGCAAAAGTGGAGCCATTGAATTCATCAATGACATTTTGCCGGTGACAGCCAGCCCGGGCCCCAGTTTCCATTGAAACATGAGATCCATTCGTTTTGTTTGCTTATTTCAGTACCTATCACAATGCATTGTCTACATTCAGTTCCAATTTCTATTGACAAAAGCATATTTGTCGACGATAAGGCGGTAGGTACAATTGAATAATACCTACTTTAAGCATAAAAGAAAAATTGCTAGCTGACAATAGGAGGAAATTCTGAATGGTTTTGATTTATATTCTCGTGCCAGACGTAGAATCGATTAGGATGAGGGTACTTGTTACCTATGTGGAGATGAGATAGAAAATCAACTAAAGGAATTGCCTTGGCGTTAAATAGGTATTTTTGTTCATGAATTCATTTTCTGACATTGTGGGTCTGAAACCTGTAGACCTACGTATTGGATATTAATTCCCACGTGTTTCCGACAAAAAAGATATTGACAGACTGACAGACAAACGGACAGACAGACGGAAAAATTAAAAGACTGTGGATTAAAAAAAATGTGTTTTTCATCAGATTTATTTAAAAAATAATATGATTTCGCGTTCCCATTAACTTATAATGCCAACAAAAAACACAGTCACGTGTGCGAAGCCAAGGAAGCAGCTTGCTTTGTCCATGTTAGTAGAAATAACAAACAGTGGATCACTTTACAAATACTGGCTGGTCATTAAAATGTATTTTGAAAATGTATGCATGGCGGAGTAGGGTAGTGTGAATCACAGGCTCATTGGCGCGAAAGGCGGTCTGCAGTAACCGACGACTCAGTATGTGAATTTAGAGGACAAACAGGCTAGCTGGGACGTACTGGGGGCTAACTCTCCAAATTAATTTTAATTCTAATGAAAGGCCAATACGATTCCGATGTTAATTTTACAGTCACGTGATTCGGTACTCTTGAAAACAATATTGTCACCATTGAAATGAAATTGACATTGGTCTGCCATTATTTTGTTACACGTGAAATTAGCTACGTAACGGGCTGCAATAGTGTGGTTCAACTCATTACGATAAACCGGTAATGGGGCTTTGAAATGCTTTATCCTTTAAATAACAAGGCTAATAAATAAAAATGATATAAATAGTTCTTTAATTGATTAATTATAAAGTATTTAATTCATTTGGGCGTAAGAAAATGATTAAAATCATAAAATTAACCATGACTTTGGCTGCATGCGGTAGGATCGTTGCCTACACTTCTAAAAAAAAGACTGTGTGTAAGTTCTCCAATTTCAAACATATTTTTTGTTTGTTTATGACAATATTGTTCGCGTTTGGTTCTTTTTAGTAAGAAATAATTACTGTCCGCTAAGTTACTTATCTAATTTGTATTACAGTTTTATACAAATGATGCCAAGTACCTAAATAGATAAATAACTGCTTTATAAAGTACTTAATGTTTTTGTAACGAACGCCGAACGTGTTTATGTGAATAGTGAACATTACTGAGATACCAGTGAAGTGTTAATAGAATATGTAAAAGTGATAGTTAGAATAGGATAAATTAAGACCCTAAAATACCTAGCGTGGGAGTCGATATGTGCTACTACTGTTTTACTGAGTAAGATTTTGATTTTCTAATTAAGTAAATTATAAGTGTTTGTATTGCTCTAATTAGCTTTCTAACTGGTTTTTATTATTAGTTTTCGTATTAGAATCTGATATCAATATTTAACGTAGAATTTTTGATAATTTTAATGTACGAAGAAAATTATAGAATAATTACGTAACTTGAAAACGAGGATTTTTGTTTATAGGAATATTTGCGAGATTTTAGTGTCAAATGAGAGGATTATGTTCAAAACTGATATTCTAGTTTGAATTATGAAAATCGGTCTACGGGTTTTAGAGATAGAAAGAATTTTGTATAATGAAAACATGCCGAAGTCCGATTTTATTAAGTTAATGTTCTAGAAAGTTTTTATTGTATAGAGATAGGGTAAAAATGTTGTTATGTAATACGAAAGAGGAGTAAAATCCTTGCTCACTCCGTAATTTGCTTTAAATTCGTATTTATTCATAGAAAACGCTTTGTTCATATAACGCATCATCCGACGCTCATCTCGTCTTTGTTTCAGTTGTTTTTTATGGGAATTACGTAAAACACTATATATTACTGCATATCGTGCCATATTATACTCATAGAACCCACAAAAAACCACTTAAAACGCAAAATAATTTCTAAAAAGTTACACTTTTGTTATTGGAAAAATCACTATCAACAAACTATCCCAACGCAATATTGACGCAATACACAGCTGTCAAAATACACTCAAGAGTACCGTTTACGCCACGCCAAGCCCGTTCCCAATTCCACTTAGTTCCCCAAAATGGACACCCAATATAAAAATCAATTGGCGCTAGCATCGAACTCAAGAGTACGAAACGTCACATTTCCAATGTCGATCTATCGGAATTAAACTCGAGAGTAAGCACCCTGAGCTGAATGTGAATTGAGATTAATAGTGGCTTTCAATAAAAACACTTTATACGAGAGAGAAATGTTTTATAAGACATATAACATATTTTTTTTTATAAAAGTCTGTGGGGGCCCATCTACATCGCCACAAGTGAATTACGCTATTTATTCTGACGACACGCAAAATCCTGCATCGCGCAAGCAGAGTTTACCGCGCAACTAGCATTTATACAACGTCCCGACATAAATCGTCGGGCAGTTGCCCACCAGACACGACATTCTGGTCGGAGGATCCTCCCTTTTCTATGGAGGATGAGTGAAATTTACACCCTGTCCCTCATACCTATAAAAGTCCTTAAATTAATTATAACCAAAACATTAATTTCTTATATACTTTGTTGCTAAGCTTTCGAGGAAAATTTTGACAAAGTTATTATTACTATTAAGCAAAACATTGGTAATTGTTATAGGTACTTTTCCAGAAAACTTTTTGCAGAAACCAAAGTTGTGACTGTCATGTTGTGGTGTGACTTTTTTTTGTGTTGTGTCTTTACGTACCTAACTACTTAGTTAGATTATTAACCTACGTAGGTTTACGTAGGTATACGACTGGATGACTACAAGATCAAAGTCCAGAACAATATACCTAATAGGAAATAGAATTTGCAAAACAATATTGTTGCCTTTGCCATTCTTCTCTGTTTTGTGGCTCATGTCCAGGTACAATACCCCAATTTCGTAACACACGTTCTATCACAATCCAATTTAAACGATATTACATAACATAACCATTCCTTCATTTGTTTGAAAAATTCGCCTGCTCGAAAACTTATATAACCCAGTTAATGTTATTGAATTGTCAAAGTCAATGGAATTATCATTAGTGTGTTACGCAGTTACCCTGCATGCTTAAATAGGTTTATCCAATAAAGGAAAAAGTTAAAGCAATTAAATTGCCAATATCTGCAGCTAAATTGACGTTTTTGACCCGAAGATAAATTCATCATCTGCCTAGCCTTTTCCCAACTATGTTGGGGTCGGCTTCCAGTCTAACCGGATGCAGCTGAATACCAGTATTTTTCACCCGAAGATAAAATAATGAAGATATTTAAATGATTGAAACTAAAGCTATATGATTAATTGATTCCTAATGAGGCCAAGACGTAATCATTAGGAATCAATTTACAATCAGGATTGCTTTCAAGTATCCACTTTAGCATTTTATTGCAGATATTTTTTTTTAATGAAGAGATATTACTGTGAACTGTCTCGATGGTCTAGTGGTTGCAACCGCTACTTCTGAGCACGAAGTCCTGGGTTGGATTCCCGATTCGGGCAAAGTGTTATTGGGTTTTTCAATCTGGAATTTGTCAGTAAAAAAAAAAGTTTTTTTGTTATCAGCACCGTATATACTTTCTGCAAATCTGTTATTTTGACATTACAAACAGACATTTCAATTATATTTATTTGTATAGAAAATTATAGTGAAACCCGGATCAAAATCCATTATGTAGAAGATCTATGCGGCGACCGCGACATAGAGAGACGAAAGCGATTTTATTATATACCATGTATAAATATTAAAAGTATTATTTAACAATAATTGATTTAAAAACCTAAAGTTCGACTGTGCGTCGAAAGCGAACTGAATGTAGCAAAAGTGAGTGTATAGAGGTATGAGGAACAGGGTGTAAAGTTCACTCATCCTCTAAAGAAAAGGGAGGATCCTCCGAACACACAGGGGGTCTACTCCGAAGCGGTTAACGACTGTATCGGCCGAATGTTCGGTCATTTTCTACTACCATTAATTTCCTATATTGAATATTGGTCCCGACCAAACTATGCCAATCCGAACCTTTTTAGAACCCTTAACCCTTTTTTACCTTTTTTTTTTAAATTCGTAATAGGACAACAATTTATATTTGAATCAGAAAATCACCGAACATTCGGCCGATACAGTGGTTAACCGCTTCGGAGTAGACCCCCTGGTTTGCTACTTCCCGGCGATTGATATCGGGACGTTGTATATTTCACAGTATGATTATGATAATCGTTAGTTTATAATATATCTCGCGAGAATATAAACTATCGAAAATCATGAACTGCAAAAAACCATTTACAATTTTACACATACCTAATTTTGCGGTAGTTTATAATGTATCCATAGCAAACCGATAAATTGTGAATTGGCATCAAACTTGCATAAAACGGAATGCACGTTGCGTTAATACTAAATATATAAGTACAGACGCCAGCACATCAAACTACCCGAAACTGTCAAATTTTCCCAATCAACTTTAAACCTTATGGTTTAGCGATAAAGTTGAAAATCTATTGAAGAAATTTGACAGAGAGTAGCTTGATGTGCTTGGCGTCTGTACCTAACTGCGATCAATTTGGAAGTAGCGATCGCTCGGCTTCTAACCTAACTTAACCTAACCCATTTGGTCGGGATGCCCTGGCTTAGTTATTGCGAGTAATTCGGCTCCCGTCAAAACCGAGCAACCAGGTTTATAATTTTACGAGTGATAAAATCTGACAGACTTATGAACCCTGTGGATAAGTGCAGGTTTCATGGAGTTTCTTGCCCGTTCTTCTCCATAGGTACCTACGCTTTGGAATGGGCAACTAGCTTCATATTTTCTGACTGACCGACTTCTTGACAATTTAAAAGTGCCTTTATATGGTTTAATTGAAATATATGCTTTGAGTTTGAGTTTGTTCGATCACAATTTGACGGTTTGACAATCTCGTCACATAGATTATGAACTAACAGTGTTCGCAACCATACGGTGGCATATGTGTATACATATGCCACCGTATGGTATATGTGTATATATATGCTAACTGCTCACGCTAAACTCTGATAGCACGATGCAGGATTTTGCGTGACATCAGGGTGATGCATAGGTCGCATGTGGTAATGTAGATGCCGCTAGAAGTGGTTACCTTTACAACATTTAGTTCAGTTCAGTATGTACTTGTAAATGAGGTCTTTAGGCAAAGTAACACACATATTCATAATGATGTGCTTTTGAGCGAGCCGACACGATTAGGTGCGGGGTACCACTCATTTAACGCGAGGCACTCCTAGCCCATAATTTTCTAAGTAGGCAACATCGGTTAAACACACAATGTTGCTCACAATAATGATGTCACAGGGTTGCCAGCTCTTTGTTCTTTTTGTCTTAGATTAAGAAGCGTCTGCGAATTTCAGAGTAAGTTTTTTCATCACGAAATAAGGTTGAATTGTTCAGCGGCTTACTGTAGAACTGTACGAAGTTTTTGTTCCAAACTGTTTAAATTGTTCCTAAAATCTCGTTTAGTTTAGATAAATCGTTAACTCTGTGGAGTTTTTCTGGAAACTCGACGCATTCTGGGATTGTTTGTTCTTTTCGTTTAAAAACTAGAACTCGCTTTAAAATTTCAGTTCTACAGCTGAAATAAAACCTAACATGTGCATTGCGTTGCCAAATCTCTTTGAACTAGAGCACATAAAATCTTCCCTAAGCACCAGCTTTATACTACAGTATACTTCTAACTAAATCTCTAGCAAAAAATCTGGGACCGATTCCAATAATTCTGGGAAATCGCATAAAAACGATGTATTTGATACATAATTATGTACATACACTTACAGCCTTTAGTGCTTCAACCCTAACGATATCAGATGGTGACATATTTTGGAGTACATGTATACACGCACGTATTTCGTGCTTTCAGGGGGTAGGCAGGAGAGTACTTATTTTATGCCCACTATCTGCCAGTTATGTGTAAAATCCCATATAATAGGGGTAAACCCATTAACCAGTCAACCGGTACTAACGCCAATTTTCTAATGGAAAAACACAAGAACTGTCTGTCCAACCCAGGGTTCGAACTCTGCAGTATAACGCTTCAGTGAAGCCTGCATGTTATGATAATAATCATTACAGTGAAACATTACATGTTATAGCTAGTATAATGTGGTGTAAACTACCTCATCGTCTCATCTTGTCGTTTATAACCCATTCACGCTAAAAGGGTACTTAACTCAAGTATTTTTAGGTAAATATTTGATCGCTCTTTCAAGTGGTAAGTGTGCTAAAGTGAAGTCTTAATTATTAAGCGAGAATCGACGAAGATTTATCTTGATTAATTTTGGTAGGAGTTTATTCGCGGTAAATTTAAACTTCATTAATTATCTGTTGTTTTTAACATAACTAAAATCTCAAAAAATATATATATAAAATCCTATTTTTATTAATTTTTGATAAAAATAGGATATTTTAAACTCATGGGGGTAGGTGGAAACTACAGAACCTGCTACAATCATTACTCCGTAGACAGAGTAATCTATAGACTCATGGTATCCGTGTCACCGAAAGGGACAAAACATTCCGGCAATCTTCACAGTTGCGCAAATGTACTATTATTGAATTATGCACGAAAAAGATCTTATTTTCCGTTTAATCGCGGTGTAGTTTTTATTGTTTCATTCATAAACGTCAAATTTGTTGTGCACATTGATGTGCTTAGCCGACACGCAGTAAGGGACAGAAATATTCTTACTATGTCTCTTTTCTTTGCTACTGACGTTAATATATTTCTCTTTTTCTTGTGCGAATGAAAAAGAAGATATCGTCGACCGTAGGTTCAATTAAGGTAAGGGACAAAATACCCAAAATGAGTTGAGTATACAGTTTTGTTCAGAATTTTGCGCTCTTTCGAATGGTGTATAAGAAAAAAATCTAGCTTAAAAAAATTGTCCCTTACCCTACTGATTTTTGGAATCGAATTTCGAATCAGCCCCATAATAACAATGTATCTGAAAAACTATGCAATATAGCAACTTGAAATGGTGTAATTACCGCCGCCAATCCACTTCAAATAAGGTAAGGGTCTTCCCAATCAACGAATTATTCTTCACACATTTTTTCAACAAGACCTTTACACTATTTTTTCATTATAGATTGGATCCAACGTAGAGATCAATTTAATGTAAGGGACATTACTAACAAAATACGTTGGTGTAAGGGACGTCTATTTTCTTAAATAGCTAACTTATTTAAATAAATGTTACACAGGTAGATAGAGCACTAAAATACAAGATTATGTGTGAAATCAGATCCGAAAAATGTTAATAACAAAAAAAGTTATAGGCGATTTAGTCCGAAAAAAAACTTTGTCGGCCTCTCCTGAAAAATCGTATTATGTCCCTTACCTCAATTGAACCTACGGTCGACGATATGCAGCATCTATAGTTTACTCTGTCTACGCCTTACTCCTTTTGCTTCGTTTGCGTTACATACACACGTTGGTTGTTAAGTACTACGCTCCTCTCCTTTCTGAAGAACATCTCCAATATTTAGGTCACTATTATAACTATAACGTTCTACTAAATCTTTCTTCTGTTTTAAATTTAATCGAAAAAATCTCTATCAGAACACATTATTATTGCATGAATAAGGCGTTTTCGGGAAAAGAATGTTAAATTCGCAGCTATTAATAACAAAGGAAATAACGCACGCCAACTTAAAAGTCCGATATCTCAAAAATAACAATAAATAATTGTTTCGTTGAGGGTCTATCGTTTATCATAATTACACATCTGGTCCTCGATCACGAAAGGGTCTAGCCATGATCCCATGGGAGCCTTATGGACAATTAAATGGTTTGACGAAGGAAAAGGATAGCATTAAACGGGAATTAATAAACTACTAATCGTTCTTATCAGTCGCAAATGCGGAAATGGGGGAGTTTAGGAGAGAAACCAAATTGAAATTGAATTAACTCTTTTTACTTTTTTAATATATTCATTTGTTTTAGTTAACTTATCAATACGCTTGTAATGCCCGAATGGTTAGGCAGAGCTGGTCAACCAATAGCATCACCCGTTGTGTTTAAGTCCCATGTAATAGGGGATGAGCCTATTGCCGTCAACCGGGCACATTCAGACCTCGGGCTGCTAATGAGTAATTGCTGAATGAAAAACCCAATAACACTTTGCCCGACCAGAGAATTAAACTAAGTACCTCATGCTCGAGTGTTTTAGTTTCCTTTGACCGTGAGGCCCATCGTGCACGACACCAAAAGTTTCACAAATTGTTTGTTTTACAAATTCAAATCACTAATGAGTACCCAGAATGACACAGCACTAGTATTTCAATGGCGGTCCGTACATGACGCGACTTACTACAGTCCATTCACAGTTAGATAAATGTTTTTATGGTTCCGTACCTCAAAAGGAAAAAACGGAACCCTTATAGGATCACTCGTGTATCTGACTGTCCGTCCGTCTGTCAAAGCCAATTTGCTCCGAATCTAATGAAACTTTAAGAAAACTTATAAGAAGTCTGTAGTCTTAAAATAACATTTTAAATCTCTCAATATTGTGCGTATGAAAACGAACCACGGTACGAACTTACATTTTCAGTTGGAATGTATGGGAGAACATGTTTTTGAATTACAATTATAAGTTTTTTTTTTAGTTAACACAAAAAAATTTAGGTCGGATTTAAAAAGAAACATGGTAGATAAATAAACATTCATCGTGCGGAACCCTCGCCACGCGAGTTCACTTGAACTTGACCGGTTTTTCCTTTCAGTTATTTTACCTATGATATTGCATCAATATCAAAATCACAGTGATCCATATAGCTGTAATTGGTATAATTAATATATGGTTGCTGTTAGGTAGCTGCTAATGATGTCTGTCAAAATCACATGATCATCATCATCAGCCCACAGCAGTCCACTGCTGGACATAGGCCTCTCCTATTGCACGCCATTCAAATTGATTTTCGGCAACTCTCATCCAGCTGCTATTAGCAATCCTGCCAAGAGCGTCGCTCCACCTAGCCTGCGGGCGTCCTACCTTACGTTTGCCGATTTGCGGTCTCCACTCAAGAACACGTCTAACCGAACGGTCATCGGTTCTACGGCTAATACGGCTGGCCCATTGCGGCCCATTGCCACTTCAGCTTGCTTATTCTGTGAGCTATGCCGACAACTTTGGTTGTCAAAATCACGCTGATCTTTATTTTAGTGACAATAAGGTTGTTGTTGTCACAGATAAAATAACTGTGAAAGGTCTGTAACGTGTTATTACCATGTTGTAATGGGTTGGGGTCGTGTATTGAAATTGCCACAATATAATACCAGTTTTTCGTTTTGCCCTTGCGTAGAGTCATTGATGCTATGTCCATCAGTCTTTTTTAAGAATAATTAAATGTAATAAAATTACAATAATTTTGACTTCTTTGTCTACTCGAATATTTTTTAAATATTATACCAACTCTTTTGTAACTCCGCCTCATAATAATAACTTAACTTTATTGTTGCTTAAGACAACACTCATCCATTTTCAGTTCTGACAAATATTAGCCTGACTAGGGAATATATTTTTCGGAGAAATAATAACACTGTAGGCATTTTTATGTATACAAATGTACCTATATACATCCATGTTATGTCTACACCAATACAACTGTTGTTCTTCTATTTTTCGTGAAATGTGAGCATTTTCATTGTTTTATTTCACTCCGTTTTCCGTATTCAGAAATGTACCTCCACTTTTATTCGGTCGTAAAACATTTTCTAAACAAAAAAAAAAATCATTTTATATTCGACTAAAATCAATGTTGCCCTAAGGCAACCATAAAAAGTAGCCTATGTGTTAATCCAGGGTGTCGGCTACCTCCACACAACATTTTATCAAAATTGGTCCAGCCGTTTGAGCGTGAAGAAGTAACAAACATATAAACACACACACACACTCACAAACTTTCGCCTTTATAATATTAGTGTGATAAACCAGATAAACCAATTACAGGCACTTTTGAATTGTCAAGACATCGGTCAGTCAGAAAGATGAAACTAGTTGCCCATTCCAAAGCGTACACTTTTAGATAAACAAACTTTACTTGGTCCTGTAAAAATTTGAACAAAAACAATTTCCCAAAAATATTTTAATTTTCATTGTATCTGACTGCGAAGTCTTTATTCTACGTGACCAGTTTACAGAATGCCTTTTTATTCGTGTCACACTATATTCTCAGGGGTGAATTAATTACGAAATGTGTCAAGTCACATCCACGGACGACATAACGAAGAGAGACAAAATTCATTTTTATAACAGGCACGTGTCGTAATTAAAAGAATTATGCATTCTTTTGTTTTAACCATTTCATTAAATCTTTAAGAAGGTCACAGTCTGCAGTCTCATTCTGTCAAAAATACTTTTAATTTCCCCACATTTTTGACAAGTTTATAACATTAATTGTCGCTAAGATTTTGAAGTTTTTAATTACGGGAATTGACGTCAGAATGTAATTTTTAGGGTTCTGTAGCTAAATGGCAAACGGAACCCTTATAATTTCGTCATGTCCTTTCGGATGGCGGACAGGCATTTAGTCGGAGACTATTCGCACTATAATGATTAAAATTGAGAAAAAGGTGTATTCTGTTCACCGCTAAAAATGGGGATAGTAAATAAAAAAAATTGTGGTGGCACTCACCATGTGTATGGGGACATGATTGTGACCGATGAATGAACCAAAATAATTCAATGCACATAAGTGTGTGGGGGATTTAATGTTAAATCCCATAATGAAAAATATTATTTGATGTTTCTAAGTGCCTTTATTATATTTAAATATCTAGTTTTTGAGATTTGTTTTTTTTTTGGTTACAACCGCAGAAAATCACTTTGATTTTCAAATTTTTTTCATGAAATACTTAAACATATTTTTCGATAAAAAACACACTGTGCAAGCGTAAATATTCTTCCTATCTACGAAACTTTTACTATGCCTGACAAGTTTTTAATAATAAAGAAGTGGGAAGTAATAATTACTGGGAAGTAATAATTGCTGGCAATTATTTACTTACTTACATGACAGGTGGTCGTGAATAATTGGATTGAATTAAGAATTACTGATGTGAATTGTACAATCACGTTAATTGATAGTTAACCAAATTGGACTACTTACTAAGGCTCTAAAGTCTAATGGCACTGCACAACTCTTAAAATTATATTAATTGGCAATATTATAACTTCAATAAAACCTTTATTATAAAAAAAAAACAACAGACTTCCAAAAAAATACTACAAAGTGAAAAATTACTTCAATTTAAGAAGTCGGTGGCAAAAAACGATAATACAGAACCAAAGACACCGACTTCTGAAATTAAAGTAACTTTTAAAATTTTTGATTGTTTTTTCTAAAATAAAGTTTTTATTTTTCACTTTTTACCTACCCTACACAAATTCGCATACTTGTTAAGTTACAGGAATATAATCAACATACACACTTAGTGTATTTTTTTTACTTAAGAATTTTTTTATACTTATTTATTTCTACTTAAGAAAAATGTCCGTACTATTTATTATTAAAGCTAACTCAAAAACCACTCATGAGAACTTGACCAAAATGTACATCCTTTCAAGCAAAAGCAGAATTATCCAAATCCACACTAATATTATGAATTCGAAAGTAACTCTGTCTGTCTGCATGTTACCTTTTCACGCCTAAACCACTGAACAGATTTCGATAAAATTTTGCAGATAGATAAATTGCATACCGGGGAAGGACATAGGATAGTTTTTATCGACATACTTCGCGGGCAAAGCCGCGGGCGGAAGCTAGTAGGCTCATAAGCCTACTAGCTTCCGCTGTTGAATGAAAACCAACATAAAAAAAATACAACAGAATTGAGTAATTCCTCATTTTTGAAGTCGGTTACAAAATACTGTCAAGTCATTATATAACTGTACTAATTTGAATACTGTTTATTCTTTAAAATGCCTTTGAATAAATTTAATTAAGTAAACGAAACCCAATAAACGTTTTGAACTATGAACGTTTTCGCAATTACTTATGTAAGGCTTTACGAATAGAATCGTTTGAATTCAGATATTTCAAGAATTTAATTATATTTCATGAGTAAAAATCCATGAAATTAATTTGTTTAAATTTGCTGTTAGACATCTACTTCAATGGAAAACATTGCAGTCTCAAAAGTAGTAGGGCTTCGTGTGGAAGAATTCATTCAGGATCCATAAGATAATCTGTTACCCGCCGCAGCATGGCTATTAGTCCTATTATTATTTTAATTGTACTAGTTTATTGTAACTTTTTGTAAGGGACAGTGACTGTTATTCCTTAATACAGGTTATTATATAACCTAGCTAGGAAAGCAGAACTTCACCCACCAGATTGTGTTTGACATGGTACAAACTTATATGTATAACCTTATGTATGCCTCATGTACTACAATCACCCTTTTTTATGAAATAAATTTATTATTATTATTCCAGTCTGAAGGAATGCCCTCAAAATATCGCGCAAAGGACGCGTACTGTAACCATGCCATTTTGCACATGATTCTTGACCATTAGCGTAGAAAAATTTCGTCGGTGATCAAAAAAGAAAAAGTGCAATGTCTATACGCGGTCAAAACGTACCTATGGAACAGCATTTTTTTAGGTTTCGCGTTCTAGTCCAATGCAACCCTGTTTATAAAAAAATTAAAGCTGTTCCTTGGTAGGCTCATGCTCACTTGAGAACGGTAGGACCGATTTGTCTAAATTATTTATCCAAAAATGTTCGTAACAGTCCAAATTAGATTTATTTTGGTAAGAAAAATTTAAAAAAATAAATCCGAAAAAAATTCTAATTCGGGAAAATCTATTTTTCTACAGGATTTATATATATATGAATTCAACACCACAACTCTCGTTTTTGAAGTAGACAACGTCTGGCGGGTGAGCTAGTATTAAATAAATAATACAAAACATTATTTCATCAAAACAGATTTAAATGGAGAACCAAAACAGTGCAGACAGATTAATTTTATTCAAAAAATTAAAAGTTAGGCATAATCCAGTAACAGAATATGCATACTAGTACCTACCTACCAAAAGTTCTAGACTTAGGTAACCTTTTCTTTGTTGTTTATATACCTAGTTGTTTGTTGAGGGGCTTGTGGCTAAGTAATAACAGAGACACGGGTCGATCGATCAGGTTAAGCTACGCTTGCCGCGGTTGGTCTGTGGATGTGTGACCATTCAAGACTCCTCCGTGCCTCGGAAAGCACGAAGCCGTTGGTCCCGGCTGTCCTTTCTGGATCTTTGACAGTCGTTACGGTCGTCAGAAGCCCGAAAGTCTAACAACTAATCTTACCAAGGATATCGTATTTCCCAATAACTGGGTTGTGGAAGTCAGATAGGCAGTCGCTCCATGTAAAATACTGGTATGTAAAATACTGGCAACATAGTTGGGAAAAGGCTAGGCAAATGATACTCGTACCTAGTTGTTTGTTATAATACCCTTTAGAACCACAGGTGCGTTATTAACGTTATGCTCCATTATCATGATCGAGAAGTCATTAATCTCGCAACAATGGCGAAACATAAATCTAATACGGTTTAATGGTGTGAAATCACACTTGATATAGAGGCGAGAATTACCAATAATGCGGTAGGTAGGTCAGGCAATGTTCTCAATACCCGGAAATCAATCAGGAATGTCGCATTTAGAGCTTCTGTTTTGGTGTAAAAGCTTGTACCTACCTATTTATTATAATGTAGTTTTGATTTTACCTTCATGATTATCCCAAAAACGCTTTATACTCATGAAGGTAGGTATGCACTGGTATAGTGGAGTTATTCCGTTCTGATCCCCTGAACCCCCCCTCCACCCCCGCTCGATCTCCTGCTTATTCGTCTTCTGTTTGAATCTCTGTCTTATCCACTATAAACGTTCTCATTCCGGTTCGATCCGCTTTTTCTTTTGTTTTCGATCCTATAGGATCGTCAGCAATAAAAATAAGTACAGGGTTTACTGAAATACATAAGTTAGTAATTCTTCTTGTAACGGATATGGTGTATTCGATGCCTCTTTGATAGATTTATTTACAGACAAACGTTGCATATTTCTGCGCCTAAAATCTATATCTATAGTCATATTATTGCTGTAGAATTTGTTTGTTTGAACGCGTTAATCTTGCATTTGATAGCCGAATTCTTGAGGAAGGCTATAGCCTATTTATCATTACGCTAATAATCCTTAGGAACTGAGCAAAAAGAAAAAGAGTCCGAAAAACGCTAAGCGAAAACTAAGTGATGGCGCGGGCAGGCGATGCTATACGACGGGGTGAGTCGGGGGAACAAGACATGCAGACAATGCCACGAGCGAAAGCTAGTTCAATAGATTTAACTAGTATTAACTTCGATCAATAATAGTACTATTATTGATCGAAGAGTATTAATATACCAACCAATCAGTGTAGGTAGGCCAATTATCAGCAATTTAGAGAAAATGAAGTTGAAATTGCTTTGAGACTATTTTTAAAAGAAAATAAGTATCTGATAAGTACCTGTATCTGTTTTACTGTGTGTAAAATAGTTACAGAATTAAATAAAAAATTAAAATTGAAAACAAACAGCTCATTTATCAAATTAAATTTCATCCATCAGTTTCTTACTAAACTTCAACTATATCCGACGATCCTGCATACTTATCTATTTTGTTGATAAATAATATTAATAAAATTTATAAGCAAATGATGTACAGACCCCAGCACATCAAGCTACTACAATCTGTCAAATATCTTTAACAGGTTTTCAACTTTATCACTAAAGCATAAGATTCGAAGTTGATTGGGAAAATTTGACAGTTTCGGGTAGTTTGATGTGCTGGCGTCTGTTCCTATACATCCAATCTTAGCAAAGCTCAGTAAAAGCATCAGGGATCAAGGGATTACACCATAATTCCAAGAAAAACAGTAATTTTAGTGTTCCGAAAAAAACTCTGCTTTATTATTCTATTCTTATATATATTTCTTTATATTCTAGAGCAGTGGTGGCCAAGTGGTGACGGTGCTTTACTTTGTGTAAATTATATCATCACCACTGCAGAATTGCTCTCAAAACGTAGAAGGAAAACATCGTGAGGAAAGCGGCATGTACTAGAACCAAAAATTCGAAGACATGTGACATCTACCACCCCGCACTGGGCCCGCGTGGTGGATTACGGCCCACTCCCTCTCACAGAGAGGTGGCCTGTGTCCCAGCAGTGGGAACATTATAGGCTGATTATGTTATGTTATAATTCTAGCGTACATAGGTATTCCAAGGGCGAACGTAATCCATTTACGAAGACCTACCTATCAAATATCTTTGATGGATGTGTGTTACTGAAACCTTTATACATACATTTCGACCTTCTTTTTTCGCCGACACGGAGAAGCGGCTTAATAATATATTCGCACGAATTTACTTGGCCCGAAGCGGGTGAATCGTCACTTTTAAATAATATAATTTTTAAAGTATAGAAAAAAGGACCACTAGCGCATAGAAGTTCCACCACAGGCTTCTTCTGGATAAGCTTACTCCATCGTCGACTTTGTCTTTGTCACCTCTGACATAAACTAGACCCAAGAGCAAATTCATTTAAAAAAAAAGATGTGATAAGAGTTAAATATTATAAAACGTGTACATTTTTGTTAACTTCATTGCATAGAATACCAAATGGGTCAATTACCTTATACATATTTCTGGAGATGTCGATTCACCCAAAAGTAAATTTACTTCATGCTAGTCGCCTATAGAAAAAATAATATTGTAAAAAGTGTCGATTCGCCCGTTTCGGGCGAGTAAATTCGTGTGAATTGCCTAATCCGGTGAAGCCTAAAAGGACGGTATGTTTTTATTCAGTTTTGAGGTTGCTACCAATATCAAGGTACTTCTTTCGATAGCTTAAGAATATGATTGAGTACTTAAGGGGCCGGCGAACTACGCATGGTAATGCGTAGTTCATCCAAACGTAATACCAAAATAATTTGTAAATCAAACATATTCTTAAGGTGTATTTAATCCGATTGGATTAAGGAATATCTGGGTTCCCAAATATATCATCTGCATAGCCTTTTCCCAACTATGTCGGGGTCAGCTTCCAGTCTAACCGGATACAGCTGAATACCAGTATTTTTCATGGAGCGACTGCCTATCTGACCTCCACAACACAATTACTGAGTAATACGATACCCCTTGATAAGACTGTTTGACGGTTCCCAAATATTTATAATGTTTTGAATGGACACTGTTTTTTTTTTGTAAAATAGTTTTTATAAATCTTTAAGTCAAGAAGGGTAAGACAGAGGTATATGTAGGAAAAGAAAGAAAGAAAGAAGAAAGGAAATACATTTATTTAGCACAGACTAAAAACACACACAATACACCAGATACATACATCAGATAAAACAAATAAAAATCAAATAAAAGTGTACAGTCCGATGCAAAAAATTAGCAGAAAAGTGAAGTCAAGGCTGCGCCAAAAAGGCCCAGTTCAGCAAAAAAATGCAAATGGCAAAATGCCGGACAACTAGTTCCTGACGCTGGTTTGGAACTGGACGTGATGTGTGAGGTGACGGATGTAAATCAGTTTTATACTGCAACGTGATGTGTGTATGCAGTAAGTATGTATGTAGTGCGAGTGTATGAAGGCCAGCACATCAAGCTACTGCAATCTGCCAAATTTCTTTAACAGATTTTCAACTTTATCGCTAAAGTATAAGGTTCATAGTTGATTGGGAAAATTTGACAGTTTCGGGTAGCTTGATGTGCTGACGTATGTACATACACCTCTGCGTTACCCTTCTGGAGAAGCAGGCGTGATGTTATAAATATTAAGACAGCAACCAAATTGCGTTACGCACTTTCAATCACAATCTGAATTGTTTTGAAGGACATAATGTTCGAAAAATTTGTCTGCTCAACAACGTAAATAACTCAATGAATGTTGTTGAATAAAATTGTCAAACGGAAAGCTATTGCTACTGTTAGTGTGTTACGCAATTACCCGCCGAATGCTTTTCGAACCATTAAAAAAAACCTGTTTTAGTGCTATTTATTTAAATGAAAAATGTTCTAACAAAATGTTAGGAAAGTCACTTACAGCAAATCTTCTTGAGCGACGTTTCCTAATTTGGTTACCAGGAACGCAGACGTACCAAGCAATCCCTCATCCCTTTGCACTAGAGAGGAGCGAAGCCAATTTTCTGACAAATACTCTGTTTACGGTTCCAGCCCACATCTACTTAAAACTTATTGGTAGTCATAGGAAGGGAAACTTTTCTCTGAGAAACAGGGATTGAAATGAAAAGGGGAATTTAGGTACAGACATCAAGCTACTACAATCTGTCAAATTTCTTTCAACTTTATCGCATAAGGTTCAAAGTTGATTGGGAAAATTTCTCAGTTTCGGGTAGCTTAATGTGCTGGCGTCTTTACCTACGTACTTAGCTGTAGATGGTTTGGTGGACGAGGACTGAACTCTCGACCACCATTACCAGACTACAACGCTTCCAACGACTGGCCTGTTCAGCCACCACTGGCTGCATGAGAACCACCCCAACAGCAGCCATGGAGATAGCCCTTCAATTAACTCCCCTTGACCTGTACATACAGCAGGAGGCGGCGCTAGCTGCCATCAGGCTGATGCATCTGGGCATATGGGGCAAAAACCTTACAAGTCCACACGCTAAAATCCTGGACCGGGCGATTGAGTACCAGCCTCTCATCGCTGCCCCGTGTGATAGAACACCTAACCAACCAATGTTAAAAAAAACTATATTATACAAACAGTTCAAGAAGAAAGGGACCAGTCAGGATCCAATGAAGTGCGAATCTACACAGACGGCTCAAAAACACAAAACGGTTCAGGTGCTGGTGTACACTCCCTTGACCTCAATATTAACTTCCACATACCGCTAGGCACACACAGCTCGATCTTTCAATGCGAATGTGTTGCCTTAACACAAGCTGCAACAGCAGTAAAGCGCTTAGGCATTCGGAACTACGGAATTAAGTTCCTATCCGACAGCCTATCTGTGCTCAAAGCTTTAGAAAGCAAACAAACTAAC
Source organism: Oligia fasciuncula (assembly GCA_963082905.1). NCBI lineage: Eukaryota > Metazoa > Arthropoda > Insecta > Lepidoptera > Noctuidae > Oligia > Oligia fasciuncula. The sequence continues at coordinate 6,608,263 of OY720395.1, read as the reverse complement.
AATAAACTAATCTTCGAGTGCCACCTAGCTCTGGAGAGTTTGTCGACATCCAATCGTATTACTCTCCAGTGGATCAAGGGGCATAGTGGATCCTTGGGCAATGATGCTGCAGATGAACTTGCGAAGAGAGGCTCTGATATGAGGGTGCTAGGCCCGTACCCACTTCTCCCTTTGCCTTTCTCACAATTTCGTGCGTGGATTCGCCAAAGATCGACCGAACTCCATAACAACAGATGGTCACGGGCAGCAGACTGTAGACAGTCAAAATTGGCTTTACCAATGATTCACCCGCGACTAACCAAAAAACTTCTCAGCCTAAGCAGAAATAACCTTAGAATAATAATAGGTTCAATTACGGGCCACAACCTCCTTAACAAACATCTTTTCAACATAGGCGCCACAGACAGCCCCCTTTGCAGGGGCTGCCTTGACGCCGAGGAATCAGCCGCCCACGTCATCCTGGAATGCGAGGCCGTGGCTTCTCAACGTGCAGAAATCCTCGGAACAATGAGGTCGCTCCGCGAAGCCTGCGAAGCTCCCAGGAAGCTTCTGTGCTTTTGGGCGGAGCTTGGCTGGCTCTGTTAGCCAGAATCCCCACGCACAACGGACCGAATGGGAGTCTAAGTGCGGAAAAGGGAGCCCCATCATCATCATCATCATCATAGCTGTAGATGTGATCTAAAAACAAGTGCGAGTCGGACTCGCACACGAAGGGTTCCGTACCACAAGGCAAAAACGCCGAAAAAAACACGTTTGTTGTATGGGAGCCCCCCTTATATATATATTTTATTTTAATTTTATTATTTATTATTAAAGTAAAAATATAACTGAGTATTTGTGAATATTTCAAGTGCCTACCTGTTGCCATTATTTATATCGAGGAAAAAAGGGCAAAAAATCGCGCTTGTCGTATCGCCCTTAAATATTTATTTTATTTTGTTTTTAGTATTTGTTGTTATAGACAGACGGACGGACGGACTGACGGACTGACGGACGGACGGACGGACGGACGTACGGACTGACAGCGAAGTCTTAGTAATAGGGTTAAAGGAATGAAGTAAAGTCAATTAGTTAATCTTTTGCCATTAAACGTGGTTTTGCTGCCAGTTTTAGGTGGCGTTTATTTGTAATATTCATTCACAATGACTTACAAATACTGTAGGCACTACTCTCGAAACGGTGAAGGAAAACATCATGAGGAAACCGGCATGTCCTACAACCAAACATTTTCTTACAATGTTATTTTGTTGTTGTGACATCTACCAACCCGCACTGGGCCCGCATGGTAGATTACGTCCCACTCCCTCTCACAGAGAGGAGGCCTGTGTCCCAGCAGTGGGAACATTATTGACTGATTATGATACTGTAGATACATTTAAAACATAATTGAGTAAAGCACAAAGTAAGACAACCCGCTTTTGTATCACATTTTAGCAGACATAAAAGAGACTCAGTGGGTTTTCTATGTTAAACAGAAAGGGTTGAATTAATAGGAAAAACGGAACACAAAACCTCTTCTCGTTCAATTTTTCACTACTCAAACACAGGATCAGATAAAGGACAAAGAAATGGAACCACATGCGTACAGTAATCCACCATACGAATAATTAAGACGACTCCAATTTAAAAGGGCGCAACTCCCAAAGGATGGGCCATATCTGAACTCGGATGAAAGGTCTAATCTGTCCACGATCTGATGCTTGCAGGTTCCCGTTATTACTCACGTTTTCCGGGACACAAATGGCATTTCCCTCTTCTGACATAATCATGTGACAAGTTGAATTTCGTTTGTTTCCAAGTATGCGTATGTTGGTAACCATTTTCCTTTTCGGAGTCGGTAAATTCCAATAGGGATGGGGTAATGTATTGTTACTATTACGCCTTCCTATCCTTTCCTAGGAGCTGATAGTGGTGAGTCAGGGATTATTTTCAGGTGGGTGGGTAGCTGTCTGCTGGTTCACTAGTGACAAATATCACATTAGGTATGTTGGTTTTCTTTACTCATGTGAATTGTGTTTAATGTTGCGAATACTTGTCACAAAATTACAACATTGACACATTTGGACGTGCTGTTTAATAAAGCTGAATAATAAGTGAGAAACTTGGAGAATTGTTAAATTATCGCCTAGCTGTCATCTATCGCCTGTTGGTTAAAATAAATAGGCCCCCGAAAGGAATTATGTACAGGCGCCAGCACATCAAGCTACTACAATCTGTCAAATTTATCTAATAGATTTTCAACTTTATCGCTAAAGCATAAGGTTCAAAGTTGATTGGGAAAATTTGACAGTTTCGGGTAGCTTGATGGCTGTACACAAATCACAAATCGCCCTGTATGTCATTTTAATGAACAACACACAACAATTCAACAACAGGAATTCTTTATACCTATGCTTTAGCATAGGTATAAAGAATTCCTGTAGGCATTGTGATAAACAATACCTATTTATAAATAAACTCAGGACGCTGTTTTTTACACGGACGAATGTACGTCGCATCGCGTCGCTTGCTCCCACGTCACTAGGCCCGACTCTACATATTTTGGCTGCCAAAACTACAAACTTAGATAGTAGGAATACAGGTAAGTTTTATAAAAATATGGCTGTTATTTTACTATTATTTTTACACTATGTCTTACGACTTCCACGCGAACGAGGTCGAGAGCAGAAGCTAGTGTTTAAATAAGTTAATAGTGTTGTGAAGTAACATTATATCAGGGGGCCTAAAAAGGCCACTTTGGCAGAATCATACAAGGATAACATAATGGACAGTTGACCGTTAAGTTAATCGTATCAAATCCCATTGGTGAAGCAATTTTCAGTTATCTAAAATACCAATCAATCCGATCCAAATCTAATCCCATCTCTTTGATTATACCTAAGTTGTGCAGCGAAAAAAAGAAAAACACGGACTGTCTTCGCCATATTACGATTCATAATGTTATCCTTTCATGATTCTCCAAAGTAGGCCCCCAGGTATCCAATCCTGTTAATACCAGAACAATTTGAGTAAATTAACCAAAATCAGCGGTATCTGTCGTGTTTGAATTTCACGACACGGAGTCATGCTCAGTTGCCTAGTTATTTGGCATAAGCTATTTACTTAATTGCCTGTTGTTAGTCAGATTGAATATGGATGCTCTGATACATATTCAAGTTTGTATTTGCACAATCACTTGTTTTGTGCCTCTGTTAGGAGTTGAAGACGAATAATCAAGAGTCTGTTGAAAGCTATAATTACCCCTGTATTGTGAAGTGCCTTTCTTGAATCTTAATATTCGTAATCGAATTGAATTTCTTTTTCTTCTCTCGTATGGCCATCTAATGTTATAATCAATGACATTTGCTTACTTTGTAAAGTATTATATTATTTATTCATTGTGAATGTGAAGACGGTCATTTTATTCATTTTATATTTTTTTATTATTCTCTCTCTTCTGTTAGTTTTTTTTTTCATGGTCTGGCAGTAATTTATGTGTCCTACCCAAATTTTCTTTAAAATGTGTGGTATTGTTCGTCGAATCGTTGAGCTCCTTAAGTCTTGAGTTCAGCTGCACGATTTCTGACAAATGCGTGCACTGACTGGACAGGTCCTCTCAATCTGTGTGGTTCTTTCCTCAAAAGACCGTCTCAGACATCGATCTACATGGTCTTCATATAACCTGACCAAGATTATGTCTGGACTTTAAAAGAGACTGTGACCTCTGAGTTTGTTTCGGCCTTTCTTCTCAGAGTAGGCAGATAAAAAACGCCGACTTCATCTAGTTTTAAAAAACATGATTGACGTGTAAAAAAAAGTGTGTTTGTACAAACCTACTTACAAAAAATAAAATCATTTAGGTATACAATATACATGGTTGAGACGATAATATACAACAATAAACTTCGTATATCTAATGAAATTCCTTGTTGTGTTTTGATTCGTCAAGTCGTTGAGCTAGTCCTGAGTACACGATAACTGACAAATGTGTGCACTGACTGGACAGGATCACTTAAATCTGTGTGGTTATTTCCTCAAAAGACCAATCTCAGACATTAATTTACATTCTTTTTTTTCTTAGTGCAACTAAGTGATATTATCATAGATATTAAGTTTTATTTACTAACAAAATTTGTTACTATATTATTATGTATACTTAGGTTAAGGTATGTATCTATGGGTCTTTGTTACCTGACAATAAATGGTTTATTATTATTAATCTGCATGGTCCTCAGATGATCTGACCAAGATAATGTCTGGACTTTAAAAGATACTGTGACCTCTGAGCATAGGAAATACCGATCCTATATAGTTTTAAAAATAATTTTTGTCGTGTAGGAGTGTTAAAAACTAGTTTTCAAAAAAAATCATGTATCTCTTATCATTTATAATTATATATACTTTTCTGCATACGCTGAAGACTGCTGACGGGTGGTTTCAGTTGATGAAACTACCACATTACACAGCTTTCACAGAAGTTGGAGTCTTTTTTAGGTTTTCCTGACATGCGGTTCTAGAATAATACGACATTAAAGTTGCTACTTATTAAACTAGAGAATGGAATTTGTAAAACGTGTTCATTCTTTGAATGCGATCCGTACATCGAAAAGCACGTTAAGCCGTGGGTCTCGGCTGTCATTCGTGGATCTTTGACAGCCATTACGGGTCGTCAGAAGCCCGAGTCTGACAACCAGTCTTGCCAAGGGGTATCGTGTTACCCAGTAACTGGGTTATGGAAGTCAGATAGGCAGTCGCTCCACGTAAAATACTTATCTTGTCTTCTTATACTTGTCTTGTATGCATTCGGCTAGACTGAAACCCGACCCCAAAAATAGTTGGGAAAAGGCTACGAATGGGATTAATTATTTTCATAGGAATTAAAAGACTTTGTAAGTAGTTGTTTCCACCACGTGTCAAGTTGCATAATTCTACCTTAATTTGTAGGGTTCCGTACTCAAAGGGTGCCAACGGGACCCTATTACTATGCCTCTGCTGTCCGTCCATCCGTCCGTCCGTCCGTCCGTCCGTCCAACCGTCCATCCGTCTGTCTTTCTGTCAGTGGGCTGTATCTCATGAACCGTAATAGGTAGACAGCTGAAATCTTCACAGAGTGTGTATTTCTATTGCCGCTATAATAATAAAAATAAAAAAAATGGTCCGGCTCGCTCGTGGCCGGTTTTTAGTGTTTAAAACTTATTATATCATATCCTAGGTGGTCATACCTAAACACCTTAGTAAACTTAAGCAGGCTCCTAAACTACCGAAAGGTAATCTAAAGTAATGTTTACCTACCCCATAATCTACCACGGATTATGCGATTACAATTAGTGTTAAGCATTTGAAACTATGCTCGGGATAAGTGCCAGCTTAACTTAGATAAAATTACACTAATGGTTGGTGTCGTAAAAGCTAATTAAAGAGACATCGAGACGATGAAGAAGATCACGGGTTGTTATTGCAGCGGAGTAATTACGTAACACTCTAACAGTATCAAAGGCTTTCATTTTAACAGTTCATCAACATTCATTGCGTTATTTACGTTGTTGAGCAGCCAAATATTTGGAAAATATGAAGAAAAAAAAAATATTAAAAAGTGTTTATTCACAGAAATATTTTTACCAGACAATATCTAACTTATACTCTACTTATACGCATATGACTAAAAGAGTGATGGATATACATGTTGATGGATGGAGAGGGAGAGGAAGGCCGAAGAAAAGATGGATGGATTGTGTGTGGAATGATATGAAAGAGAAGGGAGTGAATGATAGCGTGACGGTTGACAGGGGCGAATGGAAGAAGAAAACGTGTTGCGCCGACCCCAAGTAAACATGGGATAAGGGCAGGAAGATGATGATGAATATCTAACTTATATTTTCTTTCGTTCTTACCTATTTTCTGTCTTGACTAAACTTAGCCTTTTTTGTACAGAGAGAAGGAAGCGACGCAGAGAAGCTAACAATCCAGGCGGCCACACAGACCGCTAGCGGTCGCTACACGTGCGAAGTGTCTGCGGACGCGCCGTCCTTCCAGACCGCGCAAGTACACACGCACATGTATGTTGTGGGTGAGTCTATTTTCTCTTAGTTTGTATCTACAACATTATTCTATCTATCTATATAAATAAAAATAAAAGTCCTGACTGACTGATTGACTGACTCATCAACGCCCAGCCCAAACCCGTGGACCTATAAAGCTGAAATTTTGCACAGAGGTTCCCTTTATAATGTAGACAAGGAATAAGGAAGGATTTTTCGAAATTAAACCCCTAACGGTGTGAATGGGGAGAGGGTGAAATTTCACGCGGACGAAGTCGCGGGCAGAAGCTAGTTTTTAATATATGCGAAACCCGAAACACGTGTCTAGTATTTTTATGTAAAGAAGCTATGAACAAAATTTCAAAACTGTATCATGAAAAATCACAAAGTTATAAGCTTGTTAAGTTACCTGTTTGTCCGTACAAAAACATGCTTACCCGCGCCGCTCGCGCCACGCCGTCTTGCGCTCATTGATAATAGTACCTAGGTACCTAACCGTTCGGCGCGGAGATTGGATAACCTCACGGATATCGAGTGTCGCTCGATGTCCAACTTTTAACCTTTTTTAAATATTTTTGGGACAAAATATAACATGGGGTAAAAATTATTGGAATCGATTCAGTTACTTATTCTGAACAAAGTATATTCAGGATTCGCATATACTAAAATAACGTTGTATAATTGAAGCGGTCAAACAGACCGCCAGCAGTTGCTATACGTCGAATTGTCCACAGACGGTCTTCCAGACCTCCCTAGTACACATGTAAATTTTATGTATGTTGTGGACGAGTCTATGTTCTCTCAGTTTGTATCAATATTTGAAGCGGGCAAACAGACCGCTAGCGGTCGCTACACGTGTCAAATATCATATGCTGCACTTTGCTGGACCGGTAAGACAAAGATTAATATAAACAACTTTATCACAAAGCTGTCTCAGGCGGCAGCGTTAGCGATAAACTAACAAATAGCAAAGCGAACTCGCATAAAGCGGGTAGAGGACTAGCAAAGGCGATGTTGTGCCTTGTGTTGGTCACACTTTTAGTTCTAGCTGCACAAGGTTGAGTTGATTGATTGATGCATGTGTAGGGTCAATTTAGGCCAAACACTAAATCAATGTCATGCAGTGGTTAAAAATCGCAACACTTGTGATTTCTAACCAGAGTATTTATAAAACGAAACACGAAGGAACGCTAAATAAATAACCACCAGTCCTTGTTATATTTATGAGAATACAGAGAACATTTTACTAGATTTTCATGAATAAAGAAGCTAGACTTAGGGCTGCCAACCCTACTATATAATACTAGCTTCTGCCCACGACTTCTTCCCACCCACGACTTTTTCACGCCGTCGCATCGCATCGCCCGCCCGCCCTATTACTTCGATTTCGTTTAGCGTTCGTTCTGACTTCTTTTTTTGTTTGCTCCGGTCCTAAGGGTCGTAGCGTGATGTCCGTTTGAGCGTGAAGAAGTAACAAACATATAAACACACACACACACACACTCACAAACTTTCGCCTATAAAACATTAGTGTGATTTATTAGTATAGATAGCCTCAACTGTGAAATGAGACACAATAACTTAATAAGATTACCTAACAGACGAGAGGATATTATATCCTGCTTTATTGGAGGCCTAAAAAAATATAGTAGGCAAAACTACAATATTATTTTCATTTCAAGTATCAATATCATATAAGTTTAATTAAGGGTATTTTGTAATCTTGATTGAGAGTGTAATAATGGTTATTTAGAGTGTAATAATGGTTATGTACCTATGAAAATAAAAAAAACTTGTTAATAAAGTTTCCAAGTAGCAAAAAACATGCATTTAAACAATATAATACTCTTTGATATTTTTTTATTTTTCCGCCATCTACTATATTTTTACAGGCAATGACTGCGATATTTAAAACGTTGGCAACCTTAGTTACACTATATCATAGATAGTTATATACAGACCTTATCATCAAACAGTGGTGAACCCATCCTGAAAGGTAAACTACTCAATATATTTTTCCTTTCTTCGACCTAAAACTCCTTTAGATACAGAGGCGATAAAACTGTCTTCCAATCAGCCCTTTCAAAAGTGACACACTTTATAGACTACAGTCTAAGGGCAGACTACAGTCTAAGGCCCTTTTAGGGCAGTAAAATACCTTAAGGGTGACACTGTTTTACGCAAGCAATACATTGCGAACGTGAGGGTTCAGTATTTATAGACTGATGGATATATTTTCACCTAGGAAAATCGGGGAAAATGGTTTCGTAATAGCTTTACCGATTTACTTTTCTAGAAAGAGACATGCCACATCAATGTTTATTCATTGTCTTTGGAAACAGTTCTAGTTTTTGTGTGCTAAAGTCTTTTACAACGGTGTGTTGGAGTTTCAAAGGTTACAAAAGAAAAAGTATCTTGAGGTTTTAACAATAAACTTGCAAAGTTGCAGAAAACTTATAAAGGCTTTACTTCTATTAGTGTTGTTCTGTTTATATTTTAGACTAGTGTACATTAAAAAGTTATATTTGTTTACGTGTTTTATGTGATCTACTCAGAAACGAACACTGCCAAATTCGATGATTCATTTGTGAAACCCATAAAATCTTTTCAGGAAAATGTCCTGCTATAATGCAAACCATCTCGAATCGTGAACTTTCTCAAAACGAAACAGCATACATTGAAGCTTAGTTATGTGATGTCGCAGTAGTTTTTTTTCATATATCTTCCTACCTACATACTGTATATCGAACGGCATGTCCCAATATACGGCGCATGTGCTTTTGTTTAACTTTACGAATAAATCTAAACTAGTGCCCTTGTTACATTTTATCGTACCAAAGAATCTCACTCCTATTTGCATAATAAAGGGATAGAATATGGGCACCTATCAGCGATGAACAATATCCATTTTATATGTAAGCTTAAATCCGACCCCTGTTCACGATAATCCGGAAATTATCTGTACTTGAAAGTGAGTGAGATAGATCCTTTTTGACGTTATTAACTTTTGAGCGAAACGTTCGTTAAAGTTGAATTGAATTTTTTTAAATGGCAGTTTTGGATGCGTTTTGCATGTATTTATGGTTCTGAAAGCAGTTTGTTGGGAAAGAAAAACGAGTTGTGTATTTCATAAACATTGAAAGTTTGAAACCATATTTTGTTTGCACGTTGAAAAACTCAAACTTAAAGGATTTATTTCTATTTTTGGATGGCACTATTGAATTGTCAAGGGGTCGGTCAGTCAGAAAGAACGGGCAAGGAACTCCATGGACACTTCTAAATCAAAATATTGTTACAAAATATTGGTAACATCAATTTTGATTTTTCAGATGTTAACAAAACAGAAAACGATGTTGCGCTATTAAAAACACAAATTCTTAATAAGGTCATACTTATAAAAGAAAAAAAAAAGAAAGAACATTTTTGTTTGTTTGTATGCGGCAAACACCATACCATACCATTACTGAACACACACCACATTTATTTATCATCATTATTTAAAAAAAAAAACCGACTAAGGGCACTTTATGGAGTATACCTATGAGTTTTCATTTAGTGTCAAATAAAGCATATTCTATCTTTATATGAGGAACAGTAGCAGCTGCCTTTTTACAACGTAACTACTTAGCAGAAACAGGATGCAAAACTAGGACTAATTGCAGTAGCGCATAAATAAACATGGTTCAAGACTTCAAGTACTGCAATTATAAGCTCTAGTTATTTGCATTTAGAACTAACAGAAACTTTGTGAAACGTTGCAATTACTGTTGGTTCAATCTTTGACTCAGAAGGGGGACATTTGTTTAAACAAATGTAGGACATCTACGCCCTTTATTTCATCTGTTCCAAAAAGCGTAATTCGTCGCTCGCATGACTAAAAGTCTTATTTTTTAGCTGATTTGAGTTAGGACAGAGAGCAGTGGTGGCCCAGTGGTCACGGACACGACTTACGAGTTGAAGGTCGTAGGTTCGAACCCAGACAGGCGCTTTACTTTGTGTAAGTTATTTCATCACCACTGCTCTCAAAACGGTGAAGGAAAACATCGTGAGGAAACCGGCATGTCCTAGAACCAAAAATTCGAAGACCTGTGACATCCACCAACCCGCACTGGGCCCGCGTGGTGGATTACGGCCCAACTCCCTCTCATTGAGAGGAGGCCAGTGTCCCAGTAGTGGGAACATTATAGGCTGATGATGATGATGAGTTAGGACAACCGCATTGTTCTATTAGGGATTCTTTACATTTTGTTGCCTTTCAAAATGGTTATATTTTGAGATCCAAATAACACACACAGGTACGACGGTTAGTGAAAAATGTAAAGAATCACGAATGGAGGGATGTGGTTGTCTTGACTCGGGTGGGCTAAAAAATGAGAAAAATGAGATGGGACTTTTAGTCATGCGAGCGACGAATTATAGACAGGCAAACATAGAGACTTTTGCGTTATTTTGGTATAAAGTCTACATCTAAAAAAAATTGTGTAGTTTGTACCTAAACGTTGTACCTACACTAAATTGTGTTTCGTCCATCGTCCATCCCTAGATGGATGATCCAATTTAGTGTAGATACAACGTTTAATTTAATTCATGATTCTCTTCTATCGTCACATTTTGGACCTCATCCATCGCTTTCCATCGAGTTCGAGTTCAATCGCTCCATCAACTAATACAATCAGTAATATCATTATTCAATTGATATCAATTGGTTTGACTACCAATTGTTTTACAGGTTACAAAGGATTCAGCTGAATATCAGGGTTTTAATGTAAAAATAACTAAATTAACATGAACATATTGCCTATCTGACTCCACAACCCAGTTACTGGTTGTATTATTTATTTAATTATTTCCGTCCCTGATTCAGGGTAACACAATACTCCTAAAATGATGTATTTATTAATGAAATTATTTCCGTCCCCAGTTCTGCCTAAATCTGGGCCGTCGATGCACGGCCTGAAGCGCCGGTACAGGCCCGGTATGAAGCTAAAAGTGGAGTGCATCAGCCGCCACTCGCTACCAGCTGCCAACCTGTCCTTCTTCATCAACAACGATGCGGTAAGTAGTACCAGGAAAACGTGAGTGTGTGCCTGTTATGCGCTGCACGGATCGATTGTCAACTTTATTTTTCTTGGAATTAAGTTGGTTTTAGAATGACAAAGACTACTCAAGAGGTCTCTTTAACCGTTTCATTACAAAACATGGCTTAGCATACATATAACATTCTGAGACTGCTATGTTTCAGATATATCATTATTTTATACTACCACTGGAGTTTGATTCGAATTACAATTAAAATCGGTGCCAGACGGGATTATTTTAGTGCCAGTGTTACAGGTGACCACATTTACTAATAGGACATTTTCCTGGACATAGTTTTAGCACGTTTTAGACTCGATTTTCTAATATGTTTAGCTCCGATGGAAAGTGAACTTAGTACAATGGGCTGAAGGTTCCATATACCAAAGCAAGTTGATACTGTATAGTGTAGCTTAAAAGTATATTTGGAATTTTCGAAGCGGTAGCAGGACGTGTTGGTAGTCGAACTTACATTAAAACGTTCATTATTAGAATATTGTTTCAAGTTAGAATATTGGCGTATGTCTTATTAGTCGTAGTTAATAGGGTGACTTGAGCATGTTTATAATGTTCGAAAACATTGGAAATTCTTTTTGCATTAATGTTAAATTGAAGAGAAAGTTACAGAAGGTAAAGCCGTGTTTTGTGTCATATGACAATCATATAAATGTGCTTATTATGTAAGCAACCAAACCATGAATAGATTTTGAAAAAGTCCGAAGTGTGATGTCATCCGATACTTAGAAAATTGAAGGAAATCTTACTACGCAACTAATTGATTTTGATTTTGAAATTTCTTTATTTTAACATAAACAAAACAGATAAAATGACATTCAGATCTTATTCTAAAAGCATTCAACCTTATAATTTGGGTGTTTTGTGCAGACTATGGCGCCTTTATAAAACATTTACGTATACATAAATTATGGTAATGTACAAAAAACTTCTTGTTATAAATCAGAGTTATCATATTACTTACGTTAGTTAAATATTGTACTGTTCAGCGTGATGATTAGACACAAAAGCACTTTATAACACATAATTAAACAATTTTTTAAGATTGTAACAAAGTACATTATTAGAATTAAATTTTAACCTTGACAGATCTATAATTACACTAAAATGCAAATGAACTTCGTGTACTGAGTAAGATTCGTTGTAAATCTACCTACATTTAGAGCGAACGTAAAAACAAAAGTCCGGTCACAGTATAAAGATCATACAGTATGGTGACTCGGCCGTAACCTTGAAATAAATGCCTACAGCCGCGCGGTACGTAAACATGCGATAGGGCTGCCCGCCTCCAGCATTTTAATTACATTTGCCTACTTTGTGTTTCCATTTAGTTTTGTTATTGTATTTTACTGTGTGTACATAAATATTAATAACAAAAACTACTTTGAATTTTACAAACTAACAAAACAAAACACACATGCCCCGAGGTTTTAACACAAGCGTACCTACCGTATAATGATTCATGAACCGCCTATAACTACCTATTTCACTCGTGTCTATCACTTTCCTTTACTCTATTCACTTTATTTATTAATCCAGACATCTTTTTTTTCGGGAGATAAAAGGAAATACTTATCCATTAAAAAGACACACATTATGTACCTACCTACTAGTAAGTAAAATTATTTTATAGTCTTACCTTTCAGAGTTTCCAGGTAATCTAAAAAAAGTTATCTCTGGATGCGTTATTGACGAATTCATGCAACCAAAAACAGCACAATATAAATCCTACTCGTCATTAAATATGTACTTCAATTTATTTTGCGCGGTTATTGTTAAAAAAAACAACACACCGTCCGTTCGTCACTGCGGCACAGTCGCGACTGTCTGCATGCCAAGCGCATGCCGAGGTCGAGGCGCGTAGGTATGGCTCGCGTTTCGTCCGTTTGTATGAAGTCGAAATACTGTATATCTTTATACTGTGGTCCGGTCATGGAGTCGTATCGCCTTTGTTAGTCGTATAGCAGCAAGTGATGTGGTAGACGGTATCGATGATATGTGTCGATATATTTTAAGTTTGTAGATCGGGTTCGACCAATGGAAGAAATAAGTGGATTGTGATGTTTAGGGTTAGTAACCAGATATTTTTTTTTTGTGAGATTTGTAATGAAATGTTTTAATGTTGGGAAATTTAATTGACTGTGTAAAGTTTTAAGATTTGTCCGTAAGGGTGTATTGAATGAGGTTTTTAATGCTTTGTTTTGCACTACTTGTAGTTGTTACCTACGCGGCACCAGACTGGTGCCGCGTAGGTAATGCAGGGTCTTACAAGGGTTGAGTAGATTTTTAGTTTGGTCATTGAGCTGACTTTAGATCGCCGTTTTAAGATTGGATGTAGGCAGTTTAGGGCTTTTATTCCTTTAATGCGGAAGTACTCAGTATTTTTGGTCCAGTTCATTTTGTTGTCTAGGAACAGTCCAAGGTACTTGGTCGATACTCGCCATGGCAAAGCATAATCACCGACTTTTATGTTTTTTTTTAGGGAATGATCTCTTTCGTGTCAACATTATGACTTCAGTTTTTGTTGAATTTAATTTTAATTTCCATTTGGTAAAATATGAAACTAGACGCTGTAATGATAACTGAAGCCGTTCAACAATCAAATCTGTGTCTTTACTTGAAGTAAATGATGCTGTGTCATCCGCAAAACAAGCAAGATGAGTGTGAGCCTGCTTGGGCATGTCGTTTATGGACAGTATGAATAAATGCGGCCCAACCAAGGAGCCCTGTGGCACCCCAGCAGGAATATATCTTGGTGTAGACACACTATTGCCAATATGAACACAGAAAGACCTATCCGTTAAATACGCCTGGACGATTTTTACAAGTCCGATCGGTACATCACACATAATTAGCTTATGTAAAAGGCCTGCATGCCAGACGGCGTCAAAAGCCTTTTCTACATCAAGCAACATCATGCCCGTAGATTCACCCATATTTAAGTGGTGCGTGACATGCTCTGCGACCCTGGCCAGTTGCTGAGCGGTAGAATGAGCCTTTCTGAATCCGAACTGCTCACACGCAACTAATTACGTACTTAATAAGATTTCCTAGAGGAAAAAAAAGGTTATTTTAACGATCTTTAAAATAATGGCGATATGTGCCTAAAGGTAGGTATTAAACTACAATATGTATTTATCACACTAATATTATAAAGGCGAAAGTTTGTGCATGTCTGAGTGTGTGTGTTCATATATTTGTTACTCCGTCACGCTCAAACGGCTGGACCAAATTTGATGAAGTTTTGTATGGAGGTAGCTGACACCCTGGATTAACATATAGGCTACTTTTTATCCCGATATTCCCACGGGATCAACATTTACGCGGGTGAAACCGCGGGGCACAGCTAGTTTGTCTCATAAATCTAAACAAGGGTTAAATAAAAAGAGGTGTCAACAAACAAAAGAAAATAGTAAAGAATACTACAAATTAATCTTGAAATAAATAAATGAGTTAAATGAAGCAAAGCTTGCTACCTACTTTAAGCATTTAATCAACGCAAGCTCATTAAGTCCTCTTTCACCAGTCATTTGTACTTGTCAACATGTATTTAATCTTGGTTTGTTTCGCAAATTGAAACTTATAACCGCAGCATGAAGGATTAATTTTGAAAAATCGTCCCTTTATGTTCGGATTTGGTTTTAAATTAACTGAAAAAATCGACATTTTACGTTTGAATTTGGTTTTAAACTAACTGAAATTAAAGGAGATGTTTGATTTTGGGCTACCACCATGTACACTACATAGATAAATAGGAAAAAAATAGCGGATTTTCATAAAAATACAAACAAATTAATTTGAAGAAAAGTACAGGTGTACACAAATGATTATTTGGGAAGGTTTTTGTTATGACAACCCTATGTTTAAGGTAGCTATGACAGTTGTGTTTGACATGACGTTTGAACACTTTGACAGTTTTAAGTTTCGTGAGTGACGTCTTTCTTTGACAGTTTGACTTTGTCTTTGGATTGTTGTGTTCCCGCGTGTTGAATTGGATGTGTTTCGGAGTTTTTAGTGACTGTTTTTTGTTTTGGTATGTTTTCAATTTTGAATGTTAGTCAAAACCCATGTACTTTCGGAATTCGTGTTTTGTTTTCTTTCACAGATATTACGACACATCAATTTAATGTCATTGTCATAGTGACATTTCACATATTGCTGATCCACCATATTTATTTTGTGTTGCTCTCCTTGACAGAGTTAATTTTAATGTACGGACGCCAGCAGGTCAACCTACCCGAAACTGTCAGATTTTCCCAATCAACCTTGAACCTTATGTTTTAGCAATAAAGTCGAAAATCTATTAAAGAAATCTGACAGATTGTAGTAACTTGATGTGCTGGCGTCTGTACATACATTAAAACGAAGTCAAATTAGAGAAAATTAACATTAAGAAACGATTTCTATATTGTATAGCGATATTTACATTTAGTGTAGTAATGCTAGCCCAGGCTCCATACATTTTTGGAACATCTCCTTTATGATATTATCAGTATCAAATCGATTCTAGAATTTTAAAGAAAGAAAGAATAATGTTTATTGGACACAGTTAATGTTTTGACTATAATAAAAAGGGATTTGGCTAAATAACAACAGCCGCACAGGTCGATCGGTCAGGTTAAGCTACGCTTGCTGTGGTTGGTCTGTGGATGGGTGACCATCTTTACATACCGAGACCCCTCCGTGCCTCGGAAAGCACGTTAAGCCGTTGGTCCCGGCTATCATTCGTGGATCTTTGACAGTCGTTACTGGTAGTCAGAAGCCCGAAAGTCTGACAACCAGTCTTAACCAAGGGGTATCGTATTACCCATTAACTGGGTTGTGGAGGTCAGATAGGCAGTCGCTCCATGTAAAATACTGGTATTCAGCTGCATCCGGATAGACTGGAAGCCGACCCCAACATAGCTGGGAAAAGGCTAGGCAAATGATGAATGTTTTGACAATAATGATGTTTGCCTCACGGCTGCGCCAAAAAGGTTCATCTCATCATGAATGCCAGACGCACTGCGGCGCTGTCTGACGTCGGTTTTCTAATAAACCTTTAGGGACAAGTGACAGGGGGAGAACAGACATTTTCAACATACCTAATACATACATTTTATACTTCTAAGAGCTGATTTTATCAAAGTCTATTTTATATCTATTAATTTTATCTTTTATTCGTGGAATAAACTTGACGCCTGACAGTTCTAATACGGAAAACCTGTCAAAAATACAAAATTTATTCTCAGGATAAGACTTATTCTAGGTATAAAAGTTTGGTGCAATGCACCCTTAAAGTTATAAATAAAAAACAAACTAGTAATCACACTATTATTAATATTATAAAGCTGTCAGTTTGTGAGCGTGTTTGTATGTTTGTTACTTCTTCACGCACAAACGGCTGAACGGATTTGTATGAAATTTGGCACACAGATAATTTATAACCAGTATATACATAGAATACTACATAGAATTTATCCCGATATTCCCACGGAATCGACACTTATACGGGTGAAACTGCGGGGCGCAGGTAGTCAAATATAATTACAAAAACAGAAAAAATAAAGTTTTATTTATTTATTATTTATTAATAACCAACTTAAAGTAACAGTTTGCACCACACATACAAGTTATTAGTCAATATTAATAATTACACATGTCATATAATCATAAAATCAGGTTAAATCACATAATAAAAACTGGACAAAAGATGAAATTAAATGAAATGAAACAATTGGTCAACATTAGATAAAAATTAAAATCAATGACAGTGGTAAGAAAATTTCAAATCGCGTGGTTTCATGGTCGTTCTCATTTAAGTTATTTCAGGATATTACAAAGTTACAAAACTCAAATCCGTATCCCAAAATAAAACAACTGGCTATCCAAAACTATACCTACCTACTTGAAATAAGTCAGAAATTAAGAACGGCCTAAACAAACATTCCGAACAAAAAGTAAAGTCTGGATATTGTTCAATTTAATTTAATTAATCTGCTATCACTTTACAAATGTTTTAAACCCATTTATTCGGCCGACAAACTTGACCTATTTAATATCAGTTTCTCTGAAGGTCGAATTATTAATGTTGACTAAGTAAAGAGCACAGATATAAACCTTGGTAACGCACGCAAGTATCACGATCTGGATGAAAATCAAGCGTGCCATTTTTACCGACTTAAAAAAAAAGGAGGTTATCAATTCGACACGTATGTATGTAGGCAATATTATTGGAATTGCATTATATTCACATAATGACAATCTATTATTACTATTCCAAACAAATATACAAAATTTTATAGACGTATGTATGTATGTAAGTATGTTTGTCCACGCATATCTCCGAAACTATTAATCGGATCGTGACCATTTTTTTTGTATTGGCTTTCGTTTACTTCAACTTAGGGAACAGTGCAAGTTTCATCAAAATCGATTCAGTAATTTTCAAGATATGGACTAATACGTGTAAGTGTGACGGCCTGGCTTATTGATACGAGCTACGGGTGTCGTGTCAAAGGGAAAACATCTCAAAACCTTGGTCAAATTCTAGTGCAATATTTACAACAAAACTGTTACCTACTTATTACAAACAAATATTCCAGTTTTTACTTAAAACTAAAAATTACGAAATAAAAAACGAATTTAAAAAAATTAAACCGACTTCAAAAAGAATTGAATTGAAAATTTAATTTCGGAAGTCGGTGGCAAAAAACTAAAACTAAAATACAGATCCCAAGACACCGACTTCCGAAATTAAACTTATTTCATAATTTTGAGTTCAATTCTTTTTGAAGTCGGTTTAATTTTTTTAAATTCGTTTTTTTTGACTATCTACTATGACGTCACAAACACTATTTCGTGATGGGAAAATCGAATCGATTCAAAGACGCCGCCGCGTGCGGCACTCGTCTCGCCCCACCCCCGGGGCCTAGCACCAGCGCTCACGCTCACCCAGCCAGCAGTAGGTACTACAGGACTGAGCGCGAAAGTGGCGGCTTACGATTTTTGTACGTAAGCTGGGCACGCGAAGTAGTTGCTCTTGCGTTATCTAGGTGTATCTATATCTATGGTAAAGACAGATATTCGGGGGAGTCGTTTTCGCCTACCTGTCTGCTAATTAAAACGTAAGTAACTATTTGGAATAACTACTTCAACAGTTAGATTTGTTGATTACCGGGTGTAATCTAGTTTAGTCCAAAATTGGTTTTAGATCTTCCATTGCGATTCATAACTAGTTCTTTGGCACCATTTTGTTTTTATAACTAGGGCTGGCTATGGTCCTCATAATCAGGCTTTAAGAGCCTATACTACCTCAGCTAAAATTCACTCTTTATCTCGCTCGCACGATACTGCTCGCGGACTGTGTGAAAGCGAGACAGAGTGCGGTGCTGGGCGGGAGGCAGCGCCAATAGTTTAGGTATTTGCTTATTACGGTGAAAATAAAGGTAATTCAAAAAAACTAACTAACATAAGACCTGCTTTATAGTTAGTTCAGTTAGTATGCAAAGTTTCATGATCTACTTTGAAGTATTTTTTGAATACCAGCGGTTTATTGTTCGGTTTGGAGGTAACTTTGGAATTTTTTTCAATCGAGAAAATTTTATGGAATCGTGTTTTCGTCTAACATAAGACCTTACATTAATCCTCAACTTTAGCATATATTTATTTCAAAATTAGTGCTGCAGTATTTTCGACATAACGGAGGATCATGCTAAGCCATTTGAGGTAGTATAGGCTCTTCTGCTGGGACACAGGTTGCCTCTCGGGGAGTGGACCGTAATACACATATAGCAACACAGGCCACCGGCGAACCGCCGGTGGCCTGTGTTGCTCTATGGTAATACACCACGCGGGCCCCGTACGGGTCGGTAGACTGATGTCATAATGTCTTCGAAATTTTGGTTCTAAAAAATGTGGCTACGGGCCTATTACCCGTTTATTTTCAAGATGGCATCGTTTTGTGCAATAACAAAGGTTATTGTGCAAAACGATGGTTGTTTAAAATTTTGTGCAATCAGAGAACAGAAAATTAGTACGTAAAATAGTAATTCAATTTCGATTAAAAAACCAAGTTCTATTAAAACTCGGTTTCCTAATGTGAGTAAACCGTTAGCCAGGTATCAAAATGTAGGATTACAAATTCCCACAAGCTCAAACATAAAGAATCGTTATGAAAATGTTTGACTTTTTAACGAGCTTCCTAAACGAGCTTTTTGAATCTAGTTGCGAAGTACGAGTTGATAAGCGGTTGCGGCTCACATTTTAGGTCACCTTAAATATATGTATGATTCCAAACAAGTTGCCAAAAATCAACTCTGTGTTCTGGAAAATGATATTCGCTTTAGCAAGACAATTTGTACGTTCTCTGCTCGACAAAACTTATAATTTGGTCCATAATGTGCTCTAGTTACCTATGTTTTATTATTATGTATAACTTCCATTTATAAGTCAGTGTTTTGTTTTGGAAAAGGAACGCAAGGAACTTGGTCAGTCTGTTACCATTTCCCGTTTTCAAGCTGAACGGATTTGGAAGGATCGGGGTGGGGTAGGACATAGGATACGGTCTTTTTTTCCCAGTATTACGTTTCCGTGGAATAATTTGCGACGCCCACACGGGCGAAACCGCGGGCAATTTAGATAGTGTTGTAATAAGAGAAAATGTTCACTAATTTTATACTAGGTACCTGCGATAGCTCGTTCAAACCATACTTCTAATTACAATAACAAGAGAATACACAATTAAACCAAGGTTTTTGTAATACCTACGTTGATATTTATTCATTGTTTATTTTAATTGAGATAATTTATTTTCTGTACATTATTCTCTTCTTACAAATTATTAAGAGCTTGAAACACACACGTACGCATGCGCAGTATCCTCTCGAAATCAAGTAAGTTTCTTAGTATTTCGCGAACAACCACACACGCAAAGACTACAAAGGAAGTCAAGCGATTTCTTAGAAAATACATTATTTTCGTAGTAGATCCTTTTCGATTTGTTCAGCAGTTTTCCCCTTTGTCTCGGGCAAGAATACCAGGCTGACAAGAGCCCCGCAGAGGTTGATTCCTGCGTAACAATACACTACGGTATGTGTTCCGAGAAAGTTCGCTACGGCCGTAAAACCGGCCAGCTGGATGAACGACATGAACCACGCGTGTGTTACTAAACATCCCATAACCTTTGCTCGTATCTGAAATTTAAAACAAAAAATATATCACACTAATAAATTATAAAGGCGAAAGTTTGTGAGTGTGTGTGTGTGTGAGTTTGTTTATATGTTTTTTACTTCTTCACGCTCAAACGGCTCTACCAATTTTGATGAAATTTTGGAGGGAGGTAGCTGGCATCCTGGATTAATATATAGGCTACTTTTAATCCCGATATTCCCACGGGATCAACATTTACGCGGGTAAAACCGCGGGGCGCAGCTAGTAAACTATAAGCGGTCGTCAGAAGCCCGAAAGTGACAACCAGTCTACCAAGGGGTATCGTATTACCCAGTCACTGGGTTGTGGAGGTCAGATAGACAGTCGCTCCATGTAAAATACAGGTATTCAGCTGCATCCGGTTAGACTGGAAGGCGACCCCAACATAGTTGGGAAAAGGTGTAGCAGATGTTGATGATTAAATCAAGCCTGTTGTTGTCAACCGGACACAAATCCAGACTCCGGGCTTCTAATTAGAAATTCCATGTATAGATAACCCCAATAACACTTAGCCCGACCTGGAAATAGAACCCAGGACCAGGATACTCAGCAGCAGTGGTTGCGATTACTAGACCAACGGGGCAGTCAATGACACAGACATTCGAGACTGTAAATGTAGATACTCTAATGTTACTACCAGGAAAACCCCTTAGGTAGGGGTTTTTCCTGGTAATAATATACGCCATACTTTTATTTACAAACAAACACAAACACAGCAAAACTTTCTTGTTTATAAACAATCTACCTAGCCTTTTCCCAACTAAGTTGGCATCAGCTTCCAGTCTAATTAGATGCAGCTGAATACTAGTATTTTATATGGAGCGACTGCCTATCTGACCTCCACAACCTGCTTACTGGGTAACATGACTCTCCTTAGTAAGACAGGTAATTTCCTCCCTTGGTAATTTTTCAGTTATTTATAATAAAACTTACCTCTCTACATGAGTAAAAAATGTTATCCCTTTTTGGATAATTTAGAATCAATTAGTTGAGCTGTTCGCTTGGCGATTGGTGTATTTAAGTAATCTGATTGATGAATACATTTATTTGTATTCAATATTTTAATAGTTTGAGTAGCGTTATCAATATGAATACATTTTTGATGGATTAAAACTTGGATTAAACAGTTTATAACGTTGAAAACATAAACTTTTATAAATAAGAGTATAATTATTTATACTAATAATAAAGCTGAAGAGTTTGTTTGTATGTTTGTTTGAACGCGGTAATCTCTGAAACTACATTTTTGCATTTGATAGTCTAATTCTTGAGGAAGGCTATAGGCTTTTAATATCACGCTATGGCCCTTAGGAGCCGAGCAAAAAGAAAAAAGTCAGAAAGATCGCTAAGCGAAAACGAAGTGATAGCGCGGGCGGTGATGCGATGCGACGGGTTGGGTTTGGGGAACAAGAAATTTCACGCTAAATCGCGGGCAGCAGCTAGTATATTATAAATTGATGACGTTTTTGTGTCTATCGCGTTGTTCTTCTAAACTACGCAAAGAAGTTTTATGCGGTTATTAACACCGAGAATTTATTCCAAAAGGTTTTTGTGTATAATAAAGTAGATATCACACTAATATTACGAGTATAAGGGCGAAAGTTTGTGAGTGTGTGTATGTGTGTGGGAGTGTGGGGGTGTGTTTATATGTTTGTGACTTCTTCACGCTCAAACGGCTGGACCAATTTTGATAAAATTTGGTATGAAGGTAGATGACACCCTGGATTAACTTTATATCCCGATATTACCACGGGATCGAAAGTTATGCGGGTGAAACCGCGGGGCGCAGCTAGTAATAAATCAACCTTCATATTTTTCCAAGCCTTAAAAACATAGGTAGTAGGTACATATTATTATTAGGTACACGAAAATTTTGCTTACACTAAATAACAATAAAGGATATTGCTAAAATTGATATCCGAATATTATTTCCGAAACCCTTTTGTTGAACCTTTGTATAGTAAGCGAATTGCCGTTTCGGAGTTTCCTAGTTTGAAACTAGATCAAGGAGGCACCGACTTCTATTTAACAAGAACGTACCCATCAATCTGTTGGTAAGGACACACGTAGGTACGTCAAGGCTACCCTCATAAGATGAGCCTACCTTCCATTAATTACGTCATGTGACTAAAGACAGAATAACTTTCACTTAGTCACCTAATTTGTTAGCATACTCCAAGCCTAGGAATGACCCTAATTGACGTGGTAGCCTAAATACTCGGTCAAAATAATGAGCCTCCAGGGATCTAGCGCATGTTTGCTTTGATTTCAATGAATATTTCAGGATTTTCAAAGGTATATATTGCTCTATAAGTCTGATAACCAGTCTTACCAAGGTATCGTGTTACCCAGCTAACAGGTCAGATAGGCGCTCCATATAAAATACTGGTATTTAGCCCTCTGCAGCAGAATGATAGATAAGCAAAATCCCGGAATAGCAAAATCCATATGTCCTTCTGCTAATCTATAGCAGAAGGATAGATTTGCATAAAGGCAGATAATGTGCTGTCGTCGTCAAAAAAGATACAAACCCTATTAACCTTTTCAATTTGTGACCTCTTTGCTTTTTTATATCTAAAAATAGCACCGTGTAAATCAGGCTTTAAGTATATTCATGGCATGCGCGTATGCGTGGGAATTAGATTGGTTTAATGTAGGAACGCTGTTTTTTTAGTGAAGTGAATTTCTTAGACGGTGATTCGATACTTGGACGAGAAGGTAGAGTGAAATCAAGGACTCGTCACGCTAAGACTCATTTCGTTACATGGGAGAGAAGACTAATATAGCTCCCTCTGTATTATCTTGCGTTATTTTGACATCTCTCCACATAGGTTCAACACAATACAATATACTTTTGTTTGTTTTGGGGGTAGCCGAGCCTAAGCCTTAGACGACTGCCAAAGCGAACGAATAAAACAGAGGACTGAGAGATTCGGCTCATAGTTTTCCAATAGAAATCAAAAGAGTGTTAGGTAGTTATATGAAATCTGAATGAAAATAGGCGCTCAAAAAACCCGTCTGGCCAAAAAAGGAACGGATTACCTAGTCTGTTAAAAAATTCGTTCAAAACGAACAACGCTTTTTATGGATATCCCGATACGTAACCAAACCCCTTTTGTGGGCTAAAAACATTAAGCCGACGTATATTGATGACGTGTTCGAAGTATTCTACACTTTAGAATGTGGGCAGCGTTAGCATATTTTCTTTTTTTTTGGACATTGAATAAAAACGTGGGAAAGTGGGGTTGCTGAGGCAAAAGACTCATTTTCATTATGCTTTTACTTTGTTTAATAGGTGGTTCACAAACGCATTTTTTGACACCTATATCAAGATTACCTATAGGTATAATCTTGTTTTGTGAGTGACTTCTTACTGGAAGACCAGGGCAAAGACCATTTCAGACACTAATCTACATGGCCCTCACATGATCTGACCAAGATTATAAAAGAGACTGTGACGTCTGAGTTTGTTTCGATTTGATTAAAAAAATGGTTATTTCAAATAACTTAGTTGCGTTACATTATTAAGATTTGGAGTCCCCTTTTATGTATGGCAATGTTTGTGATAGGACACTCCGCTCTTGTATTAATAATTATCAAAAAAAAAAAATGGTTGCCTCTAAAGTCGGTTTTACGGGCGAAGATTTTACGTGACAACGACCGATCATCCGATCATAGTTGAGTGGGAGAGAGACGCAAGGCATTCGGCGGGCCTCTCTCTCGTTCGGTGACTCATCGTAACGTTACCGAGCGTTACACTTTTTCATAAGTGACTCCCAGTCGCAACCTAATTTAAGACGTTGTCACGTCAAAAAAAAAATTAGAAGCATGTATTAAGATGAGAGTACAGATGGTTAAGTTCATATGACCGCGCGGTACAAGATCAAATTAATTAGTGTTTATCGTCTTAGGTCTTATGTACTTAGCCTTTTTAAAAAAAAAAAAAAAAAATATTGTAGTAATTATTGTATTTAGCCTTAAGGCGCTACCTCAAAAATAAATCGTAGCGACTGATCTACTAAGCGAGCGAAAGTGATGCAATTACTTTTGAAACGCAAAAGAAGAGAGATGGCTATAATGTGCGTGCGCTCGGAATAAAACGACGTATGTGCAAAAACGAATTTACTCCTTCTTTAACAAAATAAATGAACTACTTTGAATAAACTTTGATATGATAATTCTCTATGTTTTAAAGTAAATTCCATTGAATAACTTAAGCGTTACGCCGTGTCGAAAAAAGTAAAAAAAAAAAATGGTTGCCTGTAAAGTCGGTTTTACGGGCGAAGATTTTACGTGACAACGACCGATCATCCGATCATAGTTGAGTGGGAGAGAGACGCAAGGCATTCGGCGGGCCTCTCTCTCGTTCGGTGACTCATCGTAACGTTACCGAGCGTTACACTTTTTCATAAGTGACTCCCAGTCGCAACCTAATTTAAGACGTTGTCACGTCAATTAATGTATGTAACTTTGCAATTTTTTTGTATCGAGAAAAATTTATTGAATCGTGTATTCCTTTTACGCGATACTAAGCCAAAAAGTCAAAAAACATATACCAAAATGTTAAATCCCACAAGTTCCACGATAGAAAAACCAAATTTTATTCAATTTACCACTTGTAGTGTACTTTAGGTACACCCTAAAGTATGTGCAGGTGTGTGTGTGTTTGTGTGTGAGGATGAGTGAAGGTGTGCAGTATTGCGTGTGAGTGATTTCTAGTGAAGTCTAGTGGTAGTTAGAAATTATTGTAATCGTCATTGTTTCCGCGAAAACATTCAATATTTCACTCGAATCAAAGTGACTAAGGTAATCCATCCATTAATAATAATTTGTACCAAGTACTAAGTAATTTATTTTTGTAGAATGATATTGAAGATGAATCCGAATACTATTTAGATTAGTGTTGGTGTCGTATTATCGAAAGTTCAATGTTTTTAATCTTCAAACTATCTTCATTTAATTGCATTTATTAATTAATTTCTGATGAAGCCATCAAAATTAATTAGTTAGCGTGAATATTTTGATTTGCCACCTCTTTCGTGTTATTTTCGTGAAACGTGAACAATGAATATTAATTAATTCTTACTGGATTTACAATGTCATCCAGATTGAACTAGTATTGAATGCAGTCGTGGACTACCTACTAAATTCACATTTATGAGTCGGTAAATTCTATACAAATATTTCTTTACGCGATTCATTTAAAGTTAGATTGACAGCTGCATATTTGACAACGTTAAAATCTCAGACCAAATAAAAAACCAAGACAGAGGGCTGTCAACAGTAAAGTGAAGCCGGTTTCGTAAACATGTGTGCACATAGTGAGGTGTAGTTTGATTATAAATGGTTGTAAATGTGTGCGTGTGAGCGTGTATGCACTGAGCGGAGGTGTAGTTTTTGCATGCTTCACTGTATTGTTCACAGCGCTGTCTTGACTTTTTATTTGGTCTGAGGTTTCAATATATGACGAGGTCTATCCTTTTCTTAGGTTTATTGATTGCGTGGGTGAACAATTGACGGTTTAAAGGCTCGCGACGCGAATCGCGCGCGACACAAAGGCTCCGCAAGTCGTGCAACGAGCGGTGCCTTTGTGTCGCGCGATTCGCGTCGCGTGTCGCGCCTGTTTGTAGGAGCCTTAAGACATATATATTCCTCAAAAATAATACAATTCACTTATCATGAGAAATACAAGTTAATCTTAGTACCTGATACACCAACTTATGAAGAACGGTAGGTACTCGTAAATTAACTAGTAAGTAGTAGATGCACAATCTTTTTTTCTTACAGTGCTGTGGGTAACAAGAAAAAGTGAGTGTACCTTTACATAACGTTTAGTATATCAATGTAGTTTTTTTTTCTTTCTTTTTTAAAACATTGCCCCACACTAGGAATTTCTCCTGTATTGTGGGTGCGTTTACAAACATATAAACTCACAAACACGCCAGTAATTGAAATAACAATCACGAAGAATATAAGTAGCCAGTTCACGATTCACCCTTAAGTAAAGTGCAATATTTTACTACGTGAGCCCCAAAAATCTAGAAGGCACAGAAAGCATGTAATTTGAAATTCGGCATCGCGTCGCCGTCGCCATTTTAAGCTAAATAGAAAAAGCGTTCCTACTGGCGCAGTTCTAAATTCAAATTCCCGGGAGCAGACATGTAAATCGCCTAGAACTCTACCGGTGTAGTTCTGAAATCTAATTAGGTACAAACTTTGCCTGGCCCGATTATACCAATGCGTTTAGGTTTAGACGAGTTATTCATAGTTAATGCTTTATGTTTTAGTGGCATTTAACACACTCATAGATTTATAGATATGTCATAGATTTATATCAATGTAATGAAGACATAATTATGAATCATTTGTGAGCCTCGTATAATATATATTTCTTATGTTTCATATACTTAGATTAAGAGATACCTCTGACAGTGTAATAGGAACAGCTTTTCATTTATTGGACTTGTATTTTTAACCGACTTCAAAAAAGGAGGAAGTTCTCATTTCGACGGTATGTTTTTTTTTTTTGTGTGTTTGTTACGCGATTACTCCGCCAATTGTGGACCGATTTTCAAAATTCTTTTTTTGTTCGAAAGGGTATACTCTCAAGGTGGTCCCATTATCATCAAGTTGGAATCTGATGAGAGCATCCCATGGAAATCGAGGGAAACCCTCAAATTTTATAGGCAAAGCTATAGCGATTTGGGTACTTTTTAAAGTAACTTGAGCATTTGCTCTCGGAAATCATCATTTGGTAAAGTGGAGCTGATGATGAAGACCACAGATGGCCATCGGAACTACTCAATGACAAATATTTCACGGGTTGCGATTCGATTACTAAACTATTTATCCTCGTCACAATGCGTATGGTGAGTGGTTGTTGAGGAGTTCTTCTGGTTCTTACTAGGAGAACTCCTCAACAATTAACGTCCCTGCATCGGGAATAGCAATATTTTGTAAAAGGTGATGAGCAGTTGACATTAGGCTATTGTAACTTAGATAAATTACAAACTGACCCACTAAAAAGTGAAAAATAACTTTAATTTCGGAAGTCGGTGTCTTTGGATTTGTATTTTAGTTTTTTGCCACCGACTTCCGAAATTAAGAAGTCGGTTGTGTTTTTTGTAAAAGTTTTTATTTTCCGTTTTGATTCAAGTATTTTCCTGTCCGCTAAGGTCTTTCCTTCCCACTTTTCACTGTAGTGGTATTTGGTAGGCTATCAACTGCGTTAGGGCCTAACGTTAAATAAAAAATAAACAAATTATTCATCTAAAACCATTTTTAGAATTTACCTACCAACCTACACCTGGATAAACTGCCACATTACATAAGTCAAAGGTGTAAAGCTCGCTTCAGGCGGGAATCGGGATGTTGCAATGCACAGTTGCGCCCCTGTACTTTGCCCGTTCAGCGAATTACGTTCATCGCTCCATTATTAACTGCCTCAATAGGTCTTTTGAATACGTCACGTCACGTCACGACGTCACGAACGTAATTCTGCAGGAAACAGGCTGGACTGACGTAACATGATACTGCCCACGCATCACAGCGATTAGCTGTGTGTTAACGTAATGCTCGAGTTGATTAGAATCTAGGCTAGATTCTGAGCTTACATAAGTGGCTAATCATTGGACAGTTAGGTAACACTGTAATATTCTGTAAATAGATATTACGTTAAATGATTTTATTTCTGTAAGGGCGCTTTCCACCATACTTTTATACCTAGAATAAATCTTATCGTGTGAATAAATTTTGAATTTTTGAAAGTTTTTTAGTCAGACGTCAGAATTTTTTGATGCCCTATGATCATTTTGCTTATTTTTTTCATATAAATGTACATATTATTTTAATTATAAATAAATATTATAAATAGGTATTAGCATAAATTATGTAAATATTATAGTTACAAAATATGTCAGACGTTAATTTTATTCCACGTTTAAAATTTATCTGACTTTGGTAAAATCAGCCCTAAGAAGGTTTGCACGAACACGTTTACACGTCAATCGTATTGTAAAAAAAAACTAGATGAGATCGGCGTTTCCTATTACTTCGAAATTATCAGGTTGTATTCAAATACTCTCCAAAGTCAAAGTCAAAGCATTTATTTCAATGAACGTCAAAATTTACATTAAAATAGAACTGATTCTATTCGCCCCTTCCAAAAAGTAGTTTCGTATGCAGAAAAGTGGGCAAGAAAGTCCACCCTCCAGGAATGACGATACCGCATTGTACGTCTTGAATGTACTGAGTCATACAATCAGCTTTGTTACCGCCTTGCTCATTGGCAAATATTAGCTGACTGGCTTTCGTGCTGATACGACAAAACAAAGATTTCGTATTTTAGGGAGTTGCGAGTTTGATTTCGAAACGAGTGAGGTTTGTATTGAACTTTACATAAAACTACCAGTGATCTTCAGCTCACCCTAATTGCAAAACTTAATTTCAATCACAATCTGTATAATGTTGAAGGATATTGCTAATTCATTGCGTATGCTCATCAACAACGTAAATAACGCAATGAATGTTGTTGAACTGTCAAATTGAAGGTCATTGCTACTGATAGTGTGTTACGCAATTACCCAGAAGGTTTGCTATCGCCTTGCTGATTGGCAAATATTAGCTGACTGGCGTTCATGCCGATGCGACATGAGTAGGAGATTTCGTGTTTTGGGAGGTCAGAGTTTCATTTAGAATCGAGCGAGGTTTGTATCGAACTTTACTGAATACCACAACTCAGCTTGAGCTCAGTTTTATAACAAACAATAAGTTGTTTGATTAATGCTTTCCAATTGTCGGGATGGGTTCACTCAAATTCGTGTCTCATTCTTCAAACGGCCATTTCAGATATTGCTCTACATTTGTCTCATGATTCAATCTTACACAATATAAATAAAACCCATGTTGTGTGTTCTTACACAATATAAATAAAACATATGTTGTGTGTACCCTTTCTGAAAATCATAAAACTTACTAGGTAATGTTTTATAATAAGTAATCTTTATCGAAATTTTAACTTGATTCATGATACAACTAATTACTGGACCTACTGCTACTAAAACTCCTGGCGATTACGCTTCTTTTTAGGGTTCCGTACCCAAAGGGTAAAAACGGGACCCTATTAATAAGACACCACTGTCCGTCTGTCTGTCTGTCACCAGGCTGTATCTCAAGAACCGTGATAGCAGTTGAAATTTTCACAGATGATGTATTTCTGTTGTCTCTATAACAACAAATACTAAAAACAGAATAAAATAAATATTTAAGGGGGACTATCATACAACAAACGTGTTTTTTTCGGCGTTTTTGCCTTGTGGTACGGAACCCTTCGTGTGCGAGTCCGACTCGCACTTGACCAGTTTTTTTCTATCCGTGGACAGCGTTGTGGGTTATATTATTACTAAATTGTTTTTGTTATATGTATTAGTCTGTTGTAAGTCCTTATAATGAAACTGTTTGGTGTTTCTTTCAATGAAAAACAAAATAAACAAAACCTTTAAACTTTTGTCAAAGTTTCTTTTCACTCGCACAGGTAATATGGGAATTGCTGGCCTAATTAAATTCCCTCAATATAAAAAAAAAACTTACAAAAGTGTATTATATTAGTACCTCAGTGCAATCAAAAACCTATTAACCTAATTGGCGGAGTTCTTCAGGTCAAGTACGTTATTTTGAAGTACCTGCCTGACCCTTTGTAATTTAACTAGCATTGGACAGTAATTATAGATTCGTCGTAGGCTTCGGGTAGGCGTTGTTTTACTTTTTCGTACTTCCCAGTTGCAGGCGGATTGTAAATTATATCGGTAAAATGTTGCAAGTCGACCGCTTGCAGCTGTTGCAGAAAATATCGAAACTTCTGGTCATCTGAGGTCTTCAATGGGTCAATCACGGCTTCGAATTGGATGAACCATGCACGGGGTATTTCTATCCAGAAAGGTAAGAGCCGCGACTGCACGGACACCGCGCTCACGTCGTAATTCATCTCAGTCAGGATTTTCACTTCTTTCTCTTCGAACCAGGGGCCTAAGAAGGCCACTTTGGCGAATCATAAAAGGATAACATTATACATCATAATGGACAGTTAACTGTAAAGTTGATCGTATCAAATCCCATTTTTGTTTTTTTCTCTCTTCGTTTTAATCATGATCTGGCAGTTTGAGTAGTTTATGCGGCCTACCCAAATGTCCTGTCTTTGGTATTGTTCGTCGAATCGTTGAGCTCCTTAAGTTCTGAGTTGAGCTGCACGGTTACTGACAAATGCGTGCACTGACTGGACAGGTCCGCTCAATCTGTGTGGTTCTTTCCTCAAAAGACCATTTCAGACACTAATCTACATGGTCCTCAAAGATTATGTCCGGATTTTTTATATACACATTGACATTGATGAATTTTATTTAGACAATGACATGAATATTTACTTTGTAAGTAATTTTTATTATTATTTTTTATTTAATTATTGTGAATGTGAGGACTATGTGGGTCATTTCTTCTTTTTTCCTTCTTAGTTTTAATCATGATCTGGCAGTTTGAGTAGATTATGCGGCCTACCCAAATGTCCTGTCTTTGGTATTGTTCGTCGAATCGTTGAGCTCCTCAAGTTCTGAGTTGAGCTGCACGATTTTTGGCAAATGCTTGCACTGATTGGACAGGTCCGCTCAATCTGTGTGGTTCTTTCCTCAAAAGACCATTTCAGACACCAACCTACATGGTCTTCACACGATCTGACCAAGATTTTGTCTGGACTTTAAAAGAGACTGTGACTTCTGAGTTTGTTTCGGCCTTTCTTCTCAGAATAGTCAGTTAGGAAACGCCGACCTCATCTAGTTTAAAAAAAAAATATGATTGACGTGTAAAAGTGTTTGTACAAACCTACTTACAGAAATAAAAATCATTTATCATCATTTATCATTTATCATTGGTGAAGGATTTTTCAGTTATTTTTTTTGTCTATGCTAAAATACCAATCAATCCAATCCAAATCTCTTTGACTGTCTTCGTCATATTATGGTTCATAATGTTATCCTTTTATGATTCTGCCAAAGTGGCCTTTTTAGGCCCCATGGTAGCTTGCACCACACAAAAAAGGTCTTCTTATAAGCGTTCCGTTTTAAAATTCGGGGTCACCAATTGTTCGGAATAAAAGGATTGTGTAGAAAATATTTTTTAATTCGTTGTTAGTGAAAAAAATCTATTTCTTCTTCTTTTTCCATAAACAATCTGTTGCAATACGTTGAAGAAGGTTGCGCTCCCATAGATATTTCGCGATTAAAATATTTTTAATATCTACAGTAAAATAAAATTACCAATCAATCTGCCATAAGTAATAATCTTCTCAACTATGTTGGGGTCAGCTTCTAGTCTAACCGGATGCAGCTGAATACCTGTATTTTACATGGAGCGACTGCCTATCTGAACTTCACAACCCAGCTATACGATAGCCCTTGGTATGACTGGTTGTCAGACTTTCGGGCTTTTGACGACTCGTGACGACTGTCAAAGATCCAAGAATGACAGCCCGGACCAACAGCTTAACGTGCTTCCCGAGGCACGGAGGGGTCTCGGTATGTAAAGATGGTCACCCATCCACAGACCGACCGCAGAAAGCGCAGCTTAACCTGATCGATCGACCCGTGCGGCTGTTATTACTTAGCTACGAGCTCCCATCGGCTGGCTCCAAATATCTGCTTTTAACCGATCTACGGCAAATTCATATAATTAATGCTTTCAATTCTAAATTTTAATTACGGTGTTTGTGGTTTTGAAATTATTCTGTATGTCGTAGTATATTTCGAGTAATACAAAGCTTTTCAACGCTCATGGTAATTTTTAGTCCCCTGCGGATTGCGACCGCGAGCACTGAAATATACTCGGCGAATGCATAGTAAAGTGCACCACGATACGATCTATGGAAGCAAGTTGCTTTTAACTTAGTGTTTAAGTAACTTACTGGAACAACCCTTGGGAAAAGAAAAACTACCCACTTATAACGAAATTGTTTGTTTTAAGAAACTGGCTTTAGTTTTTGTAGAACATGGAAAAATCTATAAAAAAAACTAACGTGAACGAAGCAGTACGATGCTTTACTAGAATTAGGTACAGTCGCCAGCACGTCAAGCTACTACAATCTGTCTAATTAGTATAATAGATTTTCAATTTATCGCTAAAGCATAAGGTTCAAAGTTGATTGGGAAAATTTTACAATTTCGGGTAGCTTGATATGCTGGCGTCTGTACTACTATCAGTCTCAATCAGATCTATACACGGAAAAGGATTCATTTTATTACCTACAATAAGGTCTTTCATATTTTTTTTAAACCTTTTTTTTAACTTTAAATTGAAAGGCTAAGTAATAACATTAGTTCGTTAGTCTCGTGGCTGAGCGTGGAGGTTTTCCATTTGGAATTTCTTAGTAGCCCGGAGTTTGGAAGATGACGGTGTGATACCCCCGTACTCCGGAAAGCACGGACCTGTCTGTAATTCCTATGAATGACACAACACAATGACATTGATAGATCTACATTTGTAACTTTCGTTATGGGTAGTCGGAAGTCCGAAAGTCTGACACCCAGTCTTACCAAAGGGTGTTACCTAGTGAGGTTGTGGAGGTCCGATGGGCAGTCACTCCATGTTAAGAACTGGTATTCAGCTACATCCGATTAGACTGGAAACCGACTCGAACATAGGAAAAGGCTAGGCAGATAATGATATAGGTATTCATTAAATCTACATATACACAGACACCTACAGTATAATGGGACAAAGCTTGTGAACAATATAAACGTACCTACTATGTTTTCATAGTTCTGAACTTAGGTACAAAGTATCATAAGTGTCGATCTAACGTCATCTTAATTATGTTGGAGTACACTTCTGACGTTACTGCAACTGTTGAACTTAGTTTGAGAGTCCTACAATTAAGATGAGTGAACGAGTATTATGTAAGTTATTAATTTAATGAGACATAACAATCTTGTAAGGTCATCTACAAAATAAAAAAGTAAGTAAGTAGTAAATAGTACCTATAACTACTTAACTATCATAAAATTTATCACATTAAACATAGTGTTCTTCCTCCTCTCTCCTACTATCTATGCTGTGCCTGACAGGGTCCATAAATTGTGACTAATATAATTATTTCCATACCAACTATATACATTACTAGCTGCGCCCCGCGCTTTTACCTGCGTAAATGTCGATCCCGTGGGAATATCGGGATAAAAAGTAGCCTATATATTAATCCAGAGTGTCAGCTTCCTCCATACAAAATTTCATCAAAATTGGTCCAGCCGTTTGAGCGTGAAGAAGTAACAAACATATAAACACACCCCCACACACACTCACAAACTTTCGCCTTTATAATATTAGTGTGATGGTACGCAATAAAGAATTGAGAATTGAATTGAAAAACCATCAATTAATTGATTATGCTAGTGACATACTAGCATAATTCCTCTGCTGGGACACAGGCCTCCTGTCCTTGAGAGTGAGTGGGCTATGATTTATCACGTGGGCCAAGTGCGGGTTGGTAGATGTCACATGGTCTTCGATTTTTTGGTTTTAAGACATGCCGGTTTCCTCACAATGTTCTCCTTAACCGTTTTGAGAGCAGCGTTGATTGAATTATTTACGCAAATTAAAGCGCCTGTCTGGGTTCGCACCCACGACCTACAATTCGTGGGTCGGGGCTGACGTACTATGCACAGCCTAAACCGTTTTGTTTAATTTATATCCAAAGTGAGCATTAAAAAAAGAGTTTTGAAAATTCAGTCCCAAAAGGAGTTAAATAGGAAAAGTTGGTATAGAAGTTCGTCATTATTGCCGATATGAGAATTCTCAGCAAGCACACGAGTACTTGTAGGTACTGTATTTTCTCTTCTTAAGCCGTTAGATTCTATAGAGTTTAATGAAAACCTAAATCGTAATAAACCTTTATAACCCTGTTGAGTCGGCGGAGCATCGCGAACATCCTAAGTTGTGGTAAATATAGATTACCTAAGCAACAAGGTTGGTAGCGGAGTTGACTGCCAAGATGCGCCAGATATCGGGTGTAATAAATCAAAAAGACGCCTAACGAGGCTATTCACTTGTTCTCCCTGTAATCGTGATAATTTTTTAAAAAGTAAACCTTACCTTAGAACATTCTGGTTACGGAGATATTGAAGGTCAAAATTCCAAGGCAACAAGTACCCTTAAACACAATGTTTTACGTGCGTTATATTGCGGCTCCGTGATGGGTCTTTTTACAACCTGTATTTTCTAACGTATCGTTACTCGAAAAGGCTCTTTAAATATCAATAAGAAAGAAGTAACAGAAAATAATTATTAAAAATCTCACATATTGCGCCTTTGTGGAAGAGAAATAAATGTTTTATTTATTATTATTACTCTTTCAGATAAAATGGCATTTAAAATGAAACCAATCTCGATTATCTTTTTGTATTCAAGTGCTGTGGTGGCCCAGTGGTAACGGCCCCGACTTACGAGTTATAGGTCGTGGGTTCGAATCCCGGCAGGCGCTTTCATCATAATTATCATAAACAGCCTATAATGTTCCCACTGCTGGGAGACAGGCCTCCTCTCTGTGAGAAGGAGTGGCCGATTTCCCCCACGCGGGCCCAGTGCGGATTGGTAGATGTCACATGTCTTCGAATTTTTGGTTCTAGGACGCTTTACTTTGTGTAAATTATATCATCACCACTGCTCTCAAAACGATGAAGGAACACATCGTGAGGAAACCAGCATGTCATAGAACCTAAAACTCGAGGACATGTGACATCTACCAACCCGCACTGGGCCCGCGTGATAAATTATAACCCACTCCCTCACAGAGTGGAGGCCTGCGTCTCAGCAGAGGCTACGATTATGTATTTAAGTAAAAACTCTAAATATTAATAGCTGGTTGGACTGACTCGAACGTTCAAAGGTAAGAAATATTAAAAATAAACGGGTCACGAAACTGACATACTGAAGCGGAAAATAAATTGCAAAACTAAAGCGAATGTATTTTTTGAAATTTTAAAGCCACGCAATGTTTCAGCTGACAGGACTATAAGTTAACAAGAATAACGAGAAAATATCGATTGACGAGTAATAATGGTTGACTTTTATAGACAAATTGAGAGAATGTTTTGCAATAAAATAAATAAATTGTGGCTTAAAAAAGGTGATAGAGCATTGAAGGTAATGTTTTCAGGCAATACCTTAATAGTTTCAAATTAGTAGGATACTTTTCACTACGCTGTTGGTCCCGGCTGTCATTCCTGGAATTTCAACAGTCATTACAGGTTGCAGAAGCCTAAGGTTCCAAAGTCTGACAACCATTCTTATTAAGGGGTCCTGGTACTCAGGAACTGAGTTGTGGAGGTCAGATAGGCAGTCACTCCATGTAAAATCTGGTTAGACTGGAAGTCTCCTCCAACATGATGAGATTAATCCCATTCTTAAAGATGTGAATAACGTCGTGTGCTACACATTATGTAATCTCTTTCTTTGCAATTTTTGTGTAACTGTTTGTTTCCCGAAATAAATCTATATATATAAAATGGTAAACTGACTGATTGTTGATATATCAACGCACAGTCTAAACCGCTGCTCCTAGAGACATGAAATTTGGAGGGTGTGTTCTTTGTGAAGAGTAGGTATCCACTAAGAAAGGGTTTTTCGAAATTCCACCCCTAAGAGGGTGAAATTTCACGCGGACGAAGTCGCGGGCAGAAGCTAGTAAATAAATAAACATAGTTGGAAAAGGGCTAAGTAGATGATAATGACTTTTCACTGACTGCCCCGTTGGTCTCGTGGTTGCAAGCGCGACTGCTGAGCGTGGGGTTCGATTCCCGGGTCGGACAAAGTGTTATTGGGTTTTCCATTAGGAATTTCTTAGTAACAGTCCGGAGTTTGGAAGTTGGCGGTGTAATACCCCCGTGCCTCGGAAAGCACGTAAAGCCGTTGGTCCTGCGCCTGAACTCTCCCCGGTCGTGTCGGATTCCCGTCCCATCGGACTATGGGAGGAAAGGAACAGGGAGTGCACCTGTGTTTGCGCACACACTTGTGCACTATAATGTCTCCTGCGTATCAAGCTTATCTCCATTGAGATTGGCCACCGTGACCGAAAACGGTCGGGGAGGCTATTATTATAATGACTTTTCACTATGCATTATATCGCTATCAATATCGTTATTTTTTCTCTTTAATTGTTTGATGTATTTTTTATGTTATGTATTTTTTTTTGAAAATCGCGCGCGGGATACCGCCACGGCAAGTTTGTGCTCAGTGTTATTAAATGTTTAAAAATAGTAAAATCACATAAACTGTCATAAAATTAGTACGATAACAAACTAAACTGTGTTGTGTACATGTGGAAGTGTTATAAAAACTTAAATACTGCAGTGAACATCAATATTAAGTATATATGTAACTCCCATAAACTCGATTCTACAAACTTATCAAGTGTTACAAACTATATAACAGTGCTCAATGTGCAATTTAATACAGTAAAAACTCAACATAAACACGCTAAAAGTGTTAAAAAGCAATAAAAAAAAACAGAAAAGTAAAACATAGTGTACAAATCAAACAAAGAAAATGACCTTTGGACTTCATTATAACATTTTGTATTCAAAAACTGTTTAACGAACTTTTTAGTGACAGAAGTATCAATAGCTTAGGTAATTTGAACACTGTAATCAACGTTCAAATGGCTCGATGCGCTAAGTGTTGACATACGACCGATTCGCATGAACAGTACCAGGTTCGAGCCCCGCCAACTGAGATCTCTTTTTGTGATTTGTATAACATTATTCTCTACTACACAAGAAAGCGTACCTGGTTTTGAGACCCATAGAAACGTAGCGCAGTAGCGCAGTGGTTAAGCAACGGTCAAAGTCAAGAGATCGTACGTTCAAACCTTGCATAAGAGACTACTTTTTGCTTTTATGCTTCATGGATTATTAATTTATTATAAACATCTAGATGATAATTTGAACATTTGGTACATGATTTTTTTCTTTTTTTGACATATTGTTACATTACTTTATTATTTAAACTGCCGCCACATAAAATGGAAATCTTTGATAGGGACAATATTACTGTCCGAAAACCAGTAAAGGC
Source organism: Oligia fasciuncula (assembly GCA_963082905.1). NCBI lineage: Eukaryota > Metazoa > Arthropoda > Insecta > Lepidoptera > Noctuidae > Oligia > Oligia fasciuncula. The sequence continues at coordinate 6,570,860 of OY720395.1, read as the reverse complement.
CAACTCAATGGATGATATTTTCAATGATAACTTAAGCAGAAATTCGACGTTAATGGACACTACAATGATGAGTTTGCCTAACACTTCAATAAATGACAGTGACAGTATTGTGTGCTATAAAGACACAATTAGGAGATTGACGCTGGAATTAGAAAGCGCCCATAAGGAGATTGAGAACTTAAACATTGAAAATTTTCGGCTAAAAATGGACATAGGCCAATATATAAAAGTTGTTGAAACATATAAGAAAGTAAATATAGCGGAAACGAAGAGTTTTTCACCGAAATCGGCAAGAAAAAGAAACACTTTAAGAACGAGCTGCTTTTCTACACCGACAAAGTTGAGTATTAATCCTAATATGAAACATCAACAGGACACTCCCGTAACACAGACCCCAAACGATGTTGGCGACATATCGTTCAATACAGCAGGATCAATATGTAGTTCTCAGGGAATACATCATGCAAAGTCGCCGCCAAAGATCAGCGGTCAGAATCCCAGCGAGTGTACGAAACCGAGTGACTACGACTCTCGATGTAAAAAGTCTTCATTATGGCAAGAAAATAACAACAAACAAAACGAACAGTTTAAACAAAACAAAATATGCATTTTGAGTACTAATAAACAGAACAAGACAACGTCTATAGCAGAAGATACGATTGAGAGGCAATTTGACTTTTGTCACTATCTTACAACAGGAGGAGCCACATGTAATCTGCTAGAAGGGTTATGCAATAAACTTGAGGATTATACGAAGAGTGATTTTTGTGTAATTTTTATTGGTGAACAGGACTTTAAAACTAGTAATAACTACTTTAAACTTATATTAGACATAAGGAATACTCTCAGTGCCATAACACATACTAACATTATTATCTGTTTGCCAACATATAAATATAATGCTAATTCAAATATGTATAATTGGCGAGTCATGAGCTTTAATCAACTTTTGTATGAAGATATTAGGAAACATAAGTATGCATATGTGTTGGATTCAAATGCAAATATCGAGTATAACTACAACATATTCTTTAGGCAATCTGGTCAACTAAATAACTTTGGACTGCGTACCGTTTTTGTTAGTCTTCTCAATTTAATTATGAACATACAATATTTCAATACTCAGTCTTCAAGGAATCACCTAATTACATTAACGACCCATGAACCCACACATGTGCTAGAAACAGAAAACCAGTTTTTTCGTTAGTAATAGTATATACGTGATGCATCAGAATATAGCAGGCCTTTTAAATAAGACAGATGCTTTAACTGTTTGCCTACAGGAATTAGAAGCAAAGAACATTAATATTGTCGCACTGTGTATTACAGAGCATTTTATGATGTCAGGTTACGAAAGTCACTTAAAGGTACCTAATTATTGTTTAGCATCAGTGTTTTGTAGAAAAAATAGTAAGCGTGGTGGTGCCTGCATCTTAATTAGAAACGGGCATCAATGGAAAGAGGTGCCGCAGATAGCGAAGTTGTCAATAACTGGAGTAGTTGAGTGTTGCGGTGTAGAGCTTATACAGTATAATATTATTATTTTATGTGTATACAGAGTACCAAAAACAAATAATATAAATACATTCTATGGGGTGTTAGAAAAAATATTACGAATCATATGTAAAAAAAAAAATGTGCATATTGTAATGACGGGAGACTTTAATATTGATGTCATGAAGAAGAATAATATTGTATTGGAATTTGAATATCTGTTACTAAATTTCAATCTTACATTAGCATTAAAACAACCAACCAGGATACGTAGCCAAACGTGCATAGACAATATCGCACATAACTTTAAAACCAAATGTAAAACTGAGGTGACTGAATTTGCACTTTCAGACCACACAGCTCAAATAATACAGTGCCCCGTGGAAAAAACTGCGATTTTAAAATATTGGCGCGTAAAAAGACGTGATTTCAATGCAGAGAATATGATTAAATTTAAAGATTGTTTAAAACAAATGACTTTTTCAGAAATTTATGAAACGGATAATCCTAATGACGCATTTGACATATTTATTGACACGTTTAAACTGTTTTATGACCTATGTTTTCCGTTTAAATGGACAACTATAAGGGTGATAAGGAAACCTAAATGGATATCACACGGCATAAAATTATGCAGCAAAAAGAAACGGCAATTGCTGTGGAATTATAGACTAAAACCAAATATAACGAATAAGGCAAGTTTCTTAAACTACAAAAAAAGGTTTAACAAAATTATGCAACTTACTAGACGTGCCCAAAACAATTATTCTATAAAAACCTCTACCAATAAGTCAAAAACTACCTGGAATATAATAAACAAATCAAAACCGTGTTTCCCTAAAGAGTCCATTAGACAGATCAATTTAGATAATAAAGTATTAAATGACCCTCAAGAAATAGCAAACGCATTTAACGATTTTTTCGTTGACAAAAATCAACCCATTCCATATTCAGGAAATAATACAGTAAATATAACAACACGTCAAGATTCAATTTATGTTGCCCCCAGTATACCTATAGACATTAAAAACATTATAAAATCACTAAAATCCACAAATAGTACAGGTTATGACGGAATTTCTACGAAGGTAATCAAGTATGTATCTGACTTTATATGTAACCACTTGAGCTATCTCATAAATCTGTGTATATGTTCAGGTGTATATCCAAATGCCTTGAAAGTGTCTATAGTAAAGCCGTTATTTAAAAAAAAAAAATAAGGAACACATGGGCAATTATAGACCAATTGCACTCATTCCGATCATATCAAAAAATTTTGAAAAGTATATCTATAAGGAGTTGTACTCATACCTGGAAAAGAAACACATATTAATCGATGAGCAAAAGGGATTTAGGAAAAACAGGACAACCAATATGGCTATTTATGACTTCTTGCATAAGGTAATGATAAATATGGACGCTAGAATCCCAGTATGCGCTATTTACTGTGATATGACGCAAGCCTTTGACTATGTTAACCATAACATTCTACTTCAGAAATTAGAGGCATATGGTATAAGAGGAAACATACTTAACCTTATAGAGTCTTACCTAATTAACAGAAAACAGTACACAGAAATATCAAAAATAAATATTAAGACAAAAAGAGAGGAAATTTACATATCTGGCGAACGAACGCCTATTTACGGTGTCCCACAAGGGGGCGTGCTTGGATCACTATTATTTATCCTATATATCAATGACCTGCCTGATGCTATTGACTACCCCATGACCCTATTTGCAGATGACAGCACAGTGACTATAACATGTAATAATAAGGACGTTTATGAATATGACATTAATAAAACTATTAAATCAATAATATCATGGTTAGATAGGAATAATCTAAAAATTAATTTACATAAGACGACGATAATGCATTTTAGTCAACGGGTTCATGCCGATAGTGACATTAAAGCCCTCTACAATGGCACAGTATTAAATAAAGTCGACGACACAAAATTTCTTGGTGTAATGATAGACGCAAAACTGAACTGGAAAGCGCACATTGAATATATAAGCAAAAAACTGAGCTCATTCACTTATGTCTTGTATAAACTGTCCTCAGAAGTTAACCCAGATGCTTTGGTGACGGCCTATCATGGATTGGTGGCATCACTTCTGCGCTACGGTATCATATTTTGGGGTAACTCTACAGACAAAGAAATAGCGTTTAAAGTCCAAAAGAAATGCATTCGGGCTATGTTTAAACTACAATCGACAGAAAGTTGCAGACCATTGTTTAAAAAACACAAAATATTAACTTTACCGTCTTTATACATTTTTGAAGTTGCATCCTTTGTAAAGTCTAACCCCCAACTCTTTCCACGACGATCTGACATTTTTCCGCGAAACAGACGTGACAATAGTCAAATTTGCCTACACTCGGCAAAAACTGCCCTCATGGGGAAAAGCTTTTTTTGTATGGCCCCGAAAATATACAACAAAATACCACAGTCATATAAAGCCATGACAACAAATCAATTTAAAAATAAGATTCGAAATCTACTAACAGATAAATGTTATTATAATTTAAATGACTTTTTGACAGATACCTTTTGACATGATTGAACTTTTATATTATTTCTGACTAATATTATTCTCATAAAATGTAATAATGTAATGTAATGTAATGTTGGTGAACCCGTATTTAGTCTTTGCTTTATTGAAGTAATTATCTATTTGTTATCTATAAAAAATAAATAAAATTTGTACGCCTAGTCAGGCAAAACATGTAAGGACTTGTTACCTATATTTAAGATCTTGCATGCCTAATTTGTATGTAAACGCATGTTTGACAAATAAATTATCTTTATCTTTATCTTTTATCTTTATCTTTACTGGTGTACAATATAAATAAATATATAATTATATCTTTCAACAGTCGTCTAAACCCAGAGCGTGTACGATGCTGACATAAATAATGTTTCTTTTTTGTAATCTATCCGTGGCATAAGACGACAGAATCCCTCGTTCCGTAGATTGTTAGACAAACTAATCAGTTGGAAAATATCGGATATCCACCAAAATAAAAACACTTTTCATAAAAATAATATCGTAAAGGGTCTAGGGTTTCCCAAGACTGAGATGGCCGGCACATTGCGTCCGCAATTTACCGTGGAATGACGTCACTGAAACGTTGTTTATGAAAGTAAGTTAGTGTGTTTTATTTTAGAGAGTTTTTCACACTGTGAAGTCAAACCTCCGGTGCCATTATTTTCATGAAGACCGTGCCAGTTTTTTTTTTTGTAATAATAACATTACTTTGTTTAGAATCTTCTTTAGGCAATTTATTCAAGCACTAATCATCATCTGCCTAGCCATTTCCCAAGTCTGTTGGGGTCGGCTTCCAGTCTAACCGGATGCAGCTGAATACCAGAATTTTACATGGAACGACTGCCTATCTGACCTCTACAACCCAATTACTGAGTAATACGATACCCCTTTGTAAGACTGGTTGTCACTTTCGGGCTTCTGACGACCCTTAACGACTGTCAAAGATCCACGAATGACAGCCAGGACCAACGGCTTAACGTGCTTTCCGAGCCACGGAGGGTTTTCCCATCCACAGACCAACCGCGGCAAGCGTAGCTTAATCTGATCAAATTATTTAGCCATGGGCCCAAACAAATCTAGTCTATACATAGCAAAAAAGAACAGGCGTTACCAAAACCTATATAAAAAAAAAGTAAAACCTACCAAAAAACATTGTTAGAAACACCTAAACTGAACAAATAAACAGAAAAATCTGATAAATAACCTTTATATCTACGATCTATGTATAAAAGGTTTTTGAGTGCTTTTATAGCTACAAGACGTTTAGGCTATGAATCATTCTAAGCGGATAATGGCTCTGTAAGTTAGTTACCGGCTAAATGAAATGAGAATTTTGCGATATATAATATGCGCAAGCAAAAAAAAGAAGAAGAAAATGAAGATCAACAAATTATGCTAGAGTAAAAATTTGAAATAATTATATGAAATGGGAATTTTGTAATTTAGTAAAACGCGGAGGTTACGTTTTTAACTATTTTGATGAAAAAAAAAATCAGCTGTTTCCTACATTTATGTTCGCGTAACTCGTCAAAATGTGGGAACAGCTGCTTTTTTTCGTGATTTCAGGTTTGGTCCCATCTTAAAAGTTGTTCGTAATGATGAGTACAATGACCCCTTCAGATATTTCGTATATGAATAGATAGACCTTTTAAAGTATTACCTGCGCATAATGTAACTTTCACTTATTTATAAGTAGTGAGGCGCTTGCACTTAAATTTGCAATTTACTAATTGTAAAGTAACATTGTACCTATTCATTGTTGAAAAGCCTAATCTATACTAATATTACATATAAAGAGGCAAAATTTTGCTTTTGATAGCCCAATTCTTGAAAAAGGCTATAATAGGCTATTTAACATCACGCTATGACCCTTAGGAGCCGTGTACCAACCAGAATTCAGTTTAAATTTGAATAACGTCACCTACAAACTACAGTCCTCAATTTCCCGAAATGACAATGTTTATGTTCTGTCGACGATAATAATAACATGCTTCTGTACTACCTACTCACAATTCAGGTGTTTTGTGGTCCAAAACATGGTAAGTACAGTCACGAGCATAAATATACCCACCCTTTCGCACCGCATCGCCTACGCGCGCTATTACTTTCTTTCGCTTAGTGTTCTTTCTGACTTTTTTTTCTTTTGTTCGGCTCCTGAGAGTCTTAACGAAATGTTAAATAGCCTATAGCCTTTCTCAAGAATTAGGCTATCAAATGCAAAAATACTTTTTAAGCCAAATTCGTAGTTCCAGATATTACCGCGTTCAAAGCTATTTTCTCAAATTTGCAAGCGATATTTAAGAGGAAATCGCTTTTGAATGTAATAATATTAATAATTAATAATATTAGTAATAATTATTGTTATTATAAATTTATTAGAATCGGTCGGTACTTTAAAAAGTTTGCAGGCATTTTACAAAAATATATAGGTACCAGAAATGGTAAATAAGAGGATTTTTTTTAATGATATGTAATATGCATATACCTGTCTTTCCATATTATTATGAATAAATCTACAATACACCTACAGTTACACTTATATAAAATTCAATCAAATGATTTGATTGAATTTTATATAAGTGTAACTCACTTGTGGTCGTGACTGTACCTGCAGAATTAATATTCAGAATCTTCCCCGAGTACCTGAGGTTTACGTCGGGTTGACAGTTTCTAATTACTTATGGACATTTGAGCCCTTTAACATGTTTGTTGTGATTGTCTTGTGGATTTTGGGTCGAATTTGTTAAATCATTTTGGTCGAGTTTTGATAAGTTGTAATGCCTACACAGTTAGAGTCAGGACATTAACCATTTATTATTTGTTTTTATGTAACTGGACTTTTGGGATCCGCAATTATACGATCTCATTTAAAAAAAATAAGTAACTCAAAGTAAAACAGGTACGGTATACTAATCAATTTTTATTTTGCATAAGTGTAACTTACTTGTAGTCATGACTGTATTTGAATGAATGAATGAATGAATTGCACCGATCCCAGCGTGGTTAAACCAGACTCGATTAATCGAATGAACCCCAAGATTCGCACTAGCTCCTGTAGCCTCATGTTCATGGTGCTACAGCGACCATTGCATATCAAGGAATAGACCGGGGGGCGCGTTAATGGTAGGGAAGACGTGCCCGTAGGATAGGTAAGGATTTAAGAGCCTACCGGATATGCATCCTAGAGTAAGCATTGGACTAGTGGAGAGATGGGTAATTATTATCTATGGATGGGCATCTTTTATCGACCTTGCCGCTTGGTTGGTTCAGGTCGAGCTTCCTCGGTGCGTCTTTTGGCGAGCTTCTTCTGCTTTCTCGGTTCTTTTGTATGTCATTGCTCAGCTGTGTTGTGTTAAATGTTGCTGTTGTCAATGTCTTCGTCGGAAGTTTCGCTACTATCCGTTTCCAGTTTTTTGTAAATCTCGCTAGCAGCGATCTTGATTTTACTTCTATCTTCTGCTGTATCCATCCAAAAATTGGTTCCCTTGTCGAAGTACTTCATGTCCTGTTTTAAATTGTCGTTCCATGTGTAAATAGGTCGGCCGACCTTCTTGGATTTGGCCTTGTACTGCATTGCTGCGTGCAGTAGATGTGGTTTGCGGCGCCTGTAGACATGTGCGAGGTAGCACATCCGGTGGTTCTTGATGCGTTTGGTTACTGTTTTTCCGTCTAAGATTTCATGCATTTTCTTTTGTCTTGGTTTATTCCTAGAGTGGTTAATCAAGTCTCTCATGATAACTCGCTCATATCTTCTGAGTCTTGACCTGTTAGCTTTGGTAAGTGCCGATACTTTCAGACCATGTATCATACACGGTACGATCACCATTCGGTACATGAGTCTGGCTAATTTCCAGTCCATATTTGAGTTATTTATGAATGGTAGTAATGATTTGGCGTTTTTCATGGCCTGTTCGCAACGTTTTTTTATAGTGCTTTTTCTGCTTAATGCAGATGTTATGTATGTCCCTAGATATTTAATTTCGTCACATGTCGGTATACTTATTCTATTAAGGGTTACGTGTGTCGTTTTCTGTGTAGTTATGGGGTCCCTAATTAGTATTTTTGTTTCATTTATTTGGAGGCCTACATTGTCTAGTAGGGGTTTAATATGGTATAGGATACCTTCTAACCTTTCTAGGTCATCTGAAATGAAGATAAGGTCGTCCGCAAATGATAGTACTAGGGGGAGTGAGATTTCGCGATCCTGGTCGAGTTTTATTAATTGGGTTTCCTCTTCGAGGGTTCTAAGGACTTCGTCAATGACCAGTGTAAACAGGCGAGGGGACAGAGGGCAACCTTGTTTGACTCCCTTGCCTTTGATAATCCAACTGCTTTGCTGTCCACACCATTTGATGCATGTTCGTTCATTCAAGCATACCTTGATTATCCTGTTGGTTAGCGATTTGTTGGTTCGTTGTAATAGAATATCCCTCAGTGCATTAAGGTCGACATTGTCAAAGGCCTTTTCTATGTCGAGGGCAAGCACATAAGTTCTTTTACCTGCCCGCCATTCTTCGTCTAAGACCCTTTTAAGTGTAAACATATGGTCGTCTGTTGATCTATTGTTTAAAGAGGCCGCTTGATAGCTTCCCAGTTCCGATATTGTCTCGTCTAGTTTTTTAAGTACGTAGGAGGCGTAAATCCTGTAACCCGTGTTGCAAACCGATATGCGGCGATATTCATTCGCATTTTTAGGGTTATTATTTTTTGGAATTGGTATTTGTACGGTCTCCAGCCACGCGTCGGGTGCTTCGTTCTGTGTCCAAGCTTTTTTCATGTGTTTGGTGACGGCTTCTTGTAATATTTCTGGCATTGCTTTGTACAGCTCGATTACCACTTGGTCAGTTCCGGGGGCTGTCCCGTTCCGCATTTTATTAATTATTCCCATTATGTCATCTGCAATGGGACCGTCACACTGTACTTCGGTTATCGGGTTTTTTATATTAACTGTTGGTATAAGATGGCCCTCGGATTTTTTTAGTATTTGCTCCCATTTGGTCATCGGTATATAAGTGGATCTTTTTCGACGTTTTGCTTGAAGTTTGTTTCTACTGTAAAAAAGTATAGCATCTGCATGCGTTTTGCAGGGTGGTTTTTCCCCAGTCCATTTAGACAGGCCCTGCATGCTTTTTGCTCTTCCTGATATTTGACCTTTTGAAGTGTTGCCTGACATTCTTTTACTAGGTTGTGCCTATTTGGGTTATCAGGTTGCCGTCTTTGTAGGAATTTGGCTTTTTGTAGTTTAGCAAGAGCTAGCCGATGCTCCCTGGAGAGAACTGGCTGAAGAATCAGAGTTTCCTGGGCAGCCGCTTTTAATACTTCCGTTATGGTATTCCAGGGTATTTCGATGTTTTTGTCCGTTGAGTTGATTCCTATATCTTTTAGTTTTTTTGTTATACAATCTTGGTATTTTGTTTTCGTGAATTTACTATTGAGGGATTGATAATAGCACTGTTTATAGTTGAAGTCCTTGGCCGCAATTGTTGTTTCCTTCGCGGCTTGCTGTTGTCCTTGTGCATTAATGTGTTTGGTGTTTACTTTTTTGTTTGAAGTTCGGTTTGTTCTTAGCCGACCCCAGATTATTTTATGGTCGGAAGTGCCCCTATCGGCCCATTCGCCTTTAATAAGTTCGAAGAGTTTCTCTGTTGCATGTGGCGTTATAATGTGTTCCAATTGGGATTTCTGAGTGCCCTTTGACCATGTTATCCTGCATGATGATCTCGCTTTTGTAGTTTCTATTTGCAGTTTTTCCCTGTTGGCTATATCCATTAACATTTCCCCGTTGTAGTTAGAAAAGTCATGGTGTAGGTTTTGGTGGATCAGTCCTTTGCGTTGGAAACTTTTTGTATCATGTCGACCAATATGAGCGTTGAAGTCGCCAAGAATTATTAAGGTACATTTCCTTGGTTTTTGTCTGATCAAGTTTAATAAGCCTGTGAAGGATCTGTTTGCTATAGATGTACAACTGTTGATGTGAGAGTTGATTATATACAGTTGAGCAGGCTTGTCGTTTCCCCTGTTAACTTTAAGAGTAGCTGACATCGCGTCTGTATCCTTTTTTCTGTTGACTAGTTCAATTTGGGCATCTTTTCTGATTAGAATTGCAAGTCCCCGGTGTGTTTTACCTGAGGTTCCATAGAGGTGCCATTCGTAGTGTGTAGAGTTGTATGTTCCAGAGTTCATACCTGTTTCTTGTATGCCCCTAATTGAGAGTTCAGCGTCAATTTTATCTTTTTTGGTCGGTTTTGAGGCCCCACGGACGTTCCAGGTTGCAATACGCAATTCTGAGCAAGTATATTTTGTTGCGGTAGTCGGCTGGTTTCTAAGTATTGTGAACCCAGTAGCATCTGCGACTACATCTGATACCTGTGTATACATTGATGTTTGTTGTTCATACTGTGTTCCAACGCTAGCTAATTGAGGGCTGTTCGTTTGAGACTGGGGTATTATGGGTTGACCTTGCTTAACCCGTGCGTTGTACTGGTTAGTTATAGGCTTATTATGCTGTGTTATTTTGACGTTGTTTGATTTTTGCATAAGATCTATCGGGTTGCTGTTGTAATGCTCGTCTTCAGTCATGACCCAGCTATCATAGTGCTGGTCCTTGTAGCGGATGTGTATGTTGCCGGGTACTGGTTCGCCGGTAGGTGAATACACTAGTGTGTGTCTTGTATCCGTGTGCACGTGCAGATTTACAAGATAGAACTCGGACGCGGCGATTAAGATGTCCTCTCCTCCCCAGAAGGTCTTGTTAAACTGCATGGTTATGTATTTTGTTATCCTTTGTTCCTGGGAGAGATTGCTGTTAGGGAAAAATTCTTGTATATTATTTAAAAGTGCTAGGCGAATTCTGTCGTCATTTCGATGTTCCCGTACATATGAGGCGAGGTCCTTGCGGACAGACACGTGATCGAAAGTTAAACCCATTACATTATTTATTTGATGGGCTATAGCCCTAAATAGGCAATTGCCGTCTTTTGTCATACGCACCATTATGCCCATTTTTAAAGACAAAAGCCTTTTGTTTATATGGTATTGCAAGACTTTCTCAGCGAACATGTGCCGTGTGGCTTTTTGAGAAACAATAAAGCTGACAGGGGGCGCCTCAGATTTATGAGCTTTGCTATTTTTTGTTACTTAGCTTAACCTTTTTCCACTTCGAGTCGCGCACGTGTACAAAACTTGACTTACAGGCCAGGAAATATTTAGCTTGTTCAAGGCAGTTTTGGTAGTTTAGTACAATGTTAAATGAAGAAAAGCGTGGAATGCGAATTCTAGAGCGATACCGTATTTTAGGCTAGAATAATGGAGTGTACTAGTTTATCCCTCGCTCCTAGATGTAATATGCATACATTTCCCTAAAGCCTATTTTTGGCTTATAATGATGTTAAATTCGCGCGTGGCTTCCACAGTCCAAATTAAGAAAACAAAGCGCGGCCGGATACAGCTTCTAATGGAGATCCCTGAAAATAAATATACGGAAAGATCTCACCAAATTGGCCCGCTAAGGTCTCTCGACGTCACCAAGGTCCTCGGCTGGACGGCCTAGGTCTCGGACTTGTATATCAGGAACACACGTATGCCACTTTACCACCGTTTTAAGGCGTTTTAATTTGCACCCACAAAACAACACGCGAAACACCGTTATGCCTGTTTAGTTAGAGCCATGTGCTACGCACGTTGCGTCAAGTATAAACAAAGGCTGGACACGACACGTCTGTCCCCTTCGGCGGTCACTACCCGAATCCTACTTGTAGTCATGACTGTATTTAAAAAAAAAAAATTGATATGACCACTCGCATATGCAACTCTAGAGGGTTGCCTTTCTGCTTAACCGGACTATCCTGTGGTGGGCAAAAATTACTTTAAGGCCCCCAGCCAGGGCTTACAAGCCTCGGCGGCGGGGCCGGATTCGCGGTTTGTATCTGTTTTTATTACGTCTGGTGCTGATTTCCCTACAACTTTCTTACCTACCTGCATAAGTAATATTCAGAATCTTCCCCGAGTAGGTACCTGAGGTTTACATCGGGTTGACAGTTTCTAATTACTTATGGACATTAATTTGGGCCCTTTCACATGTTAGTTGTGATTCTCTTGTGGTTTTTGGGAAGAATTTGTTAATCCATTTTGATTGAGTTTTCATAAGTGGTCAGTCAGAGACAGGGTAGGCCATTAACAATTTACGGGTTATTTTTATGCAGATGGATGTTTAGGATCTAAAATATTGCAACCTCATTTAAAAAAAAGACTAAGTATTGTAACTCAGAGTAAAGCAGTACGGTCTACTAATTAAATTTGTGTACAGGGTGAATTTTGAGATGTTAAAAAGATCCCGTTCAATTCCTAGTTAAACTAGAAGCTTTTTCAGCTAAAAATATCGTTGTCAGAAATCGAGCTTATGCTTCCTTTGAGTACTTTGCTCGGTTTTTACATAGTTTCGTTCTGGAGTACCATGTCAAAAATTCACCCTGAGTACAAGTACAACGCTACAAGGTTCTTTTGACGTGAGGCCAAAGCCGAAACTAAAGCCGCCATCTTGCTTTGTCAATACAATTTCTATGACAGTCTTACAAATGTTTAGCAACAACGTCCCCTTGGCAATGTCATTTAGGCGCCATATACTCTTTGTAGCACTCTGACGGCTCCAATCACAAACTAATGTAAAACTTTTTGGTTCAGAAATAAATTTGATTTGATTTGATTCGATACAAGGTGGCTGGGATATCAATGCGCAAACTGTAACCATGAGCACATCATTCTGATTATGTTGAAAATTATCGTCGGTTATTTAAAAAAAAAAGCGCTGTTCCATACATTTTGATCGCGTAGGTATTGCACTTTTTTATGAAACAGCTGATTTTTATTTTGATAACCGGCGACATATGTCTGGGGGCCTAAAAAGGCCACTTTTGCAGAATCATAAAAGGAATTCATCAAATCATTATAAATCATAATAGACAGTTAACTGTTAAGTTAATCGTATCAAATCCCATTGGTGAAGGATGTTTCAGTTATTTTTTTTTGTCTGTGCTTAAATACCAATCCAAATCCAATCCCAATCTCTTGCAACGAAAAAAAGCAAAATACGTTTATGATTCTGCCAAAGTGGCCTTTTTAGGCCCCCTGCTCTAGAATCATGTGCTGAATTCATGGTTATATGAGTAGTTTGCGCGTCGATGTCTAGGTAGATATTACAGAACTTCTACTTACTTGAAAATTGAACATCTCAGCCATTATGATGTATGGCATTGGTGATATTCCGCCTGCGTAGACCGCGACGTACGTTATTATAGCAACCATAGGCATCCAACCCGCTGCGGAACCTCCTTGATGCTGTATCAACATCGTTGTTCCTAAAACTGCATGTGATAGTACTGCTACTGCGAAGGCTATACTAATGAGAGGCTGAAATAGAGAGAGAAGACAAATTTCTATTATCATTGCTAGATATACATAGCTTCTAACTTTTGAACACTTCTTTGACGACTTTGTAAGAAGGGATGGCAAAGTGCGAAATATGTGCTTAAAGTTTGCACCCAAAGGTTCAAATTCCCGTGTCAACACATCGCAACTTTGTAAGTAATTGCGTAATTTAAGCTATATTATCATTATTGCAAGTTGCTGATACTGACTAATGTTAAAACGTTGAAATTTGTGTTTTGAAGAAATTTTTCACTTTTCATGGCCCACCACCCACTCTATTAGACAAGATCACCTTAATATTTTATCAGACAGTGGTCGTAATATTTAATATTCTGTCTAGGAGTCATCCCACACACTACATCGTCTGTCGCGACGCCGCCGTCAAATCATTACTTAAATAAATGTAGTCCTATATCGCCTCGTAAATATTTAGTGCTGATTATCACACCGACGTTGTCCACAAACTAGATTACTTCGCCTACAAGCATAAATATGGCATAATCAACTTTATCTACATCAACAGATTGCTCATCTCCTCCGTAATTTAATTTATTATTGAATAAATCTTCTATGTCACTATCTTTCCCTTCTCTATCAAGCATTATCTCTCTGATTCCTTATTTCCTAACTTGCAGAAAAAGCTCGTCATTTTCTGCATCTGTTGCTTTGATTAAATTCTTTGCGGACTCAACGACATCTTTATTTCGTCTCGGAGTAACCGTGCCGTCGCTAGTTCATCTTCCTTCTTTATTAGTTTACATCTTAACACTATCTAGATTCTCTACTATAATTAAAGTTTCTTAACTGATTATTTATTTAACGGAGTTAGTGTCTCAGTCTGTCCTCTTATTTCTTTGAAAACTACTTAAAGTGCAGTCTTTTGTTCAAAGTAAAATTATGGCACAATAAATTTTTATATCTCATTGTCTGATTTTAATATGACAAATGCTAAATCTGCCCTAAGATTTTATCCATACTTTGTGTTATTCTAAATAGGTTAGTTTCCACACAGTGAGTGTCCTAAACCTAACAATCCACCACGCGGGCCCAGTGCGGATTGGCAGATGTCACATGTCTTCGAATTTTTGGTTCTAGGACATGTCGGTTTCCTCACGATGTTTTCCTTCACCGTTTTGAGAGCAGTGGTGATGAAATAGTTTACACAAAGTAAAGCGCCTGTCTGGGTTCAAACCAGTATACCTACAACTCGTAAGTCGCGGCCGTTACCACTTGGCCACCACTGCAAAAGTTGTAACAATTCATCGTTTAAAAAACATTAGAAAAACACGCTTTTATAAATGCACGTAAAAATAAAAACAAAAAGAAACCTCATCGTGTTCAAAGTCCATTACGTGGCCTTTCTCACAAGTGCAAACACGACTATGATACGATATTCTATCATGGAATGCCAGTGCCTATCTTCCGGCTTCATCATCAGACCTTGAAAAGTAATCGTGGTCAAAGTTAATTACAAGACTTTTCTAAGAAATCCAAAACAGCTATAATACGATTTTCCATCATGAAGTTCCAGTTCATATCTTCCGGCTCCATCATCAGATCAGTTCGACAGTACCATATTATTGTATTGTCATCAAAACTACATACAGCTGCCAATTTTCATTACGCTACGACCCTTGGAAGATGGTTAAATTAGTTACCTTAGAGTCCATTACATAGTTACATACATCATATCTTCCGGCTCCATCATCAGATCAGTTCGACAGTACCATATTATTGTATTGTCATCAGAACTACATACAGCTGCCAATTTTCATTACGCTACGACCCTTGGAAGACCTTAGATTCCATTACATAGTTAGTTACATACAGGTCGACCTAATAAAAGCGTGTTAAAAAGTGACGTATACAAGGAAAATATCCCTCACTATAAAGTTCGCTGGGTCAACTAGTAGTTATATACAAGAGACGTCAAGGCTCTTCAATATCTGAAAAAGTCATTAATCTTTCCCGACTTTCTTTTCATAGAATTCTAGAATCCTTTGATTTATTTTTTTAAGAACGTTGTTATTTCTGACAACTTAAAGCATGTTAAACTTCTCTCAGTTCCTGAAATTCTCTTGAATTTATCTGTTGCAAAATTTCACGTAGAGTACTTAGAGTGACTGATGTTGTTGTTTCGGGAAACTAATTATAGCAGTAAATATAATATTTGACAGCGTGTTCGTATTTTTGACTCGAAAACTGGGTATGAGGTAGATACTCTACATTTTTTATGTTTTTTTATTATTATATACAAGTAACAATGGACTCGAGTTGAATGGCGCGCAATAGGAGAGGCCTATGTCCAGCAGTGGAGTGCTATTGGCTGATGATGATGATGATGATGAATGGAGTCAAATATGTTAGTAACAATATTTTTTAACAAGTATATTAGTAAACTTAACCTAACACTGCCATGTAGTAATGAGAATCCCTACTACAAACTCAACACCGATGTGGAAAGCTTGCAGCACCGATTCATATACAAGCACTCCAGTCACAATACACCCGCAGTGTAATGTTGGGGCTGGCCCGCATCCGGCGCACCAGGAAGGCGCATCTTTTTCGCACCGTAGCATAGAAGCAATCAACACGAGCTTCAGCAAACATCCCTGGTGCGCTACAGAAGCGGAACAGCCCCCATCAACACCCGGGATGCATTATTACGCCTATAACAAAACTCAAGTAAAAATAGTTTAATTTCGCCTCCAAACAAGTTAGTCAAACGAAAGTTATACAGCTGACGAAAATGGTATCTTTTACTTTGTCGTTCCAAGTTGTATCAACTGAAAAGCTTGTCTGTCTTATTGGCACGGAGCCAGCCCCGCCACAGTTTGCACGCCGTACGTCCTTTGAACCGGAATGTTATTTTTACACCGATTTCGAAAGTCGATACGAGAGAGGCGATAGGTTAGCCACGTCCTGGGTCGGGAATGGAATATAAAAAATTGTGACAGTGAAGCTATTATACTAACTTGTTGTGACTGTCTGTCACTTACACCTATTTAATAACAAAATATTATATTTAGTTTAAAACCGGCACTTGGCGTCGTCACTTGGAAATACATAAATTCTCTATTTTATGGGCAACAGACTGGCACATATGCCAGCCATCAGTCGAAACCAATATTTTACGTCACTAAAGATGCAGTGTCTTATTGTACGAATTCTAAGAACGACCCAAACCCAGAACTGACCCTTGAAACAATTGAGCAATTGTATAAAAAGGGGCGATAAACAGATGTTGCGAAAGTATGGGAATTTGGGCTGTGAGCATGGTGGGATAGGATGTGAGAAATTATAGGGAAGACGGAGGGACAGTCGGGGTCGACCCGCTTTAGGAGACGGACTTGCGAGTCCAGGCTAGATAAGTTAGGAGATGGAGTGAACACTAGGATACCACAAGAGTCAGTGGTTGACGTAGGCTAGACAAGCCGAGTTAGACCTTAGGCAATAGCAATGAAACTGTGTGCCTGATTGAGAGATCGTGAGGGCGAGAGTATTATTTAATACGTTAAATAATAATTGTAGTTTTAGATTAGGTTAAGTATATTAGTCTACTATAATGTAAGTAGCGTGTAAGGCGCGTGAATCTCAGTGAGTGTTGGTGAACGATTGGATTGGGTGAGTGTTGAATATTTTATCCCTCCTTGTTCCTTTTAATGACTAAATCGAGGTACCCTACACAAGCGTTTGGTTCTAGGGACTCGGAGAAAGCCTTCTATGGGGTTTGACATTTACCAACCGACTGTAGACATCCAAGACCTTGACTCTGACGCAGTCACACCGCTTATGGAAGGCAGAACCGAACTTACAACTCGTTAGGGCCAATTTGAATTATAGTGCTACCTTGTAGTCTGTTGTTCTTATTTACGAACACAATCCAACCGAACGTTAGTGAGGGCTACTTTTCCCCTATGGACTGACTAACTGCAGGATATCTTACATTGCTCAATTCTTGGTCCTTTCTTGTTTCTCATTTATATTAATGACTTGCCGTACCTCATAAAGGATCATCATGATATAGTGTTGTTTGCAGATGACACTTCTCTTTTGTTTAAACTTAAACGTCAGCAGTTGGTTACTGACGATGTAAATAGCGCGATCTCGAAAGTAGTCCACTGGTTCAATGTTAATAATTTGCTTCTAAACGAGAAGAAAACCAAATGCATTAAGTTTACGCTACCCCACGTAAGGCAGGTGAAAACTAATGTGTTGATAAAGGGCGAGGAATTGAATCCTGAAGACAACACAGTATTCTTGGGCATAACTTTGGATGCTAAGCTTCAGTGGGGTCCACATATAGATAAATTGTCAAAAAAGCTAAGTTCTGCAGCATACGCTGTTAGAAAAATTCGAAATTTAACTGATATAGAGACTGCCCGTTTAGTGTACTTTAGCTATTTTCATAGTGTAATGTCGTACGGTATTCTATTGTGGGGAAATGCCGCCGATATTCAGACTATCTTTGTTTTGCAGAAGCGAGCTGTTCGATCAATTTATAAATTAAGTCCGAGACACTCTCTCAGAGACAAATTTAAAGAGATTAATGTAATGACTGTGCCTTCTCAGTACATTTATGAAAATCTTTTATATGCCCATAAAAATATAAAATTGTTTAAAAAATACAGTGATATCCATAATATAAATACTAGAAACAAACACAAATATGTTGTACCTACAACCAGGCTCAAGAAAATAGGTGGCTCGTTCAGATGCCAATGTATACGCTTTTACAATAAACTACCAAGCCACGTTCAAGATCTAAGCCTTAATAAATTCAAATCTTTCATTAAACGTAAGTTGTGCCAGAAAGCCTTTTATACCGTTAAAGATTATATTGAGGACAAAAAGGCTTGGGATTGAGCTGCTTCCAATTTCTGCATTTTGAATGATTTTTTTCTTTTTTATATACACATTGACATTGATGAATATTTTTTTTTTTAAACAATGACATTTGCTTACTTTGTAAAGTATTATATTATTTTTTCATTGTGAATGTGAAGACGATGTGGGTCATTTTACATACTTATATATATTTTTTTTATTATTCTCTCTGTTCTGTTTTTTTTTATCATGGTCTGGCAGTTTGAGTAATTTATGTGGCCTACCCAAATGTCCTTTCTTTGGTATTGTTCGTCGAATCGTTGAGCTCCTTAAGTCTTGAGTTGAGCTGCACGGTTTTTGACAAATGCGTGCACTGACTGGACAGGTCCTCTCAATCTGTGTGGTTCTTTCCTCAAAAGACCACCTCAGACATCGATCTACATGGTCTTCATATAACCTGACCAAGATTATGTCTGGACTTTAAAAGAGACTGTGACCTCTGAGTTTGTTTCGGCCTTTCTTCTCAGAGTAGTCAGATAGGAAACGCCGACTTCATCTAGTTATAAAAAACATGACTGACGTGTAAAAGTGTTTGTACAAACCTACTTACAAAAAATAAAATCATTTCATCATTTCATTTCATTTCATTTCATCATTTCATTTCATTGTACTTGATGTACGCACACTTCCCGGGAGCGGGGGTAGGCTTCACCAAGTACCCCTAACTGGTTTGATAGCCGTTCTAAGGAACGTTAGAATTTGTGTCTCGTTAAATCACACCCGGCCCCCGTGGCCTCTTACTGATACAAAAAAATAATATTTAGCGAGACACATACTTTGGATGCCCAGTAGAAACGCCCCGTTGCTAAATAGGTAGACAAAAATGATTGCACGGCTGCCGATTACACTGCAAGCATCCCCAACTTGGGTAGATTAAAGGAAGTGTGAAGTGACGATTTAAAATAACCACTTCGGCGTATAGCAAGGCAATCCGTAAGGAATTCTGCAACCGACTGACGATGCGGTACGCTTGCGCTAGTTTTGTATTGTTTTAGTAAAGGGTGAGTAGGCCGTTAAAAGGGGTTATTATTATTACAGTACGCGTCCAGCACTTCTGGAAACCTGTCTCGCTCAATGGTAGAGGCACTTCGCAGTCCCTTTACCTTAGGATTGAGTAAGGCATGCTTGAGTATAGGGAACGTGTCCTGCTGGAACCGTAGCAGGCCCTCTCTAGGGCCTATGCACTTAAGAAGTAGGACTGGCAGCACGCGTACGACGTAACCGCTGTTATAAAGTGGCCATGTCCCTACGTCGCTGGGGTGGGTTACCAGATTATTGTAAGCACTTTCAGTAACGTAACTCAAAACAATGTATCCTCGAACGCAAGCGTTACGTGTCAATTACCCTTTTGTATTCCTCTCATGTCTTGTAACTTTCATAAGCAAAAGAAAAGTAGATTTCCTTTCCTTAATCACCTTACCAATGAATTCCCAACCTCATTTTGTATTGAAATTGTTTTCTTGTATCCCCCCTTGTTCCCCAGCTTCCTAAGTCGGGACAAGGCAAAACACTTCTTGGGAATTCATTACAATCGGTGGGAGAGTGTCCAGTCTGGAGACGAGCTCTACAGAGCCGCACGGTGGCGGGGTGCGGCTCTTCCCCATTAGGGGGAACCGACCCAAACACTAATAAGTAACATAATTAGGAAAAACGAAAATTTTATCAGCCTAGGGTAATTTAGGAACAGTCACATTGTCAAACTACGTAACTGTAAGATAAAAAGTTTGCTACTATATTCCGACGTCCTGCGTATTTTTAGATACTTTTAAATTAAACGTCATTGCCAATACTGACAGAATAGCCGATTATTGCAAGTTAAAATAGTTTGTAAGAATATATAAAGATAGCACATAATATAGTGAAAAGCAAAACGATTCCATTAAGAACCGGGCAAGATTACATTGTAGTAGCTAACCACATTATGCGATTCCACAATCTCACGCAAGATATTTATGTGAAACGTGGATTCAAGTAGCGCCTTGGGAATATTATCAACCCTGGTTCAACTATTAAGGACCGTAAGAGCAATGCATAATATGAGCATACGTCCATAAAGATCATAATAAGCATAAGCATAGTCAGCCTATAAAGTCCCCACTGCTGGGACACAGGCCTCCTCTCTGTGAGAGGGAGTGGGCCGTAATCCACCATGCGGGCTCAGTGCGGGCTGGCAGATGTCACATGTCTTCGAATTTTTGGTTCTAGGACATGCAGGTTTCCTCACGATGTTTTCCTTCACCGTTTTGAGACCAGTGGTGATGAAATAATTTACACAAAGTAAAGCGCCTACGACCCACAACTCGTAAGTCGCGGCCGTTAATATTGGGCCACTACTGCTCTATAAAGAATGAAGAAATATCATAATGCCACATAATAATATTATTTCTAAGATGACAGAAAAATACATGTTAGTACATATATCGTTCAATTTCTCGAAAACAATTATATGCTTCACTGACTCCGAAGTGAAGTACCGTTGAAGTACTATTCTGAATAGTCCTTTGGAGACGTCTCTATATCGAAAGTTCAAGGGACATTTTTACGATTACGAAACGTTGTATGGTTTATAAGTCCAAGAGTCGAAGGGACAGAAGGGTCAGTCATAATGACACATGTCAACGTACGAGTAAATCACCATGCGTAATAGTCTAGAAAGTTATATCCAAAAATTGAATTGTAAAATTGAATTAACTGCCCTGGGGGCTAAAAAGGATAACGTAACATTTATCAAAAGCCATGTTCAAAGCCAAGGTAATAGTCTCCAGCGAACTGTTCAGAAATAGTGTGAGTATTTCTGAAAATATAAGTTTACAGATGTAAATTTTATATTAACAATATGAATAATTAATAGCAGTCCACCGCGACGGTTGTCACTAACGAAATGGGTTTTGAAATGGTCGGTTAATTTTGATGAATATTTATCTAGGTAAACAAAGTATTATAATAATAAAAACATATTGTATTCATAGTGGTCATCTATTTTTAACGGTTTTGGTTTTCCGTGATGGAAAGCAGGTTATTTATCAAAGTACGAGTACCAAGTTACTTACATTGTTATTACCTAAAAACGGTACTTGTGAACACAGCCGTAAGTATTTTAAAACCGAGACACTTTTGAGTTGTTGACGTTAGTACCTAAGGATTTTTAGTCATTTCACGACGAACAATTCCGTACAGCTTAAAGAAATCTGGCAAACAAAAGCAAGAAATAATAAAACGAAAACCTACAAATCAGAGCTCAGCGAAATCCCCCGCGAGAAAACAAGAAACGTACAAATAAAACGTTGAAACGCAAAGTATAGGGAAGATTTCTTCTCTAATCCGATCCGAAATAAAGATTAGTCAGCAAACACATTTATCAAAATTACTTTGGAAAGACTCTTACCTTCCGGCCGAACTTTTCCACACAACTCATTGAGATAAACGAGGCAAGGATCATAACTGCCGGGAAGCTGAGAGTCTGGAGTTCTGGGTTCCACGTGACGCCGGCGGATTTTAAGATGGCGGGCGAATACGTCAGAGTTGCGAAGTTTCCGCTGTTCGTTTGTAACGTCACCAGTATGACGTTAAGGATGCAGCCGCGCCGCCATGCTTTGTTTTTAACTGAAAGTGAACTGAAGATTCATAAATTGAGCCTGGCAACATATAAGCAAGAAGATGTTAGCAAGTTCAGAAAATACGGATGTCACGTGTTCAACTTTGAACGTTAATATCTAGGAAACGTGACACTTTACGGTCTTTGATCTTATATGTTTTTCGTTTCATTGATGTCAGTTTTCTTTTTTTGCCGAATGTGCCCGCTCTTGACATCGATCACACCTGTTGGAAAGCGATGGATGAGGTCTATGATGGAACGAGCGTGCCCAGAAGATGCCTAAGGCACTGGTACTCCCACGCATCGACGAAACACAGCAGGCTGCTTGACGCCGGACTCTGGTGCTATCGAATTATATAGGGTTCAAGCGTGGCCACCATTTTGAAAAAAAAAAACAAAATGGCGGTCAGGTAGGTATGCCACGAACCTTCAGTTCTTTAGCAAAAGTTACATTGAAATTGGTAGTGGTAGTGCTAGTGGTTTTGGGTTCTCTTGAGTCTATTTGTAT
The DNA here is from genome assembly GCA_963082905.1 of Oligia fasciuncula. Lineage (NCBI taxonomy): Eukaryota > Metazoa > Arthropoda > Insecta > Lepidoptera > Noctuidae > Oligia > Oligia fasciuncula. Next base: position 6,548,397 of record OY720395.1, on the reverse strand, counting down.
TTATGGTAGAGGCTACATATTATACTAGTATTTATACTTCAGTTTAAAAGACAACCTGATAAGTCATCAAATTAAAACAAAACTAAGGCTGCGAAAAGAAGTTTCTGCAGAATTATCCTAATTAGATTATGAACATGTTGCCTAACATGTCCGTATTGTAAATTAGTTAGTATGTGCCAAAAATACATCAATATGTAGGGAAACTAGAATAAAACGGCTAAACAACAATGCAACTTTGACATAACCCGACATTAATAAAAAAGAGTGACTAGTTTCTCCCAATTGCTTTACCTTTTTGCTTTGTCTTTTTCAAATTCAAATTCGAAACGTTTATTTCGGACGATAAAAATCCATATTTTGTTAGCAGATACCAATATTTTAAACTATGTTATATGTTAGTACACGTATCGAATATATCAAAAATAAATTAAAATTAAACCAAAAATTAAATTAGAATATTATATTTTTTTATTTTTTATTAAGTATTATTTTTTGTTTTTGCTTTGCTTTTCCCAATTGATTTGCTTCAACCCCGACCTACGTTTACTGTGGACAATTTCCGAAATACAAATCTTGACAGCCCAAAATCCTTTAGCAGTTTAACAAGTATTTAAAAGATTAAACTTCGTTTAGGAAGTTGATGGATTTAATCATTGAGACAGTAATAAAATAAGCCTTAATATCTCTGTTTTAGATTAAAAGTTAACCGATTTTGTACGTTTTGGAAAGATACAAAAAAATCTAAGTATATCTTGGACATAATATGATAATTATAATAATCTTTGATGATGATTCGAGCATTCATTTTAGGGACCTACATATTATTTGCGTTGTATTTAATCTACTTCAAAAAAAGGAGATCATATTTTTTAATGTTTGTTACCTAGGAACTCCGTTATTTATAAGCCGATTTGCAAATTTTTTTTTTTGAAGTTTATACTTTCAGTTTAGTCCCAAAGAATTTTCATCAAAATCGGTTTAGTAGTTTGTTTTTTAAACCATGAGTTAGCTTGAATAATACCTACGTATTTTTACCACTTAGTTTATATTGATGATGTTATAATAACTTCCTATCACTGATATTTACATAGCAAGTAGTGTTATACGAATTAGTGTGGGGTAAGTACAACTTAAAAGTGAAAAATAAAAACTTTTTTATAAAAAAAAAAAAGTTTTGTAAAAAAGTTTTTATTACTTACATAGTTAAAACATAAAAATTACAAAAGAATATAATTTTTTGTAGATCCCGCCGGGTCGTGTGTAGTAGGTCTTACCTTTATATCTACCTACGTATAAAATTTTTACTCTTCGACTGATATTAAAAAGACAAGATAAAACGTGTGTTTTGTTACTCACATATGGTTTTGAAGGAAACCTTTGGCAGCGAGGTATAAGTAAGCTCTTGATTTTTCATGTAGTCAATTTCGTTCTGTATTATTTTGTCGTTGACATCCAGCTTTCTCAAAAACGCTATTGTCGAGGCAGCTTCCTGTAACACAAATGTATCTACCTATTTGTCTAAAACACATAGGTACCTACCTCTGATATTGGATTTGCTAAGACTCGTCGAGCAAAGGGACATTCATATATTATGTAAATCTGAGATGACAATTCTGAGTATTTCCCACCTGCGACCATTTATAGGAAGAGAAAACGTTGGACATGTTAAAAATAAATAGGAAATTGTTTTTATTGATTTTCTTAGGCATGCCGCCAGTTATAGTATCCGCCATTTTAGGTTTCATCCCAGGAATTCTTATTGTTTATCTGTTTTTGTATTTTATTTCACCCAAATATGTTTTCGCGTTATTAATGGATTAGTAAATCGCCCCATTACCGGAGCTTTGTGAACGAATTTATCACTTGGACGTAATGAACTGGTGTTAACGGACTGAGAGAGAATTGTTGCGCGGACTTAGTACGTAATTGGAGTGTATAAATGTGTGGGATAAAAGAGAAACTCCGGGAAATTAACAACACAAACAAAAAAAAAAAAAAATATATCTCTTATTGAACAAATCAAAATATTTTATAAGGAAATTAAGCCCGACGTTTCGGAACAGTCTTGAAACTATAAAATAGTAGGGCTTGTTATTTCTAATCTATATAGATTAGTCAAAATATGCCGTCAAATAATGTTATGTGATTATATAGAATTTCATTTAAAATAAAAGGAATATACCCCAGTGAGGTAGTTACTCCTTCTTCTCTCATTTTGGCTACAACTTTGGCGCTTTCAGTAGCGACCATAAGTTCCTGTAACGTTCAGACAACCGGACACAGGATATTAAGTGTCCCATCGTTTGTGCAACAGCATCACATTTACACTCCGTGGTGGAGTAATCTATGAATCTCCTAGGTTTTCCTTGCTTTAGCCAACCTAGGTCCAGAGTCTGTTTAATGACTTTCAAGTTAGCCAAAGCCACTCATCTGACACACGAGTAGTTATCGATAGGATCATTTTATCATTGAGCTTGATCAGCCTTTAATGTTCCCACTGCTGTTACGAAGGCCTCTCTTCGAGAGCGAGTGGGCTGTAATCTACCACGCGGGCCCAGTGCGGGTTATAGACATGTGACATCTACCAAAGATGTCACATGTTTTCAAATGTTCGGTTCTAGGACATGCCGATTACGATGTACTTTTCACCGTTTTGAGAGCAGTGGTGATGAAATAATTTACACAAAGTAAAGCGCCTGTCAGGGTTCAAACCTACGGTCTACGACTCGTAAGTCGCGGCCTTTACCACTGCTCTAATCAATGAACAAAGGACTTATTAAAAAAAACTATGCTCAAAAACTTACATCAATCTTCCCTTTCGTCACCAAAAACGCTGGTGATTCAGGTGCCTTAAGCATCATTATAATAGTCAGTACCGGCACCCATACCACAATCCATAACACAGTGTAGTAATCAAAGTAGGCTCCCATAGCAAACATGGCCAGTATGCCAATATTTTGGAACAGTATTATAAAGGATCCCAGAACCCCTCTAATGTCGTCCTGACTTATTTCTCTGACGTACATCGGTACTACATTGTAGCATCCACCAGCTGACAACCCGCCGCAAAGTCTTGCTATGATTAACACTGCAATGTTTGCTGATGACAGCTTCATTATCCAACAAAGCTGAAAAGGGGTTAGGTTATTATTAATATTATAAAATAAATTCTAAAGTCACCGTCAGAGCCACGCAAGCCTCTCTTAATAGATGGAACTAACAAATTAATAAACAACTTTTATCACGGCAGCATAGCTTTTGGCGCCGATTCTGTTGTTCTAAATTTTTTAGTTGGATTAAACTAATATTTATCTTCTGTCCTTGTCTTAATGAGATAGAATGAAAAAGAAGCCAGAACTTTAATTAAGTTTAGTTTGTGTTTTTAATTAAGTTATTATTGTTAGACGTTATAAAGAATTGCAATTTATTTCAGTTAGAATGTTTATTGATTCCTCCAAGATTGTTTGTTGGCACGTCTTGGCCGTATGAAATATTTATTTGGAAAAAATGGCACGTATCGACGAGGTTCGCCATCCAAGCAAAAAAAACACAGTAGGACCCTAAAGAGCCAAGCAAAAATAAGCGAAACGAAGAAAAGCGCGGGCAGGCGATGCAATGCAACGGGGTCGGGGAAACAATTAATTTCACGCGGACGAAGTCGCGGGTGGGAGGCAGTTTGAAATAAATGCTTTGACTTTGACTTCACTTGAACTTCAGATCAGTAATACATTTACCGCTAAACGCTAATTTAAAACATATTTCTATTTCAATCAACCCTTTGACAACGACAGATATAGAATGACGAGGACACGGAAAGGAAACAAAACACAATCAAATAAAAACAAAAGAATATACGGAAAATTCCCTTACCGCTTGCAGTACAGCCATGATCAAAACTGCCACCTTTCTTCCAAATCTGTCAACGATATAAGCGAATAGAGAGACTCCAACCGTAGCGGCCATACAAAGGGCACTCGCTATCCATGATATTTCATAGTCTGACAACGGGTACCCGGTTGGGGAGCCCGCTGATTGTAAAACTTTTGTCATCGGTGCCACCCAGCCCGCTTGAAACCCGTATGTTAGGAGTGTGGTATTCGCTACAAATGAAACAGTTCGATTATTTCCTGATAGACGTTGCCTTGTTTTAAAGTTTCTTTTTCGTGCTTTCGGGTGACGTTTGGGATGAATTGGCAAGGGCATAGGTAAATGCAACCTAGGACACAATAATGCATTGCGTTTAATGCTTCCGTTAACGACGTTTTTTATACAGTCAGAAACGCGTTATGTTTAATCGCAGTTTCTCTAATTTATACGATCATTGTGGAACGTTTAAGCAAGGCTAACACGTGTTGTACATCTTCATATTATAAATAAACGTAGCTAAATTTACAAATAAGCTGACAAACATGAAACATTTATCCCTATATATAAAAAAAAATGGTTGCCTGTAAAGTCGGTTTTACGGGCGAAGATTTTACGTGACAACGACCGATCATCCGATCATAGTTGAGTGGGAGAGAGACGCAAGGCATTCGGCGGGCCTCTCTCTCGTTCGGTGACTCATCGTAACGTTACCGAGCGTTACACTTTTTCATAAGTGACTCCCAGTCGCAACCTAATTTAAGACGTTGTCACGTCAAAAAATGTCGCTTCACTTTATTATTTTCTCCAGACACAAGTCTTTAAACGCATCCGGAGAAAATCAAAAATGAGGAAACGAGTAAATGAGTTTTTTGTGCCTGTAAGATTTGTATCTCAGAGTCACAAAAACCCAGAGATTGTCAACTTTCTATAGACCAAAGCATTTTTTTCTTGCAGGAATCGAACCTCCTTTAGCGAAAAAAAGTTGGAAACTGCTAAAAAAAAACGCCATAATTAAAACTTCGTACAAAGCTTTTTTAGACCAGTGAACTCTACGGCTTTTGTGAACCAGGAACAGAGCAGCAGTCTCCTGTGAATTAATTAGTCATACGACAAACACAATGCAACTTGCCAAGTGCCAAGCTTGCTAATTATGACAGTAATGAGATTTCCTTTGTTTGCACAAGTGATCTGTGAAATGGCTGTGTATGCGGTCGAATGGGGACTTATACTACTTATAAGTGTATTTCATGCGAGCAATTGGCTGTTAGTCGGGCCATTGAGTGAGAGTGCGTGACTGGATTCGAATCTATACATATTCGTTACATTAGTTAAAACATACCAATGATCCATCACACTAACTTATAAATTACATTAACTGGCAAAAGTGGTTAAAGCGCGTTATGGTGGCCATACTAAGCTTGCGTGCTGAATTTCGGCATTACTTCCTCTCACAGAGAAGAAGCCTGTGTCCCAGCAGTGGGAACATTATCAGCCTATAAACTAAAGACATGAACACAGTTTCATTACATGAGACCATACAGAAGTAGGAGTAGGTTCACAGTAATGATGTAACATGGTTAATAGTTTTTTTACAGTGTTAAGGATGTCATTGACTAAAAATATGAATGTCACTTATCTACTGAAAAAATTGCATACTTATTATTATACAGGGTTATTGGTAAAACACCAGCAACCTCTTAAGAGGTCATTGTACTCATCATTATAAACAACTTTTACTATGGACCAAAAAAAAACAGCTGTTTCCTACATTTATGTTCGTATAACTCGTCAAAATGTAGGGAACAGCGATGCTATTCTGTAAAAATCTCACCGTGAAAACTTAGGTGAAGTGAGCGTGGAATGAGCTGTCAATAGTGTCAATTCCTAGCAAAAACAAACTCACTTCACCTAAGTTTTCAGGGTGAGATTTTTACAGAATCGACCGGCAGCTGTTTTTTTTTTCGCGATTTCAGGTTTGGTCCCATAGTAAAATTTGTTCATAATGATGAGTACAATGACCTCTTAAGAGGTTGCTGGTGTTTTACCAATAACCCTGTATATTATTGGCAAAACATGTTTTGTTTACATTACAAAAAAGATAGAAATAAAAATATTTTTATTTCTATTTTTTTTTGTAATGTATCGCATGTTTATAAAAACATAAAAATAAAATTTTAAGCATTAAAAAAAACGATATAAATAAAATGCTAAAAGCAGAATTTTAAACAAAACATGTTTTGCCAATACCTGTATTTTTTAGTTGTGGTTCTTTTCTTTCTTTCTTTCTTTCACACAAATTCGTATAGGTACCTCTACATACATGGTCGTTTGGTAACGGTATGCCAATATAGACAGCCTGCGAGCTTTTACCACCAAATAAAAAAAAAAAAACAAAATCGGTCCACAATTGGTAGAAAAATCGTACATATACACACAAACGGTAAGAGTTGACTTGAGACTTCGCTCGAATAACGTATGCGCGCGGTACTGAGGCTTCGATGGCGAGAGCGGTTACAGCGCGGGGGTCGGGACTTCGGGAGAGGCCGCTCGGGTCTCAAGTTACCTCTTGCGGGTTGTATAGACGAACATAGAACCTCCTTCTTTTTTGAAGTCCTTTTAAAAAAAAAACATTATACACGGAAACAAACGACAGTCTATTTACCTAGCATCGCCACAAACCATTGCATACAGGCATTGCCTTTTTTACTACTAGCACTGACATCTTCTACAGCCATGGTCCTTATCAAACTATGTTCACCTTTAATGTTACAACGCGGAATATTAGAACGCTATCGGATATTACTGTAAAACATTTTCTACAAACACTGAAGATGTTATCTGATAACGGTTCATTTATAGTAGGTACTAAGTAAATCAGGGCTGCGCAAAATTATAATCGAAACTTTTTTTTTACATGTAAATTAAGACGTCGACGTCAACAATTATACTTCTACAAACAACCCGTGAAAAGAGAACCCTTTTAAATATTTATTATTCAACATTTTTGAGGTACCTAAAAGTTTACTGTTTCATATCCACCAGAACCATAGAGCAACACAGGCCACCGGCCGGTTCGCCGGTGGCCTGTGTTGCTCTATGACCAGAACAAATAAACGGTTGTTCACATAAAATTTTACCAATAAATATGAATACTTATTTGATGGAACATTAACTGGCGCCGTCTAGTTGTGTCATGCTACGACAACATTGTCGCGATAACGCGAACAACACTGGCGCTCTTTGTTGTATTGCGCAGCGAGACGTCGAGCGAGAGGGAGCGCGCGAAGTGTAGTAGAAGATATCGCGACAATGTAGCCGTAGCATTTCGAAAATACTGGAATCACCGAAAAGGTCGAAAAAGAGTGACACTGTTTGGTAATAGTCACTCTAGCAGAGATAGATGGTTGCGTGGCGGCTGTCCCACTAATATTATGACCACTTCTGATAAAAGCTATCCTACGCCGTTAAGAATTATCATCAGATTCGCCATTTTTAACTATTGATGAAGGTAACCAATATTTTAAACATTTATATCAAACCAAACATTTTTTTTTTATTTGAAATGGGTTTGCTCTTGACTCTAGTCTAGGTCAGAGTTGACAGAGACAAAGTCGAAACATGTAAAAATATTATAACATTTAGGTATGCAATGTATTTTTTGTCCTTGCAACCCTGACTGTTCTTTTGATTATATACTGCCGTGCATTTTTATGCAGTCTTTTGATATTTTTAACTTGAATAAATATGTAGTTGACAGAAAATATTCTTCGTAAAATTGATTCTACAAAAGACTATTATTATTAGCCTGTGATCTCCCACTACAGGGCAAAGGCCTCCCTATTCTCTTGCCACTTCTCTTTGTTCGAAGCTGCTAAGGATCAGTTCTTGTTGAAGGAGTCCAGCTCAAGACTATTAGGTAGTTTCTTTTTGAATAAAGTACTACGATTTTAACACAATGTTTCTTTGATTTGGTTACATTAGAATTGGCGTTTCTTTGATTTAGGAAGCAGTGGGGCGCCGTAGTTCTAGAGATAATTTGATTTATGACCAGAGATAATTTAGGTACTACCTAGGTATAAGCAGGACTGCTGAACGTGGGGTCATGGTATCGATTCCCAGTCGGGTAGGGTGTTAGGGTTTTTCTATTGGGTATTTATCAATAACAGCCCGGAGTTCAGAAGTGGTCGGTGTGACACCCTCGTGGCTCGGAAAGCACGTTAAGCCGCTGGTCTTACGCCTGATCTCTCTCCCGTCGTGTCTGATTGCCGTCCCATCGCAATATGAGAGTAAGGAAAGAGCGAGTGCGCCTGTATCTGCGCACACACTTATTTATTTATATATACTTTATTGTACACCAGAAAAAACTTAACAAAAAAAATACGATTATTAATACAAAACATACAATGGGCAGCCTTATCGCTTTCTGCGATCTCTTCCAGGCAACGTTGGAATGGACAGTGATTGCGTGAATTAAAAAAAAAATACTTATGCCGCGCCGAAAGCTAATCTCCGTTGAGATTTCCCACCATCACCAAAATACGGTTTAAAGGACTACTATTATTATTACACTATAGTTATAAATCAAATTGTCAGTGTGTGTGTGTCTGTGTATTTAGTCACACGGTCACTTGACATATAAAAATGATCACCTGTTAATGAAAACATGATTTATCACAAATGTCCCTTAAAAATGTGTAGAGAATTTGCTTGTGAAGCGGTTTCCCAGTCATACCAGTCATTCCTGTGATGGAGTTCTCAGATACCTCCAACGTACCCTAAACACCAACATTTTAGGAACGTTTACCACGAGTTATCCTTACCTACATACACATAAACTCAAAGTTTACATTACATTTACGATAACGTACACTTTAGTAACAGGTGGTGCTGGCCTTCGTATTACCTACTATTTAGTGACTATGGCGTTTATTTATAAACGATGACTAAAGTTAAGAGATGTTTAATTAGTTTTTTAGTAAAAGTTTAGTCTCTAATCATTACTTAACTTTAACCTTCTGACCGCCACAGTCATGTACAGATGACAAACCAAAATGTGCCCAGCACGCCACGGTTCGACTACATGACAGACTTTGACGCCGAGGGCACGTTTTTGATTTTTTGACGTTTGGCGGTCAAAAGGTGCAACGTTTATGAATAAAGGGGTTTATGTTTAGGTGTATGACACAGTTTTACTATGAATTCCTTCATTCAAGTGTACACAATAATCAATATGCCTAGCCTTTTTTGCCCACAGTATAATATACATTATATCCCACTGCTGGACCAAAGCTTCCTTTTTTCCTTATTAACCTCTTTGGTGCGATCTCTGGCCATGTTGGTCCCGCAAACATGATCGCATTATCGGTTCAACCAAAAAATACAAGTAGCATTCCCTTATGCTCATAAACGTTGTTATAAGTTATGTAGTGTTTAGCGACTGTTTAACCATACATTTTTGAAATTCAGACGAGTAATTCATCAACTCGTCTTACATGCCTACTGCCCATTTAGGACGACTTGCAGAAAGTCTAAATAAATAATATTTTTATTCTGCAAGTCGTCCCACTTTACTATCAAAATGAGAAAAGGTACAATCAGTAGCAAAATTGTTAGTGTGGAAATAATAAAAAAAAGAATTTGTTACAAAATATTTAATTATCTATGAATTTAACGAAAGTAAAAACACAAAAAAAATCTTAAAAAATATTGTTATATGTTGTCTTGCTGTAACAAACGTTGATAAAGTTTAAAGTTCTACACAAAAAAAAGTGGGACGACTTGCAGAATCAAAAATAATTTATTTTAATTTTCTGCAAGTCGTCCTAAATAGGCCGTAGGCATGTAGGACGAGTTGATGAATTACCTACTCGTTCAGACGTCACTTAAACTTTAATCATCGTTTATAAACGCCATAGATTCTACGTCGTGGGAGCGTAAAACATGTTAACGTATGAAAATGTAAACATATTATTTTACTTTATAATTAAAACTGTTAATAGATTATCTACATTACATTACATATGACATTGCGTGTTCGTTATTCTGGCCAATAGTTTAATTTTCTAATTAAATTCAATGTCCGTAAGTTTAAAATGTCAGTCAACCCTATTGTTGCTATACATGCTATCAATTAGCAAACAATATAATAGTAGATAATTATTATATATTATAATAATTATAAGTAAATATTATCATCTGTATTTGTGCCTGTTTGACGGCGATAGCCTCGCCCCCTATTACATAACTGGCATTGTTGGTGTACAGACGCCAACACATCAAGCTACCCGAAACTGTCAAATTTTCCCAATCATCCTTGAACCTAATGCAAATAGCGATAAAGTTGAAAATCTATTAAATAAATTTTACAGATTATAGTAGCTTGATGTGCGCGTCTGTACCTACTATAGGTTCACCTCTGCCTATCCAATGAGAAATACAGGCGTGATTTTATGTTATTATTATGAAGTTTACATAATAGATAAAGAGTTTACACTTCCTAAGTTAAATAGTTACATTATGTCTTTGTATGATTAGTTGATCTATTATTTGCTCTGTTCAAAAATAAATTAACATAAAGAAAGGTGACGGTGGTTACTATTAGTTTATTATAGTTTAACAAAATCATGTTTTTAATTTATTAAAATAGGTACCTAAATGTTTTCCATTGAGCAACACGACTCGGCTCGATTTCTGCGTTTGATTTACAGGCCACAGAAAAACTGCAATAGTATCTATTATTGATTTTTTTTTTTTTTTTTTTTTTTTTTTATAAATTGGTGGCGACTCCTTTTAAGCATATAAATGCCTGTGCCAGGAGCCGCCGCTCTTTTATATCGGGTAATTAGCGTAACATGCAACGAAACAAAGGTTTATGTATTAATTATAACTTATTACTATTAGTCTGTTGGTAAATATGTGTGTGTATTTAAGCGTGCGTGCGTGTGTAGTGTGTGTGTGTGGGGGTGTGTGCGTGAATGTGTGTGTGCATGTCTGTGTGTGTAGTTATTTTATGCGGAATCGGTTTTACCTTATATTTACTAGGAGATTCTCTACTTCATCATAGCATAACTCATTTATCCACTTAATCAGCAATGATTTGCATTCTTTAAACGGTTTAGTATGTATATCAATTTGTTTGTTTATTTTATTATATAAGAAAGACGAGCGTTTATCGTACTGTATATTTGCAAATTCTGTTTTTACAAAAGGGGTGGAAGCAATATCGTATTTCCTTCTTCTAGCTAATACATTAGGATCTAAGGGTAGGGTTTTATATTTTTTTAATACTATGTGTATAATATATAATTTTCTAACTGATAATAAATTACTTATTTGGTATAGCTCATGGGTGGGAAAGGTTCTTTTTTTGAAGTACATTACTTTTATTAAAGTCCGTTGCGCTCTTTCAACATCAATGAAGCGTGTTTTACGGGCGCCCCCCCAAATGGAAATGCAGTATATTATTACAGATTGAACTAGCGAGATATACACTTCATTTATAAGATTTTTTGCTAAGCCGCTCCTTGGAAATATGTGTCTCAATGTTTTAAAAATCCAAATAAATTTTCGTACTCTCGCAGTAATTTGTTCAATCTGAGAATACCAGGACAGGCTTTGGTCCAACATTATACCTAGGTACTTAACGTGGTTAACTTTACTGATGGTTGGACAATTGCAGTCGCAGTCAACCGTCCTCTTACACTCGTGTATTTTAATATTGAAATTAGGTTCTGGTTGGACATTTTTATATATTGAGAAGCAGATATAGTTAGTTTTGCTCGTGTTTAACGTAAGGAGATTTGTTTTTAGCCATGCAGCCACTTTTAGCATACCTTTTTCTGCGTTGGTTTTAGCTTCAGCCCAGTTAGAGCCAGTGAAGACGATTGCGGTGTCGTCGGCATACGAAAATATTTTTGCTTTATTGATAGTCATATTACATAAGTCGTTTAAATATATTAAAAATAGCGTAGGACCCAAAACGCTACCCTGGGGTACGCCGCATGTTACGTCGACGTCCTCGCTGACAAAACCATCTAGCTTAACCTTCTGTTTTCTATTTGTCAAGTAATCAGAAAAAATAGATAGTTGCTTATCTCTAATACCTATTCTTTCTAATTTTTGGACAAGGATGGGAATAGAGACCGTGTCGAAGGCCTTTTTTAGGTCTATAAAAACTGACAAGCACCTGGTACCCTTGTCGCGTTCTTTTGTTAATACTGAAGTTAAGGACGTGATAGCGTCTTCTGTAGAAATACCGCGTCGAAAGCCAAATTGTGATGGGGATAAAATGTTGTTGGTTTGAAGATAGCTTAATAATCTGGAGTTTAAAAGTTTTTCTAATATTTTTGCTATAACGGGAATAACCGAAATGGGTCTATAGTTATTCACATCACCCGCCTGTCCACCCTTGTGTATGGGGGTTATTATTGATTTCTTTAAAGAGTTAGGGAAGGTGCCTTGATTAAAACAAAGATTAGCTAGATGCGTTATGATTGGAATTATTTCATGTTTAACGTGTTTAAGATAACTAGTGGAGATATTATCCCATCCTGGGGCACTGTCTGATTTTAGGGAGTTTATTATACCATTTATTTCATTGTCATCTGTATCCAGCAGAACAAAAGATTTAGAGAGGCTAGGTAAGGAACGTAGATATAGATTCAAGTCATTCTGGGTTAGGGTTTGTTGAATGTCATTTGCCAGTTGGTTACCAATATTTGCGAAATATTTATTAATGAAATTTGCTGATTCCGTAGGTGATGCTTTTAGATTAGTTAATTCAGAATTTGTTCGGGTAGATTTATTTGTATATGTGATGGTTTTCAGGTTTTTCCAGAGAAGTTTGTTGTTGTTTAACGATTTATTAATAAGGTTTCTTTCATATTTTCTTTTTAGTTTTTTTATAAGATTATTGCAATGATTTCTGTAACGAGCAAATGTGATTTTTATTATTTCATTATGGGGATCGTCTCGGGATTGTTTTTGGAGCTTATTACGATTTTTTATACATCTTAGTATGCCTTCAGTGATCCAGGGCTTAATTATTCGTTTACTTTTAGGGATCTTGTGAATAGTAGTATTTATTGTTAGTGACTCAATAAGACCTTGTGTTAAGCATTCTGTTATGTAATTAGGGTTTTCACAAAAAAGTAATGTCGATAGATTTTTTTCTTTTAAATATTGTAAGGCACTTTCAAAATCAATTTTGGTAGTAGTTGTTGGTGTAGGTTGGTAATGTTTTGTTTTAGATAACGCTAGAAAGGTTGTACGGTGGTCTGTGATAGTAGTTTGTAGGATAGCAATAAAAGCAGAATGCCGTTTCCTATTTATTTTTAACATGAAGTGATCAAGACAATTGGTTTCCCTTGTACCTAAGGTGTGACCAGAGAGAATGCCATGCCCCGATAACATATCCAGGTATGATGTTCTGTTTTTAAATTCATATGTTTGTTCAGTGTGTTTAGGTCTTAAGTTGATATTGATGTCACCGGCAACTATAATATTACGTCTTTCAGAATTTAGGTTATCTAAATGGAGTGCCAAAGAATTTATAAAAGGTTCCGCGTTAGTAGTTGATGGTGAACGGTGATTTGTCCTTAACTTACTTTTCTGAGCCAAATCCAAGGTATGTAATGCTTACCTTAATATTTAAATATCGCATAGAAACTCGCCTAATTTTGCAACACACTTTCAATCACAATCTGAATGATTTTGAAGGATAATGCTTGTCCATTGCTTCATATGTTTGAAAAATTTGTCTGCTCAACAACATAAACAACGCAATGAATGTTGTATTTTTTTTTTATTGCTGAATGTTCTCTTGACCTCGATCACGCCTGATGGAAAACGATGGATGAGGTCTATGATGAAACGAGCGTGCCCAGAAGATGCCTAAGGCACTGGACCTCCCACGCATCGACGAAAAACAGCTGTGCAGGCTGCTTGACGCCGGACTCCTGTGGGAGGGTGGTAGCCTTACCACATAGCAAGGGAAGAATTGGCCAGTCAAATAAGGTGTTGGGTGTGACTGTCCAGGATGCGCTGAACGCTCGGTTTAGTTATGTAACTGGCGGAACGAACTGCGCTACACGATGAGGCTTCTTAATGCATCTCAAACGCGTTGAACTGTCAAAATGTAGGCCATTACTACTGATTGTGTTACGCAATTACCCAGCAGGTAACGAAATATTGCCATCGTTTACTCTTCCCGTCTTACATAACCATTCAGAAAGAGGGTAATCAATTTCAATTAATCAAAAAGTTTGTTTTACAAATAAATTCAAACTAAATTTTAGGGTTTTGGGGTAATTTAAATAAAATCCTTTATACTTGACGAGGATAATGACAGTAAATTAACTTAAAGGGAAATGTTGACTTAGCTGATATCTTTCAATGCGGGAAGCTACCACGTCAGAAAACTTTTCATTTGTGCCAAAAAAAAGTATGGGCAATATTGCGTTTTTGATCCTTATTGCAGAGTAGTAGAGTTTAAAATTTACTTTTCCAATATCAGTTTTCTAGTCTTCTTCAGTATGAAGAGAAGGTTTTTGTTCTGTGGCATGATTACAGGCCAAATTGTGCCCTGTGTTATCAATTACGGTAGGTAGAAGAGTGTTAAGTACCTTATTAAGAACTGTTGCTACACCTAACCACCGACATATTACAAAAGCATTTATTCTAGGTACCTACCGCTGTCGTTATTGCTGCTAACTTATCTCTCTTCACGGTCGCGTACTTCATTACTGAAGGTTGTGTCCTTGAAAAGCCTTTATGTATGATGTTCTTACTCTTCGTTTGGTTCTTATACCAATAGCATAATCAGTGTATAATGTTCCCACTCCTGGGGCCTCACGAGGTTTTCCTTTACCATTTTGAGAGCAGTGGTGATAAAATTATGTACAGTCAGCAAAAGAGTTAGGTATGCAGGATCGTCGGATATAGTTGAAGTTTATTAATAAACAGAAATTAATTTGATAAATGAGCTGTTTGTCTTCTATTAATTAAATACAATTTTATTCGACAACATCCATCGGTTTATTACTAAACTTCAACTATATCCGACGATCCTGCATACCTAACTCATTTGCTGACTGTACATAAATTGAACCGCCTGTCTGGGTTTGTACCTACGACCACCACTGCTCTGCGTTCACACCAATATAGTATAGATAAAATAATATCAAACGGGTACAGGTACGTATATAAGGTCACCACTTGCTCACGAAACCTTCAATGGGCACTTATTTAATATCATAACACCTTGGTAAATATTGTCATAAATATCAGTAAGTTTATATCACGTTTCTGTCACGTCTGTGACGCATCTTCTAAAAATAGACACCATTTGGTTTATTCCTTTTTCTTGTCAAATATTTACAAAAGAATTTATCCGTCAATCAAATAACAATCTTATTGTCAACACGAACGGCAGGAGAAAATAATCTGTGAAGGACGATTTCAATTTTACGGAATTTGTCGGAGTGGATATAAGCGTAGCTAAGATAAGGAACTGGGCGCGCATTAAACAACCGGTATCTCGTGAATCTAGGCGCAGTTTATACATTATATTGTAAAAAAATATTTTAACTAGTATAATTAACTAGGGAGAAAAGAGAGAAATAGGTACGTTCAGGGCATCCGACCGGAATAAGTCTTTAAAATTTATCATCTGCTTCCATCGGCTTCCAGTCTAACCGGATTCAGCTGAGTACCTACCAGTATTTTACATGGAGCGATTGTCTATCAGACCACCACAACCCAATTGCTGGGTAATACGATATCCCTTAGGAAGACTGGTTGTCAGACTTTCGGGCTTCTGACGACCCGTTACGGCTGTCAAAGATCCATGAATGACAGCCGGGACCAAGTAAAATGCTTTCAGAGGCACGGAATTATATGTAAATATGGTCACCCATCCACGGACCAACCGCAGCAAGCGTAGCTTAACCTGATCGATCGACCTTTGCGGCTGTTATTACTTAGCCACCAGCCCCTCCAGTACTTTATAATAATTATCTACCCTTTTACGTGTCAAGCATCAAAAGGCAACATCCATAGCTAATTTCATGGACATTCAACCGAAGTCTCATTGGTACAAGTTGCCAAACACATTTGAAGTTTGCTAATCAAACAACATTCTGTGGCCATTAAGTAGGTAAATCAATTACTATGATTGCTTCGGTCGGGAGTGCCTGGGTCAGTCACAGTCTGTTAGTGTTAATCATAGGAAATAACAAGGAACTTTATTGAACTGGTTCTAACTGAGGCACTTTCAGCGTAGCAAAGTTCTTTGCGAATACACACAACAAACTTAAGCGCTAAGTACCCGTGTGTTGTCTGTAAACAAAACTTTTTGTTCGAGTGTACTTGTATCTCAACACTTTTGATGACATAAAGTCGATAGTTTTGTCGTGAAAACTTATAATGGGGACCGAGAGACACACTTTTGCTTTGAAAATATTATCTATACTAATATTATAAAGAGGTATTTGTTTGTAAGTTTGTACGTAGAGGTCATTTTCGAAACTACCAGTCGGATTTGAAAAAATATTTTTGCATTTGATAGCCCAATTCTTGAGGAAGGTTATAGGCTATTTAACATCACGCTACGACCCATAGGAGCCGATTATATTTATCATTGTAGTAATTAATATTTTTGTAAAAATTATACACACAGATAAAACTTGAGAGGTTTTCTTTGTATTGCTAAAACCAAATTGTAAAATAGGCTGTGTTTTTTATACTTATAAATTAATAATAAAAAGTTTGGTCAGTCGATCTCAACAGATAAAATAATAATATATAATAATAATATTTTTGTTTTCTATTATTATACTATAATATACTTTTATTGTTTCTAAAACTTGCGTTTTATGCGTTTAGGTCATGTAAGCCCCTTAATAATAATATATAATTGTAAGTCCAATTGTTACTTACTATTACTACACTATTGTATTAGGTAAGCCTGTGATGATAGTGATGTGTGTATTAAAATAAATAAATTACAGTAGTAGGTACCTATGTACAGTCAACAAAAGAGATAAGTATGCAGGATCATCGGATATAGTTGAAGCTTAGTAAGAAACCGATGGATGTTCTCGAATAAAATTTATTTATTTTATTAATAGAAAACAAGCAGCTTATTTATTAAATTAAACTTCAGTCGACAACATCTATCGGTTTCTTACTAAACTTCAACTATATCCGACGATCCTGCACACTTATCTCTTTTGTTGACTGTACCTAGAAGGTTCTTTCGCACCTAAAAATTTAATCTAGTTGAACACGTTGACGTTGACCTGGAATCCCTGGATGTTTTCGTCGGGTTTATTTTTCATTTGCTCTAAACAAATTAGAGATCTACTGAACATGCAGATTCTAAACACTGAGCAATGCTTGGCATGTTACGGTTTCGAAGTCATGATATACACGCGATAGCGTTTGATGAATAATCTATTGCGAATCTTTTTACGTAATTATTGACTTTTCCGAAGCTTTTTTGATGTTTTGTTTCCTACTTTCTGTGAATTCTAGACCTACTTTCCATTTTACTTACGTACTTAGTAAACCGTCGCCTATTAATCTTTTCACCAAGCTCCAATTATTTGATACATAAGCCTGTTTTATAAACATGAAGTAACAAATTACTTGCACGGTTTAAAAGCTGTTTAGATGCCGGCTTCAACGATATGACACAGACAATTAAATTGCACCGTGTAAATCAGGCTTTACTTCAAAATATTATTTACCTACTGTAAAGGGCCTATAATTATTTCTATCATAAATCTTGTCACGATCCAGTACTACTCGGAAACCGACCAAGTTTAAAGGAACGGCGAGAACTTGTTATACTGCAGGAAACTATTACCTTATTTATGAGAAATATGATAATAAAGGAGGTCGAATATTAAATGTGTATTTTGCTTGAAACCTTCGTGGTTGAGATTTGAAACCCTTTCGATTCTACTGACATGTTACGATATGATTTGAAAGACGATATAAGACAGGATCCTACAACATAATATATTGTTTTCATGTAAGATTTTGACAACTGGCGAAATGTGGGTGTACCAAGTTACCTAAGCCTTAAAACCCTTCGGGAATACGCGTGATTTATGCTACAATAACGTAGATTTTGACCTATTTATTTAAGACAGAAGGAAGGATAAAATTACCTACAGTCCAATCCACCAAAGATTTCATAGAATGGTTCGTCAAAAAGTGTGTTCATATAATAAGCTATAATTATGTTTTTTTTTAAACGGTTTCTATGACCCAGATTACTGAACCACTGGAAAGTGGCTTATAAATCTGGGTCAATTTTATGAATTTTATGGTAAGTTTTATAAAAATTGTATTCTATAAAATTGTAATAGGTATATGGATGTTTTGTAGAACTATCACATGGACCTATTGCAAAGCGCAGTACCTATAAAGTATAGCTAGATAAGTTAGGATAAGATATTTATTTTTTTGTAAAACATGAGTAGGTAGGTACTGAAATAGATTTGCATAGTCTTCGCATCTGTCATCATCTTCGCAAAACTACCTTTTGGAATGGGTGACTAGAATCATTTCTATTTAGTTTTTTTTTGACGTTCAAAAGTGCCTTTAATGTGCCTATTTGAAATAAATGATTTGACTTTGACTTTGTAGTTTTTTGTCCTTTAGTTTGTGCTTCTAATTGTGTGCGAGTTTTCATTAAAAACAAATAAAAAATTGCTTTCCGTAATAAGTATTCTAGAATAGGTACTAGCTCCCACTCTCCCAGGGAATCCAGGTATTCCCTTTCATCCCATTCAGAGGTGTAAACAGGAATATTAATAATATGCAACAAAGTGCTTTAATAAATAAAATATGAATGCCTTGACCCAACTTCCATTACGCGCTCGTATCAATATTAATGACGGCGTCAATCAATACCATGCAAAACCACGGCAACAAGTGTTAGAGTAATTGGCTGCTTACTGTGTTTTTTTTATTTATTTATTTCTGTTGGAAGACTTACAGCTAAACAAATCAGACTAAGAAATTGAAAAAGAGACCGACAGTAAATAAAAACACAAAAAAAAAACAATAAAAAACAGTTTTAAATGAATGAACTAACTATGTTGTGAACTAGTGTTTGGTTTGGGGTAGTTTTAAAGTGTATATAAATATCACGGATATATTTTTATAGGCATAGACAGATACTTAAATAAAAGGAGTGAGTTGCGGAGGTCAGATAGGCAGTCGCTCCTTGTAAAATACTGGTACTCAGCTGAATCCGGTTAGACTGGAAGCCGACCCCGACGTTGGGCTTACCCAACTACGTTGGGGTCGCCTTCCATAATCCGCCTAGCCTTAGCTAGGCAGATTATGGGGCAGATATTTAAATATTTATAAGATAAAAGAGAGCCAGATATCTGAACAGAGAGGTTATAAGAGAATAGGGGTCGCCTTTGCCCAGCATTGGCACAATAATGGTTAATAATAATACGATAGATAGATTACTGCAGTATATGATATACTGTACAGACAGTATATCATTATAATCAAGTAGTCTATCTCAGCGTGTTTGAATGGTCATCGATTTCATTTACGTCCTAGGTCATTTAATGAACCCAGATGAAAAGTAGTCTATATAGTGCCAAGTTTCATCCAAATCAGTTCAGCGGTTAAAGCATAATTGAGTAACAATGAAACAGAATTCACAAATGTTAATTTTAGTAGGATGTGAATTTAACGCTTTGGAATAAGATGGTAAAAAAATCAACCCTAGGAAGAAGGTTCAATCAAATCAGCCTTTCGTAGTCCACTGCTGGACATAGGCCTCTCCCAGGCTACGGCACAACACCTTGTCCTCTGTCTTCTGCATCCAGACTGACCCAGCCATCTTCTTAAGGTCGCCTGTCCATCTGGCTGGGTGCGTCCCATACTACGCTTGCCGATACGCGGTCTCCACTCTAGGACTCGTCTGCTCCACCGACCATCGGTCCTTCGACAAACATGGCCAGCCCACTGCCACTCCAGCTTGCTTAGTCTGTAACCTATCTTCGGTAACTCCGGTTCTTTTCCGGATAATTAAATTTATGATTTTATCCTTCAAATAAATAATGTTTGACAGAGGTATATTTATATGTAGTAAGTACACTCAGTACATCTACATTCCTTAAGTTACTTTTAAGTCTATGTAAAAGGAAAGGTTCTCCAAAAGGAAATAAATATTAATAAAGTAACATTGTAACAATTAATCTCTATTAAACGAAAACCCATTGGCTTTACATCCCTTTAATAAAGATGTACGGTTAAGTCCTCGTTATTAATTTATCTATGCGTATAAAAGTCAAAGGATTAGGTCAATTGATTATCTCATTCATCAGGTCCTGCAACATAAATAAAGTTGGCATAATAAGGCAGGGTTTCAGCCCGAAACTTGCTAAGCCGACAATATATTTATCAGAGTTTTGAACAGCACTAGGCGACATCTAAAAAAAGCTATTGGATTTTCAACGTTAGGCTTTGGGCTGAAAGTTGAAAATCCAGCTGCGGAGTTTTATTTAGGCGTTCGTTTTGTGTTAGTGAAAACGAGCATTAGGGTAGTTTTTCAAAGGTGTTTTTATAGGAGGAAAAATTCTATAAGGCTTGTAAGTACCTAATGGCTTACCTGTAGGTCGAGTTACATTCTCTCACGAAGTCATGACCCATGTTTTGTAGTGATTTATGAGGTGGCTCGAATAATAGACCCGATTTCTTTCCATGCTTGTTGTAAACTGTGATTTATGCTGTACTAGCTTCTGCCCACGGCAAAATTATCCTACGGGAACGTACTACCGGAATAAAAAGTATCCTATGTCCTAACCCACGTCATGGTCTACCAATGTGCCAGTTTCATTGAAAATCATTCAGCTGTTAGGGCGTCAAAAATAATAGACAAGCAGAGTTACTTTCGCATTTAATAAATTAGTCTACGCTCACCAAAATAATAATACTATCGCACGATTACAGGCTGCCTGCAACCGATCCCGGTCAGCGCACTATATCCCACAGCTGGTATAGCTCCACCACAAGTCTAAAGAGAAGTTGAATGCGAAGTGGAGAAACTCAAACAGAAATCTGACACCAGACACCCACTAGCTGACGCACAGCTATCAACGCAACGGCTAAAAAGCAGACACAGCTTCTTAAAATCGACAGCGTCTCTGTAAACCCGGCCGAAGTCCGTTGCAAGCTATGCTAGGACACTCTTTCCCCTCCTACTTACTACCTACCACCAAAAGAGCATCTCCCTACAGGGTGTTACCTTCCGTGGGCCACTTGGAACTCTCTGAACCGTGTCCGGACACAAGTGGGGAGATATAAGTTCAACCTGGTAAAGTGCTACCTTGGCGGAACGGGAGGAGGGTGTGATTGTGGAGCTAAATCACAAACCATGCTCCACCTCCTATCCTGCCCTTTGTGTCCCAAAACATGCAGTCAAAGTGAACTCTGCGCTGCCACCCACAACGCCGTGGAAGTGGCAAAGTTTGGGGAAAACAAGATTTAAAATACAGTCGTGCCAGCAGCGACACGAAAAAGATGATAATACTATCGAAAATACATCTGTCAAGTGTGGTGATTGCTTAAGTAATTTCTCACGATCTTCTAAAGGTACATGAGTCATCACCCCCCTGCCCTTAACCCAATTAATTTTAGGTCGGCACAGCATATTTTCTTCTTCCATACCGCACCTCTTTCTAACGATATCGTCTAATGGTCAAAATAAAATCTTTTATTTTATGTAGGCTATTATAAGGCACTTTTAAACGTCAAGGTTTACAAAAAAAAAAAAAGATTCTTGGTGCTAAAAGTCTACAATTAATTTTAATAACTTAGATCCATACTTAATATTATAAATGCGAAAGTGTGTCTGTCTTTTACCTCTTCACGCTTAAACCGCTGAACCGATTTAGAAGAAATTTGGTATAGAGATAGTTTGAGTCCCGGGAAATGACATAGAATAGGTATTATCCCGATATTCTCACGGGATCGACCCCGCGGGGCGCTGCTAGTAATACATAAAATCACGCGCACATACACACACACGGTTTTTCTTGATGCAATATTTTTCATGCTTTTTGGGCTAATATTATATGTTATTGTCTGTTTTGAGGTGTCTGGCGTTGTATGCCGAGATACAGGACTCGTCCTAATTTGGCTACAGATGCCCCCGTGTTATATACTCCCAAATTCTAACTTATAACATAAAATAAATCTTAAATAAAAAATAAATGATCGATTTTTGGTGAAGTAAATCATAAATGATCATAGTCCAAGTATCCCACATACTAAGACTATGATAATTTATGATGTACGGATGGTAAAACATTAACGAAACTTTGATTTATGTAAACTCGATGACACGCGCTTCGTTAGGACTCAATAGAGAATTCATTAGTCAAAAGCAGTGTACGGCGGGAGCGGTCATTAATCCGCTTGCCGAACTCTGTGGAAATGGGAACTGCGGGCATTGCTATCCTGTTTAGAAGATTCTATGGTAACCTAAATGTGGACTGCGGGATACCATAAAAAAACCGGCCAAGTGCGAGTCGGACTCGCACACGAAGGGTTCCTTAAGGTAAAAAACGCCGAAAAAACACGTTTTTTGTACGGGGACAAAAATTTTAACTTTAGAATAGAATACTCTTTATTTATTATTTGTTATTATAGCGGCAATAGAAGTAAACACGGTGAAAATTTCAACTGTCTACCTGTTACGATTCATGAGATACAGCCCGCTGACAGAAAGTTAGTGATAGGGCTTCGTTGGCACCTTTTGGGTATAGAACAGGCACTTTGAACGTCAAAAAAAAAACCGAATTGAGAACCTCTTCCTTTTTTGAAGTCGGTTAAAAATTACAATAAAATAGAATTGATTTTAATCGCTCCTTCCAAAAGGTATGGAGAAGAATGGGCAAGAAACTCCACCGTTACTCTTTTAAAATGTAGGAGGTACTTAGTAGGAGCCCGGTATTTTCATTCGTGCCCGGTTAATGACAATAGGCTTGCCCTCTATTTCCAGGTAACTGGCGAAATGTAGGTATGTGTGCCATAGGTACACCTGCCAAACCCTTCGGAGATTACAGGCGTAATGTTATGTTTAATTAACATTTAAAAAATAAACTATTCAAGAATGTACTTCGGAGAGTGTGCGTAGGAGCTCCATGACCTGATCCCAACATCGCCCTTTTACCACCGGACAACAAGACGTACTGCAGCGTACCATCCGCACTTGGTTGATATCCCCACGAGTCGTACTCAGCGCTTCTCCTCCACTTTTATTATGCGCACAGCCAAAGTGTGGAACTCTCTGCCGGCATCTGTGTTCCCTCCCACATTTAACCCGTCTGCCTTCAAAGCAAGAGTGAACAGGCGTCTTCTGGGCACGCTCGTTCCATCATAGACCTCATCTATCGCTTACCATCAGGCGTGATCGGGGTCAAGAGCGGGCCCATTTAGTAATAAAAAAAAAAACAAGTTTTACTATTCAAAAGTAAAATTCAAATTGCAGTTCTCGATAAGATTCCTTACCATTCCAATACGTCAAAACTTCGATAAAATGGGTGCTAGAGCGAACTCGAATTGATCTTTAAATTTTAATTGTACCTACTACTCAACTTTTGTAAAAGAAGAGGGGAAGGTTGAAACCTGGCTTCAATTAAAATTATATTTTACTCACTTTGCTGAAGAGCTTGTTAAGTAATTAATGACTGGTGTGACTGCCTACTATTTTTGATGAGCTCGTGAAATTAGTAGGAAGGAATAAATTTGTTGAAGGTCGGGAGGAGAGTGGGGGGGGCTGGGGTGTAAAGTTGGCTTAGTCTGCGGTCGGGACACGTAATCTACAGTTGTTACAGACATTTTGGAGTAGGTAATTTATCTTCGGTTTGATATGTAGAGCTTTACATAATCACGTTATGTATTACTTGAAAAGGAGCTCGTGGCTGAAACATAACAGCCACACGGGTCGATCTTGCCGCGGGCGGTTCGTGGATGGGTGACCATCTATTACATATCGAGACCCCTCCTTGCGTGAAGCCTAAAAGTCTGGCAATAACAAGTCTTACCCAGGGCTACCAGTGTTACCCAGTAACTGGGTTGTGGAGGTCAGATAGGCAGTCGCTCCATCTAAAATACTTCATCTGCATCCAGTTATACTGGAAGCCGACCCCAACATAGTTGGGAAAAGGCTAGACGGATTGATTGATTTATTACTTGAAAAAGATTGAGTACCTACCTACTTGTTAAAAAAAAAAAACTGGCCAAGTGCGAGTCAGACTCGCACACGAAGGTTTCCGTACAAGGCAAAAACGCCGAAAAAAACACGTTTGTTGTATGGGAGCCCCCCTTAAATATTTATTTTAATTTTATTATTAAAGTAAAAATACAACTGAGTATTTTGTGAATATTTCAAGTGCCTACCTGTTGCCATTATTGATATCGAGCAAAAAAGGGCAAAAAAATCGCGTTTGTTGTATGAGAGCCCTCTTAAATATTTTTTTTTTGTATTTTTTGTTAAAGCGGGCAACAGAAATACATAATTTGTGAAAATTTCAACTGTCTAGTTACCGCGGTTCTTGAGATACAGCCTGGTGACAGACAGACGGACGAACGGACGGTTGGGTACGGAACCCTAAAAACAGTTGCTCAAAGGTTAGAAACATTATGAAACTAATTAGGGCTTTCAAACTGCTATTGCTTCGCAAAATAGCTTCGCAAAACTATTTTTTGTCTAGAATACGTAAGCTAGCATTTAGGTATGTTGGGGTAAGATCGTTGCTGGGGTCAGACCGTAGGAATCAAAATCTTTGCCTGCAAAATTAAATTTTGCTCTGATCTTCGCCGTAACAGAATAAAAATGAGAACATCAATGTTTATTACTGCATTAAAAACATTGCCACATTAGGTAGGAATTTGATTCATACGGTAGTATACCAGTGTCGATCTTACCCAAACACACTTTATTTCTCTTAAATACTATTTTATTTTTTTTAGACAGAACACTAACTAGAAATAAAGTAAAAAAAAAAAGTACAAAAAAATTTGTGGTGCAGTAAAATACCAAAACAGAAAACTCAGTTGAAAACGCTTCAAGAATTCAAAAGACTCGTAAACTCATGAACCCGCAATATTTTATTCGACAGGGGCGATTCGCTCGTCGAAGTCATAAAACCCGCAAAACCGATACTACATACGATAAATAGAACAGCCCTGTTGACTTTAACATAATCGGACGATAAATACACCTATAATTCTCGGTATTATCCCGAAAAAAGGTGATTCGGAACGTCACCCGGTTGTGGGAGCGTTTGATATTCGGAATACGCACTTTTAGTCCGCTTTTTTATTGTCCTAACTTGAAGGATAGAGGTCTACATTTATATGCGTGGCCGCCAACGATTATGGCAGTATAAAGTCATTTTGATGATATTTTTGTGGGGTCCTTATTTGCTTTTCTGGAATAAAATGTTCAATAAAAAATAAAATGGGCGTAAATCATTTTTATTTAGATTCCATCGTCGTCGGTTCGCAAAATATTTTAGAAGCTTTTGGTTTTTGAAATTCTCATTGTGTTGCTGAGAAAGTACTTCAGTCGGGGAAATTTTTAGTGTAGCAGGTTGACACTGTGTTATAGCCATTTTATACGAATGTTAAAAATGATAGTTATTTGTAATTTGCCCTGAATTTACATAAAATATTCATGCCGCACTACTAAGAAGCTAATACACAATCGAAGTGGCTTCAGACACAGCCAATAGATCAACACATTCTGTTTATCTTATTCGATTACGTCTGCACACCAGCCGTCGAAAAGGGTATTGATTAGTAATTAGTTTCATCCAGCGGTTGAGTTAGAGGTTCATTAGATGTCGGACGAAGGTCTGCCTGGTAAATTAATTTTAACCATTCACTGGCACGAATTCCGGTGTAATGATACAATGGCCTACTTTTACTAATAGCCTTTTGAGATTAGATTTTTTTTTCTTCTTTTAACGTCACATTATTTCTATTCCTAGTTATTTAATACATTAGGTGTTACTGGGTACTTACTAGATAAGAGGATTTTCACCTTCAGAGAAACTAGTATATATCAATCGATTCGCAGACCCAGAGAGGGCAAAGAGTTATTCACAAAAGCTGAAATCCGATCTCGACCTATTTACCCCACTGCGCCAGAAGGAGGGTTATGTTTTTCGAGTGTATGTATACATTTTTCTTTGGCACGCTCTGTACACTAGGTACTAAATTAAGCGACTAACTAACTGAATAAACAGATACATACAAAAAAGGAACAGTAAGAGCGGTTTCGCACTACATCCGATCCGAATTCGATTTGAAGATCCGACTTCAATACGAATTGGAAATGTTCTAAATTCAGACGGATAGAGTTCGGATCTAGTGCGCAACCCCTCATAGATACAAATAGGACTATGTTCACTTCGGACCAGCATTTCGGATCGGATGTAGTGCTCGTCCTTGTAGCTGTCATCCGAAAACGTGCCCTTATTACGAGTAGGTAACTGCGGTTGAATGGTATCGCTTATTTCTATGAACAATGGAACGACTACGAAAAGTGAAAATTAAAATGTTTCAAGCTCGAATACTCGGCTGTTAAATAAATTCTACAGGCTGATTAGTTATACGAGGAGCATAATAATAAAGAAGGCGTTAAAGGGCTAATAAGTACATACTTATTTAGCAAAGCAACGTAACTTCTGGAAAGTTAAGTAAGCACATCAAGCTACCCGAAACTGTCAAATTTTCCCAATCAACATTGAATGATTGAACCTTATGCTTTAGCGATAAAGTTGAAAATCTATTAAATAAATTTGACAGATTGTAGTAGTTTGATGTGCTGGTGTCTGTACCTATACTTTGACGTAGCCGTAAATAATTCTGATTAAACTTTAGGGCTCAATGGAAGAAGAAAATAACAGGAAGTGTTTTTTAACGCTGGCTATACAAGGTCTAATGAAATGACCAGGAAGAATATTGATATTTATGATTCTAAAATCTCGTTTTACAGAAATTTCGTGTATTATTAAGTACCTTGCCATGTATCAAATTTAAATTAGTTTGATAATATAATTAAATTCTACGAAGGTATAGAGGTATGAGGATCAGGGTGTAAAGGTCACTTATACTCTATAGAAAAGGGAGGATCCTCCGACCAGACGGGTGTTGTGTCTGGCGGGCAACTGCCCGATGATTCATGTCGGGCTGTTGTATCTATGCTAGTTGCGCGGTAAACTCTGTTTGCGTGACGTCAGTATGACGCGTTGTTCACATACCGCTACATCACTGCCCCCCGCTACAAAGGTAACCGCGTTTGTGTTTGAGTTATTTTATAAGCCGATACATTCATGTTACTTACGGAAGTAAGATACCTCTATAATAGTACCTACTGTCACACACAAAACCTCTTGTAACATTGGTATCAACATCCATGCCATAAATCGATTTGGTATAAGTCTAAGAATCAGTACTTTATGAACGTCAAAACGACACAAGACAGTCCTCAAGTCCTCTAGTCTTAGAGATACGCCATGCCACAGACACACCGGAGTGCCTACCATAGATTATAGTGCCTACTACTCATTGACATAGAAAATTCCTATCTCAATGCTACTACCTATGACACTGCAAGGCATTGACAAGTAATGAGGTTACGCCTGGCGCATAGTGTAAAATGAATTTATTTTATTTTTTAACTTTTTGTTTTTATTTGCTAATATTTTACATATTTATTTATATCTGTAACTGCCCATGACATCACAGCGGGCCCTATCAGAATACCAGCGCTGCGACCTTTATTTTTTTTTATATGTCGCAGCATCATGCTGAGATAGGAGCCTTTTGGCCTCGTATAGGACTTTGTTTCATTTTCCTTTTGTTACTTTTTTTTTATATAACTTGGATTTTTATTTTACTGTGTTTAGTTTAGTTTGTGATCTTCCTGTACGAGTCGCAATAAAAAATTTTTCTTTCTTTCTCAAAACGCCCGCCTTTCACCAATTCCTAGTATTTTGGGCCAACAGACACAATTCTCACGTGCACAAACACCCAGACAGAACAAATATTTGTAGGCACACAACTATTTTGTACCGCAGATGCCAATTACTCACCCCCTGCACCAATCAAGCTGTTCAAATAATACCCAGTTGTCATTCACATTGTGGTTTGACGGTCAGGGCTGCGAGAAATTGATTTGTCAGTGTTTTTATCAACCCTCAAAATCTGTGGGGGAAAGTATGGGCTGCACAACACACAATGTAGATAGATAGATAAACCATTTATTTCACGCACACAAAAAAAAAGCACAACAAACAAAAGTAGGTACAATTAGATGATACCCAGATACATGAATATAATATGTCGGACTCGCACACGAAGGGTTCCGTACCACAAGGCAAAAACGCCGAAAAACACATTTGTTGTATGGCAGCCCCCCTTAAATATTTATTTTATTCTGTTTTTAGTATTTGTTGTTATAGCGGCAACAGAAATACATCATCTGTGAAAATTTCGACTGTCTAGCTATCACGGTTCATGAGATACAGCCTGGTGACAGACAGACAGACGGACAAAGGAGTCTTAGTAATAGGGTTTTTTTTTTT
Source organism: Oligia fasciuncula (assembly GCA_963082905.1). Lineage (NCBI taxonomy): Eukaryota > Metazoa > Arthropoda > Insecta > Lepidoptera > Noctuidae > Oligia > Oligia fasciuncula. The sequence continues at coordinate 6,519,895 of OY720395.1, read as the reverse complement.
TTTTTTTCTTTTTTTTTTAAACGTTGCCCCACACTAGGAATTTCTCTTGTATTGTGGGTGCGTTTACAAACATTTAAACTCACATACACAAACAGCCAGACCCGGAACAACTACTTGTAGGTCATACAAATATTTGTTCCGTGCGGGAATCGAACCCGCGACCCGTGCCGTCAAAACCTTTGGGTACGGAACCCTAAAAACAAGGTGCCGATATAAAAACAAAAAGAAAAACATACCTATCGAAATAAAAGTGACACTATGACGAATACTTAAAATCAAATTAATAATGAAAAATACACAGTGCGGTGTGCGTCTCAAGGTTGCACCAAATGGAAGTCCAGCTCAGCATGTGTCAGGCAAATATACTTGACGCTGATATTCTGCTGGATCCCTGCAGTGACACACGGACGTTGAGGAGACAAGATAGACAACAATGCCTACTGCTTCGAGTATTTACTCAAATTGAAAGTTCTCTAATCGATCAATTGCTATCAACACCAACAGATTTTACTAAATAGGTCAAAAATAACTAATGGCATAATAATTATATACCTAAGCAGTAAATGGCACTTTCTAACACACAGGATGATTCGTAGGTATATAAAAAAGAAAAAGAAAATATTGCTTAGCATTGTTTATCTTTTAATGCAAAAATGACATTTATGACAAATGCATGATGGAAGGTGCTACCATCACATACTTTAAATACTGGACTTATCATCTGCCTAGCCTTTTCCCAACTATGTTGGAGTCGGCTTCCAGTCTAGCCGGATGCAGCTGAATACCTATCTGCCCTCCACAACCCAGTTACTGGATAATACGATACCCCTTGATATGGCTGGTTGTCAGACTTTCGGGCTTCTGACTACCCGTAACGACTCACATACGAGTATTTTCGTCTAAAATCCGGTCAAAAGTCGAATTTACGAAGTTAAATAAAAACCTATTAAAGCCACACATTTTTGCACCTTAATAACCGGTCCATTGAAAAAGAGACACATTTGTGACTCAGGTAGTCGACACTTCCCGCACAAGCAGTCGGAACCTAGTCGTAGTCTAAACCGCATGTTTCTGTTCTCGGCGCTTATTTATTTTCACTGCATTGGAGTTTGAGCTGTATGTTTGGTGTGATAAATTGTCGAAAAAAACATTGTAAATATGGAAGTACAAGGTATGTAGATTATTTTAACATAACAATTAAATAATTTTTGTTTCATTTATGTGTTTAAAAAAATTAAGCAAGATGAACCGATAATTTGAAATAAATTGTCTAAAATATTTTGTTTAATCGTATTTTTGTTTATTTGTCAAGGCTTGTCAAACCTTTATTTTACGATTAATATGTTGGCTAGAATATGTTTTAGTAAAAACAATAAAAATTTGCCGCGCCTACGCGCGCCATTGTTTTTTTTTTATTATTTGAAAATGATAGTGTAAAATGTGGATATATTTGACTTTACGTTGTTTTATTTTTTATTTTCAGATAATGTAGAATCAACTGTTAGTTTTACCAGAAGAGCTTTGTACGACATCATGCGTGACTGTAAAGGAAAGAAAATTTGAAGAAAAGTTGGAGTTTTTGGGAACAAAATTAGTTGAAGTAACTCAATGCCCAGATTATAAATAAATATTTTGGATCGTACTCTGAGATTTTTTAAGACTGAATTCAAACGAAAATGGGTAGCAGCAAGTCGCTAAGAAGAGCGCTTTTTGCGTAATAATGACAAATAGCTCAAATGGTCTATACAGTTACAGAAATTTAGTGCAGAGCTTACATATAAGCCAACAAAATCTTTTGAAAACTAAAGTGAGCGAAGTAAGCGACGAAAAACTAATGAGATACTGAAGCAAATACCTGCTGAAGAACAAAAATATGCAGCTGGAATCAGTCAACGCACTATTGGAAACACTGATGCCTCAGCTTGATGAAAGAAATAGTTTAAGCTCAATTCGGCCAAAACCGCAATTGAAGTGAAAAAGTTTTTCAAAAGAGGCGCTTGATCATCAGATCAAGCGCCTCTTTCGAAAAACTTTTTCTCGCTTTTGGTCGCAATTGCGCCGCCATCTTTACCATCAACGTCAACAGAAGACAACGTCAGCTGCGAAAATATAGATGAAGGACAATTAGGATAATTTTAAGAACTTAAGTTGAAAAAACGTGTTTTTGCTATGAAAGTACTTTTTAATATCATTAAAGATTATATTAGATCGTATTATAATGTTTAATTATTAAATAAGCCATTAAATAATTTTGACCGGATTTTACATGACAATACTCCTATGTGCGACTGTCAAAGATCCACGAATGACAGCCGGGACCAACGGCTTAACGTGCTTACCATCCACACACCAACCGCGGCAAGCCTGATCGATCGACCTGTGCGGCTGTTATGATTTAGCCACGGCCCCTCCGACTGACTGGACTTATCTATTTGTATAAAAATTAAATTGATACATTATTAAATATCATGCTCATAACAGCGTAGTTAATATTCAATACGCTTTAAATACAGTTTTGATATTCTATATTCTAAAATTACTCGTGAAATCATATCAATTCTTACAAAAAGCATGCCCCAATTACCACCTTATTTCCAAAACTGGCAACATAAAGACCTCCCCGAATACTTGTATCAAAATAATAATTCATTTAAATTTAAATATTTTCCGCAAACATTTGCCAAGTAACGAAAGCTGTGGTGGGATTTCAAATATTATCATTTATTTTTTAAATATTATTAACTTTTTGTCTGCACTAGGCCACAAAAAATTCACGTCCTGACCAAAAGGTCAGGTAACAAAAGGGTGTGGGGGTAACCATCTATTCTATTATTGAACAAATTGTGATTAATTAATTAAATTTGAAATTTAACCACCAGATCAAAAGTTGTTGTTTCCAGGTGGTGGAAACAACAACTTTACCTTCAATGAACTTAACTTCTTATTGTTAAAAAATAGTAATTTTCCCTATCTATACATGTAATAAATCTGTAGACGAGGCGTTTCTGTACATTGAAAATATAAAAAAAAATTGGTGGGGTGTTAAAGGATAACCAACAGATGCCATTTCATTAATTTTTTGAATTTTTGTCTGTTTGTCGGTTTGTCTGTTTGTCTGTTTGGATGTGACAGATTTTTCATTTGAACAGGTTCAACGTCAAAAGTACCAAACTAATATGGCTCATTTTTATACTCAAATATAGTGTAGAACTCGGAGTAGTGATTAGTCTTTGTTTCATCGCAATCGCTTCAGTCTATCAAAAGATATAATCAATTTAAAGCATTCTATAACAACTTTTTATTGCAATAAGTGGAAACACGTAACGACATCTATTGGGACGATATAGTACTAAAGAAAACATATTGTGATCTTTAAAATATTATCATGTGTATTATTAACTGTGATACTTATGTCTGTGTTATTTAAAAAAGTAATGATAATGATTATAATCTATAAACATAAAAGAAAGTCGTGTTAGTTACACTATTTATAACTCAAGAACGGCTAAACCGATTTGCCTGAAAATTGGTGGGGAGGTAGCTTAGAACCAGGAGACGGACATAGGATCCGGCTTTTTATCCGGTTTTAGACGGACATAGTATTTAATACTTTTATTTACTTACAGGAGTAGGGTAGGAGTAGTGTGAGAGTAGGGTAGGAGTTGGGTAGAAGTACTGTAGGAGTAGGTTAGGAGTAGGGTAGAAGTAGGGTAGGAGTAGTGTAGGAGTAGGGTAGGAGTAGGATAGGGTAAGGGGTTGGACACCACGCGAACGATAGCGCCGGGCAGCTAGAAATAATTTATATGGCAAAACAACGTTTGCCGGGTCAGCTAGTAAATTAATAAGTTCGTCGAATGTCAGTCAACGGAAACATAAACAGTTCAAAGCTAAACACACTTCAAAGAAGTGACGTCACTGTTCAAAGTAATCTTTGAGGCACTCCATAATGTCTCATGAATAAATTACTGGCTGGTTTGAAAGAAAATAAAATGCTATTTTACTATTCACTTGCTTATTTACTGAAGGAAAATAAGCAAGAACACGTCCACGGAAGGTTTTCAATAGTCGGCTTACGCTCGAACAATTTGTTTTGAATCATCAATCGAGAATTAATAATAGAACTTAAACCTAATAGAACTTAAGAATTATAAAGAACCCTGCTTCTTAAAATGTTAAAGGTTTTGAATTCACCCCTTACAAATATGATTTCCATTTTTGAATATGTAATGAGAATAAAAAAATATATTTAAAAACCAATTTTGCTGCCTTGTTTAACATTAAATTAAAAAAGTTAGTGAATGATCGGTATATTCAGTAACGATCACTTTGAATATTGAAAAAAATATTAAAGTTTGATACAAATTCATAGTTCTTGTTCACGGTCTCACAAATTTTAAATCGAATTAAAATGAGACTACAAAGGACTTTGAACCTTGTAATCATAACTCACTATCACCACGTCCTACGTAACCTAGCTTCAAACACATTAAAACTGCAATAACATTAACCAAAAGATGGAAGCCATTCCCCAGAATTATATTTAGTAGTTTTTTACTTTATAGGTTAGCAAAGAAACGGCCCATATTGGTTACCTGAGCGTTAAACTAAAAGTTTTCCGGGTCATGTCGGCTTTTCTTATCTTTCATGTCACGCGAGCTAACACCTTGTAATACTATCTTCGCAGGCGCTGAGTCAGCATGTCTTGCATCGGGTGGATGGCGAGACAGTGGGAGGGCCAATGACCGCCTACAGCACCATACAATTCGTCGTACAGAAACATCACTTCGTGAGAGGGAAGATTAAGGTGAGTCGAATCTTATTTTTATTACAGCAATAAAATGAGTCGTTAGACGAAATCTTATGACTTAATTTTCCACGTTGCTATGGAGGTAAAAGTCAAAGAAATACCTTTTTCACTTCTCATGCTCTAAAAGTTCGTCTTTATGTTGTGCGTAGGCGACATAAAATCGCTTTTTATGCTCTAGTGCATAAAGATTTTTTTTTTCTAAGACTAAGATAATCAGGCCCAACAACCACATGCACAATAAAACGTCGCAGATTAAAGTCGTTATTTTATTTCATTTGAGTATAATTTATATTACTTCCGTGTTTTCTTTCGTTAATTTAATAAAACCAGATAAAATAGTAATGTCATTTATTATTTAAAATCGCAAAAAAACACTTTTTATGACTTGGCAGTATGAAGTAGGTACCCAAGTCAAATGACATGAAAAATATAAAAAAACCTAAAAAATATTCGTGGCGGGAATTAGATATTCTGCCGGTCGATTCTGTAAAAATCTCACCGTGAAAACTTAGGTGAAGTGAGTTGGTTTTTGCTAGGAATTGACATTATTGACAGCTCACTCCACGCTCACTTCACCTAAGTTTTCACGGTGAGATTTTTACAGAATAGCACCGCTGTTCTTCAATTTTGCAACATTTTGGAACAGTGAAAATACTGTTATATATTTTATGCCGATTTCATTTTCTTGCAATCGAAGTGAAAAGCAGAGTGTATAACTCAGGCATAAACGAGCCATTTTTCCCCTCGACTTAACTATCCACTCTCACCTGCGGCTCGGGTCTCGGGGTGCAATGACTTCTTTTATGCACTAGTTGTACAATCTACTATAATTTGTAAGCAATAACATTTAAAAGTGATTTTACGTAAGTATTAGGTAATTTGCTCATTCAAAGACCCGGTCATTTCGATATTTGGGTCATATACAAATTGCTTAAATTATCAGCTATGCTATACGGCGATGACACATTTCTCTTCCAATCTACTACTGTGTTTATGGTAGTATTATTATTACAGCGATACTGGGTGTAACGTACGTACGCCCGAAACTGTACATTTGTGAAATATTATTTTTCTTTTTATGCCTTTAAGTGTTCCTCTTGTTTATAGCCTTTTCATATCCAGTTTTTCGCTGTAATTTCATCTGTTTCATGTTTGTTTCCGAGTATTTCGGAATGCCGTCGTTTTCGACGGTTATTTGGGCACTAAAGCACTCAAACAGAGGCGTGGCGAACTAACTAGAGTTCATGTTTCTGAACGAAATACCTACGTTCAATTGTTTGGGCACGAGAGTGTAGCTGGCAGTGTGTCTGACTTTCTTAGTATTATCAAAGTTGAGGCAAAGTTATAATTACTTTATTTGTATTATTGATTCCGTAGTTTATACCGTATTGTTTGCGATTCAATTAAGTAAATGGTAGAGTTAATCCAATACCAATTTTGCGTAACGTAACGGAAAGAGGTATCCTTATGTACGAGTAGGTATCTATTACACGCTTACCGACTTGTGTTGTTGCTTTGTTTACAATTTCATTCTTAAATCGGTAGATACTTTGTTAAGTTTTATAAAAACATTCTTATTTTTTGTTGGTTCGATGTAGGTAGTTTTACTATCTTTAAATTGTTAACAACTACAGTCGAAGGTCTTATTGAAAATCTTGTGTTTTTATCATCTTTAGAAGCTGTTGTGTAATAATGTTCATAAATAAATCTTCGACGTCCCATTGATTAAGCTACTTATCTGTGGGATAATGGGTGATTTACACTAGGTCGATTTTCGCCGTGTAGCTGGTCGCTTACCAAATCGCCGTCCAAGCCGAATCGCCATCTCTTGAGAGGTTTACACGGGTCGATTTTCGCCGTGCGGCTCGTCGCTTCCCAAATCGCATCGCTAGCCCATTTACACAGGTGACTAAAATCGCATGCGGCTCGGTCATTTCGTTCGAAAATGTTTAGTGAATTGAAATAGTTAGTTATTCAATTATTGTTTGAATAATAATTGTTGTTTAACCAAACGATCTCTACGTAGAATCGCGGTAGTGGAACAACGTGCGCGAAACACTCCTTGATGCGGCGGGCGATCGCCTGAAACTGATCGTTTACACGGTCGATTTTAGTCACCAGCCGCATGCGGCCGATCGCCGCGCGGCCAAAGTCGGATGCTACCCAACCGAATTGCCATTTAGACGGTCGATTTTCGCCGCTCGGCAAAGATCGTGCGGCCATAGTCACCTGTGTAAACACCACATTACACAAGTTGATAAAAATAGCAGGTGATTAGTTCGTTTTGGATCAAAAAGTCGACCTACAATGCGGCGGTTGATCGCCAGCACCTGAGTATTTTCACGGTCGATTTTAGTCACCCGCCGCATGCGACCTGTCGCCGCACGATAAAAGTCGAAACATACTTGCAATTTTAGTCAACTGCACCCTAGCCGAATTGCTACTTAGGAAGTTGATTTTCGCCGTGCGGCTAAAATCGTTCGGCTATAGCCACATGTGTAAAACTAGCTTAAGAAGAGAAAAAAGCCATATGAGCGTATAAAACAAATTTTTCCATAGATGGTGGTACCAGAATTTGCAGGGACAGCCACCGTCCATACATTTAGCAAGTGTCCGCCGCTAATGCGTCCATGCTCCATGCCTGTTCTCCTTGTCCCTCGACAGCTCACGCGCTCGCTCATCATCTTTGCCCCCCATAGTTGGCCGAAATAGATGATGTTTTGTTTCATGAATAAGCCGTCCGCCTCGCAAGCCACACCCATTAGACTCTTGTGACCATGCGAAAGATAAAACTACGGTCACATAGGTGATCGCAGTTCAGCTTCGCTTCCAGAAAACTTTAGCTATTTCGGCTTGTAAGTTCGGAATACACTATATCAGCGAACTTTGTTTGTAGCAATAAATAATCTAGAATTTTAGTGCAGTGGGTTAGTTATGAAGTATTGCCTAGACTTCGTGGAATAAGTGTGACCAGCCTTTCGTATCGTGAACCATAGTTCAGATTACAATCACGGGTTGCAATTTTGACTTTCGTTACGGTAAGCATGTAATTTGTTACAGTACGATAAAATGCGATAGGTGCAGTCATTTCAATCATATACTTTGTAAACCAAGCTAGCTACCCATTATACCTATGCAACTCGGAAAGGACCCTTGAGTTTTTAGTAAATAAAAAATTAAGAAGGGAAAAGCTAGTCTATTGAAAACATTGAATGATTTAAAAGATATAATACAATAAAAGCATTACTACGTAGGTAGGTACTTTGAGAGCTCTTGCGAGCTCTCCGTACCGAGATGTGTAAATTACACAATCATTTTGTCATTATTAACATAAATAATAAAATTATTCCTATTATGGATTACGTTTTTACATTTACCTATATATTTTTTCATCTTCTGAGCCGTTATCTTAAACTAAATTGATGTTTGTCTCATAATTCTTGCCAATAACATTTAATGGAGTCGCGGTGGTTGCGTGTGCGCAAAAAGTGGGCTATATTCTTTATAGATTGACGCACCTTCGGGCAGTCAGTCAGTTAAAGGTATTTTTATCACGATTTATTATACGCTATTCCCCTTCACTTTTTTAGACAAGAAGCAACTATGCCACTAACGTAATTTTTTTGTTTATATAGATTCGGTGTACAGCAAGCGTCTACTCAATATACCTGCAAAGCTTAGAAAAGAGTGCTGAAGAAGAGAGGATACGAACCACTCCCGTCAGCCTCCCAGAGGTGCACGAAGCAGTAGTTTACTCTATACATCGCCTGCCAGAAACCAGTAAGTCTCTAGGGATACCGAACATAATACGCAACGGAATTTGAATAACTTATTTACCTGAGATGCATGCTATAGTGTTAAGTTTGATCTTCATATAATCTTGTCTTGTGTTGTATAATCTTGTTTGGAGTTAGAGCATTATTTTAAATAACTTGACATAATTCAAATGTGTGAAAAAGTTGCTGGTAAGAAGTAGCGATATTATATGTATTTTCAATTTAGACTTCTACTTCTTCGTCGTACCGATGATTCCATTTTCATATTTCAAATAACTACACTGCTCTTAAAACGGTGAAGGAAAACATCGTGAGGAAATCAGCATGTCCAAGAACCGAAATTGCGAAGACATGTGACATCCACCAACCCGCAATGGCACGTGGTGGATTATGGCCCACTCCCTCTCATGCAAAGAGGAGGCCCGTGTCCCAGCAGTGGGAACATCAGAGGCTGAATATGATTTCAAATAAGATTCTACGAAAATTTAGCCACGTCGACAGCGTTATCTATGGCATAGCAAAGGATAGGCCTTTTCCATAGTGCTGGTGTTTTTGCATAGATATCACGACAATAGGTAAAGTATCATTTGTGATGTGGCTCCACAGTCACATTGTGGCTTGTAGCGGTATTTACAACGCCACATGCAAACTACGCGTCATACTGACGTCACGCAAAATCCTGCATATCACAAAGCAGAGTTTACCGCGCAACTAGCATAGACACAACGGCCCGACATGAATCATCGGACAGTTGCCGGCCAGACACAACACCCGTCTGGTCGGAGGATCCTCCCTTTTCTATGGAGGTTGAGTGAACTTTACACCCTGTTCCTCATACCTCTATAGGCTCATTAATTTACACTGAGCTCATGGAAATACCAGCGGGTACTCTGCGATGTAGCTCAAAGTGAGTCCCTGAAAATCAATATTGCGGTGTGTGCGTGTACTACTTGTAGGAAAATTAAAATGAAAAGCAATATGAGCAAATCAAGTCAAATCTAACAAAAAAATTACCTCTCTAAATCTTTGTCCTTACTTACCACTTTTGTACTCTTTAATAAAAATAATACCTATAATAAAGGTAGATATTTTTTATTACCATCACATTTCAATGCAGTACCTACCTACGGACGGTACTCCCAGATACGTTTCCCTTCTCAGAACCGTTGGTTCCCACGAATCATTAATCCGACTATGTTTATACTTCAAAGAATTATTACTGAACAACGAGTTTTGTTTCAAATACTCAACAATAGAAAAAACCTGAAACCCTGAGATGTGGTACCCGCCTTTGGGATAATATACGAGTATCTACAAATTATAATCCAAACACCAGTTCTCGGAAACCGTTTCACATACAGTACAATACCTAATTTTCAATAACCTTAGTCTATATTTTAGAATTTAATTACCCTGCCACGTGTGAAATATTATAGGGATACCGTACTTCGAGAAGGTAATGAACATTACAATACAACACAATATTGTAAAGGACCGCTCTTTCAAGCTTCATGAATGTGACCTTCTCTCCTTCGTTAAAAATAAATCATTGCCAATAATACGAACCTTACCTTTCAATTTGGAACTTCAATATTTTAATTAAAACGTTTTTGATTGATATTCCTTTCTGAAGAGTAACCTAAAGTAAGGTCTTTCTATTTTTAGACATTTATTTGTATACGGAGGCTTCATCAGTCTTGGTATTACGAATTGATTTTGGTTATTAATAATTCCAACTTTTCTCATTTCTTTCGGGATTTTGGAGGGAAATCACTCTAAAATATACATTAAATATACTAATATTTAAATAGCTTTTGGGCCGATTCTAAAACAGTTCTCCGATGAACGGTTCGTCGACACAACGGTTTACTTTTCAGTGTTGTAGAATAAATCTTTTATACCTTGGTTTAAACGCGGTGAATGCCTAACAGTCGTGTCGGCAAATCGTCCGCCAGTGACAGGTTCTATTGACGAAATTCAAAATGTGAATGTGTGAATCGCTCTATCGGCGAAACACTGGAAAGTGAATTGTTCTGTCGGCAAACCGTTCATCGGAGAAGCGAATGTCGGAAACTGTTTCAGAATCACACGGCCAGTAGGTACGGAACACATTGCTACAGTCAAAGAAGGCTTCAATGAAGGTTTCAAATCAAAGCCAATGTGTATGGTTAGTGACCATTAACAACTTCACCAATGTGTTGTAGGATAAATGCATTACCAATTTGTTGGTACAACGTTATCCACCTAGCCCAGGTTGATTTGCCCTCCTCGTTTAACGATGGAACTACATACAAGCTTTGGTACATCATCACTTGGGAGAAAAAAGAAAAATTATAGAAGTGAACGGGATTCAGACCTTTGTCTCAAATGCATTGATGTAGTCTTACTCAACAATCGATGCTTGCTAGGCGTGTCTACTCACCCTGTTCACAAGCTTATCTTTAGTTACCAACCACAGGGGTCTACCCACAGATATTTACCGATACTTAGCTTCAAAGTTGCTTACTCGTGTACAAATTTTCATAGAACCGGACTCACAGCAAGGTAACCACCTAACCAGTGCAAGTTAGGTAACGAGAAAATTAACCGTTGTCACTTTAGCTGATCTAAGCTAAACTAGAAATGACCCAGTTCCTCGTCCCGGTGGCCGCGCTGACCAAGTAATAAACTATAATAATATTATTATCAAACAAAATATTTACTAGCCCAATCCTTTAAGAGGTTTTATATACATTTAATTAGAGTAGGCGAGTTTTGAAAATCTCTTGTTTAAAGTTTGAAGCGCTATTGCTTACTTAATCATAACAAAGAGCTTGTATTCAAGGTTCATAAACGCTTTATTATATTACAGACGTAAACTTAGTAAAACTATGTAACACTGATCAAAGTGGTTTGTAAATATGAGCTTTATAGAATTATGAAAACAGTCGTTTAATGGATCCTTAGAGATGGTTTCTGCTCTCGAAACGGTGAAGGAAAATATCGTGAGGAAACCGGCATGTCCTAGAACCAAAATATTGAAGACATGTGACATCCACCAACCCGCACTGAGCTCCTGAGGCCTGTGCCCCAGCAGTGGGAACATTATAAGCTGATTATGAGAGATGGTTTAGAAAATAAAACAGAGACTTATCCTACTTCCTACTAATATTATAAATGAAAAGTTTGTGAGGATGCATGGATAGATGGATGTTTGTTACTCTTTCACGTAAAAACTACTAAACGGATTTTGATGAGTTGTTTTGTTGAGTTTTTATCTATTTATTTATTTATAGGAGAACCAACAGCTATAACAGAAGCAGGATTAACACATAGGCTACTTTTTATCCCGATATTTCCACGGGATCGGGACTTATGCGGGTGAAACCGCGGGACCCTGCTAGTCATCATTCAGCCAAAAGACGTCCACTGCTGGACATAGGCCTCCCCCAAGCACTTCCACTTCGACCGGTTCTGTGCTTCTCGCATCCAACGGGTTCCTGCCTTGACAGACCTTGTATTTTATTAAACAGTATCAGATTATGGTTAATAAATTAGATAAAAAAAAAAAAACAAAATCGGTCCACAATTGACGGAGTAGGTATGTAACCTCCTCCTTTTTTTGAAGTCGGTGAAAAAGTCAATAAATATTCAAAGTGTTTGGTATCCCTGCCAAAATCTATACTAGAAATAAAGTTTTTTTGTTTGAACACGCTTTACTCTGGAACTTCCAGTTGGATTTGAAAAAAATATTGTTGCATTTGCCTTATTCTCGAAGAAGCTTAGACTATAATCTTAGGAGCTGAGAAAAAAAAAAAAAGAAAACAGTAAGAAAGCTAAGCTTTCCTTTTTTTTAAGCTAAGCTAAAACGAACTAATAGCGCGGGCGTTCGATGCGATCCGATGCGGTGGGTCAGGGCCCGAAATTTCACGCGGAAAAAATAGCGAGCAGAAGCTAGTAAAATAACAAAGAAGCATCAAACCTTTGTTCGTAAAACAAACCATCTTTGTGAATGTGTTACGCTATTTTAAGCTCGCTCCGAATCTTTACGAATTGTTCCGAGCTTGATTATATCAGCCGAATTTGAACTGCATTTTAGAAACACGAGCGTGCGTATTTAGTGCCTGTGTTCCATTAAAACACAAACAGTCTCAAAAGTTAAATTAGTTTAGACAGTAACAGTTCGTGACTTGAATTTGTTTTTCATTTTTACAGGCTGGTCTGTTTCGGATTTTGAAACAATTTTTATAACCTTCACGACTGTTTTTTGTTTTTCTAAGGCTTGGCAGTTGTGCTTCCATAGGTTATTAATTTAAAAAGTTATTTGGATTCTTAATAACTCTTAATTCAAGTTGGTGACAATGAATTTAGAATGATCAAAGTCAAATCAATTGGTAAAAGTCTCTAAAAATGTCTTGAAATTACATAAATAATATTGCGCCAGTAATCCCCAAAGGATAAGGCATAAGTGAACTTATATAGAGCATCCACATTTTTGCAGTTTCGTCTTAAAATTAATAAAAAAAAGTGGTCTTTGTAAGCTGCCCATACATAAGCATAAGGATAATCAGCCTAAAATGTTTCACTGCTTCCCGACAGGACACGGACCTCATCTCGGTGAGAGGGAGTGGGCCGTAATCCACCACGCGGGCCGAGTACGGGTTGGTAGATGTCACACGTATACGAATTTTTGATTGTTGGTCATGCCGTAAGCATGAAATAAGTAAAACTTAGATAAAAAAAACTTGTTATTACTTAATTAAATTTTAGTTCAGTCCTGTTGTGTGTGTTTAGACATGATTAAAAACTTGCCTACTAAAATTACGTCAGTTTAAAGGCTCCTTCTTATGCGCTGTACTTTGTGTAAATTATTTCATCACCACTGCTCTCAAAACGGTGAAGGAAAACATTGTGAGGAAACCGGCATGTCCTAGAACCAAAAATTCGAATACATGTGACATCTGCCAACATGCACTGGGCCCGCGTGGTGGATTACGGCCCACTCCCTCTCACCGAGAGGAGGCCCGTGTCCCAGCAGTGGGAACATAATAGGCTGATTATGTAAAGGCTCCTTCAAACAGGCGCGATAAAATCGCGCGCGACACAAAGGCACCGCAAGTCGTGCAACGAGCGGCACCTTTGGGTCGCGCGCGATTATATCGCGTGTCGCGCCTGTTTGTAGGAACCTTAAGTCAGGCACTGATTAAGGACAAGACTGAACTAAAATTTATCTTCTCTCCTTTTCTTAATGAAATAGAAAGAAAAAGATGCACTGAACTTAAATTAAGTTTAGGTTGTGAACAACAGAATCGGCACCATTATTTAAAACTAGCTGAGCCACGCGGTTTTACCCGCGTAAATGTCGATCACGGGGAAATATGGGAATAAAAATGTATGTTATATGTTAATCCAGGGTGTCAGCTACCTCCATACAAAATTTTATTAAATTGGTCCAGCCGTTTGAGCGTGAAGAGGTAACAAACATATAAACACACACACTCACAAACTGTCGTCTTTATAATATTAAATAACCATTTCTTACAATTTATACCTACTAACAATAAAGGATTCCTATAGCAACCTATAGCTGTAGGGTTTAATCCGTCTTTCGATATCCAGTAGGTATTTAAGTAGTCGCGTAGTAATATTTATTTGGGACTGGCGACGATATTCGAAATCGATGTATTTCTAATAAAGGCAATTATAGTTATTGCATGACAAACTATGCTGTAAGTTATGAGGTCAAGGCATTGAGAAGGAAAACCTTGAAAATGATTTATATTAAACTATCTGTGTGCCAAATTTCATCCGAATCCTATTAAAAACGTAATACTAATGATTGAAATACTATCGTGAATTCATGCAAGCCTAGTACGATTTGTTAGAATACTGCTCAGAAAGTCAGGTCATATTTCAATCATAAGAATTCGTAAGAATTCGAAAGACACGTAGCGCCATCTAGCAATTGTGACCGTCGAAAGTTATTGTTGTTTTCCTTAGGAACAGTGTTTTTTTACTGGATGAAAAGTATCCTACGTCCTTTTATACCCCTGACAATGTTCGTATACCTATGCAAAATATCATGATGATCGGTTCAGTGGATTATGCGCGAAAAGGTAATAAACAAACTTACTTTTGCATTTATAATTTAAGTTAGCATTCAGATTTTATATCAATATAATACAATACACTTAAATATACTCTTCCTCTTCACGATAGAGGTAATATTATTATGACTGTATACTGTTATCACATAAAGGCTGATTTACACGTGGAGTATTTCTTACTTGTGTAGAGGTGAGAATTTCCATCTAAGTCTCGTAGTAGGCTACACTCGCCAAATGGTTTTCGCACTCATAATACGTGTGTAAAAGCAAGATACTAAATCTCGTCTACGATTATGCCATATGAGACAGTCTACAGACAATTTCTCATTTTTACTGTCATTTGACAACTCGAAAGATTTTTTGTTTGCACAGACGCTTCCAATTTTTCAAGGCGTTCTTCAAATCATGCGTGAATCGTACATATAAAGAAAGAAGAAATAAAAATATATCACAGATAAGACACACAATACTGTGTGCCTTTTAAATAGGCACATCAAATAAAAACAAATAAGAATCAAACAAAAACAGTCCGATGTAAGAAATTAGCAGGAAAGTGTGCATGCTATCTACAAGAGCCAAATTTTTTATTTCCATTCCTTAATCGTCTTTTCGAGGCGGGAATCTCTCCTCGTGTAAACGATACTTTTAAGAGAGACGTGCATGTGTTTGACTGATATTAGCTACGTTACATAATTACAACATTTACAACCGCCCTTGTATTTGGCACATGACACAACTAATTAACTTGAATTGTGTCAACTATCTTACCGTAATTAATATTCAAACCAATCTCGTTAGCAACACAAAACCAAGTTTTATTAAGTCAGGATATTCAAGTTTGGTTTACATGGTCCCATTAATTTTAAAGCTATATTTTATTAGGTAGGGTAGTAACGAATGGGGCTCGAGCTCAACAAAGAGCGACAATTGTTGGATACGAAACGGGACTACAGTGGTTTAACGTTGCGTTAAGAGTTGGGTCTATATCGAATTATTTCCATTCCGGAATTTGTTTAAACAGTGCTTTTTTTTTCCTTTTAATTGATCCCCGAGCAGATACGTGGACTTTTTCCTGAAAAAGCTTTGTTGATTAACGGAATAGCTTTTAATCACGGAATGTTTTGATTAAAAAATTTCATGTTACATTTTCGTGAATGTTCGACAATTTTGACAAACGTGTAACCTTGTTTTGAATACCAAAATATGACGATTTTTTCTATTAATATTACCTATTTTTATAGCATTTGTAGAAATTAAGGCAAAAGGTCTTAGCACACGTATCAAATCGAAAAGGGATCGGCACCGTATCGCCTTTCGCCTCGCCGTCAAACAGGCGTCAACCTAACGTAAGCATGTAACAAAGCGGATCAGAAGCTCCGATACGTGGTCTCGGCTACGGCTAGGCGTATTAGGAATTATTGTAATAACTTACATTACGTACTTACACGAGTTTCCTTTGAACTTGCGTCATAAGCTTTTATCTAAGAACTAAGTTTCGCATTGTCCTCCACAATATTATCAATGTTTTTTGCTTACAAATAAGCAGGGCTTTGAACAACTGAAATACTTACGGCTACAGACACGATCTACTCATATTATTACAAATAAGTAAGACATATTGTGTTTTTTGTGTACAGTAATCTTACCTATAGAATATAGACTTGAGCTCAGTTTGTGACCACTGTTGTGTGAGTAAGATCTGTAAGAGACAAATTCTTTTACTTCACCTTGTAGCAAAAATATACATATATATGACGGAGAAGGTATGTGTGTCTCGTTATCATCAACATTTTTTAATTACTGTGGGCGTACTATGAGTAGTGTTGGTTAATGCGCAATAGAAAAACCGTTTGCAGTTCAAATCAGATTATAATTTTAGGAACAAATTAATCACAGTAGCGAATCATACACTGTAAGTACACGACACAACTAAATACGGAATGCGGGACAATTTCTGAGTACATGTTGTCTGTACGATGTCCAATGTCCAAGAGAGCCGCTCCACCTCGTTGCTTGCTCTCCTCGACTCCCCACGTACTCAGGCTAGACTCTGTCAAACGCTACCAGATGGCGAAGAAACTTGTTGACAGACACGTTTTCTACGGCGCGGTTTATATGCCGTACCGTAAGGCTCAAATCACACCAAAAGAGCGTCGAAGCGGAGCGCAGTTTCAGTGTCATATGAATTTTAACTTTATTTTCATTATTATAATACTTATTATCGCAACAGCTCGGTAGAGAAGGCAATTCGCCGGAATTCCAGCGGCGCCGCTGGCATCCGCGCGACTCGTTCGAGTTTCTCATGCGATAATAAGTATTATAGTAATGAAAATAAAGTTAAAATTCATATGACGCTGAAACTGCGTTCCGCTTCGACGCTCTTTTGGTGTGAGTTGAGCCTAAAGAAATCGTGCCGTGTAACGGTACAAAGAAAATGCGTTTAGTGGCAGAAAAGCAAATAACACACCATAAAAGTTATAAAAAAAAGAAGAAAACAGTGGCACTCCGGGAGTGCCGACAGAAGTGAAAACAAAACACAAACAGAATACTTTGCTTTTACTCACTGGATATTAAAACCGAGTACATCCCGAGGACAGGCGAACACATCCAAGGAAACAGACACCAGCAACACAAGGAAAAAGACACCAGTTCAAACAAAGTATGATATTGGTGGTGTAACATTGGAACAAGTGAATGAAATTCGAGATCTGGGTGTGATCGTAGACAGCAAACTGAAATTTACTGCACACATTGATAAAGCAGTGACAAAGGCCGCCCAAATGCTAGGGTTTTTGAAGCGCAATTCCAGAGGGTTTAAGCACCATAGGACCAAGGTGTTAATCTACAATGCCTTAGTGCGCAGTCATCTTGAGTATGCAAGTAGTGTATGGGCCCCTTATTATGCAGTGCACTCGCAACGGGTGGAAAGCATACAGCGAGCTTTCACGAGACATCTTGCTTTTGCAACAAGTGGCTTCTTCCATAGAAAGCCATACATGGAGCGTTTAAAAAAATTTAAAATGATATCACTTCGCGATCGCAGACGTTTGCTAGATTTATGCTTCCTCCATAAATTAATTAATGGGAAAATACAATGCAGTTACCTTTTGCAAAGTGTTTCTCTGGCAGTTCCAAGAATTTACCCAAGGGCTAAAAAAAATAAAAAGGTATTTGATACACCTTTTGTAAAAACTAATCTCGGTTTACAATCGCCAGTTATACGATTATGCAACGAATACAATAATACTGTATCAAACACATCTGACATTGATATATTCAGCGATAAGCTACCGGTATTCAGAAAGAAAATCACGCTATCCTTGCCAAGTTGCTTTTAGTTTCATTTATGATATTGCTATTTTTTAATTTTTATTATTTTTATTCTTAACTTTTTGTTCATGTTTACTACCCATCTTACTTACTTTAGCCTGTTTTAGTTTATATTAGTTTTAGTTTAGCATAATATACTTTTCAAGGCAGCAAGTTAAATAATCAATGCTATGTACGCCGTAATTGTCATGTACATTAGTCCTTTAGTTATTAAGATTATTCTAGCATAAGTTTAATGTACGTGATGTGGCTGTGCTTTTTTAAATAAATAAATAAAAATAAACATCCGAAGCGGGTATTTTTTTAATCGTCTTATAAACAAAACACGCGCGGTGACGCTTACGGTAACAGTGGCGTGATTTCAATGGTATTTTCCCATCTCAAAAAATTCCCAACGCGGCTAAAGAAGTTTTCACTACAAAAAGTATGCCACTCAACATAAAAACATAACATAACATCACGTCTGTATATCTCCAAAGGGTTAGGCGGAGATGTACTGTACCTATAGTACACCCACATTTCACCAGTTATATTTAAGTCCCTCGTAAAAGGGGACGAACCCATTGCCATCAACCGGGCACAAATCCGGACTACGGGCTGCTACTGAGAAATTTTAGATGAAAAACCCAATAACACACATTACGAGGAAATGCGGTTGGAGAGACTTTTTGAAAAAGCCTAAGTAAAAGTCATAATTCGAGGTTTGGCTCTCGCCTATTTTCTCCTTCAATATTGGACTAATTTAAAAGATATTACATTACATAAATAAAGTCCTCCAGACCGTATTTCGGCCACGGAGACTAGCCTTCGGCGCGGGAGATATTATAGTGCACAAGTATGCGCGCAGACACAGGTGCACTCCCTCTTCCCTCACTCTCATAGTCCGATGGGATGAATAAGAAGGATATATACTGTGTCACTATGTTTTTCTTTTTTCATTAATAGTTGTCATTTTTTACACTAGGCCTCTGTTGACAGCGGCAATTTTGAGCATTTTTTGAGGGTTCTAGTGCTTATAAAAATAATGTATCATCAAAAAGGAAAACTGCGGGACTACACGAATCATCATTATCCTACCCTAGTCCTGGTTTATTAGGGGTCGGCGCAACATGTCTTTTTCCATACTTCCCTATTAGTCGTCATCTCGATATTCACCCCCTTTTTAACATTATCAACCTTTACACAGTCCATCAATCGTTTCTTTGATCTTCCCTTACTCATATAGCTACCCACATTCATACTTAGAAATTTTTCTCACGACATTTTCCTCATTCCCCCGCATCACATGCCCTTACCATGAAAACTGACTTCCACCTACCTACACGAACACAGAACATTTTATTACAAAACACAGATCCATGTTACTAACACTCTAATAAACCTCCGCACAATAAAATACCTACGTCTTATTCCAAATGTTCGTTCCAGTACTTTTCCAGATTGGTAAAAATAAACTTTCCCTTATTAGTATGCCGGTAACATAGCATTCGGTCTAATAGCCTTAATGTTACATTTTGTATGTAGGCGGCCCGAATTTGTATTGAGGTATATACTAAGTGGTAAATCCACTCCCAGTGCCATTAAATTTGCTCCATTTGAGGTATTATTCCGAGCTGTAGTGTTATAGCCGCTGTTGCCTCATTAGTCTCGTCTAGTTTCGGCGATCGTGGGTTAGTTATCCCGAGGATAGTAAGTGGGATTAATAGTTTCAGCTTCATTATGTTTTCGAAGAAAGGGGTACAGATAAAAAAATGTTAAAGTAGACAGTTTGTTTTTCTAAATAAAGATACGTATTCGCTTTTAACTGAAAAAGAAGACCAGCAGCTGAAAAGCAACAAAAAATAGCGTGTGCCGCAGGAGGTGCAGAAAGAGATGCCGCTTAGCTTAGAAGATACAAATAATAATCCGGCTGCATGATTTTATTGACCTTTATATGTACCTAAATACAGGAGGGGCCCGTGGCTAAATAATAACAACCGCACAGGTTGATCGATCAGGTTAATTCAACCCGTTTGCAAACATTAATAATTGAAATGGCGCAAAATTAGAAACGAGGAGATTCGAACATGGCTGATTCCAAACGAGGCCAAAACTAGACCACAATGAAATCATGTACCTACAAACATGCTTTTGGTACAGTTGTGGCTTTGATGGTGGACATAGGTCTCACCCAAAGACCAGCCGGTCGATTTTGTAAAAATCTCACCGTGAATACTTAGGTGAAGTGAGTTTGTTTTTGCTAGGAATTGACACTATTGACAGCTCACTCTACCTAAGTTTTCACGGTGAGATTTTTACAGAATAGCACCGCAGTAATGAACTTCTTTTGGCTCAATGATAATAAAGATAAAATATATGATATGATGGCTTCATTCGCTTGTATTTGTCTCTTCCAATGTGCACTTTTATAATTTCTAAAAGCAAAATCATATATTTCCTTACATTATACTTCACTGTGTTATCGTGATGATCATACAACGTGACACGTCACGTACGTGGACGTGCACGACCATGTTAATATTGTCACGTTAGAAAATGTCATTCATTTTGTAATTTTCTTCCTACTTCTATTTCAACCACATTCGATTCTCAACGTGGCAACTATAACGAAAGATTTCCCCGCTATATTGGAAATTGATATTTGACGATGCAGTTTGCTCACCACAAAGATTTTATACGACTGTCATTTGGACCACCGGGACGCTATCAAAGGGGTTGGGTTGTTTTCACGTGAGATACGGGATAAGCAAGATGGATGACCAGCATCCATCTGACCATTCACTACACGAACTATCTACAATGCTGAGTAATGGCAATCGTTACTTTTAAAACTGTAGTAGAAAAAACGTTATATCTTCTATTAATAAAATTATAGAAAAGTCTGTGAAAATGACTGTGAGATGGAACTTTATATTTACTCTTAGCTTCTGGGGGCTAAGAGTAAATATAAAGTTACATCTCACGCGCGCCTCAAAGAGATGTCAGCATCGAGGAGGGGCTCCATAGGGCCGAAGCCTGCCGGGTCAGCGGGATTGTCCGAAAGGGTTACCGCTGGCCCGGAACATAAAGGGCTAAGGAAGGAACACGGGTGGGTTTTAGTCAGTAAGAGTCTGACACTCCCTTCCGCTCCACCCAGAGCGGTCATTTGGTGATTTCCCATCCGCAAAAAAAAAAAAAAGCTTCTGGGGGCGACTTCGTCCGCGTGAAATTTCGGCTCGACCCACCGCGTCGCATCCCAACGCCCGCCCGCGCTTACTTCGTTTTTGCTTAGTTTTCTGACTATTTTCTTTTTGCCCGGCTCATAAGAGTTCTAGCGTTAGGTTAAATAGCTTATAACCTTCCTCAAGAATTGGGCTATCAAATGCAAAAAGAATTTTACAAATCTGACGCGTAGGACCAGAG
The DNA here is from genome assembly GCA_963082905.1 of Oligia fasciuncula. Taxonomy (NCBI): domain Eukaryota; kingdom Metazoa; phylum Arthropoda; class Insecta; order Lepidoptera; family Noctuidae; genus Oligia; species Oligia fasciuncula. The sequence goes on along the minus strand of OY720395.1, from coordinate 6,498,494 downwards.
GTTAGCGCGCCAAAACAAACAAACAAACTTTTCAGCTGTATTATTAGTATATTTAAACAACATTATTTCTAGTATATGCGAAACCCGAAACACGTCTGTCACGTGTCTAGTATTTTTATGTAAAGAATCTATGTACAAAATTTCAAAACTGTATCATGAAAAATCACAATGTTATAAGCTTGTTAAGTTACCCCTTTGTCCGTACAAAAACATGCTCACCCGCGCCGCTTTCGCCCGCCTTCTTGCGCTCATTGATAATAGTACCTAGGTACCTAACCGTTCGGCAATTCGGCGTTCGGGATAACCTACCTACTTAGTGTCGCTCGGTGTCCAACTTTGGGACAAAGTATAACATGGGGTAAAAATTATTGGAATCGTGAATCGATTCCAATAATTGTTACTTATTCTGAACAAACTGTTCAGGTTTCGCATAAACTAAAAATAACGTTGTATACTCGTAGATAGATAAAAAATTATATAATTTCCTTCTAACACAGAGGAAGAATGAGTCCCAGCGGTGGGAAAATTATAGGTTGGTAATGTGTGTTATAATAATTTTGCTACTGAGCATCCACATAAAGTTTTTTAATAGCTAGAAACGAGAAAATAGCTAAAATGCTTTTGAAAACATTAATTATAGGATCACCAAAATAACACAGAAACCTAAACGAAACGGAATTAGTTATTATGAGTCTACTGACAAGGATAGGGTAAACTTGCCAAATTCGTACCCCTTAAGAGAAAACCATCATATTTAGAAAATTAGGAAAGATAAATTAGTTTTAATTAAAAGTAATTATTGTTTGCTAAATGTTTTATTGCTTCTATAATCAAATTTAACATAAACTTTATAAACTTCTCAAAAATAAACAATTTAAAAAAAAACTAAAAAAGTACGATTTAAGACCATTCATCCCAAATCGTACTTACTATAACCTTAATTCGTACTTTGAGATCTATTCATTGGTAACAGTATTGAGAATCAGCATCGTAATTAACAATGTGTTATTAAAATAAGTAGTAATTCTTAACAAATTCGACGGATGGTCTTCGCCAATTCTCGGCAATCATAAATACTTTTCCTATATCGTACCAGTACGTTTTAAGAACTTAACTCGAGTACGAAATAGGAGCAAGAGCCAAACAAATTTTAAATTTACCGGCAAAAAAATTGACAACAGTCACGAGTATGATAACACGTCAGATGAAATCGCAAAGGTACACATTAATACGTATCAAATCGTAAAATAGGGTATACACGACCCTATTTGAATAAAATTCTTACGAAATGTGTAAAAATATTACAACAATAGTTGAAAAAAACTTACTTTTTCAATATTTCTTTTCGAGAGCAGCTTCACGAGTGTTATCTGTCAGGTGGTGAAATGGCCGACTGTTATTTCTATGTTTTGACACTAGAGGAGCTGATAGCTGTTACCAAAGCCGAGTTTTAAGTGGAGTACGAATTTGGCGTAAGTACGAATTAGGCAAGTTTACCCTATACTTCTAGGAGACATTAGAATTACGATTTTGTCATAAGGTCTTGTCTTGCCGTTTTGCGTACATGTGACGCATATTTTCTCCCAAATTGTTATTCTGTTTGTGTTTTTTTTTATTTTTATGCGTCATGTTTGCCGCAACTAAACGTATTCTCTTTCTTTTCTTTTTTTCAAGAGGTCTTTTTTAGGGTTCCGTATGCATAGGGTGCCAAGGGACCATATTACTAAGCCTCCGCTGTCCATCCATCCATCCGTCCGTCCGTCCATCTGTCTGTTAACGGGCTGTATCTCATGAATCGTAATAGGTTGACAGTTTAAATTCTCAATGTCTATTTCTATTGCCGATCAACAATTAATAAAAATAAAATATGTAATTGTACGGTGGTACTCGGAATCCAACTTGGCCGGTTTCTAAGAATAGCTTTTTAACCTGCTATTTATTAGTTCACATTATTACTTTACATACATTCTTCACAATTTTTCCATACCAATAATTCTGTCCACCTTCCATTGCATCGAACTGATACAATTTAAAACGTGATGTCACTGAAGGATTCCGCAGTAATGGAATCTGATATTTCACGATGCATTTTGCTCACGACATAGATTTTATACGAGGGACGGGTCACGGGGACGCTGTCAAAGGGGCCTGGATGTTAACACACGTCTTTTGTTTGTGGCTAGTGTTCAGAATCTACTGAATGTACGGTGAAGTTTACAACGTATTTGCTGCAGGTTTGAGGGATCTGGATGGAACATCGACGTACATCCTGTTACCATGGAATCAGTAGTGCTGTTCCATACATTTTGACTGAATAGGCATTGCACGTTTCTATGGAACAGTCTTTTTTTTTTTTGATAACCGATGAAGAATTTCTAAGCTAGGGATCTTGAATGACGTGCATGAATTAATGGTTACAGTTTGCGCGTCGGTGTAACTGCCATCCTGCACATATCTGCATTGGGCACGTACCTTATTTTTTTATTTATTTTTTTGGTTTGGATATCATCAAATGACCCCCCCCCCCTTTTTGTAGCTAGGTACCTAGCTACAAAAAACTAAAAATTATTTTCGCTTTAGCCAGAAAGTGTGGGTGTTGACTTAAACATGGCTGGATAAATGTGGGTGTACTATAGATAGATAAGAGGGGGGTGTGCTAGTTATTACTCTTATTGTTTTAAATAGTTTTGCAAATATTGTAATTATGTTGTACCTACCTACTTTGTTGTTATACAGTATTCTGTTCTCGTGCGCCGTGGGTGTAATTATTTCTGAGTTTCTTTGTTCTGATTTATTATGTTAGCCAGCCACTCGTGTAGGTATCGCTTACATTGTTTTTTTTTTAAATATCGTCTAGTCCTAGGAAAATGTGGGATGTCCCTTGGTAATGGAGGTACCTAATTCATTTGGAACCAAAATTATTTGTTTATTTACTTTTTTTTTTGCAATTTTTATTTTATATTTAATACAGTGTGAGTCTTCATAATGTGCACATATCGAAATGAGGGAAACTACGCTTAATTTTATCGACGGAAAAATGTTTAAAAAAATAAAAATAAATTTTTTTTTGTAGTATTTTTAAAATTCTTTTTCGCTGCTGTGACCGCTGTGTAAACAATCGTCCTTCAATTGAGAATTATGTTTTTTTTTTAACAAAAACCTGATATTTTTTCATAATTTTTTACAATAATTGTAAAATTACTCAATAAAAGCCCCGATTACCTACCCTTTTTGATTACTTTAAATTATTCTCCATCGTATCAGATTTCTAAACGTAAAAATACCATGTTTATAACTCAATCACAACATTTCCTATCAACTGTTAAAGAAAGGCCTTGCAATCACCATACTTTGGCAGGTAAAGATCCTTTTATATATTTTTTAATACAGTTGCTCAAAAAGTGGTGCATTGCAGGGACGTGTAGCGTTCGGGATGTGGGCTATTACATACTAGTGCTTTTTTTTTACCTTTCCCGAACTCGTGCGTGTCTCTTTCCCAACTGTCAAAATAATGTCTATTAAAAAGAAAAACCAACCATGAAGTTTTTACTAAAGAGTTTTTGATATTCATACAAATACGTATATTTCTAAAAAGAAGGTACTAATTTATTTCAATATCAGATTTAATTGAATGAGTTAGGTTAGGTTTCATTTCATCTCATTAAATTTCATTTTCATTTCATATCAATAAAAAAAATATACTGAAGACTAAGCTCTAGGGATAGTTCCCTTTGCCTACCAAAATGGGTGAAGAAAAAAACTCTGCTTATATTCTACGGTTGGCGCCATTTTCCAGAAAAAAATATTAGTTAGTTGAGTTTATTGTGTTTTTATTATTTTATTAAATTGCTTCATTTTTTCGCAACTGTATTAAAAATAGTCGTTCAGTACACCTGCGGAACCGTCATTGCAACTTGTTCCGACTGTCAACCCTCGCCTTCGGCTGCGCCTCGGCTCGGGTAGACATTTGTCGGAACTCTTTGCAATGACAGCCTTTCCGCACTTGTAATGAAATATACTATTTTCAAATATTTTTTCCGTCGATAAAATTAAGCTATGTTTCCCTCATTTCGTAATGACTCACACTGTATAGTAACACACTGTACACTACCATCAAATATGTACCTACCACTGTACACTAGCAGTAACATCCGCTCGGATACGCCTCTAAATAAAGTGTTTTTTTCTCGTGAAACAATATTTGTAGAATGATTTCCATAGAACATTGAATATTGAATCTGCAAAACCAAATAAGGGACAAGAAATAGAGTAAAAATGTGTTTTATACGACATCTGTTTGCAAAGGCCCCTGAATATTCCTTTGCAGGTCACGAATTGTGTACATTCGTACCAACTACGAATGCCAATGCCTTGTAACGGCATTATTTTTATAATAAACTAGTTTCGTAATACCCACATTCTCCAACTACTATTTTTTATTGTATTATTATGTATTTCTATAATATTGTATATAATATTAGCAGTTTCCCGCGACTTCTTCTGCGATACAAGATGAAAAGTAGTCGATGTCCTTTTCCAGGTCTTGGGCTACCCATGTGCCTAATTTCATCAAAATCCGTTCAGCCGTTTTATCGTGAAAGCGTAACAAACAAACAAACTTACTTTCGCATTTATAATACTAGCAGCGCCCCGCGGTTTCACCCGCATAAGTGTCGATCCCGTGGGAATATCGGGATAAAAACTATATTGTCCTTTCCCGGAACTAAACTAAATTTAAGTTCAGTGCATATGTTTCTTTCTATTTCGTTTAGAAAAGGACAGAAATAAATTTTAGTTTAGTCCTGTCAAATTAATCAGCAGTAGTGTTAGGCGCTAATTAATTTGACAGAACTAAACTAAAATTTATCTTCTGTCCTTTTCTTAATTAAATAGAAAGAAAAAGATGCACTGAGTTAGATTGTGAACAAGGTTATCGGCACCATGATCTAATTTGTGCGTAACGGCAAAATTTGGAATGAAAATAGACGAAGTCAGTGATTTTGATACTAATTAATATGTAACGTCTGGGACGTCTTGAAATGAAAAACTAATTTAAGTAAAGAGTTTAGTTTTAGTGAATGTTCAACGTGTGATACAACGTGATACGGATATATAATCTAAAAGAGTCTATATTAGACCAAAAATAGAAGTGAGTCTACGTGAGCGGGCTACAGCTAAATCATAGGCACCAACTTCGCTTTATGACGTCATTTATCCGCGCACTCGGAACATTGAAAGTACTTAGCAATAATTCTTCTTCTTCTTCATGATTCTTTTGCTTTTCTGATTCATTACTAGAATTTGCTCTTAAAAGGAATGGTTTTAGTAAACTAGTGGATTCCATCCTTCCTGAATTCTTAAATTTTTGATCTTCTTTAGTCTACTTAAATGGTTTTCCGTTGGTATTGTTTGACGAGCTGTGAGGTTGTTAAGTTCTGGCTTTACTAGCCCAGGTCCCACTCAAATCTGTTTATCTCTGAATCTTTTTTTTTCTCAAAAGGCCATTCCAGATAGTAACTGGGTTGTGCAGGTCAGATAGGCAGTCGCTCCATTAAAATACTGGTGCTCAGCTGCATCTCAGGTTAGACTGGAAGCCGACCCTAACATAGTTGGGAAAAGGCTAGGCAGATGATGACCATTTCAGACAGTAATCTGCATCGTCCTCACATGATCTGATCAGGATAATATCTGGACTTTGAAAAGCCTATGATCTCCGAGTCTTGGTAATTCTTCTCGAAATAATTAAATATGAAACACCAAGAGAATTTTTTAAATATTTTTTACTTGTAAAAGTGTTTGTTAAAACGAGTTTACAGAATATGCAAAATTTATCATTATTATCCTTTTGCATCGTTTACGTTCATACATATGGTCATATGAACACGTACGCATGTTGTGAGTACTGCGCACCTGACCTTTCTGAAGAACATCACAATAAAGTAAAGGTTCAGCACATCAAGCTACTACAATCTGTCAAATTTCTTTAATAGATTTTCAACTTTGTCGCTAAAGCATAAGGTTCAAAGTTGATTGGGAAAATTTGACAGATTCGGGCACCTTGATGTGCTGGCGTCTGTACATCTGGGGCGTCCCCTCCCGACTCGGCTCCAGGATCGTTGCAGGTGGCATTCTGTTGTGAGTTACCTCCATTGGAAGACGGCGTGAGTTAATGTATGTGTACTATTTGTTAACCATCCTTCATGAATTCTTAAGTTTCTAGTCATCAAGTGTGATTTTTAGTAGAATTGCTGAGTAACATTTTCTATCACGTTTTACGTTGAAATATGAACGAATGTAATCGCGAACTCGTTACATGGAATTATCCGCGAAGTTAGGATGACTTGTGAAATTGCTTTGAAGTACTTATTATGTTGATATGGACTTGTGAATTGTTTAATTTTGTTATTAAAAAGTTGGGATTGTTTAATCTTGTTTTATTATTTAGGGTGGCAGTGACAGAGACGCACAACCTGTTTCCATAAATTATTCAGTACGTGATTCTGGACACACCGTGTCGAAATTTTTCGTCGGGTATAAAAAAAAACTGCTGTTTCCTACAAAACTAGTACGGTTAGCAACAAAAGTCGATTAAAGTTAAATTAAATAATTATAAAATATTAATAAAAAAATAATTACTAATAATTAAATAATTATTATAAAATAATTAATTATTATTAATTAAAGCCTTTGAAATGATTCCAGTCCACTGTTTTCCGACATTGTCACCTTCTAGGTGATTTTTTTGTGGTTCATTAATTATACCGGCTGCACTAAACAGGTCCTCACCCACAGACTCATTAATATCTCCATCATCTTAAAGGGCCCTCTTCTTTATTAAACCTCCGTTATAACTCTGTTAAAAGAGGAGGGGCCCATGGCTAAATAATAACAACCGCACAGGTCGATAGATTAGGTTAAGGTACGCTTGCCGCGGTTGGTCTGTGGATGGGTGACCATCTTTACATACCGTTACCCCTCCGTGCCTCGGAAAGCACGTTAAGCCGTTGGTCCCGGCTGTCATTCGTGGATCTTTGACAGTCGTTAGGTACGGGTAGTCAGAAGCCCGAAAGTCTGACAGCCAGTCTTATCAAGGGGTATCGTATTACCCAATAATTGGGTTGTGAAGGTCACATAGGCAGTCGCTCCATGTAAAATACTGGTATTCAATTGTATCCGGTTAGACTGGAAGCCGACCCCAACATAGTTGGGAAAAGGCTAGGCAGATGATGATAACTCTGTTAAAATCTTGCGGACGCGGATGCGGAGGTACGATTTCTTGCAGAAGTTCCGCATGTACAGAGGCTGAGGCGAGGTTCCATAACAGCCCTAGTTTCAATGTGTAGTCGCGTTAAGATAAGAAATCATAAAGTAGCCCATAATAATCAGCCGATAATGTTCCCATTGCTGAGACATAGACCTCCTCTCTTCGAGAAGGAGTGGGCTGTAATCCACCACGCGGGCCCAATGCGAGTTGGTAGATGTCACATGTCTTCGAATTTTTGGTTTTAGGACATGCCGGTTTCCTCACGATGTTTTCCTTGATCGTTTTGAGAGTAGTGATGATGAAAGTATTTAAATAAAGTAAAGCGCCTGCCGAGCGTTCAAACCTATGGCCTACGAATCGTAAGTCGGGATCGTTACCACTGTGCTACCACTGCCCTTGTTAGAACTAAAATCCTTCCGTAAATACCTCGGATCTTATATTAAATTACGTCCAACAATAACATGTTTATTCAAGACAAACCCAAGAGCAAGACAAATACATATGTATCAAGTACACACGCTAAGAAATCATACTTATGACGTATATCTGCGAGCGCAGAAACTGCACTACTGTTTACAATAGTAATTTGATATTCAGCTGTATGTTCCAGCCTTATTCCTCACACAGCTTCTAAAGAATTTATTTTCACACTTTCTTCCTGCAAAACGAGAAAAGTAGCAAATATAAATGCAAGATCTCATGAACCAACAAAGTCGGGATTAAAATATTACAAAATGTAAACATTCATGGAGCAGAAAACTGACATTAAAATCTTCATAAAATATCTAATAAAAACGAAGAAAGTTCAGAATAACAATGACGTTAAAAAGAAAATGGGGAAAATATTAAAGTACCTATTTACTTAAGTGATGAAATATTCCACTCATTTGCGAATTTCCAAATTGTTGGAGTAAACAAAGTCAATAAGGAAAGAGTGAAGGAAAACTAAAAATGTCGAAGAAAGAAAACTGAAAATTCAAAGGAATTTTTATCCCAACAATAAAAGGACAGAATATGAAATTACATCAGATGCAAATAACGTTCAAACGAGACTGCAACCATTTTTAGAAAACTTTATGCATAGATAACGCTTCGGAATACAAATATTGGGTCTGATATCGCTAAAAGTAGTGAGTGGGGTAATAAAATCAGATATTCTATCTAAAAGAACGTCTGCAATAATATTTTGTTGTTGTCATCCTTGGACCGGACGGATCGATCGAAGGTCCATTACAATTCGAGATTCCATTACATTGTCATTCGTAGATCTTTGATAGTCGTTTTGGGTAGTCGGAAAAACAAAAGTCTGACAACTAGTTGTACCAAGGGGTATCGTGTTACCCAGTAACTGGGTTGTGGAGGTCAGATAGCCTCCATGTAAAATACTGGTATTCAACTGCATCCGGTTGGACTGGAAGCCGACCCCAACATGGTTGGGAAAAGGCTAGGCAAATGATGATGATCTAAATACAAATAAAATACTAGTATTCAGCTACATCCGGTTAGATTGGAAGGCGACCACAACATAGGGAAAAGGCTAGGCAGATCTTATCAAGGCGATGCTTATCATATTTAACCTATGAAAGTTGAAATGATCATGAAATTACAACCGAGTTATTAATAGTACTTCACCACTTGCCTCTGATTTTGTGGACCCATAATTAATAATAGTTAAAACAAACAATCACGCTATGTTGTGACATATTTATAACCTTTATTCTTCCGTTTAGCTCTACAAATATATGAAATGTCAAAGTTAATATCTCCAGTCTCTATTCAATTATTCACTATCATTTAAGTTAATAAGTCAACGATAAATCGTTTGTCATCATAGATAATTATCTTGGGACTTACGGCGACGGCAATATAGTTATTATATATTTTTAATGATGGCCAAAAAGTTCAACAAGCCAGGAGCCCTAATTAACTTCTGGAGGGAGGCGGGCTGGTTGGTATAACCACCGACGGCCGCCATGGCCTACGCACAATGGCCCACTTGAAGGACTAAGTACAGAAACCAAACCCATAACATAAGAAGAAGTTTAATTAATCAAAAGTCTACTAAAAACACAATCACATTTTAAATGTTCCTATTATTTTTGGATCTTCAATTACTTAGCTTTAGAAGCCACTGTCATTTAACTTTTTTACTTACAAAAGTGATTTGAAATTATGTTTTGTAAAAGGATTAGGATCGAAATAAATGGTGCTCTAGAACAGTGATCAATTTAGTGGACGTAAGCTTGATTCTGGTTCTTTCAACAATAAGAACGCAAGATATTGTAGCTTACCACTTATCTTTCTCCTGCTCTTATCCCAATTCATTTCGAATCGGAGACATGTTTTTTTTTGTTTTTGGGGATGCACGAAGAAGCCTCCTTGTGTAGCGCAGTTTGTTCCGCCACTTACTCAACTGAACCGAGCGCTCGGCATACTGGACAGTCACACCCAACACCTTATTTGACTGGCCATATCTTCCCTTGCGGTGGTAGGGCTAACGGGCCCGCCTGGTTTGCGATCACCCTGCCACCGGGGTCTGGCGTCTAGCAGCCTGCTATGTTTCGTCGATGTGTGGGAGTTCCAGTGCCTTAAACATCTTCTTTGCCCGCTCGTTCCATCATAGACCCCATCCATCGCTTTCCCTCAGGCGTGATCGAGGTCAAGAGTGGGCACAACTAGCAATTAAAAAGAAACTTCTCTATAAGTCGTCATCTCGATAGAAGTCTAGAAAGGGGGTGACCCCTTTCTAGCCATATGGTCTTTCACACAGTCCATCCATCTTTTCTTTGGTCTTCCCCTACTCTTATTGCTATCCAAATTTAAACTCAAAACTTTCCTCACGGCATTTTCCATAATCCTCCGCATCACATGCAAGAACAGCCGATTCTCACACAACATATACTATGCTTATACTTGCTCTTTGGCGGAGTTCCAGAGGGTGACACTTAACATAATATTATTATCCTCTGTATGACTTGTACTCAGAGTCGTGACTTGTTAATTAATCATTCACGTTAATCGACAGGTACAAGTTTGAAACTTGTCATTCAAAATATGACAGCTTAAAAACATTTAATTTATGTTGGTGCTGTAATTAGTTTTTGGTTGACGTCTCTGATGGTGGAAATTGTGACTACATTGTTGTATTGGGTCCCACCTGTAATAGCGAATGTAAGTGGTTGGTGGCTTTTCAGTCACTAGTGCCACTTTTAGACTTTCTGTTATGTACTCATACTACTGTGTAGCTCATAACTCACTGTCTTATATTCCTAATGCATTATCACCAACAACGGCTGAGTGATAATCTCTAATAACATACATTATCATACCATTACCAACAGTTTACACACTAGTAAGCACATACTCATCACACACATGAACATCAATCCACAGATGCATCAATTTGCCTTAATTACTCGCATAATTTCCGAACCATCAGGCTCTTTTCACACACACACACGGCTTCCGATCATACGGCAACTATAGAGGATCAAATTAAATTAGTTAGCAAAACTCTGCAGATTGTACGGGTATATAAAAACGATAAAAACAAGATTTGAATGTTTTTTAGGGGTCAACGACCGTTGGTAGTATTGCTATTTGAAGTATGAGTAGAGAAAATATATTGTATCGTGTTGAGATATCGTTACCAATCACATCTGTGAAGTTTACACAAAAATACTGTTTTAACTGACATTTTAAGTGAATACATTGACTGCGGTAGATGACCCCACAAAAATCAAATTAATTTATTTTTTCTTTTATAATGTTTAGATAACGATACGCATTACGTCTGCGGAGTTTCGTTTTGACCCTGTTTACACTACTGCTACTATTACTATACTGTGTGTGTGTGTATTGGCTGTACAGTAGACCATACGTACACAGACTGCTATCCGAGCGTACTGTCGAGTATAAAAGTATTTCAGACCATGCTGTGTCTGTGTCCGTCCGTGCGAAATTTTCATATTAAGCAATAGACCTGCACCACAAAATACAGAGAGTACAGAAGGCAATCACATGTATGTACTTTACTTTTCATACCTAAGCTAGGCGGTCGCGCTAGGGATGTCAACTTTAGCATAAGCACAAAAAACTATCGTGGTAGTGGCACTGTTATCTAGTTATTTTATTTATTGTTGAGTTTATTCTACAATATTAACTACACTAACTACAATATATTAAAACATTAAACATAGTATTACAATACAAAAAGTTTACAGAACAAAAACATAAAATTTTACATTTGTCAATTTTCACTATCAATAATCCCTAATATCTTCAAAACGGATTACCCTATTTACACATTTTATTTTGCCTTATCCGTTTTAGACCTAAACCTATCAAATGACACAAAAAATAACACAATATCTATACAAACAAAAAAACATGTTTTCAACTTACGTAATAGTTGGCGTGAATTTACCTTACAAAAAAGTTACTTCATATAAACTGATTCAAAATAGGAAACTATTATATAAATCGAGCTTGGATGGCCATTTTTTTGTTGCTCAATTTTTGCACTTCAGACGCGTGTCTCAAGCGGATGGCACTCGCGCTCGCACTAGTCCCAACCAGTCCGAGATAACGTGTCCGTGAGCAATGTCTATGTGTGCGTTCCTCGAGAGCACTTTGTATGTAGATTGCCTTCTGTCCTCTCTGTATTTTGTGCCTGCACGCACGCAGCCGCGTGGCAGGATCCCACGCATGTAGGTTTCCACAGCCACGGCACATTCGTGGTTTTTCTTGAAAGCTTGCATAATTAATGACAACATTATTAAAGGGCCTTACAGTATTGATACAACATGGCGACATTAATATGACAGCCCAATATAGCGTTATCTCTCGTTCCTCTCTTGATTGCTTTATGGTTTATTAATCGTATCAGGTTCATTATTAAGCAAATATTTATTGAGCGGGAACGTTTGCAGACAGCTCGTTCTCATTACCTAAATGCTGATGTAGGCAAGGCTTGATGTATAATAATACCCACTTAGAATTAATTTGTTATTCACACTATCAATAAAGCTTAGTGTTCTGCGAAGTTATGGCGGCTTGCAGCACGTGATTATGATTCGAATTTTGAATGTAGGCGTTTGAATTATGTAATGTGTGGGAGTACAATTGAATACAAAGTGGGTTCAACGATTGTACAGTCAATAAAAAAGGTAAGTATGCAGGTTCGTCGGATATAGTTGAAGTTTAGAGATTAACCAGGTACGCAGGAGATATTAGTGCACAAGACTGTGTGTGCGCCAACATAGGTGCACTCTCCGTTCCTTTACTCACATCGTCCGATAGAAAACAAACAGCTCAACATCCATCGGTTTCTTACTGAACTTCAACTAAATCCGACGCGGCAACGATCCTGCATACTTTTCTCTTTTGTTGACTGTACCTAATGAATAACATTTTATTTTTAACCGGCTTCAAAAGAGAAGGAAGGTTTCAATTTGGATGCTTATATTTATAGGTATATTTTTTTATGTTTGTTCCGGCATAATTCATTCGACTACCTACTGATTTCTATCAGCCTACATCATTCCACTTTTGGGCCTTAACGAAGTCTTGCGAAGTCTTCTCATGACTTCCCACGTCCCATATAGACGTCCCATGTAGACGTTCAATTTAATAATTATGTTCGATATATTTAGTACTTGCTGTGCCCGTGACTCGACTCGCGTGCATGTCGGCCAAAAAATAGGATTTCATGGGTTTTATTTAATACTTTAATTCTTTTCTAAAATAAAAGCCTAAGTTACTCCTTATATCATCAGCTTTCTGCCAGTGAAAAACGGTTTAGCTGTTTTGGAGATTAGCCGGAACAAACAGACAGACAGACATACAATTTTATTTAGTTGTGTAGAAAACATTTATATTTAGTACCATTTAAATAAAAAATATATCAGTATCAATATTTTCACTCAACACCTTTTAATGTTACCAAGCGATAAAATCGTGATTAATATCGATAAAATATGTAGGTTTCATACCCAGACTCCGTCCGGTCGTGCTGATGTGCCTAATTGAAATGTCAAAACATTTCCGTTTTAAAATTTGATATTTTCAGCTGCGTCTTTTTCGATCTGTGCTGACTTTTTTTTAATATGTTTTTTTAGATACCAATGGTAGTCAAAATATAAACGATTTTTTATCTCGTTTGACGCTTTTATTAAGTACCGATGATAACTTTTTAAGAATGTTAGCTGGATTTACGAAAAAATATACCTCACGTGTTCTAAGCTGTTGAACAATTGGGTAGGTAGATTAATATTTATGTGCTTTTCATATTAATTTTGCGCGCATCGTATAGCTAGTTGCAATTATATGTTTATTTAGAATTTATAAATAAAAATTGAGAAATAAAAATAATTGGATAATTAATATAGCTTCAATCCATACTATATACGAGTACTTAGGGCATACTGAAAGTTTTTGGATTTTTATAAATAAGACTTACGATACATTTATTGTTTTTCAAAGTATATTCCCTCGCAATTAATGCATTTTTGCATTCGCTGAAATTACTGTACAAAGCAGTTGGACCAGTCTTCCTTTGGGACCTCCCAATGGCTTCATAGAACGCATTCACCGCCGATTCAAGCCTCGTAAAACGTGTGCCTCTAAGTTTTCTTTAATTTTTGGAAACGAAAAGAAGTCGCAGGGTGCGAGATCCAGGCTGTAAGGCGGAGGCGTCATCTGTTCCACATTTGAAGCCTTCAAATAGGCCTCTGTTACCTTAGCGGAATGTAAAGATGCGTTATCGTGGTGAAGAAGGACATTGCTTCAAGGACGCCTTTGGCGAACTTTTACTAAGACTGGGCAAGCAAGTGTGGACGTTCCAATCTGCAGTCACTGTCCTTTGTTCTTCAAGCGATACTATAGTGTAATGTCCTGATTTGTTGAAAAAAGAAGCAACCATTTTTTTACCAATGCTTCGACTTTTCTTAACTTTCGACGGCAAATCTTCAAAAAGAAAAACCCACTCTGCCGACTTGCTTTTTTTTTCGGGTTCAAAGCAGTACGCTTCCGAACCTTCAGATTCACATGTAAAATGTTTTGCACTTGGCTCATTCCAATGCCTAACAAAGCACGAATTTGCTGGCAAGTATTTTTTTTGTAAGTTTCAATAAGTTGTCGTACGGCGGTGTCAATATTAGAGTCTGTAACTGCAGTCGCCGCAACTTCACGTACACACAGCTCCTTTAACTAGTTACCCCACCAAAAGACATGTGCGTTCAAATCCGTGATAGGCCCAAGTTGGTTTTTGTATTTTGCAAAAACATTTTATTTTAAATAATGTATTGTTTTAGTGAATAAATAAGTTTAAGTAAGTTTTTTTTTTTTTAAATTCTGTTTTTATTATTGTTTTTTTCAATAAAACAATACTTTTGCGACGACAAGCAACAATAATAGGGTTAACATTTACGACAACTTATTCATCGTCTAAATAGACTGGAGGTTTCAAGACCGCTTACCGTGCATAAGATTGGAAGTTCAAATCCTATATAGGCACGAAATGTGCTTTTTGTTCATTATATTATTTTGATATATATTTCTATTTTGTTTTAAGTAGTAATTATTTATAAAGAATTAAAAAATCAAGAAAAATAAAATACTTTATTAATCATTTAATAATATTTATTATTGCTATTATTTAACAAAACTATGATCTTATTTTACAACAAACAGAACAACTATTTTAATAATAATATCAGAAATCATTTTAAAAAATAATTGATAAATAGTAGTCGTTTACTCTTCGCCATTTTAAGTGAACGTATACAAAGTTCTAACTTGAAGGTATGGATTAATTTTATAAAGACAACGTAAGTAAGTAAAATTAATGGATACCCTCAAATTATAACATCTTTCGATTAGACAGGGACCTAAAGATATAATGACTCAGCCGATAGTAGATAACAATTTCATCGCAATTCATATGGGCTCGCTGGCTAGTTCGTCAAACTGCCGGTATGAGTATGACGACGTTCGGTGATGCGATGGTTCGAATCCGAGTCAACACAATGGACTCTTTTTGAAGTATTCTTTAGATTATTCGTAAGGAATTCAATGTTGTAGCAGTGTAACATTTTAAAACTTGAGGGGTTAGGACATAGTGACGCTTTCTGTACCTCGTCATGGAGATGATCACGTTCGCGTCTTAATTTCTCCAAATCACGAATACACAGAGCTGCGATATGGTGCTTCATCACCAAATGCCAATTGAAGTCTCTGGCAACTCTCTTGTTGACTTAAGTCACAATGAAAATCATAAAAAATCATTGAACGAAAATGTTTACGAGTTAAATTCATTTCGATAGCGAAAAATTTTTGAAAGGACGTCATAATGAAAAAACAAATGACAGTCTCGTAAATAAAAAAAAGTGACATGTTCCCAAAGAGTTCTATTTCCGAATTCTGTAATTGTATTTTCGTTATTTTATTGTACGGGATTGACACTTATGCGAGTGAAACCGCGGGGCACTGCTAATAGTTAATAAATAATGAATATAGTTTTAATAACTTCAAAAACAAAAAGTGATCAAATGATCTTGATTACACTCTAAAAACACTAATTAGGTATAGGCCGTTTTCTTAGTATCGAAGAAAAGAAAATTATTTTCTAATTAAAAACTTGTAAATAAAAGGTGACTCATGCATAAGGTACCTAAAAAGTTTCTATAAATTACCTACACTTGACAGATGATGAAGAAAAAAATCGAAAACTGATGTTAGGTGAAAATTACGAATATCAATGGATAAATCATGCAATCAGAGGGCTATTCCCGTACTTTTAAGAACGTTCGCGTTCTAATTCCAGTCTGAACCTGTTAAAAATATAATCAATTTACATTCAATTTTGACATGTTTTCGACATTGCAGATTGTCGTTGAGATGAGATTGCGATTTGAATTTGAACTTTTCTTAAGTACCTTAGCCTTCAGATTATTGCCGAGCTGTTCATGATAAATGCTAGTGACTGTAAATAAAGTACCAACCCGACGTTAACCCCCAACTATATAAAGCAAAATCGCACAATTCGTTGTATCACCACACGCCACAGCGTCCACAGCGTCATTTGTTTACGTCCGAGAAGCGTAATCCTATAGTAAATTCGGGCGTCACGATACGTTGCGGCGACGTAGCATAAGCGAGACTCTTGCGGTCACTAGCAAAGCGGTTCCTACGGAAACATTTGTCACTTGTATGCGCATATGGTGCGACGTACGTCCGTTCTAGACCACGCGATGCATTGAAATTATTACGTCGTTTGGACGTGTGGATAATGTGGTTGGTCACAAAAACTGTTGGAAACTCATTCGTCTATGGTGAACGGACAGGTTAATTAGAGGTATTAACCTGTTATTAGGTAAGTTGTAAGGAAAATTAAACGTGCATAGAGCCGCAGGTGTTTCCTTATTACGTATTGTTCGCTGTGCTAGTGACTAATAGGGTAGTTTTTTTTTGCAGTAGGTAGGTAATTTATTAGCTTGACCAGGGTTTATTTTTTGATATTCAGATTGCTTACTGAGGGCCCGTGGCTAAATAATAACAGCCGCATAGGTCGATCGATCAGGTTAAGCTACGCTTGCCGCGGTTGGTCTGTGGGTGGGTGACCATCTTTACATACCAAGACCCCTCCGTGCCTCGGAAAGCACGTTAAGCCGTTGGTCCCGGCTGTCATTCGTGGATCTTTGACAGTCGTTACGGGTAGTCAGAAGCTCGAAAGTCTGACAACCAGTCTTACCAAGGTGTATCGTATTACCCAGTAACTGTGATGTGGAGGTCAGATAGGCAGTCGCTCCATGTAAAATACTGGTATTTAGCTGCATCCGGTTAGACTGGAAGCCGACCCCAACATAGTTGGGAAAAGGCTAGGCAGATGATGAGGTAACTTTCAAAAACTAACCTACATTAACTAAAACATAAATCCTTTAATGTGAAAGCCATTGTTGTATACCGCAAGGTATACAACAATGTTATAAGGGGGTTATTTGTTGCTTAGACGGTTCCAACTAGGGTTGGCGAAGCGTCCAAATAAATCATTATAATCTTGGCTTAAAACTTTAGAATATTCTGTTAGAAAAGAAAATCAACCTACCTATTATGGTTGCTGAGGCACTACTTAGGATTTAGTACTCTATTTTACAAAAAAATGCAAATGGATTAGGAAATTAAAAGTGAACCGACTTTACTTCGCTCAAACTGAAATGCTTCTTATCAGTGTAGTTATTATTTCCTTTATTACATTAGATAACACATTTATTATATTTTTAAATATTAGAATATATAAAAAATATAAAAAATAGTAGCCCACCGGTATCGGGAACAGGGTCCAAGCTACCGGCGGTCAGGGCTCCAGAGAGAGGAACCTCCTAACAATGCGGGCCGTGTCCAGAAGTACCGCTTTCTGAATCAAGCCCTTGATCCAGCTGCCCAACGAGAACCTCCTTAGGTGTTGGTCGAGGCTCTTGGCTATTAACCCATTGGCTGTCAGTGTAATTATTAGTATGATTGTGAAGATATAACCTCCATAAAATTACTCAGCCTATCGCAGTCCACTGCTGGACATAGACCTCTGCTCCACAACACCCTGTCCTTCGCCTTCCGCATCCAGTCAGTCTCAGCTACCTTGTTAAGGTCGTCGGTCCACCTAGCAGGGGGTGTCCCACACTATGTTTACCGATATGCAATCTCCACTCCAGGACTCGTCTGGTCCAACGGCCATCGGTCCTTCGACAAACATCGCCAGCCTACTGCCACTTCAGTTTGCTTACTCAGCAAGCTATGTCGGTTACTCCGGTTCTTTTCCGAATAAGTTAATTCCTTATTTTGTACCTTCAAAGGAACTCCGAGCATAGCCTACTCCATAGCGCGCTGATTGACCTACCTGCGCGAGATATAAACTACCTTCTGGTATCTTCTACATACACATTAGATACCTATTATATGATTTATTTTAATAACAGACAATTTTCGTCCTATTTATAACCACAGTCTACATTTTTTTGCAACTAAGGGCTGGTTTTTCATTCAACTGATAACTTTATTCGAGGAATAATTTTGAAATTTTGACAGTTATTTCATACAAGAACTGTCAAACGTCAATTTTATTCCTCGAATAAAAGTTATCTGGCGATAGAAAAATCAGCCCTTAAATGAATTAATAATAACTATTTTCTCCTATTAGCATCCCTAGTTCAACCTCGTTATAATAATATAGGAAAATATACCACCTCGTTAGCGGAACGCAACATAATATCACCCTGTACACCTTCCCGATTACGTTACGGTAATAAGTACACAGGCTGTTCATTAATTATTTTCTTTGCCAAACATACATTTCTGCAAAGGGAAAGCTCAATGAAAGTGACTTGGAGGAAGACTTGCAAATTAGAGGGAGTAAAACTAAAACGGTTGTAAAAAAAATCCCGTAAAGAAAAACGTTCAATTTAGTTTTGTCAGATTGAGACTGAGAAGGGCTTGTGGCTAAATAATAACAGCCGCACAGGTAGATGGATCAGGTTAAGCTACGCTTGCCGGGGTTAGTCTGTGGATGGGTGATCATCTTTACATACCGAGACCCCTCCGTGTTTCGGTAAGCACTTTAGGTCCCGGCTGTCATTCGTGGATCTTTGACAGTCGTTACAGGTAGTCAGAAGCCCGAAAGTCATACCAATGGGTAACGATTACCCAGTAACTGGGTTGTGGAGGTCAGGTAGGCAGTCGATCCATGTAAAATACTGGTATTCAGCTGCATCCGGTTAGACTGAAAGCCGACCCCAACAAAGTTGGGAAAAGGCTAGGCAGATGATGGGATTGAGACTGAGATCAGACTGTGAACGTTCTTAAAATAACGAAAATTTCCCCTCTGAATTTTTCTACAACATATTTTTAATTTTTCGATAGTTTCAAAGAATTTTCATCATAAATATCTTATTTCTGTTAGCAAATTCCTGTTCTAGAATGCCTGAATGTTCTGGAATACTTAAAATCATTTTCACGCGTGAAATTCTTATCTTAGTTTTTATGGGTTTGCTCACGTGTGCTTTATCGGGTTAAAAATATGTTATTTTAGTAAAGAAGCCATATAAGGACGTTTTATGGTTAACGTTTACCCTTACACAAAAAACAAAAATCAACCAGCGGGGTGTACAATATTATAATGGTAATATTGTAAGGAGTTTCCGAATGCCGTCATCAACTACTCGGCGACAGCCTATATAAGGAGCGCGCTTAGAAGGGTGGGGTCATTTCTTCGCTGGTTCCCCGAGTGTACGGACATCTTGTGATAATCACTGCTGGTCGTTATTAAGGTCACGTAAGCCATTTCGCTAATCACTTTGTTATTTTATTTCTTTAAATTGTTGAAGTTTGCAGTGTTAAATGATTGTGTTAATTTAAATTATAAATAAACCGATTTTCGTTGAGTGTGTATTTTTTTAAAATAAAATTCCACTTCTGAACCTAAAATCAGAAGTGGGATAAAGGACTTAAAGCCCACAGTAGAGTTTTGCAATAGTTTGTAAAATTGTTTTCAACAAGAAAACCGTTAACTTTTCAAAAGTTTTGTTTTGTTCATAACCACTGCTTACTTCATTCTTTTGTTATTTTGTGTCTAATTGTTGTTTTTAACTGTGCTAATGAGACGTACAAGGACTCCTAGTCCACGGAGGCGTCTTTCTAGAGACGATTTGCGTAATCGGGATCGACATACTTCTCGAAGGTCTCGCAACCATAGTGGCGGTAGAACGAATCACAATTCGAACGATAGACATCAGACTTCGCGAGATGGCTTGCGTATCCGAGATCGACGTGATTCTCACAATACTGAAGTGCATCGGTCGCGTACTCGTGTTAGGCGCGAATTGCATAGTAGGGATCGCTCTCGTAGTGCCCACCGTGTCCAATCGAGGTCACACTCGCGTACGGTTTCGCCTATTGAGGCGCGTTCTTCTAACGATAGGGCGCGTCGTGCTCATAAAATCACGGTTGTTACTCGTACCCCAGATAAAATAGCGCCGCGACAGCAGTCCACGCAGTCTAGTACTCCTTGTTCTGACGCGTCTACCCTCGCTAATGCCTTGATACAAGCAATTAAAACGATGCAACCCTCACGGTCACAACATTATTACGTGTCTAATTTCGACCCATTAATTAATGATATTGAGGCATGGTGCGAAGAGGTAGATCGTGCGAGGGAAGCTAACGGTTGGAACGATCATGAATGCTTGTCACGCGTGGCGACATGCCTCAAGGGGGACGCTAAGGTTTGGTTAGGCGAATGGGTTTCGAACGATCGGACCTGGTCTAACTTTAAGCGTGAGTTTAAACCTCTCTGTCCTGGTAAATTAGACTACGCCAACATATTGTTCGAGGCAATGAATGCAACTTCGGATAAATACTCAAGCTACGCTGAATACGCTCGTCGTACCCTACTACGTTTGAGAATAGTGCAAGGGTTAAGCGACGACTTAAGAACCCTCATAGTAATCCGTGGTATAGATAATGCTCAAGTGCGCGCCGCTGCCGCTAACGCCAGCCTAACCCCTGACACTATTGTCTCGTTCTTATCTATTTATACCAAGCCCTCGACAAGGAAACAGGATAGGGTAGTCGAACATAAAAAAAATATTGAAGCGACGAAATCAGGTAGCACCCCGGGCCCGAGATGCTTTAATTGCAATAAACGTGGCCACGTCAGTCGCGTCTGTAGGCAACCGAAGTCTAATGCATCCAGTAGTCGATCGCCTCATGTGTCTTCCGAAGCGACCTCCAATGCGCAACCGTCATCGAATAACACTTGCACGTTTTGTAAAAAACCGGGACACACCGAGGACAAATGCTTCGCGAAAGCGAAGTCGGAGCAACGTAACCAACGTAATGTCAATCTCTGCTCTTATCGATCTAGCACTTCGCAAAGTAACGATATAACTTCGGCAATCATAGATGGTATCCCAGTAGACGTGCTCATTGATAGCGGAGCCCTAGATGTGTCTCTCATTTCGTCCAACATTTTAAAGTATTTCACTTGTCAACCTAAGCCGAGACGCTGCGTTCTGAAGGGCCTCAGTGATCGAGAAGTGATTGCAACATCATACGTTACACTCACAATAGAGTTCAGCGACATCTCGATGGAAGTAGACTTGGTAGTAGTTCCATCGTCTTTTATGAATACGCCTATCATAATCGGAACCGACGTATTAAACCGTGACGGAATTACTTATATCCGAACTAAAGATAGACAAACTCTCGCGCGCACTGATAAAGTTAATAAAGAGGTTAATGCGGTTGGAAAAGTCGACCAGTTAATACTAAACACGCCTCTACAAGGTGCAGAGTTGGAAAGCCTTACGTCTGTCATCAATGAATTCTTAGAGTTTTTAATAAAAGGGACTGCTGTAACTACAGTCCGAACAGGAGAAATGGAAATAAGGCTTACCAGTTCTGCTCCTGTCGTTTATAAACCGTATAGGCTCTCGTATTCCGAAAAGCTTAAAGTACGGGAAATAACTCAAGATCTTTTAGAAAAAGGAGTTATTAGGCGCTCTAACTCTGAATACGCGAGTCCAATCATATTAGTGAGGAAACGCGATGGTTCGGACAGACTTTGTGTAGATTTTAGGGCACTTAATCGTATAACAGTAAAAGACCGCTACCCACTTCCACTAATTGATGACCATATCGATAGGTTAGGTAGTTATAAATTCTTTTGCTGTCTTGATATGGCTACTGGCTTTTATCAAATTCCTTTAAAAGAGGAATGTATACACCTAACAGGGTTTGTGACACCGGAAGAACACTTCGAATATGTCAAAATGCCTTTTGGGCTAGCTAATTCTCCAGTAGTCTACCAGCGTATCATTAATAACACCCTTCGCGCACATATTAATGAGGGGAATGCGTTAGTATACGTCGACGACGTTCTCTTGCTAAGTAACTCCGTACACGAGGGAATTGAACTGTTGCGTAAGGTACTTAGGACTCTCACAACAGCTGGTTTTTCTATCAATCTGGGCAAATGTTCATTTCTGGTTACGGAAGTCGAATATTTAGGTAGGCTTATAAGTCAGGGTCAGGTTAGGCCGAGTCCGCGAAAAGTGGAAGCCTTAGTGAACACCTTGCCTCCCGAAAATGTAAAGCAGGTGCGACAACTTTTAGGCCTGGCAGGTTATTTTAGGAGATACATAAAAGGTTATGCCACTAAAACTGCCCCCATTGCCATCCTTACCCATAAAAACGTCAAATTTAACTGGACCTCAGAATGCGAAACTATTCGTTTAAGTTTAATCCAAGAGTTAACAAGCGAACCAGTCCTTTCCATCTTCAACCCAGACCTTCCTACTGAAGTCCATACGGATGCCAGTAGTATTGGGTACGGCGCTGTCCTTTTACAAGTACATCTCGACTCAAAGAAACACGTAGTCGCATATTTTAGTCGGTCCACTCAGGGAGCAGAAAGCAAGTACCACTCTTACGAACTAGAGACCCTTGCTGTCGTCAAAGCTCTCCAAAACTTTCGCCACTATTTAGTTGGCTTAAAATTCGTAGTTGTCACCGACTGTAATGCGCTTAAGTCCACTGAGCGAAAAAAAGACATTTTGCCCCGAGTAGCAAGGTGGTGGATCTACCTGCAAGACTTCAATTTTTCAATTGAGTATCGCAAGGGCGCAATGATACCCCATGCGGACTATTTGAGTCGCAATCCCGCTTGCGTAAATCAAATTTCGAGGCCCCGTAATTGGGCTCAGATCGCGCAGTCAGCCGACAACGAAACTCAAGATCTTATTCAGAAACTTCATGACGGCAGACTAGACACTGATCGTTACAAAATTCTTAATGGAATCCTGTACTATAAGTACGTACCTGTAGGTCAAGAAGCGAGGTCACTCTGTTACATACCGAAAGGTCATCGACTCAGTCTCTTGAGAGTGTTCCATGATGAACATGAACACATTAACGCGGAGAAAACCCTCGACCTTATTCTCCGACATTTCTGGTTCCCTGGTCTCAGACGATTTGTTTCAAAATACGTCTCTCATTGCCTTGTGTGTATTTCCCAAAAGAGAGTCCCTCGGGCTCCACTACAAATTATAACTTCTTGGGAAAAACCCGACACTCCATTTAATACTGTTCATGTTGATGCTTTGGGACCCCTACCAGTATCAGGAGGGTATAAATTCATCCTCCTCATTGTGGACGCTTTCACCAAATACACGCTACTCTATCCTATTCACCGACAAGATTCCACTGAACTTAAACGCGTCATTACTCAGGCTATTTCTTTGTTTGGAGTGCCTAAACTTATGGTCACGGACAAGGGACGCATGTTCGAGTCTAACGAGTTCGTGACATGGATTAACGAACTCGGTTGCAACCTACACTACATCACGCCGGAGATGCATCAGGCGAATGGTCAAGCGGAAAGGTACATGCGGACTGTACTCAACATGTTACGCATCCAAGCCAACCACAGAAAGCTGCAGTGGTCGGAGACGCTGTGGAAACTACAACTGGTGCTGAATATCACAAGACAGAAGACTACGCAAGTATCTCCCTTGAATCTTTTAATAGGCACAGAGTCTACAACTCCCGTGGTACGAGCACTAGTACGCGATGTGGCCATCGACGGCGCGGCACCTAACAGAGAGGCCCTACGAGAAATCACTAGAAGTAGAGCCCGTAGACTTCTCAGCAACAACCAAACCAAACAAGACGAGCAAGTTAACCAACGACGAAGTGCACCACGTCGATTCAATGTTGATGACTTCGTCTTCGTAATAAAATACTCCCAGTCCGCAGGTAAACTTGACCCCGGTATGCGTGGCCCATATAAGGTGGTAGAAGCTCTACCTAGTGGACGTTATACGCTACGCCTGCTCAGCGGCAGTTATGGAAAAACTACGCAGGCTGCTGCGCAGTATATGGTGCCGTGGCGGGGTGAGTGGAGCCCTGAAACGTGTGCTGCATTTTTTGAGAGTAAGTCAATCTCATAATATTGACAGTTATGTGATTGTTGTGGCGAGCCTGTAGGGCGAACCTCACTGGTATGATTACTATCCGTATTGTGTACCTCACTTGTATGATTCGCTCTGCATGTTGAGAAGCCTCAACACGTGTGATTGCGGTCAGCGTGTTGGGAAGCCTCGACACGTATGAATACGGTCTACGTGTCGGGAAGCTCCACACGTTCGAATACGGTCTGCGTGTGGAATGCATTCGTACGTTTGAATACGGTCTTCGTACGAATGGGTCTGTTTAGCAGGCCATGTTACAGGATTCGCTGGTGATCGAATAATGAAGTCGATCGGCGAGATTAAGGATACAGGTCTTTGGAAACTAACAGAAATATGCCTTGGTTTGATTGTGTTTTGTTTACTTTCTGAGAACGATGTATGAGTGTCAAAAAGAACGATGAATGAATTGACTGAACGGAGACGGACTGATTGGTCAGCGAGACTGACTGTTTCTATCTTGTTTTTCTATGACTAATAGCCCTTTTGTTTTTAGATGAAACTAATGATGACGAGGAGACGGAAGTGCAAACGGAGTCTTCTCCTACAGCTGCTCTGTCCATGCCCTTGCTGGATAATGACGTTGAAACCGACCCACCGACCTCTCCAGCGGCGGGCCCTAGCGGGATCGCTCGAAGACATTGCGTCGAGGACGACCCAACATCAGGAGAGGCCGTGTAAGGAGTTTCCGAATGCCGTCATCAACTACTCGGCGACAGCCTATATAAGGAGCGCGCTTAGAAGGGTGGGGTCATTTCTTCGCTGGTTCCCCGAGTGTACGGACATCTTGTGATAATCACTGCTGGTCGTTATTAAGGTCACGTAAGCCATTTCGCTAATCACTTTGTTATTTTATTTCTTTAAATTGTTGAAGTTTGCAGTGTTAAATGATTGTGTTAATTTAAATTATAAATAAACCGATTTTCGTTGAGTGTGTATTTTTTTAAAATAAAATTCCACTTCTGAACCTAAAAATATATATTTTTTTATTTTTTTATATCAATGTTGCTAACACCAGAATAAAAGATGTTTGTAATACTAACAAAATATATGGATCACTGTTGTCCGAAATAAATGAATTTTAATTTAATTTAATTGCCTAACACACATAAAATGACAATTGAACGCAATGCCTTTCATTTTGACAGTTCAGCCACATTCATTGCGTTCTTTACATTGTGGAGCAGACGAATTTTTCAAACCTGTGTGATGCAATGGATTAGGAACCTGCTCCAAACACTCGTATTGTAATCGAAAGTGTGTTACGTAAATAGGGTGCCGATTCCTGCACAGTTAGAAACACTTACTTATTCCATTTGAGAATCAACACACGACACTCAGCATAATCAGGATATAATGTTCCCACTGCTGGGACACAGGCCTCCTGTCTGTGAAAGGGGGTGGCCCGTAATCCACCACGCGGGCCCAGTGCGGGTTAGTAGGAGTCACATGTCTTCGAATGGTTGATTCTAGGTCATGCCGGTTTCCTCACGATATTTTCCTTCACCGTTTTTGAGAGCAGTGATGATGAAATAATTTACACAAAGTAAAGCACCTGTCTGGGTTCGAACCTGCGACCTACAATTTGTAAATCGCGGCCGATTCCACACGACACTGCGCTATTAGTTTTCTATCCTACAATACTCATTAATCTATTAAAAACAAGTGCATGTAGCCAGCTAGAAGTAAGGAGGTAGTGAATTCAACCATTTTAAAGGCATCATAACTAATCGGTCGCATTACCATTATGGAAAGAGGGTAATTTTGCGGAAAACCGTTTCATTTGACGCCCATAGTAAATTTTATAGGTATGAAGGAAGAACCATACTCTTATTATATTATGTAAATCGGTACTTCATAGTCGTGCCTTCGAAGTTTTTATGGAATTCAATTTTTTGTTTGCATGAATATTGTTTTGCGTTTAGGAAAATTCTAAGTTTGTTGGATCGATAATATAGGAATATTTATGAGATATACCACCTTAATAGATTAATTTTGAATGTCACATAATAGTGATAATCTCGTCATGTTTAATTGTGGGCATTGGCAAGTAAATTCTTCATTTTATAAATTTATTTATTTACTTACTGACTTAGGCCCTTTGTACGGCGAATAAACCGCGCCGTAGAAATATCGTGTCCGGCAAGAGACTTCCATAGTGATCCACACCACACTGATGACCGTGCCTATACACGGCGACTAAAGACGTGTGTGTACAATTGGCCTTATTCACTAAAACATACCTAAACGAACAAAAATGACAGTATTTGGAATTGTGGGTTCATCACTTACAGAAGTACACAGCACTATTATAGTCCGCGCGGAACTAGTTGGCCGCGCCTTAGGTGGGGACGGGGGTGAGGGCGGCGGAGTTGCCTAGTGTAGCGCAACGCACGTACTGAGTAATGACAAAGCGCCCCGCCCCTCTGTCTCACCGCTCATATACCTAAGGCGCGGCCAGCTAGTTCCGAGCGGACTATAGCAGAGAACTGAATGATTAAAGGAGGTAAGTAGATATCGTTAGTTGAATTAGTTACAAAATAAACAAAGATAAAAATTCAATGTTGATGAAAGCTTCATGTTTTGTCAACGGATTGGTATCTACCTTATAATAATGGGTTCAATCACAAGCATTTATTATATTGTAAACTCGTTATAAAATAGTGCTGGAATTTAATTGGTTTTTGTTTAGATAAACGCGCAACTACCGCCACAGTTCGCGTGAGTAAAATGTGGGAAAAAATATCGCGTTTCGCGGTAGTAAGCATCGATTTGCAAACAGTATTTTAGTTGAGTGGTTAGTTCTCAAATATCAAACAACACAAATAGTAAATACGCGGATGACAGCGATGTGGACGGGCACTTCGACGCCTAAAGATATCGTATCAAACCGGTCGGCACCGTATCAACTCGAACCGTTCAATTTAATGATTTCATTCTTTTTATGAAACTAGGGAGTTTGTTGCAGTAGGGACTGCAACGCACACTAATCGGAATCGTAACGTAATCGCCTCGCCTCGGGACAAGCTTACGAACTGCAGTGCTGTGCGTTACAGCTCGTTGTCCCCGCGCTTACGGCTCGTCGTCCCCGCGCTTACGGCTCGTCGTCCCCGCGCTTACGGCTCGTCGTCCCCGCG
The DNA here is from genome assembly GCA_963082905.1 of Oligia fasciuncula. Classification (NCBI taxonomy): domain Eukaryota; kingdom Metazoa; phylum Arthropoda; class Insecta; order Lepidoptera; family Noctuidae; genus Oligia; species Oligia fasciuncula. Next base: position 6,471,075 of record OY720395.1, on the reverse strand, counting down.
CTTACGTCTCTCCGTACCCGAGCTTACGTCTCTTCGTCCACCCTTGCCCCTCTCACCCCTTCGGCCTGCCTGCTGCACCATCAATCAGCGGTCGGCGAGCCGTAAGTGTGGCGTTGCCTAACCGTAGCCGAGTCGACGTATCGGATCCTCTGATCCGCTTTGGCTACGTTAGGTTGACGCCTTTTTGACGTATGCTATGACCTTACGTGTCATTTTTTTTTGTTTTGTATTTATTTGTATAGTTAGTTACTTGGTCGTTTAATTTAATACCTAGTGTAAATAGTTAGCTATCTATACATACAATAAATAATAGTTAGTAGTCGGCAAATACACTATTCCAAAACAACATACAAAAAAACCTCAAAAACTAACATAAAACCTTTCATTACAGTTTTCAAACAGCTATTTGCAACTCACAAAAAACAACATTTCCCCTTCAAATATAACAAATACCGAACAATAAAGGGAAACACCGCTAAGCTTAGAATTGAAACTGAGATAAGTGCCGCAAAAACATGTGGCTGCACAGAGCGGCACAAAAGAGAACAAGTTTGTACTCACAATTCTGGAGTGCAACACTGCGGATGTTTGAAAAAAACAAATTAAAAGGGTTAGCGGTTGTTCAAATAAATAACAAGAGTGAGCTGTAACAAATCTACAAATAAATACACGTATAATATATTGAGGGAACATGTCGAGACTGCTTTAGGTTTTATGGCTAAACTACTTTGCTCTTTTTTTATGAAGTACTAGCTGCGCCCCGCAGTTTCACCCGCGTAAATGTCGATCCCGTGGGAATATCAGGATAAAAAGTAGCCTATATATTAATCCGGGGTGTCAGCTACCTCCATACAAAATTTTATCAAAATTGGTCTAGCCGTTAGAGCCTGAAGAAGTAATAAACATAAACACACACACGCACCCCCTCACAAACTTTCGCCTTTATAATATTAGTGTGACCAGCAGACCCCGCGAACTTCGTACCGCCTCAGATTTTTTTGTTAGTTTTTCCCATGTTTTAATAATTAGGAACCCTCACGGGCGTCCCCAGAACACCCTACCAAGGTTTCATCACAATCTGACCAATGGTTTCGGAACGCATAGAGGACAAACATACAAACTGGGCCTTTTTGGCGCAGCCGTGAGGCACACATTCCTGCTAATTTCTTACATCGGACTTTGCACTTTTTATTTTTTTTATATCTTTTTTTGTTTTTAACTGATGTAGGTACGATTATTGTCTAACTATTGGACTATTGGTGTATTGTGTGTCTTTTAGTCTGTGCTAAATAAATGTATTTTCTTTCTTTCAAACATTGATATTTATTTATATAGATAGATTGTGGAGTATATCAAAAGGTATGGTTGCCAAGATTCCGTCACTATTGGGCGTATGAAAATGGCTGTCATGAAAATGACAGCAGTGCGGCAGTGGTGAGGATTTAAATCGTTAGATATGTCCTATTGCGTCAAAAGATAGTCGCGTTTCTGTTTCGTTTTGACACCTCTAACATAATGACGCAGTGACTTGACTTAATTGTCATGAAAATGCTATTTTATAATGTGTGAGCTCAATCTTCTCAAGACGGACACTTTTTCGTGTGACTAAGTACGGTGAGGGCAAATGTATCGATTTATATTTTTAGGTAGCGGGGCTTGAATTACGGTGTCAAAAAAGCTCTCTAGGAAAACACACCAACTTACCTACTTTCATAAATTACGTTTCAGTGACGTCATTCGTCTGTGAATTGGAGACACTATGTAGCGGCCATCCTCTTCTACAGCTAGCTCGTTCGTTGCTTTAGAAAATTCAAAACTCAATTAGTGTTTGTAAAATATAACAGCATTTTTAATGAATAGGTCTGAACTTTACTCTTTTTCTTTTAATTCTAGATGTATTTCGTAAATAGTCAAAGAAAGTAATTAAATTGCCCGGCTTTTAAGAATGTTAATTTGTTAATTACCAAGGCTCAGAGTCTGCTCCTTAATCAATTAATAAAGTTCGTCTATCATAATTCCCATCTAGGTTAAAACATCGTCTAGGTCAGTGTCACTAGTTTCTTATCAACAAGTTTCAGTTAATACTCACAGTAACCCTGTTTATTCTGTAACTCGCAGAATAAACACGCGTCACATTCGTGTCATAAATATTAATTTAAACAATCACAAACAACATGACCTGACGACATGAGAAATGGGGGTTATAGTTGATATAACCCCCATTTCTATGACGTATGACGTCTAATAGGCCAAAATAACACATGAATATTTGAAACGTCCTCACAAGTCTCATGACCTAGGTCATATCTGTTCACATACAAGCTTGAATCACGCACTGAACCTATTAGATATACGCTACTTTTAGTGCTACAAGGGTCAGTAAAAGCTTTTAAGTCAAAAGTGTTCTTTGTAAATTTTCTACCACCCCTTAGGGAAATTAGCCTTAAATCTGGATAACTTTATGTGATGTAGTGTTATGGGGCTGTTATGATAACCTTACACTGTAGTGAAGAAATAGTTGGATCGTATAGAAAGTGCGGCATTGTAGGCCAGGAAGGAGATTGTTAGTAGTTATTTTATAGTTTTCCTTATCGTGGTCGTATAACCTAAGGCAAGGATTGTTTATAACATGTGGTTACGTTATTGATAAAAATCTCAAAGTAATCTCCTATGTTTCTTGTGTCCTTGTGTTACAAATGACTCAAGCTAAAAAAAAAAACAATCAAGAATACGTCTTTGTTTATCAAATCAAACAGCTGCGTCGTTGATTTTTATATCACACTATCACACTACAGAGGCAATAGATTGAATTGGAGCATGCAATGTTATTCGACAATTGTAATAGTTATTCGATTGTTATTGTGGGCTGAAACGATTCTCGAATAAGACGATTCAATTGTTTTTTTTTTATTAGATTCGAAATTGCATATTGTTTGCGACAAATTGTTTTCAACGGCACTAATAAACACTATAATTATAGAGATCCTACAAAATATTATAAATGTGAAAGTTTGTATGTTTGATGCTCAATCACGCGAAACCGGCTGCATGAATTTGGATGAAATTTGGCATTCAAATAGACCATGACCTGGATTAACACATAAGATTCATCCCGTTAGACGCGGACGAAGCGCTTAATCATAATTTACGCTTACAAGTAATTTTCTTTCCCGGAAAATTAATAAAATAATATACATACTTACATTTTTATAAGCTCCTTTAAAAAAAATACAAATTAAAAAATTCAGAGATTCACAATAACGATTGTTAATTTCCTGATAAAGGAAAAAGTTAGAAAGTGGAAACATTTATAAAAATATAATCTGAACATTATTGGGTCCCCGATTAACCAGGGAACCAATTATGTCCATTAATGTCCAGATTCTATTCTTAACACTTTGCGACGTAATAACAATAAAACTTCTATTGTGTCTCGTCCAGTGTCCTTCAGTGTGTTAAAATGTCGATGTCGTTACCAAAAGTTCAGAAAGTTTATTCATAAACTGAACCAAGTTAGGTACCCAACTTGATCTTGAATTAATTAAACGTACCTCAGAATTTCTAAAGTCTACTTTACTGGGTTGTATCTTATAACTTCTCTATAATCTGATTGGTCCACAAGCGTTTTGTTTTTCTTCAGAAACACATCTTTAGTTGATAAAGGTCTTTGTTTTCCAACTTGTTTTGAACTTAAAACATGAATTTTGATAAAGTTTTGTTTACGCTTTAGAAATAATCTTTTGAGATACCTACACTTATTTGTACAAGTTTGTTTAACATGAAAAGTTTGTTTTAATTAATTATTTCGCGCAAGTGGTGTTTATTATCAATTAATAGAAGTTTTAGTGGATTACGTTGCAGTAATAATAATATATTATCATTTAATCACACAATAGTTGCAAATGTTTGTTTGTAATAAAATTTTGTCTAAATGATAATTTATGAGCGCCTCGTACACAATTAGAGCGTTATGAGCTAGACTCGAAATTAAATCTAGCCTTCACCCAAATAATTATTGTACAATGGCGCATACGCTAGTGGTAGCACTTTTACTTTCAGTTAGCCTTAGTTACGTAGTATGAATTTTCAATAGAATAAGACACAAGCTTATACCTGGTTTGTTTTTTTTTTTTATAAAAATGATAATTATATACGTTGTTTTTTGAATTGGTGTTGGTTGTAACCGTAGAAATATATATTTCTTTAGTTTAATAGTTCCGTTACATTCATCTATATCTATACGTACATAATCACAATAAATCTGTAGACGAGGCGTTTCTAACAAATTAATTTAATGTTTAGCACAAAAACAGTTAATATATTGTATGTAGGTATATAAATTTAATTACAGAAAAATCCGAATTTTAATTCAATATTCAACACTTATGTGTGTTATATTTCGTGATACGTTGTAAAATTGTGGTAATTACACCTTTCCTAAGCGACACATTATAATCTTCCACACGAACGAAGTTGCGGGCACAGCTAGTATACAGTGTGAGTCTTCATAATGTGCACATATCGAAATGAGGGAAACCAAGCTTAATTTTATCGACGGAAAAATATTTGAAAAAATAAAAAAATATTTAAATGGATCTTTACCTGCTAAAGTATGGTGATATCTGCATAGCCTTTTCCCAACTATGTTAGGGTCGGCTTACAGTCTAACCGGATGCAGCTGAATACCAGTATTTTACATGGAGCGGCTGCCTGTCTGACCTCCACAACCCAGTTACTGGGTAATACGATATGCCTTGGAAAGACTGGTTGTGAGACTTTCGGGCTTCTGACTACCCGTAATGACTGTCAAAAATCCACGAATGACAGCCGGGACCAACGGCTTAACGTGCTTTCCGAGGCACGGAGGGGTCTTGGTATGTGAAGATGGTCACCCATCCACGCACCAACCGCGGCAAGCGTAACTTAACTTAACCTGATCGATCGACCCGTGTGACTGTTTTGTGAGTGTGTGTGTGTGTTTATATGTTTGTTACTTCTTCACGCTCAGGCTGGACCAATTTTGATAAAATTTTGTATGGAGGTAGCTGACACCCTGGATTAACATAAAGGCTACTTTTTATCCCGATATTCCTACGGGATCGAAACTTATGCGGGCGAAACAACGGGGCGCAGCTAGTAATAATATTATAAATGTGAAAGTTTGTGAAGATGTTTGGATGTTTGTTACTCAATCACGCGTAAACAGTTGAACAGATTTGGATGAAAATTGGCACATAGACAGACTATTTCCTGGATTAACATATAGGATACTTTTTATCCCAATATTCCCACGGGATCGAAATTTACGCGGGTGAAACCGCGGGGCGCTGCTAATATATTATAACTCACGGAAGGGAAAAGTATAGAACCTTTATCGATGATTGCGAGACTACATTCAAGGACAGGTGGTAGCTACCTTCGAACACCAATTCGTTGACTGGCTACAAAATTAGGCCATGGACCAGACCAAGCAATAAATTTTTCTCCGTCTGCCCTGCTAGTTAAAACGGACTCCGTTGAGATCACTTCGGCCTTTACAGTAACAACTTGTTAAGCTAAAGTTCCCAGTTAGTCTAAGTGCTGACAAAATGTTAGTCCTTGGAGCTTAATTTTAAATCAAGCTGACTTACATAATTTTCGTCGACTTGCTAAACAGACAATTAGTTTATTAGTTTTTTTTTACTTTGAATTATGTCAAGCCGTATTTAGGATTCAGTAAACACTTTTTTTGACATGTGATTGCTAAAAGTGCTACGAGTGCGCTACGTGGCTACGCCGTAGCTAACTGCTACGTCGTAGCAATTGCGTAGACTTTATTCTTGTAGCGTACCCAGGATAACGTCTGCGTATTGTTTATTTATGTGAACGTAATAGTTAATCCGATTCTGTTTGGACGTGAACTCCTTAGTTGTAAAAAAATTGAACAATAAATAACTTTGTTTTTTCTTCCACAGATGGCAGCAACAATTCGGGAAGCACATCAACTACAAAGAAAATTATTTATATGTTAATATACCTTCTTCCTAACGTCCTAAGATAATTTGTTGTTTTCTAATTAGTTAGTAACAATTTATAATCGCCTATGTTCTAACGAACGTATAGAACCAAAGATCCTGATGTTTCTATGACTGATAAAATTATTCTTCTCTATATTTTCACTGTTAATACTTTGTAGTTGTGCCAACCCGAATTTATGTATTTCATTAAATGGAATACACGAAATATGATTCTAATTTACTTAATTCCCCCAAGCAATCAGTTCAAATCTTAAGTCTGTCTGACAAACGGATCGTAAAAGAAAATTAGAAGTTGTACGAATACATACATTATTACTTTCTGGTTATCTTTAGAAGTTATAAATAATTAATTTGCGTTATATTAAATAGTAATTTTAAGAAGTTATTGACCTGGCACTGAGGTTTATGTGTATGCCTAGGTATGTATATATGTACATATGTATGTGCTCAAATACTATAAATAAATAATGGCTATTGTGCGTTTTAAATATTTTAATAATTCGTTGTTTTCAATCACTCTTCATACTTATTAACTTGCTGAAAATGGGTGAGTCTTATACAGAGTGGCAGGTACAGACGCCAGCACATCAAGCTACTACAATGTCAAATTTCTTTAATAGATTTTCAACTTTATCGCTAAAGCATAAGGTTCAAAGTTGATTGGGAAAATTTGACAGTTTTGGGTAGCTTGATGTGCTGGCGTCTGTACATCGACCTACTAACTGAAACCACGATGTCAGCACATGATTCTTGAGTAGCGAAGACATTTTTTGTAGGTTATCAAAAAAAAAAAAACAGGCGTTTCATAGAAAAGTGCAATACCTACGCGGTAAAAATGTATGGAACAGTTAAGTCAAGACCCTTTTTCTCAGGAACGCGTGGAGTTACCAAGTTGAAATTACTATCAAATACTGAAGGTTGCAATCCCATGAAGCAGTGAAAAAATTAAACTTCCAAGTCAACGCAATCAAAAGATACGATACATATACGCCATATGTTCCGAAATCAAAACCTATTGACCTAGAATCATTTAATTTGTCAAGAAGCAATGTCATGTCGAAAACCGTACATTTGTAGTTCCATTACAAAAAAAAATATTTATAAAACTATTTAAATACTTATAAATTTGAAAAGAGCCCTCGGTGCGCGCGTCCGACTCGCACTTGACTGTTTTTTTTTAATAACCGACTAAAAATTTCAACGCAGACGAGTTCAGAATCATGTACTGAACCACGGTAACAGGCTGCGAGTCGATATCCCTACCACCCTCTATACCACATACAGTTATGAAGGTTGTTATCTCAATACTTAAAATGGCGGAACATAACACATATTTAATATTTCATAAGAATTGCACGTGGAATATTATACACGTGTGTGGGTTTTAATGAAAGGCGACGCTACGACATAATGCCGGCTGAAAAGAAAGAGAAGAGAAAAGAAGGTAAGTGTGACAGGTACTTATCCCTGTTAAAACAATAACTACAAGTTATGTGCGCAGCCGTCGACAGGTCAATACGACCGTCTCTCTCGAACACTCAAAGAAATTTATCACTTCCTACTAGTCGCAGATGCAACGACGAGACGCAGATACAAAAGACAATTCTGCGTCTTGTTGCAGCGATTAATCGCAGCGACAAGACGCACAGTTTGCACTGGCGCTCATGTACCTACATTCCTTCCGATGTATTGTTAGGTTATGTAATATCAAGCCTTCTACATAGCATAGACTAGCGAGCTCAACAACGCAATAATAGACTTTACACCTAAAATTAGCATTGTCGAGCCTGCGCATTAGACCGCATGGTTTCGAAATTGGAAATTAGATGTCACCAGCAGCATAAAGGTTGAAACACAGTATTCAGTATAATCAGAATGGGTAGAGACCATACTAAATGTATGAGCCTGATTATGCTTTTGGCGTTAGACGAAAACGTTCCGGAAACGTTACCTGGTTAGTGTAATTAGTAATTACCGGGCAAATTGTGGGCAGAAATAAAACAAAACTGGTGCCCTGACACAATAAGATGGAGTCGCCAGGAGACTTAATTAATTAATTTATTATTCACAAAATCCACAGCTCTTTGAAATTTTATCTTAAAATATTATATAAGCTAGTCTTACAGCCAATTACGGATTTACAATTTAATAGCTATTCAAAATATATATGCAGCAGAAACAAACATACAGAGTGAAGTGAAACGACGAGTGGGACGAGTTGGATAGGTTCCGTCTAAACGGGAAAAAGAACGCGCGGGCTCAGGAAAGATGAAAGGCGTGGAAGGAAGCCTCTGCCCAGCAGTGGGCAGAACAGGCAAGGAAAAAAAAGTGTTATTGCAGCTCTAAGAATGCAATGAACATTGTTAAAAAATAAAATCTACATGTAGGTACAAAACGCCAAGACTTGACACAGTCGCAATTATAAAACTTGCAATTAGGAAAGTGTCTGTTTAGTTTGAGATATCTAAAAAAATATGTACAGTCAGCAAAAGAGTTAGGTATGCAGGATCGTCGGATAAAGTTGAAGTTTAGTAATAAACCGCTGCATGTTGTCGAATAAAATTTAATTTTATTAATAGAAAACAAACAGCTCATTTATCAAAATTAATTTCAGTCGACAACATCCATCGGTTTATTAATAAACTTCAAGTATATCCGACGATCCTGCATACCTAACTCTTTTGCTGACTGTACCTACTGCGTCACGTGTCGACTCACTCACACGTTTTTTGACCGCCCCTGTCACGGACGTAGGCATTTAGTATAGTCAGTACAACATTTAAAATATACTTGTCTTTGCTTTCACAGCTGTCTCCGTAGAAACTTTAATATTACCATAATAGCTATTAGGTATCTACTTAAAAGAAAGATTTAAATCGTTCGATTCGCAATACCGCGTCAAAAGGTATTCGCGTTTTTGTTTCATTTTGAGACCTCTGACACAATTGATTGTCATGGAAACGCTATTTAATCATAGTGAGCTTACTGTTCCCAGTAATCACTTCACTTTTTCTTTGTAGTGTTCATACAAATGTATGTTTTTGTCGTGACTAAGTACATGGTAAGGGTAAATCTTGCAATTTAAATAATTAACTGAATACAATTTCCACGAAACAGATGTATATAAAAATACTTCCACAATATTCTCACCGTCGTACCACTCTATTATAAAGCCTACGAAAATGCAAAAGGCCCGCAAAATCGTTTTAAGTATAATTCGGTACGAAGGACTAAATTGATGTTCGCGACGACGAAAATTCACGAAAATCTTTTAAACGAAAAGGATTGTTATGATTTCACAGCTTTCATATTTCATTATTTTAGACTCATTTTACGTAAGTCATCATCTGCATAGCTTTTTCCTAACTATATTGGGGTCGGCTTCCAGTCTAGCTGAATACCAGTATTTTACATGAAGCGATTAGGTAATACGATACCCCTTGGTAAGACTGGTTGTCAGACTTTCGGGCTTCTGACGACCCGGAACGACTATTGAAGATCTAAAGAGGTATGAGGAACAAGATCTAAAGAGGCATTAGGAACAGCGTGTAAGAGTTTACTCATCCTCCATAGAAAAGGGAGGATCCTTCGCCCAGACGGGTGCCGTGTCTGGTGGGCTGGTGCCAACTCATGTGATGTAAGTATGTATGTATTTTAAGAAATACAGGTACGCTTAGACCGTTTAATGGACCTAAAGTCTAAGACCTACAGGTATAACAACAGATGATATCCTGCAGCAAAGAAAAGGCTACCAGACCATCTTCACAGGGTGTCTGGTAGCAACTGGATGAGAGTAGCCGAGTATTGAGTAAACTAGCGTGTGATTGGAGACATCTATATTATTTATGTCATGCATCTGATGGTGATAATGCTGAAGGCAAAAACTTGACCACTTTTTATTTGGAATAGGAAAAAGAATTGATTCAAACTCAAAGCATTTATTTCAATTTAAGTATTTACAGAGCAGTGGTGGCCAAGTGGCGATGGCCGCGACTTACGTAGGTTCTTTGCGGTAGTAGGTTCGAAATTCGAACCCAGAGAGGCGCTTTACTTTGTGTAAATTATTTCACTGCTCTCAAAACGTAGAAGGAAAACATCGTGAGGAAACCGGCATGTCCTAGAACCAAAAATTCGAAGACAAGTGACATCTACCAACCCGCACTGGGCCCGCGTGGGCACTCCCTCTCACAAAGAAGAGGCCCGTGTCCCAGCAGTGGGAACATTATAGGCTGATTATGTTATGTGATAAAATTATATAAGTATTTACAGACACTTTTGAATAGTCAAGGAGTCAGTCAGTCAGAATTTCAGAAACAAGAAGCGAATTGCCTATTACAAAGCGTTTATGTAGGTACTTATGGAGAAGAACGGGCAAGAAACTCACTGGACACTTTTGTAAATTTTAATGTTATAAAAATATTAGTTACATCATTAATGTTGAATTTAAAATTATATGTGAGAACAATATAAAAAAAACTGGCCAAGTGCGAGTCGGACTCGCACACGAAGGGTTCCGTACCACAAGGCAAAAACGCTGAAAAAAACACGTTTGTTGTATGGGAACCCCCCTTAAATATTTATTTTATTTTATTTTTATTATTTATTAATAAAGTAAAATTAGAACTGAGTATTTTGTGAATATTTCAAGTGCCTACCTGTTGCCATTGTTGATATCGAGCAAAAAAGGGCAAACAAATTGCGTTTGTTGTATGGGAGCCCCCCTTAAATATTTATTTTATTTTGTTTTTAGTATTTGTTGTTATAGCGGCAACAGAAATACATAATTTGTGATTTCAACTGTCTAGCTGCCGCGGTTCTTGAGATACAGACGCCTGGTGACAGACAGACGGACGGACGGACGGACAGACAGTGAAGTCTTAGTAATAGGGTTCCGTTTTTACCCTTTGGGTACGGAACCCTAAAAAGATGTACACGTTTTTATTTGATGAGCTCAGGGGGCCTAAAAAGGCTACTTTGGAGAATTATAAAAGGATAACATTATGAATTATGATTATGACGAAGACAGTCCGTGTTTTTTTTTTCGCTGCACTACGTAGGTACAATCAAAGAGGATTGATTGGTATTTTAGTACAGACAAAAACAAATAACTGAAAATGCTTCACCAAAGGGATTTGATACGATTAACTTTTAACAGTTAAATGTCCATTATGTTATCCTTTTATAATTCCGCAAAAGTGGCCTTTTAAGGCCCCCTGGACGCTTTTCCAGAGCACATCAAATAGAAACAAAAAAAAAAACAATCCAAAAATAAAATAACTAAAATAACCCGTGGAAGTTAAGAGATAACCAGTCCCAAATGACGATAACAACGAATGCTCAGTATCGCAGGCCATTTCCGGCTATATGAAGTCCAGCTATATTTTTAATATATCTTAGAATGTGGGTTTAACTAGGTTTACCTTGGTACTTGCTTCTTACTTAAGGACTTTACAAACACTAGCATTCTTGAGAAACAGGTCCTTTAACTTCCCAACCGTAACGACGAAAATCGGGAACTTCACCGGTGCACATCTCTTCAAATATTACATATTGCAGCACTCGATACATTGAAGCTTCAAACCTGAAATTGTATCGTATCGTGTGTCGAACCGCCTAAATTTAAGAGAAAATGAATTATCTTCATTATTATTTTTTTCGTGAATTTTTCCCATGTTTTAATAGTTATTCTGCTATTCGGAGCGGAGACAAATCCAACAAATCAAACATAATACAAATCGGTCCAGTCGTTCTTGAGTTATAAATGGTGTAACTAACTCAACTTTGTTGTATATTTATAGAAGAAGATAGATAATTATAATAATCGTAATTAGTAACCGAAGACGAAACTTTACATTGAATATTTTTGAAATAACGACGAGCTACGAGCGCGCGGGCTACGAGGTGTGGGAACAAGTCTGATGCCGAAAATATAGTTTTTAGAATTTTTATCCGCTTGTCTGGGTCATCATCATCATCATAATTTCAACCGAAAGACTCGTCCACTACTGGACATAGGCCCCCAAGCACTTTTACTTATACCGGTTCTGTAGGACCACCTTGTGGGAGGCCTTCCAACGCTACGTCTTCCTGTACGCGGTCGCCACTCCAGAACTTTTTGGCCCCATCGGCCATCTGTTCTGCGTGCAATGTGTTCTGCCCACTGCCACTTAAGTTTGGCGATTCTTCGGGCTATGTCGGTTACCTTGGTTCTCCTGCGGATCTCCTCATTTCTGATTCGATCACGCAGGGAAACTCCAAGCATAGCCCTCTCCATTGCCCTTCGGGGGATTTTTAGCCTTCTTATAAGGCTCATTGTGAGCGATCACTCTCTTTTGTCTAGGTGTATGATCCGAATTGTGTGGCGCAAAAATAGCAGAACGGATTTGGATGAAAGAATAAGTATCACGGTCCATACAAAATGTGCGTAAATTTTGATCCTTCTTTTTTGGCACACACATACCTACTCGTAGTTTATAACCTGGATTACACATTGGGTACTTTTTTAATCCCGGTAGTAGATTCCTATAGGATATTTTCCCAGATCCACGCGGGTGAAGACCCGCGACAGAAGCTAGTTCTTGATAAAATAAGAGGGAAAATAACGTTTTGTTATAACGTCGTTCACATGCTTCCTTGGAAAAACTGGATGACTATAACTGGACGCTTGACAGAATCTCAAAAACTTCTTTGTTGTCAATTATCCCGGTAAAAATAAAACTTGCAAGCAAAAATGCATGCCGCATTCAGTTAGTACAAACACCATATTTTATTGCCCTTGTAATTCCTAAATCAATATGGACATAACACGATTTATTTCTCTTACAAGACCATAAAATATGCGGCAGAGAGCTAAACTTTGCTCATCACTCTTACTCGAATGCACCTCGTAAAATTTTATGACCGCCGTGCTTACTAAAAGCACACGAATTTTAGCAGTAAAAACAGGTACGTAAGGTTCCAATTAGAATGATAATTTCTTATGCTTGTTTACGTTACATTTCAATGTATGTATAGAATCACAGTTCTCGATTGAATTTCATCTAACAATGTTGTAATACTCTGTGGGTGCATCGATTCTAGGAATTTAATTAAAACTTGTTGAAGAACCCTTCAACAGAAAGTTTTATGATCATAAGTTTGTGTGACACTTGATAGTTTTAATTTGTTTGTAATGATCTGGTTTATCCTTCTATATCATCATTTACCTAACCTTTTCCCAACTATATCGGGGTCGGCTTCCAGTCTAACCGGATGCAGCTGAATACCAGTATTTTACATGGAGCGACTGCCTATCTGACCTCCACAACCCAATTACTGGGTAATACGATACCCCTTGGTAAGACTGGTTGTCAGACTTTCGGGCTTCTGACTACCCGTAAAGACTGTCAAAGATCCACGAATGACAGCCGGGACCAACGTGCTTTCCGAGGCACGGAGGGGTCACGGTATGTAAAGATGGTCACCCATCCACAGACCAACCGTGGCAAGCGTAGCTTAACCTGATCTGTCGACCTGTGCGGCTGTTATTATTTAGCCACGGGCCCCTCCGTCCTTTATCCTTCTCGCGTGAGAGCGTCCGCGATTCTGCCTCGTGTGCACATCCGCTTTTTGAGCCCGTCCTGAACTAGACCCGGAAAAAATTGTGACAGCAAGCACGTTCCACGGCTCAGTATTTTATTTTTCGTAATTTTGTCTATGGGAGTATTGCTTGCGTTCCATGTTCTTTAGTCGAGTTACTAAATAGAGTACATCTGTGCCAAAAACCGTCTGAGCGTAGCAGCATTACGAAATTAGTTATCTGTAGTTGATCAAACAAATGACGGCGATGACGGGGGCGTAATAGGAAGTCCCGCGTGATGTCAATGTTATTGTTTATAAAAACTTTGAAACTACAATGGTATGTATTATATGTCATTCGATTCGGTATGAATGGGGCTATTTTTTAGGTAAATAAAAAAATAGGGTCATCGCTTTCGATTTTGAATGAAAATTATTTTAATTTTTAATTTTCGTAATGTAAACAAACATTAAAAATAAATGATTATTTTAATAAATCTAAGTCTCTTAAAGTTACGAAACAAGTTTTATAATCTACCCTGGTCTATCCACTTAAAGAAACAGCCATTAGTTTAACAGCGGTCCATAGAATTTTTTTCTGTACGAGTCGTGTATGAGTGGCGAGGGCGCCCCGCGGCGCGTCGAAAAAAATGTAGGCACACTTGTGATGACGTAACCTTGGGACGCGGGCAACGCGAGCGGATATCTATACATAAAAATTTAAAATAACAAGGTCCCTTTTCGCGTCTGTGTGACCGCTTAGTTCTTCTAAATTACACAATGGATTTTGATGCGGTTTTCACATCATTTAGAGTTCACATCATTTAGAGTATTTTTTCCGGAAGGTTTAAGTCTATAATACATTATTATTTAACTTTTATATAGCACAGAAACATCAACTTCTAGATATATCGCCATTGCACCCGGCGGAGCAGACCGGGAGTCGTTAAAAGAAAAAAAAAAATATTTTGCACAGAATAAAAACCACACAATACAACATAATTATACTTCAAGTAAAAAATAAATATAAAAAAGAAAAAAAATAAAAAGTGTCAAATTACCTACGTGGTAAGTGTGGGTCGCGGTTTTGCCTTTGCACGGTATTTTTTTACTTATGCATAAAGTTTTAATAAATAAATAGGCCCAGTAGAAAAACATTAGTCTGTCCGTGTCTATCTGTGGTCAGGCTAAACTGTCGAACAAAATCAAAATATTTTATTTCACATAATAAGTTTCTGGGCATGGGCACTTTTGAAACGTCAGAAGCTAGGTGAACGGTTCCAATTGGTTGTATCCTATGGATAAGAGCCGGCCAAAATTGAATAAATACTGCAATTTGAAAACGTTGTACAAGCCAATTATTTTTAAAAGAGTAGGTAACCGTGGTATTTCTTGTCGGTATGGGAAGCGTAGCTGGGTAGCGTAGGCCTGTCAACAAGTACCAGGTACTTAATAAATTAAAAATGGTCTACAAATCTACAGTCTACAAGGCCTATAATGCAAAGTTCTGCATTTCAACTGATACGAATGCCTGACATCCAATCAGAAGTTATGCAGTTTGGGCAGCTAATGATCTTATACTCGTATAGGTATAATATATATATTTTGTCATTAAAGTTGCCAGTCATAAAATTTTATTTCAGAATAAAATTACATTCCATACAATGTTAGTAAATAATTTATACTTGCTAGTGTAAAAAAAAATTCTCCTGAAAAAAAAGTTGAACAGCGCATAATGCATAATTTTTGTTTCATAAAACTAGACAAAGTTGCCATTTTATAGGTCGTCCTTTATCACATAAAATACAGCGTTGTTAAACAAAATTAATAAGGGTAATTTATAGTAAAAGATCTAGGTTACTGATAACGTTCAGACGGGGGAAGCCAAAAAAGAAATAGAATGTGATATTATAATAACGAGAATCGGTCACGCCTATATTGTCTGGAAAGACAAAAGTGTACTTACGATTGAGATAACTTATTTCGTAATGCCGGTACGAAGTGTACGAACTCACGGCTTTTGGCACAGATGTACTACATTTAACAACTCGACTAAGGAACCTGGAACGCAAGTAATACTCCCATAGAGAAAATTACAAAAAATAAAATACTGAGAGGTGGAACGTGCTTGCTGTCACAGTTTTTTCAATGTCAATTTCTGGCGGACGTCCATTTCCTGATTTGCGCCCAATGTATAATATTGGCGATGTTCGCGTGAGTGGATAAAAAAACACAAAAAAAAAACAGTGGCACTCCGGGAGTGCCGACAGAAGTGAAAACTTGATCAATTTTTTTTACGTGTGTATTTTTTTAATCAAAACAAACAGTACACTTTGCCATCACTCACTGACATATCGGATATACATTAAAACCGTGTACATGCCGAGGCCAGCTGAACATATCCGAATGTAGCGCGGTGTCGGTTACGGTAACAGTGTCGCGAGTTCAATGGTTTTTTCCCATCTCAAAAAGTGCCCAACGCGCCTAAAGAAGTTTTCACTTTAAAAAATAAGCAGTTGGGGGAAAACATGCGCCACGCAAAAGCAACGGACAAGCGACAGTTTATCAAAACTCTTTCGATCATCATAATCAATCCGTCAAAAGGCTTTTACTGCTGTAGGGGATCCCCCTGGACGTGAGCTATGCAGGGACCTGCCGCTGAAACAATCCTTGAAGGAGGCCTTAGTAATCAGGTATTATATGCATTGCTGGACATAGTGCAATGCATTTAGTATCCACCTAAATACAAGGTCAAATTATTTATTTGACCTTGTACCTATATATGTCGCAGTAAGATGGTGATATATTCATATCCCTAGGGATATAAGATAATTATACATAATTATAATTAAATAATTATACTAATAATAGACAAAAAATAGACTAATCTAGTGAAATCACTAGATAAGTTTAGTAAGACAGTTATGAACCGCTGTCATATCACTATACAAAATATATATATAGCTATATCTCAAGGGATATAACTATATCACGGCTTCAACTATCTTACTGCCACATTTACATAAATTCGCCCGTACTGCTTCCCAAATCACTTAACACTGGGTTTTCGAAAATAAACATGTTTTGCAAGGAACTCGTGTCTATTTTTGGATTGGCTCTATCATGCGCCCTTCTGTTGTGCAAAAATAAAACTAACAGATTTTTTTTTTTTTTTTTAATTAACAGTTACAAACCCAGAACTCTTCACATCGCAGCGCTTGACGAACAATTAGCCAGCGTCAAAAACAACGGACCATTGGGGCAGTTAATGGAATTTTTCTTCAATAATTTCTACAAAATTGTGAAAGCTCTTGTCATTCTTTTAAAATCTCGGCATTACTGCGAAAACTACTGCAGTAAAATGTACAACGTAATGTGTGTTCCTAGTACTTTTCACATTTAAGTATTGTTGCGATTTTATACGGTTATTTTACTGGTTATTTCCGGATTAGGGTGTATCAACGTTAATGTCAGTTGCATACTGAAAAATTTGCATGCTTATTATTATATTGGCAAAACATGTTTTGTTCTACATTGTACTTTTGCCATCTTTTTATACAGTGTTTTTATGCAAATAAATATATTATTATTAACGTTTGAAGTAGGTAAACATTTGGACATGTTGAAAATTACTTTAAAAATCAAGATAATATGAAAAGTATTTTTATTCATACCAATTTCTAACTTTGTAAACTGTATAAAAATAAATGAAAGTAAGACGAGAGACTTTGATGCTAAGTGTACATAATAAGTACTTTGGGTGAATCCTAACTAAATTAGTAGATATTATTATGTTTAATTTCAATTAGCGTCTTTAAGAAAAAAGGTACAAATTATTTAATTAAAAATAAATATTGTTAAGACGTCGGCAATACTCATTAAAATATTTCATACCTTAGCACTAATTAAATAACTTATATTTTTAAAGAAAATTAAACATTTACCGTATAAAATATCAGCACTTTGTTGGAAAACGGTCGGTTCAGATGGAAATAATGGTTCATTTCTTGCAAACTGCACAGAAGTTGTAGTTGCAGGACATTTTTATTACCAACATTACAATGCGAATAAAGCGGTTGTCTATTATGCAACTGGCTGCAACCAGGAACTGCTGGCTGGTTCTATTATATAAATAGCAATGACTTTTAAAGCAACCTCATCGCAACTAAGCAGCAATAAGTTGAAATGTATTATGACTGCAGTTAAATAGTTGGAAATACTTCCTTTGCAGGCGAGATTTAGAATGCTTTTGTCACGACTTTTATTGTAGTAGGTACTAGCTGTTGCTCGTAAATACGTCCGTATGTATTTTGAGTTTTTTGTTATTTATAGTCAACATGTCCCGGAATTACCGCACACCACCAAACACCCCAATTAAAATATGATGTTATAATAATACATACACAGATTTTTTACTATTATGATTTTTTTTAAATTTATTATGTTAGGTACTGATTGTGGGAGAAAATTGTGGTTACATTCCAAATCTACACACGGACACAATCACACACGTATAAGAGCCAAGCGTAGTAGGTATTTCGTTCATTTTGGTATGTTTTGAGGAGTGTACAACGGAAGTGTCACTGTAATTTTTATAATTTTTTAAATAATAAAAAATAATTTAAAAAAATTAAACCGACTTCAAAAAGAAATTAACTCAAAATTATGAAATAACTTTAATTTCGGAAGTCGGTGTCTTGGGATCTGTATTTTAGTTTTATGCCACCGACTTCCGAAATTAAAGTTATTTCATAATTTTGAGTTAATTTCTTTTTGAAGTCGGTTTAATTTTTTTAAATTATTTTTTATTTCGTAATTTTTAGTTTTTGCACTAGTATTTGACCAAGGTTTTGAGATGTTTTCCCTTTGACACTACACCCGTAGCTCTTATCAATAAGCCAGGCCGTCACACTTACACGTATTAGTCCATATCTTGAAAATTACTGAATCGATCTTGATGAAACTTGCACTGTTCCCTAAGTTGAAGAAAATGTAAGCCAATAAAAAAAAATGGTCACGATCCGATTAATAGTTCCGGAGATATGCGTGGACAAACATACATACATACATACATACATACATGCATACATACATACATACATACATACATACATACGTCTATGAAATTTTGTATATTTGTTTGGAAGCCCTAATAGATCATCATATGTGAATATAATGCAAATCCAATAATATTACATACATACGTATCGAATTGATAACCTCCTTTTTTTGAAGTCGGTAAAAATTACCTGTATTAAAAATGACAGAAATCGATTCAGTAAATGATTCTGAACAAACTACTTTCATAATGTGCATTATATATTATACGTACTGCGGCCATGGCGGCCAAACATAACGGAGATATTATAGTGCTTAAGTGTGTGTGCAGACACAGGTGCACTCTCTCTTTCCTCACTCTCGTAGTCCGATGGGGCGACACGTAATGAACACGACCGGAGAGAGATTAGTACAAACAGCTTTACGTGCTTTCCGAGACACAGACAACCAACTACCATCATCTAAGAAATTCCTGACGGAAAATCCCAATGACACTTTGCACGAAACTGGGAATCAAACCCAGGAACCCATGTTCACAGTTGCGCTTGCAAACATGAGGCCAACGGAGCTTTTAAGAACAGCAGTTTTAATAGACTTTATGTATAATAATTCAGACTGACTTCCAATATAACCAGACCCGGCTAAACAGTATTTTACAGACTAACTCCTATTTCAACCTTATTACCGGCTAACGAAGCACTAACTGGGTGATTTACGTCAACACGCCCCAACTTTATATAGTTAGTTTTATTTTGTAATCAGTTCCAAAATTGACCATATGGGACCGCCTTTATTACACGGTAATGTACACAAACGGCATGGATGTTGTATAAGTATAGCTTTGTGAATGGGAATGTGAGGTTTTTTGGTTTTTTAGTCAATCTGTTTAGCTTGTCCTAGTCCACAGGAAAAAGTTTCGGTATCGGAAAGCTATTGGATATCTGTTTATTCTTTTGAACAGTGCAACTTACAAATTATTTCATCATCATCATCATTTCAGCCGGTAGACGTCCACTGCTGGACATAGGCCTCCCCCAAGCACCTCCTGCCTTCCAACGGTACGTCTTCCGGTACGCGGTCGCCACTCCAGAACCTTTCGGCCCCATCGGCCATCTGTTCTGCGAGCAATGTGCCCTGCCCACTGCCACTTAAGTTTGGCAATTCTTCGGTCTATGTCGGTTACTTTGGTACTCCTGCAGATCTCCTCATTTCTGATTCGATCACGCAGGGAAACTCTAAGTATAGCCCTTTCCATTGCCCTTTGGGTGACTTTTAGCCTTCTTATAAGGCCCATTGTGAGCGACCACGTTTCAGTGCCATTTTATGTCATCACTGGCAACATGCACTGATTAAAGACTTTCGTCTTGAGACACTGCGGTAAATTTATTTATTAAAAAATATTACCAGAAATACTAACTAAGAGTGTGTACTATAGGCCCTCTTCACACACGGTTTTTTTACGGTACGTTGTATAAATCGCGCCGTAGAAAAAACGTGTCTGTCAAGAAGCTTCCATAGTGATCCATACAACACTGACGATCGTGCCTACACACGGCGAATAAACCATACCGTACTAGGAATTCACTTCTTTTGTGATTCCTAACAATTCACTTATCTTGTGGTGCAAAAACAATAACTGAAGACTACTCTATACTTCTAAAATGTTTTTTTAGTACTGTGTGACCTAAACCCGCACTGAAGTCATGCTTTTTTGTGACTTAAGTAGTCCATTTTTACACAGAAAAGTGTGACTTAAGTGCGGATTTAGGCCACACGAGCTATTAAATAGTATACGATACGTGTGACTTAATCTATTAATGCACCACGTTTAATAATGGGCTACTTATGTCACACGTATCGCAATATACTATTATTTCATGCATTTACGAGTTTACAGTTAGGTGTTCTATGTAGTTTTTTTATTACATTCTTCAATCGGACTTCTCCCCACATTCTTCAATTTAATGAGACAAAATTAAAGTCTTGTATAAAACGCACACTGTGCAGTCAGGCATATTATAAGTTAGAGGATTACCTACATCGCTGATAAAAATGCCTGGCTCAACGCTTGTCCTGCTCCACAACCACAACTAATTGATTAACACTTGGAAATACTGTTGGAACTGCTGAAGATTGTAAGACTATCTTTGCATTGTATAACCTCAATTTCCTTTGTATTATATAATTGCATAGCCAGATGTGAGTTCTATGTACCCTATAGCTACCATTTACCGGGTAATAATATGTCTTTCATTGACTTCAATGGCGGCTGATAGTATGTCATGCTCACTCAAATGTCACGCTGACAGTGGCGTGTGTGTTGGATCATTGAGCTCCCTTCAAAATGGTTGAGCTGAATGGTGCTGATCAATGCGTCATGTTCGTGAACGGGCGCCGTCAGTTGGGGCTGGTCATCACTTAGCTGCCTCGGCTTATCTTTAATTATTTTATTTTTTGGATTGTTGTTTTTTTAAGTACTATTTGTTGTACTCTGGACGCTTTTAACGTGTACGTCTTTTTTATTTTTTACATCGTTCTCACATCATATAATTATAAATTCAAAAGTACTTTAAACTAATATTTTTGTAAAATATAATTTAAAAAAAAGAGTGTCCATAGAGTTTCTTGCCCGTTCTTCTCCATAGGTACCTACGCTTTGGAATGGGCAATTAACTTCATATTTTCTGACTGACCGATTTCTTGACAATTCGAAAGTGCCTGTTAATGGTTTAATTGAAATAAATGCTTTGAGTTTGAGTTTTGATTTCCTTGTCCTAAATTAAACTCAGCAATATAATTTTAAAACGAGTTTCCTTATTGGTTTCACTCAAAGTGGAGATTTTGCTTTTTCATTTACTCCCCAAGTAATTTTTCCTTATTCGTAATTTTAGTTATTATTTATAGAGGGGCTTGTGGCTAACTAATAACAGCTGCACGGGTCGATCGATCAGGTTAAGCTACGCTTGCCACGCTTGCCACAGGTAAAACAGGTTTTATATTTATTTTTCTGCCTCGTTGGTCTATTGGTCGAATGTGCGACAACTTAACAGTTCTTGGGTTCAATTCCGGGATCGGTCAAAGTGTTATTGGCTTTTCATTGAAAAATTCAGTAGCAGCCTGAGTCCAGATTTGTTTCTGATAGGCAGGCAATAGGCTCGACCTAACACAACTTTAAGATTGGCAAACACAATCATTCATAATAATGATGATGTTAATACATGCTATACAGAAAAATAATGGGTTACTTTACCCTATTGTGAATCGCACCCAGACCCTCGCCACGGGCACTAAGCCAATAAGGTAAATGCCGTTCCAGCATAAATAAAATATGGGTTCCATACCCATATCGTATTTTCTTATACATTCTTGTTTTTCTTTCCTCTCGAAACTCATAAATTGATTGAAAGGAAGGGATTGATGCGATTATTTTAACCTTTAGCCGAATTCAAACAGTCTTCCTAACTTAGTACATACAGACTGTTTTTTCTGATATATTAAGAGGAAGTATTTTATACTATTTTCGTAAAGATCGCTTTTAGCGATAAGACCGCCCATTGTGTCACCCTTTGTACAGTTTCTATAATTATGTCTGTAATTTATATGGTGTACAGACGCCAGCAGGTCAACCTACCCGAAACTGTCAGATTTTCCCAATCAACCTTGAACCTTATGCTTTAGCAATAAAGTCGAAAATCTATTAAAGAAATCTGACAGATTGTAGTAACTTGATGTGCTGGCGGAGTATTCTATTCTATATTTTTATTTGATAAATTTCAAAAATTGTGGAAGAAGTTAGTGTGTGTGGAGTGAAAAGTGTGAGCAAATAAGTACCTATGCAAAGGCAAAGGTTTTATTTCAATTAAACCAGTTTTGAATTATGCGTCCATGAGGACTAAAATATGAATGATCCAGAGCGAGCAAACGTGGCACGCGCCTCATGAATGTATTTTGTTGTACGCATCATTCAAAACAACCTTGCTGAGTGACAAAGAGTCCAATCATTGTAGGTACTTCTATTCCGTGAACCGTCTCCGAAACGAAGTAGGAAGATGTAAATCCAAGCTCGTAAACCTCGTAAAGTGGCTACCTCGATGTTCACTCCCTGCCCTCTGTGCCCCAAAACATGTAGACGAAGTGACCTCTGCGGTGACAGACGACGCCGTGGAAGTGGCCAAGTTAACGTTCAAGTTAAGTGTTAAAGTTAACAAAATTTGAAATTCTGTCGTGGCAGCGACACGAAGAAGAAGATTGTAAAAATCAATCAACCAAAAGAAAAACAATCATCTGATTGGGTGTTGTTGTTGGCTGAAATCTGTGCCACGTCCATATATCACCGCACAAATTCAAATATACGCCACTATATATTATGTGTCCACACAATAAATCCACACCCAGTTTTCCCTGTAACCCAAACTGTACGTCACAACGCTGTTCCTTGGCAAAATATTCGCCAATAGCTATAATACTATATATCCTATGTATATATAATATATCCGTATGTATGGCCATAAAATTGGCTTGCCCGGCCGCCAATACCTCACGAATAAGTCCGGTGCTCCGCTTTGTTTACTTAGGACGAGTTTACCCAGCCTGATCAAGTCTTATACCATAATCTCGGTCCATAATAATATATATGATAGGTATATTTTATTATACTTTGGTTTGATCATGTGGGTACGTACCTTCGTGTCAGTCATAAAGTTTGGGTTTACAGTTATAGTTTGGTAGGGGTGACAAGGGTATCTCAAACATGCACGTAAAGTCAAGCCTTTAATGTTCCCACTGCTGGGACACAGGCCTCCTCTCTGTGAGAGGGAGTGCGCCATAATCCACCACGCGGGCCCAGTGCGAGTTGGTGGATGGCACATGTCTTCGAATTGCTTGGTTCTAGAACTTGCCAGTTACCTCACGATGTTTTCCTTCACCGATGTTAGAACGTAACGGTAGATAATATAAATTGGTGTTATGTAGCTTAAATTTGATGCTTAAATTAATTTAGATAGAATGATAAAATCTGCTGGTATCTTTGGAGATCTTTTTCGTCTTAGCATGTCGAATGGCAATCTGTATACAGCCAGCCAAGAATGTGGCAACTAGCTTGGCACCTTCGGCAGTGTCCATCAGCTCCTGTAGCGTGCTGACAACAGGACACGCTGGACACAACACTAAGAGCCCCATTGTTTGTGGGACAAGACCACATTTATAATTGTCGTAAATGGCAGGCAATTATGCATAGTAACAGCGCATAGATTTTTAGTTCTGAAAAGACCCATTTTCATTCGGTCGTGAGATACAAATAAATTTATCGTCAAAAACACGACGGAAAAACCGAATGGGTTGCCATAATCTACTTGCAGCCAAATGGATAATGGAAATTAATTCATCTTGTAGTATCAACAGTACGAATCCTGCTTAGCCTTTTATGTCACCCACAAAAACCATTTTACAAACCTTTTCGAAATTTTATAATCTAAAAAACTTAATGGAACTACATGTGCTGCAGGGCGTGCGACTAAGTGCTAAAAATGTGTCTGAAATACGTTGCATCTACGCTTTTTAACCAGAAAACTGAATGTAAGTAGGTACATTGAATCTTCCGACCTCTACAAAATGAGGAATCCCGTTAAAAGCAAACCAATGTTAGCCTTCTATAGACGCGGATTTTGCGGGAATTTCACCTTTAATCTTCCAATTGAAAAGAACCTTTGATTAAATACAGATATGAATACAATGGCATTGGTATCCCCTGAATAAACTATCTCTAAAATAGTGATATTTATTGTACTTCCAGCTGAAACAAAAAATGAGAAATAAGAGCAGCGAATGTAGGTTGAACTAGAATTAGGTAAACCATTTTTTTTTTCAAATCATTGCTATGGGATTTGACCTTAGGGTTAAACACAGGCTTAGGGCCTTATCATACTGGTGATTTGCGAGCGTATTTCCAGCGAGGCGATTGTGTGACGCGCTTACTTCGAGTGACTAGCGAGCACGATTGCACGATACGAGAGCGATAAAGGTGACTGAACAAGAGAGAGGGAGACAAGTGGGTGTATTAATTAAAAAAAAAACGCGGAGTTCGCGTCGCGTAGTCGCAGCTAGCTCGCTGCTTTGCACCCGCCGACAGCACGTTCACAAATCGCCTCTCTGGAAACACGCTGGCAAATCGTCAGTGTGGTAACGCTCTTAGACAACATTCAAACCCTTTGATTTAAAATACGTACCTATTGTGTTTTATATTATTGTAGGCAATGAACCTTTACTCTTACAATACCCCGTATGAAAGATTTTCGAACTTCCAATATAATACGAGGTATACTGAGATGTAAATAGATCAAAGCATTATTGGTAGGTAAATATAAACTCTACAAACGCGTTTGTAAGAAGAAAGGAAACAGATTTTATTGGAAAATTGTATAAAAGCTAAGCAATTACAGATTTTGTAGTGTTTTTTTACTAACAGTCTTTTGAAAAGTCATAGATTAGGTTACGCTTTCACGTTAAAACGGCTACACGGGTTTGGCATAAGACCCTACTTTAGCAGTACTGTAGCGGTATCTACAACGCCACATGCGAACAACGCGTCATACTGACGTCACGCAAATCCTGCATCGCGCAAGCGGAGTTTACCGCGCAACTAACATAGATACAATGGCCCGACATGAATCACCGGGCAGTTGCCCGCCAGACACAACACCTGTCTGGTCGGAGGATCCTCCCTTTTCCATAGAGTATGAGTGAACTTTACACCCTGTTCCTCATACCTCTATAGTATTTAAAGTGATTCCTTCAATGCAACCCGCGAAATTCAAAAGATGACAGAATTAAGATACTAAAGTAGGGATTGCAATGACAAGTTTTTAACTTAAAATTCCCAATTCAGAAACGGGTGTTAATCAACTAACAAGCAGTTGTTTCAATTCCAATTAGCCTTTATTAACAATCTCCAAACTAGTTTTACAATTTATTTACATTAAAGGTTAAGAGTCCTCTTACATTTCGGTGAGCGCATCTTGTTTTTTTTTTTATAAATGCCATCTAGCAGTTCAACTTAAGAGGTTGTTGTCTGCTTGACCGGGCTTGCCTGCTGTGGATGCCTCAATAAATTAAGGCCTCCAGCCAGGGCGAGCGCGCATCGCTGGCACTGTGAAATATAATTATACTTAGTACTTTTATATTATTTATTAAAAAAAAAACAAAGTATCAACTTTTATTTTATTGGTATTTTTAAAGCAATTATTGGATTAATAGCTGCGCCCCGCGGTTTCACCCGCATAAGTGTCGATCCCGCGGGAATGTCGGGATAAAAAGTTGCCGTTGCCGTTTGAGCGTGAAGAAGCAATAAACATATAAACACACACACACAGACACACCCCTCCACACACACTCACAAACTTTCGCCTTTATATTATTAGTGTGATAGTGTGATATTTAACACAATCTGCAAATTAGAGCTCTCAAATCAGCTCTCCATGAGTTTTTGCCTAAACATGCATCAGGAGAACGATTATTGTTAAATAAATAGATAAATAATAAAAAAAACGCTTTATTATTATTGTAGAATAATTGCGAGCAGTGGTGGCCAAATGGTAACGGCCGCGACTTACGAGTTGTAGGTCGTAGGTTCGACCCCAGTCAGGCGCTTTACTTTGTGTAAATTATTTCATCACCACTGCTCTCAAAACGGTGAAGGAAAACATCGTGAGGAAACCGGCATGTCCTAGAGCCAAAAATTCGAAGACATGTGACATCTGCCAACCCGCACTGGGCCCGCGTGGTGGATTACGGCCCACTCCCTCTCACCGAGAGGAGGCCTGTGTCCCAGCAGTGGGAACATTATAGGCTGATTATGTTATTATTGTAGAAGAGAAAACGAACTATCTTTGCCAACCAATAAAATACATCATGCATCTACGTGCATTTTTGTATATTTTTTTCTAGGTCACTTTGCTCGCTAGCAAAGGCGTTCTAAGGTTGTGAGTCCGGGGAGCCGAATTTGAACCTCCTGATTTACTTTGCGATATAAAAACGTCCTCTTTTTCTACATTTGACCGGCACATTTTTGCAGTAATTACTTATACATAGTCCAATAATGTCTCTCAATAAAATTAAGTTACGCGACCGAACTCGGCATCCGTCTCAAAACGCAGGGTCGCCATGTAAGGTTGTGAGTCCGGGGAGATAAGTTAAACAAGCGCCTTCGTTGGAATCCCGTTTATTAGTGTCGACAATTATCCAGTACAATTGTTTATATAGGTGATACTTAACATTACACACATACATATGTCTTACACACTACAGCGTCCCCCAGGCTTATCCATAGCTCAGGGGCGTGAGTATTTCTCCTCCATGGCCCACTGAAATTATCTATCCCTTTTCCTCTTTTCTTCTCTCGGATACCATTCTGTTACGTCTCTCAAAAAGTAAAAACGAAAGATGTTTGATGACGTTACCTGCCCACTTCCATTTTAGTTTTTTAATTGTGTAAGTTACGCCTGCTACGTTTTATTTAAATATGAAGAGAGCTAAGAGAAATGCATCAGATTATGTTTTACCAAAGTTTTTGGAAGCTATTTCGTTCAGATCTCTTTTTAAAACCTCCCCTGTTTCACAAATTGGACGATGCACGCCACAACCGCGGCCATGTATCATGCAAAACGAGCAATATCACCGCTTAAAGGATGCTATTACATCGCTTATGCGCGAAGATGAGCAATTCCAGGCTTTCTTTCACACGCTAATATTGTAGCAAAATGCAAGTTTTTTATGCAACTTGTTTTACCTACATGTACAAACCTCACTTTGATAAAAAAAAAAATTGGCATGAAAAAGGATTTCTATAAACCTAAGTAGGTACTTACCGAAACAAATATTATTAAGAATATGAGAATAACGATTAAGGAAAAGCAACAGCTTTTGCTTGTTTGACAATCACTATGACTATAATATAATCAATCTATAACTAGAATATTAGGGCTTAGGCCACCAGAATTAAAAGTGCTCTCAAAATTGTATAAACCTCACCGACCAAGACTGCCTATTGCGTCAGTCACCCTATACAAAATTTCTACATTAATTATATCTTTAATTTATACGGAGAACAAAATAAACAGTATTATAATCTATGAGATTACTCTTTACACAATGAAACTTATGAATGAACAACATTCAATTCGGTCAACTGAACGGGGTGGTAATGACCTACGTATTTTTAAAACAATCGAAAACCAATAAACTACTACTACTAGCTTTGGAGATCAGAAATTATCCTTCTGGAACGTACTACCCCGATAAAAAGTCTCGGCAACCGGGTAGCCGGTGCCGGGTACCCGGCGGCGAAGTGTATAGTATAGCCATGTACGTTAGCTTTCACACGTAGTTTGCCTGGCAAGTGTTACCGGATACCTAGTTGGCACCGGCTACCCGGTTGCCGAGAGGTTTAAAAAGGAACAAACTCACTTTCACATTTATACTATTAGTTAGGCTTAGGATATGCATTGGACTTGACTAGGATATTACGGGATTTCCGAAAGTCTATAACTGTATCAATCCATACTAATATTATAAACATTTTAAAGTAAGGCGCATTTCACATGTCCCGGCAACCGGGTAGCCCGGTACCCGGCGGCGAGGACACGCCAGCCATGTACGTTAGCTTTCACACGTACCGGCGTAGTTGGCCTGGCAATGTTACCGGGTAGTCGGCACCGGCTACCCGGTTGCCGGGACGTGTGAAAAGGCACTTAATTACGCTGTCTGTCGGCCTGTTATATTTTTGACGCTTTATCTAACGGCTGAACAGATTTAGATGTAGACCATGACCAAAATTAGGCCATATGTTATTTATATCTAGGTAGTACGTACATTCCCGTGGGATAATTTCCTACCTCGACATGCTCGAACCCGCGGGCAAATACTTGTTATTTGTGGCATACAGAAAACGAACCTTCAACCCGCAGTACAACTAAAAGCAATGTTAATAATAAAACCCAAGTTTCTAAAAGTTTGTTTAGAATTAACTTCTACATCCTTTGATTAGCTCAGAATGTTTTCAAAGAAACTCCTGAAAAAGATTAAACAATAATTAGTCGTCAGGCAGAAAGGCAGGTGTTGTTTATAGGCAAAGTTTCGTCGCTACAGAGGATTGTGAACGTGACGTCATAAATCAGGAGAGTGCAGGTTTTCGCTTGAGTCTCGGCGTATGCTTCGTCAGATAGATCTTACTGTTGTCTAAGTTGTAGAATAATTAAATGGATCAATCAATCCATATAATAAGGAGTGTAAGTATATTATCGATTGTAATCATTCCATTCTAGGACTGCCCTTCATCTGTATTTATAGCAGATATATTTTTAAAAAAGAACTGGAGTTACCGCTATAGCTTGCAGAGTAAACAAGCTGAAGTAGCAGTGGGCTGGCCAAGTTTATCGAGGGACCGATGGCTGGTGGAGCAGGTAAGTCCTGGAGTGGAGAACGCGTATCGCAAAGCGTAGTATGGGACGCCCCTCAGCTAGATGGACGGACGACCTTAAGAAGGTGGCTGGGTCAGACTGAATGCGGAAGGTGGAGGACAAGGTGTGGTGCCGACTGGGAAAAGCCTATGTCAGCAGTGGCAGTAAATCTACAAATACGCCACTGGTTTTAAATAACGATGACCCGTCAATACGATTTCACAATAACAAAAAAAAAATGTCTTTGAAATATTAATTGTAACACCTGAACCCTATTCCCCGAAGACTTGTTAAGCAAAGTTGTCCTGTTCTACACCTTTTAATCGACTAAATTTCCGACCCCATTCCCAGTATCCGGCTGTTATTAACAACTTTCCGACAAAGAGAGCAAGTCTCAATATTGAATTAATTTTATTCTCTAGCTAGCTACACCTTTGTCGTAATAATACCTGCCTCTAAAGACCTTTCAACCGAGAGTACATCGTTAATGTACCATGTACTCGTAGCCATAGGTGTGCACTTAGCTAATGTAAAGCCGTGTACTCACGATAGTTCGAGTACGAATGTTTGAATTGTATGCATGACACGCAAAGAGACGAGAGATTCGTGAACTACACATAACATAAACTTACTCTTTCTTCCCATGAGGCTAGGTAGGAACAAAAAAAACGCCACACTGAAAAAACAGTGGCACTCCGGGAATGCTGACAGAAGTGAAAACAAAACACAAACAGAATACTTTGCCATCACTCACTGACATATCGAATATACCTACATTAAAATCGAGTACATCCCAAAGACAGCCGAACACATCCGAAGCGGGTATTTTTATAATCGTCTTATAAACTAAACACGCGCGGAGTCGGTTACGGTAACAGTCCCATCTCAAAAATGTCCCACGCGCCTAAAGAAGTTTTCACTTTAAAAATAATGTCTTACTATACCACATTAAAGCAATTTCATTAAAACTTACTGACTTTGTACTTACAGTAAGAAAAGAAATGTTTGTAAAACAGTAAAAGACAAAACAGTAACTTTTAATGATTGAAAATACCTACTATTTACTGAAAAAAACAATAAAAAAAAGGAAAACCACCATTACTGTAATATAAGTAAATTTCAATGTTTTGAACGCAAACACCAAATGAATAAAATAGTTAATTTGATGACCTTTTAGCTACTTAAAACGTTAAAGTTTACTGTCATGACGGTAACATTTTGTCTCAAGATAAAAAACTGATGATGTTTATCGATGTTTGTCACTGACTGTACCATACCTAAGTTAAAATTTTCCGAACACCATTTATACAGTACCTACAAATTGAATAGCCTTGAACGTTAACGCCGAACACAGCAAATTATCAAAAATATCCGTCGTCCTCGACGTACTTTTGAAGGGTTTCACTACAAATTCCAGGATCTGGTCTACAAAATCTAATTTACTACTAAATATTGGTCGATAGAAATGGAAAATATTTAATGTCCA
Organism: Oligia fasciuncula; assembly: GCA_963082905.1. NCBI lineage: Eukaryota > Metazoa > Arthropoda > Insecta > Lepidoptera > Noctuidae > Oligia > Oligia fasciuncula. The sequence continues at coordinate 6,440,506 of OY720395.1, read as the reverse complement.
GATACTACACTACGCAGGTTAACAGGAAGTTGAGACGATATGAGTAGCTTAAAATACTACCTACAGCAAAATTACAATATGAATTACTAGCAGCGCCCCGCGGTTTCACCCGGATAAAAACTATCCTATGTCCTTTCCCGGGATGCAATCTATGTTTCTGCAAAATTTTATCGAAATCCGTTCAGTGGTTTAGGCGTGAAAAGGTAACACACAGACAGACAGAGTTACTTTCGAATTTATAATATTAGTATGGATTTGCTAGTGAGCCCCAAAATAGACAGTATGTATCTTATGACTCGGATATTTTAATATGACAGATAGTCAATCAATCCATACGGATACGAAGCAAGTTCCACATCATGCGACGTAGCCTTCATCGGAAGTGCGTACTCAGCTTTAACTAACTGAATGCAATTTGGATCGTCAATTTTCCTGGAATCCATTCCACCGTATAGCTGGATAGATTGGAGGGTGTATGGAGCATTTAGTCTTTATTCTTTTGATCCAGTTTCAGGATTCCTTTTCGCCGTGTTCAGCTGAAAGCGTGCACTTATTGCTATGAATTTGGTATCGCAATTTTTTTTATATACTCGTATCATGTAGTTTAAATATCATATGTATGTGCATTTGCTCTCGGAAAGCACCATTTGGTGAAGTGGCATTGATGATGTTTGTTACCTCAGAACTCCGTTATTTATAAGCAGATTTGCAAATTTCTTTTTTTATTTGAAAGGATAAAGGTACTTTCAGATTGGTCCCATAGAAATTTCATCAAAATCGGCTCAGTCCTTTGGTTTTTAAGTCAAAATTACGGGTAAAAATTCAAGTAAACAAAATTGCGTCGTTTGTTTTCCTATGACTTTTCAGTGTGGAATTGTCATGGGATGCATTGTAAGTGCCGTATCTTTACATAATTAACCGACTTTAAAAAGGAGCTTCTCAATTCGACTGTATTTTTTTTGTATGTATGTTACGCGATATCGCCGGCTATTGTAAATCGAATTCAATCATTATTTTTTTATGGATGGGTAGGGGGACATGGACATGCCCTATACCCATAATCTCGTAAATATTACCTTTGCTTCGGTAGTTTTTGAGTTAGCTTCAATAATGATGATGTTATAATAACTTCCCGTCACTGATATTTACATAGTAAGTAGTATTATACGAATTTGTGTGGGGTAAGTACAACTTAAAAGTGAAATATAAAAACTTTTTTACAAAAAAAAAAACAACCGTCTTCCAAAAAGGACTATTTTTGACTGACTTTATTATCTAGTGAAAATTAACTTTAATTCTGGAAGTCGGTGGTAAACAACGAAAATGCGACACCAACGACACCGACTTCCGAAATGAAAGTACCTAATTTTTACTTTGTAGTGTCTTTTTTGGAAGTCGGTTGCTTTTGTTTTGGTTTTTTTTTTTACTTCAAAGTTAAAAGATTTTCTAAAGACAACCAATGCACGTGTCTGTTTATTATATTTCCATCTATCATAGCAATTTGGAGAGGAAATTGTAAGGATTCCTTTAATTGGAGATGTTAAAAAAATATAAGAATTTTCCTTATTCTGTGTCCCAGCAGTGGGAACATTATAGGCTGATTATGATGATGAATAAGGAAAATTCTTATATTTTGTAGATACTGTTATTGATTATGATGTATCATCAACAGCCCGACTTTACCTACTGCTGAGCCATAGGCCTCTCTTTTTAAGAGCCATTCGCCCATTCCCCACACCCCTGTGTCAGCCGTTCTACCCGCGATGGTAACAATGTCGTCCGTCAGCCTATCTTACCGCCGGACGACGGACATTCCGCCTTCCAGTACTTGGACGCCACTCGGTCACTGACTTACTCAACCTGTCATCACTGCGGCTGCGCCTTGCCAGGTGTCCTGCCCAACTCCATTTGTGTTCCATAACTCGTTTTCCGATATCGGGAACCTTCGTACGTCTGCGGATTTCGACGTTTGGGACTCGGTTTATTTTCCTTATTGTTAGTTTTTTTTGTCTCTTTGGAAATAATCTGAAGTGGGCGAAAATATCCGATTTTCTCCTAAAAGCTTAAGATTCAGGAAAATTAGAAGAAAAAGTAATTTCAGTTGAAACAAGGCTGCCGTGGTATTTTTCCTAAAATTAACTCTTTGAGTACCAAGTGTTGCTAGACACTTTATACAAAACAAATACAGAAAGCGTCCTGGATACTTTTACCCACATAAACACTTTAAAAATTAATTCTAACACCCCAGTTCGTTGTCTCCTTATTAACAAACAACAAAAAGGTTTTAGTCTCATTTGTTCACCAATATAATAAACTAGCTGTTCCCCGCGTTGTCACACGCTGCGCGGCTCGTAAGGGTCGTAGCGTGATGTTATATAGCCTATAGCCTTCCTCGATAAATGGACTATCCAACACAAAAATTGTTTTTCAATTCGAAACAGCAGTTCCTGAGATTAGCGCGTTCAAACAAACAAACTCTTCAGCTTTATAATATTTTATTATTATGTAACTTTCAAACACATAGCATTGGGTTGAAGAAGCAGTCTAATAATTCTACCTTTAAAGCGCGAGAACAACAGGAATATGTAAAGGAGTACGTACCATTCTCTAAGTTACCTGTGGTGTGATCTTTCAGTTTGGCAGAAATGGTGACAGCTGTGCTGTCACTTCCAAGTGTCATTCATAGCGTCTAAAAATTTTGCCGCCAACGTACGGGAAAATTTTTCTCTCGTTAATTTTCATAGAAAATTTGTAAAGTTTCAAGTAAAACTTTATAGAAAGTAAATAATAGTGATTGTGGTAAGTGATATATAGTGGTGCGCTGATCGTTAGTCACCGAAATGACGAAAGGGAGATCGGAAGTTCAAATTAGATTCGTGGTCACCGGTTACTTTGAGGAACCGTGTTTAGCGACCCTGAGCGCCACGATTCTCCTAAGCGCAATAGCGGGGAAAAACCCTCTTCATCCTCGGAGGATTGAGGCACCCCTTTTTCCTACCGCCGAACGACAGGGCAAAGAGATCGAGACGATTTCCTGTAAGTCGGACCTACGCATTTATAATTGAATGAGTAGCCAATAAGCCAAGTAAGTGCTGAATATCTGTTATTATGACATTATATCACTAACCTTACTCAAAAATACTATCAACAAATTTCTGTTTCTTGCTAGTATCACATCAGACAGAAGTGCAGTGTTGTTTTACAAACAACCCTTTCGTGTTTAAAGAATATTACAACTTATGGAAAGGGATTTCAGTGTAAAAATATGATGATTAGGTAGTAATTCCTAAAGCAAATACTGAATGTCTTGAGCTAAAATTACTCAAGCAGGTTCTTTTTTATGACACCCCATCATGAAAAGCAATCCATTATAAGTACATGTATGCTCACCTATCCCATGTGTTTCACACACTGAATTGCAAGTAGAGTGAGTACTTATGCCACTAAACAAAACTAAAGACTTTAGCCCCCGCGGAGGGAGGTGTGGCTTGGATCTCTAATGTGAGTCGAGAGCAAAAAGTGCTAACTGCTAAAGTAGGTCTACAGACACTTGTTATTTGAGCAGCAACATACCCACTAAGATTTTACCCTACGGTCCCTTTTGGAAGTAGTCTGAACACTCCTATCCAGGAATGTAATTACAATAGTTCATTGCTCTCATGTGTTGTTACTTACATTAAAGAAGTTCAACACCTCTAAGTCTAATTTGCAATTAGAACATTAAGATGAATAATAAAAAATTACATAAGTTTTTTATCTAATAAGAAATGTTAAATATTTAAACAACATTATAACTTATTATGCTATACTGTACAGTTTTTGCTGTTTTGTAATAATTAAGTAAATTTTATAGTTATGGTCAGGCAGGACCATCGGGATCTTCTTGGCATTCATCAGAGGGTCATATAGATATCTATTATATTTGCAGTGGAGCAAATAAAAGCTGTTTAATATAAGAAAACAGTTATTTTATTTTAAAAACATGATAAATGAGGATCATACCAAAAATAACTAGGCCAAGATTCATACTAGAGACAAGATTCAGAATGTCTAAATAACCATGTAAAAGCTTGGGAATGAAAGACTGCAAACATGTTTCTGTTTCATACTGAAAATCATAACAGGAAGTTAAATCTGGCAAAGATTTATATTCAAAACAATTATATTTTGAGATAAGTATCTTTAGTTAAGATAATTTCTAAGATTATGATATTATAATCAAATAGCCTATTGTTTACACTCCGGTATTACTAAAAAGTCAAACAGAAGTAATTATGTATTAATTGGAGGGTAGCTGTTCATGCTGATTACACGAACGACTCCGGAGAGTCTTTTAGAACCAAGAAAATATGGGAATTGACAGCACACCCATTTAGCTTTTCCTCAGTTCCCTGGACAATTGCAGCATTAGCCAAGTAAGTGGCAGAGAATTTGCAAACCTGTGGTATTTGCATGTAATAATGTAAACTGCAATATTTTGTTTATTTGGTTTAGATAATTTTATCAGATCATATTACCCAGTAATTGGGTTGTGGAGGTCAGATGGGCAGTCGCTCCATGTGAGGTGCTGGTATTCGGCTGCATCCGGTTGGACTGGAGGCCGACCCCAACATGGTTGGGAAAAGGCTAGGCAGATGATGATGAGTTTAGATAATTTTTTGCTGGCTTGGGTGACAAATGAATTTCCAAAGTCAATTCTAAATCTCAATCAGGTGTTAGAATATGTAGGCCTAATCACAAGGCCCTGCCTGCAGGCTAGGTAGAAAGGAAGATAATAATATCAATGCTTCTAATAAAGAGATTTTGTTCTCTGAGACAAGTTCAAAGCTTATTAACACCCAAATTTTGCTATCCTTGTAAGGGAAAGCTTGTCACAAGCACATAAGCTTGTCACAAATAAACTGATTGATTGATTGATTGACCTCAAAAAAAAAAAAAAAGAGCAGACCAAGGCAAATGAAAAAATGGTTGCTCCACTGGTTTGTCAAGAGTTAATGTGGTGGCCAGAGGCTATTGATAGACCACAACTCAGTTCCTTTATATACGGGTAACCCACTTCCTGTCCACACATGCCGTCTGCCGGTCTTTAAAATATCGCTTTTAGTGATAAGACCGCCCATTGGGTCACCCTATGTATAATATTCTACACTTATGTCTGTAGTTCGTATGGTGTACATAACAAAGAATATTCTGTTCTACCCTACTCTTGCCAGGAACTTGACCAAACCAGGAAAAAAATGGCACTCTAAGTTGAGAGATGTTTGCCATATACGCAGTAATAAGCAAGCCAAAGAGCCAGTCTTCAGAGTGCACATATTCTAGCTCAATCCGACAAAGTTGTCGCAAACTTAGGATGTACAAGGGTACATACATCCCTAGTGATCCTGAACCTAACCTACAAAATGACGAAGTTAGCAGATTAGCTGAACACTAGAATCACTCTGTCAGCGGTTTATCTCCCGGGGAGTTTAAAGGTGTTATAACGGCTTAGCCGACCGCTTATCTAAGAACAGACCAGCCGGATTGGCTCCTGTTGCTTCAGGCCCCAGGCCTCGGAGGCCATGTTTCAAAGTGGGGCGTCCCCGATGTAGACCTTTTCGCGTCAAATAAGTCAGCCGCTGTGCGACAGTACATCACAGGGGACTCAAATTATGGCTTGACAAGCTTCTGCGATGCCTTCAGTTCAGAAGTGACAACATCGAGAACCTGTATGTTTCTCTTCACCCAATTTAAAACCGAGTGCTCAGTCATCTGAACTCGAAAATGGGGCAGGGACGTACTATTTAGAAATCGCCCCATACTGGACCCAGTGTGCCTGGCTCTCGTATTTGGAGACGAGAGGTCTCAGAAAGCCAGTACCCTTACAAGATCTATGTAAAAACCTCTTGGACCTGACAAGTTGCAACTCCTAGCTTGGAAAGTTTAGGGGGGGGAAAGCAGTCAGGTTGGGAGGGGCAGTGGTTGGTAGAGGAGCAAGGAACTTGCTAATATGTAGTGGAGATCCACAATAATCATTTATAAAGCTTGTATTCAGAGGTGAATGTCATAGTGTAGATTGCATGACATCTAGACAGTTTTTTGTCCATTTAGAAAGTCTAAAATATCATTGTTCTTAGCTAAACCACTGCTTACCCCTTGATTAGCAGAGATTTACATACCCTAATATTGTAAGATATCTCACAACTTTTAAGTGTTGAATAAGATAATCATTGATTTGCTCAAACACGAGTACAATATGTGCAACACAAATTGTCAGCATGCAAGAGATGTTAAAAGTAGGGTAAGTAATAACAGTGCGCCCAAGGTTTGGCTCAAAGACACAAAGAGTTTACCTAAAAGCTACCATAATCTTTGTTGATTTTGGTTTACAATAACAGGTGTGTCTGTCTATAAAGCTTGCTCAAAAGATTTATAAACAAACTAAGATAAAGGAGCCTCATGAAGTTAGAAGAAGAGGTCTGTGGTAGCCTTTGGGAGGCTGACTGGTGATTAGTTCATCAGATAAAATTAAACTGAAAGAACCACTAGGCTTACAGAATGATTACTTCTGTAAAGTAGTAAAAGAGAGGGCTATCTCTCAAGAGTATTTAGAATGATCAGCCTATAATGTTCCCACTGATGGAACAAAGGTCTCCTCTCTGTGAAGGGGGATGAGGGTTTATCATAATTATGAGAATTTTTAATTCCCATTGAAACTATTTAAATATGTTTGGGTAAATGAATCATATGTTAAGTCAATTTAATTGATAAATAAAGAGACTTATACTTCATTTACTTGCGAGGGTTAATCTATTAACCATAGTAATATAAAAGGTCCTAAATAAATTTCAGTTTCAATGGAATTTTAACTTTATTATGTAAGACATTGAGTTTGTTTTCCCACATCTTTATAAAGTTGAGGTTCAAAAATATTGGTACTTTTGATTAATTAAGGAAATGAGTGATTCAATTATCCTTTAGTAATGAGATTATTATTTTAATTCAGTTTAAATCTCATTGATTTAAATTATCATTATGGCCTTAAATTTCATGTTCACCCTTGGCAAGCAAGGCAAATACATTTGTTAATAATCTATAACATTTTATAGATTTGTTAATTTTAGAATTTTTTAGAATAATAGATTGAAAGATCTTAATTTTTGGTTTGAACATTTAATGAATACATCCAGAAATATTCATTAATGTTATTTTAATATATAATTCACATAGCGTCTACATCCTTCGGGTATTCTTTCACCAGCAGATATCAAACAGGTCTTCAACCCAATGCTATGTGTTTGAAAGTTACATAATAGAGCTGTTTTGCATTAAAACAAAACAGTTATTATGTTATGGAAAACACATAGCATTGGAGCAATTTGCTTGCTGTTGAGTTTTGAAGACTTCTATGAATGACACTTGGAAGTGACAGCACAGCTGTCACCATTTCTGCCAAACTGAAAGATCACACCACAGGTAACTTAGAGAATGGTACGTACTCCTTTACATATTCCTGTTGTTCTCGCGCTTTAAAGGTAGAATTATTAGACTGCTTCTTCAACCCAATGCTATGTGTTTTCCATAACATAATAACTGTTTTGTTTTAATGCAAAACAGCTCTATTATTAAGTATAGATTTTATTTGAATCCGTAAAAATAAGCAAATAGAAATTCAAAATTATTTTTTCAAATGTTCGCAAATAAATCGGATACCTAGTATATAGTCGGATCTTTTGAAAAGATAATTATGGTTTTCTTTTTATTTTCTTATTTTTCAATTTATTACTTTTTACCGAGGAATGGGGATATTAGCTTTCTGTGTGTTTAAATTTTGTTTGATGCAAGTAGCGTGTAAACAGAACATGATTGCAATGTGCACACTGGTAAGTATGTGGGTACCTACTTACAATGTTGCTAAAATAAATGTAAGAAGTAGGTAAATAAACGCCTTCGTAAAAATATACTTACAGTGAAGTTTAATCGCCTTTTACACAACCTTTCCAAAATAACATATTTATATACAATATCAGACGACCTTATTAAGTGTGAAAACTATGCAATATTTTAAACTAGCTGACCCGACAGACGTCCTGTTTTTGATTCGAAAGACACGTGGCACCATCTATTATTATAATAACGTTATTGTTGTTTTCCTCGGGAACAGCACTTTTTTTCGGGATGAAAGGTACCCTATGTCCGTTTCTGCACACCTGACAACGTATATGCACAGGATGATCGGTTCAGTGTGTAAGATAGTCAGAAGTGTACCAATGAAACAACTAATACTCAATATCAAATCAAATATTTATTCGTCCTTAAACGACACTGTTAACAATTATTTTCACGAACTGCTTTTAAGAATACTTCACTCAAATGTTCTTAACTAAAGACTACTTCACTTTTTCACCGGTCGGTTTTAAAAACTGCTCGAATCCCCGCCACTTCAATATGGCCGACCGCAGTAAAGTACGACGCTTCGAATGGAAGTCAAAACACAAACTATTAATCTACAAATAAGTGTTATTATATTATTTTTATAAAACAATTAATTTAGATCTTGCTATATAGATTATTTTAAATATTTTCAGACGAAATAAATAGCAAAAGCTTACAGTCGGCCATTCTGAAATAACAGAGTCCTCTCGTTACATTTTGTCTATGACTAACTTATTTATATTATGCTAGATTCCTGTTCTAAAACTATTAAACAATATTATAACTGTTCTAAAACTATTAAACAATATTATAAAATAAAATGTGTATTTAAAGTAATTTACAACAAGCGAGTCTAATGCCCAAAACTTTTCTTGACTGACCATCAGATAATTATTCAGATTTTAAGCAGGTAATCAGTAAAGTACATAGGAATGTATCAAAACTATATAATATAAAGAAAAGAAAAATAATAACATTAATAACAAAATACATATTTTACTACTTATCATGTATATGGAAACATTTTATATAAATTCAATAATTTTACTAATTTTATTTTTAATACATATCATTTGTTCGGCCATCTTATACAGTAATTGTTCCATCAATTAATACAAAAAAAAAAACATTAAATACAATTTTAATAATTGATCTTAATTATATCTTTAATCTGACATAGACTACAGAGATATTAAATTAATTATAACTAAGAAAGCGCTCAAATTATTGGCCTACGGCCTCCTTGCGCAATTCCATAAAATCTGACACACTCATAATTGTCAAAAGACTCCATTGTGTGTAGATTTTTCCACATCAATTTCCAAATCTAACACACTCATAATTGTCAAACGACTCCATTGTGTGTAGATTTTTACATATCGATTTTTTAAGTCTAATCAAAATCAAAGTCATTATTCATTCCGTAATAAAGTATAAATCATAATCATAATTCCAATTCGAATCCATTTTCAAAATAACTTTTCAAATATATGGGGAAACATTCATTATTATTTTTTTTTTTTTTTTTATTAAACTAAAAAAAAATATTATTATCATATATATATTTATTTTTTTCAATTGTCGCTCATTGTCCCAGACGTCCCAGTACTCTCCACATCCATACCTACTGACATTTCCAACGGCTCTATTTCCATACTATCAGTACCTTCAATAATTTCGTTTACTTCTACATCCTCCGTTGAGCTTCCCTCATCGGAATCAGCTAAGCTTTCTCGAGTAAAGGTCAACCAAGGATGTATCTTATCTAACGCAATTACTGCCTCATATTTTCTATTCTGTTTTCGGGTTAGACGAAGGGGCTATTGGAATCTGGTAATAGCCTGAGGCCAAATCAAGCGTTATAAAATATTCATAACCACCTAACTGATCTATTTGATCCTCTATTCTGGGCAAAGGGTAGTGTTCTTTGACAGTTTTAGCATTTAAAGCCCGATAATCAACGCAAAGCCGTTGATCACCGGTCTTCTTCTGCACTAAAATAATGGGGCTTGCATAAGAAGATGTTGACTCAGTAATTATACCTGAATCCAACATGTCCTGAATCATTTCCTTGACTTTACTCCTTTCCGAATAAGCTAGCCTGTATGGTCTATACACAACAGGGGTCGCGTCTTTTAGCGTTATAGACATTTCGGTTAAATTAGTCAGCCCTAAATCAGTTAAACTAAACGAAAAACAGTCCCTATATTCTTTTAGCAAGGTTTCTAAACGTTCTCTATCTCCAGTACTAAATCCATCACCTATTTTAAGATCGTTTGATATGGAATCACTATCCCTGTTTTCTAACATTCTAACATTTAGGCAATCATCATCATTTAAAGTGTAAGCCCTAGTCAATAATTGTCCCTTTTGAAATTTAATTTCGTTACCATTTAAATTTACTACTAAAATGTGACCTTTTCCTTGCACGATTGTATATAATCCAGGCATAACAAAATAACAATTATCACCCATTTTCCTTAACGATTCCTTTACGTAAAAAGTCATCGTGATATCGGTATTCACTTTTACCGGTATCATATTGATAGAGTTAACGTTGACATCAGAGTCTACAACTAAATTAATTTTTTGACAGTTTACCAATTTAAAATTATTTAAGGGAACAGGTTTTTTTTGAAAAACTAAATGTTCGTCTGTCTTTATAATAATTATACCGGCTTGCTCGGTGAAAGTATGTCCCAACAGTACGGCATGTTTAAGTAATTGATCTGGTACCACTAATACTTCTACGGATGTTGTAACGGCTTGTACTTGTATTTGGACCACTGCTCTACCTATAGGTTCTATGATTGAATTACCAAAGCCTTTTAATGTTGGCAGATCATTTTTACCGTAGGCAGTGTTTAAATTTTTGAAGTCACTAATTCGAATCAAAGTACTTTGGCTACCAAGATCCACATAACATGACATTGTTTGGCCATTAACTAGAACTGGAATGACATACTTATCATCTAACTCGCCGGTTAACTTAACTTCAGATACTGTTTTACTGATTTCATTATGTTTACCGCCATCATTACCGTTTCTGACGAGTCGTCTACAATTAATGCTCTGATGTCCAAGTTTCTTACAAATGCTGCACGTCAATAAGGGCTTGTTACACTTGAAGGAGGGGTGACCTACCTCATTACAATTGAAACATTTTATATTGCTACTGAGTTTAGAATTATCATTATTGCTATCAGGGCGTCTTTTTGTAAACGGCTGACGAGATACTCTGTCTCTTACATCATCTAACTTAATAGATTTAAAATAAGATAGTAATTCTTCAGGTTGAGAGTAGTTCGCAGCCTGAGCTCCTAGTCGCATACCCCTGTCTTCTAATCCATATATAAGACAATCTACAGCCCGCTTACCAGTTATATCGCATCGGTTCAGCAAGTTAATTTTGTGGTAAAAATAAGTTTCTAACGATTCATTATGTCTAACCTTCCGATCCAACATTTCATGCAAAAGTTGAGCATAATTCTGAACTGTGGGAAATGTCTTTGTAAGTTTATCCTTCCATTCCAACCAACTATAACTTAAGGAAGTTAAGCCTTGGTACCACACCTTTGCTACTCCAGTCAATTTAGGCAACGCATAATGAAGTTGTTGTGTTTCAGACCATTTATACAAAGCTGCACACTCTTCCACTTTCGTAATCCATAAATCAATAGTTTGTTCCTTATTAGCGGGATCAAATTCTGGTACTGCGTTTGTTGACATACTAAAATGGTTTTGAGCCTGGGACGCTGACGTGGGCAGTGATTTGATTAACTCCATGACATCATGAATACTAAAACTATGATCATCTATAGTTTTGTTTTTAGGGGTCTTATTCATATTAGTCACATCAGGGTTAACATTCAAATCACTATCCATGCTGCTAGTACATGATGACTGACTTACGGTTTCCCGACGTCTTTGACTCGTCCTGTGGTGACGGGATCCCCGTCTCACCTCGGTACTGCTGTGCTGCCGTCGTCGCCGTCTCGCCCTCCGCGAGTGTGCAGATCGGGAACGCGAGCGAGACCGCGAAGGCCGCGTTCCTTTTCTCACACGCCGCGACTCAGACCGACGCCGCTTCCGACGCTCAAGGCTCTTATAAGAACCCGCACGTCTGCGTGAGGTACGGCCTCTTGAACCTGCGCGGCTCGAGGAGCTTGAGCTGGTCCGCACAGGACGCGGGCGCCGCGTACTGGAACAGCTTCTCCTGGGACGCCTGCGCAAACGCCCCGCGCGGCTTCGGCTTCGGCTGCACGACGGCGTAGCTCCATCACGCGTTTGAGAAGCCTCTTGATCAAAAGCTTCACGCATTCTCACTTCTTCACGAAGTCTCGACATAATATTTAGATCTGTAATTATATTTTTATCGACATTTTAATCACTTTCTTAATGAGAACATAGCTGTTTCAAATCCTAAATACAGATAAACAAACAATCAAAATAAAATTCAACCATTGTAGTCATCAAAAATTACGTATTACTTACTGAATTCGATTGTGCGAAAACAGCAAGAATAAACCACTTATATTACTCCTTACAATCACACCATACATAATTGCTAGATATATGTATATCTTTTAAAATAGGCGCACTTACATAACTGGGAAAAATATAATAGGTGAAGCACGCATTTACATACATAAAGTCACGCCTTCCTTCCATGGTGGTAGGCAGAGATTACAACGACTTCGTTTTTAGCTTCGTTTACGTAATCCCGGCAAATCACAATACCTTTAAAACTAAACTAACTCAATCTTTATGTATTTATGAACACGGTTAAGCGTAAGCATACACCATAATCACTGTATTTTTAAATAATAAAAAAAACAAAAACATACATTGAAATACAACTTACCGAGTTGATGCCTTTTACTTTACCTGTCCTTATAAACGGCCTAAGTGGACGTGATTAGAATATTGAGTAATATTCGCGTCAGATCCCACTTCTGAACTGTAAGATAGTCAGAAGTGTACCAATGAAACAACTAATACTCAATATCAAATCAAATATTTATTCGTCCTTAAACGACACTGTTAACAATTATTTTCACGAACTGCTTTTAAGAATACTTCACTCAAATGTTCTTAACTAAAGACTACTTCACTTTTTCACCGGTCGGTTTTAAAAACTGCTCGAATCCCCGCCACTTCAATATGGCCGACCGCAGTAAAGTACGACGCTTCGAATGGAAGTCAAAACACAAACTATTAATCTACAAATAAGTGTTATTATATTATTTTTATAAAACAATTAATTTAGATCTTGCTATATAGATTATTTTAAATATTTTCAGACGAAATAAATAGCAAAAGCTTACAAGTGGTTTAAGTGTGAAAAGGAAAAAAACAAACAAACTTACTTTCGCATTTATAATATCTATATATATAAAAGAAGAAACTGACTGACTGAATGAATGAATGACTGACTGACTGACTGACTGACATATCAACGCACAGCCGAAACTACTGGGTCTACGAATGTGAAATTTTGCACACGGCTTCCTTTTATAATGTAGGGGAGCACTAAGAAGGGGTTTTTGGAAATTCAACCTTTAAGGGGGTGAAAAGGGGGGATTTCGTTTGTATGAAAAATCTTATTCCTTGAGTTAATAAACTTGAAACTTGGCACAAATACTTATCTAAGTAAATTATTAAGTTTGGCATTTTTTGTTTTTCTTAACTACCCCCTAAAAGGGGATTGGGGGGTGTCAAAGTTTGTATGGAAGAATTTTAACGCGCTGTCCGAATATCTCGAAACTCAGTATTTATACTTAAGACCAAAAATAGAGAAAAACGTGTATCATGGTTTTCCAAAAATGTACCCCTAACGGGGTGAAAAGGGGTAGTTAATTTTACAGGGGAGGATTTTACTGCGTGGCTTGATTAACTCGAAAATTGGTACAAATAATCTTTGAGTCAAGTAATGAGCACATCCCAAAGGATTTTTCGAAATTCCACCCCTGTGGGGGTGAAAAGCGGGGATACAGTTTATATGAAAAATCTTATTCATTTGGTTAATAAACTTGAAACTTGGCACGAATACTTATTTAAGTAAATTATGAAGATTGGTACTTTTTGTTTTTCTAAACTACCCCCTAGAAGGGGATTGGGGGGTGTTAAAATTTGTATGGAAGAATTTTAACGCGCGGTCCGATTAACTCGAAACTCGGTAAGTATTTATACTTAAGACCAAAAATAAAAAATACCACGTATCAGGGTTTTTCGAAAATCTACCCCTAACGGGGTGAAAAGGTGTAGTTAATTTTACAGGGGAGGATTTTACTGCGTGGCTTGATTAAGTCGAAAATTGGTATCAATAAATCTTCGAATCACGTAATAAACACATCCTAAACGATTTTTCGAAATTCCACCCCTGTGTGTGGGGGGGGGGGAAGCGAGGATACAGTTTATATGAAAAATCTTATTCATTTGGTTAATAAACTTGAAACTTGGCACGAATACTTATCTAAGTAAATTATGAAGTTTGGCATTTTTTGTTTTTCTAAACTACCCCCTAATAGGGGATTGGGGGGTGTCAAAATTTGTATGGAAGAATTTTAACGCGCGGTCCGATTAACTCGAAACTCGGTATTTATACTTAAGACCAAAAATAAAGAATAACATGTATCGGGGTGAAAAGGTGTAGTTAATTTTACAGGGGAGGATTTTACTGCGTGGCTTGATTAAGTCGAAAATTGGTATCAATAAATCTTCAAGTCAAGTAATAAACACATCCTTAACGATTTTTCGAAATTCCACCCCTGTGTGGGGGCCGGGAAGCGAGGATACAGTTTATATGAAAATCTTATTCATTTGGTTAATGAATTTAAAACTAAAGGGAGATTGGGGGTGTTTAAATTTTGTATGGAAGAATTTTAACGAGCGCGTCCAGAGTCCAAAATAAATAATACAGTATTTCAAAGTTTTTAGAAAATCTACCCCTAACGGGGTGAAGAGGGATAGTCAATTTCATAGGGGAGTAGATTTGATTGAAAAATTGGTATAAATAATCTTTAAGTCAAACTATAGTAACATCCCAGACGATTTTTCAAAACCCTTTAGGGATAAAAAGAGGGGATACAGTTTATACGAAAAATCTTATTCATTTGGTTAATAAACTTGAAACTTGGCAATATTTGGCTCAGTATATAATAAATAATGTCCCTTTTAGTTTAAAAACATACCCTCACAGAGGATTTAGAGGGTGACAAAGTTAATAAGTTAGAAAAATATGTAACCCGCTGTCGGATTAACTCCAAACTCGGTAAAAAAGTAGGTATGTGTTTTAGGGTTTTCCAAAACTCGACTCCTACCAAGGTGGAAAAAGGTAATAAAGTTTAAGGGGTGGATTGCTGGGAAATATAGTAGGAAATGCTGTATCCACTAGCAGGAATAGCGCCTCCAGTGTTTCGCAGAGCACTGGCTTCAGCGAAAGAGCCAAAATAGTCTCCGACACACGACCCTTTGCACGACAACATCCTTGTGCCTGTGCCACAAACGCTGAAAAGCCGAAACAGTTTTTTAAAGTGTGTCGTCCCACTCACTGGTGAACCATCACAAGAAAGACTGAAGCTGTGGCTAGACAGTCCTTCCTTACCCAAACCCAAAATTTTTAGAGGAAAGTGTGAAATACACGCGGACGAAGTCGCGGGCAAAGTGCTAGTTATCATATATATTACTAGCAGCGCCCCGTGGTTTCACCCGCATAAATGTCGATCCCGTGAAAATCATCAGCCGAAAGACGTCAACTGCTGGACATAGGCCTCCCCCAAGCACCTCCACTTCGACCGGTTCTGTGCTTCTTGCATCCAACGGGTTCCTGCAGCCTTCGCAAGGTCATCGGACCACCTTGTAGGAGGCCTTCCAACGCTACGTCTTTCGGTACGCGTTCGCCACTCTTCAGAACCTTTCGGCCCTATTGGCCATCTGTTCTGCGAGCAATGTGCCCTGCCCTCTACCACTTAAGTTTAGCAATTCTTCGGGCTATGTCGGTTAAAATAGGCTGCTATTATTTATATCACTTGATGCTTGTAGTTAGAGTAAACGCTGATTTTTCCAACGCCAGATAATTTTCTCGGAGGAATAATTTTGAATTTTTGACAATTCTTCCATACAAAAACTGTCAGACGTCAATTTTATTCCACAAATAAAAATAATATGTCGTTTGAAAAATCAGCCTTAGAGTAAACAAAGCGTGAATGCTGTGGCGGGTTGTTTGCAAAATTGTGTTAAATGTTTTTGCCCTGCGGTCGCCACTAATCAAGCATGTCATATTTCAACCAGTCGAATTGTTTTCGTCCACAAAATAAAACGATGTCACAATATATTTTTGCTATTTCCATAAAAAAACATTACAATAACAAAATGTAGGTATGCGAATATCATGTTTCAAAGTTTTGTTTTCTGCAACTATCGGTTTTTTTTTTTCTTAAATTGGTTATATCAACCTTTGTATGGGTAGTAGGTACTTGTGTAGGTACCTAATATTAAATGTACAGAAATAGACTGAAAAATAAATCACAAACGTAACCCACACAGGATTACTTTGTTTGTATACGTCCGTATGGAAAATCGGAACCCTTATAGGATTGTCTGTCTGTCTGTCTGTCCGTCTCTCACGGCTAATTTGATCTGAATCTAATGGACCGATTAAGTTGTAATTTGGTATACATAAGAATTTTTGTGACAACAACAAAAAATACCTTGGAAAATACCTGTTATTTATAAACTACAGGAAAACCTATAAATCCTAAAATAACATGGTAAACCTCTTAATATTATAAACTTGCAATTATACAGATGGGAGAACATGTTTTTCAACTGCAAAGTCAAGTTTGTCCTTTAATCCGGAGTTGGAATTTCGGGCAGCCGAGCAGAATTTTGACACGAAACCCTCACCAACCTCGGGCACGAGTCCTATTCGCACTTGTCCGGTTTTTGTATATTAAAATGGCCAAGTTGGAATATTCATTCAACATCCTATATAATATAGCAGATGAATCTATCAGCTTAACATCTAAAGCCACACTTCAACAACCTCATTCTCACAAGCCGTATACGACTCACCGCACTGTCACATCCTAACCAAAAGCCAGCGTACAGAAATGCCTAATGCCTAGCTTTGAAGCGCTGTATTTTTAAACCCCTGTGTTCTATTGTGTCCATAAAGCTTAGGCTGCACTGACAGACCGCAGCAAAAGAACAAAAATCCGCTGTCCTGTTCACAGGCTAATGCAACGTGTTGCAGTCGTTTGCGGAAAAAGGTGTAATAATTCATCTAAAGTGAGTTACATTGCAGCGCTGTTCGCGAACAAATTCTGATCATTTCCATACTAGGAATAAAAGTGCGCACCCGAATAGCACAGTGGGCTATTCTGGTAATTCGACGAGATAAAGGGGAATGTTTTGCTTTTATGTATCTGTGTTTCGAGTTGTGTATCTACCTACTTAGCTAAGTAAGTAGGTAGTAAGCCATCAACTACTCTGAGTATGAATGTGAATGAATGTAAGAGAAGGAGAAGCCCAAGGAAAGCTCAAGCTCACTTCACCTAAGTGTGTGTGCATATACACGAGCGACAAGCGTTGACGACAGATTCAACTGCAAGCGTCGACGACAGATTTAACTGCAAGGGTCGACGACAGATTCAACTGCAAGCGTCGACGACAGATTCAACTGCAAGCGTCGTCGAGGCGTGTCGGTCGTGTTTATGCACACTAACCCCCTTACTATTAAACGTTGTACAGCGTCTGTATACTTACACAACGATTTGTCTTCTTCTTTCGAAAGTCAAATTACTGACGACTGAAAGAGAGAACTCGGTGTGTAACTATTCATCTGTTAAAATACGTTTATTGATAAGGGGGTCAGTCGGGAATCAGCAAATACCTATTCATTCAATATCTTAATACCTAACTAGTGGTTTCACTTCATGTACGTATATAATTCAAGCAAGTTACTGCAACATACTGGTAACAATATGGATCAATGTTCCTCGATATTCCCTGAAATTGTATGGAGCGATACTGCTCCAGATAGTTCACCTAATTGCTCCGCTGTGTTCGGCGATTGTCACAGGGCAATAAATTTCTCTCAAACAAGCCCATTTATGAGCAGCACCTATAAATCGTAGAATTGCTGAAACATCAGTTTATCTGGTTGTTACGTTCAAATACAACTGAAATTCGGCAGTTCGTAAAGACACTAAACTTTTGGCTGAAATACAGTCTAAAACGTAAGATAGACCTAGAACTTTATATCAACGCGTTGCTTTCCGTTTGGTCTAAAGTTTAGAGCAACGAGCTGAGTCTACATGTAGCACCTACTGGAATGCCTTTATAGGCTAGATCTTTGTATATCTTTGAGTGACTAAGAAAACACAGACGTACTCTTGTATATAGAGTGGCGTATCACATTGTAGTACAGGGTTAATACAAGTTGATAACTAAAATGTCTGTTAAAGTAAAGATTCGTACCAAAAATTAAAAAAAAAAACCAACAGTAAAATGCGGGCACTACTTCCCAGGCAATGCACGCGCATGGCGACGGTATTAACAATTTACACGAACTTTGTGGTATTTTTTTATCTAAATTATCAATAAGTTTATACTTATCTGTTCAATTAATTAATTTTTAACCGACTTCATACATTTTTAACCGACTTCAAAAAAAGGAGGATGTTCTCAATCCGTTTGTATTTTGTTCTGTGTTTGAAACTGTCTAACACCGTCATTTATAAATTCTTCTTTTGTTTGAAAGGGTATACTTAAAGAGTGGTTTGATATAAGGTCAAGTACTGATGAGTGGTTTTTGAGTTAGCGTCAATAACACGTATTTTTTCCACTAAGTATATCTTGATGACGTTATAATAATTTCCTGTCACTGTAATTTACTTAGCAAGTGAATATGTATGTTCATACGAATTTGTGTGGGGTAGGCACGAGAACTAAAACGTGAAAAATATAAGGTTTAAAACAAAAAAAAAACAATCGACTTTCAAGAAAAGCAAAATAAAAATTCCAAAAATGTATGGAGCCTGGGCTAGCACTATGTACACTTAATGTAAATATCGCTATACAATATAGAAACCGTTTCTTAATGTTAATTTTCTCTAATTTGACTTCGTTTTAATGTAGGTACATTAGAATTAACTCTGGCAAGGAGAGCAACACAAAATAAATATGGTGGATCAGCAATATGTGAAATGTCACTATGACAATGACATTAAATTGATGTGTCGTAATATCTGTGAAAGAAAACAAAACACGAATTCCGAAAATACATGGGTTTTGGACTAACATTCAAAATTGAAAACATACCAAAACAAAAACAATCACTAATAACTCCGAAACACATCCAATTCAACACGCGGGAACACAACACTCCAAAGACAAAGTCAAACTGTCAAAGAAAGACGTCACTCACGAAACTTAAAACTGTCAAAGTCGTCAAACGTCATGTCAAACAACTGTCATGGCTACCTTAAAAATAGGGTTACCTATCTTATCAAAAAACTTCCCAAATAATCATTTGTGTACACCTGTACTTTTCTTCAAATTAATTTGTTTGTATTTTTATGAAAATCTGCTATTTTTTTCCTATTTATCTATGTAGTGTACATGGTGGTAGCCCAAAATCAAACATCTTCTTTCGGAAGTCGGTGGCAAAAGACGAAAAGATTTAGTACCGGTATACAGTTTAGAGTTTTGGACTACCTTCTGCGGCCATTTATCGTTATTCTACAAGTATTAATTATTGTCTATGTATTTACATGATGTTTTTTAAAATTAAAACAAATAAAGAGGTACTGCGTCTAGACTGTTAATTGTTATACATATTAAAGTAGTGTGTAAAAATGGTGTGTAAAAACCAAGTGATTCATGGGTGCTAAACCTTTTGTTACAAATTTTAAAATCATTTTATTTATTTAACAAGGCTACAAGCTTATATACCGACATTTCACCAAAGCCTATTCACGCGCACTTTTACCGAAGTTATTTTATAACAATTATAATTAGGCATTTTAAATGAAAACGTCAAAAGTTTCAAATGATAACTGGTAACGCTTTGAGTGAATTTATACCACTTCAGTTGTCATGCGACGTCAGAGTTGTACTTTAGCAACGTTATCTAATTCGTTGTATTTTGTAAAGGTTTAGTGAACCTGTCTTTTTGGGTTCTTTACAATAGACATTACAAATTATTCTACTTTATTATTACTATTAATCTTACCAAAAAATTGTGCTCAATCAGTTACATCTACGAAGAGTAGTTTAAGAATAAATGTTAAAGTTTTTTTATTCTTTCTCTATTCTTTTTTTAAAAACGTTGCCCCACACTAGGAATTTCTCCTGTATTGTGGGTGCGTTTACAAATATTTAAACTCACATACACAAACAGCAAAATAAAAGTTTAACACACTTATAAAAGAAAAAACTATCGTGATAATCGAAAATAAATGTAATTTGGTTACATTGACATATTTTCATACTAGAAAGTGTCATCTATAAAAAAAACCTGTTTTCAATTTGTTTACCTTTAGTCAATTACCTAAACCAACGGAGTATAAGTACGTTAAAACTAAAGAAACCACATGAACCACGACGTATCCTACGTAGTTCATGTGGTCTCTTTGTGTTAAAACGTGGATTCATTTACTGTGATAACCTCAACCACCCCGTAGAGTGATACAGCTAGTGTCTGAAATATAAAACTAATAAAATGAAAAAAAAAATGTAGTTCATTTGTACATAATTGTTATGTATAACTACTATGACAAATGCTGTAATAGCGGCATCTTTATAATAACATCACGATTAACCTTTTGAACGCCAGAGCATAAACGCACGCGCTTGCCCTCCACGCGAAGCCACAATTTTAAATATTTAAGGTATACAAATAAAAACACACAAAAGTAATGATTTAATTGTTTATTTCGTGATAAAGTGCACTGCATTTTTTGTCACATATTTGTGTAATAACAATACACGGCACGGCCACGCGCTTGCTTGTCACGTATATGTGACAATGGCGTTCAAAGGGTTAAAATAATCACGAGCTGTCATGTTGTGTCTGTGCCCTACATACAACATCCACAGGTACAAACTGTCAGTATCATACCTAGTCTGATACATACTCTATGCTCAAACTATTTAATGTCAACAATGTAGGTAGAGAAGCGATTTGAAAATGGTTACTAGTCCCATAGGCCACATTACACTATGCAGTGATATATTACCCTATGGTAAAGGTCAGTTTAACGCCACTTCTGCGACTTACTAAGGTCGTATATCATTTTAAGAAACCTTGCAACATGTTAGGAAAACCTTGAATGTTTGACCTTTTTTTTTACTTTCATCAACTTTTATAAGTCGAACCATAAGTTTTCCAGGCCGATGAAAATCCCTGCAGAACTAAGCAGTTTTTATTGTGAAATAAGTCAAAGATCAATAACATAACATTACTTCACACTTTATACCTAACATTATTATTTAATAGCAACTACTAGCTGCGCCCCGCGGTTTTACCCACGTAAATGTCGATCCCGTGGGATTATCGGGATAAAAAAGTAGCCTCAATGTTAATCCAGGGTGTCAGCTACCTCCATACCAAATTTTAGCAAAATTGGTCCTGCCGTTTGTGCGTGAAGAAGTAACAAACATATATACACACTCACACGCCCCCACACTCACACACACACCCCTTCACAAACTTTTGCCTTTATAATATTAGTGTGATTATTATTCTGTGACTTTCCACAAGTGTAAGTGGGCATAAAGCCCTTTGTACACAGCACGATTTCTTTATGGTACGGTATATAAACCGCGACGCGCCTTAGAAAAACGTGTCTGTCAACAAGCTTCCACAGGGATCCATACAACACTGACGACGTGTCTTCACACGACGTAAACACCGTGCCATAGAAAAAACGTGTCTCTATTGTGATCCATGCTACACTGACGACTGTGCCTACAGCGAATATGCCGTAGTTTTTAACGGCAAGAAAAACGTATGTGTACAAACGGCCTCAGACACGTTTTAAGAAGAGTGGCAAGATGGTCGAGAATATTCGGGATGATGGGTTGACCACATCGATTCAGTTTTAACACCCGGATGTACGATAATCATATTGACGCCATCCAATTAGGAGATTATCAAAATAGTTAATATCTACTATTACGGTGTAAATGACTGGCCATTTCGATACAATTACGCTAACAGACTGGGCCCCCGGCCTGGATGGCATACGATAGTAATTATTCCTCTGATACAATTATCTGGCGTTGAAAAAATCAGCCCTAGGTCTATAATATTTTGAAGAACGTGTTCAACAGCGATAAATTTAGCCATAATTTCAACATGATTAATAATATCAATTAGAAGCACATTTTACTAATAGCCCGTTTAAATCAATTATCCTTTCAATAGCGCTAAATTCTTGGGCTACATTCGGATTTACCTCAATAGCTTACTGGGGTTGAATTTGACCTTATGACCTTTAGGTCGGCAATCGACACTTTGGTTCGATGATTAATTATTTATTGGCGCCTTAAAATATACTTCAGCACTCGTATTTTAACTGAAA
The DNA here is from genome assembly GCA_963082905.1 of Oligia fasciuncula. Classification (NCBI taxonomy): domain Eukaryota; kingdom Metazoa; phylum Arthropoda; class Insecta; order Lepidoptera; family Noctuidae; genus Oligia; species Oligia fasciuncula. The sequence goes on along the minus strand of OY720395.1, from coordinate 6,418,001 downwards.
TAATTATTATGATTTTATAAAGGTAATTTTTATGTGATTTTATTTGGGCAGATCTGTTTATTGATGCCATTGTGTTGTGTGATAGAAATAATAATTTAACTTTTATTTTGTATTTGTATACAAAGGAAATTACTGGACATTTCCTGAAAATTTTCGCTAATTGAGTGTCAGTTTTACATTGAAACCTACTTATCGATTACAACACAAAGTATCATTATTTTATTTTAGTTTTTTTTTTTACCTTATTAACACGGATTTGTAAATTTTATTGTCAGATAACCTGAGAAAAAAATTACAGTTTGACAGCTTTTCTAAGTATACCTCTAATAAAATTAGTAACGAAATCAAAACTGTGCATTAAAATATTTTTTATCGTATCATTTTTTATTTTGGGCCGCGGGGCGTCCACTTATACACGACTCGACTTATACACGACTCTTCTTTTTTTCAACGTCTATTTTATTCAAACCGACGAAAACTTTCTGCGCTAGGTCTAGAATCATTTGCTGATTTCATGGTCAGTTTGCGCGTCGATGTCGATGCTGTATAGCAACTAAAATTATAATGTGTGAGTATACCTACGCTTCATAATGGTACACATATGCCAAGCACATCAAGCTAGCCGAAACTGTCAAATTTTCCCATTCAACTTTGAACCTCATGCATTAGCGATAAAGTTGAAAATCTATTAAAGAAATTTGACAGATTGTAGTAGCTTGATGTGCTGGCGTCAGTGCAAGTCAATAGTGCTGGATATTGTATTAATTATAGGCACTGTTTTTTTAAGTAAAAAAATAAAAAAATACCATAATATTTATCTACACCGCGTATTGAAATTGGGAAATTGATCCCAATTAACAGCCCGTTCACACATGGTCTCTCCGTTTTCCTGGTCCGTTTTATCGGATACGTTTTTTTTCATCGATGGCGTAAGGAGTTGTATGAGCAACTTCACCTATGACACAGTATTCAGTAAAGTATTATTAAGTATTCGTATCCATTAAAACGGGTACCGTAAATACGGAGACTATGTGTAAACGGGCTGTAAGTATATTTTATTTCATGCAGAGATTATTTTTATACTTCTGTTTTTATGTCTTACCATATTTATTTGTTTCAAGTAAGTCTCGCCTTCGTACGCAAAATACGCGCATTGACGTGGAGTTGCGGATACCAGCCCGTAGTACCTATTACCTAAGTCTCGCCTTGAAATGTAAAATTTTTTGAGACACAAATTTTCTTTAGGTACTTAAAAAAGTAGTTACGGTCACCAAAGGAGTTAAGTAACCAGGGTTGTCGGATATAGTTGAAGTTTAGTAAGAAACCGATGAACTGATTGTTTTGTAAAAGAAAAAGTTTTTATTAGAAAACATCCATCAACAAAGTATGAATAAAATATCATTTAGGCAATTATTCCGTGCCCCTGACTGATTATTAATTAATTAATAATTCTGATTCTGATAACTTATAATCTGTTACCTATAGTCAGGGGCACGGAATAATTGCCTAAATGATATTTTATTCATACTTTGTTGATGGATGTTTTCTAATAAAAACTTTTTCTTTTTTTGTTTTGTTAGTTATTTGTTTTTTTTTTATTTATCGTCGTTTATGAGTCTGATATAACCCTCCTTTCTCCATCGATGGGAAAATTCATGAAGATTCCACCACCGGACTGCCTCGTTGGTCTAGTGGCCGCAAGAGCTACTGCTGAGCATGAGGTCCTGGGTTCGACTCCCAAGTCGGGCAAAGTGTTATTGGGTTTTCCCATCTGAAATTTCTCAGTAACAGCCCGGAGTCTGCATTTGTGTCCGGTTTATTCAAGTTAAAGACCACAAAACCTTCAACAGTGAGTTTTATTAATCTATATCATGTGATTGTAAAGTAGAAATACCTAATTTAATTTATAATCAACACTGACTATGTAATGAAAACTTATGTCTGCAATTCGACAGCTTATTGTCAGTTGAAAATTCTCTTTGAATTGAACACGTATTAATTCCACCTGACAATCCTATGATCGCAATATAATATGATCCACCTGATAATCCTGAATATGAAATTAAAGTTCCAGTCCAACTGAGGTGAATTCTGCGTGAGATGCGGGAACATCGCGAGCGCCGCGGTGGCGCTGTGTCGCGTGTGCGCGAATAGTTGCGTCACTACCTAATCATTAAAACAATGCGCGCAGTCGTGCGACTCAGTTGCTAGTCGTGGCGTGTCGCTAGGGCGTCTGTATACCTACTTACACAACGAATTTTCTTCTTCTTTCGAAAGTCAAATTACTGACGACTGAAAGAGAGAAATCGGTGTGTAACTATTCACCTGATATAAAACGTTTATTAGTAAGAAGGCATATATTTTCTCTACGTGTAAACTCAGTACAAATAACACAACCCAAATCAAACCAACAACTTCCTTATATCTGTAATTGTGATGGTATTTTATTCTTGTGTGTAAAGGACTGTAAGGGTCAGTTCACATCGCGTCGCGGCGAGGCGCGCAGTTTTCAAGATAGCAATACAATTATGGACCTTATTCACTACACAAAAAGGTAATATTGAATAAGTAGATACTTGAATTCGTCGAAAATACGGTTTTCCTGGGGATCACGCTTGACCCAAAGCTACAGTGGGGTCCGCACTTAACATCACTTGCAGGGCGGCTAAGTTTAGCCGCTTACGCTGTTTGGAAAATCCGCCAATTAACAGACGTGGATACCGCGAGACTGGTCTATTTTATTTACTTTCATAGCATCATGTCTTACGGTATTTTGTTGTGGGGACGGGCTGCAGATATTGATTCTATCTTCATTCTGCAAAAGAGGGCTGTCAGAGTCATCTACGAGCTTAGCAGACGCATATCTCTAAGGGAACTGTTTAAAAAAATTAACGTCATGACGGTTTCTTGTCAACTTTCTGACCTAACTGACCGACTATTTAATTTTGACAATTCAAAAGTGCCTGTACATGGTTTAATGGAAATAAATGCTTTGAGTTTGAGTTTGGCACACAATTCAGTGAGGTGAGCCGCGCGGCGATGCGTGGCGTAGCTCGAACGTAGTAGACACTACCTCACTGAATTGTGTAGGTACCTTTTAGTGTAGTACATCATCATCTGCCTCGCCTTTTCCTAACTATGTTGAGGTCGGCTTCCAGTCTAACCGGATGCAGCTGAATACCAGTATTTTACATGGAGTGACTGCCTATCTGTCCTCCAAAACCCAGTTACTGGGTAATACGATACCCCTTGGTAAGACTGGTTGTCAGACTTTCGGGCTTCTGACTACCCGTAACGACTGTCAAAGATCCACGAATGACAGCCGGGACCAACGGCTTAACGTGCTTTCCGAGGCAAGAAGCCTAAGGGGTCTCGGTATGTAAAGATGGTCACCCATCCACAGACCAACCACGGCAAGCGTAGCTTAACCTGATAGATCGACCTGTGCGGCTGTTATAATTTAGCCACGGGCCCCTTTGGTGTAGTACATAAAGTCTTTAAATGTATTGCTATCTTGAAAACAGCGCGCCGCGTCGCGTCGCCGCCCGTGTGTACTGGCCCTTACCGTCCATTACCTACCATTTACAGTCCCAACAAAAACCTGTATTTGTTCAGGTGTACAACCAAGTAAAGACCCGGAAACACATATTATATTTATAAAATCATTCGATAAACTTCCAAGTGTTTTGTTTGGATTTCCCTTGGGAACTATAATTTCGGTAAGTATAAGTTTCATGGCCGATGGAAGTGTTCTCAATTTGTTGTGTGTCGTTGTAACGGAGCTTATTACCTTCAGAGGCTTCAGTATTGATGTTATTAGGTTACAATGGGTTGACGTGATTGAATGTAACCTATTTATACTCATAATAATTATTTGAGTTTGGAATTTGGCGGTTTAATACCCCAGTGCCTCGGAAAGCACGTAAAGCCGTTGGTCCTGCGCCTGAACTCTCCCCGGTCGTGTCGGATTGCCGTCCCATCGGACTATGAGAGTAAAGGAACAGAGAGTGCACCTGTGTTTGCGCACACACTTGTGCACTATAATGGCCAATCTCAATGGAGATTGAGATTGGCCACCGTGACCGAAAACGGTCGGGGAGGCTATTATTATTATTAATTATTTTAATAAACTTGAGATCAATCAATTAATTACCTCAGCCTATCGCAGTCTACTGCTGGACAAGGCCTTTCCCACGCTGCGCCACAACACCCTGTCTTCTGCCTTCCGCATCCAGTTTGTTTCAGCCACCTTTTTGAGGTCGTCACCTTTTTAAAGTTCAATGTTGATTGGGAAAATTTGACAGTTTCGGGTAGCTTGATGTGTTGGCGTTTGTACATTAAAATAGTCTAATGTTTCATAAAATTGTCTGTTCGTACTATTGAAACGATTGTATTCATTTATTTAACCATGTTTGTACACACATAATATGACACATATACATATAAACAGACAAGAAGAAAAGAACAGAAAAATACATACAAATAATGTGATGCTTATTTCTAAAGAAATCTCTTCCAGCATACCTTCGATAAGAAAGTATTTATAAAGATGTAAACACCGCGTGTGTAAGTGTGGAAGAGAAAATAAAATACATAAAGGTCAAAAACAATTCACTAAAACAAATAATGTGAGTCTGCAAAGTAAAGTAAAGTAAAAATGTATAAGAAATGAAATCCTCTATTTAAGGTCAATTTAAATTAGCTAGCGAAACTGCAATAGTGAAGGGATATGTAAACATGACCAAATAAATGTAAATAAATATAAAAAAGATTTTAGATGTTTATAGGGGTCAACGACCGCTGGTTGTTTTACAGTTGCTAGTTTTGTAACCTGAAGTACGACCTCTTTTTTGTTTTATCATGTTTAAATAAATAAATAATAAATCACGTCCATGAAGTTTACACAAAAAAATATTTTTTTTTAAACTGATATTTTTTTGTGTCTACACGCACCCCAAAAAAAACTCATTAACTTAATTTATTTTTCGTTTTTCATGTTAAGATGTCGATACCCATCAAGTCTGCAGAGTTTAGCTAGCGAATTTAATTTGACCATGTATTTTGTAATCCATTTGCAAACAGACACGATGTTTCACATCTGTAACTGGAACCGAATTTATCAGCTTAACGAGCAAAATTGATGCCTTTAAACTGAGCAAATAGTTCGAACAACCATTAAATTGATAGCTGTAATTAAAGAAGCACCAAATTGAATCGCACCAATTAAAATCAACATTTGTCTGCATCGAACTGCTGCAAAATATCAGACAAGGGCTGTCATCATCGTTCTATCAATTATTGAAAGTTATGAAAACCATAACATTTTGTACGATTACTAGCTGCGGCCCGCGATTTCACCCGCATAAGTTTCGAGCCCGTGGGAATATCGGGATAAAAAGTAGCCTATATGTTAATCCAGGGTGTCAGCTACCTCCATACCATATTTTATCTAAATCGGTGCTGCCGTTTGAGCGTGAAGAAGTAAAAAACATATAAACACACACACACACCCCCACAAACTTTCGCCTTTATAATATTAGTGTGATTAGCCGAGTGAATTTGAATTAATGCAAGAACTTGGCTGTATTTTTACGTTGGAAAAGTTTCTAGTAGCGCATCCCCTGGTGAAGTAAAATGTCTTAGTCCCACAAGCTTAATCAAAAGTCAGAAGGATCAAATAGGGGAATATCCCCCTTCCCCCTTAGTAAAGAGGGAAACATAAATATGGTAGGGTGAATGAAATCCATACTTAATATTATAAATGCAAAAGTGTGTCTGTCTGTCTGTTACCTCTTCACGCTTAAACCGCCGAACTGATTTAGATAAAAATTTGGTATAGAGATAGTTTGAAAATGACATAGGCTACTTTTTATGCTGATATTTCCATGGGATCGACACTTATGCGGGTGAAACCGCGGGGCGCTGCTAGTACACAATAAATTCCGCAAGTATTTAAATTAAATGTTAGCAGTGATTTATTCTAAACTATTTATTGAGTTACAATGGAGGTGTATGTTGCAGCCAACTGGTTAAATTAGCCGTTTAGTTAACCGCCTGGCCTTTGGAAGTAGTGCTCGCCTCGCTTCGCTCTCTCGGCTCGCACGCGGTGGATCACAGTTCTAACCTAAACTATAATTGAATATCATTCAGGCCGTTAGTTGAACGGCTGCCGTTTAGTTAAAAGGCTGGGCGGTTAACTAAACGGTCAAACCGTAGTTGGCTGCGACATGTATACAGGGTTATTTGTAAAACACCAGCAACCTCTTAAGAGGTCATTGTACTCATCATTATGAACAACTTTTACTATGGGACCAAACCTGAAATCGCGAAAAAAAAATCAGCTGTTCCCTACATTTATGTTCGTTTAGCTCGTCAAAATGTAGGGAACAGCTGATTTTTTTTTCGCGATTTCAGGTTTGGTCCCATAGTAAAAGTTGTTCATAATGATGAGTACAATGACCTCTTAAGAGGTTGCTGGTGTTTTACAAATAACCCTGTATAGAAAACATTGCTTATATGAGCTAGAAATCTTAAATATGAAATCATATTATCAAAATATTTACGCCCTTTTCCATGAAAACAATTACAGTCCTAAAGGTAAACATAATGTTATTTCTCTGTCAACCTGTTGAAGTTGACTGAAATAATTGTTTAAAATATTTTCACCCGCGAAAAAAAAAATGAAATGTACACCTCTAACCCGGTCTATATAGGCGTAATTTCATGATAAGTGCGTGTGTTCTAATATTTTAGTGTTATGTACCTACGTATTTAATTTTATTTTTCAATGTTTATTTTTTTCTATTATTCAAAATCATTGGCAAGAAATAAAAGGCTTTTTTTTTTCTTTTTTTTTTTTTTCTTACCTACGTAGTACAGACGCCAGCACATCAAGCTACCCAAACTGTAAAAATTTTTCAATCAACCTTGAACCTAATGCTTTAGCGATAAAGTTGAAAATCTATTAAAGACATTTGACAAATTGTAGTAGCTTGATTTGCTGGCGTCTTTACATTACAGTGGAAGTCACAACTGATCTAATGAATAAATTAAAGAGTTAAATGCTAACATAAACTTTACTGTTGCACCTACCTTAAAAAGAACTTCGTTTAAATGCCACCTGTAAACTGGTAAGTAAGCTATCCAAGACTTTCCTCCACAATCGGCAGGTTTATATCTTCAAGATGCCTGGATTCGGGTAGATTTAAAGGTCCGCGGGGAAATCAGAAGAGTTCCAGATAACACGGGCCTTTCATCGACCACCATTACTCGTATAAATGAAATTATTTCGACTGATAAAATTAAAAAAACAGTTGGAATTAGGAAGCCACGGAATTAAGTAAAGCTGCCTTAATTTAGTTGAAGAAGATTTATCACCGGGCTCGGTGCTTTTGGAATGATACAAAAACGCAAGGCTGTTCCGAATTTCGTAGATAATTTCTGCAAACACAAAATTGTGGATTGCGTAGCAGATTTCTAATGGGTTCGAAGTCGAACGGAATGGTGCAGATGCTACCAAACACCATTTTTAGGGTTCCGTAGTCAACAAGGAACCCTTATAGTTTCGCCATGTCCGTCCGTCCGCAGCTTAGCTCAGAGACTCCTAGTACTAGAAAGCTATAATTTGGTATGGATATACTTATTAATCACGCCGACAAAGTGGTAAAAAAATATTGTTTTAGGGTACCTCCTCGACACGTTCTTTTTTCTCGCCTACCCTATGGTGTAGGGTATCGTTGGATAGGTTTTTCAAAAATATTGCGGGTTTGTGAAAACCGTTTTGATTCAGGGATCCGTTTGTGAAATATTAAGCTTTAAAGTGCAAATTTTTGTTAGAGTCAAGTGGCCCCATCCCCCCTGCCAGCTAAATGGTTGCTTTTGCATATGTGAAAAAATTCGTGGTGTGATATATTAACGAAATTAAAAGGAATACTATGATAGCTAAGTAGGCTTAGTAGGGGTTACAAGTTTACGAGAAATAGTCGACCAACTTAAATTTGCAGTTGCAATGTATGGGAAACATGATTTTCAACTATAATGTTAAGTTTGTTCTGGTATAAATTCATTTCAACTACGGAACCGTTCATTGTGTGTGGTCCGACACGCACTTGGCCGATTTTTTTGGCTTATAAACGATAAAAATAGTTTTGGTGACCCAGTTTATGGACGTTGATAGGTAACCTACCTGTGCCTGTTAGTGCTTGCGATCCAGGGCTAATGAGAACCACTGAGGCCTAAAAAGGCCACTTTAGCAGAATCATAAAAGGATAACATTATGAATCATAATGGCCGGTTAACTGTTAAGTTAATCGCATCAAATCCCATTGGTGAAGGATTTATCAGTTTTTTTTTGTCTGAGCTAAAATACCAATCAATCCAATCCAAATCTAATCCCAATCTCTTTGATTATACCTACGTAGTGCAGCGAAAAAATAAAAACACGGACTGTCTTTACCTTATTATGATTCGTAATGTTATCCTTTTATGATTCTGCCAAAGTGGTCTTTTTAGGCCCCCTGGTCGTTTGTTTGATCCAGGTTGTCCCGCTATTGTCCAACAGTAACATGGGTAAGATAAACCTCGAAGATACATCGACCTACGTAGTTTCAACTTAGCCACGAGCCATATTGTAATGAATGGACCTATTTATATTTCTTTAATCAACTGCAAAACGCCAGAAAACCCCATAGAAATACACATTAATTTTTGCGCCTTGTTACGAATCTTATCATAGTCCACGTAGGTAGGTACGTCAATCCAAGCCTTATATATGTTGCAGGGATATACATCTCAGGATTTCATACATCCGGTATAATACTTCGGTAGTTGGCCTTCATATAACATAATTATACGACTTCCTGCTTATCCAGAATTACAGTATGCTATATAATTGGAAAACAGTTTCGCCTCTAGGTTATTTTCCTAAAAAACGCGTACTTTTATGGGTGTCCCAAACACGTGAAATGTTGATGATTTTGTTATTACAGTTTGAAGTCATTGTTCCCTGTTTGTTAATACACGATATTTTGAATATTATAATATCTATGCTATTACTAAAACGGTTTGAAGTTTTTTTTCAGGTCGATCATGATTATTATCTATTTTCTGTGTTACCAACTTATTTAAAAATATCCTGCTAAAATTTGAATGTTATGTTATATATAAGACAGGTAGGTACTCTAATTACTTAATTTCTGTTGTTAATTAATTGCTCATTTTCTAAAGCCCACAATACCTTTCAATCCTCCAAAGGATTATATTAATTGGAACGTGCGTAGGTGTAGCTTGCTTAAGCCTCCTTAGACAATCACTTTAGTGCCTTCCAAAGATCTTAAGGTCCAGGGGTGACCTTTCCAAGCGAAGATAGCAGATATTATAAAAACAACTGGTTGAGTCAACAATAGGTAGATTCTTGTTTTTTGGACTTCTTGACCCAGAAATTAGCTACGAGTTTGGCGCTTTTTTACTTTCAATAATTGACGATCGTTGAGTGAATATTGTCAAAATCTTAATTATCATTTAGTTAGACACACTAGCAGCTAATTAGCTGATGCGTTTGTATCAAATAGCATGGAGATATTTAAACTGTCCTGTCGATTCTCGAAGTAGTTCAATGTGGCAGCCGTCACTACATTATTTCACACATCTTGTTTGTGAAAAAGGGGCTCGTGGTCAAATAATAACAGCCGCACAGGTCAATCGATCATTATAAGCTACGCTTGCCGCGGTTGGTCTGTGGATGGGTCATACCGAGACCCGTCCGTGCCGTGGAAAGCATGTTGAATCGTTGGTCCCGGTTGTTATTCGTGGATCTTTGACAGTCGTTACGGGTAGTCAGATGTCCGAAAGTCTAATAACCAGTCTTACCGAGGGGTATCGTATTACCCAGTCACTGGGTTGTGGAAGTCAGATAGGCAGTCGCTTCATGTAAAATACTGGTATTCAGCTGAATACGGTTAGACTGGAAGCCGACCCCAACCTAGTGGGGAAAAGGCTGGCAGATGATGATGTTTGTGAAAATTTAGTAGAAGTGAGTTGTCAATAGTGTCAATTCCTAGCATCAGTAAGGAATGACACCTTACTTCAAACTCACTTCACTTAAGTTTTCACGGTGAGTGTTGAGGATGGCTAAATTTGACGCTCATGAAAAATATAAACACGATCACAGCTTTTAGCATATCTTTTTTTTACACACACACAGAGAAAAAAAAGCACACAGCAAAACATAAGACAAACAGATCAAAAAAGGAAAACAATATGAATATAAAAAGGTTGGTTGCTGGTCGTCAATATGATTATATAAAAAGGTTGGTTGCTGGTCGTCAACATGGCCCCGGACGGTGTGAGGCACCAATTTACTGGCAGGCGACCAGCAACACCACCTTGCGAATGGGTCGACGCAGCACGCCCCCCTTCGTTGTGACGTCCACCACTCTAACTACTCCGTCCCTCCCCGGGTGCACTGCCGCGATTCGCCCACGGGGCCATTGGTTCCTGGGTAGCGTGCCATCTGCGATAAAAACTAGATCGCCCACCCTTAACGGACGAGCCTCCTGCAACCGCCTCCTGGGTGTGAGCGTGGGCAGGTACTCTCGTACGAAGCGCTGCCAGAAGTGATCTGCCAGCCTCTGCGCCTTTCTCCAGTTAGCACGTCGGATTAGGTCTGCGTCGTCGAAAACATTAATCTCGGGCTCGCTGCTGGAAGTTCCGATTAAGAAAGTGAAGGGTGTCAGGGCATACTCCGCGTCCGCATCCACTGAGACATGTGTCAGGGGTCTTGAGTTCACGATGGACTCCGCCTCTAGGAGCAGGGTGTTTAACACGTCCTCCTTGGGCGTCCTTTCCTTCAAGGTCACGGTGATGGCATTCTTCACCGAGCGGACCAGCCGCTCCCAACAGCCCCCCATAAATGGTGCGGATGGGGGAATGAATCTCCATTCTATTTTTCTGTTAGCGCAGAAATTGAAAAGCTCTGGCATCAACTTTGCTGCGCCGACGAAGGAAGTCCCGTTGTCAGAGTAAATCCTGGCCGGGCATCCCCTTCTAGCAATGAATCGTCTTAGTGCCATCAGGGCGGAGTCCGACGATAAACTCTCCACGATCTCCAAATGCACGGCTCGCACCGTCATGCATGTAAAGAGTGCTATCCATCTCTTGGCGGTGCGTCTGCCAATAGAGACGCTCAGGGGACCAAAATAATCCAACCCTACATGGGTGAAAGGGCGCTGGTGATGTGCTAACCTGGCATCTGGCAAATCTCCCTCTGGAGGTAATTCCGGCTTAGCCTTCCGATTACGGCAGAACTGGCATCTCTGCGAAATTCCTCTGACAGCTGGTCTGAGGCTTAAAACGTAAAACTTCTGGCGCAGTTCATTGACCACCAACTCGTTATGTCCGTGGGCGTACCTGGCGTGATAGGAGCTTATCAGCAGCTTGACGATAGGGTGTCGGCCATCTAGGACAATCGGGCGTGACTCTACGTGCTCTGCGACGGCGGCAGTGCGACCAGAAAGACGAAGAAGCCCGTCTTCACCGAGCAAAAGCGAAAGGTTCCGAAGCCTACTATCACTCGAAACGGAACGTGCTGTTAGAACGCGTGTCAAATCCTCGGGGAAGGAATCTAGTTGAACTTTACGAAACAAATGGACCTCCGCAACGTTAAGGTCTGCAACGGAAAGAGCAAGAAGGTTGCGAGCATCTCGAAGTGCGTTTAGAGAAAATTTGGAATTTGGGCGCAAGACTGATCGAAACTTGTCTGAACACTGATGGATTCGCGCCGTGGCGCGAAGCAACCGGGTCCAACTGCTAAAGCGTTGGTGATCCGCAACCACCGGTAAAGCTGTCGCGGTGACGCAACTATCAGTCCCACCGATTCCGACTCTCTTTTCAGTTCTTCGGTCACCGGAGGGACGGTACACGTTGGTTCGCATGGCCAGTCAGAAGGTGGAGACAAAAGAAATGTGGGACCTGTGAACCAACGTGAGGAAGTTGTGAAATTATGATTGTCTCGCGTAGCGTCATCTGCGACGTTTAAAGCCGTGGGGACGTATTTCCAACTCTGGATGTTTGTTGTCTCAGCTATTTCTCCCACGCGGAACGAGACAAAGGCTTTAAATGTGCAAGCGTCGCTACGGAGCCACTTCAAAACGGTTAGAGAATCCGTCCAAAAATAAATTTGATTGGGTTTTCGTCTGTGCGCTTCAGTCACATAGACGCTGAAACGTGAAGCGATCAGGGCGGCCTGGAGCTCCAATCTCGGGATTGAAACGGGTTTCAGAGGCGCTAACCTACCCTTTCCCCCTATCAGGGATAAGCTTACGTTGTCGTCATCGCCTGTGAAGCGCCAGTAGGCCACGCAGGCGTATGCGCGTTCACTAGCGTCAGCAAAGACATGAAGTTGGGTATTCTTAATGTGCCCGGAGCCACGAAAGTAGCATCGGGGGATGGAACTGTTGTTTAAAATTTGAATTTCAAGCAACCAATTTTTCCAACCTTCAATTAAGTTAGCCGGCAGAGTTTGATCCCAGTCAATACCTAACTTCCAAGTTTTCTGGAATAGTGCGCGGCCTTTCATAATAACGGGAGATAAAAAACCTGAGGGATCGTAGATGGACATCAGCAGGGACAAGACTGAACGTTTTGTATACTTAGTAGGGACCTTTGGAAGATTCTTGACGAAATGAAGCTTGTCCTCACTAACGTTCCATGTAAGACCTAAGACACGAATTTGTGAGGGCGACGTCGGGCCTAAGCTCACCTCAGTAATAGCGTCTGTCGCATATAAGTCGGTAGGGATTAACGCTAGGGCTTCTTTGCAATTTGAAACCCAAGAACGCATCTCGAAGCAAGCCGCTTTATGTATGGACCATATTTCAAAGGCTCGCTGTGCTGCCTCGCTGATGGTGTCAAAACTCCCTAAGAAGTCGTCCATGTAATGGTCTTCGATGATAGACTGCACAGCGTCTGGGTGTCGTGACTGAAATTGACTAGCGTTTTTGTTTTTCACCCATAGCGCAGTACACGGGCTGGACGCTGCGCCGAATATCATCGAGGACATACGGAATTCCTGAAGCGGCAAATCGGGACTATCTCTCCACAAAAAACGTTGGGAGTCCCTATCCTCAGCTCTGATCTTAATTTGCGGGAACATCTCCCTGATATCTCCCGTCAAGGCAACCGGGCCTTCCCTAAACCTCATGACGATGCTAAGAAGCGGCTGGAGTAGATCGGGTCCAGTCAGCAGGAGCGAATTAAGGCTCACGCCTGCGCACTTCGCCGCTGCATCGTGGACAACTCGCAGCTTCTTTTTGTGTGGGTGGATAACTCCAAAGTGTGGAAGATACCACGGGACCTGACCGGACGGCGGAGCCGAACATAATTCAGCGTATCCTTTGCTAATCATACCTTTAATATTTTGCTTGTAGGCATCAGCATACGCACCATCCTTAGCCATCTTGCGCTCGAGAGTAGCAAATCTGGATAAGGCCAGGTCACGGCTTTTAGGGACGCGTGTGATATTATCGCGCCATAATAGGCCCGCCTCGAACCTACCAGAATCTAGACGCTTGGTAGTCTCCTCTAGAATGTTTAAAGCACGTTGTTCGCTTGCGCTACGATGGTCTACCTTCGTTATTCCTATAGAGTCTAGTCGGAAGTATTCCTTGATGAGGTTGTCCAGCGAAGAATCGTTATCAACAACGACGGAGATATGGTTAATGGATGTGGCAGCGTTAGATCTGCCAGAAATATGTCCGTAGAGGACCCACCCTAACGCGGTGCAAGCAGCCGCGGGTTGATCACGTGTGCCATGGCGGACCGCAGAATAGAGGGACACATGCCAATTGTCCGCACCTATCAACAACATGGGCTTCGCATCATCATAACACACGACATCCATTAAATCAGATAAATAATCGTACCTGGCGACGTCGTTTATACGCGTGGACTGCCTATTGATACCCAAGTTCGGAATAGATCGCGCTCTGATGTCAAAAACGTCCGCACTATGTAGACCCTTTACTTTGATGTTGACATAACTCACGTCAGCCTGCGTACTCAATCCGCCAATGCAGTCAATATTTAGCCTACACCTAGGGCCCTCAGATCCCACCGAGTCCGCCACGGATTGGTCTAATAGAGTCACAGAACTCCCGTCGTCAAGTAGGGCATACGTGTTAACGCTTCCCCGGGGTCCAGAAATAGTGACTGCTATAACCTTTAAGAGTGGCCTAAGGCAGGATGAGTTCAGTGGAGCAGAGTTATGGGCCACGGTGACCGATCGCTGTTCGTCTCTTGACGCACTTGGTTTCTGCACATTGGGGTTGGCAATTTCCGCGGCTGAGTGTACCTCTACATGGGCTGTCGTCACAGGTTGGGTTCTATGCAAGAGGGTGTGGTGCCGCTTCTCAACTGGGCAGCCTACGAACTCACACTTCTTCTTGCAGTGGCGATATTGGTGAGACCCTTTTCTTAAACATCTACGGCAGACCTTGTTCTCCATCACCCATTGCCACCGATCATCCAGAGACAGAGATTTAAAGACTTCACAATCACATACCTCGTGTTCTCCGACGTGACAATAATGGCATGAATAGGAACTTTTCGGATTTGACGTTGTCGCAATTGCATAAATCTTGTCTCTGGATGTTTTGACCGGTTGACATTGACTTCGGACAAGTGTCGGCTCTGGCATAATAACGTCAAATTTAATTTGCAGTTTGGCCTCGATTTCGAGAAAATCGGCCAAAATTTCTAATTTAAATTTACCAGAGCCAACCCTCGGTGAAGCAAAGTCTCTCCATTTAGATCTGAGGAGTGGAGTCAACTTCCCTATGATGATGTTGAGGAGGTCCGGAGAAGCGAGGTGCTCGGGCAAATCCAGCAAGCGAATAATTTCAACGCAGTTGCGGATGCGACAGGCGAAGATGTTCAGCTCTCGCGCAGACTCGTACATGCTTATTTTAGGAAGGGCTTTTACCTCTGATATCTGGTGCAGTACGATTACTTCTGGCTGAGCGAATCTAGTCTCTAGTGCTTGGACAATCTGCTCCGGGTCATCAGCTGTTATAAGTCTGATGGAGACTGCCTCTCTGGCAGCTCCATGCAGCGCCGCGCCAAGTCGTGAGATGTTGTCGGTAGAGGAAAAGTGCACCTTGGATTGTTCATATGACTTCTTGAAGTGGAACCAATCCGAGACGTGACCATCAAACTTAGTGATATCACAAACCTTTGTTGTCTTCTTCCCTGTGCCTGTAATTGCGTCGACCAGCTGATTAAATGATGTACCTAGATCTGGGCTAAGATTTTTATTTTTGTAGTAACAATTGTTATCTTTAGCAAGTGTGCCTAAACCTAGTGCATGTGTGGTGTGTTCAGCCGGCTCAACTGTTGAGTACGCGCCCACAGGGAGCGTACAGGCGCAGGGGACAGGGTGCGTCGATATACCGGCGGGGGCCGGATGCATCGACGAGTGAACAGGAGCCTGGCGAGGAGGCGCACAGGTGAGGACAGGGCGCGTTAAGGCACAGGCAGGGACTGGGCACGTCGGGGCATGGTCCAGAACGTCAAGAACAGGATGTGTCACTGTCACTGGACCATCTCCATAGGCCGTGGCGGGCGTCGAACGCGGCCGGGCCAGCGGTACAACGCTGGAAAACCTCGGCTCGTTTGCCCCTCTGTCGACAAATGAATGCGCTTTATTATCTCGCTTAGGAATCGTATTAAATGATTTAGCTAACCAGTCTTCGACTCTGTGTGGAGATCCGGAGCTGCGGGAGTTGCCCGAGTGGCGGGATCCTCCATGTAACGAGTTGGCCTGAATTGCGGCCAGCTTCGCCTGCAGTTCTAACTCCGCAACGGCGTTTTCACGCTCCGCTTGGGCATGGTCACGCTCCGCTTGGGCGTTTGCGAGCCGACGAGCGTGCTCCGCCTTGGCGGTCAGTATTTGTGCTTTTAACGTGCTGCTAGAGCGGCATGACCGTGCGCTCTGTGGTACGATGCTTGAAGAGGTCCTGCTGGCGGGTGGTAAGGTCTCGTTAGGGTTGGTGCAGGGCGGGGCCGGCGCGATGGCGCCATCGGTTGAGGCACCGCCCTCCTGAGGAGCACCTGTTGGAACGATACCTGCTGTACCAGTATTCGCCATGGCAGCCTGCGTCTGTGATCTTGTGATGGGCATTTCCAAAGTAGGTAGCCGTTTACTTCTGACACCAATGTTGAGGATGGCTAAATTTGACGCTCATGAAAAATATAAACACGATCACAGCTTTTAGCATATCTTTTTTTTACACACACACAGAGAAAAAAAAGCACACAGCAAAACATAAGACAAACAGATCAAAAAAGGAAAACAATATGAATATAAAAAGGTTGGTTGCTGGTCGTCAATATGATTATATAAAAAGGTTGGTTGCTGGTCGTCAACAGTGAGATTTTAATAGGATAGGCTTACAGCCGGTCGATTCTGTAAAAATCTCACCGTGAAAACTTAGGTGAAGTGAGTTTGTTTTTGCTAGGAATTGACACTATTGACAGCTCACTCCACGCTCACTTCACCAAAGTTTTCACGGTGAGATTTTTACAGAATAGCACCGCTGGTGCTTGATTGGTGACTGTGACCAATTGCAGTTTTGTTTCTGGTAAACCATACATTACACAAGTCGAAGCAAATGCCATGCCATTTCTACAGAACTTTCACCATTGACATATATATTACTAGCGTAAGGACCGGGCTAACGGCGCGACTAAATGGCACCAACGCGCTGGCCCTAAAATGACGGTTTTAGGGCTAACGCGACTCAGTTGACAGTGGTGCGCGCGAACTTCGAACGAAGAACTTCTATGTAAAATGTTCAGACGGGCGTATCCTTACTTTTGAAATCATTGACTTTCACAGTTACTTTGCCTCTGAATTTGCATCGGTGTCCAAATCATTGTGATCTTTATTCTCATTCCTATAAGGTTGCTTAAGGTTGCTGTTGAGTTGCTGCCATTGAAAAGTCTCTCAAAATCAACATGATCTTTATTCTCATCATAATAAGGGTGCTCCTATCAGGGTAAAATATAATTACTGTGAACGGACTGTACCAGTCACAATGACATTTTTTTGATACCAGTCACTCTTGCTTCATTTTTTTATGGAAGCCCATAAAATATTAATGCCTGTATAACATCATTAAAAGAGGCTTTAGGAAATGCACGAGCTGAAATAATAATATTGTAAAGCATCTTCACTTTTACGACCGCAGTTCGTCAACATTAGGGAGAAAGTTCAAGCTTTAAGGACTAAAGTATTTTATGTACTGCGAAGATGAGGATTATGACAATGTCTTGTGTAAGTGTTATGGCTTGTTATAATGGAATATTTGGTAGTAAAATAAGAAATGGATTTTAATATAGGTCACCTGTTTTTAACCGTTGAAGCATAGGTATGTCTCGAAGCGATAATTTCAACATTTTAATTTTGTTAGGTTAGGTTAGGTTAGTGTGTGTCTGTTCACATTTATTTCACACCTGACAGCAGCAACCCAATAGCAACTTTATTGTAAAGATAATAAAGATCACTGTGATTTCGACAGGCTTGTCAATGACAGCAAGCCAACTTATAGCAACCCTAATGCAACGAAAATAAGGATCACTGTGATTTTGACAGTAAAGCAAAATTAGAGGTGAAATAATCGTGACAGGACTGTGCAATTATTGTACAGACGTCAGCACATCAAGTTACTACCATTTGTCAAATTTCTTTAAACTTTGAACTTTGCCTTACGCTTTAGACATAAAGTTGAAAATCTATTTCAAATTTATGTCTAAAGCGTAAGGTTCAAAGTTGTTAGGGAAAATTTTACAGTTTCGTATAGCTTGATGTACTGGCGTCTGTAGGTACATTGTTATTTTGGGTATCTGTAAAAACAAATTAAAAGTGATAGTAGGAAATAAAATAATTAAAAATAAATAAATAATTTTTCAAGCAAAGTCCTTTGCCACATAACTGGAGCGTGTCGCCGCCCGTTTCGAACGGTAATTTTTCATTTAAAATGTTGGTAATACCGTAGTCGGAAAAATTATAAGGTTGTAGTAAGTTATATAAAATTTAGTCAAGAAATAAATATGAAAGCCTTCATCAGAATCCATCTTGCAACGTGGGTATGTGGGTAGTACGATCAGGGTAATTTAAATTAAACGTATTGTCAGCCTGGTGACACACAGACAGACGGATAGTGGAGTCTTAGTAATAGGGTTCCGTTTTTACCCTTTGGGTACGGAACCCTAAAAATAAACCTCAACTGCAAAAAGAGAAAACCCATTTGGCAATTCAACTTAAAAATACATCGCAACATCTACACGAAATCTTATTTATGAGTCTCTACCAAAGTTCTGGCCAGAAAAATGTTTCCGAATACGGAGCCACCCGTCACAGGCGCTATGTATTAAATTAAAGCAATTTATAAGTGTTACATTCGATGGTGCCCGCAGTGCGGCGAGGGGTGGCCGTGTTTAGGGGACAAAACTTAGGATATTACACTAAAATGTTATAGTGTCGGATGTCAAAACTACTGCTTAGGGTGCAGCCGCTTTAAGCGCTTGAAGTTTTGGGATGTTTATATTGCAAGGTTTTTATTATCTACTGTTTTGGAATTTCTTTCTCAGTGTTAGTGTCATTTACTACTGGTATTTTACAGTTACACACTCTACCAGGCGCTTGTTTCCATAACAATCGACATATCTAAATTATTATTAGGACACAATAAAAGAAAAAAAAAACTTTAGGTAAGTACAAAAGAGATTATACTCGTCCGCCACGACATTGAGGAAATATAATAGTAATCATTTTAATGACAAAGATAAGCCGTTATGTAATAATCTCATTTCCTTTGTTTTGCCGTCGTTATGTTTTATTATCGTAATTAATATTTTGAAGGTATCGTCAAGGTTTCTGCCAATTCAATTTAACGCTTATAACAGACTAGCTGCACCCCGCGGTTTCACCCGCGTAATTGTCGATCCCGTGGGATTAAAGTAGCCTATG
Source organism: Oligia fasciuncula (assembly GCA_963082905.1). NCBI lineage: Eukaryota > Metazoa > Arthropoda > Insecta > Lepidoptera > Noctuidae > Oligia > Oligia fasciuncula. The sequence continues at coordinate 6,398,977 of OY720395.1, read as the reverse complement.
TGTTAATCCGTTCGATCCCGTGGTAATATCGGAATAAAAGTAGCCTATATGTTAATCCAGGGTGTCAGCTACCTCCATACAAAATTTTATCGAAATTGGGCTAGCCGTTTGAGCGTGAAGAAGTAACAAACATATAAACACACACACACTCACAAACTTTCGCCTTTATAATATAATTGTGATGTGATATTAGTGTGATTTACGTACAGCTACAAAATACGATTATATCAACTTATTGCTTTACAAATAGATATTCGGTTTTCTAAAAAAAAAACACATTTATTCAACAGGATTCCTCAGCTTCTAAAATCAATAATGAAAATTAATGAATATTCAAAAGAGGCTATTAAGCTATTACCCAAACAAAAGACTTACAAAACTAACTTCTTCAGTTAAACGAAGTGAACATTCACGCTTATAATTTTCGTCTCACGTAAAATTAAATCAATGATGAATTACGGTGATTCAGCGGAAAAGCTATAAAGCAGCTGGATTGTACGATGAGTCACCGACCGGCGCCGTCTAGTCGACTGCCTCCGATGCAAGAATGCCTCGACATCACCCTAACCAGTGTAACAAGATCTCTAGGAATACTCTGAACTATAGTCACGGTACTACAATACACAAGACTAAGAATCGAAGACAGCTCATAATAAAATGGCCACCTCTGTTTATTTTTATCTCCTGCATGCATTGAGGTTGGGGATACGTTTTAGGGGAATACTTAAGTTCACGGTACGGCACAATTATTATAATATGGAACGCGGTTAGCTAGGGATTTTCTTGGAGAAGTCAAAAGTATAACCGATTTTATGTTTTTCATAGAGTTATGGTTATAGTTCTAACGAAAAGTTTGAAGGGACGATAAAGATTTACTACACTTATAAAGTCTATCAAGGGGCTCCCATTTCTGAATGTTTAACATCTATAGATACTTATAATAAATCTGTAGAAGTGAAAATTCTGTACATTGAAAATATCAAAAAAATAAATGGCAGGGGGGGTCTTACTAGACCGACACCGAACCCAAAAATGTGATTAAAAACATTTTTGTCTGTCTGTCTGTTTGTTCAGGCATCACGCAAAAACTACCGGTTCGATTACGATGAAACTTTGTATAATTATTCTTTAATATCCTGGGCACCACACTGGGTACTTTTTATCCCGGAAAAGTATATAGGTACAATAAAAAATAATCTCTGGAACTACTGGTCAGATTTGAAAAAATCTTTTTGCATTTGATAGCCCAATTCTTGAGGAAGGCTATAGGCTATTTAATATCACGCTATGACCCTTAGGAGCCGAGCAAAAAGAAAAAAATACAATGAAATTTTAAAAAGAAAAATAAGAAAAAAGAACGCTAAGGGAGTGTTGCGACGGAGTGGGGGTACAAGGAATTTCACGCGGACGAAGTCGCGGGCAGAAGCTAGTTTTATAATAAACATTGAGGAAAGACAGAGGGGCAGAAACTGTTGCCATCGCGGGCGAAACGTGGATTAGGCTGGCACAAAGAAAAGTGAGGCCTATGCCCAGCAGTGGGCTGTGGATGGTGATGATGGGGAAAGACAATCTTTTATTTGTAACCTTTTTACAGTCCGTTCAACTGATTTTTAATTCTATTTCGTTTGTGGCATGACTTAAATATGGCAGCTGCAGTAAAAAGTTGGTATTGTAACTACTTTTTTGCTTTTAGTACCATCCTTATGCCTACGTTATAGAAGTCAAAATTAGAAGTCTAATCTTCTTTCAAAAGGAGTATAATTATTTACACTAGATACTAAATTAAATGACTAATTAGCTTACTATACAAATAATTACAAAAACAAAGGACACTTAGGCGTCGAAGTACTCGTCCGCATCGCTGTCATCCGTGCCCAGAAGACTGGCAGCATTGCCACGTTAAATGGCAATGCTAATTCTTTGGCCAAAGAATGCACCAGCCCTCTGGTCACGTGAAGTCTCGACCAGTCGGCAAGAAATTTCCTTAAAAAGGAGACACGCACTCGGGCCCCATGTCCCGAACGTTTCGACTCCATACGGCTCAAAGCTGTAGGAACCCATAAGGTTACAGTATTTGCGCCCCTTGAGGGTCCCAGCAGCTGCGGCAGCGGCGCCAGCACAGCCCGCCGATCTAGGAACATGAGATGGAGCAAGGGTATCGACACACGTTGCGTCCCACACCAGAGGCCTACCCACCTTCCAAGGCAACAACGTCATGCCGTCTGGTCCAATCGTCACAGTCGTCGTTCACTGGTGGTGACAAGGGCTCGACGAATAATATCGTTGATGCTGGCTTGCCGTGCAAGGGAAAATGAAAGACACCAACGATCAGTTATCTCCCATCCTCCTATCATCAAACAAATATTTCTACAGATTACTTATTAGTTATTAGTAGGTATCTAAGCTAGAATAATTAAGATTAAGTGAACTGTGAAGGATAATTTTTTATATTTTAATGGAATGGCCATTAGGGAAGCAAAGTAAATAAGTAAAGTCTAGCCATTATTATGAATATATAAAGTGTACCTCCATTTTTGATGAAAATAAATTACTTTTCGCGTCTTTTTTTCAAATATCCTGACTTTCATTAATTTTTTAACTGAGTCCAGTTTAATATTTTACTTTTTTTAATTCCAGAGAAATTAGCAACTTAATCAATGTTCTATACCTGACCGATATTCCAAGATTGTTATGTATTTTATATTTTTTTTCATATTCAAAACACCTAAGTAAAACTAATTTTGTTTCTGTGAACATTATGTCTCTTCAATGGAGGTTCATTTCTATTCCAGAACTAGCTAAGTATGTTTTGTGTTTTTTTTTTTTGAAAGATTAAAAAGAAAACTTATTATTATTTTTGACTTTTAAGTCGTGGTACCTCACACAAATTCCTATACCACTATTTGGTATGTAAATAACAGCGACAGGAAGTTATGTCATCAGCAACCTATACAAACTCAAAACTACTCAAGTCAAGTTAATAAAATTGAAATGGGAACTCTGTGCGGTCGACTTCTACCAATTGAAAAGAATCTTGTCAACAGGCCAGTTCTTGCGGAGAAATAGATGAATGAATAAAAAAAAAAAAATATAATTCCTCCCCCATTTTTTGAAGGCGGTTAAAACAGGCAAAGGAATGCCATTGTGTAAAAAGCTGATTTTGAACTACGGCCCAAGTTTTATATAATCAAGTGCCAACACACTGTCATTAAATATTTATTATAATATTTTAAGCTGTTAGAACGTTAATATTTTAATAGCCACTTGAACAGTGTAAGGCATCAAAATGAAGTCTGAATATTTCATAGAACTGGAATCCAAAGATTGCGTAACGATTACGAACTTCACGAGAAAATCATCGTATTTTAATATCTCGGAAATATTTAAATACATAGTAAAGATTTACCTACACCTGTTTTGGTTTGCCGAAACCGACTGTATTAAATTCTTTGGTAAAGGACCCAAAAATTCTACATAATTTGATCAACATTCGTTCCCAAAAATGTTCTCCAAAGTCTAAATAAGCAGCTAAAGTTTTTATACAAAAATATTTGCCGTTAAATAAAGAACTTGTAAGGCCGCTTGTATACGTCCGATTTTCGTCCGGTGTCCGTTGCGCCGAGGGAAGGCGGCGGTGCATCCGGCGTAACATGTTCGCCGGACCTGTGCCCGATGCATGTGCACACATTTATTATAAACCATACACCACCGCGAATCCGGCGAAAAAAAACGGACGTATACAAGCGGCCTAACGGGTTCCCCGAACTACAGATCAAAGTCCAGTCCGCATTGTTTAGGGGTTAAGTCCTTTTTTTTTTTTTTTTTTTTTTGTTCCGGGGTGGAAAATCCTCATGGATGTCCGCCGCCCTGGGGTGGGCGGCGGGGTCTGTCAGACTCTTACTGACTAAAAACCACCCCGGTGTTCCGTCCCACACCTACGCCGGGGGTCGCGGGAACGTACGATCCTTCCGCAACCCCCGACTGGTGCCGGCCCGCCACTGCGGGCCTCGTCGGGTCAGGGGGGGGAGTGAGGTGTTTGACTCCCCCCGTGACGTCTAAGAGGGGCGCGCGTGGAACACTACGCGCCGCCACCTCGGGTCCTGATGTGTGGGGGGCGACGGACGTCCCCGAGTCCGTCGCCCCTGGACCCATTTAGGGGGGCTGGAAGAGGGCGTTGTCCGCCCTCCGCCGACGCCCGGTGCGCCTGCTGCGGGCCGGGTGAGTGGACGAGATCTCCCTCTCCCTTTCCGCAGCCTCCTTCTGCGAGATGACCGTTTCGCAGAAGGAAACCACCGCGTCCCAGGACTCTTCGCTGCCGACCATCGACTCGACCACGGCCGGCAGCGACAGGTCACTGCCTACTTCTGAGATGAGGGCACGGCGCGGCTCCTCCCAAGCGGCACACTCTGCCAGCGTATGCCACGCCGTGTCCTCCCGGCAGTCGACGCAGTGGTGACACCGGGCGTCCGGCTCCCTGTTTATGCGACACAGGTACTTCCCGAAGCAGCCATGCCCCGAGAGCACCTGCGTCACCCGAAACGACAGGGAGCCGTGCCTCCTCCCGAGCCAGCGCTCGAGCACTGGCTGGACCGCCCCGATGGTACCGAGGCCGGCGGTAGGGCGTGAAAGCCTGTCCCGCCAATCCGCCACCAGGACCTCGCGAAGCTGAGACCGACGCAGCTCCATATGGCGCTGCATCAGCCTTTCGCCTCGCGCCCGCGCTTCCTCACGCCACCGGTACAGTGACGCAAGTACTTTCGCCTCCAGGTCCCAGGGCGGGGATCCAGCCAGTACGCAAGCCGCCTCGTAGGAGATCGTGCGATAGCCCCGAACGACCCTGACGGCCATCGCTCTCTGCGGCTTCCGCAAGACTGCGATGCTACCGGCCGTCAGGTCAGTCGCCCAGATCGGGGCCCCATACAGGGCCATCGATCGCACGATCCCCACGTAGAGCCGCCTACAGGCGGCGCTCGGGCCCCCCAGATTGGGAAGCAGCGTTGACAGCGCCCCAGCCGCGCCCAACAATTTGGGCGCCAGCCGCCGGAAGTGGGGGCCGAAATCCCACCGGCTGTCGAGCACCAATCCCAGGTATTTCATGGTAGACTCGACAGCGATCCGAGCCCCCTCGACCACGATGTGTGAGCCGGGCGGCGGCGCCCGCCGGGGGCCATGAAACACCATGGCCTCCGACTTGTTGAGGGCCACCTCCAGGCCCAGGCGACGTATGCGGCTCACCACCTGTGACACCGCATCCGTCACTAGCAACGCTGCCTCCCTGTGCGAGCTCCCCCGGGCAGTGACCAGCGTGTCATCGGCATAACACGTCAGGTCCACGCCCGGTTGGAGCTCACCCCTCAGCACCCAGTCGTACCCGATGTTCCACAGGGGCGGGCCTACGACCGAGCCCTGTGGAACACCGCACGACACGCGGTGCTGGTGTTCGCCATCGCGTCCCATGTAGGTGACACTCCTCTCCGACAGATAAGCCCCAACAATGCGGCGGAGGTAGGGAGGCACCCGATGATACCTCAGTGCCTCCCGAATACAACTCCAGGGCAGGGTGTTGAAGGCGTTGGAGATGTCCAAGGACACCGCCAATAACACCTCGCCCCGGGCCACCGCTTCCTCCGCCAGGACTCTCACCCGCGACACAGCGTGAATGGTGGAGCGCCCGTGCCGAAAACCGAACTGGCTGCCGTCCAGGTCCGGCCCCTCTCCGCACAAGTGGCTGACGAGGCGGGCTGCGATTATCCGCTCAAACAGCTTACCCACCTCGTCTAGCAGCACTATGGGCCGGTACGCGGACGGCGAGTCCGCGGGGCGCCCCGGCTTCCTGAGCAGGACCAGACGACCAGATTTCCACAAAGTGGGAAACTGGCCCTGCTCAAGGCACGCTGTGTAGAGTCCTCTCAGTTGGGGCTCAAGCTCCTTCAGAGCGAGGGCTAACACGCAGCCGTGGATCCCGTCGGGCCCCGGAGCCACGTTCTTGGCCCGGAGCCGCATCACGGCTGCCCCCATCTCTGCCTCTGTCACCTCTGGGACGCTGATGGCGTTCTCTTCAGCAGACTCTGCGGCTGTGGGCAAAGCCATCGGCGGCGGAGTGTGCTCCGCTCTTGCCGGGAAGAGGGCTGCGACTACCTCCTCCAACAGCTCGGGTTGAAGACTCTCCGTAAGTGGGGGCGCCGCGGCTCGAAGTTTCCCTCGAACCGCGCGATAAGGGCGCCCCCACGGATCCCCGTCTAGAGTCTCCAACATCTCCTCCCTGGCTCGCGTCTTCGCCTCGTCGATGGCCAGCCACAGAGTCCTCTTCGCCGCGCGGTACACCTCATACAGCGCGGCTTCTTCGTCAGGGACCCGACGACGTCTCCTTCGGTATCGGGTGTACCGGCGCCTAACCGCCACGCACGCGACGCGCAGCTGCGCGATCTCAGCGGTCCACCAGTACACCTGGCGCCTTGCCGACTGTGCGTGGACCCGGGGCATGGACGCGTCGCTGATTTGCGTCATCGCCCCGCGGAACCACAGCGCCTCCTGCTCGACGTCGACGGGTCCGTCTGTTGCCGACTCCCGGAACCAGGCCTGGACAATAGCGGCCTCCTCGAGAAGCTCCCTGTCGATGCGCTTTCGCGCCCAGCGCGGACCGTCCGCACGCGGGGCCGGCAAACCGCGGCCGCCGGCGGTCTGGGCGGAGACGTCGAAATGGATGTACCGGTGATCCGACAACGTCTCCACCTCCGCGGCGACACGCCAGTCGCGGACACGGCTCGCGACAGCGGGGCTAGCGAGCGAAACGTCCACTATAGACCCGCCCCGCTGCCGCACGCACGTGTGCACCGAGCCCCGATTTAGGACAGTCAAGCCAGTCGTGACCGCCCACTCCTCCAGCACCTCGCCCCTAGCATCGGTCACTGGAGATCCCCACGCCGCAGACTTGGCGTTGAGATCCCCCAGCAACAGCACCGGGCGAGGGTGGAGTCGGCCCACGACGGCACCCAACTCGACAAGGAACCTCTCGAAGTCGGCGAGACTCTTGTTGGGCGAAAAGTACGCCCCAACCGTGCCAATGCCGTCCACGAGGGCGGCCACCCAGCCGTGACCTCGGGACGGGTCGGCAAGAGCCCCGCCAATGATGGCTACCAAACCGTCCAGGTCTCCCACCCAGTTATCCCTGGGGGGGACAAAGTACGGTTCGGCAACCACAGCCACGTGAATCGACCACTCTGCCATGCTCTGGAGCAAGAGATCCTGAGCTCTAGCAGAGTGGTTGATATTGCCCTGGAGGAAATGGTAGAGCGCCATTATGCGCAATCCATTCCCTCCGCACCATTCCTAGGCCGGGAGTCGGCCGCAGGGCTGCCAGGCTGAGGGGGGGGTAGAGAGCCCCCGGCAGCCTTGGCACCCTTTCTCTTCCCTTTCTGGGCAGGCACGCCACAGGCCTTTCCGCCCGCTCTGTGCCCAGCGGGCCTCCCTGCAGCTGTACAGAGGCTGCAGTTTGGCGCCGCGGAGCACTGGGCCGCCTTGTGGCCGGCCTGACCGCAGCGATAGCACTGCTCACTGCGGTCTACGGAGGTGCACCGTGCCCTGACATGCCCAATGTCGAGGCAACGGTAGCACCGCAAGGCCCTGGGTTGCAGCAGCTTCACCCTCGCTGCAACCCATCCCACCAACAGACGCCCAGCGTCGGCGACTTTGTTCGCCGCCGCCACCGGGCACCGTACCCAGATCGCGCCGAGCCCGGAAGCGTCGACGCGAATCTCGCCCGTCCGCACGTTCTCGGGCGGACATCCTCCAGCTCTGGCGACGACCGCCGCGACCTCGGCCGGAGTCGTCGAGTCGTCCAGTCCGTCGACGCGCATTTCAGCGGTCTTCATCGGCCTGGACACCCGAACGTCCTCCGGGTTGAGGACCTCCCTCAGCTTGGCGGCCAGGAGGGGTTAAGTCCTGTGTTAACAAGCCCGGGAGGGTTAAATACCATTTCGACGAAGTTGCGGATTCAGTTAATATGATTTAGGGTTTATGGTAAGCCTTCTGTGTCACAAAATCGACAGAAATGTTCGGTAAGCAGGGATTTGTGACGTTGTTTAATATTGTAAAGTATGGATACCACGCCTACATTATCTGTAAGGGTAGACAGAAGTATGTTTACATTACACACATTTGCCATTCAGCCTTAAATCTATACCAACAAATGCTGAAGAGTTTGTTTGAAAGCACAAATCTCTGGAACTGCAAGTTGGATTTGAAAAATTATATTTGAATTTGGTAGCCCAATTCTTCAGAAAGGCTATGGGCTATTAAACATCACACTAGGACCCTTAGAAGCCGAGCAAAACGAGAACATGTCAGAAAGAACGCTTAGCTAAAACGAAATAATAGCGCGGGCAGGCAATGCGATACGAAGGGGTGGGTCGGGGAGCAAGGAATTTTTATAGGGACAAAGTCGCGGATATAATTAGCTAGTAATGTTATAAGCCTTAAGGGTATTAAGGGAGGGCCTATTACCGGGAACATAGACCCTAATTCTGAGAATTTACTAATGACAAAATATTGATAAATGGTCGAAATATAAAAGGTTAACCACGGATGTTAAAAACCGCATTTATATGGAAAACTTTTATACTAGATCAATACTGAATCTATGGGGTTTATGTAATAATGTTTATATAATTTCTTTAATTCAGTTAAATACATAATTAGGCACAGATTATAAATAATTAATTGTAAAAAAAAACGAAAAAAAATTCACTGACATTCTCACGGTTAAATTTGGAAATGACCTTGCCCACGCCCCTATTCGATTTGATCCATACTCCCGACAACCTGTGTGTACTAGGTTTGTAACGTATTATTTCAGTCTCTAAACCATTTCGAAAGGTCATCGCCCCTTCCACCACTTACCTATTCCAGGAGATATATAGACTAGAAGTGCTTCTGACTCAAACGCACACTCTCAGTGAGCATCAAAATTTTCCGCTGAATAATATTATATTCATATTCTACCTTAAGCCCTGACCTCTCTGTACAAAGTCTACGCTATGCAAAGATATAAATCGTTAGATTTGGCCTTTTTGGTACTTATGTGTGAGACCGTACGATGTCGCGCGCAAACTGTCAATACGAAGTCATTATGAAGAGTGAGCTCACATGTCAAATCAACCCATAGTAATATGCAGAAGGGTGGTGAGCACTGCAGCTCAAAAATCCTCGCTTGCAGGAGTGGTTCTTTCTTGTAGGATTTTGAGGATGGCCTGATGTTAAAAACATCAGCTGTTAGTAGATTAGGTCCTTCCAATCGGGTTCACAGTATAGAAAAGCAATCAAGAGCATTGACACGAGTCGTTTAATGGGGACATTTCATGGAATTCCCCCCGGTCTATAGGCTAGAAAATATCGGTGGAACTGGTTAGAAATAATACGAGGAGTGAGGAGTGAACGAGGTGGGTCAACTTAATTCATAGTACGACTAAATTCAAGAAAACTACATCCTTGCACTGGATATAAGGGTGATATTCGCCCGCTCAATCATTCATTCACCTTGAGGAGTTATAACTTTAATTTATTTTTCTTTATTTATTAAATTCACACTTTCTCGTCCCTGTCTCTTTCTATTATACAGGTTGAAATTGAAAACATGCACCAAATCGAAATGGGTGATTGTACTCATCGTTATGAACAACTTTTACTATAGGACCAAACACGAAATCGCGAAAAAAAAATCAGCTATTCCCTATGTTCGCATAACTCGTCAAAATGTAGGGAACAGCTGATTTTTTTCAACCTGTATACGAGTGTGTGTGCGTGTGAGTATCATGTAAATAACTTCGTTCCTGACGGGGGTCCCCCGACCGCACACGAGGAAGTAACAAGCATAAAAAGATATTTTTTAAATGGGAATCTCCTCCTATTTTTGAAGTCGGTTAAAAACAATTTAAAACAAAAGAAAGTGATTGTCGCACATAGCCCGTCAGCAATCTGCATAAACGATTTTTAGAAAATGATACCAAAAGTCATTTTTGAAAGTATTATTATTATAATCTCATACATTTAAAACTCGTAAGAATCCATTGAATCGTTCCCAGCATCCCATCTTCAGATTCACAAAGAGCAGTCTCATTAGGAAAAAAACAATTTCACTTTACTTATAAGCATTAAGGAAAATCAGCAGGGCGGAGTATAAAAGTGTTGTTAATGCATTTCTTGCTTTCAAAGAGCTGGGACATTTCCCTAACTACCCCCGATTCTATCTACTTAGACCTATTCTATCTGTTTCATCTCTTAAATTATCTTGATGAAATCTTATTCCCAGCACGCTCCTGCAAACGTTATATCCTGATTTTGTTATTGCGCTAACAGTTTCTACAAATACAAGTTACCTTAGAACTTTAAACTCTTTAACAACCTTTATTTTAGCATAAAGTTCCTTTTTCTGTTGTTTTTTTCAACGACTTCTTTGTACTTTTATTTGTCTGCTTTTTCTGAAGGAGGCACTGTTTCCAAGATTAGTATTTTTTCTACGTCTGTTCTTTGGTTGAATTTTAAAGAAGTGGAGATCGTGTAGAATTCAAGGCCTATCTTCAATCTTTTAAATGCTACCTAAAGCATTGTATCCATGTGTCACAAACGTTTTGTATTGTAGCAAAAGTTATTTTTAATTCCTTTGCTGTCTTTTGAAACCACAGATAAAATACACCTAGATAACGCAAGAGCAACTACTTCGCGAGACAAAAATCGTAAGCCGCCACTTCCGTGCTCAGTCCTGGGTACCGCTGGCTGGGTGAGCGTGAGCACTGGCGCTAGCCCCCGGTGGTGGGGCGAGATGGGTGCTGCACGCGGTGGCGTCTTTAAATTGATTTGATTTTCCCATGACTAAATAGTGCTTATGACGTCATAGTGGGTAGTCAAAAAATGCCACGCTTGGTTTTCATACAGATCGTGATACTTACCATGAACCTCTCTTTTCTTGTGCCAATCCCCACGCTCCTGTATCAGCCTCTTCCAGGTTCTACCTGTGATGGCAACAATATTGTCAGCCCATCTGGCTGCCGGACGACGCTTCGTCTTGCAGTCCTCGGATGCCACTCAATCTGCAATTCAAATAATCGGTCGTCCGTACGCAGCGTCCTGGCGTTGTGACAGCTTGGCGACATCCTACACTAAAGATACATACAATTTTCAAAATTCCAAATTTATGAGACGAGAACAACTGCCGAGAAACTGTTTTGCAGTTTGGCAGACTTTATGTAAATTAATATTAATACAGATTATGAATAAATAAATAAATAAAAAAAACATATTCCCAGCACTATCTGCCCCGCCGCGCCACTGTCAGAACTCGGAATAGCGGAGCTGTTGGGTGCTGAGGGTCGTGGTTTATTGACACTATTCATGAAAAGAGGGTTTAACTTTCAACGCCATGCTGGCCAATGCGTGTTGGCGAGTTCTTCGTCAGAGCCTCGTTCGTCATTCAGCAGGGGCACTGCGTGCAGGAGAGGTTGGCTTAGGTGATCAGATGTTCAGTCGGGGGTTGAGGAAGGATCGTACGATCCCGCGATCCCCGGCGTAGGTGTGAGATGGAACACCGGGGTGGTTTTTAGTCAATAAGAGTCTGACAGACCCCGCCGCCCGCCCTAGGGCGGCGGACATCCATGAGGATCTCCCAACCCGAAAAGAAAAAAAAATGTGATCAGACGTTATGCCACCGCCTTATTCCCACAAAAACTGAAATAATGCCTACACCCACAATCTGCTTGGTAGGCTTCTGTCTAGACTTTACAACAGACAGTGGTTTAAAATAGTTCCAATGCTTCTTGTAAGTACAAACAATAACAAAATTCCACGAATTCAGAAATTCTGTTCATAAATTGAATCGGAATCATATAAGTTCCACAAACTCCACTTGTCGCATACATTCCAGAGAACATTCCTAGAATGAGCCGAATTTGTTGAAAATGTTGTCACTGCAATTTTTTGTTTGAGTTGAGTTTATTTAAATTAAATTCGTATTATGCTGCATAGTTAAAGATGATTTGCAAATTGTTAATATTGCCTTGTTTATTAACTTGGAGAATAAATTGTTTACATTATATTAACAGACAAGTATGCAGGATCGTCGGATATATATTATAGTTGAAGTTTAGTAAGAAACCGATGGATGTGGCCGACTGAAATTTAATTTTATAAATGAGCTTGTTAATGTTTTCTATTAATAAAATAAAATTTCATTCGAGAACATCCATCGATTTCTTACTAAACTTCAACTATTTCCGACGATCCTGCCTACTTATCTTTTTTGTTGACTGTGCATTAAAATAATAAGTAAGGAAAAAACAACTAATACCTAATTAGTTAATACAAATTACAAAATTATATCCTAACTTAACTAAAATTATACACAAACTAAAATAAAGCGTAAAAAATCGTTTAGTTTAAAAAGGCCGGCGGAACCCTAATCACGTAACACATTTTCAGTCACAATCTGAATGATTTTGAAGGATATTGCTAATCCATTGCTTCATAAGTCCGAAAAATTTATCTGCTCAACGGCGTACCTAAATAACGTAATGAATGTTGTTGAACTGTCAAAATGAAAACATTGCTACTGTTAGTCTGTTAGGCAATTACCCCGCAGAGACCGACCAATTGTGAGGGAAAGTTCCAGAATTTTAGCTAGCTTCACTGAAAGATGTCATGAAACTACAACCTACTTTTCAAATAAGTAATTTCTTTGTTGACAAGTCTCAAACAATACAAATCGCGTAGAAAGTATTTATTTACTGTCGTGTGGAAATAGAATTTCAGTTGTATGTTAAGTGTATCATATACCGTCACTAACAAAACCGATTTACATTTTACTTTTTGAATGTTAAAATTAATGGTCATTATAGAAGGACAATCAATCTACCTAGCCTTTTCTTTCCCAATCTAACCGGTTGCATCCGAATACCAGTATTTTACATGAAGCTACCACCTATCTGATCTCCACAATCCAGTTACTGGGAAACACCCCTTGGTAAGACTGGTTGTCAGACTACGAATGGCATCCGCGACCAACGGCTTAAGGTCATGGCACACGTATCAAATCGGAAAGGGATCGGCACCGTATCGCCTTTCGCCTCGCCGTCAAACAGGCGTCAACCTAACGTAAGCACGTAACCAAAGCGGATCAGAAGCTCCGATATGTTGACTCGGCTACGGCCAGGCAACGCCGCGCGCCGTGCTTACGGCTCGCCGACCGCTGGTTGATGGTGCAGCAGGCAGACCGGGGGGTGAGAGAGGCAAGGGTGGAGAAAGAGACGTAAGCTCGGGTACGGAGAGACGTAAGCGCGGGGACGACGAGCCGTAACGCACCGTGCCGCGGTTCGTGAGCTTGTCCCGAGGCGATTACGTTACGATTCCGATTAGTGTGCGTTGCAGTAGGGAGTTTTATACAAAGAATACTGAACGGCTCGAGTTGATACGGTGACGATCCCTTTCCGGTTTGATACGTGTGCTATGGACCTTTAACGTGCTTTCCGAGACACGGAGGGGTCTCGATTTATAATGGATGGTCACCCATCCACGGACCGACCGCGGCAAGCGGAGCTTAACCTTCGAGCCCCCTAATTATAGGTAAAATCAAAATGACAACTCTTCAACTATTAAGATCATGAAATGCTGAGAAGCGGTATTTAATAGACTTTCGTTGCTTATTGTGCACCCAATACCAAGAAATATCAAGTTTTTTTAAGCATAAGTGGAAAACTCGCAAATTCTGTTATGTGTCAGAACTTAGTAAATAGCTTTTTCAATATTGTTTCGCGAGTTTGACGTTTTGGTGTCCCGAATGATGGATGTACAATTTTGCAGACATAAAAAATTGAGTAGGTAGGTACTAAGCCTATGTACACAGCCGCAGCCTTTGTAAATGAGGCGGAACGGAGGTTGCAAACGACGAAAATAAACCCCTTTTAACATATTGCTAATGTGATGAAGCACATTTTTCAATTTGTATCGTTGGAAATTAGGTTGCGAGTTTGTAAGTCGATGGATATTAATAAGTACTGGGAACCTCATTCCCATATATTATATGTATATAAGGCATGTATTTAAGGGGCCCGTGGCTAAATATTAACAGCCGCACAGGTCAATCGATCAGGTTAAGCTACGCTTGCCGCGGTTGTTCTGTAGATGGGTGACCATCTTTACATACCGTGACCTCTCCGTGCCTCGGAAAGCACGTTAAGCCGTTGGTCCCGGCTGTCATTCGTGGATCTTTGACAGTAGTTACGGGTATCCAGAAGCCCTTAAGTCTGACAACCAGTCTTACTAAGGGGTATCGTATTACCCAGTAACTGGGTTGTGGAGGTCAGATAGGCAGTCGCTCCATGTAAAATACAGCTGCATCCGGTTAGACTGGATGCCGACCCCAACATAGTTGGGAAAATACTAGGCAGATGATACATACGATATTTAACATAGCCTCGAATAATTCCCATTTTGCTTTCCAGAATAACTTAGATGAATGTTACGTAGCCCATTGCGTCGCAACAAGTTTAATGGAAAATACTTCATCCTTTGGAAATCGCCTTCCAAAGCTGCAAGGAATGTCTTTGAGGATAGATTTACAATTTAAGCTTTGAGTCGCTTGGCAACCAGGAACATCGTATCAGGTATTTAGTGCTGCGGTGTAAATCTCCGAATGGTGGCAACCGTTAGGAAGATATATTCAGGACCTCTGTCAGCTCTGCCACCTAAGCCCGTATATGATTTAAATTAAGTCGGTAATCTGACAGTACATAACCTTATTTAAGATCTTAAATAATTATTATCCTTGAAACAATTATAATTTTTTAAAGTTCTTTTAAATATTTTGTTCGTAGCTATGTAATAATAATTGCTGCATGGGTCGATCTTTAAGGGCCGAGGTCAGTCACTGAGTGGGTAACAAATCCATTACATACTTATTCGTAGATCCTTGGCATTAGTTACGGGTAGTAAAGAACCCGAAAGGCCAATATTACCAAGGGGTATCGTGTTACGGGTATTGTTAGTTGGGTTGTGGAGGCACAGGCAGTCGCTTTATGTAAAATACTGGTATTCAGCTGCACCCGGTTAGGCAAGAAGCTGACCCTAACATAGTTGGGAAAAGGCTAGGCAGATAAAATACATTTTGACAGTTAACGTAAAAACTCACCATAATTTGGATAATTTGTTAATGCAATTGTTTGTACGTACATGAATAAAGTAAAATCAAGTAAATGTGACAATGTACAGTCAGGAAAATTAATTGTTAAGCAAATTGACATCTCTGGCCGAGTTATAGACATGTCGTACAGCTGTCAAAAAATGAAATTTGTGTTTTGAAAATATGGGCAATTCAGTTGTGTAGTCAATTTGTTTATGAATTAATGTATGTATGTACGTTCAGCTGTTCCCTCATAACTTCAAAAGTATGTACTTACAATAATTTGACAAATGAGGTATAGTTAGAAGCATCTTGACCGTCCGCTAGTTATAGGCTATGTGAAGTCACACTAAATTTAATATGGCGCCCTTTAAAGGACAAAGTTATGAATTTAAAAATAAATATTTTGGGCCCCACAAGGCACCATGCCTTGTGGGGTATCAAATTATCAAAAAAGAGCTTAATTAGCACATTTGAAATATAAATATTACTGAAATAGCTCCAAAATAATTAAATAAAAAAATAATAATAATAATATAATAATAATAAACTTTATTGCTTAAAAGATTACAAAGATTTTTACATTGGTCCCAAACTAGGCAAGCCTGTATCTTGGGTACCAATATGGAGGGTTTACCATTTAAACATTTATTTTAATAACATGTTCGGTAATAAAAATAAAATATGTTTGCTTCAAATTACAAAAAAACTAAACAAAATCTGAGAATTAAAATTAAAATGAAAGAAAAACGTAATAATCAAATCGAGAATTAAAAGAAAATAATAATAAAACTAGAAAAAGAAAAACGCTATTATTAAGTATGTCAATGAGTATGAGATCATGTGTTGTGAATAAGTGTGTGTGTGATCATGAGTTGTGAAAGACTGTGTGTGCTTGTGATCATGTGTTGTGAAAGAGTGTGTGTGTGTGTTATCATGTGATGGTAGGGGTGAGTTTGAGAGTGTATGTGTATGTGAGACAGACGAAAGAATTGTATGTGTGCTAAAACTATTTAACCACTGTAATAACCTTTTCTGCTTCGTCATATGACAAGTTTAGTAACCAGGATGTTAGGCTATTTTTTATTTGTTTGCGAGTGCAGTTTCTTATATTGCACTGTTTGATCACTGCGTTATAGACGTGTACATGCAGAAAATGTGGGAGTCTTTGTGCGTATGCGGATTTTACTGGGGGATTTGGAACTCTGAATTTGCGTTTGGCTTGTAAACTACTTAAATCGCTCCTTTTCGAAGTTTTGATGTGGGTATTCGTTGTTACGTTCAGTATATACAATTTTCTTACGCTCAGCAGGGAGGCTTCTGCGAACAGGATTTCTGTAGGAAAACGGTAAGGTTTATGTAACAGAGTTTTGAGGACTGCGCGTTGTGCTCTTTCGAGGATTATTAGATGAGATTTTGACGCTCCTCCCCAGATTACAATGCAGTATTGTATTAGCGACTGACATAAAGCTATATAGACGAGTTTTTTAACATCCACCGATGCACTGTCTCGTATCATTTTCATTATGTAAATTTGCTTCCGAACGCGTTTAACAAGTTCCCTGATCTGTGGTTTGAATGAAAGGTGTTGGTCTATAATAACTCCTAAGTATCTTATTTCATCTACTCTGTCGATGTCATTGCATGAGCATTGAGTATTAGTGTTAATAAATGTGTTATGGCAATCTTCTCCGTGAATCTTTAAATTCCATAAAGGTACTTTGGTAGCCATAGTTTTCCTGAAGGTTATGTATTTAGTTAAATAGTAAAATAGCTTATAAATTAAAACCCGACTACTTACTGAAAAGGATGAAACAAGAAAGTACCTTCGTGTGGTCACATGCTACCATAGCTTATATGTATGTTAGTACAGCGGCATGCGACTACGGGAAGGTATTTTCTTGTTTCATCCTTTTCAGTAGTCGCTATTATGTTTTTTCCTATCTGACTACTCCTGAGAAGAAATGGCGAAACAAACTGAAGGGTCTAAGTCTCTTTTAAAGTAATGTTGGTCAGATGATATCATGTCATAACACAGAAATTTTTACTTATAATTTTATTTATATATAATTAACTATTTTACCATTTAACACTAAACTATACATATTGTATAGTATATACAAGTAAATAAAAGAAAAGAAAAAGACAGGAGCTCATTCATTGGGTATAAAAAAATTCGTCTGCATCGCTGTCAATGGCATAAGTGCCCAAAAGGCTGGCAGCATTACCACGTGTTGGATGGCAAAGCTTATTCTTTGGGCTAAAAATAGGCCAGCCCTCTAGTCACGTGAACAGTCAACCAACCGCTTGGCGATGTCCCGAAATATTCGATGAGCACTCGGACCCCAAGGCCCTAGTGTTTCAACCCCAAACGGCTCAAACATATAATGTTACTTATTTTGTTTTGTCTCTGGAATGACAACGCAGTTGCGATGCCCCAATTATTGCAGATGCGGCCATGTTTGGAGTCAGAATTTGAGCCCGATGACAATGACAAATCGCACCCCAATTTTATACAATTTGTGACTTGTGTGCCTTTAGTCTAAACCTTAAACAAATAACTCCACATACTGTTTGTTAATTAAGTTGTCCAGCTCAGTTTTGACTGGCACATACACAACTAACTACTGGTACTTTATAAAGGCTATTCCGTAAATTCGTCAGTTTGGTAGTTTCGCAGGCTCAATGGGCAATTTTCAGTTCCTGAAATTATGCTATTAAATATTCAACAAATTCTTTATCTATATCTTTCGACAGTAACAATAAGATGTCAATCATGAAGTCAGGAAAATAATTTGTTAAACGAATTGACTACACTCGTAAATTGTCCGTGATTTCAAATCACAACTGTCATTATTTTTTGACAGTTTTATGACATTTCTATAAATCGGTAAATGGACGTAGAACGCCAATTTGCTCAACAATAAATTTTCCTGACTGTACTCTGTCCTATATACTTGAATTGACTTTATTACTGTACGTATTGATCGGTAAAACTTGTGAAAAATTGGACTTTTACATTTTACCCAACAAATTATCCAAATTATTGTGAGTTCACGTTAACTATCAAAATTAAACAGCTGCCGAGTGCTTCCGCCATATAAAATATTACTACCATAATAACAAGTTGCGTTTCAATTACCAAATCTTGACACCGAACCAGTAATTTTATAAACAGCCATTATTTTCTAATCGAGACCGTCACGAAACTATTAGTGGGTTAAATATAGTTCATTACAAAATGGAACTCTAAGTTGATACGATCTTCTCCTAGGGTATATTCACGTAGAAAGTTGGTAACCTCGCCGATATGCGCTCATATTCTTTGGTATTGTTCGACGAGTCGTTGAGCTTTTCAAATTTTGAGTTGAGCTATACGATTACTGACAAATGCTTGCACTGACTGGACTAGTCCATTTAAATCTATGTAGTTCTTTCCTTAAAAGAACATTTCAGGCACTAATCTACATTGACCTCATATGATCTGACCAAGATTAAGTATGAACTTTAAAAGAGACTTTGACCCTTGAGTTTGTTTCACCATTCTTCTCAGAGATCGTCATTTCCTATCTAGTCAGATAGGAAATGACGACTTGCTTATTTTTTAATAATATGACGTGAAGTGATACCGATATCCTATTTATAGAATAAAGAATTTCATTTAATTTTGCCAGTGCTTGTTGGCGCAGGCAAGCGCTGGTGGTCAATGCTGGTCGACACAGACCGTTTTCATACTTTTTGAGGCCTTTACCTCGCGCAGATTTGGCAAATACTTTTTGCTAAAAAACTATTTTCGGTTCGATCCTAGACTGGCGCTTTACTTTGCGTAAGTTATTTCATCACTACTGTTCTCAAAACGGTAAAGGAATCATTGTGATGTCTTAGACCCAAAACTTCAAAGACATTCACTAACTCGCACTGGGTTCGCGTGGTGGATTACGGTCCACTCCCACTCACTGAGAGGAGGCCTGTGTCTCAACTGTGGGAACATTATAGGCTGATTATGCTACAATAGTACATTATGATACGTGTATGCTATGTTGATCATTGCACCCGAGGTGGTATTAGTCTACGCGAGTGCGATACGGAAGCCGAGTGTGTAATGATCAATGCAAACGCGTTTCATACGACGTTTTTCAACACACTTGCGAGGAAAAAACAGACTTTTAGTGTTAATAACTTTTAATGAAAAATGGTACGCTGGTTTTGTTTTTCCGCACGCCGCGCTGGCGGTGCGCGCGCAGCTGTAAATAAAGGCACTGGTAAAACCGCTAAACAGCCTATATAAAAAATATATTATAATAAACACAAAATAATGTATAGACTGATAGAAGTGTTGTCGTATGTCAAATTCTAGTTTAGTTAGTATGGAATTAGAAAGTACTATTGGCATAAAGAAATATACATTAGTTCAGTGAGAATCCGCAATAATAGAACTCAAGTCAGGGTCTTTTTCGTATGTTTCCGGGAGGGACCACGGACAATTTATGGTAAATAAATTTTAGTTAATTTTGGGACCAAGGACAATTCAGACTATTAAAAAAAAAAGTGAAATATGGCCCGCGGATTCCCGGACTCTTTGATGAGATTAAAAAAAGCGCACATCTCCGACTAGCAAATAGTTATCTGTGGCGTTACCGTACTAGTGCGGTTATATAAAATAAAAAGCACTCGTGTTTAATACCATTTTACATTATGGACCTAAAATCGATTCATTAAGAGCCACTTTACGAGCAAGTATGTTGAAAAAACTATTATATATGGCGCCGAGAAGCACTGGCTTATCGGCGCCGGTGCACGGTGACCAGCTTTCTACGTGAATACACGCTTACACTCAGGAAAGCTTTTATACCCTTGACACGTTGGTTATTACTTACTGAACAGAAATGTTCGAGATTTCCTAATAGCATTTGGTTTTGACGGCACGGTTGGCGCAGTGGTTAAGCGATTGACTGCTGCTCTGCGTGTCGCGGGTTCGATTCCCGCACGGTACAAATATTTGTATGACCTACAAGTAGTTGTTCCGGGTCTGGCTGTTTGTGTATGTGAGTTTAAATGTTTGTAAACGCACCCACAATACAGGAGAAATTCCTAGTGTGGGGCAACGTTCTTTAAAAGCAAAAAAAAAATTGTTGTAAAAAGCTCAAAACTGTTGTATTACAACCTACGAAGAAAATGTTGAATCAGGACATTATAAATAGGTGAGAAGATTTTGTAAGTATGAGTTAATGTCTAACTTCCTTACTAATACCTAAACGTATTATATCAGATGAATAGTTACACACCGATTTCTCTCTTTCAGTCGTCAGTAATTTGACTTTCGAAAGAAGATGACAAAGTTGTGTAACTATACAGACTATACAACGTTTATTAGTAAGGGGGTATAAGCAAGTAATAGTAGGTAGGTACCGAAAATACATGATGTAATAAATGATGATTGATGATGAATAATTTTAATATTAGAATAATTTGAATTAATCGTTGTTAACTTTTGATCATCCTAACTATTATACAGGGTGGCGGGGACATCGACGCAAAGTGTAACCATGAATCCAACATATATTATTCTAAACATTTTTTAAGGGTTATCAAAAAAAAAACTACTGATTCATAGAAAAGTGCAATACCTACGCGATCAAACAGAATGGAACAGCAATATTTTTTTATAACCGACGAAAATTTTCTACGCATGGGGGGTTCAGAATCACGTGCATTTTGACATTTGCTTACTGGTTTGCACTGCAACGACCGAACAATAATTAAAAATGCTACCTACAAAAGGGACCAGATACCGACTATTTTGGGCTGTCGTTAAAATTGACATGGCGTAAAATTAACTAATTAAGTGCCTACTTTATACAAGTAAGAAAACAATAGAAACGGACCTACCTAAGTAGGTATACAAAATGTTTTTTTTTTATTAACCTATTTTGTCCCACTACTGGGCCACGGTCTTTCCCATAGTTTTCCAATTTTCCTTGTGTTTTGTCTTCTCGGGCCAATAGGTCAGGAACGAGACCAAATCGTCACGCCTGCGTTTCTGCTGCCTGCCTTGGTGATGACCCCCAACTTCAGGCACCCTGTGTGTGACGATCCTGGCCTATCCATCCTGATCCATCCTGTATAAGTGTGACCTGCCCAGTCGCATTTCATACAAAATGACACTACAAAAACTGAAACTCAAGGCATTTATTTCAATTAAACCATTTACAGGAACTTTTGAATTGTCAAAGAGTCGAGTCGGTCAGTTCGTCAAGAAAGTTAAAGTTGGTTCGGGTAATGTTTCATTCCAAACCGTACTCGTAGATCTTTATGGAGAAGAACGGGCAAGAAACTCTACAAATCTTACAAAATCCAACAATAATGCCATCATAATATCTTATCTTTTCTTTGTAATAGATAATATCTGTTAACAAAGCTTATAATACTTGAAAGCAAACCAGCCTTTATTCCACACGATAATATCGCAAACAGCTCGGAACTTCGCATTTTACATTTCGATATAATTGATAAGGAATTAACGTTCTTATGATGTTCTGTATAAAGACTATATTCACGTGGTTGTGAGATCTGCCTTTGGCTATTTGATCAGTTTCATTTTCATATGCCTATTTAAAAGTTTCCATTTTGCGACGAATGAGGTCGGTAATCGTTAATGAGGCATTTATCACGCTGAAAGTTTTGTTGGCTGTTTAATGTTTCATTTCAGTTATTGGAAAAATGATGGAATGCGTGGCGAATGTGCCTTATATTTATCATCACGTCATCTGTAACAACACCATTCTCATCGTGGGTCGGTAAAGAAATATTTTTTTCACAATTGCTTGGTATAAGTCTTCGATCAATAATATTGATCGAAGGTATAAGTATTCTTCTTTGTGTTGCTCGCACGACTGTATTTCAGATCTTGTTGGCCCAAAATTTTGTCACTTTCACGGCGTCGTCGGTGGCAGCGCAAAGGATAGGAGGTGGAGTATGGTTTGCTACATAGCTCAACATCCACACCCTACTGCCGTTCCTCGTAAAGGTAGCACCACTTTCCAGGTTGGAGTTACATCTCCCCACTTGTGTCCGGAGATGGTTCAGGGACTTCCAAGTAGGCCACGAAAGGTTAAGGTAGAGAGATGCTCCTTTGGTTGTAAATAGTAAACTAAACTAAAGTCCTCCAGACCGTATTTCGACCATGGCGGCCAATCTCAACGGAGCATCAACTAGCCTTCGGCGCGGGAGATATTATAGTGCACAAGTGTGTGCGCAGACACAGGTGTGAAGAGAGATCTTCCCTCACTCACATAGTCGGATGGGACGGCAATCCGACACGATCGGAGAAAGATCAGGCGCAGGACCAACGGCTTAACGTGCATTCCGAGGCACGGGGGTATCACACCGCCAACTTCCAAACTCCGGGCTCCGGGCCGGGGTGCTATTGAGTTTTTCCATTAGGTAAATAGTAAGTAGAAGGGGTAAGAGTATCCTGCTACAGTTTGCAACGACTAAAAAGCAGGCATAACTTCTTAAAATCAACAACGTCTCTACTAGGAAACCAGGGGGGCAATTGCGTAACACATTTATCAATCGGAATCGGTTTCATTTTGACAGTTCAACAACATTCATTGCGTTAATTACGTGTTGAGCAGACATATTTTTCGAACTTATGAAGCAATGGATTAACAATTTGCTTCAAAATGATTCAGATTCCGATTGATAGTGTGTTACGACATTAGGGTGCCGGCCGAAATATGTATTTTTGCTGGCTAGCACAGTTATTTGTTAAACGAATATTAAATTGGAGAGTTATTAAAAAAAAACTCTAAGGATGAACTTCACCAATGAAATCGAAAGCAAACAGGACCCTGACAGCTCTTGAACGCGATTTAAGATGTGCTGATCGCGTTCATATTCATTGGTGAAATTCGCCCTTATTTAGCCACCTTTACAATACGCTTATGGTTCATATTGCAGTAGGTAGTTTTAAATAACTGACTAGGGATGTCATGTGGCGGTCTTACATAATTTCAGATGTACTTACAATATAAATTAATAAACGCAACACTTCATTATTAAAATAAAAGGCGTGGGCGCACGTAGTCACGAAAATTGGCGTAATCAACCCCGCTTTCATCGTGAATCCGTATAAATGATCCCTTTATCCTTTGTAACCCAGCTCTGAGATTCATAATTTCAATGTAATAAACATAGGCAATAAAAAAAAACAAAGGAAGAAGTATAAAAGCTTTCCTTTGTTACAAAGAAATTCCAATAAGTTTTCTAAAGAGAACGGGGGCCTAAAAAGGCCACTTTGGCAAAATCATAAAAGGTTATCATTATGAGTCATAATGGACAGTTAACTGTTAAGTTAATCGTATCAAATCCCATTGTTTTTTTTAGTTATTTTTTTTGTCTGTGCTAAAATACCAATCTCTTTGATTATATCTAAGTAGTGCAGCGAAAAAAAGAAAAACACGGACTGTCTTCGCCATATATTATTATGATTCATAATGTTATCCTTTTATGATTCTGCCAAAATGGCACTTTTAGGCCCCCAGGAACCTTCCTAACTTCTACATCATAGGCAGAGAACTTCGCCCTACTTTACGCGCTGTAAAATTCACAATTTGCATGCAATACTAAAATTCCCTTGATGTATTTTATATTGTTATTTTATATGCTTTTTACTGGCTGACTTGACCGTTTATTGTCAAACAACCGGAATGGGAAGTCATGATGTTCAGCGATGAGAAAAAGCGGCATGTACAAAAGAGTTTCAGTGAAAAGAGACCAGTTTCAAATAACCTTTCAGTCATAGACTACGTCCCTTGTTTAACAAACTGTTACTCGGTGAGTGCTCTTAAACTCTTAAGTGAAATTAACTAATCTTTTTAACTGAAGGTTCTCTTGCTTATCTTAACTCTCTTTGAAAGTGTTTAACTAACTTGATGAAGTGGCCCCGCGTTATTTAAGAAAGCTCTCCACAATTTTATGGAGATTTTAATATCTGGCATTAAGTATTGTTTTGAATAGTTTATTAGGCAGAGCTCGTCTTATTTCTAGATAAAATATGAATAAAGTTTTATATAATATTTATGTGGTCTTCGAAGCGAGATTTATGTAACGAATAAAAAAAAAGCGCAAGATTTCTATAAACCAAAAAATAAATATCTGTAATTGAATTCAAAGAATTCTCTAAAAGAAAAAGAGAACAGACGAACCCATCATTCTAATTTCAAATCATCATCTTTTGTAACAGAACACTATGACAGTAAAGTTAAGTCTTCTCTCAATCCTGCTGTTGTATCTGGTGACGTCATCGCATGGCGCCTTACCGTGCAAGTTACGGGTCCACCTTGCAAGGGCTGAGCAGACCGATGAGCATGGCCGCAAGTGCTGGGACACTGTGAAGGTTCCCGCTTGTGGAGGCAGATGTGATTCTAGAGAGGTAAGGCAGCTTTATTTATCATCATCATTACTAAGCCGAAAAACTTCAGATAAAAAATCATCATCTCCCTCGCCTTTTACCAACTATGTTGGGGTCGGCTTCCAGTCTAACCGGATGCAGCTGAATATCAGTATTTTACATGGAGCGACTGCCTATCTGACCTCCACAATCCAATTACTAGGTAATGCGATACCCCTTGGTAAGACTGGTTGTCAGACTTTCGGGCTTCTGACGACCCGTAACGGACTGTCAAAGATCCACGAATGATAGCCGGACCCAAGGGCTTAACGTGCTTTTCGAGGCACGGAGAGGTCTTGATATTTAAAGATGGTCACCCATCCACGGACCAACCGCGGCAAGCGTAGCTTAACCTGATCAATCGACCCGTGCGGCTATTATTACTTAGCCACAATAAATATCAAACATAAAATATCATTAGGGGAAGGTTGCTATGAATGGACCACATAACTTTACGACCTCATACCTCAAAAAGTGTAAGTGTTAAAATGAAAGCAGTTTATTATTTCTATTTCGTAGGACCTTTATTTATAATAATCAAACGCACAAACAATTCGGGCTTGCACTTTTTCCTATAAACGAAGAAAACAAAATCTTGAGCTGTTGCCTTCTTTGGACCATGGGCACCTTCAATGAACCACCAGGTTGCCATCAATGGACTTCGAGAAATTTGTTCTAGTGGTCCAATCGAGGCAACTAATTATAATTATCAATATTACAAAATTGTGACATACGAGGAGAGACAAACATTACTCATAACATACGACAAGCAAACAAACTATATTTATAGGCTACATAATTAGTATTTAATAAAAAAATTACATTTGGCACATTTAATGAGACCAACAAGTCATCAAAATTAAGATACAGTCTAAAGAAAGCTAAGGTCGCTTGTAGTAATAGCAATTGTTGCTTTCGGGACTCCATATATTCTGCTTGCTTCACTTAAACCAACTCTTTGTTTCCTTACTGATTCTAAAGCAAGGTTCATACTTGTTTCATTCCATGTAAAGTACTTCCTTTTTTCGGCGAAATTCTGGAATTTTAAATTTATAATGATTCTTCTATGGTTTTTTTCAGTAATTAGTGAAATACTCGGGACATATTCCCATAATTAAGTATAAGCAGAAAAATACAGTAAAAAGTTGCTATGATTGGACCGGTCCAACGGTGGAAGTCTCTTGGGGTCCATTGATGGCAACAAGGTATTCGTTAAGAAAAAATAAAATAAAATATACATGGTCATGATTAGACAAAATTGAATAACACTCATGGAATCACAATTAAATTGTCCAATAGTCCATAACAGTGCACGCAGACAAATATGAATGCAATGATACTTACGTCAAATTGTCCTGAGTGTAATAATTAGATTTTGACCGCCGCAAAGACAACGTCACACGTCTCTCCTCGCCACGTGACGCAACGTCACTGAGGTAAGAGGGGGGTGCAACTGAGTCGTCACGGTCAGTCACGGACTCGTTTCGACTAGTTTGGATATTGCTAGCTTGCACAGTTTTGGAAATACCTTGGTGGTCCAATGAAAGAGCTAGTCCAATGATCGCAACCTTCCCCTACGCCTCTTTTCCCCAAAGGAAGGGGGGTTAGGAAAAAATGTGACCTATTAGTACACTGTACACATACATTTTGCCAGTTATGTTTAAGTCCCATGTTATAGGCCATTTACACCAGCAGCCTTTGGGCTAATCATACCCAAAAAGCAAACAATGCCCTGCGAATAGGTACAATATAATACCTTTAGGGTGCTGTTGAGGCCCAGTAGAGGGCCTACGCCCGTCTACTAGGGCGCAGTTGCCACTTCAAATCCTTTTGTCTCCATCGGCCATCGGTTTTGCAAGAATTGTGCCCTGCCCACTGCCACATAAGTATGTCTGAGTACACTCTAGTAGTTAGTGAACAAAATAGTCCCATATTTAAAATTGATATAATGTACTGAATATCACCTTTAACACAATACTAAAGTTGAGTTTGAGTTTGTCCTCTAACTCTGACCCATAAGAAAATAAGAGGTCGGTACAAAAAACAGTGCTTAGTGGCATTTACTAATTAAACTTATTCGAAAGTATTACCTCACCATTGTGACCTATAAAAACTTTAACAATTACATGACAACCTATTAAAACAGAACATTAATTCTTAAAAAAAAAAAACTAACTTGAAATTGCCTTAGTTTATAACAATAATTATTTCCAAAAAAAAGCTGTTGTAAACTTTTGAACATAAAAATGTGTAGAAGTTTAAAAATAAAATGCCAGCGAGCTAGGCCGTGTCCTGACGTAAGCGATTGGCGTGCTAATACGCGATCGTCGCGTTCGCCGAAGCGTTCGGGTTCACCGAACAAAATGACAATGATCGTTTATACTACACTCCGTTGGTTTAGGTAGTTAACTTTTTCTTTTTTTTTTTTTCCTTTGGGATATCATCAAATGACCACTCCCGATTTGGGTGGAGCGGAAGGGTGTCAGGCTCTTACTGACTAAAACCCACCCGTGTTCCTTCCTTAGCCCTTTATGTTCCGGGCCAGCGGTAACCCTTTCGGACAATCCCGCTGACCCGGCAGGCTTCTAGATAGTTAACTTAAGGTAAACACAAACAACCACGTGATTAATGGGTGCCAAACCTTTTCATACAAATTTTATAATCATTTTATTTATTGAACCAAATATGAGAACCGAATATGCCAAAATTTCACTAAAGCCTATTCTTCCGCACTTTTACTATTTTTTTTTAGTTATTTTATAATATAATTAAGCCTCCTCCTTAAGTTTTGAGTTGAGCTGCATGATTACTGACTAATTCGTTCACTGACTAGACAGGTCGACTCAATCTGTATGGTTCTTTCCTCAAAAGACCATTTCAGACACCAATCTACATGGTCTTCACATGATCTGATCAAGATTATGTCTGGACTTTAAAAGAGGTGACCTCTGAGTTTGTTTCGGCCTTTTTTTCTCAGAGTAGTAAAATAGGAAACACCGACCTCACCTAGTTTTTAAAAATATGATTGACGTGTAAAAGTATTTGTACAAACCTACTTACAGAAATAAAATTATTTATCAAACATTTTGAATGAAAACGTCAAAAGTTTCATATGATACGGCAATATTTTGAGTGAATTTATACTAAACAAAAGAAACAGACTAAAAAAAGTAATACTTGTCACTTCAGTTGTCATGTCTTACGTCACAAATTTAGCAACTTTATCTAATTCGTTGTATTTTTTTAAAGGTTTAGAGACCCTCTCTTTTTGGGCTCTTTACAATAGACAGGTTCGAAAATATAATATTTTTAATGTAAATCCAACAATAAAATTGTTCTCAAGTCTTGTTTGAAATGTTTGTATAATCAATCGCAGATACCTAGTGCTTGATGAACAAATCATCATCATTTCCAGTTTGGGCCTGTCCTATACAAAAAAGAACCTATTAAAGCCAAAGTCGCGAGGTTCACAAACTTTACTTTTATCATAGCTCGAGGCTTCACCCTGTAGTTGTACCTACTGAATTTAAAATACAGGCCTCCCAGAACAATCCAATTTATTAACCTCATGTTTCATATTGTTGGCTCTTGTGCTAGAGGACTTCCTAGTACAAGAGCCAGGGCTACACTGATGTTTGTGTCTTGAAGTGAAAATAAACAAATTATTATTATTAAATTGGCACTCAAGTTTCGCAAACATTTTTATTTTTACATTAAAATTGGATTTTGTACTTTCAATGCTGGTTTTTTATTTTTTAAATCTGTGCGTAGGTAATTCTGACGAAGGGCGGATACGAAAATTGCTGATCGCTTCCTCTGACCGGATATTTATCTGCCAAAATACTTCTTTAGATGTTTTGAGTCCTTTTTTTTGTATTTTCGGATACATAAATAGTAAAAGGTTATTTGATAAGTAAAGTATTTAGGTCATTTTTTGGTCTTTGTAAAAAGATGTTAATTAAACGAAGAATTAGTTTCCGAATTTTTGTTAAGCCATGAGCAGGTTAAGAACGAAAAACCTGAACAACATGTAGTGAAATAGACAAAATTAATCATTTATTACTTTAAAATATACGAATTAGTTAGATAACATAACATAATAAGCCATCAATGTTCCCACTGCCGGGACACAGGCCTCCTCTCTGTGAGAGTGGGCCGTAATCCACCACACGGGCCCACTGTGGGTTGGTAGGTGTCAGATGTCTTCTGGTTCTAGGACATGCCGGTTTCCTCACGATGTTTTCCTGCACCATTTTTAGAGCAGTGTGGTGAAATAATCGCCGCTCAGGGTTTGAACCTACGACCTAAAACTTGTTAGTCGCGGTCGTCACCCACTTTTTATAAAATAAGTATAAAACCAACTGTAAAATATTTCCTAATAATTTTATCGTCGTACAAACTCGACTTTCTAATAAATGAGAAACACAAATTCCTATTAACATAATAACATGCGCTAAACATAAACAATACGAGATTAACAAAATGATTACAACACGGAAGCTTCTGGAACAGAACAGGAAATCGAGATCAGCCGGATGTTCCTCCATAGAAGCGTTATTGAAAATTACTAGGAGCCAAGAAACTAAGTCTGCCTTACAGAAGTACGGCGTGAAAAACGTGTGAGTTTTATGGACATTTTGTTCCATTGATCTTTGCCTCGCTGGTCTATTGGTCAAGTGCTAATACTGCACTGCGGGCCAATTGCGTAACACATTATCAATCGGAATCGGTTTCATTTTGACAGATCAACAACATTCATTGCGTTGTTTACGTGTTGAGTAGACAAATTGAAACTTATGAAGCAACTAGCTGCGCTCCGCGGTTTCACCTGCATAAGTTTCGATCCAGTGGGAATATCGGGATAAAAAGTAGGTAGTCTATATTGAATTTTATATGGGAAATTAGGTTTCTCCTAGTGACCACCAGGTGGCGCTATAACTTTTTCCCTTAAAAAATTCTAACGCGCTCGCAATCGAACGTGAGTGAAAAAACTCACACTAAAGCCTCAGGTCCTGGTTCCGGTTCCCAAGTCGGGTAAAGTGGTAGGTATTGGGGTTTTTCACCAGGAGTTTCTAGCGGTTCAGAAACTGCAAACACTGCAAACTGCAAAATAAATTTGCTAGTTGATGGCAATGGGCTTGCCCCTATTAACCCTTAGTATGCCGGAACGTATATACACGCGAGACACAATGGGTTTTTAATTGTTTCTGTAATTCCGGCATTCAACCGGTTAAGGGCTATGCCGTCAGTCAGCGCACACTAGCCGCTATACCGCGGCATTCTAGCGGCTCGGCTTCCCCGCTTCTCTACCCCCGCCGCCTCACCCCGCGGTACGTCACAACGAGCGCTGGAGTCCTTGGCATGCCGTTGCCTACCGCAGGACGCCACGGCATCCGCGACGCGCGGGAGCCCGTGGCACTTATCTCCTTTTCTAAATGACAATCTTGAACCTACCTACTATCCTACCTCAAAAATGGTGAAGGGAAACACCGTGAGGAAACCAGTGTGTCCTAGAACCAAAAAATCGGAGACATGTGACATGGGCCCACGTGGTACATCCTGGCCCACTCCCTCTCACAGAGAAAAAGCCTGTGTCCCAGCAGTGGGAATATTATAGGCTGATTACGCTAATCATGAACATACAACTGCTTAAATTTTTCATTCTCCAACTGTATATAACATGCGATAACTTTTATTTGCAGAGCTGTTATATTTTGAGTTCAAAGTTTATTTTTGTATTAAAAATAATTTCTCTTCTCAGAATAATCTCGTGTTATAACAAAAATATTCAGTAGGTACTCCGAATGAATAAAAAAATACATTTTTGAAGGAAGACGAAAGCTTTTTCTAAGAAAAATTCAAGGAATTCTAGAAATACCTACTGGTCTAAGGTTTAAATACTTTTTTAATTGCAAAATTATGTTCACTGAAAGAAAATTGTTACAACCTGTGCATGGTAGGAGTTGCGCTCCTTAGAGAAATTGTACGTACTAGCTCCTACCCGCAACTTTGCCCGCGTGGTAGTCGATTATACTATAAAACATACCCTATGGCAATGTGTATCTTTGGCGTGAAATCGGATCAGTACTTTCAGAGATTAACTCCTACGTCCAAACATAAGTTTAGATATTAAA
This sequence comes from Oligia fasciuncula, assembly GCA_963082905.1. Classification (NCBI taxonomy): domain Eukaryota; kingdom Metazoa; phylum Arthropoda; class Insecta; order Lepidoptera; family Noctuidae; genus Oligia; species Oligia fasciuncula. The sequence goes on along the minus strand of OY720395.1, from coordinate 6,368,226 downwards.
TCAACTCATCTGCCTAGCCTTTTCCCAACTATGTTGGGGTCGGCTTCCAGTCTAACCGGATGCAGCTGAATACCAGTATTTTACATGGAGCGACTGCCTATCTGACCTCCACAACCCAGTTACTGGGTAATACGATAACCCTTGGTAAGACTGGTTGTCAGACTTTCGGGCTTCTGACTACCCGTAACGACTTTCAAAGATCCACGAATGATAGCCGGGACCAACGGCTTAACGTGCTTTCCGAGGCACGGAGGGGTCACGGTATGTAAAGATGGTCACCCATCCACAGACCAACCGCGGCAAGCGTAGCTTAACCTGATCGATCGACCTGTGCGGCTGTTATTATATTATTATTAGTTTATTATAGAGGGGAGGGGCCCGTGGCGCCCCTCCCCTCACAATCAATCAACTAAACCCCCTGGCCTATGACCAGCAGTGGACGTCTTTCGGCTGAAATGATGATACTATTAACTAAACACTGATTTTACGTTTAAATTGCCGAACTGGGCTGGATGGTGGGGATATTGGCACAAAAGTACCAACATCACACACTACAACGCGCAACGCAACGGAGCGCGGGAAACGGAGCTACGAGTAATCTCTCCGCGCGAAAGTGCGTTTTTATTGAATTTGTATGTAAAAAAACCACTCACGGGGGCGCGTTAACTTCGCCCCGTCGTCGTCGCGTGGCGCATTGTAGTGTGTGATCCGCCTAAGCGCCTGGAACGTATAAAGGCAACTTATAATCCAAATAACTTCTGAGCACTGCAGCTATTATTACAATAAATCAGAAAAGAAAATTCCGATAGAATTTTCCGCAGCAATTTGCAAAGTATCAAAAGTGTTGGTCGCGATTTAAATTTAACTTCTCACGCGAAGTGTGCTCATAAAGTCAAGTGGATAGGAGAGCATCTTTCATCGCAACTCATTATTTATTAACTGCGTTTACATTCAGTGAACCGTGCAAAAAATCTTCGAATTGAACACGGATTAATTATACGGTTCCTACACGGTTTTATACGGTTTTACACGGTTTGTACGGAGCAAGTATGTTAGGTTGGAAAATAATTTTGATACAGGGAATAATGATAGCGTATAATCTATATTAATAATAATGCTGTAGAGTCTGTTTGTTTGAACGCAGTATTTTATATATATTTAAATCTGGCGCCACGTAATCGAAAACGGTCTGGATTGGCTAAACTTAAGATGACGTCATGATTTAGTAAATTTGAACAGATGACTTTTGTCTAGTATCTCGACCGTTTCAACGTTTGTTTACGTGAATCGTGACGTGACGACGCCATATTGTTAAAGATAGCGTTTTGGCGGCTTATTTAAACAGTACATTTTTATTTACTATTTTTTAAAAGAAATACATTATGCAATTTGAAGTAATAGGTTTTTGTGGGCTCCTTAGACACCATTAAATAATCTGAGATGTTTATCAGAAACCAGTCAAATAGCCTATTAGGGTGCAGGTGTTTCCCGCGACTTTGACGATATCGTCAACCCAGCGCGCTTGGTTTCTTTGGCCTACTAACCTAACCTCACATCATTTGCAAGCTATCAATCATTTTATTATTATTGTTGGTGTGTAGCCATACGGTCCTACGCCTTATGTATATATAATGCATTTTCCAAAATAGATAAGATGACATGGATGAGAGAGCATTAATCAATTATTTTACTGTTATGTTAAAATCATCTAAAAGAACAATATTTGAATTCAGCGAATATCGAAGATCATTTTCGTATAAACATTCCGTATTTACAATTGTAATTGCTCTGATTAAGGCTCGCAACCAAAAACCAAGCAGGCAATTAATAATACATTCTTCTCTCATTCTTTCATTGGAAATTGTATGCCTCGTTTTCATTAAAACGAATGCGTTTTTAAATAAATAAAATACAGTTAAAACATTAACATACAGGGTTATTTCACAATAATCTGCCCCGTTGGTGTCGTGGTTGCAGGCGCGACTGCTGAGCGTCGGGTTCGATTCCCAGGTTGGGCAAGTGTTAGTGTTGTTGTGGCGGCTTCACGGATGAGTGCTAACGCGTGCCCGTGTTCCCGCCGTAAGCGGCAGAGGAGGACACCGTGGAGTTTTAGTGGGTTAGAGTACATAACTGCACTTTCTCCCCGTGGTAGTGCAGAATGCATTTCACCACGATAAAAAAAAAGTGTTAGTGTTTGTTGGGTTGTTCCAATTACTACTACTTACTATTAAATTTGCCTATAATCACCACTGCTGGGACACAAGCATCCTCTCTGAGAGAGGGAGTGGTCTGTAATCCACCACTTGGGCTCAGTGCGGGTTGGTAGATGTCACATGTCTTCGAATTTATTGGTTCTAGAACACGCTGGTTTTCTTCACTATTTTGAAAGGTGTTCAAATAATTTACACGAAGTAAAGCGCCTGTCAAAGTCCGAACCTTAGACTTAGACCTACAACTCGAAAGTCGCGGTAGTTACCACTGTTGCTCTTATTTGTTTAATGAAGTAGGATTCGTTGGTTATCGCTGATACAACGTAATTAATCGATTGTTGCTGGTTCGTCGTGAAACCAGCAACAATCGCGGTTTGCGACAATCACGAGAATTTGTGAATTTCAGATCTGTTAATTTTTTGTTGTGTTTACGTTGTTTATTTTTGCTTTCACCAAAACATCGAAAAAAGTTATTAATCCGCCGTTTATTAATATGGGGTTATCCCTTATTAATAAACGGCGGAGTGAAATGATGCCAAACTTTTCGGACTCCGAAAAATTTATGGTAGGTAAATCTAAAGTTAGGTACAGGTTGTAACTTAGATAATTCAGCGTATATAAGGTCAGTGTTTGCAATCCCACTCATTCGTGTAGAAGAGCCGAGCAAAGACAGAGGACCAGCCGATCGATTCTGTAAAAATCTCACCGTGAAAACTTAGGTGAAGTGAGTTTGTTTTTGCTAGGAATTGACACTATTGACAGCTCACTCCACGCTCACACACATATTTTTCTGATTTTGTTTACTGTAGTCGATCATATACTTTTAGGCATTATAAAACTTGCGTTTTTTGCGTATAGGTCCTGTGTAGTATAAAGTTAAAGAAAAAAACAGCAGCTGGATAACAGTGTAGCCGAGGACCGACATAAATGGCGAGAGAATGGAGAGGCTTATGCTAGTATCAGTAGACCACATTGAGTGAGAGCTGGTGAAGACTTACGTAATATTTTGATGGCGTATTTATTATAATAATAATAAATTCTTTATTACAAGTAACTATGAGACTCATACAGTGTTAGTAACAATAAAATAAACTTACAACTATGTTAGTGATACAATTACAACAACAATTACACAAACACACCAAAACAATCATTGCTTCCGCACTCCAGCTGAGATACTGGAGCAACGACTTACAATACAGCAGTCCAGCCTATCTGCAATAACTCCCAGGATGCTGTTGGAACTGGCTCGCACCCTGCGCACCAAGGACGCACATCTTTTACGCATTAACGCATAAAAGCAATCAACACGCAATTCCGCAAACATCCCTGATGCGCTACAGAAGCGAGGCAGCCCCATCAACACCCTGAAAGCATTATTGTATTGTACGCGAAGGGCACTGTACGATCTTTGCGTAAAATGTACCCACAGGCTACAGGTGTAAAATGAGGAACAGAAGGCCCTGAAAAGTGTTTTTTTAACCTCTGTAGAAGCACGCTTAAACCTGCGGGCAATCATATTCGCTCTGACCGACAGTGCCCTCCGCTCTCTCTCGATATCGTCATCATCCTTGAGGCTAGTGGTCAAAACATGCCCAAGATACTTGAAAGAGTGCACTCTCGATAACGGTACACCATTTATCATTATTGGAGGCACCGTTTCAGGACATTTTCCACCAGCCCCAAACAACATCACGACACTCTTTTTTACATTATATAATAGGCCATGAGCACTGGCGTACCTCTCACACACACTCACCAGTTTCCTCAGGCCACAGACTGAGGCACTGAGCAGCACCATGTCATCTGCATAGCTAATGTTGTTGACACATATGCCATCAATATAACATCCGACTCTGGTGCTACTCAGCTCCCCAATCAACTGGTCCATATATAGGTTGAAGAGTGTAGGAGAACTCAGACCCCCCTGCCTCACACCTGACTCAAGACCATATGGACTCGAGTAAGCCCCGTATACTTGATAAATAATTTTTCGCAAAAGTAAAAACAATACTGAACATGTAAACAATGCTGGATTGGCAAAAGTTTTATAGCTTTTTCTTTTAGAAATACAGTCAATTGAAAACTTCCACCTTTAGAATAAACTGTGGAACGGTTTTTTTGTTTGGTCTTGTAAGTCTTCCAGGGTACATTTTTTTTTTAAAAGAGCAAAAGTCAACATTCGCTATCAGTCGCTTGAAATATTTTTAGCCTTATTGTCTATGGGTTTCTGAATTTCTACTTGACTTACATTGATATATTTTCTGATTTACAGTATATGTTATCTTCCAGAAGAAATTACATGACTTAGCATATATGTATTTCAATTTACAAGACAATGGCGCCGATTCTGTTGTTCACAAACTAAACTAAATTTAAGTTCATGCATCTTTTTCTTTCTATTTCATTATGAAAAGGACAGAAGATAAATATTAGTTTAGTCCTGTCAAATTAAGATACTCTGTAGACAATTTAGACGAGATTAAAAAATGGCTATTCAAAATACGTCAATTTACGTCAGCCGCTGACTAATTTGACAGGACTAAACTAATATTTATCTTCTGTCCTTTTCTTAATGAAATAGAAAGAAAAAGATGCCTGAACTTAAATTTAGTTTAGTTTGTGACACAACAGAATCGGCGCCATTATCTATCTAATTTAAAAGCTAACAGTCTTGAAATAATATTAATATAATATGTATGTATATGCGCACACACGCATGAAAACTCACACACGCGCATGAACATACACACATACACCCTCACACACCACACTCACTCAAACACGTACACATACACACAGACAGATGCGAAACACACCCACACACATATTTAATTGCATGATACAGTTGTTTTTTTATTATTTACTCATTGATTGATGGATTTTCCTTGCATAGCCGTCTGTTAATTATCATTTTGCCAATCTTCACAAGTAACACGTACCAGAGCCAATTAGTACAGACGCCAGCACATCAAGCTACTGCAATCTGTCAAATTTCTTTAATAGATTTTCAACTTTATCGCTAAGTCATAAGGTTCAAAGTTGATTGGGAAAATTTGACAGTTTCGGGTAGTTTGATGTGCTGGCGTCTGTACCTAGGGATCGAAACTGTGTCTCTTAGACACAGGCTATTTTGTAGTCTAGCTAGGAGTACAGAGCTTCACCCACCTTATTGTGGACTACAATATTCTGTGCTGTATTATTATTTAAGTAAAAAGTTGTAAATCTACAATCGGTTTATTTAAAAAAAAAAAAAAAAAATATTATTTCCTTTATTTCACTAAATACATATAAAATACATTTTTAAATATTAGAATAAAAAAACATGTAAATATATAAAAAATTGTTGCCCACCGGTATCGGGATCAGGGTCTGAGCTACAGGTCAGGGCTCCAGAGAGAGGAACCTCCTGACTATGCGAGCCGTGTCCAAAAGTACTGTTTTCTGAATGAAGCCAACCAATTTATTATTATTGTTATATGTATAAAAGGGCAGGGGAAGAATCATAGGGCATCAAAAAATTCGTCCCCATCGCTGTTGACAGGAAAAATGCCCAAAAGGCTGGTCGCATTGCCAAGTTGTTTGACAATCCAAATTCTTTGGCCAAAAAATAGTCCAGCCCAGGTTACGTAAAGAGCCAAGCGGTTGGTTGACCGGCTTGGCGAAGTCTCGAAAAAACTAATTAGGCACTCGGATCATGGCCTTAGTGTTTTAGCCCCAAACAGCTCGAACATCATCATCACCAACCTTTTCCCAACTATGTTGGAGTCGGCTTCCAGTCTAACCAGTTGCAGCTGAATATCAGTACATTACATGGAGCGACTGCCTAGCTGACCTCCACACCCCAGTTACTGGGTAATACCCCTTAGTAAGACTGGTTGTCAGACTTACGGGCTTTTTACGACCTAAAACGACTGTGACATTGAATCCATCTTTATTTTGCAAAAGAGATCGGTCAGAGTCATTTATAATCTACGTTGCCGTCGCCGCGAATCTCTCAGGGAACATTTTAAAAGGATTAATATTATGACGGCACCTTGCCAATTCATTTATGTAAATATTATAAGAAAAAATCTACATCATTTTAATAACATAAGCGATAGACATAATTTTAATAGGTACTAGAAATAAAGATAAAATACATCAACCATTCTTCAGATTAGCCAAAGTAGAGAATACATCTTTGATGGGGTACTGTGTTAAATGTTACAATAAAATACCTTGTGATACCTTGTGACACAATAAACGTACACTTTGTAAACAAGCATACTATAAATTAGAAGATTATATCCAAGATAAGAACGCTTGCCCATGGCTAAATAATAACAGTCGCACAGGTCGATTGATCAGGTTAAGCTACGCTTGCCACGGTTGGTCTACGGATGGGTGACCATCTTTACATACCGAGACCTTTCCGTGCCTCGGAAAGCGTTAAACGTTACGCCGTTGGTCCCGGCAGTCACTCGTGGATCTTTGACAGTCGTTACGGGTCGTCAAGGCCCGAAAATCTGACAACCAATCTTACCAAGGGTTGTATCACCCAGTAACTGGGTTGTGGAGGTCAGATACCCTCGACGCGATTGGGCCGGTCCTGCGAGACTGGCTCGAGCGGTCGCACGGGTTCCTATCCTTCCGTCTGGTGCAGGTGCTGTCCGGACACGGTTGCTTCGGATCGTACCTGCACCGTATCGGGCGGGAGGAGACGCCGTCGTGTCACGACTGTGGCGCGGCGGAGGACACGGCGCAGCACACTCTCGAGGTGTGCCCGTCGTGGTCCGAGCCGCGCCGCAGTCTCACCGCGGCGATCGGAACGGACCTCTCGCTCCCCGGCTTGGTCAACGCCATGCTAGGGGATGAGGGGTCCTGGGCGGCAGTCGCCTCCTTCTGCGAACACGTCATGTCCCAGAAGGAGGCGGCGGAGCGCGTGCGGGAGGAAGACCCTCTCGCGGCGCCGCTCCGAAGGCGGAGGAGGGGTCGAAGAAGACGTCAGTATGACAGTCATCTCCGACTCCTCCCAGGGGGAAGCCAGCAGGCGACGAGTGCGGGGGCACCCTCGCCTGCATTGCACAGGCTTCCACCAGTGCCGGACGGGAATGGCCAGGTGTTCCCGGCCATTCCCGTAGCCCCCCAGACGGGGGGACATGCGGGGCCCGCCAGCTAGGCGGGCATGCGCCGGGGGGGTTGTGGATGCAAAGGCTGAGCCGGATTCCCATGACCTCCCCATCAAGGCGATGAGGGAACACCGCTGAGTTTTAGTGGGTATACTGCCACCCTGGCAGGGAGTCCCACATACTCCGTCTCTTCCCCCGACGAGCGGAGATGCGTAAAGTCATTCCTCAGCGAAAAAAAAAAAAAAAAAAAAAACAATATAGTTGGGAAAAGGCTAGGCAGATGATGAAGAACGTTTGGAAACATGCTGGTCCTGCTCCATAGGACAATCTAGAGTCTAGACAAAATCAAACTGGTTGCTAATTTAGTTGTAAAATGTATTCTTTTTTGACATTGATTTAGATACTGTAATTACTTTAACTCACACCTTTATTACTTGTTTTTTTTTTTTTTTAATGAAAATTGTTTACTTTTAGCATGTTTGTAAATATGTGAGCACCATGTATCTATCAGATAATTATTTTATATCATGGTTTAATTTTTAATTCTTTTACCTATCGTGGTATAGGTAGTAGTTTTGTTTAGGTGCATCGTCTTCACATATTATTAATATATAATTAATCTATGCAAAATATTATACAACATTGTAAAAGAGTAAGACTGCCTGTCCACCGGAGCGGAGCGAGGCTGGGAGCGGAGAAACGGAGAAATATTAACCAATAAATTTGCACAAAATATCCGCTCCTCTTCAGTGGAAACCCTATTGGGAATCCTATTCGTTAATATTTTCTCCGTTTCTCCGCTCCGCAGCCTCGCTCCGCTGCGGTAGACAGGCAGCCTAACGGCCTAGCCTAATTTTCCATACGAAAACTACCTTTTGGAAGGGGCGAATAGAATCAATTTTATTTAATTGTAATTTTTGACGTTCAAAAGTACCTTTTATATGTGCTTATTTGAAATAGTGCTTTGACTTTGACTGTCAAATATTCACGAATAACAGCCGGGACCAACGGCTTAACATGCTTTTCGAAGCACGGACTCGAACATATAAGTCCCAATAAGATTGGGGTAGGTACATTATAACTTAGGACCATTAACCTTCCTTAATCATCTTTGCCAAAAAAATACATGGCGCATTAATAAAGTATTTCTTCTTTATATTCGTTCCATACACACATGTTTTTCCAATATCCTGGGGTGTGTGACCCATTATAATACGCACGTATATTTAGGATTCATGGCCGATTCCCTATAACAAAAGTTAAAATGCTATTGATCCTTGCTCGGAAATCAGCGATCATTGCCTCCACCAACCAAGATCTATTGTCGTATGTTTTATATTAAAAAGCCATTTTTTGTTCGGTTTTTATGTAGCTTTGTATTCTGAATTTGCAACACCTACAGTTCCTTCGAAACACAGTAGCAGGGACATCGACGCACGTCATGTTACCATAGATTCAGAACATAAATAAAATAAATAAAAATAAGTTTATTAACGCTAAGGTTTTTGTATATACAAAGCTAGGCAACAAAGCATAGGAACATTAAACTTTGGGAAACAAAGGTGGCATAAATAGTGAAAACCCTGCCTCCTAAACTAGGGAGGACCCTGTGACTTAGGAGTCAGTATTACATGATTCTGAAACCCCTTGCGTTGAAATTTTTCGTCGGTTATTAAAACCGCATAGGTATTGGACTTTTCTATGAAACGGCAGTTTTTTTTTTCTTTAAACCGTCGTTTAGAATCATTTGCTGAAATTATGGTTATTATTCATCATAATTGATGTATTTTTTTGTTTTTAAATGACTGTCCTACTTTTATTGATTCACAGAGTCTTGACACAGAAACAAATAAGATTGGTATTTTTCCTAAATTGAAGTTTGAACCAAATCGCGAGCAAAACGTAGTAAATAACAATTCATATTATATTGCCCATTATTACTTTATATACAACAATATCTGGAACGCAAACGCAGGATAAAGCTACGCCAAAAGTTTTTGGCTAAAATCATTGTCCGAGTTGCCAAGGGGAGCACATTGATATGCCTGCACTAATATATTATTCCAAAGAGTGGAGGCATGGTATATTTTCGTTTATTCTGTGGAATCACTCTGCAAGCCAACTTAGGTGATATATGTTTGTTTCTACGAACTTTATTTTGTACCTACACCGTGTACACTTTGTCGAAGCTTCATCCGCACTTAAGTTGAGAAACATACTGTTCGTAAATTGAAACCTCTTGCTTTTTAGGGCTCCGTACTCAAAGGGTAAAAATGGGACCCTATTACTAAGACTCCACCGTCCGTCAGTCTGTCTGTCACCAGGCTGTATCTCATGAACCGTGATAGCTAGACAGTTGAAGTTTTCACAGATGATTAGAATAGATTTTAGAATAGATTTTTATTTTCTTACCACAAATTACAGCTTAAAGTAAAATTAGTCTACAGATACAGTTTTGTACTTAATTTGTGGAAGACTGGCGCCTAAACTAAGTTTTTTAAAAAACCTGTAAGTCAGGTCACCAGGCCCCCTTAACAATTTATAAAATGATGTATTTCTGTTGCCGCTATAACAACAAATACTAAAAACAGAATAAAATAAATATTTAAGGGGGTTCCCATACAACAAACGTGTTTTTTCGGCGTTTTTGCCTTGTGGTACGGAACCCTTCATGTGCGAATCCGGCTCGCACTTGGCCAGTGGCCAAAATTATTCAAATTGAGTGTAATAGTTTGTTACGCAATTACGGTGCCGATTTCAAAAATTCTTTCACTAATGGAAAGTTATTATTACCAAGCGTTATAGGATACATTTTATGTTAAAACAATTTTCGCGCGGACGAAGTCGCGGATAGAAGCTAGTATTAATTAAAATATTTAGATAATAAAATGTTTAGGTGTTATAATTTATTTATTAAAACTGTATGCACATGGCAAGTAAAAACTGTACAAAGGCGGACTTAATGCCTTGGGCATTTTCTACCAGTCTACCTTAGGGTGATGCAGAGACAATACGCAGTAGGTGCAACAACAGAAAACAAATAAGAAAATATATATATCTAAAATATAAAAATAAATACATATATAAATAATACATACCAAGGCCCATGGCTAAATAATAACAGCCGCATAGTCGGTCTATCAGGTTAAGCCAAGCTTGCCGCGGTTGGTCTGTGGATGGGTGACCATCTGTACATACCGAGACCCCTTCGTGCCTCGGAAAGAACGTTAAGCCGTTGGTCCCGACTGTCATTCGCGGACCTTTAACAGTCGTTACGGGTGGTCAGAAGCCAGAAAGTCTGACAATCAGTCTTACCAAGGGGTATCATTTATTACCCAGTAACTGGGTTGTGGAGGTCAGGTAGGCAGTCGCTCCATGTAAAATACTGGTACTCAGCTGCAGCCGGTTAGACTAGAAGCCGACCTCAACATAGTTGGGAAAAAGCTAGGCAGATGATAATGATGACATACATAGGTACCAACAAAATAATAAAAAAAAGTTATGAGAAACAAGAAAACCTACAACAAATTAATTCTGAGACGAATCTGCCAACTTTGTACTGAATGGATATACGAGTTCTGTAACTGTTAAAATACCCTCAGGAATACCACAAGTATCCCTTTTGGGCCCTTTACTTTTTATAATTTTTATAAATGACATTGGTTCGTGCTTTACCCGTTCCAAGATAATTCTTTATGCCGATGATATGAAAATGTTATGCCCCATATCAGAACTTTCCGACTGTTTTAGTTTACAGCGGGACTTAGATGGACTTCAAGATTATTGTCTCCTTAATAAACTCGAACTGAATGTCTCTAAATGTTTTGTTAGTACATATACACGCAAACCATATCCAATCACGTTTCAGTATAAGTTACACAATACTAATATAAACAGGATAAGTGTCATTAGGGACCTGGGTGTAACATTTGACTCTAAGTTACTCTTTGATGCACACATCGAAAGCATTGTTAATAAAGCTTCCAAAGCACTTGGATTTATACTGAGGTTATCAGCGGATTTTAAAAACGTTAAAACGTATAAAATCCTTTATTGTGCTTTTGTCCGCAGCCATTTGGAGTACGCCTCACAAGTGTGGAACCCTAGTTATAATATTTATATAGACAGAATTGAGGGAATTCAAAAACGGTTTCTTCGTTTCTTACAGTACAAGACTAGGAAATATACTCCCAATTATGTAGCTCGATGTAAGAGGTTTCATATCTTGCCACTGTACGAGCGCAGACGCATTGCTGATATGACGTATTTATTTAAAATCGCAAATGGTACTATAGATTGTCCTGAGCTTTTAGGCAGTTTAGGGTTAGTTACACACTGCAAAATATTTCGCAAACCTAGCTTGTTGCATGTCCCTCATTCCAAGTCCGCGTACAGGCAGAATTCGTTTCTAATTCGTGCGAGCAGAAGTTTTAATGAACTTATTAGCGAACATGATTTGGACATTTTCAATACCAGTGTTTCTCGGGTTAAGCATTTGTTGGTGAAAAGCTTCTTTACGGATAAGTAATATTGTTAGCGTCTAAGTGGTTTCTAGTTTATACCTATTAATCGATCGTGTTATTTTATTATGTTATTTTTGTTATTTTGTTTCCTAATTTATGTTAGAGGTATTTTGTACCGACCTTTTTTGTTGTATTTTTTGTTTCAAGTGTTTATTAGTGGAAACTTGTAAATGGCCTTCAGATGTATATTGTTTAAGAGCACTGTTTAATTTAGCTGTAAGTATCCCGAACAGAATAAAATAAAATAAAATAAAATGTGTTCTCGAGCTTTCACTTTAAATGTGAACATATTAGTTACCGTCCTGACATAATTGTGGTTTAAATAAATAAATAATAATATAAGTAAATATTTTAACCAACACCATTGAGTCTCATCTCTGTGAACTGTAAATCATAGTAAAGTGAAACATTAGTTATGAGCGTTTACGACTTACGGCATTTCATACAAAATTTCAAGCCCTTGTTTTTCGAAATGAATGAATGAATTTTAATAAATTTTAAAATGTCACTTATGAACATTTTCGAAATATCTTAAGTATTTAAAAAAAGATAACTGGAAATCTCTGTTTCTGTGGAAAATTTAAAATCGGTCTAATTTGGCTGTAGCACTATTTGTCGAAAAATTTCTTAAGTAACTTTTTAGACCTTTGTATTCTGCTTGCGTATGAAGTTTCATTAAAATCGGTTCATTGTTTTCGAAAAACAAGGGCTTGAAAGTTTGTATGAAATGCCGTACGTCGTAAACGCTCTTATACCTACAAAATAAAACAACATGGCGTATTACCTCCTCTGCAATGAGTTAAATCATGCTAATTACTCAGTAAAATATGTTAATTTGATAGCATGCCGATTCATTGAATGCAAAATAATTATATCGCTATCAATAAACCGCGAGGATCGTTCATTGCGCGTAATTAAACAAATAATAACTGCTTATGACATTAATTAATACTTGAATGTAACAGATTCTTTGTTAGAATAATTAGCCGGTACCCGCAACCAAAGGTGAACGTCCACTGGTCCACACCAGCCGCAACGCACGCACGGCACGCAACGTATTGAAGGGATTTGCCAATGGCATGCGTCTCTTCTTAGCTTAGATTATGTTTATTCTATTCTATTGTCGATGTTTGAGATTATACAAGTCTTCATATCTTTCTACTAATATAATTAAAAGTTTCTTACCTCAATTATAAACAAAATAACGTGCGTCAATAAGCGATGCACGCGGCGAACTAATCCATGTGACGTCACCAGCACGCAACGCATTTTTTTTCATATTATAGTGGACGCGGTGTTTTATGAATATTCATACCTACAAAGCAAACCAAAATCCGCGTGCCGTGCGTGCGTTACGGCTGATGCGGACCAGTGGATATTTACCTTTAGTCAGCGTGAATTTTGATTAGGGTTACCAGATGAATTTCCAATAATAAACTTATCAATTTAGTTATAACCAGTAACGTGAATACGTCCGAGATTCTGCCTCGTGTGCACATCCGCACTTAAAGAAACAGTCATTAGTTTAACAGCGGTCCATAGAATTTTTTTCTGTACGAGTCGTGTATGAGTGGCGAGGGCGCCTCGCGGCGTGTCGAAAAAAATTTAGGTACATAGTGATGACGTAACCTTGGGACGCGGGACACGTTGCTGGATAAGTATACCAACACCATACCACGCTTGGCATAAGGCCGTAAGCACGCGGCGTATTTTAAACGCGCAGACGACACGCGTTTTAGGAATGCGCGTCTTCGGCGCCATAAGCCGTGTACGCGCTAACGAACAAAACATGCTGAACACGAACATATTGGATCGCCACGAATATTTTTGACGAACACAGTGTTATGTTTGTTAGTGGTACGCACTTGCGAACAAAGTGTTCGATGTTCGTGTTCACCATGTGGTGGCTATAGAAGATGCTGATTGTTTTGGGATCGAAGTCGTCTGCGCGAAGAAGGACTTCGAAGTACGAAGGTGCGAAGGTTTTCGATATCGGAAAACCAGTTATGGAACTCAAGTGCAGAACACCTGATAAAGCGCAGTGATGGCAGGTGGAGTAGGGCCGTTTTCTCACTACGTGAAACCAACACAACATCAACACAACATAATGTTGTGACAACTCCAACCGCCATACTAATGTATGCGCCGTGTTCTCACACACGAGGACAACACAACAGCAACACAACTTTGAACCAACAATTCTTCTATGTTGTCTTGTCCGCTTTCATAGAGGAAAAATATTAGTAGGGAAGTTGTGTTGATGTCGTGTTGGTTTGGCGTAGTGAGAAAGCGGCCTAAGGCAGTGACCGAGAGTTGCCTAAGGAGTGGCAGAAAAAGTGTCGGTCGTTCGGCGGCGAGATGGGCGGACGACATTGTTGCCATCGCGGGTATAACATGGATGAGGCTGGCACAGGAGCGTGGAGATTGGCACAAGAAAGAGAAGCCTATGCTCAACAGTACCTAGGTGCAGTCAGGCTGTGGATGATGATGATACTAACGCCGAGAGTAATTCATAAAACTTTAATTAAAAAAAAGAGTATTAAATGTGCTGGTATATGTCTGTCAAATTTCTTCAATAGATTTTCAACTTTATCGCTAAACCATAAGGTTCAAAGTTGATTGGGAAAATTTGACAGTGACAATTTGACAGCTTGATGGCGCCTGTAACAGCATTTGCTATACAGTTAACGAAACCCACATGATAATTCCTATTATTATACTTATAACACTTATTCACTGTAATTCTTAACACCTGTATCTATTTCTGTACCTATGATCCACAAAACATGATTGATTGATTGAACAATACTCTGTTGCATCATTAAATCCGTATCGGATTTTCTAGCTGATACATTTTAGTTGTGTATCAATGTTTGTACCTATGTTTGATGATGAACTGCATCAATGTTTGCATGTCAAAATGGTAGAATGTATCTACAAGAATTCTTTAATATTATTGTAACCACCTTATTAAAAATACCAACAATCTGAGCAAATAAATGAATATTCTATTCTATTCTAATATACGGACTTTTGTAAAACTTCCCAAAATAGTACTTACGTATTTAATCATTACTTGATAAAAGAGTTTTATGCCAAGTTTCTACGACATCCTACCTAGGTCCTTACGATATTTCATAAAGACATTACACCCACAGGCCGCTGGTTTCACAAAAAGTATTTATAATAATTATTAGAGTATTCTTCAGATTTCAGACTGGGAGTTTCCGTTCAAGAAGTCTCACCACCCCGTCTGTGTGTATGGTGGTCGCCGGCCACTGATGGTACGTCTGCGTCACTGTGACCCTAGTGTGGCCATGGGCACTGATGTCTTCCACTATATTGCTGCGGAAGATTGCCGATGCAAGGTAATTAAATAAACGTCATCATAAAAATCTTTCATTTCAGCTGTCTCGTTGGTCAACCTCAAAAAACGAGTCTTTGGTCAACTGGACTCACTCGGAACTGGACCTGCAGGTCCAGTTGACGTAATCATTTATTTTCTGTATTTTTATTGGTTAACTGGACCCACATTCAAACTTAGAAGCACATCGTTAAACGGTAAAGCTCCGCGCGTGACCGATGGGGTCACGAAACAGTAGAAAATCAATTGTGTCTCATTAACGGACCTTAATGAGTTAATGCTGAGTATAAGGTCCTGAGACGGTAATAATGTTATTATTAAAAGAGTAACCGTGGAGCTTCTGTTTCATAAGTGCCCATGTCATGTGAAATAAAATATTTTTATTTTGTTATTTCAGTGTTTACACTAGCAATTATTCAGTAGCCTGGAGTCAGAATTTGTTGGTTCATGTAAATGGCTCGCCTCTTAATACCTGGCAAATTGGGACTTAAAATAATTGGCGAAATGAAGGTGTACGTTAGGACCACTTTCTATCCCTGCGTAAAAAGTAGGTGTTTTTGTGTTAAGTATCTTTCTTCCGCGTTGAAAACTTTATGAATGTGTTACCTCCTAACTCCTGGGAAGGCTATACGATTATGTCAGACTCCAACAAAGTAAAATCGTAGGTAGCCGTCTTCACATTCCAGGACTTGAATGTTCCAGTTAGAACTGTGATGCTTTTGGTACGATACGGGCGACTATCACAAGCCATTGCAGTTCATCGTGCTAGCTCTTGTTTTTTTTTTTGCGTTTGGGAAATCATCTAATGACCCCTTCCACTCTGAGTGGAGCGGAAGGGAGTGTCAGACTCTCTCCCTGAGCCGTCCCGTCACCTCCTTCGCTAGCATGACTGCTTCGCAGAAGGAGGTGACTGCCTCCTACCCCCTTTCACCCCCGGACCATGCCTTGCACCAGGCCCGGACGCGAGAGGTCACCGCCGCTGCATCGTGCTAGCTCTCATGTCAATTTTACCTACCATACCTCTATAAAAGGTAGGTATTAAAGTAGATGATAAAACTCGTTTGGAAAAAATCAGAAAGCTGCTGAGTCATTTAAAAATGGCCATACTGAATTATTGAACAAAAACCCATTCGCTCGACTTAGAACTAGAATCAAGGAGCTCATTAGTGGTTTATAAAAGCTTGGTATCATAAGGCCAATGAGGCGTTGGTTTTTTCTTCGAAAATTAGCATACAAATGGCCGACCGTCTTCGTAAGTGGCATAAGAAGCGACTAAGTGCCCTTTTACAGTTCCGATGGCTGCCGCGTCGCTGCGAGGTCGCGGAAACGTCGCGAAGTCTGTGTAAAGCTAGTAAACTAGTAGCTATTAGAGTCTAAATATGCGCTGGTATGCCTGATAAGTATTCTTGCAGAAAATAGGAAAGTTTTCTTACGGGATTTTAGCATGACTGTGATGACAAAATATAGACATAGGTATTTTATGTGTGCCCTCGTGAATATAATCTTAATGATTACTAATGATTATGGCCTGTGTCCCAGTGTAGCAGTGTGAACACATACTGCTACACTGGGACACAGGCCTCTTCTCGTTGAGAGAGGCCCAGTGCGGGTTGGAAATTCACATGTCTTCGAATTTTTGGTTCTAGTTCATGACGGCTTCCTCACGATGTTTTCCCTCACCGTTTTTGAGAGCAGTAGTGATAAAATAATTTACACAAAGCGCCTGTCTGGGTTCGAACCTACGACCTATAAGCCGTAAGTCGTAGCCATTACTACTGGGCCACCAATGCGGAATATAATCTTGACACTTTGTTGCTAATGTACAGACGCCAAGCAACTGTCAAATTTTCCCAATCAATTTTGAACCTTATAATTTAGCGATAAAGTGGAAATACTTTTAAATACATTTGACAGATTGTAGTAGCTTGATGTGCAGGCTGCCGTCTGTACCTAAACGTAATCTATTTCGAAATCCTTTTAAAAACCCCAGGAAAGTCCTCAATTACAACAAAATAAATAAACGTAAACATCTTTTTTATTGGGCTTTGATACAGAGTGAGAATAAATAGTAATAAAATTAGCACATAAATTGTGAATTTGGCAAATAAAACAAAGACCATATAACTCAAACGGAAAAACATCGGTAAATTACCTATAAAATCCTCTTTTTGTCTCTGAATGGGCCGTATTTGTTCGTTGGCGCACTTTTTACTGCATACAAATAGTCTTCTGAGGGAATATTTCGGGACAAACCTGTTTTATACGAAACAACTTCTGTTGAACTCATTCTGCTAGGACTTGCGAATAAGTCATAAAAAAGTTATGAAAGATGCGCACTGAAATTTACAGGATTCTTCGAGCTGGCTACCTACTATTCGTGGAAAATAATTCAATATCAGAATAATATTAAAAAAAGGATAGGACACACAATTTTGTATTTCATGAGATCATATATTATTCTAAGGAATAATGGTATTTTGTAGTCTTTAACCATATTTTTTCACACCTCTTGCTTAAAACGACCGTCATTGTAGCGTACCAGAGCAAGAAAAAAATAGCATAATAATATTTACCTCTAGGGGAAAAAGTTTATATTTTTATTTTTGTCTGTTACCAACGAGCCTACATAAACGAAAAGTCTTTATTCATAACTAGAATAATCATGAATAAAGACTCGACTTATTACTGTTTCATAAAAAAAAAATAAAAAACATTATATATAGGACAATGGAATTAAAAGCGGCGATCTTTTTGGTAGAATGAAAGTTTTGCAAATTGAATTGGTGACCGTAATTTATTTTTATTAATACCTATATATTGTTTTGGATTATTTTATGTTGTCGCAATCGTAGTAAAAAGTAGAGTGTAACATACGGCGCTTAAAACCCATTATAACTCGGTTTATATTTACGCTAAAGCTCGGGAGTAAAACTACTTCGTGTTTAATGGGTCATTTTAGCCCCTTGTATAACAATCTACTATTTTCACCGATACATACTCTTATGTTACATACCGTTATGTTTCTAAGCTGGCCTAAGAAACGCTGGCGTGATGTTTTGGACTCGTTTCTCACCGATTGGCTGGAGATTTTGAGAAAGATAAACTCAAAGTAAATTGGAAAAGAATGAAGAAGACCTTTTCTAAGCATTGGGACAAAATAGGTTATAATAAAAAAAAATGGTTGTTTATTCTAGTTAAAGACCACAAAACCTTCAACAATGAGTTTTATTAATCTATCATGTGATTAAATAGTAGAAATACCTAATTTAATTTGAAATCAACACTGACTATGTAATGAAAACTTATGTCTACACCTCGACAGCTTATTGTCAGTTGAAAATACTCTTTGAATTGAACACGTATTAATTCCACCTGACAATACCTATATCTGAATATCAAACTAAAGTTCCGATCAAACTGAGGTGAATTCTGCGTGAGATGCGGGTATATTGCGAGCGCCGACTGTCTCAACCAGCTTGTGTGGAGTTGTCAAACTGGCCCGAATAGTTGCGTCACTACCTAATTATTAAAACAATCAATGCGCGCAGTCGTGGGACTCAGTTTGAACAGTTTGTAAGGCTCTGAGCCTACGAATAATAAAAGTCAAGAAATTTAACTCAAGCTCAAAAATGGCGCCACGCAAATGTTTACCGCGGTGGGCGTTGCCGAAAAGGCCACCGCGCACCAGAACCAATCACGGAGCTTGCCGGAATACAACGCTTTACGCGAGCGCAGCTGATTGGCTTATTTGCATGTGTGTTCTTTCGTTCGAATACTCGAGGTATTTTGTTAATGTAGTGAAGTTTGGAGCCGAATTTCTGGATGATTTTGTTCATAGTTACACTTCCTGACTTTTATTATTCGTAGCTCTGACCTAATACATCCAACGCCGGCTGTCGCTGAAAACCAGCGCCGGGGCTCTGCCTCGCATAGGGTCGTAGCATTGTGCTGAGTGATGGCCGTGTTGTGTGGATATAACGCATTATGTTCCCTACTTTGTAATTTTTTGTGTTTGTGTTCTTTATCTGAGTCATGCTTTCCGCAAATAAACGTATTTTATTTCTTTCTTATTTTATATTGGTAAACCTAGGCAGATAAAGTAGAGTTATATAATCTGCCTGGACTTTAACAACTATGTTTGGGTTGGCTTCCAGTCTAACTGGATGCATCTGTCTACCAATATTTTGATGACTGCGTATCTGACTTCCATAACCCAGTTACTGGGTAACACGATATCCCTTGGTAAAACTGGTTGTCATACTTTGTACCTCTGAGTAACCGTAACGACTGTCACAGATCTACGAACCTTAACGGCTTAAGGTTTTCTCCGAGGCACTGAGAGGTGTCGATTTGTAATGGATGGTCACCCACCCAAGAACAGGGGGCCTAAAAAGGCCACTTTGGCAGAATCATAAAAGGATAACATTATGAATCATAATTATGGTGAAGATAGTCCGTTTGTTGTTTTTCATTTTTTCGCTGCACTACGACGTAGGTAGGTTTTGATTGGATTGATTGGTATTTTAGCACAGACAAAAAAATAACTGAAAAATCCTTCACCAATGGGATTTGATACGATAAACTTAACTGTTAACTGTCAAATTAAGATTCATAATGTTATCCTTTTATGATTCTGCCAAAGTGGCCTTTATAAGCTCCCAGACCGCCGCAAGTGCAGCTTAACCTTCGATAGGTACACCCGGAAGGTTGTGATTATTAAGCCACGAGCCATTAGTGGAGTTTTATAAGATCATAAAATTCCGAAGTAAAATTCCGATTTAAAAGTGAGAGCCTTTAAATTAACGAGATGTATTAAGAGGAAATGCGGTCGAAGAGACTTTTGAAAAATCCTAAGTAAAAAGTCATAGATTGGACCAATTTAAAACATATTTCATAAACTAAATAAGAAGGATATTATTATAAACTGTGTCCCTATGTTGTTTTTCATTAATAGTTGTCAAATTTGAACATTAGGCCTCTGTTGACAGCGGTTTAAATCGGCATTTTTTGAGGGTTCTAGTGCTAAAAATAATGTATTATCAAAAATGAAAACCTTAGGACGTACAAGTAGTTAATATTTATTATTCTGTATAAATCATTGCTTTATGATCATTAAATATAAAGAAAACAGAGGAGAGCGTTTCTATGGAGAAACGACCACCCGCATTTCCTCTTAACATCTAGTCCTTTTAGCAATGAAGTTACAACACAAAGGCTTTTATATTGCGGTCTTCTGTTAGGCCCATAGATGTTAGGCCGGAACCGTACACAGTGTCATAGGGTAGTTTGTTTGTCCCCTCTCTTATCTAATCAACCCATTGTTATCACTCTTTTCGCCAGGCTTTGGATAAAGGTCAAACGCGACAGGACTTTGACTTTTTCTCTAGGTATATTCTATAGCTTGGGTTTCTTAAGAAAGCGGCGAACGGTCACACAATAACGGCTATTCAAATACAGACTGTTTTTAGGTTTCCGTACCTCAAAAGGAAAAACGGAACCCTTATGAGATCACTCCGTAGTCCGTCAGTCAAGAGCCTTTTTCTCAGGAACGCATGGAGTTATCAAGTTTAAATTAATATCAAATACTCAGGGCTGCAATCCCTTGAAGCAGTGATAAAATCAAACTTCTAAACCAACGCATTCAAAGGATACGGGCGTTTATGTTCCGAAATCAAAATCTATAGGGTACTTCCCGTTGACCTAGAATCATGAAATTTGGCAAGAAGCAATGTCATATAGCACAAGTAAAGCAAAAAAGTAAAAAAAAAGTAAAGTAAAGTAAAAAAAAAACCTAAAATCGTAAATTTGTAGTAACATTACAAAAAAAACATTTTAAAACTAGCCCTCGGTGCGCGAGTCCGACTCGCACTTGACCGGTTTTTTTGGTGTAAATACTGGTGAAAATGATTTTTATGACGGCCGTTACATGACGGCCACCGCTCTTCTAGGGAACCGTAGCTTTAGAAAGTTTTGATGCCAAAGTATCCGAGAATCCTGTGTAAAAATCTGGTCTTAGGCGTATAAATCTATTTATGGTTTAATAATAAACAGTTAATCTGCCCACCCTTTTCCTAACCGTATTGGGGTCGGGTTCCAGTCTAACCAGATGCAGCTCAATACTAGTATTTAACATGGAGCGATTGCCTATTTGACATCTAGAACCCATTTTCTGTGTAACGCGATACCCCTTGGCAAGACTGGTGGTCAGACTTTCGGGCTTCTCCGTATCGACCCATACGGCGCTTAATACTTTGTCACGAGCTTCCCGTGTCACAATATAATTAAAAAAAAAAAGATATCCCTCATTTGGAGAAACATCGACGTAACTGCAATTTTACTTTTTTTTTACGTCTTTTTTTTCTGTGCTTTGTGTGTTTGAAGTGCTTTGCAGAACATTTAACAAATTTTTGAGAAAAAATACATTTACGTCGATATTTGTCCAAATGAGTGATCTATTAAAAAAATGAGGTCGTATTGTGTGTTGTAAATCATGAAACGTTTATTTTCTCTTGACTGTCAAAAAGAGAAAACCTAAGATAAAGTGGATAAGACAGAGATTAAAACAGAAGACGAACTAGCAGGGGATCGAAGGGGGGGGATCAGACCGAAATAAATCGTGCTGTTTATGGTTTAATACTAAACATAAATTAGGGGTACGTGAATCACACTAATATTATAAAGGCGAAAGTTTGTGAGTGTGTGTGTTTATATGTTTGTTACTTCTTCACGCTAAAACGGCGGCAACAATTTTGATAAAATTTTGTATGGAGGTAGCTGACACGCTGGATTAACATATAGGCTACTTTTTATCCCGATATTCCCACGGGATCGACACTTATGCGGGTGAAACCGCGGGGCGCAGCTAGTATAAGATAAGACCTTAAATGGCCTTCTCTTCCTGGTTCTAGACACATTTATTCCGAAACGCAACACAAATCAGGGTTCTATGCCTCCCCTTCGCTGTCATCAATATCCTTTAGGCCGTTCCTACAAATCCTTAAATGCTCCAGTTTATTTCAACAATAAAATAATAAAGAAGGCTATTATTTGTGGGCTTTCAGACAAATTAATTCAACTCTGCTAACCCTTGGATTTCTAAACTTAGGTAGGTAAAACTTAGTTTTCTCACAAAGGCAACTTCAGTTAAAACAAGACATTCTGTCTAATTTCATTGTCTTGAAATGTAACACAATTTTGACTTTGAAAAGACCCACTTCATGTTTAAGAGGCGAGTGAGCAATGAAACTATTAAGGAAACATAACATCGCGCCTGTATCCCTCGAGGGGATATACAGACTGATGTGTACATATGTAATTCACACACATTTCGCCAGTTATGTTCAAGAGCGTTTACGACGTACGGCATTTCATACAAACGTATGCAGCATAATGCTGAGCGATAGCCGTTTTGCGTGGATGTGACGCATGTTTCCCCCAACCCTTTCTTATTTTATTTTTGTTTATTTTCTTTATTGCGTCATGTTTATCGCAAATAAACGTATTTTATTTCGTTCTTTCTTTCAAATGCCGTACGTCGTAAACGCACTTCATTCATTTCGAAAAACAAGGGCTTGAAAGTTTTTTCAAGCCCTTGTTTTTCGAAATGAATGAACCGATTTTAATGAAACTTACGCATAAGCAGGATACAAAGGTCTAAAAAGTTGCTTAAGAACATTTTCGAAAAATAGTGTTACAGCCAATTATGATCGATTTTAAATTTTCCCTAGAAACAGAGATTTCCAGTTATTTTTTTTAAATAAGACATTTCGAAAATATTCTTAAGTAACTTTTTAGTCCTTTGTATTCTGCTTATGCGTACGAAGCTTCATTAAAATCAGTTCTTTCATTTCGAAAAACAAGGGCTTGAAAGTTTGTATGAAATGCCGTACGTTGTAAACGCTCTGAAGTCTTCTAATAAGGTGCGAGCCTATTGCCACCAACCCTTTAACCCAATAACACTTTGCCCGACTCGGGAACCGAACCAAGGACCTCATGATCAGCAGTAGCGCTTACGAGGCAGGAAATACGAGGGCTAGAAAATACGTTTTTTTCCTTCGTCAGTTTTCAAGGGCACAAATATTATCACAAGTATGAGGCTTGTAGCTTAAAACAAAATAAGTACAGACGCCAAAACATCAAGCTACTACAACCTGTAAAATTTTAAAAGATTTTCAACTATATCGCTGAAACATAAGGTTCAAAGTTGATTGGGAAAATTTGACAGTCTCGGGTAGGTTGATGTGCTGGCGTCCGTACATGTGTTTTAACATGATATAATAGCTAGCAATTAAAAACTTTCATCATTATCTTGTTGCAGCAACTTTATGACGTCACTCGACACGAAGTGCTTGGCCAGACAGAAAACGAGGGCGCGGGGCGGGCGCGGGGCGGGCGCGGGGCGGGCGCGGGGCGGGCGTGGCGCGGCGTAATAAAACATGAACTTCATTTTAGCGTCCATAGTGGGTAGGCAGGCGCGGTGAGCAGCGCGGGCTGCTTGGAGCGGGGAGCGCGCGGACAACTCACGCCATAGCTCGTTCATACAAGTGGCCGCAGTGGGAGTGCGGGGATCGGGGTTCTCAAATTAGTTCGAGCTTTTTTCTAGCAAAAATAAGTCTTCTTCATCTATATCATATTTTGACAAACACTGGACACGACAATACTCAGAACGAAGCCGCGCTCGACTGCGGACAGACAGATCGCGCGCGCTCCCGCACCCGCGCCGCTCCCCGCCCCGCGCTGCCAGTCTGGCCAAGCACTAACTTAAATATATAAAGCAGCGTGTAATCTTCCTGGGAGCTAAGTTGTGTAATAAAATGTAATCTGTGTCTTTATTTGGCAACAGGAGACGCACATTGCTCATCTTGGATACCTAAATTCCGAAAGGATTTGTCATGTTGGAAAGTCGATTTAAAGTAGGATGAGCAGTGTATCTTCGCGCAATATCAACAACGCAATTGAAATGTTCATAATCTGTCATAGACTTCAAAAAAGAAGGAGTTTATATGATAGTCTGTATGTATTTTTTTATGTTTTTGTTTATCGATTTTCGTCAAATCTCTATTCCACATACTTTAGAAGTTACACGAAATAGAAAAACCTTTTATTTTTTTCAATATTATCACCTTAAGTTTAAGGGGAATGCGGGGGTCGCAAATTTTTCCCGTGACCTGCTGTCATTAAATCTCATCTCTAAAATGTTTATAGTGAGTCAACCTTACAAGATAGACATAAGCTATTACGGACTTTTTTTTAGAAGTTTTAAAAGGAAACAACTCCATCGTACATGATTTTTGTGTAACTTTAACCGTTTACGCAGCGTACGCAATGGAAGCTCTCAAATGGCATAATTTTTCCCGTTTTTGCAACATTTTTCAATAATGCTCCGCTCCTATTAGTCGTAACGTGATGTTTTATATGGACTATCCTTTCTCGATAAATGAACTATCCAACACAAAAATAATTTTTCAATTCGAACCAGTAGTTCCTGGGATTAGTGCGTTCAACTAAACAAACAAACACTTCAGCTTTATAATATATTATAATAGACTAGCTTCTGCCCACGACTTCGTCCGCGTGAAATTTCTTGTACCCCCACCCCGTCGCAACACTTCGTATTCGCTTAGCGTTCATTCTGACTTTTTTTCTTTTTGCTCGGCTCCTAAGGGTCATAATAAAATAAAATAAAATAAAATAAAAATAAAAAATAAAAATAAAATAAAAAAGCCTTTTATTTCATGCATTCACAAAAGTATTTTTTAACATTTTTACAATTGTAATGTATATTTTAGTACAATGTGATGATTTAAAAAATAATTGAAAATGAGTAAATGAGTAATAATTATAGATAATAATAATTAAAATGTATTAATTATAATAGTTAAAAATGTATAAATTCAATTTGTGTGTTTGTAATGTTAATATATTTTATTTTATTTTTTTAAACTAAGTGCTTACGTTTATTATTAATTTAAAATCAAAATGTTAATATTTTTTATTTTTTTTTATTAAATAGCATGCATGAACCCCTCAAGTTGTGAGGGTGAAGGCCTCCTCCAGAGAACACCAGCGATCTCGGTCTTTGGCTTCTGTCAGCCAGTTTTTGCCAGCGACTCGTGTAATGTCGTCTGCCCATCTAGTTACAGGTCTTCCTCTTTTCCTAGTGCCTGTAGGACCTGGCCATGAGGTCATGCGTATTGTCCAACGATCGTCGCTCATTCTCGCTATGTGTCCTGCCCATCTCCATTTTAATTTTAGAGCATAGGTGAGAGCATCTTTCACTCCTGTCTTTTGCCTGATGGTAGTGTGACGAATTTTTTGACACTTCCTGATTTTTGCGACACTTCTCTCCATGCTTCGTTGGCAGGACGTGATTTTATTTTTTACTGCTTTGGTGAACTTCCATGTTTGGCAAGCATAGGTAAGCGATGGCAAAATACACGAGTCCATGACTTTGCTTTTGATTTTCATTGGCATCTGACTTTTTACAATTTCCTTTAAGCTCCAAAACTTTTTCCATGCCGTTATTATTCTTCTTTCTACTTCTGCATCGTTGCTTAGTTTTTGGAAGGAAATTTGTTTCCCTAGGTAGATATAGCTCTCGACGTACTCTACTGGTGTGTTGTCAAGACTTATAGGATTTTGTGCGGTATTTGTCATGAGTTTTGTTTTGCTCAGGTTGATTTCTAGCCCTGCCTCTCTGCTTGCTTGCTGTAACGTGTGTAACATTGACTCTAGCTCTGTGCTTTTTTCTGATAGGAGAACAATGTCGTCTGCGAACCTAAGGTGACTAATATGTTTCCCTTTTATACAAATACCGGCACTATCCCAATTTAATTTGCTGATAATCGATTCCAGTACTGCTATAAAGATTCGAGGCGATAAGGGGTCGCCTTGCCTTACTCCTCTCTTGATGGGGATAGGTGGTCCTGCGGTCTCTAGTTTCACTCTACTAGTGCTGTTCTCGTAAAGGTGTTTTAATACTTGTACATATTTTTTCTCCACTTTTTGTGATTGTAAAGCTTTCCATATTGAGGGGTGTAGTATTGTATCAAAAGCTTTCTGGTAGTCTACAAACCCTATGTAGAGTGGCCGTTGGTATTCTTGATATTTTTCGATAAGCAATTCCAAAGAGTGGATGTGGTCTATTGTGGAGTAGCACTTTCGAAACCCTGCTTGTTCGATTGGCTGCCTTTTTTCTAGAGTGGTACTGATTCTCTTTTCTATAATTGATGAGAATAACTTGTAAAGTGATGGAAGAAGGCTAATTGGTCGATAATTGCTTATGTTTTTTGGGTCACCTTTTTTAAACAACAAGATAATGTTAGACTCGGACCACTGTGTAGGTGTTGTAGAGGAACTTAATATCAAATTAAATAGGTGTGTCAGAGGATGTGCTAGGTAAGCTCCACCTATTTTTATGGCCTCGTTTGTAATTCTGTCAGGTCCTGGACTCTTCTCTGCTTTTAGCCTTCCAATTCCCATTATAACTTCTAGATCGTCCACTGGTTCTATTTCTACGTCATTGTCATAACTTTCTGGTTCGCTTTGGTCTGCTTCTTGACGTACTGGGGCGCTGTACAAGTTTTCGTAAAAGTCAGTTGCTATGTGTAGGATATCTTTCCGGTCGTGCGTTATTTTTTGAGGGGCGTGAAGTCCCTCTATCCATGTTTTATGAGAACGCAGCTCCTTGTACGCTTTTTTAAGACTTCCTGTCGAGTTAAGGTGTTTCTCAATGGTATGTTTTCGATGGCTTGAGTAGTCTTTTCGAACATATTTGCTTACTAGTTTGTACAGTGCTTTCAACTCATTTTTCATAGCTCGCGTCTTGGGTTTGATTTTTTGTAGAACACTTCTGCGTTGTATCAGCTTTGTAGTATGAGTTGCTATCACGCTGCTCCTTGCTTTATCTCTCCTATGAATGAGGGCTTTCTTCAAACTTGTTTCTAAAATATTAACTATAATGTCGTAGCATTCCTGTACAGAATTGGTTTCTTGGCAGTGCATGAGGTCTTCGTTGCATTCGTTGAGTGATTGTTTATATCTTGATATTTCTTTTTCGTTTTTTAGTGTGCTCCTTGAGTTGTTGGCATAGTTCGTTCTGGGTAGCTTTAATTTTTGTATAAGAAATGTTGCTCTTAAGCACCTGTGGTCCGTAGGGAAGTCCAAGTTTATAACTTGTATATTCCGCACGTTGTTCTGTAAATTAGTCAATATATAATCTATTTCATTTTTAGTGGAACCGTCTGGAGATCGCCAGGTCCATCTTTGTTTGTTCTTCTTTTTGTAGAAAGTGTTTATTATAGAAAGCTTGTTTTCGTAAGCGAATTCTATTAGTCGTTCGCCTCTGTTGTTTCTGGTGCCATATCCGTGGTTTTTCATAATTAAATTTTCTTCTGTTTTTGGTTGACCAATTTTGGCGTTGAAATCTCCCATGACTATTAAGTTCTTTTCTGAAATTTTTAGGGCTTTGTCGATGGTATCATAGAATAGTACTAATTCAGCATCGTCCGCAGCCTCTGTTGGGGCATACACTTGAATTATACTTATTCTGAAGTTGTTGATATTCAGCGTCAATAAAGCCACTCTTTCTGATAGACCAGTGAAGCTCTCTATGTGAGTTTTGAGGTGTTTTTTAACGAGAAAACCTACACCATGAAGGCCTGGGGTCTCTCCTATGTAGTGAAAGATAACGTTTTCATATTCTTGAATTGAATTTCCCAGCCTTCTTGTTTCAGACAAGCCAATTATATCAAATTTAGTATTTTTCAGAGCTTCCATTAGTTCCAATAGACGGGCGTGTGTTGATAAAGTCCTTACGTTGTATGTAGCTATATAGAATAAGTTATTGTTCGCAGGCTCAAACTTGTTTGAGGTATTTGTCTCTGAAGGGTTTTGGTCTTTTTCTCCCACGGGGACCGGCCGGATTGGGAGATCGGGAGGGGCCTTCTGTGGTTGCTATTCTGTTTCATAGTGCTCTACCGTTAGTACTTGTTCTTGCGAAGTGCTTTCAGTGTTGTAAACAAGTTTTGGTTTTTGTAGGATGTAGTTCTTCATAGTAACTGTCTTGCTTTTCTTTAAAGGTTGTTTTTTGGTTTCTGTGGTTTTTGGGCTATTGACGACTGTCACTGTTTCGGGTGATTCGGATAAAGTCCTTTTGTTTGTTTGATATTGTGATATTTTATTATTTTTGTTGGGTAATACTATGAGTTTGTCATATTTTATAAAAGCTTTATTGCCCGACTCTCTTTCTTCTTTCAGTTGGGCTTGTAGGTCTCTGCGTTTGTTCAAGACTTCTAGGGGATAATCCTGTTTTATATAGTATGGTGAGTTTTTTAGGCATTTTTGGTTTTGCAGGATTTTTATTTTTTCCCCCAATGTGCTGAGCGTAACAATAACAGGTCTGGTTTTCTCGCCTTTTTTCCCAAGTCTTCTGACAGCCTCTATACTATTTTCATATTGCAGGTTAAAGTAGTTGTTTAATAAATCTATTATTGTTTTTTCTAGATCGTAATAGGATATTTCCCGTTCTTCCACTCCAAATATAAGCAAGTTTTTACGTCTTATGTATCTTTCTAAATTGTTGATAGCTGAAGAATGCTCCTCTAACTTCTTTTCTAGATGTTCATTTTTAATTTCCAACTTCCTAAACTTGTCATTTATATTATTGTTGATTGTAGTTTTTATGTCTTCTTTCATATCGAGCATATCAATATTTTGTTGTTTCATTTCTTTTTGCATTTTTTCCAGCATGATTTTTATTTCATCCATAATTCTAAAAGTGTTTATTATGGTCACACTTGTAAACACCGCCCTCTTTTGTTAATGCGGTGGAATAGAGAACTTGTTTGGTTCGATCAATGAATGTTGAGGTCGATGTCTCAATGTATCTTTTGAAGTATTTAAGTTTATTGATAGATGTCGTTGATTGTTCTGCCGTGTATGTATGGCCAAAAATTTGATACAGCGCCCTCTGTGTTTATGCGATGAACTAGCGAGCTTGGTTGGTCCGATCAAATACGGGTGTTGCGGTCGATGATGTTTGGTTGCAATTAGTTTTCAAGTTTTTTAGTAGATGGCGTTGATTGTACTGCCGTGTATGTCTTTTGGCCCAAGTTGACGATGATTATGCACTTTTGAGGGTAATTACTGGTTTTTAAGGTTTTTAATTGTAGTAAGTGTTTTTTATTTTTGTTTTTTTCACTATACGTACTAAGTTTTTGATTCGATAAATACTTCTTGCACTAAATCATAAATACTATTAACTTAGGACGTCCCGGACTAATGTTTTTGATTCACTTGACACCGTGCTCTGTTGACACCGCACAATTGAATGTTTTTGTTTTTCTTTTGAAAACAGTCTATTCACTGGGTTTTCACTTAATTCTCCATATAGTCTTGGTAACGCTTGATCCAAACTCTCACGTTATACACTTTTAGCTTCTTATTTGTAGGAATTGTATTTTTTTTTCACTTTGATTATGGACTCGATGTGAACCGTGGCACTGTGGCGCCATAGCGTCATAGCGTGACATTAAATAGCCTATAAGCCTTCCTGCTATCTAATCTCTTCACCACCCTTGGCTGACTGGTAAAGAATGCCTAAGGTATTAAGTTTGCATTTGTAACTTTTTGTGTGCGAAATGTTTAAATAAATAAATGGTACGTGACCTTCCTAGCACTCGCATTATAAAAGTTACACGGACTTCGGAAAACTACTAAGGCAGAATGGCTTTGGGTAAAAAGCACCTAATTTGATTAAATCTGCCATAGCTTTTAGCAAAATATCGTGTGTAGAGCTTCTTAAGTAATGTCCTTCGGACTTTGACATGATCTCCGCTATATACATTCACTGACCCTGACTTAGCCTGGCATTCAGAGTTGGCTTTGAGTCTAGAACATTCAGACTCGTATTGAATGCAACGCGTCGTCAAATACATGCGTGGATGGAGGATGTCTTTTGAAAAAAAGTTAATAGAAGTCTTGAAAGGACATTAGGAAGAAACGACCCCACTCTTTTTTTTTTTTTTTTTTTGCGGATGGGAAATCATCAAATGACCCCTCCCGCTCTGGGTGGAGCGGAAGGGAGTGTAAGACTCTTACTGACTAAAACCCACCCGTGTTCCTTCCTTAGCCCTTTATGTTCCGGGCCAGCGGTAATTTTACTTTCGGACAATCCCGCTGACCCGGCAGGCTTCGGCCCTATGGGGCCCCTCCTCGATGCTGACATCTCTTTGAGGCGCCCCCTCCAACAGACATGAAGCAAGTGTCATCGGAAGCGTCTCGCAGGATAGATCATTTCTTATTCTTATTTTGGCGACTTATGTCAAATATATGGGTTTGGGATTTATAATATATTTTTACCGACTTCAAAAAAAAGGAGGTTATCAATTCGATACGTATGTATGTAATATTATTGGAATTGAATTATATTCACATATGACAATCTATTAGGGCTTCCAAACAAATATACAAAATTTTATAGACGTATGTATGTATGTATGTATGTTTTTCCACGCATTTCTCCGTAACTATTGATCGGATCGTGACCATTCTTTTTTTATTGGCTTACATTTACTTCAACTTAGGGAACAGTGCAAGTTTCATCAAAATCGATTCAGTAATTTTCAAGATATGGACTAAGACGTGAAAGTGTGACGGCCTGGCTTATTGATACGAGCTACGGGTGTAGTGTAAAAGCGAAAACATCTCAAAACCTTGGTCAAATTCTAGTGCAACAACTAAAAATTACCAAATAAAAAGTAATTTAAAAAAATTAAACCGACTTCAAAAAGAAATGAACTCAAAATTATGAAATAACTTTAATTTCGGAAGTCGGTGGCAAAAAACTAAAACTAAAATACAGATCCCAAGACACCGACTTCCGAAATTAAAGTTATTTCATAGTTTTGAGTTCATTTCTTTTTGAAGTCGGTTTAATTTTTTTAAATTACTTTTTATTATTCGTTTTTTTTATTAGAATACATATTCATTTACTTATTGTGCAGTATGAGGAATGGAATAAAGCGACCAATATTGTCTTTATATAATACCTATAATCTTTATCTTTATTTTCGTTGTTCGCTACTCTCTCGGTTATCACTATTGGCTTGTTTAAGACATACACTAACCCTTGCTTGTTTACCGTGTGAGGGAAGAGGTTTAAGTGCAGCAAAAAAAAAAATACAGCAATAAAGTCTCAAGTCAAACAGACGTAATTGTTTACGTCTGTTTGTTTTACGTCTATTGCTGTATTTTTTTTTTCAAAATTCACGCATCCCCACTTGTACAGACTTATTAGGTCTAGCACGTGTGCACTATTAAAGTTTTCATTTGTTATCTGACCATTCGCAAGCATGTCTCAATCATTTGCCATTTTTGTCCCAATCATTTTCAGTTCAAGAAGAAAGTTTTTTTTTGTACAGAATTATTCTTATTTTATATAAAAAATTGCATTTGTTTACAAATAATTGATTTTTATTTAAAATAGACACATTTTTTTCCAAAAAAAATCTGTAAAATAAACCCTATCGATTTTGCAACTAAAACAGGTATTTTGACTTTTTTTGGACTCTTATAAATATATTGACACCATCCCTTGACTGTTGGAGGGTGGGGACGGGGTCCATACAAAATCCCCCATGGTACTTTCAGTTTGTCCTTTTATTTTCATCTCAGTATACCTTTATCACTAAAAAAACACGAACAAAATACAGAAATGAAAACTATAAAAAATACTACGAGCTTATGCTAATATTTTTACGTCGGAAAACTTGACCCAAGTGTGAATCCTAGTGAGCAAATTATCATTGCACCAAAAGTTTCGCACTTTTACGTCATTCTCTGATTTAATTTAAAATTCAACTTTTTAATAACGTTCTGATTATTCTATTAAAAATCCTGGCCAACTTCATAACTTTCTCCTTCATTTTAATTATAAGAAAGGAAAGGCTATTTTAATAATACTTCGTTATAAGAACCTGGTTTATCGGCTATAAAAGCTGGGTATGTGATTAGTGAATGCAGGCGCCCGTTAGTAATTCTTGCAGTTTCCGACAAAATCTACATACCGTACGTCCGTACCTCGTTTGGCAACGCTGTACGGAATAAATGTCGCTCGTTCTCCGAATAGAAAGGTTTTTTTAATGTTCCGAATACAGGGAAACGGTTAACTGGTAGGTAGGTTACATGTCGCACACCTAGATCTAAAGAGAGCTAACTCTAAAATCTCAATTTTTGAGGTATGCATACCATCGAATTCCTTAACTCACTACCTAGCGACCAACAAAACAGATTCAAAAATAGTTCCATTGATCAATACAGAAAACTCCTGCAGTGCATATGGACATAGTAATCAGTTTTTCAACTTTCCTGAAAAAAGTGTTTTTTTGAGTTAATCTTTCAGATCTGTTCGATCTGAATCTGTTTAGATCTAGGTGTGCGATGTATAAAATTGTATTATGAAATAAATAAGTACACTGACCTAAAAATTGCAAAAAACATAAGTAAATTTGAATTTAGCGGGCTACCTTACCGAATCCCCCATAATATAGATAGCAGCAAAGTAGTAGAAGACATCTACAAAATCGCAGTTTTACAGTAGAGCAGATTTAAAAAAAAATCGTGTCCACTTTGAGAGTAATGGACCGATTAACATTTCTATGATGCATTAAAATAACCTTCTTCATTGATTGTGTAACAGGTTTTATCGCTTTATCGTTGTTTTACTGAAATAATATAGATTTAATTTTTTACTCTGAAAAAACTTCGACGCACACAGTTGCTCTGATATTCCCCTTTTTTTTACCAAATTTTGTAGATATCTTTATTTACTTTGCATTTAACATTTTGTACAACTTTTTAATTTATTCCTTGAGGCCCCCATTTTCAAATATTGACTGATATTTTAATAATTAATTGAAGGTAGAATGCGTTAAACAATGTCAATTCAATAAAATAGTACCTATAAAAAGGCACGAAAATATGACGGGGCCTAAAAAGGCCACTGGCAAAATCATAAAAGGATAACGTAATGGACAGTTAACTGTTAAGTTAGTTGTATCAAATCCCATTGGTGAACCATTTTTCAGTATTTTTTTTTGTCTGTGCTAAAATACCAATCAATCCAATCCAAATCCGATCCCAATCACTTTGATTATACCTACGTAGCGAAGCGAAAAAAAAAAAAACACGGACTGTCTTCGCCATTATGATTCATAATGTTATCCTTTTATGATTCTGCCAAAGTGGCTTTTTTAAGCCCCCTGTACACACTAGAATGTGACAAGTGACTGATGTCTTTGTTGACGTTTCTTTCATCTGTCATAGCTCCGAAGTAAAGGCTGACAGATTTAAAAGTCCGTTTCTACTGCGATGTTTTTTTAAAATCGAGTGTCTTTATTTACGTGTCAGATTTTCTTAATTATTTTGAAATTTGAAATAATTTTAATACAGACTTGTAGATAGGGCTGAAATAAGCTCATTATTTTTTTTGTAAAAAAATGCATTTTCGCAAAAATGTATATGTCCGTTTCTACTTTGCTGCCATCGATATAATACCTAGTATGCGAAGAACCTTCTTTGTAATACCACTAAGTACTTTAAACATTTCCTCCAGATTTTTCTTAATAAAAATCGGAAATGAAAGCAT
Organism: Oligia fasciuncula; assembly: GCA_963082905.1. Classification (NCBI taxonomy): domain Eukaryota; kingdom Metazoa; phylum Arthropoda; class Insecta; order Lepidoptera; family Noctuidae; genus Oligia; species Oligia fasciuncula. The sequence goes on along the minus strand of OY720395.1, from coordinate 6,334,372 downwards.
AAATTCGGGACTCTTTACATAAGTCTTCTTAAAATCAATTTTGTAAATGGCCGTGTCTATGTCAAAGACGAGCTTTACCTTCAGAGATAATAAAAACACTCCAATATTTCAACGACTTTTTCGTTGTAATGGACCTCGGGAAGAGATAGGTAATCCTTCTTATTGTTCTGGGCCGTTAAAAAGGGCCGGGTTTTATGGGTCGAGGCCTATTTACGTTGACTAGTAAATAGGCCTAGTTTTAATGAGATATAGATTACAATATTACATACTCCACAGCCTAGGAAAAACTTAAGAAGCTTTATTAGTCCAGGCAGTGTCCCAGTAATGCTACTCTGTAAAAAGATCACCGTGATAACTTAGATGAAATGAGCTTAAAGTGAGCTGTCATTATTGTCAATCCCTAGCATCAGGTGGAGTGACAGGTCACTTTAAGCTCACTTCACCTAAGTTATCATGGTGATCTTTTTACAGAATAGCACTGCTGTTTTCGTAACCTTTCGATGGCAAAATCATAACCATTTTGCAGATTTTTTACTTAGGTGTAAGTTTTTTTTTTTTACGGCCCACTCCCTCTCGTGGAGAGGAGGCCTGTGTTCCAGCAGTGGGAACTTCATAAGCTGATTATGCTTACGTCACTAAGTTCTTAAAAAAATATGTTGTACTCCCAATAATGACCGAGAAAATTGCTTCGACTTTAAATAAATATAGCCTGCAAGTGGGATCAAGGGACAAATGTATTCTACTCACACATATGTTGGATATGAAACTTTTGCTTTTTATCTCTTGCGATGCCTTCTTTGTAAACTAAAAGTGCAGTAAACCAGACATGCTCAAAATATTTTACTTGCGGAACTTGTTTAACTGCATGAGTAGTCTGTGACTTCAGCCGTTCAATTCTTTTACATAATGAAAGTCCTCCAGACCGTGTTTCGACCATCGCAGCCAATCTCAAAGGAGACTAACCTTCGGCGCAGGAGATATTGTAGTGCACAAGTTTGTGCGCAGACACAGGTGCACTCTCTCTTCTCTCACTCTCGTAGTCCGATGGGACAACACGCAATTCGACACGACCGGAGGGAGATTGCGCAGGACCAACGGCTCTGTTACATAGTGTGTTATCCTTTGGAATCTGATCACACGAAGGAAGATGATACGGCTTTCTAAAAATCTTGTTGTTAATAGATTCATTTTCACTGTTTGGTACTGGTAGATGTTTGACCTAATGGGGTTTATTTATAAACGTTCCTTGAAGTTAAGCATTGATTAACGAATGCTAAAGCACACATTGTTTGACGTTTAAATGTCTCTAAAAAGTCTCTAAGCAACGTTTATAAAATACCTTTGTGTTTCATTTGTGTTTTGTTGTTTGTTGTTGTGTTAGTGTTGTTGTTTTAGCCCTTATATTTGGCCCTCTAATTTTAAGTAAGAAACGAAGGGATTAAGATTGCGATAGCGTCGCAAAACGACGCGTCGTGTCCATTCTGTCTTGTCCTTTGTCTCTATATCAGGTGAAATTTGACAGTTAACATGAGCAAAAATACCTCTAACTATTACATGTAATATTTGATCTACCTGAATACTTGAGACTTTATAAAGAGCTCCTGTTAGATGGCATATTAAGGATTGGGTCAGACGATAGATAGATGGAGTGACGAGACAGTATGTAAAAGAGTTCAAATTCGTCGTCAGTCAATATGAAATAGTGACGACTCGAGGGTAAGACGGGATAAAGCAGATTTCAGAAGGCCAATTCTCGTAATTTAAAACCTTCAAAATCTAGTCGCAGTCTCATCTCGGCGACAAACAAATGTCAAAAACTTGTCAAAATGTCCCCACATTTTGAAAAGTTCTTAGAAAACATTTTCGAAAAATAGTGTTACAGCCAAATTAGACCGGTGTTGTTGTGTGTTTTGTCGACTGAAATTTAATTTGATAAATGAGCCGTTGGTTTTCTATTAATAAAATTATATTTTATTCGAAAACATCCATCGGTTTCTTACTAAACTTCAAATATATCCGACGATCCTGCATACTTCTCTTTTGTTGACTGTACTTCTGCTGCAATTTTGAACAAATATTTTGCTCGACTTTTGTTGCTGACCGTACCTATATTAATTAAATTTGAGCAAATAATTACTTACTGTACATACATAATCAGTCTATAATGTTCTCGAGTTACAATTAGGTACTATTTTAGTGTGTTGAGTACCAATAAAGTGATTTGTAGGTACAAGTATTTGAATGTATAATTTTTTCATCCTCACGGTTGTATTTATCAGCAATTTACAAACAGAAAAATATCAGAAAGAAATATTTTTCATGAATGACAGTTTCATATATATGAGAGTGGTATCGAGTTGTCAAAATCAAATCATAGCTTTGAATTGGTTTATTACATCAACACAAGAAGGTTCTAAGGCTTGATCCCCGGTACTGAGACAATTGATTTTTCTATTGTAATGGGCCGTCAGAGACCCGCGCCGGGAAGGAGCGAATATTTTTACCTACAATATTCTACGCCACAATGTTTTTAAGCGGCTTAAAAAAAAGAAGGTGGTTATGCATATGACGACTTGTTTTGTCTACCTTACCCTTCTTATTTCTATCTCTAAGCAACACTGCTTTGTTAGGTATTTGTTAAGCATGGGTGCCGTACAGGCACATGACATGAGACATTTCGGTTTTGTCTCTGGCATGGAAACCCACTTACAATGCCTCTTGTATTGCCTGATTATTTTATAGTAAAGTTCGTAAAAAAGACTTCATCCATTAATTAAGAACCAAGATTAATATATTCATAAGCCTTGCGGGGGAGCGTCAGAGTCAGCTGCGAAATTTAATTTTCTTACGTTTTTTGTAATTTGCAGGAAGGTAAGTGTCAGGTTGAATTTTGATCAAAATTATGATTCGCTGCTGTAAAAATATTTATCTATACAATTGTAATCCGCAAAATCATCAATATAACACTCAAGTTCATAAGACCCTATGAATTACTATTTCATGAAATATCAAGAAAATACAGATGTAAGAAAATTAGAATTTGGCGGGCTACCCTGCCGCTTGCAAGGCTTATAAGACCGCGCGTTTACGGTTGTCACGCTTTTGAATCACCTGTGACCACTATTCTCTATTTATACACAGGTCAGTACCTGTGACACTTTAGACAAAATGTCGTTGCGTAATTTTTCATAGAAAACAAAGCGTGCAGAAGTTCCATGTTACAACATTAAATGCAAAAACTTGTCCTTGGAAATGTAATGTTTAATTCCTGCTTTATTCAAACTGACCTTCTCACTTCACTTGCCAACTGACCTATCCCATGTTAAAACGTGCTGCGCGTAGGCGTACGTCATGTAGAACATCGCTTGTGGCGCAAATGTGGTAACAATATTGATCAGCTGCGGCCGTAGAACAGGACAGCTCGTAAACATCCACTGTTAAACATGGTCCGACCCTGTAAATCAAGAATAAGCTTTAAACGGTCAAAGTTTGGCAGTTATACAATCACGGCCGTTTCTGGTTTTCAAATGTTTGGGCAGTGATTCGGGTTTCTAATCACATCATTATTATGATTTGAAAACGTTATAATAGTTGTTATAGTTATTTATTTGTTCGTGTAGGTCTCAAGTAACTGGGTTGTGGAGGTCAGATAGGCAGTCGCTCCATGTAAAATACTGGTATTCACTGCATCCGGTTAGACTAAAAGCCGACCCCAACATAGTTGGGAAAAGGCAGATGATGATGTGTAGGTCTCAAGTTTATTCTCAGATTCTTTCGCAATATTCTCAATTTCTGAGTTTTAATCATACAATTTTCCGCATTATGATTTTGAATTTAATTACATTATCTACCTAAATAAATTAAATTTTAGCGTTAACAGGTCTTAGGTATGGTCTTGTTGAAATCCAGCGTCAGGCAATAGTTGTCTGGCATTTTTGCTGAACTGGGCCTTTTTGGCGCAGCCGTGAGGCCTTTCCTGCTAATCTCTTACATCGGACTTTGCACTTTTTATTTTTGTTTTTATTTTTTGTTACGAGAATTTGCCTTCTTTTTTAGTCTGTGCTAAATATATGTATTTTCTTTCTTCTTCTTTCTTTCTTTCTTTCTATAACACGTGAGACAAACTTCTAGCTTCTTTTGGTCGACGTGATGATATTTGATTATATATGATTTGCACCTCAACAGAGAAACATAGATATTTTGAACGCAACTAAACTCAAAGGTTCGAGATTTCTAAGAAGCTTTCGGGTGCTCGACGTACCACCACAAACTAATTATATTAATACCCACAAAAAGCCATTAAAAAATCCCAGTCATCAGGCGATAAATCCCGCGGCTATAAATCATCAGGCTGCGTCAATGGCCGACTGAGCACAATTTCCGACCGGCCGGCCACGGTAACGGTCCACATTGAATGATTCAAGCTAATATTTAACCTTAATACCACAAGCTGCGATAACTAACTGATATTGACTTTCAGCAGTTGCATAGAATAGGAATTAACTTCAACGGTAACGAGTTAATTTTCGCGTATGCTATAATTTAGCCTGAATTTTGAGAGCTAGCTCAAAGCAATTATTGTGTTTGAACATTCAATAATTGCTTATTTGAAAATGTACATTCTTACTTTACAATTATACCTATCTATTTTGTTCTCAATCTAAACAACAATATAATAATTCAGAAAAATAATCTCTATAACCGAATTTGAGAATGTTTTACCGAAACAGCTTTCTCTTTTCAGGTATGTTCATCTGAATACACAAGCTGCGAATGGCTTCCACCAAACTCCACTCTGCTGGAGGGAATCTACGACTTTGAAGATCTGGATGAAGAATAAAAACAACGAACAAAAAAAAAATCTCAAAAGGACGTTGGCCAAAAAAGCGGTTACGCTGTTTAGCATATCACATTATGTAGAATTTTTCAATTCAAAATGGCCGAATTCTCAAACATCAGTCAATTTGAAGTTAAACCCGATATATTAATATATTCTGAAAAATATATTGTAGAATGTGGCTAAATAAATGCTATTTTTAAAATCCATCCCTCTTTGTTTATTTTCTGGCTTCTTTTCATCGTTTCTTCGGGAAAAAAAAAATTAAAAGCTTATTTCAATATTACAAATATTATGAATTGAATTGTTTATTTATGTACGTAATTACCCGGAAATGGAAGATTTTTTTGATCCCTGGCACTTATAAGATCTTGTATTGATTTAGCAAATAAATTATTTTGTTTTAATCATTAAAAGATACTTATCGATACATTATCAACAATACTTTTACTGCGGCAAAATACGTGTAAAAAGGCGCGGAACCCTGGACCTTTAAGTGTATTTTGCCCTTTTACGAAGTTCGGTGGAAGAGTGGCCAAGCATGAATAAATAACTGGAAGACAACCACGATAAAGTGTTTTGCCCTTGATACATGGACAGTCCATTATTAAACCTATGTTTAAAGCTGTATTGAGTTGACCTTCCTAGGTTCAATTACCTACTTGAAAACTTCAACTAAATATGTATTAAAGGACAATTCACGAATAAGAATAAAGATTAAAGATATTGTATTTATTTATTTTGACCTAAAATAAATAACCAGAAACCTATTGGTAACTAACTGACAGTAGCAATGTACTTTCATTTTGACAGTTCAACAACATTCATTGCGTTTTTAGGTTGTTGAGCAGACAAAGATTTCGAACATATGAAGCAATGGATTAGCAATTAGGAATTAGGGCGCTGGTGTCATGTAAAGCTTAGCTTATGGCAAAATAATCTTCTACACAAAAAAAAAAAACAGATAGTAACCAACAAATAGGTAACAATAATATCTGTCACAACAAATATTTGTGACTTGTGAAAATAAAGAAATTATTATTATTAGGTATTTTTTACCAAACGTGGTGATCATCGCCATTTGCCGCGACCGTTCATTGTGGCGGTCTATTTGGAGACCATCATCTGACCAGCCTTTTCCCAACTATGTTGGGGTCGGCTTTCAGTCTAACCGGATGCAGCTAAATACCAGTACTTTACATGGAGCGATTGCCTATCTGACCTCCACAACCTAGTTACTGGGTAATACGTTATCCCTGGGTATGAATGGTTGTCAGACTTTCGGGCTTCCGACTACCCGTAACGACTGTCAAAGATCTACGAATGACAGCCGGGACCAACGGCTTAACGTGCTTTCCGAGGCACGGAGGGGTCACGGTATGTAAAGAAAGATGGTCACCCATCCACAGACCAACCGCGGCAAGCGTAGCTTAACCTAATTGATCGACCTGTGCGGCTGTTATTATTTAGCCACGGGACCCTTGGACACCCATGAGCCGATATAAATATCATGACCGGCACTTGCTTTCGAATGCAGACTATAACACGTAATACCCACCACGTCCACGCATTTAGGCAGTATACGGAATGACTGCAGCTAGTGGGCACGTTGCCAATTAAACCCCATCTCTTCAATAACGACCAATAAATAAACAAACGTTTTAAACCGATTAGAGCTAGGAAATAACAGAGTCTGCGCAGAAGTGAAAACTTCTTTAGGCGCACTTTGCGCTCTTTCTTTATTTTTTTTTCGTTCGGGTCTGCGACGCTTTTTCTTTTTTTTTAGCCGATGGAAAATCATCAAATGACCCCTCCCGCTCTGGGTGGAGCGGAATAGAGTGTCAGACTCTTACTGTGACGCCTTTCTAGCCACTCCTCAAAGAGGGGTCTTATCGCCACTATCGTGGCGTGCCCTGCGCTGGGTTGCGACAGTCGCTCTTTTCATGTCACATATTGTCATGTCATGGGTCAGCGACGCTGAGTCGGACATACTCGGCTCCAGAGTCGGTCGGTGTCGCAGACTCGAACATACTCGGCTCCAGAGTCGGTCGGTGTCGCAGACTCGAACATACTCGGCTCCAGTCGGTCGGTGACGCAGACTCGGACATACTCGGCTCCAGTCGGTCGGTGACGCAGACTCGCGTATAATCCGCTCCAGTCGTAAGTTTTCAGTTCTATCGTGCGGTCATAACACACACCTTCTTTTTTATATTCCTTTAGTGAAAATTAAGTGTCTGTTTTAATTTTCGTCGTAGCAAATTAATTTTTCATGTTCACAGAATTTTAACGAGTGTTTTTAGGGATCTCTGCCTCAAAAGGCAAAACGGAACCCTTATAAGATCACTTCGTTGTCCCTCCGTCTGCCCGTCTCTATTTACTTATCACAATTTTAAAGATTTTATTCATATAAATTGTTATACTCATATTAACAAGTCAATGTAAATATAAAAATGCAAATATATATTAGGAAAATATCAAATACCATCATCTGCCCAGCCTATTCCTAATCATTTTTGGGGTCGGTTTCCAGTCTAATCGGATGTAGCTGAAAACCAGTACTTTGTGGGGCAACTGCCTATCTGACATCCACAACCCAGTTCGGGTATCACTATACCTACGCCTTGGTAACACTATACTGGTTGTCAGACTTTCGGGCTTCTGACGACCCGTAAAGACTGTCAAAGATCCACGAACGACAGCCGGGACCAAAAGCTTAACGTGCTTTCCGAGGCCCGGAGCCCGGAAGGATCTCTGTATGTAAATCACTCATCCACGGTCAAGGAAAACATCTAGTACTATTTCCAAGAAATGTCAGGAACAAACAATAATGATATATTTATTATACTCGTAATAAACTATTCATTTGGCATGTTCAAACTATTTTAGCCTTTCGGGATTGTAACAAAAAAAATAGTATCAGTATTTCGCCTTCATTTGGTATATTTTTCCTCATCCCGTATTATTTTCATATGGACTGATTGTCCGTATTCAGGCCAATCAAATAATATTCACGCGAGAACCCATTTCATTACGTACTTCATTGGTATAATGATATTTCGATTACCAGCATTGCTATCGCATTACCTATCTCATTGGTAAAATAGGTATATGGTATGTAAATTTTACGTTGGCTTATATTTGGTAAAATCTAATAGTTGGTAGTGAATTATATTTTTGAATCATCATAATCAGCCTATAGCGATTCCTACTGCTGGGACACAGGCCTCTCGGTGAGAGGGAATGGGCCATAATCAGCGTCGCGGGCCCAGTTCGGGTTGGTAAATGTCACAGGTCTTAAAATTTTTGGTTCTAGGATATTCCGATTTCCTCACGATGTTTTTCTTCACCGAATTGAGAGCAGTGGAGATGAAACAACTAACACAAAGTGAAGCACTATCTGGGTTCGAACTTACGACCTTACAACTCGTAAGTCGCAGCCGTAAGAATGGAACACAAATTGTAAACAATCAAATAAATTCTTGTTGATGTTATACATCTTTTTGATGCTTACTGTACAACCATATATCATCCATACTAATATTATAAATTTGAAAGTACCTCTGTCTGTAGGTCTGTCTGTTTGTCTGTTCGTTACCTTTTGACGCCTAAACCACTGAACGGATTTCGATAAAATTATCCATACTATTTTCCATACTAATATTTTAAATTCGTAAGGACTTAACTCTGTCTGTCTCTATGTTACCTTTTCACGCCTAAACCACTGAACGAATTTCGATAAAATTTGGAATAGGTATAGATTGCATCCCGGGGAAGGACATAGGATTGTTTTTATCCCGATATTCCCACGGGACCGACACTTATGCGGGTCGTGCTAGTATACAATATGTACGCATATATACTCAGTCATAATGAACGTGTCGGTAGGGAAAAGAAATATTGTGGCATTCATTTTGCGGGGCCCAAATCTGGTTATTGCAATCATTATCTAACAGAATTAGGTGGCCGCTTTCCTTCCACACGCGTAATATAAACAAATAAAGTGTTTCAAATATATTATGATGAAAAGAGAACGGTAATAGTTAGGTGTTCTAGTTCCAGCTAGTGGGAGAAAGAAGAAATACATATGTCGATGAACTACTTACGAGTTTTTGTAGATAGCTTTTTTAGAGTTCCATACCTCAAAAGGAAAAAACGGAACCCTTATAGGATCACTTTGTTGTCTGTCCGTCCGTCTGTCTGTCAAGACCCTTTATCTTGGGAACGCGTGGAGGTATCGAGTTGAAATTAGAACCATATACCAAAAGCCAGCACAACAAGCTACCCGAAACTGTCAAACTTTCCCAATCAACTATAAACCTTATTCTATAGCGATAAAGTTGAAAGTCTATTAAAGAAATTTGACAGATTGTAGTAGTTGATGAGTCTGTACCTAATATTTGTACGCCACGCTTGGCAGAATGTGATGATACCGTTGACTAACAATAACACCATATTCTGACAAATAACTGACTATGCAAAGGTCTGATTGATTCTATACTGGAGGCAAAAATCTACTGACAGTAACAAAAGTATTGTGACAATACGAAGGTAATGTTTGAAGATATATATTAAGAGATTGAAAATGGAAAAGTTAAAAAAAGATTTACGACACAAAATGAAAATACTTGAATAATGTTTCTTTGCCTGCCGAGAGATAGTTTGTCATTAGTCTTCTGAAACTATTCGCTTTGCTCGAACCACGTTCGATCTTTGAAATACAGAATATTTTCTAAGCCAGCGCGAACTTTTTCTCAGATTCAATTTGTAAAAACTATTTTCTAGACTCAATTTCATTAACAAAAGATAGATTACAGTCCCAGTGTTTAAGGCGAAGACTTACGAGTTGTAGGTCTGGGTTCGAATCTAAACAAGCACTTTACTTTGTGTGTAAATAATTTCATCATCACTGCTCTCAAAACTGTGAATGAAAACATCGTGTGGAAACCGGTATGTCCTAGGATCAAAAATTCGAAGACATGTGACATCTAACAATCCGCAGTGGGCCCGTGTGGTTGATTATGACCCATTCTCTCTCACAGAGAGGAGGCACGTGTTCCAGCAGTGAGAACATTATAGACTGATTATGCTATAATGCACTGAAGCGGCACTGGGCTGGTCATGTCTGTCGAAGAACCGATGGCCGGTGAAGCAGACGAGTCCTGGAGTAGAGACCGCGTATCGGCAAGCGTAGTGTGGGATGCCCCCCAGCTAGATGGACGAACGACCTAAAGAAGGTGGCTGGGGTAGACTGGATGCGGAAGGCGGAGGACAGGGTGTTGTGGCGTAGTCTGGAAGAGGCCTGTGTCCAGCAGTGGGCTGCGATAGTAGTTGATTGATAGATGATATTATGCTAGATTACGTTTGAAAAAAAAAAATCTTTTGATGTGGTCGAGTAAGCTTCAAAATAAATACAAAAATGTTCGAGTTGAGTGCAAGGTAAACTCCGTCTCATTACGGGCAGAGCTAACACACGGCCCGTGCTCGTCGCACGAATGATCACACGCCTCCAATTTAATTTGGTACAGCTATAATGAGATCCGCTCTGAATTAATATAGGTTTTTGAATAAGGTATCTCGCGTACAAACCTCATTTACCCGCCTCCTTGAAGCGCGTATTTTCCCCTCACACAATCACGCATTTTATATTAACTGCTATCGAAATGTTGCCAGCTGAAACTCAAGGTGTTATTTTCGCTCGTTCTCGCGTCAAACTTCACCAGTGTGTACGTAAATTCAAATAAGAAAATAACTTTGGCAATATAAGTATGTAAATCGTGTATCAAAAAGTGCCTGAGACGGTTCTGTAAGTGCGTGATTATACTTCTTGAGACTGGATAATAGGAGGGCTTTGCTTGTTTACAATTTACTCGTTTCTTAAAAAAATATATGTGAGTTCTTATGTGTGGTCTACGCGTATCGGGAAGCGTAGTGTGGAACGCCCCCTCAGCTATTGGACCGACGATCTTAAGAAGGTGGCTGGGATAGATTGGATGCGGAAGGTGGAGGAGAGAGTGTTGTGGCTCAGCCTGGGAGAGGACTATGTCCAGGAGTGGACTGCGATAGGCTGAGTTGATTGGTGTGTAGTCTCTGTATATAGTATGAAACAGAGAAACCACCTGAAGATTCCAGCTAAGAGGAAAGGGTTTGTTTTTCTTGTTACAGAAGAGAACCGTCAGAAGAGCAGTTATTTTAATAAGATAATAATAAACCTCCTTCAAATGAATGACTCCCAATCAGACGTAAGAGGCATATTTTCTAACCTCTTACTAATAAACGTTGTATAGCGTCTGTATAGTTACACAACTCTTTGTCTTCTTCTTTCGAAAGTCAAATTACTGACGAATGAAATCAGATTCATCTGATATAATACATTTATTAGTAAGGGGGTAAATGTAATATGTATTTATAATTTCACCAATTTAGCTGTCCAGGTTCACAAAATTATTGCAATGCGAAAATGATTGCAGCCCACAAATGACATAAAAGTATGCGGGATCGTCGGATACAGTTGAAGTTTAGTAAGAAACCGATGGATGTTCTCGAATAAAATTTTATTTTATTTATAGAAAACAAACAGCTCATTTATCAAATTAAATTTCAGTCGGCAACATCCATCGGTTTTCATACTAAACTTCTACTATATCCGACAATCCTGCATACTTATCTCTTTTGTTGACTGTACGTAACTTCAATCACACATACAACGTAATGAACTGACAACACATTACTGTCTCTTTCATCTCCATTCAACACTGCTATAACTTTCTCTACTCGCTGTAGAAAATAAACATTATTTTAAGAGGGCATTCCTAAGGTTTTTATTGCTTTCCAAGTACAGCAGGAGCTGCCGACATAAGCGTTTGGTAAATAAATGCTTGTGGTAAACAAAGGACTTATCTCTTGAGCCGTAATGAGTCATGTGCCCCAGCTGTAGGGCTCTACATACGCAATATAAAGACGTCACGATATTAATATTTAGCAGGGTGATAGTGTACGATGCGTTATCTTATGGCTTTGGAAATTCCTTAGTATTTTCAGTTTTTTTTTTGGTATTATTTAAAAAAAAAAACAGCCAAGTGACAGTAAGACAGACAGACGGACGGACAAAGAAGTGATAGGATCACTTCGTTGTCCGCCCGTAAGGGTTCCGTATTTTTCAACTTTTTAACAAGCCAGACTAAATAATGGGCCTTTTGAATAAACCTTGCTCTAAACATCATATAAATCAACACATAATCTGGGGGGCTAAAAAGGCCACTTTAGAGAATAATAAAAGGATAATATTATGAATCGTAATATGGCGAAGACAGTACGTGTAATTGTAAAAAAAAAAAAACTGAAAAATGCTTCACCAATAGGATTTGATTCTGTCCATTATGTTATCCTTTTATGATTTTGCCAAAGTGGCCTGCTTAGGCTACCTGAACGTTAAATCGTAATTCATCAGTTATTACAATCGTATGGACACTTCACAATCTTGTAAAGGGTTCAAAAAGTGATATCACGATTTTATTCTTGATCTTATTTTCCGAGGACATTTTTGGAAGAATCAAAGGATGATCATAAACATAAAAAACTCAGCACAAACAGCGGATCTATTATTATGACTAAAATTTTTTGGGGCGGGCCGATTCCCATCAAGGGCACTTTGTATATACTTTATATGCTGTGCACATCCTGAGGTACCGCCCCATTGTGGTTGAAGGAACAAGAGTTTGAGTCTTACAATCATACAGGTTAGCAGGGACTTCGAAATAATTTATAAAACAATGTCTTCGTCGACATTTTTCCTCGATTATTAAAAAAAATACTGTTCTATACATTTTAAACGCGTAGGTATATACACTTTTATACTATACCTGCTCGGAAAGTAGGTACCTTATTACTTTTTTAAAAGTGAGGTAGAAAGTTTGTTGGGTTTGTAAATGGGTCGAAAAAATGTATGAAAATCCAGTACCTAACCTAATTAAATGTAGTAATAATGCCAAAAGACAAAAAGTATTCACCAAGATTTCAACAAACGCAAAATGATACTGGCCACAAACTTTTGCTGATCATTTCCTCGTAGGTATAGTCTATAGCACTATGTAGGTATCACTCGGAAGAAAGTGCGATTCCCAACTCGTGTGTATTAATGCCTTCAGCTGAGCCTCTGGCCTCAAACTACACCCTCGTTAGTAATCGGTCACTTTCTCCCCTCGGTGAACAATGCACTATTTTTAAACTGCTGATTTTCTTGTTTTTTTTTTATAACCGTTGAAAAATTTTGAGAAAAGAATTTCTCAAAAAATTTCGAGGTAACAGTTTGCGCGGCGATGGCTCCTGCCACCCTGTATAGCCCTCCGTTTAATAAGACTGAAGTTATGCTTATCGTTCGACACAGGAAAAATAAGCAGCGGTACAACAAGCTTCAAAGAAAACATTCCTGCTTTCATAAATTATTCTATTTGCGATCAAATTATGACTTACAGCGGACTTATTTTGCAGTAAATATATTATTAGGTCCAGTCTGCAGGCACATTTAATTATTAAAGGCATTAGCAAACGGGTCATTGATCCGGTAATATGCACTGTGCTGCTGGAGCCACTGACAGCTTAGGCAACCACAACGTCTGACCGGTCCAGTAGTTTGTGGTCACGCCAGTTACCTCTGTGTTCTACTGTTTAGGCACTTAGTTAATTTACTAAACTTAGTAGTTTCAACTGAAAATTTTATACCGATAAAGGTGGGCAAAGCTTAACCAACCGATGACCTGGTGAAGGTCGCAGAAATTCACTGGTTGAGAGAAGCACAGGGTTGGTCCGTGTGGCGACAATTGGGGGAGACCTGTGTCCAGTAGTGGACGTGTCCAGGGTATGACGATGGTGATTACGAGCATATTTTGTGGGGTAGCAGCTAATGGGGTTCTAAAGTGCAGGACCAGGCCCGTGCCGGGCGCGGCGCGTACGTGTTCCACGCGCGCCTCAAAGAGATGTCAGCAGTAAAGAAGGGGCCCCTTAGGGCCGAAGCCTGCCGGGTCAGCGGGATTGTCCGAAAGGGTTTTTGCTGGCCCGGAACTTAAAGGGTTAAGGAAGGAACACGGGTGGGTTTTAGTCAGTAAGAATCTGACACTCCCTACCGCTCAGCCCAGAGCGGGTGGGGTCATTTAATGATTTCCCACCCAAAAAAAAAGGGGCCGAATAATTGCCATTGACATGGCACACATCCGAGCAAAGGGCAGTTACTAAAATAAATAACTAAATAGCAAGCACTGAGCGATCTGGGGATCGCACCCAGTGGCAGCGGGGTAATTGCGTAACACGCTATCAGTAGCAATTGCTTTCATTTTTACGGTTACAACATTAATTGCGTTGTTGAAAAACAAATTTTTCGAACATATTACTAAGAAGCAATGGATTAGCAAAACCCTTCAAAATTATTCAGACTGAGATTGATAGGGGGCCTCATCCTCAGAAGTAATGCTTGCCGATAAATCAGTCCAGGCAGTCCTCATGATCATAGCCAGGATTGTTTCAACCAACTTATAAGCCATCTCCCTTTTGTGCTATGCTTCCCTGGTCTGTGTGAATCCAGGCAATATTTTTTTCTAATTACTCACTTTTTCCAGGAACCCGTAGGGTTCGAGAAGCACAGAACCGGTCGAAGTGGAGGTGTTTGAGGAGGCCTATGCCCAGCAGTGGACGTCTTTCGGCAGAGATGATGATGGTGATGACTCACTTTACTAGATTTACCCACTTATAAAATATAAAGCGAGGTCTCTGAGCAATTCATGTAGCAAATCTCCCAGCTAAGCCATTTTTCAAGGAAATGTCGGTTAGTCCGGATATTTGTCGTCTCGTAAACGGTCTATAAAATTTTGATGAGTCTGTGAGGGTAACTTAAAACGAGTTAGAGAGATAGTTCGCGTCCCGGGAATTTAAATATCTTTGTAGCGCACTGTGTCTCTTACGTAGCATTAGGAAATGGTTTTACTACTAGCTGTAACTACGTATGACTAATAGAGGGTCGTGGCTAAATGATACCAGCCGCACGGGTCTATTGAAGATTTAGCTACGCTTGCCGCTGTTAAATTATGGATGGGGAACCATTATACATATAATATCGTCACTCGCATGACTAAAAGTCCTATCTCATTTTTTAGCTGATCTGAGTTAGGACAACTACATTTTTCTATTCTTGATTCTTTACATTTTGTTGACTTTCAATTTTATTATATTTTGATATCCAAATAACATAGAGTTAGTCGGCTAGTGAAAAATGTAAAGAATCACGAATAGAAAAAAATGTAGTTGTCCTCACTCAAATCAGCTAAAAATGAGAATAATGATATAGGACTTTTAGTCATGCGAGGCACGATATTCGAGCCCCCCCGTGTCTCGGAAAGTACGGTTCTGGCGGTCATTCGTGGATCTTTGACAGTCAGAAGCCTAAAAGTCTGTCAACAAGTCTTACCAAGGGGTATCGTGCTGTGTTAACCAGTAACTGGGTTGAGGAGGTCATATAGGCAGTCGCTCCATGTAATATTTATTTATTTTATTTAAAAAAAATGCCCCACACTAGGAATGTACTGGTATTCAGCTGCATCCTAAACATAGTTTGAAAAAGACTAGGCAGATAGCTTTTAACTTTCAATAAAATATTGTAATTCAGCATAAAGAGAGTAACAGAGAGGGAAAGAGAGAGAACATAACAGAGAGTTAACATTTCGCTGTAAAAAATATTCACATAATAAATGAAACAGAAACATGTAAAGCATTTCAGCAGTTTGTTCATTAACGTGAATTTTGACTATTACGTTACTCAGAAAGAAATTCCCGTGTGTGGCGTTCATTACTTTTTCAACGAATCCTTTTGAAAGAGCTGTGTGAGTCTGTGTGTCCCATAGGGGCTGATAGTAAAGTCAGTGGCTTTAATAAACAAGTATTACAGTACGAACATCGTCAATATACTGGGTGATAGGGACATCCGCACACATGCAACTGCAGCCATGAATTCAGCACATGATTTGAGACCCCCTAGCGAAGAATATTTTAGTCAGTTATAAAAAAAGAACAGTGGCACTCCGGGAGTGCCGACACAAGTGAAAACAAAACACAAACAGAATACTTTGCCATCACATACTGACATATCGGATATACATTAAAAGCGAGTACATCCCGAGGACAGCCGAACACATCCGAAGCGGGTATTTTTTAATCATCTTTTATACAAAACAAGCGCGATGTCGCTTACGGCAACAGTGGCGCGAGTTCCATGGTTTTCTCCAATCTCAAAAAATGCCGTGTCTAAAGAAGTTTTCACTTCAAAAATCTGCTGTTTCATAGAAAAGTTCAATACCTAGACGCGGTAAAATGTATGGAAGAACATTTTTTTTTAAATAACCGACAAAAAAATTTAACGTGTTTAGAAACATGTATTGAGTCCCGGAGGGGTCCGCGGCTAAATAATAACAGCCGCACAGGTCGATCGATAAGGTTAAGCTACGCTTACCGCGGTTGGTCTGTGGATGTGCGACCATCTTTACATACCGTGACCTCTCCGTGCCTCGAAAAGCATGTTAAGCCGTTGGTCCCGGCTGTCATTCGTGGAGCTTTGACAGTCGTTGCGGGTAGTCAGAAGCCCGAAAGTCTGACAACCAGTCTTACCAAGGGGTATCGTATTACCCAGTAACTGGGTTGTAGAGATCAGATAGGCAGTCGCTCCATGTAAAATACTGGTACTCAGCTGCATCCGGTTAGACTGGAAGCCGACCCCAACATAGCATTAATAACATATTGGGAAAAGGCGAGGCAGATGATGAGAAACGTGTACTGAGTCCAGGATTGTGCGTCGATGTCCCTGTCGCCCTGGTAAGGTAAGGTTAGTATATAACTTACCTACTGTAGAAAGCCACAACTTACTGTGAACATAATCAGCCTATAAAGTTCCCACTGCTGGGACACGGGTCTCCTCTCTGTAAGAGGACCGTAATCCACCATTCGGGCCCATTGCGGGTTGGTAGATGTTGCATATCTTCGAATTTTTGGTTCTACGATATGCCGGTTTCATCACGATGTTTTCCTTCACCGTTTTGAGAGCAGTGGTGATGAAATAATTTACACAAAGCTTCTGTCTGGGTTCGAACCTACGACTCGTAGGTCGCGGCTGATACCACCTGGCCACCACTGCTCTGCTCTATCTCTATTTCTTACTGTGAAATCCTCGGCAAAATAAAACCATCTTCGCCGAAGGTGTTAAGTGACTAATATACGGCCAGGGAAATTAATTACCTACTTCGTTTTCGCTTTTGTACGGCTGCTAAAGGTCCTAGCGTAATGTTAATTAATTTATAGCCTCCCTCAATTAAAATGCAAATAAATGCAATTTTTTTACCGACTTCACAAAAAGGAGGAGGTACTATGTTCGGGTGTTTGTATGTTTGTTCATCGAGTACTCCGCCAATTGTCGACGGATTTTCAAAATTCTTTTTTTGTTCGAAAGTAGATAGATCCTAACTTGTCACCAAGTTAGGATCTGATGATGGGATCTTAGAGATATCGAGGGCAACCCTCAAATTTTATAGGCTCTTTTATTGTTTTTCGCATATTTTATGAAGTATCTTGTGTATTTGTGTATGGTTGTCACCATTACAGGTAGCTGGGCTGATGATGGAAGGTACAACTCCTTAACAGTAAGAAGTTACTCGAACAGGCAAGGACTGTTTTAGTAAATTGTTTTGATGTTTGATAGGGCATTTGCCACATTTGGTCTCATGATCATCAAGTCATGACCTGATGCTGCAGTCAGGATAGTCTGCAGAGTACCTAACTCCTCGACAACTAACAGCAGATATATCGTGTTTAGGCTCATTGAAAAGGGCTCGATGTGTGGATAAACGTACTGTTACTGAGGAATACCGAAGACCTGATGCTGAAGCCAGGAGCATCAGAAAAAGTACAAACCTTGAAATTACAGCACCGTAGTCGTGTTTGGGCTCATTTTAAACAGGACTAATTTTAAGTTCAATGCAATGTTGACATAAGTCTGGCCTGATGCTGCAGCCAGGATTATCAGCATCTAATCTAAAAACTAAATAAAAGGAGAACTCCTCAACAATTAACGTCCCTGCATCGAGAAAAGGAATATTTTTATAAAAAGGCGATGGGCAAGTTGACATTAGGCTATTGTAACTTAGATAAATTATAAATAGACCCACTAAAAAGCGAGAAATAAAAACTTTTTAACAAAAAAAAACCGACTTCCAAAAAAAAACACTACAAACTGAAAAATAACTTTAATTTCGGAAGTCGGTGGCAAAAACTAAAATACTGATCCCTAAGACACCGACTTCCGAAATTAAAGTTATTTTTCAGTTTGTAGTGTTTTTTTTGGAAGTCGGTTTTTTTTTTGTTAAAAAGTTTTTTTTTAATCCAGTTGTTAGTTCCAGATAGTAGCGCTTTCATGCAAACAAACAAACACTTCAGCCTTATTATTTCTTTAGATATAGATTTACAAAATAAATTACGTAAACTAAAAAGAGGCACAAATTCTCTTTATGAGCTAAACTAGAGTAAACGGAAGCGTTTGGCCCGAATATAGTAATGAGAGTCACCTTCCGACGTGGTGTCGCAACCAAATTCCTACGTGACACACAAATGAATTATTTTGTTCAATACATAAAACTGAGGCACGGTAAAATGACCCTTGCATCCGGAAAACGAACCATCAAGTTTCATGATCGAGGTACCACAGTACAACAATATTGGGGTTTACTTGCAAACTGTATACTCGGAATTTGTCCGTAGATGGGTGACCATTTTTACATGCCGACACCCCTCCGTGCGTCGGAAAGCACGTGACACCGTAGGTCCCGGCTGTCATTTTTAGATCTATGACAGTCGTTACGGGTCGTCAGAAGCCCGAAAGTCTGATGACCAGTGCTACTAAGGGGTATTGTGTTACATAGTAACTGAGTTATGGAGGTTAGATGGGCAGTCGCTCCATGTAAAATATTGGTATTCAGCTGCATCCGGTGAGGCTGGAAGACCGAAAGGCTAGGCATATTGAATGAGGTGATAAAAATAAATATTCTGTTGTCTTACGACACAGTTGTGTCAGAAACCGTATCTCAAGTAACTGAACCGGAAAAGAGTGTCAAAACAATAACTACTGCGTTACGAAGTCAGTAAAATGAATAGTCTTGAGTATTTCAGACAAAAATATATGACAGTCGGGTACCAGGGGATCATAGATCATGGCGAAGTTGCCACAGTTCCAGGTAAAGTTGGATATCACTACGACTCTCCGGTGACGCACCATAATGTGACTTTCCTGAGAAACTTTTTCGCGTTTTTCTAAGGCGTAATATGATGAACGGAGCGACCATGTCAAGGTAATGTTTTTTTGTGATTATATCGTAGAACAAGACAAAAGTAACTAGTATTTTTGTTATCTAATATTTCTTTTTGGTTGAAGTAATACAGTGGAAGGTATGTGACAAAAAGTTTGTTGTTTTTCCTCGTCCAATGTAATATTAGTACAGCTACTAAAAATGAGAGTGAAAGAGCAGTGGTGGCTTAATGGTAACGACCGCGATTTACGAGCTGTGGGTTGTGGGTGGGTTCGAACCCAAACGGGCACTTTACTTTGTGTAAATTATTTCATCACCACTGCTCTCAAAATGGTGAAGGAAAACATCGTCCGGAAACTGGCATGTCCTATAATGACATGCCAGTTAAAATTTTAATTTTAATTTTTTTCTTTAAATTTTTTGTTCTAACAAAAAATTTAAAGACGTTTGACATCCGCCAACTCGCACTGGGCCCGCGTGGTGGATTATCCTAGTCGGCCTCACAGAGAGGAGGCCTGTGTCCCAGCTGTGGGAACATTAATGATTATGTTGGGCAGTGGAAAGCATGTGATAAAATTTTTGTTGTTTTTCCTTGGAGTGGCGTTTTGGTTATCACATTAATTAAAAGCACGTATTCTACATTACGTGCTTTAAACATACACAATTAAAATCATTAATAACAATTAACGTTAGCCGCGTGGCACCTGTTTTTTCGTTTTAGTATTTAACAACATTAAACTTAATTTGTGATTATTTGGTAACAATACCATAAATTTTGTGTTGAATTGTAGATACCATCGCCCCGCGCGTGTCTAGTGCCTTAATATCAAGGGTTATTATTTCGTGCTAATTTTTACGCTGTTTATTTTGCTTGGAAAATTCTGTGTTATAATTATTTTAACAGACTGAATAACAGCTTGTTATAACCGCTGTTAATAGCTGTTATGTATAATTAGTACAGCTAATAAACTATGATGGATAATGTCTGTGGACGGAGGCTCCTTTTAAAATTATGTTTATCTTTTGCATGCCAAAGCATCGATTTTGTATTCTGGCGTTCGGTTTACGTGTTCTGTTCCCAGAATAAATAAAGCTGCAAACATCTCTTGGAACGCCCGAGTGAGTGTTTATAGTGACAATAATGTAGGGGTAGCGACAGTTTTCTTCCCTGAACACCATTAAGTAAAGCGACCCGCAGGTACGGTAGGCGGCGTGTCAATAGTAACAAAACCAGTAGCTATAATCTACTGGCCTCGAATTCTATTGAATCTCCGTGCTACGTTGGGCCAGCTAAAGGTCAAAGTGTTACTATTGACGTGCTGTCGACTGTACAGTCACGAGCACTAAAATGTCAACACTTGGCAACTTTCAATCGCGATTTTTTCGTAAAATAACGAATGCAACGTTGAAATACGACACTTTACACTAACCTATGGGTTCGAAAATACTTTGTTCGTACTAACATAAAATTTCATACAAAACTGAAGGAGAAATGGTCTTTGAATAAAGCCAAGTGTATACATACTTATGCTCGTGACTGTACCCTGATTCTTATATGCATGAGACAAGAAACGACTGACACCAAATAAATGTTTATTTTAGATTTCCAGTTGGTTGTGGGCCAATAATTCAAAGATTACTTTGCTCTTTGGGTACCAGGAAGGCATAAGCCCGGAAGAGCATTTTATCCTTCCCCTGCGAACATGATTATGAAATATTTATTTGTGCGTCTATTCTGCGCATGTGTACGTCTATTTTTGTTTTGTGATGTATTTTTATGTGCGTTTACTTTGAGTACCGTGTTTGTCCACACTCTGCTGAAAATTGGTGATATCGGGGAAAAATATTGAAATTGAACACGACTGGTTGTGGCGTTATGAGTTTTTATGGAGTTTGACTAAATGCGAACCGCCGCACTTTATTTAGCCCATCCGTTACTGAACTAGAACATTGTAAACTGTCTTCAAAATAAGCCAAAAATAAAGAAGAAAATATAGGTATATATTTGGACAAGCACAGGAAATAAAATTGTATTTTTATTGCAAAATGGGCCTGCTCTCTTGAGCTCGACCTCGCCGTACGGAAAGCGATAGATAGAGTCTATAGTAACTATGGAACGAGCATGCCGAGAGAATGCCTGTTCCCTGTTGCTTTGAAGGCTGATGCTAATTATGAGGAAGGGAACACGGACGCTGGTAGAGAGTTTCACACTTTTTTTCCACGATATTAATAATCTGTCAAATCCATCATATTCCATTTGATTTCACCATTTCAACACACGATTAAATAAAAAGTAGAGAGAGGCGTCGGTTTCCAATGGCTATTCGAATCATAATTGTACAGACGCCTACATCAAACAAAATTATGCAAATGGCAATATTACTGAAACGTACAAATTGACGATTATAAACCAAATCGATTGTTCCAAATCATATCGGTTGAAAGGCAAATTAATCATAGCTTATTGACGAAACTAACTAAACAGCCGTTTGCATAACAAATGCGGTGTACATCACTAGTAAATTTTGTGTGTCGATAAATTTCGAATCGATGTTTGTTCACTTGCTTCGTTTGTTTGTTAGCAATTTGGTATAAGTAGTGATCTCATATCAAACCAACGAAGGTAAAACAATTGGTGTGGATTGAATTATTTTTTTGTCTTTTATGTTACTAAAGTTAGCTTTTTTTTTAATTGGTGTCTGTGGTGACACCTGAACCCCCCTACGCTCCCCCCTCCTGGATCCCCTGCTAGTTCGTCTTCTGTTTTAATTGGGGTGGGTCAGGATATTACAAACTGGCTTCCATTGAGGGTTATACTTTTATATTTTTGCTACACATTTCACAACCTAACGTGCCCATGTCGGGGCCTCTTGACTAAGCTCAAATCATACGTATGTGTCAATTTATCAGGCTGCACGTTAGTGACAGCACACTCCGGAAGTCACACAATACAATGTTTTAAGGAAAACATTTTTGTCAGGATTACATTGGCCAGCAACGTATTATTTATTTATTTTTATTTTTTTATTATATAACGTATTTCTAATACTTTGGAGCGAACACGATTCGCTGTCATTTTCTACACAAAATGAAATACACGTCAGTCAGACGAATACCACTTTTCGGCATTAGGGATGCCCAAAGCCATTGCCAGACATTTCTCAAGTTAGAGCAGCCTTAAAGGATTCCAACGTCCTAACGACCTAAGCCTGCGACTTATCTGCTTGCCACTAACATGACGGGACCCTTTCAAAACGAGGTCGGATTTTTATGAAATAATATTTTCAGTAATCACAGGCGAAAAAACGTTTGAACATTATAATATGTTTTTTTATTGAGCGTGAAGTTAGAAAATAATCACTAATTATAAAAACAAAGTCGCCGTGTCTGACTGTCTGTCTGAACTCGATAAACTCAAGAACTACTGAACGGATTTTCATACGGTTTTCATTAATGGACGGAGTGATTAATGAGGAAGATTTAAGTTCATTTAGATTCATTAAAGTTTTATGTAAATTGGCTGAAATGACGATGTTTGTTGATTGTATTGGCACGCAACGCGTAAACCAATAGAGTTTTATAAAAACAACTAGAGGCCCGACCCAGCTTCGCACTGGTGTTTTTTTTTCTCGAGTTATGAAAATTTTCTTTCATACAAACCTTGTCCTGGCAATACCAAACACAACAAAAAAAGAATTATCCAATTTGGTGCAGTCATTCGGAAGTTATGCGCTTGCGCGTATAGACATTTTGTTGATTTTGTTTTATACAATGTCAGGAGGATGTATAAATGGGATATTTTCCGATATTTACGCGGCCGAAACCACGGGAAAAAGCTAGTCTCATTATAATACTTGTAGTTTCGATGGAAAACTATAATAAGAGTTATTTAGAGCATACCCCCACAACACCACCACAGATATTTTAGAGTCAAGTGAGGCATATTCCCCTCCGAATAAATTTAAATCTATTCCATGCTTCTCCCTATATGCCAGACATCTTCATTCTATATTTAAGCTTGATTGAGCAACAAATATCGTGAGCGAAATTCGAAAACCAAATTACTTATGACTAGCTGCGCTGTCTCGATTCCGGGGAAATATAGGAATAAAAATTCTATGTCTTATCCAAGTCATGGTCTACCCATGTGCCAAATTTCATCCAAATCCGTTTAGCCGTTTTAGAGCCGTTTAACGTAAAAATCTAATGTTTTCTCTGTATATTATTAGGTTTAGACTTACCTGCAGAACTAAAGCTTCCCAGAGCTGTTTGCTAGTTCTGGCCTGAATTACATATGTGGCATGCAAGCTTCTTGCCAATTACTAGCACTATTCTAATCCCCGTCGGTTTCTGAGTTACCAACAACACAAAAGGCTCGAATTACATCGAATATTGAATATGTATCTCACTGAATACATCATCGGGGGAAATGGAAATGCCTGACTGAATAGCTGTGTGAGTGATGAAGTCTTCAATAACGCAGCCTGAAATATACTAGCTGTATTCTAATTACTTGGTCATCTTTCAGGGGGTTGAAATACTGATGAATTTACATTTTTGAGCTGCACGATTTCTGACAAATGCGTGCACCGACTGGACAGGTCCTTTCAATCTGTGTGGTTCTTTCCTCAAAAGACCATCTCAGACATCGATCTACATGGTCTTCGTATAACCTGACCAAGATTATGTCTGGACTTTAAGAGAGACTGTGACCTCTGAGTTTGTTTCGACCTTTCTTCTCAGAGTAGTCAGATAGGAAACGCCGACCCCATTTAGTTAAAAAAAATTGTTGACGTGTAAAAGTGTTTGTGCAAACCTACTTACAAAAATAAATCATTTATCATTTAGTAATATTCACTAGCTGCATGCATTTTATTCTTGTATGTGTACACATGTTTGAGCAAATAAGTATATCTTACCTTGTCTTACGTCGTGAAAACTTTTAACAGATGTAATTTTTACTACAATGTCAGACTTGGTCTGATTGCTTACTGTCTTATCTTACCTAGGGAAAACTTTTAGCAGATGTTATTTTTCAATCAATCAACTCAGCCTATCGCAGTCCACTGCTGGACATAGACCTCTCCCAGACTGCGCCACAACATTCTCCTCCGCCGTCCGCATCCAGTCTACCCCAGCCACCTTCCTTAGGCCGTCCGTCCTTATAGCTGGGGGCCTCCCATACTACATTTGTCAATACGCGGTCTCCACTCCAGGGCTCGTTTGCTCCACCCCGGGCATCGGTCCTTCGACAGACATGGCCAGATGTAATTTTTAAATTGTATTGGTCTGATTGCGTTTTTTTACCCTAACATAGAACAAGAAACTAAAACTCCGTAATACCAACCCGACAACTGTAACACTGGCCAAGTGCGAGTCGGACTCGCACACGAAGGGTACGCACCACAAGGCAAAAACACCGAAAAAAAACACGTTTCTTGTATGGGAGCCCCCCTTAAATATTTATTTTATTTTGTTTTTAGTATTTGTTGTTATAGCGGCAACAGAAATACATATTAATTTGTGAAAACTTTAACTGTCTAGCTATCGCGGTTCTTGAGATACAGCCTGGTGACAGACAGACGGACGGACAGACAGCGAAGTCTTAGTAATAGGGTCCTGTTTTTATCCTTTGGGTACGGAACCCTAAAAAACACCGGTGAGTGCTACAGTCTGCAAACGTTAATATGAGTGCCCAAAAAACTTCAGTTCCGACCAACATTCGAAGTAAATCCTAACAGCAGGTGCGACTTACTGCCAACTTTAATACAAGTAGACATTTGGGGCTCATAACGACATCTTTGAACTTCACATTTCTCTTGGTAACCAGTAAAAAGTGGCACGAAAAACTTTTGTGCCCGAAAAGTTAGGTAGGTACATGGAACACTATTGCTTTGGCTTAATTGTTACTGGCGAAGTCTCTTTTTAGGATTCCGTACCCAAAGGGTAAAAACGGGACCCTATTACTCCACTGTCCGTCTGTCCATCTGTCACCAGGCTGTATCTCATGAACCGTGACAGCTAGACAGTTGAAATTTTCACAAATGATGTATTTCTGTTGTAACAACAAATACTAAAAACAGAATAAAATAAATATTTAAGGGGGCTCCCATACAACAAACGTGTTTTTTTCGTCGTTTTTGCCTTGTGGTACGGAACCCTTCGTGTGCGAGCCCGACTCGCACTTGGCCAGTTTTTATTGGATTAGAAGAGATAAGGCTAAGAATCACTTATTTGCTCAAAATATACGTTTATCAGATGTAAAAAAAATGGTGGTTCATGCACACTTGCACAGTCTGTATTTTTTTTTCCTGTTTCATCTTAGGCGTACATCAGTCCAATGTTGGGCATAAGCCTCTCCTGTTGCACGCCATTCAACTTGATTTTCTCGATTTTGCCTGATTAGGGCATGGAAATTAGTGTTACATTAATAATACCTACTTAGGTACTTATTTTAATAAAATTTACAACTATGTACAGTCACGAGCGCTAATATGTCAACACTTGGCAACTTTCAATTGCGAGTTGTTCGTGAAATAACGAATGCAACGTTGAAATACGACACTTTACGCAAACCTGTGGGTTCGAAAATACTTTGTTCGTAATAACATAAAATTTAATTCAAAGCTGAATGAGAAAATCGTCTTTGAATAAAGCCAAGTGTATACATACTTAATATAGTTATGCACGTGACTGTACTCATATAAATGGCAAGATTAACACTACGAAACTATAACATAATTATGCTGATCTTGGCTGTGAATTTCCGGGTTAACATTCTCCATCCTATTCGCATTTTAAACATCCTGTAATCATACCCCAACATGAAAGGCTTTTCCTTAATAAACTTTGAACGTTTTGTTATGTTCAGAGCAAGTTGCTGACTTCAGGTCAATAGCTCTAAGTTACATACAGATTTGAACTTGCAACTTAGCCCACGACTCTTACATGCAGACAGCATTATGTGGTTACGGTTATTTATAACAACACCGCCATCTCCATAAAATTGATGCTAGTAGGTAAATTTAATTAAAAACACCTACTGCTTCACTGTTTCGTCGGTGTTTTTAATTTACAACATAATATTATAATATCACGCCTGTATACTTCATAGGGTAAAGAGGCGTGTAGTACACCAAACGTACTGTTCGGTACAGCCCGATTCAAACTTTATGGCGCCTCGGAACATGCGGTAAGTCGCTGCGCAGTAACAAATTTACGTGTCAGCGGAGGTGAGGGGTGAGGTACTGCGCACCGAGTGGCGCACTTCAGAGCAATACAACAACACAACACACAATACAACACACAACACAACAACAACATACAACACAATACAACAACAACACAACAACAATACAACAACAACGCGTACAATATTTGCAACCGAATAGCTCAGCACTTTTGCCTGCGTGCATTTCCATAAATGTATGTATCCATCGCAACTATGTATTACCAGTTAGTACGTGTTCGACTACCAATAACGTTATTGAAACCAAACCAGATCAAACCATCTTATAGCTAATTTAGCTTAGATTTATCATTTGATAATTATAACTAGTATTCAATGTAGTCTTTAAACCATATTATTTCGTATTATTAAATCAGTGATCTTAAACCAACAAGCAAACTAGAACCAGTCCAATATAATACCAAATCAACCAAATATCAACCAACCCAAAAGTTAGTACTAAACCACGCAGGCACTAAATTCCACACGAACACTTATAACTAAACGTACGGAATCGAGAATTATCGGATACGTTACCATGCGTAACTTAACTGGAATCAATTTCTAATCATTGCCCGAGGCAGCAGAACTGTGACGCAAACGTCTTGTTGCCTAGCGAAGGGCAAGGCAAATAAAGCGATATCTTCCTGAATTTACAACTGCAATTACATCCCTTTTACTTCAGTACGAGACCACCTAAATATCTCCGACCCCGCCTAATAAAAAGATTTGTGCGTGCAAGTCTTCGCACCAAAATTAAACACATAAATATAAAGAGAAAATCAATTTGTCCACTTTACGATTCTTTTCTCAATGTTTTTTACTACTTTACAGCTTTCTCTCTTCCTTAAATAAATCGTAAATCTATTTACATAACGACTGTCGTTAGGTTTATGAAGGCGGATCCGAATTATCCACTTGAGTTGCTTTTTATGTTGACATTTTTAAAGCGAGGACGACTCAATGAAGTTACTGATTGACTGATTGAGGGTGTTGTTTTATAAGAGGGATGACTGGGCAGCGTTCTTCTGTCTTTAAATCAGCAATTCGTTTGATTCATTTCATTTTCTTCTTCTCCATAGGTACCTACGCTTTGGAATGGGCAACTAGCTTCATATTTTCTGACTGACCGACTTCTTGACAATTCAAAAGTGCCTGTAAATGGTTTAATTGAAATAAATGCTTTGAGTTTGAGTTTCAAATATCTGAACAATTAACAAAATGCACTTGTCCTTAGCTACATTATCCAATACATAAAATTGAGGCAGATTATAATAATCTTTATATATATAAAACAGAATGTAGTACATGTAACAGTTTTAACAAAGTGGGTAGTATTAAATTTCTGGCAATCAAGTGGGTGACGTGCTGCTCTCCTTGCTAGGCTATGACATAGCCTGTATTAATTAGTAACAGTGCCGATCCCCTCCAATTGTATTGCTACAATTTTATTTTACATTTTACAAATTATTATTTTTAAATACAATTAGTGCGCGAGCGCATTTGTCTGTGTGCTTGTGAGTGTGTGATGTGTGTGTGCATGTGTGTGGTGTGTGTGCGTGTAAGGGTGTGTGTGTATATGCGTGAGCGTGCGGCTGTGTAAGCGTGCGTTAGTAAAAGGATTGGATTAGTGTGGGTGGGATTAAGAGGCTAGTGCCTTATAAAGTGTCTATTAGCCTCTCAAAGCCTATGAGAGATCGTTTTAACTGATAACAAAATTAACTCAACACGCAATAATAATATGAATAGATGATGACAATAACGCAAATTATTTAGTAAGTTATAATTTTACTGATTGTGTGCAGGCATATCAAAAAATATTTAAGTAATTCGATAGACGAACGTGATGGATAAGGTATTCTCTTCCATGATTTATTATTAACACCTTATACAAGGGATGCCTCTAGTATTTAAATAGGTATATCTTTGAGGTTATAATGGAACATTAAATTCCCAAAACAACAATCTGTCAACATCAGTTAATAACAGATAATAAAATTAGACATGTTTGCGCCACAAATCACTAAACACATTTAGCGCTAAACGAATTTAATACGTCTTCCTGTTTCTGTCAATCGTTTAAAGGTATCAGGGACAGAATTATGTTTTAATTATGTTTAGCATAACGAAGGTATTTGCATTTTTCGTTATCAGAAAGGTCGCACATGATGGGTAACCGAAATATTTGTCAAAACACTAAGTACAGACGTCTAATTATGCACTAAAGTTCACTAATTACAAAAATATCATTTGATAAGGCAGATGCAGTCAGATTACAACCCACCAAAAACATTTTCATGTAAAATGTTGCCAAGACGAGATCACATATGGCTCGCACTGCCAAAAAGTTATCAGATCTCATGTAGAGCCAAGCTTCTAACTCTACACGCCCTAACTTCACAAACTCTACACCTTAGTCAAAATATGAGGCTTGGCCGTTTTGTTACTACAAGAACTAGTACAACAGAAAAGTAATGAACAGTGAATAAATTTTTCACCTTACCGCCAATGTGATGGTGGTGAAAAAAAATAATAAACTGCTACAATTATTCCGGCAAAAATTGCCGGCCTTATGTACCTATTACCAGAATGTGTAGGAACAATGTTATCCTAGAGGAAGGTACCTCAAGGTACTTCCAGGTACCTCTGTTCTGTATCTTAGATAATTTCGTTTTGGCCTTTCATACTGTCCACATAAAAATGATCTTTCTACACAATGTATTATGATATAAAAACAAAGATTAAACTACTTTTTAATCGTTATTATTTCCTCGAAACAGTTTCTTAAGCACAAATTGTAATGATAATAAAATAAAACAGATGCTGTTTTTAGTTGTTTCGGAGTCATCATCATCTGCATAGCCTTTTCCTAACTATGTTGGGGTCAGCTTCTAGTCTAACCGGATGCAGCTGAATACCAGTATTTGACATGGAGCGACTGCCTATCTGACCTCCATAACCAAGTTACTGGGTAATACGATACCCCTCGTAAGACTGGTTGTCCGACTTTCGGGCTTCTGTCGACCCGTAACGACTGTCAAAGATCCACGAATGACAGCCGGGATCAACGGCTTAACGTGTTTTCCGAGGCACGGATTTTCGGACTAATAATGATAATAAATTATATGGATGGTTTTTAGTTGTTTTGGATATAATACCATCGTTCAATTAATCTACCCACCTCAATTCCCCCAATGAAATCAATTCGTCGACTTTAAAACAGCCTATATATCGTTAATTGTCATTCAAATCTAACCTTTATTTGTAGGCCCATACTGTGGCCTATACTGTGAAGGTTGTATAGTTTGCTATTGTAGTTAGCAAGACGATCCCGAGCTTAGAGGTTACGTGATGGGCTTAACACGGCAGGCTGTGCTGCAAAGCTGAGCTAATTCTGCGAAGTACTGAACATTTGGAGTGTATTCAGGAGATTAGCCTGTGAACGCCGATCTTTTGATGGGTTGGTTACTCTATACAAATAAACAAAATTAAATTGTCTGTTTTAAATGTCAAAATAACAGCTTTTTACTAAATGTATTTAAAAATACGACTAGCTTCTGCCCGCGACTTCGTCCGCATATAATTTTTGGTTTCCCGACATGAAATTCAATTTTGAAATGATAAATCGAGAGGTTCACAAAATCTTAACACGAAAAATTACGTATTTGCACAACGCCATCTATGGGTAAATGGATAAAACGTCTGCACATAGCGTGACGTTGCAAAGATGTATTCGTTAATGTTTTATCGGCATTTTCCGTTGTAGTAATTTTATAATATCTCCAGATATATAAAATCTCTGTTTATACATATATAATATCACAGATTTTTTTTTTAAACCGGCTAAAATTTTCAAAGTCAGGGGGTTCAGAATCATATTATCCTTGGTTACAGGTTGCGCGTCAATATCTCTGTGTATTTAGGATCTTTCGTACCTCAATGTTATTGTGTCGTTATACAGACGCCAGCACATCAAGTTACTACAATCTATCAAAGGACATGGACAAAAAAGTACATTCCATATACACATACATAGTCAATAATATTAAATATTAAAAAAAGAAAAATGAATTTATACGTAGTTTTTGACCTCTCTGAACTCGTCAGATTTTATTTCAAAATATTTAGTAATGCAAGATGAAGTACCATTTGTCAACGTCCGGTCGTGCGCCCTATTGGACCATAGAGAAAGATAAATATAATAATGGGCGTTCCATACCATGAATACTACTTGTAGACATGTGATATGGACGACAAAATGCTCTTATTAAGAACATTTTATTCATACGAAAATGTCTTCATTGGTATTTGTTGCATTTAATAAAATTATCTATTCTTAATGATCAACATTAAGAATAGATAATAGTTAAGTTAAGTAAGATAGTTTTTATTATATGTCACAAAAAAAATATATCCTAAAACGGAACGCTAAAACGCGAAACTTGTTTGACAATGTGTCATTGTCTATGTCAATGTAATGTCATATTTGCATAATTGCAGATTCTTCCTTGCGTACTGTTTGTGTTTTTGCGATTATTTTCTATTTTTTAATATTTTTGACCCCTGCTTATTCCTACGGACTGATACCTTCTACCACTCGATTACCTTGCTATTAATACTGGACTCTGATTTGCATTACGTTTCGGATTTGTTTTGTGGATCAATATGAGGTGCATCAACTGCGGAATAGCCATGCAAAGGTTGCAGAGACATCTCATATCCTCGCTTTCTGCACACCATCAAACAAGACTTTCGCGTTGGATAACCAATTCTCAAACCCAGGTAAGAAGTTCGACTAGAAAAAACTTAACCTGATTTGTTTTTATATACAATTCTGGTATGCGAAATTAACTTACAGTGCATATTATTTTCAGTTTCCTCTGGATACAATTATTTGTCATCCATGCTTATTATTATTAAATACCGAAGCTGGTGAACACGAGAGACTACTGGGGCATAACATGGTTTGCCTTGGTTGTGGCAAATCTGTGAGGAAAATAAGACACCATAATGTCAGTATGGAGTGTCCATTGCTGGCTGTCCTAATATCACAAAATACTAATTATGTGGTAAGCATTTTGGTTTTCATTATTATAAATAC
Organism: Oligia fasciuncula; assembly: GCA_963082905.1. NCBI lineage: Eukaryota > Metazoa > Arthropoda > Insecta > Lepidoptera > Noctuidae > Oligia > Oligia fasciuncula. Next base: position 6,302,876 of record OY720395.1, on the reverse strand, counting down.
CTATTTGTATAAATCTATAAAAAAAAACGAGTTTTGATAGTACGTATGTATGATTGTAATATCTGTGTTTATGTATTCCATCTTTAACATATACTTGCCTAAAGTAGGCATGTGTAACATAATAGGTACTGCTCATTTTAGAATAACATAATACTTGAAAAGATACCCTTGTTACCCAGTCACGTGACAATCTCCGAGATTATGCATTGTGTGCAATTCATCAATCGGACGTCGGCCAGATCTGGCTATTGTGACAGCAAGCACGTTCCACGCCTCAGTATTTTTTTTTTTTTAATTTTGTTTATAGGAGTATTGCTTGCATTCCAGGTTCTTTAGTTGAGTTGTTAAATATAGTACATCTGTGCCAAAAACCGTGAGTGCGTACCGGCATTACGAAATAAGTTATCTGTAGTTGAAAATCATTAAAAAAACAAATGACGCATGCTTAATTCGATACTCGCGTGATGTTAATGTTATTGTTTATCAAAACTTTAGAACAAAAATGGTATGTATTATATGTCATTCGATTTAGTATGAATGGGGCTATTTTTTAGGTTAATAAAAAAATAGGGTCATCGCTTTCGATTTTGAAATAAAATTATTTTCTGTACGAGTCGTGTATGAGTGACAAGGGCGCCCCGCGGCCCGTCGAAAAAAATGTACTGGAACAATTAACATACTGATGACGTAACCTTGGGACGCGGGACACGTGACTGGGTACTAAAAATTATATAAACATAAGCATTTATCAGTGTTTATTCTGTGGTTTATTTTCAGCCCTCAAGAAACAACTATGTTTGCCATGTGTGTTGGATGCGAGCAAATAGACAGGCAGTGCATGACTCGTCACGAGACATGCAGGAATTGGCTTCGGACAACAATGCAGCAGTCCCTAATGTTCAAGTTGTTAGCCCACCAGAACCACCACCGTTGCCGCCTGTTCAAAGAGGGCCACTACAAAGGGATAATAATACCATAACATTACCTAATTATAAGCGAGCTTCGATCACATCTGTTCATTGTATATTTCAACAATGCAGAAACAGAATGTTGCATTTGGTCCCGCAATTCATTAAAAGACTGCTTTTGCAAGAACATAGTTTCTATGTTCCTCGGAGTTGTAGAGTGTGTGAAACACACTTGTACAGCGATCAGTGGCATTTATTGCCTCAAATGAATGAGATACATTCTAGATTTAGTGCCATCCATATAGAAGACATAATTAATATTATGAAGTCAAAAGCTAATATTTTGAACTTTGAAAATGTCTCAGAAATGCCGAACCATTTTTGCCATTATTGGACGGGTCTTACAGTACCCCAGTTTTTAATTCTGTATAATCTTTTACCTCCTATAAATGTTAAGCAAACTAAACGCGCTTTAGCTATTTATTTAATAAAATTAAGAACAGGCGAGAGTAATAGACGCTTGGCAACTCTTTTTGATATACCTAGGTCAACATTGGAACTTATAATGAAAAAAGTTAGGTTGTGTCTCAATGAGAATTTCGTGCCTAATAATATTGGTATTGACCATATCACTCATAGGGAAATATCGGAGAGGAACTTGAGAGTTCCTCAAGCATTATTGGGTGATCCTGACGAGTCTATAACTGGAGATAGGCCTGCAATCGCAATATTTGATGGGACTTATATTTACTTGCAGAAAAGTGCAAACTATATGTTTCAAAAGAAGACATACAGTTTGCACAAATATGACAATTTGATAAAACCTTTTATGATTGTATCTTGCGACGGTCACATCATCGATGCTGTAGGGCCCTATGCTGCCACCCAAACTGATGCCGAAATTATGACGCACTTGTTTGAAAATGAAAATGGACCGTTCCGAAGACTTTTTAGAGAAAATGATATTTTTGTTTTAGATAGGGGCTTTAGGGATGCCATCCCTTTGCTTGAAAATTGTAATTATAGAGTATATAAACCTGAATCATTAGATGAAGGAGCAACCCAACTTACATTTGCACAAGCTAATAAAAGCCGTAAAGTGACACTATGCAGATGGGTTGTGGAAGTCGTGAACGGGAGATTTAAGAGGGATTTTAAACTGTTTAGGCAAAGGTATTTTAACAATGCCTCAACACATTTAATGGTTGATTTCAGAATTGCTGGGGCTCTATTAAATAAATTCCATCCTGTCTTAAGGGATAGTCCTAATGCTGAAAATATAATCCAAAGAGCATTGCGTTATATGGATGAACCTAATCATCTGGGACAATTTATTAATGATAATAATATAAACAGAAGACGAGTTATGTTTACCCATATTGATGGTAACTTGCCTCAACTAAATAATTTCCCAGTTTTTACATACAATGATTTAATATTGTTTGCATTAGGCCCTTATCAGGTGAAACAAGCGCGTTCATACTTCGGTGAACATGTTAGGGATAATGGTATCTATGTTGTTGAAGTGTGTCCGGAACTGGAACACTCCCAAGAAATGATAGCACTGGTTGGTGGAAATAATCCTTATTTATTAAGAGGACGTATTAAGTCTCGTCATGTTTCCCAGAGAATTTACTTTTCTTATGTTTTATTTGACACTGAACATGATAGTGATTCGGTCTTGGAAGCTATTTTAGGGTACTATTGTAGTTGCCTTGTAGGGAACAGGACCGTTGGTTGTTGTTGTCATGTTATGACAATAATTTGGTACCTTGGTTGGGCAAGACACCAAAACAATATCCAAGTTCCAGCAGGATTTTTAGACAACATACTATTAACAATTCAAGAATATTAAAATATTCTAACAAAGGCTAATCTTTCTTGAAAACCATAATCACAATTGTAAAATAATAATAATAAATATGTGCTTGAATTTTTTTACATGTCTGGTTATGTTTAAAGCAGTTATTTATGTAATTACTGAAGCCCTATACTTACACTGTATCCAGGTTTGTGAAATAAGAACGCTCTGTTTTATCGAAGCTCGTTGATTGACCTCTCTCGGTCTCTTTATTAATACTATCGCTGCATTGCTGTAATGTATGTTATCTAGGTAGGCATTTAAGATATGATAAGTATAGCAAAATATTTTTATTTATTTTCTCTAATAAATAAATATATATATTTTTTTTGTTTTATTTTGTGCTTCCCTTGTTTATTGTTAATTGAACTATTTAAAAAAATATTAGGGTAACCTGTAAAAATGTACTTTACAGAAAAACATTAGTTTCGAATATACTTTGTTAATATTATTATGACTGCCTCGTTGGTCCAGTGGTCGCAAGCGCTACTGCTGAGCATGAGGTCCTGAGTTCGATTCCCAGGTCGAGCAAAGTGATATTGGGTTTATTCATCAGGAATTTCTCAGTAGCAGCCCGGAGTCAGGATTTGAGCCCGGTTGATGGCAACAGAGTCGCCCCCTAATACATGGTATTCAAAATAACTGGTGAAATGTGGGTGTACTATAGGTACACCTCTGCCCAACCCTTCGGGTAATACAGGCGCGTTGTTATGTAGTGTTTGTTATTATTGTCACATTTTTTTAGACTATTTCCCAGTTTAATAAATGTTAATCAATATGCAGTTTAAAAATCCTTCATTTAGGTGGCCATTACTTTGTTTAAATGCTTAATAATACTAAAACCATATACCTAAGTTATACCTAAACGTAATAATTCATAACTGTTCGCTATTTTAAAGCGCCTTTAAGTTTTTTAATAGCAAAATTATCATCTAACACCTTCTTGCTAGCGATGTTGTTTAAATATTTAATTAAACTGTTTTTGTCTAGTCTGTTGTAAAGACAAGTTCTCTGAGTTTTTTATTTATAGCAATTTAATGAGCCAATATTCACGAACATAAAACACCAAAAAACATTGGTGTACACCAAATTCAGTAACTATGCCGACGTCCTTACAAAAATTGGCCATGTCCTTTCTTTAATAGATTTTCAAATTTATCGCTACCTACAGCATAAGGTTCAAGATTGATTGGGAAAATTTGACAGTTTCGGGTTGCTTGATGTGCTGGCGTCTGTACTTACACCCCAATAAATTTTCTATTAAACAATCTAGTGGTTTCCCTTAGGGCCTATCTCACTAGGGTGGCGCAACCATGGTCGCACTGCCAAAAATGTATCGTTGGTTGCGCATCCTATTGGACGCTTGGTGATATATCCACCATACAGCCTATGAGTGAGATTACCTTTAGGCTTAAATATCTCACTGGGACGCCATGGTTGCGCAACCATGGTTGCCCTGTCAGCAAAATATATAATACTAGCTGCGCCTCGCGGTGAGAATATCGAGATATAAAGTAGCCTATATGTTAATCCAGGTTGTCAGCTACCTGCATACAAAATTTTATCATAATTGGTCGAGCCGTTTGAGCGTGAAGAAGTAACAAACATATGAACATACACACACACACTCACAAACTTTCGCTTTTATAATATTAGTGTGATACAGCTTTATGGTGGGTATCTCAACATAAAACTATATCACACTAGGCAGTGGCTATGGCAGTGCGATCATGGTTACGCCGCCATTGGTATCCTAGTGCCTTTAATGAGGCATAATATGGCACACTCCTAAATAGTACTAACAGTGGCCATAAGCATAATACATACATACATTAATACGATTGATCGACCGCCGTTTAAATTATTATAGTACAATTAATTGCTTTATGCTATAGCCGAGAATTAGGTTTAATTTCCGTTCAAATTCGTCAAATGGTTTGGCTATTGAATAGAAATGTGAAAATCATTCAAAGCTTGTCGAAAGAGCTTTTCCTACGGTGTTACCGCTTACTCTATTAAGGACCTTTACCACTCGATATTAAATTTACAAGGAAAAGTCTTATAATTTTCAATTACCAAGAAATCTTTATCTTTATGAGTGTCCACTAAGAATTAACCTTCTATACTAATAATAAAGCTGAAGAGTTTGTTTGAACCCGCTAATTCCTAGAACAACCAGTTTGATTTGAAAAAGTCTTTTTGCATGTTGTAGCTCAATTCTTGAGGAAATCTATAGCTATGACCCATAGGAACCGAGCAAAAAGAATAATAGTCTGAAAGAACGTTGGACGAAAACGAAGTAACACCGCGGGCACATGATGCGATATGATAGGGTTGAGTCGGGGTCGGTATACTTTGACGCGATTTTTTTTATGAAACCCGTATTGTTCAATGCTGGCCACAGGTCTCCCTTCCCCACAGTTTCACACTCTTCCTAGTAATCTTTGATGCGCATACGTCGAATAAATTCTTAACACGCACCCTTCTAATACATGTTGGGCTACAGATTATCACCCTGTTTTATAGAAAACTTGTTTTGTAGAAAACTTGAGCTAGTCCCTGATAAATAATTTATTTTGGGAGCCCTCTTCTTGTTAGTTGACGATAATAATAATAAGCCTAAGTATAACGTTTTCGCACTTAGTAGTGGGAGAACGTTAGGCCAATAAGCTTACAAAAATAGAAAAAAATAGTCGCGAAATACCCTGATTATCACGTTGACTGCCAGACCACAGACACAATAGACAATCTATTGTTCGCGGTCACCGGTGACCGCGCTGGCAGTCAATGCATTAGAGAAAATATAAAAGTTAGTGATGTTCTTACCAAAATAGACAAAACTGGAGATAGTCTTGTGACATGTTAAGAGGGATTTAAGGGAACTGAAGTAAAGTTGTGAAAGAATGCATTGGTAGCCCAGAGATGGCAAAAGCAACAGGGGAAGACAATATAAAAGACTAGCTCCTGCCCGTGACTTCGTCCGCGTGAAATTTCCTAATATAATTCAATCATGATTCGAAAGACACGTGGCGCCATCTATTATCATAATAACGTTATTGTCGTTTTCCTCGGAAACAGCACTTTTTTCGGGATGAAAGGTAGCCTATGTCCGTTTCTGTACGCCTGACAACGTATACGAAAAATTTCGGGACGATCGATTCAGTGGTTTAGGCGTGAAAAGGTAACAAACAAACTTACTTTCGCATTTAATATTAGTTAGGATATAAATTATTTATTTATTCATTTATTTCAGGCGACACAGACCTTAACCTAAACATACATATTTTTATTATAAAATAGTGCTTCACTTCACTAGCTTGTTCTTGTGCTGTTCTGTGGTACTTGTCCGCGGAAGCGACAGAACACCACGTCCTGCGGCCAGAAGTCTTCTTCCATGACGACGGGCAGATAACAATTCGGCACGCGTACCACGAACGCCTTGAAGTTGACGTTGCGGTACGACTCCAGTAACTGCACCCTCGACGTGTACCTCGTCTTCTGGCGCACGTACTCCACGCAAATGCGCTCCGGAAATATTAATTAGAGCTCACAGCACTCCAAATTAGAGAATAATCGTGAAAGATAGGAATCTGTGGAATTTGCTAGATGAGGCCTTTGCCAAAAGGCACCCTGAACTAAAAAACATTCTGTTGACTGAAAATACTGTAACGCAAAGATGTTCAAACTAAAAAGGTGTTATTATTATTATCGAAAGTGTTGACATTTTTAAATAACAGATTAAATTGTGAGTACTACACTTTTTGAAATCGATTTAAACCCAAATCTGGCCACACCACACAAGCCACAGAAAACGAAGTCTTCTCTCCGATTCAAAAGCGTTCGTTTCATCCGCACTTCGTTCGAAGAGAAATGACATCGCTAGAAATAGAGAAATATATTCCTAAGACCGACCAAGCTGCTCAATGAGGGTGAAAAAGGAACATTTTCAAGTTTCACCTCGTTACCCGTGTGTTTCCCTGTTTTCTGCAGCTACGTGGAAACTGGATATTTTAAATTGTCTATTTAACTAACATCTAGATTCTAGACTTTGTATCTAACGTAAAATTATTTTTTTAGATTTTTATTTCTCCAGTCTCGTCTTATGTGATGAGAGTCTGTTAATTATTATCTATTGCTACGTTTTCCCCGCAGTTACACGTTCAGCAATCTATTTTCATAAAGGTACTGACACATATGCTTCAAAAAAAGCATGCTTAAAACTAGCATGCTCACATTTGCAGCAGCTGTTTACATTTGCTAGAAATAAGCATGCTATTAAGCATACTCTTATTTGGAAGTATGCTTTTAAGCATACTCCCAAATAAGCGTGCTCAAAGCAAACAATTGGACACACATGCTATTTAAGCACTGGCTCTCGGCCAAAATGAAAGCTTTGCAAGAAAATACAAATCAAAGCAGTGGTTCCCTAAACTTACAAAGATATAGTATTGTCAAGCATGCTCGAAAATGAAACGACTGTTGATTTTTGAGCATACTCAAAATGAGCATTCTTTACTAGCAATGTTTCGACACACATGCTACTGAGTAGCAATTGCTCAATAATGGCATTTTTTCGTGCAAGTAATGAGCATAAAATATGTATCTGTCCGTACCTTTACACACTTTCAGTCACAATCTGAAAGATTTTGAAGGAAATTGCTAATATCCATTAAGATGTTGCAAAAGGTCGGTTGGTGCCTCATTTAATTGAAAACATCTAATGGGTCTCTGTGACTTGGCTTCGGCCTATCGTACGCCTTCCAAAGGTCTGGGACAGGGTCCCGATAAATGTCAAGAAACATAAAAAGTTTATTCAAAGAGTAATAATATAATTTTGCCCAAAGACTAAGCGTCGCTTGAATGTTGTGGCTTTTATGTTTGAAAAATTCGTCAGCTCAACACCGTAAAGTACGCAATGAATGTTATTGAATAGGCAAAATGAAAGGCATTGCCATTGTACCTATGTGTTAGAGAATGAACCCGCTGATAAAAAGAAGATTATCGGTCACAGTGTTTTTGTCTCACGAAGCGACACGTGCTTTACTTGTGTACAAACACGTTGTGAATATGTGCGTGAGGACAAGTAACGTCAGCAAATAACACACACACGCACGCTTCTGACTTCGCTTTTTTGCCGGACTGTACCGAGAGCTCCTGCGCTTACATTCACATTTACAGCGTCTTTGTACACACTTGGTTAACACAACTAAAGCACGCGTCGCTCCGTGAGATAATAAAAATATTATATAAGTTAATGCTTAACTTTTAAGTTACAAACGCGTTACAAAATCCAACCAAAAAACTAACAAACAGCAGCCATTTTTAAATTTAAGTAACTTTATTTTTAACTTCGCCAGAAGTAAGTTTACTAAACTCTAAACAAGGGGCTTTCGCCTTTCAAAATACATAGGCTTACTTGCTAATCTTTCGGCCGGAAAAAGAACTTACGAAAATACGGGTTACCAAACATGTGGCCACCTTAGATCTAAATAAATACAAGGGGCAGAGTGGTTCAAATAAACTGAAGACCCAAGTGCGCACTTAAGGCGAAAACATCAGGTTAGCCCGAGTAATTCAACTTTCTTACGTTGTATGCAATTTGCAGGTCAGTATCATGGGGCCTAAAAAGGCCACTTTGACAGAATCATAAAAGGATAACATTATGAATCATAATATGGCGAAACCGTCCGTGTTTTTCTTTTTTTCGCTGCACTACGTAGGTATAATCAAAGAGATTGGGATTGGATTTCGATTAGATTGATTGGTATTTTAGCACAGACAAAAAAAAAATAACTGAAAAATCCTTCTCCAATGAGTTTTGACTATTATGATTCATAATGTTAATCTTTTATGACGCTGCCAAAGTGGCCAAAAATAATCATTCAACAGGGTAATATTTTAAGAACTTAGAAAGTTGTATTGATGATTTTTATGTAATAATCCTATAAATAAATATCTGTTACGGCCGCGAATCATACTTAGATCAACATATAACCTGATGAAACTTGCAAATTGCAAAAAATGAGAATTTCGCAGGATACCCTGATGCTTTCGCCTTAAGTCCTTTATTTTATTCATGCAGTACTTAAATTATTATTTGACCTCTAACCAGTCAGCTAAGAGGCACTTAGGCAAACAATGTGCCTCTTATAAGGTCAATTGCTTCTTAGAACTATTGTTAGGACAAGACAATATATATTATGTTGGAATGAAGTGCTTTAAATTGTGTATGGGTTTGGGCCCTTACATTAATTTGTACAATACGATTTAAGGCTGGTTGTTTCAAATGGTTGGCTAACGTAACATACGTACGTCAAATAATAACGATTACGTACTCTTAACTATTTGACGTACGGCAAGGCCATAATTTTGAAATTGAAATTTGAAACAATGCTTTTTTTTTGTTTGACGATAGGTGCGTCAAATGGACTTTGAAAAACCCGCCGCTAGTGTTTAGAGTTCCCACGGGGTAATTGTGTAACACACTAACAGTAGGAATGGCTTTCATTTCGACAGTTCACCAACATTCATTGTGTTATTTACGTTGTTGAGCAGACAAATTTTTCAAACATATGAAGCAATGGATAGCAATATCCTTCAAAATAATTCAGATTGTGATAAATAGAGTGTTACGCAATGAAGGTGCAGGATTTTAAAAATTTTCTTTTTTTTTTTGCGCTCCCCATTATGAACAAATCATAGTTCTAGACGTCATAACATTAGCTGTGTGGCTACCATGACCCATGACATCTATATTATCATCCGCAGTCTGACTTCACCCATTGCAGGACCGGTCTCGGCTGTCATTCATAGATCTTTGACAGTCGTTACGGGTAGTCCGAAGCCCGAAAATCTGACAACCAGTCTTACCAAGGGGTATCGTATTACCCTGTAACTGGATTGTGGAGGTCAGATAGGCAGTCGCTCTATGTAAAATCCTGGTATTCAGCTGCATCCGGTTGGACTGGAAGCCGACCCTAACATAGTTGGGAAAAGGCTAGGCAGATGATGAGAGTGAGTTAGGTTACAAAAAATCCTTACTAATCCACATAGATTACCTACATAATATCACAAAGTTCATCATCATTTCAGCCAAAAGACGTCCACTGCTGGACATAGGCCTCCCCCAAGCACTTCCACTTCGACCGGTTCTGTGCTTCTCGCATCCAACGGGTTCCTGCGGCCTTCACAAGGTCGTCGGTCCACCTTGTGGGAGGCCTTCCAACGCTACGTCTTCCGGTACGTGGTCGCCACTCCAGAACCTTTCGGCCCCATCGGCCATCTGTTCTGCGAGCAATGTGCCCTGCCCACTGCCACTTAAGTTTGGCAATTCTGCGGGCTATGTCGGTTACCTTGGTTCTCCTGCGGATCTCCTCATTCCTGATTCGATCACGCAGGGAAACTCCAAGCATAGCCCTCTCCATTGCCCTTTGGGTGACTTTTAGCCTTCTTATAAGGCCCATTGTGAGCGACCATTGTGGATCTTTGACAGTCGTTACGGGTAGTCAGAAGCCCGAAAGTCTGACAACCAGTCTTACCAAGGGGTATCGTATTACCCAGTAACTGGGTTGTGGAGGTCAGATAGGCAGTCGCTCCATGTAAAATACTGGTATTCAGCTGCATCCGGTTAGACTGGAAGCCGACCCCAACATAGTTGGGAAAAGGCTAAGCAGATGATGATGATGTGAGCGACCACGTTTCAGTGCCATAAGTCATCACTGGCAACACGCACTGGTCAAAGACTTTCGTCTTGAGACACTGCGGTATGTGGGACGAGAAGATATTGCGTAGCTTCCCGAACGCTGCCCAGCCGAGTCGGATTCGACGATTGACCTCTTTCTCGAAGTTAGACCACAAAGTTATCAAAGAAATATACCACACAATCAGCTAACAACCTGGGACGTACAAGACTTGCTTCATCTAATTATGATTAGCTCGAAGCTGTATCAAATATAATTAATGTTAGTTAGTTTCATGGTTGCGTGTGTTAAACTCCTAGTTTATGCCCCAAAGGCTTCAAATTTCTCGCTAAGAGTAAGGAGGCTGATTATTAATTATTCATTAACTAGGTAACAAATTTTACTGCATACTCATACTGTTGATTCGAAATGAATTTGTGTACGTACTGTAGGTACTGGGGTTTATTTATAAACGATGATTAATGATAAGTGAAGTTTAAACGTCAAAAATGTATGGTTAAACAGTCGCCCCTTGCCCGTACCCCTTGGTAAGACTGGTTGTCAGACTTTAAAGGGCACACGTATCAAACCGGAAAGGGATCGGCACCGTATCAACTCGAGCCGTTCAGTATTCTTTGTATGAAACTCCCTACTCCAACGCACACTTTGGAATCATAACGTAATCGCCTCGCCTCGGGACAAGCTCACGAACCGCGGTGCGGTGCGTTACGGCTCGTCGTCCCCGCGTTTACGTCTCTCCGTACCCGAGCTTACATCTGTTCGTCCATCCTAGCCCTTTTCACCCCTCCGGCCTGCCTGCTGCACCATCAACCAGCGGCGCGGCGGTCGGCAAGCCAGCGCGGCGTGGTCGCCTAACCGTAGCCGAGTCGACGTATCGGAGCTTCTGATCCGCTTTGGTTACGTGCTTACGTTAGGTTGACGCCTGTCTGACGGCGAGGCGAAAGGCGATAGGGTGCCGATCCCTTTCCGATTTGATACGTGTGCTATGACCTTAAGGCTTGCAATGACTGTCAAAGATCTACGAATAACAGCCGGGACCAACGGCTTAACGGGTTAACGAGCTTTCCGAGGCGCGGAGGGGTCTCGGTATGTAAAGTTGGTCATCCACCCACAGACCAACCGCGGCAAACGTAGCTTAACCTGATCGTTCGACCTGTGCGGCAGGTATTATTTAGCCACGGGCCTCTCTTTTGTATTGGTAATGATAACAAAATCCTGAAGCAACCAATTAAAATCACTATTGTATTATTTAGACAAATAATTTCACACAATTTTCGAGCTTTTTAGGGTCTCGACCTAATAAGAGGGAACGTTTAGTATAATTATACCCTATTAGAATAATAAGGACCTATACCTTAATAATATACCAAAGGTCGGAACATGGATCGTTGACCTATGATATTTTTTAAACATACCTACCCGTATCATTGACACATCCAATTTTACGGTATTAGAATTATAATAATAAGCCCTTCAATACCGCTTCTATAGTTGAAATTTGTATAAGAATAGGGTCGAATCGAGGGAGAATTATCAGCTCTAGATATACGATGCAAATTGACACCTATTATCCGAAATAAATTGGAGGGACTTGCATCGCTATACGACCATCGGCCTGTCATGGTGATTGTGCAATCCACGTCCAATTTAGAACGAGAATATGTTGAATTTATCAATTTGTACCACGGGATATATAAATACTTAGAGTCGGTTCCAAAAATATTTGTAGAAAACGGAAACAAACATTCTTACGCAATCTCTCACTAAAGGGAATTAGTAATACATTCATCTGCATTTAGAAGGTTTCAACTTTATGTCTCGCCCCTTTTTCCCACAAATATTGTTTAAATAACATTCTTACATTGTAATTGAAACCATCGACGAAAATAACAACACAAACATAATTATGATGAATTTAAACTTAAAAATCCGTATTTATGTATTCAAATAAAATCAAAACACGCAATTTGTAAGTGGCAGTTTCAGATCTATTTGTTTACATTTCCAGAATATACTTTCGGAACAGACCATACTCGATACATGTCGAAGGAAAATGAGGTATTTTCATCTGCTAAGTGACAGGCTGAACAATTTATACACAACAAACTTGCAGCAACTAATCGAGTTTTAGGAAAAGTTCGATTTTGTATGACAGTCTATTTCTAAAGCTATATGTGTCATATTTTTGCCCAGAAACCTATTTTACGCTGGTTGTTATCGTGGCTACTAGCTTGCATAATCTACTTTACATCATTCGTCTATGCCTTATACCAATAAAGAAAATAAAGAGAAAGAACACAAACAAGAAAAAACAACAATTTGGGGGAAAATACGCATCACATCCACGCAAAACTGTCAGCATAATGCTATGACTTTATGCGAAACAAAGCCCGATAGACGTTGAAGGGGTTGGTAGATCCAAAATAGTTGTAGATACCTATATAATAGCCTTTTAGTTTAGATAGGTACCTACTGTGAGGGTTTGATGAACTCTTCGAAGAAATCAAATAACGTTACGATTTCTTCACGTTTAATATACTTTTCTCTTCAGTAGATAGATTTTTAGTTACAGGGGTGGCAAATGATAATAAAATAATCATTTGCCACCCCTGTGACTAAAAATCTATCTACTGAAGAGAAAAGTGACTCTTAAGAAGAAATTGAGCAACTTATGGTGTCATAAACACGGTAAACACATGCACACACCCCCACAAACTTCACCCCACCTCCACTCTATACATAGTACGAGTAACCTCCACGCAGAGTATATTCTCTTTTTTATTTATTTTGAACTATAAACGGATAGGATGTATTTCTATCCAGGTTATAAACTATCTGTGTGCCAAATCCGTCCAGCAGATTTTGCATGATTGCGTTAAGCTACGCTTGCCGCGGTTGGTCTGTAGATGGGTGACCATCTTTACATACCCCTCCGTGCTTCGGAAAGCACGTTAAACCGTTGGTCCCGGATGTCATTCGTGGATCTTTTACAGTCGTTACGGGTAGTCAGAAACCCGAAAGTCTAACAACCAGTCTAACCAAATGGTATCATATTAACCAGTAACTGGGTTGTGGAGGTCAGACCTAGGCAGTCGCTCTATGTAAAATACCTACTATCAATAGTTTGATAGTTTGTTCGTTTGATAAAACATTTAGTTATTCGCAACATGAATGGTTTATATTTCCGGTATCCATCAATTTTCTGTTTTAGATAGATGTTAAAATGCTATCTAAATTGGTCAGAAATATTTCACAGAGTTACCATTTAGAAAACATGTACTACAGTTTTGGATATAACAAAAAAAAATATAAAAATCCTTTTTGTCATTAAACTATTTCCAGCTTAGAAACTATAAAATTAAAACAAATTGGGAATGATCTTATACATTAACAACTTCAAGATTCAACTATCAACAATCAAATCAACTATCAACAAATCAATCAAAAATAAAATGAAAAGCCATTTTCGTGATTTCCGATAACTCTCGAAGGTTCGCGGGGACACACGACCGCAGCACTTGGCCCAAATGAATTGCGTACAAAGCGCTGAATACTGGAGTAGTCATTTCGCGGAATGGCCGCCGGAATAATAAATACAGCTGTAATTGATCATGTTTTGTATAAAATGTGATATTTGCATAAATGTTTCCTGATATTTACATTAATCGAGGCATGTGCTACCCGTTAGGTAGGTACCAACTAGCATGTTTGTGGAAAATATGTTAGTTTATGCCAACCTTCTCCTTCCTACAAGGAAAAATTTTATACAAATGATCAAAGATTTGTTACTGTTTTAATCATAAATAATTTCACCAGAAAGCTAAATCATAGACATAATTCCTGACATTCGAAAGGTAGGTATTACCCTAATAAATACACTTGAAAGCCAGGTTAATAATATCAGGAAATCCTACTGCGACATTTTCAGCTTTGACGCAAGACGAAGCTTAGCTGCTCCCATTCCTTACATTCCCTCAAACCGGGACAATCGGCGTGAAAGAATGTCTCACTGTTTGTTTAGAAAATAACATAAACTTAAAATGGTTTAGAATTATTTCGCTAACAATTTTAAAGCCATTATTTTAAGCGCCACAGCATAAATTACATCGCGAGGCCTTGCTTGCCTCTTATTCGCAGCGCAACGTGGTTGGATTCCAGTCCAAAACTCTCATACAAAATGTATGCAAAGGCCAAGGAATCCTAACACATGTGTACGAATTGTTGAGTAGAAATAACAATAAACATATTATGAAAACCTTTATTGTTTGAGGGTTTTGTTTTGTAAAACAAAGGCCACTTTCTGTATTATATTAAATGGTGGCCTGTGGCCTCGAGTTAAGCGAGGCAGCGGGGAAGTGTTTACGTTTATAGGAATATAATGACTTCCTATTATGAATACCATACGTGCTTGAATCAACACAGTCTCGTTGTTATTCTGGGTTGACGTCTAGTTTATGGCCTGACTTTAGTCTTGATATAATATGTACAATTTTTAGTGTTTGTTAATTATTTTGTGTTAACTCAAACATATATTTTAACATAATATTTACAGGCCGTTTTGATTGTCAAGGTCAGTCAGTCATTTCAGAATATTGTTGTATTATATTATTTACAATCATACATCAATATCGTCGTCATC
The DNA here is from genome assembly GCA_963082905.1 of Oligia fasciuncula. Taxonomy (NCBI): domain Eukaryota; kingdom Metazoa; phylum Arthropoda; class Insecta; order Lepidoptera; family Noctuidae; genus Oligia; species Oligia fasciuncula. The sequence goes on along the minus strand of OY720395.1, from coordinate 6,287,768 downwards.
GGCTGGCCTGTTGGTCTAGTGGTCAGTAACTATGACTGCTATGCCGGAGGTCGTGGGTTCGATTCCCACCCAGGACAAATATTTGTGTGATGAGCATGATCATTTGTTCTGTGTCTGGGTGTAATTTATCTATATATTTTCTTTATCTGTATTTAGAAATATATAAGTATGTTTATCAGTTGTCTAGTACTCATAACACAAGCTCTGCTTAGCTTGAGACTAGACGGCGTTGTGTGATAGTTGTGGAATATTATTATTATTATTATCAATATGCTTTGTACGTTCAAAATCTAGTCGCAATCTCATCTCAGCGACAATCAATGTGAGACGCTCCAGGCGTCGGGAGCCACGGGACGACTCCCGGCCACCGTAGGCGCGGGTCTGCGGGCGGAGAGTAATGGGTAGCTCACCGTTCGATCAGGACCAGGCCCGTGCCGGACGGCGCGTACGTGTTCCACGTGCGCCTCAAAGAGATGTCAGCATCGAGGAGGGGCCCCATAGGGCCGAAGCGTGCCGGGTCAGCGGGATTGTCCGAAAGGGTTACCGCTGGCCCGGAACATAAAGGGCTAAGGAAGGAACACGGGTGGGTTTTAGTCAGTAAGAGTCTGACACTCGCTTCCGCTCCACCCAGAGCGGGAGGGGTCATTTGATGATTTCCCATCCGCAAAAAAAAAAAAGCGACAGTCAATGTCAAAAACTTGTCAAAAATGTAGGGAAATTAGAGGTATTTTTGACAGATTGAGACTGAGATCAGACTGTGAACATTCTTAATATTACGAGAATTGCCCCTTTGAACACTTAGATGAATTTTATTGAGCTGTAAGTTTTCATCGTGAGATTTTAATACAATAGGGGCGATGGAGGTCTAGTCTTAAAAACTTTTTAACAAAAAAAAAAACGACTTCCAAAAAAAACACTACAAACTGAAAAATAACTTTAATTTCGGAAGTCGGTGTCTTAGGGATCAGTATTTTAGTTTTTGCCACCGACTTCCGAAATTAAAGTTATTTTTCAGTTTGTAGTGTTTTTTTTGGAAGTCGGTGTTTTTTTTTGTTAAAAAGTTTTTATTTCTCGCTTTTTAGTGGGTCTGTTTATAATTTATCTTAAGTAAGTTTTTAAGTTACAATAGCCTAATGTCAACTTGCCCATCGCCTTTTTATAAAATATTCCTTTTCTCGATGCAGGGACGTTAATTGTTGAGGAGTTCTCCTTTTATTAGTTTGTAGATTAGATGCTGATAATCCTGGCTGCAGCATCGGGCCAGACTTATGTCAACATTGCATTGAACTTAAAATTAGTCCTGTTTAAAATGAGCCCAAACACGACTACGGTGCTGTAATTTCAAGGTTTGTACTTTTTCTGATGCTCCTGGCTTCAGCATCAGGTCGTCGGTGTTCCTCAGTAACAGTACGTTTATCCACACATCGAGCCCTTTTCAATGAGCCTAAACACGATATATCTGCTGTTAGTTGTCGAGGAGTTAGGTAGCATCAGGTCATGACTTGATGATCATGAGACCAAATGTGGCAAATGGCCCTATCAAACATCAAAACAATTTACTAGAACAGTCCTTGCCTGTTCGAGTAACTTCTTACTGTTAAGGAGTTGTACCTTCCATCATCAGCCCAGCTACCTGAGATGGTGACAACCATACACAAATACACAAGATACTTCATAAAATATGCGAAAAACAATAAAAGAGCCTATAAAATTTGAGGGTTGCCCTCGATTTCTCTAAGATCCCATCATCAGATCCTAACTTGGTGACAATGGGACCACCTCAGAACTATCTACTTTCGAACAAAAAAAGAATTTTGAAAATCCGTCTACAATTGGCGGAGTATTTGATGAACAAACATACAAAAAAAAAAAAACATACAAACACCCGAACATAGTACCTCCTCCTTTTTGTGAAGTCGGTAAAAAGTAGGTATCGCTTCATCCGCTGTTAGCATTTAGCATTTAACTCGCCTTTCCTAACCCCTAAACTAAGATACATTAGGCATTCAGTTATGTAGGGTCTCTATGTAATTACCTAAACTGCGGATCACGATGTTACATACCAATAATTAACTTCAATTAAAATAATGCTCTTACTGAAAGACAATTAAAACTAATGGGTCATTTTCTGAAAGATTATTACTAATGATTCAGCCTGAAAAGTTAGACTTTATAAATTCACTTATGTAGGTATTTGTCCTGAAAAACGAAAATAGATGTTTCACCTTGGCTCGATTTCAATGTGATAAAAGAAACTCTTAAAAACAAAAACGTAGATTAAGCCCTCGTACTCACAAGCGATTTTTGAACGCGGCGATTTTTTTTGAGCACTTGGTCTTCAACGCAGTTCTCAGCGCCGAAAGTTGAAACCCAACATTGTTTTTTTTTTTTGACGTACTGGGATGAACTCTGTTGGATTCTCATTACGCTCGGCTCAACATAACCAATATTCAGTGCAATCGCGTACTAAATATTCAACTCAGAGCGTTGAGACAGGCGATTTTTTAACGCGACGATTCTTTTGATAAAAAATCGTCGCGTTAAAAAATCACCCGAACGAACCTAAAGTAAATAATTTCGCTATTCTTAGCCTCATTTCACATCGAATCTTTGTTTTCAAGCATTATTATGTTGATGGTACAGTCAACAAAAGAGATAGGTATGCGGGACCGTCGATTATAGTTTGAGGTTTGGTAGGAAACCGATGGATGTTGTCGACTGAAATAAAATTTGATGAAATGAGCTCTTTGTTTTCTATTAATAAAATTAAATTTTATTCGGGAACATCCATTGGTTTCTAGCTAAAGTTCAACTGTATTCGACGACCGGCGTACTTGTCTCCTTTGTTGACTGTACATATCAATATAGGGTGACTGATAATTAGTGACCGATACTTAAACACGTGATTTTACTCATCATTATGAACAACTTTTACTATGGGACCAAACCTGAAATCGCGAAAAAAAATCAGCTGTTCCCTACATTTATGTTCGTCTAACTCGTCAAAATGTATAGAACAGCTGGTTTTTTTTTCACGATTTCAGGTTTGGTCCCATAGTAAAAGTTGTTCATAATGATGAGTAAAATCACGTGTTTAAGTATCGGTCACTAATTACCAGTCACCCTATATACTCAGGTAGGGTACCTACTAAAAGTTTTATAAGTAGGTATTTCGTCTAGAAGTAATTTCTTTTGAATAAAATAAATTGAGTGAGATCTATAAGGTCACTTTTGCTTATCGTAGGCAAGGGCATGAAATCGAACAGTCTTGTTAGAGTAAGGCTACACGATCGTAATAAACATTCACATTGTACAGTTAACAGCAAAAGTAGATGATCAAAATCAGAAATTCAATACTATTTGACGGAGTTCGCGTCAGAACTGTATGGCATAGCTGTTGTTGTTGTTGTTGTTGAGCTGTGGGCAGGGGCGTGTGGCTGTGTGGCAGAGTTCTGACGCGAACTTCGTTTACTAATATTGAATTTCCGATTTTGATCATCTACTTTTGCTGTTGACTGTACAAAGTGAGTTTCCAAGAACACGTTACATAATAATATGGTTTTGAGGTTCACCGCGCTTGAAGTAAAATTAATTCCTGGAAAATTAGAAAATTGATTCAAACGTGATTCCGCAACTAATTTTGAGCGACCCACATTAGGCACTCCTGTCTGACCTGAACCTTACTAGTTTTAACACTATTATTTAGAAAATAACTTAATTGTAGTAGTAAGCGTTTCGATCAATTTAATTACAAAGTAAGTTTTGAACTTTTAGATTGTGTATGATTTTGCGGTCAGTGTTAATAAAGGGTATACTTACTTTAATCGAGGCTTTTAACCATTAAACAAAAGTTTCATACATATTAAAAAGTCAAAAAATACTGGCACGAGGCACAGACTTATAATTATGTAGGTGGACGATAAGCTGACTATTTAATTATAATTACTCTAGTTTTTCTCCGTGACTTCGCCCGCATTGCGACTCGCAAGGTAAAAATGAAACGGTTTGCCGTTGGATCACAATCTACATGATGGCGAAGTTTATCACAAAAGAGTAGACCGTTGATATAAACAATTAAGTATACTAAAATTGAGCAGTGGTGGCCAAGTGGGAACGGCCGCGACTTACGAGTTGTAGGTCGTAGGTTCGAACCCAGACAGGCGCTTTACTTTGAGTAAATTGTTTCATCACCACTGTTCTCAAAACGGTGAAGGAAAACATCGTGAGGAAACCGGCATGTCCTAGAACCAAAAATTCGAAGACATGTGACATCTGCCAACCCGCACTGGGCCCGCGTGGTGGATTACGGCCCACTCCCTCTCACCTAGAGGAGGCCTGTGTCCCAGCAGTGGGAACATTATAGGCTGATTATGTACTCCAGTTCCACCACTACCACCAGTTACACCAATCACCACTTATCTGATCAATTAACTAAAAATGGCAATGTCTGTACTACCTTGACCGGTAACGGGTCAACATCATCATCTGCCTAGCCTTTTCCCAACTATGTTCAGCTTCCAGTCTAACCGGATGTAGCTGAATACCAGTATTTTACATTGACCGACTGCCTATCTATATATATTTTTATTTTATCTGACCCCCACAACTCAGTTACTGGGTAATACTATACCCCTCGGTAAGGCTGGTTGTTAGACTTTCGGGCTTCAGACTGCCCGTAACGACTGTCAAAGGTCCACCAATGACAGCCAGGACCAAATTAACGTGCTTTCCGAGGCACGGAGAGTCTCGGTATGTAAAGATGGTCACCCACCTACAGACCAACCGTGGCAAGCGTCATCGACCTGTGCGGCTGTTATTATTTAGCCACCAGCCACGGGTCAACGACCCATGGTATATTCGTCAGGTGATAACTTTATCCATTTGCATAACATTGATATATATTAAAACAAAAAAGGTACCGCAACTAGAAAGTTATTACATTATTATTTTTTTAATTGTGTAGGTTTATTCAAAGAACTTCATGAATGTTTAATTTAATGAGTAGGTACCTACACGGCGTGAAATCGTGAGTAACAATTATAATGCAAGAATAATTCAAACTCAAAGTCAAAGCATCTATTTCAATCACAGATTTTAATTAAACCATTTACATCTAAATTGACAAGAAGTCGGTCAGTTAGTCAGAAAGTTGAAGCTAGTTGCCCATTCCATAACGTAGATCTCCATGAAGAAGAATGGGCAAGAAACTCCAAGGACACTCTTTTAAACCAAGATATTACAAAATCCTAGGTAAATTATTCTTGTTTTTTTTTATTAAATTGCCCTCACATATTATATAGAAGCCTATATAATATGTGAGGGCAATTTAATAAAAAAAATAAAATAAGATAAGAGATAAGCCCTGGCAGGAGATGATAAGTTTGAACTGACGGCGGCCGTTAACGAACATGACGCGTGGCATCAGCTTCATCATTTTGAAAGGAATCGAATGATCCAACACACTCGCCACCATCAGCGATTCTTTTGAGTGAGCATGAGATGCTCTCAACTGCCATAATCTTTCGGGCAATATGGTGTTATGGGACTCACATTAAAAAACCGAAAAATGCTTCTAATAGTTGAATAATAATGTAAAATTTTCTTCACTTTGTCTTTTGCCTGACTTAGCCCTACTAATAAGCCTATTACTTTCGCTCGCACGACTAGTCTCTCACTATACAACATTAGTTTTTGTTTATACTAAACCCGAAAAGGGGTCATTGTACTCATCATTTTGAACAACTTTTTCTATGGGACCAACCTTGAAATCGCGAAAAAAAATCAGCTGTTCCATACATTTTGTCGATTTATGTGAACAGCTGATTTTTTTTCGCGATTTCAAGGTTGGTCCGACGCTGGATGCGAGAAGCACAGAACCGGTCAAAGTGACGGTGCTTGGGGGAGGCCTGTATGTCCAACAGTGGACGTCTTTCGGCTGAGATGATGATGATGATGATGATTTTCAAAGTTCAATGTTGTATTCGAGTGAATTGAACCTTCAAACACGCTCAGTAAGATAATAGCGCCAACCATGTCCCATATTTTTATCAATTCTAAGATATTATGCATATTTTATTGCACATATAAAATAGGCATCTGCTGGTTTACGTATAACAAGGGGATACACCAGCTATCTACATTTTATAGCGGAATAAAAATACTTTTGTGATGGTTTGTACGGAAAATTGTAATTTTTTATCAGGAATTTTGATATACTGCTCGTAATGGTTTGTCTGTTGTGATATGAGGTTGAGGTATGAAAAGGTTAAGGGAAGAATGAATTTTCATTAATTTAACAAACGGGAGTTTGCTGCCCAAGTTATTTATTTATATATATATGACGGAGAAGGTACATCTATCTCTCGTTATCATCAGCCATATTTTAATTACTGTGGGCATACCTACTATGGCTTGGGTAGTGTTGGTTATTACGCAATAGAAAACCGTTTGCAGTTTAAATCAGATTATAAATTTACGAAGAAATCGAGTCAAAAAAAAAATCCAATTGAGAAATCGAGATCAAGAGCGGGACCATTAAGCAATAAAAAAAAATAATCCCGCTAGCGAATCACACACTGTACACGACACAAATGTTGTCCGTACGACAAATATGTTAAAAATACATTTAACACTACAAAACATACAATGGGCAGCCTCTTCGCTATCTGCGATCTCTTCCAGACAACCTTAGAATGGACAGTGATCAAAGTTCGTCGACTTTTTCTGTACTTTTGTCCCCAAATATATATATGAGGGAGGTAGGGAATCATGTTCGGTTCTGCTCCACAAGAAACGAACTTGACCCCTACCTAATATTTATATTTCAGTGCAAAATATTTCCTTTTCCATCATTTAAAACAACACAAATAGACCTACTAAACTGTCAATGTAAAAACCTGGTCCGCACACAACTTCGATCTTCCGTTTACATAACAAGGTTACCCAATTCAGGCATTTTCTCCGGCATCTGAGTATTTCTCAATAATACCTCGTAACAATACAATGGGGGGCAAATCCGGAACTAATACCCCAGTTGTTATTAGCTGTCAACTTGTCTACCAGCTAGAGACTTTACTTCTAATAAATCTTGGTACACAATTTTCCCCACATTTTCTACCAAATGTTGGTTATAATGAGGAGTTCTTTTTTATTTATTGGATTTTGTTTGGGGTTATTAGAAGATGGTATTTATTTTCTAATGAGGATTTAGCCTGCCAAATCCATAATTCGATTTAAAATTTCGGGGCTCCTGGATTAATAATAGCATTCTATAATTTTCATTCAAAGAACGGTTTTTATTGTCTTGCAATTGACTTCACAGTCAGAAGATTGATATTTGAAAGTGCATGCTCGGTTTTGTTTAATAAATAAATTGGTGCTGCGTCACTATCGCAACCTTTTGCTAAACATAGTGTGACTTCCAGTAGTTCTAGTGAAACTTAGCGGGCAAAGGTTACATGTGAGTCATAAGTTATGCGACAGTGTAGCGTGTGAAGTCTGCGGTTCACAAGCTTTGGGGTGAAAAGTGCCTTCTCTTTGTTGTAAAGCGTTAGCTATAAAAGTACTTCAGAAGGTAGGAATTCCATTAAATGACAACAATATTTCAGGATTGATTCTTACCCTCTTTTAAAACTACTGTGTAATAATGAATGGAATGATATTTCACAGTTCAACCTAGGAGGTTGTCGTCTGATTAACCGGACTTGCCAGTGGTTGCCTCAATAAACCGTGACCCCTCCATACCTCGGAGAGCACGTAAAGCCGTGGGTCCCGGCTGTCATTTGCTTGCTTGTTACGGTTAGTCAGAAGCCCGAAAGTCTGACAACCAGTCTTACCAAGGGGTATCGTATTATCCAGTAACTGGGTTGTGGATAGGCAGTCGCTCCATTTAAAATACTGGTATTCAGCTGCATCCGGTTAGCCTAGAAGCCGACCTCAACATAGTTGGGAAAAGGCTAGGCAGATGATGAGATTGTAAAAATCATACAAAATATGAATTGTCGATGGTGACACTATAAAGGTACGAGTTCGTAGCCGACCGCATACAGCAGCAGAAGACGACGTGACGTTGCGACTTGTCGTAGCCACACGTCGCAGCGTCATGTCGCTGCAGTCATGATTCCGAATCCAAACGCAGATGGCTGCAGCAGCTGACGGCAGCGCCGTATTCCAGTTAGTTCTGAATGTTCCGTGAGACAAGATGTCTGACCTGTTTGGGATTAGCGATCGCGATTTACTTTTGTATCTTTTGTTAGTAGAGGAAGAAGACGACGATGACTTATTTTTATTATACACTAGCTGTTCACCGCGGTGTCACACGCTGTGCGGCTCCTAAGGCTTCCTCAATAAATGGACTATCCAACACAAAAATAATTTTTCAATTCGAACCAGTAGTTCCTGAGATTAGCGCGTTTAAACAAACAAACTCTTCAGCTTTATAATATAAGTATAGATGTATAGAGATATATACAATTTAGAGATATATAGATTTTGTGAGATGCATCGTACAGTGCAGGATATTTGGCCACGTGGTTTAGCAGTTTTTCTTCTTCTTTTTTTTGAGAAAGACTCAACGTGCTGTCGTTCCAGCGTCGGTGGCACCACTGATCTGCGGTCCGGCGAAACGATAACTGCGGTCGTGGGACGTGTAGCCGGGCGACGTGTCGCTAGCTGCGGAAGGTATTTCATAGAAATACATACAAACCAGTAGTGTCGTAGCGACACGTCGTCTGCGGTCGGCTACGAACTCGTACCTTTAGGCGGGTTCACTCGGCGACGGGCAGTTGCCAAATTTTTCTGTTCTGTGCTTGTGATTATAGACCTATTTTGTTTTCTGTTATGTAAGAGTTAATTATCTTTTTGTATGCACGTGTTTATGTGACAATTAACCTATTTTTCTTTGTTAGTATGATCAGTAGCTGTACAATTTTGAGATACCACGAAAGTTTCATACTGCATTGGTTTTCAGGTAGGTACCATACAGATTTTACCTTTCAAAGTTTTTTTTTGCCAAATCGCTATGAAGCTGACGTCGCTTCAGTTTAACCACGTTGCTGACTATTGATATTTTACACGACGCGACCGATTTAATCTCTCCGACGTTACCAGTGAGTTATGTCGAGTGGCTGAAATATTTATTTTAATTTCAGGATAGGCACAAAAAAAAATTGTCTGTTAATAAGAATAATATTATTACTGGTTAGGTCTTTATACACCTTAGTTTGTTTAATTTTGTCCGTATAATATCAGAAATGATTACTTGGTCTATTCTATTCAGCAAGAGAAAATGCCCCTTCAAGACTTTTCATAAAAATTAACCTTCCATTTCGACAATCAATATAAATAATTATAATGATGACGTTCATTATTCGCTTCGCTCATTCGTTCAACATTCAGTCACGACCATGGACGTAATATACCATGTCACGACTAGAGAAAAAATATTCGATTTGACACATTTGACAGGTGCCCGGAACTGACGTCTCAGTGCTGCCATCAAGTGAACGTCATTTCGGAAAACTCCTATGTTTTTTCGCCGCTATTTGGTCCCGGATTTCTAATTTAAAATGAAAACATTCGAAAGCTCTAATTCCACTTTCAAATTCTCAAACAAACCGTAATTTTTTTCTGTGCCAAGGCCCACAATATTTCTAAACATACTCAGAAGAGCGATAGACGTTGTTTGTAGTTCTAGTTTCCATAACTTTTTATAGTGCCTGCAGCGTATGTACCAAAGTTTTTTCAATCAATTCAGACGACCCACTTGATATTCAGATGGTTATTGAGTGTGGTGAACTTTTCCGGTGCGCGGGATCGGGAGATAGGTGGCCCACTAACTTTAGCTTTGAAATCTTTACCGGGCTTTTTATATGATCACTTATACAGGGCGAGGTGGGAAGACTTGATAGTTATCGAACGGTTTATTGGTACCTACCTATACCTACTATTCGTTACAATTTGCGATTTTGTCGTAGATTATAAATCAGCGCACTATTTTTTTCAAGTTGGAGGATTTATTGATATTTTTACTTTTATAAATTTCTTTCTCTTTCTTTTTTATAAATGTCAATAACAATACAATATTATTTTTAGTATATGCGAAACCCGAAACACGTGTCTAGTATTTTTATGTAAAGAATCTATGTACACAATTTCAAAACTGTATCATGAGAAAAATCACAAAGCTTGCTAAGTTACCTGTTTGTCCGTACAAAAACATGCTCACCCGCGCTGCTCGCGCCGGGCCGTCCTGCGCTCATTGGTAATAGTACCTGGGTACCTAACCGTTCGGCGCGGATATTGGACAACCTACTTAGTGTCGCTCGGTGTCTAACTTTTAACCTTTTTTAAATATTTTTGGGACAAAATTTACCTACTTATTCTGAATAAACTATATTCAGGTTTCGCATATACTAAAAATAACGTTGTTTATATATATTTTTTCATATTTTTAACTTACTCGGGCATGTGTAGTGTCTATCTCAACTATCGCCCGTACAGGGGTCATACAGGTAAAGGGGCCTCCTCTATTTACACCGAACCCTGTACCTGTAATGGCGTACACCGAAATTTCCTTTTAGACGTGGTTGGCGTAACTTTTTATTAGTGTACTTACCTTCATGGATCGTGTTAAAATTTACGAAGCCTGAATATAACATTCTATAAAATTTCTTAATTTTGGCTGCTATATAGTCTCATATTGTGGTTATTTGTTGCGATAAACATCGTTATGTGTATGGTAACAATAGCATTAATTTGCTTATATGAAATACATAACATCACGCGTAGAAAGGAGTCATGACTACCGAGATGACGACTAATAGAGAAGTATGGAAGAAAGAGACATGTTGCGCCGACTCCACATAAAGAGGGACAAGGACAGGAGAATGATGATGACGATCACACCTGTAATCCGCGAAGAGTTAGGCTGAGATTTTTTGTATGGAAGAAGCCAATCTGACAGTTTTTGTATGGAAGAACTGTCAAAAATTCAAAATGGTTTCTCCGATAAAATTATCTGGCCTTGGAAAAATCAGCCCTTAGTGTATGTTGATTATGTTATAATAACTTCCTGTCACTGTTACTTAGCAAGTGAAGGTATACGAATTTGTGTGGGGTAAGTACAGACGCCAGCAAATCAAGCTACTTTAATCTCTTAAATTTATCGATTTTCGACATCTCAACCAACCACATTTCGTCACTTATGTTTTTTAAGTCCCATCACAGAATACATAATAGTACTACGTACAGATGGGTCACTCTCTTCCCCGCGCTCGTATCAGATACCGCAGCTCACCCCGCACTCCGAGGTACTCCGAGGTATTCGTCGCCGACTCTATAGCAAGGGCGTATGAACCACAGCACTGTGTAGGTACTGCTGACACGAACACACAATTTTGCGATCCGAATTGAGCGAGAAAATATTTTGTTCAACATACAACCTGTCTCTGACCTGCAAATTGCAGAAAACGTAAGATAATTTGAATTTCACCGGCTACCCTTCCCCCTTAAGATCATAGCACACATATCAACTCGGAAAGGGATCGTAACCGTATCGCCTTTCACCTCGCCGTCAAACAGGCGTCAACCTAACGTAAGCACGTAACCAAAACGGACCAGCAGCTCCGATACGTCGACTCGGCTACGGCTAGGCAACGCCGCCCTTACGGCTCGCCGACCGAGGGAGGGGTGAGAGGGGCAAGGTTGGACGAAGAGACGTAAGCTCGGGTACGGAGAGACGTAAGCGCGAGGATGACGAGCCGTAAGCGCGGGGACGACGATCCGTAATGCACGGCACCGCGGTTCGTGAGCTTTTCCCGAGGCGAGGCGATTACGTTACGATTCCGATTAGTGCGCGTTGCAATAGGGTCTTTCATACAAAGAATACTGAACGGCTCGAGTTGATATGGTGCCGATCCCTTTCCGGTTTGATACGTGTGCTATGACCTTTAATAGTATTTCCAGGGTAAAGTGCAATGCAGTGATTAAATTAATTGAAATCGTGTGCTTAAACTGTCTTTTTATCATCATTGCTGATCCAGGGCATAAGCATTTAGCTCGCCGTCCGGTAAGGACAGGTTGTGTTCCACGCGCGCCTCAAAGAGATCTTAGCACTAACTGACGTGGTCCGCTAGGGTCGATGCCTGCCAGGGTCGCAGGCTGATCGAAAGAGATACCGTGGCCCCTGGCACAGGCAACTGAAGGAACACGGGAAGGGCTCAAGCAGTTAGCATTTTTTTTCTTAAATTAAATGCTACCAATAAAGGATAAAAAAACAATTCCCGTAACAGTATAATTTTACTGTCATGAATTTCCGCAAAGTAACAAGAGATTTCTCAACTTAATTTCCTTAACTACTATATTTAACAACACTGAAAATGTTTTGAGCATCCTTTCAGGAAATCTATTTAAATATCTACTAATAATAAAGCTTTTGTTTATTTGAACGCGGTAATCTGTGGAACTACCAGTCGGTTTTGATAACAATATAATATTTTCGTTATTTCAGTGTTCATAGTCTCAGATAATTTACATTCCATCGCCACTTAATCAGTTACTCTACTTTAGGACTAATTTTTCAATCGACAGAAATGACAACCCGGGACCTTTTTTTTTTGTTCTCGGGGGAAACCTTCAAAAGGCGCCTAGTCTTTGGGGATAAAACCAGGGAGTGTGGAATTTTTACCTCACTAACTACACTATGGAACCCCGTTACCTCTCAAAAGACCAATCCGGAGCCCCCTCTGTAGAACGCCTGTTAGGGTACATCTTTGGGGAAACTGTAAAGGGTTCTCCCCAAAACCTAGCTGAGCCAGTGTACAAGGCAGCACATGAACAGCTGGGACCTACTGCTCGTGCCTCCTCTGTATGAGAAGATGCCTTCGCTCTGCATTGAGGCATTAATAGGCTGGTATTATTATGTTTATTATAATATTATGTGAGAAAACCTACACCAATGTTGTGGTGCATAAATACAGCCTGTGTTTTTATTTATTGCCCAATAAATGTTATGCCAAAGCCAGGCCTAAAATGTAAATTCGTAGAACTGCGCAGTAAATGGTTCGCGGCGAAAACTTTATGAATAATATTTTTTTTTCTAGTTTTTTTTTCATAACAACATAAGTAAATAGCGGTTTATTTAACCGTATGCCAGTTATTATTTTACTGGCTTATTCTAGGAGTGCTGAAAACAAAAATAATGTTATAATATTATATGTGTTAATGTTATGTTATGTTGTTCTTCTCAACCAAAGCACCTGCCATCCAATCTCTTCACCACCCTTGGTTGACTGGTAGAGAATGCCTAAGGCATTAAGTCCGCCTTTGTACCTTTTTTGTGCGAAAAGTTTAAATAAATAAATAAATAAATGTTACGTATTTTTATGAAAATTTTAAGCTTGTCAACTGAAAATGCTATAAAGATTTTCATGGTCTATTCGGCTATGCGTTCAAAATGCATCGTGAATATAGTTTGGGACAGTTTTCAAAAATCTTGGTTGAAAAATACCTACAATAACTCATGTTGGCACTATTTTGAGATTTATGACCAATATGGCCGCTCTCAATGATTAATTCTGCTTTATCCTTTGCTATTTAAATGTTTAGTATTTTTTTAAATACCGATGTTATGCAAGTTTCATTATTATTCCTTCTTATAAGGTTGATTCATGTTTCTATAATTTTATATATATATGGTAACTTAGGCTTAGGCTTTTTAAGTTTGATTCTCTTGAGTAAAAATCTTTAATTTTAACCGATTTAAAAAAAGGAGGAGGTTCTCAATAAGCTTGTTTTTTTTTTGTAATATTTATTAGGTACTTTAGAATTGCGTCATTTTAAAAATAATTAAAAGAATTCTTCTTTTGTTTGAAATGAAATGAAATGATTTTATTTTTTGTAAGTAGGTTTGTACAAACACTTTTACACGTCAATCATGTTTTTTTAAAACTAGATGAAGTCGGCGTTTCCTATCTGACTACTCTGAGAAGAAAGGCCGAAACAAACTCAGAGGTCACAGGCTCTTTTAAAGTCCAGATATAATGTTGGTCAGGTTATATGAAGACCATGTAGATCGATGTTTGAGGTGGTCTTTTGAGGAAAGAACAACACAGATTTAGAGGACCTGTCCAGTCAGTGCACGTTTGAAAAGGTATACGATTATGTGGTCCCATACTTGGTCAATTTCCGATGAGTGGTTTTTGAGTTAGCTTCAATAATACTTATCATATTTTTCCACTAAGGGCTGATTTTTGAATCGACAGACAATTTTTTTTCGTAGAATAAAATTGACGTCTGACAGTTTTTGTATGGAAGTACTGTCAAAAATTCAAAATTATTCCTACGATAAAATTATCTGGCCTTGGAAAAATCAGCCCTTACTGTATGTTGATTATGTTATAATAACATCCAGTCACTGTTACTTAACAAGTGAAGGTATAGGAATTTGTGTGGGGTAAGTACTGACGCCAGCACATCAAGCTACTGGCAATCTGTTAAATTTCTTTAATAGATCTTCAACTTTATCGCTAAAGCATAAGGATCAAAGTTGATTTAAAAAATTTTACACTTTCGAATTTAACACTTGATGTGCTGGCGTCTGTACAACAACTAAAAAGTGAAAAATTTAAACGTTAATATAAAAAAAAACAACCGACATCCAAAAAAATCACTGTGGTTTTATATTTTCGTTTCTTACCGCAGACTTCCTAAATTAAAGTTAATTTTCTCTTTGTAGTGTTTGTATAGGAAGTCGGATGTTTTTTTATTATAAATAGAAAAGTCTTGGTTCCAGGTCTCTCAATAAAATGTAATTTCTGTAATATGTTCCCCCCAAAATTTTTACTGTCGACACCATACGAATAGCAGACTTATTACACAATAAACGTTCTAAATTAAACAAAACAAATTCGCACGTTGCTTAGCAACAGTAACAATGCATACGTACAATATACCCTCCATTACGAAGATCGACATTCATCTATCCATATAGTCCTCTATGTAACGTATACAGTCCGGTCCAACATACATTTCCATTTAGATACTGTATTCTCGGGTCCATGTCATATAGTATCACAGCTTTATATCATGTGTATGGGTGTTACGTTAGTTTTCGATGATATACCAATATGATTGTTTAAGTAGTGTCGACCAAAAGTCCATAGGCAAAGTCGTAAAGTAAGCTTGAAGTTTAGTTTGACTTACGACCTTCTTTTAATGAGTAATTAGACACACACACCCGCATATTACTCGAATAATCACGCTATTGAATATAGTTCCGTGTCATGTTCGTCTAGTTCACATAGTTCGTAAAACTTTATGATTATACCGACACATATATTGGGTCAAACGTATATTTGATTTCTATATTTCGATGCTTAAAAAGTCCCGTATTCATAGTAAACAAAGACTGAAATATTTTGTGTTACTGGAAACATTTTGCGCACACACACATAATCTGTTATACATAATCAGCCTATAATGGTCCCACTGCTGGGACACAGGCCTCCTCTTTAAGAGAGGAAGTGGGCTAATAGATAATCTACCACGCGGGTTCAGTGCGGGTTAGTAGATGTCACATGTCTTCGGATATTTGGTTCTAGGACATACCGGTTTCCACACGATTTTTCCATCACCGATTTGAGAGCAGTGGTGAGGAAATCATTTGCACAAAGTAAAGCGTCTATCTGGGTTCGAACCCACGACCTACAACTCTTAAGTCCGTACAACTCGTAAATTCTAGGGTACCGTATCAAAATGGAAAATTTATGAGGATCCCTTATTCAGCTAAGTAATTGCGTAATACACTAACAGTAGCGATGGCTTTCATTTGGACAGTTCAACAATATTCATTGTGTTATTTACGCTGTTGAGCAGACATTCATTGTGTTATTTACGTTGTTGAGCAGTCACCGGAATTAATGGATTAGCAATATCCTTCAACATGATTCAGATTGTCATTGAAAATGTGTTACGCAAATAGGGTGATGATATGTCACTGTCAATCGAATATGTTACTTCGAAAGCTGCGTGCCGGTACTATATCAAAATACTAAATATTACTGTAGTATCAAAATATCAAAGGAAAAGGAGAAAAACATTTTTTGTCTGGATATTGAAGGGGCAAACAGGGGTCGCTTTCAAGTGGGCACGCAGATCGAGTACGGAACCCTCAACGATCTCGAACGAATCCATTTTGCTCTTGACCGATTTTTTATTTGTTGAAATTAAAATGCTTACTCTGAATGTACTTTTCGCTATAATGTGGATAATTAGAACTGCGAAACCCACTTCTGAACGCAAAATACAAAAAAAAATATATTTAAAAATTATGTAAAATCATGTTTTTTTTATTTTTCGGATGGGAAATCATGAAATGACCCCTCCCGCTCGGGGTGGAGCGGAAGGCAGTGTCAGACTCTTACTGACTAAAACCCACCCATGTTCCTTTTGCCTTTATGTTCCGGGCCAGCGGTAACGCTTTCGGACAATCCCGCTGAAAAATCATGACATCTATTCAATTTAATATCAAGCTCTATTGCTGAACATGAGGTCCAGCACCCTAATTGCGTAACACACTATTACTCTCAATTTGAAGCATATTGCTAATCCATTGCTCCTTAGGTTCGAAAAATGTGTCTGCTCAACAACGTAAAAAACGCAATGAATGTTGTTGAACTGTCAAAATGAAACTCATTGCTACTGATAGTGTGTTACGCAATTACCCTGCTGGATTAGATTCTAGGCAACTTGTTATTGAGTTTTTCCATCTGAAATCTTTTAGTAGCAGCCCGGAGACTGGCTTTGTGCCCGGTTGATGGGATGAGGCTCGCTTCCTATTACATTTACATAAGACTCAAAGTTAAGTGGCAAATTGTAGGTGCACTGTAATACACATGTGTACCTTAAATCATTAGCATTGCTTGAGACAACTCGTGTGCAATGTGTGCATCGTAAAAGTACGGTCATCACAGGAGATTAGTACCCACGGTCGTCGGATACAGTTGAAGTTTAGTGAGAAACCGATGGATGTTTTCGAATAAAAAAATAATTAATAGAAAAAAAACAGGTCATATATCAAGTTAAATTTCTTGCGATAAAATCCATCGGTCTCTAACTAAACTTCAACTTTATCCGAAGACTGTACCAAAGACATTAGGATAAGGGGGAAGCGCAAGGGTAGCTTGCAAAATTCAAAATTCCTCACGTTTTTGCAATTTGCAGGTCAGTTTCAAGTTCATAGAGCCCTATAGAGTGATTATTTCGAAATAGTCAGAATAGAGCTTCCCCCCGCTTCCCCCTTAAGGGCAATAAACTACTTCTAGCCTTATAAAAGAAGCAAAACAATATTTGACTTTACAGCACTCTACCGAAGTAAACCAAAAATAAATAAACTTTAATAAAGTATCCCAGTCCATCTTTCTAAAACCGTGTTTCTGAAATAATTTTCTAAACTTGGGAGTTATGAAAGTGTTAGTGGTCCTAAGCTTTAAGCGAACGAACGATTTTCGCAAACTTCATTTAGTGCCTTCTCATTCCCTAATAAAGGCTTTCAAAGTTATTAATTTCAGAATAAATTGGAACTTCAAGTCAGATCATTGAAAACTATGAAGTCTTTAATTAAATTACAGTAAGGTCTTCATTTTTATTCTTTAATAGAGAATGTTTGAGGGTGGTAGTCAAATATTTTAAGATTAAAATGAGATTAAAATGGTTGTGCTTCAGAAATTTACTTAAGACTCAAAAGCCATTAAGATTTTTTACACATGATTGAACATGTCTGCGTGTAGCATTAGGTTAGACCAAGTGGTTTTAATTTACTGAGGTCAGTGCTCAGGCTTCATTAAAAATTATATTTAGGAGCACTTCAGAAATTATATTAATCTTTGACTCTTTAATGGTAATGGTAGCCTGCTCTCATATCATAAAAAAATAGGTGATAGGACAGTTTTAACTACATCACCATTGAAAACATCCATCAAAAGAAAGAATAACGGTTATTTGGACAGAGTTCTTGAAACACAAAAAAAAATAAAAAAAAATTGTGTTTTAAAATATTCGGCTACGACAAAAAGGTCAACCCACAAAAAAACACAGCTTTTTCTATAAACCTGAAACTTCTTGCAACCTGCCTCTATTATAAGCACTTTAGCTAAAAACAACAAAGTTGAGTTATTATTTATTACCTGTTTCGCTTATTTTTCTTCTAAAAAAGCTGTTATAAAAACAACAAAAAGCTTCCAGCCTGCAGCTGCCGATAGTTCTAGAAAAATAAAATAAAGAACGGTGATTGGTCTGAGCAGGCTAATGACTGTTGAAACAAACGCCTTTTATTTTCCATCGGTTTATTTTCGACTAGAATCGACTGGCTCTAATTACTAGTGGGAATACAAAATGGTTACAACTATGTTAGTAACATATAGATGGTTTAAGAGCGTTTACGCCGTACGGCATTTCATACAAACTTTCAAGCCCTTGTTTTTCGAATTGAATGAACACAGCAAAGTAACAGCAGGCAAAACTTAATCCCTTTTAAAAGGTTTTCTGTGAACAAAAAGTCCACCAACCAAGTTACGGTTAAATACCTACCTACCAATTAAAATTTTGTATACGCTAAAATAAGACCATTTAATCAACGTTTTAAATAGCCCTATAAAAAGGGAAACTCAACATCTTTTCCCAACATCGCTAATTATCGTGACTAAAGGCTAAACCACAGAGAAAACGAAAGAAAAACTTTGCAGCAGTTTGCCCGGTTAGTTTATGTTCTAAACGCGCCAAACTATGATGATTTATTTTCCAAGTATCTAACTGGATATAGAACAGAAAACGGATGTCTGCTGAAATTTACTGGCTTTTACCTAGTTTTAGATTAAAATATGAAACTAACTAGCGATAGCGTTGATTCGGGATAAAGTAATTCGGGATAGTGTTCACTCGGTATAAAGTGATTCGGGATGACATTGTTTCTGGATACACTTATTCGGGACAACGTTCATCGGAATAAAATGATTCGAAATAGCGTTCATTCATTATAAAGTGATTCGGGATGGCAGTCTTTCGGGATATGTTATTCGGGATTTCAAGATTCGGCCTAACGTATATGAGTTGGATTACGGATACGAACTTAACATTTACCCAAGGCCTTTCGGTGTTTATTTGAGAAAAGTCTATTTTAGGAGACATTAACACCCTTGGAATATAAATCTTACTTTCTTGTTTCTATTTTAGCGTTACGGGTTGTGCGTCTGCCCGTTAGATAATCTCGGAACTGTTTTGTTTGCGGGCTTTTAACCTTACAAGTAATAGTGTAAGTAAGATGGCCTCGTTGGTGTAGTGGTCACAAGCGCTACTGCTGAGCATGAGGCCCCGGGTTCGATTCCCGGGTCGGGAAAAGTGTTGTTCCAGACCCGGGAATTTTCCTTTGGAATTTCTCAGTAGCAGTATTACATGGGACTTAAACAAAACTGGTGAAATGTGGGTGTACTATAGGTACAACTCTGCCCAAAACCTTTGTGAATACAGGCGTGATGTTACGTATACCTTTATACAAGGTGTTTTTTTTATATACCATAACTCTACGGTATTAATGAGACCATATCAAAGAATCAATGGCATAATGAATTATTTTTCAATTATAATTATATATTTTTTGTTTTCATTTTTCATACAAAATAATTCGACAAAGTCACGATTATTAATGTAAAACACCCTTACATGAAATATGACAACGTCGCATTTTCTTAGCTTCAAATATGAATGCTTGTTTTGAATTTAAATGAATTACTCGTAGGTATTTATCAATGAAACTCAGATATCTACATGATATCTTCGAAACTATGCATTTTTGGACCACATATTCTAAAACTTTTTGTATTATTTTTACTTATAATAATATAATCGTAGAGTTATGGGATATAAAAAAAACACGTTGTATAACAAATTCACAAAGATCAATGTCAGAGATATTGGCGCTGAATGACAAAGAAGGCTTATCCCAACAACATGTAGGATTAGGGGAGGCCTATGTCCAGCAGTGGACTGCTATAGGCTGATGATGATGATGATGTAGGATTAACAGACACGCATAGAGAGAGAATATTTTATACGATCTGCTAAGATCACATAATACTCATTAAGTAATTGTACACTTACTTAGCACTTCTAGGACTTGTATTAATAAACAGGTCTCAAAATGGCTCCTGATAAACAAATCATAATTATGCGGCAACATGGCAACGCAGAATGGAAACGTTATTTGAATTTCATTAAAATAAATATTTAATTTTTTTTTTTTTGGGAGCAATGGTGGCCAAGTTGTAACGGCCGCGACTTACGAGTTGTAGGTCGTAGGTTCGAACCCAGACAGGCGCTTTACTTTGTGTAAATTATTTCATCACCACTGCTCTCAAAACGGTGAAGGAAAACATCGTGAGGAAACCGGCATGTCCTAGAACCAAAAATTCGAAGACATGTGACATCTACCAATCCGCACTGGGCCCGCGTGGTGGATTACGGCCCACTCCCTCTCACCGAGAGGAGGCCTGTGTCCCAGCAGTGGGAACATTATAGGCAGATTATGGTAAATATTTAAATGATCCTCTAAAAACGTTTTGATCGTCTGATGTTTTCTTTTTTATAAATTAATGATCTTCTATAACTGTTTGCTCTTCTATTGTTGCAAACTCTTTTAAATAAAAGAGCATATTTTTATTTTTTGGCATTTTCTCACAGTTGGTGTACCCCGACGAAATGAGTTAGGGTAGGTTGGAACTGTGATTAACCGCGTGCAAGCCGAGTGAGCGCTATATCCAAGTAAGTCGCAGTTACCTGGCTATTTAGTATTTTTTCACACCACCTGCTTGAAAAATTATGTCATGCAAACTTTACTTAAAGCAAGTCATTAAAGCCGGACAATAATATTGTACTGAATATCATTATGACCCGCTGCCGCTGCTTTGCATATTGTGATTTGAATTTGGTACCTCAATAAACAGAATCGTATGAAAACTTTTACCAAAAAAACAACTTTTTTTCTATTAAAGTACTAAAGTACATAACGTTCTAGTACGAACAAAGAGGTTTAAACTTGGTTTTAGTGGCCGTTGACGAACAGATTAACTTAATGACGTCATTTTATTGAGATAGTTATTGTGGAATCATAAGCGTAACAATAAAGTTCATTCATTAAAAAGATCAAATAAAAAAAAAAGTGTGTGATGTCGGGGGACCCCCGGCAGGAACGAAGTTCAAAATGAAAATCAAAAATAGCGGCTGCGAAAATTTTAAAATATTCGCAGCTGCCATTTTGGATTTTTATATGACCTCACTATATCGGCGGTATTATGATTTGATTTGGTCTTGAGGAATGTCACAATGGTACCTTTATTTTCCTTTGAAAAATATTTATGTAATAATTAATTAACAAACAATCCATCCTACTTCTTGGTAAATAGGTAACTAAACTAGCTGTTATTAAAATGGTACGAGTAAATAAGAAATTCCGTACCTACCAATAATATAATTTGAAACAAGTACTTTAGTACCCGTAAAATATAAACCACATTCTCTTAGTAAAACACGCGGGAACGTGTTTATAAATGACTGTATAAACCTCTTTGTTAAACGCTGTTACATAATCTATGGTACAGCTTTATCTATGGCTTTTGTTATCAAGCGCAAGCAGACTTGTGAGACTTGTGTAACCCCAGCTTAACGCAGACAATGAAGTAATCTTGGATATTCATTTAACACAGCTAATAGGTAAATTATTACTACACATTGTGTTCTGAAATATTTCCAAGCTATGTAATGCCTTAATGAATGTGGACAAAAGACTAGAACTTACCTACGAGAACAAACCTTCAGTACTAATGCTACGAGGAGATAAAATTTATGAGTTTACTAGCAGCGCCCCGCGGTTTTACCAGCATAAGTGTCGATCCCGTGGGAATATCGGGGTAAAAACTATCCTATGTACTTTTATATAAATCGGTTCAGCGGTTTAAGCGTGAAGAGACAACAGACAGACAGACAGACACACATTCGCATTTATAATATTAGTATGGATATGGATATGTGGGGGGTATTCTTCGGAACTGCTGATCCGAGTCCGAAAATTCTTTCACTAATGAGAAGTTACAGAATTTGAGGCGTAGTATTTACAAAAGGGCCAAGTGCCAAAAAAGCAAAATCAAATCTTTTGTCTTTCCAAAGTGCTATGTTGGACAAAAAAATAAGACTTTTTTTTAAATAAATGACTTTACACCAATGTTATTGACAGGTAGGTATATGTACAAACAGTAGGTACCTATAATTTAGTTTTCATAAAAATATGCCCAAATAAAATGTTGACTAAGAAACTAATGCATTTTTATTTAATTTCTCAATAATTGTGTTTTGGCACCCTAGCCCATTTGTAAATTCCACGCCTCGCCTTCGGGGTGTGTTTATATGTTTGTTACTTCTTCACGCTCAAACGGCTGGACCAATATTGATAAAATTTGGTACGGAGGTAGCTGACACCCTGGATTAACATATAGGCATTTCTATCCCGATATTCCCGTGGGATCGAAACTTATGCGGGTGAAACCGCGGGGCGCAGCTAGTCAACTATAATTTATAATCGTTCAAGTCAGTCGAGAAAAGCGGAATCGATGATATAAGGGTCCGATCACAACGACAACACGAGTTCGGGCGCAAATTTTAGTTTATCGACACAGACCACAATTTTGGCGTCAAAATCAACCGTGTCGGCGATACCGACCAACTCGCAGCTACAATGCTATCACCAGCGGGACCACGTACTGGCGCCCGCCACAACGTTGCATCGACCATTTTATAGTTACCACAACGCAACTGCGATAAGCTGCAGCGATACTATTCACACGTAACTAGTACTTGCGCACATTTTGTCGCTGCAAAGTGGTCTAGTAGTGGTACGTGTGATTGAGCCCTAAGCAAGTAATTCCTGTGAGTATTTACCCTACGTACCACCGCGTCATCATAAATCATAATCATCTCATATTTCAACACGAACCGCCTTGTGATTCTATTTAGGAATATTAGAAAACCCGCTGCTTTAAGCGAGTTGACTTAAACTTTGAAATGTTGCCTCATATACCTTTGTTCTGAGTGCTATTTGTAGCTCATACATAAATCCTCGTTTGACCTTGATAAGCAATAACAGCCGCACGGGTCGATCGATCAGGTTGCCGCGGTTTGTCCGTGGATGGGTGACCATCTTCACATACCAAGAACCCTCTGTGCCTCGGAAACCGTTGGTCCCGGCTGTTATTCGTGGGTCTTTGATAGTCGTTATGGGTCGTCAGAAGCCCGAAAGCCTGATAACCAGTCTTACCAAGGGGTATTGTATTACCAGTAACTGGGTTGTAGGGGTCAGATAGGCAGTCGATCCATGTAAAATACTGGTATTCAGCTGCATCCGGTTAGACTGGAAGCCGACCCCAACATAGTTGGAAAAAGGCTGGGCAGATGATAACATAAATCCTCGTCTGTCAATTTAGATACGAATGAAAGTTTAACATGAAAAAATAGGATCTAATCCGTTGAGAAAATACACATTCGCGTCAGCAGACCAGTAAAATGCTTCTGAACTTCTTTTTTAAATCGCTTTTTAGTGTTCCGTACCCAAAGGCCGTCAACTGGACCCTATTACTAAGGTTCCGCTGTACGTCCGTCTGTCACAGGGCTGTATCTTTTGAACCGTAATAGGTAGGTACAGACGCCAGCACATCAAGCTACTGCAATCTGTCAAATTTCTGCAATAGAATTTTCAACTTTATCGCTAAAGCATAAGGTTCAAAGTTGATTGGGGAAATTTGACAGTTTCGGGTAGCTTAATGTGCTGGCGTCTGTACTTAAAATTAAACAGAGTGTGTCCTATGTGGGCGCTATCGCTTTAACAACAAATAATAAAAATAAAATAAAGTTAAAAATAAAAGGGGGTCCCCAATTATAAAACGTGTTTAAAACGTGTAAAAAGTGTTAAATATTGTACAGTGGTACCTACGAATCACTTCGTGTCCGAGTCCGAGTGGCACTTCGCCACTTTATAAGTATTTGGAACTTGTGATTGTAAATGTCAATGTTTGTAATCCCACCCGTAGAGACAATTCGAAGTTTCTCACAAGAAGGTTGCTGGCAGTACATGCCGCTATTCTATAGAATCATAGCTGACACGATTAGAACCGATGCGATGAGTTGATTGATGAGTTCAATGTGCACTGACGACCATCATTATTACGTAACACACTTTCAACTACAATCGGAATCATTTTGAAGGATATTGCTAATCCATTGCTTCATATGTTCGAAAAAATTTTCTGCTCAACGACAGTAATAACGCAAAGAAAGTTGTAGAACTGTCAAAATGCTACCATTGCTACTGTTAGTGTGTTACGCAATTACCCCGCTTTAGCCAGCGAACTTGGTAATTTCATTAAGTTGACGCGACCATCAAAAAGTTTCCTTTTCTGTGGCAATTTCACAAACTTCCATAATTACCTATTTATGAAATAACTCGACAAAGTTTTCTGGTGAAAATGGCACTGGGGTGACTGATATTCATACAATACGACAATATTCTTGGAACTAGGCTAAATATAATTGCTTTCAGGAAATATAATGGCATAAGCGACTTCGTAATTGATTTACCACCCTAAGTCTGAATGTCACTTGTACGTCAAAAAACGACAAAGTCTATTTTACTATGTGTTAGTTAGCTACTGGAAATTTTCGTCAAAAATGATAATGCAATTAAGAGGTCGACAATATAACTAGGCAACAAACAAACCATTGCAAATATGATGTTCGTATTCCAGTGAAGTCACGGGTATAACTAGTATGATAGTATCTACATATATTATGTAGGTATACAGGGTGAATTTTTCAAGTGGGCGTGGATGGCCAAGTCCGAAACTATGAGGAATAGCGAAAAGTACTCAAAGGAGTCTCATCATTGGAGCCCGCGACTCCTTTGAGTAATTTTCGCTATTCCTCATAGTTTCGGATTTGGCCCTCTACGCCCACTTGAAAAATTCATCCTGTATACAAACGGCAAATTCAAACCAGCTATATTCAGAAGCGCTTCAGTTGCGGTTCGCTATCGTGTGTGTTGTTGACTTGTTAGTATCGATAACACAGAGTAAATACTCAACAGAGACCAAGATTTGTCTGTTTACAAAACCTGTACTTAATATTTTTCTTTATTTCTTTCATTCCTTCTTTCACGCATCGCAAGGCACTTGTGCAAAATGTAAATGCAATAAGAAAATCGTTCTATTTATAAAATCATTTTAATTCGAGTGTCACTGACTCATAATAAAACACAAACTCATACAGTCACATTACAAACACAACACACATAAATAACAATAATGAAAAATAATCACAATTAAATTAACAATTTACATAAAAAAATATATTTGTTAGTCGCATCAGCCTGCCACATTTCGCTTGCACATCAGTGGGAGATGATGGAGCAAGCAAGCCTTACCGCGAGCGCGACCAGGATGCTGTAAGCGCTCCCCCGCATTCGCCGCACCAGCGACGTGCCTCTCTTGCGCATAGTGGTGTGGAAGCAATCCACGTACGCTTCCGTAAACATAGTCGATGCGCTGCATATATTTGTCTACTTGCACTACGAACGATGTCCTTACACATTTACTGCGCCAAGCGTGTGTTGCTGTAGCGAACCGCACGACCATCGTGACTTAAAGGCTCCTACAAACAGGCGCGACACGCGACGCGAATCGCGCGACTTGCGATGCCATTGTGTCGCGCGCGTTTCGCGTCGCGTGTCGCGCCTGTTTGTAGGAGCCTTAAACTTAATCGTAACGTTTTTTTTTGCGCACTGGACTTCAATGCACCGCTTAGCGCCGAGAGTTCAAAATCCAACAATGTTTTTTTGACGCGTTCGAATGATCTCTCTTGGATTCTCAAAACTCGGTTCAATACCGAGAGTTGAGAATCCAGTGCGCCACAAAAAAACCTCGCGTTAAAAAAACCCCCGTGCTTACCTGGGTTTCGACTATACCTGCGTCTTTATTTCTTAGCAGTAGCTAACAACCAAGGATTTAAATCGCGCGATTTGCTCTCACCATATATTATAATTTTCAGTGATAATGAGCGAGACAATACTATTGAATAAATGTCATTGTGCACAACGCAGAAACGTGAACATCTTTAACCGCGGTCAGGCGAAGCTAAGGTATTGACTGACCCTTTATTTTATAAACGTTGCTTAAAATTAAGAGACGTTTAAATGGCAAAAATTTAAGATTAACAGTCACTTAAATAGCAACGTTTATAAATAAACCACACTAACTGTCGTAGCAGCAGTTTTCACAGTACATATATGTGCTACTAATGATGTGCCATTTGATTGACCGTACCTGCAGCTGCATTGCTGCGTGAAATGAAGTTTGGAATTCTGTTGAGTATTTATTCTGTGCCTCTAAAGTCTCTTCAAACATACTCCGCGAAGATCGCTAATGATGTCTGATGTTACTTCGTCTGATGCAACATGTATGGAGTTGTTGCATTTTACGAACGCGCGTCAATCATTGTAATTAAACCATAAGTCCATGTTCTTAAAAGCCACATGACGCTCTTTTGTGACTTGATCATCGAGCGTGTACAGTAGTTGTGTTTTTTTATTCTTGTTATTTATTTTTAACAAGAGTTATTATTTCAAAAAGAAAACCTACAGTTAACTAAATTATTATTTATAAAGAGGGATTTATTTGAGGTGTGAGATTATGACCGTCGTAAAATATATTAGGTACAGTGAACCGTACATAAGTGGTAACAATTTGACATTGACAGTGCTTTATGTCGTAGTAGTAAGGGCGAGTGTTAGGCTACGGACACGAAGTCAGCGGGCGCGGGGAGCGGGCGTTTCAATGCATAGATTTATATGGAACTGGACTCGAAGGCAGCGGCGCGGCGGCGCGGCCGGGGAGCGGCGTACGAGCGATGCGCACCAGGGCTATCGATTCCCCGCGTCTGCATTGACGTAGTGTTGTACATTTTAATTTTTTGCTTTTTAGCGACTGACGTTTTAAAATGTTGTATCAAAAAGATGTTGTCGTCGCTGTTTAGACACGAAATGTCTGCGTGAACAAAGTCACAAATTTCTCTTAACACAACACTACGCCGCCGCTCTAGCGCCACGCGATCTGCCTGCTGGCTTTGAGAACGGCGGGGCAGTTGCGTTACACAGTATCAGTAGCAATCGCTTTCATTTTGACAGTTCAGCAACATTCATTACGTTGTTAAGCAGAGAAATTTTTCGGACATCTCAAGCAATAATATCCTTCAAAATGATTCAGATTGTAATTAATAGTGTGTTACGCAATTGTGCCGGTGCTGCTGCTGGTGCTGGTCTGCGTCACCGCGCCGCCGCCGCCGCCGGCGCCGCCGCCGCCGCCCCACAATCGCTGACTTTGTGTCCGCGGCCTTACCGCTGACGACCGATTGACTTTGTTAAAACGACTTTTATCTTTTATAGCACTTACTAATCAATGAATAAGAAGCCGATTTTTTGATTATAATGATGTTTGAAAAGGCGTATATTAACATACATACATAAACTCACGACTTTTTCCCATGTGGGTCGACAGATACTGCAGAACGCCACATACTGCGATCCTTATATACTGAAAGTACTGAAAGCGTATATTTATCAGCACGCGTAACATGACCATCATAGAAACGTGAATAGACAAAATTACAAATAGAACAGACAAAATGACAACTAGTATCTACAGATTTCTTTAGAAATCTGTCGATACTAGTTGTCATTTTGTCTGTTAGAAGAATAGACAAAATTACAGATTTCTTTAGAAATCTGTCATTTTGTCTATTCTTCCGTCGACAAAACCCGTTTCTATAGTGGTTTTTAGGGTTCCGTACCAAAATGGTAAAACGGAACCCTTATGGTCAGTCTGTCTGTCTGTCTGTCACAACTGGATATCTCAAGAACCACTAATGCTATCAACTTAAAATTTGGAGTAGTTTTAGATGACGTTTGCCCAACTATTTTGCAAATAGGAAAGAAATAAAAATATATATGTATATTTTTTGCAACAGGTACTGAAAGAGGGTCTGAAAAATTCCAAGTGGGGCTACTAGGGCATGTGGGTATCATAAGAAAGAGCGCAGTTTGCACATTCTCAAACATTTTTTATTTTTTTTTAGGCCGCATAGTTTTCGACTTGTGATGAAAAAAAAAAAAAAATACCGTTCCCTCTTATCTCCGAAGTTTGAAAAGAGAAAAATCTCAAATTATTCTATGTGATAGAAGTTTATGTAAAGATTACAGGAAAAATGAAACGAAGTCTCTAAATAGCACACTTTTTCACAAATCATCAACAAAAGTTACATTAGTCAAGAGACATATTGGTCAAGAGATGGCGCTGACATAAAACTGCAATATTCTACACCGCAGTGCACAGTGTCAAAATTATCTGACGACTAGAGGCCTCGCCGATGAAAATTTAAAAAACATATGATGGTACGGAACCCTCGGTGCGCGAGTCCGACTAGCTCTTGTTCGGTTTTTCTTTTTCTACGTGTGCAAAATGTTATACCTATATCTATTTTATGACTTGCATTATTAGACTTATTTGTAACCCTTGTGGGACGGCCATAAGGTTTTCAAAAGCAAATGCTAAATTAATCATTTTATATTTGAAAATGAAGATAAAAGTTTTGGTACCAAGCGATTTGCTAACTCTTTAAGATAAAAACGTGTTAAATTACTTCAAATTTTTCTACTTTATCTAAAATATACTTTATGGATGACGTAATAGATATCTGATCAGTTCGAATAGTAGTGAAGAGTTGAATGGACATAAGGCGTATTTTTCTCTGCACTTGTCTGGGTGCAGTAGTCCATATTCGTAGGCTTCTTTGAAGACTGCATGGGCGGAACTGTCTTGTTCTGTTGGCTCCAATCTGCAAGGAAATATATAATTTAACAATGTAAGCATACTGCAGTAGTTACACCTATGGCCTATTCTTCTTCTTCTTCGTGTCGCTGGCACGACTGTATTTTAAATCTTGTTTTCCCAAAACTTTGCCACTTCCACGGCGTTGTAGGGGCCCCTATTAAATAAAACCGATAAGGTGACTAAATTGTCGGATTGTCGCCACAATCCGACCATTTTACCATGTTTTTATACATTGTATGCCTTAAATTTTCGCGAACATTTCGTAATTTTCATGGCTCATCAATCATCAAAGTCCACGAAATGCAGAGTACAGGCCTCCTCTTTTTCATACTTTATTTTATATTAACCTATAGTGTCCCACTGCTGGGCAAAGTTCTCCGGCATATTTCTCTATTTATCTTTGCCTGCTGCCTTTTCCGGCCAGTCAGCCAAGAAAGAGGTCGAAGAAGAAGAATTCGGAGGAGGTCGCAGAAGGAGGTTTGGTTGTCGCACATACATTTAGCTACAGTAAATTTTTTCACAAAATATTCATTCAAAAAGGTTCCTATAAGGTTATCTTTATCTATAAAATTCAAAGCCCTGACTGGCTGATATATCAACGCACAGCCTAAACCGACCTGAAATTTGGAGGGT
The DNA here is from genome assembly GCA_963082905.1 of Oligia fasciuncula. Taxonomy (NCBI): domain Eukaryota; kingdom Metazoa; phylum Arthropoda; class Insecta; order Lepidoptera; family Noctuidae; genus Oligia; species Oligia fasciuncula. Next base: position 6,258,162 of record OY720395.1, on the reverse strand, counting down.
GTGTACTTTGTGAAAAGTAGGTTACTAAGAAAGAGTTTTTCGAAATTCCACCCCTAAGAGGGTAACTGGGGGGAGGGTGAAATTTCACGCGGACGAAGTCGCGGGCAGAAGCTAGTCCTCTTACAATAATAAAGGACCAACACACACGATAAACACGGAAATTTATCGTGTTAAAGTAATAATCTCATTTCTTCCCTCCATCCTCGCATAAGTTTATGACGCCTTCAATAGTAAATATACGAATAATATTTCTTCATAAACGGACCAATAAATGTATAACAGGTTAAACACGATATAAAAATAGTTATAACCAAGAATAACCAGTAGTTTATGATTCAAGCTAGCTCGTAATGTTTTACCCTTTATGTGGCGGTAATTCTCGTGTTTTCCTTCGCAATGAATTTCAACCATTTTCTGACTACAGTTACTAAATTGACCCATTTACACGGAAATTTTTGGCCCGTCGAATGTATTAAGTTGTAAAAGTTTTATCGTCTAAGTATACACACGATACACGCATCAACGTCAGAGGTAACTGCAGAAGTCGACAGGGTTATTATTACTTCTCTGCGTGTCGCTCGTGTATGAGCACTTACCTGCCTAATAGGGGGGATGTAATACTATCGTTGGATGCGAGAAGCACAGAACCGGTCGAAGTGGAAGTACTTGGGGGAGGCCTATGTCCAGCAGTGGACGGCTTTTGGCTGAAATGATGAATACTATCATGAAGCTAGGATCATACTTGACTGTTAGAGCGATTTTTGACAGGGAGAGAAAGAGAAAAATGCGGAGAACGTTGAGGCTTTGTTGAATTTTGTAGATTTTCAAATATTTTTATAGTGTCGACTTGTTGACGGATTCCCTTTTATTTTATTTTTTAGATTTTATTATATCTATACTATTATTAACCTCGTTTGTAACATGAAATAAAGTGTCGTTTATGTATTATATTCAGGTATTGATACCTGAATATAATACCTATACGACACCTTATTATCATATACTCGTATATCACATATCACTTTAGGTATCAATACCTGAATATAATACCTATACGACACTTATAGCTTAATTATTAACAGTATGATCATACTTAATATGTTAATAATTAAGCTATAAGACAAGTCTTGCTGAAATTTCTACAGCATTAAAGTTACCAAGTTAAATTTAGTAAGTTATCTAATGTGTGCATTGAGTAGTTAATGCAGTAGCTAGCTACAGAAATTCCCTGTACCTATTTAAGCTGGTAAGATTAAGTTTCGAAATTTAGGTAAGTACTGAATTATTTACACGGATAGTAAATACACTGCTGTGTAACATCATCATACATGATTTGCATAATATTGTGAGGGAACCCACAGGTCTTAGAACCAAATAGTTCAAGACATAATAAAGTACCACCACTAGCTCTCACTGGAATGCATGTACGCATACGGTTCATATTCGGTTTGCGCAAATATGACCAAGTTTCCGAATTTCGTTTGAAGCTGAAGTGGTTACCAATTCGCGTTCGCCGGAATGCTCATATTCTTTCCCTTTTGTATTATGTGCTCTTTTGCCCTTCCGGGGTGGAAGTACAGACGACAGCACATCAAGCTACTACAATCTGTCAAATTTTTTAATAGATTTTCAACTTTATCGCTAAAGCGCAAGGTTCAATGTTGATTGGGAAAATTTTACAGTTTCGGGTAGCTTGATGTGCTGGCGTCTGTACAATTAAGTATATATAAATAAATAAATATGGCCCACCCTTCCTCATAAAAAAATATGGACATCTTTGTAAACGTGTTAAAATTGGTATTTTTGTTTAGCCACAGTGGTTTTGTTTATTATTCTGACACTCTAGTTCTTAAGACCGTTTACGCCGAACGGCATTTCATACAAACTTTCAAGCCCTTGTTTTCCGAAATGAATGAACCGATTTCAATGAAACTTCATACACATAAGCAGGATACAAAGGTCTAAAAAGTTAGCAGAGAACATTTTCAAAATGTCTTATTTAAAAAAAGATAACTGGAAATATCTGTTTCTATGAAAAGTTTAAAATCGGTCTAATTTGGCTGTAACACTATTTTTCGAAAATGTTCTCTGCTAACTTTTTAGACCTTTGTATCCTGCTTATGCTTATGAAGTTTCATTAAAATCGGTTCGTTCGTTTCGGAAAACAAAGGCTTGAAAGTTTGTATGAAATGACGTTCGGCGTAAACGCTCTTAAAACTATTTATATTGCTGTGCCCTAGCAGGGTCCATGTATGAAACATATATACTTGTAACAACTTATAAACTACTTTTATATTCAATGTTTTATGTGTATGTGTAAATTGTCTTTAATTCCTGTAATTGGTTGTAAACCGTTTTAATTAAAGAATAAATAAATGAATGTAATAAATGATGATACGATATTATCACATTAAATGAAACCATGTGTCCTACATGACGTTCTTTCCCCGCGTGAACAAGTTATAAGCATTATACAAGTTACGATACCTATTAGTAGTCGAAAAGTCTTGTAAAAGACATGTCTTATATTTTGAAACATGTATGATATATTGTATTGGAGTTATTATCAGACATGTATTGTCAAACATTTTGTTAAAATTTTCGTAATTATTGATAAGTTTTCTATGAGTTTTGTATAAAACCTATTGTGTAAACGATAAACACATGCATTTAAAAAAAATAACAATTTACATTATCTGCAGTACCTTTTTTGGTTTTAATATTTAACAACATCAGGTAAATGCATAGCTACGCATACTATTAGGTCACCGACCTTTGGTCTGCGATATCTGCTCGTACCACGTGGATATGTGTCTTGTTTTGTTTGTTATATGTGTTAATAAATTAACCCGACTAAATATAAGAGGTGCTTTAGACCATCTAACTGAACAACTTTCACTATGGGACCAACTCTGAAATCACGAAACAAAAATCAGCTGTTTAATACAAAAGTTGGATTTTTATGCCTAGCTGAGAAATTTAAATTGGCGATTGATTGATTGTGTGTTTATTGTAGTTTTGATAAGTAATATAAAAAAAAACTGGCCAAGTGCGAGTCGGACTCGCACACGAAGGGTTCCGTACCACAAGGCAAAAACGCCGAAAAAAACACGTTTGTTGTATGGGAGCCCCCCTTAAATATTTATTTTAATTTTATTATTTATTATCAAATTAAAAATACAACTGAGTATTTTGTGAATATTTCAAGTGCCTACCTGTTGCCATTATTGATATCGAGCAAAAAAGGGCAAAAAAATCGCGTTTGTTGTATGGGAGCCCCCTTAAATATTTTTTTTTTTTTTTTTTTAGTATTTGATGTTATAGCGGCAACAGAAATACATAATTTGTGAAAATTTCAACTGTCTAGCTACCGCGGTTCTTGAGATACATCCTGGTGACAGACAGACGGACGGACGGACGGACGGACAGACAGCGAAGTCTTAGTAATAGGGTTCCGTTTTTACCCTTTGGGTACGGAACCCTAATTATAAAATGCATGTTTATATTAACAAGTTCGGCAGTAAAAGCTGAGCAGTAACGTACCTAAATAAAAATGAGTCATAACAAATATTTAAATGCGTAAGTAAATAAATGTTTAGCAGTAAACTGGCTTAACGGGCTGTTAAGTGTCGGGCTGTGGGCAGTTAAAAATCGGAACTAAACGGTGAGAAATCTAACTTGGAAGTATTTAGTGCGCGTTTGGTCACAGTTCTAACCTACTCGGCGTTATTACAAAACAAGGTTTATATTTAGACCCAGGTATAAACCATCGTGCCATTTTCGAAATTCGAACTTAATTCCGACAAAATTAAAGTTCTAATTATAAACATTTACGGCAAACCCGAGTTTAAGTTGTCAATTTTGTAATAAGAACTTAACGTTCTCCGAATAAAGTTTAAGCCTTCGATTAAAGTTTGAAATCGTTCTGTAATAAGATGGATTTAGTCGGGCTGACCTGGCTTAGTTACTGCGACTAATTAGGTACTGAAGAAGTACATTTAATATTGAAAATTTCATTTGTATTATTATTACAAATGAAATACTATCTTGAATTCATGCAAGCCTAGTACTTTTTCTTAGATTACTGCTCAGAACTTTTGCAAATGTGTCGTGAACAGAATTACCGTCTTCAATAAGTAAGTTGCACCCGTACGATACCGGGGCGGGTCGTTAGTATTTTAATAAACAAACGCGGTTCGCTGAAAAAGATTACGTAAATCTCCAAACTGTATTAATACCACCTCGCCGCTTAATCCTCAAACAATATCACAGATACACAACAGTGAATATTGGAACTCTAACAGGATTACCGTTCGGTCGTGCTAAGTTGGCCCGATGCACGTAGTATCAATATTTGCGCGCTTTGATTAAATTCCGATTCATAGGGCTCGAATTCCAATTGATTCGGTCTTATCAATAACTGCATTGTTAGTGGGGTCTATAAATAGATATTGTTGTGAAGGCTTTCCGATGGCGCGGAGATTGAAGAAAAATATGAACGGGTTTATGAATATTGGATGGTTCATTTTATTTTCAAAATTACTGTTCATTTTGGAGTTTTTTTTATTAATTGTAACAGTTATATCGGTTCGGTTTTTCAATGGGAAATAAGCTATTGGTATTATTAATAACGAAATGAAAAGTACTACTTTTCATTTCGTTATTAATGAAACTTCATAAGCAGGATACCTACAAAGGTCTAAATACTTAGTAGAGAACATTTTCGAAATGTCTTATTTAAAAAAAGATAACTAGAAATCTCTGTTTCTATGGAAAATTAAAAATCGGTCTATTAAAGCTGTAACACAATTTTTCGAGAATGTTCTCTACTAAGTTTTTAGACCTTTGTATCCTGCTCATGCGTATGAAGTTTAATTAAAATCGGTTCATTCATTTCGAAAAATAAACGCTCATAATATCAAAATAAGTACGTGCATAAAACATTAATAATTAAGAATGTATCCCACTTATATTATATTTCAACATGAAACACACCACAAACTCCCATTTTTTCATCCAAATAATCGTCAAAGTCACACTCCTGCTCCTGTACTTTTTACTTATGAAAACTTCAGCATTTCCTTGTACACAGAAACTGTTTTCAAACATGCGTTTCTTTTTACGGATGTGGCAGTTCCGCCATACTTATTTAATAAGCTACCCTTATGGGCTAGCGAGCCTTTTTATACGAGTTGGTAAATGTGAGATATTAAGGGCTCATACAATGCTGGCTTGAAACGAGGCACTGGAGAAGAGTGGTCGGACTTTTTTTAAGTCAAGTCGTAATATTGTTTATGCTTTCATGTTTTGTGTGTTCTTCGCAATACCTTATCAGCTGTGTTAGGCGCATGTTTAGTAAAAATCGATCCAAACAAAAAACGGTCTTTGACTAAAGGATTTAGGATCTGTATGCGCGCCATCGAGACCTCACATTATGCCAAAATTCAAATTCCTACGTTGCATAGATTTCGAGAAATCCTCTGTAGCAGATGGACAAAAAAGTGATCTTATAAAGGGTCCACGTCTTTCCTTTTAGGTCGAAGCCCTAAAAAATATCCACATAATGATCAATCAACAATCTACTCAGCCTATCGTGGTCTACTGCTGAACCTAGGCCCAGGTGGTGTCTCAACACCCTGTCCTCCGCCTCCCGCATCGAATCTGTCCCAGCCACCTTCTAAGGTCGTTAGTCCATCTTGCATCAGCTGGGAGGCCCCCACACTACGCTCTCCGAAACAAGGTCTCCACTATAGAACTCGTCTGCTCCACAAAATAATCGTTGTTTAGCAATTCATCAGAATTGAATCAACTTGGCCGCCTGTCCCCAGCTTGACATTGCTTTCTCAGAACAAAATAATTCGACACGACTTAGCTGCATAGTATTTCACCTTCGCTTTAGTACCAAGTATTAAATAGTTACTTTAGCCACTTTACCGTAACTTTTTGAATACTATTTAATTGAATCAGTTGATAGATCTAAGTCTAAGTAATATGATTGGTGCTGATTAACCAATGTAAGACTTAAATAACCAGAAAAAAATTGGAGGATATTTAATGTTACATACTCGTAACAGTCAGCAATCAAAAAATTTGCTTTTCTCGAGTAGCCATATTGTAGCTAGGTATAGGTACGCGTCATGTGCACGTAAAATTTGACATGTGAATATTTTGACAATTGACCATTTTTAAACTTGCCACGGTCGGCTGTTGGATGGGTGAGCATTCATTAATATCGACACCCCTCCTAGGTTAAGCTCCTAGGGAAGCACGTTCAGTCGTTGGTTCAGGCTATCATTCGTAGATCTTTGACAGTCGTCACGAGTAGTCAGAAGCCCAAAAGTCTGGCAAACTGTCTTAGCTTTTTTAATTTTTATCATTGTTCTTCTCAACCAAAGCACCTGCCATCCAATCTCTTCACCACCCTTGGTTGACTGGTAGAGAATGCCTAAGGCATTAAGTCCGCCTTTGTACCTTTTTTGTGCGAAAAGTTTAAATAAATAAATAAATAAGTATCGTGTTACACAGTAATTGGGTTGTGGAGGTCAGATAAACAGTCACTCCATGTAAAATACTAGTATTCAGCTGCATCTGGTTATAATAGGAGTCGACCCAAACATAGTTGTGAAAGGGCTAGGCAGATTTCGTGTAATGAAAAATACAAAAGGTCTGTCAACTGAATATTACTGCCTTATGAATTGGCAAGTGGCTTGTCTCAAAATGGAACTGGTCAAAACCTTTTTCCTAAAAGGATCCTGTTAATATTGCACAATATTTTAATACGTACAAGCATGGACCAAAGAAAGGCTCGGTTTTAATAACGTCCGAATCAAAAGAGGCTTTTGTCATGTTTTCATTAATACATCTCGCATAATATTCATTTATTTGGTTGTTTTTTAAATTATATGTGCTTCGTCATTGTCAACATTATTAATAATTTTCTTTTTTATTTTAGTAAAAAAATACTTGCTATAACCATGTCAAAATCGATCATCATCTGCCTAGCCTTTTCCCAACTATGTTGGGGTCGGCTTCCAGTCTAACCGGATGCAGCTGCATTCCAGACTGCCTATCTGACCTCCACCACCCAGTTATTGAGTAATACGATACCCCTTGGTAAAACTGGTTATCAGACTTTCGGGCTTCTGACGACCCGTAACGACTGTCAAAGATCCATGTATGACAGCCGGGACCACCGGCTTAACGTCATTGACTTATATATTGCTATTGGTTAACGTGCTTTCCGAGGAATGGAGGGGTATTGGTATGTAAAGATGGGTGGACCCATCCACGGACCAACGCTATCCGCATCGCTATCCTCCCATACCTACTGTAATTTGAAAATATTGTAAAAGCCAATTATTTTTAAAAAGAGTAACCGTGGAGTTTCTTGCCGGTTCTTCTCCATAGGAAACGACCAATTGGAACCGTGCACCTAGCTTCTGACGTTTCATAAGTGCCCATGTAGGCTTATGTGAAATAAAATATTTTGATTTTGATTTTGATTTCAACCGCGGCAAGCGTAGCTTAACCTGATTGATCGAACCAGCCGTTTGAGCGTGACGAAGTAACAAACATATAAACACACCCCCACACACTCACAATCTTTCGCCTGTATAATATTAGTGTGATATTGATGTAGAAAACACTAACAATAGGTACCAAAGATTGGCCAGTCTTTTGAGGACGGCATTTAAAGCTCTTCTCACTTATCTCGCGTCGGCACGATTGAAGAAATCTCTAAACAAAAAGCAAAAACGAGAGGCGTCGTGGGACACCCGCAGGGTAATTGCGCAACATACTAACAGTAGCAATGTCTTTTATTTTAATAGTTCAACAACATTCGTTGCGTTATGTACGTGTTGGAGCAGACAAACTTTTCGAACATTTAAAGCAATGGATTAGCAACACCCTTCAGATTGAGATTCATTGGATGTTACGCAATTAGTTTGCTGGTTGGAACGAAGTTCCTTTCGATTTTGTACACAATCGAAAAAATTTAACGATTTGACGGACACGACACTTTTCGCGCGAAAAAATTTCGTGATGACATTTAACTGTCGTGACGGTCAAAGTGTTACACTTTTTTCGATTTAGCTTTCATTCGCCAAGTATGCAAAGTTTAAATAAAAAAAAATATAATAGAGAGTCAGAGTATATATAAAGTCCTATATGGAACTTGGTTCCAGCAAACTAAAGGATATTTCTCCTATAAAAATGTATGCACAAAGACTTGGTACATACAACAACAATATAAGCTTATTACATTGAGAACAAAGCTTTGTTTTTCTTTATTCTGTGCGTCGCGCGTCGTGATGAAACGTAAAACAACAGTCAAGTTATATTAAATAGTTAGTTAGTTAGTTATATTTCCTGCATGTGACAAATTTCATCCAAATTGGTTTTGATATTTGAGTGATTTTCATTTCCATGCGGAATTTCGGATTTCAACATCACGATGTTTTAAAAAAAACCGTTTGTGACAATCGGACGGACGCAAAACAGACGATGCAAAATTAATGTTATGACGGTTCTGTTTTCCTAGATCATAGAAAGAATGAAAATTTATTTGCGGCAAACATAACGCAGGAAAAAATACGAAACACAAAAAAGAACAATTTGGGGAAAATATGCGTCACATCCACGCAAAATATCATCATCATCTGCCTAGCCTTTTCCCAACCATGTTGGGGTCGGCTTACAGTTTAATCTAATACCTGCAGTATTTTACTAGGAGTGACTACTTATCTGATATTCACAATGCAGTTACTGGGCAATACGATACCACTTAGTAGGACAGGTTGTCAGACTTTCGGGGTTCTGACTTCCTCTTTGCTAGGTACACTAACAACAAAGGCAATGTTTGCATCTTGATTACCTACACGAGATGCAAATTCAATTCTCAGATGCATCTATTCTCTGAATTCGGTTCCATATTTTATCGAAACCCTTGACCTGATTCATGTGACCCAATAAATCGTACAGAGGAAGGCAGCACTGTTCCAACTCTATACTATTCCAAACCGTCTTCTTTTACAGTTCAGTAACATTTGTTCCGTAAGATTCTTGCACACGTCACAGTTTCATTACGGAACGGCATATAATCCGAGCCGTAGAAAAAACTTGTCCGACAACAAGGTCCCATAACTACCCCTCGCCTGTTAGGTAAGCTTATTAAGTTCGGTAACAATAGAAAAATTAATTGTGGTTTATTAGTGACAGTTGAACTCATATTGATATCCATACAACACTGACGACCGTGCTAGGCACGGTCAGCGCGCGGTTTATAAAAAATAAAGTCCTCGAGACGTATTTCGGCCACGGCGGCCAATCTCAACGGAGACTAACCTTCGGCACGGGAGATATTATAATACACAAGTGTGCGCGCAGACACAGGTGCACTCCCTCTTCCCTCACTCTCATAGTCCGACGGGACGGCAATCCGACACGACCGGAGTGAAATCAGCCGCAGGAGCACCGGCTTAACGTGCTTTCCGAGGCACGGGGGTCTCACACCGCCAACTTCCAAACTCCGGGCTGTTACTATGAAATTCCTATAATGGAAAAACCAGACCAACGGGGCAGTTCAGCGTGGTTTAGGTACTACGGGCTGGTATCCGCAACTCCACGTCAATGCGCGTAATTTGCGTACGGTTCGGCGTACCGCGTAAAAAACGCGTCCGTCAACAAGCTTCCTTAATGATGCATACTACCACGGACGACTGTGCCTAAACACGGCGAATAAACCTTAGTTTTTCACGGCAAGAAAGATACTAGCAAAATATTTGAAACTATTGCAAAACCAACCTGCGGTCCAAACATCCACATTACTGGATAAGACGATATCCCTTAGTAAGACAGGCAGTGCCGGATTAGCCCCTAAGCAATTGCTTAGGGCATCACATCTCGCGGGGCACCATAAGGCAGAAACAGCACCGAAACAGTATTTGCTAGCACATGAAAGGCAAGGCTGTTTATCAGCAAGATATTCCATAATCAGCCTATAATGTTCCCACTGCTGGGACACAGGCCTCCTCTCGGTGAGAGGGAGTGGGCCGTAATCCACCACGCGGGCCCAGTGCGGGTTGGTAGATGTTACATGTCTTCGAATTTTTTGGTTCTAGGACATGCCGGTTTCCTCACGATGTTTTCCTTCACCGTTTTGAGAGCAGTGGTGATGAAATAATTTACACAAAGTAAAGCGCCTGTCTGGGTTCGAACCTACGACCTACAACTCGTAAGTCGCGGCCGTTACCACTTGGCCACCACTGCTCGTCAAGATATTACACCACTGCTCAGCAAGATATTATTACAAGACCCAAAAGTCACTCTAGCTAGAGATGTGCGCCAATTTTTACAAATCGCTCGTCGATGTTTTGGAAAAATACGAGGCGACTAGTGGATAGATGGCGTGAATTGCTTGCACTGAGCACAGGTTGTCGGATAATCGGGCTTCTGACTTTCTGTTTCCTAGATTTCCCTCATCATGCTGAGTGGAAGCCTCCTTGTCAGTCATGACGTGCAGCTGTCGACTATTTCTGTTTTGTACTCGTGATTATAGATCTATTTTGTTTTTATTTTTCTTTGTTTAAATAAATCCAAAATTAAATTCTAACATAAGAAACTAGAAAATAGCGTCGAAAAACTCATCCGCATCGCTGTCGACTGGTAATGTACCCAAGAGACTGGCGGCATTACCACGTTGTATGGCGATGCTTAGCCTCTGGCCAAGGTAAAAGCCAGCCCTTGGGTCACGGGAAGTGTCAACCAGCCGTTTCGAAATATCTTTAAAAGACCATGAGCACTCGGACCCCACGGCCCGAGGGTTTCAACCCCAAACGGCTCGAAAATATAATTTCCGATGAGGTTATTAAATAAATACATATAAATTATATTTTTAAATCACATCACACTAATATTATAAAGGCGAAAGTTTGTGAGCGTGTGTGGGGGGGGGGTGTGTGTGTCTGTGTGTGTGTTTATATGTTTGTTACTTCTTCTTCACGCTCAAACGGCGGGACCAATTTTGCTAAAATTTGGTATGGAGGTAGCTGACACCCTGGATTAACATATAGGCTACTTTTTATCCCGATATTCCCACGGGATCGACATTTACGCGGGTAAAACCGCGGGGCGCAACTAGTATAATATAAAAACATTTAAAAATATAAAAAATTGTAGCCCACCGGTATCGGGAACAGGGTCGAAGCTACCGGCGGTCAGGGCTCCAGAGAGAGGAACCTCCTAACAATGCGGGCCTTTTCCAGAAGTACCGCTTTCTGGATAAAGCTCTTGATCCAGCTGCCCAACGAGAGCCTCCTCCTCTATTATTTTTCTCACTTCTTGTTACGATTTCTGTTATTGATGAAACCAGTTAACTGATAAATAAGACCTATACGTTGAAGGAACTGATATTTTTCCCTTAAGTAACCTCGTCTTAAGGCATTAAATATGTATCGGTTAGTCAATCTGTCTGACCTTTCCCCAACTAACCAACTTAGTTGGGAAAAGGCCAGACAAATTGATTGACAGGTCGGCTTCCAGTGAACAGGGGATCGATTGAAAAAAAGAAAAATGCGTTTATTGGCATTATAGCAAAATAAATACACCTTAAAAGTATAAAACAGAAAACAAAGATTATAATGACGAGGGTTCTCGATACATAATGGATGGTCACCCATCCATCAACCAACTGCGTCAAGCGTACCATACCCTTCGGTCGACCCGTGCAGCTGTTATTATTATCAAGTAAAAAAGCGGTGAAGTGCGAGTCGGACTCGCGCACCGAGGGTTTCGTAGTTTGACGGCACGGTTGGCGCAGCGGTTAAGCGATTGACTGCTGCGCTGCGTGTCGCGGGTTCGATTCCCGCACGGAACAAATATTTGTATGACCTACAAGTAGTTGTTCCGGGTCTGGCTGTTTGTGTACGTGAATTTAAATGTTTGTAAACGCACCCACGATACAGGAGAAATTCCTAGTGTGGGGCAACGTTTTAAAAAAAAAAAAAATGTAACTACACATTTACGGTTTTCGGATTTTTTCCTTTAGGTACTTGTGCTACATGGCATTGCTTCTTGTCAAATTTCATGATTCTAGGTCAACGGGAAGTAGGTACCCCATAGATTTTGATTCCCTTGCGAGTGTCAAAATATGCGACATAAACGAAACATAAACGCCCGTATCTTTTGATTGCGTTAACTTAGAAGTTTTTTTTTTCACTACTTCAAGGGATTGCATCCCTGAGAATTTGATATTAATTTCAACTTGATAACAGACGGACAGACTAGGCGGTCAACGAAGTGATCTTAAGGGTTCCGTTTTTCTTTTTGAGGTACGGAACTTTAAAAACAAAGTGGGTCGTATAAATATTATACTCTAAATACAGTCTTAGCCGAAGGTAAAAATACCAATTATAATTATACTTAAATAGCTAGGAGGTAAGACATCAGATCAATTTACAACTGTATATTTATTTTACACATATGTACAGACGTACTAATTTAAAGTTTAAAAGGTATATTTTATTCACCACTTGGTCAAGGTTTCGGAGAAAACCAATTTCATTTTAAATAATTGTCCTGATTTTATAAAAATAAACTAAATATTTAAAAGGCTACGATATACCTATTCACATATTTAAATATTACCAACCTGCATGCCACGTTGCCGTAACACGTATAATCACATCGTAATTCAGAAGGTAATAAGTACTAAAACTTTAAATAAAATAATGAAAATATTTTATATTTATGTAAGGCCTATTTTATTTCACACTGTAAAATTTACTGTAACACGAATTATATAAAATTCCATAGAGGTGTATAAGAACCATGATGAATCGTGTTGAGTTTCTGATTACAGTTACACACGTCGACATATCAAGCTTTTTTTTTTTTTTCGCGGATGGGAAATCATCAAATGACCCCTCCCGCTCTGGGTGGAGCGGAAGGGAGTGTCAGACTCTTACTGACTAAATCCACCCGTGTTCCTTCCTTAGCCCTTTATGTTCCGGGCCAGCGGTAACCCTTTCGAACAATCCCGCTGACCCGGAAGGCTTCGGCCCTATGGGGCCCCTCCTCGATGCTGACATCTCTTTGAGGCGCGCGTGAAACACGTACGCGCCGTCCGGCACGGGCCTGGTCCTGATCGGACGGTGAGCTACCCATTACTCTCCGCCCGCAGGCCCGCGCCTACGGTGGCCGGGAGTCGTCGCGCGGCTCCCGACGCCCGGAGCGTCTCCCGCGGCGGTTGGGACGGGAGGCTCTCTCCCTGAGCCGTCCCGCCACCTCCTTCGCTAGCATGACTGCTTCGCAGAAGGAGGTGACTGCCTCCCACTCCCTCTCGCCCCGGACCATGGCTTGCACCAGGGCCGGGCGCGAGAGGTCGCCGCCGCTGCCGATCGACGATCGCCTCTACGAGGACACGGCGGTGCTCCGCCCAAGCGGGGCAGACCTCCACCGTGTGCTTCACCGTGTCCTCTGGGCGATCCTGGCAATGGTGACACCCGGGCGTTTCCTCCCGCCTGATGATGTGCAGGAACCTCCCGAAGCTTCCGTGTCCGGTGAGGACCTGCGTCAGGCGGTAGGTGAGGGCGCCGTGGCGCCTCTCTAGCCACTCCTCAAAGAGGGGTCTTATCGGACATATCAAGCGTTTCCAGTACGTTTCCAGTTTTAGCTGACCTCGTATTGTATAAGCTTTTCGTACAATGAGAAGTCAACTTAAGGTCATAGCACACGTATCAAATCGGAAAGGGATCGGCACCATATCGCTTTTCGCCTCGCCGTCAAACAGGCAACCTAACGTAAGCACGTAACCAAAGCGGATCAGAAGCTCCGATACGTCGACTCGGCTACGGCTAGGCGACGAACGCCGCGCTTACGGCTCGCCGAACGCTGGTTGATGATGTAGCAGGCAGGCCGGAGGGGTGAGAGTGGCAAGGGTGGACGAAGAGACGTAAGCTCGGGTACCGAGAGCCGTAAGCGCGGGGACGACGAGCCGTAGCGCACCGTGCCGCGGTTGGTGAGCTTGTCCCGAGGCGAGGTGATTACGTTACGATTTCGATTAGTGTGCGTTGCAGTAGGGAGTTTCATACAAAGAATACTGAACGGCTCCTGTTGATGCGGTGCCGATCCCTTTCCGGTTTAATACGTGTGCTATGACTTGAAATGGAAACTTTAACCTATAAAAATACCTTTAACCTATGAAAGGGAACTTTATAGCCTAACATGTCGTCGTGAGTACGTATATTAAGCATATATATTATTACGAGTATATTAGTACACATATTATTGGTTTGGTATTTAGCCAAGTTACAGTTTTTTCTGTAATGTAACAATGAATAACCCTTCTGTAAATTACAGTAAAGGACATCATTCAAGTGTCGAAAATTTTATACCCAAAAAAATTAATTATGGGATGTTAAAACAATAGTTAAGTACTTAATATTATGCTTAAAACACTGGTTATAAAAATATGATTTCTGGCTTTTTTAATCTCAAATAGCAGCCATGGGGTTAAATTATTGTAGACATTCGTTGTAATAGTAAAAAATGCTCAATATGTTATTTCCCATAAGAAAACGGAACTTTTTTTTCTGGCCCAGCACTTTAATTTTTGGGTACGAATTAAATAATGTCCTTTAGACAAAACTACCTCAGTTTTAAATAAAATTATAGATTTTGCCCAACATTTAATTCGAAATAACTACATCACCCAACTTAGCGACTGTTATACTGTAAAATAAATGTACAGACGCCAGCACGTCAAGCTAACCAAAACTGTCAAATTTTCTTAATCAAATTTAAACCTTATGTTTTAGCGATAAAGTTGAAAATCTATTAAAGAAATTTGACAGATTGTAGTAGCTTGATGTGCTGGCGTCTGTACTACGCTTTTTTTAGCTTAACCATCGTTTTTGGTTTAGGCTGTGCGTTGTCTATCAGTGAGTGAATTTAAGCTTTATATTATGTAGAAGAAATAATTATAGTCAAGAGAACAACAAAAACGGCGTTCTATAGTTTCAGCTTACCCTCATGAGAAGAAAGGGTACAGTCAACAGCAAAAGTAGATGATCAAAATCAGAAATTCAATACCTACTAATGAACGGAGTTTGCGTCAGAACTCTGCCACACAGCCACACAGTCTCTGCACATAGCTCAACAACAGCAACAGCTCTTCCATACAGTTCTGATGCGAACTCCGTTAATTAGTATTGAATTTCTTATTTTGATCATCTACTTTTGCTGTTGACTGTACCTAAGTTTATGTACGTTTATGTGTAGAACAACCAAAACTCAGGTGCCTATAAACCTATTTACCTATTTGAAAGCATGTCTATTAATTAAACCGAAGCGTACCTACTATTCGCACCGATAGCCAAAAAGTTTAAACGCCCGGCTCAAATTAAGCTGACCTATCGAACGCTCTAAAAGCGATAGGGCTTGAAAGCGGCACTTTATACCGCCAAATCCTATCTACTAGGAGCACTAGGTACGACAAAGATCTAAATTTTATGAGTTCGTTCGATATCGTTCTCTTGTACTTACGTCTTGTCGACTGATTTATTGGGCTTTAGAAAGGACGTTAATGTACGGGCTGTAACCTAGAAGTGTGCGTCCGATCGGGTAAAATATATTTTCATGATCCACTTTCCTAGCAAACTGCACTTTAAAAGTAAAATAATATTAAGCTTTTGAACCTAAAAGGGCCTACAAGAAATTTCTAAATAAAGAGATCGCAGAAAGCGATAAGGCCGCCCATTTCATGTTTTGTAGTGATAAATGTATATTTGTTATATATTTTCTGGTATACAATAAATTATACAGGAAGATTTTTTTATCACCATCCAAATTTTTACAGGGTGTCTTACCCACGAACATGAACAACTTTCACTATGGGACCAACTCTGAAATCACGAAAAAAAACAACTGTTTCATACATTTTGGTCAAGTAGGTATTGAACTTTTGTATGAAACAGCTGATTTGTTTTTTTGATGGTGATAAAGCAATCTTCCTGTATATCTCTTTCTCTCTCTGTCATTGTTTTAAAGAAGATAGGCTAAGTACATGAAGTGCTGGGCAAACGAATTGCGAAATTCCTCGGTTTTTTAAGTCGAGAAGTGGAATAAAACTCCATGCCTGAGTACTCGACAGTATAGCCAGGACTCTTCAAATCATGAGAGAATTTTGTAAATAGAGTATTTCTCTCTCAATAGAGTACGCAACATCGTTTTTATGGGAAATGTTGATCATACGTGACTTTAACAACTTAATAAGGAAAATTCCGATCAAAATACTTGTTACTACGCTGAAACAGATTCCGATTGGTTTTTCCTGGAAGATCGAAATTCACGGTACTTTCAGCTAATTTTTAAGACTAACTAGCTGCACCCCGCAGTTTCACCCGCGAAAATGTCGATCCCATGGGAATATCGGGATAAAAAGTAGCCTATATGTTAATCCAGGGTGTCAGCTACCTCCTTACAAAATTTTATCAAAATTGGTCCAGCCGTTTGAGCGTGAAGAAGTAACAGACATATAAACACATACGCACACACACACACCCCTACAAACTTTCGCCTTTATAATATTATTGTGATATCCACTTAACAATGTAACAGAACTTGAACAAAACATTTAAAAAAAAACACAGCCCAAGCTTTTTAAGGACTCTCCCGATAACTTTGGTATTGTTTTGACACACCCCCAAACTTCTCCTTTTCGAGGAAATAATAATGGAATACGTGATAAATCTTCGGGAATTTATTTCACCGCCCATTACCCGCAAATGTGAGGTGAATTCACAGCATTAGATGGATTCTTGAGCGAGACCGCAGCCTTCCAAGGTTTTGTATGTTGATAAAAGCTTTCGTGATCATTTTATTGATTCAGTTCAGATTTAGTTGTATTGACAACGTACGAGATGCGTTAAAAGACACGAAATAGGAGGACAACATAGATATCCGAGAGGACAAACTAAGTACTATAGACACACATTCAATTTATTTATTTATTTATTTATTTATTTTATAATTTATGTACACACAGTAAAATACATACGGATAAGACATAATTATAATTAGAGTACAAAGGTACTGCTTATTTCTTAAGAAATTTCTTCCAGCAGACCTGCGAAAGGAGAAGTAAAAAAAGAAATGTAGACAATAGTGTGTGAGAACAAGAAGAGAAAATATGAATGTGTGAAGTCTAAAACTAGAATATTAAATAAACCTACACATATAATGCAAAAGAAAAAAAAAAAAAAAATATATATATACATAAGTAAACTTAAATAAATACATAATACTAAAATATATAAACATATATTATATATATATACTCACAATATAGAGGAAAGGTAATGCTCTTTTAATCGACATTTAAATAGCGATATTGTTTTCAAATCACGAATGCTAGGCGGAAGTGAGTTCCACAATCTTACAGCATGGACAGAGAAGGAATAAGAATAGTAGCTTGTTTTATGAGGCTGAGCTTTAAGGAGAGATCTTAGGTGTGATCTACACGGTGCGTCGCTAGGGCGAGCGTAAGAAAAACGCTCACGCAAGTAGGAAGGATAAGACGGGTTATGTAATATGTTGAAGAGGAGACATAAAATCCGAGTATTCCTGCGAAGGCGGATTGGGAGCCACTTGAGTTCCTTGCGAAGGTGAGAAACATGGTCATACTTTCGAAGACCGAAAACAAAGCGAATACACAGGTTTTGCAAGCGCTCAAGCTTGTTTAATAGCTCCTCAGTAGCATCCAGGTAGCAGGCGTCGGCATAATCTATAATCGGCCGAATAAGTGTTTGTGCTAAAGAAATTTTAGTCTTCAAGGGCAGAAGACTTTGAAGGCATTTCAGCGAATGAAAGGAGAAATGCACCTTTCGGCTGACCTCATTGACCTGAGCACGCCATGAAAGGTTGGAGTCAATAACTACACCCAGATCTTTAGCGGTTTCAGTGTAGTCAATGCGGACACCATCGAGATATAAAGGCATCAGAGATGTAACATCAGCCGCATTGCGAACGAATCTGCTGCCTATGATCATAGCCTGGGTTTTAGTTGGGTTAATTTGCAAACCAAATGACTTAGCCCAAACGCTGATGCGAGCCAGGTCATGATTCATTGCAGCAATTGCAGAAGTCGCGTTAGCTACAGTAAAATGTCGATAAAGCTGCAAGTCATCTGCGTAGAGATGGAAACTAGAGGAGATTACTCTGGTAACAAAGTTTATGAAAATTGAAAAAAGAAGAGGAGAGAGAACGCTACCCTGAGGAACACCCTCAGTGAGTCTACACCAATCAGAGAAGGACTCCTCCAGGCGAACACACTGAGAGCGTCCCCGAAGATAAGAACTGAACCAAGCTAAAGTGGAAGAAGAGAAATTGATAGATTTGAGGAAACCTAGTAAAATGTCGAAATCTACTGAGTTGAAGGCGCTACTAAAGTCAAGCAGTACAAGAACAGTAAGGGACTTATTCTCCATAGCCCAGCGGATGTCGTCAGTCACCTTCAAAAGTGCGGTTACAGTACTGTGACCCGAGCGAAAACCGGATTGAAAAGGGGATATTATCGAGTTTGACGCCAAGAAAAATGATAATTGTCTATGGACTATGGGCTCAAAAACTTTAGAGAGAAATGGGAGAATAGAAATAGGTCTAAAGTGGGTTAATAAAGTAGGATTGTTAGTTTTAGGTAAAGGTATTATGTGAGCCTGTTTCCAAACTGTCGGAAAGGAGCAAGAGGAAAATGAGTGATTGAAGATGTGAGTGAGAACAGGAAGTAATGAGGAAAGGATAAGAGTTATCATTCTTGAGCACAACTTATCATTTCCGACTGCTGAAGAAGTAATCGCAAGTATAGACTTCTTAACGTCAACCTCAGTAACATCGGTAAGATTAAAGTGAGAATATTGTGGTAACGGCAAACTAGCAAGACTCTCTAGTGTCGCAGCCTTGACAGACGGATCAAGAGAAAAAGGAAGGAGAGAGAAATGCTTATTGAGATCATTAAGGTTCACATCCTTACACTGGTTGGCAGGTGACTTTCCTATGCCTACAGATTTGAGAAATTTCCATACATCGGAAGAACTGCGGTTGTTGAGTTGTTCGTGGAAATAGCGTCTCTTAGCATCCCGACACAGATGACTGCAGCGATTACGTAAAGATTTATAATAAGCGAGATTCAGCTCTGAAGGTCTGCGCTTATATCTGCTCTTAGCCTTATCCCTGCGAGCCATAAGCTCTTTAATTTGTAGCGTTATCCATGGTGCAGGGTTATGTCTAACTTTAACACGTCGGATAGGGGCATGCTGATCATATAAGTCGAGGACAGTTGCGTTAAAACATTTCACCTTATCGTCGATGTCATCGATCTCAACCAGAGGGGTCCAGTCAAGATCGTCGGCATCACGCTGCAAAGCTTCCAGATCTATGCCCTTGTAGTTACGGAGATATAAAAGCTGGGACTTACGCTTGGGAACACGGATACGATACGAAAGGTAAATGAGATCGTGGTAAGAAAAAGTAGCCGTAAGTTGACCATGGTAAGAAACATTACTAGGAGAGGAGACAATCATAAGATCTAGAAACGAGGGTGAACAGTTAGGAAAATAGTGAGTTGCAGAGAGAGGTAAAACTTGAAGATTGAAAGAAGACAAGAGTGAAAGGAGTTTAAGGGAGCGAGTGTCATTTTTAATCAAGCAGGTATTAAAATCCCCCATTAAAATAACGTGCTCATACATGGGGCAAAGATCACTGAGTGTGGAGTCGAGAGAATTGAAGTAGTCTATGTGAAGATTAGGACTGTAGAGCACTGCAAGCAAAACTTTTGTGTGATGAACAGTAATTTGTAATGTCACGAATAATTAGTGAAGTGTGCATGAGGAGGGTTTTCACATATTTATGCAACCTTTGTTTCCCAAAGTTTAATGTTCCTATGTGTTACATATTGTATGAGCTTTGTGTATTAAGGTTTCTGTGTTAATAAACTTATTTTATTTTATTTTTATTTATTATGAACAACAGTGAATGTTGCTTCAGGTCGAAGTCGAGTTTTCTAAGGAAAATTGTTTTTGGTTAACCACAATGAAGAAACATAAAAAGATAAAGATATATAGGTATATCATTGCAGATAACAATGCAGTCCCTAAAGTTCAGTCTCCTTAATAAAAAGAAAAATTAATTAATGATAAAAAGAGCAATTAATTATAAAAAAAAACAGTGGCACTCTGGGAGTGCCGACAGAAGTGAAAACAACACAAACAGAATACTTTGCCATCACTCACTGATATATCGGATATACATTAAAACCGAGTACATCCCAAAACACGCGTGGTGTCACTTACGGTAACAGTGGCGCGAGTTCAATGGTTTTTTCCCATCTTTAAAAATGCCCAACACGCCTAAACAAGTTTTCACTTCAAAACCATAGTGTGCCTTTGCTAAACTGCAAAGCAGTGTTGTAGCAGACGTAACTCCCTTACTATTGAACAGAAACAATGAAAACAAGGAGTGAAGAATCCCATCCCAAACGGTTGCATCTCACTTCATTTTACACTAGCTGTACGCCACGGTTTCACCCGCATAAGTTTACCATGGGAAAATCGGGGTATCCTATGGGATAATCCAGGGTATCAGCTACCTCCACACCAAATTTTATCAAGATTGGTCATAAACTTTCGCTTTTATTCAGTGTGCTACTACATTTTAAAATTCAAATAAACACGAACATAAATATGAGGAGTCAGGTACAAGATATTTGTTTCGCTCGAGCTCTGAGTATGCACATGGGATATTGCTTTGTTGGGAACACGTGGCCTTGACGATATAGGAATAGGACGATATAGGACGACAACGAAGGAACAGCGGTGCTATTCTGTAAAAATCTCACCGTGAAAACTTCGGTGAAGTGAGCGTGGAGTGAGCTGTCAAGTGTCAATTCCTAGCAAAAATAAACTCACTTCACCTAAGTTTTCACGGTGAGATTTTTACAGAATCGACCGGTTGCACACTATTTTACTAGAACTTCACCCGCGACTTCGTCCGTGAATTTCGTACTTTCTGAACCAACCATACTAATTAGGTACATTACAATGATTCTGATTTTTGTTAGATTATTCTACGAGCAACATAATAAAGCAGTATTTTAATTTTTAGTCCAAACAATAGATTTTTTGTAAATAGATAATTGCTTCATATTTAGCAATAAATTACCAGCGTTGTGTCATCGCGCTTCTCTTTCTTTTCTATGCAGTCCGACAGTGACCGCGCTTTAGGTCACAAGATAGTTTTGGAAAATAAATAGCTGCGATTTTTATTAATTACTTAAGTACAGAAGTATTTGTGCAAAGTTTCAAGTTACGGGAAGTTAAGGGTTAAGGAATCTTTAATACAAATTATATTCCCCTATTTCACCCGACGGGGGTGGATTTTTTAAAAATGGTTTCATGCCTTTCGATTATTTGACTTTAAGATTAAAATTAATTTGAGAGCTAATCGATGTAAGCAGTAAAATTTACCCTTAGAAACTGGATAACCCTTCTCCACTTAGTTAATTAAGGGTTGATTGTCGCAAAAAAAATTCTCCGTGTGTAACCCTTCGTTTTAATCCATTACTTTCACCCAAAATTCAAGTGGTGGGCTGTGCGAGAGTCTAACGAACATACCCTGTTCTTATATGTATATAATAGATATCTCTTTCCTCTCTCATATTGCATAAAATGTCTTCATTTTTTACCGACTTCACAAAAGGAGGAGGTACTATGTTCGGGTGTTTGTATGTTTTTTTTTTTTTTTGTATGTTTGTTCATCGAATACTCCACCAATTGTCGACGGATTTTCAAAATTCTTTTTTTGTTCGAAAGTAGATAGTTCTGAGGTGGTCCCATTGTCACCAAATTAGGATCTGATGATGGGATCTTAGAGAAATCGAGGGCAACCCTCAAATTTTATAGGCTCACTTATTGTTTTTCGCATATTTTATGAAGTATCTTGTGTATTTGTGTATGGTTGTCACCATCTCAGGTAGCTGGGCTGATGATGGAAGGTACAACTCCTTAACAGTAAGAAGTTACTCGAACAGGCAAGGACTGTTTTTACCGACTTCACAAAAAGGAGGAGGTACTATGTTCGGGTGTTTGTATGTTTTTTTTTTTTTTTTTGTATATTTGTTCATCGAATACTCCGCCAATTGTCGACGGATTTTCAAAATTATTTTTTGTTCGAAAGTAGATAGTTCTGAGGTGGTCCCATTGTCACCAAGTAAGGATCTGTTGATGGGATCTCAGAGAAATCGAGGGCAATCCTCAAATTTTGTAGGCTCACTTATTGTTTTTCGCATATTTTATGAAGTATCTTGTGTATTTGTGTATGGTTGTCACCATCTCAGGTAGCTGGGCTGATGATGGAAGGTACAACTCCTTAACAGTAAGAAGTTACTGGAACAGGCAAGGACTGTTTTAGTAAATTGTTTTGATGTTTGATTGTTTGATTTGCCACATTTGGTCTCATGATCATCAAGTCATGACCTGATGCTGCAGTCAGGATAGTCTGCAGAGTACCTAACTCCTCGACAACTAACAGCAGATATATCGTGTTTAGGCTCATTGAAAAGGGCTCGATGTGTGGATAAACGTACTGTTACTGAGGAACACCGAAGACCTGATGCTGAAGCCAGGAGCATCAGAAAAAGTACAAACCTTGAAATTACAGCACCGTAGTCGTGTTTCGGCTCATTTTAAACAGGACTAATTTTAAGTTCAATGCAATGTTGACATAAGTCTGGCTTGATGCTGCAGCCAGGATTATCAGCATCTAATCTAAAAACTAATAAAAGGAGAACTCCTCAACAATTAACGTCCCTGCATCGAGAAAAGGAATAATTAAAAAAAAGGCGATGGGCAAGTTGACATTAGGCTATTGTAACTTAGATAAATTATAAACAGACCCACTAAAAAGCGAGAAATAAAAACTTTTTAACAAAAAAAAAACCGACTTCCAAAAAAAACACTACAAACTGAAAAATAACTTTAATTTCGGAAGTCGGTGGCAAAAACTAAAATACAGATCCCTAAGACACCGACTTCCGAAATTAAAGTTATTTTTCAGTTTGTAGTGTTTTTATATCACTTTGTGAACTAAAATTGAAAATTGTGCGACAAAGTTTCATTTTAATCAAGCCCTGGCTCGAAACTTGTTACTCTTGTAGTCATTTTAAGATGCTGACTTACTGGAAATGAATGTTTAATACCTGCAATTAATTATGGAAAGGCGTTTGGGAGTGGGCTGAAAATTTACAGCTGATGTCAAACGAACCTAGAAAGTATTCAGAATATAAAGATTCTCAGAAGATGCAATGACTTGTTCCACAATTACGACCGTGATGTTTTCCGCGATAAACATATTTTACCACCGAAAACATCAAGATCGCAACTGAATTAACTATGTAGGAGAGATCAATATCTTTAATAAAGTACCTATAAACTGTTATTATACAAAAACAGCATTTATAAGCTATAACGCGCTATTGAATATTTTTTACCGGCTACTACAGGCCCTTCAGTTTCTGTGTCATGCTTCCAAAAATACTGCTTTCAAGGGTAAGAAAATAATGGGTCAATGTTCTGTGAGTCAGATTATATAAACTTATTCGTGGAGAAGATGTTAATCGGATAAATTTTGACGAAACTGTTTTTCTCAAACAAATTCGTCTTTATAGTATTTTGACGCAGTCTAAGTTTTAGCCATGATTGGTTGACATATGGTTGCACTAGTTGACAGCATAAACTCGTTGGTAGGCGTGGCTTGTATGCATGCTATTTTGTTTATTATTTAGTTTTATTTATTTAGTATTTATTTATTTGTTTACTTATTTATTTAGTGAAATAGATGATGATTTATAACGAATACGAGCAAGTAAAATTTCATAATCAAACCTTTGGGAGATTATATATAGATTATAGATAATATGAATAAACTGATAGATGTATTTATTCAAAACTAGCTTCCGCCTGCCGCTTCGCCCGCGAGATATGTCGATAAAAACTATCTTATGTCCTTCCCCGGATGCAATCTAAATCTAAAGTTATTTGAATTATTGAACCTTGAGCCAAGATCAATGGATATAATGTTAGAATTACCACAACAGTACCTATTAAAAAAGGTATCGCAAATACTAGGTAGGTACTGCTACTTATTATGAGATTTGGTATCTACCTATTTATCTAAGTATTTTCAGGCAAGTCACTTCCATTTTCTTTATAACTTCAACGCGAATTTCCTCGCTAAAGGATGTAGGATGCACAAAAGAAAATTCATTTCCAAGACATGAATAGCCATGATGGTTTCTTTTTTTTCGTTTTGCACTAGTGTGAAACGCCTATCAAAGCGACGCAGACGATTCTGTCGATACGTCATGTGGGTTCCGTGAAAGCGTGCATACCTATCCTGCGCCATGATTACCGAACGAACGGAACGGCGGCCATGATGTTTTGAGCTGTGCGGTTTCCTAATAGTTTTGGCTTTATTTTCACGTAATAGTGGAGTACATGTAGGTTATGCGTCCAAAGGCTAATTTCCACAAAAACGGTCTTTGATTTTTTTTTAGTTTGTTATTGGCCTTTTTGATATACTAAAAGTCTATGAAAATTACGTGCCTGCACCCTAATTGCGTAACACACTATTACGCTCAATTTGAAACATTTTGAAGCATATTTCTAATCCATTGCTCCATAATGTTCGAAAAATGTGTCTAAAATTATGTGCAGGATCAGGGTTGCTCGTCGTTAAATGAAGCGACTTGATGTTTTAACAGTTGTATATTGTATAAGTAACAGTGTACAGAGCTTCGCCATGGCGCCATGGCGGTCGTTGGTTCGAAAAGGAAAGGAACAATTTTTTGACATTAGAATTTTGACGGAGACGCGAGTGAATGAGACTGAACGTGAATGACCGAATGCGAACGTCCGAAGGAATGACCGAAATCGATGATTTTTCTCCCGTGCCTCGTCGATAGATGGCGCCTCTGCCGCGTCCGATGTGAAAGTTGTTGTGTCGAAGTTGAGTGCAGATGGCGTGGACATGCCCCCGGCCTTGGAAGCCCAGCTTTCAAGATGACCATGAGTATGGAGTCAAGCGTCGTCGCTCACTGATTGCAGTGGCAGCGGGCAAATTCATTGCTTTATTTGCGTTGTTGAGCACAACGCAAATAAAGCAATGAATGTTGTTGAACTATCAAAATGAAACCCTTTGGTAGATACTGATAGTGTAACGCAAATATCTTTCAACGGAATTGTTATGGTTTTCTAGACATCAAACTAGTTTAGAATGTTGAACAAGTTCTAAGAACTTTATTGTCACCTGATACAGCGTAAAATGGTGCAGATTTAACAAAACGTGTGTCCTAGTCTAGACAAAAATATTTAATTGTATAGAGGGGACCAATCCAAATTAATTCCTTACATAACTTATTATCAGCCTATAATGTTCCCTCTGCTGGGACACAGGCCTCCTCTCTCCGAGAGGGAGTGCACGAGTGGGCTGTAATCTACCACGCGAGCCCAGTGCGGGTTGGTAGATGTCACATATCGTCGACCGTAGGTTCAATTGATGTAGGTAAGGGACAAAATACCCTAAATGAGTTGAGTATACAGTTTTGTTCAGAATTTTGCGCTCTTTCGAATGGTGCATATGAAAAAATTCTAGCTTAAAAAAAATGTCCCTTACCCTACTGATTTTTGGATTTAAATTTCCAATCAGCCCCATAATAACAATGTATCTGAAAAACTATGCAATATAGCAACTTGAAATGGTGTAATTACCGCCGCCAATCCACTTCACATAAGGTAAGGGTCTTCCCAATCAACGAATTATTCTTCATTCATTTTTCAACAAGACCTTTACACTATTTTTTCATTATAGATTGGATCCAACGTAGAGATCAATTTAATGTAAGGGACATTACTAACAAAATACGTTGGTGTAAGGGACGTCTATTTTCTTAAATAGCTAACTTATTTAAATAAATGTTACACAGGTAGATAGAGCACTAAAATACAAGATTATGTGTGAAATCAGATCCGAAAAAGGTTAATAACAAAAAAAGTTATAGGCGATTTAGTCCGAAAATAAACTTTGTCGGCCTCTCCTGAAAAATCGTATTTTGTCCCTTACCTTAAACCTACGGTCGACGATATATTGAATTTTTTGTTCTAGGATATGCTGGTTTCCTCACGATGTTTTTCTTCACCGTTTTGAGAGCAGTGGTGATGAAATTATTTATACAAAGTAAAGAGCCTGACTGGGTTTGAACCCGCGACCTACAACTTGTACTTTGTATCTTGTTACCACTGGGCCACCACTGCTACACTAATGAATTCCTTATTGAGCATAAAAATCTAGATTATAGTTGTAGCGGCATCTACAACGCCACATGCGAACAACGCGTCATACTGACGTCACGCAAAATCCTGCATCTCGCAAGCAGAGTTTACCGCGCAACTAGCATAGATACAACGGCCCGACATAAATCATCGGGCAGTTACCCGTCAGACACAACACCCGTCTGGTCGGAGGATCCTCCCTTTTCTATGGAGGTTGAGTGAAAATTACACCCTGTTCCTCATACTCTATACAGTGAAGATTCATAATGTATTAAAAGTACAGTCTAGTTACTAAAACGATTCACGTTTCATGGATGTTACATACGATATTACAGCCGGCAAACGCACAGAGGCAGGAAACGATGGCTATCAGCTGTTCTAACTTACGACTGCAAATACCCGATAATTATGTGTTTGCGCAACTTCACTTACCCTGAATTGACCTTAGTCACATACGAAACGAGGTCGCTTTTGGAAATAAAGTTTCGGTTTCGGCATTTAGAGGTATTGCTTTTCAAGGTCTGGTCAACAGTGAACCTGTTTGTCATTGTAGGTGTAACAGGTTCATTGTCCACAAAGTAGACAAAATAGTTAAACAATCAACATGAATCATTATGTGATTCATGGGACAGGGAATGGGTTGAAACGAAAGCGTCAGGGTAGCCCACAAAATTCAAATATTCGTGAGTTTCTTGCAATTCTCAGGTCAGTATCGCATTGTATGTTGATCTACATAATAATTCGCGGCCGTAACAAATATCTACAGGAATATTTTTTTATCACAATCCAAATTTTTACAGGGTGTTCTACCAATGAATATGAACAACTTTCACTATGGGACCAACTCTGAAATCAAGAAAACTGGCCAAGTGCGAGTCGGACACACAAAGGGTTCCGTACCACAAGGCAAAAACGCTGAAAAAAACACGTTTGTTATATGGGAGCCCCCCTTAAATATTTATTTTATTCTGTTTTTAGTATTTGTTGTTATAGCGGCAACAGAAATACACCATCTGTGAAAATTTCAACTGTCTAGCTATCGCGGTTCTTGAGATCCAGCCTGGTGACAGACAGACGGACAGACAGCGAAGTCTTAGTAATAGGGTCCCGTTTTTACCCTTTGGGTACGGAACCCTAAAAATCAATGGTTTAATACAAAAGTTCAGTACCTACCTACTTGACCAAAGTGTATGAAACAGCAGATTTTTTTTCGTGATGTCAGGGTTTGTTCCCATAGTAAAAGTTGTTCATATTCATGGGTAGAACACCCTGTAGAAATTTGGATGGTGATAAAAAAATCTTCCTTTAAATTTATAAAATTCAAAGTCCGGACTGACTGATAAATCAACGCACAGCCTAAACCGCTGGTCCTAAAGACATGAAATTTGGAGGGTGTGTTTTTTGTGATGAGTAAGTATCCCTAAGAGGGGGGAGGTGAAATTACACGCGGACGAAGTCGCGGGCAGAAGCTAGTTTAGTTTTTTAGATACCAGGGTCGGGCAAAGTGCTATTGGATTTCTTCACCAGGAATTTCTCAATAGGAGCTCGGAATCTGGAGTTTTGGCCGGTTTATGGCATAAGGCTCGCCTCCTATCACATGGCACTTTAACATGACTGGCGCAATGTGGGTGGACTTACTGTGGTAAGTTAGGTAGGCGTGATGCATGATGTTACGTTATGTATTGTTACTAGCTGCGCCCCGGGGTTTCAGCCGTGTAAATGTCCATCCCGTGGGAATATCGGGATAAAAAGTAGTAGTAGCCAATATGTTAATGTTTTTGGCGCAGCCGTGAGGCACACATTCCTGCAAATTTCTTACATCGGACTTTTTATTTTTACCCTTTTTATTTTTATATTTTCTGATTTTATCTGATGTATGTACGACTATTATCTGACTATCTGGTGTATTGTGTGTCTTTTAGTATGTGCTAAATAAATGTATTTTCTTTCTTTCTTTCTTTCTAATCCAGGGTGTCGGCTACCTCCATACAAAATTTTATCAAAATTGGTCCAGCGGTTTGAGCGTGAAGAAGTAACAAACATATAAACACACACACACACCCCCACACTCACAAACTTTCACCTTTATATTATTAGTATGATTTAGAGACGAGCCATAAAACCATTGTGAATGGTAAAGATATTATTATAGAGAACAATTAAATAATACCTATTCATTCTTGCACAAAGCAGCCTATTATTTGAAAAAATATTTCACATAAAGGCTTTACCCCTACCAAAGTTTATTCAGATTCCGAAACCATTGAAGTTTGGACAATGCGCAAGTTAGAACTTTTTCATTCTGTTTTAAAATATGCGAATTTATGATCAAATGTAAAACGGGTTCATCCCAAAATAGATGGTAAAATACTGATAAGTATTAATGTATTTTTTTTTTGTTCTATTTTAATACTCAATGTGACCCAAGTGTACTTTTGGGCAGGCACTTGTATGATTTCAAATGATTGTATAAGTAGGTAAGCCATTATAAGCTACGATAATTATTATATAAGATCTCTCTTCAAAAACGTCTGAGGAAAGCCACTTCAGGAAAAAAGTGGGAAGCAAATCAACTTTATGAAAAACGTATTTATAAAAAGATATTTTCTTTTATTCTGTACTAATTAGTATTAGTAAGAAAGAAAGAAAAAGAGGATTTTTCATTTATTTAATAATTCAAGCACATAAATGTACAGAGGCGGACTTAAGGCGAAGGCGCCAGGGTAGCATTTCAATTCAATTTTTTTTACGTTTTTTTGCAATTTGCCGGTCAGTAGTTGTACGTTGATTAAAATTTATTTGCGGCCGTAAAATATATGTATTTACAGAATTATAATCATTAAAGTCAATATTACAACTCTCTAAGACCAAGTAATCCCACTGAATGACTATTTCATGAAATCTGGACATTTGGGGATTATACACAAGTTGTATTACTGATTCTAATGATTATAATTATGTAAATACATATTTGTTACGGCCGCGAATCAACGTACAACTTAATACTGACCAGCAAATTGCAAAAAACGTAAGAAAATTTGAATTTCGCGGGCTACCTTAGCGCTTCCCTCTTAATGCCATAGGCTTAGGTATTTTTGTCCCATAAAGAGAGCTCTAGTACTACTCAACTCCGCTGCGCTCCGCTCTGCTCTACTTTGTTATAATACTAGTAGGTAGGTACTTATCTACTTTATATTATAACAACAAAGAATAAAAAGTCGAAATTCACAGCAAGTACCTACCTTACTTATTTGAAACCACTTGACGTATAAAATCCAATTCGTGTACCGAAAGTTTAAATTACTTGACTGGAAGGTTGATTTCGCAAGACAACAGATAAGTACCGACGGTTCCACGCGACACGCCCATAATCATCATCATAATCAGCCTATAATGTTCCCACTGCTGGGACACAGGCCTCGTCTCGTTGAGAAGGATTGGGCCGTAATCCACGGCGCGGGCCCAGTGCGGGTTCGCAGATGTCACATGTCATCGGCTTATCAAAATTAACTTTAAGTTCAGAAGTCAGCATTATAATCAAAATCATCTGAACCGAAAGACATACAAAGTCATGGCAGGGAAATGATTAGTTAAGCAAATTGATTTGTAACTTTAAGGGTGGGTTGCATCAATAGCTCCGTTATAGTTTGCGTCAAAGTTAAATTTAATCATAACCATAACAATGACCATAGAATCTACTATCCGCTGTTGCACCGTCATATATTTTACATGTTTTACAGTTAAAGTTAAAAGGGTGACAAGTGATAAGACGTCATATTTCCCCAAAATGTACGTGGGTAATTTTTTGACAAGGGCAACACTTCAAGCTTGTTGTCATCACGCTTTCTTTGTTTGACACTAATGATGTTACTCAGTCATTAATGGTCAGGTACTCGATTGTCTCGATTAGGTAAATTAAAAACTCAAGAACAGAATAATAGCAAGATCAAAAATACAGTAACCGTTCTATATTGGTAATGTACCAAGGTGTTTAAGTCAGTGACTGAGGGTAGGGAGGCCTTTGCCCTGCAGTGGGACAGAAATGGCTGTTAATAATAATAATTCGGCTAAGATTGGCTTTGTTCGACTTTGTAAAGAGCTTTTTGTCTTACTCACATTCCACTGATTATGAGATTGATCTGATAAAATCAGTGACGATTTAATGACAAATTACACTTTATTGTCTGACAGCACTAACCCACAGAACATGTATTTTCTCTTATTAAAACTCTGTGACTCTGTACATCACAGTATTATGACGGTTTATTACACGAAATATATTTATTACCTGGTTTATTTATCCAAGAATGATAGTTAACTAGTGTGGCAGTGTTGGTGATATTTATCTAATCGCAACTAAATCGAGTGGCACATCGAGAGAAAATGGACGCGATTTTTTATTTATTTCAGTAACGAGTTAAATAAAATCGAGCCGCATCACTATCTGACACTGTCAGAAACACAAGTGTCAAGTGACAACATTCATTTTATTTTTCCGTTTCTTTCGAATTGCATGAAATTGATATTTCTGTTTTCCTGTATGTAATTGAAGGATTGTATTATTGGAAAATGCATTACAGCATTTACTCCAGAAGGATGTTGTGTTAATTGTTCAGTAAGATTGCAACGCAATGTGCGAAAACATTGCCCGAGACTGCTGCAGATGTGCGGTAACTTGTGAACGCATGGATTCACGAACGCAAATCAAATCATCTGTGCAGTTTAACGAAAGTGCGTATAGACAATGCAAGAAAGTATTGAAACTGTTATACATTATGGAGATTTGGATACAGGAATATTTACATTCTATGGCGATTTTCACAGGAAACGCATACTGTGCCTGATGAATGCGGGAAAGAACATTATTTTGCAGTGGATTCCAGCACACCAAAAAGAACAATAATAATATTAGTTAGAAAACGCTTCTATCACCGAGCTGCTCTTGCTGGATGCTGTTGCAAGGTTGCAACTGTTTGGTGGGCAGACGTTGGTATAGTTGGCTGTTGTGCACATGTAATGTTGACCATGCGGTATTTATGTATTTTCATCGGTGGAGCGACCTGCATATTTTTTAGATGAAATATTACCTACTTCTAAGTCGTGTGACGTTGAAATTAATATAAGTAGGTACTTAGAGTAATAAAAATGCTTTGTTATGTACAATTTGTGTTTTTTTTTTGAACGTTTGAAAACACCCCTACTCGCTGAGCAGTGGTGTGTCCATCGTAACAGATGCGACTTACAGCTTGTAGGTCGTAGGTTTGAACCCAGACAGGCACTTTACTTTGTGTAAATTATTTCATCACCACTGCTCTCAAAACGGTGAAGGAAAACATCGTGAGGAAACCGGCATGTCCTAGAACCAAAAATTCAGAAGAATACGCAGAAGCATACGCTAGAGCTTAAGTTTCTTTGGCAATTAAAGCAACACAGTGAAGAGCAACAGTGAAGCTAGAACTAAAAATGTAAAAACTGAAATTAGAAATCGATATTCTTCAGTAAAATGTTCTCAGGGGTTCTTGTTTTCAGCAAGGGAGGACCCTTGCTGAAAACAAGAACCCTTGGGAACTAAAAATCCGGAATATGTCCAAAAATTAATTCTCATCATACATTATGAAATCGATCAATACGATGGTGATTTTTTTTCTCTTCCTAACTGGCAAATCGGATTCACTGTCACTATCATCGCTATTAGAGCTTTATTCCCACAATATTTCGCGGAGTAAAGACATACCTAATTTGTTTTAATAGGTACTTTATTCAACAACACAATATTTTTATAGACAACTGCAAAGCAGATGACATTACAATGACACTAACCGTAACTATAGCCCTTAACCGGCCAAAATTGGTCGATTAATATTATAGTTATGTGTGACGTCATTTTAACAATTGCGACAAAAGTTAAAACGATGCAACCCGAATTTCGCCTAACCGGAGATTTGACGTCTGTCAAAGCTTTGATTATAGTTAAAAATGGCTTGTTATAGTTATTTATGACGTCATTTTAACAATTCTCAAAACGATGCAACCCGAATTTTGCTTAACCGGAGATTTGACGGCTGTCATGGGATTGGTTATGGTTATAGTTAGCTGATGCAACTCACTCTTAGAGTGAGTTGCAAAAATAAAATGAATGTTGTCACTTGACACTTGTGTTTCTGTTAAAATAAAATGAATGTTGTCACTTGACACTTGTGTTTCTGACAGTGTCAGATAGTGATGCGGCTCGATTTTATTTAACTCGTTACTGAAATAAATAAAAAATCGCGTCCATTTTCTCTCGATGTGCCATTCGATTTAGTTGCGATTAGATAAATATCACCAACACTGCCACACTAGTTACAGCTTGGCAAAAAAGTCGTGAAAATAATGGTGGCGCCACTATCGTACATATTGTAACCCTGTATAGTACGACAATAACGGTTTTGATACTTTGCATTTTTCAAATTGAATTTTTATTTAATTTGTACTTTGACGGGTTTTAGAGGAGCTCGGGGCTAAATAACAATCTTCAAGGTTAAGCCGTGCTTAACTAGGTTGGTCTGTGGATGGGTGACTATCTGTCATAGTTTCCTCCGTGCCTCGGAAAGCACTTATAGCCGTTGGTCCCGGCTGTCATTTGTAAATCTTTATTGTGAGTAAACTAGTAAGAAGCCCAAAAATCTGACAACCAGTCTTACCACGTGGTATTGTATTACCTAGTTACTGGGTTGTGGAGGTCAGATAGGCAATCGCTCCATGTAAAATATTGATATCCACGCTGCATCCGGTTAGACTGGAAGCCGACCCCAAAATTAGTTGAGAAAAGGCTGGGCAGATGATTTTGCATTACTTAAACTTGAAATAAACATAAATTTCTCTACTCGTTACATGCTCACGCTTTTGTATGATAATGCGCAGATACGTGTGAATATTGATTGACATAATGAGAAAAATAAAATCTATGATTTTTTTAAGTGTTTTTTTTTTTAATAATAAAGTATATTATATAGCTATATAGATTTTACAGATGTGTCAATCAGAATCTAACATGTCTTCGTCTAAATATTCCACACCGGAAAGCTCGCCATCCATGTCTGTCTCTGTACTGCTGCTGTCATCTTGCAGATTTATGACTATTTTGTCTATATCACTATACAGAGTTTGTCCCCTTTGATAATACTCTCTTTCTATTTTCATAACATGTTCACAAGAATTTTTCCAGTCCTCGACAGAGATGCTTGCAAAAACTTGTTCAGCCACGGCCTACAACAGTAAAAAATAAAGACAATTAAACTTTTGCAAATACTTATTTTAGTTATTTTTAAGAATTTAAAATGAAAGCAGTTATTTTAAAATACATACCTTGATGTCAACTGATCCAACATTTTGTGAGGCAATTTTATGTTTTGCAATGCCCCAGATCAGTTCGATAGGGTTTAGGTCACAGTGATAAGGTGGGAGCCTTACCACTGTGTGACCATGCTCACTTAGGACTTCATCTATTTCATAGACTGGCTTAGGTTTGTGTTGTTTAACAAGCATGAGCAGGTTTGGCTTCCTTAATGAGTCTTCAAACGGCACATTGTTCTCGGACAACCATAGCTTTATTTCACTAACTTTTGATGAAGAGGTAGGTGCCTTATTGCGAACTACTGAGTGGTAGGGAGCGTTATCCATTACAATTATTGAAGGTTTAGACAAATTAGGTATTAATTTCTCCATTACCCATTTAGTGAAATTTGTCTTATTCATCTCAGAGTGGTAGTCTTCATTTTTATTTTTTCCACTAAATATTAATAACGCGTTCGGCACAAAGCCATTTTCATTCCCTGCGTGTACAATTATGTACCTAAAAAGAAAACAAAATGATTAAAAAAAGTTGGTATTGATATGATTTATTAGTACCTAATTGCCTATGTATGCTTCAGCAACAACTTACCTTTTGCCTTTAGACACATTTTCTTTTATTCCACTAACTTGAAGGGATTGCCAGCATTTTTTTAATTTGTAGGAGGCATGAATATAGCTCTCATCTAGGTAAATATTATCCTTTCTCAGATCATCAGGTAAGTTTCTGTTTTTAATAATAATGTCCAAGTAGGTTTCACGCTTTGCAGCAATATTCTGCCTTTCCATCAAAGCTTGCCTGTCTGATTGACACTTTTTATATCGGAAGCCCAAGGCTTTTAGTACCTTCCGCAAGTGTTCACGGCTCCCATCAAATCCAATGTCTTCTCTGACTACAGGTAGAAGGTTTCGTAGAGTTGGTGCCTAAAAAATATAGTTAACGTTAGCTCTCAGCATATCCTTGATAGAAAAAAATATAAAAACACTTTAATCTCATAACAACCATGCAGCCCAATTCAACAATAGAAAATTAGTTGTATTTTATTATATCTCATAAATGGTAAAAAATTCGACTTACAATCTTTTTGACAGTGTAGCAGAACTGAACTTTTTGCCTGATTGCGCACAAGTCAAAATCATCCAATTCTTTTTTAGGTCGCCCCGCTCTATGTTTCCCTGGAGTGGAGAAAACGCCTTTGTTTGTTTGTCCTTCTTTAGCAATTCGCCGTATGGTACTTACGGATTTACCTAGAAAAATAATATACTTAGTTATTTTTATTCTGGAAGTAACACAAAAAGTATCAAAATTATATGAACGTGCTTGTTTGTAAATGCACATAACCTCAAATTCATTGATGTATTTTTCAATGTAAATACTAGTTATATAATGGTTTATACTATCTATTGCAAGTTTGAACACACATATTACATCTGATTACATAAATAAAATAACATATTACCTGTCATTTCGGCAGTTCTATTATAAACATCGTTGATATCCGATAAAATTTGTCCAGCTTCAAGTTCCGCCAAACATCTTGCATACACTTTATAAATTATCTCCCTAGCGGAGCTGCGAATAGTTTTTCTGTTCATTTTGAACCCTTTGAGTCACAAATTCAAACACAATAACAAAAAATACGCGAAAAACAGCGATCGTAAACATGAAATGACATTACATGTACTGACTAGACGTGACAGTAGGAGAAGTTGCCAACGATGAAATTTTTTAGTTCCGTTTCAGGACATTTTTGCCAAGCTGTAACTATCATTCTTGGATAAATAAACCAGGTAATAAATATATTTCGTGTAATAAACCGTCATAATACTGTGATGTACAGAGTCACAGAGTTTTAATAAGAGAAAATACATGTTCTGTGGGTTAGTGCTGTCAGACAATAAAGTGTAATTTGTCATTAAATCGTCACTGATTTTATCAGATCAATCTCATAATCAGTGGAATGTGAGTAAGACAAAAAGCTCTTTACAAAGACGAACAAAGCCAATCTTAGCCGAATTATTATTATTAACAGCCATTTCTGTCCCACTGCAGGGCAAAGGCCTCCCTACCCTCAGTCACTGACTTAAACACCTTGGTACATTACCAATATAGAACGGTTACTGTATTTTTGATCTTGCTATTATTCTGTTCTTGAGTTTTTAATTTACATAATCGAGACAATCGAGTACCTGACCATTAATGACTGAGTAACATCACTAGTGTCAAACAAAGAAAGCGTGATGACAACAAGCTTGAAGTGTTGCCCTTGTAAAAAAATTACCCACGTACATTTTGGGGAAATATGACGTCTTATCACTTGTCACCCTTTTAACTTTAACTGTAAAACATGTAAAATATATGACGGTGCAACAGCGGATAGTAGATTCTATGGTCATTGTTATGGTTATGATTAAATTTAACTTTGACGCAAACTATAACGGAGCTATTGATGCAACCCACCCTAAGTGTCCGTATATTCAAATCACAACTGTCATTCTTTGACAATTCTATGAATTGACTAAAACACGGCAAACTGACGTAGGATAACAATTCAGATTAATTTCCATGATTACAGGCAAATAGGCGTTTTTCTGACACATACTGAGCTGGACCACAAGGTGGTCCGACGACCTTGTGAAGGCCGCAGGAACCCGTTGGATGCGAGAAGCACAGAACCGGTTGAAGTGGATGTGCTTGGAGGCCTATGTCCAGCAGTGGACGTCTTTCGGCTGAAATGATGACTGAGCCAGACTCTAATTTGGTGCAACCTGGAGACGCGCAACGCACTTTTTTCTTTATTTGATTTAGTAGCTATATTCAACCTTCTTGTTGTAATTTGTTATCATTTAGGTAATTATGCGTTTTTGTCTTTTGTGTGCACTGAGTTAACGTTTTATCTACCTACCTATCTCTCTTCCAAACATCGTCAAGTTCTAGTCTTTCCGCATTTGCAATAGTCCCACGACCTCCACTCACCATAATAGCATTCAACAATCAAAAGAAACAGCGCAGCTTATACAAGATACTTTAACTTACTTAAGCATATAGACGAACCCTCGTAGCACCTCGTTGTTCCCAGGCTGCGCCCCGAGCTCACAATAGAAGTACCTCGCACATTGTATCGGGTCGCACAGCAATATTCTTTTCCATCTTACGGCAGGCTTCTGCGAATTGTTCAAAATATATTGTTGGACATTTAAAGTGAAACGAACATTGCTTGCTTGTAATGGATACAATTTAGTTTTGTGTACATTCGTGGGTAGTAAAGTTGAAGTAGGGACTTCAAATGCATATTGTAGTAGCGGAAATAAAGTGCCATTTGATCGTATTTGAAAAATACTGGTATTCAGCTGCATCCGGTTAGACTGGAAGCCGACCCCAACATAGTTCGCAAAAGGCTAGGCATATGATGATCGTATTTGAAACTAAACTAATTTTATTTTGATAAATGTGTTGGAATGGTTATCGATATAAAGATACACACATCAAAAGTGACTAGGGATCAACATATATTTTTGCAATAACTTTTCTCCTGATTGATACCTATTAATTAAAATTTTCTTTAAGGATTCATCAAATAAAGTGTTTCCGTTTGTCACAGTAACGATAAACCAAGTCACCTTTGCATTAATAAAGAAATTTGCCATTTTCCTAATAAAGGGATTTTTGACATTTGAACCACTAACACAAAAGTTCGAAAAAAAGACTGAAATAACAGTTTTCTTTAAAATTTTATTGGGTAACTTAAATAATTAATAATCCGTGTTTCTACCGCGAACACTAACAACACAAGAACATCGGTTTGGCATACTCAAAATGAGTTCATCCAAATCACGCTGTGGAATGGCCGCCCATGTTCGTTGCAACAACAAAAAAAGGTCTTCTTGCGACTGGATACCCTCCATATTCGGCAGAGCTCTTCTCTGTAGCATATCCCATGCATGCTCAATCGGGTTCAAGTCTGGCGACTGAGCAGGCCAGGGCAGGACATTGATGTTAGCTGCGGCGAGAGTCTGTCTTACAACTCTTGCGGTGTGCGGTCGTGCATTATCATGCATTAACTGAAATAAGGGACCGATTTGCACTTGTAGAGGAACGATGACGTCTGATACAATCGTCTCAGCATAAATTTGAGCGTTGAGGTTGCCTCTGATCCAAATCAACTCAGTTCTTCCGCCGATCCAAATACCCGCCCATACCATGATGGTTCCACCACTATAAGGATGGACTTCCTGGCAGGATTTTAATCGCTGTTGGCGTCCAGGGGTTCTCCAGTGTCGTATACGTCTTGTATCCGGTCTCATACCAAAACGAGACTCATCAGAAAAGCACACGAAACGCCATTGTTCTTCTGCCCAATTTCTGTGTTCAAGAGCCCATTGATATCGAATCCTACAATTGTGCATTGCTATAGGTGGTACCCGTAGCGGTCTTCGGGAATGAAGGTTCACTTCATGCAAGCGATTTCTGACTGTTTGGTCGCTAATTAAGTTCCCTGAAGAGTGATGAAGCCTCACGGCTAACATCATGGCGGTTATTGTTGGAGCTCTTCGAGTTAAGATTTGAATGTATCGGTCTTGTCTCCGTGTGGTGCAGCGATACCGTCCTCCATGGCGCTCAGCCACGGTACCAGTGCTTCGGTAACGTGTCCAAAGTCGACTGATAACACTCTGACTTGTATTCAGAGCTAAAGCCACAGTACGTTGCCGGGAACCAGCTTCTATCATTCCCACGGCTCTGAGCATTTCTTCCCTGCTTAAATGACGTCGCCGCTCCATAATAACGTTGGTTTTAATCAGTAGTAGGGAAACAGTAGCACTAATAATGTCTTCAATGCGTTGTATGTTTTTATAGGGAAAATATTGACAGCTGATTTTCATCTTTTACTCGAATTTGATTCACAGTTCCTGATTCAAATTATGAAATGCACCAAAAAGGATCCATATAAATTTATAAAATCATAAATTTATTACAAAGCCACATCTCAATCTCAAGAAATCCGCATAAAAATGCTTGATCCCTAGACACTTTTGATGTGTGTACGTTGAACCTATGGTTGAACCTAAACTAGATCTAAACATTCGTATTATATTACAGCATCAGCCTCAAACATTCCCACTGCTGGAACCCAGCATGCATGGGGTAATTGTGTAACACACTAACAGTAGGAATGGCTTTCATTTTGACAATTCAGCAACATTCATTGTGTTATTTACGTTGTTGAGCGGATGAATTTTTCGAACATATGAAGCAAGGGATTAGCAATATCCTTCAAAATTATTCAGGTTGTGATTGATAGTGTGTTACGCAACAAGAGTGCTGCTCTGTAATAGGGAGTGGGCCGTAATCCACCACGCAGCTCAATACGGGTTGGTGATTGTCACATATCTTTGAAATTGTGGTTCTAGAACATGCCGGTTCCCTCACGCTCTTTCCTTCACCGTTTTAAGAGCAGTGGTAATGAAATTACACAATTACATGTTGAACGCGAAGTGTGTGTGTGTGTTGTTCTAAGCGAAACTCATCATCATTTTGAGTATGTCGGTTACTATTCGAGTCTTACATTCGGCGGAATATTCCCTGATAATTATCCGTATGACAGTCGTCTGTACCAGCCTTAAGTTTAGAGCAACGTTTCGGGTAGTTAAACTTTACTCCCAGCAGTGTTAATGTAGTAAACGTTTTGTTCTTGATCTCTTTCGTGTAATGCGTTGCAATCACTCACGACTTGCATCGTTAACAGATACAGCATCAGCATCTCTTTTAAAACTAAGCTAAGTTTAGCATTCTAACTACCATGACCCATGACATCTATATTATCATCCGCAGTCTGACTTCACCCATTGCAGGACCGGTCTCGGCTGTCATTCATAGATCTTTGACAGTCGTTACGGGTCGTCAGAAGCCCGAAAGTTTGACAACCAGTCTTACCAATGAGTATCGTATTACCCAGTCTCTGGGTTGTGGAGGTCAAATAGGCAGTCACTCCATGTAAAACACTGGTATTCAGCTGCATCCGGTTAGTGTGGAAGCCGACCCCAACGTAATTGGGAAAAGGCTAGGCAGATGATGTTGAGTTATGAATAGCCAATTACTAATCGATATCTATATCTTCTTATTTATTTTCGAAGTTCACCTCTAATTTAGAGTACTACTACGAGTAATAAAATTATATTATCACGTAAAACTTAGAAAATGTTATCAATAAATTAAAAAGTCAATAACAATATCACTATCCATTTAGACGTGCCCCAGGTGAGTTTATCCAAAATGCCAGATGGCAAGTTCTAGTTTTCGAATTACTTTGATAATTTGTGCGTTATTAACGCACCAAGTTTTGAGACGATCCGACTTAAACTGTAAGCCGATGTTAATAGCTAGTCAAAGACCGAACTGATTGTAGGAATGACATAGGTACACGTACACCTAGGTAGATCTAATGAGAAGTTGTTAGTGAAATAATAATTTGAGGGGCACGTGGCTAAATAATAACAGTCGCACGGGTCGATTTTCAAGGTTAAGCAACGCTTGCCGAGGTTGGTCCATGGATGGGTGACCATCCATAACATACCGACAGCCTTTTGTGCCTCGGAACGCACGTGAAGCTGTTAGTCCCGGCTGTAATTTGGTGACCTTTAACAGTCGTCATAAACCCGAAAGTCTGTCAACCAGTCTTACCAAGGGGTAACGTGTTATCCAGTAACTGGGTTGTGTCAGATAGACAGTCGCTCCATGTAAAATACAGGTATCCAGCTATATTCGGTCAGACTGAAAGCCGACCCCAACGTAGTTAGGCAGATTAAGTGAAATTAATATTATATCACCAAAGAAGCTTGACAATAGAATGAATGCTGTGGAAATAGGTTCCTTGCGAAGCACGTGTTGTGTGATTATGAATGACTAGCTGCGCCCCGCAGATTCAAAGTATCTATCTGCCAAATTTTATCCAAATCCGTTCAGCCGTTTGAGCGTGAAGAAGTAACAAACATTATAAACACACCCCCACACACACACACATTCACATTACATCACATTATTTTTATTTTTGTTTACTTTTTTATAAAAATTATCTGTCGATAGAGAAATGGGCCTTATGTTATATAACATATGGCCCATTTCTCTATAGACAGATAATTTTTATTCGTGGAATAAAATTGACAACAGACAGTTTTTGTATGGAAGAACTGTCAAAAATTCTAAATTATTCCTCTGATAAAATTATCTGGGGTTGGAAAAATAAATATGAATAAACAAGAACAATTTATAAAACTAATTAATGGAATCCCTACAATGGTAAAACACACGAGAACGGAGTTGTTAACAAATGCAAAAGTTTCTTCGCTACGAAGAAAATATTAATTCAATTAATAATTAACTTTACACGTTGGTTCCATGGGTTTATAATTTATTTACTTTCAATTTCAAGTGTTTGGGATCCATAATTAATTTTCTAAGAAAGATTGGGTTTTATTAAGTTTGATTTTGTGTGGGAGTGTTGTTTTATTTTTTATTTTGAATCGTAAAAATATTCCTTGGATTCTGTCTGATCATTAATTTTTATAAATATAAGACATGTTGCGCCGACCGGTGGAGTTTCTTGCCCATTCTTCTCCATACGAAACTACCTTATCTATGCTTATGCTAAATGTTACCATTCTTCTGTCTTTTCCTATGCTTATTTTCTAAGTAATATTTCCAGCATTTTCTATGATACCCACGGATAGAAATGTGCCTTTATTTTCCGAGACATCTACAAATAACTTTTTGTCACAACTTGCTATAACCAAACGAAAATGATTAAACTGTCTATTCTTAGCCGTAAATGAACTAAGGGGTTCCAAGTTCCAACTAACATATTTCGGGACTTAAGCCAACAACCAAATTTTGTGTTTCTAGTACAGAATGGGAATTATTCCCGTTTGTAGTGTAACAAACGAAACTTATTTGACATGCTTACCTATTTGAAATGAGTCAAAGTCAAAGCATTTATTTCAAAATGGCGTTTCCGTAACCATTCTCCTATGACCGATTCGCCATTGGACTGTTCGTCGACAGGATCATTCATTTATTTCCGTTTCCCCAGCAGAGTCTTTCACCTACTGTAGTATAAATATTCTAATGTCCATATTATCATATATCCAAATTTTCGTACTCACTTCATTTTACGAACTTTTAAACGTTCTAAACGTTTTATGAAAAGCAAAATTGCTCCATGGTATCACGGGAAGTGGTTAACATTGATATTAAAGCTAACAAACTCCGAAAAACATCGTTAAAGCAGTTATAAAAACTGAAAACTCACACCAAATGAACATAAAATGCATACAAATGATGATCGTTATACGAATAAGCCCACCGCAAACACACCGATTTAATGATATTGTTGCACCAGGACTGAGGTTTCAGCAATTATTACCATGGTCTAGTTAAACCAGGTTTTAAAATAAATAAGGCATGAAACTCCCAAAAATGAGTTCATTTGCAATAGCTGATAATTTATTTAAAGCAAATGAATAAACCAACAAAGTTTATTATTCGAGAGCTGCCGGCGAAATGGACGAATGCCTTTGTTTAAAAAACCTCCAGAATGACAAAAGGGCGTAACTAAAAGGCCTGGGTCTCATACACAGCTTTGCAGACAGATGGATTCACAAATATAATGAGTTTGCTGTTTCTTTAGTCTCATCCGATTGTGGAGGGGAATAATGATGTTATTTTTTTCTTCTGAGGATACACTTATCTACCTGTATGGGAGCTAGCCAGAAGTTAATTACAATATTCTCATTTAACTTAGGCACCGAGTAAGGTTGATGCCCCCCATTAGTGCGTTGCGTTGCGTCGTTGCAACGGATCAACGCATTGTATGCCACACCTGCGTTGAGTCATTTTATTTTATTTTACAGTTTTTGGAAAACTTACAGCTAACTTTTGTACGATTAAGAATAACAGAAATAAGGCCAATTACAAGTTTTCACAGATAGAAGAGCATATTACAACAACAAAAAAATATTTGAGAAGGTAGACAGTTTTTCGTAGAAACATAAGTAAGGTAAAAAGGTAAAAATGTGTTTCAAACAGAGTAAATTGTTACTAGATAACAATTTACTCTGTCCGAACACACTTTTGCGATCTCCTTCCTGATCACGCAAGCCAATAGATTCTATCAGATTACCCGACCAAAAAAGAAATCACAAAGAGTCCTTTTTAATTATAAAATGCTGGTATTGAAAACATCGATGTCGACGTCCCGGCAGACCGCATTATACGTATGACTCGCTCTAATTAAGTACGAATTTCGTCGGTAATTCGTTCCTACCCTAGGAGTATGCAACAGATAAGGATTGCGCAGAAAAGCAGAAGGAGCCCGCAGACCGATTTTGTTCAGCAATTCGGGAAGCTCGGTAGAACCGTTAGCGATTCTAAACAAAAACGCCAAGTCTGCAATTCTTCTACGCTCAGAAAGAGGAAGTAGATGGAATCTTTTACAGCGTAGGAGATAAGTGGGAGAATAAGTTTTAGACCGGAATTGAATATACCTCAAAAAATTTCTTTGTATACCTTCCAATCGATTGATGTAAATGTTGTACTTGGGATTCCAAACTTGAGAGGCATACTCGAGATGACTGCGAACAAAAGTAGTAAAGAATTTTAATGGTTTTGATGCTCCTGAACTCAGACGAGACCCTCAATATAAACCCTAGAGATTTTGATGCTTTATTAATGACGTTATCAATGTGTTGATCAAATAATAATTTTGAATCAAATACAACGCCCAAGTCTTTGACTTTATTAACCCTAGCTAGGGATCTGTCTCAAAGTTTATAGTCAAATGTGATAGGTACGGGCTTCCTAGTGTAGGAGCACACGTCACACTTGGAGACGTTTAAATGGAGCTTATTAGTTTTGCAGTAGTACTGGAACCTATCTAAATCCTCCTGCAATGATAGAGCATCTGATACGGAGGATATCTTTGACATAATTTTCATGTCATCTGCATATAGAAGTATTTTAGAGTGAAGGAAGCAGGAATCAATATCGTTAACGAATAAATTGAATAAGAGCGGCCCTAATAAAGATCCTTGAGGAACTTCAGATGGGATACGCATTGATCTTGATGAATACTCATTCAGCACAACAGTCTGACACCTGCCCTCCACATATGACTTAAACCAACGGAATAGATTACCCCTAATGCCCATCGAAAGAAGTTTACGCATTAGAACGACGTGATCAATTCTGTCGAAACATTTGGCATAGTCTGTATAAATGACGTCGATTTGGGACCGATTAGACATAGCCTCTGACAGGAAGTCACTGCAGAGAACGAGGTTTGTAGTTGTTGACCGACCACCCAAAAATCCATGCTGGTGTTCGCTGAAGCTAAGCCTGAGAGCAGAGTAAACTTGCCTGTACACAATCTTTTCTAATATTTTAGCAAACATACAAAACTTGGATATCGGTCTGTAGTTTTCAACGCAACGCAACGCAGTTTCTCGGTCCTTTTTTGTGAATACAGACTTCCATATAGCAGGCATATCCCCGGTATTAAGAGATCGTCTGAATAATAGTGTAAGAGGAACCGAGAGGCTTGTAGCACAGTTTACTATGAAAACCGGTGGGAGCTTGTCTGGACCAGCAGATTTATTTAAGTCCAAATGCTTTATAAGTTTCAACACCTCGTCTTCACAAACCACGATAGCAGCAATATCTTATGGACTGTGGTCAATCCGCTCACTGGAACAATGATATTGTGCATTATTCTCAGAGCTGGTGGATTCACGAAAGTCTGACAGAAAATACTCAC
Source organism: Oligia fasciuncula (assembly GCA_963082905.1). Lineage (NCBI taxonomy): Eukaryota > Metazoa > Arthropoda > Insecta > Lepidoptera > Noctuidae > Oligia > Oligia fasciuncula. Next base: position 6,213,647 of record OY720395.1, on the reverse strand, counting down.
CGAAGAAATTGCAAATTTCTTCACCATTGCTAGAGGACAGGTTTCCAAACTGCAGAACAGAAGGGTAGGAGTTGTTTTGCTTTTTTGATTTTATGTAGCTCCAGAAGGCTCGAGGGTTGTTGCGAATAGCGGATTCTACGTTTGCCATGTAATCATCAAACATGCACTTCTCTAGTTCCTTTGCACGTTGCCGTAATATTACAAAAGACTGAATGAATATAATAATGACTAATAAACTACAACAACATTATTAACTAATTTAATTTAAATAATAATTAAATTGTCATAATTCAATTAATCATTAGTCAGTATTGAGTCGATGCTGCGACGATGCAACGCACTAATGGGGCCTCGGTGCGTTGCGTCGTCGCACAGCTATGATTTCAACGCACTGAATGCCACACGGGCAATGCGGTGTCGCAACGCAACGTCGATTACTACGACGTCGCAGCGTCTGGGTATTGGGTGAGTCAGTCTTTTACATAGTACAGACGCCAGCACATCAAGCTACTACAATCTATCAAATTGTTTTAATAGATTTTCAACTTTATCGCTAAAGCATATGGTTCAAAGTTGATTGGGAAAATTTTACAGTTTCGGGTAGCTTGATATGACTGTGAAAAAAACACTGTGCTCCGCTGCGATGCCATTCCGAATGCTCGGCATCGCACCGCAACACGACCCTTCCCGATTCGTTTCTCTAGTCCCCTTGCGTTGCGTCGCCGCACAAGTCGTCGCAACGCTCCATTTGGCATGTAATTGTGGTTTGTATGTAGGATGACGTAGCGTCACCATGGACGTAATATATAGTTACTTCTATATATTACGTCCATGAGCGTCACCGCTCAGGCATCCGAACGCGCCGGCGACGCATCGTGTAGCTTCGCTCTAACTGAACCAACAAAAATACTCCAGGGATCTATTCAATTACGTAATATTTAAAAACGAACCCGTAATCCTCTTAGTTCCCAAATATTAATGCCTGTTATTAGACGAGGAGTTTGTTTAACGACATTAAATCGAAAACGTAAACTATATTCCTTTGATGGCTGAAATCACTCAACCCGTTACGAAGTATTAAATTCCTGTTGATTTCTCTAAGGATTACACCAATTTGTACGTTGGTATAATAATAATACCTAAGAGGTTTCGGTTCTACTGTTTGTTTGTTGAATTTTGTAGAAGCTGTTGAACAGATTCACGTGAAAATTAGACTTTTTTTTCTCATTACAAGTATAGTGCTGAACTTTTCAGCTCTTCAAGAGCCCACACATCATACATCTGATTTGTTTTTTTTTTTTGTCCGTAATTCATACGTCCTAGGAATAAAGTATCTAGCAATAGCCAGGTGGGTGGAAGACCAACAGAAGATCGCAGGGAAGAGACTCGCACAGACCAGCATCCTAATTGCGTCGTAACATCACAATCTGAATCCTTTTTTAGGGTTCCGTAACCAAAGGGTAAAAACGGGACCCTATTACTAAGACTTCGCTGTCTGTCCGTCCCTCCGTCTGTCTGTCACCAGGCTGTATCTTCTTCTTCTTAGCGTACCTTCGCGTGCGTTCTTAGCGTGTCGATAGCAATCTAAATATACTCGGCCCAGAATTCGGCCACTTGTTTGGCGCCTCCACCAGCGTCCATCAGCTCCTGCAACGTGCAGCTGACAGGACACGCAGGACACGATATTAAGTGTCCCATCGTTTGTGGAACAGAACCACATTCAAGGCTGTATCTCAAGAACCACGATAGCTAGACAGTTGAATTTTTCACAAATTATTGTTGCTCTGTTGCCGCTATAACCATACAACAAACGTGTTTTTTCGGCGATTCCGTTGTGTCGGCGGCGGCCTTGTGGTACGAAACCCTTCGTGTGCGAGTCCGACTCGCACTTGGCCAGTTTTTTTTTAAGGATAATGCTAATCCATTGCTTCGTATGTTCGAAAAATTTGTTTGGAACAACGTAAATAACGCAATGAATGTTGTTGAACTGTCAAAATGAAAGCCATTCCTAGTGTTAGTGTGTTACGCTATTACCACGCAGGGAGGGTGACCAACAGAAGATCCTAGGAAAGACCTGGATGAGGAAAAAGGGGGGAGGCATAATTATACTTAGCAGTGGGTGGCAAGAGTGCTGCCAACGAAGATGAACAAAGTCGACGGCAAAAGCTAACTCACAAAATGTAATAAAATAATAATTTACAATTTAATATCCTTAATGCATGAGTTATTTTGTTTGTAATTGAAGATGGTTGAAGCAAACAAAACTAAGGAACCTCTTGAAGAGAGCAATATATATTAAAATATTCTTAGAAATTTAATTATGAAGGAATATCGGAGAGGAATGTCTTAGTAATAAAACAGAAATAGAATTCTAATATCATAACATTATGCCTGTATTTTCTGAAGAGTTAGTTAGTGGTGTAAATACATTATATAGGTATGGTATTTTATCAATATATAAACCCTAGCTGTGCTCCGCGGTTTCTCCCGCGTAAATGTCGATCCCGTAGGAATATCGGGATAAAAAGTAGCCTATATGTTAATCCAGGGTGTCAGCTAGCTCCATACAAAATGTTATCAAAATTGGTCCAGCCGTTTGAGCGTGAAGAAGTAACAAACATAATATAAACACACACACTCACAAACTTTCGCCTTCATAATATTAGTGTGATTTAGAGCCATCTGCTTGGAGTTTCCCTACATGATCGAATCAGAAATAAAAGATCCGCAGGAGAATTAAGCTAATCGACATAATCCGAAGAATTGCCAAACTTAAGTGGCAGTGGGCACGGCACATTGCTCACAGAACAGATGGCTGATGACGCAGAAAGATTCTGAAAAGGCGACTGCGTACTGGAAGACGTAGCGTTGGAAGGCAAGGTAAATAAATAAATAAATAAAAACGTTTATTTTCTCCCCCTCACTTCGCTCTGGATTCAAAAAAGCGCCCTCGACGTAAAAATATTATTTTGCTCCCTTATGATACAATCTACTATTTATTTACACATATTATTAGGGTAAACTTGCCTAATTCGTACCCCTTAAGAGAAAACCATCATATTTAGAAAATTAGGAAAGATAAATTAGTTTTAATTAAAAGTAATTATTGTTTGCTAAATGTTTTATTGCTTCTATAATCAAATTTAACATAAACTTTATAAACTTCTCAAAAATAAACAATTTAAAAAAAAACTAAAAAAGTACGATTTAAGACCATTCATCCCAAATCGTACTTACTATAACCTTAATTCGTACTTTGAGATCTATTCATTGGTATACAGTATTGAGAATCAGCATCGTAATTAACAATGTGTTATTAAAATAAGTAGTAATTCTTAACAAATTCGACGGATGGTCTTCGCCAATTCTCGGCAATCATAAATACTTTTCCTAAATCGTACCAGTACGTTTTAAGAACTTAACTAAGTACGAAATAGGAGCAAGAGCCAAACAAATTTTAAATTTACCGCCAAAAAAATTGACAACAGTCACGAGTATGATAACACGTCAGATGAAATCGCAAAGGTACACATTAATACGTATCAAATCGTAAAATAGGTTATACACGACCCTATTTGAATAAAATTCTTACGAAATGTGTAAAAATATTACAACAATAGTTGAAAAAAACTTACTTTTTCAATATATCTTTTCGAGAGCAGCTTCACGAGTGTTATCTGTCAGGTGGTGAAATGGCCGACTGTTATTTCTATGTTTTGACACTAGAGGCGCTGATAGCTGTTACCAAAGCCGAGTTTTAAGTGGAGTACGAATTTGGCGTAAGTACGAATTAGGCAAGTTTACCCTACGCGCAGTCGACGTCCTACATCAATCTGGATCTTAAGGCCTTTGCCCTAAGATCGAGATTGGTGTAGGAAGGCGCCGAACAATGAAGGGAAAGGCGTTCAACATGGGTATGGCTAAACTAGTTTACAACTTATCAGATATTAGGTATTGTGATACTCTACAGTGCGGTTATTACATCACAAATGCATCAACATCCTTATCGGGTTACATAACACATTGCAGTATGACAATTATTTAAAGGTTTGGCGATACATAAACTAATCTCATCACACTTAGGGGTTTTAATCTTTTTCTAAAACAAAAATTTAAAAAGTATGCCTAAGTTACTCCTTATAACATCAGCTATCTGCCAGTGGAAGTTCCGTCAAAGTCGATACAGCCGTTTCGGAGATTAGCCGGAACAAACAGACAGACAAAAAAAAAATTATTTTTCATATGGATTTGGTAAAAAACTTTTATTTTGACATTACAAACAGACACTTTCATTGTATTTATTTGTTCAGAAAATACCTGTCTGCGCTAAAGTTGGATAAGTCAGAGCTCAAAAAAAATCTCTTAAACTAAGCCGATCTTCGAATACATCTGACAGCGTTTGACAGTTTGGCAGTCACTTATGGTTAATGCGACGCATTTTTGCTAAGGCTAAGTACGTCCTTCAGAGTTAGGCGTGAACTTAGGCGTTGTCAAAGTTAAAGCAAACGCGCATAAAAGTTATAAATTGTTATATAATTATATACTTTATTGTACACCAGAAATCAGATCAGATCAGGGGGGGCCTAAAAAGGCCACTTTGGAGAATCATAAAAGGATAACATTATGAATCATAATATGGCGAAGACAGTCCGTGTTTTTCTTTTGTTCGATGCACTACGTAGATATAATCAAATAGATTGGATTTGAATTGAATTGATTGGTATTTTAGCACAGACCAAAAAAAAAAAAACTGAAAAATGCTTCACCAATGGGATTTGATACGATTAACTTAACTGTCCATTATGTTATCCTTTTATAATTCTACCAAAGTGGCCTTTTTAGGCCCCCAGATCAGATCAGATGTGCATTGTTTATCTTTTTCATAATTTCCAAGACAAATGAAAAATGTAAAGCTTACTTACAGTATGACTTTGTGAGCTAAGATCTCTTTTGAAAAGAAACCTTAAAAGCTTCGTTGCCGCAGTCAGTGCCTGGTAATCTTGAACCAGGAGGTGGAGACTGTACAGCACTCCTACCAGCAACGCCAACAGGATTATCAACCTGGAAAATACAAAATGGCAGTCTTAGAATTTTTTTTTTCAACATACGAACCGACTAGAATAAAATCTGGAAACAAATAGGCCCATCGCCACAAGCGCTACTGCTGAGCGCGAAGTCCTGGATTCGATTCCTGGTTTGAACATTGTGTTATTGGGTTTTGAGAAATTTCTCAGAAGCAGCCCGGAGTCTTGATTCGTGCCCAGAATGATGCGCACACTGACGATTACTTTGCGATAATGTGGAAGAATGTTGCCTCAGCAATATCCCGAGTGAGGGGAAGCAGCAAGAGCATTCTGAAGGGGTTTGCAGAGAGGCTGGATGGGCCTACAATGGGGAGGTTTACCAAACTACATGTTCGCAACAAAGCTTGTTAAACCTTCCTGTGATTGTGATTGTCTTTTTCTTTTTAGTCTTCCTGCATGTTACTAATATAGTTTTTAAGTAAGATGTAATACTAACACCCTATGGGCCTTGATGCCTGACTATATATATATTTTTTTTTTATTAAGCTTGCCCCTATTTTATGGGACAAACATAACTGGCGAAATGACGTACATTTAATATATTTCTGCCTAACCTTTCGGAGAAACCGGCGTGATGTTATGTTAACTAATAAACTAGCTAACTAAGCAAGCTGCAATGGCAATGGGCCGGCCATATTAGCCGTAGAACCGATGACCGTTGGGGTAGACGTATTCTTGAGTGGAGACCGCGAATCGGTAAACGAATGGCGGATACAGGAATGCGCAGCGCACGGCGCTCATAGCATGCTTCGCAATGCGTGGACGTTCTTAATCATTTATTTATTTGATTAGGCACACCAACAACTTATTTACAAATAAAACATGTATATACATTTACGATGAGATTCTGTGTAAATAAGTTACTTATAGGCAGGTACATCATTCACAAAAAAAAGGACGAATCTGAATTACAATTGAAATAATTATCGAGAATAAAGAAAATAAGGAAAAGTTAAATTAAAAATATAAACATAACATAATAACATTGAATTGTACATTAAATTAAATACTAATAACTAAGAAAGAAATTACATAAAAAAATAAAACATTACTATTAATAGTCGTGGTGAGGTATGTTCTACGCTCCACGATCAAAGAGTACGTGTGGACGTAGCAAACACTCACTATACGGGGCACTATACTATATGTGAAAACAAGTACTAAACCTAATTTTATGTATAAGGCTAGTTCCGTCTTTGAAGAAAATAAAAAAAAAACAGCATAAAAGTTTATGCTCAAGAAAAACAAATATAAAACGCGTTCTTATTTTAAGTTTTAAAGCAGTAAAGTGGCCAGTATTTATAACTAGTTTTTTCTTTTAGTATAACTAAATTAATTAATTTAAGTAACATAATTAAAATAAAATGAAGTTAATAAAAATGAAAGCAGGTACGTAATTTTTACAGACTTCTGTTTTTGACAATTTTTTTTGTAGGCTGTTATAGCTTAGCCACGAGCTTCTCAGGCGAGCTACAGCTTTCAAAATTTCATTGTAAAAGCTTTGATGAAGTAAGCTGTCAATAATATTAATCCCCCTGGGATTAACATTATTGACAGCACAGGCCTGAATTCCTGTTACTCTGACGTCGGTTGCGTACGATCAGTACCAACATAGACGTCAGCGTCGCAGTATAGTGCTATATAGAACACAATGTATATTCACACGCGCGACCGACGTACGCGACCGACGCCGTAAGAATTCAGGCCTAATTTCAATCTTACTTTTACCTTAGTTTTCACGGTACGACTTTTAAAGAAGAAAAGATCAGCAGCTGTGGTGGACGTTAACTGTATAATGGCAAAATATTAATGTTTGGTAAATCATTTATTATCACTAACGACTATCAAAGTAATCAATTTATATTATTTCCACAAATACATAACATCATAGATATACGCAAGAGAGTTTCCAGGAAAACTGCTAATTGCTTTATGAATAATTTATATTATTTTGTGCGAAAGAAAATAAAAATAATATGTCTAAAGCAATATCTTCGGTTCCCGCGAAAAAATCCATTGGCGAGGTGCCAGTGCAAAGGATTTCAAGAAATATGTACTTCAACGACTTACCGAAAGAAATTATGTGAGAAATGGTCGTTTGTTCTTGGAAAAGATTGCTTTTTTTCTAACAGGATTATACTTGGAACGTCTCTTATATAATATAAATTGTATTATATATAAATCTCTTTGAAATATGAATTTAAGATTATTATATTATTTTTTATACGTTTTTATTATTATTATTTAATGTTTTTGTAATTTTATATGACTGTATTAAGAATGTGTTAGTTTTATAATTTTTATGATTTCAATCACAATGTGAATGGTTCCTGAATAAATTGAATTGAATTGAATTGACCTACCGGAGAATACAATTTCAAAAGTTCTTTAACTTTGTGAATACAAAGATATTTCGGGATAAGGAAGATTAAGAAAGTAATTACCTACTAGTAATTGAATCGAAACAGTTTAATTGGCTTACTGAACTTATGACGTCATGCGCAGACAAATGGCCGAATGCTATAATTTACGGATCGATTGGTTAAAATTAAGAATCTTGTATCTTTACCAATAATAAAGCAAAGACCTCATAACTTTTCATAATAGACCCTTAGGTACATATGGCAGTAGCTATCACAAAATAAAATACAGGGTCCCATTAAAATAGATGGACAAATTTTAACATAGCGCTCAATTCGTCTAACCAAAGGTCAAGCACAAAAAAAAAACACAGATTTAAGTGATTTTATTTTGACTTAAAATAGTAAATTGCCGGCACATTAGTGTATTTTCGTGAGCTGATTATTTTTCTTGTAAGTACCTAATGCGTTTTTCTTATATATTTTTTTACCATGGTCCTTATTTTGGTGGTCTGAATGATTTCTAAAAGTTTGTCCATCTATTTTAATGGGACCTTTAACATCAAAATTAGCTTATGAATAAAAAAAAAGTATGCCCAGTTTGACAATGTGAAATACTACCATTGGTAAGCAAAACGATTTGTTTTGTTTATAGGAGGGTTTTTGATTATAGGGTGACGAATGTTCGGTAACATTAGTCACCCGCCTATGAAAAAACTGATGGTGCGCGCTATAACAAAAATCTCAAAATCTTTTATTCCAACATTAAAAGTACAATATGGAGATTGTTGGTTCCAAACTAGGCACATCCAGTACCTTGGGCACCGTTTAATTTGTAGCGGTATCCACAACGCCACATGAAAACTACGCGTCATACTGACGTCACGAAAAATCCTGCATCGCGCAAGGCAAACATTTTGGTTATTTTTGTAAATAAAAGTTGAAATTGGTGACAGTTAAGGTGCAATTCCAAGATGGACCGCGCAGGCTGCAAACTGCAGCTGCAGGTTCAAGCGACACTATTGGTTTCTATGTATCTCTGTGAAAACTGCGGTCAAGCGCAGCCGCTAGCCGCTTTTCGCCTGCGGTTGCAGTCTGCAGCCCATCTCGGAATTGTACCTTTAGCCTCATCGAGACTGCAAAGATAAAATTAGAAAAATAAAATTAATTAAGGGAAGAAAACTAAAATTAATTAATTTAAACTGTGCATATAATCAACGATACAAAAAACTGTTTTTCCGAAGTCTACACAGCCTAATAATTACACCTTGACTCTAGGCAAACAAAATAGAAAATACCAAGAAATAAATAGAAAATGATAGCAAAATATTTAACGTCGCCTAAAACAAACTACCAAGTCAGCTTATTTAATAAATTCGGCGTCCATAATTCAGCGCAAGATTCATTTCGACGGAATATTTGAATTTCGAAAAGAATCGTCCGTGTTCCTTCGTTGTCTACCAAGCTCTGTTTACAGACCATTCCGGAAATTAATTGGCTTCCAGTTTAAGTTATTTACTGTTTAATTGTGTTATTAGCCGAAGGCGAGGCCGGAATTTGGCTGTATATTCTCCCAGTATTTTGTATATTTTACTTTATCTCTGAAGTTTTCGGGGATCTAAATGGCGAGCCTCTTTTCTCTAAATTTTTCCCCCTTGTCCTTTTTTGCAACACCTGCCTTCGACGCTAATGGCTGAAGACCAAGAATTTGTAAAAGTTCTAAACTTCATGAATAGTGTACTTGAACTGGCCTTTGTTTTTTTCTTCAAGTCCAAAGATTGATTGAGACAAAAACTAGAGTAACTAATGGAACTTTAAAAGAAAGAAAGAAATAATAATATTTTATTTGGGCACGGCCAGGAAATACAAATAGTAAAGAAAACGAGCATTTAAAAGTAACAAAATGACACTTACAACATTAAAAAAAAAAAAGATCTGTGCGACGCCAAAAAGGCTTTATTTAAAAAGAGTTTCTTCAATTCAAACACTAAATATAAAGCAGTGCTATGAAATATCGAATTCTAAAATATTATCTTAAAGTGGGAGCTAAGAGCCTTAAAAATAAACTAGAGCTAAATTGCCTTTACAACGTTAACTTGACCTAACTTTACGCACCAAGTTTTTGTTCTAAGAAAGTTTTATTTTATAGCAGCAATTTAGAGCGAGAAAAATATTAACAAAGATAAGAAGTAGGTATGAAAATATAATAGCGCCACCAAAAAAGTTTGATATTTTTTTTGGGAATACTGCCATAGAAAAAAATCACAAAAAAATCGTCTTACTTGATCCCCATTTTAAAACACACACACGACTAATAACACACACAGAATTCAATGAAATACCTGGGCATTCCTTCCCGCGCTGATTAAATTCGAAAATGCCATTTCTCCGTTTAGCCGTGGTACTTACAGTGTCTTTGCTATAACACTACCATGTTTGGGAGGATGCTATGCCGTACAGACTGTAGTAACAGTTAGGCCCTCCTAAATTGGAGTGTGCTATGTGAGTAGTTTGCGGCTGGAGGAAAGTGGTCGCGGTGCACTGCCTCAACGAGTTTGCTGTTTAATTTCCTCTAAAGATTATGGATTCGCAGAGGGTTTCATCCTGTTTAGAAAATCGGTTTAGTGCCAAATGGTTTAAGTTTTTAAAGTATTTTGGTTATTTCTCGGAGAAAAAACTTTCTTTTATTGAGTCCTCAAACAACGGGCAAACAGACAGACAGTCGCCGAAAATAAGTAGAAATAAAAAATAAAAAAAATTATAAAAATAATAATGAAAGTTCGCGTAGGAACAGTAAAGTACTCGGGATCAATAAAGTTGATTTTAACACCGTCTGCTTCAAAGTACGATTAAACAATTTTTCAAAAAATATCCCAGGCATCTGGCGCTCCGCGACACGCCAATTCCAACATTGCTGATCCCAACTTCGCCAATGTCGGCGTAATAGCTGTTTGTTTGAAAAAAAAAGGTTTTTTTACCTCCCACAGGATCCGCAAAACTAAATATCAAAAACAGACAGAATGCAAAAATAATAAAGCCCAAATTCGCTCAGCAGAAAGTAGCACGGCAAGTTTTTTTTTAAACTAACTTACTGTTCGGTATCGGAAATAAAAAGTTTTTCAATCTGTTCGCTGAAGTTACTTGACCGAGGCGGTTCGCCCACAATTTGATATAACCAATAAATCAGCTTCTTGAAGTAGGTAAATTGTTATTGCTGGCTGAAAACGTTTTATTATAATTTTATAGCATTTCGAACTTTTTAGACGAGCCACAGAACTTGTATGTATCACGGATACACTGTTAGGCCCGGGCGCCCACTATCGGCATTGGCACGGCTCAGGATTTTTATGCGACGAATGAAAATGTAACTTAATTGTATGACGATAAAATTGAAATGTCGATGATAATAATCATCGTAGGTGCAAAAATAAAGATAGGGTATCCGACATACAGTGGCGCCGATTCTGTTGTTCGCAAACTAAACTAAATTTAAGTTCATGCATCTTTTTCTTTCTATTTCATTATGAAAAGGACAGAAGATAAATATTAGTTTAGTCCTGTCAAATTAAGATACTCCATAGACAATTTAGACGAGATTTAAAAAATGGCCATTAAAAATACGTCAATTTACGTCAGGCGCTGACTAATTTGACAGGACTAAACTAATATTTATCTTCTGTCCTTTTCTTAATGAAATGGAAAGAAAAAGATGCCTGAACTTAAATTTAGTTTAGTTTGTGACACAACAGAATCGGCGCCAGTGTCATTGAAATTAAAATTTTATTTTCATACAAATAAGTTACATTTTTATACGTCGCATAAAAATCCTGAGGCGTGCCGCGTGCCGATGCCGATAGTGGGCGCCGGGCCTTACAGTCCGTTCACAGTATTTTACCTGTGACAGCAGTAACCGCATAGCGACCTTGCAGCAACGACATTATAGATCTTTGTGTGATTTTGACCGACTTGGCAATGGCAGCAACCCAATATCAACTATATTGCCAAAACAATAAAGGTCACTGTGATTTTGACAGTGATGCAAAATCAGAGGTAAAATAACTGTGAACTCACTGTACAGACGCCAGCACATCAAGCTACTACAATCTGTAAAATTTCTTTAACAGATTTTCAACTTTATTGCTAAAGCATAAAGTTCAAAGTTGATTGGGAAAATTTTAGAGTTTCGGGTAGCTTGATGTCTGTACAATGATATTTTGGAGTTCGAATGACGTTGACAAATGACGTAGTCGAATGGCGCTGTTGGTAAACATCTGTGAAATGTGTTGAAAATAAGATGGCGGCGTTACTTCCAATGTTGGCCACATGGCAAAAGAATGGCCTTTATACCTTTAAATTATGGTTTAATAATTTTTTATATTATTTATTTTAATAAAAAATTTAAATTTGGTAGACCTACTTAATGATAAAATTAGTATACTACCTATATGTATGTACGTATAAAATAAATTAAAAGTAATTATGTTGAATTAAATTAATTAAAAGGAATCCGGCGTTAATTATCAGTAGGTATCAACTGAACTGTTTTATTTACACAAGAAAAAAAAAGAGGTGTCACAAAGAAAATCTTCGTCCTCAAAAGATAAGACCTAGGGCTGAAGCGACAAAAGAATCCTTTGTTAGATTTCAAAGTATACAGAGGTATTCGTAAGCAGGACTTGGATGTTGAAAACGGAAATAAATCTAAAGTTGATACAGAAATGTTGTAAACATTTCAACAGCACAAAGATGGGGTCTATTAGAGATAAAGTCATAGGTTTTGAAGACCTTATTTTAAAGTTGTTAAAAGTTAATATAACGAGTGCACACAAACTTGGGTCGTGACTCGTGAACCCTTAAATGTAGGTCTACACGGGGTCAAAATTACCCTGTCTCTTTGACCGTTTACGACCTGTTTGTAAATAAAAGCTTGATTATTACCTGCTTTTACCCTTTTTATTCAGTGTATTTGATTAGGCACTTAATTTGAGATGTTGACTCGAGACGTTTATTAGTGGAAAAGAAACGTTATTTATTTTGAGTTAAATCAAGGACTTAGTAGAAACTTGAAAATATCAGAATAAAGATAGTCAGTGAAAAACCCGAAGGCGATTTGTATCTCTGCCTGAAGACCATCTCGTGAATAATAAATGTCAAATTAACCAATCAAACTTCCTTTTTTCCTAACTATGCTGGATTCGGCATCCAGTCTAGCCAGCAGCTGATTACCAGTATTTTACACACACAGTATTCACAGTTAGCAGTCCAGTGCGATGCGCGCTCGGAAACGGTCGCGCATCACACTTCGCTACGAATATTTTAATTCGCGCTTAGCACGGCATTTGCCGTCGCCGTCATGGGTTCCGAAAAACTCATAGTCAACGAGCTCCTGGCGTTCCTGAAACATCAACTGGACGTCATGGACGAAGTTAGCCTCATGCAGATCTGCACCTCGAGCTACACCGAAGACGAGATACGCAGTGCAAAGACGACACTGTACACGTCGCTCGACTTAGCCGACCGAATGCCGTCCCGCAGGAGGGACGAAAAGGGAGAGAGGAGTCTTCAAGACATGTTTCGGGTGTTTAAGGAGACTGACCCTGACGACGTGCCGACTTTTGTGGCAAAGGAGCTGCGGAAGCTGCCCCCCGTCACTTTTGACCACGTCGACGTCACCAGGCTGCTGAAAGATATTGTAACTCTGAAGGCGAGCCTGGCCGAGATGAAGTTCAAGTTGGATGCGTCTCAAAACACCATCAGTGAGTTGCGTGCCGATATGGTTGAATTACGCAATACTGTAGCGGTATGTAGGTCACCTGAGTTCGCATCAAAGGTGAACACTCGTCGTGGTGCAAACAACGCATCGCTGTCCAGTTTCGAGTCAGCGAAATTGGACTTGTCACCGGGCGCTGTTACTGCAAACGATGCATTACCGCGCCCCGCCGATACCGCCTCTACCTCCGTAGAGGCGTCGTCACAAGTTAGCACGGCAACACCTCGCCGTGCTTACTCAGCAGCCGCTGCACAACCTCCCATCCAACAAATGGAGCAGCACCAGAAGAAAGTTTTTGCCAAAAGTGCAAAGTCAATGGAAGGGGCATCAAGGAACCGCAATGGACCGGCTCCCAGCATCTTGGCCCCAACGCCGAAGAAAGGGCAGGCAGACAAGGAGGGCTTTGTGACGGTGGAGTCGAAGCGTAGGAAGCCCGCTTGCCGAAATCGATGTGGTACTGCTCTGGCGGGACCAAATATGTTGCTGCGTCCTGCAACACCGTCGACGCAGCTGTACGTATCCCGTCTGCATCACTCCACGGTGGCTCAAGACGTCGTGGAATACATCAGAAGCAAGACCAAGTGGACCTTGAGAGTAGAGAAGTTGGAATCGCGCCACAACATAAACTTCAAATCGTTTGTGGTGCGGTTTCCAACTCAGTACCTGGAAACCTTCATGAAGGAAGAGTTTTGGCCGAAAGGTGTAGCGTACCGATGTTTTCGTGGAAGGTTACGCGACACCACGCAGCGCAACACGACGCCGACACAGTCATCACTTCGTGCACAATAATTAGTTTTTATACTTTTATAATTTTTATTAAAATATGTTTGTTTAGGTTAAGGTATTTATCTATGGGCCTGCGATGCCTGAAATAAATGGATTATTATTATTATTATTTACATGGAGCGACTGCCTATCTGACCTCCACAACCCAGTTTTTGGGTAACACGATACCCCTTGCTAAGACTGGTTGTGAGAATTTCGTGCTTCTGACGACCCATAACAACTTTCAAAGATCCAAGAATGACAGCCGGTACCAACTGCTTAACGTACTTTCTGAGGTAAGAAGTCCTTGGTATGTAAAGATGGTCACCCATCCACGGACCGGCCGCAGGAAGCGTAGATTAACCTGATAAATCGACCCGTGCGGCTGATATTACTTAGCCAGGAGCCCTGAATAAACGTCAAACATCATCAAATTCTTCAAAATCTTATCTTAGCGACAATAAATTCCAAAATTTGACAAAAATGTAGGCAAATAAATTAGAGGTATTTCTGACAGATTCATAAAAGTACGGGAATTGTCCCTCTAATATTTTCAAGAATATTTGTCATTCATATTTCTGTCCAAAGTCGTATAACGTAATATCAGAGACAAAACTCAGATTATAATATTCCGAGCTTTATTCATTGTTAACATTCCACGTCTTTCCTTTGTCACTATGATAATAGTGTGACACAGGGAAGGAGTCTTACCGTAAATCTTCTTCAACGTTATGTGTGGAAGCGAAAACCGCATCGAAATATATCTTATTGTTCTCCAGATTAACTTGGGCACGGAAGTAAATACCGTCGGATTTTGGTTGTATATTTTTTACTGTATGGTGTTTTTACCCGACTGCGCCAGAAGGAGGGTTATGTTTTTCGAGTGTATATATGTATGTATATTTCTTTGGCACGCTCTGTAGCCTAAACGGGTTGATCGATTTCAGCTTGAGAGGTGCCGTTAGATTCGTTTGAATTGTGAGACACAGGGTATATCAAAATTGAAAAAAAATTAAATAAAATGGCCGATTTCGGATTGGAGATGCGAGAAGCACAGAACCGGTCGAAGTGGAAGTGCTTGGGGGAGGCCTTGTCCAGCAGTGGACGTCTTTCGGCTGAAATGATGATGATGATGGCCGATTTCGGCGCCTTAATATGTCTTTAATAAATTTTTTTTCTCCAAACCTGTCGAGTGGGGTATAAAAATAAAGGGTTTTAAAAGGTGATTACAAAAATATATACAACTTATATGGTTAAAACTAATTCGAAGTGACAAATCGTAAAAAAAAGGACCAAGAACTAAATCGTCTGCGAAATCTTACACATTTTGTAAACTAAAAGCTGGAAATAAAAAAAAAAGTAATTTAAAAAGCAGTCGGATTTTTTATTACTTTTTTTGAACAAAATTTTGGAAGTTTATGGAACTGCAATAATCAAGCGAAAATTTAGGTTTTGAGTTTTATTCTTAGGTAAAGCAAAATCAGGCTGTAACGGTCCCATTGCTGGGTCACAGGCCTCCTCTCTTTGAGAGGGAGCGGGATGTTATCTACCACGCGCGCCCAGTGCGGATTAGTAAATGTCACATGTCTTCTAATTTCTGGTTTTAGGACTTGCCGGTTTCTTCACAATGCTTGCCTTCACCGTTTAGAGAGAGTGGCGATGAAATATTTACACAAAATAAAACGCCTACCGGGGTTCGGAATTCCGACTTATTTTGATCGACTAAAACTGCGTCGGTTTATGTTAACAGAAAATAAGTAACTTATTTCTCTAAGGGCTTCATATTTTCTGAGCTAAACTAATGGAACATAAAGGGCTAAAGAAGGAACACGGGTGGGTTTTAGTCAGTAAGAGTCTCACAATCCCTTCCGCTCCACCCAGAGCGGGAGGGGTCATTTGAAGATTTCCCATCCGAAGAAAAAAAAAAGCATCGACGGTACCAGGACCGCAAAAAAGAATAAGAGTTTAACTTAAAACGCAACTGGCAAAGGAAGCGGAAACTGCCCTTGGTTACTCAATTTACGTGTCTACCTAGTAAGTACCTAGATATTGTATGGTATCCATGTATGTACCTAAGACTAATCTCTGAGGAGCTTCGCATAGTAAACAAGGAAGCACTGCGGCATCGAGAAGGAGCTTAGGGAACTACATTCAAGCACCGTAGTTATGTACCTATTATACGATCTATATTGCGGTGCATGTAGGTGCGAACTCGAATTCCGTAGAGTATGCGAAGTTTCCAAAGTTCGCCAATAAACTTCGTGCAATTTCCCGTTTGATGGAAGAAGGAAGGAATTCAGCCTATGTATGGTGTTAGCGAAGTATAATATACCTATTAGTGGGTAGGTTTATACGGCTGATCGGATGAATTGCAATTAAGTTTTAACAGTTACTCGTACATCGAACTGAAAAGTTTTTGATATACGTTTCAAAAAGTTTCCGATTTATAGGGAATATTTTGAGACGTGGGATACGTAACCAATACCAATTGCAGTCCATGAACGAGTATGCCATTTGTTTAACATTTTATTTTTAATTGTTTAAAACTTTTAGTTTTGTGATTTATTCAGTGAAATTTAAGCTATATTTTTGTTTTTATTAATTTACGTTTGTGATAATTTAGTTTAATACAATCGTTTGCAATTACTTACCTATTCTTACATAAATTCCAGTGGTAAATATCATTATCTATGACAACTTTGTTACCCAAGTTATAGGCACCGCCTAGTTTGGGGTCCGCCGTAAAGATCCAAATGATGATCGCTAACAGTTACAGACCGACATTAAGTTAATTATAAGGTAATATAATCGTAACATTGGTTCAATAAATTATATTTTTCCACAACAATATTCTTGGTGTTCAAGTTTCTGCCTACGTCCACTTCTCCACTTTTTAGTATTTGCCAAGTAAGTTTGAATCGTACAAGTACAATTGCATAACGTTTCTTATCGCGCAAAGATGTATCGTACTAGGAATGTGACCACTTACGACGCGAACGGGTAGGTAAGCAGAGTTTAGCATAATTTGTTTACTACAACATGTCTAACTGCTTAAAAGAGTGATATTTATGCTAATAAGCAAGCCAAAGGTCCTTCCTAGAAATTAATTTGAAATGTCGCGTAGGGCGCCGATTCTGTTGTTCACAAAATAAACTAAATTTAAGTTCGGGCATCTTTTTCTTTCTATTTCATTAAGAAAAGGACAGAAGATAAATATTAGTTTAGTCCTGTCAAATTAGTCAGCGCCTGACGCAAATTGACGTATTTTTAATAGCCATTTTTTTAATCTCGTCTAAATTGTCTAAGTATGGAGTATCTTAATTTGACAGGACTAAACTAATATTTATCTTATGTCCTTTTCATATTGAAATAGAAAGAAAAAGATGCATGAACTTAAATTTAGTTTAGTTTGCGAACAACAGAATCGGCGCCAATGTCTGTTGACGCTTTGAAAATGTATAAGTAAGTGAATTCTTTCCTGTACTACTACAGCTACTCAGAAGAAAAAAGGCATAAACATCCGTGAATCTTTAATTTACATACTTATTGATAACTTTTGGGGAAGCTGTGTCAACCTCTAAAGTGCATAGGTAAAGTTTATTACCTATCAGTAGCGAAGGGTCAATTTTTGTAAGAGGTAAGCCGGAGTGGATCTTTAATATGATTGTACAAACTGCGCCCCGCTGTTTCACCCGCGTAAATGTCGATCCCGTAGGAATATCGGAATAAAAAGAAGAAGAAGTAAGAAACATAAACACACACACTCACAAACTTTCGCCTTTATTCGTTAAGAATCTAGTCGTATGGAACCTTCGCCACTGTTACCCATCTGAACAAAACTAGGTTTACTTGAGTATTTACAGTCTATTTTTAACTTCGAATCGATGAGCCTGGGATTGAAATCGGTAGTCGGGCAAAACCGATATACCTACCTACATAGGTACCTACGTAAGTAATATCATTTATCTATCCTCAGATTATGCCCGTATTCGTCACAATAGGCGAAACGGGTTGGTAAAGCAAGCCACTCTCTCGCACCGGTTTAGAAGGCTAGTTGCACGATTATCCCGTTCATGATGCGTGTGACGTCAGAGCCTCGTACGGTCAGTGCCAAGGTGCATAAAATTGTCCTGATATTTATTCCATAATATGACGTTGCGCTGTTTCTTCATATAGATTTTTATTTATAATGATGGTATTATTAAATGGGAAAACTGACCGTTCTTCTATCTATGGCAGGCAGCTGTGATCATCGATCCGGGCAAAAATGCCCGGATCGATGATCGTTGTGTAAAAGAGGCAATATTTGTTGTCTTTGTATGTAGGGTAGGATATCTTTGGAACTACTGAATTGATCCAATCCTGAAAATTCTTTCACTTTTAGGGGGTTACAGAACCTAAACACAAAAAACGCAAGTTTTAGAAACAGTAAAAATATCTATATGATTGACTACAGTAAATAAAATAAAAAAAATATATGATATTCTTCAGGATACATGCTAGGTAGATAGTGTGTTGAAAACATAATACAACTAATTTGATACGATAGAAAAAAATCATGAAGATACCTCTAAAAACTTTCTTTTTACAATAACAATCATTCTAATATATATATACGATCATTCTGATTTTTTGTCAGGTTATTCTACAAACAACATACTAAAATATTGTTTTAATTTTTTATTGCAAACAATAGATTTTTATTAATTAAATAATTGCTTCATATTTGGCAATAAATTACCAGCGTTATGTCATCGCGCTTCTCTTTCTTTTCTATGCAGTCCGACAGTGACCGCGCTTTAGGTCATGTCAGCCCCTTAATGGAAAGCTACAGTATTGCCGAGTATCATAGGATATTAAATATTTAAATAAAAACAATAAATTCCACG
Source organism: Oligia fasciuncula (assembly GCA_963082905.1). NCBI lineage: Eukaryota > Metazoa > Arthropoda > Insecta > Lepidoptera > Noctuidae > Oligia > Oligia fasciuncula. Next base: position 6,194,779 of record OY720395.1, on the reverse strand, counting down.
TGGACGAAGTCGCGGGCAGAAGCTAGGTAGTTATAATAACGTAGTCATTGCCTTAGTACTTACTGTAGCTCAAGGTATTACTCTTTTAGATTAATCCTGTGTATTTCCTTTGAAAGATAACGTTTGTACTTTTCCTGTAGGTCTTGAGAAAGTTAACGTTTGCTCATATTTTATACGTTACGCAAAAAGAGCCCCCCTACCGCTTCTTCAATTTACATAAGAGGAAAATTATGTGGGTATCATAAACGCGATCTTATTATATATATATATTCATGTTTCTGAAATTTTGTTGAGTTGTTTATGACGCCAAATGAAGTACCTAAATGGAGATACAATTCTGTAATTTTTGACGTTTCAAAATTAATAGAGCGTAATAATTTTGAAATGAAATATTGCAGACATTATGTCTGGTTACTTGAATTTGATGTATCATCATCAGCGTAGCCTTTTCCCAACTATGTTGGGGTCGGCTTCCAGTCTAACCGGATGCAGCTAAATACCAGTATTTTACATGGAGCTAATGCCTATATGTGACCTCCACAACTCAGTTACTGGGTAACACGATACCCCTTGGTAAGACTGGTTGTTAAGTCATCCCGTAACGACTGTCAAAGATCTACGAATGGCACCGGGAATAATAACGTGCTTCCTGAGGCACGGAGGGGTCTTAATATGTAATGGATGGTCACCCATCCACGACCCGACCGCGGCAAGCGTAGCTTAACCTTCGATCGGCACGTGCGGCCGTATCCCTGTTTAAATATTACCTACTTGTACAATGGAAAATTTATGTTCACCGAATCTCACAAATTAATGTTCGACAACAGTTTAAAACTAAGACCAAAACACTCATTTTATACAAGGTTACATTTAAGGGGGATACGCTAATAAGGTGGCTTGCGAAATTTTAATTTTCTAAGTTTTTTTGCAATTTGCAGGTCAGTATCAGGTTGTACCTATGTTAATTAAAATATGATTAGCGACCGTAACAAATATGACTTTACATAGGTAATTATAATCATTAAAATCATCAATACAACCCTCTAAGTTCATAATAATTATAATCCTATTGATTAACATTTCAAATGAAATATTTTAATATTGTTCAACATTCATACTGATACTGACCTGCAAATTGCAAAAAAAGTACCTAATAAATATTAATTTCGTGGGCTACCCTGAGGGCTTACAGGACCTAAACACAAAAAACGCAAGTTTTAGAAACAATAAAAGTATAATGATCGACTACAGCAAACAAAATCAGAAAAATATACGATATTCTTCAGGATATATGCTAGGTAGATAGTGTGTTGAAAACATAATACAACTAATTTGATACGTACGATAGAAAAAAATCATGAGGATACCTCTAAAAACTTTCTTTTTACAATAAAAACCGTACTAATATACATACAATCATTATGATTTTTTGTCAGATTATTCTATAAGCAACATACTAAAGCACTAGTGTTTTATTTTTTTAGTCCAAACAATAGATTTTTTGTAAATAGATAATTGCTTCATATTTTGCAATAAATTACCAGCGTTGTGTCATCGCGCTTCTCTTTCTTTTCTATGCAGTCCGACAAAGATCGCGCTTTAGGTCATGTAGTCGCCTTAAAGAAAACCGATAAGATCGACAATTTAATTAGGTAAGTAGTGTGGAAACTAATGAATAATTCCTTAAAGCTTATTCTATGATTTAAGGTGTTAGTAATTAGTGGAACGATGAGGTTCCCCGATAATTAATTATTAATATTAAGTGCTTGGAAAGCTTCCATTATGATAATTATGTAGATATTGGGAGTAACTGTTGTGATATCATTTGGATGATAGCGTGAAATTAATACCTTTAATACAAACAAAATGCATTCAATTCTATAAAATGATTTCGACAAAAAAGTTAGGTATCCAACCAATAAATTACCTACAAAAAGGCTATATTTAAAGAAAGAAAATACATTTAGCACAGACTAAAAGGCACACGGTACAAAAAACGACTAACGAGGCAAAGGCAGATAAATCATTTCAAAGAGGTAAGCATAACAAAAGAGGTACTTATAGTAGATGCTTTGCTTTAGACTATTACTTATTTATATTATTCCTTTAGAGAATATTATATTACACTGGAAAAGCTAGCCATATTCTCAACAAAAAAGTCTGTCGCTATTGGCGGAGGACACGGGAGCTAGTAAAAAAAAAAACGAATTTAAGCTGCTTGCCCGGAAAGAGTAGTCCGTATCTACCACTGATTTTTTAACGATAGATATTTATTCGGAATTTTGACTGAATCCATGAAATAAAACAGCTGATGCATAAAATAATAAAATTTTAATGTTATTATAACCATAATTAAATAAAAGTAAGTAACACAATTTATAATAATCCTAATACAAAAGTAAAAAATGTTTGCATTAACTAATAATTTCAATAACAATATTAAACTTATAAAACCACGACTTCGCATATCAAGTGCATGTCGCTGTTTTGACGTATATATTCGTAATGCAAAAGAAAAATATTTTGAACTCAATGAACATAAAAACAAGGTGTCATAAAAGCAAATGTGGGGAAAAATCTCAAAATACAGACTGTCTATAAAAGATCGAAGACCGTCCATCGTGTCACCGTATGTAAAAAATTCTACATTTATATGTGCAATTTAAGGTCCACATAATGAAGAGTATTTCTATTCCATTTTGTCAGTTGTATTAGTCCATATCTTTAAATTGTAGGTGGTTACATACCGGAAAAGGGTAAACAAATACGTTAGATACATGTACCTAAACAATTTGCTACTGCAAAAATATTCCGCATTGTGTTTGTCACCATCTAAACTACTTAGACTACAAAAGTTGTACCTACCCGCATAGTATTATTTTTGTGGGTACTCGAGACTGTACGGTGTAAAATACACAGAATAATTTATGAATACCTGGGTCCGCACCAGACAATCTAAATTTAGATCAGCGCTCCACGATCTACGATCATGGCGCCCTGCGAAATTTGGATCATTTAGCTTCCTTGTAAATGGTTGAGCTGAATGGTGCTGATCCATGCGTCATGTTCGTGACGCCGCGGCAGTCGTGAGTTGTGAACTTGTGACTGGTCATCACTTGGCTGCCTCGGCTTATTTTTAATTATTTTATTTTTTGGATTCTTTGTTTTGTCACTATTTGCTGTACTTACTCCTGATACGTTTAACGTGTATGTCTTTTTTTACATCGTTCTCATTTATATACCTAATTATAAATTCAACATTAATGATGTAACTAATATTTGTAATAATATAATTTAAAGTTCTTCGCCAGTAGCTTACTACACTTGAAATGAAATTGGAATGGGCCACTAGCTTCATATTTTCTGACTAACCGACTTCTTGACAGTTCAAAAGTGCGTTAATGGTTGAATTGAAATAAATATTCTTATTGCTTTTATCCAAATAATAATAGGTCTAGCTTCGTGCGAAATAAAGTAAACTTTAATGTTAATGATTTTTTTGTTGAAAATACTCGTTTCGCACTGAATTTTTATTTAGTTTAAAGACTTTATTCACGTACTTAACCCATTAGTGATACTAACTATAGAATAGAATAGAATTTTTCTTTATTAAACTGACCAAGACTCAAACTCAAACAAGATTGTTAGTAAAGCTTACGACTATGTTAGTAAGCACAGACACTAAACAAAACTCAAAAAATAACGGTGGGTCACCGTTGTGACATCCCATGAGAGACGGCACAACAGTGACCCACGTACACACAGTCAAGGCGACTCGCAACCATGTTTAGGACACTGTTGGAGCCGCCCCACACCCTGCGCACCAGGGAAGCGCACCTTTTACGCATTATTGCGTAAAAGCAATCTACATGCGCATCTGCGAACATCAAAACTACTAAGTATGCCGAACCTAAATGCAATGCGATAGTCGCATTTTCTATTCAAATAGGTAAGTTTACATTTGCGTTCGTGTTAGGACTCCTGTAGTCCCCAAGGAAACATCTGAGAAACAACAGGAAACACAACAACAGGCAACAGCTATTACAATATATAGGTTAGCGATTCAGTCACCTGCATCCGTCAAGGGAGTGATTCTACCCCACATTCTAAACAAGTTTAGCTATGATCTCATACCCGAATCATACTAATCATAAAAACATACGAGCATCGAAATAGTTTGTATTTTAATTAAATAATATTACGATTAATAATCGGATAAGAATTTTATAGCTAGTTTTACGGCGAGTCGTAATGACTGGTGTATGCACGTGACTAAATGGCTACCCCTACCTGTATAACAACACAGCATAGATTCTATCTCCTTCCTTCAAGAAAGTGTTTACCAGGGCTGACTGGCCACGGTACGCCAGACGTACTTAAGTGTACTCTTAGCGGCTCTTTTAATGCACCCTAAAAACTCCTTTCATGTAGCGAATAATGTACAGGCTTAGGCAGGTGGGTGAACTTGGCCAAAGAAAATGAAAATTGGGAAATAAGTTTAGATTGAAAAACGATATAGATCAGTAAGGGTATCGTTACCATCGCGGGTAGAACCTAAATGAGGCTGGCACAGGATCGTGGGGATTGGCACATGAAAAGAGAGGCCTATGTCCAGCAGTGGGGTGAAGTCGGGCTGCCATAATTTAGTATTAGGTAGGTTTTCAAGATAAATAAAAGAAAGAAAGAAAAGAAAGAAAAAAGGAAAGAAAGAAAAGAAAGAAAAAAAAAAGAATAAAGTTTATTTGGACACAGTTGGGGGGTTGTTTATAATCAAGGGTTTGGTGTTGGGTTGGCACTTTTATATGCAAGTTTAGTGTTACCCTGTACGTAACTAGAGTTGTGGCAGTCAGTGAGCAGGTGCTTCATCACACACTTGTTAAAATTCAGCTACTTTTGCATTTTTTTTTAAATATCTTGTAAATATGTGAGCACCATGTATCTATCACTTATTTGATTTACCTGTCATTGCTTAATTTTTAATTCTTTTTACCTTTTGTGGTAGACTAATTTTATTATGGGTGCATCGTGTTCACATATAATTTTTATTATGTATACAAGACCTTGTAAAACATTTTAAAAGAGTTCATTTTTTCTATCATATCAAATTAGTTGTATTATATTTTCAACACACTATCTACCTAGCTTATAATATCCTGAAGAATATCATATATTTTTCTGATTTGTTTACTGTAGTCGATCATATACTTTTATTGTTTCTAAAACTTGCGTTTTTTTGTGCTGGTGTTTTTATCTAGCGCAAGAGTCAAGGTTTTACTTTATTAATTTGTGTATGTGTGTAATATTCATTTATTTACGAGTACTTCATTGGTGGATGCTACGCCTATGATCCATGTACAGACGCCAGTACATCAAGCTACCCGAAACTGTCAGATTTTCCCAATCAACTTTGAACCTTATGCTTTAGCGATAAGTTGAAAATCTATTAAAAAAAAATTACAGATTGTAGTAACTGGATGTGCTGGCCTCCCGTATTATTATTATAATCTTTGGTGCTGGCGTATGTACAATGTGTTGCATTACCCGTCATCGTTTGAGTACACTCGCTTTATGTTTGTAAGTAAGCGAGTAAAATTAGACAGTGTTCCAATTCCACTGTCACGTAATGCCCTCGTTCAAGTGCGCTCGGATTACCGTTTGTAGTAGCTACAAGTGGGTTCGTGTTATCGGGGTTCAATCGGTAAGTGATACGTATCAATGATTGTTTTGTCTTCATAGTAATTAGTCCCAAATATAACTTTACGAAAAGGCATTAATTTGACCTTCCATTAAATTTACCATAATTCGTAGTTCATTTGATGTTTACGGTCGTTGAGCAGTCATTACGTAAATTACTTTTTAATGGCTTGACAAGTGCTTTAATAAGCTAAACGGTTTAAATTGATCCGGTCATAGCTGTAAAAAGAGTTTAAATAAACCATTATGTTTACTAGAAGTGACCTTTACATCTTTTCTGAGTTAGTGTGAACTGAAAATTCACGCGTAGGTGCTTAAAGGCTCACGGTCGATAATATCGGATGCGTTATTGCCATAATGCGTCCTGATTCTTTACCACACAGTTGTGTTTTTATTTTCCGATACTTGTAATGTGTGCGTGTAACCTACACTACAGGCTCCCCGTCCGCACTACACGCTATTACGTTATTAACGCAGGTGTGTGTAAGATTAACTCAGGTGTGTGTCCGTCCTAATACAAAATGTACTGAATACAGATATTGCAATAACGCATTCGGATGCGTTATTATCGACCGATAATAACGCATCAGTGACGGAGAGCCTTTAATCTGATTGGTGGAAATACTATCCAAGCCATCTGACGTGGGCACGCCACGATAGTGGCGATAAGACCCCTCTTTGAGGAGTGGTTAGAGAGGCCTCAAAGAGACGTCAGCATCGAGGAACCCGGGTCAGCGGGATTGTCCGAAAGGGTTACCGCTGGCCTGGAACATATAGGGAAGGAACACGGGTGGGTTTTATTCAGTAAGAGTCTGACACTCCCTTCCACTCCACCCAGAGCGGGAGGGGTCATTTGATGATTTCCCATCCACAAAAAAAAGAAGCCATCTGACGTGCAGCCAGTCACCCACACAATGTAAAGTTCAAGTCTCATTTCAAAAAAATCTTCATTGTTTTTTTATTTATTGTTGTTACATATTCAAAGGTCCTATGAATAAAATAGAATGTAATGTGTGCCCACAAACTTTGTTATATAGTTATGGACACGCCATAATGGAGCATAATATTTTACAGCCGCTTTTGTGGCTTGTTGTACATGATATTAAATCAAAAACAATGGCTGGCCTGAAGCCGTTTTTGATAACCTAAATATTCATAGCGCATATGTTGTTCTAATTAATTTTAGTATTGTATAATAAAACCAGTCAGTTACTGTACCATTGCCTGCCAAATCCCTCTTCTCATACAGAGAAGGTATTTGCGTAGGATTGGTGATTTCGGACTTATATTAACCATAATTCCAGGTTTCCTCACGATGTTTGCCTTCACCGATGTGAGTGATGGCCAAGATGAATTTCTAAAATACATAGAAATTGAAAAAGAGGGGCCCGCGGATAAATAATAACAGCCGCACAGGTCGATCGATCAGGTTAAGCTACGCTTGCCGCGGTTGGTCTGTGGATGAGTGACCATCTTTACATACCTACCGTGACCCTTCCGTGCTTCGGAAAGCACGTTAAGCCGTTGGTCCCGGCTGTCATTCGTGGATCTTTGACAGTCGTTACGGGTAGTCAGAAGCCCGAAAGTCTGACAACCAGTCTTATCAAGGGGTATCGTATTACCCAGTAACTGGGTTGTGGAGGTCAGATAGGCAGTCGCTCCACTTAAAATACTAGTATTCAGCTGCATCCGGTTAGACTGGAAGCCGATCCCAACATAAGTAGTTGGGAAAAGGCTAGGGAGATGATGACATAGAAATTGAAAAAGTCACATTTGTACCTTCTTGCCTGGATTTGAATCCTATTTAGTCTAATTAACATTTAAAAGATTAACGAGGTAAATGTCTGTCGTTTTCAAACGATTGACAGAAACAGAAAATGATGTTTTAAATACGTTTAACGCTAAACGAATTTATTTATTTGTGGTGTAAATTGGCCTAAGAAAACAAATAAACAGGTGAAGACAAAGCCAATCTTACCAATAAACTAATCATTTTCCTAGTAGTATGCAAACATCTCAACTTTTCTGCATAAACCGTTGTAAACAAACCTGAATATCTTACCAAAGCGACCGAAAATATGTAAAAAAAAAATACTTCACTCAACTTTTTAATAGGACGGTCGAGTTATGATAAAAATTCTGTACTGCTCAGAAATTTAAATAGGTTTATGGGTCCCATTAAACGGAATTTATTGTCCAGTTTGAGGTAATTTTTTATAATTATTTTGAAAAAAAAAAACTTTATCTTGATGAATTTTAATACATTTTCAAGTTGGGTTTACAAATAATATCTATCCAAAGTTATGAACATCGTAAAGTTGAAAATTATGATCGTTTTTGTTTTCATTTTCATGCAAATGAGGACTGATCGATCCAATCTAGATATTTTCTGGTATTTATGTGCAAGAATCGCCTTGTAATTTATGTCCGCGTTATCATAATGGATCTCGTAAAAAATCTTGAACCACTTGCGGACCAGAATAGGCGACGACCTGCAAGGAAATTCAAAGTACAGAATAATGGGTGGTAAAAAGCAGGCTCATTCTCTATTAAAAGGGAAACAATATTCTGAAGGTTTTCGTACTCATTCGGTACTGTAAGAATTCAAACAACGTTATGATTTCTCTACGTTCATTCTAAGCGAACATCTTTACATCACTCTATATTATCACTGTTTTCTTCCAAACAAAAACCTAATAAAAAAAACAGTGGCACTCTGGGAGGGCCGATATATGTGAAAACAAAACACAAACAGAATACTTTGCCATCACTCACTGACACGAGCACATCCTGAGGACAGCCGAACACATCCGAACTGGGTATTTTTCATTTTATAAACAAAACACGCGCAGTTTCGCTTACGGTAACAGTGGCGCTAGTTCAATGGTTATTTCACATCTCAAAAAATTCCCAAAGAAGTTTTCACTTCAAAGTCAAAGTCAAATCCTTTATTTCAAATAGGCACATTAAAGGCACTTTTGAACGTCAAAAAAAAAAAAACTAAATAGAAATGATTCTAGTCTTCAAAAATTGAAAGCTCATTCTAAACTCGCTGGACTGTTTGCATGCAACCAGAGATATATTATTGCTAGACTGTACCACGGAAGGTTGACTTTAGCGGACAACCGTTACAGTACCTAAGCACCAGTTTACGGAAACAAAATCAACTAAGTAACAATGCGGTATCATTTCACAATTAAAAGTTAAACTTTTTAGTCAAACTGGTTCTAATTGTCTATATGCCGTAAGAAAGACTGCAATGCCTCCTCCTCCTGCAACCTCATTCCTTTAAGAAGAAAAGTTGCTAGTCGCTAGCGAAATATTGTTGTTCATCTACTCCTTTCAGATCTGCCTAGCCTTCCCAATTACTATGTTGCGGTGGGCTGCCAGTCTAACCGGATGCAGCTGAATACCAGGATTTTACATGGAGCGACTGCCTATCTGACCTCCACATCCCAGTTACTGGATAATACGATAGTCCTTGTAAGACTGGTTACAAGGCTTTCGGGCTTCTGACTACACAGATGGACTTCTGATAGCCGCGACCAACGGTTTAAGTGTCTAGATATTATTATGTCATTGATGGTTACTCTTCCATGTACCGACCGCGGCAAACCCGTGCTATTATTATTTATCCATACAAAGAATACTGAACGGCTCGAGTTGATACGGTGCTGGAGGCCTACCACAACCTCTTAACGCGATCCATTTTAGGACCTAAACTGAACTGTTCGTCTAATTCGTACCATGACGTCAGTTCAACGATTCAATTTAGGTCACTCCATCTGACAGCGAATATCCCAAACTGAGTCGCAAGTTTTGGGTTCATTCATTTAATTTTGTACTGTGTTTGGTACCTTAACGTCCATAGAGCAGCTCAAACTGAAACGCTAACTGTCAAAATAAGCGATTCACTAAAAGTTACTATTTCTCTACATAAACTGAAACGTTTTGTGAATTATTGGCGAAAACGAAGTTTTTTTGTGCTATTTTAGTGGAATTTTACAAAAACCAATGTAAGTGTACTTTAATCTTTCCTTTAAAGTCTAAAATACTTATTTTACATGCATTTTTTAACCGCATTTGTTTTTCTCAGATGTCTGATGAACTACTTTTATTTGAGTTTTTTGAAGAAGTTAAATACTTACGACATTCCTTGAAATAATGTTAAACTTATACACTTCACTTTAATTTTCCCACCGTAATCACAACCACAGAGTACAATAATTTAAATACGGGGATCACAACTCCACAGACTACGTATCTAGTTAAACTGACACTGACAGTGACATGACAACTCGCACAACTTATTTTTACTCTGGTACGTTCGAAACAGATTACTTACGTCGAAATAGAAATATTTTTTCGGTTAATAAATAGCAAAAGGTAAATAAATATCTACTTTTACTAAGAATTATTTTAATAATAGTTAACGTATTAACGTGGAATCTTAAAAACAATTGTTGAGTGTCTGTTTTACTTTTATATAATGATATACGAGTTAAGAACAAATAAAATGTTACTCGCTTCTGAACGTGTCGGACACTAAAATGTGCGTGAAACAAACTTATTTGCTAATAATAGCGTTGTCTCTTTTTCACCAATAACGTTTCAAATGCGGTTCAGCCACAAATTGCGATCTTTCATTCACTTTTAACGATCCAAATGCCGATGAGTGTATTGGACGTCATGGTAAGACTTTGAAGCGATCCAGTTTAGGAACATAAACTGAAATGTCTTGCTTTTGAATCGTTTTTAATTAGATCATGGTAGGCATCCTGATCCCTTTTCGATTTGATACGTGTGCTTTGACCTTAACCCTGTAATGCAATATAATCCTTTGCAAAAGATTAATAAAAAAAAACATATTATCTTGACTATATTTGGGAAAGTAGATTGGGGTTGGATGGAGTTCCATGATTCTGATATGTGTGCAGGAAGGAAGGATACAGGCAAAAAGATGGAAAGATTCGCATTGCGGGTAAAAACCCGAGGCCATCTTTTTTTACTTATACAACCCGGTTGAACGAGAAACTAGCGTGTAATGGTTTCTTTTTTTTTGCGAAACGTTTTTCGCTGTAAATATGAACTGAGTTATATTGCCTTAAGCTATTTACAGTAGTAGCGAATACTGGAAATAAGAACTGATGGGTTTTCAAAAATATTGGTACCTACTGAAATTGAAACATCTCTATTGGATACAAAATTAAAACTGATTGATATAAACATGCAGGGTCAAATTAAATTGGCTAGCGATTCTCCACAAACGTGGTGGGTATCGATAGTTTAATTTTGTTTTTGTTGTATAGAGGTACTAGCTTCTGCCCGCGACTTCGTACGCGGATCCTGTTGCTTATGCCAGCGACAACGGGGTCGTCAAAATCGAAGATCTGAAACGTCTGATGTCGAATTCTAAGAGCCCGGGGACGGGAAAACAGCGTGATGCGCGAGACGATTCGAGACGTTTCAGATCTTTCATTTTTGTAAGTCAACAGGAAATGCCCATCAGACTGAACAACTTTTGCTAAGACGTCATTCCTATATGTTATAGTGTCGCTGGGCTTTGGAGTTCCACAACAGGTGTTCCAGATCTTCAAATTTATTATCACAGCAGAAACTGCTCTTCACGTGGAATATTTTTTGCTACGGCACCATTTTTATATCTCTTATACTTTAGCTGATCTGTTGCGGTTCTGCATCCGGTGTTCCATTTTCCAAAATAAATTAGTGATAGTTTGTTGATTTACAGAAACACTCAAAAGATGCGTCTCATACTGTACTGTAGCTTAGATCCCTCAAAAACTATTTGGCTTAGTAAACTCAAAATTTGAAAGTTATGTAGTTAATTTACTGGTAAGAGACGTCAGGTTAATAAGGAAATTTAGGAGACGTCGAATAACAGAAGTGTTATAATTTACTGTAACACTTCTGAGTAAACAACGTTCGTTGTTTTTCCCTCGGTCTCATTCAATATGTAAATACAGCGAGTCAGGACTGGTGACGCGGGAGCAAGCGACGTACAGTTGTCCGTGTGAGATGCAGCTCGTCCTGAGGTCGACAACCGTAGCCTTCAGTGTCTGCCCCTGTGACTTATTTATTGTCATTGCGAAGCACACGCTCACAGGAAACTGCACGCGCTTGAATTGAAGGGGGTAATTGTGGCCGGGTGTCACCATTGCCAGGATCGCCCAGATGACACGACGGAGCACACGGTGGAGGTCTGCCCCGCTTGGGCGGAGCACCGCCGTGTCCTCATAGAGGCGATCGGCAGCGGCGGCGACCTCTCGCGTCCGGCCCTGGTGCAAGCCATGGTCCGGGGCGAGAGGGAGTGGGAGGCAGTTAAGGAGGCTGGCGAAGGAGGTGGCGGGACGGATGAGGGAGACAGCCTCCCGGCCCAGCCGCCGCGGGAGACGCTCCGGGCGTCGGGAGCCATGGGACGACTCCCGGCCAACGTAGGCGCGGGCCTGCGGGCGGAGAGTAATGGGTAGCTCACCGTCCGATCAGGACCAGGCCCGTGCCGGACGGCAACGACGTGTTCCACGCGCGCCTCAAAGAGATGTCAGCATCGAGTAGGGGCCCCATAGGGCCGAAGCCTACCGGGTCAGCGGGATTGTCCGAAAGGGTTACCGCTGGCCCGGAACATAAAGGGCTAAGGAAGGAACACTCCCTTCCGCTCCACCCAGAGCGGGAGGGGTCATTTGATGACTTCCTATCTAAAAAAAAAGGGGTAATTGTGGGGAATCGGTGGTATACGTGGTATAAACACTGTCTCGCCGACACCATAACCCGTTAGAATTTCCGCCTCAATGATATTTCTCTGCAGCGAGACGACTTTGAGCCGGGTCCCATTGCACAGTTTCGGCGGAGTGAGATTCCGAAGAAGCATAATTGAGACACCGACCTTTAGCTTAATGGTGTGCGCTGGTAGTTCACTTGCACTGAGGAAATTGAGAAATTTTACGGGGTAATGTGTAGCGCCATCTTGGTCGACAACAGTGTTTATTGAAGTGTAGATCACTTCATTTCCCTCAATTTCCGCGAGAATGCATTCATTGAACGCTGAAGGTTGGTCGTTTCTGGGTGTTAAAATGGCTCGTTCACACACCAAAGAATTATCTTGGTGCGGTATCCTATTCATGTCCCCGTACACCAGGCGTATCAAATCTTCTAAGGTGGACACCACTCTCCCAAGTATCTCAGGTAGAACCACCTGGCCACCGTCTTGGGTGAGGGAACGCTACCAGCGTTCCCTCACCCAATTTTAAAAGAACATCAGAAAATTCTTGGGCGTGTACATTCCCGCCAAGCTGTACTCTCATATTCATCGTTAAGCGCAACCTATGAATATGTGGCCATAAGAAAGAGCATTTCAACAAAGCATTCACCTCATCAGCCCTAGTTCCTCGCGTCACCACAGGCAGCGTTTGTTGGAAATCGTCGCTTAACAGAACTGTAACGCCACCCATCATTTGCTGGTTCCTGCGGATGTCCTGCAAAGTCCTGTTTACCGCCTCTACTGCTTTTCTGTTCGCCATAGTGCATTCATCCCACACGATTAAAGAGCAATCTTTAAGAACGCGCCCTTTGTCGCTGTTGCTGTTGCGTTTGGAGTGTCAACTACACAAACAACAAATGTGCTTGGTAAGATATAACTTAGAACCAAAAGTTTGACTTGACTTTATGATAGTGTAGCTTGTTGTACCACCAATCAATCTGTTTAATAACATTGGTGTGAAACTCCCCCTACAATTAGATAGGACATGTATAGTTCTCAGATTTCATAACAGTATCGTTCCTAATGCACATAAAAAATGCAAAAACTAAAAAAAAAAAGAATTTTACGATTTAAAAAAAATTATAATGCGGGATTTGAACTCGCACCATTTAGTGCGGTAAACGGTCGCCTGATCTTACCGCTAAATTCCCTGTTGACATATTGTTGAAATAGCTGTTCCCTTGCAATTTATAATATTACTGCCCCGCTCCTTTATAAAAATAGCGTGATTGTTATGTTTCCAGGGTTAAATTTTTATTATCTAAATAAATAACATGTCATTTTGGGCATTCAATTATTTTGTGCATTCAATTACGAACCAAAACCTTTTAAAATCAATATTGCTTACCTCCCATAACATACGGCGTGATAATATGTAGCCTAAAGCCTTCCTTGGTTTACAAAGAACATTTTTGTTGAATTTCAATTCAATCTATCCAGTAGTTTTGGCGTGAAGCCGTACCATACACACAGACAAACAGACAAAAATTCTAAAAAGTCACTTTTTGTCATCAGTTACGTTTTTCTAACAAAAGCCACTTATTTTTTCTCGAAAATTCTCAATGTACAGTTTTTCTTTCGTTACTGTTTTATTATATGTATAGATGAGGAACAGGATGTAAAGTTCACCCATACTCTATTGAAAAGGGAGGATCTTCCGACAAGACGGGTGTTGTGTCTGGCGGGCAACTGCCCGATGTTTCATGTCAGGCCGTTGTATCTATGCTAGTTGCGCGGTAAACTCTGCCTGCGAGATGCAGGATTTTTCGTGACGTCAGTATGACTCGTTGTTCTCATGTGGCGTTGTAGATCCCGCTACAGTTGTACGGTTACACCAAAAAACTGATAGATATGTCAAGTAATAACTAACTGTGGATGTTGATCCCAAAAAACTCACCATTTTTATTTTTAGGGTTCCGTACCTCAAAAAGAAAAAACGGAACCCTTATAGGATCAGTAGTGTGTCTGTATGTCCGTCCGTCTGTCACAGCCAATTTGCTCCGAATCTAACGGAGCGATTAAGTTGAGGTACACATAAAAATTTTTGTGACCCAAACACAGACAAGTAACGTAAATAAATTAATTTTGAATATGGGGGTCATAATAAATATGGGGGACAAACAGTTTTTTGACGTGACAACGTCTTAAATTAGGTTGCGACTGGGAGTCACTTATGAAAAAGTGTAACGCTCGGTAACGTTACGATGAGTCACCGAACGAGAGAGAGGCCCGCCGAATGCCTTGCGTCTCTCTCCCACTCAACTATGATCGGATGATCGGTCGTTGTCACGTAAAATCTTCGCCCGTAAAACCGACTTTACAGGCAACCATTTTTTTTTTTTTTATGTTTCGTAATCTGTACCGTGAAAGTTTACTGTGAAGATCTCAAATGTATTTTTTCCATAATTTTAAAGTAAATTGTATTAAAGTTATTTAAGAAAATAGATGAAAATTGACCATTGCCCCCCCTTACCTCCAAAACTACTGAGCCTAAAATTTTGAAAAAATACAGAAAATAGTTTTATAACTATAAATTACAGGCAAACCTATAAGAAATCTGGTTTTAAAAGAACATGGTAAATCTCTCAATATTGTGCGTACAAACTTACATTTTCAGTTGGAATATAAAATGGGAGAACATGTTTGTCAACTGATAAATTATATTCTACTTGCTTCTGCCCGCGACTTCGTACGCGAATCCTGTTGCTAATGCCAGCGACAACGGGGTCGTCAAAATCGAAGATCTGAAACGTCTGATGTCGAATTCTAAGAGCCCGGGGACGGGAAAACGGCGTGATGCGCGAGACGATTCGAGACGTTCTAGATCTTTCATTTTTGTAAGTCAACAGGAAATGCCCATCAGACTAAACAACTTTTGCTAAGACGTCATTCCTATAATTATGTTATAGTGTCGCTGGGCTTTGGAGTTCCACAACAGGTGTTCCAGATCTTCAAATTTATTCTCACAGCAGAAAATTCTCTTCACGTGGAATATTTTTTGCAATGGCACCATTTTTATATCTCTTATACTTAAGTTGGTCTGTTGCGTTTCTGCATCAAGTGTTCCATTTTCCAAAATAAATTATAGCCTATATGTTGCCCAGACTTAGTACCTATACAACAAAAACTTTTCTTCCCGTAATTTCGCAGTGGATCCCAAGGGTACACTGAATTAACAATAATATTGCAAATAACTTCTAAAAAAATCTTTATAAACTAAAGCTGTACCCGTGGCTTTGCCCACGTACCGCATAAGTATTATTTTAATTTTAATAATAGTTAGTGATAGTTTGCTGATTTACAGAAACACTCAAAAGATGCGTCTCATACTGTACTATAGCTTAGATCCCTCAAAAACTATTTGGCTTAGTAAACTCAAAATTTGAAAGTTATGTAGTTAATTTACTGGTAAGAGACGTCAGGTTAATACGAAAATTTAGGAGACGTCGAATAACAGAAGTGTTATAATTTACTGTAACACTTCTGTGTAAACAATGTTCGTTGTTTTCCCTCGGTCTTATTCAATATGTAAGTACAGCGAGTCAGGACTGGTGACGCGGGAGCAAACGACGAACAGTTGTCCGTGTGAGATGCAGCTCGTCCTGAGGTCGACACCAGCAGCCTTCAGTGTCTGCCCCTGCGACTTATTTATTGTCATGGCGAAGCACACGCTCACAGGAAACTGCACACGCTTGAATTGAAAGGGGTAATTGTGGCCGAGTGTCACCATTGCCAGGATCGCCCAGAGGACACGGTGGAGCACACGGTGGAGCACACGGTGGAGGTTTGCCCCACTTGGGCGGAGTACCGCCGTGTCCTCGTAGAGGCGATCGGCAGCGGCGGCGACATCTCGCGTCCGGCCCTGGTGCAAGCTATGGTCCGGGGCGAGAGGGAGTGGGAGGCAGTCACCTCCTTCTGCGAAGCAGTCATGCTAGCGAAGGAGGTGGCGGGACGGATGAGGGAGAGAGCCTCCCGTCCCAGCCGCCGCGGGAGACGTTCCGGGCGTCGGGAGCCATGGGACGACTCCAGGCCACCGTAGGCGCGGGCCTGCGGGCGGAGAGTAATGGGTAGCTCACCGTCCGATCAGGACCAACCCCGTGCCGGACGGCGCGTACGTGTTCTACGCGCGCCTCAAAGAGATGTCAGCATCGAGGGCCGAAGCCTGCCGGGTCAGCGGGATTGTCCGAAAGGGTTACCGCTGGCCCCGAACATAAAGGGCTAAGGAAGGAACACGGGTGGGTTTTAGTCAGTAAGAGTCTGACATTCCCTTCCGCTCCACCCAAAGCGGCCCTCCCGCTTTGGGTGGAGCGGAAGGGAATGTCATTGAGGGGGAGGTCATTTGATGATTTCCCATCCGAAAAAAAAAGGGTAATTGTGGGGAATCAGTGGTATACGTGGTGTGGTATAAAGACTGTCTCGCCGACACCACAACCCGTTAGAATTTCCGCCTCAATGATATTTCTCTGTAGCAAGACGACTTTGAGCCGGGTCCCATTGCACAGTTTCGGCGGAGTGAGATTCCGAAGAATCATAATTGGGACACCGACCTTTAGCTTGATGGTGTGCTTCTACGGGGTAATGTGTGGCGTCATCTTGGTCAACAACAGTGTTTATTGAAGTGTAGATCACTTAATTTCCCTCAATTTCCGCGAGAATGCATTCATTGATCGCTGAAGGTTGGTCGTTTCTGGGTGTTAAAATGACTCGTTCACACACCCAAGAGTTATCTTGGTGCGGTATCCTATTGATGTCCCCGTACCAGGCGAATCAAAACTTCTAAGGTGGACACCACTCTCCCAAGTATCTCAGGTAGAACCACCTGGCCACCGTCTACTGGTAGCGTCACCCAATTTTAAGAAAAGATCAGAAAATTCTTGGGCGTGTACATTCCCGCCAAGCTGTGCTCTCATATTCATCGTTAAACGCAACCTATGAATATGTGGCCATAAGAAAGAGCATTTCAACGAAGCATTCACCTCATCAGCCCTAGTTCCGTGCGTCACCACAGGCAGCGTTTGTCGGAAATCGCCGCTTAACAGAACTGTAACGCCACCCATCATTTGCTGGTTCCTGCGGATGTCCTACAAAGTCCTGTTTACCGCCTCTACTGCTTTTCTGTTCGCCATAGTGCATTCATCCCACACGATTAAAGAGCAATCTTTAAGCACGCGCCCTTTGTCACTGTTGCGTGACACTCCACAAACAACTAATGCGCTTGGTAAGTTATAACTTAGAACCAAAAGTTTGACTTGACTTTATGATAGTGTAGCCCACCAATCAATCTGTTTATTAATATTGGTGTGAAACTCCCCATACAATAAGATAGGAGATGTAAAGTTCTCAGATTTCATAACAGTATCGTTCCTAATGCACATAAAAAATTCAAAAACTAAAAAAAAAGAATTTTACGATTTTTTAAAACAATAACAGTTTTTTTTTTAATACGGGATTTGAACTCGCACCATTTAGTGCGGTAAACGGTCGCCTTAACTTTACCGCTAAATTCCCTGTTGACATATTGTTGAAATAGCTGTTCCCTTGCAATTTATAATATTACTGCTCCGCTCCTTTATAAAAATAGCGTGATTGTTATGTTTCCAGGGTTAAATTTTTATTAACTAAATAAATAACATGTCATTTTGGGCATTCAATTATTTTGTGCATTGAATTACGAACCAAAACCTTTTAAAATCAATATTGCTTACCTCCCATAACATACGGCGTGATATTATGTAGCCTAAAGCCTTCCTTGGTTTACAAAGAACATTTTTGCTGAATTTCAATTCAATCTATCCAGTAGTTTTGGCGTGAAGCCTTACCATACACACAGACAAACAGACAAACAGACAAAAATTCTAAAAAGTCACTTTTTGTCATCAGTTACGTTTTTCTAACAAAAGCCACTTATTTTTTCTCGAAAATTCTCAATGTACAGTTTTTCTTTCGTTACTGTTTCATTATATGTATAGAAGATAGATATATTCTAGTTTCTTGGGATAAATTCATTCCAACTACGGAACCCTTCATTGTGCGTGGTCTGACATGCACTTGGCCGGTTTTTTTTTGTATGTTTTAAGTGTCTTGTTTATTACCTATTATGTCTGTGGAGATTCGCTAGTGAATTTAATTTGAACCTAAAAGTTATGCAATAATCTGGTAAAATTTATATTAATAAAAAAGTTTGGGCTAAAAGAAGACAACATTTAATTTCGTAAGGTTTTTTCTTTTTTCAAATACGGCTGTCGCCATTTACTTCAAACTTTTTACATTACAGTTTCAAACATTTTCCGGGAAAATTCAGGAAAGGATACCTAGCAACATAAAACTGTAGGAAGGTACTGCAGAATAGAATAGAATAGAATACTCTTTATTATGTACACCATATAAATTACAGACATAAATATAGAAACTGTATAAAGGGTGACACAATGGACGGTCTTATCGCTAAAAGCGATCTTTTAAAGACAAACTTTGGATGGATTAAAAAGAGGAAGGACAGACAAATACTGTAGGTAGTCTGTGGTGTACCATTTACATAATACAATAAATACATACATAAAGTATATGATACAGAAATCAAAATCAGAATCTAATATTCAAATACAAGCTAACCAAACCTACAAGGTATAAGCAATTTTTGAACCTAAACAAATCCAGGAGCAAAAACTAGAGTTTAAAAGTGAAAATTGGAAAGCGGAGTGACGAGCTCAATTCTAAAGAAAACTAAATCATCCAATTTCGAACCCCGACTAAACTAGCTTCCTTTTCAAAAATCCGAAAACTTGGTTTGGTTTTGCTTATCTCTTTTTTTCTGCTATACGATTTTCGCCTTGCAAAATCTCATCTCAAAATCTCATTCAAGAATAGAAACAAGCGGCAAGTGCTAGTACATCCTAAAGTTAACAAAATATTTTCATTTGGATAATGAAACGAAAACGTAGATTATTCTTGAAGTTCGTTCTTGAGTTTTTGTTGTCTCCTCTGTCACTCATAATTATAGTATCTTAATCTCGCGAAGACGCGCGCTTTTGAGGTTAACATATGCACAAACACGCTGTGAATGTGTGTGTAAGCGCCCCAGATAAAGGCGAAGTGGGAAGTGTGTGTGTGTGGCGTGTGTGTGTCATGTGCTGACTGAACTCGTCGTTTTTTTTTTGTGGATGTGAAATCATCTACTCGTCTTCACACACACATTTACAGCGTGTTTGTACTTTTGTTTAATAAAAGAAAAGCACGCGTTGTTTCGTGAAATAAAAATACTGTACCTGTTTGACAGTCTGCTTCTAAAGCTAAGTGCACATTATGGGCGCCGCGGGTCTCATTGCAAAAATGCGCCAGAGCGCACTATGAGACACGGGCGGGCCGCACCGCAACGCAGTAATTGTTTCAGACAGATTCAAATTTCAAAGGAGAATGACCAATTGTGGTACCAAAAAGTCTCATGCCTCAAGATCAAAATATTATAGTAATTATTTTCATATTTTTTACGACATTACGCGTCGGGGATTTGATTTTTGAACAGGGAATTTAAATTAAAGTAAAAAAGTGTTGATATTGTTGTATTCCCTTTACATGACGTTCCGTTTAAAATGATATGATCAATATAACATTGAATGGAGATAGTTTTATATAAACTTAAAAAAATGTAACCAATTTATCATTTAAAATGGTCGATTTTTTCAATAAAGTCTAACCGGGATCACGAAATCGTTATAAAAAGAAAATATTTTGATAATGCACTCAATTGATTCAATTCCGGATATGGTCGTCAATGCCATATTTGATCACTATCTGACACTGTCAGTAAGACAGTGTCAATTAATTTTTTCCGTTTCTTTCGAATTGCATAAAATTGATAGATAGGTATTTCTGCTTTCCTGTGTATAATTGAAGGATTATAATGCATTTACTCCAGAAGGATGTTGTGTTAATTAAGATTTCAACGCAATATGCCAAGACATTGTCTTTGGTATTGTTCGTCGAATCGTTGAGCTCCTCAAGTTCTGAGTTGAGCTGCACGATTTTTGACAAATGCGTGCACTGATTGGACAGGTCCGCTCAATCTGTGTGGTTCTTTCCTCAAAAGACCATTTCAGACACCAATCTACATGGTCTTCACACGATCTGACCAAGATTTTGTCTGGACTTTAAAAGAGACTGTGACTTCTGAGTTTGTTTCGGCCTTTCTTCTCAGAATAGTCAGTTAGGAAACGCCGACCTCATCTAGTTTAAAAAAAATATGATTGACGTGTAAAAGTGTTTGTACAAACCTACTTACAGAAATAAAAATCATCATCATCATCATCATCATCATTGTCCGAAACTGCTGCAGATGTGCGATTTTGGCCGTTCGTGTATGACATGTCAAACAAAATAAAGTAGGTGCCTAGTCTTTCGGTTATTTTGATTTTTTTGAAAATCTCCGATACCCGGGTTTTGTTTACAAAAATAACTTTTGTAGGAGTTAATATGATAAGTGCAGTCCATAAAAAACAAAGTTTGACTTTGACGCAAAATGGTACATCCAAGAGCATTGTCCTTTGAACTGTTTCCACTCCAGTGCAATGAGGCTCGCGCACATTAATTTTGCGGGCTGCGACGCAATGCAATGCATTACAAATCTTTCTCGATCACTTTCGTACATTGTGTATAAGCCATCGCAACGTAAAACAGTACCTGCGAAAAAACGCCTGGCGAGCGATCCACCAGCGCGCAGCGTGTTGCGTTGCGAGCCTTAGAACTCGAAGTGCCACATGCACGCTCGTGTATTGTAGGTGCATTAGCGTCCGTGTGACGCATTGATTCGGGTCGGCATAATTCGGCATAGCCGGGCGGCAAATTTATTCTCTGCTAGAGTTTGTTGCGCCACATCTGCCCAGCTAAAGCACTAGGGCGGGCGTTTTGGGGGACTGTCTCATGTAATTGTGACGTTAAAAAACTGCTAATTCTCAACCTTAGTTAGGTTTTTGATTATGATTCGATTTTGCCGACCCGAACCAAGCATGTAGCACCCCTTACATATCTACTTTGCAAATGAATCATATTACATAACTACCCGCCCTATAAGGAATAGGACCTCTGCACCATCTGACCCACAAATAAATTAATCATCCTAATAAAGTACCGACATCCTAGAAGTTCCTTATCACTAACGGTACACGTACACCAAATCCGTCACCGGCCGAACTATGCTCGAATGTCGTCGGCCGAACTCGGTTGATCGAACCAAGCATAATTTAAAATAAAGAGTGTGCGTATACCTATCGGATGTCATCTGACGATGTACTGACATTAACATCGAATGAACTGAGTTTTGACTGCCCCGTTAGTCTCCCGTGCTGCGGAAAGCACGTAAAGCCTTTGGTCCTGCCTCTGATCTCTTTCCGGTCGTGTCGGATTGCCGTCCCATCAGACTATGAGAGTGAGGGAAGAGAGAGTGCACTTGTATGTGAGCACACACTTGTGCTCTATAACATCTCTCGCGCGCAAGGCCGGTCTGCACTGAAATTGGTCGCCATGGCCGAAATTCGGCCTGGCGGATTTTTTTTTGTAGTGAACGCACTCACTTTCTTTTACATCGAGCTATAGGTCGTCGGATGACAGATTAGGTGTACGTCTTGCGTATGGTGTTGACTCGTCCGTTCGCAACAAGATTGTGTTTACATAATTTTATCTGATGCACGCTTAACGATTGCGGCTGTCCTTTGACATGATACTCATCTGCTCGGTACATAATGTTACCAGTTTGTTTTCTCTCTTATCGGGTTAATGTACGTGTTTCTTGATTAATAAAACTGTGTGAATTTTATTACATTTGGTGTTGTATAAACGCATGTTTGTGGTTGTTGTTTAGTGGTAAAACACGTATTAAAGTTACTTTACCTGTGGTGTTTCAGATGAATAATGGTACAAGCTTATGAATGACCCTATTATAGGAACTGATTTTAACTTGCAGACCCATATGGAGATGGGTGGTATGAATTTTAAAATAGAAAATAGTTTATTCCTCACCAGCATAGCAACAACGATTACTTAATACTAAGTAACTATATACTAATGTCATACAATAATCTCACAGCATGTGTGGTGGTAAAGAGAGGTTTACTTAGGGTAGGTATTGACTCTATCTTCTGAACGAGGCGAGGCCTGTATCTCAGAAGATAGCACTCAGCTATCAGCAATTTATTTTTAAATAATAATAATAAAGACAGTAAGTAGTGAATAAAAGTGTGTGTGTGTGGGGGTGTGTGCGTCTATGTGTGCGCGTAGGGGTGTGTGTGTTTCATTAATTAAAATGTTTATGAAGACAAAAGATATTCGGCATTTAGGCTCTATTCAGCGCCTTTTTTCACTGAGATCTTAGCATCATGGTTGCTTAAATGTAATTTATTAAGTTTATTGTTGATTTTGTTCTAAAATATAATTATAGCTAGTTACATAATACTGTCTTCTTGCAAATGCTGTGTGATGAGAAGAAGTATGACAAAAACTAAAAGTAATAAGTAGCAGAGTAGCTATGACAGAATCAGTATCGCCATACAAAGTTGCAATGATGCCAGCCATTTGGACCTTTTTCCTGTTGACAACGAACAAATTTTTTAATGCCTTAGATTTCGTTCTTTTCCTTCTTTTTTATTATATAGGTACATGTACATATTATACATTTTATTTTGTCTGTTTAGCTTATATATTTTGTAATTAATTACCATGCAATATAAGCTAAAACAACATTAAAAAAAACAAATAAATTATCAAAAATATTATTAGTTTCTAAAGTCATTGTTTGTACAGTGTCGACCAAAAGTCCTTAAGCAAGGTCGCAAAGTTATGTGGTTATAGTTTGAAATTTAGTTAGTGACTTACACCCGCATATTACTCGAATAATCACGCTATTGAATATAGTTCCGTGTCATGTTCGTCTTGTTCACATAGTTCGTAAAACTTTATGATTATACCCACAGAAATCTAAATAAATAAATTATAAGGTGGACAGATGCACCATTCACCGCGAAAGAATGTTGTGGTTCTTTGTTGGTTGATAATAATTTGATATTGTGGGTTAATGAAGTGTGTTTAATCTATTAGAGGTGTTGTTCATTTTGAAACGCAAGCAAATTTAAATATTGAGATGAAAGCGGATATTATCGCGTTGCGTAAAAGTGGACTTAATATTATACCACTAATATTTGATGAAACCGGACTGACTGTGAGTATTATGATTTAATTCTTTTATCGAACATTTATTTGCTGATCCTTGTAGTTATTTTATTAAACGTTTTATATTTACCATAGGGTCTAAATAGAAGAAAAAATATATATTTCTAAGAGTTTATTTATTTACTTTTGGAATGATGAATATAACATTAAGTATAAATTATAATCTTATCATTTTGTAACATTTGAACTATTTTCAAAATATTTTTTTTCAAAATAGTAGTTAATAATATTTTATCATTTTGCTAGTAGCCTTACAATATTCCTTTTTTGTTTTAGAGATATTACGTACCTATGTGAGTAGGAAGGTCAAAAGGTCGGAGGGTCCGTGCCAGTCGAACGCGATCGACAGTGGAAGGCCCCAGCTGGTCAGTGAATAAGAAACAAGTGGTTTTAACCAACCAGTTACCAGATGAAGTTGCATTGCAAGGAAATATGCAGAAATATGTTTAAATATTATAGGATCCATACGCCAGCGTTTACTTGATAGCATGGATAATAATGGGGGTTATACAACGTATTAAGTTATTTATTACAAATTGATTTTAGTAATATTAAAATAATATTGTGTCTTAACCGTATTAAGGATTATTTTGAGGTTTATAGTTTCAATCTTCTTTTCATAATGAAAATGAATACTTAAGCTACCTAACCGCAATTATAGAACAATATTATTTTATTAAAGATACTTACAATATTTTAAGTCTAATGGTCGTAGTTCACATGCTTTACTTCAATAAATTGTTCTTTATGAGAAAATAAACTGTTTTAAAAGTTTATTTATAAAATTATAACGAATAAAATTTTGGAAATCACTTAAAAATCTTTTTTTTTTTAATCCCATAGGTATTTCAATAACAATATAATAATACAAATAAAATAAATATTACATTATTATTCTCGTGTATTAATTAATCGAATAATAATAAAAAAAGATAAAAAGATAAGAATATTGTTGAAAAGATAAATATAAGTTTCATCTCGAGATTCGAACCTAGGCCAACTTGTTTAATAATCCAATACGCAACGCTATCCGCTAGCGGTACTTGTTATGAAGATGTGAATTTTAGCAATCGTATGAACCAACCAAGGTCATACGTAATTACACCGCGCGTGTGAAAAAGCGACGGTATAATTATTTTTGTTTCGTTCGACGTTAGCCAGTGTACACACACAGATGTAGGTACGGGCCTGCGCGGCGCGGGCGCGGGGATGGCGTACAGCATGTTCACAGAAATTTCAACTTTATTGTGCCTATGCAAATTTGTTGCAGACCGTACCTACCTACTTAAATGGGGTTAGTCTGGGTAAGATGTGTCCCTTCTGAACGCAACTTTACTGTGTAAGTTGGGACAGGACATTCAGTATTACATAAGTGCCATCTACAGGCATTTTCCTGCACTATGTTACTTCACCCTTGGTCATTCGCCATGCGCCATCTATTGACCAATTAAAACGGAGTGTGTTCCATGAAGTGGTTCCAGTTACAGGAAGTTCCACAACCCTTATCTAGATGGCGTTTAAAATATAATTGTTGCTATTTTTTTTCATAAATTTTTGGTGTTTGTCTGATTACATTTTTTATTTCGTTGTATGAAGTTAATAAAATGTGTCATATGTATTTATCTTTTACTTAATACAGCTGTAGTATTTCTAATAAACTAAATATTTTCACCGTGCAATAATATTAGGTATATTATGTACATACTTTGTTTTACACATTTGTAAACAATTATTTACAGGATTACTTAATTTTTTGCAATTATTTTGGAATTATTTTTGGTAGCGGGTGGCATTCTGTGGTTTCTGTATACCCACCCTCATAAAAAAGCGAGAGTTTATGTGCATACATGTAATTAATTTAATTAAAAAATAAATCTTACGCGCTACAGCGGCACGTATCTATTCAAAGGTTGTCTTTAAAAGACCTCTTTGCGATAAGACCGCCCATTGTGTCACCCTTTGTAAAATGTCTACAATTATATCAGCAATTTATATAATGTTTATAATATAGTACTTATTCTATTCTACAGCTAAACTCCAACAAAAAGAATAATAATAAGGTTTTCCATAACAATGGTAGCCAGAATGTCAACCCAGTTTCCTTCAATGAATTCCAAAAGTTCGTTCTGATTTTATTCTCATTGAACAGTGTTATTACAGACTTTATACCTGAAAATATTATTTCAGTATTAATTTCAGTCTATTCAGCTGAAATTTGTTGCCAAAACGCCAGTTCATTATTAGGTAAGACCTTAGCTTTAATGTTGGCATCGCTGAAAATATTTCTTTGAAGTTTAATTTCTTTGGATAAACGGGAAATGCTATACATTGTTCAAATAAGCGTTCGGTGTAAACCGTTGTGCATGATGTTTGGTTTATGATTTTAAGGGCTTGATATGATAACTAGCTTCTGCCCACGACTTCGTCCGCGTGAAATTTCTTGTTTTAACATAATTATAATAATTATATCCTTTAGCTGTGCCCCGTTAGTTCGTTTTCTTAGCGTTCTTATGACTTTTTTTCTTTTTGGTCAGCCACTGGCGAGTACAATCTTCATTAATTTCATCTAATATCGGCAGTTGTGCCAGAGTCAAACGACTACGACGATAAATAATGTATAAAAAATAATAAAAACATTTCCCTCAATCTTTTTGTCGTTATTTTTTAATACTAACATATTCTGTATACTTAGCGCCCTTAACGGTCATGCCCATTTTTACCATGGAGTAACAGGCTTAGAACTGAAAACTCAGCGAATCAATAACTTGTGTGTCTTTAAATGAATGTCCAAAATATTGTTGGCAAAAATATTATTTTTGGTTCTTTATAATCATAAAGCAGCCAGAGAAATAATTGTAGATCTATAATGTATTTCTAATAAGTACATAAAACATGTACGAGATGTTGTACTATGTTAAAAGTTTGTATTTTTTAAATGTTTTGCTTATAACACTTGTTATAATAAAATATGATTGTTGTAATTTTCAATTTATAAAAAAACATCCAGGGGCGTTAATTGTAGACTTTCGTTGTAATATTAAAAAATACTCAAAATGTTATTTAACTTTTGAAAATAGTACTTTTATTTTCTAGCAGACATTTTAATTTTTGGGTACCTACGAAACGAATGATGTCCTTTTACAAACAAACTCTTCAGCTTTATTATTTGTAGAAAATTCGTTGAAGACATACAGACGACGACGTCGAGGTTAGTCGTGATTTTTGAGTTAATTGGAAACTGTTATAATATCTCAAATCTAAGGTATGTCCCTAAACAATATAGTGGCATAGGTTTATTCTAGAAGAACAAACATAAAAAAAAAACATAAGTATACGGTCGAATTGAGAAACCTCCTCCTTTTTTTAAGTCAGTTAAAAAGAGTGTCTCGTTGCTGAATAATAACAGCCGCAGGTCGATCGGTTGCAGCGGTCGGTTTGTGGGTGGGTGGTACTTTATTTAAAAAGATCCCTTCGTGACTCGGAAAGCACGTTAAGCCGTTGGTCCCGGCTGCCATTCGTAGATCTTTGACAGTCGTTACGGGTAGCCAGAAGCCGAAAATTGTGACAACCAGTATTATCATGGGGTATCGTGTTACTCAGGAACTAGTTAGTGGAGGTCAGGGGGCCTAAAAAGTGAAGATAGGCAGTCGCTCTATGTAAAATACTGGTATTCAGCTGGTTAGTGGTACAGTCCGTTCGAAGTTTTTACCTCTGATTTTGCATCACTTTAAAAAGCACACTGATCTTTATTTTCGTTGCAATAAGGTTGTTTTTGGGTTGCTGCCATTGACAAGTCTGTCAAAATTACAGTGATCTTTAGTACCGTTACTAATCGAAAGGACTGTAGTCTGACTAACACACTACTTACCCCATATTTTTTATCTATAGTGTAATAATATGTTGATGTCGAACATTGCAATTTCATCTTTCACTGCCATCTGACGGCGAAATCTGGAACTATTTTAGTTTCCATGTAGAGAGGAAAACCTCAGAGGAAACTCTATGTGAGGGTTGTTCTTATTTTAACATAGTCTTACTAGATGGCAGCACGGGTTTAAAATCCAAGAAATAGTTCAGTTTATTAGTAGGGAGGCATAGAGCATGGCTTTTAGAAAAAGTTGAACAGAAAAAGTGATAACACCAACCGTTTTCTTCATGACGACTCTTGTTACATATCACCGTAAAGGATAACATTTTGAATCATATTGGACAGTTAACTGTTAAGTTCATCATCATCATCATTTCAGCCGAAAGACGTCCACTGCTGGACATGGGCCTCCCCCAAGCACCTCCACTTTGACCGGTTCTGTGCTTCTCGCATCCAACGGGTTCCTGAGACAACCACTGAACGGATTTCGATAGAATTTCACAGAGAGCGATAGATTGCATCCCGAGGAAGTACATAGGATAGTTTTTATCCCGATATTCCCACGGGATCGACACTTATGCGGGTGAAACCGCGGGGCGCTCCTAGTGTATAATAATTATGTATTACGTTGAAACTGTTTGTTACTTCCCATTGTACTTGTCTCTATAGGTTCATTAGAAAACTAGCGTCAGACAGCATCTGTCTGTATAATGAAATGGACTTTTTAGGCACACATTTAATAAACGTTATGCTTTCTTTCTGTAAAAGTTCCAGTCACTTTAGCTCTTGAATAAAGACGAGACCATATTTATTGCGACCGCAAAATATTCCACCTCGACTGCACCCTTTCGATTATTCAACTGCAGTGTTTAAACTGTAGATCTAAAATCAATCCAGACCACAATCGTATGAAATATATGTCTTAATAATTAAGTAGTTTACTAAATTGGGGTTAGTATTGTTAACCTAAGGGAAGGTAATGAAATTTTGAACAAGCAGCTGATGTCGTTACGACGGCAGCGTCTCAGGAGATTAAAGTGGACGATGTCACCAAATAACACGGGTTATGAGCATAGAGTATAATCAAAATGGAGTGCTAAGACAACAATTAAGTCAGTGAGGTCGAAATTGCAAATAAACGGCTATTTTATCGGCAGAATGCCTTGATATTATACAGGGTAGTTCCTGCCACCCTGTATAATATCGGGGCTCTCTCATCGACGTGAAAACTGTAACCATAAATTCAGTAAGTACATAGTTCTGAATGCCCTGCCCAAAAAAGTCTAGACTCGTGTGCTTAATTTATGGTTACAGTTTACGTGTCGATGTCTCTGCTACCGTGAATTGTACAGAATCCAGCACATCAAGCTACCCGAAACTGTCAAATTTTCCCAATCAACATTGAACCTTAAGCTTTAGCGATAAAGTTGAAAATCTATTAAAGAAATTTGTCAGATTGTAGTAGCTTGATGTGCTGGCATCTGTACCTAAATCAGTATTAACCAAGACAAATTGTACAATTAGAAGTAAATTAAAAAATGTGGCTCCCTATTACTTCAGAGTATGACAGTTAAATATAGAGTACCTACTCTTCAAATGCTCAAATGGAAAATTACAACCTGCTAAGAAGAAGTTTGCTCTTATTTACTGGCGTGTTATCTTTCCATGTCTTCTTGCTCTGTGGCTGAGACCTTTAGTGGAGGCACGTGGAGGCCAGTTTCTGATATGAGCCGTTGATGAATGTTTTATATAAACTAATTATTATGAATAGAAATTATTTGATTTTTTTTCATCATGATCATTCCAGGCCAAAGACGTCCACTGCTGGACATAGGCCTCCCCCTAGGATAGGATTTTTGTACGTTTGTATGTAACGAAAAAAAATGGTAAACTCAAAAAATACTTAACCAATTTAAAAAATTCGTACACCTAAGGGTCAGTTCACACCGAGACGCGACGCGACGCGCAGTTTTCAAGATAGAAATACAATTACAGACCTTATCTACTACACAAAAAGGTACACGATTCAGTGAGCTACGCCGCGCGGCGGCGCGGCGGCGCGGCGGCGCCGCGCTGCGTAGCTCGACGTAGTAGGTATACACTGAATTGTGTACCTTTTAGTGTAGTAGATAAGGTCTGTAATTGTATTTCTATCTTGAAAACTGCAAGTGGCGTCGCGTCTCGGTGTGAACTGACCCTAAAGAAGGCTACATTACCAGCCGCGAGTAACATGGGCTGTATTTTTTTTTGTATATAGTGGTGTCTTACGGCCTTCACGCGAACGAAGTAGTGGGCAGAAGCTATCTAGATATTATAAAGCAAGTGCGTTTTGTGATATAGAAGAAAGTTTAGTAAGCATGATTATGTTTACAAAAGATCGCTAGCGAACATGGAAAATTTACCAAGAGAACAAATCGCGTCATACGCTCGAATCTGAGGATACGTATTTATTTTTGCTCCGTAATAAAAATTATTTGTAGAAGTAATTAGTGAAGTTCGGATTTAAGAAACTCCTTTAAGCGGTGATTTGTGACGATAACTTTAGTTGTTTCAAATAATACTACCATAACAATCAGTGTAGATCATCAAATCTAAAAAAAACAAATTATAAAATATCATTAAAAGTGTCAGTTCAGTGCAGGTGATTGTGTTTTTGTACTAGAAACAATATTATCACACCCTCACTAATTTTGGAATTGACATCCGTCTGATATAGGGTCAAATAATTTAACAACTTTACTCAGTGTCTACACGGCGAGTTCACTTAAGGTCGTACCTTAACAGAGCGGTGGTCACAAAGTGCGGGTTCATATCCACGCTAAGCATCGGACTCTTTTTGTAATTCTTACATTTGTTGGTTACGGTTTTTTTATCGTGAAAATTGAGTATGCCAAAGTGCGGAGCTTGCGGAAAATTTTTGGCAGTGAATGACGGCACTAAATGCTCGAAATGTCCGGGATTTTATCACCGAGTCTGCGTCAACCTTGCTCCCACGGCAACATTCTCGGCAAACTGGATGTGCCCTGGATGTAGGGCAAAGATTCCTCGTGTAGACAACTCCCAAACCCCTGTGAAGGGAACAGAGGAGTCAAGCCAATCCACCAGTCCAGCAGCGGTCAGCCCCACTGACAAAGCTGAAATCATCACAGCAACAAAAAATAACACACCGGATTCTCAAGAGGTCAGCTTAGCGATGGAAATCCGTGGTCTCCGCAGTGAGGTTAACGCCTTGCGAGATGAAATACGTCAGTTTCGAGATGAGTTCTCAGGTCTTGATGATAAGGTGAATAAGTGCTATAATCGCATGGACACCCTGGAATGTCGTGTTAAAGAACTCGAAGAGAATACCGAGCCAGCGACTTCCCCACGTTTAATTCAACTGGAGGAAACAATTGGGGAACTCCAGCAGCAGCTGAATGAACGTGAACAAGAGTCACTGCTAAATGATGTTCAACTCTCTGGCGTTACGGAGTCTAGCGGGGAAAACCCGGCACAGTTGATTAACACCCTTGCACTCAAACTAGCGATTAAGCTCGAAGAACAGGACATCGTCTTTGTTAAGCGTGTTGGGAATGTTCGGCGTGACCACACCGATGGTGAAGCGCCCCGCCCTCGAATCGTCGTTGTCAGACTAGCAAGACGCGCGACACGTGATAATTTGCTTAGTGCCGCACGCGTCCGCCGCAACCTCACTACTGCTGACATCGATGTGCCGGGAGCGCCACACCGCATCTACCTCAACGAGCGCCTGACTAAAACTAATAGGCAATTATTCTATGAGACTCGCCAAGCTGCTAGTCGCCTGGAATGGAAGTACACCTGGACTAAAGATGGCCGCATACTTGCGCGTAAAGAGGAGGGAAAGTCAGTTGTGCACATCCGAACGGAAAAGGACATCACACGTTTTTTCATCAATCAGTAGGTTTGTTCTTGGATAAAGTAGCAATTTCTGTCAACGTTTTTCATGTCTTATGGTCGCATTGCACGTTGCCACGTGAGAATGTTCAAATAAGTCCATTGTTTTGTTTACTGTCTAGCTTAATTTTGTTTCACTGCTGCATGTTGTTAAATACATGTTTTTTGTTTTTCGCTATTTTTGAGATAAATGGTACAATACATTGCACATGTTCCTGTCACTGTCATACTGTTAGCATTTTTAGCTATTTAAGTTGCCATGTAATATGTATAATTTACGCTGCCTACGGTGCCAGACCATGTTTATATATTTTTTCAATTCCGTTTATAATTCACTTACACTACACTTTATTTATTTACCATAACAATCGTGTTTACATGCATCTTTTATCAATCTGTGAGTTCTTTTATTTAATATATTCTGTGATATTTTTATTTATCGTTAGTAAATTATCTATTCAATGATGTCTACTACATACCTTAAAGTTGGTTTTTGGAACGCGGGTTCTTTGGGCACGAAACACGATGAGTTTATAGCAGCATTACTGGATTTAGATGTCGATATTATGGCCATTAATGAGACGTGGCTGCGAGCAGGCGAAGAAGGGCGCGCGCCCTCCGTACCTGGATACAGGCTACGGCATATGCCGCGCCCATTGTCTGTTAAGAAGGGACGTGGTGGCGGTGTTGGTTTTTATATCAAGCACGGTATTAATGTTCGAAGCCACTCGTACTCTGCTAGCCCAATGCACACCACGGTCGAGCAGATGTGGCTAACAATTAGTGTTCGTGGAATTAAGTTAGCAATAGGTACTGCCTACCGCCCGCCCTGGCAAGATGTTGATCTTTTCCTAGACGCTGTATCTGATACATTAAACTCTCTAACGCAATGTGAGTACACGATACTAATGGGTGATTTTAACATAAACATGCTTAGTGGTACGGACTCAAAGACGGATAAGTTGGTCTCATTTTTGAATTGCCTAGGTCTGAAACAACTGGTGCAGTCACCCACACACTTTACTGTGCATGGTAACTCTCTGATAGACATCATCTGTACAAATGTTAAACTACGCTCTTTATCAGTTGATTTAATACCGGACTTAGGTGCGCACGCGTTGATTTCCGGCGAATTTAGTTTTAAACGCCTGAAAATTCCATCTCGAACCATAACTTATCGACCATTAAAGGACATTGTTAGGGATTGTTTTGATCAGGATCTCGAGTTACTTAACTGGAAAGCGTTAACCGAGCTGCAAGATGTAAATACTATGGTCAATGACTTTAACTCGAACCTACTTACGCTGTTCGATATGCATGCACCTCTAAAAACTAGTGTTGTGAAGGAGCATTGTTACCCGTGGATTACTGGCAATGTTAAATATATGATGAATTTGAGAAATAAGGCACATTCAGAGCATTTAAAAAACAAAAAATCGGATTCAAAAAAGTTATATTACAAAGAATTGAAGTCACTTGTTTCTAGGTCTCTTTTTTACGAAAAGTCAGCGTACTATAAACATAAGATCAACAGTCAGATAAATAACACCAGAGCGCTCTGGAAAAATCTAAAGTCTACCCTACTCCCAACTAAACACAAGGAATTACCTCTGCACTTTAACGATCCCGACAAAATTTGTGACCATTTTCTGAATGTGCCGGGT
This sequence comes from Oligia fasciuncula, assembly GCA_963082905.1. Classification (NCBI taxonomy): domain Eukaryota; kingdom Metazoa; phylum Arthropoda; class Insecta; order Lepidoptera; family Noctuidae; genus Oligia; species Oligia fasciuncula. Next base: position 6,161,646 of record OY720395.1, on the reverse strand, counting down.
GCGGATACGGTCAGTGATTCATTGCTTGCATATTTTGAATCCGCGCGACATAATAGTTCCACGTTTAGTTTGAGACCTACAACACGCAACAAAATCGCGAACATACTGAGTACTATTAAATCGAATGCTGAAGGTTGCGATGGCCTTACAATAAATATGATATTACTGACTCTACCTGTGACTTTGGACGCCGTGACTGCTTTAGTAAATACATCTGTTACTTCCTCATCTTTCCCTGAATTATGGAAAATTGCCAAAGTGCACCCATTGCCGAAAACTCTTAATGCATTGGATATAAAGGACCTTAGACCCATTAGTATACTGCCGGTACTTTCTAAAGTCTTAGAAAAAGTAGTTTGTGCGCAATTGGTTGAATTTTTAGAGACCAATAAAATCCTTCCGGATATCCAATCGGGCTTTAGGAAGGGCCGTAGTACAGCCACAGCTTTATTGGATGTAACAGACAATATCCTGTCGGCTCAGGATAATGGGATGTGCACTCTTTTGGTGTTGCTTGACTTTTCACGCGCGTTCGACTGTATTAATGTTCCTCTATTATTGTCAAAGATGGCTTTTTATGGATTTGACGAGGACACAATAAAATGGTTTGATAGCTATCTTGGCGATCGTACGCAATTCGTTGAAATACGTCGGGCAGACGGTTCAACAGCTGTCTCTGGACGTCGCTCAGTAGGAAGGGGGGTTCCACAGGGCTCGATACTTGGGCCAGTATTGTTTATTTTGTACTGTGCCGATATAATTAGAAACATAAAGAAATGCCAATACCATATTTATGCGGATGATACACAAGTATATATATCATTTAAGCCGGAAGACTATGAACAAGCATTAAACGACCTTAATACAGATCTTGAAAACATAGTGAAATGGTCCAATGCCAACACGCTTGCCCTGAACCCTTCAAAAACCAAGTATATGCTTTTTGGAACCAATAACCAGTTAAGTAAAATTAAACCTTGTGCCAACTGTGTGACTGTTATGGGAGAGCCTATCGAAAGAGTCTACGAAGCACGTAATCTAGGTGTTCTCATAGACACGGAACTTCGTTTTCACAAACACGTGTCTGAGTCAATCCGTAATTGCTTTTATAGACTTAAGATATTATACAAGGCCCGTCCCTATCTTAGTGAAGAATTGCGAGTCTTGCTCGTGGAGTCTTTGGTTTTATCGAAGTTAAATTATGCGGACACGGTCTATGGCCAACGACTACTGTCAAAAACTGAAAGAATGATACAAAGACTTCAAAACGCCTGTGTACGATTCTGTTTTAACGTTCCCTTTCGGGGACATGTTACGCCTTTCCTCAATGAGCACAACATTTTAAAAATGAAAGCTAGACGTAAACTCCACATGGCGAACTTACTCTTTGGTGTTATTAAGTCTCACTCCCCTTCTTACTTATACAATAAACTATCGTGGACAAGAAGACACAGAATCGGTGAGGGAAGAAAATGTTCTCAACAGCTTTCCATCCCACAGCACAAGTCGGCGGCTTTTAGAGGTAGTTTTCGCTACGCAGCTACTAAATGCTGGAACAATATCCCTCCTCCCATAAAGTTTAGTAAAAGTTCATTGACTTTCAAATTGAAATTAAAAGAATTTCTTTTAAGCCATCAAAAAGATTTTGAAAATATTCGAGCCGACATATCTGCCATATAAAACAATTAATTTTGTCAATTTTATCATTTTTTATAAATTTTATCAACTTTACCAATTTTTAACGATTTTATTATTATTACTTTTAATTTCAATCAGTTTAATTTTTTTTTTTTTATTAGTCAATTATTATGGTCCTTACTATAATGAAAATGAGAATCGCATAAAATCCATTTCGTAGTAAAAGAGCAATGTAGTCACACGATTTTGTCTTATAGTACCTATATATATACTTTCTATTTATTTATTTGTTTTAAATGTAGGTAGTACGCACATATTTATGGGTTATTTATTTCAGTTTTTCATTAATCACAACACAACACACACACAACAATGTCGCAACATTTTATTTGATTTTGTTAATTTATTTTAACGGACACGCATATCTCTATGTGTTTGTTATTCCAGCGTATGGCACTCGTGGGTTGCAGCTGAAAATCAGCGTCAGGTGGTACACCTTGTGTTGTCATCTGACATTATGCTGAGCTGAGGCCCTTTTGGCATTATAATCTCTGTTTTCTGTTTTTATAGTTTTAAGGTGTAGGTACTTATTTTGATGTAATGCCAATAAACGCATTTTTCTTTCTTTCTTTCTTTAGAAACGTTTGAATTTAATCAAATCTTCTATTTCAAATATATGTGGCAACCCGTTGTATTTCCGTGTGGTGTGGATTTGTCAACCACATACTGTACATAAATTAAATGTACCAGAAGTTTAAATATTTAATGTTTATGATAGAACTAATATTGCTAAATGGGAAAGAACATTTAGTTTAAAACAATGAAACACAAAATTTATATCTGATTTAAAATTGCAAGCGCCAAACCAGTGTGGTTTAAACCTTCTCACATTTTTCGCTACACCGGTTTACTACCTATCTTATCTGATTAATAAAAGCTTTCTACTTATTTTGCTTCACACCTAAAGAATTACATACAGTACAGCTGTCGAGAAAAGAAAGAATATACGTTTATTAATTTCACGTTTTTTTTTTTAACTGTCAGTTTCATATAAAAGAATAGGTATGTATTTCGAGTTTAATCTTTATTAGTTACTATCAGTGTAAGTAATAACAACCACACGGTTTGATCGACCAGGTTAAGCTACGGTTGCCGCGGTTGGCTCCGTGGATGGGTGACTATCTTTCAACGTACCAAGACCACTGCGTGCCTTGGAAAGCACGTTGAGCCGTTGGGTCCGGCTGTCATTCGTGGATCTTTAACAGTCGAACCAGTGTTACCAAGGGGTATAGTAATACCCAGTCACTGGGCTGTGGAGCTTCTGTGCTGTCCGATAGGTAATCGCTCCATGTAAAATACTGGTATTCAGATGCATCCTGTTAGACTGGAAGCCGACCCCAACATAGTCGGGAAGAGGCTGTCGCACAGGAACGCATTTCTCATTAACGTCAAGTTGCCCGATGACGCCCGATGCGGGCTGTAGAGCGAATTACAAAGAAAGAAAAAAATAAGAAAATCACACCTCCCTCTAATCCTTACAAAAGGTGTAAAACAGTCAGTCATTAAACTATTTAAGGTAGCTTAAGCACGCCGAGTGGTGACGTTGACATTTTAAGACAGCCTAAATTACCATAAGCTCTTTTAGCTACTCAAATCGGAACAGGGGTAGCTACCCTACTTGCTATAGCTATGTACCGTCTCTGATGCGGGTAGGGTTGCCGATACCAAGTTTTGAGGAAATTGGGCGAAGAAAATTTATAAAATTTATAACTTTTTGGATTTAGGGGGATTTTTTAAATCACTAAAACGAAGAAGGTAATGGGATCAGTTGGACAAACCAAACCAACAGTGGTCCACATTGCACTGGATCGCAAGGAAACAATAGACAAAAGAAAAAAAATTATCGTATTCGGGGTTCTCCGGGACGGGGGCCTCGGGGATCGGGGTACTCAGGGAGTAACCCGGACTGGAGTACATGGGGAAAAGACTTTGCCCAGCAATGATACAGGCTAACAGTACCAATAAAAGTAAATCCTTATTAGGTATGTTACGAACATTGTTTTTTTGTAAACTGGATGTCAATTACTTTTACATTTCCTGTCTTTTTTTTTTTTGGTGGGAAATCATCAAATGACCCCTCCCGCTCTGCGCGGAGCTCAAGGGAGTGTCAGACTCTTAGTGGCTAAAACCCCGGGTGGGTTTTAGTCACTAAGAGTGTTCCTTCAGTTGCCTGTGCCAGGGGCCACGGTATATCTTTCGAAAAACCCGCGACCCTGGCAGGCATCGGTCCTAGCGGACCCCGTCAGTTACTGTTCACATCTCTTTGAGGCACGCGTGGAACACAACGCGCCATCGACCCGGTACCAGACGGCGAGCTGCCCATTGCTCGCCGTCCGCAAGCCCGCGCCTACGGTGGCCGGGAATCTGCTGTCGATTCCCGACGCGACGCCTGATTTCCTGTCTTATACATAAATTACTTTCTGTCTAATAAATAATATAATAATTATTACGAAGTCGTGATTAATGAAACAACACCCACATTTTTAGCAGACAACGTAGTACTTATTACATTAACACACTAATATGACACACTTATTGACGACACGGTTGGCGCAGTGGTTAACCGATTGACTGCTGCGCTGCGTGTCGCGGGTTCGATTCCCGCACGGAACAAATATTTGTATGACCTACAAGTAGTTGTTCCGGGTCTGGCTGTTTGTGTATGTGAGTTTAAATGTTTGTAAACGCACCCACGATACAGGAGAAATTCCTAGTGTGGTGCAACGTTTAAAAAAAAAAAAATATTATAAAGGCGAAAGTTTGGGTGTGTGTGTGTTTATATGTTTGTTACTTCTTCACGCTCAAACGGCTGGACCAATTTTGATAAAATTTTGTATGGAGGTAGCTGACACCCTGGATTAATATATAGGCTATTTTTATCCCGATATTTCCACAGGATCGATACTTATGTGGGTGAAACCTCGGGGAGCAGCTAGTAATATTTTATAAATGCGAAAGTGTGTCTGTCTGTTACCTCTTCACGCTTAAACCGCTGAACCGATTTAGATGAAATTTGGTATAGAGATATCTTGAGTCCCGCGAAAGGATATAGGATATTTTCATCCCGATATTCCAGTAGAATCTAAACCGCGAGGCGCTGCTAGTACCTATTATAAACAGAGATATAATTTACTTAGTTGACCCAAAATTGCGTAAGATGAAAAGCAATTTAAATTAACAACAGCCCCGAAAGAGGAATTAAATAATAAGTGGTACTTGAACACTGAACCAACTTGAAAAGGGAGATTTTATTAGGTACCATTATCAGTCCTTTGCTAAATAACCTGGGTTCCCAATTACCTCTAATCAACATATTGTACACACGCCAGCACATCAAGCTACCCGAAACTGTCAAAATGTTCCCAATCAACTTTGAACCTTATGCTTTAGTGATAAAGTTGAAAATCTATTAAAGTAATTTGCCATATTGTAGTAGGTTGATGTGCTGGCGTCTGTAAGATTAGCTTCTGCCCGCAATTTTGTTCGCGTGAGTTGTTTTAACTAAGACACTCGGCGTACTGTAGCTTCCCATTCATAATCATCATCATCATTTCAGCCGAAAGACATCCTCTGCTGGACATAGGCCATAGAACCGGTCGAAATAGTTTAGTCGACTAATGCCAGATTCTAGAAATGTCAGACGAGTTTAAAACGCCAGATTCTGTGAATGCCAGATTCTACAAATGCCAGATTCTACAAATGTCAGATTCTATAAACGCCAGATTCTAATAATGCCAGATTCTATAAATGCCAAATTCTATTAATGTCACATTTAGTTGTTGTTTTTTTTTTGCATAAAAAAGTGTATGCACACAATTTTGTAATGCAAAAATTTGAAATGAGCTCTTAGAAATGGAAATTTTGTTAAATGTGGTGTTTAACAATGTTGGCAAAATGATATGGAAATAAAAAGACAGATAATAGAAAATTATTTAATGACAAAATAAGTATGAAAAAACACAAAATTAAGTACAAAGTTTTCGTCATAAAATTTTCAATCACTGTACCTAGTTAAAACAAAACTTGTTCTTGTATTATAAAAAAAAAAACATAATTGCTCTATTACAATAATCAAAGACATCAATTCACTTCCATTAAAAAAAAAACATCATTGCTCCTAATAAACATTAATCAAAATCATCGTAAAAATAACTTCTACTATTATCAGAAATAAATTTTACTGCAGCAGTTGTACGTATATATTTTTAAAAAAAAGTCTTACTTAATTATGTTTTTTTTTATAATACAAGAACAAGTTTTGTGTGTGTAAGTAAGTAAGTGTCAAGTGCATACACTTTTTTAATGCAAAAAAAAAAACAACAACTAGCAACAACAACTAAATGTGACATTAATAGAATTTGGCATTTATAGAATCTGGCATTATTAGAATATGGCGTTTATAGAATCTGACATTTGTAGAATCTGGCATTTGTAGAATCTGGCATTCACAGAATCTGGCGTTTTAAACTCGTCTGACATTTCTAGAATCTGGCATTAGTCGACTAAACCATCGAAATGACAGCGCGGCGCGGCGGCGGGTGCTTGGGGGAGCCCAAGCACCTCCACTTCGATCGGTTCTGTCTTCCCGCATCCAGCAGATGAATAGCTTCCCATTAGTGAAAGCGTTTCAGAATTCGAAATCAGATCACTAGTTACCCTACATACAAACTCACGAAGTTTACCTCTTTATAATGTTAGTGTAGATAGATAATGATGTATTCATCGTCTTTTGTTATGTTAATTTTGCATAATTACAACAGCAAATGAATATGAGCTTTCGCTACAATTCATTGTTTGATACAATACAGGTAGTTTTGCTCTGGAATTAATAAACTTATGTGTCATCACAGTGTGATGTTATCGCAAATAAAACAGGCGACCTCTTCTCATAAATGGGGCTCAATTTCACGAAGACCGCGAGTTATGTTATTTAAAATGGACGATGAAGACACTTTAGCAGTGACCTTCGTGGTACTGCACTAGAATACTTTGCGGTTATTGTACTTGTATAATACAGGTCAGTGATATCCATGTATGTATTCCCACGGAATCGAAACTTATGCGGGTGAAACCGCGGGGCGCAGCTAGTACTTATATATTTTCTGTTTTTAGGTGTTCCGTACCCAAAGGGTGCCAGCGGAATCCTATTAATAAAGCTGTCCGACTGTCTGTTCGTCTGTCACAGGGCTGTATAATCTGTATATACCTATATGAACCATAATAGAAGACCAGATGAAATTTTCACAGAGTGTGTACAACTATGACCGCCTTAGCAAATACCCAATAAATAAAAGTAAATTAAAAAATTAAAAGGGGTTCTCGTACAAGAAACGTTTTTGTTCTTTTACAAATTAATTTAATGTAATATGTAGGGTTAAATATTGTAGCTACGGGATGGTACGGAACTCTTCTACTTCTTCTGGACCGCCTTTTTAGTTCTGTTTTATTTTACATGTATTACACTTGTCTATGAAATGAAATGAAATGATTTTATTTTTTGTAAGTAGGTTTGTACGAACACTTTTACACGTCAGTCATGTTTTTTATAACTAGATGAAGTCGGCGTTTCCTATCTGACTACTCTGAGAAGAAAGGCCGAAACAAACTCATTTTTTTTTTTTTTTTTGAAAATGGCATCTCGCAGTTCAACCATAGGGGTTGTCGACTGCTCAACCGGACTTTCCTGTGGATGCCACAATAAATTGGGCCTCCAGCCAGGGCATAAAAACTTAAAAACTAAGCGACTACACGCTAAGGGCACCCCCCCGGGGGGTTCGGACCTCGGCTTAGGGCGTCGCTGGGAGAGGACAGCAAGGGACAGGCTGGATCGGAATTATTATTTAATGGGGACGAATTTAAAGCTACAGGCAGCTCAGCGGCGCGGGCTGGCTCGAGCAAGGGTCGGGGTGGACATGGTACGGGGTGTCGCGACGGGCCTCGACGGCGAGGACGGAACGACGGATGTCGGGACTTGTACTTCTTGAGAGTACTGGTAGATTTACTACTCTCCTGGAGGAGAGTAGTGGCGTCGTCGGGGGTGGTGAGGGTATGCCTTGGTCGGCGAATCCTACTTATACGGGAGGGAGTGTAACGGGAGGCCGCCGCAATCAGGGGATTGGGATGCTTAATAGCAGAATCGAAGTAGCGCTTGGAGAGGCGCTTCATGAACTGCTGGACGGTGGGGAGTTTGAGATCGACGTGGAGATTCACGTTTCGGACATAGAAGGGGGCACCCGTGACCTTTCTAAGGAAACGGTTTTGGAGGGTCTGCATTCTATGCAGGAAGCGAGGGTTGGCGTGCGCGAAGATTACGCAAGCGTATGTCATGATGGGGCGGATGACCGCGGTATAGAGGCGCAATTTGCACCTGAGTGACAATTTGCTGCGGGCGGTCAATAAGGAGTGGAGCCTACCGAGAGCGAAAGCGGCGCGCGAACGCGCCGTCTTTATGTGCTCTTTGAAGTTGAGACGGTGGTCGAGAATGACACCTAGGTACTTGGCTTGCTTACCCCAAGGGATCGGCTTGCCATACATAGAGATCGGGCTGGGGAGGGGGGGGGGGAATCTACGCGGTTTTGAGAAAAGTACCGCCTGACTCTTGTCGGGGTTGACCTCGATTCTCCATTTCCGGAACCAATCGCCTAAGGCGTTTGCGGAGGCTTGGAGCTTGCGAGCGATAGAGCCCTGATTGGGACCTGAGCAGTAAACGGCAGTGTCGTCGGCGAAGAGAGCCAACTGTGCCGAATTACTTTTGGGGATGTCACTGGTGAACAGGGTGAAAATGAGGGGGGATACTACGGAGCCCTGGGGGACACCGGCACGGATCGGGTGGGGGGGGGAGAGAGCACCCTCGATGCGGTAGCGGAAAGTGCGATCCGACAGAAAGTCTCGAAGGATGAGTACGAGACGGTCTGGCACACCGAGAAGGTAGAGCTTATATAATAAGCCGTTGTGCCAGACTTTGTCGAATGCTTTCGCTATGTCAAAGAACAGAGCGCCTGTTGACGCACCACGCTGAAAGGCAGCGCTAATGTGCTCAACGATGCGGTGGACCTGATGGATGCATGAGTGTTTAGTTCGAAAACCAAACTGCTCGTTAGGGATAAGGCTCTTTGCTTCGGCGTAGTCCTTGAGACGCTTATAAATAAGCCTCTCGTAGATTTTGCCAAAAACATTGAGCAGACTGATGGGGCGGTAACTGGAGGGCTCAGACTTGGGCTTGCCTGGCTTTGGGATACCGATGACCGTGGCTTCTTTCCACGCTTGGGGGAAGATGTTATTGCTCAGAGCGCCATTGAAGATGGCGGTCATGAGTAAAATGAGTGGAGCGGGACCGAAACAAACTCAGAGGTTACAGTCTCTTTTAAAGTCCAGACATAATCTTGGTCAGGTTATATGAAGACCATGTAGATCGATGTCTGAGGTGGTCTTTTGAGGAAAGAACCACACAGATTGAGAGGACCTGTCCAGTCAGTGCACGCATTTGTCAAAAATCGTGCAGCTCAACTCAAGACTTAAGGAGCTCAACGATTCGACGACCAATACCAAAGAAAGGACATTTGGGTAGGCCACATAAATTACTCAAACTGCCAGACCATGAGAAAAAAAAACAGAACAGAGAGAATAATAAAAAAATATATATAAGTATGTAAAATGACCCACATCGTCTTCACATTCACAATGAAAAAATAATATAATACTTTACAAAGTAAGCAAATGTCATTGTTTAAAAAAAAAATATTCATCAATGTCAATGTGTATATACCTAAAAAAGAAAAAAATCATTCAAAATGCAGAAATTGGAAGCAGCTCAATCCCAAGCCTTTTTGTCCTCAATATAATCTTTAACGGTATAAAAGGCTTTCTGGCACAACTTACGTTTAATGAAAGATTTGAATTTATTAAGGCTTAGATCTTGAACGTGGCTTGGTAGTTTATTGTAAAAGCGTATACATTGGCATCTGAACGAGCCACCTATTTTCTTGAGCCTGGTTGTAGGTACAACATATTTGTGTTTGTTCCTAGTATTTATATTATGGATATCACTGTATTTTTTAAACAATTTTATATTTTTATGGGCATATAAAAGATTTTCATAAATGTACTGAGAAGGCACAGTCATTACATTAATCTCTTTAAATTTATCTCTGAGAGAGTGTCTCGGACTTAATTTATAAATTGATCGAACAGCTCGCTTCTGCAAAACAAAGATAGTCTGAATATCGGCGGCATTTCCCCACAATAGAATACCGTACGACATTACACTATGAAAATAGCTAAAGTACACTAAACGGGCAGTCTCTATATCAGTTAAATTTCGAATTTTTCTAACAGCGTATGCTGCAGAACTTAGCTTTTTTGACAATTTATCTATATGTGGACCCCACTGAAGCTTAGCATCCAAAGTTATGCCCAAGAATACTGTGTTGTCTTCAGGATTCAATTCCTCGCCCTTTATCAACACATTAGTTTTCACCTGCCTTACTTGGGGTAGCGTAAACTTAATGCATTTGGTTTTCTTCTCGTTTAGAAGCAAATTATTAACATTGAACCAGTGGACTACTTTCGAGATCGCGCTATTTACATCGTCAGTAACCAACTGCTGACGTTTAAGTTTAAACAAAAGAGAAGTGTCATCTGCAAACAACACTATATCATGATGATCCTTTATGAGGTACGGCAAGTCATTAATATAAATGAGAAACAAGAAAGGACCAAGAATTGAGCCCTGTGGGACTCCCATTGTTACTATAGATCCGGGTGATCTTTTTCCATTAACGTCAACGCTCTGAATCCTTTTACTCAAGTATGAAATAAGTAGATCCAGAGCAGTGTTTCGGATCCCGTAGTGGCGGAGTTTCCTGATTAACGTTTCGTGAAGAACGCAATCGAATGCCTTGGACAAATCACAAAAGATGCCCAAGGCATCGCATTTATCTTCCCAGGCACTAGTAGGGGTTATTCTTGTGGGCTCCAAAAATAGGTTTAGAAGATTGTAGGACTGAAACAGACCTATAATTTTACTACAAGAACCTGAGTTTTCTAATAAATTGACATTAAAATCACCGCAAATGATAACGGACTTGTTTGAGTTACAAATCCTGTGTAACACTTCATCCATTACCTTTTCAAAGCAGTCATACAATCCTGAAGGGGGTCTATACACACTTAATACAATAGAGTGCTCCAATTCTACACAGGCAATTTCAACCGTACGCTCAACTGATAGGCTCACAATATCTATACGATCTTTAAATTTGAGCTGGTTACTTACTAAAATTAATGAGCCACCATGTATAGCATTTGTTCTGCTAAACGAACTACCAACCTGGTGATTATTAAAATTGAACAAGAACTGGTGGCTTTTCAGCCAATGTTCTGTTATACAAAGTATGTCAATACTATTAAAATTCATAAATAATTCTACTTCTAATTCTTTGTTCATAAATCCTTGAATATTTTGATGCACTAGGTTGATACTATTGACTGATTTTAAGCTTTTTTTGCGTACATTATAGCTAGAGGTTGCCTCTATTGTCTTAATTTCTAATTTAAATTATTAGCAATGTCATTAATAGTGACCAAATTATTGGCAGAATTATTTATAATGTCATTGCATTGCTCAAAAGAAGCAAGTTGTTTAGCCAAATTTTTGGCTGTAATAGAAAAAAAATAAGATAGCGACACAGCTATCTGTCTTTCATAATAGTCAGAAAGATAGTACATAACAATGTTATATCTATCTTTTGTCAAATAGAAATTATTACTAACATAATTGTTAATATCAACTAAATGGAACATGTTATTATTAAATGTCAAGTTATGCAATGTCATATTCAATTCAAATCTTATGCTATTTTCTTCCTGTGGCAAACTGTTACTATAAGGGAATGTAAACAATACAACTTTTCTTAAACTAAGGTTGCATAATGTTCTATGATACTGGAGCAGCGGTGCTATTCTGTAAAAAATCTCATCGTGAAAACTTAAGTGAAGTGAGCGTGGAGTGAGCTGTCAATAGTGTCAATTCCTAGCAAAAACAAACTCACTTCACCTAAGGTTACACGGTGAGATTTTTACAGAATCGACCGGCAGTTCTCCTTTGTTTACATTTCCCCTATTACCCATAAAAATTAATAAAGTTGTATCCTGGGTAAAGTTACATTTAATAATTTTTTTCATAATATGAAACAAAGAACAACCAGGCATACAGTAATTTATTATTGAGTGTCCCGGATATTCAGCTGTTAACAAGTGTCCTAAGTCCTTACCGATCTCATCACAAAATAACACAATATCATTATTTAAAGTTTGTTTACACTGTTTATACGAACTATTATTAGAAGGAATTATCAAATCAACACAGGGCTGCACTAAGGTGGTATTGCAAGTAATTGTCAATGAATGGTCCGGTGTGACATTGGTTGGTGTTTGACAATGCTCACAGTTGTTTTTTTGTGAGTTTACCAGCTCATTCATTGCCAACACATATTCCCTCATTAGGTCTTCAGAGGTATTATATTTGTTGGTCATTGAACTAAGTTTCTCCTGTAGATGGTCAAGTTCAGATTGCAAGGTCTCTGTGTCAATGTTGTACTTCCTAGTACTCTGCTCCAAATTATAAGAATACATGTCTAATTGTTTAATTAAATTCAACCTTTCTCTATTCAATTTAACGTTTTTGATAAAGAACTTTTGTCTTTTTACCATTTATTGTGTTTTAACAATGTATTTAAATTGCTAGTGTGTGTCACTAATCCGCAAGAAACTTTTTTAATGACTTGACAGATTTAAAGGGCTCCGTAGTTCCGTACCCTTTCTATTACTAAGACTCCACTGTCCGTCTGTCCGTCTGTCACCAGGCTGTATCTCATGAACCGTGATAGCTAGACAGTTTACATTTTCACAGATGATTGTATTTCTGTTGCCGCTATAACAATAAATACTAAAAACAGAATAAAATAAATATTTAAGGGGGGCTCCCATACAACAAACGTGTGTTTTTCGGCGTTTTTGCCGACTCGCACACGAAGGGTACCACACCCTTCGTGTGCGAGTCCGACTTGCACTTGACCAGTTTCTTTATTTATGGATTTGAAAACCATTTTTCTTTTGCTATGTTCTGTGAATTTTGATTTTCATTAGGTTTATTTTATTCACAGTATTAGGTAGATTATTAATAACAGCTCAAATATACATGCGGGACACATCTCTGCATACCCTCTAAGAATTTCAGGGGAATATATAGAATACCTAAAGACCAAACTGCAAAATCCCCACGCTATATTCGCAGTCATCACTTCAAACCACTCATGTGTAAATTCGTTGACCCCGTTCTTAGCCAAACTAGGTCTTTAAACTCGGTCTGCATACTCGATCATCCAATCAAGAATCCATTTATCCTAGAGCTGTAAGCCAAATCCTCGCATTCGAAAGTCCCCCAAAAGTCGCCCCCGCCACAGATGGCTTTTAAAGCTTGAAAACAATCGTTAAGATGTAAGGATTAATGGGGGCGAGTTCGAGTTTGGGCGTTTGGGCTTGAATCCTGACCCACTTGTTAACAGTTCCCGAGCTTATTTTAGAAGTCAATAACATTTCTAGTCTATTCGAGTTCGCTCTGAACTAATAGGAAACTAATTTATGTCTAACTTCGGATGCGATTGCTACATCTAGCCGGTCTTCCCCGACCGATAGGTTTTATTTGTTTCCTTTATAAAATGGAGGAAAGTTCCATTGGATTTTATGCCGAACAGAAGCTGCTAGCGGAACGTTCTAATTACGAATTCAATGTCCGATAGGTTGGTTGGTAAATATTTAATGATGTTAGTTCGTGTTAGATCAATTAGACTCAATTTATTGAAATCGTTTTGCTCGTTTCGTATTCAAGTTTTAAATGGAGCAGCGATTTATTTTAGTTGTTAACTTAACTTTAAACGGTTTACTTTACCAAATCAAATCAATTTACAGAAACACGCTTCCCGCAGACAGGCGCGACGGGACGGTGTGACGCGATTCTGGTAGAAAATTTTCCTTTAAGTTTTCATAGAAATTGTTGTTCTGGAGTCGCGTTGCGCCTGTCTGCAAGAGCCTTTAAACGCTTGTAATTAGGATAATGGGGGCAATATTTTTGTTTTATTCGTCTTATTACTGCACACTAGTATCTACCGAATCAAATCAGGCGATAGTAAACCACATCAGACGATAGCTGCTCATAATAATCAAACTATTCAACCCCTTGACCTCCACTAATGTCACAAATAGGTAATCCAAACAACGTGGTTTCACGGGAGGACCCGAAATTAGGTAACCGGAAAATAATAATCGGTTTAGGCTCCGATCCGTGGTAAAACCCGCCCGAGCCGACTTTGTATTAAAAACGACATTGACTTTCGTTTGTTTACTTGGAATAATTTTGCGTTTTATTCATTCGGAAGTTTGGTAATCGACTATCCGTTGATTTATCTTTTCTGGTTCATGACGTGTTAGGGGTTTTTATGTGTGTGAGTTTGGCGGAAAATATTAGTGTGGCAACAGGGAAAAGGTTTTCGTTAGAAGACAGGCGGTAACGTTTGAAATAAAGGTGTAAATAGCATGAGGGGCTTGTGGCTCAGTAATAACAGCCGCACGGGTCGATCGATCAGGTTAAGCTACGCTTGCCGCGGTTGGTTCGTGGATGAGTGACCATCTTTACATACAAAGACGCCTCCATGCCTCGGAAAGCACTATAAGCCTTGGTCCCGGCTGTCATTCATGGAGCTTTGACAGTCGTTATGAAAGTCTGACAACCAGTCTTACCAAGGGGTATCGTACTACCCAAGTAACTAGGTTGTGGTGGTCAGATAGGCAGTCACTCCATACTGTTATTCAGCTGCATCCGGTTAGACTGGAAGCCGACCCCAACATAGTTGGGAAAAGACTAGACAGATGTGGTGTAAGTAACAAGTAAGGTTAGGTCTGTTAGGTTTGCTCGACTGCCTCGTTGGTCCAGTGGTCGCAAGTGCTACTGCTAAGCATAAGGTCTTGGGTTCAATACCCAGGTCGGGCAAAGTGTTATTGGGTTTTTTTATTCAGGATTTCTCAGTACGATTACGATTGAAACGATGAGGACCTTTTTTAATTATTGCGCTTATTTTTAATTTTTGCTATTTTTAAACTATCTGAACTTTTAGAGATGGTCAGCGGAAAATTCCTACTGAGTTGTTTTTATTACGCTGTGTTATTAATCCAATCGATCTTTCTGATTTTCTATTGTCTGTGTTTCCATAAAACCTGATCTAAACAAAGACAAAGTAAATACAAGTGAAGATCGGAATAAATCGTAAAAACGGTGCGAAGCAGGGGCGGGTCGCTAATAGATCAATAAAAACTAAATAATTATAGTCCAAAACACCTTAGAATATATTTTAACTGAAACCTAGTTCTCACATTCATCGATTTCTTACCCTAATTCCAATTTATTTGGGGTTAGGCGCAACATGTATTCAGCGGGATTGTCCGAAAGGGTTACCGCTGGCCCGGAACATAAAGGGCTAAGGAAGGAACACGGGTGGGTTTTAGTCAGTAAGAGTCTGACACTCAATTCCGCTCCGCCCAGAGCGGGAGGGGTCATTTGATGATTTCCCACCAAAAAAAAAAAGGCGCAACATGTATTTGTCTTCCATACTATTACTGCAGACAGGCGCGACGCGACTGTAATAGAACATTTTTTATGAAAACTTCATGGAAAGTGTTCTACCAGAATCGCGTCGCATCGTCTCGTTGCGCCTGTCTTCGGGAGCCTTTAGTCTTCATCTCGCTAGTTTTACTCCTGCTTTAATATTTATTTATTAAAACTTTATGCGCAAGTAAAAGAAATGTTGTGCAAGGCGGACTTCATGCCTGAGGCAATTTCTACCAGTCAACCTCAGGGTGATGCAGAGACAAAACATGGTTACCTGCCATGTTTTGTCTTTCACGCAGTTCCAAAACCTAGTTCTATGTGCCTAAAAATATCCTTCTTTGTTAGAAGATAAAGAGATCACAGCGGTTCCTAAATATAACATAATATTGGCCATTCGGCGCGGGGAAAATATTGGTTTTATCTCGTGAGGGCTATCCGTGGTGCCGAGACAAAGACTCCGATGGGTCCTTTTGTTATAGGTACACGTAGGTACTATTTTGGACGAAGATTTTGTGTAGGTAATAATGGTATGATATCTTTATAATGTTGTATGAATGAAAAAGACAAAAAATATAAATATGATAAGACAACCGATTCTATAATCCATCATAATCACTTACGGGTTGTGATTATGATGGATTATGGCATCGGTTGTCTATAAAGAGGTTGATCAAGAATGACGAGTACCTAAATATTCAATTGTCAAAAAGAAATGTTAGTCAAGAGGGTTTATTTATAGTACTTAGTTAGGTACTAGCAAAAGCATAGCACAGCTACTGGACAAAATTTTTTATGAGAACAAAAGTAAAAACTGGCCAAGTGCGAGTCGGACTTGCACACGAAGGGTTCCGTACCACAAGGCAAAAACGCCGAAAAAAACTCAATTGTTGTATGGAAGCCCCCCTTAAATATTTATTTTATTCTATTTTTAGTACCTATTTGTTGATATAGCGGCAACAGAAATACATCATCTGTGAAAATGTCAACTGTCTATCACGGTTCATGAGACAGCCTGGTGACAGACGGACAGACGGACAGCGGAGTCTTTGTAATAGGGTCCCGTTTTTACCCTTTGGGTACGGAACCCTAAAAATCGAAGCCCTGTGACATCTACCAACCCGCAGAAGGCCCGCGTGGTGGATTACGACCCACTCCCTTTCACCAAGAGGAGACCTGTGTCCCAGCAGTGGGAACATCAACAACCCTAAAAAGTATAAGTTTGGTATTTTGGAACAAAAACAAATTGAGATGAAACAATGACACAATGGAAACGATGATAGCTACAAAAGTTAAAAACTGTGTCGCAGTTATCAAAGCCCGTCTAAACATAAGGAACTATAATATGAGTACAGTATACTTAGCTAAAATTTTGATCGTATACATGCAAAAATAAAATAAAAAAAACAATAAAAATAAATATGCAATGTATGTGGAGGTGTGGTGTATTGTGGAGGGATAGTGTGAGTGAGGATGTGTGTGAGTGCGGGTGTGTATAAGTGCTTGAACTGAAGGAAGAACTGACCATTTGTATCACTAAATGTTGTGGAAGACGTTTTTTTTTTTATTTGAAACGGTTTTGCTCTTGACTCTAGTCTAGGTCAGAGGTGGCAGAGACAAAGTCGACGATGGAGTGAGCTTACCCAATAGAAGCCTGTTCACTCTTGCTTTGAAGAGACGTTACAGGAACTGATGGATGCTGGTGATGGCGCCAAATAAGTAGTCGAATTCTGGACCGAGTCCATTTAGATCGCTATCGACGCTCTAAGAAAAAGACTAAGGCTAGTTTTCCACCAGAGATGAGCGAGGATGCGTAGCGAGGAATGTGTGTGAAACCTACCAATACCAACGCTAACTTATTTCAAGCTATGAAAATGAAGCGATCGCACATCCCTCGCTACGCGTCCTCGCTCATCTCTAGTGGAAAACCAGCCTAAAGGCGATACAAATGGAAATCTATCGATTTTATTTACGACTCTCACGGAAGTCTCATTAGATAAGCCGTTGTAATTTGTTTTACAATTTTCCCAGATTTTTGGCTAAGCTGACTGGCTCATTAATTTTACTGGGCACAGCCCAACATTCCAAAAAATCTCAACTAATTACCCAACACCTCAAACTTCCCAGCGCAAAAATAGGTCGAAAAAAGTCCTTTTTCCTAAAGAATCTAAACTTTGCCCTTTTACTCAGAGACATCATGAAGCTAATCTTCTTATGCCTGGCCAGATTTCCTTGCAAGGATTCGGGCAAGTAATGCGAGTTTATGACTGTTCTGTAAAGCTCACACGCCGAGATTAGGGTAGGTCTTATGTAGGTCCGTAACTGATTTGGGTTAAGTTAGTTATATAATAGTGGGGACTATTGTCACTAACGCAACCTTCGGTTATAATTCGAGTACCTACCTAAAACCAATTTACGCTAACACGTCATGTTGGTCCGTTTTATGGAGGTTTTAGAAGTCGGATATCAAAACAAATGTACAGACGCCAGCACATCAAGCTACTAATAAAAAAAAAACAATCTGTCAAATTTCTTTAACAGATTTTCAACTTTAACAGTTTGACAGTAAAAATTTGACAGTTTCGGGTAGCTTGAATCCATACCTAATATTATTAATGCGAAAGTGACTTTGTCTGTCGGTTTTTCAGTGACGTTATCACGCGTTAATTAATTATTAATAAGTTTTAACTTGGTAATTTTGTTCCCAAATTTTTTTATAATATAAAATAAGAATGACATTGCATAAATATTATTTATTTTTATAATTAGTTGTAAGTCTTGCTGTGCCCTACAGGGTCCATAATTGTATTTTTAGCTTTAAGTCATTATTGTAACATCTGTAATGACATTATATGGTACGCAAATAAAGATGAATATGAATTAGGTGGAACTCATTTCGATGTTGGCATACAGATAGACCAGAACTTGGGTTAGAACATAGGATACTTTTTATCCCTAGTTTCCGTGGCTTAATTTCCGATCTCCACTCGGGTGAAGCCGCGAGCACAAGCTAGTAGTAAATAAAATAATATTCATGTATCAATGTATTAATGTATTCATAAATGTCATGACGTCATTATAATAAATTAATAATGACTAGCTGTGGTTTCACCCGCCTCGTTCGGGTAAGGGTCGTGGCGTGACCTTCCTCAAGAATTGGGCTATCAAATGAATAAGTTTTTTATTTATTTGGCTGGTATAGGTCTACCAGAATTTCATGGCATAAAAAAAAAACATTGCGATTTTCATATGGCAATGTCAATCCATATGAAAATCACTATTTTTTGTTTGAAAAAAAAACCGGTCAAGTGCGAGTCGGACTGGTGCACCGAGGATTCCGTACAAATTTGTGGGTATATAACTCAAAATTTACTTTTTTCGTATTTTTCCCTTTACTTGTGCTATATGACATTGCTTCTTGCCGAATTTCATGATTCTCGGTCAACGGGAACTGAACGGAACCTTTTTTGATTCCGGAAAATAAACGCTCGTATCTTTTGATTGCGTTGACTTAGAAGTTTGATTTTTTCACTGCTTCAAGGGATTGCAGCCCTGGGTATGTGATGTTAATTTCAACTTGACAACTATACGCGTTCCTGAGAAAAAGGGTCTTGACAGATGGACAGACAGACCGACAACAAAGTAGGTACTTAGAACTTATAAGGGTTCCGTTTTCCTTTTGAGGTATGGAACCCTAAAAACCAAATCTTCAGCTTTATTATATTAGTATAGGTTGACACTAAAAGCCAAACAATAACGACAAATCACCACACTTGGCATCCAGCAGAGGAGATACCTAACTCTTAAAAACACTTCTAGAACGACAAAGAAGATCTACTTCCATTGGGTGAGTAGCAAATTGCATAGTATTGGGTAGGTAAGGCAAAGTTGTTGGAAATTGCAACAAGTTGCGACTGGGGCGAGCGCGAAGCTTAATGCTAATGGGGCAAACTTGGCACTAGCTCTGTACGAATAAGGACTCTTGCACACTGGGCGACAAGTTGGGCGAAGTTAGCGAATGAGGCATGATGCATGTGTGTCTAGTGAGTTTTACCTTAGTTTAAATGTATGTTCAGGCACGTGTAGACTCCTGAATAGGTTTTAGTTTTTCGTCGCTTAGAACTGTTTTGTTAAATTGGATTTGTTACGCAGTTGTTCCAATGATGTTTTTGGAAAGAGCAACTACACCAGTTATTTGTTGTTCTGTATGGATAAAATTTTCGACATCTTCATCTACCTAGCCTTTTCCCAACTATGTTGGGGTCGGCTTCCATTCTAACCGGATGCAGCTGAATACCAGTATTTTAAATGAAGCCTATCTGACCTCCACAACCCAGTTACTGGGTAATACGATACCCCTTGGTAAGACTGACGTAGGACTTACACATATCTGGTGAAATGTAGGTGTCCTATAGGTACACCTCTGTCCAACCCTTCGGGGCAACAAGGCGTGATAGTATGTGTACAGTCACGAGCACTAATATGTCAACACTTGACAACTTTCAATTGCGATTTTTTCGTGAAATAACGAATGCGACGTTGCAATACGACACTTTAAATATACCTTTGGGTTCGAAAATGCTATGTTAGTAATAATAACATTATAAAACATTAAAAAATAAAGGAGAAAATCGCCTTTGAATAAAGCTAAGTGTATACTTATGCTCGTAACTGTACCTATCTTATGTCTATTATTCAGACCGCAATTTTTAATGAATGACTTGAGTACTTATGATAAAAATAAATTGCTACGCCAGCATTCCCAATATCACGGCGCGGCATCGCCAACGCTTTCATAAAAACTTGGTGAGATATTATCGCTGTCATTTTTGTGTAAGAGGATATTATTTGCATACATCCACTTGAACAAAAAGCTCTTCAGTAAATTACCATAGTCTTTGTTAGGATACTTTTTGTAGAGACCTGTCGACCTATTCTGTGAAAATCTCACCGGAAAACTTAGGTGTTGCTTAAATTTATTTGCTTGGGTATGGATAAAGAAAGAAAGAAAATACATTTATTTAGCACAGATTGAAACTCACACAATTCACCGGATACTTATAGGTACATCAGATAAAAACATACCTATAAAAAATCAAATAAAAAGTGTAAAGTTTGGCTGCGCCTAAAAGGCCCAGTTCAGCAAAAAATGCTAGACCACTAGATATCTGATATGCTAGTAGACCTGACGATGTCTGATATGCTAGACCTGACGCTGGTTTTCAACTGGACCTGATGTGTGAGGTGACGGATGTAAATCAGTTTTATACTGCAGACTACTGGGTACTACATGAGGTTATATGTACATAATTACAATAAAAGTTCTTGAAACCATATCCTACTTTAATACCTAGGTGTGTAAATATCTATCAAAATCAAATCATTTTTATTTCAGGAGTACACCCACCCATACATCATTTAGAATTTACACCAGATTACAAATTATTACAAAACAGTCAATATTACATTACAACAAAGCAATTGATAAGTATTATTTTAGCTGGAATATTAATTGCCATATACGAAGAAATAATTTACCTCGTTTATGGCCCACAATATACTATTGTCTGATTTATGTATTCGGTTCAAGGAGGCCTGCGACTTTCTCGAGTGACTGCGTAAAAGTCATCTACCCTGCTTTCGGGAACTACTATAATAAAAATATACCCATACATAAACTCACGCCTGCCACCAATGAGGCTAGGCAGAAACCACAGAACGCCACCTACCCCGATCCGAGGCAAAAGGTAGTGTGCAGAGACACACTACTTTTGCCTCGCTTACGCTCACAGATCCGGTCGTACACTCACACCGCGCGCCGGTTGCGAGAAAATGAGTTGTCAATTGTGTAAATCCGGTAAGGATTTACACAATTGACAACTCACTAACACCCTTACTAATAAACGTATTATATCAGAATGATGAATACCACACCGACACACCGATTTCTCTCTTTCAGTCGTCAATAATTTGAATTTCGAAAGAAGAAGACAAAGCGTTGTGTAACTATACAGAGACGCTATACAACGTTTATTAGTAAGGGAGTTCGTATCAGGTGAAATGATAGGGCACTTCAAGCTCAGTTCACCTAAGTTTTCAAGGAGAGATTTTTTACAAAATGAACCGTTTCGATTAGCCACAGGATTCTGACCGTAGCAGCCATAATATAAGTAACTATATTTCTATGATAGCAGCAGAACAGTACATTCTAAGAAACAAGGTTTTTCAAAGTAAGCTCATCGTCGACTTTGTCTGTGTCACCTCTGACCTAGACTAGAGTCAAGAGCAAACACATTTCAAATAAAATTTAAAAAAAGTAAATTACCCGCTTAGTCGTGTTCCAACTAAGTTAGTATCGGCTTTCAGTCTAATCTGATACGGCTCAATATCAGTATTTTACACAGGGCGACCCATCTGACTTCAATCCAGTTACTAAGCAATTATGATGTACCCAACTGATTCTTCAATTCTTCAGCTTCTGATAGAAGTCTTCTCGGGAGATTTCCAAAAGTTCTCCTGGTGTTAAGCTGTCCTTAATCAAGCTTATATTATTTTTAATTACTCATAAAGATTGTCAATAAAAGCCATTATTAAACGTGTCAGCTATCCTCATCATTCATACCGAGGGGCTAGCCGAATTTGCCTGATTTAGAATCCATTTCAAATGGTGTATAATAATCGCCAAATTACAGTATTTAATACCAGAAAAAAAATATGTCACAGATACCTACATCTTTGTTTGAGTGAAATTAACGGTTCAACTCGCGTTAAATTGTAATTTGGTCGATGAAAAAAATGTGAAACAGGGTCTACTTCAAGAATATGTTTCGTTTTATTTCCTAATTACCGCACATAATAACAAACAATTGCACTTTATCGCTACAACATAAGGTTCAAGGTTGATTGGGCTTTGACAGTTTCGGGTAGCTTGATGTGCTGGCGTCTGTACCATGAATCTGGCTGAGACCGCAGGAACCCGCTGGATGCGAGAAACACAGAACCAATCGAAGTGGCGGTGCTTGGGAGGCCTATGTCCAGCAGTGGACGTCTTTCGGCTAAAATGATGATGATGATGTCCCATAGTTTATAATATATTATAGTAAATTCAAGGGTTGGTTTCTTGAAATAAATAGATTTTAATAAAATAATCAGACCTGGTTAACCGGGCTAAAAAATAAATCGGCTACCTTAAGGCCCGAACAACCTCGCCTTAACACAACAACATTAAAATCTAATCAAAGCCAGAATATGTCCACAATATTCAAACACAAACTCAAACACAAGACTTGTTTCTGTAGGTACAGCTGCATATTAAATTGACACGACAGCATTCTGGCGAGAATAATTCCCAGTTGCAATTTGAATTTGAATGTCTCGAATGGCTTACGGGGGACTATAATTACATACCTTTTCGCCCGGCGAACTCTTTAATTAGAGGTCTCCCGTAAGACAATATGGCTGGCTCTAATTTGTTACGGTATTTTTTTAAAGGAATAGAAGTTGAGAATGTAATGAAAGGTGGAAGAAAAATGTTAACATGTTTTTTGGATGTTTTAATGGTAAACCGAATTAATGTTTAGATTATTTGTTAATTGATGGTAACAATGGCGGTTTGGTTTTTGTGGTTTGGTATTTGGTGGTGTTTGGTGGTTTGGTGTATTTTGTGGTTTGGGTTGGTGCCTGTTATTGTTTAGTTTTTTAAGCAACTTGGATAGAAATGTATTGAAACGTCCTTACTTTTTATTTGGGCATAGGATTGCGATTTGAACAATAAGGATCGCGTAAAAAGTCCTGAATATCCAAGGACATTATACACACAATAATAAGTATCTATACCAGATAAAGTTTGATAAACAACCTTCTGTAGTAAAACGGAAAAAGAAAGGAAGAAAAAGCTTTTACAAACTATTTTTATAAACAAAGAACTCTATCAGATTAAAACTCAATCCGTTCATACCGGAAAAAAATAAAAGTAACAGACACAAAAATCCCATGCACCACAATAGCATGAATTATTCTATCCAACTACGAATAAAAACTGTTGAGAGTAAACAAGAATCATCGCCAAGTATAGGCGTGATGCCAGCTTACTCTAATATTGATATTCAAAGGGTATTTTCTTGCATTACAAAGGATTTGAATTTTATTTGCAAGCCCCCAGGGGCCTCACATAAAATCTGTCGGGACTTGACGCAGCGCTGACTGGATGAAAATAGAGGTATAAGTATTTTGCGCCGACACTGTCTGTGTTATGCCATCGTGTGTACCGACCCGAATAAATTCAAATTTAGAAAAAAAGCTGTTCTGATTCACACGTTATGGCGTTCGAAAATCTAATTTCAAAAATGACTGCCAGCGCTTTTTTTCTTCTTTTTTTATTAAACCAGCATACGGAATTGGGTTTGGAGCATACTCCTCCAATTAAAATTTGCTAATCGAGTTGCCTAAAAACAATGGACGAGCGGTGACATTAAACAATGAAGGGTACTAAGAACAAATCCAAACCCTTTCGGGCGGTCGGTGCACGAAAACAATTAATATGATTTATGAGAGAAATAAAAACCCTTGAGGCCATTTAGCAGCATTTTTGCTTTAGCAATAGTCGACTTTCGTAATAAAATTTGATTTATAATATATTAAATTTCACAAAGAAAGCGGGAGAATATTGTATTAGCAAAATTGTCGGTAACAATTCGTAAGTATAGGAATTATATACGTTATAAACAGGGCTTCTACTTTCCTACACGTGGTTACCCACGTAAAGGGAAGTAGAAGCCCTGTTCTGTTCTGTATTTTCTTGGCATTTTGAAGCCTCACCGATTCCCTTCAAACGAAGTGGGCAATTTATATATTTACTAGCTGCGCCCCGCGGTTGCACCCGCATAAGTGTCGATCCCGTGGTAATATCGGGACAAAAAGTAGCCTATATGTTAATCCAGGGTGTCAGCTACCGCCATACACAATTTTATCAAAATTGGTTCAGCTATTTGTGCGTGAAGAAGTAACAAACATATAAACGCATACACTCACAAACTTTCGCCTTTATAATATTAGTGTGACAAGTAAAATAAGCAGAGGTGTGGTGGGTACATACTTACTCAAGAAATTTTTTCCGTACTAAGTAGGTATATTTTGTACGTAAAGACCCGGCTTTTTTTCTTTCTAGACAGACATACGTTGCCTTCGTAAAATATTTATTTTAGTTTGGCAATATGCCCATATTATTTATGGTGATAAGTATCGGAAAATACTACCACTAGATTGAAAACCGAGCCGAATATAATTGGAAAAGCGCTAGACGCATAATTTTAAAATATTTATGTTATTACTAGCTGTGCCCGTGACTTTGGTCGCGTCGATGTCGGAAAACAATAATGTAAGGAAGTATCTCTTTAATAAACGTTTTTTTAAATTAAAAGTCAAAGTTACTCCTTATAAGCCAGCTATCTGCCACCGAAAGTCTTGTCAAAATCGGCCCAGCGTTTTTGATATTAGCCGGAAAAAAAAGAAAGACGGCCAAACATTTTAAAAATTGTTTTTATGTGACGTAAAAAAAAAAGACACGGCCGCTTATGCCGCAAAAAACGTATATTTCGAGACTCTCAAGGGAATCAAAATTCATAGGGTACTTCCCGTTGACCTAAAATCATGAAATTTGGCAAGAAGCAAGGTCATGTAGCACAAGTAAAGGAAAAAATCTGAAAAACGTAAATTTGTAGTTACATTAAAAAAAACCTATGATAAACTATTTACATACCTAGAAATTTGTACGGAACCCTCGGTGCGCGAGTCCGACTCGTACTTGACCGGGCTTTTTAGAGTAGTCCGACTTAAGGTATGGTATTATTTTGTATGATTTTTTTTTAGTATCATGTTCAGAGTGTCAACTGCATCCGGTTAGACTGGAAGCCAACCCCAACATAGTTGGGAAAAGGCAGGCAGATGATGTTCAGAGTGTCAACTTCATCTCGATGTCCGTAAAAGTGTTAAAACTTGCCTAACACTTAAATTAAACTATAAAACGTCCAACCACCTCGAAAATTACTACAGAAAACCTACAGTCCATCCACTGCATGTAGATAGAGGTGATCTGTCGTGCAAAGGTCACGTGCCACATAAACACCTCAGTGACCTTTCTTAGCGCAGCGGGTCGAGCGAGCCTTATTTATAACCTACAGAGCTAATGGGTGGTGACATTTTAAAACTTCCTTCTGTAAGAGGGTTAGTTCTGGTTCAGTCAGCTTTGGTTCTGGACTGGTTTAGAAACGGATCTCTCTTTATCTAAAAGAGTATCCATAGAGTTCCTGCCCTTTCTTCTCCATAGGGACTTGCTACGTTTTGGGATGGGTAACTAGCTTCATCATTCTGACTGACTGACCCCTTGACAATTTAAAAGTGGCTGTAAATGGTTTAATTGAAATAAATGCTTTGAGGTTTTGAGTCAGGTACGTAGTACTCGAAACCGGCGTGCGTGTATGACCAAATATTATATGAACATAAACGAGGCAAAAGGAGTATGTAAGGTGGCCTTCTAGTTCTAGTAGTACTCCCAAGGGAACGAGGCGTGAGTTTTTGTTATGTTTATTTGAATTTGAGTTTGACTGTGGAAGGAACCAACCCTTTGGGAGCGAACTGGTTATCCTAAACGCAATCCCTTGTAGTTACAAAAATTCAGACGCAAGGCTTACCCCGCAAGGCTTGCGGACGGCGAGCTATAATAGGCAGCGCGCCGTCCGGTAAGGACCAGGCCCGGGTCGACGCATTTTGTTACACGCGCGCCTCAAAGAGATGTCAGCACTAACTGACGGGGTCCGCTAGGGCCAATGCCTGCCAGGGTCGCGGGTTGTTCGAAAGAGATACCGT
Source organism: Oligia fasciuncula (assembly GCA_963082905.1). NCBI lineage: Eukaryota > Metazoa > Arthropoda > Insecta > Lepidoptera > Noctuidae > Oligia > Oligia fasciuncula. The sequence goes on along the minus strand of OY720395.1, from coordinate 6,135,428 downwards.
GGCCCCTGGCACAGGCAACTGAAGGAACACGGGTGGGTTTTAGTCAGTAAAAGTCTGACACGCCTCGCTCCGCCCAGAGCGGGAGAAGTTATTTAACGACATCTAATCTAACAAAACCATGAAATCATAAAGAAAGACCAGCGCGAGGCCAAAAAGGTAGCAGTGAAATAGGTAATAGAAATAAACCATGAACTTCTCTTTTTTTTTATTTGCTAACCTTTTAATAATCACGCAGTAGTACCTACCTAACTCACCAAGAGGATTGCTCATCACAACAATGTCATCTAAGGTAAAGCTCCTCAAGAGACAAATAAAACTGGGGGTTATGTCTCATAACATAACCGCAACTACCGTTTTAAACTTCATAGGGCGACAACGTTGCATTTAAAGATCGCGAGGTGACTGTTCCTTACGTTGAAATGTTAGAATGTAATAAAAACTGGAGATTCTTAGTTGTAACTGAAGACTGAAGAACTGAAGATGCTGGGTGTTTAGCGTTTCGTCTTCTTTTGTTTTTGGGCTAATTTACGTTTATATAACATTGTCATCATGAGTACCTTCTCAAGTCGTGGTTATGTAATAACAGCCGTAAGGGTCGATCGAAAGGGGCCCCTTAGGGCCGAAGCCTGCCGGGTCAGCGGGATTGACTGAAAGGGTTACCGCTGGCCCGGAACATAAAGGGCTAAGGAAGGAACACGGGTGCGTTTTAGTCAGTAAAAGTGTGACACTCCCTTCCGCTCCACCCAGAGTGTCCCCACTCAGTGTCCCCCACATATTCAATGATTTCCCACCCCAAAAAAAAGGGTCGTTCGAAAGTTTAGCTATGCATGCCGAAATCAGTCCGTGGATGGGTGACGTGGTGATTTTGAAGTGAATACAGAGAGTATACTCTGTTCCATTCGGTCCGTGACGCTGAATCGCGTGTCATCGACGCCAGTTGCTTCTATCATGTAACTCACACCCTCTTTTTTACAAATAAGCATAGCATGATCAGCTTATAATGTTCCCACTGCTGGGATACAGGCCTCCTCTCGGAGAGAGGGAGTGGACTGTAATCCACCACGCGGGCCCGGTGCGGGTTGGTAGATGTCACATGTCTTCGAATTTTTGGTTCTAGGCATGCCAGTTTCCTCACGATGTTTTCCTTCACCGTTTTGAGAGCAGTGGTGATGAAATAATGTAGGTACACAAAGTAAAGCGCCTGTCTGGGACCTATAACTCGTAAGCCGCGGTCGTTACCAATGGGCCACCACTGCTCCTTTTAGGCCACCACTGCTCTCTTTAGGCCACCACTGCTCTCTTTAGGCCACCACTGCTCTCTTTAGGTTAGGCCACCACTGCTCCCTTTAGGCCACCACTGCTCTTTGACCCACCCATGCTTCCTTTAGGCTACCACTGCTCTAACCTAATAGCACACAGCTTTTCCCAATTACAATGGAATCTGAACACGCCTATGATAGCAGGATATATACTGAATCACGTAGTAACAAACAGTAATGCCGTATGCAAATATTAAGCTGGCAGCCGGCGGCCGTGCTGACGATTGATTGAAATACATGGGACAGGCACGAATAGGCATTTATTTATTTATTGCACAATGTACACATACATAGTTATACGCTAGGCTTAAACTAGTCAGTACATGACCCTGTTAGGGCGCAGCAAGATTACTTAAAATTAATAATATTTAAATATAGATTTGAGACTATTTCTGGTAAATTAATTATTTTTCTCATTATCATTAGATATATTGTTTGAGGAAGACATGGCGCACTACCATTTTTTAAAAAATCTAAACTATGGTTTACAAATAAATTATTTTATTTTATTCTACAGAAAGAGAATACCAATAATCCAATATGGTCCAAAACGCCACATACAACTAGAAACAACAGAATAAATCCTTCAACGCGCGTACAAATGTTAGAAAACTGAACTGAAAATTCAATTTCATAGAATGTTAGGCTTCGTATTGAACGGGCATTCCGACAGCTAAAAATACTGTATAGATTGGAATCTAACTGTTCGTCGATGAATTTCTGTTATTTCTCGTATATTCATCGATAGTTTGAATGCGAAAGTTGTTCGTATGCACTAGGTATCTGTTTGTGTGTTTTCTGGGAATAAGTAAAAACGGGCATACTGGATGTAGGAAAGGCTCAAATGGGATTGGGCGGGTCACATCAGCCGTATGCACAATGACCACTGGGCAAAAATCTCCACACATTGGGTGCCTGAAGATGGATGGCGCCGCCGCCGAGACCGGCCCAGAAAGCGATGGCGAGATGACCTGGACGCGTACTAGGGCTGGTTCGAGGTGGCGCCGGAAAAGAGTTCCTGGAAGGATTTGGGGGAGGCCTTTGCCCAGCAGTGGGATAGCATAGGCTAGCAAAAAAAAGGATGTAATCCTGACAGTAATATTTTGCACGTCTCATATAGGTCTTTACTATCGAAAAAAAAAATTGCCTCCTTTCTGCAACTGTTTCTATTATTATACTCACTGTACTGCTAGTACACAGAACCTACTTAATTTATATACCATTGTCTAAATAATTTAAGGGAGATTAATTCTGTACTTTTCAAAAATTTATTTAAAGCAGTAGGAACGAAAAAAAATATCAAAATATTTCTAAAAAAAATCCCGTCCATCAAGTGTGAAACCTGAAAACATTGTAGCTTGCGAAAAAATCATTTAATTAAGTCAATTTTCTTTTAATAGATTCGTTTCACCCATCTATATAGGAAGAACCCTATTGAAAATAGCTGTTTTATTCAAAGTAGTTTTTTATGCGATCAAAAGAGCATTTAGAGTCGTGCACTATTAGATTTTCCAAATTTTTATTTTTTGCGTATTGTTGTGTGGGATGGGAAGAACTAGGCATGCAGAGTCGACCTAAATAAACTGAATTGGGATAAGGGCGGGAAATCATAATGTGTAGCCGACGGGCATAGGATTCGGGCCTCTGAATGAACTGACTTGGTAATTTTCAGTTACTACTTTAATTACCCCAATTATAAACACGTTTAAGGGAACATAGAACAAGAATTATTAGAGATTTAAAATGGCCGGCACTTTACGAGTGCGGCTTGAGACACATCGCGGTCGAGAGTGGACCAGTGGACTTCCCCGCGAGAGGCGCTTGCTCAACAGTGGCGCTAGAAGCGGGGCGCGTGGGAAAAATAGTGGCGTGTGATTGGTCATCACAAACAGTGGCGCCAACCTTTCTAATGCTCCCGCGATCATCAGATTGGATGTTACTAACAGTGTGGCCAACATCATCGTTACTCTTATGGTCGTGGGGTTGCCGCGCTACAAATGTTATTTAGGGTAGACAATCATGATTTACGACTCGAGCAATTTTGAATGCAAACGAAGCCCTCATTTTCGAGCTCGTTACGGGTCGATCCATAAATGATATCTAATGATAAAATATTACTTAAATGATATTTATTTGTATAAATTGGTTTAAAAGAAACACTTAAACGTCAAAAATAACTTGTAATTTAAAACTCGATGTTTTCCTATGTGACTACTACGATTAGGTATATTACTATCAAAACGAAAAAAAAATAATTAAAACGCTTTAGATAATATATTTTAAAACCCAACCTGTTAACGGTAATCGTGATTCAGACGGCGTTCATCGCATGCGGCTGTGAATCGATACAACCGCGTCCGGCTTCCGGCTGTCAGTCGTGCCGGACAGGCCGTCCGTAATTGCACGTGTCAGTGCGAACGATACCAATTTATTCTGTCACCTGCTAATAGGCTGGCTAATAATACCTTTTGAGGTTATTATGAGTGTTGACCTGTCTAAATTGGGGTTTAAATGATTGTATCCGATTTGTGGGGATTTCACACTTTGCATAAAGGTACAGTCAACAAGAGATAAGTACGCAGGATCGTCGGAAATAGTTGAAGTTTAGTAAGAAACCGATGGATGTTCTCAATTCAAATTAAATTTCAGTCGACAACATCCATCGGTTTCTTACTAAACTTCAACTGTATTCGATGATCCTTATCTCTTTTGTTGACTGTACATTACCGTGATAACTTAGGGCCTGTGCACACCACGTTTTTTAAAATGCGATGACGCGCGTTTCAGAAACGTGTGTCGACGGCGCGCTTTTATCCTACAGAGCAGTGCCTGTTAGTATCTGACTCGCGTGCGTATCGCGTCTGTATCGCTACAAATGCGCGTCGTGGTGTGCACAGGCCCTTGTGTGAAGTGAGCGTGGAGTGAGCTATCAATAGTGTCAACTCCTAGCAAAAACAAACTCACTTCAACTAAGTTTTCACGGTGAGATTTTTACAGAATCGACCGGCTAGATACATTTAGATTTTACAGCATTACCTAAATATTCCTCAACGCTTCTACCAACCACCTTTTACCTCATTACAACCGTAAAATTACATAATATGTAAATACAAATTTAATAATGCCAGCGATAGTGACCGTAGCTGAGGCATCTGGACAATACACTACGGTATGCGGACAGGCGGTTTACGAGCGGCCCAGTTTAAAACACTCCAGCCCTAGTTATGTGAATGAACAATGAAAATTTCAATCATTCTACTGTAATTGCTTTAGTGTTGGTGTTGTCGCTTTTTGGACAGAAAAAGGGAAATTATAGCTACATTATTGCAGTAAAAATACCTATTGTGGGATTGTAAATGAACTTTTGGCCGCAGGAATCCGCTGGAAGCGAAAAGCACAGGATCGGTCAAAATGTACTCTATCTAAATGGACTCGGCCCAGAATTCGGCTACTTTTTTGCGCCTTCACCAGCGTCCAACATTTAGGCCCCCCCCCACATTAGGCGTGCGCCGGTCGCGAGCGTTCCTCGAACGTGTGCCCGACGTGCGCGCCGCGCAGTGAAATTGACTGCGGCGCGCACGTCGGGACACGCCGGAGGAACGCTCGCGCCCGGCGCATGCCTAATGTGGGGGGGGGCCTAAATGTTGGACGCTGGTGAAGGCGCAAAAAAGTAGCCGAATTCTGGGCCGAGTCCATTTAGATTGCTATCGACACGCTAACAAGAAGACCGCGGGGCGCAGCTAGTTTTAAATAAACCAATTACAGGCACTTTTCAAATTGTCAAGGGGTCGGTCAGTCAGAAACCTGAAGCTAGTTGCCTATTCCAAAGCGAAGTAGGTACCCATGGAGAAGAATGGCTAAGAAACTCCTATGTGCAGCAGTGGACGTCTTACGGCTGAAATGATGATGAGATGAACTTTTCGGCGATAGGTTAATAACATCTAGTTTAAGTCATGCTTACCAAAAGGCAGGCAAACTTTTAAAAAAATTTGCTATTCAAAAATGACAGTTGAGATCGACCTTTTTTTGGTCAACGTGACATTATATAATACAGACGCCAAGCACATCAAGCTATCCGAAACTGTAAAATTTTTCCAATCAACTTTGAACCTTATGCTTTACCGATAAAGTTGAAAATCTATTAAAGAAATTTAACAGATTGTAGTAGCTTGATGTGCTGGCGTCTGTACATGTACAGGGTTATTGGTAAAACATTAACAACCTCTTAAGAGGTCATTGTACTCATCATTATCTGCTCTCAAATTACGATGTTCATTTTTTATTTACTTTACTTTTTTACATACTTTTTTGACCTAATCTCTTTATTACTTGACATTATGTACGGACAATTCAAATTTTTCATCTCTTTATTAGTGGTTGTAATGGGAATCATATCACTAGGTTTTATTAGGTTTTTATTTTATCCTTTTGATAGATTCTTATTTTGTAAATGTGAGGACTTTGTAGGCCTTGTAGACTTTAGATCTGTAGACCATTGTTTATCTTATCAAGTACCTGATACTTGTTGACAGGCCTACGCTATCCTCCCATACCTACTGTAATTTGAAAATATTGTAAAAGCCAATTATTTTTAAAAAGAGTAACCGTGGAGTTTCTTGCCGGTTCTTCTCCATAGGAAACGACCAATTGGAACCGTGCACCTAGCTTCTGACGTTTCATAAGTGCCCATGTAGGCTTATGTGAAATAAAATATTTTGATTTTGATTATGAACAACTTTAACTGTGGGACCAAACCAGAAATCGCAAAAAAAAAATCAGCTTTTCCCTACATTTATGTTCGTATAACTCGTCAAAATGTAGGGAACAGCTGTTTTTTTTTACAAATCGGACTGTTCAGGTGATGATGTAACCACCTACATATTTCTCTTGTACGCACGTTCACAACAGTATAGTTCGTCACCCAACTCAACATCGAAAACCAAAATAACTTCTAGAAAATGTCTTTACCACGACATTTCTGTAAACTTAGCTCAAGAAAAAACCACGCCAGCTTCAGTTTCCTACTTGTCATTATAATGCAAATGAAATAAAACTGAGGTAGAACTTCTTACAGTAAGAAAAGTACGAAGTCTTCAAAAGACTTACTTCTGATTCCATACATATGTGTATGTATAATGGGTGATCATATCCAGCGGGGTAGTTGTGTAATACGATAACAGTAGCAATGGCTTTCATTTTGACAGTTCAACAACATTAATTGCGTTATTTACGTTGTTTAGCAGACAATGTTTTGTTTTGTTTAAACATATGAAGCAATGGATTAGCAATCACAACATGCTTTGAGGACTGTCTGTGTTATTGTCGTAGTGTGTAGCGACCCGAATAATTTCAAATTTAGAAAAAAGGCTGCTCTGATCACACGTTATGGCGTTAGAAAATCTAATTTTAAAACGAATTCAAGCGTTTTTTTTTAAACAAGCGTACGGAATTAATTGAGTTTGGAGTATACTCCTCTAATGAAAATTTGCTAATCGAGTTGCCTTAACACAATGGACGAGCGGTGACATTAATGAAAGAAAAATATTTTATTTGGGACACGCACAGGAAATACGTTACAAAGCCACAATAAAATTTAAAACTAACAAAGCTACATTAAAAACAAAAAAAAAAAAAAGAACTGTGCGAGGCCAAAAGACTGTTATCTCAGCATAATGCTGCGATATTTAAAAAATAGGTAAATACCGCAGCGCTGGTATTCTAATGGGGCACGAAGGGCTGTTGGGTAGCAAGAACAAATTCGATATCCGTGTCCAAACCCTTCCGGGTGGTCGGTGCACTTAATAATAGGTGATCATATCAAATCGTCTTGTCCAGTAGCAATATGACTATTGTCATTGTCATCATCACAATATGCTTTGATTGAAGCATTTGTAATGGAGCTGCGAGGGTTCATTATAACGTTCACAGCATCTCAATCAAATGGTCATAGATAAGTTAGGTAGATATAGTATATGACATTATTGCAGCCAATGTTAAACATCTGTAAGATGTATAAATTTAACGGTGTTTAATGTCAGAATTGCAGATGATGGTTTAAATCTGACTTTTGTAAATAAGATTTCTTAGTAAAGAAATCTATAGACCTATCTAAAAATGAGGACTGCCTAAATTTGGTATCTCATATATAATTCGTAGCTTTTAAAACGGCCAGTAGGTATAATTTCTTGAACCATTTCGATTTGATGATATATTTTATTTTGTGTTTCGCGAACTGTGTACAAATAAACTTTATTCTTTCTTTCTTTCTTTATATACCATCATCTACCTAGCCTTTTATTATAATAATATAATATAATACAATTACGTAATCTCCCTACCACCCCGTAATCATCTAAAACTTCAAACTATACAAATTCACTAAATAGTTTACATACTGGCAACACATTATTAATTTAATATCGAAGCACTTCAACAAATTATTCTCGAGCACCTACATTTATATCGTTCAGTAAATCTGTTTGTAGACCACAGATAATTTTAATTGTCGGCAGTACTATAATTGAAACAGCAGTCATTATGCATATCACACGCTCCACTAGGCTTATCGAATGATCGGAAACCATTAGCAAATAATCTGCCGGCGTAATTATCCTAGTTGGCCTTTCACACAAGAATCCAATAATTATGATTCTGCCTCGTTGATTCAACGTAGACTTGGAATTTTAGAATACGTTCTTTTTTTATAAATGATAAATGATTTTATTTCTGTAAGTAGGTTTGTACAAACACTTTTACACATCAATAATTTTTTTTTTTAAACTAGATGAGGTCGGCATATAAGCCATGGACTTCTTCTTAGTGTGTCGATGGCAAACATGACACAAAAAAAAATAACATACATAATAACCTATAATGTTCCCACTGCTGGGACACAGGCCTCGTCTCAGTGAAAGGGAGTGGGCTGTAATCCACCACGTGGGCCCAGTGAAAAAAAAAAAAGAAATAATATATAGTTTTTTAAACTTGTTTGGCCCAAAATTCAGCAACGCGGATACCGTTCGCTGATGCAGTCATTACTCACGTCACATTAGCTCACGTGTGCAGGTGACAGGGCTTGCGGTGCAAGATTGGAGGTAAGCCATTGTCTGTGGAGAGACGCCGCATACACACCGGAGGTCTGAGCCGTCATTGAACCCCCACTTGTGGAGGATGTTCGTGCCTGCTTGGGTACAAAGTCTATTTACGATTTTCCAAGTAGGCCTCAGTAACTTGTGCCCGGATGGCTCTCTGATAGTTCAATAAAAAAAAAATAAGAGGTTTAAGGAGCTCTAGTCAAAGAACACATTTTCTTGTGGAGGGGCCATCGGCTAGACTCACGCACTCAAGAAAAAGCCACGGACTGAACCAGGAATTCAATTGTAAATTCTTGGCGAATAAAATTGGTTTACTGTAAAGTCGTTCTTTCTAAGCATTTGACATTTCTTAGACACCAGTTAACTACGACAAAAAAAAAAGAATTTTTACAACTTAGATGAGGTCGGCGTTTCCTACCTCATCTCATCAGCAGTGATGCTCGCGAAGGCGAAGGAGGAGGCGGAGCGCGTGAGGGAGCGGCAATCCTTGCGCCCTTACGCCCCCAGCCGCCGCAGAAGACGCCCCGGGCTTCGGGAGTCGATAGCCGATTCCCGGCCACCGTAGGCGCGGGCTTGCGGGCGGCGAGCAATGGGCAGCTCGCCGTCCGGTAAGGACCAGGCCCGGGTCGACGGCGCGTTGTGTTCCACGCGCGCCTCAAGGAGATGTCAGCACCAACTGACGGGGTCCGCTAGGGCCGATGCCCGCCGGGGTCGCGGGTTGTTCGAAAGAGATACCGTGGCCCCTGGCACAGGCAAGTGAAGGAGCACGGGTGGGTTTTAGTCAGTAAGAGTCTGACACTCCCTTCCGTGAAGACCTGAGATTGTTGTCTGATATGGTCTTTTCAGAAAAGAACCACACAGATTGAGTGGGCCGGTCCAGTCAGTGCACGTATTTGTCAGTGATATAAGATAAGTGTATAAACAATTAAAAAAATAAATGGCTCATCTGTCACTGTGAATTATAGAATAAAAACAGTCAACACTAATTTAGTAATCTAGATGCAAAGCAGTACAAGTTTTATAGTACTCTTTGTGTCTACATACTGCATTTAAATTCATATTTCATACAAAGAAAACTTTAGGAGGTGAATAATAATGCAGCTAAGAGCGGTCTCGCATGCTGGTACTTTTTAGAAGCTAAAGCCAAGATTATGACAATTTTAATGTTGATGAAATATTAGTTAAGTGAATGAAGGCGCAGTGAGATTTTTGGTAACTTTACTATAAAATATTTGATATGAGATTTTGGACTGTAACCGAGGGGCCCGTGGCTAAATAATAACAGCCGCACAGGTCGATCGATCAGGTTAAGCTACGCTTACCGCGGTTGGTCTGTGGATGGGTGACCATCTTTCAATACCGAGACCCCTTCGTGCTTTGGAAAAGCACGTTAAGCCGTTGGTCATTTGGTTGGCTGTCATTCGTGGATCTTGGACAGTCGTTACGGGTAGTCAGAAGCCCGAAAGTCTGACAACCAGTCTTACCAAGGGGTATCGTATTACCTAGTAACTGGGTTGTGGAGGTCAGATAGGTAGTCGCTCCGTGTAAAATACTGGAATTCAGCTGCATCCGGTTAGACTGGAAGCCGACCCCAACAAAGTTGGGAAAAGGCTAGGCAGATGATGATGATTTTGGACTGTAACAAAAAAAAACAGTTTTTTCGGTTTCATCGTCATTATCAATGCCTGCATTGTTGCCACCCACTGCAGAGTAATGGGTATTCTCCCCTTTGATCCATGCTTCCCTGGGCTATGCGAGTCCCATCCAGGCATTCCACGAGATCTTCTGTAGGCACTGCTGGCCCTAATTAAAAACTGACATTTCCAATGACACACTAAAAAATAAAATCGCCCAGTTCAAAGCAAGTCTGTCACAAAGAGCAATTCTACAATTTGCATTTCACATTGCTCAGTGTAAGTTAAATTTGCACAGATATGAAAAACGTCGCCCGCCTTGCAATTCCTCTGTTATGACTTGTCTGAGATAATGCCAAATGAGGAATGCAACTATTTAATGCTGGAGTGTTAGTTGGAACTTTGAAGGCAGACTTACTCGTGAAGTACTGTATATAAAGTGGATTGTTATAATAATAATTGGCTTTTGTGTGATAGGGGTTTTATTGTCTCTAATAAAACACAAGTCATACATAACTGTGTTATTCAAATATTTACGTAGGTAGGTAGTTTATTACGGTAATATTTGGCAGTTCGCAATGACAATAGAAAGTTCACGTGAAGTTTTACAGGTTTCGTGATAAAAATTAGACCGTTGTCCCACTTTTTTTTTATTGTGATACGTCTGATATTTTATTAAAATAATGTCATATTGAGCCTCCATTTTTTTTAAAGCAAAATTCTCTTATGCTTTTTCAAATGTGATTCGTGATTGATTGGTGTGATGTGATTGTGATTCTAAGTGATTTCATTGGTTTTTGTTATTTATAACAGCCTTTTTTTTTTTCAACAAGCTGTCACGAAATCCATCCATACTAATATTAGATATAAATGCAAAAGTGTCTGTTACCTCTTCATGCTTAAACCGCTAAACCGATTTAGATGAAATTTAGTATAGAGGTAGTTTGAGTCCCGGGAAAGGACATAGGAAAGTTTTTATTTTATTTTATTTATCTATTTATTTCAGGCATCAAGGCCCATATAAACACATACAATACAATATTAATATTAATTTTATCGCGACATTCACACGGGATCGAAACTTATGCTCGTGAAATCGTTGGGCGCTGCTAGTATAATAGCGAAAGTGAGTTTGTTTGTTGCGCTTTCACGCTTAAACGGCTGAACGGATTTAGATAAAATTTGGCACATCGATAGACCATGACCTAGATCAGGACTTTTTATATCGATATTCTCACGGGATCGAGACTTATGTGGGTGAAACCGCGGAGTGCAGCTAGTTAACTATAAGTCCAGATTTCTTCACAATGTTTTCTTTCACTGATGTGAGTAATATCCAAGATAAACTCAGCACCAAGATTAATCAGTCATTAGACCCAGTAAGATGTTTCGGCATTGATATAATAATCGCATTACCTACCTACCTACTTTGAAACAATATTGATTGATGAAAGCAATAATCTACGAGATGCTTACCGAAATCCTGTATTATGTCTACTTGAATACGGTACATAATACGATTCGATCACATAATCGCCTCTGATGATATTCCATTGTTTTGTATTCAGTGGGGAATGAGATGTACGAATCAGTACAGTCACGAGCACCAATATGTCAACACTTGGCAACTTTAAATTGCGATTTTTTTACGAAATAACGAATTCATGAGATACAGCCTGGTGACAGACAGACAGTCGGACAGTGGAGTCTTAGTAATAGGGTCCCGTTTTTACCCTTTGGGTACGGAACCCTAATAGCATAACAAAACCTAACACTTGTTTGTCTGTTTTGATTTGAACAACAAATGTTTGGACTTGTCTTGACTTGAGTTAGTTTCGATGTATCTTCTCAGATTAAGATAGGAACACGTTCCTTCTAGTTCTTCTTCTTCATCTTATCTAGTTTTTTTAAATCTTTTTTGACGTGTAAAAGTATGTATTATGATTGATTCTGAAGGTTCTAAGTGCGGTGACTAGAGGCTAAGTTCGATATGGTTTGCTTGAGGTTTCATTATATTTTAAGAATATTAAGTACCTACAAGAGGAACATCACACACAATATTTTAACTGACTTCAAAAAAGGAGGAGGTTCTCAATTCGACGGTATGTTTTTTTTTTTTGTGTGTTTGTTACGCGATTACTCCGCCAATTATGGACTGATTTTCAAAATTCTTTTTTTGTTCGAAAGGGTATACTCTCGAGGTGGTCCCATTATCATCAAGTTGGAATCTGATGAGAGGATCCCATGGAAATCGAGGGAAACCCTCAAATTTTATAGGCAAAGCTATAGCGATTTGGGTATTTTTTAAAGTAGCTTGAGCATTTGCTCTCGGAAATCAACATTTGGTAAAGTGGAGCTGATGATGAAGACCACAGATAGCCATCGGAACTACTCAATGGCAAATATTTCACGGGTTGCGATTCGATTACTTTAATATAATTGCTAAACGATTTATCCTCGTCAAAATGTGTATGGTGAGTGGTTGTTGAGGAGTTCTCCTGGTTCTTACTAGGAGAACTCCTCAACAATTAACGTCCCTGCATCGGGAAAAGCAATATTTTGTAAAAGGTGATGAGCAGTTGACATTAGGCTATTCTAATTTAGATATTATTACAAACTGACCCACTAAAAAGTGAAAAATAAAAACTTTTTTACAAAAAAAAAAAAACAACCGACTTCCAAAAAACACTATAAAGTGAAAAATAACTTTAATTTCGGAAGTCGGTGGCAAAAAACTAAAATCAAAGACACCGACTTCCGAAATTAAAGTTATTTTTCACTTTATAGTGTTTTTTGGAAGTCGGTTGTTTTTCAGACCCAAGTTGTAGCAGGTTAGACATGAAAGCTAAGATAAATGGTGGATTTTTATTATCATAAACATTCTTACCTTAGTTCTAAAGCTAAGTCGCTACTGTCTAAATGTATCGAAACCTCATAAGAGTGTAGACGACACGGCCTAGAAAACAAGACAAATAAAGAAAGAAGGAAAGAAAGAAATAAAATACGTTTATTTGCGGTAAACATGACGCAATAAAGAACATAAACAAAAAAAAATAAGAAAGGGTTGGGGGAAACATGCGTCACATCCACGCAAAACGGCTATCGCTCAGCATTATGCTGCGACCCTATGCAACACAGAGCCCCAGCGTAAATCTTTCTTTGGAATACGCTCCTTCTAAACATCAAGATGGTTATCAGTCGGTTATCCTTTAAAGTGAAAACACGTAAACATTCGAATTATCCCAGCGCTGAATTGCTGGATTCGTTTTCTCCATATCTATCGATATTTTTCCTGACAATGTTTATTTTCGAACATATGATAAGTATGTATCGTTATACATAATATGTTATGTATGTATTAGTATTTATTCTTTTTTTTATTGTGCACCTGCCATGTTTTGTGTCTGCATCACCCAAAGGTTGACTGGTATAAAACTGCTTCAGCCATTAGATCCGTCTTTCTTACAGTATTTTTTCTTGTACATAAAGGTTTAATAAATAAATAAAATAAATCTTTATCTTTTATAAATAAAAATAACATTAAGTTGGAAATGCGGTTCACGCCTACTTCCTGTCAAGTTAATTTATTGAAAGCCTAAAACAACTGTCGAATGTCGGACAATTCCAGCAGGCTTAGGTGAAGACGGCGCGTCATGAATTCTTTAGCAGTACTGAAATATAATATGTATTAAAAAAGGCTTTTTCAGTACAACCAATCATAAAAACTTAACGTTAAGGCCAGGGTTTTATTAATAGCAATAATAAATAATTTTCTAGGAATAAATTCGGCAAATATAATTTAATAAAAATAAAATAATGAAAACCCTAAAAATGGTCACTTACAATACAATAAAATTAGATGTACAGTAGGCCGCGCTTCAGCGGTAAGACATAGAAAAAAATGCTGAATGGGCCTGCTCTTGAACTCGATTACGCCTGATGGAAAGCGATGGATGAGGTCTATGATGGAACGAGCGTGCCCAGAAGATGCCTAAGGCACTGGAACTCCCACGTATCGACGAAACACAGCAGGCTGCTTGACGCCGGACTTCGGTGGGAGGATGGTTGCAAACCAGACAGACGTTAGCCCTACCACCGCAAGGGGAGAATTGGCCAGTCAAATAAGGTGTTGGGTGTGACTGTCCAGGATGCGCCGAGCTGTCGGTTCAGTTGAGTAACTGGCGGAACAAACTGCGCTACACGAGGAGGCTTCTTCATACATCCCAAAAACTTTGAGCTTGACCTAGCCTATAGTAGCATGGAGTTTGAATAGATTAAGAGGTTAGATTATACTGGCTTTGTTGCCACTCAAATACAAAATACTAATCTAAAAGTCCTCTGTAATAAGTATAACCTAAGTAATTTAAAAGTCCTCCTTCATTTTCAAGTAGGAGGCCGATCATCACAGTTATTAAATAAAATTATTAAGATTTTCGTGGAAAATGCCTTCGCACAATCTCAGGAAAATTTGGCAAAAATGCTTTCTTATTGGCTCCTCAGACCTATAAAGGAAAATGTCTTCCAATTTTGGTCAAGGTTTTTGAAGAATGCTTATGAGATCCTCAATTACTTCCCTATCCATAATTTCATTTTATCCAATAAATTAAAAACCGATGTTTTTATACCTACTATAAATTATACTATAATTATTTTATATATTTATACATTATGTACATCGTGCCGCTTTAATAGCGACATTAAATTAACACACAAATACGGTTTCATGTTTTCGTTTTATGAACATATTTTCTCATTCCATTAAACATTATTATTTATTTGTTTAGGTATATATTTTAGCATTATGTATTTATCTAAGTATACTTAAATATTGTAATTGTTTTTCATTATAATTATGTTAGTTGTCCACGTTTCTTTTACATTTCTGCTTTCGCTGAAAGAAATTTCTTAAGAAATAAGCAGCATCTTTGTTGTACGTCTGTTTTACTGTGGTCTGTGTGTTTATAAAAAAAAAATGCAGTAGAGGTTTACAAAATAAATCCGTGAAAAGATAATTAATCAACTGAAATATATGTCAATTTATTAAAAAGTTTTTCATAGAGAATCGGCAGTTCATATGAGCCTGCAATTACAAGTATGTTTTCTAAACTTAGCAATAAAAGAAATATAACCTTTTCTAAAAATAGGATTAGGTATTCATCGTGTGAAAGTCAAAGAGAACAAAACTAAACTTAAGTTATTTAAAGCTACAACAGGAAGGTCAACAAGTATTTTCTATTTTAAATTCTGGTCTTTCGCCAAACCTACATTTAAACCTTTTCTAAATTGTTAGACTCAACATTCAAGCCTAAAACTAACAACTAGAAACTTACTAACCGCAACTTACAACAATAAATATCTTTGAAACATATCCTAAACAATTATACAGATATTATCTTAGTGTAGTTATATTTGTTTTCAAAACAATTAATTTCAAGTTTAACTTACACATGTATACCTACATTCTAAATGTAAACCGAGAATAACACAAGCAATTATGGCCCTTTACATATGTGTAACAAGGTTTAAAGTAGAGTGTAGTTTTTAACCATCCCATTGATTGTGTGGAAGTCTTTACCTCTACGAGGTAGAAGTTCTTAAGAAAGACAAACTTGGAATCGATTTGTCGGACTACTTTATAGTTTTGTGATATAAAATGATACCCGACTACTTTGTAGCATTTTGTAGATAGTATTTATTAGTCTGTGGCCTGAGACTAGTTTATTTTCAATTTCAATTTTAAAAGCTGGGATTTCTGTTGAAGATATCTTGGTTGCTTTGTAATTTGAACAAATAATGACGATATAATAAGGTCTGTCATAAGGCTGTATCTTTTGAACAGTAATAGGTAGATACTTAAAATTTTATTACAGCTATGGCCGCTATAACAACAAACAATAAAAATAAGTAAAAACTAAAGAGGTTTCCCTATACAAGAAACTTGTTCTTTTTTAAATATACCGTTCGGTGGTACAGAACCTTTAATGTTGGCCGGTTTTTTTAACAGACTTATACAGAGCAAACTAATTTAACGTAATCGAATAAACTGTACTTAACAGATTTTGTCTCAAATAAAAATATAATTATGAAAGTTTCATGATCAAATCAAATCGCATTTGGAACATTAAACCTCCCCTTTATCAAAATGACAGCTGTCACTCGTAATTATTTCTCGCAGTGGCCACATAGCGAGATATATATCACACATATAGGGCACATATGAGAATATAATTTAATGACACGATCTCACTATGTGCCAGAGCAACACGGTATTACATTGTGCAGAGTTACAGTCATTCACTAAGTTTCAGTTCAAGTTGACGTGTTACTGGGTCCGGCCCGGGGTCGAGGGTTTGCCTTTAATATAAGCATAACTGGTTACTCTGGATTACCCCTTCGGAGAATACAATCGTGATGCTTTGTTGTGTAAGAATTTTAGACATGGTTTTGTTTAATAAATTGGCTGCGGCACCGCTCGCTTTGCTCGTTCGCTCGACTCGTGCGTTGTTGGTCACAGTTTTAACCAGGGGGGGCACATTTAACACTGTCATCATTTCCATTGACGACAGCGACATCCGACAGTAAAATTGTAAAAACAACAAAAAAATTATAATAAATAAAAAAAAAAAAAAACGAAGTTTGGTGGGTTAAAAAAAATTGGCAGCCATCTTGTCTTGTTTGTCAAACAAATGTCATTGTCGCCGGCCATCCGCCATTGTCAATTCCGGTTTTCCCGACGTTGATGCGCTTACCGAAATTCCAAGTTTAACTCAGTTATTTCTGTTATAATTGTTACTTGTTACCTACTGTTATTGGTTTTGTTAAGTTTTGTTGCTACTCATAGTAATTAGTAATAAGTATGCATATTAATAAGAGTAGCGAGTCAATATACGAGAGAATATACGAGATATTAAGCATTGAATATCTATAGGCAGGTGTATATTTATACCTATAGGTAGGTGTATAGCCTTAGTTCACCCACCAAACTCAAGGTGGCAGCACTTTCCATACATGCAAATTTTACCACAGATTTGTTACTCTTTTCTTCTATAGTTACTTTACTCTTTGGTTTTAACCTAACCGTCGGTGTACCCGCTAGCGTGTAGCTTAGTTACAGCGTATTATATTATCTGTGGTTACAGCGACCTTCTGTGAGAAAAGGTCAGTTAATTAAAAAGAGGTTAATTTTTTTGTAAAGTGTGCTTCCTTAGAAGCCCAAAAAGTTTTAAGGGATCATTAATTTAAAAAAAAGCGTACGTCATTAGACGACCAATAAGTTTTAAGAGGATCAGTAAACTATTGCATCTATTTTTTTTTATTTATATATATTTAAGTCGACACGAAAGCGATTGTCAATCAACACAACTTCTATAGGTAATCACAGAAACTAGCTAGGTTCTCTAACCCGTCAGTAGTTGTACATATCTGTATTTTAGTACGCACTCCGCAGTCATGAGAGGCACCCTATTGATTTATTTGAAACGGTACGCGGTACGGTGGTACGACGGTACGCTCAAACACGAGATAAAACGCGTAACATTACCGTGCACCTAATGTTATGAGAACGCTTGATAATTACATGTAGGTAAGTCTCAAAGACAACGCTTCATTAATTATATAGCTACGTACTTATTTACTAGACGTAGGTATGTTGGTAATATACACAAGTATATTAAATAACAAATGAACATGCAAATGTTCATTTGTTATTTAACACTTTGTGTGACACTTAACGCCCCTCAACGTAGTAGATAACAATAAAACTTCTATTGTGTCTCGTTGTGTCCTTCAATGTGTTAAGTAGGAAATTGTTTTATTTTATTCATGTGAAATCAATCAAATAACAGTACCTACAAAAAAAAGCAAAATTAATTTTATGTAAATAAATTGGATTCATATTAGGATGATAACACCAAAGTCTATAGAATAGAATACCTACTCTTATACACCATCATCATCTGCCTAGCCTTTTCCCAAATATGTTGGGGTTGGCTTCCAGTCTAACCGGATGCAGCTGAATACCAGTATTTTACATGGAGAGACTGCCTATCTGACCTCCACAACCCAGTTACTGAGTAATACGATTCCCCTTGATAAGACTGGTTGTTAGACTTTCGGGCTTCTGACTACCCATAACTACTCTTTAAACACCACTTACCATAAATATTACAGATATAAATGTAGATATTTCCCATCCCATCCCAAATTCAATATTTATGCTCTGCCCATGCTAAGAATCTTCGATCCACTAACAATCGTCTTCTACGATGTCCTTCTCACCGTTCTGGCTTCATTCGGTCTTCTTTCTTTGTCCAAGCGGTCTTTCTTTGGAATGCGCTCCCTCTGAACATCAGGATGGCAACCAGTCGGTTATCTTTTAAAGTGAAGGCACGTGAACATATCCGTCAAAAGTTGGCCGTTACATCTCAGCGCTGATTTGCTGGATTCGTTTTCTCCTCTACCGATAATTTGTTTCTCCTCAAAGATTTTGTTTATATGTATGTATGTATGTATGTATCTATCTATGTATTAGTATTTATTCTTGTATTTTATAGTACCTAATTTCCCAGCTATTTATCCCTTTAGTTGCACCTGCCATGTTTTGTCTCTGCATCACCCTAAGGTTGACTGGTAGAAAATGCCTCAGGCATTAAGTCCGCCTTTGTATAGTATTTCTTTTACTTGTGCATAAAGTGTTAATAAATAAATAAATAAATAAAATAAATATTTTACACGCAATAGACGATTTTACCATTAAAAGCGATATTTAAAGACAACCTTAGACTTTATTACCTTACTTGGAATTGTATAAATAAACTATTATTTTGGAATTTCCATGTTCGATAGTTTCAGTAAGATTTCAGAGCTCCATTCAAATAATGCTAATAATAAAATTGCTATCTTCAAAAAGCGCAAAAGATTTAAGTTCAACCACAAGATTGAACCTTTTAACAAAAATACCAGTAGATATTGTAATATTGCTGATATTTTCAAGTATAAAGTTTATCTATTCAAAGCTAAAATCTTGTTAGACAAAATGTCAAGTATTACGATGAGTTCTGCATATAAATAACGTTGTACGCTAGCAAATCTCACTTATCCGATGAAGCATGCTAATCAAAGAAAATAACTCAAGTATCAAGTTTTACATAATATTACTTGCATCTTTGTTAACTCCTTTTTTGTTGTACAGACGCCAAGCACATCAAGTTACTACCATCTGTCAAACTTTAATAGATTTTCAACTTTATCGCTATAGCCTTAGGTTCAAAGTTGATTGGGAAAATTTGACAGTTTCGAGTAGCTTGATGTGCACATAGGTACTTGAGGTTTGTCACGACTTGATCAGTATGTATTTCTGATTCTCCCATACAAACTTCAAGACCTCTTATCACGTTTTTAGGGTAACCAAGTAAGTTTTGAAAGTAGGCCAAATTCATCATCATCTTCTTCCTGCCATTGTCCCATGCTACTTGTGGTCGGCGCAGCTCATTTTTTTCTTCCATTGTCCTGTCAACCGTCACGTATCATTCACTCCCTTCTCATTCATATCATGCCAAGGCAAGAAGGCCAAAAGAAATAGGCCAAATTATTGACAACTTTATTAAGGGCTGATTTTTCCAACACCAGACAATTTTATGCGAGGAAAAATTTTGAATTTTTGACAGTTCTTCCATACAAAAACTGTCAGACGTCAATTTTTTTCGACGAATTAAAAATATTTGTCGATTGATAAATAAATGAAAACAGTTGAACTGCTGTCTCTTACGCAGTAGGAGAGAGCAGTTAGTATTTTGTTATTAGCCAACAGTGGGAGGCGGTTGCCTTTTTCTTGGACATAACCCTCGTCGCCTTATTTTAAGCCCAGGTTAGCACCGGTGTTTTACCCGCGGCCATTTTTTTTTGCGCACTGGATTTTCATCGTACTGCTTAGCACCGAGAGTTGAAAATCCTACGGTGTGTTTTTTGACGCGCTGGGGATGCGCTCTATTGGATTCTCAATGCTCGGCTCAACAACGAGAGTTCAAAATCCACTGCGCGATAAAATCCCGTCACGATATTTCTACGTCCGTGCAAACGTGGGCTAAGTAGGGCCTTTTCTTTACCATATCATACGGAATCGTTACATTATAAGCTAGCTCTTACGTACCATCATTCCTATTTAATAATTCAGGCGTGTAAATAACCTTTTCGTCCGTGCCATATAAGTGAATTAAATCACGTACCTACATTAGTTGATTTAGGTGAACTCGGGCTTAGTATAATTAAAAACTTTATATTAGCTATTCAGATGTGGTGAGAGCTCGCGGATTTAATTGTGTTAGTTTTTTCATTTAATTTTTGGTTAAAACGGTATGCAGTGTGCACGTAATTTTTTAAGAATGTTACGTTCT
This sequence comes from Oligia fasciuncula, assembly GCA_963082905.1. Classification (NCBI taxonomy): domain Eukaryota; kingdom Metazoa; phylum Arthropoda; class Insecta; order Lepidoptera; family Noctuidae; genus Oligia; species Oligia fasciuncula. Next base: position 6,114,990 of record OY720395.1, on the reverse strand, counting down.
TTTGTTTTTCAATCTCGGGAACTTTTGCATTAACCTTTTACCACATGTTACCCCCTTACTTATAAACGTTGTATAGCGTGTGTATATTTACACAAAGCTTTGTCTTCTTCTTTTGAAAGTCAATTTACTGACGATTGCAAGAGAGAAATCGGTGAGTAACTATATTCATCTGATATAATACGTTTATAAGTAAGAGGGTTAGAAGAGATATTTTTATGTTACAGGTTCGCTTTTAAAAATGTAATTAGAGCTTTAATATTGCTCTTACAGGGACAGCGTGATGCAAAGCTGGCAAGACAGCTGTTCCTAACAAACGTCACTATACATAGGTACTCATGCATTGGCAAACAGAAAATAAAGTTCTTCAATCCAGTCATACCTACCGATGACCTGAAAAGTAAGGAGCAAGAGTGGCCTATAAAGACCTTACTTACTACGTACATACTACTGAAAGTTTTTTTGCGAAAAAAAAAAAAACTCGTATTACATCTGTTATTTTTCTAAAAGTCCTTCATACATACAAATTTTCTATACAGAGACAAATGTTCATCCATATAAAACGAAATCCGGCACGGTAACGGCTCAGGTGCTCTGCCGGAAGGCAAGCCCGCGTCACTGAAATTATGACGTCACTGATTTACAGCTCACTTTTGTTTTGTTCAGCCAAAAACGTACTAAAATGTGTTGGATTCATAGCGCAGATTTGTATTTTAGTAAAATGTTTGTTGTTTAAATTGTGAGGAATTCAAGCGCATTGTTCATTTTGGAGAGATCTTCATAAGCTATGCGATTTAGTTTTGCTTTTACATAAACGGTGTTGTGGGCAGAATGGGTAGATCATTAGGGTGCTAATAGACAAAAAAGGAATAGCATAATCGTACATTGCCCTCCGCGTGCAATACAACAACGCGTTCAGGGTGTTGGGCTGCCCCGCTACTGCAGCGCATCAGGGATGTTCGCGGACGCACATGTGGATTGTTTCTTTGCCACAATGCGTAAGCTCTGTGCGTCCCTGGCGCATGGTGTGTGGGGCAGCAACAACAGTAGGTATCCTGTCACTAATTTCGAGCAGGCTGGACTGTCCGTACGTGAATCGCTGCTATTTCCCACGGAATGGTGCAGCCGCGGTGAAGCGTCGGACAGTACTGCCGCTTTGTGTACCTATTGTGTAGGAATTTGTGTTTGTTTTTGTTTAGAATGTATATTAAAGTTGTGTACTTATACAAAAATTATCTAAATTACTAACATAGGACAAGTTTTTTAATAATAAATGAGTCATGATACTTGAAATAAATAAATTGAAAATGAATATTGAATAATTAAATTGAAGTAGTCACAAGATGACACGCAAAGGCGAATGCAGTGTTGGCATTTGCTATAAAAATGGACATTATTACAAGTGAATATGTAGACTCTGATTTTTAATTTGCTACACTATGAAAATGACAACTGCGATCGATCTTTTTTGTCAACATTACATTAATGTATTGATCGAAGTTGACAGTTTGGTCTAGCAAAAATAAAAAATTAGTTTGGTTCGAAAAGAATAAAAGCCTAGTAAGTATTACGAATGGTTCGACAGATCCTTCAAAAAATCATAAAATTAACTTCGACCAACTTCAAGGTAAATTCACAAAGGCAAAGTGACTTAAAAAATGGTCTCCAAGCAAAGGACAACAAAATAAAGACTTATCCCCGGAAAGAAATTGCTACCCCAGAGTAAATAGGTGTAAGTAATTACGTAAATTTTACTTTTCTGGAACTCCTGAAATCAGGTTTAGATTTCTGAACAAGGTAATTTAATATTATGCTTTAACGAGTCGCTTGGAATTGGCAAATAAATATAAGCCTGCGAGTCTCTTGTAGGTACTATGGTTGGTGAAACTGTAAAATACTGTTATCTGTACCTATTTGCTTTGCTGTGTTTCCAGCTAGTTACACTGAGGGTTCTAAAGTAAATGAGAAAGGCTTAGCATAGATGTGAATCTTAAAAGGATAAGAAAAAACCGTCCAAGTGCGAGTCGGACTCGCACATGCAGGGTTCCGTACTACAAGGCATAAAACGCCGAAAAAAACGTTTCTTTCATACCACAACATATTCATTTTTTTGTGACGTCGTCCGCCGGAAAATTGCGGACGCTATATGGCGGCCACCGCTCTTTTATGAAACCTTGAGACAGCTCTTGTAAACAAGGAGCTAGGTGGAGACAGCTCTGTTGTAAACAATGAGAAGCGCTTTTTCGTCGAGAATAAACAAGAAATCGCTACAATGAAGCACATGGTTGAATACATAATTTATTTTTACATTACTGCGATACGATACTAAATACTTTCAAAAAGATGACTAATGAATACAACCGTCCATACTGAAGAATTAATTTTGGAACAGGAAAAATATATTCCTAAATAGAAATCATGTATTTTGATTTCTATCAAATTATAACTTACCTCATTAATTATAATATCTTTACCTACCATTGTCATGTCAAGTATGATATCTCGTATCAATTTCCCAGAAATCACAACTTTTTTACATTGAAGACACACTGTATTCCAAAAACACATTTTCCCTTTTCGAATTACCTAATATTTCCCTGAGTTTACCGATGACATTAATTACCTCAACTTAATGTCTTCCAGGTGGACTACGGATATTGCCTTGACTTGACTTGCCGCATTTTAGATCGTGGGTTCGAACCCAAGCATAAGTACTTTGTTTAAATTATTTCAACACCACTGCTCTAAAAATGGTGAAGGAAACCATCATCATCATCTGCCTAGAATTTCCCCAACTATGTTGGGTTCGGCTTCCAGTCTAACCGGATGCAGCTGAATACCAGTATTTTACATGGAGCGACTGCCTATCTGACCTCCACAACCCAGTTACTGGGTAATACGATACCCCTTGGTAAGACTGGTTGTCAAACTTTCGGGCTTCTGACTACCCGTAACGACTGTCAAAGATCCACTAATGACAGCCGGGACCAACAACTTAACGTGCTTTTCGAGGCACGGAGGGGTCACGGTATGTAAAGATGGTCACCCATCCACAGACCAATTGCGGCAAGTCAACCTGTGCGGCTGTTATTATTTAGCCACGGGCCCCAAAATGGTGAAGGAAAACATTGTGAGAAAACCGGCATGTCATATAATCAAAAATATTCGAAGAAATCGGACATCCGCCAACCCGCGTTGGGCTCGCGAGGTAGATTACGGTCCCCTCCTTCAGACAGAGAGGAGGCCTGTGTCTCAGTGGGAACATTACGGGCTCATTATGAGTGGCTGTGCCTTATCAGTCACGGATCTGTTTTATGTAAATGACTTGATTAAGTATCGAAGATAAAACTTTATATTCCTACTAGCTGCAACCCGCGGTTTCACCCGCATAAGTGTCGATTCTGTAAGAATATCGGGATAAAAACTATTCTATGTCCTTCCCCGGGATGCAATCTATTTCTCTGCCAAATTTTATCGAAATCCGTTCAGTGATTTAGGCGTGAAAAGGTAACATACAGACAGACAGAGTTACTTTCGGATTTAGAATACTACTTTACTGGATTATAATATCCAGGCTAAATATTATCTGTCATCTTTATTCTAGATTTTAATCTCATTACTTAGGTGTTCTAAATCTGTTTTGGTCTGCAGGGTCTGCAATTGCGTAACACACTATCAATTTGACAGTTCAACAACATTCATTGCGTGGTTTACGTTGTTGAGCAGACACATGTTTCGAACATATGGAGCAATGGATTAGCAATATGCTTCAAAATGATTCAAATTGAGAGTAATAGTGTGTTACGCAATTAGCGTGCTGGTATGGTTTCAGAGGCATTCCGAAATAACGTTATTACGAAACCGATGGCCTGAATGTTCTTTGATGCGTTGAAAACAAATGCCTTAATCGACAGTCTGGGTACTGTCTAGGTGCCTATAATCTTATTTATGCCGCAATATTGTACTACTTTGTGAAGCTGGTTGTATAAAACAGAATTCAGGAAAATATTACTAGTTCCTTATGAAATAAAATGTTTATTATGTGAGTAGATCTTTTAAAACGCTTTTACACGTAAAACTTTTTATGGCGCCGATATTTTCTAGCTGAATTATCCTTTAATAACAAATGCGGAAACCATAGATATCCAACAAACACAGAGGTCATGGTCTCCTTTAAAATCCATACAATAAAGCATAAACCAAACTTAAGTGGCAGTGGGCAGGGCACATTGCTCGCAGAACAGATGGCCGATGGGGCCGAAAGGTTCTGGAGTGGCGACCACGTACCGGAAGACGTAGCGTTGGAAGGCTCCCACAAGGTGGACCGACGACCTTGTGAAGGCCGCAGGAACCCGTTGGATGCGAGAAGCTCAGAACCGGTCGAAGTGGAAGTGCTTGGGGGAGGCCTATGTCCAGCAGTGGACGTCTTTTGGCTGAAATGATGATGATGAAAGCATAAACATAACAGAGTATTATTCCTTCGACCCTTCTTATAATACAGGACACGGCTTTAAGTGACTGTCACGGCACAAACTACTGATCATTTTAGTAAGTAGTGAAATTACACGAGTAATTTTCCCAGTAATGTTGATGTGTGTTTTACAAGGAAAATAGATACAATCTAGACCAGCCGATTCTGTTAGAATCTCACCTTGAGAAGTTGGGTGAAGTGAGCTGTCATTCCATCTAATGCCCTAGCAATTCTAATTATACAAATTCCCCAATCACGAACTCGCTTTGCTAGTATACAACTACAAAAACGATCTGCCAAATTATACAATAGGATAAATAAGGAAATTTACATCTATACAAAACATTACTATGACTGCAAAAAATCTTTAATTAATTGGATAAAACTTTTAAACTATGATGAAACGGAAGCACTGTTATCACATGTAACATGAGTTGATGGATGATCAATATCATGTCGCATGGTTGGTGACCACTTGAAGTCTTACATGCAATGGAGTGCAACAGCTTTAGTGTTGTAGGGATAGTTGCTTACCTCGCATCTCATGTTGGTACTCATATTATGCTCACACACAAACAGGTTCATACACACTCACAAATACGCACACACACATATACTCACACACTCCCACATACTCTCACATATACTCACTCACTCACATACACACTAACACACATATACTCACACATAGTGTATTTTTTATTACTTTTTTATTACTTTATTTTTTATTTTTATTGTTATCCAAGTAGTATTCGGTATGGAAGAGCGGAGTCTCCCTATACAGGCATTACTTGCTTAAAGGGAGGCTCCAATCACTAATCTGTTTAGACTAAGTTATGTTGGAGAAATAAATAATTTTTGATTTTTTTTTTTTTTTTTTGATTAGATGGAATGACAGCTCACTTTGAGATTTTTACTGAATAGCAGGAACAACTAAAGTTAAAAAAAATTTTTAGCACAACGATGCTCAAGGAACAAACGAAGAAAACCATACATTCCTAACTCAAGTAACTTCAAGAAGTGAATCAAGTCAGCAACAGCTTAAAAGATTCCGAACAGCTTTTTCGTCGGACTCTAAAAAGAGAAAAGAAATAAAATTCAAAAGGCAAGCTTCACTCAAACTCGGCATTCCCTCACTTTAAGTAGTTCACCCTCCTTATTTTGAAGAAATAAGGAAAAATAATATTGGCTTACATGCTTCCTCGTTATTTTCCATTGAAAATAACGAGGAAGCATGTAAGCCAATATTATTTTTATACTGATTAGAGCTCATTAGCTCTAATCAGTATTGAATAATTTATTACAACTTAAGAGATGAGAAATATTACTTGAGGTCTCAGACCAAATAAAAAGTCAAGACATAGTGGTGCGTACAATGTAGTAAAGCATGCAAAAACTACACCTCCGCTCTGTGCGTACACGCTCACACGCACACATTTACAATCAAACTACACCTCACTATGTGCACACATGTTTACGAAACCGGCCTCACTTTACTGTTGACAGCCTCTCCGTCTTGTTTTTTTATTTGGTCTGAGCTTGAGGCTTAGAAATTTACTAGCTGTGCCCCGCGGTTTCACCCGCGTAAATGTCGATCCCGTGGGAATATCTGGAAAAAAGTAGTTTAAATGTTAATCCAGGGTGTCAGCTACCTCCATACAAAATTTTATCAAAATTGGTCCAGCCGTTTGAGCGTGAAGAAGTAACAAACATATAAACACACACACACCCTCACATTCACAAACTTTCACCTTTATAATATATGTGATATAGCTCCAATTTTTTTTTTGTTTTCCTAATTTGTCTAGTGTTCGCAAGCGCTACCGCTAAGCATGAGGCCCTGGGTTCGACCCCCAGATCGGGTGAAGTGTTATTAACTTTTTCTATCTGGAAGTTCTCAGTAGCAGCCCGGAGTCTGGATTTAAGCTCGGTTGACGGCAATAGGCTCGCCCCTTATTAGACAGGACTTAAATATAACTGGTGAAATGTGGGTATATCTATCTACTATGGGTTCCGTCTAACCCTTAGGCGTTTTATTATTTCGTTCTTCGTTATAGAATAGGCTCCTTCGATAAATGTGCTACAAATTGTTGTTTTAATAATCTGGTTGTAGATACTTTGTTCTACTCAAGGCAACATGGCCGTTTCTCAAAACAGAGAACAAAAGAGCTTCGATAAACAAAAACAAAAGGTGTTCCAAAAATGACTTCAAAATACCTCTTATCTAAACATAATCAGTCTATAATGTTCCCACTGCTGGTACACAGGCCTCCTCTCAGTAAGAGGGAGTGGAGGGAGTGGGTCGTAATCCACCACGCGGGCCCAGTGCTGGTTGGTAAATGACATAGTGTCTTCGAATTTTTGGTTCTACGACATGCCGTCCTCACGATGCTTTCCTTCACCGTTTTTGAGAACAGTTGTGATGAAATAACTTGCACAAAGTGAAGCGCTTGTGTGGGTTCGAACCTATGACCTAAAACGCGGCAGTTACGTTGCCACTGCTCTCATATTCTTACAAATTCATTAATCGCCGTCGAGGTCAATTTGGCAGAGGTGATAAGACCCTCAGAGATAAATGTGGGGCAGGCTAGAGTCTAGAGAGGATTTGGCATGCAGCATGGTACATTTTTTAAGAAGTTTTTGGATCGATCTTAATTATTCAGCTACCGGTGTCCTGTTAGCTACAGGCCACTACCTACTTTTAAACAAAGAGCAGTTTGTAATTATCCACAGTAGGTACCCAATTTATTTTACGACCAAACCAGGAAGTGGCAGCAAGTTAGAGTGCTCGCAACCGTTCTAGCCACATTGTTGCGTTGCGAAGCTAATTTTCCAAAACGTAGAAGCAACAAAATATTGGTGCAACATGTTTGCGTCGAACTGAGGGTCAGCGCTGACCGACGGAGTGGCGGTGAAGTGCAGTTTATCGGCCGCAAGGCATACCGTGCCATAGTAAACAAAATCGTTCAGTCGTCATACTACAGCGTTTAAACCAATTACAGGCACTATTGAACTGTCAAAGGGTCGGTCAGTGAAAAAGGAAGCTAGTTGCCCAGTCCAAAGCGTAGTAGGTTCCTATGGAGAAGAACGGGAATGAAACTCCACGGACTCTTCGTTAAAGTCGGGCTATAGAATTCTATTGGACTGCACTCACCCGTAAATAACATTGGACCAAAGTAACACTTCGTAGTTTTGTAGTAAATACACACTTGAAAGCTTCTAATTATGAAATTTGTGACTTTCGAACATGTTCCGGTCGTATTATTTATTCGAGAGACCTCCGACTAGTTTTCGCTGCATTGGACACAAAGTCCGGATCGCTGTGACACGTGTCAAAAACTTTATGGTATTCTGAGCTTTGATCGCAGAGCGTATATTCTGAGTAGAGCTGAACGAAAATACTAATAAATTGTTGTCATTTGTGTAACACGTTGTATAATTTTTGATTAAATAAATATATTATAAAAGCATATTTCAAATTCATCATCATCATTTCAGCCGAAAGACGTCCAATGCTGCCTTAGAGCATTTAACCTATAAATGCTCTAAGAATGCCGCACAGAGGCCTCCCCCAAGCACCTCCACTTCGACCGGTGCTGTGCTTCTCGCATCCAACGGGTTCCTGCGGCCTTCACAAGGTCGTCGGCCCACCTATAAAGTCAAATTATAAATTATTTGTAGCAAATTCGAATTACGCGGAATTTCGAAACATATAATTTTTCTTTGTGTCAAAATTCCGCGTAATTCCAATTAGTTTCGGTCTAAAGATTAATCATTTCATATTCGTCAAATTTCCTTGGATAACCTTATTTTTTTGACATGTTTGGGCCGACCCTACTCCAGCATAATTTTTAGGAAATTGATATCACACACTGTCTTAGTTTGGCAGAAAAAAAAAACTCGGAAGTTTTGATAAAATAGTCATTTCAGAAGTAGACTTCGAATTAAATAGAACCGGTGTTTTTCACCCAATACTCAATGGAGCCCGTGGCTAAATAATAACAGCCGCAAAGGTCGATCGATCAGGTTAAGCTACGCTTGCCGCGGTTGGTCTGTGGATGGGTGACCATCTTTACATACCGAGACCCCTCCGTGCCTCGGAAAGCACGTTAAGCCGTTGGTCCCGTCTGTCTTTCGTGTATATTTGACAGTCGTTATGGATCCTCAGAAGCCCGAAAATCTGACAACCAGTCTTACCAAGGGGTATCGTATTACCCAGTAACTGGGTTATGGAGGTCAGATAGGCAGTCGCTCTATGTAAAATACTGGTATTCAGCTGTATCCGGTTAGACTGGAAGCTGACCCCAAAATAGTTGGGTAAAGGCTAGGCAGATGATGACTCAATACTCAATATTGCTTGATTATATTATATTGCTTTACCATAATGTGTACTTAGGTGGTAACTATATAATTTAGATCATTATGGACCCTGCACCCAAACTGCGTAAAACACTATCAATCTCAATCAGAATCATTTTGAAGGATATTGCTAATCCATTGCTTCATATGTTGGAAAAATTGGTCTACTCAACAACGTAAATAACGCAATGAATGTTGTTGAACTGTCAAAATAAAAACCATTACTACTGATAGTGTGTTACGCAATTACCCCGTTGGTCTATTTAGAGCTAGACTTTGCCGACAACTGTGCCGACGGTATACGGGTATAGGCCTCTCCTCTTAGCTGGAGCTAATCTCTACGCTGGTCGCAACCCTGGAGCTAATCTCTACGCAGTCTCAAGGCCGATTTGCAATGGCAATCATACAGAAGGAAGAAGAGATAAATCACACTAATATTATAAAGGCGAAAGTTTGCGAGTGTGTGTGTGTGTGTGTTTATATGTTTGTTACTTCTTCACGCTCAAACGGCTGGACCAATTTTGATAAAATTTTGTACTGAGGTAGCTGACACCTTGGATTAACATATAGGTTGCTTTTTATCCCGTAATTCCCACGGGATCGACATGTACTCGGGTGAAACCGCGGGGCGCAGCTAGTTTAAAATAAAAAAAAAGGTGTTTCAGGTATCAAGAAGAAAACAGCAAAGAAAGCTTCGTACGAAAAAGCCATTCGCAAATTATCACATATAAATACACTACGATATATGGCCAATGTTTCAGGTTTACGTGGTGACCTGTTGAACTACCGACGTGTCGGCTTTGCTCGTTGGCGCTCGGCCAACCTCGGCTCTTTTACATAATTCTCCCAATCCATGATAGCACACGTTTTAAAGCTATTACGCGATTGATGACCCTTTTCGCGTTCGCAATTAAGAGAGATCGACGAACGAAGATCAATGTCGTGTTACGTTACTAACTAAATTGCAAAGGCTTTAAAAGGAGGACGTAAATGATGACTGAAACGATGCTCATTAGGGCTTGTTTTAGAAATGTTAGTAAGAATATATTTTTGCGACTGTGTTGTTGTTTATAACGAACCTACATCACTGTTGTTAGTTGAAAACATAGTTTTGGTTAAACTATTAATTACTATTTGGGTTCCGTACCCAAAGGGTAAAAACGGGACCCTATTACTAAGACTCCACTGTCCGTCTGTCTCTCTGTCTGTCACCAGGCTGTATCTCATGAACCATGATAGCTAGACAGTTGAAATTTTCACAGATGATGTATTTCTGTTGCCGCTATAACAACAGAATAAAATAAATATGTTAGGATTGGTACGGTTCTTGTCTGTGTGACAAACCCAACTAACCTAACTTAACTGTTTATGTAGTCAAAATCGGCCGTCCCTAATACCGGAACGTGCTTGCTGTCACAGTTTTGTCAACACCCAGATCTGGACATGCGCAAAAACTGAATGTGCACACGAGGGAGAATCTCGGACATACTCATGTGAGCGGCTCCCATACAACAAACGCGTTTTTTTCGGCGTTTTTGCCTTGTGGTGTGGCCAGATAGTATGGGACAAAAAGTAGCTTATGTCCTTCCCCAGGATGCCATCTATCTCCTAGCCAAATTTTATCGAAATCAATTCAGTAGTTTAGGCGTGAAATGGTGAAATTGGACTTCGTGGGTTTTAATTTAAAAAAATAGCCTAAGTTACTCTTTATAACATCAGCTGCCAGTGAAAGTCCCGTCGAAATCGGTCCAACCGTTTCAGAGATCAGCCAGAACAAACAGACACACAGATACCTAAACATTTTGAGAATTGTTTTTTGTTATGACTACCGTATGCATTTTAAAGCTGTTACTTTTACAATACAAACATACACTTTATTTTTATTTATTTTTGTAGATTGTACAGGGACATATTTTGAGTACCTACCTACAATCTATGCAACTAAATAGATACTTATTCTGTAGACATTAAGGAGTAAGTCCAGCTGTGGCCGATTCATCATGTCATATTAAGTATTATCACCTTTGCTAATGCGTTAGAAACACGAAGTGATCTTAACGCCGGTTTACATACACACACGCATTTTTTGCCGTGAAAAACAACGGTTGATTCGCCGCGTGTAGGCACGGTCGTCAGTGTTGTATGGATCACACAGTTTATAATAGTAGTCTATGGATCACACGGCGACACTACGGCATGGCATCACCCCTGTACGTGCCGTGTCTGTTAACAAACTTCCATTCCCAATTTTCTATCAAGGTATCAAGGCACATCAAGCTACTTCAATCTGTCAAATTTCTTTAATAGATTTTCAACTTTATCACTAAAGTATAAGGTTCAAAGTTGATTGGGAAATTTTGACAGTTTCGAGTAGCTTGATGTGCTGGCGTCTGTAACTTTTAATGATGTGCCTTAATTTCATGTGTCAAGCTGACAGTTCTTCCCGCAGTTTATTTGAACACAAAAAGAACCAAACCACCAAAAAAGCCCGATAATCCATAAGTAAGTACTATATTCACGAATATAGGTCTACTACAATAACAAACGTTTAAAAAACTTTAATTTCCGAGAATTTTTAAGCGATACGTGCAGGATTACAGTTGTAACCGATCATTTAAAAACTATGGCATGTTGTTAGGAAATGGCCACAAATTATCAGGTTGTTTTACTTAACTGACTGTGATTACTGCTCCCTGCTATTATTGTAATAAAATATATTTTGTTTCATAATTACGTGCACGTTGACATTTTGTTTCAAGTTTGTTTTGTATTTTTGTATATAATTCGAAATTGAAGACTTAGATCGAAGGTAACGGATATAATTAATTTATGTATTTGGGTTAATAGCTTTTGACCTTCATATTATGGAATAAATTAAAATCCATTGGACATCAATGATACTAAAGTATTTTTTTTATCCTATAGGTACCTACTCTATTTATAATTTATACTTATTATGCACCATAAAAATAAAAAGTGCGTAAAGTAAAAGCATTTTAAATGCTAACATTTTAAGGTTTTGCTTGTTTAATTTATAATATTATTTTCGATAATTTTGAAATAGGTACCATTTTTATTACTCAAAAGCTATAACTCCCGAACAACTTCAGAAATTACAAAACAATTAAAAACAAACCTAGCAATGCAACAGAAAGCCAAACCCTGCCAATAGTAAAAGTTGCGCCGGCCATTGCGCGCGTGTAGCCGTGTATTGTCGCTCAGCTGACATGAGACATTCAATTTCCTTTTGTCAACTATTGCAAACTGCGGAGGCGAGGCGGCGGCCATGATGTATTTCCTGTCGCGTTTAAAAATATTAAAATGTTGTTACTTTAAGAGATGTGGCGTTTTTGGCTGGTAGTTGAGAGTAGGTACTGGCTGGTTGTTGGCAGTTCTTTTTGGTACTTACGTAATCAAGGTGACGTGATGGAAACTATTTTTTTTAGATTGATTTCTACTTTAGTTTTAGATTAGGATTAAGAGGAAGTTTAGTATCAGCATTTTTTTCTTTTTAAGATTATTGATTGTTCCTCGTAGAAACAGCCAATCTATTTATGTTGGGGTCTAATATAACATCAAAAAATCTAAATCTAAAATAATTTATTCAAATTGGGCTGAAAATGAGCACTGTTCAAAAGTCATAATTATTAACTGCTAGAAAAAAAACCCCTAAAACGCTCGCCCTTCACTATCGATGAAATCCAGCCGCAGCGTAATCTTCACACGGTACATTCTCATAGCGTCAAGATGTATGCGTTATGACTTTACTTAAACATTATATGAATCACACTAATATTATAAAGGCGAAAGGTTGTGAGTGTGTTTTTTTTTATTTCTTCACGCTCAAACGGCTGGACCAATTTTGATAAAATTTTGTATGGAGGTAGCTGACACCCTGGATTAACATATAGGCTACTTTTTATCCCGATATTCCCACGGGACCGACATTTATGCGGATGAAACCGCGGGGCGCAGCTAGTACAACAATAAATTAAAGTAAAAACGATACTTAATAAAAAGGCAGCTGTTCCAAAATGCCGCTTGAATAACAATGTCGAAGTCATTCCTGAAATAACCTTCCAGGACGTTTAAGTAAAACAAGGGCCAGTATTATGAGGTCATCACGGACGTAATTAAATTAGACGGAGTCCCCCTCGTGATTGGGATTTCGGGGAAGCCATAACAGCCTTACGGTAGCGTAATGATATAGCCAGGGATCTGATGGTAGGTCATTTATTTTATTTAGTTAATTAACTTTGTGCCGTGTCTGTTATGGGATTCGTGTGAGTTATATGTGACTGTTGTGGTCGAACTTGAAATAAAATCAAATAATGCTGATTCGTTACAGCTTCCTGCCAAAAGTTTATTAGAGGTTGCTTTAAACTAGCACCAATGTATTATATCCTACTAAATTTAAATTATTATAAACGAAAGTTTGTGAGGATGTATGGATGTTTGTTACTCTTTCACGCAAAAACTACTGAACGGATTAGGCAAACAGATAGTTTATAACCAGGATTAACACATAGGATACTTTTTATCACGATATTCCTACGGAATTTAAACTTATGCGGGTAAAACCGCAGGGCGCTGCTAATGATTTATAATCTAACGGAGTATAATCAGACAAAAAAACAATATGCTATACGAGGGATGTGCTAGGCTACGAAATTCAAATTTTCTTAATTTTTTTTGCAATTGGCAGGTCTAATTTGAATTTCGCGGGCCACCTTAGAGCTTCCCCCTTAAGTCCTTATCTGGAGATTATGCCAATGGTACAGACGACCCCGTCGACGTAAAGTCGAATGTCACTTGTCTGTCACAAAACGATAAGGTATCTTTGTCTTCGTGACAGTTAGGTAGTTTGAACCTTACCAAATAGGGATGATAACTTATTTATTAGAAATGTTCGAACAGACAGTGTAATTCCAAAGAAGGTATAGTAAAATGGTCGAAGCCATCTGTAAAATCGATCGCTTTAAACGTTTTTGGATGATTATTCCCGTCCTTGTCACGCGGTACTTAAGATGTATGACGCTAGTAAGAAGTAACACAGTCGTGACGTCACTTTTGTGATACTGTCATATTTTTCTAGCAGTTATTTTCAAACGTTTATATCTTTGCAATATTTTAAGCTTTTACTCTTCAGACATACTTTCGCATTCATAATATTAGTATGTACTGTTTGCACTAAGTGGAACTCAATACAATATTGGTGCCGCTGACTCGTATTTAAATATAATATGTAAAATATGCCTTAGGTTTAAAATAAAAAAAATGGCATCATCTCTCCTACGAGATCGACTGTAGAAGTGCATGTAGATATTTTCAGCTTCGTAAATATTAGTGAACAGCCATTCATCTATCGACTATTACTCACCAAGTCAGAACCACTTCAGTCACCATCCATATTTTATGGCCATACAAAAGCAACACCTCAATTGATAGCATAAAGTTTATCAACCTAAGCTTTACCCAAGGGAAAAAGAGATAGTAAACAACTAAGTTAATATCCGAATACCCTCCAAAATACCAACTTGAAAAAACAGCTTTGACATCGCTAAACAACTTTAGCTCTCTTTATATCTGTTGAGGAGATAAAACTTCCTTATTTTTGTTGTTTTCTTGATAGTTAAGGCTTATTTATCCTTTGTACGGATGGCAATAAAATTCGATTATCATTGCTGCTTTTGCACATTTTTCAATTGACACAAAATTGTTCGATACAATGTATTTCAGCATGTCATATAATAGCTCAAAATTGTTCGATACATGAATATGTGTGTATTTCGACATATATTTTTATTTATTTATTTATTTATATATACTTTATTGTACACCACAAAAATACATAACATGAAAAAAGATACATCAACATTACAAAATATACAATGGGCGGCCTTATCGCTTTCTGCGATCTCTTCAAGGCAACCTTGGAATGGACAGTGATTTTCCTGGACATAAAATGGGGCTGTCGTTGGTACAAATATTATGTATACAATACACTAAGATAGATACACAAATATATACATATCCAAAATTATAGATAAATAAATACATACATACTAAATTATATAAGCAACAAAAATAAAAGAAGACGGTAGATGATTGCAGTTAGGACAACAAGATTACAACGACAAGTAGTGCTCCTTCACGAGCCTTTTGAACACGTGTAACGACTGCGCGCGTTTAATATCAACTGGCAATGCATTCCACAAACGAGCAGCCTGGACAGTAAAGGATTTATCAAAGAAAGTAGTGGAATGCATAGGCATTTTGAGCTTCAAGTTATCTGATGACCTTAAAAATTTCGTGTGGGAGTCACAAAGAAACTGGAAACGTTTCTTGAGATAGAGAGGGGTGGAAGGGGAAAAGAGCACATTGTATAAAAGGGAAAGAGTATGAGCATTCCGACGAAGGCGAATTGGTAACCACTTGAGCTTTACGCGAAATTCGGAAACGTGGTCATATTTGCGCAGACCGAATATGAACCTTATACAGAAATTTTGAAGCCGCTCAAGTTTATCGAGTTGGTCTTGGGTAAGATCAATATAGCTGACATCAGCATAGTCAAGGATGGGTAGAAGAAGCGATTGTGCAAGCGCAATCTTAGTGGCAGTCGGTAGGAAATTACGCAATCTCTTCAAAGACGCAGCGGATGCAAATAGCTTGCGGCTAACTTCCTGAAGCTGGGCAGTCCAAGAGAAGGCCTTATCAATAAATATCCCCAAGTTTTTAACTTTGTCACTAAAGGGAACCACGGAGTTGTCAAAAGAAACTTGGGGAAGGGTCGTCCAGTCGATTATGGAGACCGTTCTAGAACTGCCCATAAGTCCAAATCTCTTGCTCCAGTCGCATAACGTCGCGTTTTACTTCTCTATGAAACAGCAGATTATTTTTTTTTGATAACCGAAATAAAATTTCCACGCTACATGTTCTAGTATCATGTGTTGAATTCATGGTTACAGTTTGCGCGTCGATGGGGATGTCACCCTGTATATTAGCTGAGAGTTATTATTCTTTAAATTTTACTTCTGTTCCGATTTAAAAAAAGTCATCATCATTACAGCCGAAAGACGTCCACTGCTGGACACAGGCCTCCCCCAAGCACCTCCACTTCGACCGGTTTTGTGTTTCTCGCATCCAACGAGTTCCTGCAGCTTTCACAAGGTTGTCGGTCTACCTTGTGGGAGGCCTTCCAACGCTACGTCTTCCGGTACGCGCTCGCGAACCTTTCGGCCCCATCGGTCATCTGTTCTGCGAGCAATGTGCCCTGTCCACTGCCACTTGTCCAGGCCTTGTAGACTTTAGATCTGTAGACCATTTTTTATTTTATCAAGTACCTGATACTTGTTGACAGGCCTACGCTATCCTCCCATACCTACTGTAATTTGAAAATATTGTAAAAGCCAATTATTTTTAAAAAGAGTAACCGTGGAGTTTCTTGCCGGTTCTTCTCCATAGGAAACGACCAATTGGAACCGTGCACCTAGCTTCTGACGTTTCATAAGTGCCCATGTAGGCTTATGTGAAATAAAATATTTTGATTTTGACTTAAGTTTGGGAATTCTTAGGGCTCAGTCGGTTACCTTGGTTCTCCTGCAGATCTCTTCATTTCTGATTCAATCACGCAGGGAAACTTCAAGCATAGCCCTCTCCATTGCCATTGCATTGAGCCTTCTAATGAGGCCCATTGTGAGCGACCACGATTAAGTGCCATATGTCATCACTGGCAATACGCAAAAAAATATTTAGCAAGAATTCAGATTAATAAAAACTGAAGTATGAATCGCTTTGTCGCTGACCGTAGTTTCCTATACCTGTTACCTTTTTGACACTCTAAATGTCAGTTTGTAAAGGAAAATTACAATTAGCGCGGCATTTTCCTGTGTTTTACCCCGGTAAATGCATTGTGTAGGTGTTACTGGTTATGTTATAGCATTAATAAAAACTGGCCAAGGGTTCCGTACCACAAGGCAAAAAAGCACGTTTGTTGTATGGGAGCCCCCTTAAATATTTATTTTATTCTATTTTAGTCTTTGTTGTTATAGCGACAACAGAAAATTTAATACATCATCTGTGTCAAAATTCCAACTGTCTAGCTATCACGGTTTATGAGATACAGCCTGGTGACAGACGGACAGACAGACGTACAGTGGAGTCTTAGTAATAGGGTTTTTACCCTTTGGGTAAGTGATCGATTGGAACCTTTCCTTGAAATCTGGATTTTACTACAACATTCTATACCTTCATGAGGGGCCCGTGACTAAATATCAACAGCCGCAACGGTCGATCGATCAGGTTTAGTTACGCTTGCCGCGGTTGGTCTGTGGATGGGTGTCCATCTTTACATACCGAGACCCCTCCGTGTCTCGGAAAGCACGTTAAGCTGGTTCCTGCTGTCATTCCTGGATCTTTGACAGTCATTATGGGCCGTCAGATGCCCGAAACTCTAACAACCAGTCTTACCAAGTGATATCGTATTACCCAGTAACTAGGTTGTAGAGGTCAGATAGGCAGTCGCTCCATGTTAAATACTGGTATTCAGCTGCATCCGGTTAGATTGAAAGCCGACCCCAACATAGTTGGGAAAAGGCTAGGCAGATGATGATTCGTATACCTTCATTTAATACAAAATATCAGCCAATAAAAATTTACTATCACAATGTTAACGATATTTGAGAAGCGCCTCTCTTTTTATAATCAAAATAACAAACAATATTGTTTTCAACACCACGACGGCGCGGCGGCGCCACGTAAACAAAACATTTTAAGGAGGGTAGTCTTTTATTTCCATTATGGCAATAAACAAAATTTTCAGTGCTGTTTCATGTTTTCTATTGATCTGTTTTTCGTGGTAGCTGGAGAAGAAAAACGGTATGTAAAACTGTAAGTGTATCATTTTATTTGACCTGCAGGTAGTGAACGTAACTGACACATTCCTACCAAAACAAAATATTTTATTTCACATAAACCTACATGAGCACTTATAGAAGAAGCGCATATAGAAACTAGGTGCACGGTTCCAATTGATCGTTTCCTATGGAAAAGAGCCGGCAAGAAACTTCATGGTAATAAGACAGAATGAGTATATACGTACTATCCTGATAACTAAAAAAAACTAAACCCAATGAAAAACAAAAAGGAAGAAGAGGATGGCTGTTGAGGGGCATTCAGGGGATCAGACCGGAATAACTCGATAAAAGCATATTTTTAAATATTATTTACTCTAAAAATCAAGTCAACACTTCACGTGGCAAGAGGGCTGGCTCGTTCTTAGGCCAAACAATTAGTATTGCCATTTTCTGGGCACGTTTCTGGATGACAGTGATGTGGACGACTTCGATGTATAAGTGACCAAAAAACAAAAGGCCTACTACCTAATCATGTTATACCTCGTTTTCCTCATATTGAAAGACAGAATAAACAAAATAAATGTAGGTACGCAATCGCAATGACTATTTGTTCACCATTACAAATTCCACGGAATACCGCGGCAAACACCGTCAATATTTCACCTTTACAAAATAAACAGGGTTTTGATTGCAAGTGCACACTGAAAGGCCTCCAGCACGAGTTACAGCGCACTTTGTATCTTCATTCAAAGAAATATCGCGATAAGCGAACTCATTCAAGCGGCCGTCTTTTCAAGACTCAACAGAATTGCTTTTTTTCGTTATTATTGAAAACGCCGACGAAATGCTCGGCTGGTGTGGCGTAAACTTCTTTTCAATATTTTGTAAATGTAATAGTCTGTACCTAGTAGATAATTGTGGAGGAGCATCGCGAGGGCTGCTTTGGCCAAAGAAAATGCAGAGTCATCAACCACGACCACTCTGTCAAGAGTGAACGACTAAGGAGGGGGAGTAGATAATTATTTTTTAATTATTATTTAAGTATACATACATATAAGTACAAAGAAATAAAGTTGAAGTGTCTGTTTGTAAAGTCAGAATAACAGCTTTTGCTATATAATTAATTGCGTAATTATGAAAGTATAATAATTATACCTATTTATTTATTTCATGCAGTAGTAGTAGGGTAGTCAGAAGCCCGAAAGTCTGACAACCAGTCTTACCAAGGGGTATCGTATTACCCAGTAACTGGGTTGTAGAGGTCAGATAGGCAGTCGCTCTATGTAAAACACTGGTATTCAGCTGCATCCGGTTAGACTGGAAGCCGACTCCAACATAGTTGGTAAAAGGCTAGGCAGATGATGATTTATTTATTTCAGGCGACCGACGCAGGCAGGCCTATACATAAATACCTTAACCTAACCATACATATTCTTATTATAAAACAATACTTCACTAGCTAACTCTTGAGCAGTTCTGTGGTATTTGTCTGCGGAAGCGACGGAACACCACGTTCTGCGGCCAGAAATCTTCTTCCATGACGACAGGCAGATAGAAATTCGGCACGCGCACCACGAACGCCTTGAAGTTGACGTTGCGGTGCGACTCCAGTAACTGCACCCTTGGCGCGTACCTCGTCTCCTGGTGCACGTACTCCACGATGTCCTCGATGTACTATAGTACAGTCGAGTTTACTAATTTATTCGCAGTGTCAATATTTCAAAATATTGTAAGCATTAAAATGATCATAGAGCTCTATACAAACTTAGATATCAATCAAATGTTATCATATAAACTGTTCATATACTATGAACAGTTCGTAACATACCTACTTGTATGATACGATATTGCAGTCAACAATATCTGACTACTCTTTGGAACTACTAATTATTCTAGATTTCCATATATAGGGTGACTGGTAATTAGTGACCGATACTTAAACACGTGATTTTACTCATCATTATGAACAACTTTTACTATGGGACCAAACCTGAAATCGCGAAAAAAAAATCAGCTGTTCCCTACATTTATGTTCGTCTAACTCGTCAAAATGTATACATAACAGCTGTTTTTTTTTTCACGATTTCAGGTTTGGTCCCATAGTAAAAGTTGTTCATAATGATGAGTAAAATCACGTGTTTACGTATCGGTCACTAATTACCAGTCACCCTATATTTTTGGTGCAACCGAGGATTCGTAAATATCTATACAGCTTTGAATATTCAACTAAATGGCCTTTATCATTAAATTTATTTTTGCTTGCCGGAGCAGAAGTACGATTAATAATGCAATGTTGCCGTTGAAGGATGTCATATCTGACAACTTCAAATTGAATTTGTTTCAAAGAAAAAGATTACGATAGGATAATTATTATACTTCTTTAAAGAGATTGCTTAAAGAATTTAAGACAACAATTCGAGACATGTCCAATTGTCAAGATATTTTTAATAGAAAAATCGCATAGATATTTGTTTGCGCTAAATAATATGAACAAGGGATTGCGCACAATTTTTAGAGCCTTCGTCTGTAGGAATATTATTGAATTAATGTAGTCACATATTTATGATGTCACTGATTGTTTACAATTGATTGTAAGGCATAGCTGTTTTGAGTTTTATGAAACTGACCATTGCCTATAGATTATTGATTCGTGAACATGCTCAGATATTAAAAAAATCGACTGTACCTACTTATAAAATTTTTTTTGGTCTGTTGGTTCCATCTAATCTTTGAAACGGCTGGACCTTTAATAGGAATCCTTTTTTTGCCTCCTTTCTACAACTCTTTCTATTATATTATACTCCTGCTAGTACACAGAATCTGCTTAATTTATGTACCATTGTATAGATAATTTAATGGAGATTAATTCTATATTTTTTTAATGCAGTAGAAAACAAAAAAACATCAAAATGTAAAAAAAAACCAAGTGTGAAACCAGATAACATTGTAGCTTGCAAAAAATCATTTAATTGAGTCATTTTTTTTAATAGATTCGTTTCAACTACTTAAGAGTAAACTAGTCGCGAGCTCGAACTCACTGGTGGTGATGGCCAAAAAGCACGCTGTCTCACCTGACTTCGTGTCTGACAGAGCTAGTATTAGTAATGAACAGTTAGACGCTAGTTTACAGGCACAACGTCTGGTTCTCACGCACAGAAACACCGTTCCGAACTGATAGGCGCGTAAAAAAATTCTAAAAGTGCTTTGGAAAATCGAGTTTTATGAAAATACCACTGCTTGAATCCATTATAAATAAACTTTATTGAACTCTTCGATAACTGATCTTTGTCGGTACGGACTTGGATTTTAAGATTTTACAGTTCTTTTATTACTTATTTACACCCAAAGTTACGTTAAAAATAGCATCTTTGTTGGCTCATAACTTTTTAATGGTTTTTTATTTTACTATTCTGTTTCCGTACAGACACAATTAATAATAAGTTAAAATGATATTATGTTTAATTTTGGGTGCTCACTGTCAAACAGTAGAGTAATACTCTCCCGAAATTTGTATGGAAAAAATATCGACTAGTGGCACCTTAAAGGAGGAACCCTAATAAAAATGGCTCTTTTATTCAAAGTAGTTTAATTATAATTAATAAAAAAACAACTAATATAATATCTATATCTATGTTTTTATACGATCAAATGAGCATCATGAGTCGTGCACTTTTGGATTTTCCCATTTACTTATATTTTGATGAAAGGTATGGGAATACTTTGAACCCTGGGAAAAGACATAAGCTTTTTATCATCAAACCACGCGGGTGAAAGCTAATATAATATTCATTTATAATTTTACTAATGTGCAAGTCAATACAATTATTTGCTCCTGCATGCAAAATGGTATTCAACGAAGCCAAAAATCATCATCATAGTTACCCTTTTTAGGATTTAGAAGCAAAAATTCTAGACTAGAAGTGATTTGTTTCATACCTCTATCTATTCAAAACTATAACAGCACACAACCGAGATTACCTTTAACTCGGAAACAGTAGTATTCACTGGTTAAAGCACTGACTCTCTGTTTGCGGAAACTTTTGACGTATTGCTTTAACACAAAGTGGCAAAGTTACCTCTACAACTGATTCTCTGCTTCAGAACATCTATAAAACATTCCTGAGACCATTCCTTTTTATTAAGGTAAACAGAGCAGTGTATTTACTTATTTATCAACACATAAGATACTTATTAACAATGCTAATAAAACTGGGACCATTTTCCTTTTCCTCAGCTCTTGTATTTCCCGGAAAATGTATGTCTTAGGGCTGATTTTACCAAACTCGGATATCTTTTATCCGTGGAATAAAATTGACGTTCTAGTATAGAAAAACTGTCAAAAATTCAAAGGATAAGAAATACTCGTCATCATCATCATCATCATTTCAGCCAAAAGACGTCCACTGCTGGACATAGGCCTCCCCCAAGCACTTCCACTTCGACCGGTTCTGTGCTTCTCGCATCCAACGGGTTCCTGCGGCCTTCACAAGGTCGTCGGTCCACCTTGTGGGAGGCCTTCCAACGCTACGTCTTCCGGAATATAGAAATACTCGTATTCTAGATATAAAAGACCACACACTTTCTAATACCTACATAACATTAGCATAATCAGCCTATAATGTTCCCACTGCAGGGACACAGCCTCCTCTCGTTCGAAGATATTAGGCCGTAATCCACCACGCGAGCTAATGCGGGTTGGTAGATGACACATGTCTTCGATTTTTTTTTGTGATGTGTGTGATGTTTTCCTTCACCGTTTTAGGAGCAGTGGTGATGAAATAATTTACACATATTAAAACGCCTGGCTGGGTTCGAACCTACGACGTACTACTCGTAAGTCGCCTGGCCACCACTGCCGACTGACACCATCTGGTACCGTCACGAGCACTATATAATATGACAGATTTTTCATTTGAACAGGTTCAACGTCAAAAGTGCCAAACCAATATGGCTCATTTTTATACTCAAATATAGTGTATAACTCGGAGTAGTAATTAGTCTTTGTTTCGTCGCAATCGCTTCAGTCTATCAAAAGATATAATCAATTTAAAGCATTCTTTAACAACTTTTTATTGCAATAAGTGGAAACACGTAACGACATCTATTGGGACGATATAGTACTAAAGAAAACATAATATTGTGATCTTTAAAACATTATCATGTGTATTATTAACTCTGATACAAGTAGAAAGAAAAAGTAATGATAATGATTATAATCTATAAATATAAAAGAAAGTCGTGTTAGTTACACTATTTATAACTCAAGAACGGCTAAACCGATTTGGCTGAAAATTGGTGGGGAGGTAGCTTAGAACCAGGAGACGGACTTCCGGCTTCGGCTTTTTATCAGGTTTTAGACGGACATAGTATTTAATACTTTTATTTACTTATAGGAGTAGGGTAGGAGTAGTGTGGGAGTAGGGTAGGAGTAGGGTAAGAGTTGGGTAGGAGTAGTGTAGGAGTAGGTTAGGAGTAGGGTAGGAGTAGTGTAGGAGTAGGGTAGGAGTAGTGTAGGAGTAGTGTAGGAGTAGGGTAGGAGTAGGATAGGGTAAGCGGTTGGACACCACGCGAAATATAGCGCCGGGCAGCTAGAAATAATTTATATGGCAAAACAACGTTTGCCGGGTCAGCCAGTATAATATAAATTAACCAATTACAGGCACTTTTGAATTGTCAAGGGGTCAATCAGTCAGAAAAATTAAGCTAATTGCCCATTCCAAAGCGCATGACAGACGCCAGCACATCAAGCTACTACAGTAATTAGCTGTTGGCAAGACGTCTGATTCCACACCCACGATTTAATCATTTAAGTATAATTACTAATAAAGCGAACAATAGCAGGCAAAGTCACGAGGTCGGATAATAACTTTTAAGTAGCAGACGGTTTCAATTCAAAGTTTCGAAGTGAAGGGCTGATTTATGTAGGTAATCTGTGTATTATGGTGGCCAGCACGGATCTCCGGATCTACGGATCTCCCCTTTATTGAATCCATGGTGGTTCGATAAGCCTCCCCTTAATTGTGTCTGTGAACTCAGTATTGTAAACAAACAGTCGGGTATTTAGATAAGGGAAATGTATTGTAACCCGTATGTAATTTGCAAGTAAATTAATTTCTTAATGTTTATTGTAGCGTATATTGTTAATGTTTGGGATTAGTATGGTAACTTAGAATTAAGAATAGGTTTAATGTTTGAAGAAAAAAAATGTTTCTTCCGCTGTATATTATATCTTAAATAACAGGCACAATGTAATAAATTAACAACTTACAACGACAAAAAAAAAGTATATGACGGACATTTTAGAGTGTGCAGAGTATACGTGCGATAAGGAACTCCTTTCCAATACCTACTTCATTGTTTTGTATCAATGATCTCAGCCTATTGCAGTCCACTGCTGGACATTGGCCTCTCCCAGGCTGCGCCACCAGTCCTCCACCTTCCGCATCCAGTCTGTTCCAGCTACCTTCTCGTCCATCCATCTACACTTGCCGTTACGCGGTCTCCACTCCAGGACTCGTTTGCATCAAACATGGCCCAGCCCACTGCCACTTCAGTTTGCTTACTCTGCATGCTATCTCGGTAACTCCAGTCCTTCTCCGGATAATTTCATTCCTGATTTTATCCTTCAAAGAGACTCCGAACATATCTCGCTCCATAGCGCGCTAGCGTAGTTCTAGTATTAGGTAGGTACAAAATAGCAGCTTGTATATTTTGTATACCAACATTACCAATCACTAAAAAAGTTTCTATTGGACGCCTGGTGAGATAACCACCATAAAGCTGTGTATGTTTTGCTGGCAACGCGACCATGGTTGCGCCACCTTGGCGTCCCAGTGAGATATAAGCCTAAGTTTTGGAATGGGCAACTAACTTCAACTAACTAACTGACTATTTGAAATTCAAAAGTGCCTGAAAATGGTTAACTTGAAATAAATGCTTCGAGTATAAGTTTGAGTATAAACAAAGTTTCGTTCATTGTCGTCTCCACATTGTATGTATATCTGTTCCAGACCGCAGTTAAAACTAACTAACTACTAAAAAGTGTGTACAAGAAACATTTCTACAATTTATATTATTGTGCTCAAATAAGTTCCTGTAATTAACTTCTTAGAAAGTAGAGTAAGTACTGCAATATAATGGACTTTATATAGTAAAATGGTTACGACTTCTAGTCAATATAATTGTAGCACAATGATATTTTCAGAGTAAATGAGTTTATAGACGTGTGTACACTGTGCAGCGTATTCACATAATTATGTAGGTACTTATAATTTTTTTTTCAGGATCGTCAAAGTCTAAGCAAATATTATATTTCAAGTAGGCCATTAGCGTGGATCCACGCGAGACACAATGGCTTCGTTATTCAACCGGATAAAAGGCACTTCTGAACGACAAAATTTACAAGAAAATAGTATTGATTCGAGGTGCCCATTCCGAAAGGTAGTTTCGTATGGAGAAGGATGTGCAAAAAACTCCACTGTTACACTTTTAGAATGTTTTACAACATATTGTATACATTAATTGTATATATGTAGCCGATGTAACTAGAATGAAATTACTTTACTACAATAGGTAGAGAGTATTCTACATTTTGCAATGACTCATTATTTAAGAAGAATTGTTTTTATTTGGTTTTGTTTAGCCTACTTAAACTAATTTCAATAATAGTGAAAAATTACGAATACGTTTTGAACGGTTTTGGTAAGAAACTCAACTGGGAGCCTAAAAAGGTCACTTTGGCAGAATCATTAAAGGATAAAATTATGAATCATAATGGACAGTTAACTGTTAGGTTAATCGTATCAAATCCCATTGGTGAAGCATTTTTCAGTTTTTTTTATCTGTGCTAAAATACCAATCAATCCAATCCAAATCCAATCCCAATCTCTTTAATTATATCTACGTAGTGCAGCGAAAAAAGAAAAACACAGACTGTCTTAGCCATATTATGGTTCATAATGTTATCCTTTTATGATTCTGCCAAAGTGGCCTTTTTAGGCCCCCTGTCATTCCCGTCTGAACTCTACATTAATCTCTAAACAGACTATTCTTCCAGAGAACATCTATGATTTTCCGGAGAGTACTCGGCAATAAAATAAAGAAGAAAAAGGACACGGTTCATCTTAAATTTTCTTCTGCAATATTACGGTAACAGCAGTTTCCTGCAGTCATACTAGCCCATATCTTTACGATTTTAATAAAGTGAGAGAAATAGAGATGTTTTTTTAACGTAATTTTTACAGTGAAAACCTTTAATTAAATCCGCGCTGCATTTTATCTGTACAAAGTATTTGAAAGCGGTTTCATTAAAATTACATTCTTTAGAGGTGAACTTCTTCACAATTAGATGGCTGTTAAAACTATCGTTCAGTAAGGAATTTCTTGACTTTCATACGGTATAGAATGTAGCTATTTGTGTCAGTCTGTTGTATTTGGACTCTGGTTGCCATTTTAAATATTATACCCGTGGCTAAATAATAACAGCCGCACAGGTCGATCGATCAGGTTAAGCTACGCTTGCCGCGGTTGGTCTGTGGATGGGTGGCCTCGGAAAGCACGTTAAGCCGTTGGCCTCGGCTGTCATCCGTGGATCTTTGACAGTCGTTACGAGTAGTCAGAAGCCCGAATGTCTGACAATCAGTCTTACCAAGGGGTATCGTATTACCCAGTAACTGGTTGTTGTGAAGTTGTGAAGGTCAGATAGGCAGTCGCTCCATTTATAATACTGGTATTCAGCTGCATCCGGTTAGACTGGAAGCCGACATCAACATAATTGGGAAAAGGCTAGGCAGATGATGATTTATATAAATATTTTGAACTTTTATTGTGTATTTATTTTATTTCTTATTTTGTTATTTGTATCTCGTTGTTAGCTACACCAGTGACGTCATCACGTCAACACCGGCTGTCACTTATAGTCATAGGGTCGCAGCATTATGCGATGTGACGCATTATTTCCTCCAACTTGTTCTTTTCGGTTTGTATTCTTTTTTTGCGTCATGTTCACCGCAAATAGACGTATTTTCTCTTTCGCTAGGAATGCAGAGCAAAAAAACTGCAGTTTATAGATCAAAGCTCTTGTCCATGGTACTATAGAGGTATGAGGAACAGAGTGTAAAGTTCACTCATACTCTATAGAAAAGGGAGGATCCTCCGACCAGACGGGTGTTGTGTCTGGCGGGCAACTGCCCAATGATTCATGTCGGGCCGTTGTATCTATGCTAGTTGCGCGGTAAACTCTGCTTGCGCGATGCAGGATTTTGCGTGACGACATTAGGAAGCGTTGTTCGCATGTGGCGTTGATCGCTACAGTGGGCTCAGCGCAGAATGATCTCTTCCGTTCTCCCCTTCCAACTATCCCGCTATGATTCACCCATCAGGCTTAATCATCCACAATTTAATTTCCCACATTCTCAAAAGCAATCGACCAACTAATTAACCGTAATCTTCGCATCTTACAATGAAAACCTCATCTTGAAAGGGTTAAGTATGTAAACGATTTCAAAGGAGATAAGGAGTGTTTCGGACTATTTCTCCCGGGCCCTTATTACTCAAGGGCGGGTTCTAAGGCCCACTCTGGCACAATTAGCCGCGGTACAGTTAACTTTTGGGCCTAATTTAATTACTCGGCCAATTACGGCTCATATAGTGTTACGGGTTATGGTTCGCGCTATAAAAAAGGGCACGAAATTTATTACCGTGTCCATGGTGTGTTTTTAGTGATTTTGAAGGTTTGGTAACAGATTTGAATCTAAATTTAATTTCGTTTTGATTTAGTACCTACAGGGCAATAAGCTTTACACCCAACTTGCTGAATTAGAAAATATTTTACCACTGCATAAGATATCCTCATTCTATGCGAATACGACAAAAGCAGTACAGTCGCCGACACGTAACTTGGCAAGGTTTTGTCGTAGAGGGAGTAAGATGGTGCATGTACAGAGGCCAGCACAAATCAAGCTGCCCCAATCTATCAAATTTTCTCAATTGAATATGAACATTATTCCTTTGTAGTAAAGTTGAAAATCTATCAAAGAAATTTGACAGATTGGGGTAGCATGATGTGCTGGCCTCTGTACCAACATAAGTGTTGGTAATTTTTTTGTTGCACCTTTGTCACTTTTATTGCTTGTCATTATTCTATGATTATTGCCATAATACAATACATTTTTTTACATGTCTGTTTAGAAGTAAACTAAAGAAAGGAAAAACATCTAACGAACATCTATTGCCAAGTTACGTGCCGGCGACATCAGCCGGTCGATTCTGTAAAAATCTCACCGTGAAAACTTAGGTGAAGTGGGTTTGTTTTTCTAGGAATTGACACTATTGACAGCTCACTCACTTCACCTAAGTTTTCACGGTGAGATTTTTACAGAATAGCACCGCTGGTATGTATTGGTTAATTAACTACTTATTAAATGTTATAATGTGTAATCATCCTGAATCCATTCTCTTTGATATTAACTACTATTTCAAATTGAACATCTACAATAGCGATCGATACCATCAAAACTTGAATAGTTTCCAAGATTTATCACCGACGACAAAACTGACACGTCTGTGTTCACTTGAAGTAACAAAAACGATTATTATAGAGTTATTGTTCCGCTAACATCCGACGTCAGAACTTTTACGTCTAAGTTTAGAGAATTATTTCTCTATAGTGAAACTTTTATTGAAAAATCAAACTTCAGTGACTTTCTCGAAGTAGCGGAGTAGCACACTGCAGCACTTGCATTTAAAGCTAAGTTCCGACTATGTTTAGATCCGGAGATTGGAGCGGAAAATAATTTTGATAAAAGATGGTGGATATAAAGTTTTAGTACTGGATAGAAACTGGTACCATAACTACCTACTGAGATTCTTTATTACGTCATGAATATTTTTTTGCTTATGATACACAGTAGCATGTCAAACTGCAAACTGAAACCATGAATCCAGCACCATGATTCTAAAACCCCTAACGTAGAAATTTTTCGTCGATTATAAAAAAAATCAGCTGCTCTGTTTCATACAAAAGTCAAAAAGTAAATTACACACTACTCCATACAAGTTTAGACGTGATAAAAAACTTGCCTATTAAAATTACATCAATTTACATCAGGCGCTGATTAATTTGACAGGACTAAACTAAAATTTATCTTCTGTCCTTTTCTTAAGGCGACTACATGACCTAAAGCGGTCTATGTCTGACTGCATAGAAAAGAAAGAGAAGCGCGCTAACACAACGCTGGTAATTTATTGCAAAATATGAAGCAATTATCTATTTACAAAAAATCCATTGTTAAGACTAAAAAATTAAAACTCTAGTACTTTAGTATGTTGCTTGTAGAATAATCGGCCAAAAAAACAGAATGATTGTATGTATGTTAGTATGGTTTTTATTGTAAAAAGAAAGTTTTTAGAGGTATCTTTATGATTTTTTTCTATCGTATCGCATTAGTTGTAAGTATTATGTTTTCAACACACTAACCTAGCATATGTCCTGAAAAGTATCATAATTTTTTTTCTGATTTTGTTTACTGTAATCGATCATATAATTTTATTGTTTCTAAAACTAGCGTTTTTTGTGTTTAGGTCCTCTAAGCCCCTTAATGAAATAAGTCAAAGTCAAAGTCAAAGTCAAATCATTTATTTCAAATAGGCACATTAAAGGCACTTTTGAACGTCAAAAAAAAACTAAATAGAAATGATTCTAGTCGCCCATTCGAAAAGGTAGTTTTCGTATGGAGAAGAATGGGCAAGAAACTCCACCGTTACTCTTTTAAAAATGTTTTACAAGGTCTTGTATACATAATAAAATTTATATGTGAACACGATGCACCCATAATAAAATTAGTCTACCACAAAAGGTAAAAAGAATTAAAAATTAAGCAATGACAGGTAAATCAAATAAGTGATAGATACATGGTGCTCACATATTTACAAGTTATTTAAAAAAAAAGAAAAATGAAAAAATGCAAAAGTAGTTGAACTTTAACAAGTGTGTGAGCCACTGCAGTCGCAGATTGTAAAATTGAATTAGAATAAGATGTCATAATTAAAAATATATATATAAATTAAATTAGGAACAAGTTTGATTTTGTCTAGACTTTTAGATTGTCCTATGGAGCAGGACCAGCATGTTTCCAAACATTCTTATCTTGGATATAATCCTCTAATTTGTAATATCCTTGTTTACAAAGTGTACTTTTAATATGAGTTTTAAATTTTCTTTCATTTAATTGCAATATGTCACAAGGTATTTTGTTGTAGCATTTAACACAGTACCCCATAAAAGATGTATGTACTTTCGATAATCTGAAAAAAGGTTGATCTAATTTATCTTTATTTCTAGTATTAAAATTATGCCTATCACTTATTTTATTAAAAAGATGTTGATTTTTTCTTACATACATAATATTTTCATAAATGAATTGGCAAGGTACCGTCATGATATTAACCTTTTTAAATAGTTCCCTAAGAGATTCGCGACGACGTAGATTGTAAATGGCTCTGACAGCTCTCTTTTGTAAAATAAAAATGGATTCAATGTCAGCAGCCCGACCCCATAGTAAAATGCCATATGACATAATACTGTGGAAGTAACTAAAATAGACCAAACGCGCGGTTTCTACATCTGTTAACTGTCTTATCTTTCTAACAGCATAAGCGGCGGAGCTTAGCCGCCCCGCAATAGATGTTATATGAGGTCCCCATTGTAATTTCTCGTCTAGCGTGATTCCTAGGAAAACTGTCTGATCAATAAATTCTAGTTTTTGGCCATTCAATATGATTTCACATTCGCTACTTCTAACATTCGGTAATTTAAATCTAATGCATTTGGTTTTTTTTTCATTAAGTACTAAATTATTTACCGTAAACCAATCTTGGACCTGAAGAATAGAGTTATTCACGTCGTCAAGATTTTGTGACCGTCGGTCTATTTTAAAAATTAATGATGTGTCATCTGCAAATAACACCATCTTCGGTTGATTTTGAAGTAATTGGGGTAAATCATTAATGTAAACTAAAAAGAGGAATGGACCCAATATAGAACCTTGAGGAACACCCATTGTCATTTCAGACCCTAATGAGTTTACGCCGTTTACTTGAACTTTAACCTTTCTATCTTTCAGGTATGATCTTAGCAAGTCAAGTGCTGCTTTTCTAATTCCATAGTGCTCCAGTTTCATCAGAAGTGTCTCGTGGTTTACGCAATCGAACGCCTTAGAGAGGTCGCAAAAGATTCCAATGGCATCTTGTGCTTCTTCCCAGGCGTTAAAAATGTTCTTTATAAGGGTAACACCGGCGTCAGTAGTGCAACGCCCTTTGGTGAAACCGTACTGGTGTTCATGAAAGATGGAATTTTTATTAAAGTGACGTAACATTTGATTGAGCATCAACTTTTCAAACACCTTACTGAGAACTGGTAGAATTGACACAGGTCTATAATTGTTAGGATCTTTACTATCACCGGATTTGAACAATGGTACTACTTTACTATGTTTCATAAGATCCGGAAAGACTCCTTGGTCAACACTGGTGTTAAATATGAAAGCTAAATAGGGCGCAATAGTTTCGATGAAAGATCTACATACTTTTACAGACATTCCCCAGAGATCTTCTGTTGATTTAATGTTAAGATCTCTAAAAGCTTTTATAACAGCCTGGGGGCTTGTATGCTGAAACCTAAACTCCAAAGGGCATGACTTTACATTCTTTTTAAGTAAGGCAGCAGAAAGCGTGGGGGATGAATTTAAAGCTTCAGTAGTTTTAAGGGGAATATTAGAAAAAAAGTTTTCAAATTCCTGAGCTATTTCTACATCTGAGTTGATGGGGCCATGTGCAGTCTCTAAATTAAATTCAGTGTTAGGCTGTTTTTTCCTACCTGTTTCATTATTTATTATTTGCCAGGTAGTTTTTATTTTATCATCAGCTGATTTTATTTTATTGCTAATATAAAGAGCTTTAGCTTTTTGGCACACACTTTTAAAAGTTTTTGAATATTTTGCAACATACTGATGAAAGTTTGTATTATTCATATGTTGCTTTAAGCCATAGAGTTCAAAAAGTTTTTCCCTGCTTTTACGAATACCTGGAGTCGCCCAGTCACTAAATAAAAACTTTGTGTGAATATTTTTAGTTTTTAGTGGAAAAGTGTCATTAAACTGCGCGTTTAATATTGAAAAGAACTCGGCGTAGAATTCATTTGGGTCACCTATATTATTAAAATTCTGATCACATAACTTACTGGCCAAAGAATTATTTAATTTCTCTAACTTTTTACATGTAATTGTCCTAAACCTTATTTGAATTTTTTGTAAAGGCATGTAGGAGCTAAATGTTATTTTTTGTCCACTGTGATCAGATGGCAACTTATTTACAATTTCTTTGTGTAAGTAATCACAATTACAAAAAACATTATCAATACAAGTGGCAGAAGAAGCTGTCACTCGGGTTGGTTCAATAAAAACATTTGACAAATCAAATGACCTAAAAAGACTTAACAATCTGACAGTATTCGAGTTATTTTCCAATAAATTAATATTAAAATCTCCACATACTATTATTGACTTACTACTAGTACTAAGTTTCTTTAACACATCTTCCATTACAGAATCAAACACCGATAGATTCTGGTAACTTGGAGGTCTGTATACACATACTATAACATGCTTATCAAGCTCAACACAGGACAATTCAATGGTGTGTTCAACAGACAGTCCGATTATGTCTTTTCGTTCTTTTGATTTAATAGAATTTTTAAGTAATATTAATGATCCGCCATGTATCATACGTTTTCGGCTGAAATGGCTAACTACACAATAATTTTCATAATTAATTGACTTTACTTGATGATCTTTCAACCAATGCTCTGTTAAACAAATGACATCAAACTTGGTGTTTTCCAAAAACAATTCTATTTCCAATAATTTGGAAGCGCAACCTTGGATATTCTGATTAAATAATTTTAAAATATGTTGCACTCCCTTTGGTTTTTTATTATTATTAATTATATTGCCAGAAGATACCTTTTTATTATTCTGTAATAATAATTTGTTATTTGAAGGGGTAACTTCTGTTGTCTCACTGACTAGTTTAAATAGTTATCCGGAGTGACCTCCACAACTACAACTGGAGAGTCTGGATTGCCCGAGTATGTTCCAGCGGGAGGAGAATATCCTATCTGACTGGTAGTAGTCTCCAAGGATGTTGGTATTATAGGTGGTGGTGGTGGTGGTGGTGGTGGTGGTGGTGGTGGTGGTGGTGGATCCTCCTTCGTACAACATATCGATCCATAATTAATCACCATGTTGTTAGTATAACTAGGCAACACGGACTCGTCACTAATACTATAACTCGTTATATTAGCTATAACCTCGTTAATATTATATGCTATCAACATAGCAATCATATGTCTACATTCCCCAGACAGAGATATAGTTCTCTGAGTTAACTTAATACCACTAACAAACTTGTTAGTGTCAAAAAACAATAATTTGTCTCTATGACAACATGTCAGATTGTGAATAGTATTATTCAACTTATAAATATAATTATTTTC
Organism: Oligia fasciuncula; assembly: GCA_963082905.1. Taxonomy (NCBI): domain Eukaryota; kingdom Metazoa; phylum Arthropoda; class Insecta; order Lepidoptera; family Noctuidae; genus Oligia; species Oligia fasciuncula. The sequence continues at coordinate 6,081,758 of OY720395.1, read as the reverse complement.
ATTGTATGATAAAGTATCTGAGTAAGGAAAAGCACACAACATTAGCTTACCTATGTTTAACTTTAATAAGGTGTTTACACCATCCACTATGTCCTTTCTGGTAATACCAGTGCTATTACCTAATAGCAAAACCATAGTACAATAATTATCAAGGTTTGCATTGGCAATTCTTTTTATCATTTGTTTAAAACTTATGTTATGGTAACTATGATTGGTAAAACTATGGCTTAGGTAATTGAGTAGAATTTTTCCAAAGCCAGAACCTAACTCGTCACAAAAAAATATTGATTTGCTTATCTGTGTGGTCTCTGCTGGAAGAGCTAACACCGGAAGGGGTAAGTCAGACTGAGGTTGAAGAGGTGGTGGTTGGTTGGCACCGCTGCATGAAAGATCATTTGTCAGAGACTCATACCTCTCAGCATTGTACTTCACCAAATCCAGGAGTTCTCCAGCCTCAAACAAGCGGTCACTTAGTTGTCGTTGTGAACTTTCATATTTTTCAAAAATATCCTTCAGCAAATGCTCCTTGTGTAGTATATCATTATAGAGGAGCTGGATATCAGTGTCATACTTTTCCCTACATTTATCTAACTCAATAGTACAAGTATTTAAACTTTTCGATAAGACAACACGTTCCTTTCTAAGCGAAAGATTTAATTTTAAGAGTTTTTGTTTTTTTATTACTCTCTGTGACCGTTTAATTAATTTCTTGATTTTAATATATTTCTTTAATTTGTTGTGACTCATAACAATAGGACACAATGGTATGGTATCATCACCAGTCAAATCTATAGTTTCAGCTGGCTCACACACTGATTTTGGTTTACTACCTACCAACTCATCAAAAAGATTACTAGTGCGAACAACCTGGTTATTGACCTTGATACACTCGGAGATGGATAGTGCTTCTTGGGCTTCAGACAATCTCTGTTCAAGCTCTGTGATGCGATTCAGTGCCAATTCGTGGGTATCACTGCACTCTTGAAATGTTGACACTGCGTGTTGTAATTGACTGTGCTGGTCAGTTAAGTCCATGTGTTGGATGTGTAGCTGAGACAGTTCATTCTTGAGGGAGGTGTTCTTTAAAATAATGTTTTCCACTTCTACTTCGCTGTCTTCCCTTTCGCGGAGCAGTTGTTTACACATCGCTTCAGAATTCTGTAGCTCCTTCAAACTCAAACTCAAACTCAAACTCAAAGCATTTATTTCAATTAAACCATTTTACAGGCACTTTTGAATTGTCAAGAAGTAGGTCAGTCAGAAAAATGTGAAGCTAGTTGCCCATTCCAAAGCGTAGGTACCTATGGAGAAGAACGGACAAGAAACTCCATGGACACTCTTTTTAAATTATATTTTACAAAAATATTAGTTACATCATTACTTTTGAATTTATAATTAAATAATGTGAGAACGATGTAAAAAAAACAAGACGTATGCGTTAAAAGCGTCCAGAGTACAACAAATAGTACTAAAACAACAATCCAAAAATAAAAATAAAATAATTAAAAATAAGCCGAGGCAGCTAAGTGATGACCAGCCCCAACTGACGGCGCCCGTTCACGAACATGACGCATAGATCAGCACCATTCAGCTCAACCATTTTGAAGGGAGCTAAATGATCCAACATACACGCCACCGTCAGCGAGACATTTGTGTGAGCATGACATACTATCAGCCGCCAGGGCACATTCGAGTCAATGAAAGACATATTACCCGGTAAATGGTAAAATAAGGTATAGTACTTACATAGAACTCACATCTGTGCTATGCAATTATACAATACAAATGAAATTGTAGGTGGCCTTCAAGGTGGCTCTTAGTTTAGCTTCCATCTCCTTGATTGTAGCACTGCGGGTCATCATTTTCTTTGAAGTATCAGTCACCTGGAATGTGTGAAGTTATGCAGCTAAATAACAGTGTGAGAAAAAAGATGTTCCAATATTTAGATTAGTAGGAGGTAGAAGGGAAAAATAAAATAAAATTAAGTTAAAAATAAGTAATTAAATGTTAACAAATAGATTTTAAAGTTAGGTCAAGTTATTAAGAAATTAGATGGGAATGTTAAATAGAAGTGAAGTTACAAGGAATACTGCTATTATTGTAAAAAACAAAAAGAAACTTAATTGACAATAACAAGTTTATAACACATGACAGGTTTTATAGTAAGTATGAATCATTTAGGGTACATAAAAAGAGCCTATTTTTGTGTAGTAAATTATGTAGTGTTTATTGTCTGGGCGAATGTTTTCGTCGTCGATTTTGCTTCCACTAGTTGTCAAGCAAAAGGAGACATAAACCGTGCCAGTGTGTGATGGACGTAGCTCAGAGACCTGAGCAGTACTCTGTGATGTTCTGTGTTCTGTAAATATTAACTACAAGCACATAAATAAAACAAAATACTCCCCGGGATCGATGATAATTTGAAATCCGTCACCGTTGGTACGTTGAGTTGACAGCCGGTTTTGAATCCTTGTTTTTACGAAGTTTTCGCGACAAAAAACACTTTGTAATCACTGTTTAGAATACTTAATATCTAGGTTTGACTATATTACACTAATTTAATACATTTAAAACACTTTTATTAATTTATTTAAAATAATTAACCTAGAGATCAGTTTTTGACGACCGGCTACCAGTGTTGCCAGCGCAAAAAAAAAGAAAGAAAAAGATGCACTGAACTTAAATTTAGTTTAGTTTGTGAACAACAGAATCGGCACCAATGCCTACCCAAAAGATGCTATTAAGAATATGTCTTTCATAAAAAAAGAAAATGATTAATTACAACAAAAAAAAGCCATACCCCAAACCTCTGAAAGGCAAGCTCTTCTAACATATTACAGACATAAGGAAAGAATGTAAATTAATCATCAGTTTAACCGCAAAGGAAACATTGTGGGTTATGAGGATATCCGCAACCCTTTAATCATAATACCTAAGCGTGTTTAAATGATAAATGAAAAGGGGTAGGCGCCGCTATTTGTTGTGTATCTATGAGCGATGAGAGATGGAGTACGCACATTTCCATCTAGAGGTCATCGTTGCTTTAACGAGTATTTAGTAAATTTTTCGTTGGTTATAAAAAAAAACTCGCCAAGTGCGAGTCGGACTCGTACACGAAATTCCGTGGCACAAGGCAAAAACGCCGAAAAAAACACGTTTGTTGTATGGGAGCCCCCCTTAAATATTTATTTTATACTGTTTTTAGTATTTGTTGATATAGCGGCAACAGAAATACATCATCTGTAAAAATTTCAACTCTCTAGCTGTCACGGTTCATGAGATACAGCCTGGTGACAGACAGACAGATAGACGGACAGTGGAGTCTTAGTAATAGGGTCCCGTTTTTACCCTTTGGGTACAGAACCCTAAAAAAATCGGCTGTTTCATAGACCTTTGCGGCTGTTATTATTTTGTCACGGGTCCCTCACAGTAAATATAAATATACCTATGTTTATTTATTAAAAATCTGTATTAATATTAACTTACATACAATCTGCCAAACTGCATAACAGTTTGTCGGCAGTTGAACTGTTCTCGTCTAACAATAGATTCTGTTTGAGTAATATGTGTCAAAATTCACTATGGATCCTTAAATAATATTGCTTTAACATCTAAAAGGGGTAGGCGTTGCTAAAACGATGTGAAGGTCATGGTTGCTTGAATGTAGGGTCTTTGCTAGTCTTTGGTTTGGCCATTTAGGAGAGTCAATAGAAGGGTCTTTTGTAGCGATGGAGGATTAAATGGAAGACTAGTCGAGCAAACAAAATGTTTCCCTGATTAAAGTGGTAGTCGAAGATACCAGCATACCCGCGCGCGGTTAAATATGTAGGTACTATGGATTCAATCACGTACTTCATTTAAGAACTCACTTTTGTAACGAAGCTCCTTTGAGTAACGAAAATGGCCCTTATTTATTTTAAACTTCGATATAAGGTATCTAAGAGCAGTGGTGGCGCAGTGGTAACGGCTGCGACTGACGAGTTGTAGATTGTAGGCTCAATCTCGATCAGGCACTTTGTGTAAATTTCATTACCATCATTTTCATTATTTTCTGTTAAAACGGTAAAAGAAAACATCGTATGGAAACCGGCATGCCTCGAACTAAAATTTTGAAGCCATGTGATATCTAACAACTCGTAGAGGGCCCGTGTGGTGGATCGCGGCCCACTGCCTCTCACAGAGAGGAGGCCTGTGTCCCAGCTGTGGGAACATTAAGCTAATAATGCTAATAAGGTATCTTGTTTTAACATAATTTTAATGAATGAATGATATATTTATTTGCAAGAATATAGATAGCTAACATAAGTTCTTAAGATCAATGGGTTTCACAATATGATCAAAGGTAGGTTGGTTTTTCCAACTGTGGTTTACCGACAGTCAACTCAATGCTTGCAAACTACACTACAATGTCTTGACCACGGATATCGTCTTGACAGCTGAAGAGGTGCAGTTTCAGTTGGGTACCTTACAATTATTGTGAGGACTCTCGTAAAGTCTGTGTCAGAGTTTTTTTTTGTAGGCAAAAAAAAGTCTGTTTACAAATGTATGTTCACGAGTTACAAGTTACAAAAATATTTAAAGTATAGTACGTAATACGTACTATACTTTAAATATTTTTGTAACTTTTTATCAATAGGTATTGTTTTTGTAACTTTTCATTTACTTTTTATCTTCTGGGGAAAAGACTTGATTATGTATTATTTTTGAGTGAATATTTATGTCACTAGATACCCAGTGATAACTAGCGGATTGGTTTAGTCAGTGGACTGTAGAGATGTAAATGATAGAAACACCACAGTATATTAGCAATATTATAAATTTATTAAAATAAAGACAATGCTCTAAATAAAAACGGAACCTGACAACCGCTCATACGTAACAAAACAACAAAGAACATAAAAAAAATATATTTAAAAAGACATGACATTTATCTACAAAAAAGGTCGCACCACAGCCAGTCGCCAACACCCAGTCTTGCCCCAATTATGTTATGATTTGTGTTTATGTTAAGATTAGCTTGTAGTGAGATCAATATCAATCTTTTAGAAACTACCATCTGAAGTTCGCAATTTAATTTCTTGGTGATAGTTGTAGAACCCCTACCAACCCCTCTTGAAAGTTTGCTCGTGGCTAATTAATAACAGCCGCACGAGTCGATCGAGCAGGTTAAGCTACGCTTGCCGTGGTTGGTCCGTGGATGGGTGACTATCTTTACACACCGAGACCCCTCCATGCCTCGGAAAGCACATTAAGCCGCTGGTCCCGGCTGTCATTCGTGGATCTTTGACAGTCGTTACGGGTCGTCAGTAGCCCGAAAGTCTGACAACCAGCCTTACCAAGGGGTATCGTATTACCCAGTGACTGGGTTGTGGAGGTCAGATACGCAGTCGCTCCATGTAAAATACTGGTATTCAGCTGCATCCGATTAGACTGGACGCTGACCCCTACATAGTTGGGAAAAGGCTACGCAGATGATGAGTTGCAGAAACCCTTAGCTTGGTAACTGCCTTATTGAATTCGAATTTGTGTAAAAACTGCTATGGGTCCTCATGGCAGCCAGGACTTAGAAGGCTGATAAGAAAAAGAAGGTCGTAGAGACAAATCTATCTGCAGTATGGCAATCAGGTTATCACGTTAATTGAACCACGTATTCTACATTACGTATTTTAAACATACACAATTAAAATAATGAATAACAATTAAAAGGGACCTTATTTTTCGTTTTAGTATTAGCAACATTAAACTGAATTTATAATTATTTGGTAACAATACCATAAAGTTTGTATTGAATTGTTGATACCATCGCCCCGCGCGTATCTAGTAGGTACGTTTTTATCAAGGACGCGGACGGTTTATTTCGTGCCAATTTTTAAGCTATTTATTTAAACTATTTATTATTTTGACAGACTGATATCAACTTGTAATAACCGCTATACTGTTTAAGGTCGGAGCACACGTATCAAACCGGAAAGGGATCGGCACCGTATCAACATGAGCCGTTCAGTATTCTTTATATGAAACTCCCTACTGCAACGCACACTAATCGGAATCGTAACGTAATCGCCTCGCCTCGGGACAAGCTCACGAACCGAGGTGCGGTGCGTTACGGCTCGTCGTCCCCGCGCTTACGGCTCGTCGTTCCCGCGCTTACGTCTCTCCGTACCCGAGCTTACATCTCTTTATCCACCCTTGCCCCTCTCACTCCTCCGGCCTGCCTGCTGCACCATCAACCAGCGGTCGGCGAGCCGTAAGCCCGGCGTCGCCTAGCCGTAACCGAGTCGACGTATCGGAGCTTCTGATCCGCTTTGGTTACGTGCTTACGTTAGGTTGACGTCTGTTTGACGGCGAGGTGAAAGGCGATACGGTGCCGATCCCTTTCCGATTTGATACGTTTACCTTAAATGTGATAACCTAATCGACACTCGGTATAAACATTTGTTTAGCTTCAAGCTGTCAAACACTTTACTAACTGCACACTACATTAACAAAACTAATTGCTCTCAACGTTACAATCATAGTCAACACTAATGATCATTATCAAGTGTCATTAACACAAATGTATGTAAAATTCAATTTTCCGTAGTCATCCGTTTTGGCGTCGACATGTGTTCATTGTATGTCGCGGATATGGAGCGCAGGGTTATCACAATACTTCGTTATATTGATTTGATTTCAGTGTAGGTAACAGCTATTGAATCAAAATCAAACCAATATTTGATTACATTAGTAGTCTGTGTAGCTGAGATGAAGATGTAGGACCAGGAATGAAAAACATATTAAAGCAGTTTATGTTTAAGGACTGATTTTTCAATCGACAGATAATTTTTATTCGTAGAATAAAATTGACGTCTGACAGATTTTGTATGGAAGAACTGTCAAAAATTTAAGATTATTCCTCTGATAAAATTATCTGGCGTTAGAAAAATCAGCCGATCATACGTAACCATACGAATAAACTACCAGTCTGTTACTGTTCCACTGCAGGGCAAAGACCTCTTCTCATGCACAGAAGGCACGAGCCTTGATCACCATGCCTGCTCAAGGCTGGTTGGCGATTTCAGACTTATATTAACTACTAGCTGCGCCCCGCGGTTTCACCCGCGTAAATGTCGATCTCGTGGGAATATCGGGATAAAAAGTAGCCTATATGTCAATCTAGGGTGTCAGCTACCTCCATACAAAATTTTATCAAAATTGCTCTAACCCTTTGAGCGTGAAAAAGTAACAAACATAATTATAAACACACACACACCCTCACACACTCACAAACTTTCGCCTTTATATTATTAGTGTGATAAGTCCAGGTTTTCTCTCGATGTTTTTCTTTCACCAATGTCAGTAATGTCCAAGATAAACTCAGGAAGTACATACTTTTTAAATTCAAAAAGTCAAATTGGTTATTGCCCGGACGATTTGAACCCACAACCTCCTGCATGAGAGGCTAGGCCTTGTCCACTGGGCCATCACGTCATTAATCATACGAATATTATTGCCAAAGTGTATATAGATGACTAGCAGCACCCCGCTGTTGCACCCGCGTAAGTTTCGATCCCGTGGGAATATCGGGATAAAAACTATCCGATGTCCTTTCCCGGGATGCAATCTATCTCTCTGCCAAATTTTATCGAAATCCGTTGAGTGGTTTAGGCGTGAAAAGGTAACAATCATACAGACAGACAGACAGACAGAGTTACTTTCAAATTTATATTATTAAGTATGGATGGTACAAAAACGTATTAGCTATTGTGTTGTTTCGAAACAGTTTGAACTTGTGCACCTACTAAGCACTTGCTGATTTTAACAAGTGCTTAACATACAGACAGACAGACAGAGTTACTTTCGAATTTATAATATTAGTATGGATTTTTTTGGGATGCATGAAGAAACCTCCTCGTGTAGCGCAGTTTGTTCCGCCAGTTACTACTAACTAAACCGAGCGCTCGGACAACCGGGCAGCGGGAACTCGGGCTCCTGGACAGTCACATCCAACACCTTATTTGGTAGGGCTGACGGCTGCCTGGTTTGCGACCAGCCTCCCACCGGAGTCCGGCGTCAAGCAGCCTACTGTGTTTCAACGATGCCTGGGAGTTCCAGTGCCTAAGGCATCTTCTGGGCACGCTCTTTCCATCATAGACCTCATCCATCGTTTTCCATCAGGCGTGATCGAGGTCAAGACCGCCCCAGCAATAAAAAATATACATAATTTATATCTCTCTCAGAAAAAGGTAACGGCTAAAACACTGATCCGGCTTTAATCAACAGCAGCAATTTACTTAACAGCAGCTGGCTGGAAAGCAAAGCTACATAATTATATTCACGTTCCCAGATGAAGCACTATTTCTCAATTCCTCCTCTCACATTATCCCGGCTTGTGTAAGCACACAATTTTTCTCTTCAAAAACCTGATCTACGATATAAAACCACCTGAATTATCATCACAATCCCTTTCCTGACACCACAGCCTAACAATCCCCCGTAGCCGCACAAATATCAACGCCACCAGTACAACCACAGCACCATTTAACTCCCTACCCACTGTAAATATTAAATCAACACGTTGGTAGCCCTGTACTCTGTGGCATGGACACATATCTGGGTCGACGTCACGTTCGCGTCCTCCAACACAATAGATCGGAAAATGTGCGTCGTTTCATATAGTCGTCATACGTACATTAGTAAATAGAGGCGCAGATATATATTCCTCTGTTGTGTTAATCTGACACGGGCAGTGCTATCAATGGAGATGTGGACTCTGTAATTATGTTTTGCGTAATTATTGCAGTCATCAAAGTTATATGTATATATATACTGCTAATAGATGGTCGACTCAGCTGAAGCTAATTTACATAATTATTGACTTCAACGAATGAGTATCGATTTTGGCCACTTGCTTAATTGTTGCAAATGGGTCGCACCGCACTATCACGTCCTGAAAGAAATACGTCAAATTACAAGTCACCCTATATAATGTTACAGATGGATTGTCGAATCCGCTGTTTTACAAAACCGCTAGTGGTTTTACAAAACAGCGCGATTATGTAAAACAACTGAACAACGTTTAGCGGTTTTTCATAATTACTGAAATTGAACACGCGGAATTGCATAAATGTTATGCATTTATCAATGCAGTGGGTCATCGATTAGCGGTTTTATAAAACAGCGTGAAATGAGTCAGGTCATTGGCCCCGCCGCCTGCCAATTTTCGGCCGTAGAGGATAGGGAGAGCGGCCGACGTCATACCAACACTCCTCCCCTGTGGCCCCACCGCGTCCGCCATCAGACGGTGGCGACCCCGTCAAGGCCGCGGAAGGTAGGGAGAGCGGCGCACCGCAATACTGGCAACCCTCAGCCGCGATGCCTCCCATACGACATCGCGGCCCGCCTCAGTTGCGATGTCGCCCAGGCGGCACCGCAACCTACTTGTTGGCCGCTACGTCGTCGGCTTACAGGCAAAAGCCCTGACGAGCAGCCCCTCCTCGGGTTCCTCTACGCTTCACCGTGGGTGAACAAGGCACGGCTACTAAGCCCCCCGCCTCGACAATGCGGGAACCCACCAGTCCAGGGGGGATCGTTGTCATCGTTACGGCACATTTGATCATCATTTGTCTACCAAGTGCTATAAATTATATTTGTGATTCACATGATGAGACAAGCTTTTCCCTAGCGACGCCATATTTTCAAACAAGTAAATCCAAGCCCATTCCGGTTGCCCAGATAAAGAGATGTGATCGTTTCATATTTAAATTACGAATTACAGGCTACAGCGATCACACGCAGTGGCGCGGTCGTAATATGTTACCTACCCATATCATCCCGAGGGCATTACTAAATAGATCTAACATTTGCATTCCTATGTTTATATAGGGTAACCAACTGCCTGTTTGTGGGTAAGTACTTGTAGGGATGTGAATTTAGTGAGTGCTGAGACATTAAAAAGGAGATTGTCGACGCGACGAAGGCGTGCTAAATAAATAATTGAGACACTTACATAATATGGATGTTTGAGGAGCTTGAGGCTTATTAACCTTTTGACCGCCACAGACGTGTATAGACGTCAAACCAAAATGTGCCCAGCACGCCACGGTTCGACTACATGACAGATTTTGACACCGGGGGCATGTTTTTGATTTTTTGATGTGTGGCGGTCAATAGGTTAATAACAGTCGCACGGGTCGACCGATCAGGTTAAGCTATGCTTGCGGCGGTTGATCCATGGATGGGTGGCTTTACATAGTAAGACCCCTCCGTGCCATGGAAAGCACGTTAAGCCGTTGGTCTCGGTAACATTTGTGGATCTTAGTCGTTACGGGTCGTCAGGAGCCCGAAAGTCTTACAACCAGTCTTACCAAGGGGTATCGTATTACCCAGTTACTGGGTTGTAGAGGTCAGATAGGCAATTGCTCCATGTAAAATACTGGTACCCAGATGAATCCGGTTAGACTGGAAGCTGACCTCAACAAAGTTGAGAAAAGACTAGTCAGATGATGACATAATGTCCGTGATGTCCATGACCATCGTGTCCATTTGACCACGTCATAGTTTCAAACCCTTCTCCTTGATGATGTTCCTCCAACTGCAGCTCCTACTTTCAGTAACATAAACGGCTTCCGAGAAATATTCATTCGTGGGACAGTGGTGGCCAGTGAGGAAAACATCGTGAGGAAACCGGCATATCCTAGAACCAAAAATTCGAAGACATGTGACAACTACCAACACGCACTGGGCCCGCGTGGTGCACTGACAAAAATATATATTTTTTTTACTACACCACATGAAATCGCTTTTATTCACTGCTTTCACTGCTTTAAATTAAGGCTTCCCACAAGGTGGACCGACCACCTTGTGAAGGCCGCAGGAACCCGTTGGATGCAAGAAGCATAGAACCGGTCGAAGTGGAGGTGCTTGGGGGAGGCCTATGTCCAGCAGTCAGTCTTTCGGCTGAAATGATGATGATGATGATGACTGCTTTAAAAGACAAAACTGTAACTTTTAATGATTGAACATACTATTTACTGAAAAAAGCAACAAAAAAAAGGAAAACCACCATTACTGTAATGTAAGTAGGTAAATTTCAATGGTTTGAACGATATCACCAAATGAATAAAACAGTTAATTTTGTAACCTTTTAGCTACTTATAACGTTAAAGTTTACTTACTATCATGACGGTAACATTAATTTGCCTCAAGCTTCAACTGTTTTCGGATCAGTAGAAAATACTGTTTTGAACGTTAGGCTCATATGAAATGTTTAAAGCAGTTCAGATAAATGTTTTTTCATTTTTATTTACTGCTTATTTCTTTCAGTGTGGATTACGGCCCACTCCCTCACACAGAGAGGAAGCCTGTGTCCCAGCAGTGGGGACGTTATAGTCTGATAATGCTAATAATATTCAGTAGGTACAACTCCCCAAACACAAGTGTCTCATCACTAAAATCGTAAAATGCCGGCAACGAGCCCGCTATCTTTTCACACTCGCAGTTTTCTTTGTAAGCGTAAAATATATGAAGTATTTATGTCTCATTGGTTTTTTATGGTTCACTCATGTACCAAAACGAGAGAATTACTCTTTTTTACTAACTTCATGAACGTGGGACGATGTTCTAGAGGTACTGATTATTTTTTTATATTTTTTTAGATAGCATTTTATAAACATTCCAGAAGAATATAACATTTACTCATCTGCCTGCTTTTCCCTACCATGTTGGGGTCGCCTTCCAATCTGACTGGTTGCAGCTACCAGTATTTTACATGGAGCAACTGCCTATCTGACCTTCACAACCCCAGTAACTGGGTTACACGACCCCTTGGTAAGACCGATTGTCAGAATTTTGGGCTTCTGGCTACCCGTAACGACTGTCTACGAATAACAGTCGGGATCAACGGTTTAACGTACTTGCCGTGGCACGGTGGGGTCTCGGTATGTAAAAATGGTTACCCATCCAAAAACCGACCTCGGCGGGCGTAGCTTAACCATTGATCGACCCGTTCAGCCGTTTTTATTTAGCCACGAGCCTCTAAGAATATTACGTTTACTACCAGCTGCGAAGCCTCCAATATGAACATTTTATGTAATACAGGCAAAGAATTTATTTACACACGCTTGAACGTTCTTGGTGCTTTTACACGATGCAAATAACTTGAGCACGTAAAGGTTACATGCGCAGAGTACATGCTCCCACGCATTTTTATGTTAGATTTGTACACAATGCGCATAACCAGCGGGGTAATTGCGTAACACACTAACAGTGGGAATAGCTTTCATTTTGACAGTTCAACAACATTCATTGCGTTGTTTACGTTGTTGAGCAGACATTTTTTTCTAATATATGAAGCATTGGATTAGCAATATCCTTCAAAATAATTCAAATTGTGATTGATAGTGTGTTACTAAATTAGGGTGGGAACACAAATAATGATTTTTTGATTAAATCTTATATTTACTGTAAGCTTCATCTGGGGCTTCTTCATGTCATAGGCATTATAGGCTGATTATGATGGTATATACGTGTGTGTGTGTCTACGTATGTGAGTGTGTGTGTAAGTAAGTAAGTCAGACATTGTTTTTCATTGAATTAAATTTTTCGTGATGATAATGCATTGCTTTTCCACTACATTCTACCACACTTGCCATAAAACTTCCACGCATATTATATCTACCTACATACGTTTTTAAAGTATTAGGGTCAGAATGACGTCAAACTAGCAAGTTGGTCGAGAGTCGCCGTGCCTTCGCATAACAATTTCAGCTTATGCAAGTCTAGAGTAGGTATTGGTTTGACCTATATATAGGGTGACTGGTAATTAGTGACCGATACTTTAACACGTGATTTTACTCATCATTATGAACAACTTTTACTATGGGAACAAACCTGAAATCGCGAAAAAAAAAACAGCTGTTCCCTACATTTATGTTCGTCTAACTCGTCAAAATGTAGAGAACAGCTGTTTTTTTTTCACGATTTCAGGTTTGGTCCCATACTAAAAGTTGTTCATAATGATGAGTAAAATCACGTGTTTAAGTATCGGTCACTAATTACCAGTCACCCAATATACAGCCATAGGTTTTATGTCTTTAGATCTTTCCTGGACTTGTAAGCTGAAAAGACAAGAATATACGATGTTATGTATTCTATATGTTTACTTAGTAGAGCCGCTTGTCGATTCTGTTTGTGTGGCCGCGTTGCTACGGATGTTGATGCGGTTTTCTTAACCATATCTTAAAACATTTTTGCTCAAAATTAACAAATTCACAAAATGTATATACTAATATTATAAATGCGAAAGTGTGTCTGTCTGTATGTTTGTTACCTCTACACGCTTAAACCGCTGAACCGATTTAGATGAATTTGGTATAGAGATAGTTTGTCGAGTGCCTGGAAAGGACATAGGATAGTTTTTATCTCGATATTCCCACGGGATTGACGCTTATGCAGGTGAACCCGTGGGGCGCTGCTAGTCAATACTAAATTAAATGATCCAATCCTTAGAAATAAACAGAATTTTCGTCAAAACTTCAAGACATATTGGTAAACTAATACCAACGAAGTAATAACTCGACGTCGAAGTAATTAAAGTTCGGAGATATGATCAAATATCGTACGCACAACTTTTACAGATTCATTTTGTACTTAATCATATTAAGATGTAGGAATATTATATACATATATAGCTAGAGAATCCTTATTTTCCAGATCATTAAATCCAATTTAAAAGGAAAGAAAGAAAAATAGTTTAGTCGCTAAAAACTAGCGCTTGGGCTCTGTCTCGTATAGGGTCTCAGCATTATGCTGAGCAATGGTCGTTTTGCGTAGATATGACGCATACTTTCTCCCAAATTGTTTTTTTTTTGTTTTTTTATGAGTCATGTTTGCCACAAATAAACGTATTTTTTTCTTTCTTCTTTCTTTTCTTTCACACGAAGGGTTCCGTACCACAAGGCCAACAAAAACGCCAAAAAAACACGTTTGTTGTATAAGAGCCCCCTTAAGTATTTGTTTTATTCTGTTTTTAGTATTTGTTGTTATAGCGGCAACAGAAATAGGTACATCTTCTGTGAAAATTTCAACTGTCTAGCTATCATTGTTCATGAGATACAGCCTGGTGACAGACGGACAGTGGATTCTTAGTAATAGGGTCCCGTTTTTACTCTTTGGGTACGGGACCCTAAAAACACTACGATTACATTAATAAAACTTCAATTACATTTAAATGAAGATAAATCTCTTTTATTTATAAAAGCCCGAGTGACACTTTTCTAAATTGCATTTTCAATAAAACATTTGCACAAAGGCGATGAATATCAAAGTACCAGGATTTCATAACATAGAGGGGGCTATATTTCTTTCAGCGTCCCGGCTTCCCTCAGATTTGTACCCTTCATTTCCAAAAAGGGCTTTTGTTTGATTTAACGACGGCGAGCACGCATTTGGCCCTTGTTCCGGGATCCGGAATCCCGGACGTCCGAGCCACAGCCGTGATTTTTTTTCTTTATATTTAAAGTATTTCCATCAAGCCTTCTTGGACATGTGTACCTCGGAAATCCTCACTTTGCCCTGATGTAATGACATTTTCATACTCCCAAGTTTAAACAAGTCTGCCTTTGTTTGTATAAAGCTCAATTACGGTCAAACTTAGTTTCCGTCCAGTGAGCTTGTTCCAATAGATTAGAAAAAATGCTTAAAACGAAAAAATGCCTTTTTGTCGTTTTTTTTACAAGACAAGTATTTTTGTGTTTACAATCGTATTTGTGAATATAGCAAATTTTATTTTATAACTTATGTAATTTAACTAACGATATCTTGTACGTAATTTATTTCACTGATAATGCTGTACACTTCTGTAAGCGACGAATCTATGATTCCTAAAACTGTAAGTATTTGATTCTTGTTGGTGTATCTATGTCTTAGTGAGTAAGTCGTTAAAGTGCCTTACCAATAAACAAATAAATAAACTATGTGCTATCTGAGTTACAGTAGTTTATTAATCCTTGAAAAACTACTGTAAACCCTATCTATAACAAGAAACACACACGGACAGTAAAAAAGTGATGACGTCAGTAATAATCCATATTCTATTAAAACTGTTTTTAATAATATAATAATTTATTTATCAATTCGACAACATAGGTCCAATGGTTAGTACAACAATAACTTATCAACTAAGGGTTAGTAAATTAATTAATTAAAACATTAAAACATTATTAATCCCTGCCGCACGAGCAACCGGACAGAGTGTCTTAGTATTAGTGCATCGTGTTTTTCGGCTAGGGTTTTCAAAATGCTGTTGGTGCTAGCCCTCATTCTGCTTATTAAGGACGCGGCCTTTTTCCTCAGAATGGCATAGAAGTCGTCGGTTCGCGCTACAGCAAACATGCCAGACGCACTGCAGAATCGGGGCAACCTCAACAGCACCCTGAAACCATTATTATATTGCACACGCAGGGCATCTAGTGCCCTCCGCGTGCAGTTGACCCACAAACTGCCCGTGTAGAACGCTTGACAATAAGCTTTAAACAGAGTTATTTTGACCTCGTTACTACAACGAGCAAATCTGTGGGCCAACATGTTGCATCTGGCTGCTAGTGCCCTGCGTTCACGTTCAATGTCTACCTGATCCCGGAGGTCCTCGGTGACATAGTGACCCAAGTATTTAAATTGGCTGACCCTCTTAAGTAGTCGACCATTGAGGGATATTGAGGGCTCATAATTCAAATATTTCCCGGGAGCAGCAAAGATCAGGTATTCACTTTTTATTTCATTATATAACAGGCCGTGGGTTGCCGCATACCTTTCACAGACATTCAACATCTCCCTGATTGAGCCGGCCGTTGGACCCAGCAGCACCATGTCGTCAGCATAGCTTAAATTATTGACGCTAGCGCCATCTATTTTGCATCCAACTGGTCTGCTGCTGAGTTCAACGATCAGCTCATTCACATACAGGTTGAAGAGCTTAGGTGAGGTTAACCCCCCCTGTCTCACCCCACACTCCAACCTGTACGCTTCAGAGAGAACGTCTCCCCAACGAACTTGGTTCAGCTGGTTAGAGTACCAGTACCGGAACAAACCCGTTACCTCAGGTGGTACCCCTGCTCCCCTGAGCTTATCCCAAAGGACATCATATGACACAAGGTCAAATGCCTTTGAGAGATCAAGGAAGCAGGCATACACCGGAGTACCTCTCTCCTTATAGTATTGGACCGTCTGCTTTAGACAGAGGATCGCACTCTCAGTGGAAAGTCTAGGCCGAAAACCAAATTGTGCATCATGTAAGGTTATCCATTTGTCAAGTTCCTTGTCAAGCAGACCGTCCAACACCTTGGCAATTACAGTGGCCAAGGATATCGGTCTGTAATTAGCCTTGTCCGACATATCCCCAGTTTTATTTTTCACGATTGGTACCACTATTGTTTTCAGCATATCGGGTGGAAGGTATGAATGACTTACGCAAAGCGTGAAAAACAGTGCCAGCACTCTAGGTAGATGCACCCCAGCATACTTGAGGTGCTCGATGCTGAGACCGTCATGACCTGGAGATTTCCCCTTATCCATTTTATTGATTAATTCAGCTATATGCTTGGCCGAGAAACGGATCGGTACACAATCACGACTAGTCTCATCATCGATCACCTCTTTGGCCGGCCCAAGTGGAGATGATACCATAAATCGATCTTTGAACATGTGGGCTATGTCTTCCGGCGAATCACATTCCCCTACACTCACAGGGCGGCCCGGTCTACCCTTCAGCTTATTGGTCGACTTCCAGAACTCTGAAAAATTTTTAGACGCTCGGTGCGACGCGAATATGTCCATCTTTATCTGATCCTGGTGGTTCTGGCACCATTTAAGCCTACCCCTAAAAATCCTCTGACTCTGTCGCATTTCTTCCCAAATTCTACCAGATTTAGGCTTATTATAGAACAGCCAAGTTTGATACTTAGACCGAGCCTCCCCATAAGCGCCTCGAACGTGCTTGTTCCAGCCTGTCACTCGTCTTACCTTTTGAGGTTGCTTATCATCCCAGGCCTGCACAGCAGCCACTGACAAAGTATTTACAATATTGCCATACATATGATCTAGAGCACGCCTATGTTCTACATTATGACACATTCTATCTCCACACTTCTCAAACAACTCAGGATAGTGGATGTTCCTAAACTCTTTGTTACATAGATCCCGATACCAATCTATTTCCACCTTATTGCGCTCCCGCCATAAAACTTTGCTCTGCGCTTTAGTTTCCTGTGTCACTTTTGCCACGACTGCATTTAAATCGCACTCAATTATTAAGGGTAAATGATCTGACCAATAGGTATCGAGATCCACGATGACATTTGTTACAGTGTGCCACGCTGATTTCGTAACGATACAGTGATCCAGCCATCGCTGACTACCATTTATGTCACTGACATACGTAAAAACGTCCGAGTCAATACCTAATTTTTCCACATCAGCGCATATCCACTGATGATCTTGACAGTGGTTACATAGCTCAGACCAAAACGGCTGATATGGATGAGAATTAAAGTCTCCTAACATGAATATTGTTTCAGTGTCATTATTTTCCACAATGGCACTGATTTCACCTAAACAATTTGTAAATTCTAGGAGATTCTCTGAGTTGTCCGTCGGCAAGTAGACACTGAATATCATTACAGAGCGGTTGTCACTTAATGTCCCTTTTATGGCCGCTAGTCTGTTACTATTACAGTTAATAACACTCACAGTTTTAAATAATCCTTTGCGCCACAAAATAGCCACTCCCCCATATGGACGCCCTTTAAGAATACCTGCGGATATATCTACCGCAGACTTCCCCGTGTATTCAAAGTCTTTATGTATGGTATTGAGAAGATGCAAATCATGGGGGAGGAGCCAAGTCTCTTGAAGCGCTAAAACATCTGCAAACTTACATATATCTCGAATACTGTCTAATGACCTCTTTAACGATTTACAATTAAATGTAACAAACCTGTTTAGACACGCTTGTTTCAAGTACCTATCCATTACGATTGTTTTTGTACGATACCCGAATCAGAGTTTACAGTAACTCTGTCTTTATTTTTAAACTGCACAAACTGTCGAAAGTAAATACCTTCCGGCCAAAGAGTATCATCCAAAATAGAATAAGGATTATTACTGACGTAAATGTGACTCGTGACTTTGTACTCGGAATTACCTAAAATAGATACAGATCCATAACAATCTTAAGTTCAAGATAACATTTATCTTCAACCCCCACTAATCCCACGCATTCTACGAAACTAGGTATAACCCCAGACAGAAATCGAATAACTTAATTTAGACACACGAGTTATTCGTAGACGAGGGCAATTTAATAATTGCCTGAAGCCCTAATCATAACTGACAGGCAAAGGTCACTTATACAGGGTTACTTGCAAAATACGCGCATTGACGTGGAGTTGCGGACACCTCTATACACATTACCTATTAATTCGATGTATATGCGTCAGGAGCTGATAGGGGGGGGGGGGGGGGGGCAAAATGCAACAAATTGAATCCCCTTTAATATGTATGGCCAAAATTCAATAGTTTTCGAGATATTTATTTTGGTTGATTTTGGATTAATTAGCAATCTTTTTGGGGTATAATTCAGACTACTTTGAAATATGATTTTTAGGGTTCCGTACCCAAAGGGTAAAAACGGGACCTTATTACTAAGACTCCACTGACCGTCTGTCTGTCTGTCTGTCACCAGGCTGTATCTTATGAACAGATCACCGTTCAATTTCAATTTCACAGATGATGTATTTCTATTGCCGCTGTAACAACAACTACTAAAAACAAAATAAAATAAATATTTAAGGGGAGCCCCCCCTTAAATATTTATTTTATTTTGTATAGAACAAACGTGTTTCTTTCGGCGTTTTTGCCTTGTTGTACGGAACTCTTCGTATGCGAGTTCGACTCTCACTTGGCCAGTTTTTTTTCTCTGTTTTCTGGCTTGACTCTGCAGTGAAAGTGAGAAATAAATCAGAAAGAAGAAAAGATAAGGTTATTTAAAGTTGTATAATTATATACTTTCGCCTCTTAAAGATTGCCAATAAAACCAAAGTTAGCTTGTTTAATGGCCTCTATTAGATAATTCTAACGTGCGATTTAGATATGAATGATTATTGACAGGCACAAACTAATCAACTATTACAACCGAACGTGATGGGTGTCGATTCTGATGAGCCACTGATTAAATTTCAATTGGCTCATTACGAATGTTCGAGTTGGTATAGTTTTATGGGATTCGATATTTAGGTATACGTACAGATTTTGATGGTATTGATTAGTTATTTAAACTTTTCGCACATAAAAAGGTACAAAGGCGGACTTAATGCCTTAGGAATTGTCTACCAGTCAACCAAGGGTGGTGAAGAGATTAGATGGCAGGTGTTTTAGTTGAGAGGAACAATGATAAAATAAATAATAAATAATTTTGTTGCATCTGAAAGTGTTTTGATCACAAGAATACAAGAAGCTTCGACAAAGACATCAACATTCTTCTAAAATAACTAAAGCGCTGCACAAACATGTAAAATTATACTTTACACAATAACGATTACCCCGTTTATTACTCAGAGTGAAATCCAGTTGAAAAGTCGTTGGCACGAGCGAGTGTAAAAGGTAACAAACAGAACATTTCTCTTGTAACATGGCAAAGTGCTTTGACTAAACCGGCCCCCAGCCGGTAGCCCCAGGGATTAGAGACGCTTCTTGAAATACACGTTCCTGGTTTAAATTTTTGTTTTTTTTATCCCACCAAAAAGTATGAACGCGTTTTTAAGATTTTTTATCGGTAAATTAAAAAGTGATAGCATTCGAAAAGGGAACACTCGTGTGTTTATTCGTTATTCGAATGATGTTTCAAGTTTCCAGCCTCGGTTACTTTTTGCATGCAAAATGATGAGCAAAAAATATTTTTCCATTCCGATTTCAGCTTAAAAGGAAAACATGGATGAATCAATCATTATTTTAACGAGTTTATATTGAAAGAGTAAATATTGCTTGAACAAACTGTACTGTTGCTGCAGTTTCTGTTGTATTGACAAAGTATCGACATTGTTTTACCGGATACTACCTATACGGAACTTTAGTGAATACTGTGAATAGTCTTTTCATTTCGCCCGGGGGGTTCAGCTTTTGTTTAGGTATTTCTCTATGCTATTACTTTCAACGGTAATTGAACCCAACAAAGATCTTAAAATCAACTTTTAAAAGCATTACGACGAAGTAATTTTTACCAAAATTTTAGCTAAAACATAATATTATACGTTTTCGGTTTCCCAATTTTCACTCAGAATTTCAGCGGGAAGGCGTGCCGATACATACATTAGCAGCCTCAGTTT
Organism: Oligia fasciuncula; assembly: GCA_963082905.1. Classification (NCBI taxonomy): domain Eukaryota; kingdom Metazoa; phylum Arthropoda; class Insecta; order Lepidoptera; family Noctuidae; genus Oligia; species Oligia fasciuncula. The sequence goes on along the minus strand of OY720395.1, from coordinate 6,061,401 downwards.
GCGACATCGCTAATTTCTCCACGACCACCCCGTCACCATTAATGATAAACGACTCTTGGAATAGTCAAGGAAAATTGATTTTACATTGAAGACGGTTCTGAAGCTGCACGCGCTTACACGGGCAATTTTTTCGGCAATTATTTTTTCCGAAAATAATAGCTCAAAGTACTGAAGGTATATTTTTTAAATAACCGAAAAATATATTGTACTCGTAGTTGCTACGGCTAAATTGCCTATCGAATAAAGTTGAATATTTTTTATTGTTCTCCTTTGAGCACCACGTTAAAATATTGATTGGTGCTCAAATGGGAATACCTTTGGTACTCAATGCATAGGTGCTCAAACGGGAATACTTCGATCTATAATCCATACAGTATGTCACCCTTCAACTGCCTTTATCCCAATTTATTTGGGGTCGGCGCAACATGCCTTTTTCGTCCATACTTCTCTATTAGTCGTCGTATAGCTCCATACATATAATATGTATTGGTAAATATTGCCTTGCTTAGTGTATTCAGTTTTTCCATATTACTTTATATTCTTCCATGATATCCACCATGCCGCACTGGGCCCACGTGTTGGATTACGGCACTCTCCGTCTCACAGAGGAGGCCTGTGTCGCAGCAGTGGGAACATTATAGGCTGATTTTGCTATAGCTTCATAATAATATGGTAGTATTTCTATCAACCAATTGCTATAATTTTGGAAATACCTTAACGTCATCATAACTAAGAGAGCAGTGGTGGCCCAGTGGTAACGACTCCGACTTACGAGTTGTGCGTCGTTGGTTCGAACTCAGGCAAGCGCTTTACTTTGTGTAATTGAAGTGAAAACTTCTTTAGGCGAGTTGGGCATTTTTTGAGATGGGAAAAAACCATTGAACTCGCGCCACTGTTACCGTAAGCGACACCGCGCGTGTTTTGTTTATACAACGATTAAAAAAGTACCCGCTTCGGACTTCGGATGTGTTCGGCGGTCCTCGGGCTGTATATCCGATATGTCAGTGAGTGATGGCAAAGTATTCTGTTTGAGTTTTGTTTTCACTTCTGTTAGCACTCCCGGAGTGCAACTGTTTTTTTTTAATTTCATTACCTACCACTGCTCTCAAAAAACGGTGAAGGAAAACATCGTGAGGAAATCGGCATGTCCAAGAACCAAAAAATTGGAAGACGTGTGACCTGGACCAACCCGCACTAGGCCCGCATTGTGGATTACGGCCCATTCCTGCTCAAACAGAAGAGGCCTATGTCCCAGCATTGGAACGTTATATTATGATTTATGCATTATAACTTAAGAATTGCGCAACATTAGTTGCCCGTGTGCGCAACCTTCATGTAGCAACGTATGTACGCGTCGCGTCGTTGCGAATAAGCGACGGATATGAACTGGGACACGATAGTTGTATGTACTTATTTACATAATGTGTTTATGGAAGTGAATAGTGTACCAAGTTTATCTAGCACATTGAGTTTTGTGAGCCAATGCATAAGTGATAAGTTATTTGTTGGTGGAGCCTGAATAGTGAAAATCCCCGTAAAGCGCTACAAGGTTAAGTTTGCGCGTGGCCATAATCGGAACTAACGCCGCCATCTTGTTTCCGAATACTTCAATTGACATTTCACAAAACAATTGGACATTTACTGACAGCCCCCCGGGGCCCCGTTTAACGTCATTTTACTTCTGACAAGCAGCAACCCAACTACAACCTTATTGTCACGAGATTAAAGATCACTGTGACTTTGACAGTGATGCGAAATCAGAGGTAGAATAACTGTGAATGGTCCTTAGCATTGACTTTGTACAGTCACGAGCAAAAGTATGTAAACATTTGGCTTTATTCAAAGTCGATTTTCTCCTTTATTTTTGAATGAAATTTTATATTAGTAGGAACATAGTATTTTCGAACCCATAGGTTTAAGTACCTAAAGTGTCGTATTTCAACGTTGCATTCGTTATTTCGTGAAAAAATCTCAATTTAAACTTGCCAAGTGTTGACTTAAAGGTGCTCGTGATTGTAACTATTTAAAAAAAAATGGCTGATTTTATTGACGACCTCAAACGAAGCGCTGTTTTATGTTTAAAATTGTTAGCTAAGCCTTGGTTTCCAGAGGGAAATAAAAAAGCTAACTAGAAGAACGTAAAACATGCCTTTTCACTTAAGCCACGTTTTCCTGGAAGAGCAGTTCCGTCATAATTATAAAAGCCGTCATGAAATCTGTCATTTTCAATAGTATTTCACATTAAGATGTCAAAACCGCTCTGTATTTGGACAGCCGTTTATTTGCCTTATGCCTCGGCCACGAAAAAAACGCCACGCTTGAGGCGTCAATTTGCTACAAGCGTCATTTCTAAGCGTCAAAAGTAAGGCCACGAACTTCAAATATTCGCCTGTAGCGTGGTACGTCGGTGGGGGAATGCATCAGTTCAGTACAGAAAAAGGTTACATGCTCTGTGAGTACAGAGTGAGCACGCGTCGATAGATATTATCTAAATATCTAAATATTGTTAATAAACTTAAAAAATAATTTTAATTTCTTCCCACAATTTTTTTACAACATTCCTAAACTTATGTTGCGGATGTGAACTCATCCATAACGCAGGTCGATTTTGGATTGCAGTGATAAATTCTTCAGTATTCATATTGGATTAGAAACTATAACCGCGACAAAAACAAAACAATTTGTTTTAGACGCAGACGCGTGGAGCGACTGTTTCGTGCACACTGTGGAATGTTCTCTTATAATTGTTTTCGATGCTCATAAAAAAACGCGCGTCGGATCATCCAACGCTCGTGCAAATTCGCTCGTAGCAAATTTCGCTGCTGCTTGCAGCGCTACTTCGTGGCCTTGTAGATAATAGACATACATTTGTTTTTGACGCTCGACGCTGATGCTTGCAGCGCAAGGCGAATTCGCTTGGAGCGTCGTATTTCGTGGCCCTCGGGTTAGGGCCATCATGTCAATCATCTAATAACTTTAAACGAAGAATAATTTTGAAATTTTGACAGTTGTTTCATACAAAAACTGTCAAACGTCAATTTTATTCCTCGAATAAAAGTTATCTGGCGATGGAATAATCAGCCTTAGTGTTATTGTGTGACCGTTCACCGCTTTCTTAGCAAACTAAACCTGTCAATAATGCGGTGATTATTAAAATTGTACTAAGATAGATTATGATTACGATAACTGACAGTTATAGTGGCTAGGACAATCGAAAATATTATTTCTTTGAATATACAGGGTGTTAATGAATTAACCCAAAACCTCTTAAGAGATCATTGTACTCATCATTATGAACAACTTTTACTATGGGGCCAAACTTGAAATCGCGAAAAAAAATCAGCTGTTCCCTACATTTTGACGAGTTATGCGAATATAAATGTAGGGAACAGCTGGTTTTTTTTTGCGATTTCTGGTTTGTGCCCATAGTAAAAGTGGTTTATAATGATGAATACAATGACCTCTTAAGAAGTTTTGGATTAATTCATTAACACCTTGTATAGTAAGATAATGTTGTTGTTCAACTCAGCCTATCGCAGTCCACCGCTGGACATAGGCCTCTCCCTGGCTGCGCTACAACATTCCCCATTCACCTCCACTTTCCGCATCCAGTCTGACCCGGCCAATATTCTAAGGTCGTCGGTCCATCTAGCTAGGGGGCGTACCACACTACGCTTGCCGATGCTATGCTGTCTCCAATCCAGAAAAAAAAATTGAAAATGAACCGTATTTAGTTACGAACATAGCTTGCAGAGTAGGTAAGCATGCTGAAGTGGCAGTGGGCTGGTCATTTTCGTCTAAGGACGGATGGCATGAAGCAACGATGCATATTAATTTCATCCATTCCAACCATTATTTTCATAAACAGCGAAACCCCAATTAAAAACATGTACAAAATAAAAAGATTTTTTTTTCTTACTAAAGATTCAATTGACAAGTATAACAATTTTATCAGGAAACTTTTATGTAGGTTTTATAAGAGCCATGCCCGATACTTATAGTCGATAACGTTTCAAAAGTTGTGCACGATAATAGTAGGGTAGGTACGATCGTTTAAACCGTTTTATGCCTTATCTATTCTGATGTTAAGTTTGTAAATTCTATGTAGAGGTAGTAACTATATTCTTAACGGATATCAATATTCTTTTATGTTATGAAGACTCATTTTAAGGGTTCCGTACCCAAAGGGTAAAAACGGGACCCTATTACTAAGACTTCGCTGTCTGTCCGTCCGTCTGTCTGTCACCAGGCTGTATCTCAAGAACCGCGGTAGCTAGACAGTTGAAATTTTTACAAATTATGTATTTCTGTTGCCGCTATAACAACAAATACTTAAAAAAAAAAAATATTTAAGGGGGCTCTCATAAAACAAACGTGTTTTTTTTCGGTGTATTTGCCTTATGTTACGGAACCCTTCGTGTGCGAGTCCGACTCGGACTTGGCCAGTTTTTCTAGTTTATGTTATAGGTATTTTGTACCGACCTTTTATCGTTTTAATTTGGCTTATTAGTCGATTCGCACGAAAAAACTCGCACGAAATGGGCGAATCGTCACTTTTTAATAATAATAAATTGGCACGTTTTAAATTTTATTTCATAAAGCATGGAAAAGAGGACCCACCCTAGCGCGCAGAAGTGAGTTCATGCGAGTCGCATATAGTAAAAATAATAATAATAGACCATTTATTATCAGGTAACAAGGACCCATAGATTCATACCTTAACCTAAGTATACATAATAATATACCTAGTAACAAATTCGTTAGTAAATAAAACATAATAACTATAATAGTATCACTTAGTTGCACTAAGTCTTTGTGCGGTCTGGTGGCACTTGTCCGCGAAAGCGGCGGAATACCACATCCTGCAGCCAAAAGCTTTCTTCCATCACCAGGTGCAGGTAGCATGTTGGTAAGCGCACCACGAACGCCTATTAGAAAATAAATAATTAAAAAAAAGATATTAAAAATAAGAATAAAAAGAAAAAAAAAAAGTGAAGCGTGAGTGCGAGTGAAGTGATTATTAAGTGACGGTTCGCCTGTTTTGGACAAGTTTTTTCGTGCGAATCAAATAATAAGCCTTTTTTTTTAGTGTTTATCAGTGGGAACTTGTAAATGGCTTTCAATTTCATATTTTATAAGTACACTGTTTAAGTTAGCTGAAAACCCACCTTTTTACACTTATACGAGTAACAAGTATCATTGTGTAAACCCGAATAAAATAAAAATAACATGAAACAATAATAATTACAAAGCAATCACTATTAAATCTACGTAAAATAATATCAATACGTAATGAAATATATCATTTGAGCTCCCTAATCCATAATAAACCTATTCAATTCAGCTTAACAGCTAACAGCTGACGTTATGAGTCAAACAACAATATGATTGCCATTATCCATTAAACGTTACTTTAGAATGGAGTCTAAAACAGTATTGGTGTAATGAAATTCGTCGGCAAATGTTCACAAATTGATTATTATTACAAATTGATATTTGGTTTGAACGGTATTATAATGCACAGTTTAGTCGCTTGTCATCTACCGACTACCATAGTATTTAGCATGATCGGCCTATAGTGTTCCCACTGCTGGGTCACTGGTCTTCTCTCAGTGAGAGGGAGTGGGCCGTAATCCACCACACAGGCCCATCCTCCATCCCGCACTGGGCCCGCGTGGCATACAGCATACTCCCACAGTATTTGGTGATACAATATTACAGAGTGTAAATTGCTATAACGATATCGTAGTTGACACCAATACCGTAAACATATTTTTTCAAAATGATACCTTCACAGTCCCGTATTCATTCATTGATAAATATAAATACACTACATTTATATTAAATTAAATACAGGGTGTCAAAAGACACATCACATAGCCGTCAACTACGCATTCTGTAGGTACATCTAAGTAACATTGCACAAAAATAATTGCTTTGAAACGACTTTTATTTTTGGTATGAAAATTTGCTGTTTGCCGTAGTGTGCATTGTAACGCACGCAAAACATTGTGCCTATGGGTGCATGCAACGGTACAGGGGTCGCGGGGGTATTTAAAGTTGTGTTATCACATAAAAAAAAAAAAAACTTGTTTTCGTAAAAAAACGTCAGTAAAAGTTGTAATTTCAACCTTCAATATCTCCGTATAACCAGAAGGTTCCGAGGTAAGGTCCAGTACAAAAAAATGATTACAATGACGGGGAGTACAAGTGACTCTCGGCTTGGTTAAGTGTCTTTTTACATCAGTTAGAAATAACACGTAAACGAAAATTCACTAACAGATACATAGTTAGACGTCAATTACGGCCGGTACGTGCCTTTTGGACTAGCGCCGTTTTCAAAGACACAAATAACTAAGTAGCTAACTAGCGACCTGCACTTCGCACGGTTTTTACGACTTGACAGAACACCGATATTTCTTTATGGGTGTTGTTTAAAATGTCATTCTCGTCTTCAAATACATTTAGTTTTCTAATGAATTAATAGGTCAGCGACGAACTTTTAGCGTATAAAAAATGCTTTTTAAGCGACCTTATCTATATTGTAAAACAAGCTACTGTTAATAAAGCAGCATATTATTAAGCAACTAAATTTGTGATATATCTACGCTTTGCCAGCTTCTAATAAGTGTATCAACTGCATCTATAAAATAATTTTCAACACACTTGCTCGTAAAGTGGCTCTTATTGAACCGCTTTTAGGTCCATAATGGAGTGTATTACGAACGCGTGCTTTTTCTTTACTTTAATCCACTTGTGCTGTAATACCACAGATAACTATTTACTAGTCGGAGATGCGCGCTTTTTTAATCTCATCAAAGAGACTTCATGCCAAAAGAAATCCATTTTTTTTTAATAGTCTGTATTGTCTTTGGTCGCAAAATGAACTAATATTTATTTACCTTAAGGTGAATGCGCAGGGACCACGGACAATTTAAGGTGAATGCGCAGTGGTAGACCGCGAAATCAAACTTTGTTAGGTTTTTTGCAATTTTCAGGTCGGTCGGCAAAATATGATTTGCGGCTATAACAGGTACCTCTTTACAGAATTGTAATCATTAGAATCATTAATACATTTTTCTAAGTTAGATTTTTGTTCCTCAAGAACAAATCTCTTAGGGAAAAGTTCTAAAGGAACACATCTAACTTAAGAATTAAATTATAATGACTATAATTCTGTAAATACATATACATTATAGGTAGTCGCGAATCATATTTGATCAAGATACAACCTGATATATAATAAAGTACCTTAAATTGTCCGTGGTCCCTTCCGAAACCAAACGGAAAAGACCCTGACTGGCGTTCTATTATTGCGGATTCTCACTGAAAGAGAACAAAACTAAACTACAATTTGACGTACGACAACACTACGATCAGTCTAAACATTAGCTAGTTTGTGTTTATTATATTTTTTCTATAGGCAGTCTAGCGGTTTTGTCAGTGCAATATATTAATATATTTAAAATGAGAGTCAATGCATTTATTTACACCTGCGCGCGCATCGCTAGTGCTGGCTGACTAAGGAAAACAATACCAGCGCGCCATTTTCCATACAAGTTAATATTTAACAATACAAGTCTGTTTTTAAATAATGTAAAATATAAAAATGGTAACTGTTAACTGTCATTACGGACTTTGTTATCCATATTTTTAAGATACGTAAGGTTTAGCCAGCGTTTGCAATGTAAGCGCAAAAACATATGTTTGTTACGACATCACATTACAAGTCATTGAATTTCTCGGCTTTTCTCTAAATTTAATAGGCATGTATTATACACATAAACCTGATGGACGGATTTTAATGCAATTTAAAAGATCTAAGTTAACAGGGACCGGGAGTGCTATGTTTTATACTATGTAAAGATAGATAGGTATTTAAAGCCTACCCACCTACTCTATTTTAAAACCATCTTCCTCTTTCATGTCCTAAATCTTCGCTGTATAACATGGAGATAATAAATATCGGGTGCTGCCTTTAACAACGTCGTTGGGCGCCTTATCTCGACAATATTTGGGCCATCACTCGTAGCCATTACACGTTTGAACTCACCCGAACTTTATTTTCTTGTTGCGCTTTCTTAAAGATGTTTTAATAATATTATGGTGTGATGTCACCATACCAGCCAATTAGGGCCTTTGTTCAGGTCACGATTTTTTTACGGTACGGCGTATAAATCGTGCCGTAGAAAAAACGTGTCTGTCAACAAGCTTCCATAGTGATCCATACAATTTACGTCTAACAGATTTTATAAGGAAGAACTGTCAATAATTCAAAATTATTTCTCGGATAATATTATCTGGCGTTAGAAAAATCAGCCCTAAGTCGACTTAATGTGATATTTAACACAATCAGAGAAAAACTACTTTAACCTGCCCAAGCTTTAGACATAAAATTTTAAAAATACTTAACAGATAATTTTATTGAAAATTAAACCCAATTCAGATCCCACTTAAAGTTGCTTATGCGTAAATATTATTTAAGATAAAGGTTGGTCCCATAGTCTTCGCAACGCCAGCATTTCCCGCACTCAGAAATTCGGAATGTTCGCAGATGTCTTTTATTGCGTCATTGGGCGTGAAACCTATAGTTGTCTGCAGGCACTACAGACATGTGAAGGATCTTTCGTACAGAAAGTTACAAGATATTGATTTCAGTTTTGTAGGTCGCGTAGCTGTTACTGAATGCATCAAGGCAGTTTGAAAAGTATTTATGTATGGAGCAACAAGTTACTTTTCAGTTCCAATAGTACAGTGAGTTAGTAATCTATAAGTATACTAATCTGGTCTATAAATGTTTGAACGCGTTTATTTCTGAAACTATCAGTCGGATTTGTAAAATTATGCGGTCGGAGAGACTTTTGAAAATGCCTAAGTAAAAAGTCATAATTCGAGGTTTGGCTCTCGCCTATTTCTTCCTCCAATATTGGACCAATTTAAAAGATATTACATGAACTGAATAAGAAGGATATATATTGAGACCCTTTATTTTTCTTTTTTCATTAAGAGTTATCAAATTAGTCTAGGCCTCCGTTGACAGCGGTTTAAATCGGCATTTTTTAAAGGGTTCAAGGGGGGGGGGGGGGTTAAGGGTTTTAAGGGGGTAAAAATAATGTATCATGAAAAAGGAAAACATACTGACATACAAGTAGTTAATATGTATTATTCTGTAAAAAAATCATTGCTTGATGGTCTTTAACCAGAAAGACAACAGGCTAGAGCGTTTCTGTGGAGAAAAGACCACCCGCATTTCCCCACAGTAACTCAATCTTTGAGGAAGGCTATTTAACATCACGCTAGGAGTCCTACTCCTAGAAGCCAAGCAAAAAAAAAAAAAAATAGGCAGAAAGAACGGTAAGCGGAAACGAAGTAATAGCGCAGGCAAGCGATGCAATGTAACGGGGTGGGTCGGGGAAACAAGTAATTTCAGACGGACAACGTCGCTGGCAGAAACTAGTACCTAATAAACGTGATTTCTTTATATCATGAGTTGAGCTTTTTCATATTAAAACAAATGAAAGTGGTGAAATGAATTGGTCCAGCTTAGATATCAAATGTTGTTCCACTTAGATTATTTTCCAAGTTTATGAATAATTATGAAAATATTACAACTTTTCTAAGAGATATCCTAGTTTATTTATTTACTGGATCGGCAACAGAGGCTATATGCATGATAACATGAACAGGGACAAATATAAGTGTGCATTTCCAGCTATAGACGACCACATCATCCACTTATCATTTAAGTGGGTACAACAAGTTTGACAAGGATGCACACACAAAAATCATAGAAAGGAAAACTAAATTATAAGAAAAAGCTATAGCAAAACAGTAAGGGTACAAAATAATAAATAATACAAACTAATTTCAAATAAAATAAAGTAATCATTATAAAATAACCATAGATCAACAGAAATTTAAAAAAAAATATTATTACTTGGATACTAGGACTTTTAGGTCTTTATAAAACTTTGATAGTTTGCATGTAATATTAATTCTAAACAAAGCAAATGCCGGCGCCATCTAGTTTTCAAAATATTGACTTGTAAAAGTGTCTCAAAACATTGACTTGTAAAAGTGTCTCTAAATATTGACTTGTAAAAGTGTCTCAAAATATTGACTTATAAAAGTGTCTCAAAATATTGACTTGTAAAAGTGTCTCAAAATATTGACTTGTAAAAGTGTCTCAAAATATTGACTTGTAAAAGTGTCTCAAAATATTGACTTATAAAAGTGTCTCAAAATATTGACTTGTAAAAGTGTCTCAAAATATTGACTTGTAAAAGTGTCTCAAAATATTGACTTGTAAAAGTGTCTCAAAATATTGACTTATAAAAGTGTCTCAAAATATTGACTTGTAAAAGTGTCTCAAAATATTGACTTGTAAAAGTGTCTTACGGCCGGTCTCAATAACGCACTTACCTTTAACAATTTGTTAAATTACCCATCTTTTGTAGCTAAAGCCGCATTTGTGCGTTTCAATAAACTAAAGATAGATAGGAATATCTACCTTTACTTTCGATCTATCTTTGGGAGGGCTTACCGCTACCATAGCTATGTAGATCAATAGAAAAAAAACATAGAGCGTCTCAATAACATTTTGACAGTTAACTTTAGTTTGTTTTCGATACTGTCAGTCCAAAATTTGCTATCTCCCGAAATCGGGCGATTTACTGCTGGTTTACATATTAATTACAACTTATTTCATAATAAAATGGATTTGTTCAGTGATGAAAGTGATAATGAGATGTATGAGGCTGGTGTATTTGATTCTGCGACAACTACAGAATCAGGTCAAATTACTACAATACTACAGAATCAGGTGAACGCAGAGTGTACAGTCGCATTAACTACGAAAGTGAATTTTCTGACTCGGAATTCACATTTAGATTTAGATTAAATAAAACTAGTGTAAATGAATTATTAGTAAAAATGTTACCAAATTTGAGAGTAAAATCCTCCCGGTGAGTAAGTTATTTCTAGTACTTAACCTACACTTATCAATTAGAACCAACAAAAGTAATGGACCAACTAGTGTAGCTAAACATGAGATATTTTTATTTATTTATGACTACAACTAAAAATTTACTTACTTAATAAATTTACTTATTAAAAGATCTACTTACGTACATAACCATTTCATGTCAGGGTATATGATAATGCTGTTATTTTAGGCAATCCCTGTTTGCCATCTCAGTCACCAGTCAAGTACCTATTCCGTCCTCTGTGAACAAAGCTTTCATGTGGATGGTATACAGTAATCCATTAAGGAACACTAGGTAGACACAGGTTTCATCAGGTGTATTGGAATCTGTTCGTACTGTCACAAAGTCAACCGTTTGTAGATCATGATAACAGAATTGTGCTACATCAAAGGTAAATGTAATCTGGAATTGATAGGTTCATTTGTGTTGGTATTGATTTCTGGTGAAATACCTTAGCAGTACCTAACTGATAATTATTATGTCGATACTTTTTGGTTTATAGCATTTTTTTATCACCACGGTGTATAATTTAAGTTGAATGAAGGAAAATAATTAAAGGATATTTATTTCGTTATGTTATATTCATGATAATAGGTGACGTGCAAAGTAATAACAGCCGCACGGGTAGATCGATCAGGTTAAGCTAGCGTGCCTCGGTGGTTCCGGCTGTCATTCGTGGATCTTTGACTGTCGGTACGGGACGTTAGAAGCCCGAAAATCTGACAACCAGTCTTACCAAGGGGTATCGTATTACCCAGTAATTGGATTGTGGAGGTCAGATAGGCAGCCGCTCCATGTAAAATAAGCTGCATCCGGTTAGACTGGAAGCCGACCCCAACATAGTTGGGAAAAGGCTAGGCAGATGTTGATGATGAGGTGACGTGCCTAATACGATTTTATCTTCGCGGGGCTTGATTTATGACTACCTACCTATTCTTATAAACATTTATATTACATATATATTACAACTTTACGAGTGAAATGTGAAATATTTCTTGGAGAAATCCTCTTCAAAATGGGTAATAAAACTCTACAATAACTTTATATTGAATAGTTTTATGGAATCTTTCAGGGAAAATACATGTGTATGTTCGACGGAAGGAATAAAAAAGAATTATGATCTCAAGGAGGCGATAAACATAGTACTTACATTTATAAATTTTCTTTTCCCCGATAATAAAATTTATCGAAGAATGAGGCGGGATATTATTGTAGGCGCACGTCGAATTATGAGCGATAACAAGTCAGTGCGAGCCGAGTGAATAATTCAGCGATTCGTCGATCGATACGTCCGTCGCGGGATTCTTGCCTAATCTCGTCACTCCATAATAATTCTAAAATTTGATGAAGATCGGGAATTTCGATATTTTTTCTCGGGTTTCGCGGAAAAAGGGTATCATGTAAAATGGAGAATTTTATGAAATTTTCTTAATGAATAAGCAATAATTTATTAAGTAGGAGCTTTATCCAATCTACATGGTCTTCACACGATCTGACCAAGATTTTGTCTGGACTTTAAAAGAGACTGTGACTTCTGAGTTTGTTTCGGCCTTTCTTCTCAGAATAGTCAGTTAGGAAACGCCGACCTCATCTAGTTTAAAAAAAAATATGATTGACGTGTAAAAGTGTTTGTACAAACCTACTTACAGAAATAAAAATCATTTATCATTTATAGGTTGGTATTTTCTTTGAGTTGTGAACATAATTAGGATCAAAAGAGCAGAGAAATTGATGGTTACTACCAGGGTGAAGTAAGCGAGATATGGCTCTTACAAACAGGCGTGACACGCGACGTGAATCGCGCGCGACCCAAAGGGTGCCTTTGTGTCGCGCGCGATTCGCGAGAGAGATTTAGAGATATTTCATTCGAAATTCAATGAATTCAACACCAGAAAACATGAATTATGGCCTGAAAAAATTAAGTACTATAAACTATTCTCCATAAGATCGTCACTCACTGGACGCCTGAAGGAGGAAATCGTCTTCAAGGTAAACCACGCCAAAGGTGGTGTGACGATCTAACAAGGTTTGCAGGGCCAGTTGCCAGAGATCATCAAGCCGGGATCCCAGAAGTGGGATACAATAAAGGGTTTAAAAAAAACAACTCCCCAAGAAAAGCTTCAGGTATTTAAGTTCCAAGGCAAAGAAAAGACTAGTCGTCTATAGAACTGGCGCATAATAACATTTATAGAAGATGTCCGCCTTTGTGCTCTAGAAAGTCTTATGCAGTTGTTCGCATTACAAATGTTGGTAGATTTTATCTTCGTTCCTTTTAAAGGCTCGCGCTCATTTAGGCGGGCTGCACCGCAATGCAACGCATGGCAATAATTCTCCTACAGTCCCTTCGAGAGGATGCTTTCTTGATACCCGTCAGTTTCATATAAACAAATACGTGTTATGCGAATTTGATGTTTATTAGTTACTAAAATTGTCGCAACTGACAAGTGTCAGACACTTTGCATGAACCATCACTACAAGCGGGCCGCGAGCCTCGTTACACTGGAGTGGAAACGGTTCAAATTCAAATTCGAAGCTTGAATCTGTCCGAAACAATTACTGCGTTGCGGTGCGGCCCACCACGGCTCCAAATATACTTTGCCGCATTTTTGCGCTGCGAATGTGCGGCTGTAATATGCGCTTAGCATAATACCTACAACTTTGTAAAATTATTACATTTCCATAACAACTTTTCTAAGGTGAAGTAGGTAAAATATTGAGCAATTTAAGCGAAACTTCTTAAGGAGCCTCTTGAGGCCTATTGTCGTGTTGAGGCTTTTGATATAAGAATGTTTTTCTAAAATAAATTGTAACTAAAGATTTATTAGAGAAGGCAGATATTTTAATATCCGATACTGCAGAACAACGACCACCAAGGGTCATTGATGACCCTCAGTCAGAGGTGCGGCTACCGTACGATTATCTCCCGGGCTCCGGGCTCATGGTAGTCCAAGGAACCGTGGGGTTTTAGTCGATAGGAGTCCAACATAATCCTCCATTCTCTCCAGACAGACCGTATCCATGAGGAATTGCCTACAAAAAAAAAAAACTGTCATAGATGACCCAGTATGGTATACCCAGCGTGATGGGAAATTCAGACTTATTCTCATAAAGAGGAAGCCCGAGTCCTGGCAGTTGTTTTTTCTTAGGCTGATTTGTCTCTTCTCTTTGACAAAACAATTAAAAACAAAAACGAATTCTTTATTTAGTGGCAACATCTATCAGCTAGCGACAACCCATTCATAGGCGTATTTCGTCTAGTAAATAAATTTACATTCGGGTCTATCTGCGAAGCTCCTACACGGAGCTGTCAATATACATAATAAGTACATTATGATATACGGGAAGGGAGCAGTTTCTACGAAGGAGCAAATCGAATTCTTTAGCAATTTCCTTTCATAGTTCGTCATCGGATTAGGTTTTCTTTTGACGGGAGACGATGGTAATATATTCAGTCTTTTGTAGAATAACGACCACATTTTTAAGGCTTTTCTGGAAGCGGGTTTCTTCGCGCACAGATTCATATCGAAATTTGGCGGAACATGACTTTTCGATCATGTGGCAATGGCCCGGGCACAACACGACTGGATAGCATCGTCTTCAGAATACTTATGTACTTGGGGTGGAGTCCTGGTGGCCTGAAATAGAGGCTTCGGCTTAGTTTACGCACCAGTCTACCACAATATTTTTCTTTGAGCCCATGACTGGACAATATTGTTCTTTGTTACTATTTCCTATAGATATTGTAGTGAGAAAATACAAATACTACCGAGATGACGACTAATGGAAGAAAAAGACATGTTGCGCCGACCCCAAATAGATTGGGATAAGGGCAGGAGAATGATGAAGATGATGATGATTGTAGTGAGAAAATAAATAAATAATTATTATACCTTAGACTCCTCCTTAGATAGGTACCTACCAAGTTATATTTTATTGTAAACTTTACCTTATTGTGTTAAAACAATGTGGGCATCATACTTACATATGAATGTTCACAAGTTTTGATTTCAAACCAATCAGATCATTTGCATATCTTGTTTTTAAGCAATATCAGATTCTTTACTAGAGTGAACGGTGCAGTCGAGTGAGGGTTAATTTTTTGTTTCATTTCGCGTTCACTCGACAAAATAACATAGAAATGAACGTTCATCTGCTCATTTCATTTTGGGTGTACGAGTGAAAGATGCCGAGTGCCGAAATTCGAGATAGTGATAACTGCTTTACCTATATTAAACTGCGAACAGTTGTATTGAAATACAATTGTATTGTACTCAATTGTACTTTGCCTTTACCTATACTTAAAACGATCACACCGCGACAGTATACAATTATGCACATGTCTACATTCATTTCAATTTAGGGCTTTTAAAAGATAATAAAAACACTAAAGAGGCTCAAATTAAGCTTTTATTAATCATTCACATTGTACGATCATGTAGGTACATAAAATATTTTAATTTTAAAATGGCCAGAGGACTATAGAAAATTATTAATGGCCGACAATCGCTTCTTGATTGAAAAACAATTACCTAAACAACAACTTGTTGATGACAATGATAATTGGAATACGTACATTTATTAAATAGTTACCTAAGTATGTTTAACACAAAAATGTTTTGTTATTAACACTCATACAGAAAACAGAAAACAAATGCAAATTTTATTTGGGTCCAAATCCAAGGGACAATGGGGTATAAATGGAAATGAAATTGTTACGAAAGAATTAAATTTTCCTCATAAAAGTTGACAACAGAGCTGGTTAATCTATTTCTGAATTGCATTTGTGTGTTTGAAAAAAAAAGAAAATGTAACTTTATGTTATTTTTTTTTCAGAATTGGCTTGTCTTGGTCATGAAATGCGAATCTTAGCCGTGGACCACCCAAAATAAATGTTCGTAGGATTTTACAGAAAACAGTACTCTTTTACAATCATAATATCAGGTGGCCTAAAAAGGCCGCTTTGGCAGACTCATAACAGGATAATATGATTCTGCCAACGTGGCGTTTTTAGGCCCCCTGATTCTTTCACTGCAATTTCAAAATACTTATAATAATGACAATCAAACATTTGCAAAACAAACAAATTTCAATAGGCACGTTGTTAAAACAATTAGGTGCGTTTACAACTGAAAATACGAAATATGTTTACAATAAAATTGTTCAGCGGAGTCCTAAGCAGGTTTACATTTTTATTTCCAGACAACACAGGAATCATACAATTCAAATGAAACATTGTTCCATTTTGCATTCACATACAATATCATTTATTATATTTACATATAAAAAAAAAAACGCCAAATTTTAACACAAATTTACAAATCTGCTTGATTGTAGGTAGGTACTAGTGGTCGCGTTTTCTGAATTTGATCTTCGTTATTCCTTTTAACTTAGTAAAAGCTCGGTGTTAAAATTTCTGCCTGATTAATAGCTCTAGACCCGCCTCCTATTAAAGGGCCCCCTATTATTCCCCATAAGGAACCTGTAGCAGAGTTGGCGAAATTTAACTATACAACCCCTGCGCACCTAAAACAATCGCACATTTGGACGCGCCACACACAATGCAAAAATGCTCTTGCATCACTTTCGGATGTTTTGTATAAAATTTTCATTTTGCTTTTTTTTTTGTATTTTGTGTTTCTTAGTAACAGCCCGAAGCTTGGAAGTTTGCACCCCCTGTGCCTCGGAAGCACGTTAAGCCGTTGTTCCTGCGCCTGATCTCTCTCCGGTCGCATGGGCTTGCTGTCCCATCGGACTATCAGAGTAAGGGAAAAGGGATATAGACTAAAATATCTCCCGCGTCGAATGCTGGTCTCCGCTGAGATTGGTAGCCAAGGTCCAAATTCGGTCTGGAGTTCTATTACATTTTGTATGAACCAGCACACATTACAGACGGGCTTCGCCGCGCTTTTTGTTTGTATTTAAATGTGATACACTGCGGCCTGATGCGGCCGCCCCAACCTTTTCTCGAGCCAGCCCTCGCCGCTGAGCCTGTAGCTTTAAATTCGTCCCTAAATAATGACGTTCCGACCCAGCCTGTCCCTTGCTGCCGTCGCCCAGCGACGCCCTAAGCCGAGGCCCGTACCCTGGGTGCCCTTAGCGTGTAGTCGCTTAATTTAAAAGTTTTATGTCCTGTCTGGAGGCTTATTAAGGCACCTACAGGATAGCTCGGTTAGGCAACTGACTACCTCTTAGGGTGACCAGAGAGGTGCCATACAAAAACAAATGCGGATGTAATGTGCGCTTGCCTTAAGGAGTAGGTATGTTTGTAACTATACTGTTGTGTACATACGTAAACAAAATATCGACACGTTATTGACCGTGTGATTTTCGGTTGCACTGAACTTTTACAATTTAACCGGATGAACAAGCTGTGTGCACAATTATTAGAAAACTGTTTGTTGTTCACTCTTGTGTTGCATACAATGTAAGTTTTATCGAGCGAAATCATGTTTTGCTTTTCATTTGTTTATTTTTTCACTATACCTACCTCATTTTATTTTGGAATGTGTTAAAGAAAAGTTTCGTAAATTAAGGATAATATGCCATATTATTAATTTAATATTTTAAAACTTAACAATTTATTTATATATATATACCATGCCAGTTCCAATTAGCTTAAATTGGGTTATGTTGAAAATACGTCATGCCATGCGTGTTATAAATAAATATGCCAATTTATGAGTTGATCGCATCTGGGATGTGAAAATTATATTAGCTATAAGGTGTTGTTACGCGTATTCAAGTGGTGCTTGAAATAAAAACAGCACAACAAAAAGTCGTAAACATTTTACGTCATAAAAGAAAACATGTGAATAAACAATTTTAAGGGTTTATTATCTTACATACAACTGAAGCGATTGTCAGATACACTTTATGGATTCCTAACACGCCTAAATGTATCTATTTTACAATTATTCATATACTTTCATCTATACAATAGCACATAAATAATTAATCTATTTTAAAATATATTTCGCTCAATATACACATTTTTCTTAACTTATCACATCTTTTAGCCTAAGAAATAAACTTTCTACAATAGTCAGTGTAAAGAGCTGCAGGAAGACTTTCAACACCAATTTAGGAGACGGAACCTTGTCACGAAGCCCTTAATTCAATTTGCCCCAAACAGGTTTTGTTATTGGGCCAACGAAATCAAACAATATTCGGTTAATTCCTCACTGAAGTGTAATTCCATTTTCCTCGTGTTTACCAGATGGGGCTAATCGAATTGTTCCGGTAACAAGTCGTCTCCCGCATGGCAATTACGATTAAATACCATAACCTCTGCTTTACAGCGTAACACTAATCATATCGAAAATATTCTGCTGAAATATATTAGACAATAATTTAATTCTCAAAATACGTTCTCACTTTGAAAATCACCTACCAACATGAAATATTCTGATTACGAACGAGAAAAAACAAAATGAACGTCGATAAAATTGTCAATTAATTCTATAATCTTAGATCTAGAATGAGTTTCAACAAAGAATTCAAATTATAATGGTAGAGATGAAACAAGAATTAGACGCACATAGGATATTCTCCGGAGAACTTAGTTCTGAATATTTCATGGTAACCTTTAATCTAGGGTAAGACAACACTCAAAGCAGCAGCGAGAAGGATTTTAATCCACAATGTTCTTTATTACAATTGTACTTAGTGTTATATTATTCTGATGTTGCATATCAAAGGGAACATTGGAGAAAATTTTGTTATACAAAGTATCGATTCAATATCTACCTTATTTTAATTATTGTTTTTTTTATTTTATGATTTATCATTAACATGGTAACTATTCGAATGCAGTTAGATAGATATCCAGAAATAGCCTTTATATGCGATACCGTAATAAAAATAGCGATAGTTTGGTTAATCCTTGGAACCCTGTAGTAACTAGATCAGATAGGTATAATTGACATACAAAAGCTCAGGAAGAAAAAGGACACATTCGAAGAAGTGGTTGAAAATATGCAATAATAACATCATCTTAAAATTAATATACGCTGTAACAATAAACTAGTTACATTATAACATTAATGTATGAACACAGTAAAATTATATTACATTTTATTTAAAATATAAAGTCTCAAGCAGGATGCTTTTAAGAATGACATCGGAATAGATGACGTAGTTGTAATAAATATAGTAAGGGTGTAAAAATGTAAAATATATATTTAGCAAAACAAAGTTCAGGACAACCTTATTCCTTGAAAGTGAGACGAGGAAAAGCGTAAAGGTACACAAAATTGTATAGTAGGGTATAAATAAAGGGTAAGTATCTAAGAAATATTGAAACTACATAAATACTATAAGCCGCTTCGCAGGTAAAATATTTTATCGGGGATAGGCGAGATTCATAGTCATTCAATTTAATTGAAAGGTAAATTCACGAAGTATGAGACCGCAGCCGAGGAGCCATAGCGGGTACTTTTGAAGGCAGCTTGAGGTGCCGTTCGCGTGGCTTGTGTCAGAATGTGGCTTCTTCAAACTAAGTTCGTTGACCGCCACTGTAAAGAAGTATTAACATGAAACACAGCTGAAGAGTAACTAAGGCTGCGTTCATACTAAACGTTTAGTTCGCCGCCTACTGACTGTCCGTCGTTTTCCCTACATACTCATAATGAGCGGCTGACTATACGTTTAGTGTGAACGCGGTCTTAAGATCAAAATCTGTATTCTGGTAAGGTAACTTTGATCTTTTGTTAAAAAGAGAGTAGAGTCACGCACAATGGTCCACTGAAGGACTAAGTGCGGAAACCAAACCCATAACATAGAACATAGAGTTCAAGTTCGAATGTCATAAAATGGACATGCTAATTTGGTGTTCCTAACAAGATACACAATACCTTCATTTAATCAATCTAAAGTCTTTAAACTATGTCATCGCTCTCGATCAGTTCTCGCTACAATGTAAAGTTGTTGTACAATTGTTCAGGGCACGGTAACTAGACTAGACCGTTGTTATTTCATTTCTTTTCTATTATTCATTATACTTCTTGTTACACAGTCCTTTAATTTTGCTCCACCACGACCTATCGTCGCGATCAGAAATTGTTTATTCGAAACATTCCATTGAAGAATAACTCATCGGTAAGAGATAAGTTGAAGTGTACTTAAAGCTGTTACATAATCGGAAAGCAGTCTAGCTTAGTTTTATATATAATTATGGAGTACTTAGGTACTTAGGAAGACCTACCGAGATTCTCGTAAATTAACACTAATTATAAATAATTGATATACGCCTTACAAGTTATAGTTTTTTTAAGGTTTACTTTCGTAAGAAGTGGCGCAACAAATTCCCCAACGGCACATGAAGTAATTTTTTGCTCCATTGGTATAATTGCTGTATGGCGTTCCAGTGGGAGGATAAATAAATGAATATAAATATAATAGTTCGTTAGTGGTAATTTCGTGAACCGCGCTAAGATCAGACTTCTGCTTATTTTGAGCTGCAAGTAAACTCACTCGCTAAGTTTCTTGCGGGATGCGCATTAATGTAAATGAAAGTTGGTTTCAGTTCCTTTTTAAGTTTAGCGAAGTTCTTTCAAACAGAATAATAGACAGCATTTAAGTTTTTTGGAGGCAGTTGGAAAAAGAAACGTTCAGTGAAGTGGCGGAAAGAAGGAAATAACTTGGAAGAATTAAATTTGCTTTAGCAAAAAGTAAAACAAATGAACACTTGCATAGTTACTTTTATTTCTTGTTAAAACTGTTGGTGGGTGAATTCTAATAATAACTATAGTGTAATTATTAATTCACTGGAGTAAACTGGACACAAAGTCAAAAGAAACATTGACTTTGTGTGATGAACTGAATCACAACGAACGGAACTCATCACTATTACAATAAATATAGCTTAGCATCTGTCAGTTTACTCCAGTTAAAAAATACAATGAGCATTACAGTGTGAGTGGTTTGTTTTGAGTATATGTCTAGCGTAAGCATTGACGGCGTGTTGACGCCACATAACATAAATGCATACACTGCGCTAACACACACTTGCGTCCGCGCAACGTATATGCTTTGACAACTACGATCGACGAACGCTTACGCCTTACGCTGGGTCAAGGCCATGTAAGGTACCTTTGCTTAGGCAAACCATTTTTTTGTCTATCTATTGGAAACCACCTGAATCCAAAGATACTGAAAACTATATATAAACTCACCAGTAACAGTCTGTTTCTTTATATCAGCGAACTTCTCCCCAGGACCCACTTCGTCAGGTATGGTCGCAGTACATGTCAGTTGAAGTCTGCCGTGCGCAGGCGCCTTAAGCTCTGCTATCGACACCCAAAGTGATATGGGTATCACTGGCGGTACTCGGGGCCTTTCTTGAATCTATTGGAAAAAGAATGTGATTGTCAATGAAGGCAATGGTGAAGATTTAGAGAAAGTAGATAAAGTTATTTGTAGGTAATATAAACATTGTTGATGTTGACAAGTTAAACAATAAGGGAGGAGAGCCTTCGATTGGAATTTCAGCCAAAACATTTACAATAGCTGGGTTTGATAATTTTCCATTACATCATATTCAATGAATTCCGTGAAATCAACATCAGAATTCTTATCATCACATTCTAAGCAAACTCTTTAGATAAAGCATACTTAAATAAAGCATGTAACTTTGAAAACATTTGTTAAGAAGGTTCTAAAACAATTAAATATTCCTCAAGTGCCTTAACTTGGGTGAAATTATTAACGTAATCCCAGCTCTGCTGCCAAACTTGGCTAATTTTCCGTTCTTACAAGTACGTCACGGATGTCAAAGAATAGAAAATTGGAAATGTATGGAATTGGTAAAAATTCGATTCGAACAAATGACGAAGTTGGGAATTTGAATTACGATAAAAGTATTAGAGAAACAGGAAAAGGGAACGAGTTTTTTGAGAACATAAATTTTCTCAAAAGAAATGTTTAGTTTGACATCGTGTCGGCGATTTTAAGAGTCAATATTATGGGATACCAATTAAGCAAATAAAAATAATGGAAGAAAAATCACAACCGAATAAAAAAAAAATACGTGGAACAAATGCTATTATTATAACTTGATAAATAACTAAGTAATTAGTGAGTAGTGGTGGCCAAGTGGTAACGGCCGCGACTTACGAGTTGTAGGTCGTAGGTTCGAACCCAGACAAGCGCTTTACTTTGTGTAAATTATTTCATCACCACTGCTCTCAAACGGTGAAGAAAAACATCGTGAGGAAACCGGCATGACCTAGAACCAAAAAAAAAAATCGAAGACATGTGACATCTGCCAACCCGCACTGGGGCCGCGTGGTGGATTACGGCTCACTCCCTCTCACCGAGAGGAGGCCTGTGTCCCAGCAGTGGGAACATTATAGGCTGATTATGTATGTATGTATGTAAATAACTAACTAACGTCACATAAGTACCTAAATACAAATAAAAAAGCTTTTTTAAATCACTATACAAACCACAATTGAATCGAAATTAAGTGGCATAAATGAGCACAAACTCGAACACATTTCTGATCACTAAAAATGGAACATTCATTTAACAGGACATAGTGAACATGATACAGTAAAGAGATTGAAAAATGTTACCACCACAAATAAATATTGTTACATCAAAAGCGTTTGTTCATGAAACGTCCGTGGCCCGACCGTTTTCATTTCGATTGAAGATGGTTGTCACTTTAAACAGGGAGGATGAAAAGAGTAATATTGAGATACAGAATCACTTGTACTTGAGCCCAATCGACTTCAGATTGAGATTGTCCTTTGTTATTTATTGTAAGACCCCCGCTTTGATTTGTTCTTTATCTGGTACATTCATTGCGATCTTTCAATTTGTTCTTTTCAATTGTGAGATTAAAAGATGTTCGTGCTATAAATAGTTACGAGAGAAAAGATCCGTTTTCTTTGTAAACAATCGGATAATCGTTGTCTTTAATCATTTGTCTTATTTCTTTCAATTTAAAAGCTTGTGATAACAAGACCCAATTAAAAATGTGACTGCCAAAATTCGCTACCACATTGCTTCATATTGCATAATTAGCCTATAAAGTTTCCACTGCTGGGACACAGGCCTCCTCTCGGAGAAAGAGAGTGTGTCATAATCCACCACGCGGGCCCAGTGCGGATTGGTAGATGTCACATGTCTTCGAATTTTTATTTCTAGACCATGTTTCCTCACGGTGTTTTCCTTCACCGTTTTGAGAAGGTTTGAACCTACGACCTAGATCTCGGAAGTCGCGGTCGTCACCACTGGGCTAACACTGCTCTCCACTTGCTTGAAAGTTAATTAATGCAGGAGCGTTGGTATTCTTGATTGTTTGACCGACCGACATCGCGACACGACGCTTGACCCTCACAATTTAATGAATGCCAGCTTATCATAATCTTTTCCTTCGATATGAAAATTCAATTCCATTTTTATCCGACTTCTTTTGTTTTATTTTTTGGAGTGAAAACTGGGGAATGGTTTTGCTTTCTATTGTACTAGTAGAGATTATGATCTGCATGGTTTGCGGCATGCAAACTTTTTGGTAATTATAAGATATTGGCATAACATTATAAGATAAACGCCACTGCCAATATTGAGAAGGCAGAAAAATCTGACGCCTACTGGCATTGACTTATATATTACTACTAGCTGCGCCCCACGGTTTCACCCGCATAAGTTTCGATCCCGTGGGAATATAGGGATAAAAAGTAGCCTAAATGTTAACCAAATTTGATCAAAATTGGTCCAGCCGTTATAGCGTGAAGAAGTAACTAACGTATAAACACACACGCAAACTTTCGCTTTTATAATATTAGTGTGATTGAAATCATTGCCTACTGGCGATGGCGTCAGATTTGGCTGACAAGGGAAAGAAAAAGATTTAAAACACGTAGAACGGTTATTGTTATTGGTAAAACATTAACAACCTCTTAAGAGGTCATTGTACAGTCACGAGCACTAATATGTCAACACTTGGCAACTTTTAATTGCGATTTTTTCACGAAATAACGAATGCAACGTTGAAATACGACACTTTACATAAACCTATAGGTTCATAAATACCATGTTAGTAATAACATAAAATTTCATTCAAAAATTAAGGAGAAAATCGATTTTGAATAAAGCCAAGTGTATACATACTTTTGCTCGTGACTGTACTCATCATTATGAACAACTTTTACTATGGGAGCAAACCTGAAATCGCGAAAAAAAATCTGCTGTTCTCTACATTTTGACAAGCAAGAAAGCAAGATAATTATGTAAGCATAAAACAATAAACAAGTTTCTTGGACAAACCTTAGCCATTTCCTCGCTCTGCTGATCCTTCAAAGTGCACTTATGATGCTTGGTTGTGTTCACAGGTGGCGCCACAGTGGTTTCGCTGACAAGGGCCCAGTATTTGGCCGTGTAGTTAAATTCCGGTGCGATGTAGCGATGCTGGTGCTTCCTACTGCGGTAACCACCTCCCCCCTTCGTGCGGGTGGAACTTGAAACGCGGTAGGAGAAGTATTTCACTGATTCTTCGTCGACCTAGACAGAACGGAACATTTGGTTTATTTAAAGAGACTTTGACTAAATCTAAGAGTACCTGCAACGATAATAATTTGACTTTTATAGTGCCTTTATTTCGTAGCAGTAGCGTTTTTAGGGTACCGTACCCAAAGGGTAAAAACGGGACCCTATTACTAAGACTCCACTGTCCGTCTGTCTGTCTGTCTGTCACCAGGCTCGTGAACCGCTAGCTAGACAGTTGAAATTTTCACAGATGATGTATTTCTGTTGCCGCTAACAACTAATAATAAAAATAAAATAAAGTTAAAATTTTAAGGGGTATACAAGAAACGTTTTTTTCGGCGTTTTATGCCTTGTGGTACGGAACTGGCCGGTTTTTTTTCAGTTTAAGTGTTACTATATAGAGGTGCAGTCGACCATACCATAAGAGCCTAAGCTTTGAATGTAGACAGTTAAGTAGAAATTGTGTTATTTTTTTATTAGAATTGAAAGATTTTACAGTTCTATAAATAAGATTAATGTCATTTATTTTATGAATTTAATGGCACAGTAAGTGTCAGTTTGTTGTTATATTTCATGCTCATAATTCCATAAAACTATATCAACAAAAAAAACAATAATCTCACTTACCTTCTCATTGTCTATGTACCACGTGAGCCGCGGCGCAGGCGCAGCGGGCGCGCTCGTGCAGTTGGCACGTAGCAACCCCCCCACCACCACGTCCGGCTTACCAAACGTTATGATTGGCGGGTGCTTTTGAGAATCTGCATGAAATATTACTCGTCAGCAATATGGAAAAGAAGTAAGTTCTTATAAGTTCAGTGAAGGAAAACATCCTAGGGAAACTTGTCGATCTATGAGTATTCTGTAAAAATCTCACCGTGAAAACTTAGGTGAGGTGAGCTTTATGTGAGTATAATTAATAGTCAATCTGCATTGAGCCAGCAAGGTTATAAATACTCATGCATTTTTTCTGTGAGAAAAGGATGATATTTATGTCACAGTCACAAAATCAAAAATCACAAACTAAGTTGAAAACTCATAATAATTTTAGACATTGCAACGGGGACAAATTCCGAATTTTAGTGTTTACAACTTAATTCCACTATAATATTTACAACACTAAAGTAAGTACATATAAGCACATGGCGGACAAGCCGATTCTTTTAAATTAATTGCTGTTACGTTACCAAATTGTTTGCTCTGAGAGTCTACCTCCACAGTTGAATTTATTTACTGTAATCATTATAATGTGACATGACATTACAATTAAGTTAATTTACTTGTTTTCTGTACAGTGGTAGACACTCCACCATTCCCCGGGTCTCGACGAGAGAGCTAAATGGTATTTTAGACATCATTGAACAAAATGCAAATGTGCAGCAGAATACCCGCACCGTAAAAAAACGTGTCCGTCAACAAGCTTCCATAGTAAACCATACAACACTGGCGACCGTGCCTACACACGGCGAATAAATCGTTGTTTTTCACGGCAAAAACAACGTGTGTGTACAAAGGGCCTAATTGGTATTAAATAATTGATTATTGAATCCTGTACATGATAATGTATAATATGTAAAATATAAAGTAAAATCATACATCAATGACAATTTTATGTGAATAATAGTTAGGATTGCAATAAATAATTATTTGTATCAAGAACATGACTTATTATTATAAAAGTCTGTAGACACAAGGTTTTGTGACAATATTTCACTATTTAATATCAGATAGTATTTAAACATTTACAGAATAATGTCACAAGAATAATTAAAAATCACTAAAATATTATAAAATATTTAAAAATCACTGACAGAATAATACCACTTTTCGAAAAGAAGTTTCCTAAATTTCTTATAGAAAAAGTGTTGTCACATTATTACATGAAACAACGTAATTATTTCTCACATTATTTGCAACAAAATATGGCTCACAATTTGTACATATAAGCTACTACATCAAATCGAAACCAATTACTAATAAGTCTAATAACAATATCCGCAGAAATAGCACGGGTATCAAGGGCCCAATATCTCACAAATAATAATAATGTTATTAATCGGAGTGCTTTCAGTCAAATAGAATAATATACCTATGGGTATCTACCTACTTTGACGTCATCAACTATTATATTATGAACATCAAATCTAATAATAGAGTTACCATTTTCGGGAAGCCTTTACTGATAATGCCGATGGGTGGCGAATGTGAACACAGACAATAGAGAGGTTATAACAAGTATGATTTAATGCGAAGAGGATATATTTAGGATGTGATAAAGAGAGAATTGTGCTCTATAATTATATTATCGTTGGCGCTGTTCTGTAAAACTTTCTTCAAATCTCAGTAAAACACCCGCTAATATACACTAAAGTAAATCTGAGCACAAGAACGTTAATCATTCATTAACGATGATAAAATTTCGATCAATTTTTAAGTGTACTTTAAAAATAGTTAGGTAACGGACTTATTAATTTTCCATAAGTCTGTTAATCGTTAATTAGGTACCTACAATTTGCCAAAAGACACCGCGCGAAAAACACGTTCTGACAATCTCTAAATAATTATTATTACAAACTCCAATGACTAATCCTTTTTTTATACATTTTTCATGTCCTGCTTTAATTCCATAGCCCATAGCAACATTTTTTATACAAAATGAAATTTTTATCGCGAGGTAACGATCGACGATCAACCGAAATGTAGGTAACGCTTTTACGTTTAACGTAGTTAAAATTTTTAGTAGGTAACGGTTTATGGATTAACGAAATTAAGTATTTGATTAACGGGAATTACCCATTAAGTATTTGAGTTAGTTTAATTAATGCTTAGTTTTCTTTTTACCTAAAAAAAGAAGAATTGAACTGGCATTTAGCGAAGATAGCATTTTTGGAAAAAGTCTCATGACAAACCGACTGCCAAATGATCGTTTTATGTTTCCGTTCGCTTTTTTAAAGGACGAAACCCTAATTACTACAGAATCGCTTCTCGCAAAGAGCTTCATAGGTCATGAAGCTCTTTGCTTTTTGCCTGTAACGTTGCGACACAGGCTTCTTCTCTGTGAGAGGGAATGGGCCGTAATCCACCACACGGGCCCAGTGCGGGTTAGTAGATGTCATAAGTCTTAAAATTTTGGTTTCTTGGACATGCCGGTTTCCTCACGATGTTTTCCTTCACCGTTTTTTAGTGCAGTGGTGATGACATAAATTACACATATTAAAGCGCCTCCCTGGGTTCGAACCCACGACCTACTAACTCGTAAGTCGGGGCCGTTATCACTTCGCCACCACTGCTCTCCCAAAGAGCTTATGGTCCAATTATTACACCGTTTTCTTGATACATGACGCAGCAACGTTCTACTCGCTACAAGGACCAGCACAATATAACCCTCCTAATAATATGTAGTACCTAACATCGCAGAAAATAAATTGCCGTTATTAATGACATTTTCTTATCTGTTGCTTATTTCCTCATCAAATCCCCTACCATTATTCCCTGTCATTTTATCTACCGGCAAAGTCTAGGAGCTTCTTACAAAATAACTATTATCATCTGAAGCGTTCGAGATTGAACAATTTATATTCATGACTAGTATAAGAGCTATAATCTAAATGGAAGTGTCATTGTATATTGTTGAGCTGTATTGCTAGATAATAAAAAGTTATATAATCTCATCTAGTCTATTAGATATCTCTTAAGAATTCATAGAACGTTTTCTACATGGTTTTCTTCAAAATTGTTTGATTCGTGATGTGTTTCATCTAGCTACTACTGTTACTACAAAATTCAGCCAAAAGACGTCCACTGCTGGACATAGGCCTACCCTAGCCACTGCCACTTCGACAGGTTCTGTGCTTACTGCATTCAGCGGATTCCTGCGGCCTTCACAAGGTCATCGGTCGACCTTATTGGAGGCCTTCCAACGCTACGTCTTTCGGTACGCGGTCGCCACTCCAGAACCTTTCGGCCTTAACGGCCATTTGTCGTGAGTGTGCCCTGCCCATTGCCATTTACGTTTGGCAATTATTCGGGCTATGTCGGTTACCATGGTTGTCCTGCGGATCTCTTCATTTCTGATTCGATCACGCAGGGAAAGGGCGTTTGTGCACTACAAGGAATTTTACTGTCAGGCAGTCCGATTTTTTACGGTCCCTTAAACGCATGCCATAATAAAAAAATAAAATCGGACCGCCGGACAGTAAAAATCCTTGTAGTGCACAAACGCCCTACCTCCGAACATAGCCTTCTCCATTGCCCTTTGAGTGACTTTTAGCCTTCTAATAAGGCCCATCACTGGCAACACGCACTACCACTGTTACAGTGACCTGTGAAAACAGTTTTGTATACCTATTCCCATTTCCGACAGTAATTGCGTTTAATGGTAGCAAGTAGGGCAGTTTAGAGTTCTGAAATTGGACTTTGTAATTCATAAGGCCTACATCTCCGATCTCATGAATCTCCCTAAACTCTCAAAGATACCGGACTGGTGTTATGAATGTATTAGAATAAGAGTAAGTATATGAATAATTTATTGCTCCATTGTTACAAAATAAATTTCCAACATAGTAATATTGTACGCAAAATACCTACGCGCATTGACGTGGAGTTGCGATCACCCGCCCGTATAACCTACCTATTACCTATTATAAGCTTACTGAAACTAGAATATTTAACATAGTTACTGGAACAGTGGTGAAACTTGGCAGCGCCTGTATCTTGGGGGCCTTATTTGCGTATGTGTTAAATAATGCATTAATCTCAATTTTCGACAGCTACGACAAATATTAATAAAGTAGGTATGTAGTATTGTTTTATTAAAATAAAGGTACCTATTTAATTTTATTTCGCTCTCAAAACATTGTTACTTTTCAGAACAGTGAAAATATTTATTTATACTTTACTGTTATTTGTAAATATGTACTACACATATCAGTAAATTAACAATTACACATGTTTCCAAAAATAACATAGTTATTTAAGAATAATTCATTACAATTTCAACAGTTCCCACGGGTATTCCAACAGGTCCGTACCCCATAGTATTTACAGTTATAAATTAAACACATAATCCTGTCATTGCTGTCACGCAGTAGAGTAATAAAGCCATTTTAATATATTTATATAACTCTCCTGATACTTGAACGGTCAATAGACTTATAGCCAATAGCCTTGACCAACTTTTGAAGAATCTCTCGTTAGGCGGCTGGGTCAAGAACTTGATAGTTAATACAAAATGAGACACTTCTGGATAAAACAGTTCGTGTTATGTCAGGGGGTTTCACTTCTTTTGAAGTTCTGTCTATTATGCTAAATGCTCGTAATCACGAGCGCTTTCCTATACATAGAGACGGACTGATATTACCTGAAAATTACTTTGACTTAGCATCATCGGTTCATAAGCAATATTTCCTTCACCGTTTTGAGAGCAGTGGTAATGAAATTATTTACCCAAAGTAAAGCCGGCCTGTGTTCGAACCCACGATCTACCTAGGGTAAGTCGGGGCCGTTACTACTGGGCCAACTCTGCTCTCAAAACGGTGAAGGAAAACATCGTGAGGAAACTGGCATGTTTTAGAATCAAAAATTCGAAGACGTCTACCAGCCCGCACTATACCCGCATGTTGGATTACGGCCCACTTCCTCTCACCGAGAGGAGCCCTTTGTACCAGCAGTGGGAAAATTATAGGCTGATTATGGTGTACTTTGGCTTAGCATTCCTAAAATTCGTTTCATAAGCAATATTTACGACGATTTCTTTTTGTTTGATGATGTTTTTTAATCTACCAAAGACAAAATTAATATAGAAAGTCATTTATTCAAACTAGACTGAGGAACAGCACTTTTAGGCGCCATCCTATTGTTATCGCTACGAAAATGATCGTGTGACCGTGCGTTCAAACATACCGATATCTACTGAATGTCCTATTGCAGGTCGCGCGATCATGCGATGCGACCAAATTGTCTAGTTTCCGTCGCGCGAGTATCGACGCATCGCATTGATCAGTACTGAATTTCCTAATGGCGCTCGATCGACGCGTATTCTACTACAATCACTGCGTATTCCATTACAGATGCAATCAAATGTTTCTGTTGACATAGATAAAAATATTCGTTAAAATCTTCTTCTCTTTTCCGTACGTCGAAATACTGATTGTGAAATTCACCGCGCAAATTTCTGTTTTTATAGAGTATATTATGTGGTCCACGTTTTCTTTTTTTAATGCTATTTACGATTAAATAAATATTACCCGACAGCGAAAACTGTGCATCTCTGTTAAGAGTCATTTCGAATTGTGATCACAAAAGTGGCGCAACAAACTCCCCAGCTGCAGCACAGCTGTCTGTTAAGTTAAAAGAACTTGATTCTATAATAATAGTATGCAAAATAATTAACATTGCGAAACACAAAACATTAAATTACTTGCCATTTGACTTCTAGCACACGCCAATAAACCAACAGACAGAGCCTACATAGATACGGCAACCAGTCGGTTGTCTTTTAAAGTGAACATATTCGTCAGAAGTTAGCCGAAACATCCCAGCGCTGATTTACTGGATTGATTTTCTCCTGTACCGATCTTTATTTCTCCTGACAAGGTTTATTTTGTTTTTATGTATGTAGTATTTATTTTTGTATTTTATAGTGATTTCCGGGCTATATAAACCGTATGTTGCATCTGCCATGTTTCGTCTCTGCATCACCATAAAGTTGACCAGTAGAAAATGCCTCAGGCATTAAGTCCGGCTTTGTACAGTATATTTTTTACTTGTGCTAGTTTCAATCAATACCTATATTACCCTAATGCCTCCATAAAAAAATGGCAGTACTCGGTAGTTTTTTCTCTAACCTACAAACATCGAAACAAAACACAACCGCACACAATTTTCATTAGACAACATTAGACAATTTCCTAACTCATTCTCACCGTGCGTAATGCTAAAACAATTGGGTATCTCGGCTAACGTTCGAACATAAAGGAGTTCCACCGTCCTCTGAAATGACTTATTCATTGTAATGTATGTATTCCATATTCAGAGCACGGGTACGCACGATTAGTGTGGCCAGATGTGTCGGGGTTTGTGGGAGGTCCCAATTTTCTAGTTTAAGGAAAATGGCAGATTGCTTAAACGAAACCTCAGTTTTAGACTCACGCTCCATGCTGTCACGACAGTTATAAAATGACCAGATTATGATTGACTAGACCAGATAATGATGTATAATGATGAGTCCTTGTAGCCACAAGGACTCAAGAAATCGCCAGAAAGAAGAAAGAAGAAATCGCCGGCGGTGGGACAGCCTGCGGCGCTCCGCAGGCTGTCCCACCGCTGGCAATTTATCAGCAGCTAGAAGAGCTAACAATTAAAAACAAGTTGGCGAGTAACGGGCAGCTAGTGCGCGACGGCGATGAGCGATTATCCTTTGATTTTGCGTATGTACCAAGCGAGCGTCGCTGAGTACTCCCTTTGATAGCTCTTGTCGCTGTGACAAACAAGTACTGGCCGGCGGTATGAACAGTCAACCATCAACTATTAATATACGTATCTCTTTTAGTTGCACGGGACCTTTATAACCTTTTACACGTTTCTTGAGCGAGAAAATCGTTGATCAGAAGTCGCTTCCTTGTCGGCCGTGAGATTGATGACTACGTCACACTGTATCTAACCAACAGTAATTGACAAGGAATAATGAAATAGAATTTTGCAATAAAAATTGCAAAGCTCTCTCTACCATTCACCATTTATCCATCCAATATTACGCCGGAAAAATCATGTAAGTACCTTGCTTTCTCAAAAGAAACCCTATTTGAAGAGCTATGATGTCCTTCGTGACAGGCTGACCGCAATTTCCTAAGCATCTAGATTGAAATACTTGTAATAATATATTCGTTACTTACAACGCCACATGCAAACAACTCGTCATACTGACGTCACGCAAAATCCTGCATCTCGCAAGCAGAGTTTACCGCGCAACTAGCATATATAGATACAACGGCCCGACATGAATCATCGGGCAGTTGCCCGCCAGACACAACACCCGTCTGATCGGAGGATCATCCCTTTTCTATGGAGAATGAGTGAACTTTACATTCTGTTCCTCATACCTCTATAGTATCAAAGTCCACTTACATACGACAGTCAGCTGTCGTGGATTCGAGGCAGCTGTGAAGATGGGCGTCTCTAACGACACCTCGCACCAGTAGAGCCCTGAAGCCGATGGGTCCAAGTTGTCAATTGTTATTGAATTCTCTGTTGATAGTGTCATCTGTAACAACAAGAACATTTGGATAAATAGCACCGTCAGTATTGCCTGAGAGGACAGCCAGAGATAATACATATTTCGCCATTTGTCACTTGTAATAGTTATAAGACCAGCCTAATCAAACGGGCGCTTTAAAGCTCCTACAAACCGGCGCGAAACGCGATATAATCGCGCGCGACACAAAGGCACCGCTCGTTGCGCAACTTGCGGTGCCTTTGTGTCGCGCGCGATTTTATCGTGTGTCGCGCCTGTTTGAAGGAGCCTTTAGACTCCAGGTTGTTACTAGGAAACAGCTCATGGAAGAACCCACTAATACTTTGCCAGACCAGGAGATCGAACCCAGGTCACATTGCTAAGTAGTGACGCTAGCAAAAAATGTACCAACCAATTTATTAGCTCCTGAAAGTTAAAATTATGTAGCTTGTTTTGTTTGCTAACAAATTACTAACACCTTTTTATTTTTGTGTGTACAACTAACAACCCTACTAACGCCTTCTTTGTAACTATTTTATGGACTGTGAGCCTGAATTAAACATAAATTAAATTAAATTAAAAATCGTTGTTTTTTCGTGACAGTCCCTAGGGCTCAAAAAAATTAAATTAACAATTTATCATCTCATCTGTCCTTAAACTCACAAAAGAGATAAGAAATCTCAAACACATAATTTATCTGTCACCTGTACCAGAATTCTCATAAATCCAACACAACAACATTTCAGTCTGTCAGAACAGGACATATAAATACGACAAACATTCCTATTACTATATTGTATATGTAGAGGTTATGTATATGCATCAGACGAATAAAAAGGGTCCTCCAAACCCTATTCTGTACAAACTAGTGCCATTGTTATGGAAATTACAGCCCTAATCAACTGGGTGTTACGAACGAACGGGTGTTTGTCTTGATTAGGTATGAATGTATTATCATAATCAGCCTATACTGTTCCCACTGCTGGGACACAGGCCTCCTCTCTGTGAGAGGGAGTGGGCCGTTATCCACCACGCGGGCCCAGTGCGGGTTGGTAGTTGGTTTCCTCACGATGTTTTCCTTCACCGTTTTGAGAGCAGTATGAATGTATACGTAGATTTAATAAGTGTTGTTTATTGTGGCTAAGTAATAACAGCTGCACGGGTCGATCGATCAGGTTAAGTTACGCTTGCCGCGGTTTGTCCGAGGATAGGTGACCATCTTTACATATCAAGACCTCCGTGCCTCGGAAGAATTTTGACAGCCGTTACGGGTAGTCAGAATGTCTGACAACCAGTCTTACCAAGGGTATATTACCCAGTAACTGGGTTGTAGAGGTCAGATAGGCAGTCGTTAATTACAAATTTTTATTGAAGTGAAAACTTCTTTAGGCGCGTTGGGCATTTTTTGAGATGGGAAAAAACCATTGAACTCGCGACACTGTTACCGTAACCGACAATTCTGTTTTAAGTTTTGGCCATTATAAAGTTATCAATGCACGGTACTTACATTTTCACTTCTGTCGGCACTCCCTGGAGTGCCATTTTGTTTTCATTTTTTAACTTTTTCCCAAATGATAATAATACAGACTTCAAATAGGTACTCACATTAACCCTCCCTCCTGGGAAGGTATAGCTGGTAAAAGGCGGGACCCTCTCCCGCACATACTGGAGCAGCTTCGTCCCGGTCCGTAAGAACTCGACCTTGTACAGCAACTGTGGTGGCACTTGATGCAGGCACCGGAGCGTGGCTGAGCCACCCCGGGCCACCCACGCGGGCGACACCAGCCGGACATCCACGTCCGTCGCCTGACCGCTTCCTAGGAGATAAATTTTAATTTTTAATTGAATTTTTAAATATGAATGAGGAGGCTGACCTAATTTGAGGTATGACGTGATAACTTGCCTGGCCTGGCCTGATTGTCTGAAATGCTGTCAAAGCGTGGTGATCTATTGTTGTATCTTCTCTGTATGAGAAGCCGTTTGTCTACTTACAGGATAATGTTTTTATTTATTTTTATATGTGCTGACAATTTCATCATCATCATCATTTCAGCCGAACGACGCCACAGCTGGACCTGCCCCAAGAACCGCCACTTCGACCGGTTCTGTGCTTCCCGCATCCAGTGGATTCGCAGGAATCCACTGGATGCCTTCATAAGATCATCGGCTGACAATTTATTGTGTGGTCATTACATCAGGTTAACCTACGCTTGCTGGGGTTGGTCTGTGGATGGGTGACCATCTTTACATATCATACATGCCTCGGAAAGCACATTTAGCCGTTGGTCCCGGCTGTCATTCGTGGATCTTTGACTAAGAATAGAATAAGAATATCAACATTCCCCTAATTACACACAAGGCGTAGTAAAAAGGCGTTAATTTCCGTAATGACACCTTATTTGACTGGCCAATTCTTCCCTTGCAATGGTAGGGCTAACGCCCGCCTGGTTTGCGACCACCTTCTCACCGGAGTCCATGTCAAGCAGCCTGCTGTTTCGCCGATGCGTGGGAGTTCCAGTGCCTTAGGCATCTTCTGGGTACGCTTGATCCATCGTAGACCTCATCCATCGCTTTCCATCAGTTGTGATCGAGGTCAAGAGCGGGCGCCCATCCAGCAATAAAAAAACAGGTTTACACCGTCTTTTTAAGAACTTCTTCATTATTTACTTCTGGTGACTTTTATAGCCTCTCCGGGGATGATAAGTTGCCGGTGGAAATGATATTTTAGCGTTTTTCTTAGTGAAAAGGATTTTAGGTCTCTTACTTACTAGTAAGAGACCTAAAATCCTTTTCACTAAGAAAAACGCTAAAATATCATTTGGATATACACTATGGCCTCAGCACGTTGAGTTACAAAATCTAATCCAAATTATATGCTAAGCACGAAAAACCTTCGTTGTCGCTGGTACAAACAAATTCAGATGAGATTAGAAACAAACAAGGTCCTAAACGATTTGAAATTTATTGAGGGTCTAAACAGACATGATTCGAAAAGAAAGTAATAGAAAATTCTAATTGAAAGGCAATCTGATTCGTACCTGACCCTAACTTTCCGACTCAGAATAAATAAACTGGCTAAAATATGTACAAACTGAATGAATAAAAAAGGCCTTTTGTAAGTTCTTTAATAACGACACAAAGAGGAACATTTTAAGATAGAAAAGAGAAATGTTCAAAACAATAAAGTCTTTGCAGCTAGTACACATTGTCACCAGGTCAATTACGACTATAGTTCCCAAAGGTAACAACTAGATAGAATTGTTTGCAGCAAGACAACGCAGTTAGTTGTTTGTTTATTTAACTCAAGACCTTTTCGTTTTCCTTATTTCTTGTAGATTTAGGTGGAAATTCAATTCCCTTGGAATATACAAGGCTTGTGTACATAATAAGGTCCCGCCTCCCCTAATGTTATTAACATACGACTCAAACGTGTCTCGGGCTGTTTGCTCGGCAAACTAAAGGATAAGGGATTCTTTAACAAACTTCATGTTATACGGGATTTCCTTTAGAGAAGCGAAATTTGCGGAAAATGTTTTTTTTACACATTACATTACTTACTACACACATTACACTTATTTTACTTCCTTACATTTTGTGTTTTTTATACTAACATTAGGCTAAGTTATACTAATAACAATATATGGATGTAATTCTGAAATAAAATATTTGTTTTTTTTTTTCCGTGTTCATAATGTAGTTTTGATATGAAAATTGTCTAAAAATATACAATATATGTACCCGACATTAATTGATTAATAGCTCTATTTGTTTTAACATAAGTATAAAAACTGTTTTCTCTACTAATCAAATTCGTTTGAGTTGTTTTTACGAAAACAAGAGCGCAGGTGAGTCTCCTAATGAAAACATTACTGTTGTCATCACTCCAAAATTCACAAACGGTGTTTATTTTTCACAGCAACAAATTAGGTCTTTGTACTACAGCCATTTGGGTAAAATATAGCTCAGTGCCGTTGGTAGAAGGTTCAAAATTGTTTGTCGAGAATAATATTCACGGATTCCCAGTATCATTTCCATGCAAACACACGAACATCCGTGATGTCACGACTTGTTGCGATACTGCAAATACGGCGATATACCAGGGGGCCTAAAAAGGCCACTTTTGCAGAATCATAAAAGGAATTCATCAAATCATTATAAATCATAATAGACAGTTAACTGTTAAGTTAATCGTATCAAATCCCATTGGTGAAGGATTTTTCAGTTATTTTTTTTTGTCTGTGCTTATATACCAATCCAAATCCAATCCCAATCTCTTGCAACGAAAAAAAGCAAAATACGTTTATGATTCTGCCAAAGTGGCCTTTTTAGGCCCCCAGGTTAGATAGCGGCAAATGTCTTGACGGTTGCAAAGACGTGTATACACTACACAGCGTCCCTGTAGCGGGTGACATCCGGGAACGTGCATCCGGTGTACGCATCACCGTGACCGGACAATGAACGTGTCGTGCGAGGTTGCCAGATTGTGCAAATTTGATTACGGGGCTACATTTGGAAGTGGGACACCGGGTCGCCGGGATCTGAACTATGGAACATCTCTATTGTTTTGATCAGACGTCTTTTGTTTGACAGTCAACCTCGTTATTTTGGGTGTTGGTTAATGGGAATGCAACTGAGGATTGCGTAAACGAAACCTTTTCAAAAATAATAACTGGAGAGAACATAAATTTAGCTTGATTGAATTGAACGCTTACCAAAGCAAGGCAGCATTTTAATTTTCATCTTTATCAAACAATGCATAAAATGACTTTTCATTTCACTTTTTTTTACATTTTTCTTACATAAAAAAGAAATAAGATTAATGTACCCAGGAATTTGTAATATTGTGATCTAGAAAAAGTGTCCTTGGAGGTTTCCCAAGTTCTTCTCTATAGAGGTCTACGTTTTGGAATTGGGCTTCAACTTTCGAACTAGCTGACCGAAACTTTGACAGTATAAAGCGCCTGTAAATGGTTTAATTGAAATAAATGATTTAAGGGTGAGTTGGAGTTTTCAAAACATTTGTCTGCATTTTCGCATAACGGAAACATTAACAAGCCCAAGCCAGACATAACAACGAAACATGATCAGAATACCTATACTTCCCCTAATATCAGAACTTGTGAAGCGCAAGCCTTCGTACTGAAAACCCGTAAATTAAATATAAAAGAAGCATCCACTGGCCGTGCGAGGAACCCCGCTCGGCGGTCACACGTGCGTAAGGTTCGGGATAAGACCCACACTCCAGCTTAATGGATTTTTAAGTGTTTAAAGGATTTTAGTACGCCACAGTCCGTTTTTACGTTATTCACCTGTAAGTGTTTATTCATTTTTTATGCGATGGTGTTCGTTTGGGAAGTTTGGGAAAATGGTGTGATAACTTTGTGGAGTGGAGAAATGTTTTACCTGAGTTTTTTAAGGGTGTAGGTACTTACTTGGAGAGGGCCATGCTTGGAGTCTCCCTGCGTGATCGAATCAGGAATGAGGAGATCCGCAGGAGAACCAAGGTAACCGACATAGCCCGAAGAATTGCCAAACTTAAGTGGCAATGGGCAGGGCACATTGCTCGCAGAACAGATGGCTGATGGGGCCGAAAGGCTCTGGAGTGGCGACCGCGTACCGGAAGACGTAGCGTTGGAAGGCCTCCCACAAGGTGGTCCGACGACCTTGTGAAGGTCGCAGGAACCCGTTGGAAGCGAGAAGCACAGAACCGGTAGAAGTGGAGGTGCTTGTGGGAGGCCTATGTCCAGCAGTGGACGTCTTTCGGCTGAAATGATGATGATGATGAGGTACTTGCCTATTTTGAATGTCCGTCGTCAATAAAAATCAATCTGCCTAGCCTTCTCCCAATTATGTTGGGATCTTCCAGTCTCCCCGGACACAGCTTTTCCGCCGTTTCATTTTCCAAACACCAGTATCTCACATGGAGCGACTGCCTGTATGACCTCTACAACCTTAGTAAGACTGGCTGTCAGTAATCATTACTAACGGACGAATACAAATAATGTTACTGTGACTGCCTTAGTAGCATAAGTAGGGGAAGGTTGCGATCATTGGACTAGTTCTTTCATTGGACCACCAAGGTATTTCCAAAACTGTGCAAGCTAGCAATACCCAAACTAGTCGAAACGAGTCCGTGACGACTCAGTTGCACCCCCCTCTTACCTCAGTGACGCTGCGGCACGTGGCGAGGAGAGACGTGTGACGTTGTCTTTGCCGCGGTCAAAATCTAATTATTACACTCAGGACAATTTGACGTGAGTATCATTGCATTCATATTTTTCTGCGTGCACTGTTATGAACTATTAGACAATTTAATTGTGATTCCATGAGTGATAATCAATTTTGTCTAATCATGACCATGTATATTTTATTTTATTTTTTTCTTAACGAATACCTTGTTGCCATCAATGGACCCCAAGAGAGTTCCACCGTTGGACCGGTCCAATTGTAGCAACTTTTTACTGTATTTTTCTGCTTATAATTATGGGAATAGGTCCCGAGTATTTCACTAATTATGGAAAAAACCATAGAAAAATCATTATAAATTTAAAATTCCAGAATGTCGCCGAAAAAAGGAAGTACTTTACATGGAATGAAACAAGTATGAACCTTGTTTTAGAATCAGTAAGGAAACAAAGAGTTGGTTTAAGTGAACAATTGCTATTACTACAAGCGACCTTAGCTTCCTTCAGAATGTATCTTAATTTTGATGACTTGTTGGTCTCACTAATGTGCCAAATGTAAAATTTTATTTAAATATATGTAGTTTGTTTGCTTGTATGTTATGAGTATTGTTTGTCTCTCCTCGTATGTCACAATTTTGTAATATTGATAATTATAATTAGTTGCCTCGATTGGACCCCTAGAACAAATTTTTTGAAGTCCATTGATGGCAACCTGGTGGTTCATTGAAGGTACCCATGGTCCAAAGAAGGCAACAGCTCAAGATTTTGTTTTCTTCGTTTATAGAAAAAAGTGTAAGCCCGAATTGTTTGTGCGTGTGATTATTATAAATAAAGGTCCTACGAAATAGAAATAATAAACTGCTTTCATTTTAACACTTACTCTTTTTGAGGTATGAGGTCGTAAAGTTATGTGGTCCATTCATAGCAACCTTCCCCTATTACGAAATAAAGCCCAATCATTTAAAAACTTTCTTTTCCATGATTCTAGGTCACAAGAAAGTAGAAATAGACTCTATGATTCAACAACAAAAAAAATCTACCGTTTCATTTTCTCTAAATAGAAAGCTTTTTTCGGAAGCCAGAACCTACTTAAAATTTATGAAGACCCTTTTTTGAGCCAGCTCAGATATTTTTTCGAGTAAACCCTGAATACGTTATCTCGGAAACCGTTAAAAGTCACATGCATAGATTTCCACAGTGGACATCACAAAAAAGCGGCCAAATGTGTATCGGCATCGCGCACAGGTCCGTACTACTAAAACCATTACTTATTTCCTCATAACAACTACAAAAAATAAAAAAGCAAATACATTTATTATTATACATTATTAGTATTAGACTAAACGCCACAAAACATAAGAATCAAATAATAAGTAAATATAAATTATTTTGTAGTATCTGGTGTATTGTGTGCCTTTTAGTCTGTGCTAAATAAATGTGTCTTCTTTCTTTCTTTATACTCCATTTATTGTGTTTATGTGTATTTATTTTTGTATGTATAATATTACACCACCTACACTTGTCCAAATCATAGAACACTAACATCACAGTTACAACCTCATTAACATGATCAAAGCAACAACCACCTGCTGCAGGGCTAACAAGATTATTACATGCTCATACGTTGGCTACACGGTGTAGTCTCCTGAGGATCGCCGGCTACGCACTCGACATGCTTCATGCATCAGGTACTCCCGGGAGGGAAATAAGGATACCTGGCATGGAGGGTCGGGAAGTAAGCGATGTGGGCTGAAAGTGTTAGCAGCGTAGCTAAGTCTTGTTAAGTGATATTTTAAAGTTTAGTTTAAAAAGCTTTAAAAAAATGTAAGTAAATCATGTGTTTTACCAAGAAATAGAAGTAATTCCGCTTATTTTTTAAGTGCAATATTATAATTATTTCAAAACTAAGGACTAGTACTGCCATCTATACCTACTAACTATATGTAACTATGTTTTTTCTACT
This sequence comes from Oligia fasciuncula, assembly GCA_963082905.1. Taxonomy (NCBI): domain Eukaryota; kingdom Metazoa; phylum Arthropoda; class Insecta; order Lepidoptera; family Noctuidae; genus Oligia; species Oligia fasciuncula. Next base: position 6,020,547 of record OY720395.1, on the reverse strand, counting down.
GTCATGGTTCTCTCAATAAAGAATTTTTGTTTTCTGTGCAATCACCAAACCAGTGTGATTGTACATAAGGACAAGTTTATGTCCACATGAGTACCTAATAAATCTCTTCTTCACTAGACATTAAACCTATGCCACTGACCTACGCGTGGTGCAAATTTTACTAGTCAGCAAAATTGGTAGCAGATCAAACAGCTCAGGGTGCTATGCAACCTACATCTTAATAAAACTGAACTTACAAAACAAACAACAACAACAAAAAACATGCAACTCAACAAAAGTTCAAGTTACCAATAAAAATTTTAACACGCTATCGGTTCAAAATCGCTTGTTTCATTGCCTCAATATAAGATTTCCCAGCAATAAGGAGTAATAAACGGAATACTTCCCAACTTAATAAAGTAGTGTGCTCATGAACAATAAATGCCAATAAGTTTTTATTCGAAGTTATACCCTTACCTTCCAAACTTCGAAGTAGAATTTGTAAAGTATGAAAGCAAAATCTTTCGCTTGTTTTAAAATTAAGCTTCGGCCAAACTGGAGCGTCAGCGACGTGCGAAGCGTCAGCGACGTGCGAAACGTCAGCGACGTGCAAACGTCAGTGAAGTCTATCCTTAGACGACTACGCCCCCCCCCCCCCCTTTGGTGAAGCTGTCATGCAGTGTCGGAAAAGTGCATGGATGTATGACCTTACATTATTTGGCACATCATATTTTAGTAAACGAACTGACAGAATACGATACATCACGCTGCGCTCCAAAACGGGTATCCTAAATGTAGGCAAAAAGGCTTCCAAGCTGAAAGGGGATTGGGCAACAGTCTCCACACGGTGGGTGCCTGAGGATAGACAGCGCCACCGAGGCCGGCCCAGGAAGAGGTGGCTAGAAGTCCTAAACGGTCCGCAAGGGTTGGATCGCGGTGGCTCTAGAAAAGGATGCTTGGAAGGATTTGGGGGCGGCCTTTGCTCAGCAATGGGACAGAGAATACTAATTAAAAGAAAATGTTTTAGTCATGTCCGTCACTCATACAGCTGTAGAAGGATCCCCGCCATTTTGTTTTTTCAAAACAATTTTACAACAACAATGTATCTGTGTGATAGTTTGTTTATAAGAGGAAATGCGGTCGGAGAGACTTTTGAAAAAGCCTAAGTATAAAGTCATAATTCGAGGTTTAGCTCTAACCTATTTTATCCTCCAATATTGAACACCAATTGAAAAGATATTTCATAAACTGAATGAGTAGGATATATACTGTGTCCCTATCTTTTTCTTTTTCATATATAGTTGTCAAATTTGTACACTAGGCTTCTGTTGACAATGGCAATTTTGAGAATTTTTTGAGAGTTCTAATGCTTATAAAAATAATGATTAATCAAAAAGGAAAACATAGGGACGTACAAGTAGTTAATGTTTATTATTATTTAAAAAATCATTGCTTTATGGTCATTAGCCAGAAACAAAACAGGCGAGAGCCTTTCTATGGAGAAACGACCACCCGGCATTTCCTCTTAAAGCTGGCTCGAAGTGTCATTTCGCGGCCGGGTACTATAAAAAGAGGGCGTGTGCCTTCACAGTTGCTTTGGTCGCGTAAGTATGGCCGAAGCTTTATAGTGGAAAGCGTGTTCTTACGATAAAACGACCTAGTTTTAACTAGCATTCGCATAACATACAATGGGGCTATTAAGACCTAGGAGGCTAATTGGAAATATTATTTATTGCTCTTGGGTAGATAAAATTGTTTACGGGTCGTATTTTACATAACTTTGAACGAACAAGTACATTAAATGCTAAGACGTTTTAATAAAATGGTCGAAGCTTTGTTGTGGCTTTATTGTAATGCCTTACTATTATTATTTTGTTTTATAAAATGTACCTTTGAATGTGTTTGTTTCTCGTTACTGGGTTCTGCCTGCGACTTCGTCCGCGTGAAATTTCATATTTCCCGATCAACCCCGTCGCATCACATCGCCTGCCCGCATTTTTACTTCTTTATTGCTTAGCGTTCTTTCTGATTTCCATTATCCGTTTTGCTCGGTCCTAAGGGTCTTAGCGCGATTAAAAACTCTAATAGTCTTCCTCAAGAATTGGGCTATCAAATGCTAAAATATTTTTTTAAATCCAACTGGTATTTCCGTAGGTTAATTAGCGCATTCAAACAAACAAACAAATTCTTCTGCTTTATTATTATAGCTAGATTAATAAAGTACCTAGAGGTTTCAAAATGCTATTACTGGATTTAAAAAAAAAATATGGGAATACTGAGAACTGTGATTTTTCATCAATGTTACAGAAAAGTTTATTTTTCTCTTCAACGTGACCTTTTACTTGATATTATAAAATACCAGTCAAATAATTCAAGGTAATGCCAATGGGCGTTAAAAGTTTTACGTAAAAGCGTGACTTTCTTTAAAAAAATTGTATTATGAGACCAAGGAAGCTTAATCTTCGTAGTTAGCTATGTCGAAAGCTAAAATCTTGAAAACAAGATAATCTTGACTTAATTCTCCAGCCAAGTTTGTAAGTCTTGTTTAGATGGTATGAGACACACTTTTATGGATTTCAAAAATTGATTTTATGTACTTAGCTATTTTAAAATTTTCGCAACCGCCATCTTGGATTTTTATATTGACCTCACTATCGGTTTTAGTACCCTCAAAAACCATGAAAACGACACCCAAAAAAGAAATTCAAATTTTCGCAGCCGCTCTCAGATTTTCATTTTGACCTCACTATTGTTCTCAGCAGCCTCGAAAAACGAAGTCACATTTTCGTTACCAGATGATTTCTATACCAGATTACTCCTATTGCAAGCCGCGTTATAGAATTTCGTTCCAAACAAACATAACATATATAACATTCACGCCTGTATAATACCCCGAAGGATAAATAATCTCATCGAATTACTAAGTTAGAATACCTTGAGATTTGAATATTAACAACAACAAACAAATGAAGGCCCAGAAATGCTGCTAAGTAATAATAAAATTGTCGTTACTTCCCCGGTAGTGATTGAAACCTGGCCACTAATATCTTGACCGAAATTCAATTTGTTTGAAAGCAAATCCGTGTTGCCATTTAAATAATTCATTACCTGGTTCCGTTCTATGTTTACTGGCAACAAATATTTTTGGAGAAGAATAATGTTTATGGATGGGTAATCTGATAAAATTAATGGAATGCATTGTTTGTGTAGCATTCTATTGGTAATGGGTCATGTATTATATGTATATACCTTCGAATCTTATGTACAGACGCCAGTACATCAAGCTACCCGAAACTGTCAAATTTTCCCAATCAACCTTGAACCTAATGCTTTAGCGATAAAGTTGAAAATCTATTAAAGAAATTTGACAGATTTTAGTACCTTGATGTGCTGGCGTCTGTACCAACGAGTTACCGAGGATATTTCATTTGGTTCAAGTAGGTTTCTTTTCAGATCAGCTGGTTTTTTTTTCTTTAGGTTTGGATTCAGACTGGATGCGGGAGGCGGAGGACAGGGGTGTTGTGGCGCAGCCTGGGAGAGGTTGAGTTGAGATTTCTTGGTGCTATCTTAATCCAGTAATAATGGGATTTGATACGATTAACTTATCGGTTAGATAACTGTCCATTATGATCCAAAGTAGTAGAAACAAACTAACACAAAAAAAACTAAAATACCAATTGATTGGTTGGTTGGATTGATTGGTATTTTAGTCTATGCTAAAAAATCCCAATCTCTTTGATTATACCTACGTAGTGCAGCTAAAAAAGAAAAACACGGACTGTCTTCGCCATATTAGGATTCATAATGTTATCCTTTTGATTGATTTTGAATTTTTCTACATTATAAAATATCAGTTTCAAGACTAGGTAGAACCGACGAAAGTGTATGGTACTTTTCACGGTACGTCTGCCATCTGACCTTCGTCAGGCAATTAATTTTAGATCCCAATATTCCAGTTGTTGTGACCCATCTTCATACAACCTTTTCTCTCACAAAAACCGAACTAATATATATAAAACCACGGTAGCCAATCAGCTGTCCGGATTAGACAGGAACTCCCAAAACAAATCGTAGACATTAAGCCCTTTACTTGAAATAGTGTAGATATCGAGTTTCTAAATAGTTCATCCATCCGCTTTTATAGTACAGCCCTTTGAAAACTACCCCGAGGTTTGTGCGGTTAAACATGCTACCAACGTGCATTCACACGAAATATTATCTACTCAAATTCATGCATCCAAGTAAACGAACAAGTATAACGTTTAATCACACTAATATCATAAAGGCGAAAGTTTGTGAGTGTGTGTGTGCAGTATGTTTATATGTTTGTTACTTCTTCACGCTCAAACGGCTGGACCAATTTTGATAAAATTTTGTGCGGAGGTAGCTGTTGAGGTATAGGTTACTTTTTATCCCGATATTCCCACGGGATTGACATTTACGCGGGTGAAACCGCAGGGTGCAGCTAGTATTTCCATAACAATAAATTCCTGCGCGCCGTTTAGATGCAGCGTCACTATTTGAACAGATAGACTAAACTAGTGAATCGAGTAGGTACTCGTAGCTGGCAATGTAATATTTTTTTCCGCCGCTCTCGATTTGGGTCGGGTGATATGGCTCGCGGTTTGGTTGTTCGCTGCAACTGACACGCAACTTACTGTATTGGGGATTTGGGAACCTTCTGCTAGGTTAAGTGCGACGGTACATTAGGCGCAGACTAATGTGTGGTTGGATAAATCATTCTGGATTCGTAAAAGCTAGATGGTAGGAATTCTGCTGTAATTTTCCAACTGAACTATTTAAAATGAGTGGGTACTTTTTTGATTGTGACGGCACGTAAGCTATATCTTACGACACGTTAATACGCAATAGGAAACTGGATCAATTTAATTTATACCTACATGAAAATTAAAATAGTAACGAATTTAAAACTTTACATTAAATATTTGTGAAAAAAAGTATAACTAGAAAATATAGTTTTAAGAATTTTTGTCCTGTTGTCTGTTTGTCTGGATCACGGACGTCTGGATGTATGTTCCGGATTGACATTAAAACGGCTGAACGGATTTTATGAAATTTGGCACACAGCAGATCAGTGGCGAAGGTTCCATACAACTCGATTCCTACCGGCTTCCCTTTGAAAAATGGCACAGTCAGTATTCTATAGACAAATAATATAATCATATTAAAGGTATCTACTACGGCTTACCTCTTACGAAAATTGACCCTTCGCTACTGCAGGCAGATAGTTTATAACCTGGATTAACACACAGGGTAATTTTAATTTCGCTACTAGGTATATTATCCAACATCCACGTGGGCGAAGCCACGAGCTAAAGCTGGTATGAAGTCAAAAGAGTATTATGTTCAAACTGAATAGCCTGAAAACAAAAAATACAATGTGGCTTCCGAGTTTCCTTATTCCAAAATGTACAATTCTTACAGCTACATGAAAATAAACAGACAAAATTTCGATATCGAAAAGGAAACAATTCCTGGCCAGATAAGGCATAATGTTTAGCGAACCATGGTTCGAGGGTTAGTATCGGGAATTTATATGTATTCTGAGTCGTCATGGGAATTTCCTTTGCGTGAGCAAGAATTTTCAATATCTTTCCTTCTTATCAATTTGCGGAAAAGTTGCAGTGTCATTGTTTATTGAAAGAAGGATACGTTACATTTCAAAAAGTCACGTTACAAAAGAAGGTAAGTGTTTCCAAATAAAATCCCTTCCAAACCCTATTTCTGCTAAAGTCATGGGCAGAAACATTTGCACTTCACTGCGTTCTGTCATAGGCATCGCTTAACCTCACTTTACGTGAGACCAAATTGGAATCCTAAAGCCCTGAATATTTCACAAGGCCAGCCCCAAAGGTCATTCCAACCCGTGCGCAATCCACGCACAAAAATAGAAACAATTTACCGTCAATCTGATTTCGGGCCCCTTGAATCAAAATGTGAATCTGTGTCGCTCGGTAAATGGACGTCACCAATTTAAGTCTAGGGACCGTCAATTATCGGGGGATGGGACTGACCTGCCGTGGCTTAATCGTTTTCGTCTTCACATTCCAACAGCGTCAATGGAACTTAATTTACTCGCAGGGATTGTACTAAGTTCCATTTTAGTACTGGGACAACCCTATTGCAAGTTCGTAGCCAAACGCTTGAGATAAGTCCTCACTCGGGGGAAATTGTATCTAAGTCGTTGAACGTATCAAAATTGCTATGGTAGGTACCTGAGTGACATTGGAAAAATTGAGAAATAGGATTACTTTTATATTTTTGTGGCGTTTAACGTTGAATTTAAATTCGACAAGATGCTTGAATGGTTTGGCATAAGCCAATTTTATTTCAATTTCTGCCAAATTTTGTCGTATATTATGATAGATCATTAATTTGAAATAAATTATTATTATTGTTTAACCTAATGGCAACCTTTCATTGACTCATTAAAAGCCTCTTGTTGCAGAGAGTTTAATAATATTTCAGGTACAGTCACGAGCACTAATATGTCAACACTTGGTAACATACGATTGCGATTTTTTTCGTGAAATAACGAATGTAACGTTGAAATACGACACTTTACACAAACCTATAGGTTCGAAAATACTTTGTTTGTAAAAACATAAAATTTCATTCAAAACTAAAGGAGAAAATCGTATTTGAATAAAGCCAAGTGTATACATACTTTTGCTCGTGACTGTACTTACTGTATTTTTAAATAAGTTAGTTCTGAATTAACGTTAAAGTACACAGTGCCTGCAGTTTGCGATGCAAATCAGTTAGATGATACGGTAGTTAATTTGAATTTATAATGAATCTAATGAATTCACTATCAACAGAGTTCTGTTAATAGTGAATTCATTAGATTCAGTTAGATTCGGTTACTTAGGTATGCTAATTGTATGAAGGTATACAGACTTTCGTAAGTTGTCTTGACTAAAGTATGTATTATATTTCATTTTTAAGATTCAGATTCTTTAACTACTTTCATGGACCTTTTTGGCGCAGCCTTGAGTCACACACTATTGTTATTGAAACATAATTTTTATTTTGTTAATTTTGTATTTTGTGTTTCACGAACTGTGTCCAAATAAACTTTTTTCTTTCTTTCTTTCTTTCAACTCAGATTTGATATGAACGAAAACCGTTGAGAAGCTAAGAATTTGAATTTTAGTCTGTGTGTGTCTGTTTTTGTAAATTAATTCCAAAATTTTGCGAGGGTTACTCTAGAATACAATCTCCATACGTTGGCTCATCAAGTTTCCCTCACCAACTTTCATAAAGGTATAATAATGGATGTTGGTATTTATCACAAACTAAAGTATTATATTCCATTTTTTAAGACTCTACATCTCGGATTTTATATGAGTGGAAAACGTTGAGAAGCCAAGAAATTGAATATTACTCTGTGTCATAGTTTTTGTAACATAAGTCCACGATTTTTGTGAGGGTTAATCTAAAATACAGTCTTCATACTCAACAAGTTTCCCTCATCTTTACGGGCATATAAAAATAGAAGTTGATTGGTATGTTACTTATGAGACACTAACGCCGTTTGACCGATCACGATGAAAGTTGACATGTTTAAGTAGTTTTTCATGGTTATACCTATACAGGCTTTGTTATTCCGACTTCCACTTGGGCGAAGCAGAAAACACTTTAAACTCTGATTTTTAATTTGCTAGACTACAATGACTGTTTTTCTGTCAACATGGCATTATTTAGTATACAGGGTGAATTTTCCAAGTGGGCGTGTATGGCCAAATCCGAAACTATAAGGAATAGCGACAAGTACTCAAAGGAGCCGCGGGTTCGATTTTGATGAAAACTAAAACTGCATCATTGCAATTTTGAAAAATGAATATTTCTAGCCAGGAACCGTACACGTTGATTTTGAAAAAAAAAAACAGTGTATTATTACACCATTCGACAGTGTCGCTGATAAGGATCGAATTCTGGGAAGTAATGACATACGGGAAACTAAGGAAAAGAGCTCATTTTTAACAAAATACTTTTTTTTTTCTTCTTTTTATGTTACCTACTTATTAAACCTTAACTGATTAATTGTTAAAAATTTTTGTCTAGCAAATAAAAAATCAGTTTAGAGGCTCTTTCACGTCTGCTAGAAATCGCTAAATCACCACACTTTAGTTATCAAAATAATCAAAAACCAACTCACCTAGTTTTAAACAGCAAAACAGGAGTAGAATCGAAAGCCATGACGTCACCAAAGACCGCACCATCGCCCAAACGTTCCTTTTCACATCACGTAAACCATCATTCAAGTTCTATGTTATCACTTATTAGCACTATTTTATCACAATTTCATTTTTAAAAACATATTTAAAGTACTTTCACGTTCACTAGTTTATTGTCATGGCGGGCGCTGAAAAGAAAAAAGAAATATTTAAAGATAAAAGCAGTTTTGTAACTGACAGCCGGTGACAGACGAACCGACATACAGATAGACATATTAAAGGTAGAAAGAGAACAGTGTAGGTCGAGGTCGAAACCCAACCCTAGAGCTTAACGGCATGTGAACGAAGTCGGACTGTCAGTTCAATAAAATAAGGAGAAGTTAACCAAGTAAAAATTACGGTATAAGGAAAAATATAAATTCAAACGCTTATGTTTATTACGGTTGTTAAATTGTTTTTTCTGTAAATGTCGAGCCGTTTTCATTTAATGAACCATAAGTTAAATGCTTGTTATACTTTTTAATTTCTTAAAAGTGCGGTGGTAATTCTAATGGTTAATTACTAATTAAGTTAAATAGTAAATTTCTTACACGTTCAAATACTTATAAAATCTATACTATAGTCGGACTTTTAATGAGCTGCAGTAAAATGACAGCTTATGTGTTGTTCGGCTGTCCTCAGGATGTACTCGGTTTTAATGTATATCCGATATGTCAGTGAGTGATGGCAAAGTATTCTGTTTGTGTTTTGTCTGTCGGCACTCCCGGAGTGCCACTGTTTTTATTTTTTTAATTTTATTCATCCCGGTACGGACAGCTCGCGCTCGCAAGAGCTCTCACAGTACCTTCTAAGTCTTCTATCTACTAAATAGACTGCTAACAAAGCGAAGAAAACTCACTACAATTGCGTATAAAACAACAATCTGCCAAATATCCTTGGCAAGGCGTGCGTAGTATCAACAAAGCGCTTGCTCGAAACTTGTCACGACGGAACAAACACCTAGGTATTTGTCTAATACTTGGGGAGGGTTTATAGGCCCTTTATCGGCCCACATCAGTCCATACACGATAATAAAGGGTTCGACCGAGGAATCCCCTGCCGGCCAACATTTTATTCAATGAACCTTCAATATATCTCTACGTGTGTGTGGGGATTCACTAAAATATTTATTGTTCAGTCCGCTTGACTGATTTGATTCAGTTTCGGATGGTGCTTGTTATCAAGGATACAAATGCGTATAAATCAAAAGGATCCTGTTGGTGATTCCTGAGTATTCTTTGGAGGAAAATGTTTTTGTGGAGTGAAAAAGTGGTGAAACATATATGAAATGAAAGGCGGTAACATCGGCCATAACAAATATGTATGAATAAGGTTATTAGATATTGGATTTTGAACGAAATAAACATATCGACAGCTTAACTAAAGCATATCTTTTATATTTGTTAAAATTACGAATATAAAGGTGAATTTGGATGGACATGTAAGTCACTATTTAAGACTTTACTATACCATAGGCTTTTTGTATAGGTATTAAATAACCACCTCTGTAGGATCATTTAATACCTACTAAAAAGGTAATTCTAGTAGTGTCGGAACTGTCTCTCTACCGGTAATATATTCATTTTGAATAAGGATGCCAAACGCCATTTGTCTAACCTGTCGTTGTCTCCAAATAAAACGTGAAAGGGTCCTCCTCCATCTATTCTATTAAACTGTACCGTTCGATTTGTAACTAAGTGACTGTCGATTGTCGACAACAAAATTGATGATCCTAGTTTTGGGATAAATAAAGATATCAAGTGTATATATAATTGTATACACTTACAGGGTGGTAGGTACAGCCAGCAACAAAAGTCGAGTAACACTTCAGTTTTTTAATCTCAATTATTGAGCAAAATATTAACACTTCAGTTTTTTTAATCTCAGTGATTGAGCAAAATATTTGTTCAAAATTGCAGCAGAAGTACAATGCAATTTACTCATGTTTTTTTTTTTTTTTTTTTTTTATTTGGGCCAGGCCTTTATATATGTAGTTAATAATAATAGATCACACCAAAGTCTGTCATTGAATAAGTCCTATTAAAAACTACATTATCAAACTGAAATCGTTGAACATCCCAGAATTAATATCAAAAACACTTGTATTTACGTCAAACCAAACTAAACCATGTCCACACTATAATTTTGTCCTTAAACTTGATATTCATAAGTGTCGACACATCTTGATCGTGGGCCGATCATCCATCAAGTGGTGAAGCGCATACAACAGTGATAAATGACGCAAGTTGACCTAAACGCTGTCTTTGCATTTGTTTGCTGACAAGCCAGGGCTTGCATCTCTGGGGACTAACAAGTGTGTGGTGTGTGTGTGTGTGTATGTTAGATTTTGGTTGAGACTTACATTCGGGGTATTTTTAGGGTTTCCTAGCCACAGGATACATTTTTAACCAGTGCGCAAACTGTAACCATGAATTCATACCATGTTTTTGTAATGTATACCTATTTTATTTCTTATTTTGATTGTTGTTTTTATTTATATCTAATCGTATGCTGCACTGACTGACGTCATCACGTCAACGCCGGCTGTCGCTGAAAACCAGCGCTGGGGCTCTGTCTAGTATAAGATGTTGGCATTAAGGCTCCTACAAACAGGCGCGACACGCGATAAAATCGCGCGCGACACAAAGGCACCGCAAGTCGTGCAACGAGCAGTGCCTTTGTGTCGCGCGCGATTATATCGCGTGTATTATACAACAAAAAGGGGGGCTTGAGAAATTCTCCCCCGTCCTCCCAGAGATATACATTTCCCCCCTTGAACGAAAACCTAAATCCGCGTTTGTAAACTTATGCATTATAAGAAAAACGTTGCAATATCCAACGTAAACAAAGTAGAAGATACTTGGTACATAGTAGCTTAGTACCTTAAGCTCCGCCGCAGCTGTTACTTGTACTAATTAACTTCAGCTAAGCTACTACTTGGGACTGCCGCGTAATTATTTCTTAAGATAGACTCTCTCACTCTTTAAACAAAAAGCAATAAGGGATGGTTAATTGAACGGCAAGTACCCCGTCTGTGTCAGACACGTTTTAACGCGAACATTGGAGCCAGCAGAGTTAATAAGCCAGGAAGCTAAAGTGTTTGTCGAAGAGGTTTTCAATTAGGTAAGAATTTTTAAAACGTTTGTGCTCGATAAGTTGGGTTTCCTTTGGTTATTTGACGAGTGATATTTTATTAATGAAGGAATTTAACCGAGCCAAAATTCAGGATTTTTATGTAGGTATATAATTATTATTTCGTTTATTTATTCTGGTAGCTTATTTTTTTACATTTTTAAATATTTCTTCAAATATAAAAATAAGTCTAAAAAACATTTATCAAATATAAAAAATAGTAGTCCGCCGGTGTCGGGAGCAGGTTTCAAGCTACCGGTGGTTAGGGCTCCAGAGACAGGAACCTCCTCACAATGGGAGCCGTATCGAGGAGTAGGTAGTGCCTTCTGAATCGGGCCCTTGATCCAACCGCCTAACGAATATTATTACAATTATTTTTATGTTATAACATTAAATATTATCTCGGTACCATGGTGTCAGGTCCTTTGGAGCCTAGGGGCCGAAGCCAACTCGCAGAGGCCCGTTAGACGTTTTCAATTAAATAAAAAAATAAAATATATTATTAAATATATATTTAATAATATATATTTAATCGTTGTGCCGAAACGTTGACTGCTGGTTCAAGCACCTGAAACAGAGAGAGCATCCGAACACGGTACGCGGTCAGATTGTTTCCCCCCTCTGTAGCCCCATAGTATGAGCGCATGACATTTTCATTGATGGATCGTGTCCATCTCATGCGCTATACACTTCCGCCGGGAGCCGGACCCTATTATTAAATATTATTATTATTAATTTTCACTGGTGTTTAATATTTTTCTTTCATGAAATTCGGGCACTTCGTCCGCGCGGATATCGTACTTTCTCCTACGAAGTTTTTACAATAATTTACTTCCTATCCAACCTATATAATATAGTCACACTAATATTATAAAGGCGAAACTTTGTGAGGATGGATGGATGGATGTATGGATGTATGGATATTTGTTACTCTCCCACGCAAAAACTACTAAACGGATTTAGATGAAATTTAGCACACAGATAGTTTATAACCAGAATTAACACATAGAATACTTTTTATTCCGATATTCCCACGGTATCGAAACTTATGCGGATAAAACCACGGGGCGCTGCTAGATAAACATGATTGCATTCAGCTCCATGATATCATTTACACGCACTACATAACTCTTCATAACATACACACACACATTTTCAAGCTGTGAAAAATGCAAGTTTTTCTCAGAGATTCCCAATAGCGACAAGGATAATGCTGGTTACGATAAGTTAACGAGGTAAAAAACTCGTGCACTCAAGGTAATAGCTTCTGACGACACAACCCATTACTCAACGTTATGGCACAAAAGTACCATAAAACTGTGATTGAAAAATGTAGAAGTAAATATAAAGATCATTTTATGTAAGAGACACAATTTTTCAAACTGTTGTGTTTGGGAAATGAAGATCCTTTGTGTAAAAAAAGGTTCTATAAACAAGGATGCGGTTTCACCCACATAGGTCTCGATCCCCTGGCAATATGTCCTAATCCAGGTCATGGTATACCCTTGTGCCAAATTTCATTCAAATCCTTTTTTTTTTTATAAAACGTTGCCCCACACTAGGAATTTCTCCTGTATTGTGGGTGCGTTTACAAACATTTAAACTCACATACACAAACATCCGGACCCGGAACAACTACTTGTAGGTCATACAAATATTTGTTCCGTGCGGGAATCGAACCCGCGACACGCAGCGCAGCAGTCAATCGCTTAACTAATATAACCTGACCAAGATTATGTCTGGACTTTAAAAGAGACTGTGACCTCTGAGTTTGTTTCGGCCTTTCTTCTCAGAGTAGTCAGATAGGAAACGCCGACTTCATCTAGCTTAAAACAAAAACATGACGTGTAAAAGTGTTTGTACAAACCTACTTACAAAAAATTTAATCATTTCATTACTGCGCCAACCGTGCCGTCAAATCCGTGCACCGTTTTAGCGTGAAAGCAAACAAACGAACATACATACAAAATATAATCTAATATTTTCTCTTTTTATTAATATTAGTTTAGATAAATAAGTTATAGGTATGGTCGAAGATAAAAAGAAGCAAGCGAAATTAAAAATCTTATTGAAGCTACATTAAATTGTGTATCTGGATCATAAAATATTCCGTTTGTATAACACTAAACAAATCTTTGTCAGTACTTTTAATGAGTTTTGTTAAACCAAGATTAGATTAATGTTGTTACTATCTTGTCTATTTGAATTAGATTGCGAGAATTTCTCGGAAACTCAGAACTCAATTAACGTTACCAGGAGAGTTATGAAAAAAATGTTTAATATATAGGTAATTTTCTTACACAAACTTTCATTAGAGCGAATGAAACTTTAAGCAACTGAAAATATCCGGAGTTTTTCGAATGAATATCAAGTTAAGACTCAATCATTTAAAATTATTGTTCCTCGAATATCATCGAAAAGTGCTTTCGGTAGTCATTTAAAATCAGTGTACGTCAAATTGGCCCTTAAATATATTGCAAGTTTTTTATGACTCTATTAAAAAATAATAACATTTGAAATTGCGTTAGTGGACATAATACAGAGCTATAAGTATATAGATAGATTTGAAAATGTTACCACCACAAATAAATGTATTTAGAAAATTAATGTTCTTGAGGGGCCCGGTGGCTAAACAATTACTTACGATTTGTAAACCGTGGGTTCGAACCCAGACCGGTGCTTTACTTTGTCTAATTCATTTCATCACCACTGCCCTCGAAACGGGCATGTCCTAGAACCAAAAACTCGATGACATGTGACATCTACAAACCGCATTGGGCCCGCGTGGCAGATTAAAGCCCACTCCTCTCCGAGAGAGGAGGCCTGTGTCCCACCAGTGGGAACATTATAAGCTGATTATATACAAACCTACTTTCAAGCAAACCATAATGTAGTACACGAGAGCGTGTATTTTCTGCCTGTACAGGTGTACTTATGCCTCGTTTACAACGAACGATCCTGGGGGGATAGTCTACGTGATTACGTACCTCAGGTACTATCTCAGTATCGATTTTTGTTTTACATAAGCTTTCGGGCGGAGTACTTAGTCTTATGACGCAGGTAAAAATCGTTTATGTAGAAGTAGTCTGCGATAGGTTGGGGTTTTGTTTAATGTCTGAAATCGTCTGTTTTTTGTTTCTGACTGTTTGTGCATTACATGGGTATTTTTTCAAAATAATTGTAGTAAAAGGTAGGTAATTATACAGGATCGTCGGATATAGTTGAAGTTTAGTAAGAAACCGATGGATGTTTTCGAATAAAATTTAATTTTATTAATAGAAAACAAACAGCTCATTTATAAAATTAAATTTCAGTCGACAACTTCCATCGGTTTCTTACTAAACTTCAACTATATCCGACGATCCTGCATACTTATCTCTTTTGTTGACTGTACATGAATTTATTTGTCTAGCACAATACAGCACTTCACTTTATACTTATGCAACATCTTGCCAACACTTCCCCTTTCCAGATATCCCACGAACATTCAAACCCAAGTAATTAACGAATTCATGGCAAGATGGGACTCTTAACAGCCCCATTACATTACCTATAGTAATTTCATTTTAGGGTGATGACTAAATTGTGACCCCGGAGTTATATTACGAGGCGTATCGTACATCAGGGTAAGCCCCACACTTGACTTTGATGATAACACGGAATGTGATAAATTGAATTATTATTCTCTTTGAAGTGGCTCTTTTATGAGTTCAGTGAATGTGCAAGAGGTTTTATGTTAATTAATTTTGTTATTGTTTTAAAATGAGTGGCGTCGTCATATCGGTGAATGGTAATGGATATTTTCGTGGCATAAACAAACTTTTTTTTTTGTTAGCTTGTATTGTGTCCCACTGCTGGGCAAACGCCTCCCCTTTTTCTTCAAAACCTGCCCCTGTCTTGTGTGAACTCAGGTCATTTTGTCCCTGTAAACGTTTTCACATCGTCATACCACCTTCGCCGTGGTCTACCTCGACTACGATGTCCTCCCTCTTGATGATCTTTGTCCATCTCTCCGGTTGAGAACCGGAGAGATGGGCAACATGCATCAACAGCATCAACCCGTATGTTATTCCAATTTTAAACATGTTCTAAACAAAATACTAGCCGTTATTTTATTTTCCATCTGTCCCGTTTTTTGCAATTTTCCTACCGGGATGGCCATGTTCTCCCATGAAAATTAACGAACTTGATATGAAAAAAAAGTTAAACACAACAACATCAAGATTCTTTGATGTGATCTTTTGATACATCTCTCTTTTATTCATCAGCAATAAATAAACAATGAAAAATATAACGAAAAATAAAAATAATCTTGTCATTCCCGACCTTAGATCCGTTTTTATATATCTGATTTATCATTTCTAGCGTGCAGAGTTATTTCGGGGCACCGTGTTTCCACGGGCCTTCCTTGATGAGTTGTCAAAAGAGGTCAAACAAAGAAGTTTGTTTGTACTCTGGAAAAACAAAATCAACAGGCAAAATGTTTACAAAGACAAACACAATACGGCCAATCGGCTCGTATTGTGTTTGTCTTTGTAAACCTATAACAATTATTATAGGTACATACCTACCTAACGATATATAGAGGCAAAGGCAATGTTAACAGTGTACATTGCGAGCTTTTGGGAGACATACATGAGTGTTGTAATGAAAATAAAAAAGACTTCAGGAAATTTGAAGGCTGTCCATTTAAATATACGCCATAATTTATTAGCTGACCCCGAAAACTTCGTACCGTCTCAGATTATAAATTTTTTTCGAGAATTTTTCTCATGATTTAATAGTTATTCTGCTATTCGAGGTTGAGGTAAATCCAACCAATCAAATATCATATAAATCAGTCTAGCCGTACTTGAGTTATAAATGGTGTAAGTGTGTAACTAACCCGATTTTATTTTATTTGAATAGATGTGTTTCGTAAGTCATTTTTGTCATAAGTAAATGCGGATGTACACAACAATATTTTTTAGTCTAGCTGTGTTGTTTCGTAATTGCGTTTGTAAATCCCTAATGGCTGGCCGGAATTTGGAATTGTGCCCAATAATGAGCAACAGGCTTGCCCCATTACGTTGAACAAAACACCATCAATGACAAACTGTGACTGTTGATAGGTATAGGTAGCTAAATTACCATCTACGCTTATAAGAATTTAATAGGTGTCATGGAGAGTCCAACCAAAAAAGGTTTTATTTTTTCGGCCGAAAATGAAAAACCAAATTCGGTCGGACTTTAGTGTAACGTGACCATGTTAGATAGATAGACAGATAAACCATTTATTGCACAACACACAAAAGTATAATATTAGATGATAATCAAACTACCCACATAAATATAATATAAAAACAAGGTGCCGTTAAAAAAAAACAAAATAAAAAACACACATATCGAAATAAAAGTGACACTGTGACGAGTCAAATTAATAACGAAACATACACAGTGCGGTGTGCGTCTCAAGGTTGCACCAAATGGGAGTCCAGCTCAGCATGTGTCAGGCAAATGTACCTGACGCTGATATTCTGCTGGATCCCTGCTGTGACACACGGACGTTGAGAAGACGAGATAAATTGGTGTTGTGAACAGGTGTAATGACGTATGTAGGTATGTATATTATTCTACTTACGAAAAATCTTAAGTTCATTGATTCACTGACAGACGACGCACAGTCTAAACGGCTCAGTTCAGCCTAGAAGCATGAAATTTTGCATGAGTTCCTCATACAACGAAAGTGAACACCAATGAAGAATTTTTGGAAATTCATCCCCTGAAGCGACTGGAAGAGGGAATAAAAGTTTGTATGGAAATTCGTCAGTTTTACTGTTTGGAAATTCCATCGGGCGCACGTCTTGTTGATACATAAAAATACGCTAGGACCGCATATTTTTATATTTCTTTGTATGTACTTCCTCTACGGCAATCTCAGATTTATTACCATCAATCTTTTTTACGTCAGTGATCTATTGATGAATGACTTACTCACAGTGCTGTTGTTCGAGTGCAGTGTTCTAGCGGATATTTATAGATTCGCAAACTTCAACATGATTATTATGTCGCGAAAAAATAATAGTAAAACTGCTCGTAAACGACAAGGTTGAATTTACTGAAACGTGAAAAGCAACAGGTTATTTTTAGCAGCCGGCTAACCTTGACAAAGCTTGAATAGTTTAGAAACGCTTTATTAAATGTATGCCAGTTCGTCGCGTGGGTGTGGTCGATCTAAGGTTAAGCTACACTAGCCGTGGTTGACGCGTGGATGGGTGACCCCACCGTGACTCGGAAAGCACGTTAAGCCTTTGGTCCCGGCTGCCACTCATAGAGCTTTGACAGCAATTACGGGTAGTCAGACCCAAAAGTCTGACAACAAGTCTTACCAAGGGGTATCGTGTTACCCAATTACAGGGTTGTGGAGGTCAGATAGGCAGTCGCTCCATGTAAAATACTGGTATTTCAATTATTTATATTGATCGTGTGTTACGCAATTAGGCTGCAGATTTATGAACAGGGGGCCTAAAAAGGTCACTTTGGCAGAATCATAAAATGATAACATTATGAATTATAGTATGGCGAAGACAGTCCGTGTGTTTCTTTTTTCGCTGTACTACGTAGGTATAATCAAAGAGATTGGGATTGGATTTGGATTGAATTGATTGGTATTTTGGCACAGACAAAAAAAAAACTGATAAATCCTTCACCAATGGGATTCCTGTTTGATATATTGTGTGCTGTGACTCTGTCCATTATCATTCATAATGTTATCATTTTATGATTCTGCCAAAGTGGCCTTTTTAGGCCCCCAGATAAATGGAGTATGTAAGCATCGTAACAGGTAGAGTTCTATAGATAGTTTCTAACTAATCCCATGAGAAGAAGGCATAGTTTATGTATGTACAAACGCCAGCACATAATGCTACTACAATCTATCAAATTTCTTTAATAGATTTTCAACTTTATCGCCAAAGCATAAGGTTCAAATTTGATTGGGCAAATTTGACAGTTTTGGGTAGCTTGATGTGCTGCCGTCTGTACGACTATGTATCTGGGAGCGGCACGTGTGCCCGCTTAACAAGACATTTGCCCTTGAACTTTGAACGCTTTTACTCAATAAGAGTACCTGCGTACAACCCACGCAGGTAAATCTTCCCACGCGTCTTGCTAATTTAATCCTTAGTATCCTCTTACGTCACCCGCACTCAATCACAGGACGTTCTACTTTTAGCCCACAGGCGAATTATCGTTAGACACTTGGTTAAGTAGGTTTTATTTGCATATTTTGTCTACTCTAGGAATAACTTTTTGGGTGTTTTTATGCTGCGTGTAATGTTGAATCATCATCACACTACCTAATATTATAAAGGCGAAAGTTTGTGAGTGTGTGTGTGTGTTTATATGCTTCTTACTTCTTCATGCTCAAACGGCTGGACCAATTTTGATAAAATTTTGTATGGAGGTAGCCCTGGATTAACATATACCTATATTAATCCAGGGTGTCAGGTATTTATATCCCGATATTCCCACGGGATTGACATTTACGCTTTTATTTTATGTTTTTTTTTTTGTTTTTTAAAAAACATTGCCCCACACTAGGAATTTCTCCTGTGTTGTGAGTGCGTTCACAAACATTATAACTCACATACACAAACAGCCAGACCCGGAACAACTACTTTGTAGGTCATACAAATAAAAAAAAAAAAAACCATCTATCTACCTAGCCTTTTCCCAACTACCGGTACAAAGGCTTAAAGTGCTTTCCGAGGCACGTAGGGGTCTCGATATGTAATGGATGGTCACCCATCCATGAACCGACCGTGGCAAGCGTAGCTTAACCTTAAACCGACCCGTGCGGCTGATATTATGTAGCCACGAGCCCCTGGAGACTAGCATGTATTATGTAATATCATAGTAGTTTCATACGCTAAGCCTCTCGTCAGTGACAAAACCTATATAAGCTCACCTCGTTGCATAATCAGCCTATGTTCCCACTGCTGGGACACAGGCATCTTTCCTGTGAGAGCGAGTGGGTTATAATCCACCACGCGGGCCCAGTGTGGGTTGGTGGATATCACGTCTTCGAATTTTTGGTTTGGTTTCCTCACGATGTTTTCCTTCACCGTTTTGAGAGCAGTGGTGATGAAATTATTTACACAAAGTAAAGCGCCTGCGTAGGTTCGGACCCACGACCTACAACTCGTTAGTCAGGGCCGTTACCACTGAGCCACCACTGCTCTCACCACTCCCATTGCTCTCCTCTTAGTCTATTGAAACTCCGTATTATTCTAGATCAGTTCAAGGTCAAAGTATCACCACTGACGTGCAGCCTATTGTACAAAGTCATATAATTTATTTCAACTAAGCCAAATAAACCACCTAGTGAAGGCCGCAGAACCGGTCGAAGTGGAGGTGCTTGGGGGAGGCCTATGTCCAGCAGTGGACGTCTTTCGGCTGAAATGATGATGATGAATGATGAAGCCAAAAAAATCAAATTTGGAAATGCCGCGGGTGGTCGTTTCTCCATAGAAACGCTCTCGCCTGTTTTCTGTCTAATTAATGCCCATAAAGAAATGATTATTTACAGAATAATAAATTATTAACTACTTGTATGTCCCTATGTTTTCCTTTTTGATACATTATTTTGAAAAGCACTAGAACCCTCAAAAAATGCTGAAAATTGCCGCTGTCAACAGAGGCCTAGTGTACAAAATGAAAAAGAAAAAGTTAAGTTTATGAAATATCTTTTAAATTGGTCTAATACTGGAGAAGGAAATAGGCGAGAGCCAAACCTCGAATTATGACTTTTTACTTAGGCTTTTTCAAAAGTCTCTCCGACTACATTTCCTCATAAAAGGCACTTTTGAACATCAAAATGTACAAGAAAATAATTTTGTGCATAAGTTAAAAGGGACGAAATCTGCCTACGCCATATTTTATTCATTCAGTGGGAAAGCTTACAGGTAGAGTTTTCACATGTGATGGAGCTGGAAAAAAATCAGTTTAGGCCATAGAATTTTTTTAGGGATCTAGGGAGGATCAAAAGTGCGAGAATAAAATTGATTTTAGTTGGCCCTTTCAAATGGTAGTTTTGGATGGAGAAGAGTGGGCTAGAAACTCTAAAGTTACTCTTTTTTTATAATATTTTGTATAAATTAATTATTATTATAATAAAATTGTCTGCTGTTTTACCTTAAAGGCGCCTACAAACAAGCGCGACACGCGATATAATCGCGCGCGACACAAAGGCACCGCTCGTTGCGCGACTTGCGGTGCCTTTGTGTCGCGCGCGATTTTATCGCGCTGTTTGAATGAGCCTTTAGGATAAACGCGCTCCACGGAATGTAAGTGAAGATGATGTATCTAGAATAAAATTACTATAAACAAAAGGTAAAAAAATGTATTCACCGTTGGAGAATAAAACATCTAAATTATTCACAAGCACTTTACAATTTCCATTTGAATGAATAGTTCACAATTATTCCAGCCAGCAAAATAACGAGGCGCGTAATACCCTCCTTTTGAGAATCATTCCTCATTTAAACCCTGATTACGCTGCAACGCAAAACAAAAATGGAGCCCCGGGATTATTGTCGCTCATTGCTTTCTTGTTCCTTTGCTTTAAGATGTGGCTATTAGAACAGCGAAAACTATAGAATAGATTACGTTTAAAAACTTTTTAATTTACACAAAAACTAAGAAGCTTGTCAAAAACTTTGCCTTACTCCCGACATCAAACAGCTGTCGGAAGAACAGTGGTCGTCTATTTCATATAAACCGACAAAATCATCGGGTTTGGACTTGTGAACAGCATTTGGAGGACTCCTACGATAACATTGATTGATGTTCGATACGATACGGAAGCGTATCGAGTGGTTGTGAATAGCTATGCTGGGCCGAACACGTGCTGCATGTCGAACGAGTCATGGGCCAAATCTACCACCATGTGGGCTCATGAAAATGTCCGGCGACATCGGGACAAACCCAGGAGAAGCTTGTGGGACAAGCTTGACGCCTCAGACAGGATTGGTCGGAATGGTCCACACTATAGTCCGCGCGGAACTAGTTGGCCGCGCCTTAGGTGGGGACGGGGGTGAGGGCGGCGGGGTTGCCTAGTGTTCGCAACACACGTACTGAGTAATGACAAAGCGTCCCCGCCCCTCCGCCCCACCGCTCGCATACCTAAGGCACGGCTAACTAGTTTCGCGCGGACTATAGCTCAAGACAGAGAGGAGTGGAAAGGAGAAAGGGAGGTCTTTGCCCTGCATTGGGACAAAATAGGCTAAAAATAAATAAATATTTCTTGTATTTAGCTTCTAAGATCGTCACATTTTTTTATAATCGCGGTTTTCATAGCCTAAACTTAAGACAAATATAAAACATTTTCATAAAAGTAAGTACAAGTTGCCGTCCGTATTTTTTTTCATCACGACTAGGACAAAAGATAACAATTTAGCGTTTTACATTTCGTTTATAATGTTATTTTTAGACATTTCCTTCATCAGGTTTTTTTATTTACAAAGAAACCAACTTGGACCATTTATATTTTTAGTAAACCATCCTGAAAGTGCACATAATAATCATCATCATTTCAGCCGAAAGACGTCCACTGCTGGACATAGGTCTCCCCCAAGCACCTCCACTTCGACTGGTTCTGTGATTCTCGCATCCAACCGGCTCCTGCGGTCGTCGGACCACCTTGTTCCCACAAGGTGGCCTTCCAACGCTTCGTCTTCCGGTACGCCGTCGCCACTCCAGAACCTTTCGGCCCCATCGGCCATCTGTTCTGCGAGCAATGTGCCCTGCCCACTGCCACCTACGTTTGGCAATTCTTCGGGCTATGTCGGTTACCTTGGTTCTCCTGCGGATCCCCTCATTCCTGAATCGATCACGCAGGGAAGCCCTCTCTATTGCCCTTTCGGTGACTTTTAGCCTTCATATAAGGCCCATTGTGAGCGACCACGTTTCAGTGCCATAAGTCAACATAGTAATAGCAACAATTTTTTGTACAGTGAAACACTGTATGATTATCAGATAAGAGTACAGTAATTTTGTCTATCAGATACATATCATAAAATTCCTGTAATTAAATGACATTGTTTACGCCATTAACTTATTTACGACACTCTGTAGTCTGCCCACGGTTGTATCGCAAAATATTCGGACGGTGTCATGCACAACTAAATGAGTTTTTAATTTCGCTACCCACGCTTTGTGTGATAGTGGAAAATATTCTGGAAAAATATTTCATGTTGCTACGTGTTTCGACTTTTGGTACAGTTTTGTTTTTGTGTGTTACTATAAAAATGCATTGTGCAAATAGACTGGTTTGTTACTTTGTTTTTGTTTCGAAATAGAACAAACAGATTACTCGTTTAAAATGTTTAATTGAAAAGGTAAACAAGATTTTATGTTTATTTTATCGACAAACGTTTTATTGAAACACGCTACTATGATCACAGCTCCTGTAACTTAGGAGCACAACTGTCACTAAAGAGATACAATTACCTTTTCTATTGTTACCGAACTTAATAAGCTTGCCTCACAGATGAGGGGATTAGGACCAACAATAGTTTCTGTACCGTTAGGACCAGCTACTGAGGTAGACTGTTTCTATAAAACATTTTTGTAAGCAAAAAAACACATTATTACTATTATATAGACCGACCGCTTAACTGAGACGTTGTCTGAGGTAGCAGCGCGGTGCGGGAGGGGTGTGGTGACGTGATGTGAGAGCTTTTTGATTCGCCAACTTGTGACAACTTTCACCCCTCCCGCACCGCGCAGCTACCTCAGGCAACGTCTCAGTTAAGCAGTCGGCATTTTTATATAATCATAAAATTAACCAATAACTCCCGAACTTATGGACCACTGATAGAGCCGTCGAAACTACAAAATCAAACCTTATTCTTCTCCTCTAACAACGATCCTAAAATACCCGTCTCTAAGGGCCAATTTGAAGTAGATACTGTGTGTTCGGGGACAAAGTTTCAGCACATGAGACACGTCTTGCTAACGAGCGGATGGCGGACGTAAGGAAACAGGACGGAATAAGAGCTTATTTTCACCCGCAACACTTCTTCGCCAATTTGTTGTGGATTCTTTTTTCACTTTTCTTTCTTTAGGTTTATTCTAAGGAAACTATGAATTTAACTGTCATTCGTGGATCTTTGACAGTAGTTACGGGTCGTCAGAAGCCCGAAAGTCTGACAACCAGTCGTAGCAAGGACTATCGTATTACCCAATAGCTGGGTTGTGGAGGTCAGATAGGCAGTCGCTCCATGTAATATAGGTACTGGTTTTCAGCCGCATCCGGTTAGACTGGTAGCCGACCCGAACATAGTTTGGAAAAGGCTAGGCAGATGATGAAATTATTACTTTAAGAGACTTACTGCCAAACTCAGAGACGTAACCTACCCCTACCCGTAACGGCTGTCACAGATCCTCGAATGACAACCGGGACCAACGGTTTAACGTGCTTTCCGAGACATGGAGGGATCTTGGTATGTAAAGACGGTCACCCATTCACAGACCAACCGCGGCAAGCGTAGCTTTACCTGAACGATCGACCTGTGCGGCTGTTATTATTTAGCCACGGAAAATAATAATTTATAAGTATTTTATTGACTACGTCACGCCTACACCTATGCGTTACAGCTGAAAAGCTCCGGTAGTTCTACACACCTGCGTTTTGCCCGAAAGGTATTAAATCCTATATGATAAGGGTGAGAGAATTTTCATTTATCATAACGTAACTGCAATCCCTTATTGGGCATTTTATGACAAATGTCCGCCGAATATACTGCCTTGTCGGTTCCGATATATTTTTTATGAAAAGACTGATGAGGTAGGTAATCAGTCAAATGGAGGCCCATTAATGTTTTAATGATAAATTCTTGATTTATTTATTCAATACTCGCCTATCTCGCAGGTTTTTACGACTTGAGATAACATCGAGACTTCTCTATTATATTTATGAAAATTGAATACTAATTTAAAATATTATTATAATCTCGTTTATTTGTTTAGTTACACATCTAATTACATTTTTAAATATTTCTTAAATTATAAAATAAGTATAAAAAACATTTAAAAATATAAAAAAATAGCGATCCGCCGGTGTCGGGAGCAGGTTCCAAGCTACCGGTGGTTAGGGCTCCAGAGACAGGAACCTCCTCACAATGCGAGCCGTATCGAGGAGTACTGCCTTCTGAATCAGGCCCTTGACCCAACCGCCTAACGAGAGCCTCGATAGATGTTGATCGAGGCTTTCGGCCATCAGTCCATTGGCCGATACGACAATCGGCACAATGGTAGCCGAGCTAACATTCCACATGTCAACAACCTCGTGTGCTAAGTCGAGATATTTAATTTGCTTTTCTTTCTCAGCTTTCACGAGGTTCCCGTCATGTGGAATGGTAACATCGACAATCATTGTGCAGCGCGCTAATCGGTCTATCACTACTATATCAGGCTTATTGGCAACAATAGTCCTGTCAGTAATGATAGACCGATCCCAGTACAATGTGACATGGTCATTTTTAAGAACTGGGTCGGGCACATACTTGTAGTACGGTACCTCAGAATCCACAAGTTTATATTTCAAAGCAAGTTGCTGGTGAATAATCCTAGCTACTTGGTTATGTCTGTGCAAGTACTCGCCGTTAGCCAGACGAGAACAACCAGAGATAATATGTCTGATAGACTCACCCGGACGGTGGCATGCCCGACACACGTCAACCGTCCCGTCCTTCATAATATGTCTCCGGTAGTTATTCGTTAAGATAACTTCGTCCATAATTGCACAGACAAAACCTTCAGTTTCCCCGAAAAGGTCACCAAAACGTAGCCAGGATACGGACGCTAAGAAGTCTACACCAGGCTCATGAAGAGCCCGGTAGAAGCGCCCGTGAAGCTCCTTGCTTTGCCATACCTTCTTGCGATCATCAGTAGAAAGTACTACAGGTTTGCGCCAGTTCTCTTTAGCCATGGAGAGCGGGGTGAGCCCCTTGTCCACTGCGACCACATCACGGTGCATACCCACTTCGGCTTTTAAAAAATATTCCCTGAGACTGCACACCTCGCGGTTGTGGAGGGTCTTCGCATTTAAAAAGCCTCGACCCCCGCACTTCCGCGGGATATACAGTCTCATCACCGATGATCGTGGGTGATGCATCCGGTTTGCGGTCAGTAGTGTACGGACTCTTCTATCCAGGGCGTCGAGTTCCGTCTGAGTCCATTTGAGTATGCCGAAAGAGTACATCAAAACCGGCATGACCCAACCATTGAAGGCGCGCACCTTATTTCCGCCCGAAAGAAGACTATTTAATACCTTCTTCAGGCGACAAAAGAAGCGCTCCTTCAACGATTGCTTCATGTCAGCATCGTTGATGCCTAACGCTTCCGACATACCCAAATACTTATAGCTTTCTGATGAGGAGAGGGATCTGAGGCTTATGGAATCGGAGAGTTGAATTCCCTCGGATTCCATAATCTCCCCTCGCTTTACATGCATGACTGCACATTTGTCCACACCAAATTCCATCCTGATGGCGCTACTGAAAGTTTCAGTTACCTTCAGTAGCTCCATCAGACGCAATTTGTTGGGGGCAAAGAGTTTTAAATCATCCATGTAAAGGAGGTGAGATATGACCTGACCACCTCTCTTCAACCGATAGCCTAGACCTGAATCCTCCAGTAGTGTACTTAGAGGATTCAGGGCTAAGCAAAACCAAAGTGGACTCAAACTGTCGCCCTGAAATATTCCCCGTTTAATCCATACAGGCTCATCATTCCCCTGGATCTGTCGACATCCTGGATAACGAAGGACCGTCTTCCATTGCCCCATACATGACTCAAGGAAGGTGCGTAGAGTTGCATCTATCTTGTACAACTCCAGCACCCTCATGAGCCACGTATGTGGCACCGAGTCGTATGCCTTCTTGTAATCTATCCAACATGTCGACAGATCCTTGCGGGATCGACGAACCTGTTGGCTAATGGCCATGTCTATGAGGAGTAGCTCCTTAGTACCGCGGGACCCATTCCTACATCCATTTTGAGAGGCAGACATAATCGAGTTACTCTCAATGTGTGTATTAATTTTCGCTCTCAAAATGGATGTAAGAAGTTTATAAACCGTCGACAAACACGTGATCGGTCTATAATTCTTGGGTTCCGCGGGACTACCTGATTTATAGAGCAGGTGGGTAACGCCTGTTGTTAGAAACTGCGGTAGCGACCCAGACTCTAAGGATGACTGGAACTGAGATGCCAGGCAAGTGTGTGAACTGATTAGCCATTTCAGCCAAAAATTGTGCAGTCCGTCCGGTCCCGGTGATTTCCAATTCGGTAACGGACGGACCGCTCTGGCAACGTCTGATGGCGTAATCAGCACTGTTTCCATTTCTGGTACAGACTCACACACTCGCTCGACATCCTGCATCCAGTCAGCCTCAGTGTGACAGACGGGCACCGACCAGATGCTGCACCAGAATGCACTAGTGGCGGCATCATCCGGGCGGCATACATCTGTCACATTTTGTTCAGGTCGCTCCCAAGCTCTATACACCCACCTTTCATCGCTCTGGAACATGCGATTCTGCGTGTATCGATCAACCCGCCGCTTATACCGCCGAATTCGGCTCGCCCATGCACAAACTTTCTGCTTCAGGAAGTCGATGCGCTCTGTGACACGGGACATGTATTCTCGAGGGCTGATTCCAGTCCCCGAGAATGCCCGCCTTACAAAGCGCATCACACGTGGTCGTGTATTGCCCTCCCTGAAGCAGTATAGTTTGCCGATGAGTACCCTGGCCCCATCAATACGACGTTCGATCCTGCGCTGCCAGGCTGGTACGGCTGGTTTTGGTCGAATAGCTCCGTCACAATTTGGGAATTTGACGTTAGCTAAACGACATGCCGCCACAGCCGCACAGTACAGGATCGAATGTGTATCAACGAGATCCTCGCTGCTCTCGAAGAAACTCTTGAGCTGCGAGTCCAAGGCACACACCAGCGCCCTATTTTTTTTGTGCATGGGTAACCGTGGTAATCGGGGTCTAAGTTCGGTTGGAGTGGATCTATACTCGCGTAATGCATCCTCCAGTGCGCTCCTCAGTCGGACATTGCACTGGCTACTTACTGTGTCAACCCTATCATCGTCTTCTTCAACATGATTGGACCGCGGCGGGATGGCATCAATAATTGACGCTTGTGCCGCAGTTTGTGCCGAAGTCGAGACGATATGGTTGCTCAGTACCTCTGAGCGCAGCCTATCAAGTGCGATATCGTCCAACCTGTGATTGCGTTGGATGACCCGCACCTGATCCGACAGTCGTTGGGCCGAAACGTTGACGGTTGGTTCCAGTTCCTGGAACAGAGACAGCATCCTATCGCGGTACGCAGTGAGGTTAATTCCCCCCTCTGTAGACCCGTAATATGCGCGCATGACGTTCTCGTTCATAGACTGAGTCCATCTCATGCGCTGCACACAACCACCGGTAGCGGGGACCCGACTCGGGGCCGGATGGCCCCTAAGTCCCAAGCTCCTCGGTGGCCGGCCTCTCCCCTGCCGACGTACAGGTGTTGGCGACGTCGGCGGAGAGAAATACTCGTCGCTCGAGCTCGACGCAACTGCTACGGCCGGTGTCACAGCACTCTCGATGGGGCTGGGTTCCGGCGGTGGCGGGGCGGGGCTGAGCGACGAGTCCGGGGGTGGTGGGCGTGCACGGCGAGCTGCTAATCTCGTCAACATTTTTTCATATCAATATTCTCATTTTCGTGTTTTTACATCGGAGGTGACATGACAGATGTCACCTCCGATGATTATTATTACTACTATTTATTATTCTGTTTGCTACGCTTTCACATTAAAACGGCTGAATGGATTTGGATGAAATTTTGAACATGAGTAGATCATGACCTGGATTAGGACATACGATAATTTTTATCCCGATACTCCCCCGAGATCGAGATTTACTCCCGCGGCGGGACAGCTAATGTATTATTCACAAAAAGCTTCCAGAATATATTCTCTAAATAATGGCGAAAGCCGTATCCAAATCCGTTGCGTAGTTTAGAAGCAAAACGCGGTCACACAGACGAAAAGCGACTTTAATTTATAACATCTATAGATACGGTTATAGAAGTACAAAATTTTAATACAACAGGGGCCTAAAAAGGCCACTTTGGCAGAATCATAAAAGGATAACATTATGAATCATAATGTGGCGAAGACAGCCCGTGTTTTTCTTTTTACGCTGCACTACGTAGGTGTAAACAAAGAGATTGGGTTTGGATTGGATTGATTGGTATTTTCGCACAGACAAAAAATAATAATTTGACGTTCAAAGTGCCTTTAATGTGCCTATTTGAAATAAATGATTTGACTTTGACTTTGACTTTGAATAACTGAAAATTCTTCACCAATGGGATTTGATACGATTAACTTAACAGTTAACGGTCCATTATGATTCATAATGTTATCCTTTTATGATTCTGCTAAAGTGGTTTTTTAGGCCCCCACCCCAGAACATGTCCGTAACAATTTAGACATTTCAAACCAATTTAAAGTCTAGCTATGGTTTATACAAGATCAAAGATCACTTTTGAACGCTGTAGACAGCCTGCGGTTAAAGGTCAAAGATAACATAATCTTCTATAGTCTCAGTTAAGACAATTGATCACTGACCACTAAACAAGCGATTTAGTCCGATTATGACAATCAATGTCAAATACCTAGTTGTCAAAAATGTAGGGAAATTAGAGGTATTTTTGACAGATTGAGACTGAGATCAGACATTGCCCCTCTGGTCATACACGTTTGTGTGAAAACATAGTGAATACCAGCTTCCGTATGATTACGTGTGTGTAAAGCCTTCACATGCAATTAGTACCTGCACATAGTTTTACTTTTACTCTTACATTATTTTTACGCTCGCATGCGTACGCCACGTAAAACAACGCATATTCATGACTCCAACACAAACAGGTTATTTACATAAAGTAAGTACTAAATACTATTATCAACGTACATATGCGTACTTTGGTATGTAAATTACAGTGAAATGTGTAAAACCGCAACTTTGTTGACGCAAAATTCATGTTATTAAAGGATGTTTTGTTAGGTGTTAATTGTTTTTATTTTGCTGTTGTACCATATTAGATTTTAATTAATGTGAAGTTTTTAACAAAATAATGTTGGAATTATCGATTTGAAAGGAAAATACATTTATTTAGCACATGCATATTATAAGACACACAATACACAGATAAAAACAAATAAAAAATCAAATAAAAAAGTGTAAAGTCCGATGTAAGAAATTAGCAGGAAAGTGTCTCACGGCTGCGCCAAAATACCTAGTAACGAAGAAGAAGATTAAAGTAACGAAGTGCTATATCTTCTATGTACAGACGCCAGCACATAAGCTACTATAACTGTCAAATTTCTTTAATAGATTTTCAACTTTATCTCTAAACCATAAGGTTCAAAGTTGATTGGGAAAATTTGACAGTTTTGGAGTAGCTTGAAGTGCTGCCGTCTGTACCTAAGTGATTACTCAGAATCGAATAATACAGAAAAAAAATGCCTTTCTGTAACATTTGATTTATTAATTTATTTATTTAATACTTCAAGCACATAAATGTACAGAGGCGGACTTAATGCATTTTGTACCGTCCAGTCAACCTGATTTTGAGTTTAATAATAATTAACTCACAAAAATCAAAGTTTGATTTCAGAATAACTTAGAGATATCAGTAACTATATGCAGCTTCTGAAAGAAAATTAATAAAAGAAAAAATATAAAAAGGCAAGCTCAACCCCATAATAGACCCTCCCGCCTTTAAACCTTCTTTTATCCTTATCTGTGGCATAGTAAAATATTCATGAGAGGGTACTTATACATTCAGGGAAAAATTCCAGTATTCATAGCCGCTGGCTTTTAATGAGGTGCTAATAATGATAATTACTGCGAAGAGCTTTTGTCTTTATTTCAGTAGCCAAGTAGTTTCTGCGAAGCCCCGGTTCTGTTATAATGGTCTTTAAAGTTTATTGTTTATTTTTAAGTACACTTTTATTAAAACTTATAGGTATTAAACTTTCGACGTAAGCGTCGGTTGTTGTGTTTATATCTATAGCTAGACATCTATATCTATACACATTTTAAGTGTCTGTTTGATCGTTTGACATGCGGCAGATGTGTCCATCCCGATTCCATTGCGGGCCAGGTTTCCGAGGGTCTTTCCAGTGAGTCTCGCTTAGTAGCAAATGACATCGCGGCAGGCCCAGACGGAGGTGGCGGGATGACCTGGACTCCTTACATAAAAATTGGTCTTTGACAGCTCTGGAAAGAGAGAGGTGGAAAGAGCGTAGGGAGGCCTTTGCCCAGCTGTGGGACAATAAAGGCTATTAATAAAAAGTGGCGCCGATTCCCCTGTTCACAAACTAAACTTAAGTTCAGTGCATCTTTTTCTTTATATTTCATTAAGAAAAGGACAGAAGATAAATATTATTTTAGTCCTGTCGACATACCACGCGCTAGTTAAGGAAACTAGGCCCAAATCAAGGCAAAAACACAATTTAACTTTCTTAGGTAGATATATTTAAATCAATCAATATTGTATTGATAGACTTATATTGATCACTCATTTATTTATTTTTATCCGGCTTCAAAAAGAAGGAGGTTTTCAATTCGACTGCTTGTTTTTTTTTTGGATGTTTGATACGCGATATCTCCGGCAATTGTCAAACGATTTCAATTTTTTTTTTTTATTGATTCCTCGTTGTTGGTTCCATACAAATTTTATTAACTTTGCTTGGGTAGTTTTTGAGTTAGCTTCAATAATACGTATTTTTCTACTTAGTTTATATTGGGTATCATTTAAGCTATCACCAATTTAATTAGTTTTGTGTTTCTTAAATAATAGGGTTTGTCCTCCAAATAGTAGATCTGTCACCAAAATGTAGTCACCAAACAATGCAAAATCAGTTCCACAATAAATCACCTAAAATCCTGAGATATAAGGTCTATAATATTTTTTTTTTTAAATAATCTCTTTTTCCATATTTTTTTTCTTTAAAATTTAGTCGTTTCTGGCACTCGCCGGCCGCTGCCGCGGCACCGCTCGCTTCGCTCGCTCGGCTCGTGCGTAGGAGGTCACAGTTTTAACCTAACCTAACCTAAGCATTTTTTTTTAAATAATTAACCTCGTAACTAATTCGGTTCTCGATAATGTCCATTTCAAGTAACAAAACTGTTATTATAAGAACGAAGTTTATATTCATGTAATGCAATATATTTTATTGGTTATCGATCTCTTATTTTACACATATATTAACATTAATTTGATAATTCATACCTGGGAACAATTTTTGTTTATCTGAGAACGAAAATATTTCGTGGCGATAGATCTATTTATTAGGTGATACAACTTGATGACAAATATAAATTTTGGTGATAGAAAATATAGTTCCCGTTTATATTGATGATGTTATAATGACTTCCTGTCACTGATATTTATTTTTCACTTTTTTGTCACTTTTTTGGAAGTCGCTTATTTTTGTAAAAAGTTTTTAAATACTTTATAAAATATCAAATGATCATTATTCTCCTGCACTTATCCTAAATTATTTGAGGTCGGCGCATTATGTCCTTTTCTTCCATACTTCTCTATTATAATAAAAGGACAAAGTACATATTTAAACCATTATACATCATCATTCTATATTCTTTTGCTACTTACAATAGACGTGTGTCAAAACATATTCATAGCAGTACCTACTTTACCTTTTAAATCCTATACCCAAACATATTCACCTCAAAAAATGTTAGTTTTCGCCGTACACTACCGTTCCCGCTGAATTTTCATACGTACAGCCTGAATGTTCAGGAGTTTTCGCCAAAATTCTTTTTTTTCTGTGTAAAACGAAAATGTAAGGGGAACTGAGACTATATGACGCTACCATACATCGTGCACCGCAAAAAAATGTGAGGCTATCTAAATTCATCGCAGGCAGCTACGTTGGAAGCGTAAAGACCTAGGCTAGCTCATTTCTCGCTTAGTTGCCCACGCTTTCGTTAAATTGTGGTTGGTGGGAAGCGGAGCGGGGAAAGGCTTATTTCAGGTGATTATTTTCGTCTCTTGTCCTTAGACTCTAAATATTAATGAGAGTTTTCGTGAGATCCCAATTCTTTTTTTAACAAAAAATTGTTTTTTTAATAACCTATTTACAAATAAATAACACGTTATCATTATTATTTTTGATAAAAAAAATACATATAGATATAAAATACTCCAATTTGAAAATATTAAAATTACATTATTTTGCAAAGAACATTTACTTATTTATAAATTACCTACGAATTTATTTCCAAAATATATGTTCTAGTGGGATATGTTGCCATTCTGCTTTGGTCAGCTTCGCTCATTCCTCGCACATCTCCGCTCAGTGTTACCAAAGGCTCACTCATTTGTCTAGCCTGTGGATATTAAACACGGTTAGGTGGACGTTTGCGAAAGTACACTTCCAGCAGGGTGACGCTAAACTTTCTCATTTGTTTACTTTTTTCCTCTTTTGTTTTGGAAAATTTGAGCGCGTTTTTAGTTCGAACTTTTACAGTGTTGCTACAATTGAATAGTTGGACTACTGGACAGAGTGATTAATTTGTTTATTACTACATTTGTTAATTACTTTTTGTATAATACTTATATACACTTAGGTTTTTTAGAAATTATTGCAATTTATTTCACAAATTCTTAGCAATAAATAAGTCTACAAAGTTTAAGACAGGTTGGCGATTTCAAAACTTATTTATCGCTAAGAATGAGAGACATTATAGGCTGGTATTATTATGATTTATTTATTTAAGTTGGCAATCGTAGATCGTGTGCTAAGCGATAAAAAACTGCATCAAAGTTGTTGATCTAATATCTAAATTACAATCAAACAACAACTGGCATAACTAATTACCGTTTAGTATTGACAGCACTAAATTCAAAAAGAGAAACAACATTCCGGAAATTGACTTGTGTGCCATTATGAAAAATAAAACAGTATCCGTCAGATGCATAAAACATAACTTATTTGCTCGAGATTATTCCAGCAACATTTTATTAGGACATTTCCTCTTTTGTTTGTATTAAGTATTCAATATTGTCTCTCCAAAGTCTTCTTTCATATTTGTATGCTCCACCTGAGATTATGTTCCCGCTTTGTCAAATTATCTCGGTTTAAAAGAGGTTTTATTTATTCACGAGATATTTTAACATACCCTGACCTCTGGGAAATGGACGCAACCGCGGTTTTTATATTTAAGGGACGTTTGAAATTACCGGTTTTTTTTCTTTTGTCCTTTATTATGCCGAAATTGTCATCAACGACCACTCAGAAGGGAGCGCTTTCATTAAAGTATTCATTTATTTCGAGGGTTATTTTATTCGTATTGTTATATAATTTACTTCTAGCATACAGTCACTTCATTCATGATAAGCTTATATCAAACCACAATTTATAAAATATAGGTTGTAAAATTACTGGAAAACTGGTAACAACTGTTTCTGGAGTCACTGGTTACTGTTATTCAGCTGCATCCGGTTAGACTGGAAGCTGACTCCAATACAGTTGGGAAAAGGCTAGGTAGATGATAATAATGAGATTCTCAAATCACACAAATAGCCAATCACTGCCATTAATGATTTTGACAAATCATAACTTAAAAATTCGTAAATAACATCCTAAAGCGCTTGATAAGCCGAACATCCAAAGTTTAATAGCAGAATAAGACCTCAAACAAATACAAAATCCCGTCGTATCAAAACGATATATTAACGGGACAATGTGTAACAATAGACGAACCCATTCTCGAGATTATGGGATTAAAACAATGCAAGTGTGTAGCACGAAAAGAGTGGATAAGTGCAGAAAGTCCACTTCACACACATATCGTAATCAGCCTATAATGCTCCTACTGCTGGGACATAGTCTTCCTCTCTGTGAGAGGGAGTGGGCCGTTATCCACCACGCGGGCCCAGTGCTGGTTGGATGACACATATCTTCGAATTTTTGGTTCTTGAACATGCCTGTTTCCGCACGATGTTTTCCTTTACTGTTTTGGGAGCAGTCGCGATGAAATAATTTACACAAAGTAAAGCGCCTGTAAAGGTTCAAATCTACGACCTACAACTCGTAAGTTGCGGCCGTTTCCACTGTGCCATCACTTCACACACATCGAAGTGAAAAAAAAAAACATTTAGGCTCGGCGTAAAAAGGGGCCACCGACCGCAGCCACTGGTGGCTCGACCATACTTTTTCATATATTTTGTATAGACGCGCCGCACACGTGTAGCCGGTGGCGGCCACTAGCTACAGCAGTGTCCGCGACTCGCCACTTGTGGTCGCTACGGGCCACACAAGACGCGGACACCGGACACTGCTCCACTCCCCGCGCTAGTTAAAATTGGATGTACCCAATATAGGCGACGACAGCGTTATCTACGTCGTCTGCGTATTAACAATAGCGCGAGCAAACTGTCCGTGTCGGAGGCCATCGTAAGACTGCGCAGCAGAGAGCGGGTTACAAAATGTGGCGGCTTCTGAACACCGGTGGCTGTCGCTCGCTTCTGACACTGTTACAAATGTGGCGGTAGCGCGCGACAGCCACCGGTGGCTGTGGTCGGTGGCCCGTTTGCGCCGAGCCTTAATTAAATTGCCACTATCTAAGCAGAAGCGGATCCATCTACAGAATAATGAGGAACAGGTTGGAAAGTTTTTCATCCTCCATAGAAAAAGGGAGGCTCCTCTGATCAGAACGATGTTGTGTCTGTATGGCTACTGCCTGCTAATGTTGGATGCATTCCTTGAATTGTTGCATGAAGTCAATTTGATGCGTAGTTTCATTCGTTTTTAGAAAAAAAACTGATGACTTTGAATGTCGTAAGCATGAAAGCTCTTGACATTGAATACTTTTAACCGTTAAAAGTATATAGTGCTTTTCAGTGCATTTATGTGATTTACTGGCATGAAGGCCAATTATTGTATTCGTTCTGGTTCGTCTAGCCTCGATTGTGTAATGTAACATATTTTTTTAGTTTATTTCTGATAATATTGTTATGATTTGGGACATGGCTAGAGAAGCTATTATCCACACATTTGACTAGAGTTTATGGTTTTATAGATATTACTGGCTACCCGCCCCTGCTTTCTATGGTTTTTACGACTTGACAAAACATCAAGATATTTTATGTTATAATTATGTAAGTACTAGCTTCCGCCCGCGGCTCCGCCCGTGAGGTATGTCGATAAAAACTATCCTATGTCCTTCCCCAGGATGCAATCTATCTCTCTCCCAAATTTTATCGGAATCCGTTTAGTGGTTTAGGCGTGAAAAGGTTACATACAGACAGACAGACAGACAGAGTTACTTTCGAATTTATAATATTAGTATGGATTAATGTATTTTACACATAAACCATGCGGAATAAATCTCCAAATGATGGTGAACCGCATCAAAATTCGTTGCATAGTTTAAAAGAATAACGCGGTCAAACATGCAGACACGATGGGACTTAAATATATAATTATGTATTATTGTACAGAAAGCGTCACTATGTCCTAACCCCTCAAGTTTTAAAATGTTACACTGCTACAACATTGAATTCCTTACGAATAATCTAAAGAATACTTCAAAAAGAGTCCATTGTGTTGACTCGGATTCGAACCATCGCATCACCGAACGTCGTCATACTCATACCGGCAGTTTGACGAACTAGCCAGCGAGCCCATATGAATTGCGATGAAATTGTTATCTACTATCGGCTGAGTCATTATATCTTTAGGTCCCTGTCTAATCGAAAGATGTTATAATTTGAGGGTATCCATTAATTTTACTTACTTACGTTGTCTTTATAAAATTAATCCATACCTTCAAGTTATAACTTTGTATACGTTCACTTAAAACGGCGAAGAGTAAACGACTACTAATTTTATCAATTATTTTTTTAAATGATTTCTGATTTTATGAGAACTAAAATAGTTGTTCTGTTTGTTGTAAAATAAGATCATAGTTTTGTTAAATAATAGCAATAATAAATATTATTAAATGATTAATAAAGTATTTTATTTTTCTTGATTTTTTAATTCTTTATAAATAATTACTACTTAAATCAAAATAGAAATATATATCAAAATAATATAATGAACAAAAAGCACATTTCGTGCCTATATAGGATTTGAACTTCCAATCTTATGCACGGTAAGCGGTCTTGAAACCTCCAGTCTATTTAGACGATGAATAAGTTGTCGTAAATGTTAACCCTATTATTGTTGCTTGTCGTCGCAAAAGTATTGTTTTATTGAAAAAAACAATAATAAAAACAGAATTTAAAAAAAACTTACTTAAACTTCTTTATTCACTAAAACAATACATTATTTAAAATAAAATGTTTTTGCAAAATACAAAAACCAACTTGGGCCTATCACGGATTTGAACGCACATGTCTTTTGGTGGGGTAACTACTTAAAGGAGCTGTGTGTACCTAATACCTATATTAGTTTATCTTTCAGTATTTTTTTGTTATAAAGTATCTTGTAAGGTTTATGACTTTTAATAGCAATTAAATAAATAATATTTATTTGTTTTAATTAAATATTAAATTAAATAAACCGAATAACGGTACCTTATATTTATTATAAGATTTGAGGAATCGATATGATAACTTGACAACACTCGGCGAGCGCGGGAATTTTTAATCGGTACGGTCACAGACTACTTAGAGATACCACAGACTACTTAGAAATATGGGTACGGCCGTACGGCGAAGGGTGCGAGCTTTATTAATTTGGCAGTGTAACATTGGTTCTATAAATAAATAATTGTAAAACATAGTGACCTGAGTTTTACTACAACATACTATTAGATTGTTTCAGTTTTGACAAATCGTTCAAGTGTGACTTCAAAAGGGCATTCTGCTATTTTCTACCTCATGTACGGTGAGTGAATGGTTCCACACGCTCGTTCTTACAGCTGAAGCTGATATAATTTCATACGTCGCTAGCGAAAGGGTCCTTTGTTATGGCTTTAAAGGTTCTTTAGTTTCATGGGAGTTTTATGGGAATTGGAGTGGAAACTTATGACAAGCGGTTTGACATATTTTACTTTTTTGCTGATGTAAGTTTGTGCAATGTTAAGAGTTATTAAAGCGTGTGGGGGTGCGTGTATGGGTGTGTTATCGGTGAATAAAGACATGGAGAGAAAACCTGGACTTATCTAAACTAATATTACAAAAAGGAAACATTAGGTTTTTGTATGGTTGTTTGTTATGTTTTCACGCTAAAACGGCTGAACGTATTTGGATGAAATTTGGCTCATGGGTAGGCCATGGCCTGGATTCGGACAGAAAATACTTTTTGTCCCGATATTCACATGGGATCTAGACTCACAGCTAATAGTTAAAATAAGTATGAAATCGCATCGCGAATTGAATTAAATCTGTCTTGAGCAAGCCTGGTGATCAATGCGTCCCTTCTCTGTATGAGAAGAGGTCTTTGCGCTGCAGTGCACAGTAGTAGACTAGTATTATTATTATTATTTATCATTTAGTATTATTATTTAAACCAAAGATTTAGAGACACGTTCTTGTGCATTGCAACTTTGTCTTCGGAAAAGTAAAGTAAGATTACTTTGAGGGCTTTTGTGTGATTGAGTGTCAATCAAGCATGCGGTCGACCCGACGGTTAAGGTCATGGTCACTTATCTGCAACATCATTGGTATGCCAACTGAGTTGATATTCCTAAGTGCTTGGCCAGACTGGCAGCGCGAGGCGGGGATAGGCGCGGGTGCGTGAACGTGGGCGATCTGCCTGTCCGCAGTCGAGCGCGGCTTCGTTCTGAATGTTGTTGTGTCCAGTGTTTGTGAAAATATAATATGGATGAAGAAGATTTATTTTTACTAGAAAAAAGCTCGAACTAGTTTGAGAACCCCGCTCCCCGCGCCAAGCAGACCGCGCCGCTTACCGCGGCGACGCGGTGACGTGCCCACTATTATCATCAGCCTATAATGTTCCCACTGCTGGGACACAGGCCTCCTCTCAATGAGAGGGAGTGGGTCGTAATCCACCACGCGGGCCCAGTGCGGGTTGGTGGATGTCACGTCTTCGAATTTTTGATTCTAGGACCTCACGATGTTTTCCTTCACCGTTTTGAGAGCGGTGGTGATGAAATAATTTACACAAAGTAAAGCACCTGTCTAGGTTCGAACGTACGACCTACAACTCGTAAGTCGTGTCCGTGACCACTGGGCCACCACTGCTCCGTGCTGCACGTGCCCACTATGGTCGGTCAAAATTAAATGAAGTTCTTATGTTTGAGTACGCCGCGCGGCGCCCGCCTCGCGCCCACGTTTGCAGTCTGGCCAAGCACTAAGACAAATCTATTATATTGTTCTTATAGAGTTCCAGAATAAACATGTAAAACTTTTTATATCTGAAAAGTTTGGGCTGTAACAGGATTAACATTTTTTTTTGGACAAACCTGTTTTCTTATTCTTTATTCTGGAACTACTAATATTAACACTCTGTATGTAGAATAAAATTATGTATTCACCCTTGTTATCCACTAAATAATCCAACGGCAAATCCCATTAAATCCTACATAATTTTCTCCCTCTTTACACACAAAACCATCGTCTTCAACAAATATATGTACTTAGAGGTTGTCTTCAAAACCCACAGCCCTTTGTAAAGATTAATGCACGATGTCCTTAATAGTAGACGACACCTAAATAGAACCGTGCTATTGGATTTTCAACACTCTGCCCAGCGCCGAGAGTTGAAAATAAATCCAACAGCGCGTTTTTATTTAGTTGTGTCCTAGTGTTAGTGTACGGGTATTAGTCTCTCATAATCTTAGGATATTACCGGTGCAGTTCTTCTAACCGTCTGGATATGCGCCGTAAGCCTCATTGGGTAAACCTTAAGGCTTTGCTAGATAAAATAAGGAGTAATCAGGACTACTGCTATTATGTAAAAGGTTCTACTAGAGGAGAGCCTTACGTGTTTAACTACTCCGGCCAATGCGGGTCAACATCGGCCCATTACAATAAAATATCAATTTTGTCTCATTAGCAGTGATTAAGAGGCTAATGTAGTGACAGGTTTGTGGTTTCATTGGTGAGATGTCAATGTATGGACAGATGTAAAAACTGTGTGTACTCCCCGTCACTTTTCCCTAAAGGTTCATTAGAAAACCAGCGTCAGACAGCATCTGTCTGGCATTAATGCTGAAATGAACCTTTTTGGCGCAGCCGTGAGGCACACACTATTGTTGTTGAAACATAATTTTTATTTTGTTAATTTTGTATTTTGTGTTTCACGAACTGTGTCCAAATAAACTTTTTTCTTTCTTTCTAAATGGTATTAGGTATTTACAGGAACGTTATTAAAGAATATTAAATTTTGTTGTTCCTACAGCACCCTAATTCCGTAACACACTATCAGTCTCAATCTAAATAATTCTGAAGGATACTGCTAATCCATTGCATAACAATATGTTCGAGAGGGGGAGGGGGGGGGTTGTGGAGGTCAGATAGGCAGTCGCTCCATGTAGAATTCTGGTATTCAGCTGCCACCGGTTAGACTGGAAGCCGACCCCAACATAGTTGGGATTTGCTAGGCAGATGGTGATCTACTTTGCAAAATATTTACTGAAATAATTGTAAATTATTCAGAAAACACAAAACGTTATGGTCTGGTGCTAAACTAATAACTGGGACAGCCTTTGTTAAAGTTTTGCGAAATTAACAATAAAAACTTTAATAAAAGATCTGAGAGAACTTGAAGTAATTCAACGAAGCTTTACATAAATCTTTTTTCTTTCATAGTTTTTCAAACATTAAGATGTCAAAACAAAAATATAATGAAAAATATTTTCAGAAAGTAACTATTAGTGTCTTTTTTTTTTTCAGGCGAAGTTGTTCGGTATAATAAACGGTGCTCAACTGTAGTCTTTTATCCTTACATGCCCAAAAATATTGATGTTATAGTGAATGAAAGGCATGCGTTCTTAAAAAAATCCTCAAATTTCTAAAATGTATCATGGATGCTACGCTTTCGTAGCACAGTACGAGCTACGCCGTAGTACAATGCGAGCTACGCCGTAGCTCAGCGCGTCACGAAGAATGAATTTGGCATCAGCAAGCACTCTTTGGTCTTAATTGAACAGCTCAACTCAACAATAGTAATTTAGCAATGTTATACTAACAAAATTAATTAATCCCAATAAATTTTAACACGAAGAAAGGACTAAATATTTGTCCCTAAACAACACGCTTTGTTTACAAAGAAGCCAATTCTAAACGGAAAAAGACACCACGGGTAAAAGTTTACCGGCTGTAAAATTATAATCATCCGAAAGTATCGAAACAAACAACCCAAAAGAAACTTAAACTCTCAATTACTTTCTTCCTCTAGAAAGATAAATAAACAATGTTCTATTATCATTAACTTTCAGGCCAAAAGGAAAATAAAACAACATTTATTTAAAATAAAGGATACCAATATCGTAATCATCTCAATTCCTTAAAAAAAAGATTAAAACAAAGGCTCTGTTTAAATCTTTTCAAAGAAAATCGGGAAAACAATCTGATTAAAGAAGGACGGTAGCCAACAGAGCGGAAATATGAAGTCAAATTATACAACACTGATCCAATTTAAAAGCTTAACGATTCACATTTTTTATTTCAGTAATTCAAGTTAATTGCAATCCGAATTAAAGTAACATCGATACGGGATTAACGGAATCGATTATCGATACGTAAAATGAAAGATGCATCTACGAATATAGAGATGAAAAGCTGAAACCTTTTAGTCTAAAGCAAACGCTATCAACTGGTCGGCGCACTCGTCATCCAATTTTGCATCGGAGATTGGGTGCGAAAAAATTCATGTCATAGAGAGCACGAAAGCCGAATCAAAAGGCGTTAGAAGTGAACAAACTGTGTGAGCGCTTAGCACGCGTTTGTGTTGGACTGGAGTGCAGTTGGTCGGGTGTAGTGGCCCACACAAAGGTCTTGTCGGCTGCGCGTCCGTGACGGTACGATGACGCGCGTTTTTCGCCTATTACGTGCCTAAAACGAACTTCCACGACTACGCCTCGCAGGCAGGCGCTGAATTTATTTTTACCTAGGGCTGCCACCCGTAAAATTACGCCTGGACACAGCGGACCGTGGCGGTGGACTTAATTTTCTCTTTGATATCACCTATGGTTTGTACATAGCTGTGTGTGACTTTCAATTTAGTGAGGAGCATTGGCGGCCCAGAGGTAACGGCTTTGACTTACGAGTTGTAGATCGTAGGTTCGAACCTAGACAGGCGCTTTACTTTGTGTAAATTATTTCATCACCACTCTTCACAACAGCATGCAGAAAAACATTGCGACAAAAAAACACACAACTAAAAATTCGAAGACATGTGACATCTACCAACCCGCACTGAGTCCGCGTGATGGATTGCGGCCCACTCCCTCTCGCCGAGAGGAGGCCTGTATCCCAGCAGTGGAAACAGTATAGCCTGATTATGTATGTGTATGTACTTTCTAAGCTCATCTTGGACATTACGTAACTTATGGTGAAAAAATACATCGTGAGGACACAATGTCCCGTTCCGGACGGCGCGTACCTGTTCCGTACGTATACGCGCGTCTCAAATAGATGCCAGCATCAAATTGAAGGGGCCCTTTAGGGCCGAAGCCTGCCGGGTCAGCGGGATTGTCCGAAAGGGTTACCGCTGGCCCGGAACATAAAGAGCTAAGGAAGGAACACGGGTGGGTTTTACTCAGTAAGAGTCTGACACTCCCTTCCGCTCCACACAGAGCGATAGGGGTAATTTCATGATTCCAACCATCAAAAAAAACAAAAAACAAGACACAGTGTCTCATTTTACTTGTGTAACTCGGTGAACAATCCGACTTGCTGGAAAGTAGATTTGGAGAAAATAAAATGTACTTGAAGCCACTTCGTGCCACAAATGTACTTTTCTTCTCTGTAAGGGAAGATACTCTTGCATTGCTTTGAAACAATGACAAGCTACTCTTATTATAATCTTTCTAACGAGTGACATGAAATAATTAAAAACCCCTATGTTTATAATATTTCTAACGAGGACGAACTTCAAAGACGACATGGGCGAATATTCAAGAAAATGGATGTAAATGCCACCCTTGTTATTACGCCTGCTCGACGTAAACCACCTACGGCTGGTTTTTAAATGGTTATTGTGGAGGGGAATTCTTGAGACTCTTGTTATTTGGAATCAAGTGTGTCTTGAACGGGGGTTAAAAAGTTGATTGTATGGTTTAACTTGAAAATGTCGAGGAATTTAAATTTAATCAGGAATTTAAACGTTCTAATCTAACAATACAATGTGTAGGCACGAAGATGAAATCCGTAAATATTTTTGAAATTATATTTTCTTTAGATGAGTATAAAACGAAGCCGCTTTTCGTATCTCTGTGGGTCATTGTTCTTCAAAACTACGCAACGCATTTTGATACAGTTTTCACCAGCATCTAGAAAATGTATTCTGAACCGTTTATCTGTATCACAGACTTATAAGTCTGTGATCTGTATTCTGTATATTATATGGATATGAAACTTTACATAAAAGGTTTTTTTTTTTCAGGATGGGAAACCATCAAATGACCCCCCGCTCTGGGTTGAGCGGAAGGAAGTGTCAGACTCTTACTGACTAAAACCTACCCGTGTTCCTTCCTTAGCCCTTTATGTTCCGGGCCAGCGGTAACCCTTTCGGACAATCCCGCTGACCATATACAGGGTTACTCGTAATTCCACGTTTATCCGTCCGAAGCTGTTAAAAAGGGAACAAATTGAACCCCCCATATTATATATTATGTATGGCCGAAATTCAATAGTTTTCGAGATATTTGAAACATTTTTGAAGCGTAAAATGAAAATATTGGTAAGATATTATTCTTAAATCGCTCATAATTTTAAGTATTTTGATGAATTAACTAATTAACTTTTAAATAATTATGTTCATAGCTTAATTGAAGTGCCAGTTACAATATCATTTTTAATGGTACCCATTCAATGTGTAGCTTTTTTTTATTTGGAATTATATCAAAAAACCCTTAAAATTCAATTATCTCGAAAATTATTGAATGTCATACATACGGTGGGTTAAATTTTTTTTTATTGTGCCCCCCTCTGTCAGCTCCTGACGAATATATGTCGAATTACAAGTAACCCTGTAAAGAATTCTCAATGGTTTATCAAGTCGTAAAAACGTTCGAAGCAGAGGCGGGTCGCTAGTAAAGAGATGAGTAGTTTTTGCCGATCTGGTGCCGATGAGGGAAGAAGTTGACGTAACATTTACGAGCACATTAGAAACATGTTTGCACAGTAATAGTGCGTCATAGTAGTAGAGTACGAGTTGTATTTAGGTCACTAGTGATACAATAGTGATTACAACAGGAAAAATAAGGTAATTTTTCAGTACGTCCACGTCTTTGTATTTAATCACACTAAAATTATAAAGGCGAAAGTTTGTGAGTCTGTGAATATGTATGTGTGTGTTTATATGTTTGTTACTTCTTCACGCTCAAACGGCTGGACCAATTTTGATAAAATTGTTGTGTGGAGGTAGCTGACACCCTGGATTAACATATAGGCTACTTATTATCCCGATATTCCCACGGGATCGACGTTTACGCGGGTGGAACCGCGGGCGCAGCTAGTCTATTTATAAAATTCATGTATGGAATACAAAGACATGCTATGTGCGGGCCGCCCGGCTGCGG
This sequence comes from Oligia fasciuncula, assembly GCA_963082905.1. Lineage (NCBI taxonomy): Eukaryota > Metazoa > Arthropoda > Insecta > Lepidoptera > Noctuidae > Oligia > Oligia fasciuncula. Next base: position 5,976,401 of record OY720395.1, on the reverse strand, counting down.
GGGCACGCGTTGCCCCACGCCAACGCTACTGGAGCCATCCTCTAGGAACTAACCTGAAGAAGTTGTCACGCGCCCTACGATTGTTAAACATTATTTCAAATGAGGTAGATATATTTCACTACAGCCTGATGAAGTTCACAGGAGTAGCATTGAAGTGCATTGAAAATGTTGAGAAGTGATTTTAATTGTATTTTAAATGGTATTTTAATTGTAATATGATTGTATTTTTAATTGTATTTTAGATTTTATTTAATTGTATTTTTGGGTAGTCAATGTAAGTTAGAACATTGCATTGGCGTTATAGCTCTGTTATTTACGTTATTTTGAATACTTAAATAAATAATAATATAAATCGTGCGCCGACCCCAAATAAATTGGAATAAGGGCAGCAGATTGGTGAGGACGTAACTTATTTTCGTGTCATAGTTGCCTTTAGTATTATTGCTTCCTAGGGCCCTAGTTTCCTAGCTCTTTGATGGTGGAATAAAATCGTCATTGTCATATAAAAAAAAATCGTCATTTACATTGTTCTCACTTAAAGAAGCAACAAGAATAATGTACCCAGGATTTTGTAATACCTTGATTTAAAAGAGTGTCCATAGAGTTTCTTGCCCGTTCTTTTCCATAGAGATCTACGTTTTGGAATGGGCAACTAGCTTCAACTTTCTGACTAACTGACCGACTATTTAATTTTGACAATTCAAAAGTGCCAATAAATGCTTCGAGTTTGAGTTTGTCAAAGAGGACATAGACACGACCGCATTATCTTCTAAAGAAGAGTGATAAAGTCCGGTCATGGTTATTTGACCTCTTAGTTTGCATCACTGCCAAAATCACAGTGGTCTATTACCATTGCAATAAGGTTGCTGTTGGATACCTGCCATTGACAAGTTTTTCAAATTCACAGAGATCTCTATTATCATTACGATAAGGTTGCAATTGGGTTGCTGCTGTCAGACGTATTGTGAAAGGACTGCAAGGATTTTTTGGCGCTTGAATGACATTGATTGTTGGTAAACATTTTGTGAAATTGTCACAGAAATTGTGTTTAAAAAACAAGATGGTGGCGTTAGTTCCGGCTTTGTCCACGCCCCAAAAGAACCTTGTGCCGTTTTAGTAAAAGAGCCTTCACATGTGACGGTGCTAAGTGTTTGTCAATCATAATCTATAGCTCGTGCGATAAGAGAAAGATTTCCAACTATTCTTAACCAAAATCAATAAAACATCTATTTACACTCATAAATCAGCATGCTACATCTAACTCTACCGACAAACCAGAAAATACAGCGCTCCTGTAATTAGATGTGTCACAGTGTAATAATTATGAGCTCTACCGCACCTGCGCTACGATCGGCACGACTCTACCACACAATAAATACGTACAGAAGGTCGGCTCGATCGTTTAATTTCATAATGTTTTTTCTAAAGGGCTCTGAAGGTCCGTGGCAACCTATCCGCCATTTTGTATTGCCACATTGTATGCCAGGCTCCATACTTCAATCCCCGTTCAAAAATGTTATTGGGATTATAATCAGCCTATAATGCTCCCACTGCTGGGACAGGTTTCCTCTCGGTGAGAGGGCGTGGGATGTCAAATGTCTTCGAATTTTTGGTTCTAGGACATGCCAGTTTCCTCACGATGTTTTCCTTCACCGCTTTGAAAGCAGTAGTGATGAAATAATTTACACAAAGTAAAGCGCCTTTCTGGGTTTGAATCTACGACCTACTACTCATAAGTCGCGACCGTTACCACTAGGCCACCACTGCTCTCTTAACAGGAATAATTAGTGTTAATTATGCTAAACCGACTATTAAGACATTCACTGATTATAATTTTCTTCATTCAATTAGAGGCGTTATCACTTTAATACCGTTACATACCTACTTCATAATTCACACCCAGAGCCTGCTATTACAAAATGCCACGTGATGTGGAACACGATGTCTTCTTGCAGGCTATAAATAAGTGTGAGGTAAGTAGACAAATCAATAGGTGGTTTGGTCAGTACATAGAGCGAAGAACTATTCAAGTTTGGGTTGCTAATGCGGAAAATTAATTATTTTTCATTTCTCATATTCAGAAAGTAGTGTTTGTTTGATCCGAATAGCGGGTGAAAGACGCTGCTTCCCACCTTTGGGCGGGAAAGACTCATAGTAATTGCTTCCCTCTCTAGGGCGGGAATTAATTTTTAAAATACAATTTAATTTGGTTAGGTAGTCAGCTACGAATTTTTTTACATAATTAAGAAAAAATCTGCGGTCTTGTGAGTGTGTAAACAGACAGTGTGAATTAAAAAAAATACCTACGGCCCGCGGCGGGGACACGGTGAAAAAAAACGACTATTAATTAGGTACTATTCGTGTTACTATTATCAATAAATATTTTAGATAAATTACTATTTTTTACTTTCCAATTCAAAATGAAAAGTAGACTGTTTAAACACGGGTGAAAGTCATCAACCCTTGTCCCTAACATCGACCCTTGTATAACAATCTACTATTTTTTACTACGCACTTGCCGACTCGACTATCAGATGGGTTGCGTGGTTATGGACTTACGTTAAAAACATATAAAATTAAAATTCTTCGCATACGACTTCTAAAACTGTTGGTTAGTTAAAAAACTAACACAACTGCTCAAGCAACATGAAAACATATTTCAGAAGTTAAAATAACCATGATTTTGGAACAAGCAAGTGGGATGGGTAGTTACCCAACCCACTTGCTAAGAAAAATTAACTACATGTGTGCCAAATGTGAAAATTATTACGATAAGCGTACGAGACGATGGATTACTCCTACATTAATTAATGAATGACCTAAGGGAATGATCGACCGTATCAAGAGTAAAAACCACCGAAGGCAACATTAGGTACCTGTCGATGTATCCATAATTTAACATGAAAGAAAGAAAGAAAATAAGTTTATTTATATAAAGGCACACAATATTCACACAAAAACAACAAAAAACTTAAAATAGTATTATAGTTGTTGCGGCCGATCGGCGGCCTCGGTCGGCTAACGTCGTGAGTAGTTTATACCTTCAATCTATACAGGGTTATTGGTAAAACATTAACAACCTCTTAAGAGGTCATTGCACTCATCATTATGAACAACTTTTACTATGGGACCAAACTAGAAATCGCGAAAAAAAAATCAGCTGTTCTCTACATTTTGACTCTAAGTTTGCTTAACTTAGGTACACTGGCTATAAGAGTAGGGGATGATGATGATATGATTAGAAAGAGGGTGACTATCAAGATGGCGGCTAATAGAGGAATATGGAAGAAAAAGACAGTCCTGTTGCGCCAAATAAATTGGGATAATGGTAGGAGAATGCTGATGACACTAAGTATGTACTGTGGGATGGTCTCGTGACATTGGTTGACTGATGCCGTGGAGTAGGGCTTTCATTGTAGAAGTTATGTCTGTGTGGGTAGCTACTCTGTGTCCACATACGGAATCGTGCCCTACAAAGCCAAAGAGTCTTAGTTTTAACTTAGATTTTGTTTGATTTTAATAATGTTTAGTTAAGCAAAGGTTTCACGAGGACCTACTGCCACCAACTTGCTTTGCAGTTTGGCAGATGTTGTATTTAAGTTTTACTTAAATATAACTTAAAGTGTCTACAAATGCGCACCGATAGGTGCACTACGACAAAGCGATGCAAGTGCTACATAAACTTAGAAAATTGTCTCTGTGGGTCGTTACTCTATGGCGCGAAGTTCGTGCTAACTCGGAAGCACGAAGTTTCCTGAAGCGCATACCTTCTCTGGTTTACCAGTACGCGTCTATGAGTGCGTGCCACTGTTTTCGCTTGTTATATGGAGCCGACCTTCTGTATCTATTTATTTTGTGACTATATCTAACTCTTAATTGTGTAACTAAATAGTTTAAGGCTGCGTTTCCATCAGAAATGAGTGAGTTTGCGTAGCGTGGGATGTGCGTAAAACTAACCAAAAACAACACTAGCGTAGCGCAAGCTATGAAAATGCAGCGATGTTATTCGTTAGTTTCAAACACATCGCTCGCTACGCATCCTCGCTGATTTCTGGTAGAAATGCGGCCTTATTAAGGTTTGAGTAACTCAGCGGGATTGTCCGAAAGGGTTACCGCTAGCCCGGAACATAAAGGGCTAAGGAAGGAACACGGGTGGGTTTTAGTCAGTAAGAGTCTGACAATCACTTCCGCTCCGCCGAAAAAAAAAAGTGTGAGTAATGTGTGTGTTGACTTTGCGTGAATGAGTTCAAATGGAACTGATGTAATAATTGGGTGTGGTGAATTTGAAGTTTTTTAAAGATAAAGATAATTGAGGTCAGCGAGGGAGCATACTTCATTTTAGTTATTAGTAACTAAAATGAAGTATGCTCAATGGGATTCATAAAGAAAAGAAAACATTAAAAAAAACTGTGTGCAGTTAAGACATTTCCGAAGCTAAAAGATTGACCGAACGTTCACAATCTAGTCGCAATCTCATCTCAGCAACAATCAATGTCAACAACTTGTCAAAAATGTAGGCAAATTGAGGTATTTTTGACAGATTGAGACTGAGATCAGACTGTAAACGTTTTATGAAATTAAACTATTAAACTCTAATTAAATCACTCTTTAAAGTAAATCTCCATAAACGACCGCTAAAACACTAGATAATTTCACCAAAATGGCCAGGCTTAGCAAACACCGCAAAATTGAAAACAGCGGTCAAGGCTCCAACGATTAAAACCTCAATCAATCAACTTATTAATCAGGCGGTTTGTACACTGAACTTTGGTTAACAAAACCATACATTTTAGTAACAAAGCAAGCCTACAGTTGCCTAAATAAACAACGTACTCAAATGTTTTGTTTGTCATTGAAAAGCTAGTGTAAACACTACATAATAGGGTAGTTTTGAAGAAAACTATGTTTTTGTTTAGTTAGGGGCTGTACGCACTGGGCTTCACAGTTTAGTACGGCCGTTATCCCAATTGCGTACAGTGTGGCTAAGTTTGAAACAATGGAGCCTGGTACCTATGATCACCTAAGACCCTACTGAATAGAAACCTAGCCCTACAGCAACTACCTAGCACCCTAGCGCCCTACCCTATCATACAAACCACACCAAACGTGAGTTACGTTGGTTTGGAAGTCTGTTACCAAGAGACCTACGGGAACAGACGGAATTTGGGTAGGAAATAGGGTTTGTGTACGTCGTACACAGGAAACGCGCAATTGGGATAACGGCCGTACTAAGCTGTGAAGCCCAGTGCGTAGAGAGGCTTATTTGAAGTTATGAAGAAACTACGGTAGATTTATTGTGCATGCGTAGGCGTCGTTGTACGTTTTAATGGTATAGCATAATCATAGCCCGACTCCTCTCTTCGAAAGTAAGTGGGCCATAATCTACCACGCGGGCCCAGTGCGGGTTGGTAGATAACACAATGGTATAATTATGAAACATTATTTTATTTATTGAAAGAGAACAGTTTTATTAATATAAACGTAGGCTTTCATTTTGATGCTAATTGATAGAAAATGTTCATAAGTAGAGAAAAGCGAAAAATTCTTATTAATATTAATATTTCGAGTAGGTAATCAGAAAATCGGAAGAAGAAATAACCACGTTGAAAATTGAGAAAAATATCTGTGCACCTTAATTCTAAGTATAACTATTACTATTTTAAATAAGGTCAAAAAAGAAACAACTTTTTTTTTTGGTGTGCAAAAATAAAATTAAATCCTTCATAAAGAATTTTTTATAAAGTATCTAGTGACAAAAACGCATTCACTTAGAAAAAGGTCCAGCTATCGCGATAAAAACGCGAGGTCAGTTCGGTAATAAAGTGAAGAATAAAATATTCTGAACCTGCATGCTTGCATGAAAAAAGTATAAAACTAGGCATTATGTGCAGGACAGTCTCTGGCACTCATTTGCCCGGTGAAATAAAAAGATAGTACGGTACTTTTACGGAATATATTAGTCTGTATAGTACTCTAGAGGTATGAGGAACAGGGTGTAAAGTTCAGTCATCCTCCATAGAAAAGGGAGGATCCTCCGACCGGGTGTTGTCTAGCGGGCAACTGTCCGATGATTCCTATCGGGCCGTTGTATCTATGCTAGTTGCGCCGTAAACTCTGCTTGCGAGATGCAGGATTTTGTGTGACATCAGTATGACGTGTCGGTCGCATGTGACGTTGTAGATACCGCTACAGTACCGTCAGCAATGACAGTAGTTGACAGACAGTATACACCTCGGTACCAACACTTTAGTCCATAACCAACTACATCCAAAGTTTTAGAAGAGATCTATGAAAGAAATTTAGCAAATTATCTTACTATTAATCTATGTGTACATTTAAATTTGAAAGAATATTGCTTTTGTTTTGTATTTTGTTTTCCCTTTTACTCTTATACACACTGTCTACATCTCTTATTATCTACTCTCCTATGGCAGGTTTGCTGGAAGCGATTTCTTTAGAAATAAGCATCCTTTTTACGTATTTTTCTATTAATTTCTTCTTGTCTGCTTATATGTATGTATGTAGGTACATAAATCCATACTTAATATTACAAATGCGAAAGTGTGTCCGTCTGTCTGTCTGTTACCTCTTCACGCTTAAACCGCTGAACCGATTTAGATGAAATTTGGTATAGAGATAATTTGAGTCCTGGGAAAGGACATAGTTTTTATCCCGATATTAACACGGGATCGACACTTATGCGGGTGAAACCGCGGGGCGCTGCTAGTGATGAGATAATTTGCTTAAAAAAATCCTTTTCTTGCTGAAATCATTGATTGATAGATAGATAGATAAACCATTTATTTGACGCACACAAAAATACAGCACAACACACAAAAGTACAATATTAGATGATAATCAAACTACCCACATGATTATAATATAAAAACAAGGTGCAGATTTAGAAACAAAATGAAAAACACACAATATATCGAAATAAAAATGTCACTATGACGAATACTTAAAATAAAATTCAAAACGAAACATACACAGTGCGGAGTGCGTCTTAAAGTTGCACCAAATGGGAGTCCAGATCAGCATGTGTCAGGCAAATGCACCTGGCGCTGATATTCTTCTCGATCCCTGTATTGACACACGGACGTTGAGAAGACGAGATAAATTGCGTACCTCAACATCTTCAACTACTTAATACCGCCATTGAAATTACAAATCAAATCATTTATGAATTCTAATATCGCTAAAATATGCCAAAAGCAAGCAAACACATTCTTCAAACCCAGCTTTTCTTCCTCAATTTCTAAAAAGAATTCCCCTTTCCTGATTTTTATATCGCGCGCGTGAAAATTTTACTGCTTCAACAGCAATATAAACGAAAATTATGGTCGTAAACAGTTTTAAATCATGTGAACATAAATTAAAAAAAAAGACATGAGTTATACGTTAGAACATACGTTTTTTCATTTAATCGTACAAGAATATAACCGTCTTATATTGCCTGAGGAGCTGAATATTTCGCAGTATCTAAACAGACACTTATTCAATAGAAAATTTAAGAAATGGAATATTTTAATTTATACATTAAAATATTCAATTTCTTAAATTTTTATTATCCAAGCCAAATAAGTAACCCAGAGCTCAAAGGAAGATATCGATTAATTAAATGATGAATTTCCAGTTTCTGATGTCTTCAGATAACCTCTCACGACATAACTGGTTAGGCAAAGTTCTTACATAAGATTTAGAAACGCAAAGTGTCATTATTACGAACCAATATCATTATCTACCAAATAAATAAAAACCAGTTAAAATACCAAAAAAACCTAGTGAACTGCTAAGTATTATCCATATTATTTGACATAAGTACTGGACATTACAAAATGCCTATTACAAAATGCCACGTGATGTGGAACACGATGTCTTCTTGCAGGCTATAAATAAGTGTGAGGTAAGTAGACAAATCAATAGGTGGTTTGGTCAGTACATAGAGCGAAGAACTATTCAAGTTTGGGTTGCTAATGCGGAAAATTAATTATTTTTCATTTCTCATATTCAGAAAGTAGTGTTTGTTTGATCCGAATAGCGGGTGAAAGACGCTGCTTCCCACCTTTGGGCGGGAAAGACTCATAGTAATTGCTTCCCTCTCTAGGGCGGGAATTAATTTTTAAAATACAATTTAATTTGGTTAGGTAGTCAGCTACGAATTTTTTTACATAATTAAGAAAAAATCTGCGGTCTTGTGAGTGTGTAAACAGACAGTGTGAATTAAAAAAAATACCTACGGCCCGCGGCGGGGACACGGTGAAAAAAAACGACTATTAATTAGGTACTATTCGTGTTACTATTATCAATAAATATTTTAGATAAATTACTATTTTTTACTTTCCAATTCAAAATGAAAAGTAGACTGTTTAAACACGGGTGAAAGTCATCAACCCTTGTCCCTAACATCGACCCTTGTATAACAATCTACTATTTTTTACTACGCACTTGCCGACTCGACTATCAGATGGGTTGCGTGGTTATGGACTTACGTTAAAAACATATAAAATTAAAATTCTTCGCATACGACTTCTAAAACTGTTGGTTAGTTAAAAAACTAACACAACTGCTCAAGCAACATGAAAACATATTTCAGAAGTTAAAATAACCATGATTTTGGAACAAGCAAGTGGGATGGGTAGTTACCCAACCCACTTGCTAAGAAAAATTAACTACATGTGTGCCAAATGTGAAAATTATTACGATAAGCGTACGAGACGATGGATTACTCCTACATTAATTAATGAATGACCTAAGGGAATGATCGACCGTATCAAGAGTAAAAACCACCGAAGGCAACATTAGGTACCTGTCGATGTATCCATAATTTAACATGAAAGAAAGAAAGAAAATAAGTTTATTTATATAAAGGCACACAATATTCACACAAAAACAACAAAAAACTTAAAATAGTATTATAGTTGTTGCGGCCGATCGGCGGCCTCGGTCGGCTAACGTCGTGAGTAGTTTATACCTTCAATCTATACAGGGTTATTGGTAAAACATTAACAACCTCTTAAGAGGTCATTGCACTCATCATTATGAACAACTTTTACTATGGGACCAAACTAGAAATCGCGAAAAAAAAATCAGCTGTTCCCTACATTTTGACTCTAAGTTTGCTTAACTTAGGTACACTGGCTATAAGAGTAGGGGATGATGATGATATGATTAGAAAGAGGGTGACTATCAAGATGGCGGCTAATAGAGGAATATGGAAGAAAAAGACAGTCCTGTTGCGCCAAATAAATTGGGATAATGGTAGGAGAATGCTGATGACACTAAGTATGTACTGTGGGATGGTCTCGTGACATTGGTTGACTGATGCCGTGGAGTAGGGCTTTCATTGTAGAAGTTATGTCTGTGTGGGTAGCTACTCTGTGTCCACATACGGAATCGTGCCCTACAAAGCCAAAGAGTCTTAGTTTTAACTTAGATTTTGTTTGATTTTAATAATGTTTAGTTAAGCAAAGGTTTCACGAGGACCTACTGCCACCAACTTGCTTTGCAGTTTGGCAGATGTTGTATTTAAGTTTTACTTAAATATAACTTAAAGTGTCTACAAATGCGCACCGATAGGTGCACTACGACAAAGCGATGCAAGTGCTACATAAACTTAGAAAATTGTCTCTGTGGGTCGTTACTCTATGGCGCGAAGTTCGTGCTAACTCGGAAGCACGAAGTTTCCTGAAGCGCATACCTTCTCTGGTTTACCAGTACGCGTCTATGAGTGCGTGCCACTGTTTTCGCTTGTTATATGGAGCCGACCTTCTGTATCTATTTATTTTGTGACTATATCTAACTCTTAATTGTGTAACTAAATAGTTTAAGGCTGCGTTTCCACCAGAAATGAGTGAGTTTGCGTAGCGTGGGATGTGCGTAAAACTAACCAAAAACAACACTAGCGTAGCGCAAGCTATGAAAATGCAGCGATGTTATTCGTTAGTTTCAAACACATCGCTCGCTACGCATCCTCGCTGATTTCTGGTAGAAATGCGGCCTTATTAAGGTTTGAGTAATTCAGCGGGATTGTCCGAAAGGGTTACCGCTGGCCCAGAACATAAAGGGCTAAGGAAGGAACACGGGTGGGTTTTAGTCAGTAAGAGTCTGACAATCCCTTTCGCTCCGCCGAAAAAAAAAAGTGTGAGTAATGTGTGTGTTGACCTTGCGTGAATGAGTTCAAATGGAACTGATGTAATAATTGGGTGTGGTGAATTTGAAGTTTTTTAAAGATAAAGATAATTGAGGTCTACTAATAACTAAAATGAAGTATGCTCAATGGGATTCATAAAGAAAAGAAAACATAAAAAAAACTGTGTACAGTTAAGACATTTCCGAAGCTAAAAGATTGACCGAACGTTCAAAATCTAGTCGCAATCTCATCTCAGCAACAATCAATGTCAAAAACTTGTCAAAAATGTAGGAAATTAGAGGTATTTTTGACAGATTGAGAATGACACCAGACTGTAAACGTTTTATGAAATTAAACTATTAAACTCTAATTAAATCACTCTTTAAAGTAAATCTCCATAAACGACCGCTAAAACACTAGATAATTTCACCAAAATGGCCAGGCTTAGCAAACACCGCAAAATTGAAAACAGCGGTCAAGGCTCCAACGATTAAAACCTCAATCAATCAACTTATTAATCAGGCGGTTTGTACACTGAACTTTGGTTAACAAAACCATACATTTTAGTAACAAAGCAAGCCTACAGTTGCCTAAATAAACAACGCACTCAAATGTTTTGTTTGTCATTGAAAAGCTAGTGTAAACACTACATAATAGGGTAGTTTTGAAGAAAACTATGTTTTTGTTTAGTTAGGGGCTGTACGCACTGGGCTTCACAGCTTAGTACGGCCGTTATCCCAATTGCGTACAGTGTGGCTAACTTTGAAACAATGGAGCCTGGTACCTATGATCACCTAAGACCCTACTGAATAGAAACCTAGCCCTACAGCAACTACCTAGCACCCTAGCGCCCTACCCTATCATACAAACCACACCAAACGTGAGTTACGTTGGTTTGGAAGTCTGTTACCAAGAGACCTATGGGAACAGACGGAATTTGGGTAGGAAATAGGGTTTGTGTACGTCGTACACAGGAAACGCGCAATTGGGATAATGGCCGTACTAAGCTGTGAAGCCCAGTGCGTACAGGGGCTTATTTGAAGTTATGAAGAAACTACGGTAGATTTATTGTGCATGCGTAGGCGTCGTTGTAGGTTTTAATGGTATAGCATAATCATAGCCCGCCTCCTCTCTTCGAAAGTAAGTAGGCCATAATCTACCACGCGGGCCCAGTGCGGGTTGGTAGATAACACAATGGTATAATTATGAAACATTATTTTATTTATTGAAAGAGAACAGTTTTATTAATATAAACGTAGGCTTTCAATTTGATGCTAATTGATAGAAAATGTTCATAAGTAGAGAAAAGCGAAAAATTCTTATTAATATTAATATTTGAGTAGGTAATCAGAAAATCGGAAGAAGAAATAACCACGTAGAAAATTGAGAAAAATATCTGTGCACCTTAATTCTAAGTATAACTATTACTATTTTAAATAAGGTCAAAAAAGAAACAACTTTTTTTTTTGGTGTGCAAAAATAAAATTAAAGAAATTAAATCCTTCATAAAGAATTTTTTATAAAGTATATAATGACAAAAACGCATTCACTTAGAAAAAGGTCCAGCTATCGCGATAAAAACGCGAGGTCAGTTCGGTAATAAAGTGAAGAATAAAATATTCTGAACCTGCATGCTTGCATGAAAAAAGTATAAAACTAGGCATTATGTGCAGGACAGTCTCTGGCACTCATTTGCCCGGTGAAATAAAAAGATAGTACGGTACTTTTACGGAATATATTAGTCTGTATAGTACTCTAGAGGTATGAGGAACAGGGTGTAAAGTTCACTCATCCTCCATAGAAAAGGGAGGATCCTCCGACCGGGTGTTGTCTAGCGGGCAACTGTCCGATGATTCCTATCGGGCCGTTGTATCTATGCTAGTTGCGCAGTAAACTCTGCTTGCGAGATGCAGGATTTTGCGTGACATCAGTATGACGTGTCGGTCGCATGTGACGTTGTAGATACCGCTACAGTACCGTCAGCAATGACAGTAGTTGACAGACAGTATACACCTCGGTACCAACACTTTAGTCCATAACCAACTACATCCAAAGTTTTAGAAGAGATCTATGAAAGAAATTTAGCAAATTATCTTACTATTAATCTATGTGTACATTTAAATTTGAAAGAATATTGCTTTTGTTTTGTATTTTGTTTTCCCTTTTACTCTTATACACATTGTCTACATCTCCTTTTATCTACTCTCCTATGGCAGGTTTGCTGGAAGCGATTTCTTTAGAAATAAGCATCCTTTTTACGTATTTTTCTGTTAATTTCTTCTTGTCTGCTTATATGTATGTATGTAGGTACATAAATCCATACTTAATATTACAAATTCGAAAGTGTGTCCGTCTGTCTGTCTGTTACCTCTTCACGCTTAAGCCGCTGAACCGATTTAGATGAAATTTGGTATAGAGATAATTTGAGTCCTGGGAAAGGACATAGTTTTTATCCCGATATTAACACGGGATCGACACTTATGCGGGTGAAACCGAGGGGCGCTGCTAGTGATTAGATAATTTGCTTAAAAAAATCCTTTTCTTGCTGAAATCATTGATTGATAGATAGATAGATAAACCATTTATTTGACGCACACAAAAATACAGCACAACACACAAAAGTACAATATTAGATGATAATCAAACTACCCACATGATTATAATATAAAAACAAGGTGCAGATTTAGAAACAAAATGAAAAACACACAATATATCGAAATAAAAATGACACTATGACGAATACTTAAAATAAAATTCAAAACGAAACATACACAGTGCGGTGTGCGTCTTAAAGTTGCACCAAATGGGAGTCCAGATCAGCATGTGTCAGGCAAATGCACCTGGCGCTGATATTCTGCTCGATCCCTGTATTGACACACGGACGTTGAGAAGACGAGATAAATTGCTTACCTCAACATCTTCAACTACTTAATACCGCCATTGAAATTACAAATCAAATCATTTATGAATTATAATATCGCTAAAATATGCCAAAAGCAAGCAAACACATTTTTCAAACCCAGCTTTTCTTCCTCAATTTCTAAAAAGAATTCCCCTTTCCTGATTTTTATATCGCGCGCGTGAAAATTTTACTGCTTCAACAGCAATATAAACGAAAATTATGGTCGTAAACAGTTTTAAATCATGTGAACATAAATTAAAAAAAAAAACATGAGTTATACGTTAGAACATACGTTTTTTCATTTAATCGTACAAGAATATAACCGTCTTATATTGCCTGAGGAGCTGAATATTTCGCAGTATCTAAACAGACACTTATACAACAGAATATTCCATTTCTTAAATTTTTATTATCCAAGCCAAATAAGTAACCCAGAGCTCAAAGGAAGATATCGATTAATTAAATGATGAATGTCCAGTTTCTGATGTCTTCAGATAACCTCTCACGAAATAACTGGTTAGGCAAAGTTCTTACTTAAGATTTAGAAACGCAAAGTGTCATTATATCGAACCAATATCATTATCTACCAAGTAAATAAAAACCAGTTAAAAATACCAAAAAAGCCTATTGAACTGCTAAGTATTATCCATATTATTTGACTTAAGTACTGGACCAGTAACCATATCATTTTGATCGCATATCATCATTAACGTCGAACGTCGAACGCTACAATGAAGTACCGTTCACGTCCAGCAGTAGACGTTCTGAGCGAATGTGATAATAAATTAATCAACCAAATGAAACTGCTACGTAATACATCCCTTTTATCGATTAATTCGACACTCTAGGTAATCTGTCTAAGGGAATACGAATCTTAAATAATGCGAGTGTCATAATGTCAGCTGTCAGTGGCCTAATTGAAGGAGGCGAAGGTATGATATAATACGATTAAAGATTTCCATTAACTGAAAAGGTTTTCTTAAGAAAAAAATGCGGAAGGCATTTTAAAAATAGCTCTTGAGATTAACGTAATCACGACATGCAAAAATGTAGGAAGGCGTCTGTGCGACTTGCTAGACAAATTAAATCAATTTCCACCCCGTTTAAGGATACCCAAGAAACCAGGAAATAGTTAAGTGACAACCATATTTGACATAAGGAAACCAGTAACCGCTGCCTCATGTCGATCGCATGTTGAACGTTACAATGTACATTTACTACCAGCAGTGGACGTTCGGAGCTAATGAGATACGGGGACCAAATTTTCGATCCGGCGGACGGAGAGTAATGGGTAGCTCACCGTCCGATCAGGACCAGGCCCGTGCCGGAAGGCGCGTACGTGTTCCACGCGCGCCTCAAAGAGATGTCAGCATCAATGAAGGGGCCCGTTAGGGCCGAAGCCTGCCGGGTCAGCGGGACTGTCCCAAAGGGTTACCGCCCCGGAACATAAAGGGCTAAGGAAGGAACACTGGTGGGTTTCAGGCAGTAAGAGTCTGACACTCCCTTCCGCTCCACCCAGAGCGGGAGGGGGTCATTTGAGGATATCAAACCCAAAAAAAAAAAATACAACCCTGTAATCGATTTAATTAACTATAAAAAAAAGCTGTCTATCTTTGGTTTCCTAAGAAAGCGATGAAGGGTCACACATTAACGACTTTCCAACTACAGAGAGTTTTTTGTCACGTTAATGTCAAATACTGGTGAGTACAGATTTGCATGACGTTCGTTAAAATATATTATGACAGAACGCTTTCCTAGAAAATCCAAGCTCAAGGAAATTCGACGCTTAAATAATGAGTGTCGTAATGTCAGCTGTCAGTGGCCTAATTCAAGGAGGTGAAAAAGATGAAAGATTTCCATTACCTCAAAAGGTTTTCTGAAGAAAAAGTATGTTGTAATATTTTAAGAAAGACATTTTTTAGAATCGCTAACAGGTTCTCATAACGTAAGTAATCAGTTATATTTTACATGCGAGAGGGTAGCAAGACGTCTTATGCGATTTTTTAAGAGTGATGCTTGGGCCTCCCCCAAGCATCACTCTGAATTACAGTGGACGCCTAAATGATGATAATGATGATGGATATTATGGCAGTAATTACCGCGACTTGGTTTTAGTAGGTTTTATTTTTTATTTATCCTTCTGATAGATTCTTATTTTGTAAATGTGAGGACCTTGTAGGCCTTGTAGACTTTAGATCTGTAGATAATTTTTTATTATAACAAGTACCTGGTACGTGTTAACAGGCCTACGCTGTCCTCAAATACCTACTGTAATTTGAAAACATTGTAAAAGCCAATTATTTTGAAAAAGAGTAACCATGGAGATTCTTGCCGGTTCTTCTCCATAGGAAACGACCAATTGGAAACGTGCACCTAGCTCCTGACGTTTCATAACTGCCCATGTAGGCTTATGTGAAATGAAAATCATTTGATTTTGACTCCAAGAAAATCCTGAGCCCCTTCATGAACGGTTTCCTCTCCCAGCGTATAGTAAAATTAAAATAAAAATCTTTCTAATAATAACTCGATCATACACCCGTAGGTACTCTTTATAAGAAAATTACTCTTGAAAGTTAAAGGAAGGAAATCCATTTGCTAAAGGTACCTTCCAATATAAATAATTACCTATATATCGTTTACATCGTATTATGAACGGTAGTTCCGGAACCGGAAACTCGGACGTGCTAGACAAAAAGTTTTCGACTGAAATTTATATTAAAATTTTCCGCTTCCCTTTGAGATTCATAAATTAAAGGCTGCTACCATTTCAATGTGATTTTAATCAAATCCTTGGAATTTTTGTGGCACTGAGTAGTTTTGAGCTATTTGTGTCTAGATTTAATTAATTAGAATTCTTACTATCTTTGAGTGAAAGCATGTGTGTGTGGTTAAAACGTGAAATCGTGTATATTAACACGGCAACCTGCATTATAGGCTGATTATTTTATTTAGTGATTATAGTTTTAGTGAATAGTGGATATTCAATGATTGGAGAAGTGTAGTTGCAAAATGTAAATCATCCAAAACTTAGATTATAATGTAAGTGAGATGATGATACACGTTATAATCATTGATATATCAATATTTTAAAATAAATTGAAAACCAGACCGCAGAACAAATTGCAAAACAAAACTTAAAGCAAAGTAGTAAAGATTGTAGTACTAATGCTCCAAGTAGAAAATTATACTTATTCGTTGATACTAAAATTACAAAATATCTTCAGGTAAAAATATACATAGAAGTACCACCGCATCTTATAATAGATGAATTCCCCGAAAGATTCTGTGCAACATCGTAAAATAAAATCTAGGTCAAAGGAAATTCTGCCTTAACCCGTATATCAATACAGGTGATATAGTTTATAGATAGACAGGTACTTTAGTACCTCCTGCGCAGGTCATGCGCAATGGGTAGATGCGCGAAAATCACCCTTAATGACATTAAACTTTTCACTTAACTTTTAATGAGAATCCTGTCAAACGTCAACGTTAAATTCAAAATGGAAACGTATCGCGAGACTACACAACTCGAATGAAATATACCAAACAAAATGATGACGGAAATAGGTACGTCATTACAAGATTAACAGAACAAAACTTAACTAAGCATAATTCACTAGATAACTATCCACTTACGTAACGGTCAACAAAACACGCGAGCGTTGAAGCTCTGAAGTATTAAGAAACAAAAAAAATAAAAACAAAAGTTGTTTATTTATTCGTATCGCCTATTTCCTACCACTCAACTCGTCGGGCGCGGCTGTCGGGTCGAAAAAACACTGTCATTTATCATGTGGCTGGCGATTAGGGCACCTGTAGCGTGTTGCCTGTTTTTTGCAACATGCCGCGTGTTTGGGAGCCGCGGTACGGAGAGCGCGCGGAGCTGCCAGCGCGACTAGGGGCACACTGAACGTCTCCCCGCCCTCTGCCATCGACCGTCGCGCCTCGGCCCCGCTCCGACTCACAAAAAGCCTTGTTATTCGCGGGACAATTAATACGATTGAGCCTTTTGCGTGAATTGCCTCTCGACGGTCAAGTTTGCCTTTGCAAGTTTTTTTTACGCTCAATTCTGAATAGTTGGCGTGACTTTGATTGTGATTTTTATTTGATCATTTTCGGAGGCGTTATTGCGAAAATGTTTTCCTAAGAAAAACAAGGAAAATACATAACAATAAAAAAGATCGAAAAACTTTTACGCTAACGGAATAATATCGGACCCGAAAACATTTTAAACTTTCAGCTTCCAACACTTAAAATAGAAAACTTAACACAAAACTCTCGGGGTATAAAGTATACCTCTAAAATGGGTAGCTTGTATCCATAAAATACAGCTTTGTTTCGTTATAAATGATTTCCAAAGTAAGCGCAGACTTCGGAATATAAATTATAGGGGCAGCTTGCCAACACCTAGGTGTGGGTAAAATGTGAAATTAATTTTCGCACTAGTGTACCTGTTGCGATTATTCTAGCGTTTGTAGGAAATAAGGGGTATGTCGAATTGTTTAATTGAAGTGCAACGAAATGCGAAGTTTGTTCGTGGAATAGCGAATGTAATGCATAGTTAAGTGGTCATATTAAGCGTGTATGTTGTGCAAGTATTTCTATGTAAATTTTGGACGGAACCCTGACTGCGTTGGCCTTGGTATGGAGTATCCTATTTGTGTTGTAAGTGGGTAGAGGTCTTTGTCAAGGGGATGAAGAGTATTATCGACCGGTGTTTTACTAGACCGCCTGCTTACCGTCAATATAATATCTCTCAAGATTCTTCGTTGCATGAATCCATGGGAGCAGATACATAGCCGATGACCACTCGACGAACATTTTGATAACTTGGATTTTAGCAATGATAAAACTTTTTTTTTTTGTACAAAGACAGACAGAAAACAAATGCAACGTTATGTGTTAAAAAAATTATAAGACATTTAGTTTATGTAAAATAATTGTTTAGTTTTTAATATATGATCACTCAATAATAATACATAATACATACAATGCTTTCATCGAAGTAGTTACAATTACAGCCGATGCACGATGCTAAGAGGGTGCATTCAGAAAGTTCGCGTCGCAAATAGCTGTCTTAATTGATCAATATAACTAAACTAACTTAATGTTATTTTGATATGAAGTTTCGCTCTGCGGTGAATGAATATTGTAACACTAAACTAATCAGTACGAACCTATAATAATGAGTTATAAATAAAAGCTTTGTCTTCACACCGGTCCTGTGCAGGCTACTTCCATGAATACAGGTTCACGATGACTGGCCTGTTGGTCTAGTGGTCAGTGACTATGACTGCTATGCCGGAGGTCGTGGGTTCGATTCCCACCCAGGACAAATGTTTGTGTGATGAGCATGATCATTTGTTCTGTGTCTGGGTGTAATTTATCTATCTATGTATGTATTTAGAAATATATAAGTATGTTTATCAGTTGTCTAGTACTCATAACACAAGCTCTGCTTAGCTTGAGACTAGACGGCGTTGTGTGATAGTTGTGGAATATTATATTATATTATTATATTTCAAACACATAAAAACAATAACAAAACCTGTTTTATAGAAATGCATATTTATATCTACATAGATCATCTTTTGGTTGAAATGAGATAAAAATAGGTATTTCTACAAAACAGGTTTTCAACATTGCACTCAATTCACCGAAAAAAGACTGAAATTCAGTAACTACCTACACTACCCACTGCTAGTCCTCGTCGAAATGGCAACTACCCACGCAAAAACAAAGCTCGTGTCGACAGATTGACAAAACAGTCGAAATCAATTTCTGTTATTGCTGAAAATGCTTCAGGGTGAAGTACTACCAATTCTGGCAGGACAAGATTGATGATCAACCCAAAGAGGTGTACTTTATCACGAAGGTTTAGTTAACCTTTCGAGTTAGAGATAAGACCCTTTTTTGTTTTCCAAATCACTTGGAATTCGGTTAAGCTGTTCCAAATTAAAATACGATAAAGTGTCGTGGTTGTATTTTGTTGAGTTGGACATCTAGTTCCAAGTTTTATTAAACACTATCTGACCCGACAGACGTCGTCTTGTCCGAATTTTAATACATAGAAAAAAACACTATAAGTATTTCCCAAATTTTCCAATTTTCCCGACAATATTTTTCCAAATTTTCTTTCCCTAAAAATCTCATGGACTATTTTAAAATAAAAATTAACCAAAGTATGTCCAGTGTTCTCAAGTGATGCGCGAACATCGAACAGCATTTCCTTTTATTTATAAATAGACAACTTTTTGAGTTGTGTTGTTTTGTGTAGAAACAAAAGCATTTGCATTTCACTACTTTCCGAGTTTTTCCATTAGAAATTTCTCAGTAGTAGCCCGGGTTCTGAATTTGTGCCCAGTTGATGGCCGTAGCCCAATTTCATGGGGCTTAGATATAAATGGGAAAGTGTGCCAAAGGGTGTACTATAAAACACATCTACCTACCCATTTAACAAATACAAGAGTATTGTTACGTAGTGTTGTTTTATACAATTTTATTTAACATATTTTTCTGGTCTATCACAAACAATTCTCAGTGCCGCAGTTTTCACCGTGAAAACTAATAAAAAAGCAGGTGAGGAACTATTCGAGCACGCTAATAAACGAACTATGATAGTTTGAAAGTTTAAGATAGCCAAGAGCGTCCAGGCAGAAATACGCCTGGATAAAACAGATAAGAACACTTTTGAGTTCAGCCAATTGAATTAATATTCAAAACTCATTGGAAGATTGGGAGTAGAAGGTCACTATGTAAACAGACTATGTAGTAAGTGGCCAAGAGTGGTGTGCAAGGAAATGGTCACCACGAGTGGCGATCGCACACACATCCAGTGGACCCTGGGCAACATAATCAGCCTATAATGGTAATATTAATTAGAGAGGCCCGTGGCTTAATAATAACAGCCGCACAGGTCGATCGATCAGGTTAAGCTACGCTTGCCGCGGTTGGTCTGTGGATGGGTGACCATCTTTACATACCGAGACCCCTCCGTGCCTCGGAAAGCACGTTAAGCCGTTGGTCCCGGCTGTCATTCGTGGATCTTTGACAGTCGTTACGGGTAATCACAAGCCTGAAAGTCTGACAACCAGTCTTACCAAGGGGTATCGTATTACCCAGTAACTGGGTTGTGGAGGTCAGATAGGCAGTCGCTCCATGTAAAATACTGGTATTCAGCTGCATCCGGTTAGACTGAAAGCCGACCCCAACATAGTTGGGAAAAGGCTAGGCAGATGATGAATGGTAATATTAATTAAAATAATAATGTCCGTTTTTTTTAATTTAAGAAATGAAAGAATAGTTTTAATTAACTGTAGGTATGTGAAAAAGTGTCATAATAAAAATAAAATATGTTAATAGTTACAAAAAAAGGAGCTACGTCTGCCAACAAACTGCTTTGCAGTTTGGCGGAGGAAAACATATTATGTAAAAAATTGTTTCTGTGAATAAACACTTTTTAATTTTTTTTTTCATAATGTTTTTTAGTGCAGTGGTGATGTAATAATTTATATAAAGTAAAGCGCCTGTCCTTAGTCATAGTGTAATGGGCCTTATAAGAAGGCTAAAAGTCACCCAAAGGGCAATGGAGAGGGCTATGCTTGGAGTTTCCCTGCGTGATCGAATCATTAATGAGGAGATCCGCAGGAGAACCAAGGTAACCGACATAGCCCGAAGAATTGCCAAACTTAAGTGGCAGTGGGCAGGGCGCATTGCTCGCAGGACAGATGGTCGATGAGGCTGAAAGGTTCTGGAGTGGCGACCGCGTACCGGAAGACGTAGCGTTGGAAGGCCTCCCACAAGGTAGTCCGATGACCTTGTGAACGCCGCAGGAACCCGTTGGATGCGAGAAGCACAGAACCGGTCGAAGTGGAGGTGCTTGGGGGAGGCCTTTGTCCAGTAGTGGACGTCTTTCGGCTGAAATGAAGATGATAAAAGCGCCTGTCAGGGTTCGAGCTTTCAACGTAAGTCACGGCCGTTTCCACTGCGGCAGCCTAACACAGATTTTATTTTTATTGAAGCATGAAAACATGGCAATATCCTTAAAAGTATTATTGACATTTTCTTTCCAATTAACTCAGAAATGTACATAGAATCATACTCAAATAACTGACCCATGACCAGGGGCCCTGAAGAGGCCACTTAGGCAGAATCATAAAAGGATAACATTATGAATCATAATATCGCGTCGCGCAGTCCGTGTTCTTCTTTTTTTCGCTGCACTACGTAGGTATAATCAAAGAGATTGGGATTGGATTTGGATTGAATTGATTGGTATTTTAGCACAGACAAAAAAAAATAAGGGAAAAATCCTTTACCAATGGGATTTTATACGATTAACTTAACAGTGAACTGTTAATTATGATTCATAATGTTATCCTTTTATGATTTTGCCAAAGTGGCCTTTTTAGGCCCCCTGGTGAAGGCCGCAGGTATCCGCTGCGAGAAACGCAGAACCGGTTGAAGAAGCTGCGCTTGGGAGATGCCAATCTCCAGCAAATAGACGTCTTTCGACTGAAATGATGATGATGTTGATGATACATAATAGAAACTAGATTATAATTAAAACTACTAAGCGAACGCAGCAGTAGGTACGCGTTGCCGTCATACCCGTAAGCTGAGCGTGGCAATTACGGCTATTGCCCTAATTATGAAGAGGCTTGCGTTCAGTAGCGACACAGAATAGATTAATTCAGAAGGCCTGTTCCTTAAAACGAGAACGCACATATAGACGCGTACGTACGGCGCGGCGGTAGGTACGGCGGCGATCTCAAACAAATGTCAGTCGAGAGTACACAGTTTGCTCTTTCTATAAAAATGAAAAGAAAAAGTCCTCCAGACCGTATTTCGGCACGGCGGCCAATCTTAACGGAGGGAGACTTAGCCTTCGGCGCGGGAGATATTATAGTACACAAGTGTGCGCGCAGACACGGGTGCACTCCCTCTTCCCTCACTCTCATAGTCCGATGGGACGGCAATCCGACACGACCGGAGAGAGATCAGGCGCAGGGCCAACGGCTTAAAGTGCTTTCTGAGGCACGGGGGTATCACACCGCCAACTTCCAAACTCCGGGCTGTTACTAAAAAATTCGTAATGGAAAATTTCAATAACACTTTGCCCGACCCGGGAATCGAACCCAGGACTCCACGCTCAGCAGTCGCGCTTGCGACTACGAGACCAACGGGCTCTCTCTATACGTAAAGGCGGGTAAGCTAAGGTGGGTGGGTGGTGGTTTAGCAAATGAACAAACCAAAACCAGAATAAGTGCATTATTTTCTTGATACTCTTGATGTTCTAGTACGAAGTAGCTGTGCCCATGACGTTCGCGTACATGTCGTAAAACAGTAATTAAATACAATATAAAAAATAATATTTAATAAAAAATAAATTCATATAATTCGAACTATTTAAATGTCCATATTTTGTTAGTATGTTTCATGGGTTCACCTTCAAATGAATACCAGTCAATACCATTTTTTGCTCGTTGTCTATAGTTGACCTTCTGTATCTATCTATTTTGTGGTAGCAGGCTCTCTGTAGCAGCATGGTGTGAAGTAGTTATATGAAGGTATTACTGTGATGACGATTCTGATTGGTTAAGGAAAGGTACAATCAGTGCGAGTCTTAATAGATCATTTTGAATTTACGACTAAGAGGTTAACATACATTTATCGAACAATTTTGGATTTAATACGTTTCTCATGAAATTAAATAACGACTTAATTCCATTGGAGGTGTCACTGACTCTGGCAGAGCCACCATCAGGGATTTTAATTTTGATAACACAAAAAATTAGTCGCTAATTAGTCGAAATTTGTCGCCAAATATCAGAATTTGTCGGTTACTTTTTCAAAAGTTATAAGGGTCTAAAGGTGGCCGATCTGGAGAAAGTTTCCCCAGCAGGGCCACATTTATATCTCAAAAACTAGGGCACCTAGCGAAGATCTGTTTTCTCCCATATTTTGTCGGCAATTAGTCGGAATCAGTCGCCAAGTCACAGATTTAATCGGGTCTTAGTTTAGGAGATATAATAAGTTCAATTAGTAAGTTATAGTCCAAGAGCTAGTCGAAGTTTTTTCGTGAACTATTCGATCTAGCTCTTGGACTATACCTACACATATAAACCCAAATATCTTTTGAACCAGTGACCGACAAATTCTGATATTTGGCGACTGATTCCGACTAATTGGCGACTAAATATGGGAGAAAAAGATCTTCGCTAGGTGCCCTAGTTTTTGAGATATAAAATGTGGCCCTGCTGGGGAAACTCTCTCCAGATCGGCCACCTATAAACCCTTATATCTTTTGAACCAGTGACCGACAAATTCTGATATTTGGCGACAAATTTCGACTAATTAGCGACTAATTTTTTGTGCTATCAAAATTAAAATCCCTGATGGTGGCTCTGCCAAAGTCAGTGACACCCATTGGAGACATCTATAATGTGAATTTTAATTAATTTCCAAAAATAAAGCTCTTCTTACACAAATATTTGAAAAGAAAGAAAAAAGTTTATTTGGACACATTTCGTGAAACACAAAATAAAAAAATAACAATATTAAAAAATTATGTTTCAACAACAATAGTGCGTGCCTCACGGCTGCGCCAAAATAGTTTATTTCATTACAAGTGCGGAAAGGCTGTCATTGCAAAGAGTTCCGACAAATGTCTACCCGAGCCGAGGCGCAGCCGAAGGCGAGGGTTGACAGTCGGAACAAGTTGCAATGACGGTTCCGCAGGTGTACTGAACGACTATTTTTAATACAGTTGCGAAAAAATGAAGCAATTTAATAAAATAATAAAAACACAATATTGCTTTTTTCTCTTCTCTCCACGCAAAAAATTAGTCGTATGTGGATATGTAACGACTTTTTGACTTTTCCGGTAAAATGTTCTCCGAAGCATTTTGTGCAATTATACTGAGTTCCGGTGGTGTTAATTTAAAAAAAATAGGGTCGAAATTACTCATTTTGTGCAACAAACAACTAAACTCGCAAAGAAAATTTCTGGAAAATGGCGCCAACCGTAGAATTTAAGCAGTTTTTTTTTCTTCACCCATTTTGGTAGGCAAAAGGAACTATCCATACAGCTTAGTCTTCAGTATATTTTTTTATTGATATGAAATGAAAATGAAATTGAATGAGATGAAATGAAATTAAACCTAACCTAACTCATTCAATGAAATCATTAAATCTGATATTGAAATAAATTAGTAGCTTCTTTTTAGAAATATACGTATTTGTATGAATCACAAAAACTCTTTAGTAAAAGCTTCATGGTTGGTTTTTCTTTTTAATGGACATTATTTTGACAGTTGGGAAAGAGACACGCACGAGTTCGGGAAAGATAAAAAAAAAGCACTAGTATGTAATAGCCCACTTCCCGAACGCTATACGTCCCTGCAATACACCACTTTTTGAGCAACTGTATTAAAAAGGTTCATTTCAGCATTAATGCCAGACAGATGCTGTCTGACGCTGGTTTTCTAATGAACCTTTAGGGAAAAGTGATGGGGAGTACACACAGTTTCAACATACCTAATACATACTTTTTATACTTATAAATAAATAAATGAACTAGTAATCAAGAATATATCATTACAAAAACAAAAAAGAATAACGAAAACAACAGTCTCATCAAAACCTGTTGTTGAAAATTTAATTTTGCAAGTAGTTAACATTCATGCAAAAGACGAAATTTATTCAATTTGCTTTATACGGGAGGATTAAAAAGCTCAGTTTAATTTTGAGTATTATTTTCAAGATATTATTTAAGTTAAGACTACAAGTAGTTGGTTTGCAATTGCATGTAAATACGTAGCTCCGTAGCACTCTCGTAGCACTTAATGACCATCTCGTAGCGAGTCGTAGCAGTTTCATAGCAGTCTCGTAGCTTTATTTACAGAAAGTTGCATGTTTTCGGTTACCACACGAATTAAACTAATCTTGCTAATGTTTACACTAAATAAATGACTTTAACTAGGCTCACTTAGTTTAACCGTTGAAACTACTATGTAAACTAAGTTTGTACTTTTTTCTAAAGTCAGCAGATGTAAATGATTGTTTTAATAGGTAGTTCGTGACAAAATCTTTTATGTGGTCCCATTTATACAGGCGAATTATTAATGAATGCAGTGGAAGCAGTATTCTAAAGCTGTTTTTTTTACCTCACAATAATTGTGATTGTTTTCAGGGCGAGGAGTAAAAATGTATTTTTTTTTATAAAAAAAAAATATTGTATTAAAAGATCACAGTTTAAAATCCGATTTCTTTAAACATTACCAACCGCGGACAGAACAAATCTATATACTAATAATAAAGCTGAAGAGTTTGTTTGTTTGAACGCGATAATCTCTGGAACTACCGGTCAGATTTGAAAAAATTCTTTTTGCATTTGATAGCCCAATTCTTGAGGAAGGCTATAGGCTATTTAACATCACGCTATGACCCTTAGGAGCCGAGCAAAAAGAAAAAAACTCAGAGTGAACGGTAAGCGAATACGAAGTGTTGCGACGCGACGGGGTGGGGGTACAAGAAATTTCACGCGGACGAAGTCGCGGGCAGAAGCTAGTAAATAATATAAACCTTACAAAATTGATAATAACGCAACGAAAACCACAAAATTGCCTATACAGTTTCATTTCAAACCACACGAAATTGCTCGTGCATTACATCGGATGTTTATATATATTTTGTATGAATATTATTGCATTCAATTCGGAAGTCAGTCGGCTATCGCTCTATACAAAATACTGATATTCAACCGCATCTGGTCGGATGGGCGCTGACCCCAATATACTTTGTCAGAGATCTGAAATAGAAATGTCGACATTGTTGCGTTGTTTCTTTGCAATTTTATTGGTTTTGTGACTGACGGTCCTAAAACTTAAACGATACTCAAATTCGAGCTATCTTTAAATGTCTTTCTGTTGCAACAATACAAATAAAATATATAATGTCATCATCTACCTAGCCTTTTCCCAACTATGTTGGGGTCGGCTTCCAGGCTAACCAGATGCAGCTGAATATCAGTATTTTACATGGACCGACTGCCTATCTGACCTCCACAATCCCGTTACAGTAAGACTGGTTATCAGAGTTTCGGGCTTCTGACGACTCAGAACGACTGTCACCACGAATTACAGCCGGGACCAAAGATTTAACGCGCTTTCCGAGCCACGGAGGGTTCTTGATATGTGAAGATGGTCCCATCCACGGACCAACCGCGGCAAGTGAGCTTAACCTGATCGATCGAACCCTGCGGCCACAAGCCCCTCTAAAAAAATAAAATATATATTATATTCCGTTTGGAAAACAACATGTTTGTTGTGTAATTGGAATAGAAGCTATATACGAGAATATTTGTCGTAGTAGTAGGTACCATTGAGATAGCAAAAGTTCCGAATATAAATTTCGCGCATTTAGTAGGGTGCGTCTGATTTGAATTTCGATATGTTTTAAGCGATTTATTATTTTTTATCAAAATTTCCGTTTTTATTGTGCCAGTGTGAAAATTTTACTTGGAATGTGTAATATTTATTGACAGATCCATTTCTTTCTACGTTTTTGCCATTGCCTATACGTATCATATAAAATTAATGATACAGCATGATCCATTACAATCAAGATGTGTTTTAAATTTCTGTTGTAAGAGATTCGAAACTAGCCCAATCCTAAGTTACCGTAACTTCCAGTCAAAAAGAATCCTAAATTATGTCAAATATCCAAATATCAGACAAATAATCGTAAAAAATTGTTTATTATAACTACTATAATAGCTGCACCCCGCGGCTAGTTTTACCCGAATAAGTCTCGATCCTGTGAGAATATCAGGATAAAAAGTATTTTATGTCTTAATCAAAGTCATGGTCTACCCATGAGCTAAATTTCATCCAAATACCTGCAGCCGTTTTAGCTTGAAAGCGTAACAAAGAAACCTACAAAAAAATAAATCTTTTCTCTTTATTACGATAATTAGTTTTTTATACAATGGAAATCTAAGACAGGGAGGTTTAACCTTAATAAATATTATTGCTTCACTAAAACAAAATAATAATAATAAACCATTTATTTTCAGGCAACAAAGACTCATAGATACATACCTTAACCTAAGCATACATAATAATATAGTAACAATTTTGTTAGTAAATAAAACTTAATAACTATGTTAGTATCACTTAATATCACTAAACAGATAACGCCATCCACGAAGACGCGCCCCACCCTAATCGCTTACAGTACAAGTGTGAAACATTCCGCTAGTGTTTTAGTTTTTTCGATACACAGTAATAACTTATTATATATATAATAGTGGGTAATTAGTGTGTATCAAAAAACTAAAACACTTGCGAAATTAACCAGCGATAACCACTAGCGACCCTTCAAGTAGGCCCTAGAGCATTCCTACGGAAAGTAGGTTGCCTGGAAAGTATTAACTTCCAATTATGTAATTGACAAAATCCATCATCTTATAACACTTAAGTCGAGTATTATGTAGTACAAGATCCTGACGTAATAAACTTTCACTCATCGGCTTACCAAAGGAAAAGTATTTTTTTATTATCAACCGTAATGTGAATGAAGATGCCATAAATGGGTTGCCTTATAAAACCAGGGCAAGGCTCCCTTTTCATTAAAATTATGGTTCCAACCGGGTTGCAGTAAGGTCGAGAAACAGTTATGTATAGTAACCAAAATTTATCTTGTTTCTTTTTCTTCTGAACAATTCACGATCAAACAATTTTCATAGGTACACAAATAAAAAAAAAAACAACATAATTTTACAACACATAAATTAATTGAGGATCATGGCCTATTTTCATTGTATTCTCTTTGTAATGGTTGACTTTCAAAAGTGTCTATTTTTGGTTTACTTAAAATAAACCGACTGACTTAGACATAAGGTAACCTATTCGCGGTTTGCGCATTTATGATTGATAAAATTCTTAATTCTTGACTTTCAAAAGTTTTTGGTCGACTTAATTTGAACCGATTGACTTAGGTTCCCATTGGTCAAATGGGTTACCTTATGTTTAGACATAAATAAAATTCTTATTTGGTAAAACGATGAGTGAAAGGAATGTAAGACGGGATCTTAGACTATCATAAAACTGCTCGAATCGTAAACCCAGTTGCTATGATATCGAAAATTCAATTCAAACAAAGCCGGGGGCCTGTTAACAGGTGCTGCCTGATTGATCGGCCGACCCGACGATAAGACGACTAAGGGCTAATGAGCTTATAACTGCTTTGATAGATAAAATGGATTTTGTCTGTCTGTTCTGTCTATACAACGTTATACACGTGTCTAGTATTTTTATGTAAAGAATCTATGTACAAAATTTCAAAACTGTATCATGAAAAATCACAGAGTTATAAGCTTGTTAAGTTACCTGTTTGTCCGTACAAAAACATGCTAACCCGCGCCGCTCGCGCCGCGCCGTCTTGCGCTCATTGATAATAGTACCTAGGTACCTAACCATTCGGCGCAAGATTGGATAACCTACTAAGTCTCGCTCGGTGTCCCACTTATATCCTTTTTTTGGGATCCTGCCGTTTTGCCGAAAAGATTTTGCCAAAATTTCACTACCCAAACAAATTTTCGCAACCTTTTATTATACCAACGCAATGTTTGGAATAATTTTAGTATGCACATTTTCATTTGGTCAAATTTTTACTTGGCAGAATATTATTAAGGATAATGTCATTTAGGCATTTGATCTTTAATCAAATGATTTATTACGGCAAACAATCTTTAGACAATAAACGTTTGGTCAAACGATTTGTTATGACAAAAAATATAAAGGCATAAATAAGATTTTTTGAGAATTTTTTTTTTGGGAATTAAATAATTAAAAAATGCAATTTTATTTTAAAATAATCATTTATTTAATACAAAATATTTGTAACTTACTATTTTTTTTTTTTTTGCAATGGACATTATCGAGAACCGAATTAGTTACGAGGATAATTATTAAAAAAAAAATGCTTAGGTTAGGTTAGGTTAAAACTGTGACCTCCTACGCACGAGCCGAGCGAGCGAAGCGAGCGGTGCCGCGGCAGCGGCCGGAGAGTGCCAGAAACGACTAAATTATATAGAAAAAAAATATGGAAAAAAGAGATTATTTTTAACAGGCTATCGAGGACCGAATTAGACGAGGTTAATTATTAAAAAAAAATGCTTAGGTTAGGTTAGGTTTAAACTGTGACCTCCTACGACTAGATTAAATAGAAAAAAAAAAACGAAAAAAAGTCTACCCGAAACTGAACTAGTTAGACGAGCTTAATTATTTTAAAAAATACTACCAGAATACTTAACATTATTATTACCTGTTTAGAATTTGTCCCAAGTGGAAAAAACACCCTTGTAATAAAACGTCTTCAAAGTTAGATCTTATGCTTGAAATGGCTGCCTTAAAACTGCGAAAACTGACGATACTAAATATTTGGCAAATGTAATTTTGCGTAAAATGAGTTATTCCAACTGAAATATTTGACTAAATAAAAATTGGTAAAAGTACTAGTTGGTAAACAAGTTATTGTTTAAACGTTCAATTGCCAAACATTAGTTTTGGGTTACAATTATGTGTGAAGAGATTTTTTGCTAAGTAATAATTTGGCAAATAAAATTATGCGGAAAATTGTTTGGGAAGTGATAATTTGGCAAAATCTTTTCGGCAAAACAAGGGAGACCCCCGTTTTTTAATATTTTTGGGACAAAATAATTAACATTGGGTAAAAATTATTGGAATCGATGCAGTTACCTATTCTGAACGAACTATATTCAGGTTTCGCATACCTATACTAAAAATAACGTTGTATATGTTGTTGAAACGTATTAAATTTATTTATACAGGGTTACTTGTAATTCGACTTTATACCACGTATATCCGTCGGTTAAGGTTTAATAAGTGGGTAACATAAGAAAACTAAAAAAAAAAGGGATTTTGTTAAAAATGCGCTCTTTTCTTTAGTTTCCCGTATGTCATTACTTCCCAGAATGTGATCCTTATATAGGACACTATCGAGTGGTGTAATAATACAATATGTTTTTTTTTTAATCAAAATCAACGGGTTCGATTCCTGGCTAGAAATATTGATTATTCAAAAATCCAATGATGCAGTTTTAGTTTTCATCAAAATCGAGCCCGCGAATCCTTTGAGTACTTTTCGCTATTCCTCATAGTTTCGGATTTGGCCATCCACGTCCACTTGAAAAGTTCACCCTTATAACAATAAAACTATTCTAAATAATTGGTTTGTAGGTAGCAAGTTAAAACGTTTTCAATGTCGAGTTTCCGTTACGCAACTTACATTGTTCTTGAAACCCATCCCTCGTCTATCATATAGCTACCTACTGCTCGAATGTGTGAAGTTTCAAACATAATTAATGAATTTAGACTCTTAAGGCCGCGTCCTAATCAAAAGCGAACATCGCGCATCGTGCGAATACGCGATAGTCGCGTTCTTAAGTAAATTTTTCTTCAGTGAATCGTGTAATAAACGCGTGGTCCCGGCGACTGAGTGCATATTCCGGTTTCTTGAACATAAAATAACATATGAATGCGCCAAGTGCGTATTCGCCCGACGATCAGTTTTGGTTAGGACAAGGGGGAAAAATGTGTTGCCAAAATAGTGATAATACCATTATAGAACAAATATAATACTGAATCGAAATAAAATAATAATGTTTATAAAACCAGTTTCTATAAACTCGCAAAATATTTTAAGAACAACGAATATAAATACTGTTTTCGGCTGATGGCAGGCCATTATTTATAACTCCGCTGTAAAAATGGCCAACATAGGTATTGCAAAAAATATAGTAGATAACTACGTATAATCTTACAGAGTCAATGGGATTAATTACGCAGAAAGAGAATCTTTTGTGGTAAATCAAATCTTTTGTTCGGAGATCAGTTTTGGTTCTAAGGCTACGTCTAGTTTTATATTGCAGCCTTAAATACTTAAATACGTATAAGTATGTTCTTGTGATTATTGTGGTACCCTGCAACCGTGTTTTGGATTAGCCAGAAGGAATAGTAAAAGGATGGTTATTTAAAAAAACTTTTTTACAAAAAAAAAACAACCGACTTCAAAAAAAAAACTACAATGTGTAAAATAACTTTTTTTTGTAAAAATGATTTTATTTTTCAATTTTTAGATTCTGACTTGGTGACAATGAGACCACCTCGAGAGCATACCCTTTCAAAACCGTAATATCAACTGCTCATCACATGTTACAAAATATTGCTTTTCCCGATGCTGAGACGTTAATTGTTGAGGAGTTTTCCTGGTCAGAACCAGGAGAACTCCTTAACAACCACTCACTATACGCATTGTGATGAGCATAAATTGCTTAGCAACCATATTAAAGTAATCGAATCGCAACCCGTGAAATATTTATCATTGAGTAGTTCCGATGGCAATCTGTGGTCTTCATCATCAGCTCCACTTTACCAAATGATGATTTCCAAGATCAAATGCTCAACTTACTTTTAGCCTATGGCTTTGCCTATAAAATTTGAGAGTTTCCGTCGATTTCCATGGGATCCTCTCATCAGATTCCAACTTGATGACAATGGGACCACCCCGAGAGCATACCCTTCCAAACAAAAAAATAAAAATAAAATAGATCCAAAATTGACGGAGAAATCGGTGAACATAATTTAAAAAAATAAAACATGCATAAAGTCGAACCTCCTCCTCCTTTTTAGAAGTCGGTTAAAAATTGTAAAGTTCGTTGATAGACATATTTTCAGGCAGAAACAGATTATTCAAGCACAAAAAGTCAACAGCATAGCTCTTAAAATATGGCGAAAGGATCTGAATCAGGCTCGGCGGCCCAAAGGAGCAATAAATAAACGACTTAAGTTTTGATTCCTGCTAAACCTAATTAAGCTTATAGTTACTAGCCATAAACATAAAGAAAACCAACTTCTTCTCGTTAACCAACTTCTACACAAAAAGTGTCACTTTATTAAATTCTTACGTTTAATTTCTCCCAGTTGCGCCGTTATTCTTCGAATAACGTGGCAGGGATCTTACCTGTCACGTTTATTTATTAGTCAAGAAAGGTCTACGACATACACAGTGTCTACTTAGGTCTTATAAATGTGTCTCAGTCACCAAAAGAGAAATTAACTAGAGAAAGATCAACTGCTTGTTTACTATTAACTAAATTAAATTTTAATTGAAAACATCCATCGCTTTCTTACTAAACTTCAACTACTTATTATGTAGTTATAAGAACAAATAAGTAACCGGATATATTATATCCGACGACCCCGGTTACT
Organism: Oligia fasciuncula; assembly: GCA_963082905.1. Lineage (NCBI taxonomy): Eukaryota > Metazoa > Arthropoda > Insecta > Lepidoptera > Noctuidae > Oligia > Oligia fasciuncula. Next base: position 5,944,072 of record OY720395.1, on the reverse strand, counting down.
TATTTTCTTTGGTGAGCGTACCATGATTTTCTACACTGATTCTAGGTTTTAAGTTTATTGTCTTTGTATAAGCTACTACAATCTGTCAAATTTATTTAACAGATTTTCAGCTTTATTGCTACAGTATAAGGTCCAAAGTGGATTGGGAAAATTTGACAGTATCGGGTAGCTCTATGTGCTTGATTTCTCTATGTAGGTTTGTCAAGGTTTGTACAAACACATTTACACGTCAATAATATTTAAAAAATTGGATGAGGTCGGCGTTTCCTATCTGATCTACTCTGAGAAGAAAGGCCGAAACAAAGTCAGAGATCACAGTCTCTTTCAGAGACCATGTAGACGTGTGGTCTGAAATGGTATTTTGAGGAAAGACCCACACAGATAGAGTGAACCTGTCCAGACGGTGCACGCGTTTGTCAGTAATCATGAAGTGAGTGAGTGTAAGTGATATAGTAATGTATTAATATATTATGAAATATAAACTAAATGTAGTCCAGCGAAAATCTAAAAATCTAACAAAATAAAAGGCTAACACGAGATGTGACGATATATTGTATTTGTAGCTTTTACAATAATTAACTATTTACATTTGGTGCTAAATTAAATGACTAAAAAACTATGCAAATAAATACAAAAAAACAAAAGGACACTTAGGCAGCGAAGTACTCGCCAGCATCGCTGTCATCCGTTAATGTGCCCAGAACACTGGCAGCTAAATAAAAATTTGGTAAAAAAAACTTTTCCAAATACTCCTCTTTGAAATCTCCAAAGACTAGCGACATTGCCAAGTTGAATGTCAATACGTGAAACAATGGACCATTTCCAAGAAATTTCCTTGAAAAGGAAAGACAAACTGGGATCCCTAGGACCTCTCCATCTCAGAATCAGATTCAAATTAAAAGTAATCCAAAATACCCTAACATTATAACTATTAGTAGTTAAATGTAACTTTAAATGTAAGTAGGTAAAGTCACGAGCATAAATACCGTACAGTTACCCAAAATTCATAAGCGTTTATCTCGTAACAATTTTAAGAAAAGACTATCATTATATATCAAAAGAATATCATAATAGTATGGTCCTGAAAACGGTAAAGATAAACATGGTGAGAAAACCATGAAGAAACTAGAACTAAAAATTCGAAGACATGTGACATCTACCACCCGCACTGGGCCCGCGTGGTGGAGTACGGCCCACTCCTTCCCACCGAGAGGAGGCCTGTGTCCCAGCAGTGGGAACAGTGTAAGCTGATCATGTGTATGTGTGTATGGTAACGATAATACTCTGTTCGTAATACCGTAAAACTTTAAATGTAAGTAAACTTCAATTTACACACACACAGACCAAAACTCAGTACACATAACATAGAATAGAATGGAATAGAATACTCTTTATTATGTACAAAATATAAGTTACAAACCAACAACAACAACAAAAAACAACAACAACAACACAACAACAACAAAAGCAACAACAAACAACAACAACAACGACAACAAAAATCATTAACATTAGATTCCCAAAAGCCCAGTTGAGATTTCTAACATGACAGCTACCGCGCCTACTTTACAAGTAAACTTATGCAAAATATTTCTTCGCTGAGTTATTGTTTTACCTCTGTGTTTTGCTATCTTAAGCGTCAATATCTTTACCCAAAACTTTGTTTTACGCCATTCATGACTTTACGACCACACTTTAAGATGCTGGCTCGGTTTCATTGAATTATGTATGCTGGTATACCTCTGTTTATACAGATTTTGTTGAGATAGTTGCGTCATTGAAGTTCGAAGTGTGTTTCTGCATAGTGTTTCATTTCGTTTACAGTTAGTTAAGGTTTTGTAAAAGTAGGTTGTGGGTAAGGTTTCATCATTTCAGCCGAAAGACATCCAATTCTGGATATACGTAGTGTGTTGTGCAATTGCGTGTTGCGATGTTATTGGCTGGTTTCACACACATCCTTCGCTACGCATCCTCGCTCATCTCTGATGGAAACGTAACCTTATTATGTCCTATGTGAAGTACCATATTTAAAGTTCAAAGCAATTCACTGCTATTATGGATGATCACGAATACGAGCTATGGTGGCCCACGGTAACCGAGATGTAGGTCGTGGGTTCGAACCCAGGCAGGCGCTTTACTTTGTTTAAATAATTTCAGCACTACTGCTCTCAAATCGGTCATTCATCACCAACCTACACCAATGAAATAAATGCCGCCTTTGACCTTTGATGAAAGCCGTTAAAGAAAACAAAAAGTTTTAAGAAGGCACAACTGTTCGATTTAGGCAACCATGTATCCGATTACTCACGCTACCTGCAAAGGTTTTTTTAACCCCAAGCCTTACCTAAAACCGCGTAATCCTTAAAAGCCTTTCCTTACTTTGTAACTGTATACAGCATGTTTAAACGGTGTTAACTGTATACAGTGTGTTTTCTAATGTCTTTTTCCTAACTTGTGCTATAGACCTCCCTGGTCTATTAGTTGCAAGTGTAGGGAACAGCTGATTTTTTTTTCGCGATTTCATGTGACCTCTTAAGGGGTCATTGTACTTATTATTTTGAACAACTTTTATTACGGGACCAAACATGAAATCGCGGTCCCTACATTTATGTTCCCATAACTCGTCCAAATGTAGGAAACTGCCGATTCTTTTTTCGCAATTTCAGGTTTGGTCCCATAGTAAGTTTTTCATAGTGATAAGTACAATGACCCCTGAAGAGGTTATCCATTAATTACTGGACAAGTGGAGATCCTGTATATTCTTTAAAAAATATATATTCTACTCATTTTCTACGATGCTTGGATGTTTAATAAACACGTAAACTGCAAAGCATTTCGCACAACACACTGTGAAGTGTCTCAAAGTCAATCTATTCAACTTCCCGTCTATATCAAGTACAGTCAGCAACAAAAGTCGATTAACACTCCAGTTTTTTTAATCTCAGTTATTGAGCAAAATATTAACACCAGTTTTTTTAAATCTCAGTTATTGAGCAAAATATTAACATTAACAACATTACAACAATATTATACAACAACAACAACAAAATTATTATTATTATTTTATTTTTTATATTTTTTTTATTATATGACTTTTGTTGCTGACCGTACCTACGTACTTCTGACAAAATCTCCGATTTCGTATAAAGACGAACTTCGCTTAGTTTACGTAAACATTTCGAACTTCCATATTAATAGGTGAGTTTCGTGAAATATTGGTGTGGGCGTACATAAAATTGATTTATTGTAAAACTTTAGGCCATGTACCGCTTTAAAATGAATTTTACAACCACTTTCGGTATGACAATAGACTGGGAATCTACCTCAAACTGTGCGTTGTTCTATTATTTTAAGTTCTGTTGCTAAAAAATGGCAGCGGTTCTTACAATTCTACATTGTCTTTGCTTTTTTTTTTTTTTTTTTCTCTTGACCTCGATCACCCCTGATTTAAAGCAATGGATGAGGTCTATGATGGAACGAGCGTGCCCAGAAGATACCTGTTCACTCTTGCTTTGAAGGCAGACGGGTTAAATGTGGAAGGGAACACGGAAAGTCTATTTTTTTAAAGTACGTTGGGTAATAGCATTATTGTGCATACTGAAATGTCACTGTCAGTGTTAAAGTGAAGTGGGTAGACAGTCAGCAGGATTGTCCGAAAGGGTTACTGCTGGCCCGGAACATAAAGGCCTAAGGAAGGAACACGGGTGGGTTTTAGTCAGTAAGAGTCTGACACTCCCTTCCGCTCCACCCAGAGCGGGAGGGGTCATTTGATGATTACCCATCCGAAAAAAAAAAAAAGTGGGTAGACAGTTCATACATACCGATGTTGGACATAATGTAAAAAATCATGAGATATTCTCATGATTTAACAGTTACTGAGTAAGTTCAGAGAGGTTCTCCTGGCTAAATGATAATTAGCTGCACGGCTCGATTGAAGGTTAAGTTACGCTTGCCGCGGTCGTTACGTGGATGGGTTCGGGACCATCACTTATCGAAACCTCTCCGTGCCTCGGAAAGCAAGTCATTCGTAGATCGTGGGTAGTGAGAAGCCAGTCTTACCAAGCGGTATCGTGTTTCCCAGTAACTGGGTTATGGACGTAGGCAGTCGCTTCATGTGACATACTGGTATTCAGCTGCCTCCGGTTAAAGCCGACGACAAGGTTAGACAGATTGATTTTAGTGATATTCCCTAAAATGAAGAGGAATGATTCAATGTAACATAGCACCTTAAGCTATATTGTTAACAATTGTATCGATAGTCCAAACACAATACTCGAAAGAATGATAACGCTGTAGCAACAGCTGTTGGCTTCCGCTACGAATCGCTACGATTTTGCTACGCGCCACGTAGCCGATAGCTTGTTACGTAGCGCATCTGCTACGTGGGTTTTGTTGCAAACATTTTAGTAGCAAAAAACACTGATTAGCCGTTTCTATTAGGATGTTGTTTTTTTTTTTCATTGTTATTTTCAAAACATCAAAACCTTACTGTCAACATTCCGTTTCATTTACATTACGAAGTTTTAATGAAAACTAAATAATTAGTTATAATATTTGGTTAGTAAATATACTTACACCATATCCATTCTAGAAGAGAGAAGAGAATAATATCATTCCAGAAATCCATTCATACTATGTGTGATTGAATAATAATAACGATTTCTAACACAATTTCGCTAATTACACGCTAAAATACGACGAAACAAAGTACAGCAAATGAAAACCCGTTTCTTAGGCTTTTACTGATACAGTTCAATCATAGTTAATTAATTATAATATATCCATATATTAGAAGAATTTCTAAAGAAGAATTTAAATGAATAGTTATTGGAATTCAAGCCATGATTTCAACTCCATTTCTAGTTTGCTGAGTTAACATTGCGTTGAATGAAGTTTTAGAAATCCTTCAAGATATCAGACATTGATGAAGCTTTATTAAGCCAGTGGAGGGATATACTGAACTCCAACTTTAGGAACTGTATAATTTATGTTGTATACAGTCTGTTGGGGTGCGAGTATTTTTATTACCATGTTTGCAAATCGGGATTATCAAAAAGTGTATAAGCAATAATAAAGAAAGACAGAAACATAACTGTCTCACTTTAGTGGAATAGATTTGTTCAAAGGCATACACATCTTTCATTAATTAAAAATTAAAAACCTAGGAGTAAAGATTAAAAAAGGAGTAAGTTTAAGAGAAGAAGCAGTAAGTTTATGTATGTGTCGCAGATGGATTGCTTAATGAGCTGTTTTACATAACCGCTCGCTGTTTTACATAACATTTCCGTTATTTGAAACAGCTAGCGGTTATCTAAAACAGCCGATTCGACAACACATCTGCCACAAATGTATGATTAAAATCTGTGGTTAAACCAAAAATAAGGTTCCACACAAACTATACGAGAAAACCGGTGATCAAACAGACCTAAACACTGAAAACAAATGAATTGCCTTGCACTGTAACAAAAACGACCCATCGTCATTAATACTTGATTGTCTCCAGCAGATTTATTCGTGCATCGAGAAAATTGTTCACGCAAAGAAAGAGCGGTCGTGTAGGCCGTTTTAATTGACGTACAGTTTACACAGTGGACCGATAACTGCACGAGATTAACCTATTGATTTCCTTTTACAGGCCGTGCAAAAATATGGGGACAGTTACGAGTTGACAATGCAATCTCTGAAAGAGACTTTTATTTTAGCTCGAGGATTCATATCGAGCTGCGAATGTGGAAAATCGAAAACAGTCACTAGAATTTTGTATTTGACACCCACTTTTCTTGCTTCACAACTTTTCTTTCTTCACAATTTTGCCGACTATCATAGATAATATCTACGGTATATTAATAATAAATATAATAAATTCTATGCTAAAACAGTAAATTTCATGCAGACGAAGTCGCGGGCAGAAGGTAGTTGGTTGTAATTTGACATTTTAGCCGACTTAAAAAAAAGGAGGAAGTTATCAATTCGGTTGAATTTCTGATTTTTTTTTTACCAATGAATTATTCTGCAGAGAGAACTTTAACGTAGAATCAAGTAGCTATAAAATAGTTCAGGGTCTAAGCGCCAGACTAAAATACTTATACCTATGTCTCGTCAATATCACATATTTGGGTTACGTCCTTCGGTACTCAACCCAAATGCAAATCACTATTGGCTAGCACCACTATTAATAACATCCACCGACGGGCGACTAGAATCAATTCTAATTAGTTGTAATTTTTGACGTTCAAAAGTGCCTTTAATGTGCCTATTTCAAATAAATGATTTGACTTTGACTGACACCAAATGAACAAACAACATCTCGCCTGTAATACCAAGGGTTAAGCAAAGGTGCGCCCTTCATTTCGCCAGTTGTATTAAAGTCCAACAGGAGGCAAGCATATTGCCATCAATCGGAATTCCTGCAAATGGAAAAACCCAATTTAACACTTTACCTGACCCGGTAATCGAACCCAGGACTTCATGATCAGAAGTAGCGATTGCGTTGACAAGACCATCGAGGCAGTCCACCAAATGAAGTTATATAGAGATAATACTAATAGCTAATAGCTTTAGAGAGTTTTTATTTAGAAGACTGTATCATTACCTACGCTAAATCAAAGCTTTTCATTACATTACTTCTATTCCCTACCTTATTAGAAATTCTATTCATAACTTAGAAAAAAGGTCAAATTCCTTCATCCAAATTCTTCGAAAATGTTATTTTAAGTCCCATTCATAGGAAGGAAATTTTAATTTAAGCCCGAACCAGCCGCCGACAAAAGAGTTAAATAGATCGCGCCTCTTTAGATCGGCGGCTTTCTATAAATTAAGCCTATATTATAACAGACTATTTTTATAGCTCTAATCTCGGGAATTTTAATGGAAGTCGTAATTTATCGAGATTATGCTAATAAGTTTCCATACTAAACATGGTAGGGTTTATTGCGTTCAAACAAGCAACATTTATGATTTACTGCGAGCTATTTCAGAAGTTCTACACTAGTTTCGCACTCAAGTGGCGCATTCATGAGTAAATCATGAAGGAATGACGCAACCAAAAAACAGTCATAAATGTGTATGCGTCGCATTATATACATTCAGCCTGTATTGTCCCAATGCAGGGCAAAGGCATCCCTTTCCTTTTTCAACTTAGGTACCTCGATCCTGAGCCAATATATTAAATAATAGTAAAATAAATAATATTTATATATTATGCTTTATGGTCATAGCACACGTATCAAACCGGAAAGGGATCGGCAACTCGAGCCGTTCAGTATTCTTTGTATGAAATAGCAGTAGGAAACCGCAACGCACACTAATCGGAATCGTAACGTAATAGCCTCGCCTCGAACCGCGGTGCGGTGCGTTACGGCTCATAGTCCCCGCGCTTACGGCTCGTCGTCCCCGCGCTTACGGCTCATAGTCCCCGCGCTTACGTATCTCCGTACCCGAGTTTACGTCTCTTCGTCCACGCTTGCCCCTCTCACCCCTCCGGCCTGCCTGCTGCACCATCAACCAGCGGTCGGCGAGCCGTAAGCGCGGCGTCGCCTAGCCGTAGCCGAGTCGACGTATCGGAGCTTCTGATCCGCTTTGGTTACGTGCTTACGTTAGGTTGACGCCTGTTTGACGGCGAGGCGAAAGGCGATACGGTGCCGATCCCTTTCCGATTTGATACGTGCGCTATGATCTTTTCCTCGTCCGAAGAGATTAGCATTGGACACTTGTAGTAGCACATAATTTATAATGTCGCCTCATAAGCCATCATACCATAATCAGCCTATAATGTTTCCACTGCTGGGGCACAGGCTTCCTCTCTGTGAGAGGAAGTGGGCCGTAATCCACCACGCGGGCCCAGTGCGGGTTGGCAGATGTCACATATCTTCGAATTTTTGGTTCTAGGACATGCCGGTTTCCTCACGATGTTTTCCTTCACCGTTTTGAGAGCAGTGGTGATGAAACAATTTACACAAAGTAAAGCGCCTGTCTGGGTTCGAACCTACGACCTACAACTCGTAAGTCGCGGCCATTACCACTTGGCCACCACTGCTCTCTCTTATGTTGTTTATTTACGATTTACGTTGTTTTCTTGTTACTTATAAAACTATAAGATAATATTGTGCTGAAAAGGATGCAATCGCATAGTATGATGAAGTTACCTTCATCGACCGCATCAGGAAGGACCTAAAAGGAAGTTGGAAAGGAACTTGACGAGGAGGCGTCACAGGTCATGGTTTTTTTGGTCCGATTTATCTGATATAATATCTGTATATAATTATGATAGAACTTCACTTACAGGTAAGTTCGTTTAATCACTAATTATACATAATAAAGTTTGTTTGGTCTTTTCGTCCGAGATGCACAACTCATCAAACATCACAGGGGCAATTCTCGTAATTTTAAGAACGTTCACAGTCTGATCTCAGTCTCAATCTGTCAAGTGTTTGACATTTGAGTGTTTTGTTTTTTTTTTCTCTTTCTTATTTTTTTTTGCGTTCATGTTCTTTATTGCGTCATATTTACCGCAAATAAACGTATTTTATTTCTTTCTATTTGTTACGAGAATTGGCCTTCAGGTTACAAATTGACTCTCAGATTTAGTACTTAGAAGATAAGTAACATTTCCTCAATCCACTTCCAGGAACCTCTCATTTTTATAGCAGACATTACAGTACATCATTTGCACGAAAACCACTCCAAAAATGTTCTATTTTGCTCAGTGCCCATATAAAATCGTTTGATTTAAGTAGTCAGTATCCATTAGAAGTTTACGATTTAGCTTCGATGGATTTACGAGGCTTTGGAAGTAGACTTACCAACGAATTCAATTAAAAAATCTATAAGGATATGAAGTTACAATATTGGTGGACCGAATATTTTCTCTTAAATTCATGCGATGGGTTGTTATTAAAGTGATAATTTTAACCATTTATCCGCTAATATTATTAAGATTTTTTTATTATTATTGAAATTACTTTGAACAGATCTTGTAATGAACGTCTCAATCGTAGAACCAAAACAGAGTAAGGTCCTTTGTGCTGTCAGCGGGAATGTCCGAAAGGGTTACCGCTGGCCCGGAACATAAAGGAAGAAGGAAGGAACACGGGTGGGTTTTAGTCAGTAAGAGTCTGACACTCCCTTCCGCTCCACCCAGAGCGAGAGGGGGGTCATTTGATAATTTCCCATACGAAAAAAAAAAGGTCGATTGTGCACGGCACGGTTTCTTTACGGTACGGCGTATAAACCGCGCCGTAGAAAAAACGTGTCTGTCAACAAGCTTCCATAGTGATCCATTCACCACAGACTACCGTGCCTACTCACGGCGTATAAACGTGCCGTAGAAAAAAGGTGTCTGTCAACAAGCTTCCATAGTGATCCATACAACTCTGACGACCGTGCCTACTCACGGCGTATAAACGTGCCGTAGAAAAAACGTGTGTGTCGATAAGCTTCCATAGTGATTCATTCACCACAGACTACCGTGCCTTCTCACGGCGTATAAACGCGCCGTAGAAAAAACGTGTGTGTCAATAAGCTTCCATAGTGATTCATTCACCACAGACTACCGTGCCTACTCACGGCGTTTAAACATGCCGTAGAAAAAACGTGTCTGTCAACAAGCTTCCATAGTGATCCATACAACACTGACGACCGTGCCTACTCACGGCGTATAAACGTGCCGTAGAAAAAACGTGTCTGTCAACAAGCTTCCATAGTGATCCATACAACACTGACGACCGTCCCTACACACGGAGTATAAACGTGCCGTAGAAAAAACGTGTCTGTCAACAAGCTTCCATAGTGAATTCCATTCAAACACACGGCGAATAAGCCGTAGTTTTTCACGGTAAGAAAAACGTGTGTTACCTACAAAGGGCCTAAATATTTATTGGGACTCGCCGATGTGGCGGCACTAGATGCGACTACACACTACGGGTGGTCGCGTCCAGGGCCTGGCATAAACTGGCACTCCTCTGCGGTGCCACTTTGTGACTTATTTTTATTTCTTTTTAAGTCTTTGTTTTTGTATGTACATACTAACAATAGTTTTATAAGGTTTTTGTGTTACTAACAGTATATGGACTACGTCTGAAATAAATGTCTTATTATTCTTATTTAGTATCAGGTTTCGAAGGATGCATGACCAAATTACCTATACGCAGGAGTGTTTGTATTATTATTTTAGATTTTCTCGTTTAGTCACGACCATTTAAAAGGATACCAACGTGGAACGTGGTCAGTTTTAAGTTCTGTTCTGTAGGTATATTCTTGACATCCATACTAATAATATTATAAATTTGAAAGTAACTCTGTCTGTCTCTCTGTCTATCTGTCTGTCTGTATGTTACCTTTTCACGCCTAAACCACTGAACAGATTTCGATAAAATTTGGCATAGAGATAGATTGCATCCCAGGGAAGGACATGGGATAGTTTTTATCGACATACCTCGCGTGCGAAGCCACGGGTGGAAGCTAGATATTATAAAAAAAATGGTTGCCTGTAAAGTCGGTTTTACGGGCGAAGATTTTACGTGACAACGACCGATCATCCGATCATAGTTGAGTGGGAGAGAGACGCAAGGCATTCGGCGGGCCTCTCTCTCGTTCGGTGACTCATCGTAACGTTACCGAGCGTTACACTTTTTCATAAGTGACTCCCAGTCGCAACCTAATTTAAGACGTTGTCACGTCAAAACTGTACTATGCAAACACCGGGTTTACCTCTACCCAACCAACCATATCTAGTAAGTGCAACAGTAACCTTTCCGACGATCGACATTTACGACTTGCGCGGGATGAAAAACACCTGGTACGCTCTACCTTTCATTCTAAAATATTACGAAAATACGCATATTTTTGTAGAAAAATAGTCTAGTATAATAAATTCAACGAGTATTTTTGACTTATCGATTTGAGCAGAGACTAAAATTACACTTTTTATGCTAAGGAGTGTGGTTTTTTTTTTTTTTTTTATCCATATTATAAACACAAGTTATAAAATTATTGCAATGTGCGCTTACAATTTGATAGTTAATGTGTAAATGATAAAACTAAACACTAATAAAAAGGCATGAAAAATAAAAAAGAAAAACAAGAAATTGTTAAGATACCGTCTAAGAGTTAATAATATTACGTAGCAATATCCAAAACAAAAATAGTTTTAATTTTTTTGTTTGCTTTCTTTATTCTGTAACTTACCTGGATCAGTTATTTTTTTGATACTTGTGTTTGATTTAGGTGTCTCATTGATAAATGAACCAAAAATAACCAAATCAGTATAAGATATCTATTGTACTGAATCATCGGACAGTAAAATTACCACAACATCAACAACAATGACAATTCAAGGAAGAGTCCCACTTTGTTGTGACTTTTAAATATAGCACACCTAACAAATAACATCACGCCTGTTTACTCTGAAGGAGTAGACAGAGCAGTACGTATAGTACACCCATATTTCATCAGTTATGTTTAAGTCCTACGTAACAGGGGGCGAACCTATTGCCATCAACCTAGCACGAATCCAGGCTGATACCCAATAAGAAATTCCTGACAGAAAAACCCAATTAGCTCAATATAAATCTATAATCAAGTTCCCACCCCATTTATTCTCCCCACAACAATGCACTATCTACACAACCATTTCAACCATAACAGGCACAAGACGACAAAGCATGAGAGGCACATTATTCCGCGTCAAACGATCGCAGAGAACCCCATTCAATAAGCGGCGCGTAATCAATCTCAATCAAGTACAGGCAAAGAAATATCTTTACAAATTCGAACGACAATAGTTGGCCTTTTCAGGAACCGTGAGCACCTTGCACGATTATTCTGTTATGGAGCACTTTTGTTATATAAGTGGCCATTGAGTTTGTGGCATAATCGGCCTATAACGCTACCACTGCTGGGACACAGGCCTCGTCTCTGTTAGAGGAAGCGGGCCGTTATCCAACACGCGGGCCCAGTGCGGGTTGGTAGATGTCACATGTCTTAGATTTTTTTTATTCTAGGATATGCCGCCGGTGTCCTCACGATGTTTTTCTTCACCGTTTTGAGAGCAGTGTTGATGAAATAATTTAGAGAAAGTAAAGCGTCTGTCTGGTCGACTCGTAAGTCGGGGCCGATTCCACTGGGCCACAACTGCTGTCTTTGAGTTTGTAGATAGAAATAGTATTAGGAAAAAAGACGCTTGCGTTTTTAGGGCATCCCGAACGCATTGAAGTAGGTTCAAGAAAATAAATAAAACCACAACTAACATCAGGCATGTGCAGAGGACAGAGGTGTAAAGTGGTTTAGACTGGTTTTCCACTAGAGATGAGCGAGGATGCGTGGCGAGGGATGTGTGTGAAACCTACCAATAACATCGCTTCGTTTTCATAGCTTGAACTACTCGTAAGTTAGCGTTGGTATTGGTTAGTTTCTCGCAGTTTGTTGCGTGTTTGACACGACGAAAACAAAACACAATCCCTTCCCGCCAGCAGAAACTTTTCGCACTCTCCAAGTAGTGAGATCCTGTTAGTTTAATTAAATAATAATTATAAAGACAAAACACGATCTCTAGAATAGTTTAAATAACCAATTTAACTTTAAATCCAAACGCTTAAAACCAATACTGACACTGAAAGACTTAACTTGAGACGAAGCTGTTTGTATTTAGATTAACTTCTGGAAACGTAGTTTAGTTTTAATAAAGACTTGCCGTATAATCTAAGTGTTATTGCTCAATTAAAAGTCAACGAGTTTTCATAGCTTAATTACTTAACTCTCCTGCTTCATTTTTAACCGACTTCAAAAAAAGGAGAAGGTTGTTTGTTTTATGTTTGTTACCTCAGAACCGTTATTTATAATCCGATTTGCAAATTTTTTTTTTGAAAGGATATACTTTCAGATTAGTTTCGTAGAGATTTTATCAAAATCGGTTCAGTATTTTGGTAGGTAAGGTATGTTTAGGTCACATCCGCAGCATAAGGCGGCATACGAATATTCACAATTTACATTACACAAATTTCACAAATACATAAACATAAATTCTAATTTATACAACTTATAGGTACTCTAATAAACAATTTATAAAATATAGTCTTTATACCCTATGTATACGAGTTAGAAACACCACGCTGCGCTCTATAACTCAAGTAGCGGATGTTGGAGAAAAAAATGGTTGCCTGTAAAGTCGGTTTTACGGGCGAAGATTTTACGTGACAACGTCTTTTTCTCGGTAGAATATTTATTGATATGAATATAATTAAATTGCACAATAGGAACAAGGAATTAAATGAAAATAAGAACGTAACGTTACCGAGCGTTACACTTTTTCATAAGTGACTCCCAGCCGCAACCTAATTTAAAATAAGAACGTAACGTTACCGAGCGTTACACTTTTTCATAAGTGACTCCCAGCCGCAACCTAATTTAAGACGTTGTCACGTCAAAAACAGCCAGGCTGAAGTGGGAGTGGGCCGGACACGTCTCACGAATGCACCCGGAGAGATGGGCAAAGATTGTCACTCACTGGACGCCTGAGGCAGGACATCGCCGTCGAGGTAGACTGAGGCGAAGGTGGCGTGACGATCTAATAACATTCGCAGGGCCAACATGGCCAGAGATCGCACGAGACATCCCGGGAGGTCTGGAAGGAAAAAGGGAGGCCTTTGCCCAGCAGTGGGACACAAACTAGGCTAACAAAAAAATACCCTATGTAAAGGACGAGAAAACCAGGAACAGTGGTGGGCCAGTGGTAACGGCCGCTACTTACGAGTTGTAGGTTCTAGGTTCAAACCCAGACAGGCACTTTACTTTGTGTAAATTATTTAATCAACATTTGCTCTCAAAACGGCAAAGGAAAACATCGAAAGGAAACCGTCATATCCTACAACCAAAAATCCGAAGACATGTCACATCTACCAACTCGTACTGGGCCCGCGTAGTGGATTACGGGCCACTCGCTCTCACAGAAAGGAGGCCTATATCCCAGCAGTGGGACATTACCTATACGCTGATTATGTTATACCCTATGTGTTGTATTTAAGCAACAAAAAGTAATTAACAACAAACAAACGTGGTCTTTTGATCCACAACGAACTTATGAAACTTAGATACACGAGTTAGTCAGTGACGTTCGCTGGTTTGAACCCTTGGCATTTAAGCTTGAATGTGGGTGGAATAGAAAATATGCACAAGTCGAGTTAAATATTGTCTTAACGAAATGCTACGATACACAGTATGAACCGTAATTAAGGTTAGCAATTACCAGAGGGTATCGTCCCACGCAAATTGAAAATGAATTCATGGAAAAGTTGTTTTTGTAACCACCTACGACTGACTTGTTATAATATAAATTTGAATAATTATATTTCTCAGAAGACATAGCCATGTTAATTTGTTAAATTTGTTCATTTGAAATAGGTATACAGGTGATGAAATTCCGAAAAAATAATTAGCTTTTGGGTTGGATGGGCATAAGTCATAAGTCATTTATTTCATAGGTAACAAAATACAAATACATAAATGTGTTGAAAATATTATAGCCATGATAAATAAAATAACAATAAAAAAAATTAAGTACAGAAGCACATCTAGCTACCCGAAACTGTCAAATTTTCCAAATCAACTTTGAACCTTATGATTTAGCGATAAAGTTGAAAATCTATTAAAGAAATTTGACAGAGTGTGGTAGCTTGATGTGCAGTTGGCGTCTGTACATATATTTAAAATAGTTATGTCCAAAGTTTAGGATATTAATGGTAATCAGTACCCACATTAATTTTAATTCATAAATGGATCTATTTAAGAATTCAAGCCATATGAGCTATTTTTTTTTATAATTTCACGATTAACCTCAAAATAACCTTGCACTATAAACTCCAGCTACTTTGGCTACTTTACCCATAAAACTAGATATAACAGAAAACAAGTTAAGTGCACCATCTGTCATAACATAATAACATTGTTACGAGTATCTTTATGGACTAATACTTGCTTCTTATGAAAAGACCGAGACAGTCCCCGACGTTTAAGGGCCCTGTTGAGTGTTATAGACTCTAATCAAAACGTTTAGAGCATCCGGCTCGAAGGACCAAAAGATGGCGGGCGTCAGTTGTTTAAAAATACTTATACTTTAATGTCATTGGCGAAGGTGAAGGGCAGACATGCGTACATTATCTGAGTACCTACAGTAAGAAAATAAAGACATCTAAAATGAAAACAATGGAAATATTAATATTTGTTAAAAGAAGGTATTAAAAAACAGCTTTACATTTACCTTTTTATCTTTGTGACACATGTAGGTATACAAATATTATTTATTCAAGAAGTATTATTTGAATTTCCTTTTAACCTCCATTTGATCGGAAATGTTTCTTCCATTTTTCCTATAAATATCAATGTGTTTAACGTAGAAGGTCTCAGAACCGGTCTATAATGGCCTAACGTCTTCAAGCCTGCAATCGATTTGATGTGCGGTGTGCACACTTCAAGCACAACCTTATTTAGGTCAGTTCAAAATGTAGGGTAAGCTTAAAATGTAGGTTAGTACTTATAGCATCTCCCACTGTTTTGGGAGATGTGCCTAAAGCCCTTAGTAAACATACGTTTTTCTTGCCGTGAAAAACTACGGTACATTCACCGTGTGTAGGCACGGTCGTCGGGTTGTATGGATCTTGATGCCTTTTCCGAACTATTTTTGGGGTCGGATTCCAGTCTAACCAGATGTTGCTGAATACCAGTATTTTACGTAGAGTGACTGCCTATCGGACCTTTGTCTGGGTGGCAATTCTCGTAATTTTAAGAACGTTTTTTTGAAAATTTTTGACATTGATTGTCGCTGAGAAGAGATTGCGAGTAGCTTTTGAACGTTTTTAAATACACGAAATTGGCCTTCAGATCTTTAATAATAGTCAAAAATTGTATCATGACAACTTGCCGTGTTTACAGCTCATGAATCGGAACTCTGCGTGAGCTTTAAAGGGGTCGGACAGACCCGAAACATTCAAGCGAGTACTAAACATACTTAAGCGAGTTTCGCTCGCGCTGCCCATGACAACTAACTCAGGAGATGCGCAAACTGTGATTAATAGTCGCATGACTTCCTTATCATCAGAACAACCATTGCCGCGTCCCGCATTTGATCTGATTTAGCCTGTCCCTTGCTACCCTCCCCCAGTGTCGTCCTAAGCCCAAATCCGTACCTCACAGGGGGTGCCCTTAGTGTAAGTGTATAGCCGCTTAAAACGGAAAATAGTGGCCACTATTATCCGTTTTAGTGATTATAATAAAACTAAACAATTTAAAACTACCGTTTATACTAATATTAACGTATAATCTTGTGGAGCACAACTTAATGTGCTTATTTTCTGCATTTTCGTTCTAAAATAAAAGAAATAACCAAACAAACGATGAGGGCGCCACTGTGCGCTCGGTGCAGCCTTAATAAGTTTTATGGAGGCCTTAATTTATTAAGGCACCCACAGGTTAAGCAGCTAACAACCCCCTAGTTTGACAAAAAAAAAAACACTTCCGGCGTGATTTTCGCATTAATGGGGATTTTCGCAATAAAAACCAGAAACAGTCATAATCATGAACAAACCTTTAAAGGCATATAGGTATTATAACAGAAATAACTCGAGTAAAACCAACATCAAAAAGCAAGCAATTTATTAATAAAAAATGCTCCCCACATGTGGGTGTATTTGATGTTCTTTGGTTTCATCTGATACGGTCCGATAAAAATAATGGCTTGTAATGTTGAAAGACGGCCTAACTTTATGGAAGCACATCATGTATTTTTTATCAAATTTCTATTTGATTACACTCTGTAGGTACTGAAAATGATTCATGTGTGGTGAATGAGAGAGAGTGAGCAGCAATCCACCATTGGCGGGCCCAGTGTATTTCTCTCTTTGTAATGTTGGTACTAACGCTGAATCACAACATTAGGTTTGGGTACATTATTTCTTTACCTACGTACGTTGTAGTTTCTAGGAAGAGTTTTAACCTTTTCACCGCCACACGTCAAAAAATCAAAAACCGTGGCGGGCTGGGCACATTTTGGTTTGTCATCTATACATGACTGTGGCGGTCAAAAGGTTAATCAAATTGATCTTCAACTTTTTTATAATCATAAAAAAACAACTCAACTGAACCTTATCTAAAAGAAAATAACAATAGGTACCTACAGTATACATACAAAAATTCGGACACGAACATCGTTTATAAAAATTGAAACTAAAATTCACATTTATAAGATTTTAAAAAGCAAACAGTGTTCCAAAGTTAAGATTGAAAAAGTGAAAGGAATGTCTACTTTATTTTCATAAAACATGGCTGGTTATAGAAATAAGGCGTATGGGTTATATTAAAGCCTTTACGTATTTTGGTAGGTATCTACCCCGAGGCGAATCTATTGGTGAAAAGGGTTCACGAGCCTTCGTCAATGCTACGGTGCGTTGTGTTGCCTCTACTTATTATTCTAATATATAAAAAAAATTAGAGCCAAATAAAAGATTTTATTTTTTATATTAAATAAGAGGTTTATTTAATTTTTAATATAACTTCTGAATGTTTTGTGAAGTCTCCATTTGAATAAAACGAAGCGATAAATTCAAACCAAAATGTTTTGAAAACATTATTTACTTATAAACGAATGTGTTTGACATTCGAAATTGAAAATATTCAAAAATAGAAGTCTTGTGTTCAAATATACCTACTGAATTTCTTTGTCAAGTTATTAGAATATTAATTGAGACCTTGAGACCTACTTTTACAAAATAGACCTTTATTATACACCGACAACTGACAAGTAATAAAACCGCATCCATCCATATTTGTAACAATATGCCTCTACATTATTTCGCACAAAAAGCCTTCAATTTATTAACACATCCCATCTAACAATATTTTTTCAAGCATAGTAACCCTGAGGTGCGCATCACACACACTCATCACAGTATACACAGATACAGAAGTTCAGCTTCACACAACGATCGAAAACATTCTTTTTGCTTTTAATAGCGCAAGTGGATGATGGGATGCGACGTGGTGGGCCGGGGCCGTTTCACGCGGACGGAGTCGCGGGCAGTTTAGAAGTTTTTAAAGGATCGATTAAATGTTTCCCAATCACAAACTAATTCAAACGAATGCAGGGTGCGAGTGCGCTTGCACACGCTATAGGCACAGTCAACTACACATTAGTGGTTACTGCAAATCGCCATTACTGCTACGACATAAAGACGCTGTCAGTGACTATATAGAAATTATCTTACTCCTTTAAATATTAGTGTTTAGGTAAATTATAACTTAGTAAATTAATTAAGGCCAAGGGCCAAGTGTTGGCGGCAGCGACTTACGAGTTGTAGGTCGTAGGTTCGAACCCAGATAGGCGCTTTACTTTCTGTAAATTATATCATCACTACTGCTCTCAAAACGGTGAAGGAAAACATCGTGAGAAAACCGGCATGTCCTAGACCCAAAAATTCGAAGACATGTGACATCTACCAACCCGCACTGCGCCCGCGTGGTGGATAACGGCCCGCTCCATCTAACAGAGAGGAGGCCTGTGTCCCAGCAGTGGTAGCGTTATAGGCTGATTATGTAAATTAACTAACTATATCATAATTCTTTAAACTTAATTGTTATGTTGAATATTGTTAAAAAATCAGTTGTCCTAATAGTAATTTTATTGTAAGAACTCATGCCGCCTGAAATACAGGTTTATCCTAGTACAGGCAATCATCATTATTATACCTTTATTATTTCTAAGATTTATACTGTAGGTAAGTATTTTACCAATTTTTATATTTTTATAAATACCTATTTATAATTTGTTACCAATACTGTACGTTCAAAGTACATGAAGCGTGTCTTGGGTTAATGGAGGAACACCAAAGGAAAGACCGTTCTAATACGTTTATTAATCCTTTTATTTATATGGAAGGTGTGTTTATTAATATTACGTGAGACGTGTGATCCCACACAAGGCTAATATAGTAGTACAGTTCGCTTCACAAATAAGGTCCCCCCCTTGGTATTGACATCAAACCTATTTAAGTTTTTCGTAATGTAACGTAAGTGGCGTGTTGGTCTAATGGTTAACACTGCGGCTTGGCGATGCGGTGGTCACGAGTTCAAATCCGCGGATGAGAAGATTTCTTTTTCCTTTATTTTATTTATTTACCCTTTTTTTTAGTTTCTTTATTAGGTGATTTTCGTTAATTATTATTTAAGAAACCAAATGGAGGTTTGTAATAAAAGCTAGGCATTTTGATAAACAATATTCATTTATTTTTCTAATTACATTTCTAGGACTTCATGGAATCCACTTCCAGGTTGAGTATACAGTTTTCTATCTGTGTTAAATTGGGGTTATTTACTTAGAATATTAACTAAACACAAAATAGATACCCTGGATGAGGTTTAGAACGTTTAACATTAGATAAAGGTTCGTTTATATATATATTTATAGAAACATAACGACAATAATATTTATTTATTTAAAGTTGTGAAAACAGTTTTTTTTTTATATTTACTTATCGGAAAAAAACCTTTAAAAAAAAAGAAATTTTGTCTTTGTGTCTGTGAATTACAGAGGAAGAATCAACATGCTAAACTATAATAGTATAGCAATATACATCTTTCTCTTTTATCACATTTTCTAATAACCCTTATTTAACACAACATTAGAAAAATATGTGAGGTCAGATGGTGCATCGTTAATACATTACAAGACTACTTGTAAACCAGATTATCTGGATTGATAATAATTATAAAGGTTGTTTGTTTTTGATTAACTACGAGATAATGATCCCACAAATTTTGGGTATTATTAATACTTGCTCATATATGTTCCAACGCAATTTTATCCGATACGTTACACAATCAATCTGCCGAGTAAATTGCCTTATAATAACGGAGAGGATGTCACAGTCTATCACTTCTTGAAGTTTTGAAGGGTGCCACTAAATGAGCTTTCACAATATTACGTTGTCGCTCCATTTGTATTTTCTCTGGCCTTGGCGATCACATTTCACATCACCCGTCGCTTGATACCTTTGTATCCATCTACGAACTGTTTTTCTCTGCAATGAAAATAATAATATTAGAAATACATAAAAACATCCAACTAGTAAGTAATAATGCAACATTATTGCAACAATAAATAGGTAATATGTGGAAGTATAACATAAATCTTACCGTTATGCCCATAACTCGTGCTATTTTCTTTATGCTTTGTTCCTGTTCCCAGATAACAACAATTTTAGCCTTCAAAAAAGTTGTTAATCAAACCATACCATCGGTTAATAGAATCAACTGGTCAAAAACTTAATAAATTTGATAATATTACGACGAAGATAATTACACACAAGCGAATCGGCACGAAAACGAAACCATTTAAAAAATAATTATACCCTCAATCACAGTTTACTAAATAAAGCGAAGAAGTATTCTAAATTCAACCTTAACTCGCAGTTCATACAGCAGTTAAGTTTCTGAAGTAAAATGACGGTAGTGCAACAATCGGAATCAACACATTATATTCAACCAAACAAGAAATCTATGCTAATTTCAACCTTATCTTTTAGTTAATTGAGGAGTTAATGCGTATTGCATTTTGTAAAACTAAGGTATTAAATATAAAACGAAAGTTGAAATTTAAACCTTATTATCTAGAAGATTAGACCGTTAATAACCTTGTTCGTTATAAGGAGTAATAGGTACTATTCCAATTTTCGTTAAGGTTGACAACTGAGCCAATAGCCTAGTAGTATAAGACACGGTCTCGATGATCGGCTGGCGCCTGGTGATGCGGGTTCGTATCTTAATCGCACGCAAAGTGTCTTTTTGTAAGTTATTCTTGGTATACGGTTCGGCCAGAAGGAAGCCGAAAAAATACCTTAAAGAATTATTAAAAACTTGAATGAAACTTGCAAATAATATCTGATTCGGACCGTTGGATGCGCTCGGGCAGAGATGGGTGCGGCGGCGGAGGAGGGAGCTGCTCAAGGCTCACGTGACGCGCCAGCGCCGCCGCGCCGCCGCCCGCCGCGTCGCTCGAGCGACGAGCGACGGCGGGCCTGAGCGTGCTCGGGCGATAGTCTTTAAGTCTTGGGGGGGTTCCATTTCTCTGACGCTGACTGTACAGCCACTTGACCGAAATCAGGGTTACGGTGTTTTCGCTCAATGTATGAAGCTGACCTTCTGTTAGTACTTATCTATTCGTGCTTTCACATGCGGAACATAAGTACCGGCATTGCGTGAGCAATCTATTGACTATGTAATTTATATCTTCAGGGGAATTTTCATGCTGAGACTTTATTAGGCCAATGATGAAACTCTTGGGAGCTCTACAAGGTAGTTCATAAAATAAACCGAATGTGATCTAAACAAAATTACACAACACGCATTGAGGAGAGTGTAGGTCACAAGGTTCTGTTGATATATTCTGTAAAAATCGCACCGTGAAAATTTTGGTGAAGTATAAGTTACTTAATTACCTTGAAGTGAGCTGTCATTAGTGTCAATCCCTAGCATCAGGTGGAATGACAGCTCACTTCACACCTAAGTTTTCACGGTAATATTTTTGCAGAATTGACCAGCTGAATAAGTCGAGGAACAAGTGCATTTAATTTCAATAGAACTGTCTTTATTTAAATAAATTATCCTATTTAGTTTGTGTTACATAATTTTTTATACGATTCTGAATTTCCGACATGAGCAAAGAGGAACATGTTATTTAAAGACAACAACAAATAAAGAAGAAAATTTTAAGACAACAATAAAACATAAAATATATGAATTGAAAAAGTTTTTCTTAGGTACCTACAGACGCCAGCACATCAAGCTACTACAATCTGTCAATAGATTTTCAACTTTATCGCTAAAGCATTACTAGGTTCAAAGTTGATTGGGAAAATTTGACAGTTTCGGGTAGTTTGATGGGCTGGCGTCCTTTCTGAATTTATCTTGGACATTGCTGATTTCTAATTTCCGATTTTTTTAAAGTGAAAATTTCTTTAAGCACATTCGGCATTTTTTGAGATGGGAAAAAATCATTGAACCCGCGTCACTGTTACCGTAAGCGACACCGCGCGTGTTTTGTTACACAAACACATCCGAAGAGTCTTATACTCTTCGGATGTGTTTGGCTGTCTACGGGATGTACTCGGTTTTAATGTAGGTAGGTATATCCGTTAAGTCAGTGAGTGATGGCAAAGTATTCTGTTTGTGTTTTGTTTTCACTTCTGTCGGCACTCCCGGAGTGCCACTGTTTTTTTTTTTCATATTTTCTTTCATACAAATTTTGTCCTGGCAATATCGAACACAACAATTATAGAATTATCCAATTTGGTGCAGTCATTCGGAAGTTATGCGCGTATAGCGTATATTCTGTCGACTTTGCTTTATACCTCATCATCATCATCATTTCAGCCAAAAGACGTCCACTGCTGGACATAGGCCTCCCCCAAGCACTTCCACTTCGACCGGTTCTGTGCTTCTCGCATCCAACGGGTTCCTGCGGCCTTCACAAGGTCGTCGGTCCACCTTGTGGGAGGCCCTCCAACGCTACGTCTTCCGGTACGTGGTCGCCACTCCAGAATCTTTCGGCCCCATCGGCCATCTGTTCTGCGAGCAATGTGCCCTGCCCACTGCCACTTAAGTTTGGCAATTCTGCGGGCTATGTCGGTTACCTTGGTTCTCCTGCGGATCTCCTCATTCCTGATTCGATCACGCAGGGAAACTCCAAGCATAGCCCTCTCCATTGCCCTTTGGGTGACTTTTAGCCTTCTTATAAGGCCCATTGTGAGCTTTATACCTACCTACTATGTAAGGAAGAGCGAAACTCCAAGTGGAGGACTCTTTTTATACACACTAAGTGCCGTGGCAATTACAGCTGGAAGAACCATTAGTAGGTATCATTGTCGTCCTTCTTTCGTTTCGTTCTTATTCTGCAAATATGAGCATTTTATTACTATAATTATTTTTTTTCATTTCTCTGTGCCTAAAGAATCGACAAAAAAACATGCAAGATCCAAGAACGTATCTCAGACTCTTCCTGAATAATAAACTGTAACCTGACCCCGCGTCCAAATGAAAAGCGATCGTCACACAAATAGGTACACGATCTAAAGGTCGCGTTCATATACCTACCTATCACTTTGTTCGGAAAACCAAAAGGCGCCCTCTGTCGGTGCGACTACGCGTTCCGGTTCACCGAACAAAAAGTGACATATGAACGCGACAATCGTGTAGTCGCGCGACGATCGCTTTCTATTAGAACCCGGCCTTATGATAACGCAAAAGCTTATCAGTTTTCCGCCACCATTTTCAAAGTTAGGCCAAAGCACAATCTTTTCTTATCACCCTTTACACAAGAAACTAGTGCCACCGTCTTGAACTAATCGAAAGTTGCTTAAAATATCTTTTAGGTCCTACAATCTAGATAAAGAAACACGAAGAATTATGCCCGTTTTCACTAACACTAGGCAACACTTAAATAAAATCGCGCTGTTGAATTGTCAACGCTCGGCTTAACGTCGAAAATTGAAAATACAAATGTGGTATTTTATTTAGGTGTCACCTAGTGTTACTAGAAAACAGGCACAAGACTTGCCTACCTATAGTTCTTTGCGAAGCCACATTTATGTATCAAGGCCTGTTTAAATACTGAGATAAGGCGTATCTGAAAGGCATTCGCCTACTTTGGAAGCGAGATTTGCCTGTAGATTATCGTGAATAAGTAGAACGCCATAGAAATTCATTAGTGGAGGGACATATTTTATGTTCTGACCTTACAGTTATATTATTTTGTGCGTGTTGTGAAGAACTGTAGTGCTATTCTGTAAACATCTGACCGTGAAAACTTAGGTGAAGTGAGCTTAAAGTGACCTGTCAATAGTGTCAATCCATAACATCAGGTGGAATGACAGCTCACTTTAAGCTTACTTACAGAATCTTACAGAATAGCACTACTGTTAATCCTTCATTTGTTTCTGGCGCAAAAAGAACAGCAACTCCATCGTGGTTGTCTAAAAACACTAAAGGATTGTGTACATAGACAAGATTATACCTAGCGTATACCTATTAGGTGTAGGTACCTACAGGTGAAAAGCTACAGACCATCAAACCGAACTACTTCCTCCATGGGACCAACATCGAAATGGCGAAAAAATTATCAACTGTTTCATACAAAACTTCGATAGATACCTTTCAACTCAAATGTGCAAATACACAGCTGAGTAAGAAACCTACAGCGAAGTTTTTTGTCAAGAATGGTGGCGACAATTTTAATCAATATCCTCTGCTTGTCTCAATCCACTACTGGACAAAGACAAACTCAACGAGGATATATAGATATATTTTACATTTATCTAGGTAGGATTTGCTGAACTGGGCCTTTTTGGTGCAGACGTGAGGCACAGTTTCCTGCTAATTTCTTACATCGGACTTTACACTTTTTATTTGATCGTTTTTTTTTTTGTTTTTGTTATTTCTTCATCGACAGATCACCAGAAACTAGAATGGTTTAGAGCAAGAATCCTGTTCAATAATGAAATGAAATTGTTTTTTTCTAATTGTTTTGTTTATTTTAGGATAACGGAATCACTTTTACACATCATATTATAAAAACAAAAATAAAATAAGCTAGATGAGGTCGACGTTTCCCATCTGCCTACTCGATATCAATCTCAGTTTTTGCCGATAAGTAGGTACCTAGGTACCTACTTATCGGCAAAAATACTTTAGTGCAGACACGAATTAATAGAGTTTCTACACAAACTGCCAAAATATACCAAACCATGCAATGTACTGAGTTTGTTACAATACTGCACAGATACCTACTGCTAGTAATGTTTTAAGTTCCAAGACTGCCTTCAACTCAATATTTAGGTATTGTAGAATATGTTCCGATAACAGTCCAAATAATGCTTTGAAAGTGAAGGAGGATATTCAGGAAAATGCAACTAATAATATAAATGTGAAAGTTTGTATGTTTGTTACTCAATCACGCGAAAATGGCTAAAGAGATTTGGATGAATTGGTTAGGTTTTATATCCACGTGTAAAATAGCTTATAAATTCGTGTGCCGCTTTTAGCGGATTATACATGTCTATACCTACTAATCTATACTAATATTATAAAGCTGCAGAGTTTGTTTGTTTGTTTGTTTGAACGCGCTAATCTCTGGAACTACTGGTCCGATTTGAATGATTCTTTTAGTGTTGGGTAGTCCATTTATCGAGGAAGGCTATAGGCTATATAACATCACGCTACGACCCTTAGGAGCCGGGCAGCGTGTGACACCGCGGGGAACAGCTATACCTAATAAAGCTGAAGAGTTTGTTTGAACGCGATAATCTCTGGAACTACCGGTCAGATTTGAAAAAAATCTTTTTAGCTATAGGCTATTTAACATCACGCTATGACCCTTAGGAGCCGAGCAAAAAGAAAAAAACTCAGAGTGAACGGTAAGCGAATACGAAGTGATGCGACGCGACGGGGTGGGGGTACAAGAAATTTCACGCGGACGAAGTCGCGGGCAGAAGCTAGTACCTAATAAAGCTGAATGGTTTGTTTTTTGGTTGAACGTGCTAATCTCTGTCGGATTTGAAAAAATCTTCATGCACTGAACATACCATACCTATGTGACGAATAAATGGCTTTGTAATTTTTCCCTTCTAACAGCACAATACTGGAGTAGTACCTAATCAAAATTAACAGTATTACAACTGGTATCTAGTAAGATTGGTAGTAACTAGGGCAACAAAGGGTCTATAAATACAACGATAGTAGTAGATTCACATATTGAATGGCATTTTTATGATACAGGTTCTATTTCGTAATGAGCGATAGGCTATATTGATGGACAATATTTTTATTACGAAGGTCCAATTTTATAGAGGGTCTTGTACGATAGGCAGTAGAAACGACAGGCTTTTCACTACAATCTTTAGATCTTTTTATACCAGTAGATAGGTACCTACGTAGTTCGATATCTATAGATACCTACCTACCTTCCTTTTCCCAATAGCCTTCGCTATAGGTTCCATAAGAATATCTTAAAGATAGACAACGAACAAATAATTTTTCGAGATATCGCCAAGCGGTTTTTCGACTCTTCGTGGCCAAAGGATCAGCATTGCTATACAAAGTGGCAATAATCACATCAGATCAATCAGAATCAGATTAATACTTGGTACTTTTTTCACTGAGTAGGTTCTCAGTGAAAAAAGTACCACAAAAAACGCAAGTTTTAGAAACAATAAAAGTATATGATCGACTACAGTAAACAATAACAGAAATATATATGATATTCTTCAGGATATATGCTAGGTTGATAGTTTGTTGAAAATATAAACAACTAATTTGATACGATAGAAAAAAAACATGAAAATACCTCTAAAAACTTTCGTTTTACAATAAAAACCATAATAATATACATACAGTCATTCTGATTTTTGTCAGATTATTCTACAAGCAACATACTAAAAAATTTTTTTTTTGTCTAAACGAAACATATTTTGCAATAACTTACCAGCGCAGCGTTGTTTCATCGCGCTTCTGTTTCTTTTCTATGCAGTCCGACAGTGACCGCGCTTTAGGTCATGTAAGCCCCTTAAGCAACGGGTTTATCTCTTTCTATGTTGCCCTTTCTGGCCACCATACTAAAAGCTTTTATTGTTTTGTTTATTCCGCTTCCAAAGACTGGCTTTTTTTAGGTAGGTAGGTACCTACCTATTTCAGAGACAAGCATGATAAGAAACTATTATAACTAATAATATCATCATCATCATTTCAGCCAAAAGACGTCCACTGCTGTACATAGCCCAAAAACGCCATTTAAACATCGTTATAAAGAAATATTCACAATGAACCATAATTACATCAAAAACTGCCGAACCGGAGGTGACATCTGTCATGTCACCTCCGTTAAAACTAAACAAATACAGGACAAGACAATGTTGACAAGATCTGCCGCCGCTAGACGTGCACGCCTAACACCTCCGGACTCTTCGCTCAGCTCCGCCTCGCCGCCGCGGTACCCAGCCCCACTGTGAGCGCTGTGACGACACCGACCGCGGCAGTTGCGTCGAGCTCGAGCGACGAGTACTTCTCTCCACCCACGACGCCACCACCTGCTCGTCGACGGGGAGGACGCCGGCCGCCGGAGGGCTTAGGACCTCGAGGCCCACCGGCCTCTGATAGGGTCCCAGCTCCCGGCGGAAGTGTGCAGCGCATGAGATGGACACGATCCATCAATAAAAATGTCATGCGCTCATACTATGGGGCTACAGAGGGGGGAAACAATCTGACCGCGTACCGTGTTCGGATGCTCTCTCTGTTTCAGGTGCTTGAACCAGCTGTCAACGTTTCGGCACAACGATTATTGGCCTCCCCTAATAATATATTATAGCTATAATAATCACTTAATAATTGTAAAAACTCGGGAAAATATTCAGTTCAAAACAAGCAAGGTCATTCTCAATAATCTGAGACACCTGCTTTGTTGAAGCATGTTCATCAATATGCATGGGTCCCACCCAGTTGAGGGTTATCAGAATTGTGCGACGGAAAGAAGTGCCCTGCTTAGGTATAACAGCAAATATTTATAGGGAAATCTTTTGATGACGCAGCGAACGAACATGGCGAAATCTTTGAAACTCCATGGCCAAAGCAATAAAGTTTATTATTGAAGTAAAAAGTTTGAGGGTTTTTGTTGAAGCTTTTGGTTAGCTTACCATATCGCAACCTTTAATCGACTTTTAAAGAAACAGGGTGTAGGTACTTAGGTTATTTCTTTCTTTCTGTCTTTAACATTTCAGTGACGTCATTCGACGGAATGTGGCGGCCATCGCAGAAGACTGCAGTGGTGCAAGTTGGTACTGGAAGAAGGCCATCGGAAAACCATAGCTTAGTACCAACTAGTAGCTTATCTAGGATAGTCCAGGAAGCCAAAAATCACAGTGAGTGTGTGTGTGTGTTTATATGTTTGTTACTTCTTCTTTTTATCCCGATATTCCCACGGGATCGAAACTTATGCGGGTGAAACCGCGGGGCACAGCTAGTCAGGAATTAAAACAGTATAGATAGAGGTTCCTAAATTCCTAAACACAAACAGACTTACTTACCTTATCATCTTACTTGCCGAACTTATCCTCAGCTTCAAAACAAAAATCTATAACCAAAAGATACACTCCACCAGTTTCACAGTGGACGTCTGTTTCATCCGCTGTAAGTAATTACATAGATTTAAATCTGGCCGGCGGCGTATTCCGGTGCGGTTCAATTTCCTCAGGAGACAATCGGGAGCGTAACGGCTAAAGTTTCGCTCGGCTGGACGGAGAGGCTATAATAAGCGCTATGATGTTACGCAATTATTGGCCTTTGTTGCGCTGGGTGCTTTGTTTTTTGAGATTAATGTGGTTCAATGATTCAATGGTCTCTCTATCTTGTTGTGGGTAGATAAGTAGGTACTTGTAGGTATTTTCAGGTCGCCGGTCACATTACCTGTTTGCTTTAGTTAGTTATTAGTTTTTTAGTGTAGTTATAATGTTGTATGTATTTATAGTATTTTTATATTCATATTGTACATATTATTGTATATGTTTTTAATGGGCCTTGATGCCTGAAATAAATGGATAAGTAATAATAATAATTACCTATTTAGTGCGTGTATTTTGTAACTGAGTATTTCCTGACAGAATAGTCCAAGGTATTCTAATTTTCTAGAGTTTCAATGAACCCATTTCGGAGTCAGCAGCCTAGTTTGTAAAGTTTCCATTTTCAATATCGAATTGGATATGATGTCTTTCTGATGCTTTTCAATTGTTTCAGGAGACAATCGGGAGCGTAACAGCTAAAGTTTCGCTCCGCTGCACTGGACGCGCGGCTATAATAAGCGGCTATAAGAACTTAATAAGCGCTTGATGTTAGCGAATTATTGGCCATTGTTGTGCTGAGCACTTTGTTTTTTGAGATTAATTTTGTTCAATGATGCAATGATAGTTTTTTTTATATCTATCTTGTTGCATAATATCTGTTATCCTAGAATGTGGATATTTTGTGTTACTAAAATATTGCGCGTGTAGAGTTAGAAGCTTGGCTCTACATGAGATCTGATAACTTTAACAGTGTGAGCCATATGTGGTCTCGTCTTGGCAACATTTTACATGAAAATGTTTTTGGTGGGATTTCTTTGTTTCAAACACATTCCCAACATAATTATAATAATTATAATAATATGCAAAAAATTCAAAAGCGAAAACGAAGTATTAGCGTGGGCAGGAAATGCCGGCCGATTGCTTGCTTCGTCCGCGAAAGTTCACGCGGACGTAGTCGCGGGCAGAGGGTAGTGGATGATGTGCCATAACGCCCACCCGCGCCACAGATATCTAAGGCGGTATTTCCAACGAAATGGTAATGTATGAGGGTAAACAGGAAGACATCATTAAACATGTAAATATTCTATGGAACATGTCGAAAGCTTTCTCAGCCGTGATATTGCTTTAACGTAACACAAATATGAGAATGACGTCACTAGGCAAGTTAAAAAGAAGAAAATGAAGATGTTTGTTGTTTTGAATGATGTGTGTTTTGATTCTCTGAATATGTTTCTATGCAAAGGAAATGAACATTCATAATTATATAAGTTAGATATGCTGCTTAACATCCCATAAAATAACATAACTATAATATGACATAACGCACAATGGTCCACTTGAAGGACTTAGCGCAGAAACCAAACCTAACATAGAACATAATAACATAACATTCACGGATGAAGATATAGACCTATCTACCCCCTTTACTTTTCTTTTATAATAGTACAGACGCCAGCACATCAAGCTATCCAAAACTGTCAAATTTTCTCAATCAACTTTAAACCATAAGCTTTAGCGATAAAGTTGAAAATCTATTGAATAAATTTGACAGATTGTAGTAACTTGATGTGGTGGCGTCTGTATATTAGGATACGTGTGACTTAAGTACCTAGTCCAATAATGCACGGCGTTAAATTAGCTTTATTAGCTACTAACTGACCCGGCTAACTTCGTACCGCCCGGCAGCCGCTCTTTAAAATCTCTTTTATTTATATAAAGAATAATAATATATAGCTTATGACGCTCAAAAATAATGTGGCTTTCTATCGGTAAAAGAATTTTCAAAATCGGTTCAGTAGATCCAGAGATTACCCCTACAACCTCACAAACTTTACCTCTTTATGATATTAGTATAGATTAGGCTTTAAATCACACTATATATAATATAATATATAATCACACTAATATTATAAAGGCGAAAGTTTGTGAGTGTGTGGGGGTGTGTGTGAGTGTGTTTATATGTTTGTTACTTCTTCACGCTCAAATGGCTGGACCAATTTTGATGAAATTTTGTATGGAGGTAGCTGACACCCTGGATTAACATATAGGCTACTTTTATCCCGATATTCCCACGGGATCGACATTTACGCGGGTAAAACCGCGGGGCGCAGCTAGTATATTATATTTTATATTGAAACTTTACGAGGCATTATTGCATCTCCACCACATAAATCTTGTTCTTCACAAACTTGCTTCGCAGATTAAAGGAAGATCCGCTGTAAACATTGCGTTCAGTTGCCTGCAACGAAACACCAACATACCAACACAGCAAGTTTGTGCAAGGAAAGAATCGCACCAAGAAAACGGTTATTTTCTATCGAATAGATATTATTTTAGATGTCTTCCCCGCAAGCGATATCGTTTAAGGTACCAAAGAGGTTATGTGTAAGCCCGAAAACTTTTAGCCGATATTACGTTAAGATTCGGAACACGATCTGCTTGACATAAAAACGCTTTAGCCATACCTAATGCTTCCAAATGTGCTTATTTGTGCCTCAAGTAAAGTTCTAAATAATATTATGTTCATATGAATACGGAGTATTATGTTTGTCGTTGCCTCAGTGATAAAACGCTTGCAAATGTGTGAATTTTTTCCTTGTGTATTTAGTTTGAAAGGTTTTTATTTGTTTTGTTTGAGGAGCTGGGGAGATACATGTTTTGTTATTTCTTTTAGCTCAGGTTTTCAAGTAGGTAGGCCTGCCTTTTTTTGTTCCGGGTTGTCAAATTCTCATGGATGTCACACTGCCCTGCGGCGGGTGGAGTGGTCTGTCAGACTCTTATTGATTAAAAGCCGCCTCGGTGTTCCCTTCGCACACTTGGACCGGGGATCACGGGAACTCGTACGCAGGTAGGCCTGCCTATATCAGCGTAAAGATGGAATGGTAAAACAAAGAGTTCACTGTGTCTAAGTTCAGATAATTTTTGTTCGAATAGATACCTGAAACTGTCAAATTTTCCCAATCAACTTTGAACCTTATGCTCTAGTGATAAAGTTGAAAATCTATTAAAGAAATTTGAGAGATTGTAGTAGCTTGATGTGCTGCCGTCTGTACTTATAGGTACCTCTGTCAGCTTCATGGAATCAAAGCGAAATGTTGTCAAGTATTTTTATCATTCGAGCCTTTTTAGAAAACAAAATAATCAGCGCAACGTGGGCCGTGCGTGCAACTTCAAATTACCTATTGCTCTAAAATAATGGCATGCCTCACTGCTTTTGCATTTAAACGACAACCAACCTGGCCTTTGTCTCTAACTTTGTGTCGATGTTTTAGGAGATGTCTATAGGACCGCTACGGAAGTCAGAGTCAGAATAACAGCGCTGCGACATTTGTTTTTTAAATGTCGCAGCACTATGCTGAGTTATGAGGCTTTTGGCGTAGTATAGGGCTTTGTTTTACATTTGTTTTTATTGTTACTTTTTTTCAAATATTATTTTGGTTTTTTATTTTTGACTGTGTTTAGTTGTTTGTGGTCGAATTATTCCTCGTAGATACACTTTCCTCGTAGAGACACTTTTGAAAAATTTCGCTTCTGTTCCTTATTGATTCACTTTCGTTTAGTACCTACACTAAAGCAGAAAAGAGTTCTTTATGTACGAGTCGCAATAAAAAATAAAAATATACTTTTCCTTTCTTTCTACGCCTACAGTATAAGACAGTGCACACACCAGTGACAAAAAAGTCTTGTCTGTTTTAAACAGAATACTTAGGTTGGTCTGTTTTGCGCGCGATATTGCCTCAGGTTTGCTGTCTGCGCACACCAGCACTCGTACGCACGATGGATTTTTGAACGGTAAATTTTATAGCGCGCACTGGAATTGCAATGCACTGCTTAGCGCCGAAAGTTGAAATTCAGTGGCCAAAAGGGTGCGCGAAAAAAAATCACCCGTGCGTACGAGGGCTTAAACTTTCGAACCAAATCATAAACAGAACTGCTATCTACACAATACTGTTCAATAAGCGTCCTTTCACGTCTAATTCTGCCTCAAAGAAAGACTGATTACGTATTCATAAACATACTGAAAATACAAACAAAGACAAAAATCTCTATCCTAAAATACGGTATCTCAAATGCTAGAGGTACCTTACGTTTTTAGAACTGACGTGTAGGCGTATAAGGCTGCCTATCCACCACATCTTAAGTGGAAGGAAGTCAAGTGGTGAAGCGAAGCTACGAACTTACGTAGGTATCTACCTATGTGTTTATTTTTACTAAAGCTACGTTTTCTGAGAAGGGACGGGAACTGACGTCACTCAAACGTTATTTATGAAAGCAAGTTGCTGTGTTTTGACACCTAGTGAGCCTTTTTGACACCGTAAACTCAAACTCCGCAGCCATCATTTTCATGACAGTTGTCAGCGGCCGTTATGCGACGGACACCGCTCTTTTACGAAACCGTAGCTTTAGTGATGTAGCGGAGCTGGTAAGTTGGGCTATGATGATGTGGTTTGCGAGTATGTAAAAAACGTAGCTTTGTTGAACCCTTTTGCACCAGAGCTTAGGCAAACTAGCAGAAGCAGCTAGGTAGAGGTATGAGGAACAGGTTGTAGGTAAAGTTCATTCAACCTTCATAGAAGACGAAGGATGCTCCGCAAGACGGGTGTTGTCTGGTAAGCAACTGCCCGACGATTGTTGTATATTATATATATGCTAGTTTCTCGGTAAACTTTGCTTGCGCGATGTAGGATTTTGCGTGACGTCAGTGTGATGTGTAGGTAGACGCATGTGGCGCTGTAGGTGCCGCCACACTATAAAAATCAAACGATTTTATTGGTTATCTATCGCCACGTTGCTTATCATCGGTGAGAAGGCAGCCTAAAGTTCGTTTTCGCTGGCAATTTATTCGGTTCGCGCCATGCGTATGCATCGATAATAATGGGTGTTCACTTCCCGTTGCTGAGAATATAATGGGGATAATAAGCGGCCTGTGCACATTGGTAAATTCATTATTATAGCAGTTCAATAGACAAGCTGAGTGGTAATTTTATAATGGAGAGGATTTTAATTAAATTAAAGCTAAAATGGTGTTCCTTTTGGCTTTTGTTGCACAACTGACAGGCCTTGATGACAGATGATTGGGCATAATTTTATATATTGGTGGAATTCTAGTGACTAAAGTGTTATGTATTTCTTTCTAGCTAGGTATACCTAAGTATCATGATTAACATTTATTATCCACTATCACACTGGGTAGTACCTATTATGCAATATCAAGAGGCGTTACACGTAACAATACCTACTTACTTAGGTACCTAGGCTACCTACTTAGGTAGTTAAAAGTTAAACATCGTCATTGCATTCGATGCATTTAACTTTTAGGTACCTACCTACAGAGAAACTTGTAAAAAATATATTAGACTAGCAGCGCCCCGCAGTTTTACCCGATCCCGTGGGAATACGTATCGAGATAAAAAGTATCAAGTGTTAATCCTGGTTATAAGCTATCTGTGTGCCAAATTTCATTCAAATCCGTTCAGTAGTTTTTGCGTGAAAGAGTATGTCAAACATCCATCGATTCATCCTCACAAATTTTCGCGTTTGTATTATTCATATTAAGTAGGATTTATTTAAGCCTACACATCAGTGGCGAAGGTTCCATACAACTCGATTCCTACCGACTTCCCTTTGAAAAATGGCACAGTCAGTAGGTAGGTACCCATTTTAAAGACAAATAATATAATCATATTAAAGATATCTACTCCGGCTTATCAACCTCTTACAAAAATGTTGACCCTCCGTTACTGCTACACATATTACCCTCACCTCAAAAATCTTTGCCTCTCTCGTACATACAATCTACTTATTTGTTTTAAATACTTTACTATTCATTCAACTTTTATGCACAAGCCAGACTTAATTCCATTCAGCATTATCATTCTACCTACGTAAGACCGTAGGTGTTTATTTAATTAGCGAACTAATGGAATGACGTAGGTATTTTCGCTTTAACATTTAAAACTTGCAGAAAATATATTTTGCTCGTGATAATGTTGGACGTGTAGTTGATGTGGGCGGTTGAACTGATACGATAATTATTATAATACCTCGGAGCATAACCACGACTTACATTGTGCGTCATTAAAAACAGAAGGCGTGAATAATACCTACAGAGTGAAAAACCTGAAATATGATAAGCTAAATATGGTAAGTACCGATTTAAATAAGGTGGTTAACCTTTGCAGGAAAATAAGTAGGTTCTACTTACACTACATTCATCAATTCTAATAATAACCCTTTTCTAGCATTATTAATCCCAGCTTTTGCAAGGGTCCGTTTACCATCCAAACCTTGTCCCTTTTCAATATTACTATAGGTACGTAAGACATTAAAAGAAAAACTTATCCATAAACTGAAATTAAAGTTAGCTAATAACCGATGTTAAAATACTTACTCAGGAGAAAACATTGAATTACCTAATCGTTATTTATTGAGAGAGATACCTATAACATGCCATCGATTTTTTAGATCTAGGAACTAGATAGACACCATCAATATCAACAGTCATAAAAATCTAAAACGTTTTCCACCATTGTACCTACCTATAAGTCGCCCTTAAACCTACTCAACCAAAGCAATTCTTAGGTACCTACTAAAAAGCTCGACAGTGCAAACAAAGGATTCGCTTAATGCTCATCTAATCTAACTAAAAACACCGTTTCGTGTAATAACAGTTATACGGTTTAACGGTAGGAACCTACTTGCAACTGGTACAAGTTTAGTAAACGTCACAAAATACAGATAGTACAGAAGGCAATCTACATACAAAGTGCGCTCGAGCAACGCACACATAGACACCGCTCACGGACACGTTATCTCGGACGGGTTGGGAGTAGTGCGAGCGCAGGTGCCATCCGCTTGAGACAAGCGTCTGTGAAGTGCAAAAATGGAGCAACAAAAAAATTGCTATCTAAGATCGATTTACATATTAGTTTCCTATTTTGAATCAGTATGAACGAAGTAACTTTTTTGTAAGGTAAATTCACGCCACCAACAATAGTTGGTGGCGTGAATTTACCTTACAAAAAAGTTACCGTACAAAAAATCATGTTTTCAACTTACGTAATAACGTAAGTTGAAAACATGATTTTTTGTTTGTGTAGATATTGTGTTGTTTTTAGTGTCATTTGATAGGTTTAGGTCTAAAACGGATAGGGCAAAATAAATTGTGTAAATAGGGTAGGTACGGTAATCCGTTTTGAAGTTAATAGGGATTTTCGATAGGTAGTGAAAATTGAAAAATGTAAAATTTTATATGTTTTTGTTCTGAAAACTTTTGTATTGTAATACTATGTTTATTGTTTTGTTTTAATATTGTAGAATAAGCTCAACAATCAATAAAATAACTAGATACGAGTGCCACTACCTACCAAGATAGTTTTTTGTGCATAACCCAAAGTTGACAACCCTAGCGCGACCGCCGAGCGGAGGTATGAAAAGTTCTTCTGTACTATCTGTATTTTGTGCCTTCGTGCTTGGTTGGATAGAAACTGATTTAAATCATTACAGGTTTGTTTAGGTGGATATGGAAATACAGAGGTTTAATTGAATGTACATAGAAGCGCCTAGGGACTTATTTAATGGAATGGGTGCTCTAGATTCTAAAGATCAATGTTTGTCTAAGGGCTGATTGTACCAACGCCAGATAATTTATTCGAAGAATAATTTTGAATTCAAGCCACTACTATCTGTCAAATTTCTTTAATAGATTTCAACTTTATCGCTACAGCGTAAGGTTCAAGGTTGATTGGGAAAATTTGACAGTTTCGGATACCTTGATGTGCTGGCATCTGAACCTAGAGCAAATAATGTTCGTGTAGGTATAACATTATTCTTCGGTCTTTTGTGTAGGTAACTTGCCCACACGAAAGCAAAACTAACTAAGTACTTACCTATGATTTTCCAGAACACGCCAACACTACAATCAAAAGGATCTCTTAATAAACCTTTGTACTTAAGTACAATAAAGGATTTGGAAGTAAGTACTTAATTAAAACAGGTTTTCGCTTCTAGAGGCGTAAGACCTACCTACATATTAATTTTCAAATAACACCTATTCCCAGCTACCCACAAATTCATCTCAATTAGGTACTTGGAACTACTGAATTAAATGTCATGAACTGATTTTCTCACCAACATAACTAGAACCGTCATTAAAACACCCATAACCATAACCTACGCTCAATAAAGAACTACCCACATTCATACACACAAAAATTATATCTATGTACGCAATATTAGGGATACCACAACGTCGTTTCGAAGCTGACCTTTGTATAGCAAAAGCTGAAAGCTTTATTCCCCACTAGGGGTTAGCTACCTTATTCTATTGAATTGTTACGCCCTGCGAGATGGCCCTGTTTGGTATCAGCGCCCGATATTGTATGGACCATAACGCTTGGCTTTCAAACTTTCCGCTGACTTGATATTTTGCCAAAAACTTTTAATATTTTGACTTGGCGGGTTGTAGGTATAATAATATGTGGGTATCTGGGTATCTTCATACTTACTTATGTGGCTGTAGATAAGACGAAGGTTTTTATTAGATTTGTGTAGGTAGGTCAGCAGTAGGTTTTATAAAATGTGATGGTTACGTTCAAATCAGTTGCTTCGAGAGTTTTAGGTCGTTGGTTCAAACCCCGACAGGCGCTGTATTAAAAACGCGTTGTATTGTGTTTGTGTAAATAATTTCGTCACCACTGCTCTCAAAACGGTGAAGGAAAACATCGTGAGGAAACCGCCATGTCCTAGAATCTAAAATTCGAAGATATGTCACATATACCAAACCGCACTGGGCCCGCGTGGTGGATTATGGTCCACTCCCTCTCGAAGTGAGGAGGCCTGTGTCCAAGAATGGGAACATTATAGACTCATTATGCTTAAGTAATTGGTTCACTTGCTTGTTTTATTGTTCTGATGGATCATGTAAGTGTCCAATGATAACGAAGTCACTTACACAACTAAATCTGAATTTTAAGCCAAATACCTACAGCTACGTTAATTACAACATTATGATAAATACAGCAGCACGAATAACGTCTAGCGATTCAGAGTTCTAAGACACAGTTCTTAGTTAATGGTACGCCCCAGGCACCCGTGTACCCATATAACTGTTAAATTGAATGTCTATCTAATCTTTGCCTAAAATTTACCTACATATGTAACTAAATTGAAACCCGAATAGGATACACTTGAGAGCAATGAATTAGGGTCACATAGAGATACCCGAAAGTCGGAAACTAAGAATGCTGGCTTAATTAAATAAATTGTGTTTAATAGACAATTAAATGTTCCTTAAATGAAAGTAATAAAACTTCTTAGTTACTGTAAAGTTATGCTATCAAAAATGAAAAAATAGGACTTTTGTAAATAGAACTACGAATTTTTTGCATCTGTTTTTGCTTTTCTTTCTATTCTGTCATATAAAAAGGTATGTAAACAGCGTTTCTGATGGTCAATATTCATTATTGAAGCTGCTATAATGTCGCTTACACCTGAAGAACCACCACCAGAATCTCACAATGCTGGAAATCGGTCAGAGTTAGTTTGATACAGCAAGGGCAGTTGGTGTATCGCTGTCAACTGTACGAGTTCTCCGACGTTACGAGGAAACCGACTAACCTACGCAGACCAGGAACAGGCAGGGCCAGGTGTAGGTACCTACCACAGCACGAGAAGATCAATACTTGGTCAACACAATTCTTCGAAACCGCTTCCTCACATGAAATGCACTTACATATCAGTTCCGACGCCTCGGAGGAAGTAACCTAAGTGCATGGACTGTGCTAGCGAAGGAGGTGGCGGGACGGCTCAGGGAGAGAGCCTCTCGTCCCAGCCGCCGCGGGAGACGCACCGGGCTTCGGGAGCGGCGTGACGACTCCCGGTCACCGTAGGCGCGGGCCTGCGGGCGGAGAGTAATGGGTAGCTCACCGTCCGATCAGGACCAGGCCCGTGCCGGACGGCGCGTACGTGTTCCACGCGGGCCTCAAAGAGATGTCAGCATCGAGGAGGGGCCCCATAGGGCCGAAGCCTGCTGGGTCAGCGGGATTGTCCGAAAGGGTTACCGCTGGCCCGGAACTTAAAGGGCTAAGGAAGGAACACGGGTGGGTTTTAGTCAGTAAGAGTCTGACACTCCCTTCCGCTCCACCCAGAGCGGGAGGGGTCATTTGATGACTTCCCATCCAAAAAAAAAAAAAAAAAAAGTGCATGGACTGTAAGACGACGACTTGCTGAAGCAAATATAAAACCATTAAAACCTGCAAACGGCCCAAAATTGGAGCGTGGGCATCGTATTTCGAGATTGACATATGCCCGGAACCACTTAAATTGGAGTATTGAAGATTGGTCAAGAGTTAGGTTTCCAGACGAATCAAGATTTATGCTCTATAAGAACAACGGAAGAACAAGAGTGTTTAGAAGACCAGGGGACCGAAGCAAGCATGCATCGAAGAGAAAGTGGCCTATGGCGGTGGATCCGTACTTGTATGGGCCGGAATTTCTACAAGAGAGTCGCACAGAGCTGGTGGTTATAGAAAACGGCACTATAACTAGCGAAAGATACGTGGAAGAAATCCTAAAGGAACCGTTGGTCCATTTATGGTCAATTTGGGAGAGGATGCTATCTTTATGCATGACAATGCCCGGCCTCATACTGGTCAAATTGTGAATGACCTAGAGGTGAATATTAATTGCATAAAGTGGTCAGCATGCTGCCCGGACTTCAACCTAATCGAGCATGCTTGTTTACGTAATTTTTTATTAATGTAATACAAAGTGACACATACATTTTATTATTATTATCTTACATTTAAGGAACATTTGATTTGTCTATTAAACACAATTAATTTCATTAAGCTAGCATTCATAGTTTCAGAAACTTTCAGGTATCTTTATGTGACCCTAATTCATTGCTCTCGAGTGTAGTAATAATTGTAGGATTCAATATTCTGTGAAGGTATGTTGTACCCACGCCTACGCAACGATTTGTTGGAGAATTTGGTAATTATCTATTTCTTATATTATATAGTTATTGACCTTTGACCTTGGACTGCGTCAGCGAATGGTATCCGCGTTGCTGAATTTTGTGCCAAACAAATTGAAAAAACGGTATTTATTGTTTCGTGCTATTTTTGCCATTCATTACCTACTGTATTTGTGTCTGGTGGGCAACTGCCCGATGATTGATGTCGGGACGTTGTACCAATACGATGCTAGTCGCGCGGTAAACTATGCTTGTGCGATGCAGGATTTTGCGTGACGTCAGTATGATGCGTAGTTCGCATGTGGCGATGTAGATGCCGCCACAAGTGGTAGGTAGGTTTTGTGTTGCAAGCGGGCCTTAGTCTACACGATTTGTCTGTCAGTCCGTTTATCTGCCGAATTGTAATGTAAGTACTTGAACTTTATATAAAACGTTACCTTACAAAATTAAAAATGTATCGTCGAATGGTACTTAAATAACAAAGACACCTACTTCTCTGTCAGTTACTTTGAAAAATACCTTATATGAATAAAATACTCTTACTTCTTAGGACCCCTCCACATTATAGATTCACGCCAGCGACGACGCCGCGCGCCGCCGTGCGTGATGTAATTTGTTAACAAATTGATAGGCACCAATATACGACATAATATACATTCCCACGCGTACCTAACTAGTTAATAACATTTCAGGTGCTTGTAAGAGGTACAAAACACGGTGTGACTTGTCTTACTTATATAAGAAATTTCCCAGAAAAAGAACCGCAATAACAAGTCTCCAAAAATTCTGTTTCGAATGATTTAAGTACATAAACCCTATGAGGTAGGTACCGACAATTTGTATCATCTAGCTAACATCGGAAATCAAAACGTTTGAATCTTAAGCTTTGTAATCTTAGAAAGAAAGAAAAAAGCCGCCAATTGCGAGTCGGACACTTTTTTTACTTTATTTTATTTTTGTTATTGTTGATACGAGTAAAGCAGCGAAAGTAGGACCCACTCTGTAAAAAAATTAAGTTTCTACCTATTACGGTGCAAGAGAAGGACGGACGGACCGCGGAGCCTTAGCCCAGGTACGCACGAGCGCGTTTTTCCCGCTGCGATTTTTTTGACATGAACATGATTGAGGTGTAAAAGTGTTTGTACAAACCTAATTACAAAAATAAAATCATTTATTTATCACTTCTTTGCGCCGACAGTTGATAATCCCAAAGTGGGTTTTTTTTAACGCGTTGGGATGCGCTCTGTTAGATTCCCAATGCTCTGCTCAACCCCGAGAGTTGAAAATCCAGTGCGCGATATTTTTACGTCCGTGCGTACGTGGGCTTAATAATAGGGTCCCAGCGGCACCCTTTGGGTACGGAACCCAGTTTTAGGACTTAGAAGGCCAGCAAAGTTTAGGTGAGTCAACGATCTTTTTTTAAAGATATGTAGGTACCTACTTATTTGAACTGTAGGTAAATCCTTTATTTATTGTTTCACTTGTGCAAAAGTAGGTACATTTTCAACCCCAAAGACTGTTCAACACAAACAGAACATGCATGAAAACGACACCTCGAAAAATAGCGTGAAACACATCGTGAGCTTCATAAAATGTTTACACACAGTACAAATTGCCTGTAGTATCAACTGGCGGCGTGCCACCGAGTACGCGACAACGGGAGCTTTCGGCACTTAGCGGGAACAAAACAGAGTGTCAACCGCGACGCTGCGACGTGAGCCGCTTGTGTGAACGGGCTCTTATGTCGACTGTCAATTGAAAACGGTTCATTGAATCAAACTATTAGAGCGCTATCAGAGTTAATTAAATTGTTGGTGTTTGCGTACCTATCTCGTACCTAATTAGACGGCAAACAGTAATTTTCGAACTGTTTATGAAACACGGTCGGTAAAGTTGTGCATTCAGTGCTTGAGTGAGATAATTGATCGGCACACTAATTGTGTAATAGGTACACTTAGGTACAATCACAATCCGATGTTTTTGAAGGAAATTCCTAATCCATTGCTTCATAAGTTTGAATAATTCGTCTGCTCAGCAATGTAAATAACGCAATGAAGACGGCCGAACTGTCAAATGAAAGGAATTGCGATGACTTTCATTTTATGTGTGTTACGCAATTATCCCGCAGTTTTAACTTAAGAATATTACTCAGCCCTTTGTATTCTTAATTAGAAGACAGTTGAGACTTTACAACTCGACTAAGACTTCCTGCTTAATACCTTAAGATAACAGCTAAGTAGGTATAGCATACTAGCTTCCGCCCACGGCTTCACCCGCGAGGTATATCGATAGCTAGATAACTATCCTATGTCCTTCCCCGGGATGCAATCCACCTCTCTGCCAAATTTTGTCGAAATCCGTTCAGTGGTTTAAGCGTGAAAAGGTAACATACAGACAGACAGACAGAGTTACGTTCGAATTTATAATATTATAGTATGGATTAAACACAAATTGCAAGGTTCAGATAGCAAATGACTGCCATAAACAGTCATGACGTGGTCGCAGCACCGTCGAAGTGTCACGACTATGAGCCACTAATTCATTATGCTAACGAGACGCGTTGCCTCCGACGGTGATGGATTAGCCTTTCTCCCCTTCGCATAAACGCGACGACGAGAGGAAATGCGTAAAAAATGGACCAATAACAGTGTATGCAAAAGTTGGGCGCTCCCTCGACGTAAAATATTGGGTTATTGAAATTTTCCGGACCCCTAGAGCGAAGTAGACAAGACTGCTAACACGGCTCCTTCTTACGTAGTGAAAATAGCATTTCGCTGTAACTTTGCGACGTTTCCTAGGAAAATGGAAGTGCTGAATTAAAAATGAACTGTTCTTGCGTCTTGGTTGAAGCGATTCCGCTGTTTTGCATTGGGATGGGTTGGGGTTTTATGAATTCGTACGTGTGCTGATGTAAAGAGATTTCAGTAGATAATTAGGAGATTATTAAACCCTGACCGCCGGTAGCTTGGAGGGGCGCCCGATACCGGTGGTGGGCTGCTATTTTTATATATTTTTAAATGTTTTTGTTGATGGAGCGTAGCATCTTAAAAATTAAACTAACTGACCAAATTCGCAACACCGCAACACGCTCCAAGATAGGTATTGACGATAAGTCTGAAAGGCTGAAGTGGGACTGGGCGGGTCACAGCAATAGGATGCATGACAAATGGGCTAAAGTCGTCACACAGTGGGTGCCTAAAGACGGGAGACGTCACTGAGGCAGGCCTAAACAACCAAACAGAGGAACCTACATCAAAATAATACACCTTCATTTCAACCTCTTTTACAATTTTAATTACATTTTTTTTTTCATTAAATCACAAAATCATTTTAATCCATGATGATGACTAACTTCACAAACTTAAATATTGATTGTTCCTCACACTATTTTCTCTTCCATAATATCTCACTTTTCTCCGACATTTTCATCTTTATGACGTCGTTCCAAGTGCGCCAACATCAGTTTATTCGAATAGAAAGTCTTCGTGCAGTTAGTGACGCTACACTTGTGCCGCCGAACACCAGTATGGACTGAAGAATGCCTTTTCAACGACGTCGAGGTCGAGAACGTTCTCGTACAAATCGAACATTGTAGAAAAACCCCAAAGTGCTTCAGCTGGTGATGCGTCAGATTAGATTTATATTTGTAACTGTGAAAGAAAAAAGAAACGTTTTCTCCGTTTAGTTATTGAGATAGGCGCGAACAAGCAGACGGCTAAAGGTGTTCACATTGAGGTACCTATAATAAGTGTGACAACCTTTAGCCTTCACTCTATGGGCTCCTGCTCACGTAGCATGACCAATTCTATCTCATATTCTACCAAGAATAGACAAAGTTCTTTCCATCCAACTTGACATCTCTTCTGCCCGAGCATTGGGTGACCCGTAGACTCGCGTTTCTATGAAGGTAAAGACAATTTCTTTCCATAGCAACGGGGAGCAAATTTTAAAATCAATATAGATTCTTGTCTAAGGGCTGATTTTTCCATCGCCAAATAACTTTTATTCGAGGAATAAAATTGACGTTTGACAGTTTTTGTATGAAATAACTGTCAAAATATTCGTCGAATAAAGTTATCAGATGATTGAAAAACCAGCCCTTAA
The DNA here is from genome assembly GCA_963082905.1 of Oligia fasciuncula. Classification (NCBI taxonomy): domain Eukaryota; kingdom Metazoa; phylum Arthropoda; class Insecta; order Lepidoptera; family Noctuidae; genus Oligia; species Oligia fasciuncula. The sequence goes on along the minus strand of OY720395.1, from coordinate 5,900,629 downwards.
TCCAACGTGATGTAGACTATTTGACACTTGTTGAGAAGAAAAATGTTTCTACCGATAAATGTCGAAAGTAGAGGAAAATTGGTCTTCAAGCTTGACATCCTTCTCTTCATCGCCATGCTTAAGACAATATCTATAAATCTTTGTACAATCTATTCAATCTGTTTTGTCTATTCTTCCGTCGACTAAACCTGTTTCTGTTGTGGTCACGCTGATGTAGCAACACCGACATCTCGGGGGGACTTTGCCGCTGTTGGGTTACAACCAGCCGATGAGGATAGGTGATGCCGATCCGGCGCCAAGCTAATATGTGTGCGATGACCTTAAGGTGAAAAGCGGGGCCACGGTTTCGTCATCAACCTTAGTATAGTCGTTGTAAATAACAAGCGCAAGTAATATGACTTCTATGTCATTGACATAAGGTTAAAATTCCAATGCACGCGTGCTCGTAAAATACATCAACGACTGATTAAGTAGATAAAAAAACCACATACCCGGGACGTTCGAAGTGGGAACTGCAGTGCGATTCTGTAACCATCTCACCGTGAAAACTTAGGTGAAGTGAGCGTGGAGTAAGCTGTCAATAGTGTCAATTCCTAGCAAAAACAAACTCACTTCACCTAAGTTTTCACGGTGAGATTTTTACAGAATTGACCGGCTGAACGCTATTTAGCTTTAATTAAAAGCCAAAAAGCTTTCGATTCCCAAAGTACGATCAGGCGCACGTCAAAGCTTATACACTTGAACTACGAAAATCTACTGCTGCGTAATAAATCTGTCAATGTCAAATTATTAACACGGACGTACTGCTGACTGTACCAAACGCAAATATGGCACATCGAGCATTAGAAAGACTGTCACACAGGTATGAGTGACAAAGACCATAATCTACAAAGCGAACCTTTTTCTGAAACTCGATGATCCATCATTTAGGCCCGAAATCCACTGAAGCGGAGCTGGGCGGAGCGGAGCGGAGATGTGCAGGAATCCTCCAATCACAGACGAGACGAGTGACGCGATGAGGATTTCAACCATTGTGATTGGTCGATTCCTGCACGTCTCCGCTCCGCTCCGCCCAGCTCCGCTTCAGTGGGGTCCGGGCCTAAGTTATTACATTGAGCTTGTAATTAACGTACCTGCAGTCACAAATGTTACACCTATAAGGCCGTTCATCGCTATGCATCACCATATGCAACTTCAACGTATTTGGCGTGATAAAGGCCTTATGGCACACCTCACATTTTAAGGTTTTCTCCCTGTTAATCACATTTTTCTGATGCTTGTTTAGAGAAAACTGACTCTTAAATGTTCGGTCGCAATGAAAACATTGTAATGGCGCCGATTCACAGTGAACTGTTTCTTTGTGTAACTAGAAATTAGATGGAAAAAAGAAAGTTAAAAACGAATACTCAACTACGACAAAAACGTCAACTAAATAAATCGCAACATCTCCTCTGACACTCCCTTCCGCTCCACCCAGAGTGGGATGGGTCATTTGGTGATGTCCCATCCACAAAAAAAAAAAGAGATTTTTATAGATACATTTTTTTAATTGACGTTTTAGGCGTAGTTGACAAGATATCGTAACAAAAAACGTCGGTTTTTCTATAACCGGAAATACAGTGATTTTGAAATAATATATGTAGGTGGGTGTGTTTATTATTTACTACCTGCGCCCCGCGGTTTCGATCGTTTGCGATCCCGCGAGAATATCGGGATAAAAAGTAGCCTATAAGTATGTTAATCCAGGGAGTCAGCTACCCCCATACAAAATTTTATCTAAATTGGTCCAACCGTTTGAGCATGAAGAAGTAACAAACATATAAACACACACACACTCACAAACTTTCGCCTTTACAATATTAGTGTGACGATTTAACTATCTTATACATACAGGCTGTTAGTGTGAACAGTGGCAATATTTAAGGAGGTGCATAAGTATCATGAGTAGATTCTAAAACCGTTGAAAAAATATGACCTTTTTTTCTAAGTTTTTCTTCTAATATCCCGAAAAATAAAAAATCATAGTCACATTACTGTTAGGCCTCTGCCCCGCATGTACCGGGCCGCGCCGGCGGCGCGCGCGCAACGTCAGTTTGCGCTCAGTAGCGCTAGAGAGTGTACGTGTGCCGTTTGCGTACATACTACTCTCGCGCATCACGTAGATACGTGTCTCGACGCGATATTAGTTACCGACAATGGCCGCGTTCTCGAACGAACAACTTACCGAAATGGTTAGACTCTATGCGATAGCCGGTGATAGTTTACTTGCTGCTCAGGACCTGTACCAGGAGTTGTACCCGGGTCAACGGGCGATGGATTGGTCGCGGAGAACCTGTCGTCTAGCCTCCTCGTTCGCCTGACCTCACTTCCCTTGACTATTTTTTATGGGGCGATTTAAAACGCCGTGTGTATGCCACGGAGTTTAATACCAGACGCGAATTGAAAAGACGCATTAAAAGTGCTTTCAATGACGTAAAGAGTGAGAGTGTTGTACAGACGCCAGCAGGTCAACCTACCCGAAACTGTCAGATTTTCCCAATCAACCTTGAACCTTATACTTTAGCAATAAAGTCGAAAATCTATTAAAGAAATCTGACAGATTGTAGTAACTTGATGTGCTGGCGTGTGTACATAATCGAGTGCAAAATAACTTAAGAAGACGTGCGGAGACATTAGCCGTAAACGGTTACATTTTGAACAGATTTTATGACTAATGTAAGTTATTATTGATTTTCTTAGTAAGTAGGTATTTAATCATTATTTAAAATTTAAATCAAAATCAGTGCAGTGTTGAAAGGGACAACCTAACTAAACTACTTGTAAATAACGTGATTCTCTTTTTAAATACGCCAAAAATACCTAACTTAAAAATTAAGATGTAGTAAAGTTCGCTAATTCGCACTGTGCGTCCATTGTGCATCTCATTGTTTCGACAACATCGTAAAAAAAGTGTCAGTACCGCCAGCCCAGCCCCTACGTAATAAGGGCGATTTTTTGTGCATCGGTGAATGGAAGTTATCGAATGGCGTGTACATGTGTGCGTGCGCCGCGTACGCGATCGTGGCGGCGGGCGCGCGGCTGCCGGGGGACAGCCCGGCCGCTTCGTGCGTTATCGTAGGGTGCGGTCACTTCGCGTAAAGTTTCGGAATTAGAAAACCGTAAAATTCGCAAAAAAATTGCGACTTATACATTTTTTATACATTATAAACCTTTTGTAATATTTTTTTATTTAAGGTTATCTATTCGTCCTTTGAAAATTGCCACTGTTTACCCTTACATCCTGTATAGTAAAATAGTAACTAAGTATGTATGTTCCGGATTGGCGCAAAAACGGCTGAACGGATTTGAATGAAATTTGGCAAACAGATGGTTTATAATCTGAATTAACACATAGGGTACTTTTAATGCCAGTAGTAAGATCTCGTGGGATATTTCCGACATCCACGCGGGCGGAGCCGCATAAAAAAGCTAGTTTTTTTTATAAAACAAAAATATCTATTTACCTACCTTCAAATAACTTTGGCGAGCGAAAGTTTTTCCGCAAATATCACATATGCTCTCATTTAGCCGCATATGATCGATAATATGTGCCCTAATCGAGTGTTTAAAATGAAACCTGAAAAAGATATTAATAGTATGAAAATAATATTTACATAATTTTAAAGCTAAATCTCAAAATACTAATTATTATATGTACAGACGCCAGGCAGCAGCACATCAAGCTACCCGAATCTGTCGAATTATCCCAATCAACTTTGAACCTTATGTGTTAGCGATAAAGTTGAAAATCTATTAAAGAAATTTGACAGATTGTAGTAGCTTGATATGCTGGCGTCTGTACAAGTATACAGTGTGGCGATTAAGTTACTTATCAACTTAAATTCGATTGGAGTCTGAATTTGTGCCGATTGATGGCAATAGTTTCCCTCCCTATTTACAGACTTAAGGTGAATGGATAGTGGTAGACAGCGAAATTCAAATTTTCTTACGTTTTTTGCAATTTGCTGGTCAGTGTCAGATTGTAGTCGCGGGTTGTTCGAAAGAGATACCGTGGCCCCTGGCACAGGCAACTGAAGGAACACGGGTGGGTTTTAGTCAGTAAGAGTCTGACACTCCCTTCCGCTCCGCCCAGAGCGGGAGGGGATATTTGAATGAAATTTTATATTATTAGGAACATAGTATTTTCGAACATAGGTTTAATTAAGTAAAGTGTCGTATTTCAACGTTGCATTTGTTATTTTGTGAAAAAATCGCAATGAGGGATTTTCCTTTTTTTTTAACTCTTCCCTAGTCGCTGGATAGATGGCGCTGACCTTAGTAAGTTACTGCAAGGAACGGAACTTCACATCATTTTTTTATTATTTCACTTGGATGTAATTTTGAGATCGTAAAACGAAAGCAAACGAAAGTGTCAGTCATCGAGCGTATGTGACGTGACGCAATGTTTTTTTTCCAAGCGTTTTGGGTTTGGCACCTAGTAACGTAGTCAGTACAACGCCATCTACAGAGTTCTTGGAAACTATTTTTTTTTTAAATACTCAAAAAGAAAACCTCTCATTGAAAGTTGCCAAGTGTTATATTAGTGCTCGTGACAGTACTCAATCCTTTACTGGTAGTATGTAGAATTGTTGATTAACGGTCACTCACCTTCTTCCACAGATATCACACACATGCTTGCCAACACTGTGGGTCATCTCATGCTTCTTCCAGAGACGCAGCTTGTTGTATTCCTTATGGCACCTCGAGCAATACCCTCCAGACTTCTTCAAATGTTCCCGTCGATAGTGAAAATGCAATGACATCAATGATTGTTTATTCTTTTCGCAGATGTGGCATAAAAAACGTATCATATCATTGCGCGGAAAGTGCGAATACCTGAAAATATTTTGGATAATACCTACAGGCTGTTTTGTCTGTTCATAAGGTATAGTCGCCCTCGTAATTGCTTTACCAACCTAAGATATAGTGTCACTTGCACGTCTTAAAACGATAACGTCTGTCTGACAGTAAATTTTCCGCCCTTGGACGCCACTTGGTCGCTGTCTTACTCCACCAGCGGGGTAATTGCGTAACACACTAACAGTAGCAATGACTTGCAGTTTGACACTTCAACAACATTCATTGCGTTATTTACGTTGCTGAGCAGACAATTTTTTCGAACATATGAAGCAATGGATTAGCAATATCCTTCAAAATCATTCAGATTGTCATTGAAAATGTGTTACGCAATTAGGGTGCTGCAATCACAGTGCTTTGTTAGGTGTTCTGCCCGACTCCAATTAAGGTCCATAATTCGTATTCCGATATATAAAATCGTACAGTTCGATTCAAACTTTATGGCGGCTCGGAGCACGAGGCGAGTCGCTGCGCAGTAACAAATTTATATATCAGCGGGTGCGAGGGGTGGGGAACTGCGCAGCGAGTGACGCACTTCAGAGCCGCCATAAAGTTTGACGCGAACTATACCTGGATGAGTCTGTCATAGGTGCGTGGGGATTGGCACAAAAAAAAGAGAGCCCTATGCTCAGCATTGGATGAAGTCGAGCTGTGGATAGTGATGATGATGAAGATTTTAACAATTTTATTTTACTAGGATTTTTTGACGAAATTGATAAAGCAATTACAAGGTCGGTTATACATAGAATTGAAAAAAAATGGCTTACCTATGTACAACAGTAGCAGCCAGGTCGATGCCTACGAAATCACACAATTTGCACGCTAAATCATTATTCGACCAATGATCATTCAAATGTATGCAAACTTCTTTAGTAGTGGCGAAACTGAGATTACAGAGACCTACAATATCAAAGAAATAATTTAGTGAACCCTGTTCGTAAGAAATTCCAATCATACCGAGATTTTTCTAATTGTAAAATACCTAGCTAAATAATGAAATATCATAGAAAAAACGCGTTTATTTTCATAAACTAGGGCTCCCCCATTATATTTTTTTAAATGTTCATCAGCCTATGTTACCCGGGATAACGCAACGTTTCTAACGATAGCACATACGTTGATATTGGTTAAGCCGTTTAGAAGTTATAGTGGAATAAAGAAACTCGCAAACATACATGTACCATGAAAACATAAGCCAACTGCGAGTCCGACTTGCACTTGACCGCTTAGGGGAAGGGTTACCGTACCACCGTATTATATTTACATAAACAGCCTATAATGTTCCCACTGCTGCGACACAGGCCTCGTCTCTGTGAGAGGGGGTGGGCCGTAATCTACCACGCGGGCCCAGTGCGGGTTGGTAGATGTCACATTTCTTCGAATTTTTGGTTCTAGGACATGTCGGTTTCCTCACGATGTTTTCCTACACCGTTTTGAGAGCAGTGGTGATGATATAATTTACACAAAGTAAAGCGTAAGTCGCGGCCGTGACCACTGGGCCACCACTGCTCTATTCTCGTATTATATTTAATACTACATATTTTGCCATTATTACGATCGAGCAAAAACATTTAATTTTTTACTTTATTTTATTATTATTATTATTTGTTATAGCAGCCCTAGTTGTACAGCCAACAGCAAAAGTAGATGATCAAAGTCAGAAATTCAATACTAATTAACGGAGTTCGCGTCAGAACTGTGTGGCGTCGAAGTGATTCAAAACGCCACACAGTTCTGACGCGAACTCCGTTCATTAGTATTGAATTTCTGATTTTGATCATCTACTTTTGCTGTTGACTGTACACACTACGAAAATTTCAAGTGTAGGTACCTATTACGGTTCAAAAGATATGCCCTGAGACGTACGGACAGACGGACAGTGGAGCCTTAGTAATAGGGTCCTGTTAGCACCCTAAGGCTACGGAACCTTAAAAACAACCGCTATCATAAAGCAATAAGATTCATTTTGCACCGACCCCAAGTAAGATGGGGCACGAAGTCACCGAATACCTTAATACAATAAGTTATTACCACATGACGATGAAGACACATTTTGATCTTGCTTTCCAATTATTTCAATTTGTGATTCGTGTTTTACGTTACCAATATTTTGATCATTATGTTTTCTACCTGAAAAAAATGGAGGAATATTTTATATAGACGGCAGAGTTACTTCATAGAACAGTCCTTTCACTGTTATATCTCTGATATTGCATCACTGTTTTGGGTTGCTGCCACTGACAAGTCTGTCAAGATCATTGTGATCTTTATTCTCGTTAGAATAAGGTCGCTGTTAGTTTGCTACTGTCAGTGGCTAAATAACTTTCGACGGCACGGTTGGCGCAGTGGTTAAGCGATTGACTGCTGCGCTGCGTGTCGCGGGTTCGATTCCCGCACGGAACAAATATTTGTATGACCTGCAAGTAGTTGTTCCGGGTCTGGCTGTTTGTGTATGTGAATTTAAATGTTTGTAAACGCACCCACAATACAGGAGAAATTCCTAGTGTGGGGCAACGTTTTTTTTTTAAAGAAAAAAAAAAAAAAACTTTGAACGGCTTGGACGTTCAACCACACATCACTACTAACAAATTTGACATTGACAGCGCCTTTATGCCGTAACAGTAAGGGCGTTTTTCGTAGTACTAGTGTTACAAGTGAAACGATCTGACCAAAATTAAGTCTGGACTTTAAAAAAACTATAACCTCCGAGTGTGTTTCGGTCTTTCTTATAAGAGCAGAGAGAGATAGGAAACACCAAACTGATCTAGTTTTGGAGCGTAATTTATTTTTGACATTTATAAAAGTATTTGACAAATAGAATTCAATAGATTACTCTTTTGTACACCATATAAATTACAGATATAAATGTACAAACATACTAAGAGATATAAAATAATTTGCCACTGATGTGGGGTTGCTTGTCCAACCAATGAAGCCTACCCAAAGGGTGCACAATATGTTCTTACGGTTTATTCCCGGTCGTCCCCACCCCGTCGTCCCCACCCCGTCGTCCCCACTGAGCACAAATGGGAAAAAAAAGTTTCCGTGAAATCTCCAATCCCCATTATTGCATTTTGACTCTCGGTCTATAGCGGAACGAGTGGAAAATAAAAAGTTCCAATCGTCACCACTGCGAAGGAACGAAACTTTTTCTTCCCACTCGTGCCCAGTGGGGACGACGGGGTGGGGACGACCGGGGATAAACCGTTCTTACGGAATCCTAAAAATGAGTTAAAAGCTTACCCAAGTCATAAGCATAGTCTTGACCGACATTCCGCCTCTTTCTGGTTCGACATACCTTTATGTGTTTAAGGTAACATACTTTTCTTGCTGAAACATGGACTTGTGTTATTATTTTAGCATTTCTGTAGTAATGGAAATGAAAGCCACTGCAAAAAAATACAATCATAACTTAACATTACGCCTGTAATCCCACGGGTTCCCTATTTGATATCGAAGGTTGATGATTGGATTTTTATTATATCGAACACCGTGTGTCGACAATTCAGTTGTACGATGTTTTATTCCATCGATGCTTTATTGGTGCGATGTAACGTTTGTGCGAAATCCTGTTGCGAAACACCCTACAGCGAATGACAGCGATTGCTCATTAGTTCGGTAATTTATTAGTTCGATAGTATGTCGGTTCGAAACGCCTACTGTTGTCCGTGACATTTAATTAATAATCTTATTTTGCATTATAGACGTTCAGAAAAAACATTAAATACCATACATATCTTCACGTCTATTTTCCTAAAATAAGGAAGACCGGTAACACGGTGTTTATTTCCCCGCCCCGTCGTCCCCACATGGCACGAGTGGGAAAAAAAAGTTTAATTCCTCCCTCGTGGTGACGATTGGAACTTTTTATTTCCCACTTGTTCTGCTATAGAGCGAGAGTCAAAATGCAATAATGGGGATTTCAATAAGAGATTTCACGGATTGTTAATTTTTTTAAATTAAGTACGACTTTCTGAGCAAGAGTGAACAATGAACAGTGGGGACGACGCGACGGGACGGGGACGACCGAGAATAAACCCCAAATTATAGTTTTGTCATCTGAACTAACTACATAAACATACACCGTTCTATTACAAAACGAAATCTAACTTTAGTTGCAGCCTAAACCATTTCGAACTTTATTTCGATTTAGGCAACGTTCTTATTACTAAAATGACCAATTAAAAAAAATAAAACACAAAACACAAGATGGCATCATCACAGCGTTAATATTTTCTCATTGTTTGTCTTATTTCTTTTTAGTATACCTATTCATGTATTTATATTATGTATTTATTTGTGCTTAATATATTTATATGTAATTAGGTACTTATATACATATTATATTTATCGTTTTAATAGGTTTATGCATACCTTTTTATTTAAAATATTTATTCTTCAATTTTCATGATTGCACCTAATACTGTTTGTCTCTGCATCACCCAAAGGTTGACTGGTAGAAAATGCCTATGGCATTTAAGTCCGCTTTTGTACAGACGCCAGCACATCAAGCTACTACAATCTGTCAGATTTCTTTAATAGATTTTCGACTTTAAGTATTGCTAAAGCATAAGATTCAAGGTTGATTGGGAAAATCTGACAGGTTCGGGTAGGTTGACCTGCTGGCGTCTGTACATTTATGTGCTTGAAATATTGAATAAATATATAAATAAGCTTAGCACCGAACTAAGCTGTAATTTTTGTATAAAGAACTGCATTCCTATAACAGTTAGGTTCTTAATTCAATAACTGGCTTGGCGGTTTAAACTTGATGTAAAGAAAAAACTTGTTTTGTTATAAGGGAACAAAGTTTTATTTCGATACGACAATTAGAAGTAGGTTAAAATTGACTTCTAGTTAGTTACAAGCTGGCTGGAGCTAAAAAAAGCGTGTAAAAAAACTATAAAATAAAAAAAATCTCACCATAATTACATTTACACTTTGCGCAAGTGTAAATTTCTTTTTCCTTACTTTTTACACTGCCATTACTTTTACTACTTTTGCAATTAATCTGTTTTGAATTAGCTTTTGTTCTAAGACAATCATTCTTTTTCTTGTTATCATCATCCCTTGATTTGGTATCATCTTCGGGAAACTCAATTTTAATTTCAGTAGATAACAAATTAACCATTTCATTGTCGTCATGGTTAAAATAATGGGTATCATTGTCATCATGATTAGAATAATGGGCATCACTGTCATCATGGTTAGAATAATGAGTATCATTCTCATCATAGTTAGAATAATGAGTATCATTGTCAAAATATGGATTCAATGTTTCATCTTTAATTTGTGTTTTTATTGTAACAGGATCATTGGCTTTTTCATTGGTATTTTCTCCGTTTTGATGTTTAACTACGTAACATTTCTAAAACACAAACATAAAGTTAACACTTTGCTGGAAACTCAATGCCCCCAGATGTAATAACAATCAACAAGTTCCATTGTATCTCGTTCAATGTCCTCCAGTCAATTAACTTAAAGACTAGAAGCATGCTGTGCCAGGGCAGCAGCGGGCAAAGTTGGAGTGGTTGTAGTTACTTGACTATTTAGCACGTCCGGTCCAGTACGTCCAGTACGCACAATATGCGCATTGACGTGGAGTTGCGGGCACCAGCCTGTTTTACCTGTTATGGTGTGATCTGTCGCATGTAAGTTTGATACCAGTTCACAATTTGTTGGTTTGCTATGGACAGATTATAAACGATTGAAATATAATACGTTAAAGTAGTTAGTATATAAGTAGTTTTTTGCAGTTCACAATTTTTCAATAGTTTATAATCTCGGGAGTTAGATAATAAACTAACAATTATCACAATTATACGGTGACATTTCCACTACGTAAGTATTCATTTCTGGTACCTACTTGTCTTCTCATGTAATTTGTCGTTTATACTGTTCACATGTAGGTACATAACCACATAATATTCTGATGTTTTTCTTTTTTCTGGGAACATCATCTTTAACTAAATGAAATTTGGCTATTTATACTGAGGTAATGAGGACAATAGTTTATGAGATCCATACAATCCATAGACAAATAAATGTGGGTACTCAGCCAGTGCAAAAATTTAATGTTTTACTATAAATTTATAAGTTGACTTACCACATCAGAAATCACAGATTTCCAAAGACTATGGGATTTATGGCATTTCTCCTTGAACTCAACATAACTTTGGACCTTTTCGGCACATATTTTGCACAGCAAACGTGGTTCGTCTTGGCTAGTTAACTAAAATTAATTAATTCGTTAGAAAAAACTAACTACTTCAGACTTTTTGGCAATCGAAATTATTGAAACTAGCTTATTGACAAAAATATAAAAATAACCTATTATGACTGTGAATTAAATATTAATAAAAAAAACTTACACTAAATCCAAAACAAAACTCGAAAAGTTTCAACCATCCATTCTGCTCTTCTATTAACACCATATCAACTCTATTTGCGGTAAGACATATTCGACACGTTCGTATTTTAATTGTGCTATTTCTTTTACTAATTAAAGACATTTTTCAATCTAAAAATTCGAAATTAAAATAATTTTATCCAAATAACCTTACTTCAGAGTTCTTCTGACAAGACATTGACAACAACAAACAACGCTGAATGACGTTAGATTGACAGACCGTCGTTAAACCAATCGGATTCCACCAGAGATATATATTAAGTTTTGTGATTGGTTCAAATATTGTGCCGTGCTGTCAAGCATCGCGTTCCAGATCCTTTGCAATGTTGCAATTCATAGCATCAATTTGCATAGTTTTTTTTTTATATTGTACTGTCTTTAGAAATCTCGAGGTGTGTGGTTAAAGCGTTCAATCATTTGTTATTTTAAATCACACGACTCACGTAATATTAGTAAAGTACACCTTCCAACGCCTAAGGAAAAGGATCATAAACTTATAATAAAAATCCTTACCCTTAGTGTGTTTGTCCACCGCACGTCCATCACCCGGGCGCGGCGCCGTCATGCCGGTCGAAGGTTCGAGTAGCTCAGTGAAACCACTAGAATTCGGCCCAAAACTGTGATGGCGATGGGCCGATGTGCCGGATGTTTGATTTTGCTCTCCACACGGTGCATGAAAACATCGTGTGGAAACCGGCATGTCCTAGCACCAAAAATTCTGACACAATGTGACATCTACCAACCCGCACTAAGCCCGCGTGTGCCCCAACAGTGGAAACGTTATAATAATTTTAGGCTGATTATTCTGGTGTGCAGTCGGTCCATGTAAAATACTGGTTTTCAGCTGCATCCGGTTAGACTGGAAGCCGACCCCAACATAGTTGGGAAAAGGCTAGGCAGATGATGATGATGCATGATGAGCCGGCAATACAAACACGTTTGATCTTATCCACACACTGCTGTCGCCGTCGCTTAATATAGGTAGATAGGTAATAAACTGGCGAGTTCGGTTGCGGTGACACACGTTCGCCGTCACCGACACGTCACACTCGATTGTAGGTAGGTACCTACCTACATGACTTCCACAAATGATCACATATACCTACCTATTTGCTGACATTTTGACGACTTAAATATTACATGTAATTAATTAATCATGAAGTCAGATAATTGTCGAGCTAGGTAGGTAGGTATCCGTAATCCGTAGTAATGTTTATGAGTGTACCTACAACTTACCAAGATAGGTAGGTAGGTAGGTAGGTACTAGAAGGTTCCTGTTGCGGCTGCGCCGACCGCGCCGTGGCGCCCTCATCGTTTGTTTGGTTATTTCTTTTATTTTAGAATGAAAATGCAGAAAATTAACACGTTAAGTCATTGACATATATATTACTAGCGTAAAGTTGTGTTCCACAAGATTATACGTTATTATGATTAAAAAACGGTAGTTTTACAATTAGGTACCTACCTACAATTCATTGTCTATCGCTCCCTTTGTGAACTAGTGGTCCAATAAAGTACCTACCTAATTAGTAATCCATCAGATGTTCTAGAATCCTTTGCGTAGCTATAGGTCTACCTACCTACCTTGGTATCAAGTGTAGGTACCTACCTAAAAGCACCCTAGTATTTCAGAATCAGATCAGCGGTGCTATTCTGTAAAAAAGTAGGTGAAGTGAGCGTGGAGTGAGCTGTCAATAGTGTCAATTCCTAGCAACAACAAACTCACTTCACCTAAGTTTTCACGGTGAGATTTTCACAGAATCGACCGCCTACCTATCAAATCACCCAATTTTATGATCTATAGCTGAGTGAGCTGAGTCTGCGAATTAATCAAGAAGCATGAGGCCAAAGTGAGATAAAATTGCTCAATTTATCAAACTAGTCGGTTTTTTGCGTTCAATGGAGGGAAACATTACTATAAGCGTTCACATTATTCTAAAGGGCAAAAACAGATACCTACGTAACCCTTTCTTTCCGAGTCGTTGAGTGAAAGCACTTAGGTTTCTTTTTAATTTTGTAAAGGTTTTAACCTAAATTGTTGTTTTTATTAGGGTTCCGTACCCAAAGGGTAAAAACGGAACCCTATTACTAAGACTTCGCTGTCCGTCCGTCCGTCCGTCTGTCACCAGGCTGTATCTCAAGAACCGCGGTAGCTAGACAGTTGAAATTTTCACAGATGATGTATTTCGGTTGCCGCTATAACAACAAATACTAAAAACAAAATAAAATAAATATTTATGGGGGGCTCCCATACAACAAACATGTTTTTTTCTGCGTTTTTGCCTTATGGTACGGAACCCTTCGTGTGCGAGTCCGACTCGCACTTGGCCAGTTTTTATAGTTTTAATTTGAAGTTGCGGGCTTGTATTTGCTGTCTAATCCTTGGCGAAATAAGTAGGTACCTACAGGCTTTTTGGGGGATAACCTAAATTGCTTTGCCGCGGCTTTATATAAATAGGTAGGTACCTATTTGCTTTGCTCATAAAAGTAGGTGGGTAAATAAATAAAATAGGCCTTTTAACTTATACAAATAGGTACTCGTTAACTCGTATTTACATTTCACTTCATATAATTAGCACTTAGAGAAATAAGAACAGCTCAGGCACAGTAGTGTCGGCATCCAAGCTTTGCATATTTTATTAACTTAGTTTTAATTGATTATGAAGATAGGTATTTTAAAGAGAAGGTAGGTACCTATAGCCTATTTGGTGCTTACATACAGTTCGCGTCAAAAAACTTTGCCGCTCTGAAGCTAGGCTCTTTGCTAGCCGCGCCAATCCGCGCCATGCGCGCTGCTGTTTTATTCATAGGATTAACTACTGCGCAGTGATTTGTTGCCTACTTCAGAGCGGCAAAGTTATTTGACGCGAGCTATACAACCTCCGCGAGTCCGCTATAAACGAGTGGCACAAATGCGAGACAAACATTAATTTGGTTTCAGAGCGTTTACGCCTTAAGTACGGCATTTCATACAAACTTTCAAACTCTTGCTTTTAAAAAATTAATGAAGCGATTTTAATGAAACTTCATACGCATAAGTAGGATACAAAGGTCTAAAAAGTTACTTAAGAACATTTTCGAAAAATAGTGATATGTAGGTACAGCCAAATTAGACCGATTTTTTTCCATAAAAACAGAGATTTCCAGTTATCTTTTTTAAATAAGACTTTTCTATAAATGTTCTTAAGTACTTTTTAGACCTTTGTATTCTGCTTATACCTACTAAAGTTTCATTAGAATCATAACGCGTAAACGCTCTTAAGATTATAATATAAAAAAACCGGGCAAGAGCGAGTCGGACTCGCGCACCGAGTGCTCCGTACCATAATATTATGTTTTTAAATTTTCGTCGGCGGTGCACTGCGGTGTAGAATATTGCAATTTTATGTCAGCGCCATCTCTTGACCGATAGTCGAATTAATGTAACTTTTGTTGATGATTTCTGAAAAAGTGTGCTTTTAGAGACTTCGTTTTAGTATTCCTGTAATCTTTACATAAACTTCTATCACATAGAATAATTTCAGATTTTTCGCTTTGCAAACTTCGGAGATAAGGAGGGGAACGGTATTTTTGTTTTACATTTTTCATCAAAAGTCGAAAACTATGCGGCCTAAAAAAAGAAAAATGTTTGAGAATGTGCAAACTGCGCTCTTTCATATGATACCCCACATGCCCTAGTAGCCCCACTTCGAATTTTTCAGAATTCCTTTCAGTCCCTGTTCCAAAAAATTTACCTACATATATTTTAATTTCTTTATTCTTTCTAGGAAAAGGTAATTATCAAATTTAGGTAGGTATGTATACCTACGACATTAGTGTTGTTTGATTTAATTATCCCGGTACGGAGAGATCACAATACTGTATTGTAGGAATTAGGTTCCCATTAGCCATTAACGTACCACCACCTATCTGCGTATATGCGTTTAAAAAACCAAACTATACCTACATACACAAAATCACGTAAACGCTAACAAACTCAAATAAAATGATAACACAGCAAATTGTATCAAAATTAACGAGCAACCCCGCTCACCAAATAAAAGACGAACGATAATTTATATCGGCAAACTGCTAGCTCCGTGGGCGATGATAATCTTCAAATTCAAAGGGAAAGGTGAATATTCAGTGCACGTAGTACCCTCGTGCGTCTGGCCGTAGCGTACGTGCCTCTAGTTACCATAACTATTCCTACATTATAAGCAGATACTTCAGATATAAGAGTAGGTGATCGAACAGACGCGAGTGTTCTTTGAATGTATTGACTTGTGCCTTCGGTGGAAAAATTTGGTTAGTCTTTTGAGAGTATTTTTTGACGGCATTGTGACTTTACCCTTTTATTTAAGGCGAATGGATAGTGATAGACCGCGAAATTCAAATTGTCTTACGTTTTTTGCACAGTGTCAGATTGTATCTTGATCAAAATATGATTCGCGACAATAACAGGTACATATTTAGAGAATTATAATAATTAGAATCATTAATATATCTTTCTAAGTTAGATTTCTGCCACTAACCACCAATCTTTTATGGAAAAGTCTTAATGGTACATAGGCCTCCCAAGCACCTCCACTTCGACCGGTTCTGTTCTTCTCGTATCCAACGGGTTCCTGCGGCTTTCACAAGGTCATCGGAGCACCTTGTGAACGGCACTTAAAATAAAAAAAAACTATTTAAAAAAAAACATGTTTTTTATCAGTGTCTGACTGTCTGTTTCTTCCGGCTATTCTCCAAAACAGCTAGACCGATTTTGATGAAATTTGGTATCGAGATGCTTTGAACCCTGGGGATATAGGCTACTTTTTATCGACATACCACGCAGGTGAAGCGGCGGGCAGAACTTCTAGAAAGTGGGCCGTCAAAATAGCTAATCAACTACGTACTACTACGTGGGAATATCAGGATAAAAAGTCTATATGTGAATCCAGGGTGTCAGCTACCTCCATACAATTTTTTTTTGTTTTAAACGTTGCCCCACACTAGGAATTTCTCCTGTATTGTGGTTGCGTTTACAAACATTTAAATTCACGTACACAAACAGCCAGACCCGGAACAACTACTTGTAGGTCATACAAATATTTGTTCCGTGCGGGAATCGAACCCGCGACACGCAGCGCAGCAGTCAATCGCTTAACCACTGCGCCAACCGTGCCGTCATTCCGGATTTTATCAAAACTGGTCCAGCCGTTTGTACGTGAACAAGTAACAAACATACAAACTTTCGCCTTTATAATATTAGTATGATAGATTTTCCATTAAAGTACCTAAATTTAAAATTGAAAGTAACTGTCTATACAGGTTACCTATTGGTAAAACATTAACAACCTCTTATGAGGTTCATAATTATAAGTACAATACTTATCATTATGAACAAGTTGAAAAGCAAAGCAATTTAACCCTGTACAATAACGTACTGTACCATAACGAAAATTGAAAACAAGTGTCCTGCCCACTTACGAACTGAAAGAAATACATTTAAGGGGTGAAAGGAATGAAAAGAAAATATGGGGATTTTTCCGGTTGCTCATCTCTGTGAGAAAATTGTGAGAGTCAACTAAAGAAAATAGGTCAGTGTACTCATGCCGACGGGCATGAAATCTGTCACCGTATTACTGTATTACACAGCTATGGCACAGAAGCGGTTGAAGTGGTGCTTGATCCCTCCTATGTCCAGCGGTGGATGTCTCGGCTGAAATGATGATGATGATAATTATATATTACTAGAATAGAATAGAACACTCTTTATTATCTCTTTATTTTTTTTCTTTCTCTCTCTTTTTTTTCTTCTCTTTATTTCTTTTTTTTTTCTCTTTTTTACTCTCTTTTTTTCTCTTTACTAGCTTCCGCCCGCGACTTTGCCCATGTGAAATGTCACCCTCCCCCCATTCACCCTCTTAGGGGTGGAATTTAGAAAAACCCTTTCTTAGTGGATACATACTCTTCACAAAGAATACACCCTCCAAATTTCATGTCTCTAGGACCAGCGGTTTAGACTGTGCGTTGATATATCAGTCAGTCAGTCAGGTCTTTGAATTTTATAGGTAGGTATATATAGATTTTAGAGTAGGTACCTAGGTACTGTAGAGATATTAGCCTATTTGGTGCTTACATGCAACCTCCGCGAGTCTGTTAAAAGTTATTGGCAAGAAATATCATTAATTTAGTTTAAGATTAGAAGGAAAGGAAAGAATCAAAGGGCATCAAAAAATTCATCCGCATCGCTGTCAACAGGAAACGTGCCCAAAAGACTGGCAGCATTGCCACGTTGTATGGCAATGCTGATTCTTTGGCCAAAAAATAGGCCAGCCCTCTGGTCACGTGAAGAGTCGACCAACCGCTTGGCGATGTCTCGAAATACCACGTGGGCACTCGGGCCCCATGGCCCTAGAGTTTCAACCCCAAACGGCTCAAACATATACGTTCCAAAGAGATTGGAGTATTTGCGCCGTTTGAGGTTTTCCGCACCTGCAGCAGCTGCCCCAGCACAGCTCACCGTGCTTGGAAGATGGGATGGCGCAAGGGTGTCGACACACGTTGCATCCCACACCAAAGGCCTACCAACCTTCCAAGGCATTATGGTCATTCCGTCTGGTCTCTTCCCATCGTCGCGTGCCAAGCCATTGGGTTCTAAAACAGCTGGCACCCCGGCGGTGACAAGAGCACGACGGATGATTTTCCTTTTTATATACTTGTACATATTCTTATTATTATTTTAATACTGTACATAAAGTAATGATCTAATAAATAAAAACATAAAGAGATTAGAAGACAATAGGCGTCAGATTTGGCTGGCAAGCCAAATTTTCCCAATCAATTTTGACCCTTATGCTTTAACGATAAAGTTGAAAATCTGTTAAAGAAATTTGACAGATGGTAGTAGCTTGATGTGCTGGCGTCTGTACATACATAAACTCACACGTTCTCACGTATTCTGTATTTTCAGTGTACCCCCATGGGGGGGTACACTGAAAATACAGAATACGATTCTTAAATACTCTTTTTCTGACTGTAACCTGTAACTAATGAAAAATAGAAAAATACTGAGAAGATGTTTTATATAACAATAATCTTCTTTTATTATTATACTTATTTTTACTCAATTTCTAAATCCCCGTTGCATAGAGAATCTTCTGGCTCATCATCATCTGCCTAGCCTTTCTCAACTATGTTGGGGTCAGCTGGTCTATCCGGATGCAGCTGAATACCAGTAGTTTACATGGAGCGACTGCCTATCTGACCTCCACAATCCAGCTGGGTAATACCCAGTAACTGGTTGGGTTGTGGTGGTCTGGGTAGAGAATCTTCTGGCTAGAGACAAAAAAAATCTTAGCACGTACACAAAGTGCTCCCGAATCTCGTTAGCCCAAAACAATACAGCTACAAAAGCAACATAATAATGTACATTTAATTTCGTCACCGCTGTCTATAGTATGCATACAATCAAAATATTGTGAATGCCGTAATGGAACGCAAAATGGAACCCGAGACTCCCCGTACTTTAGGGGGCCCCGGGCACTCATTAACGAGTTTTTGGAAGCCGCGCGTAATGGAATAAGTGTAGGTACATGCATTAAAAATAACTTTACAAAAGCATGAGGAGTTCTCCATAAATCTCATAGGTAATGCTTTTAAATTAGAGCAGGTAGGCTCTGATGTCAACGTCGGCCGTCAAAGCCTTCCGGAAGACATAAATTCGGATATCAAATAAAATTATGAGGGTGCTGCAATATCTCGTAAAGTTGCAGTCGGTTTAATGGCGCGTTTTGCTGTGTAGGTGAAAAACTACGAATTTTTTGGGTGCCTGTTTTCTTGGGAACGAGAAGCTTGATTGAAATGTGCATTTTATGAGTGTTTTATGTTTCGTTTTGGAACCGTCATGTTGGTACTGTTAGAGTTCGGATGCTTGGTGTATTTTCGTTAGATGGAAATACTTTTCTGAAGCTGTAAACTCGTGCTCGTGTTTCTGTTTGTGCTTTATTTATTTCAATTCTTTATTCGTCACATTTATTTTTTCCTTTAATCATAACGGTATAAATCCAATTACAACAACAAGAAGAAAATTACATTAAAAGGGAAAATATAAAAACATTGAGTTCAGTTAAAAAAGTTAACACTTTCATAAATCCCTCTCACAGCAATTCTGTTATGCCGACAAAATCTTCGTCCGCAAACAGATCGTTTGTTAGAATAGAGTCCAGCCAGAGTACGTGGTACTGCGGTGCGACATGGAGGCACAGTAAACAGCCTGTTCTAGGCTTCCTGCCGAGGCTGTAATTGACATTTATTGCAAGAAAGCTGCCTCGAGTGATATTTTAAATCCTACTATCCTAATAATATTATAAATGTGAAAGTTTGTGAAGATGTTTGGATGTTTGTTACTCAATCACGCGTAAACCGTTGAACAGATTGGGATGAAAATATTGGCATTGCACATTGGATTGGCACATAGATAGACCATTTCCTGGATTAACACATAGGATACTTTTTATCCCGATATTCCTACGGGGTCGAAACTTACGCGGGTGAAACCGCGGGGCGCTGCTAGTATTTCCATAAATGGATGAATTTTTGGGCTTATGTACGAGTACACCTACGTGTACTCTTAATAAATCTTTGCAGTAATTTTACTTTTGAAAGCTTGAGTCGAAAGGAAGTTTATTTCCGAAATTGTCATTGGACACCTTGATAAGATCAATTGTTGTAGGTCACTGCTTGTTGCGGTTAATCGACAAGTTGGCAACCTATCAAGTAGGTTACCTACCTACGAGCTCTTTGTAATGTGACCTTCCCTTTTGCTGATTGTCTTCCTATTACTCAATTAAAAAAGGCTTTAGCACCGTAGACCACATACATACGCTGCGACAGGTTATACAGAAGACCGAAGAATATAACCTGCCTCTCGCTGCTTAGCGTTCGTGGACTACGAGAAAGCCTTTGATTCGATCGAGACATGGGCTGTGCTGCAGTCTCTTCAACGGTGCCAGATCGACTATCGGTACATCGAGGTGCTGAAGTGTTTGTACGAAAACGCCACTATGTCAGTCCGACTCCAGGATCAGACCTCGAAACCTATCCTTCTGCAGCGAGGTGTAAGACAGGGAGACGTTATTTCTCCGAAACTGTTCACCGCTGCACTAGAGGATGTCTTCAAGGTTCTGGACTGGAAAGGGGCTGGCATCAACATCAACGGCGAGTACATAACTCACCTTCGGTTTGCCGACGATATCGTAGTCATGGCTGAGACTATGGAGGACCTCAGTACAATGCTCGATGACCTCAGTAAAGCCTCCGAAAGAGTGGGTCTTAAAATGAACATGGACAAAACGAAGGTCATGTCAAATGCCCATGTAACACCCACTCCCATAAAGATCGGAGACGCTACACTCGAAGTCGTGGACGAGTATGTTTACCTAGGACAAACTGTCCAGTTAGGTAGGTCTAACTTCGAGAAAGAGGTCAATCGTTGAATCCGACTCGGCTGGGCAGCGTTCGGGAAGCTACGCAATATCTTCTCGTCCCACATACCGCAGTGTCTCAAGACGAAAGTCTTTGACCAGTGCGTGTTGCCAGTGATGACTTATGGCACTGAAACGTGGTCGCTCACAATGGGCCTTATAAGAAGGCTAAAAGTCACCCAAAGGGCAATGGAGAGGGCTATGCTTGGAGTTTCCCTGCGTGAGGAATGAGGAGGAGAATGAGGAGATCCGCAGGAGAACCAAGGTAACCGACATAGCCCGCAGAATTGCCAAACTTAAGTGGCAGTGGGCAGGGCACATTGCTCGCAGAACAGATGGCCGATGGGGCCGAAAGGTTCTGGAGTGGCGACCACGTACCGGAAGACGTAGCGTTGGAAGGCCTCCCACAAAGTGGACCGACGACCTTGTGAAGGCCGCAGGAACCCGTTGGATGCGAGAAGCACAGAACCGGTCGAAGTGGAAGTGCTTGGGGGAGGCCTATGTCCAGCAGTGGACGTCTTTTGGCTGAAATGATGATGAAATGATGACTCAATTAAATAAAGTCCTCCAG
Organism: Oligia fasciuncula; assembly: GCA_963082905.1. Classification (NCBI taxonomy): domain Eukaryota; kingdom Metazoa; phylum Arthropoda; class Insecta; order Lepidoptera; family Noctuidae; genus Oligia; species Oligia fasciuncula. The sequence goes on along the minus strand of OY720395.1, from coordinate 5,879,301 downwards.
ACCGTATTTTGGCCATGGCGGCCAATCTCAACGAACACTAGCCTTCAGGGCAGGACATATTATAGTGCACTAGTGTGCGCGCAGACACAGGTGCACTCCCTCTTTCCTCACTCTCATAGTCCGATGGGACGGCAATCCAAGACGACCGGAGAGAGATCAGGCGCAGGACCAACAGCTTCGGCTTTTCGGCGGCGCCGGCTTTTCTTAGTAACAGCCTGGAGTGTGATACCCACGTGTTATTCCGAGGCTTACCCAATTACGGTAGGGAGTAAGAGGTATTGATTCGAATTCGAAACGTTTTAGTTACTATAGCTAAGATTTCTTAGAAGAGCCTTTCGTCATATTATAGTTTTTTTTGTTACGGGTAGTCAGAAGCCTGAAAGTCTGACAACCAGTCTTATCAAGGGGTATCGTATTACCCAGTAACTGGGTTGTGGAGGTCAGATAGGCAGTCGCTCCATGTAAATTACTAGTATTCAGCTGCATCCGGTTAGACTGGAAAGCGACCCCAACATAGTTGGGAAAAGGCCAGGCAGATGATGATGAAACATAGTTTTTTTAAATTTGTTTGGCCCAAAATTCAGCAACGTGGCTACCATTCGCTGACGCAAATACAAAATGGGAGGCATACACACCGGAGGTTTGAGCCTTCCATGAACCCCCACTTGTGGAGGTTGTCCTTGCTGCAGCCTACTTGGTACAGTCAACAGCAAAAGTAGATGATCAAAGTCAGAAATTCAATACTAATTAACGGAGTTCGAGTCAGAACTGTGTGGCGTTGAAGTGATTCAAAAGTATTCTACGTAGTAAGTATTCTAAGTATTCTAAGTAATTCGACGTCACACAGTTCTGACGCGAACTCCGTTCATTAGTATTGAATTTCTGATTTTGATCATCTACTTTTGCTGTTGACTGTACGAAGTCTATTTGACTTTACTAATCATAACCTAAGTCTACGATACCAGTCTGTAAAATTATTCAACAGGTTGCCTTTAAACATAAAAAACGCTGTCTAAGGTAGCGCTTTCAAAATAAAACTAAAAAAAATCCTATTGAATAAGTGTTTATAAATATGTTGTAAAAGAACTGTAATTTTATTAAATTGTAATTTTAATTGTGTTATCTGACAACCAGTCTTACAAAGGGGTATCATATTACCCAATAACTGGATTGTGGAGGTCATTTAGGCAGTCGCTCCATGTAAAATACTGGTATTTACCTGCATCCGGTTAGACTGGAAGCCGACTGCAACATAGTCGGGAAAAGGCTAAGCAGATGATGATCCGGGACCAACTGCTTATCGTGCTTTCCGAAGCGAGAAGGGTTCTCGATATGTGGACGATATGTTTACCTTCGATTGACCCGAACAACTGCTATTATTTAGCCACGAACCCCTCACAATAAAAAGTACGATATACTACGAATTTTTCATCCTGGTTTGGCAACCGAAGTCCCAACGTGTCATCGTGACCAATCTTTTAATCCCACTTGTTGCTCCAACTTAGCGAATAAGTGGAACCAATGTTTGCACAGATAGTGAGATAAGCGAATAAAGCAAACTGGATAATATTATCTTAGTCAATAAAATAATGAGCAGTGGTGGCCCAGTGGTAACGGCCGCTTCTTACGAGTTGTAGGTCGTGGGTTCGAGCTCAGTGAGGCGCTTTACTTTTTGTAAATAATTTTATCACCACTGCTCTCAAAACGGTGAAGGAAAACATCGTGAGGAAACAGTCATGTCCTAGAACCAAAAATTTAAAGACATGTGACATCTACCAACCCACACTGGGCCCGCGTGGTGGAATACGGCCCACTCCCTCTCACCGAAAGGAGGCCTGTGTCTAAGCAGTGGGACCATTATAGGCTGATTATGCTAAAGTAATAATCGTAGTAGTTTGTTAGGGGACTTGAATTTGATTACTAGTGAGAAATTAAGTTTCTGGTGTTATCACCGGAAAAAAACTAATTATTTTCACAAAAAAAAAATCAGTAGGTACTGAACTCGTTTTGAAACGCCAATAAAGCGAATATATAAATTTCCTTTTTCTAATAACGTCTATAACGGATTATTTATAAGAAATACTTCAATAAAAATAATTGATGAAATATCTTTAAAGCTACATTGGGTACCTACTACACCTATCTCAATAAAAACATAAAATAAATTGTAGACGCTCGAGAAATCCGTTTACTTTCTGAATATTCAATAAGCTTGGCTGAAAGGCCTGATAAAACTGAGGATTAGTATCTAATTTGTATTACGAAGCAAACCTTCACAGCAGCGCTTATCTCCTGGTACCGTATCCAACAAGATTGTAGTCGACTTATGTATTTAAAGCAAAGTTATTATATCTAAGCCCGCGGATTCGCTTGTCTATCCTATGGGAAAATATTTTTGTCATCTTCCACAGACAGACTTCATAGGCCTCTCTTGTCTTGTGCCAATCTCAACGCTCCTGTACGCCTCATCCAGGCTCTACCCACGATGGCAACATATCTTCCGCCCATCTACCTTCCGGATGACCGACATTTCGTGCGTCTTTCAGCCCTTGGACGCCATGCGTCACTCGGTCACTGCCTTACTCCACTTTTCTTTTCTTTTTTTTTCTCTCCATTTTGGCTGAATCTTCTTGTACCCTGATATTCTCTTCTATGTCATTGTTCAAGGTTTAAGCTAAATCTACACCTTATCAAAATCGGTTTAGTGGTTTAGCTGTGAAACCGTTACATACAAACATCAAACATGGATGGTAAAAATACTCCTTTCGCATTTACATCTATGGATATTGATGTCGAGAGCTGGAACCGACAATGTACTAAATGGAATGGCTTTGTCAGCTACAGTATTCGCTATTCGTAGGCGAAGCGACAGCTTGGTCGTGCCGATCATTTATTTTGTGTGGGTACCTACCTACCTACCCATCTACTATGTATTGGGATGTTGAATTTATGACAGTATCTCGGTCGGGTATGTTTTAACCATCTATCAAAGTGTAGTTCGTTAGGTATCGCTGAAAATTGATGGGTCAGATAAAGCTTTTGTTGTGATACTGTTCTGGATAGAGATACCATAGGTTGAGTGTTTATTAGTGATATACAACGTTATTTTTAGTATATGCGAAACCTGAATATAGTTTGTTCAGAATAAGTAACTGAATCGATTTCAATAATTTTTATCCCCTGTTATATTTTGTCCCAAAAATATTTAAAAAAGGTTAAAAGTTGGACACCGAGCGACACTAAGTAGGTTATCCAATCTCCTCGCCGAACGGTTAGGTACCTAAGTACTATTATCAATGAGCGCAAGACGGCGCGGCGCGAGTGGCGCGGGTGAGCATGTTTTTGTACGGACAAACAGGTAACTTAACAAGCTTATAACTTTGTGATTTTACATGATACATTGTTTGAAATTTTGTACATAGATTCTTTACATAAAAATACTAGACACGTGTTTCGGGTTTCGCATATACCTACTAAAAATAATGTTGTATATTGTCCCCCCCTATTCATAAACGTTGCTTAAAGTTAGGTACCTAATGATAAGCGTCTGTTTAACCATAGTACATTTTCGACAACTGACAATTACCTAACTATAACGATACCCATGCCTTTGCAATTGTTAAAATGACGTCACAAATAATTATAACATTAACCGCTCAACTTCGGGCGGTTTTGCATCAAGTAACTATAACGATAACCAATGCCAAAAAAACATATAACTTATTATAGGTAACAAAGTCACAAATCTGAACGAAAACAAATGGGTTTTTAAAACGCATGCACACAGCTTGAGTTAAACATAAGCTCCAAGCGGTAAACGTATGGCGTGGAACCCGCGTTTTAATAATAAATTATTCTAAACGTGAAAATAACCACTGTATAAAGAAGAAGAGAAATCCTATTCAGAACAGTTAGCAATGTGGAACTCAGCAAATATAGCTTCTGCCGGCCCGCGTGTACCTATGTCGGAAATTATCCCACGGGCACGTGCTACCGGGACAAAAAGTAGCCTATGTCCTTTCCCAAGATGCCATTTATCTTTTTGCCCAATTTATCGAAATCCGTTCAGTGGTTCAGACGTGAAAAGGACGGACAGAGTTACTTCGAATATATATAAAAATATTATTAAAGATATGGATTGCTGCGATATAGGGTGTCAACTTTCTAAATATCTACCTAACAGATACTTTAGATTTTAGATGAGAGGTTTTGATCATTTATTATTTATAGCATAGCATACTCAGCCTACAGTGTTCCCACTGCTGGGACACAGGCCTCCTCTCTTCGAGAGGGAGGGGGCTGTAGTCTACCATGCGGCCCCAGTGCGGGTTGCTAGATGTCACACGTGTTTTCGAAATTTTGGTTCTAGGACATGCCGGTTCCCTCACAATGTTGTTTTCCTTCACCGTTTTAAGAGCAGTGATGTTGAATATATTTACACAAAGTAAAGTGCCCAGCTACGTAGTTACGCAGGCATGGCGGTGGTAAGTCCTGCCATCTGGCGACGGTGGTGTCGTAACAGTGGTCCTTCTCTATCCACCTGTACTGTGTCTCAGTGAAGACAGCACCGGGTTGCTATTGCTATTCCCGCAAGAGACTTAGCGGCATTACATTGTGTTTTAATTTTTTATTGTGGTCTTCCAGAGAACGCCTTTGAATGCCAAGAATACTAAAATTATAAAGAAAGCTTTGAAACATTTTTTTTATAAAACACTCCTTAGATGAAGCAATTATCTATTTAAAAAAAAATTGTTTGGACTAAAAAATTAAAAAACTAGTGCTTTAGTATGTTGCTCATAGAATAATCTGAAATAAAACCAGAATGATTGAAGAATTCTGAAGAATTCCATTCTGAAGAATATCATACATTTTTCTGATTTTGTTAACTATAGTCGATCATATAAGTAGGTACTTTTATTGCTTCTAAAACTTGCGTTTTTTGCGTTTAAGTCCTGTAATCCCCTTTAAAAAAAATACTTTTACAAACCAGCACCTAATGTACTCGTAGATATGAATATTTAATTGCAACGTTTTATCAAATCGTTGTTGTAAAACATTGTGTTTAAATAAAATATCAACGATTTGATAACATTTGAAGTGATTTTATTTTGCCTGTATTTGTATTTGCATTTTCTGAAAAGCAAATGTTTCAGCGTATTTGTTTTGTGACTACATTTTCTGAAATGTTTATTCAATTTGGATTTTTATAAATATAACGAAATTCAATAAAACAAAAATACCAAACTAGCCTCGTAAAACATCATGTAAATAATGTATTGAAAAAATACGATAGAACACAGACCCAAACATGAATTTTATTTTAAGCATCCGAAACTCATGATCTAAATAAAAATATCATTCAAACTCAAATTCAAAATATTTTATTTCACTGTCAGATTCTAGGTGCAGGGTCCCATTCGGTCTTTACCTAAGAAGAACTTAAGAAACTCCACGGTAACTCTTTAGAAAAAAAATGTTTTCATAGTGTTTCCAAATTACACTATTAAAAGTTATGGGAATGGTCAACAAATCGAAGCATGTATGAGTCTACATAAAAACGTTTTACTTGTTCATTAGTTCATTGAGGAGGTTTCTCATGAAAAACTTGATCTAATATTAATGACATATTTTTATGTTGCCCCGTTGTCGCTACAACACTATGTGCTAACAACCGTTTTCGGTAGCCCATTATTGAGTGTGCAAGTCACCCCATGCCATTTTATCCGTGTATTTTATATAAAACATTGGTCAGGCATGAGCCATAGTCTTTTCATAATCTTAGATAACCTGCAGTCCATTTATGCTACCCAAATCCATAGTCCAATATCTTTGTTTCCATATCCTGCAATGTCCATAGTGTAAGTGTTTTGTATTATTTATTAGAGTTTAAGTAATAAACAAGTTAGGTTTTATACCTACCCACGTGCACATTAGGTTCACATTGTAAATATTCGTATGCCGCCATCAGCGGCGGATGTATTGAACTTGTCCATTTATACCAACCAACTTTGTACCTACCATATCCGACGAATAAATGTCTTTGTCCTTTTAATAACTGAGAGTTGTCCTTGGGCGCACTTGCATATTGCGAACAGAGATAATCGTCGGTTGATGCCTCATTTCATTATAAGGGTCAAATGGGCCTCTGCGAGTTGGCTTCGGTCCCTTGTATGACATCCAAAGGTCATTGACATTTTTTGGGACCCCACAATCCCGAGAAATGTCAATAAAAAATCATCTTAATAATCTTCATCAGCATCAATCAATATAAATAATCAAACTATTCAAATATCGAATCCATCTTCGTTCAAAGCCAAAATATATTTTTTTTTTCTAAATTTTTTGAATAAAGGATCACTCTAAAAGAAAGCCAGTGAGTTGACTGAAATTTATCTTTCAACCCATTGTCTCAAATTTCTAAAGAGTTATTAATAATTTTAGTTGTTGCAAAAGTTCCATTATAAATGATTCAAAAGTTATCAGTACCAGATGGACAGGCTTAATTTGATTGCTTTAAATTTTATTAGTTTTAGACCTAGAGTTTTAGAAGGTATTCTCATTCATAAAATGTCATATTTTGAACTTGAGAATCTTATATCAAATTAGGAAATTGGAGGTTTTTGTTATGAGTCTGTACTTCTTTTAAGTCTTGGTCATTTACAATTGTTTTATAACCATGCCCAGGCATTTGAACTGTTAATTAATTTTTCATTGATTTTTAAAGTCTGTTTTACAAGTCAAAATAAAAGTAATTAACGCTAACCACTACTGAAAAAATCCCCTTTTTCACTTTTCCCGGCATCAAAATATTCATAACAGCCCCTACAAAGGTCGAACCCTCAAACTTATCGAAGTGCATTCAAGAGCCTGAATTATAACGTTGGAATCACCCCCAAAGATAGCCCTAATAATGTCTGTGCGTACGTCATTATAGTCCAGGTGTTCACCGCTATTTACCGCCCTACTTACTCGAGTGCTGACTGTGGGGGCGTAGTTCCACGCTTATGGATCGAGGGGAACCCGACCAGTGAGTACCGAAGTGCCGGCCCGCGCGGACGCCTCGCACTAAGACCCTTACACCGACGAAACGAGACACACATACGTAATCATCGACGCTAGAAAGAGACAACAGCAGCTCCCTTTTCAACAGGTCGTTATTGTAACTTCCACTAAATGGTGATTCCGTGCAATAATTCTTACTTCTGTTGTACTTTTATTAAATCGTTCGCTTAAACTTTTATGAGTTTGCAGTTATGCTTCGGAAGTTACTTTCGCTAACGAATTTTACGATTATTAGATTTTAGTGGGGTTCTGTGTTTATTATTGTTCGAGAAGTTTGGGCTTGCTGTGGTATTAAATGGTGACACCAAAAACTTTTGTTAACACCGCTCTACAATAAAATGTTACGCAGTTATGAACGCAAAAAATATATTATGTGCAGAAAAGCAAATAAAAAAAATATTTTCAAATTTTAAAAGGTACACTTCAAAAAAACAAAAGAAAAATCTGAGACCTATTCATAGTGCAGATGTTGTAAGCACTACGCTAACCCGTATGTGTAGTACCTCCGCCACCCACCTGATGATATGTGGCCACAGTCGTCCATTTATATCAATGAGGCGCGTATTCTGACATTTATCCGTTTGTTATCTCCACACACTTTAACATTACCGCCGAATAAAATCTAAGGAGGTTTTATTCCTGAAAATACTTGATAAATGGGGTCCTCAAGTCGATGTGATTGTGGATTCTGCAGGTGTCCACCCTATCATTTTTGTACACAATCTTAGCCTGACAATTTTTTTTTCGACCTGCTTGACCTATTTCACCGGTAGTGGGTCTTTTTTTCTGTACTTAGTACGAAAATCGATGCGTCATTATCCTTCTTATAAAGGTTCCTGTGTAATGGATACCTGAAAAAAGGTTGAATAGGACAACGTTATTGAAAGATGTTATCTGACATGAAGTGTGTAGGCTTCAATTTTAAAAAGAAAATTAAATTACAGGCACAATTAAAATTGGGTAATAACTGATATTATTGTTTATTAAAACTTGCCTTTAACTGTAAATTTCACGATTAGTTAAGTATGAAAGTCTGTTTATTTAACAGTGAATTAAGCAATTCATTCGTATTTCAGTTATTCATAGAAACATATTTATTTAAATGAATATTGTAAAAATAAAAGATAACGGAAAACAATATAAAATTAAAATGTGAATAAAATCAAGTGCTTGGTGGTCATAACTTCAAATTGAGGAACGCAGTGCATCGTTTAATTACACCGGTATTAAACACAAAGAGAATTTTATTTTACGAGCTCTATGCGCTCATAAAAATGACCAAGATTTATTTGACTACTTTTAGTTTTATTTTATGACTTGGTATTTTTAATACAAAATAATTGGTACCATATACCACTAAGAAAAACACACAATTTTTCTTATAAATCAACCAGTTGCTATATATCTACAAAAATAGAAAATATCCAATAAATTGCTCCAATAAACTTAATAGCCTCTCAATATATTCCCCGTATTCAGTGCACCAAGCATTGTACTTAATTAATCAATTGAAACATGCTAGGAGCCTCTACGAACCTCTACGGGCGTGCTACGAGCTACACATTTCTGTAGCACTGCTACGCGTTCTATTCATTGGAATTGGAAGCAATGGAACTATTAACTGCAGTTGAAGCACGTCGGTACCTAGTGTAAAACCTTTTTACTGAAATTAGTGATGCAATAAATGGTGAATGGAGTTTAGTGTCTAATAGATTTGTGATAGTCTTCTTTGCATTTGGAGTAGAAGTTAAGTAATGAACTTTTGATGCCTTTAGTTAAGATATTTGTATGGGCTAAGAAAAATGTTTTATTTTTAACCGACTTCAAAAAAGGAGGAGGTTCTCAATTCGACGGTATGTTTTTTTTTGTGTGTTTGTTACGCGATTACTCCGCCAATTGAGGACCGATTTTCAAAATTCTTTTTTTGTTCGAAAGGGTATACTCTCGAGGTGGTCCCATTATCATCAAGTTGGAATCTGATGAGAGGATCCCATGGAAATCGAGGGAAACCCTCAAATTTTATAGGCAAAGCTATAGCGATTTGGGTATTTTTTAAAGTAACTTGAGCATTTGCTCTCGGAAATCATCATTTGGTAAAGTGGAACTGATGATGAAGACCACAGATGGCCATCGGAACTACTCAATGACAAATATTTCACGGGTTGCGATTCGATTACTTTAATATGGTTGCTAAACGATTTATCCTCGTCACAATGCGTATGGTGAGTGGTTGTTTAGGAGTTGGTAAGAACCAGGAGAACTCCTCAACAATTAACGTCCCTGCATCGGGAAAAGCAATATTTTGTAAAAGGTGATGAGCAGTTGACATTAGGCTATTGTAACTTGGTCAGCGGGATTGTCCGAAAGGGTTACCGCTGGCCCGGAACATAAAGGGCTAAGGAAGGAACACGGGTGGGTTTTAGTCAGTAAGAGTCTGACACTCCCTTCCGCTCCACCCAGAGCGGGAGGGGTCATTTGATGATTTCCCATCCGCAAAAAAAAAGGCTATTGTAACTTTGATAAATTACAAACTGACCCACTAAAAAGTGAAAAATAAAAACTTTTTTACAAAAAAAAAAAACAACCGACTTCCAAAAAACACTATAAAGTGAAAAATAATTTATTATGGAATACTTTATCATCGTCAATGCCATATTGACATAATAATAATAAAAGGAGAATACTGTTAAGCATAGGTATCTCCAAAAAAACAAGGTTATATTATTTAAATTCAAAACTCATTATATCAAATCGATTCTACATTATTTGGCGGTCACGCGATAATCGATTAACAAAACCAAAGCACGAATTTGTTTCATGTTAAAATACTGTTTTAGAAACTTTGAACATTAGCAGCTAAGGGGCATTGTGTTATCAGTAACTGGGTTATGGAGGTCAGATAGTCGCTCCATGTAAAATAATGGTATTCAGCTGCATCTGGTTAGACTAGAACATGGTTGGCTAGGCAGATGATGAAACTTCGAACATTGTGACATTTGTTTGGGTGTTGTTGAAGATGGAAAACATGGATACCTTGGGCAGGACTTTAAAAATTGAGAAAAAGCATTTTTTTTACCTCTCACTTATTCTAAGCATGAAAATCGATGATCTCGAGACGAGACGACGAGTAACGCCCGCAATGTGCAGGATGAAATAATGGATTTTAGTTTCATGTAACACCACGCTACAAGTTGGAATTACCCCGAAAACTAGAAACAAAACTAAAATTATAAAGATCCTGTATTGTATGTTTATATAAGTATTTACACTAGGTACTTAATGAAATGACTAACTTTAGAAATAAATACGAAAACAAAACGACACATACGCGTCGTCACAAAAAATTTTGCTTTGCATAAAATAGTCTCGACATATAAAAAGTGTTGTTTTCCACGTGGGATTTGAACTTGAAACTCGTAGCTCAGAAGTCAATCGCTGAACCAACAGCACCATCAATATTTCAACAGTTGAATAGTTGGACTCTCGGGAACCTACATTCATCCACGTTGCACCATGTGTCTCCCAATCCTTATACATCTTCATTCCACCAATGATTTATACCCACCAGTGTACTAGAAATACTTTTTATGAGCGTAGTTACGAACATTTTCTAAGACATTGTTGGTTGTGCTGCAATTATTCTTGGTGTCATGGACATGTGTTGGGGTAACAAAAAGCAGTGACACTTCTAGTAGTGTTATAGTGGCGTTTGGTAAATGAAGCTGCAAGTTGGTTGAACAGTCACGTATTTGACAAATAATACTGTACCTATTGATATTGGAACGTGTTATTTGTATTTAAGGGAATTCATTACGGAACATTTAAATATAGTCAAATATTTTACGGTTAAGGACAATTTATTTCGCTCAAAAAGGCGCCATAACAATAAAATGAGTCCATAAGAGACAATAAAATGAGTACTTATGAGGAAGTCTGGAAGTAGCACCAGTTACTGAAAAGGTATGTGGAAATCGGTTGTCATGGTATGGGCATGAAACTCGTGTTACGGAGGAATGAGGAAAATGTCGTGACGCAAGTTTTTAGTATGAATGTCGATGGCTATATGAGTAGCAGAAGGACTGTGTGAATGATGATATGGTTAGAAAGGTGGTGACTACCGAGATGACGACGTATAGAGAAGTATAGAAGAAAAAGACGTTGCGCCGACCTCATATAAAGTGGGATGAGGGCAGGAAAATGATGAGGAGGAAAAACATAATATTTAAAATAAGCGACGGTTTCGCTTTGTCATAAACTAAAATTACCTATGTTTTAAAATACACTAATAACTAACATTTTAAATATTATTCAGAACATCGTGCTTTAATAGTTAAAAGTTGCAAGTGATTTCAATTCCTTAATTACTTCAGTTATAGAGTTGAGAATGAGCTCATATACGACAGTACTTTCTACCGTAGTTTGCCCTCGGTGGTCTTAAAATATCTTAAATTCCTTTAATGGAAATACGAGCTCACGTTGTATTGCAAAATGAGCTTGAAGATGCCAGATTATTTTTGCGTTAAGCCAATAAGCCAAGTAACTCATTGCTAAAATCCTTCTGATTTGAGACAGCCCTTTCAAAAAAGGCTTCATATACTATACTTAGGTACTCGTAAAAAATAATTATGTATTAACGGTTTGAGGCACCATATTTTGGGGGCAATCTTTTGCCATTTGTGGACCCAGTCCGACCCTGAATAAATAATATTTTATTACGAAAAATGGAATAAATGTCTAACAGTAATTCACAACTTTTCATTTTACCAGAAGTCGTAAAGCAGTAGTAATAAAAAGCTTTTAATTTGTTCGCAATCACAACCATTACAATTTGTGGTCTGTATTTGCAATCACGTACGGTGTAGGTAGTACGTTATTGTAAACATTTAACTGACTAAACTGTTCGATCATGAATTAAGATTTTCGTTAAAAAAAATGTTTTCGTGTAACAAAAGCTTGCACAGCGAATGTTTGCTAAACAAATTCGTGAAGCGAATGCTCGCAGTGAGTACGATTCTTACACAATTTATGTGCCGAATGCATGAACTTCAAAACTGTGATTGCCATCAAAATGTCTGTATATTTATAGCCATGCATTACACACTTTTACATTTTTTATGACTAAACGCGCGAGCTGGCCCAAATGGTTTCCATTGCAGTTGGAAACTGATTACAAATTTAAATGGGATTCGTATGGTAACGCGTATCGAATGTGGGTTAAGCCATCCTTAAAATACTTTTAGGTACGGCTTTTTTTAGATGCCGCGGTCTACTTTTGTACGAATGCCGTGTCGCTCCATCAGTCACTACTTAGCTTATCTATAATTAGATTAGATTATTTATAACTAGCTGACCCGGCGAATTATCTTCAAAAATAAAAATAGTGAATATTTCCCATGTTTTAATAGTATTCTAGCTACTCGGATCATAAAAATCGTTCCAGCCGTTCTTGAGTTCTGTTATAAATGGTGTAACTAATCCGACTTTGTTTTATTTATACCTAAAGATAACGGACCAAATTACCTCGCATATTTTTTTTTACGAATTTGAAAATCATCAATCATAGTCCGTGCTTCTTTCATATACGTAGATACTATGCTTATATATAAATAATACAGTAAAAAAATCCATCTCTGAGGTACATTAAACCGTAAAATATTAATAAAATAAGTCAACATAATCTTCCACGCTTCGCCAATTCCCGCATCAGAAAACATTTATTCGGCGAAGTACGTCAGAAAAAAATAGCATTAACACACTCGTACTTGTTGAATACGTCGGCAAACATTGATAACGTATGCTAAATATATTCATACTCTCACCGACGTCTTTGGAACAGGGAAGTTGCACGGTGCACAGATTAAAAAGAAGCTCCTCCCGTATATGTTATCCTGGTACTTTCAGTTCTTCCAGCGTATTTGTTCTTTGCGAAGTAGATTAGAATTTATCTTTAACTTTGCCTTAGTAGTCAGCGGTTACAAAGCAAACCCACTAAAAGTTTATCAAGGCGTATTGCCTTTAATTTGTTAACAATTTAACTTGTCGAAGATTTAATTAGGAGTGGTTGCTATAGTTGTTACTTGGTTTGATCAACAGGTGAAATGAGATTTGAGAGCAGATTCACTAATCAAACTTCAGAAGGCATGGGTCAGTAGCGATTAAAATAATACAGGGTGGCATCGACATCGACGCACATCCTATTATTACCATGGATTTAGTGTATTATTCTGACCCCGTTGAAAATTTTTGTCGGTTAATAAAAAAAAACTTTTCCATGCATTTTGACTGCGAACACTTTTCTATGAGACAGCTGTTTTTTTTTTATAAACGACAAAAACATCTAAAATCATGATTGTGCTGAATTCATGGTTTCAGTTTGCGCGTCGATTCCTCCCTGAATATTATTATTATTAAAAACATATCTGAATCCTTTCAAATAAGTTTGTGATTTAATCACATAGTAGGGTTCAACTATACGCGTTGCGATCGCCACACCTAAGCCAGCCCTTGAATGAATTAGTTATTTTTTCTATATTGGTGTCTGTGACCTTTAACCTAACAATCCTACGCCAAGGCTAATATTGCCAGCACTCCAATATGTCTACCGGTGCCACAATGACCCGGATACATTTGATAACGCCCATCACTTTGATGTCCCACCTAACGGTTAACGTAGGTATGTCTAATTAAGTCCATTGTATGGGCACTATGGGAAACAAAAGAACAATGACATGAAAAAGTAACACCATTAATCTGTGTACCTAATGATGACGTCACAGTGGCCACGAACTAACCTCGTAGAAAACTCTTGCTACAATCGTTAAGATAAAGGAAAGTTACAGAGTAAAAAAATGTTGGAGATGAATCGTACAAACAACTAAACCGAATTTAATGAACTTTTGAATGCAACCAGAAAACCACTTCTTCCATACTTACTCATATTATAAAAGCGAAAGTAACTATGTTTGTCTGTCAGTCTGTCTGTTTGTCTATCTGTCTGTTACCTATAGTCGTCTTAACGACTAAACGTATTTCGATGGGTACACAGCAGTAGCGAAGGGTCAATTTTTGTAAGGTGTAAGCCGGAGTAGATATCTATCTATATATATAAAAGGAGAAACTGACTGACTGACTGACTGACTGACATATCAACGCACAGCCGAAACTACTGGGTCTAAGAATGTGGAATTTTGCACACGGCTTCCTTTTATAATGTAGGGGAGCACTAAGAAGGGATTTTTGGAAATTCAACCTTTAAGGGGGTGAAAAGGGGGGATTTCGTTTGTATGAAAAATCTTATTCAATTGGTTAATAAACTTGAAACTTGGCACGAATACTTATCTAAGTAAATGATTAAGTTTGGCATTTTTTGTTTTTCTTAACTACCCCCTAAAGGGGGATTGGGGGGTGTCAAAGTTTGTATGGAAGAATTTTAACGGGCTGTCCGATTAACTTGAAACTCAGTATTTATACTTAAGACCAAAAATAGAGAATAACGTGTATCCTTAACGATTTTTCTAAATTGCACCCCTGTGTGGGGTGGGGGGGGTAAGCGAGGATACAGTTTATATGAAAACCTTATTCATTTGGTTAATGAATTTAAAACTAAAGGGAGATTGGGGGTGTAAAATTTTGCAAGTAGCCGAGTCCATTTAGGATTGCTATCGACACGCTAAGAAGAAGGGGTTGATTTTACTGCTTGCTTCCATTAACTCGAAAATGAGTAGGTATCGGTCTTTGAGTCAAGTTATGGACACGTCATCCCAAACGATTTTTCAAAAATCCACCCTTGTGGGGGTGAAAAGCGGGGATCCTGTTTATTTGAAAAATCTGATTCCGTTGATCTACAAACTTAAAAATTGGCCCGAATACTTATTAATCTAAATAAATGATAAAGATCATAAACATACATATTAGAAATTTTGAGAGGAAAGTACGAAATACACGCGGACGAAGTCGCGGGCAAAGTGCTAGTCTTTAATAATAGGCAAAATCAGAGGTAAAACAACTGATATATCGAATGAGACAGATTTACTTTTTCTATTGTTACCGAATTAAATTAAGCTTGCCTAACATACGAGGGGTTAAGTGACGTTTATGTTGTAGCCTATAATGTTCCCACTGCTGGGACACAGGCCGCCTCACAGTGAGAGGCAGTGGGCCGTAATCCACCACGTGGGCCCAGTACAAGTTGTTAGATTTCACATGTCTTCGAATTTTTGGTTCTAGGACATGGCGGTTTCTCACGATGTTTCCCTTCACCGTTTTGAGAGCAGTGTTGATGAAATAATTAAGTTAAAGTTAAGCACCTGTTTGGGTTCTAACCTACGACCTACAACTCGTAAGTCGCGGCTGGTGTCACTAGGCCATAAGTTGTACGACGATTTTAAATTAAGTACATTAAATAGCCATTTTGTCTAAGAAGGCAAACCATAGCGTGTCTATTACTGCAATATCCTTTTTCCAACGTTAACAGCCAGTATTAACATAGAAGCAAGCCCTCCTACGCTGATAACAAAATATTTTCATCGAGTAATAGCCGTTATTCATAAAAATACCCTTAGAAAAACTCATAAATCTTACCTGTCATTATTATATTCCATATTCTTTTCATTCTAAAGACGGCCATCGATTTATAGAGCGAAATGGCTATCAATAGAATTGAAGAACTTTTCATGAATAATTTTGTTTACAGGAAAGACAAACTAATTATCAAAGTGTTAAGTGTTCAAGTTGAACGACTGAAGTTGTTAATGTCTCAGTCTAGTGCTTGCAACTAAAAGTTCACCATTATCATCATTTCAGGTCGGAGCTATCCAATAATAATAATTATTATTTAGCAAAAAGAAGAAATACAATGCATGTTACATTATTATGATAATACATTTTTGTGCTCAATTTTTGTGAATAATGACCCCGATGCTAGGAAAATCCTGTGTTAAAGGGGCCATCCATGCGTCCGATAAGATTAATTTACAAAATTCGGGAATCTAAAACGTGTAACAGCAGCAATAGTGTGTGAGTAAGCGCGTGTGATGTGGTGTCATGGGGGAAGTTAATAAAGAGGAGCGGATGAGGCTTTTGGATCTACTCATTATCGCTATTGATCGGGCATAGTGCCAAATGCATCTGTAATTATTACAGATGTGATCGGGCATAGTGCCAAATGCATCTGTAATTATTACAGATGTGATCGGGCATAGTGCCAAATGCATCTGTAATTATTACAGATGTGATCGGGCATAGTGCCAAATGCATCTGTAATTATTACAGCGATAATAATAATAAAGATGTGCGATGTTAATAGCGATAGGGTCACTCGGATCTTAATCGTGGCATAATCATCTAGGTATTCAGTACAAGACAGTTCTGTCTACATAATCGATGATAATAAGCGTCACTGTTAATAATACAACCTAATAAATCATCGCACATAAAATTTCCAAAACTTCCGTCTAAGATTCATTCATTATCATAAATCTATTTCCTATGATGCTGGCATAGTGACAAAAAGAAGAAAAGACATGATATTAAATATCCCTAGGACAAGGACTTTGCTTGCCAGTATGCAATTTAGCAAACGATCTGCTGCGCTGTATAACAAAATCAATAAATACATCTACATTTATCCTAAAAACTACTATGACAGTAAAAAAATAATAATGGAATGGATACAAACGCTTACCTACAATGAAACCGAAACACTTCTGAAACCTTGACACATACACACTCTCACAATCATGTACTCTCAGTCACACCTACAGGCTAACACTCACTCACACACATACATATACCCACTCATACACATATTTGATTTAAGTTAATGTTAATTTATGTAGTTTTAGCATAAAAATTGTACGATTTGCTTTTTATATAACACGTCTTGCTATGGAAGAGCGGAATCTCCTAATACAGGCACTGTCTGCCTAAAAGGAGGATCCAATCATAAAAAAATTGTTTATACCTAAACTTGTTTTACCAATAAACCAATTATTATTATTATTATTAATATTAAAAGCGACTTAGAATAGAATAGAATATTTTTATTTCAGACCGGAGTCCATAGGGTTAGTAACAATTGTAACTTTAGTTCTAGTGTTAGTAGGTTACAGACAGACACGTAGGTAAAAATATACAATTTTTCGGCATGGAGCCGCATCCACCTCCGCAACATCGGGGAATCCCACCGATCTACGAATACACTGAGAATACTGTTGGTGCCGCCGCGAACACGAGAATAGAAAACGTTATTATTTTGCAAGCGGTGCTCATCAAGATTCAACGTCGTATTTAATTGACGAAGATACTATTTCGAACAAGCAACTCATTACAGTGCTCTTTCCAATTACTGTTGCCCTGGTACATAGAGCTTATAAAACGGTACTGGACTTAGGTATTCAGTTGTTTTGAAGTTCTGGAAACCAGTTTCTGAACTAAGGTTTATAGTAGTTTGGACGGTAGATTTTTTTCATTGCGTTCTGTGTATATTGTATAAGTTATTGAACTTATATTGAAGACTGTAATATCTAACACCTTTTATCTATTCCTGCTACGATTCGCACATACACATGTTATTTTATTATACTTCGATTTGTGTTGGGTTTGCCTTTAATTTGGGGTTTTGGCTAAGTAATAACAGCCGCATGGGTCGATTAATCAGGTCGATCGATCAGGTTAATCTACGCTTGCTGCGGTTAGTCTGTGGATTGGTGACCATCTTTACATACCGAGACCGCTCCGTGCCTCGGATAGCACGTTAAGTCTTTGGTTCCGGTTGTCATTCGTGGAGCTTTGACAGTCGGTAGGACAGAAGCCCGAAAGTCTGACAACTAGTCTTACCAATGGGTTTCATATTACCCACTACCTGGGTCGCAGTCGCTCCATGTAATACTGGCATTTATAATTATTAAACATAAAGTAAAAATAGATAAACATTGGCGGTCTTACGCGACGTCATTTTAATCTATAGAATTGATGTATCTTGTCTCAGGAATTTTATTAATATTTTTTTATTTTATCTCTACGATAAAAAATCAAAAACGTGCCCTCGGCGTCGAAGTCTGACATGTAGTCGAACCGTGGCGTGCTGGGCACATTTTGGTTTGTCATCTATAGGTACATGACTGTGGCCGTCAAAAGGTTAAAGATCTTGCTGTCATTCAACTTGAAGAGACGATGACAGATTGAGATTTAAAGGCGATAAAACAAATCAGTTACGTTTGATAATCGTCTGTTTTTACTTGCCAAGGGCGGACAAAGTCCGAAAAAGACAGAATCGCCTAAGGTTCTTTGTTCACGGCACAGTTTCTTTACAATACGGCGTACAAACCATCTCAACAACAACTTCCATAGTAATCCATATGACACTGACTACCAATTCCTATGGCCGGCGTATAAACCGCGCCGTAGAAAAAACGTGTCCATCAACAAGATTCCTTAGTGATCCATACAACACAGACGACCGTGCCTACACGAAGAAACCGAAGTTTTTCACTGCAAAAAAACGTGTGTGTATATAGAGCGTTAGGCAGTTTTGCCGATGTGTATGTTTTGTGCGTGTGTTTTGCATTATGCTGAGCGATGGCCGTTTTGCGTAGATGTGACGCATACTTTCTCCCAATTTGTTATTTTGTTTTTTTTTTCTCGCTTGTGTTTTTATTTTTATGCGTCATGTTTGCCGCAAATACCTAAACGTATTTTCTTTCTTTTTTTTTCTTTCGATGTACCCAATTGGGCTTTCGAGGTCAAGGAAAAGTGTCGCTTCATGTAAAATACCGATTTATTTATTCTGATTTTAGTTTTCAAAGCAGACGTTACCTTGGTTTAGCAAAAGCTAAGCTTACTAACTTATATCAAATTCATCTATTTATTTATTTTTAGCGGTCAACTGTCAAAATCGGTTAGTTAGCAATGAAAAATTTTTAAAGGACACAACGATTTGTTATTATCAAAAAAAAGTCGAAAGAAATGTGCTGTTGACAAATACAATTTAAAAGTAAACGCGTCATAAAATA
Organism: Oligia fasciuncula; assembly: GCA_963082905.1. NCBI lineage: Eukaryota > Metazoa > Arthropoda > Insecta > Lepidoptera > Noctuidae > Oligia > Oligia fasciuncula. Next base: position 5,860,228 of record OY720395.1, on the reverse strand, counting down.
GAGGGTGTAATCTACTTAATAAGAATCTTTAATTAATTCATTGATTCTTTCACTAACAGACAAAGCCGAGCTAAGCCAAAAGATAAACCGTTGGGTCCGTAAAAGCATCACATTTTGCACAAGAGTTCCATAGTGAAAGTGAGCAATGAGAAAGGATTTCTGAACATTCATCCCGTAAAGGGGTTAAAGACGTGATGAAAGTTTGTCATTCTTGCGGATGGGAAATCTCATCGGGCACAAGGTTTGTATTAATGCAACACACAATACTTCATTCCCTAACCTAACTAAAACTATTAACAAAACATTTATTTTTTGTTAGCCTAGTTTGTGTCCCACTGCTGGGCAAAGGCCTCCCCTTTTTCCTTCCAAACCTCCCTGTCATGTGCGATCTCTGGCCATGTTGGCCCTGCGAATGTTATTAGATCGTCACACCACCTTCGACTCGTACAAACAAAATATGTTGTCGAAAAATTCCTCCGCATTGACTGACAGAGCTACGTCTTAAGCATGAAATTTTGCAACAAGAGTTCCATTTCTTATAATGAAAGAGAACACTAAGGAAGGATTTTGGAAAATTCGTCCCGTAAAGGGATCAAAGTTTGTATTGAAGTTCGTAATTTTCACCGCTGGGAATCGCCATCGCGCTTGTGGCTTGTTTGTGATAAAATACAATCTTTTATTTTATTCCTTTCATATTTTTAGCCAGTAGGTATTGTTCCCAACAAAACAAAATGCTGAATATTTGCACAACCCAGGAATTCGGGAAAATACAGTCCTGTGTGATTATTCGCATTTCGAAAATGCGCATAATTTACTGTAGGTAGTATGTGTTGCTTTCGTAATTTAAATTCTCGCGCTGAGCGGCTATTTACCATTCGTCGAAATCATTCGAAGCGACTTGTTACCATGTCGAGAGAATTCTCTAACGAATGGAAGTTCACTAACTACTGATAGATAGCTCCATACGTGACGAATGAAGGTCCCTATTGGTTTACATAACATACATTACAGTTGATCAAATAACAGCCCGCGAATAAATGTATAGAGAACTGACAATCAACACAACATCGTTACTATCGAAAGAGAAAATCGAGTGAAATTGTAATCGAATACCAATATTTTGTTTGCCAAACATAATAGACAAAAATATCTAACCGAACTGAATCTAGAACCGGAGTTACAGACATAGCTCGCAGAGTTAAGCAACCTGAAGTGACGTTTCATGATTGCATTGACATTGACATCTAGGTATTGTGTAACCCGTTCGACGTCCTTCAAAGACTTTGTTTCGCATGAATTATTCAACAAAACCAAATAAATATATTCTCACAAGTCCCGAAGCAACATGCGGTACAATAAATGTAACAAAGAGATATTTTTTAGATTAAACGTGGGACACGCACGCCATGTCGCTATATTAAGGGATTCTTGATGGATGGGTAATATTGCCCATAGGTATGCGAAGGGTAGAGGTTTATTAAGGGTTACGATTATTAAGGGTGCACAATGTTTATCATAGGTTGTGCATACCGTACCAAATAATAATAATTTGGTAATAAACCTCGTGGGTTTTCGTACCTAGGTACTTGATTTTTGTTTTTAGTGTTCTGTCGATAAAATCATTTATTTTGTACAAAGCTCCATACTAGATATTTGCAAGGTTTCATTGTGTTTTAATTTTAAAGGCACGCATGAGCTTAGAAAGCTTCAGTACATCATTCAATTTATCTACATATTTTTTTAATGAATTTGTTTCATTGTTGGATTTATGTTATTCAATATTTTTTTAAACATTATTTTGGCACGCGTATGAATTCACAGACTTACTTTCACTGATTTCAAGGACCTCTATTGTACTGTATTAATAATATTCATCTTCGTTATCGTCCTAAAAAAATTACGAAAGCTACGACAGTACCTACCTAGGGGAACAATTTGTTTGATTGTATTTTACACGATTTTTTCTACAATAATTTTACAGAAATTGAAGTGAGGTTGACTTTACTTTTTTTCTTACCTACGCTGTTCTCCTGTCCTGTCAAACTGTCTGTGTCCTGTGTTGTGTCCTGGACAAAGACCTCCCTCCACTCCTTCCATCTTTCGCGGGCCCACTTTCAAGAACGAACGAAGAATTTCTGATCATAAAAACAATAACCAAAAAAAAAATAACCCGTATAGATAGATAGATAGAGCAGTGGTGGCCCAGTGGTATCGGCCGCGCCTACGAGTTGTAGGTCGAAGGTTCGAACCCAGACAGGTGCTTTACTTTGTGTAAATTATTTCATCACCACTGCTCTCAGAGCGGTGAAGGAAAACATCGTGAGGAAACCGGCATGTCCTAGAACCAAAAATTCGAAGACATGTGACATCTACCAACCTGCACTGGGCCCGCGTGGTGTATTACGGCACACTACCTCTCACAGAGAGGAGGCCTGTGTCCCAGCAGTGGGAAAATTATAGGCTCATCATCATCATCATCATCATCAGCCTATAGCAGTCCACTGCTGGACATAGGCCTCCCCTAATGAGCGCCATAGCGCCCTGTCTTCAGCTTGACGCATCCAGCATCTGCCTGCATACACAAATATATAGGCTGTCTGCCTGCATATATAGGCTGATTATGATGAATATAGAATATTAATTTATTTTGAGGAACGTAAAAAATCTCACAGTTATAATTCAATTATCAAAGCCCTGTCTAGTCGTACATAGTTCTGTGGTTGAGCAACAAGTAAGGTCGTAATGACCTACATTTGAGCACGCCCTTTCGATATAAAATGTCACCCCGAGTTACATTCGAAGCTAGTGCTTTATAACCTGAGCAAACGGCGACGGGCCAAGTAAACAACATGCCTAATTAAATGGCGGTACTTAATTTGTGTGTACAGACAGAATAAACATCTTGCCGAATAATGGAATTATTGTTAAAGTAATTTGTGTGAAATGCTTAAGATTATTTTGATGAATGGGGAATTGAAGAAGTTGAGGTCTAAATGTTTCAAAGACAAATTCTAATTATTTAACTTGACAACCTTTTTATAATCTACAGTAAGAAGCAATTACCACCTACACCACGGTCCAAACTAATAGGGTTATAATTATAGTGAACAAATAATTATTTCAGCCGAAACTCATCCACTGCTGGACATATGCCTCCCCCAAGAACCGCCGCCTCGACCGGTTCAGTGCATTTAGTGAACAAAATACTGGTAACCAATAGGTACCTGATAATATGGCTAGAAAAGAAGCATAAGTACCTACTGTCAATCTATTCTGTAAAAACATAGGTGAAGTAAGCTTGAAGTGAGCTGTCAATAGTGTCAATTCTCAGGTGAAATGACAGCTCACTTAGTCAGTCCCAAAGTCACTTCACGTCACGTCGCAGTTTTCGTTTGAAATTTTACACAATATCGGCTAAGTTGGTCACAGACTTAAAAAGACCACTTCGGCTGAATCATAAAAGGATAACATTATGAATTATAATATGGCGAAGACAGTCCGTGTTTTTCTTTTTTTTCTCTGCACTACTTATGTATAATCAAAGAGATTGGGATTGGATTTGGATTGGATGGGATTTATTTTAGCACAGAGAAAAAAAAAACTGAGAAAACCTTCACCAATGGGATTTGATACGATTAACTTAACAGTTAACTGTCCAATAAGATTCATAATGTTATCCTTCTATGATTCTGCCAAAGTGGCCTTTTTAGGCTTCCTGATCCAAATAATTTAGATTATGTTTAATAGGATGATGATAATATAGACAAACAATCTGCGCCCGCGTGGCTTATTACCTTCCACTCCCTTTTACCAAGAGGAGGCCTGTGTTCCAGCAGAGGAAACGTTAGAGGCTGATTATGCTATTAATATCTGGTCAATAAAAATAAATAACACCAACAAATTAACACATTGCACGGGACACAATAGAAGTTTTATTGTTATTACTCGATGGGCGTTAAGTGTCCCACAAAGTGTTGAATCAACTAAATGGTTATTAACACAACATTTTTATCCTACTACGCCTACATGCGATGATGGAGCGGTAAACTCTTAACAAGGTAGTATGAAGTTAATTAGCAAAGTTACTTATATCAGGCATGCGGTTGTTAGCAGGTAGAGGCTGTGGAGCTTCACTGTACCTCGCATCGAGTTCCAAACAAACTTCACATTCATGTTTTGAATATACATGAAATTTAATGTGCGTAAATTATGCATTGAAAAGAGAATTTCTGGTGTTTATTTTGATATTTGTGGGTTAGAAAATGTTTTTGAGTTTGTGCAGGGAATGTTTAATGTTTATTTGGGAGATCTATGTTGGGAAGTGGGTAAATGAACCTACAAAAAAAAAAAAGTAACGGGACATTACAAGACAGAAATACTTTTACAAACAATCTTTTTGTATGATATTTGTAAAAGTATCTCGTCTTGTAGTGTTACGGAACACTACAAGACGAGATACTTTTAACTTTTTTTTTCTTGTCTTCTTTTTCTTTTCGGGACAAAATTTTTTAATTTGTTTTAGGATAATTTTATATAAAATTAAATAAGCGTGGGTAGGTTTTGTCGTTTAATTTTAATGAAAGTTAATTCCTTTACAGTGTAAGTTTATTTTGATATTTGTACGCCGTCAATGGCAAAACATAGTGTACCTATACATTCTATTTACAATGACTATTTTTACACCCCCTATGTTTTACAAATAAAAACTTCGACTTTGAATTTTCCGGTCGAGGTACTCTTCTTTGTTTTTTTTTAATATAGTTTTGGCCAGCAGTTGGCCACGTTGTTTGCGGCATCAGTGGCATTCTTTAGGTCATCTAAGGTGCAGGTGAATGGGCATTCCCTAGTGCTTTTGTTAGTCCTTATGTGCTAGTGTAGTTTTTAATTTAGTATGGTTATCCTGTGGTGCTATTCTGTAAAAACATCACAACTTACGTGAAGTGAGCTGTCATTCCACCTGATGCTAGGGATTGACACTATTGACGCTCACTTTAAGCTCACTTCACCTAAGTTTTCACGGTAAGATTTTTAGAGAATAGCATTACTGTTGCTATTTATATGTAACACAGCAATAACAACACATCAATATGCCTATTAATCTGCGAAATGTAGTGATTATAGCAACATCGACTCATCCTAACGAATACAGTCAAAATCAAATCGGGACTGATGTAAACGTTTTAGGGATCAATACCCTAGGGATGCCAACGGGACCCTATTAATAAGCCTCCGGTGTCCGTTTGTACGTCCGTCCATCCGCCCGTCCGTCTGTCCGTCCGTCTGTCTGTCAGCGTAATTTCAACGGTCTACCTATTACGGTTCATGGGATACAGTCCCATGAACCGTAATATGGTATACCGTTGAAATTTTCATTGTGTATTTCTATTACATTGAATAAAAATAAAATAAAGTTAAGGGGTACATACAAGAAACTTGTTTTTTGGCGTTGTTTGCCAAAAAATACCTTAAAATACCTTTCGTTTACGAGTCTTTTTACTTTCTTACCTGTTAAATTATGCGAGGATTTATAAGCCGTCAATAACACACCAAAATAGGCTAGATCTTTAAGTTTACTTATACAACAAAGAATTAATTGAGTCTACCAGTAGCCATAGATTTTATGTTAGTTTTGTGTGAGTTTTACTAGAGCTTACCCAAGTAACCCCACAACTTTCGGGCACACATCAAAAAGGTAATCAGGTACCGACCTACCCGGTAATGTAAACTTTTCTCCACAAATTATTTATTTATTTACTTTTGTTTTCAAGTTTTACGAAGGGTTTCATTTATACGTTTTGTTTGTATTTTGACGTCGCGGTCGGAATAATGTCAATGTGTATGGCACGGACACAACGTTTCATTTAAGTACCTAGTTAAAACGCGGTTTGGATTTAAAAAGTAATTTTCTGTACAAAAATTTACTACTAACCTACTAAACTACGTGTAGGTGTACGGTCAGTCTCAAAAAGATTTATAGAAATTAGCACGCCGACATTAAATACATAATAATAGATCAACGTACCTTAATTATGCAAATAAATGATATTGTTATTTTTATTATTTTTTATTAGAAAACAATTATTGATTTAAATGTCTCAATCTGTGTTCATATTGTATGTATTCATGTGTACCCACAAAACATATTACACTTTGGAACCAGATTGTAGACAATCAAATGAATTCTTGTTGAAGTATTCATATTTTTGAGGCTGACTGATTGTGAAAAAGCTAGGCAGATGATGATTCTAGACCCCCTTAGAATGATGTGTTTAACTTTAGTTTAGTTACAGTTTGCGCGTCGATGTGCCACCCTTTATCATCATCATCATCGTCTGCCTAGCTTTTTCCCAACTATGTTAGGGTCGGCTTCCAGTCTAAACGGATGCAGCTGAATACCAGTATTATATATAGAGCGACTGCCTTTTTTTTTTTTTTTTTTCGCTGAGAAATGACGTTACGCATCTCCGCTCGTCGGGGGAAGAGACGGAGTATGTGGGACTCCCTGCCAGGGTGGCAGTATACCCACTAAAACTCAGCGGTGTTCCCCCATCGCCTTGATGGGGAGGTCATGGGAATCCGGCTCAGCCTTTGCATCCACAACCCCCCCGGCGCATGCCCGCCTAGCTGGCGGGCCCCGCATGTCCCCCCGTCTGGGGGGCTACGGGAATGGCCGGGAACACCTGGCCATTCCCGTCCGGCACTGGTGGAAGCCTGTGCAATACAGGCGAGGGTGCCCCCGCACCCGTCGCCTGCTGGCTTCCACCTGGGAGGAGTCGGAGATGACTGTCATACTGACGTCTTCTTCGACCCCTCCTCCGCCTTCGGAGCGGCGCCGCGAGAGGGTCTTCCTCCCGCACGCGCTCCGCCGCCTCCTTCTGGGACATGACGTGTTCACAGAAGGAGGCGACTGCCGCCCAGGACCCCTCATCCCCTAGCATGGCGTTGACCAAGCCGGGGAGCGAGAGGTCCGTTCCGATCGCCGCGGTGAGACTGCGGCGCGGCTCGGACCACGACGGGCACACCTCGAGAGTGTGCTGCGCCGTGTCCTCCGATAGAGCGACTGCCTATCTGACCTCCACAACCCAGTTACTGGGTAATACGAAACCCCTTGGTAAGACTGGCTGTCAGACTTTCGGGCTTCTGACGACCCGTAAAGACTGTCAAAGATCCACGAATGACAGCCGGGACCAACGGCATAACGTGCTTTCCGAGGCACGGAGGGGTCTCGGTATGTAAAGATGGTCACCCATCCACAGACCAACCGCGTCAAGCGTAGCTTAACCTGATCGATCGACCTGTGCGGCTGTTATTAATTAGCCACGGGCCCCTCCACACATGTGATATGTGCGACATACATGTGCCACCCTGTATGTCGTGAAATAAAATAACTGCCGAGAAATTCCACGTACCGACTTAATTGATAACACAAAAAAAACTGAAACAGATTACCTGATGCACCTAAAAATACCTTTGAAAGTACTATCAAAATGGACGTCAAACGAATGGTCAACTCGATAACGGAAAAAAATAGTCTGGAACGTTTAATTAATTTTGCTAGCATCGCACGGCCATCGGCACTGACCGACTGTAGTTACGTTGGCTGTATGTTGCACAAAGTCTGGTTCAGGGATGGTAAACCTGTGAAGAGTAAAAAATGTAGGGGAATAAATTGACATGAATTTTTGTTAAAATATTTTGACTGCCTCATTGATTGATTTCTCATTGATCCAGTAGTCGCAAACGCTACCGCTGGATACGAGTTCCTAGGTTCAATTCCCATGCCGGGCAAAGTGTGGGTTTTTCCATCTGGGATTTCTCAGTAACAGCCTGTAGTCTGGATATGTGCCGGATTGATGGCAATATTATAGCCTCGCCCCCTATTACATGGAACAAACATAACTGACGAAATGTGGGTGTACTATTATTGGTCACCTTTGCCTGACACTCGGGAAAAACAGGCATGACTTTATGTGATATATTTTGAGGATGAAGTTTATAGACGTCCCTGGCATCGTGTTTAAAAGAAAAAAAAATATTGCTGAATGTAGCTCTTGATCTCGATTACGCCTGATGGAAAGCGATTAATGAGGTCTGTGATAGACTGAGCGTCCCCAGAAGATGCCTAAGGCACTGGAACTCCCACACATCCACGATACACAGCAGGATGCTTGATGCCGTGCAGTGGTAGGGCTAACGCCCGCCTGGTTTGCAACCGCAAACCAAAGAAGAATTGTGGGCAGATAAGGTGTTGGGTGTGACTGTCCAGGATGCGCTGTTCGCTCGGTTCAGTTGAATAACTGGCGGAACAAACTGCGCTACACCAGTCTCAAAAAATATTACTTTCCTCATTCAGGGTAAAATAACTTGTTGAGACCCGTCGAAACATAGTCTAAATTGGCACGTGGACGTCGTTTGCCACCCCTGGTCAAGTATGACAGTAAAGTATTGCGTTTTAATATGACAATGACCATTATCGCCCACTTGTAGTTTATTAAATGATCTTCTTACAACAGCGCAGGATAAAAACAACTTGAATGACGGTCAAGGTCTTTGCCGGGCTCACATCAATAAAACTAATAAAAAGAGATAGAGATATCTGCGTTCTGTTTCTGTTCATCAAAAACATGAGTCTTTAAAAGATCATTCAGCTATAATGATCTTTTAAAGACTCATTTAGGACCAAAGACTATTTAAATGCTCATTACGGCAGAATTTTAATTATGATGACTAAAATAGGGCCCGTAGCTAAATAATAATCGATCAGATTAAGCTACGCTTGCCGCGGTTGGTCGGTGGATGGGTGACCATCTTTACATACCGATACCCCCCCGTGCCTAGGAAAGCACGTGAAGCCGTTGGTCCCGGCTGTCATTGGTGGATCTTTGACAGTCGTTACGGGTAGTCAGAAGCCCGAAAATCTGACAACCAGTCTTACCAAGGGGTATCGTATTACTCAGTCACTGGGTTGTGAAGTTCAGATAGGCAGTCGGTCCATGTAAAATACTGGTATTCAGCTGTATCCGTTTAGACAGCTGGAAGCCGACCCCAACATAGTTGGGAAAAGGCTAGGCAGATGATGAAAATAACCTAACATACATAATCAGTCTATAATGTTCCCACTGCTGGGACACAGGCCTCCTATCGGTGAGAGGGCACTCCCTCTCCCCGAGCGGCCTACTGGGCATAATCCACCACGCGGGCCCTGTGCCGGTTGGTACTGGTGGTGTTGCATGAAAATAGTAAACATTTAATTGAAAATAGCTGACCCTATTCAGTTACACATGACTATTATAGCTGATTTGTTTTTGAATTGAATACACAAACAGAACTCGCTGAAAATGTATGTTTAGAGCAAACCTAGAGTAGTAATTATTTATTATCATTGCACGTAATTTAGACAAAATAATGAGTAAACTGAAATAGCAGTGGTTTCATGAATTCAATTAATCACATTGGATAGCAATGATAAAATCAACAATAGGAAATGATTTGTGGTATGGTGATCATTAATTTTGCCCGCATGTAAGTGTAGTCTGTAGCCTATACTGTTTTAAATACGGGCAGATTGTCCTAATTACGTCGTTGGAATGGGTACTTATAACATAATTAGCCTATAATGTTCCCACCTGGGACACAGGCCTCCTCTCTTCGAGAGGGATGATCTACCAAACAGGTCCAGTGCGGGTTGGTAGATGTCTCATGTCTTCAAATTTTTGGTTCTAGAAAATGCTGGTTTACCTACGCTGTTTTACTTCACCGTTACTTATGCCATAGACAAAATATGTGGGAAAACTCATCGTCTTTGTAAAGTCTTAATATCTCAAGACCTTTTTTCGAAACAATCTCAATAATTTGCCTTGCTTGTTTCACCGCACCTGTTGAAGATCGTGTTGCTGAGTAATGCTGACTAACTCCCAGTAATCCTTCGATTATTGATTGACAAACGAGACAGGACAGCCGATCATGGTGAAACAGTTTCTTTTGATAAACCTTTTTGTTGATGGTTTATGTTTTCGCCTGTAATTCTTATCCCCAACGTCACATAAAGTCACAATTATTTTACTTCTGATTTTGCAACATTGTCAAAACCATAGTGATCCTTACTGTCGTTACTATAAGGATGCTATTGGGGTATTGCCACTGCCTAATCTGTCAAAGTCAGTGATATTTATTGTTGTTTTAGTAAGGTTGCTTTTAGGTAACCGCTGCCAGAGCTAAAATCGTGTACAATTGGCTATTTGACTGGTTTCTGATAAACATCTCAGATTATTTAATGGTGTCTAACGAGCCCACAAAACCCTATTACTTCAAATTGCATAATGTATTTCTTTTAAAAAATAGTAAATAAAAATGCACTGTTTAAATACGCCGCCAAAACGCTATCTTTAACAATATGGCGTCGTGACGTCACGATACGAAACGGTCGAGATACTAAACAAAAGTCATCTGTTCATACTACTTAAATCATGACGTCATCTTAAGTTCAGCCAATTCAGACCGTTTTCGATTACGTGGCGCCAGATTTAAAAAGATGAAGTTTTTTCGGGATTTTTTTTATAAATAATACATTGTTTTGTAGTAAAATTAATGCAAATCGATTTTAAAAGCGATAATCTATACGAGTGTCAATAATTATGACCTTATTTTTTACATTGTCAAATAGCCTATTATGGTACAAGAATATTTTGGCGCGTGGCCAAAATCGGAACTAACGCCATCTTCTTTTTTAATACAATATTTTTGTGACAATTTCACACAATTTTCTCGCCCCCCTGTCAATGTCATGAAGGGTAGGTACTAGTCTGAGATGTCATGTAAGCGTCAAAAGATCTTTGTAGCAATATACTCGTGGAATTCTTCTTTTTTAATATTTGTAATTGTGGATTAGTTTTATTATTCTTATTTTAGTTTATTTACTGTTAGAGTATAGTTTATTTACTGTTATTATATTGAGAAAGAGAGGGATACGTTCAATGACTGTAGCAGTCGTAAAATATAACTTTCAGACAACCAAACTAACTTTCTCAATAGGGATTAAAACATCCGTGATTGCTTAGTTAATATACCCCATTTGTAAATGAAACCTAAAACGGAATCACATAGCAATGATTTTCGACACGCGTGACCTTTTATTTGATTGAGGTGGAGCATTTTAACGGCCCTTGTCCCAATGAGGACATCACTGTCCATTACGATGTGCCGGACATTAAATATGTATTGAAAAGAGGTCAATTATAAACGCGGGTAAAAATAGAATGGTAAAATATCAGTGGGTAGGTAGGTTTTTGTTGGTTTGTTATTTTTAAACCACGGGCAGCTGCAGCGCCTGTGCCACACTGTGATATGAATCCCCATAGAAATCTTAAACTCGAGGATGCAGCGCTGTATTCGCTGTATGTTCGCGCGACGGCGACGGTTCAACAATGTATCTATAGTCCTAAATACCGTATTTCAGCCATAGCGGCCATACTCAAAATATATAGATAAAAAGTAGCCTATATATCCAGGGTATCAGCTACCTCCATACAAAATTTTATCAAAATTGGTCCAGCCGTTTGAGCGTGAAGAAGTAACAAACATATAAACACACCCCCACACACACACACACTCTTACAAACTTTCGCCTTTATAATATTAGGGAACTATATTTTCTATCACCAAAATTTATATTTGTCATCAAGTTGTATCACCTAATAAATAGATCTATCGCCACGAAATATTTTCGTTCTCAGATAAACAAAAATTGTTCCCAGGTATGAATTATCAAATTAATGTTAATATATGTGTAAAATAAGAGATCGATAACCAATAAAATTATATTGCATTACATGAATATAAACTTCGTTCTTATAATAACAGTTTTGTTACTTGAAATGGACATTATCGAGAACCGAATTAGTTACGAGGTTAATTATTTAAAAAAAAATGCTTAGGTTAGGTTAGGTTAAAACTGTGACCTCCTACGCACGAGCCGAGCGAGCGAAGCGAGCGGTGCCGCGGCAGCGGCCGGCGAGTGCCAGAAACGACTAAATTTTAAAGAAAAAAAATATGGAAAAAGAGATTATTTAAAAATAAATTTATTATAGACCTTATATCTCAGGATTTTAGGTGATTTATTGTGGAACTGATTTTGCATTGTTTGGTGACTACATTTTGGTGACAGATCTACTATTTGGAGGACAAACCCTATTATTTAAGAAACACAAAACTAATTAAATTGGTGATAGCTTAAATGATACCCATAATATTATAGTGTGATATTATATAGTGTTATAAATGTGTGCGCAGATACAGGTGCACTCCATCTTCCCTCAGTCTCATAGTCTGATGAGTCTGATGGGACGGCAAGTAATCCGACACGACCAGAGAGAGATCAGGCGCAGGACCAATGGCTTTACATGCTTTCCGAGGCACGGGGGTTTCACACCGCCAACTTCCAAAATCCGGGCAGTTAATAAGTAATTCCTAATGGAAAAACCCAATAACACTATGCCCGAACCCAGGACCCCTCGCTCAGCAGCCACGCTTGTGACCACGATACCAACGGGGCAGTCAATAATGTAGTCTATCGCAGTCCACTGGTGAAAAAAGGACTCTTCCAAGTTAAGCCTTTCTATGCATTATATAGCCATGCCGTAACGCCAGTCCGTCTTAAGGTAGAAGACTTCAAACATTGCCAAATAGGATAGATGTAGATGACAAGGAGATTCGAGCACAAAGTTGACAAAATACAGCTATCCAGCACTATCGATACTTAGCCTTTTCCCAACCATGTTGGTGTCGATTTTCAGTCTAACCGGAGGCAGCTGAATACCAGTATTTTACATGGAGCAACTGCTTATTTGCACTCCACGACCCAGTGTCTTGGTAATATGATGCCCCTTAGTAAAACTGGTTGTCAGACTTTCTGGCTTCTGACGACCAGTAAGGACTGTCAAAGATCTACGAATGACAGCCGGTACCAACAGCTTAACGTGCTTTCCGAGGCATGGTGAGGTCTCGGTATGTAAAGATGGTCACCCATCCGCGGAAAAACCTCGGCAAGCGTAACTTAACCTGATCGATCGACCCGTGCGGCTGTTATTTCTAAGCCACGAGCTGTGTGTCCAGTACATTAATGTATACTTGTTTATATATATGCAATTAGCTGTGTATCATACCAAATTAATGGCCATGTCCAATTTTCTCGACTTTTAAAGAGAGAATTTCCTTTTGCGAGCCAAAATGCTAGTTTAGACAGTTTGACTGCACATTTGGATTGATAAAAGCTTTCTATAATACAATCGTTCCAGCCTTCAAGCCGAGAGTAATTTACGGCATATTTTCCGGAGTTCCGCTGAAAATAAACGGGCATTCGGAAATGAAACTTTATTTCATACATTTACTTTTGTCACAACACGATTCTGTCCGGTAATGCTGTGTAATGAACTCGGATGCGAAAATGTATTGAACTTTAGTCGAAATTGATTTTATGGATGAGTAATAATGTTTGTACAGTTTGTCGAGTTTATAATAGGTAACATAATATTTGTGATGCGGGAAAATGAACGTATAAAATGTAAGTAATGGAAGGTTCTCACGGAATTTTAATGGGGAATCTGCAACCACATTAACGCGCTGTCCAGTACAATCCGGCAAAATTTTAAGGAATATCATATTCAATTGCTTCTTAAGTTTAAATAAAAAAGTAATTTAAAAAAATTAAACCGACTTCAAAAAGAAATTAACTCAAAATTATGAAAGTATTTTATTTTCGGAAGTCGGTGTCTTTGGGATCTGTATTTTATAGTTTTAATGTTTTGCCACCGACTTCCGAAATTAAAATTATTTCATAATTTTGAGTTAATTTCTTTTTGAAGTCGGTTTAATTTTTTTAAATTACTTTTTTATTTCGTAATTTTTAGTTGTTGCCCTAGAATTTGATCAAGGTTTTGAGATGTTTTCCCTTTGACACTACATCCGTACCTCGTATCAATAAGCCAGGCCGTCACACTTACACGTATTAGTCTATATCTTGAAAATTACTAATTCGATTTTGATGAAACTTGCACTGTTCCCTAAGTTGAAGTAAACGTAAGCCAATACAAAAAAAATGGTCACGATCCAATTAATAGTTTCGGAGATATGCGTGGACAAACATACATACATACATACGTCTATGAAAATTTGTATATTTGTTTGGAAGCCCTAATAGATTTTCATCTGTGAATATAATGCAATTCCAATACAATTACATACATACGTGTCGAATTGATAATCTCCTTTTTTTTGAAGTCGGTAAAAAATTGTGTGTGACTATGAGTGTCCTCTAAAGCGTATCTAATGGAAATTAGGTTATGTTTAGATACTTAATAATAATATGAAACCAATTCCTTTCAACGCTAGGCTACAAAATATGTAACCGCCATTTTGTGGCGGCGGCCATCTTGGACCGATTTTCATCAAACATAGCTAAGAACAGTCCCGACTAATTCACGTTTCAAACAAAAAAAAACAAAATCAAAATCGGTTGATCCGTTCGGGAGCTACGATGCCACAGAGACACACACACACACACACAAACACGTCAAACTTATAACACCCCGTCGTTTTTGCGTCGGGGGTTAAAAAAGAAAGTTTGAAAACAAAAATCGCCCTTACAAAATCCTTCTTTAAAAAAACAAAAAACAAACTTCTTCAAAATTCTTCTTCTTCTTTTCTTTATGGAAAAGTTCCACTAGCATGCAGTAAAAAAATAAGTGAAATTCAAGATGGCACCGCTTACACTCTCACCGCACCTTTAGAAGTAAGTACTTACTATGAAAACGGTACCTTATTTATTTTTCATCATAAAACGGCATATTAAAATGTTTGTTTAATAACGCCCTTGGATCTGTTATTTCGCCGAATTTATGTTTCTGCCGAGTTTAGACGAATGTTTCGTTTATCGACTTCGTCCGCGTGAAATTTCACTCTCCCCATTCACCCTCTTAGGAGTGAAATTTCGAAAAACCCTTTCTTATTGGATACCAATTCTTCACAAAGAACACACCCTCCAAATTTCATGTCTCTAGGACCAGCGGTTTAGGCTGTGCGTTGATATATCAGTCAGTCAGGACTTTGAATTTTATATTTATAAATAAATGTTTTAATGTAAGTTTGTTGGTTTTTATTGAGTTGAAATACGGTCAGGGAAATTAATTGTTCATCAAATTTACACAGCACGACAATAATTTTCTCTGTTACAGCCATTTCTATATACAGACAATTTGTGAAATGTGAAATGTTTATTTAGGTACTTAAGTCGATTTTTTTACGCGTCAATATTTTGTTGGTTAATATTTCAAAACTTAACCCTTAAATCCCGAAACAAACTCAGAGATTATGGTCTCTTTTACAGTCCAAGCATTATATTATTACGATTTTATGTGAGTTTATCAAAGTTATTAGTCTAACAATTTCAATAGGTACATACCAGATCCCTCCGTGCCTCGGAAAGCACGTTAAACCATTGGTCCCGGCTGTCATTCGTGGATCTTTGGCAGTCGTTACGGGTCGTCAGAAGCCCGAAAATCTGACAACCAGTCTTACCATGGGGTATCGTATTACCCAGTTACTTGGTTGTGGAGGTCAGATAGGCAGCCGCTCCATGTAAAGTACTGGTATTCAGCTGCATTTGGTTAGACTGGAAGCCGACCCCAACATAGTTGGGAAAAGGCTAGGCAGATGATGATGATGAGTCAATTCGTTGAACAATTAATTTTCCTGATTTTACATTCAAAGTTTTTAGATAATCTATGAGGATAATAAAACTAACTGGAAATCCATTCACTTAATAATTTGGGGTAATGTGGGTTCGAGCGTAATTAATTCGGGAAAATCGCTACATACGTTTATTGGAGCTTTTGTTTTTGGAGCCGAAAAACCAAATAATAACTACCATCTACCTAATATTCGGCAATTTTCAACGAGTTAATCTACGTGTTGATTTTGGCACGATTAAAACTTTATAGCGGTTTAAGCGCTTTACTACTTTGGATGCGGAACAATAAAACTATAAAATATTCATGAAGCTACTGCAGCAGCTTTGTGGCTTGTGTTAAGCGTAGGTTACATGTGTAGCGGGCATGTAGTATCAGATTGAAGAATCCAAGGGCTAATTGTTTGGAGAAACATACGTTCGGCATGCTTAGTATTTGTAATAAATAAATAAGTCCTCCAGACCGAATTTCGGTCATGGCGACCAATTTCAGCGGAGACCAGCCTTCGGCGCGGGAGATATTATTTATAGTGCAAAAGTATGTGCGCAGACACAGGTGCACTCTCACTCTTAAGGCCAACCACTTAACGTGCTTTCCGTCATCATCACCAACTTCCAAACCCCGGGCTGTTACCAAGAAGAAACCCAATAACACTTTGACCGACCCGGGATTCAAACCTAGGACCTCACGTTCAGCAGTCGCGCTTGCGACCACAACGCCAACAGGGCAGTCAGTATTTGTAATACCACGTAGGCAATCCATTCTAACCAATTGTTGTGAAATTTGACTGATAGGTAGCCTGGGACCTGAAGAAGGCCATAGGCTACTTTTCATCCTGGATTTTTATTTGCTTATAAACACATCCTAAATTGTAGGCTTGTATTGAGTTGTAAGTCTTAGGTTCGAACCCAGACAGGCGCTTTACTTTGTGTAAAATATTTCATCACCACTGCTCTCAAAACGGTGCAAGGAAACATCGTGAGAAAACCGGCATGTCCTGGAACCAAAAATTCATAGACTTGTGACATCTACCAACCCGTACTGAGCTCGCGTGGTAGATTACGGCCCACTCCCTCTAACAGGGAGGAGGCCTGTGTACCAGCAGTGGGAACAATAAATAATAATAATAAACCATTTATTTTCAGGTAACAAAGACCCACAGATACTTTACCTTAACCTAAGTATATATAATAATATAGTAACAATTATGTTAGTATCACTTAGTTGCACTAAGACTTTGTGCGGTCTGGTGGCACTTGTCCGCGAAAGCGGCGGAATACCACATCCTGCAGTCAAAAGCTTTCTTCCATCACCAGGTGCAGGTAGCATATGCACACCACAAACGTGCGAGGCCACTCCAGATGCAGCTGTACTCTCGGTGCGTACTTCAACCTTTGGCGCACGTACGTCACGATAGGATAGATAGATAGGCTGATTATACTACGAGTACTTTACATTCTAAACAAGAAAGAGGGGCCCGTGGCTAAATAATAACAGCCGCACAGGTCGATCAATCAGGTTAAACTACGCTTGCCGCGGTTGGCCTGTGGATGGGTGACAATCTTTACATACCATGACCCCTCCGTGCCTCGGAAAGCACGTTAAGCCGTTGGTCCCGGCTGTCATTCGTGGATCTTTGACAGTCGTTACGGGTGTCAGAAGTCCGAAAGTCTGACAACCAGTCTTACCAAGGGGTATCGTATTACCCAGTAACTGGGCTGTGAAGTTCAGATAGGCAATCGCTCCATGTAAAACACTGGTATTCAGCTGCATCCGGTTAGACCCCAACATAGTTGGAAAAGGCTAGGCAGATGATGATGACATTTTAAACAAGAAAAACGACCACAAGTAATACTTTCGTCCGGGTACATGAAGTTCCCCTTGGACGAGACTGCAACCGCGGGCAACGGCAAGTCTGCTTTAAAAATACTTGGAAAAATTGGCGCTCCATTACTCTTTATTTCGCTAAGACAGCAAGCACCAAGTAAATGCAACTTTTAATTTTTTTTGCTCAAACTTTAAAAGCCGTTCAAACTTCAGTTCGTTGTTCATTTTAAGTGTGAAGCTGAAACTTGATTTTTTGTGTTTTGTTAAAGAAGTCTTTTTAAGTGGAAAGCCCTAAAAATATTCTAAATAACGAATGCAACGTTGAAATACGACACTTTACTTACCTAAACCTATGGGTTCGAAAATACTATGTTCCTCATCATCATTTCAGCCGAAAGAAGTCCACTGCTGGACATAGGCTTCCCCCAAGCACTTCCACTTCGACCGGTTCTGTGCTTCTCGCATTCAACGGGTTCCTACGGCCTTCACAAGGACGTCGGTCACTATGTTCCTACTAATATAAAATTTCATTCAAAAATAAAGGAAAATCGCCTTTGAATAAAGCCAACTGTATACATACTTTTGCTCGTGACTGTACATAATAAAGAGTATTTCTATTCTATTCTATTCTTGTAATAATTTTCCTGTTGGTATCAGCAAGCCATTCTCGTAATTTTAAGAACGTTCAGTCTGATCTCAGTCTAAATCTGTCAAAAATACCTCCAATTTCCCTACATTTTTCACAAATGTTTCACACTTGATTGTCGCCGAGATAGAGTTTTAAATTACGAGAATTGGCCTTCTGGTTTCAGGCTATCTGTTTAACCTAAATGATATTTTTTTACGAACAACGCCATCGACTCTCGCCACTTATACCAATGGACTTTCATGGAAACGCTATTCCATGGCCAATTAACAAATTAAGTACCGTCAAAACCTAGGCCTAAAAGATCATAATATAGAGAAAATCCATACTAATATTATAAATTCGAAAGTAACTCTGTCTGTCTATATGTTACTTTTCACGCCCAAACCATTGAACGGATTTCGATAAAATTTGGCAGAGAGATAGATTGCATTCCGGAGAAGGACATAGGATAGTTTTTATCCCGATATTCTCACGGAATCGACACTTATGCGGGTGAAACCGCGGGGCGCTGCTAGTAAAATAATATATAAAACAAAGACTCTCAAAAATTATAATATAATTTCTCTTCCAAGCACTATAAAGAATGACAGCTCCAATTTTTTTGATCCAATGTTTTCATGTTTTTCTATACAGCAAAAAATCTTCAAAAGATAATTTAATACAAAGTTTCATCTTCTCAGTAAATATTACGCGTAACGAGATTAGTTCGATCCATTTTTGTTACAACCAAGCATCAATCTCTTATCTAGCATTAGGTACTTGTTCCACAGTTCCACTTCAGGCGAGGAGGTGACTTGAGAGCTATCTCAATAAGTAACTGTTCCTTTGACAACGTGGCTGCTTGTCGTTTTATGCCCTGTAGGTGATTTTAGCTGATTATATTGACAATCTAAAAAGGCTCGATTGGCTGTTCACAATGGTTATCTTACCGTGAAAACTTAAGTGTTTTGAGATTTTAGCGAGCTGTTATTCCACCTATCTATTCTGTAAAAATCTCACCGTCAAAACTTGGGTGAAGTGAGTTTGATTTTGCTAGGAATTGACACTATTGACAGCTCACTCCACGCTCACTTCACCTAAGTTTTCACGGTGAAATTTTTACAGAATAGCACCGCAGATACTAGAGATTGACACTGTTGACAGCTCACTTCACCTGAGTTGTACAGAATAGCTACTACTGCCGGTCGATTCTGTAAAAATCTCACCGTGAAAACTTAGGTGAAGTGGATTGTTTTTGCTAGGAATTGACACTATTGACAGCTCACTCCACGTTCACTTCACCTAAGTTTTCACGGTGAGATTTTTACAGAATAGCACCGCTGGTGCCTATGCATACGTATGGAAGTGAATGTTAGGTGTGGCAATAGAAGCATGAAAGTAAAAAATAAATGCTGTGAAAATGCGTTCCTTGGGAAGCATGTGTGATGTGACTATGAACGTCTATCGTTCATAGTCACGTCTCAGGAATTATGTGTTAAGGCAATGGTGCGGTTTAAAAGAAGATGTAGTGACACTAATTTAAAAAAGGTATATGCATGGTTTGGTCATGTTGAGACAATGAATGAAAGGCGACGAATATAATTATTTGGAGGTCGGTTAAAAAGGTATTTAGAAGGCAGATGTAAGTGGAAACGCCGGGAGGGGATGCCTTAAAAGGACATAGTGTAGTACTCGTAACTTTATTGGTGGTCTTCAGAAACGTCAGATGTGTAGTAGGTATTAGCATACTTTCCATTTATATACAGTACCTTCTTGTAAAACAAGAGGATCTTCATCTTAAACAATACATGTCAATATAATCTGCGTTCGCAATTAAGATGCCAAACATGTAAACAGATATGAGTTTTTGGAAAAATAGCTATAATTCCTACACAATAAAGTTCCGTTTACGCTACATACAACCTTAAACATTTTATAACTTTTTCAATAGTGCTAGTCTCTCTGAAATAAACTTTAATACAGAAATAAAGTTGATATTTGTTTACATCTACATTTGATTAGATCTTACATACATAGATTCATGCCTTCTTCCCATGTCGGTAGGCAAAAACTACAGAACTCCACCTGCTACGATCCTTACATACTCCATTTGCTTCATTTACGTTCATACGCATGGATGCCTTATAATTAAAGTTGTATGTATTTAAAATTACAACAAATAATGCTTATTTTAAATTCATTTTATCACTTACATTCTCTGGTTTGGAATTCCTGCACATATTCCTTTCCAATAATTGCACAAGTATGTATTTACGAAATTACCTGATATTGGTAAATTCACGGGCCATTAAAAAAACCTTTTGTAAATGGAACGCAATGTTTTTATTGTTTGTTTGTAATTACGCAACGTATATTGTCTTTGGTCCTTGGCCCCAAAGAGTATAATAATAATACGGGAGCTTGACCCTGACATCAGGCAATGGACAAAATTGACCAAGTTTTATTGTTTGAATACGAGGCTTTAGGTTACTATGTATGTGTATTTTTTTTTAATGTGCCATTGTTTATACTGTTTTTTTTTTTCTTTCTTTCATTCCGACCGACAACTTTAATTTACTGCCTCGCCTCACCACTCGCTCTCAGTGTGACAGCACCACAACATAGCAAGGAGTACATCACCGTACTATCTAGGTAATAAACCGGGGTTAGCCGGGTAAGATTGGATCGCACGTAACGACTGGGTTCGCACGGTTATATAGCTGGTAGGCTTAACCGGTTTGATCTCCGTCTGATTGGGGCGTACTAGACCGAGTGGTTACTTAGTGCGTCTGAGTAGAAATCTGGTATTATCTACGCAGTATAATACGCATTGGTAGTAGATTAAAGCTCTTTGTCTTAGACCAATGAAGGATGAAGCCTTTTCCTAAATTAACTTTTGTTTTCTTGAATAGTATACGCATCCCCTTAATCCGTACCCTAAGGCCACGTCCTAACCAAAACCGATATGGTTTTTATTGTGAAAATAATGTTTTTAGAGGTATTGTAGCGGTATCTACAACGCCACATGATAACAACGCGTCATACTGACGCGTCATACCAACTAGCATAGATACAACGGTCTGACATGAATCATCGGGCAGTTACCCGCCAGACAGAACACCCGTCTGGTCGGAGGATCCTCCCTTTTCTATGGAGGTTGAGTGAACTTTACACCCTGTTCCTAATAACTCTATAATATCTTCATGATTTTTTCTATCGTATCAAATTAGTTGTATTATGTTTTCAACACACTATCTAACTAGCATATATACATTGTATATATCCTGAAGAACATCATATAATTTTCTGATTTTGTTTACGTCAATTTTGTGTCGATCATATACTTTTAGGTATTATAAAACTTGCGTGTTTTGCGTTTGGTTGTGTAGTCCCCTTAAGGTTCGCCGAACAAAATGAACGCGACGATCGCTTATATTAGGACACGGGGTCAAAAGAGTTATAAGTATTTTATGTCTTTTTATTGATATGAAATCTTGCAAGTTAAATTTAACCAATTTCCTGGTTTCTGATTGAGCTGAAATTCTGCAATCACATGTAAATCGGATAAAAAAAGCCAACCCCGACATAGTTGAGAAAAAGCTAAGGAGATGATGATGTAAATCGGATGACAATGCAATAATATTATTTTCGTGCGTTTTGTGTTTGCAGAATAATCAATTTTTCTTTCTTTATTACTTTGTCTTTTCAAACCGCTGCTGATCGATTTTTCAGAATCTACAGCCATGTATAAAAGTGCTATAGCCATAGTTTAACAAACAATGTCTCATGCCTGCAGCTACCGAAACGGTACAAAACCTACCCTTTTCTTTCTGTAAATTCCCCACATAAATATCTAATTTCCCTTTGTTGAAACGCGCTTGTTACCACAAACTCAATGATTTTGTTCAAGAAGAGATACTAAAATGAGCACATTATTATGTAACGCTATGATTTTCTTTTGTTACCTGCTCTGAAACATGTGTTTTGATAATGTGTGTGACTGTGTGTGTGTGTGAGTAAATGTGTAATTTATCAACCCGAACACGAACTCAAGGGAACCCCAAAACTTTGATTATTGGTCGTATTCTTTGACGCGTGTGGTTGAAGTTTCAATTGTGTGTTACGTTTTGCAAATGAAAAGAGATGGCTAAGTCATTCTACAAGCTGTTAATTTGTTTCTGTGCACTATATTTGAGAATAAAAGTATTGAATTTAACCAATAGGTAGATAAATAATGAAAATGGCTAAAAACAATTAAATTAAGTACACAAATAACTATAAGAAACAGTAGGTCGCCAGCACATCAAGCTACCTAAACTGTAAAATTATCAATCAACTTTGAACCTTATACTTTAGCAATAAAGTTGAAAATCTATTTAAAAAAATTGACAGATTGTAGTAGCTAACTGGTTAAAAAACTGGTGTTTATCACAATCACACTAATATTATAAAGGCGAAAGTTTGTGTGTGGGGGTGTGTGTGTGTGTTTATGTATGTTACTTCTTCACGCTCAAACGGCTGGACCAATTTTGATAAAATTTTGTATGGAGGTAGCTGATACCCTGGATTAATATATAGGCTACTTTTTATCCTGATATTCCAACGGAATCGACATTCACGCGGGTGAAACCGCGGGCGCAGCTAGTTATGTAATAAACTAGCGGACCCAACAGACATTATCCTACCTGAACGTAGCGCCATCTACCAGGCCCAATTGAGAATCTAAACCATTCAAGAACCCACTCCAACACACACAATAAAATAAAATCAAAATCGGTCCAGCCGTTTAGGAGAAGTTCAGTGGCATACATAGGTACTCGTACGTACGGAAGAATTATATATTATACAAAGATATCGGACCCGAAAGACATTGTTCTGCCCAAACTGAACGCCATCTACCGGGTCCAAATGTGAATCTAAACCATCCGAGGACCCATTCTAACACACAAAAATGTAATCAAAATCGATCGAATCGTTTTGGAGGAGTTCAGTGACATACAAACGTACAGAAGACCAATCCAAAAGACAAAAATCATAAATTATCATCACAAGGAATTACCTTCTAATCAAGATAAAAATGAATTTAAACGTATAGATCTACACACTTTTCACTTGAGCATTTTATTTTTAAAATTTTATTTATTTATTTGGTACACCAACAACAGTACATACAAGGAATTAATTAAAAAGAAAAATAAAGAAAATTATAGTGCTAGTATTATTATGCCTATTACAGCGGTGCTATTCTGTAAAAATCTCACCGTGAAAACTTAGGTCAAGTGAGCGTAGAATGAGCTGTCAACAGTGTCAATTCCTAGCAAAAACAAACTCACTTCACCTAAGTTTTCACGGTGATATTTTACAGAATCGACATGCAGGTATACGCAGCATTCACAATAAAGACAACAACCAACAACGTACCTAATCTAGGAAAACGCTTCCAGCATAGCTTGTCAATAGTACCTATTAGATTAGTAAGACTAATATAATTCAATAATACACCGCTATAGAACACCGAGCAGCACCTGTTCCTTGCTCCCAAGATGTACATAATTATGTGTATGCCCACAACATCCGTCACTGTAATCTCTTAATATATCTTACCTTGCAGAATGTAGTTAGCTGTAGCAGAAGTTAGAAAATTATTCTGATGGTTGAACAGCACCTTAATTGCGTACACAATCAGGATGACAATCCTTTATTAGGGTTCCGAGTACCCAAAGAGTGCCAACACGACCCTATTTCTAAGGCTCTGCTGTCCGTCCGTCTGTCACAGGGCTGTGTCTTTTGAACCATAGTAGGCAGCTTTATCAGGCTATAATGTTCTCACTGCTGAGACACAGACTTCCTCTCTGTGAGAGGCAGTGGGCCGTGATCCACCACGCGGGCCCAGTGAGGGTTGGTAGATGTCACATGTCTTCGAATTTTTGGTTCTAATGCTCACCTTCGTTAGAAACTGTTGAAAAATTTCGTGCTTCTATACCTATAGTTAGCGCCCGTAACTTAAGGTGCCACTAGTCGATATTTTTTCCATACAAATTTCGGGAGAGTATTACTCCACTGTTTGACATTGTGCATCTAAAGTTAAACATTATATCGTTTTGTTTTATTATTCATTTTGTCAGTACGGAAACAGAATAGTAAAACAAAAAGCCATTAAAAAGTTATGAGCTAACAAAGATTCATTTTTCCTGCTTTTTTTAACGTAACTTTGGGTGTAAATAAGTAATAAATGAACTATAAAAAATTTAAAACAAAGTCGGTACCGACAAAGCTCAGTTATCGAAAAATTTAATAAACTTTATTTATAATTGATTTATGCAGTGGTTTCTTCATAAAACTCGATTTTCCAAAGTACTTTTCGAATTTTTTTACGCTTATTTCAGTTCGGGACGGTGTTGAGAACTAGACGTTGTGCGTGTAGACTAGCGTCTAACTGCTCTTCACTGATACAATCTCTGTCGGACACGAAGCCAGGTGAGACAGCGTGCTTTTTGGCCATGACCACCAGTGAGTTCGAGTTCGCGATGAGTTCCACCTTAAAACGCTGCTTTATCCCCCTAATGAATAATCTACGTTTAAGTCATAAACATGTCATGTTACTCTGCTACATATATTATAAACTTCGTGGTTGAGGCTGTGCCATGTTTGTCAGTGACCCACCAATAAAACAATATTGAATATTTTATCTATTCAACGTTTTCTTTGGTTAGTTCAATATTTAAGTACCGTACACAGATTTAAATAGGACAAAAAAACAATCAGAAAACTAAAGTGTAAAGGAACGTCATATTTACTTTTATTGTTGTTAATCAGATATCTTTTTTGTAGCAATGATGCTACCTAATTCGTTACATTATTTGTTCGAAAAGTAGATTCATTTTTGGTATAAAGTAGATGGAAACAAATAGTAAAGAACAAATATACAGAACATATTTCTGTCGTGTGCAAATTGTGTGGGAGAACAAATATTATGTGACACTTCCATGGTAGACAGCAAATATACATATTTTCCATTACCCACCCCTACTTTATCCTCTAGAGTAAATACTAATAAAATTGTGTACATTCTATAAAGCTCTATTTTCTCAATACTCATTAATTCTCACGAGGTTTAGCGACATTAACTTTACGAGTATTGGCATTTAAAAGTAACTTATAAAAACAAAAACAAAAGTTTTAAAAGCTTTCTACAAAAGGGAAATCTAAACTATTATAATAATATAATAATCTTGTGAAAGACTGCAAGGTTGACATCTGTCGGGCATGCCACCGGCCGGGGGAATCAATCAAGCATATTATCTCCGGGTGTTAACCTTGTAGCCAGGATAATCCATCAGCAACTTGCTCTGAAATATAGCCTTGTGGAATCGGATGTGCCGTATTACAGGTATGTGCCCATCCCATTTCTCGAAAATGTCAATATCACATTTCTAGAGCCCTGACCCCTGCCTGAGTAGCTGCCTGTTGCCGATACCGTTGGGCTATTATTTTTTATATTTTAAGTGGTTTTTTATATTTTTGTTTATAAAAATATGTAAAAACTAGCTTCCGCCCGCGAGTTCGTCCGCGTGAAATTTCACCCTCCCCCCATTCTTCTTAGGGGTGGAATTTCGAAAAATCCTTTCTTAGCGGATGCCTACGTCATAACATCTACCTGCATGCCAAATTTCAGCCCGATCCCTCCAGTGGTTTGGGCTGTGCGTTGATAGATCACTATGTCAGTCAGTCAGTCACCTTTGAGTTTTATATATTTAGATGTAATTTACAATTATGTATATGAAATGAAGGTTAGAATAATCTAAACTAACATTAGAAAGAGAAAAGAATTGATTTTTTTGTATTTTTTTTTTATTTTTTTTTATTGCCGTATCTCTTGACCTCGATCACGCTTGATGGAAAGCGATGGATGATGTATGTTTGTTTGTTACGCTTTCACGCTAAAACGGCTGAACGAATTTGAATAAAATTTGGCGCATGCCCATGACCCTGATTAAGACATAGAATACTTTTCATCCCTATCAACCCACGGGATCGACACTTATGCGTGTGAAACCGTAGGCGCAGCTAGTAATTTATAAAATTTGTATATCGTTTCTTAGAACATATGAGTATTTCACGATATATCGGTAGGAAAATCAATGAAGTATACTCTATACTTATATCTTTCTTGTGTGACACGCTTCAGGTTGACTGACGATGTGATTTTGTGAGCTCAAATCGTATCCCTTTGAGCCCTTTGTGCTGCTCTTATCGTGGTGGATAGATTTGTAAACAACATAGGTAATAAGTCAAAGAGGGTTCAAAGTAACAGGTTATATGGCAATGTATTTTTGCTCTATTTGACGTATTTCTTCTTGAAATAGAAAGGAAAAACCGACCTCGAAATAGTTGGGAGGCAGGCTGATATTTAATGGTCATGGTTTCATGAAGAATTTAGGTTTTGCGCATGTAGGAACGTTAGGTAGGTACGTTATATTGGGCTAGCTAGTAGGCCTAGCCAAGTTACAAACGTTTCGAATCGAATCTCTTATCGATTATAGGTATATCTCTCGATAACGATTTTAGATTGTCAACTTGGCTAAGCCTGTAGATCTATTTCATAAATTCGAGATATTTTTGCACCGCTATCAGAGTCAAACAGCCAGATTACAGCTTTGAATTGGTTAATACGAGCCAGTGACGTCATGTTCTCCGATCACGTGGTCAGACATATTAGGAGCATACCTGCGCAGTTAGCTCGGGACTTTACCAAGGCCAGTGAGGACCAGTTCCTGCATATTTTCGAAACAGGAGCTGTAGATCCTTCTCTAAACATAAAGTATTTCTCGTAAATAGTTTTAAACTTATTTTTTATTTAATTGAGTTAGCATAGGAATAGTCTCGAAAATATTATAGTGCACAAGTGTGTGCGTAAACTCTGGTGCACTCTCTGTTCCTTTTCTCTCATAATCTAATATTAGTAATAATTTAATATTTCCTGCGTACCTGGCTAATCTCCGTTGAGGCCGTTGACCGAAATGGGTCGGGAGGCTATTATAATATTATTATTATATATTTTTGTGACCGACCGTGATTCGATAATCTTACCCGACAGTGTTTTGTTATTTGTGTCTGTATTAACGTAAGTTTTCTTTTGTTTTCAGATAGTGCAACCAAAGAAGTGGAGTCATGTGTTACTTCAGCATAATAGTGATAATATTCGATAGTTCTGTATTGTGAAGTGGTCGTGAATTCTCCGACATGCATTGGAGGCGTGACGTTCACCTGTTACTGCTGATCACCCAACTGTCTGGAGTCATTCTGGGTGAGTTTTTTTTTTACATTATTTGCGTTAACAGTGGGAAGAGGAGGTAGACTATTAAAATTCGTGTCTGATGCTTTGTCGATACCTCTAGGTTTATTCATGTGACATTTCGAAGTATAATCAAGATCGAATATTTTGTAAATTCGGTATTACCTAGTTACTGCGTAGATATTGCACTTTTCTATGAAACAGCAGATTTTTTTTTATGACCAAAAAATAATTTCTACCTTAACGTAGAAATTATCTTCGGTTATAAAAAAAATCTGCTGTTAAAGCTATCTGGAATCATGGTTGAATGCATGGTTTCAGTTTGCCCGTCGAAACCCCTGCCATCCTGCATGTCTGTCAATCCACTCAGCCTATTGCAGTCCACTGCTGGACATATGCCTCTCCCAGACTGCGCCACAACACCCTGTCCTCCGCCTTCCGCATCCAGTCGGTCCCAGCCACCTTCTTTAGGTCATCCGTCCGTCTAGCTGGGGGGCGTCCCACAATACGCTTGCCAATACGCGGTCTCCACTGCAAGACTCGTCTGCTCCACAGGCCATCGGTCCTTCGACAAACATGATCAGCCCACTGCCACTTCAGTTTGCTTTCTCTGCACGCTGCTGGTAACCCAGTATGTCCGTATATAATTGAGTTTCTTCAAAATATTAAATTTGACGAATAGGAATATAAAGTTAAATGTCTGTCTGTATTAATAGGTTTACTCAAATAAACTGTAATTAAAAATATAAACAAATAAACTATCAAGTTTAAAAAGCATGCATGTTTTAAATAGATGTAATTTCAAACTTTTCAATTTATAAAACCGACATTAATTAGCTATCGTGGCCCTGACATGATTTAATACCAAATGAGTTTAATTGATAAATTAACCATATCTTTAACCATAATTTACACGAAAAAATGCAATGTATAATAAATTTATAAGTAGTGTGTGTAGTATATATGTGTAGGTTTTTTTTTTTTTTTTTTGATGATTCTACTTTATCAAGTCAAGTCGGATAGGTAGTCGTTCTATGTAAAACACTGGTAATCAGCTGCATCTGGATAGACTGGAAGCCGACCCCAACATAGTTCGGAAAACGCTAGGCAGATTGACTCTATCACGTATAAGTGGCTAAACAGACTAGGATAAAGTTAAGCATACATATGCATCATAATCCTAAATCCCGGAGGAATGAGGAAAATGTCACGAGGAGGGTTTCGAGTATGAATGCGGATGGCTATAAGAGCAGGGGCAGACCAAAAAAATTATTTATAGACATTGTAAAAATGATAATTAGGGCTCGAAAAGATGTGACTACTGAGATGACAACTAATACAGAAGTATGGAAGTAGAAGACATTCTGCTTCCCCAAATAAATTGGGATAAGAACAAGAAAATGGTAATGTAATCTTAGCTTAACACGTAAAATACCTTTTGTCCGCGTACATTTAAGCCCACATTCGCATGGACGCACAAAAATCGAGGCGCGATTTTATCGCTCACTGGATTTTCAACTCTAGGTGTTGAGCCGAACGTTGAGAATCCAACAGAGCGCATCCCAGCTCGTCAAAAAACACTTGTAGTCTTCAACTCTAGGCTCTAAGGAGTGCGCGAAAAAAATCGCGAACCTGGGCTAATAGTTTCCATAGAAACCATAGGCAATTGCTGGTACCATATACAACTCGTTCATTTACCCAGTAAGGTAAGGAGGGAGCCTTACCTTACTAGTACCTCCCCGCCTCCCTAGGCGGGGAGGTACTAGAGGCTGTTCTATATTAATTTCCGGGAAACACACGATACAGTATGATCGAGTAATGAACAGGTAATTAACTACGTAAGTGATATTCCAATGTTACCACTAATAAAATTAATTAATTTTGGCTGCAGTTACGATTATAATAAATATTATGTTATGGAACGCTTGTAATATTGTTTTAGTATTAATTATTAAAGTATAGTAGGTACGTTATTTAATTGCTCTGGTAAATTAATGTGTGGTCGCATTTTAGAGAGCTATTAATTATGAAGCAAATATTTTAATTGATATTATTTTATAACATCATTGCAACGTTTATTTTATGTTTTGAAAAATATGTATTTTTTAATGAAAATATATTCATTATGCATGTTGATTAGGTATTTTAGGTGGATCTTTGGCAGTCGTTACGGGTAGTCAGAAGCCCGGAAGTCTGATAACCAGTCTTACCAAGGGGTATCGTATTACCCAGTAACTGGGTTGTGGAGGTCAGATAGGCAGTCGCCGTATACTGGTATTCAGCTGCATCCGGTTAGACTGGAAGCCGACCCCAACATAGTTGGGAAATGGCTAGGCAGATGATGATATAGGTATTATTCTGCAAACAAGAAAAATAAGTAGATTCGAAGGTTTGAAGAGAAAACTGCATACCTAATTAACACTTCCTATCTCTTGAT
This sequence comes from Oligia fasciuncula, assembly GCA_963082905.1. Taxonomy (NCBI): domain Eukaryota; kingdom Metazoa; phylum Arthropoda; class Insecta; order Lepidoptera; family Noctuidae; genus Oligia; species Oligia fasciuncula. Next base: position 5,830,301 of record OY720395.1, on the reverse strand, counting down.
GTTGATATCTAAACAATAGTCATAATGTATACAAAATATTTGAGTGATAACTATACAAAAAAAAGGTTAGTTTGTTTGTGGGGGTAATCTTCGGAACTACTGATCCAATTCCAAAAAAAAATTTACTAATGGGAAGCTACAATATTGCCGAGTGTCCTCATAAAATATATTAGAGATTAAAACAAAAAAAAAAAAAACACTTAGACGAAGTTGTAGCCAGAAGCCAGTATCTTATATTTTGTAAAAAAAAATACGAGTGAAAAACGCGCCCAGTTTTCATTCAATTCCCAGACGAATTTATATATAAAAGTAGACAAAAACAACGGGTGAATGAACCGCTTCATTTCAGTACATTCACTTCAAAGTACATGCTTTTAATTAATACTTTCAGTAACTTTTGCGTTTTAAGTTTATTTGTTATTACTGAGGATACATTAAGTTTAAGATAAACAATAAAGATATTTTCTTCACAAGTTTGCAAGTTTTTAACGAGTACTTTGGTTTGTGCTTCTTGCATGTTTATGTTTTGTCTTGCAATTAAGTTTTTTTAAACTGCAAAAGATGTGCTTGTGTTACAACAAAACATAACATCACGCCTTATTTCCCCGAAGGGGTTGAGAAGAGGTGTTGTTGGGAATCGAACCCAACACAACACCTTGCCAATCACGCTGCAGCGTGATCAGCGCGTCATCGGCAAGCTGAGCCGATGACGACACACGGCTCGGCCCGATGACCACTCGCTTCTACGGACTCCACCGCGACGGACGATACTCCTTACGTAACTTATTAACTGTTTGTCCGGGCAAGTTTAGATTGTAAAAAACCGGGCAAGAGCGAGTCGGACTCGCGCACCGAGGGTTCCGTACCATCATATTATGTTTTTAAATTTTCACCGGCGAGCTACATACTAGATCTCGTTCAAACCAATTTTCGGTGGAAGTTTACATGATAATGTACATCATATATTTTTTTTTTGTTTTATCATTCTCTTATTTTAGAAGTTACAGGGGGGGGGCACACATTTTACCACTTTGGAAGTGTCTCTCGCGCAAACTATTCAGTTTAGAAAAAAATGATATTAGTAATCTCAATATTATTTTTGAAGACCTATCCATAGATACACCACACGTATGGGTTTGATGAAAAAAAAATTTTGAGTTTCAGTTCTAAGTATGGGGAACCCCCATAATTTATTGTTTTTTTTCTACTTTTGGTGAAAATCTTAACTCGGCTCATAGAATACATCTACTTACCAAGTTTCAACAGTGTAGTTCTTATAAAGTGGCTGTGACATACGGACGGACAGACAGACAGACATGACGAATCCTTATGGGTTCCGTTTTTGCCATTTGGCTACGGAACCCTAATACAAACGGCAATAAACAGTAAATATTATATTTATTGCCGATTTATACAGTCCACTCTTTTATTGCTCCCCGCGCTTACAGGTGTGGCTATAATACACACACATTTCGCCAGTTATTGTAATAGGGGGTGAGCCTATTGCCATCAACCGGGCACAATGGATATCTACTGAGAAATTCCAGATAGAAAAACCCAATATCACTTTGCCCAAACTGGGCATTGAACCCAGGACCTCATGTTCAGCAGTAGCGCTTGCGACCACTAGACCAACGTGGCAGTGTATGTTTTATATTTTACTAGCAGCGCTCCGCGGTTTCACCCGGAAGTCCATAAATGTTTGAGTTCGCCGTGCCGCGCACGCACCGCGCCCGCGCTGCCAGTCTGGCCAAACACTAAGTGTCGATCCCGTGGGAATATCGGGATAAAAACTATTCTATGCCCTTTCCTGGGACTCAAACTATCTCTATACCAAATTTCATCTAAATCGGTTCAGCGATTTAAGCCTGAAGAGGTAACAAACAGACACACTTTCGCATTTATAATATTATGATAATATAATACTTACGGATTATGATTTTAAGCAATCCGAATTTCTTGGGAAGCTGTTCACTAATCCCCAAAAACATTAATTGGTTTTGAAAGCACCGTGTTACCAAAATGAAAATCTTAGTGAGAAGGGTTTTTAAGCTTCCCGTTGTCACCGAAGCTTTGGCTCGGTAAATACGTACCAACCTAATCTTTATTTCCACGTGAAAAGAGGAGTGTTAAGGTCGAGTTTGTCTTTTATCAACGAATATCCTTCCAAAAATGAGTCAGACAATGACAAGAACCTATAAATGATTGAATGAATGAATTGCACCGATCCCAGCGTGGTTAAACCAGACCCGATTAATCGAATGAACCCCAAGATTCGCACTAGCTCCTGTAGCCTCATATTCATGGTGCTACAGCGACCATTGCATATCAAGGAATAGACCGGGGGGCACGGTAATGGTAGGGAAGACGTGCGCGTAGGATAGGTAAGGATTTAAGAGCCTACCGGATATGTGTAAGCATTGGACTAGTGGAGAGATGGGTAATTATTATTATCTATGGATAGGGATATCTTTTATCGACCTTGCCGCCAGGTTGGTTCAGGTCGAGCTTCATCGGTGCGTCTTTTGGCGGGCTTCTACTGCTTTCTCGGTTGAGTCAGACAACAACCACAAGAACCTATGATATAAAAACAAGTTTAAATAACAAATACAGTTAGATTTTGATACCGTTCGCTTCATCACAGCCAAAAGGCAGTCAAGAAAAGTATATAGGTGTGGAGGTGGAGACGAGAATACGACGATAAATTTAACTGCGTAGGTATATGTTATGCCGTTTCTAGTCTGCATACGAAAATTCAATCAAATATATCCAATACTTTAGTCACATAACTAAAGACCGCCAAAACCCATAGTCGGCCATCACTACTATCTAGTTTATTTAAAAATCCCTTTTTTTAGGGTTCCGTACCCGTTCCGTAAGGGTAAAAACGGGAATAAATAATAAAATTAAAATAAAATCAATATTTAAGGGGGCTCCCATACAACAAAAGTGTTTTTTTTTCGGCGTTTTTACCTTGTGGTACGGACCCTTCGTGTGCGAGTCCGACTCGCACTTGGCCAGTTTTTGTTTCAATGCTTAGATTTATTTGATAATAAAATGCCAGAATAATCATTCTTCTTCCAGGAAGTGGAAAAGGGCGGGGAGGGCGTTTTGGGGGACTGTCTTAATGTAATTTTGACGTTCGAAAAGTGTTGATTTTCAGCTTAATTTGAATAAATGACTTTTTAATCTAATTTCTTGATTTTGTATTTTATGCCTTAGTATTGCCAGTGTTTTAATTTATTGTCGCATCGTTGTCCTCACATTGTATAAACATAAAGACCTTGGGATAAATATGTAGTTATAATCCCCGTTCTACATCATCCTACAAATAGCTTAGGATAAACAAAAGAACATTGCCAACGTGTTCACGTTTGCCGATAGACAAACTTGACACTCACGTACATTCCTCCATGCAAACTTTGTCGAGCTCCTAATAAAATTTATTCGTGCGTCTGTACCATTAGCAAGTTAAGTGACTTTCTGGTTAATGTAGGTATAAACTCATCTGTTTAATTGGTGAGGCTGAAAGTTGTCAGTGATTTCTAGGGGACATAGAGAATCTATACAGATTGGCAAATACATCGACTCGAAAACTGTAACCATGAATTTGACACATGATTCTAAACCCCTTAGCGTAGAATAATGTACAGACGCCAGCACATCAAGCTACCCAAAACTGTTAAATTTTCTCAAAGTTGAAAAACTATTAAAGAAATTTGACACATTGTAGTGCTGGCGTCTGTACACCTACTAAATCCATGGTAACAGGTTGCGCGTCGATGTCCCTGTCACCCAGCGGGGTAATTGCGTATCAGTAGCAATGGGTTTAACTTTGACAGTTCAACAACTTTCATTGCGTGATTTACTTTTTTGAGCAGACAAATTTTTAGAACACTTGAAGAAATGGATTAGCAATATCCTTCAAAAGGATGCAGAATGAAATGGATAGTGTGTTACGCAATTAAGGTTGCTGTATACTAATAAAATAAAGCTGAAGAGTTTATTAGTCACAACGCAACACAACATCTCTGGAATTACCAGACGGATTAAAAAAAAAATTATCTGGTAGCGCAATTTTTGTCCCTTATGAGCCGAGCAAAAAGAACCAAGCCCCGGGCAGAAGCCAGTTAATTATAATGGGATGTTTTGTTAATAAACATCGAGACTACGGGCTGTTACAAAAGTTTCTCAACGACTCATTACGACAGTAAAGTATTGCCTATAACTTGAACTTTGCTATATAAGTTTCTATTGACTACAAGGGCTCGATAAGAAAAGATTCTTCCAAATACTTAACCCTAAGGGGATTTAACGGTGGGTTGGAGATTTTATGCGAACGCGGTTACATGTAATAAGTATCTAGTATGTATTTATTGTGATATGAAAGCCGTTGCAGGTAGTCAACTATTTTTAAAACCAGGCAAAGATGCTGTCAGCGAAATTAATTGTAAATATAAATTGTCACCCTAATTTTCACGTTTACCATAATATGCATTTTAAACAACTGTCAAAGAATGGCGGTTGTGACTTGAATACACGGAAATTTTAAGTTGGTGGTCAATTTTCTTAGCAAATAATTACCCTGACTTTACTCACAAATCGGTACACTGACTGGACAGGTCCACTCAATATGTGTGTGGTTCTTTCCTCAAAAGACCATTTCAGATTTCGATCTACATGGTCTTCACATGTTTTAACCAAGATTATGTCTGGACTTTAAAAGAGACTGTGACCTCTGAGTTTGATTCGGCCTTTCTTCTCAGAGTAGTCAGATAGGAAACGCCGACCTCATCTAGTTTTTTTTTTAAATTATGATTGACGTATAAAAGTGTTTCTGCCTAGCCTTTTCCCAACTATGTTGGGGTCGGCTTCCAGTCTAACCGGATGCAGCTGAGTACCAGTATTTTACATGGAGCGCGCACAGCAAGCGTATATAGCCTAACCTGATGGATCGGCCTGTGCGGCTGTTATTATTTAGCCACGGACCGCGTTTGTACAAACCTACTTACAGAAATAAAATAATTTATCATTTACCTACTTTTAGAACCGGGCAAAGATGCTGTCAAACCACGTACCTACATTGCCGCCGCTGACAGAATGAGTTCCCATGTGATAGCAGACGACTTTATCTCCCAAATGGGCAATATTCCAAGCTTCGGGCTAAGAATTGTTCCACTTGAAAAATCCATGTAAACCCGAAATCATGTCTTGTATCGAATATTCTTTTCCGTTTTCCTGGTCTAATGAGACAGATGTATAAGTAAAAAGGTTTTATCATTTTGCAATCAGATTTGCGCATGCTCGTTAGTGCCTGTTAAGCATTTAGTCGTCAGTGAGCCTGAGACGCTGGCTCGAGCAGATAGCTCGTGCGCGTGTCTGGTTTACTTTATAAAGAAATATTACACTCATGTAACTTTGCGTAGCCTTGGAACGCCACCCACAAGGTGGGTCGATGACCTTGTGAAGACCGCAGGATTCCCCTGCATGCAAGAAGCACAGAACTGGTCGAAATGGCGATGCTTGGATAAATATGTCCAGCAGTAGACGTCTTCTGGCTGAAATGATGACGATGACACCCACGTAAACATATTAGAGATAAGAATTGCGGTCTACACTAGATGTAATTGAAATAACTGAAAACCTCTTAATAGGTCATTGTTCTCAACATTTTAAACGACTATTATTATGGGGCCAACCGTGAAATAGCAAAAAAAAAATTTTTTTTCTCCATACATTTTATCGCAGGCCGCAGGAACCCGTTGGATGCGAGAAGCACAGAACCGGTCGAAGTGGAAGTGCTTGGGGGAGGCCTATGTCCAGCAGTGGACGTCTTTTGGCTGAAATGATGATGATGATACATTTTATATTCGTATCACAAGATGTAACGTCAGATTTTATTTTCCCGATTCCAGTGTTGGTTTCATACTAAAAGTTGATAATAATGATGAGTAAAATGACTCCTTTTATTTTATATTTTTGGTGGGACTTGTAGCAGGGATTTCGTTTAGAAGTCTATCGCCTTGAAAGGTAGAGTGACGTCAGTAGTCAGGCATTGTATTTGGTTTAACGCATCGAGCATTCGAGCTTCGTGCATTTTATTTATAGTGTGAGTAGTTAACTTAGTCGGAGAAAAACTCTTACAGTCTACGCTTAGAAAATCGGCTTCAGTAAGTCGGTCGATTGCAAGATGAATAGGGATTGTGTCTGTCACTTGATTTTCAATAATGTCCTATAGGAATAGGGAAAAAACTAAATATTGAAAATTATTCTATAATTATAATTTTCTAAAGCGTGTGCCTGATTGCATTCCCATAGGCAAAAATGAACACCTTCCATTCAATCTTTCATCGCCTATGTATTTCACCACTTAAAGAAATGAAAGACTGAAGCTGAGGCGACGCAGTGCTTCCTTACCTGAACCATTCGTTTTACCCGCGGAAGTCTTTAAACAGACTCCGTAACCAGGTTGGCCAAAGCAAGAAAAACCTGTTCAGGTAGAGATTCATACACCTCGGAGTGTAAATGTGGCGCTGTTCCACAAACGATATTACACTTAATATCATCCTGCGTGTCCTGTCAACTGCACTTACAGGAATTAAGGGACGCTAGTGATGGCGCCAAACACGTAGCCGAATTCTGGGCCGAGTCCATTTAGATTGCCATCGTCACGCTAAGAAGTAGGGGATGAATTTCAAAAATCCTTACGTTACCTTCATTACCTTCGTTACTTATGAAATACTTGTGCCAAATTTCATGTTTCTAGATCCCGCGGTTTAGGTTGTACGTTGTCTGTCACATTGAGTCTGTTTTACTCAGAGGATTCGGCAGCAACAACACATGGCGACAATGAGGAAATATTTACTTTTTTCTGAACAAACGAAAAGCGAAGCCACTGCAAGTAATTACAGCTCAACTTTGGAAAAAAGAAGAAACCAAATTAATTACCGAACTTTCCTTCGCCTCAAATGAAACGCATTTTTCTTTTTTATGGGGGAAGTTTGAGAAAATCAATGGACTTCCCGAAACTATTCGCGATGTCAATGTGAAGTAAAGTTGTGGGTTCTGGTGTAATAAATTGACTACCTGTAACGGGTTGCCTCTAGTAACAAGTAATGTCGTTAAGGCACCCATGGTAATACTACTCTTGGGACCTCTTAAAACTTCCTCAAGATCAAATTTTAAGCGTATAATTAAATATTGATCTTTATACAGTTAACTTTTTACAGTTTTACTCGGTTAGGGAAAGATACACTACCAACTAATTGTTGCAGCTCAATCATAATGCTAAATGCGTTTTAGAATAATTATGCTCTGAATGTCATTTATCTGTTTTGTGTAAATATGTTAAAATAATCAAAATAACGAAAAGATTCATGCAGATGCAGATGAAGATTTTGTCGTCATTTAAGTTACTCATCAGCGGGATATAAGAAAAACTATCAATGACGATGACAACAATTTTGTCATCAGAATTTCCACTACATCCTAAACCTAATCATGCAAATCTCAGAACTTCCCGAAACATAATGCAGGCGGTTCTTCAGATCTAATTACCTACGTCACAAGAAAGTTTCCCTACATTATCGAATTTTGAGTTCTTGTGTGTTCACACTAGAACTTCGTCTGCGGGAGATGATAAAATGCAACAGCCGCGCAGTGCCTTCAAGTAGAGATTTCGGAGAATCTTTAAGAATAAGACCTCGGCTTCAGGAATTTAAAGTAGTTTCCCTCATATTTTAAAGGCTTGCATACTAAATCTTTTTTTTTTTTTATCTTTATTTGTTTATAGAGGGTTTGATCAATATGACCATGCCACCCTTTTTTTTTTTTTTTTTTTTTTTTGTGTGGGAAATCATCAAATGACCCCTCCCGCTCTGGGCGGAGCGGAAGGGAGTGTCAGACTCTTACTGACTAAAACCCACCCGTGTTCCTTCAGTTGCCTGTGCCAGGGGCCACGGTATCTCTTTCGAACAACCCGCGACCCTGGCGGGCATCGGCCCTAGCGGACCCCGTCAGTTGGTGCTGACATCTCCTTGAGGCGCGCGTGGAACACAACGCGCCGTCGACCCGGGCCTGGTCCTTACCGGGCGGCGAGCTGCCCATTGCTCGCCGCCCGCAAGCCCGCGCCTACGGTGGCCGGGAATCGGCTATCGACTCCCGACGCCCGGGGCGTCTCCTGCGGCGGCTGGGGGCGTGAGGGCGCAAGGATTGCCTCTCCCTCACGCGCTCCGCCTCCTCCTTCGCGAGCATCACTGCTTCGCAGAAGGAGGCGATAGCCTCCCATGCACTCTCGCTCCGAACCATGGCCCGGACTAGGGCCGGACGCGAGAGATCGCCGCCGCCGATCGCCGCCGTGAGGACACGGCGGTGCTCTGCCCAAGCTGGGCAGATCTCCACCGTATGCTCCACCGTGTCCTCCGGGCGATCCACACAATGGTGACACCCGGGCGTTTCCTCCCGCCTTATTCGGAACAGGAACCTCCCGAAGCAGCCGTGTCCGGTGAGGACCTGCGTTAGGCGGAAGGTGAGGACGCCGTGGCGCCTCTCTAGCCACTCCTCAAAGAGGGGACTTATCGCCGCGATTGTGGCGTGCCCAGCACTGGGTTGCGACAGTCGCACTCTCCATGTCGCCATGAGATCCCGCCGGAGCTCTGTCCGCTGCACCGCGATTTCTCGCGGCAGCGGAGTTACGCCCCGGCGTTTCACCTCCTCTCGCCACTCCCATATGTGGGCGAGGACTTTGGCCTCCAGATCCCATGGCGGCAGTCCGGCAAGGAGGCTCGCTGCCTCCCCGGAGACCGTGCGGTATCCCCGGACTAACCGGACGGCCATGACCCTCTGGGACGCGTTCAACCGCCTGGCTGGTCGCCGCCTCAGTGAACGCGCCCACACCGGTGCCCCGTAAAGGGCCATGGACCGCACGACCCCCGCGTAGAGCCTCCGGCAGGAGGCGTTTGGACCCCCTAGATTTGGCAGGAGCCGCTTCAACGCAGCCCCGGCCCGCTCCAGTCTGGGAGCCAAACGTCGGAAGTGTTCCACGAAATTCCACCGGCTGTCGAGGACAAGTCCCAGGTACTTCATCGTCGACTCGACGCCGATGTGAACCCCTCCTACCGTTATTTGGGAACCCGACGGTGGCGCGTTCCGAGGGCCATGAAAACACATGGCCTCGGACTTGTGCAGGGCCACCTCGAGTCCCAGTTGCCGGATCCTTTCAACGACTGTCGCAACCCCGCGTGTCGCTAGTTCCGCCGCCGCTTGGTGCGACCTCCCCTGCGCCAGGACCAGCGTGTCGTCAGCGTAGCAAACTACACTAACGCCGCTAGGGAGGTCGGCGCGCAGCACCCAGTCGTACCCGATGTTCCACAGGGGCGGCCCCAGGACCGATCCCTGTGGGACACCGCACGACATCTCTCGCCGATTCCACTCTCCCTGATGACCGGGGTAGATGACGGCCCTATCCGTCAGATAGGCCTCGACCACGCGACAGAGGTAGGTCGGCATCCGGTGATACCGGAGTGCCTCCCTGATGCAACTCCAGGGCAGGGTGTTGAAGGCATTGGCAATGTCTAAGGACACCGCCAAGACGACCCCACCCTGGGCAACAGCATCCCCCGTCGTGAGGGCTCGTACGCGCATGACAGCGTCCACTGTAGAGCGCCCCCTGCGGAAACCGAACTGGCCGTCCGCCAGATCCGGCCCCACCCGCATCAGCTGCCCGACGAGACGGTCTGCAATGACTCTTTCAAAGAGCTTGCCCACCTCGTCGAGCAGCACGATGGGCCGGTAAGCGGACGGAGAGTCCGCAGGGCGCCCCGGCTTCTTGATGAGGACCAGCTTCCCCGTCTTCCATCGTAGTGGGAACTGGCCCCCCTCCAAACATGCGCTTAGGAGCCCCCTCAGTCGAGGCCCGAGAGCCTCCATGGCCAGAACCCAGGCTTTCCCAGGTAAGCCGTCGGGTCCTGGGGCGGTATTTTTGGCATTCAGCCTACGTACCGCCACTCTCAACTCTACCTCGGTCACCTCCGGAGAATCGTCGTCGTCGTCGGGTGTGTGGTCCTCATCGGGCACCGCAGGAGGCGGAGCCATGGGCGGGGGTGTATGTTCCCCTCGCGAAGGGAACAGAGCGCCCACCACGTCCTCCACGAGCTGGGGCCGGAGACTCTGCGTCAGCGGGGGAGCCCATGGGCGGAGTTTATCCCGCACCATTTTGTAGGGGCGTCCCCACGGGTCCCTGTTCAGAGTCTCCAGCGACTCCTCGCGGGCCAGTCCCCTGGCCCGCAGGATCTCCGCTCGGAGGGCGGTCTTCGCCGCTCTGTACCCCTCGTACAGCTCCGCCTGAATGGCTTCGGTATCCGGAGGGCGGATACGGAGCCTGCGGTGCCTGGCGTACCGGCGTCGTGCAGCGACGCACGCCTCGCGCAGGGTCGTCAGCTCCGGCGACCACCAGTACACCTGGCGCCAGGCGCGTCCTGGCCGGACCCGGGGCATTGCCATGTCACATATTTCGGACATGGCCTCCCGGAACCACTCCGCCTCGTCGTTGATGTCAGCAGGCCTGTCCGGTGGTGACACCCAGGCCTGCACGATCGAGGCTTCCAGGAGGAGCTCCCGGTCCAGCTGCTTCAGCGCCCACCGCGGACCACTCGGGGCCTGTCGGACTGGCGCGCTTGAGGTCTGGGCGGAGACGTCGAACCGGATGTACCGGTGGTCGGAATAGGTCTCCACCCCCTCCATGACGCGCCAGTCGACGACGTGCGGCAACAGAGCGGGGCTGGCGAACGAAATGTCCACCACTGATTCACCCCGCATCCGCACACACGTTGGGACAGAACCCCGGTTTAGGACGACCAGGCCTGTCTCCAGAGCCCAGTCCTCCACCATCCTGTCCCGCGTGTCCGTATACCGGGAAACCCAAGCCACATTCTTGGCATTGAAGTCCCCGAGGACGAACACGGGGAGGGAACGGAACCCGACGACGACGACTCTCAGCTCCACAAGGGAGTTGTGGAATTCGGCGAGAGTTCGGCTCGGGGAGAAGTATACCCCTACCACAACAATCCCCCCGAACCGTGCTGCTACGCAACCCCGTCCCCTCTTGACAGCCTCGAGGGACGGGGTACCGGCGGCGGCCGACGAAATTAGGGTCACTGAGCCGCTCAGGTCCTCCACCCAGTAATCCCTGGGCGGGACAAAATACGGCTCAGCGACCACGGCGATGTTGATCGACCACTGCGCCATGCTCTGGAGCAACAGATCCTGAGCGGCGGCGCAGTGGTTGATGTTCGCCTGGAGGAGGCGTAATGGGGCCGTTATTGGCACTCCATCTCAGCCCCCTCCCTAACCCTCTGTGAGGGCCCTGCCGTGGCAGTTCCAGCGGCGACAACGGTGGAGGCGGCAGCGGCGGTGACGGTGGCTGCGGCTGCGGCGGTGACGGCGGTGGCGGAGGGCTTACCCTTGCCTTTGGCTCTGGCGGGTGGAGCGCAGGCCTTGCTCCCAACCCGGTGATCGGCCGGCTTGCCAGCTGCCGCACATACGAAGCAGTGCGGCGTGGCCTTACACGAGCCGGCCTTGTGACCGGGCTGACCACAGCGGAAGCAGTGACTGCTGCGGTCCACCTCCGAGGGGCATTTCACTCCCACGTGGTTGCCCACATGGCAGCGGAAGCACCTCAGAGGTCTGGGTTCCAGCAGTTTCACCTGCGCGGAAACCCAGCCCACCAGGAGCCTTCGGCCCTCCTCGGCTATCTTCCGGGCCGCCGACACGGGGCAGCTCACCGTAACGGCTCGCATCCCCGTGTAGTCAGGACGGATGGTGCCTGCCCTCACCTGCTCGGCAGAGCACCCCCCAGTCCTAACGATGGCGGCCACCACCTCTTCCGCCGTCGCGGTGTCGTCCAAACCCAAGATGCGCACATCAGCGCATTTGGTGGGTCTGGACACTCGGGCCTCGTTCGCATTTAGCGACGCCCTAAGCCTTTCGGCCAGAGCGTCAGCGGTCGGGCCGCTGGCCGCACCGGGGACCTCCAGCATCCGGGCACCAGTCGCAGTGACCCTTACCCGGACGCCACCGGTGACCCCGAGCTCCTCGAGCTTCACCGCCGCCCTCGCTTTGGCGAGCACGTCGCCGTAGGTCATGCCCTTCTTCTCCGCTTCCGGCTGTAGTGTGATCACTACAGCTGCGGTCTTCGGGGCACGAAGCCTAGCCGCGACGTTTCGGTCCTTGCGCCGCTGCCGCCTCTCCTTTCTTTTGGCCGCCCTTGCTGCCTTACCCGCCTTCCTCTTCTCCCCGACTACTAGCCATTCGGCGTCGGTCGGAGGAGCTTTCGGAGGCGGGGGCGGCTGTCTTGCCGCTTGGGTTGGGGCCCTCGCGGGTTCCGGCACGGCTCCGCTTTTGGCCTTTTGGCCGCTTTGGCCCGACGGACTCTGTTTGGCCGTGGTAGCCGCGGCGGCGGCATACGAAGCCGCCTTCTTCCGCTGGCCCGAGGTCGGCTGGCTGGCTGCTAGAGGAGGACGCAGGACAATGGCCTCGAGAGCCGAAAACCGACCCCGGAAGGCAGCCAGCTCCTGCCGCACCAGATCCAGAACCCGGTCCTCAGCCGACACGGTCCCGCCCTGCCCATGCCGCGCCCTTCCCTGCGGCACCTCCCGGGGGCCCGCTCCTCGGAGCCTGCCCAGGTCCGCTCGGAGCTCCCCATTTTCTTTCCGGAGAAGCTCCATTTCAGCCTTCAGGCGGGCAACCTCCGCCCGCATCTCGGACATGCCGTCCGGCGGAGGCCCAGAGTAAGCGGCCTCTGCTGCCGCCATAATGGAGGCCGTGGCTGCCGATATGGCCTTGTCTTTAGAGGTTTGGAGCCTCTTCAAGGTCACGCTCTTCATAGCAGCCGCCACAACCTCCGCAAATTTAGTCGCGCTCTCGGGGTTGGAGTCCCCAGCGGCGTCCGGCCCCCCGCCTGACGACTCTGAGAGGGCCGCCCTGCGGCCGGTCTCTCGCCCCTCCACGTCGCTCTCCCCGCGGGCTCCAGGAGTGCCGGGCCGCTCAAAGCGAGCTCCTCCACCGCGCTGCGCCGCACGACCTCGGCCCCTCCTCGCCGTCGACACTTTGGCAGCCGACAGGTTCTCCTCACTTGCGGTGCGACCCATCGACCCCGCTTCGTCCGAGTCTTCCTCGCGCGGCCTCTTTCTCCAGAATTTGGAGAGCTCGCGCAAGTCCTGGTCGGACATGGTTCGGTCCTCTAATGGACGGGAGCCTCCTCGGCTCTTGTTGCCATTGGCAAACGGAAGACATTCGTTGCCCCCCCCAGAATACGAGTGGGGGCTTGACGTTCCCGAAGGGAACGTGGCGGATTCTCCGACTGCTGAGCAGTCGGTACCGCCCTGGGGTAGTTTTTTGCCGTTTGTCTTATCCATTGTTTATTGTTCCTTTTTAAGGGTGAGGTCCCTTTTCGCGCTAACGGCCGGATCCCCTCCGGCCATTCATCCCCTCGGCACGCTAGACCTTGGGATTGGGGTAATTTTTTATAGAGGTTGTCTACCTCGCGGCCCGGGCCTCAGTGGCCCGGACCCCCGGTCCTGTCAGTTCAGGATTACGGGGTGACCGACGGCTGGGCAGAACCAACCGCCGCCCCGGCGTCCCCACGCTGCCGCCGGATGCCGGACAGACGCAGCGCGGGCATGGGACACCCTCCACCACCCACACTCTCGTGGGTACCGCGGTCGAACCGCCCCGTGACGGTCTACGCCCACTCACCTCCCTCTGTAAGCAGAGGGGGAGTAGACGCATGACCGTCCGTCTGTAGCCCGGTTCCCTTCACCGACCATCAAGGATGATCGGTGACTGGAACCGTGACCTTCTCCGCCTGTCGAAGATTTGCCGCCCGCCCCAATTGTCCACCCAAACCTGGTGGGCAATTGGAGCCGACGTTGCCCAGGGTGCGCCACGTGGAGGCTCTTCAACGTGCACCCCTGACCATGCCACCCTCATAGGGGCATTCTACATATGTCTACTATCTACGCTTATTTATTTATTTTATTTTTATTTATATATACTTTATTGTACACCACAAAAATACATAACATGAAAAAAGATACATCAACATTACAAAATATACAATGGGCGGCCTTATCGCTTTCTGCGATCTCTTCCAGGCAACCTTGGAATGGACAGTGATTTTCCTGGACATAAAATGGGGCTGTCGTTGGTACAAATATTATGTATACAATACACTAAGATAGATACACAGATATATACATATCCAAAATTATAGATACATAAATACATACATACTAAATTATATAAGCAACGAAAATAAAAGAAGACGGTAGATGATTGCAGTTAGGACAACAAGATCACAACGACAAGTAGTGCTCCTTCACGAGCCTTTTGAACACATGTAACGACTGCGCGCGTTTAATATCAACTGGCAATGCATTCCACAAACGAGCAGCCTGGACAGTAAAGGATTTATCTAAGAATGTAGTAATTAATACCTAGGTGCGCTTAATACCTAGGTGTACAATTTTATACAATTTTTTGGCTGTCCTGGACAAGGGAGCAGCCAAGATACTATTATACATGCCAACATTAAAAGAATTATACTAAATCTTGTGCATGGCAATATGTTCTTAATGATTGTCATGCCTTCATTTTCAAACCAAGTTAAAATAAACGTCATTCTTCGAAACTGCAGAATTTAAGAGTAAAATAACTAAGGGTACGTATCGGTCGTAGGTATAACTCGGAAAGTTTGGATTCATTTTCACAATATTTAGTATACCTGCATAGGTACAAAGTCGGTTCTTTATTTAGTAAAGGTATGATTTTATTACGCGCTTGCTTCTTAAGAAATATAACCTCTTCCTTTTTGGAAGTCGGTTAAAAAGGAGCAATGATAAGCAAGCATGCTAATTTATATCACAGAATACCACGCTAGATAAAACATGCTCATAAGCAGGATTTTAATTTTATAAGCATGACGTGTGTTATAAGGCGATTGGCACACTGCTGCGTTTCACGCAGCGGTGTGCGGGAAACGGAGCCAAATTCCACGCGCGTGAGTGCGTTTTTATTGAATTTGTATGTAAAAAATCACGCGCGTGAGTGCGTTATCTGCGACCCGCTGCGTGATGCGGTGCAGTGTGCCAATCGCCTAAGCTTTACCTAAGTAATGGTTCTTCGCCTTAGGATAATCAGCCTATAATGTTCCCACTGCTGGGACACAGGCCTTCTCTCGGTGAGAGAGACTGGGTCGTAATACACGACGCAGGACCACTGCGGCTTCGTAGATGTCACATGTCTTCGAATTTTAGTTCTAGGACATGCATCCTCACGACGTTTTCCTCCGATAAGCATGCTAATTTATACCACAGAAGGCCATGCTAGATATATGCAACAGGCTTTTAATTTTATGCGCACGACGTGTTCTTTAGCTTTACATTTGCTTTGGTTTTTGGCTTGTCTTATTTTATGTACCTACGTACAAAATCTCAGCCATTACTGCTATTAGTTTCTATGAAATATAAAACGACCTGTTGCAAGGAAGGCGAGGCAAAGTTTGAGTAAGCTCGTTCCGCCTTTTGACGTTTCAGATTAAAATTTTGCACATTATACTTCAAAGTTACCCCCTAAGGATTGAGCTTTAATTAATTAGTATTCAGCTCATCGATTTAACGTCTACTCCTTCACCTAGGTAAGTTTTCTGTTGTGTTGTGTAGTGTGTGTTTATGAACACAGACTACAAAACTACTACATGCCGAGGATAAAAACTCTCGGGGGGCCCGTGGCTAAATAATAACAGCCGCACAGGTTGATCGATCAGGTTAAGCTACGCTTGCCGCGGTTGGTCTGTGGATGGGTTATCATCTTTACATACCGTGACCCCTCCGTGCCTCGGAAAGCACGTTAAGCCGTTGGTCCCAGCTGTTATTCGTGGATCTTTGACAGTCGTTACGGGTAGTCAGAAGCCCGAAAGTCTGACAACCAGTCTTACCAAGGAGTATTGTATTACCCAGTAACTGGGTTGTGTAAAATACTGGTACTCAGCTGCATCCGGTTAGACTGGAAGCCGACCCCAACATAATTGAGAAAAGGCTAGGCAGATGATGGCATGCCGAGGATGCCGCACTGCGATACCTCGCGGTCGCGGTTTGTCTCGCTACCTCGATGTCACTTTCATGTAAAACAAATGCAAGATAATAGACAAGCACGTACATGCCGAATACCTTACTGCGATACATAGCGGGCTGCTAGGGGGTTTACCTCAGGTAACGGGACCCCCTCCAAGGTAACGGGACCCCTCCATGTATCGGGACCCCCTCCATGTGCTGATGGCGATCACCGGGGTGGTTTTAGTGGGGTATGAATCCCACACTACCTTGTCTTTTTCCCCAAAGTCCAGGTGCCTTTTGAAGGTTTCGCCTTGAAAACAAAAAAAGGAGGGTTTTACCTGATTGCCATCAACAGCCATCATCATCATTGTTCATTGATTGTGTCCCTTACAATCAATTTATCGTTTCAGAATCTTCAGAGTCTTGTCTCTAGAAATATTATGTCGTTTCAAAACCAAAATAGTATCACACTAATATTATAAAGGCGAAAGTTTGTGAGTGTGTGTGTGTATGTTTATATGTTTGTTACTTCTTCACGCTCAAACGGCGGGACCAATTTTGATAAAATTTTGTATGATTAACATATTATAGAATACTTTTTATCCCGATATTCCCACGGGTAAAACCGCGAGGCGCAGCTAGTTTTAAATAAGTACACGTGCCTTATCTGAAGTTACTACTAAGAATAAATTCCTATCGGTAAGAGCCTTTCATACCAGCAATGGTCGGACTATTTTGAAACAAAAAGCGAATCACTCGAATCAGCCTTTGACATTCCACTCAAAAAAACACTTTAAGGTAACCAAACTCTGCGAGACCGAACGAAAAAACCGAACCATTCTGTAACAAAAATATTGACTGGAGTAGCTCTTAGCCACTCGTTTTTGTGGGCGTACTGTTGATGTCGTATGGTACACTGGATATATATACAAGGCAGATTTTGAAACGAAAACATTAAATATTGGACTGGAAATGGGCCCTGGATAAAAGTGATTATTTTAGTTTAACTTCATTAAAATGAACTGGTACACGTGTGAACCACAAGCGGTACAAATATGTACCAGCTCATCCCTGAGAGGTTGGTTTTATTTTTATGTCATTCCTATCAATCAATGTCACAACAATATCCTTAATGTAATTTCGAAAGTAACTCAGTCGTGTTACCTTTTCACACGTAAACCACTGAACGGATTTCTATATTTGGCAAGCAGATAGATGGCATCCTCGGGAAGAATATTTATGCTACTTTTTATGCCGGTAGCACGTTCGTGTTGGATAATTTCCTACATCTACGTTGGCGAATCCGCGGGCAGAAGCTAGTTTATTCATATTTTTAAATACAGGAGAACCAGCTATAACAAAATGATAACGGATGTTTATGTAAAACAGAGCCAATTACAGGTTCTAAAGAGTAAAATTTACTACTCAGACATCAGAGGATCAATATTACCGTATTTTTAAGAACGTTTGCATTCGAATCTCATTCTCAATCTGTCAAAAATACCTCTATTTTCCCAACATTTCTGAGAAGTTTTTGACATTGACTTTCGCAGAGATGAGATTGCGACTAGATTTTGAACGTTTTTAATTACGGAAATTGGCCTTCAGCTAAAAATTCTCCGTTCCAATTCTTTTTTTGTTCCTAAATTTTCCTCGCATCGTACAATTCAGAGAAAACACCATGATTAGACAGCAAAAAGCCAATGTTCATTAATAAAATGGAAAAACATACTTTGAACCTTTAAATCTATATTTATATACTGAAAACGGGATGCAAGCTCCTACACTACAACAATCCAATTTCCGTGACATTCTGCTCACGGTATAAACAATGCATGGAATATCTTTAGCTGAGGAATTTTTAACTTTGTATGCATTTTCATAGAAATGGCATTGTTATGAAATGTTTAGTTCTGTGAATACGTAACCTGGAACTCTTTTTTGTGTCATTTGGTGAATCTATATCACACACGAATCACACTAATATTATAAAGGCGAAAGTTTGTGAGTGTGTGTGTGTGTGTGTTTTTATCTGTTTGTTACTTCTTCACGCTCAAACATCTAGATCAATTTTGATAAAATTTTGTATGGAGATAGCTGACACCCTGGATTAACATACCTATAGACTACTTTTTATCCCGATATTCTGACGGGATCGAAACTTACGCGGGTGAAACCGCGGGGCGCATAGTCTCAAATAATTTCTATTTAAGAGACCTAAAAATACTAGTTAAATAGCCAAGTCGACACTTCACGTGACTAGAGGGCTGGGTCGTTCTTTGGCCAAAGTATTAGCATTGCCATTCAACGTGGCAATGCTGCCAGTCTTCTGGGCACATTTTCGGATGACAGCGATGCGGACGAGTAGGTACTTCGACGCCTAGATGTCCTTTGTTTTTGTATTTATTTGTTTAGTAAGTTAGTTAGTCATTTAATTTAGTATCTAGTGTAAATAGTTAGTTACATTTTTTACAAATACCCCAACAGAGTTGGGAACAGGCTAGGCAGAGAGATACAATCAGTCGTTGACCCCTTTTTGTCGGTACCTACTCTTCATGGAAAAAATCATGTCAATCTGAAAATGATGTATCATGATTGATCCTACCGAAAAACCGGAAAATATCGAAATTCGAAGCATATCAGTAAAATGAACTGTATTTTACATACATTATGTACTCGCGTTATTATGTATACTAAGTATGTAACCTAATACTGACTGGACATGGTAAACAAATAACAAAGCGTTGATATAACCGCCGCGAAGTAGGTCACGGTATACCTTACACAAGTAAACACATATCTTTTTATGAAATGAATTATGTAGCTGAATATTCATATCAATAATTTGGGGTTTCGATTTTGAAAGATGCAATTTGGTATAGAGATACTTTTAGTCCCGGGAAAGGACATAGGATAGTTTATAACCCTATGTTTCCACGGGATCGACGCCACGCGGTTTCACCCGCATTAGTCTCTATACCAAATTTCATCTAAGTCAATTCAGCGGTTTAAGCGTGAAGAGATAACAGAGAGACAGACACACTTTCGCATTTATAATATCAGTATGGTTAATATCCCAGTGCCGCTACAAGAAAAATAAAATGGTTCGTTGTCACCAAGTTGGAAGCGAATTTACTGTATTCTTGCCATAAGGTCTTCCGCTGTTTTGATTCGAAGAACATTTTGAATTTTATATCAGTTTTTTTTTCAAATAAAATCTGTCAAATGTCAATTTATTTTATTCCACTGATATAAAATATCTGACGTTGACAACTGAAAAATCCTTCACAAATGGTATTTGATACGATTAACTTAACGGTTAATTGTCCATTATGTTATCTTTTTTGATTCTGCCAAAGTGGCCTTTTTAGGCACCCTGGTCGGAGGAGTCTCCATTTTTTGTGGAGGATGAAGTACTTTACACCCTGTTCTTTGTACCTCTATACCAGCATAAAAACCGTATTACGTAATCGCTAAAAATTAACGAAAGAAAAGCTTTCGCAGATTATTCCCAAATTCCCTATGCTCGTTTCCGAATTTTATTTTTATTCCTTCTTACTTATCAACTCCCTAAGTACTGAATAAAGTGTTAATATTTTTAACAAAAGTTAATCCCGAGTTTTTTATTCTCTCTTTTAAACCGTATTCTCTCCGTATCCTCATTTCAATTAGAGTGAAAAGATACTGTGACTGAGTTTTAATGGTCTGCCCGAGTCAAGGAAATTGGGTACCTATTTTAAAAGAAGGTATTGTGAGCAAATGGGTGACATTTGCTTAATTATTTTTTTAATTATAAATGAACCGTTGTGTATTTTTATTTTATGAAGCGCGAAATTAAGCGCTTTTATATTTTTCATTAGTAACAGTTAGGTTAGGTGAAATCTAAGAAATGAATTGTTTAGTAATACTAACTTAAATATAGCAACCGTCATTCTTTGACAGCTATATAAAATGGCTTTATTAAGGAAAATTGACGTCATTTGCTTGGTAATTATTTGTTTATACCCGTTATTTTGGTAATTGTGAGGGCAACAATACCTATATTCGGAAAATATTTATTTCCAACTCTTTTTTATGGATCCATACCCAAATGGTATCAACTATTACTAAGTCTCCATTGTCTGTCCGTCCGTCCGTCTGTCTATCAGCGGGCTGTATCTCATAAACCGTGAAAGAGTGCTGTTTTCACAGATCGTGTTTTCTTGCCGCTTTAATAACAACTAATAAAAATAAGAAAGTTTGAAATTAAAGGGGGCCTCACTATACGAAACGTTTTTTCGACATTTTTGTCATTGTCCTCGTGATTCGCACTTGACCGCTTTTAAGGGTTGCGTAGTCAATAAAGAACCCTTTTAGTTTCGCCATGTTCATATTGTCCATCCGTCCGTCCGTTCGCAGCTTAGCTCAGACTCTTAGTACCTACTAGAAAGCTATAATTTGGCATGGATATACATTTTAATCACGCCGACAAAATAGTAAAATAAAATCTTTTTGTTTTAATACCTGCTGTACAGCTGCTGTAAAGTGGCGATGTTTTTTTTTTGTCGTCTACCCCACGGTATGAGGTATCGTTGGATAGGTCTTTCAAAAATATTGCTGGTTTGTAAAAACAATTTTTAGATTCAGGGATTCGTTTGTGAAATATTAAGCGTTAAGGTTCTATTTTTTGTTAGAGTCATAAATGGTTGCCATTGGATATGTGAAAAAATTCACGGTAGTAGTACCTACATATAACGAAATTACAAGGAAAACTATCACAGCTAAGTAGGTTTTACAAGTTTACGAGTAATAGTCGACCAACTTACATATTTTGCAGTATGGGAGAACATGATTTTTAACTACAATGTTAAGTTTGTTCTTGGGATAAATTCATTCCAACTACGGATCCCTTCATTGTGCGTGGTCCGACACGCACTTGGTCGGTTTTTTAATTAAAATTAAAAAACAAAACTCAACATTTCACCCTAAACAAAACCCCGTTTGATTCAACTGAAATAGCAAAACATCTTGAGAAGCGCAGCACTGAATCTGATAGCCTATAACTACGGAGAGTTCGGATCTCTTTGTGCCAGACTCTCGGACGGTAATTAGATTCTCCGAATTACCTTCACAGAAGACTACAAAGTTTCTACGAAGGCCGCAGGTGGGGTTCGCTTTAAAAGTTTATTTTCGCATCCCACGTTTCTAATGGAGAGACGGATCTATCTAATAATATGCTCAAGATGTTCGGGAAGCTGTAGTTGTTCCTTGATGGTAATGGTGAAAGTTTTAGTGGATTACTTGGATGTTAAGGATTTTGGGAATAGTAGATTTGTCTTTTTGGGAGCTTTAAGAGGTGACTAGGGATTGTATCTTAAGGACGAGCTTACTTTTACGACGTAACTTAGAGTTTGCAATTTATTTTTTGCAATAATCGTTGTACTGACGTTTTTAAATACCTAAGGCCATTTGTGCAGACACGTTTTTCTTACCGTGGAAAACTATGGTTTATTCGCCGTATGTAGGCACGGTCATCAGTGTTATATGGAGCATTCCATAATGGACAAAACTAAATAAAGGTATTTAATCAAAAGATGAGAGAAGCACAAAACCGGTCGAAGTGGAGGTGCTTGGGGGGGCCTATATCCAGCAGGGAACGTCTTTTGGCAGAAAATCGTTTGTTAATAATTGTGGTAATAAAATTAATAGCTCCTAGAATAGAAGAAATTCCAAACCAATAATGAGCTTTAACGCCTCTTAAATAAGCAACTAATTGTGCTCACCAAGTTCGCTTAGTACCTACCTCATAGACGTAAATTTACTGGGTAAACCAGAATTATTCTTGTCAAACGTTCCAAGTCTCCAACGCCTGAAACCCATTCAAAATCCACTCATTAGGAAGCTCAAACATAGAGAGAAGTGGAGCTTAGCTTTTGGAAGTAGTTAACACTACGTCATATTGACTTAGTTGAAGTCGCGGTTCCAGCTGTTCAGTTGTTTGGGGGAAATTGTCAAGGTGTGACGTTATGACAGACAAAGTTTGACATTGTAATGACTATGGTGCTCGTTGTGAGGCGATGTATGGAAGTAAATAATAAATGTGTTTCCCCAATAAAAACTATAATTAATTAATTAATTTAACATAAAAGAATTCGTAGAAAATAATAAAAGTGACATTCTTCTTGTCAAAAATCTAAGGTAATGTAAAACTAAAGAGGGCCCGCCTGTCGTGTGCGCGCCGCGGTTGCGCAGGCTTCTGGAATCTTGCAATCTTCTTGTCATATATGTCGGTTGCATATGTTTGTATGCACTTGCGAGGCGTTAACGGACATCATTCTATACATACAAAACGTTTTTTACAAAATTCCTTGGTGACTAGCAGAAGCGAACTCTGTTTATGATCTTTGTAAAAATACCCACATCGTGCAAATTTGGTGTCCCGTTTGTTATTGCGAAAAGGGGCGTAACGTAGATAGATTTTTTTTTTCAAGAAACATTAGCCAGGTACGCAGCAGATATTATAGTGCAGAAGTGTGAGCGTAAACACAGGTGCGCTCTCTATTCCTTTACTCTCATAGTCCGATGGGACGGCAATCCGACACGACCGGGGAGAGTTCAGGCGCAGGACCAACGGCTTTACGTGCTTTCCGAGGTTCGGGAGTATTATTATTATTATTATCCATCAAGGCCCATATAAAACACATACAATACAATATGAATATAATTTAAAAATACTATAAATACATACAACATTATAATATTACACTAAAAAACTAACAAACTAAAGCACACGAAGACGCAAAACGCAAACTTCCAAACTCCGGACTGTTACTAAGAAATTCCTAGTGGAAAACCCAATGACACTTTGTCCGACCCGGGAATCAAACCCAGGACCCCACGCTCAGCAGTCACGCTTGCAACCACGAGAACAACGGGGCAGTCATAATAATCATGCAAAGTATAACATACGTTAAACAGTAGGCACAATAATTTAAATATAGGTTCGAAACCCACAAAGTAAGGGTAATTTAAAACTTCCCCTGTTTCATGAGCAAGCTCAACAACTTGTTAAGATTTTAGCGAAACATGGGAAGGCTGTGTTTATGTAAATAAATCTGATACAACCTAATGATTGTTACACACGCGAACTTCTGAAATTCAGAGTTTTTGTGAACCGTACGAGTATTAATGTGTCGAGGTTTTTTATGTCGCGTTTAATATAATCAGCTTTATTAAACTCTAAAGTCTGACAACCAGTCTTACCAAGGGGTATCGTATTACCCAGTAACAGGGTTGTAGAGGTCAGATAGACAGTTGCTCCATGTAAAATACTGGTATTCAGCTGCTTAAGGTTAGACTGGAAGCCGACAAAATTGGGAAAAGGCTAGGCAGATGATTATGAGTAGACTCTAAATTCCTGGGAATAAAATTTTATTTGAGCTAAGCTCGTTTAGTCGAGATGTCGGTCGTCCGGCGGCGAGATGGGCAGACGACACTGTTGCCATCGCTGGTAGAAACTGGATGAGGCTGGCACATGAGCTTGGGGATTGGCACAAGAAAACTGAGGCCTAAGCCCACTAGTGGGTGAAGTCGGGCTGTCGATGATGATGATGATTCCGGCTTCGTCGATGTTAATATGTATATGAATAGGCCCGCTTTTGACCTCGTTCACGTCTATGATGGAAAGAGCGTACCCAGATGATGCCTAAGGCTGCTAGACGCCGGACTCCTGTGGCAGGGTGGTCGCAAACCAGGCGTGCGTTATCCCTACCACTGCAAAGGAAGAACTGGCCAGTCAAATAAGATGTTGGGTGTGACTGTCCAGGATGCGCCGACCGCTCGGTTCAGTTGAGTACTGCTGGCGGAACAAACAGCGCTACACGAAGAGGCTTTTTCTTAAATTCCACAAAAAACTTCCCAAATGAATTTCCTAAGCTCGTTTAAACACTAAGGAGGTTCATCGTACTTGTTTTGTTCTAGTTTTTATAAGTTAATTACCGGTTTGCGTTCTGTAAATTAAGTCCCGTCACGAGTTAAATGAGGTCATCATCTGCCTAGCCTTTTTCGAACTATGTTGGGGTCGGCTTCCAGTCTAACCGGATGCAGCTGAATACCAGTATTTTACATGGAGCGACTGCCTATCTGACCCCCATAACCCAGTTATTGGGTAATACCTATGATACCCCTTGGTAAGACTGATTGTCAGACTTTCGGGCTTCTGACCACTTGTAACGACTGTTAAAGATCCACGAATGACAGCCGAGACCAACGGCTGTCTGAGGCACGGAGGGGTCACGGTATGTAAAGATGGTCACCCGTCCACAGACCAACCGCGGCAAGCGTAGCTTGACCTTTGTATCCTGCTTATGCGTATGAAGTTTCATTAAAATCGGTTCATTCATTTCGAAAAACAAGCACTTGAAAGTTTGTATGAAATACCGTACGGCGTAAAAGAAACACTCATCATTTTATTTACCGTTCTTCTTCAACGCAGACAGAACTTTCCGCCTCCGCAACAGAACCAGTATTTCAAGGTAATTAAGTTCACTTGCAGCGAATTTAATATGCAACTGTTTGGAAAACTTAGGACCTACCCTATCTGAAAAGTTTTAGAAGGCATAAATAATAGCCGACAAGAAAACGGCTGTTCTAGTGCAAATCAATAAGTTTACAAGCTTTACTACCCTCGCGATAACACACCGTTAAAGCTTACAACATACGAAATACTTTTAGCATACATTTCTGTGGCTTTCGATAAAACGTTTTCAGTTTCTTCTTCTTTTCGATAACTTTTGCGCTGTTTTTTTTTAAATATGGGTTGAGTCCAGTAGGTGGCCACGTTGATGCGGCAGCAGTAGCATTCTTTAAGTCATCCGTATTGCAGGTGAACAGGCAGGCACTTAGGACACTCCAGCAGTGGGGCATGGTTTGATCAGAACCACCGCACTCGCACTGGGTGTTGGTGTCTAGGATCTAAGGATTCTATGGAAAACGATGATTTTACGCTATGCGACTAAAAGTTGAAGTTAACAGGAAATAGCGATGTCTTTATGGACCGATGGCGCGCCAAAGGCCGTTAGGGCTAATTATGGGCTGAGACGTAAGTGTGCGCTGTTGAAGCACTACTACTTATTGCTCAATAATAAGATTGATGACGCGACTACACTAGCTCACTGTTCATTGTTTGCTCCGGATCGGCTGCGGCGGTCGCGCGCCTGTGCCTCGCGGTGCCTGCTCGCGGCGCCGCCAGCGCGTACCCATACTGCTCGCTTTGCTCCCACAACCCAGGCGATCAATCTGCTGAACGCCCCTGATTGCTCAGGAGCCGGAAGTTGATATATTTATGTATAGCAGTAAATCTATGCTTAATGTTTGTATGAAGTTTTTTAGTTAAATGTTATGTATATGTTGTTGGCTTGCTGCGCGCTTTGGTGTCTGTTTACTGTAAAGTGCAGCATGCAATTGTTAAATAAATAAATAAATTATAGACTAACACTCGGTATCGAATTGAGAATTTGAAGTTGAAAACTTGTCAAACTCCTTTGGCATTACATAAGGCGTGTCCACGAAATTCAAATGTCTTCGCAAAAAACGTATGAAATTTTGAACTTCAGGCTACATTGTAGGAATCACCTTGAGTAATATTAGAGTTTGACTACTACTAAACTCATAATTCAGAACTGAGAGACAGTCACGGAAATGTGTTACTAAAAATGAGTCCATTATATTTTAACACTTTAACATTGAGTTTCGTAGAACCGAAGCTGCAATTTGTCATTACAAACACATAAGTTCAAAAATCTGCAACAAATTAAATAAAAGCTTACACATCTACCCATTTACCAAGAACAAATGCAAAATGAAACTTGACCCCTGGTTAAAATCACAAAATGATGGTGAAACAGAGAAACTCGTGGAAGTGTATAATAACTCATCACTCCCTCACACACCCCAAAAAAACCACACACAACACACGTGCCACAAACACCCCTCCAACTCATTAACACTCACCCACACACCCATTCACCCTACACTCACCGCATTAACTCAACGTCAAAATACATCCCAAATCATACGTCCTGTACTGTTTATTTTTGTCTTATTTTTTTTTGTTTTTATTATTAACTAGCTGACCCGAACTTCGTACCGCCTTAGATTTTTTGTTATTTTTACCCATTCTTTAATAATTATTCTGCTATTCGGGGTGAAAACAAATCCAACAAATAAAAATCGATCCAGCCGTTCTTCAGTTATAAATGGTGTACTGACCCGACTTTAACTAAATCTAAATTAACTTAATTACCTATTAAGCACTTTTTGCGTGGAACATCATTCCATTCTCTATCTAGAGAAGGGCGTTGTTAGCTACGCTACAGTTTATACTTTTGCAGCAGTCATCGTTTTATTTGTTGTACTTAGTCTTATAGTTAGTTATAGTTATCTGTATGTAACTGTGTCTTTGAAAAGATACCTATCTACCTATCCATAGTCACAAGACTATATCAAGTGGGTTGATAATCACGGAACCAGCCTTCGCGTGGCGGGTTGCCGCCGCTCGGCAGCGCTGTGGAATATTAATGCTGCAAACTTGGATCTTGGCATCTGATAGTGGTTAAAGTGGCGCGCGTCGTTGGTGGCACGCACCGCGAGGAGATTGGCGTCTTGGGAAACTGTTATTATATCAGCTCTGACCTTACAGACCTAACTTAGCTACAACAGGGACTAGGCTTCAAAAAAAGTATCGAGTTTCTTCGTCAGTGACAGATTAAGCTACGTTTTCCTAGAAGGACGTTTACGTCATATTTCTAACGGCTATCGTGAAAATCAGGCGTCTTTCGGCTGAAATAATGATCGTGAAAATCGCTCTGTACTTATATTTGGACATTATGGCCACCAGTAGCGGTCACCGTTCTTTTAAGAAACCGTAGCTTTAGAGGGCTCAGTTTGTCAAAAAAACTAATTATCCTTACATTTTTGACACACTGATTATTTAGCGCTGAGAATTGCGACTTGAATTTAAATTAGTTTTGTAGTACGAGAATTGACCTTTTGTTAATTAAATGATGTACCTATATTAAAAGCCCGTGTCGTCTCTCTGTAGGGCAAAAGCCTCGCTACTTTCTTTTCCACTATTCTCTAATTTAAGCTAGATTAAGATAGATATACTGTATAATTTGCTCAGTAATGAAAGTTCGGGATCAAATAAAGAACCGTGAAATGCCAAGGGAATGAGCCGTGTCTTGTATCTAAAGACATATTATGTCTATCGTAGTCCTATGAACTTTGGTCTCTTTCAGACACATAATGCACAATGCACATGTACCGTTATATGCATGATAAATTCGCGTGGACAAAACGCTTCGATCATACAAAAGTATGACGCGTGTGCTTTGAGCCTAAACACATTTGCAACTGGATAGTGAGACGTATTGGATAGCCATTTGTTTTCCAAACAAAACAGCCCTGTTTTCAAGGCTGCGCACAAACATTTTAGTGAGGTACAAACTAGAGGCACTTTGTATCTAATTTGTGAGGTAAACGCAGTGTAACGTGTTAGGTTTCGGGTGGAATGACTAATATGTTTTCACACTAGTGAATACTGATCTATTAAGTACTTGACATACCTATTGGATTATGTTCGTAAGGATTTTCCCGAGCCCCTAGATACAAACTAACTGTCTAGTTTGGGGCTCATTGGTAAATAATATATGTAACCAAGCTGTAGGCAATATTGTAAGCTACTCATGTTGTATCAACTTGCTTTTAAACTGTGAACCTGCTTACTATTACATATAACCTGAACAATAAATATTTTCTATTTTCTCTTTTTCCAGACCAAAGAGTAGTAGAGTTTTGAAGAGATAAATAGTGTATCAAATATATGATTATATTATTATCTTAATACCTAATCATTCCGAATTTATCAAGATATGAATATCTTGGACGTCAATAGGTCAATTAGGAAGGTATTTCGTAATGTTTCCATGCTACTTTTTTTATTTTTTTTTATTGCTGAATGGGCCCTCGACCTCGGATTGACTGAAAACCTTGTTTGGCTCGGCTTATTACGGTTTAATTTAATAATTATTGTCTTTGATTTAAGTCTGGAAACAACAACCCAAACGCAATGGTTAACATGATTATCATAATTTGAATTGGCTTCCATTTTGTTAGAAATGAAAAAAAATAATTCTGTTTTCATGAAAAGTTTATTTGAACGTGTAAAATTGATGACATTAATTAGTAAAAATGATATCGCTCAAATGGCCACCTCTCAAGTTGATGCACAATATTGTGCTCGTTTTACGGCATTTTAAATTGTTGCTCGCAAAACATCTTCAGCTCCAAATTGGCCACTTCTTGCTAGATCTGTAGTGGACCCAGTTAGCTCGAGGCACTCGGTCAAACGCGTAATTGTTCGAGCACATGGAACACGACGACCGGGAAAATGACGAAGAAATTCACGCTGCGTTAAAAGAACAGATTGAAAATTTGTCAAATAAGCAGTAACAATAGGGCCGAAGCCTGCCGGGTCAGCGGGATTGTCCGAAAGGGTTCCGCTGGCCCGGAACATAAAGGATAAAGGGCTAAGGAAGGAACACGGGTGGGTTTTAGCGGGGGTCATTTGATGATTTCCCATCGGCAAAAAAAAAAAAAAAGCAGTAACAATAATTCTACGTTCTTGAGGTGTGTATCGCTCCATGGCTTGTTGACAACTAATCACACTAATATTATAAAGGCGAAAGTTTGTGAGTGTGTGTGTGAGTGTGTTTATATGTTTGTTACTTCTTCACGCTCAAACGGCTGGACCAATTTTGCTAAAATTTGGTGTGGAGGTAGCTGACACCCTGGATTAACATATAGGCTACTTTTTATCCCGATTTTCCCACGGGATCGACATTTACGCGGGTAAAACCGCGGGGCGCAGCTAGTTCTCTATATAACAACATACATGTCAAAGCACAGTGACATTTGGCGCCATCTGCAAAAATTAAGGCACATTCATATTAAGTATGACATTATTTTTGCGCCCCCCGTTATTATAAAGAGGTAAAATTTGTTCTCCGAAACTACCAGTCGGATTTTGCATGTAACAAATTTCACGCAACAGAAGCTGTGGGTAGAAGCTAGTCAACAATAATCCTAACAAAAACACCAATTTAACATTCACACCCCTAATTTTACGCATACAAATGTACAAAAAGGGTCGTATTCACGCACAATATTCGGGTACAAGAATTATTAAAATCACGCGGGCCAGCCGGCAAAGCCGGACGGACATACCACGTAAACAAGAAGTGAAGATGACATTTTTTGCTTTAGCCCCACGGTGACCCGAATATGTAATGACTTGTGGAACAGGAAATAATCCCATAGAGTTTTTTATAGGTACCTAAAGTCCCCGTCACGAGAAGCTATACATTTTGTAAATAAAGAACTTCTACTAAGTTACGTAGCGACAATTCAATCCACAAAAAAAATTATGATCCCTAATTCAATCAAGTAACATACGTGTAATATGAAACTAACGAGCAATTTCACTTGGTCGGGTTATATTTTAGCGATATAAAGCGCTGTCGTCTAATGTTTTGTGGTACTGGAACGCGTCTGACTCGTGGAACGTAAACAAACATTTGGGCCGCCTTTTTGAAGTAAGTTCACGCTGACGCTGTCAATGCTGCAGAATGCAAATGCAGAATACTTGGAATCGTCTGACGACTGTAATTAGATGTGTGTATTATACATACATAATTATATCCCTATATAAAAATAACAATTATTACATAACGTCTTTGTTTTATTGGTCCAAAGGTTGATTATATAATGAATGTATACAAAACCTTGTAAAACATTTTAAAAGAGTAACGGTAGAATTCTTCGCCATTCTTCTCCATACGAACACTACCTTTTGGAAGGGGGGGCTACTAGAATCAATTCTATTTCATTGTAATTTTTGACGTTCGTGCCTTTTATGTGCCTATTTGAAATAAATTATTTGACTTTGCTGTGAACCCCTGAATGTGTGTTTACAAAATTTATAGCTTCTCGTGACGGGGACTTTATAGAAATATGACACGGGTGTATGGGTATTAACTTAGATGTTTCCTGTTAAAAACAAAGGACGTAGGACGAAGGCGTGACGTAATCATAACGTAAATTCGAACGATTTTTGTACCGAAAAAATCATCTTCATCACCGTTGCTGCTGAGTATAGGCCTCTCTTTTCTTGTGACAATCCCCACGAAAAAAACCAAGTATCCTGAACATCGACGCGCTTTGACCGCATGTTTTGGGACACAGAGGGCAGGATAGGAGGTGGAGTATGGTTTTGTGACATAGCTCCACACACACACTACTTGACGGAACTGTTACTACTAGGCTCCCACCCCAATGCTCCTATGAACTTGAGCAGTGCACGTTTGAAGATTTATAAATTAATTTCATCCCCTTTATAGGTAGAATGATTGTCGTAAGATAGTTTTGTTGAGTATGAATGTTGATGGGCTATAAGAGTAGGGGAAGACCAAAGAAACGATGGATGCACTGTATGAAAGATGATAGGATGACAATAGGAAGAAAAAGACATGCTGTGTCGACGCCAAATTATTTCGGATAAGAGCAGTAGAATAACGATGATGAAGATTATGTAGGAAAACGATTGAAAAAGACAGGTAATATACTCCACGTTGGGCTAACTTACTTAAACTTACATCATTGCATAACCTAACAGCCCACAATTGCTTTAAATAGACACACAGAAATGGGTATATACAGCGCACTGCCGCGCTAGCGCTCAATAAAACTTCGTAAGGTAATTGTAGAAATTGTTCAACGTCAATTATGAGGCCGCGGCGTTTCAGATTTAATTGAACGAAAACAATGGCCGACAATCTGTCATTCGATACTGTATAATACTGAGACATTTTTAACTACATTTTATTTTTGTATTATAAATTTTTTGAGATATTATCATTATAATTCATTAGTGGTCTCAAATTTTCTACGAATGGCTTATACATTTTCCTTTGTGCTATATTCCTCAAATATATTCCTCTGAATACATTCTTTATTCCAATTTGTTAAGATAGTCGATGCAACCTCCTAATTCATAATTTCAGCCGAAATACGTCCACAGCTGGACATAGGCCTCACCCAAGCACCCGCCACTTCGACCGGTTCTGTACTTCTCGCATCCAACGGGTTTCTGCGGCCTTCACGAGGTCGTCGGTCCACCTAGTGGGAGGCCTTCCAACGCTACGTCTTCCGGTACGGGGTCGAAACTCCAGAAACTCCTAATTGCGACGACCACCATATGGTCAATGGCCACGTCACGGTGTATCTTTTATATCGTTCCAGCTATATTGCTAATCCATTGCTTGCATAGATTGAAAAATTCGTCTGCTCAACAACGTAAATAACGTAATGAACGTCGCTGAACTGTCAAAATTAAAGTCATCACGATCTATTGTCATTTTATGTTACGAAATTACCCCGCTGGTTAAACAAATACATAATATTCAATAGGTATAATTTGGTGAAACTAGAATCTAATAGGCTAGACTAATCTGATGTTGAGCTATACCTAAAATGGTGACTGTTATGATGCTTGTAGGTGCTGTTGTTAGGTTTGTGGATTCATGGAATAAAACGACGAGCTTCTTGTGACTGTGTATTCGCCATGACAGGGGTAATGAGAGTAGTGTCAACCGGAAGACAGGAAGACCATAGATACATAATATTATAAAGTTGGATACATACGTAACATCTCCCTTATTAAGAAAAAGTAAATACAAGCATACGTAAGTATACACTTTTTTTTTTTTTTTTTTTACAATTAATGATCTTACGTACTATTAGTGAAACGGAACATCTCTATGCGACAGTGACATCTGTCAAGTTGACTTAACTAAGTTTTGACGGTAAGTTCTAACAAAAGAGGTTATACATTACAACTTTGAAAATATTGTTTACTTAATTAATTAAATTAAAAATAATGAACTTAATCTAGACTTAAAACTACCAAAATCTTCGGGGCTTTATGATAGCTCTGCCGAATGAAGAATAAGTAGTTGTTGAGCGGTTAGTATGACTATTTGGTGTATGTAATGTGTTTGTTTTTGTTTCAGGTTTTTGCACGGGACTAGCTGAACAAGGTGATTGATAGTTCGAGGGAGGAGACAACGGCGGCAGTGAATTGGAAGGCGGCGGAAGATCGGTATCTAGTGGAACTGATGGGGATGACAGTGAACTTCCACTAGGAGCAGTCATAGTGGCAGAAAGTTTTGGTTTTAGGATGTGTTGGCGATTACGACGAAAAGTACCTTCCGGGGAGACAATAGTATATGATCTGGGCTGTGGACCTATATCTAAAACAGTACCTGGTGTCCAAATACTATCTGGCTGTTTCTTGAAGTATATGTGATCACCAATGTTTAGTGAAGACAACGGTTTTGTATGTTGATTATAATAAATCAGTGATTTGTTATCTTTTATTCTAGTTTTATTTGTTACAGTCCTGGAGTTAGGTATTTTTGGTTTCAGAGTATGTTCTAAGACTGGAAGTTTAGTTCTAAGTGACCTGGACATTAGTAATTGAGCAGGTGAATACGTGCTTTCTTTAGGTGTATTCCTGTACTGTAGTAACGCTAAATGAGGGTCTGATTTGTCTGTAAGACATTTTTTTAATATATTCTTGATGGTGCCTATGGTTCTTTCTACTAGACCGTTAGACCGTGGAAGATAGGGACTTGATGTAATATGTTGTATTTGCCAATCTAAAGCAAAATTATTAAACTCTTTTGAGTTAAATGGAGGACCATTATCAGAAATTAGAATATTGGGAATTCCATGCCTGGAGAAAATAGACTTTAAATGACTAATTACAATTTTACTAGTGGAACCACCTACTAGCTTAGCAAGCTCGATATATTGAGAATAATAATCAACGACTATGACATACTTGTCTGAGTTGAGATCAAATAGATCAACTCCAACTTTATTCCATGGGATTGGTTTTACTTCATGAGGCTGTAGTGGTTCTTTGGAATTGCTGCGTCTGTTAGTAAGACAGTTATGACAATTATTAACATATTTTTCTATGTCAGAGTACATATTGGGCCAGTATATTAGATTCCTTGCTAATCTTTGGCAACTGTGAATACCCTGGTGACCTTCATGGATCTGTTTCAATATGTCATGCCTCATAGCTACAGGTATAATAACACTGTTGTTTTTGAAGACAATACCATTAATAATGTGTATATCTGTTTTTAAAGGAAAATATGGCCTAAGTATGTCTGGAAGTAATTTTTTATGTTCAGGCCAACCTGATATGCAATATTTACTTAAAAGTGACAATTCCTTATCTTGAGAAGTCTGTTCTTGAATTGATTTAAGTTTGTTTGGGCTAACTGACAATGATCTAATCACTAAATTGACATGCAAATCTAGGTCAGACTCAAGATCACATAATGACTGTTCTGGTAAAGCTGCTCTAGACAGAGTATCAGCAACATATAGATATTTACCTGGCTTGTAAGTTACATTCAGGTCGTATGGTTGTAATCTTAGCATTATTCTTTGAAGACGGGGTGGAATGTTGTATATTGGTTTATTATAAAGTGACACTATTGGTTTGTGGTCGGTTTCAACTAAAGTGTGGCGACCATAGATGTATTGGTGAAACTTTGTACAACCAAATAGGATAGCTAATAGCTCTTTCTCAATCTGAGAGTATGACTGTTGACATGAGCTTAAAGAAGCTGAAGCATATGCAATGGGGTGTTTATCATGGCTAATCACTGCACCCATGGCATCTTTAGACGAATCTACAGACAGTGTAATAGGTTTATTTTGATCATAATATGTCAAGACAGGGGCTTTAGTTATACATTCCTTTAATGCATTAAATTCTACATTATGTCTATCTTGCCAAGACCATTCATTATCTTTGGACAGAAGCGTTCTCAAATTAGAGGTTTTTTCTGACAAATTCTTTATGTATGAACCTAAGTATGTGACCATACCTAAAAATCTTTGTAATTCTGTGATATTTGTAGGAGGTGGCATACTGCAAATGGCTTTCACTTTGTTTTCATCAACTCTAACACCATCTTTAGAAAAGATGTGTCCTAAGTACTTAACTTCAGTTTTACATATGTTAGACTTTTCTTTATTAAATTTTATTCCTAGTTCCCTAGCTCTTTCTAAGACTTGTTTTAACCTAAAATCGTGTTCTTCCTTTGTTTGACCATAAATTAAGAAATCATCCATCATGATTTTGACTCCTGAGATATCGGAGAATCTTCTTGTCATAATAGAATGAAACAGTTCTGGAGCTGCATTTATCCCAAAGGGAAGTCTTAGGAATCTATATCTACCTTGAGGTGTGATAAATGTACATAGCTTTGAAGAAGCTTCGTCTAACTTGAGCATATAAAAACCTTTGTTTGCATCAAGGGTTGTGAAGTACTGTGAACCAGAGAGGCTGGATTTAATTTCATCAATAGTTGGAAATTGATAATGAGGACGCATAATAGCTTTATTAAGTTTTCTTGGATCTATGCACAGGCGTAGTTTGCCATTTTTCTTAGAAGCTATTACTATTGAACTTACCCAATCAGTAGGTTCCTCAACTTTGACTATAATTTGGTCTTTTTCTAACATGGCTATTTCTTCTTTTAATTGTTCTAAAAGACTGAATGGAATTCTACGACAGGCATCAATAGAAGGTACAGCATCAGGCTTCATTGATAAATGACATTCATAATCTTTAAGACAACCTATTCCTGAGAAGAGATCTTTATATTCAACAAGTTGTGATACGTTGATTGACTCATGAAAATGAACATTATGGACTCTTTTGACTAATTTTAATGTTTCACAACTGTTGCGACCAATAATATTTCTACAAGGTATATCTACAATGTGAAAATTGACATTGTATGCTATATTGTTATGTGTGACTGTCAGAATGCATTGACCTACAGTAGGTAGTATTTCACCACTAAAGGTTGAGAGTTTATGACTACTTTTCTCTAAACTACTCAATGGTAAATTAAGTTTTTTATAAGAATTGAATGACAAAATGTTAGTGTCAGCACCTGTATCAAGCAAAAATTCTACATTCTTACTATTTATGGACAAACTTGTATGATAAGGGCTTTTTTGATTGACAGAAATCTCATTAGTGAAAAGACTATTTAAAAAATAAGTATCAGATGGATTACCCGTACTTTCTTCTTCTATGAATCTCACTTGCCTGTTGCGGCAACACTTGGCAAAGTGGTTGGGCTTGTGGCAGTTGTTACAGGTAACTCCTATGGCTGGACATTTTGTTCGGTGAACTTGACCACATCTGAAGCAGATCTTGGAGGACTGTTTGGATTCAGGTTCTTGATTAGACGATGCTATACTTGATTGACGACTTTGACTTCCTTTATATTGACGAGTTTGACTTTCTTGA
Organism: Oligia fasciuncula; assembly: GCA_963082905.1. Lineage (NCBI taxonomy): Eukaryota > Metazoa > Arthropoda > Insecta > Lepidoptera > Noctuidae > Oligia > Oligia fasciuncula. The sequence goes on along the minus strand of OY720395.1, from coordinate 5,794,748 downwards.
CGACTATGACTTCTTTGACGACTGTGACTTCTTTGACGACTGTGATGCGATTGACGGCTGGCGACGACACTTACTTCTTGACTTGATATGGCTATAGCGTCTAACCTAGTGTTTCTTAATGTTTTAGCAAGACTGACGGCGGCATCAAATGAAGATGGTTTTTCGATCAGGATACGTTCTCTGATGTACGAACATGATGAATTTAGGTTCCATGAAAATATGTCCTTTACTATATCATCGGCAAGACCTTCGAAATTGCATTGGATACTTAGATTCTTGAGATCAGTGGCGTACGTCTCAATTTCTTCATCTGGACCTTGCTTTCTGTTGAACAGCTTATGCCTTTCTACGGAGATATTTACGCGCGGCGTAAAATAGTCTTCGAATTTGGTGAGTAGATCCTTATAAGTGATTTTCTCTATTTCCGTATTGAACGAGTAAAATATCTGAAGAGCGTCCGGGCCAATTGTTTGTAACAAAATGGCTACCTTTCTGTTGTCGGATTCGTTCTCCAAACTGTTAGCGATCATAAATATCCCGAGACTAGTTTTAAAGTTTCGCCAAGCCAATGGCATGTTCGAGGCGTTGATATCGAGACTGAAGTTACTTGGCGGCAGGAGACGATTTGCACTTGCTTTTTGTTCCGCCATTTTTAGGACAGAGCACGTGACGGCGATGTGCGACAATTATTATGGACTGACTTAGTTGACTTACTTTTGTAGTATAGGCTGCTGCAAACGCTTACTTCTGGTAACTTCTGACAACTTCTGACACCATGTTATGATGCTTGTAGGTGCTGTTGTTAGGTTTGTGGATTCATGGAATAAAACGACGAGCTTCTTGTGACTGTGTATTCGCCATGACAGGGGTAATGAGAGTAGTGTCAACCGGAAGACAGGAAGACCATAGATACATAATATTATAAAGTTGGATACATACGTAACAGTGACAACTAGATATTTAGCAGAACAGTTTGCGAAAACATTTGATATTCAGCGGACATTTAGTACTTCAGCTTGGTTTTATTGTTACAACGTGATTGGCATTGCAGATCATTTCGAACGCCATAAAATTTTAATTACTTTTTTTTGTTTAATAGTTTTACACTGTCGCTGTCATCACTGATACTGATGTTGATGCATGATTCATTTATCAATTTATCTTGTTTTCGTTGCATGAATAAACATAGTCATTCATAAATACCAAAAGTGGTTTATACAAAATTGAAATAATTCATACTCACAATTTCTTTCCCATGACAATAGGTAGAAGCTACATAACTTCAAGAACCTTACATGTCTAATACTGATTTTATCTACAAAACAATATTATAATTAGGTGCAACACCATTCATCAACTGTCAAGCACTTTGATTTAATTTAAGTATGTAAACAGTTGACGATTGTTACTTAATGTGGCTGTAACATCAAATCTAAACAGCTGATGCAGACATGTAAAAAACATACGCACTGTATAGTGGTTTGAAAGAATTTGTAGCGGTATCTACAACGCCACATGCGAACAACGCAAAATCCTGCATCTCGCAAGCAGAGTTTACCGCACAACTAGCATAGATACAACGGCCCGACATGAATCATCGGCTAGTGGCCCGCCAGGCACAACACCCGTCTGGTGGCAGGATCCTCCCTTTTCTATGGAGCATGAGTGAACTTTACACCCTGTTCCTCAAACCTCAGCACCTGACAAACACCAACTTAATTAAAACACACTCGCTGTTAAGAATTTAAATTAAATTAATTATCTATACCTACATGTAAAATTAAGAGTCCTGACTGACTGACTGATATATCAACACACAGCCTAAACCGCTGGTCCTATAAACATGAAATTTGGAGGGTGTGTTCTTTGTGAAGAGTAGGTATCCAATAAGAAAGGATTTTTCCAAATTCCACCCTTATGAGGGTGAATGGGGGAGGGTGAAATTACACGCGGACGAAGTCGCGGGCAGAAGCTAGTATAGAATAAATGTATTAATCATAATGATGGAAACGTTCTATAGAATAATACGGTAATGTATATAAAACCTCATTGTTACAAAAACTTTTTCTAATAGTGGAAAGTTGTTAAGAAATCGATCCCAAATTGTTGACACGTCATAAACTGAATGAAGAAGAATGAAAAACGAGTTTTCGCACTGCAAAACGAAGGGACCACAACCTGCTTGGTATGAACCTACATAACTTTATCAAACTGGTGTAATATACAGGCTCACTTATGCCCGCCCATCATAGATGGTACACAATTAGCGCTAATTGGCCCATCACATTGTTTGCGCTGATCATGTTTGTTGGGTATTATATACTTTAATTAAGTGATCCTTCAACGAAATTGTATTAGATTGCCTGTGTGATGAGATGAGATGATTAAGACCATAAGATCGAATTTACACCTTAACGGTGGTAAAGAAATCGAGTTTCCGGGAATATATTTCTTGAGGGTATAAAGTTCAGTCCATTAACTTACCTAGTACGAACGTTCAGCTGCGGGGTCCGCGGCTAAATATTAACAGCCGCACTGGTCCATCTATCAGGTTAAGCTACGCTTGTCACGGTTGGTCTGTGGATGGGTGACCATCTTTACATACCGTGACCCCTCCATGCCTCGGAAAGCACGTTAAGCCGTTGGTCCCGGCTGTCATTCGTGGATCTTTGACAGACGTTTACGGGTTGTCAGAAGCCCGAAAGTCTGACAATCAGTCTTACCAAGGGGTATCATATTACCCAGTAACCAGGGTCGTGGAGGTCAGATAGGCAGTCGCTCCATGTAAAATACTGGTATTCATCTGCATCCGGTTAGACTGGAAGCCGACCCCAACATAATTGGGAAAAGGCTAGGCAGATGATGAGTACGAAAATGGTAAATTTCACGTCGGAAAATGTATTGTATTCACATTTAAAACATACGAAACAATATATTCGTACGTCCAGTCAAACGCAGAAACAGTAAGCAAACTGCTTCCCACCGTATATTTAAAAATGCCATTCTAAATTCACTCTGTATAAATATCGTAAGGAGAGGTTATTAGTGCTCTCGCAGACGGCGACATTTGCGCGAAGTGCGACGTTTCCTTGAGACGCATTTGTGCATCAGCGCGCGTAGCAAGCTCCGCTACGCTCGTAGCAAGCTCGACTACGCTCGTAGCTTACCGTAGCGTGCCGTAGACACCTGTCGTAGCTTTGAGTCGCTTACTTACAATGTTATTTACGTTTAATGCTTTATTTTTTTAAAGTTGTTTGGAATGGAGCGGGAAAGCTTCTTTGAACAGTCATTCTAGAGTTAAGTCATATTAAAAATGTACCTAGTTAGGGTTTTGTTTAACTTTTTATTGTATTTGGAACTGATACTCATTTGAGAACAATATCAACATCAGTAATAAGAAAATTACTTTCTAGATTAGATCTCAGAAAGCAAAACCAAATTTATTTCTTTTTCTGCACTCCATGCATCCATTTCTTTAGCACGTGACAAATACACAAAGTACCTTATGACACTCAACTTTTCAAAATACATTGTTAAATAACAAACAACATTGTTGTACAAAATAAAAGAATAAACTTCTATCTCAGCATTTTTCAGTGACACATCTTTTCAAAAATATTCTAGTAAATTCGAAGTACAAGCACATTCGTGCTGTATTTTGCTTTGTTGTAGTCTATAGGGGATTGCGATTGTCCTTTTGGCAACGAAACTTTACTTTACGGACTTTGTCTTAATTTTACGAGTCCTATGACTTTCGCAGGACAAACTGTGTTCAAAGAACGGTCCAAATTATTTTTAAAAAGAGTAACCGTGGAGTTTCTTGCCGGTTCTTCTCCATAGGAAACGACCAATTGGAACCATGCACCTAGCTTTTGACGTTTCATAAGTGTCCATGTAGGTTTATGTGAAATAAAATATTTTGATTTTGGTCTATAAACAGGCTTGGGACTTATGATTTTTTCTTCTTATCTTTCTCCCTAATAAATAGCACCATGAGAACTACTTCTGAAGGGAACGGAGTATCGCCCTCCTTCTTGCGTCGTTTCCCCACAAGGAGTCGCGACCACGACAAGGTTTCACGATCGTTTCCTTGATGACCTTCCTCCACTTCCTACTTTCAGCAACTGCAGTTTTCCGAGACGTTGAAGGAGGTGCTGATTTGGTCTGACCAGCGTTAAGGCCTCTTTCCTCTTGGTCGTTTTTGGAACGGAGGAAATTTTACTGACTAAAACCCCTTCGTGTTCCACCCACTGCCATGCAAGCGTGTATACTACAGGACTCAAAGGTCTCTAGACTTATACATACATAAACTCACGCCTTTATTCCATGAGGGTTGGCAGAAACTAAAGAACGGCACTGAGTACGATCCTTTTGTTTTTCATACATTTGGGCATACACGCTCGCCGGTCGCGAGTACTGCATATCTGACCTATCTAGAGTAAATCACCAATAAGGTCACTTTATGCCCTTCTAGCAGAGAGCAGTGGTTCGATCCCAGACAGGCGCTTTACTTTGTGTAAATTATTTCATCACCACTGCTCTCAAAACGGTGAAGGAAAACATCGTGAGGAAACCGGCACGTCCTAGAACCAGAAATTCGAAGACTTGTGACATCTGCCAATCCGCACTGGGCCCGCGTGGTGGATTACGACCCACTCCCTCTCACCAAGAGGAGGCCAGTGTCCCAGCAGTGGGAACATTATAGGCTGATTATGGTTATGCCCTTCTAGGGCGTTATCCCGGCATTTCTACTCACATCCGCCTTACCTACCTTTTGTTAGTTGCCTTTGATTCTTCCTCTCAACATAACCAAACCATCTAAGCTATACTCTGTTAAATTTTTGACATTACATACCTACATCTTTTTTTAAGCCGCAATGTAGCCTTATCACACATGCTTCAAAGTCGAGACTTGTGTTGTGGTATATTCATTCAACTAGGTAATATCTCGTCTTTTGTTTTATTTATTAAGGTTTTATATTTCATTAATGACAGTGCTTACTTATTCCCAGAATAAATTCTAAGGCATTGTGTATAATTATACAGCTTGTTGTAATTTTAGAGCCTGTTAAAAAGCTCTTGAATTTCAGAAACGTTTCCAGAAATAAACGTAAATTACTAGAACGCGATATTATCAAAACTAGTAAATCTGGAATTGTTCGTATTTTATTGCTTTGAAGCATTTAATTACATAAATTATTGCTTAACCGGCGCAATTTATAGGTTTATGTTTTAATATTTTTACACGAACCTTGTTTATAATTAACTAGTTTTTTTACGTTTGTCAGAATTAAAATTTTCTAAATTCTTTTACACACCATTGTGTAAAAGGATTTTAGTTATTTTATTGTTAACCACGAAGGCCAATACCATAGCAAAACGTTAGTAAAAAAAAACTGTTAAAGGTAGATCAAGGTAGGTAGGTAATTTCCTTCAAACAAGGATGTATCTATGGAATAATTATATTTTTTTCAGAAGATAAATACACCAATTTCACCATTTAAAATTGATTCTTAAGAGGAAATGCGGTCGGAGAGTCTTTTGAAAAATCCTAAATAAAAGTCATAATTCGAGGTTTGGCTCTCGCCTATTTCGTCCAATCCTATTCATATTGGACCAATTTAAAAATATTTCATAAACCGAATAAGAAGGATAATACACTGTGTCCCTATGTTTTTCTTTCTTCATTAATATAGGTAGTTGTCAAAGTACACTAGGCCTCTGTTGACATCGGTTTAAATCGGCATTTTTTAAGGGTTCTAGTGCTCATAAAAATAATGTATCATCAAACATTAAAACATAGGGACATACAAGTAGTTAATATTTATTATTCTGTAAAAAAAAACATTGCTTTATAGTCATTACACAGAAAGAAAACAGACAAGAGCGTTTCTATGGAGAAACGACCACCCGCACTTCTTCTTATACAAGCAAATTCGGATTTAAACGCAAAATTACATACACATACCGTCCCACCTTTATTCCCCGAAGAGTTAGAGCGAGGTGTGAGGGGCCCGTGGCTCAATTACAACAGCCGCACAGGTCGATCGATTAGGTTAAGCTACGCTTGCCGCGGTAGGTCTGTGGACGGGTGACCATCTTTACTTTCCGAGACCCCTGCGTGCTATGGAAAGCACGCTAATCCGTTGTTCCCGGCTGTCTTTCGTGGATCTTTGACAGTCGTTACGGGTAGTCAGAAACCCGAAAGTCTGACAACCAGTCTTAGCAAGGGTTATCGTATTACCCAGTAAGCGACTGCCTATCTGAACTCCACAACCCAATTAGGTTGTGGAGGTCAGATAGGCAGTCGCTCCATGTAAAATACTGGTATTCGGCAGCATCCGGTTAGACTGGAAGCCGACCCCAACACAGTTGGGACAAGTCTAGGCATGTAAACCAAAAACGTATGTTTATTTAAAACTTAATAATTGCCAAATGTCCTGAAGTCAAAACAATTCGAGCTGATAATTAGAACCGCGGGTAAACATGTTCTTTAATTAACTCCTACGCTGATGATCCACAAATTGGATTACCTACGCACGCCTTTGTAACTGTGTCGTTCACTTAGATATATTTAAGGTATGTTGAGTATATCGTGCTTCAGGTTACAGTACATAATGAGACTGTTACTGTTACCTTTTAACATAAATTGCATGCGATTAAGAATTGAATGACGTAGGTATAGGTACGATGAAAATTTCCTCAGCTAAAATTACAATACATCGAAAACAAGGCAGTCATATAGTTTTAAAAAGGATTTATTTCTCATATGAACTTTAATAATAGTTCACCTAAAATGAGATACAAAGTGCTTACATTTAAATTATAATATCATATTTTTCTCTGGGGTGTTGGCGACATTAGAAGGGACATACATGTTTCTTAAGTTTTACTTTACATATGTTTTTGGCCTTTGCCCAGCAGTGGGACAGTATAGGCTAAACAAAAAAAAAAACAAAAAAATGTTTATATTATCACACTTCTAAATTATCGCGAAAATAATGGCGAGACGAAATTTTACAACTTTAAACCTTATGATTTAGCGATAAAGATAAAGTTGAAATTCTATTAAAGAAATTTGACAGATTATAGTAGCATGGTGTGCTGGCGTCTGTACTATAAAAACTGCGGAAAGTTAGCTATTCTCCGACTTGCACACGGATACTGCTATTTTTTATAAAAGATGATCCTGATATAACATAAAATCACACCTGTTTTTCTCGAAGGGTTAGGTAAATGTGTGCTAGGTGCCTATGAGTACACCCGTCACATTTCGCCAGTTATGATTAAGTAAAAGCGGTGAACTTGTGCCATCAATCGGGTATAAATCCAGATTCCGGGCGGCTGCTGAGAAAATTAGGACAGAAAAACCCAATAACACTTTGTCTGACCTGTGTAACGAACCCAGGATCTCATCCACAGTAGCGACTGATCCTGACAATCAATCTGCCTAGCCTTTTCCCAACCATATTGGGGTCGGCTTCCAATCTAACCGGATGCAGCTGAATATCAATATTTTAAATGGAGCGACTGCCAGGTACTGGATAATACGATACCCCTTGGTAAGATCCTGACAATGATCTACAAAAAATTCTAATAGCAGAATGTCCAATTAAACCTACTGGAAACTCACACAATTCCACATACTCGTACATGACTATATTGATTGTGTGCCGGCTGGCTACTGAATCGGAGTAGTGTAATGATACACGAGTTTTCCGCCCGTTAGCAAACTGTCAGTTGCAGTCAACCACGGAACTACGAAATAGTTTGGATGGAGTTCTAAGCTAAGAGATATTGGTGTTTGTTTGTGAAGTTATTTGCTAAAACTGGGATAGTGATGAAAGTTTTAGTATTTTTAATGGGATAAAACAGAATAGACATATATTATTCAATGGTGACAATGGACGACAGCTGTTTTAGTATAGGTACAGTCAGCAACAAAAGTCGATTAACACTTCAGTTTTTTTTATATCAGTTATCGAGCAAAATATTAACATTTCAGTTTTTTTAATCTCAGTTATTGAGCAAAATATTTGTTCAAAATTGCAGCAGAAGTACAATGCAATTTTGAACAAATATTTTGCTCAATAACTGAGATTAAAAAAACTGAAGTGTTAATCGACTTTTGTTGCTGACCGTACCTAAACACTATCGAATGATACAAATATTCTAATTCTATTTTTTATTGGAAAGCCCAATTCCACTTCCAAATAAATAAGTGGTGACATATTTTCAAATAACTTTGTTTCATTTGGCTTTCATTGCCTGTTATTAGTTGTAGTTTTCTCCGATATCCAGTATTGCGAGCTCATTCATGGAATCCCATCACAAACCTTATATAGCTGTTTTATATTAAGAAATAAATTTACCACATACTCAGAAACAAATGATATCTATATTGCGGAGAAGGTACGTGTGTCTCGTTATGATCTGCCATATTTTAATTACTGTGGCCGTACCATGGGTAGTGTTGGTAATTGCGCAATAGAAAAAAAAATCGTTTACAGTTCAAATCAAATTATAATTTCACGAACAAATTAATCACACACTACTGTAGGTACACGACACAACTAGATACGGAACGCGGGACAGTTTCTGAGCACATGTTGTCCGTACGATGTCCAATGTCCAAGAGAGCCCGCTCCACCTCGCTGCTTGCTCTCTTCAACTCCCATGAACTCAGGCTAGACTCTGTCGAGTGCCACCAGATGGCGCTGGCGTTCCGAATAGTTAAACGAATGACTCCGACTTATATATAGATATCTATAAACAATTTAAAGTCCTGACTGACTGATATATCAACGCACAGCCTAAACAGCTGGTCCTAGACACATGAAATTTGAAGGGTGTGTTCTTTGTGAAGAGTAGCTATCCACTAAGAAGGGTTTTTCGAAATTTCACCCCTAAGAGGGTGAATGGGGGGAGGGTGAATTTTCACGCGGACGAAGTTGCAGGCAGAAGCTAGTTCTATTATATATTCTAATCTCACCAGATTTAATAATATTTGTTTAATTGGCCGAAGTTCTCAACATTCAATTCTAGAAGATTCATTGATATACATACGTGAAATGCATAATGCATTATGCAGCAGGCAGTCAGGCTGCGTTTCGAGCAATCAAACATGGTCCGGTTGAGCAATCAGACTACGCTACGCCACCTTTGTTGACGATTGATTGGAACCGCCTTGCTGCCAGCGTTTACCTTAGTTATCTGCCTTGTGTTTCAAACAACCGAACACTTCGAATTCAAAGTCACAGCCCCTGTATACTAACGGAATTTCACATAGACACTATGTGTACATACGCAACCTGGATGCTTTCAAATAAAAATTGGTGTTTTATTAATTACGGTAATATTTGCGCCTTTTTATGATTTTCCTACTATTATGGGATTCAGAATCCAACGGGATCCGCAACCATGAAATCAAACACACAAAGAATATCAACTTTATCAGACATGAATGTAGATAGGAGAATCTCTCAATACGTAAAATATTCTTAAGAAAAGAAAGATTCTTATTCCACAGAACTCCAGAACGCAGCTAGACTGGACACCAGTAATGAAATCAAAACCCATACACCGGAATAAGAATGACAAAACGAAATCTGAATTTCAGTATTGAAGAATATAAATAAAAGTATCGGGAATGGAATTGTCCGTCCGCTGCAATTCCTCGTTTCCGTAAGACGAATCGGAATCTCCATTTTCGAATAAAGGGAAACGAGAAGGGAATTTACATTCTGTCGGGTTAGGGCCGTCCACTTCTTAGAACAAACAACTCCAAACTAAGTTAACATCTGTTGAACTTACGCTATAGCCTTGACAGTGTTTTTTATTCGACAAGGCAAGGTCAACGGGTCTTACAGCCCATCTCTGAGTATTTTTTCACTTAAAGTTTTCGTGGAATTTTGTTATAATCTTGGATCTTCAGTGACAGTTACGCGAAATAATTGAAACAATAAAAAATATTTTAATAAACCCCTCGTACTTGTGTAACCGTATCTTTTCGTGAGTGTTGTATTTTCTATTTTTTTAGATGTTTTTTTTTATATCTATTGTACTCCGACCTTTTTTTATCGAAAATTAAACGTGTTAGTAGTGAAGAATCTTTTTTCGTTTTCTTTTTCTCGCTACAGCATGTTATTTAGTGTTTTGACGTCTTTTTCTGACTCCATAAAATGATTTTGTTTCAATCCACTCTTTTGAATAAATATAAATTGAAGTGGTCACTTTTTACCTTATTTGTTTTTGCTTATTTTAGTATGTACCTATAACAGTAGCTTAACGAAGTTTCAAGTCACAGACGTACCTTGTTAAAATTATCATAACGACCTTTGCCAGGTCACGTACTCATAATTATTTCTACTGTATTTCAAAAACCCTCTTCTAAGTAGGTAATCTGCTACATACCCTGAATATGTTAAAGTAGAAGACAGAGCAAAGTTTTTACTATTCCCGTAATAATTTAATATACTATGAAGCTACGTGCGGTATGCTCGCTGCAATTCGTGACTCTTAACATGAAATGTGGTTGCCTTCCATTAATTCTGTCTAGCCTTTGCATCTACAGAATGTAGGTATGTAGTTTGTGGATATTATGGCTGGAGTTTATAAATTCAATATTTTAGGCGACCGCATGTAGATATGTGTATTAATTATTATGTAAGTATATTTTTGGTTAGTTGAATAGTTTTGAATATGGTTATGTTTTGATGTTTCATGTGGAATAATTTAGGCATTATTTTTGCTTTTATTTCAGATGGTTTGAAGGGATTTTTAGCATTTCATGATTATAAAAATGTATAAAATAACTCACTGCTATGGGGTAAGACCTAAGTTGAGCAATAGCTTAACCTTTGATTCTGAGTTTTCTTACATAGATTTTTTGTCACCTCTCTTTCAGTGATCGTCACTAAGAAAGAAAAGCCTCCTAGAAAGAAGAAAACTTAAGCAAGGATCTCATACTTTCAGAGAAATATAATATTCACCATAAATAAAACGTAGGAATCAATATAGAGTCTTCCAAATCAACTTGTCCCAAGCTAAGCATTGTCACAATTCGACAAAACACTATCGCTAAACAATTAAAGTGCCAACAAATTTAATTTACTATCCCACCTTCACTACAAGACATCAGCAAGAATTATGTGCTCCTTAATTACTAGTATATTACATAATAATGAAACTGTTACGCCAAGCGTGGGTGTGACATTAGGTGACAACCCTTATAGGCCGGGGCCTCGAGTGATGCGACTTGCGACACGCGCGTCACTGAAACGTTGTTAATGAAAGTAAGTTGGTGTATTTTCCTAAAGATCGTTTTTGACACCGCCAAGTCAAAAACCCCGCTGCCCAAAGATTTAAATCGTTAGATTTGATCGTACCTATTCACGCGAAAATGTCCATACTACTCGTAGGAGCGAGCTCACACTTCTTTAAATAGCGTTTCCATGACAGTCAAGTCACAGCGTCATTGTGTGTCAATGGTAACAGAAACGTGACTATCTTTTGACGCGATATTGTATCTAACGGCTTACATTTTTGCCGTTGTCATCATCGTTTTTATCAGAAAAGCGGGACTTGCTAAAGCTACGCTTCACAAAACTAAACGCTTACGCTTAAAACGCTTTTAAGTCGCGCATTGGCTCGTGGCACTTTAAACAATTTCTTTCATATTTATTTTCTGCGCAGTCACTGTTGCAAGACGCGTGTCGCTTGAGCGCATAGCTCGTGGCCACGGGGCTAATGGTAACCCCCGAAGTGACGAAAATAGCTGTAACTTTAGAATAATTTCAAGTGTTACACTCAAAATGGGTTAATTTGGAAAGCAGGTGTGTTGTTTAAGGAGCAAGCAACCCAAAGAACTTTCCTGGAGCATTATTATTAATGCTCCAGGAAAGTTCTTTGGGTTGTTTTATGTTGAGGGAATAAACAACGACTTTAAAATGTCGTTGATCTACGCCTGGAAGGGTGAAATTGATGCTTTTGTAAAACTAAGTGGAATTTTCCATTTCCTGCTCCTTTGATTCAACAATTCAACTAATAATTTTAATCACACTAATATTATAGAGGCGAAAGTTTGAGTGTGTGTGGTGGTGTGTGTGTATGGGGGTGTGTCTATATGTTTGTTACTTCTTCACGCTCAAACGGCTGCACCAATTTAGATAAAATTTGCTAGAGAGATAGATTGCATCCCGAAGAAGGACATAGGATAGTTTTTATCCCGATATTCCCACGGGATCGAAACTAATGCGGGTGAAACCGCGGGGCGCAGCTAGTAGATTATAATTGTACTAGCTTTAGACCGCGACTTCGTCCACGTGTTTCTTGTTCCCCGACCCACCCCGTCGCATCGCATCACCTTCCCACACTAGCACTTCGTTTTCTTAGCATTCTGTATGATTTGTTTTTGTTTTGCTCGGCTCCTAAGGGCCATAGCTTGATGTAGCCTTCCTCAACAATTGGGATATCAAATGCAAAAAAAATCTAATCTGACGTAGGTGGTAGTTCCAGAGATTAGGGCGTTCAAACAAACAAACAAACAAACTCATTAGCTTTAAATACAACGTTATTTTCAGTATTTGCGAAACCTGAATATAGTTTGTTTAGAATAAGTAACTGAATCGATACCAATCATTTTTACCTTTCAAAAAAAGGTTAAAATTTGGACACCGAGCGACAATATGTAGATTATCCAATCTCCGCGCCGAACGGTTAGGTGCCTAGGTACTATTATCAATGAGCGCAAGACGGCGCGGCGCGGGTGAGCATGTTTTTGTACGGACAAACAGGTAACTTAACAAGCTTATAACTTTGTGATTTTACATGTTACAGTTTTGTAATTTTGTACATAGATTCTTTACATAAAAATACTAGACACGTGTTTCGGGTTTCGCATAATTATACTAAAATAGTGTTGTAGATTTATAGTATCTAATGTTTATATATGTAATTATTTCATCTCCCTGGTGGCTGTGTGCGACATTAAGTGACACAGCCCTTAGTGTAAACCACATAACAAGGTGATCATCTTGGTCGTGGATTCACTCAAGGTGACGAGCATTGCTGTAGCTTTATACATAGATACATGTAGGTACGACACCTACGCCTAAAAGGGTTAAATTGATGCTTGTGTGAAACTAAGTTGTATTTTCCATTTCTTGCTGTTTTGATTCGAAATTGAAGTAATTATTTTAATTCTACTAATAATATTATAAATGTAAAAGTTTGTGAATTTTTTAATTGAGAAAATGTAACTAACTATTTACACTAGATACTAAATTAAATAACATAATTGACTAGCTAACTTACTATACAAATAAATACAAAAACAAAGGACACTCAGGCGTCGAAGTACTCGTCCGCATCGCTGTCATCCGGAAACGTGCCCAGAAGACTGGCAGCATTGCCACGTTGAATGGCAATGCTAATTCTTTGGCCAAAGAACGACCCAGCCTTGTGGTCAAGTGAAGTGTGAAAATTTTTCGGGCGAGAAATTTTCTTAAAAAGGAGACGCGCGCTCGGGCCCCATGAGCCGAGCGTTTCGACCCCAAACGGCTCAAAGCTGTGCAGTTTGTATGTTTTAATGTTCAGATGTTTGTTACTCAATCACGCAAGAAGGGCTGCACCAATTTGGACGAAAAGTTTATAACCCGTATTAACACATACCTACGTTCCCGTGGGATAATTTTCGACATATACTCGGGCGAATCCGCTGGCAAAAGCTAGTAGGATTATAATTGTATTGATAGTAATGTTGATTTATGTAATTATTTCATCTCCCTAGAGGCTCTGTGTGACATTAAGTGACAGCCTTTAGTGTAAACCACAGAACATTATGATCGTTTTGGTCATGGTAACACTCAAAGTGACTACGATTGCTATAACTTTAGAATATTACATGTGTTACACCTGGAATGGGTTAAGTTGGAAAACAGATGCGTTGTTTATGGTACAAGTAACATAATAATGTAACAGGAAAGTTCTTTAGCTTGTTTTATGTTGAGAGAATAAACAATGACTGTAAAATTTACGCTTGAAAGGAATAAATTCTAACCCTTGTGTAAAATTAAGTTGTAATTCCATTTCTTGCTCTTTTGAGTTAAAATTGAAGTAATGATTTGTTTTTATTTTGAAGTATTTATAGTAATGTTAATTTATGTAATTATTTCATATCCCTAGAGGATTTGTGTGGCATTATGTGATAACCCTTAGTGTAAACCAGTGGAGTATTGCACGTACTGTATATATTACACTAACAGGGAGGATGTTTTCATTAACTTAGGTTTGAGAAAGTAAAAATCAAGAGCTTAGAAACTTGCTGACTATAGAGAATTTATGTTTTGCTTACCATATTGCGTTATGTATCTTTCAATAAATAGAACTTCAAAACGAGAGTTTTTGCACTATTATAATTTTAGATATTTTTAAGCTATTCGCATAATAATCTCGGGACCACAGGGACCTTTTGGTAGGCATACGAGGTTCCGAAGTCAACTCGCAGAAGCCCGTTAGACCCTATAAGTAAAGGAAATGAAGCACAAACCGACGATTACACCTGTTTGCACTGTGGAAGTGCAATTAACCCCTTTTTAATTTTCATAATTATTGATATTACTAGCTGCGCCCCGTAGTTTCACCCGCATTAGTGTCGATCCCGTGGGAATATCGGGATAAAAAGTAACCTATATGTTAATCCAGGGTGTCAACTACCTCCATACAAAATTTTATCAAAATTGGTCCAGCCGTTTGAGTGTGAAGAAGTAACAAACATATTAACAAACACACACTCACAAACTTTCGCCTCTATAATATTAGTGTAATAATGTTTTCGATCCTGCATGACTGTCATAGATAAATGAGCTGTTTTGAAAGCATAATTATAGGTACTTAACTTAACTTACAACCCTCCTCTTCCCTTATTATATTTATGGGACAACCTAGTTAAAAAAAACTTTATTTTGTGCTACACGCAATACCTTACAGTACCGAAAATATTAACATATTTTTAATATAAACGTGTTTATTACGTGTGGCTAATCTTTTGTGACACCTTTTCAGTTAGGTAATGTGAGTGCTTGTTAATCAATTAAAAAATAACCCTAAAAACGAATTCCTAGAAATCGCAATGAAAAAAAAAACAAAAGAAAGCTACTAACTGTTTGTACATTATTAACTCCATGCCCATTTTATATTGGGGAATTATAATAGTTTTGTCATTACATACCTACTCACTTTCGAATTATTTAACACCGCTACGAAAACTTTGGGATTTATATATAAACGTTGGTTAAAGATAAGAGACGTTTAAACGTCAAAAATGTATGTTAAATAGTTGCTTAAATTGCAGCGTTTATTAATAAAGGGTTTAGAATACATATTTTTTTAGGAGCCATTTAGGTATAATAAAATAATAAATAGTGTTACATCGAAGCTTACTTAAAAGTAAGCAGTTGAAGGTTTTTTGATATCTGTCTTTTGTAAACAATAATCATAATAATCTGTATAATTATATCAATGCAATAACTCATCACATTCATTGATAATTTTCGCATCGATGGCTTAAGCATTTACTTAATTGAGATAAGGACAAACAAATGACGATGATGATGGATTACTAAAGATAAAAGGCTGCTTCATAATTACCAGAACGTTTTCATAATGAAATCCAAAGCTTAGGAGGAAATACAGTCGGAGAGACTTTCTTTTTTTTCAAGTAAAAAGTCATAATTCGAGGTTTGGCTCTCGCCTATTTCTTCCTCCAGCATTGGACCAATTTAAAAGATATTTCATAAACTGAAAAAGATTGATATAATTATACTGTGCCCTATGTTTTTATTTTTTCATTAATAGTTGTCAAATTTGTACACTAGGCCTCTGTTGACAGCGGTAGAAACAACACTACAATCCTCAAAAAATGCCGATTAAAATCGGAATTTTTTGAGGGTTCTAGTGCCTATAAAAATAATGTATCATGACATACAAGTAGTTAATATGTATTATTCTGTACAAAATCATTGCTTTATGGTCAAGGCAAGAGCGTTTCTGTGGAGAAAAAACCACCCGCATGTCCTCTTAAGTCCCTTTTCCTTCCTTTTTTCTCATTTCAAAAGGCTAGCACAAAGGACCACAGTATACATTAACTAATTACTTCCCATATACAGCATGTATCAGAAAGGTATGGTCATATTTAAGGGTGTGGTACAAATGCATGTAGCTGAACAAGTGTATCCAGGGGATCAACAACAGTTCATCGGCTTAGCCGTTTCCCAATTATGTTCGGGTCGACTTACAGTCTTCTTACTTCTTATAAAATAATAATCAGGAAACACGTTTTCATTTCCGGTAAAATTTAAGTACAAGTCGTAAGTATTCACCAAAGTATCCTTGTATTAACCTCGAAAACGTAGGCATTCCGAAGATACTCAAAATAACGAGTATTCTACGGGTCCTTACGTACATCCATTGGGTCACACGGATTCCACTTCCCAAAATCGACACTTTTTTTTGTCCTAATTTATGAATATCTGAAAGTGTTCTTGCGTATGTCAAGAACCCTTTAAAAAATGCATTTTATCGAAATCCGTTCGTTCAGTGGTTTAGGCGTGAGAAGGTAACATACCGACAGACAGACAGAGTTACTTCGAATTTATAATATTATTATGTTAAACTGTAGTCAACGGCAGTCGATCTATGGGCCAACTGCCTATCTGACCTCAACAACCCAGTTACTGGATAATACTCTACTCCTTGGTAAGACTGGTTGTCAGACTTTCGGGCTTCTGATGACCCGTGACGAATGTCAAAGATCCACGAACGACTGCCGGGACCAACGGCTTTACGTGCTTTTCGAGCCACGGAGGTCTTGGTGTGTAAAGAGGGTCCACCCATCCACGAACCGCGGCCAGCGTAGCTTAACCTGATCGATCAACCCGTGCGGCTGTTGTTACTTAGTTACAAGCCGTCCCATACATTTGTATAGAAATATTATAATAACAGATAGTGAAAAAAACAGCCACGAGTCAAAAAATACACAGGAAAAAGCAAAACAAAATCTAAGATTCCTAAAAAGTTCACATTATATCGTGAACATCCTAGTCTGTACCACACACACCACACCTATCTACTACATGCTGTATATGGGTTTCTAAATTGTACTCTCATTTCGTTAGGCTGGCAACTCAACTGGACCCTTTCACAGCCGCAGGCACTTGGGACACCCACCATGTAATTAAAAAATAATATTTTATCTACGAAATTACGCTATTTAAATTGTATTCAAAGCGAAGCAGTTTTGTTGTGTAGTTTTGCCTAAGGGCCGGTCTTTTGTAAGGGAAGTCTTTTTATTAGGAAGTGTTACATGTTTTCATAAGGGTTGTTACGTTTATTTAGGATGCAGTTTTATTTTGGCATGAAACAAGATCTTCCCGGATATATTTATTAACAAAAGTTCTACATTTGCGTAACGACTTTATCTATGCTCAATTTCTTCAGAAATTACTGTTTAAATATTATATTTAATTACTGTTTTCTGTTGTTTGCTTTGTTATTTATGAACCGCCTGTAATTCACCATCATCATTAAAGTATAATCAACCCTTAATGTTCCCACTGCTGGGACACAGGCCTCCTCTCTGTGACAGAGGGTGGGCCGTTATCCATCACGTGGGCCCCAGTGCGGGTTGGTAGATTTCACATGTCTTCGAATTTTTGGTTCTATGACATGCCGGTTTCCTTACTATGTTTTCCTTCACCGTTTTGAGAGCAGTGGTGATGAAATGAATACACAAAGTAAAGTGGCTGTCGGGTTTCGAACGCACGACCTACAACTCGTACAACCACCACTGCTCTATCAGTTTGTAAACCTGTTGCAGTAATTTTGTAATTTCCATCAATTATGACACCAAGCTAACTTCACTTCGATGTTTTCAAAGTATTTGAGCCTACTCCGTGTGTGATACTTAGCAACAACAATCACCCTTTTTATTTAGGTACTTAAAAATGTGACAATAGTGAGATGTGTGTACAGTCAACAAAACAGATAAGTATGCAGGATCGTCTGATATAGTTGAAGTTTAGTAAGAAACCGATGGATGTTCTCGAATAAAATTTAATTTTATTAATAGAAAACATAATATCAAATTAAATTTCAGTCAAAAACATCCATCGGTTTCTTACTAAATTTCAACTATATTCGACGATCATGCATACTTAATCTCTTTTGTTAACTGTACATGTTTTACAAAATACTGGTATCTCACAAGATAGCGAACCTATAAAAGAAGTATAGCACATAAAAGTGTCTGTTGAGAACGAAACGAAGGTGATTTCCAAACAAATGTGTGATTTTTATCACGAGTTTTATTCATCGAATAAAACATTGGAAAGAAATTCACACATTCGACGATTTTAAAACAGGTGTGCTCTCGACAGTGTCATGGCAACGTATCAAACTTGTCTTCGAAGCATATCTGAATATGAAACGAACGAAAACTAAATCATTATCTGCCCAGCCTTTTCCCAACTATGTTGGGGTCGGCTTCCAGTCTAACCGGATGCAGCTGAGTACAAGTATTTTACATGGAGCGACTGCCTACCTCCAAAACCCAGTTACTAAGTAATATGATACCCCTTGGTAAGACTGGTTGTCAGACTTTCGGGCTTGTGACTACCCGAAACGGCTGTCAAAGATCCACGATTGACAGCCGGGACCAACGGCTTAGCGTGCTTTCCGAGGCACGGATGGGTCTCGGTATGTAAAGATGGTCACCATAGATTCCGTGATGGTCACCCATCCTCAGACCAACTGCGGCAAGCGTGGCTCATCCTGATCGATCGACCTTTGCGGCTGTTATAAAACTAAATGCCATGTCAATTTCTTTATTTGAACTAATTATAATTTAGTAATACCTAGACACTTTTTTATACCATTGTTTTATGCAAATAAATGAAAAAAATTTGCTAACTTATTATTAATAATAACATGAAGATCTCAAGATCGGATCTTCTGCACTTCTTATAAAAAAATCGGAAAACACGCTTTCTTTGTCTGTAGAAATACAAGTTATAAGTGTTCACCAAAGTATCCTTATATTAGCCATAATAACTCAGACATTCTGGCGATACTTGAAATAACGAGCAGTCTAGGGCTCCTTAGGTACGTCTCTTGACGCACGCGATTTCCACTTCACAAAATCTACATTCACGTTTATTTTTGTCCTAATTTATGAATATCTGAAAGTGTTCTTGTGTATCTAGAACACTTTCAAAGTGCTGTGACTAATAATAATATTGAAAACAATCAAATGCTTCCATTATGCCACAATGTTTTGATCAGATTCTCAGTATCGGTTAGGCCGCACACGAACATACCAAGTCCAGTCCAGTCGGTTATCTTTTAAAGTTAAGGCACGTGAACATATCCGTCAGAAGTTGGCCGTAACATCCCAGCACTGATTTGCTGGATTAGTTTTCTTCTCTACCGATATTTTTTTCTCCTCATAGTTCATTTTGTTTATACGCATGTAGTATCTATGTATTAGTATATTTTATTCTTGTATTTTATAGTCATTTCCTAGCTATTTATCCCATATTTTGCACCTGCCATGTTTTGTCTCTGTATCACCCTAAGGTTGACTGGTAGAAAATGCCTCAGGCAATTAAGTCCGCCTTTGTACAGTATTTCTTTTACTTGTGCATAAAGTTTTAGTAAATAAATAAAGTAAAACATACCAAAATCAACGTCTTTGAAGACAAATTTATTTTTGGTCCTTTTTTGAAATCTGAAAGTGGACTCCTTACCACAGGGCTCCTATTTGAAAGTTTTCAAATATATTTTTGATGTTCTCTCATCATGCCGCACCTACTCAGCTATTAACTTTTCACCCTGCATATGCGTGCTTAAAATCCCTCTGCAGGACCTATCGTTATTCTACTTGCTTTTAAAACCAACCTTAATGATTTCGGACAACAATCCACGCGGCTTATGACCTGTGAAACAATCAAACCCTTTATAACCATACTATCAGCGCCCGGCGGTTTCACCCGCATAAGTGTCGATCCCGTGGGTATATCGGGAAAGAAAGTATCCTATGTGTTAATCCTGGTTATAAACTATTTTTGTGCCAAATTTCATCCAAATCCATTCAGTAGTTTTTGCGTGAAGAAGTAACAAACGTACAAACACACTCGCAAACTTTCGCCTTTATAATAGGTATTAGTGTGATTACTTTGGAAGAGTGTTCGTGGAGTTGCTTGCCCGTTCTTCTCCATAGGTACCTACTTTGGAATGGGCAACTAGCTTCATCTTTGTGACTGACCGACCTCTTGATAATTAAAAAGTGCTTGTAATTGGTTTTTGGAAATACATGCTTTGAGTTTGACTATCATCGTTATTGCTTGGTAATGTTCTCGCTCTTCGAAGCACAAGTTCCTTGTTTCAGGACGAGTTGTAGACAGGATGCAATATAATTTGTAGTCAGACACGTCTGCATCCTGTCCGTGCCCTTTGCCTCCTTGTAGATTGCGCAATTTTGTGTCGTATTTTTTGGAAATATGTGAACACTGGGGCGACGGCAAATTGGGTTCTAGTAAAAATAAATTTACTGGATCGAGGCAAAATCCGCGCCTTTTTCTATCTTTTGTTCTCTTATCGTCTTTTTGCAGCTGGCCTTTGGTACTCCTAACGCTAAATATTTTTAATATACTCATAAGAAATAAATAAATCAAATATATTTCCACACACACACACACACACACACACACACCCATACCCTTCAACATTATTTTGGTGACCAAATGGTGAGGGTGTGAGTTGTTATCATTAACCCAGATACTAAATGACTAGAACCACTCAAAATCGAATATTTCAAGGTAATCATTCCTTTTCACTTGTGTTTATTGTACCAAATAGGAGTTTTTTTTTTGTGACTGGCATTTCGCAGTTCAACCTATGAGGTTGTCGTCTGTTTAACTGGGCTTAATTGCCTGTGATTGCGTCAATAAATTAAGGCCTCCAAAAAACTACGCGACTACACGCTAAGGGCACCCCTGTGGTGTACGGACCTCAGCTTAGGGCGTCACTGAGAGAGGGCAGCAAGGGACAGGCTGGATCGGAATTACTACCAAATAGGGGTAAGGAATAATGTAATAAGTTTAATTAATAGAAGGTACAATTCTTGGGAGCATTGCGTTCCGTGACATAATGTTGACCAAACATTGGTCAATTAACGCAAATTAAGCAGTAATTTGTTGTTTGTACTATATACGTATCTTTAAGTTAGTTACATGGTTTTTGATTAAAGTAGATTAAGGTTGTTCCCTTATTGCTGCATTGGTATAAGTATTATAAATCTTTATTTCAAGGAAACTCCTTCAAGCAGGACTTCTGAATTCATCGCTCGCATGACTAAAAGTCCTATCTCAATTTTTTCGTGATTCTTTACATTTTTTTTGCCTTTCAAAATGGTTATATTTTGAGATCCAAATAACATAGAGGTACGAAGGTTACTGAAAAGAGTAAAAAATCACGAATAGAAAAGTGTAGCTGTTCCAACCCAAATCAGCCAAAAAAATGAGATAGGACTTTTAGTCATGCGAGCGACAAATTGTGCTAAATGAATGCCAGCACAGGAGCGTGGGGATTGGCACAAGAAAAGGGAGGCCTACTTATGCCCAGCAGTGGGTGTTGATGGCTGGACTGTGGAAGATGATGATGAATGGCTTGCTTTCTATAAAATAGTAGCCCCTGTTCATACGGACGTAAAAATATCGCGACGGGATTTTATCACGCACTGGATTATCAACAGTCGGTGTTGAGCTGAGCAATAAGAATCCTACAGAGCGCATCCCAATGCGTCAAAGAACATAGTGTTGGGTTTTCAACTCTCGGCGATAAACAGTGCGTTGAAAGTCCAGTGTGCGATAAAATCCCGCCGCGGGAATAACGCGCCCGTGCCTACCTGGGCTTAGTATCGATTTATCAACAACATTTTTTGTTTACGTCAGATGCGTGTAGGTATGACGTATGAACGTAAACGAGGCACAACGAGAATGTAAGTTTCGTTGTAGTTTGCGTTCTGTAGTTTCTGTCTGGCCCCATGGGAAGAAGGCGTGTGTTTATGTACATATATGTATGTATGTATTGTTGTCTTCCTCTTTATCTAGGATAAGTTTAGTCTATCCACGAATAGTCAGGTATACAAAGACTCCAACAAGGTTTTCTTTATCAAAACCTTACGTGGTTACAACCAAACACACCGCAATTGAATCAGGTCATAGTTCACAGAAGAAACTGGGTCAGTGAGCGACCTGACACTAAGTACGCATTACTTAGGTTGGAAGTTAAAGTTCTGTCCGCCAGCTGTCCGGACGAGTTCGGTTGCAATCGGGAAAACGATTAATTTTAACGACCTCTATAATCTATGAATATAGGGTCCAATTTGCTTTGACAATTGGTGTTATTAGTTTATGATATTGCGGTTGGTATCTTTGGTTTCTCGGTTAAGAAGGTGCGGTTGTTAGCTTGGTTGTGCCACACACTGGAAAATGAGGAAGTATATTATAATTCTGCTTCGTTGGTCTAGTACTCGCAAAACGCTACTGCTGGTGCTGAGTATGAGGTCCTGGGTTCGATACTCGGGTCAGGCAAAGTGTTATTAGGTATTTCCGTCTTGAATTACTCAGTAGTAACCTGGAGATTGAAATGAAGAGACCTGCAGGAGAACCAAGGTAACCGCCATAGCCTGAAGAATTGCCAAATTTAAGTGGCAGTGGACAGATGGCCGATGGGGCCGAAAGGTTCTGGAGTGGCGGCCGCGTACCGGAAGACGTAGCGTTGGAAGGCCTCCCGCAAAGTTTACCGACGACCTTGTGAAGCCCGCAGGAACTCGTTGGATGCGTGAAGCACAAAACTGGTCGAAGTGGAGGTGCTTGGGGGAGGCCTATGTCCTACAGTGGACATCTTTCGGCTGAAATGATGATGAACCTGGAGATGAAGTTTGTGCCCAGATGATGACAATAGGCTCGCCTCCTATTAAATGTGACGTTTACCCAGTCAAGCCCCGCGCGTAACTTATGCGTTACGATACAATATAAAATCAATTGTGTCTCATTAGCGGAGCTTAATGAGTTAAATATAATTGAGACATCTGCCCAATTCATCGGCGAAACCAGGCATCGTGTTGACGGCAGGCTCTTCTCGAGTAGCTTATTGCCACGTTGGACCCAGTGATTCATTTGGATACTATCTATCTATACCTGGCTGGCCTGTTGGTCTAGTGGTCAGTGACTATGACTGCTATGCCGGAGGTCGTGGGTTCGATTCCCACCCAGGACAAATGTTTGTGTGATGAGCATGATCATTTGTTCTGTGTCTGGGTGTAATTTATCTATATATGTATGTATTTAGAAATATATAAGTATGTTTATCAGTT
The DNA here is from genome assembly GCA_963082905.1 of Oligia fasciuncula. Lineage (NCBI taxonomy): Eukaryota > Metazoa > Arthropoda > Insecta > Lepidoptera > Noctuidae > Oligia > Oligia fasciuncula. The sequence goes on along the minus strand of OY720395.1, from coordinate 5,771,314 downwards.
GTCTAGTACTCATAACACAAGCTCTGCTTAGCTTGAGACTAGACGGCGTTGTGTGATAGTTGTGGAATATTATTATTATTATTATTATTACCTATTAATAATATAGCTGAAGAGCATGTTTGTTTGAACGTGCTATTCACTGGAACTACCAGTCGGATTTGAAAAAATCATGAGGGCCTTATGAGCCGAGCAAAAACAAAAAAAAAGACAAAGAACGGTGAGCGAAAGTGAAGTAATAGCGCAGGCTGGTGATGCGATGTGACGCGGTGGGCCGTAAATTCACATTTGTTTATTGTTTATTGTTAATTAAAACGGTAACACCAAATTACATTAATTAACATAAAAAAAAACAGGTATGGTAGATATAAAATTTCAACTACTAACATACAGGCTGTTAGTGTGAACAGTGGCAATATTTAAGGAGGTGCATAAGTATCATGAGTAGATTCTAAAACCGTTGAAAAAATATGACCTTTTTTTTTTCTAAGTTTTGCTTCTAATATCCCGAAAAATAAAAAATCATAGTCACATTACTGTTAGGCCTCTGCCCCGCATGTACCGGCCGCGCCGGCGGCGCGCGCGCAACGTCAGTCTCATAGACTACTATTACAATACTAGAGATAGACTGGCAACTTAAGAATTTCTTAGGCAGCGCCATCTAGTTACCAGGACACACACTATTACACACACAAACACACATACTCACACAAACACACATACTACACCTACGTATTGTACGTATACACACAGCTATAAAGCTATATCGCACACCAGAACAACACTGCACTAGTCTAAATAGCTCATTTTTCAGAATCGACGAAAAACCGCTATCTCATATTGATTGTGACAGTTATTGCGAATGTCCTGCATTTGATTCTTTACATGCAATGTGCAGGACATTCGCAATAACTGTCATAATCAATATGAGATAACGGTTTTTCGTCGATTCTGAAAAATGAGCTATTTAGACTTAGTGCAGTGTTGTTCTGGGTGTGCGATATTGTACCGAGTAGAATAATGTAGAATGGTTAAAAATTTTGTTGTAGGAAATCTAAACCCAAAAAATTAAAATGTGGTTTTGATATATTTTTAGGTTTAGTTTAACTACAGCAAAATTTCCAACCATTCTACATTATTCTACTCGGTAAAGCTAAATATTTATTACACTAAACTTGTTGTTTCGAGGATAATAAAACAATTATACCAATTTTAGATGTTCATATATATTGGGTAAAACAAAACATTACATACCTCAAAATATATTTATTTCTGTAAATTAAAATAATAAAGTAAGCAAATAACAACTTATACCTAATTAATTATTAAAAACTAAATAAAAGTTTGTAAAAATATCAAAATTAAATCCTAACTTAATTGTTGCGCGCATTTTTTTGTTTCACATAGTGTTTTAAAGTTATTTCACAAAAACATTTCCTGCTGGGGTAATGTTACCGCAGCTAGACATTTTCTTTTTTAATGGGAATATTGAAATAAATATTAGCTATACAGGGCGTCCCACGGCTATGCCACATGGAGGGAAAGTACATACCTTGAATATTGTAGATGGAGACATTATTTTAATTTAAAAAACAATTTAAACTGCATTCATAGATTTTTAAATAATTACATGGTTGAACCAGGAATCAAACCCGCTACACGAGATAAAAAAAAATATCATACCGATCGAAAGGCCATCATAAGGATTATTTAAGCGGTATGATAAAGCTAAACCACGCGTAGCATGACGACGTTTTGTCGACGGAAGAATTGACAAAATGGTAAAGAGTGAGAGTGTGGTACTAAATCGAGTGCAAAATAACTTAAGAAGACGTGCGGAGACATGTTTAGCCGTAAACGGTTTCACATTTTGAACAGATTTTAAGACTAATGTAAGTTATTATTGATTTTCTTAGTAAGTAGGTATTTAATCATCATTTAAAATTTAAATCAAAATCAGTGCAGTGTTGAAAGGGACAACCTAACTAAATTACTTGTAAATAACGTGATTCTCTTTTTAAATAACTACGCCGAAAATACCTAACTTAGAAATTAAGATGTAGTAAAGTTCGCTAATTCGCACTGTGCGTCCATTGTGTTTCTCATTGTTTCGACAACATCGTAAAAAAAGTGTCAGTACCGCCAGCCCAGCCCCTACGTAATAAGGGCGATTTTTTGTGCATCGGTGAATGGAAGTTATCGAATGGCGTGTACATGTGTGCGTGCGCCGCGTACGCGATCGTGGCGGGCGGCGCGGCGGCGGGCGCGCGCTTCGTGCGTTATCGTAGGGTGCGGTCACTTCGCGTAAAATTTCGGAATTAGAAAACTGTAAAATTCGCAAAAAAATTGCGACTTATACATTTAAAACTTTTGTAATATTTTTTTATTTAAGGTTATCTATCCGTCCTTTGAAAATTGCCACTGTTTACCCTTACATCCTGTATAATAGAGGACACCCTAGCATACTTCTTCTCACAAAACATCAGACATACCCGCATAATTCTACTCCATTCATCGGCAAACAGATCACATTCAGGATTGGTGGCCAGGAGGGCATTAAGCATCCTTAGAGTACGACACACAGGGGACTCAGCTCTGGCGACAGTTTTAGATGACGGCGGTGCAAACAGATTGTGTCGACGGCTTTGGCGATGTCCGATGTATTTGTCGGGAACAAATAGCCCACAGAAAAGATCGTGGAGTTCAGGACTGTCGATGCGTCCTCTGAGAGTTTTGCAGGCTACTGTGAGCTGTTGAAAGCCACGTCTAACCTCCAACGAGTTGAAGCCCAATAGACCTAGGAGGTAATTAGTAGGGTACATGAAAGGGAAGAAGTGAAACGCCTTTTTATGTAGAAATCTCAAGAAAGTTTTTTGTACCTTTTCCAACGTTAACGTTTAAGTCGCTGTGCAGGGATGTCAGATACAGGCACCAGCCTCAAGTTTACTACGACGCGGACGAAATCGCTAGCAGAAGCTAGTATTTTTCAGCGGGATTGTCCGAAAGAGTTACCGCTGGCCCGGAACATAAATGGCTAAGGAAGGAACTTGGGTGGGTTTTAGTCAGTAAGTTTCTGATACTCCCTTCCGCTCCACCCAGAACGGCAGGGGTCATTTTTTGACTTACCATCCTCAAAAAAAAAAGCTAGTATTTTATAAAGTCAAGTTCTGATTTAAATTTACAGAAAAATGAAATAAGCCTAACACTATGTGGGACATATAAATCTTAGATCAAATAAAACTATTAATTTAAGTATTATACCTAATGACTCAATAAAAAAGTAATTTAAAAAAATTAAACCGACTTCAAAAATAAACTAAGTGAAAATTATGAAATAACTTTAATTTCAGAAGTCGCTGTCTTATGGGATTTGTATTTTAAAGTTTTAGTTTTTTGCCACCGACTTCCGAAATTAAAGTCATTTCATAATAATTACTGAATCGATTTTAATGAAACTTGCACTGTTCCCCAAGTTGAAGTAAATGTAAGCCAATAAAAAAAATGGTGACGATCCGATTAATAGTAGCGGAGAAATGCGTGGACAAACATACATACATACATACGTCTATAAAATGTTGTATATTTATTTATATTTGTTTAGAAGCCTTAATAGATTGTCATATGTGAATATTATGCAATTCCAATAATATTACATACAACATACGTGTCGAATTGATAAGGAACGTCCCCTTTTTTGAAGTCGGTAAAAAATTTAAAATTACTTACCACAAATAACAATTGCATGACTTTCTTCCATAACAATTCGGCCAAGAATACCGTGAACTAAACTACCAACTTATAAATAAACACAATTACTTATAAGCTTAATGAGTATTTCAAATAATATTCGTTGTTGATTGATTATGAGTAATGGCGGCCGGCATGGCACGCGGCTTTGAACACGAATCTTAAAACATTATGTTTTGTTTGTCACGATCCATTATGTTTCGTCATGTTTATTATGTTCGTTATTTTTTTTTTAATGGCCGCATGAAATAAAGCTGTTGGTTTTTTTTTTGTTTAGTGACATTTACAGCGTTTGTATTTAATCCTTCGTATCGGAACGTGTAGGGGCGTGTGGCTAAGAAATAACACCCGTACGGTTCGATCGATCAGGTTAAGCTACGCTTGCAGCGGTTGGTCCGTGGATGGGTGACCATCTTTACATACCAAGACCCCGTGCCTCGGAATCCCGGCTGTCATTCGGTACGCGTCGTCAGAAGCCCGGAAGTGTGACAAACAGTCTTACCAAGGGTTATCGTGAGCTTCACCTTTTAACTGGGTTGTGGAGGTAAGATAGGCAGTCGCTCCATATAAAATACAGCGGCAGACTGGAAGCCCAACATAGTTGGGAAAAGGCTAGGCAGATGATATCGGAACGTGCGAGACACGATGTTTTTTTTATTATTTCTGTAATTACGGCATTCAACTGGTTATAAAACATCATTCTAGCTCTGTAATCTTCGAACGATTGACAGAAATCGAACGTGACCAGCGCTGCGTAAATGTGATGTTGCCTAGATGTGTGTTTTTGTGTTTGTATTCTTTCTTTGAGTCATGTTTACCGCTACTAACCCCTTAAGCTCCGCTAATGAGACACCATCGGTCACGCGCGGAGCTTTACCGGTTAAATGAATTTTCTTTCTTTCCTTAGCGGTGCAAGTGAGCCTAGGAAGCTATTCTACATGTCTTTGTAGACTACAATAGAAAACAATAGAAAAAGGGGAGGACCCTCTGATCATTCAGGTGTCTTGTCTGATGGGCGACTGCACGACAATGACGGTGTTGGGGCGTTGTATAGATGCTTGTTGCGCGGTAATCTCTGCTTGCGCGATGTAGGATTTTGTGTGACGTCAGTGTGCTGCGTAGTTTGCATGTGACGATGTAGATGTCGCCACAACTACGTACAAGATAAGGGAGGTAACCAACTAATACACAACTATACCTATAGCAAATCTTAACTTGATTAAAAAAGATAATTATCATAACTAATCTTGACCCCAAAGATAGAGATATCACAAGAACAGAAAAAAAACCATCATTATTAGCGCCAAGTTTTCGCAAGAAACACAAATAGTTCTAAGATTATAACAAATGTATCCAATAAGTAATACATTTTCTTTGTTTGCCATCTGTTGCTCGGGTTTTTGTGTGGAGATTTTCCAAGGAAATGCTGTAACGGCCAGTGTTCGTGAAATTTTTATTCATGTAGTGACGTACCTACAGTACAGTTCGGCCGTCGAATGAATGCGTTTCTTGACGTCGTCTGGCAGTGCGACAATTATTCTAGTAGCTAATAAAAATTAAAATCGTTTGTATGAAACCTACAGTGGTGTCAAGAACGATTCTCTCGTCGCCCGCACGATACATACCTAGATGTTTTAAAAGGTAAACAATAGCATATCGCAGCTACAAATAAAGTTCCAAACAGAGATGCGTATTATGATGTAAGGTGAATGAAATGACCACCAAAATATACGTAGTATTGCAGTTTTAATTAAATCCTACTTCCTACTATCCTACTATATCCTACTAATATTATAAAAGCGAAAGTTTGTGAGGATAGATGCATGGATGTTTGTTACTCTTTCACGCAAAAACTACTAAACGGATTTAAATAAAATTTGGCACACAGATAGTTTATAACCAGGATTAACACATAGGATTTTCATTCCGATATTGCTAAAGGATCGAAACTTCTGCGGGTGAAACGCGGGGCGCTCTAGTAATATTATAAACGCGAAAGTTTGTGAAGATCACGGATATCTATGGTGAAGATGGATGATTGGATGTTTGTTACTCTTTCACGCAGAAACTACGGAACAGGTTTTGATGAAATTTTACAGTAATATAGTTTACTAGCTTCTGCCCGCGACTTCGTCCGCGTGAAATTTCTTGTACCCCCACCCCGTCGCGTCGCAACACTTCGTATTCGCTTACCGTTCACTCTGAGTTTTTTTCTTTTTGCTCGGCTCCTAAGGGTCATAGCGTGATGTTAAATAGCCTATAGCCTTCCTCAAGAATTGGGCTATCAAATGCAAACAGATTTTTTTCAAATCTGACCGGTAGTTCCAGAGATTATCGCGTTCAAACAAACAAACTCTTCAGCTTTATTATTAGTATAACTAGCTTCTGCCCGCGACTTCGTCCGCGTGAAATTTCTTGTACCCCCACCCCGTCGCGTCGCAACACTTCGTATTCGCTTACCGTTCACTCTGAGTTTTTTTCTTTTTGCTCGGCTCCTAAGGGTCATAGCGTGATGTTAAATAGCCTATAGCCTTCCTCAAGAATTGGGCTATCAAATGCAAAAAGATTTTTTTCAAATCTGACCGGTAGTTCCAGTGATTATCGCGTTCAAACAAACAAACTCTTCAGATTTATTATTAGTAATTAGTAACTAGCTTCTGCCCGCGACTTCGTCCGCGTGAAATTTCTTGTACCCCCACCCCGTCGCGTCGCAACACTTCGTATTCGCTTACCGTTCACTCTGAGTTTTTTTCTTTTTGCTCGGCTCCTAAGGGTCATAGCGTGATGTTAAATAGCCTATAGCCTTCCTCAAGAATTGGGCTATCAAATGCAAAAAGATTTTTTTCAAATCTGACCGGTAGTTCCAGTGATTATCGCGTTCAAACAAACAAACTCTTCAGATTTATTATTAGTAATTAGTAACTAGCTTCTGCCCGCGACTTCGTCCGCGTGAAATTTCTTGTACCCCCACCCCGTCGCGTCGCAACACTTCGTATTCGCTTACCGTTCACTCTGAGTTTTTTCTTTTTGCTCGGCTCCTAAGAGTCATAGCGTGATGTTAAATAGCCTATAGCCTTCCTCAAGAATTGGGCTATCAAATGCAAAAAGATTTTTTTCAAATCTGACCGGTAGTTCCAGAGATTATCGCGTTCAAACAAACAAACTCTTCAGCTTTATTATTAGTATAGATAAAAAACTCTATGGCCCATAACTCCTTAATAGGTACCAACTCTTAACATCTTACACACGTGATAACTTTTAAACGAAATATCCGATTGAGATGAAACAAAAAGTATTTTACTTCTTCATAAATACTCTTGATAACTTACATAATGCTTAATTTCGATAAAGATTAATATTACGATACATATTTAACGTAGTTTTTTTTTTCTTCAGACGATTTAATAATTATTTTGAACACAAAATCGGTTATTGTGATTAAACCATGATAGCTAGATATATGTTCTCGCGGACTTTTTTGTAGGTCTTAATGGGCTCTACAAACCCGTAGTACATCATTTTGTTCTATTGTCAATAGTTTTTGCAGCGCACGCAAAAATAGGTTTTCGATTTTACACCTTGTGTTACAAAATAGAAATTTTATTACGGATCCCTAATTTTGATTAAAAAAAAAAAATAGCCTATAGCCTTTCTCGATAAATGGACTACTCAACACTAAAAGAATCATTCAAATCGGACCAGTAGTTCCAGAGATTAGCGCGTTCAAACAAACAAACAAACAAACAAACAAACTCTGCAGCTTTATAATATTATATATAATATATATATTATAAGTATAAGTATATAAGTATAGATTATAATATTAAGTATAGATATAGCAGAATAACACATAGGATACTTTTTATCCCGATATTTCCACGGGATCGACACTTATGCGGGTGAAACCGCGGGGCGCTGCTAGTTAAAAAATAAATGCATGGCTCAGTGAAATATTTTTTAGGTATTTAGAAAGAAAAGAAAGAAATAAAAATAGATTTTTTTGTAGAATTTCTTTAGTTGATTGAATTCCCTTAATATGTGATGAAAAATATTGTTTTGAGCTCTGTTTTACGATTGCTTTATCATGCGATACTATATAATTATATATAGTATCAAATGTTTTTTTTAATACACATTTTTTTTCTCGCTTGTAATATGTACCAGTATCCTAGACAGGCAGGCCCACAACCGCCTTTCTTAAAATTATTTTGCCTTTGCTATGACCTAATTAGAAAAGAAGAAGGCTGTTTTTGTCAGAGTTACAACGCATTATACACAAACATCGTTAAATATTTCATCGAACATCAAGTATCGAGTCCTGAAAACGATCGCTTTAAACAACTTCACCAACGATACTTTAAATACTTCGCAAACTACTGCCACGTCGGAAGCAAGGCGTATGTGTCAAGCAAACATTAATCAATATCTTCACTAAACGAAATTACCTTCGAAATAATCTTCAATCCTACGAAAATCGAGATTAAGCAGGGGTTGAAATTTAGATAGAGATTAAATTTACACCGGTTTTACGGCTCCCGGTCTCAGGGGGCGAGGTGAAATATAGTGTCATTTAGAGACGGTAGGCTGGAACAAGAAAGTGATCATCATAAAGTCGCTTCTAGCCTGCTCAAGCTTGCGTCACATGGCACTTTTAGCAGGGGACCTTGCACGATTTGGAGACATAAATACTATGATCACACCTTTTGAAGTCGGCTGAATTTTTTTACCCGACTGCTGCGAAGCCCAAAAGGAGGGTTATGTGTTTGTTTCTTAAACGTTTTTCTAGATGACAACTTTTACACTTTTGGAAGTGTGACAAATTGTCAACTGGGAATTACTTGGTCTTAGAGAGTTGTGTTGATGACTTTAGTGATATAATTCAATAAATACATATTTGTTACGGCCGCGAATCACATTTTAATTAACGTACAATTTAATACTGACCAGTAAATTGCAAAAAACGTAAAAAATATTGAATTTCGCGGGCTACCCTGGCGCTTTTACCTTATGCAACTTTATCCATGAGTAGGTACTGTACGTAAATACTAAAAACCGATTACAAATTGACGACTTTTCTACTTCTGCAACGCATTGATATGGAAATGGTGGCAAAAAATTTTTAGTAATCGAGAAAGTGTTACTAAATTACCCCATTGTTTTTTTTTTGGGAATGGCATCTCGCAGTTTATCCGGGGAGGCTCCTTAACCGGACTTTCCTGTAGGTACCTCAATAAATTAAGGCCTCCAACCAGGGCATAAAACTTATAAACTAAGCGACTACACGCTAATAATGGCCTCGGCTTAGGGTGTCGATGGGGGAGGGCAGCAAGGGACAGGCTGGATTGGTTCAATTATTCCAGTGATTATTTATATTTTAGGAGTTAGTTGTTTTCTTTTTTTTTTTTGAGTTTAAATCTGTGTTGGCACACATTCATGTTCCGTGAAATAATCGGAGTAGTGATCGGTAAGCAAATAGCTCAAGCATTATCTACATACTTCGTTTCGAAATGAGATGTTAATCAAAACATAACATAATCGGCCTATAATATTCCCACTTCTGGGACACAGGCCTCCTCTCTTCGAGAGTTAGTGGGAAGTAATCTACCACGCAGGCCCAGTGCAGGTTGGTAGATGTCACATGTCTTCGAATTTTCGGTTCTAGGACATGCCGGTTTCCTCACGATGTTTTACTTCACCGTTTTGAGAGCAGTGTGCAGTGGTGAGGAAATTATTTACATAAAGTGCCTGGGTTCGAATTCAAACCTACCTAACCCTATTCGTTAGTCGGAATCGTTACCACTCCGCCACCACTCCTCAGATGTTAATCGTTTTAAAATAAATCTAGTTCTTTTTCTTTAGAAATATATTTTTATTATACTACGTAGACCTTCTTCCTGCTCTTATTTAACTTGTAAAGAATTAAAACAATTGCGCAACTAAGGGTCTTAAGTCCCCCGTCCACTGAGACTTAGGGAACCGGGTAGTAATTATGTGCCGTGTGTCGCAGTCTTAACTTTAAAGCTTAGTGTTCATGTGACTCGTTACCTCGAGGGGCGAAGGACCTCATTGTTTTGTTTGTTAGTGCATATGTTTTCATAGAAAATATTCATATGCAACCGTCTAGTCTGGCCTTATAATAGGGAGCAAGAATAATTTTGTTTAGGTAAGATGTAATTGTAGATTCAGCATGCAGTAGGTAACTGGGAATCGTCGTTTATTTATTTAACATGCACAACATTACAGACGGTCAATTCTCTAAATTTTAAGAACTTTCAAAGTCTGATCTCAGTCTCAATCTGTCAAAAATATCTCTAATGTCCCTACATTTTTGACAAGTTTTTGACATTGATTGTCGCTAAGATGAGAATGCGACTAGACTTCGAACGTTTTAAATTAAGCAAACTGGCCTTCTGAAATCCAAGGCGGCGCACAGTGTAATTTACAAACTAGATAGTAATAGATACTTAACATAAATATAACATACATACTGAAGGTTATGTTAATTTATAAAGAATAAAATACAATAAAAATGTATACCTACTTTTTACTGTAATACTGTTTAACAAGCAGAATAACACTCGTAATGAGTTGATGGAGATTCAGAAAAAGAACTATTTAATATAGGTAGGTTACATAACTAACAATGCGCCATATTTGTCCGAAAATCTCTAGTCGTGGCTTGTGCTTTTCATTTTGTAGTTAGGTTCTGTTGTTTAAACAAAATACAATCAAGTGTACAAAAATTCAATAAGTAATTTGTACTTATCTTTCATACATCTTCTCACAAAATCTTAAACATCCACGACATACATATACATCGTCATGAGAGCCAACCCGGGAAGTTCCCTAGGGTCCAGTTCCATCTGTTGGGAATCCGTTTAGAATCAATAACAGACCGTCCGATAAAATCAACGGAATTGCGAAATAGGATCCCGACTTACCGCCTCGAGCAATTCGTCGTAACTAGAATTTTCGATAGAAATGAAATGAAATGTTTATTTCTGTAAGTAAATCTTTAAGACACGTCAATATTTTATAACTAGAAGGCGCCGGAATTTCCCAGCTGACTTATCCCTGAGAAGAAATCCCGAAAGATACTCAGAGGTCATGGTCTCCTTTAAAGTCCAAACATTATATTAGGATTTTATGTAAGTCGAACAATGCAGGGCCATGTCTGGCAGGGCCTTTTGAAGAAAGAGCCATAGAGATGTCGCTAGAATTTTCGGAACACGATGACGATACTTGTCAGAAATCAAAATGACGAATATCTATGAAAGGACCATAGCTGTTTACATAAAAGTACTTGAGCAAAAAAAAGTGGTACAGTATTAAAAACAAAAAAAAATTGGGTCTATGATTTATGAACATTACTTACTGCGCCTCGCTGTTTCTCCCGCGTAAATGTCAATCCCGTGGGAATATCGGGATAAAAAATAGCCTATATATTAATCCAGGGTGACAGCTACCTCCATACAAAATTTTATCAAAATTGGTCCAGCCGTTTGAGCGTGAAGAAGTAACAAACATACAAACACACCCCCACACCCCCTCACACACTCACAAACTTTCGCCATTATAATATTAGTGTGATTATTCTAAAAGGTTGCCATAAGTCCACTGCTAAAAACAGGCTCTCATATCGGACCACAACTGAACAGTAAACGGTCTTGTCGAAACAAAATCAAAACCAAAGGTAATTTATTAAAACTAGTCAGAGAATCAGCACTTTTCGAACGTCAAAATTACATAAGACAGTCCCCCAAAACGCCTGCACTTCACCACTTCCTAGTGCTTTCGCTGGGAACAAGAAATGGCGCAACAAACTCCCCAGCAGCACAGCTGTCTGTTCAATTGAAAACATTTTCAAAAATCACGAGTATTCTCTTTGCACACTGCTAATTAACCGCACCCCTTAAAACCTAAGCTAGCCAAAGATAAGCCATTAACAAATGCTCCTATTAGCCAATTATCCGTTTTTTAATAGCCTTCGATTCCTTTGCAACCCGTTTTACTCGCCAATATGCTTGTTTCGATTTCTTTTAATACTAATGTTACATCACTTAAAGTTAACACTAGCTTTTCATCACGACTGCGATGGCATGTACTTTTATTTTATTTAATATCCTGTGCTGTGCCCCGCAGTTTCATCCGCATAAGTCTGGATCCTCTGAGAATATCGGGGTAAAAAAAAACAGTGGCACTCCGGGAGTGCCGACAAAAGTGAAAATTTGAACAATTACGTATGTATTTTTTTAATCGTCTTATAAACAAAACACGCGCGGTGTCTGTTACGGTAACAGTGTCGCGAGTTCAATGGTTTTTTCCCATCTCAAAAAATGCCCAACGCAGCTAAAAAGTTTTCACTTAAAAAACCCTGTCCTAATATAGGTCATGGTCTACCGTTGTGCCAAATTTCATACAAATCTGTTCAGCCGTTTTAGCGTGAAAGCATAATATACAAACATTTTCTTTATAATTTTAGTTTGGATAAATATCCAGGGTGAAAACTAGACCATGTCCTTCTCTAGGTCCCAGGTTATATCAAATCTCATTAAGTAGTTTAAGGTTTCGGCGTGAAAAGGTAACAGACAGACAAACAGACAGGCAGAATTACTTTCGCATTAAACCTACTTAGTCCCAATGTGAGGAAAATATTGCAGAAAGACCAGAGACAAAGCTTTATGTAAGAGAATAGTATATTGATATATTATGTAGAAAGCTTTTACAAGCAAAGTCGAGGATTTATTATTTTTTCTGTCTCGTGTCGCGATAGTATCTAAATAATGTTCCGTTGTCAAAGATTTTTGCTTTTTCTACCAACACCACATTCCATCTAATGTAGTGGAATGTATAGGTAGAACGAACGGGAGTGATATGAAGATTCGAATGACGTTATTGCGACGCACGCTATTTCGAAAAAAATTAAGAGTGGTACGCCAGTTCGAAAACTCATAAAATCGAAAACCGCTATATCGAATGACGTTGTCGCGAACACGCTGATTCGAAAAACTGTTTGAATGGTACGCTAGTACGAAAGTCTTGGCATTGAAATCCACTGTTGCGAATAGCCTAATATTCCAATCTGAATTTGTCTGAGGATCGAACTCGCGACCCCGATAAAGCCTTAGCTTTGTATTGGGTTTGGGAAACAAGAGCAATAAGAAGTACGTATTATTTTAAGTTAACTTTTGGTAATGAGTATTAGGTATATACCACCTATAATTTTGATTTGTTGACTTCTGTGTTGTTCTTGTGTGTTGTTGTTGGGTTGGTTTTGTGTCGGGGGTCGCGAGTTCGATCCTCAGACAAATTCAGATTGGAATTTAAGGCTATTCGCAACAGTGGATTTCAATGCCAAGACTTTCGTACTAGCGTACCATTCAAACAGTTTTTCGAATCAGCGTGTTCGCGAAAACGTCATTCGACATAGCGGTTTTCGATTTTATGAGTTTTCGAACTGGCGTACCACTCTTAATTTTTTTCGAAATAGCGTGCGTCGCAATAACGTCATTCGAATCTTCATATCACTCCCAGAACGAACAGGTGTCCTAAAAATGCCACTTTGGCAGAATCGTAAAAGGATAACATTATGAATCATCATGGACAGTTAACTGTTAAGTTAATCGTATCAAATCCCATAGGTGAAGGATTTTTCAGTTTTTTTTTGTTTGTGCTAAAATACCAATTAATCCAATCCTAATCGCTTTGATTATACCTATTATGTCTTCGACATATTATGATTCATAATGTCATCCTTTTTGTGATTCTGCCAAAGTGGCCTTTTTAGGCCGTTCTGATCATTACAGTATATCAAAGTTGCCTTTTTAGGCCCCCAGTTGTCTGATCATTACAACAAGCAACGTTTGGTAGCCGGCCTTCTATTAGAATATTTGTCAATTCATGTTACGTATTTATTCAAATTTATATGTTCTGTAACCACTCTTTCTTAGATTATATATTAAATATTTACCTACAAAAGGTAAATATTTTTTTACCTTGTGTTTTTTACTTTTTTTTTTATTAACCTAATTTTACTTGATTATTTATATCTATATATAAACAAATTAATGCTGTCCGTTGGTAAGCGCTTGGTTGGCTGTTGGTTGAGCTATTTAAAACATCTGAACCGATATGGCTACCTTTTTTTAAAGCTCATAATAGTCTAAACAAGGTTTTAGGGGAAAAATATTAGAATAGTTGCCCGGAAAATTGGAAAATTTAGAAAAAAGTGTTTTTTTCTGTAGATTGAAATTTTGACAGGGCAACGTCTGTCAGGTAAGCTAGTTAATAATAACTGTTCCATAATTGTCCACAGTGGCAGGCATGTCCGAGGTGTGGGTGGACCTGCGTGCGCCTCGCTTTGTGGTGCATCGCCACAGCGCCGTGCTTCGCTGCGACCACAATGTTGATCCTGAATCACTCTACAAGGTATTTCACTTAAATTGCTGAAAAACTGAATAACATTCATCTACTTAAGATTTTTATGATGGGTACAGACAGTGCGAGGCATGCCGCTCGAATGCATCATCATCATCATCATTTCAGCCGAAAGACGTCCACTGCTGGACATAGGCCTTCCACAAGCACCTCAACTTCAACCGGTTCTGTGCTTCTCGCATCCAACGAGTTCCTACGGCCTTCACAAGGTCGTCTGACCACCTTGTGGGAGGCCTTGGAGGCCTTCCAACGCTACGTCTTCCGGTACGCGGTCGCCACTCCAGAACCTTTCGGCCCCATCGGCCATCTGCTCTGCGAGCAATGTGCCCTGCCCACTGCCACTTAAGTTTGGCAATTCTTCGGGCTATTTCGGTTACCTTGGTTCTCCTGCGGATCTCCTCATTCCTGATTCGAATCGCATGCATACTTAGATATATCAGATGCTTCAGGCATTCAGTCATAATGCGTGGGTTACGAGTGCCATTCGAAGCGCTTAAGGCATATGCCGCGCATTGTCTGTACGCACAATTATACTTCGTCAAGCAAGCAAGTTTTAATAAAATATTATCAAATAGATCAAGGTAACCATTCATAGCTAGCTAACAAATCAAATAGAAACATACTTGTAGTAAACACAACCAATTTTTTTTTTGTAATTGGTTTTATCGTCGCGATAGTAATTGGCTCACGTCAATATTGTAGACGAGCTCTCGAAACCTAGCCTTTTTGCCTAGTAGTAGATACAGTAAAATATAAAGAACTTTAAAAAAAGTTACCTTCATTTTTTGTCAACTTCAATAGTAAGCCAATTCTATAAAATATTCAATGTAAAATGTAGGTATTTCAATACGATTCTCAAGCAGTCTGAAATAGCTGCAGAAACTGGAAATTCCAAGGACTTCCATTTACTCAATAAAACTACAGGTTTAAAATAGAACCTCTAAAATGTTCACGACTTAAAACTAGAACCAAAGCTGCTTACGTCTTTGTCTACACAAGTGTACAATTGTGTACCTATAGTTGTGTACCTATAGATGTGTACCTATAGATGTGTACCTATAGTTGTGTACCTATATATGTGTACCTAAAGATGTGTACCTATAGTTGTAAATTTAATGCAATTTTGTAAAAATCTCACCGTGAAAACTTAGGTGAAGTGAGCTTAAAGTGAGCTGTCAATAGTGTCAATCCCTAGCATCAGCGGTGCTATTCTGTAAAAATCTCACCGTTAAAACTTAGGTGAAGTGAGCGTGGAGTGAGCTGTCAATAGTGGGCCTGCGGGCGGTGAGTAATGGGTAGCTCACCGTCCGATCAGGACCAGGCCCGTGCCGGACGGCGCGTACGTGTTCCACGCGCGCCTCAAAGAGATGTCAGCATCGAGGAGGGGCCCCATAGGGCCAAAGCCTGCCGGGTCAGCGGGATTGTCCGAAAGGGTTACCGCTGGCCCGGAACATAAAGGGCTAAGGAAGGAACACGGTGGGTTTTAGTCAGTAAGAGTCTGACACTCCCTTCCGCTCCACCCAGAGCGGGAGGGGTCATTTGATGATTTCCCATCCGCAAAAAAAAAAAGAAAAAAAAAAGCTGTCAATAGTGTCAATCCCTAGCATCAGGTGGAATGACAGCTCACTTTAAGCTCACTTCACCTAAGTTATCACGGTGATCTTTTTACAGAATAGCACCGCTGATAACGTAGGAAGTTACAGGTACGGTCGGCAACAGAAGTCACTTAACGCTTTACAAAACATCGTAGCTCTAAAGATTTTCCGACCGTGACCGTGATTAAAACGGGCGCGAATCCTGCCGACAAACTGTCACGCAGTTTGGTAGGTTTATGATATTATGTGTACAATTGTTTTGTCCAAAATATTTTTTTTTCTTCTCTAGGTTACTGTATAGTGTCTAACGTGATTATTAGGGTTATGTCCCTAAAAGTTAAAAATGGTAACATTTTATGTTTAAAACCCTGAGCATTCTTTCGTTACAGAATACGGAGCATTTTCGCCTAAATGCTCATTGCAAGCGAATGACTCTCTGCATCCGGTTAGACTGGAAGCCAATCCCACCATAGTTAGGAAAAGACTAGGCAGATTGATTAATTTGCTCATTACAAATGAATGCTTAGAAATCTAAGCATTCATTGTAATCATCAGATAAAAATCTGTACCTCAAGATTCTGGTTTCTGCGTTATATATACCCGTGGGTATAAACCCACGATGTAAGGCAGACATAAGTCTGTCTTTACTTCTTGCATATTTTTCAATGACCAACCATTAATCAAAAAGTGGCATTAAGTTGTGGTTTCTGGAAGTATTTGCCCAGCGGTGTGGTTGTATTTCGTGTTAAGTAACTTAAGTTGCCGTCTGTATAACTTAATGTACAGACGGCAGCACATCAATGTAAACTCTATACATATCTATAACTACGACGCGTCGTATAGTGTTAGAAAGAAAGTATCCTTGGTATGATTGGTGGAGTTTTCAACGTTTCTAAAATTGCCCAATGGTTGCACATACTAAGAATTGGCAGCCAATTATCATGTCTCACTAGGAATAAGCCACACCCACCGCTCCCGAGATCGTTTGACGTTTATTCAGTACGTCACTTGGAGTTGTGTTGTGTGGTACTGTGCGTTCAGTGCCTGGCGGGATGTCTTCTGTCCCCAGACATTTTTGACTGTGCGTTTTTTAATTATTTTTACCAAAGTTTTTGAGTGGATCATGCCGGGTGATTGATATTTGTCGGTAGACGACGATAACGGTGAGTAATATTTTTTGTATTTATAATTTTTAAAGTGAAATAAAATAAACAAAGGTTAGTATTGAAAAAATGTGTCAATGGTGTTTTTCTATAGAATTTTCGAATTAATAGAAGGGATAGGTAGGTAGGTATCTTCTTTGGGTCAGTAGGTCGTCTTAGGGGCGGTTCTTTCCTAATGATGGGTGCGCGCTGTAGGGTAGGTAACCGTGAAAGCTTAAATTCAGAGTTATACCTACGTGAGCATAATTCGATGAACTTATTGTTTTTGATTCCATTTAGGGCTGATTTTTCCAACGCCAGTTAATTTTTTAGCCAGCCAATTTTTTACTATTGGAGGAATAATATTGAATTTTTGACAATTCTTCAATACTTACAAAAACTGTCAGATGTCAATTTTATTACAATAACCAATGATATTCTAAAACAAAAATTATCTGTCGATTGAAAAATCAGCCCTTGGTCATGGAACATTCTAAACAAAAGTTATTCCAGCGGTGCTATTCTGTAAAAATCTCACCGTGAAAACTTAGGTGAAGTGAGCGTGGAGTGAGCTGTCAATAGTGTCAATCCCTAGCAAAAACAAACTCACATCACCTAAGTTTTCACGGTGAGATTTTTACAGAATCGTCCGGCAGTAGTAGTGATTGGATTTTAAAGTAAATACCGTAAACGCAGGTTACTTTAGCTAATTTTTTCATCTTTTACTGACTTCAAAAAAAAGGAGGTTATCAATTCGACACGTATGTATGTAATATTATTGGAATTGCATTATATGCACATAATAATATGACAATCTATTAGGGCTTCCAAACAAATATACAAAATTTTGTAGACGTATAATGTAATAGTATGTTTGTCCATGCATTTTTCCGCAACTATTAATCGGATCGTGACCATTTTTTTTGTATTGGCTTACATTTACTTCAACTTAGGGAATAGTGGAAGTTTCATCTAAATCGAGTCAGTAATTTTCAAGATATGGACTAATACGTGTAAGTGTGACGACCTGGCTTATTGATACGAGCTACGGGTGTAGTGTCAAAGGGAAAACATCTCAAAACCTTGGTCAAATTCTAGTGCAATATTTAAAACAAAACTATTGCCTACTTATTACAAACAAATATTCCAGTTTTTACTTAAAACTAAAAATATCAAAATAAAAAAGTAATTTAAAAAAAAATTAAACCGACTTCAAAAACTCAAAATTGTGAAATAACTTTAATTTCAGAAGTCTGTGGCAAAAAACTACAACTAAAATAAAGATCCCAAGACACCGACTTCCGAAATTAAAGTTATTTCACAATTTTGAGTTTTTGAATTTGGTTTAATTACTTTTTTTTTAGAAACCCTTTGATAGTAGGGATTATGGTGGATTTCTTAGCATTTTAATATATTTGTTTTACAAAATATAGGTATGTGTATATTTTCTTTTGTTTTTTACTTTTGAGCCAATGTTGTTCTTTGAAGAGGGTTAGTTTGACTTGACCTGCAGATTTTGTCGACACAAAAACAATATTTATGCATTGAGCCAATGTAGCCCTATACAACAATAGAAAATAGAAAACCCTTTTTTGTATTGACCCAAAGTTCCCCCCCAGAGCTAAAGTAACCCGCGTTTACCGGTACCTACGCAATTATGCAACGAACGCCGGGCGTGCGAATAGTGAATGTTATTAAAAGTGATAGAATAGGAATATCGTTTTTAATACTATTCGTAGTAGGTATCTGACAGCAATTTTTGAGAATTTTAGGCCGCTTTCCGAATTAGCTATAATCGCTCACAGCGCTCACATCATCTCACATGCGTTCCGATTTAGGTATTACGATTATGACAGCTGAGAGCTGTCCACAATTCGGAACGCCCGCGCCCCCGTGAACGCGCTCACAGTGCTTACTCAATGTAAAAACGATATTATTACACAGTACCTATTTCCTAAACACCACATTTCTTCTTCTTTGGTTAGGTGGCGACTATCAGCCAGAAGCACAATTTCGAAAATGCCACGTTAGTTTAATTTTATGTTAAGATGCAAATCTAAACAAAACACACACTGACACATCCTCACACACACACTGTCATTTTTGACAGCGCTCACGGTGATATTATTCTAGGGTCGACGTTATCGCAAGATGGCGCATGTCATGACGTCATCTATGACGATTCACGGGACATCGTTATCGCGCTCACGCTAATTCGGTACGGGTTTAAGCACGCTCACATCGATTATTTCCTAACTCGGAACGCAGGGTTAATGTGAAGAAAAATTGTAGGCAGAATAGTTACGTAACTTGTATCTACTTAAATTGAAAACGTGATTTTTTGTTTATAGGAATATTTGCGTGATTTTAGTGTCAAATGAGAGGATTATGTTTAAAACTGATATTCCCGTTTGAATTATGATGTAAATCGGTCAACGGGTTTAGAGATAGAAAGAATTTTGTATAAGTAATGAAAACATACCAAAGTTCGATTTTAGTAAATTAATGTTCTAGAAAGTTTTTTTTATTATAGATAGGATAAATGTTGTTACTTAATACGAAAGAAGATTACATAGGCTACACAATATAATGAAATTGTAACGATCGCCTAGGCATACAGAACATAAAAAACTGGCCAAGTGCGAGTCGGACTCGCACACGAAGGGTTCCGTACCACAAAAACGCCGAAAAAAACACGTTTGTTGTATGGAGACCCCCTTAAATATTTATTTTATTTTAATTTTATTACTTATTATTAAAGTAAAAATACAACTGAGTATTTTGTGAATATTTCATGTGCCTACCTGTTACCACTACCTATTGATATCGATCAAAAAAGGGCAATAAAATCGCGTTTGTTGTATGGGCCCCCCTTAAATATTTATTTTATTTTGTTTTTAATATTTGTTGTTATAGCGGCAACAGAAATACATAATTTGTGAAAATTTCAACTGCGACAACTATCGCGGTTCTGGAGATACAGCCTGGTGACAGACAGACGGACAGACAGCGAAGTCTTAGTAATAGGGTCCCGTTTTTATCCTTTGGTTACGGAACCCTATAAAACAGGGCTTTATAGTGTCAGAGCCAAGAGAAAATTAGATGTAGGTAAAAGTGGCTTAAAATCAAGGGCCTCTTTGCCTTATAGTAATTGAGTAATCGTGGGCAAATAAACTAAGCTATTTGTTTCGTTCCAGAAAAGAACAGTTTACTTCGGGCTTCGGCGGTGGGAAGAAAGTGGAAGCATTGAAGCCCACCACCGCCAACTTTACGCGAGAGCCACTACGGGGCGGCAGACGATGCGGCTATGGTCGCTGCACACTCTGCCGATCCTTTTCTGAGCACACGAGTAACCTCAACTTCTTACAGCGTGAGTCCATGTGTAGCTTGTAATCACACTTACCTATCACCTTAGCTTATTCATCACTAACATAAAACATGGTTTCCTTAAAAATAATAACAAAATTGATTAAAATAATACCTACTCCCTAAGTGTGCGTCTTGCCTGAGTGAAGGCGGCGCACCGCGCAGGCGGAATGAACGGCGCATTAGGCCGGTCGCACACGTCCGGTTTCCTGATCAGGAATTCAGATTCGGAGACCCTGAATGCACGCATTTCATACAAAATCGTCTCTAAGCGCATACGTTCTTATATATCATCGGTAAAGAAAAAATCTAAATCTAAACTTCTTACTCTTCTTTTTTTTTGCTTTTTTTCTTCTTCTTCTTGCTTCTTTCTAAATATTGTAAACGTTTGAGTTTTGATATCGACATTATTATGGCCTAAGTTAAATGGACGCGTAACTAAACATGCGCGCACGCATCAATTTCCCGCATGCACTAAGGACAGTTATCGACGAGTAAATCCGCTCCGCAATCCGTCATACGCGGTGCGCTGTCACTCAGGACCCACACTGATAGACAAAATAATGTTTCCGGTTTTATGCATACCGCGCGGCCAGACTCAGCTAATATTATTTCAAGTTAAAGAAATATCAACTTTATTTTAATGGTAATTAAGTTGATTTCAGAGTGACTAGCACTATTGAAAAAGTTAAAGTTGTAGCGTAAACTGAACTTTATTGTGTAGGATTTAAAGTTATTTTTCCATAAAGTCATTTTTGTTAACGATTTTTGGCAAATAAATCGCGAATGCAAATTAGTTAAGTTAGCCCGTATAATTTCTCATAACAAAGAATCCCATGTAAGTATTGAAATTGACAAAATTTTCTTTGTTTTAGATATCAATGGACACAGTCAGGAGGCGCCTGAAGGACGTCGGAAAGAAATACCGCCGCCCTGCTAAGAAAATTCAAATAACCCAGGCGCAGGTCACAGACGTAGCTATAATATTGAAATTGTATACTTCTTTTCGCATCATTGTTAAATTCTTGAGAATTTGTCCTTTACTATTGTTAGTGATAATTTAAGTTTGGGCCGTCACCCACTGTCGTGGCGGCATGACACGACAAGGAATTTTAGGAAGCGCAAATGATTTGAAATCTTATTTTATCGTGATTAGCGTTCACAATGCGGCATGCCAGAACGTGCCGAAGGAAACCAAAGCAGGCTGTGACGTATTAATGAAATGTTTTTGTTAACAGTGTTTAATTAGATTCGAGATCATCTGTAAGTATTACAAAAATCCCTTGTCGTGCCGTGCCACCAGTGGACAGTGGGTGCCAGACCACAGCCCAGTCAAATTATACGAATCTGGGTAAAAGCTTATTTTTACTTGGCAATCAAATGCTACCGCATTTTTTTTTTTTGTTTTGCGGATGGGAAATCATCAAATGACCCCTCCCGCTCTGGGTGGAGCGGAAGGGAGTGTCAGACTCTTACTGACTAAAACCCACCCGTGTTCCTTCCTTAGCCCTTTATGTTCCGGGCCAGCGGTAACCCTTTCGGGCAATCCCGCTGACCCGGCAGAATGCTATCGCATTTGATTTTGCTTGGTAGGCATTGGTGGATGTAACTTTATAATTAATGTTACAAATAAAAATAAAAGTTTGTAAAACATAAATATTATCTACTTGTTTTTAATTTAAGTATAGGTATACTAAATAATAATAACGCCTTCCAAAGGTCCCCGAGATGTGTTAGGCATTTTAAAAATAAAACACCTGTGTATACCATGTTTTACGCAAATAAATTATCTTATCTTATCTATGGTATAGTTTGGTTTTATAAACTTTGTTGTAAGTATATTTTAATTTAATGCAGGTAGGTATTTGTGTGTTTTCAATTATATTTATGGTTAACATTAAAAAGATTATGATTGTTATTCCGCATTTTATTTTGATATTTTTCCAGGGTTTCACACGCGTTCCTGTAGGAACATAATATCTTAGGTATGTCCTTTTCTGATTGGTAGGTCTGCAAAATTCCATGATGATCGGTTGTGTAGTTATGGCGCCAAAAGCAGTGGGGTAGCTACCGCCGTATCTGTTATACAGAGGGCCCCGACCGACGGCATATTTATTTCCTACTTAAAAAAACGTCACCGACTCACCGTCCGTTAAAAAAAAGCTTGTCGCGAGATTTAAGTAGGTACTCGTATTTACTTAGTTTGAAAATTTATAAAATTAAAATCAATCAGATCACATGTTATTTAATTTATTTGTAACACACAGGTAAACCTCGCGACAAGCTTTTATATCATATCAGTTGTGTAATGACGTTAAAAGTTGATAGTAAAAGTTTTAAAGGAAAAGTTTATTTTATTATTTTTAGCGCATTGAAATAAAAGCTTGTTTTAAAAAAAGATTTCTACTTTTAATTTATTTTTTACTTTTTAGTTACTGGACAGGTTTCTCAGTCTGTTCATCTCATTCACGACATCACGTAATGCTATGTTCACATGCACGCCGTGCAGCCCGGCGGGCTGCCTGGCGGGCTGCGCGGCATGCAGCCCGCCCCAGGTCGGCGAACATTCAAGCTGTTCACACGCACGCCGTCGTGTCAGTCAGCACGCCCGGTTCGCGGCATTCACGTTCACAGGCGCGTTTACGGGCTCGGGCGTACCGTTTACACGCTCGTGAATGTGAATGTGCACGTTGAATGTCGAGTTGAACGCGCGTGTGTGAACATAGCATTACACCTTGATGCCACTCAGTCCTCGGCATGGCCTCACCATGACTTGAGTGTTTGGAGGAATGCGCCACTTATTTCAGCTGGAAGCTTACTTCTGCCTTACGAAACACAGTTCCAGGTTTCATTTTGGAGTTATCATTCTCCTAGACAGGTTGCAAACCAATGCTGTTGACGCCAATCTCACCAAATTACACAAGTAAAAGTTAACCAACCGATGCTACAGACACGAACAATTCGACCTTAATATCATAATCGAGGACTCCAAAAACCCCAGTACACCAAAATTGCAGACGGATTGGAGCAACGGAGTTTAACTCGCATTCGTATTCTCACCTTTCATTTGATACCCATTTATTGTAGGAAAGCAAAAAAAACTGCGCAACGTTGGCGATATGAAATGTTTATACACCCTCATACCATTGGGTCATCCATCTAATCAATCAGACATAATCCACATTCATAACAAACGGAACGAACTTTTTTCCCAAATTTGTTGGAGTTGCATATTCGCGCCAACCAAGATACTCGTCAAGACGAATCAAACGAGCCCAAACTCGATGGGGTTGCGTTGTTTAATGACGGAGTTCCTATGGCCCCCTTTCAGCTCCATCATCAGACCCTGGTTACCATGTAGTATCACAGTACTCGTCAAGACGAATCAAACGAGCCTAAATTCGATGGGGTTGCGTCGTTAAATTACGGAGTTCCTATGGCCACCTTCCGGCTCCATCATCAGACCCTGGTTACCATGTAGTATCAAAGTACTCGTCAAGACGAATCAAACGAGCCCAAACTCGATGGGGTTGCGTCGTTTATTAACGGAGTTCCTATGGCCACCTTCCAGCTCCATCATCAGACCCTGGTTACTATGTTGTATCAAAGTACTCGTTAAGACGAACTAAACGAGCCCAAAATCGATAGGGTTGCGTGGTTTCATTACGGGTTCCTATGGCCACCTTCCAGCTCCATCATCAGACCCTGGTTACCATATAGTATCAAAGTACTCGTCAAGACGAATTAAACGAGCCCAAACTCGATGAGCTTGCGTCGTTTAATTACGGAGTTCCTATGGCCACCTTCCAGCTCCATCATCAGACCCTGGTTACCATGATTGTAGTATCAAAGTACTCGTCAAGACGAATTAAACGAGCCCAAACTCGATAGAGTTGCGTCAGTTAATTACGGAGTTCCTATCGCCACCTTCCAGCTCCATCATCAGATCAGCTCTATGTCATAATAATATTGCATTGTCATCCGATTTATACATGCATGCAAAATTTCAGCTTAATCGGATACCGGGAAGTGGGTCAAATTTAACTTTCAAGAGTCCACCTTCACACAAGTCAATAATAATAAAAGCTTTTAAAAATCGTTTATTTTGGAACAATAACATATACAATAGGTATTATAAAAATAGTTAAACGATGGTAAGTAACTACAAAAGTTAATAACTGTGGCGCAGCTATCAATAAGAACGCGCTAAAACAGGTGACCGCCATCGCCAGCCCGTCAGTAAGTAGGTAACAAAACCCGGAAAAGGTCATTAAACCCTGCTTGAAATTTAAAAAAAGAAATGTTTTTCTGACTTCAGATTAAACCTACCTACCTGTCTACTTAACAATATTCATCGAGAGCGTGAAATTTCGCTAATTAATTGTGTAACAGTGTATACCGTACTTACCTACCAGGTTAAATGTAATATGAGTAGGTAATACCTACTTAACGTAATTTTCCAACAAATACGTAAAAATGAAGGATTAAGTAATTAAAAGATCATTTAAATAAAAAATATTGATTATAAGCTTTCATACTATTTAGGCATTGCGCGGGCCACGGCCGCCTGCTTTTATATTATTTCGATCGCATGGCCATTATTTCGATTCGATTCAAGTGTTCAACCTGCTACGCTATTTCTTATCGCACAGTATTTTATTCTACACCACGACGATCATACGCACACACCCTCACGTACGCACTGCAGCACGAAACATTACAAGTAAGAACAGACAAAAAGCTATATATCTCTTTCGCACGATTCTCGCTGTTGCGCGCATAACGCGTTCAAGGTCAACGTGGGGTAACCTGATGTGCTGGCGACTGTACACGCAATTCCTTAACCTTCAACATTTAGAGTAGGTATACATTTTCTAATTTGATCGTGGCCTTTCGTCTATCTATAACTATTATCTCTTCGAACAAATGTACAGGAAAGTTGGTGGTTAGGTTGTCTCAGAGACACTTTAAAAAAACACTTTTTTTTGTCCTCAGTACTATGTATTAACCAAAATAATGTAAAAAAAAAAAAAAACAACTAATTATTTTCAAGCCATTTTTTTTGCAAAAATTTGAGTCAAGTTACAATTTCCAAACTCTACCTTTAAAAATATTTTTGAACAAATATTTGACCACAGACTTTTTTGTCCATTTCAATGCAATGGAGTCAGCTAATGGCCATTCCAACATAATGTAACAAAAGATAAGACCAAACAGCTAAACACCCACCGCACATTGTAAATGAAGAAACAAGCACAGCACTCAGGGCGCTAATAGCGAAAACGCCAAGTGCACCAACACAACACAAGTTAAATCGGCCTAGAACGGATTGTTCAAGGCGGATTTGCGTATACGAGCTATCCGAATCCGAAATTCGAATCGTATTTGAAATTCGGAATTCGAAGTTTCGGCCCAACACTATCGAACGCAGCTCGAAAATCCTTTGCAGGTGAAGTATTAATGGGAAATAAATTACACATATTATGCGCGTGTTTTACACAGTTATGGATAGACACCTGTTATTTAGATTTGGTAGTGAATGAGGTTTTAATGATGGCTTTAAGTGTTAGACTGATTTCTTTTTTCTCTGATACTTAAATAATAAAGAAAAGAATACAGAAAGAACGCTAAGCGAAAAAGAAGTAACCGTGCGAGCGGGCGATAGTGAAACCGCGGGGCACAGCTAGTAAATAATCTAATCATATTTGATAATGCCCAGCACTTACGTCTTGCATACTAATAACTTATAGGTATGTAACTTAAAACTCCTCTCACCAAGCTTTGTCAACTAAATAATTCCGCGCACACGATTCCCTAAACAGTTCAAATCACTTATGAAGCATGCACCTAACTGAAACATACGATGAACTAACTCCGCGACTAATAAGGACATTCGCATGTGCCACGCACATACAGACCTAAATCGATGGCTATTAGCCGAAGACCCGAAGTTTTCCGAATTAATACGATCAGGGTTTACGAGGGATTCTTCAGTACCTCTTCGGCAGATTGATTAAAAACATACAAACTGAGACGTAAATTGTCGCGGTTTCGTTGTATACCTAATCCCATGGTTTGGCTCTTTTTATGAATAAATAATGTTGTTACTTTTTTTGGTAAGTCACTGATAGGCTGATGTTCAGAAGGCCAATTCTTTTAATTTAAAATGTTCAAAATCTAATCGCAGTCTTATTTTAGCGACAAACAAATGTCAAAAACTTGTCATGCCTCCTAAGAGGTTGTTAATGTTTTACCAATAACCCTGTATATATTGAATCTAACAACCCGCACTGGGCCCGCGTGGTGAATTACGGCCCACTTCGTCTCACCGGGAGGAGGCCTGTGTCCCAGCAGTGGGAGCATTACAATTAAAATAAATCTAGATTTCTTTGACTTATTTAAAAAAATAGACAACTTGGTGCGTCACACTATCATCGTAAGAAAGAGGTGCGACAGACACGAAAAAGGGGAAAAAAAGGTCCACGAAAAAAATCTTTGAAGAACAATCTCCATTAAGACTTACCAAAGCTAAAACAAGCCTTTCTATCAGTGACGACGTACATAATTGAAACTGACAAAAACGTAGTACAAAAATAACTCGCTCAAGTTGCAGACGACCGACTTGCGATACTAACTTACTTTTACGACCACATTCATGTTCTATACATCTGTTCCAGTTAATTTTGGATCCTCTTACTTATTCTAGGAATCACTTTGAATGGAAATGGCAGTATATTTTAGCTGTAAGTTCAAAACATACCACATAGAACAGTAAGTTAAGAAGATGAAAGAAATTCGTCTAGTAAAGTTTAAAGTCAGACTTAAAGGCATTTTCTATAGAGCTTCCTTACTTACATAACATTATTTCACGTCGGTACTGCCCGAATGGTTTGGCAAAAGTGTGTACAGACACACTATTGGCAAAATTTGTATGGGACAGTTGATAATTTGTTCGCAATTGATAACTTTTTCGGTACAGACGTACGGTCAGCAACAAAAGTCGATTAACGCTTCTGTTTTTTTAATCTCAGTTATTGAGCAAAATATTTGTTCAAAATTGTAGCAAAGTACAATGCAATTTTGAACAAACATTTTGCTCAATAACTGAGATTAAAAAAAAACTGAAGTGTTAAATAGTTTGCTCAGTAACTGAGATTAAAAAAACTGAAGTGTTAATCGACTTTTGTTGCTGACTGTACCACACCCTTAATTTTGACAACACTTTTCTGACACACTGTGTATATTTAACTGTATACAAGTTCAAAACATACCACAGTAAAGGTACAGTTAATCTTTTCTAAGGACCATGACTTTAGGTTACACTGTAGAGTGCCTCTAAGAAGACGAGATAAATTCCTCTAACTTAAACCAAATATATTGCAAGGACGTCTAAGAGGAAATGCGGTCGCAGAGACTTTTGAAAAATCCTAAGTAAAAACTCGTAATTCGGGGTTTGGCTCTCGCCTATTTCCTCTTGCAATAATGGACCAATTTAAAAAATATTTCATAAACTGAATAAGTAGGATATATACTAAGTCCCTATGTTTTTTTCTTTTTTCATTAATAGTTGTCAAATTTGTACACTAGGCCTCTGTTGATAGCGGTTTAAGTAAGTCGGCATTTTTTGAGGGTTTTAGTACTTATAAAAATAATGAATCATCAAAAAGGGAAACTTAAGTAAGTAGTTAACATTTATTATTCTGTAAAAAATCATTGCTTTATGGTCATTAACAGAAAGAAAACCGGCGAGAGCGTTTGTATGGACATTTCACAGAATAAGGCTTGATTTTTATTCTACTTCTGAGATTGCGGGCTTTCTTACTTAAATCACTCTTCCGGGAAAGAAAGTCTTCAAGTTCCAATATTTTAGCAAGCTTCTGCCACCGTCCAAAATATAATGATTACCTAGTTGTTAACTAGGTAATCTAGACGAATTTATGTGTACCGAAAAGCGCGACAAATAATATTAGTTAAACCTGTTACTGTTACGCCGACCCCAAATAAATGGGGATGGAAAACCGATGATGATTGATATAAATAAACATACCATATTTAACCATGATTTCAGCACATCATTCTAGACCCTTCTAGACTCTAACTACGTTTGCCGTGGTTGGTCTGTGGATGGGTGACCATCTTTACATACCGTGACGCCTCCGTGCCTCGGAAAGCACTTTAAGCCGTTGGTCCCGGCTGTCATTCGTGGATCTTTGACAGTCGTTAGTCAGAAGCCCGAAAGTCTGACAACGAGTCTTACCAAGAGGTATCGTATTACCCAGTAACTGGGTTGTGGAGGTCAAATAGGTAGTCGCTCCAAGTAAAATTCTTTTATTCAGCTGCATCCGGTTAGACCGGAAGCCAACCCCAAGATATTTGGTAAAAGGCTAGGCAGATGATGATGATGACCTACTTACTTCGAAATGTTACTTGCAGGTGGTGTTCTTCAAGAACGGTCAACGCATCATGAAGTTTGTCCGGGGAAGGGACCCTCCCTTCGAACTTTATAACGTCACCGGAGCTGAGATTAACGTAAGTCAACTTATACTTTGTATCTCTCATTATAATAAGCTAGCGATCCGCCCCTGCTTCGTACGGATTTTATGACTTGGAAAAATGTCGTCATTTCTTTATTATATTAAGTTTAATATAAATACTTTAGAGACATAAACCCAGAATAATTTCTCTAAATGATGAAGAAAACCACATCAAAATCTGTTGTGGACTTTATAAGAACAACTCAGTCACACAAACAGTTACGATAAACAGTTTTGTTTTATACTCTGTATGAATATACAGGGTGATTGGAAGATGGGTGCAAAGCTTTAAGGCGAAGATAGTACAGACAATTTAGAACCATTTAAGCCATGGTTGCCTTAGACGAAGTCTTACTACTTTTTTTTTACCAATTTCATAAGATTTTTTTCAAAAATTCCTAAAGTTTTAACTTAACTATTTATTTATGGCCAAATTGAATGATAAACGAATTCATTTTTATTGTATTTAATTAAAGTAATGTGTAAGCAATCTAGCAAAACATGTTTTAGGCCTCTGTGTCGTTAGACATTTTTTTTACAGATATTTAAAGTTCATAACAAATTTTAAAATTCATTAATACTTTTTGTAAACCTTATTTTTTAAAATAACGGAGCGTGCTTTTTTTGTTCAAACCTTTTTGAAAACATGCTTGATAATCACTCTTTCTTTTGAGGTAACTTTTACGCAGATATCTTACAAATTATTGAAATTAGGACCTAAAAACCAATTTAAGGGAGAAATTTTAAATTTTAGGCAGTCTAAATAAAACAACATTTGATTTAAATTTATTTATGTTTCATGGTCAAAATGTTGTCCGTGATTCCTAATACAAGCACAGCTCCGTCTTCTTACTTCTGTTGTCGTTATTTTCAACATCATATCTCCAGCTTCATTGTTTCAAACTCTGAATTCATTCTCTCTGTCAGTTCTTCTCTCGTGTTTATTTCAACTTTCGTATACACCAGCTCCTTGGCCCGGCCCCACACGAAAAAGTCCAGCAGGGTCAGATCTGGTGAGCGAGCGGGCCAAGGGATGGGTCCATCTCTGCCAATCCAGCTGTCAGGAAAGCAATTATTTAAGAGTGCCCCATGTGTTGTGTGGGTTATGAAAGTTTGTAATGCCCTCCCTAGAAAATTTGCTTTCATCCGTCCACAAGATTGATTTCAAATTCAAATTTTCTAGGGAGGGCATTACAAACTTTCATAACCTTCATGAATGGGCCGCCAAAGACAACAATCCACATTTTAAGAAGCAGGTGTCGTTTCAGAGGAAATTCTCTGTCAATGTTTGGGCTGGAGTAATTTGCAGGACGTTGATTGGGCCCCACTTCTTACCGGAGACTTTCAATGGTGAAAATTATTTGCAATTTCTACAAGTGGATTTACCAGAGCTGATAGAGGAAACCGGTGTCCCGATATTCGCAAGAGACAGTACAGTCATCTTTCAGCAAGACGGCTGTCCAACGCATTGGATGTTAAATGTAAGGGAACACTTAAATAATTGTTTTCCTGACAGCTGCATTGGCAGAGATGGACCCATCCGTTGGCCCGCTCGCTCACCAGATCTGACCCTGCTGGACTTTTTCGTGTGGGGCCGGGCCAAGGAGCTAGTGTATACGAATGTTGAAATAAACACGAGAAAAGAACTGATAGAGAGAATGAATTCAGAGTTTGAAACAATGAAGCTGGAGATGATGTTGAAAATAACAACAACAGAAGTGAGAAGACGGAGCCGTGCTTGTATTAGAAATCACGGACAACATTTTGAACATGAAACATAAATAAATTAAGTTCAAATGCTGTTTTATTTAGTCTGCCAAAAATTTAAAATTTCTCCCTAAAATTGGTTTTTAGGTCCTAATTTCAATAATTTGTAAGATATCCGCGTAAATGTTACCTCAATAGAAAAAGCGATTATCAAGCATGTTTTCACAAAGGTTTGAACAAAAAAAGCACGCTCCGTTTTTTTAAAAATAAGGTTTACAAAAAATATTTATGAATTTTAAAATGTTTTATGAACTTTAAATGTCTGTAAAAAAAATGTCTAACGACACAGAGGCCTAAAACATGTTTTGCCAGATTGCTTACACATTACTTTAATTAAATACAATAAAAATGAATTCGTTTATCATTCAATTTGGCCATAAATAAGTAGTTTAGTTAAAACTTTGGGAATTTTCGAAAAAAATCTTAAGAAATTGGTAAAAAAAAAGTGGTAAGACTTCGTCTAAGACAACCATGGCTTAAATGGTTCTGAATTGCCTGTACTATCTCCGCCTTAAAGCTTTGCACCCATCTTCCAATCACCCTGTATAATGCACCTTCCATGAGTTTGCTACAGGCTATCTAATATTATGATAGGGATATTTAGGGTGACAACTACCTCCATACCAAATTTTATCAAAATTGGTCCAGCCGTTTGAGCGTGAAGAAGTAACAAACATATATAAACACACCCCCACACACCCACAAACTTTCGCCTTTATAATATTAGTGTGATGGGTTTGGTTTGTCTTTGACAAACAGTAGCACCCCAGAACGAAAGAGATCTGAGACGGTATTGGGGCCTAGATGGAACATAATTAATCCCGTCTAAAAATTGACTTTAGACGGTATTAATTATGTCCCATCTAGGCCGGCAGAATCTATAGTGAATAATATTAGTATAAAGCATACCTATATTTTGTGACAAGAGCTAAAATAAGAAATAGCTCATTAAAAAAATAAGGTACACAATTTATTTTAATTGCTGCCTAAATTTAATAAAAAGTTTAAAAAACCTAATGTTAAAATTCGTGCCTAGATTATCGTCCTAATTTGCTAGCGGTTTGAATTAATTACCACAATAATTAGCTAGTTCAAGACAACTTAGGAAAAAGTTAGCCAGACTTGGTCAATTAACTCCTACAGCCAGTCTAAATTAGTCCACTAACCTATTGATCCATCGGTCCCCGTGTAATAGCAATGGCCTTACAGAAAATAATTAACTTAGAATACTTACTTACTTAGACTTTTAATCTAAAAAGGTTGCAAGGAAACTTAATTTTGTTCATTATATAGATTAAGCGCTTTTGCACTATAGTTGTCTCGTTTTAGCATGGCAATAACGGTCATTGCCCTTTCTCGAATATCTCTCCATAGGATCCCAAACAATAAACTATGTATGGTTTTTCGTTGTTGGAACTTGTTGAAGATCACGATAGATATTGATTAAGGACGTTATCAGAGTTTTTGACGTGACAACGTCTTAAATTAGGTTGCGACTGGGAGTCACTTATGAAAAAGTGTAACGCTCGGTAACGTTACGATGAGTCACCGAACGAGAGAGAGGCCCGCCGAATGCCTTGCGTCTCTCTCCCACTCAACTATGATCGGATGATCGGTCGTTGTCACGTAAAATCTTCGCCCGTAAAACCGACTTTACAGGCAACCATTTTTTTTTTAAATAAAAGTAGCTTGAAAATATAGGTAGGTCAACGACCGCTTCTGCCAAGCTAAAACGCAACAACTACGAGTATAGATTGTAGTGATAAAACGAAAATATAACAGAAACATTATTAGATAATAAATTGTTGCTTGTTTCGATTTGTTAGTTTGGGTTTGTAGAAGCATAATGCTTCACTAACCCCTTAATATTAACTAGAGGCTGGTTGCCTTTTGAAAAAAAAATGTTTATTATTAGTCATTCGTCTATCATTTGTCTATTATTGAAACATCGTGAGGAAACCAACGTGTCTTTGAACCAAAAATTCGAAAACAAGTGACATCTACCAACCCGCACTGGGCCCGTGTGGTAGATTATAGCCCACTCCCCCTCGAAGAGAGATGGCCTGTGTCCCAGCAGTGGGAACATTATAGGCTGATTATGCATTCGTCTATCTGCTCTCTATACGTATGATTTTTCATAGGTTTCGTGAAAGTTTCATAGCAGCGAACCAGTTTACATAATATTATGTTCCAGTAGTTTTTCTTGATCATACTCCAACCCTTACCAATCAAAGTCAATCCAATTGAAACAAGACACAATCAGAACAGACAAACAATACTGCAGCGTATTTACAAAATCACGTTAACAGAACATCCCAAATTAAATACATCTGTTTCCAACAGTTCTATTGTACCTTCAACGATACAAATTGAATAGCCAGTGCATGCAGTACATCATCATTTATCTACAAACAGAATAAGACTGTCCGTTTCCCAAAGTCGGTTGCAAATATATCCCCAACAGACGCAGCGATGTATTATTATAACATGGAATGAGAATCACGTAGGGCAAACTCCATTGCTGTTTCAACTGTGTGCGGGGCACGCGGGAAACTCAACGCTGACAGTTGGTACTGCATATTATAAGGTATTGTTTAAGCTATAGTGGAAAAATATGGGTTTTGGATTGCGTATGACGCTTTGGATATAATAAAGACAATATTATGTCATTTATATCTGAAGCATTGCTTTGTAAAAACTCATCATCTGCCTAGTCATTTACCTACTATGTTTGTGACGGCTTCCAGCCTAATTGCATGCAGCTGAATACCAGTTTTTTACATCCGATTTCCTAGATCTGACCTCCACAACCCAGTTACCGGGTAACACGAAATCTCCTAGTTACACTGGTTGTCAGACTTTCGGGCTTCTGACGGCCCGTAACGACTGTCAAAGGAAGGCTTGTTAAGTAAATATGGTCACCCATCCACGGACCAACAGTGGCAAGCGTTGCTTAACCTGATCGATCGATCCGTGTGGCTGTTATTACTTAGCCACAAGCCCCCTTGCTTTGTAGAAACTAGTCTCTGCAATTAAATCCTGTTATTGCATCATTTTTCTATTCATATTCAAATTAGTTTTATTATGTTAACTTATTATTATCTAATATAAATTTCAAAATCCTGACTGACTGATTTATCTACGCACAGCCTTAACCGCTGCGCTGGCCCTAGAGACATGAAATTTGGAGGGTGTGTTCTTTGTGAAGAGTAGGTATCCACTAAGAAAGGGATTTTCGAAATTCCACCCCTAAGAGGGTGAATGGGGGAGGGTGAAATTTCACGCGGACGAAGTCGCGGGCAGAATCTAGTCAGCTTATATAATGTTCCCACTGCTGGGTCACAGGCCTCATGTATAATGGACGAATGACCCCTGTAAAACAGGTCCCACCTAGCTGCACTTGTAAGTCCTCCGTTGTAAATGCACGCATACCTACTTTGTACATTAAAAAATAAATAAAATTCATTTAATTCAGGCAAGACCCATATTTAGGTATACCACACCCATTAATTAAAATATTACAACGCCTACTGCCAGAGAATAAAATTTCTCTAAATACAACATTACTTTTGGGAAAAAAAATATTTATTATTTATAAGATATAACAAATTATAATGTTGAACAAGTATATTACTGCCTCTCTCATTGTTAGGTACAACTGTTCCGCAATTATAACAGGAAATGTAATCACGTCCCGTGTTCTCTGTTGGAGCAGTATGCACTGTGCATACAGACGGATCGGAGTCCCGGGATTCTACCATAATCCACACAATAGTACTGTTTTAAACTAGCTACAGTGGAATTTAGTTTTTAGTTCCGTTTACAAAGAGAATGAAAGGGAACCTTTTGTTTTGGGGAGGACGTTTTCCAAAAACTTATTCATATAACAAATCACTGATTAAAATGATCATAGAATATAGAAATATTTCTCAAAATATTTTCACATCGTGAGGAAACCTAGAAAGTCCTAGAACCAAAAAATTTTATGAAATGTGACATCTACCAATCCGCACTGGGCCCGCGTGGTGGATTTACAGCCCACTCCCTCTCACAGAGAGGAGGCCTGTATCCCAGCTGAGGTAACGTTATAGGCCGATTATATTATGTTTCAATGTAAATAATAAAACAGCAATTCCAAACCTACATATTTCAAAAATTCTGCTGTGTAATTCCGAGTTATTACAGATAATACATCTTCCGAGTTATTCCGGTCTGATCCCCTGAACCCCCCTCCACCCCACCCCCCCTCCTCGATCCCTTGCTTGTTCTTCTTCTGTTTTATTCTCTGTCTTATCCACTATAAACTTTCTCATTCCTGAGATCACTTTTATTTTACATCAAATCAAACCAAGTTTATTTGTTTAATAACACTCTATGCACAAGTAAAAGAAATACTGTACCAAGGCGGACTTAATGCCTGAGGCATTTTCTACCAGTCAACGTTAGGGTGGTGCAGAGACAAAACATGGCAGGTGCAACAAAAGGGATAAATAGCTAGGAAATTACTATAAAATACAAGAATAAATACTAATACGTAGATAGATACATACATACATACATATAAACAAAATCTTTGAGGAGAAACAAATTATCGGTAGAGGAGAAAACGAATCCAGCAAATCAGCGCTGAGATGTTACGGCCAACTTTTGACGGATATATGTTCACGTGCCTTCACTTGTGTTGTGTCAATTGGAAACTTATTTGTTGTCAATTTAGCAATAAATCGAAACTAATTCGATCGAATTATGTTTAGTTAGAAAATCTTACTTATTCATTGACTTACTTACTTCAAATTCAAAACTATTTTTTCGAATCCGACTGGTAGTTCTACAGATTAGCACGTTCAAACAAACAAACTATTCAGCTTTATTATATTACTAGCTTCTGCCCGCGACTTCGTCCGCGTGAACTGTTTTGTTCCGACCCACCCACCACATCGCATCGCCCGCACGCGCTATAACTTTTCGCTTAGTGTTCTTTCTGACTTTTTTCTTTTGGATCGGCTTCTAAGGGTCGTCGCGTGATTTTAAACCTATAATCTTCCTCAAGAGTTGGGCTATAAAATGCAAAAAGATTTTTTCAAATACTACTAGTAGTTCTACAGATTAGCGCGTTCAAACATCAAACTCTTCAGCTTTATTATATTACTAGCTTCTGCCCGCGACTTCGTCCGCGTGAAATTTCTTGTACCCCCACCCCGTCGCGTCGCAACACTTCGTATTCGCTTACCGTTCACTCTGAGTTTTTTTCTTTTTGCTCGGCTCCTAAGGGTCATAGCGTGATGTTAAATAGCCTATAGCCTTCCTCAAGAATTGGGCTATCAAATGCAAAAAGAATTCAAATCTGACCGGTAGTTAAAGAGATTATCGCGTTCAAACAAACTATTCAGCCTTATTATTAGTATAGATAAAAAACTCTATGGCCCATAACTCCTTAATAGGTACCAACTCTTAACATCTTACACACGTGATAACTTTTAAACGAAATATCCGATTGAGATGAAACAAAAAGTATTTTACTTATTTATAAATACTCTTGATAACATAATGCTTAATTTCGATAAAGATTAATATTACGATACATATTTAACGTAGTTTTTTTTTCTTCAGACGATTTAATAATTATTTTGAACACAAAATCGGTTATTGTGATTAAACCATGATAGCTAGATATATGTTCTCGCGGACTTTTTTGTAGGTCTTAATAGGCTCTACAAACCCGTAGTACATCATTTTGTTCTATTGTCAATAGTTTTTGCAGCGCACGCAAAAATAGGTTTTCGATTTTACACCTTGTGTTACAAAATAGCAATTTTATAACGGATCCCTAATTTTGAAAAAAATAAATATAGCCTATAGCCTTCCTCGATAAATGGACTACCCAACACTAAAAGAATCATTCAAATCGGACCAGTAGTTCCAGAGATTAGCGCGTTCAAACAAACAAACAAACAAACAAACTCTGCAGCTTTATAATATTAGTATAGATTAGTATAGATGGGCTGGTTTTTCCAACGCCCGATAATTTTATCGAAGGAATTATAAATTTTGAATTTCTGACAGGTCTTCCATACAAAAACTGTCAGACGTCAATTTTATTCCTCAAATAAAATTATCTGTCGATTGAAAAATCTGCCTTATGTACCTATAGATATGAAAATGAGTGAATGTAATACCACTAACCAAAAAAGAAACAGTGGCACTGCGGGAGCGCCGACGGAATGAAAACTTGAACAATATTACGTGTTTTTTTAATCGTCTTGTCTTTTAAACAAAACACAAACACAATACTTTGCCATCATTCATTAACATATCGGATATACATTAAAACCGAGTACATCCCGAGGACAGCCGAACACATCCGAATGTAGCGCGGTGTCGGTTACGGTAACAGTGTCGCGAGTTCAATGGTTTTTTCCCATCTCAAAAAATGCATAACGCGCCAAAAGTTTTCACTTCAAAAACTGCACTAGGTACTTATATATTTATATACGTGTATATTCCTCCACCAAAGTGCCAGTTATTCTTCATCTTGTTTCTTCATAAATAATAAGAGAATATAAAAAAAAAAAAACTTGCCAACATATACGAGTATTCTTGTATTGATACGTGAGCTATCGATATGACTGAAATGAAACCGTAATAAAAACGTATGTATATTACTTTTATGTTTTACGTAGGTGTATAGCATTTTTATTTTCTGATAGTTTTACGCCTTCAGACCTTATTTCTTTTCTTTTACTTGAATGTTAAAAGAATAAGTCAATCTCATAAAGGTTTACGAATCAAATAACATTATGAATAACAATAACAGACAAAGTTGTCGACATAGCTCACAGAATTAGCAAGCTGAAGTGTCATGGGCCGGCCATATTAGCCGTAGAACCGATGGCCGTTGGAGGAGACCGCGAAAGGGGTAACGTAAGGTGGGACGCCCTCAGGCTAGGTGGAGCGACGGTCTTCGCAGGATAGCTGGTAGCAGCTGGATGAGAGTCGAGTTGAATAGCGTGCAATAGGGGAGGCCTATGTCAAGCAGTGGACTGCTATAGGCTGATGATGATGATGGTTGTTTTGTGTCGGCACTATTTTAAAGAAACTTCCACTAGTATTATATTGAAAGTTTTATGAATGACGTATGCGAAAATGGACCGTCAACCCGAGTTTTCTGATATACGATAGGCCGGCCGATACTTTGAGCATCGTCTCAAGATCGATTAATATCGTTATTAATATATATCGCCTTCAATAAAAGTCTGTTTTAGAATAGGTTCGTACGAAATTATTTATTAAAAGACCATACATAACTTATTGGGGTTAATTTATAAACGATGATTAAAGTTAAGTTACGTTCAAACGTCAAAAATGTATGGTTCAACAGTCGCTCCCAGGAAACAACGGCGAGAACACAACACAACTATATAATAAATCAAAATAAACAAACACTTTACGGTATATTTCTCGTTAGCTAAACTAGCGCAAATATTTTCTCCGAGTTTGGGAAACTCTACAAGCCTTCCTCTCGGGTCGACCACAAGTGCTCTGAAATGCTCCAAACGGGACAAACAATATACGAGAATAATCCCTTAAACTTGTTTATTTATTATTGTTTTAATTAATGGGGCTGTCGTTAATATCTGGGAAGTCATGGTGAAATTATTCAGCGTTAATTGCTCAAATCAGAAAGTATTTTAAGATAATTTCAGAAATTAATCTTGTAGACATTGAATTGCAAAATTAATTTTGAACTATTTCAAAACTTATTAATTTGCTTCTATTTTAATTGGCTGGAACAGCAGATTTAAAAAAAACAGAGAGATAAATTACGTTTTCAGAACCAGGCGGCCATGGATTTTAAATCAATTCTAAAATGCTCTCAGCGATGAAATTGTTTGAAATCAGGACCACATACAAATATTCTTGGAAGTTTTCAAAACATCTTTTAGTAAAGATAATTTATCTAGTCTACTTAATGTAAATTGAATTCCAAACTACACTTATAAAGTTAAGTATTTTCCACTTTAAGAGCTTTATTTGTTAAGATAACAATAATATTATTATTTGTTTACTTCGAGTGAAGTAACTTAAGTCAATTATTTTTCTTTGGATTTTATCGAATGTCTAGACTTTCGAATTTAACAAGTGCACTAAGCACTTGTTAAAATCAACAAGTGCTTAGTAGGTATGTATTTTATATTGCTTTAGGTACATACCATTACATGGTAGGTAATTATGAAACTGTTTCGAAACGACACAATAGCTAATACGTTTTTGTACCATGTTCAAAAATTGTGACTATATACTAGCTATAATGTAGTTAGTTCTGATAATGCATCTATATCATGGAACTATTTACGACATACGGCAATTCCATGTTTTTTGTGTTTCAGAGATCTTGCCAAATGTCTTTGTCTAATCATCCTAATAACTAGAATTAATTATTAATCACTTGTAAATTAATCATTAATATTGTCCACAGCTAATAAAGCTGTCTCCAACGTCTATTACGTTAGAGCGGCTGGACTTCTCTGCGTCGGGCCCCTACGCCTGCGAGATCGCGCTTGAGACGCCTCTCTACTCCAAAGTGTCCAAGATACATGAATTGAATGTCATTGGTGAGTATTGTGAGTAGGGCTGATTTAACCAAAGTCAGATAACTTTTATCAGTGGAATAGAATTAACGTTTGACAACTGTCAGACGTCAATATAAAATAAATTTGGAATTTTTGACAGTTTATCCTTACTAGAACTCTAGTATGGAAAAACTGTCAAAAATTCAAAATTTAATCCATACTAGAACTCTAGTATGGAAAAACTGTCAAAAAATCAAAATTTATTCTAGGTATAAAAGTTTGGTGAAATTCCCCCTTCAAGATATCTTAACACGAACCTATTTCGAACCGCTCCCGCCACAACCCACTCGTCCAATAAGGGCGCAGCTTCTAGAATGATTTAGAAGCCGTGTGAGATACAGACGACACGCACCCTTCAATTTGACATTATCCGTGTGACGTCCGTCAACTGGGCTGCGCACCGAATTTTTTTTTCTCTGTTATACAAGCAGGAAACTTTATCTTCGCCCCAAACCCTATTGTTTTGATATATTTGTGCTACTGGAAATAAAGCACTTACGGTACATTATGTGTGCAAGTTAAAACTTACATTTGAAAGATAGCTTAGGTAGCTAATAGGTAATACGGGCTGGTGTCCGCAACTCCACGTCAATGCGCGTATTTTGCGTACGGAAAGATAGCTTATAAGTAGTAGATTTTGACATTTATAAATGTAAAAATGAAAATGTATAATGTCTAAATGTCTAAATCTACTAAAGATAGTATATAGTAGCTGTGTGAATACTGGGACATGAGAACTTTTGGCGTTGTCTCTGGTATGACAACGTTACGTTAACGTTGGTGATGCTGATGTTATGTCTGTAGTAAAATGCTGAAAGTCT
This sequence comes from Oligia fasciuncula, assembly GCA_963082905.1. Classification (NCBI taxonomy): domain Eukaryota; kingdom Metazoa; phylum Arthropoda; class Insecta; order Lepidoptera; family Noctuidae; genus Oligia; species Oligia fasciuncula. Next base: position 5,731,278 of record OY720395.1, on the reverse strand, counting down.
GAAATGTAGTCATGCACCTTTATTCATAGACATTGCCTGAGGTTAAGTAGTAATTAGCGACTGTTTAACCATACATTGTTGACGTTTAAACGTCACATAACTTTATTAGACGTGTATAGATAAAACCCTTAGTTTATTAATAAAAAGGTAAAAAGCAACTAGTTTTGTTTATAAGTACTATTAATTTGAGGTAGCTTTTCAAGATAATTAATGAAGAATGAACACTTTTTGTTTCCAAATGTAAAAGCATGTGTCAAGAATTTCTCTTAAACAATATCTAACGCTACAAATATTGTTTCAGTACGTCAGAAATTCCGTCCAAAGATAAAAATAAAGCACAAAAAGTTGTCTTCGAGCGATCACCTGGAAGCGACGTGTCAGAGCGCGCCTGCGCACCCGGCGCCCCATCTCACCTGGTTTATAAATAATAACAAGGTAAGAGCTGAAGAAATAAGTAAAAGAAAAACGTCTGTCAGTCGAAGTTACGTAGGTACTTGATTTGAGAATTGTTTTTTTTAGTTGCTGTAACGTCAGTAGATAGTGAAAAGATTTATTAATTAAACCTAGACCTATAAACGTACGTACTTAGGTCGCGCTTTGACTTAGACATTATACTGTCTCTATCTTTTACTTGTAGTTAGACAGTTGAGCGACAGTGACAGGAATAACGCTTAGCTTAAGTTAAGTTAAATAAAGTTTTGGTGTTAGTATCAGAATAGCATGGATATGGAAGAGGTTAGTAGTACATACTCGTATCTTCACCCCGATGTTGGATGTTGACTGCTATACTATACGTGGACCCTTGCATACTCAACTGCAACAACACAACAATTAAACTTTTAACACAATTTCTATTGAACGTGGAATTTCACAGTTTTTTTTCACGCTATTTAGATCTCTGTTTTAGCAGTGATTTCGCTCATTGTCTATTTATCTGCACAAGTAAAAATACCGTACAAAGTTGGATTTAATGCCTTAGACATTAGCGTAGCCTGCTATACTGTATTAGGGTGTTGCAGAAACAAAACATGATAGAAAATTATCAAGAATAAATACAAACAAAATATATTAATGGCTGATTTAACCAAATTCAGATATGTTTTATTCGTAGAATAAAATTGACGTCTGATAGTTCTAGTATGGAAAAACTGTCCAAAATTCAAAATTTATTCTCAGAAAGTGTAAAACTTATTTTATTTATAAAAGAAATTTAGTGTTTGCCCTAAGTTAAAAGATAGAAATATGTTGTTGGAGAAAATGAATCAACAAATCAACTCTGTGTTAATTCTCCAACTGCATTTTGCTGTTGTGTCTGTGATTTACCTATAATCTGAGAGAATAATAACGTGTCATATATAAATATAGCCTACAGAGATATTATAGGCAAGCTATGTGAATATTTGAAACTGGTGGAGTACCCAGCTAAAATGAAGCACGTTTTGTATTAGCCTTTATTGCGAGAATGAAATAGAATACGGAAAAATGGGATTGTACGGCACCCCATTTTTTACATTCTCATATTAGCTGTCTTTTGTTAAAATCACAAACTCATAAGGTAGCTGACTGCTGAAATGTGGTTGTCAAAAAATAACTGGTCGTCCAGGTATTCGTGTATGGTTTCTCAGTTTATTATCTGCCTAGCCTTTTTTTATTATTTATTTATGGATTTAATTCCAAATCCATATCATGATAATATTTACATAATCTATGCTAACATTTAAAATAATAATAATAAGTACATTTATATGAAAATATAAGTAAAATAAACATAAGGCATCAAAAAGTTCGTCCGCATCGCTGTCAACAGGAACAGTGGCCCAAAAGGCTGGCAGCATTGCCACGTTGTATGGCGATGCTAATTCTTTGGCAAAGAAATAGGTCAGCCCTCTGGTCACGTGAAGAGTTGACTAACCGCTTGGCGATATTTATTATATTTATACACAAAGTAAAATAGATACAGATAGGACATACATAAGTAAGTACCTACATAAGTATTGAGTACAGACGCCAGCACATCAAGCTACTACAATCTGTCAAATTTATTTAATAGATTTTCAACTTCATTGCTAAGTCGTAAGGTTCAAAGATGATTGGGATAATTTGACAGTTTCGGGTAGCTTGATGTGCTGGCGTCTGTACAAAGGTACTGCTTATTTCTTAAGAAATTTCTTCCAGCATACCTGCGCAATGAGTAATGAAAAAAAAAATGTAGACTATAACTTTGTGAGAACAAGAAGAGAATAATATTGTCTGTGACTATATTTGTGTCGGCCTCCAGTCGAACCTGATGCAGCTGAATACCAATATCTTACATGGAGCGACTGTCTATCTCATCCCCACAATCCAGTTTCTGGGTTACTCAGTACCGGGTTACCCACTAACTGCCATAAAGACTAGCCCAAAAGTCTGACAACCAAGACTTACCAAGGTACTCGTATATCTGAAGATTTATTATGAGTCGAGTTACGTGTGATTACTTTAATAAAACAACGGAGTGAAAAATTGTAACGACTATAATATTACGCGGCAAAGCGGAAAGAAGAGATTTTGACACACCAGTCATTTGATATTGATATTATATGATTATGAATGTTGCCATTATAAACCATTACTTAACACTCCCTTGGTAAGACTGGTTGTCAGACGACTGTCAAAGATCTAAAAATGACAGCCGGAACCAATGGCTTGAAGTGCTTTCCGAGGCACGGAGAGTTCTCGGTATGACTGGTCACTGATCCTCGAACCGTCCTTCTATCGACACGTGTGGCTGTTGATAAAACTCAAACTCAAAATTTTGTTTCAATAAAAACCATTTACAGGCACTTTTGCATTACTATACTAAGAGAAATAAAATTATTAGATGAAGAATAGAGATTTCTTATGAAATAAGCATCACCGTTGTACCTATTTTTCTGTTCTGTTTTTTTTTCTTGTCTGTTTATGTGTGTGTGTGTACATAAATGGTTAAATAAATAAATATTACTTAGTCACAATGAATATCCTGACATAATATAAAACAAAGTCGCCGAAATATCTGTACGCCCATAACTGCCAAATATCTGTACGCCCATAACTGCCGAATGACTGCAATAAATTGCATAATAATTTTTTGTTGTGTTCGGTATTGCCAGGACATGGTTTGTATGAAAGAAAATTTCGGAAATACGAAGGCCGCTAGTATTTCGTAAAGGACTGTTAAATTGTAGTGAAATAATTGCAAGTTATTTACTCTGTCTTTAAGCTGACAGTAACAAAACGATTACCAAAAGTGAAAACTAATCATCCACGTAATTCTAGAATTTCATGATTAACGTTTATTATTTTGTAATACTACAGTATAAAACGGTTCTTGATATGTCTGAATAACTCCTTAATTATTCAGATATTTCAAGAACCATTATACTACAGTTTCCTTAAATACTACAGGTTTCTGTTTAAGTATTTGTTAGCAAAAATGGTAGAAACAAGAGATACATAATAATTTTGAAACATATTCTGATTCAACTTTGAAAGCATCGGACCTTGAAAACAAACGGAATATTCATGGCTTTTAGTTTAAATTGGATCGATTCTTAATTACTTGATAATGTAATTAAGAATCGTTCAAATTTAAACTAAAAATCCATAAATATTCGGTTGCTAAATACTTAGTCATAATTTTACTCATTGCAATAATTTGAAGCCGCTTTTACCTACGAAATACTACGCTTCAAAAACCCAATCGATTTCAATGAAAATGGTTTATTATTCAAAAACTCGAATCATACCTGTACAGATGATCGAAAGGAATTAATATTTATGAAATCAAACTGTGAATTCAATGTAGTTACTTCATTGAATGATTTTGAATGTTAAAATCATTCAATAGATTTGTTGAAACTTTTCGGATGATTTGATTAGTGAGTGCTTGCAGTTCTTGGCTATGTGGCAGTGAATTCGTTGAATATAATTGTGGAAATCGAGCCTTAGACCAGCATTTAAGAGCGGTTACGTTTACAAAATATCTTATTTAAAAAAAGATAACCGGAAATCTGTTTCTATGGAAAATTAAAATTTTGCTGTAACACTATTTTTCAGAAGCCCGAAAGTCTGACAACCAGACTTACCAAGGGGTATCGCATTACCCAGTAACTGGGTTGTGGAGGTCAGATAGGCAGTCGCTTCATGTAAAATACTGGTATTCAGCTGCATCCGGTTAGACTGGAAGCCGACCCCAACATAGTTGGGAAAAGGCTAGGCAGATGATGATGATCAAATAGGTATAATAGGTACTGCTAGGTATTGGCCTCCTTTCTCTTCTACCAGTCGGCATAAATCCTAGTAAATAATAAATGATTAATATTGATTTGCCAAAATATCATCAATCTTACACTAGTATTACATTAGAAGGTAGATAACAATCAAACACAATCAGCCTATAATGTTCGCACTTCTAATAATACACCGTAATAATAATATATCGTAATACACCACGCGGGCCCAGTGCGGGTTGGTGGATGTCACATGTCTTCGATTTTGTGATTTTAGGACATGCCAGTTTCCTCACGATGTTTTCCTACACCGTTTTGAGAGCAGTGGTGATGAAATAATTTACACAAAGTAAAGCGCCTGCCTGGGTTCGAACCTACGACCGATTCGTAAGTCGCGGCCGTTACCACTGGGCCACCACTGCTCACCTTTATATTTACCCAGGAAAGGACATGGTGGGATGTATTTTCAGATATTTCAATAAGATAAATAATTATGATTGTTCCAAAAGTGGTTCGACCAAACCAACACCACACAGTTTTACTATTCAGTATTGCATATTATTGCTATATAATAATGTATATTCTAAAACATCACGTAAATTGTTCCCTTGAGATTTCAAGAGCAATAGATTTAAAGACCGATTCTCCCTGACCTCCATACTACAAAATAAACTGAACGAATATTTCGGGACATCGCCAAGCGGTTGGTTGACTCTTCACGTGACCAGAGGGTTGGCCTATTTTTAGCCCAAAGAATAAGCATTGCCATCCAACGTGGTAATGCTGCCAGCCTTTTGAGCACTTATGCCATTGACAGCGATGCGGACGAATTTTTTTATGCCCAAAGAGCTCCTGTCTTTTTCTTTTCCTTTTTTATATACTTGTATATACTATATAATATGTATATTTTAGTGTTAAATTGTATGTAAATAAATAAACTGTACTTTAAATTACAATCAATGAATTTTCTAGACTTCTGTGTATGCAAGAACATACAATTACAACAGAAAACAGGTGACAGGAATACATGTAATAATTGTTTTGGATAATTACACGAATACCTACAACATACGGGCATTTATAAAACGACAACATACCTAATTAAAAAGCACGCCATGTCACTTTAGTCAACACTGTAATTTGAGAGAATTCTTCAATATATTATTCTGTCCCACACCCACTGCTAGTAGCCAATTTAATTAGCACGTGTTAGCATAATTAATTGTCTATCTTTTTACATAACGTAAAAGTAAAGTTTCTAAAAGCCAAGCCACAGTTTCACTACCCTACTTTCACGAACTCCACTCACCTATCACCTAAATATTCTAGTAACATTTCAGCGTTGAACGTGGAACTGTCGACAGTCGACATCGCCTGAAATGTTCCATTAAACTGTCAATAAGTGACCTCTGACAGTAAATTGAGCCATCAACTGGACGTGGTGACTAGTGTGAACGCGTTATTGGTGGCAATAACTGTCAGATGGAGAACTGTGTAGACTGTGCTTTAGGGAGAAGGCGAGGATGTTGTAGGTATGATTCAAAGCGGGTCATGGGAACTGAAGGGTTGGCTCTCAGGCCGTATGTTTAGCTCATTTATTTATTAAGCAAGCCACATCAACGACTATTTACAAGGATAGTAACAATAGGTAATCACGAGTCTTCAATACTGTGTAAATAATCTATATATATAAAATCCAAAGTCCTGACTGACTGACTGATATATCAACGCACAGCCTAAACCGCTAGTCCTAGAGACATGAAATTTGGAGAGTGTGTTCTTTGTGAAGAGTAGGTATCCACTAAGAAAGGGTTTTCTAAATTCCACCCCTAAGAGGGTGAAATTTCACGCGGACGAAGTCGCGGGCGGAAGCTAGTCACTTATAAGCAATAAAATTACCAATTAAGATAAGGTTAAAAAATAAATGTAAAAATTATACATTTCGTCACATGGCACTAGAACAATACATACATACATAAACTTACACCTACTTCCTATGAGACTGAAACTACAGAATGCCACCTGCTACGATCTTTACATACTCCTTTTGCGTCGTTTACGTTCATACATCTGGTCATACACACATGCAGGTTGGTTCACTACGCACCTGACCTTTCTGAAGAACATCACCAATAATGTCACTATAATATGTCCTCCTAGGGCGCCCCAGGAGAATCATACAAATCACAATAAAATACTCATTACTTTTTCTGGCGTTTTGATAAGTTGTTTTTTATTTAACAAGTCAGAAAATAGTAGATTGTTTGAAAAGGGAGCAAACAACTATTTTGAAGGCGAACGTGTTTCTTTGAATCCAGAACGGAGCGAAGGATTCTAAAGTAGAATCCCAAGCGTAGCAAGGGATTAAAGAGCTATTTTAGTCCCTGTAAGAAGAATACACTAGCTCTTTTTGTATAGATGCGATAAAAATAAATATATGACACTTTTATATTTCACCGCTAAAACTTGCACAAGGTAACAAAAACTTGAACAGGGTTTGTTTAGATTTTCGTAAGATACGCTGCATCCAGTTAGACTGGAAGCCAAACCCAACATAGTTGGGAAAAGGCTAGGCAGAATATGATGAAGATACTTTTGAAACAGACCATAATATGTAAAAGTATCCGATTTGTACGTACCTACTAGTATATCGATTGACAGATCCATCAATAATTACTAACTGCTGTATAAACCAGATTGTAAAGGGTATCGCGTGCTTAGTGATATTAACCTTGGTGCGTGGCCAAAGGAAACGCTTAGCTACACTAAGTGCTTGGCCAGACTGCAAACGCGGGCGCGGGGCGGGTGCGGTGCGGCGTTCTCAAACATAAGAACTTCATTTGAGAGTCCATAGTGGACACGCGGGCGCGGTGAACGGCGCGGTGAGCGGCGCGGGTTGCTTGGCACGGGGAGCGCGCGGACAACTCACGTCATAGCTCGTTTATACAAGTGGCCACAGTGAGTGCGCGGGCGGGCCCGGGGTTTCCGACTAACTATTTTGAGCTTTTTTCTAGTAAAAATAAGTTGTCATCATCCATATTATATTTTGACAAACACTGGACACGACAACGCTCAGAACCAAGCCGCGTTCGACTGCAGACAGGCAGATCGCGCGCATTCCCGCACCTTCGCCGCTCCCCGCCCCGCGCTGCCAGTCTGGCCAAGCACTAAGAACGGCTAAGTTTGAGGCTGACCGTTTCCGAAAGAAATAATATCATTATGTAGTATTTATGGTTGCCTTTGCTTAGGGTTCAGTATGGAACACGTTTTCTCCTACTAAGATGAGAAGTTCATCATCATAATCAGCCAATAATGTCCCCACTGCTGGGACACAGGCCTCCTCTGTTCGAGAGGGAGAAGGCTGTAATCTACTACGCGGGCCCAGTGCGGCACGGTAGATGTCACGTGTCTTAGAATTTTTGGTTCTAGGACATGCCCTGACTATGTTTTCGTTCACCGTTTTGAGAGCAGTTGTCAAGAAGTGTTTATTTATGAGATAGGTATTATTAGATCAAAATATTACTTTTACAAGGTCTAATTGGAATAACTGAAAACCCCTTAAGGGGCCATTGTACGAAGGAGGTGGCGGGATGGCTGAGGGAGAGAGCCTCCCGTCCCAGCCGCCGCGAGAGACGCTCCGGGCGTCGGGAGCCGCGTGACGACTCCCGGCCAATCGTAGGCGGTCCCACTTTCGGTCTTTAAAAATAAAACAAAAGCTAAAAGTATTGGCAACTTTGTGAATATTTTAGTTATAGCGGATTTTCAGGCTGCTTCCAAAATAACGCGGACGAAAATAAAGCCATTAATTAATGAGTAGTTTTACTTCAATTGCTATGACGGAGGAGCGGCTCATTTATTCAAGTTATTTATAGAACTCTGCCTTAATTAAATGGTTTTAGTTGTTATGTAAATTAAGCCTGTTTTGACGTTTTTGTCTTACTTCTTTGATCTTACATAAAACATCAAGCCTCTTGTTGGTTTTATCTTGTTACTTTCATATAAATAATTGATTATTTTTATTTCCTTAATAACATTCACATTGCGCCTCAAGTGGAGTTTGGTAGGACATCTAGTTAGACGAGGATATGGCCGATGAAGTAAAGCAGTGACTGAATGGTGGCCAAGGTTAGGCCAAAGGAACCAGGGCCGTCCAAAAGCGCGTTGGGTTCATTATATTGTCAAAGTCGCGAAACACCTGATGAGGGACGCAAGGGACCGGGAAGTATGGCAGTAAAAACGGGGAGGCCTGTACTCAGTGGGTGATTTCGGGCATACGTGTGATAAATTAAAAAAAAAAAAACGAAGACATGTGACATCTGCCAATCCGCACTGGGCCCGCGTGGTGGATTACGGTCCACCCCCTCTCACCGAGTGGAGGCCTGTGTCCCAGCAGTGGGAACATTATAGGCTGATTATGGTTATGGTGTGATACATCTAAATTATATTTTTAAATATTTTTATAAAAAAACATGTTTCAACATTCTTATTATCTAAAGTGAGGGTGGGTTGTTTCACGTCCACTTAATGCGAGCATATACATCAAAAATGGCGCTAACTATCGTCAAACCCAAAAAGCGTTGTTTCACAAAATTATTGATATTACGTTAACGAACCGTTTGAAACAACCGGCCCTTAGCCTTTCAGATGTATTACTAAGTCGACAACATCACACATCAACAACAAAGTCTTTATTTTTACATTGAAATCCTATCCCCGATGGCTTACCTACTTGGCATAAATTGACGAACCTCGACGTTAGCAAGATGTTTCTGCAAAAATATGATTCCCTCGTTAGAGCGCATTTGAGATTACTTAGCGAGAGCTCTTTATTTTGTCATTAGGGTTGATTTTACCAAAGCCAGCAGGCCAATTCCCGTAATTAAAAACGTACAAAATCTTGTCTCAAACTCATCTCAGCGACTATCAATGTCAAAAACATGTCAAAAATGTAGGGACATTAGAAATAGATATTTTTACAGATTAAAACTGATATCAGACTATGAATGTTTTTAAAATTACGAGAATTGCCCCACAGATATCTTTATCTGTGGAATAAAATTGACGTCTAGTATGGAAAAACTGTCAAAAATTCAAAATTTATTATCAGGATAAGACTTATTCCAGGTATAAAAGTTTGGCGAAATTCGCCTTAAATGGCATGAGTTTTGCACATTAAAATTACTTAGAGATAAAATCATCATAGTGACCACATTGGTGATGTTCTTCAGAAAGATCAGGTGTCAGTCCTCATAACTGGCGTGCCTGTAGATGTATGAACGTAAACGAGGAGTATGTAAGGTGGCGTTCTGTAGTTTCTAGGAATGCGTGGTGGAAATGGGTCTATAAACACCTTGTATAAAACTTCTTCCTAAACGCTTTTTCTTTCTCAACAGGTAGACGAAAGCCACACTATTCCGTTTGGGACGATGAAGGTCCATCGTCACCACCACGGTATCCCACTGTCAATGACCAACACGTCACTGCACTTCCCGCTGACCAACCTGCAGCTGTATCCCAACAAGACCGTGGACATCACCTGCCTGAGCACCATACCTAGTTACGCTAGCATGGGTGAGGGGTTCGCTGATGTGCAGAATAGTACTGTTACAGGTATGTAAAATAAATAAATAATTAGCTCGTATTGACCCATTGCAGGGTAAAAAAACCCCTGCGGTGAAATTTTTCTTCAGTTATACAGGGTTATTTTTTTAAGACCAGCCAAATTTAAGGGTGTTGTACAGACCATCAAAATGAACAATTTTGACCATGGGACCAACATCGTAATCGCAAATAAAATTTCAGCCGTTCCATATGTTTAGGTCGAGTAGGTATTGAAGTTTTGTAAGGGACAGTTGATAAATTTTTCGCCATTACGATATTGATCCCATGGAGAAATTTGTTAATTTTGATACACCCTTAAATTTGGCTGGTCTTTGAAAAATAACCTTGTATAAAAACAGCTGTTTCTTACAAAACTGCAATACCTTACCTACGCAGTCAAAATGTATGGAAAAGCTGTTTTTTTTTAATAACCTTAGAAAAAATATAAGTAAAGCCCGTTGCTCACGACATAGTTTCTTTACGGTACGTCGTGTTAACCGCGCCGTAGAAAAATCGTGTGAGCTAGTAGGTATATGCGCATACAGCGACGACACCGTGCCGTAATGCCACCGTGTCTGTCAACAAGCTTCAATAGTAATACATACAGCACTGATGACTGTGCCTAGACACGGCGAATCAACCATAGTTTTTCACGGCAAGAGAAACATGTGTGTGCAACGGGTTAGATCCGTTTTCGATTCTCATTTTGCAAGTGTAACCACACTATCACTTTTTTATGGATTATATTTTTAAATACGTCACTTGCATTAATTATTTCACAAACATAAAATACATTATTATAAAGATGTTTTACTTTAAAATACCGGTGGCAGTATTTAACATCAATCCCTGTTAAAATACTAGTACTCTGAATGTTTCCCCTCCAAAAATAAAATTCCAGAATGTGACTATGTATTTTGTATTCAAGGCATACTTTTCGCCGCTAGGGAAATAAAACAAGGGTGTGCGTTAATCGATTTACGTCACTCTTAATTCGAAACGTATCTAATCAAAATTCGATCACGTGTGACAAATTCGAATTAGATACGTCACTGGAGGCATGTCAATATATCAGACGACAGAAGGGTTGATTGTAAAAACAATACAGGTATCTTTTATATTTGTTTAAACGTAAGATGAAAAAGCTGAAAACTTGCCTACCTAAGGAGCAAGCGAAAAACATACTTAGGAAATATTCTAGTAAAAAATTTCAACCAGGGAATCATAACGGTTGAAGCACCCCTCAAAATTAAGTCCTGAGACAACCTCCAGGTTAAATTATCCTCGTTTCCAGCGGTGAAAAATTTCCGTCATCATTTTGGTTTTAAAAACGTTTTTCTTTTTCAGTCAACGTGGTTCGGATCGAACCAGCGCCAACTCAGCTGCCCGTCAAAATCGTTAGTTCCCAACTAAATTTATCGGCTCGGTGTCATGTAGAACGTGTATTGGTTGTTTTAGTCATATTTGTGTGCCATATTTACTCCTAAACTCGGATGTGACGTATATACATTATTGTAACATAACATCTGTCAAATTTGTTCTCATGTAATGTAAGGTAACATCGGCTTTGTAAAGCCGCGTAGTAAACGTTTCATAAAGGCTGATCCATATTATTACGGGGGCAGGTTGGGCTAACGCGCGGTGGTTCCAAATGAGTTCAATTCGCCGCAGATTGCGTTGCATTAAAACCCGAGCATTAATATGTGGAAGGCCTTTATAACGTATGCACATCAACTCCTGATATTTGATATTCGCAATGTCGCCACAAGCGAATGTTACTAGTACGTATTTTATGAGCTTAGTAATGTATAGTACGGTAACTGGGTACATAAAATATAGTTTGTTGTGAGGAGTGAATTGACTGTGGTGCTAAAATGCTGAAATTATTATGATTTCATGTGTGTCAGTATTATGTTTCTGGAAAATAAATTTTGTAATTGAAATTGAAGAGTCAGTTTAGTTTTTTATTCGTATTACAAAGCACACAGACCACTTTTATAATAAAATATTTAGTTTTTAAAATTCCGATCGATATTTTTCATTCGAGAAACAGCCAGCGTTCGATTGCGTGCGACTAATAACTTGTTTCGTGCGTTACAATTTGACAGGTGTTATAAAAAAAATATGAAGAAACATGTCGATATTAATCTATTTTTAATTGGTGTAATACAACGTAAGGATTTCAGTAGAATATTGTTTGGCCCATTATTTTAAAAACACTGTCTTCTTTTATTTTGGCCTTCATCGCAACGCTGCGGCTATTTCAAACAGACGTAGGTACCAATTTGGATAAAATACATTTATATTTATATTTTACAGACCAAGCAAATTATTGAGATAAAATGGTGATTTTACCAACAATTTCATTCTAATTTTCCAAACAATAAACTTTGGTAACAACTCGATTGGCGGCAATAGTCGCCCGAATTCGCTTAATCGCTATTAAAATCTGTTCAAATAACTTTAAATGACGCGATTCCCTTTAATTTGATCAATGTTGGTTATAATCATAATAGGGACGTTTAAAATAAATCCCTTCAAAATAAAGGACCCGAGGCAACGTTTATTTGAGTCGCCAATATCATTATGGGCTGCTCTTATGAATAATAGCAAGAAAGGATTCTGAAACTTCGCTTCCTTCATGCTGAATGTTGTACTCTAAATTCCTTTGAATGACATTTTTATTATACATCTGGTTAATAAAGATTATCTACAAAATCTAAAATCATAACCCGTGTTTTATATACAAGCATACATAGACGCATAAACTATACAGCGAACAATAAAAGCAAGCACTGAACGTTACTGGGCGCCAGCTAATGGTATTATTTAACGTAAAAAATACAACGCGAATTGAACATGGAATAAATGTGAATTTTATATCAAACTTTATTGCCATGTTATTTTTAACAGCACGTTTTAATTATGTTCAGGCGATTTTGAAAAAGAAACGACCAAACGTTTGTCCATTTATGTTTTACAAGATGGCTGACATTTTCGACGCGGTTTTACTTTTTGATTTAATCTTTATCGATGAGCTTCTCAGCGCTTCTTTGTATCCTTTGTATATTTACCTTTTAACTTATGTATGCGCAATTATGAGACTGAATTAGAAAGTTAGATATGTAAATGACCCGATTTGACACCCACCTATCAATTGCTAGAGAGCCCATGTCCATTTTGTAATATAATATAATGTAATGGCTAAGCCAGAGACAGTAAAAGCGTGTAACGAGTCATACATTATGAGTAATTGCGTGACTTTATAAATGAATGCATTGGCTTTTACATATCAGTAGAAAATTGTATCTAAACGTGAGTGATCTTTTTGTGTTTTCTTATTTATAAACTAAGATAATTGTGGAATTCTTGAACATAGACTCGTAAAAAATTGTAAATAAAAACTAAATAAAAATCAAAGGTAGATAAATGAAAATACTTTATTTCCCGATGTCTGATATATTTGTGTTCTGCTTGTAGAGTAGAGTACTTATGTTTTTTAAAAGTCTTTGTGGTTTCACCTAGTAAAGTATAACTTTCAACAATTAGTTCATTAATATCTGTTTTTATTTATTATGAGTTTGGTTTTATAGAAAATTGTAAGGTTTGAAATCTCTACCTAGATTGACAAATCAATCAAAAATATACTCATTCATTGTAGACAATGTAAAAAATTAAGATAAAAAAATATGATTTAACACACATTGCGACAAAGTCAATTGTTTTTTTAAAAATCTCGACAAAGTGAAAAGTGAATTTGAATCGAAATGACTATGATGCTCGCGAGTACATGATATGGTGGATAAGACATCGCGCAATAAATGCCTCTATGTGGAACCTCTCATCAAAACTACAGAATGTTATTAAAAAGCTATTAGCCTAGAGATTACGTTAACTAAGAGCTATATGCTAATAAGCCTGACGGTTATTTCATTATTCATGAGGTATATGAATAATCTAAGGCACCTCTTGTCTTATTATAATGATATAATAAGACAAGAGCAAATCAGCAAACATAGCATTAGCTCTAGTAAAATAAGTTAATATATGACACATATAATTATTATTTTTTACACTGAAAGTTGTTTCTTGTTCGTCTCTCAAAATATTCCGCATATAACTACGAGTATATTTACACAATCGTGTAATCCTAGCTAGCAAAGACAAAGCCGTGTGAAAGCTCTGTGCGACGCATAGTGTCCATTCGAGTAGACACACTTAACACTAAGTCGTTGAGTAGTAGATTAATATGAATTAGTATTTCATTTAAGAGCGTTTACGCCGTACGGCATTTCATACAAACTTTCAAGCCCTTGTTTTTCGAAATAAATTAACCGATTTTCATGAAACTTTATACGCATAAGTAGGATACAAAAGTCTAAAAAGTTACATAAGAACATTTGACACAAACGAATAAGTACCTACCTACATGATTTGCGAATTTTCTTTTTTTTTAACAACTCCTAGAATTGATGCACTGACGGCGTCATATGCAAGAACGCATTATCTTGACGGCCGGCCGGACTGTAGGTAGGTACTCATATCGATACGAAAAGATCAAGAAAAAGAAGGTACTTACTTTTAAAGGTAATGTATAAGAAGAGAACTCGCCACCCCACACACTTACTTTATCAAGAGTCTAGAGTTCTAACGGTGCGCAAACTATACATACTGGCCACTGTCCTTAAATTTCACAAAACTTCGCACCTTGTTATTCTTAACGACAATCGTTCACTAAGAAGATGCAAATGGAAAAGACCAACCTGCAAGCTGAGTTTTGCTTTCATGGGCCCTCACCTATACCCAAAAATAAATAAAGAATTGAATATCTTAAACTCGACTAGACATGTGTGTAAGAAAATCGTAACTAATTGGCTGCTAGATTTGGATTATTTGAAAACTGAAAGTATAATCACTATTGGCTGAATCAAAACACACATAAACACATCATAACACTCACTCTCTCACAACACTCCCATTACACTTACACTACTCACTATACTCAACATAAACATCCCTTTCATTTCATTTTTTTTTCATAACATGCACACAACTATTTCCGTAAGCTGAATCTACTTATTACCTATATGTACTTATTTATTAGTCTGAATAAACTACAGCTAATCCAAACATTGTGATGAAAGAGACTGGACCTCACGACACAGGGTATCCTAGTGTGGGGTCCAGTGTTACTCGAAACCAGAATGTAAAGCTTTTTTTTGTGATTAAATAAATTATTATTAAATTATTATTATTATCAATATAATTTAATAAAATCACATAAACTTAGATTATAAAAAAATATTTTCAAACTATTGTATGCCTAACATGGTGGAGCAGTGCAAACGCACACCAAAACTCAATACCAACAACTTTGTAACCACTGTCTCACAATAAAGATCTTTAACTTTGACTTTATTCCCAAAATCAAATGTGTTCTGTCAATCGATTTATCAATTTAAAACGTCACTATTACTCGTTTGCCAGCTTCAGCACCAACAATAGTTGACAGAATCACGTTTCAGCGTTACTTTAACAAAGATCTATTTAAATTCTTCAATCTGCAACTGCACTTTATATTTCAGTAGGTATAGTGCTATCCACTCCCAGTAGTCGCTCAGTAGTGAAATCCGTGTTAGCGTAGACAAAGCCGGGCCGGAGCGTTGTGGGACGTGTGGTGTTAGCCCGTGTCTGCATACAGTGCACAGTGAGGCACACGACGAGTCGCCTAATGATCTAGCAATCATTGCGCTCTCGATTGTATCATATGCGGCCAGTATTCTGAAGGGACGAATTTAGAACTATTTTCGGAACACGTGATTATTTGAAATACGTTTTAAGCCTTGAATAAAAAGGTTTGATGCAACAATAATGATCAGATTAAATACACGTTTCATGCACAGCATACATAATTTTCACATAAATTCAAGGCAAATTATTGGCATATTTTTGCAATGGCATTTGCTTACAACCATGTAGGAGGCATGTTGCACGATGGAATATTTTATTAATGAGAATATTTAGGAGCAATTGTGTAACAAAAACATATCATGATTAGGAGTGAGTATTTATAAACAATTTTATAAATGTTGTCAATATGGAGAGGCTTACATATCGTTCGGTTCGTATCGTAAATGTTTAACATTGATTAATTAACTGTATCTCAATGTTTTCTAAAGCCAAACTAAAAGGTTCTAGAAACAAGATTAAATGTATTGTATAGATAATCTGAATGATTTAATTTCTGAACATAATCTCGTAATTAGCAAAGCTTAAAGCGTAAATAAGGTAGATAATTATAATGTGTGTAAAACTTATAAAATTAATGTAAGTAAATGCTAATTTATGTAAGCTAATAAACATTATGTGGAATATTGTCAATGGAAAATAATTACTGTGTTTACTCTTAATATTTTATTGACTTTTTTTGTTCAATGTCAGTAGTGTCGAATTTCGTAAACAACTCGCTCGATGTTATGTTAGAGTTTATATTTCAAATGTAGGTACATATATAGCTGATTTCCAAGAAACCTGGGATATAATATGTAACTATGTGCTGTATGACGTCATACAAAATACTTAAATTTCCTAGTTATTAAAAAAACAGATTTGGAACAGGAAATGTGGATCTAAGACAATATAACTCTCCTCATTTTTGATAATATGCTATACATTTAAAACTTCATTGGTATAATTTTCAGTCATTAAAACATTGAAAATGCAATTTTAATCTCCACCAAAAGTAAAATTTCGTTAAAAGTCAAACGAAATCCCGAACCTCTGCTTTCCAAAGTAATACCAAAGGTCATTATCGGAATGATACTGTGGATAAATGAAACCAATTACAATGGAGATTAAATTAAAGATTCCAATCAGTTCCCAGTTTCCGCGAATAAAATACAATCCCGTTGAAAAATAGGTTGACAATTCTGTGGATTTAAAGATAATAAACAATCCCCCTTACTAATAAACGTTGTATAAACGTTGTGTGTTGTAACGTTGTGTATAGTTACACAACGCTTTGTCTTCTTCTTTAGCAAGTAATTTTTTTGTCGACTGAAAGAGCGAAATCGGTGTGTAACTATTCATCTGATATAATACGTTTATTAGTAAGGGGGTAGATGTTTAATTTAAGAACATGTTAAGGTGTATTCACATCCTAAAATAGTACATTACTATACGCGTGAGTTAAGAGCGAGGCGAGGGTGCTAAACGCCGTGTATTAATATACTACTTAAGTCACACGTAACGTATACTATTTTATAGCTCGTGTGACCTAAACCCGCGCTTAAGTCACGCTTGTCCGTGTAAAAATAAACTAAGTCACAGAAAAGTGTGACATATAAGTGGGACTTTAGGTCATAAAGTGCTATAAGACAATATTGTCTATACTATTTTGACTACAGTTGCGAGAACATCGTGTCGTGTTTAATCAAAATGAGTACACGACCGCTGTTTTTTTTCTTTTTTTTTTGTGATAATAATATGGTACTAATCTCACGTCCCCTATTTTTTGGCTACGAACAATTTACTTAAGTTATAAAAAACGGGCCGCAGTACCACAAGGGTAAATACAACTAGACATATTTACTTACTGAGCAACCACTGATAAAAATTCCTCAAATTTTCCTCTCGCCAACGGTTCGGAATAAAATTACGACGATCACTGGAATATAAGTCGATTTGTCTGTCTCTAGAGATTCTCTAGTCTACATTGTTTATGTTCACTCCTGTGACTTCACATAACTTAGAAACTGCATTGAAATCAAAAGATAATTTACTGTATTTTCTATATTGACGATGTAATTCATGCAGGCTATCGATGTCTTCCTTATTGCTATACACTCTTTATATAAACTTTAAGTCCTATTGTAAGTTAGATTTTATATCGTAATAGTTTTAATGGATTTACTGAGAAATCGGATATTTCTTTGATCCTAGATATATCCAGCACCCTAATTGCGTAACACACTTTCACAATCCGAGGGTTTGACAAAAATTCCTAATCCATTGCTTCATTTGTTTGAAAAATTTGTCTACTCGATAATGTAAATAACGCAATGAACGTAGCTGAACTGTCAAAATAAAAGGCATTGCGATCGATTGCCATTGTTTGTGTGTTATGCAATTAGCCCGCAGTCTTGGTTGCTTCATAGTGATTGCCACTAATGAGACTATTCAGTGTTGTCAATTACGCATCATTGTAAACAAAAAACATTGCGTAATGATAGTTTTTATAATTCATATAATTTACCCTCCCTCTAGAATAAATTGAATGTATATAAATGTGAGATGTATATTTCGAATGTAACTTACTTGTGAAGATATTTTATTCGATTCACTGTAGAACCTAACTTCCTCGACCATTTTATTTAAGGGTTAAGAAATATTACACGGAGAAGTATTACAAAAAGTATACTGTTTCATACAGTGCTCTTGAAATGTGAGTATTGTTAGAGCCAACAAGATGGTGTAAAGCCTCTTTTTATATTCCATTTTTATTATTCTTGATTTAAAATATCTTCCATCTTCTTTTGTTTTTTACCTCTTTATGTGACTTCTTATGTGGCACAAACAAAAGCTAAATGAACATTTTATAATATTGCATGTTTGTTTGCATAAGTCACTACGTCTAACAAAAGTGTTGCCGAAACCAGGAAATGAACCAGGAACCTTTAGGCCGTCCGCTGCGTTACGCGGGGTGCACGGAGCGGGCGCCCGCGCGGGCGTGCTGTTTTCTATTATGCGCGTGCGACGGGAAACCCGCCTCACGCAGCGCTGCTCTAAGGATAGGCCTTAGTTCTAACAGAGCAGATTCTGAAAATCAGATATGAAATAACTCTACCACACTCTGAGCATAATAATAAATCATTCATGCGTCATATTACTCTCACCAATTAAACCAAAGGTACATCTATTCTCCGTGCAATATATCCGAGCCCTTAGACAAGAACGCACTAGGCAGTTTAACTACTGTAAACATACCTATCTGTAAACCGTACTGCCCTGTGACTGGTTTTTTGTTTTTGTTTTTCAATTGCATTCATCTTATCATAATAAGTGGAAAAGCGGAGTTCACCTAACACAAGTATCTTCTTGCTTAAGGTGATCTCCAACTCATGTGTTTAATTGCAATAAACATTTTTTTTTCGGCAACGTTACCTACTGTATTTAGAGATTGGTTGACGCGGTTTTCTTGCCCAGTGCGTTTCTCCTTAGTCCTTCTAAGTTGAATTCAAACACTTATGTGTTAGTTGAGTCGATAGTAGTTAATGAATAAATGTTATTATATCGTGTGTTTCGTGTAACAGTCTGTTGCGCTGAATTTGTATGGAAAATTATGTCTAATATTTACAAGATGTGAAATTTTATCTCTTTATAATATAAATGTATTACACGTTGGTTTACACATAATGATATCTTGTTTTATTTTTCCCTATAGCCTTGTAACTTGATATATAGATTTCTTGGACGCCAAAGTTTGAAAAACTCAACGTTGCGTCTTCCATCCTTCATTTATATTCTAGCTTTAAACACTGCCACTGTCTTCTTGTATCTGTAAATCCGTGGATTTGGATCGCATTCTTTTGAGATTTAGCCTTACGATTGTGGTCGGGAGACGACTTTTCAATTTGCTGAAATAATACAGTTTGTTTCATTTTCCATTATGAAAACATAATGGAAAATGAAACAAACTTAATGGATATTATTTGCATAGCTAATGAATTCACGTTAGACTGCACATTTGTAAAATGTTTAAACAATTATTTCGTACATAGTTGCAAATTAAATCAAATGCAAATACTGACTAAGGTTTGAATGCAAAAACAAAATAAATACGCGTTCGCTCTGTGGCGCAAGTAGTGCCTAGACAAACTTGGTGAGAAAACTAACACCATTAAGTATTCCCGTCTTCTTTGCGATAACACAGCGGACGGAGCTACTTCGCCGGCCGTCCTAAAATATCAGTTCACTCAAGGCAATTTTAAAGGATAGTGAAAAGTTTATGTTCGCAAACTACGAAACTGTGATTTTCTGTTTATGATATTATTGACAAGATGTTTCCATTTTTTCAGACTGACGACATAACCGTATACAGAACTGACGACCTACCTACTGAAAACTTCACTCTTCTTGAATATATGTATAGGGATAGGGATGGAAGTATTTATTTATGTATTTGGAACTCCAACAAAGGATAAACATATTATACAATATATAGATCACAATAATAAGAAAGGTTCTTTTACGTGTGCTCCTTCAATTACAGAAGACACAGCATGTATATATAACAAGATGTAAACACGATAATAATTTAAATAGAGAAAATAAACTATGAATGAAGAATATAAATGACAAAATTTGAGGAAAAGATAAAAAATAAACAAGTCAAGATTGACCATTCATAATTATTACAGTGCAGTGGTGTAAACAGGTTATAAGTAAAAATAAAGAAAGTATACCGAATATCATAATTTCATTATGAACGTCGAAAAAATTAACAACAACACAGAGAACGACTTAAATTCCTTATATTTCAAAACTTTGAGACAAAATTTGATACTTTCTTAAAAAATTACGAATCGTATTAAAAACAAATCTTATTGCCCCTATTCGGATATCTATGGTCCCTATTATAAATAAACAAGCAGTTCGAAACTCTAAACGATGTCGCTTAACTAAATCAAAGCTCTAAGTAAGAGTTAACAGACTCTAAAACAACTTAACTGTCGGACGTTTTAGCTACAAAATGAAGGAATAAAAGGACGGAATTGTGTTTTAACTAAATAGCCTTTTTTAATGCAGACAGTAAAGAACATTGCGAGAGAGAAGTTAATAAAATAGTTAGAAACTTTTCGCGACCCATTTGACGATAAACGTTGGCCGACCTACGGCCGTTTACAACACCCGAGGGCTTAACTCATTACCCAACTTTTAAAACGAGTGTACCACTTGAGCAGGTTACACAGGGACAGACCTATTATACTGAGAGAAAGGCACATTTCTAAGGAAAAGTTTGATGGCCTACATTAATAGTTTCCGAAATGGTTCGCGTTTAGGAGCTTTGGAAGAAATAAATCCAAAACAATTGAGAGTCGAACAGTAAAGTTGGTACTTCGCGTCGTTAACTCGCGCTCGGCCGACCTTCATCGACGACCGTCCCGGCAGATTTGAACTGATATAAACACTCGTATTTTGTGAGATTTGGTCTATAGGATAATGTTGGGGATCAGTCAAGAGCGTTCGGAGGGCAAATTGTGTCTTTTGTTTTTATGCCTCGGCTCGACTCGGCGAAAATCTTGTTATACCCAATGTTATGGAGTTTTTGTATTCACTACGCACCCGTGTGGACCGAGGAAAGAACTGTATTTATATTTGGAAATTGCAAAATATTGAATGTATCAGGAAAGAGGATATGGTTTTTTCTGAGAAGTGTATTAAGGGCAATAGAGCGACGGCTTTGCCTCCTAATAGAGTAGCTCATAAAAAGTTACGCTCATGCTCCCCATTCTGAGTTAAAGACATACCTATTCGATCGAATAAGAGCCATAATAGATAATGTTTGCTCAATTTTTCCTGATACGTTGCTCAATTTGGTTTCTGCTCAAATCGCATTGATGAAACACTTTATATTCACAGTTTAGTGTTAAACTTCAGTAATTCACCTGAAAACTTCAGCTAGACTAAACTAATAACAAGGCTACCCACCTATTGCTGAAAAAATCTTATATCCAACATACTATACTATATCAAAAAAACAAAACTGTATTTGAATATCAAAAAGCAATCTAAACTTCCAAATTCGCAGTGAAAATTCAGAGAAAAGTATCAAAACTTTTAAATTAAACAAACGTATAGGAGCATATTGGTTTTCGTAGAAACCATACGGTCGTTAATAAAAAGATCCAAAATGTGAGATTGAACCTACTCGGCTCGAATTTCAAAATGGGTTCTTTGCCAATCACGAGACCAGTGATTACTGGCTGATAAAACATGCGAGTGAATGCGCCGCGTTAGTTTATTTACCACAGAGTGCCAATAAGTGAACTGAGTCGGGAGATTGGAACGAGGCAGCTCTAGTTTGGTTGGAGACGAGACGACGTTTTCTTTTAAATAAAGCTTGGTGTACTTCTGATGAAACAGGAGTAAAAGAGTTTTACATTAGAATGTAAAAGAAAATCTTGCTATAGTATTTCACCAAACTTACTAACAACAAAACTAAAACTAACTTTAGTAATACGTCTGCCGGAAGGATGATCTTAAGAAGGTGGCTGGGACGGACTAGACGCGGAAGGCGAAGGACAGGGTGTTGTGGCACAGCCTGGGATAGGCCAATGTCCAGCAGTGGACTGCGATGGGCTGAGTTGATTGACGTCTGCCGGTCTATTCAGCAAAAAATTTCACCCTGAAACTAAAGTGAAGTGAGCTTGACGTGAGCTGTCATTCCACTTGATGCTAGGGACTGTCACTCACTATAGACAGTTCACTTCACCTAAGGCGATTAACACATGGCACCGCGCACCGCCGCGGTAGGCGATGAAGCGGATCTCATGTCGCATTGGTCTCTATTAAATCCGTAGATGCCTAACACACGTACACCGCCTGACCGCGCAGTCGAGCGGTGCTTTCACCGCCACCGCCCATCCGCGCTGCCGTCCGCGCGGTGAGGCGGCGCCTCACACACGGGGCGCCGCATAACCGCGCGGATCATCGTGGGTGCAGGACGTGTTGCAATTTAAAAATGATGAAAAAGTGATCAAACTGGTCAAACCGTGTTAAATCAATCCGCGCGGACAGGCGCGTAAACCGCCTTACCGCGCGGAGCACCGCTACGAAATCCGCCTTACCGCCACCGCCCTCCGCGGCGGTGCGCGGTGCCGTGTGTGAATCGCCTAAGTCACGATGAGATTTTTACAGAATACATCGGCTGGTCTTTTGGCAACTACCTCCAAAACTACTTATTTTCTTCAGTCCTTTGTGAAGATTAAAGACCAAATAAAATAAACCTTTGCCAGCACCTTTTTGTATTTCTGCTTACATTGGACCCCATAGCAACTGAAAACAAAGAATACAATACTGGAAATGTTATTAGGTATAATTTTTTCCATTTACCTTCAAGCAAAAAATATAGTATGTACACCTACGTAGTTTTTCCTCCTACTCTCTAATGCTCCCCATGGCTTGTAATCTGCTGGTACCCGTTGTTACCGTTTGTTACCCTTTGTTTCTTCCCTTGCCGCAACTATGTAAATATGTAAGTAACATCTGCGGCCGACGATGTTTTTTTGAGAGTACCTACGGATTAATTTGTTTAAATCTTACATGGAGAATGGGTGCTAAATAATAATAACAAACCATCACACATGAGAAGACTTAAGTCAGAACACACATGAAATTCCTTTACTCCTACCCTGTATAATTATTCTGTAGTTGGACCTATCTTGTTCCCACTGCTGGGACATAGGCCTCCTCTCTGAGAAAAAGAGTGGGCCATAAATCCACCACACGGACCCAGGGCAAGTAGGTGGATGTCACATATCTTAGAATTTTTGGTTCTAGGACATGCCGATTTCCTCACGATGTTTTCCTTCACCGTTTTGAGAGCAGCGGTGATGAAATTAAATACACAAAGTAAAGTACCTGTCTGGGTTCGGAATCAGACCTACAAATCGTAAGTCGGAGCCGATACCACTGCCCACTGGTCTACCACTGCTCATACCTATTCTGTAGGCACCTAGACTCTAAACGACCTTACATCTTCATTTAGCAACACAGCCATAAGTAACATTCCACCTAATCCCATCTCATTAGTCCCTTTGACAACAACACATTACCAAGGCAGAGCAATCAATATACAGGAAGAGGACAACGGTACGGCTGGATCCCTTATAAGACTGAGATGCAAGAATAAACCGAGACTTCGTTTCATTATGAAAGCGGAGGGTGTAGGATAATAAATGCATCTTTGGACATAAATAATAGTAAATGTTTATCCTATAACTTTATAGCAGAAAATTATGACATACTGGAAAAATATAAGTAGGTAGGTATCCTACTTTTTACAGATACTTACTAAGTTTTTTTAGATTTTTAAACGATTATCTGCATTGGTGACGAATGAAAAAAAATGATGGAGAAATAAGGCTATTTTTTGTAGGTATGTTCCTATGCAGCTGCGAAACGTCAGCTGGGTGCTGTTGGGAATTGAATCCAAGCCCAACATAACACCTCGCGCGCGAACTGCACGAGCAGCCAGCGTCATCAGCGTCATCAGCGCCCTCGGCAAACTGAGGCGACGACACGGCTTGGCCCGATGACCACTCGCTTCAACGGACTCCACCGCGACGGACGGATACTCCTTACTTTATTTATTAATTGTTTGTCCCGGACAGATTACATTTGTTAAGGGGGCTTACAGGACCTAAACACAAAAAACGCAAGTTTTAGAAACAATAAAAGTATAATATATGATCGACTACAGTAAACAAAATCAGAAAAATATATGATAGATATTCTCCAGGATATATGCTAGGTAGATAGTGTGTTGAAACCATAATATAGCTAATTTTATACTCTACAAAAAAAATCATAAAGATACCTCTAAAAACTTTCTTTTTACAATAAAAACCATACTAATATACATACAATCATTCAGATTTTTTGTCAGATTATTCTACAAGCAACATACTAAAACACTAGTGTTTTAATTTTTTAGTCCAAACAATAGATTTTTATAATTAAATAATTGCTTCATTTTTTGCAATAAATTACCAGCATTGTTTTCTATGCAGTCCGACAGTGACCGCGCATTAGGTCGTGTGAGCCCCTTAATAAGAACAGCAATAACCCGTGGACGGGTTATTGCTCCCTGCGCTAACAGGCGCCGACTGCCAATGATGCACTGCAACAAAATGCAAGTCAATAAGGTAAGTACCTACCCCAAATAAAAAAGACAAACCTAACCAAAAAAGCAACTGCAATACTGTGAGTAAACGTTTCCAAATCACTTCTGGACATAGGTTTAATTCCAACGTAGAGCTGGAAGTCTAATTGGATTTTTCTGTTGCAAAAATTCTCTGCTCGGGATATTGGTCCGATCAATGGGTATAGGCCCCGCACATGGGACCAGAGGATTAAGATTATTGAATGTACGGCAAGCACCAATGGTCCCATTGCTCTGTAACTTGGACTATATTGGGATTGCTACATGTTATTGTTGATTATGTGGTACATTTCACTTTTGATATCGTGTGAAATGGCTTGCAATGGCGTTTGATCGGTTTGATGTACCTACTGTAATGCTATTCTGTAAAAATCTCACCGTGAAAACTTAGGTGAAGTGAGCTTAAAGTAAGCTGTCACTCCACCTGATGCTAGGGATTGACACTATTGACAGCTCCGCTGGTATAATATGTTTATATTTGGTTTGGTTTGTGGTTTTATTCTCTAAATAAGGTCCTACTTGTATATGATTTCCTATGATAATTTCAGCCATACGTCCTTCAAAATGGGTATCGCCTTGAGGTCACAATAAACTCAAAAATATTCCGTCTCAAATGTACGGTACTTCGGTGTACGTCGGTACGGGAATGAATTGAAGTCAAGGGTCCGGAAACGTTCTGACTCCGGAGGGGCTCGCTGTTTTTATCCGGTTTTAGTTCAAATGTTACAAACCTTGCTTTTCCGAAGTTATGAACTTGTTTGCATTTAGAGAGGGGACGAAATAATCCGCTGGATTTTCGGGTAGCAGCCGACAACAGGTGTGGGTGAATTGTATCTTGTTGTTTAAGATATTACGCGTCATAACACACAGATTCTGCCCGTTATATGCTGGCTTTTAAAGCTTATAAATTTTAAAAACGATTTGTTAAAATCTCATATTTTAATTATGAAGAATTTTCAGCTAGTATTCGGTGAGCTTTTCTTTCATAAACTAATTAAGAAGCAGACGATTTTTTACAAGAATAGAATCTTAATCGGGGTTTTAGTCCCAAGAATTTTGCCAGCCAGCAAGTTTTTAGAAATTTAAAAAATACGACTAGTTCCCAGAAAAAGGTCTGTATCATCATTTTACGCTAATTAATAAAGTTTCACTACTAAAACATTAATTTCTCTGTAGATTTATACTTTTACTTTTATATAATATAATGCGTCTCCTAAAATTATTTGACGTTAACTAAACAGCAATTAAAAACTTATTGTGAAATTAAGTAAAAGATTAGTGAGGGTCTCCGGTTGAGACTGGGTCATCCGAAACTTTCTTGCCGGGGGCTACAATTATGTAGAAGTTTCTACTTTCCAACTCAGAAACAAAATTCTAGGGACAAAAGATCAGAAAGAAAGAAATACGAGTGTTTCAAACCTTTGACGTGCTTGTTTCTTATTTACGTCTTGAGAAACGAGTTAATTAATTGATTCAATCAACCTACTCAGTGAGTACTGAGTAGGTTGATTGAAGCGACTAGACTGAGTAGTCTATCGCAGTTATTGAACTGCTGTCCCTCATTGGCTGGACATTGGTCTATGCCAGGCTGCACCACAACACCTTGTCCTTGTCCACGCTTTCCACGTCCAGTTTGTCCCAGCCACAGTTTTATGGTCGTCGGGTCATCTAGCAATTGCCAATTACCACGTGCCAAAAGGATAAGTAGGTAGCGATTTTTTGAAATTAAAATACTGAAAATATACCTAATTAATTAGAAGGTATGTAATAAATGTTGAATTCGCGTTAGAGTATTTTCAAATTAAAATGCCTATTCAGAATTTTTTATTTTATTACTGTAACTTTGTTGACATTTGCGTTTTTTGTATTACTGTGACATTTTTACATGTCATTCAAACGGATTGATTAATTAATATGTTGTATTATTTCATTTTCCATATTGTTATTTAAAATTATAATATCTTTGAATTTGTGTAATAATAATATGATGTGCGTGCCCATGTGCCGGTAGAACATGAATGACTCTTTAGATAAGACATACTCGTATATGGACTAAATACCCATGTTTAGAAACCAAGACTTAAATGATTTGATTGATTTGACATTGTTTTTCTGCTTCTCTGTAGATAACAAAAAAAATAATTGTGAATTTAAGTTTATAAATATAAACTTCAAGCTGCTTGAGGGGCTTGTGGCTAAGTAATATCAGCCGCGGCGTTCTAATGAATAATCTTATTTACTTATTAACCAAGGTTGCCCAAAACACGGAAATTATCAAGATTTCCTAAGGGAAATCTTGATAATTTCCGTAATAAATTCTGCTGTGACTCGACTTATCGAGTGACAGCAGAATTTATTAAAACCTTACGACACGAAAAAGCGTGACGCAAAAGTAAGCAACCGACATGACGCTAGGTTATCAGCAGTGATTTGATATAAGTAGGTAGGTACCTATTTAATTTAATGAAACGTCAAGGTGAGTATAGACTACCTACATTTACTTGTAACAGCGAGCATTCGCCGTTTTTTAATTTTATCGAACCGCACTTCGAACACGACTCTCGATGTTTTGTTACATCCTGATTTTAAAAACCAACCAACTTGTCAAAATGTAGGGAAATTAGAAGTATTTTTTGACAGAATGAGACTGAGATCGGACTTGTATTATAATAAGTCCATGGATCAGACTGTTAACGTTCTTAAAATTACGAAATTTGCCCCCACAAATACTTACCATGCAAAGATTTGATCGAAATCGAAAGCGCGACTACAAAGACCATTTGCTCAACCGCTGCGTCACCGATGTTGTTGTCAACCATCATCATCTGCCTAGCCTTTTCCCAACTATGTTGGGATCGGCTTCCAGTCTAACCGGATGCAGCTAAATATCAGTATTTTACATGGAGCGACTGCCTATCTGACTTCCACAACCCAGATACTGGGTAATACGATACGCCTTGGTAAAACTGGTTGTCAGACTTTCGGGCTCATGACTACCCGTAACGACTGTCAAAGATCCACGAATGCCAGCCGGGACCAACGGACTAACGTGCTTTCACGTCAAGCGGTTGGTCTATGTGTGTAAAGATGGTCACCCATCCACAGACCAACCGTGGCTATCGTAGCTTAACCTGATTGTTCGACCTGTGCGGCTGTTATTATTTAGCTACGGGCCCCTCGTTATTGACGTTGTTAACCACCGATGTTGTCGACCCATAAAGGTACCTAATTCGATAAAATAATATTACCTATTTGCATACAAAAGTACCAAAAAACAAGTATCTAATCATACCGTAATAATTTGCGTAGAAACAACAATGTTCTAAATTTTATTATTGTTGCTTGTAAAACATTTCATACTCCCACGTTAGGTAGGTACATTACACACGACATAAATTATTACACATTTAGGAATTTTCTATAGAACCTCGCCAAGGTTTATGATCATATTTTTGTTTTGTTTATAATATTTTTGTTTTGGTAGCTTTAGTAGACTACCAGCTGTATCATATTAACATTTCGAAATATGTTTTCACAGGAGCTTACCTTTGTTCCACATAAATAAAACTGTTGTCCAACATTAACAATACTTTAACTTTTTTCAGTTAACCTCTATTGTCCCACTGCTGGGCAAAGGGCGCCCCCATATATTTCCACTTTCCTTTGTGCTGTGCCTTCTCCGTCCAATCAGTTAGGAACGAGTCCAAATCGTTACGCCAGCGTTTTTTAGTGTGTGGGTGTGGCGATGACGGTCATAGAGGCGTCCAGCCCTGGTGCAGGCCATGGTCCGGAGCGAGAGGGAGTGGGAGGCAGTCGCGTCCTTCTGCGGAGCAGTCATGCTAGCGAAGGAGGTGGCGGGATGGATGAGGGAGAGAGCCTCCCGTCCCAGTGGCCGCGGGAGACGCTCCGGGCGTCGAAAGCCGCGAGACGACTCCCGGCCACCGTAGGCGCGGGCCTGCGGACGGAGAGTAATGGGTAGCTCACCGTCTGATCAGGACCAGGCCCGTGCCGGACGGCGCGTACGTGTTCCACGCGCGCCTAAAAGACTTGTCAGCATCAAGGAAGGGGCCCCTTAGGGTCGAAGCCTGCCGGGTCAGCGGGATTGTCCGAAAGGGTTACCGCTGGCCCGGAACATAAAGGGCTAAGGAAGGAACACGGGTGGGTTTTAGTCAGTAAGAGTCTGACACTCCCTTCCGCTCTACCCAGAGCGGGAGTGGTCATTTGATGATTTTCCATCCGCAAAAAAAAAGCGTTTATAGTCCTGCCTCGGTGACGACACCCGTCTTCAGGTACCCACTGTGTCACTATTAGACCATCTGTCTGGCTTTAACTATAACAATAATTCAGAAGAATCGTTACATTAAAACCACTGTCGTAACTCAGTACCTACAATGAGATACAATCTGGCAACTTTGAACTTATTCATATTGGATTCCGAAAGTTTATAAAGTTTTAGAGTACCTGTTTTAATAGCCAGAGGATAAAGGGCTCCCGCAGACAGGCGCGACGCGACACTACTGAAATAAAAACACTAGTAAAACAATTTCTATTAAAACATCACGGAAATTGTTCTACCAGAATCTCGTCGCATCGTCGTGTCGCGCCTGTCTGTGGAAGCCTCAAGGATCTGGAAAACGAAGTCCAATTTGGAAAAAAAATTGAAAATCCAAAAGTGCACGACTCATTATGCTCATTTCATTGTATAAAAACCATAGATATTATATTAGTTAGTTTTTTATTAATTATAATAACTACTTTACTATAATTTTATTAAGCTATTGTCTATGGGGTTCCTCCTATGGGTAAACCGAACCGAACCGAATTTTTATAGAAATATTTTGATATTTTTTTCGTTTCATTAAATCAATTTTGGAAAACTACAGAATCAATCTCCATTAAATTATCTATACAAAGGTATATATATTGAGTAGGTTCTGTGTACTAGCAGGAGTATAACAATAGAAACAGTTGCAGAAAGGCGGCAATTTTTTTTTTCAATCGTAACGCACTCTCTAAATGCTTCGCATTATGAGTCGTGCAATAAACCTTTTTTACAGTCGGGTCAAATCCTTTGTCCCTTGGATTAGAATTACCTACCCCCTTCTTATATTCACATAACATTATATCACGCCTGTATTCCCCAAAGGGATAGATAGGGATTCACCTATAGTACACCCAAATTTAGCTATAGGCCGACCGCTTAATAATAATAATAATCAGTAGCGACCCCACGGACCCTATCTCCCGGGAGAAGTCTTGTTCCTCACCTCTGGCTTGCCTTTATTTTCCGGCTGGAGTGAACAATGACGAGGAACAGAGCTCCCACCTCATTCTTGCCTTTATTGGCCGGCTTGAGTGGAGATTCGCAAGAGCAAACGTGCTCGGAGGAAGGAAGTATTCCAGTAAGATGCTGGTAGGGATCTTGACCGTACTTCCGGGATTGTCCTGATAGCCGTGGAATACCTCTCCACTCCTCATAAGCACCTCAGGACAGGACATGTTGCCCCCTTGTCGCTACGTCACTATGTGCTAGTGGCCGTTTTCGGGGGCCCATTATTGAGTGTGCAAGTCACCCCCTGCTATTTTATCTGTGTATATATAAAGCATTGATCAGGCAGGGGTCATAATTTTACCATAGTTCCTGGATACCGGTCCACTTTAGCCACTCAAACCAATAGTCCAACTTTTTATTTTTCCATATCCTGCAATAGTCCTACACTAACCGGGGGTTATCCTTGGGTGCACTTGCATATTGCATACAGGGATAATCGTCGGTTGGTGCCGCATTTTTTTTAAATTTAGTAAGGGGCCTCTGCGAGTTGGCTTCGGCCCCTCGTACGCCTTCCATCATGATGAATCACTGAGCTCTCGCATCACGTCACCACACCCTCCTAAATGTATTACAACTACCCGCAGATTGCACAAGTATAACAAACGAATGCTATCTAGCTGCCGCCGCTACTAGCAAGCAAACCATCCGCACGTTGCACTTCATTTCCTCTCCGCGTACACAAAAATACACACCCATCCAACTATAATATAAACAAGCATCAGAAGCGGTAAGTGGCTTCCCTATATCTTCTGATACTGGTTTGTAGCAAGGATCGTGGAGTGGCTATCCACTCTATATAATTAGCCTATAATGTTCCCACTACTGGGACACCAGCCTCCTCTCTAGGAGAGGGATTGGGCCGTAACCACGCTGGTCCAGTGTGGGTTGGTAGATGTCACATGTCTTCGAATTTCTGGTTCTAGGACATGCCGGCTTCCTCACGATGTTTTCCTTCACCGTTTTGAGAGCAGTGGTGATGAAATTATTTACACAAAGTAAAGCGCCTGCCTGGGTTTCGTCGAGGCCGATACCACTGGGTCGCCACTGCCCTCATCCACTCCATAACCCTGGTTGTATCTTGGAAGCAACATCTGACGCTGCGTCTAGCTGTATGTTCTAATGACAACGAACTGTAGTCACTATGAGTAACTGATATTATAACTATTGTACAGCATACAGAGGTGGTAGTAGTCCAGTCATGTCTTTCGAAGTAGCGATGGCTATTGAAGCAGAGGAGTCCTCGAGTGGAGACCGTGAACCGGCAAGCGTAGCGTAACTTGAGGAAGCTTATATCAAGGAGGACAATAGGCCATTTTATTTGCTAGATACAAAGGTAACTTATCAACTATTACATTAACAGGGTGTTATACATTGACGTGCAAACAGTGATCATGAATTCAGTACATGAGTTACATGCATGAGTAGTGACACCCACCGGCGTTTTTTATTATTTATGCATATGTGCTGAATTCATAGTGACATTTTGCGCGTCGATATCAATTACACCGCGTATATTTATTATATCTACAAAACAAAATACACACCTACATACTAGCAAGCAACGTTGTTTTAAAGTCCAGTCCAAAATACGTTCAATGTTACTCCGAAACTCTTCTAGTTTATTTAAAACCGTGTATTTCGTGAACAAAGAGCGGGAATGTAGTTATTTTTAGTTTCACTGACATGCAATTTACTTTAATTCTTTTATGGTACGAATAAAAATATTCTTTACCTTTGTCCGTTATTTTATTTAAATGGTCTTTTCTCTTACTGTCATAAGCATGTTCTTTCTAGTTTTATTTGTAGATGGCATCCACTTGTTAATGTAGCAATTTTTTAATTATTCTAGTTTAAGTACCAATGTGACTTTTTAGTTTCACGCCAACTACCCGAAAGTGTAAAATATTTGCAATCAACTTTGAACCTTAAGATTTAGCGATAAAGTTGAAAACCTATTAAAGAAATTAGACAGATTGTAGTAGCTTGCTGTGACGGCAGTGTGTGAGAGCAGTGGTGGCCAAGTAGTAACGGCCACGACTTACGAGTTGTAGGTCGTTGGTTCAAACCCAGACAGGCGCTTTACTTTGTGTAAATTATTTTCATCACCACTGCTCTCAAAACGGTGAAGGAAAACATCGTGAGGAAACCGGCATGCCATAGAACCAAAAAATTCGAAGACATGACATCTGCCAATCCGCACTGAGCCCGCGTGGTGGATTACGGCCCACTCCCTCTCATCGAGAGGAGACCTGTGTCCCAGCAGTGGGAACATTATAGGCTGATTATGATGTGACGGCGTCTGTACTTTCTGAGTTTGCAACGATGCATGGACTGTGTGAAAGATGATATAGGTGGAATGAGGGTGACTAATGAGATGACGACTAATAGAGAAGTATGGAAGAAAAATACTTATCGCGCCGACCCCACATAAATTGGAATGAGGGTAGGAGAATGAATATTGTCTGAGTTTATCTTGGATATTCATCATCATCATCATTTCAGCCGAAAGACGTCCACTCCTGGACATAGTTCTCCATCAAGCACCTCCACTTCCACCGGTTCTGTGCTTCTCGCATCCAACGGGTTCCTGCGGCCTTCACAAGGTCGTCGGACCACCTTGTAGGAGGCCTTCCAACGCTACGTCTTCCAGTATGCGGTTGCCACTCCAGAACCTTTCGGCCCCATCGGCCATCTGTTCTGCGAGCAATGTTCCCTGCCCACTGCCACTTAAGTTTGGCTTGGATATTACCTACTGAAGCAAAACATCGTGAGGAAACCTGAACTTATACCTAATGCCTTACTTACCACTTATATCTTAACGAACTTATACCTTATGCGTAATGATCTCTGCTTGTGCCTTCTCTGTAAAGGCCTTTGCCCAGAAGTGTGTTATTTTCCTACTACTGGACATACTCCAGTCAAGGAAATAAATGAACAAAAGGAAGGAGCATTGATCACTACGATAAATTACTGCGAGCATAAAGTCAGAACGAACGCTAAGCTAAAACGAGGCAGGCGATGCGATGGGGTCGGTCGTGGAACCAGAAATTTCACGCAGGTGATTAAGTCGCGGAGTGGCCTAAGCGAATAGTCCAAACTTGACTAACACAGAGTTAAAGTTACTTATGAAAAATTCGTTTTATATTTAGGTACTTACCTTGTTTAAAATACTCAAAAACAAACCTTCGCTTCGAAGCCAACAGTCTGTTATCCACACCGCGTCTATTCGACTCAGTGTTTAATCAATCAACAGTCGTGCCTATATAAATAATCTCGTGTACGCTTGTCCTTAGTAACGAGCTCTGACATGGAGTTCCGTATGGGATACTGCCACGGATTAAAACTGCGATAGGGTCAATGACTGGAAAAGGGAAATTAATTTTGGCATAAACAAAATATTACAAAATTAGCTTTAACATTCTACACCAAGCGTCCTCTCTGCATTCCATTCCAAAAAGAAATCATAACGTTTCATCGATCTATTTTTCACTTTAAATAAAATTAGATCGAACGAACATGTACGTAGCCACCTCACAATAATTATAAGACCTTCATACTGTACTCATGTTTTACAAAATAAACATTATCTTAACTTATCTAACGACCAAAAGTCAATAAAAAAATTAAACACTCTTTTAATACATATCTACCTACTTTTATGCCTACCTAATATACCTAAAAGAAAAACACACTTCAATATTTGTAAGTATTAAAAGCATCCCACCATGGAAAACTGTTATTCCAAAGAGGTTTTAAAGTTAGGTCAACTGAAAAGTTCAGAATGCTGAAAAACCTTGCTAGGAAAAAGCTTGTCAAACGCAGAATAAGCTGTTGTTTCTCAGGCAGGAGGTATGCTATAGCTGAACGGTGTACGCGTTCAAGTAAACCCGACAGGTGTGTCTCAAAGCTTTGTCGAGCTATTGCTCGGACAGGCCGCTTAAAGGCCGTAGGCTATTTCCAACGACTTGTGAAAAAAAACATGAGAACTGCATCCTATCTATAGGTACAGGTTCGTTTCGTTGAACCTTAATAGTCCAGCTAGAATTCAATTTTAGAATGCTCCACCTGTACCCTCTTTCAATTCAACTGCCTTACAAAAAGTCTACAATTTCAAAGTCTTCTTTTACCTACAGCGTGTCCTATTTGACCGTGATAAATGCTCTGTCTCTGCAGCATTGTACTCCAAATAATCTTCACAAGTACCACCAAATTGAAAGCCAAAACACTTTAAATTACTCAGTGAATAAATTTCAATAAAAACGTGTTTTTCTCAACTCTGTAAGCCTTGTAATCTACACAATCTGTAGAGTGTCACCACTTTTAGATTAATGGCTGTGTTAATTATAATAAAATGAAGTCCAGGCGGTGAGTGGCAGCAGATAAATTGTTCTCTTAACAATCTAATAAGACGTGATGGATGTTAACAAGAAGTGTTGGATAGTGTATGAGCTTCAGTGAAGATCGTAGCCCCGACAAGGTTGCCATCTGCCATCCTATTCAGAAAATTAACTACCAACTTAAATTATTCTTATGGATACTTTACGAGAAGAAAAATATGTTAAGGTCGGTAAAACATATTATATACACTGACTGAATAAACTTCTTATGTAGAGTCAACAAAAGAGATAGGTATGCAGGATCAACGGATAGAGTTGAAGTTTAGTATGAATCCGATGGATGTTGTCGACTGAAATTTAATTTGATAAATGAGTTGTTTGTTTTCTATTATTAAAATTAAATTTTATTCGAGACTGCTGGTAACATTTAGAAAATTTTCAGTAGCCAAAGTTTGTCGTGACAACCGCTAAACGGAATTAGGCTCACCCCTAAGGAGTTGTCTAATATGTAACATGGGACCTAACACCGTCCCCGGCAAAATTTGGAAACGCAGAACACCTCTACTTCGTCCTTTGGGGAATACAGGGTGACGTTGTAAATAATGTGACGAATTCATGAAATTAACATGACCTATTGAATTAATAATTTCACAGAAGTAATAATTTTCAGTACTCTGGTGTTTACTGAAATATAATATCTGAATAACAACGGGTATTGTTTTTGTTTTCCTTCGAGCGGAGAATTCAAACAGTGCGTTTATTTTCAGTTTATTTTTCTAACATTTAAACAATTTGCATGTTGCTGCTTATTTTATCAACGCTACTATGAAGCTAGTTAATACGTGTTTATTGTAATTAACTGTGTAAAGTTTGGAAATAAATAACGAGTTAAATGTAACGGAATAAGCATAGATTTGCAAAATGACTTAGTTTGGGTAAACATTCTCAATTCCGTCAATTTTATTCTGAATTGTGTCCACTTCACTCATGGCATGATACTGCATTATTGAAGCTTCTTTGACACTTTTTTTTTGTTACTTTTGATATTATTCGTAGCAGAGCCGACTACCGTATTGTACCAGACGTAGACCTACGTCTGGTACAAATCAGAAGGTCAATTCCCGTAATTAAAAACGTTCAAAATCTAGTCGCAATCTCATCTCAGCGACAATCAATGTCAAAAACTTGTCAAAAACGTAGGGAAATTAGAGGTATTTTTGACAGATTGAGACTGAGATCAAAATGTGAACGTTCTTAAAATTACGAGAATTGCCCCTCTGACGAACTTTCCAATCTGCATCAGCTATTCTGGTGTGGCACAGACTGTCTCAAAGCTAAGTTAGACTCACACAGGGTGTGAAAAGACGGGTTATTCCGGTCTGATCGCCTGAACCCCCCCTCCACCCCCCCTCCTCTATCACTCACGAAGCTGTCATATACGCATTCAATACGTCAAGCTAAGCAATTTTGTGCAAATATAAGTGCTGGGAAACGACTTTTGGTGTGTAAATTAACTGTTTAGGGTATTGCACAATGTAACCTACGCAAGTCATTGTGCTTATGCATCGTGGGAGTATTTAAAGTTAAGTTATACCATTTAAAACTTGTTTTCGTAAAGAAACGTCAAAAAAAGTTTGAACTTTGACCTTCAATATCTCCGTAACCAGAAGGTTCCCAGGTATGGTCCAGTACAAAACAATATCATAAAACGGGAAGAACAAGTGACTCTCAGCTTCGTTAAGGGTATTTTTACACTCGTTGGTACACATTTACTAACCTTAACATGCAGTGTCAATGAAGTGCATCAGACATTGCAAAAAAAAAAACAGTGGCACTCCGGGAGTGCCGACAAAAGTGAAAACAAAACACAAACAGAATACTTTGCTATCACTCACTGACATATCGAATATACATTAAACCCGAGTACATCCTGAGGACAGCCGAACACATCCGAAGCGGGTATTTTTTAATCGTCTTATAAACAAAACAGTGGCGCGAGTTCAATGGTTTTTTCCCATCTCAAAAAATGCCCGAAGCGCCTAAAGAAATTTTCACTTCAAAAACATACGCGAAACCAATGATATTTTTTATACAGGAAAATTAATATCATTGCGCGAAACAGAAACACGAAAATTACGTGTAGACCCCGTCGCTTGTTTACAACAACATTATCTTCCTATGAGAGAGAACCTTCAAACTTCTTAACGAGAACAGTATTTTATTAGGGTATCCCATTTTATTCCACATAGGTACGGGCAGGGTTTCATAAAATTAATTGCCGATTACTAGGAGCCGGACACGCTCAAAACAGATGAGGTTACGAGAAAATTATATAATTGAATACCCCTCCAATAGCTATTCCATGCGAGGGCAAATGGTCTATTACGTTGGTGTCGTAAATAACCTATTTAGGGTGCTCAGTTATTTTCTGTTGCCTAGTTTTTCAATTTTGTTTTGATGGCAATATTATGCGCGGGTTTGATTTATTTATTTATTTGTTATTTATTTATAGATTTTTTTCTTTATTTTGGGTTTGAATGCTTAGTAAATCATTTTTAAGGTTCCGTACCCAAAAGGTAAAAACAGGACCCTATTACTAAGACTCCACTCTCCGTCTGTCTGTCTGTCTGTCACCAGGCTGTATCTCATGAACCGTGATAGCTACAGTTGAAATTTTCACAGATGGTGTATTTCTGTTGCCTCTATAACAACAAATACTAAAAACAGAATAAAATAAACATTTAACGGGGGCTCCCATAGAACAAACGTGTTTTTTTCGGCGTTTTTACGTTGTAGTACGGAACCCTTCGTGTGCGAGTCCGACTCGGACTTGGCCAGTTTTTTTTTCTCTTATTTGCTATGTCCTTTTGTAGAATTTTAATGGATTTAGTGAACACAGTTCATCGCAGCCCTAGCCAGTCCAAAGCTCGAAAAAGGCATCTTTTAAAAAGCGCCACAGCAAAGACGCTGCCAGCTTAATAACAGGCAGGCAATGATCGCAGATGATTGGTAGCAGCAGAATGGTACCGTCATCAATTTTAAGAACCCAAATAATATTTTTTAAAGGTTTAGTAAAATTACAACTATTACAACCCATACGACTAATTCCATTTCAAAGCAACAGGCGTAAAGGCAGTAAAGCGCTGGCTACACTGAGGCGTATCCATCGCGGGACGCGGGACGCAATAGCTCAAGTCGATGATTTAGTCACTGGAATTTCAACGCACTGATTAGAGCCTTGAAAATTGAAAACCCTTCAGCGCGTTTTTTAGACGCACTAGTTTGCGCTCTGTTGGATTCACAATACTCGGTTAAATACAGAGAGTTGAAAATACAGTGCTCTGACAAAAAAATCACCCGTACCTGGGCTTACTGATTACGAAGTCACAGGACTATTCGCACCAGTTTGTACACCTCCGTACAAGTTGGTGCACACAATCGGCACGAGCGAATTTCGTCTCGTATCACGCACCGTCTCGTACGCACGGGATTCGGTTCAGTGATATTAAAAAATAAAATGATGATGGAATGATATTTATATACCTAAGTAAGTATTATCTATAATTGAATTCAGAATCTGAGCTAATTATCAAGTTTTGGAACAACAAACTTAATGTCATACATGACTCTAAGATCAGATTCCATTGCAACAAAAAAAAAAATACACTTTTTTTTATTACGAATGGTCACTCAAAAATACACAAGGCTAAAGTAGTAGGTAGGTAATCGGGTAAGTGACGGTGGATGTAAATCATTTGAGACTAGGAATTCAAGTATAAATCTTTTAAAATACTTTTACACGTATTTTTTTTTTAATTAGATGGCAGGATCGTTTATCCAGGGCTTTATTCTTTTCAGAATAATGCGTAAAACACATGAAATAGCAGTGCTACAGACAATCTTTCCACAGATACAACCAAACTTCACCAAAACATTGGTGTAAACAACGTTTGGTCACATTGCCAGAAATCTGGGTGGATTACTTTTGACGGGCAGCTTTAACACGGGATCGAAACCTGTGCGAGTCCAAAGTCGAAATAATGTAAAGATAATTTTTTGCGAAATTCTTCGTCAGTTCTGATCCTATTTGAAAACCAACACCGCTATTAAAGCGAAAGCGTCATACCCTATCACCGGCGGCGCACCAGAACACATAGCATGCCGTGACCACCCCAGTGACCAAACCAGCACATGGGCGCCAGACGACCCCGTGTCTGGGCACCCTTAGCGCATCCCGCTTAGGTGAGGTATTAGTAAAGACATATTTTAACAAGAAATTCTAAAGTTTTAATCTAAAACCGGAGAATATCTGATTAATCACACAAATATTATAAAGGCGAAAGTTTGTGAGTGTGTGTGTGTGTGTGGGGGTGTATTTATATGTTTGTTACTTCTTCATGCACAAACGGCTAGACCGATTTTGATAAAATTTTGTGTGGAGGTAGCTGACACCCTGGATTATCATATAGGTTACTTTTTATCCCGATATTCCCACGGGACCGAAACTTACGCAGGTGAAACCACGGGCGCTGCTAGTAATAATAATAAACCTCTATCAGTCCCTCCAATTACTAAATCACGCCAGACATGATTTAGTAATTGATTTATGTAGACTTAGACTTAACAATGTCTAAAAGCCTTATTACTCTATGAGATATTCAGGGACCCTTTCCCTAAATCTGGATGATGTAATAAGCGAAAGGATCACGTAAATATCGGGCCCTGTATATCGTGGAAAAGAGTTCCTGGAAGGACTCGAGGGAGGCCTTTGCCCAACAGTAGGATAATATAATCAAATAAAAAAGTCTAGTAAAATAGGGTTTTTAGTCTAAATAAATCAATTACAATAAGAAGACCTACAAACCACAGACTTCCACCCAGACACTACGCACATACGTCAGACGACAGAGAAAGTCCCTCCTACCCGCTTATACCCGACATATTTATATCCAAAGGCCTATCGTAAACTCCGTTTATAGCCCGTCAAGCGAACGAAATTATTTTACTTGTTCCAGATAAGGTTGAAATACTCCCGTGGTTCCGGGAAAACATTCCGGGGGCCGGTAATGTTAGATATTTTGGGAATCAAGTGAATGTTGGACCGTCATAAAGTGCAGTTGTATTTTGATGCTGGTTGTTATGATACCTACTTTTGTATAGTCGACCTCGTAAATGTTATACCATCCTAACGCGTCATAAAACGGCGAGGTCTATTTGCAGGCAGATAGGCAGTCGCTTTATGTAAAATACTGGATTCAGCTGCATCCGGTTAGATTGGAAGCCGACCCCAACATAGTTGGGAAAACGCCAGGCAGATAATGATGACATAAACAAGAAGAAAATAGTATGTTTTTCTGCGATATATTCACGAGTTTCGTCGTAACATAAATACACAAATAATGTATATAAAAAGGACCAGGTAGGTAATTAAACTTTTATTACATAATTGGAATGCAAAGCTATTAATAATATTAGAATCTTTAATAGTTTAGGTGCTAATATCTAGCTATTAAACCGGTACCTATTAGGCTATTAGCCAGGTGTAATGGCTGTATGAATTCAGCCGAGATTTTGTCGCGTCGTATAATTATGGCAAGAAATATTTCATCTCCTTTCACCCGTTAGGGATAAGGATGACTGACACAATCTATTATTAGGTATAAAATACTTCAATCGCCAATTTATATAAGGGTGGGCCTCGAGAAGTGGCAATCGTATTGGCAAAACGTATTACATACAAAGATTTTAAAAAGGAATGAAATCAATTTTTTGGTAGAAACAAAAACAAAATATTTTATACTAGCGGCGCCCCGCGGTTTTACCAGCATAAGTGTCGATCCCGTGGGAATATCGGGATAAGAAGTATCCTATGTCCTTTCCCGGGACTCAAACTATCTCTATACCAAATTTCATCTAAATCGGTTCTGCGGTTTAAGCGTGAAAAGGTAACAGACAGACACACTTTCGCATTTATAACATTATTAGTATGGATTAGCTGTGCCCCACGGTTTCACCGGCATCGTCTCGTAGTCCCGACCCCGTGGGAATATTGGGATAAAAACCAAACCAATATCCTAATCCAGGCCTTGGTCTACCCATATGCCAAATTTCATCCAAATCCGTTCAGCCGTTTTAGCGTGAAAGCGTAACAAACCAACATACAAAAAATCAAATCTTCTCTTTATAATGTTAGTTAGGATCACATAAACCTACAAGGGCATTTATGAAACGTCAGAAGCTAGGTGCATGGTTCCAATCCAATTGGTCGTTTCCTATGAAGAAGAGCCGGCAAGAAACTTCACGGTTACTCTTTTAAAAATAATTGGCTTTTACAACGTTTTCAAATTATAGGAGGGAACAGTGTAGGCGGGCCAATCCTCGCCACGAGAAGCTATACATTTTGTCAATAAAGAACTTCTAATACTTGACGTAGCGACAATTCAATCAACAACAAATAATCCCAAATTCAATCAACTCAAAGTAACATACGTGTAATACGAGACTAACGAGCAATTTCACTTGGTTGGGGACTCATGGAACTTAAATATTTGGGCCGCCATTTTGAAGTAGTTCACGCTGACGCTGTCAATGCTGTAGAATTCAGATGCAGAATATTCGGAATCGTCTGACGAGAGTAATTAGATGTGTGTGTTAACATAATTATATCCCTATATAAAATAAAAATCATTACAAAACAGGTTTTTTTATTTGATCCAAGGGTTTGCGAACCCCTGAATGTGTGTTTACAAAATTTATAGCTTCTCGTGACGGGGACTTCAAAATAGAAAATGTCAAGAAATCTACAGTCTTTAAGGCCTACAACGTTCTCACATTCACAAAATATACAAGAATCTATACCGGGTGACATACATCGACGCGCAACGTGTTACCATTGATTCAGTACATGAATCAGAACCATGTGCTGAATTCTTGGTTACAGTTTGCGCGTAGATTTCCTGCCACCCTGTATAAATGCTAAATAAAATTATGAAAATTAAAAGGTATTTAAACCAAATGACATTACAACTGCAGCTTTTGTCAATCCAATATATTTTTCACTTTTCCATCATCGTTCTCGCTGATAGAATGACACTTTGTAGGTCCTCAGGTGTTGTGGTTTCAAGAAATTTCACTCTAACTAAATGATATATGATTTTATTTTTATAAGTAGGTTTGTACAAACACTTTTACACGTCAATCATGTTTTTTAAAACTAAATGAGGTCGGCGTTTCCTATCTGACTACTCTGAGAAGAAAGGCCGAAACAAACTCAGAGGTCACAGTCTATTTTAAAGTCCAGACATAATCTCGGTCAGGTTATATGAAAACCATGTAGATCGATGTCTGAAATGGTTTTTTGAGGAAAGAACCACACAGATTGAGAGGACCTGTTCAGTCAGTGCACGCATTTGTCAGAAATCGTGCAGCTCAACTCAAGACCTAAGGAGCTCAACGATTCGACGAAAAGAAACAACATTTGGGTAGGCCACATAAATTACTCAAACTGCCAAAATTATACAGTAATTCAGTAGTGTACATTTACGGGCTAATTTAAATTACTAGCGTCTACAGAAATCGGTGCCAGAGTCTGTTTTCCCAACAGCTGCAACCTTTCAAATGCCTACTTAGCTTAATCAGACTATGATGTTTCCATTGCTGGGATACAAGCCTCTTTGCCTTGCTTGGTGCCTTTCAAATAATAAAAATAAAACATACAAGAAAACTTCTGCAATTTTCCTACAAATCATACAGTTACTTGCAAATTTATATAGACATAAACTTGCAAGTTAGTATCGGATATTCTCGAAGTACAACGCAAAGTTTAACAACGTTACCTGTAATAAAAGAAAATAGAGAAGCCAACTTGTTGTGATCTCATCATCTGCCTAGCCTTTTCCCAATTATGTTGGGGTCGGCTTCCAGTCTAACCGGATGCAGCTGAATACCAGTATTTTTCATGGAGCGACTGCCTATCTGACCTCCACAACCCAATTACTGAGTAATACGATACCCTTTGGTAAGATTGGTTGTCAGATTTTCGGGCTTCTGACTACTCGTAACGACTGTCAAAGATACACGAATAACAGCCGGGACCAACGGCTTAACGTGCTTTCCGAGGCACGGAGGGGTCACGGTATGTAAAGATGGTCACCTATCAACAGACCAACCGCGGCAAGAGTAGCTTAACCTGATCTATCGACCTGCGCGGCTGTTATTATTTAGCCACGGGCCCCCTCAACTTGTTGCTATCTATTGTAGCGAAATAACGATATTACGTGCATAAACTTAATTTAGTATAAGTAATGGAGGCTAGAATTTAGTCTACGCTACTTCCTTTGGGCCCCCAAAGTACCCACCTAATAATAATACCTACCTAATAACAATTATCTTGCTATTAGGACTAAGAAAATAACTTCTAGATATGACTTGTTATTATAAGGTTTGTCT
Source organism: Oligia fasciuncula (assembly GCA_963082905.1). Classification (NCBI taxonomy): domain Eukaryota; kingdom Metazoa; phylum Arthropoda; class Insecta; order Lepidoptera; family Noctuidae; genus Oligia; species Oligia fasciuncula. Next base: position 5,688,366 of record OY720395.1, on the reverse strand, counting down.
TTTAAAATAAAATAACTAATTTTAGTTTGCATTTCTTAGCTTTTCGGATTTTTATATTTTTATTATGAAGAAATTTAATTTAAATCTCAATTTCGAAAGAGGTAAAGTTTGTCTGTTTTAGCAGCATCCTATAGTATATAATATTTAAGTTTTAATTTTTTTTTAATAAATTCAATAAATGGACATTTTTTGAGGAATGTTTTTGCTAGTCAGCCTCCCTGAAAACTGAACCCTCGTATAACGTCAAACTTCTTATGACTTTTCCGCTTTCATAATTTCAGAACTTGAAAACTTTTGCTGCGTTCTCCTACCTACCTCCTCTAAAGATTTTTACACTTTAATATAGGTTGGTTTACCTACATATTTTTTCAGCGACGATATTAAAAGTCTGCAGGTGCTGATGATTGAATGAATGAATAATAAAAATGTTTATTTGTTCACACGTGAACATTACCTGTACCTAACTATTCAGTTGGCTTTTTGTTGCCGCGTACAAGGTTCATAGTTGCGATGATCAAATAGAAATTAAATTCAGAAACATTTATGCATATAAGTTAAGTATATACAAAAATTAATATTAATTCAATAAACAAATTGCACAATATACAACAAAAACATTTATGTACAGTCAACAAAAGAGATAAGTATACAGGATCGACGGATATATGTAGTTGAAGTTTAATAAGAAACCCATGGATGTTCTCGAATAAAATTTTATTTTATTAATAGAAAACAAACAGCTCATATATCAAATTAAATTTCAGTCGTCAACATCCATCGGTTTTTTACTAAACTTCAACTATATCCGACGATCCTGCATACTTATCTCTTTTGTTGACTGTACATTCATTACTTAGGCGACTAGAATCAATTCAATTTTTTTTTAATTGAAGAAATTGAATTTAAAGTCAAATTATTTGAAATAAATTATTTGACTTTAGTAATTTTATGATGCAGCAATTACTATCCTGAGCTAGTAAATTGATACGTGAAACCGAACAAATTCCAGTAGTATGACTTTACCTACCTAAATAATCGCCACTTCGGTTAAATCAAATTTCATCCCAAAACGTTCTAATCGAGCCGAAGTCATTACCATCTCTCTGTAACGACAAGACACATTATAAAGACATATATTAAGTGGCCATGTAGTTATAATTACACTTGCTTAATGTAACACGACGCCTAATATCATATTGTTCGCAACAGCACTGGAACGCGTTAATGCCGCGAATGTAAAGGGCTGCATTCGCTGGAACGCAACGTGTCGCCTGCGCCGGCGGCCGCCATCTTTTCTTCTCTCTTCTCTCGTTGACTGCGAACGACAACGCGCACTAAAAACTTTTCTCATCTAATTATTGTTCAAAACTTATTTATTTTATTCTGTATAACTTGTCAAGGAACAATAAACGACATTTACTGTTAACACGCATCTGATTTACCTATCATCACACGAAACATTGGAGACCCACGACGTGATATACTAAGAAGATTGACGATGAATCGACCGCGTGCAATGATGAAGCTTAAAACGAGAAGCGGCGAGCTGAGGCTGCCTGAAACTATGTGACGAATGATGACCCACCTACCTACTTGATGAGCCTGGCGTAGTGAGTGATTTGGTTTGCCTACAGGGAAGTACGCCCAATTTTAGTATGCTTAACCTACATTGATATTATATTGCAGCCGCTTTCTGTGCATCAGATTTAATAGGTAATCTGTCTCGAGTCAGATTAATATTAATGATTTCTTATTTCTTATTAGGTAGGTACTAAATAAACGACACTTTGCCTACCTAAACTCTTTGGAGTCAGATAAAATTATTGACAATAGTTTCTTAGTATGGAGGTACCTACTACTAATTGAAAGACAATCATACCTACCTAACTAGTAACTATACCTACTTTCTTTCTTGCACTTTGCTTACGGGAACACCCTGGCATTTTCCAGAATCGCTGTGTACACCTGCTTCTTGGTTCCCGCTGGAGTGCGCTGCAATAAAGCTGCTTGTTCCTCACTTCTGCTGCTTGCATGCTGTGCTGTGTGACCTGCTTTGCTCGTGTGTGAGTCGCTGACTGCACGAGCTGTTGTCGTAGCTATTGCGCGACGTACATGGTTTGGCTTATTATCTTAACTTTTACATGCGGTACTGAATACCAGCATAGTTAATTTCTTGACGGTCTGTTCAGTTTTTGTAAGCATTCACCATGTCGATTGAATTGAAATCTCTTGTTCAACAACGTGGTACGATAAAGGCTAGAATAACTATATTTTCAAAATATTTAAATACAGTTAAACTAATAGAAGCTGACAGCATTCCTAAACAAATTCTTATAGAAACTGAAATAAAACTATCAAGATTTAAAGAATTGTTGATACAGTTTGATGATCTTAAAACTAAAATTGAAGGTTTGGATCCTGATCAGTTGGAAGAAAATGACATAATTGAAAGTGACTTTTGCTCAAACATTGCTAAAGCTCAATTGTTAATTGAAAGTTTTGCTCCTCGTGAGGTAGTACCCGAAAATACTAACTGTAATTCTATATCTAGTTGTCAAAATGGTAAACAGGATTGCCGCAACTATAACATTAAATTGCCAACTATTCAGCTGCCCTCCTTTGACGGAAACTATTTAAAGTGGATGGAATTTCGTGACACTTTCGATTCTTTAATTAACAATAACAATACAATTCCGGATATTAACAAGTTTCATTACCTCCGCTCTTCTTTAGAGGAAGGAGCGTCTGACATAATCAAATCAATTGAATTCACTGCTGCCAATTATAAATTAGCTTGGAGTTTACTTACTGAACGCTTTGATAACAACCGGATACTTACGAATAATCATTTAAAGGCTATCTTGAATTTTGAGACAATAACTAAAGAAAATTACAAGTCACTTCGTACTATGATAGATTACTATTCTAAAAACATTCGAGCCCTATCTTCTTTGAATGATACTGAATCCCGCTGGGACATTCTACTTGTGTATATTATGGCGTCTAAACTAGATGGCGCCACAGGTCGCACATGGGAGGAACACAGGAGTACTATTGCTGCTTCACCGACAATCGAAGAATTCTATAATTTCTTGCGAAACCGTGCTGATGTTTTGGAAACCTTGCAGTACAGCAAAAATGATGCTGCTACTAAAACTGAAAAACGTTCTTATTCTAAAGATAATAAGCAAACAAAATCATTTGTCTCTTCTTCTAACACTAAAGGAAAAGGGTGTGTTATATGTTCACAAGATCATTTACTATATAAGTGTGATAAATTCAAAGACATGTCACTGGATGCTCGATACAGTGAAGTTTCCAAGCATAAGCTCTGTCACAACTGTTTACGTCCTGGACATTACTCTGCTCACTGCAAACATAATCATTGCAAAATCTGCAACAAAAAACACAATTTATTGCTACATAAATCACAGTCCGATAATGACAAGACAAACTCACCCGTTGATACGTCTTCTGCAGCGCCAGTTCCTCATGAAGCTAGTACCTCTCAGACATCTTCTACTATTGCTATGTTTAATCCCGTATCACTCTCTGCGGCAATGCCCAGGCAGATCCTCTTATGTACTGCTCAAGTGGAATTAATTGATAGCCAAACTTCTGAAACACACACTGTTAGAGCACTACTAGATAATGGAAGCCAGTCTTCATTCATAACTGAAAAAATGCAAAGAAAACTGAATTTATCCTGTTCTAATACTAATATATCAATTGCTGGTATAAATAATAAGCTAACTAATACTACTAAAAGGTGTAACATAAAACTTAAATCGCGGATTAACTTATTCCATGCGAATGTTTCATGTCTTTTAGTGCCTGATATTACTGGGATGTTGCCCAGCTCAAAGATTAACCCTTCGGAATGGAATATTCCTAAATCTATAGAACTAGCAGATCCTACCTACTACGTACCCTCTGAAATTGACTTACTGCTAGGAGCTGATATTTATTGGGAAATTGTAGATTCCAAACAAATCAAGTTGGGTAAAAATAAACCGACACTACTAAAATCTAAACTGGGTTGGCTCGTGTCGGGCCCAACTGGTGTAAGTCCTACTACTACTACTCATTCTAACTTTTCTCAGGAGATTAGGGACTCACTAACTAAGTTCTGGGAAGTTGAGGATGTTCCTGCCCTGCCAACCAATAATAATAAGTTTTCCAATGAGGAACAACATTGTGAAAACCATTTTATTGAAAATACTATCCGCCTGAGCAATGGGCGATTTTGTGTGAAACTTCCATTGCGTGAAGTCCCCAGTGAAACTTTAGGGGACTCTTATGTTATTGCTAAAAGGCGGTTCTTAAACTTAGAAAGGAAACTTAATAAATCTAAAATCAAAGATGACTATACTGAATTTATTAACGAATATAAAAGATTAGGTCATTTAACTGAGGTAAGCCGTCCTAGCTTCGGTTATTATATTCCTCACCATGCAGTAATTCGCGAAAGCAGTGAAACCACTCGCTTAAGAGTAGTCTTTGATGCCTCTTGTAAAACTTCTACTAGTAAGTCACTAAATGACATCCAATTTGTTGGACCGGTGGTTCAGGATGATTTAATGGCAATCTTGCTCAGGTTCCGTCAGTATACTTATGTAGTGACAGGTGACATAGAAAAAATGTATAGGCAGGTTATGGTACATGAATCACAGCGTCACTTACAACTTATACTCTGGAGGGAAGACGAAAGTCAACCACTCAAAACATTGCAACTCAATACTGTCACTTATGGAACGGCTTCAGCTCCGTATCTGAGTACTAGGTGTCTTGTCCAACTCGCAGCGGAGTGTACTGATGAAGCTGTTGCCAATACTATAAGACATGACTTCTATGTTGAAGACCTGAACACTGGTTCAGACTCAAAATCTCTATTAAGGGCTAACATTTCAGGAGTAATTGACAAACTTGTTGAAGGTTGTTTTGCCTTGCGTAAATTTAGAACAAACTCCCCTGATATTTTTGATGGCATACCTACGACTGACCAATCTCAAGATTTTAGCAAACAGTCCTCCGTTTTGGGATTGAAATGGACACCTGGCTCTGATACTTTGCACTACTCAGTCGAAATTGAATCTATTCCTAAAGTTACGAAACGCTCTATATTGTCGAACTCGTGTCGAATATTTGACCCTTTAGGTCTCTTATCTGCTTGCACTATTTTTCATAAAATCATACTACAGAGGCTCTGGTTGCTAGACATAGGTTGGGATGATGAAGTTCCAAAGGACATTCAAAACTCATGGTTAGAATTCTATAATGAAACGCTATATTTCGCTCATATTCAGATACCTAGATATATATTCTGCAGTTCACCTATTCATATAGCGGCTCATTGCTTTACTGATGCCTCGCAAGATGCCTATGGTGCATGCATTTATCTTAAATCGACTAATAGTTTAGGCGAAGTGAAATGTAACTTATTGTGTGCTAAAACTAAAGTTTCTCCTTTAAAATCTGAAACAATTCCCCGCCTGGAATTGTTAGGCGCGTTACTCGGTGCGAAACTATATTCCAAAGTACTACACTCTTTAAAAATCAAGATTTCATGTACAGTATTTTGGACGGACTCAACCATAGTCTTAGGGTGGTTACACACGCCACCTAAAACTCTTAAAACGTATGTAAGCAATCGAATCGAACAAATTCGAGAATTAACTGACATAACTACTTGGCGTCATGTACCTTCTGAACATAATCCTGCTGATATGGCGTCCAGGGGCATTCAACCACGTCTTCTTGATAGTAATACTCTCTGGTGGCATGGTCCTTCTTTCCTGACCAAGTCTGAACATGAATGGCCCCAACCTAAATCTACTCCTTCCACTCTACCTGAAATTAAAATAGGCTTAAATATAATTTTATATGCTGACATTATACCCTTTCAAAAATACTCTAAACTATACAAACTACAAAGAATATGTGCTTACATACTAAGATTCATAGATAACGGTAAAAACTTCGTAGGAGCTAGCAACGAACTGAACAGACTGCTCAAGGAAAACGAACGGTCAGTTAGCGACTACGCGAGCAAAGAGGGTATAATTTTTAAATTCTCTCCGGCTTATGCACCGCATTTCGGCGGTATCTGGGAGGCAGGAGTCAAGACAGCTAAGTATCATCTGAAACGCATAGCAGGTAACTCTAGTTTAACCTTTGAAGAATTGTATACCCTGTTTGCACAGATTGAGGCCATTATGAATTCAAGGCCCATAACTTCTATGTCTGCTGATCCATCTGATCTGTCGGCACTTACACCGGGACACTTCCTTGTGGGCCGACCATTGACCTCACTACCTTCACCCATTATCCAACGTGGCGGCCTCAATCGATACAAGCTGATTGAGCGCTTGAAAAACCACTTCTGGTCTCGGTGGACAAAGGACTACCTTACCACTCTGCAGCAACGCGTCAAATGGCAGCGCAAACAAGACCACATTCGTGTTGGCGACCTGGTCTTCATCCTAGACGACCAGCTACCACCTATGAAGTGGCTCATGGGCCGCATTACCAAGCTGTACCCGGGAGCTGACGGCGTATGCAGGGTGGTCGACGTGAAGACTGAGTACGGCGTCATTCATAGGCCCGTCTCTAAACTATCCCTACTAGATTCCCAAGAGCTCCTTGGGGAACATGTCCCCAAGGGGGGGGAGGATGTTCGCAACAGCACTGGAACGCGTTAATGCCGCGAATGTAAAGGGCTGCATTCGCTGGAACGCAACGTGTCGCCTGCGCCGGCGGCCGCCATCTTTTCTTCTCTCTTCTCTCGTTGACTGCGAACGACAACGCGCACTAAAAACTTTTCTCATCTAATTATTGTTCAAAACTTATTTATTTTATTCTGTATAACTTGTCAAGGAACAATAAACGACATTTACTGTTAACACGCATCTGATTTACCTATCATCACACGAAACACATATTAAGCACCAAACCATTAACCCCAGCTCAGGCGTCATCGGCTTTAATTAATTAATTATTGCTAGCTTCCAGTTAAACACAACATACTCCATTTACAAGATGAACAGGGTCAAATTAAAATAGCTAGGGAAACTCCACAGATGGGTATCGATATCTAAATACGATAGAAATATGGTTTGATAATATTTTTTGGGGTCAACGACCGCTAGTAGTGGAGTTACTTGAAGTATGTGGTAGAAAATTAAGGTTTTAAGAGGTAGGTATTAGAACCACAAAATGAATGTAAAACGGAAAAAAAATAAAAGAGTTTTGGGATTTTGTTACGGGGAAAAGTAGGTAAAGTAAGAAATGGTGAAATGAATTTTATTTTATTTTTTCTTTCAAAAAAGAAAAAATATAATATTCCCGGGAGGCTCGAGCAAGATTCTGTAAGGAAGGCCTCTTTATAAAAATTCTGATGATCTTTCATGCTATAGAGATTACAATCTCTGAATTAATTTCCTACCATTTTTTTAAACGAAACCCTTTCATTGACCTCAAAATGATTACAAAGGTAGGTAGGTTACTACCTTACCTAACCTCGAGGCACTATAAAATTTATCTGAAAACGAGGCAAAATTCTTTGATAAATGATTTATTTTCTGTGAGTAGGTTTGTACAAACACTTTTACACGTCAATTATATTTTTTTAACTAGATGAGGTCGGCGTTTCCTATCTGACTATTACTGAGAAGAAAGGCCGAAACAAACTCAGAGGTCACAGTCTCTTTTAAAGTCCAGACAAAATCTTGGTCTGATCGTGTGAAGACCATGTAGATTGATGTCTGAAATGGTCTTTTGAGGAAAGAACCACACAGATTAAGCGGACCTGTCCAATCAGTGCACGCATTTGTCAAAAATCGTGCAGAAAGGACAAAGAAAGGACATTTGGGTAGGCCGCGTAAATTACTCAAACTACATTTATTTATTCTTTGTTAGAGTCACTTATTTAACAACGGAATGTGTTCTAAACATTTTAACAGAATGTTGTCATCTGAACATTGAAATAATTATCGCCAAAAATCACTATTTTGATTATTTTTTAAACTATTAATTTAAACGTCATTACATACTGGTAAGTATTTAAAATTTACCAATGGCAGGTTATGGTGCCAAAATACTAAGGATTCTGCGTTATCTGGCAGGAATCTGTTACGTTTTTGTTTGTATATGTCAGCGTATAATAAAATAAATCGACAGTTTACAATCTCGCAAGATAGTTAATAAACTAACGGTGTTCACACTCACGCGGTGTGGTCATTTCCTAGTGAAAATATCGAAGGTGGGCTGAACTTCGGCCGTACTTTTTTTTGCAACGAGTGATCGGCCGATGTTCGTATTCGGCCCATCCCTAAAGTATACCTAACCATCATTTGGTACTTTCGAAATTTCGCAGCCATGAATAGTTTTCTAAGTCTGGTGCTCTGCTCTGGGGCCTATAAGCGACAGGCAATGGGAGAGAAGCGACGCGAAGCGAACTTTTTTTTTGTTTTTTTTTTCATTGTTTTCGTAAAAATGTGTCAATTTTGTAATTTTTTAAACAAATATCGCATTTTCAATCTGTCTGCTATATTAAAACGGGCCCTGGCTGCCACTTTTGAAATATTAGTTAGTAATATTTTGTAGTAAGTACCTATTTCTGAAGCTCCTCTCTAACTCAAATCAAATCAAAAGTCATTTATTCAAACTAGGCTGAGTATCAGCACTTTTTGAACATCTAAATTAAAACGTCCCCAAAACGCCCGCCCTTCACCGACATTGCTATTAAGATTACAAATAATGTCACACAGCCATCCACCATCTGTATTTCCTCACAATGTTTATCCGGAAAATGGGAGACACGCATTCACTTTGAGTGTGGCTTAAAATTTATAGCTACGAGTATAAAGCAAAGACTACACTGCGAGCTGCTAACTTAGCTTAGTTGAGCTTACAAAGCTGCGACGACTTCTCATAGACGACGAGTAGTCACGACGCCAACACAGAGCTAAGCTAAGTGAGGTTTGTTAACTCAACCTGCTAGCCCGATGATTACTGCTAAGCTAAGTGGACTGCTATCTACGAACATGCACTGGGCATGCGTAGTAGATAACAGACTACTCCCTCTCGAAGAGAGGATGCCTTTTTCCTAGCAGTGGCAACATTATAGGCTGGTTATAATAATAATAATAAAACCTTTATTTTCAGGCTACTAGATATGGCCCATAGATAAATTATGCTTATGCCTAAGCTATTACCCTTCTGCCTTCGTTGACCTCAGGCCGCGTCAAGATATCATTTTAATTTCTTGTGCGGACCCAGATATTTTAGCTCACATAATTTAGGGCGGGATTATTATACTTACTTAGTACGTACTCTCTTCACTTAGTACCTACTTTGGCTAAGCATTATTCCTGCCACTGTCGTACAACTGTCAAACTACAAATGCAAACAGCACCCTAATTGCGGGACACACTTTCAATCACATTTTGCCATTAATGCACAATTTGTTCAAAAAAATTGTCTGTTCAACCACGTGAACCACGCAATGAATGTTGTTGAACTGTAAAAATAAAAACCATTGCTATTATTAGTGTGTTACGCAATTACCCAGCCGTACGTAGTAGAAGTATATGCTAAGAAACGTTTATCAATCTTGGCCTTAGTTTAACTCGCGTATCTGGTTACATGCTAAGCTACGTCGGCTAAGCTAAGCTAAGTTAGCCTAGCTCACAGTGTAGCCCACTCTTAAGACATAGAACGTCGTCGCCCGTTCATTTCAAGTTAGATGAGTTCCCTGAGAGTTCACTTTAAATAAAATTAAGTATTCATCTCGCGTGATTTAGCTAAAAGCGTAAAACATTAATTTATTAACTCTTCTGCTTTGTGGGGTGTATAAAGGTAGCGTGGTGTTCGTTATCGTAATTAAATTAGAGTAGGTGTAATGTATTTGAGAATGAAATGTCGCTGAAAACCAACGCTCAGGGCCCTGTCTCGCATAAGGTTTTAGCTTATGCTGAGCGATGGCAGTTTTGCGTGGATGTGACGCATTTTTTCCCCCAACTTGTTCATTTTTTGTGTTCTTTATCTGCATCATGTTTACCGCAAATAAACATATTTTCTTTTTCTTTCTTTTTCAGAATGTAAATCAAAATACACATGTCATAATACCTCACGCTTTTGGGAATAAATGGTTTATTATTATGTAATTTTAAAATGTAGTGCTTATATTAGCTGTTTTACGTGCAACATTCTACCTAGTAGATTAATGTGGGATAATTAATTAATTTAACATACTATCTGCCTGTATTCCCCGTACGGTTAATGCAGGATTAAATATCTTTTGTATAAAAAAGCGTAAAAATCGAAAGTGAAAGCTTCCTCTCATCATTGGTTAAAATCCATGTCTCCAATCAGCAGTACACCAAGTAATTCATCCATTGAAATCACACATCAACGACTATTAGATATACATTCAACAAGTTCTACCGCCTATTCACACAAGCATTACAATTATATATGTAGATGTCAACTTCAGCTCACATTAACTATTATTAACACCTTGACATGTCATACAGATTGCTATGTTCATTAGCATTATCACATTGGCAAAATATTTAAAAACCGGCTGAAATTATGGCACGTCTAATTATTTTCCAAGTAAGACTGGTGCTCTAGGTATGGTACGAAAAAATATCGCTCTATGGTGCACTAATATATTAAATAAGAAATGCAATGAACTAACGCAATGAATTAACACTGAATATTAGGTTTAAGATGCAAGAAAAAGCGGCCAAGTGCAAGAAATAAAAACAGGTGAATATTTGAAAACTATTTGCGACGCTGCCAACTTTTAGAATGCGAACTCTTAACCATACCATACCATTAAAAGTATGTATTTCTTTGATGACAACAAAAATATAACGTATTGAAGGTAACGAGTTTAATGTGACCATGTAATAGTATAATATATATGTCGCATCCGGTCATTCGTTTGACTATTCGGAACGCTAGCGCCATCTGGCGGTGCTTGACAGAGTTTAGCCTGAGTTCGTGGGAGTCGACGACAGCTCGACAGAACGATGTGGAGCTCTTGAACATTGGACATCGTACGGACAACATGTGCTCAGAAACTCTCCGCGTTCCGTATCTGGTTGTGTCGTATACCTACAGTGTGTGACTCGCTAGTATGATTAATTTGTTCTTGAAATTATAATCTGATTTGAACTGCAAACTGTTTTTCTATTGCGCAATAACCAACACATACCCACTGTACGCCCACAGTAGTTAAAATATGCCTGATGATAACGACACACACTATACCTTCTCCGTCATATATATTATATGTCACATTCTATACAATAATAATAGTATCTAGTAGTAGTAGTAGTCCAAAAGTTGTCAATGTTTTCGTAAGATAATCGTACAAAGCATCCGCAACATTGATAGTTTAAAAGGCTCATTTGTCCCAGGACAGCCATCAATCATCGTAATGGAGCCGTTTACTAAGTAATTATAGCACCCGGAGGGTCTGAAGCGAAATCTATTGTACGTAGACATTCATCTATTTTCATTATTAGGTTTCTTGAAGATAAGTAGCTTAATGGTTTTGTGGTGGTTAGGGAAATCAGAAATAAGTAGGGAAGTACAGGGATTTTAGGAAGGCACACGAGTTATAGTAAGCTTATAGATGTATGACGAACAGCGTGTAAATTTATTTATTTATTAGATTAGAGGCCCTAAAACACATACAATACAATATTAATAACTTAAAAATCCTCCACCTCAACCTTCGTGGAGTGGTGCAGTCTGGACACGTACAGCTACGTCGTCGAGATTGCTGGACGCAGCAGCATGTTGGGTCCTGCCAGCGCGGTGCCGTACTGGTTCTGACAAGGAGGCTTCTTCTTCTTCTCCTCCACCTGTAAACCATCCTTGTCGCACGTTTCTTTCTCTGGATCCTGTCTGTAAAGTTCACTCATCCTCCATCGAAAAGGGAGGATCCTCAGACCAGATGGGTGTTGTGTCTGGCGGGCAACTACCCGATGATTAATGTCGGGCCGTTGTATCTATGCTAGTTGCGCGGTAAACACTGCTTGCGAGATGCAGGATTTTTGCGTGACGTTATTCAGTATGACGCGTTGTTCTCATGTGGCGTTGTAGATACCGCTACAAGCTTATTATCCAATAGGGATGATACAGATTTAAAATAGTGCTGAACTTGTCAAGGCAAAAGATAAAAAGAACACCTGAGGGGCAATTCCCGTATTTTTACGAACGTTCGCATTGAAACTTAGTCTCATTTATTTTAAAAAAAAACTTGAATTCTAAGGTATATTTTTGATATTGTGTGTCGCTGAGATGATATGAGATTGCGACTAGAATTTTAGCACTTTTTTTTAAGTACCTACGACATTAGTCGGACCTTTCGTAGATTTTCCTTCTTTAGATTTTCCTTCTTTAGATTTCTCCTAATGATTTTTATGTGGAAGTTGACACGTGTTTGTGTGTAAAATATTCTACGGAATTCGTACAAAATCTATTTTCATGCAACAACATTAAAGAATACACCATCACCAAAACATCCCTTCTACCACTTTTGGATCAGGATACTCCTATCAAAATGTTCCATTCGCCACACCTGTTTCTCCCTACTTCTATAAACAATAAACCCCCCATGCCCACCCTTTCATTATCCATAAAACCTTCAAACAGGATATTTGTAGCCATCAAACGGCGTGAGTCGATCTCTCGACTGCAGATCAACCTGGCATAACAAGACTCGGCTGACAGTCTATGTTATCGGGTACTTTTTCCCTTTATCCTTTGGTGAAACAATATATTTTAAATAGATACCCATACGTATTTGATGTTTTGCTACAACAATACTTACCTACACGTGTTTATGTAACAAATCAGTATATTTTATGAAGTTTCAATGAAATTCAAACAAAGTCACTTTCGCGCCCAACTTCGCATAGAAAAGTTAATAAAAATGGAAATGTTAACACACTTACTATAATTTCACTTTAGTCTGGTAAACAGAAGTTTATGAATATAAAATTATGACTCAATAAGGTACCAGTCCCGCAACCGACGAGGAAGCGAATAACCATTGACTATTACCTATTTTAGCTCTCGCTCAAGAAGCGTACAATATATATGTAGGTCCCGTGTCAGTAAAAGAGATTTGACAGTACACACTGCCGGCGAGAACGCTCTCTCCACTAGTTTATTGCAGCAACAACAGCTATCCAAGAAAATACTCGCTCAGCCCTCAGCGACACTCGCTTGGCGGACAAAAAAGTCACTGAGAGACTCGCTTGATATATACGCATACAAGCAAGTGACTGGTCAGTCAATCTACTCGTCGCACTCGCTCACTTGCGCATAGTCCAGCGACAAAACTATCCAAACTAAACACTCGCTGCTCGTTGGTCGCCAACTCGTTTCTAGTTTCTAGCTCTACATGGTTTTCGCTAATCGTCGGTGGTGGGACAAGTGCCTAATGCAAATTATCTTTAAAAAAAAAAGCAATGGAATCCATAGAAATATTTAAGTGTCGTTTTACACTTCAAAGTATAATGGTATAGTTTCAAAAGGCTGATGTTCATTAAACTCTAAATTTCATAAAGCTACTTATTTATTTTTAACAGTAATGACATATTTTATCACGTGTACAGTCAACAAAAGAGATAAGTATGCAGGATCATCGGATATAGTTGAAGTTTCCTAAGAAATCGATGGATGTTGTCGACTGAAATTTAATTTGATAAATGAGCTGTTTGTTAAATTCTGTTTGTTTTAGTTTTCTTATCATTTCATGTGTAAGTAATACATACACATTAAAAGTTCATGATGTTTTATGGCAGTGTATTTGTAGAAGCCATGATGTTATCTTTATGGTTTTTTAATGTCTTATACATTTCCACACACATAACAATACCTATACAAATTATAAATAAACATAAGAAAAAACTTGCAAGCCATTTTTCAAATACTGCATCAGCTTCAAACCACATTAAGAAAGTTATAGAATTAAAAAACTTACAAACTCTTCAAAAATTACTTGAGAAAATTAAATAAATTCCCATATGAAAGTGCGTCTTGATTTAATTTCCACGCACATTGTAAAAAGCGTCAAGTCAATCACAAGATCTCTCTTCCCCCATCCATTCGATTCGTTTACTTCAATAAACAGTAAAGAAATAAACCGGTGACTTATTCAGGAGTTAATCTTCCTTCGTAAGCCGTAATTTCCGATGTCTTTGCTCCCCAAAATAGGGGGCCAAAGGGACATAAACATAATGTTTGTTGATTTTAATGTTCTCCTTCGCTTGTTTATTGGAATTAAGAAAGTTAAATTAAAATATCGGGGAAGTTTCGCGAGTATGATTGGATTAGTGGCGACGGCGAATGTGTGTCAACAAGGTTATTAGAATTCATAATGTTTTGACTCTACCTACACAAAACCTACAGGAACACTACTGTTTGCATGCGTAATAACAACATCTACACTATTACGTAGGGGGTGGTAATCTTCGAATTTACTGATCCGATTCCGAAAATAGTCAATAGCAATTTTCTACAATTTTGACTTTTGTGTTGATTCTCATAATCTAAAGTTTATATTTTTGCGTGGGATTAAAGGGCTTGTGAACAGCTGATAACACATCGTCAAACATCATTTATTCGTATTTCTATTTCTAAACTGACCTTTACAATTGGTGGGGGTGGAATTAAATGGTACGTCACACCTGAAGGCCAATTCCCGTGATTAGAAACTTCAAAATCTAGTCGCAATCTCATCTCAGCGACAATCGATGTCCAAAATGTAGGGAAATTAGAGGTATTTTTGCCAGATTAAGACTGAGATCAGGGGGTCTACTCCGAAGCGGTTAACCACTGTATCGGCCGAATGTTCGGTCATTTTCTACTACCATTAATTTCCTAAATTGACTATTGGTCCCGACCAAACTGTGCCAATCCGAACCTTTTTAGAACCCTTAACCCTTTTTTTACCTTTTTTTTTTTTAAATCGTAGTAGGACAACAATATTCGATTCGGAAAATGACCGAACATTCGGCCGATACAGTGGTTAACCGCTTCGGAGTAGACCCCCAGGGCGGCAATTCTCGTAATTTTAAGAACGTTCACACTCTCACATTTAGCTCGCAGCTTATCTGACGTGCGGCAGTCATGTCCAACTCAGCGGCTTTCTGGGTAACATCTGTGAACGTTCTTAAAATTACCCCGTAAGTTCTTAAATTATGAGAATGTTTTAACTGATGTTTTTTGCTAACTAGGTACGACCTAAGTAAACTGTGAACTGCCAGAATAATTATATATAGGACTCTATTAATAAGACTCCACTGTCCGTCGGTCTGTCTGTCTGTCACCAGGCTGTATCTCATGAACCGTGATAGCTAGACAGTTGAAATTTTCACAGATGATGTGTTTCTGTTGCCGCTATAACAACAATCACTAAAAACAGAATAAAATAAATATTTAAGGGGGGCTCCCATACAACAAACGTGTTTTCTTTGGCGTATTTGCTTTGTGGTACGGAACCCTTCGTGTCCGACTCGCACTTGGCCAATTTTTTATTATTTTATCTTAGAAAGACGGTTCGAAAGACTGATGTTAAATGTTAAAGTGACATCACGTTGCACTCTCTGTTCATATTAACGGTACATGTCATGTGACAGGTACCTACATAACATTTACATCAGCAGCAGTAGGTGAAAATAATGTTAGGAAAGAAAAGTTCGGAACATTAGGTACACATACCATTTTGTCATTAAAATAATAAAATGGAATCATGATCAACAGTTGTATGATTTCCTACACTTTCTAATAATGTACACCATTAATCTTTACAGCTGAAAGACGTCCACTGCTGGACACAGTCCTTCTCTAAGCATCACCACATCGACCGTTTCTGTACTCCCCGCATCCAGCGGACTTTTACTTAATTACTGCGGCTTTCACAATCACAAGGTCATCGGTTCACCTTCTACGAACGTTGCCGTCCAACGCGACGCCTTCCGGTACGCGATCGCCACTTCAGAACCTTTCGGCCCCATTGGCTATCTGTTCTGCGAGCAATGGGCTCTACCCACTGCCACTGAAGTTTGACAATTCTTTGGGCTATGGCGGTTAGCTTGGTTGGCATATTCTGCGAAAATGGTACGTTTATTACCTACATATAAGTTTGCAATGTTTTAGCGGCGCAACTTAAAAAAAAGCTCTCAATTAACACTTCATATTTTTCGGTTCAAGAGGTGACAGACGGACGGTTAGCGAAACTTTAGCTATAGGATCCCGTTGGCAGCCTTTGGGTACGGAACCCTAAAACAGACTATACTTGTAAAAGAAGTCTACAATCTTTGAAAGTACGCACTCATTTGTTTAATTACACCGACTACCGGAACCAACACAATCTTGGCCTCAAATCACCATTAATAACCGAAATTAGTTCAAAAACGACTATAACATTAAGCATTAATTTAAGTTAAATGCCTTTCAAGTGATAAGTGTAACATTAACTATCAGACGACCCACCTAATTGCCCACAATTTATTTAAACATCAGAAATTAAATTACGAGGGACAATGGGACTGAGCTATTATGTCAAAAGATTGTTACAAAAACATTTAAAACGGAACGGCTGGAAGATCAAGATGGAAGGTTTAGAATTACAACAATTTTGAGACTTTCTCTGTTCATAATAGGCTATTGGACAATGTAAAAAATAAGGTCATAATTATTGACACTCGTATAGATTATCGCTTTTAAAATCAATTTGCATTAATTTTACTACAAAACAATGTATTATTTATAAAAAAAATCCCGAAAAAACTTAATCTTTTTAAATCTGGCGCCACGTAATCGAAAACGGTCTGGATTGGCTGAACTTAAGATGACGTCATGATTTAGTAAACGTTGACAGAACAGATTACTTTTGTCTAGTATCTCGACCGTTTCAACGTTTGTATACGTGAATCGTGACGTCACGACGCCATATTGTTAAAGATAGCGTTTTGGCGGCTTATTTATACAGTACATTTTTATTTACTTTTTTTATGCAATTTGAAGTAATAGGTTTTTATGGGCTCGTTAGACACCATTAAATAATCTGAGATGTTTATCAGAAACCAGTCAAATAGCCTATTATGGTTTTAAATTTTAGTTTCGAGTAACCGACTTTACGAGATTATTTCGACGGCACGGTTGGCGCAGTGGTTAAGCGATTGACTGCTGCGCTGCGTGTCGCGGGTTCGATTCCCGCATGGAACAAATATTTGTATGACCTACAAGTAGTTGTTCCGGGTCTGGCTGTTTGTGTATGTGAGTTTAAATGTTTGCAAACGCACCCACAATACAGGAGAAATTCCTAGTGTGGGGCAACGTTTTTTTAAAAAAGAAAAGAAAAAACCTTAGCCTTTCCTAAAACTAATCAAAATACGACTTCAGAAAGTTTGTGATATTTAGAAATCTGACCGGCATTGGCAATGGGAGACGGTCTATTCTGTAAAAATCTCACCGTGAAAACTTAGATGAAGTGAGCTTGAGGTGAGAGCCGGTCTATTCTGAAAAAATCTCACCGTGAAAACTTAGGTGAAGTGAGCATGAGGTGAGAGCCGGTCTATTCTGTAAAAATCTCACCGTGAAAACTTAGATGAAGTGAGCTTGAGGTGAGAGCCTTTCTATTCTGTAAAAATGTCACCGTGAAAACTTAGGTGAGAGCCGGTCTATTCTGTAAAAATCTCACCGTGAAAACTAAGATGAAGTGAGCTTGAGGTGAGAGCCGGTCTATTCTGTAAAAATGTCCCCGTGAAAACTTAGGTGAAGTGAGCTTGAGGTGAGAGCCGGTCTATTCTGTAAAAATGTCACCGTGAAAACTTAGATGAAGTGAGCTTGAGGTGAGAGCCGGTCTATTCTGTAAAAATGTCACCGTGAAAACTTATATGAAGTGAGCTTGAGGTGAGAGCCGGTCTATTCTGTAAAAATGTCACCGTGAAAACTTAGATGAAGTGAGCTTGAGGTGAGAGCCGGTCTATTCTGTAAAAATGTCACCGTGAAAACTTAGGTGAAGTGAGCTTGAGGTGAGAGCCGGTCTATTCTGTAAAAATCTCACCGTGAAAACTTAGGTGAAGTGAGCATGAGGTGAGAGCCGGTCTATTCTGTAAAAATTTCACCGTGAAAACTTAGATGAAGTGAGCTTCGACCTGATGCTAGGGAATGACACTATTGACAGCTACTTCTCTCAATGCTCCTACGTTTTCACGGCGATATTTTTACTGAATAAGAGCTAATTATATTTTTATTTTTACTGTAAATATACCTTTGAATTTTTACAGCTGTCATTCTTACTTCGGGTAGCCTTTCTAGACTTTGTAAATCCGGTTACCCATTTGAATTTCACACTCTAATATGAAATGTTTAAATGCAATTTCATCATCAAACCGCTTTCCCCTAAAAGTCATGAGACAGGACATAATCCCCAGGGATTATGTCCTGTCTCACTTTCTCACTGACTGACTTTTCAGAAATAAGCTGTTTATCGGCCATTGTATGATCTATTTCAAAAGGATGTAAGGAAAATGTACAGGTACAAACGGACCAAAAAGACGTTCCTGTTTATGCCAATTACAACCTAAGTGCTTTGATTTGATTATTTGAATATTTAAACTCGAAATTCTAATTTTAAATCACCTTACAGAATGATGTGATGAGACTCAAATGTCAATTGTCATTATTAACCTCAATTTCGGTCGATGATTTTTCAATAACAATTCAATAATGTTATTCAATACAATAATTGTTTGTAAAATATAACGTTGACACCTTCGAAATACAGATGGATGTGTTACTAATTCCCTTAAGAGAGTGATTGCGTAAGAATTTAAACCTGATTAAGGTTAGTTAATAACAGATATTTTTGGAATAGATATTATGATTTATTTTTTTTCAAGGTCTGGCAGTTTGAGTAATTTATGTGGCCTACCCAAATGTCCTTTCTTTGGTATTGTTCGTCGAATCGTTGAGCTCCTTAAGTATTGAGTTGAGCTGCACGATTTTTGACAAATGCGTGCACTTACTGGACAGGTCCTCTCAATCTGTGTGGTTCTTTCCTCAAAAGACCACCTCAGACATCGATCTACATGGTCTTCATATAACCTGACCAAGATTATGTCTGGACTTTAAAAGAGACTGTGACCTCTGAGTTTATTTCGGCCTTTCTTCTCAGAGTAGTCAGATAGGAAACGCCGACTTCATCTAGTTTAAAAAAAAAAACATGATTGACGTGTAAAAGTGTTTGTACAAACCTACTTACAAAAAATAAAATCATTTCAAAATCATTTCATTTCATTACGTCTGACGTACGCTGGACGTAGCTCCGATTATATTGCTGGCTGGAAAATCATTTTTAAACTGCATGAGCTTTACATGAATTGGCTATATTTGTGCTAAAACACAAAAGAAGAAGAAGAAAGTACATTAGGCCTACATTACTAGACATTACGACTTAGTTCAAGAACATTACCAAAGACTAGCATCACTAATAAATATCAGAAAGAAAAAGTTGTAAGTATCACATGAATGTTCAAAGGAGGCTGAACATTCTTATCGAGAACGTACTTGAACAACTTGTTGAACAAAGTTATCTCATTAGGAGGAGAGTTCCATTAATTCACAAGATATACTCGTAGGACATACCTTCTTACGGACGCAATAAAGTAATTGATGTTGGGAGTCAATGTGTACCTACTTGGTTAGTTTCTTGTGTCTTACTATGTGTATGTGTTATGATCCATCGAAAATATTGCAAAGCAAAAACGTCATAAAGGACGTAAAATTCTCTAATTTAAAATATATACTATCTAGTGTTCTAAATGCCAATAGATTAAAGAAAAAGCGAAGTGTGCGAGTGTCGGCTTTCCCGCGCTGACTCGCTCGCGGTCCCGGATCACCGTACAATATTTAACACTACATATTTTTGGTTCAGAAGATACAGCCCTGTAACAGACGAACGGACAGCAGAGCCTTAGTAGTAGGATCCTGTCGGTATCCTTTGGATACAGAACCCCGAAAAAACTGTTGTAATGGGCAACAAATTATAATACCCACCTTGTTCATCTGAACAATTGATTCCACATTGACATTGTTAAGACAAATGTTTACAGGAACGTTTATGACCAGCGTTTTTAAGAATTCATGTCACTCAGCTTTCGACACCATCATCATTGTTTCTATATTTCTCAACTGTGTTGGGGTCGGCTTCGAATCTAACCGGATGCAGCTGAATACCAGTACTTTCCCAGTTACTGAATACGCAATACCTTGATAAGAATGGTTGTCGGCAAGACTACCATCGACTGACACGTGCGGCTGTCGTAACTTATTTTTTATTAGCTTTCAGATTTCTACACCACAAAACATATATTTTCAGATTATAAAAACCTTTTCTAAGTACAATTTTTGTACGTGACACCATAATTCAATGTTACAGCACCTCAAAATTGTCTGTAAAGCTTTCTTTAAAGCAGAGGAGCGTGACAACCATACATTTCGTAAAGAAAGTGGTAATTTAGCGAAATTGGCAGAGCCCCACATAACACACCCGCGTAGACTCCAATAAATTATGTGTAAATTGTATTGTAAACACCGCCCCTGGGAGCGATTTAATAGAATAAAATTTACATTTCGTTATGTAAACTGGCTTTGAGTGGAGTCTCCTTCGTCATTCACGTATTAAGAGCTAATATCGAGTGGGAGTGGAAGTACGTCATAGTCTCGAGAAATAAAAATGTATCGTTATTTTCAGAAAAAGGAAATCAGAAAATGTTGCTAAGTGTTTATCGATTCCATTCAATTAGCCAGTGGGACGGATAAGGCTTACGAGGTGAAGATAAATAAAACCACGTATCAACACAAAAAAGTTAACTACATAAAAGAAGGTAAGAGGGTAAGTAGATTTATGGTTCACTAATTATTTAACACCCTTGGGAGTAACGCTGTACTCTCCTAGCTTAGCTTGATGTCACAAAGACCGCAGAGGGAGTGCCACGCTGCCGTCTGCAGTCATGGAAGGTGACGATGATCAGCACATAGATGGATGGTTTCGTAGATAGCTCGACGTGGCCACGCGGGTAAAGTACATACTATACGTATACATTCGATTAGCACAGAGAAATAATGACCGCTCAAGTTATTGCAAACTGTCGTTTGATACGGGTGAACAGTTGTCATTGCACTCCCGGTGAAACGAATCCGTGTAATCTAAGCCTAAGGATGAAATAAACTTAATATTCTTCAATTTGTTTTTTTCGTCTTTTCATATTCATGAAAATCTAACTTAATGCAAAGTCTTACTTTAAATATCTTGCCACTACAAGCACTTGGAATATTAAAAGGTACTTTTTAGATTTTTACTGTTATCTAGAATACCTTAAGTTTAAGTTATCGAAGGAGACTACAGATATTTAGTTTCTACACACATCACGCCTGTAATCCTTGAAGGGTTATACTTATTAGAGCATATTTTATTGGAGATTGACTTACCAACGAGTATCGTGTTACCCAGATACTGGGTTATGGAGGTCAGATTGGCAGTCGCTCCATGCACATCTCTGGTATTTAGTTGTTGACTGTTGCGGTTAAACAGAAAGCTAATAACATAGTTAGGCACATGATGATGATCTTCTTTTTGACAAGGTACTATAAATCAAATACCGTTTAAAACCTTCCATAAAAACATATATATATATACACACAAAAAAGTGTCACCCACTTGCGTAGAACCCCAAAATTTTGCTTTCAATCACTTAAAAATGTCAACTTAAGTAAAACTTTTAAAAAGTACTTAATACTACAAAAACCTAAGTACTTGAGCGTTAAGCTTTAACTTAGAATTAACTGAATATTTCAGCATTCAACTCCAACATAAAACTACTAAAGTTAGAACAAAGTGTTTTCAGGTAGGTATATTTACAGTTTTTGTTGTTCTTTACCTGAAAGTTAAATAATAAAATTCTATACAAAGTTCTGATGACTTTAATAAAGAGACATAGACATAAATAAAAATGATTAATGATTAATTAATTCCTAACTTAGACAGAAGAAGGAACCACTGCTGGGCAAAAGTCTCCCCATACTTTTCCAATTTTCCTTATATTGTGCCTTCTCAGGCCTGTCGGTCAGGAACGAGTCCCAATCGTCACGTCAGCGTTTCTTAGGCCTTTATCTTTTTAACTAGGCTGAAGACCTAACCTGGACATGAGTTACCTTGGGTAACCTGGAAGTCTTTAAACAGACTCCGGACCCTGGTTGGCCAAAGCAAGGAAAACCTGTTCAGGTGGAGATTCATAGACGCCTTGGAGTGTAAATATGGTGCTGTTCCACAAACGATGGGACACTTAATATCGTGTCCTGCGTGTTCTGTCAGCTGCACTTTACAGGAACTCATGGACACTGGTGATGGCGCCAAACAAGTAGCCGAATTCTGGGCCGAGTCCATTTAGATTGCTATCGACTAAGAAGATATTTTTATCGCAGATAATGACTTTAAAATGCTTCTTCTATAAAACAAATAAGTAGTAAATTATCAACAGATGATGGTGATGTGTACACTACAGAATACAGATACTTACAGGTATGAGTTTTTACAACAACACCTACTAATTTATCTCAACTCAATCATTTCTAATATTTTAAAACTTTCTTCTACACAATCCGTACAGCACAGGGAGTGCCCTTAGCTAGTAGTTACTTAGGTTTTTTTTTGTTTTTAATCGTTGGGTGGAGGCCCTAATTTATTGAGGCACCCACAGACAAGACCGGCGACAACCGCCTAGGTTGACCTGCGAGATATATATTAAACTAGCTTCCGCCCGCGGCTTCGCCCGCGAGGTATGCCGATAAAACTATCCTATGTCCTTCCCTGGGATGCAATCTATCTCTCTGCCAAATTTTATCGAAATCCGTTCAGTAGTTTAGGCGTGCAAAGGTAACATACAGACAGACAGACAGAGCTACTTTCGAATTTATAATATTAGTATAGACAGAGCATACAAAAAAAAAAAATAACAGCCAAGTCATCACAAGTAAGTAGAGACCGTCTATAACCGTCAGTACCATCGAAATTAAACCATAATAAAGGATTCTAAAATTAAAACAAGACTTTCAGTGGCTGCCTTCAAAGCCCCTGGACCTTTTAATTGGAAGGATTACTGTTATTTGAACATTATTAAAAAGGCCACCGAAGTTTCTTCTCGCCCCTACTTTAATAAATCCGTTTGTAAAACTTTTCTCGTAAATCAACAAGGGGCAGAGATTATTTTGAAGTCCCTTCTGACTTACTTCGACATTTTTTTTAATATAACAAAGTGCCGAATCACTCGAAGTGTGTTCGCTAAAAAGCTTTTTCACTGTGAAAATTTAATGTTAATGTGTCGTAGTAAACTCATAAGCAGACAAAAATGTATTAAGTCAAAATTCTTCTATCACGTTATTGCATCAAACTTCATATAATATGGATGAAACTTTATTATTTATATAGGTAATGGAAAAACATTTTGTTGATCTAGTCAACATCAAATTGACTTTCACAAGTCAAGTCAATTTGATGTTGGCTAGAGCTCTAGATCAACAAAATGTCAAATTAATTTCGGTACTTAGGTACATACCTAATGTGATTATTATTTATGGAATCAACTTTTTATTAATTTATCCTGTTCTTTGAATCGTTTCAATTAAC
The DNA here is from genome assembly GCA_963082905.1 of Oligia fasciuncula. NCBI lineage: Eukaryota > Metazoa > Arthropoda > Insecta > Lepidoptera > Noctuidae > Oligia > Oligia fasciuncula. Next base: position 5,664,647 of record OY720395.1, on the reverse strand, counting down.
CATTTGACAAAGCACGTAACTTTAATTAAAAAAGAATAGCCATTAAAACAGAAATTACAAGACAAATTCATTTGAACGCTACAAGAATGCCAAATATATTTTGTGAGCATCATTTCAACTGACAAGCGGTTTCGTTGCCAGAACAAAATAAAAGAAAGCAAAAGAAATTGAATTTACAACGTTGACAACACCGCAATATAGTAACTTTATATGAATATTATTTAAAAAAGAAAGGGTTTTTGGGACTCCGTGATGTACTGGGATATTTAGATGGTAATATAGTTGTTTCTGCGACACAAATATGTTGAATATGTTCGTTATGTTGGTGATTTACGTAGAGATTTATGTAACTTGCAAAGAATGTGTGTAAACGCTTTACGACTTTATTTTTTTAAGCAAAAATACGACTTTATTTTTTTAACTCGCTGTATATTTTTGTTTGTGATAATTTTGAGGACAAAGATAGAAAATATACGTTCTTTTTGCTGCCAGTGAGCGCTACATACAGTTGGTCGCAGTTAGGTACTACTATTTAGTATTTTTAAGATCCCAAAATAGGAATTATTATTTTTACGTTCACAATCATTATCTAGAGTTCAATAATACCTATTATCAAAAGCGTAAAATAGAAATTATTAGAGGAATGCATGCCCTTAATATTAGCACTTATTTTCAAATTATTCTATAATACCAGTGCCAATGGCATTGGTTAATTAACTAATGAATTCTCCTCTCAAGGAGTAATTAATTTCATCTTAGCAGTATAAAAACTACAATGTAAGTTTCTTCCTACATATTGCTTCATAAATGTCGCTTTAAACTTTGAGAGGACTTACAAGGTTGTATTTTCGTTAGATCTGTATACATATTAACCATAATAAATGTTCGGTAAGTAGTAAATCGAAAAGTATTACACTGGACTGCTGCTGGTGCTTCCACCATTTTATTTATTTATAAATACTTTATTGTACACCACAAAAATCTTCTCTCATAGTATTTTTTTTTATTAATGATATTCTCGAAAGAATAAAATGATAATTAATTAAATTAAATTAAACTTTATTTCAGACTAAGGTCCATAGTTTGTTAGTATTTTGATGTTAGTAACAACAGTGCTTAGGTAACTAGGTTAGTAAGTATTGTTATTTTTCACAGATTAAATTTTATTTATTCAGTCCTATTACTGTCGCCATTTAGTGTATAAATATTTTTTTATCATCCATCTTTTATGAAGTAAGATATAAATATGTCTCTAAATTATATAAATGTATATATCAACTGTTTAATGTTTATCTTCCTGGCTCAGTCATAAAAGCTTGCAACAATGGGGTGCTAAACTTGAGTTGCGATCCCAGCTGGCTTTGAGAACAGCATTAAGATTACCACCCCCATTGCTGCAAGTAGCCATATTATTATGTTGGGTTTGGAATTAAACTAAATGAGAGATAACTGAATTTATCAAAAACATCTAAATTCACGTTTTTTCTGCAAGGCCGACCATTAAGAAACAAACATGATTCGAGACCCATTTTTCTAGCGTAGAAAATTGTAAAAGTTAAAGGAAAATTTTCAAATTCAGGAAAAACTGAATGTGTTTTTTTTATACTGGTAGGATTACTTTGAAATTTAGACATGACAACGTCTGTCAGGTCAGTTAGTATTAAGATAAAATACAAACTTTTTAACCAAAAAATTACACCGCCGAAAATACTGAAAAGCAAAAAATAATAAGCCTTTTTTATTTAACCTTAATAACTCAGTTCTTAAACGAATGTAAGTATACCTAAGTAATTTTGAGTCAGCGCCAAACAATCAATGAATAAAGATCACTAAATTACCTTTTAAAGAAAAAAATATTATTATTTAATTTACTTGTAAAAAAATAAAACATACGCGTCGACTTGAAAACCTCCTCCATTTTTTTTGTCGGTTAAAAAACAGACAGACACCTAGATAAAATACATAAACCACTTGTTATACATAAACGGCAACAAAAAAAAGACACTGACAAACCCTACAACTACAAAGCAGAATCTCTGACTCACAAAGGCCCAAAGACTTTAAAATCCAAAATGTCACATTGTGCCAGAGGGCCCAGTGGTTACAAAAACTGGCCCATAATTTAGAATTAGGCGGTCTGCACACGGGACTGCTTACACGTAATTGGTGGGTGTGTAAGTGTATTAGGGAAATCTCGCGTGTCGCTAAGAGCGACGGAAATTACGCATATTACATGTAACACGACGGTACAAGCCAAGTCCTTAGGGGTATGTTTGTTTTAAACGTTGCTTTGACGCACTGATTTTTCGGTTTACCTACACGTTTTCAAATCATCGTTCACATTGGTGTTCATTGTTTAGTGATAATTCTGTAGCTGGAACAGGACCCTGATGCAAAAAGTGCTTCTTTATGATACTGCACGAATTATAAGATAATTCCAGTATCACACCAATTCCAGTGGTGGTTTAACCTGTCACATAACACACAGTCTTCCCATATCACTTTTTGGCAACAAAAAGTCCATAAGTGAACGAAGGCTATTGACATTTCCGACAGTTCAATTTCTAGTGGTTTCCAGCCGATAAACTACTTCTGTGGGCCGCTGGCGGAAATGACTACTAAGGGAATATAGTCAAGAGGATACAGTACCGACCGTTCTCCATCGAATATGAACATCTTGCGACCACCAATCATTAACATGTGGTTAGGAAGTTGTATGGTGTTTGAGTAGGGATGTGTGTGTCTATGTGAATGTGTGGATATTGCAAACGCAACTAAAAGCCTTACAAGTCTGCTAACAGCGAGGGACTCAAGTGTTCCCCGTTAAACATACTTCACGAACTTTTATGACATTCACGAAGTACACGTGAAGTGAGGCGACACAATTTTGTGTGTATTGTGATAACGGAGCGACAGAAGTATCATCCTAGTGCTACTCTTGACGGTTTTGGTGAATAAAAGATTATCTGGAGGCCGTTTGTTGCAGTGTTCACTGTTCAGTTTGAAAAAGGTGACAATATGTGAACAGTGGACTTCTTTATAATACAATTATAACATCACGCCTGTATTCTTCGAAGATCTAAGCAGAGGCCAGGCATCCGTCTGTTACAGGTTCGGGCTACTACCTACTGAGAATTTCTTAATAGCAAAACCCATTACACTGCCCGACTGGATCAAAAATCTATTACATGATTATGAACACCCTTCGTTGAAATTTTACGTGCAACCTGTTACGATAGGGTAACAGATTGCACTTTGATGTCCCTGTCATCCTGTATTATTCAATAAGTATATAACAGGACCTCATCTCTTAGCTAAACAACGATCTATGTAATCCCCTTTACTAAAACACTTTTTTCTTTTTATAATCTCATAATAGGGTTGAAACCAGCCAGTATGAAAAATGCACCTGTGGCGTAAAAAAATAACTCAATCGAATGCACTTCAGAGCCGGCTTTGATGCGTCGTAGGTCAGCTATAGATTTTATTTTGGATCGAAAGCCGATTACTTACATTAATTAATATTTCTGAAACAAAGATATTGCAATATGTGTTTGGATGGCTGAAGTGGACAGGTTACCTAGAACTATGAAAGGACTATGGCCCTTGCCTGATCAATGTTCTAATGTACACTGAAAAAATGGCAGGAGGTGACTTGCAGACTTAATAATGGGCCCCCGGAAGCTGTCGCTAGCACTTAGTGACGTAGCGATAAGGGGGGCAATAAAAATAAAAACGAAGGCAAAATCAAATTTGATTCATGTTAGCATTAAATACATTTTTGAGTGAATTTTTAACAAAGCAAACATTTGACGATCTTTCTAATAAAAACCCTCCGAAGTCAATTAGTTTTCAGCCAGTCTATTCTGTAAAAATCTCACCGTGAAAACTTAGGTGAACTGAGCTTGAAGTGAGCAGCATTCCATTCCATTTGATTTACTTTAGCATATTTCTATTTCTACATTTTTCTAAATGGGGATTAAAAGCTTTATCCTACCTATAACGACCAGTTATAAGGAATTGGAGCAGAGTCACGTCTGTAGCAGCGTTTCATTGAAATAAGAAATTTAAGATCGTACGAAGAAACCACAACCGCGGTAGCTTTTATAAGTTTTGCACGAGTTATGAAATCAGCTTCTGCCTTTTCGACTTCGTCCGCGTGTTTCTTGTTCTAACATAAAATATCCTATGACACTCAGCAATACTGTAGCTTCTCAGTGGTGAAAGAATTTTCAGAATCGAATATAGCAGTTTCGAGAATTACCCCCTACATACAAACTCACAAATTTTACCTTTTCATAATATTAGTAAAATAAAAGCACCAACTATTGCAGTATCGTTGTGGGGTAACATAATCATTACTGTCAGTTCTGATTTATCCACAACTTAGTCAGGAACTAAGGAGACCTCAAAGAAATAGCAGCACAGCAACTAGATCTTCACCTTCCACAAACATCATCCAGTCTACCATGGCTGTCTTCATTTGTTTATTGAGGTTACTAAGACGCAGACATCCTACTGTTTTCATCAAATGAAGCCAACAAAACCGACCCAATATTCACACCTTTAAATAGCTATACAATTTTGCCAAACTACCTGTAGCTTCGCAACAGAGCAATGCCGGTAGCAATGTTAAATAATAATTCTGCCAACAAAAGCCATCCGGTTTGATAAAGCGATAGAAATATAATCCAACTAACAGAATTTGATTACGTGCGTAATGAAATTATGAGGGGAATTCAGAAATTGGGTGAAGGCTGTTTAATGAGGTTACGAAGATGTAGGGCCAGGTGTCTTACTGATGATGAATGGGGATTGGTTGCTTTTTTTTGTGAACTAAGAGTGCCTGTATCAAGACGGAAGTCTGAAGGCTTGCAAAAAAACTGGCCAAGTGCGAGTCGGACTCGCACACGAAGGGTTCCGTACCACCAGGCAAAAACGCCGAAAAAAACACGTTTGTTGTATGGGAGCCCCCCTTAAATATTTATTTTATTTTGTTTTTAGTATTTGTTGTTATAGCGGCAACAGAAATACATCATCTGTGATAATTTCAACTGTCTAGCTACCGCGGTTCTTGAGATACAGCCTGGTGACAGACAGACGGACGGACGGACGGACGGACAGCGAAGTCTTAGTAATAGGGTTCCGTTTTTACCCTTTGGGTACGGAATCCTAAAAAGTTTTATTGATGAGCGAGAGCAGTATAGTATCAAAATATTTTTGACTTTCTCTTTTCATGATGTAAGAGCTGATATTTCAATAGCCAGAAAACTTTTAGCTAAGTATAAATATGTATGTGTGTATGTTAAAAATTACTCAGGTAAACAAACTGCAAAAATTATTCAGATAAACAAACTGCAAAAATTACTCAGATAAAAGTTACTTGACTATTGAAATATCTACTCTAAGTATATTCTATAGATGGTTCCAGCTCGCATTGTAAAAATTAAGTAAAAAAAAAACTTCTACTGCGTGATAAAGTCTATCAGAAACGTACAGTCGTCTTTTGCACTGAATTCATTCGAATATTTTAAAAAGTTGATGAATTAAACTAAAAAGAAAATATGATGATGGTTTGGCAGTTATAATCCCATTCAACTTCTCAATAATAATTTACAGTGTCTAAATTAAACGTTTTGAGGAAGCAGAACAAAAGAACACAAAAGGGTTATATAAAGGCATTTGATATAAAATAATAATGAAAAAATATGGAAAAGAGCAATCATTTTTATCTCCATTTCTAACGTTTCGCACAACAGTTGACCTTAAACAACATGTACTGTCCTTGTCTTCTATTTTTCTATGAGATTTATAAATCAATGGCTATCCACGTTGAAGTAATAAATAATGGAGTACCTTCGATTGAACTGTTATTCTTTGTACGAAAATAGCTTGGGTCGAGGTGAATTAGATTAAATATGCTAGCAGAAGGACGTACTTGAGTATAGAGGCAATTTTAAAATAGTGTCCCTCTTCTAAATTAGTAGTCGATCTATATGTGCGTAAAAAACATTGTTTGTGATGATAGCGGTAACAAATCTGGATATCTCCACTGAATAAAATACGTCTAAGGGAAGGCCCCTTAGACGTATTTTGTGTGTACGTAATGTATTCGTGTAGAAAATACGTAGGTACACACAACATACGTCTATCTTGAATTTGAAAAATGTAATATAGACAAATGTCTCATTTTTGAGCATCGGTATTATTTCCTTTCTTCTTCGTGTCGCTGGCACACTGAATTTTATATCTTGTTGGACCAAAACTTTGCCACTTCCACGGCGTTGTCAGTGGCAGCCCAGAGGTCACTTAGACGGCATGTTTTGGGACACAGAGGGCAGTGTAGGAGGTGGAGCATAGTTTGCGACATAGCTCCCACAATCACAACCGTCGCGGGACACAAGTGGGAAGATGTAACACCAACATGGTAAAGTGGGGCTACCTTGACGGAACGACAGTAGGGTGTGATAGTGGAGATATAATTTCCTTTTCTTATGTTTTACATATTTAAATGATCCTACTAATATTACAAATGTGAAAGATTGTTTGGATGTTTGCTAGTCAATTACGCAAGAACGGCTAAATGTATTTGAATTTTTGGCACACAGATAGTTTATAACCAAGATTTTACTTTTACTTTTATACCGGTAGTAGGTACGTTTCCGTGGGATAGTTTCTGACCTACACGCGGGCGACCGACGCCGCGTGGAAGTGTAATATTCTCCAAAATACATCAATGGCATTGAATAAATTCTCCTATTTACTGTACAGCTGACAATTACATAGGTACATTTAGGTTTACGTCAATGATCTCTTTGTAGAACAAAGTTCAAATACTATTTAACTAGAGCTGTTCAATTAGGGCGATTAGGTATCCAACCAAACCATTGGATCCACAGCCGTTAGCCCCTCCAGTAATTTACTTGGACAAAATGTCCCACTTTTTACTTTGAGTTTGTCTTACTCAACTAAGCTTTGTAATCTACTTATTTAGCTTGCCTTTGAAGAGGTGAATGAATTAAACAAATGGAAGTAAATACTAGTACCTATTACTGTTGCTTTTTATGGCAACGTTGCGGTTTTTATAGAAAATGTAGTGACAAACATTGAAAAGAGTAGGTACCTAAGTATGCTTTGATTTGTTGGTCGTGTTGAGAGGATGAATGAAAGGTGACTAAAAAGGGAGTGGACGGGAGTGAAAGGTGACTAATAAGGACTTAATAATATAGTGACCTTATTGACAATGTTGTTCAGAAAGGCCAGGTGCGTGGTCGCATTTGGCGTGCGTTTATAACCAGATGTTTAGTCAAGTAGGGATCGTAGCAGTTGGCGTTCTGTAGTTTTTGTATGTGTAGGTACTATTGGTTTTATACAAAAATTAAAAACCATTGCAAGCTTGGTGTCAGATTTTTAGAACGTTTTTTTTTTCACCGGAATTACTTTTTGTCAACACTTTTATATATTATAAAAAAGCTTTAAAAACTACAATACTGCCAAAAATATTTCTCCATTTTGCGAATTGCATTTTCAGATGGTACGGAAAAGCTAAATGTATAAGTAATACCTTGTTATCCTGGAAAATATCTGGTTAAGAATTAATTCCCTATATGAGATAGGTACTAAGTGCGGTTAGTAACATGGTTTTCTTTCAAAGAAATTCTTTACGAAACTCTCTTTCAATTAGCGTTTCGTGGGCACCATTAAGTGCAAAGTTAGTTGGTATAACTTTTGCAACATGTCGTTAATTCTTACTCGTGGTAAAACTACTGGTCGGACTAATTCGTTTCCGCAAAAACAATGTCTTAAAAAAACTTTTAAACTACGTTATTTAATTTATCGAGATTCTGTCTGAACCTACGTGGAACTACCAAGATAAACTATCTTGGCAGTTACATGCGTTAAGTGCTCATACACACGAGCGGCATGCGTCAACGCAGAAGCAAATGCATGCGTCGACATTTATCGACGTCCGCCGTCGACACATTGGGGGCTACCGTCGACAACGGCCGCTCGTGCATTTAAGCACTGTAGGTACTCAAATACGCGAGCGGCACGTTTATTGGAGATTCATCGTAAAACTGTGTGAAAACAAAGAAAAAGCGGATCAAACCGGAATGAGAAAGTTTATAGTGGATAAGACAGAAATTAAAACAGAAGACGAACAAGCAGGAGATCAAGGGGGGGGGGGTGGAGGGGGGTTCAGGGGATCAGAACGGAATAACTCGTAAATATGTACAGCCGAGCCGAACAAACTAATTGGTATGCAAGCAAAAATCCACTACACTGCCAATATTCATTTCTATTGTGTGGGTAGTAACTGTTGAAGCTTTAGCATATTATTATGAGAAGTTGCAAGTTAGCTAGTTTTCTATATTAATATTTTAATTATATTAAAATTATATTAAAATTAGTGAGTTTTTAAACTTCGGCACTACCTACTGATCTGATTCCGAAAATTCTTTCACTAATTGGAAGCGACAGTAGATATTGCTAAATGTCATAGGGTATATTTTAAGTTAGAAAAAGAAATTTCACGAGTACGAAGTCGCGGGCAGAAGCTAGTATACGATATATCTTGTTGGACTGTACATCACTACCGGCAATAACTCCTTTATCCACGGTGTTTAGTATCACAAAGCCTTTTGGCACTCTCTTCGTTTTCTTACTTTGCCTTTCGAGCATGAATGAAGAGGGCCCTAACAAAATCAATTTGAATCTATATCTATACAATCATAAACAGTCATGATGAAAGTATGGACGCCTTCACTGATAATTGATGCAACCTGACACGTAGCCATGTTATGTGTCAAAAGAATAATGTACCTACGGCTCCTTGTTCAGTCACGAGCATAAGTATGTATACACTTGGCTTTATTCAAAGGCAATTTTCTCCTGTATTTTTTAATGAAATTTTATGTTATTACGAACATAGTATTTTCGAATCCATAGGTTTATGTAAAGTGTCGTATTTCAACGTTGTATTAATAATTTCACGAAAAAATCGCAATTGAAAGTTGCCGAGTGTTGACATATTAGTAGGTACTCGTGACTGTTCCTCTGTCATCTCGTGTGCTAACATTATCCGCTAGGTTTGTAATTTAATCTTCCAAATAAATTCATAAGTTTAAATGTCCTTGTTTATATTTCTTCAAGTCATGTAATAAAATAGTACTTAACGAGGAATTTTGGTCCGTTGGTCTGGATGTATGTTCCGAATTGGCGCAAAAACGGCTGAACGGTTTTGGATAAAATTTGGCACACAGATTCATACTAATATTATAAATGCAGTATGTCTGTCTGTCTGTTACCTCTTCACGCTTAAACCGCTGAACCGATTTAGATGAAATTTGGTATAAAGATAGTTTGAGTCCCGGGAAAGGACATAAGCTAGATTACGTAGGGTACATTAAATCCCAGTAGTACGTTTCCGTGCGATATTTTCCGATATCTACGCGGGCAAAGCCGCGGGCAAAAGCTAGTGAGAAATGAAAGTGTTACTATAGTTTTTTAGGGGTTTTCAGCAACATTTCACAATGATATAACTCTCTTCTACTTAACATAACTTTAAGTATACACATGTCACCATCAACATCAGATTTGATTTCGAGGTAAATGTACCTAACAGGAAACGACAATGTCGAAAAGTATAATATGAAAAATGAAAAACGTCCTTGGTGTGAGTGCGACACGAGTTGACACATGTAAGCCCCGAGGAGATAGCCCAAAACTTTAGACCCCATCATAACATGGACAGGACAAAATAACTTCATTTAACTTTCGCCACAGCCTTCCGTGTCGAAACTCGGCATAAAATAGAAAGAAAACATCCTCGCTGACTGATTGCCTCATCAATCCAAAAAGCAAAGGAACACGAAACCCGCGAATTACTTTTTTTTTTTTATTTTGAACCAAAAAGTTTTCTTATGACCGAGGAAAATGGCCGTAACTTAGTTTGCTTACCTTTAAAGCTAAAGCAGAGTTAAATATTCGCATTATTTACATGAAGTTACATGAAAATCAACAGTTCGTCAGAACGAAGCACAACAATACCGTTTAGTTTAGTATTCGTGTACGAACTAAAGTAGGTACTTATAATAGATTCAGATTCAGATTCAAACAAAATATAAACAGGGTGAAGGGTTAAAATAACGTCATTAACATAGGGAAGAAGGGCAGATTCGGTCTGTGGGTGAGAGATAACTTTTGATAGGTAGTCGGGGAGTCAGTGATCCGTGCCAGTCAGAATAGGCCGGGAGCCGGTCGAGTGTGGATTGTGCCGTGAGCTCGATCCTTCATAAGCACTTGGCTATACAAAGGGACGTTTTCGCATTATTGGTAATTTAGACTTCTTGCTCATATTTTGAGTCTGCTTTTTTTGTGTTCGTAGTTGGTTTTTTGGACGTTTATTTTCTTGATTTTAAAGAAGGGTACGAAAAAAAAGTTAAAAAAAAATTGTGTTTCATACTTTTACTACGTTAATCTCAATTTCAATCGGTATTATTTATATTTAACAGAGATGCCTTAGGTATGGACCCGTAAGGAGGTCTTTACAAAATAAAAGGAATGAAGTAACTTGAAACTAGGTACAGACGCCATCAAGCTACCTGAAACTGTCAAATTTTCCCAATCAACTTTGAACCTTATGCTTTAGCGATAAAGTTGAAAATCTAGATTACCTAATAGCACTCGAAATTGAACTAGGTAGTATTTATAAAGCAATTCTATCCCAGAATACCAACAACAAACACCAAAACCCCAACAGTAAGTTATTTATAAGTCCAAAACCCTAATCCACTGTCCAAAAAATAAATAAAAGAGGGAAAAAAGTAAGTTTCATCAGCTATAACATCACAAAAGAATCGTGAATGATGTCAGCACTCGACTCACAAAATTCGCCAAACGAAGTTTCAAACTCAATTTACATTTGGAATAGAAATAAAAAATGACAATTGCGCTCAAGGAAAAAATGTGGAAATCGAATAAAGAGTGAGGATCCGAGATAGCATATTTATTAATCGCATTTTACAATTTATAACGACGTCTCATGCCACCAGAGCGAGAAATCAAAAACATTTAGAACATAAAAGGATGAAATTACCGTAGAAATTGCTAGAGATGTACTATAAAGAAAAGTCATGGTCTTTGGCTTGCGAACACAACTGTAATTGACAAAGGTATCTAATAAATAATGTTTATTTTATCTCCACTAATTACATTCAGAAGGTATTAAGTTGACAGGTATTTTGAAATTTGTGGGAGAGATCAGGGGAGCAATTCTCGTAATTTTAAGAACATTTACAGTCTGTTCTCAATCATACTCTGTCTAAAATTTTTTACAATGTTTTATTTTTATTATTACTTAACTAGCTTTCGCCCGCGATTTCGTCCGCGTGAAATTTCACCCTCCTCCCAGTCACCCTCTTAGGGGTGGAATTTCGAAACCCCTTTCTTAGTGGATACCTACTCTTCACAAAGAACACACCCTCCAAATTTCATGTCTCTAGGACCAGCGGTTTAGGCTGTGCGTTGATATATCAGTCAGTCAGTCAGGACTTTGAATTTTATTTATGGGCCCGCTCTTGACCCCGATCATGCCTGATGGAAAGCGATAGATGAGGTATATGATGGAACGAGCGTGCCCAGAAGATGCCTGTTCACTCTTGCTTTGAAGGCAGACGGGTTAAATGTGGGAGGGAGGGAACACAGAGAGTTCCACACTTTGGCTGTGCGCATAATTAAAGTGCAGGAGAAGCGCTGAGTACGACTCGTGGGGATATCAACCAAGTGCGGATGGTACGCTGCAGTATGTCTGGTTGTCCGGTGGTAATCGATGATAGTCGCTGAGATGAGATTCCGACTAGATTTTGAACGATTTTAATTACGAGAATTAGCCTTCTGGAATCTAAACTAAGCCTAGGCCTGTATTTTAGAACTACAGACCCCCCATTATATCAAATAGTAAAGGTTGCCAACGTGGTACAGTTGATTATGTCCGAGGATGTGTGTATGCCTACATTTATTGTCATTAATCATTTCATAAATATCAATTATATAAATTAATACACGCGCATAGAGATGTTTTTAAATTATTATAGGTACCTACGTAAAAAACTATCAGGTACTTATCTCACGACCTCCGAGTAATTTCCCGTTGGTAGAAGCCACTCGGGCACGGTGAAACCAGCCCCAAGAATATATAATTAAACAATTTTATTTCAATAAAAATACATTGCTACTTTATTATCTCAAGGAATCCGTTTCAGTGCAGCTTCGATTAAGTAACTCATTATCATCTGCCTAACCTTTTCCCAACTATGTTAGGGTCGGCTTCCAGTCTAACCGGATGCAGCTGAGTACCAGTATTTTACCTGCCTATCTGACCTCCACAATCCAGTTACTGGGTAACACGATACCCCTTGTAAGACTACCCTTGTAAGACTGGTTGTCAGACTTCGAGCTCCTGACGACCCGTAACGACTGTCAAACATCCACGAATGACAGCCGGGACCAACGGCTTAACGTGCTTTTCCGAGGCACGAGAGGTCTTGGTATGTAAAAATGGTCACCCACCCACGGACCAACCGCGGCAAGTGTAGCTTAACTATATCGATCGACCCGTAAGGCTGTTAACGCTTGGGCGGAGCACAGCCGTGTCCTCGTAGAGGTGATCGGCAGCGGCGGCGACCTCTCGCGCCCTGCCCTGGTGCAAGCCATGGTCCGGGGCGAGAGGGAGTGGGAGGCAGTCACCTCCTTCTGCGAAGCAGTCATGCTAGCGAAGGAGGTGGCGGGACGGCTCAGGGAGAGAGCCTCCCGTCCCAGCCGCCGCGGGAGACGCTCCGGGCGTCGGGAGCCGCGCGACGACTCCCGGCCACCGTAGGCGCGGGCCTGCGGGCGGAGAGTAATGGGTAGCTCACCGTCCGATCAGGACCAGGCCCGTGCCGGACGGCGCGTACGTGTTCCACGCGCGCCTCAAAGAGATGTCAGCATCGAGGAGGGGCCCCATAGGGCCGAAGCCTGCCGGGTCAGCGGGATTGTCCGAAAGGGTTACCGCTGGCCCGGAACATAAAGGGCTAAGGAAGGAACACGGGTGGGTTTTAGTCAGTAAGAGTCTGACACTCCCTTCCGCTCCACCCAGAGCGGGAGGGGTCATTTGATGATTTCCAATCCGCAAAAAAAAAAAAAGGCTGTTAATGCTTAGCCACAAACAAGCATAAGTAACTATTTGATTATTTTGTTTTTACATTCATTTTTACGACAATTACCAATATTGATGATTTTATGTAATTTATTGAATAATTCGCCTTCTCGGAATGGGAAAAATCTTTGCACAAAGGAAGTATAAATAAGTATTAAGTATTTATTGAAACTTTATTCACAAGTGAAAAAATACTGTACAAAGGCGGATTTAATGCCTTTCGATCAGTCAACCTTAAGGCTCTTACAAACAGACGCGACATGGGATATAATCGCGCGTGACAGAAAGGCACCGCTCGTTGCGCGACTTGCAGTGCCTTTGTGTCGCGCGCGTTTTTATCGCGTGCTTTTACGGCACAACATGGCAGGTGCAACAGACGGGATAGATGGCTCGGCAATAACTATAAAATACAAAAAATAAATACTTACTAAAACAAATATACATACACACATACAGGCTATGTAAATAAAAATAAAATTAACTTTGTCAGTTGAAATAACGATCGGTAGAGGAGAAAACGAATCCAGCAAATCAACGCTGGGATGTTTCGGCCCACTACTGACGAATATATATAATATAAGATAACCTTTAGTTTAGCATTTAGCAGGTGTACCTGCTAAACAAACAAACATTGTTTCATTGAAAACGACAGTGTTGATCAGAGGCTTATAAGCCTTGTACTACATTAGCATGCCTAAGTATTCGTAAATGAATAGTCCGCGGCGACAATAGAGCGCTTCTCTCGCAAATGAAAAACACGCTTGCAAAGTGAAAGGCACTCTTTGTACGTATGGTCTAGGTCTCACAGAGAGCGATGCTATAGTTTCTGTAATAAAACTTTTATTTATTACTAGCTGTCGCCCGCGACTTCTTCTGCAGTCCAGGATGAAAAGCCTAACCTATGCCCTTCTCCAAGTCATGGTCTACCCATGTTCTAAATTTCATACAAATCCGGACAGCCGTTTTAGCGTAAAAGCGTAACAAACAAACGTACAAACAATGAATTCTTTTCTCTTTATAAGTTTAGATTAGAATAAATTAGATGTAAATTATAAGCTTTAAGTTAAGACGAAAATAGGTTGGTACCTTATATTTTAAAGTAGGTAGTGGTACGTAATTCAGGTACTGTGTGATCGAAATTAATTGTTTACGAAGTGTCTTTGAACTAAGAACTTGAAGGTTTCGTATTCATGAAAGCCCATTTCATGGATCAAAGCAGATGTTTTATTTGAAATGGGTAACCATTTAGTATCTGTTGTGATTTGTTGAATCGTAATTCTGGGAAAACTCAGAACGACAGGGGGACTCGAAAATTTACTTAAGAAATTCGAAAATAATATTATGATGTTGATATAATTACCATTAAGTAGGACTACAATACTGGTATTCAGCTGCATCCGGTTAGACTGGAAGCCGAACCAAATGTAGTTGTGAAAAGGCTATAGGCTTATGATGATGAAGTAGGACCACAATAATTTGTAGAGGCATAATTAAATCTCCAGGAAATTCCTGTTTCAAAAGAAACAGGTTTTTCTCTGGAGATTTAATTTATTTTGATTGATTTTTATTTTGTTTTTTTTTATTTTTTTGAATTTTTGATAAAAATTCTTTAGCATGAAAATCGAAAGTGCCTCGTCGCTGTCACTGTGACCACAGACAACGCCGGCACATAGATAACTCCTCGAGCTTTGTACCAAATGACAATACGAGCACTTACAATAACTACGCACTGCGTTTGCGGAAATGATGTATTCAACATTCTGTAGAAGCGCTAAGAATTCGTATGTGCCAGACTTCCATAGACTTTTATGGAGGAAGTGTTTATGTTGAAGCTGGTTCATGTCTCAGTAAAGTTAGGTACGTGCGCGAGTAAAAAGACGAAGGAAACAGTCAGATAGTTATGGCAAATCTATCTAGCTAAACTTAACCCGTGGCTTCACGCGCGTGGAGGTCGGAAATTATCCCACGGGAACGTAGGTACTCCCGGGATGAAAAGTATCCTAACCCAGGTCATCTACCTAACAATGTGCCAAAACATAACATAATCAGCCTATAATGTTCACTGCTGGGACACAGGCCTCCTCTCAGTGAGAGGGATTGGGCCGTAATTCACCACGCGGGCCCAGTGCGGGTTGGTAGATGTCACATGTCTTCGAATTTTTGGTTCTAGGACATGCCGGTTTCCTCACGATGTTTTCCTTCACCGTTTTGAGAGCCTGTGGCACTATGTGCCATATTTCATCGAAATTCGTTCAGCTATTAAGGTGTGCAAAGGTAACAGGGTAACAGACAGACATAGTTACTTTCGCATGTACCTATAATAATAATAATACTTTATTGATACAAGTCCTTACAATTATGCTTAATATCTAGCTAAAGTTCTCAATAATTAATTAGTATGGATTGGTTAGGCAACATTAGGTAAAACAGCGCAGCATGTGTAAACCGACCCGCGAAGGCCGCGAGAATCTGCTGATTGTGAAAACAATTATCGTCGTGTCAATGCTTGGCGAAAGCCTATCTCCAGCACTGGACGTCTTTTAGCTAAGTGATGAGGGAGATAAAACATTAGCCAGTTATCCAAAAAAAAAGTTATCCTTGATATCAGCATTGAACCTTTATTCCTGGAATAATCGTTACCAAAAGTAACCTACCTACCTACTCAGTTAATGATCTTTACGTTATCTTCATTGCAACCAAACAAAAGGCCGGGTCAAGCGAAAAGCCATCAAAACAATGGCATTTACAACAAAAGTGTCCCAGAAAGTAAACAACAGTAGAGGGGCTGTTACGAGGGAACTTACACAATATCACTTAAGGGCACCTCGCGGTGTAGAATAGAGATCAACGTTATTGGCCGAAGTTCGACAGTAAAACGGGAACGGATTAGCATTTTATTTATTTTGAATCCGCCGCTGGCGGTGTGAGGGTTGGGGGGACTTTACGACCTCATTCTACATTCAAGTCGGCGGACCCGTGGACGAGTTACAACATTCGTGAACTTTGTAGTAATCAAGATGGCTGTCTATCTTTCTGCGTTGCTAAGGCGGTTTTTAAAGGGGTTTATTGAACGTAGGATTATGTAGCTATACCTACCTACTCAAGAATATAATCTATCTACTTAATTTTCACCATGTTCGAAGAATACCTACTGCTAAATGTTTCTTGGACACAAGTGCTCCAACCTGGTAAAGTGGGGCTACCTCAACGGAACGGCAGTAGGGTGTGGTTGTGGAGTTATGTCGCAAACCCTGCTCCACCTCCTATCCTGCCCTCTGTGTCCCAAAACATGCAGTCAAAGTGACCACTAACGACGCCGTGGAAGTGGCGAACTATTGGGCCAACAAGATCTAAAATGCAGTCGTGCCAGCGACACGAAGAAGACTGCTAATTGTTTTGAATATTATATCTAAGGGAACATCAAAAAACTATTTAATAAGTAGGTACTATAATTACCTGACGAGTAGGTACCTACTTTGACGCATAAGTGTTCTTTTGTTTTTGTTATTAGGTATTTGTATAGTTATTCATTTAATTTAATTTTTTTTAGTCCAAATAAAATAGATATTTTGTAAATAGATAATTGCTTCATATTCTGCAATAAATTACCAGTGTTGTGTCATCGCGCTTCTCTTTCTTTTCTATGCAGTCCGACAGTGACCGCGCTTTAGGTCATGTAGTCCCCTTAACCCCCTTAACAGTTACTTCCAAACACTGATAACAATCAAAGTCACAAAACGACCTCCCCAACTTCACTTAATTCAAGGCCATTTCCTAGATCTGAGGCCCAAGATATAATATGGTCGATCTAAATCTATGAATTCCCCCTACTCTAGAGGGAATTGTTGTGAATAAATTTCATTAACGTCTGCTGTAATAATTCAGATAGATTCCACACTGTGAATATTAGTGGACGCATAAATTGGGTGTGTATGGTTATGACTAGATTACCTTAGTATTTAGTTAACGATAGAATTCCATATTCTGCTGGTCTATTAATTTCACCAGTACAGTGGGGTATTTACATAAGCATATTACGAACTACATATAATTTGTAGGTACTGTTGTGTTACCAAGAAATCTATTTATGGAATCTATTTGATGTACTCTACTTACAGAACAACAAATAAGATTTTTTATTTGTTATTTTCCTTGTCATAAATTTTCCTCAAATTATGTTAGGAATAACCTTAATATTAAATTGATAACACAAAGAAAATAACGAGGCATCTATCATCAGCATCTATCTTTAAGCATAGATATTTTATTATAAATCAGTCGCTTATCGTGTCGTGTAACCGCGTTGTTCTTCTTATTTCGCAGCGGATTTTGATAGTCTTCACCATCATTTCGAGGATTTATTCCGGAAGGTTTATTTGTATAATACATTTAAAATTAAAACCGAGTACATCCCGAGGACAGCCGAACACATCCGAAGCGGTTTTAAACTTACTTATACTCGTAATAAAGAAATCTCAATGTTTTGTCAAGTCGTAAACGAAGCAGGGGTGGGTCGCTAGTATTACATATGTAGGTACAGACCGTTCACAGTTATTTTACCTCTCAAACTCAATCTGAAAGCATTTTAATTAAACCATTTTATTTTAATTAAACCATTTACTTACTTACTACTTAGGCACTTTGGAACTGTCAAATAGTCGGTCAGTTAGTCAGAAAGTTGAAGCTTTTCAGCCCATTCCAAAACTTGGATCTCTATGGAGAAGAACGGGCAAGAAACTCCAAGGACACCCTTATAAATCAAGATGTTACAAAATCTTGGGTACATTATTCTTGTTGCTTCTATAAGTGAAAACAATGTAAGAAAATCAAATGATGAAACAATACGAAATTAAGATTGAAAATAAGCCCTGGCTGTTAAGAGATGACAAGTCTCAACCGACGACGGCGCCGCCGGCGGGCGCCCATTTTGCATTACCGTCAAAATTACAGTGATCTTTATTGGTATGCTATAAGGTTGATATTGGGTTGCTGCCATTGCCATGTCAAAATCACAATTATCTTTATTTTCGTTGCTATTCGGTTGCTGCTGCCAGAGGTAAAATAAATGTTAAATTACGAAAACTCAAATGCTAAACAATACGTCGTTTAAATTATTCCCATCAAAAACCCTATTTCTAGACTTAAAACACACAGCCTAAAAAACTTGTTATAACAGATACCCAACATTACAGCTAATCTGTGTCGTTATCTCGAAAATTAGTGTAATGGCGGGCCAGTGTCGTTCCATTCCATTAATTACTAATTATCGATATCCTTACTTCCCTAGCAGCCTGAGCAATGGCTTCGTTTTTACGAAGGCATTGCGTAATGAGTTAGCGGAAAGAATAATGTAATGAAAGAAATCTTGGGTCTGGTTTTTCAGGCGTCTCGTCGCGGCGGTAGGGGCTTATAAAAACGAATGCTTGTCAAAACCATAACAATTGTAATATAATAATAATATTTTTTTATTTCTAAGTATATGGTACATTGAGATCTTAAATTAATCATTGATTCACATATACTACCATTGCTGGTGTAGAAAAATTAAATACCTAAGCTAAGTGCATGCAAATCGTAGACATTACAATAAAAGTTAAATTAAATTAGTATTTAATTGTTTTGAATTTATATATATAATTTGATACAATTTATTGATTTGGATTAATTGAATAGGATTATTTGTAATGTCAAAATATTAATTATTTTGTCAAACATAAAATACAAAACAAGACAAAAAAAAACAAAAAATGTGCATGTCAAAAATATAAGTTCTATATATATATTATATAGAACTTATATTTTTGACATGCAAAAAATATAAGTTCTAGTGTATAAATATTAATTATAATGTCAAAATACTAATAGCATAGAATATTAATTACAATGTCAAAAACTATGATTTAAAAATTCATTAACGGAATAAAAACACACGTAAGAACCAAGTAAAAATTTTTCATTTAAATTTATTCATTGGTAACATTCTCAAGCCAGATGGTAATTTATTATAAATTTTTACTGTCATACAACTGGCTTTTCTAGTTGCAATCTCTGAGGAGGTACTAGCAAAATATATCGAACCATTGAAGTTTTTTTTGGCTTTTTCCTTATTCTTTTCGTGTTGATTGACTTTACTTTTTATTTTATTCATTTATTTAACCATTTATGTACAGACAGCACATCAAGCTACTACAATGTGTCAAATTTCTTTAATAGATTTTCAACTTTATCGCTAAAGCATAAGGTTCAAAGTTGATTGGGAAAATTTGACAGTATCGGGTAGCTTGATGTGCTGGCGTCACACATATAAACAGACAAGAAGAAAGGGACAGAAAAATACGTACAAAGCTGATACTTATTTTTAAAAAAATCTCTTCCAGCATATCTGCGATAGGAGAGTTGTTAAAAAAAAGAGATGTAGACAACGTGTGTAAGAGTACAAGGGAAAACAAAATACATAAAATTAAAAACAATTTATTTAATTTAAATAGATAAGTACCATATGAGAATATAAATATTAATAAAATACTACCACTACTTCACTTACTACCACGGCTTTCTGGTAATTTATTTTACAGTAGGTACCTACAACGCTACCAGGTTATTTTGGCTCGTTGCCAAAATCGGAACTAAAGTCGCCATCTTGTTTTGTTAATACAATTTCTGTGATTTAATTTCCCAAATGTTTACCAACAACGCCCATCTATCAACGTCATTCAAGCGCCAAAATATCCTTTAACGTTTTTTTTAACTTTCGTGTCTATCGACACTTTAGAAACTTAATCAAGTAACTACAACACTAGACATCTTCATATAAAGACAACGGCGCGGCGGCGCCTGGGACATAAAAAAAAATTTGGCTATTATAATTTTTCTGTTTTTAATATAAACAAAGACCGATATTGAAATAAAAAAATAAGTTTAGGGTTTTAGGCAATAGTAAGAATACGCACAAAGCATTCATGTATTTTAATGTAATAAACGTTATGATTAGATATTGTCTTCTAATAAAGACGTGGCGTGGAGGGCACGGAAACGATTGTCTTCTATAGAAGACCGTGGCGCTCAAAAGGTTAATCAATGAGATATTTCAGGCTTCAGCTATTTTCATCCAATTATTCTGATACAAAGCGGTGACCCCAATCACTCACTGATCCTTAACACAACTTGTACAAACTTAGACAATGGGAAGCTAGTAAAGTGGAGCAACTATCTCAGACAGTTACGGAAGTCAGACTTATCTAATATTATTAACATTTCTGAGTCAGACCCGCGATTTCACAAGAATACTCAATACTCAATCATTTGTTGCATCCCATTGCACAATGTATATTTGTTTACATAAGATTCGAGAAGCTGAAACCCTAACGAAGTGACCGGAAACTTGAATTTATACACACTAATGCCCCTTTCACTAACCAAAGCGTCACCTAAGTGAATGCGAAAAAATGAGAAAATGAAAATGAGCATAAGAGCTTGCTTCTATTGTTTAAGACTAGGGACAAAAATCTAAACGGGAAAAGGCGACAAAAATTCGCAACAGAACTTGCGCGCTGTCGATTCTACATATACCCACTGGATCATGTCAATAATTTACAAATTGACGATAAATTACAAATTGCACTGTAATAGGACGGACATGTAATCGTACCGTGGTTTATGTAAGCCGCTTCATTTAAAAATATAAGTCACGCAACCACATTCATCTTATGCCACTTTGAACATAGCTCACGTCACGAACTCACGTTGCGGTCGTATAAACACACCAATCCCATAGCATTTTGGTTACATTATTTGCGATAAGCTCAATATGTATCACCTATAGATTTAAATAAAGTCTTCAAACTAAGTGAAAGCTAGGTACGAAACGAAATTTTAAACTTATTTTTCGAATTTAAGTCATATTTTGGTACCAACCTATTCCTTGCGTTCGCGGTAGGCCACCGTCTCTAAGACGAATGTATAGAACGAAGGACAAACTGACACTTTCTTTAGACAACACTTGAGTTGAAATGAAGTTGATGATATTAGAATTTATAACTTAGTTCAAGAGAGGCTTTAGCTTGATATGTCGACGTAATTTCAGTAAGGTTGGTTGAAACAGGGAGGCATAGTATATGGAAATGGCCCAATTGACTGCTGTGCCTATAGATTGTATGTTCGATTTCAAACTAATACTACTCGTATGGCTTTTTGTTTTTTCGGATTGGAAATCATCAAATGACCCCTCCCGCTCTGTGTGGAGCGGAAGGGAGTGTCAGACTCTTACTGACTAAAACCCACCCGTGTTCCTTCCTGCCCTTTATGTTCCGGGCCAGCGGTAACTCTTTCTGACAATCCCGCTGACCCGGCAGGCTTCGGCCCTATGGGGCCCCTCCTCGATGCTGACATCTCTTTGAGGCGCGCATGGAACACGTACGCGCCGATGCTGTCATAGGTACTCATATGGCTTGCATAAATATTTAACTTGTATCTACCCGCGACTTCATCCACGTGAAATTACTTGTTTTAACATAAAATACACTCCCGAACTTCTTATAATCGACCCACGCTGCATTTTTTTTTTTTTACTTTTTAAATGGTCATAAATACAAATTTTGAAATTATGACACCAAAATGATCGCCAATATATTTAATTATCTGCTTCAAAAGTGCATAAAAAGTTTTTCTTTGGCTAATAATTATTATTCTGATATTTTAGGACTTGATACCTCACTTGAAAATTCACGGTCGCTCGATTTAGGAATCCGGGAGTAAGTATAATATATCACGCGGCAATACTACCGATCGATTCTGTAAAAATCTCACCGTGAAAACTTAGGTGAAGTGAGTTTGTTTTTGCTACGAATTGACACTGTTGACAGCTCACTCCACGCTCACTACACCTAAGCTTTCACGGTGAGATTTTTACATAATAGCACCGCTGTAGCTTCCTATTAGTGAAGTTCCAAAGATTATCCCCGACACACCGAACAAAATTTATGTTCTACACCCAGCCCACATTATTCACACCACAGGCTAAGTTCATAAAGTGATTATTTACCAGTTGCTGAACGCAACAATGTCCACGCCGACTCGTGGACACAAAGGTCCTGTCTATCCATCCGTATCGTCATTTATCATCGGTATTGATAGCCTTGATAGCCGACGTCTATACCCGGGTGGAGCATGAATTTGCCTATTTATTGAATTCAATGTTGTTGCTGGAACGAAGGCAAGAGTAAATGGTTTAGATGGAGATTTCTATTGAAATGAAAATAAAGAATAACGTTTATTTGGACACAGTTCGTGAAACCCAAAATATAAATAACAAAACAAAAAAAGTGAAAATTATGTTTTAACTTCAATAGTGTGTGCGTCACGGCTGCGCCATAAAGGTTCATTCAGACAGATGCTCTGACGCTGGTTTTCTGTTGAATGAAAAGTTGTAACATCATCGCTTATTTAACTGAAGGTTTTTGTTATAAAAGTTTGTAATTAGATTCCATTTAATTATGCACGAGTTGGAGTTAAATAAATACCTTGGAATGGCGTTCGAACACGTGTAACGCTTTAGCCGTGTACGCACGAACGAACAAAAACATGGTGAACACCATAGATATATTTTTACATTTCTATGGTGAACACATGGTTTCACGGAACATCACGGAACATATATGGTTTGGTGAACGTTACACGTGCTCGAGCGCCATTCCGCCCGCACTGGGCCTACCACGCTACGGTTACGGTCGACTCCCTCAAATAGACATGAGCCTTGATTCCCAGTAGAATGAACATTATCTTGTGTATCATGTTGTGTTGAGTGGCAGTGTCTACTTTCAATAAATTGTATTATAAAGCTGTGTATAAAAACAGTTACACCAAGTAACGCTACTTGATAGAATTTTATAGCCAACAGAGTATCTTGAAGAATGTTGAGATGATGATGAATGAGATGAAAGAAGGAAGTGGGCTGAGTTGAGCTAATCTATACAAATAAATACAAATGAAATGTGTATTTGTAATGTCAAAAAAACATATTTTTAATAATTACATAATTACGAAATTACCCTACAATATACGGTACCTACATAAACAATTTTTATCATTTTTGTCTGTCTGTCTGTTTGTTTCGGTTAATCTCCGTAACGACTGCACAAATTTTGACGGAACGTTTACTGGCAGATAGCTATTATTATAAAGAATAACGTATGTTTCTTTTATTTTAGAAAAAGAATTAGGGTTCCGCGCAAAAAAATGAAAACCCATGAAATTTCCGATATCCACGCGGGCCGGGGCTTCGCCCGCGTGGATATCGTGAGCATGGGTTAATCTGACATTATAACTAAACGTTTCTAATAAGCTTTTACATCCCATAAAAAAAAACTAATATCTACATGGTACGCCATAAATTCATATCCCAGTACACATCCGACACTTTACGTACAAAGTAATTTATTATCACACGTAGGTAATGTAAAGCCTAGTAATATGCAGCGCTTGTTCCCACAGGCAGGAAAAGGGAGCTTAATTTATGTTCAATACTGAGTCTGGAGACAGTACGCCACTGCCTGTGATAACTTTATTACTTGAGGAAGGCGATAAAGGCGACTTTGGCGAATATCTTGGCGTGTTAAAAATTAAGCCAATACAAGTGACAAAGCTCGACCCCTCCGTGCCTCGGAAAGCACATTAAGCCGTTGGTCCCGGCTGTCATTGGTGGATCATTGACAGTCGTTTCGGGTAGTCAGAAGCTTGAAAGTCTGACAACCAGTCTTACCAAGGGGTATCGTATTACCCAGTAACTGGATTGTGGAGGTCAAATAGGCAGTCGCTCCATGTAAAATACTGGTATTCAGCTGCATCGGGTTAGACTGGAAGCCGACCCCAACGTAGTTGGGAAAAAGGCTTGGCAGATGATGAAGTGACAAAGCTGTACGTTTATTGGTTGGGTCCCAAAACAAAGATCTCTATTTTTATTGTACGAGGTGAATTTTTGAGCATAAGGAAGAGATGGATTTCCAAGTCATTTACCTATTTAAATTAGGCTGAGAAGCAGCACTTTCGAACGTCACAATTACATAAGACAGTCCCCCAAAACGCCCGGCCTTCACCACTTCCTAGTGCTTTAGCTGGGGAGAAGAAGTGGCGCAACAACCTCCCCAGCAGAACAATGTATCTTCCTACCTGGATTGGTAGTTAATTATTGTAGCTAAGTATCCTATGATAGTGATCATTGTTAGAAAACTTTCTGTAAATTCATTTTACAATGATATAGCTACAGTTTACAGTATTTACCATTAAAAATAAAATTTATTTAAATATTTTCCGAAGCTCTAAGCCCACACCACTCATAACTTACACTTTTACTATACCTACCTATAATAGGTATTAGGTACCTACTATTATGTTTAATAAATTAAATTAGGTACAGAATATAAACCTTTTCCTTTCCGTCCAAATTCAGCTGATTTCCGTGTTCCAAAGATATTGCAATAAGTGACAGAATTATAGGAATATCCTCTATAAATCGCAATTTGCGACCCATTGGGGAACCATAGATTCGGGAGGCATTAAAATAAAATAATGATCTTTTTTCAAATCTATTCTGAATTCAATGCCACCTATACTATAGACCTTGGAACTAATTGGAAACACTAACTACTGAAAATGATAAACCAACATCAAAAAGAGCCTGAAAAGATTCACCACTGTATTGATTAAAAGCTAGTGGCGCCATCTGCTCACGGTAATATAAACGTCGTAAGTAGAGCAAGTTGTTGTATTGGATCTAGTTCAGTTTGATTTAGACAGATGTCGCTTATAATAGTTTGCATTAAATAAAACTTGTTAAGGTAGATAAGATAGTAGTATACTATAGTAATGCCATCACTGTACTTGCAATAATATTGTAATCACCGTGTTCTTACGGGCGATACTTATTTGTGTATTGATTGATGAGTTTTAGGACGGTTTCATCAAGATGTTTTGTTTCAACGTTTTCATTTGCCTGATATGAGAGAGATGCAAAGTTCATGAAGCTTACCTACCGATAGTCTGGCGGAAACTACCTGTGATTCATAATTATGTAGAAATAATAACCTAACAACATACTCGTAGTTGGGAAACTGCTAGGCAGATGATGAAGTAAACTGTAAAAGAAGTAGGTGTAATGCGAAATCAGGCTAACTTTAGCAGGACAACTAGTAAATATTTACTTCGTGTATAAATTTATTGATATGAAAAATGACGCCTGGCGTGCTGACTTTTTGCGCATTAAAAAGCTTACACGAGCTACAATAATTCAATGCATGGCATGTATTTTATTATTATTTAATTGAACTTCAAATAAATCTCATTTTGCTTATCTGAAAATATTATATAATACTCAACACTTTAAGCACTTTGTCCGCGACTTAATTCGCGCGAATTACGTGCTTTTCTCTAAAATTAATCCTCCACCTCCTTCGAAAATTAATGTTTACGATCTGTATTTTTTTTTTTTTTGTTATTCGGGCCAAATTTTAAGTTTAAGTACCTATAGATATAACATTTTTCAATTAATTATGGCCGCCATTTTTACCAAACATTTATAACAAAAAAAGCGTTCGGTAAGTGTCCATAATACTAATGACATAAACCACCACCCGTTTTCGAGTTAGTTGAATCAATCAGTAAAATCCACCCCTTAAACTTTATTAATTACCCTTTTCCACTCCGTTAGGCATTGATTTTTGAAAACCCTGAAACACAGTTCATTAACCAAATGAATATTTTTTTTTTATCTGGGTTTTTTGCATTTACATAACTCATAACTCGAAGATAATTTATTCCATTTTCGAGTTAATCAAGCCACGCAGTAAAATCAAACTTGACTAAAATATATTGAGTTTCAAGTTTATGTGTAATGTGTGTTGTTTATTTAATAGTTAATCGAACCGTGCGTTAAAATTCTTAAATACAAACTTTGACACCCTCGATCCCCCAGTTTAGAAAAACGATAAATGACAAACTTTAAACTTTATAATTTACTTAGATAAGTATTTGTGCCGTGTTACAAGTTTATCAACTCAAGGAATAAGATTTTTTTATACAAACATAATTTACTCCCCAAAGTTTTCTCTCCTTAAAGATCTAATTTCCAAAAATCCCTTCTTAATGCTCCCTACATTTTAGAAGAAAGCCGTGTGCAAAATTTCGCATTCGTAGTTCCTGTGGTACCGGCTGTGCTTTGCGATGTTAGCCAGTCAGTCAGTCATTCAGTCAGTCAGTCATTCAGTCAGTCTTGGATGTAGCGCTTTTTATTACGACCAACTGTGAAAAAAGGCCAGGAAGTTAAAAAAGGCATAGGTAATAATTTGATAAAGTTTTAGAGGTTCATTAATTTTAAAATGCGTAGGTACATCATTGGAAAGTTGTCAAATGTGAGCTTTTATAAGTCCTCTGAAATTTATAATGATGTTAAATATTTTCCCTAAATAATTGGGCCTACGTCTGGAAGAGAAGACTGGAAGCCGATCCTAACATAGTTGGGAAAAGGCTAGGCAAATAATGATGATGTTGAATTGGGCCTACGTATACCCTAAGCGGTCATTTCAATCAGCACCGCTACCAACGTTGCTGACTTGCTAATCTTTGGTCGCTCGTCCCGACACGTGACGTAAAATGACGTCCTTAGTAGCAGGTGTAATGTGATTATTCCTATTGCATAATATTCTTTTATTTTCCCTATTTCACCCCTAAAGGAAAAAGGGGTGATAAATTAACAATACGAGGTAGTTCACGTTGTTTTTCCGAAAGGGAGACCAACCCCAACCTCCATGTAACGCCACGTGACTCATGGTATTTCCATGAGTCACGTGGCAAACGTGGTCTTACGACACTTTATTTATTAACGTTTTTCATCTTCTTGGAACATTTTGGAAAGTTTTCTCTATAAAAACGGCTTTTTGATTTTTAATCAATTAGGTATTTTCCGATGCCTAAAAAACAAATTGACTGTTTCACAACGTAAAGTGTCCTTGTGGTAGTATCTACACGTTACATGTGTGGCGACTAAAAAGAAATGAGAAACCTCTTTGACCATTCGTGGGCGGTCATTGAAAAACTCATGTTCAACAGATAACTTTAGCCGACTGATAAATGATGACTCTAAAACCCGCGAGTAGACAAACGTAAGGTAGGACGCCCTCAGGCAAAGTGGATCACCGATCTTCGCAGGGTGGCTGGTATTAGCTGGATAGAGTTGCTGAGAATTGAGCTGAATAGCGTGCAATTGGAGAGATCTACGCCCAGCAGTGGACTGCTGTAAGCTGATGATGATGATGACTCTAAAACAATAATTATCAACGTCATTTTACACTCTGTGAGTCTGTAGGATGTACTATTCGAGCATTGCTGAATTCGTGAATGAAAAAACAGCTGTTCCATACATTTTGAATTTATTCAAACAGGTGCCTTCATGTGCCAAATCAGTATTGTTCTCTCAATAAAAGTTTTTAAAATCCATGAATTGTTAAGCCCTTTTGCTGTAACTTAAATAATCTAACTTTAATAACTAAACTTGTTACTAGGCTAAACTTAGGTATCCAACCAAATTGGAATAACAACCGAGATAGCTAATCGCAACTTGATAAAGTATTTTTCCAAAGAGAAATGTCACTTGTTACGTAATCATACCACAAAAGTAAGCAAGTAGGTAAGTAATTGGAATGACCTTTAAAATTTTCCTCAACCCGATCACGTGCCGAAAGTTCATGAAACATCGGGTAGCTCAACGTTGCTTTATAAACTGCGAAACCGTCCTGAAACCCGACACACTGTCCAAAGGACTTTTTGATAAATGATGTGACAGAAGTGTCGATTAGGTTCATTTTGCTGTCATTAAGTATGTCCTCATCTTTCTTTACAGAAGACTGGTGTGAAATCCAAACCGCCCTGACCATATACTTAGTACAGTCACATTCAAAATTATACCTGCGTAGTTGGTCGCAGGGCGCTTGCGCGGCGTGATCGACCCATGGCTTCGTCGACTTGCTCTCATTCGCCCGGTATCTACCAAATCGGTGAGTACGCAAAACATTTACCCGTGTACGGACTATGTGATCAAATTCCATTAAAAAGACGCTTAAAAAGGAGTGCATGTATCTTGCGGTGGCGCTAATCATAATTATAGCAAGTTTGGTCAGATTACATGTAAGTCATTTTTAAATATTAACCTGAGTTCTGCTCTTTGCTTGCACTTTATTTCTGGTATTCTTTCACTGAAGTTCAAGGCACGCATAATCTTCTTACTTCCAAGGGTACTTTTGTTTCTGTAATAAATTTTTGCTTATAATTTTCGCACCCACTGATCGCAAAATGTCAAGCCACGCAATAAACCGCAAGTTAAATGTTGGAATACGTCACGAGGTGTGCCATTGATAAGGTTAGATAAACTTAGATATGTCTACTTTGTTTAACTGATACTGAAAATTTAACTTTCTATAGTCTATTAAATAAATATAGGTATACCTAGGTATTTAAATTTGACTTTAAAATTTTTATTTACAAGCTGTGTTTAGAAAAATAATCATGACTCACTTAACAGTGAACGAACCACATGTTGCATGCCACCGTATGCCATGTTGACGTACCTTACGTGGCATGCGCACAACGCCTTTGCATAGTGCATTTTGCACCGACTGTACGCTGCCTTACCCTTGAGGGATTAGATTAGAGAGGTGTGTTGTTATGTTTATGTATACAAATAAAAGAGCAATTTATTGGATTTTTCAAATTTTAAGATATCTGGGTACTTACGTCTTCTTACTTAAAAAATTATAAGTAAAGTCAGGAAAATTCATTATTTATCAAATGGGTTAGGATTAATAATACAGCTTAATATGTTGGCACTCTCCTGCTGTAAAATACGCGATTTACACGTCCATAAAAGCCTTTGCTTTGAGCGCCACGTCACAAGTCACATTTTCGTGCCATGCCATCTATTTAATTTAAGTCGAATATCACGATTCTGTTAGACAAGCTTATAAAGTTCGGTAACGCTAAAAAAATAATTGTGTCTCATAAGTGTTAAACTACACACTGATTACAAATCTTTGTTATTGAGATAGAAAGAAAGAAAAATAATTTATTTGGGACAAATACAGGAAATACAAATAGTAAAAAACTGGCCAAGTGCGAGTCGGACTCGCACATGAAGGGTTCCGTACCACAAGGCAAAAACACCGAAAAATAAATTAATAGTTGAAAAAACACTAGAAAAACACGCTTTTATAAATGCACGTAAAAACAAAAAACTAATCGTGGTCAAAATTCATTACAAGACTTTTCTAAGAAATCCAAAACAGCTATGATACGATTTTCCATCATGAAGTTCCAGTTCATATCTTCCGGCACCATATTATTGTATTGTCATAAGAACTACATACAGATGCCAATTTTCATTACGCTGCGACCCTTGGAAGATGGTAAAATTAGTTACCTTAGATTCCATTACATAGTTAGTTACATACAGGTCGACCTAATAAAAGCGTGTTAAAAACACGTTTGTTGTATGGAAGCCCCCTTAAATATTTATTTTATTTTTAGTATTTGTTGTAATAGCGGCAACAGAAATACAATAATTTGTGAAAATTTCAACTGTCTAGCTATCGCGGTTCTTGAGATACAGCCTGGTGACAGACAGACGGACGGACGGACGGACAGACAGCGAAGTCTTAGTAATAGGGTCCCGTTTTTACCCTTTGGGTACGGAACCCTAAAAAGGAACATTTAAAAATAACAAAGTTACATCAAAAGAAACAAGCAAAAAGGGAAAAAAAGCAAAAAAACAAGACCTGTGCGAAGCCAAAAAGGCTGCTGTCTCAGCATAATGCTGCGATATGCTAAGATTAATAAGATAGAGAAGGAGGAACAACTGAGTGGATTTTTCAGCCAAAAACGAAATTCGGTTTGATGTGTTCTTTAATTAAATGAATTACAAGTATTGATTTGCCGGTACACAATGCTTTTTTGCCGAAAATGAAAAGGAAAAAAAAAACCAAATTCGGTCAGACTCTTCAATTTATGAACACAGTACAATTTATTATTGTCCCAGGAGTTTAATTAAGATTAAATATTTGCTAACAATGAATAAAAAGACTCGTGCAGTAAAAGATTGCCCTAGGCCCTTCATTTTAGGAAAAGATCTCAAGGTCGCGTCTGCGCCCTGTGCTCAGGCTAGTTGCAAACAACTTTGGACCCTATTCAAAAGATGTTAAGTCCAATATCACGTGACCATTATTTACCTCACTAACCAAGTTTGATTCGAGCACTGAAGCGTGAACTACGTCACCAATGGCAACCCACACGTTGCTATAAATAAAGAAGGAAGCGCTGGGGTAGTCCGCAATATTGATATTTCATTAAATAGTCATTCAATTATTTTATACTGAACTATACCAGGGAACCTTCTGGATTACGGATATTAAAGCTCGAGATTTAACTTTTTAGGGTTCCGTACCTACCTAGAAAGAAAAAACAAAACCCTTATAGGATCACTTCGTTGTCCGTCTGTCTGTCAGTCTATCAAGTCTCTTAGAGCTCTAAAAAATCAAACTTCTACACATTCGACATATTTTGATATTCGCAAGTAAATCAAAACCTATATACTTTCCGTTCACCTAGATTGATGAAATTTGGCAAGAAGCAAGGCCTCAGCCTTGCTTCTTGCCAAATTTCATTCAGCCAAGGAAAAAACCTGAAAATAGATTTTTTGTAGTTTTATGACATTTTTTTTTTGCCTTTAATAATTTGTTTACGAAAACATGTTTTCAATGTTAAAATTTAACTTTAAATACCCCAACAATCCCTGTACCATTACATGCACCGAAAAGCACAATGTTTGGCGATCGTTACATTGCGCGCTACGCGAAAACACTGATTTCACACCTAATATAAAAGTCGTTCCAGCACAAAGTTTTGCTCAAATGTGAGGTCTTTTACACCCTAAAGAAAATAATTATACATGTTCAAATAGCATACATAAATATTCCGTCAAAAAACGAGCTAAACAACAAGTCGATTTCAGTCCGATCGAACGTAGACTTGACTACACGCGTAGGCGGCGCGGGCGTAGCGCTACGTCAAGTGCTACGATAAAATTAGGATACGTTCATTTGTTCCGTTTGTAAATAAAGATGACGGAGTCGTAATTTTTTTTATTTTTTTTTAATGTCGAAGCGGTCATATCCCTGATGACCTTGTTTTCTTGGTGTAGTAGTATTATAATAGAGCTGTTAGTATACTAAAATTAATCTTACCATGTAATATTCTTAGAACTTTCTCAGTATCAAAAGGATCTTTATTGTGCTTTCGATGGCGTTAGGATAAAATGATAAAGCATTTTTTTTTTTTGTAAATTGCTTATAACAAACACTTTTACACGTCAAATACTTAATATTTTAAAACTACTTAGATGCGGCGGTCGTCGTTTCCTAACCGACTATTTTGAGAAGACTGACCGAAAATAGTATATTTCAATACAAGTGCGGAAAGGCTGTCATTGCAAAGAGTTCCGACAGCCGAAGGCGAGGGTTGACAGTCGGAACAAGTTGCAATGACGGTTCCGCAGGTGTACTGAACGACTATTTTTAATACAGTTGCGAAAAAATTAAGCAATTTAATAAAATAATAAAAACACAATAAACTCAACTAACTAATCATTTTTTCTGGAAAATGGCGCCAACCGTAGAATATAAGCAGAGTTTT
Organism: Oligia fasciuncula; assembly: GCA_963082905.1. Taxonomy (NCBI): domain Eukaryota; kingdom Metazoa; phylum Arthropoda; class Insecta; order Lepidoptera; family Noctuidae; genus Oligia; species Oligia fasciuncula. The sequence goes on along the minus strand of OY720395.1, from coordinate 5,632,726 downwards.
TTTTTTCTTCACCCATATTGGTAGGCAAAGGGAACTATCCATACAGCTTAGTCTTCAGTATATTTTTTTATTGATATGAAATGAAAATGAAATTTAATGAGATAAAATGAAATTAAACCTAACCAACTCATTCAATTAAATCATTAAATCTGATATTGAAATAAATTAGTAGCTTCTTTTTAGAAATATACGTATTTGTATGAATCACAAAAACTCTTTAGTAAAAAATTCATGGTTGGTTTTTCTTTTTAATAGACATTATTTTGACAGTTGGGAAAGAGAACGCACGAGTTCGGGAAAGGTAAAAAAAAAGCACTTTTATGTAATAGCCCACATCCCGAACGCTATACGTCCCTGCAATACACCACTGTTTGAGCAACTGTATTAAAAAAACTTTTAGGTTACCTATAGTACCTTTTAAAGTCCAGATATTACTATGTCGATAGCTAGTCAAAGATCCATGAATAACAGCCGGCACCAACGACTTAAGGTGCTTTCCGAGGCATGGAGGGGTCTTGGTATGTAAAGATAGTCAGCCATCCACGGACCAACCGCAGCAAGCGTAGATTTACCTGATCGATCGACCCATGCGACTGTTATTACTTAGCAACAAGTCTTTCTTCGTGCCAAACAATTGTCTTAATTTCATATTTCTATGTTCAGTGATTTGTGCTATGCTTATAACTTGGTTCGACCCAAGATAGCTACTGTTCACTAACGACACCCTGTGCCATCTACCAATTACATACTTCTTGAAATCTTAAATGAAACAGCATAGTTCAGTACACAATTATATTGTAGTATTTTTTATTTTATCAAGAGGGAAAATATATAACTCGTAACCACTCATAACTCCGCTAGTCTGTAGTCAACTGACTGACGGATTAACAACCGCCCGCGCCTCACTCCCGCGTCCCACACGCTTCCCGCTTATTGTTATCGTGAACCGAAAACAAAAGAGAGCTATACTGCATAGAAAAGAGAGGATAAATAACGTGACGGAACGGCGATTGAAAAATGATTCAAGATGATGCGTGCAGCAGTTAGTGATTAGGTACGTTGCGCAGTCTGTTCTACGTATTTATATTTTTTCCTTGCCACGATCGACTGGACTAATAGTCGCGATCGACCAGTCGATTAGGGATTTCTTGACAGATTGAGACTGATATTATCATGCGAACGTTCTTAAAAATATCAGAATCGCCCCTCTGTTATAAACGCCGTATGGCACCGCTCTTAAACAGTAATGCTATGCTAATGTTCCTTATAATCAAAACTGCGAAATAATAATTAAAATTAGTCCTATGAATATTACCTTACCCAGATATTGAATCAAGCGTCCACTCGGTCACGCGCCTGCGCTCTGTCCACAAGCCTCTTACATAATAACAAACAAGACTATATTTTATGTGAAAGCGATAAGGTTCAATATAGAACGTTCACGTCAAACGCATCCCCATTTTCATCCCCTTGCACTGAGTCGGCTAGCCCGTGCAACAGTTCCGCGCGCTACTCGGGCCTGTACGGACCCTGTACCCGATAAATAAAACGAGACCTCATTTTCCAAGAAATTAAGCTCAAATCAGATCACTATCTCGGGAACCCGTGCGTAAAATAATTTATAATGTCGCATTGGGAGTTAATGGAGGAGTTCTCGCCTCCTAAATATCATAAATTTACTCAACTACTTGTCGTCTCATTTCTGGTCGGTATTTTCGTTGCTTTGAAAATAGTGTTTTATGTTGTGAAAAAAATGCAACATTTTCTCATTGCCAATACGAATTGGCGGTCATAATTAAAAAAAAAAAACATCAACTTTGCCCATAATTTTATTAGCTGTTCCTATTAATTTCTTAAAATGTGTATCCATTATCTGAAACCGCGTAAGATTCTGAACGGTACTGCAGCGGACAACAAACATCGGTATGTAATTATTATCTGAATAATAGAAGTTGCACTTTTCCATATTATGTACTTAAACAATCGCGAGATAATAAATAAAGCGAACAGTAGTTCCTGAACAATATCGAACCTTATTCCCACCCAGACAGAGTTTTTTTTTTTTGAATCAACCTAATTCATTTCGCGCCTGCGCGTTTTTCATTAGCTCACAAAAGTAGACTCAACGTAGTTGGAATAAAGCTCAATTTTAACGATAATAGTTCTGTTTAAATATTATAAGGAAAATTAAATATGATTTCATAATAGGTTATTATGAAATTATATTTAATTTTTTTTTTATAGAATTTTATACAACCCCTTTGGTTTTATAGCAAGAAAGCTTCGAGACCATCATAATCTCTTTTTATTTGTGTTTTTGTTTTTCCAACGCCAGATAATTTTATCGGAGGAATACTTTTGAATTTTTGACAGTTCTTCCATACAAAAACTGTCAGACGTCAATTTTATTCTACGAATAAAAATTATACGTCGATTGAAAAATCAGCCCCTATATGCATAATCAATAGCGGACAAGATAAATAAACAATACAATAGCAGCTTCAGCTTAGCTAATTTAATGCAACGGTGGCCCAGTGGTAACAGCTTGGACTTACGAGCTGTAGATCGTGGGGTAGAACCGAGGCCGATGCTTAATATGCATCAATAATTTCATCACCACTGCTCTCAAAACAGTAAAGGAAAACGTCATGAGAAAACCGGCATGTCCTAGAACCAAAAAATCAAATACGTGATATCGCGTGGTAGATTATGACCCACTCCTTCTCGAAGAGAGGAGGCCTGTGTTCCAGCAGAGGGAACATTATAAGCTGGTTATGCAGCGTAGCATAGATGCGCCTCTGTCAAATTTATAACACGAAAAACGATTTCTTTTATGAATTTAAATACTTTAGTGATAGGTACACAGATACTCAGAAAAACCTCTTGTAATGATAAATTATGTAGTTGTATGAATTTCCCTCAGGTGTTTGGGGGAGGCCTATTTCCAGCTGTGGACGTCTTTCGGCTGAAATGATGATGATGATGATGCATTTCCCTCTGTTTTACGTATGTCTATAGTCTTCCTATGTGCTATTTCTTCATTTCCGATCAGCATTTCATTTTCAATAAACACAATATAAAGTTTATGCGATATCTAGCTTTGCCTAGACCCCAGACAGAGCTATAATTAGGCTTCAATCGTACTGTGGCTCGCGCCTGCGCTTTGCACAAAGGCATCTATCATGCTAGCACACAATATTGAACTTAATGGGATAACGTTTAGAGTTTAGAATAGCATGACCGCTTTTTCCATGCGTTTTCAGGCTTTGAAATAAAGCACTCACCACGTCAGGCGTGCAACATTTCCGCTTCGGCGTCCGGTTTGTAAAGTCGTTATAAACAATAATAGGCTTTACAAACATTAAATAAAATAATTTATTGTTTGTATACAGTACACCGAAAATAGCCCAGTCATAGTCAAAGATTTTGTTCCGCAATTTTATTTGCAATTTTTTTTTATTGATTTTGGCATTTTCTTCATCAATAATTTCTAAGAAATCGTATCAATGTATTTAGCTCTTTGCCTCATCATCATCATAGCAAGCTTGATCAGGATACAAGTAAGTAATATGTTTTATTTGCATGATATTTCTGGAAACATAACATCAATCTATCGGTTCTTATTTCTTACAAACACTACACGCGGCGTAGCGTTTTTGACATAATTTTCAAATTCTAATCTCGCAAGTAGTATAAAAACAAAGCTTCATACGCAAGCAATAAAGCTCAAAATAGAGCGGTTTATGTAGGTAAATGAGCCTCCACTTACCACGCTTCTGGAAGAAGCCTGTTGCGCTTTGAGATTTCATGTAGTCTTTTATTTTTCTCAAATACTTATAAGTTGACAAACAAAACAGTCAACGTTCATTTGTTTTTTATTTAATAGGGGTAGGTCCTGTAACGATAATATATGTTTGTGTCAGGCCCCCCACATTAGGCGTGCGACGGGCGCGAGCGTTCCTCCGGCGTGTGACCGACGTGCGTGCCACGCAGTCAATTTCACTGCGCGGCGCGCACGTCGGTCACACGCTCGAGGAACGCTCGCGCCCGGCGCACGCCTAATGTGGGGGGGGGCCTTAGTTTGTTTTAATTTACTCAAACATGTAGATATAGGTAGGTATTCCTTTTTCTTTATATTAAATAGATTTTAAACTAATATGTGCCTTTAAGAGTTTTTTATTATATTAAGTATTATTACCTAATGGTTTTACAGAAATAAATTAGTACATTTTGACTTTGCAATGAAAAATTTGCTTTAGATGTTACACAACATGATGTATGAACAGTCGAACCTTCCATCAAGCTAGCTATAAATCAATTTTTCCCTCAGGTACCTATTAGAGTCCAGACAGAGTTCTATATTATTTATTAATCGACTGCAGTGCACGCCTGCGCGTTGCACAGATGCCTCTAACGTCACAGCAAATAATTCTCTACTCTATGTGGAAGTTTTAAGGTTCAATATACAGCGCTGTTGATAAATGCGTTTTCAGGTTTGCGTAGGTTGATGTGTTCGATACTACGCGACAACCCCGCCTTCATGGTGACATTTAACAGCTTCGGGGTGCTTTCTGTTGTTGTTACATAATATTTTAAAACCGACAATACAGGCTAAAATATTTTGATTACTTCGAGTACTTATTGGCTATTTCAAACTTTCACGCCGCGTGTCACGTCAATGACACAAAAATTTATTTATTCTTCGTTCGTCCCGAAGTTTTTTCCCACATTCCAAAAAATCCTGGTTTTTATTATTTATTTCCGCTTCGTCCTATTTTATATTCCTTCTACGGCCCATATTTTTTTGTTTAAGCCATTGTGCGTCATAAAAGATTCTCCCGATTGTCTCAAATTGGTAATGGTCTCAATATTTTATTTTTTTCTCTCTTTTTAATCCTTGTTTATAAAATACATATTTTGCACTCAGTCTGATATATTTTAATAGAACTGTGATGAACTATGTTCATAAAACCGATAATAAGGCCTAAAATATTTTTATTGCATTACTTAATGACTATTTTAAACCAATCATGCCACGTGTCACCTAAAAAAGCAGTAATTTGCGTCGCAAAATATTTTTTCTCCCTTTTGGTAATCAAAGTCAAATCATTTATTTCGAGATTCAGAAGGCCATCAAAAGGCACTTTTGAAAATCAAATTGAAATAAAATAGAATAAATAGATTGAAATAGAATAGACCAAAAGGTAGCTTCCTACGGAGAATAATGGGCAAAAAACTCCATATTTAGATACTTTTTTTACACAACGTTTTTTATACAATAAATTGTATAGTTATCTAATTGCTGATTTATCCATCGCCAGATAACTTTTATTCGAGGAATAAAATTGACGTTCCACAGTTTTTGTATGAAATAACTGTAAAAATTTCAAAGTTATCTCAAACGATTTTTCAATCATCTGATTTTTCAATCAGATGATTGAAAAATCAGCCCTAAGTGGAATAAAGCAGGTACCTGGAATAAAGTTCATCATCATCATCATTTTAGCCGAAAGACGTCCACTGCTGGACATAGGCCTCCCCCAAGCACTTCGACCGGTTCTGTGCTTGTGCGGTGGTGTACTGGAATATAGTTACTTTACTACAATAGGTACAAACTAATGGCCTCAATATTTTAATTAGTGAAGACAGTTTTTTTAATATTTCTTTGTACACATTTTTCACCGAGTCTAATGATTGTAACAGTGGGCATCCATACGGTGTGTTTTTTTTTTTCATATTTTTTAAAACACAAACTTTATATTCTATTTGGCTTTGCTCTAATGTCGATGTTATAAGAAAGTAATAAATAACAGAGTTTCTTCAGTAATTAAACTTTTGTAAATAAGGGTGGATTAATATCCTCTTTTCGAAGACAACATTAATAAACCCTGAAATTGTTTGGTGTGTTGCGAGTACATTTGGGGGAGCGCTCCCTGTTTTCTACGTCTTTAGCATTCGGTTTACGACTCTATTTTATTGCCATAAACTCTAAAATTGCATAGTGTTTATGGGGTTGTTGCACTCAGGCGTGATAACAAATGTTTGAGAACGGTTAAGGTCGAGGGAAAGCTTGCAAGCTTGAGTCCACTACAGACATACTCGTACATATATTCAGTACTAACCACACGCTTAGTTGAAAGGACATACGTGGGATTTAGACAATTAGGCAGGTATTTCTGTAATAATTTCTATGTAGCGGTACTCGAGAAATATGGCAAAATTCCAGTCATATAAGCCCTATTAATTTAAGCTTTACAAATTTCATTAAGTTAATGCATTTTCTTTCAAACTCTTAATTGCGTGTTACTTGTTACAGGTAATTTTCAAAAAATAAAGTCGCGCTAGCTTTTATAAATTCAATAAAATATCAAAAGGAGTTTATCATAAGAAAAAACTTAAGGATAATCAGCCTCTAATGTTCCCACTGCTGGGACATAGTCTCCTTTGTGTTAGAGGGAGTGGGCCGTAACCACGCGCGTCTAGTGCTGGTTGGTAAATGATACATGTCTTCAATTATTGGTTCTAGGACATGCCGGTTTCCTCACGATGTTTTCCTTCACCGTTTTGAGAGCAGTGGTGATGAAATAATTTTACAAAAATTAAAGCGCCTGTAAGACCACTGTAATAAAATACTTATTTAGATTAAATTATGAATTGAATTAAAAGTTTTAGAAGGGTGAAAGTCAGATTCATCGCGTAATACATAATTATATCTACGTTAGTAAATCATGTTAGTACCTACCTATGATAACTTAAAACCAACGGCTAACGATATAATATTCACGCACTAAAAATTGTTTCCGATCAATAATCTGACCTTTAGATACCCCACAGTTTCCTAGCTATATTATTTAATATCCATTGCAGTGCCGCACGCCTGCGCGTTGCACAAAGGCGTCTATCGCGGCTGCAAAGAACACTCGACCTTATGAAGTAATGTTAAAGTTCAGTTTAAAACGCGATCGCGCGAACCGGTCTTGTGCACAGAGCAGCGTTGTCCGAGATAATGCTCAGTAGTTTCTCGGTCATTTTCACCACCTAATAATGTCGTTACATTAAGTTGGAGAAAAAAAAACAAGTTTAATGTGTTCGGTTTACAGTTCAGTTTTGATTACAAGTCAGTAGGTAGCGTGTTTACGGTCACGTAATAATTATTTTCACGGCATTGAAACCCAAATTAACGTGAGATTTTCAATTTATGTATCGATGGAGCTTTACAGTATGGTGTTAAATACAAAAGTTGTTCAACAAGGTGTTTTATATTTTGCTTTTTGCTTAGTTTTACTACTGCTGAGCTTCCTGATTAAGACACATGTGAGTCTTGTTTTTAAGAAAATGTTACTAAAAGTTACATAATTAGCCACAGTAAGATAGATTACTATTTTCTCATAACTTATGCAGAAAAATAGGAAAGCAAGCAAAGCATGGGTGTCGTTGGTGACGAAATTAGTCAATCTCCGGGGTAGCTAGTAGAGCAACCTACCGAAGTACCACTTACTTCAAACACACTCATTAAATTTATATATATTAACTAACCCTGTCTTAAACTCGGTCATAGCTATACATCAAAGATTATTTTTCCAAGAAATCTTGTATTATCTAATTTGGCAATTTCATCATCAATCATTTCTAAGAAATCGAGTCTATATATGTATTTCGCTCTTTGCCTAAACATCATTATAGCGAGCTTGATCAGTGAAAGTAACAGTTTATAAGCTTCAAGAAATATTATTTTCTATATGCGTGATGTATGTTGAAAATACTCGTAAATAACAAATTTTATTTATCGGTTCTTATTTCTTGTAAACACCACTTGTAGCGTCGCCTTTTTCACGTCCTAATCTCGAAAACAGTTTAAAAAAAGCTTCATCCGCAAGCAATTAAGCTCAAAATAGACCGGTTTATGTTATGCCTCCACCATGCTTCTGGAAGAAGCCTGTTCCACTTTGAGATTTCGTGTAGTCTTTTGTTTTTCTCAAATACTTTTAAGATTACATATGAAAAAGCCTACGTTCCTTTGTTTTAATTTAATGTGGATCGCATAATTCAGGATAGGTTATGTAATGGAATTATCTTTTTTGTTACTTTCGTTTAATTAACTTAAATATGTACACACTTCTCTTTTCTTTATAATGGAGCCTGTTAAAAGTATTGTTGAAACAAATGATTTCACTTTGACTTTGACATGAAAAATATCTAAACTATAGATGTTACCCAATCATCATATACGAATACATGAAACCTTCCATCAAGCCAGCTATAAATCAATATCTTCCTCAGGTACAGACAGAGCTCTATACTATTTATTAATCGAGTGCAATGCACGCCTGCGCGTTGCACAGATGCCTCTAACATTGAAGCACAGGATACTCGACTATATGTAGAAGCATTAAATAGCTTCCCGGTGACGTTTAATAGCTTTGAAGCATTTCTCTTGTTGTTAAATAATATTTTAAGACCGATAATAAGATCAAAATATTTAGATTGCAGTACATAATGGCAATTTTTTAACTTATCACGCCACGTGCCACGACAAAGAAATCAAGTATGCGCGTCATGAAATACAGTTTTCTTCCATTCTGGTAATGATATGTTTTAATGGTTCATGAGATTTTAAAATTAATTCCTGGGAAGTCTTTGCCGCACTCCCTTTATTTAATTTTTAGGGACCGAAAATTAAAAGATTTTGTTTTAACAAAAATTTTCCTATTGAGCTAAGAAGAGCTGAACATACATTGGGGGCATTTCGGAAAACCATTGGCGAGAGCCATAAAAAAAATTTTGGGACAGTAATTTATAAGTCAACGTTTTGGGACCATTGGACGCGGGCCACCCTGTATTAAAACAGTGGTCATCAAGCAAGACCAGTGATTTTATTTTCCTTATTACACCTTACTTTCTACTAGTCTTTATTTGTCTTTGTCATAATAACTATGTAATAAAAAGGCAATAAATAATACTGCTTCTTTAGAAATACCCATATCCCCTTATTTATGACAACTTTATTAAACTCTGAAATTATTTCGTTTTTCAATTGTCTATTTGAGTTCATTTAGGGGAAAACTTCCTGTTTTTCACGACCTTTGCATTCACTTTACGACTACACCTCATATTCATAAAGTCTAAATTTGGTTGGCTTGTTGCGCTGAAGGGTGATAACAAATCATTGAGAACGGTTAAGGTCGAGGGAAAACTCATGAACTTGAACCCACAACTGATGTAAACAACTAGTTTAATTAGGAAGGATTAACTTACGTCGCATTTAGATATTACTAACTGCGCCCCGCGGTTTCACCCGCGCAAATGTTGATCCCGTGGGAATATCGGGATAAAAAGTAGCCTATATGATAATCCAGGGTGTCAGCAACCTCCATACAAAAATGTATCAAAATTGGTCTAGCCGTTTGAGCGTGAAGAAGTAACAAACATATAAACACACACACACACCCCCTCACAAACTTTCGCGTTTAAAATATTAGTGTGATTAGGTATTAGGACCTTGTGTAGGATCTTATATTTTTTTGTTATACCTTCTGTTACCGTTTTTATAATATTTACTTTGTGTAAATATATGTATATCTGTGCATATATTTAAAATAGTAAAAAATATTTATTGGGATTCCCCAATAAATATTTTTTCTTTATTTTTTTAAGTAGGTGTTTCTGTAATAATCGTACTTAGCAGTGCTTGATCAATTTGTTTTTTTTTTTGAGTTATCATTAACTTAATTTTTAAAACTTAAAATAATAAAGCATGAAAAATTTAAGATGGTTTAAACGCAAATAAATACATACATTTATATAGAAATAAATACATTTATGACTCCTACAAGAATTCACGCATACAAAAATAGTAGTAGCTGATTTGATATCTAATGATAACCCAGTAGTTTCCTAGAAACAACTATAACATCCATTGCAGTGCCTCACGCCTGCGCGTTGCACAAACGCGTCTATGACAGCTACAAAGAACATTCGAACTTATATGGTGGAATTAAAGTTCAGTTTCAAACGTGATCGTGCGAATGGGTCTTGTGCACAAAGCACCCACGTCCTAGATAATGCACAGTAGTTTCACGGTCGCTTTCACCGAATAATGTCGTTGTATTTAGTTCAAGAAAAAATCAAGTTTTGTTTACGTATCAGGGGACCTAAAGAGGCCACTTTGGCAGAATCATAAAAGGATAACATAATGGACAGTTAACTGTTAAGTTAATCGTATCAAATCCCATTGGTGAAGCATTTTTCAGGTATTTTTTTTTGGTCTGTGCTAAAATACCAATCAATCCAATCAAAATCTCTTTGATTATACCTACGTAGTGCAGTGAAAAAAAGAAAAACACGGACTGTCTTCGCCATATTCTGATTCATAATGTTATCCATTTACGATTCTCCAAAGTGGCCTTTTTACGCCCCCAGTAGCGTGTTTTCTTTCACTCGCAATAATTATTTTCACGTCATTGAAAACAAATGTTACGTGACATTTTTGTTTTATGTACCTATCAATGGAGCTTTACAGTGGCGTGTTAAATACAAAAGTTGTTCAACACGGGGTTATATATTTTGCTTTTTGCTTAGTTTTAATTTTGCTGAGCTTCCTGATTAAGACACGTGAGTATTTTTTAAGAAAACGTTAAGTAAGTATTATAACGGTATATGACAGTTTTTATTTTTCTAAATAGGTAAGTTATGAAAACTCTCACGCTTTAGTGACAAGATTAATCAATCTGCCGAGTAGCTCCCACGTAATTATCGACTGAACTATTTAAAGTTTTGTTTTGATGCCATAATTAAAATAAAAATGCAATTCCCGAACACACGGAAGTTGTACGTCTATAAGAAGATAGTTTAAAGTTCAAAATTGTTAGAATCACGTTCTTTCTATATTGAAACGAAATTATTTACTAAGCTTACAAATTAGATCGCGATAAAAAATGTGCCATCTTTTCACATGTGCCTTTGTTTAGGCGTTTACGCGTAGGCACAATGTTAAAACGAATAAAAAAACCAACTCAAAATAAAATAAATGCATTTTTATGGAGACCTTAATTGAATACGTAAGTACATACGTAAAACAAGATAACTGCCTGCTCTATCTAAGTACCTAAAGCTATCAATCAATACTCTCTAGGGACCCTGGACAGAGCTCTAAATAACTATCAATCCGGTGCAGCCAGGCACGCCTGCGCGTTGCACACAGGCCTCCATCAAGAAAGCACGCAACACAGAGCTTTATGACGCAGGAAATAAAGTTGAAACTAGAACGCGGTCGTTAGTTGCGCTTCCCGGCTCCTGAAATTAGGCTGTGCACTGCGCGCGACGTCATTCCGTGCAACAGTTCCGTGGTCTCCGGGTTGTAACGTTGTTGCATACGATTAGGTACTTTATCTTACAGTGATAGAGATTAATTTAGCTGTTCTTTAATTATTAAGCTCGTGACCGGTGTTTCACGTTGAAGCACAGTGTCAGACATTAACGCGTCATACAGTGCTACAGGCCGCCATATTATCTTTTAGCGGCGTGCGTCCCTTTTTCATTTTCCTGTATATTATTGTGATTAAACTTACCGATAAAACGAATTCATGTATTTCGCACTTTGCCTGATCGTGATTATCGCCAGTTTGCTCCGGATACATGTAAGTCTTATTTTAAGTAGTATGTGAGATAGTGATCAAGAACAGGAAAGTAATATTTTCTTGCGTATTTTTTTGACAGCTAAAATGTTATCATTTGATTACTTTTTTAATTGCCTGTACCCTTTATTGGGCATTGCTGTTATGTATTGATGTAGATGTACGCACCCCCTCACCCCCACCTACGTAGAATTTTCCCCTTTGACCTGAACGTCCTAGATACAGCTATAAATTACCCATCAATCGAATGCAGCTTCCCGCGCCTGCGCGCTGCCCAAAAGCCTCGTTCGCTGCAGCGCGCAACACGGAACTCTACGCAACATACATAAAGTTGAATATTGAAAGGTAGTGATAGATGCCATCCTTTGTTCCGGTTACAAGGATTGCAAGGTGCGTCCGGTCCGTGCAGCAGTTGATAGTCCCGGCTTTTCCGTTACTAGTCGCTTTCGTAAACGGGAGTTTAATATTCACCGTTTAGTGAGTGGCTTGTGAGTTTAACTCGAAATAATAAGATTAAAAAGCTAAAGTTTAAAATAAAATTATGTGTTTTCGGACTGTTTGAATTAAATTAAAGCTGAACAGTGATTTATAATGTATCTTGCAGTAGCAATCATCATAATCGTAGCGAGTTTGGTCAGAGTACGCGTAAGTTTCCATATAAAAGTAATGATTACAACTTTACTTTTACTATATTTAATTCTTAATTATACTTTAGACCCACAATTTCTTCGTCATGATTTCGTAAAATTGAGAGAACGGCGGTATACTTTCCTTTTTAAACTACTTTAAAAAAAATTGTTCTATTTTCACGTCATATCCTCTCGAAGACATTGGAAAACTACAAAGTTATCGTTATTAACGATAATAAATATGATTACGCCTCAATAGACCTTCAGATCTGGAATCATCTCAAAATGTCACGCCTGCGCATTGCACAGAGGCTTCTGACACTCCCGCGAACAATACACGACTCTACCGCGTGGGAATAAAGCTCAAAATAGCACGCGATCAATAGTCGGAAAACCTCTGTACTGATGAAAGAGCCTGAAAGGAATACTACGTCTTGAACGCAACAAGTCTCGCCGGGAGCTCTATTGTGATTAACGACCGCGTCTGAGAATATTTAATATAGTGTAGTTTGACTGAACAGTTAATAGCTATAGACTATCTAGTTCTATCTACCAAACAACGGACAATTACCTAAGGTATGTTAATCCACCTTATATCTATTCACCTAATTGAGCCATTATCAATTCAATATTTGATTTATATGACTACCACGTCAAAAACAACATGAAATCGGCTTTATTCTTGAATAATAAATAATCTAGACGCACTTAGCAATGTTTATAAAGTGCTTTTTATCAAACCATATTCAAACAGGACTGCTTAATTACTGCAATTTCGTAATTTCAACAAAGTACCTTGCGAACATTGTAGGTTTAATTACTTAATCGTCAGGGGAATAATGTCAATTTTATGTGCCAATTACGAGGAAACAACCTATCATTATATTCCTACCTAAAGGCTCCTACAAACAGGCGCGACACGCGATAAAATCGCGCGCGACACAAAGGCACCGCAAGTCGCGCAACGAGCGGTGCCTTTGTGTCGCGCGCGATCCGCGTTGCGTGTCGCGCCTGTTTGTAGGAGCCTTAAAGCAGTGTTCATAACCTCAGATAATTTACATTCCATCACCACATAATCAACAAGTGTGAAATGTATTCTTAGTTGATTTTTGAGTGACCATTTGTAAACAAAAAGGTCCTAATAAGTTTTTGGTTGTAATGGAATTTGGACTTTGTTAAGTAGGTATGACATACAGTTTGTTGCTCCATAGCTTGAAAATTATCTCAAATTCTTAATTCAAATATACCTACCTTTAACTGACAATCTAATAAAATGACATTTAAATCTACTTTCAATTAATTATTACAAATTAAATTAATATTATAATTTTTATTTTTTTATTTTATATTATATTTATTTTAAATATTAATTTTATTTATTTTTAACAACTATACAATATAAAATTATAAATTAAGTAAAATAGGAACTATCAGTTTGCCTCGATACAGGTAAGGTGCCTAGATTTTATTGATTGAATCTAGACCTGCGCAGTTCAGACTTTGCTATCGATGTGCGCAGATGAAAATAGAGCTTCCACGGAGTGCCTAGGAACTAACCCCTCCCTCCGCTACCCCCTCAGCCCTGCCGACAGGGCAGCCATGATGGGTCGGTCGATAAAAATGTCCAATGAGTGGATATGGATATGCATTTTATATCGTTTTTCGTTCGATAATAGGCACTTAGTTACATGTATGTTAACTTGAAGGAGTAAACTGTAAAGAATATCTTGTGGATTAGTAGGTACGGTTCACGACGCTTTCCGCTTTTCTTTTCTTTACTACGGTTCTTTTGTTTAGACTTTGGACATTGACAATATTAGCATAATGAGCCTATAATGTGTCTACTGCTGAGACACAGGCCTCCTCTCGGTGGACCACGCGGGTCCAGTGCGGGTTGGTAGATGTCACATGTCTTCGAATTATTTGTTGGTTCTAGAACCGACTGGTTATCTCACGATGTTTTCTTTCACCGTTTTGAGAGCAGTGATGATGAAATAATTTACACAAAGCGCCTGTCTGGGTTCGAACCTACGACCTACAAACTCGTAAGTCGCAGCCACTGCTCGACAATATTACTAATAGGAATTTTAATGTCACTCACTTTTGTTTTGCCTCGTCTTCCTTTGTTTATTTTTACATTTTCTACTAGTACAACAGAAAGCTCCATTGCGTTTTTCCGGCGGATTTGACAAGTAATCCAATGACGTCAAACATTTAATGCAGTGATATCTGAAATCATGATAATGCTTAATGTTAGTCATTTATTTGTTTATCACACGCAATAAAGTCACGTTTTTATTATCAGCAGCGATTTTAACAATAAAAAGTGTTAGTGATGTTTACTGTGTATGAGTGCATTGTAATTAATATTTTCTTCTTAAATTATCTTTTAGAGGCTTAAATAACCTAACTTTGATTTCAAGTTCTGGTTTAAAGTTTAACAAAGGAAAATAATTGAGAATACTGAATTTAACAAGAAACCATTCTATACATTCTGTTTTACTGAAAATAAAATCACTTAATACAATACAAAATCAAAGACTACAAATTGACCATAAACAAACGTCAATCAGAATCATCTCTTGTTCACATTCTTTGTCTGTGATCTATGACTTTGATGACACTAATTAATGGCGAGTAGAAATAGTACAATGGACTGCAAAGTGTTTATAAATCTTAATCAAACGGCTCGAGATTGTCCCTCCCTTTAATTTTCATGCAACGGTCACAAAAGCATCTGTGTCACAACTAATTAACATTTAATGGACGTAACGGCTATAAATATTTGCTACAATTGCATTAATTATTATTATTTAAAAAAAATGTAACAAACAGATAGCTTACAAATGAAAAAAGTCGTAGTTTACAAACCTTATTCAAAAAATAACTGTTGGTTTTTGTACCGCGAGCCGCGAGCCGCAAGCAGGAAATTTGGTCTTGCTTAGGTGCCAAGTTTTCTGACTGTTGATTATATTGGCTGATTTTGTAACAATTAAATCAAAATTCTCCATATTCATTCATACACTTACGAACATGAAAAACTAAAACAAAATTACCTATAGCAAAAAAAAATGCAGACACGCAACCAACACTGTCTTTTGTTTTTCGATTTCTTTTTAATAAAAATTATTGTAAATGCATTCGGCCAGCATTGTTTATAAATGGCATATAGGTCTTCCATAGTTACCAATTTTCTTAATTTGGGTCTTTCACAATACCCTAAATAAACTTTTTTTTTACACAAGCTTGTATAGTGCAAGCTGCAACTAAATGAAAATTGTAACACAATCTATTACGCATTGGTATTCTCAAACAATTTTCAATCATTATTCATCTTACATTTTTTTATACAGATAACATTTCGTACTCTTTGTTGGTAATAGATTAGTATCAGAGGCCGGATCTCATCACTATTCAATCCTCGTTGTTTTCGTTTAGGCATGTTAACTCCGGGATCCGGGATCAATTGTTTAACTTAATTTGTCATTTCTATTTTTACTTGAGTGATGTATAGCGGTAACTGGCTGTTTAAATTAACTTCGATGTGACGTGGACAGGACAGGTACTATTAGGGCATATTCACGTCATCGTTAAAGTGATAGGTACCTACTGTACTAGCAGACTTCAGAGATAGATTTTTTAATCCCGGAATCATCATCGTTAAACCATTTACAGAAAGCAAGTAAACAATAAGTGTTTGTACCATCTGATCATATAAAATGAAAGTTTTATTTAAATCTTCTTTTATTTTTCAGATTTCAGTTGTCTAACTCGTAAGTTATTTATACATATTGTAGACCGCTAGACATTATCTAGATTTTTTTTTTTTTTTTTTTTTTGCGGATGGGAAATCATCAAATGACCCTTCCCGCTCTGGGTGGAGCGGAAGGGAGTGTCAGACTCTTACTGACTAAAACCCACCCGTGTTCCTTCCTTAGCCCTTTATGTTCCGGGCCAGCGGTAACCCTTTCGGACAATCCCGCTGACCCGGCAGGCTTCGGCCCTATGGGGTCCTCGATGCTGACATCTCTTTGAGGCGCGCGTGGAACACGTACGCGCCGTCCGGCACGGGATTATTTGACTTTAATTTTTGTCACTGACTGTATCTAGTAGATGTCATATAGATTTTGATCATTATCTACAGTTTTTGTCCAATATTTTTAGCTCATTTGTTTAATCATCGTCATTGCTAGGTATATCAAATGCTAAATGAACGGCTAGACGGTGTAACAAAATATGAAACTTCAAACCAGTAGGTAAACTGAAATATGGAACTTTATTCAATCACTCAAATTACATTCATTGGTCCTAATTCAACAGTCCGGTTAAATGTATGACTCTTTGTATGAAAATAGAATTCGTTTAAATATCTTGCTATCCCTTGATTTACACGACATCAATTGTTTCGACAATAGTAGGTAGGTACTCTACAAAAATCGATTATTGCCAAACTAATTCCGAAAGGGATCGCAGGGAAAATCGTCTACGTTTTGACAAGGAAAAATAACACCTACTTACACACCTACCTACAATGTACTGCAATGGAAATATGGATACAGTAATGCAATAATAGCTAGAACGATGTGTTCACTGTTCTTTAGCTTTTTACAACTTAGGCACTTGTCAAAAGAGCTCATTAAAAAGTTAGCTAAAACTCATTTATCGTCAAAGTTTTCCAACACACAGGAACTTTAAAAATGAGTTATTATACCATTCTGATCCCCTGAAACCCCCCTCCACCCCCCCCACCTCGATCCCCTGCTTGATCGTCTTCTGTTTTAATCTTTGTCTTATCCACTGTAGGTAAATTATAAAGTGTCGTGGAAGTACCGATAAAGGTGAAAATCTATTAAAGAAATTTGACAGATTGTAGTAGCTTGTTGTGCTGGTGTCTGTACCTACAAGATTACGTCATCAGATGGGTACTTAGTTGCAATGCGTGTGCGTATTGTGCTATCTCTAAATCGATCGCAAATTGGAAGCTCCAATCGATTTATCGATTTGACATTGTTGTCGAGTTTATCGACCTGGTTTTCAACTCCAAACCCGTGTAAAACTGATATTTGTTGTAAAATTTTACATATCATACCTACTCGTAACATCGCGCCTGTACCTATTCTCCGAAGGGTTATGTCGAGGTCTACCTACGGGTGGCAGGGACTTCAAAGCGAAACTGAAACCATTAATCAACAAATGAGCAGTAATTTTTAGGGTTCCGTACGTCAAAAGGAAAAACGGAACCCTTATAAGATCACTTCGTTGTCCGTCTGTCGGTCCGTCAATCAAGACCCTGTTTCTCAGAAACGCGTGGATTTATCAAGTTGAAATTAATATCAAATACTCAGGGCTGCAATCACTTGAAGCAGTGAAACTTCAAATCAAACTTCTAAGTCAACGCAATCAAAAGATACAGGCGTTTATGTTCCGGAATCAAATCCTATCCCTGTACTTCCCGTTGACCTAGAATCATGAAATTTGGCAAGAAGCAATATCATGTAAAGGAAAAAATCCGAAAACCGTCAATTTTAGTTGCATTACAAAAAAAAATGTTTTTCCCGTGATAAACTATTTACATACCTACAAATTTGTACGGAACCCTCGGTGCCCGAGTCCGTCTCGCAATTGACCGGTTTTTTTTTAATAACCTAGGTAGGTACTAAAAATTTCACGCATGGGGATTCAGAATCATGTACCTACTGAATCCGTGATAATAGGTGGCTCGTCGACGTCCCTGCCACCTGCTACTGTATAATACATCTACATATCAACAGTTGTTTAAATCCCATGTTAAAGCTCCTTCAAAGAGGCGCGTCACGTGATAAAATCGCGCGCGACACAAAGGCACCGCTCTCGTTGCGCGACTTGCGGTGCCTTTTTGTCGCGCGCGATTTTATCGCGTGACGCGCCTCTTTCAAGGAGCCTTAATAGGGGGCGAGCCTATTGTTTTCAACCGGGCACTAATACAGACTCAGTCGAGTAGTAAATTTTGTCATTGTTAAAATGTTTTAAGTACTTGTAAATTACTCTGAATTGATTATATCCACTATATTTCCATAAAAGGATCTCTCATTTAGGTACTCTTTAAGAATTCAATTTATGTACCTAGCAGTTTTATTTAAACAAATTAAAAATCAATAAAATTCCCTTTAAAAGTTTCCCCACATCCCCCCACACATAACAAAAGAGTACTGAAGCACTAAAAAGCAGAAACAATTTTTATATTTATTTACAAAATCATAAAAAGCTAGTATAAGCCCTCGCCCACACGAATAACTTGTAATCCGTATGCCCGATAGCAAAACATACCTTAAATAAGGATTAGTAATTAAAAGAATAAACTCATTTGGAACAATAAACATACTTTTATGCGATTTTTATTAGCACTTGATTGGTAATTGATTTTGATTATCATCTTTATAGGATTCAAATGCAGGAATAAGCTTTTTCTTTTTGCTCTTAATATGTGATCAAACCGCAGTCTTAATGTTGTTCATACATACATAAACTTATGTCTTCTTCCCATGGGAAAAAATCCTGTCTCTAAGAAGCCTCGTTAATTTTAGGAGTATTAATAGATAATAATGTGCCTTAGAAATCCTTTGAAACCTCAGAAGAGCAATCTTTATGCATAGTTTCTTCAGATAAGTGCAATAATTCGTTTTTGAAGTTAATTTGTAAATTCTTTTCCTCCACATTCCCTTCTATTATCCAAATGTTTACAAGATCAATGAGCAAGATCTTAGATTTCGAGCAATGAAAAATCTTAAATTATTCATCCAATTTGCAAAACTGACCGAAAATCTATTATTCTTTGGGGCGAACTTTAATCACATACCCACTACAGTTATTCGGGTTAGAGTTTATTCGGGATAAAGTTATTCGTGATAAAGTTCATTCGGGATAAAGTTATTCGAGATAACGTTCATTCGAGATAAAGTTATTCGAGATAACGTTCATTCGGGATAAAGCGATTCGAGAAAACGTCCATTCGGGTTATTCCGTTATCACTTCATAGTGATTCGGGATTGCGTTATTTCGGGATACAGTTATTTGAGATTTCTAGTTTCGGTCTAACGTATAAAAGTAGAATACTTTCTATTGACCACGGATCACGATAAGTGAATTCATTCGTCCGTTCGTGTTACTAAATGTAAAACAAAATGCAAGTATACGTTGACAATGATAAAGGTGTAAGTACAAGACAGATTCACTCAGAAGGTTAACTCCTAATAGTGGTTGTAATTCGCTACATCATCACCGTAGCCCCCTTGAACAACGTTTTAATCAATGCTCATGCCTCCTCTGTATGAGAAGCGCCTTTGTCCTGCAGTAGAAAAATAATATGTATAAATTACCATTTTTTTATCACCAAAGTGTATGCAAGTTAACTTACATACAAAGTTACAATACAAATCAGAATGATGATGCGACTTCTGCACATTAATTGCGTAACACAATATTAATCACAATCTGAATCTTTTTGAAGGATATTGCTAATCCATTGCTTCATATGTTCGAAAAATGTGTCTGCTCAACAACGTAAAAAACGCAATGAATGTTGTTGAACTGTCAAAATGAAAGCCATTCCTGCTTTTAGTGTGTTACGAAATTACCCTGCAGGTTTGGTTTTGCGACAGTAGATCTGACCTTCACTCAACAGCAATGCAATCTAGTAGCAATGAAAGGCCAATAAAATATTAGCCTAATTGGATTGACATTTCGTATCGTTATCATACTCGATTAGTCAGCTGTCAATTAGGGCAGCAATTATAAAGAACTTTTTAACAACATAGCAATACAATGTTTGAACATGTCTTATTTTAGAGACGATTCTCAAAGGCTGACATTTAGCTTTATTTCATTGCTACATTATTGTAATGGGTTTGAAAATTTTATGAGCTTTAATCAAGATTTATTTCACCTTCTGAACCTTATTCTTGTACATTGTTATCGTGGTCCGCGGGCGGGGGAAGCGTGGACGCGCCGACAGATCGTCCGCCCACGAGCGGCGCCCGCGCAGGTGCGCCCCGCCCCCCTACACCCGCATGGGCCACAGAATAAAACATACGTTTTATTGATTTTTTAGTTTGTTTACATTTTAATTGGATGAAACTGTGACCTCTGAGTTTGTTTCGGCCTTTCTTCTCAGAGTAGTCAGATAGGAAACGCCGACTTCATCTAGTTTTAAAAAAACATGATTGACGTGTAAAAGTGTTTGTACAAACCTACTTACAAAAAATAAAATCATTTCATTTCATTTCAAACGGGAATTTTCTTTAAACACCTCTTTTTGAAGTCGAAAAATTATACATTTGTAGACTTAGGTAGGTGTCAAAACCAAATAGTTTCAGTATCAAAATTAGGATTTGGACATAAAACGTGATTCTGTAGCAATTAAAAAAAAAGATCAAGTAAGAAAATTCGAATTGATGTTTTTAACACACACAGACTTTTTATTATGTTCTCATCCTGTATCCCATTCTTTATGAAAAGTTAGTAAAACAATGTCGCATCTACACACCTCTCACCTAAGTACTCTTTGGCAGTAGAAAGCTTGAATGAACACTAGTGAATGGACATCGTGTATAGCCCTGATTCGAACCTAGGCCTTGTCTGGGCCATGTTCGGCCAACTCGGCTCCGACCGGTACTTTATCTACACTTAGGCCGTATGCATTGATATTATATTACCAGGCTTTCTTGCATTTTGACGCAATTCTACTAACCATTTTGTATATTCATAGTTTTATGTCTGCCATTTGCATTTCCGATGTGTCATTTAGTTTGAGTGAGTAAACAATATAATATCTTAACCACCATTTCCACAATTGACACATAGATAGATACATTGTTTATCAATATATAACTTTACAATAACTTTTTAGCTTAATCAGCCTGTAATGTTCCTACTGTTGGGACCCAGGCCTCCTCTGTTCGAGAGGGACTGGGCGTCTACCACGCGGGCCCAGTGCGGTTTGGTAGATGTCACGTTTGTGTCGAATTTTTTGGTCACACACACACACATGCCGGTTTCCTCAAACTGTTTTCCTTCACTGTTTTAAAAGTAGTGGTGATGTAATTATTTATACAAAGTAAAGCGCCTGTCTGGATTCGAACCCACGACCTACAACTCGTACTGGAATACCACTGCTCTAACTTTTTAACCACAACTGAAAAAGGTCCTTTATGTCAGCTCAAAAATATTTTTCTGACTATGCAAATATGATTTTGATTACTACGCTTTACCATCCACATACATACATAATCAGCCTATAACGTTCCCACTGCTGGGACACAGGCCTCCTCTCAGTGAGAGGGAGTGGGCTGTAATCCACCACGCGGGCCCAGTGCGGGTTGGTAGATGTCACATTACTTTAGATTATTAAATAAGATTTTTGGTGTGATCTATACTAATATTATAAAGAGGTAAAATTTGTCAGTTTGTATCTCTGGAACTAATGATCCAATTAAAAAAAAAATTTCACTAGTGTTAAATAAAATTTAATATCACACCTATTAACATACAAGTATAAATAAACCCATTACGAATAGTAAATTGATTTCATTAAGCTAATTGGCCAGACAGATAGTAGGAAGACGAAACCTGAATGAAAATCAAGTCAGCAGGTCTCGAGTTATAAGCGGACGTAACGGCAGACAGACCAATACGTTTAGCATTTTATACGTCAACATATCAAGAAAACCTATAGGATATGCGTAAAGGATATTGATCTTTTTATTAAGACGTTGTAAATCAATCTGGAATAATTAATTTGTTGGCTTTTCCTGCTAGAGGGTCGACCATAATAAGCTGGTAAAAAAAACGTTTGATAAAAGGATTAAATATCGCGCTTGAAATTCAACGCATTTAATTGTTTATTAAATATCGCGCTTGAAATTCAACGCATTTAATTGTTTATTAAATATCGCGCTTGAAATTCAACGCATTTAATTGTTTCTTGGATTATTTGGAACACACAGAATATTATAATATTCCATCCACCCCCTATTTTACCTACAAAATTATGTTCAGCCGGTCGATTCCGTAAAAACCTCACCGTGAAAACTTAGGTGAAGTGAGTTTGTTTTGCTATGAATTGACACTATTGACTCCACGCTCACTTCACCTAAGTTTTCACGTTGAGATTTTTACAGAATAACACCGCAGGCGGTCTATTCTGAAAAAATCTCACTGTGATAACTAACTAGCCCTAGTAGCCCCACTTCGAATTTTTCAAACCCCCTTTGCAAAAAATATACATATATTTTTATTTCTTTCTTATTTGCAAAATAGTTGGACAAACGGCATCTAAAACTATTCCAAATTTCAAGTTGATAGCATTAGTAGTTCTTGAGATATCCAGCTATGACAGACAGACAGTCAGTCTCACCATAAGGGTTCCGTTTTACCATTTTGGTACGGAACCCTATTATAAGATTTATGATTATACAAGCAGATACCGAAATCTAATTAAAACATATTTAAATCAATTATGCACTTGACGCTAAGCGCATCAAAGGACGCCGGTATAAACATTTTGATAGCATCTTAATCTCCCCGCCCACGACACCTCACACAATGGCTGGTTTTTTACCAATAAAATCATCAGACAATGATGTTATGTCATGTATCATTTGATTGATATGAATTGTAGGTACTTCACCGATGAGGATTAATAAAAACCCTCCTAATTTGCATTATATGATGACTAATTGCTAAACATTGATGGATTTATGAATGTTTTTATACGATTTCCGAAATATTTAAAAGTCAGCTCAGATAGATTGATTTTGATGAGGTTTTTGCTTGATCAATACGTTTTCCTTATTTTCAGATTCGCAATGGGCCGGCAAGAAGTGTTAATTATGGCGATAAGCATCGTCGGGGCCATGGGCTTTATCCCCCATGGTTCTATTGGGGAAAAGGTTTGCATAACATTCATGATAATCATAGCATTTTTTTCTCAAGGTTCAAAATTGATTCGACGGTTAAGATTCATAATACATCACGCTTGTATTCCCTGATGAGGCCGGCGAATCCACATTTTGCCAATTACGTAATAGAACAAGTACAAGTCCATATAATAGGGTCACCTGTGCACTTGGTGATCTTATGACTGCGTCAGTGAGCTGAGTTTGCGCAGCTGAATTTCAGACCAAAGATATTTGAACTTTTTGCCATAGATACCCTAAGAAGAAGATAAATGAAAGGCAATTGGATGCAGCTGAGATCAGAATGAAAGGCAATTGCATGCAGCTGAGATGAGAATGAAAGGCAATTGCATGCAGCTGAGATGAGAATGAAAGGCAATTGCATGCAGCTGAGATGAGAATGAAAGGCAATTGCATGCAGCTGAGATGAGAATGAAAGGCAATTGCATGCAGCTGAGATGAGAATGAAAGGCAATTGCATGCAGCTGAGATGAGAATGAAAGGCAATTGCATGCAGCTGAGATGAGAATGAAAGGCAATTGCATGCAGCTGAGATGAGAATGAAAGGCAATTGCATGCAGCTGAGATGAGAATGCTAAGAGGGATGTGTGGTGTTACACGAATGGATATAATAAGAAATGAGTACATAAGAGACTTACAGGACCTAAACACAAAAAACGAAAGTTTTAGAAACACTAAAAGTATATGATCGACTACAGTAAACAAAATCAGAAAAATATATGATATTCTTCAGGATATATACTAGGTAGATAGTTTGTTGAAAACATAATATAACTAATTTCATACGATGGATGGAATGTGTGAATGATGATATGGTTAAAAAGGGGGCGACTACCGAGATGACGACTAATAGCAATAATAATAGTAATAATAGTATGGAAGAAAAAGACATGTAGCGCCGACCCCAAATAAATTGGGATAAGGGCAGGAGAATGATGATGACCCTAAGAAGAAGAAGATGTAATAGGGTGCGCCTATTGCAGACTACGGACTGTAACTGAAAAATAACTGATTAAAAAAACCATTAACATTTCACCCGATCTGGAAATTAAATTCATGAGCGCAATTGCACCTCCTCTAGAAAATACTATTACGTATTAATACCCCTTTTCCACCTCCTTCCAGGATCATATGCTAACGGAGGCTTTGCTTCGTGAAGTCGTCGAGCGTATGGGCAAGGAGTTCAACGACGCGGCGTCGAGCTACCTAGAGTACCCAGCAAGCGAGCGGCACCTCGCCTTGATGGCCCGCGCGAACAAGGACCTGGAGAACGAACAACTGGACTACGACTCGCTCATCGACGGCAACCCCAACCCCAGCCTTCGCGACCAAGAGTACATGCAGCACAGGTACGTACTCTTCCATTCCACTAGTATTTCTACTGGTAGTGGGAGCTGCTGGTCTGCCGGAATCACAACTTCTGTTTATTGCTAGGTAATACTGGTAACTGTTACCGCTAGGTAATACTGGTAACTGTTACTGCTAGGTAATACTGGTAACTTTCACTGCTAGGTAATACTGGTAACTTTCACTGCTAGGTAGTGCTGGTAACTGGTACTGCTAGGTAATAGGGGTAACTTTCATTGCTAGGTAGTGCTGGTAACTGGTACTGCTAGGTAATACTGGTAACTTTCACTGCTGGGTAGTGCTGTTAACTGTTATTGCTAGGTAATACTGGTAACTTTCACTGCTAGGTAGTGCTGGTAACTGGTACTGCTAGGTAATACGGGTAACTTTCATTGCTAGGAAGTGCTGGTAACTGTTACTGCTAGATAACACTGGTAACTGTTACTGCTAGATAACACTGGTAACTTTCACTGCTAGGTAGTGCTGGTAACTGGTACTGCTAGGTAATACGGGTAACTTTCACTGCTAGGTAGTGCTGTTAACTGTTACTGCTAGGTAATATTGGTAACTTTCACTGCTAGGTAGTGCTGGTAACTGGTACTGCTAGGTAATACTGGTAACTTTCACTGCTGGGTAGTGCTGTTAACTGTTACTGCTAGGTAATACTGGTAACTTTCACTGCTGGGTAGTGCTGTTAACTGTTACTGCTAGGTAATATTGGTAACTTTCACTGCTAGGTAGTGCTGGTAACTGGTACTGCTAGGTAATACTGGTAACTTTCACTGCTAGGTAGTGCTGGTAACTGTTACTGCTAGGTAATACTGGTAACTTTCACTGCTAGGTAGTGCTGGCAACTGTTACTGCTAGGTAATACTGGTTACTATTACTGCTAGTATATTTTACTACTGCTGAGGGAGCATTTTCTACTGGTAACTATTACTACTGCTGACGTTCACAAACACTTTCAGAAACAGCCTGATGTACTGTGAACTACCACCGTAATTGTGTACGGAGTTAATTCGGGATAATGCAGAAGAAGTACTAAACTCTAGCTTACGACAACACTAAATGGTCGAATAGGTAAACTAGGCCATTTTGCGATCACAGTAAAGACGTCTTTTTAATCCGGTTCATAGATTTACTGCCGCCTTCGAGAACAATTGAAAAGCAACAAACAATTGATGTACAAACACTCAATAACAATAGAAGTGGTCCATTGTCTACAGCTGTCCTAATTTAAAAAGATAAATCAAGTCTAGACGAGAAATTAGACCGAATTAACAACATTAAGATGGACGGATAACACGATTAGACAATACGATTGAGGTGTGCCTCTGCCACACCACAAGCTAAGCTATTTATATCTGACGAGTATCTTCATTTATTTCTCTCCATTGGAATCGGGTTCATCATATACATTAGACTTTATCACGTATGAAGCGAAGTGAGATACTACCGAGAAAGTAGAGTGTCTAAAATCTCTGCGTGTGATTAATCGTGAAATGGCCCGTCAACATTATCACTTGGATGAAGATAACGACAGCTTTAATATTTATATATTCTAGTAATCACTACTGGAGTGACGCCTTTAAGTCTTCCAGGCCAATAGCTCAATCGTGCCAAATCTCCATTTGATTAATCAAATTTTTCGTTGATTCAAAACAATTGAAAGTCAACCAGTGGTCTACAAAAAGCTGTATTGGACTATGTATATCATGCAAAAATTATTAATTCTGGGATCTACCTGGATTTCCATTCTTAACCAAACAGCCCTGAAGATATTCCATCTAGTTCCTTATTCATAACTTCGGCAGCTCGCTGTGGGGGCATCAGTACGTAACCGGTGGTGCTGGAGAGGGTGAGCAGCGCCTACAGCCTTCAGGCGTGCTCCCCAACCGGCAGATGGTGAAGACTGATGGCGTGCTGCCGGCCTACTGCAACCCGCCTAACCCCTGCCCCGTTGGATATACAGGTGCGGTGGTTAGAAAATTTAGGTCTACATCTAGAGATTCAAAGTTCGGTCTTTGATGCTCGTAAATATGATCTGAAAATGCAATCGAAATAAAATAATTGGTTAGTCAATTGGTCTCAATCCTGTATTGTTTCTTCCTGTTCTGTTTACTATCTTCTTCAGTTTTTTGTAATCATCACTGTTTACTTATGTCATCAATCACTTTACTTTCATCAAATCATTTCCATTGTGTGCCATTATGGCATTTAACCTGATCCCTTCACCAGAGGAGCAAGGCTGCATCAGCGAGTTCGAGAACACCGCTGCCTTCAGCCGCCAGTACCAGCTAGCGCAGCGCTGCATGTGTGACGGAGAACATATGTTCAGCTGCCCTCCCGATTCCTCCAACAAGCCCCTCGACTTCGGCTACCCCGAGCACCACAAGAGCCTCGTCGCGAAGAAGTATAAACCTGCTGTTAGTATGCATGGTTTAATTCTGTAAATTATATCTCGGAAATCTATGTCTTACACAAAATATTTTTAGAATTTTTATGACACTAGAAGATCTTTTCACCATCTTCTATCCTTTGGAAGCGATTTACTGAACTGGAGTTCTTCAGAAATTTATATCCGCAAGGGTCAAAACCCTGGTCTTACTTTAATGATACTAAAACAAAAATTTCCGTTTCCAGGTAGAAAATCCTTATTTGACGGGCGAACGCTTACCGATCGCAGCTAAAAAAGGTTTTGATGTTAATGTTTACTAAGTCACTAGTCATAAATAGATGTATACTATATTAGTTAGTGTCTATCTTGTCGGAATGTGGGCATAGTACTATCATCTTCTAGCCCACTCTTTTTGGCATAATTATTATCTTTATATAATAAGTATTGTACCTAGTTCTGTTACAACCTCATTTAGGGTAAACTGTGTGCTTAACACGGCAAGAGCACCATAACACCACCTGCTGATGACACACAAACTATGGATATTTGAGAAGGAATAGTTGCGGTAATAAATAGACGGAATGAAAGTAAAAATTAAAATACTTAATATATTTTTGTATTCCCAATGAAATACTGTCTCCTCAATTTCCTCTTTCTCTCTTCTTATTTAAATTTCTTGAAAGTAACAAAAGTGTTTATACGGGTCATCTGTACATTAACGGAAAAACCTGGAAGTATCACATAAATTAAAATTATTGATTTGGAATACTAACTTGCAATTTGTGAGAAGCGTCATTAAATATAAACGTTGAAGCTGTGAATTTCGTTAGTTGTAAATACATAAGTATTTAACTCTTTACTAAGCTGTATTATTATATTAGTTTCATACCAGTCCTTTTTTTGGTTCATCATATAACTAATAATTTAAATTATATTTATAATCATTAATAATTATATAATTGAGAGGGGCCCATGGCTAAATAATAACAGCCGCACAGGTCGATCGATCAGGTTAAGCTACGCTTGCCGCGGTTAGTCTGTTGATTGGTGACCATCTTTACATACCGGGACCCCTCCGTGCCTCGGAAAGCACGTTAAGCCGTTGGTCCCGGCTGTCATTCGTGGATCTTTGACAGTCGTTACGGGTAGTCAGAAGCCCGAAAGTCTGACAACCAGTCTTACCAAGGGGTATCGTATTACCCAATAACTGGGTTGTGGCGGTCAGATAGGCAGTCGCTTCATGTAATATACTGGTATTCAGCTGCCTCCGATCAGACTGGAAGCCAACCCCAACATAGTTGGGAAAAGGCTAGGCAGATGATGATGATAATAAATATGTACCAAACACTACCAAGAGTACAATATGTATTGTATGATAATCCTATTATTTTACCAATTTATTTAGTTTTTTTAAATATATATTATAAAATTATAGATCTTAAATACAAATGTAGGTAAAAGGTCAGTATCATATGGTTCCAAAAATAGTAGAGTTTAGAATGATAGATTAGTATTTAATCAAAATACCTAATTATTATGAAAAGGAAAAGCTGATGATTAAACACGAAATATAACAGCTAAGTCTTGCGGAAACATGAACATTTGATTAGAATATAAAAAGAATAATCTTACATTTACATAAGTTAGTTCGATAATCTATATCCCAGCAATTTAATTGCATTATTTAAAAATAGTTTTCGTTTCATCAAAAAAGCGGTTTTATTTAGTCTGGCGCGCAATCTTGTAGCCTATCATAAGATTCAAATTCTAAAGTAATACTGTGATTTAATAAAAAAACTAAACATACCTACATTTCAGTAAATTGGAAGAAAATACCTTTTTTCTTTTTACAATTCAAATTAAATCCATGATTTTTTCAAAACGTAATAACCCTTTCTGTTTTGAATAAGTTTAGCGCGTCACCTAATAAATAAGTACACTCAAAATATTAGAAATAGGTTATAAA
The DNA here is from genome assembly GCA_963082905.1 of Oligia fasciuncula. NCBI lineage: Eukaryota > Metazoa > Arthropoda > Insecta > Lepidoptera > Noctuidae > Oligia > Oligia fasciuncula. The sequence goes on along the minus strand of OY720395.1, from coordinate 5,603,801 downwards.
CATACTTTATTTACTTTATGGCATTTCCCAATAATTTGAAAACAATGCGTCTTAATAATTAAATCAAGATTAAGTAAAAAAAGATTTGTACAGGATTAATTTCGTGATAACTGTAAAAATAAAATAAATAACTTTAGGTATTATTCCATTAAATGTCTTCCTTAGTATTTATATTGTAAAGAAATTATTTGAAACATACTAATTTATTAGCCCAAGTCATAAATTAATTATAATAATTAAATTAATATTTTTTTATTTTAAATTTATCTTCGCATTCCTTGCGCATAATGTCGGTTCTACGTACTTATTAGGTTTAATTATTATAAATTAGTTATATACCTACCTATTTTTATATTAAATAAGATTTATCGATGGTGCCCTAAAAATATATTAACCAAACATTTAAAGGATCCCTCAGACAAGCGCGACGCGACGGTGTGGCGTGATTCTGGGAGAACAATTTCCTTGAAGTTTTCATAAAAATTGTTCGCAAAATAACGCCATAAATAAAAATAACGCCAGGGAAACTCGCGAAATTCGAATTTGAATAGGTTTTTTGGCAAATTTGCAGCTATTAGGTTGTATGTGGATCAAAATATTCCGAATTATAACCGTAACAAATAGGTATGCACTTATAGAATTAAAATCATCAATACAACTCTCTCAAGTCAGAATAGACCTCAAATATCATGATTTCATGAAATAGTCAATCAATAGGGCAATAATGAACCTCAAGAGTTGTAATGATGATTCTAATTATATAATTCTGTAAATATATTTAGATATATATTATTTGTTACGGTCGCGAACAAATAATATATATCTAAATATATTTACTATTATTTACTATTTAACATTTTGATCGACATACAACCTAATATTGACCTGTAAAAAGCAAAAAACGTAAAAAAAATTCGTAGACTACTTACCTTATCGCATTCCCGATAACTAGAATATCCAAAAAAATAAGGAAAGTGTTTTTTTTATTTTCTAAGACCTACTTACGAATTCAAATCATAAACATTTTCATTAAATAAATCAAAATTTAATATATGTTAGGTATTAGTTAAAAACCCGCTAAAATCGCAGATTTCAAAAGATTCCAACTTTCAAAATAAAAATAAAATAAAAGTCACATTCAAACTAGACAGAATCAACACTTTTTGAACGTCAAAATTACGTAAGACCCCCAAAACGCCCGGCCTTCACCAGGAAACGCTTCTGCAAAATTTATATTTTCCAATGGAGATCTTATCCTGATAGGCAATGATAACGTTTACCAAAAGCCATCGGTAAATACCCTAGATAGGTGAATCTAACTTCATAAAATAGGTTAGTTTATGATGGTGGTGATGTAGGCATAAGAAAAAATGTATATAACAGACAAGAATACGCGGACGTAAAAACGTAGGTAGTAGACAATTAATTTATGAAGGATTTACAGAACAACATGGCAGGTAAGTAAATAAGGCTTAAGTGAATAATAGTGAATACCGATTTAGTGAGTAATATAGTAAATAAGGAGTTAGTGACAGCTAATGCACAGTCGCCTTTCATTTGATTTTAATTAAGAAAGTTAAAGATTTGAGTAGATACCTAATTGAAATTGAAAAAATAAATTAAGCATTGCTATGTTCTAGTTTCAATAGTACGAGCGCCAGTAAAATTACTGCGACTTGTCCCCTGAAGACGAAGGTTATCACCATGACACCTAAGAATTGACCTAAAGCTACAGTATGATAGAAGAGCGGTGACCGCCACATAACGGCCGCTGTCATGACAATGACAACGGGGTTTGAATTTACGGTGTGAAAAAACACACCAACTTACTTTCATAAATAACGTTTGAGCAACGGCATTCGCCGGTTAACAGCGGACGCTATATGGCGGCCACCGCTCTTTTGGGACACCGTAGCTCAAGAGATATTCCAGTTATGATATCACTTAACATCAGGTGAGCAAGATGTCACTTCTTGAATAAAAACGAAGATGAATTCAAAAAATTATTGGACATTTGAATCATCAACATCACGTTAGCTTTTTTTTTTCTGGTACACGCAATGGCTATTTCTAATGAAATCATACAGCATTTATTTTTCCATAAAACCTGATTTGCTATTTGCTCAAAACTGTCTTAAAACTGATTAAAAAAAAAACAATTTTTCGAAATGATGCTAAAATTTTATATCTAAATATGCTACTAATTTCTAATTAAAAATATGTGGAAATTCTCACAAGGTTCTCTTTAACGCTTTTTCTTATAATATTCATCACCCCTTTACGCGACGGCGACGCACACGTCATTTTACATAATCTAGTAAAACCTTATGTATGTATTATTAATAAGAATGTAGATATAAGTTGTGAAGGAATATGTCACGGATACAATAACATCATAAATGAGTAGTGGTAATTTTAAGAAAATGAGCCAAACGGCCACAGATGCGAGTTACTCTAGTCAAAAAGGTAGTGTGTATATATATACATATAATTAATTTAGGGAAATTGTTTACCTAAATTTCGCTGAGAATAATACTGAAAAGTACTGAAAATATTAAACTACAATGAAGCCTTTTCAGGTTCCCGTTGTATTTAAAGATTTTCAGCGCTTTACATGTTATTCCCATGGAAACAAGTAGCATAAGTTGACGAGAATATATTTTTGTAAAAAAAACCGGAAAAAATACATAAACACAAGAAATAATTATATTTTTTTATAAAAAGATATATTTTTCCATGCGGCTGTCTATAAACTACATGACGTTGAGATTGACTTCCATCTCTTAAATAAGGTAATGTAAATATAGGTAAAAAACATGGAAAAATCACCTGTCATTACTCAGAGTCACCTAGTTCCTAGTTGTATCTCAACAAATTACTTAAAATGGCATACCTAAAGCTAAAATAAACATCTCTAGTCAACAAAATAAAAAACCTACTGGAAGAATAGAAAAGAGGGGGTGGAGGTCTCTAGAATAGGTAGGTTTAAACTCACTCTCCGTAATAAGACGTATTTTCAAAAGTAATAATTTATAGTATTATTATAAGTTTCCTTATATTTGAGTGATTTCAATATAATTGCAATAATTTAAAATATAAATAAGCTTTTATTCGTTCTGGTGTTAAGAATTTGTTAATAATAATTATGCTTGGTCTGTTTTGCAATAATTCATGTTTAATATAAATTTAATTGTGTATGTACACCGTGCTTTACTGGCGAGAACTTTCAGCGGTTAATTTTATTCTAACTTACAAATTTTACCAAATTTAATAATAAAAAAATAAAATCTTCTCATACAAACATCACGTCACTTTTTATAGTCTGTACACCTTATTTATTGACAGAATATTTTTTACCTTAAATACCTTGATACAGAAACGCGGTGTACATGTTAAATGTCGTGGTCCTTAAACTTACTAAACTCAAATACTACCTCAAAAAACTCAATAGCATTACAGTTGCAAGCATCGTAACTTGTAGTTAAGAAATTTCTGGAACTTAGGTTAACTTAATTTAATGAATTCAGTACACTAAGTTCTACGACGTGTAAGTATTCTCGGGAAAAGCGACAATAGTAACTTATCACTATAGCTGATAACTTACAATATACGGTCTACATAATCAAATATTGATAGAACCACGATACCTCTCAAACCAGTTTATAATGTAGGATTATTAATTATAATTATTATAATTAATTATGTAATTTCATTGATTTCTTATGAATTTATATAGTTAACAATAATTATTAAAATTATTATTATAAAAATAGGTATCATTTTATTCGTATCTATTTTTTTTTATTTACATTTCACTGTGAGCGGTATCGTTTTCAATTAGTTTATTGATAATATTTTTATTACTTTAATAATAAATTATTTTAATTTATAACCTAAATTATTAAGAATTGTTACATTTTAATGTTTTTATTTCATTAATAACAAAGTTATGAAAATAATTAATACGCCGCATCTTTTCAAAAAGGTTTCATAATTTTCGTAACATATAATATTCAATGAACACACATAAACCATAAATAGCTATAATTTATTTAATTATTAATTTTAATAATCTTTCTAAGTTACCTCTTACTTACCTCTTAAGATAAAATAGGATTACTTAAGCTCTAGAAAATCTAAGAAAAATAATAAAAAAAAACAAAATAAAAAAAAACAAAAAATATGTATTACTCGTATGAGCAAATATGGATAAAAAAAGAAAAATATTGGAACACATAAGGTTAGTCTATAAATAATGCTGGATGAAGATCTAATAAGTATATTTATGAATGTATCTACCTATTGTAATCTTAAGTAACTTAGTTGTCAATGAAGTATCTCATACATTTAATGCGGTCAAATAAAATGTTATAAATAGGGTACTACTCACGCGGTATTTAAGGTATAATTAAGTATAAAGTGAAAGCAACAGTTGTGACATTTATGTAAGCTGCATATATTAAATGTTTTTATCTTGATATAATCCTACGAATTAATACAATTCGTATTTGTGATTGTAATTGTATCGTAACATTCAAGAGTGCACCTGAGAGTTTGTCTGAGTGCACCAACAAACCATTCAAGCAGTCGCAAAATTACATCTACACCGCCACATACAAACTACGCATAACACTGACGTCACGCAAAACCGCGCATCGCGCAAGCAGAGTTTACCGCGTAACTAGCATCTATACAACGTCCCGACATCAATCGTCCGGCAGTACCCCCCAGATACCACACCCATCTGGTCGGAGGATCCTCCCTTTTCTATGGTGGATGAGTGAACTTTACACCCTGTTCCTCATACCTCTATTATATCTTGAAGTAGTAGTAGAGCTTATTGTGAAGAGCTCGCCCGGGGAAGTACTACCACCACACCTAATTCTGCCGCCAAGCAGCATTGCTGTGTTCCGGCTTGAAGGGTGTGGGTGCCGGATAATGATTACAGGCACATGAGACATTTCAGCTTTGTCTCTGGGATGGTAACATACCTGCAATGCTTCTAGTATTGCAGATGTTTTTAGGCGGCGGTAATCACTTACTATCAGGTGACCCGTCCGTCGTCTTGTTGGCCATCCAATAACATAGAAAAGGTCTGCGCATTTATTCAAATTCCAAATCTAACTGTTCAACATCACACTTGTATAGACGCCTCAGTAACTACATAAGAACTATTTGCGAAAGTCCAAACACCACTGACGTCACAGAATCCTGCATCGTAATGTAAAAACCGCGCGATCCGTACATACACAAAACTGCAACAACATCTGGTCAACACTAATCAGCATAGCGATTCACTTCCGTGCCAAATAGAATATCAAGCAATGTTTTCGAATCTAAATCAATATCACCAAATTATACAGAAACTCGCTAATTAAAAGATCAGCACAGGCGCATTAAAGCAGTAGTAGAACTCATTGTGTCAGAGTTCGTCCGGGGAAGTACTACCACCACACCTATTTCAGCCGCCAAGCAGCATTGCTGTCTTCTGGTTTGAAGGGTGTGGGCGCCGGTTTGAAAGTACAGGCACATGAGACCTGTCAGCTTTGTCTCAGGGATAATAACGCCTTTCGCAAATCGTGAAATTCAAGATCGCGTACTGTCACCATTCGAAACACCATGGAGTCGTTTGGTTGGAACTCATTAAGTTTAATTGGAACTTGTAAGATTCTCCTTCTTTTTACAATGGAGGAACACCACATTTGTTCTCTAAACTGTCTTGTAGACTACAGACCACAGTGCCAAGCAGTTTAATATAGCAGAGTAGGAGGTCTTGGCTGATGTAGCTACAAGGGTATGACGACCGCCGAACGACTGCAATGCGCACATGCGCCAAGCTCGTGACATGTAGTATCCTATAAAGATTCAGAGAAAACCACCTTTAATAACAAAACCTCACCCTGAAAGATATAACCAAGCAATATTCTTCAGGTATTGGTTGCTTTGCAGAATAATAGGACACTAATTATAAAGATACCCTATCAGTAGCATAACCCACATACCACGTGAGTACTTTAGCACGTTTTACCACACCTTCGTCACTGTCTTTTATCTGTCACCAAACCAATGTTTCTCAATTGAAAAGATCTGAACTAATTACACCACCAGAGCAACATATTAAACATCTTCATATTCTATCTCGTGGTGGACTTCAGAGCGGGCGGGAGGAGGGTCACGTTATACAATCTTAATCGCGTCCAAACCACGAGTATAGATATCCTCAACTGTTTCCGAGTATAGGTACGGACGCCAGCACATCAAGTTACTACAAGCTGTCAGATTTCTTTAATAGATTTTCGACTTTATTGCTAAAGCATAAGGTTCAAGGTTGATTGGGAAAATCTGACAGTTTCGGGTAGGTTGACCTGCTGGCGTCTGTACATTACAAGAAAAAGTCATACAAGACAGACAGACATAAATTGGCGAGTTCACCTCACGCTATCAATGATTACATGTGTGCAGATCCCTTTAGTATCGACCATCTTTGTTGTCTAACTGCCACACTCAGAGACGTTTAATGGTTACTTAAGTTGCTCCTTAGTATAGATTTAAAAAAGTTCGCTCTCAGAGACAGTTAATGGTCCGTTACCGTCCCTTAATGACAATTAAAGTTAAGTACGGCAAAACCTTCACTTAACTTTCTAATGATTGATTTTGACATTTACGTTTGAGGTTATATTTTACTTATATTTAAAGAATTCACAGGAATATAAGTGTTTTAACAATAGTAAAGATGAGTGATCTGCTAGACTTTATTGATTTTGTAGACTATACCAGAAGGTATAGAGTAGTGGGGCCGAGGCGGTATTACGTGATTATTCTGATCCCTTTTCAAAATACTCGGTTCAAGAATTTCATGCACGCTATAGATTTACGCCAGAAACCGTAAAAAGTGTAATATTGCCTTTGCTGGCACCCGACCTAAGTTTAAACGCAACACAAACTTTAAACATAACCTTAACACTGACAGTTTACAACATTGACAGTTAGTGATACCAGAAAAAAAAGGGTCCGTGTACTTTATTTTATTTACATGAAAATAGCTGTTTCGTTTTGTTTTTTATGTAAAAACGATCGGGAAATGAACGAATTCTTATTTATATTGTTAATATAAAAGGTTTTAATGTATTTAAATAAAGTTTTTTGCTACTTAATAATGTCACATTTTCAAGTGTGGCTACACCAATCGTTTATCGATAAGCAATCTCAAAGACAATTTGACGTTACTCTGCCCTACGGATACTTAAAGTTGTCATTAACTAATGAACCCTTAAATATTGTCTCTGGGATGTATCGTTCATTAACAGATTTAATGATAATTAGTTAAGTACTAATTAGGGCTAATTTAATGAACCTTTCTGAGTGTGGCTGTAACAGCCACACTCAGAAAGGTTCATTAAATTAGTCCTAATTAGTACTTAACTAATTATCATTAAATCTGTTAATGAACGATACATCCCAGAGACAATATTTAAGGGTTCATTAGTTAATGACAACTTTAAGTATCCGTAGGGCAGAGTAACGTCAAATTATCTTTGAGATTGCTTATCGATAAACGATTGGTGTAGCCACACTTGAAAATGTGACATTATTAAGTAGCAAAAAACTTTATTTAAATACATTAAAACCTTTTATATTAACAATATAAATAAGAATTCGTTCATTTCCCGATCGTTTTTACATAAAAAACAAAACGAAACAGCTATTTTCATGTAAATAAAATAAAGTACACGGACCCTTTTTTTTCTGGTATCACTAACTGTCAATGTTGTAAACTGTCAGTGTTAAGGTTATGTTTAAAGTTTATGTTGTGTTTAAACCGCCAGGAAAGAAAATTCGTGTGATAAAGTTTAACTTTAAAGCTTTATCTTAACATATATCATAGTAAGTTTCGTTTCTATGTACATTCAATGAATCTTATAATATGGCAGTAGCTAAACAAACATGTATTTGTAGAAATTAATTTGTGTTTGTTTCATTTTAGGACTCTACAGGAACAAAAACCCCGGTTTCTGGCGTAAATCTATAGCGTGCATGAAATTCTTGAACCGAGTATTTTGAAAAGGGATCAGAATAATCACGTAAATACCGCCTCGGCCCCACTACTCTATACCTTCTGGTATAGTCTACAAAATCAATAAAGTCTAGCAGATCACTCATCTTTACTATTGTTAAAACACTTTTATTCCTGTGAATTCTTTAAATATAAGTAAAATATAAACCTCAAACGTAAATGTCAAAATCAATCATTAGAAAGTTAAGTGAAGGTTTTGCCGTACTTAACTTTAATTGTCATTAAGGGACGGTAACGGACCATTAACTGTCTCTGAGAGCGAACTTTTTTAAATCTATACTAAGGAGCAACTTAAGTAACCATTAAACGTCTCTGAGTGTGGCAGTAAATGTTGATTTTCGTCGATTATTTACTGCTACGCCAGTATTCACCAAAGATTGGGCAGTATTCCATTTAAATGAACATCTCTCGCCAATAACGTGTGTTGAAGGACAGTGGCACTTGTTGGCTATTAGCTCGAAGTTTAGTAGGCAGTTTACCCGATTTATGTGAAGGCGATGCAGACATCTTATTCAAAGAGGTCAGTGGGGCTCGATCCTTGATTCATAAATTCAAAAAAAACAATTTTAATTTTGTTATTGATAAAAATGAAAACAAAAGTTCATACTATTTTTAAATCTATATATGTTTTATACTATCTATCTATACTATACAGGCTTACATAAATGAAACGTACTGTGCAAACAATGAACATAAAAACAAAACAACTAATGATCCAAAAAATATTTCATTAAGAATAACGAGGCGAATAAGCTCTTTGTAAATATTTCGCCGGAAGTACCCAGGAAGTGGTTAAAGTAGGATAAAATGTATGTGAAAGAGCAGGAAAGCGCCAACTACTAGATTAATTTGTATTTAATAATTAAGCCGCAAATACACATGCTTTTTACTAGCACAGAAGTATGCAAGTAGCTTGCATGCCAATGTGCCATAACATCGGCTTAATGTTGCTTGCCTGTTGGTGTTCTACAGACTGAACTTTGGAGAGTGTGCGCAGGAACTCCACAACCTGATCTCGCCATCTCCCTTTCACTACCGGACTACCAGACGTACTGCAGCGTACCATCCGCACGTACTTGATATCCAGAACAGACTAGTCGTACTCAGCGCTTTTCCTCCACATTTATTATGTGCACAGCCAAAGTGTAGAGCTCTCTGCCAACATCAGCATTTCGTTCCACATATAACCCGACATCCTTTAAAGCATGAGTAAGCAGGCAGATCTTCTGGGCACGCTCGTTCCACCGTAGAGCTCATACATTGCTTTCCATTAGATCGAGGTCAAGAGCAGATCCATTTCCCAATAAAAAAAATTAAAAAAAACATCTTCTGGTTAGTGAATGTCTTCTTGCATACATTTGTGTAGGTTAACAACTTCTGATTGGTGAATTGAGCAAGATACTTGCAAACTTTCGTGCCAGGTAAACGCATTTGCGGCTTTCATCTAAATTAGTGCAATAAGTTGTAAATAATCCCCGCTCTGCGCCGATATGTTGGGAAAACTCTGAACGCGGACGACGTGCATAATAGCCTAGTAAGTCTCAAAGACATTAGACTAAGTTAGACTAAAATGGCCCAATCGGCAAAAGAAGCACTCAACCAAAGAACATTATTATTTGCGAGGGTTGAACGAACGAAAGTATGACTCTTATGATAACAGCCGAAAGTATCGGCTTGTATTACGAATTTAGTTTTTTTTTTTACCAATTTTACCTCATTACATACCTGATTTGGATGATAATAATTACGAAACAAGTTTTTTTTTTCTTTTAATAAAAACACCGTAACAATATAACCTATTCGTACTTATTGTTGTAAATATAACTAAACATAACGTGTCAACAACACCAAAACAGTGAGTAGCTCGAACCAATGTTCAATGCGTTTAGTTAATTACACGGGTGCCAGTTTGCGATCCAATGGGCGCTAATTGCCAGGATTTTCCCTCATCGCTTGTAAAACAAATTGATTGCACGTCCATTACTGGACTGCAATACGACAATTGACCTATCAGTCACTTGATTACAAACACTTGGTTGATGTCCAATATTAACGTAGTGTGTTAGATATTATTTAGGCTGCTGAGAATCGAGGGGCAAAAGTATTGCAATAATATTAGAATGGATGGAGTGCATGTGTTTTTGTTGTGAGAGAATGTTTATTTTTTAATATTCTTGGTTTTTTTTGCCTCGTTATGCAGTCAGGGGCGGAACACTCTCTAGAAAGAAACTAGGGATTTATAACTCGTCCTGATTCCTTATCTTATTAATCTTCGTTTTTAATATTCATGTCCCTTCCTTATCTATCCTGATTTTTGTGCGATTCATAAAGACGGAATCATTATTTGTATTTGGTACTGAGATCATGATTATAATACCTACTGCCAGGATGTCGAATTGACAATGTATACCTGTTTCCAAAATCTTACTATGAACCACTCTTTCCACTACTAGAAGAAGTATCAAGTTAGTAAACTTGCTTTATTCCAATTGGATCATAAAATAATTACGCCTTCCAAATAGATAAATTTGGAAACTGAATACCATTAGAAAAACAACGTTTACTAAACATTATAATTGTTCTAAGTTCATGCGGAATATAGTCAAACAGCCATAAATATAAAGGTAGAGCCATACACATCGAAGTATTGAAGACATCCGTCACCAGATTATACAATTCCATATACGATTCTTGACACGCGAATTTAAGGACCAGCCAGGCGTTTCAAAACTGCGAAAAAATATGGAAAAGGATGTTCGCATCCACTCTCCATTTACGAGATCTCAGTACCTATTAGTTTTTTTTTCTATATTTAAGTTGGGTGAGTGTGAAAGGATTTTGGTGAACGATTTTCCTATTCCTAGTTTTTCAAATATTCTAAACTCATCGTTGAGTTTTTCTCTATTTATCTAATTAAAAATAACAAACAAAAAATTACAAGTAACTAAAATTGCGCAATAGTCGGTATGTGTTTCAACAAATAACAATGTAAAATCTGTTCATATATTCGTGCATTTTCGCAATTCTGAACAAAGAAGACTCATAAAATCTATCTATTGAAAGTGTTAGGCGCTTGTGAATACATATTTAAAATTGCGTAGTTGAAACTTATTACATTTGTAGTTATAAAAAAGGCTTTTACGCTTTATAATTACGTCCTGTAACTATTTTATTTGTGTAACCTAATTCGTTATGTACCTATTTAATAATCCCTAATCATAATTTTAGAGGTTTCGCAAAAACGAAAGGTGTTATGAGAGGGTGCCAAAGGCATGAAGTAATTACGTTATTGTTATTTGTTTATTGTGTTCTTTATATATGTGTTTAAACAGTATATAACGTGTGTACGTCGTACGTTCGTTAAATTAATCATTTGTATTAAAATAAATAAATAAGAGCTGTACTTTTTGTAAAGGATATCTTTCATCCCTCGTTGTTAAATGATTAATTTTGTGTTAAATGGGGTAATACATTCCAAAAACGGTAGCTTAGAACTTAAGAAGATATTTTTAACTTAATATATTTGATGTTTAGATATTAAGTAAAGCAAGAGCTGTGAGCCATGTGTCATAATTAAGTTATAGTTCGATTCCTTGATAGACGAATATTTCAAAAGTTCTTATTAAAAATAACATCATTATAAAGAACTTATTTATTGTTTCTTATTAGAATCACACATAAGTAATTATGCTAACATTTTCTAGTCAGCCCCTTTGGGGGGTTATGCTATAACCTTAAAATACCAAAATACCGGCTTTATTTTATTTTTTATATAATAGTCTTTACCGCGACTTCGTCCGCGTAGAAATCGGAAAACAGAACAAATACTACCTTATACCAATAGTTAAAGCTGTGACAAGTAACATAAGAATAATATATTATCAAATCCTAACTTCAACAATACTAATTATACTTTATTTGAAACCATTGGCCACCACCATACCTATTGTATACCAAATTAATTTATACATTTTAAAAATAAGGCATTTGTACTTTATTAGGTAAAAACTTTTCAAGATAGTCGTTAATCTCAAAAGGTATACCTACACATTAAGTAGTTAAGTCTTAAAAAAATAAGAATAAAACAAAAAAAAACTGGGCATCCTTGTGCACATAAAGTAATTTAATCTGTGGCACCAGTGACAACATTAACCAACACTCCGAACAATATACTGTGTCGGAAACTTCCTACTGAGGCTGGAGGCAATAATAATGCAACTAACAACTAAGAACTAACTTAAAACAACAACAACTAAAACTATGACTTTTACTAACATTATTTATTAAGGAATTTGAAATTAAAATCAGTCAACAAATGAAACCAAACAACTCAACTAAACAAACCAACCTTACCAATGAATTTTGTCAACTCTGGAGTGAATGAGGCCCAAAATACTACTAAGAGTACAGGAAATGGATCAACGAAGTAAATAGAAGCAACTAAGAAATAAAACAAATAATTTCCAACAGTGACACGGTTCATCTATGAAACAGATCCGTTATGTCAGTACAGAGTAACACCACACTCACTCTATGATGAAGGTTAACTCAGCAACTCAAGCGTATCAACTCAGTAAAAGAAGTACATCATCTCAGTCAATAAACTAGATCCAGTTAGTAAAACACACAAAGTCAAGGAAACGGGTCAAATGAGTTACAGAAGCGTATTACCTAACTTAGTCAAAGCATTACATCAACTAAGTCAATGGAACGTCAACGACACAACTCAGTCATATAAGGACATCATCACAGTTAATGAAGAGGTTCAACTTAGTCAAAGACACGTCAAGTCATTCAACGAATCAACTCAGAATTCCATCACCTTTATCAACTGGTCAATAAAATGGTACAACTCTATCATACAATGGAACAATTCTGTGTCAGAAGCAGCTCAACTCACTAAATGAAGCAGATCAACTTAATCAATGCAGAATTTCATAAAGTGGATTTACACTTTCTTAAAATCTTCATTTATTAAGTTGATCTGCTTCCTTGGAAGAGTTGACCTGCTCATTGACTCAATGAATAAATCACATCTTTGGAGTGGTTCGGATCAACTCCGCAACCAAAAAACACCAACAAAGTCAATGAATCCAAACAACTAGGTCAACGAAGTGGATCAAATAACTAAGTGTAGAACATCAACTCAGTGAAAAAACCGGATGAACTCAGTCATTGAATCCATAGACTCAACTCTGTCTACTAGTAGATCAAATCTGTCTGTATAAACTGAGTCAATAATAAATAAATAAGATGAACTGAGTAAATCAGATGAATGACCAAATTAAGATACCATTTCTATCTTAACTTGAAACTAAGGAGTAGCGCCTACAACAATTAATCAGGACTTGCTATCATTCACCAACTTCTCTAGCAACCAGAATCCTTCCAAGCCAATTTCATCAACAAACCGAGATTATAAGGTCAACTCATCTATCATTACCGTCGTAGATAAGACATGTGATCTTATAAACACGGATTTGACTGGACTGTGTCTATTGATGGTTCACCATACGTATAGTGAATCACCAATGAACACAGAGCAGAATCAAACGTCACGCCAACAAATAATATGAACCAGGAAGACCAGGTTTTTATCAATACCTTAATAATCTCTTTCGGCTATTCAAATTAAATGAGAACAATAGAGGATGAGCTGGTTTTCTTAAAGTGGGAGAAGGACGTGAGACCCACGATAGTACAAGACTAGTTGAAATAAATACCCTTGGGCACTAGTTTCTCATAAGAGCTGGACTCACCTATGGTAGGACACAAAAGAACCAGAAGTCGCAGGGGTCAAGGCAGTGGACAAAGAATGGGATTGGAAAATTAGACCTGGAATGGGAAGAAGACGAACTGTAGAGAGGATCTCCATACTCGGAGAACATCCACTTGAAAACAAGGCATTGTTACCTAAATTTGCAGCAATATACAAAGCAGAAGACTAACATTATGATGGCATAACATGCCTGGCATCATCAGCAGCTATCAATGATGACTGGGTAGTTGGGGTGATGAAAAAAAAAACAAGGATTTCAACAATATAGCAGTTAGTTTGCAGTTGTAAATCCATTTATATTGAGTTCGTATACATAAGTTGTAAATTATTGTCACAATGGAGACAAAAACCAATCTATGTATGGTCTAAATGTTTTTAAACCTTGTCTATATCGGGCTTAAAAAGTCACATTCAACCAGTGGGCATTTACTGCGTCAAACGTAGTTAGTAGTTTAACATTAAGCTTACCAAAATAATATAATTATGTATTTATTATATTTGAAATATTTAGGAATCATGTAAATATGATGAACTCAATGACGCGATGATCTCACAGCAAATAAAGTAGATGTAAATACTAAAGATTAAAATAATAATACATAATTTAAGTATGATAAGCAGAGTCACATAAATATCAGTGAAATTTTGTGTGACATTTAATAAATAATAATGTCGGAATGGGTCAAGTCAGAAGGAGAAGCATAAAATGTGATCTCAGAAGTACTTAATGTAAACTACCTTATAAGACCTAAGAATACAGAAGCACGGGGTATATCCCTAATGAATAATATAACCGCGAATAATAATAATTTTAACACTTAATTAATAGTAATTCTATCCCTTGACTTGAAAACTTTTTAACACCTAAAATATTAACAAGACAGAAAACGAGAGACGGTATTGGAAAGCAGTTGAAAGAAAGTTAAATGAGGTTTGTAACAGAACATTTTATTGGTGTCGTTTTAACAAGCGATGCACGGTAATTAACGATTACAGAGAAAACCAAAGCACTATGCAATTCCATTGGAAATATTGTATTAATATTGTGAAGCAAACAGTAAAAATGTATTTACAAAGCAACCTGTTATTGGCTAAGCAAAGCATGTAAATTAAAACCTTTATAAAATTGGCATCTTTAACCAAAACCTTTGGTAACGTTATACCCAATATGTGTTAACACTTCTAGTACAACCACTAATATAGTTGGCCGTATACAAAATACAGTATTTGTCAACCTAGGTTAGAGTTACGTACACCAATTATTATGTATTTCACCTTTTTAACATGTATAAAAAGTTATATTAAAAGCACACATTTGGGTACAACGTTTTCGAAGCAAGTCGTTGTGAAAGCAGTGTTGTTTCTTCTTTGGCAAGTCATCATTGCACTCCTATGACTTGATGTCCACTGTATATATGTGTACTGTATATCTGTGTACTGTATAACTGTGTACTGTATATCTGTGTACTGTATATGTGTGTTATGATCAATTGAGCTGGTTTTCCGTAGCTTTGCTCAGAGGCTTTTCGATGTTGCTTCAGTAATTTTCGTGAATATAACATTTATTACAATTCCAGAATAATAGGTGCTAAGGCCGGATTTTTGTGGGAATTTCTTGAAGGTTAACAGTATCTTTTAAATTCAATTTTATATGTTTTCCATTTGATCTTTGAGCTCGGATAATTTATCAATCTGGACTATTAGTAGGCGGTCTGACCTTTCAGGAAATGACAATGGTCGTTTTTCCTGCTTGCCTTAACTGGCCGGCCGGATGGATTAAACCTCTAGGGTACAAGATTTCTAACTGGGCCTTTGCTTAAGTTGTTATTGATTGTCTATACTATGCGACATTTCGTCTATACTTAAAAATGTAAAAAGTAATAACTCAAACGTAACGTTCTCTCGCTCCAAAAAATCAAACGAGTTTTTTCCATCTCACTTGCATAACTACGCAGCAGTTACGAAAACAGTACAACACATACTCTATGAGTACTTAATTAGATACCCAATTAAATACTAACAACTTATCAAAACTAATCACTAAATAAAAACGCCCGTTTGGTTTCCGGCACGGGTTTCCGGCAAAGAATAGGTTCTCCCGCGGTTCTCGTAAAAAGCAACTAAGGGATTCATTTCAAAAGATATCACCATTCTCCTGTACTCTAACGACAACGTGCTATGATCGCCAATCCTTAAGGCAAGTGCTAATTATAGCATCTCCCTCATCATCTGCCTAACCGTTTTCCAACCATGTTGGGGTCGGCTTCCAGTCTAACCGCAGTTGGATACCAGTATTTTACATGGCATGCACCCCAATAGACCGTTTAATGTACAAGGAAGACGTGTTTTTCTAAACACAGTTCTCTGATTAAATAAGTTATTAAGTATTTAAAGCTGTATATCGCTACATCCTATCAATATACGGAGGCTGTTACTTACTGTTGTTTGGGAGATAAATAATTTATTGGACCTTTGCTCTCATTCAGATCTTGAGGAGCAATTTGTACTCAAAAGTAACAGACTAAATTATTCATAGTCCCAGACATCGGCTTATAACAGGCTGACTTGAACATTCAAGTTTTAATAGAACTTGCTCATTGCTTGAGATACCAAGAAAAAAAACGGCCTAGTGGAAAAAAAATCGATCAGTCGTTCTTTAGTATGTCAGGGTAAGAAAAGCTAAATTTCTAGGTAACTTGCCTTAAAAATAGCCTGAACAATTCATGGAATCAAAAAAACAGGGAAATACATCAAGAAAACACGGAAAATATAACAAGTCAAGAACAGGTCTTTAAAGACAATGGAAATGAAATCTTAATTGAAACATTCCATCAGTTAGATCCAAAATAGCTCAAATATCAAACTTAGCTAAAAAAGGCTTTCATCCCGTGTAAGATCTATATCTACAACTATACAGAGACTCATTGGTCAGCGGGACCAAGAGCTTTAGAAGAAAGTATTCCTGTCTACGGCACAATAGAGAAGTAGTTCCTCTCTGGACAGACCTAGCCACCGGTGGATATATTGAACACTTCTAGCAACTTAAATAACGGAACAATAAATGAATTCAGGATTAAATCAATAAAGATCCAGACTATACCAAGGAAGGAAAGAAAGCAGACGTCTCAAAAGGAAACGGCATTTAAAACATGGCTGGACATCATGGCAAGAATACCAAGAAGGATAAGAACGGAATGGTTAAGAAAACAGCAAAGAAGAAGATCAGTAAGGAATGCAAAGAGGAACACCACCAAAGAGTGAGAAGATGTCTGGTCTCCGAGTCATGCGGGAAGATGCATTATAGTTATGAGATTCTAAGATTCCACCATAACATTTTGTAGTTTGGTTGAGTTGAATCTCCAAGACTAACCATAAAGATCAGCACCATATAAAATCTTCCTCTTAGCATTATTTTGGTGTGTTGCTAGATCTGTCTGCTATTTAAATTTTTCTCACTTAAAATCTGTTATGGTTTCATTGAGAGCATACAAAGAAACTCCAAAAAATCTCCATACACCTTGCCACGCAGCAAATCAAGCAGTACCTAGTAGAATTCCTTGTGTCAAAGTTCGTCCGGGGAAGTACTACCAACACACCTATTTCTGCCGCCAAGCAGCATTGCTGTGTTCCGACTTGAAGGGTACGGGTCTGCCAGGGTCGCGGGTTGTTCGAAAGAGATACCGTGGCCTCTGGCACAGGCAACTGAAGAAACACGGGTGGGTTTTAGTCAGTAAAAGTCTCACACCCAGAGCCGCTCCGCCCGGAGCGGGAGAAGTTATTTATTAATTTCCCAACTAAAAAAAATAAATAAAGGTACGGCCCATGTGACTGTTCACCTGTCTCTCCAATTCCTGGGATTAAGTTACTGATGTTTATCACCTTCTATAAAGTATTCCAAAGCCTACCAACAAGATGAAAAAATGAGTGATTAAAATAAAAATATAATATTCTAACATAACTAAAACTATTAAGAACCTAAAATATGGCGTCGAAGACAGTATTCCTCCGCTTCGCTGTCGACTGTTATTGTACCCAAGAGAGTGGAGGCATCGCCACATTGTACGGCATTAGGTACTTGTCCTCTGGCCAAGGTAAAAGCCAGCCCTTGGCTCACGGGAATTGTCAATCAGCCGTTTAGAGATTTCATTGAACAAGCCATAAGCACTTGGACATCTGCTGTAAACTGAACAATCGATGAATGAAACACGCATTATAAGAAGCATGTTTTACCAACTGGCATGTGCTGCAAACATGGACATTGCTTTTACATCGCAAAACTATCAAGAAACCTAAAGCAAGGAAAACGTGCTGATTCGTGAACAAATTAAACATCGTAGTTTATATTCCTAAAAATTATGTTCTTTCATGCCGCAGAGGCTAAGGAGCAGGCTAATAAACTCTAAAAAGAAAGGCATCAAAATTAGAATTTCGGCAAGGCGCCAAAGAATTACGTTTCCAGGATGTTGGGCATGCAAAGATTCGGAGGAAATAAACTCCTAAGTACACGAAGCTTGGGATAACATCCTATAAAAATCCTCAGCCTCTTAGTCACTGTTGTCTCGGAGATAAATCATTTATTGAACTCTTGTTCGCACTCAGATCGGAGTGACTCGTTCTTACGAGTAACAGACTAAATGATTAATTACCCGAGACACCGGTTCACAACAGGCTGACTTGTACATTCAAGTTCTAAATGAAACTTGCCCTTTGCTTTGAGTACCAAGGAACAAAGTCTGGTCAATCGTTCTGAATATGGTAAAAATTAGTGACATAATAGCACCATCTTGAAATAGTAAACTGGATCCATAAAACGGCTCTAAGACCATAATTATCAAATCAATGATCTCAGCAACGATGATCATTCAGTCAAGAACATAAAATTCAGGAAATAAGGAAAATCTCAGGAAGCACCGGTTTGAAACTACAGGCACATGAGACCTGTCAGCTTGGTCTCAGGGATAATAAATCCTTTCGCGAATCGTGAAATTCAAGATCGCGTACTGTCACCATTCGAAACATCATAGAGTCGTTTGGCTGGAACTCATTAAGCATCGGGGGGGATGCGGGAACCCACCGGGGGGACACCCTGCCACCCTAGCTTTAGTTCCATTTGCATAAAACAATAACATAATATGCGTGTCCAACCGCTAAATATTCAAGATTCAAGACCAGGCCGACTTGGAATAAAAAACTGAACCAACACCAAATTATACAGAAACTCGCTAATTAAAAGATCAGCACAGGCGCATTAAAGCAGTAGTAGAACTCATTGTGTCAGAGTTCGTCCGGGGAAGTACTACCACCACACCTATTTCAGCCGCTAAGCAGCATTGCTGTCTTCTGGTTTGAAGGGTGTGGGTGCCGGTTTGAAAGTACAGGCACATGAGACCTGTCAGCTTTGTCTCAGGGATAATAACGCCTTTCGCGAATCGTGAAATTCAAGATCGCGTACTGTCACCATTCGAAACACCATGGAGTCGTTTGGCTGGAACTCATTAAGTTTAATTGGAACTTGTAAGATTCTCCTTCTTTTTACAATGGAGGAACACCACATTTGTTCTCTAAACTGTCTTGTAGACTACAGACCACCGTGCCAAGCAGTTTAATATAGCAGAGTAGGAGGTCTTGGCTGAAGTAGCTACAAGGATATGACGACCGCCGAACGACTGCAAAACGCAACATGCGCCATTTTAAAATCTTGAATACGATGCAAGTACTGGCAGACAAGAATAATCGGTACACAACAAACGTAACGTTCGTAAGATATTATTATTATTTATAATAATATGTTACGCAGCGTTACGATATGAAGAGAACTACAAAAAAACACCAAAATAAATTGAAGCCTAAAAGTCAATCATTAAAAAAAACAAAACACTAACAAACAGCTGTTAAAGCTCGTGACATGTAGTATCCTATAAAGATTCAGAGAAAACCACCTTTAATAACAATACCTCACCCTGAAAGATATAACCAAATAATATTCTTCAGGTATTGGTTGCTTTGCAGAATAATAGGACACTAATTATAAAGATACCCTATCAGTAGCATAGGGTACATACCACGTGGGTACTTTAGCACGTTTTACCACACCTTCGTCACTGTCTTTTATCTGTCACCAAACCAATGTTTATCAATTGGAAAGATCTGAACTAATTACACCACCAGAGCAACATATTAAACATCTTCATATTCTATCTCGTGGTGGACTTCAGAGCGGGCGGGAGGAGGGTCACGTTATACAATCTTAATCGCGTCCAATCCACGAGTATAGTCATCCTCAACTGTTTCCGAGTATAGGTACATTACAAGAGAAAGTCATACAAGACAGACAGACATAAATTGGCGAGTTCACCTCACGCTACGAATGATTACATGTGTGCAGATCCCTTTAGCATCGACCATCTTTGTTGTCTAAATGTTGATTTTCGTCGATTATTTATTGTTACGCCAGTATTCACCAAAGATTGGGCAGTATTCCATTTAAATAAACATCTTTCGCCAATAACGTTGTTGTAGTTGTTGAAGGACTGGCAATTGTTGGCTATTATCTCGAAGTTAAATATCAATGTCATATAAAATTGTACTCCTAGCGTGATTTCGGCCTGTTGCTAGGATCTTTTAAAGAAATTTTAATCAATATCCAGCCTTATCTCTCTAAGATACATCCACAAATTTATATTAAAGGAAGTTAAACATCTCAATAATTGTAAACTACATCATATACATTTTGACAGTGATATTTGTAAAGCGCCTTCCTAGTGATCACTTTCATTCCATGGCCATGGCTCGCCCCCTATTACACAGGACTTAGATATAACTGATGTAATGTGGGTATTCGATGCAACTCTGCCTTACTCTTCGAGGAATGCAGGCGTGTTGTCAATTTCTATTTCCATAACTTACGAATAATAAAGAAATCACGATGTTTTGTCAACTTGTAAAAACTGTACGAAGCAGGAGCAAGTCGCCAGCGAACTTCGTACCGCCTCAGAATCAATAAGAACGAATGTATGAGAAAATGAATTATCTTCATTTTTTTTCGTGAATTTTTCCTATGTTTTCATAGTTATTCTGCTATTCGGGGCGGAAAAAAATCCAACAAATCAAAGATCATACAAATCGGTCCAGCCGTTTGTGAGTTATAAATGGTATAACGTGTAACTAACCCGACTTTGTTTTATATAAATAGAATAGATTATATATATCTTATGACTATCCTCCACTGTAATATCATAACATTGAAGCGTTCTTTTCAGTGTGAATAATTAGGTACATAATATCATGCAATGAAAAAAAATGTATGTAAGTATATACTATAATATGTACTATACTATACCCGGGCTAAAAGCAATTGTTGTTTGGAAAAATGACTCAGTTTTTGTACATAAGCTCCTATTCAGATCTTTAGAGCGATTCTGTTCTCACATTACGATTCATTGACCCAAATATCAGTTGCTTATACCCCGGCTTGAACTATGTAAAAAGGTTTTATTCAGTAAGCTACGATATATATAGCTTTGAACAGCCTTTAAAACTACAATATTGTTGTGTATATAATAAATTGTATTCTAACTATCTATATATCTACTGCATAAGACCTGCTAATCTCGGAAAGTGAAGACATTTATTAAAGAAAACATAACATCTTCAGGTAAAGATTTATCATTAGTAATCGTGCATCGTTTAAATAATTATAAGCTTCTGATTTAATAAACAATATTATCTGTGTACCTGTGTTGTTTTTTTTTAATAACTTTTCCTGAAAATAGTCCTGTTGTCTGCATGGTATCTACATAATCAGCCTATAATGTATCCATTGATGAGACACAGGCCTCCCCTCTGAGAGAGGGAGTGGGCCACAATCCATTACGCGGGCCCAGTACGGGTTGGTGGATGTCACATGTCTACGAAATTTTGGTTCTAGGACATGTCGATTTCCTCACAATGTTTTCCTTCACCACTTTGATAGCAGTGGTGATGATTAAGTTAGGTACATAAAGTGCCTGCCTGGGTTCGAACCCACGACCTACAACGCGTAAATCAGGACCATTACCACTGGGCCATTACTGGTACATTGCTCTATTTAGGTATGTCATAGAAAACAACAATATACATACCTACCCGTTTCGTTTTTTCCATGGTTTTCTTTGAAGAAAAACTTACCTGATTGAGTAGGTACACCACAACTCCATAATTGAGTCATCAAACTTTTATACTAAATTTTTCAGGGCAAAGGAAAGGTATATACAAAAACAGAAATATTGAAACGAACTATTGTTTATTTCTGAAAAAATTGGACGAATGATAAGACAGTTTAAAACATCGACTTCATCTTCGTATTATGTACTAAATAATAAAAATAAGTCGACGTCGTAACAGATATGAATTTACAGCCGTGTAAAACAATCACAACATGACAATAACATAATGTTCCTGCTATTATGGTCTCTACACACATGTAATAGTGTCGGTAATTGCCTGAACTATTTCGATAACCGCAATTGTTGCATGTACTTTATCAAATGGAAAAACAGGTTTTTATTTAATCAAGACATGGAATCTGTTGAAGTCTCGTGATTATATTGTGAATGACATAAGAAACTAGTGGAGACATATTATTGTGTACTTAGTAACAATTCAGACAAATATTTTATCAAGTCATTCTGTCGGAGACGAGTACAGTGTTAGATACTCAAA
This sequence comes from Oligia fasciuncula, assembly GCA_963082905.1. Taxonomy (NCBI): domain Eukaryota; kingdom Metazoa; phylum Arthropoda; class Insecta; order Lepidoptera; family Noctuidae; genus Oligia; species Oligia fasciuncula. The sequence continues at coordinate 5,581,248 of OY720395.1, read as the reverse complement.
ATCCACTGAATCTAGTACACAGCTACATTCAAGTTTCAAATTAAAACGTATGGGATTTAAAGAAATACAAACAAATACGCTTTAAGGAAAGAAAACCAAAAGTGACTATAATGAACAAACAACTGTTTTTGAAAGTAGGTACATAGACAATTTAGAATCACAAAACATTGCGATTTCTTAATTGATTAGGGTACCTTTCAAAAAGTCAATTCATCGGTATTTATATGAAAATTAATCAATATTGTCTTCATAAAAAGTTAAGATTAATTGTTCGTGAGTTCACGGCAATTATGGTACCGTATTGACACTATTGCTAGTTTTCTGACATTCTAATAAACACATTCTACTTTTATTATTAAGGGGGATGGTATGGAGCCCGTGAAATTAAAATTTTCTTCCGTTTCTTTTGCAATTTGCTGGTCAGTGTCAGGTTATAATGTTGAACAAAATATAATTCGCGACCGTAACAAATATGTATTTACAGAATAATAATCATCAATGCAATCCATTAAGTCCATGCTATTGATTGATATTACATGAAATAGTCATTCAATAGAATTACTGAACTAGAAATATATTGATGATTTTAATGTTAATACGTCTGCAAATATATACTTGTCACGGTCGCGAATCATATTTTTTCCAACCTGACACTGACCTGCAAATTGCAAAATAACGTTAGGAAGTTTTAAATTCGTGGGCTACCTAGATCATCCCCCATAATTGAATATACGGCCACAGACAACCAATTACATTATAAATCCATGTACTAACATAATGCTCAACTACGCTTTCATACAAAACGTATCGAACAACAAAATGCAATGGCAAGAATTTCTACAACCTACTACAATATTAATTTCTACTTCAAACTATACAATACTAGTTACAATCTTTTAGTTTCCCTCAGCGACTTCTAAGACACTAGATTTCTACGATAAGTACGTGACATGTTCAGCTATAAACACTCGCTAATTTAGACCTCTACATAACATGTTACAACATCTAAGATAGTAAGTACATACTCATGATAACCTGCACAGTACGTGGGTACAGTCCCTTAAGTCAGATCATGTAAATGGATATATTATGTTAACAGATATACATATAAAACAAATGCATAAGTACTTCTTGAGAGCAAAACAGAGATCATAATTTTGTTTCGAATTATCATAAAACCTAACGTTACTTTATACTGCATTGAAATATATTTAAATACATATCGTATACTACTACCTACTCATATTTATTGCGAGATATCAAGATGAAACTACGATCAACATTAAATTACCAACTTAGTTATAAGCGTATTCTGTTTTAGCTACAATATCTTTATAACGATACAAAATAAATAAATAACACACGTAGACCTGACGTGAATTAAGTCGCTACTTCTAAATCTCGTTTCAAATTCGTGACTCACCGATACGCGCAAAGAAACACAATTAACTGTCAAACTATAAACTAGTATCACACATTATTCCGCTGACATTAAGAACACAACTTTACTCTCAGAATAATCACTTTTCGATAAACGGACATAATTCACATGTTTTGTACCAAAACAAACCCTTAATCGCACGGAAGGCCGCTATTCTAACACACTAGCTAATTAGTTTCGCTACGAACAATTAAAGCTTTTGCTCGACGACTTGCAGTCGAAGCCGCTCTATTACAATGTAACTCTAAATAGGCATCTAATCTATGCATCACATTACGTCATCCGCATTGACGTATGTGAGCAAGGCGTCTCAATTTATTTGACCAGTTCATACACAGTCTATACTGGACGTGATCGAAAGAATCAACGGCAGCGATGTGGAGCACCCGAGCGTCTGGACGCTCGCTCCCGATACCGTCTGTCACCTGTCACCCTGGAGAGCCGGGTGTGCGCACGAGTGCGTCGCAAGCCGGTCGCACCGCCTCTGTCACTACAGGGTCCGTCACACTATCAATGTCAATTCACTCCCACCGGTAAACACTTGCACTGTTTGACCTTCTGTAACCGCTTGCGTCTGAACGGCGGGTTCTGTCCAGGACAACGCAGAGTCACTGTCACCCAGGTGAACTTCTTAGGCCTACAAAACGAACAAGACTTGAAGGCTGGCTGCGGCCGGTCGGCGTTGTTGTCGCGTCGCCGCGGGCCCTTCGGTATGTAAAACGAGTTGCACTGTCCGTAACAGAATTTGTTTATCACTGTTGTGGGCAGACAGCCAGGTTCTCGGATTTTCTGAACCAAAGGCTCTGTTTTACACCAATCTTCCTTGAGATAATCTTTCTTGGTGACCACCAAAGCATTCTTCGAGGATTTCAATAATTTTCTGAATTCGACTCCCGGAGGTAGTTCCGTAGTGTCTTCTTGCTCCGGCAAGGAGACCACCATGCCTGTTTCAGAACTGCCATCTCCGAGTTCGTTTCTTTGCACAAAAGACGTCGATGATGATGCAGTGGCCTGCTCCGCGCGCTGTCTCTCCGCGAGGAACCTCTGCACTTGTTCGGTGTCGATGATGTCCAGGATGGAGTCGGTCGGGGTGAACGGCTTTCTGTTGCCGACACCAGCGCCAGCGCATACCCCGCTGGCTGCCAGGAGGGCTGCAGCCGCGAACCAAATATGCGATTTCGATAAGTTCTCCATCTGCAACAATAAAATTGGTCATTAATAAAATTATTTAATTCGCAGCTATAAAATTGCCTCCGTTCAAATAAGGCGTCGCGTTAATTTTAATTTAGGCCGTAGGCTTCGGTGGAGCGGATGTCGTAGGCTAAACTCACGTTGTATCTAGAGATGGGAGCCAACATGTCGTAGGCAGTGCGTCGGTGTAGTCAGTCCGCGAGCGCGCGCTGTGTGCGTGTGCGCAGGGCCGGCCGGCGGAGCGGTAATGAGCGCAAGCGCGGCTCAATGGACCACCGCTCAATGAACGAGAGATGAGTCACGCACCGCGCCTCCGCCACAGAACCGTTACTACCAGTCGCCGCGCGCAGACGCGACACCTCGCACACCACATGTGTTTCGGATTACTACGGCCACAATAGAAACGATCCTTTTACAATGCGCTTTCTTTACCTTAAATGGCCATCTGTTTGCAAACAATTGTAAAACCTGCCTTCTCGGTAATCTCTGAAGTTACCGATAAACGTGAGCAGTTTTTAAGCCGATTAAAGTGTCAACTAACGACAGATGCTAAATACTTGTAAAATTGTGCTCCTCTTTTATTTTAATTATATATTTTAGTCTTTCTTTTTTTTTCATTTGTAAAAAATCCAGTACACTGGCATTACCCATCAATGCAATCAGAATCCCCGCAGAGGTGCCCAATATTTAGGCAGAATACCCATTGTTGTGACTCCGCCAGGTATGATCGGAGAGATTTCCTCACGAATCGCGATGCGCGGCGCCTGCCTGAGCCACAGGCTAGGCGCCGGCGCACATGCTGCCCATCTCGAATCAACGCGCTTCCGCCCATTTGTGCGGCCCACAATGCCCATACAAACGTGCACGTTCTATAGTTCTCTGTACCATCCGCAGCCTTCTGCGAACCGTAGGCGCTACGTGTGGGTGCCGATGTTCAATTACTAATTTTTAACAATATATTTTTGAAATCCTCTGTGTAGTACCGACGGCATTCTTTATTTAAATGGGCAGGAAGTCCGTTGAACTGCATAATGCTTGTGACTTTTTTTTTAATTGCCAAAGGTAACTGTCATAGATACGTAGACTAAAAAGGTTTTATTTTATACATATGTTACATAACAGTCATAGTGATTAAATAGCTATTAATGCTATTACTCGTCATTTTATTTAAAGTAACCTAACCAAACTGAACCTCGGGGTGCCCTTCGCTCGCTCTAGCATCCTATGTCGACGTAGCCCCGCTTCGCTAATGTGATTAATTCTGTGTCAATTATCTCTTTGTCGAAATTGAGTAGACATTATAAATAATGGCTAGATATATAGGTAATATCCGGATTTATCACTTTGGCTGTAACACATACACTGCTTGTAACTTTTGTTTTAATTGCAAAAAGTTACTGTCTTAGTTCTAAAGACTAAAGAGGTTTTGTTTTATAAACACACCATAAATAAATAATGCCTACCTAGAAAACTAAACAAACACGGATCTCGAGAAACATAAACAAATAATTGGATTACACCTTCAATACTAGTAATTGAAAGAAAATATATAAGTATATGCTACCTACACTTTATTGGTTTCTGTGAAGGTTTAATTAGCGGTTTGATTTATAATCAAGGCAATCAATCCATTATAACATTAACATATAACTTGTGCAAATTGTTCGAGCCATTTTAACATGAATATACAAGTTATGTGAGATGTGGTAGGTAAATAAGTAATACATGCATATAAAATATAGTGACAGGTATTGTATATTTCGAAGAATTATTCCAATATTATAAATAACAGGGGAGCTATTAATTCTAAGGGTCTCACATTCTTCGCTGCAAAGGAAAAATTTTACGACAATAGGAAATCCTTTTTAAATCGTTCGTTTATTTTTTCTATTACTACAGGGGCGCTTAGCATTCCTCGGCGGAGGAATTTCATTCATTCATTCATGAGCGTTTTGTTCGCGTAGGGCTGTCAAAAAAAAATGAGAGCATAATAGGCGTTAAGACGACCCTTAGCGACAGGCCGTCTACATCGCCCACGCGTATACAGCTGGTTACACTTTAATTATTTTGTCGATATAATGTTAACTGTTTTTCAATTATTTTATATATTTCCATAAAAACATTATATCATCATGATTTTCCCTAGTCTAGGTAAGCAGAATACCATTATGCTTAGATCATAACATACTCTGAAGCTTATCTTCCATAAAATCGTTAGACGTTTACGACATTTTTATTTCTTTTTGTAATCATGTAACGTTGATACGTCGTGTCTGAATGACATGATCGCATCATAATAATTTGTCCGCCCAACTACATTTATTAAAACATAGACCAATTAGCACAAATATAAATATTTAAAACTTTACAATAATATGAACCAGTTAAAATGACATGAAAATGTCCATAAATTAATATCACGACAAGTTGCAAATATTTTTATTATTCATCGTTGCGTAGTTTTACGATAGATGATTACAGGCTTTTATGCAGATGAACACTATTATAATAAATAACTATAGTAATAAATAAAGTCTACACTATTATTGACAAATGATAAACACAATTACGATTCACAACTGATTGAGTATTCAAAACAATTATTTGTCTTACCATAAATTTTAATAGTGGGATGCAAAAGCGATGTGTTAGTTCCATTGAAACTGATGCTTTGATATTGACAAAAACCTACGTTACATTAAGAACACATAAATAAAAGATAGCCAGAATCTCTTAAGATTTTGTATTTCTTATAAATGATTGATCGATAAACATTTTAGCATCGATACAATTATGCAACAGCCTGTATGTGTCGGGGTCCTGTGATGTATGAACGTATCACCTTTACGTGTTTGTGAGACCGAATTCTAAGAAGAATCTCAGGAATTACAACATTTTAGTGTTCCGAATGATGTCATAGATCAATATTGTTAAATCTTAATATTCTATACTTTATGAAACGTCCCGGATGTTATTTGTAAATTGTACGTGTCAGTTAATTATTTTATTATTAAGTATGACAGTGGGTAAACACAGGATAGGTCTACGGGATCGGTAATATTTTCATAATTATTCAGTCGAATGTATAAAATCCAAAACCCACGGTCTGCATTTGAATTAAATATATTGAATGATTCTATGACTCTACTTTTAATGTATTCATCCCTAACCTATTTTTTGTTACTTTTTAGGTTTTATTTTTAAAATATTTAACTATCACGCAAAATTGTTTTTAACAAAATATATACACTGGTTAATAAAATATAAAAATATAATTACCCAACCTAACAAAAATTATTAACAAACTAAAATTGACACGAGATGTGTCAACCAGCCGTTTGGAGATTTCGTAGAAAATAATAGTTAGCTATACTTACATTATTTAGGTAAGTATCTATCTCACTATGTTTAATTATTATACACTCTGTACACAAAATTCGGCGTCTTTGTCACAGACAAATTACAAGTTAAATTGTCTAAAGTTGTTAACTGCACTCATCAATTTGTTTCATTCGCCATCGGTTACATCATCTCGTGTAGTTTCGTTAGTATTCCGACTAAAATACATGGAGTTCGCGCCACAGTCAAATACATTACCTACTATTGTTACGTTTGGTTCGATGCACAACAGGAATGCATTACAAGAAAACCATTTAATCAGCGCAGGAGCATCGTCATTTGAAATGTGTACCGCGACTGGGAGGCGCCGCTACGTATTGTTGACCATCTATATATCAAGTAAGTTTAATCGTCTCCAATCGCTTTGATCAGCACTTGAATCGCGGCGCCGGCGCACCGCCCGCATTATGCCGCGCTCACACAAAAAACGGGAACAGAAAAAGGTAAAGTTCCTCAAACGCCAGGTACAGGCGTTTAATGCGAGCAGACAAATAAATCAAACCGAGGGCTCTAACAACTTATGACATAAAATCCTTTATTATTCACACGGATTCGAATAAAAAAGCAACGACGACGGTGAATAGCCGGCGCGGGCGCAGCGGAGGCCGGCGCGCCACGCATCGAATAACATTATAGGATTAAGAACACTTTTAGTTTATTTTTGAATGGAACAATTAGAGACGGACGTGATAGGTGTGACAAAAAATATCTTAAACTTTTTGCTCCCATAAGGGATCAGCTTTACATGCCTGTTGCGGCTGCCTAAAATATGTTTCTGGGAAATTGGATTAGGTGATGCGCGAAAACGCTTTTTGTACCTTTTTTGTAAAGATGCGAAGGAATCGATTTAATATTATAATTAATTGAAACTTATGTTACCTGCGTCTGTAGGTATTATAATAAAAACAAAATTATTTATCGACATCAAATGATTTTATTCGATCCAAAAATCGTGAGACGATTGAATAAGTAGGGCAAAACGAACAACACATTTTTATTAAAAAATCTTATATTCTGTCAAAAATCAGTTAGCTATGTCTCGAGGTAAATTATCTATGCTCAGTAACGCTATATTTAAAACTCTATAAAAGCGATTATGCACACTTATGTTTCCTGGGAAATTTGATATGGAGTTACGAACAGACGCGAGTCTAGACTGGTCGTCATCTAGACAATAAAGGCAATACCTATTGGTACATACATAAAGAGCGTTTATTTTTAGTAACATGTGAACGTACCAATTAGTACGAAACCAAACCTAAAAATACTTATTTACTAGTTGGGCGACTGTTTCGTCTGGACGGAAAGACTAAGTTTTTTACGGTATTTTTGCTAGTTTTGCCGTTTATACATCAGTAAGCCATGTAATCCTCTGCTGTACGTGAAGTTCCAACGGCCCCATAAAATATCCTCCGCTAGACACAGATGTTCCTATGAATACATACATACATACCTATACCTACACAAAAAACAGTCATACCGAAATTGCCCAAATCACAGGTATGGCAGAAAATGAATTATAATGCAGTCTCTCTCTCTCTCTCTCTCTCTCTCTCTCTTATGTTAAGAGGAAATGCGGTCGAAGAGACTTTTGAAAAAGCCTAAGTAAAAAGTCATAATTCAAGGAAAAAAATAGACGAGAGCCAAGGCTCTCGTCTATTTCCTACTCCAATATTGGACCAATTTAAAAGATATTTCATAAACAGAATAAGAAGGATATATACTGTGTCCTAGTGTTTTTCTTTTTTCATTAATAATTGTCAAATTTGTACACTAGGCCTCGGGTGACAGCGGCAATTTTGAGGATTTTTGAGGATTCTAGTGCTTATAAAAATAATGTATCATCAAAATGGAAAACATAGGGACATAAAAATAGTAAATATGTATTATTCTTTAAAAAGCATTGCTGTATGGTCATTAACCAGAAACAAAACAGGCGAGAGCGTTCCTATGGAAAAAAGACCACCCGCATTTCCTCTTAATAGGTAAAAAGAGGATTCTGCAGCCAATCTTTTTGATAAAAAGTTTTCGATGATAGAAGGTTATACAACACTATTCTCTCAAACCTTTTTACTTGTTTTTGAAGAGATAGAAAGTAAGTAACTTAAGACCGAAGCACTTCACGTCCCGCGCAAGTTGTATTCTCGATCGAGGAAACAGGTTATTGTGGTGCTTCTACGCCAATAATAGTATCACAGCACTTAAAGAGTATTATGATCTTTGCATGCAACACTTTATTGCTTTTCGAAGCTTCCTCCTTACGAAATGTCTACATTAATACTACACTATGCATTGCAGTAGAGCTATTCTGTAAAAATCTCACGGAGAAAACTTAGGCGAGTTGAACTTGAAGTGAGCTCACTTCACTAAGTTTTTATGATAACATTAACAGAATAGAACGGCTGTATTATTTAATCACGACACTCGATACGAGCTCGTGGCTAAATAATAATAGCCGCACGGGTCGGTCCATTCGTGGATGGGTGACCATCCATTACATATTGAGACCAATCCGTGCCTCAGAAAGCACGTTAAGCCGTGGGTTCTGACTGTCATTATTAGATCTTTGATAGTCGTTACGGGTAGGTGGAAGTCAGACAATTAGTCTTACCAAAGGGTGTCGTGGGGTTGTGGAGTTCAGATTAGCAGTCGCTCCATGTAAAATACTGGTATTAGACAGGAAGCTGACCCCAACATAGTTGGGAAAAGGCTTAAATCAATCTTCCTCTTGATTGACTATACATTGCAGTAGGAAAAATTCCTATTTAAATTATTATATCATGAAACGCGTAGGGAATGACACGCGTAGAATTTTATTGCAATTGTTCTACACAAACGTACATTTTCCTGTTGTTTTGTTAGATTGTACTCAACTGTACTACTAGCCAAGACCAATGGCTGATTGTGTATTTGGTAGATGCAATTAACGGTACATAATCACAATGACCGTGCTAAAGACGAGGCCAGTTAGTCGTAGATATTGAATAAATAAAGTGCTATGATGCAGCTGATATTGGATAGATGGAAAGGGTTTTCCACCAACTCGACACGAGAGACTGGACACGCGTGTGTCTAGTTGGTGAAACTCAAAATTAGTATCACTTATTGAAGTGAAAACTTCTTTAGGCGCGTAGAGCATTTTTTGAGATGAGAAAAATCATTGAACTCGCGCCACTGTTCGCGCCAATGGTAACCGACACCGCGCGTGTTTTGTTTATAAGACGATTAAAAAAATACACACGCAAATTGTTCAAGTGCACTCCCTGAGAGCCACTGGCGCCGATTCTGTTGTTCACAAACTAAACTAAATTTAAGTTCAGGCATCTTTTTCTTTCTATTTAATTAAGAAAAGGACAGAAGATAAATATTAGTTTAGTCCTGTCAAATTAAGATACTCCATAGACAATTTAGACGAGATTAAAAACTTGCGTATTAAAAATACGTCAATTTACGTCAGGCGCTGACTAATTTGACAGGACTAAACTAATATTTATCGTCTGTCCGAGTGTCTGATCGAGGCGATTTCGACGTTAGAGACACTAGTTACGGCTCAAGAATGCTTAGTTCAATAGTTAATCTAAGAACTTAGTCAAGCATTATCCTCATCATCATTCTCCTACCCTTATCCCAATTTATTTTGGGGTGGCGCAACATGTCTTTTTCTTCCATATTTCTCTACTAGCAGCGCCCCGCTGTTTCACCCGCGTAAGTGTCGATCCCGTGGGAATATCGAGATAAAAACTATCCTATGTCCTTTCCCGGGACTCAAACTATCTCTATACCAAATTTCATCTAAATCGGTTCAGCAGTTTAAGCGTGAAGAGGTAACAGGCAGACACACACACTTTCACATTTATAATATTGGTATGGATTAGTCGTCATCTCGGTAGTCACCCCCTTTCTAACCACATCATCATTCGCATACTCCATCCATCGTTTCTTTGGTCTTCTTCTACTCTGAAAGCCATCGGCATTCATACCCAAAACCCTCCTCACGACATTTTCATCATTCCTCCGTAACATCATGACAACCGATTTCCACACAACTTTTCAGTTACCGATGCCACTTTCAGACTTACAATTAGTCAAGCATAATCAGCCTATAATTTTCCTACTGCTGGCACACAAGACAGCTATTTATGTAGGCTGTGTCAATATGTCAATAAGAATTTCTTCAAAACACTAAATTCCAGTAAATACCGCACGACATTGAACAAATCCCATAAATGTTGAATATATCTGTAATGTTCTTACGTACATCAAACTTATTTGGGCATACGCAAAAAACCACCACAGTACACACCACACACACACCACAGTACTACGACAGTCGCGATTTCAGTTTACTTTTTTTTTTTAATAATAACAAAACATGTTACTTAACACCACGCCTGTATTTCTCTAAGGGTAAAAAAAGGGTATGGCAGAGGTGTAACCTATCAGTAGCGAAGGCTCAATTTTTGTAAGAGGTAAGCCGGAGTAGATATCTTCTATCTATACATATACATATAATAAATTTGTAGAAAAGTGGTGTCTGTACAATGGAAATATATAAAAAAAAGTAGCAGGGGTTGTTATTATATCGAAGCCGAACCCGAAATTGTAATTAATTTTTTTTTTGTCTGTTTGTCGGTTTGTCTGTTTGTCGGTTTGTCTGTTTGTCTGTTTGTTTGTGCACGCTAATATCAGAAACGGCTTATTCGATTTAGATGCGGTTTTCACTAATATATTGTAGTAGGCTTCACTTAACATTTAGTGTTTATTTCATGTCAATCGGTTCATAAATAAAAAAGTTATGTCAATTTAAAGAATCACGGCGAACATTTGTTAAGGTATTCTATCGAGTACGTACACGCCTCGGGCCTGCGCGTCCGATCTTCGGAACTACTGGACGGATTTGAATGATTTTTTTTTATTGTATAGTTATTATATGGCTGGACAACATTCAGGCTATAATTTATCTTGGAAACTTGAACACCTGATGCAGAACCGAAACAGACCAGCTTAACTATAAGAGATACAAAAATGGTACCATAGCAAAGATTGTTCCACGTGATGAGGATTTTCTGCTGAGAGATCAAATTTGAAGATCTGGAACACCTGATGGGGAACTCCAAGAGCCCAGCTACACCATAACACATATAGGAATGACGTCTTAGTAAAAGTTATTCGCTCTGATGGGCATTTCCTGTTGACTTATAAAAATCGAAGATCAGAAACATCTGATGTGGAAATCAAAGCTATTACTAATTTCACCTTCACGCGGTGAAGGCGGTAACAGTTTAGGACTGATTTTCGATGACGATGGTATATCATTGAAAATTTGACTCTACTGGCCAAAACTCCCATTTATTTTTTTAACGTGAAGAAATGCTCATGCATTCTGCACTACCACGGGGAGATAGTGCAGTTATGTGGGACTCTAACCCACTAAAACTCCACTGTGTCCTCCTCTGCCGCTTACGGCGGGAACATGGGCACGCGTTAGCACTCATCCGTGAACCCGCCGCGGCTGTCCGTCACCGGACCCTCCGCTGGGGAGTACTCCCCGTCACCGGCGCACCAGAACACATAGCACGCCGTGACCACCCCAGGGACCAAACCAGCACATGGGCGCCAGACGATCCCGTGCCTGGGCACCCTTGGTAGGGGAGCAGTCACTTAGATTTTAATTGATCAGGTATCTTCATAATAAAACTATAACCATGCCTAGAAAGAGGTCAAATCTTTCCCAATGTTCCAAAGGAGCTAAAAGATTGAGGATCATAAGATCCCAAGAATCTACCGAAGAGCGTCAGGAGAGACTTATGCTGTTTGAGAACATCAGGCTGCAACTCGCTCCGTGGAAACCTCTTCGGATCGCGAAGCACGCAGGTTCTCAGCGTAGTTACGCATCTACATCCAGGTCTTTAGAGACCAGTGCAGAATATGATGCGCGACTGACCGCTGATACGGTGAGATTATCATACATTGTTCCGAACACGCACACAACAAAATATTCATAATCAGAAAGTGAGAAAGAAAGAATTGCTGGAGTACGGCATGAAGAGACAGATTAAGAAGAGCGCAACGGACGTTTGAATTCTGATCGACTTCGACATTCTCTGAACAGAATGTCGATATCATCTGAAGAATCGGATGTGTCTCAAGATATAGCCGTAGGGCATGGCGACCTTCCTTGGGTTGATAAGGAACGGAGTGCATTTACGTATACTCCTATGATTGACTACGCCACATATTCCGCCATCGGAGGTATGGTTGAAAATTGTACCTACTTTTTGTGAAGCTGTTAAATAGCAAAAAGAAACAAACGGTATGTGTTGCTCAGGTGGGAAAGTAAATATTGAAATATTACAAAATCCTCCAGAAATATTAAGATCACTGCTAATCGGTGACCATCACAGTCAAAACATTTCTTGGACAATATACGTTCGTACAATAATGCCTTTCAAATGACATCTTTTGTTGCGAAACAGATTTCAGAAGGCCCATTTATGCCAACATTCAAAGTGCAAGGCCAAGTTTACCACCCTATTGGTTCATTATTGCCTGAAAATGACGTCTCGAATCGTCTCGCGCATCCCGTTGTTATCCAGTCCCCGGGTTCTTAGAATTCGACATCAGACGTTTCAGATCTTCGATTTTGACGACCCCGTTGTCGCTGGCATAAGCAACAGGATCCGCGTACGAAGTCGCGGGCAGAAGCTAGTCTTTAATATGATTACCTATATTATTTGTATAAAGAATACTGACTGTGCCGGGAACTGAAGGGAAGCCGGTGGGAATCGAGTTGTATGGAACCTTCGCCACTGTAACCTACTCATATATAGTACACCCAGATTTCACCCAGTTATGTTAAAGTCTTACGTAATAGGGGGCGAGTCTATTGCCATCAACCGGGCACAAATACAGACTCCGGCCAGTTGGACCAAGACTAAAAAAAAAAAAAAAAAAAAAAAAAAAAAAATCAAGTAAGTAATACATCTTTATTACTTATAACATAATATTTGAATAACAGGTAACTTTTATTTAAAACTCCACTTTCCTAGCGGATTTTCCTATTCCTTGTTAGGTGGTAGACCACCAGGCTTCGTTATCAATTAGAATTGACGTAACCGTGGTGGGCGCTAATGCCTCATATAGGCCCATGACGTCACGCGTTATTGATTATTGTTATATTCGTCATACACGTGTAATTAATTCATTGATGTATTTGATGTGTATAAGGAAAAATTATGTTTTTAGTTTTGGACTGATTGAAATCATCATAGATATTATAAATTGAAGTTGCCTTTCGTGTCCATCTGTGTGACCGTGTTGTTCTTCCAAACTACGTAACGGATATGAAGCTGTTTCCGCCATCAAAGTCAAAGTCAAAAAGTCAAAGTATTTATTAGTGTGTTTTTTGGTGATACAATGGGTCTTTTAATTAGGATATGGTAACTCAAAAAACTACCCATTACACTACACTATACACTATTTAGCAATTTAAGAATACAAAATCAATATTACATACAAATTAACATAAATTTCAATAGGTACTTCGAATACAATCTATTTTTATAATAACCATTTTGAATACAATTAATAAGTTAGGTTTTATCATCATTTAGAGAGTTCCATAATAGTTATTAAACTTACATTTAATAAAGAAATCTCGACGTTTTGTCAAAAACCCTTGCGAAGCAGGGGCCCGATTCAGAATCTGCCAGGGTCGCGGGCTGTTCGAAAGAGATACCGTGGCCCCTGGCACAGGCAACTGAAGGAACACGGGTGGGTTTTAGTCAGGAAAAGTCTGACACGCCCTCCCGCTCCGCTAAAGCGGGAGAAGTTTTATGATAAGTTCCCACCCAAAAAAAATAAAGCATGGGCGGATAACAAATAAACGTGTCATAATCTACTTGGTTAATTACCAATTCCTTCATTAAATGGACAATCATCTAATATATACCTTCTTAACAAACTATGTAGGTATTCAAATAAAAATATAAAATCCTAACCTAACTATTCGTTAATGAACCTTTTGACCGTCACAGTCATGTATAGATGACAAACCAAAATGTGCCCAGCACGCCACGGTTCGGCTACATGACAGACTTTGACGACGAGGAGGGCACGTTTTTGATTTTTTGACGTGTGGCGGTCAAAAGGTTAAATATGTTTAATAACTTTTACGGTAACATAATGAGTATCATGGAATGGTTAGTCATTGTTATTGCATGTATGAAAAGGCACTAAATAATTCAGAGTAAAAAAAAAAATTATGTCACGTTATATTTTTAATACAGTTCAAAACTTCCTCACTCACTCTACTCCCTTTTCTATCATTTATTTTTCTTGCGATAGTGAAAAGTTATAATAATTAATTTTACAAATACACACAAAATCCTGAGAAAAATGCAATACAATAATATAATAAGAATTAAGGCTCCCGTAGATAGACGCGACGCGACTCTATACTAGTATCTAGAACAATTTCTATGAAAACTTTATGGGAATCTTTTACCAGAATCGCGCCGGTCCTGTCTGCAGGAGCCTTTACGTCACACAGTAAGTAAAACCTTCGCGACATAAAATAAATCACAAGTTTAGTTTGTTTGTCATATCTTTGCCCACTTTTCTTCGTCAATTTTATTTATTACGTGAAAACATTTTATTCAAAAAGTTTATAAACTATATTATCACACTAATATTATAAAGGCGAAAGTTTGTGAGTGTGTGTGGGGGGGTGTGTGGGGGTGTGTTTATATGTTTGTTACCTCTTCATGCTCAAACGGCTGGACAAATTTTTATAAAATTTTGTATGGAGGTAGCTGACACCCTGGATATAGAACATATAGGCTACTTTTTATCCCGATATTCCCACGGGATAGACACTTACGCGGGTGAAACTGCGAGGCGCAGCTAGTTTATCATAAAACTTGCAAAAAAATAAAACAGCTGTTCCCTACGTTTATGTTCGTATAACTCATCAAAATGTAGGGAACAGCTGATTTTTTTTTCGCGATTTCAAGTTTGTTCCCATAGTAAAAGTTGTTCATAGTAAAAGTTGTACAATGACCTTTTAAGAGGTTGTTAATGTTTTACCAATAACCATGTAGGTATAAGTATATTAGGTTTCATTATTTGCTGCCATAGTAGACAGTCCCTTACAAAAAATCAAAGATATTTTTACACGTAATGTAATAATACTTCGGAAATGCCGACACGAATACTCAAATAAATTGAAGTGGCTCTGAAAAGATGAATGCTCTAGCTAATGAACTCCAACGGATATGTATTCAGATCAGATCGACAAATTACGAATTCATGGAAAACGAGTGATGTGGGACCTGAATGATGAAGTATTGTCTGCAAATTTTGTTAGGTAGGTATGTCTGATATCATTTGATACCTACCTATTGTAAAAATTAAATGACTTGTATTGTGGTTAACAGGTATGGTTAAGGTACCACAATTAGGCATTATCTAGGTACAACAATACTCAAGTATTTAAATATCGATTTAAACCTGACAGATTTCATACTACCTATACCTACTTTACCAAAATCGAATGCCAGGAATAGGCTATTTGACTGGTTTCTGATAAACATCTCAGATTATTTAATGGTGTCTAACGAGCCCACAAAAACCTATTACTTCAAATTGCATAATGTATTTCTTTTAGAAAATAGTAAATAAAAATGTACTGTTTAAATAAGCCGCCAAAACGCTATCTTTAACAATATGGCGTCGTGACGTCAAAATACACGTAAACAAACGTTGAAACGGTCGAGATACTAGACAAAAGTCATCTGTTCTGTCAACGATAGACAGAAATTGACTATATCATGACGTCATCATAAGTTCAGCCAATCCAGACCGTTTTCGATTACGTGGCGCCAGATTTAAAAAGATGAAGTTTTTTCGGGATTTTTTTAATAAATAATACATTGTTTTGTAGTAAAATTAATGCAAATCGATTTTAAAAGCGATAATCTATACGAGTGTCAATAATTATGACTTTATTTTTTACATTGTCAAATAGCCTATTAGAATATGTATGATTTAACTAAAGACTCGTATTCACTAGTTTCCTAGTCATCGAGTCGCAGAGGCTACATGTGACCTTTTTCTGGTAGTGCGAATAGACTTAGGTAGGTATCTCTAAAGTTGGATAGTGGAATAGCTTAAAATTAATTAGCACGGGTATCGTATTACCTAGTAACTGGGTTGTGGAGGTCAGATAGGCAGTCGCTCCATGTAAAATATTGGTATTCGGCTGCATATGGTAGGGTAGGCAGATGGTGATGATGATGTAAGTTAAGACTCTGCACTCTGACTCTGAAAACAAGCTCCTTTCTTATTTTTATTCTTTGCACACGCTAAAAACAAATGAGATTAGAATGAAAATGAAACTAACACGCTCATTAAATATGCTTCAGTTTTGTGTCAAAACAAGTTTTTCAGTACCTACATTTTGACAACTATGCATATGAACCAAAACTTCGAAGACAAGTGACATCTACCAAACCGCACTGGGCCCGCGAGATGGATTATGGCCCACTCCCTCTCACCGAGAGGAGGCCTGTGTCCCAGCAGTGGGAACATAGGCTGATTATACACAAACTTAAGCTAGTAAAAATGTCGCGAATTTCACATCGAACCTTGCGGTCAGGTCTCATGATTTATTATCAGCATTAAAATAAAACGAGAAACTAATTGTGGTGTTAGTCATAAACATGTTTCCTGATGTTTAGGAGATCTTACAAGTTTACAAATGGTTGGTGTCGTATTACGTTGTGCCGGTTTTCGCTAAAAATATGCGCTAAGTGATGACTAAGTTTTCTAATGTTATCTGGTCACCAAGCAACAGAGAGCTTGGAAAGGAATGTGATACTCACTAGTATCCACTGCTTCTGCCATCCGTTTCTTGTCTACAGCAACAAAATAATATGTTGTACATCTTATTATATTTTTATGGTTCCGTAGTCAACAATTAACCTTAATATTTTGTCTGCCTATCTGTCCTATAAACCTCCCCTACACGGTAATTGGGGATGATTTTTTTTTTCTCGTCTGTGCCATTGTGTGAATAAATTCATCTCAACTACAGAACCCTTCATTGTTTACTAGTTATTAGAACCTGATATTAGGTAGGAACATTATCCAGATATTACCAAGATTTAACCTCGTGTATTTGTTTATTTATTTAGGATCTCCAACAAAAGATATGCACATAAATAAAGTGCAAAATCGGGTGTTAAGTAGGTGTACAAGGGGTACATCACTTACAGGAGACCACAGCATGCACAATAAAATTAACAACTAAGCTAAAAAAAAAAAGTTAATACCTGCATTATTAAAGGGCCATACTTCATTTAAATTAAATCAGGATTTACCTATAGCAGGTAAAAATCAAGAAAGTCTTTATTTTTCTAATTACGAGCGTTTTCAGGAAAATTGATATCTAACATCACAACAAAATGTTACGAAAAGTATCATAAACAATCCGTTCAGGAGGTAACCGAGCATTGCAAAATTAATGACAGTCACCAGACTCATCATAGAGATATCTTATTTACGTCTGTCAGTGAAGCGCCACATCCCGTCATCGACCAACAATAAGCTCGCACTAGTGATGCGACACCGCTCGCGCTGTTTACACAGGCGTCATAATATCTGCATAATTAGCACTGCCGTCGCCCAACACACATTAATTCATTATAAACAATTCTCGGTTAAATTGCACCTGTAATTTGTACTGTTCAGTCGTGCGTTAACACGACACAGTGTCATTATGTCATGACATTTAATGCGCCAACTCACGATTTAGCATAACAAATAATAGACGTGTTACATTTTGTAACGAATGCAGAGTATGGAATGTTTCCGCATGGATGTAAACCGATGGACATCTCTAGCGATCCGTAATTGCGCGTTTAAATTCTTTCAATTATCCAGTGTTTGTGTTGTTATTATATAATTTGCATACGAATTGACATAACAATGTAAACGATTGACACATGTCTATTGTCGATGAAGACTTAGTTAGTTGTTTGTTTGTAATAAATTACTAACTGCTATATTGTAACTTGTTGTTTTGATTTAAAAGCTTAGTTGTTTAATCCTTTTAAGGGTGTAGTCACAGCTGGAAGCTGAACTTTTCGTGTAACTACCGTTCGAAACTGCTCAACTTTAGCTTTCCTCTTTCAAGTAGACTCAGTTTTATTTTTAATAAAAAACCTTAACGCTTGAATAACAGCGATAAATATATTTAGCTTGAAAGATTATGATTTAAAATAATTTTTAGCATAACGATCTGGCAACCTGACTCTATCTGTTACAGAGCAATTACTAAACTAATCATTTCTCATTGTAGTTATTCTACTACATTAATTAAATTGTTTGTGCCCCTTCTTGTTTTTGATTAATAAAAAAAAAAAAAAAAAAAGGCTGAGTTAAAAAAGGACAAAATTAAACAAAATTCATAAACCCCTGACATACTGACGTGACCGTCTTCATTTCATCTATCATTAGGCACTTAAGTTACATCTTTTGCTACATTGAAATAAAATTCAAGAATTTTTCATTGTTTTAACAGAAAACCCTCATAAATGATAAGTTGGTACATTTAGATACAAAAGAGAAACTTCAATATCCATGCTGTATTATTATATTTCTAATAATACTTAAATGTTCGCTACAATCCTAATCCACAACATTAGATCTAAACTGAGCTTGCGGTAAGTACATTTTAGTTTTATCATAAACACATTATCTGGCAGATAGCTAGGTGGACCGGCGCCAGTTATAATATTAATTTAGTATTACACTGTTCGAGCAGGGAGCACTATCTTTGACAGTCGTTACGGGTAGTTAGAAGCCCGAAAGTCCGACAACCAGTCTTACCAAGGGGTATCGTATTACCCTGTAACTGGGTTGTGGAGGTCAGATAGGCAGTCGCTCCATGTAAAATACTGGTATTCAGCTGCATCCGATTAGACTGGAAGCCGACCCCAACATAGTTGGAAAAAGGCCAGGCAGATGATGACTGTTCGAGCAGAGAAGAGGTGGCCCATTGGTGTAGGCCCCGACGACGTACGAGTGAGTTCGAACCCAGACAGGCGCTTTCATAATCAGCCTATAATGTTTCCACTGCTGGGATACAGGCCTCCTCTCTGTGAGACAGGCGCTTTACATTGTGTATTTAATTTCATCACCATTGCTCTCGAAACGGTGAAGGAAAACATCGTGAGGAAACCGGCATGTCCCAGAACAAAAAATTCGAAGACATGTGACATCCACCAATCCGCACTGAGCCCGCGTGGTGGATTACGGCTCGCTCACATAGGCCTGTGTCCCAGCAGTGGGAAGATTATAGGCTGATTATGTATACTGTTCGAGATGGGCGGAGGACATTGTTACAATCGCAGGTTGACTAACATCAATAAAGGCTTTAATGTAACGGACAGGTTAACAATATCTGATGCATCCTCTTATAATGAGAAAACAAAGAGGTCACAGTATATAGGGTTTTCCTGAAAGAGCAATTACGGACTATGACCTACTTTGTTACACCTAGGTACATTACTCTGCATCATGATGTTTAGACCTCGAACCCTCAGTTTTTTCGACTTTTTTTTCTCAAACATGATTCAAATTGACTCAAGTAGGTACCGTGTTTTTTAAGGGGCCTTACATGACCTAAAGCGCGGTCACTGTCGGACTGCATAGAAAAGAAAGAGAAACGCGATGCCACAACGCTGGTAATTTATTGCAAAGTACCTATGAAGCAATTATCTATTTACAAAAACTATTTAATAATAAATATCCATCACTGAATGCAGTTTGGCATTAGAAATTGAATGGTATATTTTTAATTATAATTAAAATTGTTAATGATAAACTGCTTTTAAAGATAATTATGAGGTGTATTTGAAGATTTTTTTGATGTATTAATGTATGTTTGATTATGATTGGAGTTCCATCACTGTATTAAAATAAAACTTGAAAATGTCATTTTTGGTCAAAATTATTTACGGTTTAATCTCTTACACCGTAAATAATTTTGAATTATTTTGATTTTGATTGTGACACTGCTTTAAAAACCCAACTTTTTGACCGTTTTCAAGAAATCTCCGCCTTAACCAAGTGTCGTGGTTAAAAGTAGTAGTAACTGATCATTAGATACTATTTTGGCAAAGATTTAAATAAATTCGAACGGAAGTTTATACATACGTAGGTATGGAAGATCACAGTAAACAAATAAATTGGGATATCGACAGTAATACAATAGATATGATTTATAAAATTACTCCTAAGCCTAGAAACTAACTCCGAAGGAAACAAACACTACTGGAAGCAACCAACAACACAATCAATTACCTACGGCTGCAAACAAAATCCGCATAACATGTACATTTCGCGGTGAGCTGCGTACGATCCGCCGAACAATTTACTATCCATCTGTCCGTTGGAGATCGCACTGAAACGATAACTGATAACCGAATAAACACAGTGACTCATCCATCCATCCATATGTCGATGTGCTAGAGTGAAATACACCGGGTCCATTGCACTTGAGATTACAAGTCTATCCTGCGTTCGCAAATTAGTTTCCAAACAGGTAAGCATAAATTTTAATATGTTTTAGATTTGCGCTAACACTACCGTTTTTATAAAGGCTTTTTCAATAGTACCTACTAGTAATTCTGAAATCGACTTCATTTACATTGCTATAAAGTTAACATTTTATCATTATCACCATTTCAGCCGAAAAACTTCCACTGCTGGACATAGACCTCGGGACCAAGCATCGCCGCTTCGACCGATTTTGTGCTTCTCGCATTCAGCGGTAAAGTTGCGGGAAGCGGGAAAGAGAAAACAATCATGAATTGGAAACAAGGATTGAAATACGGAATACCTAGTTAGATGCATTGTGTTTGGAACAGAAAAAAATATGAGCTAATAGATGTAAATAGATGCTGGATTACGTTTGGAATCGTGTGATACAGTGATGGAAATTGAATAATGAAGTCTGTAATGTAGGTACTCGTAACTGTTATTGGGTAATTTAGGCGTGTGCTCGTTGTAGAGAGAGATAATTTAGTGAGAGAGACAATTTTAGAGCGAAATGTGCAACGAAAGAAGAACAACGTATCGTGCTCCCTCAAATTGTACAGAACTCTAAACGTTTTTTTAATAGCATTGAATCCTCAACGGTACAAAATAATGTTAGAAATCTATAAACACTATAAAGAAATCTATAGAAGACATTAATGTCAAGAGTTTTATTCATCCACATATGGTTACCCTAGAAGACTGATCTAACCTTTATAGCTGTCGAAAACTAAGGTTAGATCTTCTGAGCACGCTCTTTCCATCATAGACCTCATCCATCGCTTTCCATCAGGCGTGATCGAGGTCAAGAGCAGGCCCATTCAGCAATAAAAAAACCAGATCACAAAAAAGACAAGAAACTAAAACTTCAAAAACCACAAAATCACTGACCATCACGAAAAAAAAACTGTTTTAAATACGAAGACAATGGAGAGGGCTATGCTTGGAGTTTCCCTGCCTGGTCGAATCAGGAATGAGGAGATCCGCAGGAGAACCAAGGTAACCGACATAGCCCGAAGAATTGCCAAATTAAGTGGCAGTGGGCAGGGCTCATTGCTCGCAGAACAGATGGCCGATGCGGCCGAAAGGTTCTGGAGTGGCAACAGCGTACCGGAAGACGTAGCGTTGGAAGGCCTCCCACAAGGTGGTCCGACGACCTTATGAAGGCCGCAGGAACCCGTTGGATGCGAGAAGCACAGAACCGGTCGAAGTGGAGGTGCTTAGGGGAGGCCTATGTCCAGCAGTGGACGTCTTTCGGCTGAAATGATGATGATGATGAATTACGAAGACAAAAATCGTATCGCATCGGACTGTGGACACATTCACCAGACGCGCGTCATAATGCGCGCAGTGAAATTTGGCAGGAGAGCTACTGTTATCAGACCGCCTGTACGATTTATACCACTAATCTGTTCCCCAATACACCCCGTTACCGAGATATACACAGTATACTAGTGAACATGTTATCTTATTGCCATCGTCAGAGATAACACTGAATATATGGGCCCTGATTCACCAGTTCCGGGCTTTCGGTAGTGGCCGTGAACTGATTGATGTTTTGGGTTGCTATATCTGTAAAGGGTATTGTTATCAGCAATTTAGCATCATTTCTGAATGTAATCTGCATTAGCAATTTTTTTGCCAAAAATGTAAACAAATATGAGTTTATGGAAAAATAACTTCAAATCCTACTCAATAAAGTTCAGTTTACGCTACAATTTAAAAAAAAATTATAACTTTTTCAATAGTGCTAGTCATTCTGAAATCTTAATTACCATGAAATAGAGTTGATATTTGTATAACTTGAAATAATATTAATTTGAAACAAGTTTGAATAGACTTTAAATGGCAGTTTCGTGTTTAGATCTATCTTTTAATAACACATTTCAGCAGGAATTATGATTCATTTTACCACAGGATGGCAGGAACATTGTCGCGCAAACTGTTACCATGGATTCAGTATATGATTCAGAAACAAAAAACAAAATGAAAATAATAAAAGTTTTTAAAAACAAGCTTGTTTTTAAAAACTTTTTTTATTTTCATTTTAATAAAAACCTAACCTAAAAAAGAAAGAATAACGCGAACTAAAATGAAAAAAAATATTTAACTGACATTTTAAAACGCTTGAGGCACTGATATTGTGTAGTAGGTATACCTGTTTATCGGATACCGTACATCAGTGCCTCAAGTTTTTAAAATTTATCTATTATTTTAAAGTGA
The DNA here is from genome assembly GCA_963082905.1 of Oligia fasciuncula. Taxonomy (NCBI): domain Eukaryota; kingdom Metazoa; phylum Arthropoda; class Insecta; order Lepidoptera; family Noctuidae; genus Oligia; species Oligia fasciuncula. The sequence continues at coordinate 5,558,393 of OY720395.1, read as the reverse complement.
CACAAGGCGTCGTCGGGCCGCGACAAGTCGACAACGAGCTCCTGCCTGTATAAGATTGATATTGGTGAGAATAGTAAACTTCATTATTTAGAAGAACTTTTATTTTTTGTATAATATGAGGTTACAGCATCTTCTTGTGTGGTCATAGCTGCGTGGTACACGTATCTACTATATTATAGTTAAACTGTTTGTTAACCATGATATTACAGTTTTCCTTTCGCGATATATTATAATATAGTCGGCTTATATTTAGGGAGAGCTCATTCCATTTTGGAAAGATTTGCAAATCAGCAATAATCATACCGCAGTAGGCTGCCTAAGGTATTTCGATTGTTAGGCTTAGGTACCTTTTTTTTTTGAGGGTGGGATATTATCAAATGACTTCTCCCACTCTGGGCGAAGCATGTCAGACTTTTCCTGACTAAAACCCACCCGTGTTCCTTCAGTTGCCTGTGCCAGGGGCCACGGTATCTCTTTCGAACAACCCGCGACCCTGGCAGAGGCTTAGGTACCCTTTTGCTATTCTATCATAGTTTATTTTTTAAAGATAAAAAACTGTCCAAGTTGATTATAAGGATTTTTTTTCTCAATCGAATCAAGATAAGCTGAACTTCCTGTCGCTGACATTTAGTCTTTATTGATGTTGTAAATTCGAGATAAAGTCAGATTAAAAAAGGTCATATAACAGTTTAATTGATTTTAATAGGATTAAGGTCGTAATTAATTTTCTTTATGTGCGTTCTGTTGTAAAAATAAAAGATTATGATACCTATTGCGTAATCTAGACTTACGATAAAACTTGTATTATTTATGTTCAAATACAACTTGTATTATTTGTATTATTATTGCGTACCTAGATGCTGCCTAAGGTTTTGATCTTTATTTATTTGCCAAGTGCTTTCAGTAAAGCTCAAGGAGACAGACGCGACTCGACGCGCGACGGTGTGACGCGATTTTGGTATAACAATTTCCATTAAGAGGCTTACAGGACCTCATCATCATCTGTCTAGCCTTTTCCCAACTATGTTGGGGTCGGCTCAGTCTAACCGGATGCAGCTGAATACCAGTGGGGCTTACAAGACCTAAACACAAAAAATGCCAGTTTTAGAAACAATAAAAGTATATGATCGACTACAGTAAACAAAATCAGAAAAATATATGATATTCTTGAGGATATATGATAGGTAGACAGTGTGTTGAAAACATAATACAAGAAATTTGATACTATAGAAATAAATCATGAAGATACCTCTAAAAACTTTCTTTTTACAATAAAAACCATACTAATATATATACTTGTCAATCATTCTTATTTTTTTGTCTGATTATTCTACAAGCAACATACTAAAACACTAGTCTTTTAATTTATTTTTTTGTCCAAACAATAGATTTTTTGTAATTAAATAATTGCTTCATATTTTGCAATATATTACCAGTGTTGTGTCAACGCGCTTCTCTTTCTTTTCTATGCAATTCGACAGTGACCGCGCTTTAGGTCATGTAAGCCCCTTAAGTTTTCATACAATTTTTTTTTACTAGAGTCGCATTGCGCTTTCGCGTCGCACCAGTCTGCCTTTAGGCAACATCGAAATACCTAGTTTTGATTCCAATACAAAATTGGAGGTGGTGGCATGGTGTGACAGACTACTGATTTATTATTACAAGGGTAGCACAAACATATTACGAAGGTACTCTCATTTTCCTCAGAACCTAATCTGCAATTAATAGGATAGGTACCTAATAAAAACCCAATAACATACATCAATTAGTCTTTAGACTTGTAAGAAGAATAAATAGATTCATACATGTTTCATGTACAACAAGTTTACATTTAAATCAAAGGCGGTAATTAAATACATAATGTATTAATACGGCCTTACCTATAAGTTATTAATAGTGCATGAACTACACAGAACTGCTTTCAATTGAATCTTGAAATTATTCCGGAGTGACAAATGAGTAACAACTTAAGAAGTAAGGGGATTTCCTGTATGGAATTCTGTTGTAATTTTATGTGCAGTTAGCAAAACTATTTCTTTAATAGAAGTAGGATGTAGTTCTGTGTATCAAAGGTTACGGAATATTATAGAATCTTTATCGGGTTCTTGTCCGCCTATAGTTTTATGGAATTCTATATCTAAGCAATGCAATGACTTATCTTCTTTCCTGCCATGTGCACCTTCCAGGATATAAATGAAGATGTTAGAGTAGCGCCCTAATTGTGTAACACACGATCAATCATAGTCTGAATGATTTTGAAGGATATTGCTAATCCATTGATATGTTCGAAAAATTTGTCTGCTGAACAAGGTAAATAACGCAATGAATGTTGTTGAACTGTCATAATGGAAGCCATTGCTTAGGATGTTATTCATTGGTGTGTTCGAGTACGCAACACTGAAGTATTAAGACCATCGATATCCGTGATTGAGACTAACCAATTCAGGAGGGCAAGCGAAAGCAGGGCGGGCAATTCCTAAGATTTAAAGATGTGCTTAAGCGACACATGAAGGGTTGTGACGTAGATCCATCTCAGTGGGAAGAGCTTGTGTCTAACCGCGGAGAGTGGAGGTCATTAGTACAACAGAAAGTTTTTGACTTTGAGACTCGTCGGCTTTCAAAACTGGATTCTAAGCGTGACGAACTAAAAGCCCGACCACCAGCGGCAATCGATTACAATTATGTTAATGGTGCTCTCACGTGTCCATTCTATGCAAGAATATTTGTAAACAAAGGTGGTTTTTCTAGTCACATGAGAGCCCATGATAGACGCCAGTAGGGTGATGATGAAACGGTCGCCGTACCCGAAAACGGCATGGAAGGATTATTATTATTTAGGGTGTTTATGCAATTACCCCGCTGTCCAGGTAGCTACATTCTGGTTGGACAAAATGTTAGCCAAATCGACACGTAAGGAAGAAGAATTCTGCTGTTCTCGTGCCACCACGAGCTTTACTAAAATAACTCATGTTCGAAATCAAAAGGTTAGCCAGTCAGCAAGATTGAGTCGTGGAAGTATTTTTTCCGTTCAATGTGGTTGCATGTCATTACCTACATTTGACAAAAATCAGGACATTAACGCACAAACTGTAACCATGAATTCAGCATATGATTCTAGATCTTTTAGAAATTTTTCGTCGGTTAACAAAAAAAATAATCAGCTGTTTCATTGACAAGTGCATCGGTCAAAATATATAGAACACCGTTTTTTTATATTACAAGCTTTTATTTAACTTGCACTGTTCGTATGTAAGTAAGTAAATAAGTATGTATGTAAGTTGTCCATCAAAATTTGCAAACCATTTTTCGACCCTTTGTTGGTATCCGATTGAGCGGAAATTTTACATTCCCCTTTATTTCTGGTAACAATACAATGTGCAATACTCATTAATGTAATAATTTCAATATGGCGGCCGCTCCAAGATGGCGGATTACATATTTTTTCTTAAATAACCCCCTTAATATGGGTATCTGTGGGGATTTGTGTTAGTGGAGATGAGTACTCGCAGTAAGAAACAGCCAGTTCTTCTAAATAATGAAGTTTACTATTCTCACCAATATCAATCTTATACAGGCAGGAGCTCGTTGTCGACTTGTCGCGGCCCGACGACGCCTTGTGTCACTTTAAAATAATAGATAAATTTTAAAAACTTGAGGCACTGATGTACGGTATCCGATAAACAGGTATACCTACTACACAATATCAGTGCCTCAAGCGTTTTAAAATGTCAGTTAAATATTTTTTTTCATTTTAGTTCGCGTTATTCTTTCTTTTTTAGGTTAGGTTTTTATTAAAATGAAAATAATAAAAGTTTTTAAAAACAAGCTTGTTTTTAAAAACTTTTTTTATTTTCATTTTAATAAAAACCTAACCTAAAAAAGAAAGAATAACGCGAACTAAAATGAAAAAAAATATTTAACTGACATTTTAAAACGCTTGAGGCACTGATATTGTGTAGTAGGTATACCTGTTTATCGGATACCGTACATCAGTGCCTCAAGTTTTTAAAATTTATCTATTATTTTAAAGTGACACAAGGCGTCGTCGGGCCGCGACAAGTCGACAACGAGCTCCTGCCTGTATAAGATTGATATTGGTGAGAATAGTAAACTTCATTATTTAGAAGAACTGGCTGTTTCTTACTGCGAGTACTCATCTCCACTAACACAAATCCCCACAGATACCCATATTAAGGGGGTTATTTAAGAAAAAATATGTAATCCGCCATCTTGGAGCGGCCGCCATATTGAAATTATTACATTAATGAGTATTGCACATTGTATTGTTACCAGAAATAAAGGGGAATGTAAAATTTCCGCTCAATCGGATACCAACAAAGGGTCGAAAAATGGTTTGCAAATTTTGATGGACAACTTACATACATACTTATTTACTTACTTACATACGAACAGTGCAAGTTAAATAAAAGCTTGTAATATAAAAAAACGGTGTTCTATATATTTTGACCGATGCACTTGTCAATGAAACAGCTGATTATTTTTTTTGTTAACCGACGAAAAATTTCTAAAAGATCTAGAATCATATGCTGAATTCATGGTTACAGTTTGTGCGTTAATGTCCTGATTTTTGTCAAATGTAGGTAATGACATGCAACCACATTGAACGGAAAAAATACTTCCACGACTCAATCTTGCTGACTGGCTAACCTTTTGATTTCGAACATGAGTTATTTTAGTAAAGCTCGTGGTGGCACGAGAACAGCAGAATTCTTCTTCCTTACGTGTCGATTTGGCTAACATTTTGTCCAACCAGAATGTAGCTACCTGGACAGCGGGGTAATTGCATAAACACCCTAAATAATAATAATCCTTCCATGCCGTTTTCGGGTACGGCGACCGTTTCATCATCACCCTACTGGCGTCTATCATGGGCTCTCATGTGACTAGAAAAACCACCTTTGTTTACAAATATTCTTGCATAGAATGGACACGTGAGAGCACCATTAACATAATTGTAATCGATTGCCGCTGGTGGTCGGGCTTTTAGTTCGTCACGCTTAGAATCCAGTTTTGAAAGCCGACGAGTCTCAAAGTCAAAAACTTTCTGTTGTACTAATGACCTCCACTCTCCGCGGTTAGACACAAGCTCTTCCCACTGAGATGGATCTACGTCACAACCCTTCATGTGTCGCTTAAGCACATCTTTAAATCTTAGGAATTGCCCGCCCTGCTTTCGCTTGCCCTCCTGAATTGGTTAGTCTCAATCACGGATATCGATGGTCTTAATACTTCAGTGTTGCGTACTCGAACACACCAATGAATAACATCCTAAGCAATGGCTTCCATTATGACAGTTCAACAACATTCATTGCGTTATTTACCTTGTTCAGCAGACAAATTTTTCGAACATATCAATGGATTAGCAATATCCTTCAAAATCATTCAGACTATGATTGATCGTGTGTTACACAATTAGGGCGCTACTCTAACATCTTCATTTATATCCTGGAAGGTGCACATGGCAGGAAAGAAGATAAGTCATTGCATTGCTTAGATATAGAATTCCATAAAACTATAGGCGGACAAGAACCCGATAAAGATTCTATAATATTCCGTAACCTTTGATACACAGAACTACATCCTACTTCTATTAAAGAAATAGTTTTGCTAACTGCACATAAAATTACAACAGAATTCCATACAGGAAATCCCCTTACTTCTTAAGTTGTTACTCATTTGTCACTCCGGAATAATTTCAAGATTCAATTGAAAGCAGTTCTGTGTAGTTCATGCACTATTAATAACTTATAGGTAAGGCCGTATTAATACATTATGTATTTAATTACCGCCTTTGATTTAAATGTAAACTTGTTGTACATGAAACATGTATGAATCTATTTATTCTTCTTACAAGTCTAAAGACTAATTGATGTATGTTATTGGGTTTTTATTAGGTACCTATCCTATTAATTGCAGATTAGGTTCTGAGGAAAATGAGAGTACCTTCGTAATATGTTTGTGCTACCCTTGTAATAATAAATCAGTAGTCTGTCACACCATGCCACCACCTCCAATTTTGTATTGGAATCAAAACTAGGTATTTCGATGTTGCCTAAAGGCAGACTGGTGCGACGCGAAAGCGCAATGCGACTCTAGTAAAAAAAAATTGTATGAAAACTTAAGGGGCTTACATGACCTAAAGCGCGGTCACTGTCGAATTGCATAGAAAAGAAAGAGAAGCGCGTTGACACAACACTGGTAATATATTGCAAAATATGAAGCAATTATTTAATTACAAAAAATCTATTGTTTGGACAAAAAAATAAATTAAAAGACTAGTGTTTTAGTATGTTGCTTGTAGAATAATCAGACAAAAAAATAAGAATGATTGACAAGTATATATATTAGTATGGTTTTTATTGTAAAAAGAAAGTTTTTAGAGGTATCTTCATGATTTATTTCTATAGTATCAAATTTCTTGTATTATGTTTTCAACACACTGTCTACCTATCATATATCCTCAAGAATATCATATATTTTTCTGATTTTGTTTACTGTAGTCGATCATATACTTTTATTGTTTCTAAAACTGGCATTTTTTGTGTTTAGGTCTTGTAAGCCCCACTGGTATTCAGCTGCATCCGGTTAGACTGAGCCGACCCCAACATAGTTGGGAAAAGGCTAGACAGATGATGATGAGGTCCTGTAAGCCTCTTAATGGAAATTGTTATACCAAAATCGCGTCACACCGTCGCGCGTCGAGTCGCGTCTGTCTCCTTGAGCTTTACTGAAAGCACTTGGCAAATAAATAAAGATCAAAACCTTAGGCAGCATCTAGGTACGCAATAATAATACAAATAATACAAGTTGTATTTGAACATAAATAATACAAGTTTTATCGTAAGTCTAGATTACGCAATAGGTATCATAATCTTTTATTTTTACAACAGAACGCACATAAAGAAAATTAATTACGACCTTAATCCTATTAAAATCAATTAAACTGTTATATGACCTTTTTTAATCTGACTTTATCTCGAATTTACAACATCAATAAAGACTAAATGTCAGCGACAGGAAGTTCAGCTTATCTTGATTCGATTGAGAAAAAAAATCCTTATAATCAACTTGGACAGTTTTTTATCTTTAAAAAATAAACTATGATAGAATAGCAAAAGGGTACCTAAGCCTCTGCCAGGGTCGCGGGTTGTTCGAAAGAGATACCGTGGCCCCTGGCACAGGCAACTGAAGGAACACGGGTGGGTTTTAGTCAGGAAAAGTCTGACATGCTTCGCCCAGAGTGGGAGAAGTCATTTGATAATATCCCACCCTCAAAAAAAAAAGGTACCTAAGCCTAACAATCGAAATACCTTAGGCAGCCTACTGCGGTATGATTATTGCTGATTTGCAAATCTTTCCAAAATGGAATGAGCTCTCCCTAAATATAAGCCGACTATATTATAATATATCGCGAAAGGAAAACTGTAATATCATGGTTAACAAACAGTTTAACTATAATATAGTAGATACGTGTACCACGCAGCTATGACCACACAAGAAGATGCTGTAACCTCATATTATACAAAAAATAAATCTTTTGTTAGCCTTCTTTTACGATTCCCTCGCCACAAAAGACTGTGTGATTTTGCGACCTTGGATTAGTCTTAAGTCTGGGATTTAAAATATAAAATTTAAAAAAAAAACAAGAATTTTAGACTCTAGAATACCACATGTTTAGACACACACCAGCTTAAGCTTTTTTCTGAATGTTTAGCGGTCGCAAGCGCTACTACTGAGCTTGAGGTCCTGGGTTCAATTCCCGGGTCGAGCAAAGGGTTTTCTGGAATTTCTCAGTTGCAGCTCGGAGTCTGCCTTATTTCTTATATCTATGGGGTGTACTAAAGGTACACCTCTGCCTATCCCTGCGGGGAAACAAGACGTGATGTTATGTTATACCTTTTTCCCAGGTACTACAGACGCCAGCACATCAAGCTACCCGAAACTGTAAAATTTTCCCAACCAGCTTTGAACCTAACGCTTTTAGCCATAAAGTTGAAGATCTATTAAAGAAATTTGACAGATTATAGTAGTTTAATGTGCTGGCGTCTGTACATTATCCTTTTGCTTTTACAAATCTCTGAATTACAAAAGCAGATAGAAAAATATTTATATCTCGTAAAGACACCCAAGAAGTTTGGTTAATTTTAAATTCCCAAACTCGGCGATCAACAAAGGTATCATTAGTATGATTAGTCGATTATTCAATCAGATCGAATGGATCGATTGCGACACATCTGTCACTCAGGCGCAGGCTCGTTGAACGGTTCGGCACGTTTGTGGCCGGCGAGTTTTTGTGCAGTGAAGTCATAACCCATAATATCGTCCTTGTTAAGGGGAACACTTTATTATAATCGTTATTCGATATATTAATTTGACACGTATAATTATTGGGTAGTTTTATTTGGTCAGTAAAAGGCGCGTCATTATTCACATTAGTCTTCGCCTAATCAGTTTTTGTGGCCATATGTTTAGATTCATCAACATATAGTAACAGTAGCAGTTACTTACATTTTGACAGTTCAAAAACATTCATTGCGTTATTTACGTTGTCGAGCAGATAAAATTTCCGAACATATGAAGCAATGGATTAGCAATATCCTTCAAAATGATTCAGATTGTAATTGAAAGTGTTACGCGATAAGGAAGATGCAATTAGCTGCTGTTTCACTTTCTTATGTCTACACTAATATTGTTAACAGGTAAAATTTCAGAGTTTGTATGTAGGGTAGGGTAGGGTAATCTTCGGAACTACTGATCCGATTCCGAAAATTCTTTTACTATTGGAAAACTACATTATCTTTGACTGACATAGGATAATTGTCTTATGTTAAAACAAGAAATTTCCCGCGGAAGAAGTCGCGGGCAGAAGCTAGTGCATAAATAAACACAAGCATATTTTTATTAAGTCAACAATATGGAAAACATTCTGAAAAATTCTCCTTAATTTTCATAAAAACATGCAGCCGGACATGTGATGCAATGTTCATCAGTCAAATGTCTTTATGGACTATTGTTTAACTATTCCCACAGTTACTTAACTTAGCATAAAAACTGAAGTCATTTGCAAAGTAACAAACTAGCTTAATTACCTAAATATTCATCACCTAAACCGAAAGTGAAAAAAATGTATGGAAATATCTAAACTACAACGTAACTACGCGTTGTACCTGTGTAGTCTATACCGGTTGACTTTTTTTACCGGTGTATATACTATATAGCACAGAAACCCCTTTTTTACCCGACTGCGTTAGAAGGGGGGTTATGTTTTGTCAAATGTCCTATTTTTGGCACCTTAATGTCTTCAAATATTTTTTTTTCAAAACATATCGAGTTGGGTATCAAAATAAAGGGTTGTAAAAGGTGATAACAAAAATATATACAACTTATAATGGTTAAAAGAAATTCGAAGTGACAAGTCGTAAGAAACACGTAGGTACCAAGAACTAAATCGTCTGCGAAATCTTTCACATTATTTTGTAAACTAAAAAGCTGGAAACAAAAAAAAGTTATTCAAAAAAATAAAAAAACCCGTCCCAGTCCCGTACCCAGTCGGGTTTTTTATTTTTTTTAAATTACTTTTTTTTAATTATTTGTCGATTTATTCTTTTTTTTTGTGAAAACTTCTACTTCGTTCAACCTTTATAACCTTTTTTGTCCAGACGGTAAAAAATATATATCTTCCTATCTTGGCAGAGTTCATACTTATTCTGGCAGAAACCTCATTACGAGATAATCGATAATACGATTTCTTTCTTTAGTTTTACTTTGTATAGTTTGTAAATAATATAGTTGTTATCATACCTCCTTTATAATCTCCGAAATCAGTTAAAAACCCCACCTAATTATGAAGCATAGCACAAACTGCCCCTTAAATAAAAACTAGTTTATTCGCTAAGACAACAGTTAACCGATAGCAGTCAATAATAATTACCATTTGATGCGAGATAACGTGCGCGTGAGTGACGGGCATGCTGGCTTAGAACGCACAACTGCGACATATCTCACAAATTTAGTCGAAAATCTCATAGAAACCTGTGACAAGATTGGCAACTCGACATTATGTCACGCACGCGAGTGTGGCTGCTTTTAACACACCTTTCAAGACAAATTATTTTGACGTAACATTTTTGCGGTGTTATATACTGCGTTTTTTGCACGAGATTGTCTTAGATAGTTTGCGACAGGATTAGAATAATTTTTGCTTGCTATTTTCTCAACAGTTTCACTCGCATCCTCAGAAAACGTATAACCCGGTTAAACAGGTCATAGCACACGCATCAAACCGGAAAGGGATTGGCATCGTATCAACTCGAGCCGTTCAGTATTCTTTGTATGAAACTCCTTAATGCAACGCACACTAATCGGAATCGTAACGTAATCGCCTCGCCTCGGGACAAGCTCACGAACCGCGGTGCGGTGCGTTACAGCTCGTCGTCCCCGCGCTTACGGCTCGTCGTCCTCCCCACGCTTACGTCTCTCCGTACCCAAGCTTACGTCTCTTCGTCCACCCTTGCCCCTCTTACCCCTCCGGCCTGCCTGCTGCACCATCAACCAGTGGTCGGCGAGCCGTAAGCGCAGCGTCGCGCGTCGCCTAGCCGTAGCCGAGTCGACATCTCGGAGCTTCTGATCCGTTTTGGTAACGTGCTTACGTTAGGTTGAGGCCTGTTTGAAGACGAGGCGAAAGGCGATACGGCGCCGATCCCTTTCCGATTTGATACGTGTGCCATGACCTTACAGCAGCAGCAGTATAATCAGCCTATTACGTTCCCACTGCTGGGACACAGGCCTCCTCTCTGTGAAAGGGAGTGGGCCGTAATCCACCACGCGGGGGCAGTGCGGGTTGGTAGATGACACATGTCTTTGAATTGTTGATTCTAGCATATCCGGTCCGAAATGGTGGTGGTTAATATATCCTTTGTGTATTGGGCTCATGGTTTACCCGTGTGCCAAATTATATCGAAATACGAGGAAAAAAAATGTAAAAATTTCTGTTTTTTTTTTTTTCTTTATTGTCTTGTGCTGTCTTTTGTGGGAAAAAAATAAATGGTTTATCTATGTATCAAAATGTGACAGTATCAGTTACACCTCTGCTTTGCCTAACCCTTCGAGGATTACAAGCGTTATGTTATGTTATATGTGTGTATAAAGTAAGTTTGGGTGTTTGTAACTCAATTACACTCTAATGTACTGAACATTAGAGTGTAATTGAGTTACAAACACCCAAACTTTCATTTACCTATCTCTTATGAGTAATGTACCTACATACACTGGAAAATGGATAAAAACAAATGTCAAGAAATCAAATAAATTGGACGTGGAATTTTCTTTCCGCAGTAAAATCTATGACGAAAGAGCACATCATGTAGGTATCATCAACACATATTATGACTAAGACATGTACTTAAATGGAATAATCGTCTAGTCACGGTAATTCATTGCCCTAGGTTATGAAAATTCCTGTTATACTACAAACGTTTAAAAATTTTCCTCAATCGCGAAGACATGTGGGCCATATTTACGTCGGCAGGTAATCGGATTTAAATGTTTTTAACAAATATTTATTCTTTGGTTTTACCTATCATTAGGAACATAGCATAATTAACCCATAATTTTACCATTACCTACTGGAAGACAGGCATCCTGTAGGTGAGAGGGAGTGGGCGGTAATCCACCACGCGGGCTAGTGCGGGTTGGTAGATGTAACATATCTTCGAATTTTTGGTTCTACGACATCCCGGTTTCCTCACGATGTTTAGGATGCGTCATTATTTGAAGAGCCACATTAAAGCCGTTAGAAATAATCATGAACTCAAAAACGATTAAGCAAATAACACCTACGAAATATGCAGGCATACCTACAACAAAGGACGCAGGATACCTACACATATTTCAAAAAAAAAACACACACAGTTGAATAAAACTTGGCAGCAGTTGCACGAATTCTGTACATAAATGTCCATAATAAATCAAAAATGAATCGAATTCCGGCCGTAATCGTAACCCTCGTATGTAAAATCAGATCTTGTTACGTAAAAACTTTACATCTGCTGCCAAAACAACGCCCTCACGTAACTTAGCTAAAAGTACAATGTTTACATGCAGCAGACAGAATACATGATAAATTAAAATTATCAGCCCACTATACATCAACCGCTGTTACAAATCCGCCTACTACCTCCGCTCCGCTGGAATCGAACCCACAAGTGCCCACAACCACCTACATTGTGCTGAATGTTGATATCTCAAACTTGAAACAGGAAAACATGCGAGATAAGAAACTTAACATCGAACAGTAAACTGATCGTGACGATTCCAACGAGAGTTTCTTATCCAGCTCTTATAATCCGCGATCACGCTGACCGACCATTTTTGGGAGTGACATCATAAACATTGTTTTTCACCATAAATGACGGCATATTAAATTAACACGTGTACACAATCTAAAAGAGAGCACTTTAACGTTTTTTGTTGATGTTTTTATTATCGAATAATTTGAGGGACGCAAAAAATAATCGAATGTGGTTCTATGAGTCAACATCGGGAAAACTACTGGGTTTGGGTGTGACAAGAACGCAGACGAAATATATTATTTTAACGGAATTTTATTACCTAATCAGTATGGCATAACGGTGACTTATGATTGTGAACTTTTAAAAGGCTTTGTTGGAATAGTTTTATCACATTTTAATGATATGAAATCTTTATATTAACCGATCGCGTAAAAAAATTAATTGATCACAAAAAACCGTTTATGTCTTTTTCTAGTTTTGTTGTTAAGCGGTCTTTTATTAATGCCCATAGAACAATATGTGCTTATTAGTTAAATCCTGCCTACATTTTCTGTTCTATGTATTTGATAGATATTACCTAATGGAATAACACAATATCTTTACGCCGTACGGCATTTCATACAAACTTTCAAGCCCTTGTTTTTCGAAATGAATGAACCAATTTTTATGAAACTTCATACGCATAAGTAGGATTCAAAGGTCTAAAAAGTTATTTAAAACATTTTCGAAAAATAGTGTTACAGCCAAATTAGACCGATTTTAAATTTTCCATAGAAACAGAGATTTCCAATTATCTTTTTTTTAAATAGGTAAGACATTTCTAAAATGTAACTAATAATAATGTGTAATTTATCACGAAACTGGAGGCCTGTTTTGCTGATAGACTATAATAAGCTAATCGTTTAAGATAAAGCTAATAAGAGATTATTTCAAAAAGCTGCAACTTACGAGCTGTAAGATCGTGGGTCCGAACCCAGCCAGGCGCTTTACTTTGTGTAAATAATTTCATCACCACTGCTCTCAAAACGGTGAAGGAAAACATCATGAGGAAACGGGCACGTCCTAGAACCAAAGGTACTTACTTTACCGTGGTAAATTCTCGAAGAGAGGACGCCTGAGTCCCAGCAGTGGGAACATTATAGACTAATTGTGCTTATATGTACGTGATAGAAGCAATTGATGCCATCAATCACCAATAAGTGTGTCAAGCATGGTGATTATAAAATGTTTTGCCACTATAGTAATCCAGGCGGCCTAGACAAAGTGACATTTTAAACTAACTATGATGGTAAAGCCAAAAAAGCAAGGGTAAAAAAAAACTGAAAGTATCCTTATGTCTACCATGTTAAAAGTCGTTGTAGAATTGTTAAACGCATTGAAAACAATTGCCTCTTGTCTAGGCCGTGCCAGGTACCTATTAGTAACTCCATGTTTAGCCAAATGAAGAGCTAATACATTTATAGAGAAACTGAGAGCTCCGTTACTTAGAAGGCTGACTGCCACACCGCCCAACTATTTACTTGTAAACACCAACGATATCATAACTCAAGAAATTAGTAACTTATCTTAATTATTGATTTATGTTTATTATTATTGAATAATACTGGGTTAGACAAGTCTGTCGAAGCATAATTAATGGACTTAAAAGCTCCGACTACATTACTTATTAATTTTAAGAGCTAGACGAAACTGCGCAGGTGAGACGAATTTGAATCGAATTCAACAAAGAATCTAAAATCTAAATTTCAAAGGTCAATTCTACTAATTAATAGATATGGCATTCACATGTACGTACCTAACCTAAAACTCCTGAAAGGACGGTAATATGCGGTACTTTTTTTTATTTTCATTTTGTTAGATTTAATAATGTTATTTTTTATTGTTTGTATTTCCTGTGCGTGTCCCAAATTAAATATTTTTCATTCTTTCTTTTCTGTTTTTAAATAAAATCTGTGATAAACACAATAAATAAATAAATCAGCCTTCTTCTTCTTAGCGTGTCGATAGCAATCTAAATATACTCGGCCCAGAATTCGGCCTTTAATAAATCAGCCTTTAAAGGTAGGACCTTACTAGGAGTTCCCAAACAATTTGGGACTCCGGTTTCCAGTCAACAAGAAAGCCAACAACCCAATAAATCTCAATAATTTGACTTTAAACGGTGATTATTGATAATTTGACCCAATTCCCTTAGTGCTGCCCCATGTTAGTAGGTTGGCAGTCTTGTAACATGCGCTAAACATGCTAAATTATCGTCGTAACTTAGCGTGTACAATGGCGCCACAGTAGTTTATATGAAAATAATTTTAATCCGGACAAAGGAGACACAAGACTCGATAAAATAATTTAAGTGGTTACTAGTCGTTTATATCAGTCCTGTATTCCCTAAAAAGGGAGTGGATGTGTAATGGTGAACGAGAGACAAAAGACATTGGTATGTAGGCAGCTAACTACCATAGGTAAAAGGTAATACGGGCTGGTTTCCGCAACTCCACGTCAATGCGCGAATTTTGCGTAGCTAACTACCATATAGCTTTATGTCAAGTTAAGCGTATATCAGAATATAAAGACTCCTACAGGCAAGCGCGATGCGACTCTAGTAGAACAATTTCTATGACTTTACATAGAAATTGTTCTACCAAAATCGTGTAGCACCGTCGCGTCGCGCCTGTCTGCGGGAGCCTGAAGTCCGATGAGCATGAATTTTACCTAATTAATAATATGTCTTCTGTAACAGTTGCATGTGTTCTAAGAAGATTGTGTTCAACACCTAAGTTTTCATTTCTTTCTCTTTCTTACTTGGAGACCAAGTTCTTTGCTATGTGTACGTAGTTAAGTACTACTTCATTTGCCGAAGACAGTAGAAAGTTATAACGGAGGACCTATTGATATTTCCCGGGTATAGTTTCACGAAGGTGGCGTGACGATCTAATATCATTTGCAGGGTCAACATGGCCAGAGATCGCACAAGACTTGGAAGTTTGGAGGAAAAAAAAAGAAGGGGAGGCCTTTGCCCAGCAGTGGGACACAAAATAGGCTAACAAAAAAAAAGTTAATCTTACAAAATTCAGCTCAACATAAACCTCATTGACATTTACCGAGTATAAGAGCACTAGATTAACACCAGACCAACTTGAATTGAGTTCAATAGAAAGCTCAATAACGCTTTGTCCTACCAATCCAGCCGCGCCTGCTCGGGCCATTGAGGCTATAGACTATAAATGGTGTTAAAATAGACATTACGATAACAATGACTAAAACACAAGCCTAATAAATACCAGAGCGACACGTAGCACCTGAAGTGCAAATCGTTTTAATAGCGACACTATGGCGAGACAGAAGGCTTAATAACTGCATAGAGGTAGCATTCGTGAAATTAAAGTATAAATGAATGGTTTAGCGTACATACGAAAACGTGTTATTGTAAAATATAAATGTACTGAAAAAGGAGCTACGACTGCCAGCAAACTGCAATCCAGAGGTAAAATGTTTTGAAGAATGTCTGTGAATAAACACTTTGGTATAATAAACAAACTTGCAAAAAAAAAACCTAACCTACAATTTTTTTTCTCTGACGTGAATTTGTCAGAATTATTTGACAATTTGCAATCAAAGAGTCCAGACCAGAAAGTTCCGATGGCTCAGTAGTCATAAACGATCTAGGCGACGCACTAAAAAATGCGGATAATTAAAAAAAATATGATTCATTCTTAACGTGTACCAATTGATTATTACATCCATTTCATTTTATATTATAAGTATTTCGTTTAAAACGAACTATTTCACTTGCAACAATTTCGTCGTATTTGTGAACATAGCTCATTTTTTGTTCTATTTTATTTTAAAAGTTTCATGTAATTCAACTAACGATATATTGTACGTAACTATTCATTTCCCAGCTAGTGCTGTGCACTTCTTCTGTAAGTGACGAATTCACAATTCCTATAACTTTATGTGATTTTTGTTAGTGTTACATGTCTTAGTGAATAAGTCGTGAAGTGCCTTATCAATAAATAAATTAGAATTTAAACATCTAACTTTCTAAGGGATCAGTAACATACAAGTTATTTTAATGCCAGTAGACATTATCCAAAAACCAAATCTAAAAGGTAACACTGATAATTATTAGTTTTCAATTCCACAAACTGCGCTCAACGCCATATCTACATCCTTACGTAGAACAATATGGCCCCTAAGACAGGTGTTAATTTTATTCGTTATTAATTGAAGTGCGACGTACATAAATACACCAGATTTATGTGTTCAAGTCCCACAGAGACACAGCGAGATACGCACGAACACACCCACTTACCTGTGAGCGTGTAATTGGCTGTTTACTTAATATTATGGGCTTAATAGTGGAAAAATTAATAAATGGTTGTAGGCAAAGCAGTAATAATAAGTAGAAACTGCGGCTTCAGTTGGATAGATTTGGGAACCTACTGAAATAGAACCCAACCAAATGAACTCCTTGTCACTCTGTCACTATGAATGTACTTATATCGGTGATTTTTCTACAGGTGTCATCATCATTATCTGGCCCATATCCCAATTTATTTAGCGTAGGCGCAACATGTCTTTGTCTTCCAAACTTCTCTATAAGTCGCCATCTCGGTAGTAATCTTTCTTCCCTTTCTAGCCATATCACCTTCACACAGTCCATCTCTCTTTGGTCTTCCCCTACTCCTATATAGCCACTGTATTTTTTGCCATGTGTAGGTACAATTTATACATTAGCACCCAGACTTTTGCAAGATAATAGGTTAAATTTCCAGTAAAACAGAAGAAAAGTATGTGCTTTACTCTATGTCTAATAAGTTTCAGATTTGATTTTAGCTCTTAAATAAAGTGCTCTACATTCATTCATTCGTTAAAAAATACAGGATCAAGGCATATGTATATCTGAGATAGTTGACAATTAAAATGTCACCCAGAAGTAAAGGAAATCTTAATTATGACAATACTGTCAGTCTAGTTTAGGGATGACAGCGATGCGGACGAGTACTTCGAAGCCTAGGAGTCCTTTTGTTTTTGTATTTATTTGTATGTTTATTTAGTTTAGTACCTAGCATAAACAGTTATTTGTGTTAAATATTGTAAAAGAAATAAATAATTTTTTATTACTCCATTCAATTATTGACGTGACAACGTCTTAAATTAGGTTGCGACTGGGAGTCACTTATGAAAAAGTGTAACGCTCGGTAACGTTACGATGAGTCACCGAACGAGAGAGAGGCCCGCCGAATGCCTTGCGTCTCTCTCCCACTCAACTATGATCGGATGATCGGTCGTTGTCACGTAAAATCTTCGCCCGTAAAACCGACTTTACAGGCAACCATTTTTTTTTTTTTATTAATACCTAATTATCTTACAATTTAACTCTAAAATATACATATTATATAGTATATACAAGTATATAAAAAAAGAAGGGAAAAGAAAAAGAGAGGAGCTCATTGGGCATCAAAAAATTCGTCCGCATCGCTGTCAATGGCATAAGTGCCCAAAAGGCATTACCACGTTGGATGGCAATGCTTATTCTTTGGGCTAAAAATAGGCCAGCCCTCTGGTCACGTGATGAGTCAACCAACCGCTTGTCGATGTCCCGATATATTTGATGAGCACTCGGACCCCAAGGCCCTAGTGTTTCAACCCCAAACGGCTCAAACATATAGCTCCCAATAAGGTTGTTATATTTGCGCCGTTTGAGGTTTTCTACTCCTGCAGCAGCCGCCCCAGCAGCATAAATAATTATATTTCTTTTCCATCATGATCGAACATGATACAACCAATTCTTTATTGCGTACCATAATGTATATAGTTGGTATGGAAATAATTATATTAGTCACAATTATGGACCCTGTCGGACACAGCATAGATAGTAGGAGAGAGGAGGAAGAACACTGTATGTTTAATGTGATACATACATATCCTACATCAATAATCGTAATAGCGCACACTGAAATCTGAATAATCTACACAAAGTGTGACCAGCCATCAATTAATTTACACCATCAGAAAGCGATCTCCAGAGATAAGCGTCATGATCTCATTGCTGTTATCTCCATCCGTTATCTCACGACAATGGCGAGGTGACTCGGAGCCGACTGTCAAATAACCATTAAGAACCAATCACCATCAGTCATGGTACTGAATGGGATTGGTGATGTCACACAATGGTGATGGGACAATGGGATACGCTTTGGTGCTTTTGGGGTGAAGGTTATGTGCTGCAGTTTGGGTTAAAAAGTTATAATTGTACTTATTGAAATCCTAAATATAGGATGTGCAGGTTTTGTTAAGAATTATCTTTGAAAAGTTTAATTTCCAGCATTATACGAGTAGGTACATATATGATCGTGACGAGATATCTCAGGACTCATTTTGGATAATTTAGGTGAACTGAAAGTACAATATGAAATCATAATTTTTGTTTATCTCTCTAAGAGAGAGCATATATCCTACTTCATCCTATTTCGTTGGGTTCTCAAAAACTACCGGACCTAAGACTCTAACAACTCTTTCTCATCTCGACGTAAGCTTAAATGGCTACTCATACTTATGAAGCTTATAATAATAATTTATTTATTTATTTATTATTAGGTTCACCAACAATTGTTTACACTAACATCTTGACAAAAAATAACGTCCTTAAAAACTTTGAACAGTGTAACAATTACTTAAAGGTAAACACCACATGAACTAAAATTATGTTATTTTGTAAGCCTAGATACATGTACAGTTCACAAGCCAACTTAAAACTAAAGAAAAAAAATATGTGGAAAAAAAAAAAAAAAATATATACGCAGCATAAAAATAAAAACAGTTTTGAATATTTTGATTGCTAAAGTTATATAGGTAAGTAACAAAATAATGAATGCCTTACAACACCTCTGATAAACAACTCAAGATTTTAGATTTCTGCATAGTCAGAGAATCAAAGTGGAAATCGATTAAGTCGCTGCAACTATTCAAAACCCTACAGAACCTAGCGCACGGAGAGTTAGATCCCAACACCGTTCTTCTCTGTGGAGGACGAAGTGGAGTTATGGGTTTACGTGGAATTCTTGAGGGAGCACGAAAGTTCATAAGTGCGAGCAGCGGCGGTGAGTCAATATTACCTTTCAGGATTTTACAGGCAAACATTGCGTCGTTTAAACGCCTTCGCTCTTCTAAGGAGTGTATGTTGAAGATTTTTAGTCTTCCTTTGTAAGAAGGCGTCTTTTTAGCTATACCGACAGAAAAAGCTAAATGCCAAGCAAAGCGTTTTTGGACACGTTCTAACCGCAAACTGTGAGTAGCATAGTGCGGCCGCCACACCACACTACAATACTCTAATATGCTGCGTACCAGACTATAGTAAAGTAAAATTTTTGTTTTATTTTGTCGAAAACCTTTACATTGTCTTATGACAAACCCCAACATTTTTGACGCTTTTTTAGCAACATGATCTAAATGTGGCACAAAGGTTAATTTTTGGTCAAACAAAACTCCAAGATCACGTATAGTGTCTACTTCAACAACCTTGTCCTCATTAATGTAATATACTGTTTCTATAAGATTATTTTTTCTTGTATACTTAACGTGGTAACATTTCTTTGAGTTCAAATGCATTCCATTATTTTTGCACCACTGGATGAGACTATTAAGGTCCATCTGTAAAAGCGAGGAGTCTCTATCAGACTTAATTATTCTAAGAAACTTTAGGTCATCCGCAAACATAAAAATCTTGGAGTGCCGTAAACAGCGGGGAATGTCATTAATAAAGTAGATAAACAATATAGGCCCCAGATGACTCCAGAGGAGATTTTATATACATTAGATTGGTAACCATTTACCACAACAAAGAAAGATCTGTCAGCCAAATACGAAATCACCCATTTAAGCAAGCTACCAGTGATACCATATGCATGCAACTTATGAGATAGGATTTTATGGGAAACTTTATCAAAGGCTTTGCTAAAATCAGTGTAAATGACGTCTGCCTGGTGACCAGAATCAATAGCCCCAATTAAATTCTCTGTGAATCCAACTAGATTAGTGCTCGTGGATCGTGATCCAACAAATCCATGCTGATGATCGCTTATGAATGGCTTGAGATGGTTCTGGAAATGCGGGCAGAGTAGTGATTCAAACACTTTGGCAAACGTTGAGAGAATTGATATGGGCCTATAGTTAGATATGTTGTCATTGCTATCCGATTTATGTACAGGCACCACCTTTGCCATTTTCCATTTCATAGGAAATACACCAGAGATCAAAGATCTGCTGTATATAAGCATGAGTGGATGCACCAACTCCTCCGCACAAGCCGAAATAAATATTGGCGGTATGCCATCTGGGCCAGGACCTTTGTTAACATCCAAACTTTTTAATTTCTTAAGTAGGCACTCACTGCTTATATTTGGACTTGTCAAGCATAGACTGGTATTCCCAAGAGACTGTGAAAATAATTTGGTATTAAACTCATTACTCGATTCCTGGTTGAGGCTATAAACAGATGAGAAGTTGGTAGCAAACATCTCACATATTGTCGTAGCATCAGACGTGAACACTGACCCGTCAGTCATGGTCTTGGGGTAGGCACTAGACCCCCCTCTTTTATTTTTTACATGCGTCCAAAATAACTTAGGGTTGGTTTTAAGCTTGTTTTCTAGATCCCTCATATAATTGTTGTAACATTGAGTGACCAAGGTATCGCAGCGCTTACTAAGCAGTTTTAATTCAATTAAGTCCATTGGGTTTCTATATTTATGATATCTCCCCCTGATATTGTTCTTTGAGTTTAACATTCTGATTAAATTACGGTTAAACCACGGTGGAAATTTATGTTTCTTTGGTGCCCGAGAGGGAATAAATTCATGTATAATATGATTAAGAGTGTCGTAAAAAGCATCCAACATCTCATTCACATCATTATGCCCCTTAAATATTTCATCCCAATCAATTTGTTTTAAAAACATCCGAATTGGTGCATAATTTGTGGTACGAAAATTGGGTCTTTGTATGACATTATTGTATGGTAGTCTTGCTTCCTTACTCAAGGAAACAATAATATCAAGAGGTGGATGATGTTTGTCGACATTACTAATTGGACTTATACTTTCACTGACGCTACACAATGAATGTGTTGTCAAAACCAGATCCAATATGCGACCCGCATCGTTTGTAACACAATTAAGTTGGTTAAGCCTATTAATATTTGTGAAATCAATTAAAATTTCGCTTAATAATAAGGCACCACTCCACCAGTCTTACCAAGGGGTATCGTATTACCCAGTAATTGGGTTGTGAAGGTCAGATAGGCAGTCGTTTCATGTAAATACTGGTATTCAGCTACATCCGGTTAGACTGGAATCCGACCCCAACATAGTTGGGAAAAGGCTAGGCAGATGATGACTTGTGACGATTATCCAACATTTTCTTAACTTAAGTGAAAAATACCACCCTCATACCAGCCGAAAGGCGTCCACTGCTGAACACTGCCTGGTCCTCACTTGTACCATTTTGGTGTTCCAAATGTAGCATATTATGTTTACGAATATCAGCTGATTGAAGCTGAGTGTCTATTAGATAGAGAGGTAGGTACTACCCACTATAGTATTTCGGTGCATATATCTAGGTATCTAAAACAACATTAGTAGCATCAATCACCTAACATCCATTTTAATACGTCCACCCATACTGCTGAGCGTGCCTACTGGCTGTGGGTGAATGGGAGTCAGGCCTCTGGCGTCAGGCGCTACCGTCACCCAACATAGGCACTATGCTCAGTGACAGCACATTCCTGCTCGCTACATGTTTGCGTCTAGGCGCTCCTTGCGGAACTCCACATCGCTGTCAATATGGTGAAGCAGTCGACTGCATCGGACACCATGGCCTATCCTGCAGCAATAGCACTGGTCGGATGGCAAGGCTCGCCAGCATTAATGAC
The DNA here is from genome assembly GCA_963082905.1 of Oligia fasciuncula. NCBI lineage: Eukaryota > Metazoa > Arthropoda > Insecta > Lepidoptera > Noctuidae > Oligia > Oligia fasciuncula. The sequence continues at coordinate 5,536,151 of OY720395.1, read as the reverse complement.
ATCATCCGTCGAGCTCCTGTCACTAGGGCGGCAGCTGTTTTAGGAATAAAATGGCTTTGCACGCGACCCTGGAAAGAAGTCAGATGAAATGACCATAAGCATGCCTTGGAATTCCCAGAGAATTAGCATTGCCTTCCAACGTGGTGCCAGCCTTCAGTGACAGCGATGCGGACGAATTTTTTTATACCCAATGAGTTCTGAGGCTTCATCTTTTATTATATATGTCACAGCTAGTAGCCGAAGTGCGGCTACACCTAGTTTTAGCCGGGTACAACTAGGTGCAGCCGGCCACATGCGGTTCGTGTGTACTTCGGGAGGCGACGTAGGATGCAAGAGCGAGCGAAGGGCACCCCGAGGTTAGGTCTGGTTAAAATTAGGTGTAGCCGCATTTCGGCTATTAGCCGTAACATATACATAAGTATGTATAAAATAAAGGCTCGGGGTACATAATATAATATTTTAGTGTTGTATGTTGTAATTAAAACTTTTTGTTTGTATTTAAATAAAAAAAACATAACATAACAATTCAGTACAAAACACTGTCGCAATCACAATATTCATTAACTAATATTATCTACATATGTAAAAAATCTACAGGAAATAAAGCAACAATTTGTCACAGCCGTCATGCGTAGAAACAACTCAATTAAACAGATTCATCAGGTGACAAATAATTTACTCAATAACCTACCGTTGCCTACCTAGATATTATTTATTAGTTTATTACTTCACCGACTTCCATATTTACATACATCGCATTAAACTAATTAATATTTAAGAGAGCAGTAATGCAAAGGCAAAGGGAAGTGCGCAATTATTTTTGTGGCCAGTGTGGTGGTTTTATCATCATCATCAGCCTATAGCAGTCCACTGCTGGACATAGGCCTCCCCTAATGAGCGCCATAGCGCCCTGTCTTCAGCTTGACGCATCCAGCATCAATGGTGGTTTTATGCTTGATATTATTACTAGACCTGAAGTCGCCTAGGATATTGAAAATTGATCGGCAGGGCAATTGCTTAACACATTATAAATCGGAATCGGTTTCATTTTGACAGTTCAACAGCATTCATTGCATTATTTAAGTGTTGAGCAGACAAATTTTTCGAACTTATGAAGCAATGGATTAGCAATTTGCTTCAAAATGATTCAGATTCCGATTTTCCTAATTTTCCGGTGGAATAACAACTATAATATTTACCGCACTGAATGGACGGATCCATTTAAATCTGTGTGGTTTGTTTCCTCAAAAGTCTGGACATTTAATGAGACTGTGACCTCCGAGTTTGATCGTCTCAGGGGGTCCATTCTCTATGTCCGTCAACGAAGATACATGTCCGACCAAAAGTAGTTGATCCGTCATAACAAGTTTCAAATAGAATTCTTCAGACGAGCAAATAGGTATTGGGAGGACAAAAAAAAAGGACAGAAGCTAGTTCGGGCCCCAAATCACACTTTTAATCTCAATATTTGTAATTCGAACTTCAGCTTTGACGGAGTGAAGTTCCAAATAAAAAAATGATTTGATGGTTTAAACTTAGAGCTAAACATACACCTTGTTTTGTAATAAGGCCGAAAATTACTCATATAATCTTGTATTATTTTGAGTCGCTAGTTTGAATGTAAAATTATACTATGATCAGCAAGGCCTTACCCAAACATCGCCACAAAGACCGGTCCTGCGTAGCCTGCATGAAAATACGCACCCAATCCTGACAGTCCAAAGTTATACAACTCCTTATCACTAAACAAATGCATGACGCGACCTACCAGCATCTCAGCATAAATATAAATAAATCCATACTTCCATACTAATATTATAAATTCGAAAGTAACTCTGTCTGTCTGTCTGTATGTTACCTTTTTACGCCTCAACCACGGAACAGATTTCGATAAAATTTGGTAGAGAGATAACCAGTTTGGATTAGATATTTGGTGGTTTGGTTTGTCATCCCGGGGAAGGACGTAGGATAGTTTTTATCGACATACCTCGCGAGTAAAGCCGCGGGCGGAAGCTAGTAACCAATAAAATTAATTTACACTTAAACCAATAAAACTGGCTCCATTTGGATAATTCTAAGTAACAAATTGTTGAACGGTAACTGTGGGTCTGTTGGTCGTATTTTACATTGGACCTAACTTGACAATCATTTACCACCTGAATGAATTAGTTTGTCTGTTTTAAATGCGTTTGTTTATTGGGCTTGATGTTCTAACTATCTCAATTCGTAGATTAACGGTTAAAGAACTATATTTTCTCGAAAGAGTTTACTAATTATCTTCAGGGAAAATACAAAGGGGAATGGGAAAAATATAAATCTTTCTGGATATTCAGTTACAGGAAATCGTATAATTTAAACTAATCAAGTAACAATGGAGTCAAAGTTAGTAACAGGATATTTCTTAACAACTATTTTAGTTTATTTAACCGCCTAACACTGCAATATAGCTAATGAGAATCCCTGCTACAAGCTCAACTCTAATGTGGAAAGTTTGCAACACCGATTCACACACAAACAGTCCAAAATCTGAGACCTACCTAGTCATTTCATGAAAAATAGTCTAACTACACACATCAAAAGTGTCTAGGGATCAACATATATTTTTGCAATAACTTTTCTCCTGATTGATATTAATTAAAATTTTCTTTAAGGATTCATCAAATAAAGTGTTTTCGTTTGTCACAGTAACGATAAACCAAGTCACCTTTGCATTAATAAAGAAATTTGCCATTTTCCTAATAAAGGGATTTTTGACATTTGAACCACTAACACAAAAGTTCGAAAAAAAGACTGAAATAACAGTTTTCTTTAAAATTTTATTGGGTAACTTAAACAATTAATAATCCGTGTTTCTACCGCGAACACTAACAACACAAGAACATCGGTTTGGCATACTCAAAATGAGTTCATCCAAATCACGCTGTGGAATGGCCACCCATGTTCGTTGCAACAACAAAAAAAGGTCTTCTTGCGACTGGATACCCTCCATATTCGGCAGAGCTCTTCTCTGTAGCATATCCCATGCATGCTCAATCGGGTTCAAGTCTGGCGACTGAGCAGGCCAGGGCAGGACATTGATGTTAGCTGCGGCGAGAGTCTGTCTTACAACTCTTGCGGTGTGCGGTCGTGCATTATCATGCATTAACTGAAATAAGGGACCGATTTGCACTTGTAGAGGAACGATGACGTCTGATACAATCGTCTCAGTCTCAGTTCTTCCGCCGATCCAAATACCCGCCCATACCATGATGGTTCCACCACTATAAGGATGGACTTCCTGGCAGGATTTTAATCGCTGTTGGCGTCCAGGGGTTCTCCAGTGTCGTATACGTCTTGTATCCGGTCTCATACCAAAACGAGACTCATCAGAAAAGCACACGAAACGCCATTGTTCTTCTGCCCAATTTCTGTGTTGAAGAGCCCATTGATATCGAATCCTACGATTGTGCATTGCTATAGGTGGTATCCGTAGCGGTCTTCGGGAATGAAGGTTCACTTCATGCAAGCGGTTTCTGACTGTTTGGTCGCTAATTAAGTTCCCTGAAGAGTGATGAAGCCTCACGGCTAACATCATGGCGGTTATTGTTGGAGCTCTTCGAGTTAAGATTTGAATGTATCGGTCTTGTCTCCGTGTGGTGCAGCGATACCGTCCTCCATGGCGCTCAGCCACGGTACCAGTGCTTCGGTAACGTGTCCAAAGTCGACTGATAACACTCTGACTTGTATTCAGAGCTAAAGCCACAGTACGTTGCCGGGAACCAGCTTCTATCATTCCCACGGCTCTGAGCATTTCTTCCCTGCTTAAATGACGTCGCCGCTCCATAATAACGTTGGTTTTAATCAGTAGTAGGGAAACAGTAGCACTAATAATGTCTTCAATGCGTTGTATGTTTTTATAGGGAAAATATTGACAGCTGATTTTCATCTTTTACTCGAATTTGATTCACAGTTCCTGATTCAAATTATGAAATGCACCAAAAAGGATCCATATAAATTTATAAAATCATAAATTTATTACAAAGCTACATCTCAATCTCAAGAAATCCGCATAAAAATGCTTGATCCCTAGACACTTTTGATGTGTGTATTTTGATATGTAAAGGTACCAGGCCACTCAGAAAGTTTTGTGAAAAAAGTTTTTATTTAAGAGAGACTGGCCAATTATAATCTATTTTGAAAATATTTATTATAATATTTGTAAGTAAAAATTTCAAACATTCCAAATTCAAAATTTCCTTCCACATTGTTTGCGAGCTAATTTAAATTATCGTGTTTCAGTCTATCAAAAAGTAGGTACTCTGTGATCGTGTCTCATTAAAAAATGGATCTGCGCCGGGAACATTTTCGCGCTATGATTTTTTACGATTTTAAGTGTCGCCTAAAACCGGAAGAATCGTACGATAGACTTCAAATGGCATTAATGGATGAAGGCCCGTCTAAGGCAACCGTGTATCGTTGGTATAACGAATTCAAGCGCGGTCGACTAACTTTGGGGGATGAAGAAAGAAGTGGTCGCCCTTTGACGGCTGTTACGCCTGTTATAGAAGAAAACGTGTTAGCAGTGAAAAATTTATGGATATGGACTATACGGATCTTTGACAGTTGTTACGGGTCGACTGAAACCCGAAAGTCTGACAACCTGTCTTATTAAGGCGTATCGTATTACCCAGTTACTTGGTTGAGGTGGTCAGATAAGCAGTCGCTTCGTGTAAAATACTAGTATACAGCTGCATCCGGTTAGACTGGAAGCCGACCCCAAAATAGTTGGGAAAAAACTAGGCAGATTTTTGACACTAGTCAATGATTACATGTCTGATAATTAATTATAATCTCCTAACGAAGTTTCAATATGTTTAATGTTTCCAATTTTCCTTTATTATATTACAGTCTGCGTAAACATAGGTTGCGTTACGCATTCCAAGTTTTACGCAGTTGCGTCACTTTATTCGTGATGCCTTACGGCAAATTGCAATAAAATATTATAGCAATTAGCGATAGGTACCTATTTAGCGATAAAACTGGAAAATACCATGGTAAAATATATATCACGGTCTAGGCAATTAGGTCATCGCTACATTCGCTATAATTGTGGTCGAGGTACGTATACCGGGTAACAATAGGATGCGATAATAATATCAATGTGTACCTGTGGCGAAGGTTCCATACAACTCGATTCCTACCGGCTTCCCTTTGAAAATTGGCACAGTCAGTATTCTATAGACAAATAATACAATCAGAATCATAATTATTAAAGATATCTACTCCGGTTTTCCTCTTACAAAAATTGACCCTTCGCTACTGATGGGTACCGTTGATCTTGGCTTTCATTCGTAGATCTTGGACAGTCGTAACGCATAGTTAGAAGCCCAAATCTCTGTTATACTGAAAGCATACCCCAACATAGTTGGGAAAAGTCTAGGCAGATTGATTTTTATTATTACATTACTTCTTATTAAAAAAATACTAGCTGACCCGGCGAACTTCGTACATACCGCCCTCCAGCCGCTCTGACCCAGCTCTGATATCTTCTAAGATATTAATAAATTTTTATCTCTATGAAATGCACAACGTATTTAATGTATTTAATTGGTTATGGAATAATACTGTATTGTTTAAAATAGCTTGGTAAATAAGCCATACATTTTTGTAATATGTAAAAGATAAAAATGGCTACATATACCATCGCGAACTTTTTTATCGATGTTTTTAAGATATACAATTCCGTAATTAATTTGATCTATCTCGTCAGCGTTTGCAATGTAAGCGCACAAAAATACGTTTGTTACGACATCACATAACAAATCTTTGAATTTCTCGGCTTTTCTCTACTATAATACCTATGCATGTATTATACATATAAACCTTCTTCTCGAATCACTCGATCTATTGCTGAAAACTGCATTAAAATCTGTTGCGCAGTTTAAAAGAGGGAGTGGGAGCGACTTTGTTTTATACTATGTAAAGATTTAAATAATCTTAAAATTCGTCATTCGGTGATTGAGGAGCAAACATAAACTAACCTGTGTAGGTACTATGAATTTACGTAGAAAAAAAATGACTGTCGAAAACCGCACAACCGCGTAAAAGCAAAGACCTACATCAAATATCCGTATCCAATATTATGACATCACAAACAATAGGTATTCCTATACCACAGAGCAACGAGCAAAACCAATAATCACGTATAATTAATGACCGCATACACTTTATTAGACATAATAATTATGTCACGCGAGGGCTCGCGGCGTCGTTTGATGGCTCGCTTCGAAACCATCATATTACGTCACCTTAAGGCTGTACCACACAGGCGCGACTTGTCGCATAACGACATGTTACAATTTACGAAATAGGTCCAATAATTTGTAAGTTGTATCATGTGGATTCTGGAATAGAAAGCAGTGGTGGCCCAGTAGTAACGGCACCGACTTACCAGGTGTAGATCGAAGGTTTGAACCCAGACAGGCGCTTTACTTTGTGTAAATTATTTCATCACCTCTCTTAAAACGGTGAAGGAAAATATCGAAAATATCTTGAGGAAATCGGCATGTTCTAGAACCAAACATTCGTAGACATGTCACATCTACCAAGCAGCACTGGGCCCGCGTGTTGGATTACGGCCCACTCCCTCTGACCGAGAGGAGGCATGTGTCCCAGTAGTGGGAACATTATAAACTGATTATGTTATGCTGAAATTAAATATTTATTTGTCCGAAACATGTTGCGACTAACAGCCCGGTTTCTTAAAACCTATAGCTTAGGCTAGAGTACAGGAAAATATATATTAGTTCACATGAGTTTGACAGACTCAGTTAATTTTTGAGTTGCCTTTCAGAAACCTTGTGAGAACCTACCGTGATCCCTCCTTGAGTCGCGTCGCGCCTGCATGTTAATAGTCAAACTTAAACTCTTCAAAGCATTTATTTCAATTAAGACTTTTACGAGGACTTTTGAATTGTCAAGAAATCGGTCAGAGAGATGAAGATAGTAGATTTGCATGCGACTCGTTGAAAATGAACGCGATAAAAATCGTAACTCGAGTTACCACGCGATATTTCGCGTCGGTATGGGAGAGCCTTAACTCTCGTTACCATGACGTACTCCCAATAGTAAAAAACCGTAACAATACTAATCGTGAAAGATCAAGCGATAGAAGTTAAACTACTTGTAGTCAGGAGTAAAATGTGTCAAAAAAGTTACGCTAAAAAGTGAGGTGACATCATAATTTTATTAAGTATTTTTAAAGCGGTGACGTTATTGTAATAAGTAATATGGTTTATTATAATTAATTACTAAGTTCGTAAAGTTCGCAGCTTACCTACGTTAATAATAAAAGATAATTACAGTCTCTCAGTACTCTCCCAAGTAATATAAGTAAGTATGTGTAACCCGTTGTATTATTTTTAGTGAAATAAATTAATTAAATTGGTTTGCAACTTTTTCTGGTTTAGGGAAGAAAACGCGTGGTGAGCTTTAAACGTGTGGTTTTGTAAGTTTTTTTTTTTACTTTTAGGTCCTGTTGGCAGGCTTCAATTTGGATTTTTTGTTGGCAATGACCTCTTTTATGTCCCTATTTCATTTGATCCACGACTTTTTGACCACCCTGTACAATATATTATGATGGTTATAAAAACCGACATAACCAAGAACTAAAAATTGGACTGGCACTGGGCCCTCGTGGTGGATTAGGCCTACTCTCTCTCACCGAGAGGAGGTCTGTATCCCAGCAGTGGGAACATTATCATCATCATCATCATCAGCCTATAGCAGTCCACTGCTGGACATAGGCCTCCCCTAATGAGCGCCATTATAGGGAACATTATAGGCTGCTGAAAATAAATTATTATTTGTTGGGTCGCGTCGCACCTGGGTGTAGTCGGGCAGTGTTAAAAGCCTAATCCAGCAACATGGTGTCTTAAGTTAAACTCCGTAACCCCGGCAGTACAGCCGCATGCGACTAATTGAAAATGAATTCTATAAGTAAGCAATCCCAAAATCCACATGATATTTCGCGTCGGTGTGGGAGAGCCTTAACTCTAATTACCATGACGTACTCCCAGTAGCAAAAAAACCGTAACAATACTAATCGTGAAAGATCAAGCGATAGAAGGTAAACTACTTGTAATCAGGCGTAAAATGTGACAAAAAAAGTTACGCTAAAAAGTGAGGTGACATCATAATTATTTGTAAAGCGGTGACGTTATTGTAATAAGTAATATTGTGGTTTATTATTTAATTACTATGTTCGTCAAGTTCGCAGCTTATGTTCATAATAAAAGATAATTACAGTCTGCTACTTTTTTTGGTTTAGGAAAAAGAAGGCGTGGTGAGATTTCAACGCGTGCTGTTTTGTAAGTTTTTTTTTTTTACTTTTGGCTCCCGTTCGACACGTTTCAATTTGGTTTTGGATGGTAATTAATTATTTATTTTAAAACGTCTTTGTTTAATAGGATCTTAGATTATGTTAATTGAAACAAAACGCTTCTTAGTGATTTATAGCGAATTGTAGACGTCTGTTAGGCTTCACGACATACAGAAATTCCTACTTACAACAATGTTATTCACGATTATCAGAGACACGACAAGTATCGATTTGGATATACCTCTGAGTTGATCTAGTTTTAAAACAAACTATTTTTGACGTGTAAAAGTGTTATTTGGAACACAGCAATAAAAATAAGATTTGAATTTATCATTTCTTCAGTTTTTACCTTTGGCAAAACATGGTACGAGCTAGAAAGACTATGAGAACTTGAGAAGTGGCGATCTCCGCTAACGACACCATCTGGCACCGTTCACGGAAATCTGTAAACGAGAGTTTTACAGCGCACGTTTATGCTACAATTAGCTAGGTACTAAACTTGCTGCAGTAGATATTCCATTCCATATACAATACATATTTATTAGCTGGATACAATACACCCTTTTTGTTTTTTTTTTCTAAAGGATTCTCTCTCTGGGGAGAACGGAGCGTTCGATTAGCAATATCCTTCAAAATTATTCAGATTTTGATTAAAAGTGTGTTTTAAAATTAGGGTGCTGTTCTCGCCTAGGTCGTGCTTAAGCCAAATAAAATTCTTATAACAACAAAATATAAAACCCGTTACAATGGTTGCAGTCGCCTGTTATATCTCCTATTGTTTGCGATGGCGTCATCTTGTCACCATGGTTGAAGTCAGAGTCTTAGAGCTAGGATATAACCTAGATTTAATTCCTTTGTTGAAAAAGGTTGAGTTTAATGATGTCATTTTGTGCAGAAAATTAACTTTCAAAATACCTCATACCTTTAAATACAAATATGTGAGGGGCCCGGGTTGAATCACCTTTGGATCATAATGGGAGGTGAAAAATAAATTGTTAGGAAAGCCCGTTTTTTTTTTGTTTGGCACATGAACAGGAAGGCTCAACGGAAAGCATGTGACCACCGCAGCCTGGCAGTCGCATTGGACATCTGCAATACCAAAGGCATACTAAATGCGTTGCCATTCCAACACAAAACAAAAAGACAAAGCTGAAATATCTTATAGGCATGTCATTAGTGTACCTGTACCTACCTGTACAAACATAGTTAGAAGACTAAAAAGAACAAAACCGTTCGAGCTAGTGTTAGTGAATAGTGCAAAAGTGCCAAACAAACACAAGAACGAAGTGTATTCGTCTTATTAGAGACAATAAGAAAAGTGCTATTGGACACATTCTTACTAAAGATAATTTTTAATAGCTTAAGTTATAATTAAATTAGTTATTAGTTTATCTAAAAGGCCAGATTGTAATAAGATTAGGGTCCATCCTATTGTTGAAACCTAGGACCAGGGAAAAAAAAAATTGTGTAGGTCTAGGTACCTAATTAGATACACTCGACACCCATCAGACTCAAAATCAGCTAAGAGCATTTATAGACAAGTAAAGCTATGGTGGTAGAACTTTATTAATAGATAAAGCACCTCTACAAAGAATTATATAGCACCACTTCAAAGGTTCAATCAAAACGCACCTATTATACGTTGACGCAGACTATTCTGACATCATTTAATTATTTTCAAATAAGTAAACAAATTGTCTTTATCCATATACTATGTAAAATATATATCAAATATATAGTTACATTATGACGGCAATATACAATCAATTTAATACATTATCTTCATACGCGTACTAAACGTCAAAATACCTTTCAGTAGGCCGTAGCACCAATACATACTATTTGCTTACATAAGCTTTTTCTTTACCTAATAACCCAGAGCAGTATATAATAAACCCAGGAAAATAATATGGCGTGAAAATAATGTTTCATCATTGTTTACCTTTTTATAACAGTATAAACCCAAATGGTCGTCGGTTTTTAGTCGAAACCGACAGATTCGAAATTTCGGTTTAGACTTTTTTATTTTCTTTATTCGGTTCTTTTTTCAGATTCGTCGTTTTTAGGTTTCCATACCTCAAAAGGAAAAACGGAGCCCCTTTTAGGATCACTTCGTTGTCCGTCTGTGTCAAGACCCTTTTTCTCAGGAACGCGTGGAGTTATCAAGTTGAAATTAATATCAAATACTCAGGGCTGCAATCCCTTGAAGCAGTAAAAAAAAATTACTTCTAAGTCAACGCAATTAAAAGATACGGGCGTTTATGTTCCGTTTACGCCACATATTTTGACACTCGCAAGGGAATCAAAACATATAGGGTACCTCCCGTTGACCTAGAATCATGAAATTTTGCAAAAAGCAATGTCATGTCAAATTTGTAGTTACATTGCAAAAAAAATCCCGTGATAAACTATTTACATACTTACCTACAAAGTACGAAACGCTCGGTGCGCGAGTCCGACTCGCACTTGGCCGGTTTTTTAACAGAACCCTTACCTACTCATTAAGAAGGGGAATTAAGCAAAATTTCCTATCTTCAATTAGATTTTTCATGATAAGACTTAGGTATAAAACAACCGACTTCCAAAAAACACTATAAAGTGAAAAATAACTTTAATTTCGGAAGTCGGTGTCTTTGGATTTGTATTTTTGTTTTTGCCACCGACTTCCGAAATTAAAGTTATTTTTCACTTTATAGTGTTTTTTGGAAGTCGGTTGTTTTTTTTGTAAAAAAGTTTTTATTTTTTACTTTTTAGTGGGTCAGTTTGTAATTTATCTAAGTTACAATAGCCTAATGTCAACTGCTGATCACCTTTTACAAAATATTGCTTTTCCCGATGCAGGGACGTTAATTGTTGAGAAGTTCTCCTAGTATTCCACTCTACTAGCTGATAATCCTGGCTGCAGCATCAGGCCAGACTTATGTCAACATTGCATTGAACTTAAAATTTAGTCCTGTTTAAAATGAGCCCAAACACGACTACGGTGCTGTAATTTCAAGGTTTGTACTTTTTCTGATGCTCCTGGCTTCAGTATCAGGTCTCTATGTACTTCGGTGTTCCTCATTAACAGTACGTTTATCCACCACATCGAGCCCTTTTCAATGAGCCTAAACACGATATATCTGCTGTTAGTTGCCGAGGAGTTAGGTACTCTGCAGACTATCCTGACTGCAGCATCAGGTCATGACTTGATGATCATGAGACCTAATGTGGCAAATGCCCTATCATCATCAGCCCAGCTACCTGAGATGGTGACAACCATACGCAAATACACAAGATATTTCATAAAATATGCGAAAAACAATAAGTGAGCCTATAAAATTTGAGGGTTGTTCTCGATTTCTCTAAGATCCCATCATCAGATCCTAACTTGGTGACAGTGGGACCACCTCAGAACTATCTACTTTCGAACAAAAAAAGAATTTTGAAAATCCGTCTATAATTGGCGGAGTATTCGATGAACAAACATACAAAAAAAAACATACAGACACCCGAACATAGTACCTCCTCCTTTTTGTGAAGTCGGTAAAAACAAAAACAATATGAGTACCTGATATTTCGAAACTTTTTGTGGAAAAGAAACACAAAATATTAAAACTTTCTCGATAAAAAAACATCATGAGTTGCGGATACTTAACCACCTAAATCGGAGGTAACAGACAGACAGACAGACACACTTTCGCATATATAATATTAGTATGGATCACACCACGTTTTTTAAACACGCCGTTGACGCGCGTTTGTAGCGATACAGACGCGATACGCACGCGAGTCGGCTACTGGCAGACACTGCTCTGTAGGATAAAAGCGCGCCGTTTCTAAAACGCACGTCAACGGCGCGTTTAAAAAACGTGGTGTGCACAGGCCCTAAAGCAGTAGCCAATTCTCCACGTGGTACTACAATAATCTACAATATTTAGCACAGTCATGTTATGTTATTTCCTTCCTGTAGGCACTTATCCAGGGGAAATAACTCCGTATTTTACTGCCACGTCATCTTATTAATGTCAACCTTCAGCAGATGGTTGATTGATTGACACACGAACATACGAATATACGCATAAATAAACATTTATATTTCACTACAGAGTTTTCCCCTACTGAGATGTTGGTGGTCCTATTGTGTTAATGTGATGTTTATCCTTAATATTATATAGGTAACTTACGAGGCTGTGTGACTCAGTATTGATATAATATTCTTGTAATGATTGGCTTTTCTAAGATTTGTTTGCTGTAATGACAAAAAAGCGACCAAATGTGAGTTAAACTCACACACGAAGGGTTGCGTACCACTGTAACATATTTAACACTACATTTTTTATACTTTAGTAAAAAAACATGTATGTACCCATTATATTTGTTGTTAGAGCGGCCACAGTACACTCTAATTTCAAGTGCCTACCTATTCACAGTTCAAAAGATACAGCCCTGAGACAGACGGACTGACAGCTTAGTAAATAGGGTGCCCTTTTTTTGTAATTTGTAGTAATAAACACAAAAATACATGTATGGGGACCCATTTTATTTGTTGTTATAGCGGCTATAGTACACTGTAAAAATTTCAAGTGCCTACCTATTACAGCGGTGCTATTCTGTAAAAATCTCACCGTGAAAACTTAGGTGAAGTGAGTGTGGAGTGAGCTGTCAATAGTGTCAATTCCTAGCAAAAACAAACTCACTTCACCTAAGTTTTCACGGTGAGATTTTTACAGAATCGACCGGCAGTTCAAAAGATACAGCCCTGAGAAAGACGGACGGACCGTTTAGTACTTAATAGGGTGCCCCTTTGGGCGTACGGAACGGGACCGATACCGAACCCTAAAAATGGATATCAAAAAATGACAATAGTGAATCTAGGTGAATCATAATCTGCGTTCGTAATAGTGTATTCAGTTAAATAATGAAATTATTACACTAATGCATAAAATTACTTTGGTTTCATAATAAAATGTTATGTAATCTGTAAAAATTGTGTCTAAGAAGCCTAAGATAAAAAAAAACATAAATAAGGAGTAGTAGGATCTAGAATGACAGCAGTCGCAATGATAGATAACCATTATTAACGTTGGTACTCTCAGAAGAATCATAATCGTCTCTATTTTTCGCAAAACCTGAAGCCATAACAGATTTTTCGAAAAAAAAAACACATAAGTTACACATGGTACAATAAACAGCAACTTCCTTACGTACCTAATAAGGGGCTTGTGGCTAAGTAATAACAACCGCAAGGTTAAGCTACGCTTGCCGCGGTTGGTCCGTGGATGGGTGACCATCTTTACATACCAAGACCCTCCGTGCCTCGGAAAGCACGTTAAGCCGTTAGTCCCGGCTGTCATTCGTGGATCTTTGATAGTCGTTACTGGACCAGTTGATGGCAATAGGGGGCGCGCCTATTGCCATCAACCGGGCACAAACTGTCCTGGCTGCTACTGAGAAATTCCAGTTAGAAAAACCCAGTAACACTGTGTCCGACCCGGGAATCGAACCCAGGACCTTATGTTCAACTGTAGTGCTAGCGACCACTAAGCCAACGCGGCAGTCTTCTAAGGGCTGATTTTTCAATCATCTGATTACTATTCGAGAAATAATTTTGAAATTTTGACAGTTATTGCTTACAAAAACTGTCAAACGTCAATTTAATTGCTCGAATAAAAGACATCTGGCGATGGAAAAATCAGCCCTAAATCTACTATGTTACTAAATCAACACCTTAATTTGAAATATCTCAACGGGTAACACTATCTTAAGTGTTAATGCTCTATGACTATCTTCAAAAGGAACGGTTTGTAAACAACTATTCTTCACCAAAGCGGTTTAACTCCACTTTAACTCTAGCGTTATTTACCGAGTAACTTATGTGATCAGATAAGTACATACCATCTAAGCCCAATTTTTCATAAAAACAATTAAGTTTCAGTCGGCCATTACCGACCACCGACCATTATCTTAGCCACTACTGGCACGAATCCAATTTATGATAAATAGCTGTCATGCACATATAAATTTTACGCAAAAAACACATGTAAAGTCAGTGAAATCTGGGGGCACGGGAGCGCCCCCGCCAAGACGAGCCAAGCGAAGCGATTTGATTTGAGTAACAACCATCGATTCCTGCAGCGTGCAGACAACAGGACTCGCTGGACACGATATTAAGCGCCCCAATGTTTGGGGGACAGCACCACAGTTACACTCCAGGGCGGAGTCATCTGTGAATCTCCGCCTGAGCAGGTTTGTGTCATTTTAATGAACAGTTAATTTCCCTAACTGTACAAAGAGTACTTCTTGCCATACTGGGCAAAGTACCTTGACATTGATTTACTTGAACTGCAAAAGTAACTTGCTGGTATCTTTTTATGCTAATAAGGGTAGCAACCTAATCTTGATGAGTAAGTGGGTTACAGGGCCCCATAAGTACAAGGTAGGTCGATCATGATCTTCTGAACAAAGAGCTCCCACATAGATCGAGTAAGCTTGGGATTATCACGCCTGACAGGCAGATTTTACCGCTATATCTTGCCAGTTTAATGGCGATGTGTTTAATTTGATAAAGAGGTTGCAAATCATAACAGATTTATTTTAGGAAACTCCTAGATGTGTGTAATGTGTAATGCAACGGCAATATGTACATCGTTGAGCGCTAATACCCAGTTAAAACAGTAAAACATTGACTGTTTTTCTCCAATCATTTAACATGAAGTTCAGCATACTCCGTATAAGAAAACAACGTTGAAGCGTATTAGCGTATAAACGGTTAAGTTTAAACGATTTTTGACGACGAATTTGATGACGGACTTTTGTATACTTCCTTTCACAAGTATAGAGAAGCACTGCAGACTGAAACTGGATAAAGGCTCCTTCAAACAGGCGCGACACGCGATAAAATCGCGCGCGACACAAAGGCACCGCAAGTCGCACAACGAGCGGCGCCTGTGGTAAGAGCCTTAAGGCTAGGTCAAATTCTTAAAATAATATAGTGCATCTTCTATTCATATTATAAACTAGCTTCTTCTCGCGATTTCGTTCGCGTGAAAGACGTAAGACAACACAACTTACTAAAATAACACCCACATTTAAGTCTAAGAAACTTTCCTGTATACCACATTTGTAGTTTTGATCTCAGCAGCCAATATATGAAGAGAGTCAGGACTGGTGACGTGGGAGCAAGTGACAGTTGTACGTGTGAGAAGCAGCTCGTCCTGAGGTCGATACCCGCAGCCAGAGAATTTTATTCGGAAGATTATGTGTTTATGTGTGTGTATAATACTTTCGTATTAACTCCATACTTATCCATACTCAATAATTATTACAAATGCGAAAGTATGTCTGTCTGTTACCTCTTCACGCTTAAACAGCTGAACCGATTTAGATGAATTTTGGTATAGAGATAGTTTGAGTCCCAGGAAAGAACATAGGATAGTTTTAATCCGATATTCCCACGGGATCGAAACTTACGCGGGTGAAACCGCAGGGCGCTGCTTGGTTATTAATAATAATCAAGTCGTAAGCACCGACCGTGGGGAGCAGAGGTGGGTTGCTACTATACCTACATAATTTAGGTAAGATTGATGCTCTTTCACCTCAATGTTATTTTTTTATTTAAAACCAGTAGGTAAGTAAACCAGAGTCAAAATCACAGACCGTAAAACTTGACAAAGCAATGACATCACGGAACAATCAAAGCCTCCACCATTTTTTTACAAGATTATTTCAATAGAATTCTGTGATGTACCCATTCATTATGTACCACATAATATGAATCATTGGGATTACCATTCAGTACACCGTCTTCATCGCAAGATGTTGATGTTCGTGTAAAAAATCTGCCAAAACTAATAATTAGTGAGTGCAATCCGTAATTAAAGTTCCCGCGTAGGCGAATAATTCCCGAAGTAGGCACATCATGTTACTACAATCTGTCAAATTTCTTTAATAGATTTTCAACTTTATCGCTAAAGCATAAGGTTCAAAGTTGATTGGGAACATTTGGCAGTTTCGGGTAGCTTGATGTGCTGGCGTCTGTACGTAAGCAGTCTCTCTCGACCGCAGATTAGAGAGATAGACACAGATAGGCAGACGGGGTAAATCAATATCTGGAAATCTCTACAAATGTCTGCAGGATTAAATTGTCACCTAAGGAAAATTAAATATTATTCAGTTTCGTAAAACCAAAGAAGAAAATCAATGGACGGATCATGGAAAATTGCCTGACATTCGTTCGATCCTAGTAGATATAACGATACTCGTCGTGCTATTCTGAAAAATCTCAAAGTGCAAACTTGGGTGAAATGAGCTGTCAATCATGGTGGCATGACAGTTCACTTCACTTTAGTTTTCACGGTGAGGTTTTTACAGAATAGCACGGCTGATAGCTGTGAATTTGCTAAGCTCCTACAATAGGCTTTCTAAAATAAACGCAAAACGTCGGATGGAAAATAAACAATCGAGAGAACAAAGGACCAATCTCGAAGCTGCAAAAATGTCATTCAGTTATAAACAAATGGTCATTTAACGTATTGAAATAGAAAGGACACGATTAAAGGTTAATTAATCTGTTGAAACAATCCATAAAATCCATTCCAACGCGGCCATCGCAAACCGACACTGACAGAAATGTGTAGCAACAATAAAGAGAACATAAATAACATGCTTGATATAATTATCAAGGCGAAATCGTTTAGTATAGTGCCGTGATTTTATGACTAGAACGCCAGATAACACTCGTTCAGCTAATTATTATGTTTATTGAAATGAGACAATAATAGTTGAAAGTTGATTGGGTTGGCGCCGCTCATGTTGCGTGAACTACTTATGTGTATGGACAGCTCGCAGAAATAGAACGATCGTCAAATTCCTGTACGCAATCCTGGACATTAATCATAACACAATAAGGATGGGAGTTACTTGAAAATGTTAGGTGTGATTTCGACAGTATGGACTAATCATAGTGTGTAATTCGAGCGAACTTTATTGTAAACATGGCTGATGTTTAGACCTAATCCGTATCAAGAAGTACACTTCTAATCGAGCAGCTCATGGTTCGTTTTTCGTAGGTACCTTGAAAGATCAAACATGTACTAGACAAATGATGAAAGACCATCTTCCCAATAAAATGCCACAAGAAACTATTTAAAAGCTACCGAGGTTACCGCGAAGTGCTATTCAAAATCGTTTGATTTGACAGATTTCGCAAATGGCGCACTTAAATTTTTGGCGGGAAATGCCTCGTAAATAGCACCTGTCAAATCCGGAGCGCCAACCACTGACGGCCCTCAATAAAAGTTAAAAATAGAACCATTGATAATGGCGCCATGATTTTGACAGATAAATTAAAACTGTTGAAGTGTGTGGCGTAGCGTCCTTGCAAATCTTAACCAAACCAGTTGCATCATATTGTTCGTTTTTAAATTTTCAGAACTGATTGATTTGTTTATTTGGCTTACTCATAAATTTAACAAAGAATGCTTTAATTAGACATAAAAGAAGTTTGATTTCCGCCATAAAACAAAAGTGCACCTTTATCTAAAATATCTTATCGAACACCTTGATACTCGGTGGAATGCTTACAATTTTATTTACGTACCTTATCCAAACGCCTGCTCATCAGAGTAGTTTTAAAATAACACACAGTAGGTAAAACTAATTCGGAACTTATCAATCATTCATCATTTGTCAATCTATTGGTTTAAAGAAAATAATAATATCATCATCTATCCATTTTCGATGTTAGGAAAGATATAATATTTAAGAGCTGAAGTTACTAAAATAAGCCCTTTATTTAGAGCATCAAATCTTTAATACGATAATTTACAATCAACAAAGATTGGATTACAAGTTTATTAAACTAATTTTCTGCAATAGTTGTTAGTTCGGTCTTCATTTGGCGATGTTCGAGGTAACACCACAACAAACGTACCTATTGACATATCGCATTAACAATAACGCTATAATTCGTGTAGTAGGTAATATTATTATTTCCATTTACAGATTACCAAAAATATGCTAATCTGCAAAATTAACAATGTAACTTGCAAGTGACACTGATGTTATTAACTTTTTATGCGAATATTATTACTCAGTTTACATTTGTATGTATAATTTTATTTTTATTTTATTTTCTACCATTTTGATTTTTAACTTTAAGTAATAGCTACATTTATGTATCAAACAATATTTTTTGCTGTGCCCTGACAATCTACAGAGGCTCTAAGCCTTTTTAACCTTGTGGGACACATATAAATGTATATGAATATGTTTTTCCTAAAACGGTTCTCCCCCGATTAAGTAATGTTTATATTAAGTGACATTATATTGTAGCCTTAGTCACAGTCACTGCAATGATTGCCGTTAAGCTTACAAAGTGGCATAGTTAGCTCTTATAAAAAAAACTCTATATAAAATCATAAAAAAACAATTAAGGATAGAAAAAAGAAAAAAAATAGTCATGATCATATAAGCCATGACGTACATACTATAAAATATCGTGATACGAATCAACAAAAAAATCTTTCAACAAAAATCGAAATCCGACAACTCACCTTCAAATCTCACTAGAATACAGCACAATACACACACCACATCTTCACACAAAAAGTCCTTTACAAACTAAAAATCTTGACAAAAATGTTGGTCCTAAGTTCCGAAGTGAACAACAGGAGCAACGCGTTCGCTCCGTGGAGGAGACCGACTCTTTTGACGAGCGACTCGCATTTCCTGAACGTGAAAGTTTCAGAATAAGCACGCACGTATAGATTACCGAAGTTGGCTCAAAGATAAGTGAAGATCGTGAGACTGTGAGTAAACAATGCTTGTCTGTTGTTGGGCGAATATGTTTATGTGGGAAGCGTTATTGAATTATTTTATCGTAAAGTTAGGTATTTAATTTTATATCTTGACGACTTAATTTTTGAATTAGTGGTCGTTTTAAGTGCACGAAAGTAAATTAATATATTTCATGAAATTGGTTTATTTATAGAACTCAGGAGCATTTCAGCAGCTTTTATTCCTGTGTTAACAAAAATGTTTCAGACGCGTAGTCATCTTTACTCCGACCCCCAGTCCTTGGTTCTGAAAGACACAACTACTGTCTCAATGCACCAGATAGTTTCAATTTGACGATCATCTCGTATTACATCATTTACTATGGACCAGTAAACGTCATAGTAAACTAGATTTATGATTCAAGAGAATTCCTACTCTTCATCTGCCTCACGTTCCAGTTCTCCACGCTATGTTGGGATTGGCTGTAAGTGTAAGCAAATGCAATCATGCAACTGAACATCAATACTTATTTTGGAGCGACTGCAAGTTCCAATCCGTCGGAGCTTGCATGTATCCCATAGTTATTACCAAGTATTCTTCCGACTGCATTCAACTGCTGCCATTGGTGCCGAAGATAAAATCTACGAAGCATGGAGTGCTGAGTTTCATGATATGTAAAGAATACTTCTCTCATCCACAAAGCAAACACGGCCAATAGCTCAACCTCACAGATCAATAGATTCTCAATGATGTTCTAATACAACCTACACTAAAGAATAAACAAACTACATTCCACCTACTTAGATGTCTAAGCGTGCACTAACAAACTGCATGCCCGCGTCGACCCACCATCATCAAACGATAAATCACTACGAAATATGTGTAAAAGCATTTGTCAAATTATCATAAAACATGGCCGGCGCATTCGAGACGTTTGATCTGTCCTCATACACTTTGTTTAAACAATCAGTTATCTATTTTAAAGCGTTAGTACAGAGCAATCCGCGGCGGGCGGTAGTTAAATCAAGTTTATCGCAGTTACTGCGATATTTCACCGCCTATTAGCCACATCTCGGAGGCAGTATTGCCAGCGTAGTTTTGCGTCGGTCTACTATTATTACTGAGCTTTCAGACATTGTGATCCTATTCTACTATGAAATACAAACAGAGGACTTTATTTTATTGGAGTTCGAGTATTCCTGCTTTTCTACAAATAGTACTTATTTCAAAAATATCGATGATTATATTACCAATGGATTCGTCACTGGAATTCGTGACAAAACGTGATCAACATTTAAATATCTTTGATAGGGCACCAAAGAAGTAACCTGGTGTTCGTTTTAGTAATAGACTGATTCAGGATTTATCAGCTGATTGGGTTTTTCAGTGAGGTATGTCTTTGTTATCCACACTGGAGAGAAACCGCAACTTATCTTGGTGAGCTTTAACATCATGAGATGACCCCATTTGACGGGAAAGCATTTCAACAATTGTAATACATCGAGCCCCATTTCATTCAGAGTCCAGACATATGAGAACGCTTATGATCTCACATAGTGACACTCCACTCACATTTACGGGCTGATATATGACGATCTAAGTAAATCATAAATAGTCTGCATATCTGGCAACCCGACGCTTGTCTCGTGGCGCCGTCTGCGCGGGCGCCGTCCCCCGAGCGCCGGCGCCTAACGCCAAATTATGTAATAGTACGCGTAGAATTAATAATTCTGCTTGCGTTGGCGCCATTACATCGCCTTATCAGCATTATAATTAGCTCACGGATTCTTCACTTAGGTATTTGAGTTTGTCGATTTTTCTTTGGAGGATAACTATTTTTGTGTTCTAGTACAGTCCAGATCGATATTCGTAACTTAGGATTTCACGCGGAGCTTTAAAGTTGGCTGCAGATTTGGCCCCCAGATATGATAGCCCAGGTGACATACATACTAGTAATACAAACACAGATCATTCGGAGTAAAAGTAGCACTGTCAAGATCATATTCAAGGGATAACTACACTGTGTTGACTTTGGCAGAATCATAGTTTACTATTTATTTAGCAATTTAACTTTGATAATATTGACATGAAGAGCCGACCTTCCACCAATCCAATCTCCTTGTGACAGACCTTGGACTGTAGCACTAATTAGTTCTATTTCAAAGTGCAGCATAGGATCAATAGATCCGAAAAGCTTTAATCATGAACATGGGCCTCTCAAAAGCAGCAATGGACGGCTACAAGGAAATTCCGGAACACCAACTTGGTACGTACCTCCGTTAGGTAGGAATATTTGACCAAAACTTTGAGAATCGTACCAGGGATCTCACTGCAACGGGTGACGCATTATTGCATCCGATTACCTATGCTTTTAAACATAGAAGTTTACCATAACATTTACCATTTTCATGGCCAAAATGTCACCTTTCTCTAAAAATAATATACGTACGTGGTTTGTTTAATCAAAGGAAGTAGCAACATCACCGCTGACGTCATTGGGTACATCCGCACACCTGCGTACGAGTACATATCTAATAGCAATCAACACTTCGATTCCGTATCGATTGTTGGTCGAGTTGAACGTTCGCACGGTGCTTTCTCTATTTTTACCCTGACCGCAAAATATCATCTCCAACCGACTAGCGTCTCGCTGTACCGACCATGTTTAAACCACAAGGGACCAAAGGACTAATAACATTGGTATGACTATTTAGTTTTGAGAATTTAAATCAGCATTTCTATGCAAAAGTATAATTTTTTTATATAAACTACTACTTACAGTTTCTATTTCTAAATACAGTCGCACATCTTTCGGATAATCTTCGAGTATTGAGCGAAGCTGGTTAAGAGACCTTGAAACCCAATAAATTCAGGTGTTAATGAAGATTTATGTATGTACCTATGTATGTCCGCAATTTTCTCAAAAATGAATGAACCAATATTGATCATTCTTGCATTAATATGTGATCTACATACTTTCATGAAGTTTGGCTCTAAGTCAACTGCTATTTAACAGGACCAATTTTCCTATAAGGTGCTGTAGTACTAACGCCTAATTAAATAAATAACTATAACGAATGTATAAAATTCCAATTAAAATACCTAACACAGCCTTAAAAGCTCGCTCTTGTTTACATTCTTGGAGGAAAAAACTCATTTATATTAAGTATGAAGCCAAATGTTTTATATGTCATTTCGACATATTAGTCTTCCGACATCTTTTTTAAGGTGGCGCCAACGGAATTCCAAATGCTGACACGAAGTCTCTGATAACCATTTAAAGTAATTTATTGCATAAAAGCCATATAAGCCTTATTAAATTTTAAGACTGCAAGGTTGGTCCCATCGGATCGCCTAAAATACCATATATTGCACGTCTATACCTCTGAGTCCTCTGACAACTGTTTTTGTTAGTGTTTAGGCTGTTACTCCATACAAGTAGAATACAAAATTAATCATCAACGTCTTTGGCAGAATCATAAAAGGATAACATTATGAATAATAATAAATGGCGAAGACAGTCCGTGTTATTCTTTAGTTTTCGCAGTTAATGTCAGCTTTTACAGAAATGACTGATTTTCTAAACTATGTAGATACAACGTTTGGCAGATAATTATGTTTCCTGTGACGTAACCCCAATAATTATCTGTCCTTATTAATAATCTGCCTAGCCTTTTCCCAACTATGTTGGGGTCGGTTTCCAGTCTAACCATATGCAGCTGAATACCAGTATTTTACATGGAGTGACTGCCCATCTGACCTCCACAACCCAGTTAATGGGTAATACGATACCCCTTGGTAAGACTGGTTATCAGACTTTCGGGCTTCTGACGACCCGTAACGACTGTCAAAGATTCACGAATGACAGCCGGGACCAACGGTTTAACGTGCTTTCCGAGGCACGGAGAGGTAAAGATGGTCACCCATCCACGGACCAACCGCGACAAGCGTAGCTTAACCTGATCAATCGACCCTTGCGGCTGTTATTACTTAACCACAAGCCTCTCCTTATCTGTCCTGTGTCTCTTATTATTGTCCTTATTGGAGGACCAAAATCAGAAGGACCAACTTTTCTTACCTTATCGACCTAAAGTAAAATTGAGTTGACCTTTTCTGACTAGCCAACAGTCAAGAGCGGTGGTCGGTGGTGGCCCAGTGGTAACGGCCCCGACTTACAAGTTGTAGGGCTTGGGTACGAACCCAGGCACTCACACTGCTCTCAAAACAGTGAAGGAAAACATCGCAAGGAAACCGGCATGTCAAAAAACCAAAAAAATGGCGGCGCTTCCCCCTTCACCGCGTGGGATGCCTCACAGTCCTCACTTGGCGTAATGAATTCTTTGGTCCTGTAGCTATCCGATGGTGTAATTGAATTTAGGATGGACAAGATAAAGTATGAAGCTGCAACACCAAACTGTATCCCCCGATTTTGTTATCATGGTTTTTTTGACTTGCCTCCCACTATGGAAGCAATTTTAAAGACGCATTCACGTCAAAATTCGAAGACTTGTGATACTACTGACCCGCATTGGGCCTACGTGGTAGATTACAGCCCACTCCCTGTCGAAGAGAGAAGGCCTGTGTCCCAGCAGTGGGCCATTATAGGCTGATTATACATATACAACAGTCATGGCGTCAAGTGCTTTTTAAGGGGTTTTTCGCACACACAATCATACGTTCACGAATGTTTGCAACCGACGCAGCTTAATTTTGCAGATGGTCCGATCGGCGCCAAAGTAATTTAGCCACGACCCTCTCAAATTGAAATTAATTATCTGAACAAATATAAGTCGTGTGTTATTATTATGGAAAAGGACCAAAAAGCAGTAAGAAAAAAGAAATACCACCATATTCGAACCTACGACCTACAACTCGTAAGTCGCGGTCGTTACCACTGGGCTACCAGTACTGGAAGAGCTCTGCTGGATAAAAAAAATCAATCTGCCAAGCCTACTACTCTATTGGGGTCGGCTTCGTCAGACTTCCGGGCTTCTGAGGACCCGTAACGACTTCCTAAGATGTACGATTGACAGCCGGGGCCAACGGCTCTACGTGCTTTTCGAGCCACGGAGCGCTCTTGATATGAAAAGAAGGTCACCAATCCACGGACCAACTGCGGCAAACGTAGCTTAACCCGATCGATCGACCGACCCGTGCAGTTGTTATTACTTAGCCACAAGCCCCTTCAAAGAAATACCTCCATCTACCTATTATTTTGAAAACCAAGATTCCTGTTCCATAGTTTTAAGTTTATACACTAACACACATTGTAGGTACTATTATAGTATATAAGTTAGAGGTATTTATCTATGGGCCAAAGTAGCCTGAAAATAAAGGTTTTATTATAATTATTTTATTTTAACACTTTGCCGGGCACTAAGACATAATAACAATTTCTAACGTGTCTCGTTGAGTGTTCCTTCAATGGGTTAATGATTGCCGGAAAAACATTAACCCCATTCTCAGTTTTGCAGATAATGATCTTACTTTCAACGGACAAAAAGACAACAACCGCAATTACCTGCCCACGAAATGTTAGATGAAACATATAATATAAGAACTAATGTTCACACAATAATTTAATAAAATAAAATATTCAACCACAAAAACTGCAGTGAATGGCATTATCTTGCATAACAACGTCACTGGACCGCGTCTGTCTGAGGGAACCGTATTAAATGGTTTGTGGTATGACGCACGACCGTCAATGCGCGAGGCAATGCGAAAATTTCAGTGCCTATAAACTCCCTATAGGTACGACGCTCAATCATACATACAGACCTACTATACATATACCGACGGACATCACTCAGGCGCCCCACATAGTGCGGGTAAACATTTTAACTGATCAATATAAAACGCTAACAAAATATCAACTGCTTAAAAAAATATGTAATATTCTGCCTAACCTTTTCTCAACTATGTTAGGGTCGGCTTCCAGTCTAACCGGATGCAACTTATTATCAGATTTTACATGGAGTGATTGCCTATCTGACTTCCACAACCCAGTTACTGCGTAATACGATACCCCTTGATGAAACTGGTTGTCAGACTTCTGGGCTTCTGACACTGACCTGTATTATGCAAGTACTTGTTTAATAGGGGTCAATGGCTTCTGACTACCCGTAAAAACTATCAAAGATCCACGAATGAAGGCCGCACCTACATTCTTACTAAAAACAAAATGTTGAAAAAAACGAATTACGACAAACTAGTGGCCCGCCCCTGGTTCAATTGGTTATTACGACTTGACAAAACATCAACATTTCTTTATTATAGCCTAAGTTATACAGGGTGATTGGAAGATGGGTGCAAAGCTTTAAGGCGAAGATAGTACAGACAATTTAGAACCATTTAAGCCATGGTTGTCTTAGACGAAGTCTTACTACTTTTTTTTTACCAATTTATTAAGATTTTTTTCAAAAATTCCTAAAGTTTTAACTAAACTATTTATTTATGGCCAAATTGAATGATAAACGAATTCATTTTTATTGTATGTAATTAAAGTAATGTGTAAGCAATCTAGCAAAATATGTTTTAGGCCTCTGTGTCGTTAGACATTTTTTTTACAGATATTTAAAGTTCATAACAAATTTTAAAATTCATAAATACTTTTTGTAAACCTTATTTTAAAAATAACGGAGCGTGCTTTTTTTGTTCAAACCTTTTTGAAAACATGCTTGATAATCGCTCTTTCTTTTGAGGTAACATTTACGCAGATATCTTACAAATTATTGAAATTAGAACCTAAAAACCAATTTAAGGGAGAAATTTTAAATTTTAGGCAGTCTAAATAAAACAACATTTGAATTAAATTTATTTATGTTTCATGGTCAAAATGTTGTCCGTGATTCCTAATACAAGCACGATTCCGTCTTCTCACTTCTGTTGTTGTTATTTTCAACATCATATCTCCAGCTTCATGGTTTCAAACTCTGAATTCATTCTCTCTGTCAGTTCTTCTCTCGTGTTTATTTCAACATTCGTATACACCAGCTCCTTGGCCCGGCCCCACACGAAAAAGTCCATCAGGGTCAGATCTGGTGAGCGAGCGGGCCAAGGGATGGGTCCATCTCTGCCAATCCAGCTGTCAGGAAAGCAATTATTTAAGTGTTCCCCATGTGTTGTGTGGGTTATGAAAGTTTGTAATGCCCTCCCTAGAAAATTTGCTTTCATCCGTCCACAAGATTGATTTCAAATTCAAATTTTCTAGGGAGGGCATTACAAACTTTCATAACCTTCATGAATGGGCCGCCAAAGACAACAATCCACATTTTAAGAAGCAGGTGTCGTTTCAGAGGAAATTCTCTGTCAATGTTTGGGCTGGAGTAATTTGCAGGACGTTGATTGGGCCCCACTTCTTACCGGAGACTTTCAATGGTGAAAATGATTTGCACTTTCTACAAGTGGATTTACCAGAGCTGATAGAGGAAACCGGTGTCCCGATATTCGCAAGAGACAGTACAGTCATCTTTCAGCAAGACGGCTGTCCAACGCATTGGATGTTAAATGTAAGGGAACACTTAAATAATTGTTTTCCTGACAGCTGGATTGGCAGAGATGGACTCATCCCTTGGCCCGCTCGCTCACCAGATCTGACCCTGCTGGACTTTTTCATGTGGGGCCGGGCCAAGGAGCTGGTGTATACGAATGTTGAAATAAACACGAGAGAAGAACTGACAGAGATAATGAATTCAGAGTTTGAAACAATGAAGCTGGAGATATGATGTTGAAAATAACAACAACAGAAGTGAGAAGACGGAGCCGTGCTTGTATTAGGAATCACGGACAACAATTTGACCATGAAACATAAATAAATTTAATTCAAATGTTGTTTTATTTAGACTGCCTAAAATTTAAAATTTCTCCCTTAAATTGGTTTTTAGGTTCTAATTTCAATAATTTGTAAGATATCTGCGTAAATGTTACCTCAAAAGAAAGAGCGATTATCAAGCATGTTTTCAAAAAGGTTTGAACAAAAAAAGCACGCTCCGTTATTTTTAAAATAAGGTTTACAAAAAGTATTTATGAATTTTAAAATTTGTTATGAACTTTAAATATCTGTAAAAAAAATGTCTAACGACACAGAGGCCTAAAACATGTTTTGCTAGATTGCTTGCACATTACTTTAATTAAATACAATAAAAATGAATTCGTTTATCATTCAATTTGGCCATAATTAAGTAGTTTAGTTAAAACTTTGGGAATTTTCGAAAAAAATCTTAAGAAATTGGTAAAAAAAAAGTGGTAAGACTTCGTCTAAGACAACCATGGCTTAAATGGTTCTGAATTGCCTGTACTATCTTCGCCTTAAAGCTTTGCACCCATCTTCCAATCACCCTGTATAAAGATATAGAATGTATTAAACACAAACCTTCCGGAATAAAATCTCTGAATGATGGTGAAAATCCGTTGCGTAGTAAAATAAAGTCCTCCAGACCGTATTTCGGCCACGGCGGCCAATCTCAACGGAGACTAGCCTTCGGCGCGGGAGATATTATAGTGCACAAGTGTGCGCGCAGACACAGGTGCACTCCCTCTTCCCTCACTCTCATAGCCCGATGGGACGGCAATCCGACACGACCGAAGAGAGATCAGGCGCAGGACCAACGGCTGGACCGATGGTCTCGTGGTCGCAAGCGCGACTTTTGAGCGTGGCGTTGCGTAGTAAGAAGTGTGCTGTCACACAGACCGACACGAAAAGTGACTTAAATTTATAATGTTATATACATTATATATTCATATTTTAAGTCTCTGTTTATTTACATTAGCAGTGATAAATGTGCCAGATAACCTTTGAAACCGATCAAAATATCGATTTATATTATTTCACCTGCACGAGAAAAAAGATGTTGCTGACATTACAATTTTAGCGCCACTAAGAAGAAAATAACGCCAGCACTTACTTGCATGTCCTAGAACCAAAAGTTCGAAGACATGTGACATCTACCAACTCGCACTGGGCACGCGTGGTGGATTACGGCCCACTCCCTCTCACGGAGAGGAGAGCCTGAGTCCCAGCAGTGGGAACATTTATAGGCTGATGATGATGATGATGACTTAGAAGCAAAAATATAAATAAAAAAACACATTTTCATAAAAGATTCTTCGAATTTCGTCTGAATTTTAGAGTTTGACTAGAATGAAAATAAATAAAAGGCGACCATGAACCTGAGTTTGTTTCGCCGTTTCCTTTTAAGCGGTCAGTAAACCAATAAACGCCTTTTTTTTTCTTTTTTCTTTTTTGCGGATGGGAAATCATCAAATGACCCCTCCCGCTCTGGGTGGAGCAGAAGGAAGTGTCAGACTCTTACTGACTAAAACCCACCCGTGTTCCTTCCTTAGCCCTTTATGTTCCGGGCCAGCGGTAACCCTTTCGGACAATCCCGCTGACCCGGCAGGCTTCGGCCCTATGGGGCCCCTCCTCGATGCTGACATCTCTTTGAGGCGCGCGTGGAACACGTACCCGCCGTCCGGCACGGGCCTGAGCTAGAAAGAATAGTATATCAATTTTATTTATGTGAAAACAACCCATTACCTTTCGATTCAAAAATACTTTACATAATATGTAGAGTCCAGTTCTAGACTCCTTCTACAAGAAGGTCCTTAGCAGCTTTAAACAGAGAGAAGTGGAAGGAGAGTAGGGAGGCCTTTGCCCTGCAGTGGGACATCACAGGCTTTTATTATCCATACTAGAATATCCATAATCTATACATATAATAAATCTGTAGACGAGGCGTTTCTGTACATTGAAAATATAAAAAAAAAATAGGTGGGGTGTTATAGGATAACCAACAGATGCCATTTCATCAATTTTTGGAATTTTTGTCTGTTTGTCGGTTTATCTGTTTGGATGTGACAGATTTATTTGAACACGTTCAACGTAAAAAGTACCGAACCAATATGGTTCATTTTTATACTCAAATATAGTGTAGAACTCTGAGTAGTGATTAGTTTTTGTTTCATCGCAATCGCTTCAGTCTATCAAAAGATATAATCAATTTAAATCATTCCATAACAATTTTAATTGCAATAAGTGGAAGCACGTAACGACATCTATTGGCGCGATATAGTACTAACGAAAACATATTATTGTGATCTTTAAAATATTAATAAGTGTATTATTAACTCTGATACCTAAGTCTGTGTTATTTAAAAAAAGTAATGATAATGATTAGAATCTATAAATATAAAAGAAAAAACTCAAGAAGTGATGGGGAGGTAGCTTAGAACCAGGAGACGGACATAGGATAGATACTTTTTATCCGGTTTTTTTTATCCGGTTAAAGACAGACATAGTATTTAATATTTTTATTATTTACTTATGGGAGTAGGGTAGGAGTAGTGTGGGAGTAGGTTAGGACTAGGGTAGGAGTAGGGTAGGAGTTGGGTAGGAGTAGTGTAGGAGTAGGGTAGGAGTAGGTTAGGAGTAGGGTAGAAGTAGGGTAGGAGTAGGATTGGAGCAGGGTAGGAGTCGTGTAGGAGTAGGGTAGGAGTAGGGTAGGAGTAGTGTAGGAGTAGAGTAGGAGTAGGGTAGGGTAAGGGGTAGGACACCACGCGAACGAAGTAGCGCCGGGCAGCTAGAAATAATTTATATGGCAAAACAACGTTTGCCGGGTCAGCTAGTCCATACTAATATTATAAATGCGAAAGTGTGTCTATCTGTCTGTCTGTTACCTCTTCGAACCGATTTAGATGAAATTGGGTATAGAGATAGTTTGAGCCCCGGGAAAGGACATAGGATAGTTTTTATCCCGATATTCTCACGGGATCGACACTTATGTGGGTGAAACCGCGGTGCGCAGCTAGTATTTTTTATATTTTATCTTTATATTCTAATATTAGCAGCGCCGATGATGTATGGATTTAAGATATAATTTATATGTACTTATTGAAATAAAGGAAATAATAATACGTAGAGTATGACGAACAAGAACTCATTGCACTTATGTTGGCACTGTCTGTCATCGGAGAAGGTGTAAAAACAAATTAGCTCGAAGCTTGAAAATAAAGTAATTTTGAAATAAGTACTAAAATTATCATCATCTGCCTAGCCGTTGTCCAATTAAGTTGGGACCAGCTTCCAGTAGAACCGGATGCACTGTATTTTACATGGAGCGACTGCCTATTTAACCTCCTCAACCAAGTAACTGGGTAATACGATACGCCTTGGTAAGACAGGGGGTCTACTCCGAAGCGGTTAACCACTGTATCGGCCGAATGTTCGGTCATTTTCTACTACCATTAATTTCCTATATTGACTATTGGTCCCGACCAAACTGTGCCAATCCGAACCTTTTTAGAACCCTTAGCCCTTTTTTTACGTTTTTTTTTTTTTAATTCGTAGTAGGACAACAATATTCGAATCAGAAAATGACCGAACATTCGGCCGATACAGTGGTTAACCGCTTCGGAGTAGACCCCCAGGTTGTCAGACTTTCGGGTTTCTGTCGACCCGTAACAACTGTCAAAGATCCATAAAGTAAAAAATAAGTACAAAAACATGAACTCTTAATCCTAATAAAACTTAAATCTAGTGTATTCTTGATCGAAGCCATTTACAGATTGAAGTCCATTTCCCTAAACGCACTACGACCGCATTATATATTCAACTGCTTCTAAATTCCTCTGCAAAACGCAGGGACAATCTAATCTAATAAATCACAGACAATACATAAACATTTTACAAACGGGTTGCAATTGTAAACCGCCAACAAACGTAGCATTTCCAATCTACGAGTGAATCCAATTCCTTAAGTCGGCGGTGCTTCGTCAGCACACATGGAAACAACCCATCGCGACAGTTGGCAAGGCAAGGCTGTATTATGTAAACAAGTGTTCCTATGTACAGTTCGGGGCAAAAACATAAGTATTGTTCCTAAACTTATCTAAATTCTACACAGATTTTGTTCTAAAGCTTGCCTGTAAGTATCGTCAAATAATATTATGACGGCATATCTTATACGAAGGTACATAAGAGTGTTTTGTTGACCCTGTAATGTCAAGACATCGTCGAAAATTATAGAATGCCTATAGATTAGAATATTCGGCCTTCTGCATAACCTCCTTAACGTTTGTATAGCGTCTGTATAGTTACACAACGCTTTGTCTTCTTCT
Organism: Oligia fasciuncula; assembly: GCA_963082905.1. Taxonomy (NCBI): domain Eukaryota; kingdom Metazoa; phylum Arthropoda; class Insecta; order Lepidoptera; family Noctuidae; genus Oligia; species Oligia fasciuncula. The sequence continues at coordinate 5,504,917 of OY720395.1, read as the reverse complement.
TTCGAAAGTCAAATTATTGACAACTGAAAGAGAGAAATCGGAGTGCAACTATTCATCTAATATAATACGTTTATTAGTAAGGGGTTAAGTCTGTAGTATAGACCATCAAAGGCATTTCCAACATAACATTTCAACTGTAAGTTGATCTAAAGGTCCATTTCATAGAGGCCCCTTGGGGCCGAAGCCTGCCGGGTCAGCGGGATTGTCGGAAAGGGTTACCGCTGGCCCGGAACATAAAGGGCTAAGGAAGGAACACGGGTGGGTTTTAGTCAGTAAGAGTCTGACACTCCCTTCCGCTCCACCCAGAGCGGGAGGGGGGCCATTTGATGATTCTATTCCATTAATTAAAAACGTTCAAAACCTAGTCGCAATCTCAAGAATGTCAAAAACTAGCTTCTGCCCACGTGGATATCGGAAATTATCCCACGGGCACCTGCTACCGGGACAAAAAGTAGCCTATGTCCTTCCCCAGGATGCCATCTATCTCATTGCCAAATTTTATCGAAATCCGTTTAGTGGTTTATGGATGTAGATAAATTAGAGGTATTTTTGACAGATTGAGACTGAGATTAGAATGCGACCGTTCCTAAAAATACAGGAATCGCTTGTTTTGCTAACTGTTTACATATTTTTGCCCTCGCCTGTACCTACAGATTCGGTTGTGAACTGTGTACGTCAACAATGAGCTCATCCGTCTCTGTCGTCGGCCGGGCGCTTCAAAAAACTGACGCCGTGACACCCACCGGGCTGAGGATGATACTGGTCCGTGATGTACTGCAGATTCAGTAAGACAATTATTATTGTCTTAATTAATTATTGAGTCATTCGATTGTGGCCTGTGGCCACGATTTTGTTGCTATCGAGTTGCTATTTTTGAAGTGGTAACTAAGCGCTCGTCCGGTGCATCCTGGACAGTCAGCCGCACTCGCAACATGCTGATTAGCTAAACTTTTTACCAATGCATGAGCGTATGTTTTCATAGAGTTTGTGCAATTGCGTACTGGAAAGTCCAGCGTGGGTAGGCTCCTTATGCTAAAGCACCCTAAATCCATCACACACTTTCAATCACAATCTGAATGATTTTAAAGGATATTGCTCATCCATTGCTTCATATGTTCCAAAAATTTGTCTGCTCAACAACGTTAATAACGCAATGAATGTTGTTAAACTGTCAAAATGAAAATCCATTGCTACTTTTAGTGTGATATGTACCTATTTACCCCTCAAGACCGATGAATCGGTGAAGGTTGCGGGAATCTGCTAGTCACGAGAACCACAGAACAGCACCCTAATTGCGTAACACACTATTACTATCAGTTTGAATCATTTTTAAGCATATTTCAAATCCATTGCTCCTTATGTTCGAAAAATGTGTCTGCTCAACAACGCAAATAACGCAATGAATGTTGTTGAACTGTCAAAATGAAACCCACTGCTACTAATACTGTGTTACGCAATTACCTTGCAGGTTGATATGGCGATGCTTGGGAAAGTCCTATGTCCAGGAGTGGACATATTTCGGCTGAATGAGGATGATGATAATATATTTTGTGGCGACATGAAAGAAACTTCAACTCTACGGTTTACAGGTTGGAAATAAGAAAAAACAAATTAGTATCCTCAATTCGAAGTCTCCGTTTTAAAACGGAATTATTATCTAGATAACCCAATTCGAGTACCTACTTATCTAACAAGAATCTAACATATGCAAGGTTTGGCACGATTTTCAAGTTAACTCGCAAGAAAACAGACACGAAATACGAAAACGAAAATGTTTGCCAACTTGTCGTGTTCCTCGAATATTTTCTATTACAAGTTAAATTTATTCCGGTGTCGTTTGGCAAAACGTGTCTCGGAAACTCAGGCTTTTAAATCCAGATTCTTGGATACGTAACACTGGAAATGTTAGATGTTATGCCCGAACTTTATCGATCAGGGACGATAATGTATAAAAGTATAAGTAATAGCTACTTAAATGTAAATAAATGAGTCAGAACGGCAATTCTCGTAATTTTAAGAACCTGGGGGCCTAAAAAGGCCACTTTTGCAGAATCATAAAAGGAATTCATCAAATCATTATAAATCACTAGCTTCTGCCTGCGACTTCGTACGCGGATCCTGTTGCTTATGCCAGCGACAACGGGGTCGTCAAAATCGAAGATCTGAAACGTCTGATGTCGAATTCTAAGAGCCCGGGGACGGGAAAACAGCCTGATGCGCGAGACGATTCGAGACGTTCCAGATCTTTAATTTTTGTAAGTCAACAGGAAATGCCCATCAGACTAAATAATAAATCATAATAGACAGTTAACTGTTAAGTTAATCGTATCAAATCCCATTGGTGAAGGATTTTTCAGTTATTTTTTTTTTGTCTGTGCTTAAATACCAATCCAAATCCAATCCCAGTCTCTTGCAAGGAAAAAAGCAAAATACGTTTATGATTCTGCCAAAGTGGCCTTTTTAGGCCCCCTGATCTCAGTCTCAATCTGTCAAAAATACTATTTTCCCAAAATTTTTGCAAGTTTTTGACATTGATTGTCGCTTTTAATTACAGGAATTGGTCTACTGATCTATCTGTCAAAAATACCCCTAAAATCGTACATTTTTGATAAGTTTTGACAAGACATTGATTGTCGCTGAGATGAGGTTGCGATTAGATTTTGAAAGTTTTTAATTACTGGAATTGGCGCTCAGAAAACGTATCTGTGGTTGCCAATTTCTAGTGCCAGTTACCTACTGTGCTTTGATTTGATTATTGAACGGGGCACTTAAAGCCAAAATTCTAATTTAAAATAACCTGTTTTTCAATTGACAACCGAGGTTAATATTATTAACCCCAATTTTCGTCGATAATTTTTCAATTACAATTTAATAATGTTATTCAAACAATTATATTGTTTGGAAAAAGAATCTTTAGCGAACCAACTCATGGTCATGGTGGTTTAGGTTAGGTTAGGTTAGGTTAGGTTCCCCCCCGGTGGGTTCCCGCATTGTCGAGGCGGGGGGGCTCAGTAGCCGTGGCTTGGACACCCACGGTGAAGCGAAGAGGAACCCGAGGAGGGGCCGCTCGTCAGGGCTTTTGCCGACAAGCCGACGACGTAGCGGCCAACATGTAGGTTGCGGTGCCGCTTGGGCGACATCGCAACTGAGGCGGGCCGCGATGTCGTACCGGAGGCATCGCGGCTGAGGGTTGGAGGCCGCGGCGGGAGAGGAGTGCCGGTATTACGGTGCGCCGCTCTCCCTACCTTCCGCGGCCTTGACGGGGTCGCCACCGTTCGATGGCGGACGCGGTGGGGCCGCAGGGGAAGAGGAGTGTTGGTATGACGTTGGCCACTCTCCCTATCCTCTGCGGCCGAAAATTGGCAGGCGGCGGGGCCAATGACCTGACCCGTCGCAAGGGGACCAAGGGTGGCAGAGACGGGGTCGTCTGGCGCCCATGTGCTGGTTTGGTCTCTGGGGTGGTCACGGCGTGCTATGTGTTCTGGTGCGCCGGTGATGGGGAGTACTCCCCGGAGGAGGGTCCGGTGACGGACAGCCGCGGCGGGTTCACGGATGAGTGCTAACGCGTGCCCGTGTTCCCGCCATAAGCGGCAGAGGAGGACACCGTGGAGTTTTAGTGGGTTAGAGTCCCACATAACTGCACTATCTCCCCGTCTGGTAGTGCAGAATGCATGAGCATTTCTCCACGTAAAAAAAAAAAAAAAAAAAAAAAAAAAGGTTAGGTTAGGTTCCCCCCCGGTGGGTTCCCGCATTGTCGAGGCGGGGGGGCTCAGTAGCCGTGGCTTGGACACCCACGGTGAAGCGAAGAGGAACCCGAGGAGGGGCCGCTCGTCAGGGCTTTTGCCGACAAGCCGACGACGTAGCGGCCAACATGTAGGTTGCGGTGCCGCTTGGGCGACATCGCAACTGAGGCGGGCCGCGATGTCGTACCGGAGGCATCGCGGCTGAGGGTTGGAGGCCGCGGCGGGAGAGGAGTGCCGGTATTACGGTGCGCCGCTCTCCCTACCTTCCGCGGCCTTGACGGGGTCGCCACCGTTCGATGGCGGACGCGGTGGGGCCGCAGGGGAAGAGGAGTGTTGGTATGACGTTGGCCACTCTCCCTATCCTCTGCGGCCGAAAATTGGCAGGCGGCGGGGCCAATGACCTGACCCGTCGCAGGGGGACCAAGGGTGGCAGAGACGGGGTCGTCTGGCGCCCATGTGCTGGTTTGGTCCCTGGGGTGGTCACGGCGTGCTATGTGTTCTGGTGCGCCGGTGATGGGGAGTACTCCCCGGAGGAGGGTCCGGTGACGGGCAGCCGCGGCGGGTTCACGGATGAGTGCTAACGCGTGCCCGTGTTCCCGCCATAAGCGGCAGAGGAGGACACTGTGGAGTTTTAGTGGGTTAGAGTCCCACATAACTGCACTATCTCCCCGTGGTAGTGCAGAATGCATGAGCATTTCTCCACGTAAAAAAAAAAAAAGGTTAGGTTAGGTTAGCCAATTGCCACACTCACATTCACCCTTAGTGTCACACTGCATGACTAATTTGTCACTGGTTCGAGCGACGCTGCTCACCAAGCGTAGTAAACTAGTAACAAACGATGTTCCTTAACTTTGTCTTTGCAATTTATGATCTTTTTGTCTTAGTTTTTACTGTTCTCACTGCTGTTCGGGTTGGTAGATCAGATGTCACATGTCTTCGAGTTTTTGGTTTTAGGATTTACCGATTTCTTCATGATGGTTTTCCGTCACAGTTTTGAGAGCAGTAGGTACCTATAGATGAATTGTTTTACACAAAGTAAAGCGCCTGAGTGGGTTCGAACCAACCACAGCTGTTCTCTAAATTTTTAGTCAATCATCAATAAAAATGAAGACAAGTCGAACCTAACCTTCTGCGCTCACGCTACACTACAACAATGCTGATTTGCTAATTTTTTAAATACAAAAACCTTTTCGTCACATCCTCATACATATTCAGTACAATGTCACATTATGATGTTGCGATCCCGTCTGATGTATATCATAGTGACGTCATTATTACGTGGGTGAGACAACCGAGGGGCTTGCAGCTTGATGATTCCCCATCCGTAAAAAAAAATGGGGGCTTGCAGTATTGATAATAATATAATTACTTAGTTAATTAACTGTATCCTAATTGCGTAATGTATTATCAATCTCAATTGGGAAGACATTGTAGACAAGGGCTGAGAAAGAGAACCATTTGGAGAAATTGAAGTCAAAAGCTGACATATTCCGTTTTTCTTTTAGCGTCGGAAGTTCAGAACTCAAAAAATACTAAACTGGAGAATGATGAGCGTTGTATATGTCACGGTTTATAAAATAACAAACAAAATAACATGAAAAAAAAACAAAACATGGTTATTTTATAATCTATCTCGCGAGATTATAAACTATCGAATAATTGTGAACTGCAACAAACCATATTTTTTGATAGTTTATAATCTGTCCATGGCAAACCGACAAATTGTGTACACATACCAAAGTCGAAGACCGGCCAGCAGCGTTCATATTTTGTTCACATCATTATTTTGTTCCAAACTTAAATCATTATCAGAAGCACTAATTTTAAGTCGATCATCCATCCAAAAGGTTGCTGTCTAACAAAAAGCATGATTGACATAAATAATTACTTTCCTATGATCAAAGCGTTTAACAAATGCATGAAGAGATCAGTCGGCCACAAAGGCCAAATCAGCTCAATAGATTTATTTTTGATACATTAAACAGGTTTTTTGTATTACCTACAACATCAACCATTATAGCAGGACCACAAATCGAACGTCTGTCTGAATGAGCCCTAACTAGAGCAAAAAATAAATTAAAAAAAGCGGCCCAGTGTGAGTCAAACTCGCACGCGATGGGTTCCGTATTAAGATCAAGCTAAAAACACAAAAACCATTTCTTTTATGGGGACCCCTTTAATTTTTACCTTAATTTATGTTTTTGTGGTTTTTACACACTGTGATATTTTCAAGTGTCAACCTATTCAGTTCAAAATATACATTCCCGCGACAGACCGACGCGACGGACGGTCGGACGGACGGACAGACGGAGCCTTAGAAATAGTGTCCCATTACCTTTAGGTACGGAACCCTAAAAAACAAACAATGGCAGGAACTTTGCGACCTGGAACTGCCTGAGAGAGACCTGTCTACACTTCACTCACAAGCAAACAACGCAAGCTTGATTTATTTATACGTTTATGGTTGCACTTCAGAAATAAAGTCGAATCCTCTCCGATACTTTCGGTTATCGAACACTTACTCCTTAATGGTTTTTAAAATATATTTATGGTCCTTGGACTAAATGGGCAAATGAGAGTATGTACTCTTCGTATTACATCAAGCAAACGTAGGCAATGTTCCAAAAATTTTATAGACACCAAAGTTGGTAAGTACCGACATAATAACAAAAGTATCGGCGGCTGTTCACACCGCACCGTGCCCTATAATAATATTGCTGGAACGGGTCTAAGGTGAGGAGCCAGACCAAGAGAGATACAGAAACCCGCAGGACAGCATGTGGCGAGTTGTTGGGCAGTAGCGACCCTACGGACCCTATCTCCCGGGAGAAGTTTTGTTCCTCACCTCTGGCTTGCCTTTATTGGGCGGCTGGAGTGAACAATGACGGACGAGGATCAGAGCTCCCACCTCATTCTTGTCTTTATTGGCTGGCTTAAGTGGACATTCGCAAGAGCAAACATGCTCGGAGGAAGAAAGTATTCCAGTAAGATGCTGGTAGGGATATTGACCGCACTTCCGGGATGGTCCTGATAGCCGTGGAATACCTCTCCACTCCTCATAAGCACCTCAGGACATGTTGCCCCCTTGTCGCTACGTCATTTTGTGCTAGCGACCGTTTCCGAGGGGGGCCCATTATTGTGTGTGCAAGTCACCCCCTGCCATTTTATCCGTGTATATATAAAACATTGATCAAGCAGAGGTCATAGTTCTTGGTAACCAGTCCACTTTAGACAACCACACTCAACTTTTTATTTTTCCTACACCAACCGGGGGTTATCCTTGGGTGCACTTGCATAGTGCATACAGAGATAATCGTCGGTTGGTGCCGCATTATATTTAAATTTCCTAACGGCCTCTGCGAGTTGGCTTCGGCCCCTCGTACGCCTTCCAAAGGACCGGGACCCCATGGTCCCGACCCGAGATTTATGTAAAATCATAAAAATAAATCATCATCATCATTTCAGCCGAAAGACGTCCACTGCTGGACATAGGCCTCCCCCAAACACCTCCACCTCGACCGGTATTGTGATTCTCGCATCCAACGAGTTCCTGCGGCCTTTACCTACAAGGTCGTCGGTCCACCTTGTGGGAGGCCTTCCAACAGTTCCACTCCCAACGCTACGTCTTCCGGTACACAGTCGCCACTCCAGGACCTTTCGGCCCCATCGGCCATCTGTTTTGCGAGCAATATGCCCATAATCATGGTTATTAAAATATTATTGACGTGTTTGTATAAACCTACTGAAATAAAAATCAGTTTCCTGTTTTATCTACCAATCAGAAAAACAATGGTTCTAAACTTGCCATTTTCTATCTCGATTTTAAGTACCTACGCTACTTCTACGCCAATTTTTTGACACTGAGCTAAAGATAACCCTGTTCTATTATCCACCAAGGCATAGAAAAGATTTCTGGCAAAAAAAAAAATGCATATTAATTGATAATTGACTGCAAGCACTTACGTTACTAATCTATGATTCTGATATCTACATGGGATATTCTTAATGTGTACCGAAGGTAATAATAAACCAATAGGTATGTCATTATACCAATACGTATGGTATGTCATTATGCCAATGACATTAATTTATAGTTAATGTACCTACTAGTATCATGTCTCATGTTTAATGTATGGGTAAATTATTTCCACAATTTTACGCGTACACCGTTAGAAATAAAGCGCGGGCGCCATCAGCTATAAAAAATTGTGTAAGTAGGTGCTAATAAAAAGTTTCCGCGGATATATTTACAACTTTGCCAAATAAGACACCAAAATACGTTTTCAGAATACCAAACATTTATAAAATGAATCCCGTTCGTCAACACGTCATCTTATATTTCACATACAAATAGGTACCTACTTAATTTCCATGCCTTGCACGTTGATGTAGAAACAAGTCAATGCCCAATATTCGTTGTCGTTGACATATACATGCGCCCTCAAAAAACTAATATTTTTGAAAATTATATACGGTTGCTAATAAAGATTTCCATACGGATCAGTCTAACTAAAAAATGCAACTTCGTTGACAGAGGTCGCGCACACATCTCTCAAATAAGTCAACGAACGTTACGAATAACTGAATAACTTACCAAAAAAAAAAACTTCGCTTTATTATTGAAGCGATACGCGTCGGTGTGACATGGTGCCAGTCGCGTCCCGCCGTCGCCTCGCAGGTGAAATACGACGGGCGCCGACTGCGACGCGCGACGCCAGCCTCTTCTTGTAAACATCCGTACTCGACTCGTGTAGACGCACACTATCTAAATTGGAAGACAACTGTGAACTGATACCTATTGTTTTCTATGTTGCTAAGACTGCTGCAGTTTTTTCTGGAAGTTCTTTACGGTGATATATTGAAAAATATGGAAAACCATGGAGTTGCGATCGATGTTTCTGGCAAATAGAATCATCTGAAGGTGAAAAACAGACACTTCAGCTGAATAAGTTAAGAAAAAAATTAGAGTTGGAGATAAAACTTCCGAGGGTTCACATGCATTGCATGGCAATGCAAATAAAAGTAGGTACCTACTTAAATCTTAAAATTTTCCATTTTTCCTAGGCACTATCTAGATCTGCGTTTAGAAATTAAAATCTCGTGAATAATTGTTTTGCAATTTCGAAGCAAGGATTGCTAACTATATTATGAAGAATAATTGATTGGTCCATTAAATAAATTTTAAAATAATTATAATGTACCTATGCTTACCTACTGGAACTAGAATATTTAACATAGTTATTTGAACAGTGGCCATATTATAATAGATAGGTACAGAAGACAAAATGTGAGACAGCCAAAGTTTGTCCCCCACACAATAAAATGCTATCAATTGTAAATCCTTGGCGGGTAACAAGTTGATAGAAACGCATTGTGTCTTCTGCCAAACGTGGCTTCAACTTTCAAGCGGTTTTGGCACCATTTTGTAGCTTTAATTACCGCATCAAAGATCACTAGCTGAATAATTTAGGGGTGAGTAATTTACATTTGTATTGTAATGGAAACTCGAATTCTTAGACAAAACTAAAAATTCATTAAACGTTTCTCCCTAGTGCTTCCATAAACTCCAGACACGATGTTTCCAAGGACTACCAATTTGGATTTGAAACTACTTTGGATTTGTTTTATCCAAAACTACCTTCTGCCCGCGACTTCGTCTGCGTGAAATTTCTTGTTCCTCCGACCCATCCCGTCGCCGCGTTGCGTCGCATCACCAGCCCGCGCTATTATTTCGTATTTACTAAGCGTTCTTTTTGGCTATAATGGCCTTTCTAAACAATTAGGCAATCAAATGCAAAAAGAGTTTTACAAATCCAACAGGTAGCTCCACAGATTATCGCGTTCAAACAAACTCTCAACTCTTCAGCTTTATTATTAGTACCTACGCAGTGCCTTTTTATTTGCGGAAGTCGTAGGGATTTTCACATAGCTATCTACGAGTACAAATTGTCTGTGAGAATATTTCTTTGTAATTTGCCGTAGATCGGTTAAAAACATATATTTGGAGCCAGTCTTGGGGTCTCGTGGCTAAAGATAACCACCACACGGGCGGTCGAAGGTTAAGCTAAGCATGCCGCTGTCGGTTCATGGATGGATAACCATCCATTACCTGCATATCGAGACCGTGCCTCGGAAAGCACGTTATGCCGTTGGTCCCGGCTGTCATTCGTAAATCTGTGCCTCCTGTGATAAGTGATATAACTCGAGTTGTACCCTTTTTGTGATTTTCACATGAGCATTATCAAAAAAAAAAAACGTCTTTTTTGGTCTAACTCACGTTCTTCTATCTGCTATAGTTTCGGAGATAATTTTGTGCAAAGTGATACAACTAGAGGATATAAAACTTGTATTTATTTACACATATCACTATCTTTTTTTTTTGAGGGGTACATCTTGACTTACATCATTTAACATTATCTTCTGAAAGACTAGGATTTTAGTAAATTGATACAGTTCAACAAAAATATTGTAAAGAGGTGACTGATAAGTAAAAAAAATAAATCTTAAGGGTTATATCTTCATCTTTTGTTTTAGCACATTTTGCTAGAATCATTATTCTAATGAGTTATTAGACGTTTTAACTTGATGTATATCAGTTTACACTAAGACAATTTATTGGTGCAAGCTTGGTGCAAGTAGCAAAAACAAGATTTTTTTAAATCTTGTTTTTGCTGTCCTGTAAAATGACGTTTTTTGACTTGTATCACAGGAGGCACAGAAATATTTGACAGTCAATTCGGATAGTCAAAAGCTAAAAAAACCAACAAACAGTCTTACCAGGGGTATCGTGTTTCACAGTAGGTAACACGATACCCCTGGTAACTGGGTACTGGTAACTGGGTTGTGGTGTTCAGATAGGCAGTCGCTCCATGTAAAGTACTGGTATTCAGCTGCATCCGGTTAGACTGGAAGCGAACCCCAGCAAAGTTGGGAAAAGGCTAGGCAGATTGATTTGGAGCCAGTAGAGCACTTCCAACCAGCTATTTTGTAACTGAAATAAGTCCCAACAGTCTTAGGTGTATGCTCTATTTAAATTTTCAATTAGCATACCTGCAGTTACTTTGTGTGCTTCGCTTTAGTTTACAAAGTCGTCGTAATAAAAGCGTAACCGTTACTTCGGATATGAAATGCGAAAGACGTAAAAGAGATATAACGAGAATGCTTTCAGGGCATCTAGGACGAGTTTTACGCGATATTATTGTATTCTGAGTGGGATTGTAGAAATTCCTACTACCTACTTATTTGCAGGCAGTGGCGTAACTATAGGGTGGCATTGGGGCAAAATGCCACGGGGCCCACTCTGGCTGGAGACCCGTGGTTCGAGAGGGCCATGAGCACAGGAGGATCCTAACATAAGGACAGAAGCAGTCAGGTGTTAAATTTTGTAGGGGAAAATATGAAATGTACGCGGAAGAAGTCGCGGGAGAAGTTCTAATAAAAAAAAACTACTTTGGTTGAACTTCTTTACATTGAGGGAGGGCCCCATCCCTTGAATTTGCCACGGGCCCCAAATGGTATAGGTAGTTACACCACTGTTTGCAGGGGAATATTTTGTTTGTCCTAGTCTGGGGACATTTATGAAGTCAACATCTATGTTTGTCTGTCCGTAAGTAGGTACCTACCTACGCGTATCATAAGTAGGTATTTAATGAATAACCATAATATACATAGGTAGGTTGGTACCTACCTAAGTAATCGTTTACAGTGTATACCACACTGTGAACCCTTTCAGTCTATGGTAAGTAAATGTATGTACCTATTTTCTTTATTATAGGTATCTTCATAACGTGAGATTTTTCAATTCATAAAAATGTTATCTTACTAGGTTATAGGTAATCAGCGTTCAGCCTGTTCCCAATGCTGGGACACAGGCCTCTCTCTGTGAGAGGGAGTGGACCGTAAATCACCACGCAGGCCCAGTGCGGGTTGGTAGATGTCACATGTCTTCGATTTTTTGTTCAAGGACATGTCGATTTCCTCACGATGTTTTCCTTCACCGTTTTGAGAGCACTGGTGATGAAATAATTTACACAAAGTAAAGTGGCTGTTTGGGTTCGTACCCACGACCTGCAACTTGTCGCGGCCGTTACCAATTGGCCCCCACTGCTCAGCTGCTGGCTAGGTTGTTCAGTAGGAATAGGTACTTAGGTAGGTAAGTCGACAAGCGAACCTAGGTCATCAGCACGGCAAGATTCGCATTATAGATCCCTAGAAAATTTTGCTGCCGAATTCTCAACCCATCTACGCTGCAATAGGAATGATGTACCTAACAGTAGTGATATGTAGTGTAGTGTAGGTATATGATGGATGTACACATACACTACGTATAGTGTATATGATGTACACACACATTACAGCGTATGATGATGTGATTTATGCGTAGGTATGTGTAGGTATACCTACAGGGTTATTGGTAAAATATTAACAACCTCTTAAGAGGTCACTGTGCGTACTCGTCATTATGAACAGCTTTTACTATGGGACCAAATCTGAAATCGCGAAAAAAAAAACAATTGTTCTCTGCATTTATGTTCGGGTATCTCATCGAAATGTATGGAACAGCAGTTTTTTTTTGGGCCACAACCTCCTTAACAAACATCTTTTCAACATAGGCGCCACAGACAGCCCCTTTCGCAGGGGCTGCCTTGACGCCAAGGAATCAGCCGCCCACGACATCCTGGAATGCGAGGCCCTGGCTTCTCAATGTGCAGAAATCCTCGGAACAATAAGGTCGCTTCGCGAAGCCTGTGAAGCTCCCAGGAAGATTCTGTGCTTTTGGGCGGAGCTAGGCTGGCTCTGTTAGCCAGAATTCCCAGGCACAACGTCCGAGAGTTTAAGTGCGGAAAAGGGAGTCCTATCATCATCATCATCATCATGACCCCTTCAGATACTTCGTGTACGAATAGATAGACTTTATATTATGACAGTTTAACAACATTTCATTATTGTGTGTAATTGATTTTTAGGTGACGTCTCTGATTGTGGAAATGTTACTAAGTAGGTACACGTACATCGTTTTATTAAGTCCCACCTATAAAAACTTTAATTGGTAATAGTACCTAAATGTATTCTCCAACTGTCAGAAATCCTACTAGTACTCCTAATACCAACTAAACCTACTAATCTTTCTACGTATTTGCTAACTTCCTGACGTCATTCTATGTTGGTAGATCTCCTGAACCTGGTCACCTGGATATTTATATGTAAAATACAGAGATAGGACGTCCTATATATAGCCCAGTGAGCGGCACAGGACTAGATTTGATTCCAATAATAACTAGTTATTGCAAAACGTCGAAACGCAGTGTAATTACCCGACTGCACGCCGGCAAAATGAGGGTAATGTTTTTTACGCGTAGGTGTTTAGTGTTTACTATGAGTTGTACCTAATCGGATTATTTGAGTGCAGGACATGTTTGAATTGAACTATGATAAGAATATTAACTCGTTAAACTTAGGCACCTATTACCGTAACCACGCCAATTAACTACAAACATGGGGAAAAATTCACCAAACAAAAAAAAACAGTCCAGAGCGAGTCGGACTCGCGCACCGAGGGTTCCGTACCATCATGTTTTTAATTTTTCATCGGTGAGGCCCATAGATATCCGTGGTGAGGCCCATTTCGTCAGAGAATTTTAACACTGTGCACTGTGGTGTAGAATATTGCAGTTTTATGTCAGCGCCATATCTTGACCGATAGTGGAAATAATGTAACTTCTATGATATAGAACAATTTCAGATTTTTCTATTTGCAAACTTAGGAGATAAGGGGGGGGGGGCGATTTGCAAAATAATTGGGGAAACGTCATCTAAAACTATTCCAAATTTCAAGTAGATAGCATTAGCAGTTCTTGAGATATCCAGCTGTGACAGACAGACTGAGTCTCACCATAAGTGTTCCGTTTTACCATTTCGGTACGGAACCCTAAAAAGAATCTTGTATGGAACGATTGTTGATGATATATCGAGAAAAGATTGACTAACTTCGATGGAGGTACGAAGTTCGTCGAGTCTAGTTAATAAATACAGAAGTGGTCGAGACAAATAATTTGCATCCATTCTGTTAAATTTAGACTTACATAGGTAGGTATACTTACCTCTATAACTAATTAATTTTCTAATGCATCTCATAATTATTATGCTGTCGGTTGGACCGACGTGTAGCGTGTGTTATTATAATGCAGGCATCAAAATAACTTCCTGACCCAGATACCCAGCAGTTTGTCAAGGCCGGAGATACAGGTATCCTTGTAGGTAGGTACCCTGGTAGGGGTCAGTCGCCTCGAGGGTACTCGCCAAGCTGGGCCAATTTGGCGTTAACTCAGATGTATCTCACCATACGGGTGAGATGGTTAATAACTTTAATGTCTTTGGATACATCTGAATTAACGCCAAATTGGCCCATTTTGGAGGGTAAGCTGGAAACAATGTGTATACCCATCCTTTTTGTTTCGTAGGTATCCCAGATGTAAATTACAGTCAGTTGAAAATGATCTACTGGCTGGCGATGTCCAGATCCAGATAATAACCCTTGCAGCTGGTTTAGGTAATTTAGACGTTTTTTAACTTCCAGACAAAAATAGTAGAACAATTTTCAAACATGGAATTTACAAAACTCCAAAAAGGGACTATTATGTACTGCTAACATAATTGTATTCTCTGGTCATTAGGTAAATTGAATAAAGATGCAGTTAAACCAGCCTGTTAACAATCCACTCTTCGACAAAGGTCTCTCCTTAGCTGCGCTACAATACCCGGTTCTCGGTCTTCCGCGTTCAGTATGTTGAGGTAGCCTTGAAGGTCGTCGGCCATCTAGCTGGGGGGAGGCCCGCGATAGGTAGATAAATTCAGGGAAATTAATTGTTAAGCAAATTAACTAACAACTTAAATTATCAGTTTATTCAAATCACAATTATGTATACCTATTGCTATTCTGTGAAAAACTAACCGTGAAAACTGTGAAATGAGCTGTTAATAGTGTCGAGCCCTAGGTGGAGCCCTAGGTGGAATGACAGCTCAGCCAGTCGATTCTGTAAAAATCTCACCGTGAAAACTTAGGTGAAGTGAGTTTGTTTTTGCTAGGAATTGACACTATTGACAGCTCACTTCACCTAAGTTTTCACGGTGAGATTTTTACGGAATAGCACCGCCTTTCACCTACCTTTTCACGGTGATATTTTTACAGAATAGACCAGTTACTAGGTTATTAGGGAAGACTAAAGAAACGATGGATGGATGACTGTGTGAATGATGATATGGTTAGAAAGGGGGTGGTGACTGCCAAAATGGCGGCTAATAGAGAAATATGGAAGAAAAATACATGTTGCGCCGACCTCAAACATATTAGGATAAGGGCAGGAGAATGATGACCACTGCTATCATTCTTTGACAGTTGTATGAAATGGCTATAACAATAGGGCAAATGGACGTAGGGTGTCAATTTGCTTAACAATTAATTTACCTGACTTTACAAGCCCTATTACTAATCTAATTTATTGATAAAATTGGCAGACGTGTGGATGTTTATACTTTAAAATAGAGGAAGCTAGCCATTCTCCTGATATAACCCTAAGTCACGATACTCAAACTGATGATCTGATCTAATTTGAGACTACAAGATACAAATATTTATTAATACCACTAATACTGTACTCAAATAGAAGTTCTGATATTCATCGTCATGCACATCTGGTGTAAGTCTAACGTGACCTCAACATTGGAAAATGGCTGAATAATGACTATGATTTGGTCAGACAAAATAGTATAATGTTAGGAAAATCTAGAATAGATTTATAAATTGACGCAAATTCATAGTCATAATCGTGATCTAAATAATAATGTGGTCAATATCAGTGTCAGATAGGCAGATGTAAAATACTGGTATTCAGATGCATCCGTTTAGACTGGAAGCCGACCCCAACATAGTTGGAAAAAGTCTAGGCAGAATGCAGATTGTATTGTGAATGACGCCTGAGAAACTAGCAACGAAAATCAGTTAGTACAGACGCCAGCACATCAAGCTACTTTAGGTAATAGGTAATACGGGCTGGTTTCCGCAACTCCACGACAATGCGCGTATACGCTAAAGCATAAGCTTCAAAGTTGATTGGGAATTTGAGTTTCGGGTAGCTTGATGTGCTGGCGTCTGTACAAAATGTTTTAACACCAATAGCACACATGAGTGCACGTTTTCATTTCACGTCCCGAGCTGCAGTATGGCAACTCGGGATCAAAAAACCTTGCCTGTCACTGAATTTACAAATAATTTGTAGGGTGGTAAAGTACGCACTTTTATGTCGTAGCAGTTAAGGTGATTTTCGTAGTTCAATAGTTCGTGTTTCATGGTAAAATAATACAACAAAATCGAAAAGTAATAATTTATGTATAATAATAATAATAGAGTAAAGCTTACAACACAACAGCTCCAAATATTGGAAATGGATCACTAGACTTGTTAAGTTTATACCTAAATCTATTGAGGAGTCCGCTTGCTACCACAACACCACTGCAATGCGGATTGGAAACATAGTTTGACACTGGAGTTCTGAGTGGTCTCAACACTTGTGTCCGACAACTTTTGATTTTGATTCTAATACACTTATCACTTTTAAACTTGGTTGGTTCGAAGACTGATTCTCTGTGGAGTCCGTTTCTTAGGTTGCTAGGGGTAGGAATCAGCCGGAGCTTCGGCCGCTTCATCACCGGTCGGACCGGTGGGTATGTGAAGTCTTCGTCTGATGTTCTCTCGGGTGATGCGTTTTCGTTTGTGATTTTATCTGAAGAAAATTGGGTGGGATTTAAAACTGTAAAATGGTTTTGTGATAGTTTTGTAGTGAAGGTTACATAAGACAGTCCCCCAAAACGGCGGGCGTTTTGGGGGGACTGTCTTATGTAATTTTGACGTTCGAATAGTGCTGATTCTCAGCGTAATTTTAATAAATTACTTTTGATTTTGTTTGTTTAATCCTAACTAAACACTTAAACCTGTTACTACGGCGTTTAGTACAGGCAGAGTTCCTTGTCGTCATGGAGGCCTATGTCCAGCAGCGGACATCTTTCGACTGGAAGGATGATTTTTTGCTATTGGGCACATTATTACCGAAAAAATACCTCAAAAAACCGCTGATGCTGCTGGTAGAAAATGCCTCAGGCATTAAGTTCGCCTTGGTACAGTATTTCTTTTACTTGTGCATAAAGTTTTAATAAATAAATATTACGTAGGGACTGGTTTAGGCATAGAATACATGCATGTTCAGCTCCTCAAGCATGTTTTAACATTTTTAAGTTAAAAGGCAACCGAAACCTGCACGACCTTATCAAAACTAATTTTATACAGAGGTAAAATTTATGAATTTGTACTTATTACAAAAACTATTTCACCAGGAGGCTACACTATTATAGCTGAGTGCCAAAGGATATGTTTTATGTTAAAACGAGAAACTTCACGCGAACGAAGTCGCGGGTAGAAGCTAGTTTGATAAACGTATCCCCAAAGGGTAGAGTTGTACAGACGCCAGCACATCAAGCTACTACAATCTGTCAAATTGCTTTAAAAGATTTCCAACTTTATCGCTAAAACATAAGGTTCAAAGTTTATTGGTAAAATTTGGCAGTTTCGGGTAGCTTGTTGATAGTAAACCTACATTTTGACAGTTATGTTTAAGTCTCATGTCAGCCCGATTCAAACTTTATGGCGGCTCGGAACATGTGGCGAGTTGCTGCGCAGTAACAAACTCACCCGTCGGCGGGGGTGAGGGGTGAGGTGCGGAGCAGCGAGTAGCGCACGACAGAGCCGCAATAAAGTTTGAATCGGGCTGTAACATAGGGCGAGCCTATTGCCAGCAGCCATTGGCAAGTTTTTGTTAAGATATACCTGTGATAGGGAACAACATGCGGCGCGGCAGTAAGGAGTCGCCGAGCATCTCGTACAGCGTGTAGTCCGTCGTCACGTAGTCTTCTATGTACGTCGTGGGTTCAGATCTGAGTAGGCAGGTTGACACGTCCTGCCAACAAGACATGAATGAACACTGAGATTGATTACGTACGATTTTGTATGTTAAGGATAGCCCCCCCAGTCCACTCAGTGTTCCACAGCTGAAACAATAACTTCTAAATATCTTTTTTTTTTTTCAAGAGTTACCCCAGTGTCTTTCCAGCTCTTCTCAATAGGGAACACCAATTGCAAACGTGCGCATAGTTTCCGACGTTTCTTAAGTGCCCATGTACGGTTATGTGAAGTAAACTGTATTGTATTGTATCTGAATATGTCCATATTTGAGATCAAGAATAAAACCTAAACCAGAAACGTTTTTGAAAAAAATATTACTAAAATCAAAGACAATCAAAACACAGTTATTTTAAGACTTTCACCATTTGCGAAGCAAACACTAAGGCAAACAATCGCAAAAAAACTATTATATAATATGTGTATGTATGGACTGAAAAACGCATAACAAATTTCTAAAAAAAAACCCGCTGTTGGATTTTCAACTTTCGTTGTAGAACCGAGCATTGAAAATCAAACAACACGCTTTTGAAAACGGCATGAGTCTAGTCTCACTCACAAGTATAGTTTCCCTAAGGTCTGTCTGCAGATGGTTCCTCCTCGGCGCGTGTATGCAGTCGTCGAGATGGTCCAGATGGTCGGCCAGGCACTCCACCAGCGCGCGCCTGCCCAGCGCCATCACACACTTGATCATGGGCGCCGTGAGTCGCTCCTTAGTGCCCTGCGCGAGGTAGTCGAAGAGGATGCCTTTGCCTGAAGGAAATATAAGGATATTGTGAAATGAAAAGATTGTGTTGAATTTATTTCAGGGACTTGAAAACGAAATAAATTTCGTTCCGTTACCACAACTGTTATCGTATAACGTTCCAAAGTAACGATACTAAAACCTAAAAATATCAATAACGATACAAAAGAAAACGTTATAGAATATCATTTTCGTAGAACAATATTATAAGTAACGTTATAGGTAGGTATCAGTAACATTAAGCTTATCCGCTTGTAATAACGTTACAGGAGAAACGTTACAGATTCATTTGTAACGTTATTCTTCATATCTTTTCGTCATCTTAAAAGTTGAGTATCGAAATGAATAACGTTATTATATCGTTATACTAATAACGATATATTGATAACATTGTTATTGAACAGTTTAAGATGTCGTTCAGTTTGTCAGTATCGTTATAGCCAAGGAATTAATTTTGTTACGATCCTGGTGGAACGGTACAAATTATCGTTACCGGAACTACACGTAGGTAACGTTATTTTTTGTAACTAAATATTTTTTGTTTATGGATTTGGACCTCGCGACTTCGTTCGCGTGAAATTTCTTGTTCCCCCGACCCATTGCATCGCCTGCCCGCGTTATTAGTTCGTTTTGCTCAGCTCCTAAGGGTCCTAGCATGAAGTTAAATAGCCCAAGAATACCTCAAGAATACCTCAAGAATAATACCTCAAGAGAGAGAGAGAGAGAGAGTTTAATACCTCAAGAATTAGGCTATCAAATGCAAAAATATTTCAAATCCGACTGGGCGCTCCAGAGATAAGCGCATTCAAACAAACAAAAAAAAACTCTTCAGCTTTATTATTAGTATTAGTATAGATAGATAAAATTAAAAATCCGTTAAAACAGCAATCTAGCGGAAGTAGACCATTGTTTTGAGTATGTCGCAGCGAGATATTGCGTTTATTTCATGCGAAATCTCCTGCCGCCAATACCTTCAGAGTCCGTTACTGGCTATTGTGAACTTTATTTCCTAGACAAACAAGATTCAAATTCCTCTAATTCACATAGCATGTCGATAATTTCGACCGGTTTGTGTAGTTTTTATTTTTTTCTGGCTTTGGAATAGTTGGTTTCGACGACTACTAGCAAAGAATCCTGTATAAAGACTATCCCTACAAAACGATTTAAATGTAACAATTAATCGAAATAGAGGTTAAAACTTATTCATATTATAAATAACAGTGTACCTATTGTAATAAACGAGGGCCAGGTACGTGTGATTTTTGTGAGTATTGCGACCATTTTCTCCGCGAGTGATCCATTACCAAGTATGTTCGATACCATCACTGGAAATAACCTCTGGAACTGAAACAACACATTGACAATTAATAAACAGCTAGCTTAGTCATTACTCATGTATTATTATTATTTTATATAATGCTTACTCTTAGGACAAGTGCCACTTCGAAAAGCTTATTATATCCAGTAGTGCAAAAGGTGGACTTAAAATTTAAAGATCTACTACCTTTACACTTACAAAATAACTTGATAATTTTTCCAAACCGGATGGGTTTGAATAAATAATCTTTAGTCCTATAGAAGTCATCCGTGACAGCGGCGCGCCGCTGTCACGGATGACTTCTATAGGACTTAGGCAAATGCGACGCCGCGGCGTCGCATTTGCAATAAAATGAGAGAAACTGACACAAGTCTACCAAATTCGTAACAAAAACAGTTCGATCAGTTTAAACTGACGCAGGATGGACAGTTTAGTCTGGCCTCTCAAATTGACCAAAATTCAGAATCATTTAGGAATTCTAATAATGTAGTTTTAGGAAAGGAAATCAGGATAATTCTATATGCTCTTGAACAGTCAAGATCCTATTTTAATTAGCCAGAACTATCCTCATAACTTACCTACCTCAAAAACTTCTAAATTAAATATTGGAATCTTATTTATGTGACCACAAACCACCATAATTAATTAGACTCACCTGTTGTTGTATATTGGTATCCAAGCTACAAGGATTAGAACAGAGAGCATCAACCATATCCAACACGTTAGACTGCAGAGGTTTCTTAGCTGGGACGTTGAGAGCGTTCAGATTGTCATCGTTCAGCACTAGGACAGCCAAGTTGAACAGGTTTGGAAATATAGGACCTATGCGGGTGTTCGTTGTCAAGTCTTCCACTGCAAGCTCTTTTGGTTTCTTCCGGAGGTTTAGTATGGCTGTAAATGTAGTTGATTTATGTTTACAGTTTGTATAACCTCTATACGAAAAAGAAATCTGCTGTTCCCTACATTTTGACGAGTTATGCGAACATAAATGTAGGGAACAGCTGTTTTTTTTTTTTGCGATTTCATGTTTGTTCCCATAGTAAAAGTTGTTCATATTGATGAGTACAATGACCTCTTAAGAGGTTTTGGGTTAATGGTTTTGCACCCTGTACAAATAAAAATTAAATGCTGTTCGCTGGTAAGTTTTTCTACAAAACTTTTGTAGGTATTCTTTGGACAGGACAACACCTGTTGGGTTAGCTAGTCTTGTATAAGATTATTAAAAATGAGTACTCAAAATCGCTCAATCGAATCATTCAAAACCATTACTTAATAATTTTTAATGATATTTAACTAACAATATTGGATGCCTGCTAATGCTAAAATAGTGCATAAATAGAATTTTATAAAATATTTTCAACTGAAACAGCCCACCAATCATATAAACAAATCTGATTCTTTATATTTATTATACTTAGCACATAAAATTAATATTGAATGAAAATGTAAAACAATACATAATCCATACTAATCTACGAATATTATAAATGCAAAAGTGTGTCTGTCTGTTACCTCTTCACGCTTAAACCCCTGAACCAATTTAGATAAAATTTAGTATAGATATAGCCTGAGTCCTGGGAAAGGACATAGGGTAGTTTTTATCCCGATATTCCCACGGGATCGAAACTTACGCGGGTGAAACCGCGGGGCGCTGCTAGTTTTACAAAAAGCCATGAGTTGTAGTATCTTCAAACAATGTATTATATAATTTTCTACTTCAACATACCACAATAACCGAAAAAAACATACCTCTAGCCACTTTGGTATAGTAATTCTGCAGATTTACGCTTATGTTACTGGCATTGTTGAGGCTCTTATCATCTGTGATCCATTCGACTGACACAGTGGCTGTTGTGCCATACACATAGCTCTGAGGTGTCAGTGCAAACTCTGTCACGTTCAGCCAGTTGTCCTGCAATGGAGAAATACCCCTGTATAGCAAGTTTCTTAAATATTTGAATCATACAATTCACGCCCACTAATATGGCTCATCGTACTTAAGAGTAAACTAGTCGCGAGCTCGAACTCACTGGTGATCATGGCCAAAAAGCACGCTGTCTCACCTGTCTTCGTGTCCGACAGAGCTAGTATCAGTGATGAGCAGTTAGGCGCTAGTCTACACGAACAAAGTCTAGTTCTCACGCACAAAAACACCGTTCAAACTGATAGGCGCGTAAAAAAATTCGGAAAGTGCTTCGGAAAATCGAGTTTTATGAAAAACCACTGCATAAATCAATTACGAATAGTTTATTGAACTCTTCGATAACTGAGCTTTGTCGGTACGGACTTGGTTTTGAAGATTTTATAGTTCTTTTATTACTTATTTACATCCAAAGTTACGTTAAAAATAGCAAAAAAAACGAATGTTTGTTGCCTCATAACTTTTTAATGGCTTTTATTTTACTATTCTGTTTCCGTACAGACAACATTAATAATAAAACAAAACGATATCAAATTAACTTTGAATGCACAATGGCGCCGATGCCCTTGTTCACAAACTAAACTAATTTTAAGTTCAGTACATCTTTTTCTTTCTATTTCATTATGAAAAGGACAGAAGATAAATATTAGTTTAGTCCTGTCAAATTAGACAGCGCCTAACGTAAATTGACGTATTTTTAGTAGCCATGTTTTTAATCACGTCTAAACTTGCTATGGAGTATCTTAATTTGACAGGACTAAACTAATATTTATCTTCTGTCCTTGTCTTAATGAAATAGAAAGAAAAAGATACCTGCGGTGCGATTCTGTAAAAATCTCACCGTGAAAACTTAGACGGAGGTTACACGTTCATTCTGATGTCAGTTCAGTCTATGATTTATGTCAGAATGACGGGAAACTGATTGTGTAACACGTAGACTGATGGAATGATGGTCCAGAATGATGATTATTTAAATATTTTAATAATTTTTGTCAGTCTGGTCAGACTGATGCCAGAATGAACGTGTGTTTATTAGCTATCAGTCTGATGTCAGTCACTGCTTAGACAGCGATGTCGCGAGTCGCACGACATGTCGCTGCCTGCGCCGACTCCCTCGCCGCCGCGCCGCTCCCGACGTCCCCATCTCTACCATTAGCCCCGGAGAAAGAATTTATTCTTACATTAGGAAATGTTACCTATTCTTTGGAATAAAACGAATAAAAAAAATTAAATTAAATTCTTTAATTCGATAATAATCAGCATAGTCATCTTCTTCTCCTGTGTCTAAATATTCGGAAACAATATAAATATGACATTAATTTACCAGTTATTAACAATATGATGTAATATAAAAGTACATACCTATGTTACTGCTATTCGTGTGTACAATCAGTTACCGCCAGCAATATATGTACTAACACTAGTTTGTAAGATGTTTATGTCTTTACTATATTATTATTATTAAAGAATTAAATGGAAATATGTTTAAAAATAAATTGAAGAAAATGTTAATTGATAACGTATTTTATAATCTGCATTAGGGATGTGACAGTATACATAAAAAATCGATTATTAATGAATCGATTATTTTGCCTAGTAATAAAATCGATTAAAAAATAATCGATTTTTTCCTTTTTTTTTGATAGATTAAATTAAACGCCTGAAATAACGATAATCACTATCACAGCACTCAGTTTTATTAACCCGTCGCATGAAATTCTATTGTTATCTGTACATACCCTGTACACGCGACATGCGAAGGGTTAA
Organism: Oligia fasciuncula; assembly: GCA_963082905.1. Classification (NCBI taxonomy): domain Eukaryota; kingdom Metazoa; phylum Arthropoda; class Insecta; order Lepidoptera; family Noctuidae; genus Oligia; species Oligia fasciuncula. The sequence continues at coordinate 5,481,415 of OY720395.1, read as the reverse complement.
TAATAATAATATCAACAAGCGAAACATTAATTTTACACAAAAAAGGTTTTTTTTTTAATTTCTCCTTTCGCAGGAAGAAATTTCTTAGGGTGAATGGATAGTAGTAGACCGCGAAATTCAAATTTTCTTAAGTTTTTTGCAATTTGCAGGTCAGTGTCAGGTTGTATCTTGATCAAAATATTATTCGCGACAATAACAGGTACATATTTAGAGAATTTTAATCCTAAGAATCATTAATACATCTTTCTAAGTTAAAGTTTTGCGCGACCGTAACAAATATGTATTTACAGAATAAAATTATTATAATCATTAAAGTCATCAACACAACTCTCTAAGACCATGTAATCCCCAAGAATGACTATTTCATGAAATCTTGACATTTGGGGATTATACTAACTTAACAAGTTGTATTACTGATTGTAATGATTATAATTCTGTAAATACATATTTGTTACGACCGCGAATCATATTTTAATCAACGTACAACTTAATACCGACCAGCAAATTGTAAAAAACGTAAGAAAATTTGAATATCGCGGGCCACCTTAGCGCTTCCCCCTTAAGATACAATATCGCTCGCCATACAATTCAATGGACCATTACACACGACGAAGATAATATTATTTATTTCATATTTATGGGGATTACAAAAGGATTACAAAGATAAAATATTATAGTATCTTAGCCGTGTGGAGCGCCCTTTTGCGTCATTCATTTATTAGTTAGTGGTACACTTCGCGGTACTTTGCGGCTTCGCGCTCCTGACTAAAAAGCTGTGTTGCGCGGCCGTTCTAAATTCTAGGTGAAAAAAATCGGCAGTGAATAAGAAATCGATTTTTTATTAATCGATTTTTTGTAATATGTAAATCGATTATAAAAATCGATTTTTATAGAAAAAAAATCAATTATTAATCGATTTTTTCTATAATCGATTATTTTTTCACATCCCTAATCTGCATGAGTTTTTTGATAAAAAATAGAATTTGTAAGTACCCAATTTCTTATTACTATTGCATATCTGACTCGGGTAGACTTGAAACTTGCTTGAAACAAACAAAAAAATATGTATAAGAACTTTATGTACACAGTTATGCAATAAATATATCTTTATCTGTCTCATATCTCATTCAGTAAATTTAAGTGAATTTATGGTCTTTTCATTAGCCACTTTTTATACCACCGCTTTCTTTTTCTACTAATATATATATAATAATATTACTATATTAGTCCTGTCTACGAAGGCAACGGGAGCATATTATTTTTCTTGTTAAAATCCATACCAAATGCATAAGCGTGTTATCGCGTAGAAGTTTTCGGTTAGACTGATCGTCAGTCTGACTTACCGTGTAATACCGCGCGTCATTCCATCATTCTGCCATCATTCTAGACGTGATCAAGGTCACAGACTGAACTGACATCAGAATGAACGTGTAACCTCCGTCTTAGGTGAAGTGAGCGTGGAGTGAACTGTCAATAGTGTCCATTCCTCCTAGCAAAAACAAACTCACTTCACCTAAGTTTTCACGGTGAGATTTTTACAGAATCGATCGGCTGAACTTAAATTTAGTTTAGTTTGTGAACAAGGGAATCGGCGCCAATGTCAAACAGTGGAGTAATACTCTCCCGAAATTTGTATGGAAAAAATATCGACTAATGGCACCTTAAGAAAAGAAAAATAATTATTATTTGACCCAGATGCACACTAGATTTTTATTACACATCTAGATTTCTGCCTGGATGATGGCTCGCACATAACTCACACATAACTGGCGAAATGTGGGGCACTATAGGTACACCCCTGCCTAAACCTTCGGGGAATACAGGCGTGGTGTTATGTTAGCAAAAAAAAAGCAGACATAACTTAGTTTCGTACACCATCAACTGGCATCAGAACACCATGTCTAGCGGGCCCCACCTCCACCAAGCTCGGCAAATCCCACGACCACACATCCTGAGGGGGCCCTGAACGGATTTCGATAAAATTTGGCAGAGAGATAGATCTCTTTGCCAAATTTAAGAGTAGTTTGTGCCTCACAGCTGTGCTAAATAAGCCCAGTGCAGCATAATGCCAAATAAGCCCAGTGCAGCATAATGCCAAATAAGCCCAGTGCAGCATAATGCCAGACAACTACAGCTGCTTGATGTTGGTTTTCAACTGAACCTTATGTGATGAGGATGTTTTATGGATGGAAAGTTATTTGATTTCTCCAATAGATACGTCATGATGTCCATCCGCACTGAGCCCGCATGGTAGATTACCATCAACTCCCTCTCGAAGAGAGGAGGCCTATCCCAGCAGTTGGAACATTATAGGCTGATTATGCATATTTGTCCAAATATGCTTCTGCAGTCAACACAGAATGGTGCTAAATATGCCATATTACCACAAATATTGGTATACTCACAATGGGAACACAAAGTTTTTCTTCCCCTAAGGTGGTGTACTGTGTGACACAGGTTCCTACTACTGGACTTGTGTCGGTCAATGTTAACTGCGTGTTCACATCCCAGCTGTCCACAGATGACTTCTTCATCATCTCACTGTGCAAGGCAAGGCTCTGGAAAAATGATAACAAAGTAATAATAACTCACTTCTATCACTGATTTAATTTTATATCTAATTTTAGATTTTAAATAAACTAACAAACTATTAAAACAAACAAATATAATTAACCCAAGCTAATTAAAACTATTACTAAACTAAAATATGGAATCGAAATAGTCCTCCGCATCGCTGTTGGCTGGTAATGTACCCAAGAGACTGCTAGCATTGCCATGTTGTAAGGCAATACTATATTATTTAGTATTAGAAGTTTATCCAGTCATTGTAAATGTTTTTATCCTAAGAAATAAATGAAGAGAGCTACGATTTTAATATTTATTTTGGATCCTACTCATTTCTTTAAATTCATTGCATTGAAATTTTATTTGATGTAATATAGGTTTTACCTGAATTAAATGTATATTATTTTATTATATTTAATACATGAGAATTAAAAGATGACTGCTGAAATATGGGTGAAACTCCTCTGCCTACTGTTTTGAGGTATATAGGTAGGTTTATGATAGTTAAAGCACTAGCTATAACTAAATACACCACTATGTGTATTTAGGAGCTTGCATGTTTTTTTTTTCACCGGTCAAAATGGAGGTGCTTGGGGGGAGGCCTATGTCCAGCAGTGGACGTCTTTCGGCTGAAATGATATATGTTTTTTGTAGGAACAACTAGTTTGAGTCAGCAAGAACAAAGAACTTATTATTTCTGCTCTGCTAGCTGTTGGATAGTCAAGGAAGCATATTGAGTCCTTAGAGTGAAAACCTCGTAAGTGTAAAAGAAGTAACTTTTCAGGAGGAAGAAAGAACAGCGTGGTGTAAAATTTTTGTATGGTCTCTTTAATGTTTTTTTAACTTCAAAAAAGGGGGTTCTGTATTCTTATTAATTAATATGGAAACTCAACACGCTTTTATATCCAGAACCGTTCAATACTATAAGATTGTACGAAATGCATAAAATGCTACTTACGAGGTATTGCATTCTTGAGATTTTCACTCTAAGGCGACGAATTGGACTACAAAGATTAGTAAAATCTATTTAAAAATAACTGTTTTGTTGGGTACTGTCAACATAAATTATTTTGAAGAGTTACCAAAGAGGGAAAAATCAAAAGAGTTGAGTTTATTCTAGGCAATATTTGCCTTTAAAATGAAATGAGACTTATTCTACCTTGTATTCATTCATGTAGTCCATTAGAAGGGTATGCAGTACTCATGGAGCTTCCTTTGCTAACTAGAAGAACTGGCATTACTAAATAATCTATGTAAGCATAAAGTACTTACACTGATAGCCTGCCTGAGTTTATAGCTAACATCCTCAGCCAAGGTGGTGATGGCCTCAGAGTTGACCTCATGCCCTGCCTGCTCTGCCATACAGGCCACAGACTCAGGGCTGACGCCTGCAAACTTGCCTTGCGCCGAGCTGCCATCCTGAATGAAAAAAAACTGTGTTAAGCATTCAAGTAGGTGATGAATGTTGTCCTTGCTACACTTTTATACAAAGTTGGTTCAATCAACCAACTAAAACACTGGCACGAAAGGCCAACAAGTGTTCACACATAGCTCTTTGTGGTTAAGGATATAGCTAAAAGGCGCCAAGTAAAGGGCTACAAGTTATTATTGAGATAACCTCAACTGCGTATATGTTTTACCTTTTCGTTGAGTGGAGGAGTGTCGCACTGACTGGAGCCCCCAGACTCTGATGCTACAGACTTGTTTCTATCACGTTCTCTGCTGCTATTCGCCTTTTTCGAGTGACTTTTATTACTCGAAAGTGAGTTAGACATTTTCATTTGTAACTATCACCTAGTTATGCTCACAACATGGTTTATACGGTTAATGATTCACTTATGATTTATTCTAAACTGTGCCTGTTAAAAAATAAGCAGTCACGTAAACAATTCTTCAAACAAATTGATAAAGAACAGTAACAAGAAATGCGAAGCGCTAACACTATTTCCCCGAAACTGACGATTGCGGGTTGACTTGACTTTGACACCTGACGGACCGTCACTACAGTCAATTGACATTGACAATTTGACAAGCAACTCGGCATGGGTTCATAGACTATATCGAAGCATTTCATAGAGAAACTCTCGAAACTCCGTATTTCCAACCTCCATATTCGGAGCTCTATCTACGCCAATCTCCAAGTATAATAATATAATAATTATATTACATATAGATAATCGCTGCAGAAATGCGACGCAATCATAAATTTATATCATTAATTTACTCATCTCAACATCTTAATACAGGCACTGCTTATTAACATGCACTATTTTAAATGAGAAAGGTGTCTGGGGTAGGAGGGTTGTTGTTGGAATGTTGCTAACCTGTAATAATAATTAGTTCCACTTATTGCCGCGGGACTTCTTTCGTGAGACGGACTCTGATCAATCTACCTATTCTAATGTGATAGAGATAGGTTTGGATGGGATTGTGTAGTAAGTCAAGGTATGCATGTGGGGAAATCCCGAGAGGATACCGTTTATACAGGGTTACTTGTAATTCGACTTTCGACGTTTAACCCTCAGGAGCTGATAGGGGGGCCAAAATATAACAAATTGAACCCCCATATGTATGGCCGAAATTCAATAGTTTTCGAGATATTTTAATTTTAAGGGTTTTTCGATATACTTATTTCCAAATGAAAAAAACTACATATTGAATGGGTACCTACCATTAAAAAATTATATTCTGGCACTTTAATTAAAAGTACGTAATTCAACAAAATAATTAAAATGATGAGATAAATTTTGAAGCGTACCTAAAATAAAAATATTGCTAAGACAGTATTGTTCAATCGTTCATCATTTTAATTATTTTGTTGAATTATGTACCTACTTTTGGTACCCATTCATTATGTAGTTGTAGCGGTATCTACAACGCCACATGCGAACAACGCGTCATACTGGCGTCACGCAAAATCCTGCATCTCACAAGCAAAGTTTACCGCGCAACTAGCATAGATACAACGGCCCGACATGAATCATTGAGCAGTTGCTCGCCAGACACAACACTCGCAAAGACTACAATATAATTTGAACACTCGTCTGGTTGGAGAAGAGGGTCCTCCCTTTTCTATAGAGTATGAGTGAACTCTATACGCCCTTTTCCTCATACCTCTATATAGTCTTTTTTTATTTGGAATGATATAAAAAAAACCCTTACAAATTCAAATAGGTATCTCGAAAAGTATTGAATTTCGGCCATACTTAGAGGGGTCCAACTTCAATTTGTCTATCAGCTCCTGACGGATTTGCGTCGAATTACAAGTAACCCTGTATAAATATGTGCACTATTATGAATTTATGATGTATATTTTACTGTAGTAAACTTTGGTACTTTTTACGTACTATGGTAACTGGATAAGTTACTGGTACGGTCGGCTGCAAAAATGGATGGGCAGTTCAGATTCAAAATCCTATGAATCAAGAAATGACAGTGTTCTTTTTGTCTCTTCAAACAATTTATAATTAATAGTTTCTTTTAAAGAAAATTGTTCCTAATTATTAACCTATTATGTTAAAATTGAATATCAATTTATTAATAGGTAGGTACCTACCTATTAATAAATTGATATTCACACTTGAACTTCAAACGTTCACAGGAAAATAGACATTAGGGTACCCATGGACTTTTGCAGGTGACTGTACATACTGCAACAAGTTTTTTAGGACTGTTCTTTTCTAAGTGAGAGACAGATTGTTATACAGTAAAAGGGTTTAGAAACTAAATAAAAAAACTTGTTTCATTTCATATTTTTGTTTATATTCTCATAAGTAAAAAGAGCATGTGGACATAATTGGGTAGGTAACGTCTTATCAATATTAGACGACGTAATGATCCAAAATAAATTAGCAATGTAGTTTGCTGAAGGCACACAATCCAGGTTTTGCGAGTTAACACCACAACAACCCTATTATATTATAATATAATTAAGTTCTCTCATATCTATGTACATACAAAACGATTTATATCTCTCGACAAACTATCATGTTCATCATTATATTACAATATTTTATTCACGTATCTTCCTGTACAAAAGATTATTGCAATTTTTAGATACAACTAAATTTAAATAAATGAACATCGTGATAAAATATTATTACCAATCATTACGTACTTACTTAAACCTAGCTTTTACAAATATTGGCATAAAATAAAAAAAATATCTATGTTCACATGAGGCACGTTACGATTATCTTTAATTATGTCAACAATACATAACAATTAAGTTCATTTTACTTAAAAATTATGAATAAAATAAATCTGACATAAAAATATTATACTTTAATGTACCATCTCTTACATTACAAAAATATTTCAAAACATGGCAAGTTAACATGTAAGTAACACTAGAGCGAGTGTTGACGACGGGAGGTGTATTGTACGAGTCGAGCACATACACTAGTCTGACTTTTAATTAGCTGCAGTAAAATAACACTTCTTATTGTCATTTCGTTAAATTATGTTGCCACACTATCTCTGCTAGTGATGTGATTGGAACACAATTTACCTATTTTGATTTAACCATAAACAATTAAATATTCTTTGTATTGATCGGATAAAAATATGTGTTGTAGTTTCATTCATAAACTGGGTCAAATCAAATTAGTCAGCGAAACTCAGCAGACGTGATGTGAATCGGTATCTAAACATGATAAAACAAAACAAAATTTTTGATGATAATTTATTTTGGGGTCAACGGCCGCTGGTGATGTTGTTACATCAAGTACGAGTTGAAAAAATCTGTGTTTTGCGTCTGTAAAGTGTACAGAAACAAAACAAACAGATTCTTGAACTGATATTTCATGCAAATACAATACAAACATAAATTATTCACACATACACACACACACATAAGCTGTCATTTTACTGCAGCTAATTTACGCTTTGTGAAATATTATGATGTATAAAAGTCCTATTATCAAAGACTATAATTATAACCACTTGACTGCGCATACAGTGCCCCGACGCTCGCAAACTATTGGCTTTTGGTCGCCTATGTATAGGCTACGGTACTAGTAACTATTTTAGTTGTGTCTAAGTGTTAGACCTCTGTGCACGCTAAATTAATACAATTTTTATAACTTTTTATGCAATTATAACGCATCAAAATGCCAAGTGGTGTGGGAAACATTCCAAGACATCTAGTTACAAAAAGGATGGTATAACTTTTCATCGGTAAGTAAACAGTACGAAAAATTATTTTTTATTTAATCAGATTTATATGAGCCACCGCAGGGGTCTATCTAAAATGGTCGGTAATTAATTAATGAATTGTGCATCTTGCTAATTAGCAAGATAATAGCAGGATACATGTTTTTTTTTGTAATTGATTGATTTTGATTACATATTATTTCTATTTTAATTGAATATTTTTCATAATGTTAAAATCCATTTTATCGATATTGACTATTTTTTCCTAATGAAGTAGAGCAGCCCTAACGATAGGCTACAAGAACTGACCAATTGCAGCCGCGCGTTCTTCCTCGTCCCCCGGCCCGCGGTAGTGAGACGTGTGCTTCGAAGAAATCGGCCTATACACTCTCTAGTGGTTATATTCTCTTTGCCTAATATACATCATGATATTTCACAAAGTTCGTAAAGAACCAAAATATTTGTCTTTCCTTGCAAAAACCGTACACTCGCTGAATAATATCATTTGGACACGGATAAGATTATAAATGGAGCAATATGGTAAGTTCGTGATCGTCATTCATGCAAACACTGATTATTGACTCGACAGTCTTCCATTGCAAACCGGATGCATCCAATAGACATTGCATTTTCCTGTCGAATCTCACTTATTCAGTTTCAATTTCAGTGACAAGTATTCATATGAATACTCCATTTACTTTTTGCTCCATGCATTAAAAAGTAGGAAAGTGAAGTGTCGTGATAGGTGACATACACTTGCCAAGTTTGACGAGTAATCTGTTTTGTGAGGGCGAGTAGAGTAACGTTTAAAAAATAAGACACCCAAACCCGATGAAATAAACGTTTTTCGTGAGGTCAGTCGGAGTCGCTGCCGGATTCGGACAGGCAGAGATCATCGTTGAGTACGTCTGCTGGTAACGCGGCCGCCGGGTTGGGGGGCGCGACGGTACCTGCAAAATAAATTAACGATTAGCGCAAATCCTTCTAAATAAACAATGAAACAGGTTAGGTGATTGAGCTGGTCATCCTAGCGGCTGGTGCTAGAGATTATTCAACACCAAGGTCTTAAAATCCGATCAACTACCGAGGCTAGTCTAGGACGATGTAAAGTAAAAGTATTCTTCGGATACGAAGTCCGAAGATTGCATTGAACGGTCCTGTCACGGTCGCCAAAATCTTTGTTTAAGCACAAGATTGGAATTCCTTTAGTAAAACTCATGAAAAAATTGAAACTTCTATAATTTACTTAATTTTTGAACATTTATAGCGGAGCCGAACAATGAATCAGTGCAAAGTCTTTTCTTCCCGTCTACCCACACAACAATAAAAATAAAATAATTGCATGTAGACGCAAAACACGCGGGTGATGATTTGCCCAAACAAAATGAGCAGGCGCGAACAAGTATCATTGTTACTTTGCTAGAAAGGCCATACGCCATTTTTCCTGTATCACATCCCATCGCTGGTACACAAGCCTTCTATCTAAGAGAGAAAGAAGTGCGGGTTGGTAGATGTCACATGTTTTCGATTTTTTACGTCTTCATCGCATTGGAAAAATTATGACTCCGATACTTCCTCTTCTTAGTACGAATCCTAAGCAATGAATTTTAACAAAGACGCTGCTTTTGTCAGGGTTGTGTTAACGAGCAGATAATATGACGATTCTTATGTTGTCAGCTTCAAGTAGAACGAACCACCTAAACCCGGCCTACTCTAAAGGCCATCAACGAAGATACGAGTTCGTCCGAACGTAGTTCGATACTTCGAAATGAACCCTACTTCCGATTAATTAACCTTTTCGCACGGGTATAAACACATAGGAAATAAGGACAACTGTCAAATCGTGTTGTCATTCGTTGTTTCCCTAAAGGTTCATTAGAAAACCAGCGTCAGACAGCATCTGTCTGGCATTAATGCTGAAATGAACCTTTTTGGCGCAGCCGTGAGGCACGCACTATTGTTGTTGAAACATTATTTTTATTTTGTGTTTCACGAACTGTGTCCAAATAAACTTTTTTTCTTTCTTTCTTTGTTAGTTCGGGCCGCAAACTAATCCTATGTCCTTTTGCAATAGGGAGTAGGAAACGCTCGCTACTTAGGCAGAAACTACGGATTTATGCGGCGTGTGGCGCGTGCGCGGCGTGTGGAGCGTGCGGCGCGTGCGGTAAAATACTGACCATTGGGAATAGGGTGGTGTACGCTGGAATCGTTGTCGTCACTATCACTGCCACTGTCCGAATCACTGCCGCTTTCACTCGATGAACTCGAAGAGCTGTCCTCTTGTTGCGGTGGCTGTATAACATGAAATAACAATGTTGAGTATTAGCAATATGCCAAAATCACCCTTATTTATAAAAAGCGCTGTATCAAATTGTTACTATAGACGTGCGTTTGATTATCTAATCTAAAGTAATATTATAAAGAGAAAAGATTTGATTTTTAGTATGTTTGTTTGTTACGCTTTAACGCTAAGACAGTTGAATGGATTTGGATGAGATTTGGCACATGGGTAGACTATGACCTTGACATGACATGACTTTTTATCCCGATATTTCCACGGGATTGAGACTAATGCGGGTGAAACCTGATTTCATGGATGAGACGGTAACAGATGGGTGTCCATATTTTGTTAACTTCAGCCAACCTATTTGTGTTATTCAAAATGACCCTTTTAGAACTTCATCAGGACCAAAACACGGCTTGTAGAAGTTGCATGAAATGCTTTTACTTTGTCTGTTGTGCTGTATTTTTATTAGATAGACACGAAATCGTTGTTCTCACCTGATGATGCGGTACGGGCGGTTGATACGCATTAGTATTATGGTGCAGCCTCTCCGGCGGCGGCGCCGGCGCAGGCGCAGGGGCCGGCGCAGGCGCGGGCGCGGGCCGCTCGTACGCGCGCGCGTAGCCGTTGTGTGCGGCGTGCGGCGCGTGCGCGGCGTGTGGAGCGTGCGGGGGCGGCGCGTGCGGGGCGTGCGCCGGGGGCGCGGGGGGCGCGGGGGGCGCGGGGGGCGCGGGCGCGGCGGGCGCGGGGCCGCCCAGTGCGTCGTCAAAACCGATCATCGGAAGAGACGCTAGGGTACTGTTGCCGCCGCCTGACCAACTGTGAACATATCATTGAATAAGTTAAAATTATATTGGAGTTTACATTTCTCTTATGAATTTGATATCTGAGGGGCAATTCCCGTAATTTTCAGAAAGTTCACAGTCTGATCTGTCAAAACCTCCTCTAATTTTCAGAAAGTTCACAGTCTGATCTGTCAAAACCTCCTCTAATTTTCAGAAAGTTCACAGTCTGATCTGTCAAAACCTCCTCTAATTTTCAGAAAGTTCACAGTCTGATCTGTCAAAACCTCCTCTAATTTTCAGAAAGTTCACAGTCTGATCTGTCAAAACCTCCTCTAATTTTCAGAAAGTTCACAGTCTGATCTGTCAAAACCTCCTCTAATTTTCAGAAAGTTCACAGTCTGATCTGTCAAAACCTCCTCTAATTTTCAGAAAGTTCACAGTCTGATATGTCAAAACCTCCTCTAATTTTCAGAAAGTTCACAGTCTGATCTGTCAAAACCTCTAATTTCCCGACATGTTTGACAAGTTTCTGACATTGAGATGCTTGCTGAGATGAGATTGTGCCTAGATTTTGAATGTTTTTAATTACGGCAATTAGCCTTCGATAAGAATTATTAATGACTCTTGCGTTTGTAATGGCCCGAGTATAAATGTTTTTCTCTTCCAATCTCCCTTAATAACCACCAAGTTATCATTATCACCTTTTATTCATATCATCCCTACATATTTTTGACATCAGAGGGGCAATTCTCGTAATTATAAAAACGTTCAGTCTGATGTCAGCCTCAATCTGTCAAAAATACCTCTAATTTCCCTACATTTTTGACAGTTTTCCTCATTTGTCGCCAAGATGAGACTGCGATTAGATTTGAACGTTTTAAATTACCAGAATTGTCCTTCTGATCTGCTACATAACATTCATAATTTACAATATTCCTATGTCTTATCAACAATACAGCAGGCTTAGAGCGATTTACATCAATGAAACAATGATACTGAACGCGATCAATACATCTACACCGCGATCAAACGCTGTCAGTGTCATCATTGTTGTGAATTATTGACACTGACAACTCTAGGACCCGCGGGGTAATTACGTACCATACGAACAGTACATTTCAACAACGTCCATTGCCTTATTTACGTTGTTGAGCGGACAAATTTTTCGAACATATGAAGCAATTAATTAGCAATATTCAAAATGTTTCAGGTTGGGATTGATAGTATATCACACAATTATGGTGCCGGTTTAGCGTTCAGTTTCATTGGCGAAATTCGCCCTTAGTCTCCAAACTTTTTTCGTCAATGGAAAAATTCTTCTTATTTACGTCTTTTTTTAATCATTAGTAGTACGCATAAGTTATGAACTTAAAGTCAAAGTATTCATTAGTGCGACTTTTGGTGATATAACAGGTCTTTTTTTTTTTTGCGGATGGGAAATCATCAAAAGGCCCCTCCCGCTCTGGGTGGAGCGGAAGGGAGTGTCAGACTCTTACTGACTAAAACCCACCCGTGTTCCTTCCTAAGCCCTTTATGTTCCGGGCCAGCGGTTACAGATATTTTATAGAAACTCAAAAATCTACCCTTCATACACTATTAATTTAACAATATTAGAAATTAATTAAAACATTATATGAGTATGATACAATTCTAATAAAATTAAAAGTCTGACTTACGGCGCAGCCTGTGGCGGAGAGGTCTTCTGTCGCAGCGGAGACCTGACCAGCGTGGGCGGCGGCTTGGCCATACTGCCGGCCGCGCCGTTGAACCGGGCAGCCGGGTTGTTCGGCTGGGCGGTTCCAGGTACTAGAAATAAAAAGTTATTGTTTGTCAAAAACAATAACTGACGACGTCTGACTGACTGACTGACTGTTGTTGTTTGTTGTTGTTGTCATCTCTATGTGTTTGTTATTCCAGCGTATGGCACTCGTGGGTTGCAGCTGAAAATCAGCGTCAGGTGGTACACCTTGTGTTGTCATTTGACATTATCTGTTATAGGGGCCTTAGGGTCAGTACACACCGAGACGCGACGCGACGCGCAGTTTTAGAGATATACAATTACAGACCTTATCTACTACACTAAAAGGTACACAATTCAGTGTCTACTAGCTACGTCGAACTACGCAGCGCGGCGCCTCACTGAATCGTGTGCCTTTTTAACCGACTTCAAAAAAGGAGGAGGTTCTCAATTCGACGGTGTTTTTTTTTTGTGTGTTTGTTACGCGATTACTCCGCCAAGTGTGGACCGATTTTCAAAATTCTTTTTTTGTTTGAATGGGTATGGTCTCGAGGTGGTCCCATTGTCACCAACTCGGAATCTGATGAGGGAATCCCATGGAAATCGAGAGAAACCCTCAAATTTTATAGGAACACCTATAGCGATTTGGGTATTTTTTATAGTAACTCGTGCATTTGCTTTCGGAAAGCACCATTTGGTGAAGTGGAACTGATGATAAAGACCACAGATGGTTACGATTCGATTAGGTACTTTAATGTGGTTGCTAAGGGTGACTTCTCAGCTCCAGTTCTCCTGGTTCTTACTAATAGAACTCCTCAACAATTAACGTCCCTGCATCGGGAAAAGCAATATTTTGTAAAAGCTATTTTAAATTAGATAAATGATAAATGTAAAAGTTTTTATTATATTTATCTTTTTAGTGGGTCACCACTAAAAAGTGAAAAATAAAAACTTTTTACAAAAAAAAAAACAACCGACTTCCAAAAAACACTACAAAGTGAAAAATAACTTTAATTTCGGAAGTCGGTGGCAAAAAACTAAAATACAGATCCAAAGACACCGACTTCCGAAATTAAAGTTATTTTTCACTTTGTAGTGTTTTTTGGAAGTCGGTTGTTTTTTTTTTTGTAAAAAGTTTTTATTGTGTAGTAGATAAGGTCTGTAAATTGTATTTCTATCTTGAAAACTGCGCGTCGCGTCTCGGTGTGAACTGACCCTTAGTCGCCAGTTCGCCAGCCTTCCTGTCCTGTCTTCTAGTTTTCGTTTCATACCTGGATTAGTGGCACTACGTCTGTTGGTGGCGACGCGCGTGCGTGACGTGGAGCGCTGCGTCGTGTTGGTGAAGTCTGTCGTCACAGGCGTCAGCGGCCGCGGCTTTTGAGACGTTTCTTGTCTGTGAGAAATAATACATAATTATTATTACTTCGTCTATAAGATAATGAAAGGGGAACGTTTAGTTAACACCTTGGTATAAGAATGGCTTGAAGCGGTAATAGGGGCTGTCCATCAATCACGTGAGGCTCGAAAGGGGGGGAGGGGTCCATAAAAAATCACGAAACATCACAAGGGGGAGGGGGGGAGTGGGGGTGTAGTAATATATCACGTGTATTTATTTTTTCGGCAAACGCGCGATATTCAACCGAAAAGCGGCGTTACGTGTATTTATTTTTTCGTCAAACGCGTTGATTCGCTGCTTCGCCGTTGCCAAGTATTAAAAAATAAAATTAAGATTCTTTGTAGGTACTAAAAAAATACACGTGATATAGAGGGGGGGGGAGGGTAGTCTTAAACCTCGCCATGGGGAGGGGGGGTTAAAAAATGCCAAAAAAAACATCACGTGATTAATGAACGGCCCCATAATTCGGCCTGACATTAGCGCGCGAGGTTTTTCTGCAATGAAGCAAAACATGGCTACGTCTAAACAATGTTTGTTTACGCATATCCCTATCTCGTTCCGCCGCAAGGTGATGCGATGACAGGACGACAGGATTGTCTCATGCGCATGTGGGGATCAACGCTTACTTATTATTATTTTCTTGATCTATAAAAATTCAATGATAATATCGAGTACCGGTAGTCGTTAGATATTGGTCAAAAATAAGTTCAAACTACATATAACTGAACTAAACTGTAGTATCTACCTGGACTATTATGATTTAAGCGTGAGTTTTACAGTTTCATCATATTCATGTATCTATGTATGGGTCCCGTTTTTACCCTTTGGGTACGGAACCTTAAAAATTACGCCTAACCCCTTTGATCAATAATAGTACTAGATGAATGATTAGGAACAAAAATAAGTCGCTAAAGTGGCCACGTTTGCACGCACATAAACATTTATATTTCTTTCTACGAACTATAGAAAAAAGTTAAATAATATTAACAACTTCAGATTATTATAAACCTTAACACACTACCATAAAGTTTTACGATTGCAAATGATTAATATTTAAGTCCTTCTGTCATCGAAGCAATAAATTTAAAATGTCACTTGAAAATAAAAAGTCATTTTTATAATAAGTACAAAAATATTTATTCTAAAATGAAACTTAATACCTAAGCAATAAGGTTAAAAACATTTTGTTGACAATTTCGTACTTACTCGAATTTGGAACTAGACGTAGTTCCTGGAATTACATTTCAATGCTTCAATGTTTGTTAGAATAGTTGGCGGCCGCGTTGTCGCAAACATTGGCCAAACAATCATAATATTTGCTAATTGATTTTTTACTATTTAATTGTGTTACTATTTTATGAAAAACATTTAATTATAAAAAGTTACCGAAAAAACGATATCCCTTCCAAAATCTGGGTGTTACGCTTTTGGTATTTACACAACTTTTGAACGCGCACTGAGGCATTTTGACGTCTTAACATTGGCTATGGTTGGACCATACCAATTTGAAATAAGAGCACAAAAGTATTCGTGCTCGTATTTTTCGGGCCGTTTTTGAAGCGCTTATCGGGCATCTAGTACTATTATTGATCGAAGCCTAACCCTGCTTGTGTCTAAATATGTTTACAAAAGCTATCACTACAGTTATTTCTTACTATAATAACAGATTTTGGGTTTTCACAGCACCTTCCTGATTGTATTACACAACGCTTTTATCTTTTTAGAGAATGGTATAAGAGTGACTAATGAAATACTTTTATTTGCCCTGTACTTTCTAGCCGCATATTTGTGACGTAATCGCAACTATACAGAGCAGAAGAACAAACGGTGCCAACACGGGGATTATTTCCGATTGACAGAAATGCAACATTCTTATATGGAGAATCTAGTTCAATAGCCATAAATACTAGTTTTACGAATGAAATTGCCAAGTCGCCAGTCTCCCGAAGAGACTTTAGTCCATCAGTACGTGCATCTACGAATAAGTAATTTGTCAACAAAAGACTTAAGTATACAAAAAAAGTAATTTAAAAATAATTAAACCCACTTCAAAAAGAAAAAGAAATTAACTCAAAATTATGAAATAACTTTAATTTCGGAAGTCGGTGTCTTTGGGATCTGTATTTTATAGTATTAGTTTTTTGCCAGCGACTGGCAGTGACTGCATAGTGTGCGTTTTATACAAGACTTGAAATTTGTCTCATTCAGTTGAAGAATGTGGGGAGGTATTTTATTATAACATTTTAAACAGTACCCCATAAAAGATGAATCTACTTTAGCCAGTCTGAAACCTGGTTGAACTAATAGGTCCCTATTTCTAGTACTATAATTATGTCTTTCACCACTTTTACTAAAAAGATGTAAGTTTTTCCTTACATACATGTTTTCGTAGATATATTGACAAGGCACCGTCGTGATGTTAATTTCCTTAAACAGTTCCCTTAGAGAATGGCGCCTGCAGAGATTATATTATATAGCTCTGATGGCTCTTTTCTGCAGAATAAAAATAGAATCGATGTCTGCAGCCCGTCCCCAAAGTAAAATACCTACCTATACATATGTTAATCCAGGGTGTCAGCTACCTCCATACCAAATTTTATCAAAATTGGTCCAGCCGTTTGAGCGTGAAGAAGTAACAAACATATAAACACACACTCACAAACTTTCGCCTTTATAATATTAGTGTGATTATTATGATACTGACCTTGTCTTTTTAACTTGAATATTACTAGAGAGCTTCTCCAGTGTAATCTCGCCGGTAACTCTGTCTATGATGAGTACACATTCCTTTGTGTACGGCCTCTGGTTGCCTTTGAAAACGGTCTGCGGGACCCCGGCGCCGTCTGTCGGAAAAAAATAATAAAAATTAGTTTAGATAGAAGAATTTATAAGGGAAAGGACGTAAAGACCTCTGCACTAGAAGAATTACATAATATAATAGAATACACGGTCATGAAAAAAACCGATCAAGTGCAAGACAGACTCGCGCGCCGAGGGTTCCATTCCATAGGTACAAATTTGTAGCTATGTAAATAGTTTATCAGGGGTTTTTTACGGTTTTCGGATTTTTTTTCTTTATTTGTGCTACATGACCTTGCTTCTTGCCAAATTTCATGATTCTAGGTCAACGGGAAGTACCCTATACATTTTGATTCCCTTGAGAGTGTTGAAAAATACGTTATTTGCGGCCGTATCTTTTTTTTCATTAACTTAGAAGTTTGATTTTTTCACAGCTTCGAGGGACCGCAGACCTGAGTATACGGCTTTAATTTCAACTCGGTACCACTGTCTTGACAGACAGACAGACGGACAACAAAGTGGGGACAACAAGTCGTATAGGGGTTCCGTTTTTCCTTTTGAGGTACGGAACCCTAATAAAGACGTGTGATACAGGCACAGCATTATATTTTTCTTCTCTTATTATGTAAGCGGCGAAAATTAGCCCTACTGGCAAAGTAAGTTTCGTGACTTATGTCAACAGTCCTGGTGAATTTATAATACATTATAGTCTTCATTTTAGTTTTCCTCCTTTATTTGCAATGAACTCATTGTAACAATGGAACTTTGTGGAAAAACCAAAAAGTTGTTGGAAAATCCCGAAATACAATGCCAAGGATCATGGTTTTCACAGCTCAGGTTTTTCGACATAAAGGATAATAGCACTGTTTCCACTGTTGGGAACACAGGGAAGTAAGCTGGATGGATTTAGATGTCACATATATTATTGTCTTGATTGTACGGACATGCCGGTTTCCTCAAACAAAGGATATTATATTATAATTATATCTGTTTGCTGTCAAAGCTAATATTAGCAGGATTTCTATTTCCGATACCAAAAACGATTGTTTTTTAAATTATTGCTGTTCAATAAGCATGCTGTTACTAAACTCCGTTAAATTGATCATAGAAAACAATATAGCTATGCAGATCAATACTAAGGAAAACTTCAAACCAAAGTGTTACTATTTATAAACCTGTGGGGTAATTGCGTAACACAATAACCGTAGGAATGGCTTTAATTTTGACAGTTTACCAACATTCATTCCGTTATTTACGTTGTGAGCAGACAATTTTTTCGAACATAACATAACATTGCATATTAGCAATATCCTTCAAAATGATTCATATTGTGATTGATAGCGTGGTACAGTCACGAGCATAAGTATGTATACACTTGGCTTTATTCAAAGACGATTTCTCCTTCAGTTTTGTATGAAATTTTATGTTAGTACGAACAAAGTATTTTCGAACCCATAGGTTATTTCACGAAAAAATCGTGATTGAAAGTTGCCAAGTGTTGACTTTTAGTGCTCGTGACTGTACACGATTAGGGTGCTGCGTGGCGGTAATCTAATCCATACTAATATTATTGGACGGCACGGTTGGCGCAGTGGTCGCGGGTTCGATTCCCGCACGGAACAAATATTTGTATAACCTACAAGTAGTTGTTCCGGGTCTGGCTGTTTGTGTATGTGAGTTTAAATGTTTGTAAACGCACCCACAATACAGGAGAAATTCCTAGTGTGGGGGGGCAATGTTTAAAAAAAAAATATATAAATGCGAAAGTGTGTCTGTCTGTTACCTCTTCACGTTTAAACCGCTGAAACGATTTAGATGAAATTTGGTATAAGAAATAGTTCGAGTTCCGGGAAAGGACATAGGATACATTTTATCCCGATGTTACCTCAGGATCGAAACTTATGCAGATGAAACCGCGGGGCGCAGCTAGTCGCTAATAAAAGGCACTAGTGCACATAAAATCTTAAATATATAAAACTCAAAGTTGACTGACTGACTTAGTGATCTATCAACGCACAGCCCAAACCACTGGAGGGATCGGGCTGAAATTTGGCATGCAGGTAGATGTTATGACGTAGGCATCCGCTAAGAAAGGATTTTTCGAAATTCCACCCCTAAGAGGGTGAATGGGGGGAGGGTGAAATTTCACGCGGACGAAGTCGCGGGCGCAAGCTAGTTAAGTACTAAAATTAGATATTTTTTTAAGCCAGCAACTACAGAAATAAGGTAAGAATATAAAAAAAAACAGTGGTCAGCTGTTTCTTCAGTATTTATTGCCTAGTTTCAGAAAACCAGATGAGTACCTACTAATAATGCTAATGTGTTTCATTCGTTGTAAGTATAGGGCGCTGCCCCATTTATCAAGATTTCAGAATGATCTAGAATAATTGCCACGAAACTTACGAATGCTACATAAAAATTAAAAATAAGTATCTCTGAGATGAAAATAGTTTAATAGTATAAGTTCGGATTTGGATGAGAAAAAAATATACGCGTCGACTTGAGAACCTCCTCCGTTTTTTCGTCGGTTAAATAGTTTATTGCCTAGGTACAGTTCGCGTCAAATAACTTTGCCGTTTTGAAGCTAGGCGCGCATGCGCGCTGCTGTTTTATTTATTCATAATATTAAGGGCCCCTTTTCCCGAAACTTTAGGCATTTTACGCGCTGAGTCGGCTTGCGCCCGCGTTGCACAGGAGCCGTCGCGGTATGAACTCCGGTGACCTATGGCGGCGGACGAGCACGCCACAGTACAAATAAATCAGTAGTACAAATATTACACTAGTTTACAAATTTTTATTTTTTTTCGTTCACAGGACAAAACCGTTGGATTTGTTTTGTGACTACCTTCTAATCTGTAAAAATAAATGTAAAATGTTTTTATCAAGTCTGGTTTTTTTATAACATTCACAAGAAGTTTTGGCTTAATCTGGTTACGTAGTGATCAATTAATTGTCTTAAACTCAAAAAGGAAACATCTAATGAAATTCTATTTTTACCGACTTCACAAAAAGGAGGAGGTACTATGTTCGGGTGATTGTATGTTTTTTTTTTTTTGTATGTTTGTTCATCGAATACTCCGCCAATTGTCGACGGATTTTCAAAATTCTTTTTTTGTTCGAAAGTAGATAGTTTTGAGGTGGTCCCATTGTCACCAAGTTAGGATCTGATGATGGGATCTTATAGAAATCGAGGGCAACCCTCAAATTTTATAGGCTCACTTATTGTTTTTCGCATATTTTATGAAGTATCTTGTGTATTTGTGTATGGTTGTCACCATCTCAGGTAGCTGGGCTGATGATGGAAGCTACAACTCCTTAACAGTAAGAAGTTACTCGAACAGGCAAGGACTGTTTTAGTAAATTGTTTTGATGTTTGATAGGGCATTTGCCACATTTGGTCTCATGATCATCAAGTCATGACCTGATGCTGCAGTCAGGATAGTCTGCAGAGTACCTAACTTCTCGACAAGTAACAGCAGATACATCGTGTTTAGGCTCATTGAAAAGGGCTCGATGTGTGGATAAACATACTGTTACTGAGAAACACCGAAGACCTGCCGGTCGATTCTGTAAAAATCTCACCGTGGAAACTCAAGTGAAGTGAGTTTGTTTTTGCTAGGAATTGACACTATTGACATCTCACTCCACGCTCACTTCACCTATGTTTTCACGGTGAGATTTTTACAGAATCGACCGGCTGATGCTGAAGCCAGGAGCATCAGAAAAAGTACAAACCTTGAAATTACAGCACCGTACTCGTATTTGGGCTCATTTTAAACAGGACTAATTTTAAGTTCAATGCAATGTTGACATAAGTCTGGCCTGATGCTGCAGCCAGGATTATCAGCATCTAGTCTAAAAACTAATAAAAGGAGAACTCCTCAACAATTAACGTCCCTGCATCGAGAAAAGGAATATTTTATAAAAAGGCGATGGGCAAGTTGACATTATTCTATTGTAACTTAGATAAATTATAAATAGACCCACTAAAAAGCGAGAAATAAAAACTTTTTAACAAAAAAAAAACCGACTTCCAAAAAAAACACTACAAACTGAAAAATAACTTTAATTTCGGAAGTCGGTGGCAAAAACTAAAATACTGATCCCTAAGACACCGACTTCCGAAATTAAAGTTATTTTTCAGTTTGTAGTGTTTTTTGTTGAAAATGTTTTTCAGACAGTGCAAATTAGATCATAACATTTTTTGTTTTATTTACAAGAAAAATATGTAGTAAAAAAAACAGATCGGTTACAGAAGCTATAAAAATGGATGCACTACTTTATTTAACTTCAACTTTCGGTAGCAAATTTTAATAAAAAGGGTTTTTCAAGTAGTAGATGAAAAGTACTAACAAATTCGGTAGCAAGAAATAAAAAATACGTGCAATTTAGATTGTCAATTTTGTGGCAAGACCTAACAAATCACGAAACTAGCTGTTATTTTTGCCTAACTAAATATGTAGCCTTTAAAAACCAGAACAAGTGGTGTTACATACAATATAATGATGACCCATGGGTCAAAGAGTGTGGTACTTAAGATAGAAACACGTTTGTATGATACAACTACATACAGAAAGCATGGCTAATAGAAATATCTATTCCTAGACAGCTCGTTTCGCCGAAAACTTTGTTGATAGAAAACATTGTTCGTAGATATCTCGGTTCATAAGAAGCACTTTTGACAGAGATCTCTGTTCATAGATAGCATTTCTTGTCGGAAACTTTGTTCATAGAAACCACTGTTTCACCTTGGTTCACAGAAAGCACCTTTGGTTCACGGAAACCAATTAGATCATTATTTTTTAAGTAAGCTGTATTCCTATTCACTCGCTCTTGCATCATATGTCGACGGAGCCCCGCTCGGCAGGGCTCCTATTTCTGTGTAAAGGGTTTAAAGTAACCAAACCGAACCTCGGGGTGCCCTTCGCTCGCTCTTGCATCCTATGTTGCGCTTTTTTAACCAAGGGAAACAGTGGTTTCTATGAACAAAGTTTACGGCAAGAAGTGCTATCTATGAAAAGAGATCTCTGTCAACAGTCCTTCCTATGAACCGTGATATCTACGGACAATGTTGTCTATCAACAAAGTTTTCGGCGAAACGTGCTGTCTAGGAATAGAGATTTCTATTAGCTGTGCTATCTGTATGTAGTCGTATCGTACAAGCGTGTTTCTATCTTAGGTTCCACACCGTGGGTCAAATCCTATGCTACATTCGAAAAGAATGCCTTACCCGATGTTGCCTAATAGTTTCAGTCAATAAAACGAAGCAAAACCCACAGAATTGGAGACAGAACCTAAGACCCCATTTCGAGCCAGATGTATGATTTTGATTTCGAAGGATCTGAATTGAAGGATGGCAAAGTCAAAGTCAAAGTCAAGATTTCTGGTATAAAAAAAAAGTTAGCAGATTACTGTTGGTCTAATTTAAGAGATACTGATACAAATCTGAATTAAAACAGAGTAAAATTTGCAATATGTAATACTTTCACTAAATGGTAATCTTAAAATTAACAAAAAAAAAGTAAAAACTTTGAAAACTAGACGATCTAATTTTTTTCTACTTCAGAATCTCATTAAGCATTTTATCCTCTATGCAAACACATGGTTTTCATCTCATGAACAAAAACGCTGTAAACTAGTGTTATTGGCGTTGGCGACAGACACATAAATTCATAAGATTTAACGTGGGAGATAAAAAATTAAATTAAAAATTTTAAAAACCCCCGACAAAAATAAAATTAAGGAATCCCTACAAAAAGCACGACATAAAAAAATCACACACACACACACGTTAAACTTAGAACACCCCGTCGTTTTTGCGTCGGGGGTTAAAAATTAGATAGGAAGCATTGTATAGTGTTTCTTAAGTTCGTGGTTCTCTTTGTGCTCTTTTTGAAGGTTTCACTTCTACCACGTGTGAATTGCACACATGTTTTTTTTCATACACTTTCAAATTTCCACGCGAACGAAGTCGCGGGCAACAGCTAGTAAATAAATAAATATCGTTGGCTTGTGTCGTGGACACCAGGTAGTTGATATAATAAATATATACTTTTTTTGTAAATACATAGGTACCTACTTCTTATGTACAAACATCCATGACTCAGAAACAAAATAATGTCCATGCTCATCACACAAACATTTGCCCCTACCGAGATTCGAACCCGGACCCTAAGATCGTAAGGCGGCCTCACTACCGCTGCGCCATTCGGATCGTCAGTTTATGTAAAAATATGTAAAGGTGAATGTTTCCATTAAAAATATTAAAGATTTAAAACTCTAGTCATACTGACTTCGCTAGTCTGTGTAGAGAACCACAAGTTTTCTTCACTTCAGATGCCCTTTATTTCTTAATTTTGTTTTTTTTATTTGCCATTTTAATTACTTCTAATACAACACGTTTTTACTCAGGTAAGTAGGCACTATTACGCGCGCGAAGACGATAATGTGGTTGCGAGCAAAAATTGCATAGGTCCTCCCTCGATGACGTCCGGCAGGACACTGGCGCGTAGGGACACGAAAAAAGTATCGATACTTTGTGGTATCGATACATTTCCATTCGATACCGATACTTTTGTACTCGATACTTTGTATTCGATGCTTTTACTCAATGAGTAAGTACATTTTGGCAGGTATCGTATCGAATAAGAAATTAAGTTTTAAATGGGTAATCTTAGAAATTACCCATTTAAAACTTGCGATCTTTACGGCTTATGTTTATGGTTATGGCAACGCCATCTAGTTCACTCGTTCTAAACCTTCTAAAACATTACATCGATCTTTGCACGAAATCGTTCTTTCCGTTCACAGTTAAATTCTTAACCTTTCCTTCATTCATTTACTACACTAATCCATCACTCATTCACTCACTCGTTCAACGTTGTCATTTAATTTTATCGTATTCGGCGGTATTCGTTATTTCGTTTCGCGCTTTGTTTTTCTACTATATTAATACGGTTGATCATTATTTTGCTTGACTATTATTTGATTTATTCAAGTGTAATCTAAAAGTACTCACTATTATTCTGTGCTGTGTAACTATATTGTCTATCGATATTTGAGTCATTAGAAGAATGCCGCCTACTAAAAGTGAACTTTGGCAGTATTTTGTCAAGATTGACAACAACGAAGTGAAATGATTTGAAATGATTTTGATTTGATTTTATTTTGTAAGTAAGTAGGTTTGTACAAACACTTTTACACGTCAGTCATGTTTTTTATAACTAGATGAAGTCGGCGTTTCCTATCTGACTACTCTGAGAAGAAAGGCCGAAACAAACTCAGAGGTCACAGTCTCTTTTAAAGTCCAGACATAATCTTGGTCAGGTTATATGAAGACCATGTAGATCGATGTCTGAGGTGGTCTTTTGAGGAAAGAACCACACAGATTGAGAGGACCTGTCCAGTCAGTGCACGCATTTGTCAAAAATCGTGCAGCTCAACTCAAGACTTAAGGAGCTCAACGATTCGACGAACAATACCAAAGAAAGGACATTTGGGTAGGCCACATAAATTACTCAAACTGCCAGACCATGATAAAAAAAAACAGAACAGAGAGAATAATAAAAAAAAAAAATATAAGTATGTAAAATGACCCACATCGTCTTCACATTCACAATGAAAAAATAATATAATACTTTACAAAGTAAGCAAATGTCATTGTTTAAAAAAAAAAAATATTCATCAATGTCAATGTGTATATAAAAAAGAAAAAAATCATTCAAAATGCAGAAATTGGAAGCAGCTCAATCCCAAGCCTTTTTGTCCTCAATATAATCTTTAACGGTATAAAACGGTTTATTTAAAAAAATTCTTTTGTTTTTATAATTTTAATGAAATTCTTGTTTTTAATTATTTTAATTTATATTCCTATAGGTAATTAATTTAAAGAAGTATAAGATTTTTTATTAATTTTGATTTTATATAATTCAGTGATTTAATTTTAGTTATAATAGTATAATTGTGGCAAGTATTTTTAATCTTTGGTTACTAACATAATTTTTAAGTATACTAACATAAATATGGATCACTGTGTCTGAATTAAAATAAATAATAATAAAAGGCTTTCTGGCACAACTTACGTTTAATGAAAGATTTGAATTTATTAAGGCTTAGATCTTGAACGTGGCTTGGTAGTTTATTGTAAAAGCGTATACATTGGCATCTGAACGAGCCACCTATTTTCTTGAGCCTGGTTGTAGGTACAACATATTTGTGTTTGTTTCTAGTATTTATATTATGGATATCACTGTATTTTTTAAACAATTTTATATTTTTATGGGCATATAAAAGATTTTCATAAATGTACTGAGAAGGCACAGTCATTACATTAATCTCTTTAAATTTGTCTCTGAGAGAGTGTCTCGGACTTAATTTATAAATTGATCGAACAGCTCGCTTCTGCAAAACAAAGATAGTCTGAATATCGGCGGCATTTCCCCACAATAGAATACCGTACGACATTACACTATGAAAATAGCTAAAGTACACTAAACGGGCAGTCTCTATATCAGTTAAATTTCGAATTTTTCTAACAGCGTATGCTGCAGAACTTAGCTTTTTTGACAATTTATCTATATGTGGACCCCACTGAAGCTTAGCATCCAAAGTTATGCCCAAGAATACTGTGTTGTCTTCAGGATTCAATTCCTCGCCCTTTATCAACACATTAGTTTTCACCTGCCTTACGTGGGGTAGCGTAAACTTAATGCATTTGGTTTTCTTCTCGTTTAGAAGCAAATTATTAACATTGAACCAGTGGACTACTTTCGAGATCGCGCTATTTACATCGTCAGTAACCAACTGCTGACGTTTAAGTTTAAACAAAAGAGAAGTGTCATCTGCAAACAACACTATATCATGATGATCCTTTATGAGGTACGGCAAGTCATTAATATAAATGAGAAACAAGAAAGGACCAAGAATTGAGCCCTGTGGGACTCCCATTGTTACTATAGATCCGGGTGATCTTTTTCCATTAACGTCAACGCTCTGAATCCTTTTACTCAAGTATGAAATAAGAAGATCCAGAGCAGTGTTTCGGATCCCGTAGTGGCGGAGTTTCCTGATTAACGTTTCGTGAAGAACGCAATCGAATGCCTTGGACAAATCACAAAAGATGCCCAAGGCATCGCATTTATCTTCCCATGCATTATAAATATGTCCTAATAGTTCAACGCCGGCATCAGTAGTTGAACGACCCCTTGTAAAACCAAACTGTTTGCTATGTAATAATTTATGTTTATTAAAAAATCTTTGCATTTGGTCTAAAATTAATTTCTCAAAAATTTTACTAAAGGTAGGTAGTACAGAAATAGGTCTATAATTTGTGGGGTCTGATGTACTACCTGATTTAAACAAAGGTATTATTTTACTATTTTTCATAAGGTCAGGAAACTCCCCATTGTCAATACAACTATTAAAGATAATAGCTAGAGTAGGCGCTACAATGTCAATAATAGACTTGGCTACTTCTACAGAATTACCCCACAGATCTGCAGTCTTTTTTACATTTAAAGTGTGAAAGGTTTTAATTATATCTCTACAGGTAATATATTCAAAATGAAATTCTGAATCGCAACCATTAACATTTTCTTTAAGCAAAGACTCAGCAACAGAAGGTGATGAGTTTAGTGATTTAGTAGTTGAAACGGGAATATCTGAAAAGAAATTTTCAAATGCCTCGGCGACTTGTGTGTCTGATTTTATTATGTTGTCATTAATAGACAGGCTGTAGTCAGTATTTCGGTTACTAGATCTTCCCGTTT
Organism: Oligia fasciuncula; assembly: GCA_963082905.1. NCBI lineage: Eukaryota > Metazoa > Arthropoda > Insecta > Lepidoptera > Noctuidae > Oligia > Oligia fasciuncula. The sequence continues at coordinate 5,454,927 of OY720395.1, read as the reverse complement.
CACTATTAATGCAAGACTTGCTTCAAAACCATAAAAACGTCAGGAAATACGTCAAACATGAATAAACATCTTAAGAAACACTCTACGACAAATGCGTCATGGTATTTTTTAATAATTTTATGCTTTTTTGTAAATATACCTACATGATTCCATGTTTTTATTATTATTGCTACCAAGGCTGTGTTCCGAAATGGGCGAAATTCACAACGGCCACTGCGTTCCGTAACGGGCCTAAACCGCTGAACGGATTTAACCATATTCATAGAAATAAAATTGGCGTGTCTATTTGTGATTGCGTTGGTATTACAAAAACTCAAACTTGCATTAAGCATTTATTCCTACGTAAAATGTGAAAAACGTTCCACGCGAACAACGTTGGTAGAATTTGCTAGTAATTATAAATACCTACCTAAATTTGAAAGTTACTATCTGTGAATCTGTTAACTTTTCACGCGTATACTACCTACTAGTGATGTGAACCGGTTTCATAAAAACCTAAAAAAAACCGGTTTTAGTAAAAACCGATAATCACCGGTTCTCATTGAAAAACCGATTACAATCACAAAACATGTATCCGAGTCTTTGATATGTATTCGAACATGAGTCTTTTCCGTTTAAAATATTGTCTATGGTACGGGAATCCCCCGATATCCCATTTTAATATACGACTAACTTCACTATACTTAAATATTCCAGTAAAGCTGTTCAGTAAAAATCTCACCGTGAAAATACTTAGGTAAAGTGAGCTACTGAGCTGTCAATAGTGTCAATCCTTAGTATCAGGTGGAATGACAGCTCACTAAGCTCACTTCACAGATAAGACGGTGATCTTTTTACAGAATAGCACCGAAGTTTTGCTTGCGAATTATTTGGAGTTGACATGTTTGTTTGCGAAAATGCCTAAAGTAAAAGGTAAATCAAGTACAAGAAATTATTTTGAGAAGATTGATAATCTTATTGCAAAGTGTAAGATATGCGCTAAAGTGATCAAAGTTGGTGGAGGAACCTCGAATTTATATTGGCACATATTAAGAGAAACCATCCCCAGGCTACAGTGGAGGTGGATCGAGGTGAAGTGGGTGATCAGCCAGGTGACACGCAGGCACAGGGAACGTCTACTGGCACAACACAAGAAAAACTAACGGAGACTCCACGCGCACGCCATACTACTCTGAAAATGACCGCAGCAAGTAACAAAAAGAAAATTGATAAATATTTGACTGTGATGATCGGACGGACGTACGGACGACTGACCACGGACTTTTTAGGAAAAACCTAAAAAAAACCTTAAAAAACCGGTTTTAATAATTAACTAATCGGTATAAACCGGTGTTGAAAATTGTAATCGGTTCACATCACTACTACCTACCACTAATGTTATGGTTAATGTATATGCTATATTTGATTATATATATATGGGTCAAGAGCGGGCCCATTTAATAATAAAAAAAAAAAAATATGCCTAAAGTAGGTATTAAATAATTTAATTTTGTTTCTATATATTTTTTTTTTGTTGAAGTTACAGTTGTCTTTTTTTATTATTGTATTAAATTTTTGTACCAATACCATTTGTTTTTTCATGTCCTGCTCTACTGAAGTTAAACTGACGTTATTTACCGACTGATATTGACCTATGCTCTATGCGAATTAGGCACTAAGAAAAGTACTCGATACCTTGAAGTATCGATACTTTTGTTTCGATACTTTTATGAGTACGATACTTTTTTTTCGATACTACTCATGAGTACAGTATCGATACTTTCTATTCGATACCGTGTCCCTACTGGCGCGGTGCGCGCGAGTCGTTTTTCACGCATTTATTTTATATGAAAAAAAATAAGTGCCATATTAAAAATCTATCCAATAATATCCCTGTTAAACCTGATTAGTAAATGAAATGTAAAATTTTCATAAAAATTGCGTTCCCCCAAGTCTCATACAACTTAAAATCTTTTCAAAATCTACTTTACTTCTGATTTTTTTTTTGTCGAGCAAAATGTTAAATATTGTGTTTTTAACCAAAAAAGTCACTAGATTAAACATGTATCTGTACTATATATTTTTTTGCGAATTTAAATATGGTGATTTCTATGAAAACAACTCGATCTAGAAACGTAAATTTCGGAAAAGGGGCCCTTAACTACTGCGCAGTGATTTGTTGCCTACTTCAGAGCGGCAAGTTATTTGACGCGAACTGTAAAATGGTAAGCAGGTTCACAGATAGCAAAGTTGATACGACATGAGTAGCTTAAAATATTACCTACAGTTAGGATACAAAGTATTATTTGCCAGTGAGCCCGAAACGATTCATGTTCTATTCCTATAATAATACGAACCCTTATTGGTTAAAATTAAGACTCTTGTATCTTTATTAATAATGAAGCAAAGACCTCATAACTTTGCATAGTAGACCCTCCCATATGGAAGTAGCTATCAAAGGTCAAACGTTCGAATCTATTTATATGGCAATAAAAAAAATGGTTGCCTGTAAAGTCGGTTTTACGGGCGAAGATTTTACGTGACAACGACCGATCATCCGATCATAGTTGAGTGGGAGAGAGACGCAAGGCATTCGGCGGGCCTCTCTCTCGTTCGGTGACTCATCGTAACGTTACCGAGCGTTACACTTTTTCATAAGTGACTCCCAGTCGCAACCTAATTTAAGACGTTGTCACGTCAAAACTACATATTGCATGTACCTACCTATTAATAAAAAACCGGCCAAGTGCGTGTGAAGTGTCCCGTAGTTGGAATGAATTTATCCCAAGAACAAACTTAACATTGTAGTTAAAATGGTTGCCTGTAAAGTCGGTTTTACGGGCGAAGATTTTACGTGACAACGTCTTTTTCTCGGTAGAATATTTATTGATATGAATATAATTAAATTGCACAATAGGAACAAGGAATTAAATGAAAATAAGAACGTAACGTTACCGAGCGTTACACTTTTTCATAAGTGACTCCCAGCCGCAACCTAATTTAAAATAAGAACGTAACGTTACCGAGCGTTACACTTTTTCATAAGTGACTCCCAGCCGCAACCTAATTTAAGACGTTGTCACGTCAAAATGCTACCATTGGTAAGCAAAACGGGTCCGTGGCTAAATCATAACAGCCGCACAGGTCAATCGATCAGCTTATGCTACGCTTGCGGCGGTTGGTCTGTGGATGGGTCTTTACATACCGAGATCCCTCCGTGCCTCGGAAAGCACGTTAAGCCGTTGGTTCCCGGCTGTCATTCGTGGATCTTTGACAGTCGTTACGGGGTAGTCAGAAGCCCGAAAGTCTGATAACCAGTCTTACCAAGGGGTATCGTGTTACCCCGTAACTGGGTTGTGGAGGTCAGATAGGCAGTCGCTCCGTGTAAAATACTGGTCTCTATCTTGGGGCTCAGGGTACATCATCATCATCATCATTTCAGCCAAAAGACGTCCACTGCTGGACATAGGGGAGGCCTATGTCCAGCACTTCCACTTCGACCGGTTCTGTGCTTCTCGCATCCAACGGGTTCCTGCGGCCTTCACAAGGTCGTCGGTCCTCCTTGTGGGAGGCCTTCCAACGCTACGTCTTCCGGTACGTGGCTCAGGGTACGAATTCCAGTAACATCATAACTACATAGAAATTCCAGAGTGGAGACCAGAGAGGTGATTTCAAGCGTGGTATTGCATGGTGTAGCAGCCTTGTTTATTTAATAAACACTTCACATGTTTTCAATAGCTGAAAAATGTCCCACGACCTGTTATCATGTCATCTGCAATAGGCGACGACACTCATATACGACACGCACCTATCTCTTCTTAGATCTTGCGATGTACAACTGTCTAGATTAGTGAATAGAAGATTGACAGAAGTGTTAAGCTACTATGGCAGAATTCTTTATTATCTATCCAGAAATATAATTATTCTAGAAAAATAAGCCCAATCACAATAATATTGCAGAATGTGATGCAATTGCAACTAAATTGCGGTTTATCTACGTCGGCCATTCGACATAGGTCAAATATAGTGATGTAGGTACCGACCGCAATTTAGTTACCCCTTCCGTTCGTTTGTTAAATTACATATTTAGTTGATAAACTAAATCAGTATCAGCTTGTTAAAGTCCACAACTGAACCGAAACAGTTTTCTAGATTCTTCACGGGTTATGGCCTGCCCAACAAGTTTGATCGCCATCTAACTGAAGACAGCAAGGTGCAGATATCAAAAAGACAATAGTCATCATCTGTCTCGTCTTTGCAGAACTTTGTAGGGGTCGGCTTCCATTTTAACTGGACTGCCTGACCTCCACAACCCTGTGACTGGGCAACACCTGGTATACCCCTTGGCAAAACTGGTTGTCAGACTTTCGGGCTTCCGACTACCCGTAACGACTGTTAAAGATCTAAGAAGAACAAGCCAATAGTATAAATAAATAAATACAAACCTAAATGTGGCACAGTGACGGTCACTTGATTATTTGTTCCAACATCCACAGTTGCCATTTTGTTAACGTCAACTGACGCCGGTTTGAAGTCATCTGGAAAATATTAACAACATGTCAAATAATAACAAATCAATAAACTTCATGTTTAATTATATATACCTACTTAGTTTTAATAACTTGGCATAAATTGTAAGTCAATGACCCTATTATGTCAGGCATAAATGTAAGTGGAATAGGTTTCTTTAATAAGCAAAGAATACTGGCAGAAAGCCAAGCAATGCAGCATGTGATCCTTGTTATATTTTATTCAGGAAAAAATAAACTAATGACCCACACCCAATAACTTGCTTGCATTAATTACAAAAAAATCATTACTAAGTATATGGAAATTACCAACACTTAGTCATAATTCTAATAGAAACTTATTTTAAACCATTGTAAAAGGCTAATTATTTTACAGGCGACTAACAACTTTTAAAGGGCAACTAACTACCGATTTGCTACTAAAAAATAACTTGGCAGCGATTAAATATTATAGCAATAATTATATTAGATGAGCTTCAAAATGCAAGAAATTATAAATACTAAATAATGGCTGCTACTTTAAGGTAGCAAACATATTAAACAGGGCCAATTGAAATCTTAGGCGAGGTACTATAAATAATGACATGGCGACTAATATTAACAGTGGGATAACAAACATTATATTATAGGCAACTATAGGCATCTTTGAAGACTCATTCCCAGAAACACACAAGCAACCTTGTGTGTTTCTGGGAATGAACTTGAGAACTTAGGATGCAAGAGCGAGCGAAGCGAGCTCGGGACTGGGGGCACCCGACTCGGACAGATTAGGTTCGAAGGGGATGACGGGGGCTCAAGTGAGCGAGCAAAGTGAGCGAACGAGCTCCCGTCATCTCCTTCGTGTTAGCTTCCTTTAAACCCTGTAGACAGTAAAAGGGGGGGCCCCGCGAAGCGGGTCTCTGTCGATTACTTCTTATTATTATTAAAGACAATTAGTTAACTTATATACAACCTCATTGTATAATTTAAGAATGATTTTCTACTTTTTATCCGCCGTCAAGTGTTCGCTTAACAATAAATTCAACAAAAACTCGATGCCAGTTTAAATTAAAACAAAGCTAAAGTCGCGATTACATTACCCAATTTTAAGCAATGCTAACTAGGAACACTCTAACTAGGAAATCGGAGCTAGCGATTACACTACACTAAATTGGATTCTAAATCGGACAGAGACAGACGATGAGACGACGCATTCAGACGCATTGTCGGCGTCGTCGCACTCGTCGCATTCGTGAAGAAGAATCGTACTAGGTTGCATGTTTCGAAATTTAGTTCTATCGATGGCGCCGTATTTATCAAAACCACAGAAGAAAATAATAATTTAATATCGTTTAAAAATATAAAAAAAATAAAAATAAATATTATTATTTTTTAGTTTTCAGACAGAGTTAGGTACTTTCGAATGTATGATATTATAGTATGGATAGTATAAATTATACATATACTTGTAGCACATGGATTTTTTTTTCTGTGAGCAATGCTGTCGTTTCCGATACAGTCGCCATGTTGTATGTAGCATTTATTAAATATAAAAAAAACTGGCGAAGTGCGAGTCGGACTCGCACACGGAAGGTTCCGTACCACAAGGCAAACACACCGAAAAAAAAACACGTTTCTTGTATGGGAGCCTGCCTTAAATATTTATTTTATTTTAATTTTAGTATTTGTTGTCATAGCGGCAACAGAAATACATAATTTGTGAAAATTTCAACTGTCTAACTATCGCGGTTCTTGAGATACAGCCTGGTGACAGACAGACGGACGGACCCCTTACCCTTTGGGTACGGAACCCTAAAAATACTCTTTGGTAGCATTCGTGCGCACGGTCTACTCGTCCACCTTGCTCAAAGCGCGGACGCCGACTAGTCGTTCTAAATCGTAGCGCCGTGATTACACTATCCTAGATTGGATCCAATTTAGGAAGTAGAAAGATTGGACCTCCAATTTCCACTAAATTGGATCCAATCTGTGCTAACTGCGATTACATCTGCCGATTTCCTAGTTAGCATTCCTTAAAATTGGGTAATGTAATCGCGGCTTTACAACTGATTATTAAGCTGCTACTTTCTACTTAAAGTTATCCTTCGCTGTAGCTGCCAAACTATTATTTTTGCTACCGGCTTTAATTATTTTTTAATCGCAAATTCAGATTAATTTGTCGCCGCGTTAAATACATGCCATTGTAATTGTTCAATTAGTATAAAAAATGATTGATTCTAAACATAGAAAAACTGAATGAAAAAATATAAATGATGAGAAGACATTGAATGAACTTGTAATTGCTGATCATGACATGATTTTATTAGCATCATCAATAGTACAGCAAACACCTACTCTATTTTATGAAAAAAGAAAATGGAAAAAAAAGTCAAGTGAATGCAGATTTATTGGAATAATTCATTAAACTTAATTTTAAATCCATAATTCTTGATTGAATTAATGATAGACAACAAATACCCACCAAAAACATTTTCATGTAAAATGTTGCCAAGACGAGACCACATAGGGCTCGCACTGTTAAAAAGTTACCGGATCTCATGTAAAGCCAAGCTTCTACTTTTACTCGCCCTACTTCTAGCTGAATGATATAACTACTTCTAGATGAATGATATTAAAAAAGGAAAAAGTCTTCTATGAAATTAAATGCAAATATCTACTACTAAACCTTGATTGGCCAAAAAACCTTGCAATAAAATAATTCTTGGCCATTCTAACTAAAAGACCCAACTATACGTACGTAATATACAATGTGTAAATGAATGCACATTATGAAAGTCAAAGTAGTTTGTTAAGAATCATTTACTATATCGAATTATATCATTCTTTTTCGTTTTTTTTAAATATAAGTATTTAGGTAGGTAATTTTTTATCCTTAAAATAAATAAAACTAATAAATTACAGACATACTTCCGCTAAACGGTAAAAAAAAAAACAAAATGGACGAAGTACCTACTAAGCTAGACCCTTATAAGTGTGTGACAATGTGCGAGTGTAGGTTTGTATTAATATGACCACATTTTTGACCCACAATCAGTATAATTTAATAAAAAAACAATGATTTATATATAATAATAAAAATTCAGTGTATGTATTATGATTGTAACATAATATTCTAATTGGGGTGTTTGGTGATGTGCGTTAATTCCGGGACATGTTGTATAATGTCTTAACTTAAAATATACTTACATTTGATTGTGTGGTATTGAGATGCTTTGTTGTTAGTGAAACTAGCTCCCAACTTTAACTCTCTCACATCATAGTTCAGGCTGTGTTTATCGGCCATTATGACCCACTGGCTATGCCATAAATAGATTTGTTTCCTAGAACATAAAATATATACATTACATGGTTAATCTTTTTTTCCTGTAACTAAAATGAGCATGAGAAAACAAACAACAGACTAGTGGTCCACTTTAGATCGAAAGAGCTGGAAGTCATGGGGCCATTACCCAGCAGTGGGATGATGCAGGTTAACAAAACTAATATGGGTCACAGGTGATCACAGCAATAAGGAAAAACAACCAATTTCAATTAGTCTGTGAGTATTGTGATAACAAGCAGCCTTATAATGACCCACTCCTCCTTCAATAATTGTGTATTATAAAAGGCATACCTGTAAGGAATAACAAATAAATAGTACACCTGGACTCTTAAATCAGAGCCACCTTCCTTTTATTTCTAATAAGTTCTATAACATTTAAAATGATTGTGAATTCAAATGTGGAACACAAAAAGATGGCCAGCATGTTGGCTACAAAACTACATCATAACTTTTTCTTTGACTCATCACTATTTTGATGGCCATTGCCTTTATATCTAACATGGAAATGCATGGTGGAGCGATTTAGGAGTCCATGAGTAATTGTATCCACCAATGCATTGGAAAAATGGCTGAAATGGTAAATATCTCAAGTTATAAACATAATAAAATTATGCAATGCTTAGTTCACATTACATTCTTATCACTGAATGTCAATTAGATAACAATAATGGTTTCAGTCAAGTTATTTAGGTAATCTTTGCATTCTTTCATTAATAAAGTCACACTTCAAACCTTGAAGGTTTATGGTATAAACCTTTCTCTTTTCAGGCTTAATTAAGAAATTATCAATTGTATGTAGTACTATTACTTAATTTGAATATTTCTTCAGGGGTCATATCATCAGCATAATTCTATAGGTCACATACCTAGATACCCTTTTAAAATATATGGGGTGTGGCACACAATATTCAGCTTAAAGTTGGAAACTACTTTGTAAAATAGCTGGTGTACATACATTAAATAAACTACACTGCTACAGGTATGTATTTATCATGTAACTGCAATTATTGTGTGCCTACATTTCTACTTCCTAGATTACCTAGAACTTTCTTTAGCATCTGTGTTTTCTATGAATTCATCTACAAGATTTGTATTATATGAATTGAGTATTTTAATTATATTTTACAAAAATCATGGGATAAGTGACAATGAAGTCTTAATTGTACAATTTCTTTGAGCATGTAATTGATGTAGTAGTTGAAGATTTATAAATTATTTGTGTCAAAACTACATAAAATAGATTACCTATGCTACTTTAGACTACCGAAAACTAATAAGAAATAGAATATGATATATAGATAATAGATATATATATAGAATAAAGTTTTATTAACTTTATTCTCAGGAAATTCAAATCAATTTTATCAGTTATAATATTTGGTATATTTTAGATTTTATTTGAATATGCATGGCAGTACCCAGTTTTGGTTATATTTAATGTCCACTTACAACAGTTACTTATCGTAAATTATAAATACCTGAAATACAAGTAAATACACCGACACAGGTACCTATTATGCATACGTATCTCTACATTCACTAACACAGCTGACAAACTAGGTCTGCATTTTTTTTTCGCCACAACACAATTTATTTCACTTACTAAGATAGATAAGAAGTTGATTCCTTATACAATAATATACTGCTTAAATAGCAAAAATATAAAGTTAATTGCAACATAAACTCATAAAAGAAAGTTCAAATAGATAAAATATGGCAAACAATTTTAAAGACTGAATGATACCCTTACCTTCGATTGATTCTCCACCGATGTTTTAGCAAACCAAACTAAGTCTCAGAAATAAATGTCATCGTCAGTACGATTTTTAGGCGCACTAATTAGATAATAATTTCATGGAGAAGGGCTCGCTAAAGTAATAAAATAGTCCAATAAGTTAGACATGGACTATTCCTTCGACCTAGTTCCCATGACGTTTAATTTAGAGATGTGGCGTGTTATCAACATACTAATCAAATAGAGTAACGCTGAATTACTATTTAGTAATATGAATACAACAATTTTAATACTTGTAAAAAATATATTGTTTTTTGATAGGAAAATCAAATAATATATTTTAGAAGAAAATATTGATAGATTGATCGATGATACTTGTTACATAAATTTGAATTAGTATCCAGCTGATCGATTCTGAAAAAATCTCACCCTGAAAAGGAATTGACAACACTATTGACAGCTCACTCCACGCTCACTTCACCTAAGTTTTCACGGTGAGATTGTTACAGAATAGCACCGCAGTAAGTTTTGATCAATGACATACCTTTGAAGCAGACAGACTTCCGAATCGGAATTGACACATTCTCCGTTTATCTGATTTGCCTAATACCCGACCGCAAATAGTCGTCGGAAGAGTCGGAAGAATAGTGGTCGTCTCTTTGGTTTTATACTGCCAACATTTTCGGATTTATGAACAGCGTAGGACTAGGACTCCTTCTAAAACATTGAAATTTGATTCGGCACGGAAACTTTTCGAATGGATCCAAATCAGAGGGCCAATTCTCGTAATTTTAAGAACGTTCACAGTCAGCCGATCGATTCTGTAAAAATCTCACCGTGAAAACTTAGGTGAAGGGAGTTTGTTTTTGCTAGGAATTGACACTATTGACAGCTCACTCCACCTAAGTTTTCACGGTGAGATTTTTACAGAATAGCACCGCTGATCTCAGTCTCAATCTGTCAAAAATACCTCTAGTTTCTCTATTCCTACATTTTTGACAAGTCTCGATGAGACTGTGACTAGATTTTTAGGTAACGTTTTAAATTACGAGATTAACTCAAATAAGCTTCTAACTAATCAACTTTTTTATATATTTTCTCCGCTCGCGTGGAATAATATCTAAAACCTAACGAGTGAATAAAACAAAGTTGAGTGATATTCATATTACCACATAAAAACGAAAAGTCCCAAATCAGATCCCTCTTTCAATAGTGTTTTCTAATGAACTTGATATTCCTTTCTCCACGCGTGGAATAACTTAACTGCGGTGCTATTCTGTAAAAATCTCACCGTGAAAGGAGGTGTTTTTTTTTCGGCCAAACTTGTACCGAGGTACAAATTAAAAGTTAAATTCCTTGCAATAAATTGTGTTATTAGCAGTATTTAAAATCCTCCAATATTTGACAGATTAAGAAATAAAAAATCACTACCTCACATCGTAACTGCGTTCAACGAAACGTTCATAACAGCAGTGACAGCTGACAGCTGTCAAATTAAACTAAATAAATGTCAAGTCTAAATGGGTAATCCAGGTCGTCAAGATTTAAGAAATAAATCGAAAATCCAGGGAAGAATAGACAAATCAACAATTATGAAATCACGCACGAAATAGAACTCCAAGAGACGGGAAACCAACGAACAAAGTCGAGGAACCGAAACGAAATGATGACATTATTGGTACTAATAAGAAAAAATCGATAATTACTGGCCTTGGCCCACAGTCTTTTGGCTTTTCAGAAAGCTAACCAAACGCATACAATAATCTGAAAAATAAAAGTATTTTTTAACTCTTGTTCGCTAAATGTTTCACAAAAATAATGTCTTATTTATGCAAAAAAACTTTTTTGATACAAAAATAAGACAATAATCAGTATATTTTCAGGATAATTTCTTTATGTTACATTTATAAAATGAAGTAACGAAACGCATCATCGGAAGCATGTATCATGAGATTGCCAAATTAATTAATGGGTTGCAAGTTATTAACATCTTTGAACGACAATTTCATGTGGTACAAATGGATAAATAAATCCAATATTTTTTTTTTCAGAATCTGCGATTTTTTTCCTGTATTTCAGTACTTTTGTTCATAAGGTACATTGTTTGGCCATAAATGTATGAAAGAAGAAACACCTCCTTTAGGTGAAGTGAGCGTGGAGTGAGCTGTCAATAGTGTCAATGCCTAGCAAAAACAAACTCACTTCACCTAAGTTTTCACGGTGAGATTTTTACAGAATCGACCGCCTGAAAACCATCTAGCATAGGTTCGAGTAAAAAGTCTTAGACATGCGTTATTGACTAATCGCCTAATCAGTAATCACTTAGAGTAAAAGAGAAATGTTGGGTTTTTACTTAGATCATAAATAGCCTATATAAATATGGTATAAGTAGAAGTGGAGTAGTGCTGTATTTTTGTGAGAATTGACCTCGAAATCAAGCTCGAAATGCAGAAATCTTTTGTGAAATGCAGCTCTTTGGCAAAGAGGTCTTGTCTCTAGTCCAGTGCTCAAAATCGCTCACAGCGCTCACATCATCTCATTACGTCCATGATATGATCATCTCACATGCGTTCCGATTTAGATATCACGATTATGACAGCTGAGAGCTGTCAACAATTCGGAACGCCCGTGAGCGCGCTCACAGTGCTTACTCAATGTAAAAATGATATTATTACAGTATTTCTTTGTATAAACACCACATTTCTTCTTCTTTGGTTAGGTGGCGACTATCAGCCAGAAGCCAATTTCGAAAATGCCACGTTAGTTTAATTTTATGATAAGATGCAAATCAAAACAAAACACACACTGACACATCCTCACACACAAACACTGTCATTTTTGACAGCGCTCACGGTGATATTATTCTAGGGCATGGTCGGCGTTATCGCAAGATGGCGCATGACATGACGTCATCTAGATGACGATTCACGGGACGTCGCGCGTCGTTATCGCGCTCACGCTAATTCAAGCACGTCCACATCGATTATTTCCCATCTCGGAACGCAGGGCATGTCACAAAGTGACACAGTCAGTCTGTCAATGTCAATGTCAGCCAGTTTCAATGACAGAAACGGATTATAATGATACTCAAATCTCAATTTTGTTTTTGGGTCTCTTTGGAGAATATTTTGTTGATTTCGTTGCTATAGCCGAAACTGCCTAGAAACTAAACAATATGACGAAAAAGTCAATAAGTTTGGACGTTGATCCAACAATCATGGAAAAGAATATGAGGATTATACGAGTAAGTTTAACGCTATTTATGCCCATAATAATTGCCCACAAACCACATTTTGTTAGATTCATAAAAAAAGTTGTTAAATAAGGATTAATTTAAGTATTTTGTAACTTTTTCAACTGATATTTATATTTTTTTTATTCACTGCAAATCAGGAAAACCCGGTTGAGGAAGAATTCAACAAGCTTCTGTCTAATGTAGAGACAATACCTTCGAAACTTGTGAAACCTACACCAGGTAACATAATTTTCTATATTTAACATTACCAACATGTGCAATTGTGCACAGATTTTCTTTGTAACAAACCAAGTCTCACATTCACAAAATGATTTTGCATCTTTTTTCATTACAGGCTTTTGTGTAAAAACGTTTACAAAGCCAGATAATAAAAAGGTATTTGTAAATATATGCTTGACTGATGCTATCATTTGTCCAAGAGACATCAGCAATGAAGAGCTTATGCAAATCCTCAGCTCTGAAGATCCATCCACTTACAGAGTACCCATGAGCATTGGTGAAGGTAGAACGGAACCTGACAAGTCTGGAGCCCCAGCTACAGTCTATGATGTAGCTATAAACCCAGAATTCTTCAAAAAGATTGAAAAGGATGATTTGTTCCAAACATTCTTCCTCACTGTTGTCTTTGAAGGTTTACAGGATAAGTATCAGTTTGAAATAGACATGCAAAAGTACACAATTTTGAAAAATAGAAAGTCTATTGGTACTTTGCAGTGTCATAGAATTCAAATAAGAGGAATAAAGACAGGAGTAGGGAATGAGGTGAAACCACCTCTGATTGAAGAGCTGGATGATAAGGGTGTAGTGCAAAAACCTGGTGTTCCAGCAGCTGTGAGGAGGGAACTGGAGTATAGACTGAGACGTGAACCACCCACTGGGGAGATTGAATACTTGCTGGCTGAATTTAAGATTCCTTCTTCTGTAAGACTATTGATTTAATTCTCAATTAAAATGGACTGTCTTATACTAAATAACATTAACTAAAACAGTATTGCTGACAAAACAGTTATACTATGGATACTTAGTATAAGTGTTTATGTATATATCTTTAATGTTATGAACTTTCAGGTAAACCTAAAAGATCTGAACTTGGAAGTTGGTGAAGACCGCCTGGTTTTGGACTCCAAAGGACTGTTTGAACTGGTGGATTTCTTCCTGCCATGCAGTGTCGATCAGGAAGTCATTGATGCACAGTTGAATAGAAATGATGATGTAAGTTTTAATTTTTTACATACCACATTAGCCAAAATTCTTGAATAATGTTGATAGTGGTTGGGCTTTATAATTTACTAGCTTCTGCCCGCGACTTCGTCCGCGTGAAATTTCTTGTACCCCCACCCCGTCGCAACACTTCGTATTCGCTTAGCGTTCTTTTTCTTTTTAAAATTTCATTCTTTTTTCTTTTTTCTTTTTGCTCGGCTCCTAAGGGTCATAGCGTGATGTCCGTGACTACCGCCGGACCACCAACGCCAATCGCTTCCATATTTTGTAAATAATTAGTACTCAATTGGTACTAATTAGTACTCAATTGGTACTAATTAGTACTCGAACCACAAAATTGGTACCTTAGCAGTTTTCGAGAAAATCGACTTTGAAGGTGGTCCGGCGGTAGTCACGCTCCCTTCAGCAGGACCACCATGAGCGCCGAAAAAGGGGGCACGCTACAGCTATTCTAAGTATATAAATAATTAGTACCCATAAATATGATTTATTTCGTAAAAAAAACAGAACACTAACATTTGTATTTACCGAGAAATCAACGATGATAACTTTCTCGCAATTGTTCAGCAGGACCACGATTTTGAATGTTGATTCCAAGTTAAAGAAGCTTGTTGCTTTCCTCAAACCTACATAAAAAATTAGTACCCAAAATTCAAAACTAGTACTCCAGTAGTTTACGAGATATACCATGCCATTGGTGGGGTGGCGGTAGTCACGGTGCCAAATTTTCATTTCAAGATTTCCCTATTAAAAACTCTGTGATTTCTACCCAAATTTATACAAAAATTAGTACTCCTAAAGAAGTTATAGCGACCAAAATTTCAGATTCCTAAGTGTTGTATTTTAAGAGAAATTAGCTTTCATTACTTTTCCATACTAAATCTCCGCGTATAACCCGACCAAATTAAGTTGTGCTTGTGAACAAGGGAATCGGCCCCATTACCATTGACAACTCTACGCTACACAACAAGATCTACGCTTTGGAATGGGCAACTAGCTTCAACTTTCTGACTAACTGACAGACTATTTAATTTTGACAATTCAAAAGTGCCTGTACAAGGTTTAATTGAAATAAATGATTTGAGTTTGAATTTTGGGTACTAATTTTATCTTGCAGGGTACTAATTTTCTATGCAGGTTTGAGGAAAGCGACAATCTTCTCTTACTTGGAATCAACATTCAAAATCGTGGTCCTGCTGAACAATTGTGAGAAAGTTATCATCGTTGATTTCTCGGTAAATACAGATGTTAGTTCTGTTTTTTTTTACGAAATAAATCATATTTATGGGTACTAATTATTTGTATACTTAGAATAGCTGTAGCGTGCCCTCTTTTTCGGCGCTCATGGTGGACAATTGTGAGAAAGTTATCATCGTTGATTTCTCGGTAAATACAGATGTTAGTTCTGTTTTTTTTACGAAATAAATCATATTTATGGGTACTAATTATTTGTATACTTAGAATAGCTGTAGCGTGCCCCCTTTTTCGGCGCTCATGGTGGTCCTGCTGAAGGGAGCGTGACTACCGCCGGACCACCTTCAAAGTCGATTTTCTCGAAAACTCCTAAGGTACAAATTTTGTGGTTCGAGTACTAATTAGTACTAATTATTTACCAAATATGAAAGAGATTGGCGTTGGTGGGGCGGCGGTAGACACGGACATCATAGCGTGATATTAAATAGCCTATAGCCTTCCTCAAGAATTGGGCTATCAAATGCAAAAAGATTTTTTCAAATCTGACCGGTAGTTCCAGAGATTATCGCGTTCAAACAAACAAACTCTTCAGCTTTATTAATAGTATATAGATATATAAATTTTATTCAACTAGGAGGCTTTTGCCCTACGCCATACCATACACTAGAGGCTCGGTGAATTTAGGTACTATTTGAATCTTTGTGGGTTTCAGATGCTGTTTGTGAAGATGCCAGCAATTCATTAGATTATTTTAATTATATTTTCAAAGCGTAAGTAAACAAATAAAACTAAGACTGCAGTATTTTTTTTTATTGTTGGCTAAGGAAATTAGTATGGCTTATAAAATTAGATAGCATTGTCTCTGACTAGTCCTATCATGGAAAACTGGGATTGATTTCATATATTATGTATAAACATAAGAATTGGATACATACTTACATTATTAATTTGTACTTGTGTTGGCACAGTACAAAATAAAGACACTACAGATTTCTTAATAATACACTAATCTTCGATCATCTGCTTAGCCTTTTTCCAAACTACGTTAGGGTCGGCTTCCAGTCTAACCAGATGCAGCTGAATACCAGTATTAATAATACACTAGTATTTCTTCTAATTAAAAATAATAATTTACAGTAGCGTAATATCACAAATAAATGCCAATATCTCTTAATTGAATATCATAATAATTTTATCTGAGATGCCATGATGAGATTGCCGATTTATCTGAGATGCCATGATGAGATTGCCGATTATCGGCCGAACCCAATTACCTATTATCAGTTTTGGCTCACTGGAGGTAGGAAAACCTATCTATCTCTGGTTTTAACGTCCCAATAATCTATACCAGTAGCGATCTGTATGATTATAATATTATAATGACAGTTATGATTATACTGGCTACCATCAGTAGCGATGTATCAATAGGTTGGGTTCGGCTGGAAGTATGTAATAAATCATATTTTTTTTGAGAATTTACAATAATAAGTACAAAATTAGGATCTAAATAAAGTAAATGCAATAGCAATAAAAAATTATATAACAATTAGAAATTATATGATTGGAACCTACTTAATATTCTAAATTATTATACCTAATAGGTAACAAAATAACTGCCATATACCTAAAATTAGAAGTTAGTATGCGAGTTGTGATTTATTTCGAGTAGTAAGCCTCAATATTAATTCCTAATAGGGTCTACTTATGTACAGTCAACAAAAGAGACAGGTATGCAGGATCGTCGGATATAGTTGAAGTTTAGTAAGAAACCGATGGATGTTGTCGACTGAAATTTAATTTGATAAATGAGCTGTTCGTTTTCTATTAATAAAATAAAATTTTATTCAAGAACATCCATCGGTTTCTTACTAAACTTCAACTATATCCGACGATCCTGCATACTTATCTCTTTTGTTGACTGTAACCACTATAATTATTATGTAATAAGTAAACGCCAAAGTTCCTGGCATCGCGGTCATAAAAAGTAGGAGCGAAACGACACGACGAAATCCCATACTAAATATCCACCGTTCTACTCGCACGCTTTATGACCACGGTTGGCAAGAGTCTTTGCGATTAGCAGAATTCTCATTTTCATGTGTTTTTGTGGCAATAGGCTCGTCTCCTATTACATGGGACTTAACCATAACTGGCGAAATCTGGGTGTACTATTATAGGTACACCTCTGTCTAAGTCTTCGTGGAAATTGGCGTGATGTATGTTGCGGTCGAACATTTTGGGACACTTCGAAACAAGAGTTATTTCGACCCCAAAAAATCCACCCTAAGGAGGATACGCGAAAAGGCACGCATGTCCGAGAGATCCACCCTAGACTTAGGTGGATAAACGAGACAAGGCACTATTTCGACCCCAAAAAATCCACCCTAAGGAGGATACGCGAAAAGGCACGCATGTCCGAGAGATCCACCCTAGACTTAGGTGGATAAACGAGACAAGGCACTATTTCGACCCCAAAAAATCCACCCTAAGGAGGATACGCGAAAAGGCACGCATGTCCGAGAGATCCACCCTAGACTTAGGTGGATAAACGAGACAAGGCACTATTTCGACCCCAAAAAATCCACCCTAAGGAGGATACGCGAAAAGGCACGCATGTCCGAGAGATCCACCCTAGACTTAGGTGGATAAACGAGACAAGGCACTAACATACACTCGGCAAAAAATAAGCATACAGAGATTCAACTAAAACTCATCGTGTTTTATATCAAAACTTTTCCGTACACTAGGCTCAATTCCCGCTAGCAGACTCTCATCATACCCCCTCAAAAGAGGTTTTATTTCCTCCAGCATACTCTTATAGTCTCTAACTTGTATGTTTATAAACATGCTAAATCTTTGGCGTTGGTTCCTGTTGAGGTAAAGTTTAAGGAAGGGATAGCTCATGATCTGTTCGTGCTGGCAAACGCCGCGTTCGGTCACGCAGTTCACTTTACCCAGTTGGACGGCGTTGCTTAGTAACTGTAAAAGAGGAAAATTACCTTGATTAATAAATCGCACACCTAGATCTAAACAGCGATTAACTCAAAAAAACACTTTTTTCAGAAAAGTTGAAAAACTGATTACTACGTCCCTGTGCACTGCAGGAGTTTGCTGTTTTGATCAATACTTTTTAAGTTGAGTAATGGAACTATGTATTTTTGAATCTGTTTTGTTGGTCGCTAGGTAGTGAGTTAGGGATTTCGATGGTATGCATACCTCAAAAATTTAGATTTTAGAGTTAGCTCTCTTTAGACCTAGGTGTGCGACATGTGGTAAGTGCCCGTATCATAAATATTATATTTATTTTATTTTTTCACTAATGGCAGCAGCACATGGTTCAAATTCACTTGACACTTCAGTTTTTGTCAAATATGCGTTTTATTTTTGAGTGATAACGCTCAAGTTCCTAGCTTTGGTGTCGGGAGTATTCATTTATTTATCTTGCATCTAGCATTGCAGGTATATGATATCATGATACTTACAATACCCGCTACTGCGAAGTCTGTGAACTTTTCGTAGCAGCTATAACATCTTGGAGAGTGGAAGTACACCAGCCAGGGTTTCTTGCTTCTGTAAAAGAATTACAAGCCATTGGTACCTCTGAAAACTTTACAGTCTATGACGGGTTTCACACATAGACAAGCTTATAGTTTCACACATAGACAAGCTTATAGCGTACAAATAGGTAGCCAGAGTGTCATGTATAAAATTACATTCATCAAGAAAATCATTATAATAATAGAGCCTTTTCCCAACTATGTTGGGGTCGGCTTCCAGTCTAACCGGATGCAGCTGAATACCAGTATTTTACATAGGGCGACTGCCTATCTGACCTCCACAACCCAGTTACTGGGTAATATGATACCTCTTGGTAAGACTGGTTGTCAGACTTTCGGGCTTCTGACTACCCGTAACGACTGTCAAAGATGTACGAATGACAGCCGGGACCAACGGATTAACGTGCTTTCCGAGGCACGGAGGGGTCGCGATATGTAAAGATGGTCACCCATCCACAGACCAACCGCGGCAAGCGTAGCTTAACCTGATCGATCGACCTGTGCGGCTGTTATTATTTAGCCACGGGCCCCTCTATAGTCATTATAATAGAACAATCAATATTACCTAGTGGGGTTTAACTCTTCAGCAATGACTTCCTTGGAGAACATTTGCCAGTTGAGCTTCTGCACCGAGTCATCAATGTACCCGAGCGCCCATTCTAGTATGTACGGCGCTTGCGATAGGTGCTGCAGGCTAACACTGAAAAGAAAAGAAGTACTTAACATTATTTTGAAGGACTGATGGGCATAACAATAACAGTAAAATGATCCTGTGATAGCTACATCCATATGGACGGGTCTACTATGCAAAGCTATGACTTTAAGCTTATATGCTTCATATGCAAGAGTCGGAATTTTATCCAATAATGGTCCGTAAATTATAGAAATCGGCCATTAGACAAGCCATGGTGAAATCGGTGGGTGCTTTTTAGTAAGTCTGACTAACCTGTAGTGTTGTCCAGAAGCAATGGGATAGAGTCTTGCGGTAGCTGCACGAATGTTAGCACAGAACCCAGATGGGTTGCTCGCGCAGTTCAGAATGCCCACGCGCACGAAATTAAGCGGGCGAAGCTGTAAATATATACACATTTAATATGTTTTTTTAATTAAATCTCTCGGCAACGCCAACTATACAGGGTTATTGGTAAAACATTAACAACCACTTAAGAGGTCATTGTACTCATCATTATGAACAACTTTTTCTATGGGACCAAACCTGAAATCGCAAAAAAAATATACCATAACGTCTGTGAAGCTTCACCAACTAATTTAATTATGTATTCGTCACAGGTGTTATTATAAATCACATTATCATTTCGAGGGTCTAATATCCTCGTTTATAACCTTCTTAGCAACGATCATCCACTCGTACGCCAGGTCGTCACAGAAGCTGCCGCAGTGTGCTGGCAGGTAGGCAACTAGCCACGCATGCTCCCGTGATGATGCGTCCAATATCTCTAGGACTTGTTTCTCGTCTAACTCCAAATCTGTTCGAATAGAATGTTTATGTTTGTTATTAATAAAAATATGCAATAAATAAATAATAAAATTATATACAACGTGTAATGGAAAGGGTAGGGCAGATTGTATGAGTCGTCATTGTACATACGGCGCGTCCGTTTGCATACTGTCGCCATTATGTATTATGAATCGCATTTAATAATTATCGATTAAAACAAATTATTATGATTACTGACAGCACTATTGCAATAATACAGGTGGAACTTTTTGCAAAAAAGGGTGTTTCGATTCCTGGCTTTTAAAAAAATAAATAAAAAAGTAGGTAGTTCAGTTTTCCAAAATCGAGCTCATATGGTTTGTGTTGTACCATTTATAGAGCTGAAGTCCTTTCTCAAAAACGCCAATGCCATGCTAAAAATATTGTGATTCTCTCACCTCCACTTTCAACAATCATATCTATGAAGTCCAGCAGTTTATCCTCGTAGTCACGTCCGTTGTACGCGCTTCGCTTGGCTCCGTTCTGTACGATTATCACTGGCTGGTTGTACGCCACTTGCCGACAGTACTGGTCTGTGGTCGCTGTGCAAGCCATTATGCCGAACTGTGGGGGAAGTTTGGAGTTATTTGTCGATAAAGACGGAATTGGCGCAAAATAGCAGTAGGCAGTGACTTAAAATGGCTGATGACGACAATAAAAAATTGGTGAGCGTGCCACAGTATGTAAATAACTAATACCTACACGGTTTCGGATTTTTTCCTTTACATGACATAGCTTCTTGCCAAATTTCATGTTTCTACCCTAGAAGTACCCCATAGATTTTGAACATAAACGCCGGTATCCTGTGAATGCGTTGACTTAGAAGTTTAATTTTGTCACTGCTTCAAGGGATTGCAGCCCTGAGCCCTGAGTATTTGATATTAATTTCAACTTGATATCTCCACGCGTTCCTGAGAAAAAGGGTCTAAACAGACGGACAACGAAGTGATCTTATAAGGGTTCCGTTTTTCCTTTTGAGGTACGGAACCCTAAAAGAAAGGCATGGATTGAAAAAGTGTGTAACTGTAACGGCCGATTGATATCTATAAACGAAATTACTTATGTCGATGGCATAAGATTCCATCTAATAAAACTTAATTTTGAATACAATATGAAAATAATATAGAATTGCTTACATTAACATTTTCATCCACATTATATTCTAAGCTGGCTCGTGTGAATGGATCGGCGATATGGTCCCACGTTGTCCCAAGCGGCGCCACTAACAGAACCCAAACACCCGCGTCCCCTGAAAATAAAAACAAATTCTGAAACTCTTGGTAAGTAACAATTTGGATTGTGTTGAAGGAAAAGGGGTTGTACCACGGAATAGAAAAAACAAGTGGAAGTGCCACGCACAGCTATCGCGCGTGTCACAATTATGCGGAGCTCCGCAACACCGGCTTTGAGGCGGCTCAATCGCGATTAGCTACTTGCTGTGATAGGACGTCTCGAACGTAACGAAAAATATTACAAACATGCCTTATTGTGCAATTTTTACATGCAAAAACGATAGCAGGACAAAAAATGTATCTTGCGGAGGTGTATCGTATCACCGGTAAGTATAAAACTATGATAAATTTCAATATAATTGTTTTTATTGACAAAACCATATTTATTACTTTGTTGCGAACTAAAAACTACCTTATGTCCATTGTTCAAAGTCTAAATCAACTTGCTCGCTGTCTTTAATATCATCGTATACATTCTAGAAAATTCGACGCTACTCGATTAGGGATGGGACACATTCAAATAGTTCAAGTAGTATCGATAAAATACATAGTAGTGAAACGTTCCATGACATATTATGTACTCGTTGTCGTTCTTCTCGATTAATTGAATTATATGGTTTGAGTATGAGTATTTATATTCTGACAAATAAACCAATGTCATTCATTCATAGCTGGACGTAGGCCTCAAAAAGAACTAATATTAATAAACAGTGATAGGAATAGGTAGTGCCTATTTGCCTAAACTTCGAAGAACATAGACGAAAGTCTGAGACTTCCTTACGACTGAAATATTTTTTCGGGACTAATGTCGGGGTTTCGGGACATCACCTAAGTACATTTAATATTAATGTTATTAATAGAGTACACTAATTAAATTCATTTTCCTTTTTAACCGACTTCAAAAACAAGGAGAACATTCTCAATAAACAGTAGATACGTATTCTATTGTTATTAATTCAGGTAAAGAACTGGGTCCGGTAATCCGGTTGAAGTGTAGCCAGGGGCACTGGCGCGATGACTTTTCGATTTTTTTTTTCAAAACTGTCCCAATTTTATTGCAGTTTCGAATTAACCTTGACCATAGAAACTATTTAGATTGTAAGAAGCATGGTCCTACGACGCACCGTTTCCGAATTATGGGCCTCCGAATTTTATTTTATATAAAACGCTCCATATTTTCAAAATGGTGGCTCGGATGTTTTCTGGAAAGAATTTGTTGCTCTAGTCGAAAACCATGACTACTGATGTAAAAAACCCGCGAAATATTGAAAAAAAAAGTTTGAGAATTTTTTCAAATTTTTTGTCGGTCGAAAATTTTTTTTTTCCTTGATTCATGTTGGGATACTGCTTGCACGGCGGTAACACAGGGGGGGTTAAATTTTGGTTATTTTTTGCCTAGGACGCACCGTTTTCGAGATATCGACGATGAAGTGACAAGAAGTCCTAAGTGACATTTTTGCGATTTTAATTTTTTATCATAAGTTTATTTTATTGTATAACTTTTAAGTTTATTGTATACACTAGTCTCATATATCCTACTATACCCGCTCCTTGTATAATATATAACCAATAATAATATTTTTCATACCTTGCGTTTAAAATAAATAAAACGTTTTTTTCGTTTCCTGTAAAATTATGTTCTGGTAGATAAAGGTTCTTGTCACTTCATCGTCGATATTTGAATTTAATTATAGATAACTTGTCCTCATCCCTAGCTGAGTAGAAAAATAGATAACAGGTGCATACGAATATGACATCTATTTCAATGATGTTAGCGTGCTAAATAGAGTAATTTAGTTCAGCGCCCTCTAGCGTTGAGTAGCTGAACTCGCTGTGGATTGTTCGAATTTGATGGATACATGGAAAAATGTACTTCATTGATTTTGACATGTAAAATAAAAACAACATTCAGTAGTTGTAATAAGACTTAATTTTGAACAACAATAAATAAACTTTTCGCCAAAGTTGCATTTATAATTAGTAGCCAATTATATCATCGTTTTCTGTGTATTGAAATGTTTATTTTAATTTGCAATTGTGTGAGTTTGGCGACACTGGTTCCCGTACTAAGCAAGCCTAAGGGCACTTCCACTTGTTTTTTCTATTCCGTGGGTTGTACAATAAAATTACGGGTGAAAGGGGAGAATGGATAAGAAATACATTTTGTGCCACCCCCAAGTAACATGAGGCTAGAGATGGATAGCAGAATATAGAAGCACTCTTTGCTCCGAAAGGGTTCAATATTGCGGAATTAGTTTACAGCTGATATGCCCAGCTCGCTTCCAGACAAAGTATTTTTTTCAATGTTACTAAGGGCGAGATTGCTTGAGATGTGCTTCTAAACTGCCCGGTGGTCGCCCCGTACAGGGCAAAGTACTTTGGTAACCCAGGTACCCTACGTGAGACGGTCAGTAACATCAACGTTGCTGGCCTTCCTTGAGGAGCTGGGGTGGATCGAATAATCGATTTTCCCACCCGTACGCAAAATACGCGCATTGAGGGCGAGATTCACAGACACTCACTTTGCTGAGTAAAGTTAGCATTCCATATGAATATGAACATTATTTAGGCTGCCAGTCGTTTAAGCACTGTTCCTGTTGACAGCGATGCGGATGAATTTTTTGATGCCCTATGATCTTTCATATACATATAATTATTTTAAGTGTTAGCTTATATTATGTAAATATGTGAAATAAAATATTTTAATTATGCGAATAATGTTTCTATTTGATAATTCGTATGGGCGAATCTGAACAAGCGTTTCATACGAATATGGACCTTATTCCTTTACATGAATGTTCATATTCGTTCAAAACGCTTACTAAGCAACATTTCTGGCTAGCTACTTACTTACCACCTTCAAATATCCTTTGAAAATCAGAAATAGACAACGTATGCAGGTTCAAAGCTTCAGAGGCTGTCTCTATGAAGTCTTTGACGTTAACATGAGGCGGGGCCCGCTGGTACCCGCCGCCTCGCTTGAGCACCGCCCACGCCGGCGGGGACTCTACGTGCAGGGATGCGCATAACTCGGACCATTTGTCACAGTCGATTTCAGCTGGGAAAAAAAGTATTGTTATATCAAAAGCGAAGAAAATTGAGAGTGAAATTTCAAGGACGCGTCACGTTTACGCACATTTCGTTACATGAGAGAGAAGAAAGATATAACTCTCTCTTTTTTTGTCTCTCACACAAAATGTCTCTTATTCTTTATTTTTTAAGAAGTTTCATTTCTATAACGTGTACGGTGTTGTGCACGCGCAATTTTGGGAGTTTAAAAGTAAAAAAAACACATTGATATTATAGCTCATGCAAATAAGCAGACGGTAACCGTTGCCTATGGACCTTCTATACTTACCAGAGACAACGCGGGTGTTTTTTCATCCCAGAGAAAAATGTGAAAATGTCTTAAAAGCCTGTAATTACACTGGCATGGCCCTTAAAACCGAAACACAGTAACACTACTTGACGGCGGACTTGCGTATGGTGCTACCGATCGAGCTTCTTAAGAAATAATACTGATAGGGAATGCCTCAGGTATTAAGTCGGCCTTTGTACCTTATTATTTGCGAGAAGTATAAATAAATACTATTTTGAAAAATAGTCTTATACATTTATATGCAGCCAGGGAAATTATTTGTCGAGCAAATTGACACCCTACGTCAATTTATCGTGTTATAGCTATGTCATTATGACAGTTGTAATTTTAATATACGGATAATTTAAGTTGGTAGTAAATTTGCTTTTGCTGACTTTATTTCAACAGAACTTACCGAAGTTTATATTAGGGAATGAAACAATCATCTGATGTAGCTGCAATCTATTCTCTCCTTTCTTTGAGTAGAATAAAACCCACGTCTTTTGCGAGCCAGTACGTAAGCTATTCCTTATTTCCTGCAAATATAGCAACAAGGAGATTTTAATAATTAAATAACACACAAGACTATCCCACAAACAGTTTAAAAGGTACAGACATCAAGTTACTACAATCTGTCAAATTTTGTTTAATAGATTTTCAACTTTATCTCTAAAGCATAAGGTTCAAAGTTGATTGGGAAAATGTGTCAGTTTCGGGTAGCTTGATGTGCTGGCGTCTGTACATAAATAGAAATTAAATAGGTAATAGTTGTTCAGACATAAAAGTTAATTTGTAATGATTGATGCACATTTGTAAAAAACAAGCATACTTTGTATTGATTCAACATTACTTTGTAGTATTCATAGCATTTGGAAACATTTAAGACATTAAAGGTTGACTGGTAGAGAATGGCATTAAGTTCGCATAAGTACAGGCATAAGCAAATTGTGGTAATTATTTAACCCCGGCAGCGCCTACTTAGGTAAATACATTTTTTGCAACTATTAACCCCCCACCCCTCCCCTCGTCAGCAAAAGTAAGCAAAGCTCTTACCATGCTTACGTAAACATTAGCACATGCATTTTTCAATGTGTTCTGTTTTCGTTATTGATTCATGAGCAGCAGTTATATGCGTTTCGTTTTCAAGCACAGACAAGTAGGGTTGCCATGTGTTCAAACCAAAATAGACTAAATTTTGTAGAATATCCGACAAAGTAAAAAAAAATACTGCTGACGTAATCACCACCCAGACCCCCCAGAAAAAATAAAAATGATGAAATGGGGTCATCAAGAATAAGCAAAGCAAAGACCCCCCGCCCCCTGTAGTGCTTACGTAATACTTGAATGGCCCCTTATGTCGTAGCAAAAAGGGCGGCTTTCGTATTGTTAGTGTTACCATTGATGTGCGGTTGACTGTATAACTACTGTGTATAAAGTTGAAATTAAATTAATAAACATTCGATACCTTCAATTTATCTGGTCCAATTATATCTATTTTAGGCAACGCATCAACAATTTCCTGCAATATTTCGTTCTCGTCCGTGCTCACTATTTCTCTCTTGATATTCTTGTACTTGAATACGACAGTCGTATAGTCGTCACTGGCTAGTTTACTTCGAAGATCGTCATCTTCCACTAATGCTACCGTTACTACATCTTTCTGAAAGAAACACAAGACGAAATAAGAAGATATACTGAAAGGCTTACACCAATGGCTAGTGTAGGTCTCAAAAACTCAAAAGTTTGAGACAAATAACACAGTCTTATAAGACAACATTTTGAGTGTAGTAAATGAAAATGTATAGTATGATGAAGTAGATGAATTTTGTCAGCATATTCTTGGATTTTTCAAAGACTTCTACACGTTTATAGAAAGAAGTAGAATCAACTTTTAATAAAATACGTAACATTTATGTGTCTACGGCTTTTTTTGCATTGTTCCTCAAAAGATGACGAAATAATGTATGCAATAAAAAAAAACAAACCAAATGAAAAGCGATCCTTGTCAGAGCATTCTTAGCAACCCTATTGGCGCCCAACACATACGCCATAGGTATGTCCGTGCTCCTGAGCTGCACAATAGTAGGCACGTGGATGGCAGTGCGGAGGAACATCATCACGAACTCGTCCAGAGCGTCCAGGGTTCGCTCCCCGCTGTGGTACACGAAGTTACCTTTTTTACCCTATCAAATCACAGGGTTAAACAAAGAAATAAAATTAATTATAATGATGTCCATTGCCCATTGTCTACAACTTATTTAAAACGTAGTCTTTTTCAGAAAAAAATAAAGCCTAAAATTATAGGCAAGTAATACAGGGTGGTGAAATACATGGCTTAGTATGGAATAATCTGAAACTTTCTTTACGTACCCTGACAAGTAAATGACATATCGCAGGTGTGCTGGAAGAAGTTTCTTAAGAAATAAGCAGTATTTTTGTACTCAAATTATAATCATGTCGTATTCCTATTTATTGTACTGTGTATTCATAAATAATTAAATGACACGCAACTTAATATACCTTTTACGATATTGATAAGCCATAAAATTGGCGCAAATTAAATCTTTGTTTTAATTTGATTAAATGTTACTAATTACGTTTGAAGAAATATTTTAATTTCCTGGAAAAATATTATTTTTGTTACATCTAGTTTATTTTAATAGTAAAACTTACATTAGGATAGAATAGTAATGTAGGATAGCTGCCTATTCTCATATTGTTGTAACAAAACGAATTGTGGTATTTACAGTTCACTGCACCAACTTTTACCTGAAACCGAAATAAATAACATTATGAACCCATTGAAGGTCACTGAACGAGGCACAATAGAAGTTTTATTGTTATATAGTTTTATTGTTTCTGCCTCCCGTCACGTTAGCGCCACGTAGACGTCACCAGGCTGCTGAAGGACATAACATTCCTGAAGCAAAGCCAGGCCGAGATGCAGCATAAGCTGGAGGTGTCCAACAACACTATCAGTGATCTACAGGCAGAAGTAGTGTTCTTGCGCAACGCAATTTCTGCAAGTAGGTCACCTACCGAGCGACGTCGCAAATGTAAACACGCGTCGCGGGGCACAAAACGCCTCCATCTGCATTTTCGAGTCGGCGAGCTCGAATGCGTCACCAACTGCCGAGAATGCATGCGTTGCAACGCGTGCCGTGGCCGTCCCTGCCTCGACACAGGTGGAGACAACGACGTGTATAGGTTCGTCGACCCCCAAACGAGCCTACGCAGCAATAGTAGCCGCTAATAAGCCTGCTGAGTCGCAAAAATCGCAGGTAAAACTAGCGGAAAAACAAAAAGGGGGTAAACGGAGCCACTCGAAACCCAACAAGGTTTTGAAAAGGCAGGATCCAGAGAAGGACACGTGCGACAAGGATGGTTTCATCAAGGTGGAGAAGAAGAAGCCTCTTTGTCGGAACCAGTGCGGCACCGCGCTGGCGGGACCCAACATGCTGCTTCGTCCAGCAATCCCGACGACGCAGCTGTACGTGTCCAGACTGCACCACTCCACGAAGGTTGAGGAGATCGTGGAGTACATGCGTGTGAAGACCAACTGTACTTTGAGGGTCGAGAAGTTGGAGTCGCGTCACAACACGAACTTCAAGTCGTTCGTGGTACAGTCACGAGCACTAATATGTCAACACTTGTCAACTTTCAATTGCGATTTTTTCGTAAAATAACTAATGCAACCTTGAAATACGACACTTTACACAAACCTATGGGTTCGAAAATACTTTGTTCGTAATAACATAAAATTTCATTAAAAACTGAGGGAGAAAATCGTCTTTGAATAAAGCCAAGTGTATACATACTTATGCTCGTGACTGTACGCGTTCCGACACATCATCTCGAGAAGTTCCTCAAGGAAGAGTTCTGGCCGAAGGGTGTTGTGTACCGCCGGTTTCGTGGCCGGCTACATGACACCAGTCAGCGAAACACGACGCAGACACTTCGTGTGCTTTAGTTTGTTAGTTATTTAGTGTAATTATAATGTTGTATGTATTTATAGTATTTTTAAGTTATATTGTATTGTATGTGTTTTATATGGGCCTTGATGCCTGAAAGAAATGGATAATAAATAAATAAATAATAATAACATCCGGGGGCGTTTAGTGTTCAGCGAAGTGTTATACAGAAAAATTTACAATAAAAATACACCCCCCCCCCCACACACACACAACCCCCACACATATCATTTTATATTAATAATTTCAATGAATACAACTTACAATTCCTTTATAGATTTCAGCCAACTTCTTCCAATGTTCTGCCACATTTTGGCAGGGTGGGCAGAATGGTGAATAGAAATTAACAAAATAGAAGCCATCCTTCATGTAATTCTCTGAAACATTATTATTTGAAATCACAGATGTCTTCTTTATTCATATAAGTATAAATACAGTAAACTAATGAGACTAACTTGATAGAGGGTGTGTGGATTGTATGAGACATTTTTACTGTCTTTAATCCTACATACAGTCATCATAGTTAAGGTGCCACTAGTCGATATTTTTTCCATACAAATTTCGGGAGAGTATTAATCCCCTACCCTCACGGACGACCGCTTAAGAGGGTCACCCAATTTAAATACTTGGGTCACTATGTCACCGAGGACCTTAGGGATCAGGTAGACATTGAACGTGACCGCAGGGCACTAGCAGCCAGATGCAACATGTTGGTCACAGATTTGCTTGTTATAGTAACGAGGTCAAAATAACTCTGTTTAAAGTTAATTGCCAAGCGTTCTACACGGGCAGTTTGTGGGTCAACTGCACGCGGAGGGCACTAGATGCCCTGCGTATGCAATATAATAATGGTTTCAGAGTGCTGTTGAGGTTGCCCCGATTCTGCAGCGCGTCTGGCATGTTTGCTGTAGCGCGAACCGACGACTTCTATGCTATTCTGAGGAAAAATACCGCATGCTTAATAAGCAGAATGAGGGCTAGCACCAACTGCATTTTGAAAACCCTAGCCGAAAAACACGATGCACCAATACTTAGACACACCAATACTTAGACACTGAGACAGATCGGGTTGCTCGTGCGGCAGGGACAAATAATGTTTTAATTAATTAATATTACTAACCCTTAGTTGAGTTGATTTTATTGTTATCAAGTTAAATAAATAAATTACTATTATCATTACTTCACTGTTTGACATTGTGCATCCAAAGTTAAACATGATATTGTTTTGTCTTATTATTAATTTTGTCTGTACGGAAACGTTAACGATAAAAGTCATTAAAAAGTTATGAGCCAACAAAGATTCGTTTTTCTTGATACCTATTTTTAACGTAACTGGGTGTTATTTACACCCAAAGTTACCATAAAAATAGCTTAAAAGAACTGCAAAATCTTCAAATCAAAGTCGGTACTGACAAAGCTCAGTTATCTAAGAGTTCATCATAATCAGCCTATAATGTTCGATTTTTTTTACGCTCCTTTCAGTTCGGAACGGTGTTTCTATGCGTGAGAACTAGACGTTCTGCGTGGTGCTTGTAGACTAGCGTCTAACTGCATAACACTGATAGGTAATAATTATATCTGTCCAGCACGAAGCCAGGTGAGAGAGCGTGCTTTTTGGTCATGGCTACCAGTGAGTTCGAGCTCGCGACTAGTTCCACCTTAAGTATTGTCTGTAGGGTTTCATAGTCAACCTTGTATATTATTTGAATAAAGCTCTGATAAAACATGCATTACGTAGGTTAGGCAGTATCTCAAAGACCTGTTAATATACAGGGTGGCAGGGAAATTGACAGCAACCTGTTACCATGGATTCGGTACATGATTCTGAGCTTTAAAATTTTTTGTTGGTAATTTAAAAAAAAAAATAGGCTGTTCCATACATTTTGACCACATAGGTATTGGACTTTTCTATGAAACAGTTTTTTTTATATAAGAGTGTCCGGCATCAGATGCTGAATTTATGGTAACTGTTTGCACGTCAATGTCCCTGCCAGCCTGTATAAAATTCTTAATAGAATGCCACCATACTTAAAGGCATTAGACACGGACATTAGCTATGCAATATTAAAGCCACTTATACATAAAAATATGTACCTATGTACTTTGTATGGTATTACAACTTTTATGTTATAGTTGGTTGATAAACATTGATATAGTTGGCTGTAAGTGATGTATTTGCAACTAGCATTTAATTTTGTAAGAAATACATATATACACTGAGCTTACAACAAACCATAGTATAGTGCAACATTTACAGTGCAATTTTATAATGCTGGATACCTAGGTACCAGATTTCCTATTTTATAATGCACAATGGAATGTTAATAAAGCCTTTGCCTCTCCCTCAACAAGAGGAAAATTTAAGTTTTCAAATTGAGAATACTTACTCCAGCTAGTTCCAGATAGTGTATCAACAAATGGATCATTATGATACAGTCCATTGTAGTACAAGTTATCATACTCTGACTGAGACCGGTAGTCATATTTCTTTGCGTATGAGAATGATCCGTACAGGTCATAGTTATTCCTCTTATTTGGGTCTTTCAAGGTCTCATAAGCCTCTGTGATTTTTAAGAATTTCTCCTGTTCATTTTTACCCTGGAAGTTATCATTATAAAATAATGAAATTGGTAATAAGACCTATTTGGTAAATATCTACTCAACTTTTGTCTCAATGTTCCAATTATGCCAAAGTTTTGCAATAAAAGTAACCATTTGTTACACATGTGACGAGGCAATATTACTCAACATTATGATACCATGTGTGATTAAATTTACAGACATGCAAAACTAATTACCTTCTACAAAAACTGCTCATCACAAGTTTTTTTGGTTCTAAACGGGTTTTACAGACACCAGTGCTTTGTATTGAGTCTAGTAATAGTTAGTACTTACAGGATTCTTGTCCGGATGATACTTTACGGCTAACTTCTTGTAAGCTTGTCTTATCTCTTGTGCCGAAGCTTTTTTTAAAACCCCTAATACCTCATAGTAAGTTACGTCTGTTAAGTTAACCGCACCGAAAAGAAAGCAACTGATAACTATGAGTTTTAACCTATAACAATGTATTAATTAACATGCTTATTCAATAGAAAGGTGTTTCATTGATAAAATCAAACTTAATTCAAGTTAAACTTACATTTTTATATTTTCTAAAAAGTTCCTAAAATTAGACGGAGGCACCGGCTCTTTCCTCTGATAAGTATGGAGCGCCTAATAAATCACTCATTTAATAATTAGGCAATGTTAGATAACCCAATTTACACGAGAAAATGAGATAAAACTAAATTGTTTACTTTTTGTGTAGGTGTCGGCAAAGTTGTTGAACTTCCGACAATCGAATCGAGAACCATATAACCATAGATAAACTAAATGAACAATCGAGAACTGAGAAGTCAGCAGACGTCTCACGTCAGTCAGTGTGTCATGTGTCAATCTGAATCAGTCAAACTCAATAAACTAGAAAGAGAGGCAAGGCGTTTGATACCGAGCATCGATAAATCGATTCACTGTTGCTGTTCATAAACGAAACTAATTACTCGAAACAAGGAAAAGTATGTTGATTTTGATGCCATTATTAGTTAAAAGTAGACATTATGGTTGAATAAGTTTTAGCTTTTTGAAACACCATGGTCTTGGTTGCATAAAATCACAGGCCCAGTAAAAATCAGAAGACTATAGATGTTATAGGTAGGTAATGAAAATGGCCAAGAAACGCTCATGTACTGGTTTTGGTATGTACCTACTTACTCCACCCTGAGCTTTGAGGTGGCCCAGGCCTGCGGATAGCAGTACCTACCTAGGTATTAACTCCGGACTTGGCCAGAAATGCAGTCTAAGATTTCTTCTTTTTGTAGGTATCGATATCGATGGTAAATATTTTAGTCATTTTAGTGAGCTCACTGTTATTCGCGAATTATAGGTAGGTACGAGTAGGTACGTAGATATCATCAACAGTGGGATCTTGGTTGGACCGCAGCCACAGACTTGTCTGTGACCGCAGCAGACCTCAGAGGCTGAAATCAGCGAGCGCCTGTAGTTTTAGAAGTTTCTCACAAGACGTAAGTTGTGGGTTTAAGCCCAGGCAGGCGCGCATTTTATGCTAATCTTATCCATTGCTAGTGCTTTTGAAAGAGTGATAGAGTCTGTCTATTGAAAGCTGAGAGTGAAAATGAGCGGCAAATTAAACAAAAATAGGTCGTGTATCCCCGGATCAACTAGGAAAAAACATATTTGATACTTGACTATCTTAAAATTTCTTGAATATCTTAAAATATATAAAAATTTCTATCAAATATGTTTTTTCCTAGTTGATCCGGGGACACACGACCTGTTTTTTTTTAATTTGCCGCTCATTTTCACTCTCAGCTTTCAATAGACAGTCTCTAGGTAATAATAATTAAAGTGAGGCAATAATATCCTAAAAACTGAAAATCTAATTCATTGTGTCAACAATCAGTCCATCACCCGCATTGAACTCGCGCGCGTGGATTATAGCCCTGTTCTCCTCTCAGAGAAGAGGCACGAGTCCCATTAGTGAAAAAATTATGATTATGTTACGAACCGAGGTCTGTTTGCCATTTCGAACTCCGTGTCTGTAGCAAATGATGATAAACGAGCAATAGATGTAGCGGTTGGATGACATTCCTATTAACTCTAGCTCTTAAATACCTTCCACTCGAATTCAGATAGATAGGATTATCTTCTAGGTACAGGGTTATTGGTAAAACATTAACAACCAAGAGGTTGTTCATAATGATGAGTACAATGACCTCTTAAGAAAGAGGTCATTGTACTCATCATTATGAACAACTTTTACTATGGGAGTAAACCTGAAATCGCGAAAAAAAATCAGCTGTTCCCACACACACACACACACAGAATTTCTTAAGCCGAACTCCGCTAATGGGCACTGCTGAAGACTTCGGTCTTCAGTGCCCATTAGCGGAGTTCGGCATTAGGCTCGTTTAATTACGTCATAGGACTGATGGTGATGATGGCTGGCTCAATGAGGACGTAAGAAGTAATGCAGTTCCACCTTGCTTGCCCTTCAGGTCAAATAGACGAATAAATAAAAAAAATCTATTGGGATTTATAAAAAAGTATATTTTCATTCGTGCATTATTCAAAAAAACATTTTTCATTACACAATCATGCAACACTTAGGTATGCTTCTATTTTATATTATTAATTTCAATTATTACAGATGAAAGTGTGCGTCTCATGATTATTTTAAAGATCATCATGTTAGCATAACATTAAATGTTTAAAAATCACGACAGTTTCGATTTAATATTTATTTTGTATTTACAAACTGTTGTAGGCACCTATGTAATATATTTTTCAACACACTTGCTCGTAAAGTGGCTCTTATTAAACCGATTTTAGGTCCATAATGGAGTGTATTACGAACGCGTGCTTTTTCTTTACTTTAATCCACATGTTCTGTAATACCACAGATAACTATTTACTAGTCGGAGACGCGCGCTTTTTTAATCTCATCAAACCCTGCGTTCCGAATTGGGAAATAATCGATGTGTTCCGAATTGGGAAATAACCGAATTAGCGTGAGCGCGATAACGATAACGGTGTCCCGTGAATCGTCATAGATGACGTCATGACATTCGCCATCTTGCGATAATGCCGACCATGCCCTAGAATAATATCACCGTGAGCGCTGTCAAAAATGACAGTGTGTGTATGAGGTTGTGTCAGTGTGTGTTTTGTTTTGAGTTGCATCATCTTTAAATTAAACTAACGTGGCATTTTTGAAATTGTGCTTCTGGCTGACAGTCACCACCTAACCAAAGAAGAAGAACTGAAGAAGAAATGTGGTGTTTATACAAAGAAATACTGTAATAATATCTATTTTACATTGTGTAAGCACTGTCATGTGAGCGCGTTCACGAGTGTTCCGAATTGTTGCCAGCTCTCAGCAGTCATAATAGTAATATCTAAATCGGAACGCATGTGAGATGATGCATGGACGTAATATTACGTCCATGGTGATGATGTGAGCGCTGTGATGTGAGCGATTATAGCTAATTCGGAAAGCGCCCAAAGAGACTTCATGCCAAAAGAAAAAATCCGCGGGCTATATTTCAATTTTTTTAAAAATAGTCTGTATTGTCCTTGGTCGCAAAATGAACTCGCAGGGGACCACAGACAATTTAAGGTGAATGCGCAGTGGTAGACCGCGAAATTCTTAGGTTTTTTGCAATTTTCAGGTTTGTGTTTATTATATTTTTTCTATAGGCTGTTAAGCGGTTTTGTCTGTGCCATAGATTAATATATTTAAAATGAGTCAATGTTGCGCGCGCATCGCTAGTGCTGGCTAGCACGGCGCGCGGGAAAACAAAACCAGCGCGCCATTTTCCATACAAGTTAATATTTAACAAGTCTTTTTTTTTCCTCGCAAGTGTGTTGAAAAACGTCGTATGAAACGCGTGTGCATTAATCAATATACACTCGGCTTTCTTATCGCTCTCGCCTGCGGCTCGCGCGATAATATCGCCTCGTGCATAATGATCAACTTAGCACACATGTACCTATCATAATGTACTATTTGTTACAATGTTTTGTAAATAGTTAGGTACCTATACAAAACAAAGTGTATGCCTAATTTTTTTTTATTGTCCTTATAAAGCTGTTATATTAAGATTCACTTGGTAAAACATTTATTTAAGTACCTACTTATATCTAAAGAATCTTATCACAGGATGGTACAACTTGCTAACATTATTCTTTGACAATGTAGTGGTCTAACACTATAATAATAATACCTACTTATATCTAACCAGATCCATTTGATCACACCTACTTACACTTAAAGCACTTTTAGTTGCTTCTACAGGGTCAAATTAGATAAGTTAGCAAAACTCCGCAGACGTCATGGGTATCCATAACTAAATAATTATATGATATAATAGCAAAAAAAAAATGATTTCAGTATATTTTTTTAGGGTAACAACCGCAGGCAGTTTGAAACTACATTATTATATGTTGAGTTCAAAAGACCTTTCTATACCCCTCATATCAGTGGAGTCAGTGGAGTGTCGCTAGCTAATTTAATTCGACCCTGTAATTATCAATGTTTTTATGCAACTAATGTTGCTTGCCATATAAACCAAAATAAACATAAAAAGTCTTGTTAATATCATGCATTCTTATAAATCTACCATCTACCTTAAATTAATACTTGAAGACCGATATCATATTAAAATTAAGGCTTAGAATCCAAACATTCTCAGACTGCACGTAGGTGTGAGTAGGTAGTCGTTCACTAGTCCTGCATACCTACCTATGACCATACAAAATTATAAATTGAACGCAAGCTAAGTAGTAGATACTTGATATATCTCAGTATTAAAAAAAAATAGGTACAAAATATCAACAACCAAATTGGATATAGGTAGGTAACAGCACATCATTGGTAACAATTTGACATTTACAGAGTTTTTATGTCGTAAGAGTCCAGAAGGCCACTTCTCGTATTTTAAAACGTTCAAAATCTAGTCGCAGTCTCATCTCGGCGACAAACAAATGTCAAAACCTTGTCAAAATGTAGGGAAATTCGAGGTTTTTTTGACAGATTGAGACTGAGATCAGACTGTGAACGTTCTTAAAATTATGAGAATTGCCCCTCAGATTTTCGTAGTGCAAGAGTTACCAGTGCAGTGGCGGTTGATTGTACCTAATGCAAAAGCACCTTTTTTCTTTAGTTAGTTCTTATTTAAATGATAGACAACAGCAAGTCCAAATAAATGGTGTCAATTCATATGGTTTAAAAGTAAAAATGGGTGTGCCACAAGGCTCGATATTGGGTCCTTTCCTCTTTTTAGTGTATGTTAATGATCTACTCCATTTATTAAAAAATCAACCACAAATGGTGTTATTTGCTGATGACACTTCCTTAATTTTTAAGGTAAATAGACGTGCTACAAATTTTGACGACGTAAATAACGCCCTACTGCAGGTCCAAAATTGGTTCACTGCTAATAATTTAGTATTAAATGGAAAAAAAACTAAGTGCATAAGATTTTCTTTACCAAATGTCAAGGGTAGTGATTGTGAGATAATATTGAATCAAGAGAAACTAGAATTCGTCGATAAAACTGTTTTCTTAGGGATCACGCTCGACTCAAGGCTACAATGGGGTCCTCATTTAACATCTCTTGCAGGACGGCTAAGTTCAGCAGCTTATGCTGTCAGAAAAATCCGTCAATTTACTGATGTGGATACCGCGAGACTAGTCTATTTTAGTTACTTTCATAGTGTCATGTCTTACGGTATTTTACTTTGGGGACGGGCTGCAGACATCGATTCTATTTTTATTCTGCAGAAAAGAGCCATCAGAGCCATATATAACCTCCGCAGGCGCGGTTCTCTGAGGGAACTGTTTAAGGAAATTAACATCATGACGGTACCTTGTCAATATATCTACGAAAACATCATGTATGTAAGAAAAAACTTACATCTTTTTAGTAAAAGAGGTGAAAGACATAATTATAGTACTAGAAATAGGGACCTATTAGTTCAACCAGGTTTCAGACTGGCTAAAGTAGACTCATCTTTTATGGGGTACCTACTGTTTAAAATGTTATAATAAAATACCTCCCCACATTCTTCAACTGAATGAGACAAAATTCAAGTCTTGTATAAAACGCACACTATGCAGTCAGGCATATTATAAGTTAGGGGATTACATAGCTGATAAAAATGCCTGGCTCAATGCTGGTCCTGCTCCACAACCACAACTAATTGATTAACACCTGAAAATACTGTTGGAGCTGCTGAAGATTGTAAGACTATCTTTGCATTGTATAAACTCAATTTCATTTGTATTGTATAATTGCATAGCACAGATGTGAGTTCTATGTAAGTACTATACCTTATTTTACCATTTACCGGGTAATATGTCTTTCATTGACTCGAATGTGCCCTGGCGGCTGATAGTATGTCATGCTCACACAAATGTCTCGCTGACGGTGGCGTGTATGTTGGATCATTTAGCTCCCTTCAAAATGGTTGAGCTGAATGGTGCTGATCTATGCGTCATGTTCGTGAACGGGCGCCGTCAGTTGGGGCTGGTCATCACTTAGCTGCCTCGGCTTATTTTTAATTATTTTATTTTTATTTTTGGATTGTTGTTTTAGTACTATTTGTTGTACTCTGGACGCTTTTAACGCATACGTCTTGTTTATTTTTACATCGTTCTCACATTATTTAATTATAAATTCAAAAGTAATGATGTAACTAATATTTTTGTAAAATATAATTTAAAAAGAGTGTCCATGGAGTTTCTTGTCCGTTCTTCTCCATAGGTACCTACGCTTTGGAATGGGCAACTAGCTTCACATTTTTCTGACTGACCTACTTCTTGACAATTCAAAAGTGCCTGTAAAATGGTTTAATTGAAATAAATGCTTTGAGTTTGAGTTTGAGTTTGACCAAAAACTCGGAACTAAGGACCCACTGAAAAGCGTGCGTTCATATAATTACATAACATTGTTATGGATCAATAAATGCATTTTATAATTAAATTATAATATTTTGATAATAAACTAACAATAAACCCATATCGCCATTATGTCTAACATCAATTCAAATTATAAATTTAAATAGGCAATTTAAAGTGTCTGCACAGCTGTGCTTTGCTTATTTTTCATAAATAAGAAGCGTAATTATGTAATAAAATATAAATATTATTATATAAACTTTTACATAAGTTTAGTATCAGTAGGTATCTTGTACAAA
The DNA here is from genome assembly GCA_963082905.1 of Oligia fasciuncula. Taxonomy (NCBI): domain Eukaryota; kingdom Metazoa; phylum Arthropoda; class Insecta; order Lepidoptera; family Noctuidae; genus Oligia; species Oligia fasciuncula. The sequence continues at coordinate 5,416,319 of OY720395.1, read as the reverse complement.
TACCTTCTATTATTGAATGAATTGTAAATGTTGAGAATTGTAATAGTAGCTAGGAAAAAAGAAAAAATGCCTGCAGAATAGGCATTACTTAGTAGAAACAATTTTATTATAGTCCGCGCGGAACTAGTTCGCCGCGCCTTAGGAATGTGAGCGGTAGGACGGAGGGGCGGGGGCGCATACTCACTACGTGCGTTGCAACTTGCAACTCGCCGCCGCCTCACCCCTGTCCCCCTGTCAGCGGCCAACTAGTTCCGCGCGGACTATAACTCATCCTGTGTAAATAGGTAGGTACACAAAAGTTTGAATGTAATTTGCCGTATTTCAGAAATACGGCATGTGTAAAGATCAAATATGACAAAAAAGAACAATTGATTATACACTGACAACGATTCACAGGTCAGGCAAAGTGTGTGTGTGTGTGTGTGTGTGTCTGCCTTTTTACATTACGAATCAGTATCGAAATGGGTGAACCTACTTATACACCTCTGCTTAACCCTTTGTCAGGCGTGACGTTATGTGTATGTACGGCTTTTTTAGGTAACTGAGTGCACGGAGTGCACTGTCAAATATTTTGGCGCCTTAGTTAGCCGCAAAGGTTCATTGTAAATGTCCAAAACTCCTAGGTAACAATTGACTCTTGGAAACACAATTTCCGTTCCGTAGCTCAAGTCCTAAAGTTCGAAGAACCGGAACGAAACTTCACCGTTACTCTAACAAATAAATAAATACATTTAGGTAATTAAACAACGTTATTTCACTTCGACATGATGTAAATACGTGTCGTCTCATTTTCTACGGTGTTTTACAAACTAGAATTTAAAAATTATACCGCTTTTGTAACACAAGCGATGACAGTTCAAGTTTGTGAACCCATTTCCGAATAATTTATTACCCTATTTAAAATTGTTACTATGTATTTAAATAACGAGTTTGTTCAAGATTATCGCTACCTACTTAAAGGTTGGTTAACCAGACGACTTGACGCTTCTCTTTAATGTGAAGTAAGCCAATATTCTGATGACGATGAGTTCTACTCCGAGGATCGTGATGTCTGTCCAGTAGTTGTCTGGTTCGAGACTGAACTCGCTGATCACTGCTTTGGGATGTCTGGAAATAAGAAATTATTATAAGACATTGTAGGACAAAAAGAAAGAAAATAAATGTATCTATCGTAGGTACCCTATACTGTTTTTGAGTCTGTCAGATGGTTCAGATTCAGTAACTTCAGGGATATAAACCTATGCACGACGAGACAGTTCACACTTCATGTGTGACTTCACAGAGATGAACGCTGATGCGGGCTTTACCGGTCTGGGCCAATAAAATTAAGCGAGTAGGATTATACTGGCCATCTAGCAGGCATCAGTGTCGTTTAACAGCAGCAGTTTCCATTGGTGAATTAGCAAGTAGGTATGTAGTGTCCCCAACCAAAAAATGAAATGAAAAAAAAAAGAAATGAAATGAATGAATGAAATGATAATGAATGATTCAGATTGATAGTGTGTTACGCAATTAGGGTTGCATGCAGTTTTAAGATGTCACCTAACAGACAAGTTCGTATTAAATCTATTCTTAGTTAATAAAACACAAAGAACACGAATCTCACCTCAAGTGGCAGTACGTCATAGTTTCAGGACACAGCAGCGGCTGTCGTCCATTGGAGTAGATGGTTAGCACGAGCGCCTCGAAGGCGTAGCGTAAGAACGACGCGTGCGACACCGCGCGCATGACCGGGTTCATGTGCGCCAGGAGCACCAGGTAGCCCGCGTACACTATCATAGCACAAGTCCAGACTGCGCCCAGGAATGTGCCGTTCTGAATAGACATAAATAATCTATTTAATTTATATCTTAAATTCATCAATTCACTGACAGTTACCTATGGCACAGCATGAAATTTTAGAGTTCCTTAACGTATGAGCACCATGGACGTAATATAGGTACTTCTATATATTACGTCCATGATGAGCACTAAGGAATTATTTTTCAAAATTCATCTCATAAAAGGTTTAGTTAGGGATGACAATTGTGTAAAGTTTGTCATTAAAAAAAATTTAAACGAGGAATGTTGTCACTTTTGTTTATAAGTAAAAGTTAGTTGATCATCGTTTTTTTGGAAACTCATCCCTTAAGGCGGCCTTTCTACCAGAGATGAGCGAGGATGCGTAGCGAGGGATGTGTGTAAAACTAACCAATACCAAAGATAACTTAGTTCAAGCTATAAAATTGAAGCGATGTTATTGGCTGGAAATGCAGCCTTAAAGGTCCTGAGAAGTTGCCGATGGGAAATCCCATCGGGCACACGGCTGGTAGTCAGTATATATCACTGGCCTTGACCTTCTAATCGATGACCTTCTAAAGGTCGCGAGAATCCGCTGGATGCGAGAAGTACAGGACCGGTTCAGACTGGTTTTGGCGCTGCTTGAGGGACTTTTCCCTGCAGTGGACAGCTTTCGACTGAGCGATTTTGATTTAATAATTCATGGTAATTAATTTTAATAAAGGTTTCGTTTATACACATGATGATATCGCACGTCCATGAAAAGGTCATTCTCAACAGTTTTACTGACTTTTGAATATACTTTCGATCGATATCTAATTTCGACGATATTTTTGAAGTGAAAACTTCTTTAGGCGCGTTGGGCATTTTTGAGGTGGAAAAAAAAACCCATTGAACTCACGACACTCTTACCCACGGAATAGAAAAAACAAGTGGAAGTGCCACGCACAGCTATCGCGCGTGTCACAATTATGCGGAGCTCCGCAACACCGGCTTTGAGGCGGCTCAATCGCGATTAGCTACTTGCTGTGATAGGACGTCTCGAACGTAACGAAAAATATTACAAACATGCCTTATTGTGCAATTTTTACATGCAAAAACGATAGCAGGACAAAAAATGTATCTTGCGGAGGTGTATCGTATCACCGGTAAGTATAAAACTATGATAAATTTCAATATAATTGTTTTTATTGACAAAACCATATTTATTACTTTGTTGCGAACTAAAAACTACCTTATGTACATTGTTCAAAGTCTAAATCAACTTGCTCGCTGTCTTGAATATCATCGTATACATTCTAGAAAATTCGACGCTACTCGATTAGGGATGGGACACATTCAAATAGTTCAAGTAGTATCGATAAAATACATAGTAGTGAAACGTTCCATGACATATTATGTACTCGTTGTCGTTCTTCTCGATTAATTGAATTATATGGTTTGAGTATGAGTATTTATATTCTGACAAATAAACCAATGTCATTCATTCATAGCTGGACGTAGGCCTCAAAAAGAACTAATACTAATAAACAGTGATAGGAATAGGTAGTGCCTATTTGCCTAAACTTCGAAGAACATAGACGAAAGTCTGAGACTTCCTTACGACTGAAATATTTTGTTCGGGACTAATGTCGGGGTTTCGGGACATCACCTAAGTACATTTAATATTAATGTTATTAATAGAGTACACTAATTAAATTTATTTTCCTTTTTAACCGACTTCAAAAACAAGGAGAACATTCTCAATAAACAGTAGATACGTATTCTATTGTTATTAATTCAGGTAAAGAACTGGGTCCGGTTGAAGTGTAGCCAGGGGCACTGGCGCGATGACTTTTCGATTTTTTTTTTCAAAACTGTCCCAATTTTATTGCAGTTTCGAATTAACCTTGACCATAGAAACTATTTAGATTGTAAGAAGCATGGTCCTACGACGCACCGTTTTCGAGATATCGACGATGAAGTGACAAGAACTCCTAAGTGACATTTTTGCGATTTTAATTTTTTAAGTTTATTTTATTGTATAACTTTTAAGTTTATTGTATACACTAGTCTCATATATCCTACTATACCCGCTCCTTGTATAATATATAACCAATAATAATATTTTTCATACCTTGCGTTTAAAATAAATAAAACGTTTTTTTCGTTTCCTGTAAAATTATGTTCTGGTAGATAAAGGTTCTTGTCACTTCATCGTCGATATTTGAATTTAATTATAGATAACTTGTCCTCATCCCTAGCTGAGTAGAAAAATAGATAACAGGTGCATACGAATATGACATCTATTTCAATGATGTTAGCGTGCTAAATAGAGTAATTTAGTTCAGCGCCCTCTAGCGTTGAGTAGCTGAACTCGTTGTGGATTGTTCGAATTTGATTGATACATGGAAAAATGTACTTCATTGATTTTGACATGTAAAATAAAAACAACATTCAGTAGTTGTAATAAGACTTAATTTTGAACAACAATAAATAAACTTTTCGCCAAAGTTGCATTTATAATTAGTAGCCAATTATATCATCGTTTTCTGTGTATTGAAATGTTTATTTTAATTTGCAATTGTGTGAGTTTGGCGACACTGGTTCCCGTACTAAGCAAGCAGGGGGGTGACACTACGTACATTTTGACAGCGAAGTAAAGAAAGAGTTGCCATCTATAACTTGGCCCAAGTACTATTTAGGTGCTTCAAATTATCAACAGATGGCGCTATATCATGAAATTGAAAAAAATGATTTTTTTTATTTAAAATAAGATTATTGATGTAATATTAATTGGAGATAAGTAAGAGAAAAATATTAAACTCTTCTTACAAATTGAAATAGACACATAAATGAAATACTATTCGCTATAGCACAAATATCAGCTTTATTTAAAAAGACCTGGTGCCAGATTCTACCTATGATGTATAAAGTGACAGTTCTTGAACTGAAAGAAAATAAACAATCACAATAACAATATGGCGGTTTGCTGCATTCTGCGTAAGCGCATTTTGTAGTTCCCGATCCGTATTGTTGTATTTCGTTGTAATTACCATAAGTAAGTGCGTCGCGTTGAGCCTTGTGCGCCTCCCCTTACTATTGGGACCTTACTCCGAAATTTTTGTACGTTACTGTGCGATAAAGACGCTTTGTTCTGTGCGCTCTATACATTGGGATAATTGGGAACAATTTTCATTCCATTGGGACTGTTTTGTTTCGTCCTATTTCTGTAACATGTTCTACTAGAATGTGTTACAGAGATAGGATGAAACGTTCTAATTTAGAACATGTTGTCATGAACTCATGATGCATATAAAGCTATATAATATATAGGTAGCTATGTCTATGTAGGTATGTGATTTGTTTGGGGCCAAGTTACAGATGGCGTATTGTCAAATAGGTTTGCAATTTTATCTCGTAAGAGGGCTCTCTTTTCCCTCTATATTATTATACTCTTTGTAAGCAAGCCTAAGGGCACTTCCACTTGTTTTTTCTATTCCGTGCTCTTACCAACACCGCGCTACATTCGGATGTGTTTGGCTGTCCTCAGGATGTATTCGTTTTTAAATCCGATATGTCAGGGAGTGATGGCAAAGTATTCTGTTTTGTTTTCACTTCTGTCGGCACTCCCGGAGTGCCACTGTTTTTTTTGGCTTACTTCAGTCCAGGGGGGAGACAGTTAGAACAAGCACCACTTCAGTAAAGAAAGAGCCGCCATCTACTTTACTTAACCGAGAAACTATTAGTTTCATAATTATCGATAGATGTCTCTGTAATCCCAACTTTAACGAAAATAAGAAAATCAATTTAACAAGTTCTCTAATTTAATATAAAGTATTTTTCTAAAGAATAATTTTAATCTAGTTCAACAAAATTATCACATTATTTTATTTCATACATGTCCAGCATTATCAAATAAGGCAACCTTGTCACGGAAATCCAAATTGAGTGACATATTCTGGCTGGCAACATCACACAATATGGTTGCCGCAACTTGCGTCTGCGTTTGTTTATGTTTCATAAGTCCATTTTGTGTTTAATTTGTGTTATAACGAAATGGTTAAAACTGTAACTGCCAATTCTATTCAAGTAGCGGGTGAAATTCAAGTTTTCTTATGTTTTTTGCAAATAGAAGCTGTGTTCATATCGTATTCGCTAATAAAAAATGATTAATTTAGTGATTGTAATTTAGTAAATGTATCATCATTAGATTCGCAACTCGCATTCTAATCGACATACGACGTAAACATGGCTGTTATTTGCAAAAAAACAAGAAAATTTGAATGATCAGATGCAGAGTTTAATATAATTATAGTAAACAATATAAACCTATACGTAAGTAGGTATATAGGTATATAGCATCTGTCATAGAGCCTTAGTTCCTGTTAAGATATGTAGATGGCGTTTCGAATCGGAATGCTTTGAAATGGCACAAGAGGGCTCTCTTCTCCCGTATTATTATTATACTCTTTGCTTCAGTCATTTGCGTGTCCTCTGCCACGTGTAACGAAACATGCGAGAACTAATACAACTAAACAAAACAAGTCACGTGCTACCGAGAGATAACACGATGACTCAAATGAGTTCACAAGGTCAAACCTTTGTTACCTAACTTCCACCACTACTAATTAGGTAATTCATTATGATAATGATTTATCTTGTTTAATTATTAACATGTAATTGAAAAGTGGATGTCACTTGGACATTACGCTACCCACTCACGGGTACGCCGCCATAAACTAACGCAACCTAAAATACGCCACAATGACCAAATTGGATAAAACTCACGTAACATAAAACTGTGACAGCAAGCCCAGCAAGCCCCTCAGTATTTATTTTTTTGTAATTTTGTCTATGGGAGTATTGCTTGCGTTCCATTTTCTTTAGTCGAGTGGTTAGATGTAGTACATGTGTGCCAAAAACCGTGAGTTCGTAGCAGCATTACGAAATTTATCTGTAGTTGAAAATCATAAAAAAAAACAAATGACGGCGATGACGTGTGCGTAATAGGATACTCGCGTGATATAAATGTTATTGTTTATATAAACTTTGAAACTACAATGGTATGTATTATATGATTGTCATTCGATTCGGTATGAATGGGGCTATTTTTTAGGTAAATAAAAAAATAGGGTCATCGCTTTCGATTTTGAATGAAAATTACTTTAATTTTTAATTTTCGTAATGTAAACAAACATTAAAAATAAGCAATTATTAAAAAAAATCAAAGTCTCTTAAAGTTACGAAACAAGTTTTGTAATCTACCCTGGTCTATCCACTTGAAGAAACAGCCATTAGTTTAACAGCGGTCCATAGATTTTTTTTCTGTACGAGTCGTGTATAAGTGGCGAGGGCGCCCCGCGGCCCAAAATAAAAAATGTATGGGGACATAACAATGCCCCTCGCGCGGGAAGCGTACATGTGAGTGGATTGCATGTGTTCCTTTTTTGTAATTATAAGTACTTAGCGTAAGATGCACTATACTACACGAGGCTAATAATAATTTTAAAAATGTTGAACAATTTTTAGAACTAATTATTTGAGTCCTGTGTAAAGCTTTTGGCACCTCCCGCATCCTCGGAATCTTAATTTAACGTATTCTAGTCAAAGCTACTCTTCATTAGACTACCCATTTTTAGCTATGTTGGAATTAACTCGCAAGCCAAGCCAGACGTGGCCAAGGAGTATGGATTCTTCATAACACAACAAAACTACGGAAAAACAAACTGGGAGTACCACAAGGTTCCATTCTTGGTCCTTTTCTGTTTCAAACCCACCCAAGTAGGTAGGTGTAGTTTTAATAGCTCGGTACTTACAACAGGGTTGAAGCAGGTCCCGATGACATTGCCCATAGCCTCAGCCAGTAGCGCGACGTTGGCAAGCGTGATGACGAACATGAGAAACCGGTCTGGCTCCATCGGCTGACCGGATAGGAAGTACGACGGCACTGAGTACACGAAACTGTAGATTACCTGTTGAATAGACAAAAAGGTGAGTTATATACACTACTTTTATGCTGTATACAGGGTGTTACAAAACTACCCGTAAAGCCGAAAGGAGGTTAAATGGGGCCTTATGACGAGTCCATTCACAATATTTAAGAACCGTAGTAACGCTGTATAACATACCTACCCCAAAAATATAAAAAAATATTATTATTTTCACTGATGTGCAAACCCAATATTTCAGTAAAATTAAAGAGTAAACTACGCAGAATGTACCTACATTTCTACATAATTCGCGGAACGACAAAATTCGAAACAGTTGTAGGATATCGATTAGAAGATTTGAAATTGACAACATATTTTTTTTTCCAACTTGACATTTTTTGAAGCCAGTACTTGAGTATAATGACATCCATAAATTGAGGTAGCAAACATTTATGAATGAAAAATAGGAAAACTAATAAAGTAGACAATTATTAGGTAAAATAGGTACGTACGCCTGGTTCCCTGACGTGACAGCTTACTAGGATTGACAAAATTTTTGACTTTGATAATTAATTATATTTTTTACGGGGTAGGTATTTTGTAACACGTTGTATAAGTAATTATTTTTAAATTTCTGTTTGTCTCTGCACTAAAAAATGTTAGTCCTAACTGTATGTACCTAAGCCGGAAATTTGGGTTGATAGCGATAGACAAAATGTAGAGCTTACTGCTTATCTAAATGGCAGCAAGTACATAAAAGCAAAGCTCACCTCTTTCATCGGGATTTTTTTTAAATACATTTTTTATCACACCATTATCTTATATAGAAACTGGAATTGAGTAATATTCATATCGCTCGGCTGAGTGATGTTGGATAAGTGTTTAATAGGTGTTGTAATAATACTGGCTTTATAGTGTTCCTTTTTAATGTAGGTATTCAAAATTCTTCTACTTCTATGTAACTAGGTTACTTGACACTTCAATAAAATAACAAACTTGATGAAACACATCTTTTCTTTTTCTAATACAAAATTACAACAAATCGTTATCAGCACGAAGCTCTAGTATTTGTTTATTCAAGAAAAGTAATGCGCGTTTTCGTAATAATTTGTTGAAGTGATATTTGTGCGATTTTCTTTTGGGTACGAAACAAAATAGTTCTTCGTATACTCTTCTGAGATGGCGAACCCAAATGGAGACACAAATGAGCGAGGTATGCGTAGTTCCTCAATTCCAATGTTCACCCTACATAATAGAGAAGGGTATAGTACGTGGAAGTTTAAAATGCGTAATTATCTTATACATGAGGAGTTGTGGGAAGCGATCTGTGGCTACCCAACAGGGATGAACGTTTCCAATGTCACAAAGATGAGGAGCGATCAGAAGGCACTAACAAAAATTTGTCTTACCCTTGAATTATCTGCAATTACGCATGTCCGAAGTGCAACCACGGCAGCGGAAGCATGGAAAGCTCTACAAAATGCTTATGAGGACAAAGGTATGGGTCGGCGTTTATATTTAGAACGGAAGTTATACAGATTGAGACTTGAAGACTTTGATAATAATATTGAGTCGTATATCAATACTGTTATTTCCACTGCCCAAGATTTGGCGGATATAGACAAAGTAATAGATGATGCGTCCATTGCTGCTATTCTATTGGGAGGTCTAACGTCCAGATATGACCCATTGATTATGTCTCTCGAAAATAGTAATGTTAACGTTACCACCGAACTGGTAAAGTCCAAATTGCTGAACGAAATGTCCAAGGAAAGCTCGATAAAACTGGAGACAGCTATGAAGTCAAAGGTTGATGCCTCTTCTGTTGAGTCAAATGCAAAGAAAATTGTGTGTTATGGTTGTGGAGAACCTGGTCACAAGAGACCAAACTGTCCTTTGAAGAAAAAGAAGGTCATAAAAAGGAAGAATCCCACTAATAAGGACTCGACCTCTGTGTCTGCTTTAGGAGCAACAAATATTTATGACATGGACAAATGGTACAGTGATTCAGGCGCGACCAAACACATGACTTCAAGACGAGATTGGTTTGTAGACTTAAAGCCTATTGATAACAAGGTAACAGTTGCAAACGGGACTAAGATTAACGCTGAAGGTATCGGTAAAATATCTATAAATACCGACAACGTCAATACAATTAATGATGTTATGTATGTACCTAACTTGCAAACAAACCTTCTATCTGTGAAGACAGTAGTAGAAAAAGGTTTTACTGTAATGTTTGATAAGTCGGGTTGTAATTTATTTAATTCAAAAACCTTCTCCTTTACAGGTGATGCGGTTCTACATGGCTCGCCTAGTGGTGGATTGTACACACTTGATTGTGCGGTTAATATTCCCCAAGTTAGAGCCTATGATGTGCACTCTGATTCAATCTCTAGGTATCAGGTATGGCATAAGCGTTTAGGTCATTTATGTCGCGTCGGTATGAATCTGCTGAAAAATAGTCATAAGGTTATTGATTATAAGGATGTGGATAAAAATCCATGTGTTGCTTGTGTTCAAGCGAAACAAGCTCGAAAACCGTTTAAGCCGATTACTTATAAAAGAGCAACTTCAATATTAGAACTGATCCACTCTGACCTTTGTGGACCAATGTCAGTTAGCTCCTTTCAGGGTAATAAATACTTTTTAGTTTTCATAGACGATTTTTCGAGAACTATATTCGTATATTTTATTTCTTCTAAGTCAGAGGTAAAAGATAGATTTTGTCACTTCCAGTCTATGGTTGAAAGACAAACTGGGGCTCAAATTAAAACAATAAGGACGGATAATGGGAAGGAATTCGTCAATAGTGAATTCTCAAGTTATCTTAGATCTTGTGGTATTCAGCATCAAACTACAGTACCATATAGCCCTCAGCAGAATGGTGTTGCCGAGCGCACTAATCGCTCAATAGTAGAAAAGGCACGCTCTCTTATGGCTGAAAGCGATCTTTCTAAAGCTTTTTGGGAATATGCTGTTCGAACGGCTGTATACCTAAAGAATAGATGCCCACACCGTGCCTTAAATAATAAAACTCCTTACGAGTTGTGGAATGGTTGCAAACCAGACCTAGGTAATCTCAAAGTTTTTGGGTGTAGAGCTCTTATACATATACCTTCTTGTCATCGTAAGAAATTGGATCTTAAAGCTGATGAAGCTATATTTGTAGGCTATACAGAAGATCCTAATAGTTATCTTTTTAGAAATTCATCTTGTCCTAGAACCTTACAAAAGTCTAGAGACGTTACATTTTTTGAAGATTGTTTTTCTACCTTATATAATAGAAATGTCAACAATACTAAGACTTCTACTGAACCTTTAGTACTGTCTAATAGTCTACCTGTACAGGAAGAAAACAGTACAGTTCAAGAGTCTTTTGATCAAATTCCAGTGATCACTGTTGAACCAGCTCCAAGCCATACTGTTGTCACTGAAGATCAGACTGCTGAAACTGATCAATTTTTTGAAGCAATTGAGGAAGCAGTAGTTTCTACTAGTCAAAATGATGGACAACGTAGATATCCATCAAGAGATCGGAAACCTCCTAATTACTTCTCATACCAAGTGTCTAGTCAAGCGTCTGATGAGCCTAGAACTTATAATGAGGCTACATTGGCTGATGATGTTGAGAAGTGGCAGATGGCAATGACAGATGAATATAATTCACTGATGAAGCTGAAGACATGGAAATTGGTTGACAGAGAAAACAAGAAAATTATACCATGTAAATGGGTCTATAAGTTAAAGAAAGATCCAGCAGGAAATGTTGTGAAGTACAAAGCAAGATTAGTTGCTAAGGGATTCACCCAGACGCCAGGTGTAGACTATTTTGAGACATTTTCTCCTGTCGTGCGGCACTCCTCTTTACGTACTCTACTGGCTCTCGCAGCCGAATTGGGTTTAAAGATGCGTCACTTGGACGTTGACACGGCATTTTTAAATGGAGATCTGCTAGAGAAAGTCTACATGGAGCAACCTCAAGGTTTTAAAGTGCAAGGTATGGAGAACAAAGTGTGTCTCTTACAAAAATCCTTGTATGGACTTAAACAAGCTCCACGTGCCTGGAATATAAAGTTAGATGAAACTTTATCATCTTTTGGTTTTGTGAAAACTCCATCTGAACCTTGTGTGTATACTAAACTTTTTGGAAAAGAGTTGGTTATAATTGCAGTCTTTGTCGATGACATAATTGTTTTTTACAGTAATGACAAGACATTTGACATAGTCAAAAATGACTTGCAAAAATATTTTTCAATAAAAGATTTGGGTCATTTAAGCTATTATCTTGGTTTAAATATAACCAGAAAAAATGATGAAATAAAAGTACATCAGAAAAATTATATAAATAATCTTTTACAAAAGTTTGGAATGGAGAATTGTAAAACTTGTACAACTCCAATATCTGGAAAACTGGAGGTTAGTACCAGCACTGATAGTGATCATAATCTAGAAGCATATCCCTATCAAGAATTAATTGGTTGCCTCATGTTCCTGAGTGTTAATACTCGTCCAGACATCGCATACGCGACTAGTTACCTGAGTCAGTTCAATACTCGATACAACAAGACTCACTGGTTAGCCGCGAAGAGAGTCTTACAATATTTAAAAGGTACCTTAGATTACTCGATTTGTTATAGAAAATCAAGTATGCCCCTTGTAGGATTTTGCGATGCCGATTGGGCAAATTGTGATATAGATCGCCGTTCTTATACGGGTTACTGTTTTAAATTAGCAGGCAGTCCGGTTTCATGGGCCTCAAGGAAGCAGCAAACCGTAGCTTTGTCGTCAGCAGAGGCCGAGTATATGGCAATAACTGAAGCTACGAAGGAAGCGATTTATTTAAGGAGGTTTATCTCTGAATTAATTTCAGATCCTATGGTAAGGCAAAAGTTATTACCTAATACCATAACTGTTTGTACGGATAGTCAGAGTGCACAGAGTTTGGCCTTAAATCCGGTACACCACCATAGGACGAAACATATAGATACCAGATATCACTTTATTAGAGAAAAGATTAGTGATAATTCGGTAAACTTAAAATATATCAAATCAAGTGATATGCCCGCTGACATCTTAACTAAACGATTGCAGCGTGTGGCACATGATAGATGTGTACTAGGCTTAGGTTTAGTGTAAATATATTTTTACACTTTTACTTCAGTACTTAGTACCTATACATTTTCTTTTAATTGGTATATTTTGAGTCCATTTCTTTTTATATGTTATTTATTCGTTAGAATTTTGATTAAGAGGGCGTGTTGTAATAATACTGGCTTTATAGTGTTCCTTTTTAATGTATTCAAAATTCTTCTACTTCTATGTAACTAGGTTACTTGACACTTCAATAAAATAACAAACTTGATGAAACACATCTTTTCTTTTTCTAATACAAAATTACAACAATAGGTATTATAATTTTTATTTCACTATGTATCTGACTCCCAAGATATAGAAAATGCCTACTTTGGGGGTCACTGTCTATTCTAATCTTGTACAAATTCAAGACAAGTCGGTACCGATCGGTGCGGGTGAAATAGTTTCACATTCAACTAATTAAGCGCTCACATATAAAGAAACAGGTAAAACATGTAACCGTTTCCTTCCGAAAATCAACCTGCAGAAACCTGGAGTCGGGACCGAAAACCCGCTTCTTTAAGTAAGCACCCTTAGGCACGTGTATGGCGGAAAATTGCTTCATGTCTTCCTAGCACTACGTACTTTTAGGTGTCATCATCATCATAATTAATAATGTCATTATTATGATGATGTTCTCATACTTATCACTTTTTATAAAATAATATTGACGCATTACTAGCAAGTCTCCTTTTTTGCAGAGTTAACGTTAGTACCTCACTTACCCATCGTTTCATATGACCTTCGGACACATGTGTACTACAAACCCTGTGACATTTTCCATTAGCGTGCACGTGTTCTGTCTCGAGCTCGTTATCTCCACAATTATGGCACACTATGATTTAATTACAGCAGTTTACCTGCATAGGCTTGTGGGTTACTCATGACGAGCTCTCATTATGATTTAATTATAGATCAAAGGTATAGTCAGGGAAATTAATTGTGTAATAGATTGACACACTGCGACAATTTGCAGTGTTGTAGATAGATATTTCACACAACTATCAGTGTTATGTCAGGTGTTAATTGAATACTTATTAACATTCTTTGGGCAATTTGCTAGTTAGGTAGTTGTCATTTGCAATGAAAGTGGGAAAAACATTTTGCCCAATTGGGACTGGGGCGAGAAGATGATGATGATGAAGAGGAATATATTGCGAAATACGTTGAGGTTTTTCCTGGTTTGAGAATCGCTATAATTCTTCCTGCTTCCATTAGATGGAAAGTTTTGTGTCAGTGTGAATAAGGTTTCGTTAAAGCAAACATAAATATTAACTTGAGGAATTACTTATCTATAGTCAATACAATGATTAAGAAAAACATAGTTTACCTGCAGAGGCATGCCAGTGACTAGTGACGCTGCGTAGTAGGTTTTCAGGTTGTACCAGTTGTTGAAATTCTCCTTCTTCAATATTGACATTTCGGTGGGTACTAAAAAAGAGGAAAATTCATGATTAAACCACTTTTTGTTGTAAGAGCAAGCACCTTTTTTTTATTGAAAAGTTTTCTGTGAATGTCATGTAAAAACCTATAAACAAATTTCCCCGCTGAAAATTTTAGTGTCAATACCTACTAATATTATAAATTCGAAAGTAATTCTGTCTGTCTGTCTGTCTGCATGTTACCTTTTCACGCCTTATGCACTGAACGCAAAACTCAAACTCAAAGCAATTATTTCAAATAGAATACCTATTACAGGCACTTTTGAATTGTCAAGGTGTCGGTCAGTCAGAAAGATGAAGCTAGTTGCCCATTCCAAAGCGTAGTAGGTACCTATGGAGAAGAACGCGCAAGAAACTCCACGGTCACTCTTATAAATTAAAATAATAATTATGGTTACAAAATATTGGTTACATCATTCATATAAAAAATTATGCATGTGTGAATGAAAAAGCGTCTGTAGGTAATTAAAAGATAAAAAAGACAATTTAGATATTAAATTAAAATGAAATAAGCCATGGCAGCAAAGAGATTACCAGTCCCTACTGACGGCGGTGCCCGTTCACGAACATGACGTATGGATTGCACCATTCAGCTCAACCATTTTGAAAATTTGAAGGAAGCTAAATGATCCAATACATGCGCCACTATCAGCATTCATACAACAAACACATTTGACATTTGAATGAGCATGACATACTCTTGGCCGCCAAGGCACATTCAAGTCAATGAAAGACGTCCCCAGTAAATGGTAGCTTTATAGTAAGTGCATAGTCCCTACTCACACATGCGCTATGGAATTATACAATACTAGAAGATTGAATTTATATAAGAACCTAATGCAAAAATTGTTTTTTTTTAATCTTCAGCAGCTCCAACAGTATTTTCAAATACTAATCAATTTATTTATACATCCTTGTGGAGCTGACATTTGGCTGTTGAGCAAACATTTTTATCAGCGATGTAATCCCCCCATTTATAATATGCCTGGCTGCTTATTGTGTGTTTTAATACAAGATTTAAATTTCGTTTCATTCAGCTGAAGTATGTGGCGAGGTATTTTATTGTAACATTTTCATTTTAGAGAAAACGTGTCCGTTTCCAAGCTTCCATAGTGATCCATACAACACTGATGAACCATGCCTACACACACCAACCGCGCCGTAAAAATAAAGGTGTCCATCAACAAGCTTCCATACAACACTGACAACCGTGCCTAAACACGGCGAATAAAACGTAGTTTTTCAAGAAAAACGTGTGAGTACACCGTACCTCATAATTGGCCCTTTTTGAGTCAACTAAAATAAGCCTATTAGCATTTCAAAGATCAAAACATACATTTATTTAATTACCTAGCAAAAACGTAATTATCATGTTTTATAATGACGCAAATACTAAAACAGGTTTTTTTTTGTCTTGCCATGATTGCAGTTTTTTTCATTTTGGACAACGTTATAAATCTAAGACATTGAAATTTTAGCGAGTTATAAGATTTTTGGTTTTTCCTTATATTTACCTAAGTCATAGGTCGCTAGTTTTTTGCGCAAATTAAGAAAAGAATTGAGCAACTTATACCTACTTATTGTTTATGTTTGTTCCTAAGTTCCGCCTTGGATTACAGTACTAAGAAAAGGAGACATCTACCTAAAAACTGACTTCTGTAAGCTGAAATAAAGTAACAGTAGTTATTGAAATACAATGACACTATCTTCACCATGCATCAACATCATTGGATGGAATGGATAAATAGGACCATTTATTGATTGGAATTGTATGGTTCCGCGCGCACTGCGACAGAAAAATCGCACACTCGGGCCGGCCGGCGCCCATTCGTATTGTTCTTTCGAGAATAAACATGTTGTGACGTTTGTGGCACTAGAATTAGGTCTGTTATTTGTGGTCGGGGTAACATGACTTTTTCTTCCACACTTCTCTATTAGTCGTCAGTAGTCACCCCCTTTCTAGCCATAATATCATCTACATATCAATATCATTCTTCAGACAGTCTAATGTAGATAGGTGACCTATGTTGCAACTGTTCGCAATTTAAGGGGGAAGCACCAGGGTATCCCACGAAATTTTCTTACATTTGTTGCAAATTGCAGGTCATTGCTAGGTTGTATGTTGAACAAAGTATGATTCACGTGCGTAACAAGTATGTATTTACAGAATTATAATAATTAAAATCATCAATACAACCCTCTAAGTTCATTAGAATCATAGTGAATGAGTATTTCATGAAAATTCTTTTGTTTATATGATAAATAAATAATAAAAAAGAAACTTTGAAAGAAGTGTAGATAAGTTTTTGCTTAGATACCTACTAATAAAATTAACCATAGCAACCATTCGGAAAAAACATAATTATAAGCTGCGCTTACTCGTGTAGCAAAAACTGGCAAAAAAAAAAGTGATAAAGAAATATCTAACAAAAAAGTAAACAGGTACCTTGACATGGTATGGTAACAACATTCTGACCGACCGACAGAAAATTGGCCTTGACCAATTGCACATCGGACGGGCCGGGCGGGACCGGTTGATGAAGTTAAAGCCGGATCACACTGTCTTAGGAAAACATTGACCCTATAATCTAAGTGGACAAACGATAAGCCTTGTCAAAAATCTGTTATGGTCTTGAGTTCTTGACTCATGTTTTGAAAGTCCTTAACATTATTTATCATTAATTACTTTTACTTTTATGCACAATGGTGGTGCATCACGGTGCATGAGGCGCTTAATCTGTACTACACAAAGAGAATATAGTGGTTATATCGTCGTTGGTACTACCTAATAACAAAGCTGAAGTGTTTGTTTGTTTGTTTGAATGCGGTAATTTCTGAAACTACCAGTCGGATTTGAAAAATTATTTTTGCATTTGACAGCCCAGTTCTTGACGAAGGCTAGGCAGTAGGCTGACATCACGCTAGGACCATTAGGAGTCAGAAAGAAAGCGAAGTGAAAACGAAGTAATAGCGCGGGCCGGCAATGTGATGCGAACGGGGCGGGTTGGGGTACAAGAAATTTCACGCGGACGAACTCGCGGGCAGAAGCTAGTGTTATAATAACGCTTAAACCAGTCAAGCTTTAGGTGGAAATTGTTTTTTTGGCAATGGCATTTATACCATTGTAGAAAAATCTGAATAGGTAAGGGGAAAAAAAATGAATCCACCAAAATCGTGTTGTTTTTTTAAGTAAGTAGGTACACACAGCCCCATTAAGTAGTTACCCCACCAAAAGACATGTGCGTTCAAATCCGTGATAGGCCCAAGTTGGTTTTTGTATTTTGCAAAAACATTTTATTTTAAATAATGTATTGTTTTAGTGAATAAATAAGTTTAAGTAAGTATTTTTTTAAAATTCTGTTTTTATTATTGTTTTTTTCAATAAAACAATACTTTTGCGACGACAAGCAACAATAATAGGGTTAACATTTACGACAACTTATTCATCGTCTAAATAGACTGGAGGTTTCAAGACCGCTTACCGTGCATAAGATTGGAAGTTCAAATCCTATATAGGCACGAAATGTGCTTTTTGTTCATTATATTATTTTGATATATTTTTCTATTTTGTTTTAAGTAGTAATTATTTATAAAGAATTAAAAAATCAAGAAAAATAAAATACTTTATTAATCATTTAATAATATTTATTATTGCTATTATTTAACAAAACTATGATCTTATTTTACAACAAACAGAACAACTATTTTAGTTCTCATAAAATCAGAAATCATTTAAAAAAATAATTGATAAATAGTAGTCGTTTGCTCTTCGCCGTTTTAAGTGAACGTATACAAAGTTCTAACTTGAAGGTATGGATTAATTTTATAAAGACAACGTAAGTAAGTAAAATTAATGGATACCCTCAAATTATAACATCTTTCGATTAGACAGGGACCTAAAGATATAATGACTCACCCGATAGTAGATAACAATTTCATCGCAATTAATATGGGCTCGCTGGCTAGTTCGTCAAACTGCCGGTATGAGTATGACGACGTTCGGTGATGCGATGGTTCGAATCCGAGTCAACACAATGGACTCTTTTTGAAGTATTCTTTAGATTATTCGTAAGGAATTCAATGTTGTAGCAGTGTAACATTTTAAAACTTGAGGGGTTAGGACATAGTGACGCTTTCTGTACCTAGGTAGTTAGTCCTAGGATATTTATTTACTTAATTAAATTAACACGTGCCTCGGAAAGCACGTGCCGTTGGTCCCGGCTGTCATTCTTGGATCTTTGACAGTCTTTTAAGAGTCATCAGAAGTCCGAAAGTCTGATAACCAGTCTTACCAAGGGGTATCGTGTTACCCAGTAACTGGGTTGTGGAGTTCAATATATCACCTTAAGACCTAAATCTATTCTTTAGGTTATATGATGCGTCTATTTAAAACCCTTCCTCACCAATTCTCTATTGCCTCATTCATCTCTTGCCCTTTTCCCAATTTATTTGGGGTCGGCGCAACATGTCTTTTCCTTCCATACCTACTTCTCTATACTTCTATACTTCTCTATTAGTCGTCATCTCGGTAGTCACCCTTTCTAGCCAAATCATCTTTCACAAAGTCCATCCATCGATTCTTTGGTCTTCCTCTACTCTTTTAAAGCCTTTCTCTATTAGCTATTATGAAAATTCTTTACTCTATTCTTAGATGGTGTAGCCGGCAAAGTAAAAAAATATAACAAATAATATCGACTAATTACGACCATCAGATTGTTATTTCCTGATAAATTAATTACAAGTTGTTGTTATTATTTCACGACATTTTATGAAAAATAATAATGAGAAAATGTGATTGCGCACACACCTACAAATTAACTCAATGGACGTATGTTAACCACGACCTTTTGTAATTATAAATTATTATACATAAGTTTACATAAGTATATTTTTTCACATACCACCTACTGATATTTTTTTTACATACCACCTACTGATATTTTTTTTACATACCACCTACCTACTGATATTTTTTTTACATACCACCTACTGATATTTTTTTTACATACCACCTACTGATATTTTTTTTACATACCACCTACTAATTTTTTTCGTTACATACCACCTACTGATATTTTTTGTTCTAACCTAATAGTGCTTTTGTTAATTTAATTAAGTCAATCTGCCTTGCCTTTTCCCAACTATGTTGGGGTCGGCTGCCAGTCTAACCGGAGGCAGCTGTATTTTACATGGAGCGACTGCCTGGCTGATCTTACCTCTACAACAACCCAGTTACTGGGTAACGCAATACCCCTTGCTAAGACTGGTTGTATGCTTCTGATTACGTTACGTGTAACAATTACTGTCAAAGTTCTACGAATGACAGCCGGGATCAAGTCTCGATATATAGGTAATGGATGCTAAAAGATTTCAAACATCCACGAACTTCTAACTTTACCTTTTATAGACCCGTGAGGCATTAACAATTGATTGGTAAAGATATGCTAATCGAACAAAATGACAAAAACAAAATAATAAAAACAGAGTTATAAAATTTTTGATTGCATAAATTATGCTTTCGTTTTTTGCAAACCACATAATATTATTTACATACTTAATTTATGCAAAAGAATTGTGTTAAATATTCACCTTATGTTTCTAAGAATTTGGCTGTGATTTATGTAGGTACAGAGTGCAAGATAGAGTTCGTGTAGGTAACTCTTTTGTTTTGTTAGGCAAAGATATTCATCTTCGCACTACTATTATTTTGTATTTGTGGGTAATAGCTTTATAACACAGTTAAAATAATGATTATAAACACTTGAGTACTTAAGCTTTGTTTTCCTGGAAATGATAAACGGTTACTCAATAACTGTTGTCCAAATACAGAGCGATTTTTTGACACCTTAATGTCAAATTACAGCGGTGCTATTCTGCAAAAATTCTCACCGTGAAAACTTAGGTGTAGTGAGTGTACATGAGCTGTCAATAGTGTCAATTCCTATCAAAAACAAACTCACTTCACCTAAGTTTTCACAGTGAGATTTTTACAGAATCGACCGGCTGGTGAAAATTACAGATTTTCATGATGGCTGTTATAAAATGACGGAACCACTTTTCTAGAAAACCCTAGATTTCGCATACTCAAAACATTGTTTAAAGTTAGTTGCAATTAGCTGCTCAGAAAGAAAGAATAACGTTTAGTTGGACACAGTTCCTGAAACACAAAAAACAATTTACCTATCCATAAGTACCTCTGTACCTACTAATATTATAAACTAGCTGACCCGGCAAACGTTGTTTTGCTCCTACACTACTCCTACCCAACTCCTACCCTACTCCCACACTACTCCTACCCTACTCCTACATTACTCCTACCCTACTTCTACCCTACTCCTACCCTACTCCTACCCTACTCCTACACTACTCCTACAAAATGCAAAAAAAGTGTCTAAGAGCTATATTTGGGCTGAAGCAAATAGAATCATGTCGTCCGTTCTTTAGGAAATATAAAATATTAACTCTACCATGTATTTATATATTGGAATCCTGTATATTTGTTTTCAAACATAAGAGACTTTTCCAGCAAGCTACAAGCTACTATGCCCCACGATCTATGTATACTAATAAGTTATTTCAGCCGAGGGCGAATCTTACATTTACAGGTAACAACAGCTATAGTATGTGCATAAAGTTGTATAACAAAATACCAAATTCTATAAAAACGCTCCCATTTTCTAGATTTAAAAATAATTTGACGAGGTTTTTAATTGAAAAATGCTTTACATGAATTTTTGGATGATAAATTGTAAGTTTTGTAAACTGCACGGTCATTTTAATTTTATTTTATTATGGTTATTGTGTGCCGAATTTCTCCCATTATTGACATGCTTATTATTGACATTTATGATTATTAATTATTTTTATTATTCTTTTTAAATTTTATAGTGACATTTATTTAATTCAATGACACAATTTTAATGGGATTATCTTTTTACTGAGTGCATGATTATTATCAATAATTAATTTCAATAAAATATGTAGCCTTATTTTATATTTGCACGCCGAAATTAAAGGCAGAATAAGAGAACAATTCTGTATATTTTACCAACCTTCCGTACCTTATTTATGCAAATAAATGACTTTTTTGACTTTTGACTTTACCCTACTCCTACACTACTCCTACCCTACTCCTACACTACTCCTACCCTACTTCTACCCTACCCCTACCCTACCCTACTCCTACCCTACTCCTACACTACTCCTACCCTACTCCTACACTACTCCTACCCTACTCCTACACTACTCCTACACTACTCCTACCCTACTTCTACCCTACTCCTACCCTACTCCTACTATAAAAAAAAAAAGTATCCTATGTCCGTCTCCTGGTTCTAAGCTACCTCCCCACCAATTTTCAGCCAAATCGGTTCAGCCGTTCTCGAGTTATAAGTGGTGTAACTAACAGACTTTCTTTTATATTATATAGATTCGAAAGTAACTCTGTCTGTCTGTATGTTACCTTTTCATGCCTAAACCACTGAACGGATTTCGAAAAAAATTGACAGAGAGATAGATTACATCCCGGGGAAGGACATAGGATAGTTTTTATCGACATACCTCGCGGGCGAAGCCGCGGGCTGAAGCTAGTATCAAAATAAAAAAGTCAAAACAATGCTTCTTTGTTTAACTGTACTTATGTGTACCTACCTATCATTTTGCTTCAGTAGTTGATGTCAGATGAGCTTGCCTTTTTATTAGGATGTTACATCACATTACAGACGAGCTCGCAGACAACGAAATAGGATACAGTCAAAAAGGTCACATGATAAAGCAAGATTAATCCCAAGTAGGTATTCACTTTTATTTCCACAATTTGGCTTCGTGGCCGATGGCCGATGGAATAATGCGGTGTCCGAATGGTGGCAAAGGTTAGGCCAAAGAAACCAGGGCCATCTAAAAGCGCGTTGAGTTGATGATATCGTCCAAGATGAGGGACGCACGGAACCGGAATGAGGGACGCACGGAACCGGGATGAGGGACGCACGGAACCGGTATGAAGGACGCACGGAACCGGGATGAGCGACGCACGGAACAACAGCGGTGTGTGATTCCGGGCTGAAATCATGACGATGATTATGAAGTATTCACTCTAGACTCCTCTATAAACATAATTAGGCTTTGTAGGAAATAACTTGATTTGCTAGCCCTGACATCCGCACTTAGTAGTTGACCATAAATCTAATTACATACATATGAGTTTGTTACTAGTTAGATCCACATTATGTAAGGAATTATAGCTGTGCAGCTAATTGAATTTGTGTTTGCGTGCAATTTAATATCCGTGTAACTTCTATTGTGTAGGTAGGTACTCGAATTATTAACAGTATTTTAACGGGTTCATACTTTTTACAAGTTTTATTTTACATGCTTCGTTTAGTATGGGTTTTAAAGTAGGTTCTTAGCTACACATCATGTAGGTCACTCTAATTATTATTGCACGACCCTGTACACTGTGATCGTCAACCACTCCTGTCTTATCAAAATTTACGAAAGAGAAAATAGAATTGATTCTAGTTGCTCCTTCCAAATAGTAGTTTCGTATGGAGAAGAAGAGTTGACTATAGACATGCCATATCTATTCTTATAACTACCCAATCAATCTGCCTAGCCTTCTTCCAACTATGTTGCAGGGGGCTTCCAGTCGAACCGGATGCAGCTGAATACATGGAGCGACTGCTTATCTGACCTCCATAACCCAATTACTGCATGGGTAACACGATACCCCTTGGCAAGACTGGCTGTCAAACTTTTGGGCTTCTGACTAACCGTAACGACTGTCAAAGATCTATGAATGGCCGCCGGGACCGACGGCTTCACGGGCTTTCCGAGGCACGGAGAGGTCTCGATACGTAATGCCATCCACGATCCGATCGCGGTAAGCGCAGCTTAACTTCGGTCGTCCCGTGCGACTGTTATTCATTAGCCATGAGCCCCTTTCTTCTAATAACTAACCATATTCCAAAAATAAACCTTTGATACACTTACTTTTAAGTACAGCAGGCATGAGTGACGTATAACAGAGGTAGACAGTGCTGACCAGTAGGAAGCTGAGGTTGCTGAGGGTCTTGGAGCCATCGCTGCCAGCTCGCTCGTATAGCAGCCCGAGGAGAACTCCGATCACTATGTGCATTAGTAGCTTGAGGTGGGATACTGTCTGTGGAAGAAATATGGTTGAATATAAAGTGATCTTTAACCACCTTATTAATAAAAAAAATAGTTTAATTCAAGTACCTAACAAGACTCATATAAAACAGATACATAAAGTTTATGCCGCATATTTTGACACTCGCAAGGGAATCAAAACCTATGGGGTACTTCCAGGGTTGAATAAAAAAAAAGTAAAGAAAAAAATCCGAAAACCGTAAAGTAGTTACATACCTACAAATTCGTACGGAACCCTCGGTGCGCGAGTCCGACTCGCACTTGACCGGTTTTTATTAATCATCGCAATTATTTTATAACCCGTTTATCGAACAAATATTATTATTGTCGGTTTTATTGTAAGTTCGTAATGATTGTGTGTTTCCGAAGGGGAGGAGACTACAGGACCTAAACGCAAAAACCTGAAGTTTTATAATGCCTAAAAGTATATGGTCGACTACAGTAAACAAAATCAGAAAAATATAATTATGATAATATAATGTATGATATAGTTAGATAGTGTGTTGAAAACATAATACGACTAATTTGATAGATACGATAGAAAAAAAATATGAAGATACTTGTAAAAACTTTATTTTCACAATAAAAACCATACTAAGTAATATACATACAATCATTCTGATTTTACATTAGATTATTCTATAAGCAACATACTAAAGCACTAGTGTTTTAATTTTTTAGTCCAAACAAAAGATTTTTTGTAAATAGATACCTAATTGTTTTCTATCTTGCAATAAATGTTGTGTCATCGCGCTTCTCTTTCTTTTCTATGCAGTCCGACAGTGACCGCGCTTTAGGTCATGTAATCCCCGTATATGAACCCCTTCGGAATATAACTGATATTTTATTAGAGTAATTATCAAGAAACTTGTTTTATCGACGACATGACAGTTCTTAGACTTTAAGTAATAACAAAGCTGCACGTTTGCCACACGTGAATATAAGAATAACTTAGGTATAGTAAAGTATTGGAATTTGTATTAAATATCTTCGTCTACTTTTATAATTGTAGGTTCTACCCATTTTGTTATGAAGCGGTTAAGAATAAATCAGCGCCTGTAATGAACTCTGGTCCAATAAAATTTAACAAAGTATTTAAAACAAGTCATATGTAAGCGGAAATATCAATAAGTATCTCTTTAGTCCGTCAAATTATGCCATTTAAATTATAAATTAAGTACAAAGAAAATGTTGCGTGTTATTGTTCAAGTTTAATGCGTGACATTTTTACCATTTTACTCTGAGGAATATCAAAAAGTCATGGGTGCAGGCTGTTGTAGGCAATCAGTCACTCAACTGAAATGTTAGCCCGAGGCGATGAGAAGTGTCTTGTAATTTCGAATTACAGAAATAGTATATATAGTCCCTGAACTTAAGACTTATAGACGATTTAATTATGAATGAACTTATAATATAATTTAATCTTTATTTCATCGCCCTTTGATGTGAAGAGCTAGGTATTAACATAGTCTCCATACCCTGTTATGAGAGTTATGAAACTGTAAAGGTTTCATGCAGAATTTCAACATAGCTATTTAGTTCTGAAGCTTTTTAATAATTGTTGCCGACATATTTAAACAGCTATGTTTATTTTTCGTTTAAATGTTAGCACTTAGCAGAGATGCACGTGGGTAAATAGACTGTAAACGCAACGCAAATACATAGGTAATATGACGAGTCAACGTTACGAAAAGTTAACACTCGATATACGCAGCACTTGCGACATTACTCTACAGGAAAAGGGTCCAGAAGATAGACCATTATAGGGCTCATAGGTAGAATATTATAAATAGATCATCATTACAGGATCTAGTTTAAGGCGTAGATACAGCAAATTACCCTTTGGACCAGTCATGATTGTACCGGGAAAAATACTATCAACATGATGAGAAGCGGAGCCGCTAGTTTCACTCCTAAACGAAGTACCTAAGCTGTTATTTTGACATTACAAACAGACACTTCAATTTTATTATTTGGACAGTATAAAGGGTTTTCTACGGTTAGGGGCAAAAGGACCAAAAATTACAGAAATCAAACTTACCCAGTCTCTGTATTGCTGCACTATACACCGTTTGAACAGCTTGCCGAATTTGTACAATTCATCAGGTGGATTGATTATGATGGAGGTTTTCCCAAGAGATATCACTTCGCTCAATCTTTCGGGGACTGGTAGAATTGCTGGCTTTTCTACCCATTCGTGGTTTGAACATTTCTCTGCTAGGAACTCGTTGAATTTTCCGTATTCACCCGTCGCTATTTCTAAAACTGGAGAAGTACTGATTGAGGATATAGTTGTTAAGGTACATAATAAATATTTATTATCGTTTCTAAATTTTCTAATAGAGCTATTATAGGTAATATCATAGAAATGTAAATATATCTATGGGTGATATCGTTGGAGTACCTAAAATAAATAAATAAAATATAAACGGTTCTATTAGTCCCCGACATTCTGACAACCAGTTTTACCAAGGGTCATCGTATTACCTAGTAACTGGTTGTAGTGGTCAGATAGGCAGTCGAGCCATGTAAAATACTGGTATTCAGCTGCATCCGGTTAGACTGGAAGCCGACCTCAACTTAATTTTGAAAAGGCTAGGTGGATGATGAGAGCCGTTTTATAAATAGGTAATATATTGACGTAAGGGTCAATATGGTCATTAGGTAAGCCAAATGACAGTCAAAGATCTACAAATGACAGCTGGGGCAACGTGCTTTCCGAGGCACGAGGGCGTTACATAGGTAGCGGATTCTCACTCATCCATGGACCAACCTCGACAAGTGTATCTTAACCATCGATCGACCAGTGTGGCTGTTATTACTAAGCCACGAACCTCCTCCAGTTAATAAAATTTATAATGTTTTTAAGCATGAATTTACATATCCGCAACCTGTGTTATTAGACAACTTAAATTCTTGAAAACTACACTTTATAAAGTGAATTCGCTCTATGCAATAAGATTTTCTTGTTGGTGGAGCAATATTTTACTTTGGTGGGTGGAGCTACAGGATCACCAATAAGATGGGATAACCGAAAGATTAGATAAATGCTCAAATTAAAGAAAATATACTTAGGTATACTTAATCTTAGTATTTCAATATTTCAAATTTAGTTATTAATAATCAGGTTGTACAGTCACGAGCATAAGTATGTATACACTTGGCTTTATTCAAAGGCGATTTTCTCCTTTAATTTTGAATGAAATTTTATGTTATTAAGAACATAGTATTTTGGAACCCACAGGTTTATGTAAATGTCGTATTTCAAGGTTGCACCCGTTATTTCACGAAAAAACCGCTTTGAAAGTTGCCAAGTGTTGACATATTAGTGCTCGTGACTGTACAAGAAAAGATTGGGCTGCCCCAAAAATAGGCATTTGTGTGTATCTTGGGTGTCGGAACTGTTGTGCCATCCAGTATGATTTACGTTAATTTATTTGTATTGTTTTAAATAAACGCCTAATTTAAACTTTTCTCACGAGATTTTAATATAACTAACACCTGTGAGTAGCCGATTTAACTTATACTAGATTGACGATTAAACAATAAAAAAAATAGTTGCATGAGCAGTTTACACAGTAATTTGTAAGTAAATGAGCCGTGCAAAATGATTGATGAACTATTCATTCAGTGATTTAATGCTCTTTGAGTTAACAATAAGTTATGGGAGGTTTGATCGATGCATACGTAACGACTTCAAATGCACGGACACTGGATATAAAAGCCTTATAAAAAAGTGATTGTTCGATTTAAGTATACAAGTCTCGTAGTTCAAAGTCAAAGCATTTATTTCAAATAGGCAAAAAGGCACTTTTGAACGTCAAAAATTACAACAAAATAGAATTGATTCGACTAGAATTAATGCTAATAAACTGTTGTAATTTCAACAACAACAAAATAGAACAACAAAATACATCAAAATATAATTGATTCGACTAGAATCAATTATATTTTGTTGTAATTTCCAAATTCCAAAAGGTAGTTTCCGTATGGAGAAGAATGGACAAGAAACTCCACCGTTACTCTTTTAAAATGTTTCACAATATTTTGCTTACATTAATTATATAGGTACTATTAATATGTGAAGCACCTAAAATAAAATTACTATAACCACAATAGGTAAAAGAATTAAAAATGAAACCATGACATATAAATTAATATAATATACATGGTGCTCACAAACAACATACACAAAAATGGTAAAGTACTTAAACTATTTTCATTTAAATAAAAAAAAATACAAGACGTAATAAGTCAGGATGTGAGTTAAAGTAATAACAGAACGTAAATCAATGTCATCAAAAAAAAAAAAAAATACATTTAAATTAGCAACCAGTTTGATATTGTCTAGACTCTAGATTATCTTATGGAGCAGGACCAGCATGTATCCAAGCGTCTTGTTTTGGATATAATCTTCTAATATAAAGTATGCTTGTTTACAAAGTGTACGTTTAATGTGAGTTCTGTGGGGTAATTGCAATAGTTGCGTAACACACGTACAGTAGCAATGGCTTTCATTTATAGACAGTTTACAACAACATACATAGCGTTATTCACGTTGTTGAGCAGACACATTTTTCGAACATAATTATGAAGCAATGGATTAGCAATATCCCTCAAAATCATTCTTATTGTGATTGTAAGTTGTATGTTATTCAACTATTCACAAGAAAAGCCTAAAGAATTAAGCCTAAGTATGTGTTGTGGGATAGTAAATTATAGAATTGTTGTTCGCTTTTAATTGAAAACGATGAAAACTTTGCCATTGAGACACAAAGTATAACATTATAGTGACATTGAATATGCATAGCTTTATTTTTTATGGAGATAAAAGGTTCCTAATTACTTTAAGACTTTAAGAGGTCTGTTTTTAGTAAATAAATTCAGTTTAATTAGGTAAGATGTATATAAAATACAGGCCATTAATAATATGAGTGGAATCTACCATTATAAGTAGATTGTTTGTCAAGGGAGCAAACAACTATTTGGGATTCAAAGTACCTACGTCACTCGAGCTTAAAATAGTGTTGCTCCCGAGGTGGACACTCTACTTTTTATAACCCTCTATGAAAAAAAATAAGTAAGCGCAACTTATGAATAAGAATAGTACGTTTCATTCTTGAGGAAGACACACTCATTTTTTATAAAAAGAAGTAAAATCCTGATTTGAATAACAATTACGAACGAAGACAGAATGCTTTTCGCGCGTTTTTTATTTTTTCACAAATTTTTTTTTTATTTCCCACTTTTGAGTTTTTCGCTAATATCTTTGAAACGGTCCGTCGGAAGAGATTTTTTCTCTACGACGACGCGTCGTCGTAGAGAAAAAATCTCTTCGAAAAAGTGTATAGGACAATGCTGTTTAGCTGCGTTCTCAGTTGGTGGGAAGAAACTGAAAACTAATAAAAAAAAAAAAAAAAACTACACTTTTTCTAAATTCTAATCAGTTTTCGAGCATCACGCTCTACAAAGCTCCGCTGGTGTCTGTTACCTCTTCACGCTTAGACCGCTGAACCGATTTAGATGAAATTTGTTTTCACTTTTCCGGAACGTGTAATTCGAAAATGGGTAGGAATTCGAAAAAGTGTATAAGATGAAAGTTGTAGAAAATTGTATTAGCGTTCATTACGCGCGAGATATTTTTTCACTGCGATGCACCGTTTTAAAGATATTAGCGAAAAACTCAAAAGTGGGAACTTTTATCCCGCTCCCACTCGTACCTCCTAGATGCGGGGACTTTTAGTATGTTTACTCCCTAGGCACCCTGAACAACTTTCTGAAGAAATCGCTTAGGACCTCGCTCACGCACTCTACAACTGCTTTATTAACTGGACTATTAAGCCTACCCTTCTAAATCGTAGCAGAATTTCATATTTATTTTCCGCAAGTAGGTACCTACTGAGAAATGGTGATATCATAGCCTAGAAGAATTTTAAACTTTCAAGGCCCAAAGGACCCGATAATTTTTACCGACTTCAAAAAAAAGGAGGTTATCAATTCGACACGTATGTATGTAATATTATTGGAATTGCATTATATTCACATAATATATGACAATCTACTAAGGCTTCCAAACAAATATACAAAATTTCATAGACGTATGTATGTATGTATGTTTGTCCACGCATTTCTCAGCAACTATTAATCGGATCGTGACCATTTTTTTTAATGGCTTACATTTCCTTCAACTTAGAGAACAGTGCAAGATTCATGAAAATCGATTTAGTAATTTTCAAGATATGGACTAATACGTGTAAGTGTGACGGCCTGGCTTATTGATACGAGCTACGGGTGTAGTGTCAAAGGGAAAACATCTCAAAACCTTGGTCAAATTCTAGTGCAGAAAATAAAAATTACGAAATAAAAAGTACTTACTTAATTAAAAAAAATTAAACCGACTACAAAAAGAAATTAACTCAAAATTATGAAGTCGATGGCAAAAAAAAACTAAAACTAAAATACAGATCCCAAGACACCGACTTCGGAAATTAAAGTTATTTCATAATTTTGAATTAATTTCTTTTTGAAATCGGTTTAATATTTTAATATTTTTTTTATACAAGTGGTTTCAAGACAGAAAGGACCATATTCCATGTTCATTTCAGACATCCAAATATACTTACAGTAGTCAGCTGGGTTGTGGTACATAGGGCACTGAAGTCCAACGGATGCTAGGTAGGGCACCGTGTTTTCGCTCGAACCGTGGTATATGCAGAAACCTTCTGCGAGCATATACACCTGAGTTGGACAAAACAAAGTAGGTATATAAGCAAGGATAATCATTAATGTTATGTAAGCATAGGTACCTATCAGAAATCATGAATCATTGCTAGTAACCGGTTTTTTCTTTATAATTTATGTAGGTAGGTACCTACCAAATCATTCCTATTTCACTCTACCTACTTAATAAGAAGGTTTTTTTGCCAACTTGCTTGGCATTTACTTAGTTAAAATACAATTTGCATTTTTCTACATAATTAGAGACAAGTTTTTCTTTTTCTTTTGAAAAAACTCGATGAATAAAATAAGCTTGATTGGGCTGGACTTTAAGCTCAAGGCTTTTTTTCTTTCCAGATCACATGATTTACAAAAAACGACCCCGACGCGACGTACCCAGGCAGTTGTTTTACTTTGTGTAATTTATTTCATCACCACTGCTCTCAAAAATTCGTAAACACGTGACCTACCAACCCGCACTGGGCCCGCGTGGTGGATTACGGCCCATTCCCTCTTACAGAGCAGGCCAGTGTTCCAGCAGTGGGAACGTTATAGGCTGATTAGGCTAATGTGTCTCTCTGGGTTCGAACCTACGACCTACAACTCGTACGTCGCGGCCGTTACCACTGATCTATCACTACTCCGTTTATTGCCATTTTTTATGTATTGTAGGTACCTTTCAGCAGTAAAAAAACGTGCCTGTACTCCTTTTTCAATTTCAGTATTTTATTACGCTGAAAAGACAGCGCTACTGAAATCACATTTAATGTACTTACCTAAATGAGATTCGCAGTAAAATGCTTTGAATTTATATTTTTGTCTTTCACGGAACAATTAAATCTCCTTTTGGCAGCATGTAAAGTATCGGTATAAATCTATTTAAAAAAATATATAAACATCCGAATTGAGAACCTCCTCCTTTTTTGAAGTCGGTTAAAAATCTAGTACCTAAAGGTTACTAGAATCTAGCGCAATGATAATCATAGCTTAAATTGAATATTAATACATCGATAGCCTTAGCATTTGTTACTCGCCTTGTGCACAACACTCAACCTTTAACATAAAGAACAACATCCTAGTGATAAACGAGAAAAAAAAACCTTATTGTTTGGTGACATGACAAAGTAAGTACACAAAATAGGAAGTCGCAAGTGTTGGAGGTGAAGCCTCTGGATCGTTAAGTACCTTCCTATTTTTTTTTTTTCAGTTAATGTCCCAAGCTTAGAATAGGGTTATCAGGTTCACCATCGACAAGCATCAAGCGTGGTTTATATCTACGGCTTGGTCTTCTTTTCTTCTTTAATGTGAGGATAATGACGTGCCGGTTACTTATGTGTAAGGTTTATTTACCTACATCTAAATAAATAAAGTCCTTCAGACCGTATTTTGGCAACAGCGGCCAATCTCAATAGAGACTAGCCTTCGGCGCGGGAGATATTATAGTTCACAAGTGTGCGCGCAGACACAGGTGTACTCCCTCTTCCTTCCCTCACTCTCCTCATAGTCTGATAGGATGGCAATCCGACACAACCGGGAGAGATCAGGCGCAGGACCAACGGCTTAACGTGCTTTCCGAGGCACGGGGGTATCACACCGCCAACTTCCAAACTCCGGGCTATTACTAAGAAATTCCTAATGGAAAAACAATAATACTTTGCCCGACCCGGGAATCGAACCCACGCTCAGCAGTCGCGCTTGCTACCACGAGACCAACGGGGGGGGGCAGTTAGGTACTTACCTACATCTTCACGGTATGTGTCATAGCATAGCACAAATGATAAAGATCTGTCTAAATACCTGGCGTATAAATAACCAGTGCTAATGAAAATGTTTACACCTTTACATTTACATATTATTATTTTTAGTTTTAGCCTGTTTGGTCGGTCAAACAAAGTGTAGCTGTCGGTCGTAGCCTTTACACATAGATACCGTCATGAAAATAAGAAGCTAACTTAAGTATAACATAACGCCTTGTTTTCTCGAAGGGTTAGGCTATACTATGGGTACCCCCCCATAGTACACCCACATTCCGCCAGTTAAGTTTAAGTCCCATGTAATAGGGGGCGAGCCTATTGCCATCGCCCGGGCACAAATCCAGACTCCAGGCTGCTACTGACAAATTCCAGATGGAAAAGCCAATAACACTTTACCCGATTTGGAAATCGAACCGGTCCCGTAAGTAAAAGTATCATACGTACTTGATAATAATGACTTTGTACGATATTCTCGTGTTCGTGACCAATTTTTTTTGTTACCGTTAAGTAAACATTTAACTGAAGTGTTAAACTCCATTCTAAAAACCACTAACTGCGCTTTATTTGCGGTTCGAGTTTGATTTATGACGCTATTCATAAGATGAGATCAAGTTGTTATTAGCATTTAGTAGTTGTGTATAAACCAAACCAAAATCGAACTTCATAATGGAACAAAAAATAGGTTCACAAATTTTTTGTGTTCTTTACAAGCTTAAAAACTGGGTTGCAGCCATTAGCGTCCACCCCCGAGAGGGGAGACGTCGGCGTTCCAACATTTATAATACCAATAAAATAAAAAATAGTTATAATTGAACTTAAAGTAAAGTAGAAAACAAATGGTTTAAGTTTTATTCGAACAATCCTTTAGAAGGAGAAAGTAGAACATTACGTATCTACAACCTAAGAACTCGTAGTAGTCGTACTGTCGTAGGTAGCCAAAAGTAGAAATAGGTCCTTTCCCTGAATAAAAGGACCAATCAAAACTCAAACCATTTATTTTAATTAAACCATTTAGGTACAGATATTTTTGAATTGTCAAGGAGTCAGTCAGTTAGTCAGAATGTCGAAGCTAATTGCCCGTTCTAGAACGTACTATCTCTATGGAGAAGAACTGGGATTAAACTCCACGGAGATGGACGCTCTTTTAAATCAAGTTAGATAGTACAAAATCCTAAATACATTGCAATCATAATGATATATAACATTTTCTTACCTGGTCAAACATGGAGTAGATTGACGCAGGAGGCTGGTGGATGGTGCAGACTATCGTGCGTCCATTCCGAGCCAAGTTCTTCAGCATATCCATGCACTGAGCTGACGTTCTGCTGTCCAGACCACTGCACATAAAAGTGTGATGCATGTTAAACATTAACTTAATAAAGTATGGCGTCTCATACCTACTCCAATAAACTTTAAGAGCAACAATTATATTAAAATTTATGATTATACTGACAGTTGAATGTAAGGAATAAAATATATTAACATGTAATCTATACTAATAATAAAGCTGAGAGAGTTTGTTTGAACGCGTTAATCTCTGGAAATAACAGTCGGATTTGAAAAATCCTTTTAGCTTTTGATAGCCTAATTATTGAGGAAGGCTATAGGCTATTTACCATCACGCTTTAGGAGCCGAGCAAAAATAAAAAAGTCAGGAAGAACTGTGTGTTAACGCAGGCAGGCGATGCGATGCGACGGGGTGGGTCGGGGAACAAGTAATTTCACGCGGACGAAATCGCGGGCAGAAGCTAGTGCATAATAAGCAGCTAAGGTATATGTCTTAGAGATTGCTGTAGGTAATAGAGGGTTGTCTATGTCATGTTGCTCTTGCAATTTCAGAGACGGTCTTATTTCCGTGATTATCATTATGACTGGGATTTTAAATAAGGTTGTAGCTCCTCTTTCCCATTGGGTACTCTGGACAAGTGTCCAGGGCCCCACGATGGACCCCGGAACCGGTCCTCAAAAAATCATTCTTTGCAACCGCCGCCGTTTCATTCTACCCATTACTTATTTCACCTGATTAATACAATTGTGGCCTTATTTGAATATAGATCAGTTTATTCAATTACTTAATATAATTTAGAAACTTACTTAGTTTTAATTTTCAAAGTCATGACTATTTGAATTTAAAAGTTATTTCTATGTAGATCAGAAGGCCAATTCGTAATTAAAAACGTTCAAAATGTAGTCGCAATCTCATCTCAACGACAATCAATGTCAAAAACTTGTCAAAAATGTAGGGAAATCAGAGGTATTTTTGACAGATTGAGACTGAGATCAGACTGTAATGAACGTTCTTGAAATTACGAGAATTGTCCCTCTGATGCTCGATAGTGAACTGTGGAGGACATTCCTAATAGTTACCATTATAAACTAAATTGTAAATTTTATAGCCGATTAGATTATGTTTAACCGATTTATTTTTGACTATAAAAAACCCGTTCCAATGGAAATAGAACAGATAGTGGGTTACAACAATAAACGTGATTTAAATACATTAAAATATATATATATTTGGACGCAATCGATACCTAAATTCAATACTTAATTATCTTCTACCTATTTGTCAACTACCTTTGATCCTTTGAACCTCTTTATGAAATATCTTTGGGGAAAAGGTCCTTGACAGAATATCGCACGTCAGCTGTAGGCAGGTAACCCTAGGCTAAACCCACAACCCTAATTACGTAACACGCTTGAAATCGCAATCTGAAAAATTTGAAGGATACCTACTTATTGCTAATCTATTGCTTTATATGTTCAACGTAAGTAACGCAACGAATGTTGTTGAACGGTCAAAATGAAAGCCATTACTACTGTTAATGTGTTACGCAATTACCCCGCAGGTCAACAATACAAGGAGTTCTCCTGCCCTTATAACAATTTATTTGGAGTCGGCGCAACATGTCTTTTTCTCCCATACTTCTCTATTAGTCGTCATTTCGGTAGTCACTCCCTTTTTATCCATAATCATCTTTCACACAATCAATCCACTGTTTCTTTGGTCACACTTGAATGTGGTCAAAATATTTGCAATGGCGACGGTAATAAGTATTCGAAGAGTTTACAGTCATTGAAACCATTTGCGGCGACGCGGACGCGGCGTAGGACAAGAATCTCAGCCGATCAGGGCCCTATTCACTATGACCACTCAATGACACCTTACATCGAAACCACGTCAATTCCTTAGCTAATCACGTCAATCTCGCGTTCATTTCGCGCGGTTTTGTTCATTGTGTCATATAGAATACGGCCCCTGCCGGTCGATTCTGTAAAAATCTCACCGTGAAAACTTAGGTGAAGTGAGTTTGTTTTTGCTAGGAATTGTCACTATTGACAGCTCACTCCACGCTCGCTTCACCTAAGTTTTCACGGTGAGACTTTTACAGAGTCTATAGTGTCATCCCCTAGCCTTCCTAGCTGGAATGACAGCTCACTTCAAGCTCACCTAACCGAAGTACCTATAGGCACGTATGTTTTTTTTTGTTCTTGTTATGATTAGGTATGTTTAATCTTCGTGTGCGAGTCATAGTAAAAACTTTTTATTTTTTTCCAAAACTCGATGCGCCATTTTAACGGTCACTTAAATTAGTACAATCTAAATATTTTTTAATAAAAACTAACTAATATAAATAAATCTAAATATTTTTTACTTACGTGGTAGGTTCGTCAAGAAATAGCACCGGAGGGTTGTCAATCAGTTCCACTGCTATCGACAGTCGTTTCTTTTGTCCCCCAGAGAGATTTCCACATCGCGTGTTTTCTGTTCCGGACAACCCTAGCGTGCAGATAATTTCGGCTATCTAGGACACAGGAAAATTACATAATGATTAAGTATTGATAGCTAATTAGTAGCGATAATTGTTGTGTGTAATGAAAAGTGTCGTGTGTGATACTTTGCTACTAGTTCCTACCTACTAGGCCACCTCGCCAAATAGAGGTAGCAAAAGATGACTTTTGCTACCTCTAGGTGGCGAGGAAAATGCGATATTTTTTTGCAAATGGCGGCAAAAGTCGATTCTACTTTGACATTTGTGAAGTAAACAAATACAAAATACACGTCAACAAGACATGAATCGCTATACACTTAATAAACGCGAAATAATATTAATTCGTGTCGCCTAATTTCTCGTTTTGGCCATTTGCACTGGCCGGCAATCTTGCCGGCCAGTGCCTGATTTAACTGTTCCAGACATGTTCTTGTGGGGTTTTTTGAAATCTTGAGTCCTATATCAACAAGCCTCACACTCTTGAAGCCCTCAAAGAGAACATCCGTCAAGAATGCGAGGACCTATCGCATCTACCTATCGAATAATGCCTTAAATCGGGTGCCCGAATGGTCAACAATTCTGGCGGGCGGCCACTTAGCCGATATCTTTTATTATGTATATTTCATGTCTTAATTAAATTGTCTTAATTAAATTAAATCCAAACGCAGAACAAAAGCTTTACATTCATTAAAAAAAATTACAGGAAAAGAACATCGGGTGACCCGTGACAACATTTGCGCCACCTTGTACAATAAAAACAAATGACGACAATAAAATTGAGAAGCACAATGCTATTGACCTGTGCACTGTTTGACACATTCTTTGACAGTTCAGGGACTTCTGTCAAACAATGATATCTTCATCAATCATTCAAAAACTATATTTTGTAGAGTCAAAGTTTGAACTTTACGTAAATATAACGTCATAATAATAAAAAATCTGATTGTTTTTCGATCATTTATATACAATGTCATGTTTTTAAATATCTGCAATAAGTTAATAACATTAGCTTGACATTTAGGTATAGACAGTCACTAAGCCGGTTAGGTAAAATAATTGGTAGGAGGTGTATAATGTCACCAAAAAAAATCTAGGAAAAACCAGTCAGATAATTTTTGAAATAATAAATTATGTAGATATTCCTAGTCCAACAATGACAAAGTTTTGCTGAAATGACAGTAAAATGTTGAACTTTGGGGAAATACTAACGTCATACTAACAAACATGGTTTATCAATAATAATTATAACAACGAGATAGATATTTTTGCGAAATCCATAATAATATATTGCAGTGATATTTATTATAAAAGTATGTAAGTATGTAGGTATACATATTTTCTTATATATAAATTAGTGTTTTTTTTTTTTGTTTTCTCTTTGTAGGTACTCTTACACACGTTGTATACAGCCGATCTATTCTGTAAAAATCTAACCGTAAAAACTTAGGTGAAGTGAGCTTGAAGTGAGCTGTCATTCCAAGGGATTGGTAGTGTGGATAGCTCACTTCACGCTCACTTCACTTTAGTTTTCACGGTGAGTTTTTTTTACAGAGTAGCACTACTGTATGTTACATTTACATCTCTTGTTTATCTACTTTCCTATCGCAGGTATGCTGAAAGAGATTCTTTAGAAATAAGCATACCGTTGTACCTATATGTATTTTGCTGTCCCTTTCTTTTTGTCTGTTTTTTATGGTGTCAGTGTGTGATAAAGAAAATTGTTTTTTTTTTCAGTTTATAGACTATAATACAGACACGCACTAGGCACTTTAAAACTATAGGAAAAATACCAGTCAGATTCTGGTTAAGCATTTAGAGCATTCGCAAACGACAAACAATCGGTGACCGATTTTTTGTAGTCCCTAAATGAAGTATAAAACGCTAGGTCATACAAAAAAATTCTGACCGATTGTAGGACTTACAAGAAAGGATATGTCCGGACATACTTAGTCAGGTGATGCTTTATATGATTATAATTCTATAAATAAATATTTGTTACGGCCGCGAATTATACTTAGATCAACATACAACCTGATACTGACCTGAAAAAGGCAAAAGAAAGATTTGAATTTCGCAGGCGCTTTCGCCTTAAACTATTGCAATCACAAATAATAAATTAATATAATTTGTTCGTGGATGGCATTTAGATGAAATGGCGATAATAAACAATGGAAGATATACATTTTCAAACTCACCACGGTTAATTTCAGTTTGTCAGTAAGTGTATCTCCTAATTTCATGTCAGCGGCGAACTTCATAAGCTCAGCCACAGTGAACAGTGGGTTAAGCCTGTCATCCTGAAGGATGTAGCACGACTTCTTTCTGTAGGCCTTCAGTGATCGCATTGAATTGTTAGTCCCAAGTTCACATACGGTGTCACCGGCCCGTATGCTGCCCGTAACGCCTCGTGTCCTGAAAGAAACGATAATAATTATATAAGAAGTATGTATTTGTTTAGAAATTATATTAACATTTTTATCGATAATCACTAAGTATTTTATTCTTTATTTAAAGTTTTATATGAATTAATATCTTATCTAAATTAAATTAAAATATAATCACAAGTTAGTAGTTTTTTCGTAAAGCGATTTCGTCGAGAACGAAGTTTGTAAATGGGTTTTTAGTTTTCGATTATGCCAACATTCATTATTATTGTTTTTTACAGAGACAAGATTGTTTACCTTTTTTAACCGTTTTATTATTAACAGATTCGTAAGATGCAGGCAGTATCAACACAAAGGTCATTCATTACCTTTGTGTTGTTGTTTTTCCCATTGTGCATGTATTTATTTGTGCTTATACATATATATTATGTATAATTAGGAATATACATTATATTTAGAGTTTTGAATAGGTAAGTATACGTACATATATCCCATATTTTTTTTTTAACATATAGGCTATACTTTTGTCTCTATATTCCCATGGGATCGACACTTATGCGGGTGAAACCGCGGGGCGCAGGTAGTACTTAAATATTTAAGCATACCACAAATTTCGTTATTCATGCACTTACCACTGTTTGTCTTTGCATCACCAAAACTTGACTGGTAAAAACGGCAAGTCCGCTTCTGCAGATTTGTGTGCAGAGGCGGACTTAAGTATTTAATAAATTAATAAAATATAAACTCTACTTACGAAAAACCGGTAAGTGCGTTCATGAGTGAAGATTTTCCGGCGCCCGAGGGACCCATGATGGCAGTCAACTCCCCGGATTTGAACAGTCCAGAGACCCTTTTTAGTATAGTCTTGTTCTCTAGAACAAAAAAATTGAAATTATACATGTGAATAGTTGAATAGCAAAAAATTAGTTTTCCAGCTAGAAAGAAAATGTGTCCCACAGCACTGCTTTTCAGGAGTTGAAATTTCAGACGGAAAATGCATGAAACTATTGTTATTTCTAATCTTTATTTGTTTTATAATACACTTGTCGAGAAAATTAGGTAAGTACCTAAGTATTTTGAAACATTCTCTTGACGTCAATCGAAACTCGTTCAAATAAAACTAATACCTAGATGATAAAATATGTACATAATTAAATAGATCAGTATTCAAAATAGGTGTAAATAGATACGTTGCGTTGTTAGATTATTGTTTTTTTTTCTTTTGTACAACCAACCACCGTCATCCTAGTTTAAGAACTGCAAAAACATCTGTTTAGAAGCTTCCAGTTATGAGGAACTAGCTTTTGCCTGCGTATTTGCCTGCGTGGATATCGGAAAATATGCCACTGGAACTTACTCATCTGCATCATCTGCCTAACCTTTTCCCATGTTGGGGTCGGCTTCTAGTCTAACCGGATGCAGTTGAATACCAGTATTTTACATGGAGCGACTGCCTATCTGACTTCCACAACCCAGTTAGGTATTGGGTAATATGATACGCTTTGGTAAGACTAGTTGTCAGACTTTCAGGGGTCTCGTTATGTAAAGATGGTCACCCATCCACTGACTAACCGCGGCAAGCGTAGCTTAACCTGATCGATCGACCTGTGCGGCTGTTATTATTTAGCCACGGGCCCCTCCCACTGGAACGTACTACCGGGATTAAATGTATCCTATGTTTGATACAGGTTATTAACTAGGTATCAACGTGCCAAATTTCATCTAAATCCGTTCAACCGTTTTTGCGGCAATTCGGAAATACATTCAGACAAACGGACAAAAATTCTAAAAACTATATTTTCGGCATTAGACTCCCCCACACCTCGTAGCAATAACGTTTTTTCAAAAATATTTAATGCACGTACAGTTTTGACTACGTTACTATTCTATTGTTGGATATAGATAAGTAGTATTTTCTCTATGTTCAAGTACCACCCTGAAGATTTCACATTCTGTAGCCGAGTAAACCAGTTGGTCACAGTTACATAAATACTTACATTACACAATGTACCTACAGTGAAATATTATCATCGACTTCTAATGACTTGTAAAGGAAAATCTTATCTTCTCTTTATAAATCATTCTGATCATGTACAGACGCCAGCACATCAAGTTACTACAATCTGTCAGATTTCTTTAATAGATTTTCGACTTTATTGCTAAAGTATATGGTTCAAGGTTGATTGGGAAAATCTGACAGTTTCGGGTAGGTTGACCTGCTGGCGTATGTACCTTCCATAAACGAGACTAGATAAAATCTAAAGTCAGTTATTAATATTATTATTATACGAGTATCCTAGAGTTTTTACGTCCCTGCTTTTTTGTCCTCATCAGATCGTGTTTTAAATCTCCGGGAAATATGTAAATGATTTTGATTATAGATAACCACCGTAATTACGCCAAAAACGAATCTAGTAGGTATTACATAGAGGTAGCTATTATACTTATGGGGGATTTACACTTGGTTGATTTTCGCCGTGCGGCTGGTCGCTTACCAAACGATAAAATCGCAGGTGACTAGTTCATTTTGCATCAAAATGTTGACCTTCATGCGGTGGGTAATCGCCTGCGACTGAGCATTTTCATGGTCGATTTTAGTCACCCGCCGCATGCGACCTGTCACCGCACTACAAATTTCAAAACCTAGAGTAGGTTTACAGGTGGCTTTGGAACTTGCGATTTTATTAACATGCAGCCTAGTCGATTTGCCATTTAGACAGTCGATTTTTGTCGTGCGCCGAAAATCGGCTATAGTCACCTGTGTAAAATCCGCATTATGAAATGTAATTTTGTTGCTCAATTAAACCTTCAAAAAATGGCATTGAAACATGACAGGCTAATTGCCAGGTTTGCCTATTTTTTTTGTAAAGAATATTTTATAAAGTAGATAATCCACACTTAATATTATAAATCCGAAAGTAACTCTGTTTGTATGTTACCTTTTCACGCCTCAACCACTTTTTTTTTTTTTTGTTCTCTCTGCTTCGCAGCAATCTGTCGTAAACGACAATAAGCTGCTTCTTTGTCCGAAATTTCTGAGTATTATTAGGTAATAGCTGAGCTTGGTGAGAACTTCGTAGTTAAGTTTCTCATTCCAATTAGATAAATCTGTCCTGGAGAGTTGGGACGCTATGTCTTTTCAATCTCTTAAATTGCAGGCCACCATCACCGCTTAGTTTTAGAGCAAGTTCATTTTGATGTTTTGATATTCTCTTCTGGTATTTGTTGCTGTAGTGTGTTATCTCTTGTTTGACTGTATGTATTTTCAAATCTTGATATATTAGCTTGTTACTAATGTATTGTGATATGTTAAAGATAACTCTTAATATCTTCGACTGAAACCTTTCCAAAATCTCAATATTACTTTGGCTGGCCGTGCCCCAAAGCTGGATACCGTACGTCCAGATTGGTTTGAGAATTGCTTTGTAGACTGTCAGTTTGCTGTCTGCGCTCATTTGTGAGTGCTTTCCTATTAACCAGTACATGTTTCTTAGACTTACATCCAGCTGCTTTCTTTTCGTCTATATATGTTTTCGCCATGTTAACCTCCTGTCCAGATGCATTCCTAGATATTTGGCGTTGTCATCTTGAGGAATTTCTTCATTATCCAGAATCACTGGTGGACAGGTATCTCTTCTGAGGCCTCAACCACGGAACGGATTTCGATAAAATTTGGCAGAGAGATAGATTGCATCCCGGGGAAGGACATAGGGTGTTTTTATCCCGATATTCCCAAGGGATCGCACACTTATGCGGGTGAAACCGCGGGGCGCAGCTAGTATAATATAATTAATTAATTAGTGAAGACTGTTCAAATACCTACCTATATACAATACCACTAAAGATCAAGTCAGGCAGCATCTACCTGGTAGGTAGGTACAGTTATTCCGATACGGGTAAATAGTACAAATTATTCATTAAATTGATAATTAAACGTTTTATGGGTCGTATACGGAACATTTATATCGTCGTATAAGTACCTATACCTACCGGGCTTTAAATGGCAAATTAACTATGCTGGTAATTTGTACCGCTCTCATGTAACGATTACTACTGTAAAATTAAACTGTTTTTTTTAGTTAAACTGTTGGTCAGCGGTATTGTCCGAAAGGGTTACCGCTGGCCCGGAAAATAAAGGGCTAAGGAAGGAACATAGTGGGTTTTAGTCAGTAAGAGTCTGACACTCCTTTCCGCTCCCCCAAAGCGGGAGGAGTTATTTGTATTCCCAGTTCCCACCCAAAAAAAAAAAAAAGGTGAACTACTAA
This sequence comes from Oligia fasciuncula, assembly GCA_963082905.1. NCBI lineage: Eukaryota > Metazoa > Arthropoda > Insecta > Lepidoptera > Noctuidae > Oligia > Oligia fasciuncula. The sequence continues at coordinate 5,373,992 of OY720395.1, read as the reverse complement.
GTACTATACCTACTTAGTGCGATACCTACATATCGACGATGAAGTGACAAGAACTCATATGCATTTTTTCGCGGAATTAGATTTTATGATTTAAAATTTAAATGTCATGCAAGTTCTAGGATACAATAAACATACAAGAGTCTTGTTTTGTTATTTTTTGTTTCTTTCGTTCACATAATTAATTTTGCCCTGACTACATCTTTGTAAATATCTTATAAAATAATCTGTGGAAAATGTAGTGGGTGATTTATTTGCTAAGTTATTTCTGTTTATTTTTAATATACTACTGTTTATTTTTCCTTACAAAATAAAATAAAAAATCTCTGAACTACGTTTTTAATTGCAAGTATCGCAAAAGGATAAATAAAAAAACCGACTTCCAAAAAAAACACTACAAACTGAAAAATAACTTTAATTTCGGAAGTCGGTGTCTTAGGGATCAGTATTTTAGTTTTTGCCACCGACTTCCGAAATTAAAGTTATTTTTCAGTTTGTAGTGTTTTTTTTGGAAGTCGGTTTTTTTTTGTTAAAAAGTTTTTATTTATCGCTTTTTAGTGGGTCTGTTTATAATTTATCTAAGTTACAATAGCCTAATGTCAACTTGCTCATCGCCTTTTTATAAAATATTCCTTTTCTCGATGCAGGGACGTTAATTGTTGAGGAGTTCTCCTTTTATTAGTTTTTAGATCAGATGCTGATAATCCTGGCTGCGGCATCAGGCCAAACTTATGTCAACATTGCATTGAACATAAAATTAGTCCTGTTTAAAATGAGCCCAAACACGACTACGGTGCTGTAATTTCAAGGTTTGTACTTTTTCTGATGCTCCTGGCTTCAGCATCAGGTCTTCGGTGTTCCTCAGTAACAGTACGTTTATCCACACATCGAGCCCTTTTCAATGAGCCTAAACACGATATATCTGCTGTTAGTTCTGTTAGTTGTCGAGGAGTTAGGTACTCTGCAGACTATCCTGATTGCAGCATCAGGTCATGACTCATGATCATGAGACCAAATGTGGCAAATGCCCTATCAAACATCAAAACAATTTACTAAAACAGTACTTGCCTGTTCGAGTAACTTCTTACTGTTAAGGAGTTGTACCTTCCATCATCAGCCTAGCTACCTGAGATGGTGACAACCATACACAAATACACAAGATACTTCATAAAATATGCGAAAAACAATAAGTGAGCCTATAAAATTTGGGTTGCCCTCGATTTCTCTATGATCCCAGCATCAGATCCTAACTTGGTGACGATGGGACCACCTCAAAACTATGTACTTTCGAAAAAAAAAAAGAATTTTGAAAATCCGTCGACAATTGGCGGAGTAAACGATGAACAAACATACAAAAAAAAAAAAAACATACAAACAACCGAACATAGTACCTCCTCCTTTTTGTGAAGTTGGTAAAAATGAAGAAATATCTTCTAACTTAACCACCGAGTCAATGGCATTACCTCCACGAGACACACACACTTCGACAGTTAAGAGTTATCGGCACCGCCACAGTTTTTGACCGCCACAGTCATGTAGGATGTATAGATAGATGGCAAACCAAAATGTGCCCAGCACGCCTCGGTTCGTTAACTTCGGCAGTTTCTAGTCACTTCGCTGTCGATATGTGCTTAGATCTTATTCACTAAATTGTGCGGTAAACTTCTACTATTATTATTTATTGTACCTAATTATTACAAGACTACCTGTAGTCATGGCAGTTCACACAGCATGACAAGTACAGACGCCAGCACATCAAGCTACCCGAAACTGTCAAATTTTCCCAATCAACCTTGAACCTTTTGCTGTAGCGATAAAGTTAAAAATCTATTAAAGAAATTTGACAGATTGTAGTAGCTTGATGTGCGTCTCGTCTGTACATATTTCGAAGTGAATTCATTAAGTGCCTACCATCATTTATCATTGGAGAATAATAGAAGTATGGTTTTCCTGTAATTAGATAATTTGCGGAAACGCGAGGATGTCTTTTTTGTGATGATAGAGGACCAACTTAGGTAGATGTTGGTTGTCATTATTTTGAATAATGCCGTTCTTGCTACGAAAGTAGATGTTTACGCTAATATAATTATATATATAAATTTCATACTGTATAATTATATATTATAAATTTCATACTGTAGACAAATTAAACAAAAGCGTGGAGGTGTTGCAATTTTCATTAAACGTAGCTTGAATCATAAAGAATTGTCCTTCCTGAAGGGTCACAGTCTTGATAAACATTTTGAATGTTGCGGCTTGGAATTGCCTTCACATAACATTTTTATAATAGCTTTATATAGAACGCCAAATTCTGATTTCTCTTTATTTGTTATGAAACTCACTGCAGTACTTTTCTACATACATCATAAATTTAAAAAGAAAAAAATTATTCATTTAGGTGATATAAATGTAAACACCTTAAAAACAGATACCAAAACTAAAGATCTTCAGGATCTTGCTGCAAATTATAATTTAATTTTTCATATTACTGATCCAACACGGCAGAATACCTGCATCGATCATATCTTAAGTAATATTCCGCAGGCCAAAGGTGAACTTTTGCATTGGGATATATCGGACCACAATACGGCGCAAATGTTAAGTGTCCCTGTCAAACATAAGGAAACTCCTCAACATTACTTTATTTTTAAAAGAGACTATAGTTTGGAAAATGTCCTTAAATTCAAGGAATGTTTGTCTAAACTTTCCTTTACAGAAGTTTATAACCAACTTAACATTAACTCGGCCTATGAATCTTTCCAGGAATTGTTTCTACTTTTTTATAAGTTATGTTTTCCTAAAGTTAGAATTACAATGACAAACAAATGTAAGAAATCCAACTGGATAACTAAAGGTCTAAGAATTAGCAGTAAACGTAAACGCTCATTGCGTTTTAAATATTATAAGAATAAGTCAGAACGGAACAAGATAGTATATAAAAAATACAGTAAATTACTAAGATGTTGTATCACTAGTGCTATTAAAACATCAAATGACAACATACTAAGATCTTCAAAAAATAAAAGTAAAGCGGCTTGGACACTTATAAAGCAGGATTCAGAATTTTCGAATAAATTATCTCTGATAACGAATTTAAATATAGATAATACAACGATAGACAACCCACAAAAAATTGCGGACTCTTTTAATAACTACTGGATAGACTTGACAAATCAACAAAATGATAATGTAAAGGATACATGCCAAACTAACATGTGCAATAGTCTGTTCCTTCGGCCGTACGGTTACAATGACATACAAAAAATTATTCTTTCCTTAAACAACACAGCAGCGGTGGGGTATGATGAGATTTCGACAAAAATTCTGAAGGCTTGTTCAAGAGAAATAACTCCTGTGTTGACACACTTAATAAATTTGTCATTTTCGGAAGGCTGCTTCCCAGAGTTGTTAAAGTTTGTGATCGTTAAGCCTCTTCATAAAAAGGGCGATAAGTCGAAAGTGGATAATTACAGACCTATTAGTCTAATACCAATCATTTCTAAAGTTTTTGAAAAAGCTATGCAACACCGCCTCTTAGAATTTATTGGCAAATATGAGGTTCTTAAGAAGGAACAATACGGGTTTCAAAAAACGAAATCGACCACTCTTGCGTGCTTCAATCTGGTAAAAAATATAATTGATGAAGTAGACATAGGAAACCGGGTATCTGTTATCTTTTTTGACATGTCGAAAGCTTTTGACTTTGTTTCCCATAAATTATTGCTTTCGAAGTTGGAACGATATGGTATTCGAGGTCCAGCCCTTAGTTGGCTTGAAACCTATCTAGTGGGTAGAAAGCAATGTGTAGAGATTCTAAGTATGACTGAGAATAAAGAACTGGAGGGAATTAGATCTCTATCAAAGTGTAACAACTCGGGCGTACCACAAGGGAGCGTTTTGGGTCCCCCTTTATTTCTATTGTATATTAACGATCTACCTGAACATACACTAAATCCATGCACATTATTTGCGGATGATATTTCGATCATTATGACATCACCAATTAATACTGACATAAATAATTACAGAACTGACATTAATAATACGATTGAATCAACAATTTCTTGGTTAAGCTCTAATAATTTGCATGTAAATATAAATAAAACAAAAATTGTTCAATTTAGAACATATGGTCGTAAGCGAGATAAACTTAATATTAATTATAATGGAGAACCTCTATTAGAGGCAGACGAAACTACTTTTCTGGGAGTAGCATTGGACGGTTACTTCTCTTGGAAACCACATGTAGAAAAAGTGTGTAACAAGTTAAACAAATACGTTTATGTCCTCTACACTCTGCGAAAGACCTCGTCGCAGAGTACGATGTTGACTGCGTATCACGGCTGCATTGCTTCAACTTTACAATACGGCCTTATACTATGGGGTAACTCAACAGACGCGTACAAGGCTTTTATTGTACAAAAAAAATGCATTCGAGCCATTTGTGGCATTCCACCATGGGAATCCTGTAAACCTCTGTTTCTTAAGTTAAAACTCCTCACATTACCCAGTATGTATATTTTAGAATGTGCTAAATTTGTCCGACAGCATTTTGACTTATTTAAAAAGGCTCAAGACCGGTGCCCTCGAAAAGTAAGAGATCCAGATAGAATAGTTCTGCCTAGGGCACCAAAGACTTCTCTGTATAAAAAGAACTGCTACAATATGAGTGGACTTATCTACAATAAAATACCAAAAAACTTTAAAGATTTACCAAATAATTTATTTTTTGTAAAGTTAAAATTATGGCTACTGGAAAAACGATTTTATTCTATAAATGAATTTATAATTAATAATGATAAATAATGTGTTTTCAATCTTAATGAATATTGACTGTATTGTAAAAAGTAATAATTGTTAGAAATTAGTATTTAAGGCATGCCATTGGACATAAACTGATAAATATTGTAAAATTTTGCATGTCAAATGTCTGACTATGTATTAGGAAACTTACTTAAAATTTAAGACCAACGCTGTACCAATACCTAGTGCAAATAAATGATTATGATTATGATTATGATTATGATTATAAATTGGGATGCAGGAGGTAATCTCCGAAACTACTTTTCCGATTCTACACTATTGCCGAGTGCTTAGGATGTGGTTATATCGTCGTTGGGATATCTTCATTTTCATGGCAGGTATAGTAGGTAGATATTGTTGGCTTCCAACGCGGGCGGAATCGCGGATAGAAGCTAGCTAATAAAGACGTATCTAAGCGGGTGCCCAATGTGGAATACGTCCTAATAATTACTAGGTAGTGTCTCGGTACCTATTTTTGTCAGTGGTTTTTTTATTTTCTGGTTATTTATTTTTAGGTACATGTATTAATAACAAGTCTACCAAATCCTAAAAATGAGTGCGGCTAGCGGTACTTAAAGAATTTAATGAACAATAATGCGATTACTAATAATAATAATAATAAGTTCTTACATCCATTTTGAGAACTAAAATTAACAAACATATAGACACCAACTCCATCATGTCTGTCTCTCAAAATGGATGTAAGAACGGGTCCCGGGGTACTAAGGAGCTACTCCTCATTGATATGGCCATTAGCCAACAGGTTCGTCGTTCCCGAAAGGATCTGTCGACATGCTGGATAGATTATAAGAAGGCCTATGACTCGGTGCCACATACATGGCTCATGAGGGTGTTGGAGTTGTACAAAGTAGATGCAACTCTGCGCACCTTCCTGATGTCGTGTATGGGGCAATGGAGGACGGTCCTTCGATATCCAGGATGTCGAAATATTCAGAGGAATAGCGAACCGATAAGGATCGAGCGAGGCATATTTCAGGGTGATAGTTTGAGTCCGCTTTGGTTCTGCTTAGCCTTGAATCCTCTAAGCACGCTGCTGGAGGATTCAGGTCTAGGCTATCGGCTGAGGTGAGGTGGTCAGGTTATATCGCACCTCCTCTACATGGATGACCTAAAACTCTTTGCCCCCAACAATTTGCAACTGATGGAGCTACTGAAAGTAACTCAAACTTTCAGTAGCGCCATCAGGATGGAATTTGGTGTGGACAAATGTGCGGTCATGCATGTAAAGCGAGGGGAGATTGTTGAATCCGTGGGAACCCAACTCTCGGATTCCACAAACCTTAGAACCCTCTCCGCATCCGAAACCTATAAGTATTTGGGTATGTCGGAAGCGTTAGGCATCAATGTTACTGACATGAAGCAATCGTTGAAGGAGCGCTTCTTTGGCCGCCTGAAAAAAGTACTTAATAGTCTTCTATCAGGCGGAAACAAGGTGCGCGCCTTCAACGGTTGGGTCATGCCGGTTTTGATGTACTCTTTTGGCATACTCAAATGGAATCAGACCGAACTCGACGCCCTGGATAGGAGGGTCCGTACGTTGCTGACTGCAAATCGAATGCATCACCCACGGTCATCGGTAATGAGGCTGTATATCCCGCGAAAGTGTGGAGGTCGAGGGTTTTTAAACGCTAAGACCCTCCACAATCGCGAGATATGCAGTCTCAGGGAATATTTTCTAGAAACCGACGTGGGGATGCATCGAGATGTAGTCGCCGTGGACAAGGGCCTCACCCCGCTCTCCTTGGCTAAAGAGAACTGGCGCAAGCCACTAGTGCTTGACACTAATGATCGCATGGAGGTATGGCAGAGTAAGGAGCTTCACGGACGCTTTTTCCGGGCCCTACATGGACCCGATGTTGATCTACTAGCGCCCGTAGCCTGGCTGCGTTTCGGTGACCTCTTTGGGGAAACCGAAGGTTTTGTCTGTGCAATTATGGACGAAGTTATGATGACGAACAATTACCGGAGATTTATTGTGAAAGACGGCACGGTTGACATCTGTCGGGCATGCCACCGGCCGGGAGAATCAATCAGGCATATTATCTCCGGGTGTTCTCGTCTAGCTAACGAAGAGTACTTGCATAGACACAACCTTGTAGCCAGGATAATCCATCAGCAACTTGCTCTGAAATACAACCTTGTGGAATCGGAGGTCTACTACAGGTATGTGCCCGACCCAGTTCTCGAAAATGGTAATATCACTTTATATTGGGATCGATCCATCATCACTGACAGGACTATTGTTGCCAATAAGCCTGATATAGTGGTGGTGGATCGATCAGAGCGGCGCGCAATGATTGTTGACATAACCGTCCCGCATGATGGGAACCTCGTGAAAGCCGAGAAAGATAAACAAATCAAGTATCTTGACTTGGCTCACGAGGTTGTCGACATGTGGGATGTGGACTCAGCGATCATTGTGCCGATAGTCGTGACAGCCAATGGTCTAATAGCCAAGAGCCTCGACCAACACCTGAGGAGGCTCTCGTTGGGCAGCTGGATCAAGGGCTTGATCCAGAAAGCGGTACTTCTGGACACGGCCCGAATAGTTAGGAGGTTCCTCTCTCTGGAGCCCTGACCGCCGGTAGCTTGGACCCTGTTCCCGATACCGGTGGGCTACTATTTTTTATATTTTTAAATGTTTTTATATTTCTTTATACTAATATTTAAAAATATAATTTATAAGAATTTATTTGAATAAAGGAGATAATAATAATAATAAACGCAACTGCTGAACATGAGGTCCTGGGGTCAAGCAAACTGTTATCTATTGGATTTTTCCGTCCCGAATTTCTCAATGGCAGAGCCGAAGTCTGAGATTGTGCCCGAAGATGGCAATAGGCTCGCCCCCTGTTACATGATGGAACTTAATCATACACTCGAAATGTGGGTTTTACTAAAGTAGGTATACCACTGCCTTACTCTTCGAAGATTACAGGCGTGATGTTACGTTACGTTTAAAATAAAATGTCGTTGCTTAGCGTAGACAGAGTAATCTACATCATACTATAATTTTTACAGCTTATTACACTGCACCTTACCATTTTCACAGTTGCGCAAATGTACTATTATTGAATTATGCACGAAAAAGATCTTTCGCGGTGTAGTTTTTTTATTATTTCATTCATAAACGTCAAACTTGTTGTGCACATTGATATGCTTAGCCGACACGCAGTAAGGGACAGAAATATTCCTACTCTGTCTCTTTTATTTGCTAGTGACGTTAATATATTTCTCTTTTTCTTGTGCGAATGAAAAAGAAGATATGCAGCAGTTTATAAGTCTACGTTGCTTAGGAATAAAAGATTATTTTAATACCGATTTATTTTACCTACTTAATGGTTTTTTGAACACTGTCTTTCGCATAATAAAGAAGAAAAACAAACAAGAGTTGATTGTTTATATCGAAGAGTTAATTGTGATTTTAATTGTGTCCGATCAGGCGATTAAGGTCTGTTGACCTATCTTAAGATAATTAACTAATTATTGTTATCATCTCTTGTTGGGTCTTCATTTTTTTTTTGTCTCTGACCGATGTTTTTTCCTTTAAAGCATAAATAGTAAAGGTTGATCTAATAACATTATTATTAGGTAGTAATTAACAATATAGGTAATTACAGATATTCGTTTACGAGAAAAACATGTTTGTCTAACTTCTAATTCATAATATTGATATACCCGAATCGTTTTACCTTGGTAAACGATTCTGAACAAACTACTTTCATAATGTGCATTAATTCGGTTACACATTGCATAAGTTTGTACCTTACAATATATATATATTTTAATATATCTGTCCACTTAACTTTAAATAAACTTACAAGTGTTGTATTTTGTAGCACGACCATGAACGCTTTCATTAATTACTTTAGATGGTAATAAAATCCTTTTAATTTTTACTATTTTATACCACTAACCAGAATTTTTATACTCTCTCAATTATCGTAGATATACACAGTGGCGTAACTAAGAGGCATTGGGACAAAAACCACGGGCCCCCAGCCAGAAGGGGCCCTACACACACAACACACACACACACACCCCCCACAACACACTTACAATACACACACACCACACAACACACAACAATACAACACAACAACAACAATACGACACTTACAATATTCGTAGGCGTGCTGTTGGTCATAGTCGTTATTACCTACGTATCTATTATTGCGTTCTTGATAATGACATGCTGACATTGACTGACTTTACCGTCTTGTAAGGAGTTCAAGTGCGCTAAGTGCGTACGATCAGTAGCCAACAATCCATCAATCAATCTTACAATAAGATGGGTCGGTTTTACAGTAGGTAGCCACAAACACGCGTCGACGGCCGACAGCGGCAACTGCAACCGTCGACGCGTGTCGCTCGTGTGTAAGTACACTTAGTGCTTGTAGCAACTCACCTGTATAGTACCTATAATATTGTCTATTCTATTTTAATGTAAGACATTCTATTAATTAATTTCCACAAGAATAATTTTATTTATTTACCTACATTCAAATGAGCATATAATTATGTACAGTATTAAAATAATAATAAGAATATGTACAAGTATATAAAAAGGAAAGGAAATAATCAAAGGGCATCAAAAAATTCATCCGCATCGCTGTCAACCGGAAACGTGCCCAAAAGACTGGCAGCATTGCCACGTTGTATGGCAATGCCGATTCTTTGGCCAAATAAAAAGTAATTTAAAAAAATTAAACCGACTTCAAAAATAAATCAACTCAAAATTATGAAATAACTTTAATTTCGGAAGTCGGTGTCTTGGGATCTGTATTTTAGTTTTTTGCCACCGACTTCCGAAATTAAAGTTATTTCATAATTTTGAGTTGATTTATTTTTGAAGTCGGTTTAATTTTTTTAAATTACTTTTTATTTCGTAATTTTTAGTTTTTGCACTAGAATTTGACCAAGGTTTTGAGATGTTTTCCCTTTGACACTACACCCGTAGCTCGTATCAATACGCCAGGCCACTTTCACGTCTTAGTCCATATCTTGAAAATTACTGAATCGATTTTGATGAAACTTGCACTGTTCCCTAAGTTGAAGTAAATGTAAGCCAATAAAAAAAGAATGGTCACGATCCGATTAATACTTACGGAGATATGCGTGGACAAACATACATACATACATACATACATACATACATACATATGTACATACGTCTATGAAATTTTGTATATTTGTTTGGAAGCCTTAGTAGATTGTCATATGTGAATATAATGCAATTCCAATAATATTACATACATACGTATCGAATTGATAACCTCCTTTTTTTTGAAGTCGGTAAAAATAGGCCAGCCCTCTGGTCACGTGAAGAGTCGTAGATTCCACAAGAAAGGATGAAATGTCGACATTAGACTACTGACTACGAGATTTTCAGACGGTTAGATTAAGTTGGATTCTGCAGAAATTACTAGGTACTACCTAAGGCCGTTATTATGGGGCAATCCGTAATTATTGTGTAAAAGATAACAAGAAAACTTAATTATAAATATTAGGTAATATCTAAATTCATTTCGTATTTAATACGCTATGCAATTTAAGTTGGGCTAGCTTAGTAATCAATAAAATACGAAGTAGGTAATGGATATGTTTTTACTATGGTAATGGTGCTTAGTTTTAAAATGCAAAAAACTGCAACTTCTTTTTGTGACAACAAAATAAATGATGTTGGGAGTTTTTAAACCATAGACCGATGACTCACGATAAAACCTAGATAGGTATAGTAACTACGTATAGGTATATTTACCTGCAAACTTAATATTTTGCAACAAGCCTTGATTGCAATGGAAAGTGTTCCTGAAAACCTTGAAAATCTCATTGAAACCATTTGGCATCTCAACAATCTTCGACTACAATCTACAATCTTGTAGACGACGCGCGACGTATCAATGAGGATTTCCCCACGAAAAAAAAGGTAACCTTAAGCCAATAAGTACACATACTACCACAGAATAACTAATAGTGTGATACTACTTACTTATAATTTTTATGTTTACCTAAGTACCTATGTACCCCCCATTATTTTTAAAGTTATTTTATTTTTGATCCCACTAATGTGTTTACAAAAAACACTGTAGGTATTATCAGTGAATTATACAGACCGTTTTAAAATGGACAATACTACACAACAAGTTTTTTAGGGTTCCGTACCCAAAAGGTAAAAACGGAACCCTATTACTAAGACTTCGCTGTCCGTCCGTCCGTCCGTCCGTCTGTCTGTCACCAGGCTGTATCTCAAGAACCGCGGTAGCTAGACAGTTGAAATTTTCACAAATTATGTAGGTATTTCGGTTGCCGCTATAACAACAAATACTAAAAACAAAATAAAATAAATATTTAAGGGGGGCTCCCATACAACAAACGTGTTTTTTTCTGCGTTTTTGCCTTGTGGTACGGAACCCTTCGTGTGCGAGTCCGACTCGCACTTGGCCAGTTTTTTTTTACTTAGTCTACAATGTCCTAATGCTGAGCAAAGGCTTTTCCCAAATCCTTCCAGGCATCCTTTTCTAGCGCCACCTCAATCCAACCTTTGCGGTAGGTACTGTAGTAGCTTGTGTGTTCTAGCCTTTAGCAATAAGCACTGGCTAGAAATATTATTCGATTCGTTGGCTTAAACGTATGTCAAATAATATTATTAGGTTGTTTTATTCTGGAAGCATTGATATATATATCTTGACCGCGTAGTTGTAACGTTGACTTTTATACATTATAATTATTCTTGCAAAGTCTTAAAGTCGTCTTATTTGTATTTACGCCCCCATACTCTATAGTACCTACTCGTCTAAGTCATCTCGCCACCTCTTCCAGCACCCTTATTGCGTAACACACTATCAATCTGAATCTGAATCATTTTGAAGCAAATTGCTAATCCATTACTTCATAAGTTCGAAAAATTTGTTTGCTCAACACGTAAATAACGCAATGAATGTTGTTGAACTGTCAAAATGAAACCGATTCCGATTGATAATGTGTTACGCAATTGCCCTGCTGGGCACAAGCACATAAATTAGACAGTTGAAAATTATTCTGTTGTAATAAAACTAATTCAGTAGCTGATGAGCTTTATAATGGGAAACAGATTGTAGGAACTTACAATGTTAACGAAATATTTTTCAGCTGAAAAAAGTTCAAGTAAATAAATGGTAAATAAGAAATGTTTAAATTAGGCAAGACTCAAATCATGGATCGCTCAAGTTTTGTCCTCCCCTATGTACTATGTACTTAGACATATTGATTGTAAGAAAATAAACATGACTGTGCGCATAGGCTTTATGGATGTTGTAGGTACTTCAGAATTAAGTACTTAACCTACCTACTACGCATTTATTGGCTAAGCAATGACACAGTATGAACTCAGTACAGCGAACTAGATGCCCAGTGCCATGTGTAAGTGGTCACAAGTAGGTAGGTACTATTAGCACAGATACATCCTTAAGAAAACTAGTTAGGCCACTTGTCAGGTTATAACAGTAATTGCGTAATGTTCTCTGCCACAGTTTCTTAGTTTCTATGTGAAGCGTAGATAGGTACAGTCACGAGCAAAAGGCTTGGCTTTATTCAAAGACGATTTTCTCCTTTTGGTTTTGAATGAAATTTTATGTTAATACGAACAAAGTATTGTCGAACCCATAGGTCTGTGTAAAGTGTCGTATTTCAACGTTGCATTCGTTATTTCACGAAAAAATCGCAATTGTAAGTTGCCAAGTGTTGACATATTAATGCTCGTGACTACAACTTTGCTAAGACTTAAAGAAAAATAGAAGTTTTCTTGTAAGTAGTAGAAATCGATAAGAATTCAAAGATATCTAAAGTACTAAATAATACATAAACTAAAGAAAAGATTTGATTGATGATGATGATGTTCGTTTGTTTGTTACGCTAAACGGCCGGGCGGCCATGACCTGGATTAGCACATACGACACTTTTTAACCCGCGGGGCGCAGCTTATACAGTGTGAGTCTTCATAATGTGCACATAACGAAATGAGGGAAACATAGCTTAATTTATCGACGGAAAAAATATTTGAAAAAATAAAAAAAATATTTAAAAGGATCTTTACCTGCTAAAGTATGGTGATTGCAAGGCCTTTCTTTAACAGTTGATAGGAAATGTTGTGATTGAGTTATAAAAATGGTATTTTTACGTTTAGAAATCTGATACAATGGAGAATAATTTAAAGTAATCAAAAAGGGTAGGTAATCGGGGCTTTTATTGAGTAATTTTACAATTATTGTAAAAATTTATGAAAAAATATCAGATTTTTGTTAAAAAAAAACCATAATTCTCAATTGTTTACACAGGGGTCACAGTAGCGAAAAAGAATTTTTAAAATGCTACAATATTTTTTTTTTTTTTTTCCGTCGATAAATTAAGCTTAGTTTCCCTCATTTCGATATGTGCACATTATGAAGACTCACACTATATTAAATAAACTATTATTACTTAAATTGGATATGGTAGGTTTGAGACGGTGCGAAAATGTTAAATTCTAAGTTAAGATGACATCAACACAATATTAAGACAGTTAATAATAAATTGAGTAGGTTTACCCTAAAAAATATACTTATCGATAAGACTATTCATTGCTTGCTAATGCTATTAGCTAAAGTAATACATAAATATGGTTTTCCTGTACAACAAGAAATATTTAAATAAACATTTAGGTACATCACGCCTTCTTTCCCGGAAGGGTTGAGTAGAGGTGTACCGATAGTACAGTCAACAAAAGAGATAGGTATGGTATGCAGGTTCGTCGGATAGGTATAGTTGAAGTTTAGTAAGAAACCGATGGATGTTGTCGACTGAAATTTAATTTGATAAATCAGCTGTTTGTTTTCTAATAATAAAATTAAATTTTAATCGAGCGGTTTCTTACTAAACTTCAATTATATCCGACGATCCTGCATACTTATCTCTTTGGTTGACTGTACACACATTTCACCAGCGCGGCAGCGGGGTACCTAACACACTATCAGTAGCAATGTGTTTCATTTTGACAATTCAAAAACATTCATTGCGTTTTTTACGTTGTTGAGCAGACAATTTTTTTAAACATATAAAGCAATGGATTAGCAATATCCTTCAGATTGAGATTGTTAGTGTGTTACACAATGCGAGCCTATTGCTATCAACTGAGCCTGAGTCTGGATTTTTATCCAGACCTCGGGCTGCTGCTGAGAAAATCCATATAATAAAAATAAAATATTTAGGTAAATAAAATACTTTGATACTTTTTGCTTTTTGTTTTGAGGGGCTTTTGTCTAAGTAATAACAGCCGCACAGGTCAATCGATCAGGTTAAGCTACGCTTGCCGAGGTTGGTCCGTGGATGGGTGACCATCTTCACATACCAAGACCCCTCCGTGCCTCGGAAAGCTTTGACAGTCGTTACGGGTTGTCAGAAGCCCAAAAGTCTGACAACCAGTCTTACCAAGGGGTATCGTATTACCCATTAACTGGGTTGTGGAAGTCAGATTGAATAGTCAGGCAGTCGCTCCATGTAAAATACTGGTATTCAGCTGCATCCGGTTAGACTGGAAGCCGACCTTAACATACTAGTTGGGAAAAGGCTAAGCAGATGATAACTTTGATAAACTTTTGCAGATAATGTTTAAGAGACTTTATAAGGATGTAAACAGCGAGTCATCTTCAATTACTTAACCTATGACTGGTCTTAAGGATTTTAGATTGATGGAATAATAGCATACTAAGTGGCAGTAATTTTACATTTAATAATATGTTTATCACAGCAACGTAGAAATTATAATGTTTCTAGGCTGCCTGGCTGAATGGAAACTTTTGTAGAAACAGTTTAGTGGACATAAATAAAATACTCTCGCACGGGGCGAGTGCAACGGGGATATACCAAAAAAATCAGATTTCTGTGATGTATTATACAGGGTGTCCCGTGCCAGGGTCAACGATGCGCAAACTGTAACCATGAATTCTGCACATGATTCTAGACCCCGTAGCGTAGAAATTGTTCACGGTTATAAAATAAATCGGCTGTTTTGTAGAAAAGTGCAATACATAAGCGGTCAAAATGTATGAGACAGCTTATTTTGTTTTTAACCTTTTGACAAAATTGTCTGCTCAACTAAAATGTGCCCAGCACGTCACGGTTCGACTACCTACATGACAGACTTTGACGCCGAGGGCACGTTTTTGATTTTTTGACGTGTGGCAACGTCAAAAAATCAAAATACTACTCTCTAAGACCATGTAATCCCCAAATGTCAAGATTTCATGAAATAGTCATTCTTGGGGATTACATGGTCTTAGAGAGTTGTGTTGATGACTTTAATGATTATAATTCTGTAAATACATATTTGTTACGGCCGCGAATCATATTTTAATCATCGTACAACTTAATACTGACCAGCAAATTGCAAAAAACCTAAAAAAAATTGAATTTCGCGGGCTACCCTGGCGCTTTCACCTTATGAAGCAATGGATTAGCAATTTGCTTCAAAATGATTCAGATTCCGATTGATAGTGTGTTACGCAATTAGGGTGCTGAATCATATACTGGAGTCTGAACCCATGGTAACAGGCCCTACCACCCTGTATACTATACTATATACTACCTATACTACTGTGTGTAATTAAGCCTTCATGAAAATAAATGCTCTAAATGATGGTATAAACCGCAAAATCCATTGCGTAGCTTAGGAGAACTAAGCGATTTCATAGACAGACGCTAATAGCGACTTTGTTTTATAGATTCTATGTATAGATAGTATATATTTTATTATGACGCCCGTATACGAATCCGGTGCAAAGGGTTAAGGTTTCGTCGATTATGTTTAAGGCCCAAGCAATAGAGGACGAGAGAGCACGACAGCTGCAGTTTAAAAATCCAGACTCCGAGCTGCTATGCTGCTACCGAGAAACTGAGAGAGGGGAGAGAGAGAGGGCACCTGTGTCTGCGCACACACTTGTGCACTATAATATCTCCTGGGTCGCAGGACGCAGAGAACGGAGACGAAGGTCTCTGAGGAGACCTTCAGACCAGACTGGAAATGTAAGACCCTATGGTCGGACCATGGGGTACCCATGTCAGCAGTCGCACTTTCGACTACTAGAACAACGAGGCTTTCACCTGCATAATGGAGTTTCTTACCCATCCCTCTCCATACGAAAGTACCCCTTGGAATAACTACTAACTATGGTGAATTATTTTCTTGTTTTTGATATTTAAAAGTGCGTCTTAATTTTTAATGACTTAATTGAAATAATTTATTGATATTGACTTGCTACTTAAGCTCGTAATACTTTTACGTGACAGATATACTACTTACCTTTTAGCATTTAGTTATTTTTTCGTAATGTTTACTAAGGTATGTTGCCTGTGGTTACTTTCACAGCTTGCTGTTACGAAATCTGTTCATTGGAGACGAGTTTTGCTTGCTCTAAGACAAGAGAGTTCAGTCATTAAGAAGGTACGTTTACCTTTCGTGTACCTTTTTGTGTAGTAGATAAGGTCTGTAATTGTATTTCTATCTTGAAAACTGCGCGTCGCGTCGCGTCTCGGTGTGAACTGACCCTTAGGATAAAAGCGCGCCGTCGACACACGTTTCTAAAACGCGCGTCAACGGCGCGTTTCAAAAACGTGTTGTGCACAGGCCCTAAGAAGTATCAGGTTCTTGTTAAATCCACTAAATGAATAAATTAAGTCGGTAAATAAATAAAATTATCTATCGAGGGTCAAGACGTGTTGTTCTCCTACTACCTTGAAAACAATTCCAACGAATAACAATATATTGTCAATGTAAGTAGAGGTCAATATTGACAAACATGCCAGTTCAATCACAACGATGAAGGAAGTCATTCAGAAGTAGACGCAGCCACGATGACAGCTTGTGGATTTAGTAAATAAATACAATGTGTATTCACGTATAAGCAGAAATACGTAATAATTAATAACCTATAGTTTTAGTGTGATAGTCGATAGGTAAATCGCGGTCGAGAAACAGGAAACGGAATTAATCATTTAATAACTGATTATAACTAAAAAAAAACAATGTTGGAGTAGGTAAGGGATTCTTTCACATTCCGCCGCCGTGGCCGCACCGCGCCCGCGCCGCGGCCGTGAACGTTCGGCGGTCAGTTTTATCACACTGATTAATCTGGGGGCACGGTAGTGCCCCCGCCAAGACGAGCCAAGCGAAGCGCAAGGGCACTACCTACCTTTTCTCGAAGCACTTCGTCGTATTTTTGAACCTTCTTAACTTGGGTTTGGATTATACCAGACAGATAAACAAAATTTTCGGGATATGATGTCAGTGGTTGACTTATTAAACCAATTGCATAGCTCTTAAACTTCAGATTTTATTGATGTCTAAAATACCCCGATTTCTTCACTGATTCACTGACTCACTGATGATCATCCATATTCTTAAGGTTTTTCCTGAAGTCCTAGAAAGCTGAAATTTGGTATGTAAGCTAGTATAGTAGGTACACAAACAACAAAAAAAATTCTAAAACTTGGAACTTTTATCCTCCAACCCTTTAAACTAGGGGATGGAAGTTTGTACGAGACTTCCGCAAATTTTGATGCTAGAGTTCTGAAAATTGATATAGGGACTCCTTGTTATAAATAAAGTCGGTGAGTCGGTGGCAAAAACTAAAATACAGATCCAAAGACACCGACTTCCGAAATTAAAGTTATTTTTCACTTTGTAGTGTTTTTTTTGGAAGTCAGTTTTTTTTTTGTTAAAAAGTTTTTATCTGAAATAATAGTTCTTGTAGAAACGAAACGGCCAAGCCTCATATTATACTCATACATAAAGCTTATCTACCAAGATCATAAGATTACAGATTTTGTGACAATAAAAAACTTAGATAAATTACAAACTGACCCACTAAAAAGTGAAAAATAAAAACTTTTTACAAAAAAAAACCGACTTTCAAAAAAAACACTACAAATTGAAAAATAACTTTAATTTCGGAAGTCGGTGTCAAAAAACGAAAATGCGGAACCAACGACACCGACTACGATAGGTTTGCCTATAAAATTTGAGGGTTTCCTTCGATTTCCATGGGATCCTCTCATCAGATTTCAACTTGATGATAATGGGACCACTTCAGAAGTATCTCCTTTCAAACAAAAAAAGAATTTTGAAAATCGGTCCACAATTGGCGGAGTAATAGCGTAACAAACACACAAAAAAAAAACACCGTCGAATTGAGAACCTCCTCCTTTTTTGAAGTCTGTTAAAAATAGTATTCTTTTTAAATTGTTTTCTCAAAAAATGTTAAGCAATGTTTTAGTAAATAAAAACTAAATGGAATTTATGGGAGCTTGTAGTCCACACGTGACGAACACAACTGCTTTGGCCTTCATTTTTTCATTCATGACATGTCATGCAATGAACTCAAGCGAAATACGATAAAACAAATATAACACATAAAATCTACAACACTGTAGGAACATAATATTTATTTTATTGTTTTTTAATGTATGTATTAGGTACATTAAAAAAATAAATATTAACTCATCAATTATGATTCAGCAGTTAAGTTATTTTCCGGTTTTTTTTTTCTTTTCGATGTACGAGTAAAGGTGCATTCCACTAAACTTTTATACTTAGAATAAGTCTTATCCTGAGAATAAAGTTTGAATTTTTGACAGTTTTTCCATACTAGAACTGTCAGACGTCAATTTTATTCTACGAATAAAAGATAAGTATCTGACTTTGGTAAAATCAGCCCTTAGTCCAAAATAAGTATTTATTATCTCATTTCCACTCTTTAGGATCGTTTGAGAACCTAGGGTACGTTCTCAGAGGTACTATGCAGATCTGCGACGGTTAAAGTTAGGTCGAAGCCAAAAAGCCCATGTTCGTAGAACTGCTGCTAATCGATTTCATTCAACTCGAGAGTTCGTAACCACAGCTCTGGATTATATACAAGTTAAAATTGGTAACAATAGCCACTCTCCTATTATGTTCTGAGGTGCTATTCTGTAAAAATCTCACCGTGAAAACTTAGGTGAAGTGAGCGTGGAGTGAGCTGTCAATAGTGTCAAGTGCAAAAACAAACTCACTTCACCTAAGTTTTCACGGTGAGATTTTTACAGAATCGACCGGCTACACCCTAGTTGTGTAACACACTATTATTCTCAATTTGAATCATTTTGAAGCTTATTGCTAATCCAATGCTCCTTAAGTTCGAAAAAATGTGTCTGCTCAACAACGCAAATAACGCAATGAATGTTGTTGAACCGTCAAAATGAAACCCATTGCTACTGATAGTGTGTTACACAATAACCCTGCGGTTTAGCTCATGGCTAAGTAAGAACAGTAGCACAGACAGTAGCACGGGTCGAACCGCATCGCTTGCCTTATAGTAGGATTTTGTTAGCTTCATTTATTTCATGTAATCAATAATTTTGCATGCTAGTTTTAGCGAATAGTTTTAGAAACTTAAAAAAAAAAAACCGTCCATCTGTAATGTACAGACGCCAGCACATCAAGTTACTACAATCTGTCAGATTTCTTTAATAGATTTTCGACTTTTTTGCTAAAACATAAGGTTCAAGGTTGATTGGGAAAATCTGACAGTTTCGGGTAGGTTGACCTGCTGGCGTCTGTACTTCAATTCTTGCAAATAAATTTCATTTCATTTGGTAACTGGGTTGTGAAGGTCAGATAGTCTCTATGTAAAATGCTGATAATCAGCTGCACCCGGTTAAACTGGAAGCCGACATCAACATAGTTGGGTAAAGGCTAGGCAGGTAATGAGGCATTTTCCTATTTCTGAGTAAATATCTTTATTTGATCCCAGAAAAGGTATTCTAGGAAAACAAGAGTGACGGTCATGGTCTAAGTCTATACAACTCGCGTTATCGTGATGGTAAATATGTAATAAGTAAGTATTGTGCACGTGTGTAATAATGACGTCGTAGCCAAGTGGTTGGTTGAGTCATCGCTTCTGACAATATCAAGGCAATTTACCATGAACCACACGTCCACAACTAGGTACAAGCTGAAGTAACCGCGTTTGATTCTAAAGTTCCGACTCATGAAAATCCAAAAAGTGGCCAAGTGCGAGTCAGACTCGCACACGAAGACTTTTGTACCACGGTATTATTATTAAGATCGTGCAAAAATACGCCGAAAAAATCACATTACTTGTATACCCGCCCCTCTATAATTTGTAAATTTATTTTATTTTTTGTTAAAGCGGCCATCATAGTAGTACACACTCTGTGAAAATTTCAAGTGCCTACCTATTACGGTTTAAAAGATACAGCCCTGTGACAGACGGACGGACGGACAGCGGAGCCTTAATAATAGCACAGTCTAAATAGACTGTGGTAATAGGTGGGCACCTGGGCGTCCTGGGCACACTTTGGGTACACAGCCCTAAAACTATTTATTTCATTGTCATGCTTACAATAAGTCTTCAGACGCTATAAAAGTTATCATTGTTAGTTACAAAACACATACATAAAATTGGTGTCAAATGCCGTTTAATGCTATTGTAGGTTTACGTACAAAATCACCGTTATTATGTTTGTCATTACAAATAACTTAGCTAAACTTGAATGATTCATCACAAGATAACTTAGCAAGCGCGTACATTCATGAATAATTTTTCCGTTGAACATTATCTATTTATTTGATTTATTATTATCACCGTTGTGACCTTGATCGTTATCTTTGACACGCATTTTACATAAAAAAGAATATAAGTCAAGATAACGGAGGTCAGTTTCATTATTTTTACGAAGTAATCACAAATGATATTTATTATACTTACTATGTAGTAAAATCCCATTGTGTTTATCACTCGCGTCAATGATTGTCAACTATTAAGTGCACCTAGTGTTACAGTTGCCTTTGCTTACCTATTAGACTTCGTACTTTGTGTAAGTAGTTCAAGGGTAATCAATGTTTTTAATTACAGGATGAAATGTTAAGCATTTGCCATTAGAATACAATAGCTCTGTAATTAGGTATTTAGCAACAAACTTGCTTGACATTATTACGGGAATAGCGGATCTGAAGTGAAGGCACCAGCGCCCTAATTGCGTAACACACTTTCAATGACAATCTGAATCATTTAAAAGGATATTGTTAATCCATTGCTTCATAAATTCGAAAAAATTGTCTGCTCAACACGTAAATAAAGCAATGAATGGAGTTGAAATGTCAAAATAAAACCGATTCCGATTGATTATGTGTTACGCAATTGCCCCGCAGCACCAGTTATTTATTTGCCGTTTAATTGAATAAGGACAAGGCATTTGAACATGTTATGAGAGAAAAAGAGAAGTGGACCAAAGTAATAACAGTTGGTATCCAAGGTAAAAAAATGAGCAAAGGACGACAAGCGAAACGTGGGGAAGACGACGTCAAAAGTGTAGCTGTTCCGAGTGGATAGAGAAGGCGAGAGATAGAAAGATATGGAAATCTTTAGAGGAGGCCTTTGTCGAAGGACAAGCTGTTCAAAATTGAGTGCACCGAACGTCGATATTTAAAGAAAATAATTTTGAATAGGTAGGTGTATTTAGAAAAATCTTTATACTAATAACTAGCACTTTGCCCGCGACTTCGCCCGCGTGTATTTCGTACTTTCCTCTAAAATTTCGAATATGTATGTTTATGATCTTTATCATTTATTTAGATTAATAAGTATTCGGGCCAATTTTTAAGTTTGTAGATCAAGGGAATCAGATTTTTCAAATAAACAGGATCCTCGCTTTTCACCCCAACAAGGGTGGATTTTTGAAAAATCGTTTGGGATGACGTGTCCATAACTTGACTCTAAGACCAATACCTACTCATTTTCGAGTTAATGGAAGCAAGCAGTAAAATCCACCCCTTCTTCTTCTTTTCTTTCACCCCCTTAAAGGTTGAATTTCCAAAAACCCCTTCTTAGTGCTCCCCTACATTATAAAAGGAAGCCGTGTGCAAAATTTCACATTCCTAGACCCAGTAGTTTCGGCTGTACGTTGATATGTCAGTCAGTCAGTCAGTCAGTCATTCATTCAGTCAGTCAGTTTCTTCTTTTATTAGATAAAGCTTAAGAGTTTGTTTGAACGCGCTAATCTCTGGAACTACCAGTCGGATTTGAAAATTCTTTTTTGCATTTGAAAGCCCAATTATTGAGGAAGGCTATAGGCTGTTTACGATCACGCTAGGGCTCTTAGGAGCCGAGCAAAAAGAAAAAAAGTAAGAAAGAACGCGAAAACGAACTAACAGCGGGCAGGCGATGTCCTGCGACGGGGTCGGGAACAAGAAATTTTACGCGGACGAAGTCGCAGGCAGTAGCTAGTATTTTATAACACATAGAAATGCACTAACGGCATATATTTATTTATTGATTATTTGAATAGCAGTAAATCTATGTTTAATGTTTGTATAAAGTTTTATAGTAAAATGTTATGGTGCTGCGCACTTTGGTGTTTACTGTAGAATAGAATACTCTTTATTATGTACACCATATAAATTACAGACATAAATATAGAAACTACTTACTACTATACTGTAATGCAGTAAGCAATTAATATAAATAAATAATAATAAATAAATAATAATAGAATAAGGTTGTGTGCAGACCTAGTCGAAACAGTTCGGTCTAAAATTATTGACAACACTGTTTTGTTGGCTTTCAATTCATTGGTCACAATTATTGCGGTAGGCTTTCCAAAAATGATAAACTTGCTTGATAAGCTGCCTAATCATTATTATTAAGACACCGCGTCGATATCACGTAGCATCACCGAAGTGATATCATATAAGGTGATAATAATATTTTGTACTGTGTTTATTCTTTATTGTAACTCAATTTTGTAAATTAATCGTTTCAAATAATGTGTCGTAATCAATATGACTGAAGACGGCGTAAAATTTTGGTCACAAAAACTTTCTTTTAAATCCATTGCAATCCGCTTTTCAGGGCTAACTACATACCTACCTTGAATTTGAAATGTTCAAAGTAGACCGTAAAGAGTGATATAATAAACTTGTAATTACCTACCTAAAATTAAAATAACGCTCCATGAAGCATCTACGACCAGCACTCTAATTGCATAACACTATCAATCACAATCTGAATCATTTTGAAGGATATTGCTAATCCATTGCTTCATATGCTCGAAAAATTTGTCTCAAACTCAAACTCAAATCATTTATTTCAATTAAACCTTGTACAGGCACTTTTGAATTGTCAAAATTAAATAGTCTGTCAGTTAGTCAGAAAGTTGAAGCTAGTTGCCCATTCCAAAGCGTAGATCTCTATGGAGAAGAACGGGCAAGAAACTCCATGGACACTCTTTTAAATCAAGATATTACAAAATCCTGGGTACATTATTCTTGTTGCTTAACTATATGTGAGAACAATGTAAAAAAGACAGAAATGAAGAAACAATTCAAGACATAAAATTAAAAATAAGCCTTGGCAGTTAAGAGATGACCAGTCTCAACCGACGGCGCCCGTTCACGAACATGGATCAGCACCATCCAGCTCAACCATTTTGTAGGGAACCGAATGATCCAACACACACGCCACCATCGGTGAGACATTTAAGTGAGCATGACACGTTCTCAACTGCCATGCTCTTTCAAGTCAACATCAAACAATCATAATAAACGGAAACATGGTTCTTACATTTACAAAATTTAAAAAAAATGCTTCTAAATTATACAAAACTACAGTTTGCAATCTATTTAAGAGGTAAATAGAATTTTATTACCTACCAAACAGGAAGAGATATTTAATATTGAAGTATTCAACAATTAAAACTTGATTGAATAAATTAAAAAAGTTATGTTCGTAATGACAGAAACACAAAAAAAAGAAAAAGGGAAGCACCTCTTCCAAATATTGAAATTAACTACAAAGATAGACTTACAATCTTCAGCAGCTCCAACAAGTATTCACTTAAAACTTGATTGAATAAATTATGAAATATAATTATTATTATTAATTTAAAAAAAAGTTATGATCGTAATGTCAGAAACACTTAAAAAGAAAAAGGGAAGCTCCTCTTCCAAATATTGAAATTTTAACTAGTGAGTCCAAGTGTCTGTGGAGCAGGACCAGCATTAAGCCAAGCATTTTTATCTACGATATAATCATCCAACTTGTAATATGCTTGTCTACATAGTGTGCGTTTAATGCATGTTTTAAATTTCTTCTCATTTAATTGAAGAATATCGAGTGGTATTTTATTATAACATTCTACACAGTAACCCAAAAAAGAAGTTTTTACTTTAGACAATCTGAAACGCGGTTGATCTAATTTGTCCCTATTTCTAGTGTTAAAATTATGCCTGTCACTTATCTTACTAAAAAGGTGTAGATTTTTTCGAACGTACATAATGTTTTCATATATATATTGACAAGGAACCGTTATGATGTTAATTTTTTTAAACAGTTCCCGTAGAGATTCGCGTCTGCTGAGCTTGTAGATGGCTCTGACAGCCCTCTTTTGCAGAATGAAGATAGAATCAATATCTGCAGCCCGTCCCCACAACAAAATGCCGTAAGACATGATGCTATGAAAGTAACTAAAATAAACCAGTCTCGCGGTCCCCACGTCTGTTAATTGGCGAATTTTCCAAACAGCGTACGCGGCTGAACTTAGCCGCCCTGCCAGTGATGTTAAGTGCTGACCCCACTGCAGCTTTGAGTCAAGCGTGATCCCCAGGAAAACCGTAGTTTCGACGAATTCAAGTATCTCCTTATTCAATACAACATGACATTCACTACTCCTAACATTCGGTAAAGCGAATCTAATGCATTTAGTTTTTTTCTCATTTAATACCAAATTATTTACAGTAAACCAATTATGAACCATAAGCATAGTGTTATTTACGTCGTCAAGATCCTGTGCACGTCTGCTTACTTTAAAAATCAGTGATGTGTCATCAGCAAATAACACCATTTGTGGTCGGTTTTTCAGTAAATGAGGTAAATCATTTATATATACTAAAAATAGGAATGGCCCCAATATTGAGCCCTGCGGTACACCCATTTTGACTTTTAAGCCCGATGAATTCTCACCGTTAATTTGAACTTGCTGAAATCTATCATTTAAATACGATTTTATTAAGCTAAGAGCAAGTTTACCTAGTCCGTAATGCTCAAGTTTCAAGAGCAGTGTATCATAATTAACGCAATCAAATGCCTTGGATAGGTCGCAAAAAATGCCTATTGCATCTTGTGCCTCTTCCCATGCGTTAAAGATGTGTTTTAATAAGGTGACACCGGCGTCGGTTGTACAACGTCCTTTGGCGAAACCATACTGTTGATCGTGTAGGATGTTATTACGATTAAAATGATTGAGCATTTGATTTAACATTACTTTTTCAAACACTTTGCCAAAAACCGGCAAAACCGATACAGGTCTATAATTATTAGTGTCTTTGCTGTCCCCAGATTTGAAAAGTGGAATAACTTTACTGAACTTCATTAAATCCGGGAAAACCCCTTGATCTACACACAAATTAAAAATTAAAGCTAAATAGGGTGCAACTGCTCAACAACGTAAATAACGCAATGCATGTTGTTGAACTGTCAAAACGAAAGCTATTCCTACTGTTAGTGTGTTACGAAATTACACCGCTGCGCGCTGCTTCGTCAGTTATTAAACGACTTTATAATATTAGGACTGAGGTAATAGTTTCATTAGGTAAACTTAGTTATTTGATTTTATCATTATAACAAAACACGTGCTACATTTGGTACGTCCGCTGCTTGATACGCAAAACTCGACTCAGACCAAATAAAAAACCAAGACAGAGGGTGGTTGTCAGCAGTAAAGTGAAGCCGGTTTCGTAAACATGTGTGCACATAGTGAGGTGTAGCTTGATTGTAAATGGTTGTAAATGTGTGCGTGTGAGCGTGTATGCACAGAGCGGAGGTGTAGTTTTTGCATACTTCACTGTAGGTACCTATTGTTCGCAGCGCTATGTCTTGACTTTTTGTTTGATCTGAGGGGTCCTAGGATCTAGGGGCTAGCCCTACCTTCGATCTTACGATCGCGTCGATCGGGTCATTGGACAATGTACTAAGTAGAGATTAGATTGTTCTGTTCAGGAATTTCTCAGTAACAACTCAGAGTCTGGATTTGTGGATAACTAGCGCAGTGTGGGTGTATTTTACCAGTTTCGTTCATATTTTTCTGGTTTTTTTTTGTATTGGCGAAATGTGGGTGAGTACCTACACTAAGTATAAGTATGTACACCTCTGACTAACTCCTTCAGGGAAAGTCATAGTCATTTATTCATAAACTTAAGTAAATTGTATCTTAACTAGCTTCCGCCCGCGACTTCGTCCGCGTGAAATTTCACCGTCCCCCCATTCTCCCTCTTAGGGGTGGAATTTAGGAAAACCACTCTTCACAAAGAACACACCCTCCAAATTTCATGTCTCTAGGACCAGCGGTTTAGGCTGTGCATTGACATATCGCAGTCAGTCAGTCAGGACTTTGAATTTTATAATATATAGATTTACACCCAAAATTACACTAAAATAAATTACCTACATTTGAATTTCATAAATTACATCATCAATTTAATAATATTAAATTTACATTTCTTCAATAGTAGGTACTTCGACCTGTATATTAAACAATATGACCAACACCTTAAAATTTAAAATAAAATAATTCATTAACCTTTGGACCATGAGTCATGCTATATGACAACCTAAAATGTGCCCAGCATGCCACGGTTCGACTATATACACGGTTTGTTTTTGATTTTTTGACATGTGGCGGTCCAAAGATAAATTAGCATAGATTGATCGAATTAATAAAAAAAAAAAAAATATACAGCCAGACAGATACTATATTACTTATCTGTTTCTTGTTCTCAAGAGGTCTTTGACTCTATTAATGTTCCCTGTTTTAGTTAACTGTTACTTTTATTAAACCGGAAATTTCAGTCGTTTTTATTCTGGTTTTTATTTACCTTTGTTGTAATGATACCTAATAGTAGATTATGCACCGAGGGGCTAAAGTGGTGTCTAATGTCACGGGCGTCATGTTGAATCTCGAGCGCAATGAAGGATTCGGGATTTAACTCACGAGCGAAGCGAGGGAGTTAATACAAGAATCCTGAATGCAGCGAGGGATTCAAGCTAGCCCAAGGCAAAGACACCTTTAGCCCAGAGGAGGATACTCTACTTTTTACACCTACTGTGAGAAAATAATAGCCATAGTACGAAAAACAAAATAGAACTGGTTCCGAAATGGACTTGACGCCTTTCGTACTTTTCCATTTTTGGAAATTGTCGTAGGCTTTTATATAAGTTTCCTTTGACTTTTCCGGCAGTAAATCATTGGAAATATTATTAGCTTCGGTTGTAATGAATTCAGGAGTACAATCACTTTCATCACTCGACATTTTATAATACTTTGTTGATAAATTTAAAGTTTAAATGCCAAAAATTCGCGCCTTCATTGCGTCTACCAATAAGTAGCCAAGACATGAACAATTCTATAAAAAAAAAAAAAGTCTCTTCTACGGTTTTGTCGTGTGTGTCTATTGATATCACTCTCATGGAAGTGGCGTTTGTGTAAACTAAGATTTATACAGGGCTGGTAGAATGGTTTTGGATGATTGGCTGTATGCATTTTGAATTTAGAACGTCATTGGAGACGCTCGTGAAAATAGAGTATTTTTGATAAAATGTGATAAATCGACTGTAGTATAGATAGGTTTTATTATTTATTTATTTATTCACAAAATCCACAGCAATCTTTGCGCAGTTTACTTAAAATAAATTAACTAATGTTACAGCCAATTACTATTACGGTATTACGGCGCGGTACGGTATTTGTTATTAATAATGCCAGTTTTAATGTTATTCCATTCCTTTTAAAAAATGGTTCGTAGTTATCTAATTATTCTTACAATATTATGTCTTCGAAAACATGGCAACGATATGAAGAAGCAGTCGTTATGATTTTGTAGGAAATCGAGAATATCATCCACGCGTAGTAAGGGTATCGAGAATAGCTTTCCTCTTTCTGGCACCAAAGGGTGTTTGTTAGTACTATACTGCCAATTTAGCTGAGCATGTGAGATTCCAAATTCAAATCACATTATTGACCAGCGGGTCATAATGAAATCCAGTACAACATTATTGACCGGCTGTGCCCCCGGCCACTAATGACTCACTTTAGGTTAAGGTTGCTTGATATATAATTTGACATTTTCGAGCAGGTGGTGTGAAAAGAATATACTTATTTCAGATTCAAAACGGACGAATAAACATATCTTTAAAACATATCTTTGAAATTATCTTGACAAATCAATTGGCCACTTGTTACTTGTAATCAAAACCACTTTCAAGTTTATTGAAATAATTATATATAAATAAAAAAACATTGTATAAACAAGCTGAATTATAAAGTAAAAGGCGCGCCAGCCAAATTTCAAAAAAGTTTGTGAAATAATAAAAAACGCGCGAAAAGCATTCTGCCTTCGATCGTAATCGTTTACTCAAAATTGCATGTAATTATTTAGACGTACTATTCTTATTCATGTTGCATTTACTTATTTTTTCATAGAGGGTGATAAAAAGTAGTGTCCACCTCGGGACTACTCGGGAGCAACACAATTTTTTAAGCTCGAGTGACGGTACCTACTTTGAATCCCTCGCTGCGCTCTGGATCCAAAATAGTTGTTTGCTCCCTTGGCAAACAATCTACTATTAAAAGAGTATGGCGTGATAAGATCGGGCTAGAATCTTGTAGCCCATTCTTTTCCATAGATACCTACATGCTTTGCTTTGGAATGGGCAGCTATAATCATTTTTCTGAATGACTGACTCCTTTGACAATTAAAAAGTGCCTGTAAATGGTTTATTTAATTGAAATAAATGCTTTGACTTTGAGTTTGTCTAGCTAGGTTATCTACAGCAAAAACATGGGTGGCAGTAACCACATAATTGTAAGATCTTATGTAAAAACCTAAATTGTGTGATCATTGATTTCATTAATCAATTCCATGAGGTTCTTTAGTATCATCAATCCATTGACGCCTAATGAGCAATGTTTCTGGTTCCAATAATAAGGATTAAAGTGCTGTTACACATTTGGTCAAGAGGAAGAATTTTCATCGGGTTTTAAACAACCTTGGTAGGTATTAAAATGTTGACCCGAAGGATGAGTTCAATAACCCGATCAGTTTTTTTTTTCAAAATTACCCCATGCCTGAAAATTATGACTTTAATGTGGACAATGGGTATGCATCAAAAGATTATACAGTATCATTTACATTTACAATGTAAATATGTCTTTATTATTCCTATAAATATTATTCCTTACCTACCTACTTAGTCAAGATTTGTATATGCAAAAATGATTCACATGTAAAGGAGGTTCTTGACTCCAAACACGGACATTCAAGCAAATTCCTTTGGCAGCGCAAACGCAAGCAGTGCCAAACTATGCATTACCTAGAATGCCTATGCACCATAAACACACCACGCAGACAGTCGCATCGCGACTGTCTGCAAGAGTCACTGGCCGAGTCGGCCGTCCACTGTTACGTAGGATGTGCACGGAGACGTTTGCTACGTAAGCTGCAAGGTTCATTACTTTGTTATTTTTTTATTACTGAATGGGCCTGCTCTTAGCCTTGATCTTGCCTGATGGAAAGCAATGGATGAGGTTTATGATCTTCGTCTCCGTGCGTAGCTTAGCCGTGGGCTGCTGTGTGGCAGCGCCTTAAACCAGGCATTATAATATGTATATGTATCCTATTGTGTACGTGACACCAGACTCATGTCTTTTTGCAAGTTTTTCTTATGGTAGTAATTATCTGTTCATTATTATGCTTCCTGCTTATTGTTATTAAATTACATTCATCAATTAGTAGTTGTTTATTATGTGCGAATAGTTTTGTAAGAAAACGTTGTTCAAATCTATTACCTACTGCTGATCTATTTTGTAGAAATCTCACCGTAAAAACGAGGGTGCAGTGGGTTGTCATTCCACCTGAGGGGCAATTCTCGTAATGTAATTTTAAGAACGTTCACAGTCTGATCTCAGTATTCATCTGTCAAAAATACCGTTAATTTCCTTACTTTTTTGACGTTTTGACATTTGTTTGTCACCGAGATGAGACTGTGGTGACTTGATTTTGAACATTTTAAATTAAGAGATTGTCACCATTCATTGACAGCTCACTAAGCTGACTTCACTTATGTTTTTACGATTATATTTCTACAGAATAGATCGGTTGTACATAGGTACCTAGTAGGTACAAAAATAACAAAAAATACAACAGATCAAAATCTGTGGTACGTAAAAATACGTGTTGTAACCACGTTGTTATTCTAAACTACGCAACGGATTTTTATGGGGATCTTCTTCAGTAATAAAAAAAAAAACTAAAAAAACTCAAAGCTAGATAAAAGCAATTTGACAAACCGCTCGTTATATTTCCATTTTTTCCTTACCTTCCTCTTTAAAAAATAAAGTTTAGATTAAATCTTGTTTCAAAATAACAAACATTATTAATGGTTTAGTGTGCGTGTACGATGTATTGTCTTTAGCTGTGTGTACGGAGAGAAATCAAATGCTGCGAAATCTGAATATTACTTTACTTATTAAACTTGCAATGGAGTAGTTAAATAAGTTGGGAGCGCGTTTATAGCTTACGGTGGTTACGGGCGAACTGGGCCCTAGTCTGCTATTTTTATAAATTCGTCATTCCAACACGATCCCATTGTCATTTTGCTAAAACTTCGTAATCTGCTAAATTCAGAATGAAATCATTGGTCGGTCAATGGCACAGAACATATACGATACTCGTAACGTAACTGTCAAAATTTTAACAGATTACCGCATAAGGGTCAGTTCACACCGAGACGCGACGCGACGCGCAGTTTTCAAGATAGAAATACAATTACAGACCTTATCTACTACACTAAAAGGTACACAATTCGTGTCTACCTACTACGTCGAGCTACGCAGCGCGGCGCCGCCGCCGCGCGGCGTAGCTCACTGAATTATGTACCTTTTTGTGTAGTAGATAAGGTCTGTAATTGTATTTCTATCTTGAAAACTGCGCGTCGCGTCGCGTCTCGGTGTGAACTGACCCTTAGTCAGTAATTCATTTGTCATTATGTACAGATTATCATTCTATGCCATTTCTTTCAATGGAGTGTCCGTGGTTGACCATTGGAAAGTCACGCCATTATATTAGTAGATTACCAAACTTGTCAAAATCAACAATTATGAAATCAATGATAGACCATTCTGACACTATTGTAATAGCAGGCTTGAGGCCCTGGAGTCCCCGAGCGCTACATGTACGTCGAATACAAACTGATGTATCAGCGCTCCTACAATGGGAAGCTACAGTATTGCCGAGTGCATAAGATAGGTATATTTTATGTTAAAACAAGAAATTTGACGGCACGGTTGGCGCAGTGGTTAAGCGATTGACTGCTGCGCTGCGTGTCGCGGGTTCGATTTCCGCATGGAACAAATATTTGTATGAGTTGTTCCGGGTCTGGCTGTTTGTGTACGTGAATTTAAATGGTTGTAAAACGCACCCACAATACAGGAGAAATTCCTAGTGTGGGGCAAAGTAATAAAAAAAAAAATCACGCAGTCACGCCTTTTATGAGTAAACTATGTATTCGGATGTCAGGTCACTTGTGATATTATGTTATAGCTGAGGATCTTATATCCACTAGCTAGACCATAGGTTCTCAACCTTATTTTGGCCACCTCCCACTTTCAGAATAATATATTTTCTAGTCCCCGAATTTTTTTTATCCACCATCTGTCGCGAATCTGAAACAGCCATTGTTGCCACGATTATATTATTTCAACGTGTATCTAATATTATGTAGTCTTAAGATAGGATATATTTTTTCTCTTAATCTTCAACTGCCCCTCCGAAAGTCTCAAACGCCCACGAGGACACCCCCTCTTAATAACCACCTCTTAACCCACGTTGAGAACATAAGCACTATAATGTAGATCGACGTCAACAATCAACGTGGATCGATTGGATAGTGTAGTAAGAATGGTCAATCGGGGCATCACGTTTTGATGACAGCTGTCATTCGGAAGTTATAACGACTTCAGGCTATTGACATAAACGTTTTGATGTTGCAAATTACAATGACATTAAATAAAAATTCAGAAATATTGTAAGTACTAAGTGGCTTTGTCCGCGCCTTCGGTCACGTACTTTTGAGGTTGGCAGTGTTTCTTTATTTTACTCACAAGAATTTTTTAGTCTGTATTTGGGCTTGATCAAAAACGGAAAGAAATTATAAAATCATGAATGAATATTTATAAAAACACTTAAAAGCCGATTGTTAGCTTGTTGCCTGAATATTTTATTGTCACATTATGTAGGTAGGTAAAAATATGGATACATAATTATTCTAAACCTTGGCTATTTTATTTGTTTGTGAAGAAGGTTTAACAGGCCTACAGGGCCGCCCTTGACATTGTAACAAAACAATGTCTGCGTAAGGCCAGTCACACCACTATGAAAATCTACAGTACATTCTGTGTAGATCTTCTATCTTATAATTATATGTTATAAATTGCCGTGTGTTAGTCTCGCAACAACTCGAAAATGGCTCGACCAATTTGATTTTTTTTGTTTTTGTTTTGTTTAGGTACCTCGATACTGGAGTGGTTTTGGTAAAAACAAAATAAGGAACAGCCGAAAACTCGAAATTTGTTATGAAACGTAGTACAATGGCACAATAATAATTCTTACTGATTTATCAAAAAATATTATGTTAAAAGATACTGAATACAAAATCTTTTGTACCTCCACCCAGCTCTGGCTGTATTGGGTTGGGTTATTTGGACACTATAAATAAATCTCATTGTCGCTGGGCAAAAATGGCAATGCTTTGACGATTTGTCCTAGTGATGTGAACCGATTACAATTTTCAACACCGGGTTATACCGATTAGTTATTGATTAAAATCGGTTTTTTAAGGTTTTTTTTTAGGTTTTTCCTAAAAAGTCCGTGGTCAGTCGTCCGTACGTCCGTCCGATCATCACAGTCAAATATTTATCAATTTTCTTTTTGTTACTTGCTGCGGTCATTTTCAGAGTAGTATGAAATATGGGGCGTGCGCGTGGTGTCTCCGTTGGTTTTTCTTGTGTTGTGTCAGTAGACGTTCCCTGTGCCTGTGTGTCACCTGGCTGATCACCCACTTCACCTCGATCCACCTCCACTGTAACCTGGGGATGGTTTCTCTTAATATGTGCCAATATAAATTCGAGGTTCCTCCTCCAACTTTGATCACTTTAGCGCATATCTTACACTTTGCAATAAGATTATCAATCTTCTCAAAAAAAATTCTTGTACTTGATTTTACCTTTTACTTTAGGCATTTTCGCAAACAAACATGTCAACTCCAAATAATTCGCAAGCAAAACTTCGGTGCTATTCTGTAAAAAGATCACCGTCATAACTGTGAAGTGAGCTTAGTGAGCTGTCATTCCACCTGATACTAAGGATTGACACTATTGACAGCTCAGTAGCTCACTTTACCTAAGTATTTTCACGGTGAGATTTTTACTGAATAGCATTACTGGATCATTTTAGTATAGTGAAGTTAGTCGCACATTAAAATGGGATATCGGGGGATTCCCGTACCATAGACAATATTTTAAACGGAAAAGACTCATGTTCGGATACATATCAAAGACGGATACATGTTTTGTGATTGTAATCGGTTTTTCAATGAGAACCGGTGATTACCGGTTTTTACTAAAACCGTTTTTTTTAGGTTTTTATGAAACCGGTTCACATCACTAATTTGTCCAACAGAATAACAAAAAGCAGTAGAAGCTTCTACGCACATATTTTTCATCTCAATCAACAAAATGTTTAATAAAAAAATGTTACGCTAATATTTTATATGCCTTTCTGTATTAGTTAACATAGGGCCGATTTTTCAATCGACAGATAATATTTATTCGTGGAATAAAATTTCCGTTTTGTATGGAAGTACTGACAAAAATTAAAATTTATTCCTTAAGTAGGTATATAAAATTATCTAGCGTGGGATCAGCCCTTTGTAAACAAAAAATCTCTAATAAAATCTTTATTACTTGCCCTAAAAATCTAGAAAAAAATATATGTTTAGGTATCAAATAGTACTAAAATTTTGTAAAGTCAAATTGAAATTTTGGAGCCCTTACGTAAAGATTCTAAATGTGGGCAGTCATTCTGATGTCAGAATGACTGGCCATTTTTTAAATTCATTTTCTCAATTATTAATTAGGTACCTACCAATTATTTAAACAAAGGTATCAAATAGTAGCAAATAGGTATTAGATTTTAGTAATATTTTAATGCTAATCGTAATCGGTCATTTTGACCAGTCATTCTGATGTTCACGGAATATTGAAGTTTGTAGTCAATTTAATAAACCCTGACTTTACAATTTACAAAGATGTTCGTCAGACTATAAGTATGTCATTGTCAGGGGGAGCCGGGCGGCGCATGCTGCCATTATGCAGGTCCCTTACCTTAGCACGTGTATGTACTATGTACCTAAGTGTCATCGTCACCACAGAATAATCAGCATAGCTGGTTATATTGTAAGCGTTTACATATTTATCAGCCTTTTTGTTTTAGAATTGACATTATGTTCTGTGGAGATGGTTGCTTTACTTTATCTCGTCTGCTCGACGCGACGTCCGTATGTCACTGCAGGGATCCAGCAGAACATCATCGTCAGGTAATATTTGCCTGACACATGCTGAGCTGGACTCCCATTTTGTGCAACCTTGAGACGCACACCGCACTTTGTATATTCATTATTTTGGTTTAAAGTATGTCATAGTAATTTTCAGGGTTCCGTACCCAAAGGGTAAAAACGGGACCCTATTACTAAGACTCCACTGTCCGTCTGTCTGTCTGTCTGTCGCCAGGCTGTACCTCATGAACCGTGATAGCTTAGACAGTTGCAATTTTCACAGTTGATGTACTTAAGTTTTTCTGTTGCCGCTATAACAACAAACACTAAAAACAGAATAAAATAAATATTTAAGGGGGCTCCCATATAACAAACGGGTTTTTTTTCCGGCGTTTTTGCCTTGTGGTACGGAACCCTTCGTGTGCGAGTCCGACTCGCACTTGGCCAGTTTTTAAGTATCTTTACATTTTTTATTTTGGCACCTTGTTTTTATATATTTATGTAAGTAATTTGATATCATTTAATTAAATTTGTGGTTTTGTGTGTTAAGCTGTCTTTTGTGTGAACTAAATAAATTGTTTGTCTATCTATGTAAGTAACTTATTTATTGCGATAGGTATGACTAAGTAGTAAGTACCTACCATTCTGGATTTTTTGAGCCAATTTCGTCGACGCGATGTTGAAAAACGACCATTAATTAGGCACTGCAGTTTTCAAACAATTTATTTGCATTTCAAAACCTTCAAATATTGCTAAAATTAAACGTCCTTGTTATGTTAGTAAAAGTTTTGTCATAGACATGAACCAACAAGTTTTACATAACTTATCCATGCTGTGCTCAAAATAATAATTGTAAGTCCTGTGGGGTAATTGCGTAACATACTAACAGTAGCAATAGCTTTCATTTTGACAGTTCAACCATATTCTTTGCTATATTTAAGTTGTTGGGCAGAATTTTTTTTCGTACATAAGAAGCAATGGATTAGCAATATCCTTCAAAATTATTCAGATTGTGATTGAAAGTGTGTATCGCAATTAGGGCCCTAAAATAACCTAGGTAAGTAAGGTTATTTCAGAATTTAATTCTTGAAGTTGAGAATAAAAGCGTTGAACCTGAATAAAATTTAAAAACAAAATAATTTTGTTGTTTTATTGTACCGGTGACCTAGAATAAGTTTATTATACCTATACATTATGTTATCTTATTATCCTCATTTTAGTTTGTATTTAAACCTAAATTATGATTTTAGTTTAATGACCTCGACATTAGCATAATCTATACTTTTACAGAACAGATAGCCGAAAATACTCAAAATACTTGAAAAGACTAGTAATCTGGGTCGCCTACTCGCAAATGCTCAGTTTTGGTTGAGTAAGAGTGACGTATCGTTGGGGCTTACATGACCTAAAGCGCGGTCACTGTCGGACTGCATAGAAAAGAAAGAGAAGCGCGATGACACAACGCTGGTAATTTATTGCAAAATATGAAGAAATTATCTATTTACAAACACTATTTATTATATTTTTAATTTTTAATTAAAATTGTTAATGAAGGGTTTAAAAGCATAAAAATTATTAAGAGGTGTATTTGAAGATTTTTTTGATGCATTAATATATGTTTAATTATGATTTGAGTTTTATCACTGTATTAAAGTAAGACTTGAAAATAATATCATTTTTTTTTTGGTCAAAATTATTTACGGTTTAGGAGATACACTACTTTAAAAAGCCAACTTTATGACCGTTTTCAAGCGTTCGTCTATAAACAATAATAACCGATTCTTTGACTAAGGCTTGACCTAAAGAAATTAACGCTTTTGGTCAGACATGTCTTGCAAAACTGCAGCTCGAACTATTAGTACAGAGCTATTATGTGACGAAGTATTTTTGTACCTACTATTATTTCTGCGTTAGTTGCATTAATTTTCAATAAACGTAATGAAATACAATATGTTTCCCATTTAAAAACTTGTTATTTACCATATTTGCTAGACTGCACAGTAATTACGTTTGTAATTGGCTGTGTATAAATTTAACATTGGCATTTGTGCGAGTGAAAAGCATCCTTGTAAATACCTACTAAATAGGTACAAAACGAATAAGGGACTGAGCCCTAGTCACTTTAGAGGATGGGATCTTAGATGTTACGTGCAAATCTAAGTATATAAATATTTTGTTTGTAATGTCAAAATACAGGCTTTTTACGAAATGCATATGAAAGTCACGGTAGGAAATTATAACAAAAAACATTTTTTTTGTCTGTTTGTTCCGGCTAATCTCCGAAACGACTGGACTGGTTTTGACGGGACTTTCACTGGCAGATAGCTGAAGTTATAAGGAGTAGTTTAACTTTTATTTTAGCGCAAAAGAATGAAAACCCATGAAGTTCTATTTGTTTTCCGACATGCACGCGAACGCAGTCGCGGGCATAGCTAGTAAGAAAATAAAATCACTACAATATCAAGTGGCTTGGAATTACGTACAAGTTGCGAAACATTTTTCTTTTGCTTCACTGATTGGTTCACTGACAAAGAACTTGTTATTTGATAACTCGATGTACGCAACTTGATATTTACTAGTAGGTAGTTGGTCTACACATATGTAGGTAACTGTAATGCTTCAGTGTTTGTGTTCTTTACAAGTATACAAATCGCAAAAAAAAAATCTGCTGTTCCCTACATTTATGTTCGTTTAACTCGTTTAAATGTAGGGAACAGCTGATTTTTTTTTTCGCGATTTCAGGTTTGGTATTAAAAGTTGTTCATAATGATGAGTACAATGACCTCTTAAGAGGTTGTTAATCTTTTACCAATAACCCTGTAGAAAAGGTCTATTGAATGTCCAATGTCCAAGTCGTCCAAACTTTGCATTGGTTTCATGATTCGCGTCCGCTTCCGATAGTAGGGCAGAAATATTTGACTATGTACCTAACTAAGTACCTACTAAACGACAACAATATTGACATAGTCTCGGCTACTAGTCTGGTTGTCTAGATAGATAACATTCAACTGATTATTTTAAGTGTATTTGGGACAGATGACCCATTCATAATCAGCCTATACTTAATGTTCCAACTGCTGGGACACAGACCTCCTCTCTGCGAGAGGGAGTGGGCTGTAATACCACGCGAGCCCAGTGTGGGTTCATGGATGTCTGCATGTCACATGTCTTCGAATTTTTTGTTCTATGGCATGCCAGTTTCCTCATTATGACCCAAAATACACTTGAAATAAGGCTAAGCTGATGATTATGGTACAAATAAGAAACAACAACAACAACAACATCTCCGGAAGAGGGCAATAACGCCTCTTCGTCGCGCAATTGTTCAATAAAAGAACTTCTAGCAATGGCTGGTGTCACAATTAATCCGAATTTATTAAGGAATTGCAAATGATACCTTCCCACTGATATTTACCTTGAGCTCATAAAACGCAGTCAGACCGCTTTCTACAGTCTCGAAAGAGATTTCGATGCAGACTCGAATGTTTTTGAGTCATCATAAAAAAAACACCTCTACTCTAATTTGAGAAAGTTCTAAATTGCATACAGCAGACCATAGATATATGAAAGATTTCTATGCAGCAGGCATGTATTATTTTGTTTGTTTATTTCTACATTTCATATTTTAATGTAGACGGAAGCGTCAGGGTAGCCCGCAGAATTCAAATCTTAAGTTTTGTTCAATTTGCAGGTTGCAGTAACAGGTTGTATGTTAATTTAATTAGGAATCGCGGTCATAACAAATATTTATTTCTTCATTTCAGGCGAAAGACGTCCACTGCTGGACATAGCTAGGCCTCCCCCAAGCACCTCCACTTCGACCGGTACTATGCTTCTCCATCCAAAATGTTTAGCTGGCTATATAGCCTATATATATTTAGTGGGTTGCTCCCTTGTCCAGGACAGCCAAAAAGTTATATGAAATTGTACACCTAGATGTTAAGCGTAGATAGTAGACATAATATGAATATAGATAGATAAGAATGCCCCTATGAGGGTGGCATGGTCATATTGATCAAACCCTCTATAAACAAATAAAGATTAAAAAAAAACAAATATTTATTTATATAATTTTATTTACTTAAAATAACTATCAATACCTACATCTCTCTTAGTTCGAAAAATACCCTATTAAATTTCATGAATTCATGGCATATTAGAGCAATTCTAACTTAAGGAGTTGTATTGCTGATTCTAACGATTATAATTCTGTAAAGCTAAAGCCATATTTGTTACGATCGGGAATCATATTTTAACAACATACAACCGACACTGACCCGCAAATTCCAAAAAAATGTAAGTAAAAAGAATGGTTTAGGCGCAGAATGCCCACTTCTCAAAATGGCAACTGAGCCTCCTAAGGGAAATTCGCGGGCTACCTAAACGCATCCCCCTTTAGTGTTCGTCGAACTCTTATTGAATCTTATTTTTGCATTGAAAGATACCCACATAATAGCAACAAAACTTGATTTTATCTTTTTCTAATTAAGTTCCCATGTTCTACGCTTCAATTTAATTACCACTTAACTGAGTAGGTAAGGTTTTAATATCACCACTTTGAACAGTTAGAGCATTAAGAACTAACCGAACATGGAAATACTGTTACCTTCTTCATAATATCGATCGTGAAACTAAAAATATGCCCTCCAAACTTTTCCCTAATCCATTAGTGGTAGTTTTCCCTAACAAACGTGACCCATGTTTGTTCAATGTACTTAGTAACAAATTACAACTAATGCACCAGATGAGATGAATAATATCTAACTATGTCAAAACAAACTCTTATCTCTTCCTCACAATATGCATCCCGTTCATAATGCAGCTTTGTCTCTGAGCTCAGATGATTACCTAAACAAAAACAAAGCTATACTTATCGGTCGGGCTCTTTTCGCACGAGATTGATATGTATCTACTTTACGTATTAGAGTAATATTGATCCTACATTCCTACCCCGATCCACTAAATACACGGAATCACTTTAATCATGGATATAACATCAGGACAGTCCTATTGAGGTTTTTGTGATTTTTCTATAAATATCTATATATTTTTTGTTCCTTAATTTAAAAAATAAAAATACCTACTGATCTACATAGTTAAAACTAGTTTTTCACAGCCTTGCATAACCAATATTTAAACCATTTCAGTGAATTATTTTTAAGGAATTAAAATGTTCATAAAGTTCGTTTGTCGTTGTGAAACTTCTACACTAAAAAGTGCAAACACAAAAGACTTAAATGCCAGATTAGTCTCCGAGATTAAAAAACAGATTTTTGCTACCTACCTTCTCAAAACTAAACACGAAGTAAAGAGTTAACAAATTATGTTTTGTGTCACTTACTTCGCGAGGTCAATCCTTCTGAAATTGTCAGCGTAATGTTGTTAAACTCTAAGTGAACAGGCCTTGGTGATGGCATGTTCACCTGAAGCGTCCGACATTCAGGCTGCTCTTTCCCGCTCACTTTCTGCCCCAAGCCATGCAGCACAGCCATAGCTTTCGCCATTTTTGTCAACACGTGCACTTTATTTTGTAATTAGGAAGTTTTAAACAACACCAGTTAATTGTTTTCAGTAAGAAAACAAAATCACCACATAAGAAAGTTGATTTAATGAAAAAATATTTTTAAATATGTAAAAGTTTTATAAAATTCGAACACCGCTTTATGGCGTCTCGTTATTTTTTTTTTTAATTGGAGTGGACAATATTATTAATAACTTTATTTTTGTTTTTAATATTTTGTAATTGAAACTCGAAGCCTGTGGCTTGCGTGTGTTCGCTCGTGCAACGTGCTGTGCGAAACAACGCGTGGTCGTCACCAGACTGCCGGCGCACGAAGCGCGGGTGTTTTCATATTTGTTTCATTAGGAGCATTCGTCGGTTAGAAGTACCGTGACTAGTATAGATACCGTATGAAATGCAGAAGTTATTTTTTATGACGGATTAGGAATTACCATAATATTATAACTGTTTTTAAGTATGACGGAGGAGGAGGAGGGGCCCGTGGCTAAATAATAACAGCCGCACAGGTCGATCGATCAGGTTAAGGTTACTTGCCGCGGTTGGTCTGTGGATGGGTGACCATCTTTACATACCGAGACCCTTCCGTGCCTCGGAAAGCACGTCATTCGTGGATCTTTGACAGTCGTTACTGGTAGTCAGAAGCCCGAAAGTTTGACAACCAGTCTTACCAAGGGGTATCTTATTACCCAGTAACTGGGTTGTGGAGGTCAGATAGGCAGTCGCTCCATGTAAAATACTGGTATTCAGCTGCATCCGGTTAGACTGGAAGCCGACTCCAACATAGTTGGGAAAACGCTAGACAGATGATGATTTAAGTATGACGGGCGGCTCTCACAGAGAGGAGGCCTGTGGTCCAGCAGTAGGAACATTATAGGCTGATTAGTGATTTAAAGTATGACTGCATAGGCACTGACATGATTTATGTTATTAATAAGTAGGTAGCTAAATAACTTAGGTATAACTTAAGTCTGCATCTTTAATTAAAGTTAAGTTATAAAAACATGAAAAAAATCTATATTTCCATCGTTGGAAGTGAAGTTCAGTTTTCTAACAATGAAATATCGATTCTAGCGGAACCTATAAATATTTAATGCCCTGTCCCCTGTGAAACGGACAATGAAAACGGTAATGTGACCCATACGAAGGCCACTTGTTGCAACGATCAATAATATCAGCTTACTGCTATAGAAATGTATAAGTACATAAGTAGATAAATTGATGTTTATCTACTTGAGCTCAAAGACTATAATGTCGACACAAGTGACGCGTGGGCGTGCGTTTCCACCCGTCCAGATTGCGCAATAAGTACCCTTTGATAGTGGCACAGTATAATAAAGTAAGCAGTATTACGTCTTCATACAAATTCGCCGGAACGACGCGCTTCGAAATCTCGGTGTACACCAGTATACTATCGCGCGTGTGTCGCAGTTACGTAAAGACGCTGATGGTGCGAGCTCCGTTCGACTTCGTGAAATCTAAACTATTCATACCATATTTATCCAAATGATTTGGTGTAAAATGCAATTTTTATCTCGATATAATTTCCCTGACGACAAGCGATAGGGATTTAATCACGGATATCTATGGATTTAACATTACCAACTTAAATTACCCTACAATAGACAAATTGACATATTTGTTTTATAGAACTCTGTCAGTGTCATTTTTGATAAATTTGTGAATTAACCTGAGCATTTGGATACATGTCATCGCGGGCGTTTTTATAGGCCTTTTGACGTGACAACGTCTTAAATTAGGTTGCGGCTGGGAGTCACTTATGAAAAAGTGTAACGCTCGGTAACGTTACGATGAGTCACCGAACGAACAAAATATATTTCTATAGTTAAAATTTGTGCAATTCTTATTTTCATTCAATTCCTTGTTCCTATTGTGCAATTTAATTATATTCATATCAATAAATATTCTACCGAGAAAAAGACATTGTCACGTAAAATCTTCGCCCGTAAAACCGACTTTACAGGCAACCATTTTTTTATGTACGTATTTTACTTTCCCTATTTTCTCTACTTTTAAACCCGAATAAATGGATATCTAAAAATAAACACTATCCGAATGGCTCCCGGAAGGTTTTAATAAAGAATGCTCTTCCCATAATTAAATTTGTCGGACTTGTACAGTACAGTTACCTACAACTTACAATACAAGAGACACAGTCAGTGGGCAACCCTAGTGCCTGTTTATCTACCGAGTGGCCGTAAGTAATTATTTCAAGGAGACCGCCGAGACTTAATACTGCTCACTTTATTGTAGAATAGAATAGAATACTCTTTTTTTTTATTGTACTGTGATAGTGGGATGTGCTCGTGGTATGACAATCTATGGCTTATGTCATTGGAGCCCTAATCGTTTCAGGAAACTCGGGGAACAATGAATACCGTCTGATCTTAAAATCTGTATTGTATTGCGTCTTGTGATTGAGAAAGCTTTGGAATAGGCAACTAGCTTCATATTTTCTGACTGACCGACTTCTTGACAATTCAAAAGTAAATAAATGGTTTGTGTTTTAGAAAGAAATGTTTAAAAGTAGCCGTAGACAAGTAGCCAGTGCGTGTTGCCAGTGATGACATATGGCACTGAAACGTGGTCGCTCACAATGGGCCTTATAAGAAGGCTAAAAGTCACCCAATGGAGAGCAATTGAGAGGGCTAGGAGTTTCCCTGCGTGATCGAATCAGAAATGAGGAGATCCGCAGGAGAACCAAGGTAACCGACATAGCCTGAAGAATTGCCAAACTTAAGTGGCAGTGGGCAAGGCACATTGCTCGCAGAACGCCGATGGGGCCGAAAGGTTCTGGAATGGCGACCGCGTACAGGAAGACGTAGCGTTGGAAGGCCACAAGGTGGACCGACGACCTTGTGAAGGCCGCAGGAACCCGTTGGATGCGAGAAGCACAGAACCGGTCGAAGTGGAGGTGCTTGGACGTCTTTCGGCTTAAATGATGATGATGACGGAGACAAGGGAAGATCGACGTGCAGTACGAAAGAAAATATCAGAGTTGGAGGGAGTGTCATTACCTACTAATTCTGTTATCTGATCTGTCGAAAAATTATGGACATGTGCATCCTCCCATTTTGACATATGGCTCCCAGTCTTGGTCTTTGACAAACATTCAAAGTCCAAAGTCAAGGTTTGCCAACGTACAAAGGAACGCAGTATTCTAGGCGTCAAATTGACAGACCATATTCGCAACACTACACTGCGCTCCAAAACACAGATTACTGATGTTGCTCAAAAAGCCGCTGACCTAAAATGGAACTGGGGTGGCCACGTCTGCCATATGCCCATTAAACTGTGGGCCAAAATGTCCACTACGTAGACCCTAACACAGCAAGAAGGCGTCGCGGCAGACCCCGTATAAGATGGAGCAATGAGTCGGAGAAAACCAACGACCAGACCAGCCCAGCGCTTTTAAGCGGCTTTAGCCCTGGATCGAAAGAGCTAGAAGTCATGGGGCCTTTTCCCAGCAGTGGGATGATGCAGGCTAGCAGTATCAGTAACCTAACCTAGACCATGGTCTACCTGTGTACTAATTTTCACCGAAACAGGTCTTGGAGTTAAGGTGGGAAAAGGAACAGACAAATAGAGTTACTTTCGCATTTATAATAAACTAGCTTCCGCCCGCGGCTTCGCCCGCGACGTATGTCGTTAAAAACTACCCTATGTTCTTCCCCGGGATGCAATC
Organism: Oligia fasciuncula; assembly: GCA_963082905.1. Classification (NCBI taxonomy): domain Eukaryota; kingdom Metazoa; phylum Arthropoda; class Insecta; order Lepidoptera; family Noctuidae; genus Oligia; species Oligia fasciuncula. Next base: position 5,330,275 of record OY720395.1, on the reverse strand, counting down.
TATCTTTCTGCCAAATTTTATCGAAATCCGTTCAGCGATTTAGGCGTGAAAAGGTAACATACAGACAGATAGACAGACAGAGTTACTTTTGAATTTATAATATTAGGACTGTGATATTAATATGGAAGTATAGTATAGTAGTATGGATTATTATTAGACCGTTTCTAAGGGATCTAAAACGCATGCGATGATGAGGATTGTCTCACGCAACGACCATGCAGGTTACCGTTATCTTGCTAATTAGTTGATGAGTTTATCTATAAACTGACATTTTGAACTATTGCATAGGTTTATTTAAATTAGAAATAATTATTATGGTAGATACTTAAGTGTTTTTTTGTTTTAATTAGTTATGATTCAGCATTGATTTACCTATTTTTAACGAACATCTTATGATTGATTTGTCATGATGTTAAATAGTTTTGGCATACAGAGGTAGTATTTACCTTTTAAATCAATTAATTAATCACCTAAACAAGTTTTTTCTACGTCGCCCGGGTAAATACCCGGGCGACGTAGAAAAAACTTACTTTAGGTAGGTAGGTAGCTAAAACGATTCGTTTATGTATTCCTACTTGTAGGAAGCCGATATTACTCGAAAATATAGTATATTCTAGAGTGCCAAATTCCAGTGGTGAAATAACATAATTACATAATCAATAAGAAGTAATGACGATAACAAGACGCATTAGCTAATTATCATTTACAAACTCATTTGTAATTGTTTTTGATGAAATTATTACTTATTCCTGCAGTTTTGTTGTCATGAACGATAAATATAATTATTATTACCAACCACTATGTTACCATCTAATCGACAATTAATTCGATTCCAATAGTAGGTACTTACCTACACGTTTATAATATCGATTAGATTTCGAGATAAAAAAGATAGGTGAGACTTTTTGACATTGGTGCGTGAAATGCATTTTGATTCTGGCACGAATTCACAAAATGTGGACGCAGGGTTGCCAGCCCTACTATTATAGTATACTTATTAGAGGCCAGAGGCAAAGCAGATTTTTTTTTTCAGTTGAATACAAAATGGCGAGATGTGTAATTAGAATTAATAGACATTTAAGTACAAAAAAAATAAAAAGTCGTTAATAAAGCCTGAAAGTATCAAAAACATGCATTGAAAAAATAAAATATTTTAGAAACATAACTACTATATTGTTTTTCTTTTCGCCGTCTTATATATTTTTACAAGCAATGGATTCGAAAAAACTTTATTTGATATAAAATAAGTTAGCGACCCTAATTATGTGGACGTCACATTCAAAAAGATTTGGTATTTTAATTTAGTTGGTTTGGTTTATCGACAGGATTATAGATCAAGTCTTTTTAATATGTGAGCCTGTTTTAGTAACCAGGGTGCTAACTCTGGAGTTTAATTCCGATAGATCGACATTGGAATTGTGACGTTTCGTACTATTGAGTTCGATGCTAGCGCCAATTGATTTTTATATTGGGTGTCCATTTTGGGGAACTAAGTGGAATTGGGAACGGGCTTGGCGTGGCGTAAACGGTACTCTTGAGTGTATTTTGACAGCTATGTATTGCGTCAATATTGCGTTGGGATAGTTTGTTGATAGTGATTTTTCCAATAACAAAAGTGTAACTTTTTAGAAATTATTTAGCGTTTTATGTGTTTTTTTGTGGGTTCTATGAGTATAATATGGCACGATAGGCAGTAATATATAGTGTTTTACGTAATTCCCATAAAAAACAACTGAAACAAAGACGAGATGAGCGTCGGATGATGCGTTATATGAACAAAGCGTTTTCTATGAATAAATACGAATTTAAAGCAAATTACGGAGTGAGCAAGGATTTTACTCCTCTTTCGTATTACATAACAACATTTTTACCCTATCTCTATACAATAAAAACTTTCTAGAACATTAACTTAATAAAATCGGACTTCGGCATGTTTTCATTATACAAAATTCTTTCTATCTCTAAAACCCGTAGACCGATTTTCATAATTCAAACTAGAATATCAGTTTTGAACATAATCCTCTCATTTGACACTAAAATCTCGCAAATATTCCTATAAACAAAAATCCTCGTTTTCAAGTTACGTAATTATTCTATAATTTTCTTCGTACATTAAAATTATCAAAAATTCTACGTTAAATATTGATATCAGATTCTAATACGAAAACTAATAATAAAAACCAGTTAGAAAGCTAATTAGAGCAATACAAACACTTATAATTTACTTAATTAGAAAATCAAAATCTTACTCAGTAAAACAGTAGTAGCACATATCGACTCCCACGCTAGGTATTTTAGGGTCTTAATTTATCCTATTCTAACTATCACTTTTACATATTCTATTAACACTTCACTGGTATCTCAGTAATGTTCACTATTCACATAAACACGTTCGGCGTTCGTTACAAAAACATTAAGTACTTTATAAAGCAGTTGTTTATCTATTTACTTGGCATCATTTGTATAAAACTGTAATACAAATTAGATAAGTAACTTAGCGGACAGTAATTATTTCTTACTAAAAAGAACCAAACGCGAACAATATTGTCATAAACAAACAAAAAATATGTTTGAAATTGGAGAACTTACACACAGTCCTTTTTTTAGAAGTGTAGGCAACGATCCTACCGCATGCAGCCAAAGTCATGGTTAATTTTATGATTTTAATCATTTTCTTACGCCCAAATGAATTAAATACTTTATAATTAATCAATTAAAGAACTATTTATATCATTTTTATTTATTAGCCTTGTTATTTAAAGGATAAAGCATTTTAAAGCCCCATTACCGGTTTATCGTAATGAGTTGAACCACACTATTGCAGCCCGTTACGTAGCTAACTTCACGTGTAACGAAATAATGGCAGACCAATGTCAATTTCATTTCAATGGTGACAATATTGTTTTCAAGAGTACCGAATCACGTGACTGTAAAATTAACATCGGAATCGTATTGGCCTTTCATTAGAATTATAATTAATTTGGAGAGTTAGCCCCCAGGGGGCTTAAAAAGGTCACTTTGGCAGAATCATAAAAGGATAACATTATGAAGACAGTCCGTGTTTTTCTTTTTCGCTGCACTACGTAGTGCAGTATTAGTAATTACTGCATTTTATGTTTTCAACATTCCATCCTTCTTTAAGATTTTAGGCTACCTTTTTTGTCATTTTTCTGATTTAAAAATCAAACTTTTGAATATTGAACTGCTTCTGTCAAGTGAATTTTCTCTTGAAGTTTGGGACTGGTTGTTTGGAGATCACTGCTGACGGCTGGAGTTATTTTTTTTTCTTTGCTTATAATCGTAAAAATATGATGAAAATATGATATAAATCAACTAATTTGGATTTGAGAGAAGTCTTCAGTATATAACTCTTTTGATCTTATCAGGTATGTGTATTTCTACTCGTTACCTATTTTTTGGTAAAAGTGGTTCAGCTTGTTACAGCATTCTTAATGTGCGTTATTTTGTCTAGGATACGCCTGAAGATATACGACTAACAAGCCGAGTTTTCGGCCCTACCCTACCCTACCCCTACATATCCCCTTCGTACTATTCTGTTCCCGGATTTTAAATAAGTTGAGGAGTGAAGATTCGAGGGAGCTGTTTCAAAATTACCGACCAGATGAGATATTGAATACAAGATGCCGAAATAATCCAGGATACAACAGATATTATTTTCTTTTATTGATTCTTTTGACTTATATTATTGTTGTTTAATAATTGTTTCGTGTAGGTACTAACTGTAAAACTCAGTATACCACAGGTATCGTTCGTTCATGATTAGTGCTACGACTGCTACGCGATCGTAGGGAAAATTTCAGTTGCAACTGCAGTTAAACTCGACGCGTAATCTATCTAATTTTGAAATATAAAAGTACAAAAACCTTAAGTAGGTATTATTTCCGTTTCTTTAAAAATTTTGATATCAGCCGCCAGAAGTATCGACACAAGTTTTTCTACTTTTATATTAGTTTATGTTATTTTTTTTTGTTACATTCTGTTATTTTTATAAAGCTAAATTATACGTTTTTTAAGTGGCGAAGAATTGTGTTTCCTTTTTATATCGCTACAGTAGGTATAATCAAAGACTTGTCTTCAATCAAAGAATTGTATTTGGATTGGATTGATTGGTATTTTAGTACTTACAGACAAAAAAAAAACTGAAAAATCCTTTACCAATGGGATTTGATACGACTAACTAACAGATGATTCATAATGTTATCCTTTTATGATTCTGTCACAGTGGCCTTTTTAGGCCCCCAGTTTTTATGCGGCCACCAAAAAAGGGAGTTTTAGCTACCTAATTTAAATTCCCGAGAAGTCGACATTCCTATGATTTCTATGATAGTTTGTAGCAAACTAGTAGAACAAGCTGCCTCTCTCTACTGTATTCCTACGTAAGTACTTAGCATATCTGATCTAATTCCTTACTGACAGGGCATATGCTTTACCTGATATATTTACTTCCTGGGTCTTAGATACACTAGACGTTTTGTTGAGAAATGTAATCAACAGTTGATCATTTTCCTTCATTCCATTTTCCAGGTTTTGTTTAGTAGCCTGTTTATAAGTTTTACTGACATACTTAAAATGTTGGTGTTTTTCTTGTCGTTTTGCAGCCTTGCGTTTTCCCAACGACAAAACAAACAAAATTCGAATGCTACGACTACGATTCAAAAAAGGAACTGCGTTGCATGTTTCCACTTTTTTATTTAAATAAGATTAAATATTATTTGTTCTGTTTTTATTATCATTTAGACAACAGTATAAAGGTCAATGATCAACAGAATTGTTTTAGGAGAGTGGTAGATTTATATGAGTTTGAGATTAACATTTGTTTCAAAAGCAGGTTTGTGCACTTTTTATTGTCAGAATTTTCAGCCTAGCCTTAACATTCAATCAAAATGTCCAAAAAAGCCTGTTCAGTGTGGTTCCCGAAACCCGCCTTGGCTGCTAATAAAAAAAAATTTTTTTTGAAGACTTTTTTCTCAATACCTATCGAGGGTGTCAAAATAAAGGGTTTTAAAAGAACATATCAACTTTTATGGTTAAAAGTAATTCGAAGTGACAATTGTCGTAAAAAACACGTACCAAAAAAACTTTTTAACAAAAAAAAAATCCGACTTCCAAAAAAAACACTACAAACTGAAAAATAACTTTAATTTCGGAAGTCGGTGTCTTAGGGATCAGTATTTTAGTTTTTGACACCGACTTCCGAAATTAAAGTTATTTTTCAGTTTGTAGTGTTTTTTTTGGAAGTCGGTTTTTTTTTTGTTAAAAAGTTTTTATTTCTTGCTTTTTAGTGGGTCTATTTATAATTTATCTAAGTTACAATAGCCTAATGTCAACTTGCCCATCGCCTTTTTATAAAATATTCCTTTTCTCGATGCAGGGACGTTAATTGTTGAGGAGTTCTCCTTTTATTAGTTTTTAGATTAGATGCTGATAATCCTGGCTGCAGCATCAGGCCAAACTTATGTCAACATTGCATTGAACTTAAAATACGACTACGGTGCTGTACCTAATTTCAAGGTTTGTACTTTTTCTGATGCTCCTGGCTTCAGCATCAGGTCTTCGGTGTTCCTCAGTAACAGTACGTTTATCCACACATCGAGCCCTTTTCAATGAGCCTAAACACGATATATCTGCTGTTAGTTGTCGAGGAGTTAGGTACTCTGCAGACTATCCTGACTGCAGCATTAGGTCATGACTTGATGATCATGAGACCAAATGTGGCAAATACCCTATCAAACATCAAAACAATTTACTAAAACAGTCCTTCTAACTGTTAAGGAGTTGTACCTTCCATCATCAGCCCAGCTACCTGAGATGGTGACAACCATACGCAAATACACAAGATACTTCATAAAATATGCGAAAAACAATAAGTGAGCTTATAAAATTTGAGGGTTGCCCTCGATTTCTCTATGATCCCATCATCAGATCCTAACTTGGTGACAATGGGACCACCTCAGAACTATCTACTTTCGAACAAAAAAAGAATTTTGAAAATCGGTCGACAATTGGCGGAGTATTCGATGAACAAACATACAAAAAAAAAAAAAAAACATACAAACACCCGAACATAGTACCAACCTCCTCCTTTTTGTGAAGTCGGTAAAAACTAAATCGTCTGCGAAATCTTTCACATTTTATATAAGTTGGAAGCAGGCGGGCCGCGGGACATATATCATTTTTATTAAATATATTCTCAAATTCAAATGGGTCCCGCCTGCTTCCAACTTTTATTTAATTTAAAATGGGCTTATTAGGGTTCCGTACCAAAATGGTAAAAACGGAACCCTTATGGTGAGACTAAGTCTGCCTCTGTCTGTCACAGCTGGATAGCTCAAGAACTACTAATGCTATCAACTTGAAATTTGGAATAGTTTTAGATGAGGTTTGCCCAACTATTTTGCAAATAAGAAAGAAATAAAAATATATGTATATTTTTTGCAACAGGGACTGAAAGGGGGTCTGAAAAATTCGAAGTGGGGCTACTAGGGCATGTGGGGTATTATATGAAAGAGTGTAGTTTGCACATGCTAAAACATTTTTTAGGCCGCTTAGTTTTCGACTTTTGATGAAAAGATGAGGAGAGCTGAGGCTGACTCCAAAATCAAGTTTGACTAAAGCTGGGAAAATGGAGAGAGAAAGAAAGAGATTAGGTATATAGGTAAGGACTAATGGATAAATTTGTTTTATAAAACTATCAGTTCCGGATGGATGACATGGGTTGTTAACAAGTTTCGTAATACTTAGCTGCATTGAAGCATAATTTCCTGCTTGTGATTGATTGTGACTGATTACCACATGGGTCGATAATCTTCTAGGGATTAATTAAAATTATTTCATAATTTTTAAGTACGATTGCAATGTGACAAACAGTAGGTAGGTAAAACTGTTTGTCATTTGTAAAATACTGTATTTCTGTAAAGTGATAACCAGTTGTCAGTCTGTAAGCCTGTAGTAGTTGGTAAGCCAAGGGGTGTAGTGTTACCCAGTAACTGGGTTGTGGAGGTCAGATAGGCAGTCACTTCACGTAAAATACTGGTATTCAGCTGCATCCGGTTAGACTGGAAGCCGACCCCAAAAATTGTTGGGAAAAGGCTAGGCAGATGATGATGGATAATAGCATAATTTTGGGAAATTACACATGGCCACTCATCAACCTAGCCTCAACGATGTGAATAATAATTAACTAAGGTCAAGATCTTCAGGTTGTCAGACTTTCGGGCTTCTGACGACCCGTAACGACTGTCAAAGATCCACGAATGTCAGCCGGGACCAACGCAACGGCTTAACGTGCTTTCCGAGACACGGCGGTCTTGGTATGGGAAGATGGTCACCCATCCACAGAACAACCGCGGCAAGCGTGTCACCCATCCACGGACCAACCGCGGCAAGCGTGTCACCCATCCACGAACTAACCGCGGCAAGCGTAGCCTAACCTGATCGATCGATCCGTGCGGCTGCTATTATTACTTAGCCACAAGCCCCTCAAAATTATGCTATTACCCATCCTCTCAATTTATATCACATTTGGCTTTTACGAAACCCACGTCATTCTTAGGATATGGTAGGCACAAAGTTGGGTATCCATACTAATATTATAAATGCGAAGGTGTGTCTGTCTGTTAAATTTGGTACAGAGATAGTTTGAGTCCCGGGAAACGACATAGGCCAGTTTTTATCCCGATATTCCCACGGGATCGACACTTATGCGGGTGAAATGGACTTAAAGATACATTTATAATCTATTACTTATCCATACTAATATTATAAATTCGAAAGTAAGTTGTCTGTATGTTACCTTTTCACGACTAAACCATTGGATGGATTTCGATAAAATTTGGCAGAGAGATAGATTGCATCCCGGGGAAGGACAGTTTTTATCCCGATATTCCAACGGGATCGACACTTATGCGGGTGAAACCGCGGGGCGCTGCTAGCACAATATAAAAAATTAATGTTGTTATTGTTGTGTTTTAAACACAACAATAACAACATAAATTTTTACTATACAACTAAGGGTAACCTTTGTTTTGTTTATAGAGATTGTGACAGTCTTTTGACCTAGTCTGCAGGTCAATGGAGAGATCTGTGACCTTAAACTGACCAAAGTGACATCGATTAATGAAACGGTGCAGTGGTGCCATCTATGTTCAACTCACGGAACTAATATACCAACACAAATGTACATTCATTATTTATATCTGTTGAACATAATGCTACGTATGTGAATGCGTTCACAGTTTCTTGAGCCGGTCACAGATGACGCTGTAACAGAACATTGTTTTCTTGTTTATTTTTATTCTAATTTTTCGTCCATTTATCGTCTTCTCCTTTTTCAGGACACAGGTATCTAATCTTTAAACTTTTACAAAGACACCTTTGACGATAATAGCTTTAGTTTATAATACAGTATGTATAAAATACAGTAGGTATCTATGTAGATAACTGAAATTCAGTTTAAAGCTGTGATTATTTACAGCCCAGTCCTCCCCGTCTAGAGTTTTGAGGGATTCGCTGCACTTTGAAAAGTTTTAAGCCGTTTGCAAGAGAGCTACGAGAAATCTAGCCTGAGTAACGTTGCTCCGGTTACATTTCAGTCTTTTGAAAACATAGTAAGTACTTAAGCAAATTATGATCAAATGGAGGACTAATTGATTGTTAAGTACTTAATTAACATATTTCTCACTAACGTGTTTTAGCTTGCTCTCTCTTGGCCGTTATGTGCCTTTTAGTGCTAAATATTTTGTTATTTCTTATAATAAAGGAAGCTATTGTTGTTAAATTTAGAATACCTACATTCGTATCTTTGTCTCGGCATACCTATATTATAATAAAAGCATACGAATACTGCAGTAACATCACAATAAAGGGTATTGTTCACTTGCTACGCGCACAGACGTGTGCACGCCCACACGCTCGCTAATAGAGTGTCGTCCAACACTCATTTACAAATTAACGTGCAATGAAATGAAACAAATGCGTGTGCAATATTATTTACCGGCGACGGACAAAGGGTTCCAATAGTCCACTTCGCGTTGGAGCTAAGCGCGGGCGCACTTGAATGCGCGACGTAACGTAGCGCGCACGCGCGGAAGTTTTATCGAAGAAACAGTGTAGTTCGCGATCGGAATGATGTTGGCCGGGGCGCAAATTGTTGATGATACTAGTGTCGCGTTTACGACAGGGAATACGGGGGCAACCGGGACTAGTCCCCCGATGCCTCCCGTCCAGGGCTCCTCCCGGGAAGCTCAGCCTGTTGCCCCTCCAGCTGCGCCTGCACAGGGACTCCACATGGTCCCTAAACTTGACCCAGTGGACATACATTTCAGCAATATCACATGCACAGTCAAACTGGGAATAACTAAAGGTAAATTTAAACAGTTTTTAAAGGTACAAAATTTAGTCCTGTTTCTGAAAACGGAAGTAAATTTTCACCCCTTCCTACACTCATACTTTTTTCAGTGCGTGGCGTTTTAAATTTTTATATAATTATATTAATCCAGAATTATAATCTAAGAAAGGAATGCTATCATATCCCAAAGTGTATCATGTTCGATTTCCTTACCCAGTGATCCCTACACAATAAAAGGTTTTGAACTGTCCTACTTATGACCCTAGATCTAATTTAAAAATGGGTGCAAGAGTATTGACGTAATGTGTAACTCCACTTGTCGTGATAAAGTTATTTGATATGCTCCAACACTACCTAAGTATGGATAGGTATGTTACGATTATATCGTCAGTAACACGATAATAAATATCAATAATACCTTAGTCTTTGTGTAAACGCGGTTTATACTTAGTTATCGTGCCTATAATTTGTATAACTTTATAACACGTAGGTCGGTAAGGAAGTTTAATTGCCTAATAACTTATTGACAACATTAACTATCTACTTACCTATTATCTTATGTACCTATTTATTATGTTTCTATGTCCTTTTTAGATAATAAATGATGTGAATAATAATTAACTAACTAAGGTCAAGATCTTCATTCGACGCGGGCAGTTTTTTTGTAGTAAACTTACTGACGATGACTAAGATGTAACCCCTATTGTCATTAACACCTTCTTCCTCGTTCTGACAACAGCTAAAGATTCTTCTGAATGAACTGCTTGGTTGTGCTTCTTGAAAAGTCAACAAATGGAAGCCACCGACTGCAGATTTTAAGCTATATCTTCATCATCTGCCTAGGCTTTTCCCAACAATTTGTGGAGTCGGCTTCCAGTATAACCGGATGCAGCTGAATACCAGTATTTTACGTGAAGTGACTGCCTATCTGACGTCCAAAACCCAGTTACGGCCCTTTCACACGGCAGTCCAGTTTTTGGAGGGATACAGTTTGATCGCAAAAGAGATTATATATGCTAGTGTTCACACGAGCAAACCGCATGCAGGATCCTGCAAAATGCTGATCCCGTCCATTTGTGCAGTTCGGTTTTGTCACCGGAAACTGGATCCGTCGTCCAGTAAAAAGCGGGATCCCGTTTAATGACACATATATTTATATAGCAGTGTTCACACGGCTTCCTGCGTGCGGTTTTTTGCTGGACACTGTTTTTTGCGGGATAGTGGTCCTAAAATAATTGAAACATTTTGACTCATCTCTTCTCAAATCGCTCATTAGATTTACAAAAATACCTAAAGTCGAGCGTTGTGCCACGATAGGATGAACCCATAAATCTTCTATTTCGCTGCCGACGACGCAGATAATACCAATAGAATATTAGCAAAGTATTCACGTCCATTTCGCCTGATCACTAGCGTAGGAATGGTCAAAAAACAGGAACCGTATTCACACGGCAGTCCAGTTTTGCAGGACCGGCTTTTTACTGGATCCTGCAAAAACGGACGCTGTGTTCACACGGTAGTTCAGTTTTACTGCCGTGTGAAAGGGCACTGTACTGTACTGGGTAACACTAGACCCCTTGGTAAGACTGGTTGTCAGACTTTAAGCTAGTCTATAACTTTACAGAAATACAGTATTTCGTCGGCTTATTGCGAGAACTCATTAACTGCAAAAAATCACTAAAAACGTGTTTATCTATAGTGGACTTCTTTTGGCACATTCTACAAAAGGCAAAAACTCACTAATTTTGTGATTTTTTGCAGCTAATGAGTTCTTGCAATAAGCCGACGATTTTACAAATGACAGACAGTTTGACCTACCTACTGTTTGTCACATTGCAATCGTACTTAACAATGATGAAATAATTTTAATTAATCCCTAGAAGATTATCGACTCATGTGGTAATCAGTGGTAATCAATCACAAGCAGGAAATCATGCTTCAATGCAGCTAAGTATTACGAAACTTGTTAACAACCCATGTCATCCATCCTGAACTGATAGTTTTATAAAACAATTTTATCCATTAGTCCTTACCTAATCTTTTTCTTTCTCTCTACATTTTCCCAGCTTTAGACAAACTTGATTTTGGAGTCAGCCTCAGCTCTCCTCATCTTTTCTTTCCAATTCACTCGGACTGTATTTTAAGCGTTTGACTCTCTCTCCTCTCAAAGTGCACTATCAATCAAATCATTTTTCAATTATTATTCTCTGCTTTCTGCATCGCACTTTAATCTTAAAGAATCCATTCACGCTTATTGATAATTCTGAAGGAGACAAACTCTAGTATTCTTTAATCTCTTTTTGGTACAGTAGCATATTTAATTTATTATTATTTATATTCTTCAGGACGATTAGCAACCACGAACTTTTGGGAGTGGCTTAAATACCCATACATCCGGTTAATACCCATATCGTTGATACATAATTTACATCCTAATGATTGTGGGAACAACAATACGATTGCGTTTATTAGTTCAAGTGTGTAACGATCTGACTAATGATGCTTGATAAATTATAGGTTTAAAGTGACACAACAGAGTGAAAACAATACTTACAACCAGAGACAATGCTGGTTACTACGAAATCTTGTTATACTAAAATTTCACTACCACTTCTTTGGCCATTTGTTGTGCTCTTCGGGCACTTCGTTTAATGCTACATAATTATATTATGCTAATTACAATTAACCAACCCCTTGCACCAAAATTCGTCCCAAAAACTACGTCTGTTGCAAAAATAATTGAAATTATATGTGTTAACTGCTTAAAAATATCACTATAAAGCCTTACATCATCTGCCTAGCCTTTCCCCAACTATGTTGGGGTCGGCTTCCAGTCTAACCGGATGCAGCTGAATACCAGCATTTTACATGAAGCCACTGCCTATCTGACATCCACGACCCAGTTACTGGGTAATACGATACCCCTTGATAAGACTGGTTGTCAGACTTGCGGGCTTCTGACTACCCGTAACGACTGTCAAAGATCCACGAATGACAGCCGGGACGTGACGTGACGTAACGTGTTTTCCGAGGCACGGAGGGGTCTAGGTATGTAAAGATGGTCACCCATCCACAAACCAACCACGGCAAGCGTAGCTTAACCTGATCGATCGACCTATGCGGCTGTTATTATTTAGCCACGGACCCCTCTACGTAAGGACTGTAAAGTCTTACGTTTAACCAAAATAAAATAAGTAGTAACATCAACTCTAAGGTCACTAGCTGCAATCGATTAACACTTACTGGAACTCAAAGTGCTTCTTGTATCGATTGAGCCTCTTATCGATTGAGCCGCAGCTAACAACCACAATACGTGTCGCCTTGACTCGATTGGTACATCATAACGGTTACGACTTACGAGTCAAGTTCACTTTTTATTATACAGTGAGTATGTATAAGAACGAGATGGTAAACAAAAAACTGCATTGCACAGGTTGTTTTGTAATTATTAGCTAGCTTATTGTAGGTAGGTACGCTAGGCTGTCAAGTATCTAGTGTTTTATACCATAATGATAGAGTTTCTTGCCCGTTCTTCTTTCTCCATAGATAAGTATCTAGTAAGCTTTGGAAATCAAAAAAAAAAAAAAACAAAATCATTTCTTTGCATAAATAACGTACAGAAGGTTGGTAAAATGTACAGAATTATTCTCTTATTCTGCCTTTAATTTCGGTGTGCAAATATACATATTTTATTGAAATTAATTATTGATCATAGTCATGCAGTCAGTAAACCGATAATCCCATGAATGGAATGGAACTAGCTTCATCTTTCTGACTGACCGACTCCTTAACAATTCAAAAGTGCCTGTAATTGGTTTATTTGAAACAAATGCTTTTGACTTTTATTTTAGTGTGTCTCCCTTTTAAAGCAGATTATAATTTTGCAACATTTTAATTACTTAATTTACAAGTGCATAGTTGAAAGGTTCATAGATTATAAACTGCTGATATTACGATGAAATGAACTAGAGAAAAACTCTACATAAATAAATAAAAAGGATTATAACAATTTATATAGGAAAATTATGAATCCATAGCTTGGATTTTTTTATCACTAATCGGCAAGAACGAACAAAGCGCAAAAGTGCAAGGTAGCTTTTACGATACGGGTTTCCTTATTTACGATACCGGTTTATTTACGCTCGCTAGCGGTTTTCGCAGAAACGTGTACTGCCGGTCGATTCTGTAAAAATCTCACCGTGAAAACTTAGGTGAAGTGAGTTTGTTTTTGCAAGGAATTGACACTGTTGACAGCTCACTCCACGCTCACTTCACCTAAGTTTTCACGGTGAGATTTTAACAGAATAGCACCGCTGTAAAGTCGAAAAGGTTTTTAAAAAACAATTTTCATTTTACTTTATAAACCTAGTAGGTACCTACTCAATAATGTACTTAAATAATTTAAGACAATGCATGTACTACTATTTATCAAATACCATAATTAGGGTTACTCATATTTCGGAAAAACTTATAAGAAACGCATAAATATATCTAAACTCAAAATGCAAAATTTGGAAGTAATCCATTAAAAACAAAAATTTAAATCACGTATTAATTATTGCAAGAACTACAAATTGTTAACAGCTGATATTGTGGTTGTTTCTATGTTTTCCTGCTAAATTTTTTGTCTTCGGTAATTTATGACAATATACATAGGCATAAGTGTCGATCCCGTGGGAATATCTGGATATAAGCTACCTTATGTCCTTTCACGGGACTCAAACTATCTCTATACCAAATATCAGGTAACAGCCAGACAGACAGACACACTTTCCCGTTTATAATATTAGTAGTGGATTGTTGCGTTTAAAAATATAGAAAACACAGCATTTCGCACTAATTAGTAAATTTTGCATGTATCGCACCTATTTAGTACGCATTTATCGCATCTAAGTAATTCGTAAAAACGAAAATTACGTACCTATCCCTAACCATAATCTAAGTGGTTTTAAGACAATCGGTCTTTAATCACTCATGTAAAGGAGTCGGGTTATTGATTTTATTGCCTCTTCAAATAAAAACAACATACAAATTCACAGTTATAAACTAAGTATTATAATGTAGTACTTTGTAATGTAATGATCTCCAGTTTGCGTCAGGATTTGACTTTTAACCTAACAGGGAAAAAATGCTAAGACACACAAGTAATAATTAATGCTGTTTACAACTTCTTGTTATTGTGACATAACCAATATACATAATAAACACGTGATTGTCAGGTAAATTGAACTGAGGACTCTGTCAAAGATTTGGTTTGGTCGTGGGGGTCAAATAGGCAGTCGCTCCATGTGAAATACCTTCTGGTATTCAGCTGCATCCGGTTATACTTTATTGATTTATTTATTTAGTATCTCCATCACAAGATATATCTACAATACAGGGTTTCATCAGGTATTATGTAAGTAGGTGTTGGGGTCGCGGGCGCATAGAGTGGGGCTCCGTCCGCCCACCAAAAGTGACCCCCGGGAAGATGGTGGCACAGTGGTCACGTGCTGCCGTGCATAGCGATTCTCAGGGGAGGCCCCTTTTCAGTCTCCCAAGGGATGTGCCTTACCTACAGGCGCTGTCCGGAAAGAAACCGGCACCACCCCTATGTGCTGATGGTGATCACCGCGGTGGTTGTGAGGTAAAAATCCCACACTCCCCGACCTGAGGTCGGGCGCCTTTTGAAGGTTTGCCCCGAAAACAAAAAAAAAGGTTTTATCTAAGTGTACTTGAAGCCGACCCAAAATATTTGGGAAAGCTGTGGGAAAATGCAAGGTAGATTTTGTTTTGATTCTATCAAAGGCATTCAAAGTTTCAGCAGCTTTATTAAACCTACTGTAACTGATTCCATCAGGAACATTATTACACCATAAGAATAAGAGCAGTGGAACTTTAATCTCTGGACCACTCGTAGATCTTGAACCCAATCGTTTTAATAAATATATGTTTTACATACCACACAAACACACACGCCTAGCTGAAAAAGTAAAAATTAGATAATACTGATGATTTACACCTGCACGAATATCAAAAGTTTGAATCTAGGTATGTGGACACACAGAATATATAATAGTACCATTGCTATTGCACCAAAACAATATCTGGTTAACTAACTTCGATTCTGGCTATTTCTTCATTAAGGTCACCTGTATAAAGTACAATTGGTCAACTAATCATTATCATTGATTTGTAGAAATACCAATGATTGCGTACATTCGAACATTTACTTAATCTATCCTTAATCCTTATCGTGACATGGATACAAGTGAATTAATACAAAGATATTGAAATTAACTAAAATTGTAAATTGTAAATTGTTCATGATACCTAAACCTTAACGTTTAGGTATTATGAACACCTTTTTACGTAATTTTCTTGGTATTGTGTCAAAAATGCAAGGTTCATTAAAATCGTTCATGAAACGATAAAGAAAATGAGTTAATAGATATTTTACCACCTTGTATCTGCATCGTTCGGAAGGCGTATCGTATCTAAGCAAAAAACTAAGTTACCTACATTAAACTTGTTTCATTCTTGCCAAACTTACCTACGTCACAAATGTTAAAAAAAAAACTACCGAGCATTCCTTTAGTCCATTGATCTACTTCTACATAGAAAAACAAGATCATGATCAACATAAAAAGTCCGACCGAAGCACAAAGTCCAATTTCCGTAAATGCTTCAACTCAGCCTATCGCAATCCACTGCTGGACATCGGCCTCTCCCAGGCTGCGCCACACCCTGTCCTCCGCCTTTCTCATCCAATCTGCCCCAGCCACCTCGGTCCATCTAGTTGCGGGGCATCCCACGCTACGCTTGCCGATACGCGGTCTCAACTCCTGGACACGTGTGCTCCATCGGTCCTTCGACAAACATGGCCAGCCCACTGCCACTTCAGTTTGCTTACACTGTAAGCTATTCCGGTTATTTTCCATAACTACTTAATTAATTGCAAACTTACAATAACTTCATGCTCTCTGCTATGATACTGTTACTCTCCCGGATATGCGATAGTACGGCTCCTTATCAAGATATGCCGATTCGGTGATGCTTAACTGCGATAAGGACTAACTGGATCGCCTAACAATCGTTACTACAAGTGTTCGATAAAATGCACTAGACAGTTCGTTCAACTCAATTGAATTGTCCAGTTTTTGTGATGTCCCCTCCAAAATATAGGATGTGGACAATTTTGAGTGTTAACCGGTCATCATGGGGGATAGAGACCTTGACATTAATTGGGATGGCACGAGGGAGACATCCGAAAGATTGTTATCAAAAGATTTAGCAACCAAAATATTTTGGAATAAAATGAATGATAAAATAAATATTTGTTCAGAAAATTAAAACAGTAGCATCTATGCAAGATAATTGTTACATCTAACACCTCCATAAACTTAATTATCGCCTTCGCGATCGTGACCCACATAGATGCATGGCTGCCGCTGAACGTAACATATATAACAGTCGACTGTTAGATATGTTACGAACATTCCTAATGATAAAACAGCTTCTTTATAAGCTACATCCATAGCTTGTTGCCATTGAGATACAGCCTTAAAAAAGTGTTTCTAATTTCAGCACATTCTTATAGCGTCGGAGAATGTAGAAATCTTGAAGAATTTCTAATAGAGTTGTCACACGCGGGGTGATCATAAAACACAATAAAGTGATGAATGATGACACCTTAACTCAGGGATTTAAAAATTCGGACTCATTAAAATAGAGCATTTTTTAAGTACCCCTTTACTAAAATAATAATAGTAATTTTAGACACCTCAAACAAATAAGTAAATTACGTAAATAAAATTGTTGTTATTATTGAACTTAATACCGTTTGTGTGATACTGATACGGTACTATAGTTCGATACGAGTTTATCGCGGCCAATAGAAATTGTTTTTGTAACCCGACAGTGTCTAGGAAATAATTAGCGTGACCAGCCTCATTAGCTCTATCTGATTCTCTAAAAGTTGCAGCCATGGTAATCTCTTACCATAATAAAACAAACTGCATGGCAACAACGGGGTAACTGCGTAACACACCAACAGTAGATATGACTTTCATTTTGACAGTTCAACAACGTTCATTGCGTTATTTACGTTGTTGAGCAGACAATTTTTCGTGTACCTATATGAAGCAATGGATTAACAATATCCTTCAAAATTATTTAGTTTTGAGATTGTGATTGATAGTCGTGTTACGCAATTAGCAGTTTACAGAAATAATTCTTTGAATGTTTCTGCTCAGTTGCAGACTGAAACTAATGAGGAGAGATTTTGGTTTTAAAAATAATCTAGCCAAACAATAACCCCGGCACACGATATCTGACACAGTTTTATGTGCAAAAAATCTTAATGTTTACAATATGTAAATATATTTTTGTTATAACTTCCACAATCTTATCGTTACTATTTTAAAACATAAATACTTGTAAGTAGGTAAATAACGTTTTTTTTCCAATAAGTTAAATTACTCGTGCGACCTTGCTCTTACAAATAAATCTTAAGCAATAAATATTTTAACGAAACTAGCTGACTTAACTGTAATTACCTAACCTAATATTATTTTATAATAATTTTAGTTATAGATATAAATTTAAACATTATCTGCCTAGCCTTTTCCCAACCATGTTGGTCCTTTTCCAAACCAGTATTTTACATGGAGCGACTGCCTATCTGACCTCCACAACCCAATTACTGGGTGTGGGTAATACGATACCCACGGATATTTATGACGATACCCCTTGATACATAGATATCCGCCTTGATAAGACTGGTTGTCAGACTTTCGGGCTTCTGACTACCCGTAACGACTGTCAAAGATCCACGAATGACAGCCGGGACCAACGGCTTAACGTGGTTTCCGAAGCAAGGAATGTAAATATGGGCACCCATCCACAGACCAACCGCGGCAAGCGTAGCTTAACCTGATCTATCGACCTGTGCGGCTGTTATTATTTAGCCACGGGCCCCTCACATCCCATAAATCTAGTTTAAAATAAGGTTGCGCAAAATATTGTATCTGCTTAGATACTGAAAATATATGACAAATACTTTCGTATGGAGGTAGATGGCCTGAAACACAGGTTTAAATAAACCTAGATCAGGCAACGCATTACCTACCTTCAGAGTTCTATTTTTGACTGTAATCTCTTAATTGTCATACCGTAGTTTATATCCAGATTATTATAATCCTAATAAAGACCTATATTAATATATGTATACTACTGAACCATATTATGTACACTTTTTGTAAACTTATTACCTATTTCAATTTAAAAAAAAATACATAAAATGTAGGTAATCATTATTTCATACTACAAAATTAAAGCTAGACAAAAAAAGAAACAATAAAATAAATAAATGAACAGATGAAACTTCACAAACGGGTGATATTCTTCTTCTTAGCGTGTCGACGATGGCAAAAATAACACGAAATAAATATATCGTGTTTAGGGCTCCGTACCAAAATGGTAAAACGGGATAGAAGTTTATGTAAAGATTACCGGTCCCCCGAATTTATGTACGGACCCGATAGAAGTTTATGTAAAGATTACAGGAAAAATAAAACGATGTCTCTAAATAGCACACTTTTTCAGAAATCATCAACAAAAGTTACATTAGTTCCACTATCCGTTAAGAGATGGCGCTGACATAAAACTGCAATATTCTACACCGCAGTTAAAATTCTCTGACGAACCCTCGGTGCGCGAGTCCGACTTGCTTACCCGGTTTTTTTGTTTGGCCCAAAATTTAGCAACGTGGACACTGCACCGTTCGCTGATACAGTCCGATAGGTCCTCACGTGTGCAGGTGACAGGGCTATATTTATTTTTGATTTTGCTTCATCATGAAAATACATAGATTTTGATAACCATCACGTCTAAGCGTATTTTAACCTTGCAGACATTCATACATGAATTTCTACACCGCATTCATCTGGAAAAGTGCACAGAACTATTAATTGCTTACATAAATCCTTAATTGCTAATGAAGTAATGATTAACTTTATTTCAAGGATGTAATCGTTTACAGTCAAAGGAACAATGTTCAAAGTTATTTAAGCGTTCCCTGTCAGTTTGCCGATGATTCACGACGGCCATGCCTTTGTTAAGTACTAAACATTTCACTCAGTTAGGTATACTAAGTTGGATGATACAACAGTCAGATAAGCTAGCGGTCCCTTTGTTTCCAAGGCATCTAACATTATCATGGACTTTAGACAGTACAAAGTTTATTAGTCACATAATTAAACATTGCCAACTACTATGAAATCAGCAAAGAGCGCAAGGACTAGTTTTGACAGCTGATATGATTTATGCAGATCGGAATTTGACAAGCTCATTAGACTATATTCCAGGGGTGGCCAACTTGGTTCGACCCAAGATCTACTGTTCACTGTCGACACCCTGTGCGATCTACCAATTACATACTTCTTGAAATCTTATATATTATGAAACAGCATAGTTCAGTACACAATTATGTAATTAGTATTTTTTATTTTAGGGAAAATATAAAACTGTAAATTATTCTTAATAACTACTTATTGATATTAATATGAGCATTGCGTTTGAGCATCTTTCGCTAGAATAGCAAAATCAGGTTTGTAGTTGGAAATATTTTTTGCCTTGCCACGATCGACTGGACTAATAGTCGCGATCGACCGGTTGGCCACCCCTGCTATATTCGATCTAGCATAGCAGAAGTTGAAAACAAAATATTGTCCAAACCTTTATCTACTGCCCAGAGATAAATACACGCTCTACTTTGAACACAATAAATAAGTAAACAATGAATACAATAAAAAATATAAAATAAAAACATATAAAAAAATTGACAGATAGATAGATTAGGTAGATCTGGAGGACGATATAGGCTACACATATAAAAAAATTAAAATGATGAATTACTAAATACACACAGACGAAATCGCAAACGACATCTATGTAGTTCATAACAGTTCGTTTATAAACCTTATATAAGTATCAACCTTGACAGCTCGCTGCAAGAAATATCCATTCATTGATAACTTCATTAGACTAAGGTTAAATCAATGTATGTCACGTTTAGATAAATTTCCACTGCGTTACTTTTATCTTTAACTATCATAACTTATCTTCCAGTCTGTAGCATTAGCATAATCAGCCAGCCTATAATGTTCCCACTGCTGGGACACAGGCCTCCTCTTGGTGGTGGTTGGTAGATGTTGAATTTTTGGTACCAGTTTCCTCACGTTTTCCTTTACCGTTTTAAGAGCATTGGTAATTAAAAAATAAAGCGCCTGTCTGGGATCAAACCTACGACCTACAACTCACAGGTCGCGGTCGGTTACGTCTGTAAATAACATTAATCTGTTTATTGTGATATAAATAGGAAGTAGACATTGTTACAACTTCTCGTCATCAATATTCACATCACGCAGTCGGTAAAAATAAAACTAAGTATTATGTGTTTGACCTCTGTTTATTGTCCAGATTGTGTCGTCATTCAAATTAAATCGATGAGATTAAAGCACGATCTACACGATCTACACGGATTGAAACCAGCTTACAAACCAAGGTGACCTTGAAGTTGTAGTTGTTGCGAGTTGCCTGCTACACGGTTTAAAACTAACATTTTCTTCTGCCACTGGTTTGCAACGCAGGCCTTTCTACCAAGGACGTTTAAAGGTCATACGAAATTGGTTTAAAACCACTGTAGTCTACACTGTTTTAAACCGTGTAGATCGTGCTTAAATTGAAATCCTTCCATATTACATGAATGAGAGGAATTATTTTGCATAATAGTTTCATATTATATATATTTGTTGCTTTAAAAAGTCATCAATGATGAACTTACCTGGTAATTACCTAAATATTTTTTGGATCTCAGTTTTTACCTTTTCGACCCTGAGCAAATCAGCATTCTTATTGACTTTCAATATTCAATGTTATTTTTCGCAAAGTACAAGGTGGCAGGTACAGACGCCAGCATATCAAGCTACCCGAAACTGTGAAATTTTTCCAATCAACCTTGAACTTGATAAAGTCGAAAATCTATTAAAGAAATTTGACATATTGTCTTCGATCAATATTGATCGAAGCATATTGTAGTAGCTTGATGTGCTGGCGTCTGTACATCGACGCGCAACCTGTTACCACTAGGGAATCCAATCCCACATCAAAACCGTAATCCCGCAAACCTGCGGGATTGGGGTCATCAATCCCGCGGATCAGTGGGATTTGCGGGATTGACATTTTTAATTATTTTTTTGTTCTAAATACCGCATTTACACAATCGTGCTCGCTATTCGCCTCGTAGCTCGACGAACGATTCGACGAACCATAGGCCTTCGCGAACTACTGTTCACACATTCGCGGGGTGAAGTATTTTCACAACGCGAGCACTCGAATCGCGAGGCGAGCCACGAGGCGAATAGCGAGCCCACTGTTTACACATGCGGGTTCGTTATTCGGCTCGTGGTTCGCCTCGCGGTTCGCGCGATTGTGTAAATGCGGCATAAGGCGACTACATGACCTAAAGCGCGGTCTTTGTCGGACTGCATAGAAAAGAAAGAGAAGCGCGATGACACAACGCTGATCATTATCTATTTACAAAAAATCTATTGTTTGGACTAAAAAATTAAAACACTAGAGTGCTTTAGTATGTTCCTTGTAGAATAATCTGACAAAAAATCATAATGATTGTATGTTGGTAGGTATATTAGTACGGGAATTTTGGAAATCACAGGGGAATTTTGAAAAAGCGTTGGGATTTGTTAATTACTTGACTCATAGATTATGGATACCTACCAATTTTCGAGTTAACCGAGCCACGCAGTAAAATCCTGCCCTGTAAAATTAACTAGGTACCCCTTTTCACCCCGTTATGGGTAGATTTTGGAAAAACCCTGATAGACGTTATTCTTTATTTTTGGTCTTAAGTATAAACACTGAGTTTGGAGTTAATCGCACCGCGCGGTAAAATTCTTCCATACAAATTTTGACACCCCCCAATCCTCCTTTAGGGGTTAGTTTAGAAAAACAAAAACAAAAAATGCCAAACTTCATAATTTACTTAGATATAAGTATTCGTGTCAAGTTTCAAGTTTATTAACTCAAGGAATAAGATTTTTCATACAAACAAAATCACCCCTTTTCACCTCCTTAAAGGTTGAACTTCCAAAAATCCCTTCTTAGTGCTCCCCTATATTATAAAAGGAAGCCGTGTGCAATATTTCACATTCCTAGTCCCAGTAGTTTCGGCTGTGCGTTGATATATCACCCAGTCAGTCAGTCAGTCAGTTTACCATTTTATATATATAGATTATTATTACACATTCGAATAAACAATTGAATAATTATATTTAAGGAACGATATAAACGATAATAATAAACAATTTAAGGAACGATATTCAACAATATATAATGATAATATTTTCGAAGAAAATTAAATGTGTCTAAGAATTGGCACATTACATACGTAATTAAAAAAATTATTAACTTTTCCCATCAGAACTCAGACTCAAAATGACTCACAACCTCGCATAAAAATCAAACAAGACGCGATAAAACAAACAGGCGCAAAAGTAATTCCCCGTACCATGGGGAAATCCCTAGCCATATTATAAATAAGGGAATTACCTTATTTCACAACAAATTTTAAAAAAAATTGCTCTTCCATATATTTCGACCGCATAGGATATTGCACTTTTATATGAAAATGAAACAGCTGTTTTTTTTTTAATAACCGACGATAGAATCATGTTCTGAATCCATGATTACAGTTTGCGCATCGACGTCCGCGTCCTTACCACCTTAATTGTATCTATATTAACTATACGGTCCCAAGAATTTCCCACACAACATTATTTATGATGGACCATTTTAGATCTAGTGATACATTATATCAATATCAGCCGTGTGAACTAAACATTGACTCACGGACTTCCACATGTCAAGGATCTGAGTGATATCATAATGTGATATCACGAGTGATATGTGTTTTAATTGTGTAGGGTTAAGATCGAAGTCCGAAGCAATTATGATGGAGTTTCATTCTAGGCACACGTGAGGGGTGTTTACATAAGAAGCTTGTGACGTCATTTATGGTTGCCTTTGTTTGTAGTTTTTGCTCATTTATATCTACACTAGCTGTTCCCCGCGGTGTCACACGCTGCGCGGCTCCTAAGGGTCGTAGCGTGATGTTATATAGCTTAAAGCCTTCCTCGATAGATGGACTATCCAACACAAAAATACTTTTTCAATTCGAACCAGCAGTTCCTGAGATTAGCGCGTTCAAACAAACAAACTCTTCAGCTTTATAATACCTATATTAGTATAGGTATATGTTAATAAATGGTTTTCTCGTTAAATCCGAAATAAGCTGAAGATAATAATATATAACTACGAATCTTGTAACAACCGTTTTTGAAGTGAAAAATTCTTTAGGCGCGTGGGGCATCTTTTGAAATGGGAAAAGCTATTGAACTCTCGTCACTGTTACAGTAACCGACACCGCTTCGGACATGTGTTCGGCTGTCCTCGGTTTTAATGTATATCCGATATGTCAGTGAATGATGGCAAAGTATTCTGTTTGTGTTTTGTTTTCACTTGTGTCGGCACTCCTGGAGTGCCACTTTTTTTTTTATTCCTTTCCTGCGTAAGTATGTAATGATTTGTGGTTTATACACAGTCATCCACTTCAGTCCGACTGTACCTACTTGATCGAGGATTACTCCATTCTCACTTATTTATCTTTTCGCACTTAGGTATTATAGGACATTTGCCTATGTCTACCATCGATTATTGTTTGACGCAGCCAAATAACCATTCACTCGTATAATTATGAATAAAATTTGGATACTTAAAAATTAAGATATTAGAATATAAAATATAATGGGGCTCGTGGATAAATAATACCAACCACACGGGTCGATTTTCAAAGTTAAGCAACGCTTGCCGCGGTTGCTCCGTAGATAGGTGACCATTCATTACATACCAAGACCCCTTCGTGTCTCGGAAAGCACGTTAAGTCCTTGGTCCTGGCTGTCATTTGTAGATCTTTGACAGTCGAGTTACGGGTAGTCAGAAGCCCGACTGTGGCTACCTGCAGTCTTACCAGTGACTGGGTAGTGCGCAATAGGCAGTCGCTCCATGTAAGAATACTGGTATTCAGCTGCATCCGGTTAGACTGGAAGCCGACCCCAACATAGTTAAGAAAAGGCTAGGCAAATGATGAAGAGTTAAGATATTAAAGACTTGGGGAAACCGATTAAAATTGGGTTTTATAAAATTAAAATAAATGACTAACGCACAATAAGGTCATATTGAAATAAGCAGTAGAAACCTTTGCCTTTATGTAGTAGAGCCTTTCCGCTGTATGCTTTTTAATTGTACCGGAGCCTAGGTTAGCCCATCGCTAAAAGAGTAACTTGTTTACAATGTAAGCCTTCATTGCCCGGCTACTGAGCAAAGGGCTCCCCCAAATCCTTCCAAGCATCCTTTTCCAGGGCCACCTCGATCCAACAGAAATTAATTATTTTTTTTGTTTCTTTATAATGACTGCGGTTTTTCTTATGGTTTTTCCACCACTTGATTAAAACAAGAAAAAAAAAAGATAAGTAAATTATAAGTCTATGTGCAGTTTGTAATACATATTTCGCCATTTTCCACACATAAGCGCCAATATTACCATAACCAGCCAGTATTACGTCGGTGTTATTCCTCAAAGAACGTGATCAAATAAAAACGTGATCGAAGTCCAACAACCTTGGTTTGTGACGAAAATATTAATAACAATAAATTTTATTAATATAAGTTTATGGAACAAGAAGTAATTGACACATTGCCTTGTAACTTGAGTGTAGAGTAAAAAAAAATGGTTTTTACCCGAAACTTATTTAAAAAAAAAAAATATATAAATAGGTACATTTTAATAACAAAAATTAAGGTTTTCCTTAGCTTGCTGTTGTTAATTTTGCTATTTTTTGGTTGGTGTTGATTCGTCAAGTATAAGCTTAGTCATCGCTATCTTTTAAATTATAGGATTGCATTTAATTATTTGTTTGTTTTTTTAAAAAAACGTTGCCCCACTCTAGGAATTTCTCCTGTATTGTGGGTGCGTTTACAAACATTTAAACTCACATACACAAACAGCCAGACCCGGAACAACTACTACTACCTAACTACTATTTGCTGAAGTTGCGTGTTACTGCTTCTGTTAAATGCAGCGTGTATCAGAAATATGTGGTCATATTTCTCCATGGGACCAACATCGTAATTATTCAGAAAGATGGACTGTACACCCTTACATAATGA
Source organism: Oligia fasciuncula (assembly GCA_963082905.1). Taxonomy (NCBI): domain Eukaryota; kingdom Metazoa; phylum Arthropoda; class Insecta; order Lepidoptera; family Noctuidae; genus Oligia; species Oligia fasciuncula. The sequence continues at coordinate 5,304,624 of OY720395.1, read as the reverse complement.
CCACACATTTCTGATGTATAGGCACTATTGACAGACATCAAAAAGTGACAAATTCTTAACCACCGTTCTTTCTAGTCACTTTAAGAAGAAATTTCAAAGGTTTGAGTTCAGATCGGCGAACTGCAGGCACATATTATTCAATAATAATTGTAAAGATCAAGTAAATACCAAAGTTGTAGGTAGTCCTCATAAGTTGTTTGACATAAACAGGAATGTCTCACTTCTGTGGCTCAACCATGTAGACGGCCTTCGGTAGGAGATTACGTATTGAGTAGCTATATACTAGCAGGTATATATATTAACATAGGTATACTTATATTCAAACCAGTATTAGTGCGTACGTCAAGATACTGGGTAAGAGAAATAGAACATATTATTATAGGTTCTACTACAAAAGTATGCTTTCTAGACCGGTTTACTGCTAGTTTGCAGACTGGTTTACCTAGAACCTTTGAGGTGAATAGAGTTCATTGACCTTATACTTATAGGGCAAAACAATTATGTATTAAATAGGTCGATACGCATCTAAAACAAATTCACGTCCATTGTTATCAATACTACCGACAGTATAAGGTACAAGTAGGTAAGTAAGTAATTTTGGAAAAGCTATAGGCTGTAGTCTATCAGATGCAATGTAGTCTGTGAAATTAGTGTGTAATTCAACTATTTAAAGTCACATAGAAGACATCGAAGCAAAAGATCACAACACTGGAAGCTGTATAATATGTATACGCAGATACATAACAATTCTTTACAAAACAGTCCAAACTCCACGAAAATAAATGATGACAGCATTAACAGCTCCACAGGATGTCCCCATGGTCTGAATATCCAGAGTACTTGCAAATACAATCGCGGGACATATTGACAGACAGATTGCCACATATCCGCATTCAATATTTGAACTTTAAACTTGCGGTTAAGTCGTGGTTAACTGGACTTTGATCACAAACAAACGAGTATTATAATGGTTACCACGAATGGTAATCATAGAACGAAGAACATGCTACTAACATAGTTGTAAGCCCCAATTAACAACACAAGTTTGTTTATAATAATAATATGGCTATGTTTAAGGTAAAGGTATTTGTCTATGGGCTTGTATCTCAAGAAACAAATGGATTCTTATTATTTTTACTAGCTGAATCTTTGAAATAGTTTTCTCTACTTTGGTTTTACCGAAAAAAAAGTCTCTCTTGCGTACTGCCGTGTCATCAATCTCTATCTCATTACTGAAACCAGCCAAGAGCTGAGTAAAAGAACCGGCATGGCTGCTCATAAGCATCCGAAACACTTCCGTGCCAAATCGAACATCAATGAATGTAATCGAAGGAGTCCTCTAAACATAGGTCACAAATCCGAAACCCGAATATTTTTACAGTTTGTACGACATATACGACCGTTATCGGACACTAGGCAAATCAGGAAAACGATGTCATATTCCATTCGGAAGCCTGCCGAATCGTTGTGAATAGCTATAACTATATACGCTATAATATAATAGCATAAAGCATTATAGTTTATAGCACAACAATATCGCTCGCCATACACTTATTTAGAACACGTTCACACTTTGCTATACTATATATTATTAAAATGTATACATAATCAGCCTATAATGTTCCCACTGTTGGGACATGGGCCTTCTCTCTGTGAGAGGGAGTGGGCCGTAATCCACCACGCGGGCCCAATGCGGGTTGGTAGATGTGACAACATGTCTTCGAATTTTTGGTTCTAGGACATGCCGGTTTCCTCACGATGTTTTCCTTCACCGTTTTGAGAGCAGTGGTGATGAAATGTATGGCGAGAGATATTGTTGTGCTATAAACTATATGCTATAAGTATGCTATTATATTATAGCGTAGTCTAAAATCACCCTATGTACAGTTTCTATTTTTATGTCTGTAATTTATTTGGTGTACATAATAAAGAGTATTTCTATTCTATTCTATTCTTTATTTTTCTCAGCTCTTGGCTGATGTCAACTTAGTACATTAACACGGCAATTATTATTATTATTTTATTAGTATAGAAGTATGACAGATCGGTTTCGTCATCGGCCTTGCCCTTACAGGTTGCCTCTATGATTGATGACTTATAATGTTTTGACCCTTTGAATGCGTCAGAGATTAAAGCGAAACAAGATAATGTAGGGTGGAGTGTGAAGGTACGCCAAATGTCAGAATGAAATAAAACAATGCCGTTATGTGTCTCCAATAATGATGAGGTGGAGCTTCTAGCGATTGATCACACAGCAACAGGCTAGAGCGGTTTAATAGCAGAGAAAACAATGTTATAAAGATTCAGTGGTATACCAATATGCCATATACCATATCAATATAATCATTATTAGTGACCGCATATTTCATTATAGAATTATCTCATATGAAAACAGTAACTCAGTGCTAATTCTACATACTAAGTTATAAACTGTGACTAAACGCAGGAAGTGCACAAGTTGATTAGATAACACACGGCGGTTATTTATTAGCAGTAATAAAATATATTAAATACATGGGCACGAGCAAAAATAAAACATACTTACGATACTGCAAAATTCTTGAGAATTTAATTGATGTTAAATTAATAAATTAATTTATATAACCTTATATAGCACGGTGAAAAAGGTAAAAGATGTGGTGTGTCCATAACTCCATACACACTACACCTTTTATCTAATAAAAGATGGATTTATATGTGGATATGTGGGAATGATATGAAAGAAAAGGCAGTGAATGATAGCGTGACGATTGATAGGGGAGAATAGAAAAAGAAAACATGCAACCTACTGTAATTTGAAAACATTGTAAAAGCCAGTAATTTTTAAAAGAGTCACCGTGGAGTTTCTTGCCGGCTCTTCTCCATAGGAAACGACCAATTGGAACCGTGCACCTAGCTTCTGACGTTTCATAAGTGCCCATGTATCCCACTGCTGCCTTTCTTGTGCGATCTCTTGCCATGTTAGCCAAATGTTATCAGACCATCACACCACCTTCGTCTGCTGATGTTATTAATTCCTTTTATCAAGAGAATTATTTATCCATAGCCACACCTAAATGATCTAAATCAATCATTTGTACGATTGTTAATGATAGTTCTAACACCCAAAAATAATTTTATTTATCAATTTCCAAATCCTTTAGTGGCGAGGACAAACACGGTGTTGTAACTTCTAACATACGATTCGACCCACATTATTATCAAACTATTGACACGCTACCTACTTACACATAGCCATTGCTCTACAATAATATTGTGACAGAAAATCAGCTTGTTATCTATCCTACATATGACAGACTTAGAACCAACACCATAATAGCGTAATGTAACACATTATCAACCACAATCTGTATCATTTTGAAGGATATAATTGCTAATCCATTGCTTCATAAATGTTCGAAAAATATGTTTGTTCAACAACGTAAATAATGCAATGGATGTTGTTGAACTGTCAAAATAAGCCATTGCTACTGTTAGTGTGTTACGCAATTACCCCGCAGGTGTGGACTATAGGTACGGACGCCAGCAGGTCAACCTACCCGAAACTGTCAGATTTTCCCAATCAACCTCGAACCTTATGTTTTAGCAATAAAGTCGAAAATCTATTAAAGAAATCTGACAGATTGTAGTAACTTGATGTGCTGGCGTCTGTACATCTTCATCCATACGATGAAATCGTTGAAAGTAATTTCGGCAGTAAGAAGGTTGACACAATTATTCTGATAATATATGGGTGGAAACCATAGATATCCGTGGTGGAAACAAAAGAAAAAGGTGATCAGACCGGAATGAGAAAGTTTATAGTGGTTAAGACAGAGATTACAGCAGTAATATTTGCAACCACTAAACCAACGATACGAGGCAGTTTTATTTTCGTTATTGTGGGCAACTTGGAGTATTTTCCATCATCTTCCTAAATATTTATTTATAGCTTTATAAATTGCCAGTCATATTCATGGGTTCACTGACGAATCTCAAGTGCGTTCGCGGTACCTCCCCACAGAGAATGGCCCACCTTCCATCCTGCGCCGAATGCCCTGTCACCTGGGACCCAAGTCTGCTATTTTTATAAATTCGTCATTCCAACACGATCCCATTGTCATTTTGATAAAAGTTCATAATCTGCTAAATTCATAATGGTCGATCATTGGTCGGTCAATGGCACAGGACATATACGATACTCGTAACGAATTAAAAGCAATGACTGCACAATGACGTTCTAATGGTAGGTCACTGATCAAAGGAACTGTCAAAATTTTAGCAGATTAACGCCTAAGTCTGTCACTCATTTTTAATTATGTACGAGATTACCATTCTATGCCATTTCTTTTCATGTCAGTGGATTGTCATTGGAAAGTCATATTGTCACATTGGAAAGTCATAATGACGCCATTATATTAGTAGATTACCAAACTTGTCAAAATCAACAATGATAGATCATTCTGACAATATTGTAATAGCAGACTTGAGGCCCTCTGAACTTGATGATCTTATGACTGCGTCAGTGAGCGGAATGACGTTCTAATGGTAGGTCCCTGATCAAAGGAACTGTCAAAATTTTAGCAGATTAACGCCTAAGTCAGTCACCCATTTTTCATTATGTACGAGATTACCATTCTATGCCATTTCTTTTCATGGAGTGTCAGTGGTTGACCATTGGAAAGTCATAATGACGCCATTATATTAGTAGATTACCAAACTTGTCAAAATCAACAATGATAGACCATTCTGACACCATTGTAATAGCAGACTTGAGGCCCTCTGAACTTGATGATCTTATGACTGCGTCAGTGAGCGGAGTTCGTGCAGCTGAATTGCCAAGGGCCAAAGATGTTTGAACTTTTTGCCACCTTCGATACGCTAAGAAAAAACCTCATGATTGCCAATGTACGTAGTCTATTAACATACTTTTGATGTTTAGGAAGATCATGTGATATCAAACAGATTTTCGACAAAAGAATTGTGACTATAATACTTACTAGGAATTTACGACCCGGATATAAATAACTCAGATGGAATCAGTCAATTAAAGCTAAATCTAACCAAAAAATTATTATTTAAAAAAATATTAATGTTTTTACGAAACTTGTCAGAAACTGGTTCTGAGGGGCAATTCTCGTAATTTTAAAAACGTTCACAGTCTGATCTCAGATATCAATCTGTCAAAAAATACTTCTAATTTCCCTACATTTTGACAAGTTTTTGACATTTTTTTGTCGCCGAGATTAGACTACGACTAGATTTTGAACGTTTTAAATTACGAGAATTGGCCTTCTGATAACTTGATTAAATGTCAAGGTTATTCCATATTCATCGGCATTATATAAGGAACCTATAACTGACTGAAAATAGGTACATCGAGTGGCAGGTACATCGAGGCGCAAACTGAATCTATGAATTTACATCATTCTGGGCGCAGAAATTTTCCGTCGGTTATCAAAGAAATCTGCTGCTTCATAGAAAAGTACAGTTCCTACGCGGTCAAAATGTACTGAACAGTAATTTCTACGCTAGGGGGCTCGACGGTTCAGCGTCATGTACAGACGCCAGCACATCAAGCTACCCGAAACTGTCAAATTTTCAAAATCAACTTTGAACCTTGTGCTTTAGCGATAAAGTTGAAAATCTTTTAAAGATATTTGACAAAATGTGGTAGCTTGATATGCTGGCGTCTGTACCTACTGAATCCATGGTTGTGCGTCGATGTGCCTGCCACCCTGTATTTATACTAATCTATACTATCAATACAAATATAATAAATGAGAAAGTGTGTATGTCTGTTACCTCTTCACGCTTAAACCGTTGAACCGATTTAGATGAAATTTGGTATAGAGATAGTTTGAGTCCCGGGAAAGGACATCATCATCTGCCTAGCCTTTTCCCAACTATGATGGGGCCGGCTTCCAGTCTAACCGCATGCAGCTGAATACCAGTATTTTACATGGAGCAACTGCCTATCTGACCTCCACAACCTAGTTACTGGGTAATACGATAGATACCTCTTGGTAAGATTAGTTATCAGACTTTCAGGCTTCTGACTACCCGTAACGACTGTCAAAGATCCACGAATGACAACCGGGAGCAACGGCTTAACGTACTTTCCGAGGCACGGAGGGATCTCGGTATGCAAAGATGGTCACCCATCCACAGACCAACCGCGGCAAGCGTAGCGTAACCTGATCGATCGACCTGTGCGGCTGTTATTATTTAGCCAAGGGCCCCTCTCTCCCGGGAAAGGACATAGGATAGTTTTTTTTTCACGAGCACTAATAATATGTCAACACTTGCCAACTTTAAATTGCGATTTTTTCAAGAAATAACGAATGCAACGTTGAAATACGACACTTTACATATACCTATGGGTTCGAAAATACTATGTTCCTACTAATATAAAATTTCATTAAAAAGTAAAGGAGAAAATCGCCTTTGAATAAAGCCAAGTGTATAAACATACTTATGCTCGTGACTGTACCTGTACTACACCTCTGTGTAATTTTATTGTGGATATTTGTGAACATTTCAGTACCTTTAATAACTTGATTTGACTTTGAACGATCGGGAAACGTGCACCCCGGATGAGAAAGGTCGTGCAATGAAGATAACGGAGTTTGTTTTCGTTTGCATTTCCTCGTGCAACTTTACATACTACATCCTCTATACTTTAGCAGAAGTAGATAAGCAGACACATCGGTTCATGGAATATTTAGAATATTCTTTTATTCCTTCTGGCTTATTTCAGGTGGACATGTAACAAATTGAAATATTTTGTATGTGTCTTTTGTATCCGGCTTTTTTTTTATTGTTTATTAATTGACTAACAAAACAAAATATACGCAGAAACATCACAAAAACCTCAATAGGTTTGTGAGGATAGATTTCCAGAAGTACTTTGCATATAGAAGCAGTCTAACGCTTGTTAGCTGAATAAAACTATTTTATCTTCAAAGTAAGCGCCTATGGCTTAGGTACAGCTTACATAAAGCAACTGCCACCTAACCTATTCAACTCTGTACCCGATCTTTTCCACATAATGCAAATGTATTGCTTCGTTTACATTTCCAGCATAAAAAATCGATTCGCAACTATTTAAACAAACAAAAGGAATTTCGTTAACATTCGGCAGCTGGCAAGTAGCGGCCATTATCTCGGTGTCACCAACCTCGTGACGTCACGCCAGCTGATACCTGCGAATATGGGTCGTTGTATCAAGTTGAATCGCCACCACACGTCGACCTCTGACGTAACACTATGCGAAATACACGCCTTTGTTCACGAATTTTAAGCAGCTCTTTATTCAGTTCTAGTTTTTGTTTTCTTTCAGTTTCACAATAAAAGAAGAATGAGATGTTTTTGTTAGAGAATGAATTGATTAGTTACGCTACTACCTAGAATAGTAAAGTTTGTTGTGACTTGCCGTATTTGTCTTTGTTACGACTGTAATTTTCATAGAGGCCTTTTAATTGAAGAAATTGAATCAACAGGAGCTGGTCTTTATTCGAAGTCATATAATGTGCGATGCCTAGTAAAAAATTGCTTTATTTATTTATTTGTAGGTAGTTGTCAGCTTACTTAGTTGGCGTTTAGGCACAGATGGTCCCTACTGCTCATCCGCCTAATTCTAGATTCAAAGGATGGTTAGTTGGCGTTTAGGCAGAGATGGTCCCTACTGCTTAAGCGCCTAATTCTAGATTCTAAGGATGCTTAGTTCGCAGGCACAGATGTTCCCTACTGCTCAACCGCCTAATTCTAGATTCAAAGGATGCTTAGTTGGCGTTTAGGCACAGATGGTCCCTACTGCTTAACCGTCTAATTCTAGATTCATAGGATGCTTAGTTCGCAGGCACAGATGGTCCCTACTGCTTAACCGCCTAATTCTAGATTCAAAGGATGGTAGAAATATTTGTTACTGTTAGCCTGCATCATCCCTCTGTTGGGCAAAACACCATGATTACCAGCTCTTTCTCTTTCTAAAAAAAAAAATTAAAAATACTCAACTGTTTCCGGAACTCGTGTCAGTTACTCAGAAAGTTGAGTTATGTACCTAAGTATTTCCGTGAACCAGCGAAGCACGTGGAACAACAACGTCAAACAAAGGTGTTTGTTTAACTTCTCCGTTGTCGGCCATGATGCCTGCCTGTCTGTCTGTCACTGGCTTTGTCTCCCACACGCGTTGTGTGTAAATACCTTATGTATGTATGCATATCATGTTGTATCTTGATGACTGTATCATGATGAAATATTTGAAGAAAAAACAATTTTATTGGGCTATATAAAAAAAAACATCGTTTGAATGAATAAAGGTCAACTTATAAAAAGTTAAGATCAAATAATCAATAACAATAATAACCAACAGTAATAATAGCAAAAAACTTATACTTATATAATTCTCTTGATAACCTATTAATAATAAAAAAATGTTATTTGTGGAAGAATTGTGCAAGTCATCGAAATGTTTGGTTTTTGTCTTCGAAGTAACAGAATTTAGATTTCATACAAGATAAAGGTAATTGGTTTTAGCTTAGCATTTACCTGTGTGACTGAGTTAATGTAATCTCGCAAAAAGAAGACATAAATACATGCACCTCAATCGTGAAAGCATAATTTTCGACTGATGATATGACTTCACCTTGACATTAAATCTTCGTCTTCAGCAAAGTTACATAAAATATTTTGGGTTAATAAATCTAGAACACATTTAGGCAGATTTTAAAATAGTTTAGTTTACCTTAAAAATAAAGAGAATTAAATAAATACTTACTTAAAATCTGTAAGAGCAAACAAGCTTTTAAGGGGTAAGCGCCAGGGTACCTAGTCAGCAAAATTCAAATTTTCTTACGTTTTTTGCAATTTGCAGGTCAGTGTCAGGTTCTAGGTATGTTGAACAATTATGATTCGCGATTGTAACAACTAATAAATACGTATTTACAGATTTGTAATCTTAAAAAATACAACCATCTAAGTTCAATAACACTATTGACATTTTCCGTAATAGTCACCTGACACTGAAATGAAATTATTTATTTATTTATTTATTTAAAACCACAATTATAACACCTTTACAGAATCATCCAAGGCGATGTTATAAGTCACTACGTCTATTCATTTACAAAAATAAAAATAAAATAAAATCACCTGCCATGTAAGCAAAATTGCAACAACGATATAACGAAATAGTTTATTCTGTAAAAAGGCTTTACTTTTACACGTCATATTATAAAATAAAACAGGCCAAGTGCGAGTCGGACTCATACACAAAGTATTTCTTGTTATAGCGGCAACAGAAATACATCATCTGTGAACATTTCAACTATCTAGCTATCACGGTTCATGAGACACACGGTTCTGGTGACAGACGGACAGACGGACAGTGGAGCCTTATTAATAGGGTCCCGTTTTTACCCTTTGGGTGCGGAACCCTAAAAATAAGCTATGTATATGAGGTCGGCGTTCCCTATCTGACTACTCTGAGAAGAAAGGCCGAAACAAACTCAGAGGTAACGGTCTCTTTTATAGTCCAGACATGATCTTGGTCAGATCATGTGAAGACCATGTAGATAAATGTCTGAAATGGTATTTTTTTTAGGAAAGTACACACAGATTTGAGTGGACCAATCCAGTTAGTGCAAGCCATTTGTGTAGCTCAACTCAGAACTTGAGGAGCTCAACGACTCGACGTACAATGTAATACCAAAGAAAGAACATTTGGGTAGGCCGCAAATAATCAAATTGCTTGATTAATTTCCGCATCTACAATCTGCAGACCGATCGATGATAATTAATATAATTTTTATTAATAGCTATCTCGACCAGAATAGTCCGTCAGAAGAAAGCTCAGAAGATTAATTTCGCCAACACTTTTAGGTATCTATGACTTTCTGTACTGTAACACACTCGAACCAATACAGTTGTTCAACTCGTTTCAGTTATAATTATAAACAATGTTATCAAGCAGCGTACGCGCACGTTGATGTATCACTTTGTGTACAATACGTGTGTGTTTTGTCAATTAACTTGTGACTGTGAGCTTTTTGCGCAGTACACGGTTGCCAGCTCAATGGTTGCAATGTTTTGTTTTTGTCTGCAAAAGTTTTTCTTCTGTTGTGAACTTGTGACGTCTGCTTATTTATTTAATTTTTTGACAAAAATAAGTATTATTTATTACCTAGTGCTTGTTGAGGAAAAAGTTGGATAACAATGAAAATAATTTTCGTAAGAAAATCTTTAAATTAATGGTCTAAAGGCCAAATCTCGTACTTAAAAAACGTTCAAATTCACGTTGCAATCTCATCTCAGCGACAGCGACAATCAATCTCCAAAACTTGTCAAAAGTTTACGTAAATTGATTGTATTTTTGACAGATTGAGATTGGAATGCGAACGTTATTAAAAATACGGAAATTGATACCTCTGAAGTCGCTAACTCGTAGCAATAATAGACTAACTAAGACCTACGAGTACTTAGGTACTAGAGTATAAATATTCCTTTTCATTCAAGTCGGCCTGTTACAGGCTAATATTTTAACATGATGACATGAGGTAGAATTTTTACTAATTAATTATAGGATGAGTACCTACCTATTCTTTCCGGAAAACTTAAATTATGTAACGAGTTGTTATTGTAATAAAATGCTAAGTGATCTAACATTTATTTTATTAACATGTGCATACAGCGTCAATTAAATTATTCACAGCTAATAAAGACTATTAAGAATATCGTTTTACCTAGCCCATAACTTATGATGAGACTAACGCCAGTTACTTCTAATAAGTTACTTTATATATTATGATGATATCATATTACAACAACATAGTATACAACAACAACATAATTTTTTTCTTTAGTACCTATTTCTTTATTATTGGCAAGTACTTAATTACGAATAGAAAAGACGGATGAATTGTGTGAGGAATGATATGAAAGATAAGGGAGTGAATGATAACGTGACTGTTGATAGGGGAGAATGAAAGAAGAAAACATTTGCGCCGACCCCAAGTAACATGGGACAAGGACAGGAAGATAATTATGATGACTTAATTAGGTAAGGCTCCGTCTGCGTGTAAAGATTTTCATATAACAGAAGTTCTCTCATTTAATTAACACAGACTGCAGAAATGCCTTTACGCTTTTCATCAAACTTGGGACAGTTAGTTTTGTTTTCGGCCATGAACACAAGTAAAATCTCTTTTGTTGACTGTACCTACACGAGTAACAAACACATGACATGTTATGATCATAACTAAGAACCTTAAGCTTATCTATTGTATTGAAAACATTAACGTAGCAAAGATTATTTATAATGTTATAATTAATAACTTGTAATTTGTATCATATATGTAGATGCAGCACATTATATTACCTAGGTTCTGTGCTTCTCGCATCCAACGGGGTCCTGCGGCCTTCACAAGGTCGTCGGTCCACCTTGTGGGAGGCCTTCCAACGTTACGTCTTCCAGTACGCGGTCGCCACTCCAGAACCTTTCGGTACCTGTTTGTAAGCATATAGGTACATATTATATGTACCTATATGCTACATGATATATGTAACATATATCATGTTTGGATCATTCTTCATTATTTTAAATCACAAAATTAGTGAACAATAAGTAACCTTTTAAGTAGTTCTTTTTAGATACAGATTATTTTTACTATATTTAAGGCCGATTTTTCCATCTTCAAAGAACTTTTATCTGAGGAATAAAAATTGCAGTTTGACAGCTTTTGTATAAAAAACTATGTCAAACCACCATAATTATTTATTAATTTGTGGAACAGTTAAATCTGACTTTTGAAAAATTTACCCATAGTCACGTTACAGCAGATACAATTTACCCATAGTCACGTTACAGCAGATACAATTTACCCATAGTCACGTTACAGCAAATACAATTTTTTAAAAGAATATTTTAAACATATTTCTTGATAAGGAAGAATTAGGTACACTACCCATGTCCATTTAATCAACTGAACCTATTGCAGTCTACTGCTGGACATGACCTCTCCCATGAGTCCCATGCTGCGCCGCAACCAGCTACCTTTTGAATACCTACCCATGTCAAGGCTAAGCAGATGATGATGATGATGATGATGTCCATTACTGTGAATTTATTATAATTATTTTAAATGAACACTTAACAACTGTCTTACTTGATAAGGTGTAGGTAATTGTGCAATTATAAAATAATTGTGCTTTTTGATAAGATTAAATAAAATTGCTTCCCCAAGGTCGGTCAAAGTATATTGTTGATCTAGTTGCTACAATGATCGAATTGTGATAAGCAGTATATTTAGATCCGGTGGTTTAACCAGTAATTTATCTGTCATGCATTAGCAGTAGGTATCTATAGAGTTATGTGATCCACGGATCCACCTACTGATATTGGTAACAAAGATCATAAGGGATTCGCACGAATTTACACGCCTGAAACGTGCGAATCCTCACTTTTAAATAATATTGTTTTTCTATAGGCGACTCGCACGAAGTTAATTTGTTTGTGGGAGATTATTGTAAAGTGACGATTCGCACGTTTAAGACGGGTCAATTCGTCAGAATCGACTAAGAAGCCATATTTACGGCTCGTAAGGATTTAACCTCCGTCTGTAATAATGAATGTCAATTGATCTGTTGTTTGTCTTCGGTTAGTGTAATTTTATCTGCCCGTACCACGGATAAGGAATATCTGTGGCCCGTACCTACGCAAGACCTAAAGAGTTTTCCCAAAACACCGTTTAAAAGCAAATACGTGTCTTAGAGGACCCTTTATACATCGAACTAGTAGGTAGGATATGTTTCAGCCTAGATTTGTTACTGATTATTTTATATACAACATAAAAATGTTTATAATTATACAATATAACACAACTAACTATTTTCAATAGGTACCTACTAAATTAAAAGGAAAATAAAGGAAGGAAGGCGGAGGCGTTTCATGTGGCGCAGCTTAGGAGAGGCTTGTGTCCAGCTGTGGACTGCGATAGTCTGAGTTGGTTGATTGACTAAACTAAATGACTAACTGACTAACTCATCATCATCTGCCTAGCCTTTTCCCAACTATTTTTGGGGTCAGCTTCCAGGCTAACCGCGTGCAGATGAATTGAATACCAATATTAAAGTAACAATACAAAAACAAAAGGACTAGATAACAAAGCCAATCATTAAAAAAAAACAGATTTAAACGCTTTGAAAGGCGTTTTTCTGGCCTTTGATAATAGGAAGACCCCTAAAATAATTATATACTTGTGATGTATGTAATTAAGTATTTAATTCTCGAAATTAAATAACAATAACATAAAGTAAATAATGATAATTTAATCGGTTGGTGCCGCATTTTATTAAAATTTCTTAAGGGCTTGGTGAGTTGGCTTCGACCGCTCGTACGCCTTCCAAAGGACGGGACCCTATGGTCCCGAGATATGTAAAAACAAAAAAAATAATAACACAAAGCAATGTACTGAAAACGTCAAAGAAAACCGAAATCTCACCAAATAGTAACCCATAGTAACGGTTTGACTTAGGCAGCGCCTTTATTTAGAAGCAGTACCTAAGGGCGGTTTTCGTATTTCATGTGAAACAGCTGACGTGCAGTAGGTAGTACCTACATTCTGCTGTGACAAAGTCTAGATTAAACTCAGACTTGAATTTCTAATGACAGGATGCCACCAAGCATTAATTTAACTACTTACAATTAACTTCGTTCCTTCAAGTGCACCAGAACGCTCTTAATCTCTGACGTCATTTGGGGTTATCAGGGTTGAGTCGAACCGCGGAAACTCTGCGAGAGACCATTATGGGTCAAACTTACAAGTAAATAGGTGTTGTTGTGCCACCACGCGGAGGTTAAGTATCTTTTGAGGAATTATGGTGAACTAGCTTCTGCTGCTTTTGAGGAATTATGGTGAACTAGCTTCTGCTGCTTTTGAGGAATTATGGTGAACTAGCTTCCTCGACTTCGTCCGCGTGTAATTTCTTGTTCCCCGACCCACCCCGTCGCATCGCATCGCCTGCCCGCAGTACCTATTACTTTGTTTACTCTCAGCTTTTTTTTGTCTTTTTAGGGTTCCGTACCCAAAGGGTAAAAACGGAACCCTATTACTAAGACTTCGCTGTCCGTCCGTCCGTCTGTCTGTCACCAGGCTGTATCTCAAGAACCGCCGTAGCTAGACAGTTGAAATTTTCACAAATTATGTATTTCTGTTGCCGCTATAACAACAAATACTAAATAAAATAAATATTTAAGGGGGGCTCCCATACAACAAACGCGATTTTTTTGCCCTTTTTTGCTCGATAACAATAATGGCAACAGGTACGCACTTGAAATATTCACAAAGTACTCAGTTGTATTTTTACTTTAATAATAAATAATAAAATTAAAATAAATATTTAAGGGGGGCTCCCATACAACAGACGTGTTTTTTTCGGCGTTTTTGCCTTGTGGTACGGAACCCTTCATGTGCGAGTCCGACTCGCACTTGGCCAGTTTTTTTGTTTTTGCTCAGCTCCTAAGGGTCCTAGCGTGATGTTAAGTAGCCTTCCTCAAGAAATGGGCTGTCAAATGCAAAAAAAAATCAGATCCGACTTGTAGTTTCAGAGATTAGTGCGTTCAAACAAACAAACTCTTCAACTTTATTATTATATAGTATAGTTTATAATACATATGGAAGAAAGGCGGTCTTTTATGTGTTGAGAATGGTACTGTTGCGAAGTCCTGCTCCATAAATAATTTATATTAGGTAATATATTAGGTATATGTACATAATTCTGCGTGGAGTTCATGATTAGGTTGTGGAGGTCAGATAGGCAGACGCTCCATGTAAAATACTGGTATTCAGCTGCATCCGGTTAGACTGGAAACCGACCCCAACATTGTTTGGAAAAGGCTAGGCATCTGCCTTCTTTTTTTGTTGTTGTCTATGATGATGAAACGCATATCAAGGACTGATAACAACATCTCGAGGCAAGAAACAATACCACGCGCTACGTCATACTAATCTCTTGACCGTGATTGGTTTTATTTTAAAATAATGTTCCCACACCCCTCTCCTTGAATGTATATACATTTTTGCCACATCGTTTTTAATTGTAAACATCCTCAATCATCATCATCATCATAATCAGCCTATAATGTTCCCACTGCTGAGACACAGGCCTCCTCTCTATGAGAGGGAGTGGGCCGTAATCCACCACGCGGGCCCAGTGCGGGTTGGCAGATGTCACATGTCTTCGAATTTTTGGTTCTAGGACATGCCGGTTTCCTCACGATGTTTTCCTTCACCGTTTTGAGAGCAGTGGTGATGAAATAATTTACACAAAGTAAAGCGCCTGTCTGGGTTCGAACCTACGACCTACAACTCGTAAGTCGCGGCCGATACCACTGGGCCACCACTGCTCTCACTGGGCCACCACTGCTCAATACAATCTATAAATTTCAACATAACAACCAAATTAAAAGAACATAATTAAATTACATGCCATGCGTATTATGCGTCCGATGTCCCATCGGAAAAAATGCAGAACTTCTATACATATGTATACAAACTTTCTTCTCCGGTTTAGGCTATACGTTAACTGTCAGTAAATGAATTTAAGATTATCCTAAAATCTTCACTCATGACATCAACTTCACTCTTTTAGTCTTTACTCGATCATGTAAAGACTTATTGCACTCTTACCTATTTTTAAACTCGAGCTAAAGTTGTTTGTGTTTGTAAAAGGTAGTCTCTGTAAATCTAATCCGATTGCAAACGTTCTTTCACTGCTAGAAAGCTACTCTGTTTGCTAATGATTTAAGATACTTTTGCACCAAAAATGCACGATTACTAGGGAAATCTCCAGTTAAACCTCGAGACGCTACTAGTAGAACATAAAGTCCTAAAATATACCTACACAAAAAGCAAAAAAATGGGACTTTTAAATTGATAATGACCAACATGGAACGTGATCTCTTCACCAAAAAAACTGGTTTCTTGGGCTGCGGGAATTTTAAGATACTTATAGCATATTTATATTTAAATATAGTCAGAAAACCAGTTAGGTACATTAAATAATGTGTCTAGGCATAATTGCAAATATTCTTAAAAATTCTCACACCTAAGTGCAAAGTTTGGATACCTATTGCATTGGTGTTGTGATTCCTGACCCGACCACGACATGGAACGGAAATTTTACTATGGCACAAAATGGTTATTTTAATTGTGTTTTATTGTGCCACTTATCCCAGGAATTTGTGCCTTGTACTTGAGTAATAAGAGTACGATTGTGGTCGGGCTGGGGATCACGGTTCCTGACCCGACCACAACCAGATCTAATAAAATATCAATAGTGGGAAGTTACTGATTATGCCAAAAATATGTGTCAAATTATATCAAATTAGATACGTACCCGAACAATACAATGCATTGTGTTGTGAAACACATTGCATTGTATTGTTCGGGTACGTATCCAAGATGATGGGATACACACACAACGGTTTTCCCTATCATCAAAAACATGGAAACACATAACTAGAAGAATATTCTAGATAGACGAAATCTTTTTAGAGAAACATAATACCTACTGTTAAGTTACTATTCTATTGTTACAGGTAGCAAAGAGATTCTCCATGGGGTAAACGGCAGACTGCGTCCTCGTCAGCTGGTAGCCATCATGGGACCCTCGGGGGCGGGCAAGTCTACCCTCCTGGACGTACTGTCGGGGTACCGCATCACCGGTGTGGGAGGAGCCGTGTTCATCAATGGAAGAGGGAGGATAATGAGTGAGTACTATCCTTTTTAAATGGCATCGAAAGATAATGAAAGAAGATTCAATATCAGGTCAAACTTAGTTGCGATAACTTTCTGCTTTGTACCTATGTTTGGTGCTCTCGAACCACAACCGGTTTCAAAGTAATGACTTGGTGTAACCGTTCTGAATAACCGCAAAGACGGCGAATGCCATATATCCGTGCATATAGGTAATCATTAGCTACACAAAATACCAAAACGTCAGGTGGTAATAAAAATTCTCAAAAAATTATTGTTATTCCAATAAATTTTCAATGCAACTAATTGCGAAATGGACTTCTTCATTGACGTCTTCATAAGCAAATACACAAATAGCATCAGTAAGCGATTAGATTGCGCTTACGCAAACGTTATCAGCGGAAAATAATTAGCTATGAACCGAAGACCCGGATTCTAGGCGTTAGATAAAACAGGCTAGGTTAGAGATACATTAATGCTGCCGTGATACAACATGCACTCACGTGCTGAATGACCGTTGGCCACAGATATATCGAAAGGTAGATAGTGATGATAACGTTATCCATGCGTCAGTCTGCTTCTAACCCAAAGGCGTATTCCACGAAGCAAGTGGCTGTAGCACCATAATAAAAAATAAAAAAATGTTTTATTAATTTTTAATTGCTAAGCTATTCATTGTAAATGTATCCCCTTTTTATAAATAAACGATTATTATATCATTATTATTATCTCCTTTATTTCATTAAATATTACATATAAATTATATTTTTAAATATTAGAATATAGAAAATATAAAAACATTTAAAAATATAAAAAATAGTAGCCCACCGGTATCGGGAACAGGGTCCAAGCTACCGGCGGTTAGGGCTCCAGAGAGAGGAACCTCCTAACGATGCGGGCCGTGTCCAGAAGTACCGCTTTCTGAATCAAGCCCTTGATCCAGCTGCCCAACGAGAGCCTCCTTAGGTGTTGGCCGAGGCTCTTGGCTATTAAACCATTGGCTGTCACGACTATCGGCACAATTATTGCTGAGTCCACATCCCACATGTCGACAACCTCGCGAGCCAAGTCAAGATACTTGATCTGTTTATCTTTCTCGGCTTTCACGAGGTTCTCATCATGCAGGACGGTTATGTCAACAATCATTGCGCGCCGCTCTGATCGATCCACCACCACTATATCAGGCTTATTGGCAACAATAGTCCTGTCAGTGATGATGGATCGATCCCAATATAATGTGATATTACCATTTTCGAGAACTGGGTCGGGCACATACCTGTAGTACGGCACCTCCGATTCCACAAGGCTGTATTTCAGAGCAAGTTGCTGATGGATTATCCTGGCTACAAGGTTGTGTCTATGCAAGTACTCTCCGTTAGCTAGACGAGAACACCCGGAGATAATATGCCTGATTGATTCTCCCGGCCGGTGGCATGCCCGACAGATGTCAACCGTGCCGTCTTTCACAATAAATCTCCGGTAATTGTTCGTCATCATAACTTCGTCCATAATTGCACAGACAAAACCTTCGGTTTCTCCAAAGAGATCACCGAAACGCAGCCAGGCTACGGACGCTAATAGATCGACATCGGGACCATGTAGGGCCCGGAAAAAGCGTCCGTGAAGCTCCTTACTCTGCCATACCTCCATGCGATCATTGGTGTCAAGCACTACTGGCTTGCGCCAGTTCTCTTTAGCTAAGGAGAGCGGGGTGAGGCCCTTGTCCACGGCGACTACATCTCGATGCATCCCCACGTCGGTTTCTAGGAAATATTCCCTGAGACTGCATATCTCGCGATTGTGGAGGGTCTTAGCGTTTAAAAACCCTCGACCTCCACACTTTCGCGGGATATACAGCCTCATTACCGATGACCGTGGGTGATGCATTCGATTTGCAGTCAGCAGCGTACGGACCCTCCTATCCAGGGCGTCGAGTTCGGTCTGAGTCCATTTGAGTATGCCGAAAGAGTACATCAAAACCGGCATGACCCAACCGTTGAAGGCGCGCACCTTGTTTCCGCCTGATAGAAGACTATTAAGTACTTTTTTCAAGCGACCAAAGAAGCGCTCCTTCAACGATTGCTTCATGTCAGTGACATTGATCCCTAACGCTTCCGACATACCCAAATACTTATAGGTTTCGGATGCGGAGAGGGCTCTAAGGTTTGTGGAATCCGAGAGTTGGGTTCCCACGGATTCCACAATCTCCCCTCGCTTTACATGCATGACCGCACATTTGTCCACACCAAATTCCATCCTGATGGCGTTACTGAAAGTTTCAGTAATTTTCAGTAGCTCCATCAGTTGCAAATTGTTAGGAGCAAAGAGTTTTAGGTCATCCAATATCATTATTTATTATTAATTGCGTAACACACGATCACAATCAGAATTATTTTGAAGGATATTACTAATCCTTTTCTACTTCACATGCAAGGTCATCACACGAGTAATTTAACTTATTGGAGAAAAAAAAAACGTTATTTACCTACAAGTAGGTATTTATGTTTTAAAATAGTAACGTTAAGATTGAAGTAAGTAATAACAAAAATATTTTTACTTATTGTAAACATTAACGCTACGTCTTCCGGTCCGGTACGCGGTCGCCACTCCAGAACCTTTCAGCCCCATCGGCCATCTGTTCTGCGAGCAATGTGCCCTGCCCACTGAAGGCCTCCCACTCCCAGGTGGACCGACGACCTTGTGAAGGCCGCAGGAACCCGTTGGATGCGAGAAGCACAGAACCGGTCGAAGTGGAAGTGCTTGGGGGAGGCCTATGTCCAGCAGTGGACGTCTTTCGGCTGAAATGATGATGATGAAACATTAAGAGCACATAAAACTGTGTCAGTACTCAGTTATCGTGTGACTGGGTTATTGTTTGGCTAGATTATTTTTAAAACCAAAATCTCTCATCGTTAGTTTCAGTCTGCAACTGGGCAGAAACATTCAAAGAATTAGGTATTTCTGTAAACTGTAACACACTATCAATCACAATCTCAAATCTGAATCATTTTGAAGGATATCGTTAATCCATTGCTTCCTATATTTGAAAAAATTGTCTGCTCAACAACGTAAATAACTCAATGAATGTTGTTGAACTGCATGGCAAAATGAAAGCCATTGCTACAGCTACTGTTAGTGTGTTACGCAGTTACCCCGTTGTTGCCATGCAGTTTGTTTTATTATGGTAAGATATTACCATGGCTGCAGCTTTTATGGAATCAAATAGATAAAAATGACAAACAGTTTCTAGTCAAAAGATAATGTACCTCAAACCATAGGTTGATCAGCTAATGAGGTATAGATACAATAAAAGAATGGACAATAAAAAGCTTCTTAAGCACAACCCCGTACAAATGTTGGCATGAAGAATTTACGTACAACCACAACGCATTTCCTTCTTCGCTACAACTCAGCTCATGTGTTAGGCTAAAGAAACGTACGTACGTAACTCGTAAATTTGTCTACCCGAAAGCTTCTTGGGTTGTGGTGGTCCAGAGTAACTGCCGCGACTTACGAACCCAGGTTTTCGTTGGTTCGAACCCAGTCAGGCACTTTACTTAAAACACGGCACGGCACGTTACTTAAAGTAAAGAGCAGTGGCTTGAGAGCTGCTCTTTACTTCATGAGGAAAACAGCATGTCCAAAACATTCAAAGACATATCACATCTACCAACGGTCCGCGTGGAAGATTACGACTCACTCCCTCTCACTGAGTGGAGGCCTGTGCTTGCTGTGTGCCCTAGCAGTGGGAACATTATAGGCTGATTATGTATGTAAGCTTCTTTAGCACAACCCCGTACAAGTGATTGCATGAAAAGCATTTGTAAACACGCGGTATAGATTTATACCTGTGACTTGTGTCCGAGCCTATGTTTACAATAGACAAGCTGGTGCAGCCAGCTGCAAATTCCTTGCTATCAAATTGTTTATTGTTTTTGACACGGTGCAAGTATGTCTTATGTCCGATCTTATATTTTTTTAGACAAGTCACCTTCATATATGTGACTAGCTTTTAAATGGTTTATTACCTACGATATTCTGATTGCGATTGAAACATAATCGATTACTGCAATGAAATTAGAGATTTTTGTTTGGTATCTCCTTAATGCTTCATTACGAATTCCACATAGATTAGTTTATGTCTTGCGGCTACTATCTTTCTATACAACGTTATTTTTAGTATATGCGAAACCTGAATATAGTTTGTTCAGAATAAGTAACTGAATCGGTTCCAATCATTTTTACCCCAATTTAAAAAAGGTTAAAAGTTGGACACTGAGCGACACTCCAATCTCCGCGCCGAACGGTTAGGTACCTAGGTACTATTATCAATGAGCGCAAGACGGCGGGGTGCGGGTGAGCATGTTTTTGTACGGACAAACAGGTAACTTAACAAGCTTATAACTTTGTGAGTTTTCATGATACAGTTGCGAAAATGTTGTACACGTTGACATATATATTACTTTTTGAAATCATTGGTTGTACATAGATTCTTTACATAAAAATACTAGACACGTGCTCCGGGTTTCGCATAAAAGTACTAAAAATAATGTTGTTTAACAATGTGAAAGAGAAATACATAATCTTACTGGTTTAACGAGTACCTAATCCTGCACTAACCATGACCCAAGACGACTACTCGAATCAAGTAGATCGGAACGAAGCAAGTGCAGTGATTTTGTTACGAGTATACGTGTCAAACTTGAATGCACGATTTTGTATCGAAATGACTGCATCGATGTTAATTTGTTTAGATTAGACGATCTTATTATACGATCTTAGCTTGTCGAGTTAAAATTAACAGAATATTTTATAATCGAGTTAAAAATGGACGAAAATTAAACGAAATTAAATTTAATAAGTAGGAATAATTAGGATATATTTAGCGAAATCCTCGCAACTCGCAATAATCAATGTTCTTTTTATGTATAGGTGCAGGGTGAATTTTCTAAGTGGGCGTGGATGGCCAAATCCGAAACTATGAGGAATAGCGAAAAGTAAAAACGTATGATACATGGCGGATCATTAATATTACTTAAAAATTCTATTAAATCAAAAGAACGAAAAGACATAATCGGACTGTCTGTTGAACACACCATTGAATTGTCCTGTGTTGAGCTTGATAAGCATGTTATAGTATGTGTATACAGACCTCCAAGTTACCAGAATCTATCGGTGTTTGATTCTGTAATGGAAGATGTGTTAAAGAAACTTAGTACTAGTAGTAAGTCAATAATAGTATGTGGAGATTTTAATATTAATTTATTGGAAAATAACTCGAATACTGTCAGATTGTTAAGTCTTTTTAGGTCATTTGATTTGTCAAATGTTTTTATTGAACCAACCCGAGTGACAGCTTCTTCTGCCACTTGTATTGATAATGTTTTTTGTAATTGTGATTACTTACACAAAGAAATTGTAAATAAGTTGCCGTCTGATCACAGTGGACAAAAAATAACATTTAGCTCCTACATGCCTTTACAAAAAATTCAAATAAGGTTTAGGACAATTACATGTAAAAAGTTAGAGAAATTAAATAATTCTTTGGCCAGTAAGTTATGTGATCAGAATTTTAATAATATAGGTGACCCAAATGAATTCTACGCCGAGTTCTTTTCAATATTAAACGCGCAGTTTAATGACACTTTTCCACTAAAAACTAAAAATATTCACACAAAGTTTTTATTTAGTGACTGGGCGACTCCAGGTATTCGTAAAAGCAGGGAAAAACTTTTTGAACTCTATGGCTTAAAGCAACATATGAATAATACAAACTTTCATCAGTATGTTGCAAAATATTCAAAAACTTTTAAAAGTGTGTGCCAAAAAGCTAAAGCTCTTTATATTAGCAATAAAATAAAATCAGCTGATGATAAAATAAAAACTACTGGCAAATAATAAATAATGAAACAGGTAGGAAAAAACAGCCTAACACTGAGTTTAATTTAGAGACTGCACATGGCCCCATCAACTCAGATGTAGAAATAGCTCAGGAATTTGAAAACTTTTTTTCTAATATTCCCCTTAAAACTACTGAAGCTTTAAATTCATCCCCCACGCTTTCTGCTGCCTTACTTAAAAAGAATGTAAAGGCATGCCCTTTGGAGTTTAGGTTTCAGCATACAAGCCCCCAGGCTGTTATAAAAGCTTTTAGAGATCTTAACATTAAATCAACAGAAGATCTCTGGGGAATGTCTGTAAAAGTATGTAGATCTTTCATCGAAACTATTGCGCCCTATTTAGCTTTCATATTTAACACCAGTGTTGACCAAGGAGTCTTTCCGGATCTTATGAAACATAGTAAAGTAGTACCATTGTTCAAATCCGGTGATAGTAAAGATCCTAACAATTATAGACCTGTGTCAATTCTACCAGTTCTCAGTAAGGTGTTTGAAAAGTTGATGCTCAATCAAATGTTACGTCACTTTAATAAAAATTCCATCTTTCATGAACACCAGTACGGTTTCACCAAAGGGCGTTGCACTACTGACGCCGGTGTTACCCTAATAAAGAACATTTTTAACGCCTGGGAAGAAGCACAAGATGCCATTGGAATCTTTTGCGACCTCTCTAAGGCGTTCGATTGCGTAAACCACGAGACACTTCTGATGAAACTGGAGCACTATGGAATTAGAAAAGCAGCACTTGACTTGCTAAGATCATACTTGAAAGATAGAAAGGTTAAAGTTCAAGTAAACGGCGTAAACTCATTAGGGTCTGAAATGACAATGGGTGTTCCTCAAGGTTCGATATTGGGTCCATTCCTCTTTTTAGTTTACATTAATGATTTACCCCAATTACTTCAAAATCAACCGAAGATGGTGTTATTTGCAGATGACACATCATTAATCTTTAAAATAGACCGACGGTCACAAAATCTTGACGACGTGAATAACTCTATTCTTCAGGTCCAAGATTGGTTTACGGTAAATAATTTAGTACTTAATGAAAAAAAAACCAAATGCATTAGATTTAAATTACCGAATGTTAGAAGTAGCGAATGTGAAATCATATTGAATGGCCAAAAACTAGAATTTATTGATCAGACAGTTTTCCTAGGAATCACGCTAGACGAGAAATTACAATGGGGACCTCATATAACATCTATTGCGGGGCGGCTAAGCTCCGCCGCTTATGCTGTTAGAAAGATAAGACAGTTAACAGATGTAGAAACCGCGCGTTTGGTCTATTTTAGTTACTTCCACAGTATTATGTCATATGGCATTTTACTATGGGGTCGGGCTGCTGACATTGAATCCATTTTTATTTTACAAAAGAGAGCTGTCAGAGCCATTTACAATCTACGTCGTCGCGAATCTCATAAGGAACTATTTAAAAAGGTTAATATCATGACGGTACCTTGCCAATTCATTTATGAAAACATTATGTATGTAAGAAAAAATCAACATCTTTTTAATAAAATAAGTGATAGGCATAATTTTAATACTAGAAATAAAGATAAATTAGATCAACCTTTTTTCAGATTATCTAAAGTACATACATTTTTTATGGGGTACTGTGTTAAATGCTACAACAAAATACCTTGTGACATATTGCAATTAAATGAAAGAAAATTTAAAACTCATATTAAAAGTACACTTTGTAAACAAGGATATTACAAATTAGAGGATTATATCCAAGATAAGAATGTTTGGAAACATGCTGGTCCTGCTCCATAGGACAATCTAAAAGTCTAGACAAAATCAAACTTGTTCCTAATTTAATTTATATATATATTTTTAATTATGACATCTTATTCTAATTCAATTTTACAATCTTCGACTACAGTGGCTCACACACTTGTTAAAGTTCAACTACTTTTGCATTTTTTCTTTTTTTTTTTTTAAATAACTTGTAAATATGTGAGCACCATGTATCTATCACTTATTTGATTTACCTGTCATTGCTTAATTTTTAATTCTTTTTACCTTTTGTGGTAGACTAATTTTATTATGGGTGCATCGTGTTCACATATAATTTTTATTATGTATACAAGACCTTGTAAAACATTTTTAAAAGAGTAACGGTGGAGTTTCTTGCCCATTCTTCTCCATACGAAAACTACCTTTTCGAATGGGCGACTAGAATCATTTCTATTTAGTTTTTTTTTGACGTTCAAAAGTGCCTTTAATGTGCCTATTTGAAATAAATGATTTGACTTTGACTTTGACTTTACTCAAAGGAGTCGTGGGCTCTATTTTGATGAAAACTAAAACTGCATTATTGGATTTTTGAAAAATCAATATTTCTAGCCAGGAATGGAACCCGTTGATTTAGAAAAAAAAACACACTGTATTATTACACTATTCGCTGATAAGGATCGAATTCTGGGAAGTAATGACATACGAGAAACTAAAAACAAGAGCTCATTTTTAACAAAATACTTTTTTTTAATGTTACCTACATAAAACCTTAACTGATAAATTGTTCAAAATGATGTTGTGACTATTGTTTTCAATACATAGCTGGATTCGATGTCTCAAGGATTGTACTGCATTCAAAATTTGAATTTAGAACATAATGTTGTGAAGGTGACTGCGCTGCGGGTGTGTTGAGCATCATTTCGAATAAGGTACAGACCTACAGGTAATGTCGATGTCGCGGTCGGTATGAATACTTTAAAATAAGAAGCAGTTTATTAAAATCCAACATTTTCCTTAAGTTTGCCGTATGTCATTACTTCCCAGAATTTTATCCTTATTAGGGACACTATCGAGTGGTCTAATAATACAATGTGTGTGTTTTTTTTTAACAAAATCAACGGGTTCGGTTCCTGGCTAGAAATATCGATTTTTCAGAAATACAATGATCCATTTTTAGTTTTCATCAAAATTGAGCCCGCGACTCCTTTGAGTACTTTTCGCTATTCCTCATAGTTTCGGATTTGGCCATCCACGCCCACTTGAAAAATTCACCCTGTATATCTTTAAATTCGTAAACAGCAACCAATAAATTATCATCAACATGACACCTACTGATAAAATTACTGTGAGGATAAAGATGATGAAATAAATACAATCCCAAGTCTTGTTCCGTCCACCGTTATTACGGTGGATGGAACTGCTGCCTCTTTGTGGTCGTAAGCGGGATTGGTACTGAACATGACTGTGATCTTCGGATTGATCATAAGCGAGTCAGATCATTTAATTGATTAATCTAAGATCCTAATTGATTGTTATTGGGTTTTTTTATGACCAACCGGCCAAGTTCTTAATAACTTATTCTTAAAGTGCTCAAATATCGATTACAGAGAGGTTCAAGAGGATGTCGTGCTACATCCAGCAGGACGACCGGCTGCAAGGTCTCCTCACGGTGGGAGAGAACATGACACTGGCAGCAGACCTGAAGCTGCCGACCCATCTAGACAAATACGAGAAGGGAGAAGTTGTAAGTTTACTGAACATAGGGTACTAACTTAGTGGAACCTCATATGACAAACTCAAATGAATAGGTTTAAGTCCTAAAGCTGTAGTGATTTCGAATTATACTGTCTGCGCTGGTTACATAAGAAGGGAATCCCGTACTACTTCGTGACTCCTCCAATGGTTAGAAGAGCTAGCTAGCTTAAAGTAGCTAATATTTATTGCTCGAGTAGCAACCCTGAAACTTGAATATTGCATCAATGAACTTTGCCTCAATTATGTAAATTAGAGTTAGTAGAAACACCTCATTCGTCAATTTATACGCGCTTGCGAGTTGTAATGTCTCAATTTGTACGAACATCGTCTTCCTTATTTTGAGCACATATTCCGCACAGTGTGATGTGATATTAAATGGATCACGTAGAATCAATAATGCTCATGAATGGACATGTTTTGAATATTTATTCTAATACACTTTGTTTGTTCGTGCATTTGGAGTCGGGAACAAATGCCTTCGTTGTCAATGTACCTACATTTGCCACAAGTCGCATTATTGAATGACAAAAGCGATGAAACAAAGCATGGACGTACAAAACACTCGTTTATTGAGAAGCTTACAGTCAGCAAGAAAAGTAGGTTAACAGAAGACAGAGTCCATGTCCAGTAGTAAGTTTTAAAAGATGTTTCAAGAAACAACAATTACTATATTTATTCTGGTTCTACAATATACTTACAGGGGGGATTTTTGAGAAGGGGTAGTTAGGGTCGGAGGAGACTGTCCTTATTTTTTGAGAAATTTTGATCCCCCTTCATTTTGATTATGAAAAAATTTAATTTGTTTCACAATAGTACATTATGATACATGTGTGCTATGTTGATCATTATAATCGAGGCGATATTATTCGCGCGAGCCGCAGGCGAGAGCGATAAGAAAGCCGAGTGTATATTGATTGCACACGCGTTTCATACGAGACGTTTTTCAACAGGAAAAAAAAGTGAAATATAGCCCGCGGATTTCTTTTGGCATGAAGTCTCTTTGATGAGATTAAAAAAGCGCGCATCTCCGACTAGTAAATAGTTATCTGTGGTATTACAGCACAAGTGGATTAAAGTAAAGAAAAAGCACGCGTTCGTAATACACGCCATTATGGACCTAAAAGCGGTTCAATAAGAGCTACTTTACGAGCAAGTGTGTTGAAAAGCTATTTAAAACTATAAATATAAGGATCAAACAAAAAACTCTATCGGACTAACTGATGTTTGAGTACTAGAAAAGTCAAAAATCGCGAAAAAAATCCTTTTCCCATACATTTCGTAAGAAATGAGACTCCAACGCACTTTTATGTATTTTTTTCTTTTACTTAAGTGTTTTGTGTGTATATAAATAAATTACCTAATACAAAATAATCAAAATCTAATAGTTATTAGCAAATTTTGTAGCTGACTGCACCTGCACCTAGGTATTATAGCAACATGGTATTTATTCCATTGCATATTATTTGCACAAAATTACGCACAGATGCAGAAGGTAATCACACGAGCGGTGCTGTAACCTAATTTGCCAAATTGCCAGTTTTGCACAACCCACCGGTAAAAGTGTGTTGGTCTGTAACCGTCATACGTAATCTGTGACATTGATTCTCGAATGCAATATGTATTTTGTTAAATAATGAGCATTATCCTATTAGGTAGGTACCTTTTCTACTTTCATCGGCATTCTTATATTACCAGTAATTTGAATATTTAAAGAATATAGGTAGGTACCAAATACATAGGAATAGCTTTTTGGTGGAGAACTCAATATAAAGCTTTGTTCTTCTAATGAGACCGTTAAATAATCCATAGTGTACACAGAGCGGATTATAGCTTAGCAACAATAGGTACAGAACGTCCTGTTTTACGAAAATTGGGACAGTTCCTTTCCTTCAGTATTTGTTTCAGCAGAAAAATACGACTGTCTACTGATTCGTGGTTTACGTAGATTGGTGCAATAACCCTGGTTTTGAGAGAGATTGGAAATTTCATTCTAAACATTTCTAAAACTTCTATTACTTTGTTCAGATTGAGGACATCCTCACAAACCTGGGTCTGTACGAGCACATGAACACTCGCGGCGCACAGCTGTCGGGAGGTCAGAGGAAGAGGCTGTCCATCGCGTTGGAGCTCATCAACAACCCTCTCATCATGTTCCTTGATGAGCCTACCACGTAAGTCAACTTCTTCTCTCGTAATCGCCACAAACTACACTTATTACTGAGAAATTGAGAATGACTCAGTAAGACTTGCCTAATGCCCATCAGTGCACTATAGAGGCCCGAATAACAGCAAGAAGTGCTATTGGGTAAACTAAACTACCTATATTATAAAGTGAAAATATTTGATTTTTTTTATGTTTGTTTGTAACCTTTCACGCTAAAACGGCTTATTGGATTTGACCATGACCTGGATTAGGACATAGGATACTTTTAATCCCGATATTACTACGAGATCGAGACGTATGCGGGTGAAACCGCGGGGTGCAGCTAGTACCTAATAAGCGCACTGTTCGATTGTACATTATTAGGCAATACCGTTTGTGTCGCTCGACGTGACAACAAACTAATGAAGTTATTTCATAAATTATCACAATGACCTACAAACAAAGCTTATGACGCATTTAATTCTTAGATTACTTTTTAATCTCTCTCCTGGCTCATGCTATCAGAAGTTCGTAAAAACATGTCGATTTGCGAAAATATCATATACTAGCAGCATTTCACTTGTGTCGGCGCTCCCGGAGTGCCACTGTTTTTTTTTCGATACCAGTATTAACCGTTCAAAGAACTTAAACCACCTTTCCTTGTTTCTTTCACATGCATACTCTTTTGGGCTAGTAATAAAATCATTTCATTAATTAACTTTCACCCCTGTGTGTTCGACATAATGATAGCTGCAATGTGCACAAACATTGGATGCACGTGACTATGACTATAAACTGTAATAGTATTATTGGGGTCACTCTGCTAAGTAAACAGATACAATATATACTGATGAGCTTGAAGGAAATGTTTGACATTCCTTAGATTCTCTTGTTCATCATAATTAGCCTATAATGTTCCCACTGCTGGGACACAGTCCTTCTCTCTTCGAGATGATTGTTCGTTCTGTGTTATCAGTTCAGGCTAATTCGCTGTCACACTACAAATATCTGTCGGTTTCTCGAAAGGGTAAGAATACGGAACTCGGTGGTACGCTTGTTTCATTAAATTGTAAGGTATGCAAATTAAGCTGATCCATGATCTCATATTTAGCAACTAGGTACTTGATAATTTGACCTTTTCAAGATTACATAGTTCAGAGTTTTTTTTTATGGCATCTCGCAGTTCAGCCTATGAGGTTGTCGTCCCGTCGCGTCGGTCGTCGGACTAGGGGCGTCCGTCGTCCGACCAGACAGGCTCGAGTTGGCGCCGCAGTGTTCCACGCGCGCCACTCTCGAGTAGGTGTGGCCATTGTGGAAATGGCCTTGTCTTCTTCTTCAATGGTCTTGTCTTCGAGGCCTGCCGGGGGAGCGGTGAAATGCTTATGCGAATCCCGCACCCCGGCCATAGGCAGAGGTGGAACACCGCGGTGGTTTTAGCCGGACGGGTAAGAGTCCGGCATGCTCCTATGTCATTCCCACGATGGAGGAAGGCCACGAGGATTTCCACCGCGCACCAAAACAAAAGGAGCGGACATGGTATGGGGCGTCGCGACGGGTCTCGACGGCGAGGACGGATGGGCGGCTGTCGGGACTTTTACTTTCTGAGAGTACTGGTGGCCTTACGCTTGGTGCTTACGCTGTAAAGTCAAAACAAACGAAAATTGACGACGTTTAATACGCTAGACCCCTCTATGCGTGTGCGACTGTGTGCGTGCATAGATATTATGTAATGACCACAATTTTCTCCCTCAATCAATAAATAAACAATGTTTTATACATAATAGTAAAAATTCAGTGTATGTATTATGATTATAACATATTATTCTGAATGGGTGTTTGGTGGTGTGCGCTATTAATTATTACCTATAATTCCGGGACATGTTCTATAAGGACTAGTATCGACCGAGGAATGATGTGAAATCCATCCTATATAACCACTGGATAGCGACTTTACTGCTACTATGAACTTAACTGTTGATTTACGAAAAGCTCTTTATTTTTTCCAGAGGTTTGGACAGCTCATCATGTTCGCAAGTTGTGCAGCTATGTCGGAACCTAGCGCACCAAGGTCGGACCATCGTGTGCACGGTACATCAGCCATCAGCCTCACTGTTCGCTTTGTTTGACCATGTGTACGTACTGGCGGCCGGCCGATGCATGTACCAGGGAACCACGAAGAATCTGGTGTCTTACCTAGAGCAGGGCGGGATACCCTGTCCCTTGTACCATAACCCTGCTGATTACAGTAAGTGTCAAGTGAAGTTTTGTAGCCTCTCATTCTCATGTTTTATTTACTCCTGGTACTCGAGTAATTTTAATGCTTCTCGATGTTTGAGACTATAAATAACTAGATTCATTCAATATTTACAACGGAAAGATAACTTACGTAAACAGAAAATAAATTCGTAATTTAATTTGAACCTTGGCCGTGGGTGGAAGTAAACAAATTAATTTCAATGTTGCTTGTTCAATTGAATTAAACAACAAAAACATTAGAGGAAGTTATTAATTATTCATACAATAAAAACAAATGACTGCATGAAATAAAATAATATTTGTCTCTGTTATCCGTAGTTATCGAGCTGTCCTGTGGTGAATACGGGCAAGACAAAATTGACCTGATGGCCAATAAATCTGAGAACGGTCGGGCGTTGGACTGGTTTGACGACTTCCAGACCATCCCCACGATGGAAGGACTCCGCAAGCTACTGCCACTCAGCGTCCTGAGAGACACAGAGCCCACAGGGGGTGACGAGGAAACCAATCAGTCCAACCAGCTTAAAGTACTCATGAAGAGAGGGTTTATGAAGGCTAGGAGAGATGCAGTAAGTGCTGTTTTCTTGGTCAAAGTGTTTTTTTGTAAAGTCAATTATATTGAGAAGCCTAATATCAGGTGCTAATTAATTTAAGGCGTTTTTAATGTCAAGCAGCTTGAGATTAAACTTAAGTATATAGAAACTGGACCTCTGTGTTAATTTCAATTAATGGGAACAACTTATCGCTATTCACTTCTGGGCAGAACGAGCCTTTGATGATTATGATTATATACATATAAAAATAAAGCCCTCTAGACCAAATTTCGGCCGCACTCTCGCTTCCCTCACTTTTATAGTCCGATGGAACGGCAATCCGACACGACCGGAGAGAGATCAGGCGCAGGATGTGCTTTCCGAGGCACGGCAGAAAAGAGAGTTGCTGAGATGGCGGTGTGATACAGGGGTATCAGCAACTCTCTTTTCATAGTGTACAAACTTAATGAAACATTGTTTCACTTTCAGACGATGACTCACCTGCGTTTGATCGTGAACGTGGTGGTGGGTATTATGTTGGGCAGTCTGTTCATCAACGCTGGTAACGAGGGTTCCCGCGTCTTGGAGAACTATAACTTACTGTTTGCCATCCTCATGCACCATATGATGTCTCCTATGATGTTAACCATTCTTACGTGTAAGTATACAATGTTGACTCTTCTGATTCTTAGGGAAGATGCGATTCTTCTCTGTTTTCTAAAAGGATTTACAAAAAGCAATAGAGTTTGTGAAGTACTCATTAAGAAGGATCCAAGTGATCTGCATAATCAAATCATTTTGACCTTAAATCACCTTCATCATTGCAGATGTAAGAATATATTTATGGTTAAGGTTCCTTCACAAAAACTGATAATATTTATATTGTTGCCTTTGTATATTTTCAGTTCCCAATGAGATGTCGATTTTATCTAAGGAGCACTTCAACAGATGGTACTCCTTGGGATCTTATTACATATCCATCACGATAGTCGATCTACCTGTATCGGTAAGTGCCTATCCACAACATCCTTTTGATAAAAGATCTGCTTATTTTAAAAGCTACTCAAAATGATGAGATAAATATCAAAGAAAATAGGGGAAGACGTACTGTTGGAAGGCCTCCCACAAGGTGGTCCGACGACCTTGTGAAGGCCGCAGGAACCTGTTGGATGCAGAACCGGTCGAAGTGGAGGTGCTTGGGGGAGGCCTATGTCCAGCAGTGAACGTCTTTCGGCTGACATGATGATACACCTATATATTTCGTTTATTGTGGATATAAAAGGACGCACAATCCATATATGAGTAACAATGACTTACAAACTAACGTAACGATAACTAATAACTCTGTGAGCTCAACACATGTTGGCACGTGACTCTGCACCCAGCTGTCCACTAATACTTGTATTTCTTATTTTCCAGATAGTGGGATGCGCGGTGTTCAGTGTGATAGTGTACACGATGTCCTCGCAACCTCTTGACATCGTCCGGTTCTCCATGTTCTTTGCCATCTCTCTCTACACCGTGTTAGTCGCGCAGAGCTTCGGCCTCATGATCGGTGCCGTCTTCAGTGTAGTTGTGAGTACCTATTCTTGTTCTTTATATGTTAGGAATAGCTCTCCCGAAATTTGGAAGCGAGGTTACATGCCAGGCCTTGTACCATTTTTTCCCCTGTTATATTCGAGTCTAAATTATAGATAATTATTTAGTCGAACATGATTAAATCTATATGCTTCTTTCAAGCGTGGTAATGCAATATTGGAATTATTGATCCTGAACAGTTTCTTATGATCTGGCTTATTTTATTGATCGATATTAAGCTTGCTGTACACATTTTACACCAAAACTAACCATAACCATTTCTTTTCCATCCAGAACGGCACATTCTTGGGCCCAACACTGTCAGTACCGATGATGATGTTCGCTGGTTTCGGAGTGACCCTCCGGGACCTGCCCAGCTACTTAAAATGGGGGTCCTATGTATCCTACCTGAGATATGGACTAGAAGGCTTCATCGGCGCTATCTACGGACTTGACAGGCCTATACTAGACTGCAATGAGGCCTTGTACTGCCATTACAAGTGAGTATATTATATTTTCTTTCCCATTTTTAGATTATTTTTATGCAGTCAACAGTGCAGTGTAATTTTGGATGATAATTTTAATTCAAAGAGACGCTATCACATCACGTATTTTTCTGGCAGTTGTTGTATTATCCGCCAAATTCCAACTAACCCCCAGATATGAAATGGTTCAAAAGTTAACTTATTAAACAAGAAAACTAAGCCTTTTTATCTTTATTATTATTTAAAGAGGATCTTAACCTAGACAAAACAATCATCTTTTCATACTACTATACAACTTAAAATTATCTTACCTACGCAAAATGCTAAAAATCGCGATTTTACTTAAAATTCTTCATTGTCAACAGACACCCTCGTACATTCCTCAACGAGGTGGCGCAGTCTCCTGACGAGTTCTGGTTCGACGTGATGGCGCTGTCCATCTTCGTGGTGACCCTCAGGATCACGGCCTTCTTCCTTCTAAAGTGGAAGCTGGATGCAGTGCGGTAAATGAGAGGAGGTGGGAGTTTACCGGTATATGGGAGTGTAAGTTATTCATGTGTTATCATCCTCATTCAAGCGCAGGGTATTTGGAAATATATTTGAAAAAAAAGACGTTTTTTTTATAAAAAGTATAGGAAGACGAATAATAGGTATATCTTTCTGTTTAGGAAGCTGATTAATAAAGTTGAGCGTAATGTGAAAAACAAGTGTTGAGGCACTAATTAAAATTAATAGTCGAACACCCTTTTTTGACTTCTGCATTGATTTCTGGCCTTTTAGAAGGTGAATAAATAAACAATAATTCAAAGTCTGGAAGTTCGCGGCTACACGGAATCACTTTGTGTTTGTTCAAGTTACAATTATTAATTTGCAGAAAGTTAAAAGTATCACACTCACATTCGATTTAGACCAAACAAATTTAGTACAAAAAAAAAAACCCTGCAAGTGCCTAATCGCTAAAAAGACATTTCTAAATATGTTTTTTTTATAAATCAAGGATATTGTAGGCAAGAAGCATGCAAGCATCTAAAGTAAGAAGCATTTACCTTTAAAATTGTAGATACTATTTTCATTGACGAAAGTTTCATATACTTAAACTAAGATTTAAATATAATTTAAGGGTCCAAAGGTAACAAAACTGTGATAAGTTTCCAAAATATTTTGTTTGATTTCAGGACATCAGTTCTTTGATACCTTATTACTTTTTTTCTTTCGTACAAAATATGTTTCTCTCGTAAAGTTGTATTATGTTTATTTCTTCTCAACTTCCGTAACTATGCAACCAATGTCGACAAAATTCAAGGCTGTGAGGTCTAAGAAGAGCAAGTATGACGTTCAAAAACAAAAAAATAAGTGCCTTTAGCTTATTTTAAGGACATTTATTTGTATACGTCAAAACTGGGGGAAAATTATGTTTAAAACCACATTTTGATACCAAGTATATTAAATAATAATGAGATCTTAATCATACTACCTACCTTTTAATTTTGTTGCTGTTAATCACTAAACTAGTGAGAAGCAAAGTAAAACAATAAAATATGCTTGTAATCAAAATGTTTGCCAATCAGCCTTCTTAATTAATATAGGGTAACATAGGCCTGCACCGTGATTGCGTAACACACTAATTATCTACTAATCACATTCTGAATAATTTTGAAGGACATGTTAATCCATTGCTTCATATGTGCGGATCATTTGTCTGCTCAACAACGTAAACAACGCAATGAATGTTATTGAACTGTCAAAACGAAAGCCATTCGTACTGTTATTGTGTTACGCAATTACCCCGTTGATTTCTGGAATTTAAATCAACAACAACATCAACTGCTGTGATTGGTTGACTGAATAATGAACAGCCAATCGCATCACTTGACTTGCCTTTGATTTTGACGCGTCGATAATTTTCGATCCAGAAACTGGCCGTTAGTGGATAATTATAATTGTTGTATGACATGATCACATGATATCGTACCTACCTGTTAGGACACATAATGTACACAAATGTTTGTGGTATAGGAAACGCCAACGTTTGCGGCAGCCGCGGTCGTAAAAAGTGGGAGCGAGATGACATACGAGACTGTAGAAAGTTTTTAAACATTCGCCGTCCTATTCGCACGATTTATGACCGCGTCTGTCACGAGTTGGCGTTGGCGTTTATTATGTAGTAAACTTGCCTATGTTAGTTGCTCAATTAGGTATTTATTTGTAACTAGAAGTAGATCTATAAACCTATAGGCTGTACTGAACTATTATAATTATGTAGGTAGATAGAAAACTAAAATTATATGGTGATAATTTTGTAAATATGTCTTTTGTAACATTAAAATTTTTAATTTTGGTATCTAAGCGTGTTTTGTTTTATTATGATACCTACAGTTACTGCCCGGATGCAACTTTAACAAAATTGCATGTTATACCTACCTACTTATTTATATCCCAAAAGAAAAATCTCAAAGAATGAATGACGACCAAAAGAAAAGCGCGGCTCAATTGTGTCTGATCTATTTATTTTTTATAAAAAACATCACATAAGAAATACACCAGAACAACCACAATTTGTTTTGTAAATAATATGAGTATTATTAGATACCTACCATCACCAGTTTACCTACTATACAACGTGGCGCTACAATGGCGACATTAAATTTAACACACGGGTAGGAATAATCGCCAGTACTTAATTATAAAAAAAATTAAGCTATTGCCTGCGCCGCTCGCCGACATAGGGCTCTCTAACTCCTTCAATTCGCCACTATTTCCACGATACCTATTCGTGTTAATTTCATTGCGTAAAGCCAGCAAATGACTCCGTACAGGTTGGCTCCAAGATGCTTTTTTAGAAAATTGAAAATAAATCAATTAATAATGAATTAAAATATGTTCATAAAACGAAAACGCGAAATCGTATATGTAGGTACGTATCTTAAAATAATGTCGCCATTAAAGCGACACGCTGTATACCTACAACACCATATGGTGTGGTAGGTATACAATGACTCCTGACTTCAATCTGAGTAGGTAGCTACTTCATTCAAAAAAGCCCTCTTCAAAAATATTTATTTGGTTTCTAAGTAAGAGAGAGAGTAACTAGAATAAACAGCTATAGGTATAAGGGCTAACTTTTTTTGACCAATTTTTTCCTCATCCCTTTCTGTCCCCAAATGTAGTCGATAAGGTACCACTGCGCATAGTAGCAGATTGTTAATACAACATGAAAAGATATATATACAGCGACCAATAAGGTGTTACTAGCCGTTGAGAGGAACGCGTACACTGCCTTACCCCTGAGAAGATCCACGTACACCCTGCAAAAGAAAATGTACAGTTCTAGAGGACAGTATCTGGACTCTGGGACTCTACCTCTTACTTGTTCTTTTACCTCTACAATGGCGAGATATTATTGTTGCGCGCCACAATTAATGCCTGGTACATGGTGACATTAGTTACCACTAGCGCCATCTAGTATCGAGTAGCAGAACTAGTTGAGTCACGATCGTTCTAGAAAATTCGATACTAGAACTTTGTAGAACTTTCTCGAACTATCGACACCTAGTCGGTCGGGGCCGGTATGTACTCGAACATTCTAGATGTTTCTACAATGGAAGGTTCTAGAACTATCTGCGGCACTATATAAGGCCGGGATGCGCGACGACCGACACAGTTTGGATAAAGCGACAAGAGCGAAAACATCTAAGCGATCTTCAAGTGCGAATTAAGAGTGATCAGTAGTGTAATTGTGTTTTAATAATTAGTCTGTTTGAGCTGTAATTAGTGTTGTAAAATAAATTGTTATTTTTGGTTATTAAATCGGCAGTTTTATTGTCACGAACCCGAAGCTCGTAACAATTGGTGTCAGAAGCAAGGATTATGCCGGTTTTACCCAAAGACGACACGGAGGGTACCCGTACCCGGAGTCGACGCCAGCAGGAGACGGACCAGAGGCGATTTGGTGGAGCTACGCCACAGAGGTCGGAAGGCCAGCTACCGACCACGGAGGCCGGCCCGTCCACAGCTGCTCCAGCATCATCAGCACCAGATTTGGCTGCTCTGATGATGATGCTGCAGGAGCAGGCCCGCCGACAGGAGGAACAAGCTCGCCGACAGGAGGAACAAGCTCGCCGACAGGAGGAACAGCTCCAGCGGGATAAGGAGGAACAGGCCCGTCGGTTGGAAGAACAGCTGCTGCGTGACAGGGAGGAACAGGCTCGTCGACAGGAGGAACAGGCTCGTCGACAGGAGGAACAGGCTCGTCGGTTGGAAGAACAGCTCCAACGTGACAAGGAGGAGCAGGCGCGCCGCCAGGAAGAGCAGATGCTCCTTATGAAGGACCTTCACGCTACTTTCGGGAAAGACATGAAGGAGGTGAAGGATAAGGTTGCTCAACATGACAACCGCCTGTCGGAAGCTGAAACCCGAATCGACCAAGTAAATAATCGGGTTGACAACGTGATGGCTGACGTGAAGCTAACCGTGATGGCTGACGTGAAGAAAACGCTGGATTACCTCAAACTTGGGGATGGAATCGCAGCTCCCGTAGCTACAACACCTTCGCTACGTGGATTCAAAGTGCCACCGTTCGACGGTACTTCTTCCTGGTCGGCCTACAAAATCCAGTTTGAGGCTGTCATGAAGGCGAACGGGTGGAATAAAAGTCAGGCCATGACTGCCCTCACCCTAGGCCTGCGCGACCAGGCCTTAACCGTTCTGGAAGCTCTCGGTAAGGAAGTGACTTACGAGCAGCTCCTTGAGGCATTGGAGTCTCGGTATGGTGACGCTCACCTGGAACACGTGTTTCGTGCGCAGCTCAAGGATCGCGTACAACGCAGTAACGAAAACCTGCAGCAGTGGGCCCTTGAAGTGGAGAAGCTGGTTCGCAAAGCTTACCAGTCTGTACCTGCCCTTATTGATGGAAACCTGGTGCAGGCATTCATCGACGGCATCCGCGACCTTGAAGTGAGAGTTGCTGTGAGGCTCGGTCACCACGGGACGCTTAAGGACGCCTTGGCCCATGCACTGGAGGTGGAAGCTGTGCGGCAGGATCATCGTTCCCATCGCGTCAGGGAGGTTGCAGCGGCTACAGTTCGCGACCGCAACAAAGGATACAGCCCTAGGTGCTACGGCTGTGGGGAAAGGGGCCACCTTCGATCCAGTTGCCCTAAGCGAACTGCAGAAAGAGAAGACGGCCGATCTCCAGAGGGCAGTGCGGCTAACAGCACCGCCCAGCACCAGCAGCAGGGAAACGAGTAATAGCCAGGACTGCGGGGCGGGTGCTGGCTGATGTTCAAAGAGCCCCAAGGGTTTCGATCACACAAACCCATGACGGGAACAGCCTAATCATCAAGGGCGAGGTCAACGGAACGCCGTGTAAGCTGACCATAGACACTGGAGCCTCTCGCACGGTTGTCAGTTCCCAACTAATAAGACGGTCCCTTGGGGACTCCGCATACAACCGAGAACGCATTAATTTGGTAACAGCCACCGGTCAGCGCATACCCGTCTATGGAGAGAAGAAGATGGAATTGAAGCTAGGCAACAGAATCTACCTGCATAATGTCATCGTGGCTGATATAATGGACGATTGCATCCTGGGCCTTGACTTTATGAGGAAGAATTGTTGCGAGATTGACGTCAAGCAAGGCGTTTTGAAATTTGGACAAGAGGAACTTTTCGTGGAAGGGGCGTTACCAGGGAATGTGTACAGCCTTAAGAAGATTGTTCTTCCGCCGAGATCAGAAACGATCGTGCCGGTTAGTCTTCCTCGGAATCCTGGGCAAACACATCGTTGTGTTTTCGTGGAAAGGGTAGACAATGACCTTCCATGGAAAGTGGCACGAACTTTGGTCAGAGCCACCGACATCTCTGGGGTACGTGTGCTGAACCTTTGTGATCAGCAACAGATTATAGAAAAAGGCACACTAGTCGGTACTTGCGAGGAAGTGGATTGGTTGCGTCGATGCCAATATCTATCGACTGGGACCCTCAGCAAGGATGCACAAACGAAAGTGACCACACTTTTAGACGACTGCCGCAGCGCTCTGTCCCAAAATGAAATGGTCAAGGCGAAGAAGATGTTACTCAAGTATGCCGATGTTTTCTCGTCAAACGATGCTGACATCGGGAAGACTGGCTTAGTTCAACACAAAATAAACACAGGAGAAGAACTACCTATCCGTCAGCGGCCAAGGAGATTTTTTTTTTAATAATAATAATAATAATTTATTTAGGTCCTTTTACAAAGTAATACAAACTTATAAATACTTAGTAGTACCACGTTCTTAACTGATTGGCTTAAATACTTATTTAATAAAAGCTACTCTAATTTACACATTTTAATCACTTATAAAAAAAATACTTTGGTACTGACGTTTTAACTTGTGGCGATCCGCCTGAACTAGGTTAATAAAAACCTGTGTTTCAGGCCATCCCCAGACTAAGCGATCAGCATATTTTTGTCCATAGTTAATTTATTTATTGAAATAATGCTATCTTAAAGTACTAAATACAAACTAAAAAATTTCAATTCAATATCTACATAACTACTGAAGTACTTCTAGAAGTCTTTCTGTGTCTGTGTAATCAAGGTTACCCAAATATTCGCATATTTTCAGACTACAATGTTTGTAACTGGCATTATAAATATTAAGTATCCTATTGAGCTTATTATATAAATGGGGTCCTAAAAAGACATAAAAACGGTTTACAAAAGCATGTCTAGTTAGAGGCTTTATGCAGACCAAATCCTTCCTTCTCTTGTCAGAAGGTACTGGCTTATAAGCGAGTTCAACGTGCTGGTGTAATACGATGTGCAGTATAAATAATTGTCGTACTGTTAGCACCTCACATGCAATGTACAGCTGGTGTGTAGGAAATCTGAAAGGCCTAAAGGTGGCAACCTTTAGAATTGATCTTTGAGCGCGTTCTAGAGGGAGTAAAATGGACTTTGCAGCACCACCCCAAGAAGTTATGCAATATGTAAGTACAGATTGGCACAAAGCCAAATATACCTGTTTAATTAATTTAAAGTCAGCAATGTGACGTAAATTCTTAAAGATATATATGAGTTTACGAACTCGAGTACATTGCAAATCAATGTGTTTACGGAAATTTAGATTTGTGTCAATTGTGACACCTAAATATTTCACGTAATCGGCTTTAGCTAGAGTAGGACACGAACAAGCAGCGTCAGCGTCTGGCGTACAGTTATGAGCATAAATGGTAAGGTTAGTAAGCGGTATATTAGTGTTTTTCATTCTAAATAGAATATATTTGGTTTTATCGGTATTAATTGTTAGTAGATTCATACGTAGCCAATTTGATACAATGTTAAGGCCACTCTGCGCATATTTATAGACCTCCTCTCGTGACTTAGCCGAGAATATTAGGGCTGTGTCATCTGCATATGACATTATTAAACCATCTGGTAATTTCAGGTTGCACAGTTCATTTATGTATACTAAAAACAACGTTGGTCCTAAAATACTTCCTTGTGGAATGCCGTAGCCGCTGTTTTTAAGTTCTGAACTTTTATATTGACCGAGTTTTACACTCTGATATCGATTGCTAAGATAATCAGAAAAAAGTAGGAGTTGTGTTCCTCTTATCCCAAGTGTTTCAAGCTTGTGCAATAATTTAGAGCAAGAAATTGTGTCGAAAGCCTTGGCAAGATCCAGGAAAATTCCCATGCAATGTAAGCCATTATCCAGATTTGTAGTAATATAATTTGTCAATTTGTGAACTGCTTGGCAGGTTGATCTTTTTTGTCTAAAACCGAATTGATTATCTGAAAGTAATTTGTTATCCTCTAGATATTTTATTAACCTATTATTTATAATTCTTTCCAAAATTTTTGAAAGGCCTGTTAAGACGGAAATGGGTCTGTAGTTATTAACGCAGTACTTGTCCCCAGATTTGAATACCGGGGTGACCAATGCTTTTTTAAGTAGGCTAGGAAAAACTCCCTTTGACAGACATAGCTGAAAAATATGTGTTAAAGGTTGAGCAAGTAGGTATTTAAATTTCTTAAGGATCCTATTTGGTATATTATCCCACCCGACTGCACAGTCATCTTTTAACCCGGAAATAATTCCTAAAACTTCATCGACGTCGGTATCTAATAAAACAAAAGAATTAACCGGATTTACAGTTTCAATAGTTTGGTGTTGGCAAGAGAGAATTCTAGTTCCAGGTGTTTTGTCAGCCAATTTTTTACCGACGTTAACAAAAAAATTATTTACTTTATCTGCTGCTCTAGATGGGCTAATATCTGTTGATAGTAAATCAAGTGGAGGTTCGGAGTTTTTTGCGCTAAATGTATTTTTTCTTATAAATTTCCAGACTCGTTTACTATTTTTTCCTGCTGATTGAAGCTCATATTTATCATGTTGGATTTTGATTTTCTTCAGGAGGTTATTACAGAAGTTCCTATATCTTTTGTACGTTGTGCTAAGTACCTCGTTGTCAGGTGCGAGTTTAGATTTTTGGTGCAATTTGTCCCTATGTCTAATACAGCGGACGAGACCTGGTGTGATCCAGGGTTTAACATTACTATATTTCTTAGGCATTGTTGTAGTACAAGTGTTTTTAATTATTGCATGTTGCAGTGAGCCTATAAAGTATTTTAGGGAAGTATTTGCGTCGCATGAGTTGTAAACTGGGTCAAGATTTATGCTGCGTATGTCATTTTCAAGTTTTGCCATATTGACTTTGGTATAGCTGCGCACGCAGTTTTTTCTGGGTAATGATATTTGTAATGTTAGTAAAATTGCATTATGATCAGTTAGCGAAGAATTAGTAATGAACGTTTTTGTTGGCTTTTTTGTTTTCAAAATAATATGATCTAAGCATGACCCACTTTGATGCGTGGGGTAATGATATGCTGGCAATAGTCCGTGATATGAGCAGATGTTCAGGTAATTATGTGCATGATTATCGATTTTCCCGGAAACAATGTTAATATTTATGTCGCCTGTTAGTATAATGTTTTTGAAATTAGACAGCTTTTTTAGAAGTGTGTCAAGAGATTCTAAAAATCGGTCAATATCTTGTGAGGGAGGTCTGTAAACAGCCATTACCACTATATCGGGGCTAATTTCAATGATCAAGCAATTACTATGCTGAACTATCGGTTCCTCTACTGTTGCTTTCAGATTTTCCTTAATATAAAGTACTAAGCCATCATTCTGATTTATGTGTCGATTTGTTTTGTGGGAAGAATAACCATCCAGGGGTGGTAAATTGAGTGTCTGATTGGACAACCAACATTCTGTCAGGACAATTATATCACAGCTTATACCAAGATTTTGTAACAACACTTCAAAACCGTTCATGTTTTTGTTTATGCTGCGAATATTTTGGGTGAGCAAAGTTAATGTTTTGTCCATAGCGGGGATAAAATGTTTACAGTCTTCAACATTACAGATTTTAGTCTCAGACACAGAAAAACTGTCTAGGTCACAAATCAAATTTTCGGTCATAATTATAGTAACTATATAAGATATAAAGATACAACTGTTACAGTGCTTAAAAAGATATGAAAACTGTGGCGCTCTTAGGCGCCTTCATAATCTATAGAGTTTATATAGTTTTCCTCTGCGAACTTGCGTGCCGGGCAACTAGCATCACCAGTTTTATGGTCACTTTTACGCTTGAAGCGATTGCACGTCGCACATTTGGGGGGAGTGTTTTTATTGCTGCAGTCTTTAAAGGAATGACCAATCTCACCACAGTGGTTACATGTTGTGCTAGTTTCTCGGCAATACTTGGCTGCATGTCCGAATTGCTGACAATTGAAGCACCTGGTGACTATTGTGAAATCTCTGACGGGGCAAGACGTCCAATTGATGAAGATTCGTCCTTGTTCAATAAGAATTCTCCTGATATTAGCTGGTAATTCTAGAATATAATTACAGGTGCTCAGATCTTTTTTACCTGATTTATGGCTTAATTTCATTGTAGCTAAGACGGACTCACGGGTTGTGTTCGGCAGCTTCTCAGAGAGGTTTTGCTCGAAAATACACTCAAATACCTCTTGTTCAGATAGGGCTACTGGAACACCAATAACGGCAACCCTAGGACGGCGCTTTGTTGGTTCTTCCACGGTAAGGCCTGATGATAGTAGTTTCTCAGACTTCCGCAATTTTTCTATGTCTTCTCTATTGTCCGTACTGATGATGACCCCTCCGTTTCTCACTTTTCGAACGCTACGA
Organism: Oligia fasciuncula; assembly: GCA_963082905.1. Taxonomy (NCBI): domain Eukaryota; kingdom Metazoa; phylum Arthropoda; class Insecta; order Lepidoptera; family Noctuidae; genus Oligia; species Oligia fasciuncula. The sequence continues at coordinate 5,261,293 of OY720395.1, read as the reverse complement.
ACATGAAGTTTGAGTTCCTCGGGAGAGATGATTTCCTGGACGAGTGACTTCGTGTCGTCGCTGGTTTTAGATTTATCGCTATGGTAAATAGCAACGGAGCTTAAATTTGCAGGGCGGATGTATTTGTCGGCGCCCTTCTTGACCATACTAGCAAAGGAAGTAGTTTCTACGGGCTTCATTTTACTCTCTACGACTTCTTTGAATTGCCGTAGTGAATTCGCAACGCCCTGCTTCTCTTTTAGGTGTTCGATAGTCGTGTACGCCTGAGTAGTTTTATGTTTCAAGGACTGATACAGGACAGCCATCTGAGATGTCCCACTAGTCACCTTACGACATAAATTGGTCACACGGATCTTCTGTTCGGCGTTCATTTTTCCCTCCGCTACTATACTACACACTTCGCTCAAGATGGTATCTATCGTGCTCATCCATTTCTGAATTTCCGACGTGGGTATCACTTCAGGGGGTAAGACATCTTGCGTGGGTGCTGGTGGAGTTGGGGGTGTGGGCTTGTCACGTTCAGTTGGAGTCGGCGGAGGACTTCGCCCCAGCAATTGGCTGCGGCCAAATGGGCTAGCTCCTGAACTAGCCATATCCAGCACTAACACTATTCTATAGGATTTAGTTCATTGCATGCAATGAAAACGTACGTCAGAGTTTCTATTAACTCGCGACACTCTTTCGTTTTAATGCTTACACTGCTTATTTAATTTCAATAACAATTTAGTAATTATTTATAACACATGATAAGCAAAACAAAAAGCACGTCCGCTTAGACAAGCGATCGATCGCGCATGAATTGCCGGTAGCACGTGAAAAGGAAGTGGAAACCATGATTGAGGGAATGGTGAAGGATGGTGTCATTGAACCTTCATCTAGTCCATGGTGTTCACCTGTAGTGCTGGTAAGAAAGAAGGACGGCAGCATGCGGTTTTGTGTTGACTATCGTCGTCTGAACGACGTTACAAAGAAGGACAGCTATCCTTTGCCAAGAATTGATGACACGCTGGACATGCTTACTGGAGTAAAGTGGTTTAGCACGCTGGACCTGAAAAGTGGCTACTGGCAAGTCGAAATTGACCCTAAGGACAAGGAGAAAACTGCATTCTCGACAGGAAAGGGTCTGTGGCAATTTAAAGTTATGCCGTTTGGATTGTGCAATGCTCCGGCAACTTTTGAAAGGTTGATGGAACTTGTACTTACTGGACTAATTGGCGATGCCTGTTTGGTCTACTTGGATGACATCATCATCGTAGGCCGCACGTTTGAAGAACATCTTCAAAACCTGGAACGCGTGCTCATGAAGATCCAGAGTGCCAACCTCAAGTTAAGTCCCAAGAAGTGTTCACTATTCAAACGACAGGTTAGCTTTTTGGGATATGTAGTGTCTGAAGAAGGTATCCGCACGGATCCAGAGAAAATCGCCGCTGTCAAGGATTGGCCAGTTCCAAAAGACAAGACGCAGGTCAGAGCATTTTTGGGTTTGTGCTCCTATTATCGGCGATTTGTCAAGAACTTTGCAGACATAGCCAAACCCCTGCATAAGCTAACCGAAGAGAAGCGACATTTCTGCTGGGATAAAAGTTGCGACATCGCATTCCAGGAGCTAAAGGACCGTCTGTGCAAAACACCTATTTTGGGGTACCCTGATGCGGGCAAGGAATTTATAATTGACACAGACGCAAGTGACATAGGACTTGGCGGTGTGTTGTCTCAACGGAACGGTGATCAAGAGGTTGTGATAGCGTACTTCAGCAAGTCGTTGTCAAAGCCGGAAAAGAACTATTGTGTCACGAGACGGGAATTGCTTGCTGTGGTAAAGTCATTGCAGCATTTTAGCAAATATCTTCTGGGGCGGAAATTCCACGTACGAACTGACCATGCTGCACTGAAATGGCTATTGCAGTTCAAAAATCCAGAAGGACAAGTTGCGAGATGGATTGAGCTACTGCAGGAATACGACTTTGTGGTCGAACATCGCAGCGGGAAATCACATGGCAACGCAGATGCATTGTCAAGAAGACCTTGTCCTGAAGACTGCAAGCATTGTACTAGGCAAGAAAGTAAAGAAGTCGTACCTGTGAGGATGCTCAAGACAGACCTCAGCAACGAGTGGAAGGAAAGCCTACAACGTGCACAGCAGGAAGATTCGGACATCAAGCCGATTCTGGAGTGGATGAAGGCCAGAGCTCCTAAGCCCAGGTGGAGTGACGTCTCAGCGATGAGTTCGATCACAAAAAGCTATTGGGCCCAATGGGACAGCTTGGTGATTCAGGATGGAGTCCTGTGCCGTAAATGGGAAAATGCTCGGGGAGACAGCTGTCATTTGCAAATGGTTGTCCCTAAAGCTCAAGTACCGGATGTTCTACAGCTGTACCATAATGGTTGTTCAGGAGGTCATCTGGGAGTAAAACGGACTCTACTGAAGATTCGAGAACGGTTTTACTGGGTCCACTGTCGGGACGATGTCGAGGACTGGTGTCGCAAATGTACAAGTTGTGCAGCTGTAAAGGGACCTCAGACTCGCAGTAGAGGTGCATTGAAATTGTACAATGTTGGTGCACCATGGGAGAGGATAGCCCTTGACGTTGCGGGGCCGTTTCCGGAAAGTGAAAGTGGCAACAAGTATTTCATGGTTGTGATGGATTACTTCACCAAGTGGCCGGAAGTCTTCGCCATTCCAAATCAAGAAGCTTCGACAGTTGCAGATAAATTAGTTCATGAAGTCTTCTGTCGTTTTGGAGTACCTTTAGAGATTCACAGTGATCAAGGAAGGAATTTTGAGTCACAAATATTCCAGGAAACTTGTCGAGTTATGGGTACTCATAAAACCAGAACAACTTCTTACCACCCACAGTCGGATGGAATGGTGGAACGATTTAATCAGACATTGGAGAGGTACCTAGCCAAAGTTGTGGAAAATCGGCAACGAGATTGGGACAAGCACATACAACCGTTTTTGTTGTCATATCGAAGCGCTGTTCACGAAAGTACATCGGTGACACCAGCTTTCGCAAACTTTGGAAGAGAATTACGGCTGCCTGCAGACCTGATCACCGGAATACCACCTGATGCCCCACGCAGTATAACCGATTATGCGAATGACTTGCGGAACAAAATGAATGACATTTATGAGCACGTCAGACAATCGGGCCAGCAAATGTCTGAAAAGATGAAAACCCGTTATGACCGCAAAATGAACAATAAAGGGTTCGACGAAGGTTCACTAGTGTGGTTGCACAATCCAGTCCGCAGCAAAGGGAAATCTCCTAAGCTTCAAGCTAAATGGGACGGACCGTACCGGATTGTGACAAAGATCAATGACGTAACCTACCGGATACAGAAAGGTGCAAGAGGTACTCCTAAGATCGTCCATGTGGACCGACTGGCGCGTTATTATGGGGTTGATAATGCTCGGGACGAGCATGTCTTAGGAGGGGGCAGTGTTGCGCGCCACAATTAATGCCTGGTACATGGTGACATTAGTTACCACTAGCGCCATCTAGTATCGAGTAGCAGAACTAGTTGAGTCACGATCGTTCTAGAAAATTCGATACTAGAACTTTGTAGAACTTTCTCGAACTATCGACACCTAGTCGGTCGGGGCCGGTATGTACTCGAACATTCTAGATGTTTCTACAATGGAAGGTTCTAGAACTATCTGCGGCACTATATAAGGCCGGGATGCGCGACGACCGACACAGTTTGGATAAAGCGACAAGAGCGAAAACATCTAAGCGATCTTCAAGTGCGAATTAAGAGTGATCAGTAGTGTAATTGTGTTTTAATAATTAGTCTGTTTGAGCTGTAATTAGTGTTGTAAAATAAATTGTTATTTTTGGTTATTAAATCGGCAGTTTTATTGTCACGAACCCGAAGCTCGTAACATTATTGATAGTTACTAAAAACTGAAAAATATCGAAAATTATGTAAACTGGACTGAGAACACAAATCTTCAGAACGAGAATATTTTATTGCCGTAAGTTCTAGGTGATGTGAATTCGATTGTCAACACGTAAATAATGACACACAATGGACATGGACAAAATTAACCAAATCAAAATCGTTTATTTACATAAAACGTGGTAGGTACAAAAGATGTTACTTACATAAAATTTCAGTGCAAAGACACATTCCGCCAAGTAATGATGTCATGCAAATATTTAAAATAGATACTGTAGGTATGTTGTAACATACAGTAATACGTAGACGAAAAAAAAAAGGTTTTAGTTAAATCCCCGTTAATCCGCATGTTTGCGAGAGGCAACTATTCATCATCATCATCATCAACATCATTTCAGCCGAAAAACGTCCATTGCTGGACATAGGTCTCTCCCAAGCACCTCCACTTCGACCGGTTTTGTGCTTCTCGCCTTCAACGGGTTCCTGCGGCAACTATTAATTTGTCAAAAATACATATAACCAAACTATTTCGTCATGGCCTTGGTATACCTAGTACGTCACTGCAGTTAACTAAAGAATTAATTAAGAAAAAAATACCAAATACTTACATAAGACAATATGCAGATGCTAATCCCAGCATCAGAACAAGCCTAGGCTTCAAACTGTCAGGCCTCCTTCGAGGGGTGAGCAGTAAGTCAACGATGACTGTCGCCATAGATATTGTATGCAAAGAATGCTGTGCCCAGTAGGGTACGTACTCAAACACACGAGGGGGCGCTATTATATGGGCATGAGACTTGAACAGCATCCAGAATGTCACGTCTGCGAACTGTAAATAATTTATAGCTAAGTATCATGAGTGAGCGAGCACAGGCTCGCTCCAGTAAAAAAAAAGCAAAGCAAAGCACAGGCTTTCGATTCCCGACGCCCAGGGCGTCTCCTGCTGCGACTGCGTGAGCGCAAAGATTGCCTCTCCCTCACGCGCTCCGCCTCCTCCTTCGCGAGCATTACTGCTTCGCAGAAGGAGGTGCCTAACGCGCGGTGCGTACCTGTTTGTTTTCAAAAGAACTTAGGTAAGTAGTTAATACTTAGTTTCACAAGCTGTCTTATCCTTAACTAGCTTCAAACCACGACTTCGTCCGCGTGAAATTCTTGTTCCCCCGACCCCGTCGTATCGCACCGTCTGCCTACGCTATTACTTCATTTTCACTTAGCGTTTTTCAGACGTTTTTTTCTTTTTGCTCTGCTACTAAAGGTTCTAGCGTGATGGTAAAATAGTAGTCTTCCTCAGAAATTGGGTTAACAAAGGCAAAAATAATTGATCATAAGTTCCAGAGATTAGCGCGTTCAAACAAACGAACAAACTCCTTCACTTTATTATTAGTAAGAATAGTATAGATTAAAAAAACTAGAAAAATAATTCTGCTATGAACGCAAACTGTAGTTCAATTTCAATAGCCTGCCTAGCCTTTTGCTAACTAAGTATGTTGGGGTCGGCTTCCAGTCTAGTATTTTACATGGAGCGACTGCCTATCTGACCTCCAGAACTGAGTTACTGGGTAATACGATACCACTTGGTAAGACTGGTTGTCAGACTTTCGGACTTCTGACTACTATACCCGTAACGACTGTCAAAGATCCACGAATGCCAGCCGGGACCGAGGCACGGAGGGGTCTCGGTATGTAAAGATCCACAGACCAACCGCGGCAAGCGTAGCTTAACCTGATCGATCGACCTGTGCGGCTGTTATTATTTAGCTACGGGCCCCTCAAAGTAATAAAGAATATCAACTTATAGGTAATCCAGTCAGCCTGTAATATTTGCGCAAAAAATTAGACAAATTGCAGAGTCCACAAGCAAGGTAAGCTAAGGCTATAAAAAGTTATAAAAAGTTTAAAACTTCTTCTTCTCCAATCATTCAACAAAGACTACAAAAGCTTTGCAGGAGACTCCACAACTATAGCTCATGCAGTCTTTACGAGTACTGGTAGGATTCGCAATTGTTGTGGCACCCATGAAAAGAGATGGAAAGCCCAGTCACCTCTTACAAGGCCCATTCCGCTTATTTCTAAGCACTTAAGGCATTATAAGTGTTACCTAGATTTGTTTCAAGGCAAGCAGAGTTATTAGTTCTATAGACTAAGTTCAACTAGCAATTATGTACATATATAGTCAACGCACATACATAGCAACTGTTTCAAATTGCAGTAGTTTATTTCGAAAGAAGTTAGAAAGAACGCTAAGCGAAAACTGAGTGATAGCTAGCCCGGGCACGTGATGTAACGCGACGGGGTGGGGCGGGGGAACAAGAAATTTGGAGATCAGTCATATTGGGTCCAAAAACGGAGTGATAGCTAGCCCAGGCAGGTGATGTAACGCGACGGGGTGGGGCGGGGGAACAAGAAATTTGGAGATCAGTCATATTGGGTCCAAAAACGGAGTGATAGCTAGCCCGGGCAGGTGATGTAACGCGACGGGGTGGGGCGGGGGAACAAGAAATTTGGAGATCAGTCATATTGGGTCCAAAAACGGAGTGATAGCTAGCCCGGGCAGGTGATGTAACGCGACGGGTGGGGCGGGGGAACAAGAAATTTGGAGATCAGTCATATTGGGTCCAAAATCCAAAATGGCCGGCCAACGAAAAAAAGGAACCAAGTAGTACCTATAATTAAGTAAAGTACCTAAGTTGGGGATGTCCACCCAAGCATTTTCACTAAGGCACAAGATCTACGACCGTAGGTGCAAGATGGGAGGTGCGCCATTGTTTAGGGAGAATTGGAGAGACACCACATACACACCGGAGGGTCAGTGTCTTCCATGAAGCCCCACTTGTGGGGGTTGTCCTTGCTGCGGCCTATGTACTTGGGTACAGTAGCAGGCGCAATAGTAAAAAATTATAAGGAGAATTTCCCTGAACAGGTTAGCACTTTTTTTTTAGCTGGCATCTTTTGGTTTTGGTCCAAACTTTGTATGAAACGTGACAGGTCTCCTTTCATGCGGACGAAATCGCGGGCAGATAGCCGAAGCTAGTTGAATTATAAATGGGACTCACAGTCGTGACCGGCATCAAGATGGAGGTCATGACGACATCTCGGAGTACCCTCAGAGTTTCCACATGAGGAGGCTCTTCACCACGCTTTTCACACCAGTCGCAGTATAGGCAGAGGGGCAGGTATGCCAGTGCTACTATCTGAAATTAATATGTTACAATGATAATTATAATAGAAAACCCATAGAACTAACGAAGCGCAAGGAAATAAAATTTTGTGTCACTGACTCTGGCATTGGTAGGGCCACCATCAGGGATTTTAATTTTGTTAACACAAAAAAATTGTCGCTAATTAGTCGAAATTTGTCGCCAAATATCAGAATCTGGCGGTCACTGGTTCAAAAGATATAAGTGTTTATAGGCCGATCTGGAGAGAGTCTCCCCAGCGGGGCTACATTTATATCTCAAAAACTAGGGCACCTAGCGAAGATCTGTTTTTTTCTCCTATATTTTGTCACCAATTAGTCGGAATCAGTCGCAAAGTCACAAATTGAAGTTTTTTCGTGAACTCTTCGATCTAGCTCTTGGACTATACCTTACTAATTGAACTCATTATATCTCCTAAACTAAGATCCGATTAAATCTATGACTTGGCGACTGATTCCACTATCGGTCAAGAGATGGCGCTGACATAAAACTGCAATATTCTACACCGCCGTACACAGTGTTAAAATTTTCTGACGAATATAGGCCTCGCCGATGAAAAATTAAAAACATGATGGTACGGAACCCTCGGTGCACAAGTCTGACTCGCTCTTGACCGATTTTTTTAACTACAATATATCTATGACTACAATACTGTATACAAACAGTACGATAACATAATGTCAGGGCCAAAAAGATAATATACCAAACTTGTTTTTTAGAGTACAAAACATTGAGATACTCGTAGGTACTGGTTTTGGTCTCATGGTTTACCTTCCTACATAGACAGAATTGGTTAGTAACAACATTCAACTTGTAGAAAGAATAAAACATATTTACATTGAACAAGCACGTAATGAGTTTCCACCGGATGCGGCTGTACGCCCTAACGAGAGGATCTTCGTCTCCTGTCACATCAATATTCAGGGTCACCACTGCAGTCACCACAAGAAGTACAAACGCCAAACTATACCACACCAGCCTTATATTTAACAAAGAGTACCCCTTAATCTTCACGAATTTGATCTTTAATGACTGATCAGGCATTTTATATGTACCAGTGAACCAGTGAGTAACCAGTTTTTATTTGACAAATTAGTTTATTCAAAGCGATTTACTAGAGTGTACTTATGCGCGTCCGCGTATTGAGCGAGTTGTAAGCACACTGACGTTATATTCGTATTTTAGTATAATATGGATATGCTATGTAATCTACCAATGCATTTACAAATTATTAAGGATTAGGTGTGATAGTAGATAATTATTTTGTTTTTTTTTAACATTGCTTTCGTGTCTTATCTTGTAAATATTTGTACAAAATACAGATTAATCATATAGGTACTTAAAATCTGAATTGTAAGTAATCTAACTTGTGTTAAAGAATAATAAAATAATATTATATTAAAATGATTAAAGCCGTTGGTCGCAGTTGTGATTTGTAGATCTTTGACAGTCATTACGGGTAGTCAGAAACCCAAAGTCTGACAGCCAGTCTTACCTCCTCCACAACCTACTTACAGGCGTAACTGGGCTGTGGAGGTCAAATAGGCAGTCACTCCATGTAAAATACAACCTTCCGGCAATCCGGTTTATGTGAAATAAAATATTTTGAACTCCGACTTCTTTATCTTTGTCCTATCGATGTTTTTGTTGTGTGCATGCACATGATTTTTGATAAATTGTCGAAGTAAGCTGCCTAGCGACTTGCCTCATTGGGACTGCACATCTATTAATCTCGATCATAGAGACTGTCAGTTACGTTATAACAAAACATAAACTTAACATCACGCCTTTTTTGCCCAAAAAGGTAAGCAGAGTTGTATAGTGCATTTACATGTTGCCGGTCCTTACATAGTATAAACAAAGTCGCCGAAATGGGTTGCAGTTTCAACTTTTTTTTATGACCTACTTAGGTATGCAGATGCATATTAGACAAAACCATAGAACTTTTGCATCCATAATTTTCTACATGTTCTTTAGATTGTGTTATCTAAAGGCGCGTACGCACGTACGAACAAAAACATGGTGAACACGAACATCGAACACTTTGTTCGCACGTGCGTACCACTAACGAACATAACCTGTGTTCGTCAAAAATGTTCGAGGCGATCCATTATGTTCGTGTTCACCATGTTTTGTTCGTACGTGCGTACGCGCCTTAAGGCGTATCAAGTAATTAATTACCAGTACACTATATCATTTGATATGCGCACCTGACGTGGTACTTCTGGGTGACGTGAGACGTCACACTGATGATATCTCTAAAGTTTTATACGGGTGCTGTATATAAAACTTGTGTCGTTGGGAGTTGGGATCATTGATATGAAATGTGTTAATACATTAAAAAAATGGCATATTACAGTTTTGCCTTTTAATATATTTTTAAATTCTAATTTTGAAATCAGGGTGAGCGATTTTTTCCATTCATTGTACAAAAGTCGTTAAAACAAAAAAAAAACGTTATTTCAAAAACTTTTTATCGGGGGGCACGGTAGTGCCCCCGCCAAGTCGAGCGCGAAGCAAACACTGCCGTACCCCTTTACTGGAACCATTTCGCCGCATTTTCAGGCCCCTATTTGAGAACCTCTGGATAAGACCAGAACACAGAAATTTTCGTCATCCAGTAAGCTATAATCACATACTTAAATAATTCAAAATTTTAAGTCTGTGGGTTATTTAGTTCCGAAGTTAAGCGAAAGCAAAGTTTCGCATTTATGACACTCACTCACTCACTCATCATCAAAATAGAACTAGTACTTCCCATAAACTCAGAGTGCTGAAATTTGGTACAGAGAGGGTTTAATGGCCACATAAAGGGAAAACTATAAAAATTAGGATAATCGAAGATCTGGAGTACCTGGTGACCCTGATTAGAAAACACAAGAGCCCAACCAAACTATTAGAGAGCAGGTTTTAAAAATGAAATGAAGAAGTTTGCATTGACATGTTACTCCAGTACAACATTTAGATATTCATATCAACCAGGCGCAGCTATTATAGTTTAAAGGATGATAATGTACAGACCAAATGAGATTTTATACAGTTTTATTTGCATTCTAAGACACTCAAGTAATGTCGGTTTAGCTTAAGTGATAAGAATAACATTACTCCTCATCATAATTTCAGCTAGAAGAAGTCTACTGCTGGATATAGGCCTAGGATTCCGCCGGCGACCTTCACCAGGTCATCAGTACACCTTGTGATAGGCCTTCCAATGGTACGTCTTCCGGTACGCTTTTGCCACTCCAGAAACTTTCGGGCATCTGTTCTGCAAGCATTGTGCCCTACCCACTGCCACACGTACACATAGAACGTCCGTTTTTACAGGATCCTTTTTATCGGATCTTATCTGGTCTCTTTTTATTGGATCCTGAACACTGTATTGTGTGTGAACTCGCTCATACAACTACATACGCCGTCAAATAACGGACCTGTACAACGGATCGCTATATGTACGCGCCCTTAGTTTGTCAATTCTTCGGGCTATGACGGTTACCTTGGTTCTCCCACGGATGTCTTCATTTCTGATTCGATCACGTAGGGAAAGAAGCATAGACTTCTCCATTGCCCTTTGAATGAATTTCAGCCTTTTAATGAGGCCCATTGTGAACATTACTAACTAACGGATAATCATAGCGCCTACTCATTTATTGGGAGTAAAAACGCCAGAATATTTTAAATAGAAGCGTTTTACCTTACAATAAAACGCATATTAATTTACTTACCTTATTCGAAGCTTATTTAATTGAGATAGGCCCTACGTTTCCCGCCTTTTACGTTTGTATATATCTATCTCTTTCTAGCACGTCACTTCCGCTTGGCAGTGGTAGGGAGGCTCGCTAAGCGAGACTCGCCATTTTGATTTCATTGAGTCTTAATTACCAGGCAGAGCTTGTTCATAAGCTTCGAATAAGGTAAGTAAATTAATATGCGTTTTATTGTAAGGTAAAACGCTTCTATTAATTTGACTTGACCGTTATTCGAAGCTTATTTAATTGAGACGTGTTTGTTATCGCCTGGTGGAAGTGACGAAGACGCCAATGTGAGCATTAATAAAATAAAAATGGGTATAATTAATAGAAAGTATATATTTGATCCAAACAAAAACACCTCTTAAGGAATAATAATACTTAATAAAATCAGAAACTTAATACATAATTTCTAATCAACTGGATTAAATAAAGCTGTTACAGAGAGACTGCTTACAGAGGGTCTAACCTCACGTTTATAAAATTTGCAAAAAGTATTTTGCGATCGCCAGTTACCCCTAGCAAGAATCTCCTCAAGAGGATAATTATCGACCCAATTTTTGGAGGCCACAGCTGACCTAAAACTCCCAGGAGATGCCTTAATACCGGCTTCTACTAATAGGGACTTGATCCAGCCTGCAATTAGGGTTTTCGATGCAGGTTTAGGTTCACCTCTAATGTTAATAAACAAATTGCTACAATTTGCGGCATTTCTACGATCCTCAAGAAGCGAGATCGTATGCTTAGCCCAGTAAACCGGGTCTAAGTTTTTGATATCTACATTAGAAATTAACCTCCACCCAGATTGTCTATAATCTACAGAATCAGTTTTCGATCCGAAAACCGGCCAAAACACTAATACATCATTTTGATTAGAAAAATTATTAGAATCAACTCTGAGCAAAGTCAAATCGTGGATTCTTCTCCCGGAACATAGGAGAAGTAGAGCAGCTGTATGTCTCTGCACTTGAAAAATATTATTTTCATCAATGCGCTTACCCTCTAAGAAACTAGCGAGGTCGTTTATGTTCCAAACCGGGGGCTTAACATGGGTGACCGGTTTATGTAATGCTATAGATTTTAGAACATGTTTTACCAAGACATTTGAGCTTAACTGTCCGGATGATTCGGGGTTGCAAAGGGTTGCGACCACAGATTTGTGTAACAGAATGGAATTGTACGACAAATTATTAATTAAATGGAGATCAGATAAAAATCTAGCCAAATCGCTTGCTATTGGAGTTGAGGGGTTAACCTGGTGCGTTTCGCACCAAACTAGCCATCTCTTCCAAGCAACGCTATAAACTTTACGTGTTGAGGGACGCCATGACTTTTCAAGAAGTTCTAATTGACTACTATTCCAGGTTGTTAGCATCCCAGACCCCCCCACATTTCCACACTTCCAGAGTCATGTTGTGGACGTTCGGTGGTGGTAGTCCTGTTGTCGTGTCGATCAGGACTTTGTCTAGGTGATATAGCGTAAATGGGGCTGCTAGGGCGCGCAATTTGATGTCGGGTCGCCAAAAAACTCGTTCCCATCGTGGAACTACTAGTAGGTACGTTCCCTGTGCTTGATTTAGATAACCTAGGACCTTGGGAATCAGAAAGGGTGGAGGGAACACCCACGCTAGGTTGTAATTCCACATCTGGGAGAACGCGTCGTGAAACAGGGCTTGTTCGTCGTTTTGGTCTAAGGACACGTAATTCGTCACTACGTGAGCTCGGTTGGACGCAAATAGGTCGATCAGGGGAACTCCCCATTTGGAGAATATTTTGTTCGTGCATTCTGCAGACAGATGCCACTCTGGAGTTACGCGAAACCTCGACAAGTGATCCGCGTGGCCGTTGTATATACCTGGTATGTAAAAGATGTTCATGTGAATTTGATAGTTCTCCGTTATTTGGAAAACTTTGTAAGTTAAGTCCAAAAGAGGAGCCGACTTGGTGCCGCCCTCGTGACGGAGGTATGCGACTGCAGACTTGTTGTCGCTCTGAATCAAAACTGTCTTGTGTCTCAGGAGCCGACAATGATCTTCCAAAACTTTTAGGATTGCTAACATTTCCTTTTGGTTGCAATGAAGATCTTTCTCGGCTTCTGACCACAGACCCGATAGAGAGAGATTGTCCAGGCGAGCTCCCCAAGCGATGTCCGACGCATCTGTTGTGAGGAAATGAGAAGGAGGCGGCATGTGTATGGCCGATGGAAGATGACAATTCTGGCGCCACCACATCAGATTGTCTATGGCAGCACGAGGTAAGGTGTGTAGTAACCTGTGCTCCGACTTCAAGATTTCGTTTAGTAGGTGTAGAAGCGCTCGAAAGTTCAGTCTTCCTTTCGGAACTGCAAAGCTGGCAAAATTGAGTAGACCAACTAGGCTCTGGAGCTCCGTGGGCGTTGTACTTTGTTTCCACAGCAAATGGCAGATTTTGTCTGAAAGTCCCGGAATTTTTTCCTCGGGAAGGCGCTTTCGATTCGTCCATGGATCCCAATGAATTCCCAGAAACACTAGGCTTTTCGACGGTGTGATTATCGACTTTTTGTAATTGATCAGCCAACCCAACGCTTCCAGAGTGTCGAGCACAATTTTCGCATGACTCCGAAGCTTGTCTTCGTCCTGGTGAGCGATCAAGAAATCGTCTAGATAGACTATTATCCTGATACCTCGTTGCCTGAGTGTCTGGGCTATCCAATTTGTAAGCGCAGCAAAGGTCTTGGGCGCTGTGCTCAGGCCAAAAGGTAAGCATGTCATTTCTAGCAATTCGTTGCGATAAATTAAGCGCAGAAACCTTCTGTGGCTGCGAGCCACAGGCAAATGAAAATACGCCTGCGAGAGGTCGATTTTGCATAGCCAATCCTGTGGTTGTAGGAAATCGGGGATACGATATGCATTTATCAGCTTGAATCGATCCGTTAAGATGTAACAATTCAGGGCTTTTAAATTGAATATTGGTCGAGTTGAGCCGTCGCCTTTGGGGACGAGAAACATCGATGACAGGAAGCTTGGCGAAACAATAGCTCGCTCTAGAACTCCCTGTTCTATCATTTTGTTTATGACAGATGTCATTAAGGCAGATTCTGGAACCTCTATGTTGGTTCCGACAACGCTTGGGTAAACAAGCGGTGGCTTCTGGCAAAAGGGTATGCGATACCCTGTTATTATTTTTAGAATGAAATTTGGTGCATTCATTTGTTCCCATTGGTCTCGAAACTGTAGGAGACGGCCCGCTCTGAACGAGTCAATACTTACGTCGTTTGTTGTCGTTATTCTGCTGGGGAGGCGATGACGCACGTCTTCGCCCGTACCTTGGCTGATTATTTTTCTTAGCATTCGATCGGCCTCGAAAGCTATTGCGATTATTCGGTGCGACCGAATTATATTGAGCAGCATGACCATGAGCGTTACAGCCCCCTTGCGGAGGTGGGTTACTGCTGCTGCAACCACCTTGCGTAGGTGGGTTACTGCTAGCACATTGCGAATGTGCATTACTGTGTTGGCAAGCCTGAACTGTACGAGCAAAGTCCTGCGAGGACTTACTATAAGGCCTTGACCCCTGCGAGGGGCCACGAAACTTTTTTGCATCCACCTGCGAGGCAGAAGACGTATTAGCCTTTTGCAATGGCCAAAAACATTTTCTTACGCCGCCAGCTTTTTCTATAGCAGCAGTAAACTTCTCTGCGTTGAACAGGTTGGTACATGTCGGTGGAATTTTCTTTAAGCTGGCCTTCATCAAGGGGTCCTTTGCCTGTTTAATGACACAGTCTCTCCGCATTTGGAGAATCTCAGCACGATGACCACAAACGATCTGTAATAAGTCTGAAGAACACTTACTAAAGTCCCCTGTGGAAAAAAGGTCGTTTACCTTTTGAAGAAGAGTGTCAGAATTTAGTGAGTCACTATTCCTTGCCCATAGTAACAGTTCTTGAAAAGTTCCTTGCAAAACCTCCCTTTGTTTGAGCACACACATGGTCAAGGCTGCGAAAGCCTTATCAGCATACACGAGGTGACGAGGCGACTCATATACCTTAACTTCCTCATTAATTTCGATGTCTGTATAACCCGGCGAGTGATTGTACAATTTTTGGGTCTCAGAATACCTAATTTCATTCCAGTCACTTTTATCTAAATGTTGGAAATCACATAGCAACTTCAAATAATTCTCGGAAGTCTTAGGCATCGCAGGCTCCTTCAGCTTTGTTTCAAAAGTTAAAGTAAATTCTTGATCACCATGTGCACTAACATAATTAGGTTCAGCATCAAGCATTTGTTCGTAACGATTTTCACTAACATCGGACATAAGTGAGATTGTATCATAATCCAAATTGGTACTCACGTGTTGACCGTTGTCCTTGCAAATCATTTGCCGACGAAGGCTACGTACCTGCTTAGCTAATTTCCGAAACTTACGTTTGGAACGACGCTTGCGTTTGCCACCCTTATTATTTTTGCGGCGACTTCTCTTTGGATTGCCTCCGCTAGACGAGGAGCTACTACTGGAATTCGAGCTACTGGAACTCGAGCTACTAGAACTACTCGATCGAGCTCTCCGCTTCTGTGGCAAGGAAGGTCCTGGAAGAACATCACTTATCGCCCTATCGGCATTATCACACGAATTTTCCATATTGAATATCGAAAGATTACACTTTGTTCACTTTTTTAATTCGAATAAAACCGTTAGGGATTATTTTCACTTGTACACTTTTTAATTCAAATAAAAACCGTTAGCATTATTTTCACTTGTACACTTATTAATTCGAATAAAAACAGTTAGGATTATTTTCACTTGTAAACTTTTTTAAATAATAATATTTTAAGGCAGCTAAGTGTCGGCACTTCAGCACGACACGACCGATCACGGCGGGAAACAAGACGCCAATGAAATCAAAATGGCGAGTCTCGCTTAGCGAGCCTCCCTACCACTGCCAAGCGGAAGTGACGTGCTAGAAAGAGATAGATATATACAAACGTAAAAGGCGGGAAACGTAGGGCCTATCTCAATTAAATAAGCTTCGAATAACGGTCAAGTCAAATTAATAAGCAAAGTTCCATTGTTAAGTTGCTCTATAATTTATTTTTGCTTGGTGTTATTGTTTATTGCTTCCAAAATCTTATGCAATAAGTGTTTAATATTTCTTCATCAAACGTAAGTATTTTATTATTGTTTGGAGAAAAGCTATTATTATTCTGTCTACCAGTATCTTCAGTCACAAATAGTCTGTATTAAGGTCATTTAAATAGGTCGGTAGCCTATTAAAACTTTACCTAACATTCTGATAACAAAACTTTTTAAATGTTACATATTAACTTAGGCCATTAACATCGTTATTTCTAGTACCTATTTCATATTTTTAGGGAAGTTATGGTTGGTTTGGTAATTAAATTCTTAGAATAGTTAATTAGGATTGTTTCAGTGTAAACGAAAAATATTTACAGTTTGAATTCTCAGAAGAGAAGACAAAACTAGTGAAGGATGAAGAATCACTTAGTAATATAGGTCATAAAAGGTCTTCCTTAGACTAGAATATTGTGTAGTATTCTTCCTTCTCAATGTGATAAGAAATGAAAAAAACCGGGCAAGAGCGAGTCGGACTCGCGCACCGAGGGTTTCGTACCATCATGTTTTTAAATTTTCATCGGCAAGGCCTATATTCATCAGAGAATTTTAACACTGTGCACTGCGGTGTAGAATATTGAAGTTTTATGTCACCGCCATCACCGACTGTTGTTGATGATTTCTTACCCTGGGATATCTTTCTGTCTGGTTTAACAATAACCCATTTCGTCGGAAAGCAAAGCTTATATAAAAAACTCTATTTTCGAAATAAAGCAGAACGCTTTGAAATCCGACATCCATAAGTCCCCATACCTTCACAAGATATATGCACTCATCGTGCGTAGTAAATTTAAAATCCGATCATCCTCAACATCGTAACAGTAACAGGAACTTATCTTAAAACAACATGGCCCGAATATTAATTACGCGCAGAACAACACGCGCCAACACCAAATCACTAAATAAATTTAAGTGATTCCTAGTAATTATTATTTACTAATGAATAAATCACAATATTTAACGTGACATTGTTTCCACAAGTCCGGGTGCCACGCGTCCTGTGATAACTATCTGCTCCACACCGAACTAAACGGGTTATCACCCGTTCCAAACCCGTTATCACCCGTTTAATCCTAACTGATAGGTACTGATTTGATCACTGCTCTATATAGTACTGCGACCAAACCTTGACCAAATGAATCACGCGGTTTAACTGTAAATTAATTTTTGAAGTACTTATGAAACAATTAAGTTAAGGTTACAAGGCAAGGCAGAAGTGGGTGTGAAAAAGTTTTTTTTAATATTGATGATAACAATGACAAATGTGAGTATTCTATTTCTATTCTATGATAAAAGTAGGCATGACAGCGTGGTCGGGAATAATACTAATTTTGTGACAGAAAATAAATCCTATAATGGTATGTTATTCCTTCCTATTGTATGAAAACATTGTGTCGTCATCATCTTTTCCATTCCACGGCCTCTTAATTCGGCCAATCGTAGTTTACGAGTTTTTCGATCTCTTCCAAGTTGCATGACACTTTGACATATTATCTACAATCTAGCTCTAAACTTACCTTGTAAACCTCTAGTTTCAATTCTGGAAATTCTGAAAAAACTTTACGGTAAAGTTGTATCTAATACTCCTATTTCAAACCATTTTTTTCAAATGTGGCTTAGGGCACAGATAATATTATACGTACTCTACGTATCTACCTAGGCGTTTTTAAATCGACGACAGACTGTTAACGAAAACAATAGTGAGGTAACCCGCACTCAGATGACAGCACTAACTGACGGGGTCCGCTAGGGCCGATGCCTGCCAGTGTCGCGGGTTGTTCGAAAGAGATACCGTGGCCCCTGGCACAGGCAACTGAAGGAACACGGGTGGGTTTTAGTCAGTAATAGTCTGACACTCCCTTCCGCTCCGCCTAGAGCGGGAGGGGTCATTTAATGATTTCCCACCCAAAAAAAAAATTAACCTTGTCTAAGTATAGGATATACCTAAGTATAGTATAATAATATTAATAACCGCAATTATAAAAATTATGTTTCAGTGCGATTAGTAGAACAGCTTAGCCGCCGTTCTATCAAATGCCGTTGAAATCAGTGCTAGTGAAATACCTCTGTGTAGGTAATTGGTAGACGCTTTTCACACGTGTACAACATTTAGTTTTTCTTTGATAAACCCGCACGTAACTGAGCTCACAGGGTCATCAAAGCTTCATTAACGTTAGATACGAACGTTTGTTTATAATAGGTTATTATCACATCTTAATGGTCTAGGATCATGCAGCTACGGATATTTGTGCTCGTGTTACGAACGTCAATCATTACATTATCGCCGGTTTATGTATATATATATAAAGGACTTGATAATCTATATGGACGAGGGAGAGTGGTGATGAAATGGACAACACTAATGCTTATAGGGCACGAGGGATAACGGTGATGAAGTGAACCAGGGCCCGATCTTTGGGACAGCCGAATTGAGCGGCGGCAAAATTGAGGGCACCGGGCGATTGTACAGCGTCCTTATACTTTTCTCACTACGAGAGAAAAATCTTACGAAAATTACCATGCATATCAAACCGACCAATAAAGTATTTCAAATGGTTTCTTTTAAAAAATTGCTATTTTTGCGGCTGTAAATTTTTAGACGGACCAACATATTTTAAAGTGCTATCCATACTATCCATGGGATACTAATATTATAAATTCGAAAGTAACTCTGTCTGTCTGTCTGTATGTTACCTTTTCACGCCGAAACCACTGAACAGATTTCGATAAAATTTGGCAGAGAGATAGATTGCATCACGAGATTCGACACTTATGCGGGTGAAACCGGGGGGGCGCTTCTAGTCTTCTATATACAGGTGGTCCAAATACAGACGTCAATAAAAAAATTAAAAGCCTCATACCTAGGGATATCCGAAAATGCCCCATGTATGTTCCGCGATTTTTGATAGTATATAAGATTTTTGAATTGAGAATTTGAGATAAGGAGTTAGTGTAAAGGGCGGCGAATGTATGTTTTGCCCGGAGCGGCTAAATATGTAGCTAGATTGGGCCCTGAAGTAGACAACACTAATACTATTTAAGGTTTTCTAACTGTTGAAATCTGTCTTCCCAACGAGAGCATGTTGTTGACTCTACAGTCAGAAATTGCTTTCCTGTCATGAGTTCAAAGCTACAAAGCGTATACTTCAAGGCGTACAAATTAAAGACTTCTAAGACAGATGTGAGAAATAAACCTTCGTTTCTTTCTTTATTTCTCCTTTTCCAAATTAGGGTTTGTCTAACTAACGGGAGCATTTTAGTCTAATCACAATTCCTTTTACATCCTTACGAAATGGAGGCGTGAATAACTCAACAAATCTGAACGTTTAGAAAAAGAACTTGATGATGAACTCTCTGCCAGCAAAGCAAGAGTGAACAGGCATCTTCTGGATACGGTCGTTCTATAATAAACCTCATCCATCGCTTTCCATCAGGCGTGATCGAGGTCAAGAGCAGGTCCAAAGAGCATTAAAAAAAAATTACGGCCGCTTATTGTACGCACTGATAAACGTGCATAAACGGAGACATACAGTTATCTGTTCATTTATCTGCTCATTTGCAATAATCACGAGAGCGAATGATGCTTAGCATTCTACCAGGAAATGATAACCGGGTGAAGTTCACCTTCAAAAGACTAAACAATTGTGACATTAACGGAATTAAAAACTTTGCAGCGGTGTTTGTGCTTTCAGAAACATCTAGTATTAGAGCAGAGAGTTTGAAGTGTACCTAATATACCGGTGTAATCAGATATGCACACGAGAGATTTCAGCTTTGTCTGTGTGATGGCAGTGCACCTGTAATTTATTTATTTATTCATTATTTTTCAGGCGACGCAGACCCATATAAGTATATACTAAACATACATATTTTAATTATAAAATAGTACTTCACTTCACTAGCTTGTTCTTGTGCTGTTGTTGTGCACCACGTCCTGCGGCCAGAAGTCTTCTTCCATGACCTAATGCCTCTTGCATTACAAATGTCCATAGGCGGCGATTACCGTTAAGATTAGGTAGGCCTCCTTTATGATTGCCATTTAAAACATGGTAACCTCTTCCTTCTAATAATGGTAACCCTGTGTCCTAACGTAACCTATTCCAGTTTTCGTTCGGAAAACCGAATGCAACGATCGTGTATTCGCGCGACACTCGCTTATGGTACACTTTCTAAGACCTACCTATTACCTTTATCATCCAACATTACGCAGACAGCTTAGCGCCTGAATAGCTGCCCCGACCTAATTAGCCTTTATCAACGCGCGTTTCGCTATGCTCAGTCGACTTAAAATAAACATGTTTTGTACCTGTATCACTTTTGCGCTTTGAACGTCCCATAAACTAAGTAACAAGGATTACTATAATGCGGGCCATTCACGATCAAGTTCACCGTAAAGTTTGCAGCGGACTTGAAGCCGCGACCAGTAAACTTGACGGTGTATGGCTACAAATGCGGGCCACCCACGATCAAGTTCACCGTCAAGTTTGCAGCGGATTTGAAGCCGCGTCCAGTAAACTTGACGGTGTATGGCTACAAATGCGGGCCACCCACGATCAAGTTCACCGTCAAGTTTGCAGCGGATTTGAAGCCGCGACCAGTAAACTTGACGGTGTATGGCTACAAATGCGGGCCACTCACGATCAAGTTCACCGTCAAGTTTGCAGCGGATTTGAAGCCGCGTCCAGTAAACTTGACGGTGTATGGCTACTTTAACGAAGTTTGTAAGATCGCTCGTGGTCAGAGTTTCTCAGGACAGAGTTTGTCTCGTGGTCAGGCTTTAGAACGTTATTTTTTAAAATATGCCTGAGGCCCATGTCCACTGCACCGCTGGACATAGGTCCAGCAGTGCACTGTCTTTCGTCTTTCCGCATGGTTTTAATTTTAAATCCTTAATTAATTAAGAGTAACTCTAGCTAAAGAAATAAACATATTCCTTTATTGTTTACACAATACACACCAGTATGTCTCGACTACAAAGAACCATTAATTTTATACCGATTAGTTCGTAAGTACGGTAAATAAAGCACTAAGTACTTTATATACTAGAGAACTGCCGCATAATTGCAATTATTATGTTAAATATTCCTACTTCAGTGTTGGCAGACGTATTGTAAGGCGATGCAAAAATAACTTAATTGGCAGCGATAGTAAAATAATCGATAATTTTACTCCCTACGTAGACCGACGTACTTAAACAATGTGTTAATGAATAATAATTATTAATAAATAATATACAATGGTAACTGAATGAAAGGAAAGCACATTAGGAAAGTAGCTTGTTCAAAATCGTTTACTAAATCGATTTCTGTAATTTTAAAAACATAGGTAGGTATATGTATTTTTATCCCAAAAATAATATAACCTACGAAAATTACAGTCACAGTTTCGCTGTACAGGTCGAAATAAACCAAATTGGACTAAGATAGACCCTTACACGTGTGCGTGTGCGTGTGTAGATTCGTAATGTGACCACGTATTTTCACCCACAATCAGTATAGCTAGTTTATTAAAAAAAACAATGTTTTATACACAACTCGCTTCTACCCGCGACCTTGTCGGCGTTCGTGAATGGGTGACATTCTTTACATACCAAGACCCCTCTGTGCCGCGGAAAGCATCCCTCGATCTTTGACAACCGGTCTCAGTGTAACCGGCGACGTGTGTATTTGAGTACGCAGAGTACAGTGTCGGCGACATGCCGCGACACGTGTCGTGGCCTGTCGCCGACACGCATCGAGATCGACGGTTGCAATTGCCTCTGTCGTCGACGCATGTCGCTCGTGTGCATGCACACTTACCAAGGTGATCATGTTATCCAGTAACTGGATTGTGGGCGTCAGACAGGCAGCCTCTCCATGTAAAATACTGATATGCAGCTGGGAAAAAGCTAGGCAGATGATGACGTTGCATGACTCTACCAAAAGTTCGGGTTTATTTAGACTTCTTTTTCGATACGAAACCCACATTGCGACTACGATCAATAATTTTTTCCCGAAATAAACATTGGAACGTTCCAATTCGCCAAATTTTATCTCGGGCAAAGAACGTTCTTGTATCACATTGACAAGTCATGTTCGATGTTATTGATATTACGCGAAAAATATTGATAGTTTCATAGAAATAGGTATTGATGAGTTAAAGCTATGTTATTGTACTACGTTAACGATAAATAAGAGTACGTGTGACGGTAGATGTTTAGTTTTGCTTGAGTCCCTTCCAAACACGTGAAGCCTTTGATTTGACCCGCAACTTGACCCGCTAAACGACCCTCAACGTACCCCGGTCATTAATTAGCTCCAATAAAAACATATTTATATAATTTAATGGGGGCTTAGGTTTACGTAGTAGATTATCTTCGTATCGATTATTATAATTGTGTTTTTCTAACTGGCCTACTAAGAATTTGTTTTAAACATACAATAAATGCATGCGTGAAAGATGTGCTTAAACTGTTGTTACACTATTTTAGTGTGTTCGCACATTGAGTTTGTTTGGCGTAGTGTTGGTCGAACTTATGCAAGGCGTAAACGCAGCGTAGCAGGTTCGTAGCAGCAACGGCGTAGCATATGCCTAAAGGCGCGTAGCAACCCGTAGAGGCGCGTAGCAGTCGCGTAGAGGCGCATAGTAGTCGCGTAGAGGCGCGTAGCAGTCGCGTAGATGCAGCGTAGCAGCTCTTAGGCGCCGTGTTGAAGTCGCGCGAGGACTCGTAATTGCCGCGAGTACATTATCGTTGACTGCCAGACCACAGACACAATAGAAAATCTATTGTTCGCGGTCACCGGTGACCGCGCTGGCAGTCAATGCATTAACCGACTTCAAAAAAGGAGGAGGTATGTACACCGATTTTTTTTTACAAGCATAAGCACGGCAAGTTTATTAGCCGTACATTTAAAAAATATAATATAACATGTTAGAGTTGAAACCAGAAAAAAAAACACTAGGAAGTATACAGCCATTTTCTTACGCAAACGGTCGGTATTGCCGTGGCGTCAATCCCTCAATCCCATCGAGCACGCATGGAACATTAAAAAAAAAAAACATTATTTAATTTCGTAAAACATGAAACGTTATTTTCTCTTGCCTGTACCTACTTACCTGTTAAAAAGAGTAACCTAGATAAAGTGGATAAGACAGAGATTAAAACAGAAGTCGAACTAGCAGGGAATCGAGGAATGGGGTTGGAGGGGATCAAACCAGAAAAAATCGAAATTATAGGTATTTTCACAATCACTTTTTTCTGTCCTAAAGCTCATTCTTTCCCACTAGGTAAGTCCCAGCTGGTTATACACAACTCACAAGTATAATCAGCGTCTGTAAACAATACTATAAATAAGATTTTTTGATTTATTTTACAGCACTATTTATGTATCGCACTCGTGTTGATAAATACATACCCTCTCGCCCGAGGTTGCGTTGCACGTGACTTGGACTTATCGTTTATAACAAAGTTTAACTGCACATGCACACAAAATGAGTAGGTATTACATGGGCCGTGAAATCGCGTAGTAACTATATTCCAGTTCAAGACACTCGTTCCTCTACTGTGAAAGAAAGGATGCCTTACAGATGCTATTTTGTTACGGTATGTTTCAATCCTCAAATAACTCCTATTTTGGGATCTTAAAAATACGTAATAGTACGTAACTGCGACCCACTTGCTTATTCTAATCTAAACTAACCCCTTTGGTTGGGGTGACTTTTAATCGATCCTCAAACAACTCCTATTTTGGGATCTTCAAAATACGTAATAGTACGTAACTGCGAGTTGCGACCCATTTGCTTATAACAGTTCTAATCTAACCTAACCCATTTGGTTGGGGTGACTTTTAATCGATCCTCAAAAAACTCGTATTCGGGATCTTAAAAATACTTAATAGTACTTATGTAACTGCGACCGACTTGCATATAACAGTTCTAATCTAACCTAATCCATTTGGTCGGGGTCACCTAGCTTAGTTACCGCGACCAACTATGAGAAAAGCTTATAAAATTAAAAAGAGGTTCATTTATTTTAAAAATTTTCATCACTAAGTTTATGAGGTTCAGTTAAATATTTGGCTTTTTTTACAGGGTTTTGTGGGTGGGTTATATTTTTTTCCATTAAATAATGACAGTAGAAAACCTTAAAAAATAAATAGTACTCTCCACAAGTACAATTTTTTTCTGTGGATGCGAAAGTAGGCATATTCAAATGCACAACGTGCCTTAAGCCTGTACGAAATATTAGATAGTAAATGCACAAAATAATATACACAAAAATACTTCAATAACGATAATTTTATAATTAATTATACTGTCATAAAAATTATTGCCAGTTCAAATGTGTGCCGCGCATTATAAACCAACTAACATCATAAAAAAATATCTCTGGTTTGACATAATAAATAGTGATATCGTAAACATTAAAATCGACTATTCCACTAATGAACTTCTAGAAATTTCTTTGATCTCATTGCCTTTATCGTGTTTCTAAGCTTCTAGACTCTCTGTTAACAAAGCGTCCTCTTCACAGCCTCGAACCTAATGTGCAATCATTACACATATGTACAGCTAGTCACATTACATAGGCACGATAATCACTTATTCGCATTTTATGTATAGGATAGTTAATGTTATCGGTATGAAACGAGCCGCGGTTCTTGAATGTTCCCAGTACCTACTGTACTCTAACGCACTTGATAATGTGAAAAGTCAATGATTTAAGTACTTTGTAAGTACCTAATTTACTTTGTGATAGTTTACTTAGTGATTTACTTTATAGTTCTAAGGTGAATGGTTAAATACCAATTAGGACCAATGTTTTGTTAACATAATTTGTGACTTCAGTGAAGACCACAAATCAGACAAAATGTATAACTTGAAGGTGATTTGTATCGGGTTGGGAGATGATGTCACGTGTCTTCAAATTTTAAGACTCATTGTGCGATACAATGTCAGTTTCAAAGTTTGAGTAAACACAGTTTAAAAAACAATTAGCAAGTAATAAAATTGCTGTAAAAATAACAACACCTAATAAATAATCATTAACTTACAAATGTATACAAAAGGCCTTACATTGCCTTGCCGCTACATTATATTTAAAAGTCAAAATCAAAAAACATATTCAAATTAGGCTAAATCAGCACTTTTTGCGCGTGAAAATTTAATAAGAGAGTCCTTCAAAACGCCCACCCTTCACCACTTCCCAGTGCTTTAGCTGTCTGGGACGAAGTGGCGCAATAAACTCCCCGGCAGCACAGCCAAAACTGATCCCATGATATGCAATGACGTCACAGAAAATACTTTATAAGGCTTTTTCCTACAGTCATCCTTATCCGAGACTTCCCCATGACATGATGTAATTATTTTGTAATAACGCTTGCTTGTACTAATCTGACCACATGACATGACTATCTGACACAGCTACCTAATGTTTAAGTGAAGAATTTGATGTAAATGAAAATTACAAAAGGTCTATCCACAGTCCACACCACCGCACAATTGCGTAACATACTATCAATCTCAACCTGATTCATTTTGAAGGATATTGCTAATCCATTGCTTCATAATCAAAAAAATTGTCTGCTCAACAACGTAAATAACGCAATGAATGTTCTTGAACTGTCAAACTATAAGCCATTGCTGCTGATAGTGTGTTACGCGTCTTACGCAATTACCCCGCAGGGCCGTGCCCGCGACGTGACAGACCCGTGGCATACACTGGGCAAGTGGGCAGGCACTGGAGCCGGCTGGACCAGCGTGTATGAACGAGTTCTTATAAATAAAGTAGAGGCTATATGTGTAGCCCTACATTTAGTAAGACAGGCTATTATAATTGCACCAGGTGTCAAAATATGCCTCCCACTCATAAGGTCGTAAGGCTAAAAAAAACATTAATATCAGGAGAGAATTTTTTTTTACGTTAACGTATAAAAAAAGCTCTCCTGATATTAATGTTTTTTTAGCCTTACGACCTTATGCGTGGGAGGCATCGAAATATTTTAATATGGTGTTTATATTCTATAGAGTAAGTGCTATAATAAAAAAATAAAAATACGTAATAGTAAGGGTGGATCAGATGGTTGTGTGGTTGTGTGACATTGTAAAATAGGTGATAAGAGAAGTGTGCTGACGTGTTCGTCAGACTAATCTACATAGATTAACTGCACATGTATACACTTACGGCATTTACAATACTTGGAAAATTCTGAACATGAAATAAAAAGCCTCCCTTGCATCATCATGCGCTTAGTTCAATAAACCTCTTTGCACATGGGTCACTGTGGTTATTATTTAGACATTCTAATGTGTACTAAAATTAAACTGTTTTTGAAATAACGTAATATCACGTCTGTGATCCCGAAAGGTTAGGCAGAGGGGTACCTTATAGGTACACCCTCATTTCATCAATAGGGGGCTAGCCTACTGACAGGAACCAAGCACAAATCCAGATTTTACTAAACTATTAGAAATTAACTTGACTCTAAGCTGCTACTGAGAAATCCTTGATAGAATAACCCAATAACACTTTGCTCGACTTGGGAACCATCGAACCCAGGACCTTATGCTCAGCAGCAGCGCTTGCGACCACTACACCAACCACCATACTTTTTAAATATTTCTCATAAAATGATGCATGTGGAGTAATGGGGACCATCAAAACGACTTCATCATTTTAGCCGAACGACGTCCGCTGCTGGACATTAGGCCTCCCCCAAGCACCTCCACTTCGACCGATTTTGTGCTTCTCGCATCCAACGGGTTCCTGCGGCCTTCACAAGATAGTCGGTCCACCTTGTGGGAGGCCTTCCAACGCTACGTCTGCCTGTACGCGGTCGCCACTCCAGAACCTTTCAGCCCTATCGGCCATCTGTTCTGCGAGCAATGTGGGGCTGCCCACTGCCACTAAAGTTTGGCAATTCAATCCGGGCTATGTCGGTTACCTTGGTTCTCCTGCGGATCTCTTCATTTCTGATTCCATCATGCAGGGAAACTCCAATCAAAGCCCTCTCCATTGCCCTTTGGGTGACTTTTAGCCTTCTTATAAGGCCCATTGTGAGCGACCACGTTTCAGTGTCATAGGTCATCACTGGCAACACGCACTGGTCAAAGGACTTGCCTCAATTTTTTTTGTAAACACATGAATTATTAAAGATCAGAGGACATAGGAACAAGCAATTTAATTTACATCCAAAGGTACCTAACAACCTTATGAAAACCTACCTACTTATTTCACCAACTCACCAACGTCATAAACATGACAGAACGTTACCAAAGTAAATAAAACTAAGTTATGTAACTATTAAGAGGTCAGATAAATAGTTCTACGTAAAAATATAAATATTATGATTACGAAGAAAAATGAGCGGCCGTTATTAAAAATATTATTAAAATTAATTAGTTCAATGTTGCCTCCGCCCGATACGATACTGTTGGGAAACTATGATTAGTTCACTCAGTTAAATTATAATTGAGACAAAATAAAGGGTTTTTCAATCATTCGAACCCTGTATGTACTAAGTATTATTTTGAGTAAGTTTTATGTAAAATGTGTGTACGTTTGTAGTATGTGTTGTAAGTATTACTGTTGGAGTGTCCAAAGTGTACCTATACTATTTATTCTGTGCCAATACACCTGCACTTCTGAGGACCTAAAAACGCCACTGAAGCCGTGATTGTTCTTGCTACCTTATTTAAGCCCCACATTATTAAGGGCCACATTATTATGTTTACTTTTGCTTGTCAGCTGTGGGTATAAAAAAGTATACAAATTCAGAAATGAGGCCCTTGCTTTATCATACCTTTGTCATGCGTCTTACATCCAGAAAGACCGGTAATACCACTACGAAATGCGCACCCTGCATTTAAAAAGTCAGAGAACTACGGTACATTGCGTATGTATGTATAGGTGCTAATAATGTGGTTATAGCCAAACATGTTACAGTAAATTAATAACTAAAGTTAAGGCGAAAGCGCCAGGCTAGCCCGCGAAACACAATTTTTTAGGTTTTTTGCAATTTGCTGGTCAGTATTAAGTTGTACGTTGATTAAAATATGATTCGCGGTCGTAACAAATACGTATTTACAGAATTATAATCATTAAAGTCATCAACACAACTCTCTAAGACCATGTAATCCCCAAATGTCAAGATTTCATGAAATAGTCATTCATTAAATACTTCTGTAATATTCTATCTGTAATATTCTTAAAAGAAACCATAACTAGTGAACTTCATGAATATTGATGCAGTTGCTAGTAGCTGTGCTAACAATGTTAAATGTTTCCAACCAACTAAAACAATGAACAGGAAAACCTTTCAGAATAGCGGTCTATGGAAATTTACGCCATTATAACGCAGGGATTACGATGATTTTCTATTATAAAAGGTTATTTCCGGCGTCTGTTGGTGATATTACTTTCATCATTACCTCGATTTTTACATGGCCTTAATAAAACTAAAAAATTATGAAGATTTCCCTTGATTCTTTTACTCGTTAATTTGAGATCATCTTAGTCTCTTTCTTCATCATCATACTCCTGCGGCCTGTCCTTATTCTAAAATATTTGGGGTTAGTGCAACATGTCTTTTTCTTCCATACTTCTCTATTATAGCCATAAAATAAAAATATTTATTTGACACTAAGAATTACATGTTACAAAACAGTCATCATAAAATAAACACGACTGTATTGCCACAAAACCGACCCTAACCCCCAAACTAGGCCTGGACCTGTATTTTGGGGGTCAGGGTTCAGCCAGGGGTGCTAGGTATTTCAATCTAAAGCAGTCGTTATCTCGGTAGTCACTCCCTTTCTAACCACAGAGCATGTTTCTAACCATGTCATCATTCACAAAGTATATTGATCGTTACTTTGCTTTTCAAGCAAGCACCTACCTAATATAATTTTGATTAATTTCAGACGTATTTAAAGCAAATCCTCTTAGATCCTCCTTGAATAGGTAATAACCGTAAAAAAAAAAACAAAGCACCTAATACTAACACTGATATAAAGATAGCACGTGCGAACCGCGTGAGTCGAGCGAGTCGTTATCGCGGTGTTGCATGGTCATTGGTAACGATGGTAAGTAGGTCGCCACTACCTGCATCGGATCCGGCACCAATTTGCTGACCGGCATCGTAGTTACCTTTGACGATACCGCCATCGCCATTGGAAATAGGTAACCTAGAAGATGATAGTTTTGCAAAGTGATTTTGAGGATATCATATTGTTTTATGCGTGGTGGATTGCGGACCACTCCCTCTCACGGCGAGGTGGCCTGTGTCCCAGCAGTGGGAACATTATAGGCTGATTATGATACTGTTTAATGTCATTGATTAATTTAGTTATCCCAGTTGGTAATGACTAGTAAAGTCACAAATGTTTATAGTCGTTAAAACATCATTAGGTATTCATGATCATCATCTGCCTAGCCTTTTCCAAACTATGTTGGGGTCGGCTTCCATTCTAACCGGATGCAGCTGAATACCAGTATTTTACATGGAGCGACTGACCTCCACAACCCAGTTACTGGGTAATACGATACCCCTTGGTAAGACTGGTTGTCAGACTTTCGGGCTTCTGACTACCCGTAACGAATGTCAAAGATCCACGAATGACAGCCGGGACCAACAGCTTAACGTGCTTCCCGAGACACGAAGGGGTCTCGTTATGTAAAGATAGTCACCCATCCACAGACCAATCCTGGCAAGCGTAGCTTAATCTGATCGATCGACCTGTGCGGCTTTTATTATTTAGCCACGGGCCCCTCAAATTCATCAATATTCATGTCATGATAATCTGCTATATTTGCCGTAAGTACCTTTGAAAGGAAACGAGAGATGTCGTGGGAAACCCAGTTGGAACGAAGTTGCTTTCGCTGTATATTATGTTTCAAATAACAGGCATAATGAAATAAATTACTAAACAATGTTTCAGAATTGGATACTCGCACGCACTCATACACACAGAGACAGATAATAGAGAGAGAGAGAAAGACGCATGGAGGAAAATCGTTACGTAAGGAAAAAGCGTTAAGTATGACGTTTTTTCCTTACATGACAATTTCTACCAGTCAACTCTTACCGCAGGCATTTCGTGCCATAAAACAATTTTCAGTAGGCCATTTCCGCGGAAGGACAGACCCATTTAAACTGCTAACTTATTCGGTCTACATTTACCTAAACCTGTGTGATGTGATAATAATGTAGTAAGAGATTGATGTAGATTACTTCTAAAACAAAGCTCGCGACTGTATTTTTTAAAATAAACTTGATATCACACTAATATTATAAAGGCGAAAGTTTTTGAGTGTGGAACTTATATAACCACACTATTATTATAAAGGCAAAAGTTTGTGGTGTGTGTGTGTTTATATGTTTGTTACTTCTTCACGCTCAAACGGCTGGACCAATTTTGATAAAATTTCGTATGGAGGTAGCTAACACCCTGGATTAACAAATAGGCTACTTTTTATCCCGATATTCCCACGGCATCGACATTTACGCGGGTGAAACCGCGGGGCGCAGCTAGTTTCTTCATAATTATATCTCGCACTGATGATTTGTAATGCTAATGTTCCAGAATGTTTGGGTCATTTGTGGTTCTGATCTCACCGTATCTTGGTAGGTTGGTATCTACCGTTGTTTTGACACACAAGCATACAATTGTACCTAATCATCGCTACTCATCGCTGCGTGTATTGTGTATTCATCATAAACTACAAACAGAGTTGATGTAAGTATATTTCGTCAATCAATTTAAAATGATTGACGTTACCCAATAGGAGATATAAGTACCTAATCCTAATGATAGACAATAAATTTGTAATAGCTTCATTAAAGACTTGTATTGTTATTTGTCCCTCCAAATGTCCAACGATAAAAGACGAATTGTCTCTGCTCAGCCGGTCGATTCTATAAAAATCTCACCGTGAAAACTTAGAATAGGTGAAGTGAGTTTGTTTTTGCTAGGAATTGACAGCTCACTCCACGCTCACTTCACCTAAGTTTTCACGGTGAGATTTTTACAGAACAGCACCGCAGGTAGGATAATCACTTGTAGGCATACCAATTACTTTTATAACTCAATACGTTTCCATACATCGTGTGTATACATACACAAACACCTTCATTTATTCCAAGGCTGTTTAACTAATTCACAGCGCACCTTCTGTAGGTAAACGAATGGTGACAAACAAATATACGCACGTGGCTGTGACGTCACACCGCAGTTTCAACATGCCTAGGTGTAGGTAACTCATTGAGAAACCTACCTTTCTGACTCATTCTTAGATCGACTGCCGAAACAATGCCTACGACTGCCTTTTTAACTGCAACCTGGTTATTGGATTTTTCTACTTAAAAGGAATTTGTCACTATCTGCCCAGTCTGGATACTGTGCTCCGACTCTGTTACTGCGAAATACTCCAGACCTGTTTAGGGAGTAGGTACATGGGGTGATCAATGTACAGTCAACAAAGGAGTTAAGTATACAGGAGCGTCGGATATTGTTGAAGTTTACTAAGAAACCGATGGATATTCTCGAATAAAATTTTAGGTTATTAATAGAAAATAAACAGCTCATTTATTAAATAAAATTTCAGTCCAGAACATCCATCGGTTTCTTAGTAAACTTCAACTATATCCGACGCTCCTGTATACTTAACTCCTTTGTTGACTGTACCTACGTCCCTACCTACCCCTTTGGGGAAATGACCTACAGGCGTGAGGTTATGTGTGAGTTTACTTCATATTATGTAGATTATGCTAATGTTATGTATAAAGCTTATAACTGACAAGATATGCCTACGTTTTTTTTTAAAACATGACAGTGATATAAACAAAGTATCTACTAAAATGTTTACATTTTGATAAAGATTTGATAATTTAAAAATATTTTATGTAATTCAAAAAGATTAAGTTGAAGTACATATTGGTACATAATATTGGTTCTGCGATAAACATTTGCCTAGATAACCATCATTGTATTGTTAACACAATATTAATAATTATGACAAACAGTAGATTTTCCACTGCTGATAATTGTTTTATTACAGTTACCTACGTTTCCACGTTGGGGCACGGTTTCGATCGAATGTCTGTGAGTTCATAAAAGTATTAGATGTATTGACAAAGTGTTAATGACGCGATTCACAGGCGTCACTTCGATTCAAATCATGCAGTCAATGGCTGTAGTTTAAATGAACAAAATTTCCTTGTCTTGATTTACATGACACTAATTTATACTGGTTTATATTTATTTGTCTGGGGGCACATTAGTGCCCCCGCCAAGTCGAGCAAAAAGCGACACGGCCGTACCATCCTTTTCTCGAAACAGTTCAGGCCATTTTCGACCCCCTATACTTTGCGTGGGTAAACATAGACGTTGCGCGTGTGTTTCCTGAAGGATGGCAGTGCACCCATATTTCGCCAATAGGCTATTTGACTGGTTTCTGATAAACATCTCAGATTATTTAATGGTGTCTAACGAGCCCACAAAAACCTATTACTTCAAATTGCATAATGTATTTCTTTTAAAAAATAGTAAATAAAAATGAAGCCGCCAAAACGCTATCTTTAACAATATGGCGTCGTGACGTCACGATTCACGTAAACAAACGTTGAAACGGTCGAGATGCTAGACAAAAGTCATCTGTTCTGTCAACGATAGACAGAAATTTACTAAATCATGACGTCATCTTAAGTTCAGCCAATCCAGACCGTTTTCGATTACGTAGCGCCAGATTTAAAAAGATGAAGTTTTTTCGGGTTTTTTTTTTATAAATAATATATTATTTTGTAGTAAAATTAATGCAAATCGATTTTAAAAGCGATAATCTATATACGAGTGTCAATAATTATGACCTTATTTTTTACATTGTCAAATAGCCTATTGCGTAGATGGTGAGCACTGGCGACCCAATGGTAACGGCCGCGACTTATAATAATCAGCCTATAACGTTCCCACTGCTGGGACACAGGCCTCCTTTATGTGAGAGGGAGTGGGCCGTAATCCACCACGCGGGCCCAGTGCGGGTTGGTAGATGTCACATGTCTTCGAATTTTTGGTTCTAGGACATGCCGGTTTCCTCACGATGTTTTCCTTCACCGTTTTGAGAGCAGCGGTGATGATATCATAATTTACACAAAGTAAAGCGCCGGTCTGGGTTCGAACCTACGACCTACAAATCGTAAGTCGCGGCCGTCACCACTTGGCCACCACTGCTCTTACGCGGCCGCGACTTACGGTCTTAACTAATAGTTG
Source organism: Oligia fasciuncula (assembly GCA_963082905.1). Lineage (NCBI taxonomy): Eukaryota > Metazoa > Arthropoda > Insecta > Lepidoptera > Noctuidae > Oligia > Oligia fasciuncula. Next base: position 5,228,091 of record OY720395.1, on the reverse strand, counting down.
TAGGTCGTAGGTAATTTACACAAAGTAAAGCGCTTGTCTGTGTCGAACCCAAACAGGCGCTAACTACTAAATTCGACCTCCTTTGCGATCTTTAAGTGATGATGAGGCCCATTTTCAGCAATGTGAGTTTCCAGATTGACCATTTGATTCCAGGTTGTTCCTACATAAAACTAGATTATCATTATCATCATTTAGATTAAATATGTCTACTGCTGGATATACCTATAAGTATCCACCAAGCATCGCCACTACAACACGATATTATGACGACATTATGTACAGACGCCTGCGCATCAACCTACTACAATCTGTCTTCAACTTTATCAGTACTTCATAAGGTTCAAGTTTGATTAGGAAAATTTGACAGTTTCGGGTAGCTTGATATGCTGGCGTCTGTACAGTCAGCAACAAAAGTCAGTCAAATATTTGCTCAAAATTGCAGCAGAAGTACAATGCAATTTTGAACAAAATATTTAGCTCAATAACTGAGATTTAAAAAACTGAAGTGTTAATCGACTATGTTGTTGACCGTACTTAACAGGTGGTTTACTGGAAGACTCGCATTAAATTGATTTTAGTGGTCGCATAGTCATTAGTGGTTAACGACACGTGTGTAAATGATTATTACAAAACAAATTATGTAACTCAGTGGATCATTTTTGGGGACTCGGTTGGTGTTATTAGAGAGCATGAAGGAAACACTCTTTTATTAACAGTAAAAAGCAACTGTTAACATTTCGGCGTCATTGCTGAAAAAAAAAAAGTAAAAGTTTGATTAAGTAAATAATAATAATAATAATAATCATTTTATTTTCAGGCAACTAAGGCCCATAGATAAAATACACAAAATAATCTTATAAAATAATAAACTAATACATAATTAAAAACCTTAAAACTATGAACTATACACGTAACATCGGCGTCGTGTTTCGCTGCGTGGTGTCGCGTAACCGTCCACGGAAACGTCGATATACGACACCTTTCGGCCAAAAGTCCTCTTTCAGACAGGTCTGTAGATGTTGGGTTGGAACTCGTACCACAAAAGACTTGAAGTTGATGTTGTGGCGCGATTCCAACCTTTCGACCCTCAGCCTTGCCCAGCTGTGGGACAGTATAGGCCAAGCAAAACAAAAAAAAGTTTCTCAAGACGAGTTAGAAAATATGAAATAAAAACAGTTAGCGAAGGCTGATTAACAGTAGGTTTCTACCTAGTTAGGTATCTACTCGTATATCAAAAAAACCCAAAACGAGACCTGACGATACCCTAGCTACGTCCACCAATATCGCTACCACGTCACACATAAACACAAACACATGCGTCACTACGTCAAAACAGTAGGCGTAGCATGCTGCAAACATACCATCGACACCCCGGCGAGGAGTCATTCATTGAGCGCCGTGGCCCATGCGCGGGAGGCGGTGCGGCACGCGACCAACTCGTGCGCACCACGAACGCATCACGCATCACACCATGTTATGGAAGCGCGGAAAATCTATTCCCAGCCGCCGTTAAACTTGACATTTTACGGGATTTATAGAAAGATATGTGGAAACCTAGGTACATACTCTACGACAACGGGCGTATTGCCAATTATATTATACAAATAATTATTGTTCGATAATAATTAAATTCGGTGCTATTCTAGTTAAAAATCACTGCGATAATTTAACAGAACATTTTAGACACAGTTAAAACTGCCATAAAATGTATAATTTTTACAGTATTTCAACAACGAAGCAGTGGGGAAATTGTCTGTTTATAAAAGTATCCTGTTGGCAGTGTAAATAGCCGCCCCAAGGCTTTTGTAACAATAACTTCGATCGTTAACAGTGGACCTGTGTTCTTGAACCTACGCGCCGCTTCTTTGCTGTACTTATTATTTAATTATATATTAATTTACAATACAGTTAAGATTAATGGGTCCATTTGTCTTTCCTTCGAGTAAAGGGTCGGGGCAGGTACAGACACCAGCACGTCAAGCTACCCGAAACTGTAAAATTTTCCCAATCAACTTTAAACCTTATGCTTTAGCGGTAAAGTTGAAAATCTATTAAAATTTCACAGATTGTAGTAGCTTGATCTGCAGGCGTACATACTGACCATTAAGAATGACCATCAGTCACTCATAATCACTGACAGTGTCTATTTTGTCCCTTGAGTTGAAATACTGTTGTCTGAAATGTGTATAGCTGCATAAATGACACAATTTTCGTTTTCCATGGCCTAGTAAATCACGTGTTATGTTATTACTGAAAACTATGGCATCTCTTTCAACAGATTACACATTTAAAATGAAATTACGTAAGTACCTACTTATTTTCCACCGTTAAAGTCAAAATGTGAATGCGTTTGCGGTCTTTGATATCAGATGCACGCTCGGAACTATTAAAAAATACGTGAAAACACCATCTGCTAAACCAGTAAAATATATTTGTTTAAGCAGATCTGACAATCTGACATATTACGCCAGAGTTAAAAGATACTAACTCATAATATTATCAAAATTCGGAAACAAGAGATACAACTGTGAAGCCTCGACTTCATTAAATCATTACAAACACCAAATTCGCATTTTCAGTCGGACAAGATCCAAGACAAGTCTTGACGAGGGGTCAGTAGAGTGATAACCCTTCACATCGCCAGCGCGGACCTCGCCGCCCGCCTCGCAGACGCACGAGATCTTCGCCCTTCTGCGACGCATCTCCATAGTCTATAAAGGCACCCGACGCACACAAAAGAAACAGTACGCATTCGATCTCCGTCCATGATGTCAATTTAGACATTCTGAACAACGCGAGAATTTGTTCAATAACATTCGATTCGAGTAACCTGCAATGACAAAAACAATACAAACACAGTGCTAAATAAATATTTTCTTTCAAAAATCCCTCCGTTTGGGTCGCGCATGCGTGCAGTCGGCGTTGTGATTGGCCGTGAATAGGAACGTTCGCGAAGAAAGCAAAAACATGAGTGGAACGGACAGAAGTGCCAGTCGATCAGCGTGCAACAGCAAGGGAAGCATGATTGTTGTGTCGAACAGGCTGCCTTTTATACTGAAGAGAAATGAGAAGACCGGCGATCTCGAGAGGAAGGCCAGGTACCGTGACCTATTTTTTTCACTAAGATATTATTAAAATCCATCTCGAAATTTTTTCAGCTATGACTTCATTGAGCATTATAACCGATTATCGGATTTTTTTTGTCGCAGTTATCGTGCTTTACAAGTGGGAAATTGTGTGTGAAATACCTATAAATAAACCGTGGTTACGGCATAAAATAGTGTTACTCAAAACATTGATGTTGTGTTTACAATCAACTAAAATGCTAATGATAGTGCGGTTTCTAGAAATGCCGGGGCTCGTTCGGGCACCAATCTGTACAATTCGGGAAGTTTCTACGTTGTGTTCGATTTAAAATAGCTGTTCCTGACTTAACATATGTAACTCAAAACTGCGCAAAACTCGTATCAGTTACCGTAGTAACCGTTAGGAATTTGTTGAACACTGCATGAACTCATTTATACACTCGAAAGCCGGCATTTTATATAGAACATGATATCGTCAGCTGTTGCCGGTCGATTTCCATAACATACACGTATTACGCGACTTAATTGAAAAGGTGTGTTTGTGGTAGGTATCCAATTTAACTAAATGTTGGAGGTTTAATGATGCGTCGATTCTTTTGTGGGATATTATTGTAGTTGACCGTGTTGCCATTTATGGGTTTTGCGACATTGTGCATACAATACATGGCGCACTTCGTAAACACAACAGGGCCTTGGACTTGAATGTTTAGTTTTCAAGGTCGGTTACTGTGTAGCATTGTGCTGATAATTGATTCATCACGACATTGACAATACTGCATTAAACATTTATTTCTTTGATTTATGTTGTCAAACAGAATAAAAACTATAGTTTCAACAGGCAATACATTAAGATAAAAAGAACATTGATACGATAACATGCGAGCCTTGCTCTGACTAGGTTATTCGTTTTTTGACAGCTGCCTTAGAACGTACAGACGCAAGCACACCAAGCTACCCAAAACTGTCAAATTTTCCCAATCAACTTTGAACCTTATAATTTAGCGATAAAGTTGAAAATCTATTATAGAAATTTGACAGATTGTAGTAGCTTGATGTACTGGCGTCTGTACATAACTATTCCAGATTACGTAAAGTTAACTTTAAAATGCGTAAGTAATAAAATAAATATATAAACTGCCTTATCTTATTGAATTATCTTATTTATGAATTCTTACAGACATTTACCGTACCTAAGTACGTGTATCAGTTATTATGACTCGGATATCTATGGGAAGTACCCATAAATATCCCATAGGTTTTGATTCCCTTACGAGTGTCAAAATATGGCGGCATTAACGGAACTTAAACGCCCGTATCTTTTGTTTGCGTTGACTTAGAAGTTTGATTTCTTCACTGCTTCAAGGGATTGCAGCCCTGAGTATTTCAACTTGATAACTCCACGCGTTCCTGAGAAAAAGAGTCTTGAAAGACGGACAGACAGACGGACAACGAAGTGGAACGGAACCCTAAAAACGGTTAACCTAGTGGACAGTGTATTTAAGTAACAATATGTATGTGATACCTACTGATAACATACAGGTACATATCGCAACTCCAATAAAATAGGGTTACAACTCGACAAACCTGGCTTTTTAGAAAAGAGAACATAAACTGACGGATCTGTTAATCAGTCTTTATTCTTATTATTATGTGATCAAAATTATACATAGGTACCTACTTGAAAAGCTTACAAAAAATATGTTTTAATGGCATACGCTTTTTTTTTTCAATTTTCCTGAAAAACAACCAGAAAATTCCTGTACTTAAATGAGTTTTCGAGTTGTAACCCTATTTTATCGGAGGTGCGATATACGCTTCTATTTACTTAAGTTTGTATGTACCCATTAACGTATTTAGGTTAATTAGATAGGTACCTACTAGTTTACTAGTTAGTTTACTATGTAATCAGCTTACATCAATAAGGAAAATGGATAGTTTAATCAATAAATTAATTCATTAATTGATAAAGTGATGTACTCCGGCAATTGTTTATAGATAAACATTAATTTATGCTTGTATGCGTTGTTTTTGTTACAATACAGTTTAAAGTGTAGGTACTCTTACCTACTTATTTATTTATTTACTAGTCGCGTGGCACTACCACGCGGTTTCACTCACATAAGTTTCGATCCCGTAGGAATATCGGGATACAAAGTATTCTATGTTTTAATCCTGGCTATAAACTATCTGTGTGCCAAATTTCATCCAAATCTGTTCAGTAGTTTTTGCGTGAAAGAGTAACAAACATACAAACACACTCACAAACGTTCGCCTTTATAATATTAGTGTGGTAGCGAGATGTCTAATATTATAATATTAGTGTGGTAGCGAGATGTCTAATATCAGAGCAAAATAATTTAACTCGATGTCCCAATCTAACAAATTAAGAAGGAGTTATGACATTTTATAAAATAATTGTTTTTACTGTAGATCGTATATTATTGTCAGATGTTTTTAATGATGATGCTTTAATAATAATAATAATATTTAGTTGCAAGAAATACATTTTTACAAGGAAGATCTTATAGGCTACCTATATAAATGTCACTGTATTCGGCCTGCAAGCAAGCGTGCAAATTATTGAAATTTATGTCGTTTTATTTACAAACTTTGCCATTTGCAAATATGAAATTCGCACAATATTTTTATCGACATGAACATATTTCTCAATATTTTTGTGAATAGGATACCTAACTGCATATAATGTTTAGGTACACATTTACGTTAAAATTAATATTAAAGCAGATAATTTAATCAGGCCTTCCGATAGACACAATCACGATCCTCCTGCAAGTCAAAGTTAAAATTAAACTAAGACATACTTAATATGGACGTGTGATAACCTACATATATATCGCAACTTCTTGTTAATGCATTATAAATATAAATCAAACAAATCATACGCACCAATAAAGTATAATGTCGTAATTGTTTGTTGTTATAGACAATAATTTTGTATCAATTTAGGTATATATTTTAAACTGATGATTTCTTGGTTTTTCCAAATGTCTCTTACAACCAATAAATGAAAACTGCCTAATGAAACTATTATTGACAACGCGTGATTTAAAACGTAAGTAAGTACAAAATTATGTTGTAAAAGTAATTTATTATTGCGAAAAGAAATATTGACCAATTTAAATGAATCATAGAAGAAGATAATTTTACACTTTGTATTCGTGCGTAGCAATGTAGCACCAAACCCGTAGCAGTTACCTACGTCTAATAGCTACGAAAGTCTACGCAGTGCGTTTTGATCCCTTTTGCCCATTTAGCATAATTTATTTATTTATTTGTTTATTTATTTATTAATCAACCTCTAATGTACCCACTGCTGGGGCACAGGCCTCCTCTCTTCGAGAGGGAGTGGGCTGTAATCTACCACGTGGGCCCAGAGCGGTTTGGTAGATATTTTGTCCCTTTGGCTTTGTTACTACCCTATTTTATGTAGCGTGATTTATTGGTTGAATATTTCTTTGATAAACAATGATATTTTAGGTAAAGTGATCGTATAGTAAATCTACGTGTCAAATAAACAAGACCTCCCATCGTTTGCCTATCATTACCATAATAAATAATTGACCTATAACTTATTTTGATAACGAAAACTCACGCAATATTAGTGCGACAGTGATTTTTAAAAACAAATGAATAACCGACCAATATCAATAATTCATTCAGAATTATCCGAGTTTATTTTGAAAACTAACCCGCAGGGTAATTGCGTAACACACTATCAGTAGCAATGGGTTTCAACAGCATTCATTGCGTCATTTACGTTGTCGAGCAGACACATTTCTCGAACATATGGAGCAATGGATTAGCAACATGCTTCAAAATAATTCAAATTGAGCGTAATAGTGTGTTACGCAATTATATAGGGTGCAAAACTCACATCATTTTACTCTTATTCCATTTTACCATAATATCTTCTTCTTTCATCCCTTAATCCCAGGTCTATCTGAGGTCGAATCTTCTTGTACGGCGGCGCCAGGACGATCTGTCCTGGGTTGGCATAGGAGTTAGGTTCTGAGCTTTCATCTTCCTCTAAATACAGGATCACCATGTAGCGGGGGGCCATTTTACCATACCTAAACTTTAAAATTATAGAGCGAAATTGTTTGTTTGTTTGCTCACAAGCTTTTTACAAAATAGCACTTTGCAACTATACGAAAGTCTGCAATATTCAATAGGAACTATTGTAGAAGGTGACTCGATTATGAATCGAAAGCAAAACCATGAGGTCCAGATCATCATCAACTTTGACTTAAAATGATCAGCTGAATAGTCAGCATCCTAATTGCATAACACACTACACATCTCAATCTCAATCATTTTGAAGGATATTGCTAATCCATTACTTCATAAGTTCGAAAAATTTGTCTGCCAACAACTTAAATGAAGCAATGAATGTTGTTGAACTGTCAAAATGCTTCTGATAGTGTGTTACGCAACTACGCCGCTGGTCTAACACAATTTTAATTGGAATGATCCGACGCGAGAGAACTAACAAGTCATCTTAACGTTACTATTAAATTAACTAATCACAGTTGTTATTTTTAGGTACAATGAAATAATGGTTCTGATCAGTTCACAAGTTAATGAAACTAGATAACGAGTAACAACAACATAAATATATCTTGTAGGTAATCTCTTGATGGCCACTGGCATAAGAAACAAATTTTACTAAGGTTCTAAGGTTTCTAAATTTTTACTAAGGTTTCTAAATTTTCCAAAGTCGTAAACAACAATGGCCGCTCGAAATTGATCCAATATCGATATACCAACAAGAACATTTATTTTAAGTAACGTTTGCTTTCGTCTAATCTCCGAGCTAACTAGACGAAAACAAACATTACTTAAAATAAATGTTCTTGTTGGTATATCGATATTGGATCAATTTCGAGCGGCCATTGTTGTTTACATCTTTGGAAAATTTAGAAACGCTGGGACCTCAAGTATAGTTACTCAGCCGACTGCCTCGTTGGTCAAGTGATCGCAAGCGCTACTGCTGAGCATGAAGTCCTGGGTTCAAATCCCAAGACGGGCGAAATCATCATTCTCCTTCCCTTATCCCAGTTTATTTAGGGTCGGCACAACATGTCTTGTTCGTCCATACTTCTCTATTAGTCGCCACCTCGGTATAGTCACCGCCTTTCCTAACCATGTCATCATTCACGCAGTCCATCCATCGTTTCTTTGGTCTTCCCTTAGTCTTATCATAGCCATCGACATTCATACAGCATAGCTATTCACAACCACTCGACAGGCAAATGTGTCGATAATGAGACATTTCGATAATCTGATTTGCCTTGCCCCGACAGCAAACACCTGTCGGAAGAATAGCGGTCGTCTGACAACAGGACCTGTAAACAGCGTTTAGACTTTTAGAAGACTCCTTCTATAACATTGATTGATATTCGATACGGTACGGAAGCGTATCGAGTGGCAAAATGTTACATATTGGGTAATTTTTTTTTTACGTATGTGAAATCATCAAATGGATCTGTGCCCAGTTGATGGCAATAGGCTCGCCCCCTATTACATGGGACTTAAACGTAACTGGCGGAATGTGGGTGTACTGTGTCTGTAGGTACACCTCTGCCTAACCCTTCGGGGATTAACAGGCGTGATGTTTTGCGTGTTATGTGTAAACTTATAGCTATGATAGAAAACGTGATGTTTTCTATTGAGAAGAAGAAGCACGTTGGAAGTGTCGGGGGATACAGTTGATTGACTTCGTTTGTGGAACTAGGGGCCGTGTGTTTCCGTGCAAATGATCAGCGGGGTATTTGCGTAACATACTATCAGTAGCAATGGATTTCATTTTGACAGTTCAACAACTTGCATTGCGTTATTTACGATGTTGACCAGAAAAAAATTTCGCACATATGAAGCAATGAATTAGCAATATTCTTTAAAATGATTCAGATGGAGATCAATTAGGGTCTAAGTTTGGCGGTTCTTCTATAACTATACATATTAAGAATTAAAGTCCCTTTTCGTGTCTGTCTGTGTGAGCGCATTGTTCTTCTAAACTAAGTAATGGATTTTGATGCGGTCTTCACCATCATTTAGAGAATTTATTCCGGAAGGTTTATGTGTATAACAAATTAATATTAAACTAAAATATAACAGAAATCTCGATGTATTGTCAAGTCGTATAAACCGCGCGAAGCAGGAGCGGGTCACTAGTTTACTATAAAACTGGCCCAACTGGTCGTGGTTTTGTTTTCGAGAAGCTCGATTTCGAAAGTGGTTAAATTAGTACAAAAGCTATTTGTAATAATTTTCTTGGATGTTTCTTAAAATCACCGCTATATTGCGATGTTCAGTCAACTCTAGAGCAGGGTTTCGGTAAAATCATACGAAAATTCCCCAGCATGACGAACGTACTCATAAACTGGCACTTGCCTTCTGCATATACATATTTTCGTACAATATGGTTCTAAAAAATACTTAGGAAATGTTTTCCTTTTTGTGATTCTAAATATAAAATTATTTGTCCACAGCGCCGGTGGGCTGGTGACAGCTGTGGCCCCAGTGGTGATCCGAGGAGGCGGCATATGGGTGGGGTGGCCAGGCATCCACCTGGAGGACCCCAACGAGAAGATCCCGGAGTCAGACCCCAATGACAAGACCCCCACAGCTGGCTTGCGCTCTGACAAGGTATGATAATCGCGAAAAAAAAAATCAACTGCTACCTACATTTAAACGAGTTATACGAACATTTATGTAGGGAACAGCTGATTTTTTTTCGCGTTTTCGAGTTTGGTCCCATAGTAAAAGTTGTTCATAATGATGAGTACAATGACCTCTTAAGAGGTTGTTGGTGTTTTTTCAATAACCCTGTAGGCATATAGGAATCGTTCTATCGCATGTCAAAGACTGCACTACCAATCGTTTAAGCAAATTGGACGTTGGCATCAAATTGACGGAGAAACGGTCTAGAATTAAGGAAAGATCTAAAGGCCATAAAAGTCCCGAAAAAACACCACAAAAAGTAACGTTTTTTAACAGTTTTACCTATTTCCTGAACTGTCTTAGAAATGAATCTTTAAAATCGGACACAGTGACACATTTTTGTGTACCTTGAGATGTTTTGATTGACATAGATACAACGCAGTAAACAAAGATGCTCGTGCTCATACCATTAAATCTTTATGCACCATAAAAATCCAAATGTAGGCTCTCTCCTCCTAAAGTTACGAGTAGATATTTGCATAGAGAGAAAATCTTCCTTGCTGGGAAAACATCGTGTAGTTATACTTACAACGTCAACAACGATGTCATCTTTTAACGTCATTTATTATGTTCTTTGCACTTGTTTTATAAATGACTAGCTTACGCCCGCGGCTTCGCCCGCGAGGTATGTCGATAAAAACTATCCTATGTCCTTCCTCGGGATGCAATCTATCTCTCTGCCAAATTTTATCGAAATCCTTTCAGTGGTTTAGGCGTGAAAAGGGTTCCTACATACAGACAGACAGACACAGAGATACTTTCGAATTTATAATATTAGTATGGATAAATGATTTTATTTTTGTAAGTAGGTTTGCACAAACACTTTTACACGTCAATCATATTTTTTTTAAACTAGATGAGGTCAGCGTTTCCTATCTGACTACTCTGAGAAAAAAAGCCGAAACAAACTCAGAATTATGATTATTATTGTATATATTTATTTATATAGATAAGTATATGTTGTGCGTACCTATGTATATATTTAAATGGTACACCACAAACTACCTGCAGTATAGTGTTTCCTTTCTCTCTAAATCCATCCAAGGTTAACACCACACATTGTGTCACCCCTTGTAAAATTTCTACACTTATATCTGTAATATTTATGGTGTAGGTACATTATTAAGAATATTCTATGCTATTTTATTCTTACAGAAAGTACTCCTTTTATTATCCAATAAAAAAATGGATTTTTGAACATCATAGAACTTTTTTAACAGACCTCAACTGTTAAAAAAGTTCTATGATGTTCAAAAATCCGTTTTTTTATTGGCAAATGCATGCAGCAGGTAATCCTACTAAGCATTCTAACAGATTTCAGGCCCTTTATCATAAAATTTAACGATTTCTAAAGCATAATAAAAACATTTGCCAACGCAAGTGAATCACCGGCCCGACCTTGCACCACGCATGACCGTCGTGTTCCACTGTGCAAATAGTTTACCAATTTGCTTGCCAGTGTACCTACCTACTTAACTGACGTGCACAAATTTACCTCCTTACTTTAGGTCCTTTGGTTCATAATAAACATTGCAACTAAGTATTACAAGCCAAATTTTTTGGTTAGAACAAAAAGTGCAAGCAAATCAACAGTGGCGCCGATTCCCTTGTTCACAAACTAAACTAATTTTAAGTTCAGTACATCTTTTTCTTTCTATTTCATTGTGAAAAGGACAGAAGATAAATATTAGTTTAGTCCTGTCAAATTAGACAGCGCCTAACGTAAATTGACGTATTTTTAGTAGCCATGTTTTTAATCACGTCTAAACATGCTATGGAATATCTTAATTTGACAGGACTAAACTAATATTTATCTTCTGTCCTTGTCTTAATGAAATGGAAAGAAAAAGATGCCTGAACTTAAATTTAGTTTAGTTTGTGAACAAGGGAATCGGCGCCACTGACTGTTTATTTATCCATTCAATTACTTTTAATTATTTGTGCAATAAAACCACTTCATCCATCGTTAAAATATCAGTATTTCATAGTCACATAATAATTATACTAATTAAAATTACGTTACGAGTTAAGTTACTATCCTATAAAGGTAACTACTTATACAGGGTGTTTGGAAGCTGAGAGCAAAGCTAAGGGAGTGACAGTTGATACCATTTACAGCATTTTGAGCCATACATGTCTTCAAAACACCCTATATATCTCCTTTATCCTTGGGTATAACTATTTTCCACAAACTAGGGAATTTCAGGAAGTACTTAGGTACAGGCTCCTCGTTATTTTCCAATCAAACATCTGATAATAATGCGTTATCTGATAACAGATGAATGTGACCGTAGATATCTAAGGATATATAAGGATAAATTTTATAGCGTTAGGTAAATAGTAAATACTATTACGTCATAAAAGGCTTACGGTAGTGCATTATGTAGGTAAATATAACACGTACAGTCAACAAAGGAGTTAAGTATACAGGAGCGTCGGATATTGTTGAAGTTTACTAAGAAACCGATGGATGTTCTCGAATAAAATTTTAGTTTATTAATAGAAAACAAACAGCTCATTTATTAAATTAAATTTCAGTCCAGAACCATCGGTTTCTTAGTAAACTTCAATTAAATCCGACGCTCCTGTATACTTAACTCCTTTGTTGACTATACATACACGTAAAATGCTTAAACATACCTACACTCCTACAAAATTACAGCTTTCTAGTACTAACTGTCTCTTAGCAAAACCTCGGACAGACAGGCGGACACGACGAAACTATAAGGGTTCCTTGTAAAAATGATAAACTTAAAAAAATATTTTTTTAAAGATTGGTTTTAAATATTTTTTCTGTCGATAAAATTAAGCTTAGTTTCCCTCATTTCGATATGTGCACATTATGAAGACTCGCACTGTATAATGCGTTATAAAATATAGGTACCTACCATGCGATAGGTAACACTTAACAGTAGCAAATGCTTTCATTTTGACAGTTCAACCACATTCATTGCGATAATTACGTTGTTGAGCAGACACATTTTTTGAACATATAAAGCAATGGATTAGCAATATCCTTCAAAATGATTCAGATTGTGTGTTACCCAATTAGGTTGCTGGATGCTTTCCATAAATTCTTGATACTACAACAAATATTTCCTGACTGCCTTCAAGATTAAAAAGAAATAGGAAATCTGTAGTAACAAAACCACAATATTCTCATTTCAGATTGTCCCTATCTACGCGGAACCGAAGCTTTTTGACAGTTACTACAATGGCTGCTGCAACGGTACCTTCTGGCCTCTGTTCCACTCCATGCCTGACCGCGCCACCTTCATCGCTGACCACTGGAAGGCATACATCAAGTGCAATGAGGAGTTTGCAGATAAGACAGTGCGTGCACTGCATATGCTCAAAGAACAGAAAGGGGGGAAGAATGGCTCTCCACCAATAGTGTGGGTCCATGATTATCATCTTATGTTGGCCGCTAACTGGATTAGACAGGTTTGTTTAAAACATTGATATTTTCAGCGGATATTGTCATAGAAATGAAAAAGGAGCCAGGTATTAATCGTATGCGTTTTACTTTCAGCGAGCTGAGGAAGACGGCATAAAATGCAAACTGGCATTCTTCTTGCACATTCCATTCCCGCCATGGGACATATTCAGACTGTTCCCATGGTCTGATGAAGTATTGCAGGGCATTCTTGGTAAGTCTCACTACGACCCGATTTTTTAAGTTTTTCAGTTTTGGAAAGAACATTGTAATAGTAAGGGATGTTTGTATCTTCACAGGTTGTGACATGGTTGGATTCCACATAATGGATTACTGCCTGAACTTCATAGATTGTTGCCAAAGAAACTTAGGTTGTCGTGTGGACAGAAAGAATCTTCTAGTTGAATTGGGAGGCCGCACCATCTGTATCCGACCTCTACCGATCGGAGTGCCCTTCGATAGGTTCGTGCAGCTGGCGCAAAACGCTAAAGCAGTGCTCTCTACTAACCAACAAGTGATATTAGGAGTCGATAGACTGGACTATACCAAAGGATTAGTACATAGACTAAAAGCCTTCGAGAGACTACTGGAGAAATACCCGGAACACATAGAGAAAGTGATGCTACTGCAGATCTCAGTGCCGTCCAGGACGGACGTCAAGGAGTACCAGGACTTGAAGGAAGAGATGGATCAACTGGTTGGAAGGATAAATGGAAGATTTACTACGCCCAACTGGTCACCTATTAGGTGAGTTTCTGAAGTTAATTAGTTACATGTATTATATGATATTGACCAATTTAGGCCCACTACATCAAGCAAAAATATAAGAACATTTACAATCATTCGATAAAATATTTTTCCAGATATATCTACGGGTGCGTCGGTCAGGAGGAACTGGCAGCCTTTTACCGTGATGCAGCAGTTGCTCTGGTCACACCTCTGCGCGACGGCATGAACCTCGTCGCCAAGGAGTTCGTCGCCTGCCAGATCAACAAACCGCCTGGAGTACTGATCGTGTCACCCTTCGCTGGTGCTGGGGAAATGATGCACGAGGCTCTTATCTGCAATCCATATGAGCTGGATGATGCTGCCGAAGTTACTCACAGGTGATTAGCTATTATCACATCTAGTCTTCTGAATTTGGATTTCCCAGTGATACCTATAATTCACCACTGGATTGGTGAACTACAAAGAGAAACATAGCCTTTTTATTGAGGGTAGATATTTAATGAGTCTAAGATACTCCTAGCAAGTCTGTACCTACAGCAAATGTTATCGTTCAGAGTTTGATGACGTCAATTGTAACGACACTTGCGTTGCGATATATGATATATGACGATTATTTACTTATTATTAAACGTTTATTCCCCCCGGTCAATGGTTATCATAGTCATTGACACCAGGGTTGTCGAACGACTCATAAAAACAGAATCACAACCGTTAAATCGTATAATTAACTATTGCTATGGTCTTGGGCAGTTTCAATGAACAAAACTTGGAGAGTTTATCAAAAATCGTATTAGAAAAATTCTGAATTCATTCTGAAATTCTGTTTCAGGGCCCTGATAATGCCAGAAGATGAGCGCACAGTCCGTATGAACCAACTGAGAAGACGCGAGCAGCTCAATGACGTCGACAGCTGGATGAAGGCCTTCCTGAAAGCCATGGACTCGCTGGAGGAGGAGGCTGATGATATTGGAGCTACGTCCATGCAGCCAGTCACCATCGATGACTTTGATGAATACCTATCCAAGTGAGTTAAAAATTATGAATTAATTAGATGCCAGTGAAGCTTTTCCAATTATTCATAAAATATTTTACTGCGCCTTAAAGACTAACTGCCAAGGACTGCACCTATTTATCATTAGTCTATAGCAGACCACTGCTGGACGTAAGCCTCTGCAATAGCACGCCATTTAGCTCAATCCTCGGCTACTCTCATCCAACTGCTGTTATAACCCACCCTGTAAACGCCAATCTATCTACCTTGAGGGAATCCTACCTTGCGTTTGCCAAACCCATTCCCAATGTACAACCAACCAAAATCTCCTAAAACTCAAATGTTTGAACCAGGTACATCGGCTACACGCAGAAGCTGGCGCTGCTATTGGACTACGATGGAACGCTGGCGCCCATCGCGCCGCACCCTGACTTGGCGACCCTGCCGCTTGAGACCAAACACACGCTGCAGAGACTCTCCAACATGTCCGACGTGTACATTGCCATCATCTCCGGCAGAAATGTAGACAATGTTAAGAATATGGTGAGTTTGGATTTTGCTACTTGGCCGCTTCGTCGTTATGATACGAACTCCACTAAAGCTGGCCGGCTGACGTTAAATTTCGATTTTTTTACAAAAACATCTCATATTTTCAAGGTACCTACCTAATAGGTTCCTTTGTGATACCTATCAAATTAGACTTTGCAAATCATCCAGCTATGCCAGCCGTACCAATGTAGGTACCTACACTTATTCTGTCTGCAGAATAAGCACAGCACAACTAGTTAAATCATACGGCAGATAATTACTTGATTACCAAGAATTTTAATAAAGGTTATCGAAATGCTTAGAACATGTGCAAATCGGATGCCTGATGATGATCTCTGTGGAAAATATTAACAAACGAAACGATAAGATAAATTGGTATTTATTTAATTTGATCGCACAGTAGCCGCTATGAATGAATTCGATATACACATATCGCTGTCGTTACTAACTACTGTAGCTGGCTGGACAGTACAGTGTAAAGTGTACCTAAAGATTAGACAGCCACTCACATGCTTAATACCATCTATGGTCAAAATGCTACACACAGTCCACAGAGAAGTGCAAGTCCCAGAGGAATACCTAAACGGTGTAAGAGGTGACAACTAAATAGGTGGAAAGAGAAATGAGCAGCACCAGCGGTACCAGTATTGAGCTGGTATAATTTTGTACTTTTGTTAACAAGAAGCTGACTATCTTCTGGTAAATTGGGGTCAATCGGCCTGGGGAAGAGCAAATAAAAAAAATGGTTGCCTGTAAAGTCGGTTTTACGGGCGAAGATTTTACGTGACAACGACCGATCATCCGATCATAGTTGAGTGGGAGAGAGACGCAAGGCATTCGGCGGGCCTCTCTCTCGTTCGGTGACTCATCGTAACGTTACCGAGCGTTACACTTTTTCATAAGTGACTCCCAGTCGCAACCTAATTTAAGACGTTGTCACGTCAAAAAAACAATACATAAGAATACATCCGCGTGGTGGATTACGGCCCTCTCATAGAGAGGA
The DNA here is from genome assembly GCA_963082905.1 of Oligia fasciuncula. Lineage (NCBI taxonomy): Eukaryota > Metazoa > Arthropoda > Insecta > Lepidoptera > Noctuidae > Oligia > Oligia fasciuncula. Next base: position 5,211,553 of record OY720395.1, on the reverse strand, counting down.
GGCCTGTGTCCCAGCTGTGGGAACATTATAGGCTGATTATGATGATGATGATGATGAATACATAAGAATACAAATAATTTCCTCTAGTAAAATCAGCTGCGGCCTAGCAGAACGTTCATTGTAACCGGGACTTTAAAACGAAATTAATTTCGTTCCATTACCAATAATATAATGTTATCGTATATCGTTAAAAAATTTGTAACGATACTAAAACCTAAAAATATCAATAACGTTACATAAAAAAACGTTATAGAATATCATTTTCGTAGAACAATATTTTATGGTATCCGTAACATTAAGCTTATCCGCTTGTAATAACGTTAAAGGTGAAACGTTACATACTTATTCATTTGCAACGTTATTCTTCATACTTTTTCGTCATCTTTTGATAATATTGTTACTGAACAGTTTAAGATTTCTTTCCGTTTGTCAGTACTTAGGCATCGTTATAGGCAAGCCAAGGAATTAATTTTGTTACGATCCTGGTGGAACGGTACAAATTATCGGTACCGGTACTATGAGTAACGTTATTTTGAGTAACGTTTCAAGTCCCTGATTGTAACTATCAGATGGCTTTGCTAATAAATAACAAGGTCTTCGATATCATAGTGAACTTTGACAGCTCCATTATCAGTGTTTAAAACAAAAATATTTATATTGTTCGTCGAAGGTACCTACACATACCAGCACCCTTGATAAATTTATTACAACCGGGTTATGAACGCACTGGTATCTACTTGTGTAGCATTTGTTTCTATTACGTAATGTGTGTGTGACCGCTGTTTTTCATTCATATTTGATGTTTGCATAAGTAATTCTATTTCAAACTAACACAGCGTTACCTGCGTATGCAAGTTTGCAGCTATATGACAATCGCTGGCTCATATGTTACATAGATTAGGTACCTAATCTGAAAAAACCTACCTAGGTTTAGGTACTGCAAACAAAGCAACCCTAGTGATAGTCGTAGATACAGTTAAAAGTAGGTATTTTCGTCTTTAACTCAAGTAGATTTTGCGATACCTAGTTTAAATGGATATAAACCTAAGTTAAGATACTTGTAACTCCATCACGATTGGATCAGCTCAAATAGGTAGGTACCTACGTTGCCGTTTTAGGTAGATACGTTCAAAAAATAAATCACGCGGATAGTCTCCACCTGCTCTAGTGCCTAACTTCCTACCCATGACCTGAGTTATTGATTTGCCAAAAAGTATGGAGAACCATTAACGCATGTCCATGAAAGCTGGACCTACACACCTAACACGTGTAAGTAGTTATGATAATTGACTTGTTCTGTTTCAAGTACTTCTTTAAATATAAAATTCAAAGTCCTGACTAACTGATATATCAACGCACAGCCTAAGCCGCTGGTCCTAGAGACATGACATTTGGAGGGTGTGTTCTTTGTGATGAGTAGGTATTTACTAATAGTTTTTCGAAATTACACCCCTAAGAGGGTGAATGGGGCGAGGGTGAAAATTCACGCGGATGAAGTCGCGGGCTGAAGCTAGTACCTAGTATAGGTTCATAGATTGGTCTAAAATGTGTGTGGGGTGATACACGGATGCGCGGTTCCGTGCAATATGGCCGCCACGTACTTACCTACGTAGGCACATGGTAGGAAAATTACAATAAAGTCTATTATATTAGCACTGCCTAAATCTACATTCAATAAATACTTTGGTTACGCAATAATAACAAATCTTCATCATTCTCCTGTCCTCATCACAATCTATTTGGGGTCGGCGCAACATGTCTTTTTCTTCCATACTTCTCTATTAGGTAGTCATCCCTTTCTAAATATTATCATCATTCACACAGTCCATACATCGTTTCTTTGGTCAGTAATAACTAGATTGCCCCGTTGGTCTCGTGGGGTTCGATTCCCGGGTCGGACAAAGTGTTATTGGGTTTTCCATTAGGAATTTCTTAGTGACAGTCCGAAGTTTGGAAGTTGGCGGTTTAATACCCCCGTGCCTCGGAAAGCACGTAAAGCCGTTGGTCCTGCGGGCTGCGCCTGAACTCTCCCCGGTCGTGTCGGATTGCCGTCCCATCGGACTATGAGAGTAAAGGAACAGAGAGTACCTACACCTGTGTTTGCGCACACACTTGTCCATCCATTGAGATATTATTAATAACAAATGAATATTCGTTACTCAGGTGGGCATCGAAGGCATCACATACGCAGGTAACCACGGCCTGGAGATCCTGCACCCCGATGGCAGCAAGTTCGTTCACCCCATGCCCATGGAACTGCAGGACGCTGTCGTCAAACTGCTCAAGGCGTTGCAGGAACAGGTGAGAATCTTTATATTTATCCTAAATCAGTGCAGGGGCAAACTTTCCTTCATGGTAGGAAACTTGGTGAGATAAAACTCCTAGAAGCTCAACGATCAGCGGTTAACCAAGATCAACTGGTTATGGTTACCACTAAAGATTCCTTAGTCATCATCTGCTGCAAGATGGTGTTGCATTATTTGTTGGTCATCAAGCATCGACAATCATTAGGTAATATTGGCTTTTTTGCTGCAGTATATTCCTACTTCAGCAATCCCTGGACTTCCCTAGGAACCTATGACCATTATCGAGCTGGCATCTTTTAGTATTCCAGCAACCTAAAGCATAAAAATAATGGTCAATTAGCTTCTACTTTCTGACTAACAAACCGACTCCTCGAAAATTCAAATTTGCCTGTTGACCAATTTGACCAATTACTCAACCTATCTTCTTCTTCATTTCCTCAGGTCTGCAAAGACGGTGCGTGGGTTGAGAACAAAGGAGCCCTCCTAACGTTCCACTACAGGGAGACTCCGGTGGCGAAGCGTGCGGCGCTGGCCGAACAAGCGAGGAAGCTCATCATGGAGTCAGGGTTCACGCCTGCGCCCGCGCATTGTGCGCTTGAAGCGCGCCCGCCTGTTGAGTGGGACAAGGGTACACAATTTTTTTGATATATTCTGTAACTTCTCAACTATAGGTATTTGTTTTGTTCTGATCAGATCAGTGCATCTATCGGGCTTCTCCTTAAAACATAGAAATTTTGTATTTCTAAACCATTTCGGAAACGTCGAAATTGATTTGAATCTCTATTCCCAGCTCTTCTGTTTTTTCACTTATGATGCAATCAGTTTTTCGAAATTAAGCATGATTGTGCTAGATCTAGATATTTTTCAAAACTCTTAGTTTGGTTGATTCCTTGAATAAATGTGGGTGTTCTTGGTCACAGGTCGTGCATCTATTTACATCTTGAGAACAGCTTTCGGTTTGGACTGGAGCGAAAGGATTAGGATTATCTACGCTGGTGATGACGTCACTGATGAAGACGCCATGTTGGTAAGTAACGTCAACAAAACACTTTCCATTTTACCTATTACCTTTGGCCACTGATATTTCCGCCTGTCTTGGCTGTCTTGGTAGTGCTTGAGAATCTTAATGAGTCTGGTAGGACTCAAAGTCGTTGACGGACGACCATTATTTGGACGATTTATGATAGCACCATATCTCATAATGAAATTATCTTCCAGGCCCTGAAAGGTATGGCAGCTACATTCCGCATCGCGTCATCGACCATCACGAAGACCTCGGCAGAGCGGCGGCTCTCGTCCACAGACTCGGTGCTCGCCATGCTCAAGTGGGTGGAGCGTCACTTCTCGCGCCGCAAGCCGCGCGCCAACTCGCTCACATACAAGAGTGCTAGAAAGGCTCGCGAAACCATGCAGATGCACATGTCGTACCAGATGCCTACGAAGACCTCCCCGCGGCAAACCCCTCCTTGCACGCCCGACAAAACCTCCAGCGGATCAGAGTCTAGTTAAACTGAACTCTTGTCTTATGACATCTGTGTACTGACGTACTAAATGCGGTATGCAGAGCGAACGTTATATAACATCGGAATAAAGTTCAAGTTAACTTCTGCATGTAGCGCATCTAGTACGTTAGTATATCAACGTCATTTATCCTGTTATTTAATTCCACAGGTAGTCGTTAATTTCTCATAATTATCATTCAATGAATTATTCTAATAATGATTTATTATGTTCAGATAGCAAAGCTGAGGCTGCATTATTCCATTTAAAAATATTTTTATTTATCTAATTATCAATTCAATAGTGTTGAATTTCAATAAAATGTTTCATAAAAGATAAAATCTTGCCAAATATATATTTCAGATGTGTATTGAAAATAATTAGTATTTAAAACTAAATCGTTCCTGCAGCTTTAACCTCTAGTTAGAACATAAAAACGACGCACTTTTCTATAATTTCTAAAATACATAATGATGAAACTCAGCTTATTCAGAGTTTAGGTCATAGCACACGTATCAAATCGGAAAGGGATCGGCACCATATCGCCTCGCCGTCAAACAGGCGTCAACCTAACGTAAGCACGGAAGCAAAGCGGATCTGAAGCTCCGATCCGTCGACTCGGCTACGGCTAGGAGACTCCGCTGGTTGATCGTGCAGCAGGTAGGCCGGAGGGGTGAGAGAGGCAAGGGTGGACGAAGAGACGTAAGCTCGGGTACGGTGAGATGTAAGCGTGGGGACGCGACGACGAGCCGTAAGCGCGGGGATGACGAGCCGTAACGCACCGCACCGCGGTTCGCGAGCTTGTCCCGAGCCGAGGCAATTACGTTACGATTCCGATTAGTGTGCGTTGCAGTAGGGAGTTTCGTTCAAAGAATACTGAACGCCTTGAGTTGAACCAGTGCCGATGATCCCTTTCCGGTTTGATACGTGTACTATGACCTTTATACACTGAGATCATAATTTAGTAAAATCGACTGAATAGTATTTATAAATTATTTGTCTAAATTATACTCTTGAGGACCTGACATTAACTTGGAAATAATTGGATGTTACTAAAGTTTCATATAAAAAAATAGGCGCTCTTGCATAAATAAATGTTACCTTTCGCCTAGTGCGGAGCTCCACTTCTGTTGTGTAGAGCAACGTTGCACTCCATTTAGTTTTACAAGTTATTTATGTGATAGATTAGTGATAATTTGTTTGTAAGGCTATGTAATGATTATGTTTAAACATACGTAAGATGAGATTAGTGCACAACTTTAGTCTGAGCGCACGATCTGTAGTGATTCAATGCATTTGTCCAAGTTTGGCTATGTAATAGTGAAACGATGAGCATTTTATTATGGTTTATAAAGAATTATGCGTTTATAAAGAATTATGTCAACACAGTTCACATAAAATATATCAATGAAAATAAGTGTATATTATGCACCTTTACTATTCAAACCTTGTTCGAAATGTGAAAGTATAATTTCGTCGTATCAAAAACATATAATGTTAGCAACTGACATGTAAATCTCTGAGATGTTGTAAATAGTGTAATACATAAAGTGTTTATATTATTGTACTAGTCTAGGTGGTGTACATGCCAGCCTGCTGTAGTGACAGAGCACGCACTGAAAAGTCTCGAATTTGTGTCATCCATGTATTTTTATAAACATATTGATGTTTTTAAAGATTGCAATAAAAAATTCAGGAGACGGAAAATATTTTTTTAATTGATAATATATACAAAAACGTTCATCTACAATCTTAATAAGAAGTACTGACTCAAGTCAACCTTTCTAAAACTGGAATGTTTACATTGTGCCATATACTATAATATACGCGTAAGTGTATCCAAAAGAACCGAACATAGTCAACATCGATGACGTAAATCCGCAATTTATTATCCGTTGAATAAATACATTTAGTTACAGTCAAGAGTGATCCACTTAATTAAACATTTATTCACAATTAGTAACACTAAAGAGTCTGTATATCTCGTGTCAATGCCTAGACATTACTGTGCGACACGACCAGCCATGACAGTATGAAGTAGAACAGGCAGATGGGGTACACTGCCAGGGCCTTCTTGCCTTCAGGCTGACTGTCTCCCAGGAACTTTGTCGCAGCTGGAAACGTAAATAATACAGGTGTTAGCTCTTTTCTTGTGACGATGTAGTTTTCTGACAACATACAGCTCACGCATATGTAGACGTGAGACGCCACAACATCAAGCTTCTACAATCTGTCAAATTTCTTTAATAGATTTTCAATTTTATCGCTAAAGCATAAGGTTCAAAGTTGATTGGGACGATTTGTCAGTTTCGGGTAGCTTTGATGTGCTAGCATCTGTACATAATATCGGATCAAACACACAAATTAATATTGTAGCTCAAGTTTTGATAAAAAAGAAAAAAATTACCTTCAGGTTTTGGTAAATAGGCGCACATTACTACTAAAAATAAAAGCTTTTAAAAAGTACCAGCTATAATCAGCTAACAGTAGTAGTAGTTTCTGGCCTGTTGGTCTAGTGGTCAGTGACTATGACTGCTATGCCGGAGGTCGTGGGTTCGATTCCCACCCAGGACAAATGTTTGTGTGATGAGCATGATCATTTGTTCTGTGTCTGGGTGTAATTTATCTATATATGTATGTATTTAGAAATATATAAGTATGTTTATCAGTTGTCTAGTACTCATAACACAAGCTCTGCTTAGCTTGAGACTAGACGGCGTTGTGTGATAGTTGTGGAATATTATTTTATTTTATTAACAGTAGGTGAGGCGGTTTATATCCTGAATAAAATCTTTATGTCCTTACATAGCGTTCAAAAGTAATTTATTCAGCCATCAAACTGCAACTACATAACCCTGTCCTTACTCCTATACATAGAGTTACTCCCAAATTTAGGTTTCGGTATAGCCCGACTAATTTGATGGTGAAACGATGCCTGCGAGGAAATGTTTCGAACAGATTTTCATCATTTTCATGAAATCAACCAAAGTACGCGTCCACAGCAGGTCAGGATTCCCCCAAAAAGCGCCGCAACTGTCCCGCCTAGTCTTACGCTATTCCTATCAATCAGATTCTGGCGAACTTTAGTGAATCATTAGTCCACATTGTGTATCTACCCACGTTGTGTTTAACGGCCTTCAAACCGACATGTTCATCAGTAAAACCATAAAAAGGAACCTTCAAAGCAAGAGGGAACAGGCAGCTTTTGGGTACGGTAGTTTCAACTTAGGCTTCTTTATCTTACCATCAGACAAGATCGAGGTTTCGGGCGGGCCCATTTACTAACAAAAAAGAAATAACTTACCAAACGTGGCCCAAATGAAGCCGACCATGGCTAAGACCAGCCTGAGAAAGAAGAGGAAGGTGGTCTGCGTGGTGAAGAGTATCACGCGACATAGTACCAGGGACAGTGCGACGGGGAACATACAGTAGCCCAGCACGCAAACTGACTGGAAGAATGAGCTGTAATAGAAGGAAATAGGCGTTAAATTCCTCTGTAACAGGTCTTGGTAATTACAGTGGCGAAATGTTTATATTGTAACTGTGATTCGACTTGATGTAGGTTTAAAGTTAAGATTAATTAATTTACGAGGACTTACGATTCCGTTTGTGTAGGTACTCTGTTTCCCAGATTTTTCTATTGAACGTAAGTATCCTTAAAGTTATATTTTAGAAAGGTATATTTTGTCTACCAAGGAGCCATAAAATTTAAACTATCCTAGAACTCAATGTTACACAGTAGGAGCGCAACAATATTTTTATTACTTTTATTACAATGATTTACTATTGAAAAAGTCTTCATATTTACACAACTTGTGAGCCTGACATTTAGTCGATGAAGCTATGTATATTGAAATTGCATTTTCTTTTCAAAAGCTTATGTTGATAAATATAACCATCTTAATAGGTAGCTAAACATATTTCTACTAACATAAAACATATTATAAAGTAACAGTGCACTCATTATTGAAGAGCCAAATAAATAAATAAATTTATACAAAAGCAATGCTGTTGATTTGAATGTAGGCGCCATTTGCTAATATCAGGCATCCAATAATCTAAAACACTAATGCCTCTAATTCCAATAGGTACTCAGCCGCGCAGTCTCCAGTGCGTTTCATGTATCGTTTCAACCATTATTCAGCGGTTATCGCAGCGAATAACTCAACACTTTTCGCCAAGACCCATAATCTCTCGTATGTAAAGATGGTCACCCATCCACAGACCAACCGCGGCAAGCGTAGCTTAACCTGATCGGTCGACCTGTGCGGCTGTTATTATTTAGCCACGGACCCCTCTGTTACTTTAACTAATAAATAAAATAAAACATTAAAATGATTTAAAAACAAACTTACATATTTCCACCAAGCAGCTTAGAGTTTATTGTGACAACTGCAGCTCCAATCCAGACTAGTACAAATACTTCGGCAAACTCCGGGCCGCCATCATTGGTGTTGTCGGCTACGTCCGTGCCCTGCAGGATTGTGGCCATCAGGGTGCATAACAGCAGGGGGCCCCATAGATCCCCTGGAAACAGAGGAAATAATTCATTTGTAAATCTAAACTATTAAGGTATATTTTGTTTCGCAACTAAATTGCTTAGTCTCTCTTGGTGCAGGGGTTTGTAGAAGTCGGGTATACGCGCGAATTTACTAGTATCTCCCAGGCCTCCGACTTATGGTAGTGTAGAGAATCGTGGGGTTTTAGTCGGTATAAATCTGAAATAACCCTCCGTTCTCCCCAGACGGGAGGTATCCACAAGGATTTCCGCACAGCAATAAAAGCGGTTTGTACAAGTGACCAGTACACAACAGCAAAAACTGAAGTGTGCTATTAAGTTCCTGTAGAAAGTCTTAAACATCAAACATTTGGGGAAGTTTTCACATAAAGGAAAAAAGAATAAGCAATATTGAATATCCATGATTGCATTATGAAAGAAAAATATTACATACAGTAATGCTTGTTTGTTATCTAATGAGAAATACTCATTACTTACTTCTGATAAGACTGATAATCGTTGATAACAATCTAAGCATTAAAAACCAATCACAATTTAATTTTCTACATGGCTATTTTAAGTTGTTCTATGAAAAATATCTAAACATCATTATTATAAGAATAATAAATTATGTAGGTATATGAACAACTATACAAATTTAGAGTGAAGTATTATGATGACTAGTGCTGAGTCGTGGACGCTCACGCAGGAAGCTGTGTACAGGGTGAGAGTGGCACAAAGAGCCATGGAGTGTTCCATGCTTGGCATAAGGCTTATAGACCCGCCCGGGTGTCACCATTGCCAGGATCGCCCAGAGGACACGGTGGAGCACACGGTGGAGATCTGCCCCGCTTGGGCGGAGCACCGCCGGGTCCGCCGATCGGCAGCGGCGGCGACCTCTCGCGTCCGGCCCTGGTGCAAGTCAACAAGCCATGATCTGGAGCGAGAGGGAGTGGGAGGCAGCCGCCTCCTTCTGCGAAGCAGTCATGCTAGCAAAGGAGGTGGCGGGATAGATGAGGGAGAGCCTCCCGTCCCAGCCGCCGCGGGAGACGCTCCGGGCGTCGGGAGCCACGGGACGACTCCCGGCCATCGTAGGCGCGGGCCTGCGGACGGAGAGTAAAAGGTAGCTCACCGTCCGATCAGGAACAGGTGCCGGACGGCGCGTACGTGTACCACGCGCGCCTCAAAATGATGTCAGCATCAAGGTAGGGGCCCGTTAGGGCCGAAGCCTGCCGGGTCAGCGGGATTATCCGAAAGGGTTACCGCTGGCCCGGAACATAAAGGGCTAAGGAAGGAACACGGGTGGGTTTTAGTCAGTAAGAGTCTGACAGTCCCTTCTGATCCGCCCAGAGCGGGAGGGGTCATTTGATGAATTCACACCGAAAAAAAAAAAAGGCTTATAGACCGCGTCCCAAACGTCGAGATCCGCAGACGTACGAAGGTTTTCGATATCGGAAAACGAGTTATGGGACTCAAATGGAGTTGGGCAGGACACCTGGCAAGGCGCAGCCGCAGTGATGACAGGTTGAGTAAGTCAGTGACCGACCGAGTGGCGTCCAAGGACTGTGAGACATCGTTCGTCCGGCGGCAAGATGGGTGGACGACATTACACTGTTACCATCGCGGTTAGAACCAGCAGGGTAATTGCGGTTAGAACCAGCAGGGTAATTGCGTAACACACTATCAGTAGTAATAGGTTTAATTTTGACAGTTCAACAAAATTCATTGCGTTATTTACGTTGTTGAGCAGACACATTTTTCGAACATATGAAGCAATGGATTAGCAATATCCTTAAAAATGATTCAGATTGAGACTGATAGTATACCTATTACACAATTAGAGTACTGGACGAAGCTGGCACAGGAGCATGGGGATTAGCACAAGAAAAGAGAGGTCTATGTTCAGCAGTGGGTGATGTCAGGCTGTGGATGAAGATGACATGATATTTCAATTAAATCTATGTAAGTAAAAATTTCAAAAATAAACTACTCACATTCTTTTAACAAACTAGACTTCTCTCTAGGAATGAGTACATGGTAAAACTTATTTCCCACTGCTCTCAGATCTCGAAGCTAAAATAATAAACATTAATGTTAGATCAAAATCAATGTTTTTAGTCAATACAGGGTGACAGGGACATCTACGCGCAACCTGATATACCATGGATTCAGTGCATTATTCTGAACCCCCGTGCGTAGAGTTTTTTTTAAATTGCCGTTTCCTAAATTTTCCGCGTATTTTCCGGAAAATGTAAAAAAGCAGCTTTTACGCTGGGGTGTCTAGAATCAATTCTATTTTGTAGTAATTTTTTTGATGTTCAAAAGTGCCTTTTATGTGCCTATTTGAAATAAATTCTTTGACTTATGCTGAATTCATGGTTCCAGTTTGTGCGTCGATGTGGGATGCCAACCTGTATGTGCACCAACTACTAAAATAATAACTATTTTCTAGTAAGTAAAACTTTAATTTATACAGGAGGAAATTGAATAGGTGCAACAAAATCGTTTAATGCGTTGCTAACTTGCTTCATGTTGTTGTGAACTCTGCGATGAATGGATTACTTATCGGGCGCGCGCTGAAATTGATACTTTAATGTTCTTAAGATATGATAAGTTTGAAAAAAAAAATTATACTTTAACAACGATAATTTGTGTCTACTTGAAGGCAATAACTTAGTTTGCACTATCTAAGACGATAATTACACGATGTTTTTACAAGAATTTAGATTTGAGAAATGACAATTTATAATGGTTATGTAAGAGTTACCGCACCTCCTATTACGATTTGGTACAAGTTTTCAATTTCATCCTGTATAGAATTTTCCCAGTAGCACCTCAGAGACTGAAATTGTGACCGGTTCTTGGCAACAGACTCGCCTTCTGTTACATTTTTTTTTTCTTAAAAGAAACGTTGCCCCACACTAGGTATTTCTCCTGTATTGTGGGTGCGTTTACAAACATTTAAATTCACGTACACAAACAGCCAGACCCGGAACAACTAGTTGTAGGTCATACAAATATTTGTTCTGTGCGGGAATCGAACCCGCGACACGCAGCGCAGCAGTCAATCGCTTAACCACTGCGCCAAACGTGCCGTCTGGAACATGGAACTTAAACATAGCTGGTGAAGTGTTAGTGATACTATAAACCTCTGCCCTACCCTTTGGGGAATACAGGCGTGATGTTATGTTTTAATTTGTTAGTAGTTGCTTGGTAAGACTTATTGCTTGATTTGACTGGTGACTTATGTACAAGCTGATTGTTTGTTGTACTTATACTGTATTGATTTGTTGAGAAATGGCAGTTCGAACTTGGTGTAATTATATAACACACTATAGGCTGACCGCTTAACTGAGACGTTGCCTGAGGTAGATGCGCGGTGCGGGAGGGGTGATAGTTGTCACAAGTTTACGAATCACTGAGCTCTCGCATCACGTCACCACACCCCTCCCGCACCGCGCTGCTACCTCAGGCAATATCTTAGTTATGCGGTCAACCTATTGTGGTGTTCACTATGAACTCTTATTAGGGGCTTAGGGTTTAGAGTAAAACCACCGAATTATCAGTAAGTACACAACAACTCAAAGGGGAATGTCTAGTCGCCACAGGGGATGGAGCGGGACTCTCGTGAGGCGCTACCATTGAGTTGTGTGTTACATTTAATAGTATAAATTAGCCACTTGCCACAAGAAATGTAACTGCATCTTAACAACAAACAATACTAACATTCCATTATAGCAATCACAATCATCTACTTACAAGTAAAATGAAAAACTACTCTATAATCTTGAAGCCAAGGAACATAGTTGCTTGGCATCACAGACTATGAACCTCAGCTGTTTGTGTGGTTACTACTTGATTAACATGCACACCTGATTGTTTTAGATGATTTATCCTGTTTGAGGATATGCTGATGTAAATCATCTTTTATAGCATTTATAGGTCCTTAATCTAATCATGGCAACATTTTTTTTTTTGTATTTTGTCATGGCAACCTGTGTTTCAGAAGGATATTTGATTTTGATATAGTCTCCACTTTGTAATTCTATACATTGTAACATGTCACAATTAAGATGGCCTAATTAAAAATATACACAATTAATTGCTTCCTAATCTGGATTCACCGTAAATAACACATTTATTTGTTTCTACTAATGATTTGAGAACAGTGGTGGCCCAGTGGTAACTACCGCGACTTACGAGTTGCTGGTAGTAGGTTCGAACCCAGACAGGCGCTTTACTTTGTGTAAATTATTTCATTGCCACTGCTCTCAAAACAGTGAAGGAAAACATCGTGAGGAAACTGGCATGTCCTAGAACCAAAAATTCGAAGACATATGACATCTACCAACATGCACTGGGCCCGCGTGGTGGATTATGGCCCACTCCCTCTCACAGAGAGGAGGCCTGTGTCCCAGCAGTGGGCACATCATAGGCTGATTATGCTATGCTTATGCTACTAATGATTTGTGCGAATTTGATGATTTTTTTTTGTGGCTAAGTTCACTATTTTAATTTGAATTGGCTTTTAAAATGCAATAAAAAAACATAGTATTTCTAATTCACTCCAAATTACATTATTCTACTTGATACTTACAAAAGTTTCTTTGATAGGTTCATCAAGAGTGTTGAACTCCATACTATTTCCAGATGGCACACCCTGTGAGGGTATGTTCATCTCCCCCTCGATCACCCCTACGTCCCCTGCAGGGTACATCTAAATAACAACGAAAATTACATGTGTGTACAAACATTAATCTGAGGTGATAAAACAGCCTATCAATTACAATGATTAATTTAAACCACCGTTGCATGCATGCACCATGCATCGGGTTTAAATAATCGTCTACTCATGAGTAGGAACAATAAAATTAATATAAAACGTACACTAAACACCACTATCAACGTAGATCATGTCGGAACAGAATGATTATGGCGTAAAAGCAGTTCAGTTTCTATGACTCATAAAACTGAATTTTTTGGTAACAAATAAACAATAAACATCCTCTACAGTTTTCTGAATAAGAGGTTAGCGATCTAATATCATTACAATTACAGTTTTGGTGACCAAATAACGATTATTTTGTGTGGAACTAACAGTATCTAATACGAGAGCAAACTATGGATTATTATTGATTTACATTATATTTAATAGACCAAAAACTTACATCGTATTTTGTATCAAACGAGGTCATCTCTGATTTTAAGTCCGCACTATTTTAACACAATAAAATATGGATAAAATAAATAAACTCCAACACATCAAACACTCACGAAGATTTCTTTCAGTGACATTTATCTGTAGTCTTGCCACTGCATAAAATTTGCCAAAGCATACTTTTGGAAACACTTCAATACTGTGTAAATTATATTATAGCATTAATTTTGATAAAACTATCTGAAGCCTGGGGAAGAGAAAATGATAATATAAGACTATAGTATTCTCTTCTCTACTTTTTCTACTTCGCTGAGATGGTAATTTATTGTCTGTTAAATCAAGGAAAACATTTGGAGAAATTGTATCCGAACATATTCACGTAAAAGACGTATATCCAAAAACGGTAAAAAAAAGTAAAACAACTGATTGTCAACTTCATCGATTGTTGTTGTTGAATTGTTATTTTAAAAAAAAACATTTAGATTCACGTTCAGGTGTAAACTACAGTGATCTAGCTTCTAAATAATAAGTCATAATCACTTTGTTCAATTTGCAACGTTATGCAAGTTTCGTGATATGAAAGTAACCGTTAAAAGTACGTATAACATGACCTGTCATTTCAATCAACCTTCATTTCTATTTGGATGTTTCTATCCTATTTTCACGTAAACGTTAACTGTGTAGGTTGGACGGGCGTAGCGACTTGGCGGTGGGTTGCCAACGACGACAACTGCGGTATTTGTCGCATGCCCTTCGACAGCTGCTGCCCAGACTGTAAGCTCCCCGGGGACGACTGCCCTCTCGTCTGGGGTGCTTGCTCGCACTGCTTCCACATCCACTGCATCGTCAAGTGGCTGCACTCTCAACCCCAGCAGCAGTGCCCTATGTGCAGGCAAGACTGGAAATTCAACAACAAGTAGATCGTCAAAACGTAAGTAATACACTTCACTTAACATAACATGATTGCATGATTTCATTATGATATCATTGTTTTAGCAATTTAACTAATGGAGCTTTCACTTCTAAAGTCCAGATACTCATTCACATCATATTTCATCAATAAGGTGCTAATCACTTGAAACAGTATAAGTTTCCAATGAACAGGTGAAATTAACTTTGTATATTATTATTTAATGTAACGGTATCTTACTTACCTACTTAATGATTTATTGATTTAAACATTGTTATTTGTATTAACAACAACTATCTTGGGTCAGGGTCAATGGGCAGGACTATATCTGTGTGCAATATATTGTGAGAATTGTATTAAACATTGACATTAGTTTTAGTATTATCTGTACAGTCAACAAAAGAGATAACTATGCAGGATCGTCGGATATCGTTGAAGTTTAGTAAGAAACCGATGGATGTTCTGGAATATTATTTTATTTTATTAATAGAAAACAAACAGCTCATTTATCAAATTAAATTTCAGTCGACAACATCCATCGGTTTCTTACTAAACTTCAACTATATCCAACGATCCTACATAGTTATCTCTTTTGTTGATTGTACATAGGTACTCAAAGTCAACATTTCCAATTCATAAAACTGAGACAAAGTCCAAAGTGATAGTAACAAATTAGCTTATGGAATGTCTGGTCTCTAGCCTGATATTAAATTATTTTAAGTTCAGTGGATCTGCATCCTTCTAAGTATCAAGATAGCAGTCAGAGGTGTAGTTGCAGACATAAGGCTGTTATAACATAACGTCTTTCTCTGTGGCAAAAATATTTCTTATGTAAATATTAATAATGCTAATTTAAACCACCAGAATACTTATAAAAATAATAGCATACATTCATATTACTGAAATAGGTAACTATAGTTTCAATTTAAAATAATTATGATCAGCATTGTGTTGTATTAATTTGCATTTTATGGAACTTTTTGTGTGTCATCTTTGAAAGTTTTAGTAATAAACAACAATAATATTCCTATTAGATAAAGTTTATGTAACAACTAGATTTAGATTTATAACATAATTAATTTTGAATCGAAGAAATGCAATTTTGCACCATAATATAACAGAATTAATGTAGGTATTACACTCATATATTTAAATAATGACATCATCACATGAACAGTATTAGTAGCAAACTGAAAACCTTAAAACAATTTTTTAAGTGCTTATTATTTTATTTTAATAATTGATTATATGTATAGCAGGCATGTCGCTTTTATTCCCCTTTAATTATAACATTTATTTTTTAAACATTAAATTTACTCAAACAAACCATACAGTAGTCTTTAATTCTGAAAATATCCTGTATATTGTGTTGTAGTTTAGCCAACCAGTGTTTTGTGTTAGCACATGACAACAGCTCTTCCAATCTAGACACTTATAAACAACAACTGTAGTGTAACATTTTGATTGGCGTGAAACAATAGGTCAGAGAGTGCTTTCGACATCACCAACAATAGCCCTGTCGTGTGCGCCGCGGACCGGTAGCCACTGTTGCATTCATTCTCATAGTAAACAATCACTTTTACATTATTAAAAGTGTGGGTCAACTCATTGTTAGACCGTATGGTACCTACTGCAACAACACAACACGCAACAACTATGGCAAAGCTACGAACAAAGTAATTTTCAAGTCGGGAGGTAATTATTACGAAGTTTTGTACGCCTGTTCGACGTAGCGTCGTCGGAGCGACGTATAGCGGTGAGCCGGCACGCCGCGCCGGTGATCGCCGCAAGGAGCAGGCAGTGAGTGCCGCGCGCTCGCGGGGACGGACGTGTAGCCCTGCGTATTGAGCGCTCTCGTGTGTGTGACTTACGTGCTGGTGTTAACGCGCTCCTTCTACTATAGTACGCATATTATAGTATTGTTCGAGTGACGCTTCCTTCAAGCATGCTGATGGTACAGACCAACGCACAACCGATGAAGAACAGCAAGATCAAAGGACCACCTCCTGTGCCTCCGCGGCCCAACCAGAGCGTGGTGGCGGAGGCACTGGCAAAAACGAGGAAGGCCGTGGCGGACTCTAAGGCTAGCTTTACGAAATCGCGTGCCTTCTCCAAACAGGAGAACCACTACACATCAAAATCTAAAACTTTGGATAGAGCTAATACTCTCGGCGAATCAACAGTATCACCCAAACAAAACGGATTAGCACGGGTCAAGTCGTTCATCAGGGATGTGATCAGTGACAGAAGTTCTTCGTCCGATGAAAGAAAATCTAGCGGTCAAAACTCCAGAAGAAGCTCTAGTGACAGTAGTTCTATTCCAACTCCGACATCGAATAAAAAGTCAAATGAATCGCTCAACTCTAAAGCAGTCAAAACATGCAGACAAATATTAGTAAGATCGCTCTCAACATCGAACAAGTTGGATCAAGATGCAAAATGTAAAGTATCAAAGTCCTCTAGTTTTGCAGAGAAGACTCTACCTTTACGAAAAGCACCTCCACCGCCGTTGTCTCCTAAACCTAAGTTAAAACCAATGAAGCCCTTGCCTGTAAATAAAAGCCCTGTACATAGCAATAAATCTAAGATCTCACAGGAAATAAGCCCTTATTCATCACCTTTAGATGCTAAGCCGCCACAGAGCCCAGTGTCAGAAGCGCCATACGCATCAGTGGAGGAAGTTCAGGAGTTCGATGATAGGTTGCGGAACAGTCCATCGAAACAAGTCAGCACCCCACCGGCTAAACAAACCGAACCAGGAAGTCCAAAAGTTGACGATAATGTTAATAAAAATAACAATTCGTTGGAAAGAAAAACATCGCGAGTCACAGAAATGTTAATTTCAGAGATCATAGCGAGTAGAAACAATAATAAAGAGAAAGACGAAGCGCACACTGTGATAGATAAAGGGAAAGATTCTGGGAACATGACTAACGGTAACGACACTCCAGAGCTGGAAATGATGAAGGACATGAACAACCACGAGATGTTGATATACGAACTGCAGACAATGCGCTCGCAATCGAACGTGCCGGATACTTTAGACACCCCTGAGTATGCAGAAACAAATGGACAATGTGATTCTGAGGACTCTGAACAGAACTACGCCATGTCTTCAGTGACGAGCGGGAATACTTACGACGATGACCAGGCTTATGCGTACATACTCGATGATGACCTTAAGTCTAGGTGGGTTCTCAAGAATGTATTAATAAATTAACTTAATATTTCTTATCGTAAGAATAAATCGTTACATTGTACTTCTCTTCCGTAGTTCGGTCATGTTGTGGTTTTGTGTTAAAAGGTCATACGACTTGATTAAACCCGGTTATGAACGCCGATAGACTCGTCAATACTGCGCACAATTTCTAGGTCGTTAAAATGGCGAAGTAAACCTGAAAGTAATTGAGGTCTTTTGTTATTTACAATGGTGGTAATTTGCTTTTGATTAACTTCCATACGGTTTAATTATTTATAGATTGAATTAACTGTAAACGAATGATGATGATTCATATTTTGGAGTACAATTGCAAGGTTATGACTATTAATAAATTAATTACCATCCGGTGCTTGTCTCTCCCAAGTCTCCAAAACGGATCTTTTTTGTCACATTCATCAAACGTATAAACTTTTCCATTATCACTATCATCACACATTTTTACGACTTTCAATATGCTTAAATTTCCATATCGAACCCGCAAATCTTTTAGAAATTAAGAATAAAAACTCCTCCTTATAAATACAATTTTGTGGGCAGACTTCGTAAGCAGTTCCGCGCAATCAGCACCATGTCCCTGCAAGGTCTACCGCCTCTTCCGAAGAGTCTCAGCGGCTTTGCAGAGGGCGAACCGGACCTGCAGGACACACCCTCACCGCCCTCGGAGAAACCACCCACAGATCTCGACTCACAACTCGCTTATCTCAAAAAAGAAATGGTATGTTGAACATTCTTTTGTCTTTTCTAAACCCTATAATCCTTTCTTTATCTTTTTCCCTATTATTGATACCAATATCATTATTAATCACTACACTAACAGTTATTAAATCAAAAACTACCCTTTTCCTTTATGCCCATACCGACACGATTATTACGATTTCATAAACGGCTCGTTTATAAGTCATAAAGTTTACGAACGGGAAGCTGGTGATGTTCCACAATTCCTTGTTTGTTCTTAGTTTACTTTAAACAACAACGTTATAAAATTTCCTTTTTTGGTTGTTGAACAGCTATGACCATGAGTATGATGAAAGGAAAAATGTCGGTTTTACATTCCATCGCTACATAAGGATACTTGATTCGATCATACCGGAATTACGAAAGTTTATCGAGAGTCGAACCGAACCACATTATGACAGCAATTTTAGAGAAACTAGGAGTAGTGACACCGAAAATAGACTAGCTCCCCAGTGCTCAATACAAACATGGCAACATGGAATAAATAATGCACACAGCAGACACGAGCGCAGTTTAAAAAACAGATGTTGTTCGTACATTTGGGCTTATCGGCCGTGCGCCGAACGCTATGTACGGAGAGACGTGGTGCATGCTCCCTTTACTTGGTCTTACGAGCGGGTTTGGCAATATAGGAAATTGAAAATCAGGACACCTATCGACACGTTTTATTACTCATAATCACGAGCCATGGAATTCATATCAAAGTGGGCTAGAGATACAATACAGGTACATACCACTAATGGGCTGATTTAGATAGTATAATAGCTTATCTACGTCGCGTGTACATAATCAAAACAATTGATTCCATGTAATGCCACGACCAATATTGTGCTAATGAGTGCGCAACATCGAAGACCAAATAAAATATATGTCATTTTCGTTTCCATGCTCATCTTTGTTTGTATAGTATAGGGTCATAATAACTAAGCCGTCTTCAACCGCCATATTTCCGTGCTAGTCATCGGACGGAAATGCCATACCTGTTACACTGTATAAACTATATGAAACCCCACTCGTGACACCTAAGGAAATTGCACAAGTTAAACTGACATGTATTTACTTAATCCTGCTACAAAGGCAGAAAAAATTGTCAAAATCGTCGTAAAAAATCTAATAAAAATTTCCAAGACATACCTGACATAGAAGTCATAGATAATGGCGTATCATTATCGCATTGCACGGCACTCGGTGCATGAGCATGACGCAAAAACTTGTAATATATACCTTTACTGACACGTATAGGTACATACATACATATATATACCCAAGTATAATATGTAGTGTCATAGACTCCACAAGCTTGACAATGAGAAAGGTCTCAGTGAGACAATTCTCGTAAATTATGACGTAGGACACATACAGTTGAATGTCTGCGTGATATTGTTTGTTGCGTCCTTATAGGTCTTCCTAATCGGCGGTCGATCCGATTCCTTCTTCATGTCACGTCTGTTATACGTAATCGTCTTTTTAAGTTCTTTTGTTGACGTTGGGATGGTTTCATCTGATTTTGTATTAATCAACTTGTTCAGCCGGTTTCTTATTATTTGGACAGGCTCCAAAAATTAAGAAATGTCTGCGGATATAGATTGAATAAATTTGGTATATTCAAGAAATATTTGTCAGGAAATTAACGCTGTTATATCCATTACTAGCTTCTGGCGCGGGCAGAAGCTATTACTTCGTTTTCGCTTAGTTTTTCTTGTTGCTAGGCTCCTAAGGGCCCTATCGTAAAGTTAAATAGCCTATAGCCTTCCTCAAGAATTGGGCTATCAAACGCATAAAGATTTTTTTCAAATCCTATTATTAGTAAGATTATATACGTTTAATTTCTTATACGAATAATTGTGAAACTAAAACATTGCAAGTTTTTGCGATATCAAATAATTTTATGTCGGTATTTCACAAACTAGACATAACCTTTACAACATAACGTATTAGTCTTGCAGCAGTTGTAGCCGGTGTATAATAACGCTGTAATGGCAATTATCACCCGCTACAACCTTGAACATCTCGTAATCATAATCATTTGCATCCCACACTTCACGCCGTAATGTTATTATTGTTTATATCACAAAAATTGCCTCTTAAAAACAAAAGTAAAATAACTTTCTATAAATACAAAGATATAACTTTCGCCAATAAAAGTATCGGAAAGTGTGAGGACTTAAGGTTTCCTTTCACGTTTTCTTTATAACGATCTTATGCTAGGATCTCTTCGAAGTAATCCTTATTCTGGCGTAGACATCTTTAATTTATCTTATTCTTCACGTATAATAAATTTAGTATTATGTGTTTCATTAATACCCATCTCAATGTAAAGAGGTTTTATTGTATTTTTCCTGCTAATCTGCGCATGAAAGAAACGCGTGTACTTATAGGTATATTATTCTAGATCTATTATTGTAGATTCAGCTATCATCATCATAACTATATTGAAAACTGTCCTTTTTTCTTGAGTAACCTTGGCAAATGTGGGCTTTACCTCCCCTTCCTAGACCAAGGTCCAGGTGCAAACAGCAAAGAAAATGTAACTTAATTTATTTATGTTGCACCTTGTAAACGTATTCCCCTAAGCTAATTATACTTGTAGGAGTAAGCTGAAGGGTGATATCACCGAGTAGTTCAACGACATACCATCTGCGATCAAGTCACGATCTGTAGAACCATCCACTAAACGCTTTACTTGTGGGTAAAAGTTTTTCAGGATGTTGGTTCAATCTGCTTTTTATGCACTATGCGCTTATAATGTTGGCATCCAACGAGCATAGACTTAAAAATTCTCCATTGCAGATTTTTCACCGGAGCTATCGGCTTGGCCCACAATTTAGTTTCTACTTGACCGATTTTGTATCACCAAATGATCTGACTTCTGAACAAAACGAATCTCACAAAATGAATTGCCAATCAAATTAACTACAAATTGGGATATAAAGACGCTAAATTGCTCGTCTTCATTCAAAATAGATTGACATAACCAGACGTAACATTTCGAATTTAATGAATATTGAGTAGAAAACTTTTATATTTTGAACGCAACTTCATCTATGTGATAGATCCGGTTTAACACCATACAAACTTCAAGTTACGTGAATGTCGTAATCTCGTTTGCATTTATATGAATCTTCGTTAACATTTGCGTAGGTGAGAAGCACATGGTAACTGTCTGTCATTGTATGTGTATATTCAACAGTTTTTTTCAGTTACATGCGTAGGCGATTGTTTATTATCCTGCGTAGTTCTGCTAGTCAATAAAGTCTAATATGGTTTGTAGTAAATATATCGGATTGAATAAGTATGCCTTTGAATTGTAATGATGCAAATGATATGTTTATTACTGATCTGCCGACAGTACATACAGGTGGGTAAATAGCAGCTGCACACACATTTGTGTAATCCAGATCTGTCAAAAGTTATAAATATCTTATTTTTCTGGATCAGACCCTTGTCCTACGCTTGATTGTTTTGGCTCTCAAAGCACTGGCTGAAAGCAACAAGCAGGGAAACTCATAAAGCAAATAATATTACTTTGATCGATAGAGTCAATGAAAATCGCACGTCAAAATCAATAAGTCTTAGCAGCACCATTAACTTGTATCTTACGCGGTCCAGAAACCTGATATTAAGTTAAACTAGTTTCTAATTCACGTTGCGATTCTTTAACGTGTTATTAAACACGCGCCTGCGCCGGTGTTGGCTGTCATGCGTTATGCCATATCCTTGTAAAGGATAAAGCCAGCGATAAAGTTATCTGCAAAAAGTTTGCTAGATGAAAAACCTTTTAATTCGAATCGAATCGGAGTGGTCAAATGTTAACGACTTTTTTATGGACAAGCTAAAGGTGAAAGGTGGAATGGAATAGTGATGCTGACGACACCCTCGTCTGCCAGTCGAAGGAACTAGCTAATGCTAGCTTTGTTAAACACTTACTTACCTCTTTTCTATATAAAGGTCCCAGGTGACAATGGAACTAGTTGACCGCTGTTCGTCGCCCATTCATTTTGTTTCTGCTTGAGCAAGCGGGATAAGTACATAAATGATAATACAGAGCACCTCATTGTATTGACCAAGTCAAAACGTGACGATATCATTGTTGTTATAACTGACGTTTTCCTTAACCGTTTTCCAAAACATTACCTACAAGGTTTAACACAAAAAAAAACAGCGGAATATGAGTTAATGGGAATTTCGTTAAGAGGGAAGCCTATATGGAATTTGCCAGCTTTGATTGCAAAAGCGATGCAATTGTAAAGTCCAAAAAGTGAATGGTCGATTGGAGAAATATTCTCAATCGAATCAATGTTAACTCTTCAAGATACAAGTAGAAACATCTTCACGTTACCTATTTTAGACATATTATGAAAGGTCGTTATCTGGACATCCGAATGAGACAACGACTTTCTATGTCTTTGTACGACGTTGTCTTCCCACGCAATTGTTTTAACACACCCATAAACAGTTTGATGTGCTTTTACTTTACAACTTACAACTAATAACATAATATAATTGCTCGTAAATTGACAGATTATCAGCAGTTGAGCAGATTTATTGTTAACTAGCTTTCACGAGCGTGGATGTCGAAAAATATCCCACGGGAACGTACTACCGGGATTAATATTAGGTATATGTTAATCCAAGTTATAAACTATTTGTCTGCCAAATTTAAACAAAATCCGTTCCGTCCGTTTGCGCCAATCCGGAACATACATCCAGACAAAAGGACAAAAATTATATTTATTCTAAAAACTTTATTATCGACATCAGACTCGTTCCCAATAAAAAATATTTTTGACTTCGTTACTATTTTTCATATTATAGATTGTAAAAATTCAGAAGTGCCCTGGAGTTGAGCTAGGTTTATTTCCCTAATCATGAATAAGCATTTGGAGTGCATCCATCTTTCCACGCAACATAATTTGGACAGTAATAAAGCCACGACGACGCTTATAGAGAACTACTTAAAACGCCAATAAATCGTTTAACTAATAATGCCACTGTAATTTATATCGTAGCCTAGCAGCGTCCGAGTGCCCCTCTAAACGCCTGTAGAATGTACTGGTGACGATTGATGTCTCCGCGGCGTTAACCCTCTACCCGCATTGTCTGTGGCAGCTCCGCATCCGCGTTGGCAACCACAGCGCCAGGATGTTGAACCCCTACTACGAGAATAACTCTCCTAAATGACACGGGTTAATAATCGTTAGCATTTTCGTCACCGTTTGTTTCAACAAGTCAAAAGCCTTATCCTTTCTCTTTCTTTTTTGTAACTCCATGTGCCTCTTTTTTCAGACTTTCCAACATTCATCGTCTTTCCTTGACTTCGTCGTTCATCGTTCTATCTTCGATATCCGTTCATGGCAGCAATTCCATAATCATATCAAATCTTTACAATATATACAGGTTTTTTTTTTAATGGCGCTTTCTTCATATTAATAAAACTCAATTGCAAACTTCCAAAGTTGCTTTTCCTATTTATCATCGTTACTAATTAACACATATTTATATTTATTGTAATTAACTGTTTATAGAACTGTAACGCGCAATCGCGGTGAGGAAAATCCAAAATTCATCCAAAGCGATGACAAATTATTAAACAATTTGAATACATACACATATTATTAATCATATACTTATATTTGCAAATTCAAAACAGAGTCCGAGTTTCCTTGTTGGAAAAGGGTTTTTTGATCAGACCGAAATCGACGAAAAGATCAAACGTACGCATCAAACAAAGTTTTTGGAGCTCTGCCTATAGTTTGTCATGTCAGCATGTGTGATATGGTAGGAGCCACCGTATATCGAGAGTATGTCGTGCCTGGAGGGAGCACGTGCTGGTATTTTTAGCACGAGCGACACCCGGGGGCGGATTACGTCACATGCTGTAACCGGATTAGACGAAAAGTTCGATCAGATCGTGCAATGGATAGCGCAGCGGCCGCGCGCCGTTGACATCGGTAATGAGAAATTGAATGAGATGCTTT
Source organism: Oligia fasciuncula (assembly GCA_963082905.1). Lineage (NCBI taxonomy): Eukaryota > Metazoa > Arthropoda > Insecta > Lepidoptera > Noctuidae > Oligia > Oligia fasciuncula. The sequence continues at coordinate 5,187,248 of OY720395.1, read as the reverse complement.
AGAATCGGATATTCGGATGTCAGGCGACACGGTATTTAAGACCGATGCTGTCATCCTAGTGTTAAATGATTTGGTACTTTAATTTGTTTACTTGCACCATTTGTTGTTTGGAGATAGTGTGATCATTTGACGTTAAGATGAAATTTGAAACGTTTAATTTATAGTTAACCAAAAGCTTCAAAATCAGCGTATAAACAAGGGACTTTAGATCCTGCCGAAGGTACTGGGGCAGGTTTTTAATAGGTGTACTTAGTGTAACATTGTTCTTAAAAGTTTCCGTCCATTACAGAGATTAGACGCCAGGGTACAAGTTTCCGCAACTCGTGACGCGAAGGACGTGCGCTATCGCTAAACCCAAATAAGTACCTCACACATTATATAGTAACAGTTTACCTTTAGCACATGTTTTGCTTAAAAGCTGGAATAATCCCAATGTTCAACCCACTCGTTCTCTATCAATTATCGCTAATCAGTCTCTAGAAATTGCTTTGGGTTGTTTGAGGTTCGGATATAATGGAAAATTTGCTCTTCGAGGAACATTTAACCCCTCGTGGATACGAGGGCTTTATAGGCGTAATAAACCCCAATGACGTAGTAGAAAGATGTGATAAAATGTCACTCGTCTGGTTTATTAGGCTATGAGATTATCTACGACTTTAGTAGACGCATGGAGACATTTCGGACGGCTCCGAAATGTAGTATATCATCTATAAATACCGGAGTCAACGGGGCATTAAGCTAAACAAACTGAACCTATGTTTAATATAGACGACACGGCTCGTTTACTCGCTCAAGCTCTTTCATCCAACGTTTTTTGTCGGCGTTCTCTTATGACAATTTGACATCTACTGTTGTTTTAATAGTCTCACAGTTTCAAACTACATGATAAGCTCTTTTCCTAATAACAGCCGGTCGATTCTGTAAAAATCTCACCGTGAAAACTTAGGTGAAGTGAGTTTGTTTTTGCTAGGAATTGACACTATAGACAGCTCACTCCACGCTCACTTCACCTAAGTTTTCATCGTGAGATTTTTACAGAATAGCACCGCTGTAGTCATTTTCTTACGCACAACTTCAACATCTTTGATATCATAAACAAAACGATATGCTGTAATGAAAATCGGAACAAATCTCAGCTATAACCACAAATTGAACTAAATTGGCTAATGGGAGCATTACATTATAGACTGCATCATAAAAATTTATGTCAACCATTGACCACGGGGCAGTTGAATTGAATGGAAGTCCGTCGACCCCACGGCTACACTGACATAATGCGCCACGATTGGATTACTGACAACTTAACAACTCATCAATTACTTGCCGAGTCTACCGACTATCGCTGACTAAACTAATAACATACGTAATTGGATTCAACAGTCGACGCCACACACAGCTAATTTAGAACTAATACAGAAACTATCTGTGTTATTGTTACGCGGTGTTGTGTATTTCAGGATTCTGAAAGGTGCTTAAAATAAATCTCGTGTGTTAGTCAACGCTAAAATAGTGTTGTTATTTAATTTGAAGCCTGTCTATTTCGTAATGCCGGACGAAAAATTTACAGTTATGCTGAACTACCTACATAATTTAGACCTAGGAGTAACTTGCTATTCCTGTAATGGCTTCATAATCGTAAACTGTTTCGAAGTGATCTTTTCCAAGCATTTTTTTCAACGTGCAAATAAATGATCTGGGCGATTGGTTTTCAAAAGTGGGCTATTTTTTCCGTTGTTTCGTCAACAATACTGGACAGTGTTTGTCGGTACTTACGTATGTGTTATTTAGTACGTGAATTATCGAGCTACTGGTTTTGTTACACTTGGTTAATGGGGGCTTGTTTTATTGTTATCACACACCGTAGGTCGCTAACTTGCACATATGCATCGTTGGCACCTGTACCTGAACTCGCTGCAGCCTGTGCACGTGTTTATCTGTTCCATTAGCGATCCTCCGCTGCGCTCACGTGTCGTAATGGGCCCTTATTTTTGTTTGCTCTCAGTATGTTTTCTTATCTTTACAGTCCTGTCGGTTCTTCTCAGAATCTGCTTGCTCTGTCGCTTAATACTTCAACTTTTGAGAAAGTTGACGTGATTATTCTATATGATGATTAAAACGGATGCTAATTAAATCTTAATCTCAAATTCAAATGTCTCGGAAATGATTACATATTCAATAACGAATATACGTCCTGTCAATTGAATCTACCTTGGCTGGAGTGAGAGACGAAAAGAGAAATCCAGTCTTTCGAAAAATATAAACATAAATTTTAATAGCAATTTGGCATGATTGCTCTCGTATTACTAAAGTGTACTGCCGTTTATGAGCATTGACCAGTCGAATTCGAATATCAATTTTATTAAAAACAGTTTGGCTGTAATTACTGACACTTTCGTTTTGCACACGCCAATAATCAAATAATTTATGTTATAAGTTTTCTAAACTGCATGCAACTAATTACTTTCAATATGCAACAGTCCGGTTTGTGTGCATTAAATATTTTATGATTTGGATAAAATTAGTTGTCTGTGTTAGCTCATCATTATGGAGCCGAAAGACATAAGACTCCCAAGTATCAAATATCGCGACTACGACATGTCCTTTGCAAATTCCTGCGACCTCCACCAGGTGGTTGTCATTGTGTAAGCTCACTTCTGTATCTGAGTATCTGAATTGATGTCTTGTTTCTTGATTACTATTGTTTTGGAGTTTGAAGCGCATGGTGTTGTGATAAAGTCAGCTGATTGAATCACCGCGATGCATCTGCGCGCGCGCAATGGCGCGTGGTGGTCGCGCATCATGGCCGCCGGACGCGCGCGCACGCACGCTCCCGACTACTTTCACATGTCATATTCGTACACAATTTCACCTACATTTCGATTAATCCTCTTTCGGTCAGTGGAATGCTGTAACAAATGTATCGATCTGTAAACAATATCTCCAAAGAAAAGACTCAAAGTATTCCGTAGATATGTGGTTGTGTATTGTATTTCGTTGCAACGGTTATGCAGTTAAGCGACTGAATATTATGATTGTAGATATTCATTGTCTCACTCAATGTTTGCTTACAAAATAACGTGTGTTACATCGATGACCTGTGTACCAGATTACCAAAGTCTATTAATGATGTCATTAAAATAAAAAATGATGATCTTAGAATTACTGTATCACGACATCATCGATGTGGGCTAATGACATGCACGAGATCACTTATGTTTGTGATACTTATAGTCTCTTGCATAATGTGTCGCCAATCCGAAGAGCTACGGTCGTTATTCAGTTTCGTTCTGTTTTCTATCATTTTGTAACGGTTATGTAAAGACACTACTGGGCCACTTTACAGATTACACTATACTTTGCATTTTCCTAAATTTTCCGTTCTGCCATTTTCGGTACGGAACTCAAGGAATCCCAAAGGTTCTCACTCGGCCCATTGTTGATTTGTAAAATAGTTTCAATGATTTAAGATACAATAGAATTTGTTCCGTTGCGGTAATGTTCCGTTAAATCTAACAATAGGCAGTTAAGACCTCGGAAATTAAATGGTTATAAATCATTATGCGGTGTTGTTTCCAAAGTTAATTTTAATTAAACAAAAAAAACACTGCACCCATTCGTAGAGCATATTTAATAATTTTTTTTAGATTCTGTTGTTTATTTACTAATATTACTTAGTTGATTATAAATTGTTATTGAAAGTAAACCAGCTGAAGCAAGACTGTTAACAGTAACAACTTATAGTTTTGTCAGACGTTGAGTTGGTAAAGTAATTATAATTAACTCATTAGATTTAATTACACTTCCAGCGCGTGAACATAAAAATAAAATGTTGTAATGTAGGAACATAAGCCAGTTGTATCTATTATTAAGTAACAATGATACTTTACTAGTGAGTTTACTATTGAATTCTTGCTCAAGTCAGATGAAGGACGGTAATATTTTTCATAACTAAGTACTTGTAATTTAGGGCACGCCACGATAGCGGCGATAAGACCCCTCTTTGAGGAGTGGCTAGAGAGGCGCCACGGCGCCCTCACCTACCGCCTGACGCAGGTCCTCACCGGACACGGAAGCTTCGGGAGGTTCCTGCACATCATCAGGCGGGAGGAAACGCCCGGGTGTCACCATTGCCAGGATCGCCCAGAGGACACGGTGGAGCACACGGTGGAGGTCTGCCCCGCTTGGGCGGAGCACCGCCGTGTCCTCGTAGAGGCGATCGGCAGCGGCGGCGACCTCTCGCGCCCGGCCCTGGTGCAAGCCATGGTCCGGGGTGAGAGGGAGTGGGAGGCAGTCACCTCCTTCTGCGAAGTAGTCATGCTAGCGAAGGAGGTGGCGGGACGGCTCAGGGAGTGAGCCTCCCGTCCCAGCCGCCGCGGGAGACGCTCCGGGCGTCGGGAGCCGCGAGACGACTCCCGGCCACCGTAGGCGCGGGCCTGCGGGCGGCGAGTAATGGGTAGCTCACCGTCCGATCAGGACCAGGCCCGTGCCGGACGGCGCGTACGTGTTCCACGCGCGCCTCAAAGAGATGTCAGCATCGAGGAGGGGCCCCATAGGGCCGAAGCCTGCCGGGTCAGCGGGATTGTCCGAAAGGGTTACCGCTGGCCCGGAACATAAAGGGCTAAGGAAGGAACACGGGTGGGTTTTAATCAGTAAGAGTCTGACACTCCCTTCCGCTCCACCCAGAGCGGGAGGGGTCATTTGATGATTTCCCATCCGCAAAAAAAAAAAAGAAAGTACTTGTAATTTATTACAAGCAGAATGTTTTTATGTGGTTGGCCTCGGTTCCAAAATAATTAGTCACAAATATTTTGATGAGAATATTCAGAATCCCAAATCACAAGTTGAGACAGCCAAATTAGTTTTGGCAGTGCAAGAATTTTGGCTTTTCATGCTAAATCAGACAAATTGGATGATGGATTTGGTAAATGATAAATGATTTTATTTCTGTAAGTAGGTTTGTACAAACACTTTTACACGTCAATCATATTTTTTTTTTAAACTAGATGAGGTCGGCGTTTCCTAACTGACTATTCTGAGAAGAAAGGCCGAAACAAACTCAGAAGTCACAGTCTCTTTTAAAGTCCAGACAAAAACTTGGTCAGATCGTGTGAAGACCATGTAGATTGGTGTCTGAAATGGTCTTTTGAGGAAAGAACCACACAGATTGAGCGGACCTGTCCAATCAGTGCACGCATTTGTCAAAAATCGTGCAGCTCAACGAAAAATACCAAAGACAGGACATTTGGGTAGGCCGCATAAACTACTCAAACTGCCAGATCATGATTAAAACTAAGAAGGAAAAAAAGAAATGACCCACATAGTCCTCACATTCACAATAATTAAAATAAAAAAAATAAAAAATTACTTACAAAGTAAATATTCATGTCATTGTCTAAATAAAATTCATCAATGTCAATGTGTATATAAAAAATCCGGACATAATCTTTGAGGACCATGTAGATTAGTGTCTGAAATGGTCTTTTGAGGAAAGAACCACACAGATTGAGCGGACCTGTCCAGTCAGTGCACGCATTTGTCAGTAACCGTGCAGCTCAACTCAGAACTTAAGGTGGATCTATTGTAAGATTTACAGGAATAATCATCTTTTACGTTGGACTGTCCACCAGTTATAACCCTTGGTGGCAGGCACATCGACCCACAAACTGTAACTATGAATAAGAAAAACCGTTTTTTTTTTAAATAATTGACCAAGAATTTCTATGCTAGAAGGTTCAGAATCATGTGCTGAAACCATGGTAACGGGTTGCGCGTGGATGTCCCTACCACCCTGTATATGGTAGACCGTAGTTCAATGTTGATGAATTGATGATATTTGAAACATCTTCCGAATCTTTATCAAAGATTCTATTACTATAAACGAAGATGAAAGGTGAAACTGCGCGCGTGACAGGTCGCGAAATGTTTTACCAACATAATCTCCGTAGGTACATTTTCTCCCTGTTTATTAAACAATGAATCTTGTGTCAGGCTGTTCGTTTAGCAACACTTTTACTGTCCACTACCGTCACGCTTTCTTCAGTTATTTGGGAAAACGCATTCAAACCATCAATGTTTGCCTTTCGGAGTGTAGCGGTATCTACAACGCCACATGCGAACAACGCGTCATACTACGTCACGCAAATCCTACATCGCGCAAGCAGAGTTTACCGCGCAATTAGCATAGATACAACGGCCCCGACATAAATCAATGGGCAGTTGCCCGCCAGACATAACACCCGTCTGGTCGGAGGATCCTCCCTTTTCTATAGAGTATGAGTGAACTTTACACCCTGTTCCTCATACCTCTATACTGGTGACCCCGAACATGGACGTCAGCGCAGCCTTCGTGCAAATACTACAGCGTGACGTCATCATCATCACTCCCGCAAGCTTTAGAGCGGCGAGTCACCCAGCCAGCCAGCTTCCACGGCTTCAACGGGTATCCTGACCACCAGCATGCAGCGACCGCGCATTCCTGGTCATCACCCTCAGCCTCATCAGCAACCTCGGCACAGCACACTGCACTTTCGGCCGGTCCACAAGCAGAGCCCTTGAAAAACGCTCTCCTGGTCGACGCCAGCAGTCAGCCTCAACCCGGCGCTGTACCACATCCGACGCACTGGAGCTTAACGCAGCGCCACCCCGACTCACTGGGGACATCTTCGCAGACAGTTCCGACTCACCGTGAACTATGCGGCAACCGCAGACAGTTCCGACTCACCGTGAACTATGCGGCAATCGGTTCCGACTCACTGGAACCTCAGCTGGCCTGGCAAGCATCGCAAGATACAAGACTCAGCCCACTATCGACCTCCGGTCTCCGGGGGGGAGTGATGTAGCGGTATCTACAACGCCACATGCGAACAACGCGTCATACTACGTCACGCAAATCCTACATCGCGCAAGCAGAGTTTACCGCGCAATTAGCATAGATACAACGGCCCCGACATAAATCAATGGGCAGTTGCCCGCCAGACATAACACCCGTCTGGTCGGAGGATCCTCCCTTTTCTATAGAGTATGAGTGAACTTTACACCCTGTTCCTCATACCTCTATAGGAGTATTCGTGTTAATTCGCCACATTATCAGCCAAAATGTTCTTGAACTCCGATAGTTATCAAATTCATTGCTTAATAATTATCTAATCTTCGTAAAATTATGCTGTTTCATGTAAATTCGACGTTAAATCGAAATTAGCGACAGGTTCTGGTATCATTCGTAACGGTATATCATGGATTTTACATAAAGCGTAATTGCAAAATCATGGAACACTCAATGGGAGGGTGCATGGAAACGTGATGCTTTTTCATTTCCTGCTCTAGATTATATGAATATTTTGTAACATGAATCGTAATACATCAACGTAGGAAACGTTTAGACAGGCTTCCCTAATGACCCATTCATGTGGTCTCTTTCATACGGGGCGGGCCTCGTGGCGTGACTCACGACTCCCTCAGGCACCATTAAATATGCACATACAACACTGGTAGCTGTACTCACTCCTATTGATTAAATTCCTTCGAAGTAATGTTGAAGAAATAAAGGATTTGAAAGTTATCTGATAAAGAACGCAGAATCATTAAAGAGACGGCTATTTAATAGAGTATAATAATTATCTTGTAATTAACAAAATAACTTGATTGCTTGGAAAAATATCTCCGTTACGTTTTTCTGGAACTAATTTTGTCTAGCTCGAAATTGCTTGCGTCTTTAAGATCATTGCCCGATATGACAGCAATCTTATGTATGACAATAGCAATTTAGTTCTTGGGAAAAGCAACATTACCTTCACGAAATAATTCGAACACAGCCAGGTCACGAGAAAGTAAAGTTTATGTCAGCGGTTGTCGGTGCGCACAAAATTCGTTCACTTGCCATTCAGAGAGTCACTCAAGTGCCAGAGCACGTGAACGAAACCGGGTCGAGAAGACGAAGCCTACTTGCCGCTGATTCCCACGACGCGATACTTTTGAACAACTGCCTCGCCTCTGAAACAGGAAATACCTGTGTACTTGTACAAAAGGGCATAATTGTCAGAAACGAGCCCTTAGCCATGCCCATTATAATTATGTTCATTGCAGAGAGGTTACATAAATTTTATTAATCAAAAGATTAGTAATTCCATACAAAACAGACATTTTACTATAGTTACCTACCAAAAATTTAAAACCAACTGGCTCCTCCCAATCGGTAACTCAAAGATAGCGCTGAAAGAATTCATTAATAAAATAGAAGCTACATTTACGTCGAAACTAGTTTTAAGTATGCAGTGCATGTTCACCGCTGCACCAGCACACGTGATCAATATGCTGACCAAGGAAACGCAATGACTGCATCCGAATGTACGACTATATCCGTTACCAATATAATGTAGAAGACTGAGCGAATTTGTTTACGTGCAATGTTCTGAATAACGACCATGAGGTGTTATTTTATAGGCGTTTCCTACTTGGTTCTTCTCATAGAGCAACTGCTCAAGTAACAATAAGCCATTATATTGTTAAGGATAATGCTATACTTTGAGAAACGATTGAAAACACACTTACGCAAGGAGCTACGTTTAAAGAGGAAAGGGCAGTTTTTGCCAGAGTAGCTTTAAGCTATCAGATCAACACAATATTAATTGTACAGGAAATAATATTTACTGTATTATTCAACATAAAGTCCTCTCTTAGATGGTGAAATAATATATAATGTGCTCTGTGAGAAGGCTATTGTTTCTATTCCATCATAGAGCTCACCGGAGCGCGACTAAAGACCTCGGGCCTAAGGCGCTGTGACTCAGCCAACGTTTATATGGCTGTACAACACAAAACACAACTTTTTTTAACACTTTTTGTTTTAGTATTATCACGGGAAACCTTCCTTGAGTCATTGATCAATCTTTTTAATTTGAGAAACCCATAGAAGTATCTATTGTCTTGTCATTGAAACATAAGCCTTAGAAACGTCCCTTACCAGAAAAGTAGCGGCTTCTGTTACAATATTTGTATTTTATTTAGCGAATAAACCTGCCTGCGTTATTACGAAATGTTACGTCAGATTATACTGAAATGGATATTGAAAGTATAAAAAGTTCGCAATGAATTTTATGATGCATTGTTCAAAACCAACAAGGCACCACAAACTCGTTCTCGGGGATCGTATTTCGTTCGCTCATCTAAACCGCGACACGTTCTCGGCTTTTAACCGTATTTATAAAGATTTTATAGAACTTGATTGTACTTTGAGGTATTAGGAACGAATAGGCCGGAAACTTTAAGAAAGGAAATACATTTCCTGGCTGTAAATCTTACCAATATCATTACAAATTAAAAAGATTGGGTTTTTTGATGTTTGTGACTTGATCTCGCTCCCTGGAAGGCTCGAATGGATATGGATCTTTAAGAGAGATGTAGACTATATCCTGGCATAATTATAACGTAGGATTCTATCGGTTCTTTTCTTTCCGGATAACTTAATCTTGCCTGAAGACCGTGTGATCTAATTCGGCGGTAACAACGGCGTCAACAAATTCTAAAATCAATGTGCAAGTATATTTTGGCTTGGTCCTATTCGATATTATCCAGTCGGTCCAGTCCTGCCAAGTGCCAAGCATTGATTTATTTCTGTGGTATATGCTTGCGAAAGCTTTCCCGCGGCTTTACGGTTGTAAGATAATCTCCGTAAAATGTTATCAAAACAAATCTGCTGGCGTTCAATACCATTTCCTCGGCAATATTGGAGTGTTACGATATTGCGGGTCAATCGATTACACGTTCAGATTGAAAAATGTTCTACGCGGTTTATAAAGCTCAAACTTATTGAATTTTTTGTTTTGTTGCCATGTTAAACTTGCTTGGTTATATGAACCTGGCATTTTTGAGGGTTTCCTTCATAAGTAGTTTTATTTTCTCCAAATGACGTGCAGTTTTACGGTCCAGTCCTGCAGCCTAGTTTTATTTTAGCTCTGGCTGCTCGTCAAAACTGCAATATCGGAATACCAATACCGAGAATTTGGCGCCGCGCGCCGCCTAAAACATAACACTAAATGGAAAATGGAAGAAAAGCAAAAGGTTTTAACGACCGCTGTAGCGCAAAAGTAGTCGTAACGCATCGTTAACAAGTCCCATAATAACCCGTTTTACATGCTTTTTACAACTTCTGCGGAAAGATAATCGACGAACACTTTGTTTTATTTCACGCCAGGTGGTGCGCTATTCTATTCTACATAGAAGACGAACAGGGAAAAACTGAACATGTGTATTTCGTATTGTCTCTCCCTTCAACTGCTGAAAAATCAAAATTTGATTTATAACAATAGAAATTAAATTGTGTCTCATTAGCCACAGTTGAACTACTACTGCACAATACGGATTGTTTTTCCAGATGAAATCTTAACTAACTGTAACGCTGAATGTAAATCATTTTCATTAAACTCAACCGTAAATAACGCACAGTTGTTTATGTAATAGTTATCTATATTTTAAGTAACGACGGCTGTATATACATCACGGTGTCCGACTGGCATATACGAATCATAACATGAGTCATTGACGACCTTTCTCGTGTCTAAATTTGCGCTGCCAACGACCGGCGACGCGGCGGCGTCCGCGCAAGGATCCATGCCGCTCCTTAATTGATCATTAAGATCGCATTAATTATGCTTGATTATGTTAGCCGTACGCACATTTCACTTTCGATTTCCATTATGAATGCAAGGGATCTCTACAAAACGTTTTGCTGCTTTTAAAGTTTCCAAATGTCATATGGCTTGAAGACAATGGTTAGTTAGCTGCCGGATTGTTGTTTCATGTATTATTCAATATTCTTTGTTATGTTCTGCAGCATTTTAGTTTAATCTTTTCTAATTCCCCAGTTCGTTACGACCTCCACAAAAGGTCACGGTGTTTGTCCTAAATGCTAATCACTTTGCCATTACCGTCAAGGCAATTTCATAATCATCTATTATATCAGCGTGATCTTTGCGAATTTTCTCTATAGGTAAACGTTAGAAATTGTTAATTAGTTTTCGATAATAACTTTCTCATAATATTTGATTAAGTGTAATCATAGTGTAGTGAATCTCTGGTGCGTCGGCACGGCACGCCTTGTGCCACTTAGCTAAGGTCGGCTCACAACGACGGACGGCCGAACAAATCTGAACGAGCATGTACCGAATGCTAAATTATCGGGATTGTTTATTTATGCCGCTCTTGTACACCATTCACTCATGGCTTTCATAATGATGCGGCCAAAAGCTGGCAAGCACGTGACACCTAAATTTCTAAATAAATATTGTTCCCCAAACCCCAACCATACTATGTTGACAGAAAAATCATGTACACCGTCTTTAAAAAAAAAACATACCACTGCTGCTGATGTTGCAACAGCAATTGCGTTTCAACAATCGCCTTGGGTAATTTTATGTGCTAAAATAATAACTTTTCATATTTTTGGTAAGTAATTAAATAGTTTTGACACGCTCGCTAGTCTATTGTACGATGTCCCCGGCACCGGCGTGTCTGACGAGTTCTAACGTTCTATTCAATACTCCTCTATCCTTCGTCCATGTTGTGTCATTGTCTTCGTAGACAGTGTGGCTCTTTATCCGTAATGGCGACACAATGCTTTGTTTTACTATTTACTTCGGGTGCACGGATGTCCCATGCTCTCTGCTCCTAAATGCAACAAACAAAAGAACTTTTCTGATTCATATGACTTCAACGAATATTAAGCTCTTTCACGATGATGGCTATCTACAATCAACATGGTAGCAAATGTGTGTAGTCTGGTTTTAGGGATGAGCGATATTATAAATTGAACGCTACGTGTGAAGTCACCCCACGGATTGATCGATGGTCTGTGTAAACACACACCTTCGCGCGGCCAATGACTCCATGGTTTGGGGTCTGATTTTCTATAACATTGGTGTGGGTGGGTGAAGTTTTTATACGAGCCTACGCAATGGCTGTTGGACAAATGTTTATGTAAATTTTTCCGCTTAGTTGGCCGGTAGACTCTTGGTTCTCTCCATTTATTAAACGATAAATAATCCAAACATTTCCGAAAATACTAAATTAACAATTATTGGGATGTTATTGGCTTTTAGTGGGATTAGCATAAAGAAAGCTTGCATTTGATGATGTCTCATAAAACCTAATAAAACGTAATGATCGGTTAGTGAATGACGTTTTTAAAAAGGGATAGTTTTCAATTGAGTCACTGCACCAGGTAAACCAACTGTTACTAAAATAGCCACCTGATTCATATTCCAGATTGAATCATTGATGAACGCGAAACAGAGCTAAATGTTCAGTGATTTGCTTCAATAACAAAGATACGTGAGTGATGGGATAATGTGTGCTTTATACACTGCCCACGCGTGTATTATCTGTTAGATACGAGTCGTCCTTTGAAGGTTTTGTTTAGTTCTGTTTATATCACGCTTTGTTTTACGATGCAGCTCTTCGATGACCAAATATAACACAATGGTTAGTTGATTACATACATAATCAGCCTATAATGTTCCCACTGCTGGGACACAGGCCTCCTGTCGGTGAGAGGGAGTGGGCCGTAATCCACCACGCGGGCCCAGTGCGGGTTGGCAGATGTCACATGTCTTCGAATTTTTGGTTCTAGGACATGCCGGTTTCCTCACGATGTTTTCCTTCACCGTTTTGAGAGCAGTGGTGATGAAATAATTTACACAAAGTAAAGCGCCTGTCTGGGTTCGAACCTACGACCTACAACTCGTAAGTCGCGGCCGTTACCACTTGGCCACCACTGCTCTGTTGTCGATTACATGCCAGCTGCCAATTATATAGTTCGACAGTTCTACAGTTTCGTTCAACTTTCAGGTCATGCCCTTGGCTCATTAGACTATAAGGCTTGCCAAAAAATACTAATTTAGCTGCACCTGGTTGACTGGCAACTCAGCCTGCTACGTTGATGAAATATATATTATTGTAATGCAAATCTACATTACACATAACAGTTTTTTGCCGAGATACGTTCACATTCCGTCGTCAGTACAGAAGCTAACGTTTTGGCGAGGAATAGCAAGTACTTACTGATGATTCACATGGTGCCATGTTTGTTTACTAATAGCAGCCGGCCCGCGGTGTGATTCAGCAATTATGGATAGCTTGTTATGTGGTGTAGACAATTTGCAGCTAAATACAGTGGGATCGTCGTCACTACCACAGTAAAGATATGAACAGTACGGAAACTACGTACTAACGTTCGAAACGGCACACTACACAGACGCGCGCATCTACGGTACCCCTAAGCGGCACCCGTGACTGAGAGCACCGCGACTATCGCTAGGGGTACCGCAGATGCGCGCGTCTCTGTGAGTGTGCCGTTTCGAACGTTAGTACGTAGTTTCCGTACTGTTCATATCTTTATTGTGTCACTACTATGTGAGTGATGTTAGAGAAACAATAGTACATTTTATTCTTCAATGTCTGGTTAACAGTGATAGTATGTTCTGAGATAATTGTTCAATTCACTTATCTAACTATACCTACTGCTAAATGGTTAATTGCATTGATGATGTAACGTACTTCATTCAACCCGATACAGACTTTGTTCTACAGATTAGTAAATATTTAAGATAATTATCCATTGTTAGCTTGACAACAGATTCAGTAAAATTCATGTTATAAGTAACTAGCGCCGCCCCGCGGTTTCACCTGCATAAGTGTCGATCCCGTGGGAATATCGGGATAAAATCTATCCTATGTCCTTCCCCAGGATGCAATTTATCTCTGTGCCAAATTTTATCGAAATCCGTTCAGTGGTTTAGGCGTGAAAAGGTAACATACAGACAAATAGTTACTTTCGAATTTATAATTATTATTATTAGTATTGATTATAACGAATCGAATCAAGTGTTTAACCGATAAATAATCATTAATTATCTTTTGTTATCGTAGAAACAAATACCATTACAAATAGTTCGTAGATAAATACAGTCAGTAAATCTATTCCATTATTGTTCCTAACATTCGCAGGTCTGACCTTCGCGATATACTATCTATTCTAGTCTGAACGGCACTTGACTGGTCAAACCACTATTGTTCGTCATTGATACCTTGTGCTGGTGCATAGAAATATATACCTACTTACGTAGCTATTACACACAAATCACACGTTTCATGATAATTTAGTTACATTCATACACAGGTATTTATTTATTTTCGTTAAAGAATCTTTGGTTATACCTACTTATAACAAGTTGTTTCCGTTAATCACAGACAGAACAGAAATATGAAAGCAAAAAGTTGCTGCATGACGTTACCAGGATATCTTTGTATTCTATAACTCTCAACAATATTTCACAATGTAATTGCATCTAAAAACAACAGTATGCAACTGCTGCAAGTGAAAAATGCGTCATTATTTTTATCAACACAACTTCCATATGAATGCATGCCACGGACGATATCTATCTTAATTGTTGACTCATTTAGCTTATCAAATAAGAAATAACTCATTTCACATCATTATCTTTGCTTTTTACTCAGGCTTCTGCTCCAGCAGGAAGCTTTAACAGTCTGGTTTGTTTGCGCGACTGTTGTGTAAGTCCAAATAAGAATGTTGGCAGCAATTCTTGTATAATGGATAAACCGTAAGGCGCGCCTTTATTGATAGGTACCATTTTATTAACGGTGGTCCGCAAACTTCCGCTACATCGGCCAGTTCAACCTGTTGTCGACCTTGTAAGGAGACTGGGCTCTTGCACCGCGCCCACATTCATCTGGGTACCTAGTAAATAAATACTATTGATATTGCATTCACCACAACAACACACACCTTGAAGTCCTCAAAATGTCCTACAAAGAACACACCTGTCGGTTGAGTCGTGGTCGCCCAAACTGGTCAGACTGCATTGCAAAAAAGGGGCGTGTGCTGCCTGCTGCCCATTGTTTAGGGGACGACGGTTTATGACGTCATGCACGTTCAAGAGCACACTTCAGACATGCTTGACGAAACATCCAAGTTGGATAATACGGCAGCTGTCTATAAAAGTCTAAACAAACCCATAAAGACGGTTGTAATGTCACAGCTAACTACTATTTGGAGAGGATCCGAGTGTAGTAAAAAATTGAGATGTGCAATTGCGACGGCACGCGTACAACCTGCGACTGGCGCTCGAGGCGATACGAGACGTAAGTGTGTAGAGCAAAATGAATCTTATAGCGAATCACTGACGGAACATACATGAACTGACTTTAGTAACAGTGCAGCGACAACTTGAGTTATTTCTTCATAATATTATCCTTTTGGGATAGACATTCCGAATAGAAAACACGTGTGCCAAAAATATATCTCGGATTTTGCAAACCGATTGCGAGTGTTCTACACCATCGGCTGCCTGATTCTTTAGCTTGTTAATAAAACTTCGAAACCGGATCCAGTATATCCTCTGCAAAAAACATACGTGTGCGCGCCTTCAACATACTTGGAGTTAAAATTCTACATAACTAATTAAGGTGGGCTGGTTTGTGAGGCAAAAATCATTTAAGTAAGTACCCTTTTCGATTATAGAGCGCCAACTTCTAATGGTGTGTTTAAAATCTTTTGGACTGTTTACACAAAATATTATCGGCAACTGCCTAAGTGCTGGTCATTGAAAAGTTGACGTTCAATGATCGCAGCAAGTGTACAAACACGGTGAAAAACACGAGGACTGGATTGAACGTCCGTGGGTGGACTGGTCCCACGAGGCCACACGTTTTTCTAACGCCCTCTTGCGCTAACTGTACTCAATACTTAAACATACATGAACATGTACTACATGCTGGCACGTTGACAAAACTCGCCGGTACTGAGAGCATCGCAATACATTGACCCATTCGTAATCGTAATGCATTACAGTAAGGCACTTTACATCATTCAAACAAACACCCATTTAAACCATAGACAGAAAACTTTTAACAAACTTCTATTTTGTTGTTGTATATCACCAGCCAGGATTACATCATAACATAAAAAATTCTGTTATAAATCGAGAAAGTTACAATATGATAATAAACATAATAATTCCACTTCTAATGGCCTGCAAAACTAGTTCCTATCTGATTTTCGAAACGACTGTCATACAATTTTACGTTTTGGACATCTGATAGTACATACTGACAAGAAAACAAGCCTTGCCCACACCATAACGGGAGTCACGTTCACGTATGATAATAATACTTTCTTCCGGTCCAAACTATTATCATGTAGGCATCTTGACTGGTATTGAATGTAAATTATATGGGAGACACGTGGGTGCTACGGTGGCGCCGCTGGCGCCGGCTCCCGAACCACGACCATAGAGAAATAGGAACCGTGTAACATGTAACGGCAATCTTCAATTTATGCCCTATCGTGTTCGGCTTATGGACTCTTAGTGGTTTATTTATTATACCTGACTATAATCTCATAGCTTTGTAGATGAAATAACGTTTCTTATTAAAAAGTTCTTAATCCAATTTGACATGCGAAAACATTTCATCGTACATATCGTGATTTCCATCATGTTTTCATGCAGTTTACTCTCATTTCTGTGCTATTCTCGCTTCGTATGAAATATTAATGACGAATGTGTGCATGTGGAAATTGAAACCAAGCCAATTAAGGATCATCTGGCGTCATACTGGACTGGTGCAGTCAAATGTACCTATATTATTATGAATGAACCTGATATTGCCTTCGAGCTTCGGCCAATATTTATAGGAGTTCAATTAAATTACTTCATGCTTTATTGGCTATAAAACCACAGGTTTTGCTCAGTGCTGATCAAATAACATGTTGTGAAGAAAGTTTGCGTGAATGAAACTGATGCTTGAGTGTTGGACACTACCGGAACCCGTGCCGGTTATTAGGTTACACTTGATCTCGAGTCTCGACGAGATCTGCGTGAGATCATTTCACTTACACTGGGGTTTAATGTTTATTGGAAGTACTGAATGAGCAATCATTACCTTCGTGTCTTTAATTGCAATCGCTTATTATGCGTTATCCCTTTGGTAAATCATCTTTGATTGAAGTTTTGGAGGTCAACATTACAGCGGGGTAATTGCGTAGCGCACTTACAGCAGGAATGGCTTTCACTTTGACAATTCAACAACATTAATTGCGTTACTTACTTTGTTAAGCACAACACAAGCAAGAACAAGAGGGGCCCGTGGCTAAATAATAACAGCCGCACAGGTCGATCGATCAGCCTAACTGATTTCGACTGGAAGCCGACCCCAACGTTGTTGGGAACAGGCTAGGCAGATGATGACTTACATTATTAGAAGACAAATTTTTCGAACATAATAATGAAGCAATGAATTACCAATATCGTCCAAAATGGTTCAGATTGTGAATGATAGTGTGTAACGCTATTAGGGTGCTGGTTTACCATTGGGTACTTTCCGAAACGCCTCGAGCAAATCTTTTTCTGATTGATTGAAATAAAATGTTAACCATACCATACCACCATAAAGTGATAACCATGACAACAATCGGTTTCGCTAATCATAAGAACCTTGCAAGGCATTTTACCTTTACTGACGCAAGAGACTGAACAGTTCAGTACCTCAAATAAATAAAGTCCAACTATAGCCGCATTGGTACACAATAGACCGGACGCAGTGCTGCACAAATAGGAGTTTCCTTTGAACTAGTTGTTGTAACAACAACGCCACTATTGTTAATGTAACCGCTTGCTTTCCTTCCTAGAAACTATTAAGCTTCTTTTACGGTTCTCTAGGTGCTCGACACAAACTCTTTGATCAAACTTATTTAGAATAGAATTTCTTTATAGTATCAATTGGGCGTTGAAAATTTTACGAGAGATTTCAGCAATATTTTTAACGTTACAAAGTTGTTTGTTTTTACTACTCTGAATCTGAAGCTATTTAGGAGATTCATTTTTCTTTTTTTTTCCAAAGCCTTTTCCATGTCCGGCATTGTGAAGGGGTGCGGGAAAGCTAATTCAATTAGTTTACCATTCGCCACCCCTTGGCCGTTTTGTTATTACGATCCATTTCAAAGGGCCATCACGATAGTCCAATAAATCTGTAGAATGATAACATTTTTAAATATGATTGGTCACGAACGTTTTCTACAATGTTGTGAAGATCATTCCATACCGTCAACTCTTGCGATAAAAATATTTTTATTGCTCGAAAGTCATCAATTACAAACGGCATTTATCCATCATATAAAATCGTTTATTTTCTTTGAGCTGGCATAATTATTTAACCTTCATACTGTTTATTTGATCCATTAACATGAAAACCATTTGGCGAAGCTGGCAGATACAAATGTTTACAGTACCTTTCAACTACATATCTCCACAACGCGCACATTTATAATTTATTTTTAAAAACACGTGTTTTTTTTCCGCCACACAACTGGCTTTTTAAACTAATTTAAACTAATAACATCAATGAAATATTTTTCGCGACCTAATAATTTTTGGGAATTTTGTTTTGTAGAAAGAGATTTATTTTCTATACCACATTACATTTCATTGTGCCACTTGTCCAGGCACTTTACAATCTGAATACAAAGTGGTTGAAATTGGTTCCAAGCATTCATACACTTGTTGAGGACAAATATCAATTTATTTCAGCGTCTCTAAATCTGTCATTGTGTACAAGTGTCTTGCACGAGTGAGTTTCTTGCTGTTTTATAACTCAATCACGTCATCGCAGATTTTTTTTTTTTTGAATTATACCTTATAAAGTAAAATATCTTGTGACCAATTCTTGTTGTTAAATGAAGTAGCAATCAAGTTTCTCTTCATGCTTATCGTCTCGTCAGCGTATGATGTGTGCTGGCGAGTGCATGCTAATTAGTCTGACGGGACAGCCTCGATGTTTGCCGTCTCCATCGGAGCGTAAAGCTCCACTCGATAGGCACTTTCCCTCTTTTCCGAATCATTCTCTACAGGAATGCAAGACACGTTAATTTTCTCTCGTGCTGCATTGAATTTCATGCAATGATTCATTACATTTCTTTCTCTAATCTCCTTGAATGCTTCGCTTTGATCATTGACTTAATTGCCCATTGAATAATAGCTGTAACTTCGTATTACGTGAGATTCGCTAAATTTTATTGTTTCTTAAAAATATATTTAATATCTTCATATATGATACTTCCTTGCTTCTCTTTAGTTAGGTAAGATAATTTACCTTTTATAGCATTGAAAAGACGAATTTGACCTCTGACTTTATTGGCATTTTTTTTAATAAGCTTTCAATTAAACTTGGCAACGCTGCAAGTGTGTCAGCAAAACTATAGATGTCAAGCCTTGACGATTTAGCAATAAAAATGAAGATATAACGGCTAAGCAGAAACTGTTCGATACGGCCTAAATATTTTTTATGAGATCGATTTTTATAAGATGTTACGGTTACATCTAGTGCCTATTTACCTAGTTCGGATCTAGATAGACCTGTCGTCCAGATCCGCGTGCGTCGTGAATGTGTCGGCGTTGTGTAGCTAATATCAATAAGTTGTTCGGTTATTTCTGCGTCCCACATACAGTCGTGATCGAGCTGCATTCCTATCTAACGCAATCGACCAGAACGCTCGCGGAAGGTCGCTTCGAGCACTGTTGTCGTTCATTTGTCATGGAAATTGTTATAGCCTTTTTTTTTGGTGCACGGTGGAAGTCCTCATGGACTTCCTCCATCGTGGGGGTGACAGAGGGGCATGCCGGACTCTTACCGGCTAAAACCACCTCTGCCTACGGCCGGGGATGCGGGTTTCGCGTAAGCATTCACCGCTCAAATTGTTATAGCCTACAATATTCATTTTAATTGTAGCTTCATTCTCAAGACACCGTATCAGCTTTATTCGAACAAAATTCGTTCTAGAAGTTAAAATCAATAAACCCTTGATTAATCATCTAATGAATGAATAAACCGGCCCACGTGTTACGATGTAGGCAGTAGGCTGTTCAGCAGTTCGATAATTAATGTTTACATTAACTGGATTCTAGAGTATATTTAAACAACATATACCTGTTTATCAGGTCATGGTAATAAACGGCTAAATTGAACGCAGAGTCGTTACTCGTTAGTTCTTGTTTAAAATGTCGAAATTCAGCTGCCATTACGGTCTCGATTTTAGCTTTAATTTAATGTTTTTTTGCACCATGCACGCCCCTTCGTATGTAAACTAGGATCCTGATAATTTCTTTACTTTCTCTGACCGACTCTCGGTACAGTCGAGAAATTTAGTTAACTGTATATACATGAATTCCCATATTTATGTTTTTGGCGTGATTGCTTTTCCTGTTTCACTTTACTTCCGTTTACTTTCTTTACTTTGGTTGAAACTTGTTGGGATAACGTACAACTGTGTCATTGTACCACAGTATTACCAAAGCTACATGTCTAATTTGCAAATTCGAAAAGATTTTTCCCATTCTTAAAATGATCACCTTTAGAATGTCAATTGACTAATTATGTCATACAAGATGTCTAGAGTGCCGACTTGCCGAGTGCTACAAGGTTCTTTTGGCGCCTAAATAACATTGACAGGGTAGTTGGTAAACATAAGTGAAGTTGTCACAGTATTTGTATTAAAAAAACAAGATGGCGGCATTAGTTCCAATTTTGGCCACGCGACAAAAGATCCTTGTACAGTTTCAGGCTGATCAAGCGTCCCTTATTCAAGATGATCATTGTTAATAATGTTCTAATAATATATACTAATGTTCCAATTATAATTTTCCAGGCGAGTTTGCGGCAACTGGACCTCTCCTTGCTCTCCGAGCTATGGACGCTGAGCGAAGCAATGGCGTCGTGGCGACGGCAACTGGAACGAGGGCCGCGCCTTCGCCCCGCGCCTCCGCCGCCTCCACCCCCGCACTACCTTCGGACATAACCACCCCATCAGCATTAATAGGCAATTGACTTCCCACATCGGTCAACAAACGCACATACACGTGTAAAGCTCACTTAGGTAGGAAATTCAGGATCGACGTGGCAAAAAAATATTTCTGATTTTCTTATGGATTGACATTGCCAATGTAGGAAAATCACAATGTTGTTTTTTTTTTGCCATGAGATTCTGGTAGACCTGTAACTCTTATCTCCTTGAGGTAAGATATAAATAAGAATTATTACCGAGAGTTTTATGAAACTCACAGCAATAATTCTAATTTATACTTTATAACAATAGGCTAAGAGTTACATTGCAAATGTCTTAATAATGGTTTTACGTCATTCAAATTTGATCGTGAAAGCGCTGCCTTGCTCAGGACGAATTCGAGGGACGCTCTTATGAAGTCTCCTAATATCGTCATCTACCACATACAGCGTCTTGCCGTACCCGAGTTAAGACGGTTGCTATGGGAAATTGGGTCTCTTAGAAGCGCTCGCTGTAACCAGCAGAAGCTAAAATACTCTGTGACGTTTACGCGAACGCTAGACGTCACTGTATTATTAAGTTTTGCGTTGTACAGGTATGTGTGCGTGCGCCAGCTGACGACTGTACGAAGTCAAGTGTTTTGTATAGTTTGATTGAATCTGTACTCGAATAGTGAAGAGCGTGTTCAGTGTCATAATATTTGAACCAAGGACTGATAAAGGTTCAACTGCAAGACTGGGTTGCCATAGTATTAAAGAGAACTGAGCTTTTCTGATTTCTTGGGAGAAGCTAATGTCCAGCAGTGGGTTACTTGGAGCAGATACAGTGGACATTGTACTTTTATACTCCCAATCTGGAAATGGACACAGTTCAAAGGCAGCAAACCTTCGGCAATTATTTTAGTTATTTGTTATGGCAATCCCAGCGTTGACGTAACGTGTGGTTTCAGCAGTTTTTTCTCTAACAATGTTGATTGAACAATTTCATTGTATTTATTAAGTTATAATAAAACTCTTGTAAATAAAAAGTTGTTATGATTTAACTTTTAATTAGTGATTTTAGGAAAACTATCTCAATATTTCAATTCAAATCTTTGTTGCTGAACACAATACGCATATATAGGTTGCAAGATGTCGAGTGAATGCGCATTATGCTCAGTTCACTGTCTTACTAAATAAGGCAAGCAAAATTATAAAAGATATAGTAATATCAAATATTGATACAGTCAAAAACACCGCAAACACACACACACACTGCAAAAAAAAATTCGAGTCACTTTTTTCGTGTGGTATTCCTCATGGATGCCCTCCGCCCTTGGGCAGGCAGAGCGGTATATTATCACCTTCTTACCTTACTGACTAAAACCTCTACTACCTTCTGAACAATTACTGAACAAAGTTTAGGCCAGAATGTATTTCTCCAACTTCTCATGCTAGCCTTTCCAGTTTATATGGAATCCATTGACTTATATATTACTTTTGAAATCATTGATGGAATCCATTCTATTTACTTTTAATTTTAGCACTAATCAAAACATTTATAGTATTTATAATTCATCAGTGGTAAATTCGTCAGTGGTAATTTGGTTGGTTTGTCATAGGACAAAAAAAGCACTTGCCGCATGACGCTTTGCGGTAGAGCCTAATGTAATGTGACATGCATACAATATCTACATGTCGTGATCGTCACATAATGAAACCCCAATAGGTGCCCATAACAGTAACTTCACCTGCGACAAATACAAAAGTCACACTTGAGGATGCATTACCTACATAGTAACATGATTTCAAAATATTAGAAACAATACACTGTCAGTAATATGGAAACCAAAAAAATATCAAGTGCTTAAAATGCATTCTTGGAAAACGCAGCATTGATATTATTAATTATTATATTATACATAAAGATAATATATATAAAACTACAGTTTCCTAAAAGAACACCACATGCGTCCCTATTGTCCAAATACAGAGCATTTTTTGACACCTCTGCCTAGCCTTTTTTCCCAACTATGTTGGGGTCGGCTTCCAGTCTAACTGGATGCAGCTGAGTAATAATGTCAAATACTATTGAAAATGAAGTCGGTTAATTACAGATGGTCATGACGCCCCTTCGTCGGAAACCGTAGTTTTATACTCATTCCATATCCTGTCTGTTTCTGTCAGCTAAGAAAGTCGATTAACACTTCAGTTGGTTCATGATTCCTTCTTGCCAACGAAATACAGAACGCAGGAACTGCAGGAAATACAGAACGCCACCTGCTACGATTCAAAAAGTACTCTGTGTAGGATTCTGAATTCTGACATACTCGTTTTGCTTTGTTTACGTTAAGTTCACTACATACAATATCGTACACGCACGCCGATTGTTAACAATATTTTAAAGAAAAAAAGAGAAATTAAGAGTCTTAACTTGTCAAAATCACTTAAATGCTATGACTATAGATGATTATAAGTACCTAATATTTAATTATAACTATTAGTTGGTGTTGATATTCTTTTTAAAGACGTGTAATAATTACGAAACAACTCTATTATATGGCTTAAAAACGGTTTCACTACATAAGATTTGTTTATAAATACAAGAAAAAAAAAAAAAATGGTTGCCTGTAAAGTCGGTTTTACGGGCGAAGATTTTACGTGACAACGACCGATCATCCGATCATAGTTGAGTGGGAGAGAGACGCAAGGCATTCGGCGGGCCTCTCTCTCGTTCGGTGACTCATCGTAACGTTACCGAGCGTTACACTTTTTCATAAGTGACTCCCAGTCGCAACCTAATTTAAGACGTTGTCACGTCAAAAATGGTTGCCTGTAAAGTCGGTTTTACGGGCGAAGATTTTACGTGACAACGTCTTTTTCTCGGTAGAATATTTATTGATATGAATATAATTAAATTGCACAATAGGAACAAGGAATTAAATGAAAATAAGAACGTAACGTTACCGAGCGTTACACTTTTTCATAAGTGACTCCCAGCCGCAACCTAATTTAAAATAAGAACGTAACGTTACCGAGCGTTACACTTTTTCATAAGTGACTCCCAGCCGCAACCTAATTTAAGACGTTGTCACGTCAAAAACAGAATTGCTGTAAAATTGAAATGAAATAGTATTATAGAACTCATAGCACGAAATGCTGAAGAGTAGGTAGTGTTATCGAAATGCCTTCAAATAGCAACTAACCTGAGGACATTAATTCAGAAAGAAACAAGAAGTATATGAAGGAAAAACCAAGATGGTAAGAAGAGGTAAGTAGGTAGGTATTGTTCTTTGGATAAATGGAGATTCAATTATAATGCCGATACTACAGATAAACAAGACTGTGTATTAAAAAAAATAAGCGGAGATATTATTTATGAGATGTTATTCATCGCGAAGAATTGTAACGTGTTATGTTGTTCGGGTCAGCATGATTCGGCACAGCCGTGGCAAAATCGAATAAAATAGGTGTTCGGAAAAAACCGCTCGGGTGCCGAGCCGATCTGAACATGACTTAGCGAGGGCAGAGCCGTATGAAAGACGGATGTGTTTAGTAATTAGGTAAGTACTTGGATTGGTCGGCTTTGTTCAACAAATAAATAAAAATAATAATCGAATGCGCCGACCCAACCCAAACGAGTGTCAAAGGACATTGTAAAAAATGGCCTATGAATCGGCACGTATGAAACCTTTAAAATAATTTCTAGTTTTTATTATAATTTACATTACAATTATTACAATATAACGGACACTTCATAATTAAGAAAACATTATAAAAAGTAATTCAGTTGGGTCTTATTCCCCGGCGTCATTATTTTTTGTATCAATTTGACGTTTTGAACAGGCAAGGGTATTTTAGCTCATTCAGCCAAGTCTTTGCGCGCAGCGGAGTGTAATTACAAAACTCAACACCCTCAGCGCTTGATCTATGAATAATCTTTTTAGTTAAAAACAGAATAAAGAGCTTGAAAGCAGTGTGTAAAACGAGCTACATCGACACTGACAGACGACAGTCGATGATTTGATAGATGACACTTTGACAATTGATAGTAATGACAGTCGGTCTCTGCGTTCCGAGTTGGGAAATAATCGATTTGAGCGTGCTTAAACCCGTACCGAATTAGCGTGAGCGCGATAACGATGTCCCGTGAATCGTCATAGATGACGTCACGACATGCGCCATCTTGCGACGCCGACCATGCCTTTTAATAATATCACCGTGAGCGCTGTCAAAATTGACAGAGTGTGTGTGTGTAGATGTGTCAGAGTGTGTTTTGTTTTGAGTTGCATTTTTTTGTCTCATGTGTGGCCACGCTACCCGATGCTCTATAGCTTTCTTACTCTAAGTCGTAATATCTAAATCGGAAAGAAGTAAGACAAAGTAATATAAGTAGCTAAAACTATTTATTTGCATGCCTTAGTTAAGGTAGTTAGTACAGGATCATTTTATTAAACTTATCATCTGTAACTTGTACCTACTTTCTGTGCAAATAAAGAACTAAGTATTCTATTCTATTCTAACGCTTATGAGATGCTGTGAGTGCTGTGAGCGATTACATCCACAGAGCATGTAACACGTTTATTATAGCTAATTCGGAATGCGGCCTAAGAACGACGACTTGGCATTGTATTGTAATGTAATGAATGAACGTTAATTATAACCTCAAAATCCGAAAGTATTTTGGCTTTTGACGTGACAACGTCTTAAATTAGGTTGCGGCTGGGAGTCACTTATGAAAAAGTGTAACGCTCGGTAACGTTACGTTCTTATTTTAAATTAGGTTGCGGCTGGGAGTCACTTATGAAAAAGTGTAACGCTCGGTAACGTTACGTTCTTATTTTCATTTAATTCCTTGTTCCTATTGTGCAATTTAATTATATTCATATCAATAAATATTCTACCGAGAAAAAGACGTTGTCACGTAAAATCTTCGCCCGTAAAACCGACTTTACAGGCAACCATTTTTGACGTGACAACGTCTTAAATTAGGTTGCGGCTGGGAGTCACTTATGAAAAAGTGTAACGCTCGGTAACGTTACGTTCTTATTTTAAATTAGGTTGCGGCTGGGAGTCACTTATGAAAAAGTGTAACGCTCGGTAACGTTACGTTCTTATTTTCATTTAATTCCTTGTTCCTATTGTGCAATTTAATTATATTCATATCAATAAATATTCTACCGAGAAAAAGACGTTGTCACGTAAAATCTTCGCCCGTAAAACCGACTTTACAGGCAACCATTTTTTTTTTACAATTCCCAGAAGTGTCCGTGATTTTAATTTAGTTTCAATCGAATATATGCATTATTTAGAACACAGAAAGTATATTCACGTTACTGCCGGTTCTTAGGCAAACGATGTATGGACGGCGAACAATCTCCTTTACTGGAACAATTATGGTGAAAATATTTTTAAACGTTTTCTAGGAGAGGGATGAGTTCTTATACCTACCTACTATTTTGTTTTTTATTAATGGCTCCTTTCGCCAAAGATACAAAATGTAGAAAACAGCGGGAGAAAGCTCCCGAAAAAAAAAAATGGTTGCCTGTAAAGTCGGTTTTACGGGCGAAGATTTTACGTGACAACGACCGATCATCCGATCATAGTTGAGTGGGAGAGAGACGCAAGGCATTCGGCGGGCCTCTCTCTCGTTCGGTGACTCATCGTAACGTTACCGAGCGTTACACTTTTTCATAAGTGACTCCCAGTCGCAACCTAATTTAAGACGTTGTCACGTCAAAAAATACCCAATATTTTGACAAGACTGACTATGTGCCTCAAGACTTTTATGGAAAAAAACGTGATCCTCCCAAAAGAACTAATTAACCCTGCGTTCCGAGATGGGAAATAATCGATGTAAGCGTGCTTAAACCCGTACCGAATTAGCGTGAGCGCGATAACGACGTTCCGTGAATCGTCATAGATGACGTCATGACATGCGCCATCTTGCGATAACGCCAACCATGCCCTAGAATAATATCACCGTGAGGTGAGCGATGTCAAACATATCTAAATCGGAACGCATGTGAGATGATGTGAGCGCTGTGAGCGATTATAGCTAATTCGGAAAGCGCCCTAAGTCTGTTTTCATTACCTACAGAATCAGGCACTTGTGAATCTTGTTATGTATGTATATTATATAAATTATAGTAAAAGTGCGTATGTATTTATATTATCATATCAGATCAGTGTTGGAATTAACACCTCGGAAGTTTTTTAGTCAGGAAGATCATCCTCAAGTTGGTTTTCAATTTCGATGAGGTTATTCATGTCGTAAGCTTCCAGTTTTAAACTAAAAAAAACTTAAAGTCAATAAACCCAAAACAACCTATTAGATAAAATGATAAATTATAAAATATTCCTATTTTATTTACTCTTCCACTAAAGCTGCTTCTTTACTAGTAGGTACGCTTCCGTTTTCCTTAGCTCGGCTTTTAATAGAGCTACACTCCAAATCGCATACCTACATACATTCTAATAATATCTGCATAATATTTATTTAGTTTTCGTTTAATTTGTGATCGACACAAAAGTAAACATAAAACAATGGCGGTTTGTAGACGGACAGCAGTGCTGCCACCTATGACTAACTTTCAATGTTTAACCCCATTTTATGAAAACATTTGATGAGGTCACCAAAATGTTAAATTAAATAAGTTCAGAAATAAGTATTTCTAAACTTATTTATTTTAGAATAAAATACTCTCTATTGTGTACACCATTCTAAATATAATTTACAAAGGGTGACATAACTGGCGGGCGTGATTATTTTATCGCACTGGCTAATAATAAAACATAGATAATATTTGCTAAAAGACACGTATCTAAACCAATTGCAAATTGCTTTACGATCTGTAATCTGTAAAAGTTTGACGGAGTTTGACTTTGACATTTCATTCTGAAAATAAACATTTCAATTTTCAATTCATTAATTTCGTGTCTACGTATGTGTTATTATTTTAACGTCTTAAAATATAATAAGAAAGAATTTAGACAAATTGGATGATAATCTGAGAGTTGCAACCGATGTCAGAGACTTCATCGCAAGCCCAACAAGAGCCCAAGGAAGAGCTACCGCCGTCCAAGATACCTGAATCCGTAAGGGTTAGTATGATTGTAGCGATTAGAATCGCTATTGCTTTTATTATCGTAACCATTACACTAGGTTACACCATAATATGCAAAACAGATTCATAGCAAGGTACTTAATACCCAAACACATCATTACATTCACACTTGTTGTATTTTCAGAAAATAATATCAATGGAAAAAGAAAATGAGTCGAACGCTAATCGAAAATCCAGGATTGACCTGAACGCGCTTCCTACTCGTCAGTACCTCGACCAGACAGTAGTGCCAATACTGTTGCAAGGTCTCTCTGCCCTGGCTAAGGAGCGGCCTCCAGATCCAATCAACTACTTGGCTGCATACTTACTGAAGAACAAAAGTACCTTCGAGAGCCACACCTCTACCAACAACAACCCTCCGCCGAACCCTCAACCATAATACTTCCATAGTTATAAGATGTACAGCACAAGTATGCAGTACAGTAATAATATGCATATTGTAATACATAGGTTTCAAATTTTGGTTTTTATCTTTGTGACAAAGAATTATCTGCTTTATGAAACGTAGGAATAAAAAAAAATTTCAACATAGACATAGCTAGTAATAGGCTCCAAACTATTGTTACAGCAACTATTATTTGTTGTGATAATTTTTGCTCTACAGCAAAGAGATCTCGGTGAAAATGTTAAACTAAGATACTTAATAGCATTTTTGCTCGTCAATTACTTGCTCAAGTTATTATGGCTGCTAGCTATGATCACATTTCCTGTTTTAATAGTAGTTGGAGAAATTTTTTAATGAAAGAATTATTGTTCAACTAGTACAATACTAAAGAAATAAGTTATTTTTTAGACAATTACTGTATGCATGTTACTACAGTAGTCGAATGATACAGCAGAGCAGTGTGCATACATGAGCCTTGGTATACCCAAATGATAACCACTTAAATGTTCTTGGTGATGTTCACCACAAAATAAGTTGGAAGTAATGTAGAAGTAATTATATTTTGCTATTTAAAATAAATAATCTAAGACTCAACATTGCTTTTTCTTAATGTGTAGAAGATAGCATACACAAAATATTATTTTGTTTTGGGGTTATTCCGTTTATCTACCCTAAAAAGTTCACCCTAAGGTGTATATGCGGAAACATATGCACGAGAATCCACCCTAAGCTTAGTTGGATAAACGGAATGTATAGGCTAAAGGTCATACAAATCAAATATCAAATCGGAAAGGGATCGGCACCGTATCGCCTTTCGCCTCGCCGCCCGTCAAACAAACAGGCATCAACCTAACGTAAGCGGATCATCAGCTCCGATACGTCAACTCGGCTAGGCGACGACGACGCCGCGCTTACGGCTCGCCGACCGCTAGATGCTGCTGATGTTGCAGCAGGTAGGCAGGCCGGAGGGGTGAGGTGCAAGGGTGGACGAAGCGTAAGCTCGAGTACGGAGAGACATAAGCATCCATATGTATAATGTACTCTGTGGACATAAGCGCGGAGACGACGAGCCGTAACGCACCGCACCGCGGTTCGTGAGCTTGTCCCGAGGCGAGGCGATTACGTTACGATTCCGATTATTGTGCGTTGCAGTACTTAGGGAGTTTCATACAAAGAATACAACCGGTAGATTCTGTAAAAATCTCACCATGAAAACTTAGGTGAAGTGAGTTTGTTTTTGCTAGGAATTGACAGCTCACTTCACCTAAGTTTTCACGGTGAGATTTTTACAGAATAGTAGCGCTGAACGCAGCTGAACGGCTCGAGTTGATATGGTGCGTGGTTATATCGTTGTTGTATGGTGCCGATCCCTTTCCGGTTTGATACGTGTGCTAGGTATGACCTTTATACATAGTAACTTGGTAACTTCAGACAAGAGCAATATTTTAAATTAACACATCTTGAAATATACCTACAATCTTTTTGGTAATATTTGTTCAAAGCAAAATAAATACAAAATCTGTAATAATTTTAATCAACCAGAAAATATTGTAAGTGAACACCATTACCTACACTACACATAACAAGCACCTAGACTCAAACTGGACATACGAGTATTTATATAATAATTCATTTTGTTTCTTTCTCGGCCTCCTCAAGAAACTGCTGTCTATGCAACAGCCAAGAGTCATTATCATCGGCCCCTTCATCTTCAGGCACGACAGAAGGCAGTTCGAACTGAAGATCGTCGGTGATGATGCAGCTGTCGTCCGTGACTGAAGGCACAGATTCGTGGACAGGCAATGGCATTGGCTCTTCAGGCAGAAATTCTGCTATGTAAGCCGTGACGTTGCGTGCCCGCCATGTTGCGATCATGCCTGTTAGGAGGTAAGGATATAAATTACTATAGATTTTTTTTTAAGTTGACCAAGAAGGGATCAGTTCAAATCAGTTGTATAAGGGGTCAGTGGTGGTAGTCAGTAGCGACATCTATACAGCTGCATTAGAAGTACGCAACTAGCGAGTAGCGAGCGAACTGCAAGTCAGATGCCGAAAATACTGACGTCACTAACACAAGCAGTGTTTATCATAGAATCAAGATGCTCAACCATGAACCCAATTGCGCCCGACAGACGATATTAAGCTAGAGCCCGCCAAACACTACATTCGTTTGACACCTTAATTCTGATTCAATTGAGGAACATTCGACTTCATTCCTCCACGTCCACAAGTTCATTTTTTTTTTGAGGGGGACACGCACTACCAACTCTCTCGAATCTGAGATACCAGTATTATTATTAAATTGTTCATGCTTTTCCTGGGAATCGGTGGATTCAAAAGGCTAATGCATTTTTTGTCATTACAAATTGTGTACATTCGCAGACACTAGGTATTTATGAATTAAATCCCGTTTCTCTAAAATAGTATCAGTTCGAGGTCTCTTGCGGACGACGACCTCAATCAAAAATTAGACGCGTATAAACTTGCTTGCATTAGATTAACATAATATTATTACATATACCTACCTACCTACTGCTATCAAACCGGCAGTGGCTTTGAGAACTAAATTCCAAGTTTAAAACCTACTCAAAATAACATCACCAACTATTAAATTATCTACCCAAGCTATCTACCTGCTATCCTTGTAGTAACAGTAGGTAGGTATACACACGGAATAGATAAAATCTATTCCGTGGGTATACATCATTCATGTGTAGGTATCACAAGCCAACAAACTCATTGACAGTACTTGCTAGTTGCTTGTATGCCTCTTTCAATTCTACTTGCAAAAGGTACCGTTACTATGTAGTTGATTCTTACCTGCTGTCTCATCAAACTCTAAAGATTCCTCTTCCAATCTCTCTTCTTTGACTTCTTTTTCGTCTTTCTCTTCTTCACCTTCACCAAATTCTTCACTAGCTGGATCTTTTATAAGCAGGTAGAATCCATGTTGCATACAATTGGTATCAAAGACGAAGCATCCCGGACCCTTAGGCTTTCCCTTCAACCAGGAGCCATGGTAACGATAACGAGGGTAAATAATTTGTCCCGGGCCTTGGATCGTCCCTTCGAGCCATGTCCCCATGAATTTTATTTGGTACTCGGCGAAGAAATACGTCCCTAGGCCATGTCGTTTGCCTTTGAACCACGCGCCCTCGTATATGTCACCATTAGGGTAGTAGTAGGCTCCGAACCCCTGCTTCAGGTCGTGCCGCCAGTCTCCTTCGTAGTGAGAGCCGTCTGGGTACACCATGCGGCCGACTCCGTATTTCATGGCTCTGCGCCATTCGCCTAGAAGCAAGAATTATTAGATACATCCTAATTCACGTGCAACTTTTGAAACCTTTCTTTCGTTTCAAGATTTGAAACCGCCTACACATCTACACCAAAGTTGTTTACCTTTACCGTAGCTCTACGTTTACCAAAGTCGTTTACCCTTCCCGTAGGTCTCAGGTTTCCATACCTTCATACCGAGAGCCATTCTTGAACACGTACAAGCCTTTCCCGTTCCTCTGTCCGCGGCAGTAGCACCCTGTGTAGTAGTCTCCATTTGGAAGAACTGCCCATCCCTCCCCGTGTCTGTCGCCTTGAGGATTCCTCTTTCCTACGTAGATCTAGGAAATTCTGTACATTAGGTATTGTCAGGGCCTGTTTATTTAGATTTTGATGAAAATAAAAACTTGAATCGTTTGTAAGCATGTAAGAAGTCTGTACCGAGTAGGTAAGGAGTACCTGTAAGCACCCTGTAAGTATCGAGTACCAAGCAAAACCACAGTCTTGCGGAGTATTATTTCTGTAGAGAAACTACTGCAATACAGCAGGTAGTATTCATAAGAGGACTAAAGTTCAAGTTAATGTTCTTTTTAATTATTTAGACAATGTTCCAGGTATTTAAGAAGATATTAATTTACCCCGATAGTGTCTACATCCTCTCCTGCTTCGCCTTTTGCTTCTGCCATAATGATTGTTTTTATTTGATTTGATTACAAATACTACAATTTAAAAATATTATTGTATTGTCAGATAATTGACATTCGAAGCATAATATCCGTCATCGTCATGGAAAAATAAGACAGCGACCAATTGGAAAAAACTTCTGTAAATAGGTCTCATGTTGCAAGTAGGTATGTAAACTCTAGCAAGTAAAAATAATAATAATAAACAGAAATAGCTTTAATTCTCACACATCCATGTCTGAATAAATTAATAACACATTATAATCAAAATTGAAGCAAGATATGCAAATGGAACGAGTTAAGTGAGCTGGGATAACTATATCTTAACATGAAACCGTGTGAATCAATGGCTGACTAGACTCTAGGCAATATGTTACAAGTTCAGCTTCAAAGCACAAGCAAACGAGGAATGTAAATTAAACAATAAGATCAAAGTTTGAAAGTAAATGCAAGGAATAGAATAATAGTTAAACACGTTAATGTTCTATGGATCTAAGCGTCATTGAGGAATCCTTTAGCATTATTCCAGCTCACTGGAAAATCACAGACAAAAATATTAATGTATAGCCTCATAATTAACCAATTTCTCAAATATTTTCTATAAAATTAATAATTATTAATAACAATATAAGAAAGCAAGAGGGAAATAATTCAAAAGTTCGTCGAAAGAAAGATAAAAATCCCTAAATTTAAAGACCTACAGTAACAACTCATAAAGTAATTTTGTACTTTTCGGTTTCCCGCTACATTGTATTATCGTGGCAAGTAATACATCACACTCGTCTCTAAGGGTCATAACGCTAACTAAATTCAGTTTCTTTTATATTTATAAGGTTGACACAGTTCTTTTCTTTAGGTCACGAGACAGCGGACCGATGACCTCAATCAAGTCAGATTCCATCTGCATTTATTTTGAACAACTTTTTATTTACTCGTTTACCTCATTCGATCGAACCCACTTTGACACTAAACTGGGAAACGTTAACTGTGTATTGTTTATGTTATGTTTTAGCGCGGCGGGGCTTGCGGCGGCGCTTCTTCTAGCTTGCCCCACACCACGTTGCACATCTCTCGCACTAGAGCCTGTTCTCCCGAATCTAAGTCCGGGGCTGGTCTTCTTCGCTCACGTTCTACGCGTTCTCTCACTTCCAAAACCTGTAAAGCACGTACCACGGCTTCGGGGCGTTCATTTCCTCCATTTCCTAGTCCTTTCTCTGCCTCTAAGCGCCGAACTTTTTGCTCCAAGTCTTTAACATACTGTACTGTTCTTTCAGCAAGCTGAGGATGTGTGATTGGTATCGCAGGCGCAGTTCGTATACCTTCCTCCGCGTTTGTCCCGCTACTGCTGCCATCACCGTCGTCTCGCTCCCTTCCTGCTGCTCGTCCACAATTGCTACACGTACTCCTCTCACGTTCTTCGTCTAAATATAAGCACAATTCTTTCAACTCTAAATTATCACGAATTAATTCTTGCTGTTTATCATCCAACTGCCTTAATTTGTTCTGGTATGCGGATACTTCCTGTCGCATAACGGATGCTGTGTATCTTCCAAATCGTTGCCATTCTCGAGCTAGTTTTCTGCCCTTCTGTCGATCATCATCTAAGAAGCAACACAAATCTCGAAGTTCCTGATTATCCTCGCTTAATCGGCGATTAGCTTCTTTCAGCGCTTTTATCTGAGCTAAGAGCGCTTGAATCTGTCTTTTCTGGTCAGTCGATGCTCGAGGTCCCTCGGGTTCCACACGTTTGGTAAACTTCAGCATGTCAGCCGATCTTCTATGAATCTGTTCTTCCTCAATATTACGCTGCGCCCGCTGGATGTCGTCTGCACTTCTCGCTCGTGCAGTTGGCTCTACGGGTTCGTGCACAACAGCTTTCGTCACCACCTCGGATGGCCGCGGCATACGAAGTGCTCCCGATGGTTGAGGATATCCTGGAGGATAGCCTTGAGGATATTTCAAAAAGTGAATAGATCCTCCACTGTACGAACCCGGAACAGCACCATGCGCAACTAAGGGGTACTGCGATTTGCCAGGATCGATAGATTTGCCTGCGTATGGTGGTTTATACTCCTTGGCGGACGGGTCGATAGTGGCTAGTTTGGGCCCGCTCGCGGCTAGAGGAGGCGGATGATAACGCGGTGGAAAGTTGACCGGTTCCGGGCCCTGTTTACCTAGTTGCTGCTTCTGTTTATTAAATTGGCCTGCGTTCTGATTGATTGACATTGTCGTTGGAACCGTTTTCGGGTACCAGCTCAGTCAATACATCGCTTTGTGTTTTTGGAGCTCATTTCCAAATCTTGCAGATCACGTAGATGCGAAAGACGGGCATGAGTTCAACGATTGGTCCTTGAATGAACAGAGGTGGGGACCGCCGCCGGCTGTGTAGGCTGTAGAGCGTGGCATTCGCGCAATTAACTCGACCGTGGTTCTTTGTGTTCACGAAAATCACTTGTCACACACTGTTTGGAAGCACTATGAACTGATTATTGTCAGAGTTTTGCTGATATGGAGGAAAACAAACGTTTAAGTGATGTTGTTTTCAAAAAGCAGGTTATGCGTGACCGTATGTCGACGGTACGACGCGGGCGCGCGCGGGGCGCATGTCTCGGACTGGCCCGGCGGCGCTACCTGCGCGGAGGCTCACGCGCGGCGCGGCGTCCCGCTCTCGCGCGCCATCTCACCTGCGTGCACTCACACAGAGGCGTCGCTGTACGAAGAGCAATCATTGACTCCAAGTAATACCACACTGAGACACACTCACAACACATCTGCGCGTCACACTCGACGACGCGCAGGGATCGTTCTCGACTATTCATCCTCTTGATTGAATTGCATACCTTTGTATGACAATAACAATAGTATTCGAGCGGAAGAAAACTTTCGATGATTCTGTTTGTAGAGCAGAATACATTGCGCACATCTTTTTGAGTACCTAGGTATTTCATCCGCTACAAACAGCTTCTAATAAATACCTACTTACTGCTATTCTTCTATAGCTTAAAAGTAATTGTTTTGAACAATTTGCGTTGACATTGAAGATATGACTGCAAGGTCGACATCACTATCGACATAAATCAACCTTGACTGGAGTAGAAGTACAGCAACTTTCGCCATGGTAAGATAACTACTTCATAAACATCTTAAATTCATTCATTCACTGACAGCGCATAGCCTAAACGGCTGGTTCTAGAAGATAGAAATTTAAGTACCTACTTAAGTTCCTTATTTATCGAAAGTGAGCACTAAAAATTCAACCCCTGAAGGGGTTAAATTGGAGATGAAGTTTTTTAGGGAACTTAGTAAAATTTGTCGATGGGAAATCCCATAGCTTGTATTTATCTAAGTTATTCAAGTTCTGGCCAATTGGCAAAAGATAAGTATTTATTTTTAACCGACTTCAAAAAAGGAGGAGGTTCTCAATTCGACGGTATGTTTTTGTCTGACAATCTGGCAATTACATCGGAGTAGGGCTTTATAGTTGAATACTTTGTTCAGCTGGCCGCTGATGTACCAACATCTGCTTTGTTACCCTCTGTCAAATCTAGCCTACCAACCTCTCTAGCCTCTTGGTTAGTCAACCTATACTCTTGTAGGAGGAGGAGGAACCGAACATTGTAGAGTCGGAACTATATGCACAGTCGTGTTAAAGTTCTGACTCTACATTATTCGGTTCCTGTCATAATCAAATAGCAATACGCTTAGTAGTAACACCTAGAGAGAACATTATTATTGCCAGGAGTTACTTTCGGTTTTAATTTCTTAGAGTACATATATAGTTTTATAATTTGGGAACATTTGAAATGTGTTATTGGATTTTTCCATTGAAATTAAATTATAAATTGCCCAATTATAAAAAAAAACTATGTACTTTAAGAAATAAAAGTCTTTAATTTATGTCCGGTTGTTGGCAATAGATTCGCCCCCTACAGTAGGGGGCGAGTTATGTAGTGACTGGCTAAATGTGGGGCTACTACACACTTCTGCCCAACCCTTTGAGGGATATAGGCGTGATGTTATGTTTATGTTAGTTTTATATTAGAAACGTACCTTCTTACTAAAGTCTCGATCGCAGTTTCGCTGAGACTAATGCCAGATAGAAATGAATAATACATACCTACCAACCAAAAACATTTCATGTAGGTAAGGTTGCCAAGACTCACGTCATCTCACGTAACACTTTCA
Organism: Oligia fasciuncula; assembly: GCA_963082905.1. Classification (NCBI taxonomy): domain Eukaryota; kingdom Metazoa; phylum Arthropoda; class Insecta; order Lepidoptera; family Noctuidae; genus Oligia; species Oligia fasciuncula. The sequence goes on along the minus strand of OY720395.1, from coordinate 5,150,769 downwards.
CTGTTAAAAAGTTAGATCAGAGCGGCAATTCTAATATATAATTTATTTTAAGAAAGTTCACAGTCTAGGGGCCTAAAAAGGCCACTTTGGCAGAATCATAAAAGGATAACAACAGAATCATAAAAGGTCAATCGTCGAATCCAACTCGGCTGGGCAGCGTTCAGGAAGCTACGCAATATCTTCTCGTCCCACATACCGCAGTGTCTCAAGACGAAAGTCTTTGACCAGTGCGTGTTGCTAGTGATGACTTATTGAAACGTGGTCGCTCACAATGGGCCTTATAAGAAGGCTGAAAGTCACCCAAAGGGCAATGGAGAGAGCTATGCTTGGAGCTTCCCTGCGTGATCGAATCAGGAATGAGGAGATCCGCAGGAGGACCAAGGTAACCGACATAGCCCGAAGAATTGTCAAACTTAAGTGGCAGTGGGCAGGGCACATTGCTCGCAGAACAGATGGCCGATGGGGCCGAAAGGTTCTGGAGTGGCGACCGCGTACCGGAAGACGTTACGTAGCGTTGGAAGGCCTCCCACAAGGTGGTCCGACGATCTTGTGAAGACCGCAAGAAGCCGTTGGATGCAAGAAGCACAGAACCGCTCGAAGTGGAGGTGCTTGGGGGAGACCTATGTCCAGCAGTGGACGTCTTTCGGCTGAAATGATGATGATGATGATGAAGGAGTTTATGTGCGACGGCCGCGAAACACCCAAGGCAGCACTTGACCGGTTTTTGTATTGTTGGTTGTGTGCAAATCCTGGCTTGCGTACCAAATTACAGCTTTCTAGGACTTCGGGAAATACCCTAGATGTTTTATTTTATACACATACCTACTTGCATCTCCCGGGTCACTGGTCTTTTAATGTTGTGTTATGCATTAGTTCAATGGAATGGTCAAGCCATACATTTTGACCAAGATGTAGGGTTTGTAGAGTTAGCGGTTATGAATCCCCGATTAGGAACTGTGCTGCAGAGAAAACTCAACTCTTGGGTAAATACGTTACTAATTTAACACTATGTGTTACCCAAGTATTTGCTTACTACTGCGCCGAGCGAGGACAGTCACCAGTTCACAAATCAAGTTCACCCATTTCACTTGCTCATCGGTATTCAATACATGTAATTTGGCAAGTATATGCAAAGTGTGCTACCCACGGGGGTAGGCAGTGCCCCCACTGCGACTTATCGCCAGTAGTAGCGTGCTCAGTGCTCGGGAAGGATGGCGCGCGTTCGTGCGCCCGCGCAAGTCGCCTGCACTGCGATCATACTCCTCGTACAAGGTAAGTTAACATGTGGACGGCTTGCAAAACACTTTAGTCGGTGTTTTTATTTATATTATATTTGCCCAGTTTGTAAGCGGAGATGTGTAAATCTGTTGAAATTATCGAGATCTCGAGACAATTTTTTTGGGTAGACTGACTCTACAAAGACCGAACTGTTTACCTGTATTTTTTATGATAGCGGAATATTCTTATAATTTCTAGGTAAAGTTTTCAATTGCAGTAAATAGTAGGAGTTTATGTGATGTTCGATTCTCACATAGACTGCTTAATATGGGCAAAATACCTACGTATTAGAAATCGTCACCGACTCGAACTATGTATTTCGACCATAAAGGCATACCTTCATAATTTAACATTGGGCAGAGCCGAGGCTCCTATACGTAAATCAAAACGTTAGTAACTATCAACGTCTTAATTATTGCGCAGACAGTAATTTATAGCTTCCTTCTTACAAGCAACCAGCATACCTATAAGTGGTGATTTCTGGTGTAATTCAGGTGACACTTATGTAATCCGTTCCCTTTCGTTGATTGCAGATTCCTAAATAACGTGATTCTATGTTAGAGCACTGCTGTGCAGTTTCTTTCACCAGAATCGTTGCATAAACTAGTTATTAAAGCCACAATAGCTATTTACACCATCAATTATTTCATGCATCAATTTTACGTAATAATCATACAAATATGTGGGTAGGTACGTCGAAATTCCTGACTATCATATTATTATGTTGTAATGCCACAATTTCCTGCTATTTATTATTGTGATCTATGTGTGGATATGATCATGATAATGACTTTCCTTTACTGCACAGTATAGGTAAATTTTACCTATTGCTATCCGTAAAAGCTCCATCAAATTCAGGAAACTTATGGGGCAATAAGAAAAACGCGCACATTTGTACGGATTACTCGCAAATTCTATCAAACCGTAGTATTTTGAACAGCTAGGTATAGTAACAACTTCATTCCATTGGTTCAGGTGCATTCTCCCAGCGACACCCGATCAAGGAGGCGTTGTTCTTGCACACCGATGCCTACGGTAACGCCACCTTCGAGGACTGCGTGTGGCGACGAGACAAGGAAGTCTGCCCTGACGCTGACGTGAACCTGCACCTGTATACTGAAGCGGATCCTGTCAAGAATGTTGTGAGTATAGAGCCATTTATCTTTCCAGTCGTTGTCACTCCGGAATAAGAAACTGGGAGTGTTACTCGGTAAAGTCTTTAGGGAAACGAATTAACGAGAAAGGTTGACGATCTCTAGATTGATTGCGTTACAGGCAAAGGAGTTTTCAAGGTGATAGGTCGCAGAATCTCTACTGATTTTCGAAGCGTTATATTTCGATGAAAATTCATGGCAGTTGAACTGTCGTGAACTACAGTTTGCAATAATGTTGAATGCGGATTTTTTTTCACCTAAACTGTATATTTTGAGTCCTGGGATATGTACCTTTATGTCCTTATGGGATTATGTCGTGGCATATCTTTCCTCTCACAAAGAGTAGTCCTGACTCCAGTGCCTTCCTACTGTGGGAACATTACAGGCCGATTGTATTATATGATACTTTATATCCTATATCCAAAGACTCTTGTACTAAACCATGTTCAATCTTCGATGTCTCACCTCTGACAGTGTGTCAACATCGATACACCGATGCCTAGGCCGACCATTCGTTGCATAATAATGAATGAATATGCTAATAGAGTTTTTGTAAGAAACATCAGCATTGTAGTGTCATGTTTACCTAAATCCGAGAGGAAGATTGAAAATTATCCGAAGGTATAATCTAACGCATTGTATGTGATCGTAGTTCCCACGTGTCTATGGGCAGGTACTTAATAAACACGCAATTACCTACCTACTGTCTAGTGTAAGCCATTCTTCAAGAATATAGATAAATCATAAAACAAATGTCCACATATTAAACCTTTGGTTGGTTACGTAACTTTATACATTGCTTGTTTCATCCGTGAGCCGGACCCTCGAGCCCCATGGATCATGAGGTACCTAAACTAAATTACAACATTGCACCATTCAAACCCAGCAAATTACTTAAAAAGATCCCTTACTCGATTCCGATACTCTCTACGATTTGGAACCCTCAGTCTTCCCATTATGGAACAAGACAAACGGTTTTCAAATGGATCAATTCAATGGCATCGATCGACACGGCCAAACCAAACATCAAATCAAGCCGAAAACCAAATTCGCGGCCATTCTTAATACTGCAACGAAAGAGTACGAGGGAATATTGTAATATTTCAATAAAATTATGTACATTATGAACGAAAGTCGCTCACCTTCGTGTTTCATCAGCTGTGACCAAGTTTGCACTTCTGTTTAGTGGTATCGCCCATTGAGTAATCTTCAATGCCTCATGCAAGATGTTTTTTCGTAAGTTTTAATCGATGTTCTGTATACTTAGCCTATTATTGTTCAGACAAATCGCGTGTTGTGTTTTGAATTTGTAAGACAAGATCAGCTTGACCATACCCAGATCACGAAAGGTGATAATTGCTTGGACAGACAATTAGTGTCCTTGGAAGACCTATTATTATTTATTTATTTAATACTTCAAACACACAAATGTATAGACGAGGCCCATTGCCTGACCCAAAAATTGCCGTGCTCAATTTATAACAGAGCAATTTTGGACATAGGTACAAGGGACTTCAAGGGAGTATATCAAACTCAAACCATTATTTTATATATTTACTAGCTACTAACCAACCATATTTTATATATTTACTAGCTTCCGCCCGCGGCTTCGCCTGCGAGGTATGTCGATAAAAACTATCCTATGTCCTTGCCTGGGATGCAATCTATCTCTCTGCCAAATTTTATCGAAATCCGTTCAGGGGTTTAGGCGTGAAAAGGTAACATACACTCAGACAGAACTTTCGAATTTATAATATTAATTAGTATGGATGTCAGAAGGATACTCTATTAGGTTTCTATGGAGAAGACCGGGCAAGAAACTCCACGGACAGTATTTTAATAAAATATCTTCACAATATCAGTCGCCTTTTGTTTATATTTTGCAAGCATGTGGACCATTTGTACTTCAGTGTTGACACAGGATCGAACCCGTGACTAAACAGACACAGTCGAACTAAGTTTCACTTTTCTCATTATGATGTATGTACACAATGCGGCTGAATGCAAGAATGCGTCCAAAATACCGCTACTCGTCCTCAACTCCTCAAGGGGACTCGGCTCTCCTTCGCCGGACTCATAAGTTATTTCGTTCACATACAGCCCATTCATGGTGGCACTGAATTTACAATAACTATACAAGAATTGTGTTAGAAACCTACATTTGTTTTACTATTTAGTATGTGTTGAATCGAAGTAGGATCTTTGTTCTATTTCAAAGTTGATGTTAGTGTGGTAATTTTGGGTGAACCATCAGAAAAAATCCATTCCAGTTTTACCCGACTACGGCTAAGCCAAAAGGAGACATGATTTTAGCAGGCTATGTAGATACGTATTGCTCACTCAATTTTACAAAATAAGTAAATAGATCAAAAATAAAGACGTGTGCTCTAATTTGTCAAAAATATATCTTTTTATACTTGCAGCACAACTGATTGTAAGTAATAGTACATTATGATACATGTGTGCTATGTTGATCATTATGCACGAGGCGATATTATCGCGCGAGCCGCAGGCGAGAGCGATAAGAAAGCCGAGTGTATATTGATTAATGCACACGCGTTTCATACGACGTTTTTCAACACACTTGCGAGGAAAAAAACAGACTTGTATTGTTAAATATTAACTTGTATGGAAAATGGCGCGCTGGTTTTGTTTTCCCGCGCGCCGTGCTAGCCAGCACTAGCGATGCGCGCGCAACATTGACTCATTTTAAATATATTAATCTATGGCACAGACAAAACCGATACAGCCTATAGAAAAAATATAATAAACACAAACCTGAAAATTGCAAAAAACCTAAGAATTTCGCGGTCTACCACTGCGTATTCACCTTAAATTGTCTGTGGTCCCCTGCGAGTTCATTTTGCGACCAAGGACAATACAGACTATTTAAAAAAAAATTGAAATATAGCCCGCGGATTTTTTCTTTCGGCATGAAGTCTCTTTGGGCGCTTTCCGAATTAGCTATAATCGCTCACATCACAGCGCTCACATCATCTCCATGGACGTAATATTACGTCCATGCATCATCTCACATGCGTTCCGATTTAGATATTACTATTATGACTGCTGAGAGCTGGCAACAATTCGGAACACTCGTGAACGCGCTCACATGACAGTGCTTACACAATGTAAAAAAGATATTATTACAGTATTTCTTTGTATAAACACCAGATTTCTTCTTCAGTTCTTCTTCTTTGGTTATGTGGCGACTGTCAGTCAGAAGCACAATTTCAAAAATGCCACGTTAGTTTAATTTAAAGATGATGCAACTCAAAACAAAACACACACTGACACAACCTCATACACACACTGTCATTTTTGACAGCGCTCACGGTGATATTATTCTAGGGCATGGTCGGCATTATCGCAAGATGGCGAATGTCATGACGTCATCTATGACGATTCACGGGACATCGTTATCGTTATCGCGCTCACGCTAATTCGGTTATTTCCCAATTCGGAACACATCGATTATTTCCCAATTCGGAACGCAGGGTTTGATGAGATTAAAAAAGCGCGCGTCTCCGACTAGTAAATAGTTATCTGTGGTATTACAGAACATGTGGATTAAAGTAAAGAAAAAGCACGCGTTCGTAATACACTCCATTATGGACCTAAAAGCGGTTCAATAAGAGCCACTTTACGAGCAAGTGTGTTGAAAACATAGGTTATAGACGTATGACTACATGTTGTAATTAATGTGAATAAAGAAAAATCTGTCCCCTGATTACCAGTGATCTCAGATTCTTATAGAAAACAAATACGAGATGAATCTTATCTTACATAACGGAGAGTGTTATATAACTTTTATATTATCATTAAATTCTTAGGAAGTTGTGCAATAATTAGGTAATGACATAGCGTGCGTTTTATTAGCCATGTTTTATTAGTAGGTATCCCTGTGTCCTGTGTCTTTCAAGATACCTTTAATGGCCTACTCACAATTAAACCTTATAATGGGTAATCGATAGCAAAGGTACTCGGTAGGCTACCGTCTCATTTCTACCACCATGAACCTAGAACCTAAACTCTACGACTGTTACCAACGAAAACCAGCGATTTATGGTCGGAGTTCCCCAAGGAACTGTTTTAGGACTAACAAAAATCCGTAAAATAATAAATTATTTCCGAATAGACTGAATCCACATCAAACAAAAGATGTAGGTACTTTTTAAATTTTATAACATAAATTCACGCCTTTTATCCCTGACGGGTCAGGCAGAGGAGGTGTATTGGATACCTGCAATTTGCCAGCCCCTCTGAAAAAAGGCAAGTCTTGCATGAGTTTCAAAATTAACCAAGTGTCTCTTATTTCTAGGTGGATCTAAGCAGCCAGGACTGGTTGCGTCAGAGCGGCTGGGACCCGGCTCACGAGACCGTTCTGTTGATACACGGATACGCGGGAGGTGACGACACCTTGCCAATCGTCGTTCTTAGAGATGGTAAGAGACATATTATGCTTCTACCATAGAATAAGAAATAATACTTCGTACAGAAGGGACGCTGGCTATAGTTACAGTCACGAGCTTATATTATATAGGGTGACTGGTAATTAGTTACCGATACTTAAACACGTGATTTTACTCATCATTATGAACAACTTTTACTATGGGACCAAACCTGAAATCGCGAAAAAAAATCAGCTGCTCCCTACATTTTGACGGGTTGAGCGAACATAAATGTAAGGAACAGCTGATTTTTTTTTTCGCGATTTCAGGTTTGGTCCCATAGTAAAAGTTGTTCATAATGATGATTAAAATCATGTCTTGTGTTTAAGTATCGGTCACTAATTACCAGTCACCCAATACCTTACACTTACGCAAGATTTAAAAGTGATTTTCTCATAAAGTATTGACAGATACCTACCTAATGGCGTTACAACTTACGAACATAGTATTTTCGAAACCATACTATAATGAAATAAGTATTTTTTATTTCATGAGAAAATTTATTTTGAATGTTGCGCAATTGTAAGGTATTCGCGAGTCGCGACTGTACCTGCTTGTTGTTAATTCTTCTTGAAAAACTTTACTTTTTGGATTGATACTATTGGTCTTATATTCCTAATGCCTACTTCGCGCTAAACTTCCAAAGGTCTAAATCTTCGATCAAGGTCCAAATGCATTGAAAAGCTTCTTTTAAGGTAGGTACTAGGTAGGCATTTAATGTAGGTACATAGGTGTAGTTTTTAATCTCTTTTGATATTTCTCGGGACCCTGGAGTCCCGGGCCTTTGGACGCTTTATTTAATGTTATTATTATGGCAGTGCTAATTTCGATCTACTTATTATGGGAAGATGGTATGCGCAGTGAATAATTTCTTTGGCATTGGCAGTTTGTAGTGTGACTGCTAAATATGCTGTACTTCCGCAGACCGTTACAGTTCTGATTGATGGCATAACTTATTCACATCAACAACATACCAAAGTACATGACGTCATCATCATCACTTTGAGCCGAAAGGCTTCCACTGCTGGACATAGGCCTCACCCAAGCACCGCCAGGTACTTGAGATTTAATGTTTGGGCAATATTTCCTGCTATTAAAGATCAAAGGCCTTACCAACTACATAAACAAGGTTACGCCTTTCTAACTGGAGAGATGGGCGTACAACCACCAGGCGAACGGTAAATTAGGACAACCACATCTTATTATTATGGATGGCATATGTTAATCATAAGGTCCCAAAGGCCATCGTACCTACGCTTCATTACAAAAGCCTTCAAGCTTCAAGACAAGTGAAGAAAAGAATCTCTAGCCTCTTACCTAATTGCAAAGAAAATACAGTTCTTAGTAAACAAACCGCATCTTTTTTTGTGGCGATGTGCCATCAATCAATTACCATATAAACTGCTTCCCCTGGATCCCCGCCAGAGGTGAAAGTGTAAGTGTTCGCGGTGCAATACAGTCAAGTCGGCAGGAACTGTCAGTTGCGTACGCGCCGCATTACAATTTACAATGCGCGGAGCTCCCACGGCTTTCTCTGCAATATGTTGCAGTACACAGCAGTTCGACGACCTGCATATCAGCACTGACAGTTGTGAAAATTGTATCACTATGCATTGCATTGTAAGGGAAAACTGATGTTACCTAATTTTAAAAAACATGGTTTTGCATAATTTGAAAGGAACAAAGTTAATTTAAGGTGGAACTAGCCTCAAGTCGTAGGAGACATTTTCTGTATTAACTTCTCTGATTTTTGCATTCCTAAAGGACATGTTGTGAGGAAGGGACACAGTTCAGGATTTCAGACCTCCAGTAGTTTTTTTTAGGGTTCCGTACCTCAAAAGTATAAAACGGAAACCTTATACGATCACTTTGTTGTCCGTCTGTCTGTCTGGCAAGACCCTTTATCTCGGGAACGCGTGGAGATATCGAGTTGAAATTAAAACCATATACTCAGTCACAGGTCTGCGGTCCCTTGGAGCTATGCAAAATCAAACTTCTAATTTATCGTGAAAAAGATACGGTCGTTTATGCCGCAAAAACGTATATTTCGAGGGAATCAAAATGTATAGAGTAGGTACTTCCCGTTGACCTAGAATCATGAATCTTTGGTAAGAAGCAAGGTCATGTAGCAAATATATAGGAAAAAATCCGAAAACCATAAATTTGTAGATACATTTAAAAAAACCCGTGATAAACTATTTACATACCTACTTTACGGAACCATTGGTGCGCTAGTCCGACTCGCTCTTGACCGGTTTTTAAATTTACATTCCTAATACCCGCTAGGCCTGTACCTGCTAGACTTCTAGAGTAAAACTTAAGCTAGTGCATAGTGTTTTGTGACTGCCGTTCTTGACGCTGGTAAAGCACGCAAACTATACTTAGCACCAGACCATGCAACTACTGTTGGTCTACCTACAATACGTTGAGTCCATGGACCTTGACATTTAAACTAATATTATAAAGAGAACAGATTTTGTTTATTTTTATAAATGCTCTGACGGAGAAGGTATAGTGTGTGTCGTTATTATCTGCCATATTTTAACTACCGTGGGCGCAGTATTGGGTAGTGTTGGTTATTGCGCAATAGAAAAACCGTTTGCAGTTCAAAGAAGAATGGGCAAAAATATATGGAGCTTGGTCCAAATTTCCACCATCAATAAGAACTATGACATATGATGGAACACTGCGTTCTGAATCATTATAAGAAGACCGCAACCAAAAATATTTACTCAGTAAAAAGTTATAACCCCATGAAAACTTGCAATTTAAAAACCTTTTTACGCTTCATTATTTCACTATATCTTTTAAACTACTCGATTGATTTAGGTGTATGACATTTCGCTGTAATTCATACGTTATTCTGGTTGATATAAGCTATATGAGCCAAAATATAAACAATATGGCGGTCGCGGTAGGTACCTCGCTACGTCAAAAAAAATCAAACCCTATCATGTGGGGTATCAAATCAAATGAAAGGACTTATAGCTATCTTTACAATGCTTATATTTATTTTAAAATATTTGTAATACTGCTTCCTAAGTGCGAAAGGGACAAAACTAATGCTATCTCCATCTACGAGTCGACGCTAGCAATCCCCGGGTTCCGAAATGCAAAAATATTAAAAAAATACTTTTAGCACGATTGCGAACCGTTCCGATTACATTTTTATATGGGTAGGTGCGCTAAGGTTATCATTGTATACTTTGCAGACGATTTGAGCGCATTACAGAACAGGGGGAATGCGTCATCATTGCTACCATGTTTTTACTGCTTGAAATGTGGCTATGTGCGAAAAAAATTAACGGTTAAATAACTAAAAATACGTATTTTTAAAACAGTCATAACTTTTTTCTGAGTGAATATATTTTTTTCACCTAATATTCAAAATTGTATGGTATTTAGTCGACTTTAAGCTTACATAGCCCTCAATAGTGGTGGAAATTTGGACCACTTCTGCTCATTGTCCTTTGATTATAATTTCACGAACAAATTAATCACACTGGCAAATTACACACTGTTGGTACCCGAAAAAGTACTCTGTGGTTCTGTCCCTGTCGACCTGTCGTCGACTCCCACGAACTCAGGCTAGACTCTGTCAAGCGCCACCAGATGGCGCTAGTGTTCCGAATAGTCAAACGAATGACCGGATGCGACATAAATATATTTGTTTGATGCGCTTTTACCCCCTTAAAGCTTTGCACTCAGCTTCCAAACACCCTGTATAGTTATATAGCCCTATTCCTTTCGCTCATCTAGAATGCTCACCAAACACTGCATTGTTCCAGCGTACCTCCGCCGCGGTGGCTACAACGTGTTCATGCTGGACTGGGGCGCGCTATGTCAGCCTCCTTGCTACGTGGCCGCAGTCCACAACCTTCGTCCGGTGGCCCGCTGTGTGGCCGACGCACTCGCTGCCTTACGCCGCGCCGGTCTGAGGACAGACAACCTCACCTGTGTGGGACACTCGCTAGGCGCGCATCTGTGTGGGATAATTGCCAATTATCTGACGTTTAGGATGAATAGGATTATTGGTATGTATGATTGTACTCATCCAACCTACAATAAGTTGGGTTAACTTTGTCGCTGAGATACGAATAACTTCCCAATATTTTTTAATGCTGACAACATTATGTTCTGCGCCATTTTATTTTCTGCGTTTCGGGACAGAATTTGATTTGTACCTACGGTCTTATAGCACGCCGCCGCACTATCTATATATAATAAAGAATATTCTTTAGCTCCGGCTGCGTACGATCGCTAACACATAAACATCCTAGATTTCTTGCAGGAGTACCAATATTCGTAGAGCTTACCTACATAAAAAGTTCACAGCCAAAATTGATTTTATAAATATTAAATCTGTTCTACATTAAACCATCTTCAATTTGCCAGGGTTGGACCCAGCTCGTCCCCTGATCCGTTCAGCGCCAGCACTCCGCTTGGACCCGGGCGACGCGCGCGCTGTTCACGTGCTGCATACTAACGCGGGTCGTTACGGCGAGGCGGCGCGACTAGGACACGCAGACTTCTGTCTCAATGGAGGACGGAGCCAGCCGTATTGTGAGGATACGCCGAGTGAGTAGAGGAGCCCCATTGGTACCATTATGAGTAAGGCAGGTCAATTAGTTGGTGCGCACTAAGTTTTCATAGGCTTTTCATTGGCGTTTATGTTGTGTGCCTTAGGCCGCGTCATAAACAAAAGCGATCCTCCCGAACCTCACACTAGCACGTTGGACGCTCCGGTGCGCGGGACACGCGCTTAACTCTAATTCATTAAAAATGCGTTTCCGCGCCTATTTGGCTCCGTTTCCCGCGGCCCGTCGCGTGGCGCGTTGTAGTGTGACATCCGCCTACCTCACGCGAGCAATCAAGTCGCGTTTGTACGTCATAATTCATACAAATTCTCGCGTCGAACGTAAACTTGTGCAACGATCCCACGTCTGGTCAAATAAATTAATTTTCATTATTTCTATCAAGGAAATAAAAATTATGTGTTATTTATCTCTCCATCTCCGTATAGACGAGGCGCTGTGTAGCCACATCTGGTCGATCTGCTACCAGGCGGAGAGTCTGTTCCGCGCGCGCGAGGCGGCGCCGTGCGGCCGCAGGTGCTCCGTCAAGGTGCCCCCCTCCCGCGCCTCCGCGCTGCCCGTGCCTATAGGACAACCTGCGCCTATGAGGTTAGTAATATCCACTACTTTCCGGTTTCTGAAAGCCATTAACTCACCAGCATCATTTAGCCGGAAGACGACTATGGGGGCTATCATATCAAAAAGTACTCTGTGGGGGCTATCGTTTTTGTGCCCACCACTTGGCGCCACTAGCGGGTCCTGTCAGTATTTATATTTCATTTATGTTTTCGATATGTTAAATTACCCATATCTTCATCTGTTTATTTTACTACATTGTCAAATGAATATTTACGTTATAATGTTCCTAGCAAGCATGAAGCAGACAAATCCTTCCTCCAAGTGCTACCAAATTACCAGTTGTTACCTACTTAAAATCTTAAGTCATAATTAATCAGGAACGGCACAATCTTTACAAAAATAAATTATGAATAATTAATTAGTATACTCCATAAAAAAATCCGCAAACAATGAATGTACACTTGCTCTTCCAGTGGTAAATTCAAACGCGATAAACCCTCATCATCATTTGAACGTTGCCATTTTTATATAATTGAGTTAATTGTTCCAAAAATTTTAAATTATCTCAGATTCTGACAATTATGAAATATGCTAATTTCCAGTGCATCAGGCGCCTACTGTCTCGAAGACTTCTCGACGCCCTTCTGCCCGTACACCTCAGGGTTGAAAGAAGGCGACCACCGCTGTTGTCTGGACGAACTGTACGCCGCCGCAGCTACAGCCGACCCGCCGCGCAAGAGGCCGCGACCTGTGCGCCTGCGCGGACCGCGGTTTAGGAATAATGGCGATAACTAGACTGTAGCATATAAGATACAATATATCATCACATTCATCACGCCTGTACCTATAACCCAAAGAGGTAGACGGAGGCGTAGTAAGTCGATACCCATTGTACGAGGCTACAAGGATCTTATGACGCTCGAATGACGTTGACAGGGGGGCGCTGTTGGTAAACATTTAATTTTATGCAATTGTTTTACGAAATGTTTAAACAAGATGGCGGCGTTAGTACCGATTTTGGCCACGCGCCAAAAGATTGTTGTACAGCTGTAATTTGGGGCTGCTACTGAGAAATACCATTATCACTTTGCCCGACCTTGAGTTCAATCATTCGATTCATGCTCAACAATCGCACTTGCGATCACCTCTGACAGCTGCAACCTTATTACATTAACGAGCAGTGATTTTGACAGACTTGACAGCAGCGACCCAATAGCAACCTTATTGTCACGAGATTAAAGATCACTGTAGTATTGACAGTGATGCAAAACCAGAAATAAAATAAACTGACAAATAATAATGGACTGAGTGATATTAGTGGAGCTCAGTCGAAAGGTGTCAGACTGTCAGCTTTAGGGTCAGTTCACACCGAGACGCGACGCGACGCGACGCTGCACGCACACTTTTAAAAGAGTGACTCAAAATATACTTTATTTTCTACACGAAAAGGTACACATTGCATTGTGAGAGTTCAGAATACGTTGCGCGGCGTCGCGCTGCACCGCGCGGCGTCGCGCTGCGCCTCGCGGCGTAGAGCGGCAGCGCGCGGCGTGCGAGAGCGGCGCTGCGCAGCGCGACGCCGCGCGGCGCAGCCGAGGCCGCCGTAGCGACTTGTCTCTACTATTTCCGTCACACGTCCCACTGCGCCGCGCGGCGTCTAGCTGCACCGGGCGGCGTCTAGCTGCGCCGCGCGGCGTCGACCTGACACACCGAGACGCGACGCGACGTGACGTGACGATACTAGAACAGGCCAGTGACGTCGCGCTGCGCCGCGCGCCGCCGCGAGACGCATCCCAACGTCGTGAGGTCGACGCCGCGCGGCGCAGCTAGACGCCGCCCGGTGCAGCTAGACGCCGCGCGGCGCAGCTAGACGCCGCCCGGTGCAGCTAGACGCCGCGCGGCGCAGCTAGACGCCGCCCGGTGCAGCTAGACGCCGCGCGGCGCAGCTAGACGCCGCCCGGTGCAGCTAGACGCCGCGCGGCGCAGCTAGACGCCGCCCGGTGCAGCTAGACGCCGCGCGGCGCAGCTAGACGCCGCCCGGTGCAGCTAGACGCCGCGCGGCGCAGCTAGACGCCGCCCGGTGCAGCTAGACGCCGCGCGGCGCAGCTAGACGCCGCCCGGTGCAGCTAGACGCCGCGCGGCGCAGCTAGACGCCGCCCGGTGCAGCTAGACGCCGCGCGGCGCAGCTAGACGCCGCCCGGTGCAGCTAGACGCCGCGCGGCGCAGCTAGACGCCGCCCGGTGCAGCTAGACGCCGCGCGGCGCAGCTAGACGCCGCCCGGTGCAGCTAGACGCCGCGCGGCGCAGCTAGACGCCGCCCGGTGCAGCTAGACGCCGCGCGGCGCAGTGGAGACAAGTCGCCACGGCGGCCTCGGCTGCGCCGCGCGGCGTCGCGCTGCGCCTCGCGGCGTCGCGCTGCGCAGCGCCGCTCTCGCACGCCGCGCGCTGCCGCTCTACGCCGCGAGGCGCAGCGCGACGCCGCGCGGTGCAGCGCGACGCCGCGCAACGTATTCTGAACTCTCACAATGCAATGTGTACCTTTTCGTGTAGAAAATAAAGTATATTTTGAGTCACTCTTTTAAAAGTGTGCGTGCAGCGTCGCGCCGCGTCGCGTCTCGGTGTGAACTGACCCTTAAACATTTGTACAAACATGTTTTTACTGTAATTATTTTGAGTACTACTAAGGGCTGATTTTTCCATCGCCAGATAAATTTTATTCGAGGAATAAAATTGACGTTTGACAGTTATTGTATGAAATAACTGTCAAAATTTCAAAATTATTCCTCAAATAAGGTTATCAAATGATTGAAAAATCAGCCCTAAATTAATATATTTATACGTTTTGAGAAAATTAACTAACAAATTAAAAAAACGGATTGCCTTTACAAATACGTTAGACAAAATGTGCAAAGTAAATGAAGAAAAGTATTTACATAAGTACCTAAAAACAATACACAACCTATGTATGTACCATATTTTTACCAAATTACCTTAATATGTATGATAAGTGTAAATGTGTATAGATTGAAGAAGTTTAGCCAAAGAAATCTTACCATTTAGTAATATTGAATAAATTATTATTTTTACATGAAAATCGTTTCATTTTAAAATTCCATTATTTACCTAATTTTAAGGGAGTCAAGTAAAAAACAGAAATAATAGAATTAATCCTATTTAATAAAAATTATTATTAGAACTAAAATCACATCGTGAAAACCATGTACAATTTTGACACAGAACTTATACTTAGCTAATAGTACTGTTACTAAACAGTGCCAAAAACATCTCTTCAGGGGCCATAGTATGAAGTTTTAAACCCATCATTGCTCACACACTTGTTAAAGTTCAACTACTTTTGCATTTTTTTTTTTTAAATAACTTGTAAATATGTGAGCACCATGTATCTATCACTTATTCGATTTACCTGTCATTGCTTAATTTTTAATTCTTTTTACCTTTTGTGGTAGACTAATTTTATTATGGGTGCATCGTGTTCACATATAATTTTTATTATGTATACAAGACCTTGTAAAACATTTTTAAAAGAGTAACGGTGGAGTTTCTTGCCCATTCTTCTCCATACGAAATCTACCTTTTCGAATGGGCGACTAGAATCATTTCTATTTAGTTTTTTTTTTTTTGACGTTCAAAAGTGCCTTTAATGTGCCTATTTGAAATAAATGATTTGACTTTGACTTTGACTTTGACCGTTGCGAAAAAGAGATGGTGCTATACGTCATGACATAGCTCCATCTCTGTCTAACACTGGAAAAATAATAGCTCTAAATCTACAGTTTCCTAGAAGAACATTTCAGTCATATTTATAACGGACATCATGAAAATCTGTCATTTACCACCACTGTTTGACATTAAGGTGTCAAAAACGGTCTGTAGGTATTGCACGACTCATAATGCGTAGCATTAGTGCTTTACGATCGAAAACAATATTTTTGCTACCTTTCTGCAACTGTTTCTATTGTTATACTCCTGCTAGTACATAGAACCTTCTTAATTTATATACCATTGTATAGATAATTGAATGGAGATTCAATTCTGTACTTTTCAAAAATCGATTTCATGCAGTAGAAACGAAAAAAATACATCAAAATATTTCTAAAAATCATCCCTTCAATAAAGTGTGAAACCTGAAAACATTGTAGCTTGCGAAATCAATTTATTGATTTTTTTTTATACATTCGTTTCAATCATTAATAGGAGGAACCCTATTGAAAATGGCTCTTTTATTCAAAGTAGTTTCATTATAATTATTAAAAAAACTAACTAATATAATATCTATATCTATGGTTTTTATACGATCAAATGAGCATTATGAGTCGAGCACTTTTTGAATGTTCCAAATTTTTTGAAATTACGGCCGCATGTGGCCGTCACCGGTCTTTTAGAAAACAGTAGAAAAAAAAACTCTTGAAAACACGACCCTGTTTAATGAATATCGCCTCTTTGAATTTAAAGGCGACTTTCGTTTCAACAATAGCATGAACTGTAATAGTACGAATATAATATTATGCGCTGCTATTTTCAATCTATTTACCAAAAAAATGTGGGAATAAATATATTTTACACACAGTTCATATAACATGCTTTTTCAGGTATCAATCGCCAACTATTATACATATTAGCGGTTAATATTACAACACTATAGGATTAGGAATATTAACTACCTACATTGTATTGCAGTCCTCTGTCACAAATATGTGTACTTCACGTGATGCAAGTCTAATACAGCCCGATTCAAACTTTATGGCGGCTCTGAAGTTGGCTACTCGCTGCGCAGTACCTCACCCCTCACCCCCGCTGACAGGTGAATTTGTTACTGCGCAGCGACTCGCCCTCATGTTTCAAACCGCCATAAGGTTTATACCGGGCTGTACATACAACTGTTACTGCTCATTGCCTTTCGACGCCAAAAAACACAACTGCAACATTCCGTATGCGCCTGAACTAGAAAGACATTAGAAAGACGCCTGAACTAAAAAGAAACGAAAAAATAAATTTGTAATAATACAATGTAAAAATGCGCATCTCAAAAATTACAGTTGTATCCGTGTTCGGTGGCCGTCGATTTGGTAATAGGGTTGCCAAGAGTGTGGTTAAAAATTAGACATGAATAGCCGTGATTTAACTACTAAGTATACGAATACGGAAGAAACTTTGATTTTTATTTATATCGCACTAAACTATAGGTTGTTATAGCAACACATGGTGAGACGACTATTAAAGGCTAGCCATTTGAATGGCCCTATAGTCACACGTATATAACCAAGCACTACAAACCTGCGAATAAAAAGCACATTTTTTTCTATGTACAAAGCACAAAGTTTTTAATACGTCCATTTTTTTATTGGCAACCCTACAATTCCACAGATGCATTATCAAGTTAGTATTGTTGTCAGCTTTTGTTGCCAGACATGAGAAGAGACAGAAGAGCTGCCTTTTCTTTCTCCTTCTTTCTTACTACGTCAAGGCTGCGCGTACGCCACGTACTCTTCCTTAGCTTGATTGGTCTACTGCCAACGTAGCGACCTATAATAAAAATCGAATTAATGGGAGATACAAAAGCTTGTAGGTTAGTAGTCCATTCAAGTCGTCATTAAACAATTCTACTGAACTATTCTGAAATAGGTTTTCCAGTTCCGAGTGTAAAAAACGTATATTTTAAAGAAGCTGTTGCTCGTGGCTTTATTCGACAGACAGAGAGAATTATTACATGTATACTTTGATAAAAGTATTAGAATGTCCCTATGAATCCCGGACATGGTCTGTCTGTATGCCAATCTACACAAATAAATAAAATTAAAGTGTCTGTTTGTAATGTCAAAATAACAGCTTTTACTAAATGCATTTGAAATTATATACAGTACAACAGAAAGTATATTTTTTTTTTTTTTTATAATTTTTGTCCGTCTGTTTGTTCCGGCTAATCTCCGCAACGGCTGGGCTGATTTTGATGAAATTGGATACTTTGAACCCTGTAGAAGGAAAAAGGCAGGCGGACGGAACTAGCTTCATATACATAATCTGCCTATAATGTTCCCACTGCTGGGACACAGGCTTCCTCTCGGTGAGAGGGAGTGGGCCGTAATCCACCACGCGGGCCCAGTGCGGGTTGGCAGCTTCATATAAACCTGTTCAATAGTTTTCGGTCACTGACATGCAGTAGCAAACATTTATATTTTGGTAAGGATTCTGTTGGTGATCAAACTGTTCCTGTATTATTCTTACCATCCATCTCCTTCATAGCCTTGATGAAGTCTCCAGGGTCCTTGAAGCTGACGAAACCGAACCCTTTGCTCTTGTTCGTCCGCTTGTCTCTTATCACCTTAGCTCTTTGAAACGAGCTATATTTACTGAAGGTGCGCGTCTAAAAACAAAAGAATAACGTTTATTTGGTCACAGTTCGTGAAACACAAAAATACAGATACTTAACAAAATAAAAAAGTGAAAATAATGTTTTAACAACAATTGTGTGCCTAACCGACTGCACCAAAAAGGTTCATTTCAGCATTAATGCCAGACAGATGCGAAGTGACGGGGAGTACAAACATAATAAGTCAAATAACAAAATATGAAATCTAACTCAAGAAACTGAAAATAACTCTAGGTTTAGTCCAGGGGCTCCCAACCTTTTAAAATACGGCCCCCAAACCTTGTTTTAATATATCTACGACCCCCAAGTAACTTTGTCGACTTATGTAGAAAAGCTTAAGAATGTAAAAGCGAGCTTCAATTTTCGTTTTGATGATTTCTCAATCATCTGATAACTTTATTCGAGGAATAATTTTGAAATGTTGACAGTTATTTTATACAATAACTGTCAAACGTTAATTTTATCCTGGCGATGGAAAAATCAGCCCTTAAACAGAAAAAAGTTACTTTGTCGAGTAACATAGACATAATTACTCAAGAATTATGAGAATGCATAATATGTAAGAGCGAGTGATGAAGCTTCAATCATTTTGCACAATTTCGGATATGTTTCATTTTTCTATACAGACAAAGTAAGTTGTTGAATTTTGAAACTTCTTGGTTTTAGAATCTAGCCTTAACCGTTTCTAAGACTTAGAAAGAAAAAGAAAGAAATAAGTTTATTTACGGTAAACATGACGCAATAAAGAACATATACACAAAAAATATAAGAAAGGGTTGGGGGAAACACGCGTCACAATGTCACATCCACGCAACACGGCTATCGCTCAGCATTATGCTGCGACCCTCATAATGCTGAGCGATAGCCGTGGAGCGCACCACTGGTTAGGAATCCGTAGTCTATTTCATGTTATATTGACTGTTCAAAGAATGTATGTTGAAAAATATTAAGTATTTAATTCAACGTTCATATGGCATTGTGCAGAACGTGAAATATTGGGATCACATGGCAGTTTCATACTGCATTTGAATTTAACTATGTTGTCGTGTGACCCCAACTTTTTACAGTATAAAATATATTTTTACAGTTAAATACATCGGTAAGGTACAGTACAGCACCATATAACGGCCGTTTAACTGTAAATACTCACCAGCAGTTCATCTGTGACGTCATTTCCGAGGTCTCCACAGAACATGCGAAAGTCATCGTCAGTCCAGTCCAGTAGTGTAACATCCTCCCAAACCTGGCCTCCAGCTGTCCTGACAACCTGACAAACACAAAATATACAGATAAGGTTTCGAACAGGGTGGCTAGTATGCCAACCTAACAAATTACTATTATAAAATTGTCAATGTCATAGACAACACAGAACCTGATTCAATAATTAGGTACCTAAAATTTGTTTCAACCTATAATGGCTATTAAATAGCTTTAACTAATGCTTGAGAATTGAATTAGATTCTGTACACAGTACAGAATGCCAATTCCAGTAATTAAACACCGAGCAAGAGCGAGTCGGGCTCGCGCACCGAGGGTTCCGTACCATCATAATCTCTTAAAATTTTCATCGGCGAGGCCTATATTCATTCAGATAATTTTAAAACTGTAACTATCGGTCTAGAGATGGCGCTGACATAAATCTGCAATATTCTTATACACCGCAGTATAAGAATATTGCAGATTTATGTCAGCGCCATCTCTAGACCGATAGTGGAACTAATGTAACTTTTGTTGATGATTTCTGAAAAAGTGTGCTATATAGAGACTTCGTTTTATTTTTCCTGTAATCTTTACACAAACTTCTATCAAATAGAATAATTTCAGATTTTTCTCTTTGTAAAACTTCGGAGATAAGGGGGGGAATGGTATTTTTTTTACATTTTTCATCAAAAGTCGAAAACTATGCGGCTAAAAAAAATGTTTGAGAATGTGCAAACTACGCTCTTTCATATGATACCCCACATGCCCTAGTAGCCCCACTTCGAATTTTTCAGACCCCGTTTCAGTCCCTGTGTCAAAAAATATACATATATTTATATTTCTATCTTATTTTCAAAATAGTTAGGCAAACGTCATCTAAAACTATTCCAAATTTCAAGTTGATAGCATTAGTAGTTCTTGAGATATCCAGCTGTGACAGACAGACTTAGTCTCACCATAAGGGTTCCGTTTTTATTACCATATTGGTACGGAACCCTAAAAACATTCAAAATATAGTGCAACAATCAATGTCAAAAGCTTATGAAAAATGTATGAAATTAAAGATATTTTTTAAAGATCAAGGGCTGATTTTTCCAACGCCAGATAATTTTATCGGAGGAATAATTTTAAATTTTTGACAGTTTTTCCACACAAAAACTGTCACACGTCAATTTTATTCCATGAATAAAAATTATCGGTCGATTGAAAAAGTCAGCTCCAAGGGGCCGTCTCCACGAGCGAGAGAATCGCGGAGATAGTCTCGCCGTGGCATCAATTTTTTGCCGCGATGATATAGCCGTGTGGAGACACGTTCTAAGATTACATGGTGTAGGTATAAAGAATTGTTGGGTGAATCGCTGCTGAGTGCCTAATCTATTTAGATTTTAGGCAAAGATTAGAATGCGAATGTCAAAAAAAAAACGGGAATTGCCCCTTTATACTATGGACCTTAGAAAGCCAAGTTTAATCCATTAGTCTAGGTCTGTAAAGTGTCATACCTTCCTGTTCTTCTTCTCCTTCTTGGGCTTGGCGACAGTATCGGGCACAGAAATGGAGGGCGGGGGCGGCGCCACAGGCGGGGGCTCCACCACGGGTTCCGGGCGCGGCGGCGGGGGCGGGGGGGTGCGCTTCTGTAATATTAACACTATAATGGAAAGCAAGAAACTTCGCAAGTTATACAGTCATATTGAAATTATTGTCTGAGGTTTGAAGTTTCTGGGAGAGCCTCGGAGAGAAAATTTGATCATTCAATACACCTCAAGATGAAAACCTGTCACTTCATTCTACCTCTGAGTTTGTTTCGGCCGTTCTTCTCAAAGAAGTCAGATAGGAAACGCCGACCTCATTCAGTTTTTAATATGATTGACGTATAAGAGTTCGTGCACACCTACTCAGGGCTGATTTTTCCATCGTCAGATAACTTTTATTCAAGGAATAAAATTGACGTTTGACAGTTTTTGTATGAAATAACTGTCAAAATTTCAAAATTATTCCTCGAATAAAGTTATCAAATGAATGTTTGAAAAATCAGCCCTTACAGAAATAAAATAATTTATCATCATTTATCGTTAACAAAGATCAATGAAAATACTGCCTTACCCTCTTCCGACTTTCTTTTTCTTTCTTCTCGTCATCCTCTTTAGGTTGCTTGTAGAGTTTAGGTGCTGCTGACAGCACCACAGGCTGTGGCTTGGGCGGAGGTGGTGGTATCAGCTGGGGCCCTGGCAGGCCGGGGCGGAGGAACGTTAGGGCGGGAGGGAACCCGCCCTCTACGCCACCTGGACGTATCCTGACCTGGTGATAATGGTTAGTGTTACTAGTTTGATTGTTTGATCTAATGGGTTAAAGGACACAAACTTGCCAGAAGGGGGTCGCGCATGACACCAGAGGGACCTGAACCTATCGCGCCACTACCTTTCGGGTACTTACATACTCTGGTAAGGAAACGCCCGAGGGACCAACATCACAACCTATGGGTAGACGAAGCTGAGTGCAGGCAGGCTAAAGAGTTGTGTAGTTGCACTCCCTACAATTGATGGACCTCTCACGAAACAGGTTCTCCAACTAAATAAATAACAGCTGCATACAGTTACAGCAGCTATAACTGGCCATGGGTCATTTAATAAACTCCTCATGCACCCTTCTGTCAACCCTTTCACATAGAAGTCACTGTGCAGCCTGTGCAGGGCCTGCATGGAGGACGACGAGACATCAGCTAATGTGCTCCTAAACTGCCCGGTGGTCGCCACATACAGGGCAAAGTACTTCAGTAGTGCAGGTACCTTCCGTGAGATCGTCAGTAACATCAAGGCGTGGCTAGCCTACCTTGAGGAGCTGGGGTAGATTGAATAATCGACTATCCCACCCTGTACGCAAAATACGCGCATTGACGTGGAATTGTGGAGACAAGCCCGTATTACTAGTTTGAATTGAACCTATTATTTAAACATAAATGGTGCCTACAAAACAGTCTCAGGTAAACATGGTACTGCCTCAACTAGTTTGTTAGGCAAGTTTATTAAGTTCGGTAACAATAGAAAAAGAAATTATGTCATATTAGTTTCAGTTGAGCACTTTATGTTAAAATGATCAGCAAAAACCATATGGCAAAAGTGCATGCCATGATAAAGATCTCCTAGCCCATCAGCAAGTTAGTAACCAGGCTGTGTATTTAAGGGGTCACTATCAGAATATCCACGTTGCAAAATGACCACATCGCCTGAACGTCTTAATATTAAATCGCCATGGTTACTAAATAGACATTAACGCTAAACGCCTTAGTAGCAAAACGTCTGGATTTTAAAATGTCGTAATTCAAAATACTCTAGTAGCAAATCGTCTTGATATTAAAACGCCATAGTTACTAAATAGACATGAACGCAAAACGCCTTAGTAGTAAAACGTCTGGATTTTAAAATGCCATAGTTACATAATAGACATGAACTCTAAACGCCTTAGTAGAAAAACGTCTGGATCTTAATTAAAATACCATAGTTACTAAACAGACATGAACGCTAAATGCCCATAAGATGCAGACTTTGTTGATATATGATTGTTTGACAACAATCATTATTGTTGTCAAACAATATTTTGTAGTACTTACCATATTTTGCATTCAAGTATTTAACTATCCTAAAAAAAATTTTATCAGATTTCTGCCGTTTTTTTTGCAGAACCTTATTAACCTTGTCCATAGAGACCATTTAGGTTCTGAGAAGCATGGCACTACGACGCACCGTTTCCGAATTGTGGGCCTCCGAATTATATTTTATTTTATACTAGCTGCCCACAATTCGGAAACGGTGCGTCGTAGGGCCATGCTTCTCAGAACCTAAATGGTCTCTATGGACAAGGTTAATAAGGTGCTGCAAAAAAAATGGCAGAAATCTGTTACAAAAATATCTCCGAAAATTTTACTTAGTCCTCTGCCCCTAAGAATACTCAAGCTGAAAGATCGACCGAGAGAAAATTTTTGCAATTTTTTTTTCTCAATATTTCTCGGGTTTTTTTACATGGTGTAAAAAAAACCATCTTTTTTACACCATCTCATGGTTTTCGACTAGAGCAGCAATTTCTTTCCAGAAAAGATTTTCATCCGAGAACGCTCACAACACCTATTAATCCAATACCTTGCATGTCTGATCAGTCAGTTTATGTATACACATGTTTGACAAATAAATTATCTTTCTTTCTTTCTTACCATTTTTGAAATATAGAGCGTTTTATATAAAATTGAATAAAATTCGGAGGCCCACAATTCGGTAACGGTGCTTCGTAGGGCCATGCTTCTCAGACCCTAAATAGTTTCTATGGTCAAGGTTAACCCGAAACTGCAAAAAAAATACAGATTTCCGAAAAAAAAAAAGAATTTTCTAAGTCCTCGCGCCATAGTGCCCCTAAGGCTACACTCCAACCAGTAGAGTGACAGTCAACCCATCGGGTCTCTATCAGAATTCCCATGGTAAAGTTGCCAGTTGCCGGTACAATGGGCGAAAATGTCTTTCGGCTATCTGGGCACCTTGCTTTCATGTCATCCAGTGTGAATTGTCTTTCAGCGAAAAGGTCATTCTGATAGAGAGGGGTAGTTGACATCCGATTCAGACTATTTTCTTTTCCAGACGTTTTCGCTACTAGCTCATTCTGAGTTTTTGTCATCCTACTAATTTGACTTCCAGCTAATAAGGTATTCTAATCATACGGACTATTTGCAATTCCAGACGTTTTGCTACTAGCTCATTCTGCTTTTATGTCGTCCAGCTGAGTTGACTCTCTGCTGACTGAGCACTCTGCTTTTATGTCATGTAGCTGAATTGTCTTTCAGCTATCTAGGTAACTTGCTTTCATGTCATCCAACGTGAATTGTCTTTCAGCGAAAAGGTCTTTCCGATAGTGACCCTATTTAAGTATAGCCACTGTAATACAGTCTTTATCTAGTACCAGCATCTGCCCGCAGATTTCGTCCGCGTAAAATTTCTTGTTTCCCCGACCCCGTCGCATCGCATCGCCTGACCGCGCTATTACTTCGTTTTCGCTTAGCGTTCTTTCCGACTGTATTCCTGTATGCTCAGCTCCCAATTTTTCAAATTTGCATTCACACGCAATTCGACTGTTAGTTTCAGAGATTAGTGGGTTCAAACAAACGTACAAACAAACTCTTCGGCTTTGCTATTAGTATAGATATAGACTAACTGTGCCCCGCGGTTTCACCCGCGTTAATATGAGGCAAAAACGAACTAAAATAATTATATTCCATTACTTTAAGAGGCCGTTCCGTAGGGAGCCGACCACACATCTGAGCTACCGGCGGCCGGCCAGCGCCCTCCCCCATCATGACCGGCCGCCTTGCGGAGTTACAACTATGATATCTCCTAAGATATTCATTGAAATCAAATGATGTGAAGGGCAATTTTGTTCAAAATTAAATACTTCTGATGAAAAACGTATTTATTTGGATAAGGATTAATATCATGTTTATAAAAACATCTTCGCAAATAATACATTATTTTAGAACAAATTTGATTACCATAAAAAAAGTTATAGTGAGTGAACCTTAAAAGGTAGACATATCCTGTTGCAGACTTTTTTAGTTCTTTTAAAGGGGAACAATATCATACATGACACAACAGAATCTCTCAAAAGGAATAACTTAAACAATAAAAAAAAAGGAAAAAAGGGATAAATTTTCCTGTTTTTGCAACATTTTTCATTAATGTTCTGCTCCTATTGGTTGTAGCGTGATGTTATATACCTAGCCTATAGCCTTTTTTGATAAATGGACTATCCAAAACAAAAATAATTTTTCAATTCGAACCAGTTGTTCCTGAGGTTTGCACATTCAACCAAACAAAGAAACTCTTCAGCTTTATATATTATTATTAGTTTATTATTATTAGTATTGAAACATCAAATCACCTGTGAAGGCACCATGATAGAGGGTGGTGGTGGTGGGGGCGGTACTGTGGGATACATCATGGACATGTCGAAGGAAGGCATCATGGGCGCAGCCGCGCGCTCCAGCTGCTGCTGCACGGCGCCGAACGTGGCCGCGCCAATCACGGCCCGGGAGACCACGCTAACTCCACCGTCACCGCCAGAGATCTCTGCTTCAAACCTGGTTTAAAAAATAAAATGAACAAGTGAGAAAACTGCACTAAAGTAGGATGGAAGGTGTGAAATGCGAATGTTTTTAATAGATTTTGTTAAAGCAAGCACTGCAGTTCAGTGCAGTGCAGTATTTTTGTACTTATTGTTCTTCAACTAGCATCCGTATTTCAACTTGTAGACATATTGCTAAACCTTGGCTAAACGTTGGCTAAGGCTCAACAAGCAGTGGTGCAGATGATGTGATTGCCGTAAAATATAATATTGGCATGTTATGGCGTCTATGGGAAATGTAAGCTCGCTAAATGGAGTGGCTTCTATGGTTTCATGTAAATTGCATTGCTAACCTGGACATTTCATCTTGCATCTGCTGGTATTTAGAGGAGTCTTCCATGTTTCCGCTCGGAGTTTAACCTTAAAGCAGTCCAAAACGTTTACGTAGTAACCAGAAATAAAATGTACGCCACTAATTACAGTCACTGTTGATACATACAGATCCACACATTTTCGGGATTATTACTGTAACAATCGTAATTACGTTTGGGATAATCGCAGTGATCCTATTTGACGTGATGAGCCAAGCAAGCCATTCCAAATCAAATCACAAATTCACAAATTCTGTCAGTCAACGTCAACGACGTCAAGTACTCAAGTGTGAAGTGCTCCCGTATTATTATTATACTCTTTGGTGAAGTGACACTGACAAACCCTGCATTGTAATGTAGTCTGTGGTGACCATTGGTCAAAGAATTATTATTTTTTTGGTCAAACTAACTGCATACCTTAGAGTAAGAAAGCTATAGAGCATCGGGTAGCGTGGCCACACATGATACAAAAAACTAACTTAAATAACATTGGCTACTTATATAGCTGCCTTGAAAAAACGGGCACGCACTGAGAGACGGAAATAGTATAGCTTTACCCTTTTCTGTTACTTATAATAACTCAATACTTTATCCCTTTCTTGTGGAAATGAAATGGCGCTACCCGCCGTCGATACTTTTCTTTGTCTAAGCCTTAGAGTAAGAATGCTATAGAGCATCGGGTAGCGTGGCCGCACATGAGACAAAAAACTAACTTAAATAACATTGGCTACTTATGTAGCTGTCTTGAAAAAACGGGCACGCACTGAGAGACGGAAATAGTATAGTTTTATCCTTTTCTGTTACTTATAATAACTCAATACTTTATCCCTTTCTTGTGGAAATGAAACGGCGTTACCTGCCGTCTATACTTTTCTTTGTCTAAGGCGTAGACAAAGTTTACACTGTCTACGAATGAAATTATACGTAGTATCAATGATATTTTTACTAAAATATCATTGCGTAGTATCTATAAAGTAGTCTGTGATGAAATGATTGAAAGGTCGTTGGGTCGTTTATGTGGCAACACTAGTAACTACTCTGCTCTGATGCTCTGTGCATAGAGCATATACTAATATTATATACTAGAGATGGCTCTGTGGCAAAGCTCTGTGGCGTATCTTGTAGACCACAGAGAACACATATACTCCTATTCAGCGTTGCCAGACCGTACCAAAGAGTACGGTTTTCCGTACTATTCATCACACAACCGTACCTCAGTGTAGACCGTACCTTTTTCGTACCTTTTCTATACTAGTGATTTATTTAAAACAATACTTTTTGTTCCTTTAAATATAGAGAATAATATCGCTTCATATCTGAACTTCCTCATCACATTATTCCTATGATAAATTATTATCAAAAAAAAAAAATTATTCATTGCATCATTAACGAATTTAATGACTTTACTTCATTCTATAATTGATTTACAAATGAATTTGTTCGTTAAGGGGGAAGCTCTACGGTGGCCCGCGAAATTCAAATTTTCTTACGTTTTTTGCAATTTGTTGGTCAGTATTAAGTTGTACGTTGATTAAAATATGATTCGCGGTCGTAACAAATATGTATTTACAGAATTATAATCATTAAAGTCATCAACACAACTCTCTAAGACCATGTAATCCCCAAATGTCAAGATTTCATGAAATAGTCATTCTTGGGGATTACATGGTCTTAGAGAGTTGTATTGATGACTTTAATGATTATAATTCTGTAAATACATATTTGTTACGGCCGCGAATCATATTTTAATCAACGTACAACTTAATACTGACCAGCAAATTGCAAAAAACCTAAAAAAAAATGAATTTCGCGGGCTACCCTGGCGCTTTCGCCTTAATGGCAATCGGTAATAAACTACTTTACCATATCCCTTTGATTATTCGATTCCCTATCACTTTTTTTCCAACCTATGGTCGCAGACAGCCAACTCGAAGAAGAAAAAACTTATCTAGTTCTTACAGAAGTATCCCGACCCAACCGTACCTTTAAGTTAAAAACCGTACCTTTTCAGAAAGCCAAACGTCCATTTTTGGGAAATCATACTGGCAACACTGCTCCTATTTGTAGACACTTCTTGTCACACTCACAGTTGTAGTTTCTTTATTTGTAAATATTTTTCAATTAGGATAAAGCGTCATGGTTGAAGACGATAATAAAACAATTTGGTGCGGTAATTTACCTGAACAAGCTTCTGAGGAAATACTTTACGAACTGTTTTTACAGGTTTGTGTGTACCTACTTGTGTTGTCAGCGCACAAGAACGCTTTCCGAATTTGCCAATCATTGCTAACAATATTCTATCCTATTCACATTTACAGGCGGGACCATTGGAGAAAGTCAGGATACCAAGGGATCGAGATGGACGGCAAAAAAACTTTGCATTTATCACGTACTGTGACGAAGTTTCGGTGCCTTACGCGTTAAACTTATTTCGAGGTACCTCCTTATATCATAGAACATTATCTTTGCAAAGTCGTGGACGAATGGTAACTCTACCGCCGCCAATCAGATGTTACGGACTGGAACCACCTATAGAGTTCCCTCAACAAACAAAAATTGCTAAACAATTTGTTGATATGACGGAGGGTTTGAAAGACGAGGATTTCAAGTCTGTCAGTATGACTCGCCCACCATTTGACCCTAATGACAGATTGGTCATGGCCAGTTTACAGGGTAACTGGTCTCATCGGCCTCACCCCTACAGGCCCAAAGACAAGGTGCACAGAGATGACTATAGACCCAGGGATGTACACAATGACAACTATAATAGGAACAAAGACAATAGAAATAAACATTCAGGAAATTGGAGAGAGAGGAGAAGTCATAAGAAATCTAGTTACCACCGGTAGAGCTCTGATTTTGTGAAGAAACACATACTAAATGGAAACTAGTAATTATTTTGCTAGATAGGTAAATAAATAAATATAAGGATGGTACACCATAGTTTTACCTAAAAGACAGAAGCAAATAACAACACACGCATTGGAACACCTATAGAACACTCGTATTTGCTAGATATGTTTGTGTCCCATGTAAATAACCAATTTAAATAAATTTTTCACAGCACAAGTGCTTCCAAATACATTTTAATATTCTGTATGAATAAAGTGAAAAGGGTCAATCATAAATAAAAACAATGTTTCTTTGAATTATTATTATACTCTGTTGCTGTGCTGTTTATAAAATTAGCATTTCTTAGCATAATAACAATACAGTGAGTTGTATATTCATTTTTATTCTATTTTTGCTGTTGTGACCAAATACCATTCATACAAAAAGAAACATGCAATGATAGTATAATATTTTTTTGTTTTGGATTTCATATAAAATAGTAGAATTTGCACTTACAGCTTTATACCAGACTGTCGCAGACACTGCATTATGTTGCAACTTTAGTTACATAACTATCAACCCAGTTGCAGCCACATTCACTTTTGTGCTGTTTCTTTGAGTTATATGAAAAACTTCATAAACGGATTGCCAGTTTGTGAAATAAAGGATCAAAATTGCTCAGTCCCTAATGATTTGACTTTACAATTAAGTTTAGGCAGATGAAGTTTAAACTATAACAGGGCAGAGGCATTTTATCGACCACATATATTATATGAGTTTACTAGATAACCATTTTTACGGTTTTAAGTTACAATAAATATGATTTTATTACAGAAATGTCAATTTTTTTATTATGGTTTCTTCTTTTTTTTTGCATATGATTTTGTGTGAAATAATGTCTCAAAGTATGTGGTCAATTTATGCACTCTGCCTGTTAAGAGTAGCAAACTATAGTTGAGACAACTGTTTCCATTAAACCTACCTACTTTTGAAACCTCTCATACAATGATAAGTGCTACAATCTATTTAAATAATGTTGCATGCTTTTGACATTCAAGACATTTTACTTTTTTTTAGACTTAATTAAATTTATGTATATGTTTGAAATTATTTTTTCTATGCATTGTACTGTATCGACTTTGGAGGTGACTTTTATTGTAAAAGAATAGTGGAAACAGTCTCAGTGCACAAAACGGGCAGAGTGCATATTTTAACCACATGTTTTTTTAAATGATTTAGGATTATTTTTGCCCATTAGATATTCTGCAGTGCTTTACGAACATGAAACTTTAAATTCTACGTGGCTTAGCTTTGTGGGGCTCGGATAAGAGTTAAGTGACAAACAACATGTGTTCAACATAACTATGTGCTAAACTAAGTATAATTGTTATATGTCAATTAAAGTATATTGCAATATCTGGTAGGTTGTTGTCCTGTATGTGTTCTCTGTTCTCTGACTGTGTTTATAATTTCTGTCTGTATACTCATTCCATCAGAATCATTTGGAATTACGGTTGCGTATAAGAAATCCTTCTTGAATTCACTCTGTAAAAAGAAAACAAACACTTAAAAATATTTCAAACAGAGAAAGGACAATTTATCAGGTTGTGCAAAGAATAATCAACCCATGACCGGAAACAGAGAAAGGACAATTTATCAGATTGTGCAAAGAAAAATCAACCCGTGACCGGCTAGGGGAGACAACAAAGTCTTAGTGTAAGCCACTCCGTCAATGTATCATAACTATTGCACTACCTACTTCAATTGCTTGGCAGAACACCCTAATTTCATAACACACTATCAATCTCAATCTGAATAATTTTGAAGGATATTGCTAATCCATTGCTTCTTAAGTTCGCAAAATGTGTCCGTTCAACAGCGTAAATAACGCAATGAATGTTGTTGAACTATCAAAATGAAAGCCATTGCTAGTTGCTACTGTTAGTGTGTTACAAAATTAAAATGCAGAACCATCATAACATCAAAACACAAAACCAACTCACGATTTCGCTCTTGTATTTGTAACGTATATACCTAGCTATATCGTGGACGAAAGCCAGTGACACAAGATAGAATATGACTGATATAATTTTCTCTTCCCAATCAAATAAATCAGTTGTGATGATCCAGTACATCAAATAAGTGCCCAATACTCCGCGTAAACCAAGAAACATCAAAAGGTATGAGACCTCTACTATGAAGTACAGCTTTGTTTTTCCGAATCCTGATTTCTTGAGAAACCTGCAGACAACACAACATAAAAGCATTTTAACTAGGTACGGACGCCAGCAGGTCAACCTACCCGAAACTGTCAGATTTTCCCAATCAACCTTGAACCTTATGTTTTAGCAATAAAGTCGAAAATCTATTAAAGAAATCTGACAGATTGTAGTAACTTGATGTGCTGGCGTCTGTACATACCTACTGAATATAGGCCTATTCTATAAGCGATAGTGCTGTCGCGCTCGATAGCGATACCGAATGATTACGCGATATTGCTATCGAGCTCGGTACCGATACGAAATCGGTATAATCGATATCGCTGTCGCTCTCGGTAGCCATACCGAATCGGTACCTACGCTATATCGCTGTCGCTCTCGGTGGCGATACCGATTCGGTGACGCGACGATAGCGGCTTGTAAAATCAGTTCGGCCTTCGACGGATAGATGCCACATAGCCACAACGCAATTTGCTAGCAGCCGCAAAACTAGCAGAAGTGACCCACTGGGTGGTTCGAAATTCGAATCCAGACGTCTGGATTCGAATTTCGAATTTTTTTTTCGAAAATTATTTACACACAAGTAAAGCGCATGTCATGAGCTTTACTTGTGTGTAAATAATTTCATCACCACTGCTCTCAAAAGGGTGAAGGAAAACATCGTGAAGAAACGAAAATGTAGGTACTAGAACCAAAAATTCGAAGACTAAGACTTGTGACCCGCACTGGGCCGGTGTGGTGGATTATTAGTATAGCCCACCTCTTGGCCTGTGTCCCAACAGTGGGAATATTATATTATGCTAGCCACAACAATCAAACGTGAACCACAACGATCGACGTCAGACTCAGATGGTCCATAATGTTCGTTGATCAGTAGAATACTATTCATCGAATCGGTTCAATTAATGAAAAGAGAAAAGAAAATAGGATTGATTCTAGTTGTCCCTTCTAAAATTTATTTTCATTAGGAGAATAATGGGTAAGAAACTCCTTGTTAGTATTATAAAATGTTGTCAAAGTCAAAGTCTAATCATTTATTTCTTTATTATAATAATATCTTAAACAGCAATGTATAGAGAAATGTTGTTGTGTAATGTAATGTAATAGGCACATTAGAGGCACTTTTGAACATTGCTTTTGAACGTAAAAAAAAAAACTAAATAGAAATGATTCTAGTCGCCCATTCCAAAAGGTAGTTTTCGTATGGAGAAGAATGGGCAAGAAACTCCACCGTTACTTTATAAAATGTTTTACAAGGTCTTGTATACAGTACTTATACATAATTTAATTATATGTGACCACGATGCACCCATAATAAAATTAGTCTACCACAAAAGGTAAAAAAATTATTTAAAAAAATTAAACCGACTTCAAAAAGAACTAACTCAAAATTAAGAAATAACTTTAATTTCGGAAGTCGGTGTCTTGGGATCTGTATTCTAGTTTAAGTTTTATGCCACCGACTTCCGAAATTAAAGTTATTTCTTAATTTTGAGTTAGTTCTTTTTGAAGTCGGTTTAATTTTTTTAAATTATTTTTATTTCGTAATTTTTAGTTTTTGCACTAGAATTTGACCAAGGTTTTGAGATGTTTTCCCTTTGACACTACACCCGTAGCTCGTATCAATAAGCCAGGCCGTCACACTTACAAGTATTAGTCCATATCTTGAAAATTACTGAATCGATCTTGATGAAACTTGCACTGTTCCCTAAGTTGAAGAAAATGTAAGCCAATAAAAAAAGAATGGTCACGATCCGATTATTAGTTCCGGAGATATGCGTGGACAAACATACATACATACATACGTCTACAAAATTTTGTATATTTGTTTGGAAGCCCTAATAGATTGTCATATGTGAATATAATGCAATTCCAATAATATTACATACATACGTATCGAATTGATAACCTCCTTTTTTTTGAAGTCGGTAAAAATAATTAAAAATTAAGCAATCAATTATGTGATAGATACATGGTGCTCACATATTTACAAATTATTTTAATAAAAAAAATGCAAAAGTAGTTGATTTTCCTAGAATATTAACAAGTGTGTGAGCCATCAGCTATTGTAGTCACAGATTGTAAAAATCAATGTCATAATTTAAAAACAAAATATAAATTAGAAAGAAAGAAAAGAGAGAAAATACCTACGTTTATTTACGTTTTTTTTTAAAATTAGGAACGATTTTGATTTTGTCTAGACTCTTAGATTGTCCTATGGAGCAGGACCAGCATGTTTCCAAACATTCATAACTTGGATATAATCCTCTAATTTGTAATATCCTTATTTACAAAGTGTAGTTTTATTATGAGTTTTAAATTTTCTTTCATTTAATTGCAATATGTCACAAGGTATTTTGTTGTACCAAGCATTTAACACAGTACCCCATAAAAGATGTATGTAGGTACCTACAATATTTTGTATACCTACCTAGTAAGTAGGTTACGCTATTTTTCAAAGCTATAAACAATATATTAATTTTCTTTATTCACAAAATTTGTTATATTCGCGCAATATTTGACAAGGTTAATATTATGTATACATGAAAGCAAAAGGTATTTTTATTTACCTAGAACGCGAGCGATAGCAGGATTGGTGTACCTACGGAAGTTCAAGGATTAACTATGGTAATTAGTACAGGCCCTATGCCTAGCAAGTTTATGACATTTAAAATTCGAAGGACAGTGGAATATTAAAACGGGCTGACACAATTACACAACTTGTGGGCAACTTAGCCGGAACTGTACTTAATTAGTAGGATTTGTTTTAATGGTTACAACATCGGCAAGGTTAGCCCTTACCGAGTTTGTAACTATTACTGCTACCCTTGGAATTGAACCCACGGGCAAATATTATTGCGTATCACATATATTATTAGAGGCCGACCGCTTAACTGAGACGTTGCCTGAGGTAGCAGCGCGGTACGGGAGGAGTGTGGTGACGTTAAGCGAAAGCTCAGTGATTTGTCAACTTGTGACAACTACGAGTACCTATCACCCCGCAGGGTATATATGTTCTGTGATCCGCACCGCGCAGATACGTCAGGCAACGTCTCAGTTAAGCGGTCGGCCTGTAATAATGTTCCATATACGGTCAGAAATTCGAACCCCCAGGATACTGCGCTCCGTGGCTCGCTGGCAAACCTCGAGTCTGGACCTCTGCTGAAGTCAGGACCAGGTTTGAGCACCATATGTGAGAATGGGGAGAATACACGTCATGTCCATAATTCTCCTTTTGAGACAGCGTTA
This sequence comes from Oligia fasciuncula, assembly GCA_963082905.1. Taxonomy (NCBI): domain Eukaryota; kingdom Metazoa; phylum Arthropoda; class Insecta; order Lepidoptera; family Noctuidae; genus Oligia; species Oligia fasciuncula. The sequence continues at coordinate 5,116,379 of OY720395.1, read as the reverse complement.
GATCTCCTTTTACAATATCTTTCATTGACTAATGGCTCCTCCAGGCGCTCTCGGTGCGTCGAGCAACTTTTTTGTCTTGTCGCGCCTGAAAGGAGACTATTTTGGCCTAGATATATATAGTCTTGGACATATGCAATCTCCTCACCCCCAATAAGTAGCCCCCTTTTGATGCTGTTAGTCATGAATTTGGTCTTTGACATGTTCATCCTATTAAGCCCAATCTCGAGGCTTGCCTTGTTCAAGTCCTCGAGCATGTTACCCAACTCAGTCGCTGATGAGGAAAAAAGTACGATGTCATCGGCGAAGTGGAGGCTCTTTTCACCGATGACTAGTCCCTTGTCAGTCCAGTTTTGTGCCAAAGTTAAGAAGGCTTCCTCAAGAGTGGCTGTAAAAAGCTTAGGGGACAACGGGTCTCCTTGCTTGACTCCTCTTATAATCTGAAAGGACGGCCCAGTGGCGTTAATTTTGATTGATGCTGTGCTATTACTGTAGGTACATAATTTGTCTTAAGTAAGTTGATGTAGGTGGGATCTATATTTTGGTTAGTCAGAGCGTTGAAAAGTGACTCGTGGTTCATGCTGTCGAAGGCCTTAGGCGTAATCGACATATAGTACATAACCCATACATAAATTAAATAAATCGCTGTTTACTTTTTATCTCTCTGGGCATGCTACAGTCGCAACGAACTCCATACGAAGCTATATTTATATAGGGTTAAATTAAATTAGCCAGCGGAACTCAGCAGACGTTGACGTTGTTTATGAGAGTGAGGTACAATGTACAATACGCGTCACGAAAGATGAGACTTGACTTTTATCTTAAATTTTATTATTTCGTAATAAATATTATAATATTGTTAAGAATGTTAATCTAAATGCCATCGATAAATCCCTGAATAGATATAGGTACAAATTAAGGGTAACTATTTCGTACTCGATTTACCTGCGCAAGCTCCCCACTACTGAGCTCGTCAAGTCTCATCTTCGTGGCGTGTATTATAAGAGAGTGCACCTGTGTCTGCGCACACACTTGTGCACTATAAAACCTCCCGCGCCGAAGGCTGGTCTCCGTTGAGATTGGCCGCCATGGCCGAAATACGGTCTGGAGGACTTTAATTTAACCCTATAGAGAACAGCTATAAAGCAAGAAATACTAACCACCTTGCTTGCAGTAGAGGATTGGTCAGTTCCAAGAGGAGCAGCGAACATGCAAACGTGCACCCTGTGTGGTCTTTCTGCATGTATCTAGTTATGGCAAAGAGAGCTGCCGCATGGTGACCGAGCATCACGACGCTGTCCCTATAATAGAGCAAGCACCACAGCAGGTCGAAGGCGAAGTAGCCCCACGACCAAATCATTAGTAAGTACTGGCACGGTAATATCCTCCCTAAAAAGAAGTTTCGGCAAATCATTAAGGTCTAAATACTTGTCTAAGTTTAGTATCAAACTAGCTGTGCTTGCGACTACGTTCGCGTGGATATCGGAAAACAATAATGTGTCTACTTATTATTTTTCTAAAGTAGCTTTTATTACCCCTTTTAGCATAGTAGTATATACTTTCATATGCATTTAGTAAAAAGCTGTTATATTAAACTATATAATTACTGTTTCTCTCTGCATTACTAAGTCAATCGTCCAAAAATTGGCTATTAAGACTAGCCCAATCTTATTTTGGGTAATGATGACGACGTCAAGACTTAATTTACCTAATCTAGAGCTGTGTGATTCATGAATAATGTAGGTACAGGAACACTTGGGTGATTCATCCTTGAACATTGCATGTCAGTGGTTTTTGAAGAACCAACATCCACGTTGTAGTTCGATAGTTTTAAATCTACTGAATTAGGATATGGACACTTGGAAAGCATATTAAAGGTACTAACTGGATAAATAATATGGCGTCAAAGTTCGCCATTTACATTGCGTGAAGCCAACGACAATGGCTACAGCACCGTGCAACAGCGTCAGGAGCCTGGACCGCCACTCGGGACTCTTCTCTGGCAAGCTTTCAACCGTCAGGGAATACAAAAAGGTCCACAGCAAGAAGGACACAACTTTGAACAGGGACGGGTTTGATAGAAAACACTGTCTCATTAGATACATAGCGAATCAGTTAATGGGCATACTTATTTGATTTATGAGGGGACTACTCTCCGGAAGGAATCATGGTTACAGGTTGTAGACCATTTTTGCAGGTTTTTTTGTTATAATTGTGAAGGGTCTAAGGATTTTTGAAGTTGTGTGTCAGAAGATGGTCAGAAGGGAGCACTTTCAGTCTATCAAAAAGTACTCTGTGGGGAGCACAGACGAAGGTCACAGAGGTAATAATAAGAGTTTTTATGAAAAGTTTTTGTGTAGCTGTGATATATGTACCTACCTATTTTAATTCCGACTCTTTCCATGCCCTGGAAGACCGCGTTAAGTTTAAATCGTTTGTCCTTACATTGGTCTAGACTGACCTTCCAGCAGGGTCGACGAAGACTGAGGTGGGCGAGGATAGTAGTTTGTATACGGACAAGGCTTAAAACTACTACCTATATAATTTACCTACTATACTATTATAAATAAAACATCAATTTAGACCAGAATATTTATTTCCTAATAAAAGTTTATAAATTAATTGTCATTAGGTATAATAAAGTTCGCTCCATTGGAGGATAACATCATTTAACACATATCTATAGAGTCCTACAATATATTTAATTTATGTTACTACAAAAATACCTTTCGCATATTTCAGTCATAGTTTCACAATTTCACTTACTTGTTTACCCATCTTCCATCGGGGTACGATTTTTGGGAGGAACTCTTATAGTTACGGGAGACATAATCTCTAGCTCTGTCCGGTTCCTACCGGTAGGGCAATTTGTCGACATACTTTTCGATGGCGCGATACCGTGAAGGTGTCATGGCTTCCTTGAGCATGGGTTTGAAGCGCGCGTCCTCCCCGAGCGCGAGGCACAGCTGCCGCGCGTGTTGCCGCGTGTCCGCGCTGGCGTCCGCCAGCAGCTCGCCTGCCGCGCGCAGCAACGACGTGCGCACATCGCCGGGTAACGCCAACGCGCGCGCCGCGCCCCCGCGCCGCACCAGCCGCGCCAGCGCCGCAGCCGCCGACGCACGCACTGGGCCCGCGCGGTGCGCCGCCCCGCGCCGGGCCAGCGCCACCACTGCACGCACCTCGCTGCCGCCGCAAGCCACCTTCACCAGCGCATTGGCGGCGTCTGCGCGGAGGAAGCGGTTGACGTCGGCGCAGCGCTCCAGCAGCGCACCGATTGCTTCCTCCACCTCGGGGTCGAGCGCGCGGCCGCGATGCTCAAAGAGCGCACCCAGCGTACAACACGCGGCCCGTGAAACTCGCGACCTCAGTGAGCGGACATGCGTAGCAGCCGAGCGCGTGGCCGCGCGCCAGCTGACAGCCGGCGCGCGGGCCGTTGGGTCCGCCGCGAGTCTCTCAGTCTCCACGAGTCCGCTGACGATCACCTCCCAGTCCTCGTGTCGGGCGGGAACTATGCACTCGGCAAGGGCGGTGCGCACGTCGCGCTCGCTGGGCCGCGGCCGCTCGTCGTACACATCGCTGGCGGGCTCTGGCGTGGGGACTCCGCTCCGCACGGGTGATGGAGCGCTGCTCTTCGGTGGTGTAGGTGTGGGTCGCGCGCTCACAGCTGTTCGCACAGGCGACACCTCGACCACGGTACTCGCGCGGGATTCCAGAGACTCATGCCCAGTGGAGGCCCCCGCGCTCCCTGGCGGCTGCGGTAGCGGGGGCTCGACTTGTAATTGTGACCGTCCACTGATCGGTGAGGGGTTAGATCTCTCGGAGTAGTCCTCAACGCGGATGGAGGGTGAACGTGGCGGCGACGGTACTGAATCCTGAACCTGGTCTGGAGCGGTGTTGAATTCGGTTGTAGCACCGATCACCCTCTCATCAGATCCTTCCTTGGATGCGGATGACTTTTTATTGTTTTCCCCGTCCTCATAGCTGGTAAGCGCGCTCGAGTCTCTGTGAACAGAAATAACTACATTAGCGTCGCGGAGACTGTTTGTTTACATGCGACACAAGCGGGCCGACGCGACGAGACGCCGGGAGGGGGTTGTATATTACCGCGTGTGCGGGGGCAGGTCGGCGACGAGGTCTAGCGCGAGGGCGGCGGGCGTGGGCCGCACGGCGGCGGCGGGGCGGGGGCAGCAGCAGCGCAACATGGCGCGCGCGTGCCGCCGCGGCGCCTCCGCGACTGACGCCGACACCGGTGTGTAGGTAACTAGGTGTAGGTACACCCGTGTTCACCCACCGGCCACGATCAATTGGCCCTATGTTGATGAACTCACTCTACCGGCATAATATGCAGATTAGCTCACCTTCATGGAAGTGCTAGCGGTCGCCTGCTCGGTAAAAGAGTCATTATAGTCAATGACTCGTAGTTCATGATGTAGTATGAGTAAGACTCAATTAGTCAGACTGGGTTCAATAGGGCTCTTTAAGCTACCTGGGTACCTACTACACTACGTAGTTCTTTTCAAAGGGCTCAAGATTTTTCTTTCAGAAAATCGCATACAGCCTAACAAAAATAGAGGTGTTTTAGTTTCCAAAGTTCATAAATATTATTTATCAGATTTATGAAGGCGGCTGGTCGTCGTGGTGAAACTGCTCCATAATTTTCTTAATTATTAATAGACGTTAAAGGACTGTTTAGGTACCTACTGTTTGCTGAACACGAAAGTGGAACGATCTAACGATATGGAAAATGGGTAGTCTCGTCAGCGGTTCATAAACGCTCTGAATGGAAGTGGGCCAATAATTTAACTTACAAAATGTAGGTTAGTGGTGGCACGCTATTACAGCCATTACTCTTGGGTACTGAGGGCAGGGCAATATCGCGACTTATGTCACATGTCTAGCTAGCCTATGGTTAATATCGTGTTAATACTTAACCCATTAGTGCCCTTCGGGTCGATATATTGAATTAGCTGCGGCGTGATTGCGTAACACTCTATCAGTAGCAATCGTTTTCATTTCGACAGTTCAACAATATTCATTGCGTTATTTACGTTGAGCAGACAAATTTTTCGAACATATGAAGCAATGGATTAGCGATATACTTCAAAACGATTCAGATTGTGATTGATAGTGTGTTACGCAATTGGGGTGCTGGATTCCATAAATTGAGGGCCCCAGAAGAATTTAGCACCATCCAGTGTTATTTAATTGAAACGTTTGACGATCGTTCTGGAACATTGGGTTAGAAAGGGTTTGGTCAAGAATGGAGGGTAGGTCCCTCCCGCCGTTTTCGCAACTGAGAATTTTTGTTCTTTGTTCGCAACTAGTTGCGAATCAAGAAAGCTTTTTCCTTAACCGAAACTAGGCATCCTGATGATTAACTTTCGTAACCAGTTACGCCAAAATATATATTGCTGATATGATATACGAGTAGGTAATCGAAATCGAGTTTTAACGTATTTAAAAATTCGTTCTGTTTCAGTCAATTGTTTGAAGATAACGCAGACAGAATGACAAATATATGTATGTACTTGTGGGGAAAGCGGGCAGATTTAAGTACAAGAGCAACAAGAGAAATAGGTACTTGCGAACGAAAGTTTTCAATTCCTAGCTTTATGAAGCTCTATACCATCTTCAAGCGTGCCATGAGCCACATCATTGCGTCGCGTCATGATATGCCGTTGCCACGCAACAACACTATTCACACCCACGCACACCCCAACTCTACCAGAATTACTTTGTTCTTAAAATTCAATACATTATCATTTAAAGTTAATTTGACGGTTGACATTTTCTTCGAGGTCGAACGTCTTTCTTGAAAACGTTACGAATACGAGTTTACGAGTGTTTTGCCCCATTATGTTATCGATTGTTAGTCAGACTTTGAAATAGGGGTGAGTGACTTCACTGTGTAATTGGCGCCCGTAATCGGCGGGTAGATTTACATAGATATTATCGTGTAGCGGTCAGCTGGTAGCCAGTAGCCGGTGATATGAAATCGAAATTGGGACACGAATTAACCCCGTGATTCTATTGAAGATTAGACTTCAATCACTGCTGTTCAAGGTTTCCTCTATTTCAAGTGGTTTGATATTATGGAAGTCGACGTCAATTAACAGAGCATTATTCTCAGGAATTAGAACAGTAGGTAAACCCATGATAACTGCTCGATCAGCTCGATAACTAAGTATTAGCAGATTTATTAGGATAACAGGTTTATTAGGTTGCTTAACTTTCGAAAATTTGATATTTTTAATGTTTTCCAAGACATCATTTAATTTTATGGAGATTTCGACTCTTCGAAGGGTTTCAAAAATTCTATAGAAGGTACCCATGTAGGACCTACACGACGTAAAATCTTGTGATCTTACACTTCCCAGGTGATGCCTTTTAATGTCAAATACTGGTGAAAATGACATATTTTCACGAAGGCCGTTATAATTTCACGGAACCGCTGCTCTACAGCAGCTGTAAAGGTTCTCAATCTCCACAATATAAAAACAATTGCGTATCAGCTTTAGCTCGATACCCCTCCATTAGTATTGTAGTAGCTGATAGTATTGTAGTAGCCTATCATTTCCTCAAGTTCAGCTTACGTTATAAACTATGTATAACAGATAGCACCGTCTGTCTGTCAGGTGCGTTCGTTCTCACAATCGGAAGGTCAAACCATTTAGACCTAGCACTTGACATAGGGTAGAAAACATGACGTGTTGATTTATTTATTTACACTTCTCGCACTCATAAACGTACGAGCATAATCAGCCTATAATATTCCCACTGCTGGGACACTGCAGGTCTCCTCTTTTCGAGAGGGAGTGGGCTGTAATCTACCACGCGGGCCCAGTGTGAGTTGGTATTATGTTATATATGTTTTCGAATTTTTTAGTTCCAGAAGATTTTACTCACGGTGTTTTCCTTTACCGTTTTGAGAGCAGTGGTGATAAAAATTGTTACACAAAGTAAAGCGCCTGTCTGGGCACAGTCTGGGTTCAAACTCACGACCTACAACTCGGCTGTTAGCACGTGCTAACAGCCGAGTTGTAGGTCGTGAGTTTGAACCCAGACTGGGCCACGACTTCTCGAATGGTCACACGACGACATATCAAGCAGATTTCCAGTTTTAGTTAACCTCGCATTGCAGGCTTTTCGTACTTTTTCAGAAGTCACCTTTACTTTAAATGTAATGTACTTGACGGCACGGTTGGCGCAGTGATTAAGCGATTGACTGCTGCGCTGTGTCGCGGGTTCGATTCCCGCACGGAACAAATATTTGTATGACAACAACAACTACTTGTAGTAGTTGTTTCGGGTCTGGCTGTTTGTGCATGTAAGTTTAAATGTTTGTAAACGCACCCACCTCTTTAGCCGCTTCAGCCATTATGGCCAGGGAAGTAAAGGAACACTCAATCCGCATACTCTCAGACAGCATGGCTGTTCTGCAAGCGCTGAACAGTTACACTGCTGACTCTGGGCTAATATACGAGTGTCACCAGCGCCTCAACCAGGTGGGTAACCTCAATAATATAACCATTCAATGGATCAAAGGACACAGCGGTTCGCTAGGCAACGATGCAGCCGACGAACTAGCCAGAAGAGGGTCGAGCATGGCACCAGTGGGACCAGAGCCCATCGCGCCACTCCCCTTCGGGTACATACGCACTCTGGTAAGGAAACGCACTAGAGACCAACATAGCAAACTATGGACGGACCAAGGCGAATGCAGGCAGGCTAGGGAAGCACTTCCCACACTGGATGGCCGCCTCACGAAACAGGTTCTCCGTCTAACAAAGCAAAAGCTGCGTATAGTTACCGCAGCTTTAACTGGCCACGGGTCATTCAATAAACACCTCTTTGTCATAGGAGTAACAGACAGTCCGCTGTGCAGGGCCTGTATGGAGGACGACGAGACAGCGGCACATGTGCTTCTAAACTGCCCGGTGGTCGCCACGTACAGGGCAAAGTACTTCGGTAACCCAGGTACCCTACGTGAGACGGTCAGTAACATAAAGGCGTTGCTGGCCTTCCTTGAGGAGCTGGGGTGGATCGAATAATCGATTTTCCCACCCGTACGCAAAATACGCGCATTGACGTGGAGTTGCGGATACCAGCCCGTTGTACCTATTACCTATTACCTAAACGCACCCACAATACAGGAGAAATTCCTAGTGTGGGGCCACGTTTAAAAAAAACCTAATGCATAGGGCGGTCTCTACCATCAACCAACGCCAAGGCTATGGTGAAGAGATAAGATTATGGCAGATGCTCTTTCTAGAATTTTTAACTATCTCCTAGATAGTACCTAATTCATTTAAGTGAAATTTCGACTTTATTAAAAGTTTCCCAGTTCTCCAGGAAATATTAGGGAAGTGGGAAAGAGCTGTAAGGGGGTAAAAATTATAACTTGGCTCGCCATTCGCTTGAATTACTAAACGCGGTTTAGACGGAAAGCACTAGAAGCTTATTGAGTGTTTCTGTTTAGGTTCTGAATAATTAATGTTGGAAAGCAAATTAGTTTTAATCGATAAGTTTAAGCAGGGAGGCACCTACCTAAGCTACCAATTTAATAATTCATCAATCAGAATTCCTTAGGTACCTAGTTCTTTATAGATTTAATTTTTAACTTCCTTTTCTTATAGTTAGGTTCATCAATCAGTATTCATTCAGTGTATTTTTAGATAGGTAAGCAATAAGGGTTTGATCCCCAGTCATCTGTTGATAACCTGGAATTCGAAATGGCCTTATGATCCACAGCCGTAAAGCATATAAGCTACAAGGTAGTATCTACAGAATGGCAGCACGTCGACGCTGTTACCATGGATTTTTACAGACGCCAGCACATCAAGCTACAACAATCTGTCAAATTTCTTTAATAGATTTTCAACTTTATCGGTAAAGCATAAGGTTCAAAGTTGATTGGGAAAATTTGACAGTTTCGGGTAGCTTCGTGCTGGCGTAGTGGCGTCTGTACCTACATAGTTCTGAAACCACCTGCGTTGAAATTTTTCGTCGGTTATATAGATCGAGAGCGCAGGGTGCTAGCGGTCAGGGCCAACATGCCGCCGATACACAGGTTCGCTCGTTGTACTGGGGTAAAGATTACGCTGTCCCGTTCTACACGAGCTGCCTGTGGGTAAGGCATACTAAGAGATCGCTAGATACAATATAATAAAGCTGCTTCAGGATGCTGTTGGGACTGCCGCGCTGTTGTAGTGCGTCCGGTATGTTCGCATTTGATGATGAGATGATGTTTACGCCATAATGCGCAATAAAACAAATTCCATCTTGTCAAAAGCGCGGTTTAGTTCTAACGGCATCCTACGTAGGTATGTTGTTATAGAAGTACGACGAACCCTGGTTGTCGCACGCTGTTGAGGTGCTGGTCAGAAGACCCCTAGCCTTATGTAGCCTTTTTTTTGTTTAACAAAGTCTATAGATTTTAAGAATAATGTTACTAACAATTGGGCCTAGTTGCCATTAATAAACAAATAGGTATTTAATTTAATAAAAAAAAAATAAGTGCTTCCATACATTTTGTCCGTGTGGGTTATGCACTTGTCTTGTCTTGCAGATTTTTCTAGAAACCAAAATTTTCTACGCTTCTAGGATCATGTGCTGAATTCATGTGGTTTTAGTTTGTACGTCGATGTCTTTGCCACCTGGGGGCTTACCATCACCTCTTAAAGCAGGGCAGAAGTTGAACTGCACTACTTTTTTGTACTTTTTTTTTTGTCATACAAAAAAAAAGTAATTTAAAAAAATTAAACCGACTTCAAAAAGAAATCAACTCAAAATTATGAAATAACTTTAATTTCGGAAGTCGGTGGCAAAAAACTAAAATACAGATCCCAAGACACCGACAATTTTTTTAAATTACTTTTTATTTCGTAATTTTTAGTTTTTGCACTAGAATTTGACCAAGGTTTTGAGATGTTTTCCCTTTGACACTACACCCGTAGCTCGTATCAATACCTACGCCAGGCCGTCACACTTACACGTATTAGTCCATATCTTGAAAATTACTGCACCGATTTTGATGAAACTTACACTGTTCCCCAAGTTGAAGTAAATGTAAGCTAATACAAAAATGGTCACGATCCGATTAATAGTTGCTGAGAAATGCGTGGACAAACATACATACATAATACGTCTATGAAATTTTGTATATTTGTTTGGAAGCCTTAGTAGATTGTCATATGTGAATATAATGCAATTCCAATAATATTACATACATACGTATCGAATTGATAACCTCCTTTTTTTTGAAGTCGGTAAAAAGTAGTGCAGTTCAACTTCTGCCCTGCTTTAAGAGGTGATGGTAAGCCCCCTGTATGCTAGACCAACGAGCAGCACCCTAATTGCGTAACACATTATCAATCTCAATCTGAATAATTTTGATGGATATTGCCAATCCATTGTTTCATATGTTCGAATAATGTGTCTGCTCAACAACGTAAATAACGCAATGAATGTTGTTGAACTGTCAAAATGAAACGCATTGTTAGGTACTAGTAGTGTGTTACGTTACAATTACCCCGTTGCATAAAAAGACATACGTAGGTACTTCGGTTAACCCTTTGAGAAGAGTCTTCTTCTTCTGAAATATTCTGGAAAACTACTTACAAAAATTATGAAAGAGGACTAACCTGTCGCTCAGAGGAATCGGTGACAGCGCCTGGAATGGTATGTAGTCCCTGCCCAGCTGCGACACACCTGTGGAAGACGCAAGCTTATTACATCTTCACAGGACCTTCCTTTCACTTCAATAGAATTTTTGTAATAGACTCGTAGCTATAGATACGATAACAGCCGCACGGTTGGATAGAAAGGTAAGCTACGCTTGCCACAGTCGGTTCGTGGTAATCCCTATTACATAAACAACATTATTTTTAGTATATGCGAAACGCATACGTAAACGTATTTTTATGTAAAGAATCTATGTATAAAGTTTCAAAACTGTATCATGAAAAATCACAAAGTTATAAACTTGTTAAATTACCTGTTTGTCCGTACAAAAACATGCTCACCCGCGCCGCGCCGTCTTGCGCTTATTGATAATAGTACCTAGGTACCTAACCGTTCCGCGCGGAGATTGGATAACCTACTTAGGGTCAGTTCACACCGAGACGCGACGCGAGGTAAGGTCTGTAATTGTATTTCTATCTTGAAAACTGCGCGTCGCGTCGCGCGTCTCGGTGTGAACTTTTAACCTTATTTAAACATTTTTGGGACAAAATATAACATGGGGTAAAAATTATTGGAATCGATTCAGTTACTTATTCTGAACAAACTATAATTCAGGTTTCGCATATACCTACTAAAAATAACGTTGTAGAGACCCCTCCGTGTGACATGCTATTCAGTTGCATCCGGTTAAGCTGGATTAAACAAGAGCGCCAGGGTAGCCCGCGAAATTCAATTTTTTTTTAGGTTTTTTGCAATTTGCTGGTCAGTTTTAAGTTGTACGTTGATTAAAATATGATTCGCGGCCGTAACAAATATGTATTTACAGAATTATAATCATTAAAGTCATCAATACAACTCTCTAAGACCATGTAATCCCCAAGAATGACTATTTCAGGAAATCTTAACATTTGGGGATTATACTAACTTAACAAGTTGTATTACTGATTGTAATGAATTATAATTCTGTAAATACATATTTGTTACGACGGTGAATCAAATTTTAATCAACGTAGGTACAACTTAATACTGACCAGCAAATTGCAAAAACGTTAGAATATTTGAATTTCGTGGGCTACCTGGCTAGTTGGGTTAAGATTTTCTCGACTTATAGTATAGACCGAAATCTATTCCATCTGTATCCTTATTTTTAACCGAATTCAAAAAAAGAATGAGTTTATGCATTTGGCGGGTTTTTTTTTCTCATGCATGTATGAAAACCGATTTTTCCGTGATTACTGCGCCAATCCTGATCATCTCCCAGATTCAACTCACAAAACTTTCAATCTGTTCAATGTTCTCTCGTATCTTACCAGGCAGGGGTGCGGAGTCAGGCAGAGGCCTCAGTCTTCTTGGCGGGGGCGGTGCTGCAGGGGGAGGGGTAGACCTAGCGCGACGACGAACTGGGACTGGCAATTGTGAGCTCCTGTACCAAAGGTATACCGTATGAAAGAGAGAAATTACAGTATACACGGTGTAATAGGGACTTCAAGGCGCAAACTTATACCATAACCGACTAAATTTTTTAACACTGGGGGGTCTAGTCTAGAATCATGTACTGAATTTATGGAAACAGTTACGTTTGCGTTGATGTCCCGTAGGCCACCCTGTATAATTAGACGTGTGTGCAGTATGCTTGAAGGACAAACCTGTTGACGTGACATGGCCTGATGTTTTCTATAGGACGACTCAGCCTTTCTCTCAACTGGAACAAAGATAAACTATTAACTCCAGTAAGTCCTAGTATCTAAAGTTTGTGAAGATGTTTGGATGTTTTGTTACTCAATCACGCGTAAACCGTTGAATAGATTTGGATGAAAATTAGCACATAGATAGACCATTTCAACACGATACTTTTTATCCCGATATTCCCACGGGATCGAAATTTACGCGGGTGAAACTGCGGGACGCTGCTAGTCCATACTAATATTATAAATGCAAAAGTGTGTCTGTCTGTCTGTCTGTGTCGTCTATGAAGCTACGCCTCAGTGGACAGTGAACCTTCGGTAATTATCTATCTCATAGTTATCTATCTTATTACAAAACATGTCAGCTCGGGCTGTGCCAGCTAGCTTCCTCCTCACAGCTGACAGGACGGCAGCTGGAACCCATGGCCCTCGCCAGACACAACGCGGCTCGCAGCTGAGCGCTTTGGATCACGTCTGTATCATCACTCACCTTATTACAAAACACGTCAGCTCGGGCTGTGCCTGCCAGCCTCCTCCTCACAGCTGACAGCACGGCGGCAGGTCCCGCTGCCCTCGCCAGACATAACGTGGCTCGTAGTTGAGCGCTTTGGATCACGTCTTTATCACCGCCCACCTAACACAAACAGAAAAGACATTAAAATATATTGAAGGTCCCGATTCAGCACTAAAAAATTTTCTACTGGAAATATCCAGCACACACAACACAACTTTTTTTTTTTTTTTTTTTAAGTTAGCGGATGTATCACTCGGAGATTGTGAAACAGGCCCTTAGGCTGGCTTTTACTATCCTGAACACCTAAGCCAAAGGTCTTGTCAAAGGTTTCTACGCTTCAAAAAATAACTGTGCACTACAAAGTTACAAACTTACGCCAATCATACTGGGATCAAAAATGAGGTCGACGATGTGATGCAACGCGAGTCGTTGCAGCAAGGCATGTGGCAAGGCTGCAGGGAGCGGTTCTCTTGCCATGCGCGAGATCAGCGCCGGCAGGAGTTGCCGTGCGCAGTCACTGCTTGCGCCCCGCACTAGGGCGCACACGGCGCCCTCTGCCGGGGCTCTTGCGGCTGCTACCTGTGCCATAAATGGAAACTGTTCATGCAATGTCAAGGTACAAACAAACAAACGATAAGCAAACAGCTGTCGGAAGAATAGCGGTCGTCTGTTTGATTAGACAAAATTTTCGGGTTTTGACTTTTGAACAGCGTTTAGAGTAGTTTCGAGGATTCCTACGTTAACATTGATTGATGTTCGATACGGTACGGACGCGTATCAAGTTGTGAATAGCTATGCAGAAGGCCAAACATATTGTTCCCTAATCAGCGGAACATGGCAGTGTCTTCGTTTTATGTATATCTATCTCTGTCCGTCAAATTCGTTGTGCATATTTAGCATTTGAGGGGAAACTGGCGAAAATTTTTTGTTTTTGCAGAATTATTATGTTTACTTTTCTCTATAGTCCACGAGGAGCTTTCATAGGATTAAAAATTCAGCAGCACAAGTAAATTATAGGTAGGTCGTATTCAAATAGATAGGTAAGTAGTACTGCTATCCACTTATGAGTGAAATTCTAAAAGTCTAGACATTATAATGCGATGCCGGTGTATTTATAATGACTGTCTGCATATAATACGCGATACAGGTAAGTATTTTTATCAGCCACTTTGACACGCGACGCGAATAGGGTCCGTCCCCATTAGATAAATATTTTAACTAGGTACGACAATAATTGGTAGACAGCCGGGTCGTTAAAAGCGCTATAACTCAAATAGCGAATTGTCTATTGCCTGTTCTCATGCGGACATTAGGCAAATGAACTTCCAAAAGTATATAAACTAACCTAGTTTTAGTATTTTGCCTTCCCAAAGTCATAAGTTAACAACCTTTCTAAAAGTAGTTTCAACTTTTCAATTATTCAATCTCACTCAATAAACAGCAAAGTCAAGTTTGTGAAAGAAAGCTCTTGGTTGAATGAAGTATTGAGTCCTTTGTGAAAGAGCTCACATGGGATGGTAACGCATCTGTTATCAGATGCGTTACTATCCCATGTGAGCTCTTTCTTCTGATATTGCTCCATCTCATGATCATATGAGGATAGTGACTAAATGTATCGTCACGTGCTCACGGCCGTCGTCGTCAGCTTGTCTGCCATTAAAAAACATCGAACTAACAGATAAATAAAATAAAACAATTGACCGTCTTTTATCAAAACTCGAGTCTTCAGAACGAACTCGTCAGAATTCACCTACCAACCTTAAATTATTTGCACGAGTTAGCATACCCCTTAACTTTCCCCCATGGTGAGTATATTATGAATTATCATAAGTATTTGTTTTAGTTTATCGTGTGAGCGATACATCATAAAATAAAAGAAGGTGGCTTACAAACGTAGAGTGGAAAATGCCAATGCGGGTTTGTCATAACTGTATTTTTTTACAGAAGCAATACCTGCCCAAGAAATTAAACTGTATTTCTAATGTTATTGTACTTACTTCTAAAAGAAGGAAATAACAGCGGAATATCAAAAGTCGAGGAACTATGATACTATAGTTTGTACAAGTATATAGTGTACACAGGACGACATATCAAGCTATACATTTCCAGTGTAAGCTGACTTCTCATTTTACGAGAAGCAATGTGAGATCAGCTAAAACTGGAAATGTATGGCTTGATATGTCGTCGTGTGTATTTCACTAAAACCATCCGGTGGTCACCATCTGCACTATGGAAGGGGCACCGATACCTCTCAAAAGACCAATCCGGAACCCCCTACATAAACTGAGTAAAAAAGAGAAAGAGAAGAGAGGTGTGTAATAAAGAGTATTTTATCTATCTCATAGATATCCGTGGTAGTACATACACCAGATTCGTGGGGTGGTGGACAAGACAGGTCACTGTCCTCCTCCTCAGCACTAGGGACCAAGTATAACAAAGATTTACCTCATCGCTAAGGGCCCACATGTGGTGCACGAGGGAGAGCGCGGCCGGCTCCACTTTCCTCACGCTGCTGGTCTCCAGTAACGTGCTGTGGAGCTGGTCAGCCGCCCGCACCACCGCTATCCAGTTCTCCTATTAGAAATATGATACGAAGACTTGAAAAACAAGTGAGTCGAGACAATCATTTATTTACCCGGTGCCATCAACCGAGGACAAATGCATACTTTGGGCTGCAGCTGAGAACTTCCTAATAGAAAAACCCAAGAACCTTTGCCCAATCAAGGGATCAAACCCAGGGTCCCACACTAATGTATTTGGTATAATAAAGTACATACATGATTTACATCAATTCTTGATACTTTGTAGACAAAAGACACTATATAATGTAGGTACCTAAAGTACTTTTCGATTAAAGCCATACCAAAATAACTACATGGTCTACACACATCGAAGAACAACGTTTTCTAACTTGGATATATATGAAATAGTTAGCAGTGAAAATAATGCTAATGTACCGTGTTATGCAGCTGATCGGACACATGTTGCGGAACCACCCCCAGTTCTTCCCAGTCGTAATGAGCTCGCAGAGGAGTTGGGGTACGCGGAGTTAAGATGTCGGTCTCCTTCGGCGGTGACGACGCCAGGAGACTTAACACGAACCTATACGCCCAAGAAATAGAGCAATAAGATATACGAAATATTGTAACCAGCTACCATATCAATGATTGACTAATCTAGATATATCGGTCACTTACCCATCACGCTCCAACTCTACCCTTGTTTGATGACGACGCGGTGACACTGACGGACTACGCTGCAAGTTATGCATAACCTCTACCTCCTTATGAGGTTCCACAGGACTCCGAGAACTGCGCCCAGGCTTCTCTGGAGACCGCACTTCAGCCAGTGATAACGCCAGCCCTGACATTTCAGGCAATTTACTTTCCTCTTCATCGTTCTTAGATCTAAAGTAATCGTACAACTCGCTCAAAGACTTCGATTTTACTTTAACTCCATTATATTTCGCTATGTACGTCGGCTTCTGCACCTTAGTATGAATAACTGGCAGTGGTATACCGCTCTTTTTTCCTTGCTTGTTTTGTGACTCTCTTTCTAATGCCTCCCGTTTTATTTCATTCATTCTACTAACTATACCAGGCGTTACCGGTGCCAAAATTTCTTTATAATTGTCTTTTCTTATCTGCTGTTCATGAATGTTGTTGTCATCTTCGCTTGTTAATAAGTTATCGCTGTCTGGAGTCCTTATTTTTACACTCTCACCACCAAAGCGCACTCTTTTAACCACAACATCCGTGTCCTCGGATTCACCATCACTATATTTTAACATGTTTCGGTCTGAGCTATCGTAATCGTCTTCACTTCCTGTATTCTTATCAGATTCAGTCTCATTCTCTTCTAAAACGGTCATTGTGATCGCTGTATCAGAATCAAATTTAATTTCTGTTTCAATTATAACTTTTGCAAAATGATTATTGTAAAAAGGTATTGACCCAAAAGAATCTTCTGAAGATGAATCAGTCGACACCCGAATAGGGCCCGTATGGTTATTATTAAAAACATGATTGATTTTTACTAAAGGTTGATTGTTATTATGTCGATAGGCAGTTTTTCTCGGAGCATAATATACATCCATTGAATCTTCATCGTAAGTTTCACACAAGTGTCGAAATCTTTCCTGAACTTTGGGATCTAATCTAGAAAGATATGTCATGTAATCCCGTGGTCCACAAGCTCTTCTTAATTTCAATAGAGATCTCTGCGCGACGTCTCTGTGAACCGGGTCGAAGAGCTTCTCACCTAGAACTTGAAATATAGGTAACATATCGAGGTGTGAGTGTCTTCTCTTCAATATACCCATCACGGAAGGTATCGATAATATGAGGCCTGTAATAACATTCACTTTTGTGTCAATATTCGCGGAATGAGGCCTTATGTTATGGTAGGAACATTTGTCTAAAATTGCTCGCGCCGCACATTCAACGTCTTCGCAATGCGTGCAGAAGACTTTTAGTGCATCCAGCGCAGCTTTCCGGACGTTGGGAGAGTTGTGTCCTAGGTTGTCGACGACTTGATCGAACGGAAACGATAGCGCGTTCCCGGAGAGCGGCAGAAGATCAGCTAAGACACGAAGCGCGTGAAGACGTACTTCCCACTCGGGATGCGTGAGGCGGTCCCTTATCGCGACGTACAGTAGCTCGACGTCGAGGTCGGGCGGCAGGGCTCGCGCCCGCAACACGCGGTCCCACAGCGGAGCCAGAGGCGGTGGCGGTGTCTCGGGCAGTTGCATGATGGTGGACTGACGGCGAGGGCTCGCGTGCCCGGCCGGGCCGCCTCGCGCCACACAACTGGGTTAATGGTCGGACGGTAAGCCACGCCGCCCCTGACCAATCGATGGAAATACATACCTACGTGTAACAACTACGGGCACACGTACACATTCGCGTACACGCGCACTTGCAACATACCTAATAATACTTGAACCATTAGCATAATACTAATTTGCATGGAATAATACTCAAGTCGGCGAAACTGTTTCGTTTCCTCTAAGTTTACAGGCGATAAATAATAATAGCTTGCGCTAACCTGCCTATTACTGAAACTGAAAACTTGTAAACGTGGAGAAAACTTTTTCTATGAATTTCTTACCTGCACGTGGTATACAGATTAGAGGGTAGGATTGCAAAGTTGTAAGAACCTAACCTACATAATATGAAATGTAGAAATCTAGGTATAGCGAGGATTGTGATTAAGTAATATAATTATTTAGTAGGGCACCTTATACAAAATGCCTCGGATGCCAAAACTGTTTATTGGGTTTACCTAAATACCGATCCAATTATTCGAATTTCTCAGCAACCTACGCATTTAATAAGTTGAAAAGGGATCTATATAGCCCTATTACTTTATTATGGCTGTTTATAGCCTTTACAAGTCTTTACATCAATCCTTTTGATAAGAATTCAGGTAATTTTGACACCAAGGCCAAGACCTTCGGATTTACACCTCAAGGGAGGCCTTGGGGTGCGTTACAAAACAATGCACAACAACTTGCTAAAAAAAATCTACGATTAATTCTTTCGCACGAATTGTGTTTTTCGCCATTGATTCGCTACTTAGGTAGGTAATATGAAATAGTTACGTAAATACTTTCGATTTTACTTTATTTCATTAGTTGAAAAGACTTTCTTCTGTTATGATTAGGTCCAGTGCATATGTTGGAGCCTATTTAATTATCATGCACTGGGCATAACTCCTACACCACGCTCAGCAATAGACCTTGCGACCAGTTGACTAACGATGCAAGTCTGGAGAATTTATCTAGTTCTGATGACTGAACAAATTAAGTACGTGTGTGAATGGGAGGCGGGCTGTCTTCAGCTTGTAATGTAACATCACCCAACATAGGCACTATGCAGGGTGAAACCACATTCCGGCCCGCTGCACCTTTGCGTCTGGGCTCACCTTTCGGGGCTCTACATATAGTTGTAAATGCGGTGAAGGTGAAACAGACAACATAGCCTATCCTCCAGCAAGACCGCTGGTTGGATGGCACGGCATGCCAGCATTAACTTCATCATCTGTCGGGCTCTTAATTATCACCAGTGCGACAGCTGTTTTAGAAACCAATGGCTTGGCACGAGACGATAGGAAGAGGTCAGACAGAATGACCATAATGCCTTGGAAGTTGAGTAGGCCTTTGGTGTGGGATGCAATCTGTCTCGACACCCTCGCGCCATCCCATCTTCGTATCTTCGCTGCAGGAGCAGAAAACATAAAACGACGCAAATTTATATGTTTATCAACCTTATTGGGATCTACGTTTGAGCCGTTTGGCGCTGAAACACTAGGGCCTTGGGGTCCGAGTGCTCATCGAATATTTCGGGACATCGCTAAGCAGTTGGTCGATTCTCCACGTGGCCAGAGGGCTGGCTTATTTTTTGCCCAAAGAATCAGCATTGCCATCCAACGTGGCAATGCTGCCAGCCTTTTGCTGGTCACTTTTCCCATTGTCAGCGATGCGGAGGAATTTCTCGACGCCTTATTTTAGTTTTAGTTAAAGTTTGTAAGTTTATTTAATAATAATAAATAATAAAATTTATTCAAAAATATAAAGACTAACTTTAATTAAAGTTTTTCTTAAATCTATGTCGAATTCACCCATGGTTTGTGCCTGAACTACGTAATCCTGTGTTTCAGGCGATTGGAGGTAACATTAATTGATTCAATAATCACATACTTATAATATTTATTTTATTGGTACATATGTAAAAAGGCGTATAAAATTATATACCTATTACGACCAATATTTACTTTAGCACAAATAACAACTTCTCTGTATCTTCATAGGACATAGTTTGAAGAGCCTCCATATGAATTTTCTTGCAGTTACTATGACTTAAGGAGTAGATGTTTCCTTTGTCATTAATCCTATTACGTAAGTAGCGGTCCGCGATATAAAATTTGGCTGTGAAAGCATGTTTTGTACTTTTTTGAGGGCAAACTATATCTTTCCGCCTCCTTTTTGTGCCTAAATTCAGTGCTGTATGGAAGCGCTGCGTTGTTTTTTTGATATAATGTAATTTGTTTTCTCTGCATTTAGGGTTAGTGAGTCATTTATGTTGAATCCGTGTTGCGCAAAATTGTAGACTTCATTTTCTGAGTCAGCCGAAAAAAGTAGAGCAGTGTCGTCAGCGTAAGTTTTAATAGTGCCATGCTCTAGCTTTAGATTGCAAAGGTCATTTATGTAGATCAAAAACAGAGTGGGCCCTAAAATACTTCCTTGAGGAACACCAAAATTTGTGTTTTTAGGATTCCGTACGAAAATGGTAAAACGGAACCCTTTTATGGTGAGACTCAGTCTGTCTATCTGTCTGACTGTCTGTCACAGCTGGATATCTCAAGAACTACTAATGCTATCAACTTGAAATTTGGAATATCTTCTCATTTTGAGTGTTGGATACAAACTCTTGTTACCTACCTACTTAACAGTACTTGCAGCTCTAAGAAAAACTCCCTTCATGGGTACCTATACAATAACGACTTTGATAAGCTCTACCTCTACTTAGCTACAGGAGCACGAACACTGGCTTGAGATTGTAGCTGTGCTACGAGTGCTACGACGTAGCAGCTGGTCAACCGCGCGGCGGCTACGATCACTAGCTCTACGACGTAGTTGCAGCGGGAAAGCTCAACGTTAATCGTGACGTTATCGCGCGTCGGTCGTCAGAGGCACGAGCCGAGCGAGCGGAGCGAGCCGCGGCATGGCGAGGGCCAGGCCAGAAACGACTAGATTATAAAAAAAAATACTATTATTATTAAACTTTAAACTATGAATTTTCTGTAATGTGTTATAAGAGTCTTTCAATTTTATTATTATGGATATGAATTGTATGCCAAAAGATGATTCTAACTGTAAAATGATGAGTTTTGAATGTATGATAAATGAGTGTAGAGTATGCCAAATGATTTTCTGTGAAATGAAGTTTATGCTATCCGCTGTTATGCAAAATAATATTAGGACATAAAAAAATCTGCTTTATAGGGGGGAAAATCGTGTATTCCCGTTCGTCCCACCGACTTCGTTCCCCCAGGTGGGACGAACGGGTAGGTAACAAAATAGTACCTAAAAATAAAATAAAATAGTCCCTTTTATAAATAGGTAGGTAACAACAAAGTAGATTTCAGTTACTTAGAGAGCTGGTTGATAAGTCATACAAATCTAGAAACGCCATAAAAAAAAAATAAAAAAACACGGTTTAGTTTTTCATCGCATAAAGGGTATCTCGTAGATTTGTTTCACAATCAGGCAGGATGTTGGCAGGATCTCAAATTCTCTACTCGTAAACCAGTTTGTTTCTTCTTACATAATACATTTTTTTACTTTTGTAAATAAAATATCACATCGCTCTATTTGATTAATTATTTTTAATAAAAAAATTTTTTACTTATTTTTAACACAAACTCAACGCAGTGCAAAACGAAACGCGTTTTGCCGCTAGGAGTATGTGTTCTGTGGTTTTGCCGCCCGCCATGTTTATGTTGTAATGTAAATGTCATTATTTTACGATTCGGCACTTATTGGGTTGTGCTGTGGAAGTGTGGATCGCGTTACTTGTTTTTTTTTTAATATAAACAATTGTTTCCTATAATATCGATGAAGTCTATTAACGAAAGCCATGTGAAAATTTCAGTGCGCATAATAAAAGGGACGTCTTACTTCAGAAATATGCTACCGTGATGACAACTTTATAGTGTGAGTGCGGATCAAAGATAATGCCGACAAGATGAGGGTTTTATCGTTGTTATTTATGATTACGACGAGCTGCGGCGTCTGTGTGATCTTCGCTCAAAGCGATAACTGTACTAGAACTAACAGTCGTGGTGATTATAAACTATGTGTTCGCAAGCTATCCGATACTTTAGCAAGTAAATTCAGTGAAATTGTGGTCAAAGAACTAGGCAGCGAGTATACGGCGCGCTTCGAAATCCGGACCGCTTATAAAGTGAGCCGCTACCAAACCTCTGACAATGATGTGTTGACCAGTATCGCTGACAAACTGAGCTACAAGCTATCATCAGCCACAAACATACTTCGCGACATGAACAATGTTATAAGCGACAACAGTACTCCGTCCTTCACACATCCTTGCCCATTCAACTCTATTCGTAAGTCTGTGTTTATTAAAAGTTCCAATGTATACGACAGCCTGCCTTCACAGGATCCTAAAAGTAATATGCTTGGTCGCTTTAAGGATTTAAAAGTTAAGAGACAGTATTTCCTATCACACATGGACTATGCCACTGATAGAGATTGTGCAACAATGCCCCACTCTAATTTAAGGTACCTGTATCATAAGATTGTGCATCCTGAACCAAAATTGGTGGTATTTATAATTGATAATAATATGAAAGAAGATTCACTACAACATGCTGTACATGTTGCTAAAGAAACTGTATACGCTCTGCAAGACTCAGATATGATAGCACTGAAGATGACAAACATGACAGAATTCCTTAAATTTGAAGATACTTGCAGTGCAGATGGGATTTCTGACCTGGGAAATGCCACAGAAAACAATAAACTACTGTTGAAAGAATACTTAACATCTTTAGATATTGCACCTACAAATGTGTCTCCTCTAGCTATTAACAAAGAGCTAAAAAATCTGCTCCTTCAGAGGGATTTACCAAAACACAAGCTATTCATTTTCCTAACAGATACAAAGGTTATGAAGAATGAAACATGGCTCAAAATATTTCCATACTCTTCAAACAAAGATGAAAGCTTAAAGTTTGCTATTGGATTAATTTATGAGAATCAAGCAGATAAAAACAGTTCACTGGGTATACTGCACATTGACAAGTGGCACACACATACAAACAATCATTCTGTTATGAGACTGCACATAAATGACAGTGGAGTGGTTGGACAAGTCGCTTCTGCCTTTATATCTCTACTGCCTGGTCACTACGGAAGTAAAAAGATTAAAATTGAAGGTCCAGTGTGGGAGGCAACAGAAAGAGACTTCATGATATCTTTAGTGCTACCAACAACAAGTGGGGTGCTTGGACTAGACCTGTATTGGTCAGACCTTGCAGAAGACATTGTGTATTTCAAGGGCACAAATGAAAGAAAAAGAGCTTTTGTGATGGATTTGTCAGGTACAGTGTTAATGCACACATTCTTCCCGAGACCAGAATCGGCTTCAGATAAAATTAAATTCACGAAACTGGAAAGTGTGGAAACATACACATTCATCACAACTGTAAAGGAAGAAATGTTGGCTAATAATTCAGGCAATTTGACGATGTCTGAACATAACTCTACTAAATCAATTATTTACTCTTGGAAATGGATAGGGAACTTGTATATAGTTTGTATTGTGTCTGAAATGACAGAACCTGCTGTGTTTAACAAAACAAACATATTTTTTACTAGAAATAACAAGGAGATATTGTTCCACAGGTTGGATTTATTCCCTCCTAAAATGGGCAAAATGTGCAGACATTTCAAACAAATAGCCACTATAGATCAAGGTACTGTGTACTTAAGTCCATCGAGCTTCCAATCACCTTTTACTTATTTATATGATATGGGTGATGGTCAGGAGGCTGTAACATACATGCAGAACTATTTAGCTTATTTAAAAAGTGTTGCCCATGGATTACTCTCCAATCCTGGTCTTAAGAATGAAATTCAGCAAGATGTTGGTTTTTTGAACTCTATTTTGTCATATTATAAAAGACAACATCTGCATGGACCTTATTCAAAATACATAGTCAGAAGGTATGCCGTGACAGAGAGTGGAGTCCTAGTGATGTTCCCTGGGACAGTGTTAGAGTATGATTATGAGCCAGTCAGGAGGCCATGGTACACATACGCTATAGAGAATCCTGACAAAATTATTCTAACTCCTCCCAATTTAGATGTTGGTGGAGCTGGCTATGTTGTTTCCATATCATATGCAGTAAAAAGTTCCTTCTACCCTACTATGGTTGTGTCAATGGATGTTACTATGGGGTTCCTGTACAAGCTTCTCATAGATAGTATGCCTCTTTGTGCCATGTCTTATGTTAAGTGTTTTATCATGAATAATAAGGGCTATTTGGTGTCACATCCTGGACTAATGGATCCAAATAGCTCTGGTCCCATTGAACAACAGCATATCACTCATAAGGAATCCATGATTGCAATTGACATGTTGAATCATAAGGGTTTCGTTACAAAAAGACTGTGTAATAATTTCTATGATAAAACAATACAGAGATTTTACGAATTTAATACTTCTCTACCTAATGTGCTCTCTAACGTCGTATCAGGCGATCACTGTGTTCATTATTATATTGCTGCCATTCCAGGCACCAATGCGTTCATTGGCCTAGTCAACGCATCATGCAGCGTGGGCGCTTTCTGCCCCTGCAGTATGGTCGACCGTCTTTGTCTAAATTGCAATCGTATGGAGCAAACTGAGTGTGAGTGCCCATGTGAATGCAGCTCAGAACTTTACGAGTGTCCCAACTCGAACGTATCACGTTTCAATCTAGAGATACCCCTTTGTGGCATAATGCTAGAGAACAACAACCACAAGTCGCATTACTTTCACAACTTTGCAGAGAATTTGAAATCCTGTTTTGATTTTCAGTGCGAAACTTATCTGTCGCATTCTTCCTGTTTAGGCGTTCTTGGTTGTGAATGGTGTCAAATAGACGCTGACGGTAGGACACCACTGTCGGCACCGTTCTGTACTTCTCAATCAACATGTTTCAATGGCGTGTTAGGCGCCGTCACACCCTACGGGGAGGGCACTCTTGGCCATATCAATAGGGATGCCTTCGGAAACTACTCGGCTATTGGGCCGATAGCTGGTTGTATAGTTACCGCGAGCTTAGTTGTAGCTGTTGCCATATACTGCTACAGGCAGAATGTCACTACAGCCAGTTGCCATAATTTATATGTAGATGGTCCAGCAGAGACCTGGCATGATGCAGATGTTCAAATGAGTCACCTGCAATCTGATGACATGCATGACCAGTCTGGTCAAGATAAGTTGTTGCCAGCCATGGAGATAGAAGCTCCTATATCACCATACAGGGTTGTGACCGGATATAGGAGACCACACACAGCTGGTGGTTCTGATCATGGGTACTCAACCATGACTCCCCATGAAGACTCAGAGGCTACTGGGTTCTCAGTGAATGAACCAATTGTGTTATCAGATGACACCAAGTCTGATATAAGTTGTCCTCTGCCAGCAAAGATAAAGCCAAGATTAAAAGCTAATGATTTAAATATAACTGTGTTGCCATGTGGTAAGAATAGTATAATAGCTCCCGTTACTGTTCACAGACACATGGAAGCGTCGTAATATTTAAGTACATTAAATAAATCTACCTCTGTGTATAAATTACAATTATGTATTAATTAATGTGTTTATTTTTTATTGTGATGAATTTTATTTGCTAACAGTTTTTTATGTTCCAGTTTTCTTGATCAAGTACTTAGCTTTAATAATATTGTTCAATATGATACAGTTAGTAAGTTTACTTAAATATTTGGTGCTCTTTATGTACTTCGTTATAAGGATCATTTTATAATTTTATGATGATATAATTATTATTGACTATTGATGTTCCATGCACGATAAACTAATCTGCAGCAGAAAATGTATAAAATGATTTGGTCTAAATAGATAATTTGTTAAATACTGGGTACTTAATCTTATCTTTATAAGATAATCTTACTACTTGATTGTAATGGCCTCATTTAGATCAAACAATAACAAAGGCTTTATGGTAGTGTTTTGAAGTGTTGTAATAAGTTATCGCGATTCATCCTAATACTGGCAGCTCATTGATAAACAGTATGCTAAGGTAAACAGAATTCAGGTTGTATAATACAGGTCTATTAGCAAAATACGTAAGTTTTATATGTTGTATTTTCTGTGTTAGCTTATAAGACGATAATTATATAAATTAATTTTTGATAAAAACTAAAGTGCCAGTGCCTCCTGTATTATTAAGATAAGCAAACTTATTTTTAAGACTGAACTTGATGTTGGCATTTATTTGATGTAATACATTTTCTTTTATAAAATTCTAGTGGTTTCAATTGGACACACTTGATTTGAAAAATAGTTAAGTACTAAAAATTACACGAAAACGAGAGGGAGTGATCCTCCTAATCTTGAAACAACATGCTTTAGTAAAGGGCATGTATTTAATCAAACTTCAAATAATTCCCAATTTGCTTTCCTTAAAATACCTATCATTGAACACTCAAGTAAGAATGCGCCTCTTTTTGTGAACCTCTAATAAAGGAATTATAAGATTTTGGGGTCTTAAAAATACTAAATACCCTGTAACCGCGACAAACTTGGTTGCCGACTGCTACCGCGGCAGTGCTCGCGCGTTTTGTCAGTTGATCAGTTCTGAGTGTTCTGACCTAACCTAACCCAGGCACTATCTTAATTGGGAGCGGTGAAGTGTCACTGACTCTGGCAGAGCCACCATCAGGGATTTTAATTTTGATAACACAAAAAATTTGTCGCTAATTAGGTAGTCGAAATTTGTCGCCAAATATCAGAATTTGTCGGTCACTGGTTCAAAAGATATAAGGGTTTATAGGTGGCCGATCTGGAGAAAGTCTCCCCAGCAGGGTCACATTTATACCTATCTCAAAAACTAGGGCACCTAGCGATGATCTGTTTTCTCCCATATTTTGTCGCCAATTAGTCGGAATCAGTCGCCAAGTCATAGATTTAATCGGGTCTTAGTTTAGGAGATATATAATGAGTTCAATTAGTAAGGTATAGTCCAAGAGCTAGTCGAAGAGTTTTTTCGTGAACTCTTCGATCTGGCTCTTGGACTATACCTACACCTATAAACCCTTATATCTTTTGAACCAGTGACCGACAAATTCTGATATTTGGCGACAAATTTCGACAATTTTTTTGTGTTAAGTATCAAAATTAAAATCCCTGATGGTGGCTCTGCCAGTCAGTGACACAGCGGTGAATGCTTACGTGAATCCCGCACCCCCGGCCATAGGCAGAGGTGGAACACCGCGGTGGTTTTAGCCGGTAAGAGTCCGGCATGCCCCTCTGGCACCCCCACGATGGCGGAAGTCCAAGAGGATTTCCACCGCGCATCAAAAAAGCACTAAATTATCTTAGTAACTGCGACCAATTCGGCTCGCGCGTGGTTGGTCACAGTACCTAACCCAATTGATCGGGAAAAGGCCAGAAAACTAAAAAGCGGCTCATTTATTTTTAACCGACTTCAAATAGGTAAAGGTTCTCAGTTCGTCAGATATATATTTTTATTGTGGTCATCATTAGAACTTCAAGTTTTTAGAGATTCATTAATTTAATAAAAACTTTTTACAAAAAAAAAAACAACCGACTTCCAAAAAATACACTACAAATTGAAAAATAACTTTAATTTCGGAAGTCGGTGTCTTTGGTTCCGCATTTTCGTTTAATGACACCGATTTCCGAAATTAAAGTTATTTTTCAATTTGTAGTGTATTTTTTGGAAGTCGGTTGTTTTTTTTTTGTAAAAAGTTTTTATTTTTCACTTTTTAGTGGGTCAGTTTGTAATTACAAGCTTTTTTTATCAAAGTTACAATAGCCTAATGTGAACTGCTCATCACATGTTACAAAATATTGCTTTTCCCGATGCTGGGACGTTTATTGTTGAGGAGTTCTCCTGGTAAGAGCCAGGAGAACTCCTCAACAATCACTCACCATACGCATTGTAACGAGCATAAATTGCTTAGCAACCATATTACTTATTATAGTAATCGAATCGCAACCCGTGAAATATTTGTCATTGAGTAGTTCCGATGGCCATCTGTGGTCTTCATCATCAGCTCCACTTTACCAAATGATGATTTCCGAGAGCAAATTCTCTAGTTACTTTAATTATTGAGTAGGCCACACGACGAAAGAGCATTGCTAGAAATGACGCGATTACTCAACTTAAATTCGGTTTCAAATTGACGCATCAGCATGACTAGTAGGTAGAGGTCGTCCTATGTAAAACTACAATCTTAATTAGGTAGTATTTTTGTACGAACTGAACATTTTGGCATATTGAACCGTATGAAGTAAGCCCAACAAAAGGTAACTGCTGTAAATCGTTGAGGAATTCCCTCGACTGTCTATGGTCTCCATCATCAGACCTGTAATGGCACTTATAACCTATATGGGTGCAAAGTTTTTATTTATTTAACACATGAAATGTTTCCTTTGCCATTACAGTTCTCATCAATATAAATGAAATAATTCCAAACACAAGGTAGCTACTGTAAACTGTTGAGGAGTTCCCTTAACTGTCCTTCGTCTTCATCATCAGACCCCAAATAACAGTCACAACCATGTAGGTGTAAAGTTCACATCAATACAAATTAATCAAGCCCAAACACAAGGTAACTGCTGTAAATCGTTGAGGAGTCCCCTCGACTGTCTTTCGGCTCCATCATCAGATCGACTCCAGGCATTCATTAAATTGTAGTGCTTTAAAATACCTAACGAAAAAATTAACAAACGCACTAGTCGCTCCTACGATTTTCGAATGTTCCCCTCGATTTCACTGGGATGCCATCACCAGATCCTGGTTTCCTTATCATGGGACCACCCTTGGCATATCTCCTTTCCAACAAAAAAAGAATAATCAAAATCAGTTCATAAACGACGAAGTTTTCCGCGAACACATAAAAAAAAAAAAAACATATACGGTCGAATTGAGAAACCTCCTCCTTTTTTGAAGTCGGTTAAAAAAGCGTACATCATTAGAAGATCTGTAAGGTTTTTAGAGGATCAGTTAAATATAAATTTCCCTTAATAAAACAAGTATTATCTTTAGAAAATATTTATTTAGTTATACAAAATTATGTTGTCTCATACTACCTACAATCACACTTACGTTCAAGATATAAGTAGTCGTGATTTATCTATTTATATTAATTATTATGGATATTTGCCAACGCCTTCGAAATATGACAATGCACCTTAACCCCGCGTCCTAACCAAAATGATCGGTCGCGCGAATACGCGTTCATATGTCACTCATGAGTTCGGAAAACCGGATGGCGCCCTTCGCGCCGCGATCGATTTCGTTAGGACCCGGCCTAACATAAAATAGCATAAACAGTACTAACAAAGTTATTCATCTTCAAATCGTATATGTGTGTGCGTGGGCTGCGGCGAAGCGGGCGCCAGCGCGCGCGGCGCGGGCTGCGTGTCGTGCTGGGCCAGCAGGCGGCAGCGCCCGCGCGGGCGTCGGTGGGCGATGGCGCTCTCGGCGCGCGACCACTGGTCCTGCTCCTCGGGGCCCGACAGAATGCGCGCGTGGTTGCCGGCGTTTGTACAATACTGGAATCAAACGATTCATTCATTATTATGGTGCCCCACTGTATGGACACTGTAATAGAGCCCCACTGTAGGGACACTGTAATAGAGCCCCACTGTACGGACACTGTAATAGAGCCGCACTGCACGGATACTGTAATAGAGCCCCACTGTATGGACAATGTAATAGAGCTAGGAACTAAAAACTATTTGTTTGATTTGCCAGTTCTCTCCGGTAGTGAGAACAATCTGCGATCAATTTTACTGACATGGGACACCTACCCCACCTACAATCTTTTGTACGTTTCTTGAGTGAGATTGTTGTTGTTTGTCCGCATTCTCGGCGGCGGTAGGACATTTCGGCCGTTTTAACAGTTACGTCGAAGTAAGAATATTTACCTCTTCTGCTGATTTCGGAGTATCGAATCTGATAATTGCTTCTGACTGTCCCTCTTTCACATCAACGTGTAATGCATGTATATTGCTCCTGATCTGTACATGAAGAATAAAAAAAGTCAGAAAACAACGATAATTATTATAGAATGGATTCCTGGTTAGTAATATGATAGTATGATAGGTACCCCACTGGAAATATTGTACAATACAAATAATTATTAGCAGTTCGGCTTTGTAGAGCGTTGTAAAGTCAACGTCTGGGTACTAATTCGCCATAAGTAGTGTCAAAAATCTTCCACTTACCGTTCTCTTTGTGAGCCTCACATCTAAGCATGGCTCCGGCAGTATCTCTTTGACGAATAGACCTGGAACTTTCTCAATAGAGGCTATGCCTTTAGGGGCGTCTGCTTGACCGGAAGGCAAAGCTGTAATCAGTGGAAATCACGTTTTGAAACGAGGTTTTTTTAAGTGTTAAGTTTTTTATTAATTTTCCTAACATGGCAAAACGCGTAAAGTGCAGCTTGTTATGATTGATTAAAATGACTAGCTATAGAAAATATAGTGACCTGCATGATTATGACAATAAGTATGTCTAAGAATGGAGCAGTGGTGGCCCAGTGGTAATGGCCACGACTTACGAGTTGTAGGTCGTAGGTTCGAACCCAGACAGGCGCTTTACTATGTGTTAAAGTGAAGGAAAACATCGTGAGGAAACCGGCATGTCCTAGAACCAAAAATTCGAAGATATCTGACATCTACCAACCCGCACTGGGCCCGCGTGGTAGATTATAGCCCACTCCCTCTCGAAGAGAGGAGGCGTGTATCCCAGCAGTGGGAACAATATAGGCTGAATATGATATGAAGAATAAGTATTATTCACCTGGTTCAACTTCAAGAGATGGCGCAGCGGGCGCAGGAATACTGGAATACTGATGTTTATTATTATGCAAGTTAGTTTTCATCTCCTTCATATACTTTCTTTGCAGGTTCAAATATTTATTCCTCAGCGCTTTCCATTCTGACTTGGATAACACTTGTAATCCCCACAGGGCGCCTCTGGGAGCCTCGTTTTTAGTTGGGTTGTTTTTAGCCTTGCTGCGTTCTTTCGCAGTACGCTTTCGAGTCTTCTTTTTTCTAGGTACGCCGCCACTTTCTTTGCCTTCATCGTGACTGGTCATTTCATCCTTTGATTCTAGGTCTAATAGTTTATTTTCCTGAAAGAATATTAAGATTATTTTAAAACATGTGTGGTCAGGTCAGTACGCGATACTCGCATGCACACACACTCACTCGTAATAGAAAGACACAGAAAGTCCAAGTCCAAGTTCTATAACTATCCA
Source organism: Oligia fasciuncula (assembly GCA_963082905.1). Classification (NCBI taxonomy): domain Eukaryota; kingdom Metazoa; phylum Arthropoda; class Insecta; order Lepidoptera; family Noctuidae; genus Oligia; species Oligia fasciuncula. The sequence continues at coordinate 5,085,451 of OY720395.1, read as the reverse complement.
TTGTTGAAAATAACTAGATGTTTATTATTTTATTACTCACTTCTGTTGGTGTAGTTACACTTGCTATGCTCTTAGTGTCCTCCTGAAAAAGTAAATAAAATATGTATTAATATTATTTCATTTTGACCATCTCAAAGGTAAAAACAAAACTAGTAAAGTGAACTATGGATTAAAATAGAGACATCCTTTTTTACAAAACATTGTTTTTACAAGTAAATCAGACGATAATTGTCAATTCTTTTCAGGGAAATATGTTGTAATGTCTAAAGAACCAGTTATTCAATCTCAACTATACTTACAGTAGGAGTATCAACCCTCTTCTCACTATCGGACTCACTTCCCAACTTCAACTCCAAACTCTTCTGTGGTGCCTTTTTGTCCTTCTTTTTCTTCTTCTTTGGTGGTTCAAATTCCTCTTCAATCTTCTTTTCAGGCATGATGGTTTCATCTGATGGTTCATCTACTGAGAACATCTTTATGGAAGACAGATCTTCAGGAGGCATGCAAGTGGGAAGCTTGCAACCCATTTTGGTAAATGTGTTAATGCATTTTTGAGCATCTTCTGGCCTGTTGAATTCTATGAATGCAAAACCCTGTAATGTTGGTGAAATTGATATAGTATTAAGTAAAAATCTGACAATATTTCAGAAACCTGATGTAGAAGGAGAATACATTTTTAAATTTAAAAGATATTAACCAATTAATCTGTATTGTTAGTTACATAATTATCTAAACTGTCTAACAATTTGTTGCTTTCCATCTAAACTAATATTATAAAGAGAAAAAATTTAATCTTTTGTATGTTTGTTTGTTATAATTTCATGCTAAAACAGCTGAATAGATTAGGATGAAATTTGGCACATGGGTATTAGACCATGACCTAGATTATTATATAGATAGATTGTTACATAAACATAATGTAGGTTTACCTTTATTTTCTGGGAGTTTTTAAACTTAGGCAGTGATATGTAAGCAACATGGCCATAGTCTGAGAACACTCGCTCCAGCCACTCTCTGCTGGCCGTGACTGGGATCGACTCCACATACACTGTCCTTGAGTCTGCATCATATGGTAGAACAGCAGTCTTTCTCTTTACCTAGAAAAGTTTAAATTATATTCATACTGTTAACACACTCAGAGGTTATACTGAGAGAGAGGGACATCTTAGAAATGAAATGGTGTTTCAATCTATGAAATGAACTGTCTATCTTTTATCTATACTATATTTTTAATCTTGTTGCCTTTTAATATAATAATAGACAATAGTTATGACTATGACGACTGCAAGAGTCGGATGGCATAAGAATGAAAATGAGAGCCCTTCATAGACATGCAGACAGGCTCTACTAATTATAGAGATTATAACATAAATACTACCTTTAATTTGTCCTCTGATAAATCCAAGAGCGTAGAGTTCTTCATAGCTTTCGCTATGTCGTTAACATCCTGCGTCAACGAACGAACTTTATTGAATTTGAGGAACATTTCTATGGGCACGTATGGTTCTTTTTTCACAAGATCTCCCAAAAATCTATCCTTTGTTAAGTTAGCGTCGCTAAAGTAGAACTCCATTTGTTTTAGAATATTCTCGTATACTTGTTTCTTACGGTGCCGTATTCGTTTTCTAGGGCTGTGTTCATGTTTTGCTTCTTGATCGACTACTTCGGTAGTTTCTGACTCCGACATGGTACAGCAAAAACAAATAGAAACTATGTATTTTCAACGTCACGACAGTGTGTATGGATTAGTTGCTGTTAATAGCGTTTTTTTATATTATTTATCTAACATAAATAATTATTACAAGATGAAATTTCGTTCGCTTGTCCGCGGGAACGACGAAATTTGGCAAACAAACAGGCAAACCAAACTGCCAATTTTGACGTCGTCACTTTTGATTTTGACAGCAGATTTTTGTGTGTTGAACCCTGTATTCGAACCAATTAGGCGATTTAACTCGTAGACGACTCATCCTACTAATAGCGCCAACTGAAAGGATTAGAATGTTTAGCACCAGTTTATATCCTAGATTAACATCTAGGGTAATTTTTATCCCGGTAAATAACATGACCCCAATGATAAAAGTCACGCAGACGATTTCGTCTGCGTGGCCTCCTACTAGGCTGAAGGTACGAGCATTGATCACCATGCTTGCTCACGACGCCAACCCCTCGTCGCACGCGTCGTGAGCAAGCATGGTGATCAATGCTTGTACCTTCTCTTTATGAAAAGTAGTGTAAGTAACGTAGCTAGCTACCGGGTTATGTTACATTTTTGTGTGATTTTAATGAGGATGTAGTAGCGAGCGAACGGAGCTAGAATATTGGAGCAGCCTGACTTGGACTCGCTCGAAATTGGAATTGGGCTTTTATCTGATCCATACGACACACCAATTTAGGTCTGCACTGCATATAATTGCGCTCACAAAATTTTTCCGAATCAAATCAGTGAAGGTCTAGTTAAAAGTTCGTTCATTCGTCGTAAAGTCAGTGTGCACAAAATGTGCAGTTGTTGTGATCATAATATTAGACTTTTGAGGGATAACACCATAAAAAAAATTGAATACAATATTTTTTTAGGTGATTTCAATAAAACAACATTATGTATTTTTTTAATGGCAACATTGTACTTTTCACAGCCACACGGTTACTAGTGATGTAATGATGAAATATCGAGAAATTATGGAATTATTATTTTTTTTAGCTTTTGATTCATTTTATATTTTCATAGTAAAAGCAGTTTGTTGATGAGTAAATTAAATTGTTAAGAAAGATAGTGAAAAGAAGATTATACAGTTCAGTTAAAATTTTGAGTGCAGATGATATTGATGTTTTCGACAGCAAATAAGTTTGTATTTCATAGTATTTAAAAAAAAAACTAAGTTATTACTGCGGTTTGACTTGGAAAGTTGGAAACGGTAGTATCCTATAGCTCAAAAACTGTGCTTAAATCATCATAATATTTAATCTATTTATCTTTGGGCTAAATAGCAAAAACGGTACCATAAAAAATGCGAAATACTGAACTCTTTTCCTCACGCTGCCGCGCTGCTGCTAAGATAAAAGATATAAAATATGTTTGTACAACTTGTAATTATTTAATAAATGCAGTTTTTATCGATTTCACTTGGCATTTCGACTTTTTTCTACAACGAATTGTACTGGTTTTTATCGATATAATTTTGCTGCATCTCTATGGTTCTTAGTACATTTTGACATTCTGGATTTTTGGTGGTCTCGTCGAGATAGAGTATGTGGGAAAAATTATTGTTTGTTAGTAATTAGGCAGGTGTTATTTATCGCGGATAATGTTCTAATATGTTAGTCATTATTGGTTTAATATCAAATTGTAGTTTGTCTGCATTCACTCGGTGTTCGTCTGTTGAGCGTGCCATTCATAGATTTCTCAGATAGATCTGTGCACAGAGAGGAAGATGACGGTTTTCATCTACAGTGATATTATTTCCGCATAATTGTGTTTATTATTCACGATGACTACAATTACGAGGTCTGCTAGAGTCAGTTTGAAGCCGATTGAAGTGCCGAAGGCTTTACAGGAGGGAGAGAAGTTCATCAAGTGGGATGAGGTATTTTTTTTTAACTTGCTATTATATTTTTTTAGTTTTGATACTGTTGTTTTTGTGGTACCTTCATTAAATTTCACACTTGTCTGCTCTATTACATGTAGGTAATTAAGTGCCCTTGCAATATAATTACATTTTCTGATTAGAATTTAATAAGTACAAATATATTTTTTTGCATTTATTTACTTTTCTATCTATGTTTCTATATTTTTTCTATGGTGTAGTCTTACACGTATCTGTGTGTGAATAGTAACTTTTTATAGATAAGCAATGTATGATTATTTTACCCAATAGTTTTTGTTACTACAAGTTATTAGTAACACCATTTACAAAATAACACAAAGATAAGATGAAGTTGATTGATTGGTAGAAAAGTTGAGTATTTTTAATGAGCTACATTATTATGAATGGAAAATTAACAATTTATAAAATCTCTTATCAGTTTAATTAAGTACCACTTGTCAGTTCTGTTGCAAGATAATAATTATTATTATCTAATAATTATAGTAGTTGCCAGGTGCTGTTCTATTCCAGTATTGTTTATTATGATAACCTGATTGTAAACAAAACAATCTATCTTATCAATCAATGCACTCAAACTGCAGTGATTAAGTTCACATTTTATGTTGCAAAAAGTGTAATATATAAAATAGGAAGTTATGAATATTCAATACAATATGTTTCTCACTCAATGTGTACTTGTTTGTCTAGGACTCCGGTACTGGTCTGCCAGTCACCCTGCGGGTGGACCCCAAGGGGTTCTTCCTGTACTGGACCGACCAGAACATGGAGGTGGAGATGCTGGACATTGCCACCATCAGGGATGTCCGCACTGGAGGACATGCTAAAGTTCCAAAGGTCAGTTCAACTCTTCTTCTTTTTCTATTCTTCTTTATATTACTCCATCATTCGCCTCTAACTTAGTCTGGAGTCGTGGTTAAGTTCATGTATTTTATATTTAATAAATCCTGCAATTCTACAAAGTATGTAATTATTATTGTAGATATTGTTATACCACAAATAACATCAATTTTTTTAAATGTGCAGCATTCAAGGTATACTGCATGTTTTCATTAAAAGTATAATTAAATAGAATAGCCCTTTGTTCTGCAATAACACTATAATAACTTAATATTATTACATAAACATGCATCGCCTTCTGAACCACTTGTGGCTATAATGGAAGTAGGTACAGAAAGCGTCACTATCTCCTAACCCCTCAAGTTTTAAAATGTTACACTGCTACAACATTGAATTCCTTACGAATAATCTAAAGAATACTTCAAAAAGAGTCCATTGTGTTGACTCGGATTCGAACCATCGCATCACCGAACGTCGTCATACTCATACCGGCAGTTTGACGAACTAGCCAGCGAGCCCATATGAATTGCGATGAAATTGTTATCTACTATCGGCTGAGTCATTATATCTTTAGGTCCCTGTCTAATCGAAAGATGTTATAATTTGAGGGTATCCATTAATTTTACTTACTTACGTTGTCTTTATAAAATTAATCCATACCTTCAAGTTAGAACTTTGTATACGTTCACTTAAAACGGCGAAGAGTAAACGACTACTATTTATCAATTATTTTTATAAATGATTTCTGATTTTATGAGAACTAAAATAGTTGTTCTGTTTGTTGTAAAATAAGATCATAGTTTTGTTAAATAATAGCAATAATAAATATTAATAAATGATTAATAAAGTATTTTATTTTTCTTGATTTTTTAATTCTTTATAAATAATTACTACTTAAAACAAAATAGAAAAATATATCAAAATAATATAATGAACAATAAGCACATTTCGTGCCTATATAGGATTTGAACTTCCAATCTTATGCACGGTAAGCGGTCTTGAAACCTCCAGTCTATTTAGACGATGAATAAGTTGTCGTAAATGTTAACCCTATTATTGTTGCTTGTCGTCGCAAAAGTATTGTTTTATTGAAAAAAACAATAATAAAAACAGAATTAAAAAAAAAATACTTACTTAAACTTATTTATTCACTAAAACAATACATTATTTAAAATAAAATGTTTTTGCAAAATACAAAAACCAACTTGGGCCTATCACGGATTTGAACGCACATGTCTTTTGGTGGGGTAACTACTTAATGCAGCTGTGTGTACATATATATCTACATAGTTAAACTATGTAGGTGCTGTTTGCGTGCCGTATGACCGTGTCACGTTCACGTGTAACGGCGGCGTTTCGGTGGATACCTAATAGGTACGTTTATTATGCGCCCTGTTGAGTAGTGGAACTCCTTGCAGAGTCAGGGCCATCTAAAAAGATTTAATCAAGTCAAAAATAGGTTACTCCTTAGGCGCGTAATCGAAGACCGCTTTATCGCTTAAAAGCTGGTGATACAACCATCAAACTTGACCCACCTTGACCCAAGAGATGCAATAAGGTCGCGTAACCGTTGGTACCGACGGCAATTCTTTTTCTTTCTCGTCGACGTACTCATTCACTAATGGTCGTGTCTGGCCTGCAAGACTTTCGTTTAGTCGTTCTTCCCTGAATGTCTGAGATCCTTATCCTTATCCTATCCGCCTTGACTGGCGTGATGCTGAGATGCTAGCCGCCAGTCAGGAACCAGAAAAGGTCCAACAAGTGGCTTATCTTTTACGTGTAACCAACTAATCTCATTCAGTCAAGTAGAACGAGAAAACTATACGTATACAGCCAAAAAGTTTCGCCTCTCAAAAAAGTCCAATTGACGATAAAACCGGGGATTGCACGCCAACTTTTGCAATTTGTTTTTCCAGTCTTCAAAACAACCGCTAGTTAATTTATGTCAAATTATACTTCTGTGCAGCTTCTTTAACGAAACAAATTTTGGCTCTCCTAACGTGGAATTAAATTACCTTCGCTTATTATTCGTGACGTTCTAAACTAAGTTCTATCAGGCAAATCGGATCCTGGCACAGTGCCGGAAAGTCTCAGGACAAAGAAGATGAAGAAGGCTGAACAAAATATATTTTTTTTCTTGTAAACCTGGCCCTGGGTCCTGGACGTATGCCAGACGGGCCAATTTTGCGGCTAAAACTTCCACTTTGGGCAGAAGTTTTGGACGTTTAAATGTTCCGTTAGTTGCTTACATGTGCGAACTACTAATAAAGATATAATAATAGTGTGATTCATATGCTTCCGGCTACCGAGGATCAAATCAAATCTGGGTTTATTAAATTGCAAATACGTATGCAATATTATTTTGACCAAAGTTTTGGCTAGTTACTGAGATTGAACTCAAAATTCTAAATCTTAAATAAAACTAAGAGCTAAAACTAACTAACTTTCATATTTTGGGCGGGGTTCGAATGGCATCGATATCTTGCGTCGTTTCCAGTGGTTCACAAACTTGGCAATGCTCACAAGTACTCAGATTTCGAGTTCTACTTCTGTCCGATTTAAATACGATAAAGTGGAGACTGCCCGCGGCCGTCTAGCAATTAACAAAAATAATTGCAGACTTGAAACTTTGTCAAATGTCGTAATTATATTTACATTAAGTTAAGTAGGTATGCTTATTTAATTCCATAAAAAAATACTGTATTTTTCTCGGCGTTTTCCCACAAAGTACCTATTCCAAACGCTGCGAAAAACCTAATGAATTCTTAAATACCTAATTCCGGTATTGATCACCGCTAAAAATAAAACGTATCAACCGACACGCGACCTTCCAAAATTTGGTCAAATGGCTAACTTATTCACATACTTTTAACATTTGTAGTAAAACTTGGTAACCTGAATTCTGAAAGTATAGATTTTCAAAAAGTTCCGAAGCTTTACGTTGCTCTACGTATGTAACAGTATCGCTCGTGGAGATTCAACATCGTCGTCATCGTTCGTTTTATACCGTAGTCCGCAAAGTAATCTCTTTTTAGTATCAGCTAGTCCGGGCAGTGTCAACTTTGACGTAAGTACTTACTTAATTGAGGTGATCAGATCGCATAAATTCTGCACGGGGAGTCCAAGTCCTGGGTCCATACAGTCCATAGGTACTGCTACTACATACTTATTTTCGTAGGTACGTATGTATTGTTATTTATCCTGAATGTACTTAAGGTAATTCTAGTGTTTAGAAACTTCTACACATACGAGAAAAGTAAAAGTTAACTTGGAACAACTTCATTATTTGAACAATGAAAGTTATTCTAACTTTAGCTTTCAAAATATTGTTACGAGCTTCGGGTTCGTGACAATAAAAACTGCCGATTTAATAACCAAAAATAACAATTTATTTTACAACACTAATTACAACTCAAAACACTAATTAAAAGAACACAATCACACTACTGATCACTCTTAATTCGCACTTGAAGATCGCTTAGATGTTGTCGCTCTTGTCGCTTTATCCAAACTGTGTCGGTCGTCGCGCATCCCGGCCTTATATATTGCCGCAGATAGTTCTAGAACCTTCCATTGTAGAAACATCTAGAATGTTCGAGTACATACCGGCCCCGACCGACTAGGTGACGATAGTTCGAGAAAGTTCTACAAAGTTCTAGTATCGAATTTTCTAGAACGATCGTGACTCGACTAGTTCTGCTACTCGATACTAGATGGCGCTAGTGGTAACTAATGTCACCATGTACCAGGCATCAATTGTGGCGCGCAACACTGCCCCCTCCTAAGACATGCTCGTCCCGAGCATTATCAGCCCCATAATAACGCGCCAGTCGGTCCACATGGACGATCTTTGGAGTACCTCTTGCACCTTTCTGTATCCGGTAGGTTACGTCATTGATCTTGGTCACAATCCGGTACGGTCCGTCCCATTTAGCTTGAAGCTTAGGAGATTTCCCTTTGCTGCGGACTGGATTGTGCAACCACACTAGTGAACCTTCGTCGAACCCTTTATTGTTCATTTTGCGGTCATAACGGGTTTTCATCTTTTCAGACATTTGCTGGCCCGATTGTCTGACGTGCTCATAAATGTCATTCATTTTGTTCCGCAAGTCATTCGCATAATCGGTTATACTGCGTGGGGCATCAGGTGGTATTCCGGTGATCAGGTCTGCAGGCAGCCGTAATTCTCTTCCAAAGTTTGCGAAAGCTGGTGTCACCGATGTACTTTCGTGAACAGCGCTTCGATATGACAACAAAAACGGTTGTATGTGCTTGTCCCAATCTCGTTGCCGATTTTCCACAACTTTGGCTAGGTACCTCTCCAATGTCTGATTAAATCGTTCCACCATTCCATCCGACTGTGGGTGGTAAGAAGTTGTTCTGGTTTTATGAGTACCCATAACTCGACAAGTTTCCTGGAATATTTGTGACTCAAAATTCCTTCCTTGATCACTGTGAATCTCTAAAGGTACTCCAAAACGACAGAAGACTTCCTGAACTAATTTATCTGCAACTGTCGAAGCTTCTTGATTTGGAATGGCGAAGACTTCCGGCCACTTGGTGAAGTAATCCATCACAACCATGAAATACTTGTTGCCACTTTCACTTACCGGAAACGGCCCCGCAACGTCAAGCGCTATCCTCTCCCATGGTGCACCAACATTGTACAATTTCAATGCACCTCTACTGCGAGTCTGAGGTCCCTTTACAGCTGCACAACTTGTACATTTGCGACACCAGTCCTCGACATCGTCCCGACAGTGGACCCAGTAAAACCGTTCTCGTATCTTCAGTAGAGTCCGTTTTACTCCCAGATGACCTCCTGAACAACCATTATGGTACAGCTGTAGAACATCCGGTACTTGAGCTTTAGGGACAACCATTTGCAAATGACAGCTGTCTCCCCGAGCATTTTCCCATTTACGGCACAGGACTCCATCCTGAATCACCAAGCTGTCCCATTGGGCCCAATAGCTTTTTGTGATCGAACTCATCGCTGAGACGTCACTCCACCTGGGCTTAGGAGCTCTGGCCTTCATCCACTCCAGAATCGGTTTGATGTCCGAATCTTCCTGCTGTGCACGTTGTAGGCTTTCCTTCCACTCGTTGCTGAGGTCTGTCTTGAGCATCCTCACAGGTACGACTTCTTTACTTTCTTGCCTAGTACAATGCTTGCAGTCTTCAGGACAAGGTCTTCTTGACAATGCATCTGCGTTGCCATGTGATTTCCCGCTGCGATGTTCGACCACAAAGTCGTATTCCTGCAGTAGCTCAATCCATCTCGCAACTTGTCCTTCTGGATTTTTGAACTGCAATAGCCATTTCAGTGCAGCATGGTCAGTTCGTACGTGGAATTTCCGCCCCAGAAGATATTTGCTAAAATGCTGCAATGACTTTACCACAGCAAGCAATTCCCGTCTCGTGACACAATAGTTCTTTTCCGGCTTTGACAGCGACTTGCTGAAGTACGCTATCACAACCTCTTGATCACCATTCCGTTGAGACAACACACCGCCAAGTCCTATGTCACTTGCGTCTGTGTCAATTATAAATTCCTTGCCCGCATCAGGGTACCCCAAAATAGGTGTTTTGCACAGACGGTCCTTTAGCTCCTGGAATGCGATGTCGCAACTTTCATCCCAGCAGAAATGTCGCTTCTCTTCGGTTAGCTTATGCAGGGGTTTGGCTATGTCTGCAAAGTTCTTGACAAATCGCCGATAATAGGAGCACAAACCCAAAAATGCTCTGACCTGCGTCTTGTCTTTTGGAACTGGCCAATCCTTGACAGCGGCGATTTTCTCTGGATCCGTGCGGATACCTTCTTCAGACACTACATATCCCAAAAAGCTAACCTGTCGTTTGAATAGTGAGCACTTCTTCGGACTTAACTTGAGGTTGGCACTCTGGATCTTCATGAGCACGCGTTCCAGGTTTTGAAGATGTTCTTCAAACGTGCGGCCTACGATGATGATGTCATCCAAGTAGACCAAACAGGCATCGCCAGTTAGTCCAGTAAGTACAAGTTCCATCAACCTTTCAAAAGTTGCCGGAGCATTGCACAATCCAAACGGCATAACTTTAAATTGCCACAGACCCTTTCCTGTCGAGAATGCAGTTTTCTCCTTGTCCTTAGGGTCAATTTCGACTTGCCAGTAGCCACTTTTCAGGTCCAGCGTGCTAAACCACTTTACTCCAGTAAGCATGTCCAGCGTGTCATCAATTCTTGGCAAAGGATAGCTGTCCTTCTTCGTAACGTCGTTCAGACGACGATAGTCAACACAAAACCGCATGCTGCCATCCTTCTTTCTTACCAGCACTACAGGTGAACACCATGGACTAGATGAAGGTTCAATGACACCATCCTTCACCATTCCCTCAATCATGGTTTCCACTTCCTTTTCACGTGCTACCGGCAATCTCCTTGGCCGCTGACGGATAGGCAATTCTTCTCCTGTGTTTATTTTGTGTTGAACTAAGCCAGTCTTCCCGATGTCAGCATCGTTTGACGAGAAAACATTGGCGTACTTGAGTAACATCTTCTTCGCCTTGACCATTTCATTTTGGGACAGAGCGCTGCGGCAGTCTTCTAAAAGTGTGGTCACTTTCGTTTGTGCATCCTTGCTGAGGGTCCCAGTCGATAGATATTGGCATCGACGCAACCAATCCACTTCCTCGCAAGTACCAACTAGTGTGCCTTTTTCTATAATCTGTTGCTGATCACAAAGGTTCAGCACATGTACCCCTGAGATATCGGTGGCTCTGACCAAAGTTCGTGCCACTTTCCATGGAAGGTCATTGTCTACCCTTTCCACGAGAACACAACGATGTGTTTGCCCAGGATTCCGAGGAAGACTAACCGGCACGATCGTTTCTGATCTCGGCGGAAGAACAATCTTCTTAAGGCTGTACACATTCCCTGGTAACGCCCCTTCCACGAAAAGTTCCTCTTGTCCACATTTCAAAACGCCTTGCTTGACGTCAATCTCGCAACAATTCTTCCTCATAAAGTCAAGGCCCAGGATGCAATCGTCCATTATATCAGCCACGATGACATTATGCAGGTAGATTCTGTTGCCTAGCTTCAATTCCATCTTCTTCTCTCCATAGACGGGTATGCGCTGACCGGTGGCTGTTACCAAATTAATGCGTTCTCGGTTGTATGCGGAGTCCCCAAGGGACCGACTTGTAAGTTGGGAACTGACAACCGTGCGAGAAGCTCCAGTATCTATGGTCAGCTTACACGGCGTTCCGTTGACCTCGCCCTTGATGATTAGGCTGTTCCCGTCTTGGGTTTGTGTGATCGAAACCCTTGGGGCTCTTTGAACATCAGCCAGCACCCGCCCCGCAGTCCTGGCTATTACTCGTTTCCCTGCTGCTGATGCTGCGCGGTGCTCTCTGGAGATCGGCCGTCTTCTCTTTCTGCAGTTCGCTTAGGGCAACTGGATCGAAGGTGGCCCTTTTCCCCACAGCCGTAGCACCTAGGGCTGTATCCTTTATTGCGGTCGCGAACTGTAGCCGCTGCAACCTCCCTGACGCGATGGGAACGATGATCCTGCCGCACAGCTTCCACCTCCAGTGCATGGGCCAAGGCGTCCTTAAGCGTCCCGTGGTGACCGAGCCTCACAGCAACTCTCACTTCAAGGTCGCGGATGCCGTCGATGAATGCCTGCACCAGGTTCCCATCAATAAGCGCAGGTACAGACTGGTACGCTTTACGAACCAGCTTCTCCACTTCAAGGGCCCACTGCTGCAGGTTTTCATTACTGCGTTGCACGCGATCCTTAAGCTGCGCACGAAACACGTGTTCCAGGTGAGCGTCGCCATACCGAGCCTCCAATGCCTCAAGAAGCTGCTCGTAAGTCACTTCCTTACCGAGAGCTTCCAGAACAGTTAAGGCCTGGTCGCGCAGGCCTAGGGTGAGAGCAGTCATGGCCTGATTTTTATTCCACCCGTTCGCCTTCATGACAGCCTCAAACTGGATTTTGTAGGCCGACCAGGAAGAAGTTCCGTCGAACGGTGGCACTTTGAATCCCCGTAGCGAAGGTGTTGTAGCTACGGGAGCTGCGATTCCATCACCAAGTTTAAGGTAATCCAGCGTTTTCTTCACGTCAGCCATCACGGTTTGCTTCACGTCAGCCATCACGTTGTCAACCCGATTATTAACTTGGTCGATTCGGGTTTCAGCTTCCGACAGGCGGTTGTCATGTTGAACAACCTTATCCTTCACCTCCTTCATGTCTTTCCCGAAGGTAGCGTGAAGGTCCTTCATAAGGAGCATCTGCTCTTCCTGGCGGCGCGCCTGCTCCTCCTTATCACGTTGGAGCTGTTCTTCCAACCGACGAGCCTGTTCCTCCTGTCGACGAGCTTGTTCCTCCCTGTCACGCAGCAGCTGTTCCTCCAACCGACGAGCCTGTTCCTCCTTGTCCCGCTGCAGCTGTTCCTCCAACCGACGAGCCTGTTCCTCCTGTCGGCGAGCCTGTTCCTCCTGTCGGCGAGCCTGTTCCTCCTGTCGGCGAGCCTGTTCCTGCAGCATCATCATCAGAGCAGCAAAGTCTGGTGCTGATGATGCTGGAGCAGCTGTAGATGGGCCGGCCTCCGTGGTCGGTAGCTGGCCTTCCGACCTCTGTGGCGTTGCTCCACCGAATCGCCTCTGGTCCGTCTCTTGCTGTCGTTGACTCCGGGTACGGATACCCTCCGTGTCGTCTTTGGGTAAAACCGGCATAATCCTTGCTTCTGACACCAATTGTTACGAGCTTCGGGTTCGTGACAATAAAAACTGCCGATTTAATAACCAAAAATAACAATTTATTTTACAACACTAATTACAACTCAAAACACTAATTAAAAGAACACAATCACACTACTGATCACTCTTAATTCGCACTTGAAGATCGCTTAGATGTTGTCGCTCTTGTCGCTTTATCCAAACTGTGTCGGTCGTCGCGCATCCCGGCCTTATATATTGCCGCAGATAGTTCTAGAACCTTCCATTGTAGAAACATCTAGAATGTTCGAGTACATACCGGCCCCGACCGACTAGGTGACGATAGTTCGAGAAAGTTCTACAAAGTTCTAGTATCGAATTTTCTAGAACGATCGTGACTCGACTAGTTCTGCTACTCGATACTAGATGGCGCTAGTGGTAACTAATGTCACCATGTACCAGGCATCAATTGTGGCGCGCAACAATATGCCTAACCAGTAACCACACAAATTATTTGCACACAAATTCGCACTTTGTTAATTAACTAGCTGCGCCCCGCGGTTTAACCGCAATAAGTCTCGATCCCATGGGAATATCGGGATAACAAGTATCCTTTGTCTCAATCCAGATCATGGTCTACCCATGTGCCAAATTTCATCCAAATCCGTTCAGCCGTTTTAGCGTGAAAGCGTAATAAACAAAAGTACAAAAAATGAAATCTTTTCTCTTTATTATAATTAGTTTAGATATGGCCATCAGGTAAGATGTTGACATAAATATTGTCAGCTAGGTTATTCAGTAAGACATTTCGTGTTATGAAACCATAAAGTGTCAATATCGTGTATTATAGCGGCGTGGCCTGTGATGTGGTGCCGTGACGGGACATAAAATTATAGGGCGCGGTAACTTGTAATTTAACTAACACTAATGCAGCCTGTCGAAGCTTCCCTCACCTAATAACTACCCTTCTTTACGAGTGTCACTTCGCTAATGACATACTGCCAAAGCTTTATTTGATTTTATATTTAAATATGAAGTGGTAAAATAGGAGGAAGAGAAAGTTCTATTCTCAAAAACTACTTGTATTAGCTCAACTCGGTGTGAACTTTGTTCAACTACCACATTGTATTTGCCAAAGATATAGCGTAAACACAGGGCACAGGCCTCCTCTCTATGAGAGGGAGCGGGCCATAATCCACCACGCGGGCCCAGTGCGGGTTGGTGGATGTCACATGTCTTCGCTTTTTGGTTCTAAGACATGCCCGTTTCCAACAGGTTGGTAGGAACATGTGGTAGACTGAGTCACAGCTTCAAGCACGCCTTACAAGCCAGAAAGCCCAAGCCATCTTTTTAAGTTAACGAGTTAAACATCTTCTCGTAAAATAAGGACAAAGAGGCTTAATAAGCGAATTCATTAATAAACTTTTTTTCTCCTGAATAACCGCACAACATGTTAGGTGTTAAGCGTACAGATCGAGTTAGAAACACCACGCTGCGCTCTATAACTCAAGTAGCGGATGTTGGAGAAAAAACAGCCAGGCTGAAGTGGGAGTGGGCCGGACACGTCTCACGAATGCACCCGGAGAGATGGGCAAAGATCGTCACTCACTGGACGCCTGAGGCAGGACATCGCCGTCGAGGTAGACCAAGGCGAAGGTGGCGTGACGATCTAATATCATTCGCAGGGCCAACATGGCCGAAGATCGCACAAGACAGGGAGGTTTGGAAGGAAAAAGGGGAGGCCTTTGCCCAGCAATGGGACACAAACTAGGCTAACAAAAAAAAACCGCACAACAAATTCAAGCGGTAGAATTCAGCAAGAGACATAACTTTACCACACATTACCATAAGCATATTATCATAATCAGCCTATTATGTTCCCACTGCTGGGACGCAGGCATCCTTACTGTGAGAAGGAGTGGGCCATAATCGCTGGGCCACCGCTCTGCTCTCAAGAGTCAAGATAATGTATAGTTGACATATCAATTCGATGCCTGCTAAGCCCTTTATTTGATCAAAGAAACACGAAAGCATTCAGCATCCTCACATGTACCACAAACTATGTGTATGTAACTGCACGAAGACTGATCTGTCTGCCCCTGACTAATGAAGCTCTGAATGAGTGACAGGCACCACAGTTGCAGCAGACAAATCACCTAACAACTTACTAGAACTCCACATTTGGTTTCGGGCAGCGTTAAACGATGCGAGAAGAATATTGGCACTGTGGTCACCAGTCTGCTTGCCAAGCGTAGTGGTGACTAATCCACGAGTAATAGTAGACAGGCATTTCTATTATTTTGTTTTTCCTTATTCTGTTGATGACAAACTTAAACTCTAATGATTCAGCTATCAGCCGGTCGATTCTGTAAAAATTTCACCGTGAAAACTTAGGTGAAGTGAGTTTGTTTTTGTTAGGAATTGACACTATTGACAGCTCACTCCACGCTCACTTCACCTAAGTTTTCACGGTGAGATTTTTACAGAATAGCACCGCATTTCGCTCGTTATATTTAAAACAGCATTTCAGCTGTATTTAGAAAAAACTTTGCGACAAAATGAGACCGTTAATATCATTTGCTTATCGCTTGTAATTAATTACGGACTGGCGCTGGCGCTGTGGCTATCACATTATGTGTAATAGCTTATGTGGTTAAGCCATTTTTCAAACTTAATTAATGGGTATTAATGTACACAGAATCAGATGTAATATGTGCTAGCTTCATAATTAAGTACACCATATTGTGTGAGAGTAGTGGTGGCCCAGTGGTAACGGCTGCGACTTACGAGTTGTAGGTCGTAGGTTCGAACCCTGACAGGCGCTTTACTTTGTGTGAATTATTCCATCACTACTGCTCTCAAAACGGTGAAGGAAAACATCGTGAGAAAACCCCAATGTCCTAGGACCAAAAATTCGAAGACATGTGACATCTATCAACCCGCACTGGGCCCGCGTGGTGGATTACGGCCCACTCCGTCTCACAGTGAGGAGGCCTGTATCCCAGCAGTGGGAACATTATAGGCTGATTATGATAATATGCTTATGGTATTCAGGTATTGTGTGGCAAAGTTATGTCTGTTGCTGAATTCTAACGCTTGAATTTGTTGTGCGGTTTTTCAGGAGAGAAAGAGTTTATGAATGAATTTGCTAATTAAGCCTCTTTATCCTTATTTTACGAGAAGATGTTACACTCGTTAAATTAAAAAAATGATCTGGCTTTGTAGCTGTGACTCAGTCTACCAATGTTCCTATCCCGATGACGACTGTGAAAGTGAATAAGGATTTACATACTGTTTGTCTACATGTAGTTAGTGCCCTGCCGCTTTTCTCAGGGACATTTGTTTTGGAATCTGCGTCAGTAAGGTCCAGCCATTTCTCTTGACGCTTTGGGATTTACACTACTTACTGACAGCTCACTTCAAGCTCACTTCAAGCACACTTCAGCTAAGTTTTCACGGTGAGATTTCTACAGAATAGCACTACTTCTACTACTGATCTTTCTACTGATCTTTAGTCAAGACTGGAAACCGAAAGTGGTACTGTTACTTTTGAAAAGGCTTGAAAGACCAAATCATTCAAAGAAGTATAGGTAATAGTTTATTGGAAACATGTACACGTGTCACACCCTCACGTTAACTACATTACAGGTACCGCACAGTGGGTGTGCGCTGTAGACATTGCCCAGTATCAACATCACAGAAGGTGGCCCAAAGCAAACAGTGCTGAAGTGGCGATGGCGTGCCCCGATATTTTACCTATACAGTCACCGCCCTTATATCCCTCAGCTTTTATTTCCAACTTAGTCGTTAGTCTATACTTCTATACTAATATTAAAAAGAGGTTAAGTTTGAAGTTTGTATATAGGGGTTAATCTCTGGAGCTACCAGTCGGATTTGAAAAAATCTTTTTGTATTTGATAGCCCAATTCTTGAGGAAGGCTATAAGCTATTTGACATCACGCTATGGCCCTTAGGAGCCGAGCAAAAAGAAAAAGAATTCGGAAAGAACGCAAAGCAAAAAAGAAGTAATAGCGCGGGCAGGCCCGAGATGCGATGCGATGCGATGAGATGCGACGGGATGAGTCGGGGAAACAAGAAATTTCACGCGGACGAAGTCGCGGGCAGAAGCTAGTCTTAGATATCTTGAAAGTATTTCTGTGCAAGCAACAACACTTTCGTTCCAGGTTGATGTTGACATTTTAATGGGTATGTTCGTAATGCATGTCGTGATGAGAAACAGCTTTACGGCAAAATAAGTTTGTCTTTCAATGCAAACGTTTTCAGTAGATTTAAATGATATGTAGTCAGTTTCTCCGTAATTCCCACAGTCCAGTTCCACTACTAAAAGGGCCTAGGACCACCGTATTTGCTACAACGACTTCTCTTGTACCTAACTACCTACTCATCTTTAATACTCTTATCACATCACGATGGGGGATTTGGAATTTGAATTCAAGATGTTGGATCATTAGCATGGTTGAATTACTAAGTCGTCTTTTACGACATTCAGTAAATGAAGTGGGATGACCCATTTTTATCCCGAGGTCACGTGCATAGCACATCCATTACGCATGCATTATGCGGTGGAAATAAATTATGTCGTCACTTTAATATTTTTTTGTTAGGGATCCTTCAATTGGTTTATTTGCAATTTGATGTTCCTAAGCAGATGCAATCTGCATGTGCAAATGGTGCTCGATGTGATCCAGAACGTCACACGATTTTATGTTGTTCTTTTTGTTTGTTCGTATTTATATAAAATACTAGCAGCGCCTCGCGATTTCACCCGCATAAGTGTCGATCCCGTTATGGGACCAAACCTGAAATCGCGAACAAATCAGCTGTTACCTACATTTTGACGAGTTATACGAACATAAATGTAGGGAACAGCTGTTTTTTTTTTTGCGATTTCAGGTTTGTTCCCATAGTAAAAGTTGTTCATACTGATCAGTACAATTACCTCTTAAGAGGTTGTTAATGTTTTTCCAATAACCCTGTATAATAAGAGAAATGTAGGTACCGATTTGGTCTGGACTCTGGTCATTTGGTCAACTTGTTATTTCCTCCCTATGTCAAATGCATAGCATATGCATATTTTAAGTTGGTAGTTAAAATAATTGTTTCCTGTATTATTCTCTAAGAAGATGTACATAATGTGGAGTGTAGACAGATGTTGATATTGGTATATGACTATATGGGTAGCAGGTTATATATCCCTAAGCTGTCTTGGCTTGGACGTGCGGTGTCGTATTACGTTCCCCACGTACGAGTTAATCCTCAGATGTTCTATATTCATCTCAGTATATCATGAATTCATGAGTTTCGGTGGAAGAGATTAACCTTTACTGTGTTCCATTAATAATTTCGACTTCGGAAACCATTTTCACATTATATTTCTCCTTTTTTGTTTGTTTTTTTTTTACAAAAAGGTTTTTACTATAATATTATTGGTCTATTAAGGACTGTCAGGTAGTTTATTGTATGCATAAGTAATTCGCATCGTCATGTACAGACGCCAGCAGGTCAACCTACCCGAAACTGTCAGATTTTCCCAATCAACCTTGAACCTTATGCTTTAGCAATAAAGTCGAAAATCTATTAAAGAAATCTGACAGATTGTAGTAACTTGATGTGCTGGCGTCTGTTTTAATTGCAGCTGCAACCGGATTATCACGTAATTATAGATAGACGAAAAAATAGCGATAGTACGATTAAAAAAAAAACTTGCAGTATTTAATCTGCGTTTAAAGTTACTACGAAAGCTACACGAAACAATTATTTAACGACAAGAAGAATCAATGTAAGAAAATAATATCTGTTATATCCTGGATTATTTCGGCATCTTGTATTCCATATCTCATCTGGTCGGTAATTTTGGATAGGTAATCCAGAAAAACTTGTAAGAAACTGCTCCCTCGAATCTTCACTCCTCAACTTATTTAAAATCCGGGAACAGAATAGTACGAAGGGGATAGGTAGGGGTAGGGTAGGGCCGAAAACTCGGCTTGTTAGTCGTATATCTTCAGGCGTATCCTAGACAAAATAACGCACATTAAGAATGCTGTAACAAGCTGAACCACTTTTACCAAAAAATAATGAGTAGAAATACACATACTTACCTGATAAGATCAAATAGAATTATACACTGAAGACGTCTCTCGGATCCAAATTAGATCATTAACATCATATATTCATCCAATTTCTACAATTATAAGCACTTTAAAGCGAAAGAAAAAAATAGCTCCAGCCGTCAGCAGTGATCTCCAAACAAAAAGTGACACAAACTTCAAGAGAAAATTGACTTGACAGAAGCAGTTCAATATTCAAAAGTTTGATTTTTAAATCAGAAAAATGACCAAAAAAAGGTTGCCTAAAATCTTAAAGAAGGATGTAATGTTGAAAACATAATATGCAGTAATTACTAATACTGCAATATGTGGAACTTTACACAAATTAACAATATGTTAACGAGATGTCAGCAGATCGTTATATGCACAGACCGTGTGGCGGTGCGCTAACATTACCGCCTGACCGATCGTTATCGATTCCGTGTCATGCACTAATTTTAGAAAAATCTATGTTATAAATTATAGCCTCGACACCGACGGGACCAGTTCTATTGCTTTGTATCTATAGACACATTTTATTATTTAGGACAGTTGAAATATCAAACGTTTGCTGTGTATAAATTTAACGCAAATATTGTGCCTCGTTTATCTTTTGAATTCCATTCGTAACTTCCTGCATATTTTTAAGAGCCGTCAATTTGCCCGAAAATTTCTGGAAATGTGAGCACATTTCAATAAAGTTAATTGTGGATGCGATTACTGGGAATCAAACAAAGACTTCTTCTAGTACAGTCAGATTACACTCTGTTTTGGAATGTTCTTATGATTGACGTGTTCAAAACACGATGAGATTGTGAGCACTATTTGTCCTTGTCCAAATATTAACGTAAAACACCTTTGATTTTTTAGTGTTTATTAATGTATGTGATTGAGGGGCTTGTGGCTAAGCAATAACAGTCGCACGGGTCGTTCTACCAGGTTAAGCTACGCTTGCCGCGGTTAGTCTGTGGATGGGTGACCATCTTTGCATACCAAGATCCCTCGGGTATCGTATTACCCAGTAACAGGGTTGTGGAAGTCAGATTGGCAGTCGCTCCATATAAAATACTGGTATTTAGCTGCATCCGGTTAGACTGGAAGCCGACCCCAACATACATAGTTGGGAAAAGGCTAGCCAGATGAAATTAATGTATGTGATTATTCACACAGGGGAATGAATAAATGAAAAAACTTTTCTAACGATCTGATGCTATAATTAATGATGAAATTCCACAGTATATCTTAGATGTCTCGTTTTATGAGGAGATAATAGTAAACGTCCTAATTGCGATCCGTTGACAGCTTGACGTAATCTATGATGAGTTGATTGATAGTTGCAACATCTTTTCAGTTAGTGCTTAGTGGGTATGTATGTGCTGGTAGATGCTGCAACTCAACTGCATGAAGTATGGACGCCTTACGTCACTCAGAGCAAGCGGCAAGCGGCAAAGTTGTAAGTGTCTTCAGTTGAGGACGAGTCAAGTGGACAGGCACCTGAAAACCGAAAGCTATTGGTACTCGTTCATTCAAGAGCGTGAGATCTTCAGTAGTAGACATAGGTAATAACATAATGAGTGTTAGGTACTTATATGATTCGTGTAGGTTTTATTTAACGCGTTCTATATATCACAGCGGCATACTAGTTGTGCTTGTGGTTTATCGCATGATTATGAGTTTCCGTTGTTCCCACGCCAGGCACAAACTATAAACTGTGATTCGTCCTGGACCAGCTTTTTTAACCAAATTAAAAGGAAGTCTTTTATTTCGGTTTGCAAAAGGCCATTACAGACGTCACGGCGCGTGAGTAATGTAATGTGTTTGTGTTTATCATTATCGTCATATTTGTCATCCTTCGCCATATCGTCAATTCTAAAGAGTGATTCGGGAGGACAGAGTTGTAATTATTGTATTTGATAGGCCTCTGAACGTTCTTGATTATTAATGACTAGCTTCTGCCCGCGACTTCGACCGCGTGCAATTTCTTGTTCCCCCGACCCACCCTGTCGCATCGCAACGCATCGCCTACCCGCGCTTTTCTTCGTTTTCCCTTAGCGGGTTTTTTCTTTTTGCTCGGTTTTTAAGGGTCCTAGCGTAAGTTTAAATAGCCTAAGTATGGCTTTCCTCAAGAATTGGGCTACTTATCAAAAGTATTTTTTTTTTAATCCAAAATTAAACTCTTCAACTTAATTATTAGTTACCTTCAAGATGGAGGGGCCAAGTCCAAGTATAGATTATTTCTCGGACATTATAGTCTCGTATCTCCAAAACCTTTTAGTAAGTACTTATTCTTGGACGTCATGTGAATTTCTGGTCTCCTATGCTTACGTAACTACACACCACACAAAAGGCAATAGGTACATGACACACATTCATATCACACAATACTTAAATTCTTAGATAAATTTATGTATGTAAAACCGTTCCTGAAAGAATTCAGAGCAAGCGACATCTGAGAAGAGTGCAGTATGAATCGTGTCACTATTGAAAGTGCAGAATGTATAATTCAAGAGTCCTGGCCACTGGCACTGCGCTAATGGCGCGAGCTTGCAGAAATAAATGATGGCGTATTTGAACTAGATTCTTTCAGATTTCCAGATGGGACTTTATTATCGACTAGCTGCGTCCCGCGGTTTCACCCGCATAAGTTTCGATCCCGTGGGAATATCGGGATAAAAAGCTCCATACCAAATTTTATCAAAATTAGTCCAGCCATTTGAGCGTGAAGAAGTAACAAACATATAAACACACACACATACACACACCCCTCCACTCACATACTCACAAACTTTCGCCTTTATAATATTAGTGTGATTTGAAGAACTTCATCAGCGTCTGTGAGCCTTTAATGTTCGTCAACGTGGTTATAGATTTTAAACTGCTTGACATTTTTATGATCTTGACGTCTGCGTCCATTGATGATGATCACCGGTCAATAATGCTCATGCTTTGAGATATTTAGACTATTGTCAAAAGATTTGTGCACGTTCTCCATCAATTATATTTACCAAAGCTGCATATTTGACGGTAGCTGACGCTCTGGTTCAGACTATTTGGAATAATAAAGCATCTCATTTCGCCGGATGCCTCAAGCTGTCAGATAATCAGCGCATAAATATTACAAAATTTTAAATCTCACGGATCCTAACTGGTGACCTACTTCTCCGGGTACGCTGTACTGTACCGTTACTGTCATGTCATTTTAATTGACCTCTCGGTGGGGACCAATGGGGCGCTCGACCTCCAGTTCTGGTATACGGTCAGAACATAGAATTTCCAAAGATATGGACAGTAATGCACACTTTCTAATTTAAATTGCCTTTGAATTTAAATAATTATTGTGAAAGACATTTAAAAACTTGAAAAAGTATCTTTATCTTTAAAGTCATCACCTATTTGTAGTATAAATAACTCACATACCTAATTTGTAAATTAGTTAACTCCTTGTCGTAACTAGTAGTACTTATCAAAACGAGAAACGTAACGTTTGTCTGAATGTTCAATATTATAGTCACAATGGCGTACGATTGTTTCATGGAGGATTCGATTCGAGATTTATACTAATCTCCATTCAAGAATTTAATTACTTGTTTAGTCGCTCCTGGTTGTTGTACAGCTTCGTCAGATTTTAATTAAAATTTAAAGTTTCAAACTTCAAAGCAAGCTGTTCGGTACTTTTCTATTGATAAACTCGCTCCCGCTTCATCTGATAACGAGCGAAAACACGGTAAACGCTCCGGGACACGTTGCTACCGCAGCTGCTGGTCCCATGAATAAAAATAAACTTCAATGAACGAAACGTGGGAATGAAAAAATATGTTTTACATCACCTTTTAACACTTATAATATCATTGTTTTACATACAAACTTACATATCACGGCAAGTATAAAAACTACGTATTCATTGTTATTCTTTCAACAATGCAACTCTAATACATGTGTTTCCTTAAGATTTTTACATATTTTGATAATGCCAATTTGTCCGTAGAATCGTTAAACTTATCTGATAAAATAATTTGTGTTGTGTTCGAGACTTCGAGGTCGGCCGGTGTTCAACTCAAATTATAGTTATTGTGGAGTTTGATCACGCGAGGCCTGATTCGACGATATGGTGTCGAGGAAAAGTGCGAACACATCTGTAATAAGCTGGGTTTAGCGATCCATCGTGTTCAGCCGGGTTAAAATCAATAAATCGTTCTCTTGTTCAGCGCCATTATTCGCCCGCTAATAAAGTTCAATCGATACTTCATTTTATATTTATCACTGACGAATGTAACAAGTTCTCAACTTTGCAGTATTCTTGACAAAAGTTATACTCTGTTACATGCGTTTACCTAAGTTTCCCTTTTGAACACGAATCTTCTATATTGACTTAAAAGTAACTTTCTTTGCAGGATCAGAAAATACGTAATGTAGTGCTAATTGGTTCTCAAGGATCTCTAGAGGAAAAAACTGTCACCGTGTGTTATGGCGCCGACTTCGTCAATGTTATGTTCATCAATTTCTGCTGCACTAGAAGGGAAATTGCACAGGTGAGCAACTAACTAACTAACATAGCGAATACATTAAAACCCACCGCTATAAGGGGCGGGGGTGGTGCTAGGCTATTAACACTTCAATCAGCAGATTGGTTTGAATCGGTCATGTTTCTACGTGCTATAACGACTATAGCCCCGATAAAATCACCGTTCGGCTGTTTATCGTCATTCCTAAGCAGAACTAACTCAAAGACTCAACTGAAAACAAACTTAGGCGTTTTTTTTCAATTTATTCAAAGCAAGATGGAAAGTCGTGATGAGTGGTGTTAACACAACATGGGACAACATTGGAATAACAAATAGGTGCACGTAGACGAGTTGCTCGTAAAGGTGTCCACACAATAGTGCGGATTTCACGTTGTCTGATGGATACCTGTGCTCAGCGGAGCGGACCAAATCGGTATCGTAGGCGTAGGTTAGGTTAGGTTAGGTTAGGTTAGACTCCGGTGCCGGATGAAAACTTTTCTCTATTGCTTTATGTTCGTCGATGCTGAATGTCTGTTGTGATGCACTCTTGTATTGGCATACTTTGCAGTTTGCACCAATTCCGTGATTGAATTCAATTTCATTAGTTGCGGAAAGCTACAGACAGTTTCATGTGTGACTGTGAGCAACCTTTTTGTTCGGATTAAATGGATTGAGTGCGGCTTCGGTCCAATTTACAAGCTTCACGTGTTCGAGATTTTATCAAGTCAACACAAATGGAATAACAATTCACCTGAATTCCAAAAATAACCCCAGAGCCTTTTTCGCTCAATGAGAACTCAAACAGTAACTGCGTGGTCCATAGCCAGATAATCCACATGTAAGAGATGAAGAAAAAGAAGTTTGTATATTTACCTATATCTTGCGTCAAACAAAGGCGATCTTCGATGATATAGTGGATGTAGAATTCTGAAGTTAAAAGAGTGTTAAGCTTTCGATACATTACGCAAGATCTTTTCGGAACCCTGCGAAAGATATCTTCGTCCAATGCGCTTTAAACTTTTGCTGCATGGCAAATGCTAATATGGGAAAGCGAAATAATTTCTTTCAAGCGGATAAAGAAAACTTGTTGGTTGTAGAGTTGACGTGACTTGTATAATCACTTTAAAAGCTTTTCACAAGTAAAGGACGTTTTCTGGCAGAGGTGATGAAACGCTTTAAGCGAGTAAATTTTGGTCTTAAGACAACACGCATTCACAAGACCATGAGTAAATGTAATCAGATTCCTATAAAATATCAATGGTTAGAATACGAGACGTTGTAACCAACTACCAAGGAATTGCTGTTTATTATATTCTTGAATGCTTCAGGAAATGCTAATGTTGGTATTCAGTAATAAACATAGTCTGCGCTAGTCACTTAGTCTCTGCAAATAATTTATGTAACTACACAGTAACTGATACGTATAATAAATACCTCGGCCAGTCAGTTAAGAACACCATATTATTAATAGCTATATATGAACATAACCAAGAAACGGCTGTAATACTGACTATGGAAATGTGGAACCCGGCGTATAATCCTAGTGCCAGAAGCTTCGACCACTTTCTTTTCACTCCAATCACAATACCCGACTATGATTAAACTGAAATGTTATATTTTAGTAAAACGAGGCCGAACATACAATCATGGCCCATCATATTATACAAGTTGTTATTCATGGATATTATTTGCAAAAAGTGATGTATCCGTGACAGCATTTCGTGGTGTCAGTGATAAATGTCCATAGTCGTGTGTTTAGTGCTGGGACAGAAGACAAGTTTACGCGTAGTGATGATGTCTGATGCCACGGTAATAAAATGACTACAGATCCGCCTGGGTCAAAGCTTTCGCAAATAAGCACGAATGCTGCTCGTATTTATATTTAATTTTTGACAACCATTGTGTCTGCTTAAAAATGTAAAGTCATCGTGACGCCTCTTAAATTGGGTTAATCCGTTAATGTGTGAGCTTTTGAGAGGCTAATTAATAGGACACTGGGCTGTACGTATTATGAATAAATGATTGGAGTACCGCAGTATCACTGATGATATGTTATTATATCACTAAGGTTATGTTCGCGTGTGGTATATTGTTAGTTATATTTAACCGTAATTTCAATGATTAGACTGTTATCATGAATGTTATATCATTACATTCTACAAGGAAACTTTGTTTGATACAAGACTACTGTTTAACATAACCTGTACTATAGTCGCTCAATTGTCTACCCTTCGTGTGTAAATAAGACTTGTTGAATGTTTTGACAGTCATTAAAATTGTCCCTTACTTTAAAAGCACTTAGGTGTCTTCGTCAATTTTGATATCATGTTTATTTGCTGTCATAGCTACTTACATTTTATCAGGAGATGGCTCTTACGCGGTACCCTCACGACACATAACAGCTTCTAAATTTATGACTACTTAATGTAGGTAGCGTCCCAGTAGATGGAAGGTTCGCTTTTACCAATAGATGATATTTTATTCCGTAACGTAGCATCTAATGTTCTTGAATTAATCGGTAATGGTTTCTTTATCTGACTATATCGACTGGAGTTATTTACGGTGATACTGATGTCTTGAGTAATTAATTACCGATTCTTTCCAAGATTAAAGTTTCAGCCGACTTTTACGTCGGAGTTAACTTTAAACTTTCTTTGAATTTGCTCGTCTGGATACAGCATAAGCATATGCATAATCAGCCTATACCTAATGCACCCACTGCTGGGACAAAGGCCTCTTCTCTTCGAGAGGGAATGGGCTGTAATATACCACGCTGGCCCAGTGCGGGTTGGTAGATGCCGCATGTCTTCGAATTTTTGGTTCTAGGACATGCTTTTTTCCTCACGATGTTTTCCTTCCCCGCTTTGATAGGAGTGGTAATGAAATTATTTACACAAAGTAAAGTGCCTGTCTGGGTTCTCTTAAGTCGTCGTTACCTCTGGGTGACCATAGCTCTGGATACGGTTGATAGTAATTTGGTTTTGTTGGCAGCTTTGGACCGAGGGGTTGTTTGCGCTGGCGTACAACCTGAGCCAGCTCAACAATCCAACAATCAAGTTCCTCGAGAAGTTGCACACGAAGATCGCGCTCAAAGCTGACAAGTCGGGGAAAATTCTCGTCAAAAAGTAAGTCACTACGTCTTTTTACTTTATCTAACATATTTATAGTTTTTAACGTTCAGTGATAAGTTTTATTTTACAACTCGGTATGGCTTTTATCTTTCGCCGGCATTTAATGGGTTGTAACGGATCAATAAATACAATTTAAACTTTCAGACTGAAGTATTAAAGGATTATAGAACAATAGGAAGTTTAATGAGATTGAGATGTATAAGAGCGCGGGTAACATTTTTTGACCTCATTCTAAGAGTGCCCTGGCGCTAGTGAGCGTTTGAATTACATTAAACAAACATATTTAGCTGAATGATAACGATGCTATGTTGCATTAATAGACCTAAATGAACAGTTAGCAATATACTAACCCTTTGAATTTTATGACTTGCGCGAAGATAAACAGCTGATTTAATGTATTTATGTCGTGCTCAAGACGGACTTGCTATAAATCGTAACTGTTACTATTTTAATAATCGCTTCTTAAAATGTAATGTTGTAAATCTGGCTGAATTTAATGGACACAGTTGATGAATATGATTAGCTATTTGCTCCGCGTAAACTTCAATGTTGAGACTGTTCAGTGGTAGCTATTTTCCTCGAGGAGTATTTTGTCGGTCGTTACGATAGAGATTCCGTATATCAATTTTTTTGTAGCACCCCGTTCAGTTTTCGTTTATGGATAGAAACTTTCTCTTTTGTTTGAGTTCGATTTCTTTTGTTTCTGGTTGTCAGGTATTGTTAGTGATAGTCGCGCTATCTGTCATTGTCATCTACTAGATGGGAGGTTCATTGGACTATGTTGACTACAAAGTACAAACCTTCGTCAATCTACCGTTGACACTCGGTGACAAACTTATCGGATGTTAATATATTTACCCAAAACTCAGTTACTTACGTGTTTCACAGATCTTAACTTCAGTTTACGATATTTACGTCCGGCGTATACCCGGAGAAAAACATATGAGTGCGTTTTTTTTCGTTGCTCCTGTATTTTGGCGGTCGATGAGATTTGACGATAGTTGTGCAAAAAAGTTGTCACCGTGATATTTTATTGTTAGAGTATATTATTTACATAATTTAAAAATTATTTAAAAAGGGAGGTAAAATAATCCTAGAGCATCAAAAATATTATTAATATGTACAAGTATGTAAAAAAAGGGAGGGGAAAGAATCATAGGGCATCAAAAAAATTGTCCGCATCGTTGTCAACAGGAAAAGTGCTTAAAAGGCTGGCAGCATTGCCACGGTGTATAGAAATGCTGATTCTCGGCTAAAAATATGCCAGCCCTTAAATTCACCGTAAATAAATTTGTCTCATGATATATTTTTAGGGTTCCGTACTTAAAAAGGAAAAAACGGAACCCTTATAGGATCACTAGTTGTCCGTCTGTCTGTCTGTCAAGACCCTTTATCTCGGGAACGCATGGAGATATCGAGTTGAAATTAAAACCATATACTCAGGTCTACAGTCGCTTGAAGCTGTGAAAAAATCAAACTTCTAAGTTAACGTAAAAAAAGATACGGCCGTTTATGCCGCAAAAAACGTATAAATTTCGACATTCAAGTTAATCAAAATTTATGGTGTACTTCCCGTTGACCTAGAATCATGAAATTTGGCAAGAAGCAAGGTCATTTAGCAAAAGTAAAGGAAAAAATCAGAAAACCGTAAATTTGTAGTTATTTACATAAAAAAAAAATCCCGTGATAAACTATTTACAAACCTAAAAATTTCTACGGAACCCTCGGTGCGCGAGTCCGCCTCGCACTTGCCCGTTTTTTTTATCTTGCCTTCCAAGGATGTCAAAAACTTGCCCGTTTTTTTATCTTGCCTTCCAAGGATGTCAAAAACATGAGACGCAGAACCATAAACATGAATTTTCCTATTCACCGTTTTAATGTTCTTTGTAGGGATCCTTAAAGTGTAAGACGTTCGCCGTTCATGCATAACAAACGCATGAAGGTTGTCGGCTGCCTGTTGGTAACCGTCCTCGTCGTAATATTGAACAAGTATTGTTTATTTACGTCGGGGCGACGTGTTTACTTGTGTTCTTTTACCGCGCGTTTCGCCATGTACTTCGGAGCTGTTACACAACACTAGCACATTCTTGTGTGTTATATTTAAGTTAAATAACTCCTAGTGGTCACCTCTGCCGGTTATGATAATATATCACAAATTATAATGTTAAAATCTACCAGGGCAGTTTGCCTTGAAACTTGTAAAAACTTCTTTTGAATAAACATGCTTTTTGCTTCGTTCTTTAAATTCATTTACTTTTAAATGCCTTCACGCTAAAAAGTGAGGTTGTTGTTTTATTAGAATATAGGTTAAGAGTACTATGAACCTTCGGAATATTATTTATTTTGTTAGTTGATGAGGTGTTGCCTTGGGAATTAATGAAAGGTGGTAACACCGACTGATTGTTTTCGCACTAAAACAATAGCTACTTACTACATACGGTTCATTATAGGTACACTAGTAACACACAATCTATAGAAAAATCTCACAGGATATTTAAGCATCTTTCTCAGAAAATATATTACCTATTACTAGCAACGCCCCGCGGTTTTATCCGCTCCCGTTCGAAAGACACGTGGCGCCATCTCCATCTATTATCATAATAACGTTATTGTTGTTTTCCTCGGGAACAGCACTTTTTTTCGGGATGAAAGGTCCCTGTGTCCGTTTCTATATACCTGACAACGTATAAGCAAAATTTCAGTATGATCGGTTCAGTGGTTTAGGCGTGAAAAGGTAACAAACTTTCTTTCGCAGGATAAAATATTAGTTAGGATGTTAAACTAAATACTATAGAATTTATACATATTGATCATTAAATAAATCTGTAAGCCGAATTAGCATATTCAGATGCACTCGGATACACAAGATTTTTTTAAACGTAGTTATGATACGATTATTGCGTAATGCGATGACATACCCGGACTCGTAAGTTCACTAATGAGCTGTGTAGACGAACAAAGTTTTTATCATGTCAAGGGGCAACTGTCATTTGTAGTCGGAACATGTTGAGTTGAGTCGAGCCACGTTGATTTTTACCATGGTATGTTTTTACCCAAGGAAACCATGACAACAGTTTCAATGGGACATGCAGTTTGATGTTTGCTGAGCGTGATTGGATTTGATTAATTGGTTTTACTGCTCCACCTCTAACCTTTCGAGACCTGCTGACTCCCAAGAAGAACCTCGAACAACCCAAACTTGTTAGGTTAGGAGTTAAAAAGGTCAGCTAAGCTTTCACAACTCGTCTGATGTGGATGTTCATGGATTGATTGCCATTGCTTAGAAAGAAAAATTTAAATGTATACGTCATCATCATTTGCGTAATACCTGAGTACTATTAGTTACTCTGTGGTAATTCACTGTCAAACACAATCTGAATCTTTTTGAAGGATATTGCTAATCCATTCCTCTTAAGTTCGAAAAATGTATTTGCTCAACAACGTAAATAACGCAATGAATGTTATTTAACTTTCAAAATGAAAGCAGTTGCTACTGTTACTTTGCTACGCAATTACCACGCAGGTGTTTCCCGCGACTTTGACGATATCGTCAGTCGGAAGCGGCTTTGGAGGACCTTGGTCTTGGCCTAACAAATCGAATCAAAATCATTTAATTGCATAAAATGTCGTGGGTAAATAGGTGCACTACTGCTACAAAGCGCGGCAGAACGGCAAGCTTTGCCTCTGTCGGAGGTTTCTTTGTGGCGACGGCGACGTTCGTACTAATTCAGAAACACGAAGATAACCGAAGCGCAAGTCGTTTGTGGTTTCAATCATTCAACTCAGCCTATCGCAGTCCACTGCTGAACATAGGCCTCCCCCAGACTGCGCCACAATACCCTATCCTCCGCCTTCTGCATCCAGTCTACCCCAGCCACCTTCTTTAGGTCGTCCGTTCATCTAGCTGGGGGCGTCCCACACTACTTTGCCTACTTGTTTGTGGTTTACCTGTAGACAATTAACACCAATTATTAGGTATTAAATTTAATGTAAAAGTCGTAAAATTTGTTTTAAGTAAAAAATTCTGTGGACAACGGACGAAAATGTCAAATTATTTAAATCAATTTATTCTTTTTGGCCATCATTCGGTCAAAACCTTACTCAAATGTTCAGTTACATAATAATGTGTGTTTTAATGCAGTATCGTGAAGCTGCTAGCACAGAACAAAGAGGACAAGAAACGCGTAGAGAAGGCGCTAAGTGAGTCGGGACTACCCACCGGCAAGAATGACACCATCAGCCAGTCCAAGTTCCAGTTCGAAGACTTCTTCGCGTTCTACAAAAACCTCACGCAGAGGACCGAGGTCCAGAAGATATTTAACACTCTGTAAGTATTTACATAATAGAAGCTAACAGACTTAAAATAATATGTATGTAAAAAAAAAGAAGGAAAAGAATCATAGGGCATCAAAACATTTATACGCATCTCTGTAAGAGGAAAAGTGCCCAAAAGGCTGGCAGCATTGACACATTGTATGGCGATGCTAATACTTCTCTGTTAGTTTTTCATATTTAACTTTAGCACTAAGAATGGAGGGAGGCCTTTGTCCAGCAGCGAGTGGAACATTGCGGGCTAAGAATAATAATATAGCACTCACTAACTATGTCCCTCTCTATGTTTGCAAGGATACCTACTAAAACTACAGATTAAAACAAAAATTGAGAATCGACTCGACTCGATATCGATAAAAAAGAGTTATAAACATACTAATAAACAGACAGACATAGAGCCGTTGCGTTTTATAAATGTAGGAAAACGATAAAAATCTTTTCAAAATTTTTGCAACATTAAAATTTTGTTAGAAAACCCATCGTGACGTGACGTGTATGGTTAGTATAAATAATAGCTAATCATTATCTAATCTGAACGAGTATTTTACCCTTAAAAAGTTTTTAACAATAATGGTTCTTCGAAAAACCAATTTATTACCAATGTATTCGAAGTCTAATAAATAATTCGTGATTCTTATTATCTCGGAATGAAAAGGTCATCATTGTTATTCCGGGATTTCAGAATCCGGTATTATCCACTCTGTTATTTATTTATTATTTATGTACAGACGGTAGCTTGATGCTACCCGAAACTGTAAAATTTTCCCAATCAACCTTGAACCTAATGCTTTAGCGTTAAAGTTGAAAATCTACTAAAGAAATTTGACAGATTGTAGTAGCTTGATTTGCTGGCTTGTACACAGTAAAATTGATACAGATACGACTTATGAGTATTGAGTACAAAAGTACTGCTTATTTCTTATGAAATTTCTACTTCTTTTCTTGATATTTTTTCTTTGTCACTTCCTTGAAGTTTAGGCAAAGTATACTCTACCTATTCTGATCTCTGATGATAAATTACATCTTCTCAACGATTTTATGTGAAATCCCGAGCGCCTTTTGTGGTATTTCTACAACTTGAGGAAAATTATATCTCGAATATCCCACAAAACTACCTATTCCTTAACAGCATAGCTGTTCATAACCATTCGAAAGGCTTCCGAAGCCTGCCGGGGCAGCGGGATTGTCCGAAAGGGTTACCGCTGGCCCGGAACATAAAGGGCTAAGGAAGGAACACGGGTGGGCTTTAGTCAGTTAATCTGACACTCCCTTCCGCTGCGACCAGAGCGGGAGGGGTCATATGATGATTTCCCATTCGAAAAAAAAAAAAAAATGTTCCGTTTTCGTTTACCTGATTTGCCTTGCCCCCGACAGTAATTAGCTGTCGGAAGAATATCGGTCGTCTATTTTAAAGTGGTTTAAAGTTTTAAACTGTTCAAATGTTCGGGTTTCGGAGCGTTTAGAGAACTCCTTCCTTCGGTAACATTGATAGGTGTCCGATTCAGCGCGGATGCATATCGGATGGTTGTGAATAGCGATGCTGATGGATGATGATACGATCACTTAGCCCAGTTTCGCACGTACGCGTTCTTCCCGCGGCGATTTTTTTCGCGCACTGGTTTTTCATTAGCGCCGAGAGTGTTTTTTTTCGCGCTAGGATGCGCTCTGTTGGAATCTCAATGCTCGACTCAACACCGAGAGTTGAAAATCCAGTGCGCGATAAAATCCTGC
This sequence comes from Oligia fasciuncula, assembly GCA_963082905.1. Taxonomy (NCBI): domain Eukaryota; kingdom Metazoa; phylum Arthropoda; class Insecta; order Lepidoptera; family Noctuidae; genus Oligia; species Oligia fasciuncula. The sequence continues at coordinate 5,052,502 of OY720395.1, read as the reverse complement.
CGCGAAATTTTTACGTCCGTGCTAGGTATGTGGGGTTAGTTTCTAACGACATCGACATCAGCACCCAAGCTGTCACTTAGAATTTATCAATATGTTTCCGATTAGTACTAAATACATGCGCTACTATGTAAATGTACCATTTGCATGCTAATGAAATTGTTGTTGATACGTTTGGAAGAGCGACCATTTCTTGATTATCCTGATCTGTGGCCTTAGTGTGAGTTTTTTCGACTCACGTAAACTCACGTTCGATTGCGAGCGCGTTAGAATTTTGTATGGGAAATGAGGTTTTCGTAGTGACCACCAGATGGCGCTATAACTTTTTTCCATATAAAATTCTAACGCGCTCGCAATCGAACGTGAGTGAAAAAACTCACACTAAGGCCACTGTTACTAACGCTGCGCAAACTTTATTTGGTTAGGTAGTTGGGCCATAAAACCATTTCTGTAGGATTTTTTTATGAATTATTGAAAATTGGATAGGACAACGTCAGTCGGGTAGTTGGAAATAAAATAAGTTGGAATTTAATAGGTACGACTATTTTATTGTATTAATCAAGATAATTCACATAATATTAGCTAACATTTAAATTAATAATAATATGTACAGTCAACAAAGGAGATAAGTATACAGGAGCGTCGGATATAGTTGAAGTTTACTAAGAAACCGATGGATGTTCTGGACTGAAATTTAATTTAATAAATGAGCTGTTTGTTTTCTATTAATAAAATTAAGTTTTATTTGAGAACTTCCATCGGTTTCTTAGTAAACTTCAACTATATCCGACGCTCCTGTATACTTATCTCCTTTGTCGACTGTACCTACATACATGAAAAAAAAAAGTAAAATGATCATAGGGTATCAAAAAATTCGTCCGCATCGTTGTCAACAGGAAGATAAAATAACTCAGTATTTATAACAAAAACATGACATGTAACCACGAGGGTGGTCTAAGTAATGAACCTCATTTAGTTCATGCAAAGCAAAACGTTTTAAGATCATCAATATTAAGGGGAAGCGCTAAGGTAGCCCGCGAAATTCAAATGTACTTACGTTTTTCTGCAATTCGCAGGTCAATTCCAGGTTGTAAGTTGATTAAAATATGATTCGCGACCGTAACAAATATGGCTTTACGGAATTACAATCATTAGAATCAGCAATTTAAGTCCCTGAGTTAGTACTGGCTTCAAATGTCATGATTTCATAAAACTGTAATTTAATAGGGTAATATAAACTTAAAGAGTTGTATTGATGATTTTATGATTATAATTCTATAAATTAATATTTGTTACTGCCGCGCTCATTAGGAAAAATTGCAAAAGCAAACGTGAGAAAATTATAAATTTCGCACCCTGACGCTTTTGCCTTATGGGGCTAACATGACCTTAAAGCGCGGTCACTGTCGGACTGCATAGAAAAGAAAGAGAAGCGCGATGACAACGCTGGTAATTTATTGCAAAATATGAAGCAATTATTTAGTTACAATAAATCTATTGTTTGGGCTAAAAAACTAAAACACTAGTATTTTAGTATGTTGCTTGTATAATCTGACAAAAAATGAGAATGATTGTATGTATATTAGTATGGTTTTTATTGTAAAAAGGATGTTTTTAGAGGTATCTTTATGATTTTTTCTATCTTATCAAATTAGTTGTATTATGTTTTCAACATAATCTAATTTATCTACCTAGCATATATCCTGGAGAATATCATATACATATTTTTCTGATTTTGTTTACTGTAGTCGATCATATACTTTTATTGTTTCTAAAACTTGCGTTTTTTGTGTGTAGGTCCTGTAAGCCCCTTAAGCTGGAGTACATCCGAACCATTAAGCTCGGACATACTTGACCGACGAAACAACAACACTTTATGAACGAAGTGCGTTGTTATAATAATGGCCCCCGCTTGCATTAGTTCGATCAACTCAATTAAAATTTTCTACCCTCCCTTGAATGGAGCGGTCTATTGAGCTAAATGTTCGCTCCAGATTGAGACTAATTCATGACTTTTAGATCAATACGCGCAGTTAGCCGGTTGCGGATTCCGTTGATATTGTCTGGAAATCCATTTCGGGCGCGACTTGGGTTACCATTTTGAAATTAGAAAAGACCAGCCCCTAATTGCGTAACAATACCAATCTTAATCTGAATCATTTGTAGGGATATTGCCAATCGGCTGTCATTCGTGGATCTTTGACAGTCGTTACGGGTAGTCAGGAGCCCGAAAGTCTGATAACCAGTGAAACTCAAACTCAAAGCATTTATTTCAATTATACCATTTACAGGCACTTTTGAATTGTCAAGAAGTCGGTCAGTTAGAAAATGTGAAGCTAGTTGCCCATTCCAAAGCGTAGGTACCTATGGAGAAGAACGGGCAAAAAACTCCATGGACACTCTTTTAAATTATATTTTTACAAAAATATTAGTTGCATCATTAATGTTGAATTTCAAATTATATGTGAGAACGATGTAAAAAAGACGTACGCGTTAAAAGCGTCCAGAGTACAGCAAATAGTAAGAAAACAACAATCAAAAAATAAATTAATTAAAAATATGCCGAGGCAGCTAAGTGATGACCAGCCCCAACTGACGGCGCCCGTTCACGAACATGACGCATAGATCAGCATCATTCAGCTCAATCATTTTGAAGGGAGCTACATGTCTTACCAAGAGGTATCGTATTACCCAGTAACGGGGTTGTGGAGGTCAGATAGGCAGTCGCTCCATGTAAAATACTGGTAATCAGCTGCATCCGGTTAGACTGGAAGCCGACCCCAACATAGTTGGGAAAATGCTAGGCACATAATGATTGCCAATCTGTTGCTTCATAATTATGTTCGAAAAAAATGTCTGCTGAACAAAAATAACGCAATGAATGTTGTTGATCTAACAAAATATGTTTCTAATTCGAAACACGCGTTTCTGTGACAATAAAACAATTTTTCTTTCCCTCTGAGAAATCCGGACAAATGACAAGGCCGGATAAAGTCCGAACGGGGGCCAAAAACCCGGACATGTCTGGACAAATCCATACTCCTGGCTACCCTAGGGTCGATCCAATATTTTCAGCTTTCAGCCGACTGATGTTTGCAAAGTGAGCTAGGTAGGTATGTGAATCGCTTGTTATTTCCAAAGATTAACATAAACCCCAAGGTTACGCTACCTTGGGGTTGAGGTATAAAGAATCAAATTGTATGAGAAACGTCGCTACGCTTCTCATAATAAGTGTTCTTAAGTAACTTTTTAGACCTTTGCATCCTGCTTATGCGTATGAAGTTTCATTAAAATCGGTTCATTCATTTCGAAAAACAAGGGCTTGAAAGTTTGTATGAAATGCCGTACGGCGTAAAGGCTCTAATAATTAAGCGTAAATTGTTTACAATAACTGTGAAGGAAGCATTAGTGTACGTCGATATGTTGATAAAGCGTTACCTCTTAAATTATCTTCTCTTGTAAATAAAATCGTCTAGTAACTAAGGTACTTATAATTTGTTTGAGACGGGCCGAAAAGTGCAGTAACTTTCAAAACAAGTAAGGATTCAAGTTCTACACACTCTCATATGTAGACTAGCTTCCGCCCGCGGCTTTGCCCGCGAGGTATGTCGATAAAAACTATCCTATGTCCTTCCCTGGGATGTAATCTATCTCTGCCAAATTTTATCGAAATTCGTTCAGTGGTTTAGGCGTGAAAAGGTAACATACAGACAGACAGACAGGCAGAGTTACTTTCGAATCTATAAATACATATTAGTATGGATGTGACTTCCCACTTCCCAGTCACACACACCTCTTCACAGTCCATACTAATATTTTAAATGCGAAAGTATCTCTGTCTGTCTGTATTGTCTGATACCTCTGAACCGATTTCGATTAAATTTAGCTTACAATTTGGGTAGGACATTAGGATAATACTGCAATAGTGCACCTAGCTTCTGACGTTTCATAAGTGCCCATGTAGGTTTATGTGAAATAAAATATTTTGATTTTAATACTACTGGTAAACCTATAATTTTGGCGACTGTGTAATACCGAGACTATAAATTTTGTTAAAATTGTTTTGGGAGAAAAAAAATAAAAACATAAAACTGAATAAAAATTAATAACACGGTAACCAGAGCTCAGAGGTTAAACCCAAAAAATAAAAACTGGAAAATATGCGCCTAAAGATTTATTAAATTGTGTAAAGATTTATATTATCAATAAAAACACAAAAAAATACAAAAATATCTTGATCGCTTACAGAATTTATTTTATCTTTTTTCTAGGTGAAGGTCACGAAATATAAATTATTTTTTTTATAAAAAAAATCATTTGAAATACACACGTGGGTGTTCTGCTCTTGCCTTAATCGATTTATGCGGTAAACAGCATAGGGAAATTTTTTGAGTGAAATCAAACACTGTGCAGTGGGATTAAATTCCGACCTAAACGCGAGCGAAGCCACGGGCAAAAGCTAGTCTGCAAAATAAAATTTCAACATGACAGTGTCAGTTACCATTTTGCCGGTCCATCGCCCCGCCACATACCTGTACAGTCACGAGCACTAATATGTCAACACTTGGCAACTTTCAATTGCGATTTTTTCGTGAAATGACGAATGCAACGTTGAAATACGACACTTCATAAACCTATGGGTTCGAAAATACTATGTTCGTAATAACATAAAATTTAATTTGTCTTTGAATAAACCCAAGTGTATACATACTTATGCTCGTGACTGTACAATAATAACCCCCTTTTTCCCGGTCGACATTTACGTCCAAGTGATGTCCAACAGATTATTTAAAGCTGATAATGCCATTATTTTCCACCTCCCATATTAGCGTTGCTCATGTAAATATAATATAGAGCAGGTAAATACGGCGTACTATAAATAGAACGAGTCAGCTCCTGAGAGTGGCGTATTAAAAAGGTCGCGGGTTGGAGCGGGCGACAATTAGATATAATTGTTCGGATTGCCGAGCCACGTTAACCTCATCAACCATTTGACTCGGACATAAATCACAATTCACAATTGAACTCACTACTGTGACCTGTTCACCTAAGTTCATAGCGCTATGTACCTACATCACTATGTGGTTTTGTTTTGTGGTTTTCCGAGATTTTAATAATTATTGATTAATATGCGATGGGTCGGAGTTTTCTTTTGTTGAATATAATAATTATTGTTGTGCCATAATGATAATAGGTAAAGCCATATAGATAATTTCAATATGTCACACAAAAGTTTTTATCTTGTAGGTTGGTACGACGCAAGACGATAAAAAGAAATTCAGGTTATCGCCTGGTTTAAATTTTGCGATAGAATTATTTTATTCGGTCGCGATGATATTGAATGATTATTTTTCTATAAATAGTTGAATTGATGAAGGCTTCCGGCGTTTTCTGAGATTCTCATTTCGAGTAACGTTACTCAATATCGTTTACTTAGACCGGTTATGTAAAACTCGGGAAATCTACACATTAAGCTAATGTACACGTTAACTAGTATAAGCTGACTTCTGATTGTACGAAAAACCTATACAATGCGAGGTCAGCTAAAACTGGAACTGTATAGGTGTGTCGTGATATAGACGTGTCGCCGTGCGTACAGTCCATTCAGTTATTTTACCTCCGATTTTGCATCACTGTCCAAATTGCAGTGATCTTTATGCTCCTTGTGATAAGGTTGGTTTTGGGTTGCTGCAGTCAGAGCTAAAAAAAACTGTGAAAGGACTGATCCTACTGGTACAATTATGTATTTCTTGTAGGTTGAGAGACCTTGCTCGTTACTCCGTTAATTGCGTAAACCTGTATTTCCTGAGGGTAGCAAATGCCACCAATGAAGCGTTTATTAAGTACATCAAGATGTTGCTCTTTTAGTAAGCGATTGAGATTGTGTAAGGGATTTAAGTTGCTACGTTTTGTCCTAGAAAGGTATTTCAATACCTTTCTAGGACATACACAGATAACTTCAAATTCATCTATTTAGCTTACACATTGTTCTTAAATATACATACAAGTAGCATGGCAGGAAATTTTCATTAACAGAAGACGTAGGGCTGATTTTTCAATAATCTGATTACTTTATTCGAATAATTTTCAAATTTTGACAGTTGTTTCATACAAAACTGTCAAACGTCAATTTTATTCCTCGAATAAAGGTTTTTTGGCGATGGAAAAATCAGCCCTTGGACAGATTAAACGGCAAATAACAACTAAAGGCCGACCGCTTAACTGAGACGTTGCCTGAGGTAGCAGCGCGGTGCGTGAGGGGTGTGGTGACGTGATGCGACGAGAGCTCAGTGATTCGTCGACTTGTGACAACTATCACCCCTCCCGCACCGCGCAGCTACCTCAGGCAACGTCTCAGTTAAGCGGTCGGCCTATAACTGCAATTATATGGGTTCTCAAACCAGCAGAGTTCTGTAAAAATGACACCGTCAAGAAGTAGGTGAAGTGAGTTTAACCTTTTGACAGCCACGTCAAAAAAACAAAAATTTACCTACCAAAGTCTGTCATGTAGCCGTGAGTTTGACGTCAAGTCAATTAGTGTCAATCCTTAGCATTAAGTGGAATGACAGCTCACTACAAGCTCGCTTCACCCAAGTTATCCCGTCGAGATTTTTACAGAATATACCGGCTGCTCCATTTGGTTGGGTAGTAGAGGGAAAAAATAAATGTGCGTCATATGCATAACATAATATTAACTCATTCATAAGTCATGAATGGAATCCAAAGTTTACGTGACAATTAAAAATCAGGACACGTATCTACCTAAAGTTCTTGAAAGGGCAAAATACCCACAGGAAATTTGCACAACAACGGATGACATTAGTCGGTCAAGGCTAGCGGTGATAACGAAATATTTGTTTACAGTACGGACGGCAAGCCGCATCTGTCGGCCAATCAGCTGGTGGACTTTCTAAACGAGATCCAGCGGGACCCCAGGCTGAACGAGATTTTGCATCCCTACGCCGATCTGCAACGCGCCAAGGATCTTATCAAAACCTATGAACACAACAAGTACCATCAGCAAAGATCGCAGCTTACCTTTGATGGATTTTTAAGGTTTGTACTCATATTTAGCTTTACTTTGTGTAAATTATTTCATCACCACTGCTCTCAAAACGGTGAAGGAAAACATCATGCGGAAACCGGCAAGTCCTAGAACCAAAAATTCGAAGACAAGTGACATTTATCAACCCGCACTGGGCCCGGCGTGGTGGTTCACGGCCCACTCTCTCTCATCAAGAGGAACCCTGTGTCCCAGCAGTGGGAACATTATAGGCTGATATTAATTATACATACTTATATTTTAGGTATTAAAATCAAAAGTAATTTATTTAAATTACGCTGAGAATCAGCACTTTTCGAACGTCAAAATTACAAAAGACAGTCCTCCAAAACGCCCGCCCTTCACCACTTCCTAGTGCTTTCGCTGGGAAGAAGATATGGCGCAACAAACTCCCCAGCAGCACAGCTGTCTGATTAGTTAGAAAACACTTGATTGTATACAATACTCGGTTACCTACGTAAAGTAATGAACATTACAAGATACAGAACATTAAATGAAATTACTTGCCATATGTCAGCTAGACACGCCAATATACCAACAAATACAAAAATAACTATACGTACTCAAGCAAAAAAGTAATATCTAAGTATGTTTTACAATCCTATCGCAGTCCACTGCTGGACATAGGCCTCTCGCAGACTGCGCCACAGCACCCTGTCCTCCGCCTTCCGCATCCAGTCTACCCCAGCCACCACCACCAACACCAGCTTGGTCCTAATTCGCGTAAAGTAACCTTAGTATAATCAGCCTATAATGTTCCCTCTGCTGGGACACAAATGTCCTCTCTGTAACAGGGAGTGGGCCATAAACCACCCGCGGGCCCAGTTTAGTACCCTAATTGCGTAACACATTATCAATCTGAAACTGAATCATTTTTAAAGAAATTGCTAAACCATTGCTACTTAAGGTTGAAAAATGTGGCTGCTCAACAACGTAAACAGCACAATGTATGTTGTTGAACTGTCAAAATGAAACCCATTGCTACTTGGTGGATAACAACTAACCTTAATACCTTCGAATAATGAGGTTTTTAATACAAAATATTCGTAATATGATGAATCACTTTACAACATAAAACGGTTAAACTAGAAAGATTTGTTATTTTTATTACTACGGAGGTTTATAATAAAATAGTGTTTACTAAACTCTCCACCAGACAGTGATATAATAAAAATGTACTCTTTTTACTTGTGTCTAAACATTTTTTAACGATGGTTAATTTGCGTAATAAACTTTCACGATGCTAAAATGTAATAAAAAACTTAATTCTATTAGAACGTTGTATTAAGCTTGATTTATTTTAAATCTATCTGTCCTATAGTTGTGTTGACACACAAACGCAAACCCCGAACATTTTCCTGTAGGCCATTCAAATATTTGCGCTGAAGTCACTCAGCTACTTCACTAGACTTCTAAGGCCCATAGCATTTTTTTTTTTGCTAGCCTATGCTGTCCCACTGCTGGGCAAAGGCCTCCCCCAAATCCTTCCAGGAACTCTTTTCCCGCGCCACCTCGAACCAGCCCTCCCGGTACGCGTCCAGGTCATCTCGTCATCTCTTTTTGGGCCGGCCTCGGCGGCACAGTCCATCTTCAGGTACCCATTGTGTGGAGATTTTTGCCCAGCGGTCATCGTGCATACGGCTAATGTGGGCCATAGCATAATCAGCTTATAATGTTCCCACTGCTGGGACACAGGCCTCCTCTTGGCGAGGAGTGGGCCGTAATCCAGTGCTAGATGTCACATGTCTTCGAATCTTTGGTTCTAGGACATGCCGGTTTCCTCACAATGTTTTCTTTCACAGTTTTGAGAGCCCCACTTGCACCAAAATCTCTAAATGCGTTTAGCCCTAAACGTAATTAAAACATCGTTCTGCTTCTGCCAATCGTTTCAAGCTGATAGAGACAGAACGATGTTTTAAATTATTTTAGAATTAAACATTTCTAGTGATTTGTGGTGCAAGTGGGCCTGAATGTCTCTTGTGTTACAGATTTATCATGTCGGAGGACAACCCGATAGTGGCGCCAAGTAAGATGGACCTCTGCGACGATATGGAGCAGCCTATGGCGCATTACTTTATCAACAGCTCGCATAATACCTACCTGACCGGTCACCAGATCACGGGGAAGTCCAGCGTTGAGATATACCGACAGAGTCTGCTAGCTGGATGCAGGTCAGTTTAACTATATATTATGATCGCGAATAAAATTATACCTTTGAACAAGGGCTACCATGCATTTGCGTAATGTTTTACCGCAAATAAACGTATTTACTTTCTTTCTTCCATTCAATATTTGACATTAAGGCCGCATTTCGAATTAGCTATAATCGCTCACAGCGATCACATCATCTCACATGCGTTCCGATTTAGATATTACGATTATGACAAGCTGAGAGCGGTCAACAATTCGGAACGCTTGTGAACGCGCTCGCAGTGATTACTCAATGTAAAAACGATATTATTACAGTATTTCTTTGTATAAACACCACATTTCTGCTTCAGTTCTTCTTCTTTGGTTAGGTGGCAACTGTCAGCCAGAAGCACAATTTCGAAAATGTCACGTTAGTTCACTTTAAAGATGATGGAACTCAAAACAAAACACACACTGACACATCCTCACACACACTGTCATTTTTGACAGCGCTCACGGTTATATTATTCTAAGACATGGTCGGCGTTATCGCAAGATGGCACATGTCAAGACGTCATCTGTGACGATTCACGGGACATCGTTATCGCGCGCATGCTAATTCGGTACGGGTTTTTTTTTTTTTTTTTTTTTTTGCGGATGGGAAATCATCAAATGACCCCTCCCGCTCTGGGTGGAGCGGAAGGGAGTGTCAGACTCTTACTGACTAAAACCCACCCGTGTTCCTTCCTTAGCCCTTTATGTTCCGGGCCAGCGGTAACCCTTTCGGACAATCCCGCTGACCCGGCAGGCTTCGGCCCTATGGGGCCCCTCCTCGATGCTCAAATCGATTATTTCCCAACTCGGAACACAGGGTAAGTGAAGTGTTAAACGATTTTGAACCTTGTGCAATGCAACTATTACTCTGAATTTGGGACTGTCCTGCAAATAATTATGGTACGGACCCAATACGCCAGAATCCGTAGTGTACCCCCAAACATCCTCAGTTAGTCCTAGCTCCCAACCAATAGCCATTCGTGACGTAATTCAAACCCTGCTATATCTTATATTATTATCTAACAGAAATGAGTGTGCCGTGTATAGGAAGCCGGAATCATAGGCGCGACGAATGCGGTTAGTGATAGCATTCATGTCTAGTTCAAGAGCGTTGGAGCAAGCCACCAAACTTGACCTTGTGTTTAAAGGTGTGGAGAGGGGTTTTGTCCCTTTCTGCGATGACTCAAACTACTGACCTTGAGTCGACTTGCTCTATTGACAATTTAAGACCCGAATATTGTTGTGCAACAACGCTTTGTACTAATTGTGCTTCGACCTTTCGAAAAATAATGATTGAATGTTATGCCTCTAAAATGTTTAGCTCATAAACCCTTCTATTATGTTAAACGACCGAAGAAACAATACGGGCGCGCAACTCGTACATTCCGAAATACACATTCTTTGCAGCTTTCTGCTCAAGCTATTTGTACGAGTTAACAAAAATATCCGCATTTTCTGCATTGTTTAAAAAAAAATATTGATCAGTCTGCGAAAATTCCATTGTCATATTAAACTAGGAATCCATTAAGTAAAAAAAAACTTGTTATTAAAAAAAAACGGATGTAAGCCTTATCGAATTGTTCTTGGATAATGCCGCATGCCGCCCGAACTGGTTGAGCGCTAATTACTGCGCTATCGATATTAATTTGTTTATAAAAATCTTTACCTAATGTTTCCAATGCGTTTTTAATAATAAATCCAATTAGTGCGGTATCGAACGTTTAGTTATCGATATTATCGGTGTGAATCGACCTTAATTATCGTGTTAGCTTATGAAAATATATGTAAATATTTGGGAAACATACTTTGTTGTGCGCCTCACAGGTGTTCCTTAATTTTCACTCGGTTTAATGTTCATTCCATGCTTGTCTATTGGTTTACCTATTCAACCTACTTAAACCGCCATTTACAGGCAATTTTGAACTGTCAAGAATTCGGTCAGTTTGAAATATGAAGCTAGTTCTCCATTTCAAACCGTAGTAGATACCTATGGAGAAGAACGGGCAAGAAACTCCATGAACAGTCATTTAAATTATATTTATTTTAGTACATGGAGGACTTAAAGCTAATAAAAACAAACACAAAAGGAAACCATAGTCACCCGAAAGCCAAAATCAAACAAATTCTCACATAAAGACTTATAATAACAATTTATGGTTTGAGCACAAAAACAAAAAACACATCGCCTAAGTTAAAGTAAGAAGCACTATAAATACTTTAGTTTGCAATATTATATATGACTAAAATAATAGAGAAAATAATAAAATAACAAAAACAAATAATATAACCTACCTATTGTTACACCTATTAGATAAATTGTGTATCGGAATTTGAAATTTTATGACATAATGGCTGTACACTTATATGAGTAAGCGATTTATTTTTAAAGAGCCGAGTAATAAATAAAATATCAGATGTTGTAGTAAAACGTTTTCGTTTACGTTGTCTGTAGGCCGCGCTTAAAAAGTTTAAATTGAAGCACTCTTGTTTTCAGTTTCATAACTAAACAGAAACCATTTTTTCGGATAACTCAACTTGCCTAAATGTAAAAGCGTGTTTCGTCCGTCTTGGCTATTACTTTCAGTCTGATATCTACTTAATAAAACCTTAAATTCAGTCATTCTTTTACTCAGTACAGATAACGCACAGCCTTATCCGTTTTTTCTAGAAGCATGAAATGCTACACTAGAGTTCCTTTTATTCATATAATGAAGGTTAGCTTAAGGGGCTTACAGGACCTATACGCAAAAAACGCAAGTTTTAGAAACAATAAAAGTAGATCGACTACAGTAAACAAAATTAGAAAAATATATGATATTCTTCTGGATATATGCTAGGTAGATAGTGTGTTATAAAACAAAATACAACTAATTTGATACGATAGAAATAAATCATGAAGATACCTCTAAAAACTTTCTTTTTACAATAAAAAACATACTAATATACATACAATCATTCGGATTTTTTGTCTGATTATTCTACAAGCAACATTCTAACACACTAGTCTTTTAATTTGTTCGTCCAACCAATAGATTTTTTGTAATGAAATAATTGCTTCATATTTTGCAATAAATTACCAGCGTTGTATCATCGCGCTTCTCTTTATTTTCTATGCAGTCCGACAGTGACCTCGCTTTAGGTCATGTAAGCCCCTTAAAGGAAGGATTTTTGAATACCTACAAAGGTTGAATAGGGGGATGTTTGTTTGCATGGAAGATCGTCATATTTTTGGCGATGAGAATAGTATATTTCATTACAAGTGCGGAAAGGCTGTCCGCTAACGGTTCCGCAGGTGTACTGAACGACTATTTTTAATACAGTTGCGAAAAAATGAAGCAATTTAATAAAATAATAAAAACACAATAAACTCAACTAACTAATCATTTTTTCTGGAAAATGGCGCCAACCGTAGAATATAAGCAGAGTTTTTTTTTCTTCACCCAGTTTGGTAGGCAAAGGGAACTATCCATACAGCTTAGTCTTCAGTACTTATATTTTTTTTATTGATATGAAATGAAAATGAAATTTAAAGATGAAATTAAATGAAACCTAACCTAACTTATTCAATTAAATCATTAAATCTGATATTGAAATAAATTAGTAGCTTCTTTTTAGAAATATACGTATTTGTATGTATCACAAAAACTCGTTAGTAAAAACTTCATGGTTGGTTTTTCTTTTTAATAGACATTATTTTGACAGTTTGGAAAGAGAACGCACGAGTTCGGGAAAGGTAAAAAAAAGCACTATTATGTAATAGCCCACATCCCGAACGATAAACGTAATATACCACTGCAATACACCACTTTTTGAGCAACTGTATTAAAAATACCATTGCGCGCGTAGTAGCGCGCGTAGTCAGTGAAGATCCACCGTCGATAATTGAATGCATACAACCTATAAACTTTCAATCAATTGGTTTTAAGTACAGACAATAAAAACAGATTAATCTAATCTATCTCCTCTTCCACGCAGATGCGTAGAGCTAGATTTCTGGAACGGCCGCACGGACGAACCTGTGATCGTGCACGGGTATACATTCGTGCCAGAGATTAGCGCCAAGGAGGTGCTGGAAGCGATAGCAGAGAGCGCCTTCAAGACGTCTGACTACCCCGTTATACTGAGCTTCGAGAACCATTGCAATCCGCGACAGCAAGCCAAGATTGCCAACTATTGTAGAGAAATATTCGGAGACATGCTGCTTGATAAACCGCTTGATTCCCATCAATTGGAACCGGGTAAGTTGTATAAAGAAGTAAATGGATATAATTATCTACTTTGTACTTACTCCGAGAGGATTAATAAACATAAGAACTGCACAAAGGACGGTCTTATCGCTACAAGCAATCATAATGAACTTCTATTCGTCTTTCTACATCTTCTGTCTGTGACGTTAACGTCAGACAGAAGATGTAGAAATACGGAGATCAGGAGTAAGGAGACCTTATAGACAGCTATAATGACGTGTAGATAGAAATCGTGAAGACCATGACCATAGTCGCCAAAATTAGATGACGGGTTTGTATTCGCAGTCAGTAGGTTTAAACGACAAAATCTCTTAAATATCTGGTACAAGTGAAAAATCGCTATTATACTCTATTCTAGAGACTTCCTCGCTAGACGGCCTTTAGGCACCTTTTTGGTAAAATCGAAATTAGTTCAGTGTCTCGTAAGAAAATAACAAACAGTTTCTAAAACTCCAAACTATCCCCGAATATTGTAAAACTAGTACGAACTACGATTACGAGAAGCACGGCAGGTGAGGTAGGTCATCACAAGGTAAACCATCTCCGTTTACCTCCGATACTAAAGATGCTGTTTAAGATTAGATAAATTGTTTGCGTTCAATGCCTATTAATCTTTCAACCGATCATCCAAACATCAGGAGTGCATGAAACTTTATTGAACGCTTATACGCCAGATGATTTTCATTTGATTTTATGAAAGGAAATGACGTACAACATATCAGTCGACAGGCTCTTGTCAACGCAGGATTGAGTACAGATTAATTCTGAAGCATATTGGAAGTTTTATCTAGCGTATCAATGACGCAATGACTTAATTGTCAGCGCTATTTCGGTGCTTATTAAAAATTCTAATTATTATTATAAATATTGTGATCAGCTAGTCGGGCCCATTGACGTAAGGCGATCAGGGCTCGATACTTTGAAGTCGGTACACCTGCAGTATTTACGTTGGCCTGGGACCAAGCGTGTGCCGTTATGACGTGTAAACATGATGAGACAGTTTGTTTTCCCTACTCACGCATTCGTGTACGGGTTCAAACGTCCACGTTGTATGTTGTTTTAATCGGTCCTTGACTTTTAAGGCATGTTTACGTTTTGTTAGGTCGGACTGCTAAGCGAGTAATAGTCGCACTATTTAAAACACTCCTCGACTGACACGCGTATTTTCGTAGTCGTTTATAGAGTTTGGTGTGAAAAGATGTTAATCATTGGTCGATAAATGTGTCTCCGGTAGATTGAGATCTAGGATTTTATTATCACTGACTGTAGTTTCTTTTTCCCTTTCTTTGTCTGAACAAGTGTATTTGTGATTTTAACACCAATATGTGCCTAGAGTGAAGCGTTTAAAAACAAAAGTAATGCGCTACTGATCTACTTCTACAAAAATGTATTTGAAAAGATAACATCCCTCAAGTTTTATGATCGCCGTAGTCTCAGTTCAATCCTACTTTAATATTATAAATGTGTAAGTTTGTGAAGATGTTTGGATGTTTGTTACTCAATCACGCGTAAACCGTTGAACAGATTTGGATGAAAATTGCCACATAGATAGACCATTTCCTGGATTAACCCATACGATACTTTTAATCCCGATATTCCCACGGGATCGAAACTTACGCGGGTGAAACCGCGGGGCGCTGCTAGTACATAATATAAATGTTTGTCCTTTTACCCAGTCACACTAAGAAAACATTGACGATAGACTGATTTATTTATATCCAAGCTTCGTTTAATCGTTTTTTAGAATTATTATATTGGAGGCTTCGATGACCGGATTGCGACGTTAAAAAAATGTCATTCCACGTTCAGCAGGGTAATTGCGTAACACACTATCAGTAGCAATGGGTTTCATTTTGACAGTTCAACAACATTCATTGCGTTATTTACGTTGTTCAGCAGACACATTTTTCGAACATATGGAGCAATGGATTAGCAATAAGCTTCATAATGATTCAAATTGAGAGTAATAGTGTGTTAGACAATTAGGGTGCTGATGTGCTTTTGTTTGTGACATCAAGGAGGGGAGTTACCGCCGCCATCCATGCTGCGCAACAAGATCATAATCAAGAACAAGAAGAAACATCATCACCATCACAAGAAAGATGACTCCATTGCTTCTGAGGAGAGCGAGCCTCGACCAGAAGTACCGCAGGGCAACGGAGATGTTTCCACCGCCACGGTAAGCTCAACTGTATTCTATGTAAGACTACCTTTTACCATGCATTTCTCCAGGATGAGAAGTATATGCCCATGTCATTCTCCGAACCATAAACTAAAGAGTATTCTGTCTATCTATGCAAAAAATCACGTCGATACGGTTTTCTCGGTCACTTTCGCCTTTATGGTAATACCTGTACATAGGGTTACCTATTTCGAAATTTAAAAAGTTTCGGTGAAAAGCCGGACATTTGCGAAAATTCGAGTTCGGTAATGTTTGTTTTTCACGTTTCTTTCTATAATACATTTGTTTTACTTTCCTAAAAAAACCCTATAATTATGTTGAAAAGTCCGAATAATTGGCAAGGCCGGGCGAAGTTCGGACGGGGGTCGAAAAGCTGGATATGTCCGGGAGGATGGTAGGTAACCCTACCTGGCAATCTATTAACAAGTAACAAACAAGAAAGTTTGCTTATAAAGCTTTTCAGTTCTGTAATCTTAATGATAAAATTGCGTTTTCCTTTACATTTTATAACGATATAATGTCACATCCTTTTCTAATCCATTATTAAAACGTAATTGCTATCAACATAAAAAGATCGCGTTATTTACTTAGCGTAAGCCAGATTTTGGCTGCGTATCAAATATATTTTAAATGTGAAAATCGTTTGCGTACTTTAAGATTAGAATAGTAGGTGCAGTATTTACTTGATTTTTCCTAACGATTTATTGAACTCATTAATTATATTTATGGTATAATCATAAAACATTTCCGTCCGTATCCTATTTAGTCGTTCGATTTATGAATTAGGGATCTATGAAATAAATATAAATGGTTTCTTTCCTGCTATTCCGATCTGCATAGGTAAAAACTAAAATAATGTAGGTAGGTATATGAGCGATTTCTCAATGTCGTTAAAGAGCGTCAGAAAACTAAAATTATCACCTGTCTCTTCGCTACTAAATTCTTTCGTGGATTGACGTAGAAAAAATATGTGAATGTGCATTATAGGTACCATAAGACATCTTGTACAGGGTTAAATTAAAATAGCTAGCTAAACTTTACGGACGTGATGGGTAGTCGATAACTAAACTTGGTAGTAACATTGCATTGGCGTTTTAGCTGTTATGATGTTTTTTACGAAATTTTGAATAAAAAAATAAAAAAAATAAAATAAACACAATAAAACATAAGAAAACATTTTTTCTCAACTAATTCAGCGTGGCTAAATAATACCTAACAGCTGCACAGGTCGATCGATCAGGTTAAGCTACGCTTGCCGTGGTTGGTCTGTGAATGGGTGTAGATGACCATCAGAGCCATGTTTACTGTCGGGTACAGCCCAACCCGACGCAAACTTTATGGCGGCTCTGAACACGAGGTGAGTTGTTGCGCAGAATTCATGTAACCGCGGGAGTGAGGGGTGGAGTACTGCGCAGTGAGTAGACCTTTTCAGAACCGCCATAAAGTTTGAAGCTCACCGTACTGTAAATGATTATATTATTTGTCGCCAGTTGACACGTCAGGGTTCGTCCGAATCTTCGGACTCGGAAAGCTCGTCGGGTGAAGAAGAAGCAGGCGGTGTCGACAGCGCGGTCGGCGAAGACGCGCGGGAGACACACGCCGGCGCAGAGATATCAGCCCTCGTCAACTATGTACAGCCAGTTCACTTCAGCTCCTTCGAGAACTCCGAGAGTGAGTTACACAACAGTCTGACGTAGCGTAGTTGGCTCTAGGCCTCCAAATATCCCCTTTTCTATCTATTATAGCGAGTTCGTGGCTGGTGAGCCGAAACTTCCCGCCTTAAAAATAGGTCAGAATTGTTTTCCCGTCTTTATATCTGCTAGGTTTCCGTCCCATCGGACTATGAGAGTGAGAGAAGAGAGAGTGCACCTGTGTCTGCGCACGCACTGGTGCACTGTAGTATCTCCCGCGCCGATGGCTAGTCTCCGCTGAGATTGGCCGTCGTGACATTCGGTTTGGAGGACGTTTATTACCTGCAAGGTTGACGTTAGGGGAAGCAGGACGAGAAGCGCTTCCCCCTTACGCCCGAGAGTGAGCAGCTTCTTCTTATTGCTATAAGTGTAGGTCGGGGAGGACGCCCGAGGACGCACGCGGCCGCAGAAATCTCTGCCATAGTCAACTACGTGCAACCTGTACACTTCAGCTCCTTCGAGAATAGCGACAGTTAGTATTACTTTTTTTTTTATTTGCATTTTTTGTTTCATGCTTCTTTTTTCAAATTGTGCAGTGTACAAGCGCATCTACTGAGCCCCAAACACTGGTTTGTCTACAACTTTTTAGCGTAAATTTGTCATCTTTCATCTTGTTCTGTCCTATCCCGAATCTATAAGGCAGTATCTCGAACGAAAATTACCGTAAAATTAATGGTTGATAATCAGCCAATCGCAGCAGTTTGCGCGCGCTCGACTATTGTCACATTAATTTTGCGATAATTTTCATTCGAGAAACTGGCCCTGAGCTACATGACTGAACTAAGTGTGATGTGTAGAAAAGAACCGTTTCTACGAGATGTCTTCGTTCGACGAGAAGCAAGCGACGACGCTGCTAAAGGAACGTCCCATCGAGTTCGTGAACTACAACAAGCACCAGCTGTCGCGCGTGTACCCGGCGGGGACGCGGTTCGACTCCTCAAACTTTATGCCGCAGGTAACAATTGCATACTTTGACACACATAAATAATTGCTCTATAAAAAGTCGAGAAAAAAAAAATATTGACTCTTACGCACCCTTGTCAGTTTTGTCAACATCACGTTTGTCGCCTAGATGATGAATTATATAATTTCTTTATTCACATTTAGCAATAATTGAAATGTTATAGCGTTTGTGACGTAAACATAAAAAGAGACTAGATTCTCCTACATACATTTCAATACACAATTGTTTGACCAAGTGCCATCAGTTACCATAAGCCGGTCGATTCTGTATAAATCTCACCATGAAAACCTAGGTGAAGTGAGTTGGTTTTTGCTAGGAATTGACACTATTGACAGCTCACTCCACGCTTACTTCACCTAAGTTTTCACGGTGAGATTTTTACAGAATAGCACCGCAGGGCCCTAATTCCCTATGACCACTCAATGGTTCCTTACTTCGAAACCAGGTCAACTCCTCAGCTAATCACGTTAACCTCGCGTTAATTTCGCGCGGATTTCTTAATTGTGTCATAGAGAATACTGCCCCAGGTGAGATACTGGTAAAACGCGAATCTATCACTTATAAAGAACAACACTAGAACATGACACTGTCTATTGGAGCATAAGTGTATCGATAATAGCCTTTTAGCTCGATTAATTTCCCGACCGCCGCTCGGTTCTCTAATGATATATATTACTAGGAAATAATCTATTTTTAGTGAGTTCCGACTATCAATATTCTTGTAATAACTCCATGTGTTCGACAGGTTTTCTGGAACGCCGGCTGCCAGTTAGTAGCTCTGAACTATCAAACGTTAGACTTGGCCATGCAGCTGAACTTAGGCACCTACGAGTACAACCGACGATGTGGGTATTTACTCAAGCCAGAGTTTATGCGAAGAAAGGTGAGTTGTTCAATTGTTTACAGAAAAATAACATAGCTTAAGATATAAATATCGGTGAATGGAGGTGATAGATGGAGGGCGAGGGAGAGGGAGAGGAAGGCCAAAGTAAGTATGGATGGATGGTGTGAGGGATGACATGAAAGAAAGAGTGAATGATAGCGTTACGGTTGACAGGGGAGAATGGAAGAAGAAAACATGTTGCGCCGACTCCAAGGGACAAGGTAAGGAAGAGGACGATGAGATACGAATATAGGTAATATTGATATCAATATCAAAAAACATCAGTCTTAGGGTCTAAACAGACGGACTGCATTTGAACTGCATGCCAGCTGCAACATATGCAGCTGACATAAGTAGGTTTCGAAGCAGTTAAGTCAACTGCATCCAAACTGCGATATTGCAGCTGAAATGCAGTCCGTCTGTTTAAACGTCCTTGCAATGAGGTAAAAGTTCGTTTGCCTTCAATTCAATTATTCCTTTTAATCGTGTTTGGAAAACATACACGTTGAGAATATTTACAAACATTTGTAAAACGAATACACAGTGTAAATAAAGTTGATTTACTTTTATAATTTGTTAAAACTTTAACACTAGTCTTTAAAACTAGTTTTAAATACGTTACAAGTAACGCGCTAGTTTTAATTACTACATGTGTCTCTCGTACATTCCCTCGCAACTAGTAAATAAACCAGACGCAGCAAGCGCCATTAAACAATATAAACAATTTGAACTTTATTACTCAGTAAATATACCACATTATCCCATTAACGTTTACTATTAAGTTAGCCTCTCGACTGTTTTATTGAGTGATTGTTATTAATGTTAGCCACCAGCATGGTTGGATTGGTGAATGAACCTTATGCATGCTGCCCAATCTTTTGGCAATGGTGCATTTGGTAAGAGTCCCGTCTGAATCAAAACAGACGGAAGTGTTTCAAACTCAAAGCATATATTTTAAATAAACCTTGTACAGGCACTTTTGAATTATCAAAATTAAATAGTCTGTCAGTTAGTCAGAAAGTTGTAGCTAGTTGTCCATTCCAAAACGTAGATCTCTATGGAGAAATGTTTGTTTCCATAGAATTTATAAATCTGTTTACATTTACGTTGTTTTTCCCGGAGACGTCATACGCGTCGCGCATTTACTTTATTAGGGGATTACCCATATTTGTTTCTAATGCGAATTCGACATTAGCGTTTACTGTCAATAAATTAATGGCCTCCCATGGTCTGTCTGTGTGCCCAATTGCATGCCAACCAATGGCTCCCACACTGAACTGCTTCAAGAATCGACTGGACAGACTAAATATCTCCAAGCTAAACGATACACACGCATCAGCTAATTAGCTGCTAGTGTGTCTAACCAAATAATAATACCCTTTTATTTGTCTACGCGTCATACAAAAAAATACATGTTGTTGGTATGTTTGATATTGATCAATTAAAAAAAACTGGCCAAGTGCGAGTCGGACTCGCACACGAAGGGTTCCGTACCACAAGGCAAAAACGCAGAAAAAAACACGTTTGTTGTATGGGAGCCCCCTTAAATATTTATTTTATTTTGTTTTTAGTATTTGTTGTCATAGTGGCAACAGAAATACATAATTTGTGGAAATTTCAACTGTCTAGCTATCGCGGTTCTTGAGATACAGCCTGGTGACAGACAGACGGACGGGCGGACAGCGAAGTCTTAGTAATAGGGTTCCGTTTTTACCCTTTGGGTACGGAACCCTAAAAAGAATTGTAAAAAATATGCCACCAGTGCCAGCACATTTTTTTTTCACGAGAAGGTCTTTATAAGTTTTTTACGACCTCCATGCAGGTGAAGTAGCGTGCAAAAGCTAGTAAATGTATAACAATAACATATCCTTTCCCCTTTCCAGGATCGTCGCCTCGATCCGTTCGCGGAGAGCACAGTAGACGGTATCATAGCTGGTACATTATCAGTGACCGTGTTATCTGGCCAGCTGCTGACGGACAAGCGGTGCGGCACCTACGTCGAAGTGGACATGTTCGGATTACCGGCCGATACTGTGCGCAAGAAGTTCCGCACCCGAGTCGCACCTAATAACGGCATCAATCCGGTGTATGGAGAGGAGCCATTTGTTTTTAAAAAGGTATGTTTCATCCTAGTTTAAAGTATAGGCCACACCGCCAGCTAACTTAGTTTAGGTTTATTCATTAACAATCTAGGTCTTTATATCGCAGATCCTACCGGCCGGTAAGTTGCACTAAGCTATCTCTTAGTTTATCGGAATGGTGGTATCGAACAACAAAGTCGCGATGACATTTCCGAAAATAGAGCATTTTCCGATGATTATTTGCATCAACGTGTGTATAATATCGGTCCTTGTTATATACAGTATGGCGTATTTAAAACGGTGGCAAATAAATCCAAATTATCCATGCTAAATTTCCAAGTAGTGAATTCGTTTTTTAATCAGTCTAACCCCACTGATAATAGTCATAAAGAACACTTTTTAGTTTTACTTTTTCCGCTAGGTAAAAATATCTATTGTCAAAGTATGTTTACAATTTTAGAGGTTTTCAGTTTACGTTAGTGACTCAATGGAGCGGGATATTCCTCAATGTACCTACGTATAATAATAATAATAATCCACTATAACCGGACCGTAATAATTACGTGTTAAAGTGAACGTAAGTAACTGAAATGACGACTGTAATTTAAACGTCATTCGCCCCGACGTGTTCTGTCGCTTACGCGCATAGTAATATTTGCAATTATGTGTGCAAACGTAACTACATTAACCAATCTATTTAGCATTACTCATGAGGTAGGTATAGTTAGATAAAGTAGGTTTTACATGTAATTTTCTCCTTTGAAATTTTTTGTACTCTGCGCTGACGCATAATGCAAAAGTTTATTAAACCAAGGGCTGATTGTTCAATAGTCAGATAACTTTTATCTGAGGAATAAATATTGCCCTGTTACTGGGTAATACCCTTTAGTAAGACTAATGGTCACACTTTCGGGCTTCGGCGGACCCGTAACGACTGTCGAAGATTCACGAATGACAGCCGGGACCAACGGCTTAACGTGCTTTCCGAGACACGGAGGCGTGTTAGTATGTAAAGATTGTCACCTATCCACAGACCAACCGCGGCAAGCGTAGCTTTACCTGATCGATCGATCGATCGTTATTACCCAAGTTTTCTTCAACTTACAGAAGGCCGGCTCCATACAGTGAGCGAAAACAGGCGCATGTACGGCGATCTCGTCGAATGCCCGTCGCGAGTGCGCTTGCACTAAATTTGTCTGCTCAACAAAGTAAATAACGCAATGTTGTTGAACTGTCAACATGAAAGCCATTGCTACCGTAACTCCGTCTCTCGATGTATGGAGGCGACCTTCTGTATGCATTTATTTTGTGGCACATTTGATGTCGGTATTCCGCGCATCTCTTTGACTCCCGCCACATGGGCCGTGTCAATGCGCGACTGATTGTTTACACGTCACTCCGCTGTGCGCCGGCGCCGACACAACGGCATTCAGATAGTTAGCTACTACAAACGCTCCACTGATTGACTTAACGACTGAGTGCAATTAGAATTGTTTGAAATCATCACACTAATTTGTGGTATAGGGATAATAAATCTAATAACACGTGTTGTGGTTCAATTAGATGTGAATTTATGCTTGTTTACATAGAGATCAGCTGAGCGCTTTTACAAGGTCAGTTTTTACTGTATTAAAAACGTTGATCTTTCATTATGAGTTTCCTCGCATGGGTGCGTACCACAAACAAATCTCGCAAAGGTATTTTTAAAGTTTTAAATCAACTATGGTTTATGTCGCCGTTAGCCGATTGGTACTCATCGTCAGTCAACTTGATTGCTACTAAGTTACTCTAGGAGAGCAGTGGTGGCCCAGTGGTATCGGCCGCGACTTACGAGTTGTAGGTCGTAGGTTCGAACCCAGACAGGCGCTTTACTTTGTGTAAATTATTTCATCACCACTGCTCTCAAGACGGTGAAGGAAAACATCGTGAGGAAACCGGAATGTCCTAGAACCAAACATTCGAAGTCATGTGACATCTACCAACCCGCACTGGGCCCGCGTGGTGGATTACGGCCCACTCCCTCTCACAGAGAGGAGGCCTGTGTCCCAGCAGTGGGAACATTATAGGCTGATTATGATTATGAAGTTACTCTAATTTTAATTAACTGATATTATAATTTAAAGAGGGTACTGCAATCAAATACATCAATCAACTCAGCCTATCGCAGTCCACTGTTGAACATAGGCTTCGCATCCAGTTGGTCCCAGCCACCTTTTTGAGGTCGTCTGTCCATCTTAGGGCCTGTGAGTGTGCACACCACGTTTTTAAACGCGCCGTTGACGCGCGTTTGTAGCGATACAGACGCGATACGCACGCGAATCAGATACTGGCAGGCACTGCTCTGTAGGATAAAAGCGCGCCGTCGACGCACGTTTCCAAAACGCGCGTCAACGGCGCGTTTAAAAAACGTGCTGTGCACAGGCCCTTAGCTTCAATCAAATGCATTCTCTTAATTCTTCTGTCGCATATTATGAAACGTCCTTTAAAGACTTCTAGTGATTTTAAAAGTATTGAATGTTCCTACGTGACTTGTAACATGATCTAAGGAAAAAAACAGCAATTAATGAAACAATAGTATAAATCCTACCAAAGTTAAATTACCTTGCAATTTATTTGCGAGACAAAATTAAACACGTACACCGTAATTCGATTTTTAACGCCAATTTAACAGGAACTATCTATCAATGACTTGGTTTTAGTAAAAAGCGAGTAATTGTGCGTTTCACAGGTGTTTGCACGGTACCGGCGCGCGGCGGTTCGGTTTTGTCGACAATGACTATTAACCTTGATTCGTTTCGTTTTTCCGCTGTTGGTTCTCAGTACAATAGAAAACCTTTTAAACACGGCGAGAGACAACGGATCGCGTATGTTTTCTATTGAAAAGTTCGTACGTAAAGGTCTTCGCTTTTGAGGCGTTCGTCATTCGATTAGCAAGTAGTCGCTTAAAATCGTCGAGGTTTATTTTTTAATGACTCATTGACATTTTTAGTTTTTCAATTTATTTTGATGCCTCAAAAGAAGCTTTTTGATTTAGAATAGTTTAGTTTTTAATAGATAATTTCTCTAAGAATAAATTAAGGATCACATTGATGAGTTCAGAAAAGCTTAGCGCATTCCAATAAAGATTTACACTGCTTGTCACCCCTTCGAATGTCAAGTTTCCTGTCCTTTTTGCCAAGATTTGGTAATTTAGTTGTGAGTGTATATTTAGAAAGCGGGTTTTAGACGACCAGCGGGGAAATTTCCGTATTTTTAAGAATTCGCATTCGAATTTATGTCTCAGTATGTCAAAAACACATCTAATTGACTTATATTTTTGACAATGATTGCCGCTGAGATGATTTAGCCCTTATGAGTTGGCGTCCTGTTGTTTGACGTAGCGGTGTATGTGTCGCAGGTGGTGCTGCCCGAGCTGGCCATGCTGCGCATCGCGGCGCACGAGGAGAGCGGGCGCCTGCTGGGCCACCGCGTGCTGCCCGTGCTGGGGCTGTGCCCCGGGTACCGCTCCGTCAACCTGCGCACCGAGCTGGGCCTGCCGCTGCCCGCCAGCCTGCTGCTGCTCGTCGTCGTCAAGGTAACGCGAACAGGAAAACGCACCCCACTCCTCCCCCCCCCACACACAGTCTTGAACGTTGGATGTCTTCTCTTTACTCCCACATCCCATGATTTTTTTAAATAGAATATAGATAATCCTTTGGAATATGTTCTGAAGGCCGAAATTAAGTGAGCAATCAATGTTTAATGCTCTTTATTTATTCTATGTTGTCCTTTCATTACTAATTTCTATCAATAAACAACAAGACCAGCTTGATAAGCTAGCTACTCCAAGCTAGTCTAGCTGAATTATCCGACGATAATATTATGTATCAAAAGAATTTGCAAATATTCATAATTTAAATCCCTTTTTAACCAGGATTACGTGCCAGACCGGCTGTCAGAACTAGCGGAGGCTTTGGCGAACCCGATCAAGTACCAGAGCGAGCTCGACAAGCGAGAGCACCAACTCGCCAAACTAACAGAAGACACCGACGTGCCCAGCGACACGCTGCCCTCCCGCCCCAAGCGCGCCTGCGACCCGCCCGAGCGAGACGACGCGCGCCGCACACACGTACACCCTGTACGTATACACGCATTACATACAGAGCGAGCGAGACTAGTGACGTCACACCGCCGTGCCCAGCGACACGCTGCCCTCCCGCCCCAAGCGCGCCTGCGACCCGCCCGAGCGAGACGACGCGCGCCGCACACACGTACACCCTGTACGTATACACGCATTACATACAGAGCGAGCGAGACTAGTGACGTCACACCGCCGTGCCCAGCGACACGCTGCCCTCCCGCCCCAAGCGCGCCTGCGACCCGCCCGAGCGAGACGACGCGCGCCGCACACACGTACACCCTGTACGTATACACGCATTACATACAGAGCGAGCGAGACTAGTGACGTCACACCGCCGTGCCCAGCGACACGCTGCCCTCCCGCCCCAAGCGCGCCTGCGACCCGCCCGAGCGAGACGACGCGCGCCGCACACACGTACACCCTGTACGTATACACGCATTACATACAGAGCGAGCGAGACTAGTGACGTCACACCGCCGTGCCCAGCGACACGCTGCCCTCCCGCCCCAAGCGCGCCTGCGACCCGCCCGAGCGAGACGACGCGCGCCGCACACACGTACACCCTGTACGTATACACGCATTACATACAGAGCGAGCGAGACTAGTGACGTCACACCGACGTGCCCAGCGACACGCTGCCCTCCCGCCCCAAGCGCGCCTGCGACCCGCCCGAGCGAGACGACGCGCGCCGCACACACGTACACCCTGTACGTATACACGCATTACATACAGAGCGAGCGA
Organism: Oligia fasciuncula; assembly: GCA_963082905.1. NCBI lineage: Eukaryota > Metazoa > Arthropoda > Insecta > Lepidoptera > Noctuidae > Oligia > Oligia fasciuncula. Next base: position 5,026,349 of record OY720395.1, on the reverse strand, counting down.
GACTAGTGACGTCACACCGACGTGCCCAGCGACACGCTGCCCTCCCGCCCCAAGCGCGCCTGCGACCCGCCCGAGCGAGACGACGCGCGCCGCACACACGTACACCCTGTACGTATACACGCATTACATACAGAGCGAGCGAGACTAGTGACGTCACACCGCCGTGCCCAGCGACACGCTGCCCTCCCGCCCCAAGCGCGCCTGCGACCCGCCCGAGCGAGACGACGCGCGCCGCACACACGTACACCCTGTACGTATACACGCATTACATACAGAGCGAGCGAGACTAGTGACGTCACACCGCCGTGCCCAGCGACACGCTGCCCTCCCGCCCCAAGCGCGCCTGCGACCCGCCCGAGCGAGACGACGCGCGCCGCACACACGTACACCCTGTACGTATACACGCATTACATACAGAGCGAGCGAGACTAGTGACGTCACACCGACGTGCCCAGCGACACGCTGCCCTCCCGCCCCAAGCGCGCCTGCGACCCGCCCGAGCGAGACGACGCGCGCCGCACACACGTACACCCTGTACGTATACACGCATTACATACAGAGCGAGCGAGACTAGTGACGTCACACCGACGTGCCCAGCGACACGCTGCCCTCCCGCCCCAAGCGCGCCTGCGACCCGCCCGAGCGAGACGACGCGCGCCGCACACACGTACACCCTGTACGTATACACGCATTACATACAGAGCGAGCGAGACTAGTGACGTCACACCGCCGTGCCCAGCGACACGCTGCCCTCCCGCCCCAAGCGCGCCTGCGACCCGCCCGAGCGAGACGACGCGCGCCGCACACACGTACACCCTGTACGTATACACGCATTACATACAGAGCGAGCGAGACTAGTGACGTCACACCGACGTGCCCAGCGACACGCTGCCCTCCCGCCCCAAGCGCGCCTGCGACCCGCCCGAGCGAGACGACGCGCGCCGCACACACGTACACCCTGTACGTATACACGCATTACATACAGAGCGAGCGAGACTAGTGACGTCACACCGACGTGCCCAGCGACACGCTGCCCTCCCGCCCCAAGCGCGCCTGCGACCCGCCCGAGCGAGACGACGCGCGCCGCACACACGTACACCCTGTACGTATACACGCATTACATACAGAGCGAGCGAGACTAGTGACGTCACACCGACGTGCCCAGCGACACGCTGCCCTCCCGCCCCAAGCGCGCCTGCGACCCGCCCGAGCGAGACGACGCGCGCCGCACACACGTACACCCTGTACGTATACACGCATTACATACAGAGCGAGCGAGACTAGTGACGTCACACCGCCGTGCCCAGCGACACGCTGCCCTCCCGCCCCAAGCGCGCCTGCGACCCGCCCGAGCGAGACGACGCGCGCCGCACACACGTACACCCTGTACGTATACACGCATTACATACAGAGCGAGCGAGACTAGTGACGTCACACCGCCGTGCCCAGCGACACGCTGCCCTCCCGCCCCAAGCGCGCCTGCGACCCGCCCGAGCGAGACGACGCGCGCCGCACACACGTACACCCTGTACGTATACACGCATTACATACAGAGCGAGCGAGACTAGTGACGTCACACCGCCGTGCCCAGCGACACGCTGCCCTCCCGCCCCAAGTCCCATCAAAACCTCTTTAGGGCCGGACTCACTTAACATTGTTTCACTTAATCCGCAGATTAAACTAGAAGAGGCGCCAGACGGCAGTCCGTCAAAGGAAGCTGTGATGGAGACCAAGAAATTCATCGAGACCGAGAGCATACCTTCACCGCTACCTCCCAACAACGGTGAGAATCAATCTACATGTAATGACATTCACAATATTATCATCATTATGAAGTATGAAAGGTAACCTAATTGTTATTTGTTCTCTGTGCTTCGAAAACAATTCGAGAGCAGATCTCTCGATTTTGTTTGTATTATTTTGATAAACTCATGAAACGATGAAAGGTGTCCTTGACTTAATTTCAATAGGTCACACACAATTCGTTCACACTATGTCTGTTATTGTCGTACTACTTTTGACAATACTCTTTTATTTTTCTCATTAAATTAAAACTTCACTAAGATTTAAATTACCTAAGCCCACGTTCGCACGGTCGTAAAAATATCGCGGAGAGATTTTTATCGCGTACTGGATTTTCAACTCTCGGTGTTGAGCCGAGCATGGAGAATCCAATAGAGCGCATCCCAGCGCGTCAAGAAACACACTGTTGGATTTTCAACTCTAGGCGCTAAGCAGTGCGCTTAAAATCCAGTGTGCGAAAAAACATCGGTGGTGGAAAAACGCGCCTGTGCATACTTTAATTGTGATGTTGGTCTTAAAGAAAAATAGACCTTATCGTTTTATGACGAAATGACAATCAAACTTAGGGTGGTAAAGCAAATACGAGGTCGAATATAAATACTAGGATAAAAAAAAAACACTTTATTTAGTAAACAGAAAGATTCAACGTCATAAGACTATACAGCGTGAAATTTTACTGGTTGTTTTCCCGCTGCAGAACGATTTGTACTCAGTAGTGATACCGATTCATAGAGTTAATTTTTTTTTTTCAAATAATTATAAAAATATGATCTCAACTCGAAAGCGTGAGAATCAATAGTAACTCACGTGCGCCCGCCCGCTACCTACCATCTTTGCAGGTAGCAGGACGACCACGCGCAGTCGTCCGTTTGCGTTGTAGCTATTCTATTGGTTCGAGATCGCGTTCGAGTTTTGTTTTTCACAAATTGTAAATCTGCCATTTTTTAATACTTTATTTTTTTATAAATCGATTGTACTATCAAGACAAAATCATTTCGCTTCGGGAAAACAACCATTAAAATTTCACTCTATATAACGTCTTTCGCCACTCATAGTTATAAAACACAATTTGAAACTCAATTTATTTTTTAGACGCAGACGTTAAAACGAATGGTACGTCGGACGAGTCTTTAGCAGAAACGCTCGAGACCCTGCTATCAATGAAGGTGGTTCGCGAGAAACAGTCGGAGCTCGCGAGGAAACTAGACGCGCTCCGACGCAAGTACGACAAAGAAAAGAAACCACCTACATCCAAGTTCTACGTCAGCAATAAACTAGTTAAAAGACTGTCCTCTAAAAATATGTAAGTATTGATTGTTTGAGATTATAATTCTGTAAATACATATTTGTTACGACCGCGAATCATATTTTAATCAACGTACAACTTAATACTGACCGTCAAATTGCAAAAAACGCACGAAAAACGAAGAAAATGCGAATGACGACGACGAAAGAAAAGACGAAAGAAAAGACGACGACGACGTAAGAAAATTTGAATTTCGCGGGCCACCTTAGCGCTTCCCCCTTAATATCCAACGAATAAATGTCTTTCCTTTTTTGGTTCTTTCTTAAGGGGTGATCGTACTCATCATTATGAACAAGTTTTACTAAAGGACCCAAGATGAAATCGCGAAATAAATAATCTGTTGTTTCCTACATTTATGCTCGCATAACTCGTCAAAATGTACTAAACAGCTGTTTTTTTTTTTGCGATCTCTAGTTTGGTTCCATAGTAAAAGTAGTTAATTGTTTTTGGTTGTCCCGCAGGAGCGGCGAGGCCGTGGCGGGCGCGGAGGGCGCGGGCGGCTCGGCGCTGGCGCTGGAGCGCGAGCTGCGCCTCAAGTGTCACCACGCCGTGTACGCGGCGCTGGAGAAGCACGTGCGGGACGACCAGCACCAGCAGATGAAGGCGCTGTCCGTACGTACACGAGCGACACTCTTTCGTATCTCCCACAGTTTTCAGATTCTTTTATCGAGTCACGACAAGTAATATCTTTTGAAGCTACGACACTCGGCAAAACTATATTTCATTACTTGATAACAAAAAATTCACTTCAATAAAGCATGAGAGATTTAGTGAGAGAGAGCATATTTCTTTTGAACGAAGCCTAAATGTGACGCGACCTTGAAATTTCAATATCAATATTCTCATCTTCGAATCGCCGCCTAAGAAGTTTCACGATCCTCAGTAATGAGGGCCCAATTCCTCATTACTGAGGATCGTGGTCACTTACCTGAACCCCTTTAAGCGGACAATCTGCCGCTGATCCGACTTCGGTCCTAAGTTGCCATCACCACCTGCTGAAATTTGTTTAAAGATGTAGCTTCTTTCACTTTGTGAAACCATCGTATTAGCGACCGGCCTTGTATTGTTAAATAAACTATTAAAAATAAGTAATTCACGCTATAATTTGTTTCCAGGATTTGGTAAAAGCGCAGAAGAAGGAAATTCTGAACAGGCTGGCGAACTCGCGAAAGGAAGACGTTAAGGCGTTAGTCAAGAAGACCAACAAGGATAAAGACGAGATCAATAGAATAAAGCGAGAGATACATTCGCAGGTAATTTATCTACCAATGCTTATTTTCCTGTTCAACAATATTCTAATTGAACTGTGCTTGTACAGTCGACGTTGATTGTTTTACCACCCTTCGGTTGAATATCCCAAGCACGTCATAAAACGTCAAACATAAACGTTTTGTGGTAGAGTAATTTTATTCTAGGTGCACCGTCTTCACATATATGTATTTTTTTTTGCTAGCCTATGCTGTCCCACTGCTGGGCAAAGGCCTCCCCCAAATCCTTCCAGGAACTCTTTTCCCGCGCTACCTCGACCCAGCCCTCCCGGTATGCGTCCAGGTCATCTCGTCATCTCTTTCTGGGCCGGCCGCGGCGGCGCCGTCCATCTTCAGGCACCCATTGTGTGGAGATTTTTGCCCAGCGGTCATCGTGCATACGGCTGATGTGACGCCCAGTCCCACTTGAGCCTGGCAGCCTTCTTTCCTACATCCAGTATGCCCGTTTTGGAACGCAGCGTGGTGTTCCGAATTTTGTCCTGTCTTTTAACACCCAGAATGCTGCGTTCCATCGCTCTTTGGCAAACTCCAAGGCGGAACTTTTGCGACTGGTCTGAGCACGTAGGTTAGGACGGGCAGGATACACATGTCGATGAGTTTGCGCTTCAGGGAGATCGGTAGATCACTCGATAGATCACATAATTAAAATATGTTTTTTTTTGTTGTCGGCTTACATTGTGTCCCACTGCTGGGCAAAGGCCTCCCCTTGTTTCCTCCAAACCTCCCTATCTTGTACGATCTCTGGCCATGAATGTATACAAAATATTCAAAAACTTTCTAATGGAGTAACGGTGGAGTTTCTTGCCCATTCGTCTCCATACGAAACTACCGTTTGGACGGGGCGACTAGAGTCGATTAATTTTTTTCTAAATTTGTACGTTCAAAAGTGCCTTTTTAGTGCCTATTTGAACGACAGTAACTTTGACTTTGACTTTGTCAAGGTCTATGCTTTGCTTTAGGACCAATGTGACCGTTATTGTGCATACATAGGAGCGGCACGTGTCGGCGGTTGCCGGCGACAACATGCCGCTCGTGTATTTGAGCTCCGTACTCTAATGTGTCGACGACTGCAGTTGCCTCTGTCGTCGACGCGTGTCGCTCGTCTGTACGAGCACTTAGATTGTTGAAATTTTAGCGAAGTTTCAAGTTATGGTCGAAAGTGGTAAATAGGCAATTATGAGGTCGATTATACAGTTAAAACAGTGTAATTCGAGGTTTAGTACTCAATAGATTGTTAATTTGGAAATTAATTTCGGGGGATTATAATTTATTTCTTTATTTCCAACTTACTCTGTTATTATGTGTGATAGTGTACTTATCTAAACTCTTATCCTAACTTATTATAATTAAAGGACATCATTCAGGTTTCTATAATTTTGTGTCCAAAAATTTTAGTTTCACAATTTTCTTTTGGGAAATAACTCCCTTAACATTTTTACTATTACAATAAAGGTATACCCTTCCGCTGATATTTAAGTTTGAAAATTTAATTAATATATTTTGGGCATTACATAAATGTTTAAAACGAAAAACAACTTAGGTCCCTCATCATCATCCATCATTATTTCAGCCGGAAGATGCTTGGGGGAGGCCTATGTCCACATAGGCCTCCCCCAAGCAGTATATGATAGCGTGGATAAAACCAAGGCAGGCTGGCCCCATTAATTTAACCGATATAACCTGGGGAAGGTCGCGGGTATCGGCTAGATGAGAGAAGGACAAGACTTGGCATTGTGGCGATGCCTAAGGGGGGTCCAAGTTCAGCAGTGAACGTCTTTCAGCTTGTTTTCCGAGATGTTTTATAAAGCTAGTTTGTGTAGTCGGTGGAACGTGGCGTAGCGGAGTGCTGCCGGCTGGAACAGAAGTACGCGACGCAGCGCGAGCAGCTCGCGCGCACGCACGACCGTCTGCTGCAGCTGCTGCTCAAGCAACGAGACGCGGTACTTATACTTTGTATTGTATAATAATAGCTGTAACCTATTTTACAACCAATCAATAGCAAGAAAAAACAATTGCTGTTCTATTCATTTTGACCGCAAAGGTTTTTTTTAATACCTGTCAAACAATTTCAACAACCCCCTTCGGGTTCAGAATCATGTATTGAATACATGGTAACGGGTAGCCCGTAGGTGTCCCTGGTACGCCGTATATAAATAAATATAGTTGTAAGCCGCAAGTCTTATCACATCAGCGAGCTTTACGGCAAACCAACAAGGCCGCATTTATCAAGTACTGTTCCCCGGTGCAGGAGCTGGTGGAGCTGGAGCGCATGTGCGGCGGCGCGCCGGAGGGCTAGGGCGCACGCTGACGCCTCGCTCGGCTGCTCTCGGCTGCGTTCGGGTGCGCTCGGCAGCGCTCGGATGCCCTCGCCCATTCTCGGCCTCTCGGCCGCCTCTCTCGTCGGAGTTCATTTTCATTTAGAAATCTGTGATATTATCGCCTAAGGAGCAAACCGTACGGCCGGCGCTCGTATCGTCTCCGGATCGTGAGTCTCGACAGTATTGTTCTCTACGTTTGCAATCTCATAGTTTTAGTTGTCCCGCGCGAGTGTTCCGCGGCTCGCCTGTCTTCTCCCGCGAATATTTCTCGATTAACGTTAAGATTGTCCTCGTATTGTACCTATTTTTATCATAAGAAGTGTGTCTTGGGAATCTTTGTATTACTGCATTTAATTGAATTAGTCGATAGCGGTTTTGCATGATTAACGCTTTTACGACGTCCTAGTCATCGCGCGCGGCACGCGAGTGCGTGGGACGCGTGCGCGCACTGGTGACGTCACGCGTGCGCGCACTGGTGACGTCACGCGGCCCGCTCGCGCGTCTGCCGCGTTAACTTTATACATATCTAATGCACAACATGCTGGATTTTCAGTGGGTAATTTATCTCGTACCTAATTATTTCGTACAATCTCACTAATAGATCTTCCTTTATATACATGTCTGTAGATGTAGCTATTAATTATTAATTCCGTATATTGTAAAAGTAAATTATTATGAAATTGATTCTTATGATGGTTATTCCAATATTTTCTGGTTAGTGAACGCGTTTCGAGCGAAGAGTTTAAATTTATTTATTTGTAATATTCAAAGTACTTGGGAGTTGATTTATTGGAATTGCAATAAATTTTTTGTAATGCACTCGTTACAAATTAGGTACGAACATAATACTTCACGTGCGTTTTACTGATTGTCACAACATATTAATATATTAACGTGGGTTTATTATAGCATCTGTGTAGTATTTATGAGTATCGTGTAATATTATATTATGTATAATAGCTTTCTTTGCATCGTTTAATCGTACTAACAGATGTCAGTAACAGTAGGTTGTAGATTAACATTCCATTTTTCGCTTAGTCATTAAAACGCCAATAATGTTTAGGTATTAGTAATAATGGGCCATTGCACTGATTATCCGATCTAGTGGGGAAACTCCAAATATATTTAGTCAGTCACGAAAGACAAGCTTCAAACACTACTTACTGATAGACAATACAACCGTAGACTATAGAATAGTATAACAGTAGTTGACAAGCGACCCCAAGGTAGAAATAGTCGATATTACAACAACCAAATGGAATTTGTGCAAGCCTTATGTGGTCGAATTTTGATACAAGATCCTCCTCTAATACGACGAAAGTATTAAATAAAACGTTTGGCACTTAAGTCACTTTCATTCCGATAATTTTAAAGAGTTATGTGCCAATAGCAACACCATCTAAGATATATAAGTTACAATTCACTGCCAATAATATTACCAGAGGCTTGTGTCTTGTAGAATAATTGCAGCCTTAGACAAGCGTCTCCAGTAGATATTAGCAACGAGCGATCGGTTCCACAGATCTTATCTACTTCAAATCGTATAGTTAAGGGAATAAACATAAAAACACATTTCAAGTACAGACGCCAGCACATCAAGTTACTACAATCTGTCAGATTTCTTTATTAGATTTTCGACTTTATTGCTAAAGCATAAGGTTCAGGGTTGATTGGGAAAATCTGACAGTTTCGGGTAGGTTGACCTGCTGGCGTCTGTACATAGAAAACTTCTTAAAACGCAGTTTAAATAGAATGTTTCGTTAAAGAAGTCTTCACTTTGTTTCGAACAATATCGTTCATTTGCGAGAAGCTAGACTTAGACAAAAATATTAGTCTTTTTGAAAAACAGCAATTTTCGGGTTTGAGGATTGAAAAGTTTAAAACAGCGGTAAGAGTGGGACGAAGCATAAAGCCTTTCTAGCTCCCTAATTTATAGGTTCCGTAATGTCGTTTTTGTAGCAAAAAGAATAAAATTGTCGCGTTCACCTCATCATCTGCCTAGCCTTTTCCCAACAATGTTGGGGTCGGCTTCCAGTCTAACCGATTACAGCTGAATACCAGTATTTTACATGGAGCGATTGCCTATCTGACCTCCACAACCCTGTTAATGGGTAATACGATACCCCTTGGTAAGACTGGTTATCAGACTACCCGTAACGACTGTCAAAGATCCACGAATGACAGCCGGGACCAAAAGCTTAACATGCTTTCCGAGGCACGGAGGGGTCTCGGTATGTAAAGATGGTCACCCATGCACAGGCCAACCGCGGCAAGCGTAGCTTAACCTGATCGATCGACTTGTGCGGCTGTTATCATTTAACCACGGGCCCCTCTGTCGCGTTCACCTGTATCTCAAAATTGCTGATTTTTTTAGCTCAGTAACCTTCTGGCCAATGTGCGATATATCTGTATAGAAATACTTCCAATAGTTAACAAACCACGTGGCTTCTTTAGAGGAACAATATGTAATATTACGGGTTTATTTTATAAAATAATAGAGTGAGTTATATTTCAATGGTGCTTTCTCATAGGCTCAAAGTACTTAATGTTACTGAATTTTACCACGTATGGTAGTGAGTAAGATTTTTATTCGTCACAATTTGTTTCGTTTAAAGAATAGATTAGATACAATATCATAGCGATACTTTTCATTAATATTGTTCTCCCCTGTAGTGGTTTATAGTGAATTTCATTTTTGCGAGTCGAATTGATCAATAATTACCAGCAATAATATAGTATAAAATAGTATTTACATCCGTCTCCTCTGAACGAAACTTGCAATAAATAATGTTAAATGATATTCACTACTTTACATAGATTTAAGGCAAGTGTTCATTTGGATACATTTTCTTTGAAAGTTATAATGAACTTCGGAACTTTAAAACACTTCTTGATTATATTTGCTTCATCAAGATTTCTAAGTGTATTATTGTTTTGTTCGAATACGTTGAACAAACGAAAAGTATCCAAAATGAGCATTTGATGTAACTAAATAGTGCAATATTAACTTATGACTCGGCTGTCGCTAAAAATACTGACTTATGCACTCTCCGTACCGTTTATGTGGGTTATAGTAGTTGCCAAAATGTAGGTAAATTCGTTTAGATTTAAAGCTACGGCAATACGGTGTACAGTTGTCTTAGTCGATTCTCGATTCTAGACGGTTAATCGATAGTAAGGTTTCACTCTTGACCTATCGTACTTGCCTTGTCATACATTTTTAAAGTGCATCTTGCCATGGGCGGATTTCTAAGATTTGAAACAAGAACACTGTCGACCTATTCTGTAAAAAAATTACTGAAAACTTTGTTGACGTGAGCTTGAAAAGAGCTGTCATTCCACCTCATGCTAGGATTGACGCTATTAACAGCTCAGTTCAAGCTCGCTTCACCTTAGTTTTCAAGGTGAGATTTTTAAACATGGGACCGGCTGGCCATTCTTCCGCAGCTACTTAGATATACTTGATCTTACAGCCGTTCGGTTGTTTTCCTTTACTTTTGAGGTTAATAATTTATATATAATTATCGCGTCTATGGTACGATGCTCTCAATATGTTTTTTACTCGCCGTTAGTCAGCGAGATAAGAAGAGTGGCCATTATTTTTATTGTATTTATCAAAATGTTTTCTTGTACAAAAACCTAGTTATCGTATAAGTGCCATGAATATAATGATTTCTTGGTCCCACATATTTATTAACTTTTAAATCTACTTTACAATACATTTATTATCGTTAAAATTAAACTTTAGAGACCGTTGGGATTATTTGTGACATGTTATTTATCATGAATAGATTAGAAATACTGCAGAAGCATTTTAACGTCAGTTCTAACACAATATTACTCTAAAGCAGGTAAAAATTGTGTTTTGTAGTCCTTAAAAAGACGTCACAAATAATTCTAATTTAACAAAGAAAGTAAAACATGGAAACAGGGAACCTCTGAATATCTCTTGTCTATAGTTATCGATCTGTCTTTGCTATGTATGTATTTGACACAATAGTTGATAAATTTATTAAGTATAGAGGTGTGTGAGGTAATATCAATGTGTTTAGATTTAATAATAGTAATTATAATGGGTTTAATAAATATTTCCATCGGAAACTTGTGATGATTAGGTTTGTAACGTTTAGGCACTTCCCTGGCAGCACTGAGATGGATGGCTGAGTGCGCGGTAGCTCGGAATAGTATTCGTTTAGATTGACACGACCTGATGAGCTTAATATGCGGTATTAAATCGCCCTGTATGAATAAACTGGTACGTTAAAATGCACAAATGAGAAATTCTACACTTCGTAAGTTGAATCTGTAGTTTAGTCAGTGGTAAATACAAAATCTATTTGTTTTTAGGTCTCGGCATTAGGCACATGAAGGGATAACTTAGGAACGATCTTACCACACATTAAGTCTACAATAAGGGATAATTATAGTCGCTCTAGATGTGGAAAGTATCACAATATTATGTTGTACGTGTGTGAGTGGGCACTGACGCGGCTTTAGTAAGTGGCCTTTCTTGTTCGTAGTGGGGACGCAGTATCCCCACTGTGCGGTCGCGAGGTACTACTCCGGGGACTCCCCAACACGCACAGTGGGGATGACGCAACAGTCTGACGAATGATTGAGGTTTTGGCGGTAATTTGAATTTATCAGCTCGATTTTAACGTTCTCCCGACGTCCACAACTAAAATTTAATAAGTATATCTCTTCTAATGACCCGTTTTTGGCATTGTTATCCCCGTTCGTTGATACAAATGATTGAATTAGATAGTAGATAGAATAATATCAGTGTAACGAGTAGATATACGGATGTTTAAAGTAAAACACGACTTGTTCTTGCCTTGTGTAATTAAATTATTGTCATAAGATGTAGGTCACGTCTGTTCTGTATTAGAACCACAGCAGCTTTGCACTTGTAATGTCTTTCATTTCACAAGAAGGCCTAAGCTTTTCTTCAGTTTTGGACTCTTTAAGATTATTCTAAATGGTTCATGTATTTTTCTATTTGTCTTGTATTTGCCTTTGTGAAGTCTCTGAACTCTCTAAACTCGGGTACAATGATTGCCCCAAAATTGCCCCAATATTTTTATATAACATATTTATTGGCTATCTAAGGATATATTAATATATTTTATTCTAAATTATATTATCAACCCTGCTTATAATATTTATTTGTGTATTCTATCGCTGTGGTCTCCGTGTTTGGCTACATTATAATATTAATACATTATTAAAAGTTCGTGTGATTCTGCCAACTAGATGTTAAGAGTTATCTCGTAGTGTTTAATTGTAATCCGACTGCAGCTTCGATAGCGTGATACTGATGTATGGCGGAGAGGTTTCTTCGTACCATTCTATTAGGTGGGTGTTAGGATAAACTATAATAGTCCCTAAGTGAAACTCGTATACTTGTTACATTTTATATTGACTATTTATTTAAAAGAGTTATCTGATTATGTATATTCTAATATTTATATTTCTAGACTATTCTATTATCATAATATTACGAGTGGAGTGAGATCGTAAGCTAAGCTGCGATGAAATATACAAAGACTTTCTGTATTTAATCTGCATTGGTCTTGCTTTTGCGGTTTATATTATTAGCGAGCAATCTGTTGGGAGCCCCAAAGCCCTCTGGAGTACAGACACGGAGTGCAGACTCGGGGCGACGACTTACTGTCAGAGTCCCTGTAGTGTGGCGAGCATAGTATGAGCCGCCATCTTGTGTGTGCGCGTGGTGATTCCATAGTAGCGAGTCGTCTCCCTGCCGTGGTCTCCTCTGCGCCTGTCACTGACTAGTTTTGTTCAATTGATGTATTCTTCAATTGCTTCGACATAATCAATAAGATACGTTATTAAACTTGTTTGCTCATACTTTCTACTGAATCTACTCTCATTGATCCTTCCTGCTTATGGCTTCTATATGTTATAGGTTTTCGATGTTATACATTGTCGATTTTTCGAAAAGTTTACATAGTTCACGTACTCACAGTTGCTGCGTATCTTTTTGTATCGACTATTTATTCTACGTAACTATACAAGACTCAATATTAACTGTCTTCTTGTTTTGGCTTATTCTTCCATATTTTTATGCAGATGTCAGACTAACCTATATTTTTCAAACCAATTTTAGAATCTATATTTTTGATGTTGTTTCCTACATATTTACAAATTTTAATTATGTCTACTATAAATCTAGATTATGTAACAACTCTTGAATCGCGTTATGGGGTCATGCCGTTGAAAAATGTAATATACTTACCTAACTAGTTACTAAGAATAGGTATGTTCTATGACTCCGCTTGAAATGTTTTGTACAACGACCGGTGAACCATCTGACAAAGTCTTGGGCGATACGTTCAGATAATTTATTTACCAATTGTATTTCATATGAGGCACGCATGTTGGCGACAAACAACAATGTAACAAAAGCCACTCTCGCGCTGCGACATGTAAGAAAAATAGAAGAATGAAGGCGGAAACACACTTATTGCAACAACACGTTACGCGACATCAATTAAGCTTACTCATTGACCACATTTTTCCTCTCGTTGAGCTAGTTTCGTCTTTTGACCAATAAGTAAGCGTGGGATGGCTTCGGGTGTTACAAGTGTGCTGCGGCCTTTATGATTCGCAGTATGTATACTTTGTTGCTCTTTGTACGCAGCTGTGATTGAAGGATTAAATCGGAGTTAAGTCTCACAGCAGCAGTTTCAATCTATTTTTTTAACACTAGTTACACCAATCAGTACCTTTCTCACTACCTGTACGTATGATTTTGTTTAAGATTTTGGCAGATGGGGTACGGCTACAAATACGTCGACATCGTTATTTTATTGTGGCTAATAAGTATTTTCAGGGAGTGATTAATGGTCCGACTTTGTTACCACTTCTTGCCACTTTATGACTTTGTGCAAATGCATAGATAGACAACAAAGTCCGACGGCTTGTTATTTTATTTCTAATTATCAGACTACCATTACAAGTTGCGTGTTGTTGGAGTTGTAGCACTCCTTGTGTTATCCAGGGCCACTTAAATGTACACACTGTATTAGCACACACTCATAGTGTGGAACAAAACATAAGGCTTCTAAGATCATAATTGCATGCCGCGGACTGTGTCCAAAAACAAAGCAAGTATCTCCCATCTGCATCTCAAACATTGCTTATTTTTGGGGAAAAATGTATTTCCACCCTCACAAGCAGAAATAAAAATAGTTTGCTACTTTTAGTATTGGTAAAAAAATGTCGAAACTACATTATTTAATAGTTTTTTTTTTGAACACGAGGCAGCAGAAACGGTATAGCCTCGAATTAGCGCCTTATGGTTTGTTCAGCATTCTGAGCACAAACATTGTCAAGCGGAGTAGAGTCAAGTGGTCGGCACATTTCTTATGATCTACTTAATAAGCGTCATTAGCGACGGGTTGTGAATATTATGAGAGGTAGATGTAATTGTTCGACATTCGGAGCTGCAGTGGGTGACTGTTTAGAGCCCTGTCTCACTTCCCGTAGAGAGCCGTCTGCCAGGCCCGGGTGGTTCAACATCGCTGCGTTATCGATCGGTCGATATGGCATTACAAATATTGTTCATAATTTTTCAACGTTTCAGACACACTCAGTCCAGTCGTCTCGTATCCAGCGGTGCGATTCTGTAAAAATCTCACCGTGACAACTTAGGTGAAGTAAGCGTGGAGTGAGCTGTCAATAGTATCAATTCCTAGCAAAAGCAAACTCACTTCACCTAAGTTTTCACGGTGAAATTTTAACAGAATCGACCGGCTGTATCCCTTTACATTTTAGTTTAAAACTTCTATGGTGTATTCAAATTCCACCAGGTTCGGAATAACTCTATTGATTACTTCTACGTTATGTTCACAATAATTTTTAATGCAATATTTAAATCAATCAAATAACGTACAGCGAAATTTTGGAAATGTATAAATGCATCATTTAAGTAATAATACTATTGCTTGATTGGAATGTAACAAAAGGTCGGACCGACATTTCGTTTATAATAAAAAGCTCATTAAATTACTAATTTTATTTCATTATAGCATGCTATAGCATTTTATAATAATTACGAGTTTAGTTTTAATTAAGTTATAATTGAGTCACTTTTATGGACATATTCCTAGAATTGTTTGTTTTAGGATAAGTTGATTTTGCCGATATGTCAACAGTACCACTTTGTGTTATCGTTTCCTTATCAATTTCAAGAAAACATGACTCCTGTCATCAATAAAGGGTCAAATAAAATTAGCTAGCTATACTTTGCAGACGTGATGGCTATGGATATCTAAACACGATATAATAAAAATAAAGATATTTGATGTTTTTTTTCTTTGGGGTGAATGATCGCTGGTAGTGTTTTTACTCGAAGTAAATCTGTTTTGTCGTTTTTAGATATCGACTAGCTTCTGCCCGCGGCTTCACCCGCGTAAATGTCGATCCCGTGGGAATATCGGGATAAAAAGCCTATATCCAAGGTGTCGCTACCTCCATACAAAGTTTTATCAAAATTGGTCCAGCCATTTGAGCGTGAAGAAGTAGCAAACATATAAACACACACACTCACAAACTTTCGCCTTTATAATATTAGTGTGATACAATCACGTCTGTTAAATATATACACAAAAAATACAGATTTATTTAACTGATATTTCAATTAAATACTGGGGTCGATGACTCCACAAAAAAACATCAAATTAATTTATTTTTGTTTTATCCTGTTTAGATATCGATAGTTCGATACTCATCACATCTGAGAAGTTTCTCTAGCTAATTAAATTTGAGCTGGTAGGTCGGTAGCTACGGTATTTCAAAACTAAAGTCTTTACATTCGGGATAAAACGATGCTTTTGTGTGAAAAATGTGATTTTAAATAAGTACCTATATAATTTTAATTCTTTGATGGTTTTAATATTCGAGTTTCGAAATTCAGTCAAACGGGGTGAATAGGGATGCAGGGGTGAATCGGGACGAAACTTTAAAAGCGATTTTAACATTGAAATAATATAGTTTGTTGCCAAAAAGGTGTCTAATGTGTTTATTGTATTATAATTAACGATTAAGTGTCCTTTTCGGCAACAAACTGTATTATTTCAATGCTAAAATCCATTTTAAAGTTTCGTCCCGATTCACCCCTGCATCCCTATTCACCCCGTTTGACGGTTATTTAAAATTGTCGCTGGAGCCTTGTCAATTTAAAGATGAGACACAAGTATTGATCTGCTATTCGAAATATTTAAGACAGTTAATTGTAAAATAGTATGTGTTTTAATTATATTGTTTAATTTAACGACATTATTTTTTTTTTCAAATGTTTAATTTTAATATAACCGACTGAAAAGTGTCGCGGGCATTTTTAAGGTAACTATAGGAAATGTTTTGTGCGCATCATTTGTATATTTATGAGGAATGTTTAAAAGGATGTTGGTGTTGTTAATTTTTGTTTGTTGATTTAATATTTTTCTAGATTTTAGTCGCACTTATTGAATCTTAGCAAAGATCTGTCTGTAGAAAGTTTAACGATTTGGTGTGTTAATTTTGTGCCAGAAAATGATATCAATAAAGTTTATTTTTTAAGGCGTGTGTTTAACGATGTGGTTTTGATCCAAAAGTTTTGTGATGGTATCAATTTAGTGTGATAATAATGATTACTGTTTAGTTTTCGGTATTGATATTGTTCTACCACTTTGTTTTACACAGACCTAAGTCCCGTTTTCGTAGTTATTTATTATAGATTTTATTTGGAACGTTGTCAGCTGTTTGCAATTAAGCAATAGATTACTTAGGAATTGTGTGTCATAAAATTAAAGTAAATGGGTAAAAACTGATGTTACATTCAAACGGCATAAGATGCTTCGTACAAAACTAGTTTCGTGAGCCAAAGTACGTGACCGTTAATTATTAAGTGAATTAAGAATTCGAGGACTCTATTAACTGTGGCACATGCAGTAGCCATGCTTGCATGTTTGGGTTCTGGTGAATCGTGACCTTATCATCATTGATTTGTTACAATCAGTTATAACAATACTGTATGCCTTTGAACGTAACGCTCAGCCGCAGGTACATACCGAGACCGATGAGCCACGTACTTAGTAGCAACCTACAACACTGTTTAAATACGTAAAGTTGTCTGGCGGCTTTCACTCTCTATAGTTCTAGTCATTTTTAATTCCTCCGTGTTGTATCTATACATAAACAAGTATGCCTGTATATGGGTAGACAATATAATAATAATCAATATGAATGTTAAACATAATATATAGGTGAAACTTATATCTATTAAATTGATGTCTGTTCTATGTTTTGTTTTATTGTGGAATCCCAAATTATTCCTTGTTCAAATCTCTCGCGCGTAGGGGAGCGTGGGGCACAGTGGATCCATTTTCTTTCAATGACTTGTAACTTTACTTTTTTTACCTCAAATTTTCTATCATGTTGACTGAGTCCTAGAAAATATATTTAAATTTGAACCTGTATTACAAAAACAGACCTAAAAGCACTCAGTATTTTTTTTTATTTTTTTTTATTTTAAGTGATAAATTATCCACTGTGCCCCATAACAGGGGCACAGTGGATACTGATTTGGGTTACACTGGATCCTGTGAGTCACACTGGATAATGATTAATTTATATTCATTAAAAAACGTGTATTTAAATTAAGTGGTTTATTTTTAATCATTAAACATGCGTTTAATTGTAAACATAACATAAATCTTTATTTGAGGTAATTTAGACGTGGACTTTGTATTTGGAAAGTACCTATAATACTTTAAACTTAGGTACTAGTTTCACAATATGAAAAATCAAACGATCAATAAATAGAACACATCTGCTGTCCTTCAACTGATAAGGTTGACATAACTAAACCTCTTACAAACAATAAAAAACAATTACAATCATAATATTCTTAATCCTCCACAGTGGATACAAGATCCACTGTACCCCAATTCAAAACGATCCACTGTGCCCCAGTTGGAGAAGTCTTAATTAAAAAATCCTACCAAATTATTTATTTGTCAAATAAACATATTAGAGTAACAAAAATTCTCTACAGTAACTTTAGATCATATCACATTATCAACACTTGTAAAATTCTAATATACGGAAAGGCAAAACGTTTTACAAAAACACGTAAAATAAAAGTTTGTGGTTTACTTGTCGACGGATGCTCCGTACCGCGTGCGTCCACTCCGATACTAAGATGGCGACTAGCTCGGTTGCGGGGGGAGTG
Organism: Oligia fasciuncula; assembly: GCA_963082905.1. Lineage (NCBI taxonomy): Eukaryota > Metazoa > Arthropoda > Insecta > Lepidoptera > Noctuidae > Oligia > Oligia fasciuncula. Next base: position 5,008,418 of record OY720395.1, on the reverse strand, counting down.
TAAGAACGGCAACGTCGCGAACGCGTACGCGTCTGTTTGGTTTAAATACACACCTACAATGATTTATCCACTGTGACCCAGGATCCACTGTGACCCACGCTCCCCTACGTTACGTCCAGAACGAGCGTACCAACGTGCTTTGCCGCTCCTTCCCTTGAACCTTGACCAAGCCACGGCTACTGAGCCGACAATGCGGGAAACCCACCGGATGGGATACCACTACCACCTAACTACTACCTATGTCGACAAAGTAACTCTTATTTCTGTAACTAATACATAGTTATAAAGTATAAAGAAAATCTATCCTTTCCGAGGCGGGGTGCTAAAACTGGGCGGTGGTAGTAAACTGGTAGAAATCGTCACTTAACTAAAAAGCGATGCCCCGTCCATGCGACTACGAAACGTAGAAACCTAAAAATCTCTAAATAAGTAATTTCAACTTGATTTACTATCTAGTTACTCCAAATACCTAATTCGTACTTTCACTACACACAACACTAAACAAACTATAATTCTAATCCTAAAAATATTAATCACTGTTTTTGGGTTCCGTACCAAAATGGTAAAAATGGAACCCTTATGGTGAGACCATGGAATGGACGTAATTGTATAATATATTACGTACATGGGTGAGACTCTATCAACTTGAAATTTGGAATAGTTTTATTTTAGATAACGTTTGCCCAACTATTTTGCAGCAATAAAAATATATGTACCTATGTCGTGGATGGATGGCGCCACAATACAGCGAACAGCGCCATCTAACAATTTGATTGGTAAACGAAGAATCATGTGATCGGAAACGCAAGCGAGCCCTATTACCGCTTGGACACGATTGTCAGTGGAGGGGGATGCAGCGAGGACCATAGATAAAATACTAGCGAGGACTATAATAGTCCTCGCTAGTATTTTATCTATGGTTATATATATATAACCATAGATAAATATATATATGGTTTAAAGTTACTGTAAATTCAAATTATCTTTTTTCTTTTTTTTAGGCCGCATAGTTTTCAAATTTTGATGAAAAAAGTAAAAAAAATACCGCTCCCAACCCCCCCTCCCCTATCTCCGAAGTTTGCAAAGAGAAAAATCTGAAATAATTGTATGTGATAGAAGTTTAAGTAAAGATTACAGGAAAAATAAAACGAAGTTTCTAAATAGCACACTTTTTCAGAAATCATCAGCAAAAGATACATTAGTTCCACTATCGGTCAAGAGTTGGCGCTGACATAAAACTGCAATATTCTATACTACAATGCACAGTGTTAAAATTCTCTGACGAATATAGGCCTCGCCGATGAAAATTTAAAAACATATATGATGGTACGGAACCCTCGGTGCGCGAGTCCGACTCGCTCTTGCCCGGTTTTTTATTAAATAACCTTTGTCAGCGTTCGTCCCACTTGTATGATAGAGGTTATACAGCATCATATTGTAGTCTTTGGATAGAGGTCAGTGGTTCGTCCGCATAATACACACGTCAAAAGTGTCTAGGGATCAACATATATTTTTGCAATAACTTTTCTCCTGATTGATATTAATTAAAATTTTCTTTAAGGATTCATCAAATAAAGTGTTTTCGTTTGTCACAGTAACGATAAACCAAGTCACCTTTGCATTAATAAAGAAATTTGCCATTTTCCTAATAAAGGGATTTTTGACATTTGAACCACTAACACAAAAGTTCGAAAAAAAGACTGAAATAACAGTTTTCTTTAAAATTTTATTGGGTAACTTAAACAATTAATAATCCGTGTTTCTACCGCGAACACTAACAACACAAGAACATCGGTTTGGCATACTCAAAATGAGTTCATCCAAATCACGCTGTGGAATGGCCGCCCATGTTCGTTGCAACAACAAAAAAAGGTCTTCTTGCGACTGGATACCCTCCATATTCGGCAGAGCTCTTCTCTGTAGCATATCCCATGCATGCTCAATCGGGTTCAAGTCTGGCGACTGAGCAGGCCAGGGCAGGACATTGATGTTAGCTCCGGCGAGAGTCTGTCTTACAACTCTTGCGGTGTGCGGTCGTGCATTATCATGCATTAACTGAAATAAGGGACCGATTTGCACTTGTAGAGGAACGATGACGTCTGATACAATCGTCTCAGCATAAATTTGAGCGTTGAGGTTGCCTCTGATCCAAATCAACTCAGTATGTTATTAAAGACTGAGCAAGAGCATAGTATACCATTGTAAAATAAAAACAATGGTATACTATGCTCTTGCTCAGTCTTTAATAACATACTGCATCACCTCTTGGGGTGGTGCTCCAAAAAGTACCCTCCTGGTACTGGAAAGAGCACAGAGAGCCATTCTGAAGGTTTCTTTGTCCTTACCTTATCGCTACCCTACAGCACTACTATACCAAAAAGTAAAAGTCTTGACGGTGCGTCAACTGTTTATACAACAAACCATCCTGAAACAGCATAGACTACTAACCTACAATCCTTCACTGCCTCGAGCTAAGAGAAGATTTAATCCTGTAGTCAACCACCATACTTCGCCTTCAACATCTTTTTCAAAACGTTTCTTTTATCACCTCGGTCGGTATCTCTACAATAAAGTAAATAGGGTCATACCTATCTATGAACTCACTAAGATAAAGTGCAAAATGAAACTATATAGTTGGCTCCAAGAACTCAATTATGATGCAACTGAAAATTTATTAACAGTTTTAACATAAACATCATTTTGCAAATATGCGTCGATCAAAACAAACACTCACTGTCACACACACCCAACCCCCCCACACACATAACCCCCCCCCCACACACACACATCCCCCCCCCCCCCCACACACACAACCACTGCACACGCTTCTCTAACTACACATACACGCAGTACACACTCAACCTCACTCCCACCCTGATACTGAAAAGTAAAATAAAAATGTTAACATGTCTTAACTGCAAACCGTTTGTACGAGTACATAACATAATTGTTAAAATTTAAATGAAGGAGTCCTGGTGTCCTGAAATACAGGCCTTGAGCCTAGTTTAGGCACCAGTCTCCCACAATATAATGCCCCTCCTATATGTCACCGTAGATATAAATGTAACAATTAAGAGTATTATTGTGGAGAAAATAAACTATTTATTATTATTATTATTATTAGTTCTTCCGCCGATCCAAATACCCGCCCATACCATGATGGTTCCACCACTATAAGGATGGACTTCCTGGCAGGATTTTAATCGCTGTTGGCGTCCAGGGGTTCTCCAGTGTCGTATACGTCTTGTATCCGGTCTCATACCAAAACGAGACTCATCAGAAAAGCACACGAAACGCCATTGTTCTTCTGCCCAATTTCTGTGTTCAAGAGCCCATTGATATCGAATCCTACGATTGTGCATTGCTATAGGTGGTACCCGTAGCGGTCTTCGGGAATGAAGGTTCACTTCATGCAAGCGGTTTCTGACTGTTTGGTCGCTAATTAAGTTCCCTGAAGAGTGATGAAGCCTCACGGCTAACATCATGGCGGTTATTGTTGGAGCTCTTCGAGTTAAGATTTGAATGTATCGGTCTTGTCTCCGTGTGGTGCAGCGATACCGTCCTCCATGGCGCTCAGCCACGGTACCAGTGCTTCGGTAACGTGTCCAAAGTCGACTGATAACACTCTGACTTGTATTCAGAGCTAAAGCCACAGTACGTTGCCGGGAACCAGCTTCTATCATTCCCACGGCTCTGAGCATTTCTTCCCTGCTTAAATGACGTCGCCGCTCCATAATAACGTTGGTTTTAATCAGTAGTAGGGAAACAGTAGCACTAATAATGTCTTCAATGCGTTGTATGTTTTTATAGGGAAAATATTGACAGCTGATTTTCATCTTTTACTCGAATTTGATTCACAGTTCCTGATTCAAATTATGAAATGCACCAAAAAGGATCCATATAAATTTATAAAATCATAAATTTATTACAAAGCCACATCTCAATCTCAAGAAATCCGCATAAAAATGCTTGATCCCTAGACACTTTTGATGTGTATATATCGTCGAAGTTTTTAAATGAAAACTTTTTCTTCAAAGAAGCAGAAACTAGCATTCATTCCTCTATAAGCTATGATTTCCCATACAATGCCAGTCACAGAGTACTTTTTGAAAGACTAGTAAAAACAATGCAAGATTAACCCAAAAATAAACCAAAATTCAGTGTTCAAAATATACTTAGATGTAAGTGAATGTATAAGAAACTTTAATAAGACGAACGCAACGTAACTTTCACATAACCAAATTTTGTCCGCAAATTCTCAAGTGACTATGTTCCGTCCACCTCATTGTAACTTCGGAAGGCTTCGGGGGCCTTTCGTGATGGCGAAGCTGATGCTGCCGATACATCCGGCGCGGCAGAAACAGCTGAAAAGGGGGCACAAGAACTTCGTGATGAATGAAACTCTGACGCAGATAGAGAGAGAGTGCGAGCGGTTCTGTCCGGTGCCTCGGAAGCCTCTGCAGAAGGTCTGTGGTTGATAAATGATAGCTACGTGGTTAGGTATTGTTATCCATACCAATATTATAAATGCGAAAGTAACTCTGTCTGTCTGCCTGATATCTGTTCATGGTTTTACGGCTGAACTGATTTCGTTGAAAATTGGCACAGAGGTAGGTAGAACCTGGGTTAAAACAAAATATACTTTTTATCCCGGCAGTAGGTACGCTTTCCATGGCATAATTTCTAACCTCCACGCGGTCGAAGCTGCGGGGAAAAGCTAGTTATTTTATAACAATGTGGTTTTGCAATGGTGTCGATTTCAGAGTAAAGAATAAGACTTGATCTTAGTGCTACACGCAACGCTGAAGGTACGTACGTACCTACTTACCTACACTACACTAGCTGTAGATAAGCTGGTGAGACGCCATTTTTAACCGACTTCAAAAAAGGAGGTTCTGTATTCGACCCGTATGTACCTATGTCATGTATGTTTGTATGTTCATGATTTTCTTAAAAAGATTCTTTCACTAACGTGATCTACATATACTTCTTAAGAAGGATTTAGTATATACCTATACATTAGGTAATTATTCTTATGTACGAAGTTAATGCATAAATGTTGTATTGTTTGATGTGCTGGCGTCTGTACAACTAAAAAGTGAAAAAAAAAATTTCCAAAAAAAATAACCGACTTCCAAAAAAAACACAACAAAGTGAAAAATAACTTTAATTTCAGAAGTCGGTATCAAAAAACGAAAATGCAAAACCAACGACATCGACTTTCGAAATTAAAGATATTTTTCACTTTGTTGTGTTTTTTTTTGGACGTCGGTTGTTTTTTTTTTGTAAACAGTTTTTACCAACTGATTTTTGAAAAAATTATATGGTGTCCAAAGACTAGGCTAGTACCTGCTACCTACCGGTGAGTTAAATCTACCAGCGGGGTAATTGCGTAGCACAAATAAAGTATAACGATTAAATGCAATGGGTTTTTCATTTTACAGTTTACCCACGTTCATTGCGTTACTTACGTTGTCGAGCAGACGATTTTTTCAAACCTATGCAGCAATGGATTTTATTAATGGTGTAACCTTCCGTGGTCCACTTGGAAGTCTCTGAATCGTCTCTGCACAAGTGCACACAAATAGGAAGATGTAAGTCCAATCTGGTAGAGTGGGGCTACCTTGACGGAACGGCAGTAGGGTGTGATTGTGAAGCTATGTCCCAAACAATGCTCCACCTCTTATCCTGCCCTCTTTGTCCCAAAACATGCAGTCAAAGTGACCTCTGCGCTGCCACCGACAACGCCCTGGAAGTGGCGAAGTTTTGGGAAAACAAGATCTATAATACAGTCGTGCCAGCGACACGGAGAAGAAGAAGTAGGTAACCTCCGAAACTCTCAGACTGTGATTGAAAGTGTGCTACGCAATTAGTGTGCACTGTATGTGACACGCATAATGGTCCATTGAAGTACTAAGTGCGGAAACCAAACCCATAACATAGCGTGCACTAACCAGTCATTAAAACATGACGTTTTCCTACTTCAACGCTTGCAATTCGTAAAAGCCTAGAAAAGCGTCCAACATAAACCAGCCTGGTTCTATTCCCTAAGGTGGCCGTGGTGGGTGCCGGGACCGATGTGGGCCGCATCGCCTGCCTGTTCCTGAAGCAACAGAAACTCGTCAAGTTCCTAGCCATGTATGAGGAATTTGCGGAGTCAGGTGTCCTCGGCGCGGCTACGGATATTGCGCACATCGACACCAGCTGCGTGGTCTCAGCTTTCCAGGGACGCATGTTCCTCAAGGACGCTCTGCATGTAAGATCGCACCATTTCAATTTAAAGGACGCATCACACACCCCAATATAGGCCAGGGGGGGGTAGGAGTAGGCTTCCCTCATTACCATCATTTTCTCGCCCTTATCCCAATTTATTTTTGGGTCGGCAAACATGGTCTCTTTGTAATCGTATGTATTCATAATCATTTATTTGCTAAGAAAGTAGGCACATAAAATAAAGGTGTTTACAAAGCCCTTTAACCCTTTCACTCGGTCTTCTGGAAAATCCTTACATTCATTACGAATTGATCCAGTCCAGGACTAGATTCAAGGAGAGGGTTGAGTGCGTTCAGTATTCGCGGAATGGGTACAACTCGATTCAAACTTTATGGCGGCTCGGAACATGAGGCGAGTCGCTGCGCAGTAACAAATTTATATGTCAGCGGGGGCGAGGGGTGGGGAACTGCGCAGCGTGTGGCGCACTTCAGAACCGCCATAAAGTTTGATGCGAACTATAATTATGTTGCTGTGACGTACAGGAAGCAGAAGTGGTCCTGATCTGCGGCGGTTCGTACCTGCCGCCGCCATACTGCTATATGATGGACCGCGACCTCTTCTTCCGCAACATGCAGCACGTGCGCACAGCGGCGCTAGCGGTTGCGCAGTTCTGTCCGCACGCCGTCGTGGCTGTCCAGACGCCGCCGGTCGACTGCAACTTTGCGCTTTGCGCTCATGTTAGTTGATTAGATTTTTGGAACGAAGTTCCTTAACGCGGCTTGCGGTAGGAGTTGACTGGTAGAAATCGTCACGGAAGGAAAATAGTATATTTCATTACAAGTGCGGAAAGGCTGCCGAAGGCGAGGGTTGACAGTCGGAACATGTTGCAATGACGGTTCCGCAGGTGTACTGAACGACTTTTTTTAATACAGTTGCGAAAAAATGAAGCAATTTAATAAAATAATAAAAAAATGGTTGCCTGTAAAGTCGGTTTTACGGGCGAAGATTTTACGTGACAACGACCGATCATCCGATCATAGTTGAGTGGGAGAGAGACGCAAGGCATTCGGCGGGCCTCTCTCTCGTTCGGTGACTCATCGTAACGTTACCGAGCGTTACACTTTTTCATAAGTGACTCCCAGTCGCAACCTAATTTAAGACGTTGTCACGTCAAAACACAATAAACTCAGCTAACTAATCATTTTTTCTGGAAAATGGCGCCAACCGTAGAATATAAGCAGAGTTTTTTTTTCTTCACCCATTTTGGTAGGCAAAGGGAACTATCCATACAGCTTAGTCTTCAGTATATTTTTTTTATTGATATGAAATGAAAATGAAATTTAATGAGATGAAATGAAATGAAACCTAACCTAACTCATTCAATTAAATCATTAAATCTGATATTGAAATAAATTAGTAGCTTCTTTTTAGAAATATACGTAGGTATTTGTATGAATCACAAAAACTCTTTAGTAAAAACTTCAGGGTTGGTTTTTCTTTTTAATAGACATTATTTTGACAATAGGGAAAGAGAACGCACGAGTTCGGGAAAGGTAAAAAAAAAGCTAGTACTATGTAATAGCCCACATCCCGAACGCTATACGTCCCTGCAATACACCACTTTTTTAGGCAACTGTATTAAAATAGTATATTTCATTACAAGTGCGGAAAGGCTGTCATTGCAAAGAGTTCCGACAAATGTCTACCCGAGCCGAGGCGCAGCCGAAGGCGAGGGTTGACAGTCGGAACAAGTTGCAATGACGGTTCCGCAGGTGTACTGAACGACTATTTTTAATACAGTTGCGAAAAAATTAAGCAATTTAATAAAATAATAAAAACAATAAACTCAACTAACTAATCATTTTTTCTGGAAAATGGCGCCAACCGTAGGATATAAGCAGAGTTTTTTTTTCTTCACCCATTTTGATAGGCAAAGGGAACTATCCATACAGCTTAGTCTTCAGTATATTTTTTTAATTGATATGAAATGAAAATGAAATTTAATGAGATGAAATGAAATGAAACCTAACCTAACTCATTCAATTAAATCATTAAATCTGATATTGAAATAAATTAGTAGCTTCTTTTTAGAAATATACGTAGGTATTTGTATGAATCACAAAAACTCTTTAGTAAAAACTTCATGGTTGGTTTTTCTTTTTTGACAATAGGGAAAGACAACGCACGAGTTCGGGAAAGGTAAAAAAAAAGCACTATTATGTAATAGCCCACATCCCGAACGCTATACGTCCCTGCAATACACCACTTTTTGAGCAACTGTATTAAAAAGTATTATGCGATTTTGTCTCTCTCTCTCTGTCTCTTTCTATTATATACGAGTGTGTGTGCGTGCCAGTATCGCGTAAGCAACTCCGTTTCTGACGGGGGTCTCCGGACTCCACACGTTTTTTTTTATTAGAAAACTGAGAGCAACTGAGAGTATCAGGTCTTTTGCTACTACGATGTCATTTCATTGGCGACATTTTGGCAAATACGAGTGGGGAGCTGACTAGCTGTTACTTCTAGTCAGTAATATTTAAATTAGTTAGGTACCTAGGTAGTATTTATTAACCCCGACTAGACTACAGTCTGTTTTTATCTACTAAATGAGTTCGTGGGGCTGCAATCCAGCGACGTGCGGCTTAATGTACGGTTGGCTGTACTATACTCTTTTCAACCTCAGACGCTAAAGCTGTCGGGCGTTTTCGACAAGCGGCGAGTCCTGGGCGTGAACTCGATCAACGCTATGCGAGCCAATCAGCTGTTCTGTAACAAATACGGTGGCGACCCCACGACGACCCACCTGCCCGTGGTCTGTGGGACCGGACGCTGTACAAGAGTCCCCGTGTTCTCTGTTGGTAAAGCGGTTACTGGTTGCTGCACAGTTCCAGATCGGGATTCCGTAAGTAAACGGTGGTAACTTACTTATACTAAGGGCCAGGTCACACCGAGAGTCGACGCGACGCAACGATGCTTCAAGAGGCCAATTGTTTCGCGCTGCCCAGCGCAGCACCTGCGAAACGCATCATGACCAATGTGTACCTTTTTGTGTAGTAAATAAAGCTCATATTGTATCGCTATCTCAAAAACAGTGCGCGACTCGTCGCGTCGCGTCTCGGTAAGCAGGAAGCATTTTGTTCAACAGCAAAAGAGTAGAGTTTGGTACCCGTGATAATAAGTAGTTTTAAATGGGTAGCTCTCCGTCCGATCAGGACCAGGCCCGTGCCGGACGGCGTGTACGTGTTCCAGGCGCGCCTCAAAGAGATGTCAGCATCGAGGACCCCATAGGGCCGAAGCCTGCCGGGTCAGCGGGATTGTCCGAAAGGGTTACCGCTGGCCCGGAACATAAAGGGCTAAGGAAGGAACACGGGTGCGTTTTAGTCAGTAAGAGTCTGACACTCCCTTCCGCTCCACCCAGAGCGGGAGGGGTCATTTAAAGATATACGATCCAAAAAAAAAAAAACCCTAGAAACTTTTGATGTGTGTGATTAAGTGAGTAGATAGTCAATTTGTTTAACAAATAATAAAAATGCTCGTTGCATGGCGATATAGCTGAACTGCTTGTCGCGACTGGTGCGCGAAGCTGACGACCTCATCTGCACGGTCAAGAGCAATAACGAGCAAGGACACCTCTCCATTGGATTCTCTACTGCAAGATTTGTAGTAAACCTAATGAAAGGTACTTTTAAATATATTAGTTTTGTTTTATTCTTGTTCTCTTTTAAGCTTTTTAGAACGTATTTTAAATTGTTGCTGGCTGGTGCCGTATTACGAAGTATTAATACCATCATGATTCCAGTGCGAAAACCGGCCAAGTGCGTGTCGGGCCATGCACAATGTAGGGTTCCGTAGTAGCCCCGTTATCACTATATAGTAGGTACGATTCTGTTGTTCTTTATTCTGAATATAATGAATATATTAATTATGTAATGGTAAAGATATTAGGAGTTAATGGTTATAATAACAATATATGCAAGGGTGTCCAGAGTAAAACAAAACTTTAACACAACGTAACCACGGAGGTCATACCTTGCAAGAAAATCTTAACACCACGATCTACAAAAGTGACGTCATGGCACAACGCCATCTGTTATCGAATAGCGATACTAAACACAACAAAATTTATTTTCGAAGATAATTATTTAAACAGATTAGACATTAACTAATAAGAAGTTCTTATTAGTTAATGTCTAATCTGTTTAGGTACTTAGTCGATCCATGTAAAATACTGATAAGCAGCGGTTATAGGCTGAAAACTGACCCCGACATAGTTGAAATCGACTGTTTCTTAGAAAAGTACAATCATCGCTGTCAAAACGCATGGAACAGCATTTTTTTTTTTAAATTACCGACGAATAATAACGCACGGGTTTCAGAATTATCTACTGAATCTGAATCATGATAACAGGTTGCGCGTCGGTGGCCCTGCCACCCTGTATGATTAAGGTTATATTTAAAACCTCAAAAGCAGTAACCATTGGCCAATATACCTAATGTCTATTCAAACTTATGTTTCAAATTAGTTTATCAATTTTATTTTAATGATAATTAAGTTGATTTCAGTGTGACTAGGCCTAGCACTATTGAAAAAGTTATAAAAATGTTTGAAGTTGTAGCGTAAACTGAACTTTATTGTGTGGGATTTATTTATCCATAAACTCATATTTGTTTACATTTTTGGCAAATAAATCGCGAATGCAGCTTATATCCATCTGCTCTCCAGGTCTATTTGAGTCGACGGCATTCATAGACAGCGCGCTGGTGCAGCAAGGCGACCCGGAGAAGTGCTACGGCATGAAGTACTGTGCCACACCCGTGAAGGTCGGCAAGAAAGGCATCTCTGAGTACGTAGTGCCGGAATTAAGTCCTGCGGAGAAGGAGCTGCTAAAGCAGGCCAGGTGAGTACGCCATGCGGATTTTGTCCAGAATTTGACAAATGGACGGCATTTTTTGACTTCCGTAGTCAAATGGCGAAAACAGATCCCATATAATTTCTGTCATGTGCGTCCGGATGTCACACAGCCATAATAGGTGCGGAGGTCGAGGCTTCTACCTATCTCATTTTTAGTTAAGGTACCTAACTTATTGCATTACCAAGATTCAATTAAAAACAAGGATACCTACGGTGTTCCGTGTTGTTTACCAAATTTATGTTTCCACTAGCTGCGCCCCGCGGTTTTACCCGCGTAAATGTCGATCCCGTGGGAATATCGGGATAAAAGTAGCCTATATGTTAATCCAGGGTGTCAGCTACCTCCATACAAAATTTCATCAAAATTGGTCCAGCCGTTTGAGCGCGAAGAAGTAACTAACATATAAACACACACACACACCCCCACCACACACACACTGATATGTAACATTATTTTACTAGGCACTACTTTAACACTAAATTATTGTTATAGGTGTGACTTGGAAGACATGTTGAACCTGGGCAAGTGCTTCGCTGTCGGCGATGAGTACTACCTGCACCCTTGCAAGTACTACCAATGCTGCTGTTACCCTGAGTGCGAGGTCTGCCGACCGTGCAAAAAGAGCGCTATCTAGGGATAATGGACCATGAAACAAAATAGCTTGATATTGCTTGCACAGCCAATTTCACCTCAGTAGTAACGAAGAAGTAGTCATAGAGCCGATATCAGACGCTTCACTTTTTGTTCATTTTCGCCTTTCATTCAGAATTTTTCAGTCGAAGTGAAACGTCTGGACACTAAATGAATCAAAAGAGAAAAAATAATTAATTAAAGTGCACTCACCCACCGGATGATTGAAAACTTAAATGAAAGGAGCAGATGAACGTTCATTTGTATATAATTTTGTCGGTGTCGTGTGAACGTGGAATGAAACAAAAATGAACGTTCACTCGAGAGAAGCGTGTGATATCGGCCTTATAATTGGCTGCGCAATAAAGGCGCTGTCAACGTTTAATTGATTACTCCTAATTGCTACTATGTAGCTTGTACCTACATGAATTTGAGCGGATGTCTAAGTTAACTCGTATAATTCTGATTAACAGCTATTGTCCTACTATTAACCGCAGATATTATTTTTCTATTTTTATAGCTTTAAACTAATCAATAAAAATTAAAGCTGGTAGTCGAAACTGTAAAAATTATCGCATGATGGGTTTTTCTTAAAAAGAGAAAAAAAAAATTAAATCTATCTGAAGTTTCTAAAACTATGTTATAAAAATTGAATAATAATTCTTAAACCCTTAAAATATGTAGGTAAACGTAAAACAATAAAAATGTTTGAGAAAAATTAATAAGTACACACTTTTATTTTACACGTTGTACCCGGCAATCAATAAATTAAATACTTTACAGAGAGCTATTGATTATTAATTAATCTTCTCTTAGGGCGAAAGCGCCAGGGTAGCCCGCGAAATTCAATTTTTTTTACGTTTTTTGCAATTTGCTGGTCAGTATTAAGTTGTATGTTGATTAAAATATGATTCGCGGCCGTAATAAATATGTATTTACAGAATTATAATCATTAGAGTCATCAACACAACTCTCTAAGACCATGTAATCCCCAAGAATGACTATTTCATGAAATCTTGACATTTGGGGATTACAATGGTCTTAGAGAGTTGTGTTGATAACTTTAATGATTATAATTCTGTAAATACATATTTGTTACGACCGCGAATCATATTTTAATCAACGTAGAACTTAATACTGACCAGCAAATTGCAAAAAACGTAAGAAAATTTGAATTTCGCGGGCTACCTTAGCGCTTCCCCCCTTTGTAAGAGGGAACGGGCCTAGTACCCTATTAGGGGTTGGCAGAAAAAAACACACACACACAAACACACGCTATGCCATGTATTTATACAACACCATAGCTTGTATTATTCTATTTTATTTATTTCTATTTTTTTTTGGGAAACCTTCATAGATACCCTCTGTCTGGGGAGAACGGAGGGTTATGTCGGTTTCCTACCGACTAAAACCACATTGTTCCTTTTATTACCATGAGTCGGGGAGCCGGGAGATACCTACTTGTACATTTGCCGCACCTCCGACTGGTATGAGCAGCCATGCCTAGCGGGCCCTATCACCAAGTGCGGCCAATCCCACGGTAGGCGCGGGCCTGCGGGCGGAGAGTAATGGGTAGCTCACCGTCCGATCAGGACCAGGCCCGTGCCGGACGGCGCGTACGTACGTGTTCCACGCGCGACTCAAAGAGAACTCAGCATCGAGGGGGCCGAAGACTGCCGGGTCAGCGGGATTGTCCGAAAGGGTTACCGCTGGCCCGGAACATAAAGGGCTAAGGAAGGAACACGGGTGCGTTTTAGTCAGTAAGAGTCTGACACTCCCTTCCGCTCCACCCAGAGCGGAAGGGGTCATTTGATGATTTCCCATCGACAAAAAAAAAAAAACCCACGGTACGACAGCACGTCCTTCCATAAAGGCACGCATCCTCTTTGGGCTTGACTGTTCGAGCGACGACACAACACACAACCCTAATTTCGCCGCCCGCGGGCCCCTACTAGTGGCCGGAGATTTCGACGTCCTTCATCCTATTTACCTAAGACTCGTGAAACACATGGGTCGCGTCAAATCCCCGTTCGCCGACACATGGACGTTACCTAATAATTGAAACTTAAGCCTAATTAGGTAAGCATGTGTTCGTCGCACGTTCCTAGCAACATGGTTCTATTTAAAAGCACTCCCCCCACGTTACCGACTCACGTGAAATGAAACGCTTTTCGCACAAGTTTTCCAGCACGGGCACGGGTGTCTCGATTTAGACGTATTTCTTTCACGTGATTGTCTGCGATTTCGTACGGCTTCTTTGTGGATATAGGCGCGTACTAGACTGGAAGTGTGATGAGCGTAGTTTGTAAAACCGAGCTGGCGTAGTATAATTATTTTAACTTTTCGCACACAAAAATGGTACAAAGGCAGACATAATGCCTTAACGTAGTCGCCGAAGAGACTGGTTTTCTGCAGGGTAATTGCGTACACACTATCAGTAGCAATGGGTTTTATTTTGACAGTTCAACAACATTCATTGCGTGATTTACGCTGTTGAGCAGACACATTTATCGAACATATGGAGCAATGGATTAAATGATAAATGATAAATGATTTTTATTTCTGTAAGTAGGTTTGTACAAACACTTTTACACGTCAATCATATTTTTTTTTTAAACTAGATGAGGTCGGCGTTTCCTAACTGACTATTCTGAGAAGAAAGGCCGAAACAAACTCAGAAGTCACAGTCTCTTTTAAAGTCCAGACAAAATCTTGGTCAGATCGTGTGAAGACCATGTAGATTGGTGTCTGAAATGGTCTTTTGAGGAAAGAACCACACAGATTGAGCGGACCTGTCCAATCAGTGCACGCATTTGTCAAAAATCGTGCAGCTCAACTCAGAACTTGAGGAGCTCAACGATTCGACGAACAATACCAAAGACAGGACATTTGGGTAGGCCGCATAAACTACTCAAACTGCCAGATCATGATTAAAACTAAGAAGGAAAAAATAAATGACCCACATAGTCCTCACATTCACAATAATTAAATAAAAAATAATAATAAAAATTACTTACAAAGTAAATATTCATGTCATTGTCTAAATAAAATTCATCAATGTCAATGTGTATATAGAAAATCCGGACATAATCTTTGAGGACCATGTAGATTAGTGTCTGAAATGGTCTTTTGAGGAAAGAACCACACAGATTGAGCGGACCTGTCCAGTCAGTGCACGCATTTGTCAGTAACCGTGCAGCTCAACTCAGAACTTAAGGAGCTCAACGATTCGACGAACAATACCAAAGACAGGACATTTGGGTAGGCCGCATAAACTACTCAAACTGCCAGATCATGATTAAAACGAAGAGAGAAAAAACAAAAAAATTACCCACATAGTCCTCACATTCACAATAATTAAAATCATATAATACTTTATACAGTAAATGTACATGTCATTATTTAAGTAAATAGATACTTAAAAAAAAAAAAAAAAAATATTAAAGTGTAAAATAGCAAAATAAAAACAACATTAGCAATATGCTTCAAAATTATTCAAATTTACAGTAATAGTGTGTTACGCAATTAGGGTGCTGATGTGATACGCCGCTGCTACTGAGCGTCGCATACGAATATAAACATTATAAACATTCTATAACGTTTTCTTAATCGTATGAAACGATTACTTTGCAAGTCAATTTCATTCTATGAATCTTGCGCTGGGAAACAGGGTTAGCCGTTTTTAGGGGGCTGTATTTTGTAACGTAGCATAAATATTATTAACCAGCGATATGCCACAGGCATTGGTCTTACCAAGGGGTATCGTATTACTCAGTAACTGGGTCTAGAAGTCAGATAGGTACTCGCTTTATGTAAAATGCTGGTATTCAGCTGCATCCTGTTAGACTGGAAGCTGACCCCAACATAATTGGGAAAAGGTTAGGCATATGAGATATGCCACAGGCAATCGATCATGAAATGATTAGTCAAAGTAAGTACATAGACTAGCAGCACTCGGTTTCTTTAAAATAAAATAGGAATTAAAAGCACCAAAAAACGAAAGTACTTAAATGATACTCGTAAATTATATCTCTGGCTGGCGACACAATGGAGGGTTAAATCGCCGATTTGAACGCAGGATTTCGTGGCTAATGTGTTACATGCTCTGTCTGTGATGGCCAGCAAACGGAGCGGGGTGCATTTTGTTAATCGTGTGCTCTTTAATCCCAGACACGAGTAAAGGATTTTGCTGTTATTATCATTAGGTATTAATTATTTTTACCTAGATTATGTTCTTCAAATTAGATTTTTAGACGGATTATTTACCTAATTTTGCTTTCTTTCGTCACAAATTATCTAGGTAGGTAGGTACGTCTTTTATTCTGGCACGTTCTGTAATGTTATACCTTCTGTATCAGTGCTTTTGCATTTGATAACCAAAGGTGCATTATTATGTACTTAAATCTAAATAACAACATAAAAAAGTGTTTTTAAGAACACGAGGACGTTTACCAGATATTTCTTAAAACAACTTATTTTTTTTTTAAATGGGTTTGCTCTTGACTCTAGTCTAGGTCAGAGTCTTATTTGATAATGCTAGAGGAAAAGCTACCGTGATAACTTGGAGATATTCTTGGCAGATTGGCCAGAGATGGCATGAGCAGTCAGAAAAGAGTAGAAGGCTAGGGGGAAGAACTTTTGCCATCAGTAGGACAATACAGGTTGAAAGTAAATAGACAATATTCTCTTTTACATTCGTTTATTTATTTCGTTTTTTTTTTTCGAGCAGTGGTGGCCAAGTGGTAACGGCCGCGACTTACGAGTTGTAGGTCGTAGGTTCGAACCCAGACAGGCGCTTTACTTTGTGTAAATTATTTCATCACCACTGCTCTCAAAACGGTGAAGGAAAACATCGTGAGGAAACCGGCATGTCCTAGAACCAGAAATTCGAAGACATGTGACATCTGCCAATCCGCACTGGGCCCGCGTGGTGGATTACGGCCCACTCCCTCTCACCGAGAGGAGGCCAGTGTCCCAGCAGTGGGAACATTATAGGCTGATTATGGTTATGGTTACATTCGTTTATTGGGCCATCCCGGAAAGAAGACTACGATGCATGGGATGCAGAGGGGTCTGCATCCACATTTTGCCAGTGAAGCTTAAGTGATGGGAGGGATGTTGCTGGGGCTTCCGCGCTTCTGAAGCGCTTTGCAGCGGTGCTATTCTGTAAAAATCTCACCCTGAAAACTTAGGTGAAGTGAGCGTGGAGTGAGCTGTCAATAGTGTCAATTCCTAGCAAAAACAAACTCGAGATTTTTACAGAATCGGCCGGCTGATGTTCACGGAAGCCCGTGTTGACGATTTTCATGACATAATGAGGCATCGTCCTAATAGAACGCGAAAGCGCGATCATCGTAGGTTCGCGCGAATTTTACTCGTACAAACGCGCGTTCAAACATATTGAACTCGAATAGATGCCCTAACTGACAATCGCACGACGCAGTCGCGCGATGATCGCGCATTCTCGTTCTATGCCTCAGAAATATGGTGGCGTCAATTATGGGTAGGTTGCGTGGAAGCCCCAACAGCATCCTGAAGACATTGGTTGACAAGGTGGACAGCCCCTTTATTAAGCACTGGGTGCGGAGGCACGTGCAGACGTGTTGAACCACGTAGTTAATAGTTGTTGTTAGGTTAGTTTGTAAGTTTTACCAACTTAGTTTTAAGTTGTTACTAATTGCTGTGTATTTTTATATGTGATCCGCAATAAACGATATTATTATCAAGTCCCATGTAATATCGAGCCTACTTCCACCAACCGGGCACAACTGTATAGACTCCAGCCTGCTACTGAGAAATTCGTAATGGGAAACCCCAATATCACTTTGCTCGCCGGGGATCGAACCGAGAACCCACTCTCCGCAGGTACACTTGCTGCTGCTAGACCAACGAGACAATGAGTACTTTCAATGGTGTGGTTTATGTTAACATACTTAGTTATCACACTATAATTTAAATGGTAATCATCATCATCTGCCTAGCCTTTTCCTGCTAATGTATACTCACTTTAAATGCTAGTGTATACTCACTTTAAATGCTAGTGTATACTCACTTTAAATGCTAGTGTATACTCACTTTAAATGCTAGTGTATACTCACTTTAAATGCTAGTGTATACTCACTTTAAATGCTAGTGTATACTCACTTTAAATGCTAGTGTATACTCACTTTAAGGATAACAGTAACGTAATCCTCTGTGGTCACTGACGTCTGTATTATGATAGCTAATATTGTGGACAAGCATGATTTGAATTATAAAGATACAGTTAGTTATCCGTTAGTTGATATAATAGGTAGAATAATAGAATTACTGATTACTTAGAATAATAGAATTAATACCACTGATAAACCTACACCTTGAAGATATAATTCTGATAGAGAACGACAGACGATTTTAAAAAGATGGCTGATACAGATTGGGTGCGGAAGGCGGAGAACCAAATATGGTAATTAAGAGCCTATACTACCTCAAATAGCTTAGCATGATCTTCCGTTATGTCGAAAATTCCGCAGCATTAATTTTGAAATTTTGAAATAAATATATATGCTAAAGTTGAGGATTAATGTAAGGTCTTATGTTAGACGAAAACACGATTCCATAAAATTTTCTCGATAGAAAAAATTTCCAAAGTTACCTCCAAACCGAACAATAAACCGCTGGTATTCAAAAAATACTTCAAATTAGATCATGAAACTTTGCATACTAACTGAACTAACTATAAAGCAGGTCTTATGTTAGTTAGTTTTTTTGAATTACTTTTATTTTCACCGTAAAAAGCAAATACCTAAACTATTGGCGCTGCCTCCCGCCCAGCACCGCACTCTGTCTCGCTTTCACACAGTCCGCGAGCAGTATCGTGCGAGCGAGATAAAGAGTGAATTTTAGCTGAGGTAGTATAGGCTCTTAATGCCACTGATACACCTTGAAGATAATAGGAATTTTGATAGAGAACGGCAGACGATTTTAAAAAGGCGGCTGAGATAGATTGGATGTGGAAGGCGGAGAAGTATGGTGGAACTTTGGAGAGGCCTGTGTCCAGCAGTGGAATGTGATAGGCTGATTTGATTTATAGAGCATAACCTTAGAGAATATTCAATTAAAGAACCGATGAAACGTGGATCATGCATAATGCATAATCAGCCTATAATGTTCCCACTGCTGGGACACAGCGCTACTCTCAATGAGAGGGAGTGGGCCGTAATCCACTGCGGGTTGGTGGATCATGAAGGATTAAACTTACATGGGATTAAACCAATATTTTTTGCATAGTAAGGGACTTTGCTAAAAATATTGGTTAGTTTTCCGTATTTGGGATACCCTCCCTCCACCCACTCTCACCCTCACTTGTGGTTGATTTGAAGGAAATGCTCAACAGCTTTTTATAACATAAATGGACTCGAATCTACTAAAACGTATCTACACCCACGTATAAAAGTATTATCGCCCATTCCTTGCGGAAGGAGGGGGACGTTAAATCGATTGGCAATTTGTGAAAGACCTGAAAGGTCAGGTTCGTACTTCGTAGTATGTAGGTACTCGCAAATGGAGCAAAAAAAAAA
This sequence comes from Oligia fasciuncula, assembly GCA_963082905.1. NCBI lineage: Eukaryota > Metazoa > Arthropoda > Insecta > Lepidoptera > Noctuidae > Oligia > Oligia fasciuncula. Next base: position 4,989,103 of record OY720395.1, on the reverse strand, counting down.
AATACAGCCTATGTTACTCGCTGGTAATGTAGCTTTCTATAGGTGAAATCATTTTTATTGAGTTTATCTATTATGAACAAACATACAAAAAAAAAACATATATAAAGTCCAACATATAACCTCCTCCTTTTTGGAAGTCGGTTAAAAAATCAAATCTATTCTTTTTTTTATTATTATAATACTAGCTTCTGCCCGCGACTTCGTCCGGGTGAAATTTCTTGTTCCCCGACCCACCCCGTCGCATCTCATCGCCTGCCCGCGTTATTACCTACTTCGTTTTTGCTTAGCGTTCTTTTTTTCTTTTTGCTCGGCTCCTAAGCGTAATGTTAAATAGCCTTCCTCAAGAATTGCGCTATCAAATACACAAAAAAAAATTAAGTCCGACTGATAGTGCCAGCGATTACCCCCTACACACAAACTTACAAACTTTACGTCTTTATAATATTAGTATAGATTAGTTTGGCCATTTTATTTTATCTCCATCTTTATTACGTAGATTAACATTACTTCCACAAGAGGCGATACTTAGCCTAGGTCAATGTATGTACAGTTCGCGTCAAATAACTTTGCCGCTCTGAAGTAGGCAACAAATCACTGCGCAGCAGTTAATCCTATGAATAAAACAGCAGCGCGCATGGCGCGTATTGGCGCGGCTAGCAAAGAGCCTAGCTTCAGAGCGGCAAAGTTATTTTTATATTATTTTTATTACTCAGGGCAGTCAGCACGGGTACAAACTGGTGACCTGGCATTTTTTTTTCAGTCAGCATGAGCTGATCTTCCTGTGTTCCTCATCGAGATCAGAGAAGAATGTTGTCCCTCGTCTAAAACTAAACATATTACATAACTTACTTCTGCCTGCGGCTTGGCCCGCGTGGATATCGGAAATTATCCTACGGGAAAGTGCTATCGGTACAATTAGCCTAAGTTACATCTTATGATATCAGCTATCCGCCAGTGTAAGTCGCGTCAACATCGGTCCAGCCGTTTCGGAGATTAGCCGGAACAGACGGACTGACAGCCAAAAATTTAAAAATTGTATTTTGTTTTATGTACCGTATACTTTCATATGCAATTAATAAAAAGCTGTTATTTTGACTTTACAAACAGACACTTCAATTTTATTTTTTGTATGTATAGATTGATGAGATTGACTACTCACGTTAAGTTAATACCCGCCTAATAAAATTAAACGGCTAACTATAATTATGTACCCATGGCGAAATCCCGGAAGATAAAAATGGCGTCGTTATCCGAATAGGTAACCGCTATACAGCTGAACTTGAAACGTAGCCTTGCCTCGGGGAAGGTCGAGGGGCCAAGGCCTCCCCTCTCGGGGGATTATCCTTACACGTGATACGGCAGTGAGCGGTCCAAGTCAAGTGCAAATAACAGTATTGTGCAGGTCCGTGGTGATGACGTTGTTACGACACTTTTTAAGCGACCCGCCCCTGCTTCCCACGATTTTACGACTTGACAAATCATTGATATATCTTTATTATATGCAAGTTTAATATGAATGTATTATACATAAAAAACTTCTGGAATAAACACTCTAACTGATGGTGAAATCGCATCAAAATCTGTTGCGAAGTTTAGAAGATTAACGCGGTCACACAGACACACACGAAAAGCGACTTTAATTTATAATACTTATGTGTAGCACAAAGATAACTGATGTCACTTGGAAAGCTGCCTCGCCTGGACACATCTGCCGCACGTCAGACGAACAATGGGCCAAACTTACGACCCAATGGGTCCCTCTTAATGACAAGCGACATCGTGGCAGGCCCAGACGGAGATGGCGAGATGAGCTGGACTCCTTCAAGAAAAACTGGTCCTTAGCAGCTTTGAACAGAGAGAAGTGGAAAGACAGTAGGGAGGCCTTTGCCCTGCTTATACTATGTCGGGGTTTTAGAACAGTATGTATGTTACTTAAGTGGTAAATATGTAAATACGTGATATTATTTTTATGTGAATAATTCTGTTCTATAACCCCGACATCGGGTTTGAGAAAAAGTACGGCGTCTCTCTCTCTCTCACTCATACCAGTGTGACTGTCTCTTTCTAAAGCTTGAAGTGTTATTAGCAGAGCCTAACCTCTTTCCTAAATAGTAGAAGCTGTATTAGAACAGTTACACTGCTCTGCTCTTACACCACCTTCGACGTATGTAAACACATGTTTGTGGGTGAAATATTGTCAGAGGTCATACAAGGTTTGGAAGGAGAATGGCTACGGCCTTTGCCCAGAAGTGGGACACAATGGCGCCGATTCTGTTGTTCACAAACTAAACTAAATTTAAGTTCAGGCATCTTTTTCTTTCTATGTATTTCATTAAGAAAAGGACAGAAGATAAATATTAGTTTAGTCCTGTTAAATTAGTCAGCGCCTGACGTAAATTGACGTATTTTTAATAGCTAATTTTTTAATCTCGTCTAAATTGTCTATGGAGTATCTTAATTTGACAGGACTAAACTAATATTTATCTTCTGTCCTTTTCTTAATGAAATAGAAAGAAAAAGATGCATGAACTTAAATTTAGTTTAGTTTGTGAACAACAGAATCGGCGCCAATGTAGGCTTAAAAAAAGTAAAATGTAAACCCTTGGAAACTCATAACCAAGATATAAGAAAATAAAAATCTTAGAAATACATTTACTAGAAGATTTTTAAGTCGATCCATCCGCCAAGAAAAGACATCATAAAAAAATACGGAAAGGCAGCGTAGACCTAGCTACGAATATTCGTAGACCACCTGCTACGTCAGTAACGGGCTACGACATTTACGTAACCACTAGCCGGCGCGGGCGTCGCTCGTCGCGTCGCGCGTCGTTGAGCGATAATACTTTTTCTTTCTTTTTTTCTTTTTATGTTAAAAGATATCTACGATTCGTAGACACCATTTCACTGTTCTACGAATTTATTTTAGAAGATGATGAAATGTGTTTGCACGAATAAAATAATGATGTAGGTTACCTACTTTTATTTCTCAATCTCGTTAATCTAAAAATCATACTTATGGTTATAAAGAGTAACCAAATTGTTTCTTACCGGCTCATCTCTATAGGAAACCACCAATTGGTACCGTGCGCCTAGTAGGTTTATTATATGAAAAAAAAGGGTTTTTCGAAGAATCTGTTCAGATAGAAATATAATGCAGATAAATACCTACCGGTATTATAATGAATTTCTCGTAAATAACAAAAAAAAATGCACTTAGTTTGAAAGTCATCATAATCTGCCTAGCCTTTTCCCAATAATGTTGGCTCGGCTTCCAGTCTAACCGGATGCAGCTGAATACCAGTATTTTACATGGAGCGACTGCCTATCTGACCTCCACAACCCAGTTACTGGGTAATACGATACCCCTTGCTAAGACTGGTTGTCAGACTTTCGGGCTTCCGGAATAACTCCCGTCAAAGATCCGCGAATAACAGCCGGGACCAACGGCTTAACGTGGTTTCCGAGGGACGGAGGGGTCTCGGTATGTAAAGATGGTCACCCATCCACAGACCAACCGCGGTAAGCGTAGCTTAACTAGATCGATCGACCTGTACGGCTGTTATTATTTAGTCACGGGCTCCTCCACTAATTCCCTGAACTGTACAAAGTATTCTATTTAAATCGCTGCCGCTTGTATTTGCGCCAAGCGTAGGATGGTAGTTACATTGCCCCCCTGGAGCGAGTCTCAATGTCACAGTCAGGATCGATCCGACCGTGGCCGACCGACTTTCATCCCGTACTATTGGTACTGTGTTCGACTAGCTTCATTCCAGAAAAGGGAACAGTATGAAGTTTTACTGTTCTTCTTGTTCAAACAATAGAATATTTTTACAGACTTCAAAAAAAAGGAGGTTATCAATTCGTCACGTACGTATGTAATATTATTGGAATTGCATTATATTTACATAATATGACAATCTATAAGGGCTTCCAAACAAATAAGTATACCAAATTTTATGGACGTATGTATGTTTGTCCACGCATTTCTCCGCAACTATTAATCGGATCGTGACCATTTTTTTATTGGATATATTTTTGCATTTTATAGTCCAATTCTTGGAGAAGGTTATTTAACATCACGCTAGGACCCTTCGGAGTGTTCCGAGCTGAGCAAAAAGAAAAAGTCAGAAAGACGCGCGGACAGGCGATGCGATGCGACGGGGTCGGTCGGGGAAACAAAAAATTTCAAGCGATGCCCAAATAAATAATAAAAAAAACCTTTATTGTTAAAAATATTACAGAGATTTTACATTGGCCCCAAAGTAGGCAAGCCAACAACAAGAATATAGTTAACTAGTTTCCGCCCGCGCCTTCGCCCGCAAGGTATGTTGGAAAAAACTATCCTATGTCCTTCCCCGGGATACAATCTATCTCTGTGCCAAATTTTATCGAAATCCGTTCAGTGGTTTAGGCGTGAAAAGGTAAGATACAGACAGACAGAGTTACTTTCAAATTTATAATAGATATTAGTATGGTTATAATATTAGTATGGATTCAGTTGTAGTTTAAACCATAGACGTTTGTTTTTTTTTTATTTATCGATGCCTCCCCTCGCTGACTTGTACCTAAAGGGGTTTCTTTTAATTGTTTTAACTAAGAAAGGTGAAAATTGCAGTTCATTTTCTACAATACAACGCAAACAGAAGCCGTAAGAATGTGTTCGCTCTACTTATAAACCTACCTAGACGAAAAGGGGTGCGCGTGCCAGTGCGGGATCAATACGGGGCTTCAAACTCAAACCAGTTTGAGTTTGAGTTTTCTTCTTTTTTTAGACTTCGTTCTAGAATATACTTATTTCAGTCTGCACCCTAATTGCGTAACACACTATCAATCGGAATCTGAATCATTTCGAAGCAAATTACTAATCCATTGCTTCATAACTTAGAACAATTGGTCTGCTCAACACTCGTAAATAACGCAATGAATGCTGTGGAACTGTCAAAATGACACCGATTCCGATTGATAATGTGTTACGCAATTGCCCCGCTGGTTTACCAATTGCTTTTAATATTACTAGCAATTAGCAGCATTATATTTATTTATTTAACCATTTATGTACACACATATATAAACAGACAAGTAAAACAGAAGAGAAACATAGGTACAAAGGTATATAATTTAAATACATAAACAATATTTTATTATTTGTTTTAATTTTCTCGATAACTATGATTTAACACATAAGACACTTTAGCATATCTACATAAGTAAGTATCTCAGGTGTGAAAAAAGTTGAAAAAAGTTTGCAACGAAAAATGATAAGTTTAATTAAAGAAAATACGATAGCCCTTGTAAACGTAATTTGCTTATTATGTAGAACGGCGATTAGTTATTGAACTTATGTTTTCATAAACAATATTGTTAGGGGCTGTCCATTAATCACGTGAGGCTCGAAAGGGGGGTGGAGGGGTCCATAAAAAAATCACAAAATATCACTAGGAGGGAGGGGGGCGTAGTAATATATCACGTGTATTTTTTTTTTCGGCAAACCCGCGATACTCTATCGAAACTCAAACTCAAAACTCAAACTCACCATGTATCACCAAGGGGGAGGGGGGTTAAAAAATGACAAAAAAACATCACGTGAATAATCTACGGCCCCGAAAATAACCAGTATCAATAAACATTCGTGATTTTGTCAGTTTATTCAGTAGATACCGTGTAACACACATAAAATGGCTATCGATCGCAATGCCTTTCATTTTGACTGTTCATTGTTGAGCAGACGAGCTTTACAAACCTATGCTGTTTAATGAGTTTGTAGGGTTCTTCTTATTCCTAGTAAGATCACGCCTGTGATCCCCGAAGGGTTAGACAGAGAGACTATTACACCCACATCACCAGGTATGTTTAAGTCCCATGAGGCCACCCTTGCCAACCACCAGCGAGGTAATTGAGTAAAACATTAACAGTCGGAATGGCTTTCATTTTGACAGTTCAACAACATATGAAGCAAATAGCTGCGCCCCGCGGTTTCACCCGCGTAAATGTCGATCCCGTGGGAATATCGGGATAAAACATATCCTATGTTCTTTCCCGGGGCTCAAAGTATCTCGATACCAAATTTCATCTATATCGGTTGAGCGGTTTAAGCGTGAAGAGGTAACAGACAGACAGACACTTTCGCATTTATAATATTATTATACATAGTAGATATATTATATTATGGATGGATTATTATATGTGATAAGATAAAATTATAATGATACATGGTTTAGGTATACAATACTAAATACAAATAAACAAAACTGAGGCACGTCATCATCTGCTTACACGTATGATATTATAATGTCTTCAGACATTATAATATTATCTTCTTTTCCTGTTGACAGCGATGCGGACTAAATTTTTATTTATTTATTTTATTTTAGATTAAAAAAAACTCTTCTATAGAGGTTCATTAGGATGAAAGTTAGTATGGAAAATAGTAATTCTTGCCCAAGGGGAATACCATCGGGTACGCACACGCAGCTTATAGTTATAAATAAATAAAAATCTTCATTGCAGAATGCAGACCACCAGATTTAAAAAAAAAACACAATAAAAAAAATTGTTAATACAAAAAATACCACAATAAAAATTGTATACATACTTACACACAAACATTCTCATGCTCTATAAAAAACTAAAATTTATATACAATATGTAATAATAGGCATTTATTTTCCACAGCGCGTACTGGACTGTACCTACTACTACTAACAAAGCACGTGCTTGTTTATTGTTATTAGTCCCAGGTGTTATAGATTGTATATAATTATTTTCTGATGAATCAATTATCAGGAGAGAGTCACCCAGGTCATGGTTACTATTTATGGTTCTGAGCTAATTGTATACTAAGACTGAGATCTATAGAGCGAATTTAGACTTTCATATAAAAATGAATCTTATTAGGACAAAGCGTACAGATCGAGTTAGAAACACCACGCTGCGCTCTATAACTCAAGTAGCGGATGTTGGAGAAAAAACAGCCAGGCTGAAGTGGGAGTGGGCCGGACACGTCTCACGAATGCACCCGGAGAGATGGGCAAAGATCGTCACTCACTGGACGCCTGAGGCAGGACATCGCCGTCGAGGTAGACCAAGGCGAAGGTGGCGTGACGATCTAATATCATTCGCAGGGCCAACATGGCCGGAGATCGCACAAGACAGGGAGGTTTGGAAGGAAAAAGGGGAGGCCTTTGCCCAGCAGTGGGACACAAACTAGGCTTACAAAAAAAAGTAATTGTGTGATGTGAAGTTAATATCTGTTTTTAGCGATAAGACCGCCCATTGTGTCACCCTTTGTACAGTTTCTATAATTATGTCTGTAATTTATATGGTGTACATAATAAAGAGTATTCTATTCTATTCTGTTATTTTTTAAGCGATTGTGATCACGTGTTTCACAAGAACATGAACATTCAGCAACACTACTGTACTTAGCTTGAATAAGGTTACTGTTACTTTTGTATAAGTATTACTGTTTCAGCCAAAGAAGCTCTAACTTTTCAGACACCTTAATTCTATAATACCTCTAGGCCAGTCATGGGTGACTTTTCCGTAGGATGCAATGTTAAAAGTCAAAAACTATAAAAGGCCGAAAATTTCAAGGTTTTCCGAGCACCACGCAGTTAGCACAGGTATTTTGAAGCTGCAAATTTGTTTTACACTAATGGTATCTATCCTAATAACATCACAAAAAAAACCGGGCAAGAGCGAGTCGGACTCGCGCACCGAGGGTTCCGTACCATATGTTTTTAAATTTTCACCGGCGAGCTACTTACTAGATCTCGTTCAAACCAATTTTCGGTGGAAGTTTTCATGATAATGTACATCATATATTTTTTTTAGTTTTATCATTCTCTTATTTTAGAAGTTACAGGGGGGGGGGGGCACATTTTACCACTTTGGAAGTGTCTCTCGTGCAAACTATTCAGTTGTGGCTGTGACATACGGACGGACAGACAGACGGACAGACAGACAGACAGACATGACGAATCCATAAGGGTTCCGTTTTTTGCCATTTAGCAACGGAACCCTAAAAACAGTACAGTGAAGTTTTTTGCGATCTAATCTAACGCGATTTTTCGTCTCCGGTGACTTGCCTACTCCTGTTTTTGATTGAAAGCGAACTAAAAAGTTTTTGTTTCAATTAAAAAGTTTGTAAAAACATACTGGCTGGCAATATACCGGTTCCACTTTAGTTTGAGTTTCATTTACAATGACTATAACATTCGGAGATATACGAGTATATAGCAGTGTGACGCAACTGTCTAATAAAAAGTCGGTTAAAAAAGAAACTATGAAACGTGCACTAAACATAATGGCGGCTATCGCTGTCTCGCTTTAACATCTATTCGACTCTATCATGTTTAGTACATCCCTATCTTGTTATTATGTTGGCAGCTTTACGTCATGTCTGCAGTCTGTGTTATTTTTGTTTTGTTGGTATTCAGTTTTAGTGCACGTTTCATACAAGCGACGTTTTTCAACTTTTTCTATGGGAGTTCCGTCTATGTTTACATGTTTACTTACTCTATGTATATTAGGTATTTGACGCGCAAAAAGTTATTTAATAGTAGATTGTTTGCCAAGGGAGCGAACAATTATTTTGAAGTCGAGAGAATTCTCTTAGTACCTATCATAAGTGAATTCTCGTGCACTAGAAGTTTGTTAAAATGAAATTGGACAGTAGTATTCAGTTGCGAATTAACTATCAAAGATTCCTGAAACCGCGAAAAAAAAATCAGCTGTTCCCTAAATTTATATATTCATTAACTCTTCAAAATAGGGAACTGATGATTTGTTTTTTTGCGATTTCAGTTTTAGTCCCATAGTAAAAGTGGTTCATAATGATGAGTACAATAACCTCTTAAGAGGTTGTTAATGTTTTCCAATAACCCTGTATAAGGTATAATATGTGTTGTGTAGGTGATATACAACGAGCCGCTACAATAGCGACATAAAGAACTAGTAAAAATTATAAGAACGTAAAATATTTCGTAATTCTTGCCGACAGAGGTCTGAAATTAAAACGCCAAATTAAAGGAAATAGAGAACTCTTTCCTTCAATTTGCCGTTTTAATTTCATTGATGCGACGTTATGACCCGTGACCCCGGCAAATGACCCCTGCGCTACGCTTTAAATATTCTCTTTGCTTTAAATACAAGTCGCCCCAAGATTTTATTTAAAAAATTACAAAAAAATAAATTAATAAAATTAAAATAATTTAATAAAACGAAAACGCGAAACCGTGTGTACGTGGGTTAAATTAATGTCGCCATTAAAGTGGCACACTGTAGAAGCCATTGACGAGAATTGCTTTGCCCAAAAGTCTTCTTCACCTATTTTTCCAAACGGCAAAAAAGGTCAATCGGTAGATAGATCCCTATTTATTTTCTAACAGTCAACGTTTTTAATCTGTGGAGAAAACTATGACAAAAATAAGATTTAATTTTACCCTCTCATTTTTTACTCAAATATGAAAGGTAGGTATTATGAAAAACGGGAAAACTAAAACTATTCTTTATTTTTCTCGCTTAAAAATTGAAGTGATAGGTGTTTGTAATAATATATTTATATTTAAGAGCAGACTCGAAATCCATGTCATTTTATTAGAAAGATTTGTTTTTACATTAAAGACGCGTCGCTACAAAGTTCGTTTCGTTTTTATATTTGGTTTCAATGGGATACATACAATGATATTATAAGTACCTAAAAAACCTTTTTACATTTATAGTATCATTGGATACATACCTAAATAAAATTGCTCGAAGGTAAAAAAATTGATTGTAAAAATATGATCTTATAACTGAAAATCGAATAAAAAATAATTGTAAAACAAACTATGGAATCGCACGAGCACCACCGCGTGAATCGACAAGCGCGTCATAATCTCAATTTCGGCAATTGTGAATATAAACCCGGGTGTAGGTAATGTTTTAATACACTGTAGTGTTAGACCTCGTAGGCGTCGAACCGCGCAGCAGACGAAGACGGTGAAGGTCACTCACGTACCTGCGGGAGTCTGAGTCAACCCCTACAGTCTGATCACTGCGGCTACCGAGACCACCCGCGTCAAAACAACACCCGCTATAAAACATTCTATTCTGTGTTCAGAAATATTCGAGGTTCAAACTAGTGCTGTTCTTTAGGATTTCTGTGCTCTCGAAGTAAGTACGATGTCGGATTCAGGCACGTTCGTTGAAGGTCATGGTTGTTGTGGTGCGAAAATTTATTGAACTTTTTGGTCGCCGGCCAAAAGCTGGCGGATTCATTTTGGTCTAAATTGAAAGTCGCTTTTGGAAAAGATTTTCTTTTCGTTTACTGTAAAACTATAAATAGCATTGTGCCTCTACACATATTATAATTATCTGATCTATCAACAGAATTTTCATCACGCAATCATAGTGTGAGACGAATAGATACTAGCATTTTTCTAACGAAACCGGTTGAATTTTAATGAAGTAAGTAAAAGATTTTCACTGATTGCACTTTTTTTAAAATTTTCTTATGCACGCCTCGACATTTTCAGCCTGATTTTTCATCTTGCGAATAAAGTGGTAAACGCGTCATTTTAACTGAAAATTGGGTGTTTTTAATTCGGCAATTTTTTTGGACTTTTTACTGTAAGTTTTCACTTAGATTTGAGTGGTTCTATGAAGTATATTATTGGGTGAATTTCAACAAGAGATTTTTATGTATCATTTCGGTGGGATTTTTTTATTTCAATGCAATCTATATATTTTTAGTGACAAATAATACTTTAGTCTATTTTATAACATTGTGCGTGAGTGGACATCAAATATTATCAAAACTTACATAAATATTTAAGGATAAAGTTTTAAGAGTCCACTGAAATTAAAAGTGTCCACCGAAATGATAAAAATTACCACCGAAATGATAAATCCACCGAAATGATACAGCTAAGAACAACCGTGCCCCCAGCCAGGGTTCCGTACTTTGTTAGGTTTGATTTCCACAAATTTTAGATAAACACTGAGACAGGACAGTACACAGTTTTTTTAATATCATCATTAATATACAGATATTACAGTTAGTATTATTACATATATCATTCTTTGAGGTTACAATAACCTCAAAGAATGATATTAATGTAATGTAATGTTTATTATGATATGAATGAATAGTTTCTTTACTTTTATAACCTTTGGTAATTTTTGTGGTTGTTGTTGTGTGAAAATGTTGGAAAACTTTATCGTAAATGCTGGTAACCTTAAATAAATATTTTTGCTTGTTTATGTACTAATACTAATTTACTTGATATATTTTCAAAAGAATCAACGTATCGCGATTAGAAAGCTTAAAGTTTCTGATTAATATGATGGTTGCATTTGTAAGTTATGCCATTAATAGTAATACCTAATGTCTACCTATTGCACTAAGAGAAAAATGCTAGGTATAATTTAGTTAAATTGGTAACGAGAGGAGAATAGTGTTTCTACAGGTATATCAGTAAAACTTCTAAAATTAAATCAACTCTTATATTTTTAAAATACAATAAATGAATAAGAAAAAAAATATATTACACAACAAATACACCTAAATAATCTAATCGACACTCTAGGTAAAAGTAGGTACATTACAAAACTATGACTTTGTATTTGACACCAGGATCTCTAAAACTTTATGTTTTTATCATTTCGGAGATACTTTTAATTCCGGTGGACTGTAATTGGTATAACAATCCACCGAATCCACTGAAATGATAACACTGAGATGATAAAATAGAGGTTAGTTCTACATTTAACTCCGAAAAAAAATTATTTAAAAAATATGAACACTACTCAAACAAAACAGTACTTACTGCGAATTTAATACACAATTTTGAAACAAATTAAACAAATCTAGCACGAGTTATAACAGCCACCGAAATGAAACTATTTTTGTCCCCATATTACTGAAATGATAAACTTACTTTTTTGGCGGGAAACCGCAAGACGTTGGGACCGGTGCGTTCGCGCCGAGAGCTTAAGCCGGACTGATCCGGAGTGAGAAAAGGTGAAAGGGGCGTAACAACGCAATGTTGATGTGGCTATTCTACTAAAACTTACTGTCCTCTGAAATGATAACTTTTTTCCAGACAAAAGTTGACTGCCTGTCAAATCCATGAGAAAGAAGATAAACAAACAAAAATTGTTTTATTTGATCGAATATATTATAATTTAATGATAACAAAATCAATTTAAATCCATATTACGAATGTATTTGCAGGAGAAGGTATGTTATGAGCGGAATTGGGTTCAGGACAGGTCACCGTGATGATAAAATAACACTTTGTAATTTTTTTTTTGGGTATATTAGAGGGTAGATACCAATGATTTTTTTTGCCAAGGTAGAGAAATACTTACCTTGTTGAGAAAAAATATATAAAATTAATAATCAGCACATTGCACTACCGTTCTCAGGTTTGCCGTGTATTTTTTTGCTTGGGCAATTCACCCTATTATGAATTAAAAAATCATCGAATTATGAATAAGCACTTTAGAAATTTTGTTTGAATTAAACTGAACAGTGTTTTAATTTTGTAATTTTAGAACTGAACTATTCAGTTCAGTAAAATTTTCCAAAAATCAAATCTAAAATTAGAATTTGTTAAAGATTTTCTTTAAAAGCGTTTACACACTCTTTCTATCTATGAAAAGAAGTTTTGAAATATTTGATTGGCATTCATATTTTCGTTACGAAATCTTAATGAAAACTAATTAACTACTCAACCGGTGGAATTACAACAAATGACGTGCGTTCAGTTGTCGCGTTTCTATTTTGGCCGCATGATATAACTGAAGTGTGTAGTTCTAGCAAATATGGCAGCCACTGAAGAGAAGTTATATCCTAACTGTGACGCCACCGTGTGGCTCCGCTCCTGTGAGGAGGAGGTCGAGAAACCCCTGGAGGGGAACATGACAGGTATGTATACAAGTCAATAAATCTATCAATTAACTGCGCCGTCCACTTGCGGATATATGTCTCTGCAAAGTTGCAACGATATGAATTATAGCAGAATTTCTTTTTACTAATGATAGTTCGGATCATCTCCGTTGGAATGTAGGCAAATATTCTAGCTAAATCTAGACTCAGGTCAGTGTGTCAGCCAAGTTTCGAAATAGAAAATACTCTTCATTATTAGTATTCGATGAGGAATCAAGCAAGACATTCACGTAAAATACCATGATTGAGGAAGGAAGGATAATCATACGTTTTGTATACGTACGTACGTGAACGGTTTGTAGCTAAAATTTTCCCATTTTCCATAAAAGTTGTGTGGGTTCCGGGAAATCCATCCTCAAAGGAAAAAAAAAAAACATAACAAACAGACGAAACAAGGCACATGCCTTGTAGGTACTCTACAAGAACTGTTACAAGTTTGGGTGAAAAAATAAAAATAAAAAAAACCGGTCAAGTGAGAGTCGGACTCGCGCACCGAGGGTTCCGTACATATTTGTAGGTATGTAAATAGTTTATCACGGGTTTTTTTTTGTATTATAACTAGAAGGTTACGGTTTTTGATTTTTTCCTTTACTTGTGCTACATGACCTACTTGCTTCTTGCCAAATTTCATGATTCTAGGTCAACGGGAAGTACCCTATAAATTTGATTCCCTCGAGAGTGTCGAAATATACGTTTTTTGCGGCATAAACTCGCCGTGTCTTTTTTTACGTTAAGTCAGAAGTTTGATTTTTTCACAGCTTCAATGGACTGTGGACCTGAGTACCTATATGATTTTAATTTCAACTCGATACCTCCACGCGTTCCCAAGATAAAGGTTCTTGACAGACAGACAGACAGACAACAAGGTGATCCTATACCTAAGGGTTCCGTTTTTTCTTTTTGAGATATGGAACCCTAAAAATCAAATTCAAATTATCCTGCCTTAGTTGTTTTAAGTGCAAGCAATATTAGTCAATTTCTTATACCAAAACTATAACTATTAACTCTCTATCATCGAGCCGTAGTTCCATTTTTAAGCAACTCCATTTGCTGCTAAATTAAATAACGCAATGATCTTCATCTATAAATAGTTTCCCTGACCACACGTTACAGTTTACTTTACGACTCGTTATTATTGTATTAACGCAGCACTCGTCTGGTTTGAAAAAAAAAAATAGTTGGTAAATTGCTAAGTATTCGTGATCCAGCTAGTACATTAAAACACAGTGTAAGGGGCCATTGATGGGCAAACTGTTACATGATTCTAGAAATCTACACTCATCAGCGTTGACGCTTTTCGTCGGCTATTAAATGGCGGTTTAGAATCACGTGCAGTATTCGTGGTAACCATTTCCGTGTCGATGTCCCTTACACCGTGTACACTACGACCGACGACGTAACTTGGCGGGCCAGAACTCTGCGCAGAAGGCTGCGCGGTAAGATTTTTTAGGAACCAAAATGGTGACATGAGGCGAGTGCGAGTGAGAGAACATGCGCGAAAGTTCTTAGTGCCTATGTTCAGGCCCGTCAAGTTACGTCGGTCGTGTTGTACAGTCTGTCCCGGAATTCACGCACACCACCAAACACTCCAATTAGAATATAATGTTATAATCATAATACATAAACTGAATTTTTACTATTATGTGGCACTTTTGAATTGTCAAGGGGTCGGTCAGTCAGAAAGATGAAGCTAGTGGCCCATTCCAAAGCGTAGTAGGTACCTAGGGAGAAGAACGGACAAGAAACTCCATGGACACTCTTTTAAACTTCGATTATTGATCGAAGCTTTTAAACCATAAAATTATAACAAAATATTGGTTACATAGGTAATTCATGTTGAAATTATACATGTGAGAACGATGTAGAAGAAAAATATTAAAACTAAAAAAAAAAACAATTCAGAAATGAAAATAAGCCATGGCGGCTAAGAGATGACCAGTCCCTACTGACGGCGCCCGTTCACGAACATGACGTATAGACATAATTATAGTACCTATATCACATTATTTATTAGATTATAAATCCTGATTGTGGGAGAAAATTGTGGTCATATTACAAATCTACACACGTACCTACACATTTGCACACGTATAAAGGGTCTAGCGTAGAAGGTAGGTACTTCTTCTATTTTGGTTTGTTCTGTACAGCGGAAGTATGACTGTAATTTAGGTAGGTAGTTTTAATTATTTTTGGAATTAAAAATTACCTTCTGACAGCCACATGTCAAAAAATCAAAAACGTGCCCTCGGCGTCAAAGTGTGTCACGTAGTCGAACCGTGGCGTGCTGGGCACATTTTGGTTTGTCATCTATCAGAGGTTAAAAGGTAAAAAAAAAAGATAGATATCGATTCAGTAAATGATTCTGAACAAACTACTTTCATAATGTGCATTAATTCAGTAACATTGTATACACATTCTTTTTCTGGAATCCTCTTTCAAGCTTACTGGAATAAGTGCTATATTTCTCATATGTCTAGTACCTAATTGAACTGATCCTCACACGACGGTAATTTTCTTGACACAATAGTCGTGAGCTCATTGTTTATAATCCAGGCATGTTTGCAAACCCACAACAATGCAGTGCGGTCGTCTCCGCAATGTATACCTTGTATAAATGCACCTTTATTGCGTGGTTTTATAGAAACCTCGCGTAGAATATACACGGTGTAATACATCGACGCGCGAACTGCTAGGTACCTACTATGAATTCAGTTCATGATTCTAGACCCCGCAGCGTAGAACATATACCGTCTTATTACAAAACGAGTTCTTATTTTAGACCTAGACTTAACCTTCGAGCCAGTTACTGTATTTTAAACTTTATTCCGATATACGTAAACTTCTTAGTGCAAAATTGACAACTTAGAGTCGGGTTAACGTCAGTTTTTGTAATAAAAACTTTAACTTAGTCGAATTATTAAAAATGGCTCGATTGTTTCAACCTGGGTCTAAAGATAAACCTTGGTTTTGTAATAAGGCAGATAAAGTAGGTTATAAAAATAAATCAGCTGTTCCATACAAAAGTGCAGTTATAGCTGCACGGTCAAAATGTATGGATCATGCTGCATGTACTTATGAACAACTGATATTTTTTAATAACCAACGAAATTTTTTAATGTTAGTGGGTGAGTCTATCATGTACTTAACTTGCCTTGCGCTATTGATCCAACAGGTTGGGAGAGACTCGCTTCACATAGGTCATCCTGGCGCTCTACTGTCTATAAAAGCGTTAAAACTTTCGAAAAAAAGCGCCTTGATACACTAACCGAACAACGCCAAATACGTAAAGAGAGACCTAAGCTTACTTTGGTCCGGGGCGAGAGGGAGTGGGAGGCAGTCACCTCCTTCTGCGAAGCAGTCATGCTAGCGAAGGAGGTGGCGGGACGGCTCAGGGAGAGAGCCTCCCGTCCCAGCCGCCGCGGGAGACGCTCCGGGCGTCGGGAGCCGCGCGACGACTCCCGGCCACCGTAGGCGCGGGCCTGCGGGCGGAGAGTAATGGGTAGCTCACCGTCCGATCAGGACCAGGCCCGTGCCGGACGGCGCGTACGTGTTCCACGCGCGCCTCAAAGAGATGTCAGCATCGAGGAGGGGCCCCATAGGGCCGAAGCCTGCCGGGTCAGCGGGATTGTCCGAAAGGGTTACCGCTGGCCCGGAACATAAAGGGCTAAGGAAGGAACACGGGTGGGTTTTAGTCAGTAAGAGTCTGACACTCCCTTCCGCTCCACCCAGAGCGGGAGGGGTCATTTGATGATTTCCCATCCGCAAAAAAAAAAAAAAAAAAGCCCTCCTATACCTATACCTTTAACTCTGCCGGCCAACTCTATTGCATTAGTTGTGATCGAGTATTTAAAACTAAATTCGGTTTGGCGAGTCATATTAGGGCACGCTAGGAAATAATAATAATGTTTTAATGGGTCGCCGTTATCGAAATCGATAAGGAGGACTATATAGTATAATTTCCTATTGTAATATATTAAACCTGCATTATTTCCCTAGGTGAGTTTCCGACATGGCTCCGCGGCACGTTGCTGCGCAATGGGCCCGGCTCCCTCAAAGTCGGCGACATGAAATTCGACCATCTTTTCGACAGTTCCGCACTTTTGCACAGGTAAGCCAGGCTTTGCATACCTGCAAAGGGTATCATCATCATAATTTCAGCCGAAAAACGTCCACTACTGGACATAGGCCTCCCCCAAGCACCTCCACTTCGACCGGTTCTGTGCTTCTCGCATCCAATTTGGGTATATATAAAAATAATTTATAAAAATAGTTTTTTCTTATTCATTCCAGGTTTGCGATGGACGATGGCCATGTGACGTATCAGTGCCGGTTCCTCAGAACTAAAACTTTGCAGAAGAACCGCGCTGCTAATCGCATCGTCGTCTCGGAATTTGGTACTAAATGTGCTCCAGACCCGTGCCATTCGATATTTGACAGGTAAGTCATTGTTTTCAAACGGTAAGAAGATACCCCAGCACGCGTAGCATGACTTCCATACAAACGGGTTTTGTCGACGGAAGAACAAACAAAATGGTAGTTTGTAAAATCAATAAGATACAGAGACACACTGAAACAGTCTGGTAAAGGGATTTTTCAGGCTTCCGACCTGAAAAATCCATTAGTTCCTAAGATCCAGATTTTCAAAAGAAGTTATGTAGCTGTCAACGTGGCAATGCTGCCAGCCTTTTGAGCACTGCTGTTCCTGTTGACAGCGATGCGGACGAATTTTTTGATGCCCTATTGTTTTCATATAAATGTACATATTATTATTATTAAATATTAGCATAGCTTAATGTACAGAAAGCGTCACTATGTCGTAACCCCTCAAGTTTTAAAATGTTACACTGCTACAACATTGAATTCCTTACGAATAATCTAAAGAATACTTCAAAAAGAGTCCATTGTGTTGACTCGGATTCGAACCGTCGCATCACCGAACGTCGTCATACTCATACCGGCAGTTTGACGAACTAGCCAGCGAGCCCATATGAATTACGATGAAATTGTTATCTACTATCGGCTGAGTCATTATATCATTAGGTCCCTGTCTAATCGAAAGATGTTATAATTTGAGGGTATCCATTAATTTTACTTACTTACGTTGTCTTTAAAAAATTAATCCATACCTTCAAGTTAGAACTTTGTATACGTTCACTTAAAACGGCGAAGAGTAAACGACTACTATTTATCCATTATTTTTTTAAATGATTTCTGATTTTATGAGAACTAAAATAGTTGTTCTGTTTGTTGTAAAATAAGATCATAGTTTTGTTAAATAATAGCAATAATAAATATTATTAAATGATTAATAAGTATTTTATTTTTCTTGATTTTTTAATTCTTTATAAATAATTACTACTTAAAACAAAATAGAAAAATATATCAAAATAATTCAATGAACAAAAAGCACATTTCGTGCCTATATAGGATTTGAACTTCCAATCTTATGCACGGAAAGCGGTCTTGAAACCTCTAGTCTATTTAGACGATGAATAAGTTGTTGTAAATGATAACCCTATTATTGTTGCTTGTCGTCGCAAAAGTATGGTTTTATTTAAAAAAACAATAATGAAAACAGAATTAAAAAAAAATACTTACTTAAACTTATTTATTCACTAAAACAATACATTATTTAAAATAAAATGTTTTTGCAAAATACAAAAACCAACTTGGGCCTATCACGGATTTGAACGCACATGTCTTTTGGGGGGGTAACTACTTAATGGAGCTGTGTGTACATATTATCATGTTATGGATTTGAATTAGTTATGTAGTTCAGAACATATTTTCAGGGTAGCAGCAATCTTCAACCCAGCCGAACACATGTCGGACAATGCAATGATATCCCTGTACCCATTCGGTGATGAAGTGTACGCGTTCACAGAAGGACCAATCATTCATAGGTAAGATGAAGTAAACACCTAATATATTGTTTTGTGAAAAATAGATTAACAAAGAAAATATGGATGGAATAAAAGAGTCATTCCGGTCTGATCCCCTGAACCTCCTATCTGGATCCCCTGCTAGTTATTCCTCTGTTTTAATCTCTGCCTTATCCACTATAAACTTTCTCATTCCGGTCTGATCCCCTTTTTTCTTTTGTTTTTTCCTGACGGATCGTCAGCAACAAAATATACGTACAGGGTTTATGCCGTAAGCCCTGTACGAGTGTACGTATCTATATTTTGTTGCGTCAGCGGGATTGTCCGAAAGGGTTACCGCTGGTCCGGAACATAATGGGCTAAGGAAGGAACACGGGTGGGATTTAGTCAATAATAGTCTGACACTCCCTTCCGCTCCACCCAGAGCGGGAGGGGTCATTTTATGATTTCCCATACGCATGCATGCATGTACAGTCAACAAAAGAGTTAGGTATGCAGGATCATCGGATATAGTTGAAGTTTAGTAAGAAACCGATGAATGTTTTCGAATAAAATTTAATTTTAATAATAGAAAACAAACAGCACATTTATCAAATTAAATTTCAGTATTTTATTGTACTGAGGGTACAGCCTCAGTACAATAAAATATAAACCCAAACCCAAAAGATCAAGCTTGACTCAAAGTCCTTTTTAACTTTAACGTTTGAAGTTCAATATCTCTTTTTTTATTTTGATTCTATGACAAATCACGTGCTTCTCAAATCTTGTGTTTTGTACCTCCGTTTTCCTTTTAAGGCGTTCAAATTATTTTACCACTTTATGGACACTTTTTTAGGGTTACGTACCAAAATGGTAAAACGGAACCCTTATATATGGTGAGACTCAGTCTGTCTGTCTGTCGGTCAGTCTGTCTATCTGTCGGTCTGTCTGTCTGTCTGTCACAGCTGGATATCTTAAGAACTACTAATGCTATCAACTTGAAATTTGGAATAGTTTTAGATGACGTTTGTCCAACTATTTTGCAAAATAGTTGGGCAAACTATTGGAGCGTTTTATGTAAACGAATACAATCTGTCAAATGTCAAGTTTGTCAGTTGAGTTTGAAGTTTGAGACAGAACTATCTCTCTCTCTGTTGGATATAATTATGTTTTATGATATTTCTGGCAACACAGGACTTTTGTGATACGTGGTAACACATGCTCTGCACAACATGGCGCAGGACAGAATAAAAATACATTCATCGTAATCTTATCTGACTGTATCTTGTATTATTTATAATTTCCCTGAACCACATCTTGTACAGAACATGGTGTCAGGTTAAAACTTCAAAAAAGAAAAGAGAAACCTTAGTGGAAGAAACCTTAGTGGAATAGTGAATCAAAAATGGAGGGAATAAAGCCTCCAACTGGTTTGGTCATGTCGGGCGATGGGGCAAACTGGCCCAGATTTAAACAGCAGTTCCAGCTGTACCTGGAAGCAGTGGGACTGTCAGACGCCACGGAAGAAAGGAAAATTGCTGTATTGCTGAATGTTGCCGGAGAGGACGCAATTGATGTGTATAATTCACACATGCAACCGATTGAGGTTAAAACCTTAGATAATTTAATAAAACAGTTTGATGCTTATGTGGAGCCGAGGAAAAACATCATCACAAATAGTTTCAAATTTTTCAATTTGAAACAGGAGGAGGGTGAACAAGTAGACAGATTCATCACAAAGCTAAAGGTTCAAGCTAAACAATGCGACTTCAAAGATCAAGAGGACAGGCTTGTGAGAGACATGATCGTCATTGGAATCAGAGATAAGGGAGTGCAGGAAAGATTGTTAAGGGAGGCCGATATTGGACTAGACCAGGTTATCAGCCAGTGCCGTGCAGCGGAGGCGGGACGATCAAGGGCTCTAGAAATGTCAATGCAAATAAAGCAGGAAGTAGATGTAATCAAGAAAATAGAGGGAGAACAAGGAGTGAGGTCCAAGATGCGTGCCTGTACTTATTGCGGTAAAAGCCACACAGCTAGAAGTTGTCCAGCATATGGCAAGAAGTGTGCGAGTTGTAACAATTACAACCATTTTGCTGCGGTGTGTCGTACTAGGTCAATAAAAAATGAAGCGCCTAAGAAGAAAGAAAAAGGAAATAAGATAGACTCCGTTCAAAAGGGAGAGAGCGATAGTGATTGCTCAGAAGACTTTGTGGTGGATTCAGTAAGTAACTTTAGTAAAAGTCTTCAATGGAATGAAATTGTGAACATCAATGGAACTAACATTAGGTTCAAATTAGACTCAGGGGCTGACTGTAATACCTTATCATTAAAGCTATATGACAAAATTAAAGATAATACCAATTGTTTAATAAGTAATTCAACTGTGTTGGTAGTTTATAACAATCAAGAGATTAAAACTGTAGGTACTGTTAAATTAAACTGTATTATAAAGGGCAAACAGGTAAAATTAAAATTTTGCATAGTTGATTTACCAATTCAGCCGGTGATAGGGTTGCCAGCTTGTGTAGAATTAAATTTGTTGAAAAGATTGGATAGCATTGTAACAAGCAAAAAAGAAATTTTTGTAAAATCAAACATAGAGGTGTTTTCAGGCCTAGGCAATATTGGGTCATATAGTATAAAATTAAAGGAGTCAGCACTACCTGTTGTCAAACCCATTCGGAGAGTTCCACAGACAATTAAAGATAGGTTAAAGAATACTTTAGATAGCTATGAAAGTAGAGGTATTATAGAAAAGGTAGAGGGGCCGACAGCATGGTGTAATAATCTTGTAATAGTTGAGAAACCAAATAAGTCCCTTCGACTGTGCTTAGACCCAAAGGAGTTAAACAAATGCATCCTTAGAGAGAACTATCAAATACCATCTCCTGAAGAAATTTATAATTCTCTTGCAGGTAAGCAGATCTTCACAGTATTAGACATGAAAGATGGTTTTTTTCAAGTTATGTTGGATGATAAAGATAAACTGTGCACATTTGGAACGCCTTATGGTAGGTATTGCTTCAGGAGGATGCCATTTGGTATTTCATCAGCACCTGAGGTGATGCAAAAAATAAATACTGCCATTTTTAGTGATATACAGGGAGTCCATGTGTATTTTGATGATTTAATAGTAGCCGGGGACAATTTGTTAGAACATGACAAAATTTTAAGTCAAGTAATAGACAGAGCAAAAAAACACAATGTAAAATTTAATGAAAATAAAATACAATATAGATGTGAGACTGTGAAGTATGTAGGACTAATGTTGTCAAAATCTGGTATAAAACCAGATCCTGAACATGTGAAAGCTATAGAGGAATTAAAGCAACCCCGAAGTGTAAAGGAATTACAAAAGTTTTTAGGCATGTGCAACTATTTAAGTAAGTTTATACCACAATATTCAAAAACCACTGAACCTCTTAGAGAATTATTGAAAAAAGAAATTATATGGGACTGGGGCACAAGTCAAGTTAAAGCCTTTGAGGAAATAAAAATGAGAATTAGTTCTGCTCCCACTTTATCAGTCTTAAAAAAAAATGGGAATTTAGTATTACAAACTGACAGTTCTAAAAGTGGCATGGGAGCATGCTTATTACAAGAAGGAAAGCCATTGTCTTTCTATTCAAGATGTTACACTGAGTGTCAACAGAGATGGGCCCCCATAGAGAAAGAGTTGTTTGCAATCTGTTGTGCTATGGATAAATATCATCAGTTTATTTATGGGCGTCATATTATCGTAGAAAGTGATCACAAACCTCTTGTAGCAATAATGAATAAGGACATTAATAAAATTTCTGCCCGATTGCAACGCATGGTTCTCAAATTGTTAAAATATAAATTTGAAATAAAGTATGTACCTGGTTCAAAAATGTATATAGCAGATTATTTGTCAAGGCATTATGACACAAGTAATGCTCAGTTAGATCCAGTGCTAAGAGAGTTAGTACATAGTATAAATTCAGAAATAGTATATGGTTTAGAAACTGATTTGCAAGTTTCAAATAATAAGTTACTGGAATTAAAAAAGGAGACTGCAAAAGATGCCAATCTTCAACAAATAATGTTATGGTATAATTCAGGGTGGCCTAAAAATAATAAAAATATACAAGGTGTTGAACTGAAAAAATTGTATAAATTAAAAGATTATTTAGTAGTGAAAGACCAACTCATATTTTATGAAAATAAAATACTTATTCCTAAACATATAAGAAAAGAGATGATTTCAATAGTTCATGCAGGTCATGCTGGAATTATAAAATGTAAAAAACGTGCCAGAAAGGTGTTATATTGGCCAGGAATGTCAAGAGACATAGAAGAGTTTGTGTTAAAATGTAAAACTTGTGAAAAGTACAGGCCATCAAATCCTAAACAACCCTTATTGTCTCATGAAATACCTGACCTGCCCTTTAATAAAGTTGGCATGGATATTGCTCATTTTGCTGGAAGAGACTATTTAGTTCTGGTGGACTATTATTCAAAATGGATAGAGGTAAAGTCTCTAAAGAACAAAACAACTGGATATATAATTAAAAAGTTACTGTCAATTTTTAGTATTCACGGTGTTCCTAAGTTTATAGTAAGTGACAATATGCCTTTTGGTAGTTTTGAATTTGTACAGTTTTCTCGAAAATTAGATATTGAGTTGATAAAGTCCAGCCCCCGATACCCTCAATCGAATGGGTTATCAGAAAAAGCAGTGGGCATAGTTAAGGGTATGTTAAAAAAATGTTTAGAGGATCATTCTCAATTTGAAATTGCCTTGTTGCATTACAGAACAACCCCAGTGGCAGGGTTGGAGTATAGTCCATCTGAATTGTTGATGAGTAGGTTGTTAAGAACTAATTTACCTTGTACACAGCAATTATTAAAACCTAAAGTACCACTAAATGTTAAAGAGCAATTGATGTTAACCAAAGAAAAATCTATGACCATATATAATAAAACGGCAAAGGATAAGAAATCTTTTACTTTGGGGGATAATGTAATAATACAAAATGCACCAAATAAAGAATGGTATGCAGGGAAAGTTATTGGTGAAGCTGATGGTCCTAGATCTTTCATTGTAAAAAATGAAAAAGGTAATTTGGTGAGGAGAAATGAAAGACATATTAGACCAAGTAAAAATAAGTTTATTGTTAAACATGACAGTGTACCTGATGAGTTGCTTGAAAGTCAAGCAGAGGATAGCGGGCAAGGACATCAAATTAATGTATCAGATAGTATTAATGATAATGTAACAGATACTGCTCACACAGAAGCTATTCCTGAGAGGAGAATGAGATCAGGCAGAGTCACTAAAATGCCATTGTATTTAAGAGAATATGAGTTAAGTTAAATGCTAGAATATGTAAACTGTTTAGCTTTATGGGGGATGTTGGATATAATTATGTTTTATGATATTTCTGGCAACACAGGACTTTTGTGATACGTGGTAACACATGCTCTGCACAACATGGCGCAGGACAGAATAAAAATACATTCATCGTAATCTTATCTGACTGTATCTTGTATTATTTATAATTTCCCTGAACCACATCTTGTACAGAACACTCTCTCTCTGCTAGTGGCTGTCGATGTGAAACCTATGTATCTGGCTCTCTGAGATTACAATCATATTTAATCTAAATGTTGAGTTTACTTTTCGCTATAAAACCATCACAAACGTCATCTAAAACTATTAATTAAAGGGTTTCGTTTTACCATTTTGGTACGGAACCCTAAAAATGGTCACGATCTGATTAATAGCTGCGGAGAAATGCGTAGACAAACATACATACATACATACATCTATAAAATTTTGTATATTTGTTTGGAAGCCTTATTAGATTGTCATAAATGTGAATATAATGCAGTTCCAATAATATTACATACCTACATACGTGTCGAATTGATAACCTCCTTCTTTTTTTAAGTCGGTAAAAAGGCGCAACAAACTGCAATCCGGCCAACAACCTTCATCAGTCATTCAACCTTCATCATTGATCACTTAACTTAATTACTAACGATATCATACGACCGGATGACCCAAAATATTATTTTCCTCAAGCTAAGCGAAGGGTGCTCACAGCTCAACTTTTGTTTTTATTTCGTGGTTAAGAAATCAACTTCTGCGTATTATCACGTGGAACATCACCTGCCTTAACAGTCATGTTTTGATATGAGGAACCCTAATTAAATAATTGGGTACTTGAACGTTCACAGTCAACATGTATTACAGAACAATAACATTATAATAGGTTCAGGAAAAAAAAAAACGTTTTAATTTTGCTCATAATTTAGGACTAATTATACGGTCAGAATCATTGCAAGACACACGTACCACGTATTCCTTTTATTAAGACCAGCGACTGAAATAAGGGGGCCGATACCAAGCTGACGGCTAATTGAGATGAATGGAAGACGAAGATATGCTGACGATCACAGATGAATTGGGATGAGGGCAGGAGAATGATGAGCTCCTGTACTAAGGCTTACTCAAAACAAGGAACATGAGAAGGAACATGGGTGGGTTTTAGTCAGTAAGAGTCTGACACTCCTTTCCGCTCCACCCAGAGCGGGAGGGGTCATTTGATGATTTCCCATCCGAAAAAAAAAAAGGCTTACTCAAAACTATTTTATAGCTAATTACATAATCAACCTATAATGTACAGGCCTCCTCTCTGTGAGGGAAGGGGGCCGTGATCCACCACGCGGGTCCAGTGCGGTTGGTAGATGTCACTTGTCATCGAACTTTTGGTTCTGGGACATACCGGTTTCCTCACGATGTTTTCGTTCACCGTTTTGAGAGCAGTGTTGATGAAGTTACACAAAGTTAAACGCCTGCCTGGGTTCGAACCGACCTACAACTCGTAAGTCGGAGCCGTTACCCCTGGGCCACCTAAAGCTAATTAATTGATTGAAACTAGTTTTAAGTAACGTTTGAGTTTGAGAGGGTCTGTAAAACAGGCCTAAGTTGTTTGAATGAAATGAAGATTTGTTAACAAATTGTATTATGATGTCCAGGGTAGACACGGTGACGCTGGACACATTGGAGAGGAGGAACATGACGAGCTGCGTGGCCCTCGTCAATCACACCTCACACCCACACGTCATGCCAAATGGTGAGGACTTATTATGGAGGACATACACTTGGTCATTCATACATCATTTTTTTTTTGTTTTTTTTTTTATAACATTGCCCCACACTAGGAATTTCTCCTGTATTGTGGGTGCGTTTACAAACATTTAAATTCACATACACAAACAGCCAGACCCGGAACAACTACTTGTAGGTCATACCAATATTTGTTCCGTGCGGGAATCGAACCCGTGACACGCAGCGCAGCAGTCAATCGCTTAACCACTGCGCCAACTGTGCCGTCACTGCGCCAACCGTGCCGTCATCATTGGTGGGACACTGTGGCAGTCCAGCAGATTACACAGTTTCAGTTAGACATAAAAGAAATCTGCTCGTTTGACCACTATACAAGGTGGCAGGGCCGTCGATGCAAAACCTGTTACCATGGATTTATAGTACAGACTGCAAGAAACTGTAAAATTTTCTCAATCAACTTTGAACCTTATGCTTTAGCGACAAAGTTGAAAATCTATTAAAGAAATTTGACAGATTGTAGTAGCTTGATGTGTTGGCGTCTGTACATGATTGTGAACCACTCTGTGTTGAAAATTTTGTAGGTTATTAAAAAAAAATGTTGTTCCATACATTTTGACCGCGTAGGTATAGCACTTTTTTATGAAACAGCTGTTTTTGAAGTGAAAACTTATTTAGGCGCGTTGGGCATTTTTTGAGATGGGAAAAAAACCGCGCTACATTCGGATGTGTTCGGCTGTCCTCGGGATGTACTTGATTTTAAATTCGATATGTCAGTGAGTAATGGCAAAGTATTCTGTTTGTGTTTTGTTTTCACTTCTGTCGGCACCACATGAGTAGACTGTCTACTTTGTGGTCGGCACTCCCGGAGTGCCACTGTTTTTTTTTTATAACTGATGGAACATTTCTACGTTAGGCTACCTAGAATCATGTGCTGAATTCATGGTAACAGTTTCCGCGGTCAATGCCCCTGTCAGTGTCACCCTGTATTCCAAAGGAGAGAAAAAAAAAACCCTACACTTAACGACAAACGTTCAGATATTTTTTTTTTAAAGTATAGTGGTTAGATATATTGTAGTAATAAAGTAATAATTTTATATTTTTTTTAGGGGATGTCTACAACGTCGGTATGTCTATCGTGAAGGGCAGACTACGACACGTCGTCGCTAAATTCCCATTCACAGAAAAAGGTAAAAAACATTTTTATAAAATATTCATACAGATAAATGGATTTTGTAAGCGAGAATGCTGAACAGAAATGAACACCACATACCTACATAATATGTTCACTTTCCATTATAACTAGAATTTAAGAACCGTACATTTACAAAAACATTACCTAGACCCCTTCGTACCTCGTCGTTGGTCCCGGCTGTCATTCGTGGATCTTTGACAGTCGTTACGGGTAGTCAGAAGCCCGAAAATCTGACAACCAGTCTTACCAAGGGGTATCGTATTACCCAGTAACTGGGTTGTGGAGGTCAGATAGGCAGTCGCTCCATGTAAAATACTGGTATTCAGCTGCATCCGGTTAGACTGGAAGCCGACCCCAAAATAGTTGGGAAAAGGCTAGGCAGATGAGATGATGTCATTTACAAGAAAATCGTCAATACAAAATTACCGTACTTTTTGTGTTGACCAATTTTTCGGCACTGTATACTGCGGGTAGTTGTTTGTCAGTAAATAAAATGAACTACCCTCTTTTTTATACGACTGCCAAATTTTTATACGAATCCCCAAGTTTGGCAGGGAAAAAAATTTAGTGATCGCAGATTATTTGGAAAGTCGCTTTCATGTACCTAATTGTGGAATCTTCGTATAGGTAATGAATTGTGAATTTGTTTTCCAGGTGACATGTTCAAGAGCGCACGTATTGTGGCCTCAGTTAAGCCTCGATGGACACTTAATCCATCTTACATGCACACTTTCGGTAAGTAATAATTAATAAGTCAAAGCATTTATTTCATTTGCTGGCACTTTGGAATTGTCAAAGGAGTTTAACAGTCAGAAAGATGAAGGTAGTTGCCCATTTCAAAGCGTAGTAGGTTCCTATGGAGAAGGATGGGTATGAAACTTCATGAACACACTTTTAAATTATATTGAAACAAAAAAAAAAAATACACCATCCACGTTGAATTTATGCACGTCAAAAGCGTCCAGAGTAAAAACAAAAAGAAAAATAAACAATTAAAATGACCTAAGAGATGACCACGGGCAAGAAACTCCATGGACCAGTATGAATATCGATAACGATCTTTTGTTACTGACATGTACTGCATTCGCGATTTATTTGCCAAAAATGTAAAGAAATATGAGTTTAGGGAAAAATAACTTTAAATCTTGCACATAAAGTTCAGTTTACACTATAACTTCAAACATTTTTATAACTTTTTAAATCTAGTCACTCTGAAATCCACTTAATTATCATTAAAAGGTTGATTTTGTTTAACTTGAAATAATATTAATTTGAAACATAAGTTTGGACAGACGATAGATACATACATAAACTCACGCCTTCTTCCCATGGGGTTAGCAGAAACTACAGAACGCCATCTGCTACGATCTCTACATACTCCTTTTGCCTCGTTTACATTCATACATCAGGTCATACATGTACGCCGCTTGCGAGCACTACGCACCTGAGCTTCTATGTTCTATGTTAGGGGTTTGGTTTCCGCACTTAGTCCTTCAGTGGACCATTGTGCGTGGGCCATGGCGGCCGTCGGTGGTTATTCCAACCAGCCCACCTCCCTCCAGAAGCTGATCAAATCTCCTGGTCTGTTAAGAACATCTGTGTACGATCTGGGTGTCCCGAGGGTTTCTGACCTTATCTGGGTGACGCCTGTGCACTCAAAGAGCACATGTAAGCACATGAAGAGCACATGTAAGCACATGTGAGCACACCCACCTGAGCTTTCTGAAGAACATCACCAATAAGGTTACTATATAATTATCCTCCTAACGCGTCCCCTCCCGGCGTTTCCACTCACATCTGCCTTGTACAATCTGTCAAATTTCTTTAATAGATTTTCAACTTTATTGCTAAGGCATAAAGTTCAAAGTTGATTGGGAAAATTTGACAGTTTCGGGTAGCTTGATGTGCTGGCGACTGTACATATAAGACAAATTACTTAGTAATGGTAATATGTTTGATATTCCAGGTATAACAGAGAACTACTTTGTGATAGTGGAGCAGCCGCTGTCAGTGTCGATGGCGGGTCTCATGCGCGGCCTCATGACCAACGACAAGCTCTGCTCCAGCCTGCAGTGGAACCCCGACTATGAGGTCTGTGCGTCTTTGATTGAACGTCGGTACAAGTATCTTTTGGCGCTTGCCGCGCGTTGTTAAAATCAGAATTAAAGCCGCCATCTTGTTTTTTCAATGCAATTTCTGTGAAAATTTCATAAAGGTTTACCAACAACGCCCCCCTATCAATGTCAGTCAGGCGCCAAAAGATTCTTGTGGCATTATACACGTCCATACCGTGTTGAGGAAACACTACTAAAACGCAATTGCTTGGATGTTCCTCAGAGTGATTCGAAGGACCAACAGCTAATGCATAACAAAAATTCTACTGACAATTTCTTTAATTTTGTCATTATGTTTTAAAATCAGTGTTCATGTTATCTTACCTAATTGAATGTTGCTGAACCGTAAAAAAGCAATAGGCTGCTGGACATTTATATTAAACATCCTTTTGTTAACACACAGTTACTCAAAAGCCTCTGCTCTATCAACAAAGAATATACCACCTATTTAAATAATAACAAATCCATTACAATTCACAGACCCACATAGTCCTCCTAAGCCGTTCCACCGGCAAGGAGGTGAAGCGGTTCCGTACCGACCCTCTCTTCTATTTGCACATCATCAACGCGTTCGAACAAGACGGCAGACTGGTGGTAGACCTGTGTGCCTACAAGGACGCCAAGGTCATAGACGCCATGTATGTGCATGCTATTGAGGTGAGTTCAAACGAGTCGATGGTTCTAAGTTTCAAACTGTCTACGACGAGACAGTGGAGCTTGATGCTCAATAAAACGAAGGAGTTTTACTTTAAACTGAATCTATTTTTGAAAGTAGATAGTAGAAAACATAAACACATCGTTTTATTCTAATTTTAAATAAGTTTATAAATATAAAATATAAAGAAAGGTGCGGACCGATGTTCCCTTGTTCGAGAATTTTTATTGTCTCTTTATCAAAAAACTCAGGTAGAATTTTTTCCATGTCCATAATATTTTGTGCGTGAACTACCGTCACTTATTTGCGCCTGATATAAAACTGTTAGCAACGTTTGACATGGACACTAAAGTCGCCAAAGCATCAGGCGCAAACACAAACCATACCCATTCATGGGAAACAAAAGTTGCTTTTTCTGATGCAGGAAGCATGTTCCTGGCAACACTAAATACTGAATGAGTGTGAAACTTGTTGCCAGCTACATCTGCGGCTAAACCAATGAAGATTTTTTCTTATATCAACGATATGGGAATGAAATGAGTTTGCTTGACCGAAATGTTTCAAAATGTTTGATGTGTCATTAAATCATTAATCAGAATAAATTTGAATCCACCAAAGGCCGTCACTTGCCATACAATGACCTGAAAATAATCTAATTAATCCAAGATCACACCTAGATGTGATAATTACCATATTGAATATATATTTGGGATCAATGTCCTGATTAAGCAATAATAATAATAATAATAAATCGTTTATTTCTTAATTAGAAGTTACATTTGGAGGTATCGTTGGTCCCAAACTAGAATATTTGAGACTCTCAGTCGCAGACCACTTTTGAAAACGACTTAGAAAGCCCTATTAATATCTATGTGTAGATTTATGGTCTTTTAATGATATTCTTTGGGTAAAATGCCCGGATTACCTGTTTCTGTTTATTACCCTCACCTTACTCTTCCAGTCAATGCAAAGCAATGCAGACTACGCTGATTGGTTCCGTGCGCGGCCTAAGAGGCTGGAGGTATCTCTGGATGCGCCTAACTTGACCATTGTGGATGCGAGGACCCTGGCAGATATCGGCTGCGAGACTCCAAGGATTCACTATGATCTTTATAATGGTAAGAAAACAGAGAATATATATTTGCAACACGATGAAAATACATTTTACGGAGCAAAATGCATATGCAACTAAATAACTATTTATAAGCAAAAATAAAATAAAAAGGAAACAATATTTTTTTATGCAAGGCACAGACTTTAAGTAAAATACAAAGAAAAGTGAAAGATGAATGTATTTCATGCATGCCCTTCACACAGCTCGTCTGTCATTTTCCACAGAGTAGCTATCATACGAGTACATTACAACCGCTACGCGCAACCATTTCGTCTGCTGAGGACTAATAGACTTGGAGAACTGAACGATAATTATAAAAACGTTTTTCATTGCAGGCAAACCCTACAGATACTTCTACGCTATCAGCTCGGATGTGGATGCTGAGAATCCTGGAACGGTAAGTTAAGATATTTTTTTCAATATCATCTTAGTGATAAAATTTTTTTTGCTCTCCGCTAAGGCTTCAAGAAATACACACTCACTCACGTCATAAAATCGACACTAGTCAGCACGAACCAATAATAACGAGCTTCGAATTTTGCTTATTAAAATATTACATGAAAATGTAGATGTTAGTTCTATACAACCAAGTGTACAGTAGAGATATTAATTAGTATTAGGATTAGTCCTGACAGGTGAGTTAAGAAGAGATAATAATAAAAGAGAGTGAGATAATAGAAGAGGAGATAATAGAAGGATAGAAAACGAACTTGATCGCTATTAATATAAAATGTTTCAGATCATTAAAGTGGACACTAAGACCGGCGAGACCAAGACATGGTGCACCCTCAACTGTTACCCCAGCGAGCCGATATTCGTGCCAACGCCTAACGCTAAGGTGAGGCAACAGATTTCATGACATAGTCAAAAGTTTTTGAAATGAAGTTCCATAACGCGGCTTAGGAGTTGACTGGTAGAAATTGTCACGCTGAAAAAACGGTATGCCCTCTCCATACGACTTTCTCTTTCTCTCTGTTTTTTTTTATGTTCGTATATAAAAGACAAAGACAGGTCACACACAGACGTGTGTGTGTGTACGTGCGAGTAACGCGTAAGGAACCTCGTTCCTGAAGAGGTTTCCCGACCACACACGTACATATTTTCATGTAACATTCTCTTAGGAAAGCGAATTATGGAAAGTATATAAGCGAACATTTTTTGGTCCTAATAACCAGCAAAAAAACCCATCAGTCGTGATCATCCTCCCGTCCTTATCCTTGAGGGTAATTGAATGAGCCTGAACACACAGGGTCCGTTTGCCGCAAGGCGGGACGGACCTGTACAGGAGGGGTTGGGAATATGTCCTTATCCCGATTTCACTCTTTTATCCGTCCATCCCTAACCAAATCAGAATCGTATCTGAAGTTTCTGTTTCTCTTCTAGGACGAAGACGATGGTGTTCTCCTCAGCGCGTTAGTATGGGGCGGGGACAAGACACAGTGTGTGGCCATGCTGGTCCTAGACGCTAAGACCATGTGTGAACTGGCGCGGGCCACGTTCGACACTCCCTCGCCAGTACCCAAGTGCTTACACGGATGGTTCTTACCGACCAACGGCTAAATAAATAGAGATAATAAACTTGGAAGAATGAGATTTTAACAATAAGTTTAAAGAAGTTTAGACTACGTTGCTTAAATATTTTAATGTCGCTTGTGTCGTTAAATTCTTAAGTTTTACTTTTTCATGACGGAAAAGAAGCCGGAATTACAGTCGGTGGCGAAATTGGTCTTAGATATAAAGTTGGTTTATTTGTATTAATACGGAAGAGCAACCTCTAGAACCGTCCTGCCTAACTGTTCCGGCCAGATATTACTGAATTGTATCTACGACAATAGCATAATTAAGTCGTGACAAAAGTTGCCTGATGG
Source organism: Oligia fasciuncula (assembly GCA_963082905.1). Taxonomy (NCBI): domain Eukaryota; kingdom Metazoa; phylum Arthropoda; class Insecta; order Lepidoptera; family Noctuidae; genus Oligia; species Oligia fasciuncula. The sequence continues at coordinate 4,956,266 of OY720395.1, read as the reverse complement.
AAACAAATCCAATTTTGTATACAACGTCATTTTTAGTATAGGTATTCGAAACCTGAATATAGTTTGTTCAGAATAAGTAACTGAATCGATTCCATTAATTTTTACCCCATGTTATATTTTGTCCCAAAAATATTTTAAAAAGGTTAACAGTTGGACACCGAGCTACAATAAGTAGGTTATCCAATCTCCGCGCCGAACGGTTAGGTACCTAGGTACTATTATCAATGAGCATGTTTTTGTACGGACAAACAGGTAATTTAACAAGCTTATAACTTTATGATTTTTCATGATACAGCTTTGAAATTTTGTACATAGATTCTTTACATAAAAATACTAAACACGTGTTTCGGGTTTCGCATTCGAACTATTATTTGGAACGTTGTGCGTGTAACTGCTACTTGTTGCTGCTCCACTAAAGTATTGAAAATCAGTGCATAAACTTATCATAAGTGTTATAGAGAGTGTAAACCTGTTAGAAAGTGATAACGGATATATACCTGTGACAATAATCTAGTGCTTTAGTGCATAGTTTTAGAAATATAGACTAAATTAACTTTGAAAACAATCCGGCCTACCGTCGGTTGTTTTAATATCGGTGTGTTGTGATTTAACGCGTAAGCGCCTCATATTACACGGCGCTTACGACGTTCTTCTCGCGAACTCGAGAATGCGAGACTCTGTATGTCGGGGCCTTTATTAGTGTGCACTTTTTATTGTAAGAAATAATATATTTTTTGTTCCGGACTGCTGGGAGGGCCTTTATTACTGAACTGATTTTGTAAACTGGCTGAGTTGAGCGAGAAAGGCGCGCTCTTTATAAACCAATATAAATATATACACTAATAATAAAGCTGAAAAGTTTGCTTGTTTGTTGAACGACTTTATACACATATATATTACATTAATAAAAGACATGGCGACTTCAATGGAATCGTGGGGTTGTTGTACCAAGGATCGTTGTGATTTGGAGGACAGGAAAGAATATATAAATTGTATGAAATGCAAAAGATCTTTCCATTTCGTCTGTCTATCTATTCCGGAAATCTCTTCTGAGACGGAAGACTACTGCAAATGGAATTGTTCAGGCTGCTCAACTGTCTTTGCAAACGCTTCTAAGACCGCTACCCCGAACCGGAATGTCTCGATTTCAAGAGGAAGCAAAAGGCCTGTATTGAACTCGCCACCTCAGGCTGTAGCTATTACTACTGAGGATGTGCGTACCATAGTCCAAGAGGTTGTAAAAACTGAGTTCGCTTCCATGCTTCAACAACTCAACAGCACCATACTCAGCGTTGTTAACAGGGAACTTGCACCTATTAAACATGAAATCAATGAGTTGACGGCATCATTATCCTTTCACACGAATGAATTCGAAGAGTACCAAGCAGAACATAAATTACTAGAAAAAACGGTGAAGGACTTAACTGAACAAAACTCTAATCTAAAAATATTAATGACGGACCAAAGTCTACGTATAAACTACCTGGAACAGCAGACTCGTTCAAAAAACCTCGAAATTCAGTGCCTGCCCGAATACAAACAGGAGAACCTTTACACTATCGTTAAGCAGCTGGGATCTGTGGTGGGATGCAAACTGAGTGACAATGACATTCTTCATAGCACCCGTGTTGCCAAACAGCAAGCCGCTAATACCCGTCCCCGTTCCATCGTTGTCCAGCTCGCCTCCCCAAAAATTCGTGATACCCTCCTGGCGTCAGTTATAAATCATAACAAGAATAAGAAGGTTAATTCGGAGAAACTCAATACTGCAGATCTGGGTATTGCTGGCGATAAAAAGCCGGTGTTCGTGCTTGAACATCTATCACCTGCTAATAAAGCGCTGCATGCAGCTGCTAGACAAAAGGCAAAGGACAAGGGATATAAATTTGTCTGGGTGAGAAACAGCAGGATCTTTGTTAGGAAAACTATCGAAGACGAACATATTTTGATTAAGAATTTAGATTCCTTAAATAAGTTAGTTTAGTTTTAAAGATGCTCCTTTCCCTACTTATTTACATAAGGCATGCACCTGTGAATTTTTTTATGTTCATAATTCGATAACTTAAATGTATTCTATCAGAACTGTAGAGGATTGCGAACAAAAACGCATATGATTTTCCGCAATGTTTGTATTAATAACTATGATGTTATAATTTTTTCGGAGACCTGGCTTAACAACTCTATTCAGAGCAGTGAGCTGTTCGATGACAGATACACGGTCCATAGGAGAGATAGAGAAACCAGTCAACTAGCTGGTAAAGAAGGTGGGGGAGTTTTAATTGCTGCCAAAAGGAAATTCAATCCTAAACGCGCTGAAAACTTTGAAAGTGGATGTGAGGATCTTTGGGTTACTTTAGACCTTCCTCCCAATAAATGTTCTCGTCGAATAGCTCTCTGCGCTGTGTATTTGCCGCCGCCAGTACGCCTCTCTCATTTGGAATCTTTTTTAAATAATTGTAACACTGTTTTTGAACAACTGAATGAATCATGTACATGTATCATAGGTGACTTCAATCTAGGGTATATAGACTGGAATCTTGACAGTAATCTGAATGAAAGCCTCAAATTGCCTAATACCTGTGAAGCTTTGTTGGATTTCACATACGTTAATAAACTCAACCAAAGTAATAACGTATATAATGCCTCCTCTCGCATACTAGACCTGGTGTTAACTGATCATCCACTGTGTAATGTAAGTCAAAGTATTGGCCCCTTATGTAATATCGATCGGTATCATCCACCCCTAGATATAAATATTGGTTTTAATAAAAAAGAAGAAAAACTCCCATATAATATTACAAATGAGTTACGTAACTTCCGTAAAACGAGCTATACACCGATTAAAAAATACCTAAAGGAATTGGACTGGGAGGAATTATTTGAGGGTCAACATGAAGTTAATGATATGGTACAGGTTTTTTACGACATCATCAATGGTGCTATTGAAAGATTTATTCCTATTAAAATACCCAAAAATGGTAAGTATCCGCCGTGGTTTAACAAAACTCTAATTAAAATATTAAACTCAAAAAATAAGATTAGGAAACGTTACAATACTTACCAAAACCCGTTGGACAAAATTGAGTTAAAAATAATCAGTAAGCGCTGTGATGCACTTGCTAAGATTTGCTATGATAATTATTTAAAAAATCTTGAACACACTCTAACCAATAACCCCAAATCATTTTGGTCCTACGTTAAAACTAAACGAGGCGGATCCAGCTCGTATCCTTTATCTATGACGGATGGCACAGCTGTATCATCAGATGGCACGGAGATATGTGAGTTCTTTGCTTCTTACTTTTCCTCTGTATACAGCCCTGCTAAAGACGGTTGCAGTACCGATAAAACCACAAATATTAAAAATATCCAAGCAAGTAGCTTATCTTTAAACAGCCCAGTTATTGACAGTGAAGCCTTATATAAAAAGCTAAAAAGTTTAGACTGCAACAAAGGTGCTGGTCCAGATGGTATACCACCAATATTCATATATGAGTGTGCGAATGAGCTGGTCACGCCTCTGTTGCTTATCTTTAATAAATCCTTATCTAGTGGAGTCTTCCCTTCAAAATGGAAGGAAGCAAAGGTCGTCCCCATCCATAAATCCGACAATGTGGACTTAATTTCGAACTACAGACCCATTTCAATTTTATCAACCCTAAGTAAAGTCTTTGAGTCTATGATCTGCCCTCATATTCAAAATCATCTTAAAATTTATTTAAGTGAGGGACAACATGGCTTCGTGGAGTCTCGATCCACAAATACCAATCTGACACTTTTTACTGAGTTACTTACGGCAGCAGTAGATTCAGGCCATCAAGCTAATGTCATATATACAGACTTCAGCAAGGCGTTCGATCGGGTCTCGCATAAAATTCTCATTGACAAATTGAGAACTTATGGTATCGCTGGACCTTTACTGTCATGGCTGAGTTCGTACCTTGAGAACAGAACTTTCTTTGTAGTGGTCAATGGCTTTCGATCAACCGTCAGACACATATCCTCGGGCGTGCCACAAGGGTCTCATTTGGGGCCGGTTTTATTTAACTTTTTTGTTAATGATATTCCGAACTGCTTTCGCCACTGTAAAATTTTTATGTTTGCCGATGACTTAAAATTCGTCAAAATAGTTAAATCTAAGCATGATGCCTCTGAATTACAAAGCGACTTGGATGAATTGGTTATATGGTGCCAAATAAACCAGATGCTCCTAAACTCTAGCAAATGTTACCATATAAAATTTACTAGGAAACATCATCTTATTGACCAGGATTATTATATTAATGGAGAAAAAATAAAGGAATTAGATACAATAAAAGACCTTGGTGTCATATTTGATCAGAAATTAACTTTTGTCCCTCACATAGATAATATAGTGAAAAAGTCTTCCAAAATGCTGGGTTTTGTTATCAGAAACGCAAAACAATTTAAAAACTGTAGAACAAAAATTATTCTTTATAACTGTTTGAGCCGAAGCATATTAGAGTATTGTAGCGTGGTCTGGCGGCCACACTTTGCTACTCACTCATTGCGTCTTGAGCGTGTACAAAAACGTTTTCTGGGGCACTTGGCCTATGCTAGCGGTTTGTCTAAGAAAATACGCTCGTATAGTGATAGGCTCAAACATTTTAATATGGTTTCTCTTGACAAACGTCGACGACTGAATGACGCGATGTTTGTGTGTAAAGTTGTGGCCCATAAAATTGACTGTCCGCAAATTTTAAATAATTTTAGCTTTCGTGCCCCCTCCAGGATTCCTCGCAGTCCTATAACACCACTCTGCCCTCCGCAGAGAAGAACTGTTCTGGGTGCTAACTCTCCCTACGCGAGGTTTTGCAGGGTTGTGAATGATTGCAGTGATCGAATCGATCTGCATTTTGACAGCTTAGGCAAATTAAAATCCAGTTTTTACAAGTATCTCCCCGAAAATTGAGTTTCTCAGCCCTGCATTATCTCGCTGGGTGAGTGAATTTAGGCTACGTATAATTTACTTTTTGTAGTACCTAGTTTTGTCTGGCTTAGTCTGTTTTGATTTTTTTTTAGTTGTTCTTTTATATTTGTTTGTTCTAACTTAGTTTACTTAACTAAATTTAATTAGTTATAATCAGTGCAATTTACACATACATACATACATACACACAACACACACACAACACACACACATACCTACACATTCACATTGTCTTTTATTTCTATTTTTTTGTTAATTACGACAACTATTTGTGTGCATGCAGAGTTTACCTATAAGTGATTGTTACACTTTACTCCGATTTGTTGCTTTTGTTTAAATTGCTTAAAATAGTGTATACAATTGTTGGTGAACCAAATAAAATAAATAAAAAATAAAAATACAGCTTTGAAATTTTGTACATAGATTCTTTACATAAAAATACTAAACACGTGTTTCGGGTTTCGCATATACTAAAAATAATGGTTGTATACAAAAATAAAGTAAAGTCAACAAGGTTGGTAGGGGTCATTCTACTGAGAATGAATAAATCCTAATTTCGGGAAATAAAGTTTGTTTCAATTGCTAGGTAACTGCAATCTAAAAATATTCTTGGGGATGTCTTTTGCGGCAAAATAACATCTCCCGAAGCCTCAGTGTTAATATAAAATTGTTTCCGTAAAGAAGAATTTAACCAATGTTGAAAAGGTTATGTAGCAGTATCTACAACGCGACATGCAAACTACGCGTCATACTGACGTCACGCAAAAACCTATATCTCGCAAGCAGAGATTACCGCGCAACTAGCATTTACAACGGCCCGACATGAATCATTGGGCAGTTGCCGGAGCGTCCTCCTTTTTCTATGGAGTATGAGTGAAACTTTACAGTCTGTTCCTCATACCTATATAGGTAAGACCAATGTTGGTCAAAATTAGATTAAAAATTACTCAAATTAATTTTAAGTTCTTAGGACGTCTTTTTTTGAAAAGAATCCCAAAATTATGACTATGATGAAATGCTTTGGAGTATTTATTTAAGTTTAAGTATTGTTCGAAGGCTCCAAAGACTGTTTGCTTATATTATTTAGCAACGGCTATAATTTTAAGTTACAAGTGAAGTTATTGTGAAAGTGGGTAGATTGTGTAAATATTTGAATGTGGTTACGTGAGATTTTTTATGTTTAATAAATAAGTTGAAATAATGTGGTTGTTTTTTTTAAATTATCACTAATTAAAAGTTTTCTATCGTAGAATCCTATAGCCCTGCACCTTAATTGCGTAACACATTGTCAATCACAATCTGAATAATTTTGAAGGATATTGTTAATCATTGTTCATATGTTCGAAAAATTTGTCTGTTCAACAACGTAAATAAAGCAATGAATGTTGTTGAACTGTTCAAAATTAAAGCCATTGCTACTACCCAAAAAAAACAAAGTCGGGTTAGTTACACCATTTATAACTCAAGAACGGCTGGACCGATTTTTATGATTGATCTTTGATTTGTTGGTTTTGTCCCTGAAAAGCAGAATAACTATTAACACATGGGAAAATTTCACGAAAAAAAATTTTTTGTCATGCATTTTGTATTTATTGATTCTGAGGTGGTACGGAGTTCGCCTGGTCAGCTAGTAATAAAAATATATTTTTTTATTACTAGCTAATTTTCGTGATTCACGATCGACTTGTTGTGGGAATACATGATTCTGGATAATGTCACCATTTTATAAGCGACATAGGAGACGAGCGGCAATGATGAATGCGTCATCAACGAGTGTAAACGCGAAAATTGCCTTCCAGGCCCAAGCATTATTAATCCAGTTAATCGTTTATGTACTTTGCTGAACACACTACTTCGTTGATAAGTGATATTACAGTAGATATTAGATAAACATTGACCAGTACCGGCAACATTAGCTCAGTCGACCACGTAGTACCTCGCGCGAAACTTGTGAATTAACTCAAACTTCCATATAACTCGGTGTGCGTAACGTGTTTTATAACTCCTGTGATAAATCAAAAATACAATTTAATTGATTAAATTCCGAAAAAAAAATCAAAATAATGAATGAAACCGGTTTAAGTATCACAGAAGATTGGCACAACTATGTGAAGTTGGCTCTCACCAAAGAGCCCTGCAGTTCTCAAGTTATCTTCTCAGTGGCACTGTTCATAATTTTCATCGCCAGTCTCGTCGGCAACATTCTCACGTGCATCGTCATCTACTATGACAAGAGCATGCATACCGCCACGAACTGTTACCTCTTCAACTTGGCTGTGTCAGATCTGCTCGTCACCTTCCCTATTTTGTTAATCATTTATCAACTTCTGACTCAAAGAAACGAGCTTTTTCAATTCCACCACGGAGTGTTTTCGTGCAATTTCGTCCTATGCATTCACTTTTTGTTTATAAGTATCCTTTGGAACAACAGCATCCTGGTGATGACGGCTCTTTCGATAGAAAGGTACATCGCAGTCTGTTATCCAATGATGCTGCAAGGCACACTTGTTTGGCGAAGAGTGGGCAAGATTATTGGAATTATTTGGACGGTGGCAATCATTGAGACCTTGCCAGAATATTGGATGCTACAAATATTCGATACTGGGAACACTTTAGTTTGTTTTTCTCTGCCATCTTATTTGAGTAGGATTGTAAATGGAGTGAATGCCGTGCTCACATTCGTTGTTCCGCTGGCTATTTTGACTTTCGTATACACTATGATAGCATTTAGAGTTAACGATAATAATGAAGTGCATAAATATAAAGGCTCAGTATTTAATAGTGGTTTCAAAAGGAAGAAAGTCAATAAACTAATTGGTAAGTTGTTTTTGTCTAGTGTAAGTTACACAATAGTGTTTATGATTGTCAAGTCATTATTTTACTATTCTATGTTTTGATATTCAGTAGCCCTGACGGTGTCGTTTGTGATTTGCTGGCTGCCATTCTTCCTGCTCAGAACGGTGATCTTTGCAGTCGACTATGAAAAGTTTGCTCATCTTCACCGGGTATGTCAGATACGAATAACTATTTTGATTTTCTACAAGACTTGCAGTTGCAACTTTATCAAAAATTCAAGTGGTCAAATACTCATTTTAAGCCTGATTGAAATAAACATAACAAGCTCAAACCTATTTAATTCAATAATACCATTCTGAATATACTCTTCGACCCTTTTCGAATTACGGAGTGTACGTATTAGTATCAGGAATCTACAATATGGGTACCTTTTTTTAAGGTTAATTCGTTGTTGCAGTGGTGGCCAACGGTGCACAAGTTTGCGATCTTCAACAGCTGGTTACCCACGGTATTGAACCCATTGCTGTTCAGTGCCATGTCCACCAAGTTCAGAAAATCATTTAAGGTGTGTAAAAAAATACTACCGTTTATCTATGTGTATGTGCGTGGGCAGCCCCCCTCAAGGTGGACCAATGACCTGGCGAAGATCGAGGGAATCTGCTGGAAGCAAGCAAAGCGTTATCAGTCGTTGTGGGAGGTTTATGTCCAGGAGTGGGAGATCTTTGGGTTGATATTATTAAAAGTGTTTAGGGAGTAAAACAGACATTTTAGAAACTAAAAATGCTAAGAACTAAGATGATGATGCTAAGTACTTTTTTTTTACATTTTTAAGAATTTTCACTTCACATATGTAATTAAATGATTACTGCTCGTCACTTTAATATGTATATCTATACTAATAATGAAGCTGATAGTTTGTTTGTATGTTTGAACTTGCTAATCTTTGCAACTACCAACCGGATTTTAAAAAATCTGTTTACATTTAGATAATAGTCCTATTGTTGAGAAGGGTTTTATGTAGTGTAACATCACGCTACGACCCTTAGAAGCCGAGCAAAAAGAAAAAAAAACTCAGAAAAGACTATGGCGCAGGCAGGGGCTAATTTTACGCGGACGAAGTCGGGGGCAAAAGCTATACTATTATAATAAAATAGGCCTTTTAACAAAATTGCCATCGATATTCCACGACCAAATCGCTTCTGAATTTTGCCAAGTATATATATGTGACTGTATGTACAAAAACATACGTATTTAGGTAATAGATTATATATTTGCAGAAGCTCTGGGAAGGAAAACTAAGGAAACGAAATCTACGAAGCGAGAAATGTGAATCAAACACACACCCTCAACGTAGAAAGTCAACATCATATTATCAAGTTGATTAAACATTGACTAAATTAAGAATCTCAAACAACGAAGCGACAAGTAGACATAATATTGTGTGTGTGTTGTGTACCTACATAGCGTTTTTCTTTGTATGAAGTATGAAAGTCATTGTGATCTAAAAATATACCAAATTGGGAAATAAAATGACGCTGCATTTTTGCTGTTGTTTCATTAATTCGCGGAAGACCCAAGCATTATTGGCAGGACGAACTTGCTGCCTATATGAGGGATTAGTCCGTATTGGCTCAGGAGGCTTACTCTTCAAACTAATTTTAATTCCAATGTAATGCCAATACGATTCCAATATTAATTATATAGTCACGTGATTCGGTACTCTTGAAAACAATATTGTCCACATTGAAATGAAATTGACATTGCTCCGCGGTTATTTTGTAAATCACAATTAACAAACTATCCCAACGCAATATTGACGCAATGCACAGTTGTCAAAATACACTCAAGAGTACCGTTTACCCCATGCCAAGCCCGATTCCAATTCCACTTAGTTCCCCAAAATGGACACCCAATTTAAAAATCATTTGGCGTTAGCTTCAAACTCAAGAGTACGAAACGTCACAATTCCAATATCGATCTATCGGAATTAAATTCAAGAGTAAGCACGTGTTAGATTAATTCAGTATATCTGTTTAAATATGGTAGCTTTGAATATCAGAATGGTCACTAGTTATTTATTAAGTGTACCTATATTAGGGAATAAAGTATAATCTGTATGTAAGTGGGTTTACCTCAATAAAGTATAATCTATATGTAAGTAGGTATGTCTAAATATTACCCAAATATAAAGCTTTGACTATCAGTATGGTTACTAGTTATATCATATGTGTAATACCTATGAATATGGTATGTAGGGGATGGATTTTATAAAATAAAGCACAGAAAGACAAGACCAGGTGTTTATTAGAATTTAGGCTTGTCAGTAGTCAGAAAACTGGTCGTCCGTTCGCAAATCTATTCAGCATGGAGAAGAACGGACAAGAAACTCCATGGAAACAGTATTATAGTATTATATCAACATATTTATTACATTTATTATATTGTCATAAATTATCGTTATTTTTAAAAACAATTAATTCTATCTGTTGGACAATGGTCCAAGGAAATCAGAATAATAGCAGCATAATAACGGTAGCTAGGAATACACCTTAAAACATTAGCAATATTGGCCATATTATAACAATACAGAAACAACATAGTTATCAGCAGTAATCAAGTAATTAATATTAACCAACGGTCCAAGGAACTCAGAATAATAGCAGCATAATAACAGTAGCTAGGAATACACCTTAAAACATTAGCAATATTGGCCATATTATAACAATACAGAAACAACATAGTTATCAGCAGTAATCAAGTTATTAATATTAACTAACGGTCCAGAGCTAGGAATATTCCATTATACACATTAAAACATTAGAAATATTGGTCATATTATAACAATACAGAACACCATAGTTATCAGCAATAATCAAGATAATAATATTAACTTACATGACATCTGGTCGATCTATTCCACATAATAACGGCACTAGTGCCTATCTACTAATCAACTGAACATTTACCAGACAACAACTGCCCCGATAAAAGTCATTACCATCCTTTTTATATCCTACCAACGTCTTTTTCGTCAAACATCGCCACAACAATACCGCCATTTTGAACCAATCACAGATCATCATATATTTTGGATTAATATCTTCCAACACCGGTAATTATATACAAATCTTGTGTAGTGTAACCGTTTTAAAACATTATAATGTAATTAAGCAATTTAATAAGAGTTGATTCGTAATTCTTACAAGTCTTTAAAAATAATATGAACATCAACTGACAGTATTGTGCCAATCGTTTGAAACAACCTACTATATTAAAATAGCAATATTAAATCTAACATATAGTACAAGTGTTATTAAATATTATTTAATCATTTATAGTCATAGCTCAGATGTGATTTTGACAAGTGAAGACTTATTTTTTTGTAAACACAATATTCAGTCAAATTAGGTACTTCTACATTGGTCCCAAGCTTCGTAAATATGGCAGATGCCATTATCCAACAAACAATATTGTAATATTATTATTATATCATAGTGAATTATCTAACACACGCAGGATCGAGTTGAGTGGAAAAAAGGAAAGGGAAGCCTTTGCCCTGCAGTGGCACAATACAGGCTGATTATTATATTATTATACTCATAATGAAATGAAATGAAATGAAATGATTTTATTTTTTTTTGTAAGTAGGTTTGTACAAACACTTTTACACGTCAATCATGTTTTTTTTTTTAAACTAGATGAAGTCGGCGTTTCCTATCTGACTACTCTGAGAAGAAAGGCCGAAACAAACTCAGAGGTCACAGTCTCTTTTAAAGTCCAGACATAATCTTGGTCAGGTTATATGAAGACCATGTAGATCGATGTCTGAGGTGGTCTTTTGAGGAAAGAACCACACAGATTGAGAGGACCTGTCCAGTCAGTGCACGCATTTGTCAAAAATCGTGCAGCTCAACTCAAGACTTAAGGAGCTCAACGATTCGACGAACAATACCAAAGAAAGGACATTTGGGTAGGCCACATAAATTACTCAAACTGCCAGACCATGAAAAAAAAAAAAACAGAACAGAGAGAATAATAAAAAAAAAATATATAAGTATGTAAAAAGACCCACATCGTCTTCACATTCACAATGAAAAAATAATATAATACTTTACAAAGTAAGCAAATGTCATTGTTTTAAAAAAAAAAATCATCAATGTCAATGTGTATTAAAAAGAAAAAAATCATTCAAAATGCAGAAATTGGAAGCAGCTCAATCCCAAGCCTTTTTGTCCTCAATATAATCTTTAACGCTATAAAAGGCTTTCTGGCCCAACTTACGTTTAATGAAAGATTTGAATTTATTAAGGCTTAGATCTTAAACGTGGCTTGGTAGTTTATTGTAAAAGCGTATACATTGGCATCTGAACGAGCCACCTATTTTCTTGAGCCTGGTTGTAGGTACAACATATTTGTGTTTGTTTCTAGTATTTATATTATGGATATCACTGTATTTTTTAAACAATTTTATATTTTTATGGGCATATAAAAGATTTTCATAAATGTACTGAGAAGGCACAGTCATTACATTAATCTCTTTAAATTTGTCTCTGAGAGAGTGTCTCGGACTTAATTTATAAATTGATCGAACAGCTCGCTTCTGCAAAACAAAGATAGTCTGAATATCGGCGGCATTTCCCCACAATAGAATACCGTACGACATTACACTATGAAAATAGCTAAAGTACACTAAACGAGCAGTCTCTATATCAGTTAAATTTCGAATTTTTCTAACAGCGTATGCTGCAGAACTTAGCTTTTTTGACAATTTATCTATATGTGGACCCCACTGAAGCTTAGCATCCAAAGTTATGCCCAAGAATACTGTGTTGTCTTCAGGATTCAATTCCTCGCCCTTTATCAACACATTAGTTTTCACCTGCCTTACGTGGGGTAGCGTTATAAGTTCGTAACTCAAATATTAATTGCTGTATAATACTGCGTAAGTGCTCTTGTACACTGCATGCAATTCAAATCCAAGTAAATATGCTCTGAAGTAGTCATAACAGCTATACAGATACCTACTATTTGTATAAGCACTTACGCATATCCGAGTTTTCCTGATCCGTATTTTCTCGAATTTGCTCTTAGGTCGATCCTACTGATTTATGTATTATAAACGTGAGTTTGTCCCGGAGTGGATACCACGTATCGGAAAGCGTTGTGTGGGACGCCCCCTAGCTAGATGGACCGACGACTTAGCATGATGGCTGGGACAGACTGGGTGCGGAAGGCGGAGGACAGAGTGTTGCGACGCAGCCGGGGAGCAGCAGTGGAGTGTGAGTGGTCGAGATGATTGAGATACTTACTTCATGATAACTTTGAATATACCATAATAATTGTTACCTACTAGATACACACACGTTTACTAAAAAGCGCCGTTGACGCGGTTTTAGAAACGTGCCCCGACGCTGACGACGCGCTTTTATCCTATAGAGCACTGCCTGCCAGACTCGCGTGTCGCTACAAACGCGCGTCAACGGCACGTTTAAAAAACGTGGTGTGCACAGGCCCTTACAGTCCCATCGATTATTAATAACAAATTCTTTTTTTTTAGTTTGTGTTATTTCGTTTCGAGTTTTAGTTTTAATTAGGTAAGTACGTAGATCCTTCATTGAAATTTTGCTTAAAGGGTAGTTATGATCTGCCCCGTTGGTATCCTGTTCGCAAGCGCGACTGCTGAGCGTGGGGTCCTGGTTTCGATTACTAGGTTGGTCGATTTCAATGTGTTATTGGGTTTTTTCATTAGAAATTTCTCAGTAGCAATTCGGAGAGCACGTAAACCCGCTGGTCCTGCGCCTGATCTCTCCTCGGTCGTGATATTACCGATACCGTCTTATCGGAGTAGGTATGAGAGTAAGGAACAGATGGTGCACCTACGTCTGCGCACACACCACACACTTGTGCACTATATCATATCCTGCGTACCTGGCTAATCTCCGTTGGGATTGGCCTCTGTGACCGATCGGTAAGGGGATTATTATGATTCTGACTCAATAGGTAGAGAACCTATTTTCCATTTATGATAAGTAAGTGGTAAAAGTATCTTATTTATTCATCATTCAACATCATCAGACTGAGTCTCACCATAACGGTTCCGTTTTACCATTATGGTACGGCACCCTAAAAAGAGTGTACACCCACAATATTCGTCAGTTATGTTTAAGTCCCATGTAATAGGGGGCGAGCCTATTGCCATCCACCTGGCACAAATCCAGACTCCGGGCTGCTACTGAAAAATTCCAGATGGAAAAACCCAATAACACTTTGGCCGACCCAAGAATCGAATCCAGGACCTGGCGAACAGCAGTAGTGCTTGCGACCACTAAACCAACGAGGCAAAAATCATACTAAATCATCTATAATTTAGTACGGTCGAGTCTGGTTGAGTAGTAGAGTAATAACCAACATGAACTTAATAAAACACGCTAAGTAGCTTACAATAGACTAACTTATATTGTTATAATTAACTATTTTACAATTTAACACTAAAATACATATTATATAGTATATACAAGTATATAAAAAAAGGAAAAGAAAAAGACAGGAGCTCATTGGGCATCAAAAAATTCGTCCGCATCGCTGTCAATGGCATAAGTGCCCAAAAGGCTGGCAGCCAGCATTACCACGTTGGATGGCAACGCTTATTCTTTGGGCTAAAAATAGGCCAGCCCTCTGGTCACGTGAAGAGTCAATCAATCGCTTGGCGATGATGTCCCGAAATATTCGATGAGCCAAGCCACATTTAAAATGAATGTAAGAGTACTGCGACCACTGTGGCTGCTTCCTTAAAGAGGAAGAGCGGAGAAAATACATAAAATTTCTACGAGATAAAATTACTAGAGACAACAATATCTGTTATGGGTGAAAGCCGAATGTAAATAAATTTTAGAAAGCCTATCCGAAATATCGTTAAAATGTTTAATTTTTTCGTCGACGAATGGTGTTAGGAGGTGCAATGAACTTTTTTCAAAAACTTTGCTGTCTGGGGCTATTTTATTGAATTTCTGTATAGTCGATTGTCTGTAAGTATTGTCACAAATGTAAACACATTTTGAGTTGTTGAGGTCAAGGCCGATAGATTGGAACTGCTGCAATAAGGAATTGAAGATTTTTTAAAACGGTGTCTACGTCACCTCCTAGTGTTCCATCACTTAAATACCACACATTGAATTTTGAATTTAGGTGTTGTGATGGATGGATAGCCAAACTGAAATATAATAACCTCACCTTTATTGGCATTTAAAAAACTAGATAGGGCATGTACGGCAGCCTTGCAGCCCCCTTTGGAACCAAAGCCAAGCTGTAGGGGCTGGAATTTGTTTGACAAATTGTCGCCGTATAATTTGCAGAATATTTTGGCTGCCGTACGCTTGTAGGTGCACCCAACGGCAATGGGACGACTGCCGCCGTCCCTCTTGCGCAGGGCGCATAAATTGGCCCCGTACAAGACATCGACGACGGCATCATTCACACCGCGCGCCGTTGAGCATCAGATTAATTAGAGCTGCAAGCTCCTTCAAAAGCGACTCACCAGCTTCCCCGGCGCCTGAACTCAATAAATCTTTTAAATGCTGAGGACCTTTATTGTTCATAGAATGTCCAGAGATAATTAAGTTTTTTTTGTTTTTTTTTTCGTTATTAGATTTTTTTCGTTTTTTTTTTTCGTTTTTTTTTATAGATGGCACCACATGTACCTACTGTTTATTATTATTTTAATAATTGAATAACATTAGAACTTTTAATACATGGCGGCTCGCAATTATTACGTATACAAACACTGGTTTTGGAGACAAGGTTTCCCCTAGGCCGAAACCGTACGTAAATGGGATGGTTTGTCCGGAGTACCAGGTCTAAAATAAACACTAGATCCTCTGGCCTAGTGATGGGTTCCAGTCGGTACTTCCGCAAAATTCCTGACATCAGAGTTTTCAACTCCATGATGGCGAATTTTTGACCTGAAATTCGAGAAAGTGATTATTAATTGAACACTACTTATTGCAAAGACAGTACAATTTCAAGTGCATTTTTTCCAGTACTATTGGTTTTTCCATCTGGCATTTCTCACTAGCAGCCCCAAGTCTAGCCCGGTTGATATAGCGGGGTATTCCTTGAAATGCACCAACTTTGAAGTGCACCAACTTTGAAACGCACCAAATGAAACGTCTATCGATATCATTTATTACGAATCCTTCATGCTCTTTTCTATGTTTCATGCTCTTCTCTATGTTGATACATTTCGAGAAATAAAATTTTAATATTTTTATTTTCATTAATATTTACATTTTTAGTTTTTTTCTCGGGGAATCCTTTGGGTGCATTTCAAAGTTGGTGCGTTTCGAGGAATGCCCCGATATAGCTGATAATAGGCTCGCCCCCTACTACCTAAATGTCTTTTTTTAACTATCGAAATATGGGTGTACTTTTGGTACATCTCTGCCTAAACCTTCGGGGCATGCAGGCGTGAAGGCTGTGTTAGGCTAGTCTGTGTTAGGCTAGTCTGTGTTAGGCTAGCCTATGTTAGGCTAGTCTGTGTTAGGCTAGTCTGTGTTAGGCTAGTCTGTGTTAAGCTAGTCTGTGTTAGGCTAGTCTGTGTTAGGTTGGTCTGTGTTAGGCTAGTCTGTGTTAGGCTAGTCTGTGTTAGGCTAGTCTGTGATAAGCTAGTCTGTGTTAGGCTAGTCTGTGTTAGTTTAGTCTATGTTAGGCTGGTCTGTGTTAGGCTAGTTAATAGTAAACACGCAAGGAGAACAGTGGATTATTATAATGAAGTAATGAGCTACATTAAAAAATTGCTAATAAATTTTAACCAACCGAGAAAAGCGTACTCATTTGTGCACCATACTGACCTATACAATTCCTGGGGCCTGCACTAAACGGTATGTAGCTGTAAGGATTGCGTTCAATAGCGTTCTGCGGCATGAACCTCTCTGGTCGGAACTTCTCAGGGTCAGGATACACCACAGGGTCGCGATGGATGTCAAATACATGGATGTCCACCATAGTGTGCTTTGGGATCCTATAGCCAGCTGCGGAAACCAGAACAAGATATAAGGTAAAAAAAATGGTTACGGGTCAAACATTATATACATAGAGGGTGTAACAGAAAGGTGTGGTCAAAATTAAAGGTGAGGTACTGACCATCAAACTGAACCACTATCTTCATGGGAACGATATCGTTATCGCGTCAAAAAGTAGTCTCATACATATGGGTAGAGTAGGCATTGAAGTTTGTTTTGTATGGGACGACTGATTATATTTTTGCAATTACGATGTCGGTCCCATAGAGACAGTTGTTCATTTTGATGGTCTGTTCCACAACCTGAATGTAGACCACACTTTCTCAATTCGGTAATATTGTGTTGCAGCAGAAAATATCTCAGCTATGAGTGACCGGAAGCCGAAAGTACACTCTTCAAAGCCGATCTTTTTCCGAAACTCGATGGATACTGTACAATGTAAATATGTAGTACAGTAGTAGAGGATAAAAGAGTGGTTTTAATGATATTTCACTAAAATACCTAAATCGACTTCTTCAGTGAGATATCTGGCAATGAACGGCACACTGGGGTATAGCCGTAGAGATTCCTTGATGCAGCACTCCAGGTACTTCATCTTGTTTAAGTCCTCTACAGTGGGTAGTCTTTGAGAGTCTCCGTATATGCCATGCAACTCTTCACATATAGAGTCCTGGAATTCAGAAATGAAATGCTTTTAGGCTTTAGTTTCCTATGACAGCAGTGGAAGCCACAATAATGGTCGCAATAAAAAAATAAAGAGACATTTCGGCGACCGCTGCAAGAGGCGGCAGTGTCAAAAAAGTAACCGTGACACCGTGTAAAGTAACCGTGACACCGTGTAAAGTAAACGTGACACCGTGTAAAGTAAACGTGACACCGTGTAAAGTAACCGTGACACCGTGTAAAGTAACCGTGACACCGTGTAAAGTAACCGTGACACCGTGTAAAGTAACCGTGACACCGTGTAAAGTAAACGTGACACAGTGTAAAGTAACCGTGACACCGTGTAAAGTAACCGTGACACCGTGTAAAGTAAACGTGACACCGTGTAAAGTAACCGTGACACTGTGTAAAGTAAAAGTGACACCGTGTAAAGTAAACGTGACACCGTGTAAAGTAACCGTGACACCGTGTAAAGTAAACGTGACACCGTGTAAAGTAAACGTGACACCGTGTAAAGTAACCGTGACACCGTGTAAAGTAACCGTGACACCGTGTAAAGTAAACGTGACACCGTGTAAAGTAACCGTGACTCCGTGTAAAGTCCGTTCACAGTTATTTTCCATCTGAAAGCATCAACCTAACGGCAACGTTATTGTAATGAAAATAAAGATCACTGCGATTTTGACAGACTTGTCAGTGGCAGCAACCTTTATGCAACCTTATTGTAAGGAAAAGAAGGATTACTTTGATTTTGACAGTGACCCAAAATTAGAGGTCAAATAACAGTGAATGCAATGGGCTGCACTCGTACTACGACACAAATGTCGACTTTTAAGGCGGTCTGTGTCAGAAGTTATTCACTCAAGGCACTTTATTAATACTGAAGTCTCTAGACATTGTCAGTGTGACTGTCCCGTGCTCGGTGGTCGCAATGATGGCGGTCATGAAAATGACAGCACCGGTGTTTGACTTTTCGGCATTATTATAAAAGTCCTCTCTTTAAGGAGGAAACCTAGGTTTTAGAGTGTTAATTTATAAAATACCTATTAAATTAAAGCGAATTTAAACACGTGGTAAGTATAGTCATAACCTGAATTTCTGGCTCGTTGGCAATACTCATGAGTATAAATGTAAGTGCTGTTGCTGTTGTGTCGTGACCCTGAAATAAGAAAAGTATTACATAACTGTAATTACAAAGTTTATAAGCACATTCTGCTTGAGGCTAGTCTACTCTACTCATGGACTACTTACCTCAAAGAGAAATGTATCGATTTCTTCCCTAATTCCATCATCATTTATATTCCCTTTCTCTTCTTCATCTAGCAATAGATCTAGTAAAACCGGCAATTTCTTATCATACACCTTATTATCTTGGAACTCAATGGCATTATTAACTTTTCTGGTTTCCCTTCTCTTTTGTATAATTATTTTTGTGAAATTGTGTAAATCTAGCAAAATGGATTTTTCTTGTCTTGCGGTCGCCGATAGCTTGTATATGGAAGAGATTATATACCAGGGCTTAGTCAATCGTTTTACCACACATTCACCCATTTTGTGTATAGATTTTAAGTAATTGTGTAAAGTAGGTGTTTCGTGTACCTTCGTTCGCAGTGAGGTTTCTGAAAATACAAAGACATTCATTTCAGTTTGAAGCTTTATTCGTTTATTTTCAAAGTTCTTCTGGCATTGGATTGAACAGAGTCTAAAGGTGAGTATAGACTAGACCATTTATTTGTAACAGAACTTCGGGCATTCGCCGTTTTTAAATTTTATCGAACCGCGCTTCGAACACGACGCTCGATGTTTTGTTACAACTTGATTTTAAAAACCAGCGAGCCTATAATTGGTGTAACATTATAACAAAGAAAGGCACGAGCGCAAAAACGCAATGAACGCAAGGTAGAAAGAAATGTTACAGGTAAATGCTCACTCGCTGTGTTACGCATTACGTCGAACGGAGCGTCAACCATTCGCAGGAACTTTACATTACATAGAAATGCTTTTGGACACTGAGTCTTTGCCTGTATTTTTTTTTAATTTTTTTATTTAGATTCACCAACGTTCGTATACACTATAGAAATTACTTAAAAACAACAGACCATAAAGAACTAAATGTAACAAACTATTATAGGTAAATACAGCATTTTCATATTATTACCTAATAAGTGACAATCTCAAAAAAATATAAATAAAACAGTAAGAAATAAAAAAATAAAAAATTAGCGCACTGACATTAATATTACCTGCGACTGCGAGACAAATGATCGAGAAGTTTAGATCGGAACCAACCAAGTGAGTCCATATGCACATCCACTAGATCACTGTACTCGTTCATGAGCCTACACATTCTTGGCAGCGGGGAATTGTACCTACCATTCGTAAGAACATTACATGGAAATTAGTGCTCGAGAAAATGCTCTAGTGTATTAATGTGTATACTCACTGTTGAAGCTCATTTCAATAGGTTAACAACAAACGTACAGACAGTCCACGTTTCATTTTATGTAGTAAGTAGCTAGGCGCCGACCGTATTAAATATGATGTAGAGATATTTTTTATGTTAGTTGCCAATAAACACCATCAAAGACAGAAGCTTGTTTCCCTGAGTCAACTACTCGCCAAACTAAACTGGGCCCTTAGTCTACTATTTTTATAAATTCGTCATTCCAACACGATCCCATTGTCATTTTGCCTAAAGTTCGTAATCTGCTAAATTCATAATGGTCGATCATTGATCGGTCAATGGCACAGAACATATACGATACTCGTAACGAATTAAAAGCAATGACTGCACAATGACGTTCTAATGATAGGTCACTGATCAAAGGAACTGTCAAAATTTTAATTTTAAGTCAGTCATTCATTTGTCATTATATACGAGATTACCATTCTATGCCATTTCTTTCAATGGAGTGTCAGTGGTTGACCATTGGAAATTTATAATGACGCCATTATGTTATTAGATTACCAAACTTGTCTAAATCAACAATTATGAAATCAATGATAGACCATTCTGACACTATTGTAATAGCAGACTTGAGGCCCTGAACCTTATCCTACACAACACTCACCCTAAATAAAAAAAGCGTCGTAAGCGTGCGTCTTATTTAATTAATAACTTAAGTATGTTCTTACCACACATGATGAGCAGTGCTGTTTTTGATAAAAATGGTACCAAATCGGTTCTTTCTGTGTCAACTTCATTCTCTATGGTGGCCAGTAAAACCTCGGTATGTTCAGAAAAAATGCTGAAGTGTTTGTGAAGGATTTTGAAGTGGAACGCTGGAGTTAACATTTTCCTACGTTGATGCCATTTGTCACCTGCCAGAAAAAACGTTATAAAACACCTTAGGTATTCATTGACTAACGACAAGAAAAGCGCAGGCCTTACAGCCTACTTACCCAACCTAGCTGGAATAGTAATAAGGGCAAGTCCTGCAGCAAAGGACATGCTGCTTTCTGTTTAGGGGTGATGTTGATGGATTTGATGTATTCATTTGCTAGGTATTTATAGAATTGGTTTTAGACATTGACTTATATATTACTAGCGGTTTTAGAGGATTAGTTTTATACTCTTTCAAAACCGGGTGATTTACTTGATTTTGAAACAGTTCTGCCACAGTCGCTTCCCCGATCAATTTAAATTGATACTAAATGATTAAATTCCAATGACAGGATTGATAACTGAATCAAAAATGAAGAAACCGAAAATAAAATGACATTTGTGCATTAAACTACCACCGAAATACCTTTTCATGTTCATTACACGCTTTTGAGATAAATGTTGAGCATCCTTTTCGATGTTATTGAATAGTCCTATTATCAATTTTAACGTATTATGACCAGTTTTGTATACCTAGTTAAGTTTTTTATACAGCCATTCTTATTTTAAGTGCAAATTACACAGAGACGGCGTAAGGTGAAGGCGCGGCGCAGCCATGATGCCGCTTGAGTGTAATTCACGACACGTCGTCGCCTTCGTACATTTTGTATGAAAACGTTTTATAGCGGCATCATGTCTGCGCCGCGCCTTCACCTTACGCCGTCTGTGTATACCTAATTCACGCCTTTTTTTTTTTTTTTCGCCTTAGGGAAAGCACTTGTTTTAGGTGTAAACAACGAACGAAAACAGTAATACATGTAGAATAAATCATTTATGCCTTGGTTAAACGTGGGCGAGCCTAAGCTTCGGCCTGCGCGACTACTGCGGTCGCGCAGGTGTTCAAGGCGCCATAGATGAACACGAGCAGCGTCCGCCGCGCGACTGACGCTCCCGCTTCGCTGTCGCTTTGGTCGCACAGGTTTGACCGAAGCTTAACAGTTCTGTTGGCGAATCGTTCGCCAGTGAAAGGTTCTATCGAAGAAGTTCTCAAAAGTGAATCGTTCCGAAGGCAAACCGTTCGTCGGAGAAACGAATGTCGAATGACTGTTTCAGAAACCGTTTACTCCACTCATGCAAATGTCTGCGTGGTGATGGAAACCACTACGAACTTGAATTGTTCTGCTTACCTTTACTCACTAATAATCCTTCGCTAAGCCAACCGTACAGAAAGTTGTATGGCACGTGCTTCTGAATGAAAGCAGTTGTAGAAAGTATCAACTGAAAGTAAGCGGAAAAAATAAATTAGAATTCGAGGCGGATACTGTGTATCGTTCAGAGGGGTTCGTGGCTAAATGATTACAGCTATAGCTAAAGCAGATATAGCTTAATATATATTTATTAAAAAATACAGCCGAATTGACAACCTTCTATTTGAAGTCGGTTAAAAAAGGCTGACAGTATAGGTACCTACCTTTATTTATTATTATATTATTAAATTATTAAATGCCTGTGATGTCCCACTGCAGGGCAAAGGCCTCCCTACTCTCTTTACACTTCTCTCTGTTTAAATCTAGGACCTTAGTGACCCTAGCATACCATACCATACCTTTATTTATCACTACATAATATAAAACAAATTCCCCGCCACGTCTGACTGTCGGTTTTAACGATAAACTCAAAAACTCATCTGACTTCCACAACCCAGTTCCTGGGTAATACGATACCCCTTGGTAAGACTGGTTGTCAGACTTTCGGGCTACAGACGACACGTAACGACTGTCAAAGATCCACGAACAGCCGGGAATAACGGCTTAGCGTGCTTTCCGAGACGGAGGGGTCTTGGTATGTGAAGATGGTCACCCATCCACGGACCAACCACGGCAAGCATAGCTTAACCTGATCGATCGACCCATGCGGCTGTTCTTACTTAGCCACAAGTCCCTCTAAACTCTAAAACTACCTAACGGATTCTCATACGCTTTTACCAATAGATAGGTACACGGAGAAATTCATGAGGAAAGTTTAGGTGGGTGAGGTGGTGGTCCATTACGGTTTTGTGTAAATTTACTGATTGTGTAAAATTACTGACATGATAATGATTATTGAAAAGGGCAAATCTTAAAAGTGTCTACTTTCCGCCCTTTCCTTTTTCCTACTGACTTCATACACAAATCTTGTGAAGTATAATAGTTAGACAGCTATTTCTAATGGGCATTGTAATATAACAACAAACGGCTCTACCCTTTACCTCGAAACGCACCAAATGAAACGTCTATCGATATAATTTGTTACGAATCCTTCATGCGGTCCTGTCCTTTATAATAGACTAAACTCTAAAGCAAACATTTATTCTCTGAACTACACAAATTGTAAGAGAATTATTAAATTAAAATTAATGAAAATAGGATTAAAAATGATCAACAAAATATACTCAATTCAATGAATGAATTTTTTGTTGATTATTTTTAATCCTATTTTCATTTAACCTTAAGGGGGAAGCAGCTCTAAGGTGGCCCGCGAAATTCAAATTTTCTTACGTTTTTTGCAATTTGCTGGTCAGTATTAAGAATCACTATTTCATGAAATCTTGACATTTGGGGATTACATGGTCTTAGAGAGTTGTATTGATGACTTTAATGATTATAATTCTGTAAATACATATTTGTTACGGCCGCGAATCATATTTAAATCATCGTACAACTTAATACTGACCAGCAAATTGCAAAAAACCTAAAAAAAATTGAATTTCGCGGGCTACCCTGGCGCTTTCACCTTAATTTTTTTATCTGTGTACTTGGTGATAATTTTATTATCAATTGACTGGATGTTACTAATGTATCAGTTTTTAACTGACGAAATAAAACGGAGGAAGTTCTCAAGTCGACGCGTATAGGTATATATGATTGCCGACAGGCTGGACTGTCCTTATATCCGGCATGGTTGTGACAGGCATGTTGCTGTTCCAATGCCGGTCAGAAAATTATAATTAATCTATATGTTAATTTTGTTTTTATTTATTTTGTTCTTGCAATGTTTTTTATTTAATTTAATTTAATTTTTAATTTTTGTAATTATCTAATTTAATTTAATTTTTGTTATGTATCTGTCGGATTGGCCCAGACATCAGAAGTAAAACACAAGTTTATTCAATTGAACAATCAGTTATCTTAAATCTAGAAAATACAGAAATGAAATACTAAAACTAATAACGGCAAAAGGCGGTCACATAGGGCAGTACTGACTGTCAGGGACAGTGGTCCATGCACCCACCGCAATAAGGATAGTACTAATTGTCAGAGACAGCGTTCCACATCCAATAATCGGGCAGTACTGACTGTCGAGAGACAGTGGTCCGTGCACCACGACGCAACCGTTGGAAATGCGTACCGGTGTGGATGTCGCGACGCCCCCGTCAGGGGGCGTGGCGAGCGGTGCCGGGGGTTTCGCCCCCCGGCCGCGGAGGCCATGCGGTGGCCTGCTAATACAGGCCCCTCCCTCGGTCGGCTACATTGGCCTGCGGCAATGTTGGGCGCACGTATATTGCGCGCGCCCATGTGAGTGATTGCATGTTGTTTTTCTGTAGGCGCGCCACGACGCTGTCCCACAGCGCCGCTTTCTTCACGACACCTCGGCGGTCTGTCCCCGCCAGGTGAGACCCCCAGTTACCTGGGGGAGGCCCGGCGGGGGACGACCAGCGACGGAGGTGCCGACTCGACGCTCCTACAGAATTGGGTGATATTGCTCCCGCCCGCCCCGCTTCCAGAGCTAGCCGTCCACGGTCCGGGCTAGGGAGCGTCATGTATGTGTGGGCGGTATTGTATTGTGTAACACCGCCCAGTGTCTACGCGTACCGCGGCCCGCGCTGCGCGTACGCGTGTGAGTTTAGGCGCCTGTGTAGTTGTGAATGGCTGGGTTCGCCGCGTAACGTGCCTATATTAACTTAGCACACGCCACGCGACGAGTGTGTGTAATGTGTGTGGAGTGCTGTTTGGGTCGAGTGAGCCGCGTGTAACCAGGGTACGTAGTGGGTACGGCTGGGTACGGCTCACTCGAGGCGTCAAATCCGGTGGTGGATGGGGTCATCGTCCGCTACCAGGTCGCGGGGTAGGGGTCTCGCGTCGGGGGGGCGCGCGTGCCAGGGCGCAATGTCCTGCACATGCGGGCAAGCGGATGCGTCGGCACGCGCGAACATTCCCTTCGCGAGGCGCCGCACAAACTGGTCCAGGCTCTCAATCCCGAGGTCCCGTTCCAGGACATCGTTCCTCACGAAGCGAGGAGCGTCCATAATGGTCCGCAGCGCCAGATGTTGCTGCGCGCGGAGCTGCGTTCGGCTCGACTCGCTCGTGAGGGCGAACCAGGCCGGGGCGGCGTACGTCAAGATTGGGCGCACGTACAGCTTGTACACGCCCAACTTGACGCGCGCCGGTATTCGGGACGAGAGCACCGGTTTAAGTAGGTTGCGGGCGACCCTACCTTTAGCGGCGACCGAGCGGACGTGTGGCCCCATCGTGAGCCGACGATCGATGGTGACCCCTAGGTACTTCACCCAGGGCGACCACGCGATGTCGGCTCCTTGCAGCTTCAAGGGTGGTGGGAGGGGCACAAGGCCGGTGACCATGGCCTGCGTCTTACCCACGTTAACCGAAAGCCGCCACCTGGACAGCCATTCGGGCAGCAAGTCGAGCGCGCGCTGCATCTTGACCGCCGCGTACTTCGCATTAAGCGATGTAGTGATGTACGCGGCGTCGTCTGCGTACAGCGCGAGCATGGCGTCCGAGGTAGTGGGGATGTCGTCGGTGTAACGTGAGTAACACGCCGGCGACACGCAGCTGCCCTGCGGCACACCCGCGAGCACCGGGCGGGCGCTGGAGAGCGCCCCGTCGACCACCACCCTAAAGGTCCTGTTAGTAAGGAAAGTAGAGACCACCATGACGACGCGACGGGGCGCGCCTGAGGTGGCCAACTTGTAAATCAGGCCGTCGTGCCACACACGGTCGAAGGCCTTCTCCATGTCGAGGAATACTGCCACCGAGTACTCCCTCTTGTTGTGCGCGGCTGCGAGGTGGTGCAGTACCCTCGACAGCTGGAGCGTCGTGCTATGTTCCGCCCGGAACCCGAACTGCTCCGGCCGCGGCGCTATGTGGGGCTGGAGATGTCGCAGCAGGAGTGCTTCGAACACCTTGGAGACTGTCGGCAACAACGTGATTGGCCGATAGCTCTCCGGCTTCAGGATATCTTTTCCCGCCTTGGGCAGCATAATGACGCGCCCCTCCTTCCACGAGGCGGGAAAGGCCCCCGTGCGCAGTATCCCCGTGAACAGGCGCGCCAGCGCCGCTACCATACGGTACGGCAGGTGGCGCAGCACTGTGTTGGTGATACCGTCAGCACCGGGGGCCTTCCTCGGCTTCGTCCTTAGGATGGCGCGTCTGACTGCGCCCGGCGAGAAAAAGATAGCATCTTCATCGGGAGCTATCGGCGTTGCGAAATAGTCTCCCAGGTGTTTCTCGACTGCTGCGACATGGTCGGTGTCGCTGGTCGGGTTCGGGCGAAACTGACGCTCCAGGTGCTCGGCGAAGACCTCCGCCCGGTCCTCCGCTACATACTTTAGCGCCCCGTCGCTGTTGCGCAGTGGACGCACCGGAGCTGGGGTGTTCGTCAGCTGGCCGCAGAGCTTGTGCAGCGACGGCCAGCTGTCCGCCGTGGCGTCTATCCTGTCCTCCCAGCCCGCGGTGGTCAGCGCCTGTAGTTCGGCCTTAACCTTCTCCGCGAGACGGTTCAGCTCTCTCTTGAGCGTCGGACATCTTGATTGCTGCCACTGCTTGCGAATGCGCCTCTTCACGGCGATCATCGAGCTAATATGCGCCGGCAGGGGCGGCAGTAGCCCTCTCCCCTGCGGCTGCGTGCTAGTCGCCGCTTCTAAGGCGCTCTGTATGCAAGCAGTGACATCGTCCGCGGTCTTGTCGACGTCCGCGGAGGTAGCGATAGGCCGAGTCGGCGTGGTGGTCTCTACTTTCTCCACGAACTTTGTCCAGTCCGTGGACCGACGTGGCGCTATGGGCTTCAGTCGGGTCGGCATTCCCGATAAGACGACGAGTACAGGTTGGTGGTCCGACTGTAACTCGTCGTCTATCACTTGTTGAGTGATCTGGCAGCTTGCGTACCGATCAAACAGCGCAGCTCCTTATAAAGGCGATCGCTAGTGGGGGGGAAACCGTTACAATATTTTACTGGATTGGATACCAAGTCCTTTAGGCCAAATGATCGATAGAGTGAATGATTTGCGTCTGGTGCACGTTCCACTAGCGCCATCTAGTCGCCCTCTCACACCTGCTAATCAATGTGTCTGCCGACATATCTAATTTAATTTAATTCTTCTATTTTCTATTAATTTAATTTATTTATTTATTTTTGTTTTTAAGTGTAATTATTGCTTCTGATATTGTATGCCTAAAATTGTATTGTAATTGAGTCTATGTTACTTGATCAATAATAAATAATAATAATAATTACCTATTTTTTATGTATATGTCCACGCATAACTTTTTACAGAGTAGTCCGATTTTAATAAATCTTTTATTATTCTTATTTCATTTTTATCAATTTTATTTTTTATCATTTTACTATCATTATGGCAAAGAATAATAATTAAGCATTATGCTTCCCAAGCAACATTTTAGCGGAAGGTTATGTATCTTGAACTTTCAATTTATAATATTTAATTTTATTACGGAAACCCAGTACTGACTGGGTTTATCTCAACTCCCCACGCCAAATCAAATTTATTTAAATTAACCTACCTAATTTTGATTTTTTAAAGCCAATTAGTTCTTATTTATGATTTCTTTTATTTTTATTTTTTTTAATATATGGTGTTTGACTTAGTGTGTTGTTTACTTTTATTTTGATACCTAACCACCTACCTAGATTGTCGTAAGAGGCCACAAATATTAATTTGTAACAGTGGCTAAATAATGCTTACACCTTTGTACCTATTTTTCTGTTCTGTTTTTTTCTTGTCTGTTTATAATATATGTGTGTACATAAATGGTAATATGTATAAATAATCAATTTTACCTTTAACAATTTCATCTAATAAAATTTCATTGAAATATATTTTTAGCGATTTTAAGTTAGTTTATTTCTCTGAGGCATTGTTTTATGCATTTGGAGTTTACCTTTAAGCCGGATTTACATAACGAAACTATGCGGAAAATTTATTCATTGATGGTTTCACGTGTAAATAATGATCTATTATATACATATATATATATTTATAAACCATCAATGAATAACTAAGTTAGCGCAACTAATTTCGTGTAACCTGTTGCACTGCTTTTTACTTTAAATAATGTCTAATGTTTTCGTATCAGTGTAATTATTTGTGGGTGAAGCTAAAAAAACAAATAAAAAAAAGAATACCTTCACGTCCTCAGGATGATAAATATGTACAGAGCGCATGTAAGCTCCGTCTAGTCTCCACAGTCGACCATAGCTTTTGCGCCATATTCTCAGATGTTCAAAATATTGTTCTGAAAAAAATTCATGCTAGTATTTCCCAAAGAAGGAACATAAAGGGCTAAGGAAGAAACACGGGTGGGTTTTAGTCTTCCACTCCACCCAGAGCAGGGGGGGGGGATGTCATTTGATGATTTCACATCAAAAAAAAAGGCAGAGCTGTATATACCCTTCGCTTTTTATGTGTAAGTCCCATTTAAGGGGGGGCGAGCCTACTGCAATCAACCAGGCCCAATTTATTATAACTTTTCAATAAAAAAAGTAATTCTATATTTAATTAGGAGACAGTTTATAAATTTCTTCCAATCTTTCATACAAGTCATCAATTAAATGACTAATGATTATGTTACCGTTTTACAGTCAATATTAAATCAGTGGGCAGATTAGACTTTATATTATTAAAAAAAGACATGTTTTTGATAAACAAATGAATATACATTTTTCATGTGAAAAAACCTTTTATTTAAATTTTATTAAAAATACTCTTATTTATTTATAACAATCTGGACTCCGGACTACTTAGTAGCAATTTTTTATTAAAAAACCTTTATTTTGGAAAACCCCAATAAAAATTTGCCAGATCTGGGGATCGAACCCAGGACCCCAAACTAGGCTGACGCGCTGGCGAACACTAGATTAGATTTTAAAATGCAATTCTGAAATAACTTCAATTGGAAAACAGGATTTGGCTAGGTAGCCCACGAAATTCAAATGTTCTTAAGTTTTTTGCAATTAGCAGGTCAGTATCATACAGTCTTCATAATGTGCACATATCGAAATGAGGGAAACTAAGCTTAAATTTATCAACGGAAAAAATGTTTAAAAAAATCTAAAAAAAATTTTTTGTAGCATTTAAAAAATTCTTTTTCGCTGCTGTGACCCCTGTGTAAACAATCGCCCCTCAATTGAGAATTATGTTTTTTTTTAACAAAAATCTGATATTTTTTCATAATTTTTTACAATAATTGTAAAATTACTCGTTTTAAGGCCCCGATTACCTACCCTTTTTGATTACTTTAAATTATTCTCCATCGTATCAGATTTCTAAACGTAAAATTACCATGTTTATAACTCAATCACAACATTTCCTATCAACTGTTAAAGAAAGGCCTTGCAATCACCATAATTACTTTAGCAGGTAAAGATCCTATTAAATATTTTTTCAAATATTTTTTCCGTCGATAAAATTAAGCTATGTTTCCCTCATTTCGTTATGTGCACATTATGAAGACTCACACTGTATTGAATGTTGATTATAAAATTATTTGCGAGCGTAATAAATATGACTTCATCATCATCAGCCTATAATGTTCCCACTGCTGGGACACAGGTCTAAATAAATAAATAGATATGACTTACAGAATTATAATCATTCAAGTCATCAATACATCCCTCTAAGTTCTAGTACTTAGTTATTATGAACTGAGAGGGTTGTATTGATGATTTTCACGGGCGCATTCTCCATAAGTCATAATAATCATGAATATTAACTCTATTTAACCGACTTCAAAAAGGAGGAGGTTCTCAATTCGTCGGAACCTTTTTTTTTTTTTTTTTTTTTTAAGTTTGAAGGATTAAAAAAGTGAATCGATCGTAGGTAGGCCTTTGCCCAGGCGAAAGAGAGCGTAGGCAAGTAAAAAAGCAAAAACATACCTGGACTTTTATACATAGCAACTATATGCCCTAATATGGGCACTCTCATAGGCCCAGGGATCTTGGCCATCAGTCGCCCGGCACGGCAACATCGGAAATAGACACCAACTACCACAAACACTAAAATAGCTACACAAAATAAATCCAGAATCATTGTGAAAAGCTGTTAGCTGTAGCAACGACTACACGATAATGTTACTGTTTATAATGGCAGTAGGACAGAACCTTTTAATTATTTTTATGACAGAAGGTTCAATTTGTGTTTTGTTTGTTCATATTTTTTTTATATTATGAAGGTACCTGTTCAATTACATTGTAAATTAAAAAAAAATAGTTTTGGATCAGTCGTTTTATTTTTTGGTGTGTTTGCAAACGTGAGTTCTTGCAATGTCAACTGATATCAAAGTATTTTAACCTTTGTGTAGGCTCTTTATCAATTGGAGTTTGTTGTCATCCGAGGATTATTTATTTATTTATTATTATTTATATATACTTTATTGTACACCACAAAAATACGTAACTAAAGGATGATTTTGTTTTTTTTTTTTGAGGTTGGTCTGACTAAAGCATGATTTACGACAGTGAATGTGACCGTGAATGAGCAGTGGTGGCCATGGTAACGGCCCCCGACTTACGAGATGCAGGTCGTGGGTTCGAACCCAGGCAGGCGCTTTACTTTGTGTAAATCATTTCATCACCACTGCTGTCGTCGCATCACATAGACCGAGGGGACGGCGCAGGTGAGTAACTAATCTGTGGCGGGGGCGTCGGGGTACCGAACCCGGTACGCGACGGCCGCTGCGTGCCCTTCGCTCCACTCAGCCTCTGACTCAGCTCACAGACGCGCTAGACCACGGGCATTTCATTGTTTCTTTTAATAAGTTAATATTATAAATTATGGTATTACACCTATTTTAATACAGTCCACTACTTTTATTATAAAGTCCCGATTGAGCCCATTCAACTGCTCTTAAAACGGTGAAGGAAAACATCGTGAGAAAACCGGCATGTCCTAGAAGCAAAAATTCAAACATGAGACAACTACCAACTCGCATTGGGCCCGCGTGGTGGGTTATGGCCCTCTCAGGCAAGAGGCCAGTGTGTCCCAGCAGTGGAAACATTATAGGTTGGTTAAGCTTGTGCACGAACTGCGCCAAACTTCAGGAGCATTTTACATATTATTATATGAAGCAGTTCATGTTACACCGTGCAGCGTCCGTGTGCCATCCGAGTCGTGGTCCGTACAAATCGAGCAGGGGGTCTACTTCCTCTGCACGGTGTCCATGGTTTCATCCGAATTTACAGGCGTTCCATACTCCGTATCACTTACGAATATAAGATTAGCACCCTACTTGCGTAACAAACTCTCAATCTCAATCTAAATCATTTTGAAGGATATTGCTAGTCCATTGCTTCTTAAGTTTCAAAAATGTATCTGCTCAACAACGTAAATAATGCAATGAATGTTGTTGAACTGTCAAAGTGAACGCCATTGCTACTGATAGTGTGTTACGCAATTACCCCGTGTATGAGAATGAATGACAACACGATTTCCAGTTGCCTCTCACCACATGTTTTCACCTGTTTGAAAAATTTAATTAGACACTTGTTTTGACGGATCAACCACTTTCGGATAAGCCCGTATTTTTGTTGACAGACTTACGGCCGAACCTACTGACGGAGGGGCTTGTGTCTAAGTAATAACAGCCGCACGGGTCGATCGATCGGGTTACTCCCGTCTGGGAACGCTCCCGTTTGGTAACGCTACCTAACACACACCTTACAGTACAGTCAGAGTAAAAAGTTCTGGTGTGCCGAATTTATTTATTACTAGCTTCTGCCCGCGACTTCGTACGCGGATCCTGTTGCTTATGCCAGCGACAATTTTGAACCATACCTCCGATGGCGGAATATGTGGCGTAGTCAATCATAGGCGTATACGTAAATGCACTCCGTTCCTTATCAACCCAAGGAAGGTCGCCATGCCCTACGGCTATATCTTGAGACACATCCGATTCTTCAGATGATATCGAAATTCTGTTCAGAGAATGTCGAAGTCGATCAGAATTCAAACGTTCGTTACGCTCTTCTTTTGTCTCTTCATGCCGTACTCCAGCAATTCTTTCTCTCTCACTTTCTAACTGATTAGGAATATTTTGTTGTGTGCGTGTTCGGGACAATGTATGATAATCTCGATCGGCAGTTAGTCGCGCATCACGTTCATCACTCGTTTCAGAAGACCTGTTAGTAGATGGGTCATTATTTGAGGTGGTGAAATTCTGTTCAGGCGTAATAATTTACAAAGCAGAATAGAAATGAGTGTTATTGATTCAAATTATAACTGAAATTAACTTTATTTATTACTGTATGTTTGTTTAAATATTTATTTTTATTAAAAACTTTGTGAAATTAATTTTTTTTTAAATAAAAATCACGTTACGTGGTCTGTTCAGGTGATATACACTGGACTTCTTGCGTTTATTAAAAATATAATTTAAGTTAAAACGGACCTTGTCATTACGTTTTTGTAATGAATAATGTATATTACTATATCTTAAATGAATGACAAAAAATAAACAGACTTATATCCTTAATTTTTTTTACGATTTATGTTGTTCCGAAAACCATCATCACCTTCGTGGTCACTCATATTTTATACTATTTTTAACTAAATAATGGTCAACCCAAAATATACTTGTTAGTAGCAACACTATAATTGGCTGTTTTAATATCGCAAAAAAATTTAGATTGAAAATATTAACGGTTTTTGTTTAAAAACATATTCTATGTGTTAAAAATATTGTGTCAAAGATCGTGCATCACTTTCGTGACAGCTGTATTTTGGTAAGTTGGTAATAAAAAAATATAATTACATACTTCTTCTGTTCGAATTATGGATATGTTACAAATAGGCTATTGTATTTTTTCTAACCTCAATACTGTTTCATACTAGAACCGGTAAAGTGCTTAATTATCACTTTCGTGGTCCTCATTTTCGTGGTCAAGATTAAAAAAGGGTTAATGCCGACTTAATAACACTGCTGAAGCCAGCATCCTTTGACTTCTTTTGTTCACAATTATATCATTTTATTGAATAGGGGTGGTACAGTCGCCAATACCTCAAGCTACCCCATAATTATGGTCAACAGTTTAACATTCCATGAATTTTAATAACGAAATACGATTTATCAAAAAATAAAAAAATATTTCTTACAGCTACGGCCAGAACTCGCAACAAAACTACTGATGAAGAAAAGAAGGCAAAAAGACGAGAGCATAAAAAAATTACAATGCAGAAGTTAATAGAGAAAAAGAAAAATATTCCATTTGCCTTAGAAGAAGACAGAAGCAGCGTTCAATTTACATAACACCAGTGCAGCAAGCTCGCCATCTACATCTGAAATGCCTTCTGCGTTGGATTCAGATACCACAAGTGCTGCAGGCTCGCTATACCTTCTGAAACACCGAATTCAGGCTAAATATCCACATCGCGTGAGCTCTGTCTTGGTAAACTTAGACCTTCTTCAACTGATACTGTGGTATGCTGGAGCACCGAATCCCCGTAAAAACCGTATTTTTTTCTTTGATTCGGATAGCACTGGCTCAAATTAAGATTGATTTAGTGAGGTAACTTAGGTGACATCACTTTCGTGGTCAAAGTGTTTTATTTTTTTTTCATGACTAATTATTATTTAGGTTCATTGTTCTCTAAGTAATTATTGTTCTTAGTATTATACGTACCTTTGGTTAAGTTTCAACAGAGGTTTAAATTAAGAGACTGATTATGATTCTTAAAAGTGTTATTTTTCGTGGTCTTTACGATCACTTTCGTTACCTACAAAAAACGTTTTACTGAGATTTTTTAATAAATAAGCTGTATCCATCTTTAATTCTATTTTATCTGTAATTATTATGCGTGTTCTCGTCCATAATAAAGCAAATTTAATAAAAATAACCAATTTTTTTTTAATTTTTTTTTTATCCCGCCCTAAATAATGACCCAGATGTGCGAATATACTGAGAACTCAAGCGTGATTCTGTATCGGTAAACGTTTCCGATTCCCGAGACAATGCATGTCGCTCACGATCAGCGGACAGTCGCGCATCACGTTCCGCACTTGTCTCTAGAGACCTAGAAGCAGATGCGTAGATACGCTGAGAACTCAAGCGCAATTCTCTATCAGTGAACGTCTCCGACTCGCGAGACAATGTGTGGCGTTTACGATCAGCGGTCAGTCGCGCATCACGTTCCCCACTTGTCTCTTGTGACCTAGAAGTCGATGCGTAGATACGCTTGGAACTCAAGCGCAATTCTCTATCCGTAAACGTCTCCGACTCGTGAGACAATGCATGACGTTCACGATCAACGGTCAGTCGCGCATCATATTCATCACATTCCATTCCGGATGGACATACTGGCCGAGAAGCATGCAAAAAAGGACTTTCGTGGCTTCTGGAAGGGTATACAAAAACACAATCCTAGAACTGGCCAGCCGGTAGCGTTGATGGCGTGTCTGATGATATGGATATTTCAAATAGTATGTGAAGCCAATCCATAATTCGCCCGTAAAGGTGATCGATGCTGAATGTAAATGTGCCTTAGAGCCTAGTACAAATTTTTCTGCAGCACAGATAGCAAAAGTAATTAAGAGCACTAGAGGTAAGTCCCCTGGGCATGACGGGCTCAGCATCGAGCACCTTCAATTTGCAGGACCCCATCTACCGCGTGTTCTTGCGATATTATTCAATTTCTGCTTGAGGCATTCTTATTTGCCAGAGGAGTTGATGAGGATGGTCGTAGTACCGATAGTCAAGAACTAAACAGGTGACATCTCTGATAAAAATAACTACAGGCCGATTCCATTAGCTACAGTCATCTCGAAAGTATTTGACATCATGCTTAATTGTCACTTAAGCAAGGTCGTAACTCTGCAAAATAATAATAATTTATTTCAGATTCATCCTACGACTACATCCATATTTGTTAGTGCAATTGTGAACAATGAAATTAAAAATTAATTAATTAACAATTTGTAAACTAAATCTTAAGTATGTCCATGAATGCTCTAAAGCATAATAAATGGGTATACACTACAAAAATCTTAAATTACTTATTTCCTTTCAAACAAATAAATACATTCCTTAAAAGTTATACTTAACATACTGACTGTACCTGGTGCATGCGATACATCGCTATATGTAAGTGTGTGTAGCGTTACCAAACGGGAGCGTTCCCAAACGAGAGTAACCCGATCGATCAGGGTAACCCACGCTTGCCACGGTTAGTCCGTAGATGGGTGACCATCTTCACATACCAAGACCCCTCCGTGCCTCGGAAAGCACGTTAAGCCGCTTGTCCCGGCTGTCATTCGTGGATCTTTGACAGTCGTTACGGGTCGTCAGTAGCCCGAAAGTCTGACAACCAGTCTTACCAAGGGGTATCGTATTACCCAGTGAAGGTAGGTGTGGAGGTCAGATAGGCAGTCATTCCATTTAAAATACTGGTATTCAACTGCATCCGGAAGACTGGAAGCCGACACCAACATAGTTGGGAAAAGAGTAGGCAGATGATAGATATATTGCTACTGATGGTAGCCCAGTCTAATATATAACTGTCGTATAATAAAATCATACAGCATAGCACTACATAATCATAGATAATCAGCCTTATTGTTCCCACTGCTGGGACACAGGCCTCCTCTCTGTGAGAGGGAGTGGGCCGTAATCCACCACGCGGGCCCAGTGCGGGTTGGTAGATGTCACATGTCTTCGAATTTTTGGTTCTAGGACATGCCGGTTTCCTCACGATGTTTTCCCTCACCGTTTTAAGAGCAGTGGTGATGATATAATAATTTACACAGAGTAAAGCGCCGGTCTGGGTTCGAACCTACGACCTACAACTTGTAAGTCGCGGCCGTCACCACTTGGCCATCACTGCTCATATCAGAAGCATATCACTAGATACTAATATAGATTATTGGGACGTTAAAACCAGGGATAGATAGGTTTTTCTACCGCAGTATGCCAAAACTGGTGATAGATAGGTTGAGAGTAAACCCCAGACACGGACGCGAGTCTTGCATAAATTAGCCCTAAATCACGTGGTGTCCTATGTAGTGCCTCCCACTCGCTCGCTTTTGGCGGGTATTGGCCAAACATTGTCTAGTCAGAGCAGGTTTAGAGCCTGTCAACGCTTTAACTGCACTAAAGCCCCGCGGATGGTCACGTGTGTATTATTATTACTGCAGGAGGTTGTAGTCTTTGTCTCGGACGGTACCGAGAGCTCCTGCGCTTACACACACATTCACAGCGTGTTTGTACGCTTGGTAACCACAAGTAAAGTGCGCGTCCCTACGTGAGATAAAAATACGATAAGTTTTATCTAGGGGTTTTATTTGTTATTTTAGGAATCTCTCGCTCTGTCTGTCAGAATGTTATTTTTATTGAAATAAAATCACAAATATTGTTTATGTATTTTATTTAGGATAAGTACCTACTTCGGTGTCCAACCTTGTTAAAAAATATAACACATCGGTAGCCTCGAATAAAGCTTCTATTAACATTTAATATTTTTTATAATATAGGTATTACATAAAGCGACTTTCAGCTACGTTAAGGGTATTTTTACACCCCTTTTAATAAGGAAAATGTATTTACCTACATAAGAAAAAACTTAAAATAAAACCGACTTCCA
Organism: Oligia fasciuncula; assembly: GCA_963082905.1. Lineage (NCBI taxonomy): Eukaryota > Metazoa > Arthropoda > Insecta > Lepidoptera > Noctuidae > Oligia > Oligia fasciuncula. Next base: position 4,919,655 of record OY720395.1, on the reverse strand, counting down.
AAAAAAGGACTACAAAGTGAAAAATAACAAATTTCGGAAGTCGGTGTCTTTCGTTTTGTATTTTCGTTTTTTGCCACCGACTTCCGAGCTTAAAGTTATTTTTCACTTTGTACTTAGTCTTTTTTTTTTGGAAGTCGGTTGTTTTTTTTTGTAAAAACATTTTTATTTTTAACTTTTTAGTTGTAAACCTCACACAAATTCATATAACACTACTTGCTATGTAAATATCAGTGACAGGAAGTTATTATAACATCATCAATATAAACTAAGTGGATAAAACACGTATTATTGAAGCTAACTCTACTAAGAAAATAAATTTTGAAATCGATTTACAATTGCCGGAGATATCCTAACACACATACAAAAAAAAAACAGTTGAGAACCTCCTCCTTTTTGAAGCCGGTTAATTATGTAACGTTAACACATATAGCCACAATGCCACTAAGCCACATCTGAAAAGTCATAGGAAAGCAAACGACGCAATTTCGTCAACGTCGTCAACAATGCATACATATGCGATAGTAGCAATTGCGGTTGATTTGCTGGCATTTACGCAAATAAATGAATATGATTTAAAATTCTAGTTCCAAATGTTTGAACTGTAGACTATAACGTTTTTATTAACTAACTAGCTGCGCCCCGCGGTTTCACCCGCATAAGTGTCGATCCCATGGTAATGTCGGGATAAAAGTTAATCCAGGGTGTCAGCTACCTCCATACATATTTTTATCAAAATTGATCCAGCCGTTTGAGCGTGAAGAAGTAACAAACATATAAACACACCCCCACACACTCACAAACATTCGCCTTTATAATGATGACTGATTATGTTTTTATTTTTAACCGACTTCAAAAAAGGAGGAGGTTCTCAATTCGGTTGTATTTTAAATCATAATGTGGCCACACAGCTGAAGTGGAAACCTGTTACCTAACAACATACAGTGGGAACTGTATGTTCGAGTGACGTACTCGTACCTATAGATATTTGTCACTTACATGATTCGTCACCGTTTGAATACGGTCTTTGATTTTTGAGAACCACTTTGGAAACAATTATTAATTAAAAGGATCCTCGTTAAAAAACTAATCGTTGATCGTTCGTCCATAAGTGGACGACTAGATATTTGTATCTACAATTTTAATTATTTTAATCTACGAGTATCAAGGTTAAACTTGTTTATTGATTAATCTATGTAGTTTGTTAATTTTAACTTAATTATGAGGCATTAGTTCTATTCCGGAAGCGGACATAGATTGGGTGTGTGGTCCTCAGAACGATATCAGTCGTGAAGATGAGATCCTCAGGTTTCGTTACTGGGTCCAGCCTGAACCTTCGCAGGAGACTGGACATCATAGTCTTCAGCTCCATTTGGGCAAACTTTTGACCTGAAAATAAGAAAAGAAAATAACAAAAATTAGTGAAAATGTAAAATGAAAACGAGACAGCCAATTAGCGATCGACTCTTCACGTGACCAGAGGGTTGGTCTAGTTTTTGGCCAAACCCATACAACGTGGCAATGCTGCCAGCATTTTGGGCACTGTTCCCGCTGACAGCGATGTAAAAATCAAGTGGAGCTAGCATCGAACTCAAGAGTACGAAACGTCACAATTCCAATATCGATCTATCGGAATTAAATTCAAGAGTAAGCACCCAGGACTTGCGTTTATTCTGTTACACCTTGTAGTTATATTATGTATTATGTAAATATTATCCTACTAGCTTCCGCCCGCGGCTTCGCCCGCGAGGTATGTCGATAAAAACTATTCTATGTCCTTCCCCGGGATCCAATCTACATCTCTGCCAAATTTACACAAATTTACACAGACAGACTACTTTCGAATTTATAATATTAGTATGGATTAGAAAATAGAGAGGAATTTGAAAAATTGTGGGAGGTTGTAAGGAATTGGTAGCCCACTGGTAAGGACCCTAATTTAAGAGTACGAGTCGTGGGTGTGAATCCGGGCAGAAATGGCTTTTTTGTAAACATTTTTAAGGATAAAACCAAAAATTCGAGGACTTGGGGCGTCCTCCAGTCATAACTTATCGCGGAATTACGGCCTTCCCCCTCTCTCAGAGAGTTGGCCCAAGTCACAGCAGTGGAAACATTATAGGCTGATCATGTAAAATTACCAATTTGTAAGTAGGTATGCAGGGGGCCTAAAAAGGCCACTTTGGCAGAATCATAAAAGGATAACATTGTGAATAATAATATGGCGAAGACAGCCCGTGTTTTACTGTTTTTCGCTGCACTACGTAGGTATAATCAAAGAGATTAGGATTGGATTGATTGGTATTTTAGCCAAGACAAAAAAAAAATACTGCAAAATCCTTCACCAATGGGATTTGATACGATGAACTTAACAGTTAACTGTCCATTATGATTCATAATGTTATCCTCTTAAGATTCTGCCAAAGTGGCCTTTTTAGGCCCCCTGGACAAACATATTGATTTACACTTATTTAGACATAATGCAGCACTGCATTGTAATCTGTGCAGGCGCTTGCACTAGAATGTCACCATGCAGCGTGTATAAGCACCATTTAATGAAGACACGTTATCTGGTGAGATCGAGGTCAAGAGTCCATTTATTACTAAACATAAATTATTTGTTTGTTTGTTCGTGAACACAAATTATCATAACAGGTTATCCCAGGGCGATAAGGTAATCCATGCTTCTATAATTATGTCCATATACAGGGTTATTGGTAAAACATTAACAACCTCATAAGAGGTCATTGTACAACTTTTACTATGGGACCAAACCTGAAATCCCGAAAAAAAAATCAGCTGTTCCCTACATTATGACGAGTTATACGAACATAAATAATAATAATAATATATATTTTTTTATATTTTTTATACATACTAATATTTAAAAATATAATTTATATGTATGTCGGATTGGCCCAGACATCAGAAGTAAAACACAAGTTTATTCAATTGATGAACAATCAGTTATCTTAAATCTAGAAAATACAGAAATGAAATACTAAAACTAATAACGGCAAAAGGCGGTCACATAGGGCAGTACTGACTGTCAGGGACAGTGGTCCATGCACCCACCGCAATAAGGATAGTACTAATTGTCAGAGACAGCGTTCCACATCCAATAATCGGGCAGTACTGACTGTCGAGAGACAGTGGTCCGTGCACCACGACGCAACCGTTGGAAATGCGTACCGATCAAACAGCGCAGCTCCTTATAAAGGCGATCGCTAGTGGGGGGGGAACCGTTACAATATTTTACTGGATTGGATACCAAGTCCTTTAGGCCAAATGATCGATAGAGTGAATGATTTGCGTCTGGTGCACGTTCCACTAGCGCCATCTAGTCGCCGTCTCTCACAGCTGCTAATCAATGTGTCTGCCGACACGGCCATCCTGATAAATCACTCGTTCTCGAGTGCATTCATTCGTCATCAATTCACATCGTCATCATCGTTACATATCAAATTAACAAATATCACTGGTCTAGGTATTTCTTTACAATAGAAAACCCCTACAGTTCGAACATGCTGGTCTAAATCGTCACCCACTAAAGCAGGTGAGATTCCTGCAGCTACAACTGGACTAGGTCACAACTCTTGTAACCCCTACAGTACATATTTGCTGGTCTAGATAAACATCCCATGGATGAGATCCCTGCAGCTCACTGGACTAGGTCACAATACTCTTGTAACCCCTACAGTACACATTTGCTGGTCTAGATAACCATCCCATGGATGAGATCCCTGCAGCTGACTGGACTAGGTCACAATACTCTTGCAACCCCTACAGTACATATTTGCTGGTCTAGATATCATCCCATTGATAATGACTGAGAGGCATCTAGATCAGTAATGTGGCTGCGCCGCCTCGAAGGCAAGGTCAGCGTCATGATTAAATTGACACCTTTCAAATTTTTGCTTTTAATTATGGTGTCTGACAGCCCTCTACGTATGAATTGGGGTAATCAGGATCAAATGGTACCAACACTGTGAATGGTTGTGGTGGCGCATTGGACCGGGTAGTAGAGCATCAGTTAATTATGAAAGAAATGCTTCTAAATTATTTGAGGGTAGCGGAATATTTTTCTGGCCATTTTGTGATAATGAAGTGCCAGAGGTGGGCGGACAATCCGATCCCACTTCTGATGTCGGATTGGCCCGGACATCAGAAGTAAAACACAAGTTTATTCAATTGATGAACAATCAGTTATCTTAAATCTAGAAAATACAGAAATGAAATACTAAAACTAATAACGGCAAAAGGCGGTCACATAGGGCAGTACTGACTGTCAGGGACAGTGGTCCATGCACCCACCGCAATAAGGATAGTACTAATTGTCAGAGACAGCGTTCCACATCCAATAATCGGGCAGTACTGACTGTCGAGAGACAGTGGTCCGTGCACCACGACGCAACCGTTGGAAATGCGTACCGATCAAACAGCGCAGCTCCTTATAAAGGCGATCGCTAGTGGGGGGGGAACCGTTACAATATTTTACTGGATTGGATACCAAGTCCTTTAGGCCAAATGATCGATAGAGTGAATGATTTGCGTCTGGTGCACGTTCCACTAGCGCCATCTAGTCGCCGTCTCTCACAGCTGCTAATCAATGTGTCTGCCGACATGTATTTAATTAAATAAAGTAAATAAATAATAATAATAATATCCCCACCGCCGTATCTCTACGTTGCCGTTGACGTCGTGGTGGGGCTTGCGCGCTCCGAACTCTAGGCCTGTGCCGGAAGAGTTTACTTTGCCGGAACAGGTCTAATGTGAGGAGCCAGACCAAGAGGGATACAGAAACCCGCAGGGCAGCATGTGGCGAGCTGTTGGGCAGTAGCGACCCCACGGACCCTATCTCCCGGGAGAAGTCTTGTTCCTCACCTCTGGCTTGCCTTTATTGGCCGGCTGGAGTGAACAATGACGAGGAACAGAGCTCCCACCTCATTCTTGCCTTTATTGAGTGGAGATTCGCAAGAGCAAACGTGCTCGGAGGAAGGAAGTATTCCAGTAAGATGCTGGTAGGGATCTTGACCGTACTTCCGGGATTGTCCTGATAGCCGTGGAATACCTCTCCACTCCTCATAAGCACCTCAGGACGTGTTGCCCCCTTGTCGCTACGTCACTATGTGCTAGCGGCCGTTTTGGGGAGCCCATTATTGAGTGTGCAAGTCACCCCCTGCTATTTTATCTGTGTATATATAAAGCATTGATCAGGCAGGGGCCATAGTTTTACCATAGTTCCTGGAAACCGGTCCACTTTAGCCACCCAAACCAATAGTCCAACTTTTTATTTTTCCATATCCTGCAATAGTCCTACACCAACCGGGGGTTATCCTTGGGTGCACTTGCATAGTGCATACAGGGATAATCATCGGTTGGTGCCGCATTTCATTAAAATTTCGTAAGGGGCCTCTGCGAGTTGGCTTCGGCCCCTCGTACGCCTTCCAAAGGACCGGGAGACCGCATGGTCCCGAGTTATGAAAAATAATAATATAATGTTTTTTTAATATGTATTAGTTTATTATTATATAAGATTATTTTGTGTATTTTACATGGGCCTTAGTTGCCTGATAATAAAATGTTCATGTTTATTTCCTTTATTTAATTAAATAGGTACATAAAAATTATATTTTTAAATATTAGTATAAAAAATATATAAAAAATAATAGCCCACCGGCATCGGGAACAGGGTCCAAGCTCCGGAGAGAGGAACCTCCTAACAATGTGGGCCGTCTCCAGAAGTACCGCTTTCTGGATCAAGCCCCTGATCCAGCTGCCCAACGAGAGCCTCCTCAGGTGTTGGTCGAGGCTCTTTTGGCCATCAATCCATTGGCTGTCACGACTATCGGCACAATGATCGCTGAGTCCACATGCCACATGTCGACAACCTCGCGAGCCAAATCAAGATACTTGATTTGTTTATCTTTCTCGGCTTTCACGAGGTTCTCATCATGCGGGATGGTTATGTCAACAATAATTGCGCGCCGCTCTGATCGATCCACCACCACTATATCAGGGTTATTGGCAACAATAGTCCTGTCAGTGATGATGGATCGATCCCAATACAATGTGATATTTCCACTTTCGAGAACTGGGTCGGGCACATACCTATAGTACGGCACCTCCGATTCCACAAGGCTGTATTTCAGAGCAAGTTGCTGTTCCTTTTATGATTCTGCCAAAAACAATATTTTCGGCGACGATGAATTTAAAAAGTATTGCAGGTACCAACCTATGCAGTTCCTAGGTCCAGCACTAAACGGTATGTAGGCATACGGGTGGCGACTGATACAGTTCTCTGGCAGAAACCTCTCTGGGATAAACTTCTCCGGTTCCGGAAATATCTCCGGGTTCCGATGGATATCAAACACGTTGAAGTTGCACATCGTATTGTATGGGATTATATGTTCACCTGTAGGGTTCGGAAAAAAACGTGACGTTACTATAGGCCAGAATAGCACAGTCTTCGATCAAATAGAGAACTAGAATAAGGATTAGGAACAACACATCTCCCAAGTGGCCGCGATTGCTTGCAACTTGATTATAAACCCTTTACTTTCAAGCGTAAAGTTTATTATCGTTTGCCATATATTCACTACTTTGATTGAAAAGTAAACGTATTTTAAAAAAAAACTGGCCAATTGCGAGTCGGACTCGCACGCGAAGGGTTCCGTACCACAAGGCAAAAACACCGAAAAAAACACGTTTGTTGTATGGGAGCCCTCCTTATATACCTATTTATTTTATTTTGTTTTTAGTATTTGTTGTTATAGCGGCAACAGAAATACATAATTTGTGAAAATTTCAACTGTTTAGCTATCGCGGTTCTTGAGATACAGCCTGGTGACAGACAGACGGACGGACGGATGGACGGGCGGACAGACAGCGAAGTCATAGGAAGTAATAGGATCTCGTTTTTCCCTTTGGGTACGGAACCCTAAAAAAGAACAAAAATATTTATGGAAATTAATTAAAACATAATTTCTGAGCAATAAGGTTGAAAAAACTATGTTGCATAGACCACAACATTATTTGTGGTATTATTTTTCCCGCCGTTTTTGTTGCGCTCATCGGAAACCTAGTAATATTGTTGATCGAAGGGCCACTACCACATGTATTGTTTGGCATTGGTCTGGCTGTTTGAATAGGAATAACGCATGTAAAGAATCGTTTAAAAAATGATCGAAATCTAATCGCAATTTCATCTCGGCGTCAAACAAATGTCAAAAACTCGTCAAAAATGTAGGGAAATCAAAGGTATTTTTGACAGATTGGGACTGAGCTCAGACTGTGAACGTTCTGAAAATTACGAGAATTGCCAGACGAGAGAGGCAATTCTCGTAATTTTCAGAACGTTCACAGTTTTTTATTACAGGAATTGACTTTCAGATGAATGAAATAGTTCAGACAAGAATGAGGCTGAATTAATAAGTTGGTTGTAAAGGATCAAAAATGAAGTCAGAAATAAATAGCATTTCGAATACCAACAAAAACCTTGGCTAACAAAATCAAGTTGTGGGCAAAATGGACGTAACATGAGAGATACAAAAGACATACCTAAGGTCAAAAATTTAAACATACCAATTTCGACATCCTCCTTGAAATATCTAGAGATGAAATGCACACTGGGGTACAGCCGAAGTGACTCTTTAATACAACACTCTAAGTACTTCATTTGACTCAAGTCCTCGATTGTAGGAGATCTTTGACTGTCACCGAAAATGCTCCTCAACTCTTCAGCTATCGAATCCTGAAATTCATGTTTTTAAAGTGTTTATGTGTTGGTCTAGCAGTCACAAGCGCTACTGCCGAACATGAGATCTTGGGTTTGACACCCGGGTCGGACAAAATGTTATTGGGTTTTCCATCAGGAATTTCTCATTAATATAGAAAAATAATTCGTATTAAGCCAGTTGATTCTTTGATATGGTCTCATTCATACTCCTAAAGTTATGGGATATAAAAAAACACCTTGTATAGGTATACCTTTACCTAACCTTTCGAAGCAAGCATGTGTGATGTTACGCATGCAAATGGATTTTGATAAAACAAACATAAATTCGAAAAAAAAATTAACAAACGTGGTTCTTGAGCACAAGCGAACAAACCGACGACAAAGGGATGTTGCGTTTAATAATAATTTGACTGTAGAAATCTTGATTTTGATGAACTGTAGGCACCTATTTGATAAGTAAGTGTATTCATTAGCTGACTACCGCTCCGCAGAATTTTTTTGTGTACAAATCGTGTATGAGAGGCGAGGCGCACCGTGGCGCGCCAAAAAAAAAATTCTGGGACATTCTAGGCGATGTCACTGCGGGGTGCGGGATGCGTGAGTGGATATTTAAATGATAGTTATTTCGGGAAAGGTCACGATAGTGAAATCACTTAACCAGCCTAACATTTTCCAAGTATAGTACATTAGGCCGCACGTTAGTACATAACTAGTATATAATATAAATTGACCTCTATTAAAGCTCCGTTATACGCTAGGCCAGCTCAAGGTCATAGTGTTAGGTACTACGTGCGAAGATCGACTGCATGCATACAAAAGATAAGTATAATATTGATTATGCTCTTGATGGTGCAACAAGTGGCGCCATCTAGTTTAATTTTTGTGGAATCACCGAAGAGGACGAATAAGAGTGACACTGGCTGGTGACAGCCACATCGATGTTTGCATGGCAGCTGTCTTCCTGAAGAGAAGATGATGTCAGGGGAGCCGCTGTCGTACTACATCCATGACGAACTGCTATATTCTAGTACAATCCTGATGATATTGAAGCTGCTGAACCACTAATACGGTGACCATTTCTGGTAAAGGCTATACTGCGCCGTAACGCTATTTAAGTGGGATTCAAATTCTTAAGCATGATAGATTTTATACAATACACACAATCAAAATGAAATTATGTTGAAGGTTGAAGCTGTACCTGTATGGCCGGTTCGTTGGCGAGTCTCATGATCATGAAACAAAGTGCTGTTGCAGTCGTGTCGTGACCCTGGAATACAAACATATCGTGTTTAAATTAATCAGGTACCTACCTATGTTAATTAAAAGGATCGAGTTTTTTAAAATGTCCTTAGATTTTGACCGAGTAAAGATCGGTCAATTCAAAGGGCATAAAAACGTGACATACAGTTTGCAGGACATTGACTCACAAACTGTAACCACAAACAAACTGTAACCACAAATTTAGCACAGGATTCTAGACCCCCAAGCGTAACTACAAATTATTCGCCGGTTACCAAAAAAAAAAACAGTTTTTAGAAAAGTATAAATACCTACGCGGTCAATATGTATGATTTTTTTTTTAATAATCATTGAATAATTTCAGCGCAGGGGGGTTAAGAGTCATGTACTCCATGGTAGCAGGTTGCGCGTTGATGTCCCTGCGACCCTGCAGGGTAATTGCGATGGGTTTAATTTTGACAGTTCAACAATGTTCATTGCGTTATTTACGTTGTTGAGCAGACACATTTTTCGAACATATGGAGCAATGGAATCAAATTGAGAGTAATATTGTGTTACGCAATTAGGGTGCTGTATGTATAGCAATAATTACTTACTTCAAACATAAACGTGTCGACTTCTTCTGTGATTCCTTTTTCATCGATATTTCCTTTTTCTTCTTCATCTAGTAACAAGTCCAGCATGGCTAGCTTAGCCTTCTTACCATATACATTAACTTCAACATCATCAATGTATTCAGTTATTTTTTTTTTTTTTCTATATTCCCTTCTGTCCTGAATTATTTGAGTGGTGAATTTCTTCAAAGTGTTTAATGCTTCGTTCTGAATCTTAGCAGTTCCACTAAATTGGAACAACGCATCTGAGTATAACCAAATCCTCGTAACTCGGTATAACACGGTCAACGCCAACGTGTGTAGTGGTTTAAAGTATTTGTTGGCTAATGAATCTTCGCCTTCTCGAGTCGTGGCTCCCATTGCAGTTTCTAAAACGAAGAACATACGTTACTTTTTGGTCTCCGACTATTGTATGTAATTAGCATCTAAAGAGCCAATAAAGTCTGAAAAACACTTATAACACACCACGTTACGCGACATCAATGAAGCAGCATTTTCATCTCGTTGAGCTATTTTCATCATTTGGCCAATAAGTACATGCGTGGCATCGCGTCGGGTGTTACAAGTGTGCCGCTATCGCTGTCTTGCTAAACAACTATAGCGTGTCCAGCTTCGCACTTGTCTCACTTAGAAGTGACAGTTTTACTTCTTTTATGTACTTATGTATATTTAAGTAATTCATCAATAACAAAAATTAAACTAAATAATCTTAAGTGTCATTACAGTTAGTATATATATGTTTAATACGGAAATTATAGAGATGAGCGGAATCTCCTAATATAGGCATTTTTTGCCTAAAGGGAAGCTACACTCTTCAATAAACGATTTTGTATTTTTCACACTTTCACTTTTCGACACTTCAATAAACGATTTTGTATTTTTGTATATTCATTTAGTTTAAAATACTTTAGTTTTACATATTAAATGAATGCGCGCTGTTGGATTTTCAACTCTCGGTGCTCAGCTGAGCGTATCCAACACCGTGCTTATATTTAGGCATTCATTTAGAGGTTGTCTAGTGTGAGTGAAACCGGAATTAGTTCATCACAGTAGTTGAGCAAAATCTTTGAAACATACAAGATGTATCTTACCACAAATAACGCCAAGAGTAGCCTTGCTGATAATTGGGAACAGGTCAGATTGGTCCTTATCGACCTCTTTTTCAACAGTGTTCACTAGTTCCTGGGAATGTTCACAGAAAGTGGCGAAGAACCGCTTCAAGATTAGAAAGTGGAACGCAGGAGTCAACATTTTACGGCGATGTTGCCACTTTTCACCTGAAAAAATTTGTTAAAAGATTTTAGTGCTTACTTTCAAACTAAGTACTAAGAAATACTTTTGTGTAAATATCTTGGTACAGTCAGCCTCATGTCAGTGGTACCTTACACTTTGATCTTAAGATGCTATATTTGGTACCTACAGTCGGCCTCATGTCAGCGGTATCTTACACTTTGATCTTGAGATGCCATATTGTAGTACTTAGGTATGGAGTTACAATAGAATCCCACGTTCACGCAAGTAAAAATATCACGTCGGGATTTTATCGCGCACTGGATTTTCAGCTTTCGTTATTGAGCCGAGCATTAAGAATCCAACAGAGCGTATCCCAGCGCGTCAAAAAAATACACTGTTGTATTTTTTCAACTCTCGGCGCTAAGCAGGCGGGTTGAAAATCCATTGCGCGAAAAAAAACCCGCGGGAAAAACGCCCTTGCCTACCTGGGCTTAAAGGTCAGCTGTTATTGGTTTTGTTAACACTGACTTGTGCCCTACCCTATCTACGTTATTACGAGAAGTCATTATGAAATCTGTTTTATCAGTGTTTACAAACTTTGTAACAATGTTTCCATTAACTTATTAATACAACTTATATAAAAAAAACCTAGGTACCTGTACTTGTCAAAAGTCCTTCACGTAGCCACGGAAACAAGAATTTGTAGGGGTAACTTTTGTCTAGATACCGTGTAGACGACAAAATTATCTGAAAATAATTGTTTTGCCAAACTTAGGAAAGGGACACTAATGTTTTTATTCATTTGGACAGCACACTCGACTCGCGAGAATAAAAAGATTTTATGGGCCGAAGACATTACCTTGTGGTACTACTAAATCACAATTATTTTTACCCCCTTACTAATAAACGTTGTATAGCGTCTGTATAGTTACACAACGCTTTGTCTTCTTCTTTCGAATGTCAAATTACTGACGATTGAAAGAGAGATCGGTGTGTATGTAGTGTTCATCTGATATAATACGTTTATTAGTAAGGGGGTTAGAGAAAGATTATCATCATTATTATAGTTCATTGCTTTAAACAGTTCTAATCAAGGTTAAATAAAATAAAACAAATAAATCATCTTAACAGCCGAACTACTCCACTGCTGGACTCGAAAATATCTCGCGGAGATTTGTAAGAATTGTAACATATTTCGTGAACAATAATTATCACTGTGCTTACCTCAATATCCTCTGGTTTATACACATACACTGCCCGGTAGTTAAAACCACGTAATTTCCATAAGTTACCAAAACGTTTGCGCCATTCTATTTGACAGTAGAACATTTGTACTGAAAAAAATAAGGTTATCAAGCTCGTAAAAACTTTTATATATTTTTTTACATTTTTGATGTGGTAACTAACTGGTGGGTTTTTGTTGTGGTAACTAACTGGTGGGTTTTTGTTGTGGTAACTAACTGGTGGGTTTTTGTTGTGGTAACTAACTGGTGGGTTTTTGTTGTGGTAACTAACTGGTGGGTTTTTGTTGTGGTAACTAACTGGTGGGTTTTTTGGCAAGGTATAACAGCCGCACGGGTCGATCGATCAGGTTAATCTACGCTTGTCGCGGTTGGTCCGTGGATGAGTGACCATCTTTACATACCAAGACCCCTCTGTGCCTCGGAAAGCACGTTAAGTCGTTGGTCCCGGCTATCAAAGATTCACGAATAACATTCGTGAATCTTTGATAGTAGTTACAGGTCGACCGACCCCGAAAGTCATAACCAGACTTAAGGCTCCTTCAAACAGGCGCGACTCGCGATAAAATCGCGCGCAACACAAAGACACCGCAAGTCGCGCAATGAGAGCGGTGCCTTTATCAATCGGTATTGTATTACTCAGTGTAAACTGGGTTGTGGAGGTCAGATGGGCAGTCGCTCCATGTAAAAAGTGATATTCAGCTTCATCCGGTTACACTGGAAGCTGATTGATCCCAACATAGTTGGGAAAAAGCTGATTGATCCCAACATAGTTGGGAAAAAGATGATGAGTAGTGCTACCTACCCCTCAAAAATACGTATACTTACCACTACTTGTTATGTAAATTACAGTGACAGGAAGTTATTATAACATCATGATCATGTTATTCTAATTTATTTAATTCAATGTTTTAACTAACAAAATAACCAAAACCCTGAAAATGTATTTGTACGCCGGAAACGGCAGAATATTCTGAACTTTTAAATGTAACAACTCTGTAACAATATTCTGACAAATAAATGGAATATGACTATGACTATCAAATCATCGTTTCAAACAGGTTTTTGGTCAAGTTTATTTACATACTAGCTTCTGCCCGCGACTTCGTCCGCGTGAAATTTCTTGTACCCCCACCCCGTCGCCGTCGCAACACTTCGTATTCGCTTAGCGTTCTTTTTTCTCTTTTTTTTTTTAATTTCATTCTGACTTTTTTTCTTTTTGCTCGACTCCTAAGGGTCATTGCGTGATATTATTATTATTATTTTTTTACCATTTAAAAATTAGTACATTTGTTTCAGCAGAATAGCATTTTTAAACCACTTTAATGCTACAAACCTTAGTAAAAAATATAGCCTTCCTCAAGAATTAGTCGATATCCGTGAGGCTATCAAATGCAAAAAGATTTTTTCAAATCTGACCGGTAGTTTCAGAGATTATCGCGTTCAAACAACAATCCCAATGTCTTTGATTATACCTACGTATTTGAATCGGATATTATTCAATATTTCATTTTATTGGTTTTAATATTTTTCGTGGGACCCCATTTTTTTTCTAAAATAAAAGTAGCCTAAGTTACTCCTTATAACATCAGCTATCTGCCAGTGAGAGCCCGGTCAAAATCGGTCCAGCCATTTCAGAGATTAGCCGGAACAGACAGACAGACAAAAATAAAAAAAAATGATATTTTGTTATTTTAGTATACGTACCTGCCGTGTATGTATACATCCATATATGCATTTAGTAAAAAGCGGATATTTTAATATTACAAATAGACACTCCAATTTTATTTATTTAACGAATCAAAATGTAGGGAACAGCTGATTCTTTTTTCGCGATTTCAGGTTTGGTACTTTGGTCCCATAGTAAAATTTGTTCATAATGACGAGTACAATGACCTCTTAAGAGGCTGTTGGTGTTTTTTTATATGGGACCACCACGCAAGCTTCCTCCCAGATAGCAATTTAAACTTGTTTCAGGCTTGCAGTAAGTTTGAAATATCAAATGTGATAACTTGCATAAAGTTTGACGAGGCAAAGGACAAACTTGTGGCAAGTTTCTATCAAACTTATATCAAATGTCTAGTTTCCGCCCATCAAACTTGTATAATGTTTGCCAATGCAAACTTGCCAACTCTTTGTCATTGCAAACTTGCCAACTCTTTGTCATTGCAATGTTGCCAAATCTTTGTCATGACAAATTACCTACAATGTTGTCACATACTTGCTTAATGTTTGTTGCATAAATTGTAATCAATGGTGTATTGCTAAGACAGATACTTAATAATATACCACAAAGCAACGAGTTTTGGTGTTTTTCAGGAGGCTTACTCGCAAACGCGAACCACTACGATAAAAAAAAATGTGTCGTCGTTTGCGAGTAGGCCTCATGAAGAAACAAAAATCTTGACAGCTTTAAAATATGAAATGAAATCAATTGAAATTAAAATTGAACGGGTTTATTTCACCATTACACTTCAAAGGGTATTTATTCATACAGCCTGGGTAAATAGATAAAGAAACACAATCATAAATAAGTCGAAAACAAATACGTAAGTTAAAAAAAACGTAGTATGGAACGACTTTTTTTTTATTGCTGCCTGGGCCGGCCTTGATCCGCCTGATTGAAAGCGATGGTTATCCATCGCTTTAGACCTTATGGTCTATGATGGAACGAGCGTGCCCAGAAGATGCCTGTTCATTCTAGACTAGACTCGCATCATGGTCGATTTTGTTTTGTCTCTCGGCCCTGAAACAATGAAATAAAATTGCTGTTAGTCAATAAACACCTGCAAAACTAACTTTCAAATTAATGGTACCATTGAAATACAATACAATTGCAGTCACCCTGAACGAGTCGTCTTGTTATGAAATAAATAAATGTATGCAACTACCTATACAACTTTAAGTCATTGATGTCAGCGCCGGGGTTCGAACCCAGTACCAGTAGGCCCCACTAGACTATCTACGACGCTCTACAGACTATTATTATAAGAGAGTAATTTTACCTTCTTGACAATCTTATTTTGGCTTGGTTTAGCCAGTCACTGATTATCTCTTTCAGCTTATCGTCGGTAACATTTCCATGCACTTTTTTACACATTTCTGAAAATATAAATATAGCTTTAGTAATGTACTATAATTGACATTAAGCAGCATGTTTCATAATGTGACTGTTGGTTATGTAGGAATTAAAACATTAATAAAAAAACTTGAATTACAATAATACTTACGAAATATTAATTTGCAAGTTTCTGTGTTGGAGTTTTTCATTTTTTTCCCAGTCAGAGAATATTGCTCAGCTACTTCATCCAGCAGTATTCTTCTAAGCATGTTTGTGACAAAATAACAGAGGTTTTTATCGCCAATACCTGCCAAGAATCTTATCTGAAAAAAGAAATACTGTGTAAAATGTAGGTAATTAATGGCATTTGTTCATGTAGGGTGCATCTTATTTTAGTTAATTTTTTTCTCAAATAAGGTCAAAGCATACAAAGTCAAATGTTAGTTGTGCAACTACTGAAGTAAGTTTTAGACTTACATAAGTCAGTGCTTTATGGGTAAAAAGTAGGTACATAGATGACTATTAATATGAAACATTATTAAATGTATATTTAATGAAATGTCCAATTACCATTTTTGACTTGTTCATTTAAATGACAGAAACTGTCATCATCATTTACTGGCAGGTTTGTTAGAAACTGTGGCAGTGAAAAGGGATCTTGCCTTCGTGGAGTCAATGGCTCTTCCGGCCACCCTACAGGTCCACTTTTCTAATAATTTCTGACACTTGTTTCGACAGGTCAGTGACCATCTGGATGAGATGACTTTGCTGGATTGCCAATTGTTTGCTTGTCGCAGTCTGTAACAAAAATATTAAAATTAAAATATCATTAACATCCTCTGAATACTGCATAAATAAATTATAAATTAAAATATATCACCAGATGGACACATTTTCGGTTGACTGGCTGGAAAACATCACAGTTGAGCTCGGTGGGCATCGTGCAATGGAGTTGGCATCCATTTTATTAGTGTTTGACGATTCTGCTGCTTTAGGTTTCGGGGGAGATATTTGATGGTTTTGTTCATCTGAAGAATCTTCAGAGTCTTCTGGAAAATAAACATTTGTTTTCCTTTTTCACTTCTTCATCGGAATCTAAATTTGATGTTTCTTCCGCTTTTCTTAAACGAAGTTGTGCATCCCCATAAGTTTCTAAAGAAAAAAAATTTGTATTATTTTCACCAGCCAACAATAAGAAAGAAGGTAAATACATTTATATACCTATGTATAATAAAGATTATTATACCTAATAACAATATACCAATTACAAATAAGAATTTATTGCATACCATATCCTTTAAGAATTTTTATTTTATATTGTTGCTACGTAAGTATGCTTGAAATCTCAAAGCAGCGGCGGTGGGCACACAGTAATTTCCCTCTCTCTTAGAGGCCCGTGCCCTACATTGGGATGTATGTGGGCTGGTGTTATAATGAGGGAATCGTACCACATTACGAGATAGCTAGCAGCCACTGGTGCAATAATTGTTATTAAATTATTTTAAGTGGGGAATTTTTTTGAGGTTATGTGACTTTATTTATAATGTTCTTAGGGGGTCTGCATTAGCTCTAATTGATTAAAATTATCACCCCACTGTAAAGCCGGGTCCGCGGCGGTATGTTTTCGTGTTTTGCTAACACATAACGTGTTATCCATTGGACTCGGCAAAAAAAACGCCGAACAATAAAAACACGACCTTCGATAATAACACGGTGTTAGGAATATACGAAAACATGCCGCAGGCGCAGCGGACCTGGTTAGAGAACCAAATCAAACTTACCGTCAGTCACGAGGGATATTCTATTAAGACGATTTAATTAGTCCAACAGGAGAGCAATCCAATCGAGTCCAGTAACACAGGCAAAGTCAAACGTAAGAGAAATCCAAAAACAGACAGGGTCGTCGATAAATCACAATCACAAACAACACGGAGTAAGCACTTTCACGAATCAAGGAAAGAAACGGAAACACGGAAAGAAACAGAATGAAGTTACATAAACAAATGGTGTCACTTTTTGACAGCTATGTTGAGTTTTTTCATATTTCATACTGACAGTTGACAATTGCGTTTAGTTTTCCGTTTTTTTGGTACCTATAATGTTTTGATCATAATTAATTATAACAAATTTTCCTCAGCCTATGAAAATAGGCTAAGGTTCGAGATGAACACTATAAATAAAGCCTCTCAAATAAATTTCGTAATTAATAGCGTGTACCCTTGTATTTTTGTTGTGCGGCGAACGTAACACCGAGGTGAGAGCTCTGCATGAACTTCTACAAAGGATTTGCGTTCCGAGTAACGTAGTTATTAGGTACATGATATAGAGCAAAAATATAAAAATATGGCCTACCTAGCCTTTACTTAAAGTGGTCTAACTACGTTAATACGTTAAATAACTAGTACCTAGTGCCTAGGTGGAGTGAACACTTTCCATTTTACCCAAATTTAAAAATTATTTGTGTGTTGGAACCATTTCTATGGATGGAACTGATGGATGATGATTAATGATTATGGTACACACCGAACCCTTTGGTGCGCTGGTTCAACTCGCACTTGGCCGGATTTTATAATGGTTGTTGATGATTCGAGATCGTTTAACGTGTCAAGTTTACAGTATTATTGGATCAAACTTGACAGATCATGTTTACATTAACAATATTGCAACAGTATCAAAACAAACTTGCCATATCATTTTAACATTCACAAGTTTACAGCTAATTTGAAATAAATTTGCCACAACAAGTTTGCCGTAACAACTAAATATCAAATAAAAAACAAACTTGCAGCAAATTTAAATGCTATCTGGGCTCTATTAATAATTTAAGAGGAATTTTTAAAATCGGTCTACAATTGACGAAAATATGAATAAACATAATATATTATAATAAAAACAAATGTACAGGGTGTACCTGGAAGCATATAACTTTTGAACCGTAAAAAAAATCACCGACATTCTCAGGGTTAAAAGTTTGGAAATGACCTTGCCCATGCCCCTATTCGATTTGATCCATACTTCCAGGGACATTCTGTATTTATAAAGTTTGTCAGTAGCATCTGCGGTACATGGTGACAAGTTGTTTTTACCTACACCCACATTTTGCCAGTTATGATTGAGTCCTTATTCACCTCTGCCTGCCCCATGGGATATAGATGCATGATTTCAAAATTATAAACGTAGTTCATGTAGTAATAGGTATTATAAACAGAGAGCGATCATATAATGATACTTTTGTTCATGAATGCACTCGAGCTGTACGGTTTATCTCAATGCCGAAGGTCAGGGACAAAAACAAGAATATGGAACTGTAGCACTAATTTAATGAATAGAATTCTGTGGAGATCCGCGACGGGGCTGAGATTCACAGACATGATAATCTCTACTAATATATACAGGGTTATTTGTAAAACACCAGCAACCTCTTAAGAGGTCATTGTACTCATCATTATGAACAACTTTTACTATGGGACCCAACATGAAATCGCGAAAAAAAAAATCAGCTGTTCCCTACATTTATGTTCGTATAAACGTCAAAATGTAGGGAACAGCTGATTTTTTTTTCGCGATCTCAAGTTTGGTCCCATAGTAAAAGTTGTTCATAATGATGAGTACAATGACCTCTTAAGAGGTCGCTGGTGTTTTACAAATAACCCTGTATATCTCTGGAACTACCGGTCTCATTTGATAGTCCAATTCTTGAGGAAGGCTATTTAATATCACGCTAGGACTCTTAGAAGACGAGCATATAGATAAAAAGTCAAAAAGGACGCTAAACGAAAACGAAGTAATAGTGCGGGCGGGTGATGCGTTGTGACGGAGTTGGACGGGGGAACATGAAAACGAAGTAATAGTGCGGGCAGGTGATGCGTTGTGACGGAGTTGGACGGGGGAACATGAAAACGAAGTAATAGTGCGGGCAGGTGATGCGTTGTGACGGAGTTGGACGGGGGAACATGAAAACGAAGTAATAGTGCGGGCGGGTGATGCGTTGTGACGGGGTTGGACGGGGGAACATGAAAACGAAGTAATAGTGCGGGCAGGTGATGCGTTGTGACGGAGTTGGACGGGGGAACATGAAATTTTACGGCAGACGCTAGTATGATCCCAATTTTGCTGTACCCGACAGGGTCCATATGATCATTTACTTTGTAATACCATCTATGTAATACATATGGAATGCAATAAAGAATTGAGTATTGATATAGACGCCTTCTTTTACCATGTTATCATGTAGGTACATGATAACATTATTGTCATGTAATTTGTTGTGATCTAATTATATCGATGGCCCTGGCAGATGTGACGAATGTTTTCTCCCAAATTGTCATTTAGTTTGTCTTTTTTTATGCGGCACGTTTGCCGCAAATAAACCTATTTTCTTTCTATCATTGTTTGATTGTCACTAATTGTTCTTATGCCATAGTAACTCAATCTCGGGCACAAAAACAACAACACACACCCTAACAACAACACTGAACTTTTTCTAAATCTTGATGAAAACTTTGGAGGGTGTGCGCAGGAGCTACACCACCTGACCCTTTATATAATAACTTTAATAAAATACAACACTTTTTCATATGCTTCTTGACTGTAACAATCTATCAGGGGGCCTAAAAAGGCCACTTTTGCAGAATCATAAAAGGATAACATAATGGACAGTTAACTGTTATGTTAATCGTATCAAATCCCATTGGTAAACCTTTTTCAGTTATTTTTTTTTGGCTGTGCTAATATACCAATCAATCCAAACCAAATCCAATCCTATTTGATTGTACCTACGTAGTGCAGCGAAAAAAAGAAAAACACGGACTGTCTTCGCCATATTATAATTCATAATGTTATCCTTTTATGATTCTCCAAAGTGGGCTTTTTAGGCCACCTCATCTCAGCGACAATCAATGTTAAAACTTGTTAAAAATTTAGGGAAATCAGAGGTATTTTTGACAGTTTGAGACTGAGATAGAAAGTGAACGTTCCTAATATAATAATACTATAAGAATATTTGAGAACAAGGTTGATATTTGAGCTGAAGAGCCAGTTCTACAAAACGCCAATTGCATATTATATTATTAAAAGCCTGTGATGTCCCATTGCAGGGCAAAAGCCTCTCTTTCTGTCCACTTCTCTGTTTAAAGCTGCTAAGAATCAGTTCTTGTTGAAGGAGTCCAGCTCATCCCGCCATCTCCACCTGGGCCTGACGCGATGTCGCTTGTCATTAAGAGGGACCCATTGGGTCGTAAGTTTGGCCCTTTGGGCATCCGAAATGCGGCAGATGTGTCCAGCCCTTGCAATTCCATTTTAACGTGGCAGCTTTCCAAGTAATTTATCTTCATTTCGTAAATTCGTAATTTATCATAGTAAGTTATCTTTTTTATGGAGCAGATGGTCGTATTCCTAACCCGGTTTGTTAGTTTGATATCCAGAATACTCCGTTCCATAGCCCTCTGGCAGACCTCAAGCGTGAACCTCTGCTGATTTGCCAAAGACCATGTTTGCCCACCATATATGAGGATGGGAAGTATGCATACATCAAAGAAATCAATGAATCATCAATGAGTCTCTTTAAGGGACAAAGAAAGAACACCCTTCATTAGATCTTTCATAGCCCAGCCCAAATAGCTCTTCTAGGCATTTTCGGTGCGTCTTCTAACCTCTTTTTTTTGTCTTGCCTGGAACGAGACTATTTGAACAAGATAGAGATACTCATCGACGTATTATAACCTCACAACACACAGCCACAGCCACAGTGATCCTGCGATGCGGGCTGTTTGTCAACAACTTGATGTCAATTTCATAAGGACCATATTTGCACCGGTAATAGCTGTTGCCTTAGAACGACAGAGATAACACCTATTAACGCATCTATTATCTGTGCTATTATTTTCCTCGATCACTATACAGGATGTCCGGTAATTAATGGATAACCTCTTCAGGGGTCATTGTACTTATTATTATGAACATTTTTTACTACGGGACAAAACGTGAAATCGCGAAAAAAAATCAGCTGTTCCCTAAATTTATGTTCGCATAACACGTCAAAATGTAGGAAACTGCTGATTCTTTTTCACGTATTCAGGTTTGGTTGGTAATAATTGTTCATAATGATAAGTACAATGACCCCTGAAGAGGTTATCCATTAATTACCGGACACTCTGTATAACCTATTTCCATTTTTATGAAAACTCCGTTATCATTGCGATAATATTAACCACCATAACGAAAATACAATGAAAAATGCACTTACCAGGGGTTATAAATATGTCGAGTATATTTCCGATTAAAAACGTTTCCTTCGGTCCTTTAATTTTATAAATTAATCTGCCTCCATGGCTGTAGCGGAAATACAAATGAGAGCCTAAAACTAAAATGCAGAATAAAAGCAAAAGTAATAGAAACATTGTTAACATGATATTGTCCCGACGGTCGTGAAAATACTGATTGCTGATTAGCAATGAGTTTACATTTATCAGTACCGCTTAGGGTGCGCTTACACGGGCGACAATGATAAATGATATTTACATATAATTACCATTCGCGATTTATTTGCCAAACATGTAAATAAATATGAGTATTTGGAATAATAACTTTAATGCCCACATACTAAATATCAGTTTACGCTACAACTGCAAACATTTTTATAACTTTTTTTAAAAAGTGTTAGTCGCTCTGAAACCAACTTAATTACCACTGATATAAAGTTGATATTTGTTTAACTTTAAATAATGACAATGACATCATCCGTCGTGCTCTTGCCACCGCCGGGGTGCCAGCTGTTTTAGAACCCAATGGCTTGGCACGCGACGATGGGAAGAGACCAGACGGAATGACCATAATGCCTTGGAAGGTTGGTAGGCCTTTGGTGTGGGATGCAACGTGTGTCGACACCCTTGCGCCATCCCATCTTCCAAGCACGGTGAGCTGTGCTGGGGCAGCTGCTGCAGGTGCGGAAAACCTCAAACGGCGCAAATACTCCAATCTCTTTGGAACGTATATGTTTGAGCCGTTTGGGGTTGAAACTCTAGGGCCATGGGGCCCGAGTGCCCACGTGGTATTTCGAGACATCGCCAAGCGGTTGGTCGACTCTTCACGTGACCAGAGGGCTGGCCTATTTTTTGGCCAAAGAATTAGCATTGCCATACAACGTGGCAATGCTGCCAGTCTTTTGGGCACGTTTCCTGTTGACAGCGATGCGGATGAATTTTTTGATGCCCTTTGATTCTTTCCTTTCCTTTTTATATACTTGTACATATTCTTATTATTATTTTAATACTGTACATAAACTTTAAATAACAATAATTAGAAACATACATTTGAATTGACCTTACATATATAAATTCACGCCCTCATCCCATGGGGGTAGGCAGAAACTACAGAATGCTACGATCCTTAAATATGCCTTTGAAAATATATCCTTCCATATTTATTTCGTAAATTTGTTAAAAAAACACATAAACACGCCAAAATTAAATCATGTTATAATAGTAGATTAGTTCGGTGTTTCCTAAGTGACTACTCTGAGAAGAAATACTTAAAAAAACTCAGAGGTTACAGTTTTTTTTAAAGTCTAGACATAATCTTGGCCCGGCCATATGAGGACTGTAGCGGTATCTACAACGCCACATGAGAACAACCCGTCATACTGACGTCACGCAAAATCCTGCATCTCGTAAGCAGAGTTGACCGCGTAACTAGCATAGGCACAACGGCCCGACATGAATCATCGGGCAGTTGCCCGCCAGACACAACACCCGTCTGGTCGGAGGATCATCCCTTTTCTATAGAGTAGGTATGAGTGAACTTTACACCCTGTTCCTCATACTTAATAGGACCATGCAAGTTAATGTCTGGGATGGTCTCTTAAGGAAAAAATAATACGCATTAGTCAGTAATCGTGTGGCTCAACTTAGAACTTAAGGAGCTCAACAACAAAATCGACAACCTGACACCCTGGATTAACATAAGGCTACTTTTTATCCCGATATTCCCACGGGATCGACATTTACGCGGGTGAAACCGCGGGGCGCAGCTAGTTAAATATATAACTAAGCAGGTAGTCAAATACAAGCCCTCTTCCTCTCTTCTACTTTTGCTGTGCCCGACAGGGTCCACAATGATCATATTCTGTAAAACCTAACACCTAAGTTCATACGTGGAAGCAATAAATACCTATATAATATAAATTTGCCATAGCAACATGATGTAATAAGGATCACTAAGGAAATTATTGCTGCAACTGTTACCTACACTGCCCTCCCATACCTGTTAACATTATAATTTGAAAACATTGTAACAGCCAATTATTTTTTTAAGTGTAACCGTGGAGTTTCTTGTCGGCTGTTTTACATTGGAAACGACCAATTGGAACTGTGCACCTAGCTTCTGACGTTTCATAAGTGGCCATGTAGGTTTGTGTGAAATAAAATATTTGGATTTTGATTCTTGGAGAAAAATTGCCTGCGTGAGCGCAGCTTTAGGTGATGAGCAAAATTCATATTTCGAATTCGTCACGTCTCACGTCTGTCAGTACTTGGTAGAATGTGTGTTCGACTTTACCTACCTGGTTATATTTTAGTGATTCGTCGGCATTTTTTTTCTCCATTTTGTGTCAAGGCATTCTTTGTTTATAAACATATGGTACCTACAATCTTTTATGCACGAAGAGAGTTTATGAGAAAAACTGGACTAGTGCTAGTAGGAGTTGCGCTGAGGGTCCAGTAGATTCGGAGTAGAGACACACGTGTGATCCTGTAAGGATTCCGTTTTTTCATTCGGACGTACGGAACTCTAAATATTTATTTTTAAATAGTAAAGTAGGTACTAAAAAAAATTAGAGCGATAAAATAGATATGATTACTGGCTCCTGTAACTATGTCGTGAAATAGGAGAGGCCTATCCAGCAGTGGACTGCTGTAGGATGATAATGATGATGTTTGTAATTATAATAAAAATAACTATACTAAAAAAAATAACATGGCTTCAAATGATATGAAATAGATAATATGAGGTCAATAACTGCTAAGATAACAGATTTAAGCATTTCTGTATCTAATAAATTTACTGATGAGTGACGGCTGTTATACACTATCATAATGAGTTCATAGTGCAAACTGTTGAAAAGAGAAAACAAGGCATGGATACCTACATATTGATCTCACGATGAACTGTGTGTGCAATCAGGCGTACGCAAGCACGCTGCCAGGGGCTAGTATTAGATAAATCAGAAAAAAAAACACCGAAAAAAAATTACAAAAATAAATATTTATTTACAAAGCTACAATTTTCCTGACTCTATCATTTCTTTGATACGGTACTTCTGTATCTTGCCGGATGCTGTCTTAGGAAACTCGTCGATGACCTTTAGAACCCTGGGGATCTTGAACCGGGCGATGTGACCGTCGCAGTGACGTCTGATCTGATCCACGGACACGGTGACACCTTCACGGACTCTCAACACTGCACACAACTCTTCGCCTAATCTCTCATCGGATACTCCAACCACCTGATTCAAAAAAAGTATTGTTTATTGTATATTCAGGTTAAGGGGGCCTACCACCGCTCCTTACAGCGTGGGAAAGAGATGGAGATATATAGGATGTATAGCTCCATCTCTGTCATTGAAGTAAGATTAAAATAATACCGCTAAAAGATGTGGTGGTAGGCCCCCTGTACCTTTGTAGGTATTAGCAAGATTTCTAATACCTGCGAAGGATTAGCCTACCACCACCTCTTTCGCCATGTCAAACTTACTAATCCTCCGTGGATCTTTGACAGTCGTTACGGGTCGTCAGTAGCCCAAAAGTCTGACAACTCAGTCTCATACAAAGTTGATACAGAGTACAAATACACTTTAGCCACCCAAACCCATAGTCCAACTTTTATTTTTCCGTATCCTGCAATAGTCCTACACCAACCGGGGGTTATCCTTGGGTGCACTTGCATAGTGCATACAGGGATAATCGTCAGTTGGTGCCACATTTCATTAAAATTTCCTAAAGGCCTCTGCGAGTTGGCTTCGGCCCCTCGTACGCCTTCCAAAGGACCGCGGGACCACATGGTCCCGAGATATGTAAAATAAAATAATAAAATTGTATACCTACACGTCGACTAGAGAAACTGCGAGGCAATTGCATAACATGCTTTAATTTTGACAGCTTAACAACATTCATTGCGTTATTTACGTTGATAATAAATAGGCAATGGATTAGCAATATTCATTAAAATGATTCAGATTCTGACTGATACTGTGTTACGCAATTAGGCTGCAGCTCCTTTTTTCGTCGGTTAAAAAACTGTTTTGTTTCAAGTGTGCACAATGTTTTATAATGTTTCCACTGTTGTGACACAGGCCTCCGATCTGTGAGATATCCTGCACTACATGGACTTTGTAAGTATTCCTTGTACTTACTAATTCCATGTATCACTGTCTTTTAGAACGATTCAATTATTTTCTTACCTGACAGTCCTCGATATCAGGATGTGTGAT
Organism: Oligia fasciuncula; assembly: GCA_963082905.1. NCBI lineage: Eukaryota > Metazoa > Arthropoda > Insecta > Lepidoptera > Noctuidae > Oligia > Oligia fasciuncula. The sequence goes on along the minus strand of OY720395.1, from coordinate 4,894,052 downwards.
CAGCAAGTCTTCGATCTCTTTGGGAGCAATATTCTCTCCCCCTCTAATGATGATATCCTTCAGTCTGCCCACGATGCGCCCGTATCCATCTTCGCTTATCGTGAACTTGTCTCTAAAATCACATCACACTAATATTATAAAGGCGAAAGTTTGTGAGTGTGTGGGGGTGTGTTTATATGTTTGTTACTTCTTCACGCTCAAACGGCAGGACCAATTGTTGTTTTGTCCCAATATTCCCATGGGATCCACATTTACGCAGGTGAAACCGCGGGGCGCAGGTAGTAAATAATAATAATTAATTAATGTTATTTTTACTCATTAGAAGTTTAACGTGAGAAGTCACAAACCATTGTACAGACTAAAACTCAGGTAGGTAATTTTTGTCAAAAGAAAAATACACAAAAAGAAAATGAATATTCCAGCCAGGGATGACTTTAATGAAATTAAAGTGTAGGTAAGTATATCAAGGGTAAGTGATCGTTACACACATTTTAGCGAATTGCCTCATTAGTTAACATAATGTAAGTGACAACATAAAATATTAGGTCAAAGAACCATCAATTTTTATTGATTGACATCCTTATATACTGTTTGTATAACAAGAATTATCAGGCATAGGAGCAGCAAACAAGCCCCCAGGCAAGAAGGCGCATCTTACAAGAAAGAACCTAGTTCTATTAAGGTTATAACTGTTGTTTTAACTGCGTCGTTAGCTGTAAAGGCTTAACGTGGGAGTCTAACCCGCGGTGGGGCAAAAAGGTTTTCCTTTAGGGAATTTTTAACTGCCCGGAATCTGATTTTGAGCATAACTCAACTGTCTCTACGCAATCTCCGAAGGGAAAAAATCTCCATACGTACATAGATTGCAGGTATAATGCGAGGAAATTCAAGAAACCTTACAATTCCGATCCAGCCTGTCCCTTGTTCCCCTCCCAGCGACGTCCGTACCCCACGTGCCATTAGGTATAGTCGCTTAGTTTTTAAGTTTTTTAAGCCCTGGCTGGAGGCCTTAATTTATTGAGGAATCCACAGGCAAGCCCGGTTAAGCAGACGACAACCACATAGGTTGAGCTGCGAGATGCCATTTATGAAAAAAAAACCTTACCCAGTCTTCAACCAGCCGTCTTCGCTGAGGGTCTGCCTGGTCTTCTCCGGGTCGTTCCAGTAGCCGATCATGTTGTTATAGCCGCGCACCACCAGCTCGCCGGGACTTCCGAACGGTACCATGTCACCGTTCTCATCTACTACCTAAGGAAATAATATATTATTACTTTTTATTCTTTATATCTTGTGTATAGGTATAAGAGCAGCCATGACAAGCATTTATGTACACAAGGTCAAATTAAATTAGCTAGGGAAACTTCGCAGACGTGATAGCTGATGAGTATGAGTATCTAAACATATTACGTCTATGGAGTTTCCCTAGCTAATTTAATTTTACTCTCTATTAATAGTCATAGCATGCATATTTTTTTCAATGTAAGCGATAAAACGAGTAGAAGATAACCCTGATAATCAATTAACAACAGGACTGTTACTTTGTATCACAAATCAATTGCCGAGCGCAATCGATTCTGATTATACGTCATTAAATTAATACCGCATAAATGCAGCCGTTAGGTATTCTATGATGCATTTTATAGCAAAAAATCAATCAACTTAATTGTATTTCATTCAACTATTATCTGTTAAGGTGAGTATACACTAGAGCATTTTTTCGAGCATTTATGCCATACCATGTAATGTAACGTTCTTACGAATGGTACAATACAGGCAAAAGCTCAGTTTACAAAAGCATTTTCATGTGCATGCATTTTTAGGGTTCCGTACCCAAAGGGTAAAAAAGGGGACCCTATTACTAAGACTTCGCTGTCTGTCCGTCCGTCTGTCTGTCACCAGGCTGTATCTCAAGAACCGCGATAGCTAGACAGTTGAAATTTTGACAAATTATGTATTTCTTTTGCCGCTATAACAACAAATACTAAAAACAAATTAAAATAAATATTTAAGGGGGGCTCCCATACATACACAAACGTGTTTTTTTTGGCGTTTTTGCTTTTTGATACGGAACACTTGGCCAGTTTTTGTTTTGTAACGTTGCTGCGAATGCTCGACGCCGAGTTCGACGTAGCGTAGGTAATGCTCACGGCGAGTGAGCCACCTGTAACATTTATTTCTACCTTGCGCTCATTGTTGATGATGGTGGGTTCTTGATCGCTCGTGCCTTTGCTCGATAAAATGTTTCTCCAATACGCTCGTCGGTTTTTGACATTACAAACAGACACTTCAGTTTTATTTATTTGTAATGTATGTACAGTCACGAGCATAAGTATGTATACACTTGACTTTATTCAAAGGCGATTTTCCCCTTTATTTTTGAATGAAATTTCATATTATTACGAACATAGTATTTTCGAACCCATAGGTTTATGTAAAGTGTCGTATTTCAACGTTGCATTCGTTATTTCGTGAAAAAATCGCAATTGAAAGTTGCCAAGTGTTGACATATTATTGCTCGTGACTGTACAGACCCGCTACCCGAAACTGTCAAATCCCAATCAACTTTGTACCATAAGCTTTAGCGATACACGTAACATGATTGCAGCTCAATTTTTCTGCTGGAAAAACGTTACTCCAGCAGGAATCGTTTATTCCGTCTTTTTCCAAAACGACAAAGCGCACAAATTTTTTTTTCATTTCTCATGCTCGGAAAGTAGTGTTTGTTTGATCCGAATAGCGGGTGGAAGACACTGCTTCCCACCTTAGGGCGGGAACGACTCATAGTTATTGCTTCCCTCTCTAGGGCGGGAATGAATTTTAAAAATAGAACTAAATTTGCTTAGGTAGTCAGCTACGTTTTTTTTTTAATAATTAAGAAAATTGCAGCAGTCTTCTTAGTTTATAAACAGCCAGTGTTAATTTAAAAAAAAACTTAGTAAGTGGGACGGCCCGCCGCGGCGGTGAACAGAATCTACCTACTTATGTGGCTGTGACGCGGTGTGTTCCATATTTCAAATTTAAAAGAGACCATTAAATAAGTAGTATTCATGTTCATGTCATCAATAAATATTTTAGAAAAACTACTATTTTTAATTTCCTTATATTCGAAATGAAAAGTAGAGTGTTAAACGCGGGTGAAAGACATCAATTCCTTTCGACCCTTGCATAACAATCTACAATTTTTTTGTTTCGATGAATCCGAAAACATTTAAAGATTATTTAAAGGAGAAAGTACTCAAAAACAATATTTTCCAAAGAAGCACATTGCACACACACACAACAAGCAAAAATGGTGTTCCAGAAATCTAGACAAAAATTACCACGAAACGAATACGAATATAACTACGAATAAAACAGGTAATTGCCACATAGTAAAACTTGTATAAACATTTGGGTCCAGTAGGTATTGCAGTTTTATTTATTTATTTAACCATATAAGAACACACCTAAATAAAGAGACAAGAAAAAAAAGAACAAAAAAAATGGGTTCAAAGGTGATGCTTATTTATATAGAAATCTCTTCCAGCATACCTGCGATAGGAAAGTAAATAAAGAAATGTAATGTGCATTCGCGATTTATTTGCCAAAAATGTAAACAAAAATGAGTTTATGGAAAAATAACTTTAATTCCTACACAATAAAGTTCAGTTTACACTAAAACTTCAAACATTTTTATAACTTTTTCAATAGTGCTAGTGACTCTGAAATCAACTTAATTAAATCATTAAAATAAAATTGACATTTGGGTAACTTGAAATAACATCAATTTGAAACTAAGTTTGAATAGAATTTAGATAGCGTGTGGGAAGAGTTTTGTATGGGACCGCTGATTATCTTCTCGAGATTACAATGAGAAAGTTGTTCAGGTTGATGGCCTGTACCGCCACATCTTCTTCTATATCTATACATATAATAAATTTGTAGAAAAGTGGTGTCTGTACAATGGAAATATATTAAAAAAAAGTAGCAGGGGTTGTTATTATATCGATGCCGAACCCGAAATTGTAATTAATTTTTTTTTGTCTGTTTGTCTGTTTGTCGGTTTGTCTGTTTGTCGGTTTGTCTGTTTGTCTGTTTGTTTGTGCACGCTAATATCAGAAACGGCTTATTCGATTTAGATACGGTTTTCACTAATATATTGTAGTAGGCTTCACTTAAGTGTTTATTTCATGTCAATCGGTTCATAAATAAAAAAGTTATGTCAATTGAAAGAATCACGGCGAACATTTGTTATGGTATTCTATATCAGAGTACGTACACGCCTCGGGCCTGCGCGTCCGATCTTCGGAACTACTGGACGGATTTGAATGATTTTTTTTTTATTGTTTAGTTATTATATGGCTGGACAACATTCAGGCTATAATTTATCTTGGAAACTTGAACACCTGATGCAGAACCGAAACAGACCAGCTTAACTATAAGAGATACAAAAATGGTACCATAGCAAAAATTGTTCCACGTGATGAGGATTTTCTGCTGAGAGAATAAATTTGAAGATCTGGAACACCTGATGGGGAACTCCAAGAGCCCAGCTACACCATAACACAATATAGGAATGACGTCTTAGTAAAAGTTATTCGGTCTGATGGGCATTTCCTGTTGACTTATAAAAATCGAAGATCAGAAACATCTGATGTGGAAATCAAAGCTATCACTAATTTCACCTCCACGCGGTGAAGGCGGTAACAGTTTAGGACTGATTTTCGATGACGATGGAATATCATTGAAAATTTGACTCTACTGGCCAAAACTCCCATTTATTTTTTTTAACGTGCAGAAATGCTCATGCATTCTGCACTACCACGGGGAGATAGTGCAGTTATGTGAGACTCTAACCCACTAAAACTCCACTGTGTCCTCCTCTGCCGCTTACGGCGGGAACATGGGCACGCGTTAGCACTCATCCGTGAACCCGCCGCGGCTGTCCGTCACCGGACCCTCCGCTGGGGAGTACTCCCCATCACCGGCGCACCAGAACACATAGCACGCCGTGACCACCCCAGGGACCAAACCAGCACATGGGCGCCAGACGATCCCGTGCCTGGGCACCCTTGGTAGGGGAGCAGTCACTTAGATTTTAATTGATCAGGTATCTTCTTCATAATAAAACTATAACCATGCCTAGAAAGAGGTCAAATCTTTCCCAATGTTCCAAAGGAGCTAAAAGATTGAGGATCATAAGATCCCAAGAATCTACCGAAGAGCGTCAGGAGAGACTTGATGCTGTTTGAGAACATCAGGCTGCAACTCGCTCCGTGGAAACCTCTTCGGATCGCGAAGCACGCCTGCGTTCTCAGCGTATTTACGCATCCACATCCAGGTCTCTAGAGACCAGTGCAGAATATGATGCGCGACTGACCGCTGATACGGTGAGATGTGTGAGTGAGATGATAGAGATAGTATGTGTTGCTCAGGTGGGAAAGTACATATTGAAATATTACAAAATCCTCCAGAAATATTAAGATCACTGCTAATCGGTGACCATCACAGTCAAAACATTTCTTGGACAATATACGTTCGTACAATAATGCCTTTCAAATGACATCTTTTGTTGCGAAACAGATTTCAGAAGGCCCATTTATGCCAACATTCAAAGTGCAAGGCCAAGTTTACCACCCTATTGGTTCATTATTGCCTGAAAATGACGTCTCGAATCGTCTCGCGCATCCCGTTGTTATCCAGTCCCCGGGTTCTTAGAATTCGATATCAGACGTTTCAGATCTTCGATTTTGACGACCCCGTTGTCGCTGGCATAAGCAACAGGATCCGCGTACGAAGTCGCGGGCAGAAGCTAGTATTTTAATATGACCACATATTTCTGATACACGCTGTATTGACGAGTAAGGACTTTCTCTCTTCGCTACGGCTACATTGTCGCGATAACGCGAGCTACAATTCGCGCGCTCTCTGTTATAGAGCGGTGTGTGAGAGAGAGCACGCGAAGTGTAGTTAGTTCGCCTTATCGCGACAATGTACCCGTAGCATAAGGAAGGATGCTTTTGAGTTCAAAGTCGGTAACCAAATAACATAAATGAAGGTACCTTGGTCTCTACATGGTCCTGTATGTAGCCAACCGTCTCCGCCACCACGTCAATGCCGTCGCCAGGAATGCTCTGGAATATGCACGCTGTTGTCTCTGTCATTCCGTATAGACCCTGAAAAGACGGCAATAGTGAGAAATACCCTTTCCATGTAAATTGGTATATTTTGGTGGTCATAAGGTGCCGATCTATCTGATAGTAAGTATAGTTACAATACCAGGGTTATCCAGTTACGTGGCCGCTTTAGAGACAAAGCTGATACATCTCATGTTGCTGTAACTGCAACGGCACTACCCATGCTGTGGTTTTTTGTTTGAAGGGCTTAACCCTTCAGACCAAAACCACAGCATGATTATTTGCAGGTCTGGGGGCCTAAAAGGCCACTTCAGCAGAATCATAAGAGTTTATAACATTATGAATCATAATGGACAGTTAACTGTTAAGTTAATCGTATCAAATCCCATTCGTGAAGGATTTTTTAGTTTTTTTTTGACGTGACAACGTCTTAAATTAGGTTGCGACTGGGAGTCACTTATGAAAAAGTGTAACGCTCGGTAACGTTACGATGAGTCACCGAACGAGAGAGAGGCCCGCCGAATGCCTTGCGTCTCTCTCCCACTCAACTATGATCGGATGATCGGTCGTTGTCACGTAAAATCTTCGCCCGTAAAACCGACTTTACAGGCAACCATTTTTTTTTGTCTGTGCTAAAATACCAATTAATCCAATCCAAATCCAATCCCAATCTCTTTGAATATTGTCTATTCTATTATTATACCTACGTAGTGCAGCGAAAAAAAGAAAAACACGGACTGTCTACGCCATATTATGATTCATAACCACTCATGAGAAGGTGGCTGAGACAGACTGGATGCGGAAGTCGGAGGACAGGGTGTTGTGGCGCAGCCTAGTAGGAGAGGCCTATGTCCAGCATTGGACTGCGATAGCCTGAGTTGAATTTAGATCTAGCTTGAGCGCCAACTCTTTTATATAACTTAGAATAGTTTTTTACATAATTATTAAGGGCTTCATTAGAAATCAATTTCTCGTGGTACAAATTATAAAAAATATCTCTGCTTTTTCTAATGCCAGCGGTGGGCCATTACAGGTGTTCATACCAAGGCGTAAAGATATCATAAGAAATAAAATACTGCTTCCCACCTTTACAGCTTCCGTCTTAAGATACTTCTCCATGTCTCTGATGAGTTGTGGACTGCATGGTGCGCCGGCGGCTAGTGCTATCCTCAACTTGGATGGGACGTCCCCCATCGTTTTGATCTTCGCCAGCATATCCAGGAACATGGTCGGGGTTCCAGTTATCACTGAGCATCTGGAAAGTATATGGGTTTGTTGACAAATTGGGGAGTTTGTTGTACCAGTAATTTAGTAGAGCTCTTTGTGACTTAGATCGTTCGGGGAACCAAGCGGTGCTGGTGTGTTCCAGTTTGAGGGATACGGGTGCCAATATGATTACAGGCATATGATACAGTTCAGTGGTCTTAGTGTGAGTTTTTTCAGTCACGTTCGATTGCGAGCGCGTTAGAATTTTATATGGATAAAAGTTATAGCGCCACCTGGTGGTCACTAGGAGAAACCTAATTTCCCATACAAAATTCTAACGCGCTCTCAATCGAACGTGAGTCGAAAAAACTCACACTAAGGCCACAGCTTGTTTCAATATTATTTCTTTCTTCCTTTTCTCTACATACATACAAGGTATAGACCACAGATATAGATAGATTTAGATAACGCAAATATCACGATCTGTATGAAAACCAAGCGTGCCATTTTTTGACTACCTACTATGACGTCACAAGCACTACTGAGCGCGAAAGTGGCGGCTTAAGATTTTTGTACGTAAGCTGGCGCGATTTTTGGCACGCGACGTAGTTGTTCTTGCGTTATCTATGTGTATCTATATCTGAGGTATGGACCATCAAACTGAACAATTTCCTCCATGGCACCAACGTCATAATCGCGAAAAATTATCAACTGCCTCATACAAAACCTCAATACCTATTCGACCCAAATGTATGGGACGTTTGATTATATTTTCTTCTCGATAACTTATATGTAATTCAATTAACGATATCTTGTACTTACTATTTATTTCTGTGCTAGTGCTGTGTACTTCTGTGAGTGACGAATTCACAATTCCTAAAACTGTACTTATGTGATTTTTGTTTGTGTATGTCGTAGTGAGTAAGTTGTTGAAGTGCCTTAAAAATAAATAAATAACGATGTTGGTCTCATGGAAAAAGTGGTTCAGTTTGACACCCTTAAATTTGACCACACCATTCGGATACACGCTGTATAGGCGGCTAGGCGACGATATCAGTATCGTTTACTTCAAGATAAACGACTGTAAGTTGAAAGAGTAACCATGGCCTAACATGTAGCGGAAACTACCTACTTACTCTGCCTACATAAGCTAACACTGCTGTTTAGTCTTCATCATTCAAAAACAGTTCTTTTATAAATCCTACATAGAGACAGTTGAAATTTAAACTACATACTTTTCAGCAAACAAAGTTTTGATGTTATCATCGACATTATAGGCAGGACCTGCTAATACCAAGCTGCTGCCATGTCTTATGCCACCCAGGAATGTGACAATTGAACCAAGAGCGTGGAACAACGGCACCTGCAAAAAAACAAAAGACAATCATAATTCTGTATTTGCTTTTTATCAGGAGATGTGAAAAAGAGGTTTCACTCTTAATTGCATTTTAATAATGGCTAATTCCTACGGGCGATTGTTATAGTTTTTCAAACCAATATAGCGAAAAAAAAAAACCCGACTGCGGTAAAAAACTTAAGTTAAAAGAACTGAAAAGCTAAAAACAAGGCCATTTTAAATTAAATAAAAGTTGGAAGCAGGCGGGACCCATACCATTTTTATTATATTTTCAAATTCAATTCAATTTCATCGCAATTCATATGGGCTCGCTGGCTAGTTCGTCAAACTGCCGGTATGAGTATGACGACGTTCGGTGATGCGATGGTTCGAATCCGAGTCAACACAATGGACTCTTTTTGAAGTATTCTTTAGATTATTCGTAACGAATTCAATGTTGTAGCAGTGTAACATTTTAAAACTTGAGGGGTTAGCACATAGTGACGCTTTCTGTACGTCGTTTGTAACGTTTGTACGTAGTTTTGTAATTTGTAAATTTGTATACGGCACTGTCCAAGGCCAATTGCTTTTTTCATACGATGGAATATTGTAGTAATATAAACGATTAATCATAGTTACCTTTACACAAATGGTGTGATGTCCTTCGTCTAATGTGTTCCTCTTGCCTACGAAATATGTGTTGTTCACGACGCCGAGATGAGAGTCTAGAGCTGCTTTTGGATCACCTGAAGTAAAATAACAAATATTCGTGAGATTTTAAGCATATGGCATTTTAACGACGATTTCAACGAGTACCTAATTTATTCATCAGCAAACATTTATATCTGCATTTCCTTTAAAAATCTTAATGTTTGCTGATGCATAATTTACAGAACACAAGATCTATACATGTATGGAAGAGAAAGTTGTATCGCTTCCCACAAATAAATTTTGATCAGGCAATCTCCAGTTCGCTAATAATTACCCACTATTTGACCTATCAATGTTGTGGTTGCTTGATATTATATCACTCAGTCAAATCAACTATTATACCTACGACTTGACAACAGATTAAATTAGCTTTCGAAATTGCGTATCGGTAGACCAAGGCACTGTCATAGTAAGTACCTCTGGACCCTCACCAGTGGTGCCCGAAGTGAAGTGGATGATGCATCCGTCGTCGGATTTGACCTCACTGCCGTACTGCGAGACCTGGCTGCCTGTTCCACTGATAAGGGAATCGTATGGAGTTGCACCACTGTTGACAAATATAAAGATTTAACAGAATAACCAAACAAATCGCCTGTGCTACTTTTGAGCTCTGCGTTGTCAAATATGAGGGGACTTTCAATAGGCATTGTGTATATTTCATAAGCAGAATTGAGCATAAAGATTGTATCTAATGGGCAAACTGCATATAGTTGTGACCCATGTTTTCCCATACGACTGCTTCCTCTGGTCACAGATCTTCAGTATTAGTAATTTGATGTTTGTAGCACTTCCTCTTCCCAACTTAAAGTGATGAAAAGTTGACGTTTTTGGGGGTTGACTTTTTAGCTTTTGACCGTCTTTTGAGGAAAAAGGATTGATTCTCAACCTAATTTCGATACATGATAATTTTTGTGTACTCACGCCAGTTTCTCCTTTTCAGTAGTAATAATAGAGCTTAGAGTTGGAAATTCCTTTGACTTCCACGAGCCTGGCTTGCTGTTCTGTAGTTCTGGTATCATCTGTGACAGTTTGTCGTAATAGTCTCGTTTTGGCAATCTGTTGCCTATCAACAGGCTCTTCAGCCCAACCTTCTTTATGCAGAAACTTAGCTCATTCTTTTCATATATTGGATTGATCAGGACCTGAAACACCATATTAGTAAAATTAAGTCGAGCTGGTTTATAATAATCTGGCTCGCGTAAAAGTCCTACACAGCCTTATATTTTATCAGTAAGAAAAGGCATTTGTCTTGTTATTGAAGGCGTACATTTACGGGCTAAAATACTAATTGCGGGCTAACTTTAAGTTGTACTAGTACTTTAAGGGAACAAAAATATTGTCGTCAAACCTGCTGACTCTACAATATTTCTGGGAAGAGACAACACAGAATCAATTTATTTATTTGTTGAAATAATTTATACACAATTATAGGGTGAGAAGTATAAAAGGGGTATTTGTATTAGTATAGAGGGGGCCCGTGGCTAAATATTATCAGCCGCACAAGTCGATCGATCAGGTTAAGCTTCACTTTCTGCGGTTGATCTGTGGATGGGTGACCATCTTTACATACCCCCCGTGCCCCCCCCCCCGCGTGCGCTTGCTTTACCCCTCCGTGCCTCGGAAAGCACGTTAACCGGTTAGTCCTGGCTGTCATTCGTGGATCTTTGACAGTTGTTACGGGTAGTCAGAAGCCTGAATATGTAACAACCAATCTTACCAAGGGGTATCGTATTACCCAGTAACTGGGTTGTGGAGGTCAGATAGGCAGTCGCTCCATATAAACCTACTGGTAATCAGCTGCATCCGGTTAGACTGGAAGCCGACCACAACATAGTTGGAAAAACACTAGGCAGATTATGATGAAACCTGCCCAGAGGCGGAAAATACACACAATCAGCCTGTAATATACCTAATGTTCTCACTACTGAGACACAGGCCTCCTCTCTTCGAGAGAGAGTGGGCTGTAATCTACCACGCGCGCCCAGTTCGGTTTGGACCTATACCTCGTAAGTCCCGGCCGTTACCACTGGGCCTCCACTGCTCTGCGGAAAAACACTATGGGCATTTTCTACCAGCACGCTAATTGCGTAGCACACTATCAATCGGAATCTGAATCATTTTGAAGCAAATTGCTAATCCATTGCTTGATAAGGTCGAAAAATTTGTCTGCTTAACACGTAAATAACGCAATGAAAGTTGTTGATCAAAATGAAACCGATAGTTAGTCACACACAACACTCACAGATATTAGCCCTGCTCTAGCGGCTGCAACTACAGCGACGATCCACGCAGCACTGTTGTGTGACCATATCCCCACGGTGTCACCCTTCTGCAGACCCTGGGCACGGAGGGCACATCCTAGAGAGTCTGCCTGAAAGGAATACAAGGAAATAATTAGATATTTTAAAACATGAAGTTGGTTTGTAAGTACATTTTCCAGAGCCCATAGCACAAAAGCGCGACGTAAACGTACGTGATTTCGAAATGTTTTTAATCGAAAATACATCTTATAGCATTTTATTTAAAGGAGAATGCCTAAAAAAATCCAGCTTCGATTAAAAGGTTATAATATGTACGATAGCATACATGGTAGATATACCTATACCAAATATGAAGTTACTTTCTCTTAGAACGATTACCATAAGCGCCACAGTGTGCATAAAGCCGCAACATTGCAAACGTCGAATAGAGTTTCCTGTGGTCAAAATAGGGGTAGTGCATCATGCAATTATGTTGCACATATTATTTATTTATTTATACTTTATTGTATACCAGAAAATACATTTTAAAAAATACGATTCACTACAAAACATACAATAAATAATAATAATTAATACCTTTATTTTCAGGCTACTTTGGCCCATAGATAGATAAATACCTTACAGAACAAACTAACATATATACAATGGGCGGCCTTATCGCTTTCTGCGATCTCTTCCAGGCAGCCTTGGAATGGACAGTGATTGCGTGGATACAAAACCTGGGGTTGTCATATTCCACCATTCAACAACATAACCTACTTAATAGCATTTATTTGAACAAAACGGCGAAGAATGCAATGAGCTTTAGAATCGCAGCAGTCCTCATATATGCACATCGAGAACCCCAACAAGACAGACCCGCCCCAAGCAAAAAAAAAACTGCTCTCCTGAAAAATTACCAAAATTGATCACTTACAACATCTGTCTTCTAGACCATCGATGTATAATAATAAATGTATGTATAAACAATATTTGTTATTTATTTTTAGGTATATTTATTTTATTTTTAATTAAATTACGTTCACGTGTACGTTAAATTACTCAAAAGTGATTTGTCATACTGTTTGGTAATTGCTATTATTGTGCCTACAAAAATAATCATCTACATAATTCGCTCATTTGCTACAAGGTCGACATATCTCAAAATTGATGATTTTTTAGTTAGTAAAGTTGTGTTGAAAAAATTGTGCTAAATTGTATTTCAATTTGATATGCACAATGTGAATATCTGCCCTCTCTCTCTTACTTTAGAGCTTAGAGAAATGACGTTTTCACAGTAAACGGAGCGCAATTTTTTCAACACAACTTTATTATTAATACTAAAAAATCATCAATTTTGAGATATGTCGACCTTGTAGCAAATGAGCGATATATTTAGCCAAGTTACAAAACTGTTTTCGATGTCTCCAATTCGTTATAGCATAATTTGGCAATTTGTTGTAAAACGAAAATAGTTATCACTTGAAAATTGTCTAATAGACTGCGTATAAAACTCTTTGAAAAGCATTTTTACCGACTTCAAAAAAAGGAGGTTATCAATTCGACACGTATGTATGTAATATTATTGGAATTGCATAAAATTCACATATGACAATCTTGCAAACAAATATACAAAATTTTATAGACGTATATCTGTATGTACCTATGTATGTTTGTCCACGCATTTCTCTGCAACTGTTAATCGGATCGTGACCATTTTTTTTATTGGCTTACATTTACTTCAACTTAGGGAACTGTGCAAGTTTCATCAAAATCGATTCAGTCATTTTCAAGATATGGACTAATACGTGTAAGTGTGATGGCCTTGCTTATTGATACGAGCTACGGGTGTAGTGTAAAGGGAAAAAAACTCAAAACCTTGGTCAATATCTAGTGCAATATTTACAACAAAACTATTACCTACTTATTACAAACAAACGTTCCAGGTTTTACTTAAAACTAAAAATTACGAAATAAAAAAGTAATTTAAAAAAATTTAACCGACTTCAAAAAGAAATGAACTCAAAATTATGAAAAAACTTTAATTTCGGAAATCGGTGGCAAAAAACTAAAACTAAAATACAGATCCCAAGACACCGACTTCCGAAATTAAAGTTATTTCATAATTTTGAGTTCATTTCTTTTTGAAGTCGGTTTAATTTTTTTAAATTACTTTTGTATTCTGCAAGATGTATAATGCTGGGACACCTTTTCGATAGCTGGGAAGCTTTTCGGTAGCTTATGTCAATTGACTTTTCCATCATCACAATCGCTGACAGAATTTAACTTTGTCCAAGCAGAAGGCTTGGACAAAGTTAAAGAAGGAAAGTTTTATAAAATTTTATTTATTTTATGCTAGCTGCGCCTCGCGGTTTCACCCGCATAAGTGTTTTTGAATATCGGGATGAAAAGTATCCTATGTGTTAATCCTGGTTATAAACTGTCTGTGTGCCAAATTTTTTGTTTGTGCGTGAAGAAGTAACAAACATACAAACACACTCACAAATTTGTGATATTAATTATTTGGCCTATAAACTATTAGTGTGATAAATAATGTGACGTTCTTGATATCGATCTCGGCTGGTGAAAAGTTTCTGTGTTCATGCCACCTTTAACCCGTCTGCCTTCAAAGCCAGAGTGAACAGGCATCTTCTAGGCACGCTCGTTCCATTAGAGACCAGTGGCGTGCATGGCATAAAGGCACATAGTCAGTGATTGATCACCATAAGCCTATCAAATACATTTTAGTGTGTGTGCCCCACAGTTAAGAAACTCACTAAATTATCATACTTAACAAAAAACAAAATCTTCATACAAACACACGCGGCAGTAGGCAGTCGCCAGACGGCCTACTCGGCTCCCGTATTATTCACACATTGTCATTGGTCTTTACTCGTTCAAGTTAATAGGATGAAATTAAAAATACGTACGTCTCACGCGTAATACCATGACGTTCGACCTTCGCAATTTATCACCCTAAAGTAGGCATGACTACTCAAATAACCAACCGATTAGGAATGTTAAAATCGTAATTTGTAATTCGTTCGTAAGTTCGCTGTGCGTAGAAAGAAAGGGATGGATATTGAGGTCGCCGATAGTGAGGTAAAAATGAAAATCCAAGATGGCGGCTGCAAATTTTTTTCAAATTTTTCATCATGGCTGTAGTTTTCATGGATTTCGAGGGTGCTGGAGCCAATTATAAAGTCAAAATGAAAATCCAAGATGGCGGCTGCGAAATTTTTAAAATTTTTCATCATGGGTATCGTTTTCATGGTTTTTGAGGGCGCTGAAGCCAATTATAAGTGAAGTCAAAATGAAAATTCAAGATAGCAGTAGTAGACCCGGCCTAGTGTCTGCCTACCTATTCTGAAAACGCACGGCACTGTTAGAGATCATCCATCCATCGCTTTTCATCAAACGTGATCAAGAGGTCAAGAGCGGGGCTCATTCAGCAATTAAAAAGGCTATGGAACGAACATACCCAATAATGCCTTGCATTATTACACTTATTATATTATTACACTTGCAGAACTCGGGCAGAAGCTAGTACTACAATGAAAATGAAAATATACCTGATTCAATAACTCCGCATAGGTGATAGTGATGTTTTCATGCACTGATCTGACAGCGATCCTGTCTGGGTACTTGTCCACTGCCTGCGCGATGACGTCACCAAGTGTGTCGAGTGACAGGGGTTCGGATCCCGGGTTGCGCAAGTAGCTTTGACCAGCTGCCGCCTGAAGTTGGTGACTCCATCTGAAAACCATTTTGAGTTCATGTAAAAACTATAAAATAGTATCATAAGTGGAAGTGAAACTGAAAAATCTCAAATAGAAGAGAAACGATAAGTAATAATATAGTACGGTGGTAGAGAGAGGGGCCCGTGGCTAAATAACTGTTATAATTAACCGCACAGGTCGATCGATCAGGTTAAACTACGCTTAATATAAATATTCTAACGCCATATTTAAACCCCCTTACTAATAAACGTTGTATAGCGTCTGTATAGTTACACAATGCTTTGTCTTCTTCTTTCGAAAATCAAATTACTGACGACTGAAAGAGAGAAATCGGTGTGTAAACTTTTATTATTATTCTGATATAATAATAATACGGTAATAGTAAGGGTGTATGTATTTAATTTAGTTATAATAGTATTACTTATTGTGTTTTTTTTTGTTACTTACATAATTTTCAAATATACTAACATACATTTGGATCACAGTGTCTGAGCTAAATAAATAAATTAAAATTAACTGATAAGAACGTAAGTATTACTTTATAGTGTTTTTAGGGTTCCGTACCAAAATGGTAAAAACGGAACCCTTATCATACATATACCTAGTCAATACTATATTAATGACCGGCTACAAGAAAAATATTATACCTATAGAAATATTTATTTAAAAAAATTATTACTTACAATTTATTTCACTAAAAGTAGATAAAATTCCTTACTAAAAAAACTAAAAATATGATTAATATCATAATCAATAAAACTTAAATAAATGTATAATAAATGAATACAAAAAAAATGGTCTTAAATAACTTACTTGACTTAGTGTATAAAACTGCACAGGTATTCCCTGGTTATTTAACAGTTTCATAACTACCTACTAATTTGATAATAGAATTGGTGATATTACCTCGCAGTAGGTGTGAAAAGTAGAGTATTCTCCTCGGAGATAAAGGTATCTTCGTCATGGGCGTGCTTGAACCACTGCACTCAGAATTCTAGTCTTCACTCTCTCGCTTCACTCAGGAGTTAAGTCAGAGTCCTGGGATCCTTGGTTGCGTTCAGGATTCAACATAGCGCCCGCGACATTAGGACACTGCTGTTTAGTGAATAATCTACTATTAAAACTATATTTCTCTACCGCATTAATACTTTGCTTGTTGATTGCAAATACCATAATAAGTCATAAGAATTATAATAAGTCATTATCCTTTTGCTTGCAGAGAGCAAGCATTGGCCTGGTGGACAAACAAGTTTAGTAGATTAATGTACAGTTATGTAAACATGCAGGAGCCAACAACAAGGTATTAACTTACTTTATAATAGCAGTTTGTTTATAGTACACGTACGTAGCTACTGTAAGGTTTACATAGTACATAGTTACCTATTTATCTTACCTATTGGTTGCCCTCAAATCTTTATTATGTGTGCAATCGCATACCAAAGTACATACACTACATAAGTATTATGCCACTGTGTAATTATAAACGTCGTTTGTTTAGAATCTTAACTGATATAATCTGAACTGCAAAAAACCATTTACAATTTCACGCATTATTTTTTAACACACTATAAGTACGCGCCACAAACTATCCTAGAAAATGACACACATAAACTGTATTACGATCGCGCCATACTTACAGATAGGACCATTTATTACAATAGACCAGACATAACCCAACAGGATAAAATAAGAAAAATCACTTACCTTATAGACATTGCAGTTTCCAACACCCATAACCTACAAAAACAATCGCTGAAAAAAATAAGCAAATACGAGAGCTTAAAGAAGAAGTTATGAGCTTAAAGAAGAAGTTATTAGAATTTGGAGACAAGATAAAGTTTATGTTGTTCCTGTCGTTCTCTCCACGACTGGTGTTATCCCCAACCATCTCCTCCGTAGCTTGAAACTAATAGATCTAGAAGAATACCTTTACATCAATCTGGAGAAAGCAGCCATCCTAAACACATGCAGAATCGTTAGGAAATTCATGCAACTAGACGAAAGTACACTCTCATCATAAAATTCACCACACGCTGCATTTACTTGGCATTAGCCCGTAAATGTAGCTAAAACCAGCCTTAGAGCTGAGAAAAAAGAACACTCCCAATAATAATAATAAAGAGAGGTTCCTCTCTCTGGACCCTGTTCCCGATACCGGTGGGCTACTATTTTTTTTATATTTTTAAATGTTTTTTTTTTTATACTAATATTTAAAAATATTATTTATATGTATTTAATTGAATAAAGGAGATAATAATAATATCAGAAAAGTAGGTATTGGTAAGAATGACTTAATTGCACCATAATAATTATAAAAAACCCGGCTGTTTTATTTACCTCTTTTACAAATTGCTGTGTTATCAAAAGATCGTAGTGCATAGGTACAAGGATAAACTACACAATAACTTATATTTAACTATTTTAATCTTATTTCTGTACCTGTACTTTTCAATTGTAATAATAAATCAAACCTCGGTAAAAGCTATATTAAACCTTATGTTCAAGAAATAAGGTCGCAAAGTGTATTTTGTGAAAAAAAAATATGGCAAAGAACTGCGCTATTTTCCTTGTTAAATAGCTACTCTGATATGCTGCTTGGAATTATAATTGTATTACGGTGTGCTAACATAATCTTGCAGATGATAAAAGATAGGAGGTATGAAGTACCTACCTACCTACTACAAATAGATATCGGACTACCCTGCCTAGTTGCTATTCCACCAATTCGCACTAAGCGTTTTCAAATGTCCTTTATAATGCGCACAGCAAAAGAGTGGAACTCCTACCTGCGTCTGTGTTTCCGTGCCTCGGAAAGCACGTTATGCCGTTGGTCCCGGCTGTCACGTGGGTCTTTGACAGTCGTTACGGGTAGTCAGAAACCCGAAAGTCTGACAACCAGTCTTACCAAGAGGTATCTTATAACCCAGTAACAGGGCTGTGGATGTCAGATAGGCAGTCGCTCCATGTAAAATACTAATAATCAGCTGCATCCGGTTAGACTGGAAGCCGACCCCAACATAGTTGGGAAAAGGCTAGGTAGATGATGATGATTGGCAATCAGGCCAATGGCCTATCTGATGGCAAGTGGTCACTGTCGCCTGCATCTGCAGAACCAGGAAGTCTACTCCCTTTGAACGAAATCCGTAGTTTCTGACGAAGTTACGGGCGATTCCTTTTGCGTGTCATCTACGGCCATAAAATTAGTTTGGGGCTCGACCTAAGAATGAATGAAAACACGATTTGACTGTTGTCCCTACTACCGTTGCGTTTTTGCTCGTGCAAAAAAGTTAAGTAAACGGGTGTAGAGTTCATTCTGAAGTTTCGAACAACTAGCGGACGGGCCCGTACCTTCATTGGCGAACTTCAGGCCTCCTGAGACAGGCACTATCTACCAGATTAATTATAAAATGTAACAAAGTTTGAACGTTTTTTTTCTGCTAGATTAATTAACCTGAACTTATCCGGACGTGGTCATTATTCGGGCCATATCTATACAGGGTGGTATAGATCGACAAGCAGACTATAACTACTATGAATTCAGCACATGATTCTAAACCACTAGCGTAGAAATTTGTCGTCAGTAATATAAAATAACAGCTGTTTCATAGAAAAGTGCAATACCTACGCGGTCAAAATGTGTGGAACAGCTGTTTATTTTAAAATAAGTGATATCAAATTTCAACTCAGGGGGTTTCAGAATCAGGAACTGAAATATATTTAGTAACATGGAGCGTTCAAAATGATTAAATTATTCATACCTACTTGGAAATATAAAAATAGAAATATATGAATATACTAGCTGACCCGGCAAACGTTGTTTTGCCATATAAATTATTTCTAGCTGCTCGGCGCTATCGTTCGCGTGGTGTCCTACCCCTTACCTTACCCTACCCCTACCCTACTCCTACCCTACTCCTACACTACTCCTACCCTACTCCTATACTACTCCTACCCTAATCCTACCCCACTTCTACCCTACTCCTAACCTACTCCTACCCTACTCCTAACCAACTCCTACCCTACTCCCACACTACTCCTACCCTACTCCTATAAGTAAATAAAAGTATTAAATACTATGTCCGTCTAAAACCAGATAAAAAAAAACCGGATAAAAAGTCCTATGTCCGTTACCTGGTTCTAAGCTACCTCCCCACCAATTTTCAGCCAAATTGGTTTAGCCGTTCTTGAGTTATAAATAGTGTAACTAACACGACTTTCTTTTAATTTATAGAATACTAGCTGACCCAGCAAACGTTGTTTTGCTCCTACACTACTCCTACCCAACTCCTACCCTACTCCCACACTACTCCTACCCTACTCCTACACTACTCCTACCCTACTTCTACCCTACTCCTACCCTACTCTTACACTACTCCTACCCTACTCCTACACTACTCCTACCCTACTCCTACACTACTCCTACACTACTCCTACCCTACTTCTACCCTACCCCTACCCTACCCTACTCCTACCCTACTCCTACACTACTCCTACCCCACTCCTACACTACTCCTACCCTACTCCTACACTACTCCTACACTACTCCTACCCTACTTCTACCCTACTCCTACTATTAAAAAAAAAAAAAAGTATCCTATGTCCGTCTCCTGGTTCTAAGCTACCTCCCCACCAATTTTCATCCAAATCGGTTCAGCCGTTCTCGAGTGATAAGTGGTGTAACTAACAGACTTTCTTTTATATATATAGATAATCATTATAATTATTACTTTTTTAAATAACACAGACATTAAGTATCAGAGTTAATAATACACGTAATAATGTTTTAAAGATCACAATATGTTTTCTTTAGTACTATATCGTTCCAATAGATGTCGTTACGTGTTTCCACTTATTGCAATAAAAAGTTACAGAATGCTTTAAATTGATTATATCTTTTGATAGACTTAAGCGATTGCGATGAAACAAAGACTAATCACTACTCGGAGTTCTACACTATATTTGAGTATAAAAATGAACCATATTGGTTTGGTACTTTTTACGTTGAACCTGTTCATATAAAAAATCTGTCACATCCAAACAGACAAACCGAAAAACAGACAAAAATTCCAAAAATTGATGAAATGGCATCTGTTGGTTATCCTTTAACACCCCACCTATTTTTTTTTTAATTTTCAATGTACAGAAACGCCTCGTCTACAGATTTATTATATGTATAGATATAGATAGATAGATATAGATTAATGGCATATTATTATTATTAATATTTTATTGCTCTTAACCTCGATTATGCCTGGTGGAAAGCGGTGGATGAGGTCTATGATGGATCGAGCGTGCCCAGAAGATGCCTAAGGGACTGGAACTCCCACGCATCGACGAAACACAGCAGGCTGCTTGACGCCGGACTCCGGTGGGAGGGTGGTCTTAACCAGGCGGGCGTTAGCCCTACCACCGCAAAAAATAATAAAATAATATTAAAAAGCAATAACTTTAAAGAAACTGTACGATAATATTACTATAAACTAGCTTCTCCCCGCGACTTCGTTCGAGTGAAATTTCTTGTTCCCCCGAACCACCCCGTCGCATTGCATACGCTGTTACTTCGTTTTCGCTTAGCGTCCTTTTTGACTTTGTCTTTCTACACGGCACCTAAGGGTCGTAGCGTGATGTTAAATATAGCCTCTTCTTCAAGAATTGGGCTATCAAATGCAAAAATATTTTTTTAAATCCGACTGTTAGTTCCAGAGATTAGCGCGTTCAAAAAAACAAACAACCTCTTCAGCTTTAGTATTAGTATAGATATAAATAGATATAAATAACTGCATATAAATGCAATAATTTATAATTATAATTTTATTTCCTTTCATGATAATTGATAACAGATGAATTATTGCGCGTACGCAAGTCTTATTAATCATTAGTTTTTATTAGTTAACTACTTATAATACAAAGATATAATTTGAAGTGATAAGATTTGAAAAAACTTTGTACCTATAGGTGGTACATGCGTATCTACTAAGTTACGACGGAATTTCATACAAACTTTTAGGCCCTTGTTTTTCGAAATGAATGAACTTTTAAAGAAACTTCATACGCATAAGCAGGATACAAAGGTCTAAAAAGTTGCTGCGATGTTTGTTGTTGGATGCGAGAAGCACAGAACCGGTCGAAGTGGAGGTGCTTGGGGAGGC
Source organism: Oligia fasciuncula (assembly GCA_963082905.1). Taxonomy (NCBI): domain Eukaryota; kingdom Metazoa; phylum Arthropoda; class Insecta; order Lepidoptera; family Noctuidae; genus Oligia; species Oligia fasciuncula. Next base: position 4,872,554 of record OY720395.1, on the reverse strand, counting down.
CTATGTCCAACAGTGGACGTCTTTCGGCTGAAATGATGATGATGAATTTCATTGATAATAATTTGATAACCCTGAAAGATAATTAAATTCAACTTGCTTCCATAGTATTTGTTTATGTAAATGTATATTTGTTTTGTTTCGTTAATTGCAGTGCTTGTCTATTTATAATCGCTATCTTAACTGTAACATAAAAAACAGCAACAGCATTGCACAAATGTTTAACAAGGGCACAATCCCTAAAAGAATGCAAATGATTGGGAAGGAATATTTTTGTATCAATAAATACCCACGTAATACCTATACAATGTAGCTGCTAAATTAAACCGGAGTCACGAGTGCAGCTGGGCTGTTCCACCTCGAAAACGACAAGGAGAAATTGTTGGAGATTTCCAACCTTCAGTATAACAAAATAAAGAGGGAAGAAGACTGAACCAAACATACATAGGTAGGCTTCGTAACCGTACCGCAGCTTCACTTATAGGTTTTTTTAAAGCATATTCATCTGTCATATTCAGCTTCTAATGTTCCCACTGCTGGGACACAGGCCTCCTTTCTTTCAAGAGGGAGTAGGCCGTAAACCACCACGCGGGTCCATTGCGAGTCGGTGGATGTAACACATCTTTGATTTTTTGGTTCTAGAACATGCCGGTTTCCTCACGATGTTTTCCTTCAACATTTTGAGAGCAGCAGTGATGATATAAATTACACAAAATAACCCAGGCGACAGGGTTTGAACCCACGACGTACAACTCGTAAGTTGGACTGTTACTTCTGGGCCACCACTGCTCTACTCTGATGACAGATAGAATAATTATGCTTTATACCAATAATTTGAACACAGCTTATATCTAGTTACCTTAAAAGGGTACAACGGCCTGTATCCTGGTAGAATCTAATAAAATTATGTAAAATATAAAAATCTACTCTAATTCCGTTCCAATTTCGAGTTTATCCGGTGTTAGTATCCTCATTAAGCCAATACACAGTTCGATTAAATTCCCTGTGGCATTCCACAAATTGAAGTAATAATAAAAGTTGCACCGTTTAAACATTGTTAAGACGTTGCAAGTCATTTGTTGCTTCAATTTTATTGTATGAAAAGGGCATGAAAGTCGCATCGTGTAAATGGGTTAGAAAGTGGTGAATCAGACCCTAAAAATAATTTAAGAAAAAAAACAAACCTTGTATTGACAACGCTCCTGAACCTCGTAGCGTGGATCGCGCTCTTGGTCCACATGATGTTATTATCACGACACGACCACTCGGGCGGAAACGCACAGACACACTGATTAGCCGACAAACGCGTACAATACACATTATCTCATAAACATTCTTATCAGTCCTGAGATAGTAAAACTAGTATAGGAGCCGCTTTAATTGTGGAAAATAGTGTCTGGTAGAAGCTGGATTACCGAATGATACAAGCTTTACTCGAATCGGTAACTGGGTGCGCAAGAGTGGTTTTGATTCACAACGTCTATCTAGTCCAAGTATAGGGCGTCCTTCACTGACTGCATTCCATTTCAGATCATTTTGTTTTAAAATGTAGATGTATAATTTCTGTTGTTTGTTTTAAATTGTAATTGAATAATTGTCGATGAAAATTGAGGTTTTAAAATTAACCGCAATTATCAAATGAAAAACAAATCAAAGCACTCAAAATGTAAGTGGAAATACAAATTGGCATGCACATGTATGTACATTTCCTGATCCATTTGTTTAAATTTTCATCAGACACTTTTTGGCATTTACGAGTAAGTAATGATAGCAGTCAGGAGTAAGTTTTATCAATTCGGTTGTCAGTTATCTTTACAAATGACTGACCTGTTATTTATTAATACACAAGATAGGTACTATTATTACATTGTTAAAACAATATTGCCCTTTTTATCTCACATTATGGCATTTCCTTCTAAACTTATCATTATTCATCTAATAATAAGTACACTTTTAGTCGATAATGTACAAAGGTTAATTTGATACCTACATTATTGTCTGACTGGCTTTAGTACAAAGTACAATGCCTAAGCAGCCTAGACGTGTAGCAGTATCTGGGGGCCTAAAAAGGCCACTTTTGCAGAATCATAAAAGGAATTCATCAAATCATTATAAATCATAATAGACAGTTAACTGTTAAGTTAATCGTATCAAATCCCATTGGTGAAGGATTTTTCAGTTAGTTTTTTTTGTCTGTGCTTAAATACCAATCCAAATCCAATCCCAATCTCTTGCAACGAAAAAAAGCAAAATACGTTTATGATTCTGCCAAAGTGGCCTTTCAAATCATTATAAATCATAATAGACAGTTAACTGTTAAGTTAATCGTATCAAATCCCATTGGTGAAGGATTTTTCAGTTAGTTTTTTTTGTCTGTGCTTAAATACCAATCCAAATCAACGAAAAAAAGCAAAATACGTTTATGATTCTGCCAAAGTGGCCTTTTTAGGCCCCCTGATCTATGAACGCCACATGCTAACTACGCGTCATACTGACGTTACGCAAAATCCTGCATCTCGCTAGCAGAGTTTACCGCGCAAGTAGCATAAATATACAACGGCCTTTTTTTTTGGGTGGGAAATCATCAAATGACCCCTCCCGCTCTGGACGGAGCGGAAGGGAGTATACAACGGCCTTGCGGCCCAACATGAATCATCGGGCAGTTGCCCGCCAGACACAACACCCGTCTGGTCGGAGGAACCTCCCTTTTCCATGGAGTATGAGTGAACTACTACACCCTGTTCCTCGTACCTCTATAGACGTATGACTCACCAAGTAATACCAAAAGCATGTCAGTGCATGGCTGAACAAGTGAATAGTATTTGATATGCTCGAAATAAAAGTTGAAAAGGGAATTTACAGGTTACATCATGCGGAAAGACTGCATGGTGATACCTATTATTTGGTTATTAGCAAAGAGCGGGACTCAGGACCCATTCGCAACTGACCCAACTTACGAGTTGTAGGTCGTGAGTTCGAACCCAGACAGGCAAGGAAGGAACGCATCGTGAGGAATGTCCTGGAACCTACATCCACCAACCCGCACTGGGCCCGCATCTCACAGAGAGGAGGCTTGTGTCCCAGCAGTGAGACACAGGCCCATTATATATGCTATTGCCACTTACCGGGTACCAATCTATTCTACAAACAATACCATATTACCCGACCCGGGAATTGAACCAGGCTTAGCAGTCACGCTTCAAGGACCAAGTTTTGCATGAACATCCAGTTCTCTAAAAACGATGCAAAATTATAAATATATTACTAAGTGTCCCTGTCCAGTCCAGTCAATGCTATGCCAACCAACATCATCAGCAAAAACATCATCGTCGGTGATGAGAACTGCCTTCGTGATCACCATCTCCAGGAGCAGAACACGGCGAACTGTTAAGTCTAATCGAAGTGCAAGGCCACTGAGCTAAAGGGTGGGTTCGAATCCCGCGCGGCACTTATATATTATTACTTGAATGTGAAACAAGCAAACAAATCAAGTATAACTTACTCCATCCATCAAAAACGCCAAACAAGACCTCTTTGAGCCGCAAGGGTTGGTTTGCCTAATCCGAAATGTAATGGAACTCTATATTTTGCACTTACATAAGGACACCGCTACTAAATAACACAAATTATATACGTAACATAACGGACCACGGTCAAGTCTTTGTATTCTTTTTGGTATCTGATCTTGGCGGTGGCTGAATCGAGGCCGAGTGCCGAGTCGCCCTCCGCCCCGCGTGCCCCCTCGCCCCGCACCGGAAGTGGCGCGTGGGGCGCACGCGACGCCACACCGCCCCCGCGCCCCGTCCGCCCCGTAGCCCTCTGTGACGAAACATGCAAATTTTCCCGACCTCCTAAGGCCACGATACAGATCTAGGTAGGTGAAAATGCGTTACAAATGTATTTTCCGCTTTCCTGTTCTCTCTAACAAGGTCGCGGGGTGAAAGATCTAGGTGATCCTTTTCTATATATAATTATATATATACTTCGTGATTACGCCGATATTAACCTTATTCTAAAGTTTATTATGAAAATAAAGCCCTAAGCGCTTCAACCCAGATTTATGTCGACATTATTTTAATGATTTTTACGTATTTTCGTCGGAGCACACAGTATTTCTTTTCAAAATAAAAAAAACAGGCTATGTTGTCCCACTGCAGGGCAAAGTCCTCCCTTTTCCTTTTTCACTCAATAATTATTAAGAAAACTATAATATTTAAAATACCTTACAAAATAAAGTAATTGTTTCTTCACAAAATACAGTTGGTATTTACAGAAAGCCAACGCTGAAAAAACTGTTAACTCATCGAACACTGACTTGGCTGTTTAATTTCATTACTAAATTGCAACACCTTTCAATAAATAGAGTGTATCATATCATGTCAAACTGAACAATTCCACTGTACTGAATATTGAACTCGTTTTTCGCTAAAAGATTAGAAATTAATAAATCAGTCTATTAACGAAATTAAAATTGGCGTAAAAAGAAAATAAAAATTGAAAGACATAGCTTCTATGTATACTCACTTTATGTCCGTCTGTCTGTATGTCACAGGTTTATTTTTTCATATATGGGGTTAATCCTTTTCAGAATTGTTTTTTTTTGCAGTCGTTGAAGGGGGTGAATTCCCGCCATACTTGCAATTTAAAATTACTGTGGAATACTGCATCTGAAACAATAGTTTCAACTTAAAAAGAAAGGCAGAACAGATGTTTGAAAAAAATTGAAAAGGTACTTATTTCAAGGGAAAAACCTCACCACAGCAACAAGCAGGGGTCCCCCGACAAACAATAAATGGGTTAATGCATGGGACATTCTGAGACATCGCTCGGGAGTTTGTTTGTAAATCCAGCCGGGCGCACCGCCTTTATTTACTCGAATCATGCAAGAAGTCGGCCGGCGCTACGCAATCGTGCCGCAGTCATGCTCCGCCCGCCCAACGAATAACATACTCGGAAAGCTCGAGCCATGGTCGTCCGTGATACCCTGTGCAGTGCTTCGTAAATGTGATACTGTTATGTGACGATGTCGCAGGCCGCCGGCGGCAAGAAGGGAGGCAAGGGCCCCCCTAAGAAAAATGTGGACGAAGACAAGATCCCGCCGGCTAAGGCTGCAGACGAGGTTAAAGATGAGACTGCTTCTAACAATAGTGATAAAAAGGAAGTTAAGGAGCTCAATGGAACGGAGAGCGTGGTCAAGCCTCCGAGTGCGGGGATTAACATCCGGGAGGTGGCAGGGAGGATCCTCACGCTGGCGCAGAAGGGGGAATGGCCAGCAGTCGAACAGACCCTCAAGGTCCTGGAGAAGCTGGTGGCGGCTGGTGGGGAGGATGCCGTCTCCGTGCCCATGGCAGGCATCCTGGATCCGGTAATGTTCTACTTCATGCTTATTTCAGTATACCTTCTGCTGTTACGAAACTAGTTCCCCCCTAACGCTGTTTTGAATTAAATTCTGGCTTTCGGTTGGTTTAAATTTGGGCATAATTTATATCGGTGAAGTAGGCATCACGGAGTAACGGTTTCTATGGTTTCTGGGTGACGCTTTTTAGGTAGATACTTCAAGACTTCGCTATCTGCCGATTAGGTAGAGAGTATCTAAGAATGAATCCGACGTTTTCTTAAACTGATCTGGTTTCCAGTTAGAAGATTTCGGTGGAGATTGGAACTATGAAGGGACAGATAATTATTGTACTTGCTTGAAAATTTTATTTCAATATTTTCATTTCAACAGTAATGTTTGTTCATGGTTTAGTCGCTCCAGACAGCTCTAGTTTAGTTTTTTTTTTTTTATGACTGAACGCTGTCCAAAAACCGTACAGAGAATTCGAGGAGAATTCTTTACACCTTCACGTTTAAGGAATTCGGGTATCGTCAAAAATGCTTTCCTAATTTGTTAGAGCTATATAAGTTGAGTTTTTAATTGGTTTTCATGTTAGGTACCTATTTTAAAAAATTACACACATACCCACATTACTCACGTTTCTTCTGTTATGAAATTTGGCTTCTCATGCGTGTTGCATTTTCTATAGTCTATGTCTGCAAGTCAGTACTTTTTGTCACCAAACGCGTTACACGTGTTTCAACTAATATTTCTGACTCCCCTATAAAAGTAAGAAGCCAGCCCTACACCGTACTTTATTACACATAACAGTGGCCTTGTTTTAAGTCCAAATTAATTCCAGGTACACCTATTACAGATGTCCTTCATATTTTCGTTAGCCGCGTGGTCGCCAAAGGTCTTATTCGTAGCGAAACCTTCAACCTTCTTGGTTCGCTCAATTATCGCTGCTTCATAATCATTACTTATATTATTTGAAATCAAAATCTACATGTTATTATTATTACTTGAAATCTTATCTGTTTCATCATAACTTTTTTTTATATTCGCCTCCGCCCTTCAAAAATACAATTTCAGATTAGTTTACAAAATTTACAATTAAACGACCATTTAATTCTCACTAGAAAATATTGTTTGTTTCCTAATCATGTTGTTGCGTGGTTTTTAGCATAGAAATGACCATTCCATCTCCACATTCATCATCACTTATAATATACGTATGTGTTTTCGGACACTAATACTGGACTCCAAATAAGCACAGCAAATGAGTCTAGGAATAGACATCTGATATGATATTGACCTGAGGGCTTAGACAAGGTGACATTCTATCAGCGACAACGATGATGCACAAGCATAGTCAGCTTACAATGTTCCTTCTGCTGTCCGTAAAGCTGCCCGTAATCCACCACGCAGCCCCAGTGCGGGTTGGTAGATGTCACATGTCTTCGAATGTTTGGTTCTATGATATGCCGGTTGGCGGTTTCCTCACGAGGTTTTCCTTCCCGGTTTTGAGAGCAGTGGTGAAATTACGCAAAGTAAAACGCCGGTCTGGGTTCGAACCCACGACCTACAAATTGTCAAAAAAGTCGGGGCACCTGCCACTGGGCCACCACTGCTCCTCCTCAAACATAAAAGGTCTGCTATGAACATGAGCCACCGAAAAGCTGATCGTAGAAATACGAAGCGCTTCGAAAGCGACAGCCGCTCGTCTAGATCTCAGGCAGAGTAGTAATCCATCGGTGGCAGTCACTATGTCACATTGTAGAATTTACTTTTGAATTCAAAGTTATCAAAAAGATGTTTGTCATTTATGCTCATGGGAAATCCCATCGGGCGCACAGCTTGTCATCATCTGCCTAGCCTTTTCCCAACCCATGTTGGGGTCGGCTTCCAGTGTAACCGGATGCAGCTGAATACCAGTATTTTACATGGAGCGACTGCCTATCTGACCTCCACAACCCAATTACTGGGTAATACGATACCCCTTGATAAGACTGGTTGTCAGACTTTCAGGCTTCTGACTACCCGTAGCGACTGTCAAAGATCCACGAATGACAGCCGGGACCAACGGCTTAACGTGCTTTCCGAGGCACGGAGGAGTCACGGTATGTAAAGATGGTCACCATCCACAGACCAACTGCGGCAAGCGTAGCTTAACCTGATCTATCGACCTGTGCGGCTGTTATTATTTAGCCACGGGCCCCTCGGTCGCACAGCTTGTATAATAAAATTATAACGTTAAGGTATTAAGTAGGTGGGTACAATCGCGAAAATACACAAGAACAAAAGCGCCTGCAACGATAGACATATACCTAAAACATTACAACGTTTCGTGATTTGCTCGTTATGACTAGTTGTTGCTCGTTTTGTTCATTTGTTGCATAGCCTTTTATATCTAATGTCTTTTAGAGCTGGTTTGTTTGCTTTTTCATATGTTAAGTTTAAGTTTACATGTTAAGTTATTTGTTGATATTAGAATCTATTCACTAATACCGCAGTGGTATTCCCCTGTAAACTGACACGTCCAAACTCCTTGTTGCTACTCAAAAGCCAACCAAATAAAACCTTGCCGATTTAAATCACCCTTTACGTAAGAAGTTGTAGGTATAAGTTATGCGCCATTTAAAACTTTCCTCTTTTGTCCTTTCCGGAAACATAAAAACTCTAATAAAAGTTGACACTGAACGAATTGACGATCGTCATTAACTAAGTTTATACTGAAATCAGCTTATGTTATTATACCTACAAGTAATTGATTTGATTATGTCATGAAATCACGCGTAGAAACTTTGGAAGCACAATCAATCTCTACTGTTCCCACTGCTGGGACACAGGTTTCCTTTCTGTGAGAAGGAACGGGCGGTAATCCACCACGCGGGCCCAGTGCGGGTTGGTGGATTTCGAACTTCAACTCGTATCCACCCAGTGCTGAGGCAGCTTACTATACGCAACTAACGGAAATCATCATCCCATGAAATACGCTAAATGTACATTTAATGATTTGTCGAGCACGTGAGTTGAAACGATTAATTAATATTCTGATGCTCTTATAAACATGGTTGTGTTTTGTTGATCGTCTCTATTGGTTCCATGATGCAAACGGACCCGCGACGCTTCGTCACAAGATACGTACTATGAACGAAAGTTTATCATCAAATGTAGGAAATGAAATGAAAATAATCAGCCTATAATGTTCCCACTGCTGAGACACAGGCCTCATCCTTGTGACAGGAAGTGAGCCGTAATCCACCACGCGAGCCCAGTGTGGGTTGGTGGATGTCACATGTTTTCGAATTTTCGGTTCTAGGACAAGCCGGTTTCATCACGATGTTTTCCTTCACCGTTTTGAGAGCAGTGGTGATGACATTAAAGACACAACGTATAGCGCCTGCCTGGGTTCGAACCCATGACCGTAGGTCGGGGCCAGTACCACTGGGCAATGACTTGCTTATACTTTTACGCTTACTAATAAACGTATTACATCAGATGAACAGTTACATACCGATTTCTCTCTTTCAGTCGTCAGTAATTTGACTTTCGAAAGAAGAAGACAAAGCGTTGTGTAACTATACAGACGCTATGCAACGTTTATTAGTACCTAAAGGGTAAAAGATTAAGGGTTTTTAGCAGGTATGATGTAAACGATTGTTAGTTACTGCAGTCAAAGCAAAAATATTGAAGAAAAATCGAAAACCTTTTATCACTTAGTATCATCAAACGTTTGATTTCTAAGTTAACGTTGGTATAATTTCAGTATAAAAACTTTCTAGAAACTTCCTCATTTCCGAAAACTAAGAACAACCACTGCCGCAAATACCGCCCGTAGGTATATTTGAAACATGGCAGATCCTGGCGATTAGGGCTGAATTTTTATTGAATAGCTTTCAATCACGTCATGTGCTCATCCATAGCCACTGGTTCAAAAACCTGAGCGGGTATCGTTTTCTTCTTTTTACCAAATAGTATTTTTACAGTCAGAGATTTCGTTTTGTGCATTTTTCATAGATTGCACGATCGTCTTTGGTAATAAAAACTTTCATTTTTGTCTAATGCATAAATTCGGTTTCAATATCTCAAAGAATTTCATAATTTTTTTTGTTGTGATTTTAATCTTCTTTATTGTTAATTTTCTTTGAACTCGTACGGATAAAGTATATCCCACATTTTTGGTATAAGACACATCTATTCCATCTTTTCACTAATTTCAATGTTCAATTCAGTTTATTTATTTCATATACATACATTAAAATGCTTATATACAATATATTTAACAAAACAAACCTTTTTACACTATGTTCTCAACTAATGACTAACTTACAAAAATAAAATAAAAAAATTACAAATAAATACAAAAGCGACTTTGGATTTTATTGTTGTTTGGCGTATATAAAATGTAAACAAACAAAGACTCCTGCGGTCTATTCTATCATAGATCGCTTGTTTGGAACGAATAAAATCACGTAAAATATCGACATAATTCCCTGAAAAATATAGATACATTAGCGAGGGGACCCCTGTTCCAATTCTCAAAAATTATGGTGTTCCAAAGCTAACATAAATGGTATCGTGTGTTTCGCAGTTCAGGGGAGGTTCACATTGAATTTTTGTGTTGGTTCCTGTGGAGGGTCGGTCTGTCTGTTCGATATCTTGGCAACGGATCGCGTGCCTGTCTGTCGCTCAACGAGACATCTTTCTACGTTTTTACTGCCTCTACAGGGGATGCCGTACAGCCGGATCGATCAGAACTATCGCCATATATGATTTGTTTTGCTGTTCGCGTGAGATAGTCCGCTTTCCATTTTGAATTTTTGTTTCTGTGAGCTTAAATCAATATTCGGTTGGTTGTGCTTTATGTGGCAGTGACTTCCTAAACGATGTGCATGTTTTGGGATTTTGAAGGTCTTTGTAAGTATGGGATTTTGAAGGTCTTTGTAAGCATGGGATTTTGAAGGTCTTTGTAAGCATTTTACAATACGAGATAATTCCACAGTCACATAAACTTATGCGCTACATTGATTTTAAATCGACAATAGTCGCGATTCGAACTTTTGAAAAAGATTTTGACTATTTCATTAATGTCTAACGCCGCGACAACTATCTTTACGTGGCTAATTGCTGATAGGAATATGAATTTGGTCCGTATTAAAAAAAAAAATAACTTAAAAAAAATCTATTAAACATAAGTATAATTAAAAACAAATCCGTCTACTATTTTTTTTTAATACCGACTAAATTCATATTCCTTAGATCTAATATTATCAAAATTATAGTCACAATTTCTTAAAAGTTAATTATTTGTTAAGTAGTTCAATTTCTTTTCTTTTTTTTTCGTTTTACAAATACTTACTACTAAACTGTAAATATTAACAATAGCACACTGGTTCGACTGAATAAACGTTGATCATTTTGTTGTTTACACTAGGTAAATTACTAAATTAAAAGACTACTATACAAATAAATACAAAAACAAAAGAATATTTAGGCGTCGAAGTACTCGTCCGCATTGCTGTCATCCGGAAACGTGCCCAGAAGACTGGCATTACCACGTTGAATGGCAATGCCTAATTCTTTGGACAAAGAACGATCCAGCGTTTGTTGTTAACACAAACCTTGGCGCATTACCCGTGCTAAGGTAGCCCACAAAATTCAAATGTTCTTTTTGTTTCTTGTAATTTCACGACAGTGCCAGGTTGTATGTTGATTAAAATATGATTTGCGACAGTAAAAAATATGTATTTACATAATTATAATGATCAATACGTAACATGAAATAGTCATTCAATATGAACTTAGAGAGTTGTATTGATAAATTTGAATTTCGCGGACTACCTTTGCGCTTTTGCGTTGGCACTGACAAATATAGCTGTGGTTGAATGACAGGTACCCCTTGGATGTGAGTCATTTAGTTTACTAATGGAGACTGAATATCTTAAATAACCAAAATGATGAAAAGCAGGCAAAATACTTTAAGGCCTATTTGCCCCGCAAATCGTTAAATTCATGGAGCGAGATTCATAGAGAGGACAGTGGTGTCCAGTGGTAACAGCAGTGTCTTACGAGTTTTAGGTCGCCAGTGTGAACCCAGCCAGGCGCTTACTACTTTGTGTAAATTATTTCATCACCACTGCTCTCAAAACGGTGAACGAAAACATCGTGAGGAAACCGTCTGTTATGCTCCTAGAACCAAAAATTCGAAGACATGTGACATCCGCCAACGCGCACTGGGCCCGCGTGGTAGATTATGGCCCACTCCCTCTCACAGAGAGGAAGCCCGTGTCCAAGCAGTGGGGAACATTATAGGCTGATAATGTAGCGCGAGATTTAAATCATCGTTCTATTTCTGTCATAAGTTTGAAGATGACAGAGAGTTTTAAAATACGTTTAGCTTAGAATGCATTCAGTTACTTGTGGTGCAAACGGGCCCGAGAATGTTCTATATTTTGTTTCATAAATTTAATTAGGTTAAATCGTTTCAAAAACATTGGTTACAAACCATTCAAGTGTGGAAATTACAAGATATTCTATTTTTGGCGCCACGTTTACGACATGGCCGCGTGCTACAGAAGTAGTGGTGGTCAATTAAAGGGTAAATCTTAATAGAGAGGTGGCCTGGCGTGTTGTAAGTGTGCCAGACGGCGGGCCGCGCCATTGCTGACGGATTCAACGGAAAATCGTTACAGGACTCTATTAAAGCTGAAGATAACAAGTTGATTTGTACATATGAGTGGAAAGAAATTCGTTCAGTTGAAATGCTAAGTTTTGCTCATGATTTTGTTGAACTGGTGTCCAGGAGCGTCATTTCTGTTTTCTGTTAAAGAGGATACATTAATTTAAATGTTCATGTTTGTTGATTCTTAGCTTTTCGCTTTACATTATAATCACTTAACATTAGCTCATAGCTAAATGAGTAAGAAGTTATAACTACAGTGAACAAACTAATTACACTATTTCACCAAGAAAAAATATTATAGCCGAGTAGTAAAACGCCGAAAAGTTAGGTATAGCTTCCTGCCATTTCAGAACTAACTAAGCCCTAAATGAGTAATGTTAGTCTCCAACAGTCCTATGAAGACTTCGTCGTCTCAACAACTGTCGAGGAGCTACCAGTAATTCGTAAGCAAAGGCAGCGAACCAAACTACCCTATTTCCGCCTAAAAGCGATATTTTCACCACCCGGCCTACATTTAAGGTGTATATCGAATATAAGCCGCTAACTGACCATTTCTGTGTCAAGGTTAAGCTAGGAGATTTGCGTGTTTGCCTGCCGGTTACTGGGTAATCGATGGGAGATTTTCGACCTTGGGTCCGCCACATCCTTGGCTACTGCTGACCTGTCTAATACTTAAGGCCACTGTTATTCGAATGCCGTTTGGTGGAATGAGGGAAGTTGAAGACTCGTAAAAACACTGAAATTCTTGTGTGTTTAACTCCATTACTTTGGTGTTTGGGGTCAGCGAGTTCCTCGATTTTTGTTGGGCTATGCGGCTTGCGACACTGTTTTAATTGGGAAGTATGTATCACAAAATAACGTTAGTACGTTTTCCTTTTGGAAAACTTCACGAGATTGAAAATTCTCAGCAATTTATGCTTAAGAGCGTTTACGCCGTACGGCATTTCATACAAACTTTCAAGCCCTTATTTTTCGAAATTAATGAACCGATTTTAATGAAACTTCATACGTTTAAGCAGGATACAAAGACCTAAAAAGTTAGTAGAGAACATTTTCGAAATGTCTTTTTTAAAAAAAGATAACTGGAAATCTGTTTCTATGGTAAATTAAAAATCGGTCTAATTTGGCTGTAACACAATTTTTTCGAAAATGTTCTCTACTAACTTTTTACCGACTTCAAAAAAAAGGAGGTTGTCAATTCGATACGTATGTATGTAATATTATTGGAATTGCATTATATTCACATATGACAATCTATTAGGGCTTCCAAACAAATATACAAAATTTTATAGACGTATGTATGTATGTATGTATGTTTGTCCACGCATATATCCGTAACTATTAATCGGATCGTGACCATTCTTTCTTTATTGGCTTACATTTACTTCAACTTAGGGAACAGTGCAAGTTTCATCAAAATCGATTCAGTAATTTTCAAGATATGGACTAAGACGTGAAAGTGTGACGGCCTGGCTTATTGATACGAGCTACGGGTGTAGTGTCAAAGCGAAAACATCTCAAAACCTTGGTCAAATTCTAGTGCAACAACTAAAAATTACCAAATAATAAAAAGTAATTTAAAAAAATTAAACCGACTTCAAAAAGAAATGAACTCAAAATTATGAAATAACTTTAATTTCGGAAGCCGGTGGCAAAAAACTAAAACTAAAATACAGATCCCAAGACACCGACTTCCGAAATTAAAGTTATTTCATAATTTTGAGTTCATTTCTTTTTGAAGTCGGTTTAATTTTTACCGACTTCAAAAAAAGGAGGTTATCAATTCGATACGTATGTATGTAATATTATTGGAATTGCATTATATTCACATATGACAATCTACTAAGGCTTCCAAACAAATATACAAAATTTCATAGACGTATGTATGTATGTTTGTCCACGCATTTCTCAGCAACTATTAATCGGATCGTGACCAATTTTTTTGTATTAGCTTACATTTACTTCAACTTAAGGAACAGTGTAAGTTTCATCAAAATCGGTTCAGTAATTTTCAAGATATGGACTAATACGTGTAAGTGTGACGGCCTGGCGTATTGATACGAGCTACGGGTGTAGTGTCAAAGGGAAAACATCTCAAAACCTTGGTCAAATTCTAGTGCAAAAACTAAAAATTACGAAATAAAAAGTAATTTAAAAAAATTAAACCGACTTCAAAAAGAAATCAACTCAAAATTATGAAATAACGTTAATTTCGGAAGTCGGTGGCAAAAAACTAAAATACAGATCCCAAGACACCGACTTCCGAAATTAAAGTTATTTCATAATTTTAAGTTGTTTTCTTTTTGAAGTCGGTTTAATTTTTTTAAATTACTTTTTATTTTAAATTACTTTTTATTAGACCTTTGTATCCTGCTTATGTGTATGAAGTTTCATTAAAATCGGTTCATTCATTTCGTAAAACAAGCGCTTGAAAGTTTGTATGAAATGCCGTTCGGCGTAAACGCTCTTAATGAATTATGTAGGTGTTAATTTATTAGGTGTATTCGTTCACTTCTGATTAATAACGGGTGACAGCTTTTGATATTTAACAGTAAACACATTATTATGTAAAGTGGGTATAAGATACTTTTTATAATTCCACTTTTGGATTGAAAACCTCAACTTTATGGTGTATCGATTTAAAAGAACATTTTTATTACATTTTTACAGCTTTGCACAGAATACATATTTACTGACTGAAAGCGATCATCCAATGTTTTATCTAGATATGAGAAGAAGAACAAGCAGGGGATCGAGGAGGGGGAGGGGGTGGAGGGGGGTTCAGGGAATCAGACCGGAATAACTCGTATCGCAATTTTCAAGAAAGTCCCAAAGAATATTTGAAGGGGTGCATATAAATTAATTGTATACAAGGTGGCAGGTACATCCTCGTGCAAACTGTAACCATGAATTCCGCAAGTGGTTCTAGACCTCCTGGTTTATAAATTTTAGCTCGATTTAAAAAAAAAAAACAAGATAGAAAAGTACAATAGATACCTACGCGGACAACATGGCAGGAACCACTATGTATTTTTTTCTTCTACATATAAACATAAGCAAAATCTTTCCCTGCTTACTTTTTTGATATCCACCTTGGAATTCCACCGTCACTTTAATAGCAGCTTTTATACTAGGATCATGAATTATTTACGTTGGCGGAGTCAATAAAATTGCCGTACTTAATTCAAGTTGGGTAGTCTTTAATTTGTTCGATACTTTTTTACCAGATGTAATAGAGTCACGAGCAAAAGTTTAAAGGCAATATACCTACCTACACTTAGTGAAATTCAAAAGTAATTTCGTTCAAATTATCATTTTTTTTACAGATTATTAAGTGTCTCTACTTAACAATCATTTTAATTTTATGCTTTGTGTAAATATTTCACAATTGCAATCAACTCGTTAACCAATAACCGTTTTTTATTTCGCAAAAGCTTAGATGTCCTAAAAAGGTCCGATACCGTCATTAATGCGACTGTAAAATGACAGCTGGTGTTTGACATTCCAGTGTGCAGTGTCGAAAAAAAGACGGTGTTTTGGAGTTTTTTTGAGCGTCCATCATCATCATTCTCCTGCCCTTATCCCAATTTATTTGGGGTCGGCGCAACATGTTTTTTGAGCATCCATATGGACATCAGGAATGAGGAGATCTGCAGGAGAACCAAGGTATCGACATAGCCCGAAGAATTGCCAAACTGAAGTGGCAGTGGGCAGGGCACATTGCTCGCAGAATAGATGGCCGATGGAGCCGAAAGGTTCTGGAGTGGCGACCGCGTACCGGAAGACGTAGCGTTGGAAGGCCTCCCTCAAGGTGGACCGACGACCCTCCTGAAGGCCGCAGGAACCCGTTGGATGCGAGAAGCACAGAACCGGTCGAAGTGGAGGTGCTTGGGGGAGGCCTAAGTCCAGCAGTGGACGTCTTTCGGCTAAAATGATGATGATTGTACGAGCACGCTCGACAATTTAATGCTGACGCTCGCGATCACATTTACTTACGTTTATACATTATTGCATGTACATTACTGTAATTAATTTAGTTCAATAAAGCTGCTTGGTGAATACACACGTCGGTGTTTTCTTCCACATTACACATAAGAATTCCCGGCACACATCGCACCTAAGCACACTCCACATATTTTTGGGTCCTTCGAGACTACAAGTGAAGTGTGAGAGAAGGTGTCTTCATCAATAGCGAATCGGCTCGGCTGGCCTCCCAGAAGCGGGTCTCACCAGTCAAGTTGAGAAGTCGCACATATTGGTGATGAGCATCTGCTCACGCGGAACTAACAGAACCAGTGGACACACAACTCCACAACATACTCTTCTATCAGTGACAGTGATTACAACAGACAACTAGTTTCTTCAACACATCTACTACAACGGAAGGGCTACTACAACGTCAACAAATCATTGCTGAAGCTGTACAGAAGGTTTCTACAAACATCATGAAAGATTCTGCAATTCGGAAAACTGCCGATTACACAAGAAAACGGCTAGTGACTCTTGAAGAATTGTGGGATGAGTTCGACAATAATCACAAAAAACTTACAGTGCTATGTGATAACAAACACGAGTACTTTCAGTCTGGTGCTTACCTCTCCGTGAAAGAGCTCTACACAGCTACATGTGCTCTGCTGATGGACATAACACAGACCGAAGCCATGGCTAAACAAGGTACAAGTAGTCAAGGCCAAGGTGACGAACAACACAATGTCAGCACGGAAGAGAAAGGTATGTTGTCCAAAACTGATGAACTGATTAATCAGCAACGAACAAACTTTCGAGCTCTTTCAAGAGTCGTAAGAGGTATTGACATTAACACTATCTCTGAAAAATGGGAACTACAAGACAAACTGCAGATTATACAGGCGCGCTGGAAAACTATTGACGATCTACATTGGCAAATAGATAATGTACTAATCGGCACAGAAGTAGATTATGAACAGGAGTACGCGGAGCATGAAAATATTTACGAAGCCATCAAGAGACAACTCAACCAAAAACTGAGCCATACATCTCACCAACAACAAACTATGCCGAAATTGGAGATTCCGGCATTTAATGGCAACTATGCTCAATGGCCAACTTTCATGGATCTCTACTCTGAAGCCATCCACAACAATCCCGTGCTGAGCAAGACTCAAAAAATGCAGCACCTCAAGGGCAAACTGAAAAGTGAGGCAGAGCGTCTAGTGCAGCATCTGAACATCACAGCACACAGACACATAAGAATTCCCGGCACACATCGCACATGATCAATCACATCGATGATGATGATGGACGTCTGTTATTTTTGCGACACGTTGTAAGACGGCACCGCTTTTTCAGGAAACCCAAGCTTATGTACGTGTGTATATATTCTTGCTAGTAAGTGTATTAAGTAGGTACTACAGTGTGCTGTGGTGGTCACGGTTGCCTGCAACTAATTAATATTAAGTACTTCCCTGCGACGATTAATTAGTGGTGCTAGGAAGACTGTGCTGACCGTGCAATTTTATATTCGCCTAAGTGGTGGGTAAATTAAAACAGTAGCATATATTAAAAAAGAAAAGAAAATTAAGATACTCTAAATTAATATTTCCCATAATTGACTATGGTGATGTGTGTTACTATAACCTGAATGCAGATCTCCTCAATAAACTTGACCGTGTGTTCAATAACTACCAATCCATACCAAACTTTCAATCTTCATACTAACGAAAATTTAAATTTTGGTATGAATGGATGGATTTTGGTTTTGGTATGGTCATACTTATGTATCCGAGCACCGGCTGCTTTTAAAATGGTTACCCATTCGCCAGCGCAGAGAGTTGAGGGCTCTGTCTACGTTGTTCTCTATTCTCGACAAACCCACTGCTCCTTCACATATCTTCCCAAATTCAATATTTATGCTCTCGTCCATGCTAAAAATCTACGTTTCATCAACAGTCGTCTTCTAAGATGTCCATCTCACCGTTCTGGCATTCAATTGTCTTTCCTTGTCCAGGCGGTCTTTTTTTGGAATGCGTTCCCTCCCAGTTGGTTATCATTTAAATTGAAGGCACGTGATCGTATCCGTCATGTTGGCCGTAGCATCCCAGCGGTCATTTGTTGCGTTCGATTTCTCCTCTACCGATATTTTTTTCTCCTGACAGTTCATTTTGTTTAGATATATGTATGTGTCTATCTATGTATTTTTTGTATTTTATAGTCATTTCCTAGCTATTTATCCCGTATGTTGCACCTGCCATGTTTTGTCTCTGCATTAAGCCCGCCTTTGCACAGTATTTTTTTACTTGTGCATAAAGTTTTATTAAATAAACACTCCTCTGTGAAACGTAAATAATACGGTGCTGTACTGGTCGGTCTATAATATACCTCAGAGAGCAGCGACCTAACAGCAACCTTAATGTAACGAGAATAAAGATCACAATGATTGTGACAGACTTGTCAGTGGCAGCAACCCAACATCAACAATATTAGAATGAGAATTAAGGTCACTGTGATTTGGACAGTGATGCAAAATCAGAGGTAAAATAACTGTGACAGGTTTTACTTTTATAAAAAAATACCTACTAACAAAATTAATAAGGTTAAGTAGGTACATTAAGGAATTTTTGCTTACTATTAAAATTGTGTATTTAAATAAAAACATACATCATAACAAAGAATATAATTCATTACTGTTTTGAACATAGTAAAAAGCCAACCTAGTCGTTTATTAAAGTAAATACAAATACTAAATTTTCAGCATGGCCGTGACCTGAAAAGACAGAAATATCCTAAATTCGTTATAAACTTGTTCCACAATTTTATAATTTGTTGTCAGCCAGGTTAAGTATACTTTTTGTTTGCAAACCAGCCTTGCAACGATGATAGTTATTCTTTATGTAACCGCTGAAGCCTTGTCTTGTCTCACGTGAACGGATCTAATGGAAAACTGCCAAGTCCTCAGCTTAGATAATATTTATTTGCTTGATTTATTGGGTTATGGCGTACTAAGCTAAATGGTGGAAGCTCTTTCTATCAACAAGATAAAATCGAAATGACTTTAATTTAGTACCGAATGCGATATTCATTTCAAGGTTCCAAGGCAACACAAACATTGGAGCAAGCAAAGAAGATACTATCCTTTTTTCTATAGGAAAATCTGATTAATCTAATCGAGACTTTGCAATGGCATGGCCAATGATGAGAGCTATAAGCCCAGCAGTTTTCTTGTTACAGTATTATCTTATGTAGAAACAGGCGTAATTTGTGCGTCCCTAAAGCCCACCTCTAATATTGAGGAGCTAAATTGTCAGATCCCAGAAACGGCTGTAACAATAATTCATATCATAACATACATTATCAGCCTATAATGTTCCCACTGCTGGGACACAGGCCTCCTCTCGGTGAGAGGGAGTGGGCCGTAATCCACCACACGGGCCCAGTGCGGGTTGGTAGATGTCACATGTCTTAAAATTTTTGGTTCTAGGACATGTCGGTTCCTCACGATGTTTTCCTTCACGGTTTTGAGAGCAGTGGTGATGAAATAATTTACACAAAGTAAAGCGCCTGTCTGGGTTCGAACCTACGACCTACAACTCGTAAGTCGCGGCCGTTACTACTGGGCCACCTCTGCTCATAACATACATTTTACCAAATCAACAATTTCACACAAGCCAAAAATTCTTCAGTTTAAACCACGTGCACTTCATTGAACCCGTTTTTACGTACTCCTCAGTTCCACGGTTCCACCTACCAAATACAAATGAATGTGTTCTAAATTCCGGGTTTTTGGACAACTCGTTATAATAATACTTTTCTAGCTATTATAAAATTAATGCACTATGCTAGTTGTAAGGAAATTGTAAATGGAATGAATACAAAGAAATAACCTACTTACACACTAAAGAACCGTTTTCAATTAGGATTTCTTTGCCAAAACATTGACTAAAATGCTATTAGATAGGGTTTTTTTTTTCTAACTTTGGAATGTCCAAAGGTTTTCGTGCCAAGGAACTGGTGTAATGTCTAGAGCAACAATCAAATCAAAAGTTAGTCGTGTTTCAAATAAATCAATCATGGCGAAAGTCATGCGTAATAATTGTGTTATGTATGAGGTGGCGGTTTCTTTAATTTGTGGAAAGTTAGTCTGGAAAAGTAAGACTGCAGTCCAGTCAAATATGACTCATATCCTGTGGAAAAAAGTTAATCATTTTCGTGGTAATCAAAGTTGGACGAGTCATCAAGTAAATCCAATTTTCCACTGAAGTACCAGAAAGTACAAACACTTTTATTAGAGTGACCAATGAAAGTGTTTGTATCAAAGGGACAATTCCTGTAATTTTATGAACTTTCACAGTCTGAATTCACCCCGCTTGTCAATGTCAAAAACTTCAAAAATGTAGGGAAATTAGAGTTTTTTTGGCAGATTGATATAGTGTACGTTCTTAAAATTACGACAATTGCCCCTCTGGGGGCCTAAAAAGGCCACTTTGGCAGAATCATAAACGTATTTTGCTGTTTTTCGTTGCAAGAGATTGGGATTGGATTTGGATTGGTATTTAAGCACAGACAATAAAAAAATAACTGAAAAATCCTTCCCAATGGGATTTGATACGATTAACTTAACAGTTAACTGTCTATTATGATTTATAATGATTTGATGAATTCCTTTTATGATTCTGCAAAAGTGGCCAAAGGCCACTTTGGCAGAATCATAAACGTATTTTGCTGTTTTTCGTTGCAAGAGATTGGGATTGGATTTGGATTGGTATTTAAGCACAGACAATAAAAAAATAACTGAAAAATCCTTCCCAATGGGATTTGATACGATTAACTTAACAGTTAACTGTCTATTATGATTTATAATGATTTGATGAATTCCTTTTATGATTCTGCAAAAGTGGCCTTTTTAGGCCCCCTGATGTCTTTAACCAACTTACTCAGCACTCAAACACTCTTGTCAACCATAGTTAAGCCTCCAAAATATCAAATAATTGAAATGAGAAATGATTTTATTTCTGTTAAGTTTGTACAAACACAATCATATTTAAAAAAACTAATTGAGGTCTCTTTTACATTCTGGAAAAAAGACACAGTTCTTTTCATTGCGTAAAACTAATTATCCAAGGGGAAGGAGGCAACAGTTATTTTACAAATACGTAAATAGGGCAATCCAAACAACTTCTATCATAAAGTCACGTGATCCAACAATATCAATTTGATGTTATAGGTTCATTGACTTTTCTGTGCGTTATAGTTACAGTTAGTCATCCTTTGAAGAAAAATATGTCTGTCTGCTCCATTAGACATGTATTTATCTGAAAGGTTTTTTTTAATAAGTTTCTACTAGTGAATGATGGACGCTTCTATGTCTTTGGTAACCATGGCATATATGATAGCAGAAATGTTCGTCGCTGGGACGCAGGTCTCCTCTCTGTGGGAAGGAATGGGCCACCATGCGGGCCCAGTGTGGGTTGGTAGATGTCATATGTCTTCGAATGTTTGATCCTAAGACATGATATTATACATAGTATGAAACAAAGTCGCTTTTGGAAAATGTCTGTGTGACCGCTTGATCTTCCAACCTACATAATGGTTTAGATGCTGTTTTAAACATAAGTCAGAGTATTTATTTTGGAAAGTTTCAATTAATCTGCCAAGTCGTTTCCCAACTGTGCTGTCGGTTCCAGTCTAACCGAATGCTGCGTACCAGTATTTTACATGGAGCGACTACCTATCTGATCGAAAAGTTTGTGTATACAATATTAACATTTATCTTAGACTAGCTGCGCCCCGCGGTTTCACCCGTGTAAATGTCGATCCCATGGGAATATCGTTATAAAAAGCAGCCTATAATTATGTTAATCCAGGGTGTCGGCTACCTCCATACTTGTGCTACTAGTATTTTTCTTTATTCATAGTTTTAAATTGTAAGTTAAATTCATTTTAAGACCACACTATCGCATTGGGTTACCTGTAGTCATAGTGGTAGGGAGATTTTAATAAATAAATAAATAAAATTTTATAAAAATTGGTCCAGCCGTTTGAGCGTGAAGAAGTAACAAACATAAATATACTCACACACAACTCACGCCTTTATAATATTAGTGTGATATCGCACAGAAATTACGATTTTAGCAAGAGCGGGTCACCAGTTTTTAATAAATAATACTGTTCACGTTAAAACTGTAAACGCATGCTACTGACATCAACTAGCCCTCACCTTAGCTAGTTGCCTGGTCGTTAGCTGCTATAAACGGCCATATAATCTACATACTGTATAGGTGTGGCTCCAGCTTAACTATAGGTCATATCTAGGCCTAGCCTATATGCATGAAACCGGCGAATTTTTCAATTATGTTAAAGTTATGGAACTGACTAAGCAAGTCAAGGACTTCGCAAGGGCGGGACAGCAAGAGACGTCAAGAGTTTCAAACTTGTTGGAAAAATTGTAAACTAGAATATTCGGTGGCTATGCCTGTGTAGAATAAGTTGAACTTAGTAGCACATAGAACTTCTATAATATAAACTGATAGGTGTTTATATATTCTAAAATGCCTATGTTCATAAATCATTTATTGAAACTTGGTTGAGAATCATGACTTTTTAAACGTTAAAGTTACATGAGGCAGTCCCTCGAAACGCCCGCCCTTCACCATTTCCAAGTATTTTAGCTGAGAAGCTCAAGAAGTGGCAACGAACAAACTCCCGCGCAGCACATCTGTCTGTAAAGTTTAAATAACAACTTACATGATTTTCTAGTATTGTCTAACGTGTTTTTAGACTGTCCACAGTGAAACTAAGCTACAAAATATATAAATATTTGACTCTAATTAAAAAATTAATAAAAAGTTCTGGCCATTTCTATCTTGGTTTCAGCCATCTATTCCGTCTCGAAAAAATATCTACTTCGATCTTCATTTGTTTATTTATTAAAAAACTGTTTTAATACCTTTGTTACTTCTCGCCTGTTAGAGCAAGACTTTTTGTTGTCAACTCTGTAAACCTTGTGAAGTTTCAAATCAGCAGCGTTAAAGCTCTCAGATTGTTCAGTAAACTTGTTCCAAACGAAGCGTCAAATACCGATGTGGTGACGTCGTTGATGTCTTTCTGACTAGCAAAGTGATGGGTCGATGTGTCGGGTAGCGTGTCGGTATCAGCCGCGCGTCGAACCTTATTAATGTTACTGGCTCATTTTTCTACTAGGTGTTCCTTTTTTGTTTTTTGGTAGTTTTATTAGGGTATCCAACCACCAATATAGTGCACATTATGGTTGTGTTATATTTTCTTAAACTATTCTTGGTTAAAACTATTATAAAAGTCACTGGAAAATTACAAATTCTTAAGTAATTTTTCAAATGGTTTCTGCACCTTTTAAAGCCCTGGTTGGTTTCTTTGATGGGTTCGTTATTTTAACATGACTGTAGTCACCCACCCAATTTTTTTTTTTACTAATATTTTACAGGTTTTTTTTTTTTGCTAATTATGGTAAGTAAAAGTCACTGGAAAATTACAAAATTCTTAGATTATTTTTCAAATAGTTGCTATGACTTTAGTATTGAGTAGTATATGAATTTAGTAGAGTATGTATACTTACTGTTGATGCGTTTGATTCTTCAACGAAAAGTTGACCTTGAAAAACTGTAAAATAATCGAGTAACCGTTTTCAGTTGTAGCAGTGATGATAAATGATAAGTATTTATTTCAATAAGTAGTTTTATACAAACACTTTTACATGACAATGATATTGAAAAAAAAACTATATATAATTGAATTTCCTGAGAACACAATAGCTAATACAGATTACATTTTACGAACATTCTATACTACTTACTCATGCGAAGATTAATTTGGTAGTCACAGCGATACTTTCAAAAGTTCAAATTTCACATGAATTTAGTTTGACCATTGACCCTAAATGACAATCCAACCCCCTCAAAATGACGCATCATTCTGACTAACTTTTACGGTCAAACAGTCCCCTAGAATTACACAAGGTTTAGTCACAGCGTGGGTGGCGGCACCGGGCACAACCGTACCACCGGATGTGAGCAAGCAGGTTAATATGATGAGTATTAATCGACTGAAAGCCTTCAATCACCGGATATTGCGAACTACAGGAAGTTCCTATGAAAAGCGAATCGACCTGAATTTCAGGATATCAGGAAATTGGATAGCTTCTGATTAATGTTTGTGGTACTTTTTTGCGACGTTAGTTCAAACTAACCCAAGGTAGTAAAATGTTTACTTAAATAGGTTTATGGGACACGGAAATTTCACTCTCTTGCTGTGCATATGAAATAGGCTTTTAAGGCTTTCTTCTTTCAGTAAAATCGAGGTGTTAAATTAGCACATGGTAAACAAACTTATTTAAATAAAGTAGGTACTTGAGCCGTTGCGCTGACCTAACTTCAGTCTGAAGATAGACTATCACTATTCCCCCAGCAGTGGGAACATTATAAGTTGATTATGGCTAATCAGCTTATAATGTTCGGCACTGCTGGGACACAGGCCTCCTCTCGTCGAGAGTGTTATAATCTACCAAGCGGTCCAGTACAAGATGGTAAATATCTCATGTCTGCGAATTTTCGGTTCTAGGACATGCCGGTTACTTCACTATGGATGTCTTCCTCCACGATTTTGAGAGCAGTCAGTGGTGTTGAAATAAATTACACAAAGAAAATCGCTTGCCTGGGTTCGAACCCACGACCTACAACTCGTAAGTCGGGGGCGTTGCCGCTGGGCCACCACTGCTCCCCATCTGACGTGCTTTATAAAAATTATATTAGTTTATTATAGAAATGGAATTTGGATACCCTAATCACAACTATTTTTATACTTTCTGGAAATTACCTACATCATAAACGTTAACAACGAACCTTTTAATGTCCGGTACTAAATAGATCAGCGCAGTAATATAGACATAACAGTATAGTGACGTCATCACTAAGTTTCGCGTGCTTTCCAACTCATAGGCCGAAAGTTACCCGTTCGTAAAGCAATAAATTATTACAAAGTACACGATTAAAGATCTAACCGAATGGAAACAGAAATCGGAAAGAGTGAAAATTATTTTAAAGGAAAATTCAGGAATAATCATATGTCCATCTACATATTTCAGAGATCTAATATTCTTTTTAAGGTTGTCAATTTATGTATTTCCGTTTAATTATTCAAATATATACATATATATGTATGTATTATAAAATAAAGTAATTTTTCGTGTCTGTATGTAAAATACAAAATAGTTTATTTCTTTAACAAGCTTTGTACTACATAGCTACTGATAGAAGTGTCCTTTTAAGCAATTAAATGCCTTTATTAGGACACTCCGCTCTTCCTCAACATAACGTGTGTGACCGCTTAGATCTTCTAAACCACACAATAGATTTTGATGCGGTTTTACCTTCATTTAGAGCACTTATTCTGGAAGATTTATTTACATGAATATTCGAATAAGAATTAGCGGCTGCACAAATCTTAATGCGCCAAAACCACTATTGAACTATTTAAATTATTTCGGAATGCTAACAAATATCACACTAATATTATAAAGGCGAAAGTTTGTGAGTGTGTGTGGGGGTGTGTTTATATGTTTGTTACTTCTTCACGTTCAATTGGCTGGACCAATTTTGATAAAAATATTTATGGAGGTAGCCTAGCCGACACCCTGCTACTTTTTATCCCGATATTCCCAGGGGATTGACACTTATGCGGGTGAAACCGCGGGGCGCAGCTAGTCTAAAATATGTTTACCAGAAAAACATATTAAACAATTCAAACAAATCACTTCAATTACATGAAATAAAACACGTAAAAATTTCGAAATAGCTTTCATACAATGTGCCCTTAATTACATAAACCATTACTAGACGAACACGCCTTAGATAATACATGGTGCAAAATTTAAGGTGTGTGAAATACCGCGAAGTTATTCATACATAGGAGTAACTACTAACTCGTAATTAGACACACCCTGTACTATAAAGATAAATGGTAAAGAATGCGTATGTTTTTAAGGTACTTATAAAAAAAGTTTTAAGAACATACTACATAATTATAAGGAAAGGCTTTGAAGGTCCGTGGAATACCTACCTATGCGCCATTTTGTTTTTTTTTTTCAAAATGGCGTCCACGCTTGAAGCTTATACAACGTTATTTTTATTTTATGCGAAACCTAAATATAGTTTGTTCAGAATAAGTAACTGAATCGATTCTAATAATTTTTACCCCATGTTATATTTTGTCCCAAAAATATTTAAAACAGGTTAAAAGTTGGACACCGAGCGACACTAAATAAATTATCCAATCTTCATACAACTGTCAAAGAATGACTTCGTTGGTAGTCAATTTGCTTTACAATTATTTTCCCTGACTTTATTAGGTACATATTTCGTTGTAATATTGTTAAATCTCGTCACTTATATGGTACTTGCGTATTGCTTGCGAAAACTACTTCAGTAATTACTAAAGGTTTAAGAAGCACCCAATTTTTTGCGTAGATACAGACGCCAGCACATCAAGCTACCCGAAACTGTAAAATTTTCCCGGTCAACTTTGAACCTTATGCTTTAGCAATAAAGTTAAAAATCTATTAAAGAAATTTGACAGATTGAAATTTTACAGATTTGTGCTTGCCGCATTGGGTCCACGCCGTGTTGAGTTTTTAACATACGAGTATATAAAGCGTTATGTATCGTGGACATACCTACAGAAAGGTATGCATAAAATAAATAAAAAAAACCGTAAATAACGTTTACCTGCATGCTACACATCATTAAATTACTTTAGACATGTTACACCAATATGATTAACGTTAAATTATAAAATATTTAACAAAAAGCATTGCAGTCCAATTAAGTTAGTTAAACTAAGCTAAGCTAGATGCAGACAGCGAATAAATTTATGTTGTGCCTACTTGATGTAAATTACTATAATTTAATCTAATTTACATAAACTATTTCACCTTAGTGTAACCTCAACTTTCGCGAACATTTATCAAGCACATTTGTTTTAGCATTAAATAACGACAAGCCAATTACTTTAGCTTTTAGAATGATTTAACTTTTAACCTACCTAAGCTTAGTTAAACGATCTTAAAAAATATACAAGACGTGACAAACACATCGAAATACGTATCAAAAGTCATTTGACCATTGATATGATTTAGATCTGTGTTTTTAGGGTTCCGTACCTCAAAAGGAAAAAAACGGAACCCTTATAGAATCACTTTGTTGTCCGTCTGTCTGTCTGTCAAGACCCTTTATCTCGGGAACGAGTGGAAGTATCAAGTTGAAATTAAAACCATATACTGTGCAAAAATCAAACTTCTAAATTAACGTAAAGAAAAGATACGGCCGTTTACGCCTCAAAAAACGTATATTTCGACATTATCAAGGGAATAAAAATTTATAGGGTAGGTACTTCCTGTTGACCTAGAATCATGAAATTTGGCAAGAAGCAGTGTCATGTAGCACAAAGTAAAGGAAAAAATCTGAAAGCCGTAAATTTGTAATTACATACCTACACATTTGTACGGAACCTTCATTGCGAGAGTCCGACTCGCACTTGACCGGTTATTTTTATATATGAACGATTGCTATTCGGCGAAAATAGACGTGATCATAGATGTTCTGTTTATTATTGGTTCAAAACTACGATACGTGCATCAGCTACACAAATTGTAGTATAGCGGCGTAGATCGTGCAGTTTCTTGCCGACTCTTCTCCATAGGTAAACGACCAATTGAGACCGTGCACCTTGCTTCTGACGTTTCATAAGTGCCCATATATTTGATTTGACCCATCTGTGTGTAACCAAAGATAAAAAACGTCTGCACCTTTTTATATTTGTGTTCAGTAATAGTAGGTACTTAGGAAAAAGATTAGACAATTTTAAGACAACATTTTCTTATACCGGAGCGGGAAAAAATCACAGTCCGGTCGAAAACTCCCACTGCATGCACAGAGTCTAGACAGAGAGAGATCTAGCAAAAAAAAGGTTCTACGTTTTCAAGTCAAAGGAAAAACCAAGAAAAAACATACCTTCTCAGCGCCACCTGCGATTAAATATTGGTAGAGTTTTTCATTCATTTCTTCATATCGGCAGTAGATGCCGCCCGAAGCAATAAACAAGTAAAGCGTGACCAAACAAAAATAATCTCAATAAAAATTAAATGCAAATGACTTAGCAATATTTTGTTTGAAAATGTTAGCAAAAGTTCCAATTGCGTTTTTATGGAAAGAAAAATTGGAAAAGTTTCCCGGAAATTTATCAAATTCGGATAAAAATTTTAGAGCAGTGGTGGCCAAGTGGTAACGGCCGCGACTTACGAGTTGTAGGCCGTAGGTTCGAACCCAGACAGGCGCTTTACTTTGTGTAAATTATTTCATCACCACTGCTCTCAAAACGGTGAAGGAAAACATCGTGAGGAAACCGGCATGTCCTAGAACCAAAAATTCGAAGACATGTGACATCTGCCAATCCGCACTGGGCCCGCGTGGTGGATTACGGCCTACTCCCTCTCACCGAGAGGAGGCCTGTGTCCCAGCAGTGGGAACATTATAGGCTGATTATGGTATGATAAAAATTAGACGTCCTTTTTTCAATGGGGTTGTTGTATGAACTTACCATTTGGGCGGGACAACGTCTGACGGGTCAGCTAGTACAATATAAAAATTACTAGTTAATATTTCGAGTAGAAACGACTTCTGTTATAACATTACGATGTTAG
Source organism: Oligia fasciuncula (assembly GCA_963082905.1). Classification (NCBI taxonomy): domain Eukaryota; kingdom Metazoa; phylum Arthropoda; class Insecta; order Lepidoptera; family Noctuidae; genus Oligia; species Oligia fasciuncula. Next base: position 4,843,850 of record OY720395.1, on the reverse strand, counting down.
AATCCGCTCTCGACTCTGCTAGGAACAATTTAAAAACTATATGCATTGAATATTCTGCGTTTTACTTCAAAACATTTACTGGCACGTTCTTCTTCAGAATATATTTAGATGCAGCGACGAACCAACGACATACCTAATACCTATAAAACCCCATGAACACGATGCAAGTTTCTTGCCTGCAGCATACAATAAAATTGAAGCAACGAATGACTTGCACCGTCTACACATTGTTAAGACTTTTGAAGTGCAAACTTCTATATGCGCGTTGAGCATTTGAGATGGGACAAAACCATTGAGCTCGCGTCACTGTTACCGTAAGCGACATCGCGCATGTTTTGTTTATAAGACGATTAAAAAAATACCCGCTTCGGATGTGTTCGGCTGTCCTCGGGATGTAGGTACTCGGTTTTAATGTATATCCGATATGTCAGTGAGTGATGGCAAAGTATTCTGTTTGTGTTTTGTTTTTACTTCTGTCGGTACTCCCGGAGTGCCACTGTTTTTTTTATTGTTGCTTTAACTTATGGTGTACCACACGCAATCAAACTGCACCGTGTGAATCAGGGTCAATCTCTGCCCATGGGCAAGGCCACAAGGAAAACAATGACGTATTAAAAATACATAATAAAGTGACGGCAAAAGAATAATGAGGAACACGAAGTGCAAGTTTACGATAACAGTAATTTTGTAACAGATCATTAAGGTAATTATAACGGGTCACGCTTGTGCACCTTACTAATCACTTCTTGGGGGGTTGTCTTACCCCTATGACTGCCAATCCAGCTATGAAAAGTCATAAGTCATAAGCGGTAGTCGAAATAAAATAAAACCTTAAGAAACACCAGTTATTGAATGAACGTTACAAACACAAGCTCGCTGGTCGAATTCAGAAAAGCCCTTTCCTATACATATATCTTGAGGATAAAACACACTATGTCCACCTATTAAATGTCATTACCGACTCCGACTCGGCTGGGCAGCGTTCGGGAAGCTACGCAATATCTTCTCGTCTCACATACCGCAGTGTCTCAAGACGAAAGTCTTTTATCAGTGCGTGTTGCCAGTGATGACTTATGGCACTGAAACGTGGTCGCTCACAATGGGCCTTATAAGAAGGCTAAAAGTCACCCAAAGGGCAATGGAGAGGGCTTTGCTTGGAGATTCCCTGCGTGATCGAATCAGGAATGAGGATATTCGCAGGAGAACCAAGGTAACCGACATAGCGCGAAGAATTGCCAAACTGAAGTGGCAGTGGGCAGGGCACATTGCTTGCAGAACAGGTGGCCGATGGGGCCGAAAGGTTCTGGAGTGGCGACCGCGTACCGGAAGACGTAGCGTTGGAAGGCCTCCCACAAGGTGGACCGACGACCTTGTGAAGGCCGCAGGAACCCGTTGGATGCGAGAAGCACAGAACCGGTCGAAGTGGAGGTGCTTGGGGGAGGCCTATGTCCAGCAGTGGACGTTTTTCGGCTGAAATGATGAAATGTCATTACGGAGCTAAGATAGACCGGATCTACACCAGAGACGTTATCATCTGGCTAGCCTTTTCCCAACTATGTTGAGGTCGGCTTCCAACTGATTCTATCTGCTTTGGGCTTTACATAGAATCTGATAAAGGTATAAAATTTCGAAAAACTTTACATTAAGTACTCCAATTTTTTGACGTCACCTAAGCGTATGCACGGCTATGCCATTGGTACGCACGGCTACACATTAATACATAACCAGTATAAGCTGACTTCTGATTGTACGAAAAACCTATACAGAGTTATTGGTAAAAGATTAACAACCTCTTATGAGGTCATTGTACTCATCATTATGAACAACTTTTACTATGGGACCAAACCTAAAATCGCGAAAAAAAAAATCAGCTGTTCCCTACATTGTGACGAGTTATACGAACATAAATGTAGGGAACAGCTGTGTAGTACTTCGGTGACCCGTGTGTACTTCTAATACCGCATTTAATAGAAAACATTTTATGATAATAAAACAAAAACATAATTAATAAATATAAATTATTATTTTGTAATAGAGTCAAAAATCAATGCTATAGTGGTCATTCAAACAAAGAAAAAATTAGTTTTTTTGTAATTAATCCTACCAAGGGGATTAAGATATTACGTGCTTAACAACATTAAAACCTCTTTTCTTTCCTTAATCTGTTTGAGTAATGTCACTGGCACTTTTTTGTTTTATGTTCAAATATTTCATTTGTTTTGTAAAATAAAAAACAAAAGCCACACGCTTTTCAGATTTGCGTCCTTCTCCGTATTTTAATGTAGGTATATTTAACTCGCGTTTAGATTAATTTAATTGAAAACGTAAGAATCCTCGCAAAAACGGTTATATTTTCATATTGTGTTGTGAATGATTCGTATTTCTAGCAAACAAACGGAACAACAAAATGAGAAAAACAAAAATGAATTCTACAAGAAGCTCACTTATGAAAACAGGTAAAGTTAAATGTCTTTAATAGAACACAAACAAAACTCTTTTGCACCTGAAAAAACTACAAGACAAGAAACCAAGTTAGTTCTTGCCTATCTCAAAGATTGAATAGGTACCCAAACAAAAGAACTATAATTCTTATTGCTGTAGCGCTGTAGCACTTTATTCTAAGCGTTTAGCGGCGCAATCTTCTATGAATTGCACCACGCCCAAGAAAGGCTTGACTATTTATCGGCACGAAGCAAAACTTTCAAGAGACCTTAACGGACAATTATCCCTGAAGTCTTCACAGTAATCGTGATTTATAACGACTTTAATACGTACAGTTCGCTTCACAAATAAGGTCCCCCCCTTGGTATTGACATCAAACCTATTTAAGTTTTTCGTAATGTAACGTAAGTGGCGTGTTGGTCTAATGGTTAACACTGCGGCTTGGCGATGCGGTGGTCACGAGTTCAAATCCGCGGATGAGAAGATTTCTTTTTCCTTTATTTTATTTATTTACCCTTTTTTTTAGTTTCTTTATTAGGTGATTTTCGTTAATTATTATTTAAGAAACCAAATGGAGGTTTGTAATAAAAGCTAGGCATTTTGATAAACAATATTCATTTATTTTTCTAATTACATTTCTAGGACTTCATGGAATCCACTTCCAGGTTGAGTATACAGTTTTCTATCTGTGTTAAATTGGGGTTATTTACTTAGAATATTAACTAAACACAAAATAGATACCCTGGATGAGGTTTAGAACGTTTAACATTAGATAAAGGTTCGTTTATATATATATTTATAGAAACATAACGACAATAATATTTATTTATTTAAAGTTGTGAAAACAGTTTTTTTTTTATATTTACTTATCGGAAAAAAACCTTTAAAAAAAAAGAAATTTTGTCTTTGTGTCTGTGAATTACAGAGGAAGAATCAACATGCTAAACTATAATAGTATAGCAATATACATCTTTCTCTTTTATCACATTTTCTAATAACCCTTATTTAACACAACATTAGAAAAATATGTGAGGTCAGATGGTGCATCGTTAATACATTACAAGACTACTTGTAAACCAGATTATCTGGATTGATAATAATTATAAAGGTTGTTTGTTTTTGATTAACTACGAGATAATGATCCCACAAATTTTGGGTATTATTAACACTTGCTCATATATGTTCCAACGCAATTTTATCCGATACGTTACACAATCAATCTGCCGAGTAAATTGCCTTATAATAACGGAGAGGATGTCACAGTCTATCACTTCTTGAAGTTTTGAAGGGTGCCACTAAATGAGCTTTCACAATATTACGTTGTCGCTCCATTTGTATTTTCTCTGGCCTTGGCGATCACATTTCACATCACCCGTCGCTTGATACCTTTGTATCCATCTACGAACTGTTTTTCTCTGCAATGAAAATAATAATATTAGAAATACATAAAAACATCCAACTAGTAAGTAATAATGCAACATTATTGCAACAATAAATAGGTAATATGTGGAAGTATAACATAAATCTTACCGTTATGCCCATAACTCGTGCTATTTTCTTTATGCTTTGTTCCTGTTCCCAGATAACAACAATTTTAGCCTTCAAAAAAGTTGTTAATCAAACCATACCATCGGTTAATAGAATCAACTGGTCAAAAACTTAATAAATTTGATAATATTACGACGAAGATAATTACACACAAGCGAATCGGCACGAAAACGAAACCATTTAAAAAATAATTATACCCTCAATCACAGTTTACTAAATAAAGCGAAGAAGTATTCTAAATTCAACCTTAACTCGCAGTTCATACAGCAGTTAAGTTTCTGAAGTAAAATGACGGTAGTGCAACAATCGGAATCAACACATTATATTCAACCAAACAAGAAATCTATGCTAATTTCAACCTTATCTTTTAGTTAATTGAGGAGTTAATGCGTATTGCATTTTGTAAAACTAAGGTATTAAATATAAAACGAAAGTTGAAATTTAAACCTTATTATCTAGAAGATTAGACCGTTAATAACCTTGTTCGTTATAAGGAGTAATACTATTCCAATTTTCGTTAAGGTTGACAACTGAGCCAATAGCCTAGTAGTATAAGACACGGTCTCGATGATCGGCTGGCGCCTGGTGATGCGGGTTCGTATCTTAATCGCACGCAAAGTGTCTTTTTGTAAGTTATTCTTGGTATACGGTTCGGCCAGAAGGAAGCCGAAAAAATACCTTAAAGAATTATTAAAAACTTGAATGAAACTTGCAAATAATATCTGATTCGGACCGTTGGATGCGCTCGGGCAGAGATTGGTGCGGCGGCGGGGGAGGGAGCTGCTCAAGGCTCACGTGACGCGCCAGCGCCGCCGCGCCGCCGCCCGCCGCGTCGCTCGAGCGACGAGCGACGGCGGGCCTGAGCGTGCTCGGGCGATAGTCTTTAAGTCTTGGGGGGGTTCCATTTCTCTGACGCTGACTGTACATAATAGGGCACATTTTAAAGTGGCTTTAATAAGTTTCAATTATCGCTGTTTTTAATGAATGGTTTGTATTAAGTTCAAGGGTGTTTGCAAACTGACACCTTCGTTATTTATTTAATTCGTTATGCGGTCAGCGGGTTGGGTAAATTTATGCAGTCCGCAGTTTAGCTGGCTGTTTGCAGTTGTTGCATTTAACAACCGGTTGTTACTATGTAGTGCTAATTGCTGTGAAAATGCATTGCTGTGGGTGGCGAACTGGCTGCTGTTGCGTGTCGTGTATTCAAGTAGGTACCTACTTGCAGATATTATGAATGCAATCTAACTGTAATATTACCTACCTGTCTCATGTCTTTGACCTTTAATGGGACTTCCTTTTCTACCCGACTGACTGTGTGACAGCAAAGATAGAGTCATATTTTTCAAGAGATCTATATCCTTTTTGTATTTGTATCATAGGTGTGTTAGTATCGTCGTAACGGCCGAATGAGTTTTAACAAGTGAGGTGATCATCATCTCGTCTAGGTCCTGCGATGGTTTTAGGCAAGGTTTTGTTTGTATACAATCAAAATGACGGATATTTTAAAATGTATTTTCCACTCAAGATCATATTCCACTACAGGGACACATTCTATTGTACCTAATAACCATTTGTATTTAGGTATCACCCACAGTCTCCCACAGTATAATTTAATTATGTATTCTTCTTGATCTTTTGATGCACTTATATAATGTGGTGAGAAATAAAGCATTATCTTACCTTATTACATTTTAGTTTAAAAAAAAATGAGTGAATGTACAAAGCGGTCTTCTGAAATGTAAGTTGGCCGCGCTATCATCCATCGCTTCCTACCAGGCGAGACCGAGGTCGAGCTAGCTCATTTCGCTATAAAAAAAGCTCTTTACTGACAAATATTTTAACTTTGTAGATATGTGTATATTTTATGTAATTTTTTTGTATTATTTTTCTTTGTTTCTTTTTTCTCCTAACTACTCATGTTGTTGCCTATCTCGTGCCTACACTACAGACGTAGTATGAATATTACCCTTTGTTTGGTTCCAGGCGACGGGCATGACACCGCTGATGTACGCAGTGAAGGACAACCGAACATCTTTCGTGGAGCGGCTCATTGAACTTGGCTCCGATGTCGGCGCCAGGAATAATGTGAGTCATAATATTTTAAGCACCTGATTCACGATAGACTAATTGTATTTGAAGTGATTCTCTTGAAGTAACTCGTCAAGAACACTGACCTGTATTATACAAGTACCTTGTATGATAGAGGTCAGTGGTCAAGAAGGAAAGGGCACCCATAAAGGACATGTCGACTGTTAGCATAACATAATTTTACGGCTGTAATTCTCGAAGGGTTGAGCAAAAGTGTACCTACAAGAATTTTTTTTTTTTTTTTATAGAATAAAAAAAAAGATTTGTTGTTCCATACATTTTGACCGCGTAGGTATTACACTTTTCTATGAAACCGTTGATTTTGAACGTTGAAACTGACGAATAATTTGTACGCCTGGTTGGTCGCCTAGAATCATATCATGCTGAATTCATGGTTACAGTTTGTGCACTGGTTAAATTTTGTTGCTGTATAGTTCACCTACATTTGGCCAGCTACTGCCCTTTTTTGTGGTTTATTGCCGTTATTTAGTGAGCCTATTGCCATCAACTGGGTACAAATCCTGACTCCGGGCTGTTACTGAGAAATACTAAGACTATTACTGCACTATGGAACAATACGGGTTTTCCACAGGGGACGAGGTGCTTGTAAGGATCTAGGTACTTTATTTAATAAGTCATACTTTGGTAGTTTATCTATACAACTCTAAGGTCACAATCATGATTTTGACGCCGTGCACCACGATTGTTGATTTCGTACTTCCTGAATTTATTGGCACGTACGTTTAAAATCATTGCCCCCGAAATAACAATCTATAGCATTTAACACCGTTGACAAAGATATAGGTGCAATAAATAATTAACAGCATGTAGGTATGCGTCTTGAAACAAAGCAAACTGGAACGAAGGGGGTAATTTCCTATAAGGCGTGCCAAGCTGCCGCCGAAAGGGCTTGCATCCACATAGAGCGATGATATTTTAATTGTAGCTGTGATGAACGTATAATTTTTTAGGAATACCTAAGTGCGCTCAGTTAGGTTTAGATCTCTCTCTAGGTTATGTTTAGGTATAATACAGGATAAACCCAAATCCAGGCTCCGGGCTGTTACTGAGAAATGTCTGTTGTAAAAACTCAAAAACACTTAAAGAAGTATAAGGAACCGGGTATAAAGTTCACTCATCCTCCATAGAAAAGGGGGCATCCTACGTCCCGACGGTAACCTGACCTTGAGTGAAATCAGGACCACCATGCTTTGATTGCGACCGGAATCAAAACGAGGCAGTGCTTTTTTTTCAGAAAAACAAATGAGCTTACCACCACCAGCAGTGCTATTCTGTAAAAATCTCACCGTGAAAACTTAGGTGAAGTGAGCGTGGAGTGAGCTGTCAATAGTGTCAATTACTAGCAAAAACAAACTCACTTCACCTAAGTTTTCACGGTGAGATTTTTACAGAATCGACCGGCAGTAGCACCTGCGGTGCTATTCTATAAAAATCTCACCGTGAAAACTTAGGTGAAGTGAGCGTGGAGTGAGCTGTCAATAGTGTCAATTCCGAGCAAAAACAAACTCACTTCACCTAAGTTTTCACGGTGAGATTTTTACAGAATCGACCGGCTGCACCCAAATTGCATATCACGCTATCAGTCTCAATCTGAATAATTTTGAAGGATATTCTGGATATTGCTAATCCATTGCTTCATATGTTCGAAAAATGCGACCACTCAATAAAGTAAATGACGCAATGGATGTTGTTGAACTGTCAAAATGAAATTTTATTCATCCATTGATAGGGTGTTACGCAATTACCCCGCTGTCCTACGAAAACATGTAAAAGTAACTTCAAGTTCCAACCAACTAAAATCTGACTCGCTTGCAGTAGGCCCCACGACTAATACTGCTAACTTATACCTCGGGTTTCATGCCTACCGTCACAGATTGCCTGATAACACCCTCCACAGGCAATTTATGCTCATAACCTGTAATAGGTCAGCACTCAAGCTCGGACCGGGTAATAAGAAAATGCATTATGGACTAGCTAGTCTAATGTTTACAGAATATGAACAGAAAATGTCTGTAGTGGGCTACATAAATTGGCGCTTCTCAACGTTCTTGCATTCATTTCAATAATATGTTTACATAATCAGCCTATAATATTCCCACTGCTGGGATACAGGCCACCTCTCTTTTGAGAGGGAGTGGGCCGTAATCCACCACGAGGGCCCAATGCTGGTTGGTAGATGTCACATATCTTCCAACTTTTGGTTATAGGACATTTCGGTTTCTTCACGATGTTTTTTTTTCAACGTTTTGAGAGCAGCTATGATGAAATAAATTACACCAAGAAACGCGCCTGACTGGGTTTGAACCCAAGACATACAACTCATAAGTCGGGGTCGTTACTACTGGGCCACCATTGCTCAGCTTGTTTAAAGATTTCAGTAACCATTTACTGTTTTTTTATTAAATTCAACATTCTTAATCTTCCACGTTACGTTTTTGACGTGACAACGTCTTAAATTAGGTTGCGACTGGGAGTCACTTATGAAAAAGTGTAACGCTCGGTAACGTTACGATGAGTCACCGAACGAGAGAGAGGCCCGCCGAATGCCTTGCGTCTCTCTCCCACTCAACTATGATCGGATGATCGGTCGTTGTCACGTAAAATCTTCGCCCGTAAAACCGACTTTACAGGCAACCATTTTTTCTTCTTTAATTTGTCTCTACCTGCCGGTCGATTCTGTAAAAATCTCACCGTGAAAATTTAGGTGAAATGAGTTGGTTTTTGCTAGGAATTACACTATTGACAGCTCTCTCCACGCTCACTTCACCTAAGTTTTCACGGTGAGATTTTTACAGAATAGCACCGCTGTTTTTATAACCTGTGATCGACCGGCTGTTCTTACATGTAGATTAAAATATTCTTTAACACTTTTTGTTACCAACATTACAACCGAATAACAGTCTCCACAGTAAACAAACATTTCATGTCCTAAAACTTGCACAAGGCCTATAACTTTTATCTTTTAATTAAGTCTACAAAATGAGCTAGATTTCCTTTCTTTAGATTTATATCGTTACTTGAAAACTTACAAATCGAGTTTATTTTTCCGCATTGATGGCTGCATGCCTATAACTACGATAAGCGAAAGTAAATTACTTCTTGGACTTTATGGTCTATTTTTATTTTCTTGCTGTTCGGTTGGCCTCAAAATATGATTTAGATACTTACCAACAGCTTTTGCGCTCACTCACAAGAGCCAATTCATATTGTATAGTAATGATTAAAGGCACATTATCTCGGTAATACTGTAAAAATCTCACCGTGAAAAATTGGGTGAAGTGAGCTATCATACTACCTCATGCTAGGGATTGACACTATTAGAAAGCTCATTTCCAGCTCACTTCACCTAAGTTTTCACTAGTTTTTTACAGAAAAGATCGGCAGGCTAATAAACACAGTAACTGCCTAATTATATACCTAATAAGTATTTCATGATTCGTTAGCCCTAGTGTAATAACTATAAAAACTGTTACAATATTGTGGTTTCTTAGTAAAGCTCACCAGCTTCACTGAATGCTTTCTATGTAAGGTTGACTGACCTGTAATATAAACTAAAAAAATAATATAAATATAAACTGTTGTGTGGTATATGTACACAGTGTTCTTAATGTTTAGCAATCTCGTGTTGAAAACGATTGTACTTAGCTAAGCCTACACAAAAATAAATAAAACAATGTAAGTAGCAACATAAACTTATATTAATTAAGACGTGCTGCAGGAATGTTGCCTGTAAATCACAGGATTGCTTACGTCAGGTACGCGTCATTGTACGTCAAGAACGTTTGTATTTACGAGACTAATAAGTATGACTTTTATTTGATAAAAAAATAAAACAACCCAGTTAAAAAATCCTAGAAAAGCTACTCAAAAATGAAAATAATTTTAGTTTCGGTATGAGGTCTTAAAGTTGGCTTTGTTTTTTACACAGTTAAATCACAATATTTCATGATTATGAAATATTGCAGAGAAATCGGTGTACATACACGAAAAAAATACTATCTCGCCGAATGCTCTTTTTTTAAGTCAAATATGCTACCCGTTTCGATGACGCCTTCTCAGGCATGAAATATCCTTTCTACCGTTTCTAATGAACCATTAACCGGTTGAAGTGGCTCGGGTGGATCTACGTTCATACGGCATACGAAGGATTAAGCAGGCCCAATAGACTCATCAGGTATGAGTCAATATGCCGTGACATTAGAGCAACAAATGGCGCGAGGTGACCACTAGTACCGCTAGTGCCATGTCAGCACGCAACCAACGAATTCCACGAGCCTACACACTACGCAATTTACTCACTTCACGCTTTACTCTCATTTCATCACGTCACCAATGACGTCACTTTCCTTGGTGATTTTCTGTGATTGTTATTTATGATCTTCCAAAGATATAGCATGGCTATTGGATATGGCATCCACAATTAAAATCACTCACTATGTCAAGAAGATTGGAAGAAGATTCGTTATATGTGTTCCGTTTCTGTTGTACGATCATTTACTATGTTAGTCGCAAACTTCATATCTTGTGAATACTTCTGTCTCCGATAAAGAGAAACGAAACGCTGTCAAATTATTTTTCTTCTCATACTACTCCAACATGTGACATCGACCAACCCGCACATGGGCCACGTGGCCCCAGATCGGAGGCATGTGTCCCAGCAGTGCGAATATTATAGGCTGAACACTTGTCATACAAATACAGCAACAATTCAGTTTGACAAAACGGCCTGTGTCTGTTCTGTACTTAGCTTGATCCCTACCAAACCCACGATGCTCTCAATCCACGACTGCCTAGTGCGACTACCCTATGCAATATTTAATATCATCAGTGCAGTGGCAACCTTGTTCCAAGCACTACCGAGTTTAGACCTTTTCCATTTTGTGCCATGCTTCCTTGGTCTCTGGGAGGCTCATCCAGATCCTTTGTAGATCATCCAAAAATCTGGCTAGGCTGTACGTAGGTACTATAATTGTCTTCCAATTCTCTGAAATACTCGTATAATCGTACAGAACAAAATGTAAGCAATAATTAAAGTTCTATACGTAGCGAACATACAGTTTGCGTACATATTGATTAAGTAAGCTAATGTCTTAGCAGGACCTGTACTTGAGCGCACGCGATCTATCAGCAAACACACTAACATGTATGCATACATATGTAATTATGTATGGACATATTTACTACGCATGGGAATGTAGGGAAAATTGTGCCTACATAATGTATGTAAAGTAATTTGGTGACACCGTTAGTGGAGACCGCTTGCTTAGCTCAAGGACACAGATTTGATCGCAAAATTAAAACTAATCTACATAAGCTCCTTGTGTACTTTTAAAAGAAATCAGCATTAAATCAACTTACATTCCATGCCTAAAGTACCTATATCTTCTTGTACATGACGACAACATTAAATGAGTATAATATCAAAATACTTAAGTTATAATAAAAATGAATATTCAATTTTTATAATACAATATAGGTAAATACAGTTTCAAAATATAGCGTACCCTATTTGTGTAGACGGGAAAAAAATAGGCGTAGCAAATACAGCACACGTCGTAGCAGCGTAGCAGTTTCCGTAGTCTATGCTACGCCGTAGATGCGCTGCGCTACAAACATGCTTGCGGCAATTATTCTAAGTTCTTATAGTTTTCATAACTTTTGCAAATGAAGCAATTCTTAGAAAACCGCTCGATTTCCCCACAAGCTAGTATTTATGGTCGCAGTAATACCACGCCGGGGAACTAACCCTGAATTTTAAAACATATTTCTATGGCGTCTACGTTTTTATTTCATTTTTTGCCAATAAAGGCTATTCAGGGCTAATGTTGTCGATCTAGATTCGTACCAGGCCGTCTGTCGTTAGAAATAAAAATCTTATTAAAAAAAATCCGCCAGAATTATGTACCTACAGTAATATGGACGTAATAAGGTAATATTTTTGCTTAATCTTTTATTTTTCGTAATAATAAATATGATTAATATGAAAGTATCGTCGGGGCTTCAATGAAACGACGAACTCAGTCTCTACTTCGATTTTAATATCAAGAACGGCAAAGGTACGAACTTCTAAAACAAGCGGGTTTTACTTCTTGTTCAATGTTTGGAGCATAGATGGCGGTACCTGTACCTACTATTGAGTATTTGGCATAGGTACTACACATTTTTTTTTCTTTCTTTTCTGGCCGGATTGATTCGGCACAGCCGGGTGGCAAAATATATATTCGATTTTGCCGCCACAACCCTTTCACTAAAAGATGCAATAAAATAATTCGGTTTATGTACAAAATATATCTACATACTTATTGTTTACACTTCACGTGACCAAAGGGCTGAGTTATTCTTTGGCCAAAGAATTAGGATTGCTATTCAATGTGGTAATGCTACCAGTCCTGGGCACGTTTCGACGCCTAAGTGTCTATTTGTATTTATATTTATTTGTATAATTTAGTTACAGTTAGTAATTTAGTACCTAGTGCAAATAGTTATTTATTGTTAAAATGTATAGTTATGTTATACTTGTCGATACTGCCCGCTGTTCTAGTTGTTGTAAGCACAGCTACTGTAATCCATGGTTATATTCCCGGGTCGGAAAAATTGTTATTGGGGAAATTCTCCGTAACAGCTCGGAGTCGATTTATGCCTGGTTAAAGGAAGGTAAGGTAAGGCTTGTCGTTTTTTGAGATCCTATATAATAATAATAACAAGCTCGCTAGCATGTAATACATGGGAGACTTGAAAATAACTGACGATTATGGGTGTACTTCAGGTACTCTGCCTAACCTTTCGGGAAAAACGGGTGTGATATCGTGTATGTATGTATCCCGTATACTCTATATACCTTATACCTGTAGGGTATACAAGCGTGTTGCAATAGTAAGATGGAATGTCGTGTTGTTTTACATCTTCCCAGGACAACTACAATGTGCTCCACATATCAGCCATGTACTCCAGAGAGGACATCGTCAAACTACTGCTGTCCAAGAGAGGGGTCGATCCATTCGCCACTGGAGGGGTGAGATTTTAAAAAAGAAAAAAAAAAAAGAACGAAAGAGAATCTCGAAATGCTTGCCGTAGTCTTTTAAAAATATCAATTATAAAGAGCATTTTCTGACAGAAGAAGTGAAAAGATTGGATATTTATGAAAACCACCCAAATTCAATTATTCTTTTCAGTTAGATTATTAAATAATTAGAGCATAATATTTTGATAGTTCCTTGGTTTATAAAAATCATGGTCTTGGGATATTGATATATTTCGCAATGTAAAAATAATTTACTATGGCAGGCAAAAGTTGTTCTCAATTTGCATAACACTGGTCATTAAAGTATTTGCTAGCCTACCATAATTTATTAAGTAAATATGAATAATTTATGAAACTTATGAAAATTTCATTGAAACTTTTAACGGTGATTATTTCTCATCATAATGTGTGTGAAATCCGATTATCATTTCCTACCTTATTCCAGTTTGGTTTTATACTATGCAAACGAAAGAAAACATAAAACAAAAAATTCAGGTCTGCAATTAACTTTGATTCCCTTTTAACTTGAAAAAAACACATAAAGACTGCATTTAGCTCACAGGCCCAACTACCTAGGTTTATTAATTGTTGTTTTACATAGCGTGTTGATTACAGAGCCGGCAACAAACTGCCGTGCATTTGGTAGCTAGCAGACAGACCGGCACAGCCACCAGCATACTTAGAGCACTGCTTGCTGCCGCCGGGAAGGACATCAGACTGAGAGTTGATGGGGTAAGCAGTATAGTAACTAATGTTAGTCAATTTTCCCAAAGTAATAGATACAAGACGCGAATATTCAAGACTTAGTCGACTTAGTCGGAACGAGAACCATGAAGAATCACGGTACGAAAATAATGCTCATTCTAAAGTTTATTCATCTTCGCAGAAAGTTCATTTACTGTCTGTCGTTAGTACATCGACCGATGCCTACCTCTACCGATACCTACCTATACCTGGCAAATACATAAATGCAAATTGGAAATAGTAAAACTAAACGACCGATGCGAATCGTGTACAATAAATCTTAAGCTTTATAGCGCTGTTATTAGAGTTATGATTTGTAAATACAAGAGTAGTGAACGGGCGTAGATGCAGCGTCGCGGCGTCGTCGCAGGCATCGCGTGTAGCCGCGCGCCTGGCACCGCCATCCGCCTGATTCAGGAACTACCCACGAAAACACCCTAAAACACAACCTGTAAACAAAAGTCTACGTTTGCACTGTAAGCTGAATTAACTCAATGCCTACCAACTAATAAAACTTTCGAACTTATCGTGCCATCGTTTGACGCAACACGCAAAAAAAATCCGACAGTCACTAATTATAACTAAATTCAAACGGTACGCGGTGTCGCGCGCCGCGTACCGCGTGCCTGCTCGGGACTGACGTGCTAAGGACATCCCGATAGCAGGAACGAGCCACCGTGTACGAATAGAAACTAGCTAATTATCCGTCGAGCTTTAGCCGCCGAGTAAACGTCACAGCGCGAATTTACAATGCAAATTACCCGCTGAATATTAGTTACAACGTCAGCGCTGAAATTCAAAATTACTAATTTTAATACTATACGTCTCAGTCGGTCCTTCGTCACGACTAGAGGAAGGCAGCTTTGCCATGGCCTCCGACGTTCGTTCGTGTAGCTAGTACCTAACACTCATGGAGGATCAAGTACGTATCACTGGCTCTGAGCGTGACGGACGAAACTTAGTACATCGGAAATCGTGGCAATTTCGAATGCATCGGTATTCAGTGAGAAGCACGATAGACGATCGATTATACATTATTGTCTAGTCGACTGCGAAGACTGCGATGCTCATAAATCGGTTGATATTGTCTGTGGTGTCACGGTTTGGAAGCGATTCGTGCAGTTGCACCGCGGTTTGCTGGGCGCGAGTTGTCTGTGGTGGCAGCGCATGGATTGGTCGGAGCGGGCGCTGAGCGGGCGCGATGAGCGACCGGGATGCCGCCAGTGCCAGCCGCGGCCGGCCGCGCAGCCCGCCTGCCAACCAGCAGACAAAGGACCTACAAAAACTCGAGATCAGTTTCATAGA
Source organism: Oligia fasciuncula (assembly GCA_963082905.1). Lineage (NCBI taxonomy): Eukaryota > Metazoa > Arthropoda > Insecta > Lepidoptera > Noctuidae > Oligia > Oligia fasciuncula. The sequence goes on along the minus strand of OY720395.1, from coordinate 4,828,681 downwards.
GCTCAACAAGGAGCGCGCCAGACAGAAAGAATGGAAAAAGCTAATTCGCGACATGGTGTTTTCCCAGAGGGGGAAGATCCCGCTGCTGCTGGCAGTGGAGGCAGGCAACCAGAGCATGGTGCGAGAGCTGCTGAGCGCGCAGACCGCCGAGCAACTCAAGGTATGTGCCGCCCCTGTGTGTCGCACACAGCATGACACGCGTCGTCATATAGTGTAGGCTGTGTAATGTTATGCAACTGCACACGAGATTATCTTATGAATTATTCAATACTTAAAATTCTTGTAACAGTTTTTATTTTGCATTGTGTGAAAGTTTACTCACAGCTTTTTTGTAAATAAATTAACTTACGTGAAGCTTTAAATAGTAGGTTTGCTATGTGAATACTTTGTGCGGTTTATTCTTCTTGTATTTAAAAAGTTTTCCAATTCTCTCATAATATGCCTAACAAGTAATTAGGTGTACTTATCAAAAGCGTTTCGTCGCCTCTTCCATTCTCGTTTATATGTAAAAAGAAAGCTATAAGTGTGTATTTTAGTGTTGATAAATAGCGTACTATAATTTTAACGTAATTCTATTATATACCTAAAATATAAAGTATTGATGACGAAACGCCCCACTTTTCCATCAACCATCGCTTTTGCCACCATCATGACCCTGGGTCCTCACCAAAAAGATCGTTTGAGTTCATGTGTTCGGAAAACCGGAAGACGCCCTCTGACATAACCAAGAAGGCGACGATCGCAAATTCGCGCGAAAGATGTTTTTGGCTAGCACGCAGGGTATCGCTTCGCCACCCATTGACCAGAGTGACACGGATACTAATCCCAGTAGTTTAACAACCCGTGTGCCACCCAGGCGAGCACCCCCGCGGGGGACACGGCCCTGCACCTGGCGGCGCGGCGGCGCGACGTGGACATGGCGCGCATCCTGGTGGACTATGGCGCCGCTGTGGACGCCGTCAATGGCGCTGGTCAGACCTCCCTGCATATCGCGGCCGCGGAAGGTGACGAGCCGCTCGTCAAGTACTTCTATGGAGTCAGAGCGAATGCTGCGATTGCTGATAATGAAGGTGAGCTTATTTATACTGATGTTTGTTACATCTTACAAGTTCAAAACATTTAATTTAACATGGCACTTATGAAGCGTAAGAAGCTAGGTGCACGATTCCAATTAGTCGTTCCCTATGGAGATCAGCCGGCAAAGAACCGCGGTTAGTTTCTTCAGGAACGGACGTTTTAGTAAATGCATCTTAAAAGTATTCTTTTTGTCGTGTATGTTGTCTTAACTAATTATTCTATACTCTCTCGACATTATTAAACATAATTTTTGCCATATCTTCTTGCGCATCAAAAATCTTGTTCGTTCCTTCCTATATCTAAGCTTTTCAATTTCTGAAGGACAATGCGAAAGTTGTAGCACCCTCAAGCCTTCTTAGCGTGTCGATGGCAATCTAGATTCGGTCAGCCCAGAAATCCCCACTAAACCACTGCCTACTCTGATGATTCTTCCATGTCTCTTCCAGACCGGACACCAATGCATTTAGCAGCAGAAAACGGCCACGCAGCGATCATCGAGCTTCTGGCAGACAAGTTCAAGGCTTCCATCTTCGAGAGGACCAAGGATGGCAGCACACTGATGCACATAGCATCGCTCAACGGACATGCGGACTGTGCCATGATGCTTTTCAAGAAGGGAGTCTACCTACATATGCCTAATAAGGTACAGCTTTATAGATATACTTTTTTTTTTGCCGGTGGGAAATCATCAAATTAAGGAAGGGAGTGTCAGACTCTTACTGACAAAACCCACCGTGTACCTTCCTTAGTCCTTTATGTTCCGGGCCAGCGGTAACCCTTTTGGACAATCCCGCTGATTTATAGAAATACTGACTGCTGAAAACTGCCTTTCCACCAGAGATTTTGCGAGATAGCTAAACGGTGAAGCTGAGCTAAAAAACTATATTTTGTGACCTGTTTATACCACAGTAAAGTGGTTTGTCGAAGCGGATAGAAGATGCGCGTATGTAAAAAATTTTGCTTCGTTGAACCATTTTCCGGCAAAGCTAAGCCAAGCTACGCTGTGATAATCAAACGGCCGTGGTAGTTCATATTATATAGAGTGGTGAGTATGGCTGGGCATGTGTGACTGTGTGACTGTGTGACTAGGCGGCCTAAAAAGGCCACTTTGGCAGAATCATAAAAGGATAACATCATGAATCATAATGGACTGTTAAGTTAACTGTTAAGTTAATCGTATCAAATCCCACATTGGTGAAGAATTTTTCAGTTATTTTTTTTTCTCTGTGTTAAAATGCCAATCAATCCAATCCAAATCCAATCCCAATCTCTTTGATTATACCTACGTAGTGCAGCGAAAAAAAGAAAAACACGGACTGCAATATTGCAGATTTATGTCAGCGCCATCTCTTGACCGATAGTGGAACTAATGTAACTTTTGTTGATGATTTCTGAAAAAGTGTGCTATTTAGAGACTTTGTTTTATTTTCCTATAATCTTTACATAAACTTCTATCACATAGAGTAATTTCAGATGTTTGTCTTTGCAAACTTCGGAGATAAGGCCCCCCTTAAAAAAAATACCGTTCCCCCGAACGGTATTTTTTTTTACATTTTTCATCAAAAGTCGAAAAATATGGGGCCTAAAAAAAAATGTTTGAGAATGTGCAAACTGCGCTCTTTCATATGATACCCCACATGCCCTAGTATCCCCACTTCGAGTTGTTCAGACCCTGTTGCAAAAAATATACATAATATTATTATTTCTTTCTTATTTGCAAAATAGTTGGGCAAACGTCATCTAAAACTATTCCAAATTTAAAGTTGATAGCATTAGTATTTCTTGAGATATCCAGCTGTGACAGACAGACAGACAGACTTAGTCTCACCATAAGGGTTCCGTTTTTACCATTTTGGTACGGAACCCTAAAAATGATCAGCCAACAACAATGATAATTAGGATTAGTTGACAATACTATCGTAGGTAGACCTATACCTAGGCTTCCAGTTTTCTTTGTTTCAAGCTAGCATTGAATTGTATTGCAGCTACGTGAACAATATTAATAGAACTCATGGATTATTTCACTATTACCTACAGTTTATAATATCAAAGACATTGCTAATATTTATTCAGCTTTAGAAGCGAAGGATAAGTGTTATAGCATTATGTAACCTATTAATGTTTTTTTACAACAGAAATAATAATTTGAATATATAATTTCTTATGTGGTCCTTGATTCTATAAGTAGGCTTTTGAGACATGCAGGCCGCTTTTCAAAAAACTAGGAGTACTTACTCTTGTATCTATGTACTTAATGGAAATTGCGATGTTAATAGAAACCAATTACATTTATTTGTTGACAGTAATAAACACCGTAAATATATTTCAAGAGACCCTACGAAATTGGAAATTCATACTTCTTGTAGAAGCGCCATTACATAAAAAGAATAAATAGGCGAGATGTGTAAAGCTCTACTTTATTGTAACACCAATTGTACCATATCTCTGGCGAAATAAATGATTATGATTATTATTATGATTATTCTAAAACACTAGACTACCTGTTTCTATGTAGGTATAGCTGTGCCTACGAGTCAGCTTGGGTGGACAATTTTCAAAAAACAAAGTATAAAAATCACGGAAATCAGAAAATTGTTTATTATTATTATCCATTTATATCAGGCATCAAGGCCTATATAAAACACATACAATACAATATTAATATAACTTAACAATATTATAAATACATACAACATTATAATTACACTTAAAAACTAACGCACGCGATAAGTGTCTGCGTCGTGTTTCGCTGCCTGGTGTCATGTAGCCGGACACGAAACGGGCGGTACACAACACCCTTCGGCCAGAACTCTTCCTTGAGGAACTTCTCAAGCTGATGTGTCGGAACACCATGAACGACTTGAAGTTCGTGTTGTGACGCGACTCCAATTTCTCGACCCTCAAAGTCCAGTTGGTCTTCACACGCATAGTCAGTCACGCAGTCTAGACACGTACAGCTATGGACCCATAAACGCACTAACTACAAACGAATAAGCAAACAAGGAATGTTGCGTTTTATATTGTTAGGATACTATTGGACATGCCTTACCAATAACGTATTATTCCAAAACCCCGAATACCCAAAAATAAATCACCCAGAAACATAAAAGATACCAATAAGTAATGATCATAAAGTAATTAACAAAATCAAAGTAGCATAACTTCCCGCATTTCCGTGACACTGTCTTCATTGTACTGGTGTTCCATAGGTACTCCTTGCGCACGAAACTACCATAAGACGTTGCGTGTTTAATTTCATCGTAGTGCATTCGTAATTAAATATATTTCACATTGTTCAACCTTAGCCTTATTTCGAAGCTAAGGAGAAGCTTTACATACAAATTGTAATTTTACAGTGTTATACTATAGTGGATGATAATAAAAGAGGTCTGATTTTGACTGAACATATCTAAAAATGCCTCTCTTTCTCTCTTAGATTTAATATGCAAAATTGGTATTTTTGTCGATAATCAAACTTTTTTTTATTCTTGATAGATATTCAAAAAAACTGCAGCTACGCCGTAGCGTATCCTGCATTTGGACGTCCTATAAAAAAGTTCTATGAATTAAAAACAAAAAATCGTCTTTAATAACGTCTTTACTCTCTTGGTAACTGTTTCTGAATAGCAAAAAAATCGTCAGTATTGAAGAATGACTTGCTGTTTAATCGCTTTTTATTAGAGCCGTACATTTTGACCAAGATGTCAGGTTTATAGTGTCAGGGGCTTAGCTTTACATTAGATCTGATAACTTTTTAATGAACAGTGAAAGCTATATTTAAGTCTTGTGGCAACCTGCTTTACATGAAGTATTTTTGGTGGGTTTATTTATTACGAGCTCTCATTTATGATCTCTCATTAGATGACTGCGGTTAGTTCAGCTGGACGTCTGTCCCCCCATAGACAAAATCCCTAGCTAAGACAATGCAGGTGCAGTTACTACAATACTATTATTTGTGTTTAATTTTACACATACAAAACATTATATTCTACAAATACTAGATCAGCCTTCCAGAAATGTTTATCTTCCTTATCATCACTATAAGGTTAAAATTCAAACATCGCGCTCACCAACCTTGCTTGAATTAAAATATATTTACCTAGCATGTCATTATCTACTTAGTTACATGTGACATGTCCGGATTTCCTCTTCAGGTTGCGTATAAAGGTCAGTATACATGGTGCCTACACGTGCCGGATGTAAAACTAAGGGCGACCTTTGTACGCAGTGATAAAAGTAGGAAAATGTAACGCATAAATATGAAAGCATTTCTACATATTAATTTACATTGTACTTCAAATTATAGTGCTTTGTCATTTATTCATCATTTGTTTTTGTCGTTCAAATATTTAAACAAGTGTAAGTAAAAGAAAAGGAATAAAATTTGAATGTGTAAGCAATGCAACACCATTGTTTATAAAATCCGTACCTCTACCGGCGTAAAAGCGAAAGGATCACGATGTAGATTATGACCAAGCGCTCAAATGATTATCAAAGAATGTTTGATGAAGAAGTATCGTAATCATCATCTTCGTGCCCTTCATCTTCAGCATCATCATATCAGCCGAAAGACGTCCACTGCTGGACATACCTAGGCCTCCCCCAAGCATCTCTACTTCGACCGGTTCTGTGCTTCTCGCATCCAACGGATTCCTCCAGCTTTCACAAGGTCGTCGGATCACCTTGTGCTTTGTGTGCACCTTTTATTAGCATATTGACTCGAAAGTAGAATTATTAACACTAACATAATATGATACTACCATATATCACACCTTATGTTTATAGGATGGTGCTCGCAGTATCCACACGGCAGCGCGGTACGGGCACGTCGGGATTATCAACACACTGCTACAGAAGGGCGAAAGCGTCGACGTCACCACCAACGTATGTTCTTATAATCTTGGTTTCTTTTATGCTTCATCTTAAGCTTTATCATGTCCGTATCGTTGACAGATTGTGTGATTTGTCATTTTACAAACGGCACCTTCCGTTTGCAAACGCTTGCTACTTTGAAATGCCGAAGACAACCGCTGCAACCAATCCTATTGTTTAAATGTGGCGGTGTTTGGTAATAGTTTCCTATTGATAAACATCGCCAAATTGAACATGAAAAAGAAATATGGGCTACTATTATTTACAAGACTGGCAAAATGTTTGGCGATTGCAGTATGTTTTTAGCGCAACTCAAATTGTATTAAAAAATATTCAACCACCAGCTAACATAATTTTTTGTCATTAACGATAATATCGACTGAGATAGTGTATTTAATAACGATTATGTTTTACGTAAACCGTAATTACAAAGAAACATGAAGTTTGCAGGACCAGCCTTTGCAGGAGTACGATTTCCGAAATTGTGTTTACAGGATAATTACACAGCATTACACATAGCTGTAGAATCGTGTAAGCCTGCTGTCGTAGAGACCCTGCTGGGGTACGGAGCTGATGTCCACGTGAGGGGTGGCAGACAAAGGGAAACTGCGTTACATATCGCTGCCAGGATACCTGATGGTAAGCACAATACTACGTTATTAATTGGTCAATTAATGGCTGAAATTGTCAGTAAATCTGTAACCTAGCTTATACGGAAGTAACGTTCAATTTGTACCCCATAAATTCACACGGAGCAGACCATTAGCTGGCATATCGAGGAACCATTTCAGGCAGTCTGGGTGAATAAACTAGAAGATGAACCGCATCATCAAGATGCCGATACTTTAGAAACCACATTACCTGTTCTTGTAGATATATGCGAAACGGATATATACATATTTATTCCAGGTGACAAATGTGCGCTGATGCTGTTAAAGTCAGGAGCAGGTCCTAACAAAGCGACTGAAGACGGTCAGACCCCAGTACATGTGGCTGCCAAGTACGGCAACCTCGCCACACTTGTACTACTTCTCGAAGACGGAGGAGACCCGCTAAGGAAAACCAAGGTAGGAAGAGTTTATACTAAAGCTGATTAATTTGGTATACTACGTTTTGACATGTTGTTATGTATTCTTTAAAACCTGCACTAGATTATTTTACCTACGTGCGTTTTGCCTACGTGAACACATGTGGATTGTATTATCTACGGTTGGTCAACGTTGGTGTTCCCCAGGGTTCAGTTCTGGGTCCACTGGGTCCGGTTTTTGTTTGTGAATGAGGAACTCTGCTATTAAATTACTCATCAACTGAAATAATGTATCTTGAAAGATTCTCTTTAATAACTGTTATTATAATTATTAATAACTCGTTGTATCACTTTTTTGTGTAAAGACTGGAGAAACACCTCTACACATGGCGTGTCGGAGTTGTAAACCAGACATCGTGCGACACTTGATAGAATTCGTCAAAGATCATAAAGGTGAAAACGTCGCGACATCATACATCGACTCTGTGGACGAAGACGGCGCAAGTGCACTCCACTTCGCCTGTAAAATTACAAAAGAAGAGGTCGAAATACCAACAGCCGACAGACAAGTTGTCAAATGCCTCATAGAAAATGGCGCCGACGTCACATTGATAACGAAACATTATTTAGAAACGGCATTCCACTTTTGTGCCATTGCCGGAAACAATGACGTCATGACTGAGATGATCGCGCACATATCTCCTGCTGACGTGAGCAGAGCACTGAACAAACAGAACTCAATAGGGTGGACGCCTTTACTAATAGCTTGTAATAGAGGGCACATGGAACTTGTCAGTACGCTTCTGTCGAACCACGCGAGAGTGGACGTGTTCGATACAGAAGGTAGATCAGCTCTCCACCTCGCCGCTGAACATGGCTACCTACAAGTCTGTGATGCTCTCCTCACGAACAAAGCATTTATAAACTCTAAAGCGAGAAACGGCAGAACAGCACTTCACTTAGCAGCTATGAATGGCTACGCGCATCTAGTCAAATTCTTAATACGAGATCACAACGCCATGATAGATGTCCTCACATTGAAAAAGCAGACTCCACTACATTTAGCATCAGCGAGCGGACAAATAGAAGTGTGTAAACTTTTACTAGAACTCGGAGCTAACATCGACGCGACAGACGAATTAGGACAAAAGCCTATTCATGCAGCCGCACAAAATAATTACAATGAAGTGGTCCAACTTTTTTTACAATCACATCCAAACTTGGTGATGGCTACTACGAAGGATGGGAACACGTGTGCTCATATAGCGGCTATTCAGGGTTCTGTGAAAGTGATTGAGGAACTCATGAAGTTTGATAGGACTGGTGTTATATCTGCTAGGAATAAGTTGAATGACTCGACACCTCTTCAATTGGCTGCCGAAGGTGGTCATGCGGATGTTGTTAGGGTCTTAGTAAGAGCAGGAGCGTCATGTACCGATGAGAACAGAACAGGTCTGACAGCTGTACATTTAGCGGCACAGTACGGACATACTAATGTATTAGATGTGATGCGATCGACCAACACGTTAAGGATATCAAGCAAGAAATTAGGATTGACGCCACTTCACATAGCTGCCTATTATGGACAAGCTGGTAAATAAAATGAACTTTATATGCAATTATTTTAAGGATTATATTTGAACAAAATTTTGAATCAATATGCTTTGTTTTACAGAAACTGTCCGAGAACTCCTCTCCCATGTACCGGGAACAGTAAAGTCAGAAGCTCCTACTGGAGTATCACTAGTTCCTGAGCTAGGTGCCGAGTCTGGACTGACTCCACTACATTTGGCTGCTTACAACGGTAACGAAAACGTCGTGCGGTTACTTCTCAATTCTGCTGGTGTGCAAGTCGACGCCGCGAGTAATGAAAATGTAAGTTCTCATAACTTTCATACAAAATTTCTGACATGAATTACAACTTTGTTTTTCTCATTCCAGGGCTTCAATCCACTACATCTCGCATGCTTCGGAGGGCATATGTCTATTGTAGGTCTCCTGCTCAGTAGATCAGCAGAGCTACTTCAAAGTACGGACAGACATGGGAAAACGGGATTACACATAGCCTCAACGCACGGTCACTACCAGATGGTAGAAGTTCTACTTGGTCAAGGAGCTGAAATCAACGCCACCGACAAAAATGGATGGACATCTCTCCATTGTGCAGCGAAAGCTGGTCACCTCAACGTGGTGAAGCTCTTGTGCGAATCTGGAGCATCACCGAAAAGCGAGACTAACCTAAATTGTGCTCCAATTTGGTTTGCCGCATCGGAAAACCACAACGATGTCCTAGAGTACTTACTGCACAAAGAACACGACACTCAGTCCCTTATGGACGACAAAAGGTTCGTGTACAACCTGATGGTGTGCTCCAAGAACCACAACAACATCCCCATCGAGGAGTTCGTGTTGGTCTCGCCGGCGCCCGTCGACACCGCAGCTAAACTGTCCAACATCTACATTATACTATCCACTAAGGTATGCCTCACACATGTATTGCTTTATGATTAATCAGTGAGTTTATATTCATCGCACGTTGTTTTCCGTAACAGGAAAAGGAGCGTGCCAAAGACCTTATAGCGGCAGGAAAACAATGTGAAGCGATGGCCACCGAGCTGCTGGCGCTGGCGGCCGGCGCCGAGTCCGCCGGCCACATCCTCACCGCCACCGACAACAGGAACATTGAGTTCCTCGATGTCTTAATAGAGAACGAACAGAAGGAGGTCATAGCCCACACAGTGGTCCAGAGATATCTTCAGGTAAAAAATAGGTAACTTCCCTACTTCCCAGAAACTTGACTCCACAAACATATGATGATGTTGATTACTTCGCTTTCTTACAGGAACTCTGGAGAGGGAGCCTCAAATGGACTGGCATCAAAATTATGTTCCTTTTTGTCGCGTTCATAGTGTGTCCACCCGTATGGGTGGTGTTCTCTCTTCCATTAGGCCATAGATATAATAAGATACCAATAATTAAGTTCATGTCGTATTTAACTTCACACATTTACCTGATGGTATTGTTAGCCTTAGTAGCGATAACGCCTATTTATAATTCGATATTTAGGGATAGTTTAATACCAAGGTGGTATGAATGGATGCTGCTCATTTGTCTGAGCGGTCTCCTACTCTTTGAGCTCACCAACCCCAGTGATAAGTCTGGTTTAGGGTGGATCAAGATAGCAGTTTTGTTATGCGGCATGATCGGCGTGGCTACACACGTCGTCGGCTGGATTTTCGTATTACCTAAGTATTGGCCAACGCTTATGTATTGTAGGAATCAATGTTTTGCCTTATCATTTCTATTAGCGTGCGTTCAGATATTAGATTTCTTATCTTTCCACCACCTATTCGGTCCGTGGGCTATTATTATAGGAGATCTCATGAAAGATCTCGGGAGGTTCCTCGCAGTATTAGCGATATTCGTGTTCGGCTTCTCGATGCACATTGTTGCATTGAACCAGCCGTTCAGGAATATTAACAAGGCGGAAGACAATAAGTATGCAAGACAAGCGAGGAAGAGACTGTTCTCCGACGGTGAGTGTGAATCCATTATACTTACAATGTTGCCTACCATAACATCTACCATAAAAATAGTCCATTCATGTATGTATGTAGCTCATGTGTGTTCATTCAAATATTAAATGTTGTACTTGTCGTAATAGAGACTCTCCGATTGAAACGACAAGCGTATGATACACAATGGCAAAATACACTAAACGGGGAATCATACAGGAGGAAACAAGGTCCAACAGGACGTAAGTCCACATACACACGAACAAGACTGTTTAATTTTATGTGCATATGAATGCCATTTTCCTTACGATGATCGCATTACAACTCGATGTGCTTGTTTTACTTGTTATTTTTTGTTATAAAATACGTGCATCCGCTTGCAAGCTTCAGTGTCTGTCACATCGAGAATGTTATCATCGTTGGCGTTTTATACATTCCATTAGATAACTGTTGCCATCACGTTAAGAATGAGGAATGTTAGGTCTCTGTAATATACAAAGTACACTTCGCCTCGCCATAATTTCAATGTTTTATTTCATATATTATGGCACGTGTAAGTGGTTGGTGGTTAGAAACCTTGATGTCTATTAAGTACACAATGCATTTTCTGCATCGCATCACAGCTTTATGAGAGTCGTGGTTTCCAGATGTGGACACAGAACATGCATTGCGCGTCACAAAACTAGTTTTAGTGGAATGAGTGGCCGACCTCACCGCATTTGATGGAGCAAGTTTGATTTGCGCATGCCGCGGCTGGCTTATGTCCTGCGTTTGTTTCACCACTCCGAGGTACCATTTTATGTTTCGGATTTGTTTGGCTGTTTGTCGTCAATGTGGCGTCTGTCCTGCGCTCTCAATGTCTAGCCGTAGTCGGGACGGGGTGGATTGATGCACTGGTATAATAAGTGGAAATCAAGCAATCTATTCTCTTTAATTAGCACACTGACACTAAATTATATAGACACTAAAATCCAAATTAAGTTCAACACACATCTACACTTCTTTATACCAATGTACAGAATACTTACACAACCGTATCAATCTATCTCTTCCACACAATTAAGTGTCTAGCCGTGTTAGATATTTAGATTTGCGGGCAGATTGATGCAGGAATAGATGAAACATTACTTTTTAAAATCTTAATATTCAAAGTCACCGAAGTACTTGTAACAAAGTATAGGTATAGTGAGCCATGCATCAACCTACCCCGGTTCTGTTCGCGCCGCGAGCTACCAGACCGTGGTCCATGTTGAGTGTTGTCTTCTAGCGACGTTGTCACCGGTCGAGGCGTTGGAGAAACTGTTCTTCGCACTTTTCGGACAGATAACATTGTCGGACCTTAACTACGTGTCCAGCGTGCGGCCGCTGTGGACGCAGAACATATTCAAGTTCGTGTTCGGGGCGTACTTACTGATGTCGGTCGTGGTGCTCATAACGCTCCTCATTGCGATGATGTCGGACACTTACCAACGCATACAGGTAACTACGTGTCCCCAGAACTCTGATCTTTTGTTCGCAGTTACTATGAACCCACTGTACTCGTTCGAGCTGCTGTTCTTCGCGGTGTTCGGCCAGACGACGACGGACCAGACGCGGGTGCATCGTAACGATAGTAACATACAGCCGGCCTGGACCAATTACCTGTTTAAAATTGTGTTTGGGATCTACATGTTGGTGTCGGTGGTAGTACTCATCAATCTGCTCATCGCTATGATGTCAGACACGTACCAAAGGATCCAGGTAACACGTGAACAGATTAAAACATGCTGTACGTTGTGCTTGTACGCATATTGGCACAGATAAACAAGTAAATTAAACCAATGATAAAACTGCTACTTAAATAAATGACGCCTGTTAGTTGGCACGAGGTAGAAAAAATATTTTTAATTAATTATATTCAATTAATGTTTTTCGCTAAATTTGATACTGGGATATCTGACCTGCTCACACGATTGTACACGTTAGTAATTAAAATTATCAGGCAATTTCAGCACATTAAAATTTTATGCAAATACGAAGATAGTGGACCTACTAAAATTATATTAAAGTTAGGTAATAAAATAAGACAAGTAGCTATTATTGTTTTTTTTTTCTTAATAGGGTCACAAATAAATATAATAAACCTAACTGTAAAGGTGATTATAGGCAGCCTAATTTGCAAATCAAAGAATTGTTGAACTTTAAAACATTACTTTAGCATATTCAAAGCTGGGATGTCTGTAAGCACCTTTTTAATAAAAACTTGTTTACCTACTCACCGTTAATTTTATTATTTTTACCACCATACTTTGTAGATGTGTTTTTTAAGTCAATCTTATATTCTGTCTAAGATTCGATTATTCTAATTGCTTACAACCGAATAAGTACTCAAACGCAACTCAATCGCCGTTAAGTCTGCTTCTCTTACAGTAATGTTTTGATTAATGTATTTGTAGCAACATAAATCTTTAAAGTAGTTTAATTTGAGTGGCGTTTGAGAATATACGGGGTTGAAATGAACAGAATTTATTAGCAAAATTTTGTACGCTAGTAACAACATACATGCTGCTATAAACATTGTCTGCCTATGACAACCCCACCTTTTACATTGCGATAAACATAAGGCCAAGGATAAGGTTACTTTACGGTACGGCGTATAAACGGCATCGTAGAAAAAACGTGTCTGTCAACCATCTCCATAGTCATCCTTACAACCCTGACAACCATGCCTTTTTTTTTTTTTTTTTTTTTTTTTTGCGGATGGGAAATCATCAAATGACCCCTCCCGCTCTGGGTGGAGCGGAAGGGAGTGTCAGACTCTTACTGACTAAAACCCACCCGTGTTCCTTCCTTAGCCCTTTATGTTCCGGGCCAGCGGTAACCCTTTCGGACAATCCCGCTGACCCGGCAGGCTTCGGCCCTATGGGGCCCCTCCTCGATGCTGACATCTCTTTGAGGCGCGCGTGGAACACGTACGCGCCGTCCGGCACGGGCCTGGTCCTGATCGGACGGTGAGCTACCCATTACTCTCCGCCCGCAGGCCCGCGCCTACGGTGGCCGGGAGTCGTCGCGCGGCTCCCGACGCCCGGAGCGTCTCCCGCGGCGGCTGGGACGGGAGGCTCTCTCCCTGAGCCGTCCCGCCACCTCCTTCGCTAGCATGACTGCTTCGCAGAAGGAGGTGACTGCCTCCCACTCCCTCTCGCCCCGGACCATGGCTTGCACCAGGGCCGGGCGCGAGAGGTCGCCGCCGCTGCCGATCGCCTCTACGAGGACACGGCGGTGCTCCGCCCAAGCGGGGCAGACCTCCACCGTGTGCTCCACCGTGTCCTCTGGGCGATCCTGGCAATGGTGACACCCGTAGAAAAAACGTGTCTGTCAACCATCTCCATAGTCATCCTTACAACCCTGACAACCATGCCTACCACACGGCGAATAAACCGTAGATTTTCACGGCAAGAAAAACGTGTGTCTACAAAGGGCCGAATGGCGGGCTATTTAAAAAATATAACCCCCAAAATCCCTAAAATATCTACCTGCTACAACAACCAAAACTTTTCAGGCACAATCAGACATCGAGTGGAAGTACGGACTCTCTAAGTTGATCCGCAACATGCATCGGACGAGCACCGCGCCATCTCCTCTCAACCTGGTGACGACGTGGTTGATGTGGATCATACACCGGTGTAAGGTGAGACAGTACTTCCATATGTTACTTAATACTACTAACGTTAGTTTTGCCAGCGGAATGATGAAAAAGATTTTGAGTGGGACAACCACTGCGAGGCAATAAAGGCTTAGGTAACAGGTAGCTCAGTACCTACCTACAAGATTTTTACTTGTTACTGGTTTAAATTAAGTTGACATTAACAGTACGACAAATTAAGCTAAAATTAACAGACGCGGTGCTCTACAACTGAACTTTTTATAAAACTCAATTTACCATAAAGTCATTGCAATTAAACAGGACGATAAGGCTCAACTGTCGACTGATGCAACGAAACTGATTCGATTCTTGCTTTTGTTACGTAACTACCTAAGATGTGGGATTTTGAAACTTCTCCAGGAACAACAGGGCACCCTATGATACCTACCATAATTTAAATTAAGCCTAGTCTTAGAAGACTCCACTGCTACACCTCAAATGGTTACAACACACGACAACCATTTTTTTTTATCTGACTACGTAACCAATGCGTAAAAATATTTACCAATTCCAATTTCTCAGAAATATCCATATTCTACATTAAAATAATAAACACGGAGCCTCTAACAATCACTTAGATTTTATCGTCATACCCGAAAAGAGCCAAAGTAGAAAAGCTTATTTCGGAAAACTGTTCAAGTTCATTATTCGACAGTTAAGTGAAATTTGCATTTTTTATGCACATTGCAATGAACACATTACGTTTGCTTTCAATCGAAATTTTCCAATCAGACACCGTCCGGAATATAGACGCATTATTAGTAGATTATAAAAGTCAGAAAATAGAAAAATATTCGTGTAGACTAAGCACTAAGCTATGTTTAAAATCCACACGTCATTCACGTTGCCCCACATTTCACCACAAGGTATACTGGTCTGACTATACAGCATTACACTAAATTTTTAACCCAACTATTTCGCACCAGGACCGCGTAAGCAAAAAGAAGCGACCAAGCTTGGTGCATATGATCGGTTTGCAGAGACAGGATCAGATGAGCGCGCGGTCCAAGGCTGGTGCCAAGTGGCTGTCCAAGGTGAAGAGGGGACAGGTTGTGCCGAAGGGTAAGTTATACATAGATGAAATACTCTATAATGTACAGCTTACTTAAAACACACAGACAACATTTTATAAAAAGGGTGATACAATGGGCAGTTATACCACAATCAGCGATTTTACCCAGACAATTTAGGATGGACAGAATTTTTGTAAATAAACCAGGGCAATTTTGGTCTTAAAACATGGAAAATATTTAAAGCACCTGATCGTAGTCCATCACCTACTTAAACTTCTATTTATACAGAAGTATACACTACAAAAATTTTAAACAATGCAACACACTTTTTTTCCCTGAAAATTCCTGATATTCAAACAATATTATTGCTTTAGTACTCTTTTTACTTTTACAATTTACATGGATTTATTCTAGAACTCCAAACTTAAACACAAAATTTTCCCTCAATTGTCCCTAAGAATTTTCGCATATATGACAATATTCTTCTCACTTCTAGATTCAACGCGTCTCTCCGTGGTGCACCTCAGTCCTCTGGGCTCCCAGCTGAGCATCAACAACGCCACGAAGATCGAAAACGTGGTGGACTGGGAGGTCATCGCAAAGAAGTACCGAGCTCTGATGAGAGACGAGCCAGAAGAACCGGCCAACAAGGATAACGAAGGAGACTCGGCTGATAACGTGTCGGAAATAGTTCCGAATAATATATCCGCCGCTCCTCCTTGAAGATAAAAGCACAAGCTTTTGGGAATCAGTGTACAAATGTAATATATTAGACGAAAGTCTTCAAGTCGAGGTTTGACGGGAAAGGATGGCTAAAAACTAGTCAGGTTCCAACATTATTACTCGGTTTTGACGAGACATTTTGTAAATATATTTAACTCTTGGAATAGATTTTTGTAACTGAAATTACGAAAAGTAATTATGCTATCGATATCAGTGTTCGAGCAAAGTGAAGATATCATAATTTGATGTGTCAGAAGAATCAGTGTATCATATATGCCATTAGTATCTATTTATGTATTACCAAGGAGTTCACTGCAAGCAGGCGAAAAAAATACAGTTACATAATGTGTAGTTTTATAATTCGATCGAATTAATTCGAAAATAAAAAATATTGGCATCTCGACTAAAACCTGCTAAGCCAGATTCTATAGAAATGAGTTTTTATAACCAAGGTTTGGAATAGTTTGTCATCAGCCGGAAGTAATTAGGATCATCATCAGTCAGTGCTCTAGCTTCAACAGAAAGCGCGACATCAATAGTGAATATTAATTGTTAAGAAACAAGTACAGAAATGTGGAGCAATGGTGGCCCAGTGGTATCCGCCCCGACTTACGAGTTGTAGATTCTCAGTTCGAACCCAGCCAGGCACTTTACTTTGTGTATTTAATTTCATCACCACTGCTCTCAAAACGGTGAAGGAAAACATCGTGAGGAAACCAGCATGTCCTAGAACCAAAAAATTATATGATATGTGACATCCACCAACCCACACTGGGCCCGCGTGGTGGATTATGGCCCACTCCCTCTTACAGACAGGAGGCATGTTTCCCAGCATTGAGAACATAATCAGTCTATAATAGTCTGATTATACTATTATTTCCTACTTATGTACATAAGTAGGAACATGCCACATAATCTTATTCGGTTTCATTTCAAAACGTGCCTTGTATATCCTTGCCATCTCCCGCTCAGTAAACGTAGGAAATCGCTCGCTTGCAGTAGGATCCGAACTTTATAAGCCATTGTACAGTTGAATATAGTTAATAGTAACGCGTAACATAATAATATAAGCTAGTAATACCTAATACCAACTTTGTAGAAACTTAGTAAATAAGGACAGCGATGTTATTTTTCCAGATTAGTGTTGTTTAATAATAAGGCTAATTTATTACTACTAATATTTTTATAAATAAACGTGTTGTGTATTTGTGTAACTGTATTGTTTTAAATAAAATCAGTGCAATTTCTACTCTCTTCCTTTTTATATCCTAATTTGCGTTTTTTTTTTATTCCGTAGGCAAATTTCTCTCTTGGAAGATTTCTCGACGAAATAGATAATAAGCACTATCGTACTTCGCTGAAATTTTACAAATAAATTAATAAAGAATCGTCTTTTTATTCATAAAGATATACAAACAGTGTAAACATACGGTTTACACTGTTTTTATATCTTTATGATTTGAAAAGTCCTGCGATTAAATAAATGGCGGTGTTATTGTTTCGGTTTGTCTTCAGGTCACATTGAACGGAAAAATAAATATTAATAGATCATATTAATCACACTCCATATATACAGGGTGGAATTTTCGAAGCGTACCTGGAGGGAAAGTATTCTAAATACTGAAGACCGCAAATTTTACTCAAAGGCAACATTCCTTTATTTTTTTAAAGAAACAAAACTGCATTTAAAGATTTTTGAAAATACGCTTGCCACACCCGGGAATCGAACCGACTAACGAAAAAAATCCGGATCAAATTTCGGCACAATCAGATGGCCTGCGAGATCTCCAGATCTCACCCCTTTAGATTTTTTTATGGGGATATGTAAAAAATCAAACTTACCAAAACAAATACAACTGTAAACGAGCTAAAAACTGAGGTTCACAATACAATAATTGTCAATATTCACCACAACACGCTAGTAAAAGTTACCTACCCAAAATGAATTTCTTAAAATAATAAATTTGTGCTTCCAAGAAAATGGAGCTCATTCGAGCACCTAATTAATTAATTTACTCGATTTTTTCGTTGAATAAAATAAGTTTAGATTTCATGGTTTTTGTTTAATTTAATTTACTAGAGAGATTTGATTCTTATGATTGGCCCTATCGATTGGTGCCATAAAAGTACGGGATGCTATTTTTTCGGATTTCAGTCGGTTCGATTCCACGTATCACGTTAGGGTGATTTTTTACATAAAATATCCTTAGAATTTTGAAATAACAATAAAGTATAAAATTCGACTTTAAGTAAATTAAATTAAACTTGTAGTTTTGTTTAAAGAAATATTAACATTTCAAGGTGCTTCCTTTATTTACATACGTAAAATAAATAGAATACAAGTGTTTTGGGTAGGTAATTTTTTTTTGTATATAAGTAGAGTTAAGTGTAAGAGACTCATTATAAGAAAAATAACGTGAAGAATACATAGGTACTTAAATTCAGTATAATGTCGCAAAATGTTTGGAAAACAGCATTTACATTATTTGGTAAGTAGTTAACGTGGAAGCACAACGACTCACTGAACACAAACAAGCACACTAATTCGTTACTAAAACTATTCTGTACTTGTGTAGATATGTTTGTCAGTTATTAAAATTTGTTTGAAGCTGCTAAGAGCAATAGGGTTGCCCCCTATTACTTGGCACTTAAACATAACGGGCGAAATGTGAGTATACTGTAGGTGTCCCTGTTCCTAACCCCTCGGGGATTATAACTGGCGGCGTGATGGTATGTTATGCTATGATAGGATCAATTACCAACTTACAAATTACTTGTTTCGCATAAGAAGGTAGTTCCGAAATCCCAAGAGCTTCTACGTACTTTATACATACCTATACAAGATTTTTAGATTTACCTACCTACCGCATATATCCTTATGGGAAACATATAAGAAGCTATTTTTTTAAGATTATCTTTTACTACCGCTGACTGATGGTAAAGAAAAATGTTTAGAAAATCTGCCTAGCCTTTTCCAAACTATGTTGGGGTCGGCTTCCAGTCTAACCGGATGCAGCTAAATACCAGTATTTTACATGGAGCGACTGCCTATCTGACCTGGGTAATACGATACCCCTTGGTAAGATTGGTTGTCAAGACTTTCGGGCTTCTGACTACCCGTAACGACTGTCAAAGATCCACGAATGACAGCCGGGACCAACGGCGTAACGTGCTTTCCGAGCCACGGAGGGGTCACGATATTATGTAAAGATGGTCACCCATCCACAGACCAACCGCGGCAAGCGTAGCTTAACCTGATCGATCCACCTGTGTGGTTGTTATTATTTAGCCACGGGGCCCTCAAATGTCTAGGAAATAAGGACTTATAAAAATCACGAGTTGGAAATTGCCAACACGTATTGAGTAGATTTAAGACCGTAACAGACTAAAATTATAATAACATATTTTTTTTTTTTTTTTTTTTAAGTAAGTATTATTATTTATAAGTAATACCTATGTACCATTTTACTTTTGCAGTAATTTTCCAAATCACACAAGCTTGGGAACTGGAGTGTTATAATGGGTAAGTAGCTTAACCTTTTTGTGAAACATTTAACTATTTATTTCTCAGATTACCTTATAAAAAAATTCTTGATTTTCTTTTTCTATCCCCGTGTCCTAACCAAGACGATCGTTGGCGCGAATACGCGTTTATATGTCACTCATTTGTTCGGAAAACCTAAAGGCGCCCTCTGTCGGCGCGACCACACGTTCTAGTTCGCATACTTGCGCGAATTGCGCGAAGATGGCGCCTCCTAGGTACCTGTGGTACCATCTATATCTGTGGTTACCATAGTAGGTAGATAATAATAAGCATAATGAAAAAAACCGACTTCCAAAAAACACTACAAACTGAAAAATAACTTTAATTTCGGAAGTCGGTGTCTTAGGGATCAGTATTTTAGTTTTTGTCACCGACTTCCGAAATTAAAGTTATTTTTCAGTTTGTAGTGTTTTTTGGAAGTCGGTTTTTTTTTTGTTAAAAAGTTTTTATTTCTCGCTTTTTAGTGGGTCTATTTATAATTTTTCTAAGTTACAATAGCCTAATGTCAACTTGCCCATCGCCTTTTTATAAAATATTCCTTTTCTCGATGCAGGGACGTTAATTGTTGAGGAGTTCTCCTTTTATTAGTTTTTAGATTAGATGCTGATAATCCTGGCTGCAGCATCAGGCCAGACTTATGTCAACATTGTATTGAACTTAAAATTAGTCCTGTTTAAAATGAGCCCAAACACGACTACGGTGCTGTAATTTAAAGGTTTGTACTTTTTCTGATGCTCCTGGCTTCAGCAGGTCTTCGGTGTTCCTCAGTAACAGTACGTTTATCCACACATCGAGCCCTTTGAGCAATGAGCCTAAACACGATATATCTGCTGTTAGTTGTCGAGCAGTTAGGTACCTACTCTGCAGACTATCCTGACTGCAGCATCAGATCATGACTTGATGATCATGAGACCAAATGTGGCAAATGCCCTATCAAACATCAAAACAATTTCTTTTCTTACTGTTAAGGAGTTGTACCTTCCATCATCAGCCCAGCTACCTGAGATGGTGACAATCATACACAAATACACAAGATACTTCATAAAATATGCGAAAAACAATAAGTGAGCCTATAAAATTTAAGGGTTGCCCTCGATTTCTCTAAGATCCCATCATCAGATCCTAACTTGGTGACAATGGGACCACCTCAGAACTATCTACTTTCGAACAAAAAAAGAATTTTTGAAAATCCGTCGACAATTGGCGGCGTATTCGATGAACAAACATCCAAAAAAAAAAAAACATACAAACACCCGAACATAGTACCTCCTCCTTTTTGTAAAGTCGGTAATAAAAGTGATTATGATAATCGCAGGGACGACTTATGGGAAACTTAAAAAGAAAACACAATTAATCTGATGTATTCTATAACTAGAAAATAATACATAAATATTATGAAGTTTTCTTTGAGTGAAATTAACAAACACTGCACAGCCGGTCGATTCTGTAAAAATCTCACCGTGAAAACTTAGGTGAAGTGAGTTGGTTTTTGCTAGGAATTGACAATATTGACAGCTCACTCCATGCTCACTTCACCTCAGTTTTCACGATGAGATTTTTACAGAATAGCACATCTGTACTACAGTAGGTATTGTAATGTTTTTATGGATCATGTGATCAGCAATATAGAATTTTTATTTATATTTTTATTGTTCGTACATAGTTGCCACAGCAACTTTTCTCTTTCTTTTTTGGACCTCTGAATTAAACAAAGTTTATTTATCGTTACAGCTCTTTAAGTAACTTCAAAAGGGTTACGTATACAAATGCAGCAGAGCTCATAACGAGTGGATACTATGATATAAACCAAAAAGGAGTAGTGTATGCCCATGGATACCGGGGTAGCTTGACTACTGAGGGCACAACCGAGATCACTGATGCTCTCATACAGCTGTATGGCATTAATGTTTGTGCTGTAGACTGGGCGAAAGAAGCAAACTATGGCTTGATCCCATTTGCGAATTTTCCTATTGTTATCGCTGCCGCTTACGTGGTAAGTACTTAATTAAGTGGGTTTTTCCATTGGGCATTTCTTATTAACAGCCCGGAGTTTAGAAGTTGACGGTGTGATACCCCCGTGCCTCGGAAAGCACATTAAGCCGTTGGTCCTGCGCCTGATCTCGATGTCGTCGTGTCGGATTGCCGTCCCATTAGACTACGAGCGTGAGGGAAGAGAGAGTGCACCGGTGTCTGCGCGCACACTAGTGCACTATTAGGTATATCTCCCGTGCCGAAGGCTGCCGATCGATTCTGTAAAAATCTCACCGTGAAAACTTGGGTGAAGTGAGTTTGTTTTTGCTAGGAATTGACACTATTGACAGCTTGAAGTTTTCACGGTGAGATTTTTACGGTAGCACCGCTGATCTCCGCGTGAGAGAGAAATGTGATTCGCGACATTAAAAGATGCATATTTAGAGAATTATAATCATTAGAATCATAAATACATCTCTCTAAGTTAGATTGTTACCATAAGAACCAATCTCTTATGAAAAAGTGCTTATGGTAGAAATCTAACTTAGAAAGATGTTGTATTAATGATTCTAATGATTATAATTCTCTAAATATGTACCTGTTATTGTCGCGAATCATATTTTGATCAACATACAACCTGACACTGACCTGCAAATTGCAAAAAACGTAAGAAAATTTGAAATTCGCGGTCTACCACTACCCATAGATTATGAAAGCGCGTAAGAGGGCCACCGAATTTTTTATTCAGTAAGCACTTACACAGGTAGTTTATCTTCTATTTGTATCTCCATTAATTTGTAACGATCATGACAAGCTAATCTGGATAGTTTTTCTGTATCTGAATCGAAAATCTGTAATGTTGAGGACTATAAACATCTCCCTTCTGGTGACAAAACGTAACTCTGCTTACACAGAATATTCGCAGCTTAAATCGAAACATGACCGGGTTTGAAGTGCTATTACAGAATCTTGACGTATGCTGTGATGTTATTTTCCTAACAGAATGTTGATTGTCAAAACAGACAGTCAACTTACCATCTCTTGACGGTTATTATTCATACAAAACTGAGAGAAACATAAACCAAATCGATAGATTAGTAGTTTATATCTTATACTAATATTTTATAGAGGAATCTCTGGAGCTGCTAGTCGGATTTGATAAATTCTTTTTGTATTTGATAGCCCAATTCTCGAGGAAGGCTATACCTATAAGCTATTTAACATCACGCTATGACCCTTAGGAGCCGATCAAAAAGAAAAAAGTCTGAAAGAACGCTAATCGAAAACGAAGTGTTAGCGCGGATGCGATGCGATGCGACGGGGTGGGGAACAAGAAATTTCACGCGGACAAAGTCGCGGGCAGAAGCTAGTAAAAAATAAAATACGTACAATTAAAAGAAGAACCGGTCGATACAGTAGTCTAGGCCTCCTTCTCAAACTATGGACACATTTTTAGAATCACTTGTCACAAACCAAACAAAAAATTATCATCTATCTATCCAAGTATATGTATAAATAAAAAAACTTTTTAACAAAAAAAACCGACTTCAAAAAAAAAACACTACAAAGTGAAAAATAACTTTAATTTCGGAAGTCGGTGTCTTTGGATCTGTATTTTAGTTTTTGCCACCGACTTCCGAAATTAAAGTTATTTTTCACTTTGTAGTGTTTTTTTTTTTGAAGTCGGTTTTTTTTTGTTAAAAAGTTTTCATTTCTAGGTGTTTAGTGGGTCTGTTTATAATGTATCTAAGTTACAATAGCCTATTGTCAACTTGCCCATCGCCTTTTACAAAATATTTCTTTTCCCGATGCAGGGACGGTAATTGTTGAAGGGTTCTCCTGGTATTCCACCATCAGCTCTATTTCACCATTCGCATTGTGACGAGCATAAATTGCTTAGCAACCATATTAAAGTAATCGAATCGCAACCCGTGAAATACTTATTGTTTAGTAGTTCCGGTGGCCATCTGTGGTCTTCTTCATCAGTTCCACTTCACCAAATGGTGGTTTCCGAGAGCAAATGCACGAGTTACTATAAAAAATATCCAAATCGCTATAGGTGTGCCTATAAAATTTTAAGAGTTCCCTCAATTCCTCATGGATCCCATCATCAGAACTGGATTTTGATAAAAATGGGACCAACCTGGAAGTATATCCTATTAAACTAAAAAAGAATTTTCCAAATCGGTTTATAAATGACGGCGTACTGAGAGGTAACAAACATAAAAAAAAACAACCGAATTGAGAACCTCCTCCTTTTTATGAAATCGGTTAAAAAAGAAAAGTCCTGACTCATCATCGCCCAGCCCAAACCCTTGGACCTAGAAAGCTGAAATTTTGCACAGAAGTTTCCTTTATAATAGAGACAAGGACTATGGAAGGATTTTCCGAAATTCAACCCCTAAGGGAGTTAAATAGGGGATGAAATTTTGTATGAATAATCTAATCCTTGATTGGCAGGAACACTTTGTAAATTATGAAGTTTAGCTTTTTTCGTTTTTCTAAACTACACCCTAAAGGGGGATTGAGTGGTGTCAAAATTTGTATGGAAGAATTTTAACGCGCGGTCCGATTAACTCCAAACTCAGTATTAGTTAGTTTTCAGTATTTATACTTAAGACCAAAAATAAGGAATAACCTGTAGCAGGGTTTTTCGAAAATCTACCCCTAACGGGGTGAAAGGGGGTAGTTAACTATATAGGGGAGGATTTTACTGCGTGGCTTGATTAACTCAAACATTCGTATAAATAACCTTTGAGTCAAGTAATGAACATATTCCAAACAATTTTTCGAAATTCCACCCCTGTGGGGGTGAAAAGCGGGAATAGATACAGTTTATATGAAAAATCTTATTCATTTGGTTAATAAACTTGAAACTTGGCACGAAAACCTACTGATCTAAGTAAATTATCAAGTTTCGCATTTTTTGTTTTTTTTTTTAACTACACCCTAAAGGGGGATTGGGGGGTGTCAAAATTTGTATGGAAGAATTTTAACGCGCGGTCAGATTTTAACTCGAAACTCGGTATTTATACTTAGACCAAAAATCTATTACTTATATAAAATTCAAAGTTCTGACTGACTGATATATCGACAACGCACAGTCTAAACCGCTGGTCCCAGAGACATGTTTGGAGGGTGCGTTCTTTGTGAAGAGTACCTAGATATCCACTAAGAAAGGGTTTTTCAAAATTCCACCCCTAAGAGGGTGAAAATTCACGCGGGCGAAGTCGCTAGTCTTTTAAAAACATAATACTTTTGGGCTATATTAACATTAACATTGCTTCCGGGAAAACCGATACCCATGTACAGACGCCAGCACATCAAGCTACCCGAAACTGTACAATTTTCCCAATCAATTTTGAACCTTATGCTTTAGCAATAAAGTTGAAAATCTATTAAAGAAATTTTACAGATTGTGGTAGCTTGATGTCTGTACATAATTAACTGAATATTTGCTCATTTCATGGATTATTGCCAGCTCATCCCACGCATCAGAGCGGCTCATGCTTAGACCATATAATTCTAAAATCAAAAATCCATCCAAAACATTGGTTACTAATTCTTCGCTTACCGATCATCAAATTGTTTTACTAACATTACAAATAAGATCACCTAGAATAAATTGCATGCGTAGCTACACTAAAGTGAATATGACAAACCTCGAAATGTTATACGCCGTATTAATTTTGACCCTGTTTATAATTCAAACGATGCAAATATTTCTTAGTATTTCATATTTTCGCTACAATTTGCAATCAGGAAAAACACATTTACTAAAATATTGCCCAGAAAGTATAGTTGTATTAAACCCTGGATTACACCCGGCCTCGTTCGTTGTATAAGACACAGAGACAAACTTCACCTAAAATTGAAACGCGCACCTGATAAAGACATACTTTCTGTTACTTATAAAAAGTATCGTAACTTCTGATCTGATCTAGATTATGGTATGCACACAATTGGGATCTTTCTAGAAGGCCAAGGCCTTCGACACTATTTTATGTACCGACTTTACTTTTGCACAAGCTTGAAACATTTGGGATAAGAGGAACACAACATCTACTATTTGCGGATTATCTCAGTTATCGTCACCAATGTGTAAAAATAGGTCAGTGTAAAAGTTCTGAACTTAAAAATAGTTGTTTTGGAATTCCACAAGGCAGCATTGTAAGCCCCACGTTATTTTTAATCTACATAAATGAACTGTGCAGCCTGCCACTCCATAATGGAGTCATAATGTCTTATGCGGATGACACTGGCTCTATTGTTATCAGCTAAATTAAGAGATGAGTCTATGAATATGCTCAAAATGGTTTTAACATTGTCTCTAATTGGCGCCATAATAATCTCCTAACAATTTTTCGAAATTCCACCCCTGTGGGGGTGAAAAGCGGGAATAGATACAGTTTATATGAAAAATCTTATTCATTTGGTTAATAAACTTGAAACTTGGCACGAAAACCTACTGATCTAAGTAAATTATCAAGTTTCGCATTTTTTGTTTTTTTTTTTAACTACACCCTAAAGGGGGATTGGGGGGTGTCAAAATTTGTATGGAAGAATTTTAACGCGCGGTCAGATTTTAACTCGAAACTCGGTATTTATACTTAGACCAAAAATCTATTATATAAAATTCAAAGTTCTGACTGACTGATATATCGACAACGCACAGTCTAAACCGCTGGTCCCAGAGACATGTTTGGAGGGTGCGTTCTTTGTGAAGAGTACCTAGATATCCACTAAGAAAGGGTTTTTCAAAATTCCACCCCTAAGAGGGTGAAAATTCACGCGGACGAAGTCGCTAGTCTTTTAAAAACATAATAATTTTGGGCTATATTAACATTAACATTGCTTCCGGGAAAACCGATACCCATGTACAGACGCCAGCACATCAAGCTACCCGAAACTGTACAATTTTCCCAATCAATTTTGAACCTTATGCTTTAGCAATAAAGTTGAAAATCTATTAAAGAAATTTTACAGATTGTGGTAGCTTGATGTCTGTACATAATTAACTGAATATTTGCTCATTTCATGGATTATTGCCAGCTCATCCCACGCATCAGAGCGGCTCATGCTTAGACCATATAATTCTAAAATCAAAAATCCATCCAAAACATCGGTTACTAATTCTTCGCTTACCGATCATCAAATTGTTTTACTAACATTACAAATAAGATCACCTAGAATAAATTGCATGCGTAGCTACACTAAAGTGAATATGACAAACCTCGAAATGTTATACGCCGTATTAATTTTGACCCTGTTTATAATTCAAACGATGCAAATATTTCTTAGTATTTCATATTTTCGCTACAATTTGCAATCAGGAAAAACACATTTACTAAAATATTGCCCAGAAAGTATAGTTGTATTAAACCCTGGATTACACCCGGCCTCGTTCGTTGTATAAGACACAGAGACAAACTTCACCTAAAATTGAAACGCGCACCTGATAAAGACATACTTTCTGTTACTTATAAAAAGTATCGTAACTTCTGATCTGATCTAGATTATGGTATGCACACAATTGGGATCTTTCTAGAAGGCCAAGGCCTTCGACACTATTTTATGTACCGACTTTACTTTTGCACAAGCTTGAAACATTTGGGATAAGAGGAACACAACATCTACTATTTGCGGATTATCTCAGTTATCGTCACCAATGTGTAAAAATAGGTCAGTGTAAAAGTTCTGAACTTAAAAATAGTTGTTTTGGAATTCCACAAGGCAGCATTGTAAGCCCCACGTTATTTTTAATCTACATAAATGAACTGTGCAGCCTGCCACTCCATAATGGAGTCATAATGTCTTATGCGGATGACACTGGCTCTATTGTTATCAGCTAAATTAAGAGATGAAGTCTATGAATATGCTCAAAATGGTTTTAACATTGTCTCTAATTGGCGCCATAATAATCTCCTAACATTAAATGCAGATAAAACAAAATACATTTTATTTACAATAATTAATTAATTTATTTATTTTACATTTAGATTTATATAACATTTTAAAAGCTAACAGTATTAAAATAATAATAATATTTACAAGTATATAAAAAGGAGAGAAAATAATCAAAAGGCATCAAAAAATTCATCCGCATCGCTGTCAACAGGAAACGTGCCTAAAAGACTGGCAGCATTGCCACGTTGTATGGCAATGCTGATTCTTTGGCCAAAAAATAGGCCAGCCCTCTGGTCACGTGAAGAGTCGACCAACCGCTTGGCGATTTCTCGAAATACTAAGTGGGCACTCGGGCCCCATGGCCCTAGAGTTTCAACCCCAAACGGCTCAAACATATACGTTCCAATTACAATAAGAAATACTTACTAATCTGAACATTTATGCACACAATCGTAGCACGTACGCTACCGCTGACAATGCATGTTCTTGCCCCACTTTAGCTAAGGCCGACCATTTTAAACATATCGATTTACTTTGTACCAGAGTGCGCAAATTAATATATGTTTTTAAGAACTTACGGAATACAGCCGACTATAAATTAATTAAATAGGTTTATTTAGCTTTGTGTCTTTGTGCTGCAAAAACAATTTTACTCCCTGTAGAGCGCGCTCAAAGAGCAATTCGTGCTTTCGCCCTTTTAGATTTCCTACGCACCAACTCTACCATGTAATGTACTAACAGTAAGGCAATTATTTATGCTAAGCATAGTACAACACCAGCACACTGCACTTCCTTTTGACAAGAGAAGGAAAGACTTGGTTTGCATAAAGCCTCAAACTAGACATGCGTTTGTTATTTGTTTTTATAAATATGTTCTTAGGACCTTTTCTGTAATCGTGCTTAACTAGTTACTAAATTTCTATAGTGTAAGATGAGTGTAAGCTATAAAAAATGTAGTACAATGTTATCAAAATACTTAGCAATACTCAATTACACAAACACAGAA
The DNA here is from genome assembly GCA_963082905.1 of Oligia fasciuncula. Lineage (NCBI taxonomy): Eukaryota > Metazoa > Arthropoda > Insecta > Lepidoptera > Noctuidae > Oligia > Oligia fasciuncula. The sequence goes on along the minus strand of OY720395.1, from coordinate 4,800,344 downwards.
AAACTTCTAGAAATTATTTCATGATCATAATTTGTTTCCTGTGTAAGTATTTACCTTCGTATGTTTACATAGACTTAGTATTAGGTATTAATTTACCAATGTGCTTTTTCTCAGAATTGTTAATTAATTATTTTTAATATAAGTTTTATCAAAAATAAATGCACCAATTTAATTGAAATGTAAAGGGATGGCCTGAAACACAGGTTTGAATAAACCTAGTTCGGGCGGGTCGTTACCTAACACTAATTCCGAACCATCACTACTTGCACCTGTAATCAAAAAATATTTTAGTTTTAGTTTATTTTTAGGCACTATAATTGTATGGAAAATTTTCTACTCTTAGCTAAATGTACACCTTTTTAAACTTACTTTTTTTATCATAAATAATATTATTATAAATTATTATTCCAGGTACAGAGTGAACTTGCAAAAGCGTTAAAAATTATGTGGCAAAATGGAATGAAACCAAAAACTATGCATTTAATGGGGTTGTCTTTGGGCGCACATTTGGTTGGGAATGCCGGCAGAACATTCTCTATGTTGACGAACGAGTCAATTGCACGGTACGCCCCTAAAGCTGCTCTTACAGGAGCCATTATTATCGGCAATCATCTCGTCGGTCTAGTGGTCGCAAGCGCTACTGTTGAGCCTGAGGTCCTGGGTTTGATTCCCAGGTCAGATAAAGTAGTATTGAGTATTTCCATCATGTAATAGGGGGCGAACATATTGCCATCAAACCAGGAATAAATCCAAACTCCGAGTTGCCACTGAAAAATTCCAGATTAAAAAACCCTAATAACTCTCGAGCGGATAACGGTATCGAACTGCAATACAGTGACACTACAATGGATAAAAGGACACAGTGGATCGCTAGGCAACGACGCAGCTGACGAGCTGGCCAGACGGGCTTCCAGTATGTCAGTCTGTGGACCGGAACCTATCGTGCCCATCCCCTTCAACCAACTACGCAGGTGGCTACAGGAGCACACCCATACACAAGCAGAAAGCTGGTGGACGTCGTCACCAGGCTGCAGGCAGTCCAAAGAAGCCATGCCGTCATTGAATGGCAGGCTAACCAGGCGCCTACTACGACTGGACAGGAAAGGCCTGCGCCTGGTGACGGGAACCATCACGGGACACTGCTCACTAAATAAACACTTTCACACTTTAGGCATAACAGACAGTCCTCTGTGCAGGGCTTGCATGGAGGCTGATGAAACAATTGCGCATGTGCTCTTTGAGTGCACAGGCGTCACCCAGATAAGGTCAGAAACCCTCGGGACACCCAGATCGTACACAGATGTTCTCAACAGACCAGGAGATTTGATCAGCTTCTGGAGGGAGGTGGGCTGGTTGGAATAACCACCGACGGCCGCCATGGCCCACGCACAATGGTCCACTGAAGGACTAAGTGCGGAAACCAAACCCTTAACATAGAACATAGAACCCTAATAACACTTTGACCGATCCGAGAATCGAGCCCACGACTCTCGCAATGGCGCTTGCGACCAGTAGACCAACGAGGCAGTCGCTTTGATGAGTTGCTTATAATTTGCAGGGCCACGGGTCTCGACCCTGCGAAGCCCGGATATGATGGCACTTACTCACCTAACGAGCGAATCGACAAAACTAGTGCTGATTTCGTCGACATCATCCACACTGACTCTGATAGATACGGCATGGCGACAGCAGTGGGACATGTAGACTGTTATCCCAACCTCATTGAGTATAAAAAGACTGGTGTCCAGCCCGGATGCGACCCTGTTAATGTCATCGTTAATCCACCTTTGACACCCAAAGGTACGATTAAAACTTTGTAACTAAATAATAATTTTCTAAATTTTGTTATTTACTAAACATATAAGATTCATTCATTCATTCTAAGTTTTGCTAGTACCTACACGATAGATATGATTCTAGTTTCAGATCTAAAACCTGACGACAAGTATGTTAATGCGATTTATATTTTGGGATGCATAAAGAAGCCTCCTCGTATAGCGCAGTTTTTCCGCCAGTTTTTCAAATGAGCGCTCGGCGCATCCTGGACAGTCACACCCAACACCTTATTTGACTGGCCAATTCTTCCGTTACGGTGGTAAGGCTAACGCCCGCCTGGTTTACGCCCACCCTCCCACCGGAGTCCGGCGTCAAGCAGCCTTCTGTGTTTCGTCGATGCGAGGGAGTTCCAGTGCCTTAGGCATCTTCTGGGCACGCTCGTTCCACCATAGACCTTATCCATCGCTTTCCATCAGACGTGATCGAGGCCAAGATTGGGTCCATTAAGCAATAAAAAAATAAAATATATTATTTACTTCAAGTTTCTTTTGGCCATCATGGACTTTTGGTAGAGAAAAATTAATGCTAAGGGTTGCTAATTTTATAATATATCTATCATTTACGATAAGTAAAATTTTATTACAATATATTAAATGAAATTGATGCTAATATTTAAAATAATAATAATTGTACATTTATATGGAAAAAAAAAATAAGCAAAATGATCATAGGGCATCAAAAAATTCGTCCGCATCGCTGTCAACAGGAACAGTGCCCAAAAGGCTGGCAGCATTGCCACGTCGTATTGCAATGCTAATTCTTTGGCCAAGAAATAGGCCAGCCCTCTGGTCACGTGAAGAGTCGACTAACCGCTTGGCGATATCCCGAAAAACCAGGTGGGCACTCGGACCCCATGGCCCTAGTGTTTCAACCCCAAACGGCTCGAACATATAACTCCCAATCAGGTTGGAATATTTTCGCCGTTTGAGGTTTTCTGCACCTGCAGCAGCCGCCCCAGCATAGCCCACCGTGCTAGGAAGATGGGATGGCGCAAGGGTGTCGACACATGTTGCATCCCACACCAAAGGTCTGCCTAACTTCCAGGGCATTATGGTCATTCCGTCTGGTCTCTTCCCATCGTCGCGTGCCAGGCCGTTGGGTTCTAAAACAGCTGGCACCCCGGCGGTGACAAGAGCACGACGGATGATGTCATTGATGCTGGCGTGCCGTGCTATCCGGCCTGCGCTCCTACTACAAGATAGGCCATGGCGTCCGAGGCAGTCGACAGCTTCACCGCACTGACAGCGATGCGGAGCCCCGCAAGGAGCGCCCAAACGCAGACAGGTAGCGAGCCGGAAGGTGGTGTCACCCAGCATAGTGCCTATGTTGGGTGACGGGAGTGCTTGAAGCCAGAGCCCCGACTCCCACTCACCTACAGCCAGCAGGCAGGCACGCTCAGTAGAATTGGTGGACGTATTAATAAGATTATTCCGTACCAACCTGCAGAGCGGCTCATTCCACTGTCTCTGGGAAGATGAGTAATTGGGGTTTTATAGAACTGTTATGTTTTTGTTGACCACCCCAACTAGGGTTGTCAACACATTATTTACCTAGCCTTTTCCCAACTGTGTTGGGGTCGGCTTTTTTTATCGTGGTTATATGCTCATGCATTCTGCACTACCACGGGGAGATAGTGCAGTTATGTGGGACTTTAACCCACTAAAACTCCACGGTGTCCTCCTCTGCCGCTTACGGCGGGAACACGGGAACGCGTTAGCACTCATCCGTAAACCCGCCACGGGCTGTCCGTAACCGGACCCTCTTCTGAGGAGTACTCCCCATCACCGGCGCGCCAGAACACATATCACGCCGTGACCACCCCAGGGACCAAACCAGCACATGGGTGCCAGACGGGGGCAGCTTTCAGTCTAACCAGATGCAGCTGAATACCAGTATAGAATGGAATACTCGTATTGCATGGACTTAATGGGCTGGGACTGGAGTTACTAAGTAACACGAAACCCCTTGGCTGGCTGTCAGTATTAAATAAATAAATTAACTTTTTGAATTTTTGTAATTGTAAATATTAAAAAAAAAACAAATATTAAATAAATTAAAAAAAAAAAAATTACAAGGCTAATCCATACATATTCTGTTACCTAATTTAATAACGATTCCAATGACATAACTCATAGAGAGCTAGCTATCGCAACTTTAGAGATATCGTCGTTTTAATCAGCGCGGCTTAGACGCGGCGTAATCGCGCGAGTACCGCCACATCTGCGCGTAATCGCGGAAAGGCCGTAACATTTGGAAGGGTAGGCAGAGAGAAAAAATTACACACATAGTCGTCACATTCACAGCAATTAAAGTAATAAGTAGTAAGTAATTTTTTCTCTCTGTTAGTTTTAATGATGGTCTGGCAGTTTGAGTACTTTATGCGGCCTACTCAAATGTCCTTTCTTTGGTATTGTTCGTCGAGTCGTTGAGCTCCTTGTTCTGAGTTGAGCTATACGATTACTGACTGAAATAACGTTCCAGATGTTATTCTACATGGTCCTCACATGATCTGACCAATATTATATCTGCACCTTGAGTTTGTTGAGTTCTCAGGGGTAGTCAACTCCATATTGCTTATTTTTTTTTTATAACAGGAGATGTAAAAGTAATTCCGATATCCTATTTACGGAATAAACAATTTTATTTCATTTCACACATAATCGATAAATCATTGTTATCAGATGCATGCAGCCACCGCCGCTCCTTGGACCTATATATAGACTCGTTGAAATATAAATGTCAACTGCTGGCTGCACGGGCTGCGAACGAAACAGTTTGGGCGAGTCCGAACTTTGTTCCGGAAGTAATCGCTTGCATCGGAGAATATATCAACCAAACGTACGTTCTTATCATGTTATTCTCTATCTGGTTATACATATTTACAAACTACAGGGACATCGACGCGCAAACTGAAACCATAAATTCAGCACATGTTACTAGACCCCTAGCGTAGAAACTATGCATCTGTTATATTATCAACTAGCTTTTTTGTCTGTGCTAAAATACCAATCAATCCGATCCAAATCCAATCCCAATCTCTTTGATTATACCTACGTAGTGCAGCGAAAAAAAGAAAAACACGGATTGTTTTCGCCATATTACGATTCATAATGTTATCCTTTTATGATTCCCCAAAGTGGCCTTTTTAGGCCCCCTGATTTCCTAAATTATTATCCTCATCCTCACTTAGTATAAAACAAAGTCGCCAAAATGTCTATACACGCATAACTTCAGAATGACTGCACCAAATTGGATAATTATTATTTTTGTTGTATTCGCTATTGCCATGACAAGGTTTGTATGAAAGAAAATTTAAAATTTCGAAAAAAAAATTGCACCCGCGCGAAGTTGGGGCGGGCTGCTAGGTAGATAATTAATAAACATATTTGTAGAAAATACACCGCCTTTGTATTAACAATTTTGTTTAATTGTGATTTTTGTATGGATCATAAAATAAGGTCTGCAATAAAGTTTTTTTTAAATAAAATATCTATATGATCTCTTTTTTTAATTTCTATTATATAGCTATAATAATGTAATAATATATTTTGTTCTTTTCACAGATTACGTGGCCTATTTTATCTGGTCACTAACTGGCAGTCTCCTTATGGCTTAAATGAAGCAGGAATAAAACCCTCATAGAAGTAATTATCACCAATCACAACTGTAGCTACCTAATTACCTGTGTACATACTGTCCCTATGACTGGGTATTGCATATTTGAGGTGTGAATGATACATACTATGAGCAATAAAAATAATAAATGATGGCTTCAGTTGATACAGATACTTAATAAAATGAAATGTTTAGAAATCTTTTGTTTTAATAAACCGCAAGCATTTTGCTGTATTATTCCTTAAACAGCTTAGGAACCCTTCCTTCAAGTACCTACCGTTGAAATCAGACCAGACCAGGGGGCCTAAAAAGGCCACTTTGCAGAATCATAAAAGGAATTCATCAAATCATTATAAATCATAATAGACAGTTAACTGTTAAGTTAATCGTATCAAATCCCATTGGTGAAGGATTTTTCAGTTATTTTTTTTTTCTGTGCTTAAATACCAATCCAAATCCAATCCCAATCTCTTGCAACGAAAAAAAGCAAAATACGTTTATGATTCTGCCAAAGTGGCCTTTTTAGGCCCCCAGACCCGTTGAGTCAGGCCTGATCCTGCCTACTTGGACAAAAACTCCCAGTTAATTGAAACTTCACTAAGATTAAAACTATCTAATTGTCACATACCTAGATGAATAGACCAGCTGCGCCCTAATTATCACAATGCCAATGGGGCAATTGCGTAACAGATTATCAATCCGAATCGGTTTCATTTCATATCCACGTCACTTCCACGTCCACTTTGGCAGAATCATAAAATTATAACAAACTGTTAAGGCTCCTCTTTCGAAAAAAGCTTAAAAACAGCGTGCAGATGAAGCAGCTTTTCTCCGGAACTTACAGAGAAATTACATCTGAAAAAATAGTTGGTAATCTACATGATATGAATCGTAATTTGGTTTAGCCATAATTTTTCTATCGATATCACCTATTAAGAAAAAAAACCACCAAATCACCTCCAAATCTTTGAGATGAAACCATTTTACTCCTTCATTTTTTATCAAAAGAATATAAAAAAAATATCTACTGCTTTGCAATACAAACGAAAATGATTTGGTTTTGTTACTTTTTAAAAACATGTATATTTTTTAATATAATAAATTAAAAATGCGATCGTTTAAAGTCCGTGTCTATTATCATCCCCGCACTCGTCTACGAATTCAGTGCGGGGCGCCTCGTGTTGCTAGGCAACGCGACGCCCAAATGCACAAGGTCGTTGGCATGAATAGGTACAAGCCTTAAGTTAATCGTATCAAATCCCATTGGTGAAGCATTTTTCAGTTGTTATATTTTTTTTGTCTGTGCTAAAATACCAATCAATCTAATCCAAACCCAATCCCAATCTCTTTGATTGCCTACCTACGTAGTGCAGCGAAAAAAGAAAAACACGGACTGTTCGCCATATTATAATCATAATGTTATCCTTTTATGATTCTCCAAAGTGGCCTTTTTAGGCCCCCAGGTCATCTCGCCACCTCTTTCTATTTATTTATCTAATTAAGCATTGTCTAATAGATTTCAGTTGGAGTGCCAACTAAAACAAATAAATGTTACAGCTGCTTCAAGGTCTTAGCTCTAACTTCCGCGACTGTTAATTTCGAAGCGATTGTATTATCAGTTCCACGATCAGTTCTAACGTAATAGTAGACCGCCACGCGCGCGCATCCTTGTACAAACGCGTGCGGGGACGCAGATAGTCGCGGGAAAAGTTATTAAAAAAAATACGCATATCTACATAAAAATAAACAGTGTTCCTGGCATAAAATAACACGGAATATAATAAATAAATGTGTGTGTTCTGAAGTAAAGAAAATTTTAAAAAATGTGTAGTGTTAAGAATTTGTTGTTTTTAACGGTAGTTTTTCCTATAGTGTTGATAGGTTTGTACTATGGTTTATACATTTGAAAACGTATGAGACTTGCTTATTTTTATTTATTATAAAATTATGAAAAGAAAACTTGTTAGTGTTTTTATTTTTACTTATTTCTGTTTTTACATACTGAATATTATAACAAGAAAATAAATAATACAAAACGAGGTAGTGATCCTTTCTATTTTATTTTTTATTATGGCAAGCGAAGCCGAGGCCGACCATTCTGCCATAAAGTCAATTGGAAAAGCAAGAGTGCATTTATATAAATTAAAAAATAAATAAATAGAACGATTTATTTATGAAAGTTTACTTTTGTTGTTTTATTTTTCTTTCAATTGTTTTTCTTAAAAAAAATTATACAAATTCCAGGTTTGCTCGACTCATCACAAGCGGCATTTTTACGATGCTACAACGGGTACGTAAACTATTTAGTACAATTTTGTCATAGTCATAAATTAACAAAAAAAAACATTAATTCATTCGAAGAGTGTATCTTTTTAAATAGAACCAATTTAAGGTTCTTCACATGCAATTTTTTTTATTTAGGTACATACTCCAACAAGTATTATTGGCCCATATACTTTCTTATATATTGTAGGTGCATTCACAAACATATATATCTCACTTACATCCATGTACAGTCACGAGCATAACCAAAAAAATACCTTACACTTTTAGGTACGCAAATTTCAAGCACAATTTTCTCATAAAGTATTGATAGGTACATATTTATGGCTTTACAAATATAGTATTATCAAAACCATTCATATATTATGTATATATTATGCAATAGGTCTTTCCTCAAAGTTGCTAATTTTATTTCACTAAAAAAACGCTTTTGAATTTTGTGTAACTACAAGGTATTTAATTTATGCTCGTGACTTTACCTACCTAATATCTGAGCGCAAATCCCTGTGCTCAACTCCTGATGATCAAGCCCAGCTGGTCCGTGAAAACTTACGTGAAGTAAGCTTGAAGTGAGCTGGCTGTTATATCACATGATGCTAGAAATTCACACTATTGATAACTCACTCACGCACCCACATTTTCACGGTGATTTGTTAACAGAACAGACCAGCAGACCACTAGACCAGCAAGGCAATCCCAGTTCTCAGGTGCTTCCCTTTCCTTTCAAGGATTTTGTCATATATGATATATCTACTAGTGTGGTAATCATAGATATCCGGTGGTAATCTTTAAACAATCGGCAAGCGTAATGTGGGCTGGGGGGCGCCCAGCGAGATGGACCGACAAACTAAAGAAGGTGGCTGCTGCAATAGGCGGAGTTGAGTTGAATCTTACAAAACCTTCATTAATTTATATCTTACTAACTTTTGTCCGCGGCTTCGCTCGCGTGCCTGTAGAAAATTGTACTGGAAAATATAGCTTGATATCTCACTTTGTAAATATAATTAATGTGACCACTAGCCCAATGGAGCGTCCTTATAATTATCTAGACATAAATAGGTGCCTAAGTGTTAGGTAACAAGAGTGCGAAACTAAACAAACAGGAGTAATTACGCACATAATCGAAGGTTATAAAAAGTGGAATATTACCTAGTCAGGACAAGTTCTGCATTACGTAGAAAAATAGTTGTCATCCGCAAAACAACATTTATTTTTAGTAGCCTTCCTTATACAGATTTATTGGAAAAACACCAGCAACCTTTTAAAAGGTCATTGTACCCAGAAATCGCGAAAAAAAAAACAACTGTTCCAAGGAACAGCTGATTTATTTTTTCGCGATTTCAGGTTTGGTCCCATAGTAAAAGTTGTTCATGATGATGTGTACAATGACCTCTTAAGAGGTTGTTAATGTTTTACCAATAACCCTGTACCTATATCTGTAAGTATAAATAGGTTATTAACCTTTCGTAGGTACAGTCACGAGCATAAGTACCTCTATGTATACACTTGGCTTTATTCAAAGACGATTTTCTCCTTTAGTTTTGAATGAAATTTTATGTTGTTACGAATAAAGTATTTTTGAACCCATAGGTTTGTGTAAAGTGCCGTATTTCAACGTTGCATTCGTTATTTCACGAAAAAATCGCAATTGAAAGTTGCCAAGTGTTGACATATTGGTGTTCGTGACTGTACATCGGAACATGGATCCATGCGAGACATATTGGCTTTTTAATTGATTCTGTAATTGCAACATTCAACCGTTTCATAAATAAAGAAAGCATTCTCGATATTTTTCAAATTTTTTTTTTATTATTCCTGTATATAATTTATTAAGAAATTTAAAATCATCATCATCATCCACAGCCCGACTTCGCCGCCTGAGCATACCTACGCCTCTCTTTTCAAGTGCCAATCCCCACGCTCCTGTGCCAGCCTCATCCACCCCTTAAGCGGGGTAATTGCGTAACGCACTATCAGTAGCAATGGGTTTAAGTTTGACAGTTCAACAACATTCATTGCGTTATTTACGTTGTTGAGCAGACACATTGCGTAACGCACTATCAGTAGCAATGGGTTTAAGTTTGACAGTTCAACAACATTCATTGCGTTATTTACGTTGTTGAGCAGACACATTGCGTAACGCACTATCAGTAGCAATGGGTTTAAGTTTGACAGTTCAACAACATTCATTGCGTTATTTACGTTGTTGAGCAGACACATTGCGTAACGCACTATCAGTAGCAATGGGTTTAAGTTTGACAGTTCAACAACATTCATTGCGTTATTTACGTTGTTGAGCAGACACATTTTTCGAACAGCTATATCCTTCAAAATGATTCAGATTGAGATCGATGGTGATTTGTTACGCAACTAGGGTGCAGGTTCTACCCGCGATGGTAACATTCTAATATGATAACAATGCGATGCTAAACATCTTAAATACATTCTAACACTAAAATATATACAACATTATTTTTAGTATATGCGAAACCCGAAACACGTATATAGTATTTTTATGTAAAGAATCTATGTACAAAATTTCAAAACTGTATCGTGAAAAATCACAAAGTTATAAGCTTGTTAAGTTACCTGTTTGTCCGTACAAAAACATGCTCACCCACGCCGCGCCGTCTTGCGCTCATTGATAATAGTACCTAGGTACCTAACCGTTCGGCGCGGAGATTGGAGTGTCGCTCGGTGTCCAACTATTAACCTTTTTTAAATATTTTTGGGACAAAATATAACAAGGGGTAAAATAATTAGAATCGATTCAGTCAGTTACTTATTCTGAAAAAAATATAATTTAGGTTTCGCATATACTAAAAATAACGTTGTATATAGGCTGGCAGCGTTGCCACGTTGTATGGCAATGCTGATTCTTTGACCTAAAAATAAACCCACCCTCTGGTTATTTTATTTTATTCTGTTCGGGAAACTTAGAGCTAAATTAAACAGTGCTCTTAAACAATATGCATCTGAAGGCCATTTACAAGTTTCCACTAATAAATATTTGAAACAAAAAAGACAACAAAAAAGGTCGGTACAAAATACCTCTAACATAAAATAGGAAACAAAATAATAAAATAACACATTTATACACTTAAATTGCAAAATTAATACGAGAGCGACATAAACTTGTTTGCAATATATTATTTTGCAATGTGCTGCATTCAAACAATTATTTAACAAGTGGTTTAAAAATTAGAACTCTTGTTGACCTGCCAAAAATTACCTTCGTTTGTTTATCATAGTACCTACATATTGCGTTTGGGTTCAATATGATTGACATTGTTTTGTTTTTTTTTTTTGAGTATTCTATTCTATACTTCTGTTGAAACAGCACCCTAATTGCGTAACACTCTATTAATCACAATCTGTATCATTTTGAAGGATATTGCTAATACATTGCATCATAACTTTGAAAAATTTGTCTGCTCAACAACGTAAATAACGCCTAATTAACTCTTTAGCTTAACTTATTTGTATAGATAGATATAGATATACTATAGATGTATACAACATGTGGTAAAACATAAGAGAATAGTATATAAATGGACTATCTTGCCGATTCTTGTTCAAACGAAACTACCTTTTTGAAGAGGCGCCTAGAATCAATTCTATTTTCTTGTAATGTTGACCTTCAAAAGTGTTTTTCAATGGCTTACTGGAAATAATTGATACGGACTTTGACTTAGATCACTTACATAATTGATTTGGAGTTCGAATAGTTGTTTTGGAGTTTGACTTAGATCACTAACATAATGGAATCGATTTTTGGACGTCACAACAACGTTTAACAAAATTATGTTACTTATGTAGAGTATTTGGGACAATGAGTTGTGCCTGCTTAATATTTATGTTTATTCATCAGAAATTCGGCCATACAAGATAACAATAGCCGTGATAGGAAATCCAAACTCTTGGATCAGAATTAAAGACAATAGTAACGTCGTAACGACGCAATACCTGTGTAATGTAAGGAGGTGCAATACAGAATGACAATCAACTTCGAAACTACGTTTGGTGACAAGCATGACCAATTGATTTTAAGTAAGACCATACAGTCAACCTCATAAAGTCTTCAGCACTTCTGACAAGAATAAATTAAGTGTCTTAAAGTCAAACGTTTTAAAACATGCAAGTGACATTGCACATTGGGGCGATTGAACAATTACGAGGTCAACAATCTGTCCTAAACGGTTTAGATGGTTCTACACCGCTGGATGTTTATTTTGAGAGAAGATTGTACCGGAAACCTAAAATTTTAATTGTTTCAAAATCAAAAGCTGGCTGGCCTGTTGGTCTAGTGGTCAGTGACTATGACTGCTATGCCGGAGGTCGTGGGTTCGATTCCCACCCAGGACAAATGTTTGTGTGATGAGCATGATCATTTGTTCTGTGTCTGGGTGTAATTTATCTATATATGTATGTATTTAGAAATATATAAGTATGTTTATCAGTTGTCTAGTACTCATAACACAAGCTCTGCTTAGCTTGAGTTTAGACGGCGTTGTGTGATAGTTGTGGAATATATTATTATTATAAAAGGTCGGTTATTCAAACTAATAGATCATAAGATAAAAATTCTATGTGATAATGCGGGTTATAAACTATCTATGTGCTAAATTTCATCCAAATCTGTCGAGTAGTTTTTGCGTGAAGAAGTAACAAACATACAAACACACTCACAAACTTTCGGCTTTACATTATTAGTGCGATACGAGTTGATCACGAAAATACAACGCAATGGTAAAATTACATCTCAATAAAAAAAAATAAAAAAAACCTAAATAATAGATAATAATACCTTCACAATCCAATAACTGGGTTGTGGAGGTCAGACAGGCCAGATAGGCAGTCGCTCTATTTAAATAATGCTCTTGGTATGTGAAAATGGTCACCCATCCATGGACCATCCGCGACAAGCGATCGTCCCATACAAGCCTAAATTAAGTAGGTAATTTGAAATCCTAATCGAATTTTGACCTATATACACCTTTATCGTATTCAGGAAATATTAGGCATTTACCTTGAGCCAGCAAAAATCTAATCTTGTTAGCAATAGATGAACCCAAGTTCAAGCAGCGACCTCGTTGGGTGTCGGTGTCGACAAACGCACCGGTACAATGCGCGTGCGGCTTTGGTAACGATATGGATGAGTAGCCATTGGCTGACTCACACAGTATACTACGATCTTTGTAATATCATCAACTTGATCGATTTTTATTTAAAATTCTAGTGATATTCTTAATATACAACTAGCAGCCCGCCCCAGATGGTGCGCATCTGCAATTTTTTTTTTCGAATTTCCGAAATTTTCTTTCATACAAACCTTGTCCTGGCAATACAGAACATCTTAATAAAAAACTGTGCTAAATAGACGTAATTACAAAACAAAGTTTATTCGTCGGATATACAAAGCGCTACCGTCACATGGGTGAAAAATGTATTCACTGTTCGTAACTTTTCTGTTTACAATAGTGCTTGCAGTAATGAAACGGTCAAGCCTCATATTTTGACTAAGGTGTAGAGTTTGTGAAGTTAGGGCTTGTAGAGTTAGAAGCTTGGCTCTACATGAGATCTAACTTTTTGACAGTGCGAGCCATATGATCTTGTCTTCGCTAAATTTCACATGAACATGTTTTGGTGGGATATTATTTTAACCCTTATAATCAAAAAAATATTTTAATGTGAAAAAATGATTTTGGAGAAGCAGTTTTTTTTTATTAAATATTTTAATGGACATAAGGTAGCTGTTTCTATGTATAGTGGAGAGTGCTATTACAAAGTTGTTTTTAACTGGTTTCTATGAATTATATTAATTTTACATTTCATAAGGTTTACTCGGACGCGCGGGCTCGCGAGAGATGGAAGGAGTGGAGGGAGGCCTTTGCCCAGGAGTGGGACAGCGCAGGCTAATTAAAAAAAAAAAGTTTACTATAATTAAAAGATTATTTTATTTTCTGAAGAATTTGTAAAATAAATTAATGTTCAATCGAAAGCGATCCTTCGCGGCCAGCTACTTTCAATACCTACCAAGATAAAGTTTAGGTAATAATCTATATATATAAAAGGAGAAACTGACTGACTGACTGACTGACTGACTGACATATCAACGCACAGCCGAAACTACTGGGTCTAGGAATGTGGAATTTTGCACACGGCTTCCTTTTATAATGTAGGGGAGCACTAAGAAGGGGTTTTTGGAAATTCAATCTTTAAGGGGGTGAAAAGGGGGGATTTCGTTTGTATGAAAAATTTTATTCCTTGAGTTAATAAACTTGAAACTTGGCACGAATACTTATCTAAGTAAATGATTAAGTTAAGCATTTTTTGTTTTTCTTAACTACCCCCTAAAGGGGGATTGGGGGGTGTCAAAGTTTGTATGGAAGAATTTTAACGGGCTGTCCGATTAACTTGAAACTCAGTATTTATACTTAAGACTAAAAATAGATAATAACGTGTATCAGGGTTTTTCGAAAATGTACCCTTAACAGGGTAAAAAGGGGTAGTTAATTTTACAGTGGAGGATTTTACTGCGTTGCTTGATTAACTCAAAAATTGGTATAAATAATCTTTGAGTCAAGTCATGAGCACATACCAAAGGATTTTTCGAAATTCCACCCCTGTGGGGGTGAAAAGCGGGGATACAGTTTATATGAAAAATCTTATTCAATTGGTTAATAAACTTGAAACTTGGCAGGAATATTTATCTAAGTAAATTATGAAGTTTGGCAATTTTTGTTTTTCTAAACTACCCCCTAAAGAGGGATTGGGGGGTGTCAAAATTTTTATGGAACAATTTTAACGGGCTGTCCGATTAACTCGAAACTCAGTATTTATACTTAAGACTAAAAATAGAGAATAACGTGTATCAGGGTTTTTCGAAAATGTACCCCTAACGGGGTGAAAAGGGGTAGGTAATTTTACAGGGGAGGATTTTATTGCGTGGCTTGATTTACTCGAAAATTGGTAAAATAATCTTTGAGTCAAGTAATGAACACGTCACAAACTATTTTTCGAAATTCCACCCCTGTGGGGGTGAAAAGCGGGGATACAGTTTATATGAAAAATCTTATTCATTTGGTTAATAAACTTGAAACTTGGCACGAATACTTATCTAAGTAAATAATGAAGATTGGCACTTTTTGTTTTTTTAAACTACCCCCTAAAAGGGGGGGATTGGGGGTGTCAAAATTTGTATGGAAGAATTTTAACGCGCGGTCCGACTAATTCGAAACTCGGTATTTATACTTAAGACCAAAAATAAAGAATAACACTTAGGTACTTATCAGGGTTTTTCGAAAATCTACCCCTAACGGGCTACAAAGGTGTAGTTAATATTACGGGGAGGATTTTACTGCGTGGCTTGATTAAGTCGAAAACTGGTATCAATAAATCTTCGAGTCAAGGAATAAACACATCCTTAACGATTTTTCGAAATTCCACCCCTGTGTGGGGGTGGGGGGGTAAGCAAGGATACAGTTTATATGAAAACCTTATTCATTTGGTTAATGAATTTAAAACTAAAGGGAGATTGGGGGTGTAAAATTTTGCAAGTAGCCGAGTCCATTTAGGATTGCTATCGACACGCTAAGAAGAAGAATGGGTTGATTTTACTGCTTGCTTCCATTAACTCGAAAATGAGTAGGTATCTGTCTTTGAGTCAAGTTATGGACACGTCATCCCAAACGATTTTTCAAAAATCCACCCTTGTGGGAGTGAAAAGCGGGGATCCTGTTTATTTTAAAAATCTGATTCCGTTGATCTACAAAACTTAAAAATTGGCCCGAATACTTATTAATCTAAATAAATGATAAAGATCATAAACATACATACCTATTCGAAATTTTGAGAGGAAAGTACGAAATACACGCGGACGAAGTCGCGGGCAAAGTGCTAGTTGTATTTATAATTTCCTCTATTCTATATAATTGTATAAACCTAACACGCCGTGCGCCCGATGAGATTTCCTACCGGCAAAAATGACGATTTTTCATACAAAAACATTAATGCCCTTTTTAATACCTTTAGGAAATGAACTTTAAAAAAATATTTCTCAGTACCTACTCACTTTCGTTCTTTTAGCAACTCTTGTGCAAAATTTCAGGCTTCTAGAGCCAGCTGTTTAGGCTGTGTGTTGTCTGTCAGTAAATTAAATACTTTCTTAAAGTAGATGAATAGGAAATAGGGTTAAAGGCCCCACCCCCTACCTCTCGTCAGCAAAAGTAAGCAAAGCTCTTACCGCCCGGGCCCCCTCCCATACTTACGTAAACATTGGTACAAGCATTTTTCAATGTGTTCTGGTTTGTTTATTGATTCATGAGCAGCGTTTCGTTTTCAAGCATAGACAAGTAGGGTGTTGCCATGTGTTCAAACCAAAATCGAGACTAAATTATGTAGAAAATCCGAAAAAATTAAAAATTAATACTGCTGACGTAATCACCATCCAGACCCCCCCATCCTCCATGTCATCAAAAATTAGCAAAGCAAAGACCCTCTAGTGGTTACGTAATACTTGAATGGATAATAATTAATCGGAATTCTAGCAAAATGTAAGTGTACAGTCAACAGCAAAAGTAGATGATCAAAATCAGAAATTCAATACTAATGAACGGAGTTCACGTCAGAACTATGTGGCGTCGAAGTACTACTACTTAGAATACTTACTACGTAGAATACTTTTGAATCACTTCGACGCCACACAGTTATGACGCGAACTTCGTTCATTAGTATTGAATTTCTGACTTTGATCATCTACTTTTGCTGTTGACTGTACCTATTACCTCGGCCATCATCATCACCATGATAGCCTTGTTCCAGCCATTGCTGTAGGTCGTTCACCCACCTGGCAACCATGTCGTTAGGGCTCTGCTCCACCTTCCATGACCACTTCTAGCCAAGTGTCCTGCCCACCTCCATTTCAGAGCCGCTATACCCGTAAAACTACGTCTTCAACCTTAGTCCTGCGTCGGTCCTCTGACCTCGGATTTTATGGAAATACGGTGATGTAAATCAGAAAGGTTTATGAATAAGACCATATCCTGGTAATAAATGTGGTTTGTGTGAGCCCAATCCACGTCTATTGAAACACTTTGCCATTGCTTTACAATTTTAATTGCGGACCGGAAATCTGTTATACCAGTGTTTCATCAGTTTCGTAGACCTATTATAGTAGGTACCTAGTTTACCTAGTACTTCAAACTCTTTGTTACGAAACAAATTTGTTTACACTGCCGTCGACATTGATAACCTAGTGCCTGCAGCATAGACATATTGTATCTAATCTTTTAACCTTCTAAAAACTGACCTATGCATTTAAATTTTAGATTGAGTCGGTGCAACTAAGTCGTCATTTATTTTTGTTGCTTAGTAAGTCGTCATTTATTTTCGTTGCTTATACAGGGTGTCCAGTAAATAGCACGACATACTGCAGGGGGTGATAGCTAGGGTCACTACCTATCAATACAACACAATATATGTTCAGCAAAATCTTACGGATTTACAGTTTTACAAAATTTTCCGAAATACCGAAAAATCTCTACCTTGAAACAGATTTTTAAGCATCTCGTAATGAAAAAATCCTTTTCTAGTACTTTTTGTTACATCAAATTATTCGTGAATAGTTACTTTACTCGTTGATAAGTCTTTTTTCTATCAAAGACAAGAAAGTTTTGAAGAAATAGTTTTTTTTGTTAAAATTTTCACAGAACAATTTTCTTTTCGCATAACTTTAACCTACAGTGGTGAAAAAAAAATGTATGTGGCAGTTTTGTACAACAAACTTAAAAGATAGCCTGTTTAATGGTCATTTAGGAAAGATACAATACTAGTGCATTTTCATTAAAAACATACAAAAAAATGCTATTTTAGTTCCAGAGAAGCTGATTTTGTTGAAAATGTAATTAACGTAATTTTGACAAAAACCACTATGAGAATAAGTAATAGCTGCTCATTTACGCGAATTATTATAAAACTAGTTGTGACACGTAAAATGCGACATGCACGCGTAATGACTAAAGGTTTTTACCTGCTCGCCGACCGACCCGACCCGACCGGTTACTGTCTAACAAAAGAAGCGCATGTGCTATCCCGCTCTTTCTTGCATTGTGATTTTGTGTCTCACTCTCAACCTTATTTGCGACACTTGTAAGTACGCTACCTTAAACCGTTCGCAACGCATCTCTGTGTTCACAAATTATTGTTTCGTACTAACGACTGTTTTGTGCCTTGGACCCCGGACTTTGTTTGCCTTACGATTTGGATTTTTTATTGTGATCACTACGACGACTTGGCGACCACCTGGACTTTTGTGTTTTATAACATGGCCAACCGCCGCGTTTTTCCTGGTTATACGCAGCGAGAGTATGCTCAATAATTTGTGAACACAGAGATGCGTTGCGCACGGTTTAAGGTAGCGTACTGACAAGTGTCGCAAATAAGGTTGAGAGTGAGACACAAAATCACAATGCAAGAAAGAGCGGGATAGTACATGCGCTTCTTTTGTTAGACAGTAACCGGTCGGGTCGGGTCGGTCGGCGAGCAGGTAAAAACCTTTAGTCATTACGCGTGCATGTCGCATTTTACGTGTCACAACTAGTTTTATAATAATTCGCGTAAATGAGCAGCTATTACTTATTCTCATAGTGGTTTTTGTCAAAATTACGTTAATTACATTTTCAACAAAATCAGCTTCTCTGGAACTAAAATAGCATTTTTTTGTATTTTTTTAATGAAAATGCACTAGTATTGTATCTTTCCTAAATCACCATTAAACAGGCTATCTTTTAAGTTTGTTGTACAAAACTGCCACATACATTTTTTTTTCACCACTGTAGGTTAAAGTTATGCGAAAAGAAAATTGTTCTGTGAAAATTTTAACAAAAAAAACTATTTCTTCAAAACTTTCTTGTTTTTGATCAAAAAAAAACTTATAATGAGTAAAGTAACTATTCACGAATAATTTGATGTGAAAAAAAAGTACTAGAAAAGGATTTTTTCATTACGAGATGCTTAAAAATCTGTTTCAAGGTAGAGATTTTTCGGTATTTCGGAAAATTTTGTAAAACTGTAAATCCGTAAGATTTTGCTGAACATATATTGTGTTGTATTGATAGGTAGTGACCCTAGCTATCACCCCCTGCAGTATGTCGTGCTATTTACTGGACACCCTGTATGTATATTAAGAATGTATTTATTTATGTATCTATTATACAGCATTATACATGTATATATCTATGTATCTACCGTAACGAAGCGACCCGTAACGAAGGTCAAAGATCTACGAAACGAAGGATAGCCAGGATCCCAGAGGGACGGAAAAGTCCCGTTACGTAAAGACGGTGACCCATCGACGGAACGACCTCATCAAGCGTAGCCACGAGCCCCTTACTGTATCCATTATTTTTATAAAATTAATATTATTGTCGTATTATGTAGGTAGAACTGTAGGGGAAGAGCAGTACAAATCCTACAAGTATTTTTTTTGTGGGTTGGCAGAAAAAAATGTTGAAGTCATAATTTTTTCAGGCAATAGTTATAGCATGTTAACTGTCCTGAATACAAAGTGTAGTTGAAATAGATAACAGACAGCCTCAGAAGGAGTCAACCATGAAAAAATCACCCTGTAGATGGAAAACAGAGCTTTTCTAGGTTCTTCGTAAGTTTGCATACGAAATTCGCCAACAAGAACTTCTTACTGACATTATTTCTTACATTGAATTTCAATGTCAGAGGTAAATAACAAAACCTCCAAATAATCTAGATGAGGAGAATGTTTTTTTCCTATTTGGTTGAGGTCTAACCCATGGCCGATGCCAATACCTATAGGCATTTCGTGTGAGGAATCTATTAATAATAAACTTGATTTGATTGTCTCGTTGGTCCAGAGGTCACAAACTCACAAGCGCTACTACTGAACATTATACCTATATTATAAGGTCTTAAGTTTGATCTCCAGGTTAGGTACTTAGTATACATGAGTTTTCTGATAGGAATTTCTCGGTAACCTCGTAACCTTCAGGTGTCTTCATTTGTTTCCGCTTGATGGCAATAAGGTGTAGGTACTAAAGTACCAATACCAATAGCTGGAGGGGCTTGTGGCTAAGTAATAACAGCCGCACGTTCCGATCGTGCGCTTGCCGCGGTTGGTTCGTGTATGGATGACCATCTTTACATACCAAGACAAGAGAGATATATTTTTTGCAGCAGGGACTGAAAAATTCGAAATGGGGTTACTAGGGCATATGGGCTTATATGAAAGAGCACAGTTTGCACATTCTCAAACATTTTTTCTATTTTTTTAGGCCGCATAGTTTTCGACTTTTGATGAAATATGTAAAAAAAAATACCGTTCCCCCCCCCCCTTATCTTCGAAGTTTGCAAAGAGAAAAATCTGAAATTATTCTATGTGATATAAGTTTATGTAAAGATTACAGGAAAAATAAAACGAAGTCTCTCGCCGATGAAAATTTAAAAACATGATTGTACGGAACCCTCAGTGCGCGAGTCCGACTCGCTCTTGCCCGGTTTTATAAAGTGCGTTTGTATTTCCATCCTACGATAAACAATTAGGAGTACCAGCGAAGTAAATGAAGAAACACGCTAACAGCAGGAATGGCTTTAATTTTGACAGTTCAACAACATTCATTGCGTTATTTACGTTGTTGAGCAGACACACTTTTCGTACATAAGGAGCAATGGATTAGCAATGCAATTATGCTTCAAAATGATTCAAATTGAGAGTAGTAGTGTATTACGCAATTAGGGTGCTGTTCTATGCTTCTTCCATAGAATATCTTTATGTTAAAATACGCTGACGAACTCGCGGGCAGAAGCTAGTCTAGTATTATAACAAAGTCTATTATTTCCAGATCCCTGAACAACTACCTAGTGACACCATTGAACAAGCCACTCGCCCTAGCCCCATGCATCAACACAGACCATCCTACCGTGTTTTATACTTTCGGCTTCCGAGGGAAGACTGCAGGGCCAGCAACCACGGCTGTCCTGACTGCTTACTTAGCGCAGAGGAAGAGGAATGTCATACTCTTGGACTGGCAGCAGGAGGCGGATCCTGGGATGCTTGGCACATCGTTGGGATATGCGCTGTCGGCTGTACCTAATGCTAAGAAGGTAAGTGTTTCTAGACTAAGGGCGGGTTGTTCACGTCCTCTTGACACACGGGTATACGGCAAAACTGGCGCTAACTATCGTCAAACCAAAAAAAAAAAGCGTAACAAATTACAATTACAAAATTATGGCCTTGACGTACGTCAAATAATAACGATCACGTAATAGGAGTTATTCCTTGACGTACGTCAACCGACCAACCGTCCAACCACCGTTTGAAACAACCGGTCCAGCCCTTATTCGTGAGCCGTAATTTATAGAGAAACGTTAAAAAACGTTCAATCCTATTAGTAAAGCAAATTATCTGTAAAAACATTTGTACCTACTTACATGTAAACAAATCCTAACATCATAAGCAGGTATTATGCAGGGTCAAACTAATTAAATTAGCTAGCGAAACTCCCCAGACGTGATGGGTATCAGTATCTAAACATGATATCATCTGCCTAGCCTTTTCCCAACTATGTTGGGATCGGCTTCCAGTCTAACCGGATGCAGCTGAATACCAGTATATTACATGGAGCGACTGCCTATCTGACCTCCACAACCCAGTTACTGGGTAATACGATACCCCTTGGTAAGACTGGTTGTCAGACTTTCGGGCTTCTGACTACCCGTAAAGTCACTACCCGTCAAGGATCCGTGAATGACTGACGGGACCAACCGCTAAAGGTAAGCGTCCACAGTTTCGCATCGGACGCATCGGACGCATCGCACGTAACGGATTTTTGTATAAAAATCGTTTGCCTTGTATAAAACTCATACAACAGCGTCCTGCACTGATCCGCACCGTACGGACCGCTCATCGGCAATGCCTACATGCGATGCGTACCGATGACGTCATACGGAATGCCGATCAGTGGACGCGCCCCATCGCTTTCTTCCATTCTCACAAACACTTTCCGCACGTACGATCACTACAAAAATCCGAATGAAGGTGGCATCGGCAATCCGATTGCTGATACTCGCATCGGCAATCCGATCGCTGCCGATACAATGGACGCAGTCTAATTAATCCGTTTGATGCGATGCGTCCGATACGTGCGATGCGGGCCTGTGGACGCTTACCTTTAACGTGCTTTCCGAGACACGGAGGGGTCACGGTATGTAAAGATGGTCCACAGACCAACCGCGGCAAGCGAAGCTTAACCTGATCGATCAACCTGTGCGGTTGTATTATTTAGCCATGGGCCCCTTAACAAATAATAATAATAATTTGATTTTTTTTAATTGGATCATTGACCGCCCTCTATTATCAAGTTTTTTTTTGTGTAAGCTTTACTATGGTTTTAAATATCTCAAAACGAAAAAACAAAAGAAAACAGATTTTCTCAATTCATACTTCAAGTAACAACTCGTTGGCCCCAAAGAAAAACATCAAATCTATTTTATTTTTATTTTAGTCTAGATATTATATAATTATAGATATTACCATCATATCCGCAGAGTTTCGCTAGCTAATAACATTTAACGCTGTATAAATCTGTACGTACGTAAATGTCATTCTAAGCCTATTTGCCATCAGCGGGATTGTCCGAAAGGGTTACCACTGGCCCGGAACATAAAGGGCTAAGGAAGGAACACGGGTGGGTTTTAGTCAGTAAGAGTCTGACACTCCCTTCCGCTCCACCCAGAGCGGGAGGGGTCATTTGATGATTTCCCATCCGCAAAAAAAAAAAAAAAAAAACCTATTTGCCAGCCTGCTAATTATGGTATTCTTAAACTTCTCCTGGATACAGCATTTTTATCTCACGGAACGACACGCGCTTTACTTGTGGTAACTAAGTGTACAAACACGATGTGTATGTGTGCGTCAAGACGAGTAGCGTCAGCACATAACACACACATGCATACAGACAGACACTTCCGAGTTCGCCATTGTTTTTTTTAACTTGGTAAATAGATGTATTCTGTGAACCGCATTAAGATTTTCACACAAAAATAGAAAAAAAAAAAAATTGGGGGTTCCCCATACTTAGAACTGAAACTCAAATTTTTTTTTTCATCAAACCCATACGTGTATCTATGAATAGGTCTTCAAAAATTATATTGAGGTTTCTAATATCATTTTTTTCTAAACTGAATAGTTTGCGCGAGAGACACTTCCAAAGTCAGAAAATGTGTGTGTCCCCCCTGTACTTCTAAAATAAAAGAATGATAAAACTAAAAAAAATATATGATATAGGTACATTACCATGTAAACTTCAAAATTGGTTTGAACGAGATCTAGTAAGTAGCCAGCCGCTGAAAATTTAAAAACATATGATGGTACGGAACCCTCGGTGCGCGAGTCCGTCTCGCTCTTGCCCGGTTTTTATTTGCACTTGGTAAACACAAGTAGAGCGTGTGTCGCTTCGTGAGATAAAAATACTTAAGCATTAAATGAGTCAACTAGAGCTTCCGTGTCAATCCGTGTACATTTCCGAAGCGCTGCAAAAGATACCTTATGATATTGATCACAATGTAGATTCATTCAATGCAATGTGTATGAATTTGAATGTATATCACTTTTGTTTGTAGGCCAATGTGTCACTCCAATTATTTTTTAAACTTGAATGGCCTTATCTTTGCTATGACAATTAGGAAACATTTAAATGTAAATGAGTTTCCTTTTCATTTGATAGTTGACATATCTTTTAGAGGTTCTTGAACTTACGCTTGAACAATGGAATTCAATGGATTATAGTGACGTTGTTTGCACTCCGTAGTATTCAATACATACACCTTTGTTCACTTTCTTTGTATGTAAAATAAGTTACGCAATAGCTGCAGCACACATTGTCCCCAAAATAAAATTTATGTGGCCACGACTTTCCAACTTTTGAATCAAATATTATTTTAAACACAACAAATCCAGAATTTCAATGCTTTCTGACAACAATTACTTACTAATCTGCTAAAAAAACACGTTTTAAAGGTACCAACCACACCAAAAAAGGCACTGCGGTAGCTAGGTAACTACCACATATTGTTTAAACCTATATCTTTCTCAATCTAGGTTGGAAGAGATTTTGGCCATGCGCTGATGGACTTGACTAAAGTAGGAGTGAGGATGGAGGACATCCACCTGGTGGGCCATTCTCTGGGTGCCCACCTCTTGGGATACGCTGGCAAGAGGGCCAGGGAACGCGGTTATGTAGTGGCAAGGTTGGTAAAAAAGTTCAGCTGGTAGACATTTTTATTTATTTTGTATTATTGTTGAATGAAATAGATGAGGACTATGATGGAACGAGTGTGCCCAGAAGATGCCTAAGGAACTGGAACTCCCACGCATAGACGCAACACAGCAGGCTGCTTGACTCCGGCGGGAGGGTGGTCGCAAACCAGACGGGCGTTAGCCCTACCACCGCCAGGGAAGAATTGGCCTGTCAAACGGTTGGGTACGACTGTCCAGGATGCGCCGAGCGCTCGGTTCAGTTGAGTAACTGGCGGAACAAACTGCGCTACACGAGGAGGCTTCTTCATGCATCCCAAAAATTATTGGTTTGACCATGCAAACGTAGCCCTATTTATTATGTTTTGTTCCCGTCACGATAGGCATACAAGTAAAACAAAGCCGAGTACCCACATATACTACAAAACTAGTGGTTTCTTCTTTTTCGTGTCGCTGCTGCGCTGGCATGACAGTTATTTAAACTTCGCCACTTCCAAGGCGTTATCGGTGGCAGCGCAGAGGTCACTTTGGCAGGTTTGGCTCCAAGTTTTAGAGCACAAAGGGCAGGATAGGAGGTGGAGCATAGTTTGTGACACAGCTCCACATCCACACCCTGCTGCCGTTCCGTCGAAGTAGCCCCACTTTACGAGATTAGACTTACATCTTCCCACTTGGGTTCGAAGCCGTTTCAGTGACTTCTGAGTAGACCACGGAAGGTCACACCCTGTGTAGGTAATACCTAGGTACTTAATAAGAATTAAGACACTCTCAAAATAGATTACAAATTACAATTGATAATTTCATTCACTGATTGCTTATATCGTCAGTATGCAATAGATGTAGGTATTGACCTCTATTATATCAATAAGGACATCATTAGGCAATATTGATTGTCATCTATCCTCTAACTCGCAGACTATTCATATACTTAAATGACGGAAAGTTCATTGTTCGCGTTACATTTTAATGAAGAAAAATTAGCAACCCTGAACAGGGGGCCTAAAAAGGCCACTTTTGCAGAATCATAAAAGGATAACATAATGGACAGTTAACTGTTAAGTTAATCGTATCAAATCCCATTGGTGAAGCATTTCAGTTATTTTTTTTTGTCTGTGCTAAAATACCAATCAATTCAATCCAAATCCAATCCCAATCTCTTTGATACAATCAAAGAGATTGGGATTGGATTTGTTTTTTTTTTGGACTACGCTACGTAGTGCAGCGAAAAAAAGAAAAACACAGACTGTCTTCGCCATATTATAATTCATAATGTTATCCTTTTATGGTTCTCCAAAGTGGCCTTTTTAGGCCGCAGGTCTTCATCGTACTGCGACACCGACAACTCTTGTAATGCAAAAAACCGTTATTTTTTTTCTTTAGGGAACTCTAAAAACAAAAATCTTTAAAGCACTCCATTTTTCGTTCATACATACATTCTACATTCTTCGTTCTTTATCATTCCAGGATCACCGGTCTAGATCCCGCCCGTGCCCTCTTTGATGGTGCATTCTCGTTACACAGCGGTCTCGACCGCACATGCGCCAAGTTCGTGGACATCATCCACACCGACCCTGGCGGCTATGGCTCCAACGCATCTACTGGCACTGTGGACATCTGGCCAAACTACACTGGGGGCCCAGGCACCCAGGCGGGCTGCCCCGTCGGGAAGTTTGAACAGTTTAGTCCTGAAGGTACGATTTTATTATAAATATGAGAGACTAGAAAATTCATGTTACCTGCTGTAGAAAGCTGAAGTAGCAACAGTCAATTAAATCACAAAGACCACAAGTTTGTCAGTTTTTCGTATTTTGCAGAAACAGCTTAGGTTGGAGATTCTATACAAAATTGTTTTTCTAGTTTACTTTTCCTTCGGAAAGGAAATAAAAGGATCTGAAATAGAAAATTGTCCTAACAGTTTAGGCAATTACAGCAGGTCACATCACACACATGAAATGACAATTACAGCAGGTCACATCACACACATGAAATGACAATTACAGCAGGTCACATCACACACATGAAATGACAATTACAGCAGGTCACATCACACACATGAAATGACAATTACAGCAGGTCACATCACACACATGAAATGACAATTACAGCAGGTCACATCACACACATGAAATGACAATTACAGCAGGTCACATCACACACATGAAATGACAATTACAGCAGGTCACATCACACACATGAAATGACAATTACCTAATGGCAATTGCTTTTGACAGTTCAGCCGCGTTCATTGCGTTATTTACGTTGTTGAGTAGACGATTTTGTCAAATTTATGAACCATTGGATTATGAATAACCTTTAAAACAAACTATAGGTAGGGTAGGTACATATTTGACGTCACGGTTGGCTTGGCTGCTGCGCTGCGTGTCGCGGGTTCGATTCCCGCACGGAACAAATATTTGTCTGTTGGTGTATGTGAGTTTAAATGTTTGTAAACGCACAATACAGGAAACATTCCTAGTGTGGGGCAATGTTTTTAGTAAAAAAAAATTTTACTAAATTAGCCGTTTTGGGCTATTCCCGCAATTTTATCGTAAAACTGCGAAATATGTTGTGTAATTGTTTAGTTAACTTATTAGTACAGATAGATGGATAATTTACTTGGCACACATATACCTAGGTATTGTGGTAGATACATTATCTTAATTGCGTTTCGAATGACAAATAGACAACGTTGTTATCTAGCTATTAATTCGGACGGACCATGAAAAGTGCCATGTCTTAATTATCTATACGATGTCGATAATCAGTTTTTTAAAAGACCATGGCACATTTCTATTTACTTAGGCAATACAATAATGTTATCTACTACACACACGGTGTTACTTATAACGCAAGGTAAGTCATAAAAAAATTAGGCCATCTTTTACCTGAGCCTTTCTGTTCAGGGTTAATAGAGCAAAAATGTCGCCATAGATTCGATTACCTACTTAGTTAAAAATGTTCGTAAACGACTATTTTCTAGGCAGACAGAGATATGATGTAAAGAACACACCCTATATAACGACTAATTAAATAATAGGTAATACGGGCTGGTGTCCGCAACTCCTGCATAGAGTGCATCGGGGATGTTCGCGTTGTTTCGCATTGATGGCTTCCAGGCATTCGCAAATGGACGGTATCCCTGTTCTGCAGAATGCGTGGCAGCCGCGACGTAATCGTGAACTGTGGCTGACAGGGTGTCATCTCCGCGGTGGAGGTGCCTAACTAAATCAGTCATTTAATTATAATTTTAATTTACATTAAAATTTTGTTGTTGATTTTAATTTTGATTCATATTTTTCATTTTCATTTTAGTGTTTATTTTCGTTTAAGTAATATTGTTTTTTTTATAATTTATACCTACCTATGGATCCTTGACATACCTGAATTAAAAATATAATTCCATAAAATAGGGGGCGCGCTTTACCTACGCCATTCAATTTTTGTAACCATAATGTCCGTGGCGTTTCTTCGAAAGTTGCTACAAAAAAAGCAAAAACACTTGTCTGATGTGGGTATCGAACCCAAGCCCCGCGGCCGTGCTCTGCAGTAGGACTAGCGACCACTAGACCAACGATACTGCAGTCTGTTGTCCGTATAGGTACAATCAGATAAATGAATAGTTACAGATGAACCGATCATCGAATGTATAAATGAATCTCAAGGCTGAATTTTTTATGAGGTGTCGGATTTCTGTCCGGTCAGGTAAACCCGATCGTATGAGGTTGCCCATAACAATGATCCTACGGTAAAGACCTTAATCAGGTTTCATAAAAATTACTCAGGTAGGTACCTACAAGCCATGCTAAGTACCTATACTTTACATGGAGCGACTGCCTATCTGACCTCCACAACCCAGTAACCGGGTAATACGATACCCCTTGGTAAGACTGGTTTCCAGACATTCTGGTTTCTGACGACTCGTGACGACTGTCAAAGATCCACGAATGACAGCCGGGACCAATAGCTTAACGTGCTTCCGCTTCCACCATTTCCAGTATTATAGTGCATATTGGAGATGAAGCTCCCTACTAAGTAATACCTATACCTATCTTGGTAGGTTTTTTTTTTATTATTATTATTATGAGCCTGTGTTGTCCCACTGCAGGGCAAAGGCCTCCCCCTTTCCTCTTTTATATTGGAAAGGGGTTTAGACAATTAATGCACCACGCTTGTATAATTCGCCAAAGACCCAGTTAGGTGGTCTACTGCGCACCCGCGCAATAGACCACCTAACTGGGTCTTTGGGCGCCGCCGTTGACGAACGCGACGTTTGACCGCCGCCGCCCTGAGTCGCCATCCTGCACTGATGTCGACTGTTCCGTCTAGGCCTCTAAGAAACACGTTTCCGAGCTAATAAAATGGAATAAGGTTTCACACCCCTATAGCCCCAAATTGGCAACGCGTCCTTGATCGAAATATTTGTAGTACCGACTTGAGGGTCATACATATTCAATACAATTCAGCATCTAATTACTCACTGACCTAATACCATTCTAATTAGCGCCTAATCGAAGCATGTTAGAAAAACTGGAATTTCAATAGCTGCAGGTTATCTTCATGAGCATATTATTCAAATATCTGCTTAAGAATGCACATAACACATAATTCAGGTAAAATGAAAGGACGAAAAAATATATGTGGAATATGGAATGAATAAAGTAAACGTAGGTACCTTATTATTTGCTCGCAGGCCCCGTTAATTTCGCATAAGAAACAACTGGTAAAGTCGAGAATGTTGCCGACAACCGGCACCTAAGATACCTCATTCTATTCTTACCACGGCATAATCTATTCTGATATAAATAGTTCGGAAGCTAGCACGTCAGACGTAACACAACCAGTATAATTATGCTTCCCTACTCCGTGCTACTCTAGGCTCCGTGCGTGCTAGCTCAATTTCAACGTGTTACCCACGGAATAGAAAAAACAAATTCAACAACTGTTTTTTCTATTCCGTGGTGTTACCTACCACTGCCGCGTGGCCTACTGTTCTTGCCAAATGCCACCGCGGTCACACGGTTCGGTCACACGGTTCCGCCAACAATAGATTTTCTATTGTTTCTGTCTGGCAGTCAACGTGTTCGACAGATATAAAATCCTTGGAGACACATGATCCAATTTCTTCGTTTTCCAGATTTATGCAGTCACGATCGGTCGTGGCGATACTTCGTGGAAGCCCTCGGGTCACCGACGGCTTTCCAAGCAGCGAGTGCGTCGAACCTCAATGAATGGTTCGTTCACGCTGGGGAAACCAATCAGAGCATATACTTGGGACCCCTGACTAGCACACGGTAAGTAGGTATAGCCATTGCAGGACTGAGAACTTTGGAGAGATCTTAATATTTTCAACACTTCCTATTAAGTAGGTAGGTATACCTATGCCTGCCACCTGCCTGCTGGTACTGTGCACTTACCTTTAGACGTTTTACAAAGGCATATGCAGGTGAAAGGACTTGGTATCCAATAGCATTGGAAACTGCCATTTCACATGATGACCAAGATTTGACAAAGTCCAAAGAAACAGAAACGTTGAATCGGCAGGCATAAAATACTTATTTATCTGGGTAATTCTCAAGAATGACTTGCCGAATTCTATTCTATTCGATAGGAATAGAATTAAAATATCTGTGAAGTCGGTTAAAAACAAAAAGGTTTCTTAGTGGACAGGATTAATAAAAAACCGCTAGCATAATAACAGCAAGAAGCACATTATCGAGGCAAAAAAGCCCACTCAATAAATTATCTACGTTTTGTGCTCTTGAACACTTTTTGTTGCACTTGAACTGACCCTGACTATTAATTTAATAATTTTTCCGTAAATAAAACTGACCTCAACCTATTCAATTGGAAGTGCGTAGGTATTGATGAATCATGATAGTCGAATTCTATAAATGGGTAAGTAATCTTTATAGCTAGGTACTTCAATTAGATACCTACATCATTTAGTTTGATTTCCTGGTGATTAAAAAACTAGGTAGGTAGGTAGGTACCTACCTACTGATTTAAGACCCACATAAGGACTTATGAAAAGAAGGAAATACCCCACTGTCCCATTGATTAGGTACCTACCTCTTACACATACCTTTATACGATACGAAAGCCAAATGAGCATAAATCTCCTTTTTTTAGCTGATAAATAAAAACTTAAGGGCCCTAACACATTGGCGATTTTCGAGCGTATATCGTCTCGCCGGTTTGATATGATAACGCTTTTTACGCTTTAAACAACTCGAGCCGTAATTATCAAAGGCATAAATTAAAACTAGACTCGGGATTAAACTGGTCGACTACTTGTCCAATGTATACCTACGTATATTGTTGACCCCTTCCCTAACTCTACATTTCACATCCACAGAGCCAAAGGAAACTTCTATCTGCGAACACGCGCAGTGTCACCCTTCGGACTAGGCGCGGGAGGAATGAAACCAAACGGCACTCAAGCGAAGAGGCGCAGAAGAAATCCTTTATTGACGAAGATCTTGAAATATTTCTAACGTTTCTGTAACGATCTATAGTCCAAACAATGGTTCATTTATCGTCATCAGCCTAACGACCACAGCTGGACTTAGAGGCTATGTCTAGCTGTGGACTTTTGCCTCAATCATCGGCTACTTTTATCAAGCTGCTACCACTGATTCAATGAAAATCGCTCCACTCCACGTAGCCTGATGGTGTCTTCTGGACATTGGTTCATTGGTGGCCAACTATCGGTTGCTAGAGGCCATAGTAGATATAGGTAGGCTCCCTGCATTATATTGTAGTCTGTGGCTGGGTAGGCTCAAAAAAAGCATACACTGTATCAGAATAGTATGTTCATATTTAAAGGTGTGTGATACAGACCATCAAACTACACAACTTTATCCATGGGACCAATATCGAACTCGCGATAAAATAGGTAATCAGCCGTCATTTGATGATACATATTATGACCACACCTTTCTAATACATTCTGTATAAGACAGAGTAGTCTGTTATACTAGTAGTAGAATAATTTATGTCAGTAGTGTGTATGCTATGGATATCCAAAGAATAAAATCAAGAATGAGGATGCCATATTTGTCGATATTAGTGATTAATTATAGCAGTGTGTGTGTGCGAAATAATGCAGGTATCGCAATGATTATAGAGATCAGTGGGAGAAAGATCACTGGAGATATCAAGACATTTGTATGAGCAATAAACTTCAATTTTGTTTGTGATACTCTCCAGAAGATTACCAATTAAATAAGGTAGTATTATTTAAAACAAGTCCCATTTGAACGCCAGAAATATGTTACAGTGTTAAACTTATGTTGTGATGTGCAATAAAACTAAGTTTGTATAAGAAATGGTTTTATTAAATGTATTTTACATCAAAATGTACAAC
The DNA here is from genome assembly GCA_963082905.1 of Oligia fasciuncula. Taxonomy (NCBI): domain Eukaryota; kingdom Metazoa; phylum Arthropoda; class Insecta; order Lepidoptera; family Noctuidae; genus Oligia; species Oligia fasciuncula. Next base: position 4,768,959 of record OY720395.1, on the reverse strand, counting down.
ATTTACACCACCGTACATATAAAATATGTGCTGAATGTGCGCGAATTTTTTTTTCTAATAATACTTTCGTAGCTAAAACGCAACGATAAACACCTAGGATTACAAATAATGTGTATGCGCCAGTTTACAACAAGTTCTCGATCATTAAGTTCGTTATCGGGGGGCACGGCAGTGCCCCCGCCAAGTCGAGCAAAAAGCGGCACGGCCGTACCATCCTTTTCTCGAAGCAGTTCAAGCCATTTTCGACCCCCTATAACTTCGTTGTGGATAAAACTAGAGACCTGAATTTTTAGTAATCAAGCAGGTATTGTATAAACACGGTATATTTCAAATTTCATTCAATTTGAACCAGTAGTTTAAGAATTATAACTAGTCAAAGTTTCTTAATTTTGTCACTCACTGACTGACTGACTGACTGACCGATCATCAAAACTCTAAGGCACTTCTAGCAGACATAGAAGCTTCAAATTTAGAACACAATTAGCGTTTAGTGTATAAATCAAGGAAAAACTAAAATATTTTGCAATTTCGTTCCAGTTTTCTAGATACACCAACTGCATAAATAACTTTGTAATCCCATATAAATATATAGAATTACAAAGTTACATTTGCAGTTAATGAATCAGTGTACCTGAACAAAGTCGCTTCCTGCTGTCTGTCTGTCCCTATGGATCAACGGATTATGATGCAGTTTTTTTTAATAGATAGAATGATTCAAAAGGAAGGTTTATTTGTATAATACATGCATAATATAGTAGAGAAACACTGATAATTTTAGAGGTTTCTAATGTGATGTCGTAAATAAACAGATTTTTCTTGCGCTTATATTGCAAAAGCTAGCTGAACCCTACGAGATAGATCAAAATAATGTAAGTACAGTATTGCACACCTTAAAAAGGTCTACAAAAAAGTCCGCAATGGTATATGTCTATCTGTTAGGGATAACCCACAATAACCATTTTTTATCCTTTACTTTTTACGAGAAATAGTGGCTTGTTTACGAAGCGATTTTAAGCAATACAGCATTAATCTATATCCAATTAAGTACCTTAAATACATTGTGCATTTACTATAGATCAATTTGGCCCTTTGAAGCATGTAATTTAAATGAATATTTTTGAAGATATTACAGATTTAAAATGTAGGGACATAGCGGTTGCGCTGGTGAGTTTACCTATGGCAACGACAGGATAGTACGGTTAAGTAGTCACGACCTCTCATCGTTTGGGGTGGGGTGTACCTCGAGCTCAGCAACTCCCCTAAATATCTTGGTATTACCCTGGACAGGTCTTTAACATTCAGCAAAAACTGCAAAAATATCAAGCAGAAGGTGCACACTTGCAACAGTCTTCTTCGTCGACTGGTCTCATCGAAATGGGGTGCTTCGCCTGAAGTTATGCGGACTACTGGACTGGCGCTATCTTTTTCTGCGGGAGAATTCGCGTGCCCCGTGTGGAGCCGTTCTGCCCATGTAAAGCTGGTGGATACAGCTTTGAATGAAACGTGCCGCATCATCACTGGCTGCCTAAAACCAACCCCGGTACAAATGCTGTATCCACTATCAGGAATAGCGCCACCAGTGCTTTGCAGAGCGGTGGCAAGCTCCAGCGAAAGAGCCAAATGATCTCCGACACACGACAACATCCTTGTACCACAAAGGCTGAAAAGTCGAAACAGTTTTTTAAAGTGTGTCGTCCCACTCACTGGCGAACCATCACAAGAGAGACTGAAGCTGTGGCGAGACAGTGCTTCCTTACCCAAACCGTTCGTCCTACCCACTGAAGACCTCCCACCTGCTGAAGACCTCCCACCTGGACATGAGTTACCTTGGGTAACCTGTAAGTCTTTAACCAGACTCCGGACCCAGGTTGGCCGAAGCAAGGAAAACCTGTTCAGGCGGAGATTCATAGACGACTCCGCCTTGGAGTGTAAATGTGGTGCTGTCCCACGAACGATGGGACACTTAATATCGTGTCCTGCAGTCCTGTCAGCTGCACGTTACAGGAACTGATGGACGCTGGTGAAGGCGCCAAACAAGTAGCCGAATTCTGGGCCAAGTCCATTTAGATTGCTATCGACACGCTAAGAAGAAGAATAAGGTCAACTACGAGATGCCATAGTCAAAAAACAAAAACGCGCTTCGCCCTATTAGCACTTTAAGATTAGCAGCGATCGCACGCGTTTATCGGAGCTCTCTAGCGAGGAAAATAACAATTATCCATATTAATCTTCGATCAATAATAGTACATTATTGATCGAAGATATTAATGTTATAAATTCGAAAGTAACTCTGTCTGTCTGTCTGTAAGTTACCTTTTCACGCCTAAACCACTGAACGGATTTCGATAAAATTTGGCAGAGAGATAGATTGCATCCCGGGGAAGGACTTGCGGTAGTTTTTTTATCGAGCGAAGAAGCGGGCGGAAGCTAGTATATAATATAATGGAATAATAGGTGTAGATAGGTACCTAGATATAATTATGTTCAAAGGTACTTAACTTGTAAAATGGTCAACGGATGTTAAAAATAAAAAGTTAAAAAGGTACCGGAAAGGAAAAAAAGTAGGACTATCTACAAAAAGAAGTGAGATGCCATCAAAAACATAACTTGTAAAAAAAGCCATGTCTCGCAACTCAGTTCTTCTACCGTAAAAAGTTGTGAGATCCATGAAATACCAAGTCGGTTAATTTATTCACTCCCTACTTAAGGAACCTTCTGTCTTAAGTTATTACATAATTAGCTAACCTAACAACATCTTGTAGTGACCATCAATATTAAAAATCTTCTATGTTTTAAATAAATAAATTGACTTGGCAATCGCACTGTGAGATACATTGTGTTTTCATGCGATGGCGATGGCCAAGTCAATTTATTTATTTAAAACATAGAAGATTTTTAATATTGATGGTCACTACAAGATGTTGTTAGGTTAGCTAATTATGTAATAACTTAAGACAGAAGGTTCCTTAAGTAGGGAGTGAATAAATTAACCGACTTGGTATTTCATGGATCTCACAACTTTTTACGGTAGAAGAACTGAGTTGCGAGACATGGCTTTTTTTACAAGTTATGTTTTTGATGGCTTGGGCTTTACAAATAGATTGTAACGGGATACCGTTACAATCTATTTGTAAAGCGTAGCGTAGCGTGAGTATGATGCGTAGCTTGCATGTGGCGTTGTAGATATACAACGCCACATGCAAGCTACGCATCATACTCACGCTACGCAAAATCCTGCATCTCGCAAGCAGAGTTTACCGCGCAACTAGCATATTTATCTACAACGTACCGACATCAATCGTCAGCAAGTGGCCTACCAGACACGACACCCGTTTGGTCGGAGGATCCTCCCTTTTCTATGGAGGATGAGTGAACTTTACCCCGTCGTCCTCATACCTCTATAAAATATTTATTTTAAACTGAACAATATACAAGAAAAATACTATTAAGTACCAATAATGTAGTCTTTTTCTTGTTAATTCGCTTTAATGAACATGTTATTTTTAATCGTTAAAATCCACCTTGCAAATCGATTTGCATAGCATTGACGAAAAGATTTAATAATTCCCACGCGGTAAATATTTCACGGCTCTAAACATATTAAAATATTAAGTGTTTGTAAAAATATCATATTGCAACCGTTTCATTATTAATTGATGTACTTACTAACACAATATTATTGGATATTTATTTATAAAAAAGAGCTTTAAAATCATAAAGAATCCGCTTTAAAAAAAATAGCTAGTGTTACCTTGTAAATAAAAATAATACAACACTATGTTGCTCTATTCTAATTAGGACTGATTTTTCCAACGCCAGATATCTTAATCGGAGGAACAATTTTGAATTTTTGACAGTTCTTCCATAAAAAAATTCATACGTCAATTTTAACCAACGAATAAAAATTATCGGTCGATTGAAAAATCAGCCCTTAATTAAACAAAATAATATCCTCTTCTTTGACTACAACGTTAATTGTTACGTAAGTACCTATACTAGCATAATATTATTATTTGCAAATTCTTAAAAGACTAGTACCTACTTTGCGCGGTTGTTAATATACAATGTGCAGATAACAATACGACAATGTGTTTTTAAATAAATCTTAACATTGAATTTGAAAAATGTATTTTTCAAACAAACCTAATCTGCATTCGCGATTTATTTAAAATGTTAACAAATATGACTTTATGGAAAAATAACTTGAAATCCCTGCAGAATACAGTTCAGTTTACGCTACAACTTCAAACATTTTTATAACTTTTTCAGTCAGTCTCCATTAAAATAAAGTTGAGAAGTAAGGAAGAAAAATACATGATGCTCCGACCCCAAATACATTGTGATGAGGGCTGGAGAATGATGATGATGCAGACTGGGAACATCATTAGATATACGCAATTTCATTTATTGTCATCTCCACATTGTGTGCGGTTGGTAATATATAACATTATTATAAGTTATAACACAGCAAGTTATAGAAAAATAGTATATTTCATTACAAGTGCGGAAAGGCTGTCATTGCAAAGAGTTCCGACAAATGTCTACCCGAGCCGAGGCGCAGCCGAAGGCGAGGGTTGACAGTCGGAACAAGTTGCAATGACGGTTCCGCAGGTGTACTGAACGACTATTTTTAATACAGTTGCGAAAAAATGAAGCAATTTAATAAAATAATAAACACACAATATTACTTTTTTCTCTTCTTTCCACGCACAAAATTAGTCGTATGTGGATATGTAACGACTTTTTGACTTTTCCGGTAAAATGTTCTCCGAAGCATTTTGTGCAATTATACTGAGTTCCGGTGGTGTTAATTAAAAAAAAATAGTGTCGAAATTACTCATTTTGTGCAACAAACAACTAAACTCGCAAAGAAAATTTCTGGAAAATGGCGCCAACCGTAGAATATAAGCAGAGTTTTTTTTTCTTCACCCATTTTGGTAGGCAAAGGGAACTATCCATACAGCTTAGTCTTCAGTATATTTTTTTTATTGATATGAAATGAAAATGAAATTTAATGAGATGAAATGAAATGAAACCTAACTAACTCATTCAATTAAATCATTAAATCTGATATTGAAATAAATTAGTAGCTTCTTTTTAGAAATATACGTGTTTGTATGAATCACAAAGACTCTTTAGTAAAAACTTCATGGTTGGTTTTTCTTTTTAATAGACATTATTTTGACAGTTGGGAAAGAGACACGCACGAGTTCGGGAAAGGTAAAAAAAAAGCACTAGTATGTAATAGCCCACTTCCCGAACGCTATACGTCCCTGCAATACACCACTTTTTGAGCAACTGTATTAAAAAAGGCTTTTTAATACAGTTGCTTCAATATCAGATTTAATGATTTAATTGAATGAGTTAGGTTAGGTTTCATTTCATTTCATTAAATTTCATTTTCATTTCATATCAATAAAAAAAAATATACTGAAGACTGTATGGATAGTTCCCTTTGCCTACCAAAATGGGTGAAGAAAAAAAAACTCTGCTTATATTCTACGGTTCATTTTCCAGAAAAAATTATTAGTTAGTTGACTTTATTGTTTTTATTATTTTATTAAATTGCTTCATTTTTTCGCAACTGTATTAAAAATAGTCGTTCAGTACACCTGCGGAACCGTCATTGCAACTTGTTCCGACTGTCAAGCCTCGCCTTCGGCTGCGCCTCGGCTCGGGTAGACATTAGTCGGAACTCTTTGCAATGACAGCCTTTCCGCACTTGTAATGAAATATACTATTTTAATACAGTTGCTCAAAAACTGGTGTATTGCAGGGACGTATAGCGTTCGGGATGTGGGCTATTACATACTAGTGCTTTTTTTTTACCTTTCCCGAACTCGTGCGTCTCTTTCCCAACTTTCAAAATAATGTCTATTAAAAAGAAAAACCAACCATGAAGTTTTTACTAAAGAGTTTTTGTGATTCATACAAATACGTATATTTCTAAAAAGAAGCTACTAATTTATTTGACTAACAGATTTAATGATTTAATTGAATGAGTTAGGTTAGGTTTCATTTAATTAAATTTCATTTTCATTTCATACAATTAAAAAAATATACTGAAGACTAAGCTGTATGGATAGTTCCCTTTGCCTACCAAAATGGGTGAAGAAAAAAAAACTCTGCTTATATTCTACGGTTGGCGCCATTTTCCAGAAAAAATGATTAGTTAGTTGAGTTTATTGTGTTTTTATTATTTTATTAAATTGCTTAATTTTTTCGCAACTGTATTAAAAATAGTCGTTCAGTACACTTGCGGAACCGTCATTGCAACTTGTTCCGACTGTCAACCCTCGCCTTCGGCTGCGCCTCGGCTCGGGTAGACATTTGTCGGAACTCTTTGCAATGACAGCCTTTCCGCACTTGTAATGAAATATACTATTGTACAACATTGTCTTTGTCATTATCACACTTGTGCGATACTACACATCTAGTTTTAAAAAGAGATTCTCTTTCTAAAAGTGCCTACAGATATGCTTGATTTTGACGATCGTTGTTGTGCTGATATTATTATGCTGTGTTTTGACGATCAATAAGATTTTGTCAGATCTTGTGATGTTGTTGCTCACACATTTACTAAATTTTGTATGATCACCCGTGTCGATCGTTAGAAATCTGCAAATCTGTAGGCACCTTAAAAACTCGACGTGCCCGGGTTCGGCACCTACATATTATGCCACAACATTATAAACTTATCAAACAGATATGGGTAAATAAAAATATTGTCTTAGTTACAACCACAGTACAGTATTTTGTCTTATAATTAATTGTATAACATATTTACGGAATTAGTCTATCACAATTTAGAACGATTTCATCGTAATTTTCTCATTCAAAAGTTCAACCACACCAAAGGACTATAAAAGAACCAAGTCTAGAATTTTTTTCCTGTAATTATGGCATGGCAATCCCAAACGAAAGTCAATATTCAAAATTCACGAACTTCACCGAAGCACTTCGGCAGTTCACAGATATCTGTGCTAAGTGGGCGAGGTCGAGTAGAATCGCTTCATCGTCGCGTCGATATCGACGATGGCATTGCGCACGTCGTGTGTCGCGGCGCTTATCGTCTCGAACGTGTTCGCTAGACGATCTATCGCTCTCGCCTGGCGAATATGAAACAAAAGATGGCTAAGATTAGAAATACCTCAAGTAAGTAATTGTGAAAAATCAAAAACCTTTTAGGAAAAATGTTGCCGAAAATGATATTATGATAATTGTTAGGTATATTTAAGATTTCGACAGGCTTTGTTTCTGTAAATAAATTTAGGTGGGTGAATGTCCGATTGGTCCTTTATTGGCACCAACTAGTCTTTCCATATTTTTATAAAGAGCACAAAACAAGCAAAGTTTTAATTTTACCAAAGTTTAGTTTCAATTTGATCAAATGTAGAGGTGGTACCATAATAAAAATATAATAAAATATTACAAAAGTAAATAATTTATATATTTTTGTAATATTTTATTTTATTATTTTGTACAAGAAAAAAAATATCTTAGAATAGAATACTCTTTATCTTGGAGTTTATACAAGAATATTAGGGTCGGATTGTTTCAGAATGGCTAGTTCTCTTTATTTTGCAGTTTTCCTGTAATTCTGAAAAAGGGTGAAGACTTTTCAAGTCGAACTTTTGAGCTAACGACTTCCCATAAAAATAGACTCCCGACATGTTGGTTGATAGCAATGCCATGCTTACTTGCCAAGTATGCTTTTACTGTGACTAGATCACCTATTCCACACATTCATATTGATTGAATTCATCAACATAATTAGGTTACAGGTAACTTACAGAAAGTATGTAAGTATGTTATTTTTAATTAGAATTTTACCTGTATCTGTGATGCATCAGCGAGTCTCTCCATAGCCTGTGAGTTTACATGCGACGCGTGCGCCAGTTGAGTCATGGCCGCCGCTTGGTCACTCATTACTTTAAACTGTAATCCAAAAATATAGGTAATGAAATGCAACTGTTAGTTGATAAATATCAATTGTTTTTGTAAATTTTATTTTATTATCTTTCTCTATAAAGAGGGTCAAATTAAATTAACTAGGGAAACTCTGCAGACGTGATGGGTATCAATATCTAAACACGATAAAATAAATTATACTCTTTTTTGGGGTCAACGACCGCCTGTAGTGTTGTTACGTTGAGAAATATGTTTTATTTTGTTTTATCGCATTTAGATATCGATACTGTTTTTTAAAACCGATATTTCAAGTGACTACAGTAACTGCAGTCGATGACCCCACAAAAAAACATTACCTATATAATTAATTCGTTTTTTGTTTTATCATGTTTAGATAACGATTCCCGTCAGGCTAGTGTCGCTAGCTAATTTAAATTGACCCTGTATATCCATATTAATTTGAGTGAAATAAAGTATCTTAAACTGTTATAACAAACAATTAATCAACTCAGTCTAAAGTCGGCTATTCATTAGGCAACATTTGTTAATAAACTGTTTATGACCTGTTTATTAACAAGTTTACCGTAAACACTGTTTCTGAAACTTTGCAGTCCACACGATGCTGTTGATGAGCATCGAAACCTGGTTGTTGGACCACACTAGACATGGGCGAAATAGCTCACTGAAAAGATAAAGAGCGAGTAGCTCTTTCACTCTAAAGAGCTATATCACTCTTCTAGCTCACTAGCTCTTCTATAGCTTACTTAGCTCAGTGACTCAGACGCCGATTGTTAGCTCATATGACTCACGTCGCACGCGCTTCGGCTCGCTCGCTCAATAGTCAATAGCTCTTTGGAAGTTTGGATTCTTTGTTACTCACTCACTAGCTATGAGTAATAGTGTTCTGTGCTCACTAGCTCTTCTATAGCTCAGTAGCTCAGACGCCGACTGTTAGCTCATTTGATTCTTGTCACGCGAATTACTAAGGAATTACGGATATCGATAAATAAATCTTGTTTTATTTTGTGGCGGTTTTTATAGTAAGAACGGTCGTATTCGTATTTGTACTTCGTTGCACGTGCGCAGCGATATGCATGTCATTTCGTCAAAACAACCGAAAAAGTACTAAGTTAAATAAGTTTTTCTAATCTGTTTGTTTATATTATGGTATGAGTACTTATGAGTTATTTAGAATTTACGTAAACGAAACGCAATCAAACAATGCGGTTCCTTTTTATTTATAAATGTGCCAAAGTATTTTCTACTTTAAGTCAGTGACTATAAAGATAGATTTACAGTGATTATGTCGTATGATAACTGATAAGATTGTGTCGGAGAGCTTTTGTTGGAAGAACGAACGATGCGACGAAGTATTCCGATCCGAAGCGAGCCGAATGAGCCGTTCGGCCGGTCGCGTGCATCGCTGAAGTACTGAGCTAGTGAGTCTTAGTGAGCCATACCATAGACTACTATTACATGTAGTGAGCTAACTGAGCTAGTGAGCTAGGTACGTAGCGAGCGACTGAGTGAGCGAGAGCGACGTCAATCGAAAAGAGCTAGCTCTTTTCTATCACTAGCTCACGAGCTACCCATGTCTAGACCACACCACTTCCACGTTTATAAACTCACGCAACACACGTCCACACCTGTTGATTTTTGCTTATAAACTAGGTTTAGTCTTGCTCTCCGCTCGAAGTGGGAAACACGGCAACATGTTTAAGAAACAATGTTTCATCACCTTTGTTTATAAACTGTTTTCAGAGATGATAAAACATAGGGAAACACTCTTTATAAACAGTGTTTAGTTGCCTAATCCCCGGCTAACACAGTCCACTGCTGGATATGGGCCTCAAGTGACGCCGAAATACATGGTTCTCCGCCGAAAGACGGCCGGGACAGACCGGCCGCGTAACGGCCGGGCTCGGACTTGCTGGGGTACTTCCCCAGGCTTTGAATAACACCATTATCATTCTCAAGGCCCTTATCCCAATGTATTTAGGGTCAGCGCAACATGTCTTTCACGCTATGAATAACTATCCTCCTATAGCAGCCTTGTTGAAACATATGAGGCACACCAGAAATTCATAAATTCCTATATAAAAGTAATAGGTTTAACCTACCATTTTCTCCATGATCGCCACCTGCCTGTCTTCAATATCCACCACAGGCTCCTCGAAGGCCAGCACTGGATCTGACTCCACATGGTTCTGATCCATGCTGTCCTCGTTGTAGAAAGTTTCATCTATGAAGTTGGACTCCTGCTTGACACCACGAGGTTCTGAAGGAAGTTTGGAATCACATTTTATTTTCTGTACTTACATGATATCTTTGTAAATTACCAAAATACAGTAGTTCAATAAAACTTGTCTATCAAAGGAAGCTCCCTTTGGTAGACTAGTTTCAGCTTGGTAGCTCAGCTGTAGTTTATGGTAAGGACCACAACCACATACAATGCGTTTGACCATCTAGGCAGTGCTCTGCCAGTTACATACATACCAAATAAATATCTCCAAGCTATACGATACACATGCAGCTAATTAGCTGCTAGTGTGTCTAACCAAATAATAATAATAATACCACCCAAATATCCATACTACTAATATTATAAATTCGAAAGTATGTCTGTCTGTCTGTATGTTACCTTTTCACACCTTAACCACTGAACGGATTTCGATAAAATTTGACAGAGAGATAGATTGCACCCCGGGCAAGGACATAGGATAGTTTTTATCCTGATATTCCCACGGGATCGAAACTTACGCGAGTGAAACTGCGGGGCGCAGCTAGTGAATAATATAAATTAAAATACTCACTGCCATTATCCCCAGCTAGGAATAAGTCCCAGATCTTCTTCTCAATGTTGGAACACAAGTTGTTAGGATCACCTCCTCCACCCTGCACCTTGGATCTCACTGTTGACTTTTTGTCAGCCCAATACTGGAAAAATAAGAAAAAGAATATTATGTTTTGTGGAAGCAAACAGCTGTATTCTGAAAGCTGCTATTTGTAAGCAGCATTATTGACAAGCAGCAGAACAATTCAACATGATAGAAGATTCTAATCTTCTATATATAGGATAGGTTTTAAGGAAAAAAGACCCATCTCCCTGAGTGGGAACATTTTAGGATGATAAGGGTAGCTAGGGATGTTGACTGTGTTTAGTTTAGTTTGTGATCTTCCTGTATGAGTTGCAATAAATACTTTTTCTTTCTTTCTTATGTTTAACAACAAAAGGCTGGTATGGCGATTTTAATAACTTGAGACAATTTTGGGTTAGTTCCTCTTCACCTGGCTACTTTCATAAAGATAATGTGTTTATGTCAAGGACAATTACTAGAATTTAAAAAAATTAAATGACCAAAGGACAACAAGCATGTATTTGTCTGCAGATTTTTTTATTGCAGATATGGGTAGAAATCATCAGTGACATCAACCAACCCGCTGGGCCCGCATGACCTGGTGGATTATGGCCCACTGCCTCTCCCAAGAGGAGGTCCGTGTCCCAGGAGTGGTATCATAATAGGCTGCTTATGTTATGGGTAGAAATCCACCATAATGTATAACACACTTACTTTAATCCAAGACTTCATAGGCCTAGTTGGACCAGTAATGTTATTAACAATCCGGGTCAGTTTGAACCATAGCTTCTTGCTCTCATCCCTGCCCTCTAGACCTCTCAACTGACCTAGAGCTAACGCCGGATGCTTCTCCATAAAGTCCACTATTGCTGTCACCTGCTCCAAGCTGGGACGGGACTGGAAAAATTAAATTTTCAATTTTATAAACTGTTTATAAATTGTACTCAAACCAGCCAAGTTGCCTTTAGTGTGTGTAGCCTGTGGGAATTCTGCCTGAAAATCCTTTGCTAATCAATAAAGAAAGATTTTCCTTTGCTGTGTAGGATTTAGATATTCAAAAATGCCCTGGTAAACATGGTAGGTATACCTTTGGATCCGGACTTAACACCTAGCTAGAGGTAAAAAGGAAAAACCAATTCCAGTTTTGGTAGACTGGACTCAATAGATTATGGAAATGTTGATATCAACACACCTATTATTTACCTCTTCTATCTTTATAAATTCCTATCGTTGTGCGATAGACATGGCTCAAGAAACGCTCATGGTTTATCGAACTCACGCCGAAATTCGAACATCTTTCGCCTCATCATCAGCGAAGCGACAATGCAATGAGTAGAGGTAAACACGAATTGCGCCAAGATCTGTTCGAGTTACCGTGTTTAGTGAGAATCTGATGAAAATTAATGGATGGCTACGATTGTTCCACTTACCGCTATGACTCGATCCGTCATGTTTATTGTTGGATTATTTACTTGATTGAACCTATCACTTGCCAGCACACTTAAGCCACAAATTATAGTCTTTGCATAAATCAATATTTCGATACCAAGACTTCCATTTCGAGTCCAATTCGTGTCAGAAAACGCAAACTTCGTACAAAACTACAAAACGTCGATAACAAATATTACATGACATGACAACCATTGGTTGGGGCGTTGATTGGTTTGAAGTGCATGAAAACTTGAAACGAAACGCAGTGAAGCTGTTTTTCACAAAACATATTTTTGAATTTAAATTATATTTTCAGGTGTACATGCATTTATTTTATGTATGTATGTATATACGTGGGAATACAAAACCATAAACTCCCAATCCTCTTTTGCCAAATGGAGCAAAACTGCCCATACCCAAATAAAAATAAATAGATTTAAAAAAAAAAAAAAGGTGCGTTCCGCGTTGCGCTGTAATCGTTTTAAGTGTGCTTACACCCGTACCGAATTAGCGTGAGCGCGATAACCTTAGACAAAGAAAAGTATAGACGGCGGGTAGCGCCATTTCATTTACACAAGAAAGGGATAAAGTATTGAGTTATTATAAGTAACAGAAAAGGATAAAGCTATACTATTTCCGTCTCTCAGTGCGTGCCCGTTTTTTCAAGGCAGCTACATAAGTAGCTAATGTTATTTAAGTTAGTTTTTTGTCTCATGTGTGGCCACGCTACCCGATGCTCTATAGCTTTCTTACTCTAAGGCGATAACGATGCCCCGTGAATGCGCCATCTTGCGATAACGCCGAATTGTTGACAGCCCTCAGCTATCATAACCGTTATATTATGTAAATCGGAACGCATGTGAGATGATGTGAACGATTATAGCTAATTCGGAATGCGGCCAAAGAGGGAAAAAATGAATGTCACCTTGTCAGTTGTCACAATTTGGCATGCCATGTCAAAAAGAAAAAACCACAGAGTACTTTTTGATAGACTCACTGACTGACTGAAAGAAAAATCTGATTTTTATTTTGTGTGGCGGTTGTGGTCTCCGAAAATATTTTTCAGAAATTGTTTCAGTACACAAACCAAGCAAATACAATTGCCACGAACTTAGCTAGAGTGTAATATAGGAATACACAACTAGGTATATACGTTATTTTGTTAGACAAAAGTATGTACCTAAACAACAATAATATGGTAAATATTGTCTAAAAGATATCAAAATAGAGGAAGAAGGTAGAAAAATGGCAAATTCAGTAAACATATCTATAGAGGCACCAATAGAAAACCAAATCCAAGAGATTACCTACGATGGCCAAGAGATATATCAAGCGTAAGTATTTTTTACATTCACCTGTGCTACTTTTAGTAAAGCAGAAGAAAAATAAATATCTTGCGAGACCACTAATCTTCAGAAACCAATAATCTTTGATTCTGTTTACAGCCCACTGTCTATGTCAGAGAACCTTGCCCGGCTAGCACAGAAGATTGATTTCGCTAAAACTGAAGATGAGTTCTGTAATATCAAGAAAGAAGGTGAAAGTAGCTCTGACTCGAAGTCTGAGGATGAGAACAAGGAGCCAGGGTATCAGTCCAGCTTGTGGCCATGGGACTCTATCCGTAACAAACTCAAGAATGCTCTGACTGAAGTCTGTGTACTGGCTGATGTACTGAGCATTGCTAAGGAGAAGAGATACATGGTAAGGAACTTGAATACGAAATCATAGCATATCATAATCAACTTACACTGTTCACTGTTGGCTCTCAGGCCCCCTCTCTTTGGGAGGGACATAGTTCAAGAATTTCACAATCTATTTTTCATAAAAGAAAATAAAAACAATTTGTGTTCAGTAAGAATCTATTTTGATTTTCTTTTTATTTATTCAAGCACTTATTTTATTAATGTTTGTAAGACTAGAATATAAAGCTCATTAATTATTTTATTTTTTACGTTTTAAGAAGGCGTATAGACTAATAATAAAGCTCATCATTGCACTATTAAATTTTTTTAGAGTCACAGAAATAATCTTTAAAAATACTGTTGCATTACAGGTCCTAGACCCAGTACAACCAGAACAAGTGGAAGGCAGACCCATGGTCCAAGTCTATGGAAGGAAGAAAGCTCTTGGTGCTGCAGCAGCAGTACTCCTGGCAGGTGTAGAGCGTCTTCGAGCCAGTGAGACCATGAGAATGACTCGCAATATGCCTGACTTCCACATAGACCTGCTGAGACTGAGGCAGAACTGGCGATTGAAGAAGGTGTCCAACACTATTGTTGGGGACCTGAGTTACCGTACTGCTGGCTCTAAATTTAGCCAGACTGGAGTATTTGAGGTTTGCACTGGTTTAATATATTATTATTATTCTATTTGTGCTTCCTCCCATAGACCTATCCTTCCATTCCAATTTTTATGATAATAAAGATATCTCAAACTTCAAATAGGTCACTCCATCACAGCATCTGAGAGAAAAAAAAAAAAAATACATATACAAAGACTGCATTACATTAACTGAAGATTTACAGTTACTTAATAACTGGAAGAGTTTAACTGAGGAGTGGTCACAGTTGTTTTTATGTATATACTTGGCCTACATGAAACTTCATAAAAAACCATTTTTTAGTATATTTTTTTCAGCATGTCCTAGGCAAAATACTAATAGCAACTTTTCAGGTGACCAAAGCCCCAGAGGAACAGATAGCTCAAGCCATGAGTGCAGCAGGACCTGTGCCATCAGCATTGCGCGTCACTGTCCCACCTGAGTTGCAGGGCGTCGCATTTATTTCTGTTCTGTGTCAGAAAGGTATACTTCATGTTTATGCATGCGAGGGTCGTATACCGGTTGATTGATAATTGGGTGCATTCTTAGAAAAGGGGTACTTATACTAGAACAAATTTCAATAATTTTCACCCTACTAATTAATAACTAAATGACTAAAAACTACCATTTGTGAGAAAAAGTTTCATTAATTTATGAATAATCAGACTCTGCTCTGAATGTTAAAAGATGACACAAGTACTAAATCCTTTGAAAAGTAAGTATTGTAAATTTACGAAAATTTCTTGAGACTTCAATTGTTTATCAAGGCAGTTTACTCCAAATAAATGTATGGCACTAGAAAAACCCCTTTTCAAGGAATGCACCAATTGCAATCACTCTGTAGAGGCAGAATTCTCGAATCCCATGCTTAGTGTGATGAATCCCAAGATCATAATACATTCAACATCTATTGGGATAATCATTGTAAAGATAGCTGTAATAATTATGCTAAATTTTTTTTATGTTCTTGGTCAGAAATTTTTTTTACTAACCTGGCTAAAGTGATTAATTTACAAGTAACCTAAAATGCTTGATACTTTGTGAGTAAATCTTAAAGAAAAATAGGTTTTATCTACCACATGGTAACGCAGCATGAAATTCTGCTGCTTTTTGAAACACAATGAAATATTTTTTTATAGAACAAGGATTTTTTTTATCTTTTTGAATGTGTATTCCACAAGAAGTTTTTTCCTCGATCTTCAACCATTAGTTATGACATCCAATCTCATACAGAAATCTGTTTCAGAACAAGAAGATGTAGTGACCGCTACCCTAAGTTCGGCTGCTATCAACTGCCCTGGAACCCTGCCAGGAGATGGAGCAGAACTACACTGGCAGCAGAAACTTGAGGCTGCACAGAATGTGCTGTTCTGTAAGGAGTTGTTTGCAAGGCTAGCTGCAGAAGCCGTGCAGCTTGACGCTTCCATACCTCACATGGTTGTGGGCAATCAGATCATGGCTACTGTAAGTAGAATGGAAATCGGACAGTATAAGTATAAAAATAACCATTTGAACAAAATGTTAATAAAATCTGTATTCAAAACCTTACAAAACTAAATCTTCATACTTCTTCATTGAAAGATCCAGTATCTGTAGACTAAAGGACATAAATGCATGAATGCAACATCACTTTTCAAAAAACCTTTTAGCACATCACTCTTTACTAACTGTGGAGGTTGGTAAATGGCTTGTTGTTATTTATTAAATTGTTAGCGCTTTGCTACCCAAACACCAGAAAATAATCTGAATGAAAATGGGTAATAAAAAGTGAAAAGCTGTAGTATCGATTAGGCGAAGCAGTGGCTTCATACCGCGCAAGGTCACTAATAACCACATTACCTATCGCTGAATGGACCAGAACGGAGATTTAAAAAAAGGGAATCATATTTGTCATGAAAATATTTTTTTAATAGTTAGATCTTTATTTTAGGTTCTACCAGGCATTCAACTTTTAATTGGACTTTGCCACAACAATGGACAAAATAATAACAATGCTAACCCAGAAGGAGTCAAGGTTTGTTACCAAACACACTTTTTAAAACAACCAACAAGGTCACAAAACATGCAACCTTTCTCACGTTTTTTTTTTTTTAGCCTGAAAGTGCGACTGGCAAGTCGGACCATGATCATGTTCTGGAACATTCGTTACATCAACTACTCAGGGCTGTGCATCATGCTAATACTCATCATCCCTTCCCTCACCCTGCTACCGGACCACTTGGACCTTCAAAACGACGCTGTTTGGCAGGTAAAGATAAATTAGGAATAACATATACGCCTCTGAAACCATCTTGGAGAAGTTGTCCTTTTGTAACAAAAGTGTATTTTTTTACATTAATTTGGCATCTGATGTAAAATGGCCATAATCAGCTTTATCTTTGAGTAAAGGCGGTACAAGACACAAAACACCAAGTCTTCTTCCCTACTTCTCTATTAGTCAGAAAAAATACCTATCAAAATATTTTCTTAGTTTTTCCTCATACTATCCATCAGTGGCGAAGGTTCCATACAACTCGATTCCTACCGGCTCCCCTTTGAAACATGGCACAGTCAGTATTCTATAGACAAATAATATAATCATATTAAAGATATCTACTCCGGCTTACCACTTACAAAAATTGACCCTTCGCTACTGCTATCCATTAATTAAGGGCTGCCTTTTAATAATTTTGTGTTTTAGGTCCCATGGCAGCTGATCGTTATGAATTGCTTGATATGAGCAAAGAACAG
The DNA here is from genome assembly GCA_963082905.1 of Oligia fasciuncula. Taxonomy (NCBI): domain Eukaryota; kingdom Metazoa; phylum Arthropoda; class Insecta; order Lepidoptera; family Noctuidae; genus Oligia; species Oligia fasciuncula. The sequence continues at coordinate 4,751,709 of OY720395.1, read as the reverse complement.
TCTCTGTTAGAACAAATCATTCAGCAAGCACAACATTTCTTTATGAGAAGACGAAGCGAATATGTACTGGATACTATTGCTAAAGAGGTTTGTAAACCTAAGTAAAGAAAGTTCTAGAAAATTTAATGTTGTTTTGTAGCGACAGCTAGGAGATTTTTACACAAATAAAATACCATGTAAGATGCATAGTTCAGGTGAAAAAGCAGCAACATCCATACCTTCATTTTGTTCATCATGTGGTATGATAATGGGGTAGTACATGTAGATTAAAATTATACCTGCTCGGACCCCATTGCCAAAATGATGTGATAGTGCACAAATTAAAATAATTATTATACTTTTAAGCCAGGTACTACTTTTTTGATGATTTAAATTTGTGCACTTGAAGTCGGTTTAAGTGTACACATTAAAATCATCAAAAATGTAAGTAAGTACATTACAGCATTAATATGATAATCAAAATTAGTAAGTATATTAGTTTTAGAGTAAAACACAAACACTGATAACCTATGGGCTTGATAAGGGTTACCAGTTATGTTTTCTATGTATGGTTACATTGACGGTTAATATATTTAAATAGGGTGTTCTGTAAATGGCGATTGTAATGTATTCTATTCACACTTTTGTCCTTCCATACAGGTCAAAGACCCTCTGATCGTGTCACACTGGAATGCTCTGAACAGTCCCACACAATCGTGTGTGAAGATCAATATTATGGCCTATGGGTAAGAATAGACAGTTGTATCATTTTCATTCGAAACATGAATATAATTTTCTTGATTATGAACTCCTTGAACTTTACAAACATTAGGTTACCAGGACCAGGAAAAACCTAATAACTCAAATATTTAACTAGTTGCATTTTCCTGATGAATATAACCAGCTTTTCCTGTTTTCCCTCAGTATGGGGGCAACAAGTTTGGTTTAGCCAGTGGAAGATCATGTTATCAAATCTAACCATCTACTTCCATAAAAATAGGCCAATTTGAGGTTAAATAAATACAAAATTACAAAACATGATGCAATGCTTTTTACCAACCCACTTCATAAGCATGGTGACTAATATATGATTTTATTTAGACAATAGCCATGTCCTGCAGTAGACTGAATAGATGGATGATGAATTTCCCCTTTTGCCAAGCATGGCTGATTGTGATATGGACCACCACATCATCCATTGTAGGTCTATTTTGTTGCCCAAATATTTACAGGCATGGTATATCTTACTGTACCATGCCTGATAATGCGATAAATAACACATGGTGATTATTGGCACTTACAAACCATGATGATTACCTACTGCATTGGAAACATGTGTTAGTCATTGATTGTTACAACTTGTAACAATCAATAGGTAACCAAAACATGATGGGGTGGTTCGCTGACAACCATGTAATAACTCTTGTTCTAAGTCTATCTCCAATCCTATCCTACAGGTATGATGCAGTGTGCAGAACATCCCTAGTAGTACATGTTGGAGAGAAGACTCTCAAGTGTATTTGCCGTGATGGCAAAGTGAGACATCTGTCTTATGAACTGCAGGAACTAAGGGATCTCATATACTGTCAGGTATTCTAGATGCTACTACTACAACTACTAATAAAATCAGTACAACCAGAATTATCATCTTGTTTCAATTCAATACGTTAGAAAAACAATAATGCAAAGCTGTCTTCATGATGATAGACAAATAACCAAATAACTTGTCTTATCTTTGATGACACATGTAATACTTCTATGTACATTTGGTACTAACATAAGACCATAAAGAATCAGGGCATATCATGCTGGATGATAATAATTGTTTGTATGAGTGAAGGTTAGGTTATGTGTTAATTGGATAAGCAGGCATGTAACCTTTGGAAAATAAAAATTTACTAACTTCTAATATTAGTAATTGTGAGATTCTATTACTAATCATGATTACTCACTTCTGCAGTAGCCAAGAGTTTAGCCAAACAAATGACTGTTATGAAATACAACCAAATTCTCCTGGCAGATATATCAGCATCAGATGACTGCAGTGCAAGCTGTAGGACGGTGCATGGGCTGGCAACTACTGGCTATTAGCTCACACCTGGGCTCTGGACCTGTTGAACCACTGGGGAATGCTTCTTCATGTCTTCTTGCTTCTCCTAATGGTAGGTTTATGATTGGAGTTGTTTTCCACAGTATGTTTGTGTTGTTTATTTTGAATTATGATGTTTTTTAAATGTTTGGGTGTTTTTGTTGTTCTAACAAATATTTTTCTATTTTTAGGTGACAGAATGCTTGCGATAAGATGTGAGCCGTCAGTTGGTATTCAAGTTTACATAGCTCAATCTCCTAGAAAAGACTTTTTTACCAGTGAACTTGTTCAAGACAAAAAGTGGGAGCATCTCGGAGGAGCCTTCAAAGAAATTAAGTTAGAAAAAATGGAAGGCAAAAACTTTTTGAACAAGATGGAGCTCCTCATGGCGTGTCTTAGCAGCCCTTCATAATTATTTATGTGAAACTAGCAATAAGAATAATTTTGTGATGTCATTTTGTAGCAACATAATAAAAATCAAATTGAATTATATAATCGTATATTTTTTTTAAAGAAACTTAGCAATTAGGGTGCTTAGGCAGAATGTTAAGTAATCACTGAAGGATTGTTCTTGCATTAACTTCTCGAAAATCAAATGGCCCGAGATCAGTATTCGTCCTTGGAACTGTAACAAAAAAAAAAAACATTGTTATGACCTTATCAACATACTAGAAGTATAGGGTTTTGATGTAAAGAGTTGAACTTACAATGACGATCAATCGATGACTTATCCGTGGAACGAGAACAGTAACATTTTAGGTTATACACATTTAATTTTACAATGTTTTGCACAGATTAATTCCAAATGAATTGCAATACAATACTAATAGTAATGGATATCAGTAAGTGACCAAACAACGGGAGTTGTTTTCACATAAATTTATTGAATCAAACAGATACGAGAGTTACATATACATTTAAATGCTAATTATTAGACAGAAGTATTTTAGTAAAGTCACACTGAATAACACGATAGATAAAATCAAAAGCTATTACCTCTAATTCCTTGAGACATCAATGGAACACCTCCTAGTATTAATATCAAACCCCCAGTTTTTACCAGACATTGAATTTAACACTTAGAAGGCTTCAGATTACGATAACACTAACACCTAACATAAAACTAAATACTAAATTAATATCGAGACAATGGCGACCTAGATCTGAAGTTTCCGCCGCCGGAGCCGTACTCATCGCGTTGGTTGTTGCGATTGTAGGGCCTGCCGCCGCCGTACGAGTTGCCGAAGGATCTGTTGCCGCCTCCGGGTGGGCCGCCGAAGCCGCGACCTCTGAAGTTGCCGCTGCCGCCGCGTCCTCCTCGGAAGCCGCCACCCCTGCGGGGCCCATCTCGCTTCCTAGAGATCTCTACTTTTAGGGTCGCGCCTAACATCTCGAATCCATTCATCGCGCTACACGCATCCTCAGCCTCCTGCAAGTTCTCAAATTCTATGAAGGCAAAACCCGGAGGGTTGAGGGCCACCCAAACGGAGTTTAGTTTTCCGTATTTATCGAATTCTCTTTCGAGGTCTTCCTTCTTGATGCCTTCCACTAGGCCGCCGACATACACGCGAGTACCACCAGAACTCATGATTGTGTTGAAATCTATAAATAAAGAAATTTCAATTCAATCACATGTAAATAGATCACAATCGTAAAGGGGAAGTTATTTATCATAAATGTAACTACGACGCGACCGTACTTCGCACAGAAATAAATATATAAATACAATGAAGAAAACAAAATGTCGACACTGCACAAGCATTGCCACGCCACGCCAACAATTACAATAAAACGTACATTACATGATTATTAACAAAAACTTACGTGTAACGTTGATATAAAAATGAAAAGGAATTAAAATAGTCCTAAAATTACCTAATTTATAACTTTATTCCAACTATTTTAAATATAAATTGTGAAGACTTAAAAGAGTCGACGAAATTTATGAGTGAATGAACGATCGTTAGCGAAACTCAACGGAATATAAGGAATGAACTATTCCCACGGTAGCATAGTAGTCAGGGTTGCAACTTAAATAAACAAACGATGTAAAATATCTTTGAGAATATTTAATACTAAACCACCCATTTTGGGTTGTTTAGTAGTAAATAAAATAATAATGATTCCGTAAATTTTTATTTTTAACTATTAGCAGTTATTTATGAAAAGACCGTAAATAGTTTATTTATCAGGAGGAAAGAACGAACGAATGAACTATACTACAACGGCGTCCCACTAGCGCACATTTGTGACGTCATTCAGGCTCATGCAAACACTGCGTAGCGTGCGGATATCAGTGGTGGGGAGGAGGCTTTTGATAGAATGAGTGAAGTGAACTGTGAGAAGTGACTGAGGTTGATATCCGAGGAGGGAAGGGAGGAGGAATCAACACGAAACCGGCCAAACGACTTCGTTCAACGGTCGCGCGGTAGCGCGCATTTTTGCTTGTTTTATTTTCACCAGCCCCACCTTTGTTTCGTTATGAATTGTTTTGATTCAAATTTTCTAATTCACGCGAAGATTCATTTAAAACTTTGATGTTTATTTACGAAAATGTGTGGTGTCGTATTGTATCGAGTTACCTGTGCGATGTTTGGATAGGTGTTGAAATAGGTTGCAGCAGGTGAGGAACGGTAGTAAAAGTGAAATGAATATTTTTGTGTTCAGTTAGTGAATAATGGAGTGTTGTAAAGATATGGGTGTGCAGAAGAGACACAGTCAGTTCAGCGACACGAAGTATAAGTGGAGGACAGTGTTAGTGTTCTTCATAACGGTTTTGTGTTGCTTTTGTGGGTGTAAAGGACAAGAGTCGCTAGGAACGGCGGACCCTTATCTTCTAAACAAGTCGTTAGGTCTGACGGAGTTGCCGGGCGGCGTACTGACCGGTGGGCGCACCGTGTGGAGGCCTGATGGTAGCCCTTACATGTTGCGGGATGACCTGCTCATCGAGAGGGATGCGGAGCTGGTCGTGGCACCAGGAGTCGAAGTGCGGTTCGCGCCGATGATCGGCATCACGGTGCGCGGGAAGCTAGTCGCTGTGGTAAGTAAAAATCTTCAAAGTTTTTGCAAAACAATAAAAAAATCCAATTCAAGCACTCCTATTATCAGGACCTTTAACGGTAGCAGCGGTAGCTACATTGCTTTTAGTAACTGGTTGTATTACTAAAAAGGCTTGTTACTTTGTTGCCGATAAGCAGGTTGTCTTAAAAAAATTGAGTCTAGCAGTATTTTTAGATGCCATTTGCTCTCTTGATGTAAATCGTAGTTCGAGTTAGATTCTGATTAGAGTAACCGGTGTATACTCTTAATAGGTACTCCATTTATTACAATAGCATCTAATTAGTCTCTAACTTATCCATTTGTTCTTACAGGTCACCTAGGTACAGTATTAGTTTTTTCACTGTTCCATTCATTCATGTTAATTAAAGAATGAAATGACTATATCTAATCCAATATTGACTCACTGCAATGCATCCTTCAATCTGAGAAAATAAATCGGCTTTCTATTATACACTCTATAATTTATTCCCCTTCCCAAAAACCCGTTTCTTGGAGATTAAGCTGGCCGGTCCCCAAAAAGTTTTATTTTAGTTTAACACAATTATTGATCACGCAATCCTTCGATAAACAAACAGTTGATAAGTTTGTGATAACGGCACGTACCTGTGTGCCCTGATAAGGGTTACGTATCGAGCCCATTCAACTGATATTGATTTATTCACCTGTTTGTGTGTCGAGCAAATATTTGATACATTTATAATAAGTAACATTGCGAAATCATTATGCACTATCATCAAGCTCTTGAACTCAATTTTTCATCAAATATGTAACTAGTCATCTGCCTAGCCTTTTCCCAACTATGATGGGATCGGCTTCCAGTCTAACCGGAATACCAGTATTTTACAAGGAGCAACTGCCTATCTGACCTCCACAACCCAGTGACTGGGTGATACGGTAGGTACCCCTTGGTAAGGCTGGTTGTCCGAGTTTGCGGGCTTCTGACAACCCGTAACGGCTGTCAAAGATCCACGAATGTCAGCCAGGCAGGACCACGTCCTTTCCGAGGCACGGCAAATATGTAACTGGTGAAGTGGTGAGTGTCGGAATTCCAAAAAGATGTATCAGCCCAGTCATCATCATTCTCTTGCCCTTATCGAAATTTATTTGGGATCAGCGCAAATGTCTTTTTGTTCCATAAGTACTTCTCTATTATTCATCATTTCGGTAGTCACTCCCATTCTAGCCCACAGTCTATCCATCATTTCTTAGGTCTTCCCCTACTAGCATTCCCATTCCATTCTTTTTTCCTTTCTAGCATTTTCCTCATTCCTCCGTATCACGTGCCCGTACCATAACAACCGATTTCCACACAACTTTGCAGTCACCGGTGCCACTTTCAGACTTCCTCTTATATATCTCAAAAAGTGCCCGAAATTACCATAACGCCATATTTTGCCATCATAGGAGCATGTTCGATGCGCATTTGTAATGTAGTGAACTTTAATGAACTTCGTGGCATTCCTGCTCTTACTCTAAAAGGGCAAGTTGCCAGTAGCTTGCGCTTGGTTTTATAAGAATAAACTGGTATTCCACATGATACATACTGGTATAGTCCAAAACCTGTTGATTATTAACTCATTACGTTTCGAATATAAAGGGAGATATTTCGACGAAGGCCTGTACGAAAATAACTGTGTTTGTCTGGTCTGTTTTTTCTTTTACAAACTAGTTTTATTTAGGATTAAACATAATGCGCCCTGCACTTTTCACCAATATTAAACGCTTACGTATAACGACTAAAATCTGCAATGGATCAAAAAGATTCAATAGTACGCGGCATTGTCACAATTTCAAAACATCCCGATGTGAAAACATGCCTGCTTTCTGTGTGAACGTATACAACATGCTTCTATTCAAAGCAGGAATGAATCATGCAACAAAATTATGATGAGGAACACGTGTTAATGAAGGCAGCTGATGCTATAAAGAAGCCGGCTGTACCTGACCCGTCCCGACCCCGGGATTGGGGCGACATCCTTTCGCTAATTCAATCAACTTGGACAAATCACTTCTCTGACCCCTCCATGTTTTACGATAGGTACCGATAGACAACTTCCTTTAGATAATCCGGGAGACGTTTTGTTCCGGAGATTTTTATGTTAGGATTTATGTGATCCTCTTTGGTGTAATTTATGGTGGCAGTCATGATTTATTGAAAGAAAAAAAAAGAAGGTATCCGGCCAGTACTAAAAATGAATGATATCAATGGTGGAAGTATTTGTGCTCAAACTAGAAAGCCTTTGAATCCTGCTGAGCGTTCCTCAGAGATCGTCAATCGTTTCCTGAAGTATCCTTTCACTGATAAGAAACGTTGAGCGGGACACGGAACATTTATTATTTCCTTTCGAAGGCTTTCTAGTTATCTTGATGCATTTATGATTGCCTGCACAATTTAGTTTCCACTTCACATTTGATTTCATAGAACATTACATTACCCTTACCGTACATTACGGAATGCATGGTTAAATTACGCATATCTGATACTCTAGAATGGAATCCGGGCTTCCACGGTAGATGCAATTTGATAGGAGAAAAGTATCCCACGATAGTTCATTGTGTTTATTAGTCAGGTATAAAAATAACGTCGTAAATAATGAAATAAATGTGTGTGTGTGCATGCAAAATTAATACTTTTTCCCCTATAAGCCAGGTAATTAGATAAGCCCATCTTACCTAATGCACTGCATTGCATTAGGATAGCAATTACACTAATTGCAGGCACTTACTGGAAGTTGTTGATTGTTTCCAACGGTAAGGGCTTACAGTACCTTTCTAACGCTATGGAATTCACCGTAAGTAGTGTCTGTAGCCACTTAATAGTCCTTGTTCTAAATTGACTCCGTGTTTTGAATAAGAATATTCAATGGAAATTATGACATAGGTTGCCACTTTGATTGACTTGCAAAGATATTTTGTCTTATTAGCCGAATTTTCTGTTGACTTTGGCCAACCATCTATTCTATCATAGTTTTAATTTTCTGATTGGAAAGGTATCTACAGAACACCTGTTGTAGATGAATAAACCATGGAAGTAAAAGAATTTATGAGAAAAGCTGGTTTTAAATTATCAGGGGGCCTAAAAAGGCCACTTTGGAGAATCATAAAAGGATAACATTATGAATTATACTATGGCGAAGACAGTCCGTGTTTTTCTTTTTTTCGCTGCACTACGTAGTAGGTACCTACGTTTGAAAATGGCACCGCTAACTGAAAAGTTGTGTGAGAATCGGTTGTCATAGTATGGGCATGGGCATGTGTTACGAAGAAATGAGGAAAATGTCGTGAGGAGAGTTTTGAGTATGGATATCGATGGCTATAAGAGTAGGGGAAGACCAAAGAAACGATGGATGGAATGTGTGAATGATGATATGGTTAGAAAGGGGGTGACTACTGAGATGACGACTAATAGAGAAGTATGGAAGAAAAAGACATGTTGCGCCGACCCCAAATAAATTGGGATAAGGGCAGGAGAATGATGACTACGTACGTAGTAGGTACAATCAAAGAGATTGGGATTGGATTGATTGGTATTTTCACAGACAAAAAAAATAACTGAAAAATGCTTCACCAATGAGATTTGATACGATTAACTTAACAGTTAACTGTGCATTATGTTATCCTTTTATGATTCTGCCAAAGTGGCCTTTTATAGGCCCTCAGATTCGAAGAGCTTGCCATAATGCGAAGAATTAGTTTCGGCTGTACACCATGGCTGATGACCACGAGATTTAATGATAATGACTGGTTACATGCATTTAAATGCGATAACAACTTTCACTACCTCAGATCATTTTGGTCTGAGTAAAAATTTTGCAATAAAACCAAAGATTCAGACGGGCTTTCAAGGGATGACGCTTGATTCGTTACCAAGAACAAGCTAGCAATCATTATGAAAATATGTTGTAGAACTTGGTAACACTTTTACCTTCTATAAGAGTTTCCTTATCTGACCTACCAAAAACGCCATGGCGTTTAGGACTGTTCATATCAAAATTGTGTCAAGATCTGTAAACAAGATAAACTAAGTATTAATGGTACACCCGCGTTGTAACATCTCTGTGTATTTAACTCTGTACCTAGCATATGTAAAGTTTAAAGAAATATTTTCCATCGTTATCGTTTTCTGAGCGCTAGGAAAGGTGCAAGCTGCACCTTGCGTCTGCTTATGACCTCTTATCGGTCACTATAATCCATCTGTTCAGAACTACAGTTACTAGAAGACACTCAACGGTCGCGGTTGAGTGGCTAACATAACCTATTTGTTTCAATACCGTAATAGCAACCTTGAAGGCTTGAAGGTATGTAGCGGCGCCTTCTCTGAATCATAGGGAATTAGATTTGCATTTAATGACCCTTGCCTTTACTCGTTACGTACTGGGTCCTTTGTTCTGTTCTGGCGCTAAGAGTGTCATTCAGATGAAGATGATAAGATACCTACCTAAAGTTAATAATTTTTATAAGTAAGTACTGTTTCTTTCTTTCGGTGGCGTTCTGTAGTTTTTGCCTACCCCCATGAGAAGAAGGCGTGAGTTTATGCATGTATGTTCCATCATGAGTCGCCACAGTATTTTTCATAATATACCTGGAACAAGTCTTAAATGGACCCAAACTTGAAAAACTGGCCAAGTGCGAGTCGGACTCGCACACGAAGGAGGCAAAAACGCAAAAAAAAACACGTTTGTTGTATGGGAGCCCCTTAAATATTTATTTTATTCTGTTTTTAGTATTTGTTGTTATAGCGGCAACAGAAATACATCATCGTTGAAAACTTCAACTGTCTAGCTGTCACGGTTCATGAGATACAGCCTGGTGAGAGAAGGACAGTGGAGTCTTAGTAATAGAGTCCCGTTTTTACCCTTTGGGTACGGAACCCTAAAAACGGACAGTGGCAGAGCAGCTACATTACATAATTATCTTTTGTCTCCCATTGTTTGTTTTATATGTCAAGTGCTTATGTGTTTTCTTATCACGTGTCCTAAGTGCATAAATGTGATTCATTCTCGATTGCTAATCCCTTATGATTCACTTAGGTACTGTTAAGTGGCTTTAATTTAATTTTATGAATTTACGTGTGACGGCATGAAACCTTTCCATTAGGTAATCGTATTGTACTATAATAATACCATCCTATTATAGTTCCACTGCAGGGCAAAGGCCTCTTCTCATGCGGAGAAAGGATGAGCGTTGATCACCACGGTTGCTCAAGACGGGTTGGCTATTTCAGATTTACCTATAAGTCCATTTTGAAGGATATTGCTAATCCATTGCTTCGATGTTCGAATTTGTCTAACAACGTAAAATAACGCAATGATTTTGTTCAACTGTCAAAATGAAAGCCATTGCTACCATTGAGATATTGCTACTGTTGCTGTGTTACGCAGTTACCATGTTTTTTTGTACCTATTGTACAAAATTGTACTGTACAAACAAAATTATTATCATTGAACGGTTTCTCTGTGTTTTTCTGCGTATCTGCAATTTCCACACATCGCAGAAAATCCGTTTCACTCCGCAGATGAACACAGAACTATTTTTATTAGCGAAGATTTTGCTTGACATCATTCCCTTTCCACGAAACTTGAACATAAGGAGCTCTCTAGACTATTAACAATAATAGCTCTGTTCGGTGATTCTGATTACCTACTTATATATTTTATACCAGTATCTTCGAAATTGAATAATTAATCAATACCTTATCAATTTTACAATGAAGCGTTTGTCCCATTAGATACTCCTTGGTCCTTGTGGACCTTTGATAACCTCGAAGATTGCAGTTGTTCAAGTAAATCAATACAAAACTTTACTTACCATACCTATCGATATTTATGCTGAACAGTGTACTTAACTTTGCGATGAATCAGGTAAATTCTTCCTTGACACGAATTAAAACTTGTATGAACTGTACCTACATGGTGCAACAAGGTCATCAATTAACGTTCAGAACTAATTTCGGTGGACAATCATGTATGCTAATGTTTTCTTTGAATCAGTTGGTCGATACTTTTTAATAGTTGTCGTCATGAATTGCATGAGTCACATCCTGTTATCTTGTAGGTGGCATGGCAGTTCAAATACCGTTAATTAGTTTCAATATGCACTGACATGATACCTGCAACTACACTGCACTCGATAACTTGCCTTCGAAATTGATTTTATCAATCGGGATACCTATAAGTATGATCTCTAACGACAAATAATTTTCCTTTTCTAATAGAATCCTTTCTCATCACGACTAGATTCTTCCTCATTCTAAATAGGTTTCGGAATGTGATTTATTCAAATTATCCCCATATCGTATAATAATACGTATGATCTGCTTGCGGGTAAATGGCCTAGATGAGTCACCTTACCATGTTTGTTTACCTACTAGACACATCCTATCACCTCGTAAATTAAACATTAAATACTAGTGTCACCGTACTTCCGGTATGGTATTGTTCATAACTCTTATCAGCTACCATTCGAGCACATTGCATTCTTAGATAGTGATGACATTAAATGTTATGTCCTTCCTTACTGCGAAGTGCTAAATATTGTCTCTCTTTGCTTTTTTATCAGTGTGAGACAAGTGTGATTTGTAATGATTCTATTTTGGGGTTTCCTGATAGCAGAATCGAAATATGATGAGATCATTTTGTAGAATGATATACATTTTACAATATCAACAGGATGTGCGTTCAAAGAAAATAATAGTCGATGAAATCTAATACCGTATATCTGCAACAGCTGGGCAACAACAGCCAAATCTACCGTGTCCAACAAATCAGCATTATATTGTAGTCTTTGCAACAAATCACTGGAAAATAACGCATTGAATCGAACGCGCAGTCTTTTGTTTGGGGTATGTAACAATTTCTCCCAATCATCTTGTTTCGGACATTTTCGAGGTCACGTTCAGCTAACAGTACCTGAGCAGGGCATTGATTTTGCAGCTAAACTGGGTTGCGGTCGGGACTGGTATGGTCTGTTACGCAATTTGAGGCAGTCATACTTGAGTAGCCATGGTGTACCTACTCAGCCAAATACCAAACTTACTAAGTATTATTTATAGACGCCAGGATGTAGGTATATCTAATGTAGGTCAACATTTATTTCAGAAGTTTCAGAAGCAAAATAAAGAGGATTTGGTTCTGCCCGCGGGTTTCGCCCGCGGGTTTCGCCCGCGGGAGTTGTCCCACGTTTGTCAATCGCGCCGGGGATTATCCCACGGGAGCGTGCTACCGGGACTAAAAGTAGCCTATGTCTTTGCCAAATTTTATCGAAATCCGTTCAGTGTTTAAGGCGTGAAAAGATAACACAAAGACATAGTTCCTTTAGAACGTAAGTATAATATAATGGAACGATGATGATGGATGCTACTTTCTTATGGATAAAGACAAGAGAGTCCTATATCAGCTAAAGGAAGCTACTTGGATGATAAATTACTACTTACAGAAATATAGAGCTGAGAATATTAAACATTCAAGCAAAGTATCACAGAGACAGAAAGACCGAAAGATTCCCAAAACAGTTATGAAATCGGAAGAATTTGTAACAACAAAGAAACGAGAAATGTATCGTGTGAACGCTGCAATTAAACGGTATTCTATGGAGCTAAACCTTCGTTTTATGTGTAAGACCTTGTGAACCAATGAATCCTTGCAAATTCCGTTTGTAATTGCTAAGGCGTTCGCCCACTTTGATGAGATGTCTATCAAGCGAGGCGGCTTTACACGTCTCATCCATTTTAGACTACATGTTATTCAATTAGTTAATTTCTTTGTTCAGATACGACGCAAATTTTCTGCTCTTATAGTCTAAAAAACGTTTCCAACAGCATTAACAGTACTTGGCTTCTAATTCGGCTAACGTTATTTATTACCACATGTTTCTCAACAAGCGTTTGGATTTTGCATTTGAACTCAAAAATAAAAGAATTATTTCTTCCTCGTATTTTTGAGTCCAAATGCTGCTTGAGTTCAACATTTTCTGAACAGGTTTCATTATAATAATACCTCCCAAGCCAAGATTTATGATAAGAAACGTAACATGCACTATAATAGAGATCGCTGTTTTCGTCCGAGTTATTCAAGTTGCTCTAAATACTGCGCTGGTATAACAAACGGCCTGGAAACCTTAGTGTTGGGTGTGAGTTCAATGTCTCGTGATATCACAGCGATCTCGTTACGGGGCCTGCAGCTACGTCTCGCTTCATGCTTTGTATCATGGTGTGGTGTTTATGTGACAACTTGGTCTATGATTGCATGTGTATGGTCTCCGTTGTCCAGTTAGTGGAGCTATGCTTTGGAACAGTAAGCAGGTGGAGGACTGTGTTGCGAACTTAAATGTTGGATTAAGCCGTTGCAGGCATGGTTTTAAAACAAAAACCTATGACGGACAAAAATATTTGAATCGTTCTTGTAAGGCATATGTAAAGGCTATCAATTCATTAAATCTTTTTAAAACAATGCCGTTCCAAAGTTTAAATTTTTCAATATAGAAGCATTTTTCATAATATGCAACGCTAAGGTCGCAGATTCCGTTTAGAAAGTTATTATTTTAAGTCCGTTAAATCTTTTTCGGTTTTTGATCGAATAGTTCAACGAACAGACCGTTCGCAGTTGCAATTTCAAGAATCATTTTGAAACTGACGAGCGTGTTATTGTTAAGATATTTGCTCTAATACGATTTGTTTCATTTTATGCAACGAATCAGTTTTGCACGATTTGAAAGTTTAGTCTAAAAACTCATTCAGTTGTGAAATGTTTCGGTTTTTAATCGGCCTATTGCATTCTTTTTTACCGACTTCAAAAAAAGGAGGTTATCAATTCGATACGTATGTATGTAATATTATTGGAATTGCATTATATTCACATATGACAATCTATTAGGGCTTCCAAACAAATATACAAAATTTTATAGACGTATGTATGTATGTATGTATGTTTGTCCACGCATATCTCCGTAACTATTAATCGGATCGTGACCATTCTTTTTTTATTGGCTTACATTTACTTCAACTTAGGGATCAGTGCAAGTTTCATCAAAATCGATTCAGTAATTTTCAAGATATGGACTAAGACGTGAAAGTGTGACGGCCTGGCTTATTGATACGAGCTACGGGTGTAGTGTCAAAGCGAAAACATCTCAAAACCTTGGTCAAATTCTAGTGCAACAACTAAAAATTACCAAATAAAAAGTAATTTAAAAAAATTAAACCGCCTTCAAAAAGAAATGAACTCAAAATTATGAAATAACTTTAATTTCGGAAGTCGGTGGCAAAAAACTAAAACTAAAATACAGATCCCAAGACACCGACTTCCGAAATTAAAGTTATTTCATAATTTTGAGTTCATTTCTTTTTGAAGGCGGTTTAATTTTTTTAAATTACTTTTTTTCTTTATAAAAGTTGGACCTATGGTCCTATGGGACCAAATATTATTTTATAAAATGTCCTTAAAATTTCCTTTAAGTCATTGCCCTTTTAAGCACATGGACCTACATTTAAATCCAGTGAATGCCTTTGGCCAGGCAACTCTTGCACAAGATGCATGCATGGCGCAGAGTGTGCATTCATACGCACGCCCTGTGAAGTGTATTGTGCCTGTATAACATTTCTGTATGACTCAAAGCAAAAGCGAATAATCTCATAATAATATTATATAGTACCGTTGCAAAATAAACGATTTAAATACCTACTTGAGTTTAAACTTTGAGCAATGCAACTAATTGTTGATTTACTTCTTTGTAAACTTATTTACAACGACAAGCAAAACGATAGATTTCGCACGTACCACCAAATACACCAAGTAGGTTAACTACTTTTAGAAGTTGGAAGTTATCATTATGAAAATAATATATCTTCCAGTGACTTTCATCTGAATCGCCGACAGAAAAGTTTTTCTTAGCTCATTCATGTTTCCGTAATTACTTAGTTATGGAAATAACGAATTAATATTTATCATTTATTACACAATTTCCTGTAGCTTACACCGGTATATTTTACTCGAGGTTACGTCGACGATGCTGGTTCGAGTCAGTGGTTTGCGTAAATGCCTCCATTCATTCAGGATCTTTGTTCATGCTGCGATGCGTTTTTATTAAAACAAAAATTGGCGTCAGGCGCTTGCGCGTATCGATTGTTAACATGGCAAAATATGTTGATTTGGAGCAAACACATTATTTCTGCAATTATACATACATACATAATCAGCCTATAATGTTCCCACTGTAGGGACACAGGCCTCCTCTCTGTGAGAGGGAATAGGCCGTAATCCACCACGCGGGCCCAGTGCGGCTTGGTAGATGTCACATGTTTTCTGCAATCACTATCTTCGAAATTTAATGCCATATGAGATTATCATAGACATCTACGATACCGTAAAGTTATTTTGTTTTGGGCTTACTATGTCAAATCTCATTAGTTGCATTGATGTCTAGGTAGGTACTAAACTGTTAAATAACAGCGATGTCACGGTAATGTTATGTGGCGATGTTCTCTTCGCTATCAATTTTGTCATTTTAAAATGAATGAGGTACCTATGTGTATTACTACTACTCACTCTGCATTTAGAATCCATTAGTTCCATCCAACTAATAAAAAAGTTCGTGACCCAAATATGTACCTACTCGAATTCAAAGGAGAGTTAAGAAATTACACAAATGCCTTGGGACTTGAATAGCTGATGGCAACGTGCATGTATAACTCTCCAGGGATAAACATGCAGGACAAAGGCTATTGTGTAACCTCAGGTGGACACAATAAGAGCTGTCGTAGATGTTTTTAATCATGTAACAGCAGAAGTGACAAGTCAAGTGGTCACAGGAATTTATGAAACAGTTATAAAATATGAGTGTTTATCAAAACCACACCTACCGGAACGAAAATGATTAAGTAGGTATAGGTACGTGTAATTTATCGTCACTGTTTATTCTATTGATATGAAACTGATTAAAAGCCACTATAGAAACAACAAAAATGGCACATGCACTAACTTCGGAAGCAAAAACGATTGACTCCAATACCCACGGTACTCACCCAACCGTATTTAGGAGACTCCTAAAACTTTTACAGTGATTACGCCGAAACAAAGCATTGTTCCCAATCAACCTATATTGAAGAAAATCCTCTTTCTCGCGCAGTCGGGTAGAAAAGTATGCCCGAAAGACAGTGCGTGTTTTAGTGTCGCTTAACATTTGGCACGGGAGATACCATCGTCCCGCTCTGTTTACGATTGTGAAAAGCGTGACAAATGGGCTCGCTTTACACTGATCTGTGGAAAATGTTCGTGACTGGTAAAAGCCACTGTTATGGTGACATTTCCTTTAGATTCTTATCTTTATTTCTGCAAATTCTACCATCAGTCTAATGTCAAAGATCTAGGAAAAAAAAAACAACAATGTTTTTGATGTCGTTGAAATAAGACTATTGCAGTTGTCTGTTGTAATGAAATAAGCAGCACCACTTTAGAATTGAAAAGAACAGTAGTTACCTAACTGACCATTTTATAAAACTTCTGCCTGAGTAAATCGCATTGAAGTGCTTGTTAGGTGAACAACCTAGTAATATTTCCAATGCAGCACGATTATTTACCAAGTCAGGATCGTGATGTCGTGATCCATTATACAAGAGCCTTCTATAATACTCACCTGAGTGGGGTTTGCGTCACTCTATTCGTAATTTTATACACAAGTTAGTACAGACCTAATCAATTAGAGAAATTATAATAATTTGTTTTGAAATTATAATCATTTGTCAGCCCAAATGCATTTGGGCTGAAATAGTACGTCCAAAATATACGTACCTAACTGAACTCGCGCTCGTGCTCCGTGCGTTTTACTTTGCAAGGAGAGTTGCTCACGCTTATCTGTAAATCGCTTTGGAAATAGCTGAAATTAAAATTTTGGTAGTACAGAATCATGATAAATAACAAACATGGGAAATGGTTTTGAGAGGTACTACCTACACAACCTACCTATATGTTTAATTGTTTGCCATATATGGCGGGGGTCATTGAATGGCTTATGACGACAGCCCATCATAATATCATGCATATGCCTGGCTTCGTAATTTACTCATCAATCTACTTGCCAAAAGTGGTTTTTCTCTCAGCATTACTTTCAGTAGATATGATATTATCTATTCCACCCAAGGAGCAGTCTCGCTAAAAAATTGTGTGATGAGGCAAAACGCAACTACAATCCTTAGATACTAGACTAGATTTATCAATTAAGCGTGTTATATCAGTAAACATGTCTTGGTTTTTGAGGCCAGTCGTCCGGTATTGGTCATATGCCGTTGTCTATATTTATATTTGCCCAATTGCCCGTCCTGTCTGACAAAAATGAAAACAGGTCACAGTTTAGAATCGGCTTCCTGGAAATTGTAACACAGTTCATTGTTTAAAAGTGATAATGCTTACGAAATTATTCGCACAGCATTGCAGACATTGTTATTAGGTACAATTTGGCAGGTCTGTGGAGAACAATGAACTTTTAACCATAGAGGTCATCATAACTGTATTGATGAATCTATTTCAACGCTAACTAATTGTTTCTACCGTCGATTTTGAATATTGTGGGGCCCTGAGTCCTTACCAGGAGGAGTCCAGCCCCTGGAGTTAGTTTATTTCGGTGACAGAATCCGTTACAGCCTGTGTAAGTGATTAAATAATGCGTGACACATTACAGTAAAATTAACGAATATCACTGGTGATCAGAGAACTTCCCTTTCGGGAATGGCAGTTTTGCGGTTATAGTTAGGTACCTACCTATCGTTCTCATCTCTATTTAATTATGGCTTCCAAAATTACTATGATTTATCTAGTGTCGGTTCAGTTCGCAACTAGGACAGCTCGTTCTACATATAATTCATTGTTTTATAGTTTCCTGCAGTCGGTTCTAAAAATTATGATTGCACGTAGTCTGATTATCATCAGCTTTTAAACAAAAGCCAATTCGCCACAGCATCCTTCCACACACTGCAACTGTAAAGCCTTTTTACTGTTACAATGTTGGCATCATCCAACATGTATTTCAATATTCTCTACCTTCCAATTATTTGTAAAACCAGGCATAAAATTATGCTGCAGCCTCCAAGGAAACAATTTATCTATGTTTGTTTTGATTAAGCACTTGCACTTACCCATTTATACGAGTACGTACATAGCTGGGTTTGAACCAGCCACCGTGACCGATCCATGGGAATCCAGACAGCCGTAAATAGCAGTTGTATAAATTACTTGGCGGATAACGAGCACGATCCATGGCTTGGCATGGTGCACGGAGAAATCGGCGGAAGCACGGACCGCTAGTCCAGGCACTTTGTTAGAGAATTTCTCCTTTAATCAGCGAGAAACCCTTGTACTTAATTAGTGCCCAAGAAGCTTTAACCAATGTTGTTATCGTTGAAGAAAGAACTAAATTGATTGAATAATTTGTTACATAGTTAGTATCGAATTGTTTAGCTGTCACCTCATTGTTTTGAAATAATTTTTCAAGATCGGTACATAGCTTTTCTTCTGAGGTTTAGAGGTCCTCAACGCACCATAAGAGACAGAGAGAAAGTTTAGTTAATGTTCACAGTTACCTATGCTATGCAATAAATAATTATATCTTTATCTTTTTAATTTATAACCCAACTTGCAATCGCACATTTAAGTACTTATTTAAGTTTATTATTATTATTACTTTTTTTTTTGTTTTCACTCTCTGCGTCTTGTTTAAACGTAATTTCTTTATTTTTTCTTTTTATTCGCGGCTCATTAAATTTTGCCATTAAAATACAATTTTGGTTAAACAGTCCACTCCACCTGGCTCAAACACTCATTTGTGATTCCACGCGACGGCTACGCAGGAAGTCGCTGCCGTAAGGCTTGGAATCCGCCTTCAACGTACGTATCTAGCTATGCATAGTACGTAATATATTGCACTCAAAGTCTATCTATGTGCATATCAACACTCACCATTTCTAAATGTTTTATTAGCAGTAACTGTAGCGCTCTATGTACAACATTTAAATGGTAATAAATGTCGTCGGCGGTAGGTAAGTCAAATGTCAGATTATAAGCGAAAGTACTTACTACGTACTGTACTTATATGTGTAGGTTTATTTAATATTCTAGTTTTAGACTTCACACATTCATATTTTCTCTTCTTGTTCTCACACACTATTGTCTACATTTCTTTTTTACTTCTCCTTTCGCAGGTCTGCTGGAAGAAATTTCTTAAGAAATAAGCAGTACCTTTGTACTCAAATTATAACTATGTCATATCCCTATGTATTTTACTGTGTGTACATAAATTATAAAATAAATAAATAAATAAGAATGTGAGATGACATTAGGTATAATATTATAAATGATGTCGTCCGGAGGGTACCTAAGCTGATAGGGTACAAAAAAGAGGATTAAAAAAAAATTAAGACATAAACCTTAGGTAGAGCTTTCGCCGCTCATAATGTGAACACAAAAACAGTAATTTCCAACATATAGAATAGTTAAATTATAGTAAGTAGATCTAATTATAATATACTAGACATCGATCAATCATTGTCTTTCAATGATACGTTCTAGTCGACTCGTGTAACTCATCTTGTATCATTATCTAATAGAAATGCTTACGTAACGCCTTCTCGCATTACTTATTTGACTTTGACCTGCGTAGTCATTATTGAATTGTGAACTTGAACTTGATTGAGAAACATGTACTTCTTTCACTATTTATGAATCGATTTGCGTCGTTTCATGAAATTCAGACTTGAGTATTCTCTATACATCCAGACGATGATATAATATTACACTTTAACCTTGGTAACTCGAACGGGTGTTCTCGCCTTTCAAAAGCGCAGGCGAAATGGACGTAGGTAGGTACACTACCAAATTCACAACCTACAACGGCTGGCAACGGCCGGTCAGTGTCTTGCGCAATATTTAAAATCAAAATAAGTAAAAAATATAGGCCATAAAGAAAATAAATATGTAAAGAACCTATCATCCATGTAGCTTTCTCATTTTGGAATTTGGACTTCTACTCTCGATACCGCTGACGTCCTTGTGCTGGGGGCCAAAAAGGGCCACTGGAGAATCATAAAAGGATAACATTATGAATTATAATATGGCGAAGACAGTCCGTGTTTTTCTTTTCTTCGCTGCAATACGTAGGTGCAATCAAAGACATTGGGATTGGATTTGGATTGGATTGATTGGTATTTTAGCACCGACAAAAAAAAAGTGAAAAATGCTTTACCAATGGGGTTTGATACGATTAACTTAATAGTTAACTGTCCATTATGTTATCCCTTTATGATTCTGCTTAAGTTTCGTTTTTAGGCCCCCTGATCGTTGTATACCTGGGCTGTATTTATACAAAAATCAAATACCTAACCAGCTGACTGTTCCGACTGGTTTGCACCCTAGACTACTACTAGGTACTTAGGCATCTTTACTCTCTTGTGGGTCTTGAAATCCTGCATCCATCGTAGTACTTACCCAACAAAAACGTGGCCACAAATAAAAGAAACACCAAAACTGTAATAAACTTGCCATGCTTTGTTGCTGACTCACAGTTCAAACCGGTGTCCTTGCCTCGTCCTTTAGTTTCTTTACCGGTATTTGATCTTATGTGGGGGTTTTTTTATCTCTCGTAGTCAGATAGTTAGCCGGCCGTAACGATTTAACGGACGTCTGGCGACCTGCCTTAAAATATTCCGGGTGACGTGTACAGAATTATAAAAAAAGCCTTTTGGGTATTGTATCGGTTTGTCGTGCTCACGCGACGCAGTACTTTAGTAAATTTCTTTAAAGTTCGCGTCGAAAAGTGATACGCGTGCTACATAGTACGGTACCTAGCCTTATTGGTGCGTTGTCTCAAAAGGTTACTGAAACATTTCATAGCTAAGACACAATCCCTCCTTTTATATTTTAATGTTGTGAAATGGGCACTTCGCTTCAGGCAGTCTATTGCAAAACACCTAGACAAACGCCTACGTTAAACCGACGACGTCTAGACTATTCACAGGTAGTTTAGCATAAATATCTGCTCATACATCTGACAAGAAAAAATCACTCCAAAAACTTTCTACTTATTAGGTACCTCATTGAACGGTAAATAAGTCGAGCGGTAGCGGTAGAGCTCACTGGATTTCGCAGAAATCCACTTTTGTAAACTGTCATTTTTTGTGTCAATAATGGCCATGCTATTGTCGGGCGTTCCCCTAATCGGAATTACATCAAGCACATTCCAATTTAGCGACGGTTAGGTAACAGTTGGGCAGTAGATCGTGACTGTATGAATGGGGTGCTGTGAAAAGGCAGGAAGCCATATCGACGAAGTGCAAGGGCGCATCGTGCGTGCGCGTACGACGATATGCACGCGCAGGGTATGATGTCATGTGACCGCTTTGGTGTCGATGACCATTGTTTGATAGATTTATGTAAATATGTATTCGTGTTTAAGTACCCTAAATAATTGTTGTTCTTCCAACTGCAAGCTAGTGATAAGGTTTTATCATTAAGTACATTAATAAATTACTTATTTAATTATTTTACCGTCAATATGAATCATTCATTTTTACATAACTATTAGTGTCAACTTACGACGCTGGTAGAAAACATACGATTTTGTAGAAGTCTGCGATTCTTTATGATCATGACTAATTCATAGCGTAGATTTAATACTGACACTAAAAAGAAACAAGATAAACCTGTATGTCATTGCACATAAATGATAGCGCATGACACTTTTACTAAAACTCTTTATCATCATCCCACGCATCACTGGCTGCCATCCGCTTGCCGATGATAACAGACTTTTCTCCCTAGACGACGACATGACGATAATATTGCTTACACAGGATGCTTCGAAAAAAGGGACACAAAAATTTTGTTCTTTCAACAGTATTATAGTCACGCTCAGATGGATTTACCATGGCCGCCCTTAGTTCAAACGTTTTCGTAAAGAACAATAAATAATATTGCTAAACGCGTTTTACACATCCGTCTATTCTTCTTGGCTCACCCCTTGTGCGCTTGGCCAACTCTCTAATCGATGCCTTGTGAAATACACAACAATACAATACGATCATTACATTTGCACAAATCTGCACACCTGCCTTTCACTTACTAAATAACATTTCAATGACATCTTCTATTGCAGCAATATAATATCTATTGGTGCAGTTAAAAGTAGGTCTAGGTGTATAAGCAACTATATTATAACTAGATAACTTTCGTTCACTGATAAATTTTGTATCTAGAATTAAACCGTAGTCTTTTGTTTTAAGCTAATGTTATTATGTATACGATGTTGGTGGTATTTATTAAATAGGTGTAATTCGCCCAAAAGTCATACTTATCTATATTATTAATATATATTATTAGGTATATAATGAAGCTGAAGAGTTTGCTTGCTTTTTTGTTTGAACACTCTCTGGAACTGTATGAATAAATTTATTTGGCTAAGTTTACATTCGAGTGGATTGAATTCACTTTTAAAATAGGTACCTACCAGTTGGATTTGAAAAAATGTTTTTGCATTTGATAGCCCGATTCTTGAAGAAGGTTTAGGATAACATCACGCTACGGCAGGTGAAACCGGCTCACAGCTAGTTTATTGTATAATCTTCAAGTGAGTCTTCTACTTCTAAGTTCATTCCTTGTGTTCCATTGATTGCTTAGCATTTAAATTTTACAAGGAACCTTTTACACATAATTGTATGTTGGTACCTACTTGGTAGTACCTATGTAAAATGTTACTGAAATGAAAATTCAGAAAATGAAAATTCATTCAAAATGAAATTCAGAGTAGTAACATAATTTTCTCTTAATTTCAGGGTGAACATCAAAAGGGTATAACGTTCACGAGTACAGAAGAGCCAGATAGACCTTCTAAGCCTATACCAGATATCCGTTTAGTGGACGGACCATCCATCTTAGTGGGAAGAGTGCAGCTGTTACACCGAGGACAATGGAGATCAGTTTGCACCAACTCCAGAAAGTAAGTATAAACATAAGAATTGTACCTAACTGTTTTATTACTTACTATTCAAATTAGCTAGTAAATAACACTTTTTTTCTACGCTTTCAGTTGGACCGTCAACGACATGGAGACAGCCTGCAGACAATTAGGCTTCATGGGAGGATCGTTCTACAACTGGATCGATCGTCAGCCCGGCAGAAGAGCAAGACTATTATTCGAAGAGCCCAAATGCAAAGGAACGGAATACGACCTGTTCCAATGTGACTGGAACTCTAGAGAACTCGGCTCAGGCGTCTGTGACTACCACCCAGACCTCGCCATTCAATGCTCACCCCACCATGATGTCAATGACCTCGCAAATTCTAGAAGGCATTGGAGAGGACTACGCTTTGAAAACGCAGTCTTCGAACGAATCCTCACCGCTGCAAATACTCTCTACGTTCCTACATCGATGTCCAAACTTATACACATTACTATAAAAAATGCAGGTCTAGGTAGAGACAACAATGCAACAAGTGCCTTAGATGTTATAGGAGTCCCACCCGTCTTAGAAGACATAGAAATATCAAACTCTGCCTTTAACGCGATAAATGTGACGTCGCCTAACGCTCCCGTAGTCATAAACAATTGCACGATACAAAACAATAGAGGATATGGTGTCTATGTGAACTCTACGTATGGCATGACCAAAATAGAGAATTGCTTGATACACGACAATGGCGGCGACGGGGTTAAATACGTGGTGCACGAAATGAACATCGATGAAAGGCTAGACAGAAGCGAAATATTTGATTTATGCACATTAGCATCCACACCGAGCCAGACATTTCCTATTCAAATGTCAATCGAACAATCAAGATACTCTAATATGGAGAGAGACTGCCATCAGAAGTTTTATACTAGACCGGACCACGTTTTAACTTTAGGTTTCATTAAACTTTTAACGAATCAAAACAATACGGGTGAATTATTTATATACGACGGATTAACGACAGAAGACAGACTTTTATTGGCATTCAGCATTAGAAACCACACGCGACCACAAAGTGTTACGTCAACGAGGAACCGCATGTACGTGAGATTCCGAGCCAACACCAGGACAGATATTACTGGCTTTTTGAGGTTGACATCAGGCATTAGCAAAACGTATGATTTAAATGTAACTGACACGATTATATCCGATAACAATGGCAGAGGCGTGGTAATAGAAAACTTAAGATCACAAGTTCACATTCATCGTACTTCTATATCTAACAATAATCATGTTGCCGGTCTTCAAGTCACGCGTGGAGCGGGAGATGTAAATGTAACTGAAAGTAGAATATCCTTCAATCAAGGTGATGGAATCAACATTACCGTAACTGGAGGAAACAGAAACATATCAAGAAGTATATTAAGTTCTAATCAAGGATACGGTATAGCTGTATGGATAAATAATACTCAAGAAACTGAATATATTCCAGTAAATCAAACCACTGCAGTAGAGTATTCAGAAATATTCAAAAATCTGGATGTTGGAATACTACACGGAAACTTTTGTGGCGACAGCTGGGTTAATATTACTGGAAACTGGTTTAATACAAGTGCTGAAAGTACCGTAGAAATATCGACTTGTTGGAGATTAACTAATCCGGCCAGATTGCTCAATTTGCAAGTAGGTCACAATAGATTTTACGAAAACCAAAGAGTACCTCTTAAAATCCAACCAGCCCTCAATATAAATGGAAGGATTGAATATAATTATTTTGAACACGGTAACTATGGTGCAATCGTTATAATGAATCGTATAGAAGGAAAATATCTAGAAGAATTCGAAATCTTACCAGCTCGATTCCATATACAACATAATTACTTCTTTGGAAATAGGGGTCCCTTCGTTGTAAATCTTGGATTATCTCCTTACAGCGATCTGCAGTACATTCTATTTTCTAGAAACTACCTTCGAGACAATAAAGTAAGAGAACCCTATGAACCTCTAGAAGGTATATCATCTAGACTGACCCCAAGAAGTAGAGTCGCAGCTACGATAGTATTAGCGTCGAGTAACATCGACGTATATAGAAACATTATAAATAACCCAGAAGCTCAATACGAAATCGGCTCACACGTCGAAGACCAAAGTAAGATATTAAACTGTACCTACAACTGGCTTGGCTTCGGGGAAGAGGAAAAGGTTTACAACCGATTGTTCCATAGAAAAGACAGGTACAACTTGGCCAAAATACTTTACATGCCATATTTATTGCATAGCAGTAATCCCGGAGCAACACAAATTAATTATAATTCACTTTATGTGCCTCAGTTTAATGTACCCGGTACCTTCGTAGTTGGTGGCGAAGTTGAAGGAATAGAAATTCTTCGGCAAGGAGAGTATGATGTTGATAAAGATATTAATATTCGTCCTGGAGGAAAATTAGTTTTACAATCGGGCGTTACGTTAAAATTTCCTCCGGCTATAGGAATAATGGTTGCCGGAAAACTAGATGCGAGAGGTAAACGACCCAATGACATTACATTTACCTTGAAAGAAGAGGTAGTTATGACTAACGAAAGTGTTTATGAAACAGATTTTGAACCGACAACACCCGGATATACTGAGCCCATTGTGCCTATAAGACTTCTAGGTGGGAGAACACAGCATGAAGGCAGATTGCAAGTGAGGATCGATGACAGATGGGGTACAGTGTGTAACTACAGGTGGAACATTATCAACGCGGCGTTAGTTTGCAATCAACTTGGCCTTGCCTTGAATCCAGAGGATTGGTTCCTAGAACCCAACGAAATACCATCTGCAGGTATGACAGAAGATATAATTTTATCCAACGTTGAATGCTCAGAATTCGACAACGACATTACCAAATGTAAAGCAGAAACTAAAGATCACTTTGAGAATTCTTGTACTCATGAAAATGATGTTGGTATCAGATGTTACGAAACAAGTTGGGCTGGAGTCAGATTCAGTGTTATTTCTGAAAGAGCTGATTTACAATACGTCACTATAGAGAAAGCTGGACTATTGGATTATTCCTCAAATATTTTCAAACCAGCTCTTCAGATAGATTTTGCTCGACATAGCTTGGAAAGTATTAAAGTATCTAACAATTACCATGATGGTTTGGGAATACTATATTCTGATTTATATGGAGCCGATGCGGTTAATACCGTTCGTAACTCAGAGTTCAGTAATAATAGAGGAAGCGGTATTAGTTTCAAACAACTTGGTCTAAAAGTATATGGATCCATCATAGAAAATAACAACTTAGCTGGCATCTCACACAACCCGCACATAACTGGACCGCAGCAAAGAGAAATAGCTGGTTGGTTTAATTTAGATCCTGGATTCAACATGGACGAATCTAATTATCATCCAATCATGATTCCCGAATATGAAACGGACATAAGTTTAGTAAATGGCGAAACCAGACACATAGTTTTCACAAAGCGCAACGGAGAAAGTTTATCAAAAACATACAATATCAAATGCAATCCAGGATACGTTCTTGGGCTGCAACTTCTCAATCCTATACATAATTTTTCAACGGAAAACATTTGTATATACGACTCGCAAAATATTAACGAAGCTAGTGTAAAATGGTGTCTCAATCGTGATCTATCGACTTTCCCAACGACAAGTAGCAGTTTTGGTGTTGTGATAACATATGAAAGTGGAACGAATGCCTTAGGAGGAGTGGTGCTGGTCGTAAGCACGATCATAGCTCCGGTGCAAAACCTAAGAAACAGAATAGTAAGAGGGCCGGTCCCAACTCTACAAGTAGTCAATTCAAAGATAAAAGGAAACACAAAAGGAATCAAAGCGTTATACTACAATCGCTATTTGAATGAGTTAGGTGACCACTTTTTACGGAAAGCTAACGAAAGTATTAAAATATTCAGCTGCGAAATAGCGCACAACATAGAAGAAGCTATCTACGTCAATACTCCGTTTTGGGATATACACGACAGTAACATAACGGAGATAACCATAATGGTCAATAGCAGTTTGATCACAGATAACGGTAAAGGAATATTTCACTTCGCTAGAGATTTGAGAAGCTCGAATAATCTGTATCACTACATTCTTCAGGACAATACAATAGAGAGGAACAAACAAGGTGGTTTTGACGTTGGGTTACCGTACGTTTGGCAATACAATGAAAATTTTACTCATTCTGTCTACATGCACAATAACACTTGGCGTAACAATCAAAACTTTGCGTTAGTCGTAGATGGCCATTTCGCCGAAGTCAACATAACAAAGAATATCTTCACTGATAACAGTTGTAAAACTGGGTTAATATCCATACAAGGCATGGAAAAGAAGATGATGATTGATGGTAACTTTATTGAAAGGAATAATGGGCAGTTTATGGTGAAATTCCACATGGACAGTCAAAGTGAAATTATGGGTTTAGTTTATGCTCTTTTCATATACAACCAAGTGAAAAATAACAGGCACATGCTATCACAAGTCAGCCGAGGTGCATTAATCAGAAATGTTGAACCGACATACGTTATAGGTTTTAAAGGAATACAGAAAGTAAAAGTAAGTAGGAATTTGTTCGGGAACAATGTGTTGGAGTATACATTGTTAGCTGGAATTAGAACAGCAAAGATCAATAATCTGTTAGACGTTACGGAAAACTGGTGGGGAAGCTCCGTAGAAAAAAACATTCGGGACCAGATATTTGATTTTGATGATTGGAATAACCACGCTATTGCTACGTATCTTCCTTACTTGCTAGAAGATAGTTTAGATTCTAGCGTATCTGCTTCATTCAGCCCAGAGATTATAGTGGATACAAACGAGTTAGGGGGCCGTTTATTATCAAATTTCACTATTGAATCCAGAATGGCTCCGTACATAGTGAAATCCGATATAACTGTTATGCCAGATGCTATTTTAACGATAAGTCCCGGTGTTATATTGGAATTCGCGCCCAATGTTGGGATACTTGTCATGGGTAACCTACAAGCTATGGGTCACAGTCAAGCACCAATAGTAATGCGACCTTTAATTCGAGGTAATGTAGAAATTAACAGAATAGAAAAGAGAGAGGTCGGTCAATATTCTTCAACCCATCACAAGCATAGACGTCAATTGGAATCATTGACAGTACCAAACTCAATAAGACTGTGCACTGGAAGAAATTGTTCTATCACTGATAATACAGCAGAAAGAACAAATGAAGGTTTTCTCGAATATTACAATAAAACCACCTTGCAGTGGGTGCCCATGTGCGATAACCGTTTTACTGAAAGAAATGCTCAAGTTGTATGTAGAGAGTTGGGTTTTGATCCAATTAACGTGTTCTTTGCACATGACCGACGAGTGGAATACCATAGTAATTCTTTATCGCGGATTTGGTCGTGGCCAGAGCCCTTACAATGTGTCGGAACTGAAGACCGTTATGAAGAATGCCCAATAAGACTGAACGGACAACTTTATGGTCATAGACATGAATGTAAGTGGGATTCTGATTTTGTATTCATCCATTGTGGTACAAGAAATTTGGAAGACAATCTTGAGTATTGGGGTGGCATAAGGTTTGCTAATCCAGAATTTGAATATTCTCTATACGAGCATCGTATTCACGACCATCACACTCATGAAACAATGAAGAAATCTGAAAGTGAATTAATTCACGTACAAATAATTGGTGCTGGTATACTGCACAATGAGAAATCTCCCGCTGTACAAAGTATAACCAAGAATCCTAGAATACAAAATGTAAATATAACAAAATGCGCTCATCACGGAATTAATTTAATATCACCCACCGATTCAATAAATATGATGTTTAATTCCGTGAATGATATATTAGGGGAAGGTGTTAGTGCCATATCATTGAATGGGGAAGGTAGAGAATCTGATGAATCCAGTTTTACACCGCTGAAGGATTTAAATCTTCCATATCACCTGTTTTCACTTATTGACATTTGTGATAGTACGAAAATGATCACTGTTGAAGAGCGAGTGTTGCTGTACTATAAATATGACAACAATCCCGTCAACTGTGTTAAGATATTCAAGAGCATGTTTAGAGTGAAGCCATTTGGGTTTAGGTTGCTTCAATTCAATCTTTTCAACCACACTCAGAATTATGGCAAACGCGACTCTCTGGCGTTGTACGATGGTGATATTTACAATATCACGGCTCCTATGATTGGTTACTTGGAGAATGGGTCTCCTGATGAAAAGAAGCTCTTCAAGACCGAAGGTGCCAGTTTGAGCGTCTCGTTGTTCGCAAACGGAGCGTCTGCTGTTCATGGATTTATTGCCGAGATTGTTACTTTGCCGATTTCAGCTATTGGTTTCAGTAAGTTTACTCGTTCATCTAACATTTATTCTAACAACTTCCGAAAGGAATGTATTCGTCTAATAAAGTTTTCCTTTTTTACAGACCGTGATGTCCAACATAACATATCGAGTAGTGAATTCATAAAGAACAGAGATGGAGCTATTACGTATCAGTCGGTCGGTGAAGTAAATCCACTATTAGCTATCACTAGGAATGAGATCAAGGACAACTGCCTGAAATTGTACGGAAACTTCACTTCATGTCCAGCGGCTGTGAGAGTAGATGTACAGAATACACAGACGCTGGTATTTAGAGTGAGTAATCTTTACACCAACCAAACTAATATCGACTTAATTAATTGGCCGCTTTTGTTCTTTTATAAAGTACAAAACAAAAGACAAGCAGTTCAAATCGAATGATGTCAGTAACTAATTAATATAATTTCTTCCAGAACAACTTGGTTCGAAATAATGTTGGAGGATTATTAGTCAGGGCTGACTCTCGAGGATCAGCCACTTCACTTCGCGGATGGATACATAACAACCTGTTCTTTGGTAACCATGATCTTCCGTGTCTCAAAGTTGAAGGTATAAACATTATTCTTATGCACGCTCTCTTGTTCAAGCCTCTTTTTGTTCCTTTTACTTTGTTAACTTCGTGTTGTCATACAAGTCTCATTTCTTTTCAGGCCGCCAATCTTCTCCATACCAAGAAGTCACGATATACCGTAATTACTTCACGCGTAACCGAGTGCCTTTCAGTGACGTCATCATCTTACGCCAGGTCGTCTCCAACTTTACGTACAACTACGTTCATGATAACACCGGTCTGAGGATTCTCGAGGTTTCAGGCTTCGATAAAGTCAGGCTACCTATTTATCAGACCACTTCGCACAATGGATTTTATAAGTGAGTTCATCTGTTTTTGTTTTACTGCTGCTATTCTTCTATCTCAATTCTTAACTTCTTTACCTATTATTTTTCCTAGCTCATTGATGTCTAAATGTGATCTTTCTTACTTTCAGGAACTACGCCACCGACCGCGAAGGTCGAGCTACAGTTGTAGCAGGCACAGCTGGTCAGAATTACGTCGACAACATCTTCTTCAACCCCGACAATGATTACGAAATGATCACAGTCAATAGATCTATGTGAGTACTATCTTCAGATTCTACTGTTCGGGATAAATATGTTCCTCTGGGTTTTGCAATTGTTATTAATATTTCTAAAGAAAATGTCTTCCTTATTTGGGAATAAAATTGATTGAGAATAATAATATGTATTTATAATTATATAGGGTATGTTTTTGAATATGTATACTTAGACGATCTTCTTATTTTTTTGTAATTTCAAGGATTTACCAAGTAGGTAAAGCTTATCTATACAATATCTTTAATATACCCGCATGTTAGTTAAATATATATCTAGACATTTATAAGGAAATATATAATTATCTTGCATGTTTTTGTTGCATGGCTACCCGCGGACCATAGCTTTGTTGACTATAATCCGACTATGGCGAGGTAAGTCTACGTTGTCAAAATTTTAATTCATCAATTACCATTATATTGACTACGCATGTAGATCTTTAAAACAACTAACTTACTGTTTTAATTTAGCATAATCGCTGTATAACATTCTTTTGCGCGCTTTTTCTACTGCATCCTAATACGGTTTAGTAAATAGTTCAATAGACACTGCATATCTACTAATTAGATGCGTTTTAATGAAAACAAGTCATCAAAAAGCGCTTAGCTAGGTAATAGGTAATACGGTGGGGTAATTACGTAACACACTAACAGTAGCAATGGCTTTCATTTTGACAGTTCAACGACATTCATTGCGTTATTAACATTGTTGAGATGAATGGATTGGCAATATCCTTCAAAATGATTCCGATTGTGATTGAAACTGTGTTACGCGTTCCCTACGCAAAGCGCGTATTTTGCGTACGGAACGCCTACCTATCACAACCATGAAATGGTAATTCATAAAAGGATACTATTTTTATCTATTACACTTGCACTGACAGCAATACCTAAGCCCTTTACTTTTACTAATATTACTAATGGCATCGTTAAAAGGTTACTAACGACGTGTTTTCTAATAGACCTACACAAGCTTCACTTAATAGTTAACTAAATTATTTGTTGTAGTGATCACTGAGAGCTCTATCTGGTACCACCTAGAACAACTCATTCACACTTAGCACGTTTTCACCAAAATTAAAACATTCGAATCCTACAACTTCCCATTCACATTTCTAGTTCCCTCGATCTCTGGCGTACTCGAATCGACGCAAAGCATAACTTCTGGAGTTACAACGAGACCCTAGCCGTGGCCGGACGTATAAGAGACCAGAGTGATAACCCTCTGCTGCTAGAGGTAGACTACAGGCCGTTCTATATGAATAACCAGACGGTCCTTGGAGGCGGGAAATGCCCTCCAGGATGGGATGCTGTTGCAGGGACCTGCTATATGTATGTTGGTGCACCAATGACGTATGAGGAGGCGAGGCTGTTTTGTTTGGTAAGGATATTGATAATATTTCTCCGACACTTAAACTAAGCGCGCACTACGATTTAAATCGTTGCGATTTAATTATAATATCCCAATTTCCCAAACACAATTTTTTTTCAAGCTAATTCTCTAGCGATTTTTTTCCGCAGTGCACGGACTTTAGTTTAATAGTATTGTCTACAAATTTGCGACTATTTATCGCAACGATTAAAATTTGTAGTGCGCGCTTAGCCGTAGACCAATATATTTTAGTTTATTTATGCAACATCAGTGTCACGAACATTTATAATTGGATTTTGGGAGATACTTTTCATTGAAATTCAGTGAAGTCTAGTAACACTAATGTTTGGATCTCTTTGTCTCGAAGTTTTGGCTTGTAAAGATTGTGACTTGTTTATAAAACTGACCTCTAAATCACGATACCCTAACTGACAATCAATATTTTTTATGAGTTACTCACAATGAACATTCACCTTTTTCACACGATAGACATCACAAATCAAATTAACACTGATGGGCTTAATTTGCCCGTGATTCACTCAACGACCTTTTTTTCCATCACCAAAAAAATCGACCCTAAAATTCATAAAAAAACTTTTGTTGTAGTCCCAAGCCCATTCTTTATTTTTGTCCCCATAACAACTTTTTTTTACGAAACCCCTTTCCCTTTTTCTCCCCAGTCGGACAACGCATCAATGCCATACGTAACAGGCAACTACGCGGCGCTCTACGAGTTCATCAACCGACAGAATCAATGGTTCCAGTACGGGGACAGGGTGTGGGTCAACCATATCGATTATGTTACTCAGTGCACTTCGTTTGCCTTCTCGAACGTCGAAGTGACTGACTGTAACCAGAAGAATGCTTTCATTTGCGAGATTGGTTAGTTTGTTTTTCTTAAAACATCTGTGCTTCTGCATTTAGGCACGATAGAAGATGGTCTTTGTTAAGACTTATTAAAAAATAGTACTTAATACATATTTACTCGTTGGTCAAGCGCAGGCAGACAAAGTGTTCTTGGATTTTCCATTATGAATTTCTCAGTGGCAGCCCGGAGTTTGGATGTGTGCCCGGTTGATGGCAATAGGCTCACCCCCTATTACATGGGACTTAAAAATAACTGGCGAAATGTGGGTACAGGCGTCATGTTATTATATGTTTATGTTCAAGACATGTCATCCCACTTTCACGCAGTCTTTTATTTTTTTCGCCGTCCATGTCCTCAAGCTTCGCTACAAACCCTCTTTTGTTTACAGATCCGAAAATTATGATCGACCCGATGTCGTGGCAAGGGGATACTCTGGCAGTGGCGTTTATTGGAGTGTTGATAGCCGCCGTTTTGTTAGTGGCAGCCGCTCTTGTCTGCTGGTATTCCAAATCTAAACACAGGTTGGTTACCGTTATTGTAATATTTTTGCTGGTATGTAATTGGTGTTCTTCCTTTGTTACTTTACTATCTTCCACTTTCTAGGTAGAAAGCCTGTCCACGATAGAGGTTGTGCTAAGTTTTGGAGATGCTTTATCGTGGCCCAACAAATTACTTCTTTCTATGACATTTTCAAGTTCCTTTTCTCTACACTTCTACATGAACACGTAAAGTACCTAATGATTGTTAGATTGAAAGAAAAAGTATTTAGGTATTGGGATTTACACTGGATAAAACAATAAGTAATCAAATATTCTTCTTTTTTCACAGAAACGTCCAAAGACTAGAGCGGCGCAATTCGATCCGGCAGTCTTTACACTCGGTCCGGTCTATTGGCAGCATCAATGGTGGCTTCCCTGATACGCCTTACAGAAGAAAAATGGCACAAATGGTAAGATATCATAGATACGTTTTTTAAACCAAAAATGTTTATCTACCTTTTTTTAAAGTATTTTCAGGTTAGACTAATAACGTTTAAACTTCTTTGTCTACAGAGTAGTACCCGCTCCACCGACACACTAACGAAAGGCTCAGACTACAGAAAGATGTTAGCGTCGACAACATCAATGGAATCTATGGAGAAGAGCCAGTTCAATTCCTCTCTAGATGACAATCAGAGCTTTGACATTTACGAGGCTCACAACCCTAACCCAAACGTGATGCCTCTTCAACACTCCACATTTGTAAAGAAACCCATCACTCCAGAATATTCTGTGCCACATAACAATACAAGGCCATACAACTTAGCATTTAGAAACGAAGGTTATAGAGATAATTCTGGGACAGCCAGTGGAGCCCCATCCATAAATACGGTTGCCACTGAAGAAATACCCATATTACATCATCCGGAGGGTTTAAGATCGCCTCCAGATGAGTATACAATGTCGCCACAAAGCGATTCTCAGTATTTCACATCAGATACATTACCGTTAAGAGATCACTCTGATGATGGTGATACCATGAAGAGGCAGTTGGACAGGGCTGGGAAGATATACGGGCCGTATGGTGCTCCCGCAGGAAGTTACGGTGCACAGCCGAAATTGTCATTCTTAATGGAGTTAAGATCTAAAATGCCCGACCAACCACAAGCAGGAGCAGTGCCTACTACGACGTTCGGCCAAAGGAACAACGTTGCAGGTAATTAAAAAGTATAACAAAAGGTAGTAAGCTCTAGGTTAGGCGAAGTTTGTATGTAGAAACAATCTCAAGATAATAATATAGGTATGATACCTACGCAAATATTACCTTCCAACTTTGTGTGGATGTGGACTATGATCCTAGATCTACATACTACTACTATATAATAAAATGTACGACTATGGTACGCTTTCATTCTAAAAATATGATCTCGGACGGAGCTCGGACTTATCAATGGCGCCAAACCGCCAAAGAATCTGTGCAAAGAGTGAACTGTGAATGAAAGTGTGAATAACAAACAAAGGCGCTAACCAAAGTTTCGCGCCAGCCAGTTTGATTTTGACAGATACAAAAAGACCGAACTAAAATATTGATTGAATCCTGCATGCTGTTCTTTGGGTACTGCTACACAAATGCGCAAAAGGGGTCATCATTATGAACAACTTTGGGACCCAAGCTGAAATCGCAAAAAAAATATCAGTTGTTCGTTGTTCCCTACATTTATGCTCGCGTAACTCGTCAAAATGTACCTACATACTAAACAGTTGATTTTTTTTGCGATCTCAAGTTTGGTCCCACAGTAAAAGTTGATCATAAGGATGAGTACAATGACCTCTTAAGAGGTTTTGCGCATTTAACGTTACACGTTGTAGAGTAATGTTATTTTTTTTAACTCTCTTATGAAACACTTAGGTAAGTACTTACCTAATATTTTCTTTTGTTCTATACAGATCAGCAGCAGTATTACGAAGACAACCTACCAAGTCCACCTCACCCACCAGTTTATTCTAGTGCATATGATACAACTGCGTCAGACAACATACCCAGCTACGACTCCAGTCCGCACGACCTTTCCAGAGAGTTCGACGATTCACCGTTACACGAACTACATCATAGATCTAAGTCTGAGGCGTTACTAGAAACAAATTTCGACTTTGAGAATTCCGAATCCAGTCCGATACCGATGTCTGAAGCAAGTCGGTCACATAGTCAGCCATTAGAAACTGCTATGTAGTGGAAGCCATAAGAAACTCGAAAATGAACGAGATTTTTCAATAAAGTGTTACTTAACAATGGTCTAAAAGTAGCCTTTGAATGTATAATTAAATAGTTTATTAACCTTTTGAACGCCAGAGCATAAACGCAGGCGCGTACCCTCCACGCCAAGCCACAATTTTAAATATTTATGGTAAACAAATAAAAACACACAAAAGTAATGATTTCATTGTTTATTTCGTGATAAAGTGCACCGCATTTTTTGTCACATATTTGTGTCGCTGGCGTACAGGGCACGCGCTTGCTTGTCACGTATATGTGACAATGGCGTTCAAAAGGTTAATAAAAAGGAGTTGATCACACCATCCTATCGTAGAAGTAGAAAAGCAATGAAAAGACTGACTTATGATGTCTTGATTGAGATATTTTATGTTTCTTGCATTTAGTTTCATGCGTTTTAACTAAACAAGTGCCTTTTAAAACTTCTGACATTCCAACTTTCTCTTAAATTCTGTCCCTGTAGGTAATTTTAGTTAATATGTGTATGTATAAAGTATTTTAAGTCATAATGACTATACAAATTACCAGAGGTGATCGATCTCATAATGAAGTAAACAAATTAAATTCTAATGTTGCGCGTTATGGACAAATGGATGCTT
This sequence comes from Oligia fasciuncula, assembly GCA_963082905.1. Taxonomy (NCBI): domain Eukaryota; kingdom Metazoa; phylum Arthropoda; class Insecta; order Lepidoptera; family Noctuidae; genus Oligia; species Oligia fasciuncula. The sequence goes on along the minus strand of OY720395.1, from coordinate 4,715,590 downwards.
TATTAATAAGTTTTTGTTAAGTGAAATATAATATGCATGTATCACAAAAAGAAGTAAGTACCTAAAAGGCGTATACTTTAAATGTAATTAATGATTATGATGCAATATTAGATACGTATTTTTTGCACGTCCGTCCCTATGTGTTTAAACGTCTTAAGAATGTTTATTCGACAAATGATATGTAATTTTATTGTAAATTAGTGTTAAGAGACAGTCTTTCCATATACAATAGTTATATTTTGTAATTTTTAAATCTTAATATTATTGTTGTTAAGTTCAATCTTTTTTTTTATAATTTTGCGGAGATTTTTTCCTCCATATTGACGCGTCTATCTATACCTGCATACTTTTTCGGCAAATATCTTAAATCTTCTCAAGTTTATCTCGTACTTCTTAAAATATTAATTCCTCTTATATGATTGTACGTATAATAAGTAGGTTTTTTTTTTATTGAAATGTGTAACCATAGGTAACCAACCATATAATATAATCATCCATCAACTTGGACACTCCGGGAAATTATTTTAATAGGTAGGTACTTATCATAAAGGTGGACATCGACGCGCCAAACTGTAGTAGATTCATCTTTAGCTGACGTCAGTAAAAACTGTGTTTAAACAGATTTTAAGGTGTATTTTTTTAAATTATTTACTTTCACTTTTATATTTTTCACTAAGTTATTTACATGATTACATGTATAAAAATATAATGACCTAATGTTCATGCTTTAAAATATATAAATTTTACAAGAATTTAAAATTTAAAATTTTGTAAATCATAATTTAGAATAATAGTTGATATGACAAAATATAATTATGATTTAACTGATGAAATATTAATAAAATTTGACACATATTTTCATACGATTTTTTTTTAATTAATGTTTTTTCCCTGTTTTAGATAATTAGTAATAACAAGATTTAGAGGGGCCCGTGGCTACCTATACAACGTGCCGCTACAATGGCGACATTAATTTAACACACGGGTAGGGCTAGTGCCCATTAATCATATTTAACTTGATAGGTTAAAATAATACGTAAATTGAAAAAAAAAAATTTTCAAACAAACTAAATAATATTATATTAACTAAAATTGGGATCACCCTTGCAAAATTTCATTCATGAAATTACTTACGTAGCTGCTGGTTACGTTGACTCGGAGCGGCAACGCGCGTCACTTCGCGCGCTGGCAACCGCGCAAGCGCAACGCGTATTGTACCTACTCGTGATCGGTCCGATTCTTTGACGGCATTTATCAAAGAAACCGAGCTGCGGCGGCGGCGCAAGTGGTACCTACAGCGGAGGTGCTTAGTCAAACGTTTATCATATCACCCTCTCTTGTTAGATACTATTAGTTATAACTGTCATCACTTATCATCACTTCACTAACACTGCTTTTATTTGTCTTAATTTTTTTTTTTTTGCGGATGGGAAATCATCAAATGACCCTTCCCGCTCTGGGTGGAGCGGAAGGGAGTGTCAGACTCTTACTGACTAAAACCCACCCGTGTTCCTTCCTTAGCCCTTTATGTTCCGGGCCAGCGGAAACCCTTTCGGACAATCCTGCTGAGATTTGTCTTTATTTTAAATTTTCTTATTTTCAATGAGACCACCTTGTTGGCGGATACAAAGGGCTAAACGGCGTTTCATGTTTTCCCGCATCTATCGCCATAATCTCTCGCGATATGTTCTTATGGCAAGGGCAGCATTTTGTTGACATTCTCCGTAAATTAGGATCATGTCCGCATATTCAGCTGCTGTGTAGTTCGGATGTGTATTTGCCATCACGATCACAAGTTTACACAAGCACAAAACAAAAAAATAAAAGCGTCTGTATCGCAAGAGATGTAAACGTACCTACTAGTAAAACAAAGCAAAGCGTCTCTATCGCAGCACCATAATCTAATTACTATCCTAATTACACAAAAATAAATAAATAAAACAATAGGTAAGCGTCTTTTTCGCGGAAACATTCACAACAATATTCGTAATTATGCGCACTGGTTTGACAGTGTGTCAAGGACACGGGTTCGGCTAGCACTAGAAACTAGAAAGCAAAAAAGAATTCGAGTGCATTGCGGGGGCGCGGCGGGTGGGAGGGGTTTCGCGAGTCACCTGCGCCGCCATCCCTTTGGCGGCAAGCGGCGGCGCGTGCGCGCCGCCGCCGACAAAAGGATGGCGGCGGGGTAGGTAAGAGATATCCCTTTGTCGGCGAGCGGCGCGCACGCGCCACTCGCCGCCAAAGCGATATCGTCGTTGATAGTCCAATTCCGCGTAACTAACATTGTTAAATACCGCGTATGTACACTTCTGCTAATTTTACAGGAGGGTTAAAAAACTGATTTTCTAAAAGACTAATAGGCCGAATTTTGAACGAACTTGAATATAGGACCGTTTCGTTCTCCTTAATCCAATATACTATTTTTAAAGTGAATATTCCCAATAGTTTACTTACAAAATCACTTACGCTGTTTAGTTTCGAACGATTCTGGTTCATAGACAGTACTTACGCGAAATTGTAAATGAAATAAAATAATGCCAAAACCTCAATCAATCATGTATTTAATAATATTAAGTGTTTAAATGACTTTTAGTCATTAATAATGGGTATGAAGGTATGAAAGAATACAAGATATCTCGTTTTGTCCATGTTCATTTTAAGATCCACTGTTTCGGAGGCTCTACTGAGGTCATCGAACAGGTCTTCCATAGTCTCAGCCATGACTACGATATCGTCGGCAAACCGAAGGTGAGTTATGTACTCGCCATTGATGTTAATGCCAGCCCCTTTCCAGTCCAGAACCTTGAAGACGTCCTCAGTGCAGCGGTGAACAGTTTCGGAGAGGTACTCGTAACGTCTCCCTGTCTCACACCTCGTTGCAGAAGTATAGGTTTCGAGGTCTGACCCTGGAGTCGGACTGACATAGTGGTGTGGTTAGACATAGTAGTTTTCGTACAGACACTTCAGCACCTTGATGTACCGATAGTCGATCTGGCACCGTTGAAGAGATTGCAGTACAGCCCATGTCTCGATCGAATCAAAGGATTTCTCGTAGTCCACAAACGCTAAGCAGAGAGGCAGGTTATACTCTTCGGTCTTCTGTTTAACCTGTCGCAGCGTATTGTATGTGGTCTACGGTGCTAAAGCCTTAACGGAATCCGGCTTGTTCGGGACGCTGGAAGTCGTCTAACCTGCGCGCGAGACGGTTCGTAATGACTCTCGAAAACAGCTTGTAGACATGGCTCAGAAGTGAGATGGGCCTATATTTCTTAAGAAGGCCATTGTCGCCCTTCTTAAAGAAAAGTATCACCGCTCTTCTGTTGTTTTTGCGTTGCTTCAGAGCCATCCTAATCTCGTACAGGCTGACGTCTGGGATGTCTTCGGTATAGTGTCAGGTCAATCTAGCTCTTGGGTCGTTTGCCAGATTCGTAACGGGGTTACTTGTTGATGTTTATAACTGTCCATAGAACCTCTCGATCTCTCTCAACAGCTCAGGTTTGGCGGATACGATTCTGCCATCATCGGTCTTCAATTTCGTAAGCTGGCTCTGCCCAATAGACAGATCTCTATCAACGACCTTTGACCCTTTATTTCCCTCTATCGCGTCCTTAATACGGTCTGCATTAGAGTGGCGAAGATCGCTTTTCAAGGACTTAGAAATCCGTCTATTGAGCTGCCGGTAATTGAGCGCATCATCTGAAGACTGCAGGATCATCTCGCGCCTCTCCTTCATGAGCCGTAAAGTAGGATCAGAGAGCTTTTTTTTTGTATTCGTAAGACGGATCTTGAAGATCTAGAACCGACCGTATGGACAGTTTCCACGAACCCATCGTTATACTCGTCCACGGAGCTCCCTAGGCATTCGAAACGATTCTGAAGTTCGAGCTGAAAGCTAGTGGGGTTTTGGACCTGGATCGGTGCTGGGCGGAGCGTAGACTTCATCAGTCATCTTTCCAGCTTGATATTTAAGTTCAATGTGCCTCTTACCATGCGGTGAACACTTCCGGTTTTTACCGCATTGATCACAGAGACATCATTGAATACTTGCTTCTTCGTCGACATAATGAAGTCAATCTCAGTTTTAGTAGCACCAGTTTCGAGATTGTGGTAATCGTTTCCTACAGTAGTCTACATCCCAATTTTATCTTTATAAAGTATAAAATACGTGTGACATACTTACTTTAAAAATAATCCAGTAATTACTTTAGAAAAACAATTTTTACCCGGAGCGTCACTTAGACACTGCACAAACAAATAGAAATTGGCCCGGATACGCGGTTTTCGTGCCGTAACTTGTTCGTCGAAAGATCCGCGGTATTGTTATTTTTGAAATACTCGTCTTCCTTTTGGACGATTCAAAAAATTGTCATACGGGTCGACGCCAATCACAATCAGTTACCTACAGCCGCGAAATCTCATTTTTGTTTTTTTTGTAGATTCGCGGTTTTGAATAATGTTAGTTACGCGGTATTGGACTATCAACGACGATATGTCTTTCCTTCAATTCGCCTACTCTTTGCATTTGTTTCATTCTAATAGTATTGCTTATTCGTTTTATTTCATTGATGCGATGTTATGATCCGTGACCCCGGCAAATGACCGCTGCGCAACAGTTCTTTATGTACAGGTTGCTCTAAGATGCTATTTTCTAAAAGTTTAAATAAATCCGTAAATAATAACGTTTAATGGAAATAGAACTTCTTCATGAAACGAAAATGTGAAAACGTATACGTGTGTTAAATTAATGTCACCATTGTAGCGGCACGTTGTATAATAACCGCACAGGTCGATCGATCAGGTTAAGCTAGGTACCGCGCTTGCCGCGGTTGGTCTGTGGATGGGTGACCATCTTTACATACCGTGACCCTCCCGTGCCTCGGAAAGCAAGCCGTTGGTCCCGGCTGTTATTCGTGGATCTTTGACAGTAGTTATGGGTAGTCAGAAGCCCGAAAGTCTGACAACCAGTCTTACCTTACCAAGGGGTATCGTATTACCCAGTAACTGGGTTTTGGAGGTCAGATAGGCAGTCGCTGCATGTAAAATACTGGTATTCAGCTGAATACCAGTATTTTACATGCAGCGCATCCGGTTAGATTGGAAGCCGACCCCAACATAGTTGGGAAAAGGCTAGGCAGATGAGAACAAGATTTCTCACTGAAATCATATTTACTGCTGATAAATACCACTGAATGAAAACAATTATGAACCGATCGCTGCATGATTAAAACATAGCACACAAAATATTGATGCCCGTGAATACCGCCGGGCCACCAACGCCAATCGCTTCCATATTTGGTAAATAATTAGTACTCAATTGGTACAAATCAGTACCTACTCGAACAACAAAATTGGTAAGTACCTTAGTAGTTTTCGAGAAAATCGACTTTGAAAGTGGTCCGGCGGTAGTCACGCTCCCTTCAACAGGACCACCACCATGAGCGCCGAAAAACTGGGCATCTACAGCTATTCCAAGTATACAAATCTGAAACATCTGTATTTACCGAGAAATCACCGATGATAACTTTCGCGCGCTCGTTCAGCAGGACCACGACTTTGAATGTTGATTCCTAGTTTGAGGAGCTTGTCTTTCAGTCTATCAAAAAGTACCTACTCTGTGAGCTTGTCGCTTTCCTCAAACCTACGAATAAATGTCTTTGTCTACTTAGAAAATTAGTACCTACCCAAATTCAAAATTAGTACCTACTACAGTCTTCGATCAATAATAGTAGCAAAGACTACAATATGATGCTGTATCTGTATAATAGACAGGAAGCTCTCTTCATTTTGTGTTGACAGCACAATTCGCCTCCTAGCGTACGCGTAACCAAAACTATTACCTATAGTTACGGCTAAAGATGGTAGATGGAGCTCTATTAATAGTCACGGATATAGATGGTAGATGGAGCTTTATTATATTATTATTGTGTTGGAATTTTTACATTGTCGTATAAATTATTGTTTACTACATACTAGTGTTTTTTTAACAATTGCATAATTATTAAAAACACTAAGTAGTAGTAAACAATAATATATACGACAATGTAAAAATTCCAGATTTTTACCTGCAATAGGAATATGACTGTATAGGAATGAAACGTAACTCAGAATATTATAAAGATGAAAAAACTGTTTATTCTTATAAAAACACAGAAATACATTCAAATTAAACATTTACTAACATATTAGAATCAAAATCATTTAGGCTGAGAATCAGCACTTTTCTTTCCTAGTCACTAGACATCCAGGTACACAACAAGAGTTTTGAGACATGATGGAAATGCAGTCAATGTTCAGTTCACTATTCACAATAATAATTATGGGTCCAAACTATAAACAGTGCTTATGCTCACTAGCGAAACAACCAGAATTTAATTTTATTGCAAATTGCAAAAGCAAAATCCGAAACTGGCACTCGCGCTGACAGACATTTGAATTTAAGTGTTACCAATGCAACAATAACAAATTCCCATTATTGAAATGAAAAAAAAACTCCTTTCAGAACTCTGTTGCACACACCATCTCCCAGTATCATCATTATATATTTTAATATTGTATCACAGTATTTTTAGTTCTGCTACGCGTCCAGAAGACGGCGCTTGTGTAAACCGAAATTGACGTATGTTCCAAGCTGCCATAGCATGAATAGTAGGTACCTACTCCAGCCGGTCTATTCTGTAAAAATCTCACCGTGAAAACGTAGGTGAAGTGAGTTTGTTTTTGCTAGGAATTGACACTATTGACAGCTCACTCCACGCTCACTTCACCCAACTTTTCACGGTGAGATTTTTACAGAATAGCACCGCTGTACCTAGTTTACCATGCAGTTTACAATACCATTGGTGGGGTGGCGGTAGTCACGGTGTTAAATTGTCATTTCAATATTTCCCTATTCAAAACTCTGTGATTTTTCCCATACAAAAATTAGTAAGTACTCCTAGAAGTTATAGGTAGTCACCAAAAATTCAGATTCCTAAGTGTTGTATTTTAAGAGAAATTAGCTTTCCTTACTTTTCCATACCAAATCTCCACGCATAAATTAAGTTGTCAATGGTATTGAGCTGTTTATGAGATTCTCGTGCACATTTTATGTCGAAAATAATCGGACTCGTAATAGATAGACCTTAGACAAAGAAAAGTATATATAGCTCTATTTCATTTCCACAAGAAAAGGATAAAGTATTGAGCTATTGTAAGTAACAGAAAAGGATAAAGCTATACTATTTCCGTCTCACAGTGCGTGCCCGTTTTTTCAAGGCAGCTACTTAAGTAGCCAATGTTATTTAAGTTAGTTTTTTTGTCTATTTCATGAAATCTTGACATTTGGGGATTACATGGTCTTAGAGAGTTGTGTTGATGACTTTAATGATTATAATTATGTAAATACATATTTGTTACGGCCGCGAATCATATTTTAATCAACGTACAACTTAATACTGACCAGCAAATTGTAAAAAACCTAAAAAAAATTGAATTTCGCGGGCTACCCTGGCGCTTTCGCCTTAAGAAAAGGACAGAAGATACTTAAATATTAGCTTAGTCCTGTCAAATTAAGATACTCCATAGACAACTTTAGACGAGATTAAAAAAAATGGCTACTAAAAATACGTCAATTTACGCCAGGCGCTGACTAATTTGACAGGATTAAACTAATATTTATCTTCTGTCCTTGTCTATATGAAGTAGAAAGAAAAAGATGCCTGAACTTAAATTTCTTCTGAATCAAAACGAAATCACACAAATTAGATTGAAGCGTAACTTGTGGCGATTGTGACTCCTCCTATTAAAAAACTTTTCGCTATTTGTCATTTGAATGCGTTTAAAAATATTTTTCATACATTTTTTATAACTTGTAACACATTAATTACATTATAATAGACCACATTGATGAATTATTTATGAATGAGAGTGTTAAATGTATTAGTGGCGCCTGCTATCCTTAACACAAGTGATTAAGTGGACAAGCAGTGTACCTCAGACTTCACTTTTCTATTCTATCATTTAGAACCACTGACCCAGACAAGTACGCGTCAGCAAGGAATACACTACTCTCTAACGAGAGCGCGTCAGTGTTTAGAACAGTGAATAACAAAGTCGGATGATTGTATGAGTCACAGACACAGTTCCATCCCATCATCATCAACAAACTCTTTTTACCGACTTCAAAAAAAAGGAGGTTATCAATTCGATACGTATGTGTAATATTATTGGAATTGCATTATATTCACATTATGACAATATATTAGGGCTCCTTTTTTTGAAGTCGGTAAAAATTTTATAGACGTATGTATGTATGTATGTATGTTTGTCCACGCATATCTCCGTAACTATTAATCGGATCGTGACTATTCTTTTTTTATTGGCTTACATTTACTTCAACTTAGGGAACAGTGCAAGTTTCATCAAAATCGATTCAGTAATTTTCAAGATATGGACTAAGACGTGAAAGTGTGACGGCCTGGCTTATTGATACGAGCTACGGGTGTAGTGTCAAAGCGAAAACATCTCAAAACCTTGGTCAAATTCTAGTGCAACAACTAAAAATTACCAAATAAAAAGTAATTTAAAAAAATTAAACCGACTTCAAAAAAAAATTAACTCAAAATTATGAAATAACTTTAATTTCGGAAGTCGGTGGCAAAAAACTAATACTAAAATACAGATCCCAAGACACCGACTTCCGAAATTAAAGTTATTTCATAATTTTGAGTTCATTTTTTTTTGAAGTCGGTTTAATTTTTTTAAATTACTTTTTATTTTCTCGTTCACGTTCACCCCGATCTGGGGGCTTACTATCACCTTTTATAAAAACGTTCAATTTCCATTCAGTTCAAAAGCAGGCCTACTTCTGCTCTGCTAATAATCGTACTAGGAGAGTATTAAAAGTGAACGACTATTGCACGAATTTCACCGAAGTTGAATGGTAACGCTTGTCTGTGGCCTGCTGTAACGCCATTGTCTTTTTAATAGGCTTCGTTCAAAAACTTAAATCTCCTATTACCGGTTTTTTGAAAATAATAGAAACATGATTTTCTTAGGTATATACATATTCTAACTATGATTATGTATAACAAATTACCTTGATACCATATCTAAAAGCACTATAGAGCTCAATTTCACGTTCAAAACAACTTTGTAACTTTGAAAGATTGAATGTGATTTTGAACGTGTGTGGTTACGTCGTGCAACAATTTAAAAAAAAAATGTATTTTTGCTTGCGCGCCAAATAAATAATAATTATTTATTTGTATGTTTGTATTGTCTTCACAATGTCGTAAGTTTGTTTACATGGTGAAAATATCCTAATGGTGTACTTAATTTACGCATTTTTAATTGGATTGGAATGTCGCTCAGATTTTATAACAATTAATGTGGTGAATTTTATTTCTAGTAAAACACGAACAAGTCGTGTTATTATGACCCAACTAGAGAAATAAATGCAGTTAGGTATAACAAATCCTTCCAAGCATGGGAACATAGCAAAATAATGTGGAAAATGGTTGCAGAGAGAAGATAGTATTTTTGGGCCCGCTATAGTGTAACGTCTATTAATTAATACCTAAAAAAAATAACCTTAATATCATTTTAAATTGTCGATTTTTGAAATAAAGTTTAACCTGGATCACGAAATCGCAATAAAAAGAAAATGTTTTGATAATGCACTCAATTGATTCAATTCCCGTTATGGTCGTCAGTGTAATAAATACGTGTATTGAAGCGTATATTTTAACTATTTTAAATAAAAATATATTATATTCCTATTATATTTATACAGATCGAGGTGGTAACCAAATCTATTTTTAGAAAAACCATTGCCGCTGCAGCAGGTCCTCCTGTGTTTAATCCCATTTTTTTAAGTTTACACTCTCGAGTTTAGTAAAAACAACGTGAAACGGATTGCAGTTTTTGGTTTCTTGTCAGTTTGACTCTAGTGTTGTACTCAGTTATTAACGGTTGCTACATATTAGTACTTAATCTGTGATTAACGGTCAGGCACTCGATTGTCCCGATTATGTAGATCGAAAACTCAATTCAAGTTGAATCTAAGGTAGGTACTAGAGGGAACCTCCCTCCAGTACCTACCTTATAGCAAGATCTAGAAAAAAAGGTTACATGCTCTGTGATCCAGAATAAAGCAACCGTTCTTTATTGGTACAGACGCCAGCACATCAAGTTACTACAATCTGTCAGATTTCTTTAATAGATTTTCGACTTTATTGCTAAAACATAAGGTTCAAGGTTGATTGGGAAAATCTGACAGTTTCGGGTAGGTTGACCTGCTGGCGTCCGTACATACATTTGATTTAAGTCAGTAACATTCAACTAAGATCGGCTTTGTAAAGAGTGTTTCTCCTACTCACATTCCACTGTCAATCAGAAAATCAATGACGATACGACGACGATTTTAATGACAAATTACACGTTATCAACTTCTCCCCAGCGAAAGCACTAGGAAGTGGTGAAGGGCGGGTGTTTTGGGCGACTTTCTTTTGTAATTTTGACATTCAAAAAGTGATGATTCTCAGCTTAGTTTGAATACTCTATCTAATCGCGACTACATCAAGTGGCACATCGAGAGAAAATGGACTCGATCCTTTATTTAGAGTAATGAGTTACATATTATAATCAAGCTGCAGCACTATCTATCTGACACTGTCAAAAAGACAAGTGTCAAGAAGTGTCCAAAAACATTTCATTCATTTAATAAACAGCTCATATTGTAGTCTTCGATTTAGTCAGTTTCTTTCGAATTGCATGAAATTGATATTTCTGTTTTCCTGTTTGTAATTGAAGGGTTATCTTCACGACGGTACAGCATTTACTCCAGAAGGATGTTGTGTTAATAATAATTGTTCAGTAAGATTTCAACGCAATGTGCGAAGACATTGTTGGCGTTGGCTGTTGTGCTTGTGCACATGTAGACATGGTATCAAGATGAGAAGTGGAGCGACCTGCATAATTTTAGATGAAATACTATTTACTTCTAAGTCGTCTGACGTTGAAATTGTACATATTAGTAATAAAAATATTTTGTTAATTATGTGATTTTTGATTTCATGAACCGTTTTATACACCTTTAAATTGTTTAATCCTACTATTTATTACTGAAAAGTGCACTATTTTACTAAATTATAAAACCGAGGCCAAACTACTCACTAAACAATAGCTGTTTTAGTGTGCTCTATGTTATGATCGTATTTCTCAGTAGGTATTCCCGTTCGACAAGTTGAACTATTCTTTATTACCACTGTAATGTAGACATCCTATGGAACAAATAAACCTGCAGCTTGTGACACTGAAGTAAATTTGTGCATTGAGTGGCGTGGGTCATCTTGCAGCTTCGCCCTCGATGCGGCTGGCTATAGTCCTGCGGAGGCGCGATGCCAGTCAGTGAATACAGCATTCGCAACAGGGTCGGTTTTAAGCAACCAGTAATAATCAATAATGTCTCATTTAGAGCTGTATCCACTAACTTAGCGTGGGCTGATCGGCTCCATACTGGACAGGCCTGCGGAAAAACAAAGCGCCATTCCAGTTGTTCGCAAGACTTGAGCAGATGCCTCCCATCTGGTGGATGTTAGGCGACAGAGTAAGTGATTTCTGGGATGCACTTTCTGTTTGACATTTTCGCAGTTTCTCCGGGAGGGACCTATCCAAAGTGATGCCAAGATACTTTGGGTGAGTACTGTAGCCAATGTAGGTGATTGGAACCCCTTGCCATAAGATAGGTATTTAATGTTCGTCCCGCTTTTCTGTTACGAACGTGGAATGCGCATGACTGCGTTTTAGAGGGATTTGGTTTCAGGTTTCAGGGCGTTGCTGAGATGGCGGTGGAAAGGTTGTTTTCAATCTCCTCAAAGTGAGTGGCTTGGCAAGAGGTCTGCGTACAGAAAGAGGGTTGTATTTGAGCTCACCGGTTGATCATTAGTGTAATGTTAAACAGCAGAGGGGCCAGTACATTGATTACACTAGGCATTGCTACGTGTGGTCACTATTATTTTATTTTTAGTAGGTACTAGGTCAAATAAGAAAAATATTGATTCATAAATTCCCTTTATTCATTTCAAAAGGGTTATTTATTTTCCTAGTGCGACGCCGCGCCGTCGTCGGTCGGTTTCTTTTTTCTATTCGATATTCACTCTCCAAATATTTCGTGCTCGTCACACATCTACAAAAGAATTAGAGAAATAATAAAAGTAAGTGTTGTATGGGCACTGAATTACAAAACAAAGTTGAAAAAGCTCGTCTAATAGTAACTTATTCAAGATGGGTATAATTTGACGTTACAAACGTTCAGCAGTCGTTTTACTGTTGTCAATTAGCACGCCATAGTATAAAATTCTATACAAAAAACAAGGTGAACAGTTTTTGTAAACGTCAGCGTAGCAGGCCTGTTGCAGGCCTGCTAATAAGACCGCATAGTACAAAAAAGCAATGCAGTTCAACTTCTGCCCTGCTATAAGAGGTGATAGTAAGCCCCCTGTATCTTCTCTTCTTAGTCTATGGTGTTCTGTGACACAGACTAGGAGTAATAGTGTTCTGTGGACCAAAGAGTATAATAATAATACGGGAGCTGTGGACTAGCTATCTGTGGTCGTACACAGTGGTTGTTGTCGTTGATGTATGAATAAATGATTTGACTTTGACTTTGATGGTTCCGATTAGATTTGACAGCATTCATTAATAAAATTGACAGCTGTTATTCAATATTCGATCGAACCAAATAATGTACGACCGTAAGAATTAAATAAATTATTTTTCTCATTATGCTTAAGTGGAAAGTGACTGCAAATCCTTAATTAAAACAAATGTTTATTAAGTAGTGTTTTAAAATCAGTCATAACATAGATCTCGGAAAAGAAACAAACTAAAATACCTGCGGGCGTATTTGATTTTTTTTGTGAATTAATTGTCCTGTGTTTTGGTAACAATGGATGCGACAGGGTCTATCAATACTGAAGCTATAGAGAGTATTGAAAATGAAGAGGAGGTTATTGACGATTCCGAGGAAAGAGAGTTAGTGACTGACTCATGTTCCACGAAGGTATTGGACACAGGGGAACAGCCTCGGGACAATTATTGCATTGTTTATATACTCTTCTACCTCTTTGGAGTCACTTCCTTAGTGCCCTGGAATTTTTTGATCACCGCCAATGATGTGAGTATTTTTTTTTTCGCCTCTCTAAACTGTGACAAAGGAATACGACCTTCAGGCTATTAATTTTGCTTGTTTTTGGAATGATGACCTTATTCGTTATCTATGAACGAGTCTAATCAATTTAATTCTAAGTTGAACGAAAGCATTTTAGATATCATACTGTTTCATAATACAATAATATGTCTGAAAACAAGCCATCATCATTTATTTTATTTTTTTAAATTATGATTAGTTTATGATTTAGATACAACATTTACTTAGATAAACTCTTACATAATCTTCATAAAACTTTAAAATAATGTATAAATAAGCCTTTGTTATTTTTAGTATTGGATGTACAAGTTCCGGGATGTCACACCAAATAATCTCACGATGGCGGTACGCAAGACCCCCTTCCAGGCAGAGTTCACATCATACCTCAATGTGGCCACCGCCATTCCTAACTTATTGTTCCTTATCCTGAACTCACTGTATGGACACTTGTAAGTATGCTTAGAATATAATTAATTTTGATGTTTTTCAATAGAAATAATTAACACATGTGTGTTGACGAAAGGAAGAAATTGTAGACTCAAAATTTAAGTATGAGTCTGTTTAAATATGTTCAGACTTTATATTAAAAAATATGTATGCAATGGAGCATGATATACCTACTTAGTTGAAGTTTCACAACAGTAAAGTAAATAATTTATTTTTTAAGTTTTTTGAGAATACATAAAAAAAATATCTGTTGTTCCAAATGTATAATAAACTAAGTAGTAAGTACCTATATGTTATAACTCTTAATTTCAAAGACAAACATGTAAAAGTATTTTCTTCCTTTCTTTCTAAAAAAGTACTTAGTTTAACCAGAATAATTTAAAAATAAACAACCATTCTTTCATTTAGAAACTAGCTATACCATTATTACTATAATTAGATAGGTATATAACTACTCACCAACTTTATCTTTAATTTCTATGATAACATTCTAAATAACTTTTGATATGCTCGTACTTGGTAGAATATCCCTATTTCATCTGCATTCGCGATTTATTTGCCAAAAATGTAAACAAATATGAGTTTATGGAAAAATAACTTTAAATCCTACACAATAAAGTTCAGTTTACCCTACAACTTTAATCATTTTTATAACTTTTTCAATAGTGCTAGTCACTCTGATAATCAACTTAATTATCATTGAAAGTAAAGTTGATATTCAACTTGAAATATTATTAATTTCAAGCATAAGTTTGAATAGACTTTAGATAATCATACAGATTGGTTTCGAGGTCTGAACCTGGAGTTGGACTGACCTAGTGTAGTGTAGTGGCGTGTTCGTACAGACACTTCAACACCTCGATGTACCGATAGTCAATCTGGCACAGTTGAAGAAACTGCAGTACACATGTGTCGATCGAATCAAAGGCTTTTTCGTAGTCCGTAGTAGAAAAGCGTGACTTAAGTGCGGATTTAGGTCACACAAGCTACAAAACAGTATACAATACGTCTGTAAATAGTCATTAATACACGCCGTTTAGTACCCTCACTGCGCTCCACCGTGCAATAATGAACTACTTACGTCACACATATCGTAATATACTATTTTCTCAGCTCTCTTTTACAGCACACTTTCACTTTCTTATCCAGTTAATACATATTTCCTATAAATTCCAGAATACCACTGAAGGCGCGGCTGCAAGGCTCCCTTGTAATAGTGACCATATGCTTTCTGGTGACGACCTCATTCGTGCAGGTGGACACTGATGAATGGCAGAACACATTCTTTATCATCACCATGGTGTCTGTCGTCATTATGACGGGTGAGTCATTTTGTTATGCATAAGACTTCGTTCATTTTATTTTATAATAATGGCAGTGATAACTCATAATTAATGCATCACAATATAGCTATGACAACAACTTGCTCTGTAAGGAAAATACAAAGATGTTTAATTGAATCACTGTGTTTATGACATGTGGATAAACAACAAACATCAAAATTTCTAATTAAACAGTCTAGATCTTAGAGTAAGAAAGCTGTAGAGCATCGGGTAGCATGGCCACACATGAGACAAAAAACTAACTTAAATAACATTGGCTACTTATGTAGCTGCCTTGAAAAAACGGGCACGCACTGAGAGACGGAAATAGTATAGCTTTATCCTTTTCTGTTACTTATAATAACTCAATACTTTATCCCTTTCTTGTGGAAATGAAATGGCGCTACCCGCCGTCTATACTTTTCTTTGTCTAAGGTGTAGAATGACAAAATGTGTAGTATGACAAAATGGAAATACTTGGCATGTTTGTAAACATGCCAAGTATGTCCTGGCTAGCTTGCCTTGTTGTCTATGAAAATACGTCGCCTTCCACAGACAACAGATAGGTAGGCATCGTGAGAGGTGAGTAAGGTTCTGACTAGGTAAATCTTTAGAAAAGGAAAAGAAAAAGAAAAAACCGAATAATTGTGTAGATATTCTGCACAAATAAGACGCACATTTAAAAATAAACATAAAAGGGACAGCAGTGTCTGCTGTATGGTTGGGCTAGTTGGGCTAGAAAAAACGTGAAGAGGGAAATAGAGCGAATAACGAACTACAAATAGTTGTACAAAGATTGGTCCTTGGCAGCTCTGGACACAGACTTGTGAGAGTAGACGAGGAAGGCCCTTGCCCAGCTGTGGGAAAACACGGGCCATACAATTTTTTTTTAGTATATGCGAAACCCGAAACACGTACGTCTATACTTTTCTTTGTCTAAGGTGTAGAATGACAAAATGTGTAGTATGACAAAATGGAAATACTTGGCATGTTTGTAAACATGCCAAGTATGTCCTGGCTAGCTTGCCTTGTTGTCTATGAAAATACGTCGCCTTCCACAGACAACAGATAGGTAGGCATCGTGAGAGGTGAGTAAGGTTCTGACTAGGTAAATCTTTAGAAAAGGAAAAGAAAAAGAAAAAACCGAATAATTGTGTAGATATTCTGCACAAATAAGACGCACATTTAAAATTAAACATAAAAGGGACAGCAGTGTCTGCTGTATGGTTGGGCTAGTTGGGCTAGAAAAAACGTGAAGAGGGAAATAGAGCGAATAACGAACTACAAATAGTTGTACAAAGATTGGTCCTTGGCAGCTCTGGACACAGACTTGTGAGAGTAGACGAGGAAGGCCCTTGCCCAGCTGTGGGAAAACACGGGCCATACAATTTTTTTTTAGTATATGCGAAACCCGAAACACGTGTCTAATATTTTTATGTAAAGAATCTATGTACAAAATTTCAAAACTGTATCATGAAAAATCACAAAGCTAAAAGCTTGTTAAGTTACCTGTTTGTCCGTACAAAAACATGCTCACCCGCGCCGTCTTGCGCTCATTGGTATTAGTACCTAGGTACCTAACCGTTCGGCGCGGAGATTGGATAACCTCCAATCTCCGCGCCGAACGGACCGAACGTCCAACTTTTAACCTTTTTTAAATATTTTTGGGACAAAATATAACATGGGGTAAAAATTATTGGAATCGATTCTGTTACTTATTCTGAACAAACTATTCAGGTTTCGCATATACTAAAAATAAAGTTATATAAAAAAAAAGTTTCTCGTTACAGAACCTACCCTTGGCGCGGTTGATTTACCTAATTAAGTAATTGTATGGATAATTATTAACATTTATTTTCCCTGATAATAAACATTTAGGTAAGGGAATTTCTGTTCAATTAAGGGCTGATTTTTCAATCGACAGATAATTTTTATTCGTGGAATAGAATTGACGTCTGACAGTTTTTGTTTGGAAGAACTGTCAAAAATTCAAAATAATTCCTCCGATAATATGTTATCTGGCGTTGGAAAAATATGCCGTAAATGATCAAACAAATAAACTGCTTGATAAGGCATACAAATTATTGCTTATCATAAAGTAAATAACTCGTTAAAGTTATGCAGATGTGCATTTGACCTAACTACCTCGATTGCTGATCTGATGCATTCGATAATGTTTGTTTTATATTATCTGGGTCACGTTTCATGTTCCTATTGGTATCTATTTTGTTTTTTTTTAATATAATGTTTGGGTATCTATGTCTTAGCTTAGCCTAATACCGACGTAATTAGCTGGAATCCTCATCGTGAAACGATATTCTTTAAAAAATTGTGTGGGTATCTCCATGGTAAGCTGCAGGTAAGCCAGTATTACCAAATCCACATATACGCATGCGGCATGCCAAATGAGCACTTACGATTTTTTATCTAGTATTGTCGATATACCTTAGGTACTAAGAAAATGACCCAGAGGTCTTAGCCCCTTAGGCCTATATGATGGATCGATGTGGGTCTGACTTGGTCAGAACCAACTGAAGCTTAACAATCTTCACTAGTGGTTATAAGATGTCATCTTTACCAAAACAATGTACTTATTTCTAGCAAATACACGTTTGATTTGACTTGAATTAAGCTCTTTTAATTAATGCTCTAAAAAGCGTAATTTCGATCTTTTTATTTTTTGTAGGTACTTTAAATAAATAAAAGAATTGACGATGACTTTACTCAACCCGTTTTAATGGATAATAAAATCGATAAGGATCTCGCTCGGATAGTGTTGCTTTGAACACGAATTGTTTAAATAAATAGCTACCTACTTATCTATTTTCATACACTTGTTTTCGTCACTTCAAATAAAGATTACAAAACGTAAGAGATAAGGTTTCCCCATATTTGCTGTTTTTATTGCAGTCTTAATTCCGTAATGCCTAAATCACTATGTAAACTGGCCCTAATTATTTCCGTTATAAAATTGAATTTAACAAAGCAGGTGATGCTATATGAGTCATTAGGATTTCCAAAGTCACACGTAGCAAGTAAATACACACGGGAATCTAGGTTTACTAACGGTCGCAGCACGCCTGGTCTATGTTGCGTGACTTTGAGACTTGACCTAGCCTAAGTTTCACGGTCGATAGAGTGTGAGTTATGTTGCTAATAATGAAAATGCAAACCATTAATATCATTGTATTTGACCTCCATAAAATAACTGACTGTAGGCAAAAATTGCCAGGCCATTTTCGGCTAAGTTTTACCTGTGTACTACAGCCTGCTCGATTGCTTATGTTTTGAATAAAAACCCCTCTTCCTAACCTTTCAGGGAATGCAGGTGTGATGCTATGTTCGAAATTTTACTAGTTTTGATAGTATCAGTTTTCTTAAACACATTAATTACGAACTCAAACTCAAAGCATTTATTTCATTTCGGGGGGCACGGCAGTGCCCCCGCCAAGTCGAGCAAAAAGCGGCACGGCCGTACCATCCTTTTCTCGAAGCAGTTCAGGCCATTTTCGACCCCCTATAACTTCGTTGTGGATAATAAGTAACCATTTACAGGCAGTTTTGAATTGTCGAGAGGGAAAATAATAATTTAATTTTAATATGGTGCACAATAAAATACTAGGTGGGTGACCTCATTAACATTGCAATGATAATTGAGCAGGTATTCATGCAGAAACATAATAATATCTCCAATACCAAACGAAAATAAAATTGTGAGGCTCAAAATCTGGTTATGGATATGGCGTTATTTTGGTTTAACGACCGTCTCGTTCGACTCATGTAACCCGATGTTAGAAGGACTAATCGGATGTGTCTGTCCATCGACTTGATATGCAAGATTTAGGTTTCACAGTTGATGTTTTATTATGCCTGACTAAGTACTCAACCTTGCTTCACAGTTTTCACCACTTTGAGAGCTCAAAAAAGAATCATAAGAACCATTTCAAATATATAGTGGTGTAATAGCGAATGAGCCCTGGAGGGAAATTACCTGAAATATGAAAGGTTAATTAATTGGACATGCGAAGGGATATGCCTGACAGGCTATTTGCATCAGGATTAGGATTTAATCCAATATAGCTCATAGAAGTCTACAGCTGAGCATTATCCATGATTACCCCTCAACTACAAAAACCATTACTTGATCTTTAAACCAAAATTTTCTTTTCCAGCTGCCAGCGCAGTCTTCATCGGAGGCCTAGTAGGCATCGCAAGCAGATTCTCCAAAGAATACATGGCCGCAGTCGTAAGCGGCCAATCACTAGGTGGTATTATAGCCGCTGTAGCCCAAATTATATCACTGGCCTTCAAAATATCACCTCTCCACAGTGCGCTGATATACTTCGTCATAGCCGATTTTATGGTGATAACATCACTGATATCATATGTCATGTTATACAAGATTGACTTCTTCACATATCATATCCTGCGAGGATGCGGAGGTATAGCCACGAACAGGCACAGGGAGGTGTTCATGACTGTCATCATCAAGAAGGTTTGGGTTTACGCCTTCAGTATATTCGCTGTGTTCGGGATCAGTATGGCTGTGTACCCAGCTGTGACGGTTTTGGTGGAATCTCATCCGGATACGGCGGGCACTGATTGGAATAGTGAGTGTTCTTTTATTTGGTTAATCTACTTAATGTTTTTTTTTTTCAATTCATTCTCAAACAGGCAACGCACAGACTAAACTGGATCTAGAAGCATGAAATTTTGCACATGTATTTTATGTCGAAAGTGAGAACTAAGGAAGGGTTTTTGAAATTTCACCCCTGTGGGTCAAATTCGTCTTTGCCGATGGAAAATACCATCCCGCTTGTAATAATTGTAATTACATAATTAAGATAACACTTTCGTTAACAATGGTCTGTAATCGCCAACACATAGGAAGCATGCGTAGTGATTAGGTAAAATGCTCAATGCTTCTCAATATGAAAAGTAGCCTCTCCCCTGTAGTGGAATAATTACATGAAAGAAAAAGAAGAAAGAAAGAAAATACGTCTAATTGCGGCAAACATGACGCCTCTATGGGCCAAAGTAGCCTGAAAATAAAGGTCTAGGTTATAAAAGTAAAAACACAAACAAAAAATACCAACAATTTGGGAGAAAGTGTGCGTCACATCTACGCAAAACACATGCACACCTGCACATACTGATATTATAATTTTCCCGTTAAAACATAGGGTAGGTAGGTACATAAAGATAACATAATGCTGAATGCACGAGCCAAGAGATAACTAAATCGAACGCACAATAATTACTTATCGATCGTCAGTTCAAATTATTTACACTGATAAGATGTTATGGGCGAGTTTTAATTAAATAGGTACAACGAAACCATTTATTAATGTTTTTGTCGCATACAATCGTTGCAAAAGTTAGTTAAATTAATGGGGATTGGAGTATGTAGTTAAAAGAGTTGGAAGACGGTGATACAAAACAAATATCTTTGCCCTAAAGGTCATAGCATACGTATCAAACCGGAAAGGGATCGGCACCGTATCAACTCCAGCCGTTCAGTATTCTTTGTATGAAACTTCCTACTGTGTTTGTCCCGAGTAAAAACTTATTAGTTTTCCTACAACATATTAACAGTTTTCCTAAACATATTTGGGAAAAGGAAAAAAAAAAATTAAACCGACTTCAAAAAGAAATCAACTCAAAATTATGAAATAACTTTAATTTCGGAAGTCGGTGTCTTGTATTTTGTATTTTAGTTTTTTGCCACCGACTTCCGAAATTAAAGTTATTTCATAATTTTGAGTTGTTTTTTTTTTAATCGGTTTGATTTTTTTAAATTACTTTTTATTTCGTAATTTTTAGTTTTTGCACTAGAATTTGACCAAGGTTTTGAGATGTTTTCCCTTTGACACTACACCCGTAGCTCGTATCAATACGCCACCAGGCCGTCACACTTACACGTGTTAGTCCATATCTTGAAAATTACTGAACCGATTTTGATGAAACTTGCACTGTTCCCTAAGTTGAAGTAAATGTAAGCTAATAAAAATGGTCACGATCCGATTAATAGTTGCTGAGAAATGCGTGGACAAACATACATACATACATACGTCTATGAAATTTTGTATATTTGTTTGGAAGCCTTAGTAGATTGTCATATGTGAATATAATGCAATTCCAATAATATTACATACATACGTATCGAATTGATAACCTCCTTTTTTTTGAAGTCGGTAAAAATGAAATGAAATGAATATTGGATAGGGTTAGTAAGGTGCCTACTGATGAATCTTAACATAATTATTGATTTGTTTTTAAAATATTTTTTTCAGACATATTCTTCGTTCCTGTTGTGAATTATTTGATCTTCAACTGCGGAGACTACGCGGGACGATTGGTTGCTGGATTCCTATTGCGAGTAAGTACCGTGCATCATACATTACTATCAGCTTCCATCCTTTACCATCATTATAAAATAAAACAAAACGTCGCGAGATTTTGCCATTTTTTTCATCA
The DNA here is from genome assembly GCA_963082905.1 of Oligia fasciuncula. Classification (NCBI taxonomy): domain Eukaryota; kingdom Metazoa; phylum Arthropoda; class Insecta; order Lepidoptera; family Noctuidae; genus Oligia; species Oligia fasciuncula. The sequence continues at coordinate 4,694,155 of OY720395.1, read as the reverse complement.
CGTTGACAAAATTATTAATACTTTCCGAGTCATAATAACTATTATATGGCTTAAAATTTTAAAATTCCGTCTGAACAACCCTGGATCATACGATCAACTAAATAATTAAATAAACTTTCATTTCCAGTTTTATATTTATCTTTATTGTGTCCTTTACGTATCAGTGATGTAAACATGCATCCATTGTTTGTAAAAATATTTTATCGCGACGCATTGTATTTATGAGTCATTGTAGATTTACACACTTTTAACCTTATAGAACTAAATCATACTTTCGATTGCGGTTTAGCTAGTGTTTACCACTGTTACACAATAAAAAAGGGACTTAGTAACGCACGGTTTACTGCGGTTTATAAGAAAAAGTCAATAAAAATAATATACATATACCTAAGTACCTACTTAGACCTAGACTTATTGTTTGAATTGTCACCACCTGTGAACGATAGAATGACATAGAGATTTTATAAGGCCTATGACCTCTCAGTTGTAGTATTTACAATATCATACACTGTGTTTCTATCGTCATCTCGTGTGGTAAGTCGGATGACCGACCAAACACGTGATAACGAAAAACAGGAAGCTACTTATCAGTAGTCTACGATAAACTATCTAGTTCTAACCAAATTAAATCTTCTAACAGCCAAACAACCAATGGATAATCGCCGGAGCCAGCATCCTCCGTATATTCGGCGTGCCCATGTTAATGCTTTGCAACGCTCAGCCGCGCAAACATCTGCCCGTTTTGTTTGCGTATGATTGGGAATACATCATCATTATGATAGTCTTCGCGTTCACCAACGGATATCTCACTAATATCGTGATGATCAACTCTACAAGGTAAGATATTTGCTATTTAGGTATTACTGTGCAAATTGTGCAACGGTCAACTGTCCTAAGTATATGCCTTTAGTGTTTCCTTATGATTGGAAGTACATAATCATGATAGTCTTCACATTCACAAACAGATTTCTCACTAATATCGTGATTTTCAACTCTACTAGGCAAGATATTGTTACTTACATAATTATATTATTGTGCAAACATCTGCCCGTTCTGTTCGCGTATGATTGGGAGTATATCATCATTGTGATAGTCTTCGTGATCACCAACGGATATCTCACTAATATCGTTATGATCAACTCTACCACGTGAGAACATGTTCAGTTATTATTAGCAAAATGTCTCTGTGCAACGCTCAGACAGTGTTTCTGTGCAATGGTCAGCCGTGCCAGCACACAACCTGTATAAATAAATATCTTGATTAATTCTAAAGTTCTACCACATGCTTCTACGGATTTAGAATGTTTCTTGTTCATAATTCACCACACATAAAATGGCATAGATATAATGCATCTTATCAATTTGACGCAAAATTCTCGCTGATCGCGTCATCAAAACATTTCATCACTCTAACGAACATGTGACTATCTATGTGACCCCGTCTAGATAGAATGTGCAGTATAGGTACCTACATAATTAGGTCTAGAATGTACAGGGCATTGCATAGTCAGTTAGTAATGAGGTTATCACTACATTTCTATGATAAAGGATGAATTGATGAATCTATTAGAGTATCGTGTTCTGAAATCATTAGTTAAATAACCTACTTGATATATTATTGAACGAATTGAATCCCAGAAATAACATCTATGCACACAGGTACTGGATGATGATCAATTTAATTATCCTCTATGCAAAATTCGGAAGGAAAACCTAAAGAAAATCAGGACTAAGAAATAGAAGGTACTTGAGGAGGAAAATTGTCGTAAACTACTTATACTTATGAGTTGTTTTGTTTACTTTATTGACCTTTACTACTTGTACCGGGTGTAGCATACAATAAAAAAATTACACCACTAATACCTACTTTGTCTAGAATAGGTACTTTCTCTGTGGGTTTCGATTTTTCAGGTTGACAGGCTGTCAGTTTAACCATACATTTAGGTATCGTGGTATTAGTTTGCACTATCCTGTGGTTTGGCGGAACTTTACTTATTAATAAACGTGGGGTTCATTAATAAGAATCAAAGTGTAATTAGCATTGTCGTCGTGTGCTCGTACATCCGTCCTTTGGAAATAATGGAGACTTTCTTGCGTATTATTTATTACTAGCTGCGCCCCGCGGTTTCACCCGCATAAGTTTTGATCTAGTTGGAATATCGGGATAAAAAGTTGTCTTTAAACAAATCCAGGGTGTCAGCTACCTCCATACCAAATTTTTATCAAAATTGGTCCAGCCTTTTGAGCGTGAAGAAGTAACAAACATATAAACGCACACATACTCACAAACTTTCGCCTTTATAATATTAGTGTGATTCCTTTCTATAATTCAACACTATCTTTCCAGGGTGGTGGAACTGCACGAACGTGAGAAAGCATCAGGTCTGATCGCTACAATGCTGAGCGTGGGTCTGGTCGCCGGCGCCGCTGTGGGCATGCTACTCGTACATCTATTATAAACACCTGCGTATGCGTGGTAGAAAGTAGGAAGGAAGGTATGTGGTCACAGGAATAATGTTTAGGCTTTTTAACCCGGATTTAGGCATTATAGGGCCAGACTTTGTAAGGTTACAATCTGATATTACAACCGCTAATTTCATAAACTGCTTATGGATATCACAGCTGGCATAAGTTAGATTAGATGGCCCGGAAATGCGGTTATCATATCGATATCCGATTGAGAAATATTATTGGGACAGAGTCAAAAAGTAACTTTAAGAAGTATTGGTTTTGTGTTTTGCAAAATATACCTCCATGTGTTTTGTTTTGTTTCTCGAGAATAGGCAAACTGCTCCTAGTTGTTATTTTAAAGTTACTGTTATTATTATTGGTTTAGCAATGAAAATTAAACTAAGTTCTTACAAATATTAAGTAGTAGAATATAGTTTTCCTATTAATATATGAACAAACATTATTTCTTGGACTTCATACCAGGCGATAGTAATAATTGGCCGCGGGCAGGTACTCGCTTCATAAAGACATTAACACTATTATGTGTAACATTAATACTATGTTAAGCTTAAAGGAACAAATATTATCAAAAATTGACTAATCAAATAGATACTAAATTGCAAGATACAAAGATTATTTTGTATAAGTATAGCGATATTTTATTCGCCATTCCTTCTTTGGTATGGTTTTTATATTTTACGAAATGTATATTTCTTGCTCGTATAATGATATATAAATTTTCAATTGTTTTAATTTTTTTTTAATATGGGCAATTTTTTTCGAAGCCCTTTTCAATTAAATAATTTTCTTCTTTGGCATAATTATGCAGTTCGATTGTAGAATGCAGTTTGTTTGTAGAAATTAAATGCAAAATACGCTTAATTAACAAGAACATTCCCAACATAATGTTACTGCCCGTTTAGCTTTTATTTTAAGTAATATTATTTAATAAGTTATAATATCATTTGGAGTTGATGTTTCGTAGACTGTGACTTAAAGCTTATTGTATGGATATCAATTAGATTATTAAGCGGCTAAGAAACCATAAAAGGTTTGTTCGTTCTTAAGCACATGTAATATCCAACTTAATATCATTTAAAAATCGATATATTATTATAAGACACACTGGCCAAGTAGGTATGTATACATTTCTAAGCACGTGCTTTGGCTGAGTATTATTCCTTTCACTGTCGCAGAACTGTCAAACTTAAAGTTCAAGATAGAGACGGGAACTTTATCTAAGTCAACGGACGTCCTAAGCAACGTTTATGAATCTTGGCCACAGTTTTTATGTAGCTAAATATGGAAAGAGTGATATTCTTAGAAATATAATTCTAATGAAAAAGAGCTTCCATACTTTATTTATTATTGGAATTACACATTTACAACAATAAAGGTTAACAACAATGTTTGACGTTACTTGTCTTGTCCTTTTGTTAATTCAGTTTGGCGAATGTGTTATAGATCTCAAATACTTAGGTTTAAATTATGTATTATAAGTAGTTCAAATAAACGCTTACGTTTATATCGATGTATAGCAATGTATAATCATTATTAAGTATGTGGTCTTGAATTAATGTTAGACAAAACAGTTTTGTACCTGATTTTAATTTTAAGGACCTCCTTACAGGTGCTCTGTCCAAAAAGTTTTATATTCAGTTGTAAAATGCTGTTATTAGGGTAAACGAAATCTTAGATCACTTTTTTTTTTACATAATTGTAATATTTTTTTATTTTGTAAATATTTTTTTAACTGAGTATCTTGTGTAAAAACATTCTTAAATTCTTTGTAACCTTCGAACTTGCTTTATTGAATACCGCACAAAAAAAAAAAAAAATGGTTTGGCTACTGTCATTGTAGCATCGGATTTTATGTACAAGTGTCCACAAAGATATGTTACAATGCATTTTATATTTACGTTTGTTATTTATAAGAATGTGCGTGGATCTTAAAGTGACGCTTCGATTTGTATAATAACAGTAGATTTATGTATAGGGTGAAAGCGTAGACAGAGTAATCTATAGACTCATGGTATCCGTGTCACCGAAAGGGACAAAAAATTCCGGCAATCTTCATCATACTATCATTTTTACAGCTTATTACACTGCACCTTACCATTTTCACAGTTGCGCAAATGTACTAATAATGATTTATGCACGAAAAAGATCTTATTTTCCGTTTAATCGCGGTGTAGTTTTTATTACTTTATTCATAATTTGTATTATTTCATTCATAAACGTCAAACTTGTTGTGCACATTGATGTGCTGAGCCGACACGCAGTAAGGGACAGAAATGTTCTTACTCTGTCTCTTTTCTTTGCTAGTGACGTTAGTATATTTCTCCCTTTCTTGTGCGAATGAAAAAGAAGATATGCAGCAGTCTATGGTTTACTCTGTCTACGGGTGAAAGCGTCAGGATAGCCCGCGAAATTCAAATTCTCTTACGTTTTTTGCAATTTGCAGGCCAGTATCAGGTCGTGTATTGGTTTAAATATGATTTATTTATATTATCAATACATCTAAGTCTTATATTGTCTATTGAATGACTATGTAGAGGTCAATTCTAACTTAATGATTATAATTCTGTTAAGCCATATTTGTTACGGTCGCGAATCATATTTTAATCAATAAACAACCTGACACTGACCTGCAAATCACAAAAAACGTACGAAAATTTGAATTTCGCGGGATACCTTAGCGCATCCCCTTAGTATTGATGTGCATAATTTTGTATATTGTGTATGTAGTAGTAACAAAGTGATAGTGTATGTATTTTTTAAATCGGTACTCTATTTTCATTGCGTTATATGACATGAAAACAGGGAATATAATAATTTGTATAGTATAATGAAAACGACGTGTATAGAGACAAAGAAATGTTTTGTTGATAACTTATCAGTCAATTTTGGGAACTACATTCTAAGTATACTATATCATACTATTAAAAATAAAAACACCATTGACATAGATATTACTAGCGTAAAAAACACAGTAGTTTTTGAGCTAATTAGACAAAAGAACGATGACAGTGGCGCCATCTTGAAGCTGCACGTAACTACACCATTGCAGAATGCAGTAAATGTTGTAACTCTGCACCGTATACAGATAATAGGAACTCAATTAAAAGTTAATAACTTGTGATAATTTGTTAAAGAATGAATGAATTTAATTAAATTTTAAAATAAATTATTTATGTGACTCAATGCGTTTGTATTATTTCTATTATTAACACTAATAAACATTGTTCTAAAAAGTGAATTGACTGCTGCAGTAAACGCCATTTTGACGTCAAAACGAAGGGACTAAGGATTTTGTTAACAGACTATGTACATACCTACATAATGAGGTAGCTAAAATTATTGCATAGTTAGCAAATAGTAGATTTACAGTATTGACCTTTTCTAATATAATTATGTAGCTGATATGAAATCCAAGACTTGGTCCCATCAAAGGCTAAATAAACACAGGTTGGGGCGGGCCGCACCGTAACGCAACACATTGCAAAAATCCTCCACTATCATTTTCGTACATCGTCTATTAATATGATTTGCATGCCCCCATGTGACGGTAGAAAATGGAGGACTCTTATAATAAAACGTCCATGTTATAATACCCATGTTTACAGACCTTTAAATGATTTGATTTTATGAACCAACGCACCGCAGGCGGGCCGCACCGCACATTTTTTTTGCGTTGTGCTGCGGTCCGTTGCGGCTTGACCTCTCCCGCTCTGGGTGGAGCGGAAGGGAGTGTCAGACTCTTACTGACTAAAACCCACCCGTGTTCCCTCCTTAGCCCTTTATGTCCCGGGCCAGCGGTAACCCTTTCGGACAATCCCGCTGACCGCCGCGGCAGGTTTCGGCCCTGACGGGCCCCTTCGATTGATGCTGACATCTCGATTGATTGGCAATGAGAACTCTGCCAGACTTTAAAATATTAGAGGTGACATATGTTTATAAATATAATTATTTTGTACGTTTCACGCCTGCACAGATTTTGATAAAATATTTTGTGCGTGTCAAACCATCCACTCAGTACCTGGATGGTTTAGGCTCACAATTGGACCCGGTAGTTGGCGGGGTTTGCGCTGCGATCGAGTTCTAGGACAACTTCTGTCCGCTCAGCTAGTAAATAATAAAGATTCAAAAGTAAACAACAATAGATCAGTCAGTCCGTTTAATAAATAATGTCATGTAAAAAAAACAATCACAATTTCAGACAATTCTAAATGAGAATGATTGTAATTATATTATTTGTAATATATAAACTATAATTACACCTTACACGAAGCGATTACTCAAATTATGTATTTAAGTTAAAAATGTGAATAATTCCAGGCACCATTTTTGATATATTATAAAACTTTAACTTTTGAGTGACTATCCAATACTGGCAGATAGTAAAAAGTTCATAAGATAATTGTAAATAGAGGGAGCCACCATCATCTGGGCCATTTTGTTTGTTTGTTTCACCTTCAATTTTAAGCGACTTTTTAGGGTTCTGTACCCAGAGAGTACCAAATAGGACCCAATTACAAAATAATAAAAAAGGTCATGAACCGTAATAGGCAGCCAGCCGATTTTTTACAGAATGGGTATTTCTATTGCCGATATAACAAAAAAAAAGTAACAAAATTAAAGGTCTCCATTTGAGAAACGAGTTTTTTTGCGTCGTTTTTTACCTTGTGGCACAGAACCCTTCGTGTTTCTTCTAATATATTATAATTTTCTTCAGATTTCAACAAATAATATTTAGAACTATACCCAGAATACCCACAAAGAAGCAAAAATGTAACGCAGATGATGATCACTAACGCTGATTTTACCTGCATAATTAAATATCACTAAATTATACTGCATAGTCACTCAAATCCCTCCCCTCCCCGACATTTCATAACAACATGAGCAACGCGAACATTTATGAGCACAATATACATAAATACATTTTAGACAACACAATTGCCGTTTAGTCACATACAGGGTTGTGCAAATTAACTACAGAATAGATTATAAATTAAATTAGCTAAGAAATCTAAACACGACAAAATAAAAATAAAAAGATTTGATGTTTTTTTGGGTCATCGACTGCTGGTAGTGTCGGTACTTACTTACGATACCAATCCCGTCTGTAAAATTAACACAAAAAAAAAAGTTTTTTAAACTGATATTACAAGTGAATATTCTAATTGCGGTCGATGACCCAAAATAAAAGTCATCAAATTAATAATTTTTTTGTTTATCATGTTTAGATATTGATGCGGAGTTTCGCTAACTAATTTAATTTGACCGTGTATTTAGGACCCGTTTCACCACGGAGCCATTAAGAACCAGGACACCAGTGGCGACGCAACAAGTCGCGCTACCATCGAAATGTATGCGTCTCTATAGAGGGTACCTCACCTGAGGGGTAACACACTATAATGGCTTACATTTTGACAGTTCAACAACATTCATTGCGGTATTTAAGTTGTTGAGCAGACAAATTTTTCGAACATTGTATGAAGCAATGGATTAAATAATCAGCCTATAATGTTCCCACTGCTGGGACACAGGCCTCCTCTTGGTGAGAGGGAGTGGGCCATAATCCACCACGCGGGCCCAGTGCGGGTGATGTCATATGTCTTCGAATTTTTGGTTCTAGGACATGCCGGTTTCCTCACGATGTTTTCCTTCACCGTTTTGAGAGTAGTGGTGATGAAATAATTTACACAAAGTAAAGCGCCTGTCTGGGTTCGAACCTACGGCCACCACTGCTCGAACAATGGATTAGCAATATCATTCAAAATGATTCAGATTGATAGTGTGTTACGCAGTTAGGATGCCGGTGTCCGTTTGGTTGCTCAGCCAACCACACTTTTGAAAGCGCGACCATGGTTGCGCCACGGGTGTCTTAGTAAACAACAAAAAAAAAAATTTTTTTTTTTACACTAACGAATGTGAAGTTACAAAAGATATTTAAGTAATTACTTACTTTGTACAAATCATCAATGTAAAAATATTGAATTAACAAAATATGAAACGTGCAATATCTGCCATAAAATATTAAATTTCTTATTATTCAGATGGTCATAATTAACAGCAAGTGTTAAAATAAGCCCTAAATATTCTTTAATTTAAGTAATAGATTCTTTCTGCTTATTTGTCACTTGTTTTAAAACTACAACAGTGTGAGAGCTCGTTGGTAAGCAGAACTTTGAACGATATGTAAAAATTCGTAACATTCCTATGAAAATATACTATTATGGTAGTAGCAATTCGCAAGCGCGCGTCACATCATTGCAATCTCAACCTTATGTCAATGACTTTAGAAGTCACATGACGTGCACTCGTAATTTGCAAAGAGTATACAGCCCGATTCAAACTTTACGGCGGCTCGGAACATGAGGCGAGTCGCTGCGCAGTAACAAATTCACCTGTCAGCGGGGGCGAGGGGTGAGGTACTGCGCAGTAACAAATTCACCTGTCAGCGGGAGCGAGGGGTGAGGTACTGCGCAGTAACAAATTCACCTGTCAGCGGGGCCTAGGGGTGAGGTACTGCGCAGTGAGTAGCGTACTTCAGAGCCGCCATAAAGTTTGAATTGGGCTGTACAAGCAGAAGCTTGATTGTCGTAAAAACAATTTGATTTCTTAGTCAATACATATTAATATCATTTATCTGTTGAGATTTTATGTTACGAAAGATTTATAACTAAATATATAGGATGACTGGTAATTAGTGACCGATACTTAAACACGTGATTTTACTCATCATTATGAACAACTTTTACTATGGGACCAAACCTGAAATCGCGAAAAAAAAATCAGCTGTTCCCTACATTTTGACGGGTTAAGCGAACATAAATGTAGGGAACAGCTGATTTTTTTTTCGCGATTTCAGGTTTGGTCCCATAGTAAAAGTTGTTCATAATGATGAGTAAAATCACGTGTTTAAGTATCGGTCACTAATTACCAGTCACCCTATATAAATGGTTCGAACTGACTAGTAGGTTTGATAATGAATACTTAAGTGTGATGATTGTACTACTAAGTGTTTTTTCAACTACAGTTTAAAGCAGTGTTGCTGGGCTTTTCAAAGCCCCATCACCACCAAAAGTTGGGTTCAGAACTGTAGATTTGACATCAACTAACAACTTTTACAAAACTAAGAACAGTCACAACTTTTCATTACAATGGTCATCACAGGAATTTAGTTCCATCCCAACTAAACTCTAATATACCTATGTATTTATAAGCATTAATCTTATAAACAGGGTGGCATTAGTGGCAAGGACATTGACACAGAATCTGTTACCAAGGATTCAGTTCATGATTGCGTTGAAATTTTTCGTCGGTTAATAAAAATAAACTGGCCAAGTGCGAGTCGGACTCGCACACGAAGGGTTACCACAAGGCAAAAACGCCGAAAAAAACACGTTTGTTGTATGGGAGCCCCCCTTAAATATTTATTGTATTCTGTTTTTAGTATTTGTTGTTATAGGCCACAGAAATACATCATCTGTGAAAATTTCAACTGTCTAGCTATCACGGTTTATGAGATACAGCCTGGTGACAGACGGACAGTAGAGTCTTAGTAACAGGGTTCCCGTTTTTATCTTTTGGGTACGGAATCCTATAATATTGCTGTTCCATACATTTTGACCTCCTAGGTATTGCACTTTTCTATGAAACACAGGTGTTTCTTTTTTTTATTGACAAATATATTCTGAGATGGCGGGATGAGCTGGACTCCTTCAACAAGAACTGGTCCTTAACAGCTTTGAACATAGAGAAGTGGAAAGAGAGTAGGGAGGCCTTTGCCCTGCAGTGGGACATCACAGGCTAATAATAAATAAATAATAATATATTCTAGGCTAGGGGTGTATAGAATCATGTGCTAAATTCACGGTTACAGTTTACCCGTCGATGTCCCCCGCCACCATGTTTTAAAAAGCCCAACAACACTGTCCAGTCCACAGATATGGATAGACCTAGATAACGCAAGTATCACGAACTGTATGAAAACCAAGCGTGCCATTTTTTGACTACCTACTATGACGTCAAAACCTCGCGCTCTCGCTCACGCTTACCCAGCCAGCAGTACACAGGACTGAGCGCGAAAGTGGCGGCTTATGATTTTTTATCGTAAGCTGGTGCGATATTTGGCACGCGAAGTAGTTGCTCTTGCGTTATCTACGTGTATCTATATCTATGGTCCAGTCACATTAAATTTAGCATAAACCCAACTCCAAAATTCATAAAACCATTCCTAGATTTCAGGTTGAATTTCAGAATTAAAAAAAATTAAATATAATATAAATTCCTATTTCCTATGTAAATGTTTGACTATCACAAGACTAAGTTTGCACAACCCTGCCTCCCCTCTACCTTATGTAGGCTCTATAATAATGAGGTGCTGGTTGGCAGTCACCTATTCCGTTGCGTCACTACTTCTGCCCCTTGTCGCACGAACCGGAACATTCCATTGGATATCGCCACAACGGGCGAGAATAGACGGAGAGGGTATTCGCTGGAAAAGAGAAAAAAATATGGTAAGACTAACAGCGCCTCGCGGTATCACCCGCACAAGTGTCGATCCCGTGGGAATATCGGGATAAAAACTACCCCGAATTTTATCGAAATCCGTTCAGTAGTTTAGGCGTGAAAAGGTAACATACAGACAGACAGGGTTACTTTCGAATTTATAATATTAGTATGGATGGATTTGGCGCAGCCGTGAGGCAAAAAATACTGTTTTTTCGAAGTTTTTTGTGTTAATTGTCTTTCTTTCAAGATTGGTAGGCAATAATCAAACTTTACCCGAGATCAAAAAAAAGAAACTGATTGGTAGGCTTCCAAAAACTGTGGTGCTTATTATGCAACCATAAAAAAATACAAAAGATTTAAAATACAAGAGCTGCCCATTGCCCAAGAATTTTAGAAATCACGCAATGTCAATTTATTTCATTATTTGAAATAAATTAACTGTGTTGTCTATCACTATCTGGTTTATCATCAAATTTCAAATCCAAAGTCCAATCCAAGATATTAAATATGTGTACACATACCTACCTACATACACTCGTAGAGCGGATTGTACTTTAGTACTTTAGGCAACTATATGTTATTTCAACCGTTTCATCTGATTGAAAAACCATTTTTTTTCGAAAGTTAACTATTTCGGTTCTACTAACTAAACATTGCAACAAATATGCTGACCACATAGAGGTGAAAATGGGCTAGTTTGAGGGGCTTGTGGCTAAGTAATAACAGCCGCACGGGTCGATCGATCAGGTTAAGCTAAGCTTGCCGCGGTTGGTCCATGGATGGGTGACCATTTTTATATACCAAAAATCTCCGTGACTCGTAAAGCACATAAAGCCGTTGGTTCCGGCTGCCATTCGTAGATCTTTGACAGTCGTTTCGGGTCGTCAGAAGCGCGAAAGTCTGACAACCAGTCTTACAAGGGGTATGTATTACCCAGTAACTGGGTTGTAGAGGTCAGATTAACAGTTGGTCCATGTAAAATGTATTCAGCTGCATCCGGTTAGACTGGAAGCCGACCCCAACATGGCTGGGAGAAGGCTAGACAGATGATGACATAGAGGTGAAAATGAATGCAATATGTGAAACTCACCTTCCTATAACAGGAGTAGCTTCGTTACCACTCAATATAAATACGGGGAAGAATATGGAGAAGACGCAACCACTGTAACAAAAAGAACCGCATTAAATACATTTTATCTTTCTTTAACCAATATTACTGGTTATTGTCAGCCTGCATCATCCCACAGCTGGGCAAAGGCTTATCTCCTTGACTTAGGTACAGCTGTTTCGGTCCAGGGCTAGTGTGGACTATTGGCTATTTGTTTTTTTTTTTTAATATTTCTATGGTCTATTCATTTTGTCTATAAGTACCTACCTACCTAATCGATAAAACTGCCTTTTTTTTGTGGATGGTAAATCATCAAATGACCCCTCCCGCTCTGGGTGGAGCGGAAGGGAGTGTCAGACTCTTACTGACTAAAACCCACCCGAGTTCCTTCCTTAGCCCTTTATGTTCCGGGCCAGCGGTAACCCTTTCGCACAATCCCGCTGACCAATAAAACTGCCTGGCTCGGTGATCCTGTAGTCGCAAACCGGCGACCTGGGAATTTGATTCCCAGGTCAAATTCCCCAAAATATCCTATCCTGCAGTGTGATTCTGTAACCATCTCACCGCGAAAACATGTGAAGTGAGCTGTCAATAGTGTCAATTCCTAGCAAAAACAAACTCACTTCACCTAAATTTTCACGGTGAGATTTTTACAGAATCGACCGGCTGGTTATAAACTATGTGTGCCAATTTTTATCAAAATTGATCCAGCCGTTTGTGGGTGAAGAAGTAACAAACACACTAACAAATTTTCGCCTTTATAATATTAGTGTGATTTAATTTTTCATTGAATAAAAAACAGGATATGGCAAACCAGTACTAACACTTGATAAGAAGTCGATAAGAGATTATGTCTAGACTTTAGACTGCCTACCCAGGTACTCGAAGATGCTGTGATTACGTAGGTACACCAATCGTCATTGAAGCGTGCTGATAACGGCAAATTATACTACGACCTTTCGTGTTAGCGGTCATAGAAAGCCCATTTAACTATACTCCATTTGAAATAAGATTAAACATTTTTAAATAAACCTTTTTTACAGTCCATTCAACCGATTTTGACTTCCATACCGTAGGTATAAGGATGGTATTAATAGCAAAAAAATCGTTACAATACCAACTGTTTACTGCAGCTGCCATATGTCATGCCACCAACGCATTAGAATTCAAAATCGGTTGAACGGACTGTAAAAAAGTTTTATTTAAATGTCTAATCTTATTTCAAATGGAGTATAGTTGCTGAGATACCGAAGTTTGTGGACTTTGACATCTTCTTATCCTATTCTGTAATCGATTGAAGGACACTGAACGAGATAGGTACCTACAATAGAAGTTTTAACCAGCGCTGGGGCTCTGTCTCGCACAGGACCGTAGCATTATGCTGAGCGATGACAGTTTTGACAACTTGTTATTTTTAGGGTTCCGTACCCAAAGGGTAATAACGGGACCCTATTAATAAGACTTTGCTGTCTGTCCGTCCGTCTGTCTGTCACCAGGCTGTATCTCAAGAACCGCGATAGCTACAGTTGAAATTTTCACAAATTATGTATTTCTGTTGCCGCTATAACAACAAATACTAAAAACAAAATAAAATAAATATTTAAGGCTCCCATACAACAAACGTGTTTTTTTCGGTGTTTTTGCCTTGTGGTACGGAACCCTTCATGTGCGAGTCCGACTCGCACTTGGCCAGTTTTTTTGTTTGTGTTCTTTCTCTGTGCAAATAAACGTGTTTACTTTCTTCTTTCCTTCTTTAATTGTTATTACGCCTGGGGGCGTTTAGTTTCTAACAAAGTGTAAAATTCTATGTCGAAAAGGGATTAATATTTTCATAACCTATGTGAATAGTTATTACAAACATTCCATACACGGAGGGATAAACGGGTGATGCTGTCAGCTGTACCATTGTTATCATTGTTTAATTGACACTTCTTCACAGCTTCTTATCAATACTGAGCTCCGCGTTACATCATACTTATAATATAAACATTATAATAACCTGCCTACATTAATTGAAAGGTTTGTCTACACGTGAAGAAACCGGCATGTCTTATCTAGAACCAAAAATTTTAAGACGTGTGTCATCTACTAATCCGTACTGGGCGCGTGGTAGATTACGGCCCACTGCCTCTCATAGAAAGGAAACCTGTGTCCTAGCAGTGGAAACGTTATAGTCTGATTATGCTACACTAATTGAAATTGTCTACACCTGTCTTCACACGATCTGACCAAGATTTTGTCTGGACTTTAAAAGAGACTGTGACTTCTGAGTTTGTTTCGGCCTTTCTTCTCAGAATAGTCAGATAGGAAACGCCGACCTCGTCTAGTTTAAAAAAAATATGATTGACGTGTAAAAGTGTTTGTACAAACCTACTTACAGAAATCAATCATTTAAGTATCATTTATTTATCATGTAATTATATTGTATTTTGTTAAAAATTTAAAATGTTTCCTAAAACGTTTTCAGTTACAACAAAGCTAAGGCATCTGCTTAAATGCCTTTTGAACCACCCTGTTTTCATAAATTCATTCGTTCTTATAAATAAAGGCTGCTTCTTGCTTCATATTATTTGTCATATTTGAATGCAGCTGTTTTAACATAGCCTATATAGGACACAGCTGAAACTACAACATTTCATACAACTACAAAATTTTATTCATACAATTTGTACCCAAACCTATTATAAAGTATTTCAATGGATATCGATAAATTAAGCCGAAGTACTTTGCTTTATCTCAATGTTTAAAGTCAAAGCTACGTAAAAGTAGTAAGTAGGTGCCTATATTGTATTCAAATTGTACTACTAAATCAAAACAACTGACTGCTGCTTCCATAATTATAATAGGCTCGCCTATTTATATGGGAACTAGCTTCCGCCCGCGGCTTCGCCCGCCAGGTATGTCGATAAAAACTACCCTATGTCCTTCCCCGGGATGCAATCTATCTCACTGCCAAAATTTTTCGAAATCCGTTCAGTGGTTTAGGCGTAAAAAGGTAACATACAGACAAATAGACCGAGTTACTTTCGAATTTATAATATTAGTATGGATTATGATATAACTCGTGAAATATACTGTATCAGGCCCGTAATCCACCAAAGCGGAGGAGAGATGTCTCATTTTTGTATAGAATTTCGTGCGAGCAAGGGGCAAGCGGCTTGAAATTCTATAGAAAAATGAGACATCTCTCCTCTCCGCTTTGGTGGATTATGGGCCTTATACTCCAAAATATCCCTTCGGAAAATCATCATCATCGTCATCAGCCTACAGCAGCCCACTGCTGGACATAGGCCTCTCCAACTGCTCGCCATCGCCCAACTCGGTTCTCGACAACTCTCATCCAGCTGCTTTCAGCCACCCTGCGAGGATCGTCGCTTCACCTAGCCTATCCCGTCGCGAAATAAAGGTGTCATAATTATTATGCTACGTCTCACCTTATAATATAAGACTGTGGTATCTGCGTCAATACAGCTAAGGGCAGCCCGAAGCCGAGGAAGTAAGGCCAGTTGGACTCGATGAAGGTCAGCCGCTTGTGCAGCTCCCAACCCATGTTGAACCACTTGTACTCGAACGAGTACAGCGAGTACAGCAGGCACATGTGGACAAGGCAGAGTAGCTCGCCTATGTACGTTATTGGTAGCATACTTACTAACATACTCTGAAATTAAAAGTTAGTTATGATTAGGTGCATACTGAGTTTTTTACACACTAGCTTCTGCCCGCGACTTCGTCCGCGTGAAATTTCTTGTTTTAACATATATTATGGTACAGACGCCAGCACATCAAGCTACTACCATCTGTCAAATTTCTTCAATAGATTTTCAACTTTATCGCTAAAGAATAAGGTTCAAAGTTGACTGGGAAAATATGACAGGCATGCCTATTCAACATATTTCCACTTTATATTGTAAAGTATCATAATAACATACCTGTACTAAAAATAGCGCTTGCACCAGCAAACTAAAGAGGGAGTCAGCGATGATTTTGCTGACGCTCGACATGAACTGTGGTCGCCCGCGTCGGTGGCGGTACGCGCTGTCTGCTATATCCTGACAAACGGTAATACTCATAACTAGAAACAAATTGGTAGGTATGCTAGTGACCCGCTTTAAACGGATGCAATGAGGCATCAAGGGGCTCGTGGCTAAATAATAACAGCCGCACAGGTCGATCGATCAGGTTAAGCTACGCTTGCCGCGGTTGGTCTGTGGATGGGTGACCATCTTTACTTACCGAGACCCCTCCGTGCCTCGGAAAACACGTTAAGCCGTTGGTCCCGGCTGTCATTCGTGGATCTTTGACAGTGACAGTCGTTACGGGTCAGAAGCCCGAAAGTCTGACAACCAGTCTTACCAAGGGGTATCGTATTACCCAGTAACTGGGTTATGGAGGTCAGATAGGCAATCGCTCCATGTAAAATACTGGTATTCATCTGCATCCGGTTAGACTGGAAGCCGACCCCAACATAGTTGGGATAAGGTTAGGCAGATGAATGGGAAGTCATGTCAATTTATCGAAGATTCTGAGAAATATTAATTTATTATTTACACTCCAATTAAGTAGGTAACTTAAATCCCGCCTATCCCGCAGTATTTGAAGACTAAGGTCTTCAACCAGTGCGTCCTGCCCGTCATAACATACGGTGCTGAAACGTGGACACTCACGGTCGGGCTGGTCCACAAATTCAAGGTCGCTCAGCGCACTACGCTCAGCGAGCTATGCTCCGAGTCTCTTTGAAGGATAAAATCAGGAATGAAATGATCCGGAAAAGAACCGGATTTACCGACATAGCTTGCAGAGTAAGCAAACTGAAGTGGCAGTGGGCTGGCCATGTTTGTCGAAGGACCGATGGCCGGTGGAGCAGACGAGTCCTGGAGTGGAGATCGCGTATCGGCGTAGTGTGGGACCCCCAGCTAGATGGACGGACGAAATAAAGAAGGTGGCTGGGGTACACTGGATGCGGAAGGCGGAGGATGGGGCGTTTTGGCGCAGTCTGGGAGAGGCCTATGTCCAGCAGTGGACTGCGATAGGCGAGTTGAATTAACTTAAAACTAATTTATTATTGTCCTTTATGAATGAGTGAAATGGCAGGACAAAGTCTCTCTCTCGTCTCTCTGTCGGGTCAGCTAGTATATCATAGCATTCCCATTTAATTAATGTTAAAAACCAATAAATAAAAGCTAGAGTATAGATGACACAGCGCAACTAAGAAATATTAACAAATACAATAAAAACCTTGAGTTGAATGCAAATATGGGTATTAATTATGTATTGAGTAACAGAATTACCACATGTTGTACTGAGTTTAATAGCATTGGAAACAATAAAATTAACAGCCTAGCACTTTCCCACTTTCACACTCACACTTTTGCACTTTTTCTTTGTTGGGGTCGGCTTCCAGCCTAACCAGATGCAGCTGGATACCAGTATTTTACATGGAGCGACTGCCTATGTGACCTCCACAATCCAGTTACTGAGTAATACGAAACCCCTTGGTAAGACGGGTTGTCAGACTTTCGGGATTCTGACGACCCGTAACGACTGTCAAAGATGCACGAATGACAGCCTGGACCAACAGCTTAACGTGCTTTCCAAGGCACGGAGGGGTCTTGGTATGTAAAGATGTCATCCATCCATGGACCAACCGCGGCAAGCGAAGCTTAACCTGATCGATCGACCTGTGCGGCTGTTATTATTTAGCCACGGGCCCCTTGATGTCTCATTGCATCCGTTTAAAGCGGGTCACTTTGCCCATCCCAGAAATCAAACCCTGCTGATTTCTGGGATGGGCAAAGCGTTAGTAGGTTTTCTATCTGGAATTTTTCAGTAGCAGCTTAGAGTCTGGATTTGTGCCAGGTTGTACTGGAACACCATTATGTAATGGTAGAATGTAAAATGGCCATTACAGTTTTGAAATCATACATTGTAAACCAACATTTTGGCTAATAAATGAATTTGAATAACACTCTGGATTTTAGGGGGTCCCGTCATGTTGTATCTGGCTCTATAAAAACATTCATAAACAAAATATTCTGTGCTTAGCACAGTTTGATGATGATGTCATTCTATGACTAAGAGTTATAAAACTAGAAAAACATTCTTAAACATTATATTTATGTTAATCATCATAGATTATGATGTAAGAGTCAAGTTGTTACAAACAGGCTTATCAGTTTTTTATTCAAGTACTTAAATTTATAATTATTATAACAGAAACATACATTTTCTTGCTTATAAATTGGTTTTGCGAGATTTTCTTATTCCTGTTTTCTCAATTTTGATAGGATAATAATGCTCTAGGCTAGCCAAAATCTGAGATTTAAGGCGGGTTATGACAGGCATTATAAAAATACCAAAGTGCACCAGGAACATCTACCTCTGGCTGGGGTGACCAACTTGATTGCTCAGTATGACAACAATGGAGTCATTCAGTTATTTCTTGACAAAAATATATCATACAAATCCAGCACAAAAGCTAAAATAAAAACTAGGGGAAGACCAACCAATGGAAGGACTGCTTGAAAGATAATATGGCTAGAAAAGGAGTGTGTATGGGCCCCCTCCTGACCATTGGAATAAGGGCTGGAGAATGATGAATACAAAATAAATACTCACTTGAAACCACAAGCTGTTGACGAGCTTACTCAACAAGAACAACGGGAGCACCCATATCATCCGGAATGTCATGGACAGGAACGGCTGCATC
Organism: Oligia fasciuncula; assembly: GCA_963082905.1. NCBI lineage: Eukaryota > Metazoa > Arthropoda > Insecta > Lepidoptera > Noctuidae > Oligia > Oligia fasciuncula. Next base: position 4,675,367 of record OY720395.1, on the reverse strand, counting down.
CATGCCCACACATTGTGTGCAACCCCCGGGTTGTGGCCGAACACCACTGTCACTAAGTACTTGACTGCAGGCAATAGAACATACTCAAAAATTAATATACTAAGCAAAAATATAAACCCGTTGAGAATGCATGATTGTAACACCCTTGTAAGTACTTTTGATTCCCTGAAACAAAAGAAAAGTGAGGTTAAGGAGAGGTTGGCAACATTATTCAGGTTTGCCATAGGGAATAGGGACAAGCGAAAGTTATAGTTTATACCTATTTACATCCTGTTTTTCACAGCCTTCTAGTTTTCGTGAATTAATTTACAGGTATGGTATGGCCAGGGTTTAGTTTTAATAAATAAAAGATTAGAGATACTTACTGTTTTACTTTTGGTTGCTTTTGTTTATTTTTTGTGTTTTCAAATTCCGTTTGTGGCGAGCGACTTAGAGCACGCTCATTAATCTCTTTATCTAAATATAAGAGTACAGTTACACCTCGTAAGCTATCTATGAAACCTTTGATAAGCGATACAGAAAAATTCTGAAACAATAAAATATAAGAACAATGAACAATCAACAACAACATAGTAATAAGGGGTCTGCAAAATAGTACTCACTGTAACGCTCTCCATTTTGGGTTTGAATAATTTTTTCACAGTTTCATTAATGAATCTTTTATTGAATTAATCACATTATTTTGTTCAATTTTGTTTGACGTAACGTAAATTTACGTAAAATAAAGTGACACAATGACAATTTGACATCAACAAATGGTACTAATCTCAAAGTACTCTGTGGTACTAATGGTATGCCTGGTAGCTTATAGTTTTGGGATGACGCTGCGATGTTACCAAATTCTACCAAAATATCATAACACTGTGTTGAGTATTTTTGTTTACTACTATTTGAGGATTTCAAATAGATTTTATAAAGATTGCTTCATTAGTTTAGACATGATAATGCAACAGACAGTTACTTTCGCATTTAATTTAATATTAAAGTGTAAAATATGGATATGTAGCGGTATCTACAACGCCACATGAGAACAATGCGTTATACTCACGTCACGCAAAATCCTGCATCGGGCAAGTAGAATTTACCGCGCAACTAGCATAGATACAACGGCCCGACATGAATCATTGGGCAGTTGCCCGCCAGACACAACATCCGTCTGGTCGGAGGATCCTCCCTTTTCTATGAGTGAACTTTACACCCTGTTCCTCATACCTCTATACTGGTGACCCTGAACATGAACGTCAGCGGAGCCTTCGTGCACCTACTTCAGCGTGACGTCATCATCACTCCCGCAAGCTTTAGAGCGGCGAGTCAGCCAGCCAGCACCCACGGCATCAACGGGTATCCTGACCAGATTTCGGCCGGTCCACAAGCAGAGCCCTTAAAAACCCTCTCTTGGTCGACGCCAGCAGTCAGCCTCAACCCGGCGCTGTACGACATCCAACCCACTGGAGCATAATGCAGCGCATATGCGCGCGGTATGTTCGAAAAGACGCGAACCAACTGCTTTCACGCGACCATGCGCAAACACGCCGCATCCTTGGTGCGCAGGGTACGGTTAGACCCAACATCGTTTTCACTATGATTGCGGGAAGGCTGGACTGCCCCTTCATCCGGAATTGTTCCAGCAGACATGTTGCTGTAGCAGTGTCGGAGAGAGGGTATTGATTTTATTGGTGTGATTATTTATTAATTTTTATTTGATTATTTTGATTTCATTTAATTTGATTTGTATTGATTTCATTAAATTTTAATTTATTTGATTTTAAACGTGTGCCATTATTGGGTGTTATTTACCAGAAATAAATGAATTTAATTTAGTCAACAAACATAAAAACCTGTAAATTACAAAATGTTCCTAATTTATTTACTTTCCCATTACAACTGCTTTTTTTACCCATGGTCGTACGCTTCCCTTTTCCTTAGGTCGTCTTGAAATAGTATTACACTCCAAGTTGCATACATACATATTTTTCTAGTTTTCGTTTAATTTGTGATCGACACAAAAGTAAACATAAACAAAACAATGGCGACTTGTAGATGGTGAACAGTGCTATCACCTATGACGAGCTTTCAGTTTTATTAGAATAGAATAGAATAGAATAGAAATACTCTTTATTATGTACACCAAATAGATTACAGACATAAAAATAGAAACTGTACATAGGGTGACACAATGGGCGGTAACAGTTTTTAATTAAAATATTATAGATTTATACATATTTATTTAAAACTCAGCGCCCGGCCGTTTCACCCGCATAAGTTTTGATCCCGTGAGGATATCGGGATAAAATGTATTCTATGTGTTATTCTGATGTATAATCTATATTACTGTAAAGTTCCATCAAAATCCGTTTAGTAGTTTTTGCGTGAAGAAGTAACAAATATACACGCCTTTATAATATTACATAGTGTGATAATTAGAGATATATTTTTTGTTAGCCTTTTTTGTGTCCCTCTGCTGGGCAAAGGCCTCCCCATTTTCCTTCCAAACCTCCCGGTTTCGAGTGATCTCTGGCCGTGTTGGCCCTGCAAAAATGATATTAGATCGTCATACCATCTTCGCCTATTGGTCTACGTCGACGGCGATGTCCTGCCTCAGGCGTCCAGCCAGTGAGTGACAATCTTTGCCCATCTCTCCGGGTGTATATAAAATTACTTACAGGGTTCATGTCAGGTGCAAGACCCATAAAACTAATAACTATTTTACCACATGAGAGAGTTTAACAATATTTGAATTTAACCATTTTCGTAGAAATTGGTAAAGCATGGCCACATTTATGTTGACTAACTTCGACGACGGCTGAAGGACATGTATCCATGGTCATGAATAAAGATAAAAAAAAACTGACTTCTAAGAAATAAAGGTTGCTAAAGTTATTGTCCAAAATATCGGAGATAATGGAAATACGACAAATAAAATTCCTTTGTTTGGAAGGTTTGCCTCAAAACCTGTACATTAGAAAACCTGTACATCAAATTAAATGTTGTGACTTTGTGACATACCTTTGTTTTGTTTTGAAAATAATTCATGAAATTGTCTTTGAAATACCCATAAATAAACGTTGGGATTAACAATTTTGACGTGAAACCGAACAGCCCACTTTCTAACAGCTGTCAGCTGTCAATGTCATCTATCATTTTCTTTCTCTGTTTCTCTCGCTTTATGTTTGATTCTCTGTCTCGCTCAGTGTGTTTATTCTGGAGAAAGTATCGTAATTACATGTGTCTACTGTCTGCTTTACACTTAACATCAAGAATTTTGTTTTGTTAAAATTTCGCTTTTGTTTTAGTTAAAAACCTTTTTAATTTTATATTCGTAGATTTGTTGGTAGGCCTATGAAGTGTTCAAGATGGATAACACGTATATTCTCAACAATTTGAGGTAAGTAAACTTGCGAAACAAGTGCGTATGTCGCAACTTTGTTCTTTGCAACGTATCTAAATACCTATTAAGTACGTATCTGACCCATTATGCATCGTGTTTATCGTTTAGAGGTACCGAATGTACGTACCACTTTGTTCTCTAGCATACTTATTTTCGTGGGAGGCTGATTAAAAAGTGGGTACCCAACTTCAGGAGAAAGTAAAAATGTTTTCTTATTCATTTCATTATGAATGATGTAGAAAGTTGTAAAACCATAGCTATCGAAAGGACAATGCAATAAACCTAGTCCTTTAAAGTCTTTGTATGTCATCAGTTGAACAAAATTACTAAAACAGGATGTACGAATTCATTAATTCTGATGTAAGCAATACTTGAATATGCAGCAACTTATCTCTTTATATCCACCCTGGCAGAACAGTCGACATCGGCTCCGTGGCCAAAGAAAAACAAGGCAAAAACGCCGAAAAAACACGTTTGTTGTATGGGAGCCCTCCTTAAATATTAATTTTATTCTGTTTTTAGTATTTGTTGTTAGAGCGGCAACAGAAATACATCAACTGTGAACATTTCAACTGTCTAGCTATCACGGTTTACAAGATATAGCCTGGTGGCAAACGGACAGTGGAGTCTTAGTAATAATAGGGTCCCGTTTTTACCCTTTGCGTACGGAACCCTAAAAAAGGCTAGCTTTGGTATAACTGCTGTCGAGTTGAGTGTCCATATTTGCGGAGATAAATGGTTTACAAGAAAAAAAAAATCAAAATCGTAGAAATTAGGGAATGTTTTGTCATTTTTGACATTTGGTCTCACCATTGAACGTTTCGTTGTATGTACGTTAGGTCAACGCACTGAAATGTTTAACTTCCTAACAATGATGAAATAAATATGTATATTTAGTGAGTTATTAGTTTTTATGCATATTTATATTACTAATATTTCGCTGATTTAAATCAGTGCTATTTAATTTACACCTATAATAATTTACCGACTTGCCGATACGTGAAACTAAACGTAAAACGGCGCCATTTTGTGCTGTCATTGTTACTTCACAATTTCACATAGGCTGCGCTCCGAGTTGGGAAATAATCGATTTGAGCGTGCTTAAACTCGTACCGAATTAGCGTGACCGCGATTAAGGGGGAAGCTCTAAGGTGGCCCGCGAAATTCAATTTTTTTTACGTTTTTTGCAATTTGCTGGTCAGTATTAAGTTGTACGTTGATTAAAATATGATTCGCGGCCGTAACAAATATGTATTTACAGAAATATAATCATTAAAATCATCCATCATTAGAATCATTTATTTTTTATTTAATTTTTTAGTTTTAAAAGCCCTTTTCACGAAATAGTTACTTCTGAGATACAGTGTTTCGGATTTAAGTCGCGATTACATTATCCAATTTTAAGCAATGCTAACTAGGAACACTCTAACTAGGAAATTGGAGCTAGTGATTACACTACACTAAATTGGATTCTAAATCGGACAGAGACAGACGATGAGACGACGCATTCAGACGCATTGTCGGCGTCGTCGCATTCGTGAAGAAGAATCGTACTAGGTTGCACGTTTCGAATTTTCTATCGATGGCGCCGTATTTATCAAAACTACAGAAGAAAATAATAATTTAATGTCGTTTAAAATTATAAAAAAAAAAAAAAAAAAAATTTATTTTTTTTAGTTTTCAGACAGAGTTAGGTACTTTCGAATGTATGATATTATAGTATGGATAGTATAAATTATACATATACTTGTAGCACATGGATTTTTTTTTCTTTGAGCAATGCTGTCGTTTCCGATACAGTCGCCATGTTGTATGTAGCATTTATATAAAAAAAAACTGGCGAAGTGCGAGTCGGACTCGCACACGGAAGGTTCCGTACCACAAGGCAAACACACCGAAAAAAAAACACGTTTCTTGTATGGGAGCCTGCCTTAAATTTTTATTTTATTTTAATTTTAGTATTTGTTGTCATAGCGGCAACAGAAATACATAATTTGTGAAAATTTCAACTGTCTAACTATCGCGGTTCTTGAGATACAGCCTGGTGACAGACAGACGGACGGACCCCTTACCCTTTGGGTACGGAACCCTAAAAATACTCTGGTAGCATTCGTGCGCGCGGTCTACTCGTCCACCTTGCTCAAAGCGCGGACGCCGACTAGTCGTTCTAAATCGTAGCGCCGTGATTACACTATCCTAGATTGGATCCAATTTAGGAAGTAGAAAGATTGGACCTCCAATTTCCACTAAATTGGATCCAATCTGTGCTAACTGCGATTACATCTGCCGATTTCCTAGTTAGCATTCCTTAAAATTGGGTAATGTAATCGCGGCTTTACAGGGCAGTGCTGGGGGCTGCTACTTCCCCCTTCATTTTATTCGTCACCCCCCACCTCTTCTGACCTTTAAATAGGTGTCAATACATGAAAATTCGAAAGTGAGGTTAGAATATTAAAAAGATCATATCTCAAAAAAGGGGGAGGGGGGTTCAGCTAGTTTCCCTTCACAGGGGTGGTTGTACACACAAGTGTATGGTATTGGTGATTTTTTTTTACTTTCAGTAGAAATTATAGTGTCACAATTTCGTTCTATTGCACATTATATTTCCAAACTTTTTTTTAACAACGTAAGTTTTAGAAACTGCGTATTTTAATTATCTGGTGGTTCATTTATTCCGAGTTAGTTACATTATATTACGACATATTTGCATAGGTAAAGATTAAAATTGGTGGTCTTTGTTTTTGCCTCTCGCTCAAGGCAAGAGGTACAGAGAAGAATAGAAATACTATCCTTAGATTCCTGAAGGGAAAAGGAAGGTGGGAGAAAGGCGGGGGTATGCCCCCACGCTCTTTATGTAAGCGAGTTAAGAGTGAAACAGTGATTGGAGAAGAACCACGCGTTTATACCAAGAGAAAGGCAAAAGCATAAACAACTTTTACAAAATTTTATGTGATTTAAAAAATATTGTATGTTTATTGTAAATATATTTATTTTGTAGAAACATAAAAATAGATACCAATAGATACTGATTTATCTACTTTTATTATACTGATGTGTCAGTTTAATAATAAAGAGACTTATTGTTGTAAAGAGATTTTGTTTGAAACTTAAAGTTATATTATTAGGCCAGTCATTTAAGACATCGTAGGTCGCAAAAAATTGCATAGTAAGTACTGATTTTTTGGGATATTGTTAGGATAGATACTTATAGTGAAAAACCAAGTTTACAGCCTCTAAAGACCTGTGCTAATTGCATGGTGCTTTAAGAACCTCGGAATTTCGGACTTCCCGCAGTTTTTGACTTGTAACTTCTAAAGGGAAATACTTCCTACGGAAAAGTCATCCAACACATTTTTAAAGTATAAAAAATTTGAGCGCAGCCATAACTCTGTAGGTCCAATACAACTCGAGATACAGTTTTGTATACATACTAACCTAATAACATCCCAAAAAATCAGTCCAGTACAATTTTTGGCGATCTAATGCGATTTTTGTCTCATGAACTCATGACTGGCCTTTAAAGTATAGTTATTATTAAAAAAGTGCTTTTTATATTTAAAAAACCGCATTTTATTTTTTAAACCAATTAGTTTCACAACAAAATAATAAAAAAACAATGTAGAAAAAAAAGTAGTCTAATACCGGGATCCCGATATTGTGGAAATTTTCTGTCCGGTATTAATACCGGTATTAAAAAAATCCGGTATTCGAAACCCCTACATATAACTCAATCCTCCTTCAAATTACACTTATAACATCCACACAACACTGTTTGCCAAATACTCCAATTCTATTTCATCTTATGTTCTCCAATTTCTGGTGTATTGTTGTGGAATATTTAACTTTACACAACTTAAAAATATTAATAAATATAAACAATGTTTCTATTGAGCATAGCCCACAACGATCCCACTGCTGGGGCAAGGCCGCCCCCTCTCCCTAAAGTATAAGAAGATTGCAAAAAGTTGTACAACTTGCCCGCTGAAAGATTGCCAAAGAGTTCAGTCAGCCTGTGTAATAAGGTGTATCTTATAAGCCTGTATTTGGTTTTCTCTCAAAAAGTAAACAACCAGTTTCATACTCTATTTAAATTACGCTTGTATTTTGCCATTTGGTTGTAGGAACATAAAAATTAAACATAAAAATTACACATTCAAATCTGTGTATTTGAAACCAGTTTTAGAATAAAAAATATGGTCAGTGGGTCGTCCTAGGCGCGGATGTCATGTCCACTCATAGGTACTCATACTGATTAGGCAGTCTGTTGATCAATGAAACACACAAACTATGGTCACACTGGTCATTATTCTTTTAGATTTATTTAATAACAGTAAGTGTATACAGAATGGCTCAACTATAAAGATTGAAATTGTAAAAAGAGAATATAGAATAGAGAGAAGGTTTAAAAAAAATACCATAAATCTTAGATTTTAGATGTTTTCACTTGAAATAAAAGAAAGCAAATACTTAGCCATTTAATTATTCATTAATGCATCTCATAATAAGTGAACCCATCAAAATCTCTTTACCCAACTTCACACTAAGTAAGCCTATTTCGCCACTATGCAGGTAGACAAACAGGGATATCAATGACCACCGCAAACTCTTTCATCATAACATACAAGTACAGTCACGAGCTTAAGTATGTCTACACTTGGCTTTATTCAAAGGCGATTTTCTCCTTTGTTTTTGAATGAAATTGTATATTATTACGAACATAGTGTTTTCGAACCTATAGGTTTATGTAAAGCGTCGTATTTAAACTTTGCATTCGTTATTTCTTGAAAAAATCGGAATTGAAAGTTGTCAAATGTTGACATGTTAGTGCTCGTGACTGTACATAAGTTGCGAACATTCGCCGATAATGATGTATGTATGGACATTCGGAGCCAAAGTTCAAAACTGGTATAGCTAATCAGTCGACGTCACGGTTGCGACTGCGAGCGTCCCTGACTCGAGCCACTCAGTTGTACACACGGCTGCGAGCAGTGCGCGCGCGGTCTCAGCGCGAAACGCGCGTCTTTACAATCGCATTTATTTAAACATATCTTCTTTGTGACGTACGAATGACCAACTGAGTTTCTTAGTTAAATAAAATCCATTGTGTTTTGTTCAAAATGAAAGTGGACAAAGAATCGTGCCTTCCGGGGCCAGTGGACACTAAGCCCATTATCTCTGACAGGAAAGGGAGCCTGAAGGTGACCATCACCCCGGCTCAGCACAAGACCCTCACACATCTGCCGAAGAGACCGCCAGTGGACTTGGCGTTCACTGATCTCACCTACAAAGTGCAGGAGGGAAGAAAAAGCAGTAAGTACAATATTCTATACTACCCTCTGTTTGAGAAAACTATCAGTTCGAAACAACGGCAATGTGTGATAGATTGCCGCTATTGATTCCATTTATGTAAATAAGTGTCTTTAATTATTTAAATAGCAAAGATAATGAGTGTTTCTAACGATGTCTAAATCATTAATTATGTCCGTGTTAATGAGACGCCATAAATACCTATGACCTCAATGATTATATTTCCTCAAACTCCAAGATTACGTTCAATTAGATGTTTGTATTTATTAACATGAGAATTAAATCCAAATAAAAAATCCTCTGCATAAACTGGTAACTTGAAGGTACAGTGTTTCTCAGATTTTTTCAACAGCTCATTAAATCTGAATTGCTCTTCAAGTTTCGAATTTAAACTCATTATGACAATCAAAATAGTGGCAACCTTCCTCGAAAAATGTTACAGAGATAATAAAATGACAAGAACGATAATAAACTCGGCCAAGTTTCTGCACATAATAAACAAAACGTAACGGAAGAGATTAATACTTTGAACTCGAGGGAGTTAAATCAGGATAACCTATCTCGCAACGCTCACTGAAAGCAAAAACTGCTGATTGTTTTAGGAATAATCAATACAATCCTGTAAAAGGAAGGGGGAAGGAAGACCGAACGTGAAGATATGATGACAAAAGGATCCTCAATCAGTTGTCCCTATCCTGGCAAAAAAAAAAACATGAGTTTTTCTGCAAGTTACTGTGCAATATCATTCCCGAACAACGTTTCGGGGCCCTTCAGAGTCCTCTATTTCCTCATTACCATGAGAATTGGGGTGACCCAACACTTAACAACATCGAGTACACTTTAGATGTGTCCGAATTGAAACTCCGCTTAAAAATAACATAATTGAGAGCTTTTTCTCACAATTTGACCCTCTCAGTTTTGGGCTTCCAATATCGACGTTTCATTGGCTGTAAATACACCTAATAAGCAGTTTGTGCTAGTGTCTCCCAATGAATTAGGATACTTCTTTTCGGTGGTAACCTGTCTTTCCTGTTATGCCTGTATAAAAATCTGTTTTTGCTATATTCGTACTGTCGTTTTCAACTTCGCTGTCGCAATTATTTGTAAATGTTCAAATCTGAGTCTAGCTTGTTTTTTTATAACACTAAATGAGAGCCTTGCCACAGTAGTATAACTTGAAGTGACGTTAATAAAAATACCAACGCTAATTACTGTTTTTATATCAACAAATAAGAATAAAAAATCTCCAAACCCGTATAATATAATATACACGAAAGTACAATAATAATAATAATATATACGAAAGTGATTTTATGCCTGCCATTTTCGAGTTAGAACGACTTGAGCGCAAGTTTGATGAAAATCTTTTGTTAGTCCTTTCCTCAAGAACGTTGTCCTGTCGTTGCATATCACAGGGAGTTGTGTTTCTTTGTTTTCCTTGTTTCTTGTTACGATAATGGTTATTGCTCCACCGAGGATTCCGCGCGACGGTTACCAAGAAACTATTTACATTTAGCATGGAAACCGAATCTTACAAAATACTGAAGTTTGATTACTGTTATTTCTTCTAAAAGTTTAAATTATTCTATAAATGCAAGAGACACGATTGAAATAAAACTGTTTGCATACCTTGTTACCTTGGGGGACACTTCCAAAGTTCATGCGAGATAATTTGTACGAGGTTACTCAGTATTTTAAGGCGAAATTGGCATAATATCCACTGAAAACCGCAGTGCTCTGTTGTCTTGCTTGTTTTTGGGACGGCAGCCAAATCCGTCGTTTCAACTTCTTATTCTTACTTTGTATCAACTTCAACCATAATTATAGCAACTTTTGTAACAAAATGACTATAATTGCTGTTTTGTCAGCAGGTCAGGTATCTTTATCCTTGTCAGTCAAGGTTATGACGTCTCTGACTTGACTGAAGCGTTTAGATGACTTTGCTCCATTACTGGCGGTAATTATGCACATTATTATTTTACCACAGCCTTTTCAACACATGATTAAATCTTGTTAAGGTAGTAGGTGCAACTACTAAGCATTCATTTTTTGTCTTGATTTTTCGTGTCTTCGACCTCAAATCCAAGGTTAAGATGGTCCACAAACACAGCTGAATTTGTTTGAAACTGAGTTGTGTCCGCAAATCTAACGGTGTTTGTTCGTAACTAGGTTCAGTTGAAAAGTTAATTTTTTGGTAAAGTGAAAGTACGTTTAGAGAGTTGGATGATCGCGTATAAACCTACATCATTTTTATGCTGCACTCCCAACTAGGTATGTAAAAATAAACCAGGAAATTCGAGACGTGTTTTCTTGCAATTCCTATATGTATGTAGATGTTCGTCCCGTCGTCGTCAACTAGGCTAGCCGACTCGTAATTTATTAATGAAACAGCTAAGGAAACACTCATTGGTACGTATAGGTAGGCGTCCACCAAGCAATTTACCTCTTCCGTTGTAATTAATGGCCGGTCGTATGCCTTTATTATGTACGGTAGCACTTGTAACATCACATTGTGGTTTTGAAATCTTATTCCAAGTAACATTTATGGAATTAATAATATTAGCTGTTTATGATGCTTCTATATGATGTGTCATTGTCCCCATAAATATGATTTATGTTTTATTAACATTGTTGATGATTGGTCGGTCTGAATATATTTCCATTTACTCGCTGAATTATTTACGTTGATTCAAACGATGATTGTTGAATATTGCTTCCTAAAAATATTTCTAGGCAAGCTTATATTACTATCTACATGTTCTAGATGATTAATTAGCGTATACCTATTAGTCCGCTTATTGATAATCTTTCCGTGGACCATGCATGACGCTGATAGATCAAAATATTGTGTCTGTTTTTTTAGTGTCGGAGAAGTAAGATATCAATAATAAACAAAATGCTTTAATTATGTTTGTTGCATTTACTAAGTTTTAAACGAATGGAACTACTTCCTTCCTTCTAAAAGTTGTGACGATTTGGCAAAATAATCAATAATTTTAAATATTATTTTTGTCTTATCAGTTGCTTAATTTTATAGCTGAGTTGACTCTTTTTTTTTTTTTTTTTTTTGCGGATGGGAAATCATCAAATGACCCCTCCCGCTCTGGGTGGAGCGGAAGGGAGTGTCAGACTCTTACTGACTAAAACCCACCCGTGTTCCTTCCTTAGCCCTTTATGTTCCGGGCCAGCGGTAACCCTTTCGGACAATCCCGCTGAGCTGAGTTGACTCACTTACATATTTTGATAACAGTGACATACTTAGCTAATTCACTGGCTTAAAGTTAACATTTTATCATAACTCGTAATGTACAGTCAACAAAGGAGTTAAGTATACAGGAGCGTCGGATATAGTTGAAGTTTACTAAAAAACCGATGGATGTTCTGGACTGAAATTTAATTTAATAAATGAGCTGTTTGTTTTCTATTAATAAACTAAAATTTTATTCGAGAATATCCATCGGTTTCTTAGTAAACTTCAACAATATCCGACGCTCCTGTATACTTAACTCCTTTGTTGACTGTACCTACTGGATTTATATAAACACGTGGATTTTCAATCTTCATAACAGCATAAACGTGTAAAGCCTTTCTTTATACTCATTAGTTTAACAAATGACATACATTTTAATCCGTGAAGCAAAAAATATTAATGACAGCTTTCTCAAAATATATTGCTCATGATTGATATTAATAGTCCCCTAGTATTTTTAGGAATTGTAGAAAATTCGTAAGTAATATCGGAAGTACAAGAAAAAAAGAGACGAAATATGAGTGCAGATCCTATTAGATAGTCCTAAAATCAAAGAGATACAGCATTTCACGTCCCGAAAACACTGATGAAGGCAACGAAAAAATCCAAGTTATTTACTACTGATAGACATTGTAAATTATAATTATATAATCTATCAAATCAGCTATATGTTTTTAAAATCTGTACTGATAGAATTACTTATCTCTGTATCGCGATCGGTTATAAATAATGCTGTTTCTAGTTCTGCATAATCTGCATCATAAATTCCAAGTAGGTGTAGTTTTTCTTCGTATAATTCAGAACCTTCACACTGTTTATCTACAGAAGGCAGTATATCTAATTCTTTATGATTTTTTTTGTTGTTGTTCCAATTTATATATTTAGTAACAAATTCACATTTCGTCCACACCCGTATTTCGGCCATGGTGGCCAATCTCAATGGAGACTAGCTTTCGGCGCGAGAGATATTGTAGTGCACAAATGTGTGCGCAGACACAGGTGCACTCTCTCTTCTCTCTGTCTATGTATATACGACTATAATATATGACTTCTCAACTGTATGCTACAGTTTTGTTATATTTTTTTTTCATAACAAATCATTTGACTAAATGTTTATTGTCTAAAGATTGTTTGCTGTAATAAATCATTTGATTAAAGACCAAATGCCTGATTGACAATATCCTTGATAATATTCTGCCAAGTAAAAAGATTACCAAATGAAAATGTGCGTACTAAAATTAATAAAAACATTGCATTGGTATAAAAAAGGTTGCTAAAATTATTCGATTAGTGAACTTCATCATTATTGAAATTATATCTTCTGTTCATTACTTTTCGTTTAATACTCTTATAGCCTCGAGTGTTCCTACGTTTTTCAGCATTAGCATTGTTAACTATCATATTTGGAGCAATCGTCTTGCCAATCACTACAGCCGGTGTATTCTGTAAAAATCTCACCGCGAAAACTTAGATGTGATATAGAAATGAGCTGTCATTCCTACCTGTTGTGCTATTCTGTAAATATCTCACCGTGAAAAAATTGGTGTGAGTTTGAAATGAGCTGTCACTCCCTAGATTCTCTAGCGTTAGGTAGGATGACAGCTCACTCTAAGCTCACCTCACGGATGTTTTCACGGTGATTTTGTTACAGAATAGGTCGGCTGATGCTAGGGACTGACACTATTGACAGCTCACTTCACCACCATAGACAGCCGGTCGATTCTGTAAAAATCTTACCCTGAAAACTTAGGTGAAGTGAGTTTATTTTTGCTAGGAATTGACACTATTGACAGCTCACTCCACGCTCACTTCACCTAAGTTTTCATGGTGAGATTTTTATAGAATAGCATCGCAGTTGTACTGATTGTACTTGTACTTGTAAAATCTGATGTAGTAACATCGAAGATAAGTTAAACATAATCAGTAGACTTATGGAATTTATCTACAAATGTGGACGATATAATTTACATTAATTCTTTAATCTTTTGATAAGAACAGGTAATTCTTATCGTTATAGTCAAGGTACGAATATTGAGAAATGGCCAATTTTAAATTACTGCATATTTTGAAAGATAACATGTTTACGATACTTCCATTCTTGCGATCAGTAATATGATTAAAACTTGCGTAGCTTATTGGTATAATTGGAATATTTCTATCTTTTATCTATAAAAATAAATAAAATTTAAGTGTCTGTTTGTAATGTCAAATAACAGCTTTTTTACTAAAAATGCATATGAAGTCATAATTATTATTATATTATGGTACTTCTAACAACAAAACGATTTTTTAAGTTTGTCTGTCTGTTTCGTCTAATCTCCGAAAGGATTGGACCGATTTGGACGGGACTTTAACTGGCACATAGCTGATGATGTTATACTGCGCAGCTTTGGCTTTTATTTTAGAAAAATAATTAGTATTTTAGTAATAAAAAGACACAATTGTTTTCCGACAACCACGCGAACGAAGTCACGGCACAGCCAGTCTCAACTTAAATGATATAATTACCGTTTGTAGATGTAGTCTTTGTCTCTTATGAACTTGGTCTTTGGATGTTATTATGTTTAACGTTATCATAGTTTTGGCTATGTTATCTTACTTAACCCAATTACAATTAGCAGTTTTCTTACGACTATGTTATTAAATATTTCGTTGCTGTGTTATTGTATTTATCAATTAATGTTACTCATATTGATAGTACTTGCATTAATCATTAAATTGTGAGTTCAGAAGTATACACAACGAACCGCTATAACATTCTTGTAGCTTAAATTAAATGTAAACAGGGAAATAAACTAAGACATCCATTAATCCATTACTTTTTAGGGTTCCGTACCCAAAGGGTAAAAACGGAACCCTATTACTAAGACTTCGCTGTCCGTCCGTCCGTCTGTCTGTCACCAGGCTGTATCTCAAGAACCGCGATAGCTAGACAGTTAAAATTTTCACAAATTATGTATTTCTGTTGCCGCTATAACAACAAATACTAAAAACAAAATAAAATAAATATTTAAGGGGGGCTTCCATACAACAAACGTGTTTTTTTTTCTGCGTTTTTGCCTTGTGTTACGTGATATCTCCGGCAATTGTAAATCGATTTCAATAATTATTTTTTAATGGATAGCATATGCCTCAGGGGAGGTCCCATATACGTTTTATTAACTTTGCTTGGGTAGTTTTTGAGTTAGCTTCAATAATACATAATTTTTGCCACTTGGTTTATATTGATGATGTTATAATGACTTCCTGTCACTGATATTTACATAGCAAGTAGTGTTATACGAATTTGTGTGGAGTAAGTACAAGTTAAAAGTAAAAAATTAAAACCTTTTTTACAAAAAAAAAAACAACCGACTTCCAAAAAGACACTACAAAGTGAAAAAATATATTTATTTACTTAATTATTACACGACATCACGCTTTGTTTACCCGAAGGGTTGGGAAGAGGTTTACCAGGGTACCCTAATATTACACCCACGTTTCGCCAGTAATAAAGAAGCGAATCTTATAAATCGACACAATTTGAAAATGGTTAATATTCCATTACCTATAATTATTAATTGTTATTTTAAGAATCCTTAATGAGATTTTTTTATTACGAAACAGATTAGTTCGAGAAGAATATTGATTGAATTACCTCGTTGATATCACCTTTTGTGTAATTTGAATAGAATAACTCGCATAGGACAACAACCGACCTCATAAAGTCATAAGTCTGATTCGTCAGTTTGGCTGGTGTCTTTGAAAACAATCGTTCATTGTTCCGGTACACGGTTCTTTTTCTGTAACTGAAAAATCGCTATCATTTCGCTTAGAGTTCTTTCTGACTATTTTTCTTTTTGCTCGGCTCCTAAGGGTCAGAGCGTAATTTTAGATAGCCTATAGCCTTCCTCAAGAATTGGGCTATCAAATGCAAAAAAAAAAAATCCAATCCGACCGGTAGCTCCAGAGATAAGCGCGTTCAAACTTTCAAACAAACTATTCAGCTTTATTATTAGCAAAGTATATATAGATTATTTTAGCCTTTTTCAATTATGCTATGATCAGTTTTCAGTTTTGCTAATTTAGTATTGTACTCGCTTGAATGACTTCATTAGGATTTCTTCAAATTGATATAATCTGTCTAAGTATACGAAGCAAAGGTTTGATCGTGTTATAGAGATAAATGAAATGCGTTTCTAGACCAAGGCTGTCGTTTTTTGTTGCTGACTGACATAGCCCTGGTCTTGTGAGGTTGCCACACTATCTTGCGTTTGGTTGTGTTAGACATATCTTGGATACTGATGGTCTGGCTGGTCCACAAATTCAGGGTCGCTCAGCGCGCTATGGAGCGAGCTATGCTCGGAGTCTCTTTGAAGGATAAAATCTGGAATGAAATTATCCGGAAACAAACCGGAGCCACCGACATAGCTTGCAGAGTAAGCAAACTGAAGTGGCAGTGGGCTGGCCATGTTTGTCGAAGGCCCGATGGCCGGTGGAGCAGACGAGTCCTGGAGTGGAGACCGCGTATCGGCAAGCGTAGTGTGGGACGTCCCCCAACTAGATAGACGGACGACCTAAAGAAGGTGCGGGGACAGCCTGGATGCGGAAGGCGGAGGACAGGGTGTTGTGGCGAAGCCTGGAAGAGGCCGATGTCCAGCAGTGGCCTGCATTAGGCTGACTTGATTGAGGCATAGGCTTTTATGTTTTATGGTATATAGAACTTCTCGAAAGTTCAATTTTGAGCATGAATGTGGATGGCTTTAAGAACAGGGGAAGGCCAAAGTAACGATGGATGGACTGTGTGTATGAGATATGGCTAGAAAGTGGGTGACTACTGCTATGACGACTAATAGAGAAGTATGGACCCTGATTGCAAGGGAATTCATATTCATTTATTCATCAAATATAAGCTAACAGTTTACACCAAATCGCTTATATCTATCTATGCTAATTTTACAAAATTACATTAAAATTTTAATTAAAACTTAGTCTAAGAAAGACTAAAAAATAATTATTTAAATAAATAGACACATGTTTAGCGATTGTCCATTGAGAGTCAAAAAATAAATCTGCCTCAGGAATATATTTTAGAAAGTCATTTATTAACTTAATTGCTCTAGCAGTGGTATTGTTGTTGGTTCGGGGAGCACGCCATGTAGGCGCGTAGCAGAGGAGTCTATGTTGTCGTCTTACAACGCATATACATTTTGATATTTTTTTTATGTTCCTGACACATACAAATAAAAATTATGATGATGAACTTCTAGAAAGATTAAATTGGGATAGGAGGTATTTGAAGCATGAAGCATGAGCAATGAACATCGTGTGCCAATTTGGCATTATTTTCAATTATGAATCAGTTCTTCTGTCATCAAAATCATTAATCAACTCGGGTAGGAAAACGGAAATGTATGTACTTAAATACTATTAAACTGTTTTTTTACACATGCTGGTATTTTATGTTAAGATATGGGAAAACGTTCAATGTTAATGCAGATTGCAGGTTGATGACCGAATGTTTACTTAAAGGAAGGTAAACAGGTAGCATAATAGTGACAATTCAGTGAAATGGATGACATTTCACTTTTAATTGTTGATCTCGACCTTTAGAAGAGACAGGAAGAGGAAAATATTAAAACACGGAAATGGCAAATGGGTACTTTCTTTAAGTACGAAACATCTGGTAGAATTTACAGAGGACCTAGTAATAAAGTATTTGGTACTTAGCTGTTTAATCTTTCTTCATTACAAATCTTTATACTTAACTTATATTTTTATTTACGTTATATTTTTTATTTTATTTTTTAAAGAGCATTTATTTAAACTCAAACTCAAAAGGAGATTGCCTTCTAATGCCGCCAGTCTCTTGGGTAAATTATATACCTGTCGACAGCGATGAGACGGAATTTTCCGACGCCATTATTTTAGTTTGCTACGGGTGTAGTGTCAAAAGAAAAACTACTCAAAACCTTGGTCATATTCTAGTGCAATATTTACAACAAAACTATTACCTACTACTTAAAACAAAAAATTACAAAAAAAAAAAAATGGAATATCTTTAATTTCGGAAGTCGGTGGCAAAAAACTAAAACTAAAATACAGATCCCAAGACTTCCGAAATTAAAGTTATTTTATAATTTTGTGTTAGTTTCTTTTTGAAGTCGATTTAATTTTTAAATTACTTTTTACGTGACCTCGATAGCTCCTAACGCGCAGGCCAATACTGGCTTCTTCTAATTAATTCTAAAGTAATTTATATAAAAGAGGTAAATATGAATTGGACCACGTTTCTTCATAATGGATTACATGATTTTAATATCGTAGAAGCACGACTGGTTCGTGATATCGTACACGTATGTATAATATGTTACCGGCCAAACCCGATTTTAGGATGAACTAGTTTCGCCTAGGCCAAACCAGTTCTCCCTACACGGGTTGCGGTCGGTCGATAGACGAAGGGCACCCCGAGGCTAGGTTTGGTTAGTTTACCCCTTTTCACAGAAATAGTAGCCCAGCGAAGCGGGCCTCCGTCGACATAGGATGCAAGAGCGGAGGAAAACTAGTTTGGCCGAGGCGAAACTAGTTCATCCTAAAATCGGGTTTGGCCGGAATATGACGTAGACAAAGACAATAAACTTTGGACTTGAGTGAGTTTTATCGATATAGTTGTACAATTTGTTTTTGTGGTAGGTAGCTCCTAATACGAATACGGAACATTCTTTCATAACAAAAAAACAATTTCCATTATTTATATTCGATTCGATTTATATAAACCAGAAAGACTATATACCTAGGGAGTCGAGTCTTTCAGTGTTATCTCTAAATGTCTACATAGTACAAAACAGCCGTTTGTCTGTATATTCCTTTAGTACTTCTAAAGTACTTGTTGGGTTTTGATGCCTTTTTAAGATCGTTTAGACATTACCTTGAAGAAAATTTTAGCATTGAAAACACTGATAAGTATTTTTTAGGGTTCCGTACCCAAAGGGTAAAAACGGAACCCTATTACTAAGACTTCGCTGTCTGTCCGTCCGTGCGTCCGTCCGTCCGTCCGTCTGTTTGTCACCAGGCTGTATCTCAAGAACCGCGGTAGCTAGACAGTAGTTTTTTGCTCGATATCAATAATGGCAACAGGTAGACACTTGAAATATTCACAAAATAAAAATAATCAGTTGTATTTTTACTTTAATAATAAAATTAAATAAATATTTAAGGGGGGCTCCCATACAAAAAAACGTGTTTTTTCGGCGTTTTTGCTTTGTGGTACGGAACCCTTCGTGTGCGAGTCCGACTCGCACTTGGCCAGTTTTTTAATGCGTGCGAAGCTTGAGCGGTCGCAAAATATACGTACATTATGATAGCTATAGTCTCGCCATAACCATGGGCCTTACAGAGCTGCTAAAATATTCTATGTCTGGATCGAGGAGATATTATATAGGTGTAGCTCAGTCGAATATTACTGGGTTCGGAGGCATCAACATTTTTTACCCGTCCGCTTCACGTGGAATGCCCCATATGGCACATAATTTAATTTAATTTTCTGTGTCTTGTAAAGTTAAATACTTTGCACCTAGTATTGTATACAATCAAGTATTTTCTAACTGATCAGACAGCTGTGCTGCTGGGGAGTTTGTTGCGCCATATCTTCTTCCCAGCGAAAGCACTAGGAAGTGGTGAAGGGCGGGCGTTGAAGGGCGTCTTTTGTATTTTTGACGTTCGAAATGTGCTGATTCTCAGCCTAATTTAACTTTTGATTATGAAAGCAGGTCATCAAAGAAATATAAGTACTCATAAAAGTAATTTAAAAAAATTAAACCGACTTCAAAAAGAAATCAACTGAAAATTATGAAATAACGTTAATTTCGGAAGTCGGTGTCTTGGGATCTGTATTTTAGTTTTTTGCCACCGACTTCCAAAATTAACGTTATTTCATAATTTTCAGTTGATTTCTTTTTGAAGTCGGTTTAATTTTTTTAAATTACTTTTATTTCATAATTTTTAGTTTTTGCACTAGAATCTGACCAAGGTTTTGAGATGTTTTCCCTTTGACACTACACCCGTAGCTCGTATCAATACGCCGTGCCGTCACACTTACACGTATTAGTCCATATCTTGAAAATTACTGAACCGATTTTGATGAAACTTGCACTGTTCCCTAAGTTGAAGTAAATGTAAGCTAATACAAAAAAAATGGTCACGATCCGATTAATATTTGCTGAGAAATGCGTGGACAAACATACATACATACATACATACATACATACATACATACATACATACATACATACATACGTCTATGAAATTTTGTATATTTGTTTGGAAGCCTTAGTAGATTGTCATATGTGAATATAATGCAATTCCAATAATATTACATACATACGTATCGAATTGATAACCTCCTTTTTTTTGAAGTCGGTAAAAAGTTGCTAAACTATACACATAACATCACGCCTGAAATCCTAAAAGGGTTAGGCACAGATGAAGAGGTGTACATAATACACCCACGAACCTATTGCCATCAACTGGACGCAAATCCAGACTCCGGGCTGCGACTGAGAAATCCAGATAGAACTAGTATTCCCTATATCCAGAGGTATCGTCTATAGAGTGACTATAGTAATAAATACTTTATTTATACTCGCAACTGTAAACTTGATGCAAAAATTTAGAACAATAACGACGTTGAATGAGGAAGAATAGAAACAATTAATGAATAAGTTACTGTCTTTGCGAGGCAAGAATCACACGGTAATTGACAGTAAACATAGCCAGGATCACTTTACTAAACAAAAAGCATTAAAGGCTAGACAAGGATTAATTAAAAGAATGATGTCTTCAGTAATTTCATGCGGTGTAATTAAAATTTATGGATTTGCATGCAACTAATAATAAAGTGTAACGTGTTTTAAGTGTACATTTGACCCTTGTACCTACTACAATGTGAAATGTTATTGGAGTCGTCGATTACGTCACTAATCAAGATGCAGAAGTGACTCTTTTATAGTAGTTGCTTAGTTTACTGATGATCATCTCAGCAGGCAAATCTAGCAATTTAAGAAAGTTTTTATTAAATTCTCTCCCAGTGACAGACTTGAAACCCTTTTACATGATGCAAGTTTCTTGCTTGTGGCATACAATAAAGTAAAAAGCAAGAAATTACTTGTATCGCCTAAACACTGGACTGTGTAACTTTTATTATTGTTGCTTCAACTTATGGTATGCCACAGGCAATTAGATTGCACCGTGTACATCAGGCATAGGTACAATCAGTTCTTCGGCTTTTCGCTCCAAATGAATAAATTCGGTTCCTCCTGGAAAAACAATTCTATGAACGATTATGATACTACTGAAAGAGACGTTCGCTTTTAGATTTTCTTTATATATTTTTCCTTTTTCCTCCTTGGTCATCTTTCCTTTTATTCAACTTTATTCGTACTTTCACTCGAGTACTTAAAGATGTAGTATATATTAGAATAACAAATAGCAAGGAATGTATCAATACAATCGATAGTGTACAATCTAAAGCCCTTATGGGAAGTGGACTTTGCAAGGCATGAGTAATGTTTGATGTGACGAACAAAGGACTAACTTACGTGGCATATGTAAAACCGTCTATTTATATTCAAGTAACATACAAATCTGAACTTTTGCGGCGTTGAACAGAATCTAATTCAAATGAACAGTTTTTTTTATTTTAAATGGGCCCGCTCTTGACCCGGATCACGCCTGATGGTAAGCGATAGATGAGGTCTATGATGGAACGAGCGTGCCCAGAAGATGCCTCTTTGTTTAGCAAAAGTTTGTTTAGTTTGTATAGCAAAATAGTTTATAGATTTGTATACAATTTTTATTGACTTTTAAATTTTAAGTGTGAGCTCGTCGAAACGCGTGTGAAACTGTATAAATGGGATTTTATGGGATATTTAATAACAAATACTTTATTACCACTGGGTTCATTATACTGCTAGGTCTTCGAATATCAATTACTGCCTCCGAGTGTCGTAAGAAGTTGGACATAGGACTTTATAATATAGAATATACACAACAGTTTCTGCTTGCGCAAAATAACAACTTGGATCACCTTTCTTTCTATTCAAACATATGTAACTACAAGCTTCTGCTCGTGACTTCGTCTGCCTGAAGTTTCTTGGTCCCCTGACACACCGCGTCGCATCGCATCGCCTGCCCGCGCAATTACGTCGTTTTCGCTTAGCGCTGTTTCTGACTTTTTTTGTTTTTCCTCGGCTCCTAAGGGTCCTAGCGTGGTGTTCCTAAGGAATTGGGCTATCAAATGCAAAAATAATTTTTCAAATCCGACTGGTAGTTCCAGAAATTAGCGCGCTCAAACAAACTCTTTGACTTTATTATTAACCCCTTACTAATAAACGTATTATATCAGATGAATAGTTACACACCGATTTCTCTCTTTCAGTCGTCAGTAATTTGACTTTCGAAAGAAGAAGACAAAGCGTTGTGTAACTAACTATACAGACGCGTTTATTAGCAAGGGGGTTAGTATACAGGGTTATTGTCAGTCATTGTACTCATCATTATGAACAACTTTTACTATGGGACCAAACCTGACATCGCGAAAAGAAAATCAGCTGTTCCCTACATTTATGATAACTCGTTAAAATGTAGGGAACAGCTGATTTTTTTTTCGCGATTTCAAATTTGGTCCCATAGTAAAAGTTGTTCATAATGATGAGTACAAATACCTCTTAAGAGGTTGTTAATGTTTTACCAATAACCCTGTATAGATAAAGGCTGAATATTGGAAATATCTTGGTAGTTTTTACGTCGTCTTTTGGATGTCAAAAGGCACCTGGATGAGACTTCTCTTACGAAAATGCCCAATAACTTACATAGACCCTTCGATCAATAATAGTACTAGATGCCCGATAAGCGCTTCAAAAACGGCCCGAAAAATACAAGCACGAATACTTTTGTGCTCTTATTTCAAATTAGTATGGTCCAATCATAGCCAATGTTAAGACGTAAAAATGCCTCAGTGCACGTTCAAAAGTTGTGTAAATAACCACCGTAACACCAAGATTTTAAAAGGAATATCTTTTTTTCGGTAAGTTTTTATCATTAAATGTTTTTCATAAAATAGTAACACAATTAAATAGTAAATATAAATCAATTAGCAAATATTATGATTGTTTGGCCAATGTTTGCGATAACGCGCCAACTATTCCAACAAACATTGAAGCATTGGAATGTAATTCCAAGAACTACGTCTAGTTCCAAATTCGAGTAAGTACGAAATTGTCAACAAAATGTTTTTAACCTTATTGCTTAGAAGTTAAGTTTCATTTTAGAATAAATATTTTTGTACTTATTATAAAAATGACTTTTTATTTTCAAGTGACATTTTAAATTTATTGCTTCGATGACAGAAGGACTTAAATATTAATCATTTGCAAACGTAATTAAACTTTATGTGAGTGTGTTAAGGTTTATAATAATCTGAAGTTGTTAATATTATTAAACTTTTTTCTATAGTTCGTAGTAAGAAATACAATGTATATGTGTGTGCAAACGTGGCCACTTTAGCGACTTATTTTTGTTCCTAATCATTCATCTAGTACTATTATTGATCGAAGCATAGACCAATAAAAAATGTTAGTCCTACATACAATGAGAATAGGAACGTAGTACTTACCTATCTCCAAGCGGATCTGGGAAGATGCAAGTGTAGATATCAACATCTATACTGCGCAAGATTTAAGAATGTAAACCTTTACATTCTTACATCTTGCGCAGTATAGCTTTCATCAACCTCTATAGAATTTTGTCTGTGCAACAAAGCAGTACGGACAAAATATGTCGGTGTATCAGAAAAGTCTAAAGTCTGCATATTATGTCTGCGTATTTGTCGGAGCCAAAAAAAGGAATTACTTACTAAATAAATTGAAAAAAAAAAAAATCGGAACACTACAGATTTTCGAAAATCCAAGTCTGAACTAATGACAAGTCTGCGCAAAGATTCTGTGGAGATGTCC
Source organism: Oligia fasciuncula (assembly GCA_963082905.1). Classification (NCBI taxonomy): domain Eukaryota; kingdom Metazoa; phylum Arthropoda; class Insecta; order Lepidoptera; family Noctuidae; genus Oligia; species Oligia fasciuncula. The sequence continues at coordinate 4,651,432 of OY720395.1, read as the reverse complement.
GCATAAAAATTTTTACTCAGACTTCAAAGCCTGTACAGATATCTGTACGACTAAAAGTCTGTATGGTGTGGACCCACCATAAGTGAGACTCAAAAGACATCGGAAAACCGGTTCCTCTAATGGTGTTAGTAACTGTTTACCTAACATCTACAGCGTGGCTTGCAATTGCAATATTTCAAGGCAAATCACACTAATATTATAAAGGCGAAAGTTTGTGAGTGTGTATGTGTTTATATGTTTGTTACTTCTCACGCTCAAACGGCTGGACCAATTTTGATAAAATTTTGTATAGAGGTAGCTGACACCCTGGATTATTATATAATTTTTATCCCGATATTCCCACGGGATCGCCATTTACGCGGGTGAAACCGCGGGGCGCAGCTAGTACAGTAATATTTGTTAGAAATCGAGAGTGAAATATCCTTTTCAATTTCATTACGTTCATCATTCATTAAGAGCAGTGGTGGCTGTTTTAACCCCCGATTTACGAGGTGTAGGTCGTGGGTTCGAACCCAGGCAGGCGATTTACTTTGTGTAAATAATTTCATCATCATAGCTCTCGAAACGGTTAAGGAAAACATCGAGAGGAAACCGGCATGTCCTAGAACCAAAAATTCGAAGTTATGTCACACCTACCAACACGCACTGGGCCTGCGTGGTGGATTATGGCCCACTCCCTCTTACAAAGAGGAGGCCTGTCTCCCAGCAGTGGGAACATTATAGGCTGATTTATCATCATCATCTGCCTAGCCTTTTCTCAACTATGTTGGAATCGGCTTCCAGTCTAACTATAGATGCAGCTAAATTCCAGCATTTTACATGAAGCAACTGCCTATCTGACCTCCACAACCCAGTTACTGGGTGATAATAATTAGAGGCTGATTATGCATCATTAATCGGATGTCTAGTGTTTTATGGCTTCTAGCAACAATGTTGAATACTAATTGAAAACTGAACGGTCTTTGAACTTAAAGAAACATAATCAAGTGTCATCGTACTTAGTTTTTATTTTCTCTTCTTAGTGCGCATACATACGAGCGACAACCGTCGACGACAGAGACAACTGCAAGCGTCGATGCGTGTCGGCGACAGCTGCCAACGCGTGTCGGTAACGTGTATTTGAATACGGGGCTCAAATACACGAGCGGCATGTTATGTCGTCGCTTGCCGCCGACACGCGTTGGCAGCTGTCGCTGAATGTGCGAGTGAATGTGCCGCTGTGTGTCAGGTGTCTTCAATCAGGTGCCATTTAAGCGGGTGCCCAATGTGGAATACGTCACCGAAACGCGTCGACGCTTGCAGTTGCCTCGGTCGTCGACGCGTGTCGCTCGTGTGTCACACTTACATTGTAAGTGTGACACACGAGCGATACGCGTGGGCAACTTTCTCATGTCAATGACTCTAAGTGTTACAATCATTGACATGAGAAAGTTGCCAATTTGGCAGACCTGGATATCTTGAGCTTACTGAACACCTTTGTTGTGAATTAATTCGAAATCATTAGCAAAATATGGTGTGATTGTATAGCCGGTAATAACAATTGACGGGAAAGGCTACTAAAGTGGTTATCCATTTGACTTTAAAATTAGGTAGATACATTGTCATGGACATATTGTTTAGTTTTTTCAAACGATCTTCATTATTTACGTTACTTTACTCGCTATCGGCTGAATCATCCTACTATCCTTTTTAGTATGAATCCCTGTACCAAGCCAGCACGCTAAATCGTAATCCGAGTCATTTTGAAGTATATTGCTAATCCATTGCTTCATATGTTTGAAAAATTTGTCCTCTCAGCAAAGTAAATAACGCAATGAATGTTGTTGTACTGTCAACATTTAAAGCTATTGCTACTGATAGCGTGTTACGCAATTACCTCGATCTTTATAGGAGTTAATAGCATTGTCGAAACTGCAGCGGTCTTTGGTGGAATCCATTTACAGCATCAGATGGATAACAACGTAGTGTTGTCATAATATCTGGAAAAAACCCATAACTTTAGTTCTGACAAAAAAAAATTGCTGGGCCGTCCAGACAAGACGTCATCCTCATAATAAGTACGTCATACAATTTTTTTTTGCACAAGCGGGTCTGGAACTGGTTAAAAACACGACCTCTAAGCAACAGCATATTTAATAATAACTTAATACTCTGTGATTACTTGAATTTTGAAGGCTCTTGCTGTTGCTTAATCTTTTAATTTGAAAGGACTGGCGACAATTCGCATGAATAAAATTTAAAAAATAAAAGTTATATGTATAGTCAACACTATGGACTGATCCAATCTAACTTTTCTGCTGCTGTGATATATAAGATTTCTTAATTAGTTTAAGGATATCCAATATCCTCTAGTTTCCTGAAGGCCGACGTTTTAGCATTTTGCAGATCATTGATGAAGTAAGAGATAAGGTCTCAGGCCTTCCTTGAGGAGTTGGGGTGGATCGAATAAAAGATTTTCCCACCCGTACGCAAAAAGCGCGCTTAGACGTAAAGTTGCGCACTGCAGCTCGTCTTACTAATGCTAAAAGAGAGGGTCTAAATAACTGAGTAGTTCTGCGAATATATGCCACTATCCTATTTCATACCTTTTGGCTAACAAAACCTTTTCTTTCTCCTAGATGTGAAGACGATCCTCAAGTCGGTCTCCGGCCGACTACGGTCTGGCGAGCTGACTGCCATCATGGGGCCATCCGGTGCCGGAAAATCCACACTACTCAACATTCTCACAGGATACAAGTAAGTGAAGAATTCTATTGTAGTCCTGCCAATATTGTACATACCATATATGGAGAATAAGCTGGCACGGTGCGACTACGGCATGTCTTCATTTTGCTGAACTAAAACTCGTTATGTCTGTTGCGTAGAATTGTCCAGGCCGACTATCGATTTTATCGATCAGCCTACTAGCTATAGTGACTAAATTATCGGATATATTTGATTGAATTTTCGTATGCAGACTGGGAACGTCATTAAGAGCGTTTACGCCGTACGGCATTTCATACAAACTTTCAACCCCTTATTTTTCGAAATGAATGAACCGATTTTAATGAAACTTCATACGCATAGGCAGGATACAAAGGTCTAAAAAGTTAGTAGAGAACATTTTTGAAATGTCTTATTTAACAAAAGATAACTGGAAATCTCTGTTTCTATGGAAAATTTAAAATCGGTCTAATTTGGCTGTAACACTATTTTTTGAAAATTTTCTCTACTAACTTTTTAGACCTTTGTATCCTGCTTATGCGTATGAAGTTTCATTAAAATCGGTTCATTCATTTCGAAAAATAAGGGTTTGAAAGTTTGTATGAAATGCCGTACGGCGTAAACGCTCTTAACGCAGTTTAATTTATTGTCCTATTGTATTATCCACCTTGTATAATGTTTATAGTTATAGGGATAGTAAGAACATTGAAAGAAAAGATGTTGAGACCTCACGTAGATCCACTAGTTACTAGATCATTCGAATTTTGGAATTAACGATGTTTAGGGGGATTAAAAAAACAAACACATTTGATTCGAAGGAAATACCTGATAAAGTATGCCAAGTAGTAAATGCAAATTACATAAGTGTTGTGGCAAATGATCAACACAGATAGTTGATGTTTCGAATTGATTACGATGCAAATTTTACGACGGAATCCGATTACAAAATGGCGGAATGCTCGTGAAATTAGGATTGGAATTGACAATGTATAGAACAATGTAGTTTCATGAAAAAACCAAGAACATAATTTTAATATTAATAATATGCGTTGAATGTAAAATAAAAAAGTGCAAATCATAAAATCAATAATAATGAACACTGATTTTTGCGCTGCCTTCAAATTTTCTTACGTTTTTTGCAATTTGCAGGTCAATGTCAGGTTGTATGATCTTGATCAAAATATGATTCGCGACAATAAGAGGTACATATTTAAAGAATTATAATCATTAGAATCATTAAAACATTCTAAGTTAGATTTTTACCATAAACACTTTTCCTTAAGAGTTCTTATGCAAATTGCAAAAAACGTAAGAAAATTTGAATTTCGCGGTCTACCACTACCCATTCACCGCTTGATACAAAAATGTATGCCAAAAATCTTTTCTGTATAGCCCGGTTTACTACATCTAGTTTTAGAACCACAAACAAAAACTTAGTGCTCCACTTTGTGGTTTGACCCGCCATGACTTGCATTTTTCTCATTCGGGATGAATGAAATAACCACAATACTCTCTTCTCTTACTTCTCTTTATTAGAAGTAGGCGTTAGACACGACCTCACTCCAGACGACAGTTGTACTAGAAGTCATTCCACAATTTTAAACCCATCATGTTACACAACTTCCCAACTGACGTCATTTGTACTGAATAAATCTCTTGTACTTACTCCATGTACCTATTATGTACATTTGTGATCCTATAGTGTCAACGTTTCTAGGATAGTCTAGTCGGTGAGTTGCGACAGCTGTTGTGCAATTTGAACGCATACGCAAACTATGTCATTCTATAAGTTCTACGGTATGCTGTGTTATATGTTTGATACTTATTATATTCATATTTATTATTAAATGTATGAATAGAAGGGACTGGTTACTTCCTGGCAGTGCACAGTGTCACCAAGGATCTTCAATTTCTGAAATGCAATGAATGGGTCACATTTTCCTTCTCATAGTCTCTTTGATGTCTATTGGATTTATTTTTACCATAGATTATGTTTAAATTTCTATGATTTTTACTCTATTTGGAGGACATTATTTTATTTTAGTAAATTCATTTTCTAAAGACTTAAATGTGGCTATTAGTTACCTACGCTGCTTTATTTACTTTGACCGCACGGTTGGCGCAGTGGTTAAGCGATTGACTGCTGCGCTGCGTGTCGCGGGTTCGATTCCCGCACGGAACAAATATTTGTATGACCTACAAGTAGATGTTCCGGGTCTGGTTGTTTGTGTACGTGAATTTAAATGTTTGTAAACGCACCCACAATACAGGAGAAATTCCTAGTGTGGGGCAACGTTTTAGTAAAAAAAAAAAAAAAGTATTAAGTACTAAGTAACTGTCCCCTGCTTCACACGGGTTTTCGTTTCAAAAATTCCTATAATTTCCCTACATTTTTGACAAGCTTTTTGATATTTGTTTGTCGCCAAGATGAGACTGCGACTAGATTTTGAACGTTTTAAATCGAGAATTGGCCTTCAGATAATTTTTTATAAAATCAGATGAATTAAACTGGTTTAAAACACACGTTTTGCTACTATGGTTTATAAAGTTTATCTACGTCATTTTGTATCTAGTGACATTGCGATGTTGCTTCAATGTCACAACCGTTGGTTAAAGGGCTGGTAAACAAACAGTTTTGATGCGGAAGTCAAGCTTTGTATAATTTTGATTAGTAGAAAAGTATCATTATACATTGTGATGAACTTTGGACCCAGTGCTGTGAAGCATAGGATCCTAAGTCCAAAGTGATGGACACATTTGCAGTTTCTTTGGATGGACTTAGGAAGTCTATATCAATATCATTGTCAGCGTCTTTCTTTCTGAAATCTCCATAGATGTGTCGGGACATGGTCCTCGAAATTGCCATAAATTACCATTCTTTCTTGGCAGATGGTATTGTTATTGTCGGTAATTTAGTTCCTAAGGGTAATTTTATATGATAATGGTTTTAAATGAATGAATGGAGTCATTCATTCAATTAAAACCATTATAGTATAAATAATATTTTAATTGACATCGTTCAGTAATTAGTTACTTAGTTGTTAGTTATTGTAGTCTGACAACCAGTCTTACCAAGGGGTATCGTATTACCCAGTAACTGGTTTGTGGAGGTCAGATAGGCAGTCGCTCCATGTAAAATACTGATATTCAGCTGCATCCGGTTAGACTGGAAGCCGACCCCAACATAGTTGGGAAAAGGCTAGGCAGATGGTGATGTTCGTTAAGTAATTACTTAACGAACCCATTTATTACTAACTATCCGTCTTAATCTTAATTAACCTAGAAATAATGTGTTTAAAGAAAAATCTTTATGATTTCTATGGAGATATAAATTTTTAATAATATCTAAGTAGATAAATTATACGGGGTTTTTAGAACGATTTCATCAAGGTTTTAATACTTGAAAGCCAGTCACAAGAACTTGTCAAAAATGTGGGGGAAGTTAGAGGCATTTTTGACAGATCGAGACTGACATTAGAATGAGAACGTTCTTAAAATTACTGGAATTGCCACTCTAGTTGTGGTTTTCATTAAAACTAATTGCTTTTCTTTAGACAATATATAAATATGTTCATTTTTCTTTAAATACTAAATTAATAATAACTCTGCCAAGGCATCTAAAAATGATTTTAAGCTACATACAAAGTCAAAGAACAGAAGTCGTTTTTACGTTTAGGTAAAAAAATCTTGTCAGTCCTTTTGTCACTAACCCTGTTATTAATTCCATCAATGCATTATCCTATAACTCTAATGTCACGCAAATTAAACACATCAGAGAAAATAGTTTATAGGGCATCCCGATAACAGTGATAACTCAGACTGGCCATTTTCCTTTATTCTCGCTTTTAGGACAATAAGTTGTCTACATGACAAAGGTCAGTTTCGTCTGTTTTAACTACAAAGTTCTTAATTCGTCATCGTTACATATATTAGGTACTAATCCATGGAATAAAACAAATAATTTCATCATCAAAACCGGAATTGGTTATCAAAGCTATATAGCAGTAAAGTGGGTCGAGCGTCCGAGCGCGGCCATTTACGCAGTTTGTGTACTATTGCAAACATTTTTATGAACTAGAAAGAGAGGTGTACTACTGTCTCTCTCACTGCACTGCTTATCAAACCTTCATTTTAGGGTCAATTCATACTAGCGCAGGAAACTTAACGTAGCAATGTATTAATGATTCTAATTTTAGATTTATAATTCTCTAAATATTTACCTGATAGTGACGCGAATCATATTTTGATCAAGATACAACCTGACAGTGACCTGCAAATTGCAAAAAACGTAAGAAAATTTGAATTTTTCGGTCTACAGTGGTAGACAAATTCAAATTTTCTTACGTTTTTTGCAATTCACCTGGCTATGTATAGGTACGGTACACCTCTTCTTCTCTCATCGAGGATAACAGGCGTGGGTGTAATGTTATGTTTATTTATAAATTGATCAACTGTTTTGTATTTTCACATTTCTGAAGTATCAAATTCAATTGGTATTGTACTTATTTGCTTTCATTCATCAACAAAACGCTTGATTGCTTTTTAAGACGTTGTATGACGTGGTCAGTCATGAATTCATGATGCATGACGACTTTAACTTCAAATATGTATGCAGTCTGTAATGTATGTTATTGACTCTTCGATCAATAATAATAGTACTAATTATTGATCGAAGAATTGACTTATTGTAGTCAAATTACTTGAATGTTATCGCTTGCGCGTGATTCGATTTCCGGGAACTATGTTGTAAACATAAAATATTGATTTGTTTTATTATAATTAGGTATATTTTATTTTACAACACATAGAGGATACGGTTTCTTAAATAATGTCAATAAAATTAAACAAAGGGTGTGTACTGGCCATTCTATAATTCCTGTAAGTCTGGAACATCAGCTGGGAAATGCCGGCGCCATCTATGTATAGTTTTACAAGTCAAGATTTTTTTTGGTAAAATTTTTAAAAGCGTCTTAAAAGATCAATTTACAGAAATAAATACTTCATTTCATCCTGTGTCGCAGTTGGATGTTTACCTTCTTATTATGTATGTCAATATCTACATATTATATTATAAATCATTAATGTATTTTTCCTTTTAGATAAAGCGAAGAGTATCCAATTCTCGATTAATGGGTCTGTTGTCTGTCAACATGTAAAATAATGTAACTACTTTTCGGCCTATTTTATCATAAACCTGTTTCTCTATGTTAATTTTGAAGGTCCAAATAAACATTTTTATTATTTATTTATTAACTAAATGTGATTATAGAGAGACGATTAAAAAACTTGTTTTAATGCTTGAAGCTGTTTGAGTTGGCTGTGACTTCTGAAATAATTACCTACCTCATTGTCGAGTGACAATGACTTTATTTGTGGGTCACTCTGAGAGTACCTACATAAAAAGGACAATAGTCCTTTAACTTTATGAATATAATGTCATGTCTTGGTTTTATCAGAATATTATTTTTTTATAAACACTTAAGTATGGTATTTTTTTTTTGTTTTGTTGCAAATCTAAAATCAGTTTCTGTGCAAACCACAGTTGGGGGTTTGCTAAACTCCCGTTTAGGTGCAAAGTAGGTACGTAAACAGTACATGAAACGGCGCTTTCCTTTATACCTCGGCTATACTCATTCAGATTTTCTACTTCCAACCAAATAGGTAGTTAAAGCCGTTCCGAGCCGATCGCGGGGATATTCCGATGAATGTTCTAAATTTAAATATGATTTATATTTAATTTAATTACTAGCAAATTGGATTTTGTGAATTATATAAATTATATATACATACTTATTATTATTCTATGAATTGGATAAATAAATTATTATTATTTTACATATCTCGGGACCATGGGGTCCCGGTCCTTTGGTCCTTTATTATTATTAAAGCCAATAAATAAGCTTTATTTTATGTGTCCGCTATCGACCCCTGAGCTTGACGCCTACGGACAGGATTGGTCCACATCCACAACAGGGAACAGTGGAAAGAAGAGAGGCCTGGCCTTTGTCCTGCGGTGGGATCACATAGGAGGAAAATAAATAAAGTCGACCCCTTTGTGAGCTTCTTATTTTTTACGATGAGGAAAACTCTAGTAGAATGTTGAGTACATAAATTAATTCAAAGTTATCTTAACCATCTATTCAATTTCTTCTATTTAGCTAATTTTAATTATTTATTTATCAGAGTATTAACATATATCTTTAATTCTTGATATAACATCTTAGAGACAAAATCCTGACCAATCGATACCTGCCAAAAACGCAAATTAAAACTAACATAATCAGGTCACTAAGTAGGTAAAAAAAAAACTTAATAAAAACTTTTAGGGTACAGTCAAATATTATTCAAGCTCTAACAAGCAATCAAATAAAAATGCAAAAATGTTAACTGACATTTGATCTAAATTTACTTTAATTAAGTACTGCATTCAATTATAATTTGACGGCACGATTGGCGCAGTGGCTAAGCGATTGACTGCTGCGGTGCGTGTCGCGGGTTCGATTCCCGCACGGAACAAATATTTGTATGACCAACAAGTAGTTGTTCCGGGTCTGGCTGTTTGTGTATGTGAGTTTAAATGTTTGTAAACGCACCCACAATACAGGAGAAATTCCTAGTGTGGGGCAAAGTTTATAAAAAAATAATAATAATACTGTGTCCTATATCTTCTAACTCGCATAAAAAACAACTTTACTGTCCTGTATATCGATCCTAGCGAAGTAATTTGTTAGCATCGATTAGATAATTAATTGTACCGCATCGGTAGGTATGGACTGCAGGCTATAAGGCCACTGGGTGACGATGTCAATGTCATGTGCTTGCAATCGATATAAAGCCAATGTCATTTTCAATACTCTAGAATCTGCATTATTATTTAGTGCCTACGAACAGTCGACAAGGTTCGCGTTGAGACATTTTTCAACCTTATTGAGAGACCAGAAGGCCAATTCTCATAGTTAAAAACGTTAAAAATCTAGTCAAAATCTCATCTCAGCGAAAATTTTATTATTGTCAAAAACTTATGAAAAATGTAGGGTAATGAGAGATATTTTTGACTGATTGAGGCTGAGATCAGACTGTGAACGTTCTTAAACTTACGAGAATTGCCCCTCCAAAGGTTTCTTCTTCTTTTCATTTATTATAATCATTTGGGTACCTAAGCAATTAAAACTTCAGCAAACGACCCGAAAATGCAAAAATGCTCATTGATGGGGCATCTGTTTTAGAGGTCGCACCGTTTTTGAACGCCAGAGGTGAATGCAGAGGACACCAAACAGTTTCGAATTGTGCAGATTAATTTTAGGCTTTTGTAATAATTTCCAATACACATAGCAGCCTTGAATGCATTATTTAGGATTTGGTTAGCTAAACACGAATGAAGGTCGTTTCAGATAGTATGGTATAATAATAATATACGTTTATTTCTTTCAAAAAGGTACAATTTGGTACAAAAAATATAATTCACATGCATATTCAAACCTTTGTGAGAGCTGCAGTCTATACTGGGCACAGGGCCTGTATGACAGAACTCCAGGCTCACACCCTTTTAATTAAAATAAACTAGCACAGTAGTAGTAGTATAGCGAGGATTATAGACCTAATCACATCTATTCTAATGAAAGTAAAAACAAAGTGCTGTGTTACCGCTTATTTTTTTCTAAACTTCGGATTTGATGCGTTTTTCCAAATCTTTTACAGAATTTATTCCAGAAGGTTTTTAAACTCAAGCATTTATTTCAATTAAAGCATTAACAGGCACTTTTGAATTGTCAAGGAGTCGGTCAGTCAGATTATATTGTTACAAAATATTAGTTAAGTACATCACTAATTTTAAATTCATAATTATATGTGAGAACAATGTAACAAAGACGTACACGTCAAAAGCGTCCTGAGTACCCCAGCAAATAGAAACAAAAAAAAAAAATCATTCCAAAAATAAAATAAACCGTGACAGCAGAGTTTATATTCAGAATAAACTAAGAGTTAAGATTAGTAGATTGCACCCCTACGAAACATGGTCGGGTTGCTATTAGCGGTATAAACAAATAAAATAAATCCATTGCCGTAGCGCCAAAGGCTTAGACGTAAAATCACAATTAAACTTAGTCACAATCCAATTTAACCTAACATTCCCTTCCTCAGAACCTCAGGATTGGAAGGCAGCGTCACAGTGAACGGAATGGAGCGCAACCTGTCGGGTTTCCGCAAGCTGTCCTGCTACATCATGCAGGACAATCAGCTGCATGGTAACCTGACGGTCGAAGAAGCTATGGCTGTGGCTACTGCGTTGAAGCTGCCCAGTGTTACCACCAGCGCTGATAAGGAAGAAGTGGTATGTAGTAGAATCCTCTATTGTACAGACGCGAGCACATCAAGCTACTACAATCTGTCAAATTTATTGAATAGAATTTCAGCTTTATCGCTAAAGCATAAGGTTCAAAGTTGATTGGGAAAATTTGACATTTCGAGTAGCTTGATGTGCTGGCTTCTGTACATTGAAAGGATGAAGATGAGGACGTTATTGTTTTCGTGTTCTTCCTTTCAATGTCCTCATGGACATAACATAGAGTCGAAGCAACTAAATTGTATGCATGTTTTGAAAATTAATCTTTTTCGTTGCACTAGTAATTCTATGGATATTTTAATTACTACAAGACTAGATAAAGTCGGGTTTCATAGTATGGTCTTATTTGTAAACGCTTCCGACAAACAGACTCGGATGAGAATCGAGCTAAATGGCGTGCAATTGGCTTATGTGGAGCAGCGGAGTGTTGTGGGCTGATGATGATGATGAGACTCCGATGTTATTTTATTTCACACAAGTATTGTACACACATCAAAAGTGTCTAGGGATCAAGTAGATGGCTTATGTGGAGCAGTGGAGTGTTGTGGGCTGATGATGATGATGAGACTCCGATGTTATTTTATTTCACACAAGTATTGTACACACATCAAAAGTGTCTAGGGATCAAGTAGATGGCTTATGTGGAGCAGTGGAGTGTTGTGGGCTGATGATGATGATGAGACTCCGATGTTATTTTATTTCACACAAGTATTGTACACACATCAAAAGTGTCTAGGGATCAAGTAGATTTTTAACTATATAAAAAAGTATCCAATTAATATTTACCAAATCTAGTCTTCCAGACTGGCTTCTTACTTTAATTCCTATGCTTAAGTTAACAACTTATCCCTATACTAGCTACGCTCCGCGGTTTCACCCGCGTTAATGTCGACCCCGTGGGAATATTGGGATAAAAAGTAGCCTATATGTTAATCCAGGGTGTCAGCTACCTCCATACAAAATTTTATCAAAATTGGTCCAGCCGTTTGAGCGTGAAGAAGTAACAAATATATAAACACACACACACACCCCCCCACACACACACACTCACAAACTTTCGCCTTTATAATATTAGTGTGATTCGGTACTTGTCTATAGAATAGGTACCTACTGACTGTGCCATTTTTTAAAGGGAAGTCGGTAGGAATCGAGTTGTATGGAACCTTCGCCACTGATGTGTAGGCTTAAATAAATCCTACTTCCTACTAATATGAATAATAGCTGTTCCCCGCGGTGTAACACGCTGCCCGGCTCCTAAGGGTCGTAGCGTGATGTTATATAGCCTATAGCCTTCCTCGATAAATGGACTACCCAACACTAAAAGAATCATTCAAATCGGACCAGTAGTTCCAGAGATTAGCGCGTTCAAACAAACAAACAAACAAACTCTGCAGCTTTATAATATTAGTATAGATTTTGTAAAAATTAAGAAAAATTGCAATTTTTGCAAATTGTGGGAAATTAACCTAAGTTAATGTCGTCAATTAAATGGCATAAAAGGCAAAAATAAGGACGCTGTTAAACACTTTCATAGGAATCCTGATTGACAGTTGATTTTGTATTTTTAATTAAAATTTAAAGAAAATTCTTTAGGTATTCAAATAGTGAAATTCACTAAAAAGAATCAATAACGAACCAAAAAAGTTAAAATAATAATTTTCAATTGCGGCGATACTCTAAAACGTACGTGATCCCTAGACACTTTTGATGTGTGTAGTTTTCGCGACAAAAATAGAAAAAATATAATGACCGTTACATTATCTTACTTTTTTCTGCGTGAGTCATTTTATCTACAATTTGATAGCAGACTCTAATTACAACCAATATCTACAAGACACCCAAATACAAAACCACCTCTCTTGCAGATTCACGAAATCCTCGAAACACTGGGTCTATCGGAGCACCACAAGACAATGACCTCGAATCTCTCTGGAGGCCAGAAGAAGCGTCTCTCCATCGCCTTGGAACTGGTCAACAACCCTCCAATCATGTTCTTCGACGAGCCTACTTCTGGTCTGGACAGCTCCTCTTGCTTCCAATGTATATCGTTGCTGGCGACCTTGGCGAGGGGAGGCAGGACTATCATCTGTACCATACATCAGCCGTCTGCCAGGCTGTTTGAAATGTTCGATCATTTGTATACCTTGGCTGACGGGCAGTGTGTCTACCAAGGCAGTACGGGAAGACTTGGTATGTTATACTTTTTGCTATGTTATGTTTCAGTCTTACAAATTTGTTATTAAAACACTCAATAATGAATTAAAACTCTCGTCAGTCAATTGTAATAGGTTTTGAGTTTGGTCGATCATAGGTACGGGTCTAACAGAATCTCATGGTATAAAAAAGAAAAATTGTGATCTTAGGGCAATGTCAATCCATATGAAAATCATTTTTTTTATGTCATGAGATTTTGGTGGTAGGTGTAATAGGTAATACGGGCTGGTGCGGACACCAGCCCGTATTACCTATTATACCTACCACCAAACTCCATTTGGTCGAACATAAACATAGAATTTGACAGCTACTTTACCGCTCAGAGACTAGAACAAGTTTTCAGTTGCCTTATACACACGAGCGACACATGTCGTCGACAGATACAACTGCAACCGTCGCGTCGTTGATCATTGCTCGCCTACGAATTTCCTTGTCATGATTATTTTAGTTATTCTTATTTTGTTTTAAATACCATTAGACATCTTCAATCAAGTTGTCTGTGGTCAAACTTTGACTGTCTCAATAACTTACAATAGCCCTGAGCACATACAACGACCTATTATTCATTTATTTGGAAATTACGACAAATTTAAACTGTCATAAATCTCTAACGCCACATTTTTCTCTCCCAACAGTTGAATGGCTAGGCAGCCTAAGTCTGCAGTGCCCCTCGTACCACAACCCAGCTTCCTTCATCATTGAAGTGTCGTGCGGCGAGTACGGAGACAACACTGGCAAGCTAGTGCGGGCTATTGACAACGGCAAGAATGATATCAGGTGAGATGAAAAATAAATTGGTACTTCCTGGGTTACTCTTGTTCACAATGCTGTTTGGTGTAATAGTCTGCGAGAAAAGATAAAAAATAAATAAAAAATATATTATTAGATTTGATTACCTAATTATTAATTCACAGTCGTCTATGTTAAATGGGTTAGGGGTCCGTGGCTAAATAATAACAGCCGCACAGGTCGATCGATCAGGTTAAGCTACGCATGCCGCGGTTGGTCTGTGGATGGGTGACCATCTTTACATACCGAGACCCCTCCGTGCCTCGGAAAGCACATTAAGCCGTTGGTCCCGGCTGTCATTCGTGGATCTTTGACAGTCGTTACGGGTAGTCAGAAGCCCGAAAATCTGACAACCAGTCTTACCAAGGGGTATCGTATTACCCAGTAACTGGGTTGTGGAGGTCAGATAGGCAGTCGCTCCATGTAAAATACTGGTATTCAGCTGCATCCGGTTAGAGTGGAAGCCGACCCCAACATAGTTGGGAAAAGGCTAGGCAGATGATGAGTCGTCTATGTTAAATGTACGGCCAACGAGCGAAAATGTAAAGCAATTTTCGTTCAACACATCCCGCATAGATGGCTGCATGTCACCTTGTCACCGACAGTTTCATTCAAAATGTTGGCAACACGCAGTCGGAAAAATACACCCCGTTCACAGTTGTGTTACCTCTGATTTTGAACCACTGTCAATATCACAGTGATCTTTATTCTCCTTGCAATAAGGTTGGTATTGGGTTGGTGCTGTCAGAGGTAAAATGACTTGTGAATGGACTGTAGTTAGATGCAAGTAAAAATAAACCTTAAGGTGCTTCATGTCTTCAGGTCTTGATTGTATGTAAGTCCGATGAACTCTAGACAGAAAGCTCCGCCACCATTTTTATGAGGGGCCCTTTATTTTTCCCACATAATGACTTATTGTTAAAAAGTTCTAGCTGATTGATACAGAGGAAGGAGAATGAATTAGGTATTACAAAACTATTAGCTACGGATTTCTTCACGTTTACATTGCATAGACGTATTGTGTTAGCCATTGCCGTTAGCCATTACCTGCCTAGGCCGTTGTGACGCATTTTGAAATGACATGAAGTTAAGTAAATTCAAGTAGCATGCAATTTGTCCTCGCAGCACACATGCAAACTATTATTCATAATTTTTTATTTTATTTTACTTTTTCTATCTTTGTTGCTTTTTATGTTATTTTAGATTTAAATATGCTAATTTCGACACAATGTAAAAATTGTTAATGAAATAAAAAAATAAAAAAAATAACTGTGTCCAGACATTACGAGGCGTGTGCTTCGAATGGTAAGCCACGCAGCCACAGGCTGAAGCATCTAACACATTAAAAAATCATTTGCGGCGCATGGCCTCGCTCTGTCTGGATGCACCCTAAGAAATATGCATTGCGACGCTTCACTTACATAGTTAGAGTATCTAATCTAAACAATAAATTAAAGTTTAAATGGAAAGTTATGCCAAACTTAGACCTCGACAAATTAATGTACTTATACAGGGTTATTGGTAAAACATTAACAACCTCTTAAGGGTCAGTTCACACCGAGACGCAACGCGACGCGCAGTTTTCAAAATAGAAATACAATTACAGACCTTATCTACTACACTAAAAGGTACACAATGCAGGGTTTACTACGTCGAGTTACGCAGCGCTGCGCTGCGCGGCGCAGCGCTGCGTAGCTCACTGAATCGTGTACCTTTTTGTATAGCAGATAAGGTCTGTAATTGTATTTCTATCTTGAAAACTGCGCGTCGCGTCGCGTCTCGGTGTGAACTGACCCTTAAGAGGTCATTGTACTCATCATTATGAACCACTTTTACTATGGGACCAAACCTGAAATCGCGAAAAAAAAAATCAGCTGTTCCCTACATTTTGACGAGTTATACGAACGTAAATGTAGGGAACAGCTGTTGTTTTTGAGATTGTTAATATAATAATGTTTGTATTGTTAATATGAGGTTGTTAATGTTTTACCAATAACCCTGTATATATTTAATCAGTTACTGTTTGTAATATGATTCCGCTTTTATTAATAAAGCGGTAAGTGTAACAGCTATTATATGACCCCCACGCTAGTACGGTCAGCAACAAAGGTCGCTTAACACAGCTTCTTTTACACATCATGTAAATTGATACAAAGTGATTTGATTATCTCCTTTTTAGCATTTCTTATAATACCTAAGAGTTAAGTGTTAACTTTACTTCTGTTCCGATTTCAATTAAATGTCTTGCGCAATAATTAAGATTTAGAAAACTGAAGTGTTAATCGACCTTTGATGCTGACTGTACTACCAACTTTAATAAAACTGTCGGCTAAAAGGTCCCAGCAACCAGCGAGGCAATTGCGTAACATACTATCAGTAGCAATGGGTTTCATTTTGACAGTTCAACAGCATTCATTGCGTTATTTACGTTGCTGTGCAAATACATTTTTCAAACACATGAAGCAATGGATTAGCAATATCTTTCAAATTGAGATTGATAGTGTGTTACGCAATTAGGGTGCAGGCCATTAAAAAAAACTGTCATTCTTTGACAGTTGTATTAAATACGAGAAGTAAGTTTATTTACTAAACTTTCCAGTCACAGCCTTGAGAACATTCAGCTAATTCCTTCACAGAAACGGCCAGCCCTTCCCAGATAGCAAAGTGCCAGACTACAACAACAAAAAGGCCATGGAAGAGTCGCTCAACAAGGAGTGGAACAAGAACGACCTCGCACAAGTTCAGGAGAAGTTCAGAGACGGGAATAACACCAACGGGCATGGAAACTTACAGAACGGGATCCTGCAGTATGCTGCCAGCGAAATTGCTAAAGGTAGGAAAGAGATAAAACAAAATCATACTCAAAGCATTTATTTTAACATAACGTCACTCCTGCATTCTCCAAACGGTTAGGCAGAGGTGCACATCAAGCTATCTGTCAAATTTCTTTAATTGATTTTCAACTTTATCTCTGAAGCATAAGGTTCAAAGTTGATTGGGAAAATTTGACAGTTTCGGGTAGCTTGATGTGCTGGTGTCTGTACCCACATTTCGCCAGTTATGTTTTTTTTAAGTCCCATGTAACAGGAGGAGCCTATTGACATCAACCGGGCACAAAACCAGACCGGGAAATCTTAGTTGGAAAAACCCAATAACACTTCACCCGACCCGGGACCTCATGCTCAGAACTTTTTTTTTTTTTTTTTGGTTAGCCTAGTTTGTGTCCCACTGCTGGGCAAAGGCCTCCCCTTTTTCCTTCCAAACCTCCCTGTCATGTGCGATCTCTGGCCATGTTGGCCCTGCAAATGTTTTTAGAACGATTGCTCAGCACTTAATTGATTTTTATTCAAAGGTGTAAAGGTGATGCTTATATTATTATTGGATGCAAGAGTTGATAAGTAGGTACGATAAAAATTGGTGCCGCGCCCTTGTTGTTACACCAACCAGTTATTTTAATTAAATGTTGAGTTACTTTTGCGAAATCAAAAACATAATTTTTACTTTTCATTCTCTAAAAGTTCGTTGTGATGTGACTAAAAGAGTGATGAATATACATGTTGATGGATGGAGAGGGAGAGGAAGGCCGAAGAAAAGATGGATGGATTGTGTGGGGAATGATATGAAAGAGAAGGGAGTTAATGATAGCGTGACGGTTGACAGGGGAGAATGGAAGAAGAAAACGTGTTGCGCCGACCCCAAGTAACATGGGATAAGGGCAGGAAGATGATGATTCTCTAAAAGTTCGTCTTTATGTTGTGCGTAGTGCGTAGGTGACATAAAGTCGCTTTTTACGCTCTAGTGCATAAAGTATTTTGTTTCTAATACTAAGATAATCAGTCCCAACAGCTACACGCACAATAAAATGTCGCAGAATAAAATCGTTATTTTATTTCATTTGCTTTAATTTATATCACTACCGTGATTTCTATCTTTAATTTAATAAAACCAGATAAAATAGTTGTTATTT
The DNA here is from genome assembly GCA_963082905.1 of Oligia fasciuncula. Taxonomy (NCBI): domain Eukaryota; kingdom Metazoa; phylum Arthropoda; class Insecta; order Lepidoptera; family Noctuidae; genus Oligia; species Oligia fasciuncula. The sequence continues at coordinate 4,633,415 of OY720395.1, read as the reverse complement.
ATTATTTAAAAACGCAAAGAAACGTTTTTATGACTTAGCAGTATGAAGTACCCAAGTCGAATGACACAAATGTTTAATACTAAAATAAAAAAAAACTTTGAAAAAGTTTCGTGGCAGGAATTAGCTATTCTCTTCTACAATTTTGAAACATTTTTGAACAGTGAAAATACTGTTATATACTTTATGCCTGTTTCATTTTGTCCCAATCGAAGTGAAAAGCAGAGTGTAATAAACGTAACATACATATAACATAAACGAGCCATATTACCCCTCGACTTAACTACTTACTATAACGTCGCGGGGTGAAATGGGCTTCTTTTATGCACTAGTTGTATAATCTACTACTTGGCTTGTTTATTGTCTGGTCAGATTAGGTCTTATCTCAAAAAAACTATATTTTAAAGACAACCTTGGGATGGATTAAAAGGAGAAGGGAGAGAAAAACTATTTATTTCAATCAATATTATCAATTTCAATTATACGCAAAATATGAGATAAGTAATCGAAAACTAATTTGATTATTAAATTCACGGGTAAAAGGGTATCTTTCATAATACAGTTATTAACATATTTATACAGCCTCGACATAGATTATGACGTCACCGTAATAAATATTTAATACTTCCGGATGCGATTGATAAAGTCGTGTATTAATTTATTCCCCGCGTGTTAGGTTACGTGCTCGCTCTTACATAATAACAGTAATTATTGTTTTGCTTAGAGATGTTCGTCACAGATGTTGCTCGGTAGGCATTTTTAGGGTTCCGTACCCAAAGGGTAAAAACGGGACCCTATTACTAAGACTTCGCTGTCTGTCCGTCTGTCCGTCCGTCTGTCTGTCACCAGAACTATATCTGTAACTCAACTGTATCTAAAACTGTATATATAAATGTATCTCAAGAACCGCGATAGCTAGACAGTTGAAATTTTCACAAATTATGTATATCTGTTGCCGTTATAACAACAAATACTAAAAACAAACGTTTTTTTTCGGTGTTGTTGCCTTGTGGTATGGAACCCTTCGTGTGCGAGTCCGACTCGCACTTGGCAGTTTTTAGAAACTGGTTTGGTCCTTTTGCGGTGGTAAAACACGAGGAAATCCCGTCCTATGGTTAACACGCAGTAAAGTTATTTATTGAGCATCTAATAATTCTACATGTCATCATCATCTGCCTAGCCTTTTCCTAGACTGGTTGTCAAACTTTCGGGCTCTGACTTTCCGTAATTACATGTATAGAATACAAAATAAATTTATTAACGTGATCATATTGGTTAGTTGAAAATATTATAACCAGAAACAGTCCAATTTAGGTATATGTCGTATGTGTATGTTAACCTCTCAAGCTCCGCTAATGAGACACAATTGATTTTCTACTGTATCGTATTACATTAGGAGGTCTGTGACCACCCGTTAACTGTCTTTAAAAGCCAAAAAATCGGAAACAGTTCAATTTTTTTTATTTAAAATATTAACCTTTTGACCGCTCCACGTCAAAAAATCAAAAACGTGCCCTAGGCGTCAAAGTCTGTCATGTGGCGTGCTGGGCACATTTTGGTTTGTCATTTATACATGACTGTGGCGGTCAAACAAAAAATCGGAAACAGTTCCAATTTTTTTTATTTAAAATATTAATATCACTGTGCTAAACTTCTCTGCTCTCAATTTTGGTTGACCTTCACAGATATTACAAATATAACCTTGCAGTAATCTAGATACTATGGATTACTCATTACAGAAATGTTCTTATCAATGAGATAACCCGTTTTCACGTGTTTCCTAATCGTGGTATACTCACACATTAAAGCTATTTGCAACATACATAGTGAAATGATAAAGGAGTATGCGTTTGCGTCGGACTGATAACAGTGATAACAGAGATCATAGGTAACGATGCATCCTGTTTGTGTCTCATGTGCTAATCATGTTTAGAATAAAGTCTTGTCTATGATATCATTGAAGACCTAGAATTTAATGATATTTACATTAGTCACAAACTCATTAGACAAGTTTGTGTTTTAGTTGCAAAAGTTTATTCTGTTTCTATGCCAATTTATTAGACAAAATATACTGGACGATTGTAGACGGTCAGACAGACAGTCGCTCCATGTAAAATACTGGTATTCAACTGCATCCGGTTAGACTGGAAGCCGACCCCAACATAGTTGGGAAAAGGCTAGGCAGATTGATCGACTGATACTGGACGATTGTCATTTATTTAATGTTTGTTTTTCTGAAAACATGCAAAGACAACGCGCGGAGCATGCGTAGTTCATACAAACGTAATACCAAAATAATTTGTAAATCGAACATATTCTTAATGTAGTGTGTATTTATTCCGATTGGATTACAGAATATCTAGATTCCCAAATATATATTTTGAATGGACACTGATTTAAAGACGAGTTATGAGAAAAATAAGTTTTCTATAAAAATTTGAAATTCCTCATATATTCTGTAATCCAATCGAAATAAATACACACTACCTTAAGAATATGTTTGAATTACAAATTATTTTGGTAAGTACTACGTTTGTATGAACTACGCATTAGCATGCGTAGTTCGCCGGGCCCCTTATGGAATGCATAAATCATCAACATCATATTTTATTTTTATTGGTTTCACTAACAATAAATTGTTTACACAGGTTCTATGCTAAGGGTAAGATGCGAAAGTGTATAATTATGCAACAGTGCAACAATCACTTACAGGCAAACTGTACAAAAAAAAAACTAGTTTTTTCTACTCACTTATCTAAAAGTGTAGACAATGAATATAACGATTGATATCGAATGATACAAGGACATGCAACAATATAAGATACTTATTATTCTTATTATATAATTTGAGATCAATTTAATTGTCAAAAAAAAAAAAACTGGCCAAGTGCGAGTCGGACTCGCATACGAAGGGTTCCGTACCACAAGGCAAAAACGCCGAAAAAAAACACGTTTGTTGTATGGGAGCCCCCCTTAAATATTTATTTTATTTTGTTTTTAGTATTTATTGTTATAGCGGCAACAGAAATACATAACTTGTGAAAATTTCAACTGTCTAGCTACCGCGGTTCTTGAGATACAGCCTGGTGACAGACAGACGGACGGACGGACAGCGAAGTTTTAGTAATAGGGTTCCGTTTGTACCCTTTGGGTACGGAACCCTAAAAACACAAATATTTTGATTCACATGTTAAGGAAAACATGTTTTCATCAACATTATCACGTTTATCGATAAATGTTCCTATCCGGTAAAAAAGGGAAGTAATATAACACGGTAGTATAAAATCTAAACTATACACACACGGCAATGGCTGAGTTACACAACCAACTTCCACGGCACACTGATAACGGTCCACAATACATAACACGAACTTTGAACGGTGATAAACTAATTAATTCTTGTATAATGAGTTTTCAAATCAAATCAAATGAAATCAATTTATTTGCGATAAGTGTTTTTCATTAAATATACTTAATTTTCCATGAATGTCTAGAAAATGTATCTAGAAGAAAGTTGTTGTTTATTGTTGTTGTTGATTAAGGGGCTGTGCACGAAATCGATTCATAATCAGCCTATATTGTTCCCACTGCTGGGACACAGGCCTCCTCTCTTCGAGAGGGGGCTTTAATCTACCACGCGGCCCCAGTGCGGGTTGGTAGATGTCACATATCTTCGAATTTTTGGTTCTAGGACATGCCGGTTTCCTTACGATGTTTTCCTTCACCGTTTTGAGAGCAGTGGTGATGAAATAATTTACACAAAGTAAAGTGCCTGTCTGGGTTCGAACCTACGACCTACAACTCGTAAGTCGTGGCCGTTACCATTGGGCCACCACTGCTCCGAAACCAAAACGATTGATTTGATCTATTTTGTTCATTGGTTGTGAGAAAGGGAAGAAGAATTTAAACTTAATCATTTGTGATTAGAAAAATCTAGATTTTTAATTATATTAAGTATTCATAGAAAATCACTAATATTCGCAACAAGTTTACCATTCCAAAATGACGCGCGACTAATGTTTGATCATCTTTTTACTAGAAACTATTTTTGAATTTGAATAAGTATTAAAAAATATCATCGGCATCTTAAAAAAAAACATGTTGAAAAGGCCTGTTTTTGAGAAAAACCCAATTTATTTAGTGTTGACACAGAACGTCTTTTACTTAGATTCACACTCAACTCTATCAGCCGTTATCTGACCACCACCATCCATCATCATCCTTCCTGTAAAAATGCCATAAAGGCTCCCGCAGACAGGTGCGACGCAACCCTAGAACACAACAACAATTTATATGAAAACTCAATAGAAATAAATTGTTCTACTAGTCGCGTCGCGTTGTCACGTCGCGTCTACCTGCGGGGAGCCTTATGACGTCACTTTATTTATTGCTTTTATTTCGCGTTTTATAATTTATAAAGGCGAAGGCTAAAGTCACGTGAAGCGAGGAAGAAACTTGCCTCATCAAAATATTTATATTAATGGCTTTCGTATTAGAGACAAAACCGGTTAATAATATAAAATCACCTTTAATCTATCAACAGTATCATGTATCATGTAGGTATAGTTTAGTAATATAATAAGGTTATTATGAGCTAAATACATATTTTATTACTTAGGTATAATATTACTAGTTTCTGCCCGCGACTTCGTCCGCGTGAAATTTCTTGTTCCCCTGTCCCACCCCGTCGTATTTTCATCTTGGATATTTGTATAAAAACAAGTGCGAGTCGGACTCGTACACGAAGGGTTCCATACTACAAGGCATAAATCGCCGAAAAAAACGTTTTTTTTATACCACTTTAAATTATAACTTTATTTTTATAAAGTACTATCTGTTCCCCGCGGTGCCACACGCTGCGCGGCTCCTAAGGGTCGTAGCATGATGTTATATAGCCTACAGCCTTCCTCGATAAATGGACTATCCAACACAAAAAAAAAAATTCAATTCGAACCCGCAGCTCCTGAGATTAGCGCGTTCAAACAAACAAACTCTTCAGCTCTATAATATTAGTATATATTTATCGATAACGATAAATCATCTGTGAAAATTTCAACTGTCTAGCTATCACGGTTCATGAGATACAGCCTGGTGAAAGACGGACAGTTGAGTCTTAGTAATAGGGTCCTGTTTTTACCGTTTGAGTAGGGAACCCTAAAAATGGTGAAATATAAAATACACACACAAAAAGTGGCGGGCAACAGTTAATTTTATTATGTAGTTTTGTAATTTAATACTGTTATTATCAGCAAAATTATTTATAATGCTGTCAGGGGACGATTTACGGAAATTGTGCTTATGTATGCGTGACGAATTGCCGTTGTTATGTATTAGATATCTCCATATTAGTCATTGCGTGCTATGTAGGTAATTTTATTTTGTTAAAATTATGCGAAAACAATTGTATCGTTGTTTATGTAGCGGGCTAAAAAATAAATCACAGTAAAAGTGTTTTTATGGTACAACCGTTAAAGCTGCTAAATAATTTATTTTATTGCCATAACAACAGGTTACAGAAAAATTTCAGACCCTGGCTCCAAAGCTAGGTTACCTGTATTTCAGGAGCCAAAAACAACAACTGTGCTTGGCAGGTTTGTAGAGGTATGAGGAACAGGGTGTAAAGTTCACTCATACTCTATGAAAAGGGAGGATCCTCCAGCCAGACGGGTGTTGTGTCTGGCGGGCAACTGCCCAATGATTCATGTCGGACCGTTGTATCTATGCTAGTTGCGCGGTAAACTCTGCTTGCGAGATGCAGGATTTTGCGTGACGTCAGTAGGTATGACGCGTTGTTCTCATGTGGCGTTGTAGATACCGCTACAGGTTTATTATACTCCAATGATCTTTGGTCCTCGTTGGTCGCAAGAGCTAGAGCAACAGGTTCTGGGTTCGATTCCCATGTGGAGCTAGTATTATTGGATTTTTCCATCTGGAATTTCTCAGCAGGAGCCTGGAGCCTGGATTTGTGCCGAGTTGATGGCAATAGGCTCGCCCCCTATTACATGGGACTTAAACATTACTGGTGAAATGTAGGTGTACTATAGGTACAGCTCTGCCTGACCCTTTGGGTAATATATGCGTGATCTTAGGATATGTGACCTTTAAAATATTGTAATTTGGTGACCTTTACAATATTGTAACCAAACATTTTAATAATTCTCCTACTGACGCACTCAGGTAAAAATTTTGACTTGTTTGACTTTTTTTTTGCTTCAACACGTACCTACTTTTTTTTTGCGCCGCGTTACGGACTTTGTTCTTACTTTATTATCCTTTATTAAATGGCTGAATCGTGTTAATACATTAATACATCTATTTAATATATGCTGTGCTGTATCCACGTGATATCATCATGGGTCTCGTGCCTTGACATTTGACCCTACCGTGATGTCTCCGTAACTGAACGAAGGCTGTTCAGTGTTCACAATTTCCTCATTCTTTTTTCTTTTCATTAAATGGCGTTCAATTGTATGACTGCCAGTAATTGGGACTGATTCGCTGAACTTTACCTTGTCGTCGAAACAGGATATTTTAATTATGATAAGGCCTTTATTGATAAGGCGCTTATTTCAGTAGGTAACAGGAAATAAACGTTTAATAGCAATTAATTAAACGTTTATTTCCTGTTACCTACTGCAATAAGCGTAAAAACATTTTTTAACTATGATTTCTGTTTAAATCTTCGTAAACGTGGAAGATGGACGATGTAATACTAAAACGAAAATGTCGAAATTGCAATTTATGTCCTAAGTTGACTTTAAAGTAATTGCTCCTTTCGTTCACAAAATGTATGAGTTACCTAATGGCATAATCATACTGTTGGTCGCATAGGTACATTTCTAGCGGAACATTAATGAGCATTTAAAATTTGCTAAACGTGGCGTCTTGGGTTCGATCCCCGAGTCAGGCAAAGTGATATTAGATTATATCATCAATAATTTCTTAGTAACAGCCCGGAGTCGACATTAGTGCCCGGTTAATGGAAGCTCGTCCCCCTATAACATCAGACTAATCATTATTGTCGAAATATCGGTGTACGATATACTTCTGCTTATCCCTGAGTAGCCCTAGGGCGTTGTGTTTTGTTACTTATTAAATCATCACATTTCTAACCTCCAAACTCTTGTCTCCAGGTGATCCGCTGGTAGTCCAAATGGACACAGAGAAGCAGGACAATGTAGAAGTCGCCTTACTGGGAGGTGAGGCTTCTCCCAGACGGTATGCCACGTCAGAGCTCACACAGTTCTGGGTCGTACTGAAAAGGACACTCTTGTTCAGCAGAAGAGATTGGGTAAGTGTACTGAGTACCGCACTGTACTAAATACCACTGGATTGTGTAATTCTATGATTATCTATACTAATATTATAAAGCTGCAGAGTTTGTTTGTTTGTTTGTTTGAACGCGCTAATCTCTGGAACTACTGGTCCGATTTGAATGATTATTTTAGTGTTGGGTAGTCCATTTATCGAGGAAGGCTATATTTTTTTTCTTCAAAATTAGGGATCCGTAATAAAATTGCTATTTTGTAACACAAGGTGTAAAATCGAAAACCTATTTTTGCGTGCGCTGCAAAAACTATTGACAATAGAACAAAATAATGTACTACGGGTTTGTAGAGCCCATTAAGACCTACAAAAAAGTCCGCGAGAACATATATCTAGCTATCATGGTTTAATCACAATAACCGATTTTGTGTTCAAAATAATTATTAAATCGTCTGAAGAAAAAAAAACTACGTTAAATATGTATCGTAATATTAATCTTTATCGAAATTAAGCATTATGTTATCAAGAGTATTTATGAAGAAGTAAAATACTTTTTGTTTCATCACAATCGGATATTTCGTTTAAAAGTTATCACGTGTGTAAGATGTTAAGAGTTGGTACCTATTAAGGAGTTATGGGCCATAGAGTTTTTTATCTATACTAATAATAAAGCTGAAGAGTTTGTTTGTTTGAATGCGATAATCTCTTTAACTACCGGTCAGATTTAAATTCTTTTTGCATTTGATAGCCCAAATCTTGAGGAAGGCTATAGGCTATTTAACATCACGCTATGACCCTTAGGAGCCGAGCAAAAAGAAAAAATACTCAGAGTGAACGGTAAGCGAATACGAAGTGTTGCGACGCGACGGGGTGGGGTACAAGAAATTTCACGCGGACGAAGTCGCGGGCAGAAGCTAGTTTTCTATAAAACAAGTGAATTTTCCCCTTTCCAATGTTATCTCTTAATTTTCGTATGCTGCCACATAAATGGGTTTAGAAAACAAAAAATAGCAGTACATATACATACCCCCTTCTTTCTAAAATAATAGAATAGAATACTCTAGAATACTCTGTATTGTATACACCATAAATACATTACAGACATAAAAATATAGAAACTGTACAAATGGTGACACAATGGGCGGTCTTATCGCTAAGAGGGATCTTTTAAAGATAAATAGATAATAATAATAATAGATCTTAATAATAAACGTTGTATAGCGTCTGTAAAATTAATTACATAACGCTTTGTCTTCTTCTTTCGAAGTAAAATTACTGACGACTGAAAGAAAGAAATCGGTGTGTAATTCATCTAATATAATACGTTTATTAGTAAGGGGGTTAGGATATAGTGATTCATCGCGTTCGCTTTAAGCCGTCTCCTGCGTAAGTGTTTTTGAAACATTACACAAAAACATCAAAACAAAGCGGCGCGGCCATACACATTTTTGAAAACACGATGTTTTTTGTTTTCTGAGCTGCATGGAAAACATTTCCCGCGCGGGTGAAGAGAGGAAGGGGTTGTTGTTCAACCGCCACGCGCACCGCGCACATCTTGTTTTTAGCATTTTGAAAGCTTAATTCCAACTGACACAGGTTTTGAGGTTATATTGTGACTAGTTGACACTAATCTAAAAATATTTTAATACGCAGGATACAAGTTGTGTATGAAAACAAATGTTTGCCTATGTAAGGTTTTATGTGTAATGTTTCAAAAAAACACGGCTTTACGTTTACGTACAGACCTTTGACATTTGGACAGAGTCGGCCGTCACAGATAGAAACAAATGACGAACTTCCAATGTCATACATGTCTATTGCGATATACATCTGAAGGCTAAATTCTCGTAATTTAAAACGTTCAAAATCTAGTCGCAGTCTCATCTCGGCGACAAACAAATGTCAAAAACTTGTCAAAAATGTAGGGCAACCAGAAGATATTTTTGACAGATAATTACGAGAATTGCCCCTCTGATTGTCATGGCTCATCATAATATGTGTACGGAGTTAACTACTACAACCCGTACATTTATGGTCCTTCGAGCCGGATATGTCTTCCAGTTGCTTTATTAGACTGACTGGTGATATCAAGTGCACGTCCATGTGTCCACTGTAGATATTAGTGAGAGTGTTCAGGAGCAAATTTTGTATTTCCTTAAGATTTCGTAATAGTAGCGAAGCAACGGCGGGAACACGGCATAGTAACCTACCCAACCTGGGGGTTCGGCATATTTTAAAACAGAGCGTTTTTAAACGAACGACGCCGTTTGTAAAACGCGAAATCATACAAATTGCCTGCGATAGATATACAGGGTTAAATTAAATTAGCTAGAGAAACCCCTCAGACGTGATGGGTATCGATATTTTAACATGATCGAACAAAAAATATATTATTTTAATGAGTTTTTTTTGGCAGGCACTGATTAATTTGACAGGACTATAAAATTTATCTTCTGTCCTTTTCTTAATGAAATGAAAGAAAAAGATGCACTGAAGTTGATGACTGTAGTTTAGTTTGTGAACAACAGGATCAGCACCAATGCCTTGCAAATAGGAGCTAATATTGTATGAATAAATTAAAAGATTATTTTAGACAATGCTAGACTTGCTAGGATTTTTGACTATCATTTGTTTCACACAACAATGAATTATTTCTTCTTCCATTGTTACAACCATACCTACACAGTAAATATTTAAATATTTATTGTCAATTTACATATAATATGTCTAGAACCGTTAGATTTTTTTGGACAAAGCGCTAGCTTTAAAATAACTTGTCAGAAATCATAAATATACATTCTTGGGCCATTGACCGTAGTTTTGAACAAGTTAAAAGTAACGGTGTATACAACATTATTTTTTATGCGAAACCCGAAACAAATGTCTAGTATTTTTATGTAAAGAAGCTATGCACAAAATTTCAAAACTGTATCATGAAAAATCATGAGCGCAAGACGCGAGCGGCGCGAATGAGCATGTTTTTGTACTTAACAAGCTTATAACTTTGTGATTTTTCAAGATACAGTTTAAAAATTTTGTACATAGATTCTTTACATAAAAATACTAGACACGTGTTTCGGGTTTCGCATATACTAAAAATAATGTTGTAAAGCAATAGCCAATATTGTTAAACTTTTTTATGTATTTTTTGATGATTCGGGGCTTTTGGCTACTTCGATTATTTGATGTGTCTTATTTGTGCACAATAAACAACTTTTCTTTGTCTTCTCTTTTTAACTGCAAAAGAATCTATAATTTTATATTTACTAACATACACCTTTTCTCCCACAGACTCTCATGTACCTCCGTCTCTTCGCTCACATCCTAGTCGGCTTCCTCATCGGTGCACTCTACTACGACATCGGCAACGACGGCTCCAAAGTACTCTCCAATCTCGGCTTCCTGTTCTTCAACATGCTGTTCCTAATGTATACCTCGATGACCATCACTATTCTTAGTTGTAAGTATCAAAAAGTTTTGTCACGTTAAAACAGCCAGCTCGGACTCGCTAATGTAAATATATTCGATTTGATTTTTGAATCGAAAATACAACTATCCTTTACCTTGCATTCTGGTTTGCTGAGCACAATCTTCTTCTTAGCGTGTCGATAGCAATCTAAATGGATTCGGCCCAGAATTCGGCTACTTGTTCGGCGCCATCATAAGCACAATAAAACAATCGTTCGAATGAACGTTACGTTTGCTTCGCGCGTTCGTGTTAGGCCTTCAGATTTGATTTGATTGAAGAAGCATGTAAGGAACGTAGCGTTCTGTTATTTCTGACCCTCATGCGAGAAAGGCGTAGGATTAAACATGTAATACATGCTTGGACTCGGAGTTCAAACTGCAAATAGTTTATTGAACCAGCAGGTAGTGACTGATACCTTCTTGCCTTCGTTGTATGAGATGAGGTCTTTGCCCTGGTCAATATGTCAGTTTTAATACTTTGTAGAGGGTAACAGTAGTGACAATAAATGGGGTTTTTTTTTATTACAAACTAGCTCACTTGGCGAACTTCGTACCGCCATATCGAAATCAATCAATCCCTTCTCGAGATATCATCAAAAAAGTCAATACAAAATGTATGAGAAAATGAATTATTTTTCCGTGATTTTTTTCCCATGTTTTAATAGTTATTGTGCTATTCGGGGCGGAGACAAATCCAACCAATCAAATATCATAAAAATAGCTCCAGTCGTTTTTGAGTTATAAATGGTGTAACTAACCAAACTTTGTTTTATTTTTATATAATAAATAGATAATAAAATGAGTTCTAGACTTGCCCTGCAGAAGGAAAAAGAGCATTACTTTTCCTTCTCAAGAGAAATTCCAAAACTATTTACCTGTAATATCTTACAAAGTGATGTACCTACCTACTGTTTAAGGATAAAAGAAATGGTAAGGCTGCGTTTCCACCAGAGATGTGCGAGGATGCGCAGCGAGGGATGTTTGTGAAACCAACCAATAACATCGCTTCATTTTCATAGCTTGAACTAAGTTAGCGTTGTTATTGGTTAGTTTCACACACATTCCTCGCTACGCATCCTCGCTCATTTCTGGTGGAAACGCAGCCTAAAGGTGGGTATGGCAAGCCGAACAGGTTTTATTTCTTCCACCGAATTGAGAATTAATACTCGAATCATTTCCTCATGTTATAAAGTAACGTCACAAACCACTGTGAAGGTCGTGGACAGATCCAGTTTTTGTATTAAAAAATACGTACAAAAACGACATGAAAAATTTGTCTTTTAATCCAGCTAAGGGGCATACAATTTTGAACTCTAAAGCTTTAAGAATAACATTGAAATTTCCTTTAACTTTTTCCTCTAAATCTAGTTATTTATTAGTGATTAATTGGTTTAATAATTAATGTTTGTGTTTTCCAGTTCCCCTTGAGATGCCTGTGCTGATAAAAGAACACTTCAATAGATGGTACTCGCTTCGGTCCTACTATTTGGCGATCACCGTGTCTGATATACCTTTCCAGGTAATTTGTGGTTCATATTTTCTAGGAAAATGGCTGTTGTAGTGTTATTTATATGTAAATAGAGGCAATTCCTGGATTTTTAAGAAACCAAGAAATACCTCTGATTTACCTAAATGTTTGACACGTTTTTGACATTAATTGAAGCTGATCAGGGGGCCTAAAAAGGTCACTTTGGCAGAATGGCGAAGACGGTCCGTATTTTTCTTTTTTTCGCTGCACTACGTAGATATCAAAGAGACTTGGATTGGATTGGTATTTTAGCACAGAAAAAAAAAAACTGAAAACACCTTCACCAATGGGATTTGATACGAGTAACTTAACAGTTAATTGTCAATTATTATTCATAATGTTATCCTTTTATGATTCTGCCAAAGTGGCCTTTTTAGGCCCCCAGATTTTTTAGAACCCAACAGCAGCCTTATCTCAAGGAAAATAAAGATCAATTTGCTTTTGACAATGATCAATAAATCAATGGATAAAGAAGTGTGAACTTACATTATATTGTAAGTTCTTTGACTGTAGTTATCTTAGAACCCAAGTCAACGAACTTGACTTTCCCTTGTTTTTCGAAATGAATGAACCGATTTTAATGAAACTTCATACGCGGCAGGATACAAAAGTCTTAAAAGTTACCGAACATTTTTGAAAAATAGTGTTACAGCCAAATTAGACCGATTATAAAGGACCATGGGCACTTTTGAATGAACACTGGGCCCACTTTTCAAAGTTGTGCAACAGTGATGAAACCTATGTCATATGAAAGCTCTTATTTCATTCTATGGCAGCTAAGTTCAAATCCAGCGCGAAAACGGTTTTTTATGCGTTTTTTAAAAATGTTCAACATTGTGCAACAGTGATGAAACCTATGCCATATGAAAGCTCTTAAAGTGTTCTTTATTTCATTATATGGCAGCTAAGTTCAAATCCAGCGCGAATTTTTTTTTTTTTTTTTTTAAATGTTCAACATTTTTCAACAGTGATGAATTATATGTCATATGAAAGCTCTTAAAGTGTACTTTATTTCATTCTATGGCAGCTAAGTTCAAATTCAGCGCGAAAATGATTTTCTTGCGTTTTTTTTTAAATTTCAACATTTTTAGTGTATTTTTAGTAGAACAAGAGCTATTTATAATCCTAGCTACTGACTGACAGCTAATTATAATTTAATATCAAAATAAAACAGATTTAAAAAAACGCATAAAAAAACGTTTTTGCGCTGGATTTGAACTTAGCTGCCATATAATGAAATAAAGTACACTTTAGGAGCTTTCATATGGCATATAATTTATCACTGTTGAACAATGTTGAAAAAGTGGGCCCAATATTACGCATGGTCCTTTTCCATAGAAACAGAGATTTCCAGTTATCTTTTATTAAATAAGAAACTTCGAAAATGTTCTTCAGTAACTTTTTAGTTTTGACTTTTTAGTTGAAGTTTCATTAAAATTGGTTCATTTATTTAGAAAAACAAGGTTTGAAAGTTTATGAAATGTCGTAAGGCGTAAACGCTCTTAAACGCAAGGAACTTCTTATTTTATTAGACTTGCGTCTTTAATTTATTGTCTTCATTGATAACCAGAAATAACCGAATGTTAATACTATCTAATAAATTGAACTTTAATAATTTTATATTAAATTTTAATTTAAGTAATTCAAATTTATGGTAATCAATTTAGCTTTTATAATTTATTTTTTACCTATAAATGTTAGTAAAGCCGATAACGACGTTAATTTTGGCTTTTTGTTTTCACTCGGAAGAGTCTGAACACAAAATGAATCAAAAGTGAAAAATCTAAATAGTGAGCCGATCCAACAATGTTAAAATTCGGCACTTGGGGAGGGTAGTGAAAAATGCTGATTTTTCACTCCGCTACCGAATGATCGAAAAATGAAATGAAAGGAGAATGTTCATTCGTATGTAATTTTGTCGGTTTCCTGTGAACGTGGACTTTTCTCGGGAGAAGGGATATTTGTGTTTATAAAACATGAATATCCCTTATTTATGTATCACTAGCTGCGCCCCGCGGTTTTACACGCGTAAATGTCGATCCCGTGGGAATATCGGGATAAAAAGTAGCCTATATGTTAATTCAGGGTGTCGGCTACCTCCATACAAAATTTTATCAAAATTAGTCTAGCCGTTTGAGCGTGAAGAAGTAACAAACATATAAACACACACACACACCCCCACACACTCACAAACTTTCGCCTTTATAATATTAGTGTGATAAACATAAACATAAACTTCTCTTGAGAGAAGTCAAAGTTTACTTACTGATTACTATGATACTGATATTTGAGATTTATCATTTTGCCAATATTTATTAAAACCATCAATCATCTCTTCCCAGGCTATATTCTGCATAATCTACGTGGTGATAGTGTACCTGCTGACGTCACAGCCGCCCGTCTGGTTCCGGTTCGCGATGTTCCTCTCATCTTGTCTGCTCATCTCCTTCGTGGCACAGAGCGTCGGTCTCGTTGTTGGTGCTGCTATGAATGTTCAGGTATGTAAATACTTATTTGTAACTGGAGTATCTATTCCGTAAGGTGTTTTACGTAAGGAAACAAAAGGCATGGGAAGTTACAAACTACTTCTTACAAAAAAAAAAAAAGACTTGAGAAATATTTGACTCCTTAGACAAAGTGAGTGATGAGGGGTTTTTAGAGTCGTAATCAAACTTTTATATTCTCAAATCTTTCACCGGCCGCCAACCTATTAATCACTCACAATGTACTGATAACGTTTTTTTCTTCAACAGAACGGTGTGTTCCTGGCCCCTGTAATGTCAGTACCATTCCTGCTGTTCAGCGGTTTCTTCGTATCATTCAACGCGATACCGGTGTACTTAAGATGGATCACATACCTGTCGTACATCAGATATGGATTCGAGGGCACCGCGCTCGCTACTTACTCCTTTGACAGGCCCAAGTTGAAGTGCCACCAGGTAAGAAACGCTAATAGTTTTGTTTTAATACTTTCTTAATCGTATTACCCAGGAACTGGGTTGTGGAGGTCAGATAGGCAGACGCTCCATGTAAAATAGTCCAGTTTTACCTATTTTATATTTTATTTTATTTATTTATGCTCGGCTGCATCCGGTAAAACTGGAAGTCGACCCTATCATAGTTTGGAAAAGGCTAGGCAGATGATGATATTGATGACTTCTTACTTATTAAATTACACATTCACAACAGATTTGGATGAAAATTGGCACATAGATAGACCATTTCCTGGATTAACACATAGGATACTTTTTATACCGATATTCCCACGGGATCGAAACTTCCGCGGGTGAAACCGCGGGGTGCTGCTAGTCCTAAAATAACACTCCACTGCTCCTCAGCCACTATGGCTCCACTACCAGTGTACTAATATTATTTTCCATTTCCAGACTTACTGCCACTTCAAGAACCCAGAGACCACCCTAGAAGAGCTGGACATGTTGAACGCAGACTTCACCTTGGACATCGCAGCCCTATGCCTTATCTTCGTGGTCCTACGTATATCTGCGTTCCTCTTCTTACGCTGGAAGCTCAAAGCCACCAGATAAGCAAAAATAAACCTTACGTTAACTCTAAGTAGGGTAGATAATCAAACGACAAGCTATTTTAAGTTAGGGTTGTCACTTTGTCACAGGACACAAAATTGTATAGATCTATTATTCGTATTGACTTATTATGGTGCAGGTTGAGTTTATAATGGAATTTTAAAGCGACAGATGTTTTATGCCAAAGGTCCTAATAATTCCTTAATTAGGAATTGGAGTAACAAAACTAATTATTTCTTTTAAAATTCGCTAATGTAACTCTATCACCTGTTTTCATAATTGATATTTAAGACAAAGTTACAATCGCTGTAGGTAGTTATGATTACGCAGTTAATGTGATAAAGAGATGTTCTATACTATAATAATTAAAACTCAAACGGGACTGTACATTTCGAATATGTTATGAGAAAATGGATTCTCGGTTCCGTGTCAAATAGAGGTCTAACTTGTAAACAAACGTCCTGTAATCATGTTTCATAAAAAAACAATATAATTAAAATTCATACATAATGAAATATAATAACAAAGAAAAGTCCTTGTGTGCTCTCGAAAAATCATTCATTCAATTAATTATTGTAATTTTATATTCATGACAATCTTTTCGTGAGGACTTATTATATTGAACACATTTCATTCATTTAAAAGTTTAATTTCTTTACAGATTTTTAATTATGAGCAAAAGAACGCTACTGAATGTGATAGTTACGTGTGATATGCTGGAAAATGTTCACAAAATTATAGAAATTACAGCATTTTTATACAAACATTTATTATATAAAATAAAAACTGTTTTTCTTTACACGGTGGCCTTATTTTCTTAATTCTATACAGATTTAAAATATCTATCTATAGATTTTATAACTTTCTATACAATAGTAAGATCTGAAACCATCCGGTGCAAGAAACTAATGAAATAAAATCGTTACAAAATATTCTATTTCTTTAATTATTTGATAAATTTGCTCATTAGCTATTCATATATCTTGCCTTACGGGCTTGCCGTTAAATTAATATCAAAGATAGACGTAATTTTAGCCTATATGGCAATGGTGATTTCGATTTGTTAATTATACTTACAATTTATGAAGACTGCTGTTTAATTCAGAAATATTTCTGAATCATTAAAATAATGCTAACATGATTTTCTTCACTATTTTTTTTTCAATTTTTCAAAATGAATTCTTATTTATTTGAGTGTCTACTTTTATACTAGTCGACCAAGTTTGTTAAACAACTGTCTGCTCATATTTGATGGATTTGAAAGGTACCAACTATGTCAGAGTACACTTGAACTATGAACATCGCCCTTCATGCTCTAGAATAAAGGCGCTGACAAATGACAAATTGTTACAATGTGCAATATGGCCGAACAATCATGGCCGGTCCGAACTTCGCACAGAAGGCTGCGCAATAAAATTTTTTAGGAACCAACTGATGACATGAGGCGAGTCCTCATGTTCAGTGAACATACGCGAATATTCGGAGAGCCTATGTTCGGATCGGCCAAGATTCATCGACCGTATTATATGAGCGGTTGACTGTACTAAGACGAACATATCACCCATTTTGTTGAATTACCTTGGTCAGCTAGAAACTTCAGAGATTTCTAAATTACCGTTGCCATTAGTAAATAGTTTTACGTTACGCATTCAGGGATCATGGTAATATTCATTGTACTTAGTGATGTAATTATTTAGATAAATATTGTGGTCCAATTTATTATTGATATGGTTAGATGTAATGGTTATAGAATGTATGATGTTTTGTACCTATATATTTTTTAAATAAATGGTTTATAATAATAATAATAATTTTATTTCGGACAACTATAAGATCCATAATTTGTTAGCAACAGTTTTACACTTAGAATAATATTGTTAGTAACTTAAACTAAAGACGAATGACTGCGAAGATTACCCAACAATTAGACACCCAGAAACAAGACTTCGCACAAATTGCCTTATTATGGCGGAGGCAGTATCTGTCGCCGCAGCCTTCTTTATGAAATACTAGCTACGCCCCGCGGTGTCACCCGCGTAAATGTCGATCCCGTGGGAATATCGGGATAAAAAGTAGCCTATAATGTTAATCCAGGGTGTCAGCTACCTCCATACAAAATTTTATCAAAATTGGTTTAGCCGTTTGAGCGTGAAGAAGTAACAAACATATAAACACACTCACAAACTTTCGCCTTTATAATATTAGTGTGATATTAGTGTGATAATTTATTTTCTAAATTGGACATTGTTAATTTCTTTGATTACCTAGTTTTGCTAACCAACCTTCCCTGTTGTAAAAGATTACATACATACGTAAATAAACTCACTCCTTCCCAGGAGGGTACTCTGGCTGGGCCACCATCAGGGATTTTAATATTGATAACACAAAAAATTAGTCGCTAATTAGTCGAACCTTGTCGCCAAATATCAGAATTTGTCGGTCACTGGTTCAAAAGATATAAGGGTTTATAGGTGGCCGATCTGGAGAGAGTCTCCCTTGAGATTCTATGTCAACAAAAAAAATATATTTTGGGTTGCATGCCATAAAATATGTGATTGCATGATATAGATAAATAAAATAAATGTTGTAAATAAGTATTCATTTTTTGATTGCACATAAAAACTTCTAAATTACAGTTTGGATTGCATGCCAACTGAATTGTATTTTTGATTGCCCACCAGCTATCAAATTGTACCTTGCATAAATTACCGTACAGCTAAACACATTGTTGCAGTTGCTAAATGCAAAAACTCAGTCTCTTCGAAAGAACAATTTTACACAAGGCCGAGCCATTCAACTGTGTACTTAGTAACAGCTATCTATTATCGGTTAGCCTCAATCAGATGCGCTTGCGTTCGTATCCGGGATGTTATGCTATCGCAGTACCAAAGCACTCAGCCGAGGAAACATTGGCACATACCTATTGAAACTTTGTAAGAGTTGCTGTTCAACCATGTGTGACCTGTTCCATCGTGATCATCATTTGCGATTGGCTTGTAGCTAGGCTGTTTCTTTCATCATTTTTGATGGGAGGTGTAAGAGGAAGGAAATAATTTTTAACCGACTTCAAAAAGGAGGAGGTTCTCAATTCGACTGTATGTTTTTGGTGTATGTTTGTTACGCGATATCCCCGGCAATTGTAAATCGATTCAAAAGTTCTTTTTTTAATGGATAGGGTAGGCCTCCCCAGGGGTGATCCCATATAAATTTTATTAACTTTGCTTGGGTAGTTTTTTAGAACGGCTTCAATACGTAGTACGTAGGAATTTTTGCCACTTAGTTTAAATTGATGATGTTATAATGGCGCCGATTCCCTTGTTCACAAACTAAACTAAATTTAAGTTCAGTGCATCTTTTTCTTTCTATTTCATTAAGAAAAGGACAGAAGATACTTAAATATTAGCTTAGTCCTGTCAAATTAAGATACTCCATAGACAACTTTAGACGAGATTAAAAAAATTGGCTACTAAAAATACGTTAATTTGGTTTAGGCGCATTAGGGCTAATTCTCATTTTGGCCACTTCTCATTTTGGCTACTTCTGATTAGGGCTACTTCTCACTTGGGCCACTTCTTACTTGGGCTACTTCTCACTTGGGCTACTTCTCGTTAGGGCTAATACTCATTAGGGCTACTTCTCAAAATTTGGGAATGTTTATTGAAATAAGTACTGTCTTTATGTATATAAACATGTTTATTCATTCATAAGAGATCAATTACATTATTTTAAGAATAAGTCAACATTAATTGAACCAATGTAATAGGTAAGTATACAATATTATAAGTATTACTTCTTGTAATTACTTTAGGTCTGGTTTGAAATTAACATTTATTTATTTACTAGCTGACCAATTAATATTGTTTGTTGAATATTGTGTGGATTTATGTTGATTTTATTGAAATTAAAGTGAAAGAAGTGACACCTAGTAACGTTTACCTATCCTTTAACTATTGATTTGTGTATGTTATCTATACATATAATAAATATGTAGACAAGGCGTTTCTGTACATTGAAAATATATTTAAAAAAAATGGTTTTTTGAATTTTTGTCTATTTGGATGTGAGAAATTTATTTGAACACGTTCAACGTAAAAAGTACCAAACCAATATGGTTCATTTTTATACTCAAATATAGAGTGTAGAACTCGGAGTAGTGATTAGTCTTTGTTTCATCGCAATCGCTTCAGTCTATCAAAAGATATATTCAATTTAAAGCATTCTATAACAACTTTTTATTGCAATAAGTGGAAACACGTAACGACATCTATTGGCGCGATATAGTACTAACAAAAACATAATTGTGATCTTTAAAATATTAATAAGTGTATTATTAACTCTGATACCTAAGTCTGTGTTATTTAAAAAAGTAATGATAATGATTATAATCTATAAATATAAAAGAAAGAACTCAAGAACGGCTAAACCGATTTGGTTGAAAATTGGTGGGGAGGTAGCTTAGAACCAGGAGATACTACTTTTTATCCGGTTTTAGACGGACATAGTATTTAATATTTTTATTATTTACTTATGGGAGTAGGGTAGGAGTATTGTGGGAGTAGGTTAGGAGTAGGGTAGGAGTTGGGTATGAGTAGTGTAGGAGTAGTGTAGGAGTAGAGTAGGAGTAGGGTAGGGTAAGGGTAGGACACCACGCGAACGAAGTAGCGCCGGGCAGCTAGAAATAAATTATATGGCAAAACAACGTTTGCCGGGTCAGCTAGTAAATAAATAAATGTTAATTTCAAACCAGACCTAAAGTAATTACAAGAAGTAATACTTATAATATTGTATACTTACCTATTACATTGGTTCAATTAATGTTGATTTATTCTTAAAATTATGTAATTGATCTCTTATGAATGAATAAACATGTTTATTCATTCATAAAGACAGTACTTATTTAAATAAACATTCCCAAATATTGAGAAGTAGCCCTAATGAGTAATATCCCTAATGAGAAGTAGCCCAAGTGAGAAGTAGCCCAAGTGAGAAGTAGCCCAAGTAAGAAGTAGCCCAAGTGAGAAGTAGCCCTAATCAGAAGTAGCCAAAATGAGAAGTGGCCATAATGAGAAGTAGTCCATTAGCGAGTCGGTTGCCAAAATGAGAATTAGCCCTAATGCGCCTAAACCGTCAATTTACGCCAGGCGCTGACTAATTTGACAGGATTAAACTAATATTTATCTTCTGTCCTTG
Source organism: Oligia fasciuncula (assembly GCA_963082905.1). Taxonomy (NCBI): domain Eukaryota; kingdom Metazoa; phylum Arthropoda; class Insecta; order Lepidoptera; family Noctuidae; genus Oligia; species Oligia fasciuncula. Next base: position 4,612,424 of record OY720395.1, on the reverse strand, counting down.
TCTATATGAAGTAGAAAGAAAAAGATGCCTGAACTTAAATTTATTTTAGTTTGTGAACAACAGAATCGGCGTCATTGACTTCCTGTCACTAATTTTTACATAGCAAGTAGTGTTAAGTATATGAATTTGGGGTAAGTACAACTTAAAAGTGAAAAATAAAAATCATCATCTGCCTAGCCTTTTCCCAACTATGTTGGGGTCGGCTTCCAGTCTTACCAGATGCAGCTGAATACCAGTGAAAGTGAAAAATAAAAATAATAACTAAAAAAAAAAAACAACCGGCTTCCAAATGAGACACTACAAAGTGAAAAATAACTTTATTTTCGGAAGTCGGTGGCAAACCACAAAAATGCGAACCCAACGACACCGACTTTCGAAATTAAAGTTATTTTTCACTTTGTAGTGTCTTTTTTGGAGGACAGTTGTTTTTTTTTGCAAAAAAGTTTTTACGTACTCACATATTTCATGGGGATATATTTGCGTCGTGTGTCGGTCGGTGAAAAAGAAATGGTTGTACTTAGATAGATAAATCATTTATTTAGTGCACACAACAGAAATAGCACAACACACAAACACATAAGTAGGCACCTACATGAATTTATAGAGAAAACAGAGTGCCGAAATACAAAATAAAAATAAAGAAAGAAGCTGACATTGTCTATGACATATATAATCAGCCTATAATGTTCCCACTGCTGGGACACAGGCCTTTTCTCTGTGAGAGGGAGTGGGCCGTAATCCACCACGCGGGCCCAGTGCGGGTTGGTAGATGTCACATGTCTTCGAATTTTTGGTTCCAGGACATGCCGGTTTCCTCACAATGTTTTCCTTCACCGTTTTGAGAGCAGTGGTAATGGTAATGATATAATTTGCAGAAAGTAAAGCGCCGGTCTGGGTTCGAACCTACGACCTACAACTCGTAAGTCGCTGCCGTCACCACTTGGCCACCACTGCTCAGTCTATGACATACTTAAACTCAAATAAAGAACAACCAAAGTGCAGTGTGCGTCTCAAGCAAGGTTCGTACCTACATTAGAGAACTGCCGCGCCAGAAGCAAAATCGGGCATTAGGTACTTTATTTAGCCCTGCAGTTTCGGAGGTATGAAACTACGTATCAAACAGAATAGTGTAACGGTTACCTACCTATACAATCCTGGCAGGTTGAACGATGGACACTTCTATACGGAGTAGGTACCTAAGATACTTCTTTTTAACCTTATTTTGAAACAAGTCAAGTGTAGGTACCTACCGAAGGAAATACCAACAAAATAAAATAACGGTAGAAATTCATAAAAGTAAATCATTCGTCATTCTTTTGTTTTATATGCCATGAATAAAACAATTACCGGTATTGCCGGGTGATAAAGGTCATTTTATATGTAGAGTGATGGCTTTACCTACTTATTAGTAGGTAGGTATATTATTAACACGTAGGTACCTACTCATTAGGTTGTTTACATTGTTTTTGACTGGATTGGACATGTGACATCGACCATGCCCGCACTGGGCCCGTGTGATGGATTATAGAGAGGAGGCCTGTGTCCCAGCAGTGGGAATGTTATAGGCTGCTTATGCCAAGTATAAGTACTTTGTTTCCTGTTTACCTATAAAGGCTGACGTATATTTGGGCGGAAACATAGAAAATCCTCCTACAACAGCGGCCCGATGCGACTGTAATTATTATTATTATAATTATCCATTCATTTCAGGCATCAAGGCCCATAAAAAACACATACAATACAATATGAATATAACTTAAAAATACTATAAATACATACAACATTATAATTACACTAAAAAACTAACAAACTAGAGCACACGAAGTGTCTGCGTCGTGTTTCGCTGACTGGTGTCATGTAGCCGGCCACGAAACCGGCGGTACACAACACCTTCGGCCAGAACTCTTCCTTGAGGAACTTCTCGAGATGATGTGTCGGAATGCGTACCACGAACGACTTGAAGTTCGTGTTGTGACGCGACTCCAACTTCTCGACCCTCAAAGTCCAGTTGGTCTTCACACGCATGTACCTACTCCACGATCTCCTCAACCTTCGTGGAGTGGTGCAGTCTGGACACGTACAGCTGCGTCGTCGGGATTGCTGGACGCAGCAGCATGTTGGGTCCCGCCAGCGCGGTGCCGCACTGGTTCCGACAAAGAGGCTTCTTCTTATTCTCCACCTTGATGAAACCATCCTTGTCGTGTCCTTCTCTGGATCCTGCCTTTTCAAAACCTTGTTGGGTTTCGAGTGGCTCCGTTTACCCCCTTTTTTCGGCTTTGGTCCGTGGCATACCTACCTATCCGCCATTTTTTTAACCCTATACCTACAGGGTTATTGGTAAAACATTAACAACCTCTTAAGGGGTCATTGTACTCATCATTATGAACAACTTTTACTATGGGACCAACCCGAAATCGCGAAAAAAAAATCTGCTGTTCCCTACATTTATGTTCGTATAACTCGTCAAAATGTAGGGAACAGCAGTTTTTTTTTCGCGATTTCGGGTTTGGTTATGTTTTACCAATAACCCTGTAATATCGATACCTGAAGTCAATCCAGACATAAAAATAATCAGACCAAACCGCGTAAAGTTTCACTTTTCCGAGATATTAACGTTCAAAGTTGATCACTTGATATCCATGTTTTTTTGATTTTGCGGACATCTTGTTGCTCAGATATCGACAGAAAGAGGTTTCATACGTGACCGCCATTATGGAAAAAAATCAAAATGGCGCGACAGTACCTACCTATGTCAGACTCCATAGAAAAATCTTCAATTCCCTTTAGATGAACGACCTCGATGATCCTACCTTTGTTCTCGACCTCGGGATAGGTAGGTAGGTACCTAAATCTATGTATGTCAATAACTTTATGACCCTCATCACGTACGTTATTGTGTATTGTGCAATCTCCGCACAATAAAGGAATATTTATATCCTAATTATTTAATGCAATAAAGTTTTATTTCTGGGAAGTGAGTGGTTGTCGAAAGTAGAGCAACCTTGAGGTACTCGTATATGGGTACCTGCTGCGTTAAGAAACCTGTGTTCGCCCTTCTTGGTCGCCTCTCCTCTCCAATCGTCGTCGGTTCAAGCCGACAGTTGAGCTTGAGGTCCTCGATTTGATTTCCCGTCTGGTTATTTTTTTCTACTTTACTACTGGTTAGATAATAATCAAGTCATCCTAAAATCACTATATAGTAATGTAAAGTAGATGGATAAATATTGCTATTTCTCTCGGTTGAAATTTCCGTCCCCGTCGCATCGTATCTCTTGCCCGTGGATATTACTTCGTATTTGCTTAGCGTTCTTTCTCACTTTTTTCTTTTTGCTCGTATGTCGTGGATGGATGGCACCACAGTACAACGGACAGCGCCATCTAACAATTTGATTGGTAAACGAATAATAATGTGATCGGAAAAGCAACCGAGCCCTACCGCTCGGGCATGATCGTCGGTGGATTCTAATATGTTCCTTGCGGTGGCTGGAGCATTGGCGAAGAGACCAGACCGAGTGTTGCGACAGTCTACAGTCGACCGACCGTCCAGCTCGGGCAGTCTCTTGGCAAATGCTCAGTACCAAAGCACATGACGTGTATTTCGGTTGATAATCACTAGTTTAATAAAGTTAGGTACTTAAAATTCAAATTATCTTTTCGTTCCACCTATATAAACTATGTCCGATCGTGAAGAAGACCCGATGTTTCGCATCTCGGCCAGTGATGCAACATAAATTATTTTAAGAAATAACTACTTCTAACTATAGAAATAATATTTTATTGTTTTTCGTTTTTAACTCTTTAAAATTTTAGTTGTCATGTAAACATTTATATATAAGTTTCCACGATTCTTTATTTGTGAGTTAGATTTGTTTTTGTTTTGTATAAAACAACACCTTTTGCTGTGCCCTAACAGGGTCTACAATGATTCCTTAGCTCTAAGCCTTTTGTTAACAACATCTTTTTCAACACTGTGGAATGCAAATAAATGATATGATATGATAAATATTCAATGTACAGTTTTGACTTTGCTACGATTTTATTATATGTATTGATGTGCGATTTTATAATTTCTAACGTGGCGATATAATTGCAGACGCACTCCCACGTCCATAAAATGTATGCAGGAATTACTTGCACGGTATAACTTTGTAGTGGACGGAAAAAAAGCGTCTGCATATATTTCGATACATTATACTGCTCTGTGGCTAAATAATAACAGCCGCACAGGTCGATCGATCAGGTAAAGCTACGCTTGCCGCGGTTGGTTTGTGGATAAGTGACCATCTTTACATACCGTCACCCCTCCGTGCCTCGGAAAACACGTTAAGCCGTTGGTCCCGGCTGACATTCGTGGGTCTTTGACAGTCGTTACGGGTAGTCAGAAACCCGAAAGTCTGACAACCAGCCTTACCAAGGGGTATCGTATTACCTAGTAACTGGGTTGTGGAGGTCGGATAGGCAGTCGCTTCATGTAAAATACTGGTATTCAGCTGCATCTGGTTAGACTGGAAGCTGACCCCAACATAGTTAGGAAAGGGCTGGGCAGATGATGATACTGCTCTGTGTTATCGTCATGCCGTCCACGATAATATTATCATCACGTTAGAAACTATAAAAGCGCACAATAGGTGAGGGTTAGAATAAACTCTATCTATATAAAAAAAAAAACAATTCATCAATGAATTTTTTATTGACAAAGTGCACACAATGATTTCATAAAACCTTGCTAATTAATATCGAGTATAGTGGGATACCTATAGGTACTAATATAAAATGATGTGCTTTCTGCTGAAATACATTTTTATTGTGTGTTAATGTTGACGTCTTTCGGCTGAAAAGACGCGATGGTGATGATTGTGTTAAAGAATCAACGGCTATATCTTACTCTTCATTACATCGACAAACAGAAAGAAAGAAAAAGAATGATATAGAAGAAAGAAAAAGATATGATTCCTTGATAATATATGTTTTATGAATGATTTTGATTTCGTTTCGATATAATTTCAATAATAAATGCTATGACAGACATCGTACACCCGAATATGTAAATTAACCATGGAATAGCCAAACGCCCCACAAATTCGTTCTGGTGGAAACGATGCTTTATTTTTTTAAGGTAAATCATGTCACGCAGCACCTTTTCTACTAAACCGTTCTCCCTCAACTGAACGGATATGTAACATAACTTCTCTATCAGAGGAAACCCTTTATAAAGGTATACAGCATAAATCACCTTAGAATAAGGCTTAGTTAGTGACATAACCCGAGGATCGCCAAACTCATCAAAAAAGGCCTGTTCGTTATATCTATAAATTCCATCCAAAAGAAGCGTGTATAGATTTTCAGATTTCGCCACTGCCTCGACGCTTCCCAGTAGACGATAGCACACATCCGAACCGTCAAATTCTGCATTTGATTGTACCGATTCAGTATAATACCTTCCCATTATTGAACTTAAGCATGGTTTCAGCTGAAAATGAGAAATATCTTCTTCTTTTGAAATTTGATATTCCTGAGCAGGGTTTGTGGTGAGACTGAAAAGACTAGATTGGTAGAAAGTGTTGACCAAATATGCAAACACCACCCAGAGCATGAGAACACACTTCACCGGCCACCGACTTTGGACAGTGCGCCCGTGAAGAACAAGATTGTCCAGTAGTATTAACACAATGAAACTTTTGTCCTCCGTGCGTAGAAGAAAGATTACTAATAACGAGTAAATCACGAGAGCCAGCATTAGGAGCAGCCACACAGTAAAATCGAATTCCAGATAAGTATTCTTCCAAGGAGGCACATGTGTGGCTCGTCGTACCACAAATCTTATCTCATCTGTATAAACTAGGTGACCGTAAATATAAGAGAATGCCGCTGCACGAGACGGTGTCAGTATCATACCTGATATGTGCATGTCCACTTCGTTGTCTTGTATCTTTTTCAATGCTCCTACCGCTTGCATGTCAGTTGATACCGTAGAAAAATCGTCAGCGTCGCCATATTCGTTTGCAATATTTATACTAAATCCTTGTATTTCCCCCAATAAACGTAGTAAATATGGCTCCACGCCATTTCGAAGTGCAGGTGGTGAGGTAGATGATTCGTTGGAAGGCAGTATTGTGTACGGGGGCCACTGGGTCACCTGTACATTAAACGTACAGTTCTGTAGGCCAGTGACAAGTTTTTCTGGGTACAGGTTAAGTGAGTGTGCTTGCGAACACTTCCCAAAGCTGGTGGTGGAATCATAGCGTTTACCGCAATTGTAGTTATCAAAGGGGTTGTACGTGTACAGGTGGGCGTCAGCGGTCGCATTCACTACCAACACATTATTCGCGTGCAGTTTAAGAAATGTGTCGAAGACGTTTCTGAGGTCACTCTCTTTTAGATCACTGAGAAGAAGTAACAAGCGAGCCTTCGGATTCCATGTTGATTCTTTGATGACACTACTAAAATTAGTGACGAAAGAAGTGACATTATTTGAAGATATGAGATATGCTTGGTGTGGGACGAGCAGCTTGGCTGTTGCTTGTTTTGACACCACTGACACAATGTTCGCGTTATTAATGGCTTTCAGAAGTTCTTCATCTCGAACTTTATTCCCGACATAAGTTACTTCTTTTGCTTCTGTAAAATATTTTCCGATGATTTTTATTACACATTTAATAAGTTCTTCGTTGTATGATGAGTCAGGTAGTTGTATATGTAGACAGGTTCCACTGTATATTAGTGACACAAGCAAGTACACAGCCCGCATATTGGGATATGGGAATAAGTAACATTCTCAAGCACGTAGGAGTTGGCTTCTATACATAAATCATAGTTTACTGGATAATGTCTGTATATATTTCTAATACGACGGTGATTACACCCAATTAGCTGTTAGGTGCTATAATTATGAGAGTGATTTGACTGACATTTAGGTGATATCTCTACCATGTACAACCATATCTGTTGCCGTGATTGAGACTTTCAAAATGGTGGAGATGGTTTAGACGTGTGGTAAATAATGTAGGTACACTGTTACATTGTCATAATTGCAATTACATTATTTATTTATAAAAGCAACTGCGAAGCTGCGTTATGCGAAATGGGTACGTACTAGAGCTGTCCTATTTTTTGGCCAAAGAATCAGCATTGCCATGCAACGTGGCAATGCTGTCAGCCTTTTGTGCACTTTTCCCTGTTCACAACGGTGCGGACGAATTTTTTGACTTTTTTATACAACATTATTTTTAGTATATACGAAACCCGAAACACGTGTCTAGTATTTTTATAAAGAATCTGTGTACAAAATTTCAAAACTTTATCATGAAAAATCACAAAGTTATTAGCTTGTTAAGTTACCTGTTTGTCCGTACAAAAACTTGCTCACCCGCACCGCTCGCGCCGCGCCGTCTTGCGCTCATTGATAATAGTACCTAGGTACCTAACCGTTCGGCGCGGAGATTGGATAACCTACTTAGTGTCGCTTGGTCTCCAACTTTTAACCTTTTTTAAATATTTTTGGGACAAAATATAACATGGGGTAAGAATTATTGAAAAAATTAATTATTATTAATTATTAATATCGATTCAGTTACTTATTTTGAACAAACTATATTCAGGTTTCGCATATACTTACTAAAAATAACGTTGTATACTTGTACATTTACAACCTATCATTATTATTTTAGGATTTTTAGCTTTTAAATAAGCTTGTAAATATATTAATTTCACTATAAACTAGGCAATAAAATTAACAATACTGTTGTTGTCCGTATAATAAATTGTCATTGAAGACATAGTATCGTAAGTTCGGGACGGATATTGAAAACACAAATTCACTTATAAATTTTTTGAAGTTGTAGCGTAAATTGAACTTTATTGTGTAGGAATAAAGTTATTTTTCCATTAGTTTATATTTGATTACATTTTTGGGAATTAAATCGCGAACGCAGATCAGGTACATAAGGGACCGTTATAAGAGTCAGGTTCTTGAGGCGCTGGTTTTCAGCGACGGCCAGTGTTGACGTGATAACGTCAACCGGTGCAGCTTACGTTAAGATACAAAATAAGAGATAAAATAAATATCAATAAGTACCTAACCTAGTTCCAAATGTTTTTGTCATACATAATATTTATAAAATGGTAACATTCCGGGCAATGACTTACGCGTGTCGGCCTTTAGTTAGTACCTATTAAACACATTCAAACTCAAAGCATTTATTTTAATTAAACCTTGTACAGGCACTTTTGAATTGTCAAAATTAAATAGTCTGTCAGTTAGTCAGAAAGTTGAAGCTAGTTGCCCATTCCGAAACGTAGATCTCTATGGAAAAGAACGGGCAAGAAACTCCATGGACACTCTTCAAGATATTACAAAATCCTGGGTACATTATTCTTGTTGCTTCTATATGTGAGAACAATGTAACAAATGAAGAAACAATTCAAAATATATGATTAAAAATAATGTAATAGTTTTAAAAACACTAGAAAACACGCTTTTATAAATCCACGTAAAAACAGAAAACTAATCGTGGTCAAAGTTCATTACAAGACTTTTCTAAGAAATCCAAAACAGCTATGATACGATTTTCCATCATGAAGTTCAGTTCATATCTTCCGGCTCCATCATCAGATCAGTTCGACAGTACCATATTATTGTATTGTCAACAGAACTACATACAGCTGCCAATTTCCATTACGCTACGACCCTTGGAAGATGGTTAAATTATTTAGTTACATACAGATCGACCTAATAAAAGCGTGTTAATAAGCCTTGCCAGAAATCACTAAGGATTCTTTAAACGATGTTTAGGTAAATATTCAATTAAGAAAGTGACGATAGATACAGCACAGCCTACCACGTACACGCACCACGGGAGAGTAAAGCGAACCTCGAACTCTTTCTGAGAAAATCTTTGTTTCAGTGTCCTTAAAAAGTATTGGTCATGTAGGCTCTTGTCTGCTAAACCATTCTCCCTCAACCGCAACGCGTTCAATCGTAACGTATCCGTGATCGGAAAACCTTTGTAAAAATAAAACCCGAACAAAAACTTTGTAAAAGGCTTATCGAAAGAATAAATTAAAGGATTGCCCCACTTGTCGTTAAGGTTTCTTTTGTTGTATAAATACACATAATGTGGTATAAGTGAATACATGCCTTGATTTTGACTAACTGTGGTGAGGGCTTGAAGCGTACTGTTGCAGCCTTCTGTCGCCGGAACGGCTAGCGCCGAGAGGTCTTTCGTATGCTCAGTCAAAAGGTATTTACGTAGTGCAGGACTGAAGCAGGGTTTGTATTTATATTCCAATATGTCTTCTTCAGTTGCGACTTGGTATTCTTTGCTCGGGTCAGTAGTTAGACTGACTAGACTGGACTGGTAGAATGTATTGATGAGGTATGCAAACCACACCCATATTATGAGTATATACTTTATAGTCATTGAGCAACGAATATCACGGCTGTGTAGCAACAGGTTTTCTAGCAGTTCCAAGGCTATGTAGCCTTTGTCCTTTGCTCGGAGGAGAAATATCATCATTGCAAAATATACGATAAACGCTAACAGTAACAGCAACCACACAGTAAAATCGAATTCTATGTACACAGTTTTCCAAATAGGAATTAATGATGCTCGCTTCACTGCAAACCGTAGCTCGTAGACGTAATCGAGATACCCGCAAAGCCAAGTTAAAGCTTGGGCTCTTGTAAGTACCATCATCATACCTCCAAATATGACATCGGCTTCATTATTCCGAAGCATTATCATGGGACCGCTCACTGTCATATTTGGAGCAACCGAAGAATATAAGTTAGCGTCGTAACTGTAGTTAAAAATTACGTTGAATTGTTCTTTTTCACTTAAAAGTTTGAATATATATTCTTCTGTGCCTAATATGGTTTTCTTATCTTCAGATCTGAATGGGTTGATGCTAAAAGGTGGGCGGTGAGACACTGATGCATTAAAGGTGCAGTTTTTGAGTCCGGTGACTAATTTGTTTGGGTACAGGTTATCTGAAGCCTGTGAGCACAACCCGAGGCAGATGATGTCGTCGTAGTACTTTCCACACGCGTAATTATCAAACGGGTTGTAGGTGAAGAGGTGAGCGTCGGCAGTTCCGTTAACAACCACCACGTTGTTAATATGCAGTCTCAGCAACTCATCGAAGATCACACGAAGCTCGTCGTTTTGCAGCGATTCGACAACAACCAAGAAACGCGCGTATGGATTCCACGTTGGGTCCGTCATTAGGTACTCGAAATATTCCGTGAAAATAGTCACATTCTTAGAATTTAGAAAATACCCCTGATTAGGCAAACATGACTGATAAGTCGAGTTTCTGGTAACCAGCGAAAAGTTGTATGTTGAATGAATTGTTTTGAGTAGCTCTTCATCATCGATTTCCATGTTGACGTATGTGAATTCGTTTTGTTCAGTGAAGTATTTGTTGAGTACACCGGTTACACACTGAATCAATTGTTCTTTTTCAAGATGGTATGGTGGCAAAGCGATCTGACAATGTCCAACCACGTAGAACCCGAACATCAAACACCACGCGACTAACATTTTGTAGCATGAAATCGTCAGTGATTGTTTTACATTTGACGCCTATTTATTACCTTGATGGTTAGGATATTAATTATCTTTCCGTGCTTGATATTAATTATCTTTCCGTGCTTTGAAACGGTTTCCGTGGTCGCGTGCATCGCTTTTGTATTTAATTTTCTATTGATTAAATTAGCGCGATGTGTCTTTGTTATATGGATTTGGTTTAGTTGTCGAGTCTTTGTTAACTTTATGAATAAAAAAACTTGAGTTTTATAGATGAAATTCTCATTTCTAAATTAACACAAGAACAACGAACGGGCTGTCCACTTCAGGTGCTGTTACTAATGTATCGTAATGTACTGATACGAATTACAGTTTTTATATAAACAGTACCTAATCTAATTCTCACTCCTAATGACATTATCATTACCGAATAATAATACAGTTTTTCATACCAAAGTAAGTCATTATCAGACAGCTATATTATTTTCTTTAGATACTTCATCGTGTTTCCTTCCAACTATATTATTATTTTGTAATAATGTACCTAATCACATTAATTTGCTTCGAGCAAATAGCTATATTGCGGAGAGAAAATAAAACAGGTTTTCCTTTTATTTATTTGTTTTTTTTTAAAAACGTTGCCCCACACTAGGAATTTCTCCTGTATCGTGGGTGCGTTTACAAACATTTAAACTCACATACACAAACAGCCAGACCCGGAACAACTACTTGTAGGTCATACAAATATTTGTTCCGTGCGGGAATCGAACGCGCGACACGCAGCGCAGCAGTCAATCGCTTAACCACTGCGCCAACCGTGCCGTCGTGCCGTTTATGATTTTATTTAAATCGAAAATGATGGTCACACAAGGTCACGATATTTTAAAATTACATTTGTGTTAGTTAATGTATACTATTACGTTTTAATTTTAATTAAAAATCATATTTAAGCGTGAAACTAGTGCATTGCAGGTAATGAAGTTAGTAGTGTTGTGTGTTAGTGCTTGACCAGACTAGCAGCGCGGGGCGGTGAGCGGCGCGGGTGAGGGAACGCGCGCGATCTGCCTGTCCGCCTCTGCAGTCGAGCACTGCTGCGTTATGCGTGTTGTTGTGTCCAGTGTTTGTCAAAACATAATATAGATGAAGTAGACTTATTTTACTAGAAAAAAGCTCGAACAAGTATGAGAACTCCGGTCCCCACGCCGAGCAGCCCGCAGCGCTCACCGCGCCCGCGCGTCCACTATGGACTGTCAAATGATGTTCTTATGTTTGAGTAAGCCGCGCTGCGCCCGCCCCGTGCCCGCGCTGCCAGTCTGGCCAAGCACTTAGTGTTCATACACCCGAGCGGCACGCGTCAACGGCAGAAGTAACTGCAGCCCTCGACTACTGTCGACGGCAGAAGTAACTGCAGCCCTCGACTACTGTCGACGGCAGAAGTAACTGCAGCCCTCGACTACTTTCGACGGCAAAAGTAACTGCAGCCCTCGACTACTGTCGACGGCAGAAGTAACTGCAGCCCTCGACTACTGTCGACGGCAGAAGTAACTGCAGCCCTCGACTACTGTCGACGGCAGAAGTAACTGCAGCCCTCGACTACTGTCGACAGCAGAAGTAACTGCAGCCCTCGACTACTTTCGACGGCAAAAGTAACTGCAGCCCTCGACTACTGTCGACGGCAGAAGTAACTGCAGCCCTCGACTACTGTCGACGGCAGAAGTAACTGCAGCCCTCGACTACTGTCGACGGCAGAAGTAACTGCAGCCCTCGACTACTGTCGACGGCAGAAGTAACTGCAGCCCTCGACTACTGTCGACGGCAGAAGTAACTGCAGCCCTCGACTACTGTCGACGGCAGAAGTAACTGCAGCCCTCGACTACTGTCGACGGCAGAAGTAACTGCAGCCCTCGACTACTGTCGACGGCAGAAGTAACTGCAGCCCTCGACTAGTATCGACGGCTGCAGTTATCTCTGCCGTTGCGTTGGCAACGCGCCGCTTTTTTTTGTAAAATGTCTTCTCTCAGTTCACCCTTTGAGGTTGTCGTCTGCTTACCCGAGCTTGCCTATGGATGCCTCAATAAATTAAGGCCTCCAGCCAGGGCTTAAAAAAACATAAAAACTAAGCGACTACACGCTAAGGGCGCCCGCTGTGGGGTACGGACCTCGGCTTAGGGCGTCGTCGCTGGGAAAGGGCAGCAAGGGACAAGCTGGATCGGAATTATTTAGGGCCGAATTTAAAGCTACAGGCTCAGCGGCACGGGCTGGCTTAAGCAAGGGTCCCGGTCGGGGCGGAAACACGCCGCTCGTGTATATGAACACTTAAGTCAGATAAGATTATGTTGTGCACAGAGAAACTATATATTTATTAATATTTATTTTAACTTTACCTGCCAATTCATGTTGAGTAAAATAATGAACAGCATCACATGGTGAATATTGCAAGAATTCGCGTTTATAAAACTTCTGACGCGACGACACGATTTTATCGTGGACGTCCACTTCCATAAAATGTATGGAAAAACGTGCACGTTATACCGTTATCGTGGACGGAATAAAAGCGTCTTCATATATTTCCATACATTTTACTTCCCTGTGTTATCGCAATGCCGTGACGTGAACGTGGACGTCCACGATAACATCGTCACGTTACAAATTATAAAAGCGCACATGACCACTGATGCCATCTATGCCGCAATGAACGTTGTCACCTTCTGGGCGCAAACAATATAGATAAATCAAAGTATCGTCGACACATAAAGGAGAACATAGTTTTTATTCTAAGTAACCATGTTTAAATCTACGCACATCCATTCTTTCAAATTCAAATTCAAATTCTTTATTGCGAACTAAGTGTATAGAATTTTGCAGATGTTAACAATAGGTAGGTTCTTAGAACTTAGTTGCCTGATAAGGCATTGCAATTTAAATGGTTAGAAATATTAAAAAAGTATGTAATACTCATTATTACAGTTATACAGTTTACATTATAATAATTATATTAATTATCAATATTCAAACATTTTATATCATATTCTTAGCATACTATTCTTGTAATTTATATCACATTATAAGTAGATATCACAATAATTTTAATATTAAATAATTATTTTTCATCAAGGAATTCTTTAACAGAGTAATATGCCTTTTTAATCAGGAAGTCTTTTAGCTTCCTTTTAAAAATAGCAATTGAATGCAGGTTCCTAATGTCTATGTGTAGCTTATTATATATTTTTATACCCATACAAAAATACTATTGCTATAGACTGCAGTGTGAGATGTTTTATTGCGTAATGTATTTTTAAGTCTACTGCTTGTTAATGTGTCATAGATGCTGATGTTTGATTTAACTAATATTGAGGCCGCGTAGATATACTGAGCAGGGAGGGTTAATATCTTGAGGTTTATGAAATGAGGTTTACATGAATCTATTTGGTGTATCCCACATAATGATCTAATACACTTTTTTTGTGCCTTGAACGCAATATCTTTATCAGTTGAGTATCCCCAATATAGTATCCCGTAAGATAGAGTGGATCCCACATAGGCATGATATGCACTAAGTAGCGTGGTTTGGTTAGATACTTTTTTGAGCATGTAAAGGGCATAGGAGAATTGATTTAATTTGCTACATACAATATTTACATGTGTTTTCCATGACATATTAGAATCTATATAGATACCTAGAAATTTTGTACTTGTAACCTCAGATACAGTTGCATTATTGTACTCAATAGATAATGGAATTGAGTTTGCGTTTTTGTTCTTGAAATTCATGTAATGTGTTTTTGTAAGATTTATTTTAAGATTGTTTATTGTAAGCCAATTTATTAATTTAGATAGGGAATCATTTATTTCTAGTTCATGATTTATATTTTTGTTATTTGTGAAAAGAGCCGTACTGTCATCTGCGAATAAAACCATAGGGTGACGAATAGCGTTAGGTAGATCATTAATATAAATGAGAAATAGTAATGGACCTAGTATCGACCCTTGAGGTACACCATATTTTATATATTTAATTTCTGTTTTTGTGGATGGACATAATTGTGTTATTTCAGTGAACTGTATTCTATTACTGAGATAGGATTTGATTATTTCTAGTACTTTACCTCGAACTCCGTATATTTCTAGTTTATGTAGTAGTAGTCCATGGTCAACACAATCAAAAGCTTTAGTCATGTCCATGTATAGGGCTGTGACCTGATTTTTTTTATCTAGTTCCGTTATAATTTTTTGTAAAAACTGATGCATAGCTGTATTAACCGATTTCCCCTTTCTAAATCCAACTTGATTATCTATTATTATTTTATTTTTTTCGAAATATTCATTAAGATTATTATAAAGTACTCTTTCAAATATTTTAGCCATTATTGGAATGAGAGCGATAGGTCTATAACATCGTATATCTTCCGTGTTTTCTTTTTTGAATATTGGTGTAACTACAGTAGTTTTCAAATATGTCGGGAAAATTCCTTCTTCAAGACACTGATTTATTATGTAGGTTATGATAGGAGTAATTTCGTGTACTACACGTTTTATTATTTTTGTGGAGATTCCATCACAGCCTGTACTGTTAGTGTTTTTTAATGTCATGATTATTTTGGCAACATCGTAATGGGTAACGGGTGCTAAGAAACAAGAGTTTGGTTTGTTATAGGTTAGAAT
This sequence comes from Oligia fasciuncula, assembly GCA_963082905.1. Lineage (NCBI taxonomy): Eukaryota > Metazoa > Arthropoda > Insecta > Lepidoptera > Noctuidae > Oligia > Oligia fasciuncula. The sequence continues at coordinate 4,597,236 of OY720395.1, read as the reverse complement.
ATTAGCGTAGTTTATTGTATTATTCGTTAGTTTTGAAATGTCATCAATAAAAAAGTTGTTGAATGTTTGTGCTATAGTATCAGGAGCAGTTATAAGTTGGTTATTATATTTTATTCTATTAATTTTTTCAGGGGGGTTATTGTTTTTGTATTTATTGATTATTTGCCACACTGCTTTGGATTTATTTGTGGCTGTTTGGATATGATAGTTGTTTTGCGACCTTTGAGTGAGTTTTATGATTCTTTTAAACTTTTTTGCATATTTCTTAAAATCACTCCTATCTCTATTATTACCTGATAGTCGATATGTTTTAAGTAGTATTCTTTTACGGAGGGAACATATTTTTAATCCTTTACTTAGCCATTTAGTATTTCTTATAATTGAGACTTTATTTTTATGTTCGGAAAGCAGAGGTCATAAAAAAGTTTAAATAGTTTATGGAATTCTTCAAAAGCAGCATTTGGGTCACTTTTACCATAGCAATCACTAAAAGTTAGGGCTTTTAAACATTTAATAAATTTTTCAACATTTTCGTTGCTATAGTCTCTTCTAAATTTGTACCAGTGGGTTATTGAGTACGTTTTCCTAACAGGGCATGATAGTATTTGTGCTGTATGATCAGACAGTGCTAGTTCTAAGACACTTTGTTTAAGTTCCGTAATAAGTCTTCAAACTCTCTCGATACAGGAGTATCTTTTAGTCGATCAATATTATAATCACCACAAATAACAAGTTTCTTACATTTGGTACATAATTTTGCAAGCATAGCCGTTAAACGGTTAAAAAATATTTCTATACAATCCCTTTTAGTCTTTGGAGGCCTATATATACATATGATAATTAACTTATGCTCTAACAATTCAATAGCCGAACATTCTATGAGGTTGGATACGCTTACATGGTTTGCTTCTTGAAGAAACTTAAATTTATGATTTTTTCGTACTAGGATACATGAAACTCCATTTCTATTTGGTCTTGAGAAATTTGCCGCCATAGTATAATTGGGAATTTGGAGAAGTTTAGTATCGTCTGTTATCATATTATGCTCGGTAACACACACCACATCAATTTTATTTATTTATTTATTTACTCAATACATAAGATTGTAGAAAACAAAAAAAAAAAAAAAACAGTTTTACAAAATGGTACTATTTCTACAAGCATGTGGGTGAGCACTGCTCTCCTAGCTAGGTTATGGAAACCTGTGTTAAGGAGAAGCAGTCCGGTCCCCTAAAGTACAGTGACGTAAAATTTCCATAGTGCTTCTGATGTTACTGTTATTACAATTTAGAGGAATTGAGTTTGAGAAAGATTAAAAGTTTGTGGTTACAATAAAATAATTTGATATAAATATTTATGTGTTGTGTGTGTGTGTGATTGGGTGTGTGGTGTGTGTGGATGGGTGTGTGTGTGTGAGGGTGTGTGGGTGTGTGTGTGTGTGCGCTTGTCAATGTTCATCACCTTATGTTAAGATCCTTTCAGTTTCGTCATAAGACTTATCTTGGAGGTACGATTGTATAGCCTTTTTGCATTTGTAGTACGGTAAACCGTAGATTTGACACTCTTCGTTTATTTTGTTGTATAGAAACGGACCAAGAAAGTGAAAAAATCTCTTGACAAAAGTTGAGCGTACACGCGGCACGGTGCATATCCCATCTTTTCGACGTTTACTACGTTTTCTATTTTCTATTATTCGGTATGGGGTGTTGCGGTGTTGGAGAATGACTGTCTGTAGTATGAAGTGTTGCCGAACATTTAGCACTTTGCACTCATTGTATAGTTGATCCGTTGGAAATAGAATAAGACGAAAAGTGGCTACTTTTAATATGGCCCTATGTGCTACTTCCAACGGCTTGAGGGTGGTTTTAGCTGCGCCACCCCAACAAGAAATGCAATATGTTATGATGGATAGGCAAAGTGCAAAATAAACATTACGTATTATAATGGGATTGGCAATACGCCGGAGAGTTTTAAAGATGTATATCAGTTTGCGAACCCGTCCAGTTAGCAGACCGATATGTGACTTGAAATTAAGATTCCTGTCCATGACTATTCCCAGGTATCTGATGCTTTCAACAGAGGTTAAAAGAGGACATTGACAATTTGAACCCTGTATTTGTGGATGACCAGTGTGAGCTTTGATCAATATTGGAGTCTTTGGTTGAGAGACCGAGCTGTTAGAATAAGTCAGAAATTTTGTTTTGGAGGTATTAAGGGTTAGAGTGTGGGAATTAAGCCAATTTAACGCCACGTCAAAGCCAAGTTGAGCTTGATGCTCTAGTTGTGACCAGGAATCCGCGATGAAGGTTATTGCGGTGTCATCTGCAAAGGATATTACCTTGGCATTAACGATATTGAGATCACACAGGTCATTAATAAAGATTAGGAAAAGAGTGGGGCCCAAGATGCTTCCTTGTGGTACCCCATAGTGAATTGAAAGCTCGTCGCTGTAATAGCCATCGATCCTGACTCTTTGCGAACGATTGGAGAGGTAGCTTTGGAAAAGATCCAGTTGTGGCCCCCTGACGCCTATCTTCTCAAGTTTGATTAAGAGTGTGGAAACGGGAACAGTGTCGAACGCTTTCGCGAGATCTAGAAATATAGTAAGAACCTTTTTATTTTTATTTATATGATCTATGACAAAGCTGGTTAGGTCATGAACTGCGTCACATGTTGACTTATTTTTGCGAAAGCCATATTGTTGTTGCGAGATTATCTTGCAATGCTCAAGGTAACTAACCAATCTTTTGTTTATCAAACGTTCAAGAACTTTGGATAAAGCGGTTAATACAGCTATAGGACGGTAGTTATTCGGCAAAGTTCCGTCACCCCCCTTGAAGATTGGATAGATTATTGCCTTTTTAAAGGAAGTTGGAAAAACAGCTGTTTCAAAACAAATATTGAATATATGGCATAAAATAGGCGCCAGAGTGGTGGAAAATTTCTTTAGTATAGTAGGTGAAATGCCATCCCAACCAGTAGCAGCGTTTGGACGCAGTGAATTTATGGTAGATATAATTTCTTCTGGGTCAGTTTTATCCAAGACAAAGGATGAAGTTGATATAGAACTGCTTTGTGGGATAGGTGGTTGTTGTGAGGACCTCGTTTTTATAATGTCATCTGCAAGTTCCTTGCCGATATTGACAAAAAAGGAATTCACATTGTTACATGATTGTGTGGGTGTGGGTGATGAAGATAGTAGTTGTGTGGACGAGTGTGTAGTTTTTGTAGTGTTTGTTATTCGTTTTAAGGTATCCCAGAGTAATTTTGGGTTATTGCTCGCTTTGGTGAGTTCTTCCGCATCGAAGAGTCTCTTCGCCTGTTTAAGAATTTTGGTACAAAAGTTTCTGTATCTTTTGTAGGTTATATTTAACGTTTCGTTATCTGGAGACGGCTTGAGTTTTCTGTGCATGGCATCTCTGTTTCTCATGCACCGTAACAAGCCAGGAGTTATCCAGGGCTTAAGAATCTTCTCTTTTGCAGTCACTTTTTTAATTACAGTGTTTTCGGCTATGGCTGAGGTCAGTTTTTCAATGAAATTGTCGGTAGCGGTATTTGCGTCAGTTGAACTAAGAATAGGGTCAAAGTCTATGTTCGAAATTGACGCACCAAGTTATGTCATTGTTTTTGTTAATGTTATTTAAATTTACTGTAAATTCATCGGCTTTGTGTAGTAAACCATTAATGTTTTGATGAAGTACATGTATTCTGTCATACACGAAAAAAATTGTTATCATTACATTTATCATTTACCATTAAATTCAATGTATTATCAGGTTCTGTTAGTTGTTTACATGCATCATCTACGTTCGTTGTGTTTAAATCTAGGATTAGGTCTTGTAAATCGTTTAAAATAATATTCAAGCCTTTATTATTTAACCTTCCATACCTTTGGTTATAAGTTTCATAGGTGTACGGAAGATTTAAGTTAGAATCCAAAATATACGCATATTTATATGTCTCAACATCCATATAGATTAAATTATTAAAGGTGTCGATTCTACTATTGAACATTACATTTTTGTTAGCCATATATTTAAAAGTCGGCAGACATACTATAAAGTTCGTGTGGGTTAAGGTTTGTATTTTTTGGCGAATGAAAGTAACTAATTCTATATAATTATGCGTCCTTCTGAAATCTTCTTCCCCAACATATATAACACAGTAGTCGGAGTAAGTGAAGTTTTGTATTTTCTTATCAATATTATCTAATAGTTGCTTCAATCCACAATTTGGCATGCGATAGTGACATATATTAAAATTACATAGATTAGTTCTTTGGCTGATTGTGTATAATCTATTAGAAGTTTCACTACTTAAAATACATATATTATTATTCTTTACAACCGGAAACGACGAGTTATTTTTATTAATATTTCTATTTGGTGATGTTTTGTTTTGCGAGTTTTCCTTTTCAGTAGGGTCTTCAGCAGTGGGTATGCAGCAATCGGGAATTTCTAAAGTCTGTGGTTTACTGGTCTTCTTTTCCGTGGAACCAATTTTATTTCTCTCCGGTGTTTGTATTTTCTTCTTTATAGGACTACTGGTGACTTTTTTATACATCTCATTTTTCTTTAATAAATCTGCGTTTGTTTGTTTTAGGGAGCTATTTTCCAAAGATAGTATTTCTATTTCTTGATTGGCGCTTTTTAATTGAGACCTAAGGATCTCAATCTCAGTTTTAAAGATGTTTATTTGCTTATCCTCCTCGTCTTCTGACATTTCCGGCATACTATTTGAAGTCTCATCCAATGTTTGAGAAATAACTTCATTAGTGTCATTAATGGGTTCCGATATAGTACCGTCGGCACTCTTATACATTTTATTAGGTGTGAAGTATGAGTCATCCGATGTCTCGCAAACGGTAAGTTTAGGAGAATCCATTATCTGAGAGGTAATCTTTGGTGTGGGTGGTGTTTCATCACATAAGGTTTTCTTTGTGTATAGGGGACCTGGTAAAATAGGAGAGTTCTGTTTCTTTCGCAATGTGCTGTTCTGAGTTTTGTGATGAGATATATCGCTAGTAATACTCGTAACTTTGTTGTTTCTTATGCACAACTTGCATCTCCATTTCTTTTTTGCTTCTTGGTCTTTTAACCGGTATGTGTGTTCTGGATATCCATCGCAATGTAACTCGTATCTATGATTACATACTGAACATAATGCAGTAGTTTTTATGTCAACGTAGTTTTTACATTTATAGCTAGGTACTAGTCCTGACATCTTACACCCACTGTTAGTGGATCTTGTTATCATTTTAGATGACATGTTTACGCACTTTTATGAAATCTAGGTACATCACTGATAATAATGTTTTCGTTTTTGACGTTTTATTTTCAATTTTATTTGTTTTACTTAATTCAATTAGATGATATGGACAACATTTTGTAATCCATTTTATTGTAGTGTACTAATAAAGAATTTAAAAAAATATAAAATTAAAAAAAACAATATAAAAAACAAACAAAAATAAAAACACTAAAAGAGTCATTGTCCCACTGGGGATCGATCTTGGTATCACACAGTGTCCAATAGTAGCTTCTTTACCGAACTCGCTATGGAAGCTTAGAAAAAGTAAGTGAAATAGCTGTACCAGTACTAGGGAATATAATCGTTAAAAGAAGCGTCGTGTAGCGCGCCGTTTGAATTTTTTGAAATAGTTTGAACTATTGTTTACACATAAGTTTTGAATTTAAAAACCACACAGAGTTCACTTGGGTTTATATATGCATACGTTTTATGTTTTAAACATAGTTTCGAGCTTCGAACAATGTTTTTAAGTATTAAATAAACGCTTTACACTAATTGTTTACCACTTAAGAATTTCTTTTTTAATTATATTGTTATTTTTCACAGTTATTATCACAAGTTGTTGTCAACGTTTTATAGTGACTATTGTTAATATATGCACAATTTACACTTAGTTTAAACCACCTTTGCAAAGAATTTCTATTTTTAATTATTTTTTATACGGAGCTAGTTGTTTACCATTCTTCTTTCGTCAGGTTCACCCTGTCTTTAGGGTTCCATACCTCAAAAGGAAAAAAGGAACCCTATTACTAAGACTTCATTGTCCGTCTGTTTGTCTGTCACCAGGCTGTTTCTCATGAACCGTGATAGCTAGACAGTTGAAATTTTCACATGATGTATTTCTGTATGTATTTAGCAACAAATACTAAAAACAGAATAAAATAAATATTTAAGGGAGGCTCCCATACAACAAACGTGTTTTTTTCGGCGTTTTTGCCTTGTGGTACGGAACCCTTCGTGTGCGAGTCCGACTCGCACTTGGCCAGTTTTTTTGTCAGTAATTAGACGCAAAATTTCCGCCACCATTTTTGACACCCTGTATTAATTAAGCCATGTCCTAATGATTGTTAACATTAGGTGCTCTACCAATATCACAATACAATTTTGGTGTCATAACAGCAGTAATTGCGTAACACACTATCAGTAGCAATGGGTTTCATTTTGACAGTTCAACGACATACATTGCGTTATTTTCATTGTTGAGCACACATTTTTCAAACTTATGAAGCAATGGTTTAGCAATATCTTTCATAATGATTCAGATGGATAATGTGTTACGCAATTAGGGTGTAGAGTCAATACGAGAAGTGGGCGTAACATCATTACTATGATTTATTTCATTACATGTTTTCGTGGAGTTACATTAATCAAAGGTTATTTTGTATGTTTATACCTATAAATTAGCTGTGTCCAAATTTGACATATCCTTGTAGCGGTATCTACAATGCCACATGCGAACAACGCGTCATACTGACGCGGACGTCACGCAAATCCTGCATCGCGCAAGCAGAGTTTACCACGCAACTTGCATAGATTCAACTCATTCAACGGCCCGACATGAATCATCGGGCAGTTGCCCGCCAGACACAACACCCGTCTGGTCGGAGGATCCTCCCTTTTCTATGGAGGTTGGGGAACTTTACACCCTGTTCCTCATACCTCTATATCCTAATTAAAACATTTTACTTAATACTAATTTGTTCATGGATAATAATAATAATATGTTTATTGTTGTAAAACACACAAGATTAAACATCTACGTACACTAAACGTGATTGTAAAAGCGGTAGGCAGATAAATAAAGTTATTGGTTTTGGTGGATATGGGTCAACCTACTCGTTTTTTCACAAAAATATGTTTTCCAACCTTTGATGACACCCACTTAGGCCGGATGATAACCACTTTTCTGAGTAGATGTAATTATACAGCATGATAGCACTTTGTTATTTTGTTTCGAAGTTAGAAAGAAAGAAATAGTAGATTGTTATGCAAGGGTCGAAAGGAATCAATTCCCATACGAGGTATTTAGACCGAGTGGGAATTGATGTCTTTCACCCGCGTTAAACACTCTACTTTTCATTTCGAATATAAGGAAAGTAAAAAATAGTAGTTTTTCTAAAATATTTATTGATGACATGAACATGAATACTACCTATTTAATAGTCTCTTTTAAATTTGAAATATGGAACACACCGCGTCACAGCTACATAAGTAGCAAGCGGGCCGTCCCACTTACTAAGTTTTTTTTTTATTAACACTGGCTGTTTATAAACTCAGAAGACCGCTGCAATTTTCTTAATTATTAAAAAAAAAACGTAGCTAAAAACTACAGCAAATTTAGTTCTATTTTTAAAATTCATTCCCGCCCTAGAGAGGGAAGCAATTACTATGAGTCGTTCCCGCCCTAAGGTGGGAAGCAGCGTCTTCCACCCGCTATTCGGATCAAACAAACACTACTTTCCGAGCATGAGAAATGAAAAAGTATTTATTGCGACTCGTACAGGAAGATCACAAACTAAACAATTATAAACTGTTACAAATTAATATTTGTGGGCTCTTACGGCAATCTTGGCAGGTGGTTAGGTATTGAAATAAAAGGAAACAACAAACTAACTCAAACACTGTTTATAAAAAAAAAGTTTAAATTAGTAACTATCTAAATAAAGAACTAATTCACATTAACAAATCTAAATTAGGTAGGTCAATAAAGGTAGAATTTATTATTGCCAAACTAAGTTGTAGTGCTCTTCAATCGTGATTTGTAAGGACATTCCCGTGCTTTTTATCAACTAGCTGAGACGACAAACATTGTGATAGACGCGCACTCTCTTGATTCTTTTAAGTTTAGTTTAAAGATTCGCAACAGAAAAATGGTATTTGAATTAGTTCATTTGCATCAAAATTGGTTAGTGCACGGATATCGAGTGTGAAATTCATTATTTAGGCATATTTACTTCTATGATAAATGCTACTACAGCCAATGCGCATCCGAAAATGTAAATTCGCCATGGAACAGCGAAACGCGTCCGAAAGCTTTTCTCTTTCCGGTGAAAATTATGCTTTATTTGTTTGAGGTAGTTCACTTCATTCATAAGTTTATCTACCAAACCGAGCTCCCTCAGTCGGAGCGCTTTATTGTGTAAATAGTGAATCATAGGGAATCCTTTATATAAGAAAATTGAGAATATAACCTTGGAATATGGCTTCGGTATTGTTACGACCCGAGAATCACCATACTCATCTAAAAATTCGTGCTTATTGTACAGATATTGTCCATTCATAAAGATCGTGTAAAGATCTTTCGAGTTCGCTACCGTAGTAACGCTTTCTATCATACCGTCGCAGTCATCCCTTCTCTCATAACCATCATCTGATGTTATTGATTCCAAATAATATTTCTCCATCGCTGAACTAAAACAGGGTTTAAGTTTGAACTTAGCTATGTCTTCTTCCTTTGAAATTTGATATTCTTTAGCAGGGTTGGTAGTGAGACTGAAGAGACCGGACTGGTAGAAAGTATTTACCAGGTACGCGAACCACATCCAACATATGAGGACACACTTCACTGGCAACCGACATCGAATGCTGCACCCATGAAGTAGAAGATTACCCAGGAGTATTAAGACAACGAAGCTTTTGTCTTTCGTGCGAAGCAGAACTATTATTAACAGCGAGTAAAATATGAGACTCAGTACTAATAGCACCCACACAGTCGATCCAAATTCCAGATAAACATTTTTCCATGCAGCCACTTCTGGGGCACGTTTGACTACAAATCGTATCTCATCCGTGTAAGCCAGATGACTGTATACAAAAGAGAACGCCAGTGCACGAGACGGTGTCAGTAACATTCCCCCTATAGCTGCATCCGCTTCATTGTCTTGTATCTTCTTCAATGATCCAACTGCTTCCATGTCAGTTGATACCGTGGGGTATTCTTCGACAGCGTTATAATCTTTTATAACATTAATTTTAAATTCTTGCGTTCCAATTAATTGGAATAAGTGTGGCTCTGCTCCATAATGAAGTGGATGAGATGAGTCTGTATCGTTGGGGGCTAATAGTGTATATGGTGGCCACTGGGTTATAATGACATCAAATGTACAGTTCCGTAGTTTGGTGACAATTTTCTCCGGGTACAAGTCATATATCCATGCTTGTGAGCACTCCCCGTAGCTGATGATGTCATCATAGCGTTTACCGCAACCGTAGTTATCGAACGGGTTGTAACTATACAAGTGAGCATCTTCAGTTGCGTTCATAACCACCACGTACCTTGCGTGCAGTTTCAGAAATGTGTCGAAGACAATTCTCAGGTCGCTTTTTTTTAGGTGTTTGACAATAACCAAAAATTGAGCCAGTGGATTCCATGAAGCTTCCTTGGTTATGTCAGGAAATTTCTGAGCAATGAAAGATGCATTTTCACCAGATATTATATAAACTTGGTTTTGAATAAACAAAACGTTTTTAGTTTTTCTCGATAGTAATAATATAGAAACAGTATTTGCAATGTTTATAGCTTTTAAGAGATTTTCATCTACAACCTTATTGCCAATATATGTTAAGACTTTTGTTTCGGCATAATGTTCTTTGACTATATTGGTAACACATTGTATTTGTTTCTTGTTGTTCGGTGATTCAGGTATTGGTATTCTGAAACAGTTTCCGCTGTAGTATAATAGACAGATTAGCCAGTACACGACCAACATTTTGAGACGTGGAACTGATAATTCGTATGGTGGCCCTTTTTGAAACAAGGGAACTTTTATTTTATCATTAATCAAAGCTAAGCTAAGTGTAGGTCTACTCTTCAAATCTGACGCTGATTGTAAGTTTTCGGACATTATTTCTCATTAGAAATAATGTCCGAAAACTTACAATCCTCATTAGGTCTGGTTAGTCAGCATTAGATGCTATGATTACTAGTATTTAAAGCAATTTACTTATATGGCAGCCTTGAGGCATTAGAAAAATGGTATTTTCGCTCATTAACAGTAACTTATAATAAATAATAATAAGTTTATTTATTTTCTCTTCACAAATGCTTAAAACTAAGTTTACATTTGAGAGAGACTGGTGCTTAAAATAGGCATTGCAAGCAACGCCTGTAGTACGAGTCACCAGGGCCCTACGACGACGCTTCATAATATGTAAAAGCTTAAATTGGGTGCTTTTATGAGACTGAAGAGAATTAACATTATAAGAAAGAGAAAAATATACAAAAAAGATAAAAATAACGTAACGTAATTAGAATAACATAACAAAATCAAAATATTTTATTTCACATAAGCCTACATGGGCACTTATGAAACGTCAGAAGCTAGGTGCACGGTTCCAATTGGTCGTTACTCTTTTTAAAAATAATTGGCTTTTACAATATTTCCAAATTACAGTAGGTATGGGAGGATAGCGTAGGCCTGTCAACAAGTATCAGGTACTTGATAAAATAAAAAATGGTCTACAGATCTAAAGTCTACAAAGCCTTCAAAAGGATAAATAAAATATAAACACCTTATAAAACCTAGTGATATGATTCCCATTACAACCACAAATAAAGAGATGAAAAATTTAAATTGTCTGTATATAATGTCAAGTAATAAAGAGATTATGTCAAGAAAGTATGTAAAAAAAGCAAATAAAGTAGAGTAAATAAAGACATAATAGACATTTAAATAGTTAAGCCGTTAATGAGGAGCCAGGGAAGCCACATGTGCAGAAGGAATTATTGCCAAACTACCTTGTCTTCAACATAGTCTTTAATCTTATAATATGCTTTTTTGATAAGGACACGTTTGATGAAAGTTTTGAATTTTCCATCGCTAAGTTCTGTAACCGGCTTTGGCAACTTGTTATAAAAACGGACGCCGTTTACAAGAAATGACTTGCTAGTTTTAGTTAATCTAAATTTAGGTAACACAATTTCAATTTTACTACGTGTATTTATATTGTGGAAATCGCTTCTTATTTTGAAGAGTCCTAAGTTTTTGCGAACATACAAAATACTTTCTAAAATATAAAGAGAAGGCAGAGTTAGTATATCAATTTCTTTGAATTTGTTTATAGGAGACTCGCGTGGACCCATTTGATAGATTGCGCGGATTGCCCTCTTTTGTAAAATGAAAATTGAATCTACGTCAGCTGCCGATCCCCACAGCAGAACACCATAAGACATAATGCTGTGGAAATAAGCAAAGTATACTAACCTAGCTGTGGCTATATCTGTCAACTGCCTTATTTTTCTTACTGCATAATTATGCAGCTGAACTTAATCTACCTGAGAGAGCTCTAATGTGTGCGCCACATTGTAATTTTGAATAACTAAAAATTTTGTTACTCTTTTAAAATGTTTTACACATCGGGAGGTTCCTGCAGATCAACAGGCGGGAGGAAACGCCTGGGTGTCACCATTGCCAGGATCGCCCAGAGGACACGGTGGAGCACACGGTGGAGGTCTGCCCCGCCTGGGCGGAGCACCGCCGTGTCCTCGTAGAGGCGATCGGCAGCGGCGGCGACCTCTCGCGCCCGGCCCTGGTGCAAGCCATGGTCCGGGGCGAGAGGGAGTGGGAGGCAGTCACCTCCTTCTGCGAAGCAGTCATGCTAGCGAAGGAGGTGGCGGGACGGCTCAGGGAGAGAGCCTCCCGTCCCAGCCGCCGCGGGAGACGCTCCGGGCGTCGGGAGCCGCGCGACGACTCCCGGTCACCGTAGGCGCGGGCCTGCGGGCGGAGAGTAATGGGTAGCTCACCGTCCGATCAGGACCAGGCCCGTGCCGGACGGCGCGTACGTGTTCCACGCGCGCCTCAAAGAGATGTCAGCATCAAAGTCAAAGTCAAAGTCAAATCATTTATTTCAAATAGGCACATTAAAGGCACTTTTGAACGTCATCGAGGAGGGGCCCCATGGGCCGAAGCCTGCCGGGTCAGCGGGATTGTCCGAAAGGGTCACCGCTGGCCCGGAACAAAGGGCTAAGGAAGGAACACGGGTGGGTTTTAGTCTGTAAGAGTCTGACGCTCCCTTCCGCTCCACCCAGAGCGGGACTCATTTGATGATTACCCATCCGCAAAAAAAAAAAGGTCTTGTCTAAATAATATAATTATATGTGAACACGATGCACCCATAATAAAATAAGTCTACCACAGCAGGTATATCAATCATCATAATCATTAGGTATATCGTTTAAAATATATAATTCCGACTCAGATAGGTTAGGTTACAAGGCCTTCGTGGCTTCGGCTTAGGTTTGGTTAGGTTACTTGAAACCCTTTACACGATAGGAGCTCCGCGAAGCGGGGCTACGTCGACATAGGATGCAAGAGCGAGCGAAGAGAACCCCGAGGTTTGGTTTGGTTAGGTTACTTTAAACCCTTTACACAGAAATAGGAGCCCTGCGAATGCAAAAGCGAGCGTATGAGAATACAAATACCTTTACCTAGGTATATATTAATTGATTAGAGACTCATAGTTTTCAGTACAACGTAATTTAAGCTGGTAGAAAAGTATCATAGCAATAAACAGTCATGTTTATTTTTTGAAGATTTCAGTATCTCATTCGGTTGTTTCGTCATTTTTATTCGGACAAAGGTAGTCGGAAAATTAGTATTTTAGGCAGTGGATTTAATATTTTAAGTAAGGACAAATCTTATTTTTTTTGTCGGAGCCTTTAATACTACCCTTTTAGACTAAATAGGTTTTATGTCTTTTGAGTGGTATATCAAACGATTTTATATTAATCGTCTGTTATGCTTATAGAAATTAGTTACTTTAAAATTATATTAATCGTTTATTATATTAACTGATCATTATATCAAATAAAATTATAGGTTCAGTTTTTATATCTTGTAAATATTAGATGTTTTGTAATTATATCTTATATTACTTACCCTAATTAAATTGCCCACTCTAAAATGTAGTTTCTTACGGAAAAGAATTGGTAGAAGAGGAGATTCATGGGTAGGTAGGGACACCCTAGTAAACATAGACGATTGAATACTAAATGAATGTGCATGTCGGCGCATCATCGCCGTCGTTGTCGGAGTTACACATATTATTGACTTGTTGACTTGCACCAATCACTCAAATACACAGCAATAGGAAATGACAGGAAAATGTTTAAAAGAGTATAAAGAAAATACCTCACTTCAATTTAGGATGTTTATTCCACGACCAGCGAACTAAGAATGTCCTTCCATTCGCATTACAACAGTTTTTATACACAAAATTACCGCCAAAACTTGGCGCCAAACTTAACCGCGAAACTTTACCGCTAAAAAGAATTTATATAAATCAAGCGGAAGTCAAACTAGTTCTAGATTGTCATTTTAAATAATTCAAGCGGATATATCAAAAAGAAATCCTTAATACTACCCACATAGAAACAATATAAAGTTAACCGGAAACTACAATATTTAAAATAAATAAGAAGGAAGTATCAAAATAGAAACTTTATACAGATTCAACCGGAAACCACAATTTTAAAATAAATAAGTAGGAAGTATCAAAATAGAAACTTTAAAAAAATTCAACCGGAAACCACAATATATTTTAAATAAATCAAAATGAAAACTAAACAGATTTGACCTGAAATACAAGTATTAATTCAATAAATAACACGGAAGTCAGATCAAGTACAAAATAATCAAAACAAGCTTAAAATTAAATAATGGTTTGCCGCCCATATGCACGTTGACGAGTGATTGATTAATGAAAGACAAGGTATCAAGTAGGTACTTTAATCATTTAATACAGATACCTAGGTAACGTATATAATTCAAACATCATAATTAAGGACATCATCATCCGTCATGACGATGTGTTTCAAAATGGTTCGTCATTGAATAATAGAAGTCCACGTTTGTAAACTTCTAGACATATTATGATCTATAGGACCATTGTAGCAGTGTATATCGTGCAGACGCTAATTCAAAAATGAAAACAATAGTAGCCAAGAAACAGCCTGATATATAAATAAACCATGGCATTACGAATCTAGATTCGAATTTCTTTTGACGAAAATGACACTTAATCTTCCTAGCATAGTAAAAATCTTTGAACTTCTTTTCAACCAAACCATTTTCTCTTAAGCGAAGCGCGTTTTGTCGCATTTTGTTTGAAAGTGGAAACCCTTTGTAGAAATATGTAGCATAAATAAACTTGACGTATGGTTTTTTAAAGTAATAGACAGTGGTTTGACCAAATTCATCGTAGTAGATTTTTTTGTTGGATAAATACATTGATCGTGTATTAATCATAAATAAATCTTCTGATTGAGCAACTTTCGTCAGACTTTGCAACGGTTCTAGACAATCAGGATTTATTGCAGTAGATGTATTCGTTTCAGATTGCATAAATAGTATCATTGCAGGAACAGTACAAGACTTGAGGTTGTACTCAACTATCTCTGCTTCATTAGAAACTTGGTGCTCTTTTATTGGTGTCCTGGTGAAACTAACTAAGCTCGACTGGTAATAACAGTTCATTAGAGACGCGAACCACACCCATGTTATAAAGATGCACCTTACATTACTAGTCATTTGATGGGGCATATTACAGCCCCTAGAAAGCAAATAATTCAAAAATTTCAGCATTGTATTAGTTTTGTCTTCAGCACGGAGGAGTATATTCATTAATATTGAATACATCAAATAAACTAATAACAACAAGCACCACACTAGTGGAGAGAATTCCAAATAAGCGTTTTTCCACATAGCTACACATGATGCCTTCCTCACATAAAAACGTAACTCATCATAATAATCCAGGTACCCGTGCAAATATGTGAATGCATCTGTTCGGCTCGATACTAGTAAAGTTTGACCCAATATTGCATCGGATTCATTATTTTGCAATTTTGCCATAGGTCCCATAACTTTCATATTAGGGGATATTGTAGTATATATTTTATTATTAATATCGAAGCTAAAATTCACGTTAAAATGTTCAAGTTCTCCTAGCACTTTAAATACATATTGTTCAGCTCCTAATGTTATTCGGTGGTCTTCTGTAAGTTCAGGGTTTATAGAGTAAGGTGGTCTATGTGGAACGGCAGCAAGCAAAGTGCAGTTCCGCAGACCAGTCACGAATTTGTTTGGGAATAGATTATTTGTCGTATTCAAGCACGAGCCATAACTTATGACGTTGTTGTAATATTTTCCACAGGCATAGTTGTCGAAGGGATTGTAGGTGTAGAGGTGAGCGTCATTAGTACCGTTTATCACCAGCACGTTGACCACATGTCGTTGCAATAGCTCGTCAAAAATCTTCTTCAGTTCGTTGTCGTCTAGTGATCTGATCACGATTATAAACCGTGAGGACGGGTTCCATGTTGGATCTTCGAGAAGATATTTAAAACATTTCGTGAATGTGGTTGCATTCTTTGCGTTTATGAGATATCCTTGGTGTCTAAAATATGACTGTGTAGTTGTCTGTCTGTATACCATCGTTGTGACGGTTGATAAGTGAATTGCTTTCAGGATCTCGTAATCGTCACAGTTCATATCAACGTATGTTAGCGTCTTCTCGTTAGAAAAGTTTGTTCCCAATATATCGGATATACACATCACCAGATTTTGATTTTGCTGTTCTTCAAACATTAAGTCATTTTCACTTTTACAACTCAAATATATCAGAGAGAACAAAAAGTAAACAACCAACATTTTTGGACTCATGTTGACTTATGTTTTTGGAGAACGTTGGGTACCTAGCTTGTTTATGAAGACTGATATTATGTTTTTTGATTAATATGTTATTTTAAAAAGTGAAATGCCATTAGAAATAAAGCTTTTATATAGTTTATCGCAATGGATCTCGTTTTTTCCATCATTACTCAGATTCTAATCTCTGTTCATGAAATGGTCTTTGATGTTTTAATAGGTACGGTATGTCTGGGACAATAATTATTTGTATTATTAGCATTAACTTGCTTACCATTGGACATTGATTTATTTACATTAGATACCTACTAAATTAAAAGACTAACATGTACATTTATATGAAAAAAGATAAGCAAAGACTAACTAACTTACTATAGAAATAAATACAAAAACAAAGATCACTTAGGCGTCGAAGTATTCGTCCGCTTCGCTGTCATCTGGAAACGTGCCCAGAAGACTGGCAGCATTGCCACGTTGAATGGCAATGCTAATTCTTTGGCCAAAGAACGACCCAGCCCTCTGGTCACGTGAAAAGTCGACCAGCCGGCGACAAATTTTCTTAAAAAGGAGTCGCGCACTCGGGCCCCATGATCCGAGCATTTCGACCCCAAACAGCTCAAAGCTGTAGTTGCCCATAAGGTTACAGTATATGCGCCGCTTGAGGGTCTCAGCAGACGCAGCAGCGGCGCCAGCACAGCCCGCCGTGCTAGGAACATGAGATGGCGCAAGGGTTGCACACACTTTGCGTCCCACACCAGAGGCCTACCCACCTTCCAAGGTAACAACGTCATCCCGTCTGGCCTCCTCCCTTCGTCACGTACCAACAAGCCGTTTGGTTTTAATACCGCTGGCATGCTGGCAGTGACAAGAGCTCGACGAATAATATCGTTGATGCTGGCGTGCCGTGCTATTCGACATGCGCTCCTACAGCAGGAGAGGCCATGGTGCCCAACACTATTGAAATCGGTGTCACTACAGTGACACCGATGTAGGGCAACACAAGGTGCGCCCAAGCTAAGATACGTAGCGAGCCAAAGCAAGTATATTTTTTTGTAAAAGTTGTAGGTGTATGTGTATTTCACAGATGGGAGGAGCGCAGCCTATGTGTATGTAAATTTTGGTCCAAAGTAACAGTATCGAATGACTGTCAAGGCCGAATAAATGTTCATTTTGAAAAGTCTGCCGAGACATCAGAATGTATTTTCTCCCCAATGAACGTTGGAAAGGATTCGTCAAAAATTGGGGACCCCAGGAGGTGATGAGAAATTCTTTCCGTAAGTTACTATATTTGGTGCTATTGTAATAAATGTTGCTATGGTAGTGTTTTTGTCAGTGGTTTGGGGAAGATACATTTTACATCTTGACAGGTTAAGGTCTAGGCCAATAGAATTGTTTTTGTTTTATTAATGGATAATCCATTTTGTTTGCATGGAAGTCGTCGAAGACACCAGAGGAGGAGGACGAGGGAGGGGTTGAGTTAGGAGATCTTGTCCCAGCAACCAAAATGTACAGAGAGTAAGGACTGGTAACGCGGGGCAATCGACGTACAGTCTGTTGTCCGCATGAGAAGCAGCTCAACCTAACCATATAGGTATTTTTATTATAACCATTGATGACAGAAGAGTCATAAACTTAATGTTTTTCTGTGTTCATTTTATTAACTATAATAATAATCATTAATATAGTAGATATAATAAAATATAAAAAAAATATAATCACAAAAATATCAATAGTTGAAAATCGAATTTATCTTACAATCACAGGTTTGCAAATCAGTCGTGCAAGGCTTGTTTTGTAGGAAATTGACTAAAATTAGCGCTCTTTTATTATTTGTCATTATTGAATGCTTAGCTCCTTATAGTTATAGCGTGATGAAGGTGAGCACCATGTATCTATTAGATAATTAATTTATATGTCATGGTTGGTGGCGTGACGATTTTTATTGTGACATTTTATGATTAATTTATTTTACGGACTAATCAATGTTTATTATTTTTATGTACTTAATTATCTTACAATTTAACTCTAAAATATACATATTATATAGTATATACAAGTATATAAAAAAAAGAAGGGAAAAGAAAAAGAGAGGAGCTCATTGGGCATCAAAAAATTCGTCCGCATCGCTGTCAATGGCATAAGTGCCCAAAAGGCTGGCAGCATTACCACGTTGGATGGCAATGCTTATTCTTTGGGCTAAAAATAGGCCAGCCCTCTGGTCACGTGATGAGTCAACCAACCGCTTGGCGATGTCCCGATATATTTGATGAGCACTAGGACCCCAAGGCCCTAGTGTTTCAGCCCCAAACGGCTCAAACATATAGCTCCCAATAAGGTTGTTACATTTGCGCCGTTTGAGGTTTTCTGCTCCTGCAGCAGCCGCCCCAGCACAGCCCACCGTGCTAGGGAGATGGGATGGCGCGAGGGTGTCGACACAGGTAGCATCCCACACCAAAGGCCTACCCAACTTCCAAGGCATTATAGTCATTCCATCTGGCCTCTTCCCATCGTCGCGTGCCAAGCCATTGGGTTCTAAAACAGCTGGCACCCCGGCGGTGACAAGAGCCCGACGGATGATGTCGAAAGGTTCAATCTGTAACTATTTGCAATATTCTAACCTTTCGGCGCGTCTTTTTACAATTTGTGGAAAACAATAGAAAAGTCAAAGTCAAAGCATTTATTTCAAATAGGCACATAAAAGGCACTTTTGAACGTCAAAAATTAAAATAAAATAGAATTGATTCTAGTCGCCCATTCCAAAAGGTAGTTTTCGTATGGAGAAGAATGGGCAAGAAACTCCACCGTTACTCTTTTAAAAAGTTTTACAATATTTAGCATAAGTAGGTACATTAAGTATATAATAACAATATGCGAAGACGATGCACCTAAAATAAAATTACTATACCACAATAGGTAAAAGAATTAAAAATGAAACCATGACATATTAATTAATTATCTGATAGATAGGTACATGGTGCTCACATATTTACACTCACATTGCATAGTTTTGTACCATATTCCTTTTTCTCGAGATCTGATGTCAAAATGTTCTGTCCACTGATGTTGCCATATTGTCTTGTACCGTGAAAAATATTCTGAGTAGTCAGAAATTATGTATACTTCGCTTCCGCTTATAAGATCTTTTAGCCAAAATGTCAGCCTCCTCATTACCTCTCAAGCCAAAATGCGAAGGGATCCACTGCTATCTCAGAGTTACATCATTAGGCATGGTATAGATTTTATCAAGAACAACATAAGCTAACGCTGTCCCTCTGCAACCAGAGGCGGAGCGAGCTATGTGTTCTAAAGCGCTTTTGCTATCCGAAAGAATTACAACATTTTTTACATTTTAAATACCTATTTTTTAAAGACGGATATAGCCCCAAGATAGGAAATAGCTCGGCGCACATAATGCTTACTTCAAAAGAAATTTTAAAACCCTCACTTACTCCTAAACTATAAACTCCTAAACTATAACTAACATAGGCGGCACCAATACCATCCTTAGTCTTAGAACCATCCGTAAACACTTTTTGCCATCCTGCATATTTAATA
Source organism: Oligia fasciuncula (assembly GCA_963082905.1). Classification (NCBI taxonomy): domain Eukaryota; kingdom Metazoa; phylum Arthropoda; class Insecta; order Lepidoptera; family Noctuidae; genus Oligia; species Oligia fasciuncula. The sequence goes on along the minus strand of OY720395.1, from coordinate 4,577,725 downwards.
TTTAATTCATCTAGTACATAATTTAACAGTAAACTATAATTATACGAATCTTTGGACGCTGTAACGCAATCCAAATTAGTTATTTTAGTTAGTTATTTTTATTTTAGAAGTCCATATATCTAAATTAAACATAACTGATAATGAGGGGAAGAGGCGAATACTTTCTCGTGTTTAATCTCTGTGTATACAAAAGATAATAGTGTTTTTTTTTGCCAGTATCTATAATCACATAGGGTTTGAAGTTCTTCTAACAAAATTATGGTGGGATTATTCAAAAAAGAGCTTTAAGACAATATTTATAGGCAATATATTGTCTTCTCAAAAACAATGGCGGTATGCAGATCTCACACTCCATAAAGTGTATAGTTTTTATAAATCCGCCAATAATTCTAAGGTCATGATTTTGGAGCAAATTTAAATTTGAAATATGTCTTTCGGCACTATTGTCATATATAAACAAGAAGCGTAATCTATCCTGCTACGAATCAAAGCTATGTATAATCTACGTAAATGTTTTGGGTGTAAGCAGGTCCAGCCAGTACCCTCAATAAATTTAATTTTTTTAGTGATTTTGCATGTAGTTCATTTATATGTTTATGGAAAAACAATTTAGTGTCTAACCACATACCCAGATATTTATAATTCTTATCTAACTCTAAGGGAGTACCCTCTGCTTTAATGTTTAGTTCTTTTCCTTTCCTACCTCTAGTGAATAAACAAATTTTAGTTTTATTTACCGAAATATTCAAGCCCAATTTTGCTGAAAAATTAACAATGAGATTAACTGACTCCTGAAGTTGAATAACACTGTCGTGTAATTTTTGATTTCTAGTGTACAATACAAAATCGTCGGCGTATTGAGAAACGGTTACATTTGTAATGGCTTTACAGATGTTATGGGTAATATTAAACAGTAGTGGCGACATAGGATCACCCTGTGCTCGGCCTCTGTTTGTATACCTTTCAATAAAATGATTATCATTTTCACATTTAATTTTTAGTCTACTTTCACTGAGAAATTCCCATTACACATACCTGAGTACCCACGGACAAACCATCAAGTATAGTGACAACTTTATCAATTAAAACATTATTGTAGGCACTTTCTATGTCCAAAAAACAGGACAGCGTGTCTCAATAAAAAAAAAAAACAATCTGTATATATATGAAACTAAGATTAGTTTGATTTTTTTGATTAGTTTGTTTGGATGCTCTCACTAGATAGTGAGAGCATCCAACAAGGAGTGACTTCGCCTGAAACCTACCGTTGTTGAAGCTAAAATATGTTGTTTTTTTCAACAAACCATTCAAGACGTCTAATGATAATTTAATTGAAAACCTCACAGAGGCATGATATTGACGATATTGGTGTTAATTTTTGTGTTAAATTACGGCTACCAGCTGTAGGTTTAGGAATAGAGATAATTAAACTCTCTAAAAAGGTTACAAGACATTGTAACAAAATAACATCGGTATTCGTAAAACCGGAGTCATACGTATTACTTACGTAATATGTACGATTTATGCCTTATACAGTGTGATGGCATTGACTTCATATTATTATAAACCTCTTTTTAGGGTTCCGTAGTTCTAAACAAGGATCCCTTATAGTTTCGTCATGTCCGTCTGTCTGTTTGTCTGTCTGTCCGAGGTTTTGCTAAGAGACCGTTAGTACTAGAAAGCTGTAATTTTGTAGGAGTGTGTATATAAATTACGCCGACCAAGTGGTAAAATAAAATTTTGGAAGATATTTTTTTTAGGGTAGCTCCCCCTACATGTGAAGTGGGGATGAATATTTTTTTCGTCGTCTACCCCATCGTGTGGGGTATCGTTGAATAGGTCTTCTAAAATGACTTGGGGGTTACTAAAACTATTTTTTGATTTAATGCTCCATTTACGAAATATTAAACTTTAAAGTGCAAATAAATTTTTGTTCCAGTAGGGCGTCCCCCCTCTAAAAGCTTAACTGGGGGTTGAAAAATCTGGAAAAATTCACGATGATAGTGCATTTCATGAACTTTAAAGGAAAATTATAGCGGTTAAGAGAACTTTATTAATTTAGCAGTAATAGTCGTTGAACTTGCGTGTTGGATAATTTTGTACCAAATACAAAATCCTTAACATTAATCCTTTATAGTGACTAAGATGAAGTAGTTGCTTGTTTATAACGGGTAAAGACTTGCATTGAAAAACAAAATATAATATAACAAACAAAATATAATAATGTTATTTATGTTATATAATATTATTGTAAATTCTGTAAACTTTAACGGTGTGTACCTACTTCTGGTTGTTGTTACACTTAGGTACACACAGCTCCTTTAAGTAGTTACCCCACCAAAAGACATGTGCGTTCAAATCCGTGATAGGCCCAAGTTGGTTTTTGTATTTTGCAAAAACATTTTATTTTAAATAATGTATTGTTTTAGTGAATAAAGAAGTTTAAGTAAGTATTTTTTTTTTATTCTGTTTTTATTATTGTTTTTTTCAATAAAACAATACTTTTGCGACGACAAGCAACAATAATAGGGTTAACATTTACGACAACTTATTCATCGTCTAAATAGACTGGAGGTTTCAAGACCGCTTACCGTGCATAAGATTGGAAGTTCAAATCCTATATAGGCACGAAATGTGCTTTTTGTTCATTATATTATTTTGATATATATTTCTATTTTGTTTTAAGTAGTAATTATTTATAAAGAATTAAAAAATCAAGAAAAATAAAATACTTTATTAATCATTTAATAATATTTATTATTGCTATTATTTAACAAAACTATGATCTTATTTTACAACAAACAGAACAACTATTTTAGTTCTCATAAAATCAGAAATCATTTAAAAAAATAATTGATAAAATTAGTAGTCGTTTACTCTTCGCCGTTTTAAGTGAACGTATACAAAGTTCTAACTTGAAGTTATGGATTAATTTTATAAAGACAACGTAAGTAAGTAAAATTAATGGATACCCTCAAATTATAACATCTTTCGATTAGACAGGGACCTAAAGATATAATGACTCAGCCGATAGTAGATAACAATTTCATCGCAATTCATATGGGCTCGCTGGCTAGTTCGTCAAACTGCCGGTATGAGTATGACGACGTTCGGTGATGCGATGGTTCGAATCCGAGTCAACACAATGGGCTCTTTTTGAAGTATTCTTTAGATTATTCGTAAGGAATTCAATGTTGTAGCAGTGTAACATTTTAAAACTTGAGGGGTTAGGACATAGTGACGCTTTCTGTACATATAATTTACTTGTATAATTATCTGTGGAAACTGTTTCTGGATTGTGTTGAACTATAAGTATACATATGTTTATTATTGCATCTGTTTGTTTCCCAAATAAAATAACGGGCTACTACGGAACCCTACACTGTGCGTGGCCCGACACGCACTTGGCCGGTTTTTTTAATACAGTAATGTTTACCACCAGCGCCCTGGCAACGAGATTCGTGCCCCAAGTGATTCATACAGCATTGTATAATATCGTGTAGGCACTAATTCAAAAATAAAAACAATAATAGCCAAAAAGCAGCCTGCTACATAAATAAACCATGGAATTACCAACCTAGATTCGAACTCCTTTTGACGAAAGTGAAAGTTAATCTTCCTAGCATAGTAATAATCGTTGAACTTCTTTTCAACCAAACCATTTTCTCTTAAATGAAGCGCGTTTTGTCGCATTTTGTCTGAAAGTGGAAACCCTTTGTAGAAAAATATACCGAAAATAAACTTGGCGTATGGTTTATTGAAGTAATAGACAGAGGGTCCACCAAATTCATCCTCGTAGATTTTTTTGTTGGATAAATCATTTGATCGAGCCATAACCGTAAATAAATCTTTTGATTGGGCAACTTTCTTCAGACTTTGCAATGGTTTTAGACATTCAGGATTTATTTCAGTAGATATATTTGTTTCAGATTGCATAAATTGTAGCATTGAAGGAATTGTACAAGACTTGAGGTTGTGCTCAACTATCTCTGCTTCGTTAGAAATTTGGGGCTCTTTTATTGGTGTCCTGGTGAAACTAACTAAGCTCGACTGGTAATGACAGTTCATTAGATACGCGAACCACACCCATATTATTAAGATGCACCTCACATTACTAGTCATTTGATGGGGCATATTACAGCCACTGGATAACAAATATTGTAACAATTTCAACATTGTTTTAGTTTTGTCTTCAGCACGGAGGAGTATGTTCATTAATATTGAGTATATCAGATAAACTAACAACAAAAGGCACCACACTAGTGGATAGAATTCCAAATAAGCGTTTTTCCAGTTAGCTACTGATGACGCCTTCTTCACAAAAAAACGTAAGTCATCATAATAATCCAGGTACCCGTGCAAATATGTGAATGCATCTGCTCGGCTCGACACTAGCAAAGTATCACCCAATATTGCATCAGATTCATTATTTTGTAATTTTGCCATAGGTCCCATAACTTTCATATGAGGGGATATTGTAGAATATCCTGCAGGATAAAAATTAAAGCTAAAATTCACTTTGAAATGTTCAAGTTCTCCTAGCACTTTAAATATATATTGTTCAACTCCTGATGTCATTCGGTCATCTTTCATACGTTCAGGGTGTACAGAGAAAGGTGGTCGGTGCGGGACAGTAGCAAGAAAGGTGCAGTTCCGCAGACCAGTCACGAATTTGTTTGGGAATAGATTATTTGTCGCATTCAAGCACGAGCCGTAACTTATGACGTTGTTGTAATATTTTCCACAGGCATAGTTGTCGAAGGGATTGTAGGTGTAGAGGTGAGCGTCATTAGTACCGTTTACCACCAGCACGTTGACCACATGTCGTTGCAATAGCTCGTCAAAAATCTTCTTCAGTTCGTTGTCGTCCAGTGATCTGATCACGATTATGAACCGTGAGGACGGGTTCCATGTTGGATCTTCGAGAAGATATTTAAAACATTTCGTGAATGTGGTTGCATTCTTTGCGTTTATGAGATATCCTTGGTGTCTAAAATATGACTGTGTAGTCGTCTGTCTGAATACCATCGTTGTGACGGTTGATAAGTGAATTGCTTTCAGGATCTCGTAATCGTCAGAGTTCATATCAACGTATGTTAGCGTCTTCTCGTCAGAAAAGTTTGTTCCCAATATTTCGGATATACACATCATCAGATTTTTATTTTGCTGTTCTTCAAAAGTTAAGTCATTGTCACTTTTACAACTCAAATATATCAGAGAGAACAAAAAGTAAACAACCAACATTTTTGGACTCATTTTGACTTATGTTTTTGGAGAACGTTGGGTAGCTTGTTCATGAAGACTAATATTCAGTTTTTTGATGAAGGTGTTATTATATAAAGTGAAATGCCATTATAAATAAAGCTTTTATATATTTTATAGCAATGGATCTCGTTTTTTCCATCATTACTCAGATTCTAATCTCTGTTCATGACATGGTCTTTGATGTTTTAATAGGTACGCTTCGTCTGGGACAATTATTTGTATTATTAACATAACTTGCTTACCATTGAACATTGATTTATTTACACTAGATACTAAATTAAAAGACTAACTAACTTACTATACAAATAAATATAAAAACAAAGAACACTTAGGCGTCGAAGTACTCGTCCGTATCGCTGTCATCCGGAAACGTGCCCAGAAGACTGGCAGCATTGCCACGTCGAATGGCAATGCTAATTCTTTCGCCAAAGACCGACCCAGCCTTCTGGTCACGGGAAGTGTCGACCAGCCGTCGAGAAATTTCCTTACAAAGGAGACACGCACTCAGGCGCTTCGACCCCAAATGGCTCAAAGCTGTACACAATTATGTACAGTATTTGCGCCGCTTGAGCCAGCACAGCCTGCCGTGCTAGGAACATGAGATGGCGCAAGGGTTGCACACACGTTGCGTCCCACACCAGAAGCCTACTCACCTTCCAAGGCAACAACATCATGCCGTCTGGTCTCTTCCCATCGTCCCGTTTCAAGCCGTTTGGTTCTAACACCGCTGGTACGCCGACGGTGACAAGGGCTCGACGAATAATATCGTTGATGCTGGCGTGCCGTGATATGCAACCTGCGCTCCTACAGTAGGACAGGCCATGGTGTCTGAGACTATTGACAGCTTCACCACAGTGACATCGATGCGGAGCAACACATGGTGCGCCCAAGCGGATACACGTAGCGAGCCGAAACGATGAGTCATCCATCACTGTGCCTATGGTGAATGACGGGAGCGCCTGAAGCCACAAGCCTGACTCCTATTCTCCCACAGTCAGCAAACGGGCATGCTCAATAGTAGTATTACGTGATGTGTTTACAAGGGTATTCCGTATGAGCGGTACGTCCCGCCGTCTCTGGGAAGACGGGTTATCGGGCAAAACCGTATTGGGATAAGCCGTTTTCCAAGTGTTCAACGCATCGGTCAAATACGGTACTTCTAAATCGACCGGAAATAAAATGTTCCTTGTTAATTTATTGGTAGGTACTGTGGACCGAGGAGAGGAAGGCCGGTAAACTTATATACTTGAAATTTTGCGGATGCCGAGACCGTCCAAGTGAATTGGTAGTGTAGCTTGCTGCCACGAACCGTCATACACGGCCACATTTCTAATAATTTGGTCTACTTTTTTTAAAAGTTGTGGATGCTTCCATAGATGAGAGGAGCGAAGGCTATAAGTAAAGGTTCAAAACAACAGTACCGAATGAGTGTGAAGGCCGAATGAATATTAATTTTGAAAAGTCTTTCCGAGATATCATTAAAATTTTGTATCTTCTCCTCAACTTGCTACAATTATTACACACCGGTAGGTACACCGGAAACGTGCCACGTTGACTGGCAATGCTAATTCTTTGGCCAGAGAACGAGCCAGTCCTAAGGTGTACTGAAGTGTCGACCAGTCGGCTTGAAATTTTCTTAAAAAAGAGATGCCCTATGACCCGATTCCAAGTATCACTGGTCAGTTTCACGCTCCGGAAAAGTGAAAATGAAAGTTATTCAGCGATAAACATCATTCCCAGCGCACCTAACACTGCCCCCTTAAGAGTGGGGGTAGAAACATGTAGGAGGAGACACCGTGGTACCAATAGAAACTGAAGATTCCCCAGCACCGGAGTCCTAACTGAATACGATATTTTGCCGCTGTACCAAGGATTGTGGTAATGGCAAATGTGGATGCCTCCTCTCTTAAGGGAAATCGGAATCTAAATACATTAACTGGAATCTGAATCTAAAAAATAGAGCCAATTAAAATTTAAATGAATTCGATTGAATAATTTAAAAATATTTCTTTTAATCTCGGATTTCAAAACTGACCACTCAGTGAAACTGACTAATCTACGAAACTGATGAATTATATAAACTGACGACTGAGGGAAACTGACCAGTGATACGCGGATTTCTTGACCCGAGTGTGGTTATAGTATTGTGAAGATCCAGACGGGACCTCCACAGTTTATATAAAAAGACGTTGGACTTTGAACCAATATATTATTTAAAGCAACATTACAGCTTCGCGGTGAATATCAAACTTATTCTATCTTACGAAAAATCCATGTTTCATTTATGAGTGCCAATGTAAACCTGCGATATGGCCTGATATTTTGGGGCAATGCTGCTAAAGGTGAGCAAGTACTTATAGCACAGAAAAAATGCATTCGAGCTATATGCAAAATAAAACGGACTGATTCATGCAAGCCACATTTCAAGAACATGAAAATACTGACGGTACCATCTCTCTACATTTATGAAGCCTGTACTTTTGTAAAAAATAATATGCATCTTTATACACATGTCGAAAGTCAGCGAGGCTCAAATAAGTTGCAGTTGCTATTCACAAAAACCAAATTTCTCCATAAAAGCATATACAGGGTGATTGGAAGATGGGTGCAAAGCTTTAAGGCGAAGATAGTACAGGCAATTCAGAACCATTTAAGCCATGGTTGTCTTAGACGAAGTCTTACCACTTTTTTTTTACCAATTTCTTAAGATTTTTTTCGAAAATTCCCAAAGTTTTAACTAAACTACTTATTTATGGCCAAATTGAATGATAAACGAATTAATTTTTATTGTATTTAATTAAAGTAATGTGTAAGCAATCTAGCAAAACATGTTTTAGGCCTCTGTGTCGTTAGACATTTTTTTTACAGACATTTAAAGTTCATAAAACATTTTAAATCTCATAAATATTTTTTGTAAACCTTATTTAAAAAAAAACGGAGCGTGCTTTTTTTGTTCAAACCTTTTTGAAAACATGCTTGATAATCGCTTTTTCTATTGAGGTAACATTTACGCGGATATCTTACAAATTATTGAAATTAGGACCTAAAAACCAATTTGAGGGAGAAATTTTAAATTTTTGGCAGACTAAATAAAACAACATTTGAATTTAATTTATTTATGTTTCATGTTCAAAATGTTGTCCGTGATTTCTAATACAAGCACGGCTCCGTCTTCTCACTTCTGTTGTTGTTATTTTCAACATCATCTTCAGCTTCATTGTTTCAAACTCTGAATTCATTCTCTCTATCAGTTCTTCTCTCGTGTTTATTTCCACATTCGTATACACTAGCTCCTTGGCCCGGCCCCACACGAAAAAGTCCAGCAGGGTCAGATCTGGTGAGCGAGCGGGCCAAGGGATGGGTCCATCTCTGCCAATCCAGCTGTCAGGAAAACAATTATTTAAGTGTTCCCTTACATTTAACATCCAATGCGTTGGACAGCCGTCTTGCTGAAAGATGACTGTACTGTCTCTTGCGAATATCGGGACACCGGTTTCCTCTATCAGCTCTGGTAAATCCACTTGTAGAAAGTGCTAATCATTTTCACCATTGAAAGTCTCCGGTAAGAAGTGGGGCCCAATCAACGTCCTGCAAATTACTCCAACCCAAACATTGACAGAGAATTTCCTCTGAAACGACACCTGCTTCTTAAAATGTAGATTGTTGTCTTTGGCGGCCCATTCATGAAGGTTATGAAAGTTTGTAATGCCCTCCCTAGAAAATTTGAATTTGAAATCAATCTTGTGGACGGATGAAAGCAAATTTTCTAGGGAGGGCATTACAAACTTTCATAACCCACACAACACATGGGGAACACTTAAATAATTGCTTTCCTGACAGCTGGATTGGCAGAGATGGACCCATCCCTTGGCCCGTTCGCTCACCAGATCTGAACCTGCTGGACTTTTTCGTGTGGGGCCGGGCCAAGGAGCTGGTGAATACGAAGGTTGAAATAAACACGAGAGAAGAACTGACAGAGAGAATGAATTCAGAGTTTGAAACAATGAAGCTGGAGATATGATGTTGAAAATAACAACAACAGAAGTGAGAAGACGGAGCCGTGCTTGTATTAGGAATCACGGACAACATTTTGACCATGAAACATAAATAAATTTAATTCAAATGTTGTTTTATTTAGACTGCCTAAAATTTAAAATTTCTCCCTTAAATTGGTTTTTAGGTTCTAATTTCAATAATTTGTAAGATATCTGCGTAAATGTTACCTCAAAAGAAAGAGCGATTATCAAGCATGTTTTCAAAAAGGTTTGAACAAAAAAAGCACGCTCCGTTATTTTTAAAATAAGGTTTACAAAAAGTATTTATGAATTTTAAAATTTGTTATGAACTTTAAATATCTGTAAAAAAAATGTCTAACGACACAGAGGCGTAAAACATGTTTTGCTAGATTGCTTACACATTACTTTAATTAAATACAATAAAAATGAATTCGTTCATCATTCAATTTGGCCATAAATAAATAGTTTAGTTAAAACTTTAGGATTTTTTGAAAAAAATCTTAATAAATTGGTAAAAAAAAAGTAGTAAGACTTCGTCTAAGACAATCATGGCTTAAATGGTTCTAAATTGTCTGTACTATCTTCGCCTTAAAGCTTTGCACCCATCTTCCAATCACCCTGTATATATGCAATGGCTCCCAAACTATACAATAAATTACCAAATCAAATTAGATCAGCTACCAACGTAAATAGTTTAAAACGTCAGCTTTTTGAATTATTGAAAGACAAATATATTACTCTGTCGATGAATAGGTACCTAAATAACAAATTTTGATAAGATGATTTTGTACAATTTAAATTCATTTAATTTTGTTATTTGTAATATTGCTGAAATTTTATTTTATTTCTGTTCCGTGCGATTTTTGTACTATTTCATTTCAATTATGGCAAATTTGGTTTGCTCACATTGTATTTTATGAGATTGTGTACTTTTATAATTAATTTAAAGGAGATGTTTCATTTTTGGCTAGCACTTGTACAATATATCAAAAGACGGGGAAAAATACCCTGAATTTAGGAAAAATATTAATCTGTGAATTTGAGAATAACCCTTTGTGTACAAACAAATTAAAGTTTTTCAATTATTGCCATTTGTAATCGTTATGGCCAATATGGCGGTGTCCTGACAGCAAACATGCGTTCTGAAACCAGAATGGATTTGAAATGAGTGTGAAACCGTAAATACAAAAACATTAAATATAATTATAAAAAGGTATCACTTATTATTAATTCATCTATTACACCTATTTCTAATGTGTTATTAATGGACACATGTAAAAAAAATAATATCAATATAATATTTTGATAATAATATTCTAGTTCGATTAATCATCTAGGTACTTGGCCAATGTACGGACGCCAGCAGGTCAACCTACCCGAAACTGTCAGATTTTCCCAATCAACCTTGAACCTTATGTTTTAGCAATAAAGTCGAAAATCTATTAAAGAAATCTGATAGATTGTAGTAACTAGATGTGCTGGCGTCTGTACTTCCGACCGTTTTATTTTGACATACACTGGCGCCGATTCTGTTTTTCACAAACTAAACTAAATTTAAGTTCAGGCATCTTTTTCTTTCTATTTCATTAAGAAAAGGACAGAAGATAAATATTAGTTTAGTCCTGTCAAATTAGTCAGCGCCTGACGTAAATTGACGTATTTTTAGTAGTCAACTTTTTAATCTTGTCTAAATTGTCTGAGTATCTTAATTTGACAGGACTAAACTAATATTTATCTTCTGTCCTTTTCTTAATCAAATAGAAAGAAAAAGATGCATGAACTTAAATTTAGTTTAGTTTGTGAACAACAGAATCGGCGCCATTGTCTGTCAATGTCATGGGACTGACTTAAACATAAAATATCCCGTTTTAGGTTATAATGACATTAACGTCATTGTCATCTGATTGATCTGTCAATATGTCTCCATTTTACTCGCAACAAATGTCAAAAATTTTCAATTTTAATTTTGTACTATGTTAATACAAATTAATTCTATAAATCATTGCCTATTATATGTTTGTAGATATATTTCACAGATTTTCTGAAATGTAAATGTCCTAGCCAAAGCTCCATACAAAAACTAAACGTCTCCTTTGATAATATTGTGTATGCCTTTCGGCGGAACATAGGATGAACCAAACATTTTTATAAAACATCATTGTACCCTGTGTTCACAAAATAAATAAATGAATGAATGAATCATAACCATATTTTATTTGTTTGATTTTTTTATTTCTCTTTTAGGATTGATTAAAAGATAAATAAAAAAAACTCCACTCCACTAGCAAAAGTAGTAACTTTTGCTAGTGTTTTCATTGAATAAATGAAACAACTGGATAAGCGAAATGGATTTTAAAGTAAAAAAAAAATGGTTGGACCAGAAATAGGCAATTTTGAAAGTCAACATATCCGTGAAAAGAGAATTGTATTAAATTGCCCACTCTAAAATGTAGTTTCTTACGGAAAAGAATTGGCAGAAGAGGAGATTCATGGGTAGGTAGGGACCCTAGTAAACATAGACTATATATGTATACTAAAATTAGTTTACATTGAATCTGCACGTTGACGAGTGATTGAATGAAAGGTATCAAGTAGGTACTTTAATCATTAAATAATGGTTTGCCCATATGCACGTTGACGAGTGATTGATTAATGAAAGACAAGGTATCAAGTAGGTACTTTAATCATTTAATATAGATACCTAGGTAACGTATATTGTTCAAACATCATAATTAAGGACATCATCATCCGTCATGGCGATAAGTGTTTCAAAATGGTTTCGTCATTGAATAATAAAAGTTCACGTTTGTAAACTTCTAGACATATTATGATCTATAGGACCATTGTAGCAGTGTGTATCGTGCAGACACTACTTCAAAAATGAAAACAATAGTAGCCAAGAAACAGCCTGATATATAAATAAACCATGGCATTACGAATCTAGATTCGAATTCCTTTTGACGAAAATGACACTTAATCTTCCTAGCATAGTAAAAATCTTTGAACTTCTTTTCAACCAAACCATTTTCTCTTAAGCGAAGCGCGTTTTGTCGCATTTTGTCAGAAAGTGGAAACCCTTTGTAGAAAAATGTAGCATAAATAAACTTAACGTATGGTTTTTTAAAGTAATAGACAGTGGTTTGACCAAATTCATCGTAGTAGATTTTTTTGTTGGATAAATACATTGATCGTGTATTAATCATAAATAAATCTTCTGATTGAGCAACTTTCGTCAGACTTTGCAACGGTTCTAGACAATCAGGATTTATTGCAGTAGATGTATTCGTTTCAGATTGCATAAATAGTATCATTGCAGGAACAGTACAAGACTTGAGGTTGTACTCAACTATCTCTGCTTCATTAGAAACTTGGTGCTCTTTTATTGGTGTCCCTGTTAAACTAACTAAGCTCGACTGGTAATAACAGTTCATTAGAAACGCGAACCACACCCATGTTATAAAGATGCACCTTACATTACTAGTCATTTGATGGGGCATATTACAGCCCCTAGAAAGCAAATAATTCAACAATTTCAGCATTGTATTAGTTTTGTCTTCAGCACGGAGGAGTATAGTCACTAATATTGAATATATCAAATAAACTAATAACAACAAGCACCACACTAGTGGAGAGAATTCCAAATAAGCGTTTTTCCACATAGCTACAGATTGCGCCTTCCTCACATAAAAACGTAATTCATCATAATAATCCAGGTACCCGTGCAAATATGTGAATGCATCTGCTCGGCTCGATACTAGTAAAGTTTTACCCAGAATTGCATCAGATTCATTATTTTGCAATTTTGCCATAGGTCCCATAGCTTTCATGTTAGGGGATATTGTAGTATATATTTTATTATTAATATCGAAGCTAAAATTCACTTTGAAATGTTCAAGTTCTCCTAGCACTTTAAATATATATTGTTCAGCTCCTAATGTTATTCGGTCATCTTCTGTAAGTTCAGGGTGTATAGAGTAAGGTGGTCTATGTGGAACAGCAGCAAGCAAGGTGCAGTTCCGCAGACCAGTCACGAATTTGTTTGGGAATAGATTATTTGTCATATTCAAGCAGGAGCCGTAACTTATGACGTTGTTGTAATATTTTCCACAGGCATAGTTGTCGAAGGGATTGTAGGTGTAGAGGTGAGCGTCATTAGTTCCGTTTACCACCAGCACGTTGACCACATGTCGTTGCAATAGCTCGTCAAAAATCTTCTTCAGTTCGTTGTCGTCAAGTGATCTGATCACGATTATAAACCGTGAGGACGGGTTCCATGTTGGATCTTCGAGAAGATATTTAAAATATTTCGTGAATGTGGTTGCATTCTTTGCGTTTATGAGATATCCTTGGTGTCTAAAATACGACTGAGTAGTCGTCTGTCTGAATACCATCATTGTGACGGTTGATAAGTGAATTGCTTTCGGGATCTCGTAATCGTCAGTGTTCATATCAACGTATGTCAGCGTCTTTTCGTCAGAAAAGTTTGTTCCCAATATATCGGATATACACATCATCAGATTTTGATTTTGCTGTTCTTCAAAAGTTAAGTCATTTTCACTTTTACAACTCAAATATATCAGAGAGAACAAAAAGTAAACAACCAACATTGTTGGACTCATGTTGACTTATGTTTTTGGAGAACGTTGGGTAGCTTGTTCATGAAGACTAATATTTAGTTTTTTGATTAAGGTGTTATTATATAAAGTGAAATGCCATTAGAAATAAAGCTTTTATATAGTTTATCGCAATGGATCTCGTTTTTTATCCATCATTACTCAGATTATAATCTCTGTTCATGAAATGGTCTTTGATGTTTTAATAGGTATGTTTTATCTGGGAAAATTATTTGTATGCCGTCAACGTCATGCCTTCTGGCCTCTTCCCTTCGTCACTTACCAAGCCGTTTGGTTCAAATACCGCTGGTATGGTGACAAGAGCTCGACGAAGAATATCGTTGATGCTGGCGTGCCGTGCTATTCGACCTGCGCTCCTGCAGCAGGAGAGGCCATGGTGCTCGAAACTATTGAAATCAGTGTCACTACAGTGACACCGATGTAGGGCAACACAAGGTGCGCCCAAGCGGAGATACGTAGCGAGCCAAAGCGAGAATACTTTTTGTAAAAGTTGTGGGTGTACCTATGTGTATTCCATAGATGGGATAAGCGCAGCCCATGTGTATGTAAATTTTGGTCCAAAGTAACGTTATCGAATGACTGTCAAGGCCGAATAAATGTTCATTTTGAAAAGTTTGCCGAGACATCAGAATATATTTTCTCCCTAATGAATGTTGGAAAGGATTCGTCAAAAATTGGGGACCCCAGGAGATAATGTGAATTTCTTTCCGTCAGTTACTATATTTGGTGCTATTGTAATAAATGTTGCTATGGTAGTGCTTTTGTCAGTGGTTTGGGGAAGATACATTTTACATCTTGACAGGTTAAGGTCTATGGCAATAAAATTATTTTTGTTTTGTTAATGGATAATCCATTTTGCTTGCATGGAAGTCGTCGAGAACACCAGAGGAGGAGGACGAGGGAGGGGTTGAGTTAGGAGTTCTGGTCCCAGCAACCAAAATGTACAGAGAGTTAGGACTGGTAACGCGGGGCAAACGACGTACAGTCTATTGTCCGCGTGAGAAGCAGCTCAACCTAACCATATATATTTATTTTTATTATAACTATTGATGACAGAAGAGGCATAAACTTAATGTTTTTCTGTGTTCATTCTATTGTTATTATTATTATAGAAATTTTAATATATTTTAAGATATTCAAGAAATTTTAAGATATTGAAGTATCAAATATGTTTTTTCCTAGTTGATCCGGGGATACACGACCTATATTTTTTAATTTGCCGCTCATTTTCACTCTCGGCTTTCAATAGACAGACTCTATCTTTTAACGTCATGATGCGGGCTGTCAGTATGACTTTATGACGGCTATATGACGTCACAGAAGACGTAATTGGTATTGAAAAAAAAGGTAAAGGAGTTCTTTCTGCTAATATACCGGTTATCTAAAATTTATATATAAACTCTTAATAATACTAAAACTAGGTATTACGTTTTACAGTGACTGTCTCCAATAACACAAAAAATCCTTTTATACTGATAAGTCCTCAATGATTCCTAACCCCAAAATAATTGAAATAAACGAGAAAGTTAAAAAAAAAGTTATTAAAAAAAATTAAAACCCGACTGCGGTAAAAAACTTAAATGACAAATGGGTTCCGCCTCCTTCAAACTTTTATTTAATTTAAAATGGGCTTGTTTTTAGCTTTTCAGTTCTTTTAACTAAAGTTTTTTACCACAGTCGGGTTTTTATTTTTTTTAATAACTTTTTTATTTCCAGCTTTTTAGTTTACAAATGTGAAAGATTTCGCTGTCGATTTAGTTCTTGGTACGAGTTTTCTACGATTTGTCACTTCGAATTACTTTTAACCATATAAGTTGTTTATATTTTTGTAATCATCTTTTAAAGCCCTTTATTTTGATACCCCCCCACTCGATAGGTTTTGAAAATAAAAACATTGCGCCAAAAATCAGCCATTTTATTTTTTTACAATTTTGATATACCCAGTGTCACTCGCACAATTAAGACGAATCTAACGGCACCTCTCAAGCTGAAATCGATCAAGCCGTTTAGGCTACAGATCGTGAATTTTCACTAACGTCATGTCTTTAGTGACACTCGCCGGACTAAGAGGAATCGATTGACGGGTGAATCATAAAAATCGGCCCAGGCGTTTGGTCAGTATAGTGCTTCAAAGGAACATACATACATATATAGGGTGACTGGTAATTAGTGACCGATACTTAAACACGTGATTTTACTCATCATTATGAACAACTTTTACTATGGGACCAAACCTGAAATCGCGAAAAAAAAATCAGCTGTTCCCTACATTTATGTTCGTCTAACTCGTCAAAATGTAGAGAACAGCTGTTTTTTTTTCACGATTTCAGGTTTGGTCCCATAGTAAAAGTTGTTCATAATGATGAGTAAAATCACGTGTTTAAGTATCGGTCACTAATTACCAGTCACCCTATATAGGCTGATGAACACATTACCACTCCTTTGCGTCGCGCAGTCGGGTAAAAACTAAAACCCAACTACGATAAAACGCTAACTCTAAAAAGGCTAATAAGAAATTGTAACAAAATAATATCGGTATTCGTAAAACCGGAGTCACACGTGTGTTAAGTACGTAATATGTACGATTTATGCCATACAGTGTGATGGCATTGACTTATTATAAACCTCTTTTTAAAAAACTGAAGATATCAACTGTTCCCGGTAGGTATGTATATGTTACTAATATAATGACCGAAGTGCGGCTACACCTAGTTTTAACCAAACCTAACCTCGGGGTGCCCTTCGCTCGCTCTTGCATCCTACGTCGACGGAGCCCCGCTTCGCGGGGCTCCTATTTCTGTGTAAGGGGTTTAAAGGAGCCTAACCAAACCGAACCTCGGGGTGCCCTTCGCTCGCTCTTGCATGCTATGTCGCCTCCCGAAATACACACGAACCGCATGTGGCCGGCTAAAACTAGGTGTAGCCGCAATTCGGCCAGCTAAAACCAGGTGTAGCCGCACTTCGGCCGGCTAAAACTAGGTGTAGCCGCGCTTCGGCTATTAGCCGTGACATATACATATTTGAATGTTGTTTTGTTAAAACTCACTCCAACTTAATGCAACGTCTTGGAGACACCGTTACGTTAATATGTTTTTTGATTATGATTTCAGTATTTAAAGTGAAATTTCATTTGAAATATAGTTTATCGTAATGGATCTAGTTTCTTATGCATCATTACTCAGATTCCTATCTCTTATCATAAAATGTTGTTTGATGGACGGTTAATAGCTATGTTAAGCCAAACTAAACGTGGCTATTAACCTGCCATCAAAGACCTAATTAATCAAAGACGTAATTAATGATTTCCGAAATATCATTTATTTGAAATATTTTAATTTCAGTGATTTGATGTTATGGTATAGTAGTACAAAATCGATTCTAACGAGGAAAGCAATTCGCACCTATTATTGAAAATAAATGAAACTGTAGGGATTTTACGTATTGTTTGTTTGTTGTTTGTTTTGTAATTTGTTTCTACCGTCTACCCGTACTTTACCGATTCGAAGTTTAGCTTTGTTCTTTCCACCGCCATCTTGGTTTTTCAAAACATGTCACAAATATAAAATTCTTTTATTATTGTATCTGCAATCAGCCATTCGGCTATAAGCAAATGTGCTATCTGGTTCATGGTTTGGTATGCAGTATGCAGGGCTCAAATGAGAACCGTACATAATTGTAATTATGGGTTTTCGTAATCAGTCCCCTGTCCAAGTTCATACCCAGGTACATCACAACGTCTTTGTTATTACTTACTGAGGTGTACTGGTTTAAGGGTTTCATCTACATAATTATGAGTCTATGTCACTCGTCTGGTTCCTCGGTTCATTTGGGACAAATACAGCAGCCAGATGTTTAGTGAACGCGTTTGGTTTTTGCTCACTCGTTCTAGCCCATTGATTGCGGTTAAATTTTGGTGGAGGTTTGATTTCTTGGGGTTGGTTATATTTTGTTGTATATTTCCATAAGGAATATTTCGCGGCAGACGTGGCTGTTAGGTTTTCTAGCTGTGCTTCCAGGGTAAGGTCTTCTGCATCTTTGAGTGCCAATTTAAGTAATTTTGTCATATTATTGTGCTTTTTCTTGTCATCTAGGTGTTTGCTTGTGTGCCATACCCTGTGAAGTTTCCTTTTTTCCAGTACAATTAGCGTTTAGTCCCTTAGGCTTTAAAGTTAAAAATTTTCTGTCATTTTTGGGTGTACATTTCCAACAAACTTCTTGGACTAATTTAGTAAAATATTCAGTGACTTCTTCAATGTCATTTTCTGTTTTGAGTCTAATATTTAATTTTATATTATTTTCTAGAAGTCTGAAGTCATTCCAGTCGGTTTTATTATTATAGAGGAAAGTTGGCATAACGAGGTTGATCACGGTGGTGCTATGGTCATTATTACTTTCGTGTCGCTAGAAGACCCATCTAGACAGGACTCAGTGTGCGATACTATCGGAACATTCCCCGCACAATTAAAATTTTTGGAATTTTTTTGCTAATCACAATTTGTACAAGAATAGAATAAACGGTGACCCCCAAACTAGGTATTTGCCTGTATCTTACGAGTTAGATTTGCGACATTTTCAAAGTGTGGTACATAGTGATTACTGCAAGACAGGAAAACCAAAAACTAAAATTTAACTAAACTGTTAAATAAAATAAAATAAAATTCTGGTCACTTGTTCGGATCTGTTGGCGAATGCGATGGTCTTTTGATGACAGTATTATTAGATTTATGCTGTCAACTTCCGCGGGTTGTGACTGGTCTTGATACCTATTGAGTGTGCTTTTAATTTCAGTCTCCTCCTGTTATGAAGCGTCCGCCCAAAGTTGACACGTACTGACTTATCTTGGGTTTAGGTGGACAATATACAGAAGGTATATTACTGTACCCTGACTTGTCATTGATGGCAACAGTAGCAGCTTGAATGTGCTCCGATCGATAGCCTGGTAAAGGATGATGTTTATTAGTTTTTTAACAAGAACGGCTGAGTCGTGTGATGTATCTCAAAACAATTGCACAAATGTTTAATAAAAGCGCCACCCTGTCAACGTCATTCGAGCGCCAAAAGATCTTGGGGTCTACTCCGAAGTGGTTGATTGTCGTGTCGGCCGAATGTTCGGTCATTTTCTGATTCGAATATTGTTGTCCTACTACGAATTAAAAAAAAAAGGTAAAAAAAGGGTAAGGGTTCTAAAAAGGTTCGGATTGGCACAGTTTGGTCGGGACCTATAATCAATATAGGAAATGAAAGGTAGTAGAAAATGACCGAACATTCGGTCGATACGGTGGTTAACCGCTTCGGAGTAGACCCCATGTGTAGCCGTGTCTTCGTTAGATCAGTAAATATAGTTGATATAACTGCACAAGGATTTTGGCGCGGGGGCCTAATCGGGACTAACGCAGGCCATCTTGGTTTTAATGTTTACCACCAGCGCCCTGGCAACGACATTCGTGCCCGAAGTGATCCATACAGCATTGTATAATATCGTGTAGGCACTAATTCAAAAATAAAAACAATTATAGCCAAAAAGCAGCCTGCTACATAAATAAACCATGGAATTACTAATCTAGATTCGAACTCCTTTTGACGAAAATGACACTTGATCTTCCTAGCATAGTAATAATCGTTGAACTTCTTTTCAACCAAACCATTTTCTCTTAAATGAAGCGCGTTTTGTCGCATTTTGTCTGAAAGTGGAAACCCTTTGTAGAAAAATATACCGAAAATAAACTTGGCGTATGGTTTATTAAAGTAATAGACAGAGGATCGACCAAATTCATCGTAGTAGATTTTTTTGTTAGATAAATATATTGATCGAGCCATAACCGTAAATAAATCTTTTGATTGGGCAACTTTCTTCAGACTTTGCAATGGTTCTAGACATTCAGGATTTATTGCAGTAGATATATTTGTTTCAGATTGCATAAATTGTAGCATTGAAGGAATTGTACAAGACTTGAGGTTGTGCTCAACTATCTCTGCTTCATTAGAAACTTGGGGCTCTTTTATTGGTGTCCTGGTGAAACTAACTAAGCTCGACTGGTAATGACAGTTCATTAGAGACGCGAACCACACCCATATTATTAAGATGCACCTTACATTGCTAGTCATTTGATGAGGCATATTACAGCCACTGGATAACAAATATTGTAACAATTTCAGCATTGTATTAGTTTTGTCTTCAGCACGGAGGAGTGTGTTCATTAATATTGAGTATACCAGGTAAACTAACAACAAAAGGCACCACACTAGTGGATAGAATTCCAAATAAGCGTTTTTCCAGTTAGCTACTGATGACGCCTTCTTCACAAAAAAACGTAAGTCATCATAATAATCCAGGTACCCGTGCAAATATGTGAATGCATCTGCTCGGCTCGACACTAGCAAAGTATCACCCAATATTGCATCAGATTCATTATTTTGTAATTTTGCCATAGGTCCCATAACTTTCATATTAGGGGATATTGTAGTATATATTTCATTATTAATATCGAAGCTAAAATTCACTTTGAAATGTTCAAGTTCTCCTAGCACTTTAAATATATATTGTTCAACTCCTAATGTCATTCGGTCGTCTTCTGCAAGTTCAGGGTGTATAGAGTAAGGAGGTCGATTTGGAACGGCAGCAAGCAAAGTGCATTTCCGCAGACCAGTCACGAATTTGTTTGGGAATAGATTATAATTATTTGTCGTATTCAAGCACGAGCCGTGACCTATGACGTTGTTGTAATATTTTCCACAGGCATAGTTGTCGAAGGGATTGTAGGTGTAGAGGTGAGCGTCATTAGTACCGTTTACCACCAGCACGTTGACCACATGTCGTTGCAATAGCTCGTCAAAAATCTTCTTCAGTTCGTTGTCGTCCAGTGATCTGATCACGATTATGAACCGTGAGGACGGGTTCCATGTTGGATCTTCGAGAAGATATTTAAAACATTTCGTGAATGTGGTTGCATTCTTTGCGTTTATGAGATATCCTTGGTGTCTAAAATATGACTGTGTAGTCGTCTGTCTGAATACCATCGTTGTGACGGTTGATAAGTGAATTGCTTTCAGGATCTCGTAATCGTCAGAGTTCATATCAACGTATGTTAGCGTCTTCTCTTCAGAAAAGTTTGTTCCCAATATATCAGATATACACATCATCAGATTTTGATTTTGCTGTTCTTTAAAAGTTAAGTCATTTTCACTTTTACAACTCAAATATATCAGAGAGAACAAAAAGTAAACAACCAACATTGTTGGACTCATGTTGACTTACGTTTTTAGAGAACGTTGGGTAGCTTGTTCATGAAGACTAATATTTTGTTTTTTGATTAAGGTGTTATTATATAAAGTGAAATGCCATTAGAAATAAAGCTTTTCTAGAGTTTATCGCAATGGATCTCGTTTTTTATTAATCATTACTCAGATTCTAATCTCTGTTCATGACATGGTCTTTGATGTTTTAATAGGTACGTTTCGTCTGGGACAATTATTTGTATTATTAACATTAACTTGCTTACCTACCATTGGACATTGATTTATTTACACTAGATACTAAATTAAAAGACTAACTAACTTACTATACAAATAAATATAAAAACAAAGAACACTTGGGCGTCGAAGTATTCGTCCGCATCGCTGTCATCCGGAAACGTGCCCAGAAGACTGGCAGCATTGCCACGTCGAATGGCAATGCTAATTCTTTGGCCAAAGACCGACCGAGCCCTCTGATCACGTAAAGTGTCGACCAGTCGGCTTGACATTTCCTTAAAAAAGAGATGCCCTATGACCCGAGCCCAAGTATCACTGGTCAGTTTCACCCTCCGGACAAGTGAAAATTAAAGTTATTCAGCGATAAACAGCATTCCCAGCGCACCTAACACTGCCCCCTTAAGAGTGGGGGTAGAAACATGTAGGAGACATGAAACAGAAACAGAAGATTCACCAGCACCGGAGGTCTAACTGAAAACGATATTTTGCCGCTGTACCAAGGATTGTGGTAATGGCAAATGTGGATGCCGGAAAAAATGCTGTACTGTTCTGCGGCGTGCCTCCTCTCTTATGGAAAATCTGAATCTAAATATATTAACTGGAATCTGAAAAAAAAAAATAGAGCCAATTAAAATTTAAATGAATTCGATTGAATAATTTAAAAATATTTCTTTTAATCTCGGATTTCAAAACTGACCACTCAGTGAAACTGACTAATCTACGAAACTGATGAAATAAATAAACTGACGACTGAGGGAAACTGACCAGTGATACGCGGATTTCTTGACCCGAGTGTGGTTATAGTATTGTGAAGATCCAGACGGGACCTCCACAGTTTATATAAAAAGACGTTGGACTTTGAACCAATATATTATTTAAAGCAACATTACAGCTTCGCGGTGAATATCAAACTGATTCTATCTTACGAAAAATCCATGTTTCATTTATGAGTGCCAATGTAAACCTGCGATATGGCCTGATATTTTGGGGCAATGCTGCTAAAGGTGAGCAAGTACTTATAGCACAGAAAAAATGCATTCGAGCTATATGCAAAATAAAACGGACTGATTCATGCAAGCCACATTTCAAGAACATGAAAATACTGACGGTACCATCTCTCTACATCTATAAAGCCTGTACTTTTGTAAAAAATAATATGCATCTTTATACACATGTCGAAAGTCAGCGAGGCTCAAATAAGTTGCAGTTGCTATTCACAAAAACCAAATTTCTCCATAAAAGCATATATATGAAATAGCTCCCAAACTATACAATAAATTACCAAATCAAATTATATCAGCTACCAACGTAAATAGTTTTAAACGTCAGCTTTTTGAATTATTGAAAGACAAGGCATATTACTCTGTCGATGAATACCTAAATGACAAATTTTGATAAGATGATTTTGTACAATTTAAATTCATTTAATTTTGTTATTTGTAATATTGCTGACATTTTATTTTATTTTATTTCTGATCCGTGCGATTTTTGTACTATTTCATTTCAATTATGGCAAATTTGGTTGCTCACATTGTATTTTATGAGATTGTGTACTTTTATAATTAATTTAAAGGAGATGTTTCATTTTTGGCTAGCACTTGTACAATATATCAAAAGACGGGGAAAAATACCCTGAATTTAGGAAAAATATTAATCTGTGAATTTGAGATAACCCTTTGTATACAAACAAATTAAAGTTTTTCAATTATTGCCATTTGTAATCGTTATGGCCAATATGGCGGCGTCCTGACAGCAAACATGCGTTCTGAAATGAGTGTGAAACCGTAAATACAAAAACATTAAATATAATTATAAAAAGGTATCACTTATTATTAATTCATCTATTACACCTATTTCTAATGTGTTATTAATGGACACATGTAAAAAAAATAATATCAATATAATAATTTGATAATAATATTCTAGTTCGATTAATCATCTAGGTTGTACTTGGCCAGTGTACTTCCGACCGTTTTATTTTGACATACACTGTCTGTCAATGTCATGGGACTTACTTAAACATAAAATATCCTGTTTTAGGTTATAATGACATTAACGTCATTGTCATCTGTCATCTGATTGATCTGTCAATATGTCTCCATTTTACTCGCAACAAATGTCAAACATTTTCAATTTTAAATATGTACTATGTTAATACAAATTAATTCTATAAATCATTGCCTATTATATGTTTGTAGATATATTTCACAGATTTTCTGAAATTTACACGTCCTAGCTAAAGCTCCATACAAAAATTAAACGTCTCCTTTGATAATATTTTGTATGCCTTTCGGCGGAACATAGGATGGACCAAACATTTTTATAAAACATCATTGTACCCTGTGTTCACAAAATAAATAAATAAATCATAACCATATTTTATTTGTTTGATTTTTTTATTTCTCTTTTAGAATTGATTAAAAGAGAAATAAAAAAAAATCCACTCCACTAGCAAAAGTAGTAACTTTTGCTAGTGTTTTCATTGAATAAATGAAAAAACTGGATAAGCGAAATGGATTTTAAAGTAAAAAAAAATGGTTGGACCAGTAATAGGCAATTTTGAAAGTCAACATATCCGTGAAAAGAGAATTGTATTAAATTGCCCACTCTAAAATGTAGTTTCTTACGGAAAAGAATTGGCAGAAGAGGAGATTCATGGGTAGGTAGGGACCCTAGTAAACATAGACTATATATATATACTAAAATTAGTTTACATTGAATTTGCACGTTGACGAGTGATTGATTAATGAAAGACAAGGTATCAAGTAGGTACTTTAATCATTTAATACAGATATTTAAGTAACGTATATTGTTCAAACATCATAATTAAGGACATCATCATCCGTCATGACGATAAGTGTTTCAAAATGGTTTCGTCATTGACTAATAAAAGTTCACGTTTGTAAATTTCTAGACATATTATGATCTTTAAGACCATTGTAACAGTGCATATCGTGCAGACACTAATTCAAAAATTAAAACAATAGTAGCCAAGAAACAGCCTGATATATAAATAAACCATGGCATTACGAATCTAGATTCGAATTCCTTTTGACGAAAATGACACTTAATCATCCTAGCATAGTAAAAATCTTTGAACTTCTTTTCAACCAAACCATTTTCTCTTAAGCGAAGCGCGTTTTGTCGCATTTTGTCAGAAAGTGGAAACCCTTTGTAGAAAAATGTAGCATAAATAAACTTAACGTATGGTTTTTTAAAGTAATAGACAGTGGTTTGACCAAATTCATCGTAGTAGATTTTTTTGTTGGATAAATACATTGATCGTGTATTAATCATAAATAAATCTTCTGATTGAGCGACTTTCGTCAGACTTTGCAACGGTTCTAGACAATCAGGATTTATTGCAGTAGATGTATTCGTTTCAGATTGCATAAATAGTATCATTGCAGGAGCAGTACAAGACTTGAGGTTGTACTCAACTATCTCGGCTTCATTAGAAACTTGGTGCTCTTTTATTGGTGTCCCTGTTAAACTAACTAAGCTCGATTGGTAATAACAGTTCATTAGAAACGCGAACCACACCCATGTTATAAAGATGCACCTTACATTACTAGTCATTTGATGGGGCATATTACAGCCCCTAGAAAGCAAATAATTCAACAATTTCAGCATTGTATTAGTTTTGTCTTCAGCACGGAGGAGTATAGTCACTAATATTGAATATATCAAATAAACTAATAACAACAAGCACCACACTAGTGGAGAGAATTCCAAATAAGCGTTTTTCCACATAGCTACAGATTGCGCCTTCCTCACATAAAAACGTAACTCATCATAATAATCCAGGTACCCGTGCAAATATGTGAATGCATCTGCTCGGCTCGATACTAGTAAAGTTTTACCCAGCATTGCATCATATTCATTATTTTGCAATTTTGCCATAGGTCCCATAGCTTTCATACTAGGGGATATTGTAGTATAATAATATATTTTATTTTTAATATCGAAGCTAAAATTCACTTTGAAATGTTCAAGTTCTCCTAGTACTTTAAATATATATTGTTCAGCTCCTAATGTCATTCGGTCGTCTTCTGCAAGTTCAGGGTGTATAGAGTAAGGAGGTCGATTTGGAACGGCAGCAAGCAAAGTGCAGTTCCGCAGACCAGTCACGAATTTGTTTGGGAATAGATTACTGGTCGTATTCAAGCACAAGCCGTAACTTATGACGTTGTTGTAATATTTTCCACAGGCATAGTTGTCGAAGGGATTGTAGGTGTAGAGGTGAGCGTCATTAGTACCGTTTATCACCAGCACGTTAACCACATGTCGTTGCAAAAGCTCGTCGAAAATCTTCTTCAGTTCATCGTCTTCCAGTGATCTGATCATGATTATGAACCGTGACGATGGGTTCCAAGTTGGATCTTGGAGAAGATATTTAAAACATTCTGTGAATTTCGTTGGGTTCTTTGCGTTTATGAAATATCCTTGGTGTCTAAAATATGACTGCATGGTCGTCTGTCTGAATACAATAGTTGTGACGGTTGATAAATGAATTGCTTTCGGGATCTCGTAGTCTTCAGAGTTCATATCAACGTATGTTAGCGTCTTTTCGTCAGAAAAGTATGTTCCCACTATATCGGTCACACACTCCAACAAATTTTGGTTTCGCAGTGATTCAAAAGATAAGGCATTTTCACTTTTACACTGGAGATATAACAGAGAGAGCAACAAGTAAACAGCCAACATTTTTGGATGCTCATTGATCTATGTTATAAGGTAACGTTTGGTAACTTGTTAATGAAGATTAAAACGTTTTTGGAATGTCGTTAGAAATAGAGCTATTAAAAGTATATCGTAATGGATCTAAAATATTAGGCATCATTACTCAGACTTAAATCTTTGTTTATAAAATGGTCTTTGATAGATGATTGATAGCTTTATATTTTATTTAGTATAATTAACACGTTAGCTGCGGCGGCGCTGAAACTAAACTTTCTGCCAGTGCGGTACGAGACAAATACTGCCCGTATCCATATTTCCCGTTGTGCGTATTTTGCCGTACCAGTACCTGACTTCCAAGGTCTATACAGACGTGGAAACTCATCATGACAATGTTCTTTTTAGGGTTCCGTACCCAAAGGGTAAAAACGAGACCCTATTACTAAGACTTCGCTGTCTGTCCGTCTGTCCGTCCGTCTGTCTGTCACCAGGCTGTATCTCAAGAACCGCGTTAGCTAGACAATTAAAATTTTCACAAATTATGTATTTCTGTTGCCGCTATAACAACAAATACTAAAAATAAGATAAAATAAATATTTAAGGGGGGCTCCCATACAACAAACGCGATTTTTTTGCCCTTTTTTGCTCGATATCAATAATGGCAACAGGTAGGAAACTTGAAATATTCACAAAATACACAGATGAAATCATTTATTTTGATAAGGATTGACATTTTGTTGTATAAACAATCATCCAAACGTAAGTATGTCGAAAAAATACTTTTTTAAAACAATAAAAGAAGTATAAAAGATAAAACATAAAAGATAGAAATATGGTGTCTCGAACTTTTAAATAATTAAGACGAACCAGGTGCCATACATTGTTTTCAATTTTAAACAACTGTTTAATCGGCGCATGCAAATAACTCTGTTTTATGAGGTATTTCTTTCCGAGTTGTGATAGCTCGGTTAATATAAATGTTTAAAAATAATTTATAGCTTAAAGCACTCTCATTTTTTTTAGAATTGGATCATTAGTTCCAGAGATTACCCCCTACATACTAAATTTTACCTCTTTATAATATTATTATTATTCCTTTATTTAATTTAATTACGCATATAAATTATATTTTTAAATATTAGTATAAGGGTGAATCTTGAGAGGCTCAATTTATGATGTCCGGAGGTATAAAGTACCCGCAATATTGAAATAAAGACCCAAAGTATTTTTTTTACGTCTTATCACTATGGTATCTAATTGATGCACAATAGTTACTCTTTTTAATTTGGGTGTAATTATCGAAAAAAAAAACAAAACGTCACAAAAATTGATAACCCTGGCGCGTCCTTTACACATTTTTTAATGAAAACAACCCGAAGTCGCCAATTTATAAATGTAAAATGATCAATTTATGTAGTTTTTCAACAACTAGATTAGTATGTGTTGAAAATAAAAATATACAGTTTATATTTTATCCCATAGTTTTACATAGAAATAGATTTAAAGTTTTGTCCAGAGCTAAACAGTGATTCCTGTGGCGCGCTACATAACTAGACTTAAATTGCTAGTGGAGCGGTCGCGAAGCGCAGTTATTCGTTCTCGTGCGAGCTCTAGACGCGCTTAAAACGCCCTGGTGGAAGATCGCGTCTCACTTTGCCCGTGGACGAAATTACGAAGGTAAATGTTTGATTCCCCTGGTTTTGTTTTACTAGGTCATTGATTACCCTGACGGCATAAAAAACTGTATAAGTTTTTTCTCGGATATATCTTTACCAATCTTTTTTATTATTATTACTAATCTTGTTATTATTGATTAAATAATCTTATTATTATTGCTTAGAACTTTTAACTTTTTACGTAATCGATAAAAAACAAACTTTTATTGATTACCTTGGTGTTGATTCCCTTGGCGTTTTTGCCAGGGTAATCAATATTTTCTAGTTCGTCTAGTACATTTATTTGTTCATTCCAAATTGTACGGTCTGCTCAGACAGTGTTGAGTGTTTTGTTTTGCCTGGTTATCTAAGTATTTATTCAAATAAGTTATAATCCGTTTGTATCGTATCCTATTGCACGCGGGGATTACCAAAAAGGACCTACATGTGCCGTGCCCCCAGATTTCCTGTTAATCTGTTAATAAGAACATTTTGTATAAATAAAGATTAGCAGTATTGCAACTATTACATTAGGTACCTACGAGTATCTAATTTCTAAATATTGTACGTTTCTGTTTTAGATTCTTACAATGCCTCTTATACAAACGAGACAAGAGAGATTAGAAAAAAAACTACTTGCTGAGCGCCGTAGATTATTGATTATTCTGATCTGATTAAGTATTATATTTTTTTAAATTGTGTCATCCAAAAAAAGGTTCCTAATATTTGTTAAAATTTTTGATTATGTTTAAAAAGAAAAGTTTTAGTTTGAAGTGATTGATAATTAGGTGTAAAAGTGCCAATAACTGAGAACAAGAAACTGATTATTAAATAAATACCTACCTAGCATGTTTTATTACTTACCTTGCTTTTATTTTGATTCCCTTGTCATCGTATTTTGATTCCCCTGGCCCAAAAAATATGTTTTCAAATATCTTTGTAATGCGTCGTTCAAAACTGACCCCTATTTGATAAATGTGTTTATAATTCGGCTAAAAATCATACTAAACTATAATTTGTAAAAAAAAATAATGATAAAAATGCGCCACGGGAATCAACTGAATATTCTCAATCTCAAGATTTACCCATAAAAAAATATAAAAACATTTAAAAATACAAAAAATAGTAGCCCACCGGTATCGGGAACAGGGTCCAAGCTACCGGCGGTCAGGGCTCCAGAGAGAGGAACTTCCTAACAATGCGGGCCTTTATTATTATTATATTATATTATTATTAGTATAGATTGGCACCCGGTGGAGTCGCCTGCTCAAGTTTATGATTTTAATGATTAATGGTGCAAGATGATTACACGCATGATTAATGTTTGAATTTGATATTTTTCCGTGTTGAAGTTTTAATTGTATATGTTTCGTCATTAGATAAATAACTAACACTTTTGATACAAGTTTAAATACATGTTATAAACTAGTACCAAAAAGCAAGTGCCACTTATTTTTAGGCTGACGCCATATTATGTAAATCATTATTTCCACTTTTTCTTTCAATTTTTTAATTACTTTTACTACAAATTGTTAGACAAGTCCAAAGTTCTCCTTCCTAATTCATAATGTTATCCTGTTATGATTCTGCCAAGATGGCCTTTTTAGGCCCCCCTGCTTTATGCTCAATTAATTACACACCTAAATTACAAAGTACCGCCATTGTTTTTGTTTTATGCAGGAAACGAGCCTTAAATAAAGAAAAACTGGCCTAGTGCGAGTCGGACTCGCACATGAAGGGTTCCGTACCACAAGGCAAAAACGCCGAAAAAAACACGTTTGTTGTATGGTATATGGTATAAAATAAATATTTAAGGGGGGCTCCCTTAAATATTTATTTTATTTTAATTTTATTATTAAAGTAAAAATACAACTGAGTATTTTGTGAATATTTCAAGTGCCTACCTGTTGCCATTATTGATATCGAGCAAAAAAGGGCAAAAAAATCGCCTTTGTTGTATGGGAGCCCCCCTTAAATATTAATTTTATTTTGTTTTAGTATTTGTTGTTATAGCGGCCATCGAAATACATAATTTGTGAAAATTTCAACTGTCTAGCTACCGCGGTTCTTGAGATACAGCCTGGTGACAGACAGACGGACGGACGGACGGACGGACAGCGAAGTCTTAGTAATAGGGTTCCGTTTTTACCCTTTGGGTACGGAACCAAAGCGACGCACTGTAACGGTCACGAGCAACTGAAAACCAACTTAAAGGTCCTAAACAAAAAATCGAATTTCATGAGAAGTTTAAGTGGTAACAACACAGTGCATCGATCCATTGTAGGTATGTGATTACTGGGGATGGGCTGATTATGACTGTCTCACTAGCCGACTGATGGCCGAGCTATCATTGCCTTCGGTGGAGCAATGATGGCTTGGCTTCTTCCGGTTTTTAGTAAGATGTTTCAAAAGTTGATGTTCAATCAAATGTATATTTTTATTAAAGTGACGTAACATTTGATTGAACATCAACATGTTCAATCAAATGTTACGTCACTTTAATAAAAATTCCATCTTTCATGAACAACAATACGGTTTCACCAAAGGTCGTTGTACAACTGACGCCTGTGTCATCCTAATAAAGAACATTTTTAACGCCTAGGAAGAAGCACAAGATGCCAATGCCATTGGAATCTTATGCGACCTCTCTAAGGCGTTTGATTGCGTAAACCATGAGACACATCTGCTGAAGCTAGAGCACTATTGGATTAAGATTAAAGATTGATTGAATCATTGTTTTTTTTTGGGATTGGGTTTAATAAATAAATAGCCCTTGATTTATTAAGATCATATCTGAAAGATAGAAAGCTCAAGTAAGTTCAAGTTCAAGTAAACGCCGTAAACTCATTGGACTCAGAAATGGCAATGGGCGTTCCTCAATGTTCGATATTGGGTCCATTCCTCTTTTTAGTTTACCTGAATGATTTACCCCAATTACTTTAAAATCAACCGAAAATGGTGTTATTTGTAAATGGCACATCATTGATCTTTAAAATAGACCGTCGACGGTTACAAAATCTTGATGATGAGAATAACTCTATATTTCAGGTCCAAGATTGGTTTCCAGTAAATAATTTGGTACTAAATAAAAAAACAAATGCATTCGATTTAAATTACCTAATGTTAGAAGTAGCGAATTGAATGGACAAAAACTGGAATTTATTGATAAAATGGTTTTCCTATGAATCACGCTAGACGAGAAATTACAATGGGAACCTCATATAATATCTCTGGCGGGGCGGCTAAGCTCAGGCGCTTATGCTGTTAGGAAGACAAGACAGTTATGTAGAAACCGCGCGTTTAACCTATTTTAGCTTCTTCCACAGCATTATGTCGTTTGGCATTTTACTATAGGGTCGGTGACATTGAATCCATCTTTAATTTGCAAAAGAGAGCTGTCAGAGCCATTTATAATAATAAACACACTGTAGGTTCATAATACAGAAAGCATATTACACTATACAAATGAATATTTTGAAGAAAAATAAAATCCGTAATATCTTTTTCAGATTTATTGATTACATAATTGCTTTAGTTAATAAGTTTAGCTGTTAACTAGACATTAACATAAATAAAAATATCATCAATCAGGATTAGCTTAGGACCCAGAATACTCCCCTAAGTAACACCAAAACCAGTATTTTTCTGCTCATCGCTCGATATATTATATCTCTTCTAACACATTATACCGGCCGTCTAAATAGTCAGTAAAAAGTTTCAGCGGTGTTTCCCTTATTCCTATGGCCTCAAATTTGTTCAGAAGGAGAGAAAAACCGTATCAAAGGCCTTGGTTAAATCGAGAAAGACTCCCAGGGGCTGGTTTCCTTTGTCAAGTTCTTTTGAAATATAATCAGTAAGGCCCGGACTCCACTGAAGCGGAGCTGGGCGGAGCGGAGCGGACACGTGCAGGAACCGACTAATTACAATGGTTGAAATTCTCATCGCATCACTCTTCTCTTCTGTGATTGGACGATTCCTGCACATCTCCACTCCGCTCCGCCCAGCTCCGCTTCAGTGGAGTCTGGGCCTCACGGTCTGTTACACCAAAACCGATTTTGTCAGCCGATGGGGGACAGAACTACTCGGACTAGTAACTCGGACGTGCGTGTGCTTACACTGTTGTGCCGAGATTGGACGTTGCCAGTCTTCTGTAGCTGACTATGCGGCTGAAAAGAATGTAGACGAAGTTTGACGTGTCTTTGTGTGTGTGTGTGTGGGGGTGGGTGTGTCGGTGTGTGTGTGTGTAGGGGTGTGTGTGGGGGGGGGGGGGGGTGTGTGTGTGTGTGTGGCATCGTAGCTCCCGAAGAGATGGACCGATTTTGATTTTGTTTTTTTTTTGTTTGAAAGGTGAATTAGTCGGGAGTGTTCTTAGCTATGTTTGATGAAAATCAGTCCAAGATGGCCGCCGCCACAAAATGGCGGATTACATATTTTTTCACAACTCCCTCAATATGAGTATCAAATGAAAGGGCTTGAATAGAAGAATACTATACACTATGATAAATTTTAAATCCAAGATGGCTGCCACCACAAAGTGGCGAATTACATTTTTTTTTTACAACTCCCTCAATATAGGTATCAAATGAAAGGGCTTGACTAGTAGAATAATGTACACTATATTGAAAGGGAATGAGGAATATTAACTAACGAAATGGAAATTAAATATTTGAAAAATATTTTTTCGTCTGATCAAGGCCTTAGATTGACGAGGAAAGTGGAGTGATGACTGGTACCTACGACCACTGAGTTTGACCATTTTTACGAATGGAATTATCCTGCTTAACAAACGTATTTCTACATCAGATAGTGTCACAGACCCATTTCAAAATTAGATCTGAAATACGAGTACCTTAGATATCTAATAGCTATGAAATACTTGTTCGAAAGTTGATTATGTAAGTAAAGGAAGAACTAGAATATAATAATAAAACAAAAAATCTGTTTAGTATTAAAAATTATTAAAAACCTCATTAAACACCAAATTACCTGAATCTTAAACGCAACTAAATTAAAGAAATTAAATAAAAATATTAAGGAGTCCCTACAAAAAGCATGAAAAAAAAAAAAAATAAAAAAAAAATCCTATGGCAGTCGGGAACACTTTCTATTCTAAGAGGTTCCCCCCCGACTGCCATATGAATTTATTTTTTTATTTCATGCTTTTTGTAGGGATTTCTTAAGTTTTTTATTAAATTTTTAATTATTTTGTGTCGGGGGTTTTAAAATTTTTAATTTATTTTTTTATTTAATGCATTGACTGCCAGCGCGGTCACCGGTGACCGCGAACAATAGATTTTCTATTGTGTCTGTCGTCTGGCAGTCAACGTGGAGGAATTCGAAGAAATGTATCTTTTAGAAAATTCGTACCGCAATTTAATATGTAGACGATTTTAAACACAACTAATTATTTTTTCAATATCCATAGTCGTTTAGGTACATAACAACACTGACAGAAACACAACAGAATAAAGACAGAATGATTAGATTAAACTATAAATGCACTCATTTTGCGCTGTAGAGTGACTGAATTCGGACTCGGCGGTTGATCGACCGTCATCGTCCTACCTAGGAACTACCTGCATCTTTACTTCAAGATTAAAAGATAAGTATTACAACTAATAAGGGTGCAAAATAGATTGTAACGATGAACGCATTATAGGCGCGTGGCCTACATCGGAACTAACGCCGCCATCTTGTTTTTCAATACACTGCACTGTCAACGTAATTTCACCTCCAAAAGGTCTTTGTCATGGACGTAATATAATAGAAGTTATTTCTATTATATTACGTCCACGGTCTTAGTAGCAGTGCATAGCGCGTAGACACTAATTCAAAAATAAAAACAATAATGGCTAAAAAGCAGCCTGCAACATAAATAAGCAATGGAATTACAATCCTAGATTCGAACTCCTTTTGACGAAAATGAAACTTAATCTTCCTAGCATAGTAAATATCTTTGAACTTCTTATCGACCAAACCATTTTCTCTTAAACGAAGAGCATTTAGTCGCATTTTATCTGAAAGTGGAAATCCTTTGTAGAAAAATGTAGCATAAATAAACTTGACGTATGGTTTGTTAAAGTAATAGACAGTGGTTCGACCAAATTCATCGCAGGAGAATTTTTTGTAATATTTAAATATTGATAGTGGTATAACTGTAAATAAATCCTCTGATTGAGCAACTTTCTTCAGACTTTGCAACGGTTCTAGACAATCAAGATTTATTGAAGTAGATATATTCGTTTCAGATTTTATAAATTTTAGCATTGCAGGAGCAGTACAAGACTTGAGGTTGTGCTCAACTATCTCTGCTTCGTTAGAAATTTGGTGGTCTTTTATTGGTGTCCTGGTGAAACTAACCAGGCTCGACTGGTAATGACAGTTCATTAGAGACGCGAACCACACCCATATTATAAAGATGCACCTCACATTACTAGTCATTTGGTGGGGCATATTACAGCCACTAGAAAGCAAATATTTTAACAATTTCAGCATTGTATTAGTTTTGTCTCCAGCATTAAGGAGACTGTTCAGTAATATTGAATATATTAGATAAACTAAAAACAACAGGCACCAAACTAATGGATAGAATTCCAAATAAGCGTCTTTCCATTTATCTATTGATGACGCCTTCCTCACAAAAAAACGCAAGTCATCATAATAATCCAGGTACCCGTGCAAATATGTGAATGCATCTGCTCGGCTCGATCCTAGCAAAGTATCACCCAATATTGCATCAGATTCATTGTTTTGTAATTTTGCCATAGGTCCCTTAACTTTCATATTAGGGGATATTGTAGAATATGTGTCAGGAGAAAAATCAAAGCTAAAATTTACTTTGAAATGTTCTTTTTCTCCTAGCACGGTAAATATATATTGTTCAACTCCTAATGTCATTCGGTCGTCTTTCATAAGTTCAGGGTGTATAGAGTAAGGTGGCCGGTGTGGGACAGTAGTAAGTAAGGTGCAGTTCCGCAGACCAGTCACGAATTTGTTTGGGAATAGATTATTTGTCGTATACAAGCACAAACCGTAACTTATGACGTTGTTGTAATATTTTCCACAGGCATAGTTGTCGAAGGGATTGTAGGTGGAGAGGTGAGCGTCGTTAGTACCGTTTACCACCAGCACGTTGACCACATGTCGTTGCAATAGCTCGTCGAAAATCTTCTTCAGTTCGTCGTCTTCCAGTGATCTGATCACGATTATGAACCGTGAGGACGGGTTCCATGTCGGATCTTCGAGAAGATATTTAAAATATTCTATGAATGTGGTGGCATTTTGTGCGTTTATGAAATATCCTTGGTGTCTAAAATATGACTGTATAGTCGTCTGTCTGAATACAATAGTTGTGACGGTTGATAAATGAATTGCTTTCGGGATCTCGTAGTCTTCAGAGTTCATATCAACGTATGTTATCGTCTTTTCGTCGGAAAAGTATGTTCCCACTATATCGGTCACACACTCCAACAAATTTTGGTTTTGCAGTGATTCAAAAGATAAGGCATTTTCACTCTTACACTGGAGATATAATAGAGAGAGCAACAAGTAATCAACCAACATTTTTGGATGCTCATTGATCTATGATAGAAGGTAACGTTTGGTAGCTTGTTAATGAAGATTAAAACGTTTTTGGAATGCCGTTAGAAACAGAGCTATTAAAAGTATATCGTAATGGATCTAAAATATTAGGCATCATTACTCAGATTTAAATCTCTCTTTATAAAATGGTCTTTGATAGATGATTGATAGTTTTATATTTTATTTAGTATAATTAACACGTTAGCTGCGGCGGCGCTAAAACTAAACTTTCTGCCAGTGCGGTACGAGACAACTGCTCGAATGCATATTTACCGCTGTGCGTTACGACCTCTATTTTGCCGTACCAGTACCTGACTTCCAAGGTCTATACAGACGTGGAAACTCATCATGACAATGTTCTTTTTTAACTAATCGATAGGCTGTAGCCTATCGATTATTTATACCAAGTATATACCCTCGTATATACCAAGCTGCGGTAGCACGGGGTTCTGTAAGATATTTCAAAAGATAAAGGGAATTTTTCAAAGTCAGCCATTTACGGCAATATATTTTCCGTGTAGCATAGAAGAGATAAAATGCTAGGGATGGGATTTACTTGTAAAATAGGCAATCGATATTTTTAGCGATATTCTTTATAAACAATACAACAATCAACATAATTCTCCATAATTAACGAACATAAAATAATATATAAAACACATATTAAAACACGTTAACTGTTCGCAACAGACTATACTTTATTCAAAAAAAGCATTTTACAGTTGGTACAGTCAGCGTCAGAGAAATGGAACCCCCCCAAGACTTAAAGACTATCGCCCGAGCACGCTCGGGCCCGCCATCGCTCGTCGCTCGAGCGACGCGGCGGGCGGCGGCGCGGCGGCGCTGGCGCGTCACGTGAGCCTTGAGCAGCTCCCTCCCCCGCCGCCGCACCCATCTCTGCCCGAGCGCATCCAACGGTCCACCTCAGATATTATTTGCAAGTTTCATTCAAGTTTTTAATAATTCTTTAAGGTATTTTTTCGGCTTCCTTCTGGCCGAACCGTATACCAAGAATAACTTACAAAAAGACACTTTGCGTGCGATTAAGATACGAACCCGCATCACCAGGCGCCAGCCGATCATCGAGACCGTGTCTTATACTACTAGGCTATTGGCTCAGTTGTCAACCTCAACGAAAATTGGAATAGTATTACTCCATAAAACGAACAAGGTTATTAACGGTCTAATCTTCTAGATAATAAGGTTTAAATTTCAACTTTCATTTTATATTTAATACCTTAGTTTTACAAAATGCAATACGCATTAACTCCTCAATAACTAAAAGATAAGGTTGAAATTAGCTTGTTTGGTTGAATATAATGTGTTGATTCCGATTGTTGCACTACCGTCATTTTACTTCAGAAACTTAACTGCTGTATGAACTGCGAGTTAAGGTTGAATTTAGAATACTTCTTCGCTTTATTTAGTAAACTGTGATTGAGGGTATAATTATTTTTTAAATGGTTTCGTTTTCGTGCCGATTCGCTTGTGTGTAATTATCTTCGTCGTAATATTATCAAATTTATTAAGTTTTTGACCAGTTGATTCTATTAACCGATGGTATGGTTTGATTAACAACTTTTTTGAAGGCTAAAATTGTTGTTATCTGGGAACAGGAACAAAGCATAAAGAAAATAGCACGAGTTATGGGCATAACGGTAAGATTTATGTTATACTTCCACATATTACCTATATTTTATTGTTGCAATAATGTTGCATTATTACTTACTAGTTGGATGTTTTTATGTATTTCTAATATTATTATTTTCATTGCAGAGAAAAACAGTTCGTAGATGGATACAAAGGTATCAAGCGACGGGTGATGTGAAATGTGATCGCCAAGGCCAGAGAAAATACAAATGGAGCGACAACGTAATATTGTGAAAGTTCATTTAGTGGCACCCTTCAAAACTTCAAGAAGTGATAGACTGTGACATCCTCTCCGTTATTATAAGGCAATTTACTCGGCAGATTGATTGTGTAACGTATCTGATAAAATTGCGTTGGAACATTTAAGAGCAAGTGTTATTAATTCCCAATATTTGTGGGATCCTGATCTCGTAGTTAATCAAAAACAAACAACCTTTATAATTATTATCAATCCAGATAATCTGGTTTACAAGTAGTCTTGTAATGTATTAACGATGCACCATCTGACCTCGCATATTTTTCTAATGTTGTGTTAAATAAGGGTTATTAGAAAATGTGATAAAAGAGAAAGATGTATATTGCTATACTATTATAGTTTAGCATGTTGATTCTTCCTCTGTAATTCACAGACACAAAAGACAAAATTTCTTTTTTTTTAAAGGTCTTTTCCAATTTCTCTTTTGTGTTTAGTTAATATTCTAAGTAAATAACCCCAATTTAACACAGATAGAAAACTGTATACTCAACCTGGAAGTGGATTCCATGAAGTCCTAGAAATGTAATTAGAAAAATAAATGAATATTGTTTATCAAAATGCCTAGCTTTTATTACAAACCTCCATTTGATTTCTTAAATAATAATTAACGAAAATCACCTAATAAAGAAACTAAAAAAAGGGTAAATAAATAAATAAATAAAATAAAGGAAAAAGAAATCTTCTCATCCGCGGATTTGAACTCGTGACCACCGCATCGCCAAGCCGCAGTGTTAACCATTAGACCAACACGCCACTTACGTTACATTACGAAAAACTTAAATAGGTTTGATGTCAATACCAAGGGGGGTACCTTATTTGTGAAGCGAACTGTACTATAGATGGCGTCTCTAGTCACTACTTAAACATGTCTTTGATACATGTCATAACACCCCCACTTATCAAAATAAACTAAATACCTACACAGATTAATACATAAAAACAATGCCAAGCAAATTCATAAACTTATAATCTTTTAAGGGACCTTTTACATTTAGTCAGTACGTCAGCAGGCATTTCCTCACTAGGAATATATTTAATTTTAACGAGTTTGGACTTTACAATATCTCGAATTTATTGACAACGTACGGTCGGCCGCAAAACTTTTGCAGGTGACTGTACATCTGTATGTTTCGATCTATTATGACACTGATTACTTAAAACTAACTTTAATGCACTTTGGTTATCGCAATACAAATCAATTACTTACAGTGTATTTCTAATTTCATAGATTAAGTTTCTTAGGTAGACAGCTTCTCTAGATGCTTCTCAGACAGAGCGGTGTATTATCCTTCTGTACTGGTCTGTGAGACCGTTTTCTGTTATCTATTTTGCCCTGTTTTCTTTTAATAATAATAATAATCATTTTATTTCGGAATAATAAATCCATAAATTTGTTAGTAAAACATAAAAAAAAACTGTTAGTACACATGCAGATTGGACAAATAATGGACGAGCGGGCAATCAAATTTCCCTGCAATGACATTCAGGAGACTGTTCGAGCTGCCCCGGACCCTCTGCAGCAGCGACGCGGCACGCTTACGTCTGATCGCCGCAAAGCCATCAGTGTGCGCATCAGCAAACATTCCCGAAGCACTGCAGAAGCGTGGAAGCCCCAACAGCATCCTGAACGCATTGTTGTATTGAACTCGAAGAACATTGATGGCTTTCTGCGTACAACTTGTCCAGAGGCTGCACGTGTAAAATGTCTGACAATATGCTTTAAAAAGCGTCACTTTCACTTCACACGTGCAACGAGCAAACCTACGGACAAGCATGTTGCATCGAACCGCCAATGCTCTTCGTTCCCTTTCTACATCCAGATCATCTTTGATGCCCGCTGTTACAATATGGCCGAGATATTTAAATTGTTGAACACGATTTAAGTTATTACCTGCTAGTTTAATGGGAGGAAAACTTTCTGAGGACTTTGCTCCAAAAATAAGAACCTCACTCTTTTTGGCATTGTATCTTAAACCGTGTTCCTCAACATACCTCTCACAAACATCCAACAGCTTTCTTAAGCCTGAGACTGACGGGCTCAATAGTGCCATATCATCGGCGTAGCTGATATTATTAAACCCTACTCCATCTATATAACAGCCAGCCTGCAAGCTGCTGAGCTCACTAATGAGTCCGTCTATGTATATGTTAAACAATATCGGAGAAGTCAAACCACCCTGTCTGACCCCACACTCCAACCTATACTCAACAGAATTGGCCTCAGCCCAACGCACACAATTCACCTGGTGACCATACCAGTACCTGAGGATCTTTATCATCTCTTCAGGCATATTTGCGTTGCGTAACTTACCCCACAACTTATCGTAATTCACCATATCAAACGCCTTTGACATATCAAGGAAGCAAGAAAAGACAGGACTCCGATTATCTACGTTATAGCTTACTGTCTTCTTTAGGCACAATATAGCAGTCTCTGTTGATAGTCCCTTGCGGAAACCGTGCTGCGCATCATGCAACGTAATATTCTTCTGTAGGTAGGTGTTCAAGAGACTATCAAAAACTCTTGCGACAATCGTTGCCAGCGAGATCGGTCTGTAATTTGACTTGTCCGACATGTCACCAGTTTTATTTTTAATAATAGGTACCACAACCATTCTTTAACTCTGTGTACGAGCCTTCAACCTTCGACCCTAAGAGCTGGGTACCTCCCGATATCCTTGATGAGAAGTCACCCTGTATTCCCCATATTTTTCTCAAAAAGTGTGACGTGCTTAAGTCATTGTTGTCCTTGGATCCAAATAAAGGGCCTGGTCCAGATGGTCTCCCACCTACATTCTTTAAGCATACGGCACAGCAAATCTGTATTCCGCTTCATATCCTGTTCAACAAATGTTTAAGTGAAGGGGTATTTCCATGCACATGGAAAAGAGCCTTTGTTACTCCCATCTACAAAAGTGGAGATAAAGCCAATGTTGAAAATTATCGACCTATTTCTATTCTATCCACCTTGTCTAAGCTTTTCGAGAATTTAGTGCACAGTAATTTGTTTCCACTCCTGAGACATCTCATCATTCCCGAACAGCATGGCTTTGTTCAGTCGCGATCTACCTGTACAAACTTAATGATTTTTACACAGTTTTTATTTGAAAATATGGATAAAGGCACGCAGGTTGATGCTGTGTATACTGATTTTCGGAAGGCTTTCGACAAGGTGGACCACAAACTGCTTTTAGACAAAATTGCCTTCAACGGCATTAGAGGGAATCTGCTCAGATGGTTTGTGTCGTACATATTCCACAGAACACAGAAAGTTGTCATCAATGGATACGAGTCTGAATACACGGTTGTGGAATCCGGTGTGCCCCAAGGTTCAGTCTTGGGTCCTTTATTGTTTATCTTGTTCATTAACGACATAAAGTCCTGTATGGTTAACTCTAAATTCCTCATGTATGCCGATGACATTAAAATTTTTAAGTCTTGCACGAGTATGCAGGACTGTTTGCTATTACAAGACGATCTATGCAGACTTACGCAATATTGTCTTGAGAATAAACTTCATCTCAATTTGCCGAAATGTCATTATATTACTTTCACCAAAAATAAAACAAGTATTAAATTTCCTTACACACTAAATGACATAAATCTGAATAAAACTGATTGCACGCGTGATCTTGGAGTACTACTTGATAGTAAATTACATTTTGACATCCATATTGACAACATTATCAATAGAGCCTTTCAGATGTATGGTTTTATAATGCGGTCTTGTAAAGAATTTAAAAATACTTCTACTTTCCTCTTCTTGTATAAAACTTTGGTCCGTTCCCAGTTGGAATACGCGGTGCCCATTTGGAGCCCATTTTACGAAAAATATAAGCACAGACTTGAAATGGTTCAAAAAAAAATTCTTCGCACTACGCATTATAAGTGTTACCATACCAAGATTTCCTAAGCGGATCTGATGAAACAGTACAACATATTAAGCTTGGAGCACAGGCGTACACTGCTGATGGTTATGATGCTGTTTGGCATATGCAACAATAGGTTTAATTGTATGGAACTTTCAAATAAACTATGTTATGTAGTACCTAGGACTGTTAGTAGGCGGGAAGTGCGAGCAACACGTTTGTTCTACACAGAGATGTGTAGAACAAATGCTGGGGAGAGAGCTCCTCTCCGCCGATTATTAGAAACTTACAACTCACATTTTATAAATTTAGATATTTTCGCTCTTAATCCGAACAAATTTAGAAAAATGGCTATTGGTTTACTTTCTGGTCATCCTTAACGATGGCTGCTTCTTGATGATGTTATGGTGTGATCTGATTGGTAACTGCGGACTAAGTCTGGACGGCGAGCGCTGTCTTGAGTTGGTTTGTTTTTTTTTCCTACTGTCCCTTTCTATATACGTCCGTTTCCTTATTTCTTTTAAAATCGATATGATTCCTTGGACAATAGTGTGGGTTATGCGTTTGTTTATTATTATACTTAAGCTAACTATTAATATTGTATTGCATAACTGTTTTTTGTCCCAAATAAATAAAATAAAATAAAACAACAGTTTTCATCATGTCACTGGGCAGATAGGAATGCGAGATACAAAAGTTATACAGCAACGCTAAGACTCGGGGCAAATGCTTACCAGCGTGTCTTAAATGCTCAACACTGAGCCCGTCGTGTCCGGGTGACTTACCACGTTTCATCTGACTAATTGCATTTTTTACGTCTTTCGCTGTAAATCTTATGGTAAGATTTTTCGGTATTGACGGCGCGGTACTAAATTCAACTTCACCCGAAGACGGCGGCGGTCCCAGCGGTGAATCAATTACAAACATATCTTTAAACATGTTAGATATGTCAGTGGCGTCAGACAGTCCATCGACACTCACTGGGAGGACAGTTGCATGGTTCATATTTTTAGTACATTTCCAAAAATCTCGAAAATTATCTTTTTTGTGATGTGATGCAATCCGATCCATATTTATTTGGTCTTGGTGGTCCTGGCACCATTTCAGTTTAGCTTTGAACACATTTCTAGTTTTCACCATGTTATTGTACAGTTCACCATGTGAAGGTTTACCCGCTGACGCCCATAACAGAAAACTAAGTCTGGCCTCCCGATGAGCCCCGCTAACAGCTGACCCTGACAGCATAAAGCAAAAACTAGTATAGGATTTCCTATCTAAGGCGTGACTTGCCCAATCACTGTCCACAAATCCTTGTAGATAAATCGCTATGATTATTACTATATTTTAAACAATAATTCTTAGTACATTGCAAATATCTCAGTACACGTTTTGCATAGCTCCAATTCCAATGTATATAACAACTATTGAATTGGCTAACTCACACAGTAAGCAATGTCTGGTCTCGTATAAGTAAATTAAACTTTAGTTTTTGATAAGGAACATCAGGTAAACATTTATCATTTGACTTATCTAAATTCAATTTGGGCTCAAATTGGAGTACATTTTGTTTTACAATCAGACATTTGAAATTTAGAAACTGTTTAAAATATATTGTTGTTGATCTACAGTAATGACATTTTTATTTTTATCTAAATTTATTCTCATGCCTAGATGTTGTCTTACAGGTCCTAGGTCTTTTAACTTAAATTCTGAACCTTTTTAATCTATCAGTTTCAGTGTCACTGTTTGAAAAAAATAGAAAATCATATACGTACAGTGCCACTACAATTTTAATTTTAGCATTAATTTTACAAACATGGTCCAAAGTGACGGTTTTTTAAATCTAATTTACTTAAAACATCTTTAACTCTTTCAGACCATGCGAGGGATGCTTTAACACATAAATGGCCTTTTTAGGGTTCCGTAGTTCCTACAAGGAACCCTTATAGTTTCGTCATGTCCGTCTCTGTCTGTCTGTCTGTGCGTCCGAGGTTTTGCTAAGAGACCGTTAGTACTAGAAAGCTGTAATTTTGTAGGAGTGTGTAATGTGTGTATATCAATTACGCCGACAAAGTGGTAAAATAAAATTTTGGAAAATATTTTTTTTAGGGTAGCTCCCCTACATGTGAAGTGGGGATGAATATTTTTTTCGTCGTCTACCCCATCGTGTGGGGTATCGTTGAATAGGTCTTCTAAAATGACTTCGGGATTGCTAAAAATATTTTTCGGCTTAGTCGATGAATACCTACCCAATTCGTAAAATGCCCAACAGCTTGAAAAAGGGCTAATTCGCTAAATACCTAGTTCTGAAAATACCTATTTCTGGAAATGCCTAATTCTTAAAAAGCCCAATTCTCAAAAAGTCCAATTCTTAAAAATCCCAATTCTTAGAAAGCCAAATACCTAAAAAGACCAATTCTTAAAAGGACATTTTTTTGGCCAATTAGATGATTAACTTGTGAAAATGAGGAAATAGGTATCTACATAAAATAAAATTGCTGAAAGACGGTACAAATCAAATATAATGTAATTCTTAAAAGTAATACTAATAACAGTCATTATCGATTGCATACAATACCAATATTGAATAATTGTACAAATACAATGCTTAGTGTCGGGTTACATTCCAGTATATTTGTAGGTTTAGTCAATTTTGTGGGTGCATGTGATCCTAACGACCACGTCAGTAGGTTCATCATATTTTTCATTTTGTATTGGTGTGGTTGATTGCTTTTTTTTCATAAGGGCGTTATTTTGTTGTTTTGGTTCGATTTTTGTTTACGTTCTGGGCACGGACTCAAATTATTTATGTCAATATCATTTATCCTCTTTCATTTATTCATTTATTTATTTGTCAGAATATTGTTACAGAGTTGTTACATCTTGTATACATTTATCATTTTAATATATTTTTTGACATCAGCAGGGTAATTGCGTAACACACTATTAGTAGCAATGGGTTTCACTTTAACAGTCCAACAACATTCATTGCGTTATTTGCGTTGTTGAGCAGAAAAATATTTCGAACATGGAGCAATGGATTAGAAATATGCTTCAAAATGATACGCAATTAGGGTGCAGTTTTCCGTCTAAAGTTTTCAGAATTTATGTTATCAATTTCTAGATGAGCTTTTTGTAGGTCACTGGACAATTGTCTGAAATATTTTTGAGTATTTTTTCAAAACTATTATTATGACTTAAATTCTGTTCTGAAAGCCGTATACGATTACTACAAACGGTAAAATTGACTGAGGAAGGTTCGTAGAGGTTAGTAGTGGAAGAATTTTTGATAGTAGTTGAACAAAAAAATTGATTAGAAGTGATAAACTGAAGCAAAACTTTTTTGGCGTCATTTTGACTGAATAATTCTCGTTCAAAAGGATATACGATTACTACAAACGAAAGAATTGACAGAAGGACGTTCGTAGAGGTTAGTAGTGGAAGAATTTTTGATAGTAGTTGAAAACAAGTTGATTAGAAGTGATAAACTAAAAAAAACTATTTTGGCGTCATTTTTACAGAAAAGTTCTCGTTCAATAATAGTTCAAAGAAATGTATCTTTTAGAAAATTCGTACCGCAATTTAATTCGTCGACGATTATAAACACAACTAATTAATTTTTCAATAGGTATCCAT
This sequence comes from Oligia fasciuncula, assembly GCA_963082905.1. Lineage (NCBI taxonomy): Eukaryota > Metazoa > Arthropoda > Insecta > Lepidoptera > Noctuidae > Oligia > Oligia fasciuncula. The sequence continues at coordinate 4,533,013 of OY720395.1, read as the reverse complement.
AGTCGTTAGTACATAACAACACTGTCAGAAACACAATAGAATAAAGACGGTATTATTAGATTAAACTATAAATACACTCATTTTGCGCTGTAGACGCCGACAGACTGGCGAGCATAGATAAAAATACTAAATGTACAGAGGCCAGCACATCAAGCTACCCCAATCTGTCAAATTTTCCCAATTGAATATGAACCTTATTCCTTTGTAATAAAGTTGAAAAACTATCAAAGAAATCTGACAGATTGGGGTAGCTTGATGTGCTGGCCTCTGTACAACTAGCGAGAAATCCCAACAAGTTCCAACTCGGCGGCGGTTGATCGACCGTCATCGGGCGTCTTCGGATGATGGCGTTTGTAGTAGTGTACGCGCTCTCTTTCTTTCACATAACCATACCATACCATAACCATAATCAGCCTATAATGTTCCCACTGCTGGGACACAGGCCTCCTCTCAATGAGAGGGAGTGGGCCGTAATCCACCACGCGGGCCCAGTGCGGGTTGGTGGATGTCACATGTCTTCGAATTTTTGGTTCTAGAACATGCCGGTTTCCTCACGATGTTTTCCTTCACCGTTTTTGAGAGCAGTGGTGATGAAATAATTTACACAAAGTAAAGCGCCTGTCTGGGTTCGAACCTACGACCTACAACTCGTAAGTCGTGTCCGTGACCACTGGGCCACCACTGCTCTCCTATATACATTTGATTAATTGATAGGCCGAGTTTGGCCGAAGATGCCCGGTAAAGACCGGCCGATAACGGTTTAGGTGTACGCGTGCCGTCAGGCTATGCTCCGGATCAGCTGTCGATAGGTCGGCTCTAAAACCAAATTGCGCTGGGGTTATGATGTTGTTTTTTCCTACTGTTTATAATTTTATCTAGTGTTTTTAAAAATGAGGGGAGTAAGAACTACATCTCTACTTCAAGATTTAAAGATAGGTATTACAACTAATAATGGTACAAAATAGATTGTAACGATGAACGCATTTTTGGCGCGTGGCCTACATCGGAACTAACGCCGCCATCTTATTTTCAGTTCATTTTTTTTTCAGTGCATAGCGCGTAGACACTAATTCAAAAATAAAAACAATAATGGCTAAAAAGCAGCCTGCAACATAAATAAGCAATGGAATTACAATCCTAGATTCGAACTCCTTTTGACGAAAATGAAAGTTAATCTTCCTAGCATAGTAAATATCTTTGAACTTCTTATCAACCAAACCATTTTCTCTTAAACGAAGAGCATTTAGTCGCATTTTATCTGAAAGTGGAAATCCTTTGTAGAAAAATGTAGCATAAATAAACTTGACGTATGGTTTGTTAAAGTAATAGACAGTGGTTCGACCAAATTCATCGCAGGAGAATTTTTTGTAATATTGATATCCTGATCGTTGTATAATTGTAAATAAATCCTCTGATTGAGCAACTTTCTTCAGACTTAGCCACGGTTCTAGACAATCAGGATTTATTGCGGTAGATATATTCGATTCAGATTGCATAAATTGTAGGATTGCAGGAACAGTACAAGACTTGAGGTTATGCTCAACTATCTCTGCTTCATTAGAAATTTGGTGGTCTTTTAATGGTGTCCTGGTGAAACTAACTAAGCTTGACTGGTAATGACAGTTCATTAGAAACGCGAACCACACCCATATTATTAAGATGCACCTCACATTACTAGTCATTTGGTGGGGCATATTACAGCCACTAGAAAGCAAATATTTTAACAATTTCAGCATTGTATTAGTTTTGTCTTCAGCATTTAGGAGACTGTTCAGTAATATTGAATATATTAGATAAACTAAAAACAACAGGCACCAAACTAATGGATGGAATTCCAAATAAGCGTCTTTCCATTTATCTATTGATGACGCCTTCCTCACAAAAAAACGTAATTCATCATAATAATCCAGGTACCCGTGCAAATATGTGAATGCATCTGCTCGGCTCGATACTAGCACAGTTTTACCCAATATTGCATCAGATTCATTATTTTGTAATTTTGCCATATGTCCCTTATCTTTCATATTAGGGGATATTGTAGTATATATTTCACTATTAGTAACGAAGCTAAAATTCACTTTAAAATGTTCAAGTTCTCCTAGCACTTTAAATATATATTGTTCAGCTCCTAATGTTATTCGGTGGTCTTCTGTAAGTTCAGGGTGTATAGAGTAAGGTGGTTTATGTGGAACGGCAGCAAGCAAGGTGCAGTTCCGTAGACCAGTCACGAATTTGTTTGGGAATAGATTATTTGTCGTATTCAAGCACGAGCCGTAACTTATGACGTTGTTGTAATATTTTCCACAGGCATAGTTGTCGAAGGGATTGTAGGTGTAGAGGTGAGCGTCATTAGTACCGTTTACCACCAGCACGTTGACCACATGTCGTTGCAATAGCTCGTCAAAAATCTTCTTCAGTTCGTTGTCGTCCAGTGATCTGATCACGATTATGAACCGTGAGGACGGGTTCCATGTTGGATCTTCGAGAAGATATTTAAAACATTTCGTGAATGTGGTTGCATTCTTTGCGTTTATGAGATATCCTTGGTGTCTAAAATATGACTGTGTAGTCGTCTGTCTGAATACCATCGTTGTGACGGTTGATAAATGAATTGCTTTCGGGATCTCGTAGTCTTCAGAGTTCATATCAACGTATGTTATCGTCTTTTCGTCAGAAAAGTATGTTCCCAATATATCGGTTATACACGCCAACAAATTTTGGTTTTGCAGTGATTCAAAAGATAAGGTATGTTCACTCTTACACTGGAGATATAATAGAGAGAGCAACAAGTAAACAACCAACATTTTTGGATGCTCATTGATCTATGTTATAAGGTGACGTTTGGTAGCTTGTTAATGAAGATTAAAACGTTTTTGGAATGCCATTAGAAATACAGCTATTTTTTTTTTATCGTAATGGATCTAAATATTGGGCATCATTACTCAGACTCATATCTCTGTTTATAAAATGGTATTTATTGATGTTAACGTTTTATTTTGTATAATTAACTAGCTACTATCTGCGGCTTCACCCGCTTGGATGTCGGATATCAACCCGGGAACGTACTACCGGAATAAAAGTATCCTATATCCTAAACCCAAATCATGGCCTATTCGTATGCCTTTCATCCAAATAAGTGCAGCCGTTAAGGAGTGAATTGTAATAACTTTTGACCTAGTGGACCGATTGTTCTGAATTAAAGTGTAAAGGTTATCATAAGAAAAAATGTGGTCGGAGAGACTTTTGAAAAAGCCTAAGTAAAAACTCATAATTTGAAGTTTGGCTCTCGCCTATTTCCTCCTCCAATATTGGACCAATTTAAAAGATATTTCATAAACTAAATAAGAAGAATTACGAGTATATACTGCTGTGTCCCTATGCTTTTTTTTAAATTAGTAGTTGTCAAATTTGAACACTAGGCCTCTGTTGACAGCGGTTTTAATCGGCAATTTTGAGCATTTTTTGAGGGTTCCAGTATTAAAAATAATGTATCATCAAAAAGGAAAACATAGGGACATACAAGTACCTATTGCTTTATGGTCATTAACCAGAAAGAAACAGGCGAGAGCGTTTCTATGGAGAAAAGACTACCCGCATTTCCTCTTAAGATACGGACTATGACTTTAATTCTAATCCCTTAAATCGCTTGAAAAGAGGTACACAAAAACATATTTTTTTTTACTTGCCTCCTTTGTCGCGCTCCTGGGAAAAGTCCTCCCTCCACTCCTATCCTGCTCGTCCCGCCATCACCTACGTGACACCACCATCACCATCGACTCCGCCTCACTATCTCAGGGCACCAGTTCTGTGTTATTTGGGCCTACAGTTTGTCCGGCATGAAGCAGACATGTCCTGCCCAGTCCCATTTAAGTTGGGCAGTCTTTTGAGCCACGTCAGATATCTTTGTTTTGGGGCGCAGTATTGTGGTATGAACACGATCCGCTACGAACACGATACATGTTAATTTTGAAATCATCCCATAATTATCCCTTGGGGGGATGATCTTACAAAAACGCTTTAAGACGTAATTTCTTACCAAAAACATCAGTTTGAATAAATTATCATATTATATTATGCTTAATTTAATAAATGCTGGAATTCGACCAACTTTCATCGCCTATAGAATTATATTTAGATAAAAAGTAGCATAAGTATGTCCTTCCCAAGCATAGAAAACCAACTTGAAAGATCCTAAACAAAATATTGTATTTCATTCATTATAAGTTTAAATGGGAACAAGACTGTGCATCGAACCATTTTAAGTATGTATGTTGTGATTATTATACTAGGCTTGGGCCGACTAAGACTGGCCGACTAGTCGGCCAAGCCATCATTACTTTCGGTGGACTTCGGGTCCGAATTCAGTTTAAAAACATAACTGTTATTAATAATAACGCTGAAGAGTTTGTTTGTCTAAACGCGCTAACTTCTGGAACTACCAGTCGTATTTGAAAAATCTTTTTGACCCTATTTTTAAGCATAAAAATATGAATACCTACAGTAAAGACCGAACGCGTCGCCGACTATATGGCCGGATAGTCGGCTTTTCCGATTAGTCGGTGCACCTCTAGTGATTACCTTTTACTTAGTGCTTATAATACCTAAGATTTATGCCTAGGTCGTCATGTTACCTACTAATTCATTGATACCATAACGAGTTTTTTCAATGTTAACATTTTTATGACATAATTTTATATATACAAATGCCTTGTATGGGCGCATGTCGGTCATTGTCGGTACTCAATAAAATATTGCTTTAATTTACTTATTTTGCGATAATAATCTTTGATGCAAGTCTAAATCAGCATTGCATGATTATGTCCCTACATAGGTTTTTAACTTCTAAGAATGGCATTAAAAGAGCTAACTTTGCTACCTACAGGGATCGTAAAAATGGAAGAAGGAAGGACGAATAGTAGATTGTTTGCCAAGGGAGCAAACAACTATTTTGAAGGCGAGAGCTGCTTCTTTCAATCCAGAGCACAGCGAGGAAATCAAAGTACGTCACCCGAGCTTAAAATAGTGATGCTCCCGAGGTGGACACTCTACTTTTAATCAAACTCTATGAAAAAATAAGTATGTGCAACTTAAGAATAAGAATAGTACGTTTATTTATTTACATAGAATTACTTAGGAAGACATACTCATTTTTTATAAAACTAAGTAAAACCCTAATGTGAGTAAACAATTACAAACAAAGGCAGAATAGTTTTCGAGCGTTTTTATTAAAAAAAAAAAAAAAATTTGGCTTGCGCTTTTTACTTTGTCATACAGCCTGTTACTTGTTCATAAATGTTCGTGATTGATCTCTTTGGTAATTGGAACTTTTAATATCAATATCCACATTCCAAATTAAAATCACTTTTAGTCCCTAGGGATAAAAGAGCAATTTTAGTCCCGGTTTACGAAGAATACACTAGCTCTTTTTGAATAGATGTGATAAAAAGATTATGTAACCTGAAACCAGGGAAAATAACAACTTGGAAGAAAGAGACCAGACTTAAATCGATATCGAAGAAGTGGTTAAGACTTACCAGATATGCAGTATTATCCCACTTTAAGGATCATACAGTGTCAAAAGACCCTAGATTGCTCCTACTTCAAGTTCTGGTAAGCTAGGGACGTCACTAGGTACTAAATGATAAATGAAGATGAAAAATGATACATTTTAAACGTCAAAATTGAATTACGATTAAGAACTAGGTGAGTCGGTGTTTCCTATTCGACTACTCAGGGAAGAAAGACAGAAACCAACTCAGAGGTCACCGTGTCTTTTGAACTAATATTTAATTAATTGCTTAATCCGAAACCAATAGCCAGGCGGTTGGACGACCTACAGAAGATCGCGGGGAATTCCCGCACCCTAATTGCGTAACATACTACCTACATAATTATATTATAACAATCTCAATCTGAATAATTTTGAAGGATATTGCTAATCCATTGCTACATATGTTCGAAAAATGTGTGCACTCAACAACGTAAATAACGCAATGCATGTTGTTGAACTGTCAAAATGAAGCCATTTCTACTGATAGTGTGTTACGCAATTACCCCACTAGATGAGACTATCACAGACAAGGGAAGCATGGCACATGCATGACATGCCAACAATAAATGATAATGATGATAGTTCGAAACATCCAATTATCCCAGTAGGTCTACCTACTGGGTTAATTGCCAGTAGCCAGGTAAGTATCTGACATGATCTCCATTATAAATACACACATGATCTCCATTATAAATACACACATTATCTTGTTTGGACATAATATTGTGGGTCAATGTCAAATAATATAGGTAGGTATAATTTGGAACGCTTGTTTAACCGCTGTACCGTGGGTTCCGTATTCTATTTGCTAAGTTAAAAGTTGCAACATGGCGTGGAGTATCGTGTTTCATAGGCGTGTTAGGTGTATTTCTGTGTTAAATGGAAGGTCACAGAAATCTAAATACCTGCAGTAAAGGCACGTTTATTGTTATGCAGATGCCTGCGTGGTAATTGCGTAAACACATTATCAATAGCAATGGCTCTTTTGCCGGTTCAACAACATTCATTGCGTTATTTACGTTGTTGAGTGCACACATTTTTCGAACATACAAAGCAATGGATTAGCAATATCTTTCAAAATTATCTAGATTTAAATTGATAGAGTGGTACCCAATTGGAGTGCTAGGTGGTACTCCTTCTAAAGGATGTAGAATTCAAGGTACATACATTACAAACTTTTTTTTTTGTTTATGTGTTTAGGAAGAGTAAACCATTTGAAACGCACGATTTAAAAAAGATTAATACAGAAACTTTAATCAATGCGAACCAATATATACGAGACCTTTTTAATAGACGGAAAGGAACCTTAACACGTACCATTAAGACTTGCCTAAAGTAGTTTTATGGTAAATTTTGAGCCAGACAAGGTCGACGCAAAGATAATTTTGCTGTGCCAACTTATTATCATTATTATTTCCAATATATAAGTATTGTTATTAATTAAAATTTTAGTGCGGGTATAATGCTTGGGACTATGGATACTGCAACAAGTAGAAATCATGTATTTGCTTATAACGTATAAGTACAAGGGACGAGGGTAGTGGGTGGGGGCGGTAGGTGGTGGGTAGGGGGTGTAGGGTAGGGGGTGTAGGGTAGGGTAGGAGGGGAAACTTGGGGGTTTTGTAAGCAGAAGATTTATGCTGGGAAACCTTTTCAATTGCCAGCAGGATATTGGACATGGGTCGATTCCACCTTGATGATTCTACCATGATGTAGGTACGTAAGTAGTAGTAGGAATCTCCCCGAGGGACGTATCAGAATCAGAATATCTATTTGTGAAACATAGGTATTTACATAAAGGTCTTAGGTTAACAATATGGGCGCTATGTTTTGCCGTGAAGGCGTACACACGTACCATTCGATTTTTTCACTACTCCAAGGAATCCCTTCTCCTTCTTAACTTGATAACTCAACGCGTTCTTGAGAAAAAGCGTCTTGACAGACGGACAACCAAGTGATCTTATAAACGTGCCGTTGTTCCTCTTGAGGTACGGATCCTTAAAAATAGAATTAATTTCCTTAAACGTAATTAATTATTTATATATGCATGACTATGAAAATATTTAAATATTGGATAAATCTCGATTGTCTCATTTCACTCCCTTCGAAGATCCTTCAGAATTGTTATGAGTAGTTGCCCTTCAAAAATTGGCGTGTCAAATAATTTAATTTATTGTTTTGTTTTTCGTAATGTTAAATACTTACTCTTGTTTATAGTTAAGTTCTTTTAACTGAACAGATAGCTGTGATGGTGGGGAGTTTGTTGCGTCACTTTTTCTTCCCAGTTATAGCACAAAAAAGTGGCGAAGGTCGGGTGTTTTTAAAATTTATCGTTTATTTGGAGGATCTCTGGAAGTACTGGGGGCCAAAAAAGGTCACTTTGGCAGAATTATAAAAAGCTGGCCAAGTGCGAGCCGGACTAGCACACGAAGGGTTCCGTACCACAAGGCAAAAACACCGAAAAAAAACACGTTTGTTGTATGGGAAGCCCCCCTTAAATATTTATTTTATTTTGTTTTTAGTATTTGTTGTTATAGCGGCAACAGTAAAATGTTGTGAAAATTCCAATTGAAATGAAATGAAATGATTTTATTTTTTGTAAGTAGGTTTGTACAAACGCTTTTACACGTCAATCATGTTTTTTTTTTTTAAACTAGATGAAGTCGGTGTTTCCTATCTGACTACTCTGAGAAGAAAGGCCGAAACAAACTCAGAGGTCACAGTCTCTTTTAAAGTCCAGACATAATCTTGGTCAGGTTAAGAAGACCATGTAGATCGATGTCTGAGGTGGTCTTTTGAGGAAAGAACCACACAGATTGAGAGGACCTGTCCAGTCAGTGCACGCATTTGTCAAAAATCGTGCAGCTCAACTCAAATCAATTGTCAATTGTCTAGCTATCGCGGTTCTTGAGATACAGCCTGGTGACAGACAGACGGACGGACGGACAGACAGCTAAGTCTTAGTAATAGGGTCCGGTTTTTACCCTTTGGGTAGGGAACCCTAAAAAGGAGGACAAGGAGGAAAAGGATAACATTATGAATGTCGAAGACAGTCCGTGTTTTTCTTTTTTCGCTGCACTACGTAGGTATAATCAAAGAGATTGGGATTGGATTTGGATTGGATTGATTGGTATTCTAGCACAAAGAAAAATAACTGAAAAATCCTTTACCAATGGGATTTGATACGATTAACTTAACAGTTAACTGTCCATTATAAATCATAGTGTTAACCTTTTATGATTCTGCCAAAGTGGCCTTTTTAGGCCCCCTGATACGATTACAAACATTTTTTACTGATAGAAAGATTTAAAGCATTGCCGAGTACCATAGGATATTTTTGATTATTATGGGATAGTTTATTTTTAGGCGAACGGAAGTTGCGGGCAGAACCTAGGTGGATAAACCCTTTTCACTTCGATCCTGACGATGATGGGTTTTACGATGGTGTAGGTTTTCGATCGTCACTTGTTTTAATTTTAGAAGAGGTAAGTTTTCAACCCTCGGATTTGGAGACCCATTAGACTCCCATATTCCATATTCAAATCCTGGTTTCCAATTAATGTTTTTCTAACTAAACAAATTTCCACAGTCAGTCATTCTGGGAATCAGTATTTATTTAAAAAAATATTTGAAGTTGATGCGGAAACTGAACTTTATTTGTTGTTGTATTTATTGTGTTAAAGTAATTTTATTCTATTTATAGGTAGATCGTCTTCAAGTTTAACAAGTATGTATTTACAAGTTTGAATTTCGCGGGTTACCTAGCGATTCCCCCTTAATAGTGCCTTTTAAATCGTTAATTTCAAATAGGCACACTATTTGAAATAAATGACTTTGACATTGATATTACAATTATTTTTCAAAAAACATTATGTTTACATGTTCGGTAACTAAACTGCGAACACAGAATATAATTGTATCCCTTATAGCATTAAGGCCCCTACAAACAGGCGCGACACGCGATATAATCGCGCGCGACACAAAGGCACCGCTCGTTGCGCGACTTGTGGTGCCTTTGCGTCGCGCGCGATTTTATCGCGTGTCGCGCCTGTTTGAAAGAGCCTTTATTTTTGTGACTCAAAAAGACGCTACAATATCAGATACTTACTCAAAGTTTACAAGTCAGTTCAATAACAATCTTATTTCGCGGTTCGTTGGAGATAGTGAACTGAGCCGTAAGTGACGTGTTCCTGTTTGAGTCCACTTACTATTGCTATTGTTACCTAAAGTGTAGTCACCACAGTGCAGGTGAAACAGCAGTTTAATAGGGAGCAGTTTCTCATCTATTGCCCATCGTAATCTTTTGTTGGGCGCAGGTGAAGTAACAAAGAATGGGCTGCTGGTAGTTTATTATGCTACATTTTGATCATTTTTGAATGGCAAAATTATAGATTTATTGATGGTAAATATTCGCCGCCGCCTCAGGTGTTGATGGGCTAGCCTAGACAGAAAGCTGTAACGTCCTTCTCTTCATCGTGGTTCCCAGAAACGCTGCTTATAGCGTCCTGGGTCGGTGTAATTTTCAGGACCAACTCCTTTATAAAGAGCTTTACTGGTATCTACAGAAAATGAATGACTCTTAATCAGTCTATAAAGTTGCCACTACTGGGACACAGGTCTCCTCTCTTCGAGAGGGAGTGGGCCGTAATCCACCACGCGGGCCCAGTGCGCGTTGGTATAGATGTCACATGTCTTCGAATTTTTGGTTCTAGGACATGCCGGTTTCTTCACGATGTTTTCCTTCACCGTTTTGAGAGCAGTGGTGATGAAATAATTTACACAAAGCGCCTGACTGGGTTCGAACCTACGACCTACAAGTCCTAAGTCGCGGGGCCACCTTCACTGGGCCAACACTGATCTCCAAGAGTCTTGTAAAAACATAAATAAAATACATGATGTTTGGCATGCGATTGCACTGAAAGAAATAAGCAGTAAATAAAAATGAAAAAACATTAATCTGAAAATTTTAACGTTCAAAACAGTATTTTTTACTGATCCGAAAACAGTTACTAAAACTTGAGGCAAAATGTTACCGTCATGACAGTAAACATTAACGTTCTATGTAGCTAAAAGGTCACAAAATTAACTGTTTTATTCATTTGGTGATGTCGTTCAAACCATTGAAATTTACTTACATTAGGCAGTAATGGTGGTTTTCCTTTTTTTTTGTTTTTTTTTTCATTATAAATGAAAATGATACTTAAATGATTTTATTTTTGTAAGTAGGTTTGTACAAACACTTTTACACGTCATCATTCATCATCATCATCATTTCAGCCAAAAGACGTCCACTGCTGGACATAGGCCTCCCCCAAGCACTTCCACTTCGGCCGGTTCTGTGCTTCTCGCATCCAACGGGTTCCTGCGGCCTTCACAAGGTCGTCGGTCCACCTTGTGGGAGGCTTTTACACGTCAATCATGTTTTATTGTATTGTATTGTTATTAGTATGTTCAATCATTAAAAGTTACTGTTTTACAAACTTTTCTTCTTACTGTTTAAAGTCAGTAAGTCTTAATGAAATCGCTTTAATGTGCTGTAGTAAGAAATTATTTTTTCAGTGTGACGACAGAATCGTTTAGTTGTTTATGATTGCGTATCGCACTGCTGAGCCGCGGATACGGTGGGCGATAATTGATGACTAATTGTTCGATTAGCAGTCGGCTGTGTGCCTAACGTTGTTTTTATGTTTATCTGAAACTGTGGCAATATTTTAGTAGTAATTGAAATATACGTATAGTCAACAAAAGAATAAGTATACAGGATCGTCAGATATACCTAGTTGAAGTTTAGTAAGAAACCGATGGATGTTCTGGAATAAAATTTAATTTTATTAATAGAAAACAAACAGCTCATTAATACTCAAAAATTTTCTCACGACATTTTCATCTTCAACTTTTCAGTCACCGCCGGTGCCACTATCAGACTTCCTCTTATTCATGTGCGCTAAATAATAACAGCCGCACAGGTCGAACGATCAGGTTAAGCTACGCTTGCCGCGGTTGGTCTGGGGATGAGTGACCATCTTTACATACCGAGACCCCTCTTCGTCCCGGTTGTCATTCGTGGATCTTTAACAGTCGCCAAGGGGTATCGTATTACCCAGTAACGGGGTTGTGGAGATCAAATAGGCAGTCAGATGATGAGGTTGCGCGTTGATATCCTTGCCAACCTGTGTACTCATTTCTTATTCTATACATTTGCGTAACACCACACATTCCTCTTAGCATTCTCTCCTCAGCTGCATGCAATTGCCTTTTTTTCATCCCTTTTGTGAACGGTGGTGGTGGTTCAACGGTGAAGGAAAACACATCGTGAGGAAACCGGCATGTCCTAAAACCAAAAATTAGAAGATAATTATGTGACATCTACCAACGCGCACTGGGCTCGCGTGGCGCCCATGGGCGTGCAAACAAACAATGAAACAAAACAAAACAATGAAACTTCTATGGTTTCTCGTTCAGTATCCTTTATCGTATTACTTTCAAGTGCTTCTAAAAGTAGTACTACTGCTATTTTGCTACCTTTTGCTTAGATATATTATGAATGTAAAAGTCTGTTTCTTACTCAATCGTGTCTCGACGAAATGAAACATGGTAATTTGCATTCGGGACGCGCGTCATGTTATTATGAGAACGGAAATTAGCCGCTTTTAAATAAAACTATTTTTAGAATTAGTGTTTCAGTTTGTCGTTTGTTACATCATCACTTTCGCGTCTATTTGACTCAATCATCATCATCTCTGCTCTCAAAATGGTGAAGGAAAACATCGTGAAGAAACCGGCATGCCTTAATTAGAACAAACAATTCGAAGACATGTGACATCTCGCACTGTGGTAGTTTATGGCCCACTTCCTCTCACAAAGAAGTGGCCTAAAAAAATATAGGCTGATTATACTTGTCTCACCAGAAAGCTGTCCACCGCCGAACTTTTCAATGATTCAACTCTGATAATGACTACTTCAAAACTTTGATAATGCGGGCAATAATAAATTGAACCTACGAGTATATTATGTATTTTTCTTCATATTTCCTTAAAAATGTATAGTGTGGCATCCGTCTTTGACTCCTTCATTGCATAGGTGTCAATCAATCAACATAACTAGTTGTTGGAAATTGGTGCGCGTAAGTGGAACTGTGACACTCTACCGACGACGTCCGTCTTTGCAATAGGTCAGAAAAAATATTGCTTTCGCAAAAACAAAATTTAATTTAATTTATCGCCAGCGACCTGAACTTTTCTGAACAATGGTTTAACAGCAACAGAATCCACCAAGAAGTTTTGCAGCCTTTTCGTAATTCACAGATTGACTTCATTTTGTACATCGTGTTTGGTTAATTTTGTAAATAGTGTTGGTTAATGTTGTAAATGCACAGATTGACTTTATTTTGTACATCGTGGTTGGTTAATGTTGTAAATATAGTTGATTAATGTTGTGAATATTGTTGGTTAATGTTGTGAATATTGTTGGTTAATGTGTTATATGCACAGATTGACTTTATTTTGTACATCGTGGTTGGTTAATGTTGTAAATGCACAGATTGACTTAATTTTGTACATCGTGGTTGGTTAATGTTGTAAATATAGTTGGTTAATGTTGTAAATATTGTTGGTTAGTGTTGTAAATGTACAGATTGACTTCATTACCGACTTTACAAAAAGGAGGAGGTACTATGTTCGGGTGTTTGTATGTTTTTTTTTTTTTTTTTTTTTTACCGACTTTACAAAAAGGAGGAGGTACTATGTTCGGGTGTTTGTAGGTTTTTTTTTTTTTTTTTTTTTTTTTTTTTGTTCATCGAATACGCCGCCAATTGTCGACGGATTTTCGAAATTCTTTTTTTGTTCGAAAGTAGATAGTTCTGAGGTGGTCCCATTGTCACCAAGTTAGGATCTGATGATGGGATCTTAGAGAAATCGAGGTCAACCCTCAAATTTTATAGGCTCACTTATTGTTTTTCGCATATTTTATGAAGTATCTTGTGTATTTGTGTATGGTTGTCACCATCTCAGGTAGCTGGGCTGATGATGGAAGGTACAACTCCTTAACAGTAAGAAGTTACTCGAACAGGCAAGGACTGTTTTAGTAAATTGTTTTGATGTTTGATAGGGCATTTGCCACATTTGCTCTCATGATCATCAAGTCATGACCTGATGCTGCAGTCAGGATAGTCTGCAGAGTACCTAACTCCTCGACAACAAACAGCAGATATATCGTGTTTAGGCTCATTGAAAAGGGCTCGATGTGTGGATAAACGTACTGTTACTGAGGAACACCGAAGACCTGATGCTGAAGCCAGGAGCATCAGAAAAAGTACAAACCTTTAAATTACAGCACCGTAGTCGTGTTTGGGCTCATTTTAAACAGGACTAATTTTAAGTTCAATGCAATGTTGACATAAGTCTGGCCTGATGCTGCAGCCAGGATTATCAGCATCTAATCTAAAAACTAATAAAAGGAGAACTTCTCAACAATTAACGTCCCTGCATCGAGAAAAGGAATATTTTATAAAAAGGCGATGGGCAAGTTGACATTAGGCTATTGTAACTTAGATAAATTATAAATAGACCCACTAAAAAGCGAGAAATAAAAACTTTTTAACAAAAAACAAACCGACTTCCAAAAAAAAAACACTACAAACTGAAAAAAAAAAACACTACAAACTGAAAAATAACTTTAATTTCGGAAGTCGGTGGCAAAAACTAAAATACTGATCCCTAAGACACCGAAATTAAAGTTATTTTTCAGTTTGTAGTGTTTTTTTTTTTGGAAGTCGGTTTTTTTTGCAGTTCAATTGCAGTTCGGATGCGGTTGCAGTTGAAATGCGGTCCGTCTGTCAAGAGCCTTAGGTATATTGCTTTCTTGGTAACTGATTCAGTTCAGTGACGTCTCTATACGATCAATAAACCCACGAGCATATGTGAAGGTAGATGGCTTATAGTATCTAGACATAAAACTTATAGGTATTTGGATGTAGAAATCCGATTACACCATCTGCTGCATATATTCTTCAAGCATACCAGTTTTCGCCTTTCACAATGGACTCTTGTAAAGTTTAAACTAGAAATATTGTAAAATCATTTCACTCATTTGATGCAACATTAAGAATATATTATTTAGGCATTAATAACTAATCAATCATGAATGATAGTAATTTAACCTTTTGTAGGTGGGACCAATACTTTGTTTCCTTTGTTTGATTTTCGTGTAATGTTTTTTAATTGTTGTTTCCCTTGTCAAACTTACTGTTTCTAAATTATAAGTAAATGTACATTATTATTTACAATTATAGTAATTATAATTATAGGTATGTAAATTAGGTCTCCTATAACTGGAATCGACACTTATATTTGTCCCTGTCTATTTTTATTTATTTTATTTTGTGAACCCTCTGATGGAGTTCCAATAAATAAATATTTTCCATCAAATATTCTTCCATTTTGACGTAATCAAATTATCAATAAACCTCAGAAATTCGCATTAAACAGCGAAATTTCGCGTCAATCATCGAAAGGCATAACCACAGACTACAAACACCGGCTTATATTTGTGCATCAAAACAACTTCAAGCTACTAACTATACTGTGACTTACAGCTCGTTCTAACTTTAGTTTTCATTCGTTGCTTGCGGCTACTCGACGCATGCGTGATACCGGTTAAATAAATACGCGAGTTACTGTATTAAAACTATAAATAATCAGAGCTGTATTACTAAGTATCTAAGGCCGTGTTTTCTATAGTTTTTTTTCGTATCAAATTGTTCTGTTCGTCGGACTTTGTGTGCCCTTTCGACTGTTCCAAATTAGAAGTTTCAATTATCTAACGATTGAAAGATTAAAGGTATGTTTCGCTGTTGTTTTATGGTTTCGTGTTTGAAACTAGAACAGTATCTTACTATAATGTACTCTGTGAGTATCTGTTATTTGAATAATGATTGGATGTTGCTAATTTTAGTTAATTGTATTAAAAGGATCAGTATCATGTTTTAAATTCAAATGAGGGTAATTAAGTGAAAGCTCTTAAGGTCAATTCCCGTAATTCATCAATTAATCATCTCAGCAGCGACAATCAATGTCATAAACTAGTTAAAAATGTAGGAAAATTACAGGTATTTTTGACAGATTTAGACTGAGATCATAGGTGAACGTTCCTGAAATTACGAAAATTGCCTCTTTATGTATTATCTAATGAAAAATTAGATTCAACTGTCCTTTGAAAGTTCACATGATTACATGATTATTTTAAGTATTTGATTATTTTATATAAATACTTTTCGTGCATAATTATATGACTGATGAATTTAATTTGGTATCTTCGATACCGGTAACAAGATATTTTGACCATCTAATATTTAGAACGCCTTGAAACCAATATGCTTATCTACTTGGGAAATGTTTACATCACTCACATGCTTATGACCTCCTGGCAATAGATTTTTCGATTATAAATTAATACTACCTTACTACTTAATGTTATTTTTTATATCTTTAAAACAACTGCGCTATGTACTTTCAGCAAATAAATCTTCGCAAAATCGATTTCGTTTATAAAAAAAAAACATTTTCAAAGTCAATGTCAAATCATTTACTTGACATTTATGACCTTTGACATTTGTCCTTTTTATGGTTTTTGACCTTTTATATGCTTATTTGAAAATATGCATATAAATAAAAGGCACTTTTGAATGTCAAAACTTCGGTCGGTGGATCGTCTTATGGGGCTTAAATTGATTTTAGCTGCCCCTTCCATAAATTAGTTTTTATATGGAGAAGAATGGGCAAGAAACTATAGTTGCTCTTTTGAAATGATTTACAATAATTATTTTGTTTGTCATTAGACATTAATTAGATAGGTTGTAAAAAGATCCGTCACGTTCATCACAAAGACAAAAATGTTCCTAGAATAAAATTACTACACCACAATAGGTAAAAACAACTTTAAGTGAAGTGATAATCAACTTTCCTAACTGACTGTACCTATTACATAATTTTACATACTAGCACGTAAATACTTGCTCATTTAAAATACAAATAAAATAAAACGACTGTGTATAATTCAACGAAAAATCGCTACACGAACGATGTTATTAATGTATTATGAGGGCGACACTGAAAGTTTTATAGAACTGGCCACTTGTAAACGATATACCTACCTAATAAAAAAATAAGTTAAAATTTTGAAAATGGAACTCTGCCAATATTATTGTGTGTATTTTATTCATTCATTTGTCATTTGGTTACGATTTGGCATAGATTTGGCGGCAAATTGAAAATTGTCTGTGTCACGTCAATGTATTAAACGCGAGAAAATTTTCGTACAATGATTTTTTTATGACTTTCGATGTCATTTAAGTCAACAAGAAAGTTATGATAGACTTCGATTGGGCTTTCACGATGAAGCCCCATCTCGTGCCACTGTTTACAACTGGTTTAAGGGGCTTACAGGACCTATTTACACAAAAAACGCAAGTTTTAGAAACAATAAAAGTGTATGATCGACTACAGTAAACAAAATCAGAAAAATATATTATATTCTTCAGGTTATACGAGTATATTCTATTAATAGAAAACAAACAGCTCATTTATCAAATTAAATTTCAGTCGACAACATCCATCGGTTTCTTACTGAACTTTAACTATACAGTGTGAGTCTTCATAATGTGCACATAACGAAATGAGGGAAACATAGCTTAATTTAATCGACGGAAAAAATATTTGAAAAATTAAAAAAATATTTATAAGGATCTTTACCTGCTAAAGTGTGGTGATTGCAAGGCCTTTCTTTAACAGTTGATAGGAAATGTTGTGATTGAGTTATAAACATGGTATTTTTATGTTTAGAAATCTGATAAGATGGAGAATAATTTAAAGTAATCAAAAAGGTAGGAAATCGGGCTTTTATTGAGTAATTTTACAATTATTGTAAAAATTGATGAAAAAATATCAGATTTATGAAAAAAAAAAACATAATTCTCAATTGAGGGGCGATTGTTTACACAGGGGTCCACAGCAGCGAAAAATAATTTAAAAAATGCTAATTTTTTTTTTGTTTTTAGGTTTTTTTAAATATTTTTTCCGTCGATAAAATTAAGCTTAGTTTCCCTCATTTCGATATGTGCACATTATGAAGACTCGCACTGTATACGACGATCTTGCATACTTATCTCTTTTATTGACTGTACATCCCTGCCTAACCCTTCGGAAAGAACAGGCGTGATTTTATGTAATGTCTATTCAAATGTAAACAAATATGAATTAATGGAAAAATAACTTTGTTCCGTGCGGGAATCGAACCCGCGACACGCAGCGCAGCAGCCAATCGCTTAACCACTGCGCCAACCATGCCGTCATATGTCAAAAAGTATGTAAAAAATAAACATAAATAAATGTGGTGCCAGGGAAACAGTGCATGTGCAGGAGGAATTATTGCCAAACTACCTTGCCTTCAACGTAGTCTTTAATCTTATAAGTAATATGCTTTTTTGGTAGGTAGTGTGGGACGCCACCCAGCTAGAGGGACGGATGACCTACAGATGGTTGCTGGAACCTATGTGTTGATTGATTGATGCATGTTTTGATAAGGACACGTTTGATGAGGGTTTTGAACTTTCCTTCGCTAAGTTCCTAACCGGCTTTGGCAACTTGTAATTATTATTGCCATTTATTTCGGACAGAATCCATATCAGTGTTAGTAACATGTGGTTAGTAATTTTTTTTTAAGATCTACATAATTATGTTAGTAGGTAAACACTTTTTACACGTCAATCATATTTTAAAAACTAGGTGAGGTTGGCGTTTCCTATCTGACTACTCTGGAATGGACATGGACTTAAACATAACTGGCGAAATATTGGTGTACTATAATAGGTAAAGAAAAGAAAGAAAATACATTTATTTTGCACAGAATAAATACACACACCTATCACCTGTCATCACTTGTGGCAAACATCATGGTTTTCCCACAAGGCCTGGGCTTCAAGTCTGCTATTACAATAGTGTCAAAATGGTTTATCATTGATTTCCTAATTGTTGATTTTGACAAGTTTGGTAATCTACTAATAAAATGGCGTCATTATGACTTTCCAATGGTCAACCACTAACACTTCATTGAAAGAAATGGCATAGAATGGTAATCTCGTACAATGACAAATGAATAACTGACTTAGACGGTAATTTGCTAAAATTTTGGCAGTTCCATTGATCAGTGACCTACCATTAGAACGTCATTGTGCAGTCATTGCTTTTAATTCGTTACGAGTATCGTATAATTATGTTCTGTGCCATTGACCGATCAATGGTCGACCATTATGAATTTAGCAGATTACGAACTTTTAGCAAAATGACAATCGTCTTGGAATGACGAATTTATAAAAATAGCAGTCTTGGGCCCCCAATGTTGTGTTATGTTAAAGAAGTGCTCATTAATGGAACAAAGGTTATTATTTTTAGGGTTCCGTACCTCAAAAGGAAAAACGGGCTCAAAAGCCCAAAGCTAGTGAAGTGAAACACTATTTTATAATAAAAATATGTATGTTTAGGTTAAGGTATTTCTATGGGCCTGCATCGCCTGAAATAAATGAATAAATAAAATCAAAAGTCATTTAATCAAACTGAGAATCAGAACTTTTTGAACGTCAAAATTAAATTCAAAAACTCAAAACGCTCATCCGTCACCACCTTTCTAGTGCTTTAGCTGGGAAGAAAAAGTGGCACAACAAACTCTCAAGCAGCACAGCTGTCTATTGAGTTAACTACCTTTATTATTATTATTTGTTTAGACACACTTACAGCGAATTAGCTGATGTGTGTGTATCAAATAGCTTGGAGATATTTAATCTGTCCAGTCGATTCTTGAAGTAGTTCAGTGTGGGAGCCGTCACAACAATGCCTCAATACCCTCTCCAGTTGAAAGTTTGATAGGTAACGTCAAATTTTGCCTACCTACCTATTCCAAAGTGCGTAATATGAACCTCTCATACGTTTGCTCGCCTACACACACAATGACTATAGTTGTGTACCTACACGTGGTGTACAGTTGACGTTTCGAGCACTTTCTCCTAGGTACACTTGGTGTACACTTGACGCTGGAGGGGTTAATCATACGTCATCGACCTTGGAAACCAACTAATTGTTTTGTTGACTTCAGGAGCCTACTGCGGAGTTTACAAGAAATGCTGATTTATTAATTTTATGCGTCTTTGAAGAAATGTAAAAGTATAATGACTTCTTGGAATATAAACGATCATTATTCGTGTTTTTAACAGTAATTTTTAAATTTTAAATTCAATTGTTTTGAACAGAATAATGGTTTGCTTTGTCGGACGCCATTTGCCTGCCGACTAGAACTAGGTACCGTACCTTATTTTAGATAAATACTAGCTGACCCGGCAAACGTTGTTTTGCCATATAAATACTCCTACCCTACTCATACACTACTCCTACCCTACTCCTACACTACTCCTACCCTACTCCTACCCTACTCCTACCCTACTCCTACACTACTCCTACCCTACTCCTACACTACTCCTACCCTACTCCTACACTACTCCTACACTACTCCTACCCTACTTCTACCCTACCCCTACCCTACCCTACTCCTACCCTACTCCTACACTACTCCTACCCTACTCCTACACTACTCCTACCCTACTCCTACACTACTACACTACTCCTACCCTACTTCTACCCTACTCCTCCCTACTCCTACCCTACTCCTACCCTACTCCTACACTACTCCTACCCTACTCCTACACTACTCCTACCCTACTCCTACACTACTCCTACACTACTCCTACCCTACTTCTACCCTACCCCTACCCTACCCTACTCCTACCCTACTCCTACACTACTACACTACTCCTACCCTACTTCTACCCTACTCCTACCCTACTCCTACCCTACTCCTACTATAAAAAAAAAAAAAAAAGTATCCTATGTCCGTCTCCTGGTTCTAAGCTACCTCCCCACCAATTTTCAGCCAAATCGGTTCAGCCGTTCTCGAGTTATAAGTGGTGTAACTAACAGACTTTCTTTTATATATATAGATTATATCTACTGCCGGACGATTCTGTAAAAATTTCAACGTGAAAACTTAGGTGAAGTGAGTTTCTTATTGCTAGGAATTGACACTATTGACAGCTCACTCCACACTCACTTACCCTAAGTTTTCACCGTGAGATTTTTACAGAATAGCACCGCTGTGGTGCAAGTGACCGAGCATCGGAAATTGTATAACTGATTGTTGACTCCTGGAGCCCAGTTATCTTTTATCATGATTTACACGCACCCAACTGATAGAGAAGTAACTCTAATTATAGTGATTGCGCCTCTTTTTGTGAACCTCAAATAATTCCTAATTTGGTGTCCTATAAATATTAATAGTTTATTTTTTTTATTACATTTTTTTTTGGAACTAGATTAGATGCGCAAACAGTTTATACCTACAGGTTAATTATTTTTAAAAGTGTTCATGATTAGAAGGTCAATAAGTTTTTTAGAGGATCAGTTAAATATTTCCTGTAATAAAAGGTGCGTTAGCTAACTACAGGATAGAAAGTGCAGTTCCTGCAAATGACGAATCACCAGAATAATTGCGCAACACACTTGCAATAGCTAAAAGAGTAGGAGAAGAAAAATAACGATGTATGGACTGCGTGAATGATAATACTGTTAGAAAGGGATGACTTCCAAGATGACGTTTAACAGAAAGAAAAATAATTTTGCAAAGATATGAAGCAACGGATTATTAATTTTCTTCTGATTTCGATTGAAAGTATGTTATGCAATAGGCTATTTGACAATGTAAAAAATAAGGTCATAATTATTGACACTCGTATAGATTATCGCTTTTAAAATCGATTTGCATTAATTTTACTACAAAACAATGTATTATTTAGAAAAAAAATCCCAAAAAACTTCATCTTTTTAAATCTGGCGCCACGTAATCGAAAACGGTCTGGATTGGCTGAACTTAAGATGACGTCATGATTTAGTAAATTTCTGTCTATCGTTGACAGAACAGATGACTTTTGTCTAGTATCTCGACCGTTTCAACGTTTGTTTACGCGAATCTTGACGTCACGACGCCATATTGTTAAAGATAGCGTTTTGGCGGCTTATTTAAACAGTACATTTTTATTTACAATTTTTTTAAAGAAATACATTATGCAATTTGAAGTAATAGGTTTTTGTGGGCTCGTTAGACACCATTAAATAATCTGAGATGTTTATCAGAAACCAGTCAAATAGCCTATTGGGATGCAATTCATTATTACTTCAAATTAAAGTCCAATAGTTTCAAGTTTACACTCCAAACTAAGGACTAATTTCTTAAATTAAAGAAACTTGCATCTATAATATAGGTACTGCTTCTATAGCCTGAGCTAGTGCAACGTATAATTAATTAGATAAAATATTCTTGTTATGAAAGGCGTAATCGAGTGTGAACTTACGTACCCCATCCTGTCGGTTACGTCGTAAACTGTGTGTATACCTGATTGTTGCTAGTACAAAAAATGTTTAGCATCGCTGCCTCCATTCCTGTTGATAGTGCAACGCTACAAGTTTCTTTTGGCGCGTGGCCAAAATCGGAACTAATGCCGCCATCTTGTTTTGTCAATACAATTTCGGTGACAGTTTCACAAATGTTTACCAACAACCCCCTGTCAATGTCACTCAGGCGCAGAAAGATTCCTGTAGCACTCGTAAGCTATGTTTTAAAATCGAGCTGCATAGATAAATTGATACCTATCCAGCTTCTACATGTTACCCAGTGGACCAAAGTTTAGCGAAAATTCTATGATGAAGCTTGAACCCTGAGGAAGGCCTACTTAGCATGCGTAGTTCATACAAACGTAATACCAAAATAATTTGTAAATCAAGCATGTTCTTAATATAGTGTGTATTTATTCCGATTGGATTACAGAATATCTAGGTTCCCAAATATGTAGGTAATTTGTTTGGACACTGATTTAGAGACGAGTTATGAGAAAAATAAGTTTTCTATAGATATTTGAAATTCCTCATATCTCGTCTTTTTATCAGAGTCCTTTCAAAATATATATTTGGGAACCTAGATATTCTGTAATCCAATCGGAATGAATATGTTTGAATTACAAATTATTTTGGTATTACGTTTGTATGAACTACGCATTAGCATGCGTAGTTTGCCGGTCCCTTAAATTAAGTTTACGCTTTTTTAAATGTTTGTAACCTTAAGGAACGGTCCATAAATGGAATATTGAATGGTTTTGAAGTTTTTATGGAAAATTTGGAAATTCTCGTGGAAGTAGCGGGCAAAGCGCAAGTTCAGAATACCTAACTATGCTGGAGATGACAATAGAACAATAAGTAAAACTTCGAATATGTAATAATGACGTTTCCAGTCTTCATACAAAAATTAAAGGAAATAAATCCAATAGTTTTGTCACTATAGCTTGTCAAGAATTGGCAAAACCCATAGTCGACCTATTACTACTATAATTATATTTAGTTTGAAAAAATTAAAGCCATTGTTTAATTCAATGTTAGGATATATTTGAGGCAAAAAAAAAAAAAAATATTTTAAGTATTGCCATGATTTTCATATACCTACTTACCTATGTCGTCTCCGCAATGTACAATTAAACAAGTCACAAAATATTATGTCAATTTCATTGACATTGTTTGACTTGGCAGTTTGGCATGTAAGTAATAATTACTAACAAAATAAAAATTGTTTGCTATGACATGATGGCAAAAAGTTTAGACACTGAGTAGGTACTTAGTAAGTAAACATATAGGTACTACGAAGTAACATCCTAATTCAAGTTTTTTTTTATTTTTATTTATTCAGTAGTACCTACACATACATTTTATATATTTAAGTATGTGCCAACATAACTCATTAGAGTTTCACCGTGCTCAAAAATCATCGGGGGTATTCCTCGAAAAAAAAAACTTATTAAATATTAATAAAAATATTATAATTTTATTCCTCTAAATGCATCAACGATGAAACATATAGAAGAGCATAAAGGATTCTTAATAAATGATGCGTTTCAAAGTTGGTGCGTTTCGAGGAATACCCCAAATCATCGACTACATAATTTAGAGAATTAAAATCACCTAAGTAGATACCTACTTAGTTAAAAAAGAAACAACAAATAAAATTACAACGGGGCGGGGTAATTCCGTAACAAAGTAGCAATGGGTTTCATTTTGTCAGTTCCACAACATTCATTGCGTTATTTACGTTGTGGCGCAGACAAATTTTTCGAACATTTATGTAGCAATGGATTAGCAATATCCTTCAAAATGATTCAGATTGACGCAGTTAGGGTGCGGGTATAAGCAAAATATTATCTGATACTATCGAGCGAACATCAGTGACCAATCCCTCCGTCCTTAGACCTAGCGCTCCACGATTTTACTTTTTGCGACACGATTTTAGAATCGCGCTGTAAAATATCGTAGAAAGTACAGTGCACGCACTGCTATAAAAAATCGTTGGTCATTGCTCAGTGTCACCATGGATTCGGTACAAGTGGCTTGTCTCTATTTAATACTTCGGAGGGAAAGAAGAAAAAAGAATAAAATCGTCAATATTGGTCTCATCCTTTTACAGCGGATAGATTTATTAAGGCTTTCTTTTATCAGAAATACAATGCTATTATAGAATGAAAAATCAAACTTTTGACAGATTACTGAGAATGTTCCACGTCTAGCTTCGTTTCGTAATGAGATAATCACAATTTTAAAATTGCTGCGATTTATTACTCGAATGTGCGCGCACTGCCTTATACGTTGCATTCCAGCAACAAAATTATCGCATGATAAAAAATCGTGGTGCTTGCTAGGCCTTAAAACAAAAGCGGTGGAGGTATGTTTTTGAATTGATACAAGTTGAAGACGAACAAGCAGGGGATCGAGGAGGGGAGGAGTGGAGGGGGGGGGTCCAGAGGATCAGAACGGAATAACTCGTTGTTCCTAAAAGTTTTTTTTTTGAGTTATGATTGATTGAGTGCAGTCTTAGTTCTTGATATCTTTTGTACAGACGGACGCCAGCTTATCAAGTTAACCGAAACTGTCAAATATTCCCAATCAACATTGAATCTTATGCTTTAATAGTGATAAAGTTGAAAATCTACTTGACAGATTGTAGTAGCTTGATGTGTTGACGTCTGTACAATGTCCTGACAGAATAGTCGACGATGACGGCTTAGTTGCAAAAGAAGAAAAACAAAACAATTGTAATGTTTTGTTTTTTCTTTTTTTCTTCTCAATCATTTTAACTAAGGATGGCCTGATAATTTTAGTTCGGTACTTTCCCGTGGTCCCCCTGTCTAGTTCCCCTTGGGGTACCACGAACAAATATTTTTGCCCGTGGAACCCCCAAGGGGGACAAAGTGGAAGGTTAGCTTTGGAGTTCATTGGCAGTCTTTCAGGGGTCGACTCACTGATCACAGTAACTCTAAATTATCGAAAAAGATTCTGCGTTTTCAGAGCTGCAAAGAGGAATGCAGTGTTAACGGCCCCGACTTGCGAGTTGTAGTTCATAGGTTCGAACCCAGACAGGCGCTTTACTTTGTGTAAATAATTTCATCACCACTGCTCTCAAAACGGTGAAGAAAAACATCGTGAGGAAACAGGCATGTCCTAGAACCAAAAATCGAAGACATGTGACATGTACTAACCTCAAACCTGCACTGGGCCCGCGTGGTAGATTTTAGCCCACCCCAGAGGAGTCCTGTGTCCACGCAGTGGGAGCATTATAGGCTGATTATGTGTATGTGCGTGTATCTGCATTTTCACGCACAACTTATACAATGAAAGTGGTTGATGAAATGATGAAAGCCTTAGTATAAGTTGGTCATATTCATGAGTAGAAAGTTTCACCCAGTGAAAAATTGCCATGTGTTCAAAGTCAGCTTGTATCTACCTATAGGCCCATCGCTTAACTGCGACGTTGCCCGAGGTAACTAACTGCGCGGTGCGGGAGGGGTGATAGTTGTCACACATTGACGAATCACTGGGCTCTCGCATCACGTCACCACGCCCCTCCCGCACCGCGCTGCTACCTCAGGCAACGTCTCAGTTAAGAGGTCGGCTTATAACTATTGGAAGAGTTGTTAGAACTAGAAGCATTGAAATTAAATCGAAGTTTGGCCTTATATCTCTATCACCGTTTGGCATTGACAATATTTTATAAGCGGAAAGACAAATACGTAATAAACTTCCTGTGAAAAGGTCATGAAACTGGATTATTTAGGTGACGGTTCCTTTTATGACTTAAGCAAGATGATCTTAGGAATGATTTCTATTGCAATTTTTCTCTTTTATGATTTAATTAGGATAATTCTCGAAAACCTTTTTCAAAAAAACATCACAATTCGCCTAAGGCTATAATACCATGGAATATGATTGCTGTGTCATTTGCATAGGCTATTAATTCAACATTGGCAATGGAACGATTTAAGATGTCATTTATGTAAAGTACTTAAGTTGGACCAAGTGTTCTGCCCTGAGGGATTCCGCGCTTTCACAACATAGGACAAAATAGGATAATATGAAACACGTTACTATTCAAGCCGTTTCTATGCACAATGCGTATAAAGCTAACACGCCGGTAATTCATGATAGTTCGCAATGATCGACAGCTGTTGCGCAAACGCATCGCTGAAGCAATGTTGTCAAACATATGCCGTTTTATATCAGAGTTATGTGAAAGTTAGTACATTGGTTTATAGAAGGCTGCTATTCAAGTATAGCAGGTGCCTTTACATTGTGTTTATCTACAATCATGAATATTCTATACTACAGAGGTAAAGACGTAAAGTTGAATGTTTGTAAAAGCGAATCTCGAATGACATAGGTTACGGTTTGTTGTGCTGTTTTCCGACTTCCACGCAGAAGAAATCGCAGGCAAAGGCCAGTCATACCTATATCGGAGCAACAATTCTCGTTAAAAAAAAAACTTTCAAAATCTAATCGCAATCTCATCTCAGCAACAATCATTGCCAAAAATGTAGACAATTGAGAGGTTTTGTCTAATTGAGACTGAAATTAGAACGCGAACGGTTATAAAAATACGGGAAATGCCCCCCAGACCTACTATAGACTGATTGCAGGAATTAAAACTATATTTTCCTTCAAAATAACCGGGGGGTAACTGCTTAACACACCTACAACACCTAATGCCTTTGATTTTGACAGTTTAACAACATTCATGGCATTATTAACGCTGTCGAGCACTCGAATTTTTCTAACATAGGAAGCAATGGATTATGAATTTCCTTCAAAACCGTTCATATTCTGAAAAATAATAAAAATCACTTCTTCTTCTTTCTTTTAGTATTTTTCTGATTCAAGAAAAATATCAAGACGAGGATATAATATGAGGTTGATTTGACCTTTGAAAAATGTTCGTTGTTTTTCTAGTGTCACTGATGCATATTTTAGATTTTATATAAGTAACTAATTACTATTCAACCTAGAAATAGCTTCTATATAATAATATTTCCGGTCTTTTTACCCGACTGCGCGACGCAAAGGAGTGGTAATGTGTTTATCAGCCTATGTATGTATGTATGTTTGTATGTTCCTTTGAAGCACTATACAGACCAAACGCCTGGGCCGATTTTTATGATTCACACGTCAATCGATTCCTCTTGGTCCGGCGAGTGTCACTAAAGACATGACGTTAGTGAAAACTCAATATGGCGACTACTATGTACGTAAGTATGTCTTCAAAAAAACATTTTTTTCTCAAATCCTATCGAGTGGGGTATCAAAATAAAGGGCTTTAAAAGACGATTACAAAAATATAAACAACTTCTATGGTTAAAAGTAATTCGAAGTGACAAATCGTAAAAATCACGTACCAAGAACTAAATCGTCAGCGAAATCTTTCACATTTAATTTTGTAAACTAAAAAGCTGGAAATAAAAAAGTTAATAAAAAAAATAAAAAACCCGACTGCTTAAAAGAACTAAAAAGCTAAAAAACAAGCCCATTTTAAATTAAATAAAAGTTGGAAGCAGGCGGGACCCATTTGAATTTGAAAATATAATAAAAATGGTATGGGTCCCGCCTGCTTCCAACTTTTATTTAATTTAAAATGGGCTTGTTTTTAGCTTTTTAGTTCTTTTAAGCAGTCGGGTTTTCTTAATAACTTTTTTTATTAGGAGTCCTAAATGTTCATAACGAGACATTTGAATGGCAATTATAGGCTAACTGCTTAATTAAGTCCTGCCTGCGGGGTATAGGGGCGCGAGGGTAGTACTGGGACCGGGAGAGGTGCGGGCGGCAAGTGCATTCCTGTCAAAAGCAGAACTCAGTTCGTTCGCTACGCGGATCGAGGAGGGGGGGGGGGGGGGTTGGAGGGGGGGTTCAGGGGATAAGAACGGAATAACTCAATCATACGCGGTTAGCGATTGCACGTGTTGACAGTTGCGGATGCTTTGTGAGAGTTATACAAATGAGGTTACATTATTAATATGAGTCGAAATATCTTTTGACATAAAATTATTGATAGTCAGTGCAAGCAAATGGCTTTTAACGTATACGAATATTTTGGAAAAAAATACTGGATCCAAATTCTGCTGAATATCAACAAGATGTACCTTTAAACAAAACCGTAGCAAAAGTTACTATCGGAAAAGTCTGTATCTAGAATTGTACAACAAAGAAAATTATTAAAAGACAACGAAAGATTTAAATCACCGTGATAACTAAAACAGATTCGCAGCATAAGAGTGGAAGTAGACGATATCACAAAAGAAGTGGTCTGATAACTTTGAATGCTGTACCTACTTAGAGTAGGGAATGTATTACACTGCGGCAGGGAATATTTAAGGCTATTATTACATGATCTAGGTTTTAAATTTAAGAAATGCGGATCAAAAAGGAAACTCCTTATCGAACAGCCAAATAGAACACCGTGGAGGTGGAAATACCTAAATACTATTATAAAAAATCGCAGAGAAGGAAGACATATTTTATATCTTTAATTTATAACGTTTCAAAATGTTGGAAATCTAAGGATGGATACGACGTGCTATCTCATATCGCTAAAGGAGACCGTTTGATCATCGTACATTGTGGAGGCCAAACTGAATTTGTAGCCGGAGCACTTGAGATATTTAAATCCAAATGTAAAACAGGTGATTATGACGAACGATTCTATGAATTTCAGTAAATGAAAAACTCATGCCTAATATACTACCAAATTCTGTCTTAATAATGGATTACACAGCTTATCATTCGGTTCGAGAAGAGAATAAGCTGACTATGGCTTCTACCAAGCCAGCTATGCAAGATTGGCTACGACGGCATGACATGCCTTTTTGATTATAAACTTACAAAGGATGACATATTTAAATTAATTTAAAGCCATTTTACAGAAGATATTTACAAAATTGACGAGTTATTGAAAAGAAACGCATATGAAGTGTTGCGTTTGCCTCCATACCACCCAGACAGTTACACAAAAACACAAAAAGCACAAAAAGTACTGACTCTTACTTGGACCAAAAATAAATATTTTGGAGGGATTTTTTGCTGGATTTTCCGTAGGGATAGGGAGAATTAAAGTTGAGGACGAATACTGCAAACATGACCGAGTTCTAGATGATTTTGTTGATTTTATTATTAATGTGCAGGACGATTCAGATGATTCTGGTGATAGCTGCTTCGAAAGTGAAGAATCAAGTTCCAGTGATATTGATACGGACAAAAATGATTCATTTATAATTTTGATTAATCTTGCATATAATATCCACTCTGACCGGTTTACCTTTTGGCTGTCAAATCTCTGAAAATTTATGATTTGCCTTACATTTTTTATCTTTAATTTGGCCTTGTTCTGTTGTTTGGTTTACACGATAATTATAATAACTTTGATGTTATTCAATTATTTTGATAGATCTTTGAGCCCAAATCATTTAAAAAAAAACAGATTCCTTTATTATCATGTTGTTGTCGGCTTCCAGACTTACCGGCATCGGCAGCTGAATATCTATATTTTACATGGAACGACTGCCTATATGACCTCAACAACCCAGTTACTGAGTAACACGATACCAATTCGTAACACTGATTACCTTACTGATACCTTCAATTACGAATAGGTAGGTACACCTAACGGCCAGACACAGGACACAGGCTGCGTAAGTCCTTTTGACATAATTCCTTGTGCCCGTTCAATAATGTAATTCTCTAGATGTCTCAACTTAAGTTATACAGACTGTCGTCTTAACTTGACACGCTGCCAACCTATTGGGCAACAAACAAACAGACTCTAAGTAGTAGGTATATAGTATTAGCAAGGTTTATGGAAAATGGCTGACGACTGATCAGTAAAAAATGACTAAATTAATATTTTATATTCATAACGGAAACATTACTTCCGATTGATCATTGAACATTGAGTTTTAATGTATTTTATTAACTGAACTTGACAATGATTTTAAAGAGATATTTTGACTTATAACCGATTGACAGTTTGGATAAAGTACTGTTTTATTCTACCCGGTAGAAAACTAGATGAAAGAGACTCGGATGCCGCAAGATGTTTTGATTCTCATAATTGTAAATATTATCTCAATAAAAAAAAAATGGTTAGGTTTGCATTCTGAGAAAAGAAAACAATTAAGGATAGAATAATTTCGTGATTATATCACAGCTAGAAAAATTATACAATTATGCAAGATACTAGCAGAACAAAATTACAATGATTACAGCAAAAAAACATATTGTTATTATCATCAAATTATATGACAGTTAAAGATAATAAACTCATATACACGGAAAATTAGAACGGAATAGTTGCCACAATGAAGCAGCAAACGAATAATAAATATATTCCAGAATAAAATGAGCCATTTCTCTCATTATCTTATTTGACACATATTCGTATTGATAACGCCAATATTGTATGTGATATGTCGCAACCAGATGGATCACGACGACACGCGGAGGTCGACCACATTCCCGCGTATTCGATAGTTTAATACACTTTAGAACGCATATGAATAACTTCCAAAGTTCCAAATCGAATAAGTTTAACAACCTAAAAAAAAAACACAAATTCTTATAATCGTTCTACAAGCGTAATACTCTTTTGGAAACCTTATTTTATCATCTGAATCAATATTTATATGATTTTTTATGAAAAGTTAGACTTTAAACTGTTCTCCTGGAAAGTTAGCCATATGTCGCTTAGTCAATTTTGTGTTTCAAGTGTCGATATCCTCATCATTTACCACTATTTCACGTAGGCATCCCCTAGCATTGATGCAACCACCGGTCCAGTTGTCAGTTGTAAAGTCAGCGGATACCCGCGATTTTCACATGGTCATCAGTCCACCTGAGCATCGTTCATTACCTGACACGTGATTGCAGTGGTCACAAAAGCTTCAAGTTATATACTTTGACAGGAACTCTTTAAATCCATCTCTTCGATATTTAAGGAGATCCAGAGTGAAAATTGTCAAAGAAGTTATGAACTTTATTTATTCGTGAAATTGTTATCAAATTGGAGCAACACGGAATAATTTTTATCTAAGTACCTACTTTGATGTTCTTTACCTACTTTTTTACTTTATTTTAATGAAGGTTATCATATTTATTAATTAGGCACAGTAGAGTTTACAATCTTTCTTTGAAATGGGTAGGGGTCAGTGGTCTTGAGACGAAGGAATTTCTCAAAACATTTACAGATTTTGTGTTGCTTTCGTAAGAGCGAAAAGAACACAATAAGATAGTGTTGACGCTTATGTTATCCAGTGTACAGTATGGCCGATTTATCTTGGCAAGTCTGAACTTCGCGCAGAAGGCTGCGCAGTAAGATTTTTTAGGAAACAAATGGTGACATGAGGCGAGTGCGAGTGAGAGAACATGTGCGAAAGTTCTTAGTGCCTATGTTCAGACTTGGATATTTCAGCTGTAGTGTATTGTAGTTCCAGCGATTTAATTGCTTACCACACTAACAGTAGGAATGGCTTTCATTTTGACAGTTCAACAACATTACAGCATTATATATATATATATCTATGTATCTATTATAGTATATTATTTTGCACCACTAACCTCATTTTTTATATCCACGCAATCACTGTCCATTCCAAGGTTGCCTGGAAGCGATAAGGCCGCCCATTGTATGCTCTGTATTAAAAATCGTATTTTTTTTGTTATGTATTTTCTTGTGTACAATAAAGTATATATAAATAAATGATTCAGTTTCTGATTGATAGTGTGTTACGCAATTAAGGTGCGACTTATGATCTAATCAAACATAAAGACAGACACTTTTATGATCTTAGTGCATAACTGAAAATATTGAAAAGACAGGAAATAAAAAGCTCAGGGGAATTGTGGCTTGACTACATAGTTTTGGGAGGCTCAACGAGAATAATATTCGTGTTCTTAATGATGTCCTTTGTCAAACATAACATTAACTAAATATATATTACAAGTACATCGTAAAGTATTACAAGTACAAACTTCGAGATGCCATTAGGATTAGCAATAGTTGAAACTGCGCTCGTATCAGAGAATAGGCGTTGCATTCTGCAAATCAGGGATTGCAACATGCAGCCGTTTCGCTGTTTCTAAACATTGAACAGATATTCTAACCACTGAGACGAGTCTAAATGGAAGAATAAATTAAAGAACTGACTGAATACTGAACTCTAAAGAAATCTGCACGCGACGCGACTTATATAAATATCGCTGTAAGATGGTTAAAGCCGTGGTTTTGGTTGTGACGATTGAGTAATTAAAAAACCGGCCAAGTGCGAGTCGGACTTGCGTACCTAGTTTAGGCACCGTACAAAGTAAGTATCTAATTCTAAGAAATATATAAGTATGTTTATCAGTTGTCTAGTACTCATAACACAAGCTCTGCTTAGCTTGAGACTAGACGGCGTTGTGTGATAGTTGTGGAATATTATGTGGAATATTATGTGGAATTCTAAATACTTTATCACGAGAAAACAGTTTTTTTTTTTGTAATGTAACTACTTTATCGTTAATGTAACAAATTTATCGTTTTCGGATTTTTTCCTTTACTTTTGCTACATGACATTGCTTCATGCCAAAGGGCTTTAAACCTATTGGCCTCGCCTTGGTCCGCCATTTTACCAAAATGGCGTCGCACAATGTTACTTAGATAATTAGATAGAGGACATTATGTATAGAGAGAGGAACAAAAAAATTAATGTATCATGATATCTTAAAGTGTCACATTACCGAGATAAATAGAGTTAAAGATAGATTTAATGAGTCCAAATATTTTCATCTCATTAGGTATATTAAAAACATTCGGAACACCGCTTCGTCAGATGATGAAGATGTGTTACTATTATCCAGCATTATGCTTGATGTAGGCAGTGCTAATGTTACACCTAACCTTACAATTTTGGAATCTGTATGAACTTTATTTCATTTTGAAACAAAGTAGGTGTTGACTGGTAGAAATCATCACGCAAGGAAAAGGAGTTATGGCTCCTCCATGCGCTTTCTCTATCTCTTTCTATTATATACGAGTGTGTGTGTGCGTGCGAGCATCCCGTAATGAACTCCCCTCCTGACGGCAGTCCCCCCGACAGCAACCGTTTTTATATATCGTCGACCGTAGGTTCAATTGAGGTAAGGGACATAATACGATTTTTCAGGAGAGGCCGATAAAGTTTTTTTTCGGACTAAATCGCCTATAACTTTTTTTGTTATTAATTTTTTTCGGATCTGATTTCACACATAATCTTGTAGTTTAGTGCTCTATCTACCTGTGTAAATAAGTTAGCTATTTAAGAAAATAGACGTCCCTTACACCAACGTATTTTGTTAGTAATGTCCCTTACATTAAATTGATCTCTACGTTGGATCCAATCTATAATGAAAAAATTGTGTAAAGGTCTTGTTGAAAAAATGTGTGAAGAATAATTCGGTGATTGGGAAGACCCTTACCTTATTGAAGTGGATTGGCGGCGGTAATTACACCATTTCAAGTTGCTATATTGCATAGTTTTTCAGATACATTGTTATTATGGGGCTGATTCGAAATTCGAATCCAAAAATCAGTAGGGTAAGGGACATTTTTTTTAAGCTAGAATTTTTTCATATACACCATTCGAAAGAGCGCAAAATTCTGAACAAAACTGTATACTCAACTCATTTTGGGTATTTTGTCCCTTACCTTAATTGAACCTACGGTCGACGATATATATTGTATTTTATAAGGGAAACCAACCAGTTGTATTTAAAATTATAACCGGTTAGGTGCGAGTCGGAATCGCGCACCGAGGGCTCCGTACAAAATAGATAGACCGTATGTAAATAGTTATTTTTTTTTAACTACTAACTAGTTACGATTTTCGATTTTTTTCCTTTACTTGGACTATATGACATTGCATAAGCACAGACAGACAGACAACGAAGTGATCTTATAAGGGTTCCGTTTTTCCTTTTGAGGTACGGAACACTAAAAATAAAAAGGAAATTAATTAAACCTACAAGTTATTTTTTTTACAATTTTTTACATTAAGACCTCGCTGCTGCTGCACCGATCACTTATTTTATTACCAAACGAGTTATTTTAAGTTTAGGTAGTATACTTATACTCACATATTACTGCACCTTCAAGGCCATTGCATCGTCTTTCAATATCCTGAACTTTTTAATATTATTATTTTTATATCTAGGTACCTACTTTGCATAATAGGCAGTCGCTCCATATAAAATACTGGTATTCAGCTGCATCCGGATAGACTGGAAGCCGACCCCAACATAGTTGGGAAAAGGCTAGGCAGATGATGATGAGGTACTTTGCATAATACGCAGGTGTTTTACGCGTGATTTTGCTTCATCGTAATGACATTGCGGATTTTTTTTACCAACACAAAATTGCCTATTTTATTTGTTTGCTAATAATCTCTAGGTCGTAATATTTAGGAAGTTGCCGTGTTTAGTTTCATGTTTATGCAAATCATCTGACAATGTATCATGGCCCCCTATACATACACGTATTTCTAATAGATATAACATGTACAGACGCCAGCACATCATGCTACCCGAAACTGTAATTTTTTTTCCAATCATCTTTGAACCTTAGCGATAAAGTTGAAGAAATTTGACAGATTGTAGTAGCTTGGTGTGCTGGCGTCTGTACTTTGAACCACGAGGAAGGTCAAAATACAAAGCTAGTTAACCTCTTGGCTTTTGGAATAATGATGTTACTATTTAAAATGCAAACGTGTGTTGTTGGAAACTGTGATTATTTCGCGAAGTATGAAAACGTAGATAACATTTGTCTTGTTTTTACCTTGTTTGTAATCATCAACACAGTTAACCTGTAAGCTCGAATGAACATCATCCTTCTCAAAAACTGCTAAAATGATTCAGTGCCAAATATCTAATTTAATACCTTATCTACTCAACACTCGGATTAGTCACGTTAAAAAAATGTTACATGATTGTTTATCTTCGTCATTAATTTTCATCATGTCTTCAACCTCCAACATCGCAAACTGTTTTAAAAAGACGTCACATGTCCTAGGTTTCAATCTTTTACATCCTGGAGTCCCACACGGCTTTATTCTAGGACCATTCTTATTTATATTATTTATCTATACTAATAAGAAAGCTGAAGAGTTTGTTTGTTTGAACGTGCTAATCTCTGGAATAACCGGTCGGATTTGAAAAATTCTTTTTGCATTTAATTGCCCAATTCTTGACGCAGGCTATAGGCTAACTTCACGCTACGACCCTTAGGAGCCGAGCAAAAAGAAAAAGTCAGAAAGAACTCAAAGTAAAACGAAGAATTTCACGCGGACGAAGTCGCGGGCAGAAGGTACCTAGTTGTGTATAATTCAACGAAAATAAATGCAACCAAAGCAAAACTATTAAGAAAACTTTTTGAAAGTCTGGTATAAGTCTAGGAGTTTTGAAACGTAGCGTAGGCTGCAAATCTAGGAAATAACCTCCTACAGAAGCAAAATGTTGTAATATTTCGAAGGACATACCAAACTATAATACACTACATACCAAAACCATATGATTTCGTAACCAAATCCGATACTCATTTTGCAATATGTACAGACGCCAGCACATCAAGCTACGACAATCTGTCAAATTTCTTTAATAGATTTTCAACTTTATCGCTAAAGCATAAGGTTCAAAGTTGATTGGGAAAATTTGACAGATTTGGGTAGCTTGAAGTGCTGGCGTCTGTACAAGAAATTACACTGCGAGTGCGTAATTCAATCAACTCAGCTTATCGCAGTCTACCTGGACATAGATCTCTTCAAGGCTCCGTTACAACACCCTGTCCTCCCCATATTCCGCATCCAGTCTGTCCCAGCTACCTCTTTAAGGCGAAAGCGCCAGGGTAGCCCGCGAAATTCAATTTTTTTTACGTTTTTTGCAATTTACTGGTCAGTTGTCAGTTGTACGTTGATTAAAATTGGATTCGCGGCCGTAACAAATATGTATTTACAGAATTATAATCATTAAAGTCATCAACACAACTCTCTAAGACCATGTAATCCCCAAGAATGACTATTTCAGGAAATCTTGACATTTGGGGATTATACTAACTTAACAAGTTGTATTACTGATTGTAATGATTATAATTCTGTAAATACATATTTGTTACGACCGCGAATCAAATTTTAATCAACGAACAACTTAATACTGACCGGCAAATTGCAAAAAACGTAAGAATTTCGCGGGCTACCTTAGCAAAGCGCCAGGGTAGCCCGCGAAATTAAATTTTTTTTACGTTTTTTGCAATTTACTGGTCAGTTGTCAGTTGTACGTTGATTAAAATTTGATTCGCGGCCGTAACAAATATGTATTTACAGAATTATAATCATTAAAGTCATCAACACAACTCTCTAAGACCATGTAATCCCCAAGAATGACTATTTCAGGAAATCTTGACATTTGGGGATTATACTAACTTAACAAGTTGTATTACTGATTGTAATGATTATAATTCTGTAAATACATATTTGTTACGACCGCGAATCAAATTTTAATCAACGAACAACTTAATACTGACCGGCAAATTGCAAAAAACGTAAGAATTTCGCGGGCTACCTTAGCGCTTCCCCCTTAAGGCGAAAGCGCCAGGGTAGCCCGCGAAATTCATTTTTTTTTAGGTTTTTTGCAATTTGCTGGTCAGTATTAAGTTGTACGTTAATTAAAATATGATTCGCGGCCGTAACAAATATGTATTTACAGATTTATAATCATTAAAGTCATCAACACAACTCTCTAAGACCATGTAATCCCCAAGAAAAACTTTTTCAGGAAATCTTGACATTTGGGGATTATACTAACTTAACAAGTTGTATTACTGATTGTAATGATTCGCGCGATCTCCACTCCAGGCTCCAGGCCTCGCTTGCTCTACCTGCCATCGATCCTTCGACAAACATTGCCAGCCCACTACCACTTCAGCTTGCTTACTATGTAAGCTATGTCGGTAATTGACTTTTTAAAAAGTGCATAGTGCTTATATAGCTTATATATAATTATGTATTCTATCCTATCGTGCTTGTTAGTGATTCTAAGATTTCTACTACATTTTCTGACCCGTGAGAACCTGTAATTGGCTTTATGTTTCATAAACTATTGTTATGCTCCTGATATAGCTGTTGGTTCTCCAAGTCTATAAAAAAGTGAGAATAACATAATATGGTAACAGTTGGCAGTAGGGTTTGTAATTTGATGGCATGTAATTTTAGTTATACCTATAATTTAAATTGTGAATCAACAATAAAATACATTGTACGTCCTAATGTAAGTAGGTAGGTGTAACACACTTGTACTATTATGTATTCTGTGATAGATAATACATAGAAAAAGTTATTCAACTAAATATTTAAAATAATATATAATATAAATAAAGTAATTTAGTTACTTTTTGCACGGTAATGTTTTATGTTAAGATAACATTACCCTGCTTTTTGGAAGGAGCAACTACACTGAATCAAATCTATTTTGTTGTAAATTATATCATTCAAAATTAAAAAAAAAATCCTTTTGTTTGCAATTCAATTATCAGACTTGATTTCGATAAAATCTAATCTTACGGTTTTCATTGTAACCTTATAGTAGCAGTGCAATGTCTAGATCTGTCCCCCCCCCCCCGGTCAATGACCCTTAGGTATTACATGTAAATGACTCTTTTTTTTTGCGTGTTCCTTCCTTAGCCCTTTATGTTACGGGCCAGCGGTGGTAGGGTTTTCGGACAATCCCGCTGACATGTAAATGACCCTTATGACATTATGGCACCTTCGCTGTCAAATATTTAAGTTAATATTTATATGTATTTAAGTTTCAACTTAACCCAACTCTAATTTTTTTGATTGTTACGTCATTGTAAATAATTTTGTACTGTGTGAATGATACTTATCTCAAAATAGTGCATTGTAACTTGGTTCAAGAGTTCTTGTTAGCGATGACGGCAAAATTAAATAACAATTTTAATGTTAAACTAACAAAGATTTGCGAAGTTATTCAATTTTACTTATATTGTCCAACGATTCGAAATCGAATATTAATTCTGTACTTTTCAAAAATTTGTTTTGATGCAGTAGAAACGAAAAAAAAAAACATCAACATATTTATAAAAAAAATCCGTCAATCAAGTGTGAAACCTGAAAACATTGTAGCTTGCGAAAAAGTCAACTAAATTAATTTTTTGCAGCAAAAAATTAATTGTGTTATTTTTTTTTTAAATGGATTGTTTCACCTGGTTTCACCCTTAAGAGGAACCCTATTGAAAATGGCTCTTTTATTTAAAGTCATTTAATTATAATTAATAAAAAACTAACCAATATAATATCTATGGTTTTTTATACGATCAAATGAGCATGCCCTTTTGGATTTTCCATTTTTTTTATTACCTACTACACTATTTTATACGCTACGCTACGCTATTTTTTTTATTAACTGAATACATAATAATTTAAAGTTGTTTCATTTCACAGTATGTACTGTGAAATGAAACAACTTTAAATTATTATGTATTCAGTTAATTATATAGATAACTACATACTTTTTTTTAAACAGTACCTATGCGGAAATTATACGTTGCGTCTCGTCTGTACGTAGTAACAACTTACTTGTAAAGTCGTAACATAACAGGTTAAGAAAAAAAAAGAACACGCAAATACACACCTTGTGGCTAAGTAAAAACAGTCGCACGGGCCGATCGATCAAGTTAAGCTACGCATGCCGCGGTTGTTCTGTGGATGGGTTACATACCAAGTCTCCTTCGTGCCTCAGAAAACACGTTAAGCCCGTTAATCCCGGATGACATTCATGGATCTTTGACAGTCGTAACTGGGTTGTGGAGAAAAGATAGGCAGTCGCTCCATGTCCTACTGGTGGCTCAGCTGCATCCTGTAAGGCTGAAAGCCGAGCCCATTATATATTTGGGAAAAGGCTAGACAGATAATGATCTTGAAGTCCCATGTAATAGGGGACGAGCCCCTTGCCATCAACTGGGCACAAATCCAAAACTCCGGACTGCTCCTGATAAATTCCAAATAATAAAATCCAATAACATTGCTCGACACGGGAATCAAATCCAAGCCCACTTGCTCAGCTAGCAGTCAGTCATCTTTATCTACTGAAGGCCATGAACTTTATACAAGATTTCTGCAACGCGATGCGTCTTTAGGAAATATTATTGTAACCGCAGCGTTTGACTAACAGATTACAAATCGCAGTAGGTGGTTACGAGAACGACCATGTTAAAATAATAATAAATAAAATATCACATACTTAGTTGGTGGCCTGTTTCGTCCAGAAACGAAAGGCAATTATGGTCTAGTCCAATGCCTACTCTAGGATGCATATCCGGTAGGCTCTATCGTTACCTATCCTACGGGCACGTCTTCCGTACCATTACCGCGCCCCCCGGTCTATTCCTTGATATGCAATGGTCGCTGTAGCAGCATCAACATGAGGGGAGCTACTAAGTGCGAATCTTGGTGTTCATTCGATTAATCGAGTCTGGTTTAACCACGCTGGGATCGGTGCAATTCATTCATTCATTCATAAAAGAAGAAGCCACTTCTCCTTGCCAGCTAAAACACTAGGAAGTGGTGAATGGCGGGCGTTTTGGCGGCTTTGTTATGTAATTTTGACGTTCAAAAAGTTTTGATTCTCAGCCATTGACATATATATTACTAGCGTAAGGACCGGGCTAACGGCGCGACTAAATGGCACCAACGCGCTGGCCCTAAAATGACGGTTTTAGGGCCAACGCGACTCAGTTGACAGTGGTGCGCGCGAACTTCGAACTTCGAACGAAGAACTTCTATGTGAAATGTGCAGACGGGCGTATCCTTACTTTTGAAATCATTGTTCTCAGCCCAGTTTGACTTTTGATTTTAATACCTACCATTTTCTGTTTTTTTATCCTGTAATTTCAAGATTGTATTTCTCACAAAAACTCAAGTAGGTATGAAATCATTTCTTCAGTAGGAAGTTTCCAATATTTTCGGAGGTAAAATAGTAATTTTTCCTCCTAAATTCTTGAGTTAACATTTGCGTGTCTACATTTGCACATAGACAATTTCCTTATTATGTCCCAATCCATTTTGTCAGCTTTGACCTTGTCATACAAAGTTAAGAGGAATTAATTATGCATTCGTGTTCATGGCTATTGTATGCTGAAAAAGTAGTTTTAATAGTGCACTTTGATTGTATTGCTATTATGTAAGTACCTACATAATTATAAAAAT
The DNA here is from genome assembly GCA_963082905.1 of Oligia fasciuncula. Taxonomy (NCBI): domain Eukaryota; kingdom Metazoa; phylum Arthropoda; class Insecta; order Lepidoptera; family Noctuidae; genus Oligia; species Oligia fasciuncula. The sequence goes on along the minus strand of OY720395.1, from coordinate 4,492,727 downwards.
ATAATATAGACTGTAGTTTTTTTTTTCACTATTAATTAGGTACTTTAATTTCCAAGATAATCACACTAATAATAAAAAGGTGAAAGTTTGTGAGTGTGTGTGTGTTTATAAATGTTTGTTATTTCTTCACGCTCAAACGGCTAGATCAATTTTGATAACAAACAGACAGTATTTAAAGCCAGTTTTTCTATCCTCCTAACCTTTGAAACAACAAAACAAATGCAAGATCTAAAACCGTTGCATTACTTGATTTCTACTGCAACTTGGACTTTAGACTACGATCCATCTGACCTCCGCTCCGCCAACCATCGAAATAAAAGAACCTCGCTTTTGTTATAAAATGCATTTTACTATTTAAATATTAAAAAAATGCAAGCATATTAAAGGCATGATAGAGCAGTGGTGGCCCAATGGTAACGGCCGCGACTTATGAGTTGTAGGTCGTAGGTTCGAACCCAGACTAGCGCTTTACTTTGTGTAAATTATTTTATGACCACTGCTCTCAAAACGGTGAAGGAAAACATCGTGAGGAAACCGGCATGTCCTAGAACCAAAAATTCGAAGACATGTAACATCTACCAACCCGCACTGGGCCCGCGTGGTGGATTACGGCCCACTCCCTCTCACAGAGAGGAGGCCTGTGTCCCAGCAGTGGGAACATTATAGGCTGATTGGTATAATAAAGGTATACTAGGTGATATGCCAGCGAATTCGTGTGCATGTTTTATATATTTTTGAGTTATTTTCGCACTTATCGAAGGTACCATACCACTCGATTCCCACCGGCTTCCCTTCGAAAATTCAGAATATAATCATATCTTACTGTATCATATCATTGAAATATGATCATATCTTACTGTAGGTATTTAACACACGATACAATTAAAACATTAAAAAACGCGTACATGCATTTTTTTTGCTCCGGCTTACCCCTGTCATAAATTCACCCTTCGCCACTCCTACCTATCTATCTATATAAATATAAATCAATGTTTGTATGTTTGTCCTCTTTGCGTTCCGAAACTATTGGTCAGAATGTGATGAAACTTTGGTAGGGTGTTCTGGGGACGCCCGTGAGGGTTCCTAATTGTTAAAACATAGGAAAAAAAATTGAGGCGGTACGAAGTTCAGGTCAGCTAGTAGTATGGAAGTATCGATTACTGTGGATTCAGTCATGTGGCCCAGGTCACGAGTACGTTGATCAATAATAATCGCTCCGTGGATCTAGGGCAGGCAGCGCTGCTACCAGGTAACTATTAGGTACCTATATATTGTAGCGCATACTGACATACACATAATCAGCCTATAATGTTCCCACTGCTGGGACACAGGCCTCTGTGAGAGGAAGTGGGCCGTAATCCACCACTCGGGCGAAGTGCGGGTTGGTGAAGTAACATCAAAGGCAGATTTTCGGACTTGACTGAGATTTTTCCAACAATATTTATTTAATTTTTTTATTAGCTATTAAGGGTTTGTCACACTGGATGCGTTCTGCGGTCTGCGGTCAGGTCGAAGTGAAGTGTTGTTCATACATGATGGAGGCTGTGTTCACTTTGAACTGACCGCAGAATGCATCCAGTGTGACAAATCCTTTAATGTCCCACTGCTGGACAGAGGCCTCGGGATACTCTCTTTCCACGCCAAGCCATGCCAAGGACCAATTTTTCTTTCCAACTATTATTGACCATTTATTTATTTACTATGCAGAACAATTTTTTTTTCACTAGGATTTGGAAAATAAACTATAGATCCTCCTCTGCCTAACCATTTCGCAAATAAATGCATGATGTTATATTTAATGTTATTATAGGTACTATAATTTTTATTTACTCATAAAGTCAATGCCTGTAGAATTAGAACGATAAACTACAAAACATTCATGGCCGCAGTATTTTGTACAAATTATTATCTCTGCTACCTACACAGACATGAATTCGTTATGCATTGCTGTTTTAATTAGCAGCCTAGCGTTCTCGCTTAGCTAATGCCTAATGAAACCTGTGTATGTGTGTGGTCATGTGTTAAATTGGTTATGTGTGCATGTCTTTCAGTTATACAGGGTCAAATAAAATTAACTAGCGAAACTCTACAGACATGATGGGTATCGATATCTGAACACGTTAAAATTAAACAGTTTTAATATTTATTTTTTAGGGGTTAACGACCGCTGGTAGTGTTGTTATTCGAAGTATGAGTTGAGAAAATATGTTTTATCGTGTTTCGTTAACGACTGTGAAGTTTCCACAAAAAAAAAAGATAATTCAAGTGAATAAACAAACGGCGGTCGGTGGCCCGACAAAAGAAATCATCAAAATTAATTTATTTTATTCATGTTTAGATACTCATCACGTCTGCGAAATTTCGCTAGTTAATTTAATTTGAACCTGTATTATATACTGCCTGCATAATAAGTCGTTATGACTAATAACAAAGCAAATATTTTGGTAGATAATTTATTTTATTTTATTTCGGATACAGATAAGTCATGACGCAGTCGTATTACCTATTCGTCGTTTGGTTAGGTAAGGTTAGGCTAATATCATAGTGCATAAATCTTTTCGAATGTCAACAAACAAGTTATAACGTAATCTTTGTTGCTGACTGTACGAGTACGGCTTTTGATGTAAATCCCGGTAGTGAGGTATTATGTCTTACTTATGAAATGTTGCTTTTCATTTGTTTATGACTGCAATCCAGTGCACGATGAATAAATACGTGAACTTTGTCCCTAGAGTTTTATGCGTTGCTAACATCGCGACGCGCAAGAGCATTTACGACGTACGGCACTTCATACAAACTTTAATGCAACAGGCCCAACTATCCAGGGTGTACTTTGAATGCACCTCGTTTGACGAATTAGGTACTGTCGATCGACTTTTGATTTGTAGTTCTAGTTCTGGCGCCATAACAAACACGTTTTACCAGTAACACAGTCAGTTCGTATAACTTCGTAGACATAACAACGCGCTGCTGGGTCAAACACGTGAATGCTGTAGTGAAAGGTATCCATTCATTTGGAACTGCACGCTGCGCTGCTGACGATCGTGATGGGCGAATAAAACTTGTTTCATAAATTAGTAAAATTGCTCAGTATTATTATTATTGTTTATTGTTAATTAAAACGGTAACACCAATTACATTAATTAACATAAAATAAAATAAAAATAAAAACAGCTAAGGTAGATACAAAATTTCAAATACTAAAATAATATAATAGAGGACACCCTAGCATACTTCTTTTCACAAAACATCAGACATACCCGCATAATTCTACTCCATTCATCGGCAAACAGATCACATTCAGAATTGGTGGCCAGGAGGGCAAGTAGCAGTATATACCTTCTTCTTCTTAGCGTGTCGATAGCAATCTAAATAGACTCGGACCAGAATTCGGCTACTTGTTTGGCGCCATCACCAGCGTCCATCAGTTCCTGTAACGTGCAGCTGACAGGACACGCAGGACACGATATTAAGTGTCCCATCGTTTGTGGGACAGTACATACCTATGCTTTATTTAAAAGTATTGTTTTTTTTTTGTTGTATTTTTGAGGACTTCGATATTTGAAACTCTGTTCGCGACTTCATTTGTGTGGACTTCAAGATTTTCTATACAAACTTCAACAACCAAGTTCACATACATAGGGGAATATAATGAAAAAAAAAGTTGGTCTACCTATATCCTTCTTGAAAGTTCCAGCTATCTTTATACCAAATTCGATCAAAATCGGCGCAGCAGTTATGCCGTAAGAATAAGAATAGGTAATAAAAATATATGATTGGTCCACTGTTACAAAAAAAGTATAAAAATAATTATAATGTATGCTTACTGCATAGTGCATAGATTATAATTATTTTTATACTTTTTTTACTGTAACTAGAATAATTAACATAACTATTTGAACAGTGGTCCCCAAACTAGGCAGAGCCTGTATCTTGGGAAACAGACAAACAGACTCACTTTCGTATTATGTATGAATCATACTTTCACATCATCAACACGATTTAGATCTGGTCGGAAACGTGCGATGATATAACGACATTAATATAGTTATACAATGTTATTTTTAGTATATGCGAAATCTGAATAAAGTTTGTTCAGAATAAGTAACTGAATCGATTCCAATCATTTTTACCCCATGTTATATTTTGTCCCAAAAATATTTAAAAAAAGATTAAAAGTTGGACACCGAGCGACACTAAGTAGGTTATCCAATCTCCGCGCCGAACGGTTAGGTACCTAGGTACCTACTATTATCAATGAGCGCAAGACGGCGCGGCGCGGGTGAGCATGTTTTTGTACGGACAAACAGGTAACTTAATTAACAAGCTTATAACTTTGTGATTTATCATGATACAGTTTTGAAATTTTGTACTTATATAGATTCTTTACATAAAAATACTAGACACGTTTTTCGGGTTTCGCATAATATATACTAAAAATAATGTTGTATAAAATCAACTTCTGTTTTTCTCATGCCATAATATTTATATCAAGATCATTCAATATCGGATCAATCATCTACATCTTCTATATATATATATATAAAATGGTAAACTGACTGACTTATTGTTGATATATCAACGCACAGTTTATACCGCTGCTCCTAGAGACATGAAATTTGGAAGGTGTGTTCTTTGTGAAGAGTAGGTATCCACTAAGAAAGGGTTTTTCGATAGTACACCCCTAAGGGGGTGAAATTTCACGCGGACGAAGTCGCGGGCAGAAGCTAGTAATGTATATAGCTTTAATTTTTCCACTATGAGAATCTAACCCTAAGTTTAGAATGCGGATATTTTACTGTTTATCCGTTCGGGGTTGGGTCGAGTTATCTGTCATCTTGGTACCTACAGGCTATAATATCCCCTCTTGTTAGCTCTTGGAGGCCAGATGGCGTCGTTTCTTGAATTTGGTGTGGGTTAAATATGACCCCAATTCACTTGGAAAAAAACCTGAGATTTGCATAGGTGACTAATTCTGTTGACTACCATAATTATTTTGTTGGTAATTCATTTACCGGTGGTGATATCCATAATTAAATAGTTAATATCCCCTCTTGTCAGCCATAGGAGGTCAGATGACTCGATTCATAAAACTCTGATATATTTTAACTGACGTGGAAAAAGGTTGGGATTTTTTTCGAGTCATCCTTGACCATATACAATATACATAATTATATAGTGTTCCTAAGCAATTTACAAGGTGAATATAATTTGCCATAAATCTACATAAAAGGGTCATGTTATTCCATGGTTTTGGTCTCTATTTAAAAAAAAAAAAGATCGGTTCGTGGCCATCCATTGCATATCGAGTACGTGTCTCGGAAAGCACGTTAAGCCGTTGGTCTCTGCTGTCAGTCGTAGATCTTTGACAGTCATTATGGGTAGTCAGAAGCCCAAAAGTTTCACAACCAGTCTTGCCAAGGTGTATAGTGTAACTGGGTTGTGGAGGTCAGATAGGGACTCGCTCTATGTAAAACACTGGTATTCAGCTACATACGCTTAATTACGGTTAGACTGGAAGTCGACCCTAAAAAAGGCTAGACATATTGATTGAAAAGATAGAGAGAGGTACCTATTGACTGTATGAAACTCTGAAATCTTGCCACATTATAGCTCGGTTGGAAATGCATCGCAATAAACGTACCCAACTATATTCACAGCGTTGTATCCAAATTTGAAACAGGTGACAATCATGTTCTCAATTAATTGCAAAACTATGCCAAAATATACAATGACTTGCAGAAAAATTGTTATTATATAAAATCAAAGGCACAGGCAGACAAACTTGACCCGTTTGTGTGTCAATGTCGCCTCTGTTGTCTACTTACGTAATATATTTTTTACTGGCAAGCTTTTTGTTGAGTTAGGCATTTTTGTTGCGGCAATAATGTCGTTTCTCGTGTGGCCGTGAATGATTTTGGATAGTAAGTAGGCTGTTAAGATTTTGCTGATTTTGAAATTATTATTTGTTTATTGTTACTTTTTTATATTTTTTTTTTATATTACATAACTCGGGACCTTTGGAAGGCGTACGAGGGGCCGAAGCCAACTCGCAGAGGCCCCTTGCGAAAGTTTAATGAAATGCGGACCCATATAGTTACTTTTTATTATTTTGAAATAAATTAGCATTGACTTCTTTTGTTTTAACTCTAGGAAGTGGTGTCTTGTACACTCGGAATTCGGAACCTGGCAGAAGAATGGGGAGGCCTGTAACCATCAATGGGTGATTTCGGGCTGAAATTATGACAATGATGAAGAACTGTCTTTACTTACTTAGCCTTGGGACCGGTGGGAGAAATAACGGTGAAGAAAAGTTTGTGAAGAAACCTAATCTTTATAATATTCTGAAGTCATGGCGATCAACAATGACCATTTTTCGTCTCCTTTTACTACATTGGACAACTTCAGGCTAATTAGCCTGCAGTTGTAAAAGAATATAATTATGTGTACGAGATTTCGTAAGCACAATCAGCCAATAATGTTCCCACTACTGGGACACAGGCCTCTGTGAGAGGGAGTGGGCCCAGTGCGGGTTGGTAGATGTCACAATGTCTTCGAATTTTTGGTTCCAGGGACATGTCGGTTTCCTCTCGATGTTTTTCTTCACCGTTTTGTGAGGGTGATGAAATTATTTACAAAAAGTAAAGCACCCGCCTGGTGTCGAACCCACGACCTGTACTGTAACTCATACGTCAGGGCCGTAACCACTGGGACGCCACTGCTGACACATCTACATCTATAGGTACATTCATATTCCTCTTTATTTTCAGATCTTAACCTTGGGATGCCAGCGTGATCAACAATGGCGACCACAGTGGAGGTGAACTCGCGTGCCCTGGGCCGCGCTCACCTCTCGCATCTGCCTCAGCGGCCTCCCGTCAACCTCACCTTCCAAGACCTGAGCTATACTGTGCAGAATGGGAAGAGTAAGTGCAATATTTAATTACATATAAAGATCCCACTTGACAGCAGCCCGCGGCAAGCTACACACGTGGACTAGCTCAGCTTTGTATCGAAATGTAAGCTGGCTTTTCACGAGTCATACGAACATGAATGAACGAAAAAAAACAAAAAACCCGTCTGCCTTCAAAGCAAGAGTGAACAGGCTTCTTCTGGGCACGCTCGTTCCATCATAGACCTCATCTATCGCTTTCCATCAGGCGTGATCGGGGTCAAGAGCGGACCCATTTAGTATTAAAAAAAATGTAGAGAACAGCTGTTTTTTTTTCGCGATTTCAGGTTTGGTCCCATAGTAAAAGTTGTTCATAATGATGAGTACAATAACCTCTTTAGAGGTTGTTAATGTTTTACTAATAACCCTGAACCCTGACGGTATTTCTATAAACATTTCCATTGTACTTACCTAATTTTGTGACGTAGGCTTAAAATTATTACAAAAAAACTGATTAATGATCAGCCAACTTGTTTAATACCAACTTTAGTTCGAGAGAAGATAATTAATGCGTACCAATTATGGGCTTCCTTCATGTTATTTTTTTTTATTGACAATTGATATTTATCCGCGGTACAAAAATCACGTCCAGTCCAAGTTCAATAAAATGTAGATATTTTTTTGTTTTTAATTTGCAAGTATAATCCGGAAAGTGCTTCTTGACACCTAATCAATTTGATATATTTTGCTCATTATTTTGTTTTTGAGAACTTCTTCAATTTATTTAACTTCAAGTTAAAATGCCGAGGGATGGACAATGAAAAATTGCTGATCCATACATTTTGACCGTGTAGGTCCACTTTCCTATGAAACCGCAGTTTTTTTTTATAACCGGCGAACAATTTCTGCGCTAGGGTGCTAGAATCATATGTGCTGAATCCATGGCGTTGTTGTCCATGGTGTTGTGTGTCGATGTTCCTTCCACGACTGCCACCCTGTATTAAAATGCTGTAATACATATCTATTATAAGTCATCACGTGAAACGTGGTCGCTCTCAATGGGCCTTATAAGAAGGGTAAAAGTCACCCAATGGAGACGGCTATGCTTGATTTGAGTTACCCTGCGTGATCGAATCAGGAATGAGGAGATCCGCAGGAGAACCAAGGTAACCGATATAGCCCGAAGAATTGCCAAAGTTAAGTGGCAGTGGGCAGGGCACATTGCTCGCAGAACAGATGGCCGATGGGGCCAAAAGGTTCTGGAGTGGCGACCGCGTACTGGAAGACGTAGCGTTGGAAGGCCTCCCACAAGGTGGTCCGACGACCTTATGAAGGTCGCAGGAACCCGTTGGATGCGACAAGCGCAGAAACGGTCGAAGTGGAGGTGCTTGGTGGAGGCCTATGTCCAGCAGTGGATGTCTTTCAGCTGAAATGATGATGATGATGATGATGATATCTATTATAGTCGCGAATCATATTTTGATCATCAAGATACAAGGTAACACTGGCCTGCAAATTGCAAAAAACGTAAGAAAATTTGAATTCCGCGGCCTACCACTGCGCATTCACCTTAATCGTCACAATTTTTCAATACCTAAGTGCAAATGATTGAACAAACCAACCTTTCAAACGTTAAAGGTTCAAGCAGTGCATAACTTGATTTCATCAAAAGATTATATTTTATGCAGTATTATGCAGTTTATTAAGATATCCGGGGGCGTTGCATCTTGTGGTTATACATACCAATAAAACCGCGGTTACGGAGCAATGAACCCAGGCAGCTATAGTTACATGTGCATTCAACAAAGATGGCAAATACATTATAATCTTGAATAAGCAAGTAAAGTTAGGGCAAAAATTGCCTGGCAAATGGTCCTACCTACCGGTCCTCTTGACCTATTTAAATTACAAGTACCTATTACAACTGTCATATTTGGACAGTTGTAATGAAATGGCTATAACACGGCAAATTGATGTAGTGTGTCAATTTGATAATAAATTTGAATTTAGAACATAATGTTGTGAAGGTGACTGCGCTGCGGGTGTATTGATTGAGCATCATTTCGAACAAAGTAGGTACAGGTAATGTCGGTATGAATACTTTAAAATATGAAGCAGTTTATTAACCCAATATTTTCCTTAAGCTGGCCGTATGTCATTACTTCCCAGAATTTGATCGTTATTATGGACACTATCGAGTGGTGTTGTGTTTTTTTTTTCAAAATCAACGGGTTCGATTCCTGGCTAGAAATATTGATTTTTCAAAAATCCAATGATGCAGTTTTAGTTTTCATCAAAATCGAGCCCGCGACGCGACTCCTTTGAGTACTTTTCGCTATTCCTCATAGTTTCGGATTTGGCCATCCATGCCCACTAGGAAAATTCACCCTGTATACTGTGTCCCTATGTTTTCTTTTTCATTAATAGTTGTCAAATTTTACACTAGGCCTCTGTTGACAGCGGCAATTTTGAGCATTTTTTGAGGGTTCTAGTGCTTATAAAAATAATGTATCATCAAAAAGGAAAATATAAATAACGTAACGTAAAGCCAGAAAAAAGAAATATTTAATTTCCTCTTAAATGTGGGTTTAAGTCACACAGTGCTATAAACTAGCTATTGTATTAACGAAAAGCGAATAGAGCTAGAAACTAAAAACGAATTGTTTGTTTGACAGAGTTCTCGCCGGTGCAGGTGGTGGTACCTAATTACCTATGTGTCTCTGTTACTGACATGTGACCTACAATCTTTTGTATCTACCTACGTTTCTTGAGCGTGAAAATAGACGATCATCCAATTGTTTTCATCAAGTGAAAACAAAACACAAACAGAATACTTTGCCATCACTTACTGACATATCGGATATACATTCATCCCGAGGACAGCCGAACACATCCGAAGCGGGTATTTTTTTAACCATTTGCCGCCAAACGTCAAAAAATCAAAAACGTGCCTTCGGCGTCAAAGTCTGTCATGTAGTCGAACCGTGGCGTGCTGGGCACATTTTGGTTTGTCATCTATAGATACAAGACTGTGGCGGTCAAAAGGTTAATCGTCTTATAAACAAAACATGGGCGGTGTCGCTTACGGTAACAGTGGCGCGAGTTCAATGTTTTTTTTTCCCATCTAAAAAGTGCCCAACGCCCAAATCTAGAAAAGACACTAAGCTGGCATAAAATCGAGAATAGTCATAACTATGACAAATTTAACTATATTGTTAATGACATAAATAGGTTGTATGTACGTTATTATTGCAATTTGTTGCTAAGTTATTAATTTTCTTTTCAAAGCTAGTTTTTGAGTAGGTAACCTTCGCTCATAAATGCTTAGGTAATATGAGATAATTTGAAAACTTAATTTCAAAATACAATGTCTGATAAGCTGATACTTAATTAGAACGAAGCATTGTTTTAACCGACAAGTATAACGTCAGTTAAACAATGCTGCCGTATTTCTTTTTGCAATCTTTTATTTAGAATCATTCACTACTACAATACTCACTCTCCTACACATCATAATCAGCCTATAATGTTCCCACTGCTGGGACACAGGCCTCCTCTCGATGAGAGGGAGTGGGCCGTAATCTACCACGCGGGCCCAGTGCGGGTTGGCAGATGCCACATGTCTTCGAATTTTTGGTTCTAGGACATGCCGGTTTCCTCACGATGTTTTCCTTCACCGTTTTCACATCTCTCCTACACTCACTCACTCATTCTACATTCGACACAAAAGAAGGTGTCCCCACTCCACTTTATTTCATTTTACTTTATTTGTATTTTTATTTTATTTGCTACTTGATCTAAAAATAAGGAAATACCTATGTTGTACATAATTATAGCAAATTGAACTTGTAAGCTTTTAAATGTATATTTTTAGGGAAGAGCGCTGTTGTCTGAGATACAGATATTTATTTAACTAGTTCAGACTCAGATGTCTTGTCGAATTTCTGTTGGTATAAGCTCATTTATGATATGTTTTTATTTATGATGTACTATCTTACTTGAAACTGAAATACATTATTATTATTATTCGGAGGATAACAATATATAGGTACCTACAGTGGATGAACTTCTTATAATTGACTAACAAACTATAAAAATATAATAACCTAACCTAATTATACGTAAAAGATGGCGTCGAAAAATTCCTCCGCATCGCTGTCGACTGGTGCCCAAGAGACTGTCGGCATTGCCAGCGTCGTCGTCCTATGTCAATGCTGAGCCTCTGGCCAATGGTATTTTGCAATCTTGCATTGTCTACAAATGTATTTTTCGTGTCCACTTATTAATTAGCGTAAAAATATATATGCAGTAGTTCATGTGCCTAGTTTGTTTTAAAATAATAAATGCATTGTATAAAAAAAAAAAAAAACAAAGATACATACGATTTAAATTAATATATAGATAGGTATCTACTTGGTTAAAAAAGTAAAATCTTCCTATTCCTTGTTTGTTTTTATCTGGTATTAAATAATAATAAAGTTCAATAACACATTAATTAGTGCGTTTTTTAACAGTTTATAAACATCATTTATTTGTGCATAGCGATTGCATCACATTGTTGCATTTTATTATTACGTTACCTTTGGAACGAGTTTGTGAGTTTAACCACAAAAAATATGTAAATAAACAGATATATATTAATACCTACATTAATTTCGTCCAGTTTTTACTCAGGTAGGTAAATATTTATAAAAAAAATATGTTTTTATCAAAATTTATAATTAGATCGGAATTCCTAAGTTATACCTAATATCAGTCTAAGGACGTTGACAAACCGTAGGCGCGGGCCTGCGGGTGGAGAGTAATGGGTAGGTCACCATCCGATCAGGACCATGCCCGTGCCGGACGGCGCGTACGTGTTCCACGCGCGACTCAAAGAGATGTCAGCATCGAGGAGGGGCCCCATAGGGCCGAAGCCTGCCGGGTCAGCGGGATTGTCCGAAAGGGTTACCGCTGGCCCGGAACATAAAGGGCTAACGAAGGAACACGGGTGGGTTTTAGTCAGTAAGAGTCTGACACTCCCTTCCGCTCCACCCAGAGCGGGAGGGGTCATTTGATGATTTCCCATCCAGAAAAAAAAAATGGACGTTGACAAAATGTGCCAACGCTATTATAGGATATAAATGTGTTTTTCACGTAGTAGGCAGGATATGGACTTTCTTGAGTCGTTTTTATTATCTCATTCAAAATTCACTGACAATTTGAGTGCTTTGATTTTGATTATATGAAAACTTGAATCCGTAATTATAAATAACCCTAAATATGTTTACTATTAGACTATAAAGGTTAATTTTGTTACCTACGATGTTCAATCAAATAATTTAATAATGTCATTCAAACAATAATATTGTCGGAAAATTGGTCAGATTTAAAGTTGAAACCTTCTATTCTAAATACAGATGAATTAGTTACTTATTCCCTTCTGGACTGTTTACACTTTTATCATATACTTTTGGAATAGACATTAGCAATCGTTAGGTATAAGATGAGATTTAAGACATAATGACGATAGCACGTGAATGGCGCCCACTAAGTCTATAAAGAGATACGATACGCAAGCGTGGTGCACCGTGCAGTTGCACCGGTGTATATAATTACTGTTGCCCAGAGAACATTGGTCAATCTTTAGAAAGCTGCACGTGACCGACCAATAGTGAAGCGCGAGGAAATTCGCAATATCGGTACGGGAGAATGGGTTTGTTAGATTAGCTTTTCATCGTCATCATCATCATTGCAGCCGAAAGACGTCCACTGTTGGACATAGGCCTCTCCCAAGCACTGCCACCTCAACTGGTTATGTGCTTCCCGCATTCAGCGAATTTCTGCGGTTTTATGTTTTTAACAAGGTCGTCGGACCACCTTGTGGGAGGCCTTCTAACGCTACATCTTCCGGTACGCAGTCGCCACTCCAGAACCTTTCGGCCTCATCGGCCATCTGTTCTGCAAGCAATGTGCCGTGCCCTCTGCCCCTTAAGTTACTTTTGAGGAATTGACTACTACAAGTAACAAATAAAACTTTGCAAATCAGTACCCGAATTGCGCAACACGCTTTCGAACACAATCGAATGGTTTTGTAGAAAATTCCTAATCCGTTATTTCATAGGTTTGAAGAATTCATCTGCCCAAAGACGTAAATAACGTAATGAACATGGGTTAACTGTCAAAATTAAAGGAATTGCGATCAATGGTCATTTTATGTGTGTTACGCAATTACCCCACAGGTTAAGTATGCCTCCGTCTCACAACTAATCTATTGAATGGCTATTATTTTTATGTCAGCATGATTTTCTTGAAAATATCGTGCTGATATAAGAGAAAGTTAAAATGGGAAGCAAATCCTAGAAGTCCATATTTAAAAGCTGTCATAACACTCACCAGAGGTCCTGGACGAAGTGACAATCTGTCAGCGATAACCATGATGGAAAAGTCAAAATGTATTGGATTGACATGTAAGATATCGAAAAGCTGATGTCAAAGATTGACTGAAGAACTACGAAAGACTTTGAAAGCGATTGCCACTTTTCAAGGCTCTCAGTTCAACTACCTTTGGAATTTTCCGTTGCTGTGTGATAAATGATAAATGATTTATTTTCTGTAAGTAGGTTTGTACAAACACTTTTACATGTCAATTATTTTTTTGTGTGTATACTACACCCACCACTACGCCAATCAAGTTTATTCGTTATCTAACCCGACTAAACACGTTTTAGTTTATCGACAGTTTCGCTTCACTAAACCTTTACACGTGACTGTCCTGTAACCTAAATGAGAGTAGACGGTATGCGTCGGCGCACGTGCTGGGCGGTGAGAAAATCCGATAGAATTCACTTATGTCTTCAAGCCCGTTTTCCCTAACGAGGTTAGTAGCACTAACAGTTTGTTGCAATATATTGGTAAACATTGCAGTTAGTGTTGGGATAGGTCCGTTCGGGGAATAACCGCTCTTTGCCTAATCTCAATAGTAATGGATATGGACAATAACGACAACACCAGTGTGACAGGTCTTGTCAAGTTTTCACAATCTCACTGGGTTGTGGAGGGAGTGTGGCCGTGGCTAAACAATAACAGCCGCACAGGTCGATCGATTAGGTTAAGCTACGCTTGCCGCGGTTGGTCTGTGGATGGGTGACCATCTTTACATACCGAGACCTCTCCGTGCCTCGGAAAGCACGTTAAGCCGTTGGTCCCGGCTGTCATTCGTGGATCTTTGACAGTCGTTACGGGTAGTATCGTATTACCCAGTAACTGGGTTGTGGAGGTCAAGGCAGTCGCTTCATGTAAAATACTGGTATTCAGATGCATCCGGTTAGACTGGCAGCCGACCCCAACATAGTTGGGAAAAAGGCTAGGCAGATGATGATGAACTGGGTTGCGGAGGTCAGATAGGCAGTCACTTCATGTAAAATACTGGTATGCAGCTTCAGCCGGTGATACTGGAAGTAACATAGATAGTGCAAGTGGTTTACTTCAAGAAATTCACAACCGGCAAGTGGTTTAAGTACTTTAAGAAATTCGTTCAGTCAGCCTTCTTCGTCCTTCGAAAGAGAAACAATGGATGTACGGTCTGAAAGATGATAATATATGTAGAAACGGGATGAATACTGAGTTGTCGGCTGAGGGAGATATTTGAAAAAAAAACAAGCCATATTTGGGTAATTTATTAATTGTGACAAGGTCAGGATCTTGTTGAGTCTTTTCGAGCAGTCGAAGACTGTCTGTGTCCATTACTTGATTCTGAAACAGTTCTCCAACATTCGTTTCTCCGATGAACGGTTCATCGATAGAACGATTCACTTTTCATTGTTTCACCGATAGAACTTTTCAACGACGAACGGTTCGCCGACAGAACGATTCACTTTTCAGTGATTCGTAATTCGTCATTCGTGTTTATGTTATCTAATAGACTATAAGGTTTAAGATTGCATGAACTTTTTCATTGTGTGTGGGTTGTCGCTCTTCGACTGTTGCTAACTACGGAGTAAAATCAAATTGCGTCTGTAGCTGGTACTGGTTTAAAGGTTATATACCTATTGGACTTTGACGAGGCTGTAAACTTGTTTGTGTTAATCAACTGTCCAATCTTAGCAGCTTCTAGCTTTATCTTATGACAAACAGGAATGTCTCATGTCTTTTTTTTAACACAGTAGTTTGTTTTTGTCGCTAGTTTAGAAGCACGTTTATGTCAGATTGAAGGAAATCAAGTTATCTGTAACCGCGTTCATAGGGTCTCAGATTGTTTCTAATCCGGACTAACCCCTAAGTTACTCAGCCAGATATGTTGAGAATTTTTAAGGAATTAAAGTAGATATTTCTCTACTGTCATTTTTGGCCGAGCCAAAACATATATTATAGGAGGAATTGTCAAGCTTACATCGATCAGCCAACTTACATTCCTGTGGGGTAATTGCGTAACACGCTATCAGTAGCAATACCATTCATTTGACAGTTCAACAAAATTCATTGCTTTATTTACGTTGTTGAGTACATTTTTTATTCGAACATATTATGAAGCACTGGATTAGCATTAGGGTAATATATAATATTTTTCTCATTTTCAAAACCATTCAGATTGACATTGATAGTAAGAGTGCTGCTCTTATCCCAATTTATTAAGGGGTCGGCACAGAATATCGTCTTTTTCATCGTTGAACCTCCGTTTTGTGGTTTAAGCCATATCTATGTTGCACATAATTCATCCATCGTTTCTTTGGTCTTACTCACAGAACAAATACTTATATCTGTTCTGTAGTCTTCCTATTTATTGTTATAGCAATCCCCAATTCCCCATTCATGCTCAAACCTTTTTTACGATATGTCCCCTGTGTTAATGATGTGTGCACAATAAAATGGTATGAAATATGCCTACTTAGTTATTTCAAAACAATTTGAGAGCTAAGCACCTAAATTAAGTGAATGCGAACAAAGCAATTTGAGATGGCGACACACATTTTGAAAGGCATCATTATTTCGAAGTATATGGACGTAAGGAAACCTATGGAAACTGGAGGCTTTAACTGTGTTACTGCACTTTGTTTGCGAAAGCTATACCGTTGCAAAAGATGCTGTTAGGATGCAATTGTGTGTTTTCTCATACATATGCAAATGCATGGACTTGCATAGGATTTAGAAAACACGGGTACACGCTGGGTTTATTGAAATCTTTCCTTTGTTTGTTTTCTTGTCCTAAGTTTAGACAGAATTTCAATTTTTTTTAAATTGAAGTTCTGTGGAAGTTTACATTATCATGTAAATTTCCACCGAAAATTGGTTTGAACGAGATCTAGTAAGTAGCTCGCCGGTGAAAATTTAAAAACATGATGGTACGAAACCCTCTGTGCGCGAGTCCGACTCGCTCTTGCCCGGTTTTTTTTAATTTAGGATTTTAAAAATTGATAATTATGTAAGTATGTCAGACCCACTACTAGCTATATGAACCGGCGACCAGATTGAAACTGTAAGACATACTCGCATTTGTAGGTAATTTTGAATTTAGAAAGACAACTAGTGAGCATATTTTTTTTTAAATATAGTATATGGAAGAACTCAAGAAATAAAAGACAAGTTTTATAATGGCCAGATATGTTTTGACAACAGCCAGTTAAGTGACAATAATTGCCAGTAACAATTTGCCGAGAAAAAAAAATAAGGCCTCATTCGTAGTTAAGGTGTAGGTACTGCAAAAACACACAGTAAATGACAAAGGTAAGTAATAAATTGTAGGTAAATATAAGCAGATATTTAATGAGTGGTTTCAAAGAATTTACCGTCTACGATTGTCGACTGCTGACCTAACGTGACCCCCCACAAAGCCCATTGTTTGAATGCAAACGTCACTGAGTAGGTATTATATTCACTGTGACAAACGTACTTGACAGTTGAAATATACAGCGTGTTTCAAAAAGTTGTGGTCATATTTTAGGGTGTGGTACAGACTATCAAACTGAACAACTTTCTCCATGGGACCAACATCGTACCTAATCGCGAAAAAAATATCAACTGTCCCTCCCTTCGATCAATAATAGTACTAGATGCCCGATAAGCGCTTCAAAAACGGCCCGAAAAATACGAGCACGAATACTTTTGTGCTCTTATTTCAAATTAGTATGGTCCAATCATAGCCAATGTTAAGACGTCAAAATGGCTCAGTGCGCGTTCAAAAGTTGTGTAAATAACCACCGTAACACCAAGATTTTGGAAAGAATATCTTTTTTTCGGTAAGTTTTTATCATTAAATGTTTTTCATAAAATAGTAACACAGTTAAATAGTAAATATAAAACCATTAGCAAATATTATGATTGTTGGCCAATGTTTGCGACAACGCGCCAACTATTCTAACAAACATTGAAGCATTGAAATGTAATTCCAAGAACTACGTCTAGTTCCAAATTCGAGTAAGTACGAAATTGTCAACAAAATGTTTTTAACCTTATTGCTTAGACGTTAAGTTTCATTTTAGAATAAATATTTTTGTACTTATTATAAAAATGACTTTTTATTTTCTAGTGACATTTTAAATTTATTGCTTCGATGACAGAAGGACTTAAATATTAATCATTTGCAATCGTAATTAAACTTTATGTTAGAGTGTTAAGGTTTATAATAGTCTGAAGTTGTTAATATTATTAAACTTTTTTCTATAGTTCGTAGTAAGAAGTATAAATGTTTATCTGTGTGCAAACATGGCCACTTTAGCGACTTATTTTTGTTCCTAATCATTCATCTAGTACTATTATTGATCGAAGGTCCCTCCCATACAAAACTTTAATAAGTACATACACCAGCACATCAAGCTACCCGAAACTGTCAAATTTTCCCAATCGACTTTGAACCTTATTCTTTAGCAATAAAGTTGAAAATCTATTAAAGAAATCTGACAGATTGTAGTAGCTTGATGTGCGGCGTCTGTATCTACCTACCCGACCCAAATGTATGGGATGGCTGATTATTTTTTCACGATTACGATGCTGGTTCCATTGAGAAAGTTGTTTAGATGGATGGAGTGCATACCCTTAACTATGACTACATCATAATCAGCCTAAAATGTTCCCACTGCTGGGACACAGGCCTCCTCTCTGTGAGAGGGAGTGGGCCGTAATCCACCACGCGGGCTTAGTGCGGGTTGGTAGATATCGCATGTCTTCAAATTCTGGGTTCTAGGACATGTCGGTTTCCTCACGATGTTTTCCTTCACCGTTTTGAGAGCAGTGATGATGAAATAATTTACACAAAGTAAAAGTGCCTGTCTGGGTTCCAACCTACGGCCTACAACTCGTAAGTCGCGGCCGATGCCACTGGGCCACCACTGCTCTATGACTATATATATCTGATATAATAATATGCTAAATTAAAATGAAGCACAGTGGTTTAAATTTTTTTGCTACTAGATTTTTGCGTGTATAACTAGGGTTTTTGCTGGCCAAAATAACTTGTAATTATAATAAATACATGGTGATAAAAACATTGGGTGACAAGTAGACGGTTGAAATACTTAATCACGGTGTTTTTCGGGATAGATTGGTTAGTCAAAAATATTTTTACAACCAAAAAAAGTCACAATTTTTAATACGTTTGGCATATAAAACAAATTATTAGACAAAATAAATCATTGTCAGTTGAAAATAACAAGGAAAATAGTACTAATAAAATATTCGCTTGACTTTAAGCTATCGAGTCAAGTCAAGATCAAAGGCGAAACAGTGTTTTTTTTTAAAAGAAAACTTGTACGACGTCAGCACATGAAGCTACCCGAAACTGTCAAATTTTCCCAATCAACTTTGGACCCTAAGCTTCAGCGATAAAGTTGAAAATATATTAAAGAAATTTGACAGATTGTAGTAGCTTGATGTGCTTTCGTCTGTACTTACCTACCTAATAAAATGATAAGTTCACTGTTAAAAATAAAAATGACAAAAACTAATTTGACAAGTTCAGCTCAATTAATCTATAAGTACTAATAATAAAGCTGAAGAATTTGTTTGTTTGTTTGGACGCGATAATCTCTGGAACTACAAAGCGAACACTAAGTAATAGTGCGGGCAGGCGATGTGATGCGACCGCGACGGGTTGAGTCGGGAGAACAATAAATTTTACGCGGACGAGTCGCGGGCAGAAGTTAGTTAGTTATAATTTTAAGAGCCTATACTACCTCAAATGGCTTAGCATGATCCTCCGTTATGTCGAAAATTCCGCAGCATTAATTTTGAAATAAATATAGCTAAAGTTGAGGATTAATGTAAGGTCTTATGTTAGACGAAAACACGATTCCATAAAATTTTCTCGATAGAAAAAAATTCCAAAGTTACCTCCAAACCGAACAATAAACCGCTGGTATTCAAAAAGTACTTCAAATTAGATCATGAAACTTTGCATACTAACTGAACTAACTATAAAGCAGGTCTTATGTTAGTTAGTTTTTTTTAATTACCTTTATTTTCTCCGTAAACAGCAAATACCTAAACTATTGGCGCTGCTTCCCGCACAGCACCGCACTCTGTCTCGCTTTCACACAGTCCGCGAGCAGTATCGTGCGAGCGAGATAAAGAGTGAATTTTAGCTGAGGTAGTATAGGCTCTTAAGTATAAACGAAAGAGCATATAAAAAAAACAATTTTTATTAAAAAAAATGATAGATGTGTCTGGCTTTGAAAACACATGGGTACCTACCAAAATAAACATAATAAATAACATAGCTAAGACTCGATAAGTTACGTGTGTACCTCACTATGACATAAAGCCAAGGCTTATTAGTTGATTCGCACGAATCTACTCGCCCGAAACCGGCGAATCGCCAGTTTTAAATAAAATATTTTTTTCTATAGGCGACTCACACGAATTGGCTCATTTTGAATTTTATGCAATAAACTATAGAAAAACTTTTTTAAAGTTAAAGTTATACGAGTAGGTATATATCCATACTATACTATATATCCCATGCTTATATCCATACCTAATATTATTATAAATGCGAAAGTGTGTCTGTTTGTTACCCCTTCCGATTTAGATGAAATTTGGTATAGAGATAGTTTGAGTGCCGGGAAAGGACATAGGACAGTTTTTATCCCGTTATTCCGATGGGATCAACACTTATGCGGGTGAAACCGCGAGGCGCTGCTAGTTATAGGTACATATATGTGAAGGTAGTTAAGTTGGTTAGAAGTTAAGAAAAAAATACACACGTTCTTTTCTATACTTTATTGCATAAAATTCAATATGTGAAAATAGTATTAATAAAATATTCGCTTGACTTTAAGCTATCGAGTCAAGTCAAGATCAAAGGCGAAACAGTGCTTTTTTTTAAAGAAAACTTGTACTGACGCCAGCACATCAAGCTACCCGAAACTGTCAAATTTTCCCAATCAACTTTGGACCCTTAGCTTTAGCGATAAAGTTGAAAATCAATTAAAGAAATTTGACAGATTGTAGTAGCTTGATGTGCTGGCGTCTGTACTTTACTTACCTACCTAATAAAATGATAAGTTCACTGTTAAAAATAAAAATGACAAAACAATACGTGCGAGTCGCCTATAGAAAAAAAAATAATTAAAAGTGACGATTCGCCCGTTTTGGGCGAGTAAATTCGAGCGAATCGACTAATAAGCCAAAGCCAAGAGACACGACAGTCAATGGCGGTTCTCGTATCCTTGGGCCCCATTTTATCGTAGACACCGACAATCTCTCTACACAAGCCTTGAGTTTTGAGATTTTGTAATGCTAGATTAACCTCTTGTTTCAACCGATGTGATTTTAAATATCGTTTCGGTAGATATATTATGGTTGTTTATTAAATGTGCCCGTGGCTAAACAATAACAGCCGCACAGGTCAATCGATCAGGTTAAGCTACGCTTAGTCTGTGGATGGGTGACCATCTTTACATACTGAGACCCCTCCGTGCCTCGGAAAGCACGATAAGCCGTTGGTCCCGGCTGTCATTCGTGGATCTTTGACAGTCGTTACGGGTAGTCAGGAGTCCGAAAGTCTGACCACCAGTCTTACAAAGGGATATTGTATTACCCAGTAACTGGGTTTTGGAGGTCAGATAGGAAGCCGCTCCATGAAAAATACTGGTATTCAGCTGTATCCGGTTAGTCTGGAAGCCGACTCCAACATAATTGGAAAAGGCAGGCAGATGATGATATAACTTGTATGTGTGGTGTGAACTGTTGATATAAGTTGGTTATTAATAAGTAAATAATTGATGAGGTGTTATTAAGTGTAAATCGCCTGTCTATTATCTATCGAGTTAAAAAATTACATTAATTTATTTAACCATTTATGTAGGTAGTACACACATATAAACAGACAAGAATAGAGGAATGAAAAAAATAGGTACGTACAAAGGTGACATTAACAACAATAGCTAAATTTACGATTTTATGTATTCAAAAATACAAAAGTAGTTATATTCGAGACATGTTAATCACACTAATATTATAAAGCCGAAAGTTTGTGAGTGTGTGGGGGTGTGTGTGTGTGTTTATTTATTTGTTACTTCTTCACGCTCAAACGGCTAGACCAATTTAAAAAAAAAATTGTATGGAGGTAGCTGACACACTGGATTAACATATAGGCTACTTTTTATCCCGATATTCCCACGGAATCGAAACTTATGTGGGTGAAACCGCGGGGCGCAGCCAGTAAGAGATAAATATTTTAATGTATCAATTACCACCAAATGTGGCGCATTAAAGACAACTGAGAGTCTATGGTACACCATAAAGTACCTAGACTCTAGGTTGTCTTGCTCGAGATGCAATCTTTGCTACTTACGACACTATTTTTTTAATAAGCAACATCAACACTGAAAAGGGTAAATGTCGCAGGGAAATGAGGTTATCAGGGATTTCACGAAATCCCTAGGGATATCACGAAATCCCGGTAGATGTCGAATATTCTTGTTTATTACGTCTTCTTACTAAAACTATCTAGTGATATGACAAAATACTAATATAAAGTCGGAGATATTATGTCATTTCACTAAACTAAATGTAGTGAAATAAAGAATACTGTTGATAAATAAAGTAATAAAACAAAATAACAAATTAGCTGGTGTATTTTTGTTAGAAAATAAAGTTTTAATCAACTAAACAGTAAGCTGAGAATGATATCAGGTATTATACCTTTTTCTATTACGTAAATTCGTTCATTAGGTACAAAAAAATAAATGTAAGAAGTATTAATAAAACAAATATAGACTTCTAAAAGTATGCGAGGCTCAACAATTAAGACGACGACTAACACCTGATGGAAATTGAAAATCTTCTTATTTATATAAACAAGGCAGTGATTTGTGGCACCTTGAATTACACAAAACATTTAGTGCAAATACATCTTTTGGTTTTGCACTGGACCTTTGTTTTTTCACCAGCGAGCGAGAGACATGCATGGCTCGATTTTTATTCGGCAGGATCCGCTTTTCTGACACTTTACTAGATTTATTTGATTGACGATAAATTGGTGTTTTGTCATACCACTGATAGTTTTAGTAAGAAGATTCAGATTCAGATAAACAAGAATATTCGACATCTACCGGGATTTCGTGATATCCCTAGGGATTTCGTGAAATCCCTGATATCCTCATTTCCCTGCGACATAAATATATCTATGTTCTAGATCTCAATGTTACACAAAAACTATGACGTCTACAGTCAACCTGTAGCGCAGGCGCAGGTTGCAAAATGCATGGTAGTACTGTACCTTGTCTTGTCCGTAAGATATTGCAGAAAGAATTATAATTAATCATCATTATGGTTGGACTGTGTTTTCGCCATTGAAACCATAATTTTTAGTGTTCCGTATGGAAATTATTAATTTATTATTATTCTTCCAATCTTATAAAAATACTAGCTCCTGGACTTCATCTGCGCGGACTTCTGATTTTCCCAAACGAACTTTTTTCAATCCCCATTTAAAAAAATTTTGGGCTTTTAACAAAAAGTATTTCTTCCTTAATTCCTAAGGGTTTTCTTCTACTTAATGTCCACGTTAGAAGTCCAAAATTCATTCATTTAATTCACTAATAGATAACGCATAGCCTTTTTTATATTTTCTCTTCTATGTGTATGTGTACAAACTGTCTTTAATTTTTATAATTGGTTTTAAACCGTTTTAATTAAATAAAGAAAGAAATAAAAAAGTGGCACTCGTGTGTATTTTCTTGTCTTATAAAAAAAACACGCGCGGTGTCGGTTACGGTAACAGTTTCGCGAGTTCAATGGTTTTTTCCCATCACAAAAAATGCTCAACGCGGCTAAAGAAGTTGTCACTTCAATAAAAAACCCGTTGAGTCTAGAAGCATGAAAAAATTTAACATAAACAGAAAATAAATATAACATTTTTGCTAAAGAGTTCCCTAATATAGCGACAGTGACCACTAAGGAGGGATAGAGTGATGTTGGCTATAACCTTCCTCAAGAATTGGGTTAACAAAGGCGATATTTTTTTTTTTTTTCAAATCCGACTGGATTTTCCAGAGACTGGCGCGTTGGAACAAACTCTTCAGCTATATTATTACTATTATTACAAAGTATAGATCATAAGAATCACTTTAATGCACGTTGTTAGATAAATAATAAACTTTTAGATGTAATTATTTTGTGTAGGTTCTGAGCTATGATTACCCTTCTCACTTAACCTGACTGGCCTTTGATACGAACGAATGCGGTTCTGTTTTATAAATTACACCTTATGAAGTCAATCATGGTCACTGTGATAATGACAAATAATTGATTTACTTATCTCGACACTCCCTATGTTGCCTAGCAACTAACAATTTCTTGAAGCTGGTTCAAAATCATTGAATGGATAAGAAAAACTAACAATTTATAACCACGTTTCTCTCTAATAGGAAACTTCTTTATTCACAGTAAAAAAAAAATAAAAGTCAATTTAGGAATTTTGGACGAAATTATTTTTCAGGAGAGCATTTCAAAGGTCCCCACCTTTGAAATGCTCTCCTGAAAAATAATTTCACATTTTTAGAATCGAAAGGAGTGTTAATTTATGATTTATATTTAACTTTATAATCTTAATCTTGTTAAATCAGGCAACTTGTTAAAATCTTAATCTTGATTATCTTATTAGGTATATTGACAGAAAACGAACGACGAAGACCGGTTCGAGCTTGACCGTTTATGAAACAATAGCCATAATAGGGTACCTTCTCTTTCACAAGTGCGTATAGAAGCACATACCTAGGTTTTAATTGTGGTTGATAAATGATTTTATTTCTGTAAGTAGGTTTGTACAAACACTTTTACACGTCAATCATATTTTTTTTAAACTACATAGATGAGGTCGGCGTCTGATCTGATCTGACTATTCTGAGAAGAAAGGCCGAAACAAACTCAGAAGTCACAGTCTCTTTTAAAGTCCAGACAAAATCTTGGTCAGATCGTATTAAGACCATGTAGTCTGAAATGGTCTTTTGAGGAAAGTACCACACAGATTGAGCGGACCTGTCAATCAGTGCACGCATTTGTCACCGGCTACTTGATGTCTGTAGGTACCTACTTTACAATGTAATGCAACTTGGGTCATAAACTTATAATTATCCGTACTTTGCTTGAAATCTGCGTTCTAAGGAAATAGACTACGTTTTCGTTATTTTTATAAATAATAATAATTGAATCGAAAGTTAGAAAAACACGCCACAAGACCAAAAAAAAAACGAGTTTTGTTTTTTTAAACTTTGAAAAATGTCCCTGGCCATTATGTTGGTTATGTCTAATTTTTTTTATAACGCTCATTTGGATGTTTTTGTTAAGAGTGTTTGTATTTCCTTGGTAGAGCTTAATTACTAAGTGGAATTGGCCGTGGAATTTAATATCTATTTTTGCGAACATGAGAACAGCAAAAAATACATGATCCCCACGTGATATGTTCGCGTGACATTTTTTGCAACCCGCTTTACGCTTGGTATAATACGAGTAATCGCTCGTTGATGACGCGCACTCGCTGCTCGTTTTCCATGGCTAGCTTTTTTTTTTTGAGTATGGGAAATCATCAAATGACCCCTCCCGCTGTGGGTGGAGCGGAAGGGACTGTCAGGCTCTTACTGACTAAAACTCACCCGTGTTCCTTCCTTAGCCCTTTATGTTCCGGGCCCGCGGTAACCCTTTCGGACAATCCCGCTGACTCGTTTCTCGCCGGCCGGCGGCGGCGGCGTTGGGAACTATGCCTGGGGATAATAATAATAAAAAAAAAAAACCATTTCATGAAAACAATTAATCAAAACATACTTACATAACAACACAGATAATTAAATACAAATAAAATAACAGTGACTTCATTATATCACGTAACACACATAATCTAAGTTGAAGGTTCCGTGATCTTGTACCCAAAGGTACTGACAGTCGATAATTAAGGTAATTAACAGAACAATAAGGAAAATGGTTTTTTTTATCATGTGCTGTCGTGTAACAGATAGTGTTCATTTTCAATTTGTAGGTACCAAGTCACTGACCTCGAATAAACACAGGTGAGTAACCTAAGTTAATCGCTTGATCCCCGCTAATGAGACAATTGATTTTCTATTGTAATGGGCCGCCAGAAACCCGCGCCGGGACGAAGCGATTAAATAACTACTGACACACAGGTACAGAGCTAAAAGTTTCTTTAGGCGCGTGGCCAAAATTGGAACTAACGTCGCCATTTAGTTTTTTCAAATCTTTAGAAACCACCAACGGTCAACGTCAATCGAGTGCTTTATCAGCGAAAATAAAATATAAAACAAAATATTCTTGTAGTAGTGTACCGTTAGTTACTGCAAGAGAAACTTACGATCAAATGCGAATTTTCACATGTTAAAAATCACAATTTTTTCTGTCAAATTTTCTTTATTTAAAAAACGTTTAGAGGCTCCTTCAAATAGGTGCGAGTGCGACACGCGATAAAATCGCGCGCGACACAAAGGCACCGCAAGTCGCGCAACGAGCGGCGCCTTTGTGTAGCGCGCGATTATATTGCGTGTCACACTCGCACCTATTTGAAGGAGCCTTAATAGCCAGTTATTTTAGTAAGCACTATCTGAAATAAAACCTATTTTGGAACAAACAATTACAATAAAATTTTCTCTATACTTATGTTTCATTTATTTTGCGCAAATAAAGGACTAAAGGAATATTATTATTTCCAGGTTCTAAGATAATCCTACGCAGCATCAATGGCGACTTTCGTTCGGGTCAGCTGACGGCCATCTTGGGTCCTTCTGGAGCGGGCAAGAGTACCCTTCTCAACATACTAGCTGGATACAGGTACTGGATGCTTTATAGTTCAATAAAATATCTTACTATTTAAGAGTGGAGTTTCTTCCCGTTCTTTTTCATAGGAACCTACTACTACGCTTTGAAATGGGCATCATCATCTGCCTAGCCTTTTCCCAACTATGTTGGGGTCGGCTTCCAGTCTAACCGGATGCAGCTGAATACCAGTATTTTACATGGAGCGCCTGCCTATCTGACCTCCACAACCCAGTTACTGGGTAATACGATATAAGGTCTACGAATGACAGCGGGGACCAACGGCTTAACGTGCTTTCCGAGGCACAGATGGGTCTCGGTATGTAAAGATGGTCACCCATCCACAGACCAACCGCGGCAAGCGTAGCTTAACCTGATCGAGCGACCTGTGCGGCTGTTATTATTTAGCCACGGGCTTTGAAATGGGCAATTGGCTTTATCTTTCTAACTGACGGATCCCTTGACAATTCAAAAGTGCCTATAATTGATGTATTTGAAATAAATTAATATTTGCAAAGATGTTTGTATGTTTGCGACTCGATCACGCATAAACGGCTGGACAGATTTGGATGAAATGTTTCCAACAAATGGATTATGTCCTGTATTAACATTATGGTATATTTTAATTTGACTATAAGCAGTATTTTCCCTTGTCAAAGATAAACGAAGTGCTTTGTAAATATACTTCGTTTAATGAAGTGGTAAATGAGTGTTAAAGTTATTAAAAAACTGGTTACTGTGTAGACAATCTTATCGTGAGTAATAGCTCTTTAATAACAATGTAATAAACACAATAAAATCTCATTAAAAATCAATTTAACTACATTACCAAGTACATCAATATTAGGTACTTAGCTTTACGTTAACATTATGAAATAATACTTTTTTAATACAGTTGCTCAAAAAGTGGTGTATTGCAGGGACGTATAGCGTTCGGGATGTGGGCTATTACATAATAGTGCTTTTTTTTACCTTTCCCGAACTCGTGCGTTCTCTTTCCCAACTGTCAAAATAATGTCTATTAAAAAGAAAAACCAACCATGAAGTTTTTACTAAAGAGTTTTTGTGATTCATACAAATACGTATATCTATTTCTAAAAAGAAGCTACTAATTTATTTCAATATCAGATTTAATGATTTAATTGAATGAGTTAGGTTAGGTTTCATTTCATCTCATTAAATTTCATTTTCATTTCATAACAATAAAAAAAATATACTGAAGACTAAGCTGTATGGATAGTTCCCTTTGCCTACCAAAATGGGTGAAGAAAAAAAAACGCTGCTTATATTCTACGGTTGGCGCCATTTTACAGAAAAAATTATTAGTTAGTTGAGTTTAATGTGTTTTTATTATTTTATTAAATTACTTAATTTTTTCGCAACTGTATTAAAAATAGTCGTTCAGTACACCTGCGGAACCGTCATTGCAACTTGTTCCGACTGTCAACCCTCGCCTTCGGCTGCGCCTCGGCTCGGGTAGACATTTGTCGGAACTCTTTGCAATGACAGCCTTTCCGCACTTGTAATGAAATATACTATACTAAGTACCGTCACACGTAAAGTTAAAGATAAAAGTAATTACATCTACTTATAAAAAGTAACCAATATCCCACAAATTTAATAAGTATCTACGTACTTATAGAGGGTGAGGAGCCCGTGTCTAAATAATAACAGCCGCACAGGTCAGGTCAGGTTAAGCTACGCTTGCCGCGGGTGGTCTGTGGATGGGTGACCACCTTTACATATTGTGACCCCTCTGTGGCTCGGAAAGCACTTTAAGCCGTTGGTCCCGGCTGTTATTCGTGGATCTTTGACAGTCGTTACGGGTTGTCAGAACCGAAGCCGAAAGTCTGACAACCAGTCTTACCAAGGAGGGGGGGACTACGAATTGTAGGTCGTAGGTTCGAACCCTAAGGCACTTTGTGTAAATAATTTCATCACCACTACTCTCAAAACGGTGAAGGAAAACATCCATCGTGAGGAAACGGCATAACCTTATAGAACTGGAAGCGGACCCCAACATAGTTGGGAAAAGGCTAGGCAGATGCTGATCTACGTACTTATAGAGCAGCGGTGGCCATGTGGTAACGGCTGCGACTTACGAGTTGTAGGTCGTAGGTTCGAACCCTAAGGCACTTTGTGTAAATAATTTCATCACCACTACTCTCAAAACGGTGAAGGAAAACATCGTAAGGAAACCGGTATGACCTAGAACCAAAAATTCGAAGACACGTGAGATCCACTAACCCGCACCGAGAGGAGGCCTGTGTCCTTAGCAGTGGGAACATTATAGTCTGATTATGGTACCTATGTTTCTGCTGACTGGTCGAGGAAATTTACAGTTTTACTTGGTACACTTTATCCCAGTCTGATTGAGATTTTCATGAAGCCCATTCTAAAAATTCAAAAATTATTTCGTTTCTACCTTTTTACTCAAGACGAGACGAAGCAGCTGCTGTCCCTTCCCTTATCAGAATACCACGATACCACTGTCCCCACAGGGTCTACTCTGAATAACCCTTGAGGGTTATTTAAAAAAACCGACAACCCGACAATCCGAACAGTCTGTCAATTTTATAAGGTTTTTTTTTATTGATTTCTGCTTTAAACCACTTTTTAGCACCGGCAAAAATTACTAAATTCTATACATAATTTCATCTTCTACCCCTTTAGGGGCTAGAGCCAAATCTCGAATTATGACTTTTTACTTAGGCTTTTTCAAAAGTCTCTCCGACCGCATTTCCTCTCCACCCCTGACAAACCTTACAGTATTTCAGAATCTGAAGTTTTTCAATAATTTTTTTCAGCACCATGTTTCTATAAGTTGTCAGGTATTATGTAGAGACGACATAACGACTAAACGCTAACGTCATAGGACATTAATAGCAGGTCTAAAGCCTATGTGTTCGAGGCCTGGGTTAATTGCTAGCATATTTGTATAGCCTAGTTGAGTCGCGTGACTGGAGATAAATGATGCTGCGTTGTTTTTAGAGTGCCTTTTGTATATACCATAATCAGCCTATAATATTCCCACTGTTGGGACACAGGCCTCCTCTCAATGAGAGGGAGTGGGCCATAATCCACCACGCGGGCCCAGTGCGGGTTGGTGGATGTCACATGTCTTCGAATTTTTGGTTCTAGGACGTGCTGGTTTCTTCACGATGTTTTCATTCGCAGTTTTGAGAGCAGTGTTAATGAAAACCATGAGTGACCAAAAGAATTTATTCACATTTCAGTCATTTTATTTTCTGTATTCTGAAAAATTGGACGAAGACTATACCTAATTCATGCTGTAAACAATAGTAAAAACGTGTTCTGATATAATTACATAAAAATGATAAAAATATTAATTAGCAATTAAAACAAATTTTAAACGTCATTAAATTATCACTTTAGATTGATTGGCGTGACTTAGGCATTTAACAAAGATAGGCTAGTTTGTACTTAGGGTTCGGTACCAAAATGGTAAAACGGAACCCTTATGGTGAGACTCAGTCTGTCTGTCACAGCTGGATATCTCAAGAACTACTAATGCTATCAACTTGAAATTTGGAATAGTTTTAGATGACGTTTGCCCAACTATTTTGCAAATAAGATTTTTTTTTTTCTTTTTTTCAAACTTTTTTTTTTAGGCAGCACAGTTTTCGACTTTTAGAATAATAAAAATAAATTAAAAATGTAAAAAAAAATACCGTTCCTCCTCCCTTATCTCCGAAGTTTGCAAAGAGAAAAATCTGAAATTATTCTGTGATAGAAGTTTATGTAAAAATGACAAGAAAAATAAAACGTAGACTCTAAATAGCACATTTTTTCAGAAAATAAATCATCAACAAAAGTTACATTAGTTCCACTATCGGTCAAGGAATGGCGCTGGCATAAAACTGCAATATTCTACACCACAGTGCACTGTGTCAAAATTCTCTGACGAATATAGGCCTCGCCGATGAAAATTTAAAACATATGGTGGTACGGAACCCTCGGTGCGCGAGCCGACTCGCTCTTGCCCAGTTTTTTTTTAGAATGAAAACGATTATATTAAAAAAAATATTGATTTGAGATTGTACACGTCATTAATCTTTAGCTAGGACACTCGTTGGTTATTTGTAGTAAAAATACCTTTAGACAGACATCATTTAGTTATTGATGCCAATCGTTTATATGAGAGATTACAAAAAAAAAAAAACAGCAACAAAGTGGATTGAATAATAATACCAGCCTATTGTTGTCCTACTGCAGGGTAGAAGCCTAATATCTAAAGTTATTCTATTTTCTAGATAACTACGGTCAAAAGACCGTTTCACAGATTTTTGTAATAACTAATGAACGAAATACTTAAAGGAGAATTCACCTACGGGTAATTCAGCTACAATTAGTAAACCTAAGGTTTATTGAACTAACGGACGATTCACCTACTATTTGGTTTTTGAACAAAAACCTGATTTTGTCTGTTTTTGTGCTTTTGAACCAGAAGACGGTCGACGTTAGGGGCACCCCGAGGTTCGGTTTAGTTAGGTTTATTTATCTGATTTGGTTTTCTGTAGTCGATCATAAACTTTTAGGCATTATAAAACAACATGATTTATTTAATCTAATGATAGATACTAATTTATATTTTCCTTTTATTACCAACATATATTTTTAATTAAGTTGATGATTTAAAATTTTATACCTAATAGTAATTTATAAATTGATCTAAATAAGTGTAGGTAATAATAGTGATATCAATAATTTCAAATGTTTGCATGCCGATTGGTAAAATGTGTCTGAGCTAAATGTAATCTTATGGACTATTAGGTATGCAAAATAAAATTCTATTCTAAAACTTGCGTTTTTTGCGTTTAAGTCCTGTAGTTCCCCTTAAGGAAAACAAAAATCAAAATAGGAATTTGGAATACAATCATTTTTTAAATTTTCTTCACCCAACAATTTGATAAGCCAAACACATTTTCTTCCAGGGTAACAGGCGCCTCAGGAGTCATCTCCACCAATGGCGAGCAGCGAGACCTCCGCCAGTTCAGGAAGCTGTCCCGGTACATCATGCAGGAGGATCTGCTGCAGCCCTACATCACGGTGATGGAAGCGATGCTGATTGCTGCTGACCTGAAGCTTGGAACTGACATGTCTAAAGAAAAAAAGGGTGTTATTGTACGTATTAGGAAGCTAAAATAAACAAGGTGTTTTTTAAAAGGGTATGAATGAGACCTAATCAACTGGCATATGAATTATTTTTCACGATTATCAATGTACCCTTACGTGAAATATGACAACATTTAATAATATACATTAAATAATATATTAATGATTGGTTTGAGTGAAAATGAAGTACTCTTAATTATCAACGAAACTTAGATACATGATATCTTCAGTGCCCGATTAGCCCATATGCAAATTAAGCAATTGCTTAGGGCATCACGTCTCGGGGGGCACCATAAGGCAGAAACAGCACCGATACAGTATTTGCTAGCACATTAAAGGCAAGGCTGTTTAACAGCAAGATATTACAAGACACAAAAGGCACTTTACAAAACGCTCGTCGATGTTTTGGAAAAATACTAGGCGACTAGTGGATAGGAGCTACAGGCGTGGATTGCTTAGGGCAACAAGTAGTCTTAATCCAGCACTGGATATCTTCGAAACTATGCATTTTTTGACCACATATTCTTGGATTTTTTGTATTAATTTTCCTTTTTTTTTTCAATATCTCATATATTTTATTGATATTATACAATGCGTAACATAATGAACGCAAGACCTCATACACCCCAATTAGAGTATTGAGTTAAAAGCATAATACAATGATCAAAACAATTTTTTTTAAACCTAACTATTTTTATTAAGTAAATTGTGTTGACCCTATCATTACTTTATGCATTCAAAATTGAGTCTTATTGCCTTGACATAAGATTTAATTTTCTTTGGCTCAATCGGCGATCAGTACGGCAAAATACATAATTAAAAAAAAATACCTATCTTAAATGTTACCGAAATTGATTCAGTAATCAATTATGAACAAACTACTTTCAGGACTTGCGTTTATTCTGTTACACCTTGTATAAACGCTAACAGTCTTTTTTACTTAGAGAATAATCTAGATTTATGGGATGTAAAAACACGTTGTATGCCTTGTGGATTTCGGTAATTGGCTACTTAATTTGTAGTCAATTATTTTTATTTGCTTATTTGAAGCAATCATTTATTTACTGATAAAAAAAATTTATACTTGGTCAAATTAAATTAGTTAGCAAATCCGCAAAGGTGATGGGTATCGGGATATCTCAACATGTTAAAACTATTTTATTTATCCGATAGTTTTTTTTTGGATCAATGACCGCTGATAGTTTAGCAGCAAGTTAAGAAAAAAATTTTTTTTTGTATCATGTTTAGATATCAATACCCATCACGTGTGCAGAGTTTTGCTAGGTAATTTAATTCGACCTTGTATTTTCAGTTCCTAATTAAAATATTTTTATGGAAGATATTATTTTTTATCGCAATTTGTTTCAAGATCTAAACTATCCAAAATACTTCTCGTTACTACCTTTCACCTATGCCCAGCATTGGGTAAAGACAGTGGATGATATCACACTAATATTATGAAGGCGAAAGTTTGTGAGTGTGTGTGTGTGTGTTTATTTGTTTGTGACTTCTTCACGCTCAAACGGCTGGACCATTTTTGATAAAATTTGGTAAGGAGGTAGCTGATACCCTTGATTAACATATAGGCTACTTTTTATTACGATATTCCCACGGGATCGAAACTTATGCGGGTGAAACCGCGGGGCGCAGCTAGTTGATGATATTTTTGAACCGTGTTTAAATCTTGTACAGTTTTAAAAATTTCTTTGTGTTCACAGGTAGAAGAAATCATTCAACTGCTAAGGCTACAGAAAGCTAGGAACACAGCAACAGAACGACTTTCAGGCGGCGAAAGAAAACGAATATCAATCGCTTTGGAGCTGCTCAACAATCCACCAGTTATTTTCTTGGACGAACCTACCACGTAAGTCATAACAAAACATTATGCCTTTATTTTCCAAAGGGTTGGCGGAGTTCCATTGGTCCTTTTGCCAGTTATGTTGTGCCCCGTGAAATGGGGAGCGATCTTATTGCCAACAAACGGGGACATATACAGACTAAGTGCGTTTGTCTACCGCACCCGTCACCGGGACGTCACCGTAAACGAAATGACGGAGCCGAAGTAGTTTTTATATACATTTACTAAGACCGCGTGTCCACCGCACGTCCGTCACCCGAGCGCCGACATCCCGGCCGCCGAAGTTTCAAGTAGTTCGGCGGGACCGCTAGAACTCGGCCCGAGATTTTGCCGTGCCAAATTTCCGGCAATACAAAACACGTGTGATCTTGTCCACACACTGCCGCTGCACCGGCGTCGTTCGCCCAACTTTTGTTTTGTCTTTCATAACATACTGAACTGCCGATTTCGATCGCGGTGGACAAACGATCGCCGTCACTGCCACATAATCTTGTATCTCGATGACGTCCCGCTTACGGCAACGGTGAACCGAAGGCCCTATTTTTTTTTTGAGGTTAGAAAATTACCAAATGACCCG
Source organism: Oligia fasciuncula (assembly GCA_963082905.1). Taxonomy (NCBI): domain Eukaryota; kingdom Metazoa; phylum Arthropoda; class Insecta; order Lepidoptera; family Noctuidae; genus Oligia; species Oligia fasciuncula. The sequence goes on along the minus strand of OY720395.1, from coordinate 4,459,025 downwards.
CTCCCGCTCTGGGTGGAGCGGAAGAGAGTATCAGACTCTTACTGACTAAAGCCCACCCGTGTTTCTTCCTTAGCCCTTAATGTTCCGGGCCAGCGTTAACCCCTCGGACAATCCTGCTGACCGAACAGAAGCCCTTAGGGCTGAAGAAACAATATTCTCTTTGCCCCACCCGGTGATCGAACGTAGGCTTAGAGGCCACGCTTGCGGCCACTAGACCAACGAACCAGGCGTTTTAGTTTACGTAAAACATAAAACACGTAACATCCTAGTAGAAACGCGAAGCGAAGTAATTGAGTTACTTGGCAGACTAGTAATTTTAGTTACAGCGGTAAAGTTTTCTACTTCATTCAACCTTTCTTAAACGACTCAAAGGTAAAAAAGAAAGACGGATAATTCTTGTTATTGCCATGTGAAACAAATTAGTTTGAGTCAAGAAACAATTCTCTTCTTCTTTTTGGTATTTACTACTAATAAAGGGTGCTGTTGGGGCTAAGGCGATTCTTTAGTCCATCACGGATGTTTGCTGAACATCGCGTAGACTGCTTTTACGCTACGATGCGTAAAAGATGCGCAGCCCTGGTGCGTAGACTACGTGGCAGTGCCAACAGCATCCTTAGGCTCAACTCACACCGAAAGAGCGGCGAAGCGGCGAGACCTTGAGTCGTCGGAGTGCTCGCAGCGCCGCGGGCGGCCGCGCGTCCTTTCAAGTTTCTCAAGCGATACTGTGTTTTATATTAATAAAGATAAAGCTTAAAATTATATGACACTGAAACTGCTCGCCGCTTCGCCGCTCTTTCGGTGTGAGTTGAGCCTTAGCATGATAGCTAGTCGGCTGGACTGTAGCTACATCAATCATTGCTGCGCCATTTGTCATGGAATAGCGTAGTAGTGATTGTTTGAGTTTGCTTCTTTTTTTGTTTTGTTTTAGTTTTAAATAGGTATTACTAACACCAGTCTTTAAGAACTTTGTTGCTAACAAAATGGACACTATGGTTTGACTATGCTGTCGTTATTGAATTTATAGCACTCTGTGACCTAAAACCCGCATTTAAGTCACGGTTATCTGTGACTTAAGTAGTCCATTTTTACACAGAAAAATGTGACTTAAGTGCGTGTTTAGGTCACACGTATTATAAAATAGTATACGATACGTGTGACTTAGTCTATCAATGCACGGCGTTTAGCACAAGCTAATTTCACGCCGTGCAATGATGGACTACTTAAGTCACCCGTATCGTAATGTACAGACGCCAGCACATCAAGCTACTACAATCTGTCAAATTTCTTTAATAGATTTTCAACTTTATCGCTATAAAATAAGGTTCAAAGTTGATTGGAAAAATTTACAGTTTCGGGTAGCTTGATTTGCTGGCGTGTGGACTATTAATAATCTTAAAAAAGGTGAAGGAAAACATCGTAAATAAAGAAACCGGCATGTCCTAGTACCAAAAATTCAAAGACATGTGACATCTGCCTAAAAAAGCTGTTAGACGTAATTAAATGCAAGGTTTCCGGTTTATTGATCAATTAAATGATAACATGCACGGTTAACAACATACTTATATTTCAAATGATAATAAATATAAAATAAATCAACATGTTTATGACATGGTTTAATGATCCATTTTATTAAACTAAATTCTGAGAAAAAAGATCTAAAGAGTTATAAGATTATGTACCTACTTGAAAACCTAAAATAATGAAATTAAAAGAATAGCTGTACTGATTCGAGGGGCTTGTGGCTATGAACCAACAGCCGCACGGGTCGATCGATCAGGTTAAACTATACTTTCTGCGGTTGGTCCGTGGATGGGTGACCATCTTTACATATCAAGACCCCTCCGTGACTCGAAAAGCACGTTAAGCCGGTTTCGGCTGTCAATCGTGGATCTTTGGCAGCCGTTACGGGTCGTCAGAAGCCCGAAAGTCTGTCAACCAGTCTTACCAAGGGGTATCGTAATACCCAGTAACTGAGTTGTGGAGGTCAGATAGGCAGTCGCTCCATGTAAAATACTAGTCTTCAGCTGCATTTGGTTAGACTGGGAGCCGACCCCAACATAGTTGGGAAAAGGCTAGGCAGATGATGAGCTGTACTGGTTCGACAGATGAAATTTATTAAGAAAGTATAAATATACATTGTTTAACAGTACCTTCAGTGCCTAACAAAACCATCATGTAGATATTATAATAAGAAAGCAGTCACCTCACATTGATTTTGAATGATAATGAATCACCATTCCTCCTGCGACGACGTAGTCTTCTTAACATGCGTCGCATTTCTCATTCCCGTGGCTCACGGTGTGTGCTCCATCATCTGTTCCCACTTAGCACCCTTTTCTATCACTTCGTATATTAACCTCACTATCATTTTCAGCGGACTCGATGACGTAGCTTCCTCAACATGCGTCTCCCTTCTTAAACGGGTGGCTCGTGGTGGTCGCACCGTCATCTGCTCCCTGCACACGCCATCTGCCCGTCTGTTTGCGGAGTTTGACCACGTGTATGTGGTGGCCGGTGGTCGCTGCGCCTACCAGGGAACGTCGTCTGGAGTCGTGCCCTTCCTTAATGAGCTGCAGCTGCCCTGTCCTAAGACTTACAACCCTGCAGATTTTAGTGAGTATACCTGACTTCACATTATCATTTTGAATGTCCACTGGGCCTAGCCCAAGCATCGCCATCATCATGGTGATGGTCATGCTTGATTCTGTCGAAATAGTTTATGTCAAATTCTAAAAACCTTGGAATTCGGCTGATTTTCTTGACTGCCTTACTTGATTAGTGGCATTTTTATTTCTAATGCAGACAAAATACTAAAAGGATATCCTGCGAGTCAGAAATAGCACGGTGTGATGCAAAAATAAATGATTATGACAAAGTCAAAACCGCAGATATTGTAGTTTAATAATATAACTATGAATTCTATAACAATGTACCATAAAACATAATTATGACAGAAGTATTCAGGATTATATTATTATTATCTAAGCAATTGTTAAAGTTTAATTACACTTTAATAAGAGTGTTATTGTCATAATGATCTTAGAACAGAAAAAAATTGGTTAATTAGACTAACATTATATGTCACATTGGTTAAAGGTTGTGATTATGAAGCTTCTGTTGTATATGATACGCAAGTATTCGCAGTAAAGAAGATCAAAACCTGCCTTACTTTCACTTTTAAGAACCAGTTTTGATCCACATATACGTAAGCACTGCATAACGCATATACATTGCAAATAGACTAAGATGAATATTGGATTTATTATCTTAGATCATACAAGACTGAAAAGAAATTGTAATTTGGAACTTAGACACATACTATATTAACTAGATCACAGTTTAAAAAAAATAAACTAAAAGAAAATTCTTCCTCCTAGTAATCGAAGTTTCTAGTGGCGAATATGGATCTCATGTGGAAAGAATGGTATCAGCTGTTGAAAATGGCAAGAACCAACGATGGAGAAACTACGCCATTGAAGACGTCCAAGCAGGAGAGCAGTTCGAAGAGATGGAGATAGAACAACTCAACGCTGGTGGAGTTGAGAAACATAACTATAAGCATGGATGTACTGCCTGCCAACAATTCATGGTGCTACTCAAGAGGATGCTGTTGCAGACTCTTAGAAATAAGGTAATATATTCCATTTCATACATATTATTTTTACTCTTATGCGCTCACCGAGTCGCAAAAGTTCCGCCTTGGAGTTTGCCAAAGAGCGATGGAACGCAGCATTCTGGGTGTTAAAAGACAAAATTCTGAACACCAGGCTGCGTTCCAAAACGGGCATACTGGATGTAGGAAAGAAGGCTGCCAGGCTCAAATGGGATTGGGCGGGTCACATCAGCCGTATGCACGATGACCGCTGGGCAAAAATCTCCACACAATGGGTGCCTGAAGATGGACTGTGCCGGCGACCTAGAAAGAGATGACGAGATGACTTGGACGCGCACCGCGAGGGCTGGTTCGAGGTGGCGCGGGAAAAGAGTTCCTGGAAGGATTTGGGGGAGGCCTTTGCCCAGCAGTGGGACAGCATAGGCTAGAACAAAAAAAAAATATAATTTGATCTTGAATATAATAATCGATGGTCAAGTTCAAAGATCAGAATATTTATGAAGAAGACACTCACACACATCACACACCAGTTCACACCACACACATCACACATCTCCAATCCAGATAAAAAATATGTAACTTTAAAAATATGGAAATTCATTTGTTGAGATGTATTCTGATGGACTAAAACCAGAATGAGAGTGGTAATAAGAAAATTTTCCACAATTATTTTCGACATTCCAACAAAGTCACCAGCTTTATTTTCGTAGAATGTGAATCAGCTGATGCTATGCTAATAGACCAAGTACTATACTACATGTTTTGTTTAGAATACTAAATATAGAATGCAGATACTTACCTATATACAAAGTATTACTAATATTGACTAATAACTTGTATGTGTGGTGCAAACTGTTAATATAAGTTGGTTATTAATAAATAAATAAATAAAATAAACAAATTTTCTCAGCAGCAACCAGATAATTCACCTACAAGCCCGTTACGGGAAAACAAACATTAAATTATTACCAATAAAATTATTTGTTTTTTTCAGACCTACCTCTGGCTGCGGGTCGGCTTGCACTTGTTCATTGGGTTCATCGTTGCCCTTTTGTTCAACAAGATGGGCTACGACGCATCCAAGACCATTTTCAACTTTGGTTTCTGCTACGCCTGTACCATTGCCATGCTTTACATTCCCATGATGCCCGTTTTACTTGCCTGTAAGTACAAAAATTTTATTCTCATTTTAATTTTTGGTGCTTTTTCTACTTTTGAATTGTTTTTTTTTAAATATTTTTTCGTATTGACATTTTATATCTCGTTGAGTGAATCATAATTTCTATGAAATTCAAAAATATATTCATTATTTAGATTATATAGAGCCGCGAGTTAGGTACATTTTCAGATGGATAAAAAATGCAAAAGCAAAAAACATATTTGACTTGAATAAACATGTATGTATTACATAAAATACAATCCAATCAGATTTTTTGCTTTCCACCTTGATTGACTTGAAACAGCAAGTGGCATTCATTCCGTGTATTATCACTAAATTGACATAGGAAGTGTTTAATCAAATAATAAACGATACAAATAAATATTACGAAACTTTGAAAATTAGACGTTAAAAAAAGATAAGGCTGACGACAACGCATGATCTGTTAGATGAATCATCTCGTTCTCATTTCAGTTCCAACAGAAATACAGCTTGTCAAGAGAGAGTACTTCAACCGCTGGTATGGCCTCAAGCCCTACTACGCCGCTCTGGTCATCTCAAGGACCCCCGCCACTATCTTCTTCAGCCTTATCTACCTGGTCATCACTTATCCCATGACCTCGCAGCCAATGGAGCTGGATAGGATATTCATGTTCAGTTCTACGTGTATTCTAATAGCTCTCATATCGGAATCTATGGGAACTGTCATTTCGTCTATGTTGAGTGTGGTTGTAAGTAACTTTTAAATTCTTTCAACCTTAAATATTCTCATCATCTGCCTAGCCTTTGCCCTACTATGTTATGGTCTGTTTCTGCCTTACGTATACCAGTATTCAGTTCGCTTTTTCGTTTTCATTTTGAAAGTTTTTCTATAAAAATCTGTAACGTATTATTTATCGTTTATACGTTATATACGTTATAATTGATTGTTATAATTGTGATAATTTATTATTCGTCACATGGCTATGCAACAAGGATGTGAGTTTCTGTCTTCTTTTCAAAATGTTACTTTATTATTTCCTTGGGGCCTAAAAAGGCCACTTTTGCAGAATCATAAAAGGAATTCATCAAATCATTATAAATCATAATAGACAGTTAACTGTTAAGTTAATCGTATCAAATCCCATTGGTGAAGGATTTTTCAGTTATTTTTTTTTTGTCTGTGCTTAAATACCAATCTAAATCCAATCCCAATCTCTTGCAACGAAAAAAAGCAAAATACGTTTATGATTCTGCAAAAGTGGCCTTTTTAGGCCACCTTAAGACTAAGCAATTCTAATTTTCTTTTCAGAACTCAGTCTTCATGGGCCCAGCAATGAGTGTTCCACTGATGCTTCTCGCGGTTTACGGCATCGGCAGTGGTGACGACCCTCTCCCCATTGTATGGAGACTTGCAAGGGCTTGCTCGTTCCTCCGTTATGGGATCGAGGGTCTAGTGGCCGCGATATACGGCCCGCCCAGGAATGATCTCGTATGTCCTGACCATGTTGACTACTGTGAATATAAGAACGTTGCGTAAGTTAGAAGAACTTGATTATTTTATGTTTTAATTAAAGAGTACGGTTCTACTAGCTCTTACATTTAATAAATACAATCAAGGTACAAAATGTACCTCTCCAATTTAAGCATATTTTTTATTCCCATTAATATACGTCTTGTATATTCTAGGTAAACCTGATATTTTCGTTACGTGTACTGATGAATTATCTCTACTTTCCAGCTACTTCGTGAAACTTATGGGAATGTCTGGTGTGTCCTTCTGGGTTGACTTCAGCGTGCTTGTCTTCATCCTGCTCGCTATGAATCTCACCGGCTACTACCTTCTTCGGCAACGTCTCTCTCCAAACTATGCGTTTAGAGCTATTAAGGTTATCGGAATCTTTATTAAAACCAAGATGAGTTCTTACTCGTAGTAAGTCTTGGAACTTCATAAGATTTTGTAGTTTCATCGTGCAATTTGGGCCCTATTCCAAAAACTACTATGTATATACGAAAATACCCAATAGAAATAGAATATACTATTATAATTTTATATGATTTTTTACGTCTTGTAGAAGTATGAACATTTTTATATCATAGCAATCAGTGTTGCCAGATAAACGTGTTGCCAATTTTTTTAAGAGCTTAATGCTCATTACATTCATAGAATGTGAAGGTTAAACCACTGTGATAGCATGATATAGGTTTGAAGTGGTTCCTATTTACCCGACTACGGCGAAGCCAAAAGGAGGGAAATTCTTCTGGTGCATTTGTAAAAAAATGGTTTAGGTGTAAAACTTTATTGATGTATTTAAAAAAATGTGAATGGATATAAGAAACTTAAAAATCGGTTACTAGGTACCATTTAAAATGTCTAATTTGAACCAAAGGAAGTAAAGGAATTCCTAGTGTGATAGATCTTTCGTAGGTTTTTACTTTATGATAATTAAAAATTTGATAGTTTTTAGAACCACAATAATAATAAGAACAATGCTTATTACAGATGATAGTGAGTGAAGGTAATGAGGATATTTTTAAGACTGATTGTACATGAACACCGTCTTCTTTTACTTGAAATAATTATATAATAAAATAACGCATAATGCATGTGTTTGTTAGTTTTTTGTGTCTCCCAAATCAATTTTTATGGATATTTACTTAAGTTATTTCACTAACATGAAAAACATCACTTAAATAGTACATTACGATACGTGTGACTTAAGTAGTACTAATGCACGGCGTTTAGCGAAGGACTACATAAGTCACACGTATCGTATACACTTTTCTAGCTCGAGTGACCTAAACCCGCATTTAAGTCACGCTTTTCTGTATAAAAATGGACTCCTTAAGTCACAGAAAAGCGTGACTTAAATGCGGGTTTAGGTCACACAGTGCTATAAATAAAATATTTACCAATGACGTGAATAACCTTGAAACAAGAAAAAAAGTCTCAGAAGTTCATTGAATGAAATGTACAAGGATTTTTCATTGAGCCGAATACCAGTGACCTTAATATTGTTTTAAAAAACTCCTTATAAGTAAGGAGTTCCTTTTATGGAACAATCTAAGTTAGTCACAAATCATGGGTATCTAACTTTTTATTTTATTTACGTTTTTTTTTTATATGTTGCATAACCACCTTGTAACATGTTCGCCTACACCTTTTTCTGAACATACGGTCTATTTACGACGAATATCTTGTTTCTAACTACACTTTGCAACTTTGGACATCATCTGTTTTGGTACAAATGTAAAAGTGCAAAAGCTTCTAAACATTTTTTATTCTGATACCGAAACTGTAGGGCCATTGGCCCTGGTTTTATTTAACTTGATAAAAGTCTTATTCGCCTTTTCATACATTTTGTAGGTACGAGTGTGTAGTGAATTAACAAATAAACAAATGAAATACATTGCCAGTGGGGTGGCCAGTGCCAGTGTATGTGTGTGTGTGTTGAGAACATTCACTGGTGTGATTAAAGAACCTAAACTTTCATTGGAACGTGGAATTCCCTTTTCCCGACTTCAAAAAAGGAGGAGGTTTCTCAATTCGACCGTATATATTTTTTCAATTCATCGCAAATCTCTAAAAAACTAGACGTTCTAGGTCAAAAATAATTAAATTTACATCTCCCGACGCGACATATATGGAGTTTACAGTAATCATGGTAATCTAATGTTCGTTCGAACAAGTTTTGCAAATCAGTATGTTACATAGTGCAGGTAGAGCTTGGGCGTCGTAAATAGGTATTTTCGGCAAAACTATGCAATCATCTTAAAATGGATAGCTGTACCTATGACATCTCATTTTGCGTCTCGTATTTCACATAATTATGTGTGTATTTTATGGAATGTTGTTGGCGTATTTGTTTCAAGTGGATAACCCAGCTTAATAAATATTGTCCTTGAAATCAAATTTTTTGTTAATATGGAATATGATGAAGGCGTTTTGTCTGAACGTGGTGTTATCATAGATATCCGTGGGTGTCATATATGATTTTAAACCTAATACTTATTGATAAGTAGGTGTACCTAAATAATTTATATTTTGAAAATTATCTCTTCAAATATTCTTAATTATCTGTATTTTAATTAAGTAAAATACTCTGTCGGTGTAAATTATTTTCTTAATTAATTAAGTGTGGGTTTGGTTTGAGCCATCAAATGTAAAAATAAAACCATTTCAGTTCTTCAAACGTATTTTTATTTACCAAATGGATTTCTCACTAAAATAAAATCACGCATTTGTTTATTAATGAACAAAAAATCGTCTCAACAAAATCTGACTAGGGCAGTCAATTTGCCACTTAACAAAAATAATAATTTCAATAAAGTTTAGAACTTTTGTATTACTTCCTACTTATTGTGCTCTAGGTGCTATCGTGCACTTGATGTAGTATATAAATCGAATATTTTTGATTCTACAGTCATAAGTTATATTTTTGTCATAAGTACAAAGTATGATATATCAATATATTTACATAAATCGTGTTTGAACTATGTTAGTATTACTTAGGAATGTTCGTATATAATATTGTATTATATGCAATTTCTTGTTAATGTGCATTTTTTTCCCCTATATTTGTCTACATTGAATATAGCTAGAGAAAGCTGCCATATTTCTAAAAAATACTTCTATAATATTGCTATGAACAATTCATTCTTTAGCTAACGTTTAAAAACTCCGCACAACAAATAGATTCAGGTATAAGGTTATTATCAAGTAGCAATAACTAAAATAATATGAAAAAGAAGAAATTTTTAACTGTAGAGATTCCATTATTACTACTAAATGAATCTTTTTGATCAGAATAAGCCTTAATCAAGTTTGAAATGTTTTAACTCCCATAAATTGTTTCTAAAGACGATGTTATAGTTCATTCATAATAATAGGTCATTTATTTTTATAGTAACTATGATATTGTCTTTTCCTACAAAATTCGTTTATGATTTCAGTTTCAGATGAATATTGAGCATACACATTATATAATATAATTATAATATTATCATTGTAATTGGAATATTTTTCGTGGAAGTTATCCATATCATGGCAGTTTTTATTGATAATCTATTGTTGATGAGTTCTTATGTACAGTTTGGTAACCATTCGATAAAACATTCACTCATCTCTGACACTTTGGTTGGTCATACACTGATATCGTTTTACAACAATTATAAAAGAACAGATAGAAAAATACAAAAGTACACAAGTATTTACAATAAATTAATACTTCTTCGAGAAATTAAAGTAACAAATGTAAATAAAAATATCTAACTTAACATAACGAGTATTAAACAATTAACTTACTTTACAGATACGAGATTGTAAACGTTTTTAGGCCTTGACTTGTCAAAAAAATAAAAATTATTTGATGAAATGGAGATTTTGGAAGAATTATCTGTTCAAGACGTATTTTATGATTGTCTATAAACAAATCTTTGAGCATCTTAAATGAAACTATTATATCAAACTTACAATAAAAACTTAAATTAAAAACTGTGATCATAGCTTGTACTGTAAGGCGTAAACTTTATATTCTTATTAAATAATAATTGTGATGTGATGTAAAAAATTAAATGATGACACAATGATTTTTAATGAAACATTCGATCATTTGAGATTGCTTAGACAGACCATAAAATAACTAAAATTACAAACGATTGCCAAATTATCAATAATTTGTCAATTCAAAATTCAGATAATATTTTGACAGAAGTTGTTTCGTTAGAAATCGTTCGTTTCTAGTTTAGTGACGCCTAATTTTTATTGAGCACTGAAGTTTGTTTTTGCTAAATCAAAAGAATCTAAAATAAACAGACTAATTTCGAACATTTCTTGATAGGTAGGTACTTACAATTATTATAATAAACGGTGCAAGTTCCAACACCAATCAATTTCGATCTGTAATAAATTCCTAAATGTTATTCTTTACAAATATTATCCACATTCCACATTCCCGGCACTTATAGTGAATTAACTATAGTAATGGTAACAACTTTATACTAAGGTTTTAATTACTGAATATAATATTAATGAATATACACACACAAACATAAATAAATACGTAATTTACACATACTAATTCATTATATTGCGACGTTATCGAAACAGTATGAAAAAAATAATAATATTACATTAAAATGAAAAGTAAAAGAAACGTGTCTTTAAAAGATACAAAAAAATGGAATGTTAAAATTGTTAACCTTAAAATAATATTTACAAATAGTAAATTAATTTGGCACCTTCTACGTGTAAGAGGAAGATTATGGTGCCTTAACTCTAAAGGTACTGACATTATAAGTACCGAAGCTAATATGTGATGTAAAGCGAAGTGTTATAAGTCTTATTTGTGACTATATCCCTGATAATGTTTAGATCACTATCGTAATTCCCTAAGAGAACCTTTACTTCTACTCCTTCTGCTTGGATATCTTTAGATGTTCTTCACGTTCGTTCTTCTTTTTCTAATTTGTTCCCGGTTACAGATTTTACTGTATTTGTTACATCAGCAAGTATAATTTTAAAACTAAGTTATTATCTTTAAACATAAATTTTGTAATGTTTTAGTTTTTAACCGGGAATAAATTATTGTTACTAATATTCCATTTTTATATCAAGTAGGAATAACGCCAGACATTTCAAATGCAGAAGAAACATATAATTTCTTCCTCCCCGTTTTCTTGTCTTATCTGTAAGCATCACTCTTCCTGACAGAAAAGCTCATGTCTATATTACTCAAGCATTTTTTCTGGCACCTTAGAAAGTGAATTGTTGGCTTGCTTTCTCTTCATCGCACTGTTCCATGTAGAGGGCTGGTCGTTCTGTATCGAGACATGCGCCAAGCTTGGCATGTCTGATCAAGGGTCCTTGGCGTCGCCAGAGCTGGGCATCGTCTGCAGGGTCGCAGGCGGCCAGGACTGCAGTCACTCGGTCTTCTGATGAGAGGGAGAGGCAGAGGCGGTGGTGACGGATGAGACCGTTGTCGAAGCGCCACTCTTGGTTGCCACCTGTATAGTGGCAGGGATACATACCTGGAAAATAATGTTTGTTTTTAAGTCTTAGATTTTCTTATGGCGACAATAATCATTTTCAAGATGGAGCTCGTATCAATCTTCTCAGATTAAATGGCATAGGAAAGGCTCTCGCAAAAAAAATGGAGGTTGCACACGTAAATTCTGAGGTCAATAAATACGAACGGGTCTTACCTAAAGTGCCATCAACAAGATGACCCATGGTATCTAGACACCTGACTCCTTGCTTGATAACGTGCGAGACATCAGTCATGGCTGGTACTTGCAGCTCAGGGTACACGTGCTCCAGGTACCAGCGGAATGGCTTGCAGTGCAGCTTCTGACGGAGGTTCACGCGTTCTGATATGCTGAAGAAGAACAGGGAAATATTGTTTGAAAATCTAGCTTTCATCAAAAACATTGTACTTTGATTCAGTAGTTACAGAATTTTTTGATAAACAGTGTCTGTAAAGACATGAATTAATAATTCCTAGCCGTAGATAACGTAGGTACGTGAGTGTTTAAGAATAAGTTGGCATAATGTCATCATCATCATTTCAGCCGAAAGACATCCACTGCTGGATATAGGCCACCTCCAAGCACCTCCACTTCGACGGATTCTGTGCTTCTCGCATCCAACGGGTTCCTGCAGCCTTCACAAAGTCGTTGATCTACCTTCCAACGCTACGACTTCCGGTACGCGGTCGTCACTCCAGAACCTTCGGCCCCATCGGCACCATCGGCCATCTGTTCTGCGAGCAATGTGCCCTGCCCACTGCGACTTAAGTTTGGCCTTCTATGTCGGTTACCTTGGGTTCTCTTGCGGATCTCCTCATTTCTGATTCGATCACACAGGGAAACTCCAAGCATAGCCATCTCCATTGCCCTTTGGGTGACTTTGAGCCTTCTAATAAGGCCAATTGTGAGCAACCACGTTTCAGGGGCATATGTCAGCACTGGCAACACGCACTGGTCAAAGATATTCGTCTTGAGACACTGCGGTATGTGGGACGAGCATAATGTAGCATTAGCATAATCAGCCTACAACGTTCTCATTGCTAGGGCATAGGCCTCCTTTCTGAGAGAGGCAGCATATGCAGATATATATGCAAAAAAGAAAATTCCATGTCAAAATTAGAACTAAATAAGTTTCAACTTACTCTCCAAAATCAACTTGCTTAGCCAACGGCTGGGACCTATAGTACAGTTCCTTGTAATCGTCCATCCATACTTCGGCAGCTCTCCTGGTGTTTCTTGCAAACACCGCACCGGATCCACCGGGGAAGGTGTAGGGGTGACGCTTCCTGAAGACGTGACCCACTCGGGAGCAGGGCACTATTTCCAATGAACCGCCGCATTGCCATACCCTGGAATTTCAGAATTTAAAAGTAAGTTTTATGATAAGTACATTATATTCTACATTACAATAGCAATGCCAATGATCGATACCCGTATCATCATCATCATTTCAGCCGAAAGACGTCCACTGCTGGACATAAGCCTGGGATCAAGCAACTCCAATTCGACCGGTTCTGTGCTTCTCGCATCCAACGGGTTCCTGCGGCCTTCATAAGGTCGTCGGACCACCTTGTGGGAGGCCTTCCAACGTTACGTCTTCCGGTACGATACCCGTATAAAGGCTCATATATATGTCTGTGTTGTTTACTAGTGCAACTACAGTCAATTTTAGCTGTGATGCATTATTTGGTTAGTTTTTTTTCATCGGTATCGGTTTTCAAAATTCACTGGGATTTTCAATATCCAAAAACCTTGAAGCTATGAGAACCGTCTTGCGTGAGTCGTTCATTTTATAAGTTCATTCAACTTAAACAAAACTGTGTGAGAATTCCGCTTACCTAAACGAGATCTCCAGATTCTCTCCTCCCCAGACGTCCATCCTCATGTCGTACTTGCCGAGCTTGGTGAAGTACTTGCGGTCCATACTGAACAACCCACCAGCAATCATGGGAGTTCTGATGACCTGGGTTGGATCGCTGAGGCGGGCGCTACGCTCGGCGTGGGCTAGGTACTCCCACTGTAAAGTGATGAAGAAGAATGAATTTCAATTATAGTATAACTAGAAATCTGACACAGTAGCTAGCATGGTAACTGTATTTAGCTTGATCTTGCAAATATTGTAATGCTTAGAAAGTGTCAACGAACTTGAAATATATCCACGAAATTGGTAAGAAAAAAAAAGAAAGAAAAAGAGTCAGTTCCTATGGGTTTCCTCCCAAAAGGCTGATGAGATCGTGCCAACCAACACCGTGGTGCGTATTAACAAAGGACTACTATGTGCAGCTTTGACCTATATTCGGCACAGTCATAAATATAAAATATACTTAGTTATTTTTAGTGCGTGTTAGATGAACACACGGTAAGATATTGAAGATTTCATCAGACTCATACTAGAAATTACTCCTAAAGTCTAATCTGCCCACATATCCGGCACTTCACCTTCTACAGCTAGTAAGCGATAGTTGGTCAGTGAGCGGTTACCTTGAACACCAGGTTCCAATCGAAGCCGCCGCGCAAGTCCGCTGACGCGCCGATGTACTGAAATGTGTCCATACTGATCACGTCTATGACTGGACACACCACGCGCGTTGGGTCCTGTGGCCGAAAGAAATCACATTGTTATTTAACAGAAAAAAAAAAAAACGAATCCATCCTGTAAATGAAATGGATAGGAATGAAAAACAATATTTTTTATTAACATTTTCTTTGATCAATATTCCGTCAGACCATCTGGGGGTTTTTTTTTGTGAATGGCTTCTCGCAGGTTAACCTTGGAGGTCGTTGACTGCCTAATCGGGCTAACCTGTGGATGCCTTATATACAAGGTCTCCGGCCAGGGCAAAAAAAAAAAATGACTACACGCTAAGGGCACCCGCTGTGGGGTATGGACATCGGCTTAGGGCATCGTATGGGTACACCTTTCCGTGCGATATTCCGGAATTAAATTTTCCGGGTTCGTCCTTAAAAACATAGCATACCAACGTTCAAATCATCGTATTCACGTACATCTACTATCTAAAGCGATGCTATTTATGATCTTCATGTCATGGCTGAATTCATAATCGTTTCTTAAGGTATTAGCATAGAGCATTTAACGTCGAAATAATTCTACTAGTTTAGTAACTACCATGGAATTTTATTACATGCTGAGAGGACGACTACGTATTACAATTTAGTTAATAAATTCTCCTGCTATATTAGCAAATCCTTATTGACGCAGGGGTTTATTTATAAACGTTGTTTAAATTGACGTTGCAACGTCTCTGAACTTTACGCAACGTTTATAAGTATATAAATGTATATCTTCTTCTTTACAGCTAAAGCACTAGGAAGGGGTGAAGGTCGGGCGATTTGGGGGATTGTCTTATGTAATCTTGAAAAGTGCTGATTATCAGCCTAATTTGGATAAATGAGTTTTGATTTTGATAAATCAATTGGCAAAACTGTGTTGCCAGGAAATCGTAAATTATAGTCATTATAGTTGGATGCGAAAAGCCCAGAACCGATCGAAGTGGAGGTGCTTGGGGGAGGCCTATGTCCAGCAGTCTTTCGGCTGAAATGATGATGATGAGGCCTCTAATCGTGAAATACTTATACCGAAAAATACTTACATATACGATACTTAATATGCTGAAGCCTGAGCCATTCGAAGTAATAAAGGTGATGACTAAAGCGCCAAAGGTCACTACAATTTCAAGTAATAAATTCCAATAAGACGACATGCAACTTTTAACCACAAATCGAAATTGATTGCTGAAAGTGTGGTCACATTGAGTACCTAGTGTGGTTTTGTGAAGAAACAGTCCGTTTATACTGCAACCATTTTATTACCTAGGGGAAGTCCGGGCATAGTGGATAGGCCAGGCAAAGTGAATACGCTTTATTTCTCGCCAAGAACGTATCGGACCACGCACGCCTCGCGCCATTACACTCTCCCACCCGTCCTCATTCTCGGGCAAACAAAACTAGCGGAAGGTCTTGGCGCGTTCGAGGGAAAAATCGAAAAAACCAAATATTGAAGTTTTCTTATTACTTTTCGAGGTAAGTAATACTTTAATAACTCATATAAAAGTTAACCATATTGTTTTGTCCGATTATGTCTTCAAAGTGCATATTTTCAAGTATAAATTCTGAGAGTTTTGTTACTTTGTTGTCACTTCATTTGGTTTTAGGTTAGGTTGAATGAAATGAATCGGTGTAAGGCAAAGTGATCACGGGCAAAGTGAATACGGTATTCTCTTTGCCGTTAGCTTACAAGCCATTCAGTTTTTTTTTATTTGTTTTAGATGGTATATAAATACAACAGGAAGACAAATCAAGCCCAATGGAGTGAGCATATTGCAATTCTGGCATTCCCGTGAAAACGACCGCAAAAAAATATGATCTTCCTTACGCCACTCTTTATAGGCATTGGAGAAAATGTAGTTCGACTGCTCAGCTTGGTCGTTTTCGTAAAGTTTTCAACGATGAACAAGAAGGAGACTATAATTAGCTTATTTCTTTGTGATACCTTCACTGATTAGTTTAAAACTAGGCTAAGTATTTGTGTTCACTTTGCCCTATCGTCCTATCCACTTTACCCGACCTATTGGGGCAAAGTGGATACCCGACATGTTGCAATATTATTGACAATTAAAATTAAAGAACTGCTATTAAGCATTTTTTGTTGATTATATTAAAAACTTTAATAAATGTTGATTCTCATTGAACCTTTGTTTTATTTCTGTGCCTATTGGTTATCTTCTTAGAGCCCATCAAACGTTAAGGTGTCCACTTTGCCCGGACTTCCCCTATCCATTATATTTTCTATGATAAAGAACATGACTATATACTAATAGGGATCTTTAACATTAATGCCCGTTTTCACAAACGATAGGGGTCATCTAAACGAATGCCTCAATAAAGCACGCCGTTGGATTTTCAACTTTCGGCGCTAAGTTGAGCGATAAAAATCCAACAACAGTCTGTTCTTACAGCCTAATTGCGTAACAGAGTCACAATCACAATCCCTGTTTAAATCTTAATCCCTAAACAGATCCGAGACTAATTAATTGACAGACTGACGGGAAAAGCAAAGCTTTAAGGTGAAAGCGAAAAGTCATCAACACAACTCTCTAAGACCATGTAATCCCCAAGAATGACTATTTCATGAAATCTTGACATTTGGGGATTATACTAACTTCACAAGTTGTATTACTGATTGTAATGATTGTAATTCTCTAAATACATATTTGTTACGACCGCGAATCATACTTATTTTAATCAACGTACAACTTAATACTGACCAGCAAATTGCAAAAAACGTAAGGAAATTTGAATTTCGCGGGCCACCTTAGCGCTTCCCCCTTAACTGAAGGAAGAAACACAAGATTCCCTCTCCATCACCCATCTTCTACTCAACTTGGAGGAGGGATGAACGAAGAAATGATTGTGTTCACCTAAAGTTTGTATGATCCCAAAAGTATTTTCATTAGATTTCGGCGACAAAAGGCAGTTATTACAAACATGAACTAGAAATATTCTAGATTTTTATATTACCCTGACCCAATATACGTGCGGTTGTAACAGTTCCCTTTCAGGCTAAGAGATTGATCATAGTTTAAGGCCGAGTTGTAACATTCACTTTTAACTGAAGATGGTTAAGTTTGTAAAGCTTTAAAGGTTAGTTAATTTACGAAAATGCTTTTTTGTAATAAGTAGGTACTTAGTAACTTGAAAATTATTAACACTTAATTTTAAAAGGTCAACAGTAACGAAGAACAAAAAAAAAAAACGAGCCGAAGTCTTACAAAAATTTAAAAATAAATACAATCATTATGTAAAATAAACAAGATACTGAAGCCTTGAAACCCTTTTGAAAGTCAAGTAAGTACAGTCTGTTTCAATCTTAATTATTTAGCAAAATATTTAGTTTAAATCAGAACAGAAGTTAATAGAACAGAATATTAACGCTTAGCTATTAAATACAATGCGTAACATAATGAACGCAAGACCTCATACACCCCAATTAGAGTTTTGAGTTAAAAGCATAATATAATGATCAAAACAATTTTTTTTTAAAGCTAACTATTTTTATTAAGTAAATTGTGTTGACCCTATCATATCTTTATGCATTCAAAATTGAGTTTTATTGCCTTGGCATAAGATTTAATTTTCTTTGGCTCAATCGGCGATCAGTATGGCAAAATACATAATTTAAAAAAAAATACCTGTCTTAAATGTTACCGAAATTGATTCAGTAATCAATTATGAACGAACTACTTTCAGGACTTGCGTTTATTCTGTTACATGTTGTATATGAAATGCCGAATTGTCACAAAATTATTCAATACATTGTATTGAATAATTTTGTGACAATTAACAATTTAGATGATGTTTTTATGTAGCAGTGTTTTTACCGATAGTCGTACTTAACCATTCGGTAAACATTTTGTAAAAACAAACAAATGTAAATCCCAAGAAATGTTACAGCCTCCTTTAATCCATTCCCCAAACTGCGTAGATACTCGAAGATTGAAATAAACTCTTATTTCACCAACAGATGTCGGTTGCGACCATAGTTGCGACTTGCGACATAACTTCTGACTTTGTTCAATACATAATACTCGTAATATGAGTAGGTGCTTTGGTCAATTGTGGCCCGCGTCGGCACGGATAAGGGCCGTGGTCTTTTATTTCAATGCCAAGTATACTGCCAAGGTTGCGTTGTGCACTTGAAGTTATTATGTAACGAAACCTGAAGACCAATTCCGTAATTAAAAACGTACAACATCTAGTGGCAATCTCATCTCAGCGGCAATCATTGTAATTTTTTTTTTAAATTTAGGGTAATTAGAAGTATTTTTGACAGATTGAAACTGAAATCAGAGGGGCAATTCTCGTAATTTTAATAACCGGAGCAAATACCGGAGCAAAGTGTTATAGTTATGTCTGTGTATATGCCCACGGAGTGCACAGATAACTTACCGCAATTTACGGAGTGCCTTAGTGTAATTAACTCGTTAATAGAAGATTGCGAAGACGAAAGTGCATTTGTGATGGGTGACTTTAACGCAAATATCGCTAGTTTGTTCGGTAAGGATCTGATAAGGTACTGTGACGATCAAAATTGGATTTGTGCGGACATTAAATTCCTGGGTGAGTCTTCAAAAACTTTTACTTTTCTAAGTGAAGCACACGGCACTACCAGTTGGCTGGATCATTGTGTTGTCACGTCGTCCGGGTGGGACGCAATTCGTAGTGTGTACGTTTTAAATGACGTGAACTGGTCGGACCATTATCCACTCGTAGTAGAATGCGATCTAAGTGTCACTAGGCGTAAAACATGTGTAAAAGATGCGCCTATGAATAGATTAAGCCTTAAAACATGTGTATAACGTTCACAGTCTTGCTTCCCATAGGAAGCAAGGTATAATGTTTGGTGGTAAAATTAGCTGTCACTTACGTAATTATACAATGACAAGTAGTCTAAATATGACATCTACTTACAATAACAATAGACATTTTGTCGGTTCAACTATGTGTAACCACTTGTGCTGTAAATCTGTCTTCGCATAACATGAATAACATTTCCACATCAAATAAATCCAATCCCTTACCTACTTATGTAAAACTCTCAGAACCTTTAGAAGAAGGTTGTGATATTTCGACGCAAATAAGTTACAGGTAAACTGAAATGGAGAACTATTACTATATTAGTACTCGTATTACGCTGACTGACTGGTATCTTAAATATGTAATACGGAATATCTAAACGAACAACAATTTAAAATCATCATCATAATCCTCGTTCTCTTATATGATTTTATCAAGGCCAGAACTTAAGCCCGCATCACGCGCGTGTCATACTGGTGTGACACGTGAAGCTGAGTTGCTTAATTCCATCACGGAACTTTCTGAGCGTAACTTATTACTTTATCTGACAGCCACTGAATTACTCCAATCTTTAGATCATTTAACAAAATATGTTCGAACTCAACGAGAAGACCGGCCGGCATCAAAACCGCGCGCGCGGTAAAAAAAAACACAAAAATATCGTGAAATATGACTGCTAGTGATACAGTGTGGTGATCTCCTGGCTCCCAGCATCCCGTGAGTACCTGACCTCTTTCAATTTACATGCTTTAGCCTGTTTCTGAGTAGGAAACTTCAAAAGCGTACTTGCAGGCTATACGCAGATATTAATTCATACTTGTGGTGTTGTGACCTCGTGTACTTTCTCTGCTCCATCAGCAGCCATCTCAGTGTTCACTTCTTTTCCAGCCAAATCATCACTCTCACAATCTATCCATCTTTTCTTTCAATGTCTATGATATAACCTGAAGCCACTTAGGTGACCAAGAATGGGGTATGTTGAAACAAATGCTCAAGGAATGACAATACAATGCACTAATTGCTAAACTCCTGCAAATTCCACGGCAATCGTCTCAGTGATTTCACAAGGTGTTACATGAAAATGAATTAGTGAAGATGTAAGTTATTAAAATATATTAACGAGTAGGCTGTAAAGCGTGGCGTAAGATTCCAATCCAGGTAGTACCCATTTATGAAGCAGTTGTCTAAAGTGAAGGTACGTTGCTAATCCATGTGATGTGTGGTAAGTCTGGCGATTGAATATTAGCGCTATGTGGTTGGAGTGTGAACATGGTGAATGGCTTGTTACATCATCACCAGTAAGTTGATTTCAGCACGTGAATCCAGACAGGGTAGAAACTTTTCGTTTGATAGAAAAAAAATCTGCTGTTTCGTAGAAAATTCATCGACGCGTGCCACGCGGACACGCGGTCAAAATGTATGGACGAGCAATTTTTTTTTAAACCGACGACCAATTTTACCGTACGTTCAGAATAATTTCCTGAATCATGTAACAGGGTGCGAGTCAATTTCCCTGTCACCCAGTATGGCAGATGTTTTTATTAAAATTCTGATCCATTTTAAAATGTATCTAATTGTGACGCCTATTTGCATGTGGGATGATTGTGAAGTTACTAAGAAATAATTTGTGTCAGTTCGATGCCCATACATACCTACTTTAACACAACGAATATCAACATAGGCAAGTAAACTGTGTCTTTGCGACACAATTTACGTCATCAAATTGTAGTTAGCCATTGTCTGATTTCTCGTATCTTTACCAATTATCAAAGCGTACAAAAGCGTTCATGATTTCAAAGGGAAATTGACTTTAGTATCTTCCAACTACCTACTAGATATCCTATACTAGCCTCCTTACTAATAAACGTATTATATCAGATGAATAGTTACACACCGATTTCTCTCTTTCAGTCGTCTGTAATTTGACTTTCGAAAGAAGAAGTCAAAGCTTTGTATAATACAGACACTATGCAACGTTTATTAGTAAGAGGGTAGACATATAATATTCCAATATTATAAACAATTTATAAGCTAATAATTGCACATAGAAACTGGTCCTATATTTCTATATCTCGTTGCGATAAAAGTCTAAATAACTCATTCAACTAAATCAAAATGGCGGTGCGTTACTAATACGACTAGTTGCGTAGGAGCAGGTATGCAAGCACAATGTAGTCTACTGAGCCGGGAGCGACCGAGGGTGAAGGGATCCCGATGATCTGTTGCACAACATGGTATACTATCTTCCGTTCACTACGCTTGAGCAACTGGGGCGACGCAAGGTGAAAGAGGTAACGGATTTAAACAAATTCTGTTAAATTATTTTATTTCTGTAAGGTTTTGTACAAACACTACGCGTCAATCATATTTTATAACTAGATAAGGTGATGATAAAATTCAAACGTTTACCAACTCTGTAGAAATCTTACCGTGATGTAAAGTGAGCTGTCATTCCATAAGGTGCTCGGGATTGACACTATTGACAGCTCAGTTCAAGCTCACTTCACCTAAGTTTTCAAGGTGATTTTTACAGAATAGACTCGAAGATGAAGATGCCTCCTGATGTTCCTGAAGATGTTTTCGTGATGAGAGAGAAAGCCCGTGTGTGTGTGTTCGGAAGTGGTTTGTATTTATCAGTATAGTAAGAAGGCAAGGCATCTATGCATATTGATCAGAGGCAATAAGTTAAGAAAGTGCGAATTACTACTTTTATAATTTATAACTAATAGGATATAAGTTTGTTACATCGGCCAACCTCAGTATTTGTTACTTACTATTAATTAATTATCGATCTTATTACCTCAACAGTTTCTTCTTTACCTACATAACTATTCTGTTTGTTAAATTGCTTTGAACTCTTTGAGCCTTGAATCCTACGTTATCACGTTTCGTCGTTTATACGTTTGCCGATTAAGTCTCCACTCAAGAACACGTCTACCTCAACGGTTATCGTTTCTACGGCTAATATGGCCGAACCATTGCCAACACTACTTAGCTACAAATTTACTGTTTTTAAATCAGTAGGTATTGCTCCACCAACCCGCACTGGGACCGCGTGGTGGATTGCGGCCCACACCCTCTCACCGAGAGGAGGCCTGTGTCCCAGCAGTGGGAACATTAAAGGTTGATTATGCTTATGCTAATCGGAACTGAAACTGAATTTTTAAGATCCTTCTATTAACTCATGACTTGGACCACACAATCACTGCATCGGTATCTGTAACATTACGTGAAGCAACTTACTTTCCAACGTTACACATTTACCAACGGCCTCCATGTTGGTTTTATCTTATTTATTACTGACACTTTTCAATAGGGTTGTGTGATTAATGATTCCAGTAGTCATTTGTTTTAAAGATCCATGACAAATGATGGCGCGTGCCTGTATGGTCACGTTTCGGAGAAAGTATTGTGATTGTCATTTGTCTATGTCAGAAAATGTTGTTGTAGAGAAAAAGGTAATGTTTTGGGACAGTCTTTAATATTAAAATATTTTTTATACTATGCATGCTCGGAAAGTAGTTTATTACTTTTTAAAAATAAGGCGGAAAGTACGTCATTACTGTTGTACAAATTAGCTGGTCGAAAAAGGTTATGAAAGTCCATTGTCGACGTGCTGTGCTTTTTTTATTTAGGGCAATCCTAATTAAAAATCAAAATATTTTATTTCACTTTATCGTGCATGGGCACATAAGAAACATCATATAATTAAATATAGGATAATGCCAAAAGACAAAAAAAATATCAATAAAGCGCAAAACGATACTGGCCACATTACCACATATGTTTGCTGATCATTCAAACCAATATTTATCTCCATAGCAAAAGTTTATAATGAGTTCTATTAACTGCTCAATATAAACTTCACTTAAAAAAAAATCTTTTATTTCCCTCGTAGGTATAGTTATACAGCACGTGTATGATTCGAACTATTGTTTCTTAAACTCTTGACATGATAGGTACTTCTCTATTATTTCTTTAATCATTAAATTGTCCTATTAGTCATTCGAAATCGGTCGGTTCGGTAATCTCAGTTCTTTTGAACCATTAAATCAGATCTTATCTTTCTTAAAAAAGCGAATCTCATTTTATTGCAAGATGCCACAAAAACTTGATAGACTTTAAGACAATGAACAAGATTGCAAACGATTTCAGTCTTGCAGCTACATCATTTATAGCAGTATTTACCAGATTTGCAGTGTAATAAATAAGTAACTATTACGATCATTGATGACCATTTTAAAACATTATTGGCACCGTTTTAGCAATACCACTACCAAGTTACGACATGTCTTGTAATTCACATTCACTTGGGATGTCCAATAGCCCCAATAGGCTATACGGAATGGCCTCATTACTCTCTAATCGTTCCGTTATAGCCTTATAGCCTAGTCTGGCGCGGTTTAGTGTTACCTAATAGCCGTGATACGCAGTATTATAAAAATTCAATTCAATTACTCTAACGTACAGACATAGTGTAACCGCAGTTGCTATTAGTATTAGGGTGTAACCGCTTAAATGTTATTAATTTGATCACAATAAATGTTTCGTAAATATACAAATTGTTCAATTAACAACAGGAAGAGCTCTAACTATAATAATATTATAAAGGTAAAGTAGGTAAAGTTTGTGAGTTTATATTACTAGTTCTATGTACCATAGAGCTACCATTTACCGGGTATTATGTCTTTCATTGACTTGAATGTCTAATAGTATGTCATGCTCACACAAATGTCTCGGACGGTGGCATGTGTATTGGATCATTTAGCTCCCTTCAAAATGGTTGAGCTGAATGGTGCTGATCTGTGCGTAATGTTCGTAAACGGGCGCCGTCAGTTGGGGCTGGTCATCACTTAGTTGCCTCGGCTTATTTTTAATTATTTTATTTTTGGATTGTTGTTCTGTTACTATTTGCTGTACTCTGGACGCTTTTAACGCGTACGTATTTTTTTACATCGTTCTCACATACCTATATTATAAATTCAACATTATTGATGCAACTAATATTTTTGTAAAAATATAATTTAAAAGAGTGTCCATGGAGTTTCTTGCCCGTTCTTCTCCATAGGTACGCTTTGGAATGGGCAACTAGCTTTGTATTTTCTGACAGACCGACTTCTTGACAATTCAAAACTGCCTGTAAATGGTTTAATTTAAATAAATGCTTTGAGTTTGATAGTTTATTGCGTTCAAACAAATAAATTCTTCAGGATTTGTGCATTTGTGTTATTTGTATTTGTATTTGTATTATTATATCTTCGGAACACTGATCCGATAACGATTCTTTCACTAACGAGAAGCTACAGTACCTATTGCCAAATTAATATCATTCATATTAGTTGTGCTCAAATAAATTGCGATAGGAGCAGGCGGACGATGATCTACTGAAGAAACGATATTGAAATAATATTAGGTACTTAACACGGATAACTAACATCAACTTAATGAACCACTTACGACTCATTATGAATGTTAGAGAGTAGGTAAGGAACGCTGAATTGATAAGCTTAGGCTTAGTAGAAGCCGACTTTGTATGTCGTGCAAATATAAAAGCAGAAAATAATTATGGAGATTACCTAATTGAGCCGATGACGGTCAACCAGTAGTTTTATGGTGATGAGGAAAGGGGACTGGAAAACCGCAACAATATGAAATACTGGCCAAGTGCGGGTCGGACTCGCACACGAAGGGTTCCGTACCACAAGGCAAAAACGCTGAAAAAAACACGTTTGTTGTATGGGAGCCCCCTTAAATATTTATTTTATTCTGTTTTTAGTACTCGTATTTGTTGTTATAGCGGCAACAGAAATACATCATCTGTGAAAATTTCAACTGTCTAGCTATCACGGTTCATGAGATACAGCCTGGTGACAGACGGACAGTGACAGTGGAGTCTTAGTAATAGGGTCCCGTTTTTACCCTTTGGGTACGGAACCCTAAAAATGCATTATAAGTCATTTTTCTATTATGTGAGCAAGCAACATTATTTTCGTCAGATATTGTGACAGAGATATTACCCAGTAACTGGATTGTGGAGGTCAGATAGGCAGTCGTTTAATGTAAAATACCGGTGTTCAGCTGCATCCGGTGAGACTAGAAGCCGACCCCAACATAGTTGGGAAAAGCAGATGATGACTGTGGCAGAGGTGGCAATAACCCAATGTGTGGAAAAGGACTGAAGGAGGCGTTCAATCCTCTGCTTTACACCTTTTTGTACTATTGACGTCAATGCACTTTTAGCACTTTTTTTCCACTTGTATCTACAGACCTGAATCTGAAAGAGGACTTTTGGCCGAAAGGTGTCGTATATCGACGTTTCCGAGGACGGTTACGCGACGCCACGCAGCGAAACACGACGCCGACAATGTTACGTGTAGGTATAGGTAGTCATAGTTTTTAATATGTATTAGTTTATTATTGTATAAGATTATTTTGTGTATTTTATCTATGGGCCTTAGTTGCCTGATAATAAAATTATTATTATTATTTAGCACAAGCATACCTATTAAATCAATATGCAACAGTAACTTAGTAATATTTCTTAAATGAAAATATAAATAGTTCGTTCCATGAGAGGTCACATCCGGGACAGTGCAATCTCCTAGGAATAACTTCCGCTTAATTAAAAAAGGTCAGATACTTCAAGGTCGTTATTTTTACCCAGACGTGGCAGCAAACATGTTTATTAATATTTAATACACCTACTTCAATGGAAATATTACGCGCTCTGTTAACTTAAACCAACACTTGACGAACACTTAGTTTACGACGCGATATTTTAACCTTCGTTGAGTGTGAGGAGATGAGTGTGAGCAGTGATATCTTTACTTTGTGTAAATTATTTCATCACCACTGCTCTCAAAACGGTGAAGAAAAACATCGTGAGGAAACCGGCATGTCCCAGAACCATAAATTCGAAGACCTGTCACATCTACCAACCCGCACTGGGCCCTCGTGGTTGATTACGGCCCATTCCCTCTCACAGAGAGGAGGCCTGTGTCCCAAGTTAGATGGTAAATTGTTTAGTCGGCCAACAGATTGATTGAAAGAAAAAAAAAGCTAAGGCCGCTTGCACTACAAATCACTAAATTCTAAATACCTACGTTTAGCGCTAAAAAAATCTTTAACGTCGTTTGGATTGAACCACTGAACTGTCAATCATTTGATGGCAGAGACAGATTGTTGTGTAATTTTGTTCTATATCGCCTTCGATCAATAATAGTACTATTATTGATCGAAGTATATCGCAAAAGTGTATAGAAAAATAGGTAGAGCTGCAAACTTTCTGGAAATAATCTTCTTATGTAATTTTATATTGTTCTCCAGTAAATAACAGTAGAAAACTCTTTTATGAGAAGATTATCGTAATATTACATTACGTATAATAATAATAGATAAAAAATTAATAATAGACAAATGTTCGGCTAAGAGGAAACAAATACAAAAAAAAAATCCGATGACTATTACAACTTTTAATTTTTTAAGTGTAATGCAACCGTTGACCCCGGCAGATGCTTTTACCTTAAAATAAAAATAATAATTAACGGATCCCATTTTTCGTAATGTGATGTTTATCATACCAAAATATTTAATGAATATTAAATTATTCAATTTTATGACCAACTTTCAGTTTTCTCTTCATAATGATCCAATTTGTCTGGGTGTAATTTATCTATATATGTATGTATTTAGAAATATATAAGTATGTTTATCAGTTGTCTAGTACTCATAACACAAGCTCTGCTTAGCTTGAGACTAGACGGCGTTGTGTGATAGTTGTGGAATATTATTATTATTATTATTATTATTATTTATTGTTTACGGTAAATGGCAGATTATTCAGTTTCTTATTTGGTGTGGAAAATAACTACAAACGAGTGTTTAAAAATTACATCAGTTGGTAAGGATATTAATATAGGTATATTACTTCGGGTTATGTCGGTTACCTTGGTTCTCCTGCGGACCTCCTCATTTATGAAATTATGATTCGATCACGCAGGGAACGATTGATCTCTTTCTCGAAGTTCGACCTACCTAACTGGACAGTTTGTCCTAGGTAAACATACTCGTCCACGACTTCGAGTGTAGCGTCTCCGATCTTTACGAGAGTGCGTCTCCGATCTTTACATGACCTTCGTTTTGTCCATGTTCATATTAAGACCCACTCTTTTTCTTAGGCTACTGAGGTCTTCGTGCATTGTACCTACTAAGGAATTGATGAAAATTTTAAAACATATTATTATGATGGTACTACGGAACCCTCAGTGTGGGAGTCCGACTCGCTCTTAACCGGTTTTTTTCAAATATTTTAGTTAAAAAAACGCGTTTCTTGTATCCTATTAAAGTTTAACTTTATTTAGTTGATATTATTTGTTTATATAGCGGCCATGTGACAGACGGACGGACGAACAGCGGAGCTTTAGTAATAGGGTCCCATTGGCACCATTTGGGTACGGAATCCTAAGAAAATATACAGAATCTTATCACTAACAAGTCATTAAAGAAAGCCAGGTACTGAAAAGGTTACCAGATATAACTTTACAGTGGAATTTCCTCATTAAAATGCCAAACTCATTTTAAGCTCTTAAGTGCAATAATAATAACTCAACTACTGGTCATTATTAATTTACTTTTACGCTTTAAAATTAAACTAGTTTTACGTATTTTGCACTTTTTCATCCCCGGGTATTTCCAAGCTTTTAATGAAATCCTAGAAACGGGTCAGGAGCTATGAAAATGAAAATTATTATTAATAAAGTTTGCCGAAAGTTACTAAAACGGACACAAAAGAACGTGTCTGCATAATATAAATAACGAGCGACCCGCCTCTTCTTCATTGGGTTCCGTACCCAAAGGGTAAAAACTGGACCCTATTACTAAGACTCCACTGTCCGTCTGTCACCAGGCTATATCTCATGAACCGTGATAGCTAGACAGTTGAAATTTTCACAGATGATGTATTTCTGTTGCCTCTATAACAACAAATACTAAAAACAGAATAAAATAAATATTTAAGAGGGGCTCCCATACAACAAATGTGTTTTTTTCGGCGTTTTTGCTTTGTGGTATGGAACCCTTCGTGGGCGAGTCCGACTCGCACTTGGCCAGTTTTTTATTTTTTGGGTTTTAAAACTTGTCAAAACATTGAAATTTCTTTATGATTATGTAAGTTTATTAAAATACTTACCTAATACATACAGATAAACCCCACTCACGCGCCAATTGCTAAAAACAAACGCGTTCTGCAAATTTTTAGTTATAGAACTTTGTCACATTATTTAATTCTGAGGCGGTACTAAGTTCGCCGGGTCAGCTAGTCGTTTATGAATTAATCTCTTAATTTATATTATTATGTAGGTATAGATATAGATACTGGTATTTTATTATTAGTTGCCATTATAAAACATGAGAAGAGATGAATGCATTTGTCAAGATTGCTTCAAATAGCCGTAACATTGCCGTAACTTAAAGATGACTTTCAAATAACACTTATACAAGCAGCCATGTTATAATTTCGACAGTCATTTTATGCAGACCACAGAACAATTTAGATTTGACTTCAGATGTTACGAACTTGTGATATTTAACAGCTATTATATTCTTTTAAGTTGAATAACTTATTTCTACGCCTTCATTCCATTATTATTCAAGTTACTGATAAGTAATTCAATCAGTAGTTTTGGTCAAATTACTTTTTATTGCCTCAATATGTTTACGATGCTGCAATTTATTAATCAATCGGTCAGTCTCGTTTCTATATAATTTAATTATAATTAGGATAACTTAAATGAAAGTCCATATAAAGTAATTCATTGATTTTAGCTATGTGTTGCATAGTGTCGATAAATAATGTTGTAACTAGTATAGGTACTACTTACTAGATAAATACGCTTTACCGCATGCAATTTATCTACCCACAACTTTCCCAAACTCAATTACAAATTTCATCTCCCACAACAGCTTTACCATATTACATTTTCGAAGCTTTGCTCGCTCCAATTTTGAGCACGTTCTTGCATTAAATCTAGTCAAAATTAAAAGCGTCATATTTTTCTCGGTGGCTGCAATCCACAAAATACCGTCACGTCCGCGCTGAGCCTTGACATTACATTACCAGTCAGTTGACGTTCCAGACATTTTAAACATGGAACAGGAATATTTATTGTCTGTGGTGAATAAAGAAATAAGTTTTTTTTTAATTATTACTACGCGGAAATAGGTATTTTATTTCTGTTGGTGCGTTTAAAATTGTCTATGATTCTAAAAAACCCAATAACCAAAATGATGTCTGTTACTTTTTGTTTACTGTAAATTGAGGCAGAATTAATTCAGTTAGCCTGATTCAGACTGCCTTGCCTGACTAGATCTTGTGAGGGCCTGTCAATCAAACATGCTTTAAATTTTGACGCATCACGATATTCACAAAGATAATCTTATTTGTTTTCCTTGACTTTCATAGAGAAACATTGTAAACGTCTGTGTTAAATACGTCGTACGTCAGAATATTTACATAATAATTTCAACCGTCGTATTTAAATAAAAAACTGGCCAAGTGCGAGTCGGACTCGCACACGAAGGGTTCCGTACCACAGGGCAAAAACGCCGAAAAAAACACGTTTGTTGTATGAAAGGCCCTTAAATGTTTATTTTATTTTGTTTTTAGTATTTGTTGTTATAGTGGCAACAGAAATACATAATTTGTGAAAATTTTAACTGTCTAGCTGTCGCGGTTCTTGAGATACAGCCTGGTGACAGACAGACGGACGGACGGACAGACAGCGAAGTCTTAGTAATAGGGTTCCGTTTTTACCCTTTGGGTACGGAACCCTAAAAAGCAAATGAAAATGACATAACAAAAAACCACCGATCTACTCTATTTTTAAAGTGACCTAAGTGTAAAATATTGTAAGTATCTTTTTTTAAGAATGTGTTTATTTACTTAACTTTAAGTTTCTCCTCGTATGGAAAAGATGTCTAAATGCATTACTTGTGTAGGCTGAGTTATATGTTTTGTAAGACATTAAAGTATTGTAACATAATGTTATAATATATTTTTAATAAGTTGGAAACTCTATACAGCGAGGTAATTGCGTAACACACTACCAGCCAATGGCTGTCATTTTGACAGTTCAACAACATTCATTACGTTATTGTTACGAACGTGAAGCAATGGATTAGTCATAACCTTCAAAATGATTTAGATTGTGATTGAAATTTTGTTAAGCAATTAGGGTGTCATGGCTTCCGTACTTTTTTTTTTTTTTTTTTTGCCTCGTGTAACCTGTGTGGCAGAGAATAATTCCTCAAGAAATATATTTTTATGGCTAAATCGCTACCGTTTTATTAAATTATTAATATGTCTGTCGCAGCCAACTGGTTTAATTAACCGTTTAGTTAACCGCCTAGCCTTTAAACGGCGGCCGATCAACTAACGGCCTGAATGATGTTCAATTATAGTTTAGCTTGGAAGTCTGTAACCAATATAATACCTAAGCCAGGGCCAAGCCTAAATAAAATTCAATTGTTTATCCTGTAAATAGGATATTGGAATCACATAAAAACGTCATATTATAAAAAAAATAAGCTAGATGAGGTCGGCCGAGAAGAAAGGCCGAAACAAACTCAGAGGTCACAGTGTCCAGACATAATCTTGGTCAGATCATGTGAAGACGTCAACTAATGTCTGAAAATATGGTCTTTTGAGGAAAGTACCACACATATTTGAATGGACCAGTCCAGTCAGTTCAAGCAATTGTCAGTAGGTAAACGTTATTAGATAATCAGAGTAACAACTAAAACGCACTTCAGCTGCACAAAGCATGCTATTATTTGCTGTTTGCGAAGAAATTAGGTTAGATACATGATGAGAAGCATCTTGTAAATAGAACCTAAGTTATATCAAATAGTCAATAGTTAGACACGGATTTTCATGCAAAACATGAGTGACAGGTGTGATGAGTTATTTGTTGCACAATTGTTTGCACACAGCATCATTGTGCACAGTGTATTGACAAATTAAACCCGACTATCTCTATTTGCATAAGGGTTTTCCCTTTTCCCCATTTTTACGATATACACAAGATCATATCCATACATACAGCGGGGTAATTGCGAAACACACTATCAGTAGCAATGGATTTCATTTTGACAGTTCAACAACATTCATTGCGTTATTTACGTTGTTGAGCAGACACATTTTTCAAACATTTGAAGCAATGGCTTAGCAATATCCTTCGAAATGATTCAGATTGAGATTAAATAAAATAGTGTTAAAGCTATTTTAGACAGATTTTAAATTTTCCATAAAAAACAGAGAATTCCAGCTATCTTTTTTTAAATAAGACCTTTCGAAAATGTTCAGTAACTTTTTGGACCTTTGTATCCTGCTGCGTATGAAGTTTCATTAAAATCGATTCATTCATTTCGAAAAACAAGGGCGTGAAAGTTTGTGCGGCGTGGCGGCGTAAGATGCTTTAGAAACATTTCATGTTCCCCGAACGTTATTTGTTGCAACCATGTATTAAATAAAGATTGCAATTCAGATAGTTACAATATCGTTTGGATGCGCATTGCATAAAGTGGATTACGGCATTACAACACATCTTGACATTTTGCTCCGTTTCGAGTTCGATGCGACTCACGAATGTAATGTATAAGCAATCGGTAATTTGCGAGCTCGGATTGGTTCTAAAGATGATTAGAATGTAACATAAAGATCTAAGATGTAAGTGGATCTGTTGGTCTGTCCACGCAATAATTTATAATTATGTCACGAGGCTGAATTTATGCTGATAGTAAAATTGCGGTTATTAGCAGTCGGAATCGTAGCGAACGTTCTCGAATGGACTCTAGCTAGTTCCATGCTTTCCTTTTAATTTAAAGACTGTGGGTTAATGCTGTGTCCTATGTGTTAATCATCATAATTTCAGCCGAAAAACGTCCACTGCTGGACATAGGTCTCCCCCAAGCCACTTCGATCGGTTCTGTGGATGCGGATTCCTGCGTTCTTCACCAGGTACTCGGTCCACCTTGCGGGGGCCAAAAACGCTAATCTGCGTTCGCGATTTATTTGCCAAAAATCTAAACAAGTATGAATTAATGGAAAAATAACTTTAATACCTACACAATAAAGTTCAGTTTACGCTACAACTTCAAACATTTTTATAACTTTTTCAATAGTACTAGTCACTCTGAAATCAACTTAATTGTCATTGAAATAATGTTGTTATTTGTTTAACTTAAAATAGGGTAGGGGTGTGCAGCACTGCGCACTCTAACTATACGTCTTCTGGTATGCATTCGCCACTCCAGAATCTTTCGGCCATCTGTTCTGCGAGCAATATACTGCCACGTTTCGGCAATTCTTTTATAAATAAGGCTTTATATAAATAAGTAAATAAATGAATATAGCTTTGATTTGATACGCCTGTCAAGTGAGGTATTTCGATCTAAGTGTTTTATTCTGATTAGAATCAATATTTTGTTTCTAGGTTTGGTTTGGTACTTATGTTGATGCTCAAGGCCTTGTGTAACGTATAATTTGGCAATACCAAGATGAGTAAAACAAGAGTGAAGAGTGGGGTGAGTGTGTGTAAGTATGATGCATAACATAATCAGCTTATAATTTCCCCATTGTTGGGACACAGGCCTCCTCTCTTCGAGAGGGAGTGGGGCTATAATCTACCACGCGGGCCCAGTGCGGGTTGGTAGATTCCACATGTCTTCGAATTTTTGGTTCTAGGACAAGCCGGTTTCCTCACGATTTTGGTTCTAGCACAAGCCGGTTTCCTCAAGATGTTTTCCTTCACCGTTTTGAGAGCAGTGGTGATGAAGTTATTTACAAAGAGTAAAACGCCAGTCTGGGTTCGAACCCACGACCTACGACTCGTAAGTCGCGGTCGTTACCACTAGGCTACCACTCCTTAATTAACCATTAAAACGTTTCAGATTCCAAGGAAACTATAAACAGACTAGCAGCGCCCCGCGTTTTCACCCGCATAAGTGTCGATCCCGTGGGAATATCGGGATAAAAACTATCCTATGTCCTTTCCCGGGACTCAAACTATCTCTATACCATATTTCATCTAAATCCATTCAGCGGTTTAAGCGTGAAGAGGTAACAGACAGACAGACCCACTTTCGCATTTATTATATTAGCACAGTCTATACATCATATTAGTATGGATTACTAATTAGTTTTCAGCCAAATTTATGGCATAATAATTATAATTCATGCAATACATAAAAGCAACAAATAGCCGACAGCTTCTCAAAGGCCATCAATATGCCAGACGCATTGGCAATTCATTTACAAGTCAAATGAAACTTCACCTTTATTGATACTTAATTAGAAGCTCGTTTGCCACAAGTGATGTATTCAAGTTTAATATATTATGACCTGGTTTTGCTCTAAATGTCAAAATTTAATAAAGAAATAAGGATGTTGTAGTTGTGAGATGGATGATTTATGTAAATAACATTAACTTATTTAAAGTTAACGCATTTTATACAACCATCTTTCCGTTAAGCGTCTTTCACATTTTTGTGCGAATCAATTTACAAGGTCACATTCTTTATGTTCATAAGTGCCAAATCAAATAGTCTTATGTGAGTCAGAGCCGATCCTTGACCTTTTAAAGAGATTGAAGCATTTAAGCTATGTGGCTGTTCAATCAAAACGTGAACTCTGATATGATGGCACAGCACTGTTGGGTAGGGTAGAAGAAGTGTGGGAGTAGGTTAGGAGTAGGATAGGAGTAGGGTAGGAGTAGGGTAGGAGTAGGGTAGGAGTAGTGTAGGAGTAGGAGTAGGGTAGGAGTAGGGTAGGGTAAGGGGTAGGACACCACGCCAATGAAGTAGCGCCGGGCAGCTAGAAATAATTTATATGGCAAAACAACTTTTGCCGGGTCAGCTAGTTTATTAATAAAAATAACATAATCACATCCTAACTTAACTAAAACTATTCAAAAACTAAAATGTAGCGTCTAAAAATTTATCCGAATCGCTGTCGACTGGTAATGTACGAAA
This sequence comes from Oligia fasciuncula, assembly GCA_963082905.1. Taxonomy (NCBI): domain Eukaryota; kingdom Metazoa; phylum Arthropoda; class Insecta; order Lepidoptera; family Noctuidae; genus Oligia; species Oligia fasciuncula. The sequence continues at coordinate 4,424,847 of OY720395.1, read as the reverse complement.
GAGAAAGTGTCAAAAGGCATCATCACCTACATTTGAAACTAACCGATTGTAACACAATATTTAATCTAACACTAAAATATATATTATGTAGGTCTTGTAGCTACAAAGGAAAATAAAAAGGAAGAGCTCATAGGGCTTCAAATAACTCAACTGCATCTGTCAGTGGGAAAAGGCTGGCAGCATTGCCACGTTGGATTGCAATGCTGACTCTTTGACCTAAAAATATGCCAGCCTTCTGGTTACGTAAAGAGTCAACCAACCGTTTGGCGATGTTCCGAAATACTCGATGAGCACTCGGATCGTAATGTTTCAACCCAAAATGGATCAAACATATCGCTCGCAACAAGGTTACTATATTTGCGCCGATTGAGGTATCCTGCACCTTGTATTTTTTTTTTCGGATGGGAAATCATCAAATGACCTCTCCCGCTCTGGGTGGAGCGGAAGGGAGTGTCAGACTCTTAGGTACTGACTAAAACCCACCCGTGTTCCTTCCTTAGCCCTTTATGTTCCGGGCCAGCGGTAACCCTTTCGGACAGTCCCGCTGGTCTAAGGAAAGGGAAAGGGCTAAGGAAACAACCCGTGTTCCTTCCTTAGCCCTTTATGTTCCGGGCCAGCGGTAACCCTTGCGGACAGTCCCGCTGGTCCCGCCGGTTTCCTGAACCTGCGCAGCCAATTGTCGTAAATGCGCCAGACCATATCTTAGAGACCTTTCTACTTATCACGAGCAACTAATGTTAACAGAAAAGCAACATACCTCCTTTACCCTCTGCAGCAAAGGTTCCAGCCAGTGCGCGTTGCACTCCACATGGGAATCCAGGAAGGTGAGCACTGGCGCCACAGCAGCATCAGCACCCCTGACCCTGGACCTCATCAGGCCCTCGCGTCTGGTGTTACGGATCACCTTCACCTTCCGAATGGCGCGGAGGGCGGCACCGTCATCGGCTGTTGAGGAAAAACCAGTTTCAACTACAAGAAGTATATCTATACCTATGAGTACATACATAGTTTAAATACAAAGTCTAGTCTAAATTCCTAGTGTGGGGCAAAGTTTAAAAAAAGAAAAAAACAAAGAAAGACAGTCTTTTTTCTTGTCTGTGTGTGTATAAATGCGATAAAAAGAATAAAATAAACTTTTCCTTTGAAACTTTCAACATATAACGTCATTACACAATTTATATGATCTAAAAGCTTGTCGCGTAGGTTCGAACCTACGACCTAAATCTCGTAAATCGCGTCCGTTACCTCTGAGCCAACACTGCTCCACATGTAGGTTTATGTGTAATAAAATATTTTGAATTTCATGCAAATGTTTTATTGACGAGTACTAAAAAGCTTACGACATTCATAATAATGGTTGATAGTTATAAAACACAAATTATAATGATCTCTTCTATGTGGATTTATCAATCAAATAAATTATATACCTACAGATTTGTTGCATAATTTTAATTCAATATTATACAGTTATATTATAATAATGAATAATTATATGAAATATTATTTTGTGTTTTGTAAAATATTATGTAGATATTATGAAATTATGCAGTAAAAAGTAAAACACGTTCGCTAGATGCACAATAATTGTATTTATTTATATATACCTAATTGTATACGAGAAAATACATAACAAAAAAAAAATACGATTATTAATACAAAACATACAATGGGCGGCCTTATCGCCTTCTGCGATCTCTTCCAGGCAACCTTGAAATGGAATTGTACCTACTGATAAAATGTTACATAATTTCAATTCAGTAATAATAAAACATTTTTAACAAATTGCTTGATTGATTGGTCTGTGGGGCAATTCTCGTAATGTTAGAACATTCAGTCTGTCAAAAATACCCCTTCATTTTTGACAAGCTTTTGACATTGATTGTCGATGAGATGGGATTGCGACAAGATTTTGAACGGTTTTAATTTTATTAATGGAATTGTTTCTTTCGCGTTTTATTTTCTCTCTATCCCTAAAAAAGTCTGAATTATGTAAAGTGCTGAATTTATTATACACTTACGTTTAAAGTAGCAATACCTTACACACGACCTTGCCAGCATAAAATAAGACGGTAAATCTACATGATACGTCCCTAAGGAACTGTCTTCTGAGGAAAAAGGACTATGTTCCGATTCGCTTGAGTTCTTCGGCCCAATTTTTTTTTCGTGTACATTATATTGATTGCTTTTAGGACTGGATAAGTGCCAGTATTTATAATTTATTCCTTTCTTACAATACAAGCTATCACTTCATTGACACACTGTAACGGAAAACATAGTCTGGAAAACTGAATATATACAACAAATATGCTGGAATTGCGAACACACTGAAAAATCGTAATAGTGATGCTCACTTCTTGAAAAAAGGCCTTTTCCTTGCTGGGAGATAATTTTGAAAGAAAGAAAGAAAGAAAAATTATTTATTTCGACTCGTACAGGAAGATGACAAACTAAACTAAATACAGTAAAATAAAAATCCAAGTATATAAAAAAAAAGTAACAAAAGGAAAATGAAACAGAAAGTCCTTTATGAGGCCAAAAGGCTCCTATCTCAGCATGATGCTGCGATATTTAAAAAATAAATGTCGCAGCGCTGGTATTCTGATAGGGCCCGATTTTAAGCTGGAATCTTAAAGATGTCGATTAAGAATTACATTAAAACTCCTGATACTCGTCGTCATTATCGTATAAGGATAAAACATCGTAGTTGAGTTATATACAATGTTGAGTATCCTCATTTGGGTTTTGGGTGAATGAGACTACAAAACAAGCCAACAAACATGGCTCAGCATTTTAGTTAATATTTGACTTTCATTTTGTGTATCGTTTTGTGGTTACAGTCTTAAGATTGCACAATTTGGAAATTAATATCTTATTTAGATTTATACACACATTATATCGTGGTTACGTCGCAGCCAACTTTAAGAACTTTTACACTTACTAATCTTGAAATCTAAAAATATTTTGCATGAGAATAATACCTAGTTACTATAACTTCCATTATTTTTCAGTCCTATGAGAGATTATCTAGTCAAAACCGCGGCCAAATCCACAATGTTTCAAAACACAGTCACACAATTATTACAATTAATAATAAAATTCAGCTAATTTAATTGCTCCACCTAGAGAACATAAGAGCTTTTTTCCCAATTATATTGCTCGAATTTCACAATTTATTATGTGAAATGAAAATTAATTGCCAACGAAACTATTGTTCCAGATAATTAAGCGAATCAAGTGTTTTGTTTAATTAAATATACACACAGTGTACAATTCACAATACTGTGGTGGATTTACCATTGTTTAAGTAATTTCTATGATTTTGTGGGAGCGCCATTTTAGTGCAGAAGGTCGACTCCGTACCTACATAATATAATGTTCCCACCGCTGGGACACTGACCTCTTCTCTGCTAGAAAGAGTGGGCCATAATCTACCACGCGGGTCCATTGCGGGTTGGCCGATGACACATGTGTTTCATTTTTGGTTCTAGGACAAGCCAGTTTCCTCACGGATGTTTTCCTTCACCGTTATGAGAGCTCGCTGGAAGGGGGGGTGACTACCGAGATGACGACTAATAGAGAAAACTGGCCAAGTGCGAGTCGGACTCGCACGTGAAGGGTTCCGTACCATGGGCCAAAACGCCGAAAAAACACGTTTGTTGTATGGGAGCCCCCCCCCCTTTAATGTTATTTCTAGTATTTGTTGTTATAGCGGCAACAGAAATACATAATTTGTGAAAATTTCCACTGTCTAGCTATCGCGGTTCTTGAGGTACAGCCTGGTGACAGACAGACGGACGGACGGACAGAGGGACGGACAGACAGCGAAGTCTTAGTAATAAGGTCCCGTTTTTACCCTTTGGGTACGGAACCCTAAAAAAGGTATGGAAGTAAAAGGAGAATGATAATGAAATGTTGGGACAAAGCCGCTCGGTTTAGCGCAAAAGCGACCCTAGATGATGAACCAAGTTTGCCTCATCGTGTGGATCGGATTTTCTGTAGTAGTAATCTATACTGTGGCACCTCTGTGGTCACGATTTACCTACCTTTGTTTCTGTAAATTCTTTGATATTGTGGGAGCGGCATTTTAGTTTCGTTTTGTTTTTAGGCTTGGCAGTGCGCCAGCCAAGTTGGCATATTTATTAGCGCTTGCATTTTTGTATGACAATATTCTTGGCCCATTTCTCTGTCAGTAAGTTCTTTGATATTAAAGATTCTGCCTCTTGTTTTATTTTGGGGAGGTCAGCTGCACATTTTCTTGTTCTATTGTTGGGAATGTTGTGTAATAAAATGTCACTGCGATGACAATATTTTTGTTGCAAAAACATTTTCATATTGCGAATCCAAGCGTTGCTATTTTAAATGAGTATTAAAATCAGAAATGTAAAGTTCACAATTATTTTTCATGCGTTTCTTCCTAAGCGTTGCGATAGTTTCTTAGTTATACGAGTATATACAGTTATTCTTCTAGTAAGTGCCTATATAGGTAGTTTTAACCACTCACACATCCCGCTCTCCGCGTGACGCTGAGTGGTTAACTACAAGTAGGTAATACATAATGGTAAGCCTTCGTGAAAAACGATTATTTTCGTCTTTTACTGCATTTCTTAATCGTCATCATTCTCTTTGACCCAATTTATTTGGGGTCGGCGCAACATGTCTTTTTCTTCCATATTCTCTATAAGTCGTCATATCAGTAGTCACCCCCTTTCTAACCATATCCTCATTCACACATTCCATCCATCGTTTCTTTGGTCTTCCCCCACTCTTATAGCCATCGACATACATACTCAAGACTCTCCTCACATTTTCCTCATTCCTCCGTTCCGTATCCATGACAACCGATTTCCACACAGTTTTCGGTTACAATTTCTTAATAATATTATAATTTAACTATTCCACCTTAAGAACTTGGCAAGTAAACCATATTCATAGTTTCGGTACGACGCGCGACGACGCCTTTCACTTAAACATTTTTGTTTTTCATTTGTTTATTTTCATCTCAGGTTAGTGCAGTATTGTGTAATGATTATTATAAAAAATGTAATTCCCACCTACTTTTACCTGTTATAAAACACCGGCGCACGTGTAGCGCTTACGAACCGAGGACACTACGCGCCTCGTCACACTGCGCACGCATCTCAAACAGATTTTTACGTTTGTGTTTTATTGGCTGATTTAGTATGGACACGTTCGAGAACACTTCACGAAACCACGAAAATGTGCACATCATGAATATCACGCGCACAGTTGCACGCGAACCGCTCGTTAGCCTCTGGCGAATATGTCCACATATTGTGTCTATACTATGCGCCTAAAGGCGGATACAGACATTGCGAGGCATGTGTAGCTCACGGCGGCGGCAGGCATGTGCTTCCACATGCCTCACAACAAATATGAACGTCCACGAATCATGCGATGAGCGCCGGGCGCTGCGCATGCCTCTCAATATCTGTATCCGCCTTGAGGCCGCTATCCCACAGGCATTTTAAGAGCGTTGGCGCACAAAGCGCAAACGTTACGCAGACGCGACGTTAACGTCGCGAGTGTCTTGCAAATCGCAGCATGTATGCGACATTAACGTTGCGTTCAGCGGATGTAGGTACGCTTGCCACTAGAAACTCGCGACGTTAACGTCGTGTCTGCGCAATGTCCGCTGCGCAGACGTTGGAGAAGCGCCAGCGCTCGTAAAACGCCAGTGTGATAGCGGCCTAAGAGGCCACTGTTCGTGCACGTGCGCAGGTATGGATCCACCTTAAGAGATTAGTTAGATGACGGCGCAGTTTCAAGTCAAGTAATTACGCAGATTACATTACTTACATAATAATTTATATCAACCTTATGACCCCCGCGGGATTATGCGGAATATTATCAGTGCAAAAGTAGGTACTACTGGTGGAATTCAGATACCTACAAACTTGGTGGGTTAAAGTTAATAAAATAGCAATACTAAGGCCCCGCGCCCACTATCGGCATCGGCACGGCTGAGGATTTTTATGCGACGAATAAAAATGTAACTTAATTGTATGACGAGCCATTTTGTCTAAAGTATAACAGAATATGCTACCATTAATTAAAAGAGAGTTTTTTCAAATGTGTTTTACTACTTACTTTATTTTTAAGAATAAACCACTTTAAGATATTTCCACAGATATAGATACACCTAGATAACGCAAGAGCATCTACTTCGCGTGCCAAAAATCGCACCAACTTACGTACAAAAATCGTAGGCTTCCACTTTCGCGCTTAGTCCGGTGTACTGCGGTATTCTTCAAAAATCTTACCGTGAAAACTTAGGTGAAGTGAGCGTGGAGTGAGCTGTCAATAGTGTCATTTCCTAGCAAAAACAAACTCACACCACTTCAGTTTTCACGGTGAGATTTTTACAGAATCGACCGGCTGCTGGCTGGGTGACCGTGAGCGCTGGCGCAAGGCCCCGGGGGTGGGGCGAGTCGGGCGTCGCACGCGGCGACGTCTTTGAATAGATTTGATTTTCCCATCACTAAATAGTGCTTGTGACGTCATAGAAGGTAGTCGAAAAATGGCACGCTTGGTTTTCATACAGATCGTGATACTTGCGTTATATCCATATTTGTTTTACTTTTTCTCTGACCTCAGCCCTTTATTCTCACATTCATGTAACAGTAGGCGTGTTAGGAGTATACCAGATTTAAGTAGTTGAAGCAGTAGTCATAAAAAAACAAAATTTTTAAGCAATTGGACTTTCGAAAAGTAGGTTAACAATATGAAGGTTGGAATATTCTGGGACGATTAAAACAAAAATTATCTACCCCTAACTCACTTCAACTTTAACTTACTAAGCTGATAATAAACAACTCTTTAATGTTCTGCTAAGTACCAACAGCCGATTAAGTACTTAAGTATAGCTATAATGTTAATAACTAATAAAGTTGCAACATAACTTGATGAGGACGCATCAACATTGTTGGTTTTACATTAACATAACTTGATGAGGACGCATCAACATTGTTGGTTTTACATTAACATAACTTGATGAGGACGCATCAACATTGTTGGTTTTACATTAACATAACTTGATGAGGACGCATCAACATTGTTGGTTTTACATTAACATAACTTGATGAGGACGCATCAACATTGTTGGTTTTACATTAACATAACTTGATGAGGACGCATCAACATTGTTGGTTTTACATTAACATGACTTGATGAGGACGCATCAACATTGTTGGTTTTACATGATGAGAACGCATCAACATTGTTGGTTTTACATTAACATAACTTGATGAGGACGCATCAACATTGTTGGTTTTACATTAATAATTAACGCTAGCTGGCCTTAGATGCGATTGTGTTCATAAAAGCTTAAGTTTATTTATGTATTTTGGTTAATTTGTTGCAGTCTCAACGGAGATCATAACCACATCATACGAGTAAGGCTATCGCAGACTTCGGCGGGCCGCACCGCACGTGTGTTGCACTGTGTGCGTTTGACGTAATCCATACTATAATATTATAAATGCGAAAGTGTGTCTGTCTGTTACCTCTTCACGCTTAAACAGCTAAACAGATTTAGATAAAATTTCGTATAGCAATAGTTTGTGACCCGGGAAAGGACATAGGATAGTTTTTATCCCGATATTCCCACGGGATCCACACTTATGCGGGTGAAACCACGGGGCGCAGCTAGTGAGTTATAAATTGAAGATAGATTTATGTATCTAATTCAGATGCTTACTCATACACAGATCATTATATGTAATATGCCCCCGATTTAGCACCCGATTCTGCACTAGATTTAGTTCAGAGTAGGCCAAGACATACAAGTTATGTTGTGTAGTCGTAGTGTAGGTCGAGGGTTCGAACCCATGCAAGATATAAATTCTATAATTTTAGTGTAATTTATGAACAAAGGAATGGGCGCCATTGTATTTTATCATAAAATCTTGTTAACAAAGTTATGAGTACTCACGGTTATCACTGTAGTCGTCGACTAGAATAATTTCCTTGACGAGGTGCTCCGGACTTCTATTGAGGACACTGCAACAAAAGTATATTCATGAAGCTTTGTAAATGGCAAGAAAACAAGTACCTATTCATTTCAGTGCTGTTAGTTAAGTGTTGCATTATTTCTGAGTGCTTTGATTATGCCATCATCCAGTCCTACATTGTAACAAAACATGTTTTGTTACTCGAATGACGTTGACAGGGTACAGGGTACTTTTGGTACTCGTAAACATTTGTGCAATTGTTTTGTTCACAAAATCGAAAAAACAAGATGGCTGCGTTAGTTCCGATTTTGGCCAAAAATCCCTTGTACCTACAGCTATAGTCAATGTATTTTTGTTTATAGTTCCAAGAGAGTCCGAGGAAACCCGAAGATCTTACGAAGTTAACCGAAGAACGTCTGAAGCAGCGAGTCCCAAGAGCTGAGAAAAGAAAATGTATTTACCTGACGATAGTTCGCAGTAGTGTGGACCTGGCTTCGTTGTGGAATGTGATGATGATACTGGTCTGTGGCAAGTCATCATCGTATTTCTTTAGTCGACACCTGAAAGAAAATGAAATTGAATGATTTATCTGCAGGCAGGGAATGACAAGCACTTTCCCAGTCTGTTCTATCCGAAGTTTCAAGTAGTTTTTTTTCAAAGCAAGAGTGAACAGGCATCTCAAAGACCTCATCCATCGCGTTCCATCAGGCGTAATCGAGATCAAGAGCAGGCCCATTCAGCAATAAACAAATAAAAAAAAGAAGGAAACGGTATATTGACGGTTGTAAAACCATCAATTTATTTATAAAGGCTTATAAAGACCACATTTCCTTTGTTGGCAATCCTTTTTTTATTGTTGTATCTAAAGCTGAGATATGGCTATACATCAGTTTAGTTTTTCATCTGGAATAGACCCTTGTTTTCAGAGCAAATAAAAACAAAATTATTTTCCAATCTGCTTAATCACAAACACAGCCATTTTCAAAAACAATTAACCCAAAACTGTCATACACATTATATTTAACCAGTAATTATCATTAACAACATTGCAGAATCCCCAGTACATCTCAGGAGACATTGACCCCAAGAGGCTGCGAGGTCGCCAGGTCCCAGGGAGGTCACAAACGTCTCGTATTACGTATGTGTGAGGTTGCGTGAAATTGAGGCCATCAGTTGACACTGCACTTCTTTAGCGTAAGCTTATAAAGAATTTGGGTTAAGAACAGCTAATATTGTTTTAGGCTGTTTGATTTGTAGATGATGACGTGTTTTGGGTAATAGTGAATCTGGCGGTCAGGTACCTGTAGTAATATTTCCAGCCTGTATTTTTTATGGGTACGCATATAGGTACACGGGGTGTATTACTTTTACGCTGGGGCCACTGACTCCACTGGTAGGAAATCAACATGCCAAAAGTATTGTTAGGGGTCGATTAGATTGAAAAGAGTTTTTTGTGTAAAGAAAATCTGTATCGACTTTATTTTAACCGTGATCCTTGATTCGAGCCTGTGATATGTATTCTATTGTTTTAAACACTGGCCTGTTGGTCTAGTGGTCAGTGACTATGACTGCTATGCCGGAGGTCGTGGGTTCGATTCCCACCCAGGACAAATGTTTGTGTGATGAGCATGATCATTTGTTCTGTGTCTGGGTGTAATTTATCTATATATGTATGTATTTAGAAATATATAAGTATGTTTATCAGTTGTCTAGTACTCATAACACAAGCTCTGCTTAGCTTGAGACTAGACGGCGTTGTGTGATAGTTGTGGAATATTATATTATATTATATATTATATTATATTATTATATTAAACAGGGATTTTTCAGTCTCAATGTGTCCAAAAATCCTTTTTTTTGCCTACGTTTTTGACTAGTTTTTGACATTAATTGTCCCTGCGATGAGATTACGACTAGATGTTGATCGTTTTTAAATACGGGATTTGGCCCTCTGTTTGTTGAAAACTGGGTGATCGTCATCGTAACTCCTTTCCTCTAACAAGGGCTTCGTATTTACAGGATCTTTGACTAGCAATACAAATAAAGTCTTGCAGGAGTTAATAATAATGAAACTTTAATGCTCAAAAGATTACAGAGATTTTACATTTTCCCCAAACTAGGCAAGCCTTCTTGGGAGGGTTTACCATTTAAACATTTATTTTAAGAACATGTTCGGTAATAAAAGTAAAATATGTTTGCTTCTAATTACAAAAATGTTTATGTTTATGTAATTTTTTTAACTAACATAATAATGTTAGTTGTGTTTGCTTCTAAGTTGCAGGATATTACACGATCTATTTGCCAGAGAATTTATTAGGTCAATATCTCAGGCCTGACCCCTTAGCTTCGGAGAACATCGTTAAGTCGACGATCTCGGCTCGCATGCAAATATCTAAGGCGGTCATTAAGGTTCGTCGGAAGCCTGAAAAATGTCTGACAATAAGTAGGATACTGGATACTCTGTAGTCTGTTTGTTGTGGTCTGATGGATTTCTTAGTTTGGAATGTTCATATATCTGCGTTTTGTTTGTGCAGATAAACAATTTTTCTTTCATTCTTCTATATAGATAGGTTATATAAGAGGGACAATACTCGTAATTTTAAGAACGTCCAAAGTCTGATCTCAGTCTCAATCTGTCAAAAATACCTCAAAATTTTCCTAAATTTTGACAAGTTGTGACATTTGTTTGTTGCCGAGATGAGACTTGAACATTTTAAATTATGAGAATTGGCTTTCAGATGTTTGCATTCCAAGACTGGAAACTATTTTACGCTTTTTGGAATAGGTACGAATTTAATTGGTAAATAGATTCTTTAGCGTATGACGACATGGCATCATATCTATACCAAACACATTGCTTTTAACTTTAATTACCTTTTGCCGGAGATAGGGCTCACCCAAGTTGAGCTACGACATCCATAAACGATTACCATATTTATTGAATAGTTTGCCGGCAGTCATAAGAAACGAAACCAATAAAAGTAAATTTAAGAATAAATTAAAGAGATGTTATTTAGAAATGTTATAAAGTGCTACCTAAGTCTAAAGTATGAATTTGTAAGTGTGTACAAAGACTCGTCAGACCCCACCAGTCAAACCATTACTATGGTTTTTGGGGCTTAGTTTGTAACCTTTTTTTGCATGATGTGAAATTATCACACTAATATTATAAAGGCGAAAGTTTGTGAGTGTGTGTGTGCGGGGTTGTGTGTGGGGGTGTGTTTATATGTTTGTAAGTAACAAACATCTCACGCTCAAACGGCTGGACCAATTTTGATAAAATTGTGTATGGAGGTAGCTGACAGCCTGGATTAACATATAGGCTACTTTTTATCCCGATATTCCCACGGAATCGACATTTACGCGGGTGAAACCGCGGGGCGCAGCTAGTAATAAATAAAAATAATCCTGATCTCTGCTTATCACATCCCGCTAAACACCACTGCCAACTGGTATTTAAGTATGGGGTACAAAAAGTAACAGGTCATAGATTAACCTATTCTACAAGCAAAAAATAACTGTCAAACTTACAAAGCATTCCTCGTGTCAGGAACCGCCCTGTTACTAGGCAAGTTATCAGACGCGGCCTGGTTGAACCTGTTCCTCACGTAAGGGTCTGCGTCCTTGGACCCTCCAGCCACGTAACCCGCCTCGTCGAAGTACGCCCGGCCTGTGGTCCCGCCGGTGTTGCCAGTATTGAAGATTTCTTCTGGTGAGGCTGGACTGCTTTCTGGCTCTTCGACGTCCGAATGCTGTTTTATTAGACGGAGGGCTATGTTTTCTTCCTGTAACAAGTAAGAGAATGGTATTTCAGTATGGGGTACAAACATATTTTAAATGGAGTCGTACAGAATCTTAAATTTTTTCACAAACGACAGTTCGAGTTGAATTTATTTAGGTATGAAATCATGCTTTGTTCGTATAGCATATTCAGTATTATATACAACAGAAATTTGTATTCTCAGCCCAAAAATTTAACCGAGAAGGATAAACTCGTCAAGGCAATCGCACTGTGAGATACATTGTGTTTTCATGCGATGGCGATGGCCAAGTCAATTTATTTATTTAAAACATAGAAGATTTTTAATATTGATGGTCACTACAAGATGTTGTTAGGTTAGCTAATTATGTAATAACTTAAGACAGAAGGTTCCTTAAGTAGGGAGTGAATAAATTAACCGACTTGGTATTTCATGGATCTCACAACTTTTTACGGTAGAAGAACTGAGTTGCGAGACTTGGCTTTTTTTACAAGTTATGTTTTTGATGGCATCTCACTTCTTTTTGTAGATAGTCCTACTTTTTTTCCTTTCCGGTACCTTTTTAACTTTTTATTTTTAACATAATCCGTTGACCATTTTACAAGTTACCTTTGAACATAATTATATCTAGGTACCTATCTACACCTATTATTCCATTATATTATATACTAGCTTTCGCCCGCTTCTTCGCTCGATAAAAAAACTACCGCAAGTCCTTCCCCGGGATGCAATCTATCTCTCTGCCAAATTTTATCGAAATCCGTTCAGTGGTTTAGGCGTGAAAAGGTAACATACAGACAGACAGACAGAGTTACTTTAGAATTTATAACATTAATATGGATAATTGTTATTTTCCTCGCTAGAGAGCTCCGATAAACGCGTGCGATCGCTGCTAATCTTAAAGTGCTACTGCTAATAGGGCGAAGCGCGTTTTTGTTTTTTGACTATGGCATCTCGTAGTTGACCTTATTCTTCTTGTACTCCGTCATCCCTAAAAGTCAGCAGATAAAATTAAAGTGTTTTATTAAATTAAATTTTTACATAAAGGTTCATAAAAAAAAATAACCAGTATCTACGCAAACTGTAACCATGAATTCAACATTTATTTAGTTTATTTATTTATTTATGGGTAGTATTTAAACGAGTGACTGTAAATTAAAGTTTTAAGTGACAAACATAATTAATTTACGTTAAAGTATTACTAAGTGGGCGACTGACTGCGAGTGACGAGAAATCAACAGAACAGCAACTTACAAACATTAATTTAAGTTACATAAAATACAAAATGAGAAGCTTCATAATATTTGAGCGACCTAATATTTGTTTGAGTGTCAAGGTTACGTCCTGGATTTATTTCAATATTTGGCATTTATTTCTGTGTAAAGGGTTTAAAGTAACCTAACACAACCGAACCTCGGGGTGCATTTCGCTCGCTCTTGCATCCTATGTCGTGTGTGTGAACCTCAATTGGAAAAATCGTCTCTATCTTAATATTGAAGTTGCCCTCTCTGTATTTCTAGTCGCTCACTTAGTAATTTAGTCTCACGGCTAGAATTTTAATATCTGAAATGGATTAATCACAACCCACTTTTTGTAAGCTCGTTCTGGATTTTAATATTAATTAATATTCGTCGTTAGTTTAGTTAATTTTTCGCTTACTCAAATTCATACCGCTCAAGTTATTAAAACAGTATATCATCATCAGTCGCTCAGCTTTTTTTTATTCGATCGTTTTATAATTCCCCTTTATTTATTAAACATACACACACTATCATTACAGGATGACCCCAATACGATAGTGGTTTGCAGACACACACCAAATAAAATTAAAATTAACATATCATATGTCCTAGTGTATCATCCTGACCGCCTAGTGTAGAAATTTTTCGTCGGTTATAAAAACCATTCCATTCATTTTAATGGCGTAGGTAGGTATTGCAATTTTCTATGAAACACCGTTTCTTTTTGATTTGGTTGAATTCATGGTTACAGTTTCCGCACTGGGTATTCGGTATAGAAAGAAGTATGTAGTGTAGTGTATTATTACACTCAAGTTCCTTCTAATACTGTTATCCCTGTCAATACACTACGAGCGTGCTTTGAACTCAGCCTCTAAACAAAACACGCACGACCTCATAAAGCCACAGTCAAACAGTTCAGTTCAGTGTCTGAGCTTACTAATTACAATAATAGCCTCACATTATTACACGACATGAACAAAATAAACACTCTTACATATTAGTGTATGTACGTGCCAACGATATTTATGAGCTAAGTTTACTGGATGCGACGCTCTTTAGTAATTAATGTGCTTACTTTAGTTTTCTCTCTTCTTGCTCTTTGGTACCTACTTAGTTTCATGCTGGCCCCGGTTTGTTGCAGAAAGAGTTTTATTGAAGAGTTCGTCGTCAATAAAACTCTTTGTGCTGCAACTTCGCTAGCGTGAAATTTCTTGTTCCTCCGACCCACCCCGTCGTCGCATCGCATCGCCTGCCCGCAATACTTCGTTTTCGCTTATTAGTATTATCTATTTTCTGTCTTTTTTTCTTTTGTGCTTGTTTCTTAAGAGTTCTAAAGGCTCCTGCAAACAGGCGCGACACGCGATGTTTTGCCTTCCTCAAAAATTGTGCTATCAAATGCATTTTTTTTTTTTTAAATCCCGAATTTTTGTTCCAGAGATTAGCATCGATCGCGTTCAAACAAAGTCTTCAGCTTTATTATTAGTATAGTAGGTATAGATACGTACACATATCAGACGTCAAAAACATAGTACTTGCGCCCCGCGGTTTTACCCACGTAAATGTCGATCCCGTATGAATATCGGGATAAAGAGGAGCCTATATGTTAATTCAGGGTGTCAGCTACCTCCTTAGAAAATTTTATCAAAATTGGTCCAGCCGTTTGAGCGTGAAGAAGTAACAAACATATAAACACACACACAAATTTCGCCTTTATAATATTAGTGTGATGTTTTATTTTATACAATTTTATGTGGCATAGATTTTGTTTTTTATGGTGGTGGCTTTTGTTACTATGACATGTTGCGCCGACCCGAAATAAATTGGGATAAGAACAAGACAGTGATGGTGATCATGAGTATAAGTTATAAATACGTTAAACAACGGAAGGGGACCTCATCTTGTTGGACAAGTTGTACGTGCCTTTCAGTCAGTGCTAAATAAATGTGTTTGCTTTCTTTATGCGCGTTTGGCATTTTTTTAAATGGGAAAAAACCATTGAACTCGCGACACTGTTACCGTAACCGACACCGACACCTCTGTTTTAAGTTTTGGCCATTATAAAGACATCAACGCGCGGTAAATTTTCTTTGGGAAGAATGACCTTCAAACATATTTATAAAACTACTATGCTTTTTCAAGTTTTCACTTCTGCCGGCACTCACACAGTGCCACTGTTTTTTTTTTCTATCTCATACCCAGTGATAAAACACAGCTTCCGTGATCACAGCAGCAGGTAAATTACACGTGTACACAAAAGCAATGCAGTTTGTGGTGCTGCCCATGTTTGTCACGCGGAATTGACACACACACACACGCAATTGTAACCAAATTCCTTCTCGTTGACGCATACAAATTTTGCATGGACCATGTAGTGGGTTGATGGTCACTACAAAGTTTTTTTTTTTAAGTTATAACCATTCTGAATAGCTCATCTAGTCTGTAACACTTACACGTCTTTGGCAGCCAACCTAATATTTAATTCATAGCGCCCGTCTCGCTTTACGCATTCCAAACCAAAATATCTTTTAAAAGCTTCGTTTTATAGGAATGGTGGGCGCGGGCGTGTAAGCCTTGATAAGGAATTACTTAACACTTACCTATGTAACATATAACATAACATCACGCCTGTTATCCTCGAAGGGTATGGCAGAGGAGTATTTGAAGAATACCCATGCGCATTTCGCCAGTTATTTAAGTCTCATGTAATAGAGGACGAGTCTCTTACAGGACACGAATCCAGACTCCGGGCTGCTACTGAGAACTTCCCGATAGAAAAACACTTCGCCCAAACTGAGAATCGAACCAAGGACTTCATGTTCAGCAGTAGCGCTTGCGACCAATAGACCAACGTTTGTTTCCCAGGTCGGGAAAAGTATTGTTTTTCAAACCATCAGGAACTTTTACGTTGCTGCCTTCAGTCTAGATTTCTGCCCGGTTGATGGTACCTATTATCTGGCGAAATATGGGTGGTGGTGCACCTCTACCTAACTTTTCGGGGACTAAGACAGTTGTTCTTTGCTCTCGCTACTCGTTCATCGCCGGCGGTGGGCGCCGGCGATGAACGAGTAGCGAGTAAAACTAGCAACTGAAAATGAGTTGGCGAGCAGCGAGTGTGTAATTCCGATAGTTTTGTCGCTGGGCTATCAGCGAGTGTCCGAGTGCGACGGGCGATTACTCGCACCACTCGCTCGGGGCGGTTAGTCCCACAGGGGTCTGGTTGATCTCTCGGCGTGAGTTCTGACCGCCAAGCGAGAATCACTGAACGAGTAACGCTGAGCGAGTATTATCTTTGGTAGCTCTTGTACCTCAGCGACAAACCAGTGGAGCGAGTCCCCGCCGGCAGTGTGAACAGTCAGCGATGAACTATTAATATTTGCATCTCTTTTGTTTACACGGAATGTATAGCTATTGTAATTGTATTGACAGTTAATCGCTTCCTCGCCGGCAGTGGGACAACTGCCTAAAGGCGTGCATGTTATATAAAAAACAAGTTTTGTGCAAGGCCATCAACTATTTACTTTTTTATAATTCTATGATTATTTTGTAAAGCAAAATCACCGACCACATTCGAAATACCGTATTAGGAGCAGGTTATAAAATCAATATATTTCGTAAAAACCGATTCTAGTCTGACCTTGAAAGTGGTTTCCTTTGCCCATCCGTTTCTCTCAACCTTGACATTTCGTCTTTCTAGCGCGCTTTACTATTACAGATACCATATGTATGCTAATCAGTTAACTGGTTTAATGTATAATGTCATCATCTGTTTTGTAATGATGATGATGATGTTGTCACTGCTGGGACTCAGGCCCCCTCTCAGTGAGAGAGAGTGGGCCGTAATCCACCCAGCGGGCCCAGTGTGGGTTGGTAGGCGTCACGTGTCTTTGAATTTTTGGTTCCAGGACATGCCGGTTTCTTCGCGATGTTTTCCTTCACCGTTTTGAGAGCAGTGGTGATAAAATTATTTACACAAAGTAAAGCGCTTGTTTGAGTTCGAACCTACGCTCCACCGCACTTTAGTAGCTCCACCGCCGCAGCTCCAGCGCTACTGGGTATGTCGCTTAGTAGTAGATTTATTTGATAGTTTTAAGACACACGGCAATTATGTTTATGGAGACTTCAGCACTAATCGTTCTTTAACAAGCTAGTCGGTATAATTATGATATTTAGTAGAAAATGACAGAAGTCATTAGGTTTTTAATTACATAATATCAATGTCAAAATGTACAGACAACAAAAGAGATATAAGTATGCAGGATCGTCGGATATAGTTGAAGTTTAGTAAGAAACAGATGGATGTTCTCAAATAAAATTTAATTTTATTAATAGAAAACAAACAGCTAATTTATCAAATCAAATTTATGTCGTCAATATCCATCGGTTTCTCACTAAACTTCAACTATGTCCGACGATCCTGAATACCTAACTCTTTTGTTAACTGTACTATAACAGTCAGAAGTCGACTAGCAATCTCACAAAACTATGGCATAAGAATATTAGTTGTACTTATGACCTTCTTCTATAAGAACGTTTGACAACACTACACATTGGCAACTTGTTGGCCGCTTATGATTGTTATTACAAATTTCAATAAGTTAAGTGAGCGTTACGGTGGCCAAAGTAGTTAGCATTGTGCCTCGCATGGCGAACGTTCGGGTTCGAGTCTCACATCAAACATGAAAAATACTTTTTAAGTATTACAATCATGTGAAATAAGAATTCCGAGTTGCTAACAAATATTTTAAATATTCCACAACTAATAGTAGATTATGCACCGAGGGGCTAAAGTTGTGTCTTATGTCACGGGCGTCATATTGAATCTCGAGCGCAATGAAGGATTCGGGATTTAACTCACGAGCGAAGCGAGGGAGTTAATACAAGAATCCTGAATGCAGCGAGGGATTCAAGCTAGCCCAAGGCAAAGACACCTTTAGCCCAGAGGAGGATACTCTACTTTTTACACCTACTGTAAAAGAAAATAATAGCCATAGTACGAAAAACAAAATAGAACTGGTTCCGAAATGGACTTGACGCTTTTCGTACTTTTTCCTTTTTTGGAAATTGTCGTAAGCTTTTATATAAGTTTCCTTTGACTTTTCCGGCAGTAAATCATTGGAAATATTATTAGCTTCGGTTGTAATGAATTCAGGAGTACAATCACTTTCATCACTCGACATTTTATAATACTTTGTTGATAAATTTAAAGTTTAAATGCCAAAAGTTCGCGCCTTTATTGCGTCTACCAATAAGTAGCCAAGACACGATCAATTCGATTTAAAAAAAAAAAGTCTCTTCTATGGTTTTGTCGTGTGTGTCTATTGATATCACTCTCATGGAAGTGGCGTTTGTGTAAACTAAGCTTTATACAGGGCTGGTAGAATGGTTTTGGATGATTGGCTGTATGCGTTTTGAATTTAGAACGTCATTGGAGAAATGGAGACGCTCGACGAGAAAATAGAGTATTTTTGATAAAATGTGATAAATCGACTGTAGTTTAGATAGGTTTTATTGTTTATTTATTTATTCACAAAATCCACAGCAATCTTTGCGCAGTTTACTTAAAATAAATTAACTAATGTTACAGCCAATTACTATTACGGTATTACGGCGCGGTACGGTATTTGTTATTATTAATGCCAGTTTTAATGTTAATCCATTCCTTTTAAAAAATGGTTCTTAGTTATCTAATTATTCTTACAATATTATGTCTTCGAAAACATGGCAACGATATGAAGAAGCAGTCGTTATGATTTTGTAGGAAATCGAGAATATCATCCACGCGTAGTAAGGGTATCGAGAATAGCTTTCCTCTTTCTGGCACCAAAGGGTGTTTGTTAGTACTATACTGCCAATTTAGCTGAGCATGTGAGATTCCAAATTCAAATGACATTATTGACCAGCGGGTCATAATGAAATCCAGTACAACATTATTGACCGGCTGTGCCCCCGGCCACTAATGACTCACTTTAGGTTAAGGTTGCTTGACATATAATTTGACATTTTCGAGCAGGTGGTGTGAAAACGAATATTCTTTCGTTTTACAATTATAATCTTAGCGTCGTTATTAAAATATGAGGGTAGATTTGAAACAAAGTGATAAGTTCACTTTGTAAATCTACCCTCATATTTAAACTACTTTACTAGTTTACCTAAATTATTCCACTATTCGCTATTGTTGGTTGGTGAACATAGTTACGAGCGTTTGTGTTATCTTGTTGTTGCTATTTTAGTATTCTTTTGAATTCAATATGCAGGCTAATATTAGTATTGAAGCCAAGGCAAATATTATGGCCCTATAATAACATAAATAAGTGGAAAGGATTTCTTTTGTATAAAAAATATTACAATGTTACCATATCAAAATTTGTTTCATTTATTATCATATTATAATAATAAATTACCTTTATTGTAATATCTATTTGTTCAAAGTAATTTACTAAAACATACAAATAATAATAATTATAAAAAACATTAAAAAAAAACTGGCCCAACTAGGATTCGAACCTACACCTATCCCCCGTTCACATTAGCGGGTGCAGCCTCGTTACCGGTCTAGCTAATGTTAACTTATATTCACTTGTTGAAATTTTGCATTACTATGAAAAAAAATAATCAGACTGCGATAAAGAAACAAGTTACTGATATTGTCATCCTTGTCTAGCATTGACCACATCTATGACTACTCGTAGCGCGATGCTACACGACATGTTAGTTTGTTAGCGTTGGAACATCACTCACACGGATAAAAATGCGTATGTGTGTCTAAGCGCCGCAGCCCGTATAGCGCAGGCGATAATGGTCATTGCGGTGTAAGTGGACTTCTGGCCGTGACTGTACATGTAACATTGAATGTTTTTGTGAAAATTATTCTGTTTATAGTAACTACAGTGAGGCCACCCCGTCGAAAGAATCACGTTCTTGACACCCCCGTCAGATTCATACAAACGAATACGTGTTTTACCAATTTGACCTTTATTAGTTACTAGAATAGGCTATTTGACAATGTAAAAAATAAGGTCATAATTATTGACACTCGTATAGATTATCGCTTTTAAAATCGATTTGCATTAATTTTACTACAAAACAATGTATTATTTATAAAAAAAAAACCCGAAAAAACTTCATCTTTTTAAATCTGGCGCCACGTAATCGAAAACGGTCTGGATTGGCTGAACTTAAGATGACGTCATGATTTAGTAAATAACTGTCTATCGTTGACAGAACAGATGACTTTTGTCTAGTATCTCGACCGTTTCAACGTTTGTTTACGTGAATCGTGACGTCACGACGCCGTATTGTTAAAGATAGCGTTTTGGCGGCTTATTTAAACAGTACATTTTTAATTACTATTTTTTAAAAGAAATACATTATGCAATTTGAAGTAATAGGTTTTTGTGGGCTCGTTAGACACCATTAAATAATCTGAGATGTTTATCAGAAACCAGTCAAATAGCCTATTGTCGCACAGATAGGTGTCAGGAACGCATCGTCTTGACGGCCAGATTGTAGACCTTAGGTATAAACATTTTTTCATTTTTCTTTCTTTAGATTATTGAGACCGTGTTTTCTTTTAAGTCATCATCATCTGCCTAGCCTTTTCCCAACTATGTTAGGGTCGGCTTCCAGTCTAACCGGATGCAGCTAAATACCAGTATTTTACATGGAGCGACTACCTATCTGACCTCTACAATCCAGTTACTGGGTAATACGATACCCCTTGGTAAGACTGGTTGCCAGAATTTTAGGCTTCTGAGTACCACAACCCAGTTACTGGGTAATACGATACCCCTTGGTAAGACTGGTTGTTAGACTTTCGGGCTTCTGAGTACCCGTAACGACTGTCAAAGATCCACGAATGACAACCAGGACCAACGGCTTAACCTGCTTTCCGAGGCACGGAGGGGTCTCAGCAGTATGTAAAGATGGTCACCCATCCACAGACCAACCGCGGCAAGGGTAGCTTAACCTGATCGATCGACCTGTGCGGCTGTTATTATTTAGCCACGGGCCGTATTTTCTTTTAAGTATGACACTAAAAGCATGATGTCCACTAACGAAAAGTGTTATAAGTTTAATTAAATTAGGTATGCATTATATTAATACGTACCTACTACATACAAAATATTGACTAAACAACAAAGTAAAAACTTTATTAACTAAAATACATAAATAACAGTAGCTTATGGTTTATGCGGCATCGTCATTAAGCGATGTGAAATATCGTAGTTCACTAATTGTCAGTTGATTTAGTCGAATTCAGTTCGGAATTTATTTGATTTATAGCCTTGGGTCTAATTTATCTATCAGAACCGTACTAATAATGATTAATTAATTTGCTAATATGTGTTGAACACGCAACATCATTAAGTGATTAACAATATTTATCTTCTGTCAAAATTAAAAACTACTAAAATCTGAGATGAAAAAAAAACAAGCTGTAATGTTTGTCAGTGCTTGACAAAGACGATTAAAAAAGAGTCAACACCAGTTAGGTACTAAAATGTAAAACGAATTTGTTTACTGTCATTATTGCATAAAAAACTGACTAAAACCAATTTATTCAGAGAATTATATCATCAAGCACATCACTAGTTTGTAAAAAAAGAAAACAAACGTGCGTAGACAGAGTAATCTATAGACTCATGGTATCCGTGTCACCGAAAGGGACAAAATATTCCGGCAATCTTCATCATACTATCATTTTTACAGCTTATTACACTGCATCTTATCATTTTCACAGTTGCGCAAATGTACTATTATTGAATTATGCACGAAAAAGTTCTTATTTTCTTGTTTAATCGCGGTGTAGTTTTTATTATTTCATTCATAAACGTCAAACTTGTTGTGCACATTGATGTGCTTAGCCGACCGACACGCAGTAAGGGACAGAAATATTCTTACTCTGTCTCTTTTCTTTGCTAATGGCGTTAATATATTTCTCTTTTTCTTGTGTGAATGAAAAAGAAGATATGCAGCAGTCTATAGTTTACTCTGTTTGTCTCGTGTTTGTCACGGTCTCTTTACTAGAACTAACGACTACTTAAGTACCTACCAACTTACTACCTACAAAGAGCAAGAGAGCCTTTGACTTAGTAAGTAGGTACTAAAAGTGTAAGTAAAGTGTGTGTACAAGACAAGACGTTTAAGGTTTATTTTCGTTTATTTCGTAAATAGCTCCTTACGACAATCTAGAGTCAAAATCAAACTGGTTGCTAATTTAATTACAAAATATATTATTTTATTGACATTGATTTACATTCTGTGATTAGGTACTTTCAACTCACACACTGCCTTATTAATTGTTTTTGTTTAGGAAACGTATACATATTTACAATGCTTGCAAATATGTAACCACATCATAAATTTAACTGTCATTGCTTCATTTTTAATTCTTTTACCTACTGTGGTATAGTAATTTTATTCTAGAACAGTTGCATCATCTTCTCGTATAATTATATAATTAATTTATACAAAATATTCTAAAACATTTTAAAAGAGTAACGGTGGAGTTTCTTGTCAATTCTTCCCCATACGAAACTACCTTTCGGTAGAACTTTGGGCGATTAGAATCAATTCTAATTTATTGTAAATTTTGACGTTCAAAGTAGTGCCTATTTGTGCCTTTTTGTGCCTAATTGAAATAAATGCTTTGACTTTATTGACAACCTCAATTAGTTAATGTTGACATTGACAGTTAATGTTGACAGTTTTTTTTTAATAAGACCTGTAAAACTGATTTGATACCCTATTTTTTTACCGAATAAACAATTTAATTTCAGTATAGTATGAATAAATATTATTACAGAGAAGATGCTTATTTACTTTACATGTGCTTAAATTAAAGGTTAAGACATTACCCATTTAGATGATTAAATAGGTGCTAACGCAATACTTTGCCTATAGTGTCTGTTTGCACTCTTCAAATTATCGAGGAATTTTGTTCCGGTCTAGCCGTTTTGAAATACATAATGTACTGTTACGTGACTTTGAAACGCACTTGAGCAGTTTTTATTTACTGCTTCGAATTTTTTCTCTCTCTGTATTACATTGACAGACGCACTAGAAAGGCAACATGTTTGACGTTTGTGTGGCTAACGCAACTATTATTAAATGGTGATTATTATGACTACCAACGTATGTATCTACTATACGTATTATAGTTATTAGAACATATTTTAAACAGATAAGTATCAGTTAATTTATCGCTAGTGTTGGAAACAAATGAGTATACTTTTGACAGCACTTTCACACTGACGTTCTAGTAATGAACTCTGACGCGCGAATGTGACAGCGCGCGTCTTTTGTTTTTTATTAGGACTGTTGGCTTATTTTGTGGATTAAAGTCATCCTCATTTTCTTTGTCATTAAGTTGTATAGGCCTCTGTTTGAGCTTTTTTTGTTTTGTGCAAGTTTTTATTTTGTTTGTTGGGTATTTTTTATTATAAACTTTTCTGCGAGAAAACTGCTGAAGAGCACTGTGGCGAATTCCGCAAATTGAAGTTTTACTATAACCATGAGATGATAATTATGATGGTTCTGAAAACGTTTTGTTAGTACCTACTTACTTAATAAGTTTAAGTAATTTAAAGTCAACATCATCTGCCATATAATAATAATAATTCTTAATTTAATTTTATTAATAGAAAACAAACAGCTCATTTATCAAATAAAATTTCAGTCGACAACATCCATCGGTTTCTTAATAAACTTCAACTATATCCAACTATCCTGCATACCTACTTACCTCTTTTGTTGACAGCACATTCAGTTACTACAATTTGTCAAATTTCTTTAATAGATTTTCATCTTTATCGCTAAAGCATAAGGTTCAATGTTTATTGGTATAAATTGACAGTTTCGGGTAGCTTGATGTGCTGGCGTCTGTACATACAGAAAGTCTATTTAATTTTCTAATTCAAATCATTTAAAATTTGAAGTCTAAAAGTCAAACAACGTAAGTACGTCATCTCATACGAAAGCGCATAACTGATGACACGCTTCCCCAGGAGCCAGGATTACCAAGAGTTAAATATACAGATTGCTACTGAGGTATGTTATCTCGCAACGGTCGCAATAGGTTTGTGTGAGAGGATGTCGTTAAAAACCGACTTTATTACCTATTTAACTGTATGATTGATAAGTTAGATACCTATCCGGTGTAGGTTTTAAGATGTCGTGCTGGCAAACGAGCATGTGGGCCACCTGATTAACTGTCATTGCCACCTTTGAACATTCGCTGCACTACTGGGGCAATTGTTAATGGGCACTTCATTAATTTGACGAATTAACTGTGAGAGTTAGTGCGAAGCCGCCAGGGCAGTCCATGATCATGGTTTTTGTAATCATCAATAAATACAATTCTCTAAGTTCATATTTCCCTGTTAAATGACTATTCATGAAGTCATGACATTTGAGGCCAACTCCATTGCAGCACACTGCTGGACATAGGACTCTCCCAGGCTGCGCCACAACAACCTCCCCTTCGCCTACCGCATCCAGTTCGTCCCAGCCAACTTTTTAAGGTTCATCTAGCTGAAGGGCGTACACTACTCTTGCTGATACGCGGTCTCCACTCCAGGACTCGTCTGCTCCACCGGACATCGGTCCTTCGACAAAAATGGCCAGCCCACTTTCACAACAATTTTAAGGATTAGATATCACAATATAGGCGAAAGTTTGTGAGTTTGTGTGGGGGTTTGGAAGAAGTAACAAACATATAAAAACACACTGTGTTTATATGTTTGTTACTTCTTCACGCTCAAACGGCTAGACCAATTTTGATAAATTTTGTATGAAGGTAGCTGACACGCTGGATTAACAATTATAGACCACTTTTATCCCGATATTTCCACGGGATCGACATTTACGCGGGTGAAGCCGCGGGGCGCAGCCAGTAATTTTATAAATACATATTTGTTACGGTCGCGAATAATCTCAATTAAAGAGAGAACATTTGAATTTCACGGGTACGCATCCTTCTAAAACAGAAATAAAGTGTGGTTTACAAATGTGACTGTAATTTAAGGCTTCTACACAAATTTCTTAGGACAACATCCACATTGATTAAAATACTAGTCCAGCTTATCGAGTACATCTGTTACTCTAATATCCTGTCCATGAAAGCTATCGTGCAATCAAATATACATTCACAAGTAATATTCCCCAGCGATTAAACTTTTACACTTCCGGCCAATTAAAGGGGAATGCAATAGAATTGCACACTTTTGCACAAGTCCTGTTTTCTATACTTGCTAGAGATAAGACAAGCTGGTTTATTATGCTGAGCTTTCTACGTGTTCGGTGGATTGGCAAGCAAATCGTGTAAACAGTGAAAGTGCTTTGATGGTGTTAAAATTTGCTTGGATTCTGATAGCTAATTTGTTTTACCTAAGTAATTTTATTGGTAGAGTTTTAAAGGTCAGAAAACTAACCGAAACTAACAGAAAATTATTATTATTTTTAATAATAATCTACAAAAATCTAAGCAACGATGATTACTCTTGACTAAAAATGACATTAAAAGAGCCTACAGATGCGATGGTATGGTTTCGAGGAAGGTGCGTTCGGGATCCGCAAACAATCTTGCAGAGTGACTAATTTGTTAATTACCTCGTAAACTTTTTAGTACCACATCGTGTCGACACGAGAGCCCATTTTCCATGTCTTCGCCTACAATAGCATTATCAGGTTTTTCATGCCAGAAGATCATTGCATTGTGTAAGCAATCTTTTTCTAATACCCGCTCAACTTAATGCTTCCTATCGAAATTATAAAGTTCCATTTGGTCTGGTGTCTAAAATACATAATATTATTTTAACAACTAGATTTACATTTTTGAAGACTCTCGGACGAAGCATGAATATAGAATATATTTACAAGATACCCAGGTGCTTCGCCTATGTTACAAGTTGGTTCGTGAAACTATAATGTATGCCTCTCCAGGGTGCATTACATAAATAAAACGGACAGGTTTTTCTGTACTTTTAGGAATTATTTATACGAGGATTTTCTCACCTCGTTTTATAAATTTGTTGAGCATGAGAGCTATTTTTTTTTAACTATATCAGTAGTTTGATGTAGATTGTAATTTTTTCATACTGTCTTTGTAATTTTAGTTATCAATAGGTAAAAACTGTTATAGAATGCAGTCTTTTTTACATCGTTCTCACATATAATTGTAAATTCAACTTTAAGGGTTGTAACTAATATTTTTGTAAAAATATAATTTAAAAGAGTGTCCATGGAGTTTCTTGTCCGTTCTTCTCCAAAGGTACCTACGCTTTGGAATGGGCAACTAGCTTCTTATTTTCTTGACAATTCAAAAGTGCCTGTAAATGGATTAGTTGAAATAAATGCTTTGAGTTTGAGTTTGATTCTCAAGAAATGAAAGCAATTTTTCACTAATAACCGGGTTCACACGGTTCAACTGCTAAGTCGAAAGCGATTTGAACCTATTGAATTTAAAATTAAAAGTATTTTTTACTGGGCGCTCTGTAGTTTCTGCTTACCCCCATGGGTTGAAAGCGTGAGTTAATGTTTGTATTTATTGTTGAACAACAAAAAAGTTTTTTAATTAAAACCCGGTATTCTTAAGAGATGCTCTTATAATCGAAGTTAGTTATTCAAGTGTATTCTCTCCCCGTTGCTTCCCCTCCCCAACTATTTTGAACTCTCTTTTACTATCATGTTGTAAGTAGGCTAAATATCATAAATACCAATGCAGATCCATATTCTCATGCAAGGGTAGAGCAATCCCCTGGCAGAGTCGCGGGTTATTCGAAAGAGTTACCGTGGCTCCTTTTTTTTTTCGGATGGGTAATCATCAAATGACCCCTCCCGCTCTGGGTGGAGCGGAAGGGAGTGTCAGACTCTTACTGATTAAAACCCACCTGTGTTCCATCCTTAGCCCTTTATGTTCCGGGCCAGCGGTAACCCTTTCGGACATCCCGCTGACTACCGTGGCCCCTGGCACAGGCAACTGAAGGGAACGAACACGGGTGGGCTTAGTCAGTAAAAGTCTGACATGTCCTCCCGCTCCGTCTAGAGCGGGAGAAGTTATTTAATGATTTTCCACCCAAAAAAAGAAAAAGAGTAGTGCTATCTCATGCTGAATATATAGGAATTTCCAATGCATTACGAATAACATTGACATGAAGTTACGTACGCTATAATACAACTAGTCGTAGTACATAATATGTACAATAATGCATACACTGCTGTGCAATCTAAATACAATTACGTATCAAGAAGGCGGGACGCTCTCACAGAAAACCCCGTATTTTCCAACAATGAGCGGCAGTTAGGAAGCGGTACACTGCAGTGGCAGTGCATTGAAAGTACAAGTGTAGCACGGACTGTAATGCGTGTGTAATGTCGTGCACCGCAGGGCGTGACCGATGCGGTTTGAGTTTGACAGGCTTGGAGTTAAGCTAGGGCTACTGTGTTATATTACTGTCACCTGAGAATTTTGTCGTCATGCTATGAAGTAAATGCATCAAGTACCTATTAGGTCTACCTAATAGGTACTTGAAGTTTTCTTAGGCTGTTTTTTCCAACGCCACATTTCTTTATCCCAGTCCATCTTGGAAAAAGGTTACATGCTCTGTGATTTTGGACCCGGATAAAGATGCAAATATCTTTTTGAAACGTGTGCTCTTTACGCTCTCTTCGTTCTTTATGAACAGTGAACAAAACTAAACTGTCACGCTCGGGTTGGTTACGCTGAATCGGGTATACTCGGCTCCAGTCGGTCAGCGACGCGACGCTGAATCGCATATAATCGGCGCCGAATCGCGTCTACTCACTCTCGGCTCCAGTCGTAAGTTTTTACTTCTATCGTATGGTCATAAGCATACCCTCTGTTTACTTAATAAAAACTGTCAAACGTCAATTTAATTTCACAGATAAAATATAGTGACGTTGGAAAAATTATCCCTTAATCCTTCGTATCCACGAACGTGGATCCACGCGTGACACAGTGCCTTTTTAATTGTTACTGTAATTGCGGCATTCAACCAGTTAATAGTAAATACCTACAGACTGATTATAATGTAATGTTAATTACATTTCTCTGTGGCCTTGCCTCATGTGGCGCTATAACGCACTTCACTGGCCTTTAGACCTACCTTATTATTCAACTATTTAATGTTAGACAAGACTAAAACGTTGTAAGGAAACATGCCATATCACTATATCTTCATCTTAACTATTATTACGCTGACCGAGATACCAAACCTTTACAAAATAGTAACAATCATCTTTTTAAATAAAATGTTTGTAATCGCCCGATTAAATTATACGTTGTTAAAAACACATTTTAGTGTTACCAAACATATCATAATTACGTCATGTTCGACAGCCCTATAGAACAACATTATGATCCGTTGGGTAAACTGTGAAATGTTTACCATTAAAGTGGCCTCAAGTGTGATTAATATTTCTATAATCGTGGTGCAATTATTTTGTCCGCAAGTTTTCCGGTTCTTCGTGGTCATAATTATGATGTTTGTGAGTTGAAAACGTTTTGTAAATTAAATGTTTTCTTTCTAGATTTTTATCTTATCATCATCATCATTTCAGCCGAAAGACGTCCACTGCTGGACATAGGCCTCCCCCAAGCACCTCCACTTCGACCGGTTCTGCGCTTCTCGCATCCATCGGGTTCCTGCGGCCTTCACAAGGTCGTCGGAACCACTTTGTGGGAGGCCTTCCAAAGCTACGTCTTCCGGTACGCGGTCGCCACTCCAGAATCGGCCATCTGTTCTGCGAGCAATGTGCCCTGCCCACTGCCACTTAAGTTTGGCACTTCTTCGGGCTATATCGATTACCATGGTTCTCCTGCGGATCTCCTCATTCCTGATTCGATCACGCAGGGAAACTCCAAGCATAGCCCTGTCCATTGCCCTTTGGGTGATTTTTATCTAGACTTGCTTTAATAATACTAGGATGTTCATAAAGTATGAACGATGGAAAGGAAACGCCTGAAACTGTTTTCTTTTGTAAGTATACAGTTTAGTTCAAGCAACTAGTGTTATTGTTCGAAGTAAGCAGTTCCTTGTACAAAGGCCAGCACATCAAGCTACGCGAAACTGTCAAATTTTCCCAATCAACTTTGAACCTTATGCTTTAGCGATAAAGTTGAAAATCTGTTAAAGAAATTTGACAGAATGTAGTAGTTTGATGTGCTGGCGTCTGTACATAAGTAACGCGTAAATTATACTGCAATGCTACTGAATTATAGATATATACTTCAGGTCATTGACCTACATTGAACGTTATAATGAATGATATCAATTTCAGGCTTATTAGTCCCGGCTATTATTAGTCCCGGACGCAGATTTTTTATGGAATTATAAGTATTTTTGTCAAAATAAAAAATGAAATGACAGATTTTCACGAAAAGAAAAAAGAAAGAAAGAAAATACGTTTAATTGCGGTAAACATGACGCAATAAAGAAAAAAAAACAAAAAAAAAACTAAGAAAGGGATGGGGGAAACATGCGTCACATTCACGCAAAAGGGCTATCGCTCATCAATAAGCTGCGACCCTATGCAAGACAGAGCCCCAGCGTTGGTTTTCAGCAACAGCCGGCGTCGACGTATTGACAGACGTCAACAGACACAGGCAGGTACACCAGGACGTCACACCAGGACGTCGTCGGAGGGTGTCGGCAGGACGTCGACAGGTGCTCTTTAATAAAACATTCAAAACTATGAAGAAATCTTGAACATTTTCGAATTATCGATGGTTGCTTGTCGGTTTTATTACACATTCAAACAAACATATAAACACACACACACTCACAAACTTTCGCCTTTATCATATTAGTGTTGATAGGATAACTTACGGAGACTGTGACCTCAGAGTTTGTTACGGTGTTCCTTTTCAGAGTAGTCGGATAGCATATAGCGACCTCATTTAGTAAAAATATACGTATTAGTAAAATTTAACCCTGTATTTTTCATTGGCATTACCTAAAATACTCCAATTTTTAATCTTACTGTAGCCTATTCTAACCTTTATCAGAAATTAAAGTCAAAACCATTTCAATATCAGCCGGTTCTAAAGTGTGACGTAATCTAAATCATGCATGGAATATATATATTATAAAGAGTTGTTTATGTACAGTTTTATTGATTTTATAAACACATTACGACAAATGGATGACTCATTATGATTACGTGGTCAGTCATTGTAATAGTGCAATCATTATTACAGCCCTTGTAATAATGATTGTATTATTACAATGGCTTGATAAGTTATCGTCGGTTTGTAATTTAATCATTATTGACGCATTTAATCTTTGCTAGTTTTAATGGTCGTAAGTGTACCTGGGTGTTCTGAGTTTGATTCTCAATTGATACAATATAGGCATTGGTATATTAATTAATAGGTAATTTCCTATAACTAAAAAACAATAATAAGAAATGTCAATGTCAAATTTTAGGAAAATTTAGTGATATTTTCAGTGGGAGAATAGATTTGAAATTATGGCCAGTAAATGGAGATAGGCTTTCTACCTATGGTCCTAATTTCGGACATTCTTCGAATTAGGGATCATCACAGTATGTACCGATCTATTCTGTAAAATCATCACCGTGATAAGTTAGAAAAAGTGAGCTGTCAATAGTGTCAATGCCTGACACCAGCCAGCTCACTTCAATCTCACTTCACCTAAGTTAAACGGTGAGATCTTTACAGAATAAACCTGCAGATTTATCTGCCGATCTCATCGCAAGATACAGACGTGACGTAACAAATTGGGTTTTATTTTATTCGAAGAAAAAATAAATGAGATTCAATTTCAATGAGAACCACAGGATATTACTACATTAATAAACCATTAAGGATTCAATAAAACGTTGAGTAAGTTAGCGTTGAAGGATATGAAAGACATAAAATTTGTTTCGCAGAAGATTGCATTGCTTCTTATGAGATTTAAGTGCATATATTTCAAAAATAACTACTCTGGCAATAATTTTACAAGAAGCTTGGTTTTCAAAACCTTACGCCACAGACGGGACTATTAATGAAAGAAAGATAAAAAAAAGAAAATACATGTATTTAGCACAGACTAAAAGACACACAGTACACCAGATAGTCAGTTATTGGTCGTACATCAGATAAAAACAAAAAAAAAATGATAAAAAAAAAGTGCAAAGTCCGATGTAAGAAATTAGCAGGAATGTGTGCCTCACGGCTGCGCCAAAAAGGCCCAGTTCAGCAAAAATGCCAGACAACTAGTGCCTGACGCTGGTTTTCAACTGGACCTGGTGTGTGAAGTGACGAATGTAAATCAGTTTTATACTGCATCGTGTTGTGTGTATGCATAATGAATTAAAACCTATAGGTAATAGTTATTTATGCTACGCAAAATACGCGCATTGACGTGGAGTTGCGGACACCAGCCCGTATTACCTATTATTACCTATTAGTTATTTATGCTAGGTACTGTTGAATAACAAGGGGTACTAATTGTGTACAGTTACAAGACTTTATCTACACCCATGATATGAATCCTCTATAAAAGGTTCTGAAACAGTTTTTTTGAACCAAACCTGGAATCGCGAAAAGAAATCAGCTGTTCCCTACATTTTCATGAGTTATACGAACATAATGTTGGGAACATCGGAATTATTTTTTCGCGATTTCAGGTTTGGTCCCATAGTAAAAATTGTTCATAATGATAAGTACAATGACCTCTTAAGAGGTTGTTAATGTTCTACCAATAACCCTGTAGATAGATCTAGATAAAGCAAGTATGAAAACCAAGCGTACCTACCATTTTTTGACTAACTACTATGACGTCACAAGCACTATTTAGTGATGGGAAAATCAAATCGATTCAAAAACGCCGCCGCGTGCGGCACTGTCTCGCCCCACCCCCGGGGCCGGCACCAGCGCTCATGCTCACCCAGCCAGCAGTACACAGGACTGAGCACGAAAGTGGCGGCTTACGATTTTTGTACGTAAGCTGGGCACGCGAAGTAGTAGCTCTTGCGTTATCTAGGGTCTTAGCATTATGCTGAGCGATGGCCGTTTGGCGTGGATGTGATGTATATTTTCCCACAATTTTTTTTTTTTGGTTTTTTTGTTCTTTCTCTGCGTCATATTTACCGCAACTAAACGCATTTTCTTTCTTTATTTTCTTTTTCTCCAAGTGTGCAGAGTATAAAAGGAACTTTGTTCCAATAACGAGATAAACAAACGGAATTAACACAGAATTAGTTGTCTCAGTATTTTCGGACGCAATAAAGGCTGTTCAGCAATTTCCCTATTGTTTAATAAATGTCAAGTGTTGACATAGTTGTGTGTCCCCCGAGACTTAATTAAGGAACAAGAGACATTATATTTCATCTCTCATCCTGAGCCTCAGGATGGCCAGGCCTGACCTGAGGGCATCGTCTTATAATTAGACAAGGAAATAAACTACAACTTACAAGAATGTAAGAACATGATAAGATATCAAACATGTATATTAACATTTATGGTTTATAAGAAAAGAAGGAAAAAATTATACATAATTAATTATACTATCTGCGCCTTGCGGTTTTACTCGCACAAGTCACGATCCCGTGGGAATATCGGGGTAAAATGGTATCCTAATCTAGGTTATGGTCTACCCAAGTGCCAAATTTCATCCAAATCCGTTCAGCCGTTTTAGCATGAAACCAACAAACATAGTTACAAAAAATCATAACTTTTCTCTTTATTATAATATTAGTTTAGATTTTTGGAGGCCTTGTGTAGGTACCGTACCTATTGTCATTCTAATACAATGTTTTTTTTTTCAAATAACAGATAATAGGGGCCTGTGGGCTGTGGCTAAATAATAACAGCCGCACAGGTCGATCAATCAGGTTAAGCTACGCTTGCCGCGGTTGGTCTGTGGATGGGTGACCATCTTTACATACCGAGACCACTCCGTGCTTCGGAAAGCACGTTAAGCCGTTTGTCCTGGCTGTCTTTCGTGGATCTTTGACAGCCGTTACGGGTAGTCAGAAGCCCGAAAGTCTGACTGACAACCAGTCTTACCAACTGGTATCGTATTACCCAGTAACTGGGTTATGGAGGTAAGATAGGCAGTCGCTCCATGTAAAATACTGGTACTCAGCTGCATCCGGTTAGACTGGAAGCCGACTCCAACAAGATTGGGAAAAGGCTAGGCAGATGATGAACAGATATTAATAAATAAGATCGGAATATCAATGACAAAATATGCAAATCTAAAGCAATTAGGTAATTTAATTAGTCTGTAGAAGTGCGTAATCAGATTTCACTTTCACTGACCACTCAAATGAGTGATCATGAATAAACAAAGGCAGACCAACTCCTCACACCATCGCACTTTTAATTCCCTTTTACGGAAAACCCAATTTCACACAACGACAAATGGGCTCCCAACCTACCCTACCACACACTAAAGGGGCAAGCAGACTGCGGCCGATCGTCGATGACATCGACCGGTCAGACAGATCCAGTGAGGTGCATGGCAGCTGGATTACGGACGATTGACGCTGTTTTCATTAGACGCCGCCGGTCTTCATTCGACGTAGATCGATGGTGTGGAATTCACAAGTAGGTAACAATCGATCGTCCATATCGATTGACAGGTCGTTCATAGATCGACAATCTATCGACCATCAACTTGATCTTTCGTTATATACGCATGGCTACACATCAAGCTATACGTAAACAGTGTAAGCTGCCTTCTGATTGTACGAAAAACCTATAGGTACAATGTGAGGTCAGCTAAACCTGGAAATGTATAGCATCATGTGTTGCCATGTGACAAAATAAACATTTTTATTTTTTTCTATCGAACGATTTAAAATATCTAATAATACCTATGCTTTAAAGCGATTAATATCTCCTTCGACGCCGACCGACGTCGATCAACCGTAATTGGTTTGCACCATAAAGAGCATAGCCAATTCACTACCCACTAATGTCATCTGTACACGGCTTTACGGCGCGGAATAACCGGATCCCAGTAATGCGGTGTCGCAACAACGCGTTCAAGGACGCGCACTGACCGCCGCGGCCGGCGAGCGCTTTCACTATCAGCAGTTCACGTACCACGTAATTGGATTAGTGTTGACTAAGACCGTGTGAGCACGCACGATGATGGACTGGTATTCAAGTTATAGGTTTATTACGGAGTAATTCATGGGCGAGGGCCAAGAGTTCATGTAAGTAACATGGGTGATTAATTTTTGGAGGTCTTATGGTATAAAGATGTAGGTATATGAAGAAACAAGTAAGTAATTTATTCTTGTTTAAGGTCACTTTTGAGATTGCATTTAGGTACCTGTGATCGGGCATCTTATAGCATCAAGATAACTAACGGCATTTTCATTGCCTGATCTAGAACTAGAGTTTCGCCGTCATTGTTTTGTAAAAGTAGTTCAATATATCAATCTAGATGTGTGAAACGGGGAAGGTATAATCTATGATTCCAGACTGAAAGATATTTACCGTTTTGGTTTGTGAACCTTTCTTTTTTACTATTCTCATTTTTAGGGTTCCGTACCCAAAGGGTAAAAACGGGACCCGATTACTAAGACTCCACTGTCCGT
This sequence comes from Oligia fasciuncula, assembly GCA_963082905.1. Taxonomy (NCBI): domain Eukaryota; kingdom Metazoa; phylum Arthropoda; class Insecta; order Lepidoptera; family Noctuidae; genus Oligia; species Oligia fasciuncula. Next base: position 4,390,296 of record OY720395.1, on the reverse strand, counting down.
CTGTCCGTCTGTCACCAGGCTGTATCTCATGAACCGTAATGGCTAGACAGTTGAAATTTTCACAGATGATGTATTTCTGTTGTCGCTATAACAACAAATACTAAAAACAGAATAAAATAAATATTAAAGGGGGCTCCCATACAAAAAAGGTGTTCTTTTCGGCGTTTTTGCCTTGTGGTACGGAACCCTTCGTGTGCGAGTCCGACTCGCACTTGTTTTTATTATTTAAACTAGCGAAGCATTAATTTCAATTACACCATCATTTCGTATTAATTTTTTCAGTGTGGATTTTCATAGAGAGGAACTACATGTTTTGGAATCTCTAAGCGCTGACAAACCAAGTTTATGTCTAGTTAGGTACTTTATGCAGTTTATGAGCTATAAAAACCGGCTCCTCTTTAGCTGTCGTAAACATGTCCTTAGAGATGAAACATCAAAAACGTTTATACTGTTTATTGTCATTTTACATCTGACTTAAGGGCAGTCTGGAGTCCACACACAGTCCAGCAGTGGCGAAGGTTACCGGCTTACCTCTTACAAAAATTGACCCTTCGCTACTATACCTATTTACAAACACTCGATACGTTTCCGTACCAAATCGAACATCAATAAATGTTAACGAAGGAGTCCTCTAAACGCTGTTCAAAAATCCGAAACCCGAAAATGTTCGACCCCTAACCCAAATAGACGACCGATATTCTTCCGACACCTGTTTGCTGTCGAGGACTAGGCAACCAAAAACCAATCGACAATGAAATGAAGGTAACAGAAAATGTGTCATTTTCGACCCGGAAGCCTGTCGAAAGGTTGTGAATAGCAGAAATATCTGTTTTTACTCCTATAATATACATGTTTTGCTGTCGGTAGAGTGACGATACATCGTTAATCATGGCAGGCCATAAATCAATATGTAAATGAGTTTGAATGCCAATTGCCACTCTTTTTTGTTCAATGTATTTTCGATCGATCAAACCATGACGACACAAAGTCAGTCTTTTCATTTTGATGTTTTTTTGTTTTCATTCATTATAAGTCAGACCAGCGTATTCGTTTTTGATTAAATTCAATTCAATGATTCATAGGGGCAATTCTCGCAATTTCAAGAACGTTCACAGTCTGATTTCAGTGTCAATCTGTCAAAAATACCTCTAATTTCCCTGCATTTTGACAAGTTTTTGACATTTGTTTGTCGCCAAGATGAGACTGCGACTGGATTTTGAACGTTTTAAATTACGAGAATTGGCCTTCTGGTCTACAATAAAATAATGAGAATAGTGAACTCATTATTATCAACAAAGGAGTTAAGTATACAGGAGCGTCGGATATAGTTGAAGTTTACTAAGAAACCGATGGATGTTCTGGACTGAAATTTAATTTAATAAATGAGCTGTTTGTTTTCTATTAATAAACTGAAATTTTATTCGAGAATATCCATCGGTTTCTTAGTAAACTTCAACAATATCCGACGCTCCTGTATACTTAACTCCTTTGTTGACTGTACCTACCTATATTTTATAGAAATCATTATTATTCCAATATTGATAAAAGAATGTCCGTGGCGACGTGGTGATCCTTGCGCATTCTTCTCCATAGGAACCTTCTACTTCATTTTCTTCTTTCCATCTTTTTGGGTAGTTCCACTGCGCACCAAAACCCATTGTTCTCATAATTTTAATGTTCATACATTGATTGCACTGTGCTCCAAGAAATTTTGAGTAGCGTTAACAAAAAAAAAAAAATATCATGAAACACTATATAAATATCATAAAAAAAAAAAAATATCATAAAAAAAAAAAAAAAATGTATTTCAATCAGTCGTAATCACAACGTCACAACTAACAATATTTTTTTCTTAAAAACAACGCATTACAATGTAAAACTTAGCTTAGCTTATTTTATTACAATTCCAACGACTTAGGTAATGTTTTATACATAGCTTTCATACAACATTTTAGATAATTATATCGTTATTAAATTTTAATAACCCCGGGCAGCGCGCACGATTTCGCGCATTATCATGCGACACGAGGGTCATAAAGTGCGAAATGGCCTTGAGCATTTTTGAGACACGAGATGAATCCACGGTAAAAAAAAAAATCTATTTGTGTTTATCAAACAACTTATGGTTTGCCTTTTATGCTGACTCTCATCATCATCATCATCATTTCAGTCGAAAGACGTCCACTGCTGGACATAGGCCTCCCCCAAGAACCTCCACTTCGACCGGTTCTGTGCTTCTCGCATCCAACGGGTTCCTGCGGCCTTCACAAGGTCGTCGGACCACCTTGTGGGAGGCCTTCCCACGCTACGTCTTCCGGTAAGCGGTCGCCACTTCAGAACCTTTCGGCTTCATCGGCCATCTGTTCTGCGAGCAATGTGCCCTGCCCACTGCCACTTAAGTTTGGCAATTCTTCGGGCTATGTCGGTTACCTTGCCGCTGATACTGACTCTACTTACTTTATTTTGGATAGCACTGGAATGCATTCTTTGAGAGTAGAGGAACTACCCATCTTTTTAACTGACCAACCCCTTGAAAACTTTAAAAGCGCTTGTCATTGGTTGAATTGAAATAAATGCTTTTAGTTTGGGAATACTTTCCACCAACTCTAAGACAAAACGTTTTCGCACATTCTCAAGGTGCGTGTTACGTAGTTCTTATCTAACTACATTTATTTATAAGATCGTATTATGTCCGAAGGATGCGTTCGCTTTCACTACCACGCGTCCAAACTATACGTAATTGGATTTCTATGGTCTAACAGGCTGGTACGCCTACTCGCCTACGGTCATATCTGTAATGGCGATACCATTTAAATGAAAGGGAAACAGCTATAAAAATGTTACGAAATCGTAGTTCGGTGGTTGCTGTTGTAAAAACGGCTACTGCTAGCATAGCACGAGCATCAAGAAGGTAAGTAGTCAACTAGTAAAAGTGCGCAATGCTGCACACCGCCATCCTATTTCAAGTGTAAAAAATATCAACTTTATTTCAATGATCCTCCTCCACCTCAAGTCGTACTCCTCATTACTCAAGGTCGTGATCCTCCCTTGAAAACATCTTTTCTCTGACGATTTTCGCCATCTCTGTCTATCCTTGGTCAAGTGAAGGGCATCATGAAACTTCGTGTCAAGAGAAGAGCTTTTCTGGTCGGACCATTGCAAAGGGCTGCGACCTCTTGGTCGTTTACCATCCACCTTACCGGTAACCATCAGTTGTTCAAGGTTATTATTTCAATGATAATTAAGTTGATTTCAGAGTGACTAGCACTATTGACAAAGTTATAAAAATGTTTGAATTTGTAGCGTAAACAGAACTTTATTGTATAGGAATTAAAGTTATTTTTCCATTAAGAGCGTTTACGGCGTACGGCATCTCATACAAACTTTCAAGCCCTTATTTTTCGAAATTTATGAACCGATTTTAATAAAACTTCATACGCAAAAGCAGGATACAAAGTTAGTAGAGAACATTTTCGAAAAATAGTGTTACAGCCAAATTAGACCGATTTTAAATTTTCCATAGAAACAGAGATTTCCAGTTATCTTTTTTTAAATAAGACATTTCTAAAATATAGATTTTCTAGATTTTTTGTAATTAAATAATTGCTTCATATTTTGCAATAAATAAAGAAAAAAGAAGCGCGATAACACAACGCTGGTAGCGTTGTGTTATCGCGCTTCTTTTTTCTTTATTTCTTTTTTTTAATCAAAACGTTGCCCCACACTAGGAATTTCTCCTGTATTGTGGGTGCGTTTACAAACATTTAAACTCACATACACAAACAGCCAGACCCGGAACAACTACTTGTAGGTCATACAAATATTTGTTCCGTGCGGGAATCGCACCCGCGACACGCAGCGCAGTAGTCAATGGCTTAACCACTGCGCCAACCGTGTCGTCGTGTCTGTTCTTTTTCTTTTTTATGCAGTCCGTCAGGGACCGCGCGTTAGGTCATGTAAGCCCCTTAAGGAAAAGACTCAAGGAAAGATGATTATGTATAGTGAATTCCACCAACCGGCACTGGGCCCGCATGGTGGATGACGGCCCACTCCCTCTCACCGAGAGGAGGCCTGTGTCCCAGCATCCAGCACTGGGTGGGAGTATCATGGGCTGATTATGCTAAGCTATGCCAAGGAAATCATTACGTCTTCAAAGTTTTCACATAGAAAGTTTTCTATACTGGTATCCGGTATAATAAAATTGTAAAGTAATCAGGAGTTATGTTAATTATTTGCTTTATTTATTGCCTTTTTTCTATGACTACATAAGTACATATCGGTACTTCCTGTAGTTGTCAGTTTGACATTAATTGTGGTAATTTTCTACTCTAGACGCTTTTAACCCGTACGTCTTTTTTACATCGTTGTCACATATAATTATGATAACTAATATTTTTGTAAAAATATATAATTCAAAAGAGTGTCCATGGAGTTTCTTGCCCGTTCTTCTCCATAGGTACCTACGCTTTGGAATGGGCAACTAGCTTCATATTTTCTGACTGACCGACTTCTTGACAATTCAAAAGTGCCTGTAAATGGTTTAATTGAAATAAATGCTTTGAGTTTGAGTTTTGAGTTTTCTCTATTTTATTTATGGAGGTACAAGCCGAGCGGATGATGGGATTTTCCATCGGCAAAATTGTACTATCTACTATAAAAAGTTTCATCCACCAACCAGCCAGCGCAACCAGCGTTGGGTCTCTGTCTCGCGTGGATGTGACGCATATTATCCCCCAACTTGCTCTTTTTGTGTTCTTGCCGTCATGGTTACCGAATAATTATAATTATTAAATAAACGAATTTTGTTTCTTTCTTTTGTTACGAAATAAATCTTTTTAAACTCTTTAGGCACTGAATTTGCAAGAAGCCTTCCTTAGTGTCCACCTTTCATAATATAAGCATGCATCATTTGTGCAAAATTTCAAGCTTCTAGACTAGACTTAGCGCCGGGTTGCGTTGTTTGGGCTAAAGGCATTATTATAGATTACTAGCTGCGCCCCGCGGTTTCACCCGCATAAGTTTCGATCCCGTTGGAATATCGGGATAAAAAGTAGCCTATATTATGTTAATCCAGGGTGTCAGCTACTTCCATACCAAATTTTATCAAAATTTATCTAGCCGTTTGAGCGCGAAGATGTAACAAACATAAAAACACACACACTCACAAACTTTCGCCTTTATAATATTAGTGTGATAATCATATTTTTTATGCTACAATCACAGATTTAAATCATAATATTAATGTTTTGATAATGTTCTGCACGTCAAATGTCTGACTATGTATTAGGAAACTTAATTACAAACTGTAAGATCAACACTGTAGCAATACCTATTGCTAAAAAATGATTATGATTCTGATTAAATCAACAAAAACTCGTTGAACACTTTTAGCAGTATTTCGGCACCTGCCAAAGCTACAATCCATGTTAGTCTTATAATTATTATATAATTGCATAGCACAGATGTGAGTTCTATATGTATGTACTATACCCTATGTACCTACCATTTACAGGGTAATATGTCTTTCATTGACTTGAATGTGCTCTGGCGGCTGATAATATGTCATGCCTACACAAATGTCTCGCTGACGGTGGCGTGTGTGTTGGATCATTTAGCTCCCTTCAAAATAGTTGAGCTGAATGGTGCTGATCTACGCGTCATGTTTGTGAACGGGCACCGTCAGTTGGGGCTGGTCATCACTTAGCTGCCTCGTCTTATTTTTAATTATTTTATTTGTAGATTGTTGTTTTCTTAATATTAGCTGTAATCTGGACGCTTTTACCGCGTACCTACGTCTTTTTTACATCGTTCTCACATATAATTATAAATTCAACATTAATGATGTAACTAATATTTTTGTAAAAATATTATTTTTAATTATTTTATTTGTAGATTGTTGTTTTCTTAATATTAGCTGTAATCTGGACGCTTTTACCGCGTACCTACGTCTTTTTTACATCGTTCTCACAAATTATTATAAATTCAACATTAATGATGTAACTAATATTTTTGTAAAAATATAATTTAAAAGAGTGTCCATGGAGTTTCTTGCCCGTTCTTCTCCATAGGTACCTACACTTTGGAATGGGCAACTAGTTTCATATTTTCTGACTGACCGACTTCTTGACAATTCAAAAGTGCCTGTAAATGGTTTAATTCAAATAAATGCGTTGAGTTTGAGTCTGATTAATTATATTGAAGATTTGTTGAATTATTATCATTTGTTATTTTGTTGTCAGTACCAACTCAGATGTGAGATAATTTAACTAAATTACTTAATCCTTAGGTCTTGAACCTCACGAGCTCCAGTCGTGCTTAGCCATTGAAGCAGTACCTGAAACAAACAAAGAAACTAATCAAACTAAGTTAAAAGTTAAAATAACAGTCGTGCTAACCATTCTAATTTTAGAGGTTAGCCAGTACCTATCGATCAATCATGAAACGATTAATATGCAAATAATTTTTAATAGTTTTCACTTTCTAAATTGTATTAAAGTGTTTGCGACCGTGGGTTTGTAATTACAGTGGTTCTCAAAATGTTGCGAATTATTGGTCCCTTTTGGGAGTAATAAATTATAAAAAAATTAATTCACCTGCAAAAAAAAACGTTGAGTGTCTGTACTTTTATTTTGTTACATCGGACTTTTTTTTTTTTTTTTTGCGGATGGGAAATCATCAAATGACCCCTCCCGCTCTGGGTGGAGCGGAAGGGAGTGTCAGACTCTTACTGACTAAACCCACCCGTGTTCCTTCCTTAGCCCTTTATGTTCCGGGCCAGCGGTAACCCTTTCGGACAATCCCGCTGACCCGGCAGGCTTCGGCCCTATGGGGCCCCTCCTCGATGCTGACATCTCTTTGAGGCGCACGTGGAACACGTACGCGCCGTCCGGCACGGGCCTGGTCCTGATCGGACGGTGAGCTACCCATTACTCTCCGCCCGCAGGCCCGCGCCTACGGTGGCCGGGAGTCGTCGCGCGGCTCCCGACGCCCGGAGCGTCTCCCGCGGCGGCTGGGACGGGAGGCCCTCTCCCTGAGCCGTCCCGCCACCTCCTTCGCTAGCATGACTGCTTCGCAGAAGGAGGTGACTGCCTCCCACTCCCTCTCGCCCCGGACCATGGCTTTCACCAGGGCCGGGCGCGAGAGGTCGCCGCCGCTGCCGATCGCCTCTACGAGGACACGGCGGTGCTCCACCCAAGCGGGGCAGACCTCCACCGTGTGCTCCACCGTGTCCTCTGGGCGATCCTGGCAATGGTGACACCCGGGCGTTTCCTCCCGTTACATGGGACTTAACCTCTTAATCACCGCTAATGAGACACTATTGATTTTCTATTGTAATAGGCCGATGTCGGCCCACGCCGGGACGGAGTGGTCACACATAACTGGCGAAATGTGGGTGTACATCTCCAACCTAACCCACCTAACCCGCCACCCACCCTCCCCACCCTCCTCCTTCACCTCTGCCAAACCCTTCAGGGAATACAGGCGTGATGTTATATTAGAAAAGTAGTTGTTAATTATTAAGGCCACTACATGACCTAAAGCGCGGTCTTTGTCGGACTGCATAGAAAAGAAAGATAAGCGCGATGACACAACGCTGGTAATTTATTACAAAATATGAAGCAATTATCTATTACAAAAAATCTACTGTTTGAACTAAAAAAATAAAACACTAGTTCTTTAGTATGTTGCTTGTAGAATAGTCTGAAAAAAAACCATAATGATTGTATGTATGTATATTAGTATCGTGTTTAATGTAAAAAGAAAGTTTTAGAGGTATCTTCATGATTTTTTCTATCGTATCAAATTTGTTGTATTATGTTTTCATCACACTATCTACCTAGCATAGATCCTGAAGAATATCATAATATTTTTCTGATTTTGTTTACTACAGTCGATCATATACTTTTATTGTTTCTAAAACTTGGGTTTTTTGTGTTTAGGTCCTGTAAGCCCCTTAAGAGGTTCTTGAAATAATTGCAGAAGCCTAAGTTCTGTGGTTCTTGCTCGTCTTGATGATGATCTATACGCCGCACAGTGCCATTAAAATTGGGAACGGATGTGTCTACCGTGTCCTCTCGATATTATTGTCTAGGTTGCTACTGCGATTTTCGTAAACTTATTTAGGTATATTGTTGTTATAGCCAAATATTTTAACCTATTCATTCATTGAGCAAAAAAGAAACAAGAAAACATCTTAGAAACCTACATTTAATGAAAGAACCCACTAAATCAACACGCCGCAGAGCACAGTAAATCTTCACCAGAATAAATAAATTAACGTAATCAGTTCACGATCAAACATTTCTACACAATCTGTGGTCGTTAGCGCGAAGTAATTTGCCGCCCAGTCCACGCAGGCCGATCGTTGCGTCACCGCCGCGTAGACCACATCAATCACGTTACGCAATAGTTCCTGAGATGCGCTAGACTAACGTGTGGATTGTGATGCAATTTTATACACTGATATTGTAGGAAATAGTCGTGTGGTGTGATCTTTGACGTCATCGGATTTGTTTGATGTTGGAGGGTATTTTGTGTCCGAACATGGATGTGCCCATTTTTAGGGTTCCGTACCCAAAGGGTAAAAGCGGGACCCTATTACTAAGACTCCACTGTCCGTCTGTCACCAGGCTGTATCTCATGAACCGTGATAGCTAGACAGTTGAAATTTTCATAGATGATGTATTTCTGTTGCCGCTATAACAACAAATACTAAAAACAGAGTAAAATAATTATTTATTTAAGGAGGGCTCCCATACAAGAGACGTGTTTTTTTTTCGGCGTTTTTGCCTTGTGGTACGGAACCCTTCGTGTGCGAGTCCGACTCACCCTTGGCCAGTTTTTACTTCTACGCTCATTATGGAAGTGGGTAAGTTAGTAAATATTTTATAGTTACTGCTATTAACGTGACCACCTACTGAGTCATCATCATAATCAGCCTATAATGTTCCCACTGCTGGGACACAGGCTTCCTCTCGGTGAGAGGGAGTAGGCCGTAATCCACCACGCGGGCCCAGTGCGGATTGGCATATGTCACATGTCTTCGAATTTTCGGTTTTAGGACATGCCGGTTTCCTCATGATGACCTACTGAGTACAACTGATTAAAAAAGATCCATTGACTCGAAAATAAGAGGATAAAGCTACAGTAACTAAATATCATGTCCTACGTTTTCTGTCAGTTGCGCGTTACAGGAACTGATGGACGCTGGTGATGGCGCCAAACACGTAGCCGAATTCTGGGCCAAGTCCATTTAGATTGCCATCAAAAAGGTAAGAAGAAGAAACATAACGAAAAGACGTATGTGACTGACAGTGGAAATATTTTTCATTCTGGTATTATTATACCAGCTATTTTTAAACCACTGGATAAGTTATTCCATTATAAATTCTAATTATTCATAAATTAATCCAAATAAAGTAGTATAACAAACTATTCAAAACTGTAACTTAAACTTATTCAATAGCAATTAAAACCCATTGTGGCGTGAATAATTAATAATAATAATAATAATAATAATAGCCTCCTCAGGTGTTGGTCGAGGCTCTTGGCTATTAGACCATTGGCTGTCACGACTATCGGCACATCCCACATGTCGACAACCTCGTGAGCCAAGTCAAGATACTTGATTTGTTTATCTTTCTCGGCTTTCACGAGGTTCCCATCATGCGGGACGGTTATGTCAACAATCATTGCGCGCCGCTCTGATCGATCCACCACCACTATATCAGGCTTATTGGCAACAATAGTCCTGTCAGTGATGATGGATCGATCGAACTGGCAACACCAATGTCAACGAGTCGTCATTTTGAACCATTTTCCGAAATCAATTTATAAAAGCAGTTTTTAGAAGTATTTTAAAATACTACAGCCATAGCCCAAATACCATATAATACCATACCATAAAATAGTACTTACAATGACCATAATTTTGATAAATCTAAATCAAAAATTGCCGAACCAGAGGAGGTGACATTTGTCATGTCACCTCCGATAAAAACGAAGAAGGAAAATAGAAAATGTTGACACGATCTGCCGCCGCTAGACGTCTCGCACGCCTTCCACCTCCGGACTCTTCGCTCAGCTCCGCCTCGCCGCCGCCGGTACCCAGCCCCACTGTGAGCGCTGTGACGACACCGACCGCGGCAGTTGCGTCGAGCTCGAGCGACGAGTACTTCTCTCCGCCCACGACGCCACCACCTGCTCGTCGACGGGGAGGACGCCGGCCGCCGGATGGCTTAGGACCTCGAGGCCCACCGGCCTCTGATAGGGTCCCAGCTCCCGGCGGAAGTGTGCAGCGCATGAGATGGACACGATCCATCAATGAAAATGTCATGCGCTCATACTATGGGGCTACAGAGGGGGGAAACAATCTGACCGCGTACCGTGTTCGGATGCTCTCTCTGTTTCAGGTGCTTGAACCAGCTGTCAACGTTTCGGCACAACGATTATCGGATCAGGTGCGTGTCATTCAGCGTAACCATATGTTGGATGACACTGTACTTGATCGCCTGCGAAGTGAAATGCAGAGTAGCCATGTCATCACTCCCCAGTCGCAGACTGCTGTACTACTACCGCAGTCTGATACAAGTCATGCTGACGAGGGGAGTAATGACAGGGCTACAAACGTAAGTACCCAATGTAATGAGGAATTGAGGAGTGCTTTGGAGGATGCGATTCGGGAATATCGCTTCATGTCACCCGAACTTAGGCCACGCTTACCTCGTTTGCCCATGCATAACAAAAATAGGGCGCTGGTGGCGGTTCTGGATTCGCAGTTGTCAAACTATTTTGATGGCTGCGAAGACCTCACCGATGCTCATTCGATTCTGTACTGCGCGGCTGCAGCGGCATGTCGTGTAGCTCATGTCAAATTTGCCAATGACTCTAGAGCTACACGACCGAAACCAGCCGTACCAGCTTGGCAGTGCAGAATTGAACGCCGTATTGGTGGGGCCAGAGCGCTCATTGGCAAACTAATCTGCTTCAGGGAGGGCAATACTCGCCCTAGAGTGATGCGCTTTGTGAGACGGGCATTCTTGGGGACTGATATCAGTCCTCAAGACTATATGTCTTGTGTCACGGAGCGCATCGACTTCCTGAAGCAGAAAGTGTATGCATGGGCGAACCGTATTCGTCGATACAGGCGGCGAGTGGAGCGATACACTCAGAATCGCACATTCCAGAGTGATGAAAGGTGGGTTTATAGGGCTTGGGAGCGACCGGACCAAGGTGTTACTGACACGTGCCTACCGGATGATGACGCCATGTGCTCGTTCTGGCGAAACATCTGGTCGGTGCCTGTCAGTCACACCGAGGGTGATTGGACTGGGAAGATTGAGCGAGCGTGCGATCTAATACCAGAAATGGGGGTACTTACCATCAGCCCCCAAGATGTTGCTCGTGCAGTCCGACCGTTGCCTAACTGGAAATCTCCAGGGCCGGACGGGCTGCACAACTTTTGGATAAAATGGTTCCAAGGGTCGCACGCCTGCTTGGCATCCCAGTTCCAGTCAGCCTTAGAGTCAGGGTCACTGCCCCAGTTCCTAACGACAGGAATAACCCACCTGCTCCATAAATCAGGTAGTACCGCGGATCCCAAAAATTATAGACCGATCACTTGTTTACCGACGGTCTATAAAGTTCTTACATCCATTTTGAGAACTAAAATTAACAAACATATAGACACCAACTCCATCATGTCTGTCTCTCAAAATGGATGTAAGAACGGGTCCCGGGGTACTAAGGAGCTGCTCCTCATTGATATGGCCATTAGCCAACAGGTTCGTCGTTCCCGAAAGGATCTGTCGACATGCTGGATAGATTATAAGAAGGCCTATGACTCGGTGCCACATACATGGCTCATGAGGGTGTTGGAGTTGTACAAAGTAGATGCAACTCTGCGCACCTTCCTGATGTCGTGTATGGGGCAATGGAGGACGGTCCTTCGATATCCAGGATGTCGAAATATTCAGAGGAATAGCGAACCGATAAGGATCGAGCGAGGCATATTTCAGGGTGATAGTTTGAGTCCGCTTTGGTTCTGCTTAGCCTTGAATCCCCTAAGCACGCTGCTGGAGGATTCAGGTCTAGGCTATCGGCTGAGGAGAGGTGGTCAGGTTATATCGCACCTCCTCTACATGGATGACCTAAAACTCTTTGCCCCCAACAATTTGCAACTAATGGAGCTACTGAAAGTAACTCAAACTTTCAGTAGCGCCATCAGGATGGAATTTGGTGTGGACAAATGTGCGGTCATGCATGTAAAGCGAGGGGAGATTGTTGAATCCGTGGGAACCCAACTCTCGGATTCCACAAACCTTAGAACCCTCTCCGCATCCGAAACCTATAAGTATTTGGGTATGTCGGAAGCGTTAGGCATCAATGTTACTGACATGAAGCAATCGTTGAAGGAGCGCTTCTTTGGCCGCCTGAAAAAAGTACTTAATAGTCTTCTATCAGGCGGAAACAAGGTGCGCGCCTTCAACGGTTGGGTCATGCCGGTTTTGATGTACTCTTTTGGCATACTCAAATGGACTCAGACCGAACTCGACGCCCTGGATAGGAGGGTCCGTACGTTGCTGACTGCAAATCGAATGCATCACCCACGGTCATCGGTAATGAGGCTGTATATCCCGCGAAAGTGTGGAGGTCGAGGGTTTTTAAACGCTAAGACCCTCCACAATCGCGAGATATGCAGTCTCAGGGAATATTTTCTAGAAACCGACGTGGGGATGCATCGAGATGTAGTCGCCGTGGACAAGGGCCTCACCCCGCTCTCCTTGGCTAAAGAGAACTGGCGCAAGCCAGTAGTGCTTGACACTAATGATCGCATGGAGGTATGGCAGAGTAAGGAGCTTCACGGACGCTTTTTCCGGGCCCTACATGGACCCGATGTTGATCTATTAGCGTCCGTAGCCTGGCTGCGTTTCGGTGACCTCTTTGGGGAAACCGAAGGTTTTGTCTGTGCAATTATGGACGAAGTTATGATGACGAACAATTACCGGAGATTTATTGTGAAAGACGGCACGGTTGACATCTGTCGGGCATGCCACCGGCCGGGAGAATCAATCAGGCATATTATCTCCGGGTGTTCTCGTCTAGCTAACGAAGAGTACTTGCATAGACACAACCTTGTAGCCAGGATAATCCATCAGCAACTTGCTCTGAAATACAACCTTGTGGAATCGGAGGTGCCGTACTACAGGTATGTGCCCGACCCAGTTCTCGAAAATGGTGCTATCACATTATATTGGGATCGATCCATCATCACTGACAGGACTATTGTTGCCAATAAGCCTGATATAGTGGTGGTGGATCGACCAGAGCGGCGCGCAATGATTGTTGACATAACCGTCCCGCATGATGGGAACCTCGTGAAAGCCGAGAAAGATAAACAAATCAAGTATCTTGACTTGGCTCACGAGGTTGTCGACATGTGGGATGTGGACTCAGCGATCATTGTGCCGATAGTTGTGACAGCCAATGGTTTAATTGCCAAGAGCCTCGACCAACACCTGAGGAGGCTCTCGTTGGGCAGCTGGATCAAGGGCTTGATCCAGAAAGCGGTACTTCTGGACACGGCCCGAATAGTTAGGAGGTTCCTCTCTCTGGAGCCCTGACCGCCGGTAGCTTGGACCCTTTTCCCGATACCGGTGGGCTACTATTTTTTATATTTTTAAATGTTTTTATATTTCTTTATACTAATATTTAAAAATATAATTTATAAGAATTTAAATGAATAAAGGAGATAATAATATTCCACAACTATCACACAACGCCGTCTAGTCTCAAGCTAAGCAGAGCTTGTGTTATGAGTACTAGACAACTGATAAACATACTTATATATTTCTAAATACATACATATATAGATAAATTAAATATAAGTGCTTATGGTTCTGCTTGACGCTTGAATAAGGATTTATAGCCTGATTGAGAGGTCAAGGGGCTTACATGACCTGTCGGACTGCATAAAAAAGAAAGAGAAGCGCGATGACACAACCGTGGTAATTTATTGCAAAATATAAAGCAATTATTTAATTTAAAAAAATCTATTGTTTGGACTAAAAAATTAAAACACTAGTGTTTTTTTTTTTTTTTTTTTTTTTTATTTATTAAACTTTATGCACAAGTAAAAACTGTACAAAGGCGGACTTAATGCCTTGGGCATTTTCTACCAGTCTACCTTAGGGTGATGCAGAGACAATACACAGTAGGTGCAATAACAGAAAACAGCTTAGAAGATAACTAGAATATAAAAAAATAAATACTTAGATACATACATACAACAAAATATAATAAAATAAAAAAGTTATGAGAGATAAATAAGAAAACCTGCAACAACTTAATTTTGAGACGAATCTGCCAACTTCTTGTGAATGTGTTCTCGAACTTTCATTTTAAATGTGAACTGATTGGTTACCGTCCTGATATTCTGAGGGAGCGCATTCCAAAGGAAAACCGCCTGGACAAAGAAAGAAGACTTTATAAAACCAGAGCGATGAGAAGGACAACGAAGAAGACGATTATTCTCTGACCGAAGATTCTTGCTGTGTGCAGAGCATAAATATTGACACAGAGAAGTCAGATAAGAAGGAGAAGTGGGTTTGTGAAGGATAGAAAATAGGGTTGTCAAAGCCCTCAACGCTCTGCGCTGCCGGATAGGTAACCACTTTAAAAGCGATCGATGTGCGGATACATGATCATACTTGCGGAGATTGAAAACGAATCGAATGCAGCTATTAAGAAGTCGGTCAAGTTTATTGAGGAGATCTGCATTCAGGTCATAGTAGCACACATCGCCATAGTCAATTATGGGGAAGATAAGGGACTGTACAAGCAATGCCTTAATGTGTGATGGGAGAACATTTTTCAACCGATAGAGCGACCGCAACGTTCCAGTGACCTTCTTGCTCACAATCGCAACCTGCTTACGCCAGTCAAGGCAAGAGTCAACATGCAAACCCAGATCCTTGACGTCAGAGCTAAACGGAATCACTGTGCCATCAAAAGTAACCGGTGGCACCGTTAAACCATTCAGCCTCCTCAAGCTATGGGGGCTCCCTACAATGATAGCCTGACACTTGGTTGGGTTAACCGCCACCCCAAAACGATCAGACCAGTTTTTTACAACTCGTAAATCCCGATTTAGCTCCTCGACCGCATCGGATAAGCTGTCAACTCCTGCCTGACAGTAGAGCTGTAAGTCGTCAGCGTAAAGATGATACGCACACTGAAGCAAAGAAGTTATGAGATCTATAAAGATAGAGAACAAAAGTGGAGATAAAATGCCGCCTTGAGGGACGCCAGTTTCAAGATCACACCAGCTGGACTTAGAGTCACCAGCAAGAACTGATTGCTGACGCCCCCGAAGATAGGAAGAAAACCATTCCAGGACCTCGTCAGAGACCATGCGATAGGAGAGGATGGATAAAAGGACTTCGTGACTGACGGTATTGAAAGCATTTGAAAAATCGATCAACACTAAAACCGTAACTTTAGTGTCTTCCATTCCTCGCCTTATATCGTCAGTCACTTTAAGGAGAGCAGAAACGGTACTGTGCCCGGGACTGAACCCGGATTGGAACGGACTGATGAGGGAATTTTTGTGAATGAAGTTGCAAAATTGTTTATGTACACAGGCCTCGAGTACTTTAGATAAAAAGGGAAGGATGGAAATTGGACGAAAGTGACTGAGAAGAGTGGGATTAGGGATTTTAGGTAGTGGTCGAACATGGGCTTTCCGCCACAGGGAAGGTGTTTTAGTATGTTGCTTGTAGAATAATCTGACAAAAAATCAGAATGATTGTATGTATAGGTATTAGTATGGTTTTTAATGTAAAAAGAAAGTTTTTAACGGTGTCTTCATGATTTTTTTATACCTATCGTATCAAATTAGTTGTATTGTGTTTTCAACACACTATCTACCAAGCATACATCCTAGAGAATATCATATATTTTTCTGATTTTGTTTACTGTAGTCGATCATACTTATACTTTTATTGTTTCTAAAACTTGCGTTTTTTGTGTTTAGGTCCTGTAAGCCCCTTAAGGTGCATGGCATACGAATGCTGATTTTGAAAGATGGAGTACCTAGGTACTGGTAAATGAATAAATAATTATAACAAAAAAAAAAAGCCCCGTAAAAAGCTCAATATTTTAAGTTAGTGGCTTGAATATTGAATTAAAGTTGGTGCCCGCTATTGAGAACCACTGACATTTTAATAGCTCTGACATGTCAGGAGTCAAATGCAGTGACCTTGTAATGTCGTAAAAATTTAAAAGTGTTTATGGTTCTGCTTGACGCTTGATAATGTTAAATGGATAATAAATTGAGAGAGGATTTATGACCTAATCGAGGGGTTAAGGTTCAGGGTATGCGGATGTGTTGGTTTTGAGAGATGGAGTACCTAGGTACTGCTAAATCACACTAATATTATAAAGGCCAAAGTTTGCGAGTGTGGGGGTGTGTTTGTTTTAAGTACCATCCGAGGACGTGCGTATGAATACACAAGGCACGACCGAGGACCTTTTCAAAGCGAGGACCTTTTCTAGGGTCCTCGGTTTGACTTGACCAAAGATTCGTATTCTGCAAGCGATTTTGAGTCTTTCTATATACTTAATACGAAAAAGTTGTCTGAACCTCGGTTTGATCAAGATTATTCATAATCTTACACAAACATTGTGTATCCACCAGATGGTGCCACTGTCGCCTCATACACAGACTTTTTACACTCATTTCACGTTTGTTGTATTATCCGAGGACCTATGTGTTAACTTTAACACAAAAGACCTCGGTTAGGTAGCTTTTCCAGACAATGTGTATTTAAGACCTCGGTTTGCTAGATTTTCCGAACAGTGTGTATTCTAGTCCTCGTTTCGACAGTTTTCCTCGTGTGTAGAAGACAAATTAAATGCTATCATTTAAATAAAATTATGAAGGAGAAAATCGAAGGTAGACTGAATCCTTAAACAAATCGTTAGTAGCTACTAGGTGCACGAGGAATAATCAGGCTTCTTCTGCAGTATGTGCTAAGTACCTAGGCCCGCTTATATTATTCAACATTATGATTTGCACCATAAAATATTGTGTTGTCTGGAGGTAGGAGCTGAATACGTGTGGTTTTCATAAAGAATCTAAAGCAAATGCCTTCCTAGGTGAAATGTCTGCAGCAAGATTTGAAGCAAATATAAAGTAAACTGGCAAGAGACAGAATTGTGTGGAAAAGGGAGAGGGAGGCCTTTTTACAAAGTACAAAGAAATACAGAACATGAACGTACTAAAGAAAACCACGTCATAAACTTTACTGAAATAAAAGTAGGTTTATTTTTAAATAAATCAAATTATTTAACAAAGTTTTACCAACGATCTACTTATAGAAATAATCATCAAGTTGCAGTCTATCATCTTTGAGAAGAATGATTAGAAAACTTACATAAAAGTTAATAGAAAACGACTCAAACAAAAATACTTAAAGAAACCATAATTAAAAGAAATCTACATAATTTGGGCTAAAAACTTAACATAAAATTACATAATACAATGCTTATTATAGTTAGAAAACAACAAAGAAATATTATTATTATCAAGTGAGATCAAAATAATTTGGGAAGCATGCAAACTTAATAACTTAATGGCGCCGATTCCCTTGTTCACAAACTAAACTAAATTTAAGTTCAGTGCATCTTTTTCTATATTTCATTAAAAAAGGACAGAAGATAAATATTAGTTTAGTCCTGTCAAATTAAGATACTCCATAGCAAGTTTAGACGTGATTGAAAACATGGCTACTAAAAATATTTTATCCCCATAAGGGTGTAGTTTTGAAAAATCGTCTGGGATGTTTCTATAGCTTGACTTAAAGATTATTTATACCAATTATCCATTCAAACCACGTAATCAAATACTTCCCTAAGAAATTAACTATCCCTCTTCACCCCGTTAGGGGTAGATTTTCTTAAAACCCTGATATACTTTATTATTTATTTTGGTCTTACATACTGAGTTTCGAATTAATTGGACTGCGCGTTAAAATTCTTCCATACAAAATTTTTCACCCCCAATCTCTCTTTAGTTTCAAGTTTATTAACTAAATGAATATGATTTTTCATATAAACTGTATTCCTGCTTTTCACCCCCACAGGGCCACGTGGAATTTCGAAAAATCGTTTGGGATATGTTAATTACTTGACTCGAAGATTTATTTAAACCAATTTTCGGGTTATTCAACCCACGCAGTAAAATCCTTGCCTGTATAATTAACTACCCCTTTTCACCCCGTTAGGGGTAGATTTTCGAAAAACCCTGATACACGTTATTCTTTATTTTTTTGGTTTTAAGTATAAATACCTACTGAGTTTCGAGTTAATCGGACCGCGAGTTAAACATCTACCATACAAATTTTGACACCCCACAAATCACAATCCCCCTTTAGGGGTTAGTTTAGAAAAACAAAAAATGCCAAACTTCATAATTTACTTAGATAAGTATTTGTGCCAAGTTTCAAGTTTATTAACACAAGGAATAAGACTTTTCATACAAACGAAATCCCCCCTTTTCACCCCCCTTAAAGGTTAATTTTTTCAAAAACCCCTTCTTAGTGCTCCCCTACATTATAAAAGGAAGCCGTGTGCAAAATTTCACAATCTCAAACTCAAAGCATTTATTTCAATTAAACCAATTACAGGCACTTTTGAATTGTCAAGGGGTCGGTCGTCAGTAAGATGAAGATACTCGTAGTTGCCCATTCCAAAGCATAGGTACCTATGAAGAAGAACGGGCAAGAAACTCCATAAAATAATATGGTTACAAAGTCTTGTTTACATCATTCATGTAAAAAATTATGCATGTGAGAACGATGCAGAACATTAAAAGTGTCCGTAATGTCTAAAATCACATTCCTAGACCCAGTAGTTTCGGCTGTGCGTTGTTATGTCAGTCAGTCAGTCAGTTTTTCCTTGTAGTTAATTATGTATTATATATAGATACGGCCATTATTTTTAATTCCTACTGTTTACGTTAAAAGCAACAATCACGAGTGTTTAACAAAATAAAGCCGTTACTTTCGGCTCTCTTTGATAAATAATCCTTTGAGAAGCGCTGACAAACATAAGGACATTGACTCGTCCTCGGTTGGTACTTCATTTTAGACAAAGTGTGTAAGAAATAAATCGGAACATTGATTATTATCTTACACGTAAAATGTTTTAGGTAGGTAGGTAGGTATTTTCCAGGTCCTCGGTTTGTACAAGTTCTACGCGAAAAACTGTCCTCGGTTTAGTGATATAAAGTCTAACACAACGTCCGCACTTTGTACAAGCTTTAAGAAATATTGTGTACAAATACGTCCTCGGAAGGACGTCGCAGGGCTTACGTAAGAGGTCCTCGGTTGGCTTACACAAAGTCCTCGTATGTGCATCGCTGGTCACATTTAGCTGTGTATTTCAGGTCCTCAGTATGATAGCCGAAATTCATACAGAAAAATGTTGAGATAGCATTATCCCAATAAGCTCATCACTATAGATTTACTCACCTGTCTCTTTCTATCTTATTCTAAAAGGCCAACGAGGTATTTAAACCAGTTTTGTGGAGGGTCCTCGGTTCGTTCTAGGACTAACAAGGTCCTCGTAAGGGTGTCTGTACAAACAGGGGTGTGTTTGTGTGTGGTGGGGGTGGGTGTGTGTTTGTATGTTTCTTACTTCTTCACGCTCAAACGGGTGGATCAATTTTGATAAAATTTTGTATGGAGGTAGCTGACACCCTGGATTAATATATAGGTTACTTTTTATCCCGATATTACCACGGGATCGATATTTACGCGGTATTTACGCTTAAACATAACGGCGAAATGTGTGTGTACTATAGGTGCACTGCCTAAACCTTGGGGAATGCAGGGGTGATGGTATGTTATGTAAATAGTAAATAGGTACTAATGAATGCCACAACAAGCTCAATCTTTTAAAAGTTGAAAGTTGACCGTTCATCAACAAAATTATTCGTAAATTCAAATCACATGTTTGGAAAATATTTGATTTGCGTTTGAAGATGATTATTTTCTAATCAAATAACAGCATAAAATCAAGAATCAAGACGTAACAAACCTCGATCTACTGCATTCCTAGATGTTATTATGAAAAGATATTGACTATACAAACCATCACACTAATCACAATAATAATATTATAAAAGCGAAAGTGTGTGTTTATATGTTTGTTACGTCTTTACGCTCAAACGGCTAGACCAATTTTTATAAAATTTTGTTTGGAGGTAGCTGACACCCTGGATTAACTTATAAGCTACTTTTTATCCCGATATTCCCACGCGATCGACACTTATGCGGGTGAAACCGCGGGCGCAGCTAGTAAATAATAATAAGTAAAAAAAAAATATTACTAGAAGAATGGGTACTATAAATCTCCAATAAACTTGGTTTTGTGTAATGTTTACTTAGATTTGGACGGCACGGTTGGCGCAGTGGTTAAGCGATTGACTGCTGCGCTGCGTGTCGCGGGTTCGATTCCCGCACGGAACAAATATTTGTATGACCTACAAGTAGTTGTTCCGGGTCTGGCTGTTTGTGTATGTGAGTTTAAATGTTTGTAAACGCACCCACAATACAGGAGAAATTCCTAGTGTGGGGCAACGTTTTTAAAAAAAAAGATGTCAAAGGAGTGTTTGGCACTCGTACTACCCTGTATCACGAATGACATTATCATTGCATTTACCATACAACTAACGTTGCTGCATCGAATTAACACTTTTAATGTCATTTTGTATACGTCATATATAATTATTTTCCCATAGTATTAAAGCGTGATTTATTTATTAAAGAGGATAGAAATAAAATACAATTAACTACCTAACCTAACTAAAACTATTAAGAAACTAAAATATGGCGTCGAAAAATTCCTCTGCATCGCTGTCGACTGGTAATGTACCCAAGAGACTGGCGGCATTACCACGTTGTATGGCAATGCTTACACTAGACCAATGTCGATCAAGTAAAAAAGCTGCCGGGAAAATATTTAATTTATTAATCTCTAACTGACAATTTCAAATTTTTCACAATCACTTTACCAAAATTTTCGTTCAAATAAGGCCGCGATGCAAAAAATTGTAAAAAAAAAAGTTGTTCAACACAGGCACACGTAGGTTATTTAAAACTCGTTTACCAAGCTAATTTGTTTGCCGACTAAAATTTTCATGAGAGAGGATGTTGTGAATTTGCAAAGTGCACGGAACGGTAAGTCATGGAGTAAGAACAAATGGAGCAATAACTTACAAGGCTATTTAATGTTTACCGTAGTTTCCGGAAAAGATAAGTGGCCTCTACACTTTAGTCTACAGGGATAGTTTACCAGCTCTCCTCGGGGTTGTTTAAAGAGCATCTGAGGCGTTATTTAAGCGAATGGAAGGTTTAAAAAATACTACTTAGTTACAAAATTGAGGTTTAGTCCAGGGTCCAGTCTGATAATAAAAAACATAATACAGTCGTCAATATGCATTGTTTTCCAAGAGAGTGATGACGGAAGCAAGGGCTACCTCAGCCATAATGTGAAAGAAATTAGTGTAGTAAGGCCTTCATTCATTAAGGGGAGATTTCTGGCTGATAATGAATACGCGGGTATGACGTACCGTCACTGTACTGAGTTAGTTGCTTTCGGCATTCGTGGCTGACATTGACACTAAAACTGCCACAACACTGATACGATGTCAACGCAATTTGACCGTAAGTATTCGAATTGAATTTTGAAGAAGTCGGTTAAAAATAAAACGTATTAGCACTCCATTTATTTTACATCTTGGTTGTGGCTTGCAACAATCTTGTAATATGGAGTAATGTGACGTGTGAAGATTTTTGGGATGCCATTAAGTATCCTTTTTATGTCGCAAACGACTGAATATAAAACAGGAGCTAAAAAGATACACTGATTATAAAATTCGGAGCAGCGCCAACGAATAACGTTTCCTTTAATCAGGAGTGGAGACAGGTTTTCATTTAGCTTAAGTGCCTTTTATAAGGTAAGGCCGTGCAGGGTAAGAAAAGATCCAATCTAGATAGGGCACGTTTTTTAAAAGTTGGCATTCCATCTCTTCTCTCTTGTGCGGTTACCCGGCCAGAGATATAGTTCTTTTACTTAAATTGCTTTTCCAGGGTTTTATATGATTCCTAAATTAGTATTATCAGGCAGATGTGAGGAGACACCCTGGAAGGACATAATAATGACCTTATTAGTGGTGTTCCTCAGAAAGGTCAGTTGCGTAGTACTCGAAACCGGCGTGCGTGTATGACCAGATATTTATGATCGTAATTGAAACAAAAAGAGTATGTAAGCTTCCGGCGCGTAGGTGTTCCACGCGCGCCTCAAAGAGATGTCAGCATCAAGTGAAGGAGCCCGTTAGGGCCGAAGCCTGGCGGGTCAGCGGGATTGTCCGAAATGGTTAGCGCTGCCCCGGAACATAAAGGGCTAAGGAAGGAACACGGGTGGGTTAAAGTCAGTAAGAGTCTGACACTCCCTTCCGCTCCACCCAGAGTGGGAGGGGTCATTTGATGATTTTCCATCCGAAAAAAAAAAGATCGATCGATGCGTTCAGTAGTTTCTATCTAAATATCCCCATGGGAAGAAGGAGAGGGGAGGAGTGGGGGAGGTAGTAAGTATGTTTCAAATGTGGCTAAGTTTTTACATCAAAACGAGTCCACTAAACGGTATTGCCTTCTCAAAGAGGACCACAAACTACGTCAGGAATCGAACGTCATCGTGGTATTTATTGGTATCCACTTAAAGGTTAATTTGACACCCACGACATACCACAAACCAAGTCTATAAAGCTATATTCGAGATGAAACTTCAACCGTCGTGGTCGTGGGCGAAGTCGCAAGGGACGCCTAGTTTAAAAGATGTATGACGTAATGACCAGGGATGGCAAATTCAGAATTTAAACATAAATCAGATTTTAAAATATGTAGGGGTTTATTTTAAAATGTTGTTTATAGTTAGACACGTATAAACGTTAAAAATGTATGGTTAAATAGTCGCTAATCTTTACATAACTTTAAGCAACGTTTATGATTAAAGGGGATAATGTTTCATTTTGCTTTTCTGAGACTTAATTAATCATTTTTCACTTATGGCATAAGTAGTTGAAGGATTACATCTACCAAACACTTGGTCGTCCATTAACTATATTTTTTTTGTATTTGTAATGTTTATTGTATATCTTTTTGATGAAATGTACTGTCACAGTTGGGATTTAAATAAAGGTAGATACGAACAATTACATTGGTAGTCAATTTGGACAAAACAAATAACTTCCCTAGCTTTACCTACAACTTTACTGTGTAGATCATTAAACCTGTTCTAATAAAAACACGTTTAATTTAATTTCTTATGTTTTTTTGACTGAAATAATTAAACTTTTGATTTAAGTGAACCAACCCTGATACCACCCACCTCTATCGGAGACGAGTCATAACTTCGCTCCCAGTTTTCCCAAGAGAGGTGACCGTTTCTATTTATAGTGAAAGACCCATCAGCGTGTATTTTTAGCTGTATATCAAGTACAAGGTTGTTTCCGCCATATTTTTGGACTGGCAGGCTAATTTGAGGATATTTGAGAAGGATGGGAGTGGCTTTCTATCCCACGGAAGTCGTAAGTCCGTTTTGGGATGCTGTATAACTAGTTGTTGGGATATAAAGTAAATCGTGTGTGCTCTAGTTTTCATACAGGATCGAATTAACTTAGCTGACAAAACTTTACAGGCGTGACTTGTTTAATATGACCCTGTAGAGCAGGGGTGGCCAACCGGTCAATCGCGACTATTAAGTCCAGTCGATCGTGGCAAGGCAAAAAATATTTCCAACTACAAACCTGATTTTGCTAATCAAGCGAAAGATGCTCAAACGGAATGCTCACAATAATATAAATAAGTAGGTTACTAAGAATAATTTTCAGTTTTATATTTTCCCTTTTATTAAAATAAAAAATACTACATAATTGAGTACTGAGCTATGCCGTTTCATTTAAGATTTCAAGAAGTATGTAATTGGTAGATCGCACAGGGTGTCGTCAGTGACCAGTAGATCTTGGGTCTAACCAAGTTGGCCATCCCTGCTGTAGAGGATGGACAATTGAGAGGTGAAGTAGTAATAAGAACTACAGGACGATTTGCAGTTTCTAAGAAGACTACCAACCAACTGCTATTAATAAGTCGAAATATATTTTTAAACATTGCCTTAGAAAGCGAGCTCAAAGATATCGCCATGATTTTCTTGACACTTCTCTAAGTCGAGATTAACAGCTTACGAAATAAAGTATTCTTTTTTGCATTGTATTAGGCACGTTAAGCCCATAGAAGGGCAGTATTTTCACTATTAGGTAATCAGTGAGAATACACAAAACTATCAGATCGGTTAAATGTTGTGATCGCGTCCTACATAAATTCAGTACCTCTAGGGACTATGTTGTTCTTAACCTCGATATTTCATAGAAAGTTTATTTCTGCTATGAGTACTAGTAACAGCCTTAAATAATTGATTTGCACTTTCAAGGTTTTTGGGTTTGACACGATATCGTGACTTATGCAGAGCACGTACGTGTGTACAGCCTTGATATTTTGGCTTTATTGGTATGCAGTAGCCCAGTGGTGACGGCCGCGACGTACAAGTTGCAGGTCGTTCGGTCAGCTCGAACCCAAGGCACTTTACTTTGTGTAAATTAATTCATCAGCACTGCTCTCAAAACGGTAAAGGAAAACATCGTGAGGAAACCGGCATGTTCTAGAAACAAAAATTCCAAGACATGTGACATCTAACAACCCGCACGGGGCCCGCGTGGTAGATTACGCCCCACTCCCTCTCACAGAGAGGAGGCCTGTGTCTCAGCAAGCAGTGGGAACAATAAAGGCTGATTATGGTATGGTCATGGTATGCAATTTGAGTCCAATCACCAAGTTTATTCATGCCACAAAGTTCTAACTGGTAACATAACATACCACGCAAGTAGGTAGTCTACAAAGGGTTGGGCAGAAGTTATATATTTCACCAGTTGTGTCTAGGTTCCATGTAACAGAAGGCGAGCTTGTTGACTTCACTGCTGAGAAATGTCTAATGGAAAAACCTAAAAACACTTTGCCCTTGGGAATCGACCAACGACGCAGAAAATAAAATTAAAAAAAACTATCGAGAGAATTATGTAGGTATTACTTAAACCAAAAGCGAGTTTAAGCGCCTGCGCCCACTGTCGACACGGCACGGCAAGGGATTTTTATGCGACGAATAAAAATGTAACCATAAAATTGAAATTTCGATGTTAAAATCGTAGGTGCAAAAATAAAGCTAGGGTATCCGACATACCGTGTCATTGAAATTTCAATTTTATTGTCATACTATTAAGTTATATTTCTATTTGGCGCATAAAAATCCCTTGCCGTGCCGTGCCGCCAATGGGCGCCACCCAAGACGAGTGCCCTGGCAAGGTGTTGGACTTAGATTAATGTGTAACTACAGAAAGACGGGTCGGATTGGTCCACACTTGCAAATTTGAAGCAAGAAAAAGGGAAGGTCTTTACTCTCGTATCGACCTGCACGTTCTGAAAACAGGTCTCTAAATTATTGCAATGCAGCTAAAAGGGGAATTGCCACACTTGGCAGGTGAATATTGGTCGTAGCGGTTTGTTGTAATTAGCAAACAGAAGGACACTGTTGCATTCTCTAGTCGCTTTTATCAATGAGCATTTATTTCCTCGCGTGGTAGTGATCCTTTTTTCTTTTTTCCGTATTGCCTTCGCTACTATTTTATTATACAGGGTTACTTGTAATTCGACGTATAGCCGTCAGGAGCTGATAGGGGGGCCAAACTGCAACAAATTGAACCCCCCATAAGTATAGCCGAAATTCAATAGTTTTCGAGATATTTGAAACATTTTTGAAGCGTAAAATGAAAATATTGGTAAGATATTATTCTTTAACCCGTAGTATGTCGGAACGTAGATCCACGCGAGACACAATGGCTTTTTAATTGTTTCTGTAATTACGACATTCAACCGGTTAATCGCTCATCATTTTAATTATTTTGTTGAATTAAGTACTTTTAATTGTGTTCATAACTTTGGCAGCTATAATATATATTTTTTGAATGGTATTCATCATCTCGCCGTCGTCGCTGACAGGTCAGATGGGCCATTCATGCGGCATTGGTTGGCCCTACATGCGCCCTTTTTTAAGGCATGGGGGAGATAAGCTGTTTATTTATTATTCTTGTTTATTTTTGTCTTTATTATTTTATTTATTATGTTATTATTCATTAAATTAATCAGTTATTTATATGTAATCTAATCGACTATGTTATTTTAAATTATTATGTTCTGAAATTATGTTCCTTATTTGGTTATTTTAAATTTTTATTATAAATTATTATTTTAATTGTTAAAGTATGTATTTTGACTTTGTATGAATTTTATGTTATTTTTATTTATTTTTGTTGAATTTGTGATTATGGATATTTTTTGTCTGACTTAATAAATGAATTGATTGATTGATTAAGTAGTTTTTTTTTATTTGGAATTAAAATTCAAATAATATCTCGAAAACTATTGAATTTTGGCCATACATTATGTTCAAATTGATTAAAAAGTCTGACAACCAGTCTTACCAAGGGGTATCGTATTACCCAGTGTCTGGGTTGTTGAGGTCAGATAGGCAGTCGCTGCATGTAAAATACTGGTATTCAGCTGCATCCGGTTAGACTAGAAGCCGACCTCAAGATAGTTGGGAAAAGGCTAGGCAGATGATGATGATGATATATTCAAATTGTTGCATTTTGCCCCCCCCCCCCTCCTATCAGCTATTGACGGATATACGTCGAATTACAAGTAACCCTGTATGTACGATTATGTATCGATTAGTAGCAGACAGGAAAATGGTGCAGCCTATAACTGCTTAACTTTTTAAGCCTTTTATTGCCTCAGAAGCAGTAAGAGTCACTTCTAAATTGCTGTGAATAACACTAAACTATTCCCCTGCTTTTTCATGATCCAGAAATACTAACTGAATTAATTACTTTATTTCAACTGTTGGTTATTTTTACTCTAATTTACTTGGTTGACGTCAAAGTAAGGGTTTCCGTGATTCTTTTACGTTGTTTAATTAAGTCAGAGTGCTTTGTGAGGCCCTGACCTGCCTCAACAACTGTGACGTCGTTGAGCCAAACTTTGTTCGTATTTTGAAATGTTATTTAAGTATTATAAAAGTTTATTTATAGAAAGGTTATGTTGTAGGAATGTAATTATATGTGTGTTATATATTGTGTGTTTTATGAAGTATCCATGGTTATACACGGTATAAAAGACATAGTCGCGTAAACTGTTATCATGAATTTATCACAAGATAGATCGCCGAAATATTTCAACGCTGTCGCGTCTAAAATCATGTAGGTACTGAATTCGTAGTAACAGTTTGTGCGTCAATGTCCCTTACACCCTGTGTATATTATTGTCGTTGGTCTCGTGGTCGCAAGTACGACTGCTGAGCATGGGGTCCTGGGTTTGATTTCCAGGTCGAGCAAAGTGTTATTGGGTTTTTCCATTAGGAATTTCTTACAGCCCGGAGTTTGGAAGTTGGTGGTGTGATACCCCCGTGCCTCGAAAAGCGCGTTAAGCCGTTGGTCCTGCGCCTGATCTCTCTCCAGTCGTGTCAGATTGCGTGCCGTACCATCGGACTATGAGAGTGAGGGAAGAGGGACTGCACCTGTGTCTGCGCAGACACTTTTGCACTGTACTTCCTACGCCGAAGATTAGTCTCCATAGATTGGCCGCCATGGCTGAAATACGGTCTAGACTAGAGGACTAAGTATTATATTTATGTTCTTTAGTAAACTCCTGTTTGACATTATTTCACCTAATGGTAAGCGATCAAAGCGATGCCGCGACGTTGCAGTTGACGATGATGACCGCTTGTGTAAAAGTAACCTATTTACTCGACACTTGAAAAGTTCCAGGTTAAAGATAAAAAGACTCCGGCAAGGAGTTTTTACTCCTTATCACCACGAACTAGTATTTTTAATTAAGCATTTTGGTGGTACATAAGATCCTCTTTATGCCAGTATATACATGCCCTAGTTATATACTTCCCGTAAGGGTCTCAGGGGACGGCTAATGGATTGCGGCAAAGTGGTTTGGGTAGTCGCGTCCACCTGGCTAGCAATACCATTATATTTCCCTCATAGCGGTGCCATTTCAAAGCTATTTTGACATTATACTTTACGCTGATGTCCAAAATAGGTTATTTCCTATAGTTATTCTATTTTTTTAGGTATGATTTAGGCTTGATTATCTGTGCTTGCAATGTAATGTATATTTAAAGTGTGATTTGGCAACAAAAAATATTTCGAGAAAAAAATGTTAAGAATAGCCTATTTACTATGGTTATAATTTTTTTTAGGCACCATTTAGGCTTGAAACCATTCATTATCTGTGCTTCCAATACATTTAAATCGTGATTTGGCAACAAAGTATTTTGCCAACGGTTTTGTATGAGTATGAATTACATTTTTATGATTCACCGCGATTCAATTTGGTACAGTAGAGCTGTATAAACGTTTAAAAACGACTTTTCATTACGTATTGTTACTCTTCTATACCTACCTGAAAACGTTGCTAATCTAAAATGAATATTTCGGTTGTACTGTGTGTCTGGTTTTACTTTCTATTAAAGTTTTCGTATTATTACAAAACAACTGTTAGTCGCAATTAGCATACCTTGATAGGTACACTTCTTACAGGTGTACTTCGTTAACGCTGTTTTTTTTTGGAATGTATCATTAAATAATAGAGAAGCATGGAAAAAACTGGCCAAGTACGAAACGGACTCGCACACGAACGGTTCCGTACCACAAGGCAAAAACGCCGAAAAAACACGTCTGTGGTATGGTAGCCCCCATTCAATATTTATTTTATTTTGTTTTTAGTAGGTATTTTGTAAATACATAATTTGTGAAAATGTCAACTGTCTAGCTATCGCGGTTCTTGAGATACAGCCTGGTGACAGACAGACAGCGAAGTCTTAGTAATAGGGTTCCGTTTTTCCCCTTCGGGTACGGAACCCTTAAAAACTACCAATTATGCACTATTTCACTCAGGGATCGGTCGATTGCGGACGATCCGCGAACACCGGGCACTGACGGATTCTATAGAATAGAATAGAATCGTTTATTTCTGAGTACATGGTACATAAAGATCTTAATATTAGACGGAATCACATATACTACCATTGCTGGTGTAGAAATATTAAATGAGTATCTAATTTACAAAGTCACATAGTTATAAATCACTTCTAAACTAAGTACGTGTCCGTCTGGTGATGTCTGTGTCCGGAGCCGGTAGCCGGTAGCGTGTTTCACATACCTATTACATGACAATGATACCATAACACTTACTAATTTTGATACCAATTTTTCACAATTTAGGACTGGTAAAAAATGCATAATGGCATTCATTATCTTCAACTTAGTATTCAACACAACTCTTTATCATAAGCTCGCGAACCTCGTAACATTCCCATTCAAGTCCATACCAGCGCATATTATAGGATGTTTTCACGTCGATATTCTATTTCCTTGTAAGCTGCTGGTTTCTATAGAAATGGTTCGGATTTACAAAACGTGTTTGGAAAGTGACTTGTTCAACCGTGCTAGTCACGATCCTGCTTAGACGAGCTGGGATAGGGGTGGCAAGTTCAATAAAAGGTAAGGTGTCAGCTAATTAGGTGAGATTACGTTGATATTTGGCGAGGAAAACTGGACTTACAATAAACTGACATGATCATGATCGTCCCGCGTTTTCACCCGCATAAGTGTAGATCCCGTGAGAATATCGGGATAAAAAGTAGCCTACCTATATGTCAATCCAGGGTGTCAGCTACCTCCATAGAAAATTTTATCAGTATTGGTCCCGCCGTTTGAGCGTGAAGAAGTACTACCGGAGTCTGGGTTCGGCTAATGGCAACAAATTTTACTTAATATTTCTAATGGATACTTTTCATCATGATTCTTGATTATTTTAATTAGCATGAAAAACGAATCTTAGTCTCCCAGGGATGTGCCTTACAGGCGTTGCACGGGGGGGTTCCGGATATGGTCTTTTAAGAGGAACCGGGACCACCCCTATGTGTTGATGGTGATCACCGGGGTGGTTTTAGTGAGGTAAAAATCGCACACTCCCCGACCTCCCTCCCCGGAGGTCGGTTGCCTTTTGAAGGTTCCCCCAACAAAAAAATAAATAAAAGGTGAGATCATTTTAAAACCAGGAAGCTGGATTTACGATCAAAGATAGTTTATTGCTCTGCTATAGTTTTTCAATAAAACTGAAAATCCTAAGGCTTTTAACAAAAATATATACGACAACCCTACACTGCAAGCAATTTAGTGCAACACAAATTAAACTTTATTGCTTAATCAATTAAGATCACAATGGCACAGCTATCAACAATGATTTATTAGTATAGATTTGTCTGGTGCATTGTCCTTATATGCAAATGGGTACGTATTTGATTGGGCTTATAAACATCGTGGGCGGTTGACAAACGAGAATTCTGATGTATTGAAGTGTTATACAATAAATCTTTCTCTATTTAATTGATCGTAAGCTATCACTTTTGATAATCGTAAATATTTTTTAAAATACATCCGTTTTTTAAGCACATCCTGGGGTTGCTGATTGATTAGTCTTTTTCCCATGGTTTATCGGCGGGTTTCCGCATTGCTACGCGCAATGAATAAGAAAAACTCGAAACTATAAAGCTTTTTTTTTAAGGCTACTCTTTCGAAAAAAGCTTAAAAACAGCGTGCAGATGAAGCAGCTTTTCTCCGGAATTTATAGAGAAATTACATCTGAAAAAAAAGTTGGTAATCTACATGATATGAATCGTAATTTGGTTTAGCCATAATTTTCCTATCGATATCACCTATTAAGAAAAAAAACCACCAAATCACCTCCAAATAGTTGAGATGAAACCATTTTACTCCTTCATTTTTTATCAAAAGAATATAAAAAAATATCTACTGCTTTGCAATACAAACGAACATGATTTGGTTTTGTTACTTTTTAAAAATATGTATATTTTTTAATATAATAAATTAAAAATGCGATCGTTTAAAGTCCGTATCTATATCATCCCCGCACTCGTCCACGAATTCAGAGCGGGGCGCCTCGTGTTGCTAGGCAACGCGTTGGCATGCGGGTGCATGCGGGTGGCGGAGTGGCGCGGAGAGGGGTAGTTAGCTCCGCCCAAATACACAAGGTCGTTATAACGAATACAAGCCTTAAGGTGGGAAATCATCAAAATATGACCCCTCCCGCTCTGAGTGGAGCGGAAGGGAGTGTCAGACTCTTACTGACTAAAACCCACCCGTTTCCTTCCTTAGCCCTATAGGTTCCGGGGCAGCGGTAACCCTTTCGGACAATCCCGCTGAATGGGGGCTCCCATAATATTTATTTTATTCTGTTTTTAGTGTTAATTTGTTGTTATAGCGGCTACAGAAATACATCAACTGTGAATATTTCAACTGTCTAGCTATCACGGTTCATGAGATCCAGTCTGGTGACAGACGGACAGTGGATTTTAGTAATAGGGTTCCGTTTGTACCTTTTGTTTACGGAACCCTAAAAACGTACCGTTCGTGTGCGAGTCCGACTCGCACTTGGCCAGTCTTTATTATTTTCTTCGGCGCGGTCTAAACACCGTACCGTAAATAAACCTTACCGTGTACGTGGGCTTAGGTTTGTTGAAATCCTTGTGGGAACCGCAACCAATTTATAGCAGTGTAGGTCAGTACAGCATCTTGTTAAGTTCATCTAGTACACCGCACTGCGCCGTGCTATTGACGCTTAATTCAACATACATAGATGGAAATAGATTGGAATGGAGCTAGTCTTCGTGACGTAGCTAATGAATGGCCATGTCCAAAGAGAAATCTTATGGTGCGTCCACATCTGGCGAATGTGCAGCTCGCGAGCCGTTTGCGAGCTGCTCGCGAGCTCCGCGCGTGCATTTTTGTTCGTGCGCCGCTCCTGCGCGACCTACGCGTACGCGATAAGCGCGCGGGCGGCGTGAAAGTACTGAGCCAGTAAACGGAACTGCGAGAATTGAATGCGAGCAGATCGCGCGCGCGCCGCGCGCACGCCTTATAACGATCCTTGCATGAGTTTCGCTAAAGAGGCGCACCAAACCATTGCCGTGACTGCACGCGTGCAGCTCGCAACCGGCTCGCGAGCTGCACATTCGCCAGATGTGGACGCACCCTAACACTCGGAGCTCTTCTGCCTTTGAGCTTTGAGTCTTTGGTCAACTGGACCCACGGGATTACTCAACCTTATCACATTTTGAATAGGTCGACTGGACCCACTGCCCAAATTTATCATTAGTACAGTCACGGAGGAAAGCCGAATCTTTTAGTTTTATTTCTATGACTTAAAACTATAAAACATTTTTTTTTGTAATTTTTTTTTTTTTTTTTTTTTTTTATTAAACGTTGCCCCACACTAGGAATTTCTCCTGTATCGTGGGTGCGTTTACAAACATTTAAACTCACATACACAAACAGCCAGACCCGGAACAACTACTTGTAGGTCATACAAATATTTGTTCCGTGCGGGAATCGAACCCGCGACACGCAGCGCAGCAGTCAATCGCTTAATCACTGCGCCAACTGTGCCGTCAAACATTGACATTGACTGCCCCGTTGGTCTTGTGGTTGCTAGCACGACTGTTGAGCGTGGGGTCCTGGGTTCGGTTCCCGAGTCGGACAAAGTGTTATTGGGTTTTCCATTAGGAATTTCTTAGTAACAGCTCGGAGTTTGCCCCCGTGCCTCGGAAAGCACGTAAAGCCGTTGATCCTACGCCAGTCGTGTCGGATTGCCGTCCCATCGGACTATGAGAGTAAAGGAACAGACAGTACACCTGTGTTTACGCATACACTTGTGCACTATAATATCTCCTGCGTACCTGGCTAATCTCCGTTGAGATTGACCAGCGTGACCGAAATCGGTCGGGAGGTAATTATTATCAAACATTGAAAGCCTTTAAACAGGGTTATTGGTAAAACATTAACCACCTCCTAAAAGTTCATTGTACAGTCACGAGCACCAATATGTCAACACTTGGCAACTTTAAATTGCGATTTTTTCACGAAATAACGAATGCAACGTTGAAATACGACACTTTACATGTACCTATGGGTTCGAAAATACTATGTTCCTACTAATATAAAATTTCATTAAAAAATAAAGGAGAAAATCAACTTTGAATAAAGCCAAGTGTATACATACTTTTGCTCGTGACTGTACTCATCATTATGAGCAACTTTTACTATGGGACTAATAAGTAAAATCTGCTGTTCCCTAAATTTATGTTCGTATAGGTAACTCATCAAACTGTAGGGAACAGCTGATTTTTTTTTCGCGATTTCAGCTTTGGTCCCATAGTACAAGTCGTTCATAACGATGAGTACAATGACATCTTAAGAGGTTGTTAATGTTTTACCAATACAATACACGGTTCGATTTAATTGCGTGTGTACAGTCACGAGCATAAGTATGTATACACTTGGCGTTATTCAAAGACGATTTTCTCCTTCAGTTTTGAATGAACTTTTATGTTATTACGAACAAAGTATTTTCGAACCCATAGGTTTGTGTAAAGTGTCGTATTTCAATGTTGCATTCGTTATTTCACGTAAAAATCGCAATTGAAAGTTGCCAAGTGTTGACATATTAGTGCTCGTGACTGTACCTACCTTAAGTTAAAGCAACAATAAAGTTGCACCGTATATTTAAACGATGCATGTCATTCGTTCCTTAAATTTTATTGTATGCAGAAACTTGCATTGTAGAAATGGGGCTAAAATAATAGCCAATTGATGAAGATACTTATTTAAGACATCCACAAGAGAAAATTCCAAAGACTCTTGGAGCACTATCTTATTCTCTCTTTATTCAGTTGATTAAACAACGAATACCAAATGATAGGCTCCGACCCTCTGACGTACCTAATCTGAAAGTCGGATACCTTTCAATTAATTGCTGTAATTTTTTTGCAAACACTTTTAAGCAAAACATTGTAAAAGCAAAAAACATGTTTGTCTAATGGACGTGTAAAAAAAAACTTACATCTCACTTAGACATAGAAAAAAAAACCTTAATTGCGCTAACTCTTTATTTTTTATGCAAACTATACGTCAATTGACTTTCATTTCGCCCATTTTTTTAACAGTATAAACGAAATTATCGTGCTTCAAAAGTATCCTATCCTACTTTTTACTTATAATCCTACTAATAATATAAACGTGAAGGTTTGTGAGGGAGGATGGATGGATAGATGGATGTTTGTTACTCTTTCACGCAAAAACTACTGAACGGATTTGGATGAAATTTGGCACACAGATAGTTTATAACTAGGATTAACACGTAGGATACTTTTTATCCTGATATTTCCACTGGATTGAAACTTATGCGGCTGAAACCGCAAGGCACTGCCAGTATAATATAACGTAGAAGTAACACGCAATTTGTGTTTAATTGTGTTTATGTAACAAGTGCTAGTTTAGAGCACAACACGTAATTTACAACGAGCGCCTGCGACGGTAAGATACGGCGAGCGATAATTAGGTATAGCGGCGACTTTTTGATCAACTATTTTTCTTAAAGACAAAATGAAATAGTTTTATAATTAATTTAAGTGGTTAGAGTTTCTGAACGTTAGTAGGTTATTAGATTAGTTTGCTGAAAATGTAATTATTTTATCGACCATTAATTAGGTTTTGTTTCGCTTTATTCTGGCTCAGCTCAGTTTTATCAAATTCATGCAAATCAACTAAAAGCCGACAATTCATGTCGGCTTTTAGTTGATTTGCATGAATTTATTCGCCCGAAAAGTGCGAATGGTCACTTTTAAGTAGGATATATTTTTTTCTATAGGGGATATCGCACATTTTGTTTTTTATGCAATAAAGTATTTAGTATTATTTCGCACTTTTTGGCGAGTAAATTCGTGTGAATCGACTAATAAGCCGAATTGGCGGGTTTTCTGTAACTATAGGTAGGTAGGTAGGTATTATTTTTTTATTAACGTAAGTAAGATCCATGATTACTTTTATTTTGTTACACATTCAAAGTTTCGATAGTCTTTTCAGCGGGACTGGTTTTCGGTCGTGACATTCGCCGATATTCTTCTTTTTAACACGATTCTCGACCAAATACCATATTCTTTATTGGGTTTTGCACGTTTAGAGAAATATTCAGTTTTCAGGCAAAATTTTGCCACAATTATATTGCAATAGGTACTAGTTATAATGTATTTACGATCAACAAATCTTGCTCGTCGCAATCTTATAAGCCGACAAAATAATCGCACGCAAAATCTCAAGCGTGTGCGCTATCTAAGTACAAAAAGTAAAAGCTCAGTGGACTGGTAGGTATCTGTACTGTACGCCGTGGGACCGGTACTCATCGCTATCCAGTTAGCTACGGATAGCAACTAGAGATCATCTCTTGCGCATGCAGATTTTACCGAGGCTGATTTTCGAATAGATTTCTAAGCTCGATCGCTGGCTGGTTTGACTGGATACTTCAGCTTGAAGATTTAAAAACCTCATTGATCCGACATTGTTAAAATAGCAGTAGGGGCCCGTGACTAAATAATAACAGCCGCACAGGTCGATCGATCAGGTTAAGCTACGCTTGCCGCGGTTGGTCCGTGGATGGGTGACCATCTTTACATATCGTGACCCCTCCGTGCCTCGGAAAGCACGTTAAACTGTTGGTCCCGGCTGTCATTCGTGGATCTTTGACAGTCGTTACGGGTAGTCAGAAGCCCGAAAGTCGGACAACCAGTCTCACCAAGGGGTATCGTATTACCCAGTAACTGGGTTGTGGAGGTCAGATAGGCAGTCGCTCCATATAAAATACTGGTATTCAGCTGCATCCGGTTAGACTGGAAGCCGACCCCAACATAGTTGGGAAAAGGCTAGGCAGATGATGATGTTAAAATAGCAGAAGCGTGCCCATGGTGTCCTAGACTTAGGTACTTACTTACCTAGGTATATAAATACTTACTTACCTATATAAAATTCAAAGTTTTGACTGACTGATATATCAACGCAAGCCTAAGCCGCTTGACATTTGAATGGTGTGTTCTTTGTGAAGAGTTGGTGTCCACTAAGAAAGGCTTTTCAAAATTCCACCCTTAAGAGGGTGAAATTTCACGCGGACGAAGTCGCGGGCAGAAGCTAGTACATACATATCACCACACGTTGAGCCTCATCATCAGGAAATTCTTAGTAGTAGCCCGGAGTTTGGATTAAGGTGCCCGGTTAATGGAAATAGGCTCGCCCTCTATTACATAGGGCTTGAACGAACTGGTGAACTGTGGTTGCTCTTGACAGGTGAGGTGTACCTGTCAAGAGCAACCACAGTTCACCAGTTCGTTCGTGCCTAACCTTTTAGGGGAAAATGGGCGTGTTGTCTGCCGTTGAGGGCTAGTGATTGAACCAAAGTATCTGGTATAGGAGCTAGGATAGACTCGATCTGAACAGGAAGAAGAGTGAACAGGCTTCTTCTGAGTAAGCTAACTCCATTGTCGACTTTGTGTCTGTCACCTCTGACCTAGACTAGAGTCAAGAGCAAACCCATTTCAAATTTAAAAAAAATCTCATTTGGAGAGACCTAGATATTTCTGCAGGGGCGAAGATTAGAAAAGGTTTTGTCTTGCGGAAAATGTTGATACGCCTTGTTAATTCATCGAAGATAATCGACAATTATCGAAGATATTTCTGCCCAGCCTTAAGAGGGATGAAGTCAGAGTTATGTATACTTTCTCACCACATATTCTTTTTAGGGTTCCGTACCCAAAGGGTAAAAACGGGACCCTATAACTAAGACTCCACTGTCCGTCTGTCTGTCTATCACCAGGCTGGGTGATAGCTAGACAGATGAAATTTTCAAAGATTATGTATTTCTGTTGCCGTTAAACCAACAAATAATAAAAATAATATAAAGTTAAAACTTTTAAAGGGGAATAAAAGAAACGTTTTTTTCGGCGTTTTATGCCTAGTACGGAACCCTTCGGCGACTCGCACTTGGCCGGTTTTTTTTGTGTTTGTGTCCTTTCTCTATCTAATGTTTGCGGCTAATAATCGTATTTTCTTTTCTTTAAAAGAGCCACAGGATAAAAAGAAAAAAAAAAGAAAATGATCCCGATAATTGCAGCCTCAGAATGACAAACAGATCTCTTTTGCGATCCTCGTTTCAACATTCAAGACAGAAATCCTAATTAGGTTTTTCTATTGGAAAAAACTTGGCTTTAGCCCAGAATTGGAATTAGGAATTGTGCCCGATAATAGGCTCGTCCTCTAATACATTGGAAGGCCGTGAACCAGTCAGTAGATACCCAATAAAGTTCTGATTAAATAAGTGTAGATTGAGCCGTAGAATTAAGTAGATTGTGACTTGGGTATTTTTAGGGTTCCGTACCCAAAGGGTAAAACGGGACCCTATTACTAAGACTCCGCTGTCCGTCAGTCACCAGGCTGTATCTCATGAACCGTGATAGCTAGACAGTTGATAATTTCACAGATGATGTATTTCTGTTGCCGCTATAATAACAAATACTAAACACAGAATAAAACAAATATTTAATGGGGGCTCCTATACAACAAACGTGTTTTTTTCGGCGTTTTAGCCTTGTGGTACTGAACCCTTCGTGTGCGAGTCCGACTTGCACTTGGTCGGTTTTTTTATTGTATTCTATTTTTCAGTTGGCTGGGTTTGATTACCTATCTATAGTTGTCGCGTTTTACCATGGCAATAGCGGTCATTGCCCTCTCCATGGGAACCCAAACTATAAACTATGCATGGTTTTTCGTTATTGGAACGTATTGAAGATTACGATAAATATTGGTTCGGGAACAGATTTTATTTTAGTTTTTTAAATAAAAAAATGCTAGAAAATGTAGTTGGGTCAATGACCGTCATTGTTATTGTAAAACGCGACAACTATATCATTAACTTATGGTGGTAGAAGACTTGTATTGTATGCATATTCTAGAATAATAGAACATCCAGTATGAATCTGACAGATTTAAAACTAGTCTCTGTTGAAAATAGTTTTAAAACGCGAATCTTCCCGTAGAAATAAGTCAGCGAAAATGAAAATTTTCCTTTACAAAATACTTATTTTTATAATTGGACGTAAAACTTTAAAAGATCTTACATAACGGTAATTAACTATATTATCACACTAATTTTATAAAGGCGAAAGTTTGTGAGTGTGTGTGTGTGTGGGGGGTGTGTTTATATATGTTTGTTACTTCTTCACGCTCAAACGGCTGGATTAATCCGTAGGTACAGTAGGTTACGGCTACAGTTAGGTACCTACTGATTAGAATCTTCCAGCTCCAGGTAAATGCCGAGGACCTAGGATTAATATTTAGTAGACGTAGGTAAGTCTGAGCTCGTGATAGAATACCAATTCTGAAGATATAATCTAGAATGCATTACCTAATGCAGTGTTATCCACTACCTTGTCTTGTGTCATTTCGTGAACGGTTTAAATCTAGTTAATACAATTGAATTATTTTTCTCAACTAAAAATTTAGATTCATAACAAAATGTTTAGCTCAATGAAAGGGTGGACTATCTACAAACTTTGTAATATGTTAATAGAATTACAGATGTTCAAGTTAGACTCGACTCTGGTGGAACAATTTCTTTGAAAACTTCCTTCGCGTTGCGCCTGTCTCTTCCGGGCGAAGGCGGTTATAAAATAATTTCATGAAGCAGTGTTTAAAAAATAGACGTTATGCCACTTTCATATTATGGTTTTAGCTATGTAGATGATTGCACATTATTATAATTCTATAGTTGTTTAGCGATTTACAATACAACGTTTTCTCGGGCCCGTGGCTAAATTATATACCACTAAATTATATACCGCTAAATTATATACCAGCTGCACAGGTCGATCGATAGCACGTTAAACCATTGGTCCCGGCTGTCATTCCTGGATCTTTGACAGTCGTTACGGGTAGTCAGAAGCCCGATAGTCTGACAACCAGTCTTACCAAGGGGTATCGCATTACCCAGTTACTGGGTTATGGAGGTCAGATAGACAGTCGCTCCATGTAAAATACTGGTATTCAGCTGCATCCGGTTAGACTGGAAGCCGATCCTAACATAGTTGGGAGAAGGCTAGGCAGATGATGAATACATAGTTTTCACAGAAAACCATAAAAAACAGTGCTCAATCATTATTACAATATCAATAAACATTCCAAGCGTAATATTTAACATAAAAATGTTACATATTTATTTATAGCCTACGCATATAATTTGCGTTCCTACACTAATAGCATAATAGTCTGGATGGACTTCGCAAAGAATAGTTGACTCATTAATTGTAAACAGCAGCTAAACAATACAAACTTTGTTTTAGATTCCCATTGTATTCCTACGGTAATAATGCATTCTTTATCCGTCACTGTGGTTGAATGGTTGGTATGAGGAAATTGTTTATGAAATGTATTAAAGGAAAATTAAATAATATATCGTAATCGGATTGTATTCTCTTTCCTTGTAGGTAAACACAAACGAATCATAGTTTATGTTGTAATCTAAAATTGTATATTGCGCGTATCATCACAGCTAAGGTCGAATTGTCACTACTGAGTTTAAAATATATTTAGGTTAGTTCGTATTATTACGTTATTATTTCGTTCGTTACAAAACCATATCGTTTTATTTTATAGATTAATTTGTCTGCCTTTTTAAAAAAATTGTCTGCCTTTTTAGAAAATTAAAGCTCAATATTGTTCACCATAAACCTATTTATCACCTCTCTAGTCTCTACTCTGGAATTCGTACCCCGAGCTCCAAGATGCAGACTGTCTAGTTTGGGGCTCACTGGTAACCTAGCTGTAACTTGTAGGTAATATTTTAAGCTACTCATGTCGTTTCAATTTAGTTTTAACCTGTAGGTAGACCTGCTTACTGTATCACCTCGAAAATAAACTATTTTCAATTTCTGTTATATTTCTATCTTCTATGTAAGTACAATGTATATTCCTAGTGAATAAGTAGGTACATGTTTCCCTTGTATCGCAATCTTGTATTTCATGCTCCCATTTTCTCGTTACTAAAATACCTTCACAACCCAAACCACACGTCAAATCACACATCAGGCAGACAGGCATCGAACCTAGATCGAATGAGGTCAGTCGTTCAGCATTGTCACAGAATATATTGGTACAGAAGTTCAGGACAATACAACAAGTGAAATCGCACGCACACATAGACGCGTATGTACGTACGTAACGTACGGCGACCTCAAAGGCTCAAACAAATGCCAGTGCGCTTATATTCACTGTAAGTGAAGCGTGTGTCTAATGTGTCTATCTCCTATGGAGTTTTGTCTCAACCTTCTGCACCTATCCACTCTATGGTATTACCGCAACGTTTGTCAAACTCGCGTGTGGCTGCACCAGTCAAACGCAGTCAGATGGTGTTCACCGCAGATATAGCGTCGAAACAGACTGTATTGATTAGTGGCATTGTGCTATCAAATATGGTCC
Source organism: Oligia fasciuncula (assembly GCA_963082905.1). NCBI lineage: Eukaryota > Metazoa > Arthropoda > Insecta > Lepidoptera > Noctuidae > Oligia > Oligia fasciuncula. The sequence goes on along the minus strand of OY720395.1, from coordinate 4,349,681 downwards.
TATTTTTATAGGAGACTGTGGAACTATTTGCATACTTATTGAAATGTTTTTGTTGGCATATTGGCGTTCGCTAGCTGACATATGGCAAATAATTAAAATTAATATTTTGTGTTTCGTAATGCAATTGTATAGAATAAAGTTTATCTAACGCTGTGATGCTGAGGAGTTTCTTGCACTTCTTCTTCCCATCTAAAGCACTAGGAAGTAGTGAAAGGCGGGCGTTTTCTAGGACTGTCAGATGTAATTTTGACGTTCAAAAAGTGCAGATTCTTAGCCTAGTTGGAATAAATCACTTTAAATTTTGATTTTTAGTGTTTAATTTTTGTGAGTATTTGCTATATGACTATGAAGTTTGCGCATATTTACGAGTCGGCTTTAGGTATATCAGTATGCAGTGACTGATATTCTGAACATCTCGGTAGTACGACGATGCCAACTCCAAGCCTGGATATGACTGGGACACGAGCTTTTAGATTGGCATAAGCAAAGAGATGGCTATGGGTTATTATTGGTCAGATGAAGTTAGGCTATGGATAATAATTGAATGGTGACTACATTGATAACTATGTTAATGTGCATAAAGTGACAGTCTCTGTTACAATAACTGTTGATAAAATGCAAATCGTCGGATTCTGTTGTAACAAGTATCATAATCGGTATTTATTTCGTAATAGATACTCCAAACTTGTTAGTTGGGCATGCCGCATGATACATGCTCATTCAACTACGAACCACATTCCTACAATTAGAGAGCAAATCCAAATAACAGGTGCCAGTGAAAGTGATTGACGACGGAAAGCCAATTACATCGAGCCCGAACCGTTTAATGACAGCTGCTATTTAAATGTACGCTCGAACTTATTCAAGCTCCGTAAATCTTGAATGTCTCCAATGATTGGTACGCAATGGAGTCGCCGGATTTATGTTATAGTCTTTGTCGTTGTAGATTCTAAAGTAGTGTGCACTTGGAAGATATTTTACTCGTTTGTTATGACTCGTAGCTTTATTGTATGGCTGCAATCTATCGTAGTATGCGCCGTATTAAAGTCATTCAACGTTTTCAGTATGCATTGCAACATTGTCGTAAGCTGAAACAGTTTGTTCAGATGCATTGACAGCATCAAACGGATCGAATGCTTTACTGCCTTTATCCTTTTGTTTTAAGTTATATTTCTATTCTCATAATTTATAATAGATATACAGGATGAAATTGAAAACATGCGACAAATCGAAATGGGAGATTGTACTCATCATTATGAACAATTTTACTATGGGACCAAACCTAAAATCGCGAAATAAAATCAGCTGTTCCCTACATTTATGTGCGCATAACTCGTCAAAATGTAGGGAACAGCTGATTTTTTTTCGATATTGCAGCTTTGGTCTCTTATTAAAAGTTGTTCATAATGATGAGTACAATCTTTCATTTCGGTTTGTCGCATGTTATCAATTTCAACCTGTATATTATTATATTCATATTACAAACTTGAATAGCGTTATCATCATCTTTTACGATATTCAAGATTAGGTACATTAAGTTAAGAATCTTCTTCGAGTAGAAATTTTTTGAAATCGTCTTTCAATTTTCTCTGTAACTATCCGGTAAACATTCTACACGGTTATGACAGCCAAACAGATCATTATTTCCCTGATCCAATGAAGCAGATTAGAGCTGTGCAATGACAAACAGTAGGAAATTATGGTTAATTTACTTGTATCTCAATTACTCGATGTTGTAAGACAAATTAGTGTGGCAGAACTACCGTTACGTCAATGTAGATGTAGTTTAATGGCTAACAGAGGTTTTAGTATTTGTAAAGATAGGAAGGGAATGTTGTGTTGCATCTTTCAAAACAAGGATAATGGAGGTAAAAGTTCAAATATCAGAAGGGTCACTATAACGACCGCTCATTTAGAATCTCCATATTATAATGGGTTCCTGGAGACAGATACGCCTCCGAAGACGGCCCAAAAAGAGCAGGCGATGTAAGCCGCGCGTGTATATAATATGAAGCTAGTTTGAGGTGGCCTTGAGCCGGCGAATGTACAAGTATCTCCTAGGCCTCCGACTCATAGTACTAGAAGGAACAGTGGGGTTTTAGTCAGTAGGAGTCCAACATCACCTTCCGTTCTTCCCAGACGGAGGGTGTCCATGAGGATTTCCTCACGAAAAAAAAGGACAAAAGAAGTACTTGGAAGAACTTAGTAGAGGAACTTTGCCTAGCAGTGGTAGAGTAGGTATAAGCTAGTTTTAGATCCTTGCATTCTCCGACAGTGATGTTGGGGCTAGAGGAACATAAGAAAGAAGAAGTACCTGTAGAAAGCTAATTTCAAGTCTTTCAAGTCAGAAATTACCCAGTACGAATTTATCAGTCCAAAAATACCATCCATGTGAAAAGCGCATCAGAGTTGGTTAACATACAATCAATTTGAAAGCGCTTTTCGGGAACACGTTCGGCGAGAATCGAATGAGCCACATTTTAGCGAGAATCGAATTTGCCATAACGTTTACGTCGGCGTATTTACGACGAATCCGACGTCTAGACGGCTTACCTTTGTAGCCGGCAATATCCGAGTTATCCGAGTTATCGGATCGACGTCGGAATCGAATCGAAAGCTGGAGCTCGTGAATTTAATAACACTCCCGCATTTAGGATCAAATTCGTTGCTTAAAGTGATATGGAACGATGTTTGAGTTGAGTAATGGCTTGTGCATTTCCCTGTGACGTGTTCTGTTGCGAAATTGGATTTATTTATTCATGCTTCTTAGCCATTTAACTTAATTTCATGTCAATTTGATCATTTGGCGTGCGTCATTCATAGCGATGCAGTGTAAAGATTATACTATCATAGGTATTGAACATAAGTGACATCACAATTTGCCGTGTGTCATTAGTCTCAGTAGTAACCAAAAGAGAGATGTGCAATAATGCAAGAAAACAGCATCTAATTGTAAATTCAGTTCTTGCATTTAGAAATCACGTCCACAAAGTGCTCACAAATTAATTATACATTCCACATTTAATCCTCTCACTTTACACCAATATATTTTTCAAGTCCGACATCAGGCTGGCAGCAACAGATAAGCCTTGGGGACTAGTGATGTGAATCACGATACACTTGAGATAGTGATGTGGCGAAATGTTGCATTGTCTGCACAACAATGAGATTGCGACACACGGCGCCGCTCCAAATGAACTTAATACCGTATCTCTTAGCCTTATAGTTTCGATACTGCAATACTTAATTAGAGGCGTGATGTAGATAGCTTGAGAGAATTGAGACTGTATAGTTCAGCCATATGGAGTCGTTTAGACCATTGTGCTGTCTGGGATATGACGTATGGCTGGATTATGTTCGTCTATTGTTTTGGCAAGTAGCAGCTCGCTAGATCTTGCTTTTCCAAAACGGGGACTTGTATTTCGCCAAAGTTGGCAAAATTAAGCGCTTTTTTTTTAGTTTATAACTGCATTTTTTTTTAGACATAATCCATTTTCTTTCACATTGCTTTCCAGATCGATTGCTACTGTTCGTTCACAGGTAATTTACCTCTGATTTTGTATCACAGTGATCTTTATTCTCTTCAATATAACGTTTATGTCAGAGGTAAAATAAATGTGAATCGATGTACACTAATTTTGTGTATCTACTGATAAAATACAAACTATCATTCTTAGTTCAAATATTCCTACTTTCTTTTGTTTCTGCCCCAATAAAACCTCCTCAACCATACCCGTATTTATCTACTTACTAGCAATCATCTTATGCATAAGCATTTACTGATAAGTAGAGCATCTAACAAGATTGTATGAATCGAGGTTCACTGGTGTAGCTTTGATCCGTTCAGACTTCGCATCACGTAGTACGCAAGAGATCGTGGAGATGCACATTATGTATGTGAATATGTAATTATTCGATCGTGTCAGAGCGTATTTGAATAATTCATGGTAGCATGTTTCATTATTTTTGGTTTTGTTTTTGTAAAATCAAAATGGCGGATTATAGGATAAATAAAATGATACATTACGTCATCAAGTAATGTCTTGAACATATTTTCTGTTTGTATGTGGGTTACCAAAATAAGTAAACGAATATAGGGGCTTGAGAAAAACGATTTTAAAAATATAATACACTAAAAGTCTGGCGCCATTTTGGTGGCATTTAAGTATGAACTATAACAACTGCTACCAACTGCCAGACTGCTTGAAAAGTGAATTTGTTTTGAACTTTTTGGTTGCAGTCGGGTTTTTTATTTTTTTCAAATTATTAAATAAAGACTCTTCTCTCTGTGTGTGGTAAGCTTATCGTAAGTGATGTAATATCAACATGAAATTACCGTATTCAACACTATATCGTTAGAATGGTATTAGGAGTCATGTAATCTAGAAATAGATAACCCATGTTGGTATTAGCTGCAATTTTCATGCGTAAGTTGTAACTTCTTGTATCAGTAAAGTAACTTTACGAGACAATCTATAATTTGTATGCAGCAGACTAACGCATAGATCGCGAATTGTTGCTACATTATTGCTATAGGTACAGTCAACAAAAGAGATAAGTATGCAAGATTGTCGGATATAGTTGAAGTTTAGTAAGAAACCGATGGATGTTGTCGACTGAAATTTAATTTGATAAATGAGCTGTTTGTTAAATTAAATTTTACTCGAGTACGTCCATCGGTTTCTTACTAAATTTCAACTATATCCGACGATCCTGCACACTTATCTCTTTTGTTGACTGTACTTATGCACCGCTGGTATTCAAAAACACGAAATCTTTTATGTAATGCAGAAAGTCCCTGTTATATACACTGTAGTTTGTTTAGTGCGTGGCAAGCTAAAATAAAGGCTAAACTATTTTATTTTAATACTAGTTTGGTAAAACTGTCTCGTTGAAGAGGATCGTAAGGATAAAAATGTGGAAAAGAATACTATTAATATTTTTTGTCTCGTAAAAGCAAATGGTTAAGAAAACTGTTGAAAAGAAAAGAAAAATGGTTTTTTTTTTGTATTGTATTTGCTGGTGATTCAACCTAGATATTATTTTCAAGAATTCAGTCTAGGAAATGGTTAATTAACATGATATTTTTAAACGACCTCAAAAGAAGGAGGAGGTTCTCAATTCGGTTGTTTTTTTATGTTTGTTAAATCCATTGAATATAAAGATAATTATATTCAATGGATTTAACAAACGTTATAAAGATAAAGTCCATTGATAGATGACCATGAACATTAAGCACATTGACACTTAAGTTTTAAAGAAGAAGAACAGATTAAGATCACTGTAGGCGCGGGGATGACGACTGGCAGCTAAATTCTATGTGCGGGGAACATTGCATTGTTGACCTGGAACATTCCATTGTTGACCTGGAACATTGCATTGTTGACCTGGAACATTACATTGTTGACCTGGAACATTGCGTTGTTGACCTGGAACATTGCATTGTTGGCCTGGAACATTGCATTGTTGACCTGGAACATTACATTGTTGACCTGGAACATTGCGTTGTTGACCTGGAACATTGCATTGTTGGCCTGGAACATTGCATTGGGATCCTACACTGAAAAGGTAGATCCTGTTCCGATTAAACTTCACAAAAACAAGTACTAGATAGTACTAGTAGTCTAGTACTAGATAGTCGAAAAAAATTTAATAATAATTATTATCAAACTAGATTATATCATAAATGTGAGCGCTATAACACATTACGTAGGTACATCTATTCATTACAATCTGTTTCATCTAACGATCTCATCTCGTTTTTAATATTATTTCGTCTGGTTTTTCAATCAAACCGGCAACAAGCTATGTTGAATACAGAAGTTCAAACTTTGTTACTAGGTCACTAAAGTTCAATATTGCATGATAAAAACATGCTTGACGTGTTTAAGAACAGCACTTCACTTAGAGTAAATACATCAAAGTTATGTAATGGCATTTATATAACGAACAGCTAAATTATTAATTTGTGTGTGTATCTTAAAATTGTATTTACTTACAATGTTTAGACTTAGAAAAGCCCGTTCCGGTAATGATAGAAAGGTTTAAAGGCTAATTCAAACAGGCGCGACACGCGATAAAATCGCGCGCGACACAAAGGCACCGCAAGTCGCGCAACGAGCGGTGCCTTTGTGTCGCGCGCGATTATATCGCGTGTCGCGGCGGTTTGTAGGAGCCTTACTATCTGTTTTAATTAATTAGGTAAGCAGTGACCTGATGATGACCTCACCCAAAGTTAATTTTCGCCCCCGTCTATAACTACTGCAATTATTTGTCAGTCACGTCCGCATTTATTATTCCGCAATTATTTGTCAGTTCCTATTACTTTTTAGATTATTAGTTTTAGTTCTTTATATTATACTAGCTGACCCGGCAAACGTTGTTTTGCCATATAAATTATTTCTAGCTGCCCGGCGCTACTTCGTTCACGTGGTGTCCTACCCTTTACCCTACCCTACCCCTACCCTACGCCTACCCTACTCCTACCCTGCTCTTACACTACTCCTACCCTACTCCTACCCTACTTCTACCCTACTCCTAGCCTACTCCTACCCTACTCCTACCCCACTCCTATAAGTAAAAAAAAAAAAGATAAAAAGTATCCTATGTCCGTCTCCTGGTTCTAAGCTCCATCCCTACCAATTTTCAAATCGGTTCAGCCGTTCTTGAATTATAAATAGTGTAACTAACACGACTTTCTTTTATTAGATTTTAATTGTAAGTAATAAGTTAGTGTAGATTTGTAATGACCGCGCTGTCGCATTGGGTACATACACCTGTATTGATACTTGTAAGGGAGAATTTAATAAATAAATAAAATAAAATAAGCACTTGCACCTCCCATGTTTTGTCTCGGCATCACCCTGTAGGTGCAGACTGCTAAAAAATGCCTAAGGCGTAAGTCCGTCTTTGTACAGTTATTTTATTACATGTGCATTAATCCATACTAATATTATAAATTCGAAAGTAACTCTGTCTGAAAGTGTGTCTGTCTGTCTGTCTGTATGTTACCTTTTCACGCCTAAACCACTAAACAGATTTCGACAAAATTTTGCAGAGAGATAGATTGCATCCCGGGGAAGGACATAGGATAGTTTTTATCGACAGACCTTGCGGGCGAAGTCGCGGGCGGTAGCTAATAAAAAAATAAAATGTCCTACGTGTCTACAGATATTTATATCGTCCTTAAGAACACTGGAGAAGTTCCCTATGCTAAAACCAAAAGGCAGTACCGGACCGGACTATTTTTTCTCTTATTAGCTCTACCTACTATTAAACTGGGTTTAGGTTTAAGAGCGTTTACGCCATACGGCATTTCTTACAAACTTTCAAGCCCTTATTTTTCGAAATGAATGAACCGATTTTAATGAAACTTCATACGCATAAGCAGGATAATGGAGATGGTCTAAAAAGTTAGTAGAGAACATTTTCGAAATGTCTTATTTAAAAAAGATAACTGGAAATCTCTGTTTCTAAGGAAAATTTAAAATCGGTCTAATTTGGCTGTAACACTATTTTTCATTCAAAAATGTTCTCTTCTAACTTTTTTGCGTAAACGCTCAAAACCAGTCTTTCAGGATATTTTCGCAACGAACCGCTCTTTGTATACAAATTATTTTTGACTAAGGACTTGCATCATATCACTTATGCAGTTCTGTATGTTACACGTAGGTTGTTAGTGTTGTTACTACATACAACCTTCAGTTTCATCGTTATCTTATATTTTGTCTTAATCTTTTTGCTTCACCTAAAAACTTAATGGATGTTGTAGGTCTTTGGAATGAAAAGGTTGTTTAAGAACGTTCAGATGTACTTAACATAAACGACCTGCAGGGTAATTGCGTAACACACTATCAGTAGCAATGGATTTCATTTTGACAGTTTAACAACATTCATTGCGTTGTTTACATTGTAGAGCAGATAAATTTTTTGAACATAGAAAGTAATGGACCTGCGATATCCTTCAAAATGATTCAGATTGTGAATGATAGTATGTTACGAAATTAGGGTACAGGTTTTCGTTATTGCGTTTTATTTGAATGCCATATTGGGCCTTGGTTGAGCTTCAGCTTCAGCTGCAGTATTGTCTCTCCTTCTCCCTTTAAATCTATCCAAAGGTTGTCTATGTAAAATGCCTACATTTATATTATCTGTAGTTCGCATGGAGTAGGTACTATTAATTATTCTGTGGCATGGTGTACAGTCAACAAAAGAGATAAGTATGCAGGATCGTCGGATATATTTGAAGTTTTGTAAGAAACCGATGGATGTTCTCGAATAAAATTTAATTTTATTAATAGAAAACAAACACCTCATTTATCAAATTAAATTTCAGTCGACAACATCCATCGGTTTCTTACTAAACTTCAACTGTATGCGACGATCCTGCATATTTATCTCTTTTGTCGACTGAACATAATAAAGACTATACTATTTAGTTAACAAAATCTTGTTCCCAAAAACTTAGCAGGTTGGCCAGATAGATAGACAAAAAATAAAATAAGAAAATTACGAAATTATGTCGCTTTCTCAACTATGTGGTGTGATGAAAGGTGCAAAGCTGTGTCATGTTTTGGTCTAAGTATCTACTAAAGACGAAGTAAATGATCATCTAAAAGCCATTAGTTACACTTAAGTATCAGATGTAGGTACAATTAATCACTACCTTCAAACAACTGAGAAAAACACGTGGAAACCCATTCATTAATAGTTATCCGTGACGCGTTGTTTGTCCTTGACAAAGGGATCTATTGTTGTGTGCATGCGCCGACATGCTCTTACGTCGATCTTGACATGCCTCCGTAATAGTGACGTAATCTTATGTATGTTATTGTTTATTGGTATAACAACAGCAAATCTGTTTTCTTATATTGTTGTATTATGTTGTAAGGCAACAAGGGCTTCCCCCTGTCCAGTGAAAAGGAATTAGCATTGATCATCATCCTTGCTTACTGTGTTTTCAGGCCATTGTACTGCATTTTTGTTTAAAGTTTTTTTTATTTTTAACGTCGTTGCCTTTTAAACAGGGTTATTGGTAAAACATTAACAACCTCTTAAGAGGTCATTGTACTCATCGTTATGAACAATTGACAAAACAAACCTGAAATCGCGCACATTTATGTTCGTATAACTCGTCAAAATGTAGAGAACACTTGATTTTTTTTTCGTGGTTTCATGCAGTGTGACGCAACTGTCTAATAAAAAGTCGGTTAAAAAAGAAACTATGAAACGTGCACTAAACATAATGGCGGCTATCGCTGTCTCGCTTTAACATCTATTCGACTCTATCATGTTTAGTACATCCCTATCTTGTTATTATGTTGGCAGCTTTACGTCATGTCTGCAGTCTGTGTTATTTTTGTTTTGTTGGTATTCAGTTTTAGTGCACGTTTCATACAAGCGACGTTTTTCAACTTTTTCTATGGGAGTTCCGTCTCTTATATATGTTTACATGTTTACTTACTCTATGGTTTCATGTTTCAACATTCATGATGTGACCAATATTTTGTAACAATACAATCTAAAACAGTGTCCATGGAGTTTCTTGCACATTATTTTCCATAGCAACGAGCTTCATCTTTCTGATTTACCGACTCCTTTGGCAATTCAAAAGTTACAGGCAAATGGAATTGTTGAGATCAATGGTTTAAGTTTAAACAAACGACGACATTCTCGGTTGTCTTCGTGATATTTTCATCTCATTACATAATTCAGTGAATTCAGTTTTAAGATGAAAACGACATGACATTGTACCTAAAATCCACATTTGGAGTTCCTAACAGTCTTTGTATTTTAAATCTTACGCTGAATTACGATCGGGTCTTTGGGTACATATCTTACACAACAATACTTCTACTATATTTCCTTTTTATAGTTTGTATTTCATGTGGATGTCCCAAATAAAACAGTTATCTTTCTTTATTTTTTTCTTTGACTTTTAACTTAATACGGAGGAACCCTTGATCACACTCAAGCGCCTAATACCCGTTGTTGTATACAAAAAGGAGAGCCCCTAATGCAACACAAATGAGACCTTTGAACTATTTGGGGAGCATTCCTATTGAATGAAGTAGCTACGCGACCTAGTTGGGCTGCTCTTAATTAAGTTTGTTGATCTCTGAAGCCGAATAGCACAGAACCTTTGCAAATTTGTTTTTTCAAAGGAAAAAGAAAAACTGGCCAAGTGCGAGTCGGACTCGCTCACGAAGGGTTCCGTGCAAAAAACCGAAAAAAACACGTTTGTTGTATGGGAGCCCCCCTTAAATATTTATTTTATTTTAATTTTATTATTATAGTAAAAATACAACTGAGTATTTTGTGAATATTTCAAGTGCCTACCTTTTGCCATTATTGATATCGAGAAAAAAGGGCAAAAAAATCGCGTTTGTTGTATGGGAGCCCCCCTTAAATATTTATTTTATTTTGTTTTTAGTATTTGTTGTTATAGCGGCAACAGAAATACATAATTTGTGAAAATTTCAACTGTCTAGCTACCGCGGTTCTTGAGATACAGCCTGATGACAGACAGACGGACGGACGGAAGGACGGACAGATAGCGAAGTCTTAGTAATAGGGTTCCGTTTTTACCCTTTGGGTACGGAACCCTAAAAAGGCAAATAATGGTGGAGAAAGGCTCACTCGCTCTCACCGAGAGGAGACGTGTGTCCCAGCAGTGGGAACGTTATAGGCTGATTATCTGCTGATGTTGCATAGAATGACGTTGGTCAATGTTTTTTGAAGTGAATATTTCTTTAAGCGCGTTGGGTATTTTTTGAGATGGGAAAAAACCATTGAACTCGCGCCACTGTTACCGTAAGCGACACCGCGCGTGTTTTGTTTATAAGACGATTCAAGAAATACCCGCTTCGGATGTGTTCGGCTGTCCTCGGGATGTACTCGGTTTTAATGTACATCTGATATGTCAGTGAGTGATGGCAAAGTATTCTGTTTGTGTTTTGTTTTCACTTTTGTCGGCACTCCAGGAGTGCCACTGTTTTTTTTTGTAATGGTTTCTTCTCTCGTCTATTTTGTCTATCATAAATGTAATGCCAGCCTATTAACGTTTGTAGTGCTGATTAAATTTCTTAACCAACGCCAAAAGTAGGAAGTATTTGTATGTAATTATCAGCAGCCTTTAGCAGTTCACTGCTGGACATTGGCCTCTCCAATTGCACGCATCATCATCATCTGCCTAGCCTTTTCCCAACTATGTTGGTGTCAGCTTCCAGTCTAATCAGGTGCAGCTGAATACCAGTATTTTAGACGGGGCAACTACCTATCTGACCTTCACAACCCAGTTACATAATCAGCCTATAATGTTCCCACTGCTGGGACACAGGCCTCCTCTCTTTGAGAGGGAGTATCCAGTTACAGGGTTACAATACGATACCCTTAGTAAGACAGGTTGTCAGACTTTCGGATTTCTAATGACCCGTAACGACTGCCAAAGATCTACGTAATGTATGTAATAAAAAATCCAGACTACCTACTTTAACCAAAACGAAGGCCACAGAAACATCACAAGATACCGACATCCGCTGTCTGAATCTTGTTTCAGTCTAATTTATTATTCGCGATCCAAATTATCTCATAGCGGTTACATAACGCTAAACGCCAGCCATTTTAGCGCATCAACTTAATGTTCCGATTAAAGTTAACTGCTGTTGAATTATTTGATGTAGCACGGTATTTATGTAAGAGTAAATCACGAGTGTCGTTGGTCTCGTGGTCGCAAGCGGTACTGCAGAGCATGAGGTTCTGGGTGTGATACCCGGGTAAAGTGTTATTGGGTTTTTCCATATGGAATTTATCAGTAGCAGTACCCGTAGTCTGGATTTATGCCCGGTTGATGGAAATTTGCTTGCTCCCTATTCAAAATCAAAATCAAAATATTTTATTTCACATAAGCCTACATGGGCACTTATGAAACGTCAGAAGCTAGGCGCACGGTTCCAATTGGTCGTTTCCTATGGAGAAGAACCGGCAAGAAACTCCACGGTTACTCTGTTTAAAAATAATTGGGTTTTACAATATTTTCAAATTACAGTAGGTATGGGAGGATAGCGTAGGCCTGTCAACAAGTATCAGGTACTTGATAAAATAAAAAATGGTCTACAGATCTAAAGTCTACAAGGCCTACAAAGTCCTCACATTTACAAAATAAGAATCTATCAATAGGATAAATAAAAAATAAAAACCTAATAAAACCTAATGATATGATTACCATTACAACCACTAATAAAGAGATGGAAAAATATTGAATTGAATAATATAATAATATTATCATCATCTGCCTAGCCTTTTCCCAACTATGTTGGGGTCGGCCTCCAATCTAACCGGATGCAGCTGAGTACCAGTATTTTACATGGAGCGACTGCCTATCTGACCTCCACAACCCAGTTACTGGGTAATACGAAACCTCTTGGCAAGACTAGTTGTCAGAATTTCGGGATTCTGACGACCCGCAACGACTGTCAAAGATCCATGAATGACAGCCGGGACCAACTGCTTAACGTGCTTTCCGAGGCATGACCCCTTGTCTTGGTATGTAAAGATAGTCACCCATCCACGGACCAACCGCGGCAAGCGTAGCTTAACCTGATCGTTCAACCCGTGCGGCTGTTATTACTAATGATGATGTTAAATGACGATTGCCAATAATTGCTATTGTAAAGTAAAAAGTAATTACAGCTGCAGGCGTAAAGCGATTAATAATTCTGATAATGATGTATTTATGTGCCCGGAGTTTTTAATAGAGTTATGATTTCAGAGTAATGTATTTTTTATTGCAGTTGCATTCAGTTTTTATAACTACATGCAAAAATGAGTTATAAAAACTGGGACTCGTAGTAAAAGAAAATTAGTGCCTATATTGATGACTACCGAGTTAACGACTAATAGTGAATTATGGAAGAAAAAGACATATTATGTACCTGCTACCCTTATCACGAATAAATTTGGATAAGGGCAGGTGAACGATGACGGTGATTTAAAGCGACATACCATTTCAATTTGAATCCAGTGTTCTTTGTAAATATTCTGCAAATTAAGAACAGACTCTTGTGGCTAAGTAAGAACAGCCGCACGGGTCGATCGATCAGGTTTAGCTACGCTTGCCGCGGTTGGTCTGTGGATGGTGACCATCTTTACATACCGAGACCCCTCCGTGCCTCGGAAAGCACGTTAAGCCGTTGGTCCCGGCTGTCATTCGTGGATCTTTGACAGTCGTTACGGATAGTCGGAAGTCTGAAAATCTGACACCCAGTCTTACCAAGGGGTATCGTATTACCTAACTGGGTTGTGGAGGTGAAATAGGCAGTCACTCCATGTACAATACTGGTATTCAGCTGCATCCGGTTAGACTGGAAGCCGACCCCAACATAGTTGGGAAAAGGCTAGGCAGATAATGACTTACCACTACAAATGCCAAAAATTTTGCTCAATTTTTGTTCCGTTTAAAATTAGGGCACACTTACACTGCAAAGGGTATATACCCGCATATTTTTACCGCAATGCGCATAGGCAGGTATATATAGGTACCTCTTACTTCATAGTAGCCATAATTTACACGTAGGCACAAGAACTCCCTTTGAATCGTGTCACTGGGGAGAGTGGGGAGAATAGGCTCGATTGTAGATTACATCCAACGTGACAAGTGGCGCGTTCCGTTCCAAAAAGGTTTTCCTATTATTCTCCTGATTCATACCTGTAACAAAAGAACGTTTGGTCATTAAAATGTTCGAGTGAAGTGAAGTGAAGACTTGGGAAATGTATTGTTTGTTATAACGACTTATAAGGTTTGCAGATATATTGAGAATTAATCAAACCGATTTTGGTTGACACAATTTGGGAAGAGTATAGTAACTATTTAGTAATCTGTGGTATAGGCTACACTGGAAGCGGATCCCAAAATAGTTGGGAAAAGGCTACGCAGATGATGATGACAATTTGGAAAGAGTAAAGAAGATGACCATCATAGAAGTCCAGTTTTAATATAAAATTATAATATACCTTGTAGTAACACATTATCATATTAGGTACGCAATCGAATAGCAATGAAGGCCATGAAATTTCAGAGTTTAGAGAAAAGTTATACCTATTTAATGACGAATTCTGGGAAATTTAAAAAAATACACAAAAATTAGATTTTCCCGAATCCCATGAATTTTTGCCTAGGTTTCATTATGTGCTTAATTACTGCAAATTTTAAGTGACGCAGCACAAAACCCATCAACAGACCGACCTCGGCAAGCGTTGCTTAACCGTCGGTTGCTGCATCGGTCGCTTACCGATTTATATGGACTCGCGCTCGCTGGCCGTCGGTGCTACAGTAAACACGTCCATTTATCGTCAGCGACTTGGTACGTGTGACCGACGCCGACGGTACGCGACCGACGTGCGACGTCAGCGTAAGAGGAATTCAGGCCTAAATATCGACAAGCCACAAGCCCAGTGTATGTTACTCGTATTGTAAATTAGAAGTTTTAGTGTAGTGGAGGTAAACATCGTTTTATTCGTCAAGATTCGCAACCGATCAAAAACACTCTCACTATAATTACTACGAGTAAGCTAAGATCTGCTTATAAAAACTAGTCATGTGTACCTACAGTCATTAAAAAGTAGGTACTGTGACTTCTGAGTTTGTTTCGGCCTTTCTTCTCAGAATAGTCAGATAGGAAACGCCGACCTCATCTAGTTTTAAAAAAATATGATTGGCGTGTAAAAGTGTTTGTAGAAACCTACTTACAGAAATAAAATCATGTATCATTTATCGTACCTACTTACAGCCAGTTTCTAAAGTCTCATGAAACTAATTAAATTAAATTATAATTACCACGAATTATGCTGAACTTGTTATATCATTTTAAAACATAATAACCACTACTAAGTCTGTAATGATAGTTCAAAGAGAATAAAGGCTCCGGCGCACAGGCACCAGTTGAATTTGCGATATTTATCGCTAGCATATTTGACTACTAAGACAGGTGTGACTTATAGCGCTGTGTACCTATGTAACTCACATATTATTGGGAATCATGATTTCTCAAACTGAACTGGACTTGTACTAAGTTTAATCCAACATCTATGAAGAATAATGCAATAAATGTCCATAAAAGTTGATCACTTTTAAACTTTTCTTTCATATTAAACTTGTCACTTAGCAAATTCAGCCTATAATGTTCCCACTGCTGGGACACATGCGCCTCTCTTCAAGTGGGCTGTAATCTACCACGCGGGCCCAGTGCGGTGCTTGATTTTTAAAGACAAGCTTCAAGTACCTATTGACTTTGCCGTCGGAGAGGGATTCTGCTAAGTTTGTTTGAAAGTTTCAGGATCACAACGCGACAAGCATAATCAGCCTATAATGTCCCCAGTGCTGGTGGGACACAGGCCTATTCTATTTGAGAAGGAGTGGGCCGTAATCCAACACGCAGGCCCAGTACGGGGTGGTATAGGTATGTCACTGGCCTTCAAATTTTCCCCCGCCGTTTTTGAGAGCACTAGTGATGGAATAAATTACACAAAGTAAAGCGTCTGCCTGGGTCAAGGCGATTCCGAAATCATTAGGCCAAATCAGAATTTTTCGCTTCTCACTTGTACTGGCTTATGTAAATGTTGAATTACGCAGTTTTCTCGAGCAATTTATTGAGTTGCTTAAGCCTAAATTAGTTCGTTATTGACGATACTTACATTTTTAGGGTTCCGTAGTGAAATGGCAAAAAACGGAACCCTTATGGATTCGTCATGTCTGTAATTCTGTATGTCTGTCTGTCCGTCCGTATGTCACAGCCACTTTTTTCCGAAGCTATAAGAACTATACTGTTGAAACTTGGTAAGTAGATGTATTCTGTGAACCACATTATGATTTTCACACAAAAATAGAAAAAAAAACAATACATTTTGGGGTTTCCTCATAGAACTGAAACTAAAAAAAAAAAAATCATCAAACCCATATGTGTGGGGGGGTATCTATGGATAAGTCTTCAAAAATGATATTGAGGTTTCTAAAATATTTTTTTTCTAAACTGAATAGTTTGCGCGAGAGACACACACAAAGTGGTAAAATGTGTCCCCCCCGCCCCCCGTAACTTCTAAAATAAGAGAATGATAAAACAAAAAAAAATATATGATGTACATTACCATGTAAACTTCCACCAAAAATTGGTTTGAACAAGATCTAGTAAGTAACTCGCCGGTGTAAATTTAAAAACAATATAATTATGATGGTACGGAACCCTCGGTGCGCGAGTCCGACTCGCTCTTGCCCGGTTTTTTAATGTTCTTTTTAAATCGATTGGATTGGATGAATTAATTAGTTTTGCCGAAAGCGGTGACAATGGTCTCGTTTTTCTTTCTGATTTTATTCATGTTTAATTTCGTAAATTCAGTATTCTGCGTTGAAGTGCAACGAGTTTATTATAGGTACATGATTTGGTTTCCAGAAGTTCATTTTGAAAGACAAAATAGGCAGTACACCATTTACCTATTTTTACACTGCAAAACATAATTTAATTTTCAAACATTCTATTTTGTAAAGATGTCATTGAATAAGAACTAAAAAAAATAGAAATTCACTTTTACACGCATATCAATCAGACTAAGCAAATCAAAACCAACCATACGGAATCCCAACTCACGCGCATCCAATTACCACAACGATGCGCAAGATCGTAGGTCAGTCATTTCGAACGTAGGTACAGTCAACCACTCTTCCATGTAACAGTTTGACTTTGTCAGCACAGATTCAGTTCTCCTAGTGCTACATCTGAGTGAGGTTGAGCGTACTTCAATTACTGGCTACTTTTACTTGTTACGTTATCAACAGCTTCATTATAGACTCATTGTCTTTGGTTAGTTTTATTGTTCTTTGTTTTGTTCATCCATTAATGTTTGACATAGATTATATATCAATTTGTGAGTGGGTTTTTTAAAATTAGAGTGAAAGGTTGACGCGACTGATTGACTGTGGACTGTCTCTTTAGTCTATTCGTCACGAGTGCAACTGCTGAACATGAGGTTCGATTCCCGTGTCGGGAAAAGTTTTTCGCCAAAAAATTTTCAGAAGCAGCCCACAGTCTGGATTCGGGTCCAGTTGATGGGAATAATAGACTCGACCCCGACTCGATTACAAAACTGGCAAAATTTGGGTATACACCTCTGCCTAACCCTGCGGGGATTACATCCGTGATGTTATGTTATGTAATGTATTAGAGCAAGTTCCATATTGGTCCTATTTTTTTCAACAACTAATACTTAGATATACCTTTGTAATGCCGTGTAGCAAAGCTACTTCTTTCTACGAAGTACGGAGAATAGACAACATAATTATCTCTTTTTATACAAAGTGACTTTTTCTCATTATTATCTCATTTCTTTTTCTCATTTTTATTTATGACACCGCGCCCGTAGGTACGTTATAAAGATGGGTCTTGTTGACTCAGAACGTATATAAAATCATATGTCACGTCTGCACGAGCCTCTGCACCCAGTGCCTAAGAAAGGGGCTGTCCACCTTGTCAACCAATGTCTTCAGGATGCTGTTGGGGCCTCCACGCAACCTACTCATAATTGACGCCACCCTCTTTCTCATTATGGCATGAAAATCGTCAACACGGGCTTCCGCAAACATCTGCGAAGCGCATAGGCGTAGATAGGGGGGGGGGGGGGGTGCCCACCTATGATGTTTGGGGACCTATTCGAAATTCTAAGCTGGATAATGGATAAACGAACGACTTACGGTAGTAGAAGGAACAGTGGGGTTTTGATCGGTTAGGAGTCCGACATAACCCTCCGTTCATCCCAGACGGAGGGTTTCCATGAGGAATTCCCAACGAAAAAAATAAATAAAAGGTTAGGGGCCAGGCCCCCCCTGGAAAAAAGCCCTAGATACGCCAAGCGAAGCGCTACAGACGCACGGTAGCCCCAGCAACATCCTAAATCCATTATTATACTGAACGCGTAGGACGTTGTAGGCCCTCTGCATATACTTCACCCACAAGCTGCACGTGCAGAAGTAGAAGGTCTGGCAGTGGGCTTTAAAAATATACACCGTAAATGCTATACGTGCTAATATTGCCCTGACATAACCTTATTAGCAAGTACACGCTAAATTAAAATTCCTGTTTTGTTTTCAGAAAGTTCAGTGAAACTAAGTTTCAGTTAGATGTTATCAGTATTCAAGAAGATACTGTATCAATCCTGGAGATTAGTTATTCAAATTCTGTCAGACTGCAGATTAATTGAACCGGATAACGTTGGAATGTGAAAGAATCTCGAGAAAAAGTAGAGAGCAATTATTATGTAAGTTCGATATCATGTACGAAGTACGATCTTTTTAGTTCATCGAAAATTGTTTAAATTGCGTAAAAAATGATCGACGTGTCTAAAAACATGAATAAACAATTTATAACAACATTCATATATGTATCTATATGTCAATTTGTTCACGTTTTGAAATTGAAAATCTAGAAAACCGCTGCGATTTCGGCACAGGGAACACGAGGCGGATAGAATCTTTAATTTAGGCTTACTAGTCGATTCGCACTAGTTTACTCGTCCGAAAAGTGCGAATCGTCCCGTTTAAATGATATTTTGAATTTTA
The DNA here is from genome assembly GCA_963082905.1 of Oligia fasciuncula. NCBI lineage: Eukaryota > Metazoa > Arthropoda > Insecta > Lepidoptera > Noctuidae > Oligia > Oligia fasciuncula. The sequence continues at coordinate 4,331,080 of OY720395.1, read as the reverse complement.
TGCAATGAAGTTAGGAAAAAAGTGCACGTTTTATAATATTTGCGCGCTAGGGTCCTTTTTTCTATACTTTAATGCATAAAATACAAAATGTGCCAATTAGTGCTAGTCGCCTATAAAAAAAAAAAATATTTCGCACTTTTCGGGCGAGTAAATTCGTGCCAATCACGGAATAGAAAAAACTTTCTATTCCGTGGTGCCAATCGACTATTAAGCCTTAATTTGAAGATGTCTGACATCCTTGCATTCGGATTCCCGCCTAAGAATAATCCCCTCGGTAGTTATAACCGTCCACCATAATTACCTATAGGTATCAGCAAAGGAATCTCCGATTCGTTTGCTAAATGTGGTATTCTCTTTATACCACACTTGCTGTTCCCCGCGGTGTCACACGCTGCGCGGCTCCAAAGGGTCGTAGCGTGATGTTATATAGCCTATAGCCACAGTATAAACTGTGCTATAGCCTTCCTCGATAAATGGACTATCCAACACAAAAATATTTTTTCAATTCGAACCAGCAGTTCCTGAGATTAGCGCGTTCAAACAAACAAACTCTTCAGCAAACGAATCGGAGACGCCTCTCTGTAATGGTACCTTCTAATTAGTAGTCCTAGTGGCTCAAATTATAGTAGATATTGTGCGCTGAGAAAGGCTACTGAAGGATTAACCAAATGACAGGTTATTGGATCTTCTTAATTACATTTCTATCCTCAATTGTGAGGCTTATGACTATATATATAGCTCCTGATTATATCGTTCAATTCAATTCAATAAAAAAAAATCGGTATTTGGGAAAAACCAGTGGCAAAATAATTTTAACTGTTATTTCTGAAGCCAGCACACATTTTCCTACTAACATTATAATATGATGCCATTAATAACCTTCTTTCCGATGTATAGGCGGCTCGTCTTTATCAACTGCTTTCTGAAGCATTATATTCAATGATTGATCACATGCGCAGTGTGGGAGCAAGAACGATGTATCTCATCGTGAAATCAGCGCAGCGGATAGACACGTTTACGGGACGTATTCCACATTGGGCACCCGCTTAAATGGCACCTGAGTGAATGTGCCGCTGTGTGTCAGGTGCATTCACTCAGGTGCCATTAAAGCGGGTGCCCAATGTGCAATACGTCGATTACTGCTCGAAGTGGCCTATATCCTTGGCTCGAATAGAGCAGTTATTTAGCTCACACAAAGCCGCAGCGGTTCAGTTATTAATCTAAATGTTAATAATTATTTTCATTTCCTCGTTTCCTGTATTAACTGAGATTGTGATCGGATGGTCATTTATTTGTTGTAGGTATGTACCAACCTTTTACATGTTTATGATAAATGATTTTATTTTTGTAAGTAGGTTTATACAAACACTTTTACACGTCAATATTTTTTTTTTAAACTAGACTGAGAAGAAAGGTCGAAACAAACTCAGAGGTCAAAGTCTGTTTTAAAGTCCAGTATGAATCCTACTCGAATTTCACCGTATCTATTTTTTTTTTAAATTGCCCCACACTAGGAATTTATCCTGTGGGTGCGTTTACAAACATTTAAACTCACATACACAAACAGCCTAGGTATGTACCTATATTATTAACATTTTGTTCATCACACTAATATTATAAAGGCGAAAGTTTGTGAGTGTGTTTGTATGTTTGTTACTTCTTCATGCATAAACGGCCCGACCAATTTTGATAAAATTTAGTATGGTAGCTGACACCCTGGATTAACACATAGGCTACTTTTTATCCCGATATTCCCACGGAATCGGAACATATGCGCGTGAAACCGCGGGGCGCAGCTAGTTTTAATTATTTTTTGTGTCTTTTTGATTGGTCTTCTATTTTTGTTTTCTTTGGCCTATAGGTTGTGATACGAATTTGAGTTGTAAGGACCAATTATTGTAATTTTAATCATTATCATCTGATGACATGTTATAAGAATAAATAAAGAAGATTCTGCAATGTTATAATATCCGACTGTGACCCATAGTAGCTAAAGGAAAATATTTTGATTTCATCACTGACAATGTAACAAGTAACAATGACTTACTCAACACAAACAATAACGGAAATTATATCATTTAATTTGAAGCTTCCCACGGCCACTTTCGTATGCGCAATAAAAAAAAAAAGAAAACAACATTACGTCCGCCTTAATTCCTTTATTAAACATATTAGTTGTCTACCAAATGTCAAACAGACAAGACGTATCATGATCACGCTCCGTCTAATCACATAATAGTCAAAAGTCAACACAGAAGGTCAGCTCCATACATCGAGCGTAAACGCACGCACAGTCGGAGGAGGAAAGTTTTGAGTACGAATGTGGAATGTGGCTATAATAGTAAGGGAAGACTAAAGAATCTATGGATGGACTGTGTGAAAAATGATATGGCTAGAAAGGGGGTGGGTGACTATGACGAATTGACGACTAAAGGATGATTTCCACCAAACGGCTCGCACCGCATCGGATCGGAACGGATCTTACAATCTTTAAGCAATATTAAATCGTGTACATAGTATTTAAAGTCTATGTTACCAAGCCGCGCACAGCAGCTTGACCGCGGGCGTCTTCCGCGACACGCGATCGTAGCCGAAAGTATGCTACGACGCGCGTACGGCTCCGTTCACCGGTCGTCCAAATTTTTCTTTTCCTCTCCTATGTTTTATGACTATTTTCTTCTTCTTCAATAGCCAACAATATTACGTCAACTTCAACCATTTTCGAAAATTAGAACACGTCAACACAGTAGGATTGAAACTATTTGACTAGGCGCAGAAACGGATACATTCGCAAGGGATGTACGGAGCCGATCGTATGCGTCGACATTCTGCAGGACGCGATCGGCTGTCGCCGCATCCGTTCGTATCCTTTCCGATCCGATGCGATACGAGCTGTTTGGTGGAAATTATCCTTAATGTATGGAAGAAAAAGAGAGAGACCCCAAATAAATGGGAACAAAGGCAGGGAAATGATGATGATGAGTTCACTCCCGACTCGCATTTGTTTGAGATAGTATAAGATGTCAATACGAACGCACCCACAGACTGTTAAAAGACCCATCACATGGCCGTTATCTACGTATTCTACGTGATCACACTAAGTAACATTGAGCAAAAAATAATGCTGGGAAACGACTTTGGTTTTTGCTGTGAAAAATCGCTTTTCACGCCAGCGCGCAGTGTAATGCACGCAAAACTAGTATTTAAATTTAAGTTATACCTAATATTTACAATTTATTTTCGTGAAAAAAGGTTTTTGACTTCCAATATCTCTGTAAGCAGAAGGTTCTCAGGTATGTCCAGATATGTAGGCATGTACGGTCCAGTGTGTTTTTACACCTGTTATTGTACGCAAAACACGCGCATTGACGTGGAGTTGCGAACACCAGCCCGTATTACCTATTACTCCTGTTATTGTGTGCGTGCGCCTGTGTTTTTCGCTACATGACCTTCTGAAGGTACTACTCTGTGGTTTAATGTCGATTTGTATCACGTAACGCACGCATTTAGCGTAAATGTTGTAATATTTCTTCGTCGTCAGAAAGTGGTCCTAATGTCCTTGCTTTCTCCGTTTAGAGCCCGCTGGAGTTCACTTTCTATGGTGTGCTGAAAAATGACGTTTTGTTTTTAGGCAAGTGGTGTTTGTTTATGTCATTATCATTAACATTTTTTTAGGCTGTTGCAGAGGAATGTCAATGTTTTAGTATACGATTTAGACACTGTATGTCTCTGCACTTTTGCCACATTTTTTTTTTATTTGACAATATTTTTTTCTGATTAGGTCCAACTAACCGAGTGTTGTGTATTATCAGTTTCTTAGCCTTAACCGTGATATTTACTTTGTCGATCAATGCTAACTTGATTATGAAACTTGTTTCACTGTTTTAAGTATGAAATTATACTCGAAGTGGTACCTACTGGTTCAAGTTTACAGCGACTAAGGTCCTTCTACAACCTTTTATTTTAAAAGGACTCCCAAAAATAAAAGCTACATTTTAGAGCCTATTTTAATATGTAGCTTGAAAATTCGCTGGGCCCCAGGCTTCGCTCACATAATTGTATTTTATTGGCATTTGGTATCATTTATGTTCTTATATTAAAATAAGGAAAGAACAAGGACAGATTAAACCAAAAACTAATCCTTTTTTCGTCTTTGAATTTATTAACGTAGGTACAGTACATATTTTAAAAATATCATGTAAACAAGATCACACAACAATCTAATAATATTAAAACGCACGATTATTACTAGGGTACCGTTTAGAGAAGAAACCAAACATTACGTAAACAGACATAATACACAATAACAAGCACCGGATTTCCGAGCAGCGCCGCGGTTAAAACTAGTCAAATCAATAAACAAGGTAGGGCAACACCACCACCGCGGCCACCGTAGGCGCGGGCCTGCGGGCGGAGAGTAATGGGTAGCTCACCGTCCGATCAGGACCAGGCCCGTGCCGGACGGCGCGTACGTGTTCCACGCGCGCCTCAAAGAGATGTCAGCATCGAGGAGGGGCCCCATAGGGCCGAAGCCTGCCGGGTCAGCGGGATTGTCCGAAAGGGTTACCGCTGGCCCGGAACATAAAGGGCTAAGGAAGGAACATGGGTGGGTTTTAGTCAGTAAGAGTGTGACACTCCCTTCCGCTCCACCCAGAGCGGGAGGGGTCATTTGATGATTTCCCATCCGCAAAAAAAAAAAAAAGGTAGGGCAACATGTGTTTCACGTATAATAAGTTGTACACACGCGCCACAAACAGGTTAGCCAATTATTGTTCAAATACGTTGTTCTACTAAATAGTTCATTCTTAAGCTAGCAGTACGTAGTTTCGGGAATTACAGGACCTAAACGCAGAAAACGCAAGTTTTAGAAGCAATAAAAGTCTATGATCGACTACAGTAAACAAAACCAGAAAAAATATATGATATTCTTCAGGATATATGTTAAGTAGATAGTGTGTTGAAAACATAATACAACTAAGATTATACGATAGAAAAAAATCATGAAGATACCTCTAAAACTTTCTTTTTTTACAATAAAAAGCAGGCTAATTAATCTACATACAATCATTCTGATTGTTTGTCAGATTGTACAAGCAAATAAATAAAGCACTAGTGTTTTAATTTTTTAGTCCAATCAATAGATTTTTTGTAAATAGATAAATGCTTCATATTTTGCAATAAATTACCAGCGTTGTATCATCGCGCTTCTTTTTCTTTTCTATGCAGTCCAACAGTGACCGCGGGAGCAAAAATTCGTCATGTCTTGCTAAGAGAGAAAAAAATGGTTAACCATTTCATTCCGCGACTTTACATGCGTGCAAACATATGAGTCGGCGCGTACTGTATATCTCACGGTCGATTTCTCTTAGGCAACACGTAGCTAATGGTAGCTAGTTACTTGGATGGATTTATAATAGGTCTTGTATGGATTAAAGTGGAGCAATGGACTGTAGATAGGGAAAGACCGGTAGTGGAGACGGGTAGTCTTACGGTGACGAATGGCGACGGACGGTCGTTATATATTTATATATAATCATCGGGAATAAGAAGGAGCAGTTAATTTGGAATAGAAGTAAAATGATCTACAATAATGATAATAAAGAACTTGTAAAATTAAACTCATTAAGGTCCGAAATGAAATTTTATATTAGTAGGAACAGTATTTTCGAACCCATAGGTATATGTAAAGTGTCGTATTTCAACGTTGCATTCGTTATTTCGCGAAAGAATCGCAATTTAAAGTTGCCAAGTGTTGACATATTGGTGCTCGTGACTGTACACCCAAATTTGGCCAGTTATGGTTGTTATATGGATTTGTGTCCGGCTAATGTCAACAGGCTCACCCACTATTACATGGAACTATACAATTATAATTTAAAAAACAAAATGCAAATAAAGCTCTAACTAACCTTATATAGGGTTTATAATAACATATTCCAATAGCACCCCCACTGACCTACTGGGTGGCGCGGCTTAGCAACAGCAAATTACATGAATATTTTACAGAGTACGCTCTGCCCTCACACGTCCATGAGTATGGATTTACTTATTTATTTATGTATGCATAAGTAAGTATAGAAAAGTCCTTACTCGGGGTCTGTCAGCCAGCAATGGAACGTAGTTTCCTCCTATTGCGTTCCATAATTCAAATTACTGGTCAAACGGCTCCCAAGTTTATATGGAAGTGCTCATACACACGAGCGACACGCATCAACAGCAGCTGTCGACGCGTCGACGGCGGGCGTCGGTGGGTGTCGACGGCGTAAATGGAAGTGCTCATACACACGAACTGGACGGACATCTGTCGCATGCCGGAGAAGCTATGGGCTACAATAACCACACAGACAACAAATAGCAGCAAACGGCAACACGGCCGGCACAGGAGATGGCGGGACGAATTCAACTCTTCTCTTATTTGAGAACAAAGATATACAACTATCTTATCTTTCGATCCGCCACCAAATATCTCCAAATCCAAATTGTTCTAGACTGACGCCTTAGTAAATAATAATGAGTTAGATGTGTACTTTAAAACTATGTAATTAATACTGATGGCCGCAAAAAAAAATCCTAGAATGGGTGATGTCCTTTGGCCACATACAGCAGTAGGTAGGGATAAGTGGAAGGAGGGAAGGGTGGCTCCCCCTGGACACAATGGGCTGATAATAATGATAAGTATGTATATTCCATTGATATATGCGTAATAAGTACATTCGAAAAAGAGATTAGTAACCGGGCAGCTAAGTAGGTACAAATATTTTTCCAGTATGCTTAAATAATAAAAGGGGCTGGGTATGAGAAGGGGTCTATGAATCAATAGCGATACGGTTTCGATAATTGTGTAGAAATACCTCATCTATAGCCTTGTGCATACGGGCATCAAAATCTGACCGCAATTTTGAGAAAAATATACTTGTTTCATAGACTATTTTTGGCCAGTCTACTTTTTTCGCCATAACGGATCTTAATGTCTTAGTTTGACACTTAACTCTTTCGTTGCATGTACTTTACATACTTTGTAATTGTGAAAGGAGAAGACAAAATAATAAAAAAAAAACACTTTTTATCAATCTTGGACATTGAGTCCTAAACCATAATTATTATTATGCTCATTATGAAACACAGACTCAGTAATATTTCCCGGTTACCACTATGAAAGTCTTATCAGTGTTTCAGCTGTAAATCTCACGTTTCATGTTAACTGTTGTGATTTGTTTCCTAAACAACCATTTTTATAGGTTAACACGTGATTTGACTATAAATCAGAATGAATGATATCATCATTATTGAATTGACTTTCATGTAATTGAGTGATTGACTGATTGTTAGTAGGTATAGCATGTATGCTTTGCACAAATACACATGTATTAATAAAAATGTATCTAGATTAAGAAACTTCTAACATTTGTTAAAAGATGGCGGTAGTGAGGTCTTTCCATCTGTCATTCGGCTGTCACTGTCAAGTAATGTCATTTTTAATTAGGAAGAGTCATTGTTTTGACAAGTGCGAGTGGGGCGGGGATGGTGTCAGGATTCTGCCAGAGAACGTGCACGTGAGCGGATAACGTGATTATTGTGATTTAAAAAGTTTGTGTAATAATTAAAGAAGATCAACGCTATCTGTTCGTGGTATTATTTCCTGTTTTCAGAAGATGTGTAGTACGGGGAGGAATGGTAGCCCGAAAATAACATTTCTGCAGGGTAATTGCGTAACACTATCAGTAGCAATGGGTTTCATTTTGACAGTTGAACTACATACATTGCGTTATTTGCGTTGTCGAGCAGACACATTTTTCAAACATAATGGAGCAATGGATTAGAAATATGCTTCAAAATGAATAGGCTCGCCCCCTATTACATGGGACTTCAACATAACTGGTGACATGTGGGTGTAACCCTTCGGGAAAACAAAGCGCGATGTTATGTTATTATTCAGATAAGGTCTATTCAAATGTATGTTTCAAATTAAACTAATATCAACTTTATTTTAGTGGTAATGAAGTTGATTTCCTAGTGAATAACACTATTTAAAAAGTTATAATGTTTGAAGTAGTAGCGCAAACTGAACTTTATTGTGTGGGCATTAAAGTTATTTTACCAAATACTCATAATTTGTTTACATGTTTGGCAAATAAATCGCGAACGGTGGTTAGTGATTACATTAATTATATTATCTCTGTGTAAGTTGTTTCGTACCTACCAATTTATACTGCATGGAATTACCCACATTTTTTATACAAAACGATTCAGTGTTTCGAACAAATAAACACGAAAGCCACTACTCACCTACTGACAGTTTCCTATATTATTATCGACACTACACCAACTCGATTCACTTCACTAGTTTAAACCTCAGCTAGTTTTGTAAATTAGTAACTGATACACGCACGTTACCGTTACAAGGTAAACGTATCAATGATTCACAAATAAAACTCATTCATTTTCATTCATTCATTCGAGTTTCATACTGGCCAGTTTCAGTAAGCAGTTTTGAACGAAGAACACTGGTGTACTTAAGTGATTGGTGACGTCAATGTTTCGGAATTATTCGGGGTCCCGAAGTTGTACGATCAGTCAGTTCGCAGAACCCAGGACTGAAGTATGACCAGTTATTCTGTGGTCATACTTCAGTATGACCACAGAATAACTATAGTAGGTATTACTTAAGACTAGTTTTAAGCCATTTGATTGGTTGAAATTGGTTTAGAATGAGTTTTGCCTTATAATGTCCCACTGCTGGACAAAGGCATTCTAAATCCAGGAATTCTTTTCCAGCGCCACCTCGAATCAACTCTCCTTCCAATTTTCTTTAGCAGTATTTATGTTATTTGTTTCTTAGGTCATTACATGATTGTTATAGTAATAAAATGGGTCAGGTTTTTAGGAATAATAGTAATAAAAGAGATCAGGCGCAGGACCAACGGCTTAACGTGCTTTCCGAGGCACGGGGGTAACTCACCGCCAACCATCAAATTCCGGGCTGTTACTAAGAATTTCCTAATGGGGTAAGCCCTGCCAGCCCCTGCAGTTCCTTTTGGAAATAAAAGTCCCATCAAAAGTGATTTTGTTTAAGTATTTAGGTCTTTACCTTCACCTCTTGCCGCGTGATTCCGTCGAATAATAATTCCCCACGAATTTAGGTCAACAAGTTTCGGGAAACGGCATAATTATGCGAATAGCGTTTTCTTTTCTGTTTTCAGAAAATAAACATTATTCTTAATTGTTGTTGGACTAAAATACGTTCTAGTTCGTTGTTTTCGTAGAATCCTGCAGCTATAAGCTTTTTAAGGAACTTAATAATTGTTGAGCAGATTGACACACTACGTGAATTTGCCATTGTAGACGAAGAAGAATGACGATTACCTAGTAGAATAGTCAATTTGCTTATCTCCTTAATCAAATCCCCTGTATGTCTATTATGAATGTCGATCCCATGGAAATATCGTTATAAAAGTAGCCTATATGTTAATCCAGGGTGTCAGCTACCTCCATCCAAAATTTTATCAAAATTGGTCCAGCCGTTTGAGCGTGAAGAAGTAACAAACATATAAACACACACACCCACTCACAAACTTTCGCCTTTATGATATTAGTGTGATATTTTATGAATTAATGGTTTGTATATTAAAATGAAAATATTAATTTAAATGATAATCGTAAGGCCTTCCAAAGGTCTGACAGAGACAAATGTATGAGTTAAACGCAGCTTAGGCTTCACGAAGGTTATATTAGGGCTTTAATTCGTTTCGCCTTATTACCTTTTGTTCTAAAAATAGCTAAAATATTAACAAGGATTTTTTTGTTAAAATGCTTTATATACCTACCATGACTTGGCAAAACAATAAATTACATTTCTTAGAGAAATCTGTTTATAACAAACCGCAGTTGCACTATAAAAAAAAAACTATGTCCCACGATTTTTTCACGCCACATTAGCCTTAAGCAAACATAATTTATACCATAAAGAAGGGCGATATTCGTATGTAACGTGTCTTCAATTTAGTGGAAGTGTGTATGTGAAATACTTGGCACTACTAAATGGTACTAATAAGAACGTGACACGTCTTGTAACTGCTCTCGTCAGATCTATTCTGTCCTAGAAATTCATGTCACTTTTACAGTGACATGAATTTCTATTACAAAAGTAATTGATTGTTTCTTGAGTCAATATTTTTTAGCCTATGCTGTTCCACTGCAGGGCAAACAAAAAGGAGTGGAAAGGAGAAAGGGGGTCTCTCTTTCTCCTTCCCACTCCTCTCTGTATAGCTAATTTGGACCTAACCTGTCTCAAATTCAAACACATTCGTGTTGGCTTCCTTTTGCCCACACATAGAAATATAAACCAGTTTTCATCAAACTTTTCACGGTTTGAAAACCTATCTACTGATTTAGATAAGTGAAGAACCTTATTTAATACTCGGATGTGTATCCTTTATTGGAGATCCTCAATAAATAAATAAATAAATTAGCGGATCTACAGTGTTATTTGGGTTTTCATATTTAACCTCCGACGAAAATAGAGCGGTTATTATAAGTTAAACGTGTATCTGTCTGTGGCATCGTAGCTCCCAGACGGCTGAATCGATTTTGATAATTAATGTATGCTATATTGTAGAAAGGGTAGCTGAAAAAAAAAACAGTTCTGTCGGCACTCCGGGAGTGCCGACAGAAGCGAAAACAAAACACAAACAGTATACTTTGCCATCACTCACTGACATATCGGATATACATTAAAACCGAGTACATCCCGAGGACAGCCGAACATCCGAAGCGGGTATTTTTTAGGGTTCCGTACCCAAAGGGTAAAAACGGAACCCTATTACTAAGACTTCGCTGTCCGTCCGTCCGTCTGTCTGTCACCAGGCTGTATCTCAAGAACCGCGGTAGCTAGACAGTTGAAATTTTCACAGATGATGTATTTCTGTTGCCGCTATAACAACAAATACTAAAAACAAAATAAAATAAATATTTAAGGGGGGCTCCCATACAACAAACGTGTTTTTTCGGCGTTTTTGCCTTGTGGTACGGAACCCTTCGTGTGCGAGTCCGACTCGCACTTGGCCAGTTTTTTAATCGTCTTAAATAAACAAAACCCGGGTGGTGTCGCTTACGGTAACAGTAGCGCAAGTTCAATGGTTTTTTCCCATCTCAAAAACTGCCCAACGTTTTCACTTAAAAAAAAAGGGTCGCCAGCACTGGGGCCCCGATAAGTTATATCGATGATTCCGAAGTCTTATTTCTGTATCCAAGAAAAACATGCCATTTTGCTCGAGAAAAGAGAAAGTTCCTTCGCTTTTCCCAGACTGAATGTACCTATGTACATAATAATAATAAACTTAACTTAACTTTTTTTTTATTTTTAAATGTTTTTAATCCTTATTTTTTTATATTGAAATATTTAAAAATGTAATAAAATAAGGTATGTCAATAAATAAAGGAGATAATAATAAAAATAAGACCTTTATTTTCAGGCTACTTTGGCCCATAGATAAAGACTTTATAACCTTACAGACTAACATAATTATATTATAATAATACAATGTGTGTTAGTGTATAAACTTAAAACTATGTTAGTAAAACTCACTTCACTCGAGCACTGTCTTTGTGCGATCGTGTGGCATAATATTAGTATGGTATAATATAAAAATGCAAGCATAATCTTTTAACTTCAGAATAATACACCCATTGCCAAGGGTCGCTTAGCATATAAAACTGATCAACAAGTCGTTCGCAAACGTGATCAGTTAGTTAAAAACTAGTTCTTCTAGATGCTAGCTGGTTTCATATGGCTATGAAAGTTTCTGGTTTTACTAGCTAGGGTAGGCTTGTTCCCAGTCACGTGAAACCTAGTACATAATGATTTCAAATTAGGTGTTTGTCAGAAGTTTTTTCAAATTCAAAATTATTCGGTGTCATTATATAAGAAACAAGAACGTAGAAGATGGCGAGACAAAGACAACAAACGACCAGTGGTCCACTTTAGCCCTTGATCGAAAAGCTGAAAGTTATCGGGAGAGGCCTCTGTCCAGCAGGGGATGATGGACGCTAACCGTAACAGTATTGGTAACAGTAACAAGAACGTTTACGTAAACCTACACCTACCTACAGGTCCGATCCAGGAGAAGCCACAGGACACCACAACAAGGCTCTTGAGCTGATTTTAAGTTTGGAGCTGGGGGCCTAAAAAGCCCACTTTGGCAGAATCATAAAAGGATAACATTATGAATCTTATTGGACAGTTAACTGTTAAGTTAATCGAATCAAATCCCATTGGTGAAGGATATTTCAGTTTTTTTTTTGTCTGTGCTAAAATACCAATCAATCCGATCTAAATCCAATCCCAATCTCTTTGATTAGACCTACGTAGTGCAGCGAAAAAAAGAAAAACACGTGTCTTCGCCATATTATGATTCATAATGTTATCCTTTTATGATTCTGCCAAAGTGGCCTTTTTAAACTCCCTGATGGTAGGTCAAAATAATCGCATCACAGATGATTTAACGAATACTTTAAAGGAAAACATTGAGAACATTTCACCGAAAGCTCTATTTCTTCATCTCTCAACCGCAATAACTAATCACCTGCTTACGCTTGGCCCTCAAAAAACTCCTAAAAACAACTTAAATGTAACCATTAAAGTGAACAAAAACCGTCCTACGTAGGATTACGCAACGCTATGTATAAATAATTCGGTGAAACGGACCTTTTTTGTTTGAACTCAATACTTCGAGAGGGCTTAGTACCTACCTACGTTTGAACGAAGATTTGGAGGTATGAGGTGCCGAGTTATACTTGTCTGTAACTGGGTTAACAATTCTGAGCGACGAGCTTTCAGAGAGTGGAGATAATCCCACAGGAACGTACTACAGGGATAAAAAGTCCTAATTCCTAATCCAGGTTATGTCCTCCTGTGTGCCCTTCGAAATCCGGTCGTTAAAAGGTAACAGATAGACAGTTAAATTGGCATTTATTAGGTACTGGCAGCGCCCCGTGGTTTCACCCGCATAAGTGTCGATCCCGCGGGAATATCGGGATAAAAAGTATCCCATGTGTTAATCCTGGTTATAAACTATCTGTGTGCCAAATTTCATCCAAATCTGTTCAGTAGTTTTTGTGTGAAGAAGTAACAAACATACAAACACACACAAATTTTTGCCAGTATGATATTAGTGTGAAGTGTGATATTAGTAGGGATGATATTATTTCAAAATTATGTATAAATGTGGATTGAAGAATAATTATTCTAAACTGAACAATCCTTGTGTCCGATGGAATATACTAGCTGCAGAAATGACGAACTTCTATACGAACAAACTTACCTTTGGGAAAGAATGTATAATAAAAAATAAAAAAAATTGTCAGGTATCAGGGCCCATAGGGTGTTAGTATTACCTACATCTTCCTTAAAAACTATATTAATAACATGCAGGAACACTAAAAATAAAATGATAATCACAATCACAGGAAGGTTTAACAACCTTTGTTGCCAACATGTTGCCTGGTAAACCTCTCTGTTGTGAACTCTCCCCACTAGGAACATTTGTCGAGCGTGTGTCCCCGGTGACATTGGGCGATGTCGGGCGACGTCGGAAGACATCGCCGCGACATTGTTGAAACTGTTCCTTGTCGCACAGTCGATGAAATGTTCCTAGTGGGGACGAGGCTTTACTCCATAAATACACATAGCGATTGATAGCGACATCTCGAGGCAAAAAACGACACCATACGCTACGTCACAGTAAACTCGCGACCGTGATTGGTTTCCATCTAAGTTATTGTTCCCTCACCCCTCTTCTTGAATGTTGTAAGTAAGATAGCGAATATAGAATTCGCTCGTTAAACCTAACGCATCGTCGTTTTATTAGGGTTCCGTACCCAAAGGGTAAAAACGGAACCCTATTACTAAGACTTCGCTGTCCGTCCGTCTGTCTGTCACCAGGCTGTATCTCATGAACCGTGATAGCTAGACAGTTGAAGTTTTCACAGATGATGTATTTCGGTTGCCGCTATAACAACAAGTACTATAAACAAAATAAAATAAATATTTAAGGGGGGCTCCCATACAACAAAACTGTTTTTTTCGGCGTTTTTGCCGTCTGTCTGTCACCAGGCTGTATCTCATGAACCGTATTAGCTAGACAGTTGAAATTTTCACAGATGATGTATTTCGGTGGCCGCTATAACAAAAAATACTAAAAACAAAATAAAATAAATATTTAAGGGGGGCTCCCATACAACAAACGTGTTTTTTTCGGCGTTTATGCCTTGTGGTACGGAACCCTTCGTGTGCGAGTCCGACTCGCACTTGGCCAGTTTTTTATAATAATCCGCAACACAATCACATATTATATCAAACCTGAGTTTTCACAAACCTCACCGCTGCTGCTACAATCTCCATTGTAGGCCCATCCGGCCTCATCATTTTTAACAATTCATTCATTACTCAAACAGGAGATTCATTACAATGAAACAAGAAGATGAGGTGTTGTTTTAATATTCAATTTGCGTCCCAAGTGTTAATTTGATTGGTTACAAAACCGTATAATTTCAGCATGTATACGTTACATTGAGGTATGCATCTACACACGTGAAATTACATTTTATAGCTTTTTAACCAGCTATGGTTAAAAAGCTATAAAATGTAATTTCACGTTAATAATTGTAATTTCACAATAAGTTTATAACAATGAATTTTTATCCCGTATAATTTTAGTGTTCTTCATAAAATAACACGATGGAGAAAGGAAACCAAAAACAAATGTTTCTTCAACTAATATTAAAACATAACCAACTTATTACCTCGGCACATTATTATAAACAGTTATTTTTATGAGATATTTCTCTAGGTAAAGATTATGAAAAAAATATTTTTATGACTTACTGAATATTATATAAGGCTAATTTTCCAACGCCAGATAATTTTATCCGAGGAATGATTTTGAATTTTTGACAGTTCTTCAATACGAAATCTGTCTGACGTCAATTTTATTCCACGAGTAAAAATTATCTGTCGATTGAAAAACCAGCCCTTAATCAAATAGAAAGACAACTGGCTATTAAAAGTATGTATGTATCTATCTATGTATTAGTATTTATTCTTGTATTTTATAGTAATTTCCTAGCTATTTATCCCTTTTGTTGCACCTGCCATGTTTTGTCTATGCATCACCCTAAGGTTGACTGGTAGAAAATGCCTCAGGCATTAAGTCCGCCTTTGTACAGTATTTCTTTTACTTGTGCATAAAGTTTTAATAAATAAAATAAATAAATAAAAGTGTCTTAAAAAAAAAAAAGATGTAATTACATAAATATAAATATTTCATTTCATTAGTATAATAAACGATCAATCGATCTGTTTAGTCTTTTCACAAACTATGCTGGGGACGGCTTTCACAATAATAAACATATTATTATTGTTAAATGAATTATTATTTATTAGTAATTTGACAATTTGAAAAATCGAGTAAAGTTTTTGTAATAACAAAAATAAACGATATTTATGTTCGCAATGATCGATCAATATGTTAAACAAGCTACATTTGTTTATTGTTTTACTACAAAAAACATATTTTAATGTTTTTTCACGAGGAAACTTGTAAAAATAACAGCATTATGTAGGAAGAGAAACTTAATAATTGTTATCGGTATAGTTGTTTACTCGGAACAGTTATTATTTTATTTCACGATTAATCGATGTTGGGCTATATTGCTATGAATTGTTTTAATTGGTCGAAATTCGTTCGTTGTTAAAACGAAATTTTCAATTATACTTACATATTTATTTACAACACTTTTCTAAACTAATATTATAAAGAGAAACGATCTGATGTTTATTTGTTACGCTTTCATCGCTAAAACGGCTGAACGGATTTGGATGAAATTTACCACATGAGTAGACCATAACCTGGATTAGGCCGTAGGATACTTTTTATCACGATATTCCCACGGGATCTAGACTTTTGCGGGTGAAACCGCGGGGCGCAGGTAGTAATAAATCAAAACAATCAATATTACTATTTGTCTTGATGTATGGAGTTACTTATTTGATTAGGTAATAACAGTTATTTCAAACGTTTTCAAATTGATTGTTATTTTTAAATTGTTAACATACTCGTATAATCAACTTTTATCTAATTATAATTAAGTAAGTGTGTATTTTTTTACATAAGAAAAAAATAACAAAAGAATAACTCAATTGTTATAAACTAGTTTATTTATACTGGAAGTAGAAACTTGTTTCATAACCGCAAACCTTACGTAGTGATAATGAATGGTTGTGTGTGAATGGAGGTGGTGTTGGTAGTGGTTTGCGGCGTGGTTTGTGTGTGTGTGTGTGTAAATGTATTGTGCTCTACTGATGAGCCCACGTCTCTAAAGGGTTAAATCGACTGAAAATATAATTATATTAGGAATGAAACTGAATGTGTGGTGTGTTTGTAATGAGTGAGATAAGAAACGTAGACCTCATCTAGTTAACCGACTTCAAAAAGGAGGAGGTTCTTAATTCGGTTGTTTTTTATTTTATTTTGTTTTATTAGGGCGCCTACAAACAGGCGCGAGCGCGACCCGCAATAGAATCGCGCGGGACACAAAGGCACCGCCCGTTGCGTGACTTGTGGTGCCTTTGTGTGGCGCGCGATTTGATTATGGTTCACGTCTAAGTGTTAAGTTACTGCAAACTTATTTACAGAAATAATATAATTTAACACTTTATTGCATTACAATATTATGTTTTTTTTTTTTAAATAGCACCTAGTATTTTCGTTACACTCATGATAAGTAGCCTTAACATTTATTCAGAATTTAAATTAAATGTACCTACATAAATAACGACTTATACCTAATTAAATATATTTAAATAATTTAGTACGATTTAATTGTGCTTTTGTGTTTTGTCGTACTTATTGGTTTTGAGTGCACAAAATAAATGGGTTTTCTACCTATCTAGGTATATAGCATGTATAGCTTCGTTCCTATCTACCGAAGCCCTGGACGTAGCCTGATCTGACACTATATATATAAGATAAACCAAAATGTATTAAATATCATCATCATCATCTGCCTAGCCTTTTCCTAACTATGTTGGGGTCGGCTTCCAGTCTAACCGGATGCACCTGAATACCAGTATTTTACATGGAGCGACTGCCTATCTGACCTCTACAACCCAGTTAATACGATAATAAGGTAATACGATAGCCCTTGATAAGACTGGTTGTCAGACTTTCGGGCCCGACTACCCGTAACGACTGTCAAAGATATACGAATGTAAGCCGGGACCAACGGCTTAACGTGCTTTCCGAGGCACGGAGGGGTCTCGGTATGTATAGTTGGTCACCTATTCACCGACCAACCGCGGCAAGCGTAGCTTAACCTGATCGATCGACTTGTGCGGATGTCAAACAACAAACAAAATATCTCCAAAACACCTATTTTTCCTATTGCAAAATAATACCCCTGAAGTTTACCCTAAACTTGTTACAGAACCGTTTCACCATATTTTCTATTATCCCGAGATCTTGGCAACGCTGTTATTTGGCTACCTCTGATTATGTAAATAAGAGTCGGCAGAATATCAATTTAACTTGAAACATTCGGGGTGAAGTTTAGTGGAAAATATTTGATTCCCGAAACTGTTGAACGTGACTTTCTGTGAGTTTTGTAAGAAGATGAGTTTATATAAGTGTTTAGAAACCATCTTGGCTGGTTTCATTAAGCATTAGTAGGTACCTGCCAAATTCGGATTTTTATGAAGGGACTAGCTGCGCGCCGCGGTTTCGCCCGCGTAAATGTTGATCCCGTGGGAATATCGAGATAAAACGTATATATTAATCCAGGGTGTCAGCTACCTCCATACAAAATTTTATCAAAATTGGTTCAGCCGTTTGAGCGTGAAGACCTAACAAACATATAAACACACCCCCACACACTAACAAACTTTCGCCTTTATAATATTAGTGTGATGTGTTAACGCCTGAATCTATACAAAATATGCTTAAAGTACCTATGAAGCAGCTCCCATGATCAGGAAAAATTATGGTTAACATAACATAATATCTTGCTTGTATTCCTCGAAGAACTAAGCAAAGGTGTACCTATAAACACCCACATTATGCCAGATATGCTTAGTCTCACATAATAGCGGGCAAGCCTATTGCCTTCAAGCAGGCAGAAATCTAGACTCCAGACTGCTACCAAGAAATTTCAGATGAAAAGACCTAATACCTAAACTTTGCCCGACCCGGGATTCGAACCACAACTTCATGGTCAGCAGCAGCACTTAAAACCACTAGACCAGCGAGAAGTCACGGTTAATGACATGCAAAATGGCGGGACGGGAACAATGCCTTTCAAAGGAGTTTTGCCTGTTCATCACAGTTATGCAAATGGTTACAATTTAACAAAATCTTCAAAATTATTAGGTACCTACTATGCGAAATCACAGAGCAGAGGAAAGCAGTGGTGGCCCAGTGGTCACGGACACGACTTACGAGTTGTAGGTCGTAGGTTCCAACCCAGACAGGTGCTTTACTTTGTGTAAATTATTTCATCACCACTGCTCTCAAAACGGTGAAGGAAAACATCGTGAGGAAACCGGCATGTCCTAAAACCAAAAATTCGAAGACATGTGACATCCACCAACCCGCATTGGGCTCGCGTGGTGGATTACGGCCCACTCCCTTTCATTGAGAGTGTCCCAGCAGTGAGAACATTATAGGCAGATTATGGTCTTTATGCGGAATCACAACGTAGAAATTTCAAAAGACTATTCGTTTTCGACTTAGTTCGCGTGGAAGTCGGAAGACAATAATGTGTCTTATTCCATCTTTTTCTAAAATAAAAGTAGCCTAAGTTACTCTTTAGAGCATTAGCTATCTGCCAGTGAAAGTACCGCCAAATTCCGTCAATCGGTCTAGTCGTTTTGGTGATTACCCGGAACACACAGACAGACAACAATTAAAAAAAAATAGTTTTTTGTTATAATAAGTAGGTACCGTCTATACTTTCATAAGCATTAAATAAAAAGCTGTTATTTTGAAATTACAAATAGACCCTTCAATTTTGTTGATTTGTATACCTAGATGTATGTAGGCATTATGTAGGTATATAAGGTCTATCTATTCATACATTTTCGTGTAAAAAAAAAAACAGCTGTTCCCTACATTTTGATGAGTGAAGCGAAACAGTTGATTTTTTTTTCGCGATTTCAGGTTTGGTCCCATAGTAAAAGTTGTTCATAATGATGAGTACAATGACTCCTTCAGATGTTTCGTGTATGAATAGATAGACTTTATACAAGACTAGCAGCGACCCGCGGTTTCACCCGCATAAGTATCGATCCCGTGGGAATATCGGGATAAAAACTTACCGATATTCCCACGGGTATATGTCCTTCCCCGGGTTGCAATCTATCTCTCTGCCAAATTTTATCGAAATATCCGTTTAGTGGTTTAGGCGTGAAAAGGTAACATACAGACAGACAGACAGAGTTACTTTCGAATTTATAATATTAGTATGGATTACACATTTATCACGTTTTCCTGAAAGATTTTTGGCGCAGTGTTACGTCACAAATGGAATCGCTTTTACCGTTACCTAGGGAAAGAAAGAGTGAGAGGGGCTAAATAATAACAGCCGCACAGGTCGATCGATCAGGTTAAGCTACGCTTGCCGCGGTTGGTCTGTGGATGGGTGACCATCTTTACATACCGTGACCCCCTCCGTGCCTCGGAAAGTACGTTAAGCCGTTGGTCCCGGCTGTCATTCGTGGATCTTTGACAGTCGTTACGGGTAGTCAGAAACCCGAAAGTCTGACAACCAGTCTTACCAAGGGGTATCGTATTACCCAGTAACTGGGTTGTGGAGGTCAGCTAAGCAGTCGCTCCATGTAAAATACTGGTATTCAGCTGCATCCGGTTAGACTGGAAGCCAACCCCAACATAGTTGGGAAAAGGCTAGGCAGATGATGAGGGAAAGAAAGAGTGACTTGTTAGCAAAGAGATAATAACTAAACACAATGAATTAACTAACATAGTATTGTCTTCAGTTTCAAAAGAAAATCTATAGAAAATAGACTTAATATGTGTGGGAATATAACACCTGATACATATCCACATTAATCTTTCAACACCGTTCTATTGTGAAACAGAAAACTTGGTAAAAGTGTACAATCAAGAAAATGTATCAAGATCAGTCTACGGTCTCTCCAACCCAATGTCACAGACAAAAAAGCGGCCAAGTGCGAGTCGGACTCGCAAGGGTTCCGTACAACATTACAATATTTAGTCTATCTTTATATGTAAAAGTAGATTCCGCCCGCGGCTTCACCCGCGAGGTATGTCGATAAAAACTATCCTATGTCCTTCCCCGGGATGCAATCTATCTCTCTGCCAGACAGACAGAGAGTTACTTTCGAATTTATAATATCATTAAGGATTCAAAGTCCACTGGTCCTAGAGACATGAAATTCCAAATTTTATGTCTCTAGGACCAGCGCAGCGGTTGGAGGGTGTGTTCTTTGTGAAGAGTAGGTATCCACTAAGAATGGGTTTTTCGAAATTCCACCCCTAAGCGGGTGAATGTAGGTAGGGTGAAATTTCACGCGGACGGAGTCGCGGGCAGAAGCTAGTATAACATATATATTTTAATTTTTTTTTACAAAAAAGTTTATAACCTTAAGTTTTTAACCTTATTATTTTTTTTATTTTTGAAAAAATGTGAAAATTTCAAGTGTCTACGTTGGTACTACGGTTCAAAAGATACAGCCCGCTGACAGACGGACGGACAGCGGAGCCTAAGTAACAGGGTCCCGTTGATACGCACTCTCTGGGTACGGAACCCTAAAAACACGAATACACCAAGTTGTCTATATCGCAACGGAACAATAGAATTATTTAATGTTTTTATTGACGTTGCATTGGCCCGTTTCCCACGACTTTGCGACATTTTCACCAATTAGGCGGTAACACGCGTTTAGTATCTACTGCATTGCGTTTTAATTGAATGCGTCAAAAAACGTTGATGGAGACAATGTTGCCATAATGTATTGCTACAGTGACATTACTAGCTGATCAAGATAATTAGACAACAATAGGTAAGTGACGTCATTTCTGTCACAAATATACAAGTACGGTGGCGAGAAGCACAGCACCGGTCAAAGTGGCGGTGCTTGGGGGACACCTATCTCCAGCAGTGGACTTCTTTCCGCTGAAATGAAAAATTGGGTGTTTCCCGCGACTACCCGCCGTACTTCCCGGTTCCGTGCGTCTCTCCTGAACCGGGAAATACGGCATAAGAAAGGGGAGGCCTATATCCAGCAGTGGGTAATTCCGGGCTAAACTGATGATGATGTGATGATCATCTATATAATATAATTGTAAATGGAGTTTCTTGGCCGTTCTTCTCCATAGAGATCTACGTTTTGGAATGGGCAACTAGCTTCAACTTTCTGACTGACTATTTAATTTTGACAATTCAAAAGTGCCTGTACAAGGTTTAATTGAAATAAATGCTTTGAGTTTGAGTTGAGTTCTGAGATTTTTTTTTTTTTTTTTAAACGTTGCCCCACACTAGGAATTTCTCCTGTATTGTGGGTGCATTTACAAACATTTAAACTCACATACACAAACAGCCAGACCCGGAACAACTACTTGTAGGTCATACAAATATTTGTTCCGTGCGGGAATCGAACCCGCGACACGCAGAATTAGGACTTTACGATAAACAAAATAATCACAGTCATACCTAAATCTTAATTAAATAATTAAGCAGTTACGAGGATTAACGGAAACAAAACAAAACGTTTGAATGGAAATTAAATAAAGAAATAATATGCACAAGGTTGTCAGTTTCGGTCAAAAACGTTAATTTTAGCGTGACGGGTTTCGACCGATGTTATGTTTACATTGAAAAAAATATTCACGCAGCTCAAACATGTTTTTGTGTTGAAAAAATTATGTTCTTGTGTTTTTCAGTAAACGTCTGATTTTCTTTTGTGTTATTTTGGGGCGTTGTTTGTCCATTTGTCTATCCATTTTTAGGGTTCCGTACCCAAAGGGTAAAAACGGGACCCTTTTACTAAGACTTCGCTGTCTGTCCGTCCGTCCGTCTGTCTGTCACCAGGCTGTATCTCAAGAACCGCTATAGCTAGACAGTTGAAATTTTCACAGATGATGTATTTCTGTTGCCGCTATAACAAAACATACTAAAAACAAAATAAAATAAATATTTAAGGGGGGCTCTCATACAACAAACGTGTTTTTTTGTACAGAACCCAAAACCCAACATCAATCATCTTGCTTTTGTAAATCTACAAACAAAGATAAAATAAGTATAAATAGCCTGAATGTAATCAAATGTTTCTGCTGATAATAGTAAAGTCCTTTGACCATTTAATTCACTAGCAAATAATATATTGTAACCTAGCTGTAGGTAATATTTTAAGCTACACATGTTGTCTCAACTTATGTTAAACTATGAACCTGATTACTGTATTAGGTTCCTAGACAATAAATATTTTCTATAAATACATTCCTATTTCATCCTAAACTGTACAGATATTCACCAGTTTCTCTACTTACGCGAATAATTTCAGGTTTTTTCAGTACTCTTTCATCACAAGTAGCAGAAATGTTACCATACCTGTAACAAACAATGTAAAAATAAATAAAATACATCAACATTACTAAAACAATTTTAAAACACAGGTGTTGACGCCGCATAAGGTATCCGAACATGTCAACCTACCTGGCAACACTCACAGCGGTATTGCGCAGCCGCAGGCCAATGGTGGCGCCGCGCCATGACGTGATAAATACACCAACCAATGGCGTCACCGCTGCGTCACGCGATACGCGCCGCCCGCCAGAGAACTTGACAAGAAACGTCACTTGCTCGACCGCCAACCACACTTGCAGTTTGTGTTTCTTAATAATATTTAAATATCTAAAACTAAGTCCTAATTTCCTATAAGTAATTATCGTTAATAATCTATGTTTGGCATTAAACCCCATCTCAAGTCAATATTCTAGTTTTTATTTAAAGTTTTGTTCCCTATATCGAACAAAAAATGGCGACCGTGACAGGACACGAATTTTCATTCTTGTGACGAGGTTGAAAAGTCCTTACCAACAAACTACACCAAGCCGAAGCGGATTTACCAAAAAAAGAAGTCTCCATAATGCGGAATATTCTACTAGAAGAGGACTACGTTTGATTGCGATTCCTAAGCTGCGACGAAGACGAACAAGTCCGCCACGTGCCTACACATACTTAACCAATCTACGTGGTGCGGGGTACCTACGTCCAGGAGCCGCCTAATCAGCTGAGGATAAAGCTGTGGAGCCTGGATGCATACCTGCTTGCTTGTTTGCCATCACTAACGTGAGCCCGTTCCTATCATTATTTCCTAGTTTGTCCTCTTTTATCTGTGTTCATACTGAGGATTCGTTTCTCTAAATGCTTGGTGATCATTATCCATCTATCTGGTGCCTGTGAATTTGCGTGCCTATATTGTTTGGCTCTAATAAGCGTTTTGCCTAATCATCCATAGGGAATCTGCCAGCTAAACTCCTTGCACGCCTTCACTTTGCAATCTAATCTTTGCACTACTGCACGTTGCCTTATCTATTTCAAGTCGAGTGAGCCTAAATATATCTGCAACTTAAATACCTAAGTACAGTTATTCTAATTTCCCAATAATTTATTTCATTTGCCTATTCTCTGCAAGACTAATTTACCTAATTGTAAATGTAACATACCTAAAAAGATATTCTCATCTGTCCCTCACTGCACGCTTATCAAAGTCAGCTGTTTAGTTGGTTTTAACATTGATTCCAGCATAATCTGTCTTGCGGGGTCAACAATCTGCAGCGCGCTTCTTCCTGCGGTTGCCTGGCTTTGGTACCTATGCTGCGTCGCTGATAAGAAACCGGTTTCTGCACGTGGGACAACGAAACGAGGAGCGTATCGTATACATTTTCACTATTTGTTTGTTTATTTTTGATAGTTTGTCGCAATGTCTATCGAGTTAAATTTTAAAGAGTTAAATGCTAAACGTGGGTCCATTAAGGGACGCATAACTAAATTTAAAACTTATTTAGATTCATTAGGAACCTTTGAGACTATTTCTGATGTTGAATTAAATAGGCTTGCGATGAAGTTATCAAGAATGGAAGCGCTATTCATTGAGTTCGACAGGTTGCAGAGTCAAATAGAAATACTTAACGAGTCTAATCAAGATGTAGAATTAATTACTCGTGATCTAGTTGAACAAGATTTTGATACTTGCATTGCTATTGCTCAAAGCTTAATTCAAGTACATTCACCCCCCAAACAACCTGAAGGTATTGCTAGCTGTTCTCACAGCAATGGTTGCTCTCATCATGAAACTGATGGTTTCAATAACTTAGGTTTCAAATTGCCTACTATAAATATACCTAAATTTGATGGTACCTACTACAAGTGGCTTGAGTTCAAAGAGATCTACTCTTCATTGATTCATGACAATCCTAAAATAAAAAACATTCATAAATTCCACTACCTCAGCTCTTATTTGGAGGGTGAAGCTGGGCGAGTTCTAAGCAACCTGGAAGTGTCTGATAAAAACTACATAGAAGCTTGGTCACTTCTCTGCAACCGGTTTGACAACAAGAGGCAACTAATTAATAATCATTTAAAATCCCTATTCACTATTGAGTCAGTTCGTGAACCTGACAAGTCTCTTAGATACATTATTGATCATGTGACTAAAAACTTACGTGCCCTCTGCACGCTAGGACTACCTACTGACAAGTGGGATGTTCTAATAATACATCTTCTAGTGTCAAAGTTAGACAACAGTACTATGTTTAAGTGGGAAGAACACCGTAACACTATATCTGATATACCTACCCTAGACGAGTTCTTCTCATTTCTAAAAAATCGTGCAGACGTTCTCGAGACTGTTAACAAAAACAAGACAGATAAAACAGCTGGAGCCAAACAAGCTCCACACAACCCGGCCTCTCACAATAAGAACACCACACAGACTAAATCATTAGTTGCTACATCTAAGGAAACCTCCTCCCCTTCTCGAACCCCGTTTGAGTGTGCGGTATGCTCAGGCAAGCATCGTGTATACGAGTGCCCCACATTCAAGTCTAAGACACCTGAAGATAGGAATTCCACTGTCGCAACACTAAATTTGTGTCACAATTGCCTGAGGCCTGGCCACGATAGCAAAGCTTGTAAGCTTCCCGGTTCTTGTAGGTCATGTAAACAAAAACACAACTCATTACTTCACTTACCTGATGCAGTCTCGTCCGTCCCTAGCCAACCTAAATCTATTGTCATGTCTGCATTGTCCTCGCCAGAGGTTCTTTTGTGTACCGCAAAGGTGCGACTAACTAACCCAAACTCTAATGAAACTGTTACCGTTAGGGCTTTACTTGACAGCGGGAGCCAATCTTCTTTCATCACTGAACGTGTGAAGCGGATACTAAATTTGACTCCTCAGCCATCAAATGTCAGTATAGTAGGTATAGGTAACAACACCCTAGACCTAAACCCAGAGCGCTGTTCTATAAAACTCCAATCTAACTCAACTTCATTTGAAGTTCTATTATGCTGTCTAGTATTGAAAACTATAACTGATGACTTGCCCAAGCATCATTTCGATATTAGTTCACTAAACCTAAACGACTTTGAGCTTGCAGACCCCAGCTTCAACGAACCATCCCCTATTGACATGCTTATCGGCTCAGACTTGTTTTGGAACTTGATAGGTTCCAAACAGCGTTCCCTAGGTTCCAATAAACCTAATCTTCGAAGCTCTAAGCTCGGATGGCTCATCGCAGGTCCTGCGCCTATTCAAATTCGCACTCCGCCTACTAAGTCTCTAATGTGTAATTTTCTGCTAAAAACTGAAAATCCCACTGACATCCAGGAGGAGCTATCTAAATTCTGGGAGCTGGAAAGCGTCCCTAAAATCCAACCTCTATCCGAGGAACAAAGGCTTTGCGAAAGCCACTATCTCTCCACTACTAGCCGTGAAAGCAACGGTCGTTTTTGCGTAGGTATTCCACTAAAGGACGGACTAGATTGTCTGGGCGAATCCTACTTCATAGCAAAAAAAAGGTTCTTCAATCTAGAAGCTAGATTTAAAAAGAATCCAGAGTTGAAGAAAATGTACTCAGACTTCATTCATGAGTACGCTGACCTAGGCCATCTTTCCGAGTCTACGGAGCCTAAACCCCCTAACTCCTATTTTCTTCCTCATCATCCCGTCATGCGAGAGAAAAGTGAGTCAACCAAACTTAGAGTGGTATTCAATGCGTCCGAGCCGACTACTTCCGGTCTCTCGGTCAATGACCTCCAAATGGTAGGCCCCCCAATGCAGGATTCATTGTTTGACATTCTGCTCCGATTTCGTCAGTATCGCTATGTCCTCTCGGGAGACATAGAGAAGATGTATCGCCAAGTTCAAATAAGAGAGTCCGATCGCAACCTCCAGCTCATACTATGGCGAGATAACGAAGACGAAAATCTTCGTACTTTAAAGCTAAACACCGTAACTTACGGTTTTGCTAGTTCAAGCTTCCTTAGTACTAGGTGCATCTGGCAGGTCGGTGAGGAATGCAGCGACTCTAGAATTAAAACTATTATTCAAAGAGATTTTTATTGTGATGATCTTTTAACTGGAGCTGACACGAAAGAGGAGCTCCGTTACATTCAGCGCTCGGTCTCTCATGAACTTGCCAAAGGTAGTTTCCCACTCAGAAAGTATAGATCCAACTTACCTGATCTTCTATCTTCCGACTCTATCAAGTCTGATGATCTAATTATAAGCAATGCCTCTAGTACTCTCGGTATCGGCTGGTCTTCTCAGACTGACTATATTCATTTCCCTCTCGCCTATGTACCTGACGCCATCTTCACTAAAAGAAGTATTTTGTCGTCAACCTTTAAAATCTTTGACCCCCTAGGTTTACTATCCCTTTGTACTATTAGCGCAAAAATATTACTCCAGAAACTTTGGTCCGAAAAAAAAGATTGGGACGAACCCGTTCCCTACTCTATCCAAGTTGTTTGGGAAAGGTTCAGTCGACAACTTAGCACTCTATCGTGTCTCAAGGTCCCAAGACAAGTATGTGCCAATAACTCATGTGAAGTTGAACTTCATTGTTTTTGTGATGCTTCGCAGCTAGCCTATGGAAGCTGTATCTACCTACGATCTCTAGACATGGATGGCAACGTGCATGTCAATCTACTGTGTGCCAAGGCCCGTGTAGCTCCCATCAAGGCTTGCACTATCCCTCGCTTAGAGCTCTGTGGTGCTCTGCTAGGTGCCCAATTGAGTTCCGCTGTCAGAAAAGCTCTAAGACTAGAACTAAAGCGCTGCGTCTTCTGGACTGACTCTAGTGTTGTGCTAGGTTGGCTAAAATCTCCTGATAAAACCAAAACTTTTGTAGCTAACCGAATAGCGGCTATAGGTGAACTCACCGACCTTAACGCTTGGCGTCATGTTCCCACTACTGCAAATCCCGCAGACCTCGCTTCACGAGGCGTGGAACCCCAAGATGTCAAAGATTCGGTTCTATGGTGGCATGGGCCTGCCTTTCTCAAGGAACCAGAATCATCATGGCCTTCTCTTTCTGCAAGAAAGGTAGTTGACCTACCTGAAATGAAAGCGTTGCCCGCTTTGGTGGCGGAGGATGCACCTATGGTACCCTTAGTAAATTTTGAAAAGTACTCAAAATTATTTACTCTACAAAGAATATATGCCATGGTCTATAGATTTATCAATAATTGTAAAAATCCTACTAATAAGCTAACGGGAACTCTACAAGCTCATGAACTAGAAAATTCTATGACTGTTCTCACTAAAATAGCTCAAATTGAATCCTTCAAAAAAGAAATAAGTGACCTAAAATCCAACAAACCACTTAAAACTAATACTCACCTGTGCTCATTAAATCCTTTTTTAGATAATGTCGGTCTACTTCGTGTAGGAGGACGCATTGATACGTCTGCCTACCCTTATGAAAAAAGACATCCTATTGTTCTAAAATCTAATCACTATTTAACAAAACTAATTTTTCAATCTAGACACATTCAACTCTTGCATGCTGGACCACAGCATCTACTCTCGTCTATCCGTGAGCGCTACTGGCCTATAGGAGGTCGCAAGCTCGCTAGAGAAGTAGCAAGAAACTGTTTTGTCTGTCGTCGCTTCAAAGGGACCACCATGTCCAATATAATGGGAAACTTACCCACTGATAGGGTAGAACCTGACTTCCCGTTCAGTACTGTTGGCACCGACTTTGCCGGTCCTTTCCTAATAACCGATCGAAAGGGACGAGGATGCAAGATAACTAAATGCTATCTATGCATTTTCGTCTGCTTTAGATATAAGTGCCTACATCTAGAAGTGGTAAGTGAACTATCCAAAGATGCTTTCATACTAACCTTAAAACGTTTCATTGCTCGCAGAGGAGTGCCCAAGCTTATTTACTGCGACAATGGCCGTAATTTTGTTGCCGCTGCCAAGGAGATTGGCAACTTTCTACAATCTAATCGTGACTCTATCTGTGACTTTGCTGCTAGTCGGAGCATTGAATTTCGCTTCTCTCCCGTATACGCTCCTCATTTCAATGGCCTTGCGGAAGCCGGCGTCAAATCAGCAAAGTTTCATCTGCACAGAACAATAGGTCACTCTCACCTAACATTTGAGGAATTAACCTCTGTATTTACACAGATAGAAGCTATCCTCAATAGCCGACCCCTATGTCCCTTGAGTCCGTCCCCTAACGATTTCCAGCCTCTCACCCCGGCTCACTTTTTGATCGGTAGACAAATGACAGCGCTCCCGTCGCCGAGCTACCTGGACTGCAGCACAAATCGCCTCAACCGGTTCCAGCGCCTAGAACAAGCCAAGCAGCACTTCTGGAACAGATGGTCTTCCGAGTACGTCGCCGAACTCCAACAAAGGACCAAGTGGCGAGTGAAGTGCCGGGACCTCAAGCTCGACGATCTAGTCCTGATAAAGGAAGCCAACACGCCGCCTCTCTGCTGGCGCCTGGGAAGAGTTAGCCGACTCTACATTGGCCCCGACCAGACACCTAGAGTAGCTGATATAGCCACAGCTCAAGGCACTATAAAGAGAGCTCTCAATCGTCTGGTTCTACTTCCAACCGAAAACAAATGAAGCTTGAAAGCTGCACTAGAGCTTTCAACGGCCGGGAAGATGTTGACGCCGCATAAGGTATCCGAACATGTCAACCTACCTGGCAACACTCACAGCGGTATTGCGCAGCCGCAGGCCAATGGTGGCGCCGCGCCATGACGTGATAAATACACCAACCAATGGCGTCACCGCTGCGTCACGCGATACGCGCCGCCCGCCAGAGAACTTGACAAGAAACGTCACTTGCTCGACCGCCAACCACACTTGCAGTTTGTGTTTCTTAATAATATTTAAATATCTAAAACTAAGTCCTAATTTCCTATAAGTAATTATCGTTAATAATCTATGTTTGGCATTAAACCCCATCTCAAGTCAATATTCTAGTTTTTATTTAAAGTTTTGTTCCCTATATCGAACAACAGGTAACCAAAGACAGTCTTATTTAACATGAAAGACATACAATTTCAACATGCAGAACGCAACAAGTTGCAACATTACTTTAACAAAAACAGTTGGTATTACCTGAATTAAATAAGCGTGAAAGTATAATATTCGTATAGTAAAGTTAAGAAGAGAAGTGGTTTGCATAACATTGGCAAATACGGAATGGGCATTATTAACTACTAGCTGCGCCCCGCGGTTTCACCCGAGTAAGTGTCGATCCCGTGCGAAAATCGGTATAAAAAGTAGCCTATATGTTAATCCAAGGTGTCAGCTACCTCCATACAAAATTTTATCAAAATTTGTCCCGCCGTTTGAGCGTAAAGAAGTAACAAACATATAAACACGCACATACACACACACTCACAAACTGTCGCCTTTATAATATTAATAAAAGTGTGATGCAGCTCCTACAGTTGTGCTCGTAGAAGGCAAAGCAGGTGACGCTATTTTATTCTGAGTATTTCTAAACGTCTTTTTTTTAAAGGACATGAAATATTTGTATCAGAATTAAAAGCTATAGTTTGTGAGAAAAGTTTGGTTTGGAAAGCAGTGGTGGCGGCCCGACTCACGAGGTGTGGTCGTGGGTTCGAACCCAGGCAGGCGCTTTATTTTGTGTTAGACAGAGTTTAAAACAGAAGACGAACAAGCAGGGGATCGAGGAGGGGGTTTTCAGGGGATCAGAACGGAATAACTCAATTTCATCACCACTGCTCTTTAAACGATGAAGGAAAACATCATGAGGACCAAACAAACTTCTAGAACCAAAAATTCGAACACATGTGACATCTACCAACCGGTACTGGGGCCGCTTGGTAGATGATAGACCGCTCCCTTTTGAAGAGAGGAGGCCTGTGTCCCAGCAGTGGGAACATTATAGGCTGATTATGAGCAGTTATAAAGTTAAGTTTAAAATGAAGAAATTGCTAATAATATCATGTGGCAACTAGCAGATTCATGTCAGATTAAGACACTGGTTGACAAATTCCTTTCATAAGCACCGCAAGAGCTTATTGCGGTCAATCAAATTAGCAACACCAAAAATGGCAATTGATAATGAAATCATTCTAGACAATGAAAGTAATACATTATTTGAAAAAGAAAAAAAGTTTGTTGGTGTTGAGTATTTTATAAATGATCGTGAAGATCCAGCAGGGTAGCTGCGTAACACACTAAACAGTAGCAATGGCTTTTATTTTGATAGTTCAACAATATTCATTGTGTTATTTACGTTGTTGAGCAGGCAAATCATTCGAACATCATTCAGATTGTGATTTATAGTGTGTTACGCAATTAGTGTCCAGGCGTACTAATAGAAGATTCTAAATGAAAAGTTACGTGATAAAATCAAACAGCTTTTTCTGTGCAACACGAACCAAATCTGTTTTACAACACAATTTAATAAATAAAAATATAACGAATGTATTTGCAATAGATTTAAACTGTTGCACACGTTTACTAATGCAATTGCTGAAACCGATAGTAAATTAAATTTGTATGAGATAAACAACGGCTGGTAATCTCTTGTACCATGACGTTGGCACGTCTCGGCTTTAGGAAGATTATAGATTATAATATCTTTCTTAACATCAGAGGTGAATTCCGTACCATATCTAGCCGAGGTTGACCTTTATGGAAAAACACCTTATAGATCTTAATTATACCTATTGCCTAGTTTGGAGTAGTTATCATTATTCAAAATTTTATGGGTCCTCCTTTTATGTACCGTCCAGTTACTGGGCAACAGTCTATAGTCTATTCTATCCTTCTACACTTCTGTTTTTCCTATTCCAGCTAATTTCTCATGAATGCTTCTGAGAGTCATCACCGGATCATCTATTAGAAAAAAACTCCTTATTCTGTTATATACCAAATACTGTCCATTTCTGCTTTAAAGCCTCTACGCAGTCTTCATTCCACATTGTGCAAACTATCAGATATCCAAACGTTTCGCCTACAAACGCAGTTTTAATCCATTTCCGTGTCACGACTGGCACAGAACATTCTGTTTACCTTTCATTTCCTTCACGAGGAAAAACATTGTACTTATTCCAAGGAATAAAAATAACAAAAGAATAGATTCGTAGATTAAATACAGGATTATGTACTCCCACGTAATCTCTGTAAACATCTTAGCAGAGGACAAAGGGACGAGTATTTTAAGAATGAATATCTTCGTATAACTGAATCAATCATGTTCGTTTAGATAACCTCTGTCACAGGGCAAAAACATTGTACTTCTAATACTGTACGCTCTAATTAAATTACTATCTTATCTTATGCTAATTAGTTTGCTACAATGCAAAATCTGCAATTTGCAATAAAGATTAACTCTATTTGTTCATCCGGGATTGTAACACTAGGGCCTTGGGTCCAAGTCATCATCATCACATCATTTCAGCCGAAAGACGTCCACTGCTGGACATAGGCCTTCCCCAAGCACCTCCCCTTCGACCGTTTCTGTGCTTTTCGCATCCAACGAGTTCCTGCGGTCTTCACAAGGTCGAACCACCTTGTCTGATGCCTTCCAACGCTACATCTTCCGGTACGCGGTCGCCACTCCAGAACCTTTCGGCCCCATCGTGCATCGGCCATCTGTTCTGCGAGCAATGTGCTCTGTCCACTGCCGCTTGCACTTTGGCAAGTGTTGATCAAATATTCCGGGACATCGCCAAGCGCTTGGTTGACTCTACACGTGACCAGAAGGCTGGCTTATTTTTCACCCAAAGAAACAGCATTGCCATCCAACGTGGTAATGATTCCAGCTTTTTGAGCACTTATCCCATTGACAGCGATGCAGACGAATTTATTTTTTGAGGCACAATGGGCTATTCCCTTTTTCTTAAATTTTTTATTATATAAATACTTGTATATATTTTGATTACTCATGTAATAGGTGTCCTATAGAGTTTTCTGTTTTTTTTTTAAATTCAATATTGACACCATGCTTGTCTTTCTTTTCTTGTTAAAAGTATCGCGAAATCTTTTCATGTATCTGCTCTTATCTCTTTTCAAAAAAGTAATATTGGATTTGAATGTGTGCCAAATTGAAACATGAAATATGTCAGTCAGTCAATCTAACTAGACCAGTGATACTGATATCATACAAGAGTTTGTAATTACCTAGATCTAAATCAACAGCTAATAAGCCTTTACAAATATTAGTCTCGGTGCTCATAAGTCCCCAACTAACTAGCTTGTTAAACTACATATGACTGCTGTGCCGATTTCAATCCCGGGCAAGTAGTTACAGTCAATTGAACGAAATATGTTCGTGCGATGCTTCCTTCGTCCGCTCGTTGTCAGTGCATCGTGTCTATGTAGATTTAGATCTAATTTATTAGGAGCCTCTGTTAAAATTTAATATCTTACTTTAATACTTTCTTAGTTTATCTTAGACATTATTGACATCGGTAAAGGCAAAATATTGCGAGGAAAAATGGACTTAAGTATTGTATATCCATACTATATATATTATAAATGCGAAAGTGTGTCTGTCTGTATGTTACCTCTTCACGCTTAAACCGCTGAACCGATTTAGATGAAATTTGGTATAGAGATAGTTTGAGTCCCGGGAAAGGACATATGGTAGTTTTTATCCCGATATTCCCACGGGATCGAAACTTACGCGGGTGAAATCGAGGGGCGCTGCATATGTATCTTATAGATAAGTAAGCGAGCAAGTCCCGTCTTGAGAAAGCGTGGTGATCAATGCTAGTGCCTTCTCTATACAAGAAGAAGCCTTTGCCCAGCAGTGGGACAGTAATAGCCTGGTATTATTTTTAATAAGCTTGTCGTGGGTCCTATCTTCTTCAATATTAGTAAACATATTGAAGAATATTTTCCTCATATTTATCAATGACGACGCGATTATAGTCTGAGCTTGACCTCTCCAATCTTTGGGAAAAACGGAATCCCCGGTATAATTATACTTGTAAAAGATAACATAAATAAAACACAAATAATTTGAAAAATCACACTATCTATTTAACCCTATAGGCCTTGAACTTAACCCAAATAAACCAAAAAACATTAACACAACCACATCAGCCTTCCATCGATCAATACTAAAACGAAGGTCAACGATGCGTATAGAACTGATCGGTATTCATCGCTTTAAACTAATTACGATGTTAATAAAGAAATTAATGGAAGTGAAACCGTTCATGACGGGGGTGGAGCGGATTCTACGGTGACAATGCCTATTCACCACACTTTCCCCATGGATCGCTTTCGACTGAAGTGAAAATGGAAGGTCGAGGTAGGTTCGGAACGAAAGTGGGTTTATGTGATTTACTGGTGAGATTAATCGAATTGCTTCTAGAACGATTTCGTAAATGATAGAATGAAACTATGAATAATCACTTTGAGGACTATTAACCTTTTTCCATCTTAGGTACTATATGCGACGCAGACGAAACTAGTTGGTCGAGTTCGCCTACGTCAGTCAAAGTTTATAGTATCTTTGAAATACACATAAACTCATGCCTTCTTTCCATGAGGGTAGGCAGAAACTACAGAACGCCACCTGCTACGATCCTTACATACTCCATTTACTTCGTTTATGCTCATATACATCGAAAACATCGTGAGGAAACCGGCATGTCCTAGAAGCAAAAATTCGAAGACATGTGACATCTGCCAATCCGCACTGGGCCCACGTGGTGGATTACGGCCCACTCCCTCTCACCGAGAAGAGGCCTGTGTCCCAGCAGTGGGTTAGTGGTAGGCGGATTATGTGTTATGTGATGCTCATATACTACATCTGTCTGGTAGTTTTTTGAAATAATCCTCAAAATAAGAGCAACATTAAATTATCATCTTATGGTAGACTATTTCACTATTGAAATTACGATTTATTCTGGTCTGATCCCCTGAACCCCCCTCCACCCCCCTCCTCAATCCCCTGCTAGTTTGTCTTCTGTTTTAATCTATGTCTTATCCACATTATCTTACTTGCGTAGCAACTATGGTCCTTTTCGCCAGGGATCATATGTCTTAACGTAGTCTTTACATCGATATGAAATAATTCACGGTCAGAATAATTCGAAGTTTATTTCAAGTTTTTCTCTTGAAGGCAGTGCAGTAACGTGCACAATAACCAAATAGGGTATCATTAAGAATTCGCCTCAACTCGTTTAAATCAGAGGTCGTTGGATTATCATACGTAAGTACATAACCATGACAACCATTTTATTTTAGGGTATGGCTGAGATGACGGGTCTGCTAGACATCAGCATTTTCTGGAGAAAGTGGCAAGTCTATTTTTACCATCCGACTTAACCGATTTTGTATTTTCCCCCTCCTTTAAGTGTGCGGAAGACCCTATCGCGAACCTCAGAACTAATTTCAAACCACAAGATTTTTCTAGAATGGTCTATTTAAAAAAAGCCTTGAGAACAGACCAGACCTCACTCATAGCCTCGCTTTAGACCACTTAATGTGACGAAAACCATTTACATGTATGTATTTAAATTTTCACTCCAACCCACACACATAACATTGGAACAGAGCTAACCCAATTTTCACGCACTAATACTACTCTGCGGTATATTTATTTGAGCCGAAGTGCAAAAGGATGTCCATTGAATTTGAAATGAATTTCGAAATAGATTTTAGTCACCAACCGTATATTAAGTTTTGGAAGTGTCAGCTGCTAATGTTTGTTGACGGAGGTAGCTGACAAGTTTATTGGGGAAACTGAGCTTTCTTTATTATTAAAGGGGTTTCATAAATATGTCATACCGAGTGCCCGTTCCCTCCAAAAGGGTAGGCAGGGAGGGCAAGGTAATGTCTATAATAAAATTTCTTGAAAATTTATATGTGAAACCGTTGCCTATTCATGGTTTTATGAAATCAATCAATCAAAATATTTTATTTCACATAAACCTACATGGCTCTTATGAAACTTCAGAAGCTAGGTGCACGGTTCCATTTAGTCGTTTCCTTTGGAGAAGAGCCGGCAACAAATTCCACGGTTACACTTTTAAAAATTATTTGCAGTTTGATTATGCACATTTTGTTTATTTGTTCGATGCCTATTTTTTTAAACTAATACGTGTTTCACATTGCATGGTTACACCGATAGGTAGGTACCTACTTCGAAAGCTAAAACATGGACATAACGTAACGTACACTAAGTTACGTAAACAAACTCAGAAAAATATATGATATTCTTCAGGATATATGCTGGGTAGAATAGTGTGTTGCAAACATAATACAACTAATTTGATACAATAGAAAAAAATCATGAAGATACCTCTAAAAACTTTCATTTTACAATAAAAACCATACTAATATTTAAACAATCATTCTGATTTTTTGTCAGATATTTTTATTTTCTTCAAGCAACGTACTAAAACACTAGTGTTTTAATTTTTTTATCCAAACAATAGATTTTTTGTTATTAAATAATTGCTTCATATTTTACAATAAATTACCAGCGTTGTGTCATCGCGCTTCTCTTTCTTTTCTATGCAGTCCGACAGTGACCACGCTTTAGGTCATGTAAGCCCCTTAAGTCTACGTTTTAGCTTTACCAGCAAATTCAATTTCAATATATTTTACGATATCCTAAAATAATTAAGTACACTAGTAATAAACTTGGGTCTCCCTTGTTTTGCCGAAAAGATTTTGCTAAATTATCACTTCCCAAACAATTTTCCGCATAATTTCATTTGCCAAATTATTGCTTAGCAAAAAATCTCTTCACAAATAATTGTAACCCAAACCTAATGTTTGGCAAGTGAACGTTTAAACAATAACTTGTTTACCAACTAGTACTTTTACCAATTTTTATTTAGTCAAATATTTCAGTTGGAATAACTCATTTTACGGAAAATTACATTTGCCAAATATTTAGTATCGTCAGTTTTCGCAGTTTTAAGGCAGCCATTTCAAGCATAAGATCTAACTTTGAAGACGTTTTATTACAAGGGTGTTTTTCCACTTGGGACAAATTCTAAACAGGTAATAATAATATTAAGTATTCTGGTAGTATTTTTTTAAATAATTAATCTCGTCTAACTAGTTCAGTTTCGGGTAGACTTCTTTTCCATTTTTTTTTTCTATATAATCTAGTCGTTTCTGGCACTCGCCGGCCGCTTCCGCGGCACCGCTCGCTTCGCTCGCTCGGCTCGTGCGTAGGAGGTCACAGTTTTAACCTAACCTAACCTAAGCATTTTTTTTAAATAATTAACCTCGTCTAACTTATTCGGTTCTCGATAGCCTGCTAAAAATAATCTCTTTTTTCCATATTTTTTTCTATATAATTTAGTCGTTTCTGGCACTCGCCGGCCGCTGCCGCGGCACCGCTCGCTTCGCTCGCTCGGCTCGTGCGTAGGAGGTCACAGTTTTAACCTAACCTAACCTAAGCATTTTTTTTTTAATAATTAACCTCGTAACTAATTCGGTTCTCGATAACGTCCATTGCAAAAAAATTAAAATAGTAAGTTACAAATATTTTGTATTAAATAAATGATTATTTTAAAATAAAATTGCATTTTTTAATTATTTAATTCCCAAAAAAAAAATTCTCAATATATCTTATTTATGCCTTTATATTTTTTGTCATAACAAATCGTTTGACCAAACGTTTATTGTCTAAAGATTGTTTGCCGTAATAAATCATTTGATTAAAGACCAAATGCCTAAATGACATTATCCTTAATAATATTCTGCCAAGTAAAAATTTGACCAAATGAAAATGTGCATACTAAAATGATTCCAAACATTGCATTGGTATAATAAAAGGTTGCGAAAATTTGTTTGGGTAGTGAAATTTTGGCAAAATCTTTTCGGCAAAACGGCAGGATCCCAATAAACTTACTGCGCTCAGTACAGTCAACAAAGGAGTTAAGTATACAGGAGCGTCGGATATTGTTGAAGTTTACTAAGAAACCGATGGATATTCTCGAATAAAATTTTAGTTTATTAATAGAAAACAAACAGCTCATTTATTAAATTAAATTTCAGTCCAGAACATCCATCGGTTTCTTAGTAAACTTCAACTATATTCGACGCTCCATACTTAACTCCTTTGTTGACTGTACCTACCTAGTAACCATACTGTGAACATTTCCACTAATCCATGATGAATAAACTTGATGAAAACTAACTTTTAATTAAAGCTGCACACGAAGCGAATTCTTGAACAGAGTTATTTCAGACAGAATTGTGCTGATACAACTCCGCGTTCGAATCGTTTTTGTCCCGAATTCCGATACTGTGTGCATTTTTTTCCGGAACTCGGCGAGTTCGAATTTTAAAATCGTTACTGCATGGAACAGTTTTTCTAGTGTAAATGTTTTTCATTGCTAAGCTTTTCGTTCAAAATTAATTGAGTTTTGTAACAGTTTTTTCAACACACTTGCTCGTAAAGCGGCTCTTATTGAACCGCTTTTAGGTCCATAATGGAGTGTATTACGAACGCGTGCTTTTTCTTTACTTTAATCCACATGTTCTGTAATACCACAGATAACTATTTACTAGTCGGAGACGCGCGCTTTTTTAATCTCATCAAACCCTGCGTTCCGAATTGGGAAATAATAGATGTGTTCCGAATTGGGAAATAACCGAATTAGCGTGAGCGCGATAACGATAACGATGTCCCGTGAATCGTCATAGATGACGTCATGACATTCGCCATCTTGCGATAATGCCGACCATGCCCTAGAATAATATCACCGTGAGCGCTGTCAAAAATGACAGTGTGTGTATGAGGTTGTGTCAGTGTGTGTTTTGTTTTGAGTTGCATCATCTTTAAATTAAACTAACGTGGCATTTTTGAAATTGTGCTTCTGGCTGACAGTCGCCACCTAACCAAAGAAGAAGACCTGAAGAAGAAATGTGGTGTTTATACAAAGAAATACTGTAATAATATCTTTTTTACATTGTGTAAGCACTGTCATGTGAGCGCGTTCACGAGTGTTCCGAATTGTTGCCAGCTCTCAGCAGTCATAATAGTAATATCTAAATCGGAACGCATGTGAGATGATGCATGGACGTAATATTACGTCCATGGAGATGATGTGAGCGCTGTTATGTGAGCGATTATAGCTAATTCGGAAAGCGCCCAAAGAGACTTCATGCCGAAAGAAAAAATCCGCGGGCTATATTTCTTTTTTTTTTTAAATAGTCTGTATTGTCCTTGGTCGCAAAATGAACTCGCAGGGGACCACAGACAATTTAAGGTGAATGCGCAGTGGTAGACCGCGAAATTCTTAGGTTTTTTGCAATTTTCAGGTTTGTGTTTATTATATTTTTTCTATAGGCTGTATCGGTTTTGTCTGTGCCATAGATTAATATATTTAAAATGAGTCAATGTTGCGCGCGCATCGCTAGTGCTGGCTAGCACGGCGCGCGGGAAAACAAAACCAGCGCGCCATTTTCCATACAAGTTAATATTTAACAATACAAGTCTGTTTTTTTTCCTCGCAAGTGTGTTGAAAAACGTCGTATGAAACGCGTGTGCATTAATCAATATACACTCGGCTTTCTTATCGCTCTCGCCTGCGGCTCGCGCGATAATATCGCCTCGTGCACAATGATCAACATAGCACACATGTATCATAATGTACTATTCTGACATAGTCACTTTTTTTAAATTTCCCAACGCAAAATAAATTTTCGACTTGAATCCTTTAGTTCAGAACTTTTGGATGCTTACACAGTAACTCTCTTTACAAATTACTCCCCTTAGTTATAAACGTTGCTTCAAGTTAAGTAATGATTAGAGTCTACTCTGACGTTTAAAAGACGTCTCATAACTTTAAGTTACGCTTATAAATAGGAGGGTAAAATATAGATACTTTAAATCAAAACACCTACTATCTGCATAATAACATGAATGAAAATGTGTCAATATCATTGCCACATAAGTGTAAACAAATCTAACTAACGTTGCACATAATCGTCCAAATCCAATCGCTCTATCAACGAAAACAAAACAACAAAAATAGAAAGGAAAGACAACACTAAAAACTTCCGATCAATCAAGCATGTAATTATGAACTGACAAACCGAGTTTGATTGGTTCAAAGCCGTGTGATTGGATCAAAACCGTTTGATTGGTTCAAGCGGTTGCATCTCATCGGATCGTGTCGGATTTATTGATTATTCTAAATGATATTGTATAACACTTTATCTTTTACTTTTTATTTGATACGCTCTGTTTCCTTTGTTATACTTCCTTGTTCATCGGAGTATAAAGAAGACGTAAGGTTAAGTTTGCTTTTAGTTTATGTGGCAGTAGTTAGAAGGATTGTTTGGTTGACCTTATGAGCGTTTACGCCGTACGGCATTTCATACAAACTTTCAAGCCCTTATTGTTCGAAAAAAATGAACCGATTTTAATGAATACAAACAAAGGTCTAAACAGTTAGTAGAGAACGTGTTCGAAATGTCTTATTTAAAAGAAGGTAACTGGAAATCTCTGTTTCTATGGCAAATTTAAAATCGGTCTAATTTGGCTGTTACACTATTTTTCGAAAATTTTCTGTTCTAACTTTTTAGACCTTTGTATCCTGCTTATGCGTATGAAGTTTCATTAAAATCGGTTTATTAATTTCGAAAAATAAGGGCTTGAAAGTTTGTATGAAATGCCATACGGCATAAACTAAGTCCTACTAAGTTGGAAGAGTTCACAGGAACAAGAAAGCCATAATATGATAGTGTAAGTTACTCCAATGAGTTGTTTGCATCATTTAAAACATATTACTGTAGGTATGTGAAGTAATGAAAAAAAAAGGTGTGCGATAGGGGAAAGCCCGCCAAGGACAAAGTTCCTTACACGTTACTCGCACGGACACACACTCGTATACCTATAATAGAGAGAAGCATAGAGAGAGAGAGAGAAAGTCGCATGGAGAGGGGATAACGCCTTTTCCTTAGGTGACGATTTTTCCCAGTCAACTTCTATCACAAGCCGCGTTAACGAACCTTGTTCTAAAAAGGGACATTGCCAGTAATCTGCAAGAAAAAAGAAGTAAGCTTATATAATTTAAGTATATTCCACAAGGCAATAGAACAGTGACATCAGCTGAAGCGCAGAAGGGCAGTGGTGGCCCAGTAAATGTAATGGTGGCCCAGTAAATGCAACGGTGGCCCTTTAAATGCAATGGTGGCTCAGTGAATGCAATGGTGGCCCAGTAAATGCAATGGTGGTCCAGAGAATGCAATGGTGGCCCATTGAATGCAATGGTGGCCCAGTAAATGCAATGGAGGCCCAGTAAATGCAATGCTAGCCAAGTAAATGAAATGGTGGCCCAGAAAATGCAATGGTGGCCCAGTAAATGCAATGGTGGCCCAGCGGTAACGACTTACGAGTTGTACGTCGTACCCAGGCAGGCGTTTTACTTTGTGTTATTTATTTCATCACCATTACTCTCAATAACGGTGAAAGAAATATA
Organism: Oligia fasciuncula; assembly: GCA_963082905.1. Taxonomy (NCBI): domain Eukaryota; kingdom Metazoa; phylum Arthropoda; class Insecta; order Lepidoptera; family Noctuidae; genus Oligia; species Oligia fasciuncula. Next base: position 4,290,070 of record OY720395.1, on the reverse strand, counting down.
TCGATGAAAAATCTTAAGGGTCGAAATAATTGGTATTTGCAAGAATTCGTATAGGTACAAGCAAACAAAATATATGCTTCATAGATTTCCATCTTCTAAATAAATGGAATATTATGTTACAAAGATATCACTTCGGATATTATTTCCTGATTTTTTCTGTTCTTTGTTATTTTTGGCAGAGTCGTGTTGATTGTTAGCAAAGACAGTCTGCGTCTTCCCACACTTTAGAAGTCAGGGCCGGTGCTGACTGACATCGCGGCACGGCACGGCACGGTAAAGGATTTTATTTCTGATCAAGTTCTTTTTATCCATAATTCAATGAGTTTAGAATTCATATTACTTTATTTCGATACAATCATATCGCGGCACGTCGTGGCATGCCGCGGAACATCGCGGCATGTCGTGTCATGCCGTTTCATTCCACGGATTGCCGCGGTGTGCCACCGCGTCCCGCGAGACACATAGGTCACAAGATTTGACAGCTAAACTAATTGAAATACTGCCGTGCCCTGCCGTGCCGCAACGTCAGACAGCGCCGGCCCTTACAAACCGACGTAGAAATTACATCAAGAGGATAAGTAGAAGTGTTTTCCTGATTGCTAATGAATGGTTATAATTAATTGTTAGTACCGGTTACATAATTCTTGCGGAGAACCTTATAAATCACTACCTCTTAGATATCTGAGGGATTTTTAAGAACGTTCACATTCTAATTTTTTTTTAAAAGAAAGGAAATAGTATTTATTGGGACTTGCGCAGGACTATCACAGACAAAACTAAACAATCTCTTTCTCTGTTTCAATCTGTCAATAAAACCTAGATTCTTGACAAGTAAGTTTTGGACATTGATTTTGAAATTTTTTAAGTAAGGGAATACGCCTTCAGAATACACGTTATTCATGCAGATATAACAAAATAATATCTCCAAAGTTAATGGCAATTCTAGAGCGTTAATTCAATTTCTGTATGATGTAACTTAACTTGTTCCAGGGTTCTTGATGAGATAAAAGCAGACGTTGCCAACAGTTTGAAGGAGTTCATAACCAACAACTCCACCGCTAACAAAACTATGAAAACTTCCACGCTAGCATAACGTGAACACGACGTCTCTTTCAAACTACAGAAGTCCTTTTAAAGTCGCGTTACTTTAAAACTAATAAAGTTGTACCTATGTATGTGTTTTTCGAAGAACTACAACGAGCAAGGAAAGTTAGTGTTGATGAGAAATTCTATTCTACCTAAGTAGAATTTATATACTGCCTCGTTGGTCTAATGGTCGCAAGCGCTACTGCTGAGCATGAGGTCCTGGGTTCAATTCCCAAGTCAGGCAAAGTGTCAGTGTTTGGCCAGACTGGGGTGCGGGCGCGGGGCGGGCGCGGGTGCGGGAACGCGCGCGGTCTGCTTGACCGCAGTGGAGCGCGGCTGCGTTCTGCGTGTTGTCGTGTCCAGTGTTTGTCAAAATATAATATGGATGAAGAAGACTTATTTTTATTTTTACTAGAAAAAAGCTCGAACTAGTTTGAGAAACCCGCGCGGCCCGACAGGCGCCCGCGCCGCGCACCCACTGCGGCCACTTGTATGAACGAGGTATGGCGTGAGAATAATGCGCTGATTTGCTGGATTCGTTTTCTCCTCTACCGATAATTTTGTTCTCCTCACAGTTCATTTGTTTATATCTATGTATGTATGTATCTATCTATCTATGTATTCGTATATATTCTTGTATTTTATAGTCATTTCCTAGCTATTTATCCCGTATGTTGCACCTGACATGTTTTGTCTCTGCATCACCCTAAGGTTGACTGGTAGAAAATGCCTCAGGCATTAACCTTTTGAACGCCAGAGCTTAAAGGCACGCGCGTGCCCTCCACGCCAAGCAACAATTTTAAATATTTAAGGTATACAAATAAAAACACACAAAAGTAATGATTTAATTGTTTATTTCGTGATAAAGTGCACTGCATTTTTTGTCACATATTTGTAATACACGGCACGGGCACGCGCTTGCTTGTCACGTATATGTGACAATGGCGTTCAAAGGGTTAAGTCCGCCTTTGTACAGTATTTCTTTTACTTGCGCATAAAGTTGAATAAATTAAATAAATATAAGAAACGTACAGTGTGTTAGAGGCAATTAATTATACATCATATAGCAATATACAACGAGCGTGTAATTCAAATCGAATTAACTCAAACTAGGTTAGCTCACTCGATGACATACATATTTGATGTCGTCTCATGAGTGATAAATATATCAGATACGGTACGGTCTTAAAATAGACGCGCTTTGACACAAGTCTTTGTAGTTTAATTTGTGAGATCGCTACTGTAGAGCAAATTATGGAGGTGTGATTGAGTTAAAATATTTATTACCAGGGTACGTATTCTGTTTGCACATTTTGCCAGGTAGTAATGTAGTGGCAAGGGAAATTAGATCACACGTAATGACTTTTTTCGTATGGTCATGGAGCAGAATACGAAAACGAAACGTCTTATTTAAAAAAAGATAACTGGAAATCTCTGTTTCTATGGAAAATTTGAAATCGGTCTAGTTTGGCTGTAACACTATTCTCTACTAACTTTTTAGACCTTTGTATCCTGCTAAAGCGTATCAAGTTTCATTAAAATAAATTCATTCATTTCGAAAAATAAGGGCTTGAAAGTTTCTATGAAATGCCGTACGGCGTAAACGTTCTTAGGCAATTTTCAAACTTTCTTTTCGACATAGCGCGTGTTACCTTTTCTATCGCGTGTCACTTTTTATATCTACTATCGATTTCATTCAAATCTATAACAATGACGCAGTTAGAAAAATAAAAAGGTAACTCTTTTGTTTGTAGTTGGAATACTGCTTCTTTATGTAAGTTTTCTTTACCTACCAGGAAAAATTGGCGTAAGTAATTTTCTATAACAAATCTATATTACCGAAATGAAACCTATGATGCCACTGTTCATCTTAGTGATCTCATAGTAGTTTATTTTAAAAGTCGACTTGGTAAACGACCTGGCATGAATTATAATACGAAAATTACCATAGTGTAAGAAGAAGAAAAAACAAAAAGCCTTGACTTGAATTGTAGCAGTCTTACAAACTAGAAAATTATTCTAGTTATGTCGAAACTAGAAACAAAATAGTTTATTAAAGGCAGTAAAGATTTGTGTTGTGTCAAAATGTTTTTCAAATCAAAGTCTGATACAAAGTAGTACTGTTCCACAAACGATGGGACACCTTATCTCGTGCCCTGATGCCTGCACGTTACCTACAGGAATTTATAAACGCTTATGATGGCGCCAAACTCGTAGCTAACTTCTGGGCCGAAACAATGTAGTTTACCATCACAGCGGCTCGGCGCGGCATGGCAAGGCAAAAGATTTTCGTAAGCGGAAATGATTTTGAATGTTATTTGCAAACCCATATCGTTCACATTTCGTCGATGTCGTCACAAGGGCACTTGAACCTTCAATATAACGCTGCGACGCCACAGAAGACTCCGGCTTGCCAGCCCATACAAATGATAAGTAATGCTTTGCCAAAGCCGCGATGTGTGGCACATATTTTATGATTGTGTGCGATCATATATTTTGAATTTGCTATCACATCACACTAATATTATAAAGGCGAAAGTTTGTGAGTGTGTGTGTGTGTTTATATGTTTGTTACTTCTTCACGCTCAAACAGCTGTTGATAAAATTTTGTATGGAGGTAGCTGACATCCTGGATTAACTTAGAGGCTACTTTTTATCCCGATATTCCCACGGGATCGCAACTTATGCGGGTGAAAACGCCTCATAATAATATCGCAAATTCTTCTCTCAAGCAAGACAACTTTGTAGAGAACGAGAGAACGCGTTCTTGACACCTGTCAGTTTCATACAAACGTATATATTATGTTTTGCGAATTTGATCTTTATTAGCTACTAGAGTTGTCGCACTGAAAGCTTAGGATCGCATTCTCTCGACGGCCGGACTGAAGTTAACCGTCAACAACAAAAGCCGTCTGTTCACTCGACATGCGTTAGTGTGTATATCAGGGATGGCCAACTTGGTTAGACCCAAGATCTACTGTTTACTGACGACACCCTGTGCGATCTACCAATTACATACTTCTTGAAATCTTAAATGAAACGGCATAGTTCAGTACACAATTATGTAGTATTTTTTATTTTATTAAGAGGGAAAATATAAAACTGAAAATTATTTTTAGTAACCTACTTATTTATATTAATGTGAGCATTGCGTTTGAGCATCTCTCGCTAGATTAGCAAAATCAGGTTTGTAGTTGGATATATTTTTTGCTTTATAATAATAATAATTTTATTTATTTCAGGTAAATGACACCCATTAATGATACACGTATACAATCAAATAAAATCAGATAAATTACAATAAAATAAAATCAAATCAAATCAAATGAAACCAAATGGAAAAACATAATATATAAAATTAAATGAAATCAAATCAGAATAAATCAGAATAATCAAAATAAATAATCAAAACAATAAATCGATCGACTGGACTAATAGTCGCGATCGACTGGTTGCCACCCCTGGTGTACGTATTATAATTAATTCCCCACGCGTACTCCTAATAATAATATATGGCAGCGGGGTCTTAGTATCCTAAATACGAATGTCGTAATTACGCTTATAATACTCTTAAAGTAGCCACTGTAACTGTATGTAATTGATTCATATAGTGATGCTTATGTAATGAGCTGATTAGTCACATATCAACTGCTTTTTTTGTGATTTATTGAAACACTGCCCTGACTCACTGACAACATGGACACAACTAGTATACAAAGAAAAGTAAAAGTGCTAATAAATAAATAGGCACATGGAATGATTACAAAATAATAGATAACTATAATCGGAAAAGCCAATTCTTAAAACCTAAACTAAAAATTGATTTTTAGTCCTTCATTAGCCCTTTCTTAAAACAACATAATTTATGAATTATTTGTAAAAATGTTACAATTTTCTTTTCTGATTTACTCCTATCTGATGCATAAAACAAAAACATGCTATCAATTATCCACTACTCTTATCCTGACCATTTCCTTTGCTCCAAAAAAAAAAAATGGTTGCCTGTAAAGTCGGTTTTACGGGCGAAGATTTTACGTGACAACGACCGATCATCCGATCATAGTTGAGTGGGAGAGAGACGCAAGGCATTCGGCGGGCCTCTCTCTCGTTCGGTGACTCATCGTAACGTTACCGAGCGTTACACTTTTTCATAAGTGACTCCCAGTCGCAACCTAATTTAAGACGTTGTCACGTCAAAAAACAAATGACAATCCGATGACCTCCCAAAAAAAACCAAATGAGAATTCGATGACGTGACAGCGCATGACATTTTCTCACGAGGTTTTCCCAGAACGGGCACATATTAAAAACAATAGATTAGGTTAGTAGGTACGGTCCACTATGTAGTAAGTCCAGTCCACGTGCGCTGGTTTATAATGGCTACCCAATTTTGAAGGCACGATCGCATATTGTTTTTAGAGTTCCGTTCGTTTAGAATGTGGAGTACTTTTTGATATGGTGGTGGAACAGTTGCATTTTGACTTCATAAAAGCCCTCATGTAGTACGTTTTGAAATACTATTCACTTTTTCGGAATTTCAACATAATTATCCCGTTTAATATTATTTTCAACACACTTGCTCGTAAAGTGGCTCTTATTGAACCGCTTTAAGGTCCATAATGGAGTGTATTACGAACGCGTGCTTTTTCTTTACTTTAATCCACATGTTCTGTAATACCACAGATAACTATTTACTAGTCGGAGACGCGCGCTTTTTTAATCTCATCAAACCCTGCGTTCCGAATTGGGAAATAATCGATGTGTTCCGAATTGGGAAATAACCGAATTAGCGTGAGCGCGATAACGATAACGATGTCCCGTGAATCGTCATAGATGACGTCATGACATTCGCCATCTTGCGATAATGCCGACCATGCCCTAGAATAATATCACCGTGAGCGCTGTCAAAAATTACAGTGTGTGTATGAGGTTGTGTCAGTGTGTGTTTTGTTTTGAGTTGCATCATCTTTAAATTAAACTAACGTGGCATTTTTGAAATTGAAGAAGAAATGTGGTGTTTATACAAAGAAATACTGTAATAATATCTTTTTTACATTGTGTAAGCACTGTCATGTGAGCGCGTTCACGAGTGTTCCGAATTGTTGCCAGCTCTCAGCAGTCATAATAGTAATATCTAAATCGGAACGCATGTGAGATGATGCATGGACGTAATATTACGTCCATGGAGATGATGTGAGCGCTGTGATGTGAGCGATTATAGCTAATTCGAAAAGCGCCCAAAGAGACTTCATGCCGAAAGAAAAAATCCGCGGGCTATATTTCAATTTTTTTTAAATAGTCTGTATTGTCCTTGGTCGCAAAATGAACTCGCAGGGGACCACAGACAATTTAAGGTGAATGCGCAGTGGTAGACCGCGAAATTCTTAGGTTTTTTGCAATTTTCAGGTTTGTGTTTATTATATTTTTTCTATAGGCTGTATCGGTGTTGTCTGTGCCATAGATTAATATATTTAAAATGAGTCAATGTTGCGCGCGCATAGCTAGTGCTGGCTAGCACGGCGCGCGGGAAAACAAAACCAGCGCGCCATTTTCCATACAAGTTAATATTTAACAATACAAGTCTGTTTTTTTTCCTCGCAAGTGTGTTGAAAAACGTCGTATGAAACGCGTGTGCATTAATCAATATACACTCGGCTTTCTTATCGCTCTCGCCTGCGGCTCGCGCGATAATATCGCCTCGTGCATAATGATCAACATAGCACACATGTATCATAATGTACTATTATTACTAACTTCCGCCCGCGACTTTGCTTGCGTACTATGTCGATAAAAAGCCTATCCTTCATACTTCCCATCTTCCTCAGAGTTCAAAGTATCTCCTTATCAAATTTCATCAAAATCGGTTCCGCTGTTTCGAAGATTACCTGGAACAAACAGACAAACAGTCAGACAAAAATTATTTTGGAAAACGCAAGTATCTATCTTCCGGAACTTTGTTTTGCAGAAGACTCATATACGTAACTTTATCTTTCATTATTAAAAATATTTAAAGAGAACACCATTTTCCTAATGGCCTCGATTCAATGTTTGTTTCGAAAGAACCCAATAAACAACAACTATTTAAAAACTTTTTAATCTTGACGTTGTTTTTAATGTCCTGCTGCGTGGAAAGTGGCGTGTTACGTGACTAGTAATGAAATTGGAAGATCATTGCGTATCACATAAGGTATTTGATGACCACTTTGTTAGAAAGGAATGCGAAGCCTACAAAAGTGAAGGTTCACTTTCTGGTTTATTCTTATGTTTTTATAGTCTGTTCTACATACACGCAACACACGCTCACCGCACACGCTACGCTTGCCGCGGTTGGTCCATGGATAGGTGCCCTCGGAAAGCACGTTAAGCCGTTGGTCCCGGCTGTCATTCATCTTTGATAGTCTTTTAGGGTCGTCAGAAAGTCTGACAACCAGTATTATCAAGGGGTTTCGTATTACCCAGCAACTGGGTTGTGGAAGTCTGATAGGCAGTCGCTCCATGTAAAATACTGGTACTCAGTCTACTACTGGCACCGAATCGGATCGGAACGGATTTTAGAATCTTTAAACTATATTAGATCGTGTGCACAGTATTTAAAGTCTATATTACCAAGCCGCGTACAGCAGCTTCACCTCGGGCGTCTTCCGCGACACGCGATCATAGCCGAAAGTATGCTGCGACTGCGACGCGCGTACGGCTCCGTACGCCTGGCGTCGTATCCGGTCGAATCCTATCGGCTGTCGTCCAAATTTTTCTTTTCCTCTTGTGTGTTTTATGATTATTTTATTCTTTTAATGCAATAGCCAACAATACTACGTCAACTTCAACCATTTTCAAAAATTAGAACACGTCAACAAGATAGGAATGCAACTATTTGACTAGGCGCAGAAACGGATACGTTCGCAAGCGACATACGGAGCCGATCGTATGCGTCGACATCCGTTCGTATCCTTTCCGATCCGATGCGATACGAGCCGTTTGGTGGAAATTATCCTTAAGTAATCCGAGCACAGCTGGTGCAATATCGTCGACCGTAGGTTCAATTGAGGTAAGGGACAAAATACCCAAAATGAGTTGAGTATACAGTTTTGTTCAGAATTTTGCGCTCTTTCGAATGGTGTATATGAAAAAATTCTAGCTTAAAAAAATGTCCCTTACCCTACTGATTTTTGGATACAAATTTCGAATAAGCCCCATAACAACAATGTATCTGAAAAACTATGCAATATAGCAACTTGAAATGGTGTAATTACCGCCGCCAATCCACTTCAAATAGGCTAAGGGTCCTCCCAATCAACGAATTATTCTTCACACATTTTTTCAACAAGACCTTTACACTATTTTTTCATTATAGATTGGATCCAACGTAGAGATCAATTTAATGTAAGGGACAGGACTACAAGATACTTGGTCAGTAAGGGACATTACTAACAAAATACGTTGGTGTAAGGGACGTCTATTTTCTTAATTAGCTAACTTATTTAAATAAATGTTACACAGGTAGATAGAGCACTAAAATACAAGATTATGTGTGAAATCAGATCCGAAAAAGGGTAATAACAAAAAAAGTTATAGGCGATTTAGTCCGAAAAAAAACTTTGTCGGCCTCTCCTGATAAATCGTATTTTGTCCCTTACCTCAATTGAACCTACGGTCGACGATATCTACATAGCTACATAAATACGCCATATTTTACGTGTAAGCAAGTACGCGAGTATTAAGTGAATGCTTAGTATTCAGTGGCATGGGGTCGAAAGAGTAAAGGAAGTAGCTTATATACTTATTCTGCAAGAACAATCTTTCAGATAATTTGGTTTTGTATTATTTTAAGTATTTGTTTTTACATTTATAGTACCTACTTGCATTAAAGGAGTTACAGTACATTGAGAGGGATTGCAAAATTACATACAGTGTTACGTTTTGAGGTTCTTTGGTAGTTAGTTACTGGTGTTACGGTTTTGAGGTATCCAGGATAGCTTGAAAGTCTTTCAGTAATAGCAGCTTTAAAAATAAGCCATCATTCTATAGGTACTTACATAATTTATCACACCTTTGACAGTCAAACTAAATTTTCCAGTAAAAGAAAAAATAAAATTTATTTCCAATTGTAAAACTTATCGTTTAATCGCATCATGATTTGATGTATAGTTGTCAGTCATTTTGCGTTCTATTTTTATCATACCGTTGTTAATTTTTTAGGTATAGGTTACCCGAAACTGTCAAATTTTCCCAATCAAAATTGAACCTTTTGGTTTAGCGATAAAGTTGAAAATCTATTAAAAAAGTTTGACAGATTGTAGTAGCTTGATGTGCTGGCGTCTGTACAACGGTGACTGCACTTTTTATACAATGACATAAGCGATCAATGACCCCATTGTGGGTCAACTTTACTGAAAGTTTGGGGTAAAAATTAAATTCCTAGAAAACTGTACCGCTATACTAGTTAAAATATACTTTTGTCAAATTGTAACAGGGTAATGTTTAGCATGCACATTTAATTTGTTTGAATATGTATAATATTTCGCTTCTCGAAAGGTAGCCATTAGATTGCGGTAGATACACCTATACACAACACACAGTACACAGTACAGTACACACAGTACACAGTACACACACACTACACTACACTACACTACAGTAGGCCTGTATTCAAATTAGGGAAGATACTATAGAAGATAGATAGGGAGGATAGGGTACCCTGACCTAACGGATTAGGTTGATAGATCTATCCAACGATACCCCACACCATGGGGTAGACGAGAAAAAAAACATTCCCACTTGACGTGTACAGGAGGTACACACAGCTGCATTAAGTAGTTACCCCACCAAAAGACATGTGCGTTCAAATCCGTGATAGGCCCAAGTTGGTTTTTGTATTTTGCAAAAACATTTTATTTTAAATAATGTATTGTTTTAGTGAATAAATAAGTTTAAGTAAGTATTTTTTTTTTATTCTGTTTTTATTATTGTTTTTTTCAATAAAACAATACTTTTGCGACGACAAGCAACAATAATAGGGTTAACATTTACGACAACTTATTCATCGTCTAAATAGACTGGAGGTTTCAAGACCGCTTACCGTGCATAAGATTGGAGGTTCAAATCCTATATAGGCACGAAATGTGCTTTTTGTTCATTATATTATTTTGATATATTTTTCTATTTTGTTTTAAGTAGTAATTATTTATAAAGAATTAAAAAATCAAGAAAAATAAAATACTTTATTACTTAATCATTTATTAATATTTATTATTGCTATTATTTAACAAAACTATGATCTTATTTTACAACAAACAGAACAACTATTTTAGTTCTCATAAAATCAGAAATCATTTAAAAAAATAATTGATAAATAGTAGTCGTTTACTCTTCGCCGTTTTAAGTGAACGTATACAAAGTTCTAACTTGAAGGTATGGATTAATTTTATAAAGACAACGTAAGTAAGTCAAATTAATGGATACCCTCAAATTATAACATCTCTCGATTAGACAGGGACCTAAAGATATAATGACTCAGCCGATAGTAGTTATCAATTTCATCGCAATTCGTATGGGCTCGCTGGCTAGTTCGTCAAACTGCCGGTATGAGTATGACGACGTTCGGTGATGCGATGGTTCGAATCCGAGTCAACACAATGGACTCTTTTTGAAGTATTCTTTAGATTATTCGTAAGGAATTCAATGTTGTAGCAGTGTAACATTTTAAAACTTGAGGGGTTAGGACATAGTGACGCTTTCTGTACATGTAAATAAAAAAACATAACCCTCCTTCTGACGCAGTCGGGTAAAAAGGAGGAGAAACACCTATAATCCTAACTATATTACCATAATGACATCAGTACTATATCATCATGATCATGACTATAATGTGTGTGTGTAAAATAGTTTGAAGGTCGATTTAATTATTTAACACGGCCTAAATTGCTCTAACTTTTGTAATAGCCACAGTTACACACGTAGCTACACATAATTGCATAAAATACGTATCGTGTCAACATAATAAATCGCCCAAGAGTTTTAGTGTCTTGTTTCCCCTTATACGATTCCTTTGGGAGTTAATTAATTACCGCATGGGTATTGAATGCACGCATTGACAGACTAATTACTTTTTTTATATCCTTAAAAGCGTTTACCGTTAACAGAAGGAAATAAATGAGCCCATTCAATTAACTCAGCCTACTTACTGCAGTGTCACGTGCGTGCGCCCGCGACAAAATGTTGCCACCGTATTTCAGGCCGAAACTAGATCGACCTAATTATAAAATAAGGTACATAGATAAACCATAGAGCCATTTTTGAATATCAAACATAATTCCGAAAAAACTGATTTTAAATTTCGAACAAAATTGTCATTAAAACGGAGTCTAAATGGTCAAGTTTGTATTGAGAACTTAGTTCGGAATCAATCTGCCTAGCCCTTTCATTTCGAATCAATCAATTGCCAAAGTAAAACATGTTTCAAATAATAATATCTGCTTAATAATAAGCAGATATTATTATTTCAAATATGTTTGATGTCCCACTGCAGGGCAAAGGCTATAATTATATTTTAGGAAAGGATGCGTTTTTTAGTTAACTAAACAACATGGTATAGTTATCCTCAGTTTCAGGAATTCAATGCAACGTACTTACACGTTTTGGCAAGCGAAAATTAGGTAGCAGTAGGTACTCATCATTTGCCTAGCCTTCTCCCAACTATGTTGGGGTCGGCTTCCAGTTAAACCTGGTGCAGCCGAATACCAATATTTTACATGGAGCGACTGCCTATCCTCCACAACCCAGTCAATGGGTAATACGATACCCCTTGGTAAGACTCATGGTTGTCAAACTCTCGGGCTTCTGCCTACCCGTAACGACTGTCAAAGATCCACGAATGATAGCCGGGACCAAAGGCTTAACGTGCTTTCTGAGCCACGGAGAGGTCTCGGTATATACCTAAAGAAGGTCACCCATCCACAGACCAACCGCGGCAAGCGTAACTTAACCTGATCGATCGACCTGTGCGGCTGTTCTTATTTAGCAGTAGGTATTAACAGCATTAAATAAATGAGTCTATAATGTTCCCAGTGCTGGGGCACGGGGCTCCTCGTGGTGAGAGGGTTGGTAGATGTCACACCTCTTCGAATGTTTGGTTCTAGGACATGTCGGTTTCCTCACGATGTTTTTCTTCACCGTTTTGACACAAAGTAAAGTGGCTGTCCGGGTTCACACCCATAACGTACAACCGGTAAGTCGCGGCCTGTACCACTGGGCCACTGCTCTTACTAACAGCATTAGTTCTTAAAAATAATAACATCGTGTGTATTAATTTAATTACCTTTAGGAAATTGGCAGTTAAAGTTACGCAACGCATACATCATGAAGAGATTTTCCATCGACAAAAACTAGAATTTTAGGGGAATTAGAATTTAAGCAATCATTTATTTGTGCTCACAAGGTTATCTTGTGCAAAATTTCAAGATGCTTTTCACATTTTCTTCAAAAATGTCTTGTTTTATAACTAAACAAACAATTCCACCGCCATTGATGTGTTCAATTTCTTCTTCTGAGAGAGGTGCTCTTTTGTAGCGCAGTGGTAGATCAATGTAAGGGATGGCAGATGTACTCATTGATGCAGTCGCCTGCACTTGAACTAGTGCGGCAACAGCAGCAGCAGTAGCTGGCGGAGGAGCAGCCGCTGGAGCTGGGGAGGGAGCTCCACCTGAACCTAACCCGCCCTTACGAAATTTAATAACGGGAATTCGAGCAAGAACCTGAGTCACTCGTACCATTATGATAAATAATTTTAAAAAATTTGCCAAAATTTTATTTCAGTTTTATTTAATGGCTGTTAAGTGACACTGATACAAAAATGTTTTGTTAACAAAACATTATGATTAAACAAGAAATGAATATACTTCTGAAAGTTTGTCTCATTTGTGTGTTAGCTTCTAACATCGCCATAATGTCCAGTAGCCATCAAATTGCTTTAATTGGAACAAAGGGCCACAAAACAGACCTTTAAGTAAATAAAGCTTATTGCGGGCTTGCGGTCAACAATAAAAACGGATTGGAAGCCACAGATTCTAGTTTGTTCGTCCTCAAATGTTCGGAACACACTTTTATTTGGAACTGGCTGTGCTCGCAACTTCGTTCGCGTGCATGTCATAAAACAAATCGGATTTCATGGGCTTTAATTTTATTGCGTAGCACCTCAATTATGTTTCAAAAATAAAAGTTAGCCTACGTTACTCCTTACAACATCAGCTATATCTGCCAGTGACAGTTCAGTCAAAATCGTTTCGGAGAATAGCCGGAACAAACAGACAGACACAAGATAAAAAAAGATAAAAATTAAGTACCGTAGGTAATAGTTATGCTTTCATAAATATGCATTTAGTAAAAAGCTGTTATTTTGACATAACAAACAGACACTTCAATTTTATTTATTTCTATCTATGTATGTACCTATATGTACGAGTATAGTAAATTCTTAAAAAAAAATGCAGAGTATGCCATCAATAGGTATTGATCAGCGTTTTAAGCTGTCATTTGCATCGAAATATTTCACGAAGCCAATTTGAAAGCCTTGTCAGAGTACCTATAGGTATGCAGGTCATTCTTATTTAATTGCAGCTGATTTTGACGTAGGTAAGTAGTTACTTGATACACGAGTAGACATTTTTTCTGTCCTTTCAGATGGGCTACGTAGTAGTAGTGGCCCAGTGGTAACGACCGCGACTTACAAGATATAGGTAGTAAATTATTTCATCACCACAGCTCTCAAAACGGTGCAGGAAAACATCGTGAGGAAACCGGCATGTCCTTGAACCAAAAGCTCGAAGACATGTGACATCTACCAACCCACACAGGGCCCGCGTGGTGGATTACGGTCCACTCCCTGTCACAGAGAGGAGGCCTGTGTAACAGCAGTGGGAACGTTATAGGCTGATTATGTAGATGGGCTACAGTCGTCACGCAGTGGGAGCTAGAAGAGGGTGTAATCGCTGATGGACGACAAGGAGATTGGGCGGAAAAGGCAACACACAGGGAAGATTGGAACGCTTTAAAAAATACCCAAATCGCTATAGCTTTGCCTATAAAATTTAAGGGTTTCCCTCGATTTCCATGGGATCCTCACATCAGATTCCAACTTGATGATAATGGGACCACATCCAGAGTATACCGTTTCGAACAAAAAAAGAATTTTGAAAATCGGTCCACAATTGGCGGAGTATAACCGTCGAATTGAGAACCTCCTCCTTTTTTGAAGTCGGTTAAAAAAAACACAAAACTTTCAGCATTAGTGGGAAAATTCACATACTTAGGTACATTATTTAATTTTAACGTGATCGTTTATACAAAGAAGTGTCCAAAGTCAGACATAGGTATAAATCAAGCCGTTTTACATTGCACTTGCATACTTCTTGAACTCGGGCCATTAATCAGGCTCCTACATCCTCCCTACTTGTAAGATGTTACAAGTTATCTGATGATGTAGATGCTATACTATGCTGAAATAGAAGTCATTTATATTTTGTAAATATCATGTCTGAATTCCTCGATGTATTGTGTACACTGATGTACAAGTGTAAATCAGTGTACACGTATTGTGTATCGAGAAATACACAAGTGTACATAAGTATACACTGACATTTCGCTAGTTATGTATGTAATAGGAGAATAGAATATAATAGAAAATGTTTATTTATATTAAAAGGTAAACAGGTGATTTGTTACAAAATAATGTTTGGTTTCAGTTCATATACATTCTACCGTTTGGCATGTAAGACTTTATACTTACAATAACTCCACATAAGAGACTGTCCACTGCATACGAGTAGCACAAAGGGCCATGGAGCGAGCCATGCTTGACATAACCCTACTGGACCGAGTGCGCAACACCGAAAATCAACGTCAGTCGAAATCCTACGACACACACACACACGAAAACCTACGAAACACCAGAATGAGGGACGCACGGAACCGGGAAGTATGGCAGAAGAAAGGGGACACCTGTACCACGCAGTAGGTGATTCTGGGCTGAAATGATGATGATGATGATGAATTGATGACCTTAATTTTACAGTTTTTGGTGCAAAATTCAAATTCTACATTCTGATTAATCTAAAGGTGCCTATATACCTACCTACGTATAGTCCACTCTCGGCCCCTCAAACCCTTAATGAATAATGTGTCCACTGGACCCCTACCTATAGTTTATTCTCGATCCTTGGGGTCGTGTGTGTATGGAGTGGATTTTATTTAAAGTTGGGTTAATTCCATCATTTAAAACTTAAAAGCAGTTGGACCGATTTTTATGATCTTGGATTTTTTGGATTCCGCCCCGAATAACATGGAAATAATTCCCAAAAAAAAGATAGTTCATTTTCTCATGCTTAAGTAGATTCTTATTGATTCTGACTGAGACGGTAAGAAGTTGGCTAGATGAGCTAGTAATTAATACAAATAATGCAATGTGATTGCATGCCTGTAATAGGACACCCGCCTATTGTCATCAACCGGGTACAGTCAACAGCAAAAGTAGATGACGGCACGATTGACTGCTGCGCTGCGTGTCGGGGGTTCGATTCCTGCACGGAACAAATATTTGTATCACCTACAAGTAGTTGTTCCGGGTCTGGCTGTTTGTGTACGTGAATTTAAATGTTTGTAAACGCACTCACGATACAGGAGAAATTCCTAGTGAGGGGCAACGTTTTTAAAAAAAAAATTATCAAAATCAGAAATTCAATAGGAGTCAAAACTGATCACGAATATATGGCAGCTGTACTATTAGTAAATGTTTGGTATAATTTACAATCACATACTTTTGAATCACTTCGACGCCACACAGTTCTGACGCGAACTCCGTTCATTAGTATTGAATTTCTGATTTTGATCATCTACTTTTGCTGTTGACTGTACCTACTAAGCTGTTTTTTTCCGACCTGGGGATCAAACTCCACCAAAAAGGCAGGCGAGGCAATATTAATATTTATATCGCAATAATGTGGCGGTTTAATCAATGTAGCGTCGTTGTGTTTTATTTTGTGGTTGAAATATTAAATTCTTTAGCGTCTAGAATGTTGTAGATATGTGTGTGTGTTCATTACTCGTGGTGGTGTGTTTTCGTTGCTGTGCTATCGGACAAGAACTTTTAAGTTATTAATACGGTCCATTCTTAGCTATGGACTGTGGCTGGGTTGATTGATAACACTGGTTCATAGTTAACAGTTTACAGAACAACAGACGAGGTAGATAAGTTTTTTTTTAAATTAGGACGTACTATGCATTTATTACTTCCTAATTTCTGAAAAAACTTACCAAATCAGTGGCGTGAGGAATATCCGAAAAGGGATGTACAGTCACGAGCACCAATATGTCAACACTTGGCAACTTAAAATTGCGATTTTTTCGAATGCAACGATGAAATACGACACTTTACATATACCTATGGGTTTCAAAAATACTATGTTCCTACTAATATAAAATTTCATTAAAAAATAAAGGAGAAAATCGATTTTGAATAAAGCCAAGTGTATACATACTTTTGCTCGTGACTGTACCTACCTAACCAACAGGCGCGAAACAGTTCAAATGAACCAAAACGAACAAATGAAAATCCATTTAGAAATTGTTTTTACATTTTAGTAGGAACTCAAAAACTATTCGTTGCTCAGTGGCTGCGAATAGTTTGGAACAAGCTCGTTGTTTATGTACTAATGTGTGTTATAGACAATTCGGTGAAACTTGTTGTTTTTCGAATGATATTTATGATTAAAATTTTCGCCACCGCTTTGACTGGTTAGTTGGGTAAGTTAAAGGATATAAATCACTATTAAAATGCATATGAAGGGTCATCGGCAATAGTGATAAATGTCCTTCGTTTATCGTTCTGAGATAATCGGGTTTTAAGGTTATAAACGGTGAAAAAAACAGTGTTAGAGATAGGAAAATAGTTTTTATTTATGATATAAGGCATGTATTAAAGTAATACCTAGTTCTTTAAAAAAAAAATCATTGAGTAATTTTAAATAATAAAAAAAAACATTATTGCCGTGAACACCAGTGTGACTGGCAGTGACGTTGAGCGCTCTAACCGTGTAGCCAAATATTAAAAACTCAATTATCTCGAGACTGGAAGCGATATTGCTAAGTTTGTAAACGTGATCATAAACTGTATATCAAGTAACCAAATGACGGTATTAGTTTAAATTTTAACATTTTTGGACATTTATCACTATTGCAGTGGACCCTTCATATGAAATAATTTCTACCGGATACTAAAATGCTACAAACTCTAGGGCACATTTAGATACGGGCAAGTTTTTGTAACCACAAAATCGTGTTAGTACTCCTGGGAGTCCTGGGCAAACAATACAGTACCCCGTTAACAATGTGGTTTGGATTAACTCAAAGCTAATACTCTCTGATAAGTATAATGAGACTGCCAACTTAAATTAACCGAATCTACAGTCCGTTTACTGTCATTTGACATCTGACAGCAGCAATAATTTTGACATACATGTCAGTGGCAGCTTCCTTATTAGAATCAGAATAAATATCATTGTGTTTTGCAAAATCAGAAGTAAAATAACAGTGAAAGGACTTTATAGTCAAATCAATTCTGTAATTTTTTGACAGCTGTATGCTGTGACTGTAACACGGCAAATTTACGTAGGGTGTCAATTAGCTTCACAACTGCACATCAAGCTACTACAATCTGTAATTTAAAAAAAATAGATTTTCAACTTTATCGCTTAAGCATTAGATTCAAAGTTTATTGGGAACATTTTACATTTTCGGGTAGCTTGGTGTGCTGATCTGTACATTACAAGAATGAAATAATAGGTAAGTAACAGGAACTTGAATAGTTAACCTCACATGTGTTCCCGAAGTTTTTGTGTTAGTTGTGGTATCCATCAGCCGAGGGTGGTTTTACTGTTTCAGATGCTTTAAGAGGGTGGGCTCTTAAGTACCAGTTGCTGGTTTAATGGTTTGACGCAAACTTGAGTGTGTAAACTCTGGTCAATTATCGCAGCTTCTGTTACGTATAAAATAAATGTGATGCATAAAAGAAGACGTCAGATTACTGTAACCCAACAGCAACCATAATATAACAAGAATATAACAAGAATAAAAACTGGCCAAGTGCGAGTCGGACTCGCACATGAAGGGTTCCGTACCACAAGGCAAAAACGCCGAAAAAACACGTTTGTTGTATGGGAGTCCCCCTTAAATAATTTATTTTATTTTAATTTTATTATTTATTATTAAAGTAAAAATACAACTGAGTATTTTGTGAATATTTCAAGTGCCTACCTGTTGTCATTATTGATATCGAGCAAAAAAGGGCAAAAAAAATCGCGTTTGTTGTATGGGAGCCCCCCTTAAATATTTATTTTATTTTGTTTTTAGTATTTGTTGTTATAGCGGCAACGGAAATACATCATCTGTGAAAATTTTAACTGTCTAGCTACCGCGGTTCTTGAGATACAGCCTGGCGACAGACAGATGGCAAAAACGCCGAAAAAACACGTGTTTTTGTATGGGAGCCCCCCTTAAATATTTATTTTATTTTGTTTTTAGTATTTGTTGTTATAGCGGCAACGGAAATACATCATCTGTGAAAATTTTAACTGTCTAGCTACCGCGGTTCTTGAGATACAGCCTGGCGACAGACAGATGGCAAAAACGCCGAAAAAACACGTGTTTTTGTATGGGAGCCCCCCTTAAATATTTATTTTATTTTGTTTTTAGTATTTGTTGTTATAGCGGCAACAGAAATACATCATCTGTGAAAATTTCAACTGTCTAGCTACCGCGGTTCTTGAGATACAGCCTGGTGACAGACAGACGGACGGACGGACAGCGAAGTCTTAGTAATAGGGTTCCGTTTTTACCCTTTGGGTACGGAACCCTAAAAACCACTTTGATTTTGACAGTGATGCAAAATTATAGGTAAAACTACGAATATTAAAAAGTCAGGAAGCGTAACTATGAACAAAATCAACGAGAAATTTGGCTCCAAACTTCATTGCATTGACAAAATACCTCGAGTATCTCGAACGAAAGAACACACATGCAAATAAGCCAATCAGCTGCGTCGTTGTATTCCGGCAAGCGCCGTGATTGGTTCTGGTGCGCGGTGGCCTTTTCGGCACCGCCCACCGCGGTAAACATTTGCGTGGTGCCATTTTTGTCGTGTTTGTGCTTGAGTTACATTTCTTGACTTTTATTATTCGTAGAGGTAAAATAACTGTGAAAGTGCCGCACCTGTAGCCACGACAGGCTGACAGTAGATATATTCCTACTCATGACTTCACAATCAGACATTAATTATCACAGAAACAGAACTTCCAATTGAATATTTGCTCCCCAAACTAATTAGCTTACCCAATGTCCGTAAAATCTACGGCCATTGCGCTTAAAAGCCATTACTTAGTTTGACCAGCGGCACAGTGCCACATATCTGACGGCTTGTGTAATTTACGTACGACATTCATTGCTGCGTCAGCCCCCTGTGTTTGATGTTGCACCCGTTGCGAGCAGCAATGTGACTGCAAATAGATTTATACCTGTTTATGTTCTGTGTACCCCTGGGCAGTTGCGTGGTTCCGATTGCTATTTGTTTTTATTGATATTTTATGTTAGTTAATTATATAAACTGCATGATTAATTTAATCTCAGTAGCCTCTTCCTTGTTACAAACAAAAGCTAGTAAGTATTATCATACTTACATCACACGTGTCATAACAGTATAGTCAGATAACTACAGATCGCTTAGTGCTCAGTGGCGAAGGTTCCTACCGGCTTCCCTTTGAAAATGGCACAGTCAGTATTCTATAGACAAATAATATAATCATATTAAAGATATCTACTCCGGCAAGCAAGCTCTTGTTGCTTAAGTAGCAGTTGACAGGGCACATTGCTCGCAGAGCAGATGGCCGATGGATGGATGGACGCTTTCTGTACCTACCCTAAAAAAAATTTTTTTCTTAAATTAACCTATCCATGCCAAATTATAGCTTTCTAGCACTAATGCCTCGGCCACGAAAATAACGCCACGCTTGAGGCGTCAATACTCTACAAGCGTCATTTCTAAGCGTCAAAAGCAAACCCACGAACTTCAAATATTCGCCTGTAGCGTGTACGTCGGTGGGGGAATGCATCAGCTACAGCCGGCGACCGCTACCGCCGGGTACCGCTTCTATCGGAGCGCTTGGAGCGACTGTTTCGTGCACACTGTGGAATTTTCTCATACAATTGTTTTCGACGCTCATAAAAGACGCCCGTCGGATCATCCAACGCTCGTGCAAATTCGCTCGTAGCAAATTTCGCTGCTGCTTGCAGCGCTACTTTGTGGCCTTGTAGATAATTGACTATACATTTGTTTTTGACGCTCGACGCTCACGCTTGCAGCGCAAGGCGAATTCGCTTGGAGCGTCGGATTTCGTGGCCCTCGGGTAAGAGTCTCTGAGCTAAGCTGCGGACGGACGAACGACCCCTCCTCACCGTCCTCCGCTCTCCTCCTCGTCCTTCCTTGTTGACTACGGAACCCTAAAAAAGAGCCAGGTCTTGTGCTTAGGCTGGAAAGGGGAAAGAAGGCTTTATAAGTGAACTAAATGTAGTATGAAACAAAAGGTTTTCACACATTCAAAACTTGACAAATGCGTGCACTGACCGGACAGGTCCTCTCAATCTGTGTGGTTCTTTCCTCAAAAGACCACCTCAGACATCGATCTACATGGTCTTCATATAACCTGACCAAGATTATGTCTGGACTTTAAAAGAGACTGTGACCTCTGAGTTTGTTTCGGCCTTTCTTCTCAGAGTAGTCAGATAGGAAACGCCGACTTCATCTAGTTATAAAAAACATGACTGACGTGTAAAAGTGTTTGTACAAACCTACTTACAAAATAAAATCATCATCATCATCATCATCATCATCATCATAAACAAATGAATCGTGTTTCACGATTGACACATTAACTACTGCATAGTGATAGCACGCATAATTACCGATCGATATTATACATGTTTTTACAGGAAACATTATGCCGCCATGCCGTAGAACATGAATGTGTAGAAGCGACACTTTTACGTCGAACGCATTTTAAATGCCTACAGTATCGGGGAGTAACAGTAAGGGTTGTGTTGTGCGATACGTGCTCCGAGCTTGATTTTGGATAAACGTGACTACTCCTTTTTTAACTTGAGCGAGCATTAGCTGTAGCAGGATTTTAAGAAGCAGTACAATACGACCGATGTAACTTGGCGGGCCTGAACTTTGCGCAGAAGGCTGCGCAGTAAGATTTTTACCGACTTCAAAAAAAGGAGGTTATCAATTCGATACGTATGTATGTAATATTATTGGAATTGCATTATATTCACACATGACAATCTATTAGGGCTTCCAAACAAATATACAAAATTTTGTAGACGTATGTATGTATGTATGTATGTATGTTTGTCCACGCATATCTCCGTAACTATTAATCGGATCGTGACCATTCTTTTTTTATTGGCTTACATTTACTTCAACTTAGGGAACAGTGCAAGTTTCATCAAAATCGATTCAGTAATTTTCAAGATATGGACTAAGACGTGAAAGTGTGACGGCCTGGCTTATTGATACGAGCTACGGGTGTAGTGTCAAAGGGAAAATATCTCAAAACCTTGTCAAATTCTAATGCAACAACTAAAAATTACGAAATAAAAAGTAATTTAAAAAAATTAAACCGACTTCAAAAAGAAATTAACTCAAAATTATGAAATAATTTTAATTTCGGAAGTCGGTGGCAAAAAACTAAAACTATAAAATACAGACCCCAATCGACACCGACTTCCGAAATTAAAATTATTTCATAATTTTGAGTTAATTTCTTTTTGAAGTCGGTTGAATTTTTTTAAATTACTTTTTTTTAGGAACCAAATGGTGACATGAGGCGAGTGCGAGTGAGAGAACATGCGCGAAAGTTCTTAGTGCCCTATGTTCTGGCCCGCCAAGTTACGTCGGTCATATTGTACCAAGATGATTATTTTGGTTGGATCAGCTTACGCACTTAAAGGAGCACTAACCTGAAGGACTCGCAGTACCCTGGCGAAAATATGTTACATCAAATTCTTGAAAGAGACTGTCTTACAGGTCCGTACCCAAGAGGAGCCAATGACTGACCCTATTACTAAGGCTTTTGTACCGCAATAGGTAAACACTTGAAATTTTCAAACAGTGTGTACTACTATGGCCGCTATAACAACATAATAAAAATGAAATAAAATTAAAAATTTATGGGTAATAAATGTAGACAAAAAATAAAAAAAGTAGTTTTACATTTGTACGATAGTACGCAAACCGTCATGTACGAATACGACTCGCACTTTACACTCTCCATGGCATATTAACGTCCACGTGTGGGAGGTAGGAGGGTGTACTCCTACCATGCATTCGCGATGTATTTGCCAAAAATGTAAACAAATATGAATTAATGGAAAAATAACTTTAATTCCTACAAAATAAAGTTCAGTTTACGCTACAACTTCAAACAGTTTTATAACTTTGTCAATAGTGCTAGTCACTCTGAAATCAACTTAGTATAGTCATTGAAATAAAGTTGATATTTGTTTAACTTGAAATAGGGGTGTGTAGCACTGCGCACTTTTACTTTATATTTGTTTCGCTCGTAGATAGAGTAATCTATAGACTCATGGTATCCGTGTCACCGAAAGGGACAAAACATTCCGGCAATCTTCATCATACTATCATTTTTACAGCTTATTACACTGCACCTTACCATTTTCACAGTTGCGTAAATGTACTGGGCGGATCTCCTCAAAACAATATTCTTGACAAAAATAATTAAGATTTTATAAACCTCGCGGCAGAGCTTCTATTTAAGGCCAGATGTATGGATATATCAAATATAAAGTGTGTGGTAATGAAGGCACCCCAAGCAGTCCATTAATTTTGGATATTTTTCAAAATCATTAAAAAACGTTGTTGCTGATAATGTCACATTGTGAGAATAATGACGTTATTGTAAAAAATAATGACGCAATGTTGCCGACAATGAGTTGAATAAGTATTATAAATATGGAGATGAATTTACATGTGACTTAAATACTATTTTGGGTATTATTTTGTTATGATATTATGATATGGACAAGGAAAATAAAATGCAATATTATAATAAAATAATATTTTTTGACAAAACATTTAAATAACATTTGGCAAAAACAGCTTCTTTTAGCCTTCTTATAAGGCCCATTGTGAGCGACCACGTTTCAGTGCCATAAGTCATCACTGGCAACACGCACTGGTCAAAGACTTTCGTCTTGAGACACTGCGGTGAGACGAGAAGATATTGCGTAGCTTCCCAGCCGAGTCGGACTCGACGATTGACCTCTTTCTCGAAGTTAGACCTACCTAACTGGACAGTTTGTCCCAGGTAAACATACACGACTTCAAGTGTAGCGCGCGTCTCCGATCTTTATGAGTGTGGGTGTTACATGGGCATTTGACATGACCTTCGTTTTGTCCATGTTCATTTTAAGACCCACTCTTTCGGAGACTCTACTGAGGTCATCGAGCATTGTACTGACTCTGAGGTCCTCCATAGTGTCAGCCATGACTACGATATCGTCGGCAAACCGAAGGTGCGTTATGTACTCGCCATTGATGTTAATGCCAGCCCCTTTCCAGTCCAGAACCTTAAAGACGTCCTCCAGTGCATCGGTGAACAGTTTCGGAGAAATAACGTCTCCCTGTCTCACACCTCGCTGCAGAGGGATAGGTTTCGAGGTCTGATCCTGGAGTCGGACTGACATAGTGGCGTTTTCGTACAGACACTTCAGCACCTCGATGTACCGATAGTCGATCTGGCACCGTTGAAGAGACTGCAGTACAGCCCATGTCTCGATCGAATCAAAGGCTTTCTCGTAGTTCACAAACGCTAAGCAGAGAGGCAGGTTATACTTTTCGGTCTTCTGTATAACCTGTCGTAGCGTATGTTTGTGGTCTACGGTGCTAAAGCCTTTACGGAATCCGGCTTGTTCGGGACGCTGGAAGTTGTCAATCCTGCGCGCGAGACGGTTCGTGATGACTCTCGAAAACAGCTTGTAGACATGGCTCAGAAGTAAGATGGGCCTATTATTCTTAAGAAGGGCATTGTTGCCCTTCTTAAAGAAAAGTGTCACCACACCTCTGTTCCATGCCTGTGCAGGTGTTCTACCCTCGAGTATGACCGAACCAAACAGCTTTTGAAGGGCCTTCAGAACGGGTTTTCCGCCGGCCTTCAGCAGCTCGGCCGTAATTCCGTCATCACCCGGCGCCTTGTTGTTTTTGAGCTGCTTCAGAGCCATCCTAATCTCGTACAGGCTGACGTCCGGGATGTCTTCGCTATAGTGTCGGGTCAATCTAGCTCTTGGGTCGTTTGCCAGATTCGTAACTGGGTTACTTGTTGACGTCTATAACTGTCCATAGAATCTCTCGATCTCTCTCAACAGCTCAGGTTTGGAGGATACGATCCTGCCATCATCGGTCTTCAGTTTAGTAAGCTGGCTCTGTCCAATAGACAGATCTATAGCAAAGGCCTTGGAGCCTTTATTTCGCTCTATCGCGTCCTTAATACGGTCTGTATTATAGCGGCGAAGATCGCTTTTCAAGGACTTAGAGATCCGTCTATTGAGTTGCCGGTAATTTAGCGCATCATCTGAAGACTGCAGGATCATCTCGCGCCTCTCCTTCATGAGCCGTAAAGTCGGATCAGAGAGCTTCTTTTCTAAATTCGTACGACGGGTCTTGAAGATCTTAGACCCGACCGTATGCACAGTTTCCACGAACCCATCGTTATAATCGTCCACGGAGCTCCCTAGGCATTCGAAACGATTCTGAAGTTCGAGCTGAAAGCTCTCGGGGTTTTGGACCTGAATAGGTGCTGGGCGGCGCGTAGACTTCATCAGTCGAGATCTTTCCAGCTTGATATTTAAGTTCAATGTGCCTCTTACCATGCGGTGATCGCTTCCGGTTTTCACCGCGTTGATCACAGAGACATCATTGAAAATTTTCTTCTTCGTCGACATAATGAAGTCAATCTCATTTTTAGTTGCACCATCCGGGCGCTGCCAGGTCCACTTTCTGTGCTCACGTTTTCTGAAGAAGGAAAACTCCAAATTGCCCCACTCGCAGCTCATCATCGTTTCGTTTACCCAGTTTCGCGTTAAAGGCCCCCATGACAACGGTAAAGTGAGTTTTAGAGCCATGCATGGCTCTGAAAATATCCTCATACATGGTCTCTACCTCATCGTCGGGGTGTGACGACGTCGTCGGGGCGTAAACATGTACGACCTTCAACGAATACCTTTCGGATATTCTGAGTATGAGGTACGCCACCCTGGTCGACACACTCTCGATCTTCACAACGTTGCTCATAAGGGACTTATGGACGATAAACCCGACACCACCTTGGGACTGCTGGTTACCCTCCCGGAAATAGAGCAAGTTTCCGGATTTGAGACTTATCAAGTCTTCCCCTCTCTTCGGACTTCAGATAACCCCACTATACTCCACTGTAACCTGCTCAATTCTTCCTCAAGTTCGGTGATCTTCTCGTCGGTCCGGAGTGTACGCGTGTTATAAGTTGCCAGGTCCAGTTTTCGGTGATTGTGGTAGCCGGATCTCTTCCGGGGATTCTTAGCACCCCTTGCTTCACCGTGGCCTTGGCCGCTACCGTAGCCAAGGGTAGGCGGGCCGCCGGGTAATAGGGGCCAAGAGTTTTTTGTGCTTGTCATTCTTGCGGGGCCACGCTTGGCAGGTGGGTTGGCGACCGCAGTATGGTATGTGCTAGTGACTTTGTAAATTAGATACTCATTTTATATTTCTACACCAGCAATGGTAGTATATGTGATTCCGTCTAATATTAAGATCTTTATGTACCATGTACTCAGAAATAAACGATTCTATTCTATTCTATTCTATTCTATGGTGGTGGAATGTATAGAGAACGCTGCTGCCCATTCTCCGGTACGACCCTTAGTCGCCTTTTACGACACCCACGGGAAGCATGGGGTGGTGCTATTCTTTAAGTCCGGTACCACACAGACCAATCCTTTACGTACTGGTACATATTTTGTATCTGCTCCGGACTGTTACCGTCTAGTTCAATTTGAACACTTTCGTATCTAAACTCATTGTTTATATTGTAGCTACGATATAATTTCAAATTTTGCTGGTCTTCACAGAGTGCCTTACGCAGACCACCTTGATATGTTGCAATTATAAATGCGAAATTTTCTAAAATATTGGTGAACTGATTAACGTTCACATTCTATTCATGTGTATTACAAAGACATAATATGTCAGCTTCATTTTTTGGCTAAAATGACAATAAATTTCAATAAACGTTATGCAAACAAAAAAAAAATAACAAAAACCTCGAAACGAACAATAGCACCATGCAGACAGATAAAATAAATAAAATAACGCAATTAACCATACATTCATTATACATTTGTTAAAAAATAAAAGAAAAAGTGTATTTTTCCGAATTTGCCAAAAAAATATGTTATTGTACCAAGCTTTATGCCGAAATTAACGGAAACCAACAAAAACACGATATATCTAACTATTAGGTCGAATACTAAAATCATTATCGGTAACAACCGTCATTGCTCAATCAAGACAATATCATTTTTAGCAACACGTGTCATTGTCGTCTCATGCGACGTTGCTGAAAATGATGTTGCCAATAATGACGAATTCTAGAAAGTTCACCATTTTACAAAATAATTAGGTATATTCGTCGAAGAGAGTGCCACATGCAGTATTAGTTTTACGCATACTTCAACTTTGTTACATAAAAACACTTCATTATGAAGAAATAATTGAGATACAGTCAAAAATAAGAATGACGATTGTGATGACAAACTTTGGAGAATCAAAATGAAATACTTCCTGCTCAAATCACGCGACGTCCTTACACTCCAAAGCGTGTCAGCCGACTGAGGCGCGGGGTGAAGCGTCGCTTAAACATCATTTGACTATTCGGTCGCGTTTCGTTATAAGTAAAAAAATTACACACAACATTGTTGCCGATAATGACGCTTATTTTTTGAACATTGTTTGATTACATTTTAAAGTAACTTTTAATAAAGTTTTCTAACATTATTGTAATGAAAAACGTTATTTATTTATCTAAGTTTAATATTTATTCACACAATGTATCACATTCAATACACTGAATTTTTTATGTCACGAAATGTTGGAAACTATACCCAGGCGACACGCCAAATATTGCCGATTTTTAAAGTAATATTTGAATACCTTTATTTTGTGTGATTTAAAGCTCAAAATGGCTCCGATAGCATCTTTATAATTTATTTAAGTAATGGAATAAAAATGTTTGACTTTGAAATTCTTTAGTATTGATGAGTATTGTAGCGAGACATAAATTTTGGCCCTCTGAAATATTCACCCATGTACGAAAAAGATATTATTTTCCCTTTAATCGCGGTGTAGTTTTTATTATTTCATTCATAAACGTCAAACTTGTTGTGCACATTGATGTGCTTAGCCGACACGCAGTTAAGGGACAGAAATATTCTTAGTCTGTCTCTTGTCTTTGCTTATATTTCTCTTTTTCTTGTGCGAAAGAAAAAGAAGATATGCAGCGGTCTATAGTTTACTCTGTCTACGGTTTCGCTTCTAGACAGTTTCCATAATCTATGACCATCCCCACTTAGTAACAAAGTGCCACTCCACAGATCGGTTCAGTTACGGCTGCTTAAACAGCCGTATGAGCGATAATGGCCGTTGTCAGATCCAGTCAAATACGGACTCGTCATATTTGCATGTAAAGTGGTTTTTTGTCTACCTGTGTGATGGTAATGTTGCTTGAAGTTTTAGCACTTTAGTGAAGTTAAATTCATTTTGTGTGGAGGCGGTAATTTAGGATGGAATTGAAAACTTTACCCACGCTACTTAACAAACTAATCTAACAACAACTATTAACTACGTGGCTCAACACGTCAGCACGTGCCTCTGCACTCTTACTTGGGGATGTGGCTCCGGACCGCACACAGATATCTCCAGACGGACTCGTAATCAGTTTAGAATTTGCAAGTGCCCGCCCGGTGTTCGCGGATCGTCCGCAATCTGTCCGTGCCGGTGCGACCGATCCCTGAGTGAAATAGTGCATAGTTTGGTAGTTTTTAAGGTTAGTTTTTACTATATTATAAATCGTAAAGTGTATCTAACGGGCGCTTCTCGCAATTTTACTCGCCAAACTTTCGAGTTTAATGAACTCGAAAGTTTGGCGAGTAAAATTGTAAAAACAACAAAAAAATTATAATAAATAAATAATAAAAAAAAAAAAAAAACCCAGTGTCTAATAAAGGGGCGCTGTCAACCAATGTCTTCAGTATGCTGTTGGGGCTTCCACGCAACCTACCCATAATTGACGCCGCCAATAATATCATTTCATCATCTGCCTAGCCTTTTCCCAAGTATGTTGGGGTCAGCTTCCAGTCTAACCGGATGCAGCTGAATACCAGTATTTTACATGGAATGACTGCCTATCTGACCTCCACAACCCAGTTACTGGGTAATACGATACCCCTTGGTAAGACTGTTTGTCAGACTTTAGGGCTTCTGACTACCCGTAACGACTGTCAAAGATCTACGAATGACAGCCGGGACCAACGGCTTAACGTGCTTTCCGAGGCACGGAGGGGTCACGGTATGTAAAGATGGTCACCCATCCACAGACCAACCGCGGCAAGCGTAGCTCAACCAGATCGATCGACCTGTGCGGCTGTTATTGTTTAGCCACGGGCCCCTCACCACCAATATCCTTTATCATTCGCCAATACTATCATTTATCATTTAAAATAATAGCTTTTTTCACCGCAGGAAGCTTTCAATCTTCAGTTTTACTGCAATAAATCATGAACCTCCTTAACTCAAATACCTACTCGAGTAAAAAAAAGCTCCTAACATTACCATAATTTCACAATAAAACGTTGCACTTCCACCCTCAAACGGAACTCTGCTTCCTCTATTTAATTTGCTGTAGACGCCGCGTATGCGCCATATTTATACAATTGTACATTTTTCATTCACAACTGAAGGAAATCTCATTAAAATGGCGTCATACTTTAAAGGCGACGACGTCTACATTCACGGTCTGTCGGATTCAGCTCTTTTTCATAATTTCAGGCGAAGTTTACAGTTTGCAGCGACAAAAACTAAAAGTCGTAACTGCAAATAATATGAGCTATCTGTTTAATTGAAATATACAGTTTCCTTTCATTTTGAATGATCTTTATCTTTTATTTGTAAACTAGCTGACCCGGCGGCGAATTTCATACCGCCTCAGAATAAAAAAAGCCGTTCCGTACAAAATGTATGAGAAAATGAATTATCTTCATTATTATTGTTTTGTGAATTTTTCCCATGTTTTAATAGTTATTCTGCTATTTGGGGCGGAGACAAATCCAAGAAATCAAAGATCAGAAAATTCGGTCCAGCCGTTCTTGAGTGTAATGGACTTGTGACTTGTGCACTATAATATCTCCTGCGTAGATATTATAGTGCACAACTGTGTGCGCAAACACAGGTGCACTCTCTGTTCCTTTACTCTCATTGTCCGATGGGACGGTAATCCGACACGACCGGGGAGAGTTCAGGCGCAGGACCAACGGCTTTACGTGCTTTCCGAGGCACGGGGGTATTAAACCGCCAACTTCCAAACTTCGGACTGTAATAAGAAATTCCTAATGGAAAACCCAATAACACTTTGTCCAACCCGGGAATCGAACCCAGGGCCCCACGCTCAGCAGTGGCGCTTGCAACCACGAGACCAACGGAGCAGTCTTTCAGTAATGGGCTAATGGTGTAACTAACCCAACTTTGTTTTAGGTATTTATATAGATACTTGAATCGTAATTTCAGCAAAAGCGCTCCGAATTTTAACGTTGTAATCCTAGCGTGATGGTTCTATAGGAAATTAGGTCAATTTAGGTCAGACCTATTTAATTGCAGATGACACACCCCATAACAACATTAATTAACAACACAGCAGCTGTGACAACATCTGACAAGACATTGTTTATGACAACATAACAAAATGTTAGTTACAAAGTCACTGGGTCATCTTTGTTTTAGATGACGCTTAATTTCGAAAGATAGTTTTGCTTGCTTTTTACCCAACTGCAGCAAATCTAAAAGGAGGTTTACGATTTTAGCAAGCTATGTATGACTGTCCTTCATATCTCCTAAATTACTCGTAATACATATTAAAAAAAAATGTGTTTGATTCAGCATTAATCTTTGGCTCTCTGTTAAATTTTTCACCTTTACGGCTGAACGAATTTCGATGAAATTTGGCACACAGAGAGACCACGGTATTGCACTTTTTAGGCTTCCGTACCTCAAAAGGAAAAACGGAACCTTTATAAGACAACTTCGTTGTCCGTCTGTGAAGACCCTTTTTCTCAGGAACGCGTGGAGTTATCATATCAAATACTCAGGGGTTGCAATCCCTTTAAGCAGTAAAAAAATCAAACTTCTAAGTCAACACAATCAAAAGAAACGGGCGTTTATGTTTCGCTTATGCCGCATATTTTGACACTCGCAAGGGAATCAAAACCTATAGGGTACCTACTTCCCGTTGACCTAGAATCATGAAATTTGGCAAGAAGCAATTTCATGACGCACAATTATAGGAAATAATCCGAAAACCGTAAAATAACCGGAACCCTCGGTGCGCGGGTCCGACTCGCACTTGACCGGTTTTTTTAGAATACAGCTGATTTTTTTTTAAATAACCGACGTAAAATCCAACGCATGGGGTTCCACAGTCGTGTACTGAATCCATAGTAACAGGTTGTGAGACGATATTAAAGAAGGACCATAGTATCCTCTCAGTGCGACACAAAAGGTTATAATGGACATGACCAAAAACTCTATTACGTTATCAATGCCCTCAAAACCTAAATAACCAACCAAACGCTTTATATAAAGTCACGTGCATATAGAAAACTGACATAACAATCTACTCAACCGCTCCAAAAAATATAAAAGCTCGTAAAAGGAGAATTTTATATAAAACCGATGTCATACAACAATTTACGAGATTGGCTGCCAAGACAGGATATTCCCAAAAGAGGATAAAACAAAAATGACGTTTTTATTAATGGCTATTTACGACAAAACAATCGTGACTCGGATTAAAATGTTCGCTTTCTTATTCATGTTCGGAATATTGAGATTCGGAGATCCGGATTGACTGTGTGGTAACTGTTAGGTACTTAGATTTTTATTATAGTAATTGAGTGAACAGAATTTAAATAACTTCGTACTGTAGAGCTTCTTTTGTTTTTGCCAAAAACATAAGAAGGATTAGGAATGAGAACAACATAATATCTATATTTGAATTAAGAATCTCAGATAATTATTAAGTTTTCGAACAATCACCTCGATGTCAAACAATACTAAGTTCAAATTCCATTGCAACCAAAATTTATTTAGGGTATTTTTATTAAAAACGGTCATTTAAAACTCAACTTCAGAATAGACATTTCCGAAATGTCTTATTTAAAAAAAAAAAAACTGGAAATATCTGTTTCTATGGAAAATTTAAAATCGGTCTAATTTGGCTGTAATAATATTTTTCTAAAATGTTCTCTACTAACTTTTTAGACCTTTATATCCTGCTTATACGTATGAAGTTTAATTAAATTCGGTTCATTCATTTCGAAAAATTAGGGCTTGAAAGTTTGTATGAAATGCCGTACGGCATAAACGCTCTTAATATAGGTACAGAAAGCGTCACTATGTCCTAACCCCTCAAGTTTTAAAATGTTACACTGCTACAACATTGAATTCCTTACGAATAATCTAAAGAATACTTCAAAAAGAGTCCATTGTGTTGACTCGGATTCGAACCATCGCATCACCGAACGTCGTCATACTCATACCGGCAGTTTGACGAACTAGCCAGCGAGCCCATACGAATTGCGATGAAATTGTTATCTACTATCGGCTGAGTCATTATATCTTTAGGTCCCTGTCTAATCGAAAGATGTTATAATTTGAGGGTATCCATTAATTTTACTTACTTACGTTGTCTTTATAAAATTAATCCATACCTTCAAGTTAGAACTTTGTATACGTTCACTTAAAACGGCGAAGAGTAAACGACTACTATTTATCAATTATTTTTTTAAATGATTTCTGATTTTATGAGAACTAAAATAGTTGTTCTGTTTGTTGTAAAATAAGATCATAGTTTTGTTAAATAATAGCAATAATAAATATTAATAAATGATTAATAAAGTATTTTACTTTTCTTGATTTTTTAATTCTTTATAAATAATTACTACTTAAAACAAAATAGAAAAATATATCAAAATAATATAATGAACAAAAAGCACATTTCGTGCCTATATAGGATTTGAACTTCCAATCTTATGCACGGAAAGCGGTCTTGAAACCTCCAGTCTATTTAGACGATGAATAAGTTGTCGTAAATGTTAACCCTATTATTGTTGCTTGTCGTCGAAAAAGTATTGTTTTATTGAAAAAAACAATAATAAAAACAGAATTTAAAAAAAAAAAAACTTACTTAAACTTATTTATTCACTAAAACAATACATTATTTAAAATAAAATGTTTTTGTAAAATACAAAAACCAACTTGGGCCTATCACGGATTTGAACGCACATGTCTTTTGGTGGGGTAACTACTTAATGCAGCTGTGTGTACAACAGAACTATTTTTGCCAAATCTATTAAACGCAACTCTCGGAAATCGTTATGCCCACCCTTTTTCTCTCTAGAAGCATAGCCTTTCAGGAAATTGTAAGTAAATGAAAAATCAAAGCTTTGGTTGGTTTGATTTTATCTTTTAGGAAAAGAAGTACGTTAAAGGTATTTTTATTAACCTTTGATATGATCGGTATCATTATTATTTTTAATATAAAGGTTTTCTTATTTAGGAGTTCTCAATGAGTTGTAGGTATCTTTTGGATATCGCTTTCTTTGTGGGCGAGGGAGAGAGAAAATGTATCTTTTGGACACCACTTTCTTTTAGGAACAACTCTATTGCTTGCTGCCTGCACCATTTCCTCCATAAAGAAACATTTTAAACATTGTTCAATAAAATTGAATTTATTAATTAATTTAATATTATAAGGTAGCCCGCGAAATTCAAATTTACTTACGTTCTTTGCAATTTGCTGGTCAGTATTAATATTAAGCTGTACATTGATTAAAATATGATTCGCGACCGTAACAAATATGTATTTACAGAATTATAATCATTAGATTCAGTAATACCTAGGTCTAAAGATAAACCTTGTTTTGTATATAAGGCCGTCAGGGTTCATAAAATTTTCAAGGAAAAACATTTACAAAATATATTCCTGCACCCACACTAGGATCAATGACTTTACGACCAAGGGAAACGAAGGGTGCTCCCACGCGACAGCGTTTGAAAACGTGTGCCGCACTTACTAAGGGACTGTTATTAACACAAGGGTGTAAATCGTAAGGGTAGTCATACTTCCCGCACATGTTCACAATGAAAAGAAAAAGTAAAAGAAAATCTTGGTAGTGTTGGTATTTTACGCATACTAGGCTGTGTGTTAGTGATTGGCTCATGGCTAAGTAATAACAGCCACACCGGTCGATCGAACCGGTTAAGCTACACTTGCCTAAGTCTCTCTGTGGATGGGCGACCATCTTTACATACCGAGACCACTTCGTGCCTCGGAAAGCACGTTAAGCCGTTGGTCCCAGCTGTCATTCATGGATCTTTGACAGTCGTTATGGGTCGTCAGAAGTCCGAAAGTCTGACAACTAGTGTTAACAAGGGGTATCACACTACCCAGTAACAGGGTTGTGGAGGTCAGATAGGCAGTCGCTCCATAGAAAATACAGATGATGATATTAATGATATTTTGCAGAAAAAACAAAATGAGGCTATTTTATAAGTCTTCTGCACCAGAGAGCTAAATTTTTAACTTTTTAAATTACATAAATTAATTATTCAGAAAAAAATATATGTCAAAATTAATGGATGAAGTTGAAATGATTTTCTAATATTTCATCCAGGATTTTATGAAGTAAATCTCAATTTGTTAAAAATAATGGACACTATGCATGTAGCAGCACTTTTCAGAGCCACCACAAAAGCTTTTAACGCCGTCACACTACTCACTGAAAAAATATTTTACTGAAGTAAAATCACTCATAACTCATACATTTTTTGGCAAGCAATAATATAAGCTTCATAATGATAGGAGTCAGGTCTTTATACATTAGGGGGATTATTTATAAACATTACTTAAAGTTAAGTATTGATTAAAGTCTGGTTAACCATACATTTTTTCTCTTAACTTTAAGCGACTTTTTTAAGAAAACCCTCAAGTTCTCTGAACGTTTCCGTTATGAATATTAGGAACACCCAACAAGTTGTTGGAATCAATACAATTCGGAATTTCAGGCTTGACAAAGACGAGGATGAATTGATAGATTGAACTTGTGTAAAGACTGACGGAAGGTAAAGCCTACACGTTAGATAGTGGGACAAGGAAAATGGTGATTATAATTATGTTTCTACCTTGTAATTGAAAGCATCACGTGAATTTGAGCAACCTGTAGACATTCTTTTTAGCATGTCGATGGCAATCTAGATAGGGTTAGCCCAGAATTAGGCTACTTTCGCGCCTTCTATACCATCTATCAGTTCTTTTCGTTATTATTCGTTCATTATAGCGGTATGTGGAAAACCTCAAACGGAGAAAATATTCCAATCTTATTGGGGGTTATAGGTTCGAGCCGTTGGGGGTTGAAACACTAGGGTCATCGGGTCCGAGTGCCCCATTAGTTTGAGACACCAAGCAGTTGGTCGACTGATCGCCATTCAACGTGGCAATGCTGTCAGCCATAAGGGCACTTTTTCTGTTGACGGCGATACGGACGAATTTTTGAATATGATTCGTTTGCCCCTTTTTTATATACATATCCATATTATTATTTTAAGTCTGTTAGCTTATAAAGCGGTATGTAATTATAAACCAACTACATAAGTAAGCTGAAAATAGTAATGAAACGAACTATCTACCACTACGGATTACTCTTGAACCAGTAGGTAAAGCAAACAGAAGATAACAAAAAAATGTGCTTGTTCACATATACTGAATATGTGAATCACCGTTATCAGTGCACACTGATAATAAGTGTTTGACCCCGTTGTATGTAAATAGACCCAGATTAGCAAGAGAGACTTACGGTGACGTAAGATGGTAATTTTGGTTTACGAGATCATTTTGCGATTTCTCAATTTGTTTTGAATTTCTTGCACGATCACAACGTGTGCTAATTTGATTTTTGTGTGTCAAAAAATAGATATTTTTCAGAGTTGCTATGAGAAATAAGAGAAGAGAAGAAATTTTGAATTTTTCAAACAAAAATCTAATCTTTCTCATTCTTCTTTCTCCTACTTATTAGTAAGTCAATTGTGTTTAGAAGAGATTCATCACTCTCCTGGGCAGGAGAGTGATGAATCTATCTCCTCATATACCCTGGGTATATGAGGGCTCATATACCCAGTGTCACCCAAACTCAATGTTGGAATTCACCCTGATTTTTTTCGGATAGGAAATCATCAAATGACCTCTGGGTGGAGCGGAAGGGAGTGTCAGACTCTTACTGACTAAAACCCACCCATGTTCCTTCCTTAGCCCTTTATGTTCCGGGCCAGCGGTAACCCTTTCGGACAATCCCGCTGACCCGGCAGGCTTCGGCCCTATGGGCCCCTCCTCGATGCTGACATCTCTTTGAGTCGCGCGTGGTCCTGATCGGACGGTGAGCTACCCAATACACCCTGATGACAATGAAGATAAAGACTTTTCCAAACGTGTCGTCATTACAGATCGCATACTTAGCTACCACGTGGGTTGGTGACTATCATGATATTTTTTACGATTCCATTGTGAGAGCTCGTGACGACAACCAGCGCGTGACGGTAAGGAGATCCAGGTAAACAGTTTTGTTATGTGCACATGAGATACTTATATCTTCCAGTTAGGACCGCAGGACATGGTTGTTATAAACAATTTTTGGACGCAAAAATTTAAAGCACACATGCTGGGCGCTTTTTTTTATCTTTCTGATTATAATTCCCTAGTTGCATCTACATAGTAAGGTTTCTGAAATAACCTATGATCTGGTAAAAGTCGCAGGAAAAGACTGGATGCGGAGAGAACTGGTTATTGTGGCAATCTTGGAGAAGGTTTATAGTAGACGTCTTCGGCTGAAATGACGATGATACTTAGTCTATCTTAGATACAGATTACTCAGTAATCTAGCTAGGAGAGCAGCGATTCACCCAACAATTCGTTGTACCTACACCATGCATACTTTCTAGGTCCCTCGTGTATGTACATACAAAACCTTTATGTGCCTTAATACATTTATTATTATATTATTACATAAAGAGAGCGATATGTCGATATGCAATATCGTACAGCTTGTATCCTCATTAGCAGTTACATAACTATTTACAACAAATCGAATAATTTATTATAAATTATTACCGCACGGAATTGTTTAAGGAAAACTAACAGTAGGTACTATGTTATAAAATATATGACATACACATCGTGTGCCATTAGTACATAAAGAGACGAAAATACGTCGGTAATAATGAATTTTAAGTGCCCACGTGGAGGAAGCACGTAACATAAACAAAAGAAAAACTTGTCTGGAAAAGTGTTGGCTAATGGCCTATATACACGATTCGAGTTTCTTGACTACTGCATGCAATATATAATAGAAGCTAAATGACTGGTATCTTCGAACGACTGTTTATATTTAGACGAAGATTAGATACAAAAATAAACAAAACAGCTATAAAATAATGTTAATATTTAACAGCTTAAAATTCGCAAACACCTAAAAAATCACGATATGTGACTTAGGATGTGGCTAGACGTGGTGATGGCAGGTGAACCAGAGCCATAACGGAGAGGTTGCCGAAAAAAAGGTCGAAAAAGGAGCGTTGGCAGACCAACAGTCACGTGTGTGAACGACCTTCAGAAGATTGCGGAGAACACCTGGATGAGACTCGCACAGACCAGAGAAGCATGGCACAAAATAGAGGATATACTTTGCAGTGGGTGGAACAAGACTGCCAGTGATGATCATGATTATGATGTGACTTAGATGTCTGGGTATGTGTAAAGTGGCCGTAGCATCCCAGTGCTGATTTGCTGGATTCGTTATCTACGTATTATTCTTGTATTTTATAGTCATTTCCTAGCTATTTATCCCGTATGTTGCACCTGCCATGTTTTGTCTCTGCATCACCCTTAAAGGTTGACTGGTAGAAAATGCCTCAGGCATTAAGTCCGCCTTTGTACAGTATTTCTTTTACTTGTGCATAAGTTATAATAAATAAATAAAGTTTGAACACATATTTTGCACTCTGCCATTCCGTCAGGTAGTCTTCAATCAAATATTCAACTGTTTGTCGTTAATTCTATAGCCGGTTTATGTATTAATCACTTCGAACATTTACATTGAGTCAGTAACGGCCTTGTGAGTAGTTGGATTCCGTGGATTTTTTGCCGGTTCTTCTCTGTAGGAAATGACCAATTGGAATCGTGCACCTAGCTTCTGACGTTTCATAATGTGCCCATAGGAAATGAAATAAGATATTTGATTTTAATTAAAATCAAAATATCATATTTCAAAATGTCTTAAAAAACTTATTTTCATCCTCTGTGTCTACTCTACTACCCGTCTGTGAATTTTGGCCTGGCAAATTAAATTAATCCAATCCAGTTGATGTCATCGGTATGTTGCATAGCAGATTCAATTAGGTACTAAAAGCTTCCGTATCCGTACAAACTTATATAAATAAGTAAAGTTTTTTTTAGCCTATACTGTCCCACTGCTGGGCAAAGGCCTCCCCCAAGCCATTCCAGGAACTATTTTCCCGCGCCACCTCAAACCAGCCCTCGCGGTACGCGTCCAGGTCATCTCGCCACCGCTTTCTGGGTCGACCTCGGCGGCGCCATCCATCTTCAGGCACCCATTGTGTGGAAACTTTTGCCCAGCGTTCATCCTGCATGCGGCTGATGTGACCCGCCCAATCCCACTTGAGCCTGGCAGCCTTCTTGCCTATGTCTATTATACCCGTTTTGGAACGCAGCAGTAAAGTAAGTAAAGTTAGCTTAGTTATGTATTTATTATTTACTTTACACGTGTATCTACAGCGACTACTAAGCGTAAGCTAAGTCAGGCAAAGTGTTATTGGGTTTTCCTATTAGGAATTTCTCGGCAACAGCCCGGAGTTTGGAAGTTGGTGGTGTGATACCCCCGTGCCTCGGTCGTGTCGGATTGTCCTCGAGAGTCATGAGAGTGAGAGAAGAGTGAGTGCACCTGTGTCTCATAATACCTCCCGCCCCGTAGGCTAGTCTCCTATGAGTTAAGCCACCATGGCTAAACGAAATATGGTCTAGATGACTAATAAATATTACAGGTAAAATTGCTTTCAGAATCTATAAAAAGGATCATGCATTTATTAATACAAAAGGTGACGTCTGATACGAAAACACCATAAATTTAGTCCTTAACAACAGGGATTTACTTTCAGAGGAAGACCCGGATAGTTAAACCCAATTTGGAATCCCCTTTGATAAGCTTAAATCTTAATAATAGCTCCGAGAAACAATGGTCGTAGTTGAACACATAAATCATGTAATTCACCATTTGTTTACAGGATGTAGATTTTGGCCCTGACACGCTTATACTATGTGATTGTACACCTCTGAGCTTGGTATTAATAGATCCTTTGACGAGCTTTTAAAGTTAGCCGGAGTTATTTGTAATAACCTTGTCGTTGAGCTTCACGAAAGCCTATAGATTTTTTTTTCATATTCAATTGATTTTTTGACATAATATGATAAATGATTTTATTTTTGTAAGTAGGTTTGTAAAAACACTTTTAAACGTCAATCATGTTTTTTTCAAACTAGATTTTAAAGTCGGCGTTTATCTGACTACTCTGAGAAGAAAGGCCGAAACCAAATCAGAGGTCACAGTCTCTTTTAAAGTCCAGACATAATCTTGGTCAGGTTAACCATGTAGATCGATGTCGGAGATGGTCTTTTGGGGAAAAAACAGTCAGTGCACGCGTTTGTCAGAAATCGTGCAGCTCAACTCAAGACTTAAGGAGCTCAACGATTCGACGAACAATACTTAGCTTGTAAAATAAGGACCTTACTTGCAAAATTTGCTCATTAGCAAGCTTGATCATGTGCTTCTTTTTTTCGGTTCCGTATGTATACAAAGGGTGCAAACCTTTCATTGGATCCTATTACCAAGCTTCAGTCTGTCTATCACAGGGTTGTATCTTGTTAACCGTAATATTGACCTAGCCAAATATATTGTTTTACTACTAGGTGGCCAAGAATAAAAAAGTCAAAATATAAAACATATTAAAAAAAAATGTTGTGTTGCAGAACTTGGCTGGAATTTTCAAATTCAGTTTTCTTCGACGTATAGTTTTAACAACATAAATAATAATAGTAATAAGTTTCTATATAACACAAATGACTGCACCGATCGCGATCCCATTATCATGATACAATCCCACCTCCTAGAATGGCACCCATGGGAAATTACTATATAGATTGGTAGCCACGCCATCACTGCACGGGACGATAATAATATCGATCACGCGAAATTAATTATTTATACATTCGATACGGTTATACCAGTAATCCTTCAATTTAGTCAAGGTAACTGCATTTATATAAATGTTTTTTGAATGTCACTTGTTTTGACGTAGTTTAAACTTGTATTTTCAGTAGTAATGTCTTCTTAATAAAGCTCCAATTCAATCGTAGCCTCATATTCGGGAAATCCCATAGGCTTGAAAGGTGAATATCAAGTTTCTTCATATTCTGACAATGTTTTTTGCTACTCTATTATGATATCTTGAACTTATTGTATGTATGTTTAAATTCAAAACATTTTTTTTCACATAAACTGAGCACTTATGAAACGAAAGAAGCGGTGCACGGTTCCAATTGGTCATTTCCTATGGAGAAGAGCCGACAAGAAATTCCACGGTTACTCTTTTAAAAATAATTGATTTTACATTTTCAAATAACAGTGCTAATAGGTATGGGAGGACAGTGTACAGTAGGCTTGTCAACAAGTACTAAGAATCTAACAAAAAAGAACCTAATGTGAATATTCATAATATCAAAGAGTGTCCCTGCCCACCAAGTGAATGAACTGCAATTTTTCCTGCTTATACAAATACACCCCTAGCCAGCCATATTGATCCGATCGCCCTACGGTTCCTTTAACTTAGGGTAGTCAGTAACTACACCCGTCTCTGTCTGTACGATAATGCCGTCTCTTTTGCACCCTGCGCTTTTAGTTTGTAATGTTTGAGAAACAAAATACTAACTTACTAAGTTGGTTCTGGTAGGTAGGTAAGTTTGTGAATCGGTTTAAAAGAGTTTGTAGTACCTTGTTGAGAATTTTGTGCTCGAATAGAAGAAAAGAAAAGTAAAACCAACTTTAAAACTTCAATATTTTAGGTCCAAATTTGCAGAGTCCAAATAAGATTGCAAGCGTCATATTGCTATTGTTGTTTAATTATAACACAGACGCTCCAATTAAATTAACCTTGCAAATTAGGAGTACACACCTAACTAACTCGTCTTTTAGACCAATTAAAATAAGCCAAGTGGTGTCAAAACGGGTGGATTACCTTTCAGATGTACAAATTAACAAATCCTTTTCGGACCAATTAAGGAAATTAATCTAATAGCTTTAGGCAATCAAACGATTTAGGACGCCGAATAAGGAAGGTAGTTCGAGTTAGTATCCTGATTGAATTAATCATATTACCTACTGCACATACCGTAATGTTATATATTATCCTGTATTTAACGATTACCATAAAAAATATAAAACTCGTATTCCTGTTAGTATGTACAGTGATATTCATTAATACTTTGATTCAGCAAAACTGAAAATTGAATCCAAAAGATTAAGACATAAAACTAAATTTATCGATTTTTTTTAATTTCTAGCAACATAGCTAATTTCTAACTACGAAGTGAGTAGTTAGTTCATATGGTTCTTAATAATACCGATTACGACAAGCTGAAAGTACTGAAATTAGACATATAACTACATAATAGTATCACTATTTTAACAGATGTAACAACAAATGCCAACTGATCTATAAATATTAACTTATTTCACTTTATCGCACTGAAAAACGGTAGCATTGTAAAGCAAAGCACTTAACACAATATAGAAACAAAAGAAGAATATCAAAATTCAAATCTACCACAATAAAAGGTATCAAACGATTCCAGACAACCGTTTTGGTACCAAACTTCATAAGTAAACTACGATACGACAGGATTATATCCTCAGTAACATTTGTTGACTGCCAACCAAAGGTCGAGGGTCGAAAGGATCCCATCGAACTCTCGAAATGGTTAGAACCATTCCTAACACAAATATTGACACATTCGCAGCTGGGTTTAAAAGTACACTTCACTTTGGAGAAGACCTTTAAACAGATAAGGTGAGTAAGTAGGTGAGTAAACGAAATAATGCTTTTAGCGTTGACCTTTGACTGATAGGTTTTGCACAATAACTTAAAGATGTAATTTATGTTTATGTCCCAAAATTTAAAAGACTGCATTTTAAAAACAATTATATCTTATACTGTACTGTCACTACAGTGGGTCCAAGGATAGTTCCTTGTAGCACACCAAGCCTCGTAGTTCTAATAATACTTTACTGTTTGTAATTTAGAGACTTTGAGTATTAGACCTAGGTGAAGGGAATCAATTGATTAATTGATAGTATGGAATTAATTACTACTGTAAAACCTAATTATAACGTCAGTAATATTATCCTGATGTTAACAGGAAGATACAACAAGTTCAGCTGTTATGATTGAGGTTGCCTTTTGTTTTGTATTGTATACCATGATATTATTCACAGCATTGTTTCATTACGGTAGATATTGTTTCATACTGTTAATAACAATAAGTTTACTTTAAACATCACGTACCTATTTATTTAATAGTTAAAGCACAAAAATTAACAGAGGCAGACTTTGTGCCATAGGAATTTTCCATCAGTCAACCTTTTGGCAACGCAGATACAAAAGTGGTAGGTGCAATTATGAAAGATTGAGAAATAAATTTCAACTATCAATTAATTAAGAAATCATTCAATTCTAGAAATCAAA
Organism: Oligia fasciuncula; assembly: GCA_963082905.1. Taxonomy (NCBI): domain Eukaryota; kingdom Metazoa; phylum Arthropoda; class Insecta; order Lepidoptera; family Noctuidae; genus Oligia; species Oligia fasciuncula. The sequence continues at coordinate 4,247,706 of OY720395.1, read as the reverse complement.
CTAGTATTACAACTGGTAGAAAATGTAGTAGTACCTGTGAATGCGATGCGGTGGAAGAGGGAAAAGAATGTGGTTTAGGAAGTAACACATAGGCACATCTATTTACGATTACGTGCGAGTATTCTCAGCTTCCGCGTGATCATGAACGGCTTGTATATGATTGGTTTAAGTACAGGTTTATAGCCAGTTGATGGTGTCACAGATAAGTGGAGCATTGTCAATTTTTATGTAAGGTAGGTACCTAAAATTGAACAAATTTTCTTTTATGTTTGAAACTAATAATCTTGTTTTTTTAAACTAACACTGCCCTTGTTAATTTTATGTATCATCATCATCATCATTTCAGCCAAAAGACGTCCACTGCTGGACATTTATGTATGTATACTAAAAATTATGGATTACTGTATCTGAATTAGCAAAGAAATAGCGTAATGATCCTAATGTTCGTACTGTTGGGACACAGGCCTCCTCTTTTCGAAAGGGAGTGGGCTGTAATCTACCACAGTGCGTGTTGGTAGATGGCACATGTCTTCCATTTTTTGATACTAAGACATGCCGGTTTCCTCACGATGTTTTACTTCACCGTTTTGAGAGCAGTGGTAATGAAATTATTAACACAAAGTAAGGGGCCTGCCTGGGTTCGGACCCACCAAATATAACTCGTAAGTTGGAGTCGTTACCACTGCTTTGAATTAAAGAAAAATTAGATTGTGGACTAGATATAATTAGGATAAGGATTCGTTTTATATTTAGGAAAGGGTCATGGTCATCCGAGCAATAAAGAATCTGAACAGAACAAGAAATGTTAAAAACAAAGCTATAGACAGACAAAATACCTACATAGCGAGACTAACAAGTTATCGGAGTTACGTAATATCACCAAATTCCAACTTTTTATAATTGCCACGAAATGCTAGATCACAGTCAAATAAAACATAAAATATTATGTACTAGTTACCTACATCTACCATTTAATTGTTGTTATTCATATAAACGAACGTTAGTTACCACATCGCGGTCACAGAAACGTTACTTTCATTTTATACAGATATAAATTATAACGAAAATAAAAAGTTAGTAGTAGGTAGGTACCGCAGTTTGTTTCTTGTGAAATAACACCTTTTGCTAATCATGATTATGATTGTAGAAAACATAAAAGTTTCTGTTCCTTCATCATGATTCATCATCATCTGCCTTGCCTTTTCCCAACTATGTTGGGGTCGGCTTCCAAACTAACCGAATGCAGCTGAATACCAGTACTTTACATGGAGCGACTGCCTATCTGACCTCCACAACCCAGTTACTGGGTAATACGATACCCCTTGGTAAGACTGGTTGTCAGATTTTCGGGCTCCTGACGACCCGTAACGACTGCCAAAGATCCACGAATGACAGTCGGGACCAACGGCTTAATGTACTTTCTGAGGCACGGAGAGGTCTTAGAATATAAAGATGGTCATCCACGGACCAACCGCGGCAAGCGTAGCTTAACCTGATCGATCGACCCGTGCGGCTGTTATTACTTAGCCACAAACCCCAAAGACTCCGGGCTGCTACTGAAAAATTCCATATGGAAGAACACGATATCAATTTGACCAACCCGGAAATCAAACCCAGGACCTCAGCTCAGCACTAGACCTAAGAGGCAGTCGATTGCACAACTATGTACATGCAGCTGTTATTAGACTTATTACACAAAAGTAACCTTTAATAACATTATTTGTAAAGTCCTTTTACCTGTAAAAGGTCGCTGAAGTCGCGTTCTATGTCCGGTTTAATCTTCAAAGTCACACTATTCATTCAAATATCAGCCATTGACTTAATTGGATTAAAGACTTAACATAACGAGATTACGCCACGTTTTATATGACGTAACAAACAGAATCATAGACTAGTTTTTTTTTTATTCGCCATTTGAATTTTGTTATGACACATCACATCACGCTAAATATGAGAACATGTTCTAACTGATAATGAAAATTAGTTGACATTTAAATAAAATACTGTTCTTTGGATTAGTTTGACCCTGAACTCTTTCAGATAAAAGATTATTACAACACAGTAACATAATAGTAGCTTATCATATTCCAACTGCTGGGATACAGGCTTCCTCTCTGTGAGAAGGAGTGGGCCGTAATCAAAAGGCCCAGTGCGGGATGGTTTTAGTACAGTGGGCAAATAAAACTACTACGGTTGATTAAATTCAAGCCGTAATGATCTAACGGCGCAGGATAGCATTTACCAGCAGTGATAGTTAGTGGTTCAGCAGCTTCAATATCATCAGGATTGTGCTAAAATTTAGCAGTGCATCGTGGACGTCGTGTCATCAGAAGACACCCGCCACGCAACGACGCTCTGCCAGACCATGTCCAGTCGATGTCATTCGTATTCGACCTTTTCGGTGATTCAAGCAACTTCGTAACAAAACTAGACGGCGCCACTTGCTGCGTCCTCATATCTGATAAGATGAAATTGAAAGTATATTAATAGCTTCAAAAGGTTCAGGTGCACCTGCTAACTTTCCGTTTGACTAAACAGGTTTTATGAAACAAGAAGAATAAACTACGAAACTACAAGTTGTATTATTAAATCGAATAACCTATAATTTAAGACAGATGGACGGGTAGACATCACATCGTAAGCTGACGATGTTTTCACCTTTACAGCGTATCATTAGATTATGTCAGTTGGGGTCGGAGCAAGAAACAATTTTATTTATGCGCCAAAGTCCATTGCTACTCGTATTGTGAGCCATGATGTTAGAAATAGGAATTTATGAAAGTTGACCATGCAACATGCAAATTACAATGAAATTATGTTAATCAAAAAAGTTTTAGTCTTCGATCGGGTTTTTTTTAGTTTACGCAATATTGTCAAATTGCTAGCATTGCTTAGTTTGGTAAAAATGATGTGAAATCTCGTTGGTAAAAGAAAAGCGGACAGGCAACCACATCAAGTGTAGGGATAACATTTAAAATGTGATGTCATTGATTCTTAGTTCGGGCTCGGAACTAAACTTATGTCCGTAAAAAACACGGTTCATCAAACGCCCGTAACTTCGGCCAAAACTACGGAATTCGCGATTAGGGAGTAGACCTAGAGTAACATTTTTAGGAGACTTTCTTTAAATTTTAAGAGTAAAAATTTTCTAACTACATTCACAGATTTTCGAAAAATGTTACGGTCAGCTAGAAAATCTGTTACTAGCCGAATGGAAAAGTATAAGACGAGGATAAATATCTTATAAATAACAATTTCGGTGATGTAATTGATCGTGTCGCAAATGGTCATACCATTGATACTCAAGTAGCTGTACTGTTTTGTTCCGATAAAAAATTTAGGGAAATAAAGAATGAAAGACTGGGTTTGGGGGACTGTCTTAGGTAATTTTGACGTTCGAAAAGTGCTTATTCTCAGCCTAATTTGAATAACAGACTTTTGATTTTGAGTTTGAATATCACGATGGTCGGTGTTGAGTCCAGTTTTAATCGGAACGAGGATTAAATAATTAATAAACTAATTAATAAATCAATTAATTCATTAATTACCTTTGGTTTGGTTGAATTTAATGCAAAAGATTTTTTAATTAAGTATTGCATTATTTTTTTTTTGTTTTCCTTTGACACTGAATTTTTGCAATCTTTCCTTACATCGCCTGTAGCATAAGCACGATAGTGGGGGTCTTTGGTCCTCAGTTTCCTATATTGCAAGAGAATGTCTACAGGTATCAGTTTCAAATCTCCCATCGCAGGGTTTCCAACAGTCGGTAATTACATTACTTAACTCCTTTCTTCCCATTGACAGTGACTGATGTTTTGCATATTATTTATCTTTACGAGGATTTTGAATGTAACATCAGTAGTTATTATGTAGTAGAACAGTTGAAAGTTCTTTAAGATCCAGAAAAACAAATGAAAATCAGATGATGAAAATTCAGCACATGGAATAATCCCGGAAGAAGCATTAGAAAATAAATAAAATTGTTATCATGTAAGTTAGAGCAAAGGTTTTCATGTTTAAATATCATTTTTTTTCATGATGAAAGATAATAATCTAATTCAGAAGGATATGAAGACGATTTGGGCAGAAATTTGTATAATTTGAATATATTTTTGCTAATCTGTTGGCAGTGGAATATTAACTAAATAATTAACCAAAGCCAGACAAAACTTTACCTAATAAAGTAAACTTCGCTTCATAAAGTCAAAGTGATCAAGTAAATGTGGATAATTCCATCGAAGGTTAACCAGTTCGTTATATTAACGCTTTAAATAGATTCGTCGCGTTTTTATACTGTCTTATGTTTTGCGGGAAAGTGAAAATAGTTTCGGAATGAGTCCTACACAGTCTAATAAAGACGCTTATTTGCATGTATGTAATTAGGTAATTATATACCGTTTATGAGTCTTACATTATTCATGGCTATATTGTCAATGTTTTATAAAATATTTCACAAGCTCGACAAACTAGGGTAAAAGTAAAAAGTAACATGACGCTGATATTCTAATATTCCAGATTTAAAATATGCAGCCTCAGTTTAGAATGTCACGCACTAGAAAAAAAAAATGAATTGTAATTTCAAAACTAAACCAAATTTTGTACACATTTTTTACGCAAAAAAGTTTCGCAAGTCAAAAAAATATGGCAAGTCTATAAAAGTAAAAATGTTACTTAATACTAGTTCTTCAAAGAATAATAAAGCTATGAATAAACACATTTATCACACCCGATTAGCACTAAACAACGATTTGTTGTCTTTTGCAGTAACGTGCGGAAACTAGCAAATAACACGCATTGTTCTTTTTGGCAAATTTTATAGCACCAATCAGTTATGATTGATTGCATTTCCGTTGGAACCTGCAATTAGCTGGGTTATACAGTTCTCAGTAATTGATAGTTTGATAATACAGAATCAGCATGTACCTATCTGTTAATGAGAATCTACGTAGTCGTTTATCTTAGCTGCAACTACATGGTTGAGTATCTTCGAGTTTATGACTTGCAACGCCTAGATAATGTATGGCTTTACGCCCTTGACAAGTAGAAATCTTATTTCCATGCGTAGTTTTATTTAGCGTAAATAAGTTCTAAACTGGGTAAGTATTAATTAGCGTTGTATGATATTTTGGAACTGGCTTTAGCCGCAACGGTCTCACGCAATTATGCAAAAAAAAAATTTGTTAGATTTTGGCTCAAGCTAATTTTATTATATCTAAACCTCAAATATCAAATAGTATCACTTTCACAGAATAGTGTCAAATGATGATGGTGTTTTAGTCCTGTAGGCTGCAGTTATCACGCCGCGTAGGCGGCTCGGTCATGCGCAGAGCAACCCCACCGGAGGTTGCAGCGATCCTTAACCTAACTAACAGCTGATCATTGATAAACAATGCTGCCAGCAAATTGGCGAAATTCCAAATGCAGACAAAAAAAATGACAATCAACAAACATACCTTAGATTGTGCTGAATCAGGCTGCATGTAGTAAAATAGGAAAAACATCCACACAGCTCCGATTAGGAACAGGATTTTGACGTTTCGTCGCATTTTGTTTTTTTTTTATAAACAATTCAAAAGAGGAACGTATCACTGGTTGGATCACACTCGATTTTTAAACGGGCACGTTCGTTTTATGCGTCGCGTTCGCGTTTGTTATTATTTGTCTTAACGGTTCGCGGCGCGCGCGGCCGCGCTCGGTGGTGCGGCGTGCGGACTGAACCCAGTTCACAGAATAATACAGATAGCTGCCGGTCATGCGCGTATCGGTCCTCGACACCGCGTACCAAAATAGAACTTGCACAGTTCGGCCGGCATCGACGTACTGTGCAGCGCGTACGGCGGTCCTCTCACTGCATTGTTCTCCTTGGTCAGTGTCTAGACGTATGCCGTGGTAACTGCCTGGCAACATGATAGGCCTAGTACGCCAAGGAACCGGTTCAGATGCGTGCGCAATCGGTTTTTATTATGAAAGTATGCAAGGGTCATGCAGATCCTTTCGAGAAACCTGGTGACTGAAAATGCTCATTGAACCATTACTTGATTCCTAGCATCTTCAAGCTTTTATTGCAGAACCTTTTCTTTGACATCTCGCTAAACTTTACAGTCTACACCTATCCTCCCCAGAAAAGGTTCAAAGTTTCAAATTTTGTGCCCGATATTGGCTCCCTTTCTTGATCTGTGGCTTATTAAGATTTTTGTCGTTTTGGTGAATGCTGTAATAATGTAGGTTCACTAATAAGGGCTTAAAATGTCATAATGATTAAATTGTCGTTTACCTCGCTAAGGACAAGGCCGTGAAATGAATACTTTTATTGCAACTATTACGATTTGTTTAGCTTTCTAGTTATTTTTATTGCTTGTACGGAGAGTTGGCAGATTTTCATTCTATCTGCGATTTTGCGAAGTGAAAACTTTTGGCTCGCGTCCACTTTTATCTGCAGAAAGTAAAGTTATTTGTAATCACACTGTTTATATTAATGTCGTAATTTCTCAATATATGCTGTGACCACAAACGGCGAAAGACTTATAACAGCTACAATCGTACTTTAATCACATCTTGTTTTGATACATCCTTATCATTAACAGCAGGGACTGTCCCAAATTGCAAAACTACTTGGTTCTTGCATATAGGTATCTCCTTTATCCTTTCTTACTCAAGCTATATTTATTAATAACCCATCATCACAGTCTGGCATCTCTTTTCAGTCATGGTCCTCACTTATCCTTTCCCTAATGCAAATACCAAGACCTACTACTGCGGCCTTCGTCTGTTCCAATGTTACTGAAGCTGAAAGATCAATAAAGTTTTGCCATTAAAATTACATATATCTTTCCTGACACCAAAACTTTATGTTGAATGAATCATTAATTGCTTATCTTTATCTGTATTACATTTGGACGAAGCACACTTTTGTTCTTAACAGTTGCTTTTCTTCGATTCAAATGTTGTCCTTAGACGTATCCATAAAATATGAAAGAAGAATTAACAGATGAAAAGATTTTTATTGATTATCTCTCGTCACTAGTTTTTGTCATGTTTCCGGAATTCTGGTTAGTGGTGTGTGACTTCAAGTTTTGTAGCACCGTGAACCAGAAGCATAATTATATCGATTTAAAACTGGTTACGGTCACATCAAAACATACTTCTTAAAAAACACTATAATTATGCAATTTGTACCTTAGTACAATATCGATGGCTATAAAACGTTTCCCGTCAGTTAACGTATCACTATACCAAACGCCGAAGTTATGGCTCTTGTGACTATTACACAAGGGTTAAAGAGGGCCATGCCCTCTAAACCACAGCGTGAAGCGTGGGTGACCCACTATCAAACTGACAGATTTATATTTATAACGTTCACTTGACAATGACACGTGACGTCATATAAATATGACAGGCCTAGAAATTATTAGGCCGGATACCTGCTTCCGATTGGATGGAATCAAAGATGGAAGGTCGATAGTCAGTGAGCGAAAGCAGATCTAAGATAGATGGGTGTATGGTGTAAAGAGTGACAAAGCGATAGTCGTTGAGAGAAAGAAGGTCTAAGATGGATGGAATGTGTGAAAGATAAAAAACCAAGAAAGGAAGTAAACAATGAAGAAACATCAGAAAGTAATAAGAGACAAATGCCAACTGCAAATTAATTGGAATAATATTAGAAGGATGGCTGTGATGGCCTGACCTGAAGATAAGCAGGTGGTTCTGACTCCTGCGAATCCTATCTTAAAGTCTCAATCCGCGTGTGAATGTGACAAATGTAGGTATCTATATCGCAAAATTTTGGAAAATATTAGTCATCATGTCCAGATACTGAACTAAGCCATTAGAAAAGAAAATCTAATACACGACGGACATAAAGCCGCTGTGCTTCTATAGATTATAAAATAATATAGAAAGCGATAAAATCACATCACAATAAAACTAGAACAACCCACATTGACTATAAAACGTTCAATAAAATATTTAAACGGTTGTTACGATGCTTCAATCTCTCTCTGATGACTGTGACATTGATTTTATGATTTTATTTATAGCACTGGCTTTTGAGTTAGAAAAACTCAAAGGATAGGATAGGATTCGCCTGACAATAGTGAGGAATAAATATTATAGGGACCAAAATACACAAGTATTTTTGGTCCTCAACTCCTAAACAACAGACAACGTGACCATAACGCAAAACTTCGGTAATAATACTGCAATGCTGATTTTCAGAAGGAAGTCAACAAAAAGTTTGTAACGCTCCGAAGGCAACATAACGCAGTAATTTTCTGACAGCGCCATCTAGTGGTAAAGCTAGCTAACACAACGTAACGTAACTTAGCTGCAGTTACATCAAGTTCCGTGCGCACTTGACAGATGACATTGTCATGTATTTGAAGGTTAAGTTTATGTACTTACTTAATTTGTTTTATTTAACAAAACGGAAATGAGAAATCGTTTTCTTAAAAAAAAACATTTTTCTCATTTAAATTTTTCGAGACTTGCGGAGAATTTTCATTAGTAAATATTTCTGAAATAAGAAAAATCTTTAACGTACCTACATAACATAAAATAAGTGAGAAAAGTGTAAGTAGTTATTTTTTGACGTGACAACGTCTTAAATTAGGTTGCGGCTGGGAGTCACTTATGAAAAAGTGTAACGCTCGGTAACGTTACGATGAGTCACCGAACGAGAGAGAGGCCCGCCGAATGCCTTGCGTCTCTCTCCCACTCAACTATGATCGGATGATCGGTCGTTGTCACGTAAAATCTTCGCCCGTAAAACCGACTTTACAGGCAACCATTTTTTATTTTTTATAGTAACTTTAGTTTTAGTTAACTCATTTACAAACACAACTTTCTTAAAACTCCATCTACAGCAAAAAGTGGAAGAAATGTATTTCCCAGGAATTTCAATGAAGAACGAAAAATAGAGAAGGAACATATGTGTATCCAGAACAGAATACCTTCATCACAAAGACCGATGCACCTGTTGTAATTAGTCGCCTCACCATAACGCGGAAATTATATTCCTCCTGTCACAGGGCGCGGATTTTCTTGCATAAGGTGATGAGCCATGTGGGCTTATGGTGGAAAACAGCTATGGTGCTATACCTGAAAAGTTTACTGGTTATTTTTAATGGCGTCAAAATGAGAGAGATACATTTTCATCGTTCAACCATCAACTGTTAAAATTAACAACTTATCTAGACAGAAAATAGTAATATTCTTAGGCTTCACAACAGTCCAGTGACAACAACAACTTTTTAATCTCCATAAAATGGCATTTCTATCGAAATAAAAAAATAAAAAAGAAAAAGCAAAGGCATAATTCCTACACTTTTTTCCCGCTTTTCCCCGTCCGAGCGTTCCTGTTATCCCGGCAGAGTTCGTGCGGTGTCCGACAGGAGTGCGCGTCCCCTCGCCTCGTGATCGATTGGCGCGTAACGAACTTACATCGATGTTTGAATATTTCGAATTCATTCTATTCGAACTGTTTTGAATATTGTTTTGATAAGTGAGTGATGTTTTGTGTTCTTTATTATTTGTTGGACGTAAAGTTTTAGGTAGGTAAGTCAATCCCATTCTTGTTTCTATTAATAAGTGGGTTTAAAAAAAAACAAGTCTTCTAACTTAATTCTCACATCATTCAAGGGCACGGTCGGAGGGTCATCTAAGGGGCACGTTTTTAAGCTCGTCTATATACTAATTACTTACATAGAAGCAGCAATGCCAATCCTAATGACATTCTTATCAGAGAAAATTCCAATATTATCAGGGCGATAATTTCTAACCTTGAAAAGAGACCATAGAGTAACTCAATACAAAACAAACGACTGTCAAAGAATACAAAGATGACTTTCATAATGATGACACAAACGCAACAATGTAACAAAATGAAGATAAAAATGTAATACAATAATGTATGACAGAAAGAATTTAAACCATACAACCGTAAAATTAAACGAATATTATCAACTTTATTATGATAAGTTACATTATTTACGGCAATAAGCTCGAAGTCTTAATAATTTAATCATTCCTGAAGGTAAAAAGTTAATGAATTCTTCGAACCGTTCTCATTACCATAGATTAAAATCTTGTCAGTTGTCGATTTCCGAACGCGATTTACGATGCAAATTATGACAATTTCGTTAAAATGGAAGATAACTTGATCAGTTGAAAGGTATTTTTTACCTGGATTAACAATATTACAAGATATTTTATTGCACGATTTATTGTAGGATCATGTTGATACCCGCCTCTGCTTCGTACGGGTGCAATAAAATCACAGTAATGTTATAAAAGCGAAAGTTTGTGAGTGTGTGTTTATATGTTTGTTACTTCTTCACGCTCAAACGGCTAGACCAATTTTGATAAAATTTGGTATAGAGGTAGCTGACACCCTGGATTAACATATAGGCTACTTTTTATCCCGATATTCCCACGGGATCGAAACTTATGCGAGTTAAACCGCAGGGCGCAGCAAGTAGAAGAATAAAACAATAAACAAACTTTGGGAATACCTTTAGAAATATTTATTTCTATGAAGAAGTTAGATGAAGCAGATTCTACACTAAACATTATTTTTAAACGACGTTTAGTGACGTTTAAACGAAGTCAAAAATGTGTGGTTAAACAGTCTCTAATCACTAGGTACTTAACTAAGATGAGCGTTTACGTCGTACCGCATTTCATACAAACTTTCAAGTCCTTGTTTTTCGAAATGAATGAACCGATTTTAATAAAACTTCATACGCATAAGCAGGATCTAAAAAGTTACTTAAGAACATTATTCGAAAATAATGTTACAGCCAAATTAGACCGATTTAAAATTTTCCATAGAAACAGGGATTTCCAGTTATCTTTTTTTAAATAAGACATTTCCAAAATATTCTTAAGTGACTTTTTAGACCTTTGTATTCTTCATAAGCGTATGCAGTTTCATTAAAATCGGTTCATTCAAATCGAAAAACAAGGGCTTGAAAGTTTGTATGAAATGCCGTACAGTGCTGGCAGCAACGTTTATGAATAAAGGGGCTTATGACCATGTTTTCAAAGATTCTCAAAGTTTTCTCCTTCTGTAAGATACTTATTCGATATATCGTTTTAAATAACAATGAAAGAATATAAAAACTCCAGTAATATAAATCCACAAGGTCAGCTGTTTCGCCAATATCATGGCGGGTTGACAAGACCCTCCCCCATGTTAGTCTGATGTTCACCCTCCCGGAGTGCAATATAAACAATATTAGCGTCCCATGTTAATATATTGAGTATTGACATTTTGGCAATAGAATAATATTATTTATTAGATTTGCAGAGATCGATACTTTGATTTAAGTTTAAGCTAGTTACAAAATTGCGTGCAATTTTAAGGCTTTGCTTTGGCAAACTTGGGAAACTTTCATGATTATAATCCATACTAGTCCATACTAATAGGTATTATAAATTCGAAAGTAACTCTATCTGTCTGTATGTTACGTTTTCACGCCTAAACCAGTGAACGGGTTTCAATAAAATTTGGCAGAGAGATAGATTGCATCCCGGGGAAGGACATAGGATATTTTTTATCGACATACCTCGCGGGCGAAGCCGTGGGCGGAAGCTAGTTTATATTTAAATAAAAAAAAATTAATGTCACAGTATTATGAACTCCCTTAATTTCGTCGTAACCACAAAACTGATCTCATTCAACAAACTTTACAGTTTAAAAAAAAAGGTAAAAAAAAAGCTTTCTTCCTCCTTACTGTTGAGTTTTTCAATATTTTTGTCATTTATCTACAAGGTCAGCTGTTTTGCTAATTACATAGCGGGAATAGAAGACCCCCATCTCCCCTAAGCTGGCTTTACGTGCACCCTTACTGAGAGCAATGTAAACAACATTAGTGGTCCATGTTAGCAGTAATCATTCGCAGTAGCTTTTATGGATTGGTCATGGATGAAGATATTTTTTTGCACTTTAATTTGAAAACTTTGATGATTGAAATGATTGAAATGATTTTATTTTTTATTTTTTTTGTAAGTAGGTTTGTACAAACACTTTTACACGTCAATCATGTTTTTTTTTTTTAAACTAGATGAAGTCGGCGTTTCCTATCTGACTACTCTGAGAAGAAAGGCCGAAACAAACTCAGAGGTCACAGTCTCTTTTAAAGTCCAGACATAATCTTGGTCAGGTTATATGAAGACCATGTAGATCGATGTCTGAGGTGGTCTTTTGAGGAAAGAACCACACAGATTGAGAGGACCTGTCCAGTCAGTGCACGCATTTGTCAAAAATCGTGCAGCTCAACTCAAGACTTAAGGAGCTCAACGATTCGACGAACAATACCAAAGAAAGGACATTTGGGTAGGCCACATAAATTACTCAAACTGCCAGACCATGAAAAAAAAAAAAAAAAAAACAGAACAGAGAGAATAATAAAAAAATATATATATAAGTATGTAAAAAGACCCACATCGTCTTCACATTCACAATGAAAAAATAATATAATACTTTACAAAGTAAGCAAATGTCATTGTTTAAAAAAAAATATTCATCAATGTCAATGTGTATTAAAAAGAAAAAAATCATTCAAAATGCAGAAATTGGAAGCAGCTCAATCCCAAGCCTTTTTGTCCTCAATATAATCTTTAACGGTATAAAAGGCTTTCTGGCACAACTTACGTTTAATGAAAGATTTGAATTTATTAAGGCTTAGATCTTGAACGTGGCTTGGTAGTTTATTGTAAAAGCGTATACATTGGCATCTGAACGAGCCACCTATTTTCTTGAGCCTGGTTGTAGGTACAACATATTTGTGTTTGTTTCTAGTATTTATATTATGGATATCACTGTATTTTTTAAACAATTTTATATTTTTATGGGCATATAAAAGATTTTCATAAATGTACTGAGAAGGCACAGTCATTACATTAATCTCTTTAAATTTGTCTCTGAGAGAGTGTCTCGGACTTAATTTATAAATTGATCGAACAGCTCGCTTCTGCAAAACAAAGATAGTCTGAATATCGGCGGCATTTCCCCACAATAGAATACCGTACGACATTACACTATGAAAATAGCTAAAGTACACTAAACGAGCAGTCTCTATATCAGTTAAATTTCGAATTTTTCTAACAGCGTATGCTGCAGAACTTAGCTTTTTTGACAATTTATCTATATGTGGACCCCACTGAAGCTTAGCATCCAAAGTTATGCCCAAGAATACTGTGTTGTCTTCAGGATTCAATTCCTCGCCCTTTATCAACACATTAGTTTTCACCTGCCTTACGTGGGGTAGCGTAAACTTAATGCATTTGGTTTTCTTCTCGTTTAGAAGCAAATTATTAACATTGAACCAGTGGACTACTTTCGAGATCGCGCTATTTACATCGTCAGTAACCAACTGCTGACGTTTAAGTTTAAACAAAAGAGAAGTGTCATCTGCAAACAACACTATATCATGATGATCCTTTATGAGGTACGGCAAGTCATTAATATAAATGAGAAACAAGAAAGGACCAAGAATTGAGCCCTGTGGGACTCCCATTGTTACTATAGATCCGGGTGATCTTTTTCCATTAACGTCAACGCTCTGAATCCTTTTACTCAAGTATGAAATAAGAAGATCCAGAGCAGTGTTTCGGATCCCGTAGTGGCGGAGTTTCCTGATTAACGTTTCGTGAAGAACGCAATCGAATGCCTTGGACAAATCACAAAAGATGCCCAAGGCATCGCATTTATCTTCCCATGCATTATAAATATGTCCTAATAGTTCAACGCCGGCATCAGTAGTTGAACGACCCCTTGTAAAACCAAACTGTTTGCTATGTAATAATTTATGTTTATTAAAAAATCTTTGCATTTGGTCTAAAATTAATTTCTCAAAAATTTTACTAAAGGTAGGTAGTACAGAAATAGGTCTATAATTTGTGGGATCTGATGTACTACCTGATTTAAACAAAGGTATTATTTTACTATTTTTCATAAGGTCAGGAAACTCCCCATTGTCAATACAACTATTAAAGATAATAGCTAGAGTAGGCGCTACAATGTCAATAATAGACTTGGCTACTTCTACAGAATTACCCCACAGATCTGCAGTCTTTTTTACATTTAAAGTGTGAAAGGTTTTAATTATATCTCTACAGGTAATATATTCAAAATGAAATTCCGAATCGCAACCATTAACATTTTCTTTAAGCAAAGACTCAGCAACAGAAGGTGATGAGTTTAGTGATTTAGTAGTTGAAACGGGAATATCTGAAAAGAAATTTTCAAATGCCTCGGCGACTTGTGCGTCTGATTTTATTATGTTGTCATTAATAGACAGGCTGTAGTCAGTATTTCGGTTACTAGATCTTCCCGTTTCACTATTAATAATATTCCAAGTCGTTTTAATTACATTACTGCTGTTTTTAATCTTTGAACCCAAATAACGTGACTTGGCCATATAACAAACTTTTTTAAATAATTTTGAACTTTGCAATAGTGGTTTGTGAGCGTCTTACTTTAGTTTATCGTATTTCAGATTTCCAGTGCTCGCGTCATAAAAAATCTCAATCAGTGTCTGTTTTGCTAAAAATATAGTCGTCTTTTCTTTGAAAATTTATTAGATGGTACACGCAGACGCCAACTGAGCCTTAAAACCACAAAACTTTGCAAGAAACATTTAACAATTTGTAAATCTTAGAAGTGCTTGTACCACAAAATAGTCACACAATTGTAACAAAAAGACCAAGTCTACAACAATTTAACTCGTACATATTTGTAATTTTGTCACGCATTTTTTTCTACATACATTTTTTTGTAGAAAAAGGACCTTTGTGATAAAGGACCCTGATGGTAACCCGTCCGGTGGTCACCACCACCTATGGACATCTGCAATTCTAGAGGCGCCATGGCAGTAGGGTGTGGTTGTGGAGCTATGTCACAAACCATGCTCCACCTCCTATCCTGGCCTCTGTGTCCCAAAACATGCAGTCAAAGTGACCTCTGCGCTGCCACCGACGACGCCCTGGAAGTCGCGAAGTTTTGGGCCATTAAGATCTAAAATACAGTCGCGAATAAGTCCAGCGACACGAAGAAGAAGATCACAGGTGCTTTGCCATCCCAGGACATAAACTAAAATGACTCATTATGCCTGTAATTACACCTTTAAAATTGGAAATTTAAAAAATTGCTTGGCGGTAAGAATAAGTATGGCGATATGCGGTCCCTGGACGATCTTTCAGATACCTAGTGCTCATCTACTACTTAATACTGTTCCTCCTATTTCAATATAATCCTTTTTTAAGTATTGCCTACCTATTCAGTTATAATCTTCACCAAGGTTTCAAGCGGGAAGTAAAGAGCTTCATCTCCCCCACGTTTCTGGTCGTCACCCTCGCTGAGCGTTATATAAACAACTATTGTGGTACAATGTAAAAAAAATGAAAATAATTATACTTACATCACAAATAACATAATATTTTGTACAACGTTACTGGTGAGAGGATTCTGGCTCTGCTTTGCTCTTTTTATTATCGACTAGCTGCGCCCCGCGGTTTCACCCGCATAAGTTTCGATCCCGTGGGAATATCGGGATAAAAAGTAGCACATATGTTAAACCAGGTGTCAGTTACCTCCTTACAAAATTTTATCAAAATTGATCCAGCCGTTTGAGCGTGAAGAAGTAACAAACATATAAACAAACACACACAAACTTTCGCCTTTATAATATTAGTGTGATTAGTCCACGACTTCGTTCGCGTGGATGTCGGGTATAAAATTGTGTCGCTTATAGAAGGTGTCGGTACCTCTCCTTCATTCAAAAAGAAGAACCTATTTTCTCTTTCTAATTTTGTTATTTTGCGTAGAACCCTAATTATTTTTCGCAAATAAAAGAAGCCTAAGTTATTTCTTATAAATCAGCTATCTACCAGTGAAAGTCCCGTCAAAATCGGTCCAGTCTTTCGGAGATTAACCGGAACATGTATCATACTACGTGTGCAGAAGTCCAAGACATCTTTCTTATTCGGAAAACTAACCCAAAACTGCAAGACAATGATGCCGATTCTGTTGTTCACCAACTAAACTAAATTTAAGTTCAGTGCATCTTTTCAGTTATAATCTTCACCAAGGTTTCAAGCGGGAAGTAAAGAGCTTCATCTCCCCCACGTTTCTGGTCGTCACCCTCGCTGAGCGTTATATAAACAACTATTGTGGTACAATGTAAAAAAAATGAAAATAATTATACTTACATCACAAATAACATAATATTTTGTACAACGTTACTGGTGAGAGGATTCTGGCTCTGCTTTGCTCTTTTTATTATCGACTAGCTGCGCCCCGCGGTTTCACCCGCATAAGTTTCGATCCCGTGGGAATATCGGGATAAAAAGTAGCACATATGTTAAACCAGGTGTCAGTTACCTCCTTACAAAATTTTATCAAAATTGATCCAGCCGTTTGAGCGTGAAGAAGTAACAAACATATAAACAAACACACACAAACTTTCGCCTTTATAATATTAGTGTGATTAGTCCACGACTTCGTTCGCGTGGATGTCGGGTATAAAATTGTGTCGCTTATAGAAGGTGTCGGTACCTCTCCTTCATTCAAAAAGAAGAACCTATTTTCTCTTTCTAATTTTGTTATTTTGCGTAGAACCCTAATTATTTTTCGCAAATAAAAGAAGCCTAAGTTATTTCTTATAAATCAGCTATCTACCAGTGAAAGTCCCGTCAAAATCGGTCCAGTCTTTCGGAGATTAACCGGAACATGTATCATACTACGTGTGCAGAAGTCCAAGACATCTTTCTTATTCGGAAAACTAACCCAAAACTGCAAGACAATGATGCCGATTCTGTTGTTCACCAACTAAACTAAATTTAAGTTCAGTGCATCTTTTCCTTTCTATTTCGTTAAGAAAAGGACAGGAGATTAATTTTAGTTTAGTCCTGTCAAATTAATCAGCGACTTGCATTAAGCATCTTGTATGAGTAGTATTAGGCGCTGATTAATTTGACAGGACTAAACTAAAATTTATCTTCTGCCTTCTTTTGCACTTTGAGTGCATCGTATACGGAGCAATAAGTATTTGTCTCATCTAGATTTATCGCGAAGTTTTTGATGAGACTTTGTTGTTTTTCGTTATTCTTTTTTGTTTTTGTAATGATAATTATGTTCTGGATTACTATTTTATTTATTTATTTATATGTATAAAAAGTATGTATTAGGTATGTTGAAACTGTGTGTTACTGTCAGTCACGAGCATAAGTATGTATACACTTGGCTTTATTCAAAGGCGATTTTCTCCTTTATTTTTGAATGAAATTTTATATTATTAGGAACATAGTATTTTCGAACCCATAGGTATATGTAAAGTGTCGTATTTCAACGTTGTATTCGTTATTTCGTTAAAAAATCACAATTTAAAGTTGCCAAGCGTTGACATATTAGTGCTTGTGACTGTACTCCCCGTCACTTTCCACAGGTTCATTAGAAAACCAGCGTCAGACATTAATGTCTGGCATGAATGCTGAAATGAATCTTTTTAGCGCAGCCGTGAGGCACACACTATTGTTGTTGAAACATAATTTTTATTTTGTTAATTTTGTGTTTCACGAACTGTGTCCAAATAAACGTTTTTCTTTCTTTCTTTGTTCTCTTAATAAAATAGAAAGAAAAAGATGCACTGAACTTAAATTTAGTTTAGTTTGTGAACAAGGGAATCGGCGCCAATGAGACTTAAATTACCTACAAAATGCAAGAGAGGTACAACATGATAATTTAGATATTCCACGATCTATAAAAGTTGCCTGGCAGTATTGAAGTGAGTGCATCTCCCCTCGCCTTTGTGGTCGCCACGTGCCCTCGCTACATATAAACAATTTAGGTTCCAGAACTTCATTCATATTGATTCCATGTTTTACGATGAGCCAAGAAAAGTAATAGGAATTTAAGTGTATTAATTTTTTTTTTATTAAGTTTCTTTTTTTGAAAACCAAATGATAGGAAATACTAAGGAGAATACGGGGTCAGTCTTCAGGGAAATTCAATTTAGCAAATTAACTACCAACTTAAATTGTCTGTATATTCAAATAAAATCTACCATTCTTTGACAATTATAATGAAGTGTCAATTTAAAAAGAAATATTTCCCTAATTGTACCTACCCGTAACTTACGAGTTTCTGGAAAGTCGTCTGAACTTTGCGATACTATACCTAATTGCGTATCTTGGTTATTGCTAATCCGTTGCTTCATTATGCTGTTGTATGTTATATATAACGCAATGAATGTTGTTGAACTGTCAAAATGAAACCGCCGATTTTGGTTGGATGATAAAATAAAGCAGGATGCTGATGAATGCAATTTTCAGCCTGTCTACCTCAACAAATAACCAATAAAACCACATACAATAAACGAATTTGTCTACCCCAAAACGAGAGATAATATTAATTACTTAGTGTCAAAATTACCACACAGCATTTACTCCCTCCAATCAAAACAACATCACAACAAATAAAGCTTAAAGCACAGTTAAAGCACACAAACGCAGAACGCACTACATACACACTACAAAATGTACAGATTAACGTCAGTACAGATGTGCTAAGTCGAACCAGTCGATCGGTGTAATAATAGCGCGTTGCACCCCATCCCTGCGATCCGCGCCGGCCGTCATGTGCACTCGCCCTTACTTAATCTAAAACAATTTAGAGTTGGGTATTAAATGGAATTCTATACTATAATTTGTTTTGAGGATTTATTCTGGCTGTTTTGAATGGGAAATTAAAAGTGGATCGAGTTTTTGGTCTCATTTTAGGAGCTGTTCGGTGTTTTTTGACTCTCAGTACATTATCCAATGCTGAACATAGGCCTCTCCCAGGCTGCGCCACAACATCCTGTTCTCCGCCTTCCACATCCAATCTGTTAAAGCCACCTTCTTCAAGGTCGTCCGTCTCAGTACCTACATTATAAAATGACATAAAAATTAAAAAAATTGCATATTGCTAAAACCTCTTTATTAAATTGGAGGATATTAAACAAAAAAAAAACGTTTATTGATGGAATGTGTCCAATATGAGTCCAGTAGAAATTATTTAGTAAGGTCCCTGAATTTGAACAGAACTGATGTAGGCAATTAGGCATGTTCCATACAATTCTATCCCAACCAAATGGCGACAATGCGAAGGGTTTGTTCAAATTCATGGCCCACGTCCTGTGAAAATACAATTGTTTAGGATACGATGGGACTAGCATACGCTATGCATAAAAGCCCCTATAAATAAATAAAGAATAAAAAAAAAGTTGTTTCATACATATTGTAAATAACTTTTTTAGCTATCAATCTCCGAGTTGTCTAATGTTGTAATGTACGCAAAAAAACACACTTTTTACCTATACCGTAAACGCAATTATTCATCTCCAAAAATATGAAGGCCATTTTCTCAAGAGAGTTTCCAATTCAACAAAATATTTAAGAAAGTACATGAAACTGTTTAAAATGTTCGACATAACATTGTGCATTCATTTATAGAGTTGCCCAGGACGCCGTAGTAACCGATATTCCACAGTAGATTTATGACTTCCGCAGAAAGGAGAACCGAGTTGGTATTCTTTGATTTTCATTCATTTCCGAAATACTCATAACACTATGTTTCTCTTATAATTTATTGTTTGCTACATTTTTAGGAACTTTCCAGGAAATCTCGTAAAAATAATAATCAACATTCCTAGCATAACTAAAGATTGCAAGTTGAATAGTTAATTATTGATATGATGAAGACCCAGCACGCGTAGCATGACGACGTTTTGTCGACGGAAGAATAGACAAAATGACACATTGCCATGCTTAGACGCGTAGAATGCGTACAAATATTTCTACAATCTGCCATTTTGTCTATTCTTCCGTCGACAAAACCCGTTTCTGCGGTGGTCATGCTACGCGTGAGGTATCACAAATTAATTAGTGTCGTTGGGGTTCCGTTTTTAGGATTCTTTACCCAAAGAGTGCCAACACTGCCAACGGGACCATATTACTAAGCCTCCGCTCTCCGTCCGTCCGTCTGTCTGTCAGCGGTCTGTATCTCATGAACTGTAATAGGCAGACAGTTAAAATTTACACAGAGTGTGTATGTCTGTCTGTTGTTGCAACAAAAAATAAAAGAAAATTAAAAATTAAAGGGCGTTTCAAGAAACGGGGGTTTTGGCGCTTTTTTCCTCGTGATTTACAGGAATCCTTCGTGTGCGAGTCCAACTCGCACTTGACCAGTTTTTTTAATAATATTACTGTCGAGATCTGTTGGGTAGCCGAAAATTAATTTTCTTAAAGTTTTTAAAAACCTGATTCATTTAAAATACTATGTAATGGACAAAAAATAATAAAGGAAGTAGGTACTTATTTAATATACTTAAATACTTAAATGTGAAAAATTACTTTTTTTTTTATTTGAACTGTGCAAGATACAACTCTTTTTTATTTTTAGACTAAGTTTTACTTTAAACGAAACATACACTACTTTTAGTTAAATATACAGAAGGTACGCATGAAATATGTCGGCGGTCCAGATCAGGACCATCGTCCGCCATTTGGTACCTGTGGATAGTGTTGATGCCCCAGTAAAGCCGGGTCTCTTCTGCAACCTTAATTTTTTGAAATTGGCCCTAACATGTTTTCCTAACCTAATGGGGCGGTTCCTTAACTGTTTGATCGAACAAGAATGTTATTCATTTGGACTAGATAACATTTTAGACATGTGTTTTTTAAAGTTTGGCCCACCTTTTTAGATTTTGCCGCAGGAAACTCGTGGGCTTATTTCGTAACACACTATCAGTAGCAATGGGTTTCATTTTGACATTTCAACAACATAGGTACATTGTCTTGTTTACGTTGTTCAGCAGACACATTTTTCGAACATATGAAGAACTAGATGCGCCCCGCGGTTTCACCCGCATAAGTGTCGATCCCTTGGGAACTTCGGGATAAAAAGTAGCCCATGTGTTAATCCAGGGTGTTAGCTACCTACATACAAAATTTTATCAAAATTGGTCAAGCCGTTTGAGCGTGAAGATGTAACAAACATATAAACACACACACTCACAAACTTTCGCCTTTATAATATTAGTGTAATGGATTAGCAATATCCTTCAATATGATTCAGATTTAGATTAATAGTGTGTTACGTAATTAGGGTGTCAGTTTAATACATACATAGACTCACGCTTTCTTCCCAAGTCGGTAGGCAGACTCTACTCAGAACCAATACCATCCAGACAGAATATCAGCGTCAGGTATTGTACCTGGCATATGCTGAGCTGGACTCCCATTTGGTGCAACCATTAGACACACCGCCCAGTAGTGATCGCAGAACATAAATACCGTAGTGATCGACCGTTATAGATGTACCTATATGAGCTAGGTGTCTATGGGTCAATTTATCTTTTTAATCATTGTTATTTTTTTTTTCACCTTTTCTGATATTTTATAAGACTTTTTTAATACCTGTATTGTGACTTTTGTTGCACTGAATAAACGTTTTATCTATCTATCTACTCAACGCCACCTGCTACGATTTTATAGAACACAATAATAGTTCCCTTCATAAACACATCATTGATCTATGTATAGTAGATGACGCATAATTTTCGCAGCCTGCACATGATGGCAGTCGAGAGGGCGGCGACTGCATCTAACTGCTGCTTCTAGTATTGCGACCAGTCGACCTTGATGAGATAATAATTACAGCTGACTATGTGCCACTGAATAGGAATTTCAGAAGAGTCAGTGTTGGAGGGAAAGGAGATGGTTATTTATTTATTTAATACTTCAAGCACATAAATGTACAGAGGCGGACTTAATGCCATAGGCATTTTCTACCAGTCAACCTTTGGGTGATGCAGAGACAAACAGTGGTAGGTGGATGTGGTGGTGAGTGGTGGTGTCCAGTAGCAGTCCGCTACTGGACATAGGCCTCTCCTATTGCACGCCATTCAACTTGATTTTCGGTAACTCTCATCCAGCTGCTACCAGCCATCCTGCGAAGATCGTCGCTCTACATAGCCTGAGGGCGTCCCAACCTTACGTTTACCGATTGAAAGGAGATGTTATGGACGAGAAATATTAAGATGGTTTTAAAGAAATAGTATTTCAATCAGTATTGGTAGGTAGATAAAGCAGATGTTACTTAAACCCTGACTAACTGAACAGAACCCTTTGCAATAACTTTGTTATTATCTAAAATGATTTGGCAAATAAGAATGACGTACAGATGTGGTATTTTACATAACATGAACTAACTCTGGCCTGCTTTAAATAGGAGAACGAATTTCAGGCCACAAAGGCAAATACAATCATATTAGTTCCAATTTGAAAACTGTAATAATTTAAATGAAACGCTCTTGAACTGTTTTTGCGTAACACACTTACCATCACAATCTGAATCATATTGAACGATATTGCTAACCTATTGCTTCATATGTTCGAAACATTTGTCTGCTCAGCAACATCACTAACGCAATAAAACTTGTTGAAGTGTCAAAATTAAAGTTAGTGTGTTACGCAACTACCCCGTCGTTGCGATTTTGGTATTTTAATCTTTGTCAGCTTTTCATCCTGTCTTGGTTTCAGTGGATATGCTGTTGGTCTGTTTTAGTTCGTACCTATCTACCAGTCTATCTGTGTTAATGCTACTTTCTATTAATTAAGAGCATTGGCCCTATAGTCCAACTTTTATTTAGCTGCAGTAAAAATACACTTCTTAATTAATAACTCATTTCGGACTGAGTTTAGAGATATGCATGTCAAATAAGTTTTGTTTGTTACACTATTCTGTACTAGAAAAACAAGATTTGGTTGATGGCCGCGAAAAAACAAAAAGACGCTAATTTCTGTCATTTAAGTAACACATAAGCCGTCATTTTACTGCATCTAATTAAAAGTCCGAATATCTATAGATTGTATGAGTGAGTAACAATTAATATTAGTTGATCAAGTCACTATTCTATGTCAGTGGTTCTCGAAGTTAATACAATAATTTCTGCGCATTGCTGTGCGGGACAAAGTTAGCAAGGTTTCCTTTGAGAATAAGTATCTACAGACGGCACATCAAGCTACTACAATCTGTCACATTTCTCTAATAGATTTTCAACTTTATCTCTAAAACATTAGGTTCATAGTTGATTGGGAATATTTGACAGTTTCAGGTAGCTTGATGTGCTGGCGTCTGTATGTTGTTAACCATTGTGATGTAGCATTGTATTGTATTTACTAGTAAGTATTAAATTAGGTCCGTAGACGAGTTCTGTATTATGTCCAGGTTCATTATTGTCAATACTACCTAATATAAAAAAAAAAAAATACAAACATCCGAACATAGTACCTCCTCCTTTTTGTGAAGTCGGTAAAAACTTAAAATATTTTACTATTATTATGTTTGTTACGCTTTAACGCTTATACTACTGAACAGATTTGGATGAAATTTGGCACAAGGGTAGACCATGACCTGGATTAAAACATATAATACTTTTAATCCCGAAATTAACACGGAATCGAGACTTATACGGGTGAAACCGCGGGGCGTAGCTAGTTAGTTATAAAGTTATTTTCAACCGTTGCTCTATGAGCACCACCTTTATCACGCTATTCACATAACCTAGTCACTTCTGCTAATTCTTTATTTAGACATACAACTAGAATATCAACTGGTTTACTCAATCAATCAGGATAGGCTCTCAGAGATCTGTAGCAATACGTCTCGGTGACAAAGTCAAAGTCAAATCATTTATTTCAAATAGGCACATTAAAGGCACTTTTGAACGTCAAAAAAAAACTAAATAGAAATGATTCTAGTCGCCCATTCCAAAAGGTAGTTTTCGTATGGAGAAGAATGGGCAAGAAACTCCACCGTTACTCTTTTAAAAATGGTTTTACAAGGTCTTGTATACATAATAAAAATTATATGTGAACACGATGCACCCATAATAAAATTAGTCTACCACAAAAGGTAAAAAGAAATAAAAATTAAGCAATGACAGGTAAATCAAATAAGTGATAGATACATGGTGCTCACATATTTACAAGTTATTTAAAAAAAAATGCAAAAGTAGTTGAACTGTGAGCCACTGTAGTCGCAGATTGTAAAAATGAATTAGAATAAGATGTCATAATTAAAAATATATATATAAATTAAATTAGGAACAAGTTTGATTTTGTCTAGACTTTTAGATTGTCCTATGGAGCAGGACCAGCATGTTTCCAAACATTCTTATCTTGGATATAATCCTCTAATTTGTAATATCCTTGTTTACGTATTCCATATTGGGCACCCGCTTAAATGGCACCTGACTGAGTGAATGCACCTGACACACAGAGGCACATTCACTCAGGTGCCATCTAAGCGGGTGCCCAATGTGGAATACGTCGTCTAGGTGTATCGCGACGAGCAATCCGAAACGTCTGAAAAGGCTTTCGGGAGACTTAGAGCCACAACTTCCCAGGAAGACCGGTACATCAGGTTAGCTAGACCATGCATCACTTTTTCCTTATAATGACGAATCATCTCGAGTTCATTGTTCACAGTTGACTCAACTCAAACTAAAGTTAGCATCGTTAGAAGAAACAGCGAAAAATATTTGGCGCCTTTATCCAATTAAAATCCACAAAACTTGCTACGGCAGATTGAATATGTCACGCGAGCTGTAATTAAACAATTAGTAACGTCTGGATGCTCAATTTGTGAAATGTACGAACATTTTTTTTTCATGTTTATTTATTTTGAAGATGGTTTTAGGTGTATGTCACTAGATGGCGTTAGTCACTTTAGCGATTGTTTTTTTTCGTATGAGTATAAATACGAGGTATTCCACTCAGAGCACTGATTTCAACTGCACTTGGACGAACCGCACCTGAGCACTTTCACTAACCGCACTGAAACAAAATTGTGTAACGTGCAATTCGGTGAAACAATTTATACCTCCTAAGACTCTTTTTTTCTTTGGCTTGCGTCGATGGCATTTGGCAAATGCTGTTTAAAATAAGGTAAAAAATTTCAATCAGCATTTGCCATGCATTTTTTTGGCCCACTATCTATTCAGCACCGCTAACACTTCGCTGACGCAGACATTAGCACATTTATAGGCGTCCTAAGTCCTAAATATAAAGGCGAAAGTTTGTGAGTGTGTGTGTGTGTGTGTTTATATGTTTGTTACTTCTTCACTCTCAAACGGCGGGACTAATTTTGATAAAATTTTGTATGGAGGTAGCTGACACCCTGGATTAACACATGGGCTACTTTTTATCCCGATATTGCCCCGGAATCGAAATTTATGCGGGTGAAACCGCGGGGCGCAGCTAGTATGACATAATTTTATTGCATTTATAGTGTTTATTTTGATTTATGAAATATTATAGAAGAAGATTAACAATAGTCCTAAGACCATAGTTAATAATTAGACGTAAACCGCCACTTTACTGTATCAGCCGATGTAAAGGTTTCATAAAGGAGACGAATAGTACTAGATAATCATAATTTTAAAAGCTAACAGTCTTAAAATAATAATAATAATATGTACAAGTATATAAAAGGAGGGGAAATAATCAAAGTTCATCCAAAAATTCGTCCGCATTGCTGTCAACAGGAAACGTAAAAAAAAGAATAGAAAAAGGTAAAATTACAGATAACGGAAAATATGACACCATTTTCAAAGAACTCGAACGTATAATTCTACGTTTAGTACGTGGCTT
The DNA here is from genome assembly GCA_963082905.1 of Oligia fasciuncula. Classification (NCBI taxonomy): domain Eukaryota; kingdom Metazoa; phylum Arthropoda; class Insecta; order Lepidoptera; family Noctuidae; genus Oligia; species Oligia fasciuncula. The sequence goes on along the minus strand of OY720395.1, from coordinate 4,222,011 downwards.
CAAGCAACGCTATCGAGCTCGTGCTAATAATAATAACGTTTGGAGTTCTAGAGGTCGGCTTCGTCTGCAAACAGATACATTTACCTACTGTAAAGTTCAAAGTATGAGGATAATAAAATGGTGTTTCCTAACTGAAAAGGAAAAACCTGTTTTTGGATGTTTTCTATATGTAAATACATATAGAAAACATCCAAAAACAGGTTTTTCAGTTCAACCTAGGAGGTTGTTGTCTGCTTAACCGGACTTGCTTATGGATGCCTCAATAAATTAAGGCCTCCAGCCAGGGCTTACAAAACTTAAAAACTAAGCGACTATACGCTAAGGGCACTGTACGGACCTCAGCTTAGGGCGTCGCTGGGGCTGCAGGCTGGATCGGAATTATGTTTTTGGATGTAGATTTGGCAAGATTTTAATAGGGAAAAGCCTCTTCAATACATTCTCGAAAAAACTTATACATATTGCTTATCTCAGGTATAAAATCTTTAATACATTCATTACTACTACTTTTTTTATTTTTTCTTATCTTTTTCTTTCTTTGTTTTTTGAGACTGGAAAGCCGACCTCAACATAGTTGGGAAAAGGCAGATAGATGATTTTATTTATTTAGAGTGACATAATTACTGACGTGATTATAATAAGCTGACTCGTTCTGTGAGTACGGTAGCTAAAAGAATCAAGTGTTATAAATTCCTTGGTAGCTTTTTACGTCCTCTTATGCTTTGCACAAAAAAACAAAAACAGTAGGTACCTACCTACTCGGACGTTTTAGGTTAACTTCTCTTTTTGTGTCAGTTGGCTAATGCCCACAGCACTGAGAGCATTAGGGTTCCGTACCAAAACACAAAAGACATCAATTCTGAGCGGGGAAATGCTTTTTGGGGTTCAACAATAATTTGGAAAACGATCCTTTATTAAACAGGGAGGGAGTCCGGACTAATCTCTGAACATGGTATTTTTGATGGCCGTGAGGGATTTTTCTTCGAATACCAATGTTTGTATGTTTTTTGAGAGCAGTGGTGGATCAGTGGTAACGGCTTAGGTCGTGGGTTCGAACCCAGACAGGTGCTTTACTTTGTATAAATTTTTTCATCACCATTGCTCTCAAAAACGGCGAAAGAAAACATTGTGAGGAAACCGGCACATCTTAGAACAAAAAATTAGAGGCATATGAAATCCACCAACCCGCACTGGGCCTTTGTGGTGGATTACGACCCACTCCCTCTCACCGAAAAGAGGCCTGTCCTGTGCAGAGGGAATATTGAAGGCTGATTATGCTATAGATTTTTGAATACATATTTTGTTGTATGTCTGACAATCAGTCTTACCAAGGGGTATCGTAATACCCAGTAACTGGGTTGTAGAGGTCAGATAGGCAGTCGCTCCATGTAAAATACCGGTACTCAGCTGGCATCCGGTTAGACTGGAAGCCGACCCCAACATAGTTGGGAAAAGGCTAGGCAGATGATGATGTGTAGTTGTAACCAAAGCTAATGTTATCTAAAAGAGCGGTTCCGCCATATTATGATGGCCGTCATAAAAAATTGCCATTTTCACCAGTATTTGACATGAATGTATCTAAAATTGTTTTGTATTTCGACAGCCATTATTGTGTGCCCGTTTACCGGATAATTAAAGTCTATTCAAACTTATGTATCAAATTAATATTATTTCAAGTTAAACAAATATCAACTTTATTTTAACGGCAATTAAGTTGATTTCAGAGTGACTAGCCCTATTGAAAAAGTTATAAAAATGTATGAAGTTGTGGCGTAAACTGAACTTTATTGTGTAGGATTAAAATGTATTTTTCTATAAACTCATATTTGTTTAGATTTGTGGCAAATAAATCGCGAATGCAGATTAGGAAACGATAGCTTAAGTATTTATTGTTGTTCAAGAAGATGCTGTTACTCATCCCTGACTCATTTTTTACACCATGACGGTTGCTACGCTATAACATCAGGTGGAATAGAGTCTAAGTGTCAAGTCTTTATTATTATGGGAAACCAGGGGGCCTAAAAATGCCACTTTCGTAGAATCATGAAAGGATAACATCATAATGACACAATCATAATGGCAGTTAACTGTTAAGTTAATCGTATCAAATCCCATTGGTGAAGGATTTTTCAGTAATTTTTTTGTCTGTGCTAAAATACCAATCAATCCAAACCAAATCCAATCCCAATCTCTTTCGATTATACCTACGTAGTGCAGCGAAAAAAGAAAGACATGGACTGTCTTCGCCATATTATGATTCATAATGTTATCCTTTTATGATTCAGCCAATGTGCCCTTTAGAAACGCTGGTCCTGCTCCATAAGGACGCACAAATAAATTTATTAGCATTGGAAAATACTGTTGACGCTTCTGAAGATTTTAAAATACACTTTTTGCATTATATAAATTCAATCTCCTAGTATTGTATAATTGCATAGCACATGTGTGAGTACTATGTACATACTATAAAGCTTCCATTTACTGGGTACGCCTTTCATTGACTTGAATGTGCCCTGGCGGCTGAGAGTATGTCATGCTCACTCAAATGTCTCGCTGATGGTGGCGCGTGTGTTGGATCATTTAGCTCCCTATAAAATGGTTGAGCTGAATGGTGCTAATACATGCGTCATGTTCATGAACGGGCGCCGTCAGTAGGGACTGGTCATCTCTTTGCTGCCATGGCTTATTTTAATTTAATTTAATATTTGATTTGTTTTTTTTTTCATTACGGACGCTTTTAACGTTCTGCATCGTTCTCACATGCATAATTTTTAACATGAATGATGTAAACAAGACTTTGTAACCATATTATTTTGATTTAAAAGAGTGTCCATGGAGTTTCTTGCCCGTTCTTCTCCATAGGTACCTACGCTTTGGAATGGGCAACTAGCTTCATCTTTCTGACTGACCGACCCCTTGACAATTCAAAAGTGCCTGTAATTGGTTTAATTTAAATAAATGCTTTGAGTTTGAGTTTGAGACCCCCAGAACGGATTGGGCAAGAAAACGAGCAGCGGAACGTTATAGCTTTTTATTTTACACGGAACTAACTTTAAACTGACGTGTGCTTTTATACCATTCTACATCTGAAAACGGCAAATAGGTGGCGTGCTAAGCAACTTCCGGAAATAAAATATTAAGGTGAATGGGTAGTTGAGACCGCGAAATTCAAATTTTCTTACGTTTTTTGCAATTTGCAGGTCAGTGTCAGGTTGTATCTTGATCAAAATATGATTCGCGACAATAACAGGTACATATTTAGAGAATTATAATCTTTAGAATCATTAATACATGTTTCTAAGTTAGATTTCTACCCCTAACACTTTTCCATAAGAGATTGGTGGTTGGTGGTAGAAATCTAACTTAGAAAGGTATATTAATGATTCTAATGATTATAATTCTCTAAATACATACCTGTTATTGTCGCGAATCATAATTTTGATCAAGATACAATCTGACACTGACCTGCAAATTGCAAAAAACGTAAGACAATTTGAATTTCGCGGTCTATCACTATCCATTCACCTTAAATGCTATTTTAATCCAGTTTGCAATCGGCTTCCGTTTGCTAACCGAAGACGGTATTTTTAGCACCTGAAGTCGGTTGCAAAAAGTCTTGAGTAATTAAATGAAACATTCACAAATAATCTGCATCCAATCAACAAGATTTAGTTACATTAAAATCAAAAGCTGACAGTATGAATAAGTAAAAAAACCATTATATTTCGCCTAAAACTTCCACAGAATTGCTTTCTACTACACATACAAAATATACAAACAATAGATACAATCTATCTCGAACAACAGTTACAAATCTGTCGTCCGAATATAGGATCAGCCTATTACCCGCACTAACTAACCCTAGGTGTGGCGAATCCCCACAAGTTGGAACGAATCATTTTTACAACCTCCTGGCGACAGGAATATACAGGATGTTTCTTGGAGGATACTAAAATTTCATTTCACGCTGCCCAGTAAATTCTGCTTTACGTAGTGTCGGGATGCTGGAACCTGGCGCTGTATGACGGTTTTAGTACCTAGATATATCTTTTGTTCCTACAAGTTTTTGAAAAGTTTGTATGTAAATTGTGGGTTATGCAGTTTTGGATGCGCGGAGTGGAGGAACGTGTTATTAGGAGTTTATTGCTTTGAGGAATATTTAAAAGGAACGTCAGGAAGATAATTGCAGGTTTTTGATATCACACCCTATATAAAATGTCCTCTCGTCCTCTATTGATTAGTAGTATCATCGACTCATAGACTATTAATAGACTTAATGGCTTTGAGTAGGAGTCTCTCCATTTTTAACTGACTTTAAACAAGCCGATTAGGCTACAGAGTGTGTCAAAGAAATATACATACTATACACTCGAAAAACATAACCCTCCTTCTGGCACAGTCGGGTAAAAAGGAGAAGGTTATAGACCCTGAAAACCAGTTAAACAGTATTACATTTTACTATCGGCAAGTATAATTGTCTCCATTTAGACGTAGACATTAAAAGGTAACTAAAGAGCAGACAAAAGTGCACTTTTGAATGTTTTCCTTTGAAACTTGCAAAGCATGTAATTTATAAATTATGCGTTCCTACAAATTGGGAAGAGTTAGTTGTGAAGACCTGGCAATCAGCCAGGTCTATGCGAAGACTTTTCACGTTTTCAGGAGCCTGTTTTCATTCTGAACATCAATGTTTAGTCGGCCTCGTAGTAGCTTTAACTTCTAAAAAACTTCATAATGAAGTATGCGGGTAGTCAGAGAAATTAAAATTTTCTTACGCTTTTTACAATCTGCAAATCGCAAGAAACATAAGAAAATTTTAATTCCTTCAGTGTCAGGTTGTATGTTGAACAAAATTATGATTCATGAGCGTATGTATTTACCGAATTATAATAATTAAATTCATCAATAGGACCCTCCATATTGATGTAATCATATTGAACCACCTTTACCAAAACAATGTATATTTTTATATAACAATGTACTCAAATTTCAAATTCATTTATTAATTACAATTTGTACAAGAACAGAATATACTGTGTGACCCCCAATCTGAGCACTTGCCTGTATCTTGGCAGTCAGAGATTGACTATGAAATAGTAATTCAATAGGATTAAGTATATGAACTTACCCTGCAAGCGCCAACTTAGCCCGCGAAATTAACCTTAAGATTGGAACTATATAACTGTCAAGTTTCAAGTAGGTCTTGAAAACAAAAATCTACCACTAATCTTGTACTTGTACTTCATAAAACGCAACGACGTGCTATTGACATTCTACTTTAGGGTGGTAAAGCAATAATAAGGTGGACTAAGTAATGCCACAAAAAAAAAACGTTCATGCGATTAATAGTCGCCCATTAAGTAGCAAAGGCGAAAGGAAACTTCGCGACATTCCCCTCAAACATAGTGGTAGGAACAAATTGCCAGCGCACAATAGTTTCGACCAGCACGCACCATTACTGCCTACCCCACAACGCTGTGTCGGCGTCCACAATGGAACTATTGAAAAGTCAGAACAATAGTTAGGCAGTGTTTACATTCGGATTTTTCGACAGCGACAGCTTGCGATCGGCGAACCAGATTCAGTGTGTACCCGGACTAGTTTTGCTTCGCCGACTCGCAGTTTTACTTGCAAATTTTTTTTTCGCATAATTTGTTTTATTTTATGTGCACGCAAAACACTTAAAAATACATAAAGAAGGAAGAGCACAAAGGGTAGTTTTCTTTTCGAAAATATTTTTCTTTATTTTTACGTAAAATAGTGTAGTTGATTGATTTATGAATATGAAGTTTTCTTTAGTCTATTCTTAACATAAAAAGAATAAAAGTCGTAACCAATAATGTAGACAGAAATAAAATGTGCTAAAGAAAAACTCTTGCAAGAATAACAATATCGGAAAAGCGTTCGGAAGGCTGAAATCTGAATAATGAAAGTGGCACGGAAGCTTTCTTTGGAATAAATAAAAGGTGCAATTTTATCAATGGCATTTTTTTACTGTTACAAAATGAAACTTGCTTTGTAAAAAGATAGGTAAATACAGCATCTATTATTTGGTACTTTACTTACCAAATACATATCAAATAATTTTGGATGTAAAATATAGGTAGCTTCAGGTTCAAATTGAATTAGGTAATTAATGAAACTCGGTACACGTGATGGGTTCGTTAAATTATTATGAAGTTATAAAATAAACAAAATCAATTTTCTGGACCCCTGGTAAATGAGTTAAGTAGGTACTTGAAGTGACTTGAAAAAAACAGTTTTTTTTTTTTGTTTTATCTTGTTTTGATATCATACGGCAAACCATCAATTCTGCCAAATTATTAAAAAAAAAAAAAAAAAAATACGGATATTTCAACGGTAATGTAGTTAGCACTACATACGGTTCTAGACCCAAGTCAAGTTCAAGTCAAGGGTCAAGTTTATATTTTTTTATCTTTGACAGTCGTTACGGGTAGTCAGAAGCCCGAAAGTTTGACGACCAGTCTTACCAAGGGGTATCGTATTACCCAGTAACTGGGTTGTGGAGGTCAGATAAGCAGTCGCTCCATGTAAAATACTGGTATTCAGGTGCATCCGGTCAGTAGTTGGGAAAAGGCTAGGCAGATGATGATACCAGCAGAGTTTCCCTAGCTAATTTTATTTGACCCTGTATACTACAATACTAGCGTTCATAGTTTCAACGAACACCCCTTAAGAATGACATTGTAGTACCTATAACTACTTGAGTTGCAGCTACTCGACAGCCCCCTACGCCTCACGAGTTTGAGTACAAATATAGACATTTTACAATGCCCTAAAAGCTTGCACGTCTCAAAAAAGATTTGGGCGTTTGACAGGTGTTGAGAGGACGGTACTGAGTGTACTCCATCGGACGCCCTCTTACCGACTGCTCCGATAACTAGGCACTTTTCGTGTAGGTACCTACTGGTGCATATTGTCTTTTTTCTTTTCTTGAAACACTGATACGATTTTCGTTTTTGGTTTCGTGTTTTCAGTGTAGAATATCATTTAAAAAATTATACTAAAAGAAGGAATAATAATATGATGTAGGTGTTCAAGAATTTGCATATTTATTTACAATTGTTTTTTTTTTTTTTGTTTTTTTTTTATTGTTAATGAAGTACCTAATTAAATATCAACAAAATTGAATCTCTGTATTTACTACTTACCTAAAATTACATTTTTCTCGTTAGCTTTGCAAGCAAATAACAACAATATTTTTACAAACAAAAACATTCTAGCCAATGTATTTACGAAAAAGTTCTCGATTTTGCCAACATGTAAGCCAAAACTAATTTACGCACGCGACCGAGTTAACACGTCAGTCATCAAGTGGGGTGCGTAGTACCCGCCCGGTGCTTTTGGTAAAAACTCTTCCTACCCTCACAGCAAACAAAGAAACTTAAATTGGATCCCACTTATTGTTGTACAAATCGAACTTTGAATTTTTTATTAGTTCCACTGTACCCACTGTGAAGGGCTCAAGAGGCTTATTGAATTTCAGTTCTTTTATTAGAACGAAATTTGATTTTGTGTTGCTATAAAGGGTTTAATTAAATTTAATTTGAATTTATATATAGGACTCGCTGTGCCCGCGACTTTGTTTGCGTGCATACCTATTGGATTTTTGGCGTGAGACCCTAATTATTTTTCTAAAATAAAAGTTACTCCTTGTAATATCAGCTATCGTTATCATTAAAACTCCCGTCAAAATCGGTACAACCGTTTCGGAGATTACTCGGAACAAACCAAGTAGGTACTGTACGTTTTGTTCTTAGTATGCATTTACTATAAACCTGTTATTTTAACATTACAAACAGACACTTTAATTTCATTTATATGTACAGATTTTGTATCAATAGGACTTCGACACACGAGTTTTTCAACTAAAAATATGATAATATTATCAAGAAAATAATCGCTTACAGTGTCCTGCAACTTTGCCTTCACAATGTTAAACATGGAAAAACTTTTTTACTTTTAATTTTCCCAAATTGAAACAGAGTATGGTGCCTTAGTATTAGTATTAACATTCGGCTCCCCGAGGCCCTAGTTAACGAGTCGCAGTGCCGCGCTCCACAACACTTGCCAAAAAGCAGACACGTGACAGAGACAGCACCACATTTTCTTACATAAATAAGTGTCGCCATCTCACTTACACAGTGGCACAGGAATTAGGTTGCCCAGAATTCCCATGCAAGGTAACAGCTACATTCGCTCGTTAGGCTACATTTGCTCCAAGAGCCGTATTTTATGTTTTTCCTCTCCTACTGAATTTCAGAACATACATATTTAAATACATCGTGATTCTCGTACGGAGTACATTTTTATTTGGACTAGAGGAATGTTCATTAGTAACCAGAGCGCGGTTGTATTCCTCTATAATATTTATTTGTGGGTTTTTATCTAAAGCTACTTTCTTATATGAACTACTCGTACATGTGGGAGATTTTGTGAATGATTGGGATGTGCAGAATCATTTGATGCAGACAAACAAGATTTACAAGTTTTGGAGGGTTAACTCACTCATCGTGCGTCGTTTTGTGTATTCAAGTATTGGCTAATTTATTTGTTCAGATAATTAATTCGTTTTAGGAAGGAATTTAAAAAATATTTTCACTGAAAGACAACATTATCCCCTAAAGAAAAATTCTAAAGGATCGTCCGCCCTTTCAGATGGATTGCCTACATACTCGTAATATACCTAATCGAATAAAATAATACAGAAATGAAATTTTAAGGGGTTTACATGACCTAAAGCTGACCGCCCCCTGAAGCCCCTTGAAGACAGATTTGAGAAGCGCCATGAGACAACGCTGGCAATTTATTGTAAAAATATGAAGAAATGATTTAATTTAAAAAAATCTATTGTTTGGACTAAAAATTAAAACACTAGTGTTTTAGTATGTTACTTGTAGAATAAGGTACGGTTTTTATTGTAAAAAGAAAGTTTTAAGAGGTATCTTCATGATTTTTTTCTATCGTATCAAATTAGTTGTATGTATTATGTTTTCAACACATTATCTACCTAGCACATATCCTGAAGAATATCATATATTTTTCAGATTTCGTTTACCTACTGTAGTCGATCATATACTTTTATTGATTCTAAAACTTGCGTTTTTTGCGTGAAGGTCCTGTAATCCCCGTAAGTCACACAACATTGCATTATTGCGTGAACAATATTATATATTCTGCAATGTTACAATATAATATCGTTCCACTTTGGTTACAATATAATAGCGTTCCATTTTGGAAATCATTATTTGAAACGGAATATTGTACTCTGATGTACGCAACATCATTTATTTGGCAAATGCTTGCACTGATTGGACAGGTCCGCTCAATCTGTGTGGTTCTTTCCTCAAAAGACCATTTCAGACACCAACCTACATGGTCTTCACACGATCTGACCAAGATTTTGTCTGGACTTTAAAAGAGACTGTGACTTCTGAGTTTGTTTCGGCCTTTCTTCTCAGAATAGTCAGTTAGGAAACGCCGACCTCATCTAGTTTAAAAAAAAAAATTGATTGACGTGTAAAAGTGTTTGTACAAACCTACTTACAGAAATAAAAATCATTTATCATTTAAAAAATCATTTATCATTTGAATCCAATACAGTTAGAGCTACAATTTATCCCCGTTAAATTAAGCTAAACAACAGTAGAAGTTAAACAGCATCACTCGGCACTCCGCACTTCGGCATATTTTCCGATGTCCCGCAAATCCCATGTAATGTTGAACATGAAGTTTTTTACCCCTTTTATTTTCCTACATGCTGGAGCTAAATTCAAAAAAATTGCCGCCCTCTGCATAACGTCTGTCGCATACATGCAATTTTAAATAGCCATTGTGTGAACTATGTTTTATCGAGTTCTATTTGATAGGGAATTTTATTTTACGCTCTGCTGGTGGAAAAATGTTTTATTATTCCTGAAAAGTTTTGCAATGTAATATTAAATTACTTTCACGGCTTTTACGGATACGGTAGTATTGGGAAATTTTCATTAAATATGAACGTAAACTTATAAATAAAAATAGTTGTTTTTGAAAAATGAATACAAACAGAATCGTGGCTACTCAAACAATTCTGTGCCTCCATTTTGCACCTTGACTATAAGTAATAAAGCTCACATTTACTTAAGTGAATAGCCACGTGTTTCCTCGCTAGCAAACTATTTTCTCGTCGACTGTCAAGTTGCTTTGAAAATAATTCACGCAGAAAATTCCTAAAAGACATCTCTGGAGACATATGCGCTGCGTTTCTAGAAGTTACATACTTACGTAGTTAGGAATGGGATCCTCACTTTTTCAACTTAGCTGGTAAAGGTTTTTTCTGTATGCCAGCGTTCACTTACGAAGATTGAGTTCAGTAGTTCCTCGAACCATGAGCACTGACGCAAAAACATTGCCAGTAATGAGCATAAATGATGTTTGAGTCTTAAAATGATAGATTGCCTGTGTTAGTGTTATTAAATTAGTTTCTAAATGGATTTTAAATTAGTTTCCCTAAGGAACTTGCAAAGTTAAATTTATGCCTTCACTGGTAACTGATTCTCACATGGTCTGAACAAGATTATGTCTGGATTTTAAAAGATACCTCTGAGTTTGTTTCGATCTTTCGTCTCAGTGTAGTTAATTAGGAAACGCCGAACTCATCTTGTTTTACAACATAAGTTATTGTGGACGTGTAAAAGTGTTTTTTGAACAAATTTACTTACACAACTAATTACTTATATCATCATTTCTCGATAATCACATAAAATATTAACTTAAAGTTACATACTTAATAGACCACAGTTACTAATAGACGTAGTTACTATTAACTTGGTAACACACGCGTAACACACTATCAGTAGCAATGGCTATCATTTTGACAGTTCAAAAACATTCATTGCGTTATTTACGAGCAGACACATTTTTCGAACATAATAATATGAAGCAATGGATTAGCAACATCCTTCAACATGATTCAGATCATGATTGAAAGTGTTTCACGTAATTAGGATGCTGTTCACACCCCTTGCAACATAATCATCAATTTGATATTCGTCTTTTAGTGATATTTTTTTCTGCAAATGGCTGCTTGCATTGCATAATGATTCATCAATTAGTTATGTAATATTATTGGAGATTAAACGAACTTACCTGAAGTGAAGTTCTATCCAAATTATACGAGTTGCTTCGTCCGAAGAGATTAGATAACATTGTAGTAATACGTCTAAGATATCGCCTTTCACCCACTAAGTTTGAGTTTTTTTTTTTTTTTTTTTTTTTTTTTTTTTTTTTTTGTTGTAGGTAGGTACTTCGTCTTCCTTCTCGTTATGCCTGTAGTGTCATTCATTTAGTTGAAAGCCTTTTAATATTTCACTTAAGATATTGGGAGTTGTAGGGTCGGGAGGGAACTAATCTCTTCGGACGAAGCAACTCGTATAATTTGGATAGAACTTCACTTCAGGTAAGTTCGTTTAATCTCCAATTATACTTCATTGCTTCGTCCTTCGAGATTAGATAACATTGTAGATTTTGAAAGATGTTGAAATATTAAAACACTGATATTTAACTATTAAATGTATAATGATCAAACGACATTATTATAATTGTTTTCTAAAACTAAAATGTAGCTCGTATCATTAAATAGGGGTAACTTATAAGTAATTAACCAATTAACTTTTAATAACATTCTAACATAATGCATCAATCAGAGGTTAGGATTGATAAGGCAAATTGATCAGACTGTTCACATTGAATATCTCTATGATAATATCTAGCGAAGACGTTGGAGGTGCCACTCCACCCAGCGGTCCTTCGTATTGTGTCAATATTGACACCAGCTCTATGAGCGGCTGAGGTGGCTGCATGTCTGGTGGAGTGAGCAGAAAATATTGAGGTGTCAATTCCGCTAATTGATAACATATCTTTTATCCACCGGCTGATAGTATTTGTGGATACCGGTTTATGTGGTTTTTTAACACTTAGGAATAGGCTATTGGTATTATTTCTCAAAGACTTTGTCCTATCTATATAAGCTACCAACGCTTCAGCCGGACATATTTCCGGACGGTCTTTATAAAATGGAATATTAAGACAAGGTTGAGCTGAACCTGGGCGAGATGTTTTTATAAAATCGTTTATCTTGATTAATATAAGCTGACCATGGACAATTATATTTTCTAGTGTTATTTTGCCAATCGTCTGCACTCTGTGTGCAGTTATTAGCACAAGCAAAGTTACAGTCTTTTTGGTCAATTGTTCTAAACTTAAATTATTGTTTGGGTACCATTTTGATAATGAATCTAAAACTATTGAGGGGTCCCAAGTGATATTATATTTAGGGGCTGGGGGACGAAGTCTGTAAAAACCTTTAAATAACCTAGTAACACGGTCATCAGACCCTACTCTCGATCCTAAGATCAAAGACAGAGCGGAGCGATGACTGTTTAAAGATCCGTATTGTAAACCAGAATTAAATAATTCAGTGAGAAAGTAAATTACCATCGGAATTGACGCTTCATGTATTTCAATATTCTGAGTTTTACAAAAGCTTACCCAACGTCGAATTGCAACGTCATATTGTTTTATTGAATTTTCAGACAAGGAAGCTATCATAATATCTAAAGCTGACGTTGGTACTCTTCTGTTCCGTAGTGCCGTCCTGATAACTTCCCTGCAATCAACGTAAGCTTCGGGAGACTGTTGGAAATAGACAATAACACATTATCAGAGGGTGTAAACTGAATCAATTCGGAACAGAGAAGTTTTTGAAATAGTGGAAACCAGGGTTGCGTGGGCCAAAAGGGGACCACAACAATACCTTCGGCCTGATCGGTTATTATTTTTCTTAAAACTTTTAGTATAACCGCAAAAGGAGGGAATGCGTAGAAACAAAGATTTTTCCAGCTTAAAGTAAAAGCGTTCACAGCGAATGCTCCAGGGTCTCTATTCCATGATATGTACTTAACACATTTATTATTTAACCTTGATGCGAAAAGATCAATTTTAGGTTGCCCAAAGGTCTGTACAATCTTTTCAAAAGCATGATCTTTGATCTCCCATTCGGTATCGGGGTGAGATTTTCTAGACTCCGCATCTGCTATTTCGTTATCTTTTGAACTTATGTATGAAGCGAACACAAATATACCGCGAGCTTCACACCACTGCCACAAGGATTTTGTGATTTCAGTTAGATGTGGAAATCTTACTCCACCCATACGGTTGATGTACGAAATAGCAGTTGTGTTGTCAATACGTAGTAAAACTTGACGGTTTTTTAATCCCTTCGCAAATATTTGTAAACCCAAGAATGCTGCTAGGAGTTCTAGATAATTTATATGTTTAATACATTCTGTATTACTCCACTGGCCACTGGCGGTCTCCCCACCGCATGCTGCCCCCCACCCTTTTTTGCTAGCATCTGAAAATATTTCTAGCGAGTAGCTGTCTTGTCTAATGGGATTGACTGCGTCATCAATTGATTTCAACCACCAGGAGAAATCGTCCTGCAGGTAATGTGGTAAAGACATGTGGCTATCGTAACTATTCGTTTGACACAGTGCAAGGTATTTGCATCTTTCCATTTGCTTAGTATAAAGCCAACCGTACTGAATCGCGGGGCAAGATGAAGTGAGGAGGCCTACCAAGCGCGCAAAATGTCTTATTTTACAACGATGTTTAAATCGGAGCGATTGTAATTCTTGTTTAATCAAATTGCGTTTTTCTTTAGGTAGGCTTACATTAAATTGTTTCGTATCTATCACGAAACCAAGGTATTTGCAAACGTTACTCGGAATCATACAGCTCTTTTCTATATTAATAATAAATCCTAAGGACTCTAAAATACTTCTTGTTTTTATTATATTATCTAGGCAATCTTGATAATTATTAGAGACAATACAAATGTCATCTAAATAAATAGATGACAAATAGCCTAATGATCTCAGTAAACAAATTACAGGTTTTAATAATTTTGTAAAAACAAATGGGGCTGTGTTTAGGCCAAATGGTAAAACATTGAATTGGTAAACTATACCCTCGTACTTAAATCGTAAGTACTTTCTGAAGCTCGGATGTATAGATACGAGAAAATACGCATCCTTCAAATCGAGGGTGGCCATGTAACTGTTTTTTGACAATAGTTTTAAAGTTGTTCTCAGATCTTCAATTTTAAAATGTTCTGTTATGATGTGCTTGTTTAGAGACTTTAAATTTAATATAAATCTGTTTTTACCATTAGGTTTTTTAATCAGGAAATAACTAGAAAGAAACTGTCCTTCACATGGTTCGCAATGTGAAATAGCTCCACTGTTTATAAGATCAGTTATGGCCGCCCTGTATTGAAGGGATTCTGATGAAGATAATGTAGGTAAACTAGGTTCGTATGACTGATGCACCGGTTTCGAGAACGGTATCTCGTAACCTCTTATCCACGATAATATGACAGGATCAGTGGTCATCAATTGCCATTGATCATAAAAATATAATAATCGTCCTGCGGAACGTACCAGGTCTAGCGCCGGGGGGCTGGGCGCTGCTGCAAGCGCGGCGGCTGTCGCGGTTGCTGCTGCGGCCGCGGGCGCGGCGCCGGCTCTGTCCTCCTCGCTGCTCCCGCTTGCCGCGTCGGCGGGAACGGAGGCCTCTGGTTTAAAGCCTGAGTAGGGGCCTGCCTCGGTCTCTGCGCTGGCGCAGGTCTTCTGACTGGTGTGTTTATTTTAATTTCAGCGCCTGATTTGGATATGGCTTTTGCAGCTCTGAGAGTATCGGTCAGCTGTTCACCAAATAAGAATTGATCGATTTCTGTGTTGAACAAATGATCTTTAATATCTTTTTTTATTGTAGAACATATAAAACTACGCCTTGTCATAGACTCGTTGTGTTGTGAGTCACACATCAGTCGACCTGCTTCGATCAGCAATTTTATTACTGTCTGGTCTTTGTGATCCGAAGAAAACAATGTATTGAGAGCTTCACCAATACAAGATATACTTGCAGCGACTTGCACCTGTTTATTCTCCAGTGCTTTGTCTTTTTTGATGAGCACATCCGATAAAGCGGCCTTTATTTCTGGATTTAATGTCGGCGCATCAATCTTTGTGCAGTTTTTTGGAACTAGATGCTTTTCTAGCAGCTCCTTTCTGACATCCTTTGTCAAGCCTGTCGTTGCGATGTGTTCCCAGCGAACAGATAATTCACCTCTTATATTCGGTCCATATTTTTTTTCCTTTGAAGGTGTTTCGCCCAAGAGATTCAGAATCTCTTTATCCAGTTCAGGGGGATCGAGGGCTGCTTCAACGGGCAATTCCGATTGCGCTATCTGTACCACATCTGTAGCAGGTACCTGTGTAATTGAGGTGGACGTACCCGGTTGTGGCTCTTCTGCAGTAAAAAGCGGGACTGACTCGACTTCGGGCTGAACTTCCATTTCATCTGGAATATTATAAGACCAGATGTAGGAATTGGAGAGAAAGTAGCACGGCGATAGTCCTTAAAAACTATCCACAATACTATGTAATATATTGAATCTATACCTACGTACCTACATAAGTTTTTAAGTAGGTCATTAACTAATGTGAAGGTAACATTCCTTTCAAATGTACACAGTCACTAAAATGTAGGTATAGGTATATAATTTCCCAATGAATTGGGAATCCAAAATTATGTGAAGGTAACATCCCCATAAGATGTACACAACACTATTTGGAACATCAACATGACGTCATGGCAAATTATGATACGGATATAGTCCTAAAAACTATTCACAATATCTTTCTTTTGTTATAACAATAATAACAAAACACTTCAGCTTACCTTCATGATCCGATAGCTCAGGCGATAGAATTATATTCGCCGATGAGCTACTGCTTTCGGAACAATTTCGAACTCGCGACCGTTTGGCACGTTTATTGATTTTCTTTTCAAGTTTTCTAATTTTTCTTCTCAAATAATCACTGTCGTCGTTTTTGTGACTCCGTTTCGGCATCTTCTTCAATTTTCAACGAAAAGTAGAAAGTATGTGGTGATCGGCGACGCACTAAAACGCGAATGAATGACACTACAGGCATAACGAGAAGGAAGACGAAGTACCTACCTACAAAAAAAAAAAAAAAAAAAAAAACTCAAACTTAGTGGGTGAAAGGCGATATCTTAGACGTATTACTACAATGTTATCTAATCTCGAAGGACGAAGCAATGAAGTATAATAAAAAAATATTCAAATAAACGCATTATTTTTCTGAACCAAGACACACTTTTGATACATCTTGATTCTCGTCCTCATTGACAACATCTAGGTACAGACGACAGCACATCAAGCTACCCGAAACTGTCAAATTTTCCCAATCAAACTTGAACCTTATGCTTTAGCGATAAAGTTGAAAATCTATTCAAGAAATTTGACAGATTGTAGAGGCTTGATGTGCTGTCGTCTGTACCTACATGTTGCAACCATAGTAGGTACAGATATAAAGATTGTAATTGTAACCATTCACTCATTCGTTCAATTGAAAGTAACGTTTTCGTTACGAACATCTAACGTCAGTCGATCGATTCCATTTCAACTGTAGATCAATCGGCACAAGACTTTGCGTCGGCGCATCTTGTAAACAAACGGATCGCCCCCCGTGTTTATGTAGTCTTACTCTATCAAGGTGTAAGAATAACATTTGAGTCAATGAACCACAGGTTACTTTGGAAATGCCGCTTTGTGTAAACAAAAGTAAAAACAGTCGTTGTTTATTATATTTAGACATTTTAAAACTTATTTTTCTTGTAACCCTTTGAGAGGTATATTGCTTTTCTTGCTACTTAATGTTTTGTTTTTGTTTTGAAACGTGAAAACGCAAAATCTTTAATTTTGTTCACTTTGGCGTTAGGAGGGTTAATTATTAATATACCCTTACGAGGCAATGACTAAAATGTTTGCAGCAACAACAAGCATGTATATCATTTTTTCCAAATAAATATTCAATGCGGCCATGACATGCCAACAAACAATAGCTTAGTGACTACTGGTAAAAAACTGTATATTTTATATTTTCACGTTATAATTATTATTCTTAATCTCTCTTGAAATTTCTCGGGACCCTGGGGTCGCGGACCTTTGCGCGGCGTACGAGGGACCAAAGCCAACTCGCAGAGGCCCGTTAGACGATTTTAATGAAAAGAGACACCAACCATTTATCCCAGTTCGCACTATGCAAGTGCCATGGCATGCGTGCCATTGATTTGCCATCCCTGGTCTAAGTAGATAATTCAGTTTGCTTACGGTTAAAGCTAGATAAAATAATCCGCCATCTTGGAGCGGCGCGGCGGCCATATTGAATTTAGTGTGATGTTATTAACTTTATCGTTTTCTACTCTTCAAGCCCTTTCATTTGATGCCCATATTACGGGGGTTGAGAAAAAATATGTAATCCGCCATTTTGAAGAGGCGGCCATATTCAAATTATTACAAAATTGAGTATTGCACATTGTATTGTTACCAGAACTAAAGGTGTATGCCAAATTTCAGCTCAATCGGATACCAACAAATGGTCGAAAAATGGTTTGCAAATTTAACATACATACTTACGAACAGTGCAAGCTAAATAAAAGCTTGTAATGAAAACTGTCTTTGGTATGTCTTATTGAATACCTAATCTAGACATTAGGTAGATCTCCCCCAAGTTGTGCCACCCTACTCTCTGCCTCCCACATTCAGGCAAACACAAATATCAGGCACAGAATAGATAAGAAATGTATTGAGCCGCCAAAACAAACAAACAATTGAACATCCCAAAAGATGTTTCCATGCAAATATTGTTCTAATAAAAACAAAATAAAAGTGAACAAACACACGTATTTGCGAATACACATAGAAATTCCTCTTTACGCTGATTTTTAAACAAACACTGAGCAAAATGGCCGACTTATTGACGTGCCTAAGCAAATAGAGGGGGATTTATTTGCTAGCAATAATATATGAACATGTACTAACTACTTTATGTTACAAATAGGGTGCATTATTACGTTGTCGATTGATTGCTTTACTTATTTATTCTAGAGTTGTTAGTGCTCACTTACTTTATACACAGTTGATGCTACGGAATCATCATCTGCCTAGCCTTTTCTCAACTATTTTGGAGTCGGCTTCCAGTCTAGCTGGATGCAGCGGACTACCAGTATTTTACATGGACCGACTGCCTATCTGACCTCCACAACCCAGTTACTGGGTAATACGATACCCCTTGGTAAGACTGATTGTCAGACTTTCGGGCTTCTGACTACCCGTAACGACTGTCAAAGATCCACGAATGATAGCCGGGACCAACGGCTTAGCTTGCTTTCCGAGACACGGAGGTGTCACGGTATGTAAAGATGGTCACCCATCCACAGGCCAACCGCGGCAAGCGTAGCTTAACCAGATCGATCGACCTGTCACCTGTTATTACCTACTTAATTGCAAGCAACAAATAATTGCATTTTAGTTCTTGGCAATTAAAACTGTACTGTCGTGATCTTTGACCTGATAGTAGGTAGTAAACGTTAAGGCTCTTACCGTTAACGCAATTAGTCAGTTTACTGCTTCGAGTTTTGCTTACCGTGTTGTTCATACTTACGATTGGCTATGTGTAAAAGAAAGAAAAACATATTTTTTTTGGGACACGCGCAGGAAATACGTTTAGTAAAAAAGGAACATTTTAAACTCACCAAACAATGAAAACAAAAAGACCAGATAGAAAGATGAGAGAGATGAGACGTGTATAGTTCGTTTTATAATCCCAGATACTGGTCAGACTCCGGGCTGCTACTGAAAAAAAAAAACACAAAAAACAAAATATTGCAAAAAAACACAACAGTTTTACGGAAGCCTAGAAAATGAAATGTAAAATGTATTGAGAACCTAGCCTGTGGTAGGTAGCCTCATCCACCTATCACCATGAATTACCAGCGACATAGATTCCTCGAATACCAATAGTTCCGTCAATCAATGAATGACATTTGATTTAAGTGTTTTTATTAACTTTGTAAGGACATTCTTTGACGCATTTCTTGGCCTGGTGCCAGTTTCAACTTAATGGTTAAACCATGAGGAGGAGCAAGGAGTGTCTTTTTGAAGTTCTGTGACATTCAGTACCATAGTTATTAAATTTCGCTCCGATCGCTGGTCTCCGTTGAGATTGGCCACCATAGCCGTTTGGTCTGGAGGGCTATTATTATTACTAGATTTTTATGAATTTTGTAGAATCGGTTTTGTTTTATTCGGAAACACAACTATAGGCCGACCGCTTAACTGTCACGTTGCCTGAGGTAGCTGAATGGTGCAGGAGGGATGTAGTGACGTGATGCGAGAGCTCCGTGATTCGTCTACTTGTGACAACTATTCCCCCCCCCCCGCACCGCGCAGCTACCGCAGGCAACGTCTCAGTTAAGCGGTCCGCATATAGGGGTTTTATATCCTGCAGTGTAAATTGAATGACTGGTGGATTTTTTTAATTGATTGATCGATAACAGGGATAACACAGCATTCTCCTACAGAATGGATAGGTACTAGTTCACAGGTACTAGGTTCGCTTATTATGTGGTTACAAACAAGAGGTTTGGTTGTTTTTGGCGGCGCTAGAATTCTGATCGGACTTAGAAGGAATGAAGGAGTTTCTTAATTAAACTTGTCCTCACATTATTTTATAGTCGGCAGCAATATAATATCATTTTGGCAGCGAAATCTCAAGGTATATAAGGCTGCGTTTCCACCAGAAATGAGCGAGGATGCGTAGCGAGGGATGTGCGTAAAACTAACCAATAACAACACTAGCTTAGCTCAAGCTATGACAATAAAGCGATGTTATTTTCGTTAGTTACACAAAACCCTCGCTACGCTTTCGCGTTCATTTCTGGTGGAAAGGCAGCCTTAATGACAAAAAATGGTCTCAATAAACCGGGATTTTGTTTCATAAGAAAACATAACATCACAGTTGTTTTTCCCAAAGGGTTAAGCAGAGTTGCCTACTACACCCAATTCGCCAGTTATATTTAAGTCCCATGTAATAGGGGCGATCCTATTGCCATCAACCGAGCACAAATCCAGACTCCGGGCTGCTACTGAGAAATTCCTGATAGAACCGAATAACACTTTGCACGACCTGGGAATCGAAGACAGAAGCTCATGCTTCTCCGGCTTTGTTTCATCTATACGGAGAAAGTGACTAACTGACTGACATATCAACGCACAGCTGAAACTATCATTTAAAAAATCTCAACGTAGACGTCTTTATTTGGTTCGCGGATGTTTATTTACTTACAACACGCGCATACGCAGCGTTCTATGAAACGCAAACTGAAACGCAACTTTGTTCAGTTTCCTGTGGTTTAGGTGCACTAATTATTTTAGTGTAGCATACACCATACAAACAACGCCTTGTTCACTAAGGAAGTTAGGTAAAATTTAGAACTACTAAGTCGTTTCGAAGAATTCATGCGTGACTTCTGGTTGTTAAGGGGGGAGGGTTTTAGAGTGCCATTTTATGTTTGATAGTACATGCGTGAAATGTCCAGACTTACCCCTTTGAATTCTAGAGGATTGAACTAGTATGAAATATAAAACTCAATGTCGTTGTTGATGCTAATAGCTATTAGGTATATTTAAAATAACTGTTACAAAAAATCCAGGATCGGGCTAAAATCGGCTAATATTGCTACATAATGGTTGTATCCGACACTCTAAATGAGAGTTAAAATTCTATTACGTCTACCCCTGGAATACCGATTGATAAACTTGTAGCGAAGAAAAGAGTTAAAAATATAAAGACAGAGAAGATTGAGAAGTATTATTATTTATTTTATTATTTTTAGCCTAAGTTGCCTCATAATTTCAGCCGAAAGACGTCCACTGCTGGACATAGGCCTCCCCAAGCATCTCCACTTCGACCGGTTCTGTGCTTCTCGCATCCAACGGGTTCCTGCGGCCTTCACAAGGTCGTCGGTCCACCTTGTGGAAGGCCGTCCAACGGTACGTCTTCCGGTACGCGGTCGCCACTCCAGAACCTTTCGGCCCCATTGGCCATCTGTTCTGCGAGCAATGTGCCCTGTCCACTGCCACTTAAGTTTGGCAATTCTTCGGGCTAAGTTGCCTCACTGGAGGGCAAATGCCTCCCTTTCTTATTTTCACTCCTCTCTATCTTGAGCTAGTGTGGACCAATCCTGTCTGTAGACATCAAACTCATCCCGCCATCTTTGTGGTAGTTTCGGCCCATGACTAGTTCGACATGCGGCAAACTGGTCGTAATTTAGCGTAACGTATAAGAAATCCTATCACAATTCACTTAGACTTTCAAACGAATGTATTCACATTGTAATACATAAATACCGGCCGAGTGCACGTCGTCTCGCACGATTAATGCTCTCTTAGATAAATTATTCATATCTAAATCCAATGCAGGTATGCAATGCTAATTAATAGAATTTTTTATGGACTTTATGTTCCAGCTAGTCTTATAAAATCAATCAATTTGCCTAGACTTTTCCCAACTATAATTTATTGGGGTCGGCTTCAAGTCTAATTGGATGCAGCTGTGTAACAGTATTTTACATGGAGCGACTGCCTATCCGACCACCAATATCCCTTATGGTAAGACTGGTTGTCAGTTGTCAGACTTTTGGGCTTCTGACGACTCGTAACGACTGTCTAAGTTAGGTACACTAATAAAAGCCGGGACCAACGGCTTAATGTGCTTTCTGAGGCACGGAGGGGTCCTGTTATGTCAAGATGGTCACCCATCCACGGACCAACCGCGGCTGTCGTGACCTGATCGATTAAACCCTGTTATTACTTAGCCACTCTTTTATAACTCAACTCCTTTATAATTCTTATACATAATATGAATTCTTTGGAAAAAGCTATCGAGTAATTATTAGTGGTCATAATCACTGTTCTAATCACTTTTCGGTTCGGTTCGAAAGTAGGTAGGTACTTAACTAGAATGTTTTTTTCTTTATGTTCTCTTCCGTTTTGTATTTTTCTCTTTTAGGTAGGCCCTATTAACACGGGTTTTTCATAACAATTTGATTAAAATATTGTTTAAAATATCAAAATTTCTGCTTTTTACCAGGCAGTCACCAGCGATATCGCTCGCGTAACATTTTATCAATTCCAGAACGGAAAAATGGAAAATATCTCAATTATCGTAACTCCAGACACTTCTTCGATATAGCCACTTAAAAACCAATTCTCTAAGCATTAAATCAGAGTATAAAATACCGAGACAAAAGCCTTAATATGAGAAAAGTCCTAATCAATTCCGAGGATAAAGCTCTTTCTATAAAATTTCAATATCCCCAGTTTAACGGACTAGTCTTGGAAAGCGGTATTCTCATTTCTAGTCAATGAAATTGCATATAATTCCCTCGCAATCGGCCCTCTCTTTTGTGCCTGGAATGAGGAAAACGGAGAGGTAATGAGCTCGATATTCAAAGGTAATGATGGCACGGAGATGAATGGTACCAATAATATGAAACAGATGAGACTGTACGTACCTAGTATGTATTTGTATGTATGTTAGATCGCCTAACTGTAGATCGGTTTCGTTGTTTTAATAAATTTTGTGAAATGCGAACGGGAATTGCCAACAGTAAATGTATTGTGGATCAAGACTGTGTCGATCTGTCTTAACCTCAAAAGCTTTATGATGGAAGTTATTGCGGTTTTGCTAACTTCTACCAGTGTTTTAGAGGTGTCTTTGTTATACCAACTTGTAGATACAACGCATTTTGTTGTGGCTCATTTAAAAGTAGCTGCTCATCATACCTGTGTTGAAGCAAGAGCCGGGCTGCACTTTCAAAAGTTTCGCCAGTTCCTTCTGAATTCGTAACATCGTTTTAGACAAACGATAGTTTAGTTAGTTTAGCTGTCCGCAGCTCTGCTTAAGGGGCTTACTTGACCTAAAGCGCGGTCACTGTCGGACTGCATAGAAAAGAAAGAGAAGCGCGATGCCCTGGTAATTTATTGCAAAATATGAAGCAATTATACACGTTGACTGCCAGACCACAGACACAATAGAAAATCTATTGTTCGCGGTCACCGGTGACCGCGGTGGCAGTCAATGCATTAATTACAAAAAATCTCTTGTTTGGACTAAAAAACCAAAACAGCGGTGCTATACTGTAAAAATCTCACCGTGAAAACTTAGGGCCTGTACACACCACGTTTTTATAACGCGCCGTTGATGCGCGTTTGTAGCGATACGCACGCGAGTCAGATACTGGCAGGCACTGCTCTGTAGGATAAAAGCGCGCCGTCGACGCACGTTTCTAAAACGCGCGTCAACGGCGCGTTTAAAAAACGTGGTGTGCACAGGCCCTTAGGTGAAGTGAGCGTGGAGTGAGCTGCCAATAGTGTCAATTCCTAGCAAAAACAAACTTCACCTAAGTTTTTACGGTGAGATTTTTACAGAATCGACCGGCAGTAGTATTTTAGTATGTTGCTTGTAGAATAATCTGACAAAAAAATATCTAGAATGATTGTATGATGATAGAATGATTACTAATATACATCATATTAGTATGGTTTTTATTGTAAAAAAAAAGCATATATCCTGAAGAATATCATATATTTTTCTGATGTTGTTTACTGTAGTCGATCATATAGGTACTTTTCTTGTTTCTAAAACTTGAGTTTTTTGCGTTTAGGTCCTGTAAGCCCCTTAAGGTAAGGAATGCGCTAAGGTAGTCTGCGAAATTCAAAGCTACTTACGTTTGTCGCAATTTGCAGGTCAGCGTCAGGTTGTATGTTGATTTGCCTTACACGCACTGAATGACACGGCTGACAGGATCGATTTATTTTCATGCTCTCTGAATGAATTCACAAAAATAATGTTATATGTGTTATGTTATTTAAGCTAGTTATTTAGTATAGTCTAAGTAAGTACCACGCTACCGCATTAGGAACTTCCTGTAATGGTAGCAGTGTTTGTGATAAATAAATAAATATTTGCGATCGTAACAAATATGTCTACACTCGTATTTAAAGATTTACTAGCTGCGCCCCGCGGTTTCACCCGCATAAGTGTTGATCCCGTGGGAATATTGGGATGAAAAGTAGCCTATATGTTAATCCAGGGTGTCAGCTACCTCCGTACAAAATTGTATCAAAATTGGTCCAGCCGTTTGAGCGCGAAGAAGTAAAAAACATATAAACACACACGCACCCACACTCACAAACTTTCACCTTTATAATATTAGTGTGATAGTGTGAAGTGTGATAGAAATGGTGTTTTTATTTATCATAACTTTACCCTTGATTTTTTTTTGTCTTCCTTTGACAATAGGAACATTGGTCTATTATCATTAACAAGAATGGTTTTATTAAACTATCATGGATTCTATATTATGGTTTTCTTTTAATAAATAGAATCGTGTATGGCTGGTATAAAAAGCGGTTTATCTTAAGATATGATACATAACTCCGCTCGCTTTAGCAGCACCAACTACAGGACTATACCTACTCATTAGTCATCAGATCAAGAAGAGCATCATTAATATTGCGGATTTTAGACCAAATTAATCCATCAAATCCTAAAAATGTTCGTGCGAACAGTTATCGTAGCGTTTTTGATCATTGGTGTCACTGTTGTAATGGCTACGCCGCTCAACGAAGAGGTAAGAAGAAGAAGAAGGGGTGCCTACCTTGAGGTAGAGGTTTTATTTACTTTATACATATAATAATAATAATAAATTTCTTTATTACCATAAAAACAGTTTAAAGAAAATTTTTAGACCCTGGCTCCAGAGCTAGGATAAATTGTATAACTAACCGACTTTGTTTTATATACGTACTAGCTGTGCCCCGTGGTTTCACCCGCGTAAATGTCGATCCCGTGGTAATATCGGGATAAAAATTTCCTATATGTTAATCCAGGGTGTCAGCTACCTCCATACAAAATTTTATCAAAATTGGTACAGCCGTTTGAGCGTGAAGAAGTAACAAACATATAAACACACACACTCACAAACTTTCGCCTGTATAATGTTAGTTTGATTAGGTATATAGATAAGTATACAATTGAAAAAAGTATACTCGTTGGTGTAGTGGTCGCAAGCGCTACTGCTGACAGTGAGTTCCTGGGTACGATTCCCAGGTCGAGCAAAGTGTTATTGGGTTTTTCCATCTGGAATTTCTCAGTAGCAGCCCGGAGTCTAAATTTGTACCCGGTTTAATGGCAATAGGAGCCTATTGCCATTAAACCAGGTACTTTAGACTTGCTACATGGGACTAGCCCTGTTACATGGAACTTAAAAATATCCAGCAAAACCGGTCCAGGCCTCCCCTTTTTTCCCCCGTTTTAAAAAATATTTTTTTTTTAGGAAGGAGACGGAAATTGCTTGCAATTTGGAGGAATAGTACAAGTGGTCACAGTTGGACTAAACTGCACCGTTTACAAATGCGTTTTGGAAGATGGTAGCGAATTTAATACATCCGATTGTGAACCTACAGTTATACGTTTTCATTAAAATTCATTAATTATATTCCTTTGTTTCAATTTCGAAAGAAAGAAAAAAGTTTATTTGGACACAGTTTATTACCGAACAATGGTAGCCCAGTGGTAACGGCCGCGACTTGTAGGACGACAAATTGTATGTCGTAGGTTTGAACCCAGTCAGTCGCTTTACTTTGCGTAAATTATTGCCGGATTCAAAACATTCATTAGGTCAACTCATCTCGCGGGATAAGTTCAAGCGGTCTCAGTTGACAGGAAAACATCCCGAGGAAACCGGCATGTCCTGGAACCAAAAATTCGAAGACATGTGACATCTACCAACCCGCACTGGGCCCGCGTGGTGGATTACGGCCCTACTCCCTCTCACAGAGAGGAGGCATGTGTCCCAGCAGTGGGAACATTAAAGGCTGATATGCTTTTAATTAAATTTATTTTTACAATCGAGGATTCAACGGTATTTTAGTTTACTCAAACAAAGCGGTATTGAACTAGCTCCTTCCCCGCGTCCTAACCATGTACAGAAGACGTCAGCACATCAAGCTCCTACAATCTGTCACATTTCTTTAATAGATTTTCAACTTTATCACTGAAGCTTATGGTTCAAAGTTGATTGGGGAAATTTGACAGATTCGGGTAGCTTGATGTGCTTGGCGTCTGTACAAACGCGACTTGATTGATCGCGCGACTATGTTTTTATCTATATCTACGAGGACTAATCATAAAGCTGAAGAGTTTGTTTGAACGTGTTAATCCCTGGAACTACGGGTAGGATTTGAAAAATTATTTTTCATCTGATAGCCCAATTCGTGAGGAAGGCTATTTAACATCACGCTATGGCCTATGAGCCGAGCAAAAAATAAAAAATATCGCTAAGCGAAAACGAAATGACAGCGCAGGTCGGTCGGGGAACAAGTTTCAACCGGACAAAGTAGTGGGCAGAAGCTAGTATTTATATAAAGACTGGCCAAGTGCGAGTCGGACTCGCATACGAAGGGTTCCATACCACAAGGAAAAAAAAACACGTTTGTTGTATGGGAGCCCCCCTTAAATATTTATTTTATTTTGTTTTTAGTATTTGTTGTTATAGCGGCAACAGAAATACATAATTTGTGAAAATTTCAACTGTCTACCTATCGCGGTTCTTGAGATACAGCCTGGTGACAGACAGACGGACGGACGCACAGATGGACGGACAGAAAGCGAAGTCTTAGTAATAGGGTCCCGTTTTTACCCTTTGGGTACGGAACGACGATCACTTTTGGTTAGGACGTGGCTTTATGGAAGTCTAAGTGCGCTTTCACATTTAGGCGACTTTAGCAGTGCGACTGACGCGCGACCGTCGCCCAGTATAAGAATTTCATATTATAAACAGAAGCGTGCGTGAAGGTTTCTGCTTCTGCCGCGCTACTGTCGCGCTGCTAACGGTCTAATGTGAAAGCGGCCTAAGTAAGACCCCGTCAATTCCAATGGGAAGCAGTTCTCAATTAATAATACACCTCGCAATTATGGCTTTATCGCTGCCTGACTGCACCAAATACTGGACGGGCCGATTCAGGGTCTTTATAGTACAGACGCCAGCACCCAATCAACTTTGAACCTTATGTTTTAGCGATAAAGTTGAAAATCTATTAAAGAAATTTGACAGATTGTAGTAGCTTGAGGTGCTTGCGTCTGTACAACTAGCCAAAGCTGACTCTGTATATAAAATGAAAGTACCAAGATCTCTATGTCCGGATATTATGTGATCAGATTGTCTATTTTCAATTTATCCGTCTAAACAATTGACGTTATCTGTATTAGGCGTGCTAGATATTTTTTTTGTGCTAGAAGAAGAAGAAGAGGTACCTACCTGGAGGTAGAGGTTTTATTTCCTTTATAGTAAAATAATAATAATAAATTCCTTTAGTGCCATAAAAACAGGTTACAGAAAAGTTTGAGAACCTGGCTCGAGAGCTAGGTAAAAAAAAAATCTGCTGTTCCCTACATTTTAAATGTAGGGAACAGCTTATTTTTTTTTCGCGTATTCAGGTTTGGTCCCATAGTAAATTTGTCGGGCGGCAAAATCAAATATGTATATTATAAATAACAATTAATTGCGTAATTAACACTATCAGTAGCAATGGCTTTAATTTTGACAGTTCAACAACATTCATTGCGTTATTTATGTTGTTGAGCCGACAAATTTTTGCCGAATAATATTATGAAGCAATGGATTAGCAATATTCTTCAAGATGATTCAGATTGTAATTGAAAGTATGTTACGCAATTATGATGCGGGTTGGTTTTGTCAATCTAAAAATACTGCCGAATTGAATGTGCCAAAAATATCTAAGGCGTGCTAGTCACTTGTCTTGAATAAGTGTCTAGCACGCCATAGATATTTTCGGCACACTTCTTCGAGACAAGTGTCTAGGATGCCTTAGATATTTTCGGCACACTTCTTCGAGACAAGTGTCTAGGATGCCTTAGATATTTTCGGCACACTTCTTCGAGACAAGTGTCTAGGATGCCTTAGATATTTTCGGCACTCTTTTTCGAGACAAGTGTCTAGGATGCCTTAGATATTTTCGGCACACTTGTTCGACACAACTGTCTAGCATGCCTTAGATATTTTTGGTACACTTGTTCGAGACAAGTGTCTAGCACGCCATAGATTCTATATTTTCGGCACACTTGTTCGAGACAAGTGTCTAGCCAGCCTTAGATATTTTCGGCACACTTGTTCGAGACAAGTGTATAGCACGCCTTAGATATTTTTGGCACACTTATTCGAGACACACACACACACACACTTACGAGTATCTACTTAATTTTGAATCATCGACACAATGATTATATCTCACTATTAATCGTGTAACGGACTCATCGATGGATGCTCGTTAGTAGGTAAACTACCCACACTTAGTCATTTATTATTATACTGTGCACCACGCATGAGTTCAGCCATTGATCAAGAAGTCCGTGTAGAAACGAAACTCATTTTTTTTTTTTTTTTTTTTTGCATTTTGCTGAGTGATGGCTTTTTGCGTGGATGTGACGCATGTTTTCCCGCCAACTTGTTTTCTTTTGTGTTCTTTTTGTGCGTCGTGTTTACCACCAATAAACCTATTTTCTTACGACACGGACGCCC
Organism: Oligia fasciuncula; assembly: GCA_963082905.1. Lineage (NCBI taxonomy): Eukaryota > Metazoa > Arthropoda > Insecta > Lepidoptera > Noctuidae > Oligia > Oligia fasciuncula. The sequence continues at coordinate 4,193,415 of OY720395.1, read as the reverse complement.
AAGCTTTTCTGAAGGGCTGTTTTTGTCTTTAATCAGTGGCCTCAGTGCTAATTATTTTTAGTTTCTCTATTAGTAGTAATGTTGTTCTGGCAGTTTTGAATACTTTATGCGGCCTACCCAAATGTCCTTTCTTTGGTATTGTTCGTCGAGTCGATTATGGTAAGAAAGGGGGTGACTATCGAGATGACGACTAATAGAGAACTATGGAAGAAAAAGACATGTTGCGCTGACTCCAAATTTAATTGGGACAAGTGCAGTAGAATGATGATGACGTCCGTCATATCGATGAGCTCCTCAAGTTCTGAGATGAGCCCCACGATTACTGAAAAATGCTAGTACTAACTGCTTCTGGTCTACTTCCACACACATCTTTGCGATCGATTGCCATTTTATGTGTGTTACGCAACTACCCCCCTGGAGTTTCACTCCTTCATTTTCTTATTCTATGGTTCCGTTAATAATTAAAGCAACTGGACACGTCGTCGGTCACGACATATCGACGTGGATACGTTGTATTTCAATATCTATTGATTTTACGAGCGATGTAAATAGACTTCTTGTACTGCGGGTCTGTTGTTCATTAGGAACTGGAGAATTCTAAAGGAAGGACTGTCCATGTTGCTATAGATAGATTAGAAGGTAGGTAGGTACAGGGAGAAAGGAATTGGCTCGGAATGATGAACTTTTGAATAGGTTGGGGAGATGTACCTCATTCTCGTTCACAAAATGTCAGTTTAGGTTTCATTTTGATAAGGGACGTTGTAGTTGTAGTATGTTTTGATAGTTCTATAACTGGGCTGTCACTATTCAGGTACAGACGCCAGCACATCAAGCTACTACAATCTGTCAAATTTCTGTAATAGGTTTTCAACTTTATCGCTAAAGTATAAGGTTCAAAGTTGATTGGGAAAATTTGACAGTTTTGGGTAGCTTTATGTGCTGGCGTCTGTACAACAATAATAAAATTGGCTAAGTTTAATTAAGAACCAAGTCGGAAACTTATCTTTTAATTAATTCAGGTGGAATAAAATGTTATTATATTATTAGTCTACGTGAGCTGAACCAAGGTTTAAAATTACATATTGTGTTAGGTACATAGTACATATTATGTTACATATTACACACAGCTTTGTCTTCTTCCTTCGAAAGTCAAATTACTGACGACTCTGACGACGAAATCGGTGTATTCATCTGATATAATACATTTATTAGTAAAAGGGTATATATAATTATATAAATTAAAGTCGCTTTTCGTGTGACCGCTTCTAAATTATAGAACAAATTTTGATGTGGTTTTCGCCACCATTTATGGAATTTTATGTGTTACCTATAATACATTCGGTTTTTTTATTTTTTACTGTGTTTAGTTTAGTTTGTGATCTTCCTGTACGAGTCGCATTAAATACTTTTTCTCTCTTTCTTCTTCTTTATTTCTATTAAACTTACATAATAAAGAAAACTCGATGTTTCCTCAAGTCGTAAAAACCATGCGAAGCGAGGACGGGTCGCTAGTATATTTATTCATTACTAGCTGACCCGACTGACGTTGTTTTGTCCGAAATTCAATAATTCATACAAAAAGGACCTTCCGTTTTTCCCAAATTTGAAGATTATCCGGAATTTTTTTCAAATTTTTCTTTCCACAAAAACCTGACTAGGACTATTACAAACATTATTCAATAAAAATTGTCAAATCGGTCCAGCCGTTCTCAAGTGATGTGCTTACCAACCAACAGCATTTAATTTTTATTTAACTAGCTGCGCCCCGCGCTTTCACCCGCATATGTCTTGATCCCGAGGGAATATTAGGATAAAAAGTATCTTATGTCTAATCCAGGCCATGGTCTACCCATGTGACAAATTTCATCCAAATCCGTTCAGCCATTTTAGCGTGAAAGCGTAACAAACAAATATACACGCATACAAAAAATCTAACATTTTTATTTATAATATTAAGTTTAGAAACACGGTGTTAAAAACCCCGAACCTTAAAACACTGAAGGTTAAAACAGTTATCTATCTAAACTACACACCTTTATAAGAACATAATAATTAAATTCCGCTCGTGTCCCATCTCTATTACGCATTCACCGAGCTACCCTATTAATTATTTTAATGTAATATCTAATTACTCGTAACTCTGAACTGTGAAATAGGCAGAGCTATGCAAAGTCACGTTTACCTCAGTGTCATTTTAACAGTGACTAAAGTAATTGTTAGAAACTACAGTGTTATAATTATGAGGTAACAGCCAACAGCTCTTTAATTTTAATGAACACTATGGGGGATTTAAATATTATGCTGCTTTACTATAGAGTTTATTTTTGCATTTCTTTTCCCCCTTTTAATTAGTAAAACGATGGATGGATATCATTATATTCTATGTTAAGGGGTTTGGTTTCCGCACTTAGTTCTTCAGGTGGAACAACGTGGGCCATGGCGGTCGGCGGTACGATGGATGGTGGTAGGGTACAAGATGACGGATAGAGAGGGGGTGAATACTGAGATGATGGCTGAAAGAAATATACGGATGAGGAAGCCCTCAGGCTAGGTGGAGCGACGATCTTCGCAAGATGACTGGTAGCAGCTGGATGAGAGTTGCCGAAAATCGAGTTGAATGACGTGCAATAGGAGAGGCCTATGTCCAGCAGTGGACTGCTATAGGCTGATGATGATGATGAAGCCATTAATGTCCCACTTCTGGGCAAATTCCTCCTTACTTTCTTTCCACCTCTCTCTGTCCAGAACTACCAAGGACCAATCTTTACTAAAGGAGTCCAGTTCATCCCGTTATCGCATCCCGACTTTCGGGCTTCTGACTACCCGTAACGACTGTCAAAGATCCATACAAATGACAGCCGGGACCAATGGCTTAACGTGCTTTCCGAGGCACGGAGGAGTCTCGGAATGTAAAGATGGTCACCCATCCACAGACCTATCGCGGCTAGCGTAATTTAACCTGATCAATCGACTTGTGCGGCTGTTATTATTTAGCCACGGGCCCCTCTGATTCAAGATAACCCTGTGTAAAAGGTTTTATGAAAACATTCGTCAGTTTTCACAAAATATTTTCCAGCATTTCTTGTTACTTTTTTATGTTTAAACTCACGTTATGAAGTCGGTCAGTCAGCCAGAGCGTCGTTTAGATCGCAGTGATAACATCTGCTACGTTTTCAGCTTTTCATACTGGCTGAATGAGCATGAATCAAGACTCTCTTGTCTTGACGTACCTTGGTTTTAAAAGTAGAGAGATGACGTCTGAAATGTTTTATATCAAAGACTAGCTGTTGCCCGTGACTCGTCTGCGTATAGTATTTCATCATTAACCTAACCCTATTACTAAGGCTCCGCTGTCCGTCCGTCCGTCTGTCACAAGGCTGTATCTTTTGAACAGTAATAGGTAGATACTTTAAAATGTTCAAAGAGTATTTCCACAAATTATAGGGGGAAGTCCCGTAGCGCCGGACGGCACCTAGCGTCGGACACTCGTACTATCTCGACAAACGACAACGCGATCTATTCAAATATTGGTGAAAGGGGTGCGGGGGAACGTAGCGATACAGGATCACGCGACGCGGTTTGCGAGTGAGGCGTACAGTCGCGGTTGGAGAGGTTAATTGCTGTTTTTGGCGGGAAAGCGTTGCGTCTCGTAAATTTCAAGTGAGTATTACTGCTATGGTTTTGTGTTTAATCGTTTTGTTATTTGTTAATAAAGACAATGTTCCATAATAATTCGTAAATTGTGAAAGTTTTTATTAATTACTTAAACAGTTTTAGTATGAAATACGTAATTTTGGACATTCCCTGTCCCCTACCTCCGGACACAAAGTTGTCCCTTACCAACGGACAGTTTATAGGTTGGCTTTTTTACTAAACATGTATACTTATCATAATAATGATTGTTTATTGTTTTACAGGATAGAAGGAGGGAGATATTTCAACATGGAAGAGACAAAAAAGAAAGGAAAATGGGATCAGCAAAGTTTGAAAACTGTAATATCTAATATGGAAAAAAACTACTTGTGGTGTGTTTAGAGGACCACGACGAGGACTGGAAACAATGCTCCAGCTGCCAAGAATGGGCCTATGAAGCATGTGCAGACGTTCCGGAATGTGGTAGATAACCTATATATGTGATAGATACACAATGTTTTAAGAATGTCTGGCGCTTAGGGTTTGGAGATTAACCCGTCCGGTACTAGGTGCCAATGTTAAAGACTAAATTTTTTCTACTAAAATTTAATTAACGTTCCAAGATTATGTTTACGCAGAGGTTGTATTTTTGTTAATTGATTTTGATTTTATATATTGTTCATTTAACTAATTCATAAATAAATACATATTTCTCGAAGTAGTTTTAACTTTATTTTCGGAAAACCTTATATGTCCGTCACTAGGGGACTTCCCCCTACTCTTTTTAATTACTTAAAATAAATGTTGACTGTGATTCTCTTACTGCACGAAATAGATGTTCTAGGAATGAAAGATTTGTAACAATAAATGTTAGGAAAAGTGTACCACCAGTGTGTTCAGATAGGCAGTCGCTCCATGTAAAATACTGGTATTCAGCTGTACCCGGTTAGACTGGAAGCCGACCCCAACATGGTTGGGAAAAGGCTAGGCAGATGATGATGATTTTTACAGAATAGTTCGAATGGCCAAAAACGCACGCCACATTTTCCCAAAAAAATCGAACCTTATGCTGAAAGGTTTTTTATACTCTCGCTACAGTTTTACTGTACGTTTTTAGAGGGAAATTGTATTAACTGCATCAGTACCCCGGCCACACAAACGCCGGCGGCATGTTAACATCATTAGTACAATATTCTGGTCGTTTACTCTGTTACTGTCTGTTACTTATTTCCGAAATTGATAGGCTAATTTAAAATGTCGATGTTAGTTTAATGCATGATGCATTAATTTAGTAATTCGAATGTAAAGTCAAACAAAGACTATAGGTAATTATTGTACCTACAGCAGGGTGTAAAAAGACTCGTCACGAAATCCGTCATCAAACTAAGTAGGTAACTTTGTGCTAAAATTATTCCTGGTATAGAGGTATGGGGATCCGGGTGTAAAGTTCACTCGTACGTTATACATATAATAACGTTACAAAATAACGAAATAAATAAAAATAAGTTTTCTAACGCCAAATAATTTTATCGGAAAAATAATTTAGAATTTTTGACAGTTGTTCCTTACAAAAACTGTCAGACGTCAATTTAATTCCACGAATAAAAATTATCTGTCGTTTGAAAAATCAGCCCTTACGCTGAAAGAAAATGTTTTAGGTACTTGATATTCAAAACCTACAACCAAAAATACCCTGATATTTGCATCACCATCGACAAAAACGCAAAACGAGCCTCATTCTATAGAAAACTAAGCCAGGGAAAACAAAAAAGTTATCTATCAGCGTAGAATCTGGGTTCCGTACTTGATATACCGGGAACAAACCTGACGACTCCAATGGAAGGCTTTGAGAGCCGTCACAATGCCGGTAACGTTCCAACCAGGCTTTGACTGATGCTTCCTAGGACATTGCAAAAACACATCCAAATCTGCCAAGGGAATTTCAACCTTGTGGCTAGGAGCTAAGGTTCTGTGAAACAGTCCTTTTCAGTATTCATCTCGCGCTGAACAATTAGACGGGCGATAGTGGAAGATAGGAAAATAGGTGTCATTGTACTTATATTAGGTATTGATGTAGGATCGTTTTGACTGCGTCTAAGTACTTATTTTGGTACGTGAGTGAGGTTTGAGATGTTATCAATAGATTTAGGGTAGAATGGATGATAACAATAGATATTTGGTACTTGAAATAGATCACAATATTCGAGAACTCGCGTGGAAGGATGATTCTTGTGATTTTGCACTCGGATAACTTTAGCTTTCCTTTTTTTTAATGTCCATCATCTGCCTAGCCTTTTCCCAACTATGTTGGGGTCAGCTTCCAGTCTAACCGGATGCAGCTGAATACCAGTATTTTACATGGAGCGACTGCCTATCTGACCTCCACAACCCAGTTACTAGGTAATACGATACCCCTTGGTAAGACTGTTTGTCAGACTTTCGGGTTTCTGACTACCCGTAACGACTGTCAAAGGGACCATCGGCATAGCGTGCTTTTCGAGGCACAGACTATGGTCTCAGTATGTAAAGATGGTCACCCATCCACAAACCAACCGCGGCAAGCGTAGCTGATCGATCGATCGACCTGTGCGGCTGTTATTATTTTGCCACGGGCCCCTCCCTTTTTTAAAATGTAACTTTGTTAATTACTATTTTTTTGTAAGTCCTGTGTGTGCCACAAATATTCTTTCCTGTAGGTCGATTTTTTATCGAAATATTCATTTGCTATACTATACTAGATAATACGGCGTAGGTACGAACAAAAATAATAATTATTGGAACTAAAAACCACTTAACAAACAGCACAATTCCAACCTTCTATTATTAATATCAACAACAACCAAGTCGCCAGTTAGGAAACCTCCTAACAAAGCCTATCTCAAATCCCTGTCCTCCGTCCCTTATTATAGCGTTAATTGTCAAAATAAAAACCCAGAAACACAAAGGAAGCCCTGATAATAAAGGAAACAGAACTTAAACGCGTTTCGCGACAGGATTTCAATACGACCGACCCCTTGTCTCATTCGTTAGAGTGTCCTAAAGAATTATGCTTTTTTTTTCAGTTCCGCCTAAGGACAATCGGAGCTTCGAGGCTTCGTGGCCAAGATGAGTGGCAGCGGGATGAGGGGTGGCCGCAGGATCCCCACCCCGATGCCGGGCCCCAAGGAAACTGTACATCAGCCCAGGTAACATATTGCTCGTGAATTCTGGGAGGGTGTGCAAGAAAATTACAAAGTGTTAGGTGTTTTGCGAAATAATTATGCGGAAGGTTGAAAACGATTTCTGTGTTGGATATAAATTCTTTGGCACCATTTAACAGGTAGACGCCTTGATTTGCGTTTAGTACATACCTACCTAAGTTACTAGCATTTTATATCAAGGCCTAAAGCGTTTTTGGGACATTAGACACAGAGAGTTCTTGGGATTCTGGAAACAATTAGATACATACTTAGCTAGATTTTTTCTTTAACCGTGAATGCCGTAGTTACAGAAACAATTAAAACGCCATTGTGTCTCGCGTGGATCCATGTTCGACGAATACGAAGGGTTAAACATCGAAAACAACGAGGTGTAAAGATCATTAAGAAAAAACCGGTCAAGTGCGAGTCGGACTCGCGCACCGAGGGTTCCGTACTTTGTACGTATGTATTTTTTTTTTTAATGTAAGTACCTAAAAATTTACGGTTTTCAGATTTTTTCCTTTATTTGTACTACATGACCTTGCTTCTTGCCAAATTTCATGATTCTAGGTCAACGGGAAGTACCCTAAAAATTTTGATTCCCTTGAGATTGTCGAAATATACGTTTTTTGCGGCATAAACGACCGTATCTTTTTTTTACGTTAACCTAGGTGTTTGATTTTTTCACAGCTTCAAGGGACTGTAGAAAAAACGGCCAAGTGCGAGTTTGGCTTGTACACGAAAGGTTCCGTACCACTGTACAATATTTAACACTACAAATTTTATTATGTGTTATTATAGCGGCTATAGTATACACTTTGTACATTCTACTGTCTACGTATTACGATTCAAAAGATACAACCCTGTAACACACGGACGGACGGACTGACAGCGCGTAGTGGAGCCTTAGTAGCACATTAGCGTCCCTGCCACTCTTTGGGTACAAAACCCAAAAAATAGTCATAATCAGTTAGGTCTCATACCTAAAAAACTCTTTAAAAAATTTGATACGTGTTATGACCCGCCGCTGATAACGGTCAACTTAATGTTTATTTATTTATCTTGCTACATCCTCACTTTGTATCAGTATTCAGCAGACAAGTACAGTCACGAGCACAAATATGTCAACACTTGGCAACTTTCAATTGCGATTTTTTCCTGAAATGACGAATGCAACATTGAAACACTTTACACAAACCTATGGGTTCGAAAATACTTTTTGAAAATTGCAAGTGTATACATACTTATGCTCGTGACTCAATGTGGTTTCATAAAGTGTGTTACCGCATCAGTAAAACAATGGTTTTATACGGTTATGTTCGTTTACACGACGCATAATAAAATAAAATAGGATTTACAAGGAAATTATTTATGAAAATTATTGTACATTGGCACCGGTTCCCGTAAATTGCTTTTTATGAATTTGTCAGGGTTAAATTGGTTTTCCGAATTTCCACGAAATTAACTTTGATTTTGCCTTGGATAATAATGTTCCTATAATTAAACATTCTACGAAAAACGCGATGAACAAACACGAACAAGAAAAGGTGGACTGCAGAAAAGATATCCAACCTAGAATATTGCTATTATGTATTATATTATGTAGTATTGCCTAACATTAAAAGAACAACTGACTAAATGCGTTTATGCTATAGCAATAATCTTCAAGATAGATAAGGTATACAGAATATGGTAGAGCTTTTAAGTATAACCTATATTTTTATTAATCGTTGAGCTCCTTAAGTCTTGAGTTGAGTTGCACGATTTCTGACAAATAGTGCACTGACTGGTCTGGACAGGTCCTCTCAATTTGTGTGGTTCTTTCCTCAAAAGACCATCTCAGACATCGATCTACATGGTCTTCATATAACCTGACCAAGATTATGTCTGGACTTTAAAAGAGACTGTGGTGACCTCTGAGTTTGTTTCGGATTTTCTTCTCAGAGTAGTCAGATAGGAAACGCCGACCTCATCTTGTTTTAAAAAAACATGATTGACGTGTAAAAGTGTTTGTACAAACCTACTTACAAAAATAAAATCATTTACATTTATCATTTTTCAAAAAAGCTGAACTACGTCAGAAATAATAAAATAATGACCCATCCTTATGAAGCAGCCATGCGTAGAATCTTTTATAGCCGAATTCTATTGCTCCAAAAATACCCACACCATTTTATAATTCAAATTGAAAACAACAGTTTAAAACAAAGGCACCTTTTTGAAAGGACTCCTTCAACCATCTTTCCTCGTTCAAATACAGTAATGACACTTAACAAGGACCGGCCGGAGATTGGAAGGGACCCTATAAGCTGAACTTTGGCCCTTGTTCCATGTAAATTGAGACCTTATTACAATTCTCGCATTTTGAGGATCTAATCTACATTAATATAATGAAAAGGAAATTCGTTTGTCTGATTTGGTTGTTCGATAATTGTGTTTGTTACTGAATTAGTTTTGTTGTTTATGTGGGTGTCTTTTGTTGGTGTGAAATCATCCTTTTCGATGGGAAAATATTTCTGTGTTTCTAAAGCCGATAGTGATAAAAAATAACATTTAATTCAGACTGTTTTTTGCTATGGCGGCCAATCTACGCTACTACCTTCGGCGCGGGAGATGTTAAGTATAGTGCACAGGTATGCGCGCAGACAAAGGTGCACTCTCTCTTCATTCACTCTTAAAATCCGATAGGACGGCATGATATCTGACTCGACCAGAGAGAAATAGAACGCATTATTTCATCACGTGTTCAAAAGCTTTAACTATGTTAGCAAGCATTCACCATTTTGGAACAATACATTTAGGTAAGACGTGGGAAAGAGTGACAAGAATAGATTTCTACAACCAAGGGATCTCACACTTAACTATGGCAGCAGATATTATTATGATAGTATGCGAGTATAATGAGCATTTTATTGAGATGGACGTTTATGCCAAAACTCTTGTCCGTTAGCAGAAAATTCAAACCAAACTTTACTGCGCAACCCTGAACTTGATGTATAGAACAATTTGGAACACCCAGCTATTAGACAAAATGGGAGTTGCCACTAACAAACATAGACAGCAGCTGTTAACAGCACTGATCCTTAATCACCGGAATCTGCATAACCGCATAGACGGACTCCTTGCCACAAAATCATAGCAATTACTACCACAGAGGGGAGGTGTTGAGAACCATTTATAATAGTTAGGTTGACAACACGATGACGTACTGTAACCGATACGCTTGTGTCGCTTCGAGACAACAGTATCATGTGACTATGTGAACCCACTTCTTGCTTAGCGCGTAGGTTGAATAGACATACAATGTCACATCTGTGTGACCTTTTTATTTGGTCTATGAACTGTCTACTGTCTTCTTTAGGTACTATCACTTTACATTCATGTCAAGGAAAATGCTGTGTGATGGATAGTATCTGCTTCTTCTTTGGAATATTCTTTCTCATGTTTGTCTTTTGTAGAAAAGTGTTTATTTCGTTCGTGAAACTGTGCTGGTGCTGATGTAAAAGGAGTAATAGAATGTGGAACCCAATTTTTTATTTTCATTTCAGCTATTAGCCACTGCATGATCAGTTTTGTATCTACAATCAATCAACTCAGCCTATCGCAGTCCACTGCTGGACATACGCCTCTCCCAGAATGCGCCTCAACGCCCTGTCCTCCGACCTTCCACATCCAGTCTGTCCCAGCTACCTTCTCAAGGTCGTCGGTCCATCTAGCGGAGGGGCGTCCCACAACACGCTTGTCGATACGCGGTCCAATCTAGGACTCGTTTGCTCCACCGGCCATCGGTCCTTCGACAAACGTGAATCTACATACTTACACGATAAAGCTCTTCCATGGTTTATTAGGCACGATGGTTTTTTTAGGTACCTACATTCGATAGGAGTTAGTATCTAATACATAGCTACGTGTAACTTTATCAGTAGGTATCTAATCTACGGTGACAAAGAATTTCCTTCTTCTAAAAATACCTGTTTCTTAGATCTGCATTGCGATAGACCGAGTAGATTTAAAGGCACTTATTTATAACATCAATACCGATACTTCATAATATTTTGATAAGTTGTCAGAAAGCTTCGAAACTGACCTTTCCGTACCCTTTATTATATGCACGCGATGTTTTTCGATTGAAAATCTTGGAAGAGAACAGAATTGAAAACAATAATATAATAGTTCCTGTTAAAATGGACACAGGTGTGAAATAGGCTTTTTCATATTGTAGAAATACCAAATAAAGATTTGAATTAAGTAAGTATACAGAAGGTACGGTATGTTAATATTTCTGATATGTAAGATCAGATCCTGGTAGTGAAATATACAACCTTTTTGGATCCCGAAAACCAACAAAATGTTTACTCGTGTTACCTGAATATGAATAGATCGTCCCTTGTAACATTTGTTGGCACAGTATCTAGTTCACGGAAGATTTGTATAGAACTTTATTTATCAGACGATACAGCCGGTCGATTCTGTAAAAATCTCACCGTGAAAACTTAGTGAGTTTGTTTTTGCTAGGAATTGACATTATTGACAGCTCACTCCACGTTCATCTCACCTAAGTTTTCACGGTGAGGTTTTTACAGAATAGTACCGCTGTCCCGTAACCAGCCTGTAACGTTCCCACTGCTGGAACACAAGCCTCTTCTCTGTAAGAGGGAGTGGGCCATAATCCTCCACGCGGGCCCAGTGTGGGTTAGTAGATGTCACATGTCAACGAATTTTTGGTTCTAGGACATGTCGGTTTCCTCACCATTTTTGGTCCAGTTCCGTCCAAGGACTATACAGCTATTTCCAACAAGTATACTTTATAGTAACAAATCTATAGCGTTGTCGATTGTAGATGGCGTTGCCCTCTGTCCTGTTACTTTTGCCCCATGGAGCAGAATTTGGCAGGATAGGAGTAAAGGAGGTTACTTACAGTTTGAATTTAAGTTGTGAATAAGAAAATTGCTATCGAAAAGACAACAAATATAATGATCAAAACAGTTGAACGCTTACAAGGAGACTGCTTCTAGGTGATCGCTTGACGGGTGAAGTGACTGTTTTTAAGATACAACATGAAAAATACATCGGACTTGGAAAGCCCATATAGTTAAATCATATATTCCATCCATAGAATACCTAACGTTGCATACCCCCTCAGACGCGTGGCGGAACAGCCAAGTTACGTGTAACAATATCCTACAAAGTTATTAACTGCACTCTTATAAGTGCTTACGTACTTAGTTTGGATTTCAAAGAATTCGGTGAAGCAGACGATACGTTTCTTGTAAACTAAGTGAAATAAACGATACTTGGATTAGGGTGGGTGGAATACATAATCGTAAAGGTTCGTATAGGCAGAAACGACAAATACGTAAGTTTAGTTGAATTTAAGTTTATTTATTTTTAGACTTTCTTTAAAGCCATTGTAATAATGAATGACTAGATTGACCGTAGGAAATTAGGAATCTCTCTCATTAAAGTTATAAGTTTATTATTTATTGCAGTGTTTTCTCTAAGATCTCCTCATTAACAAGCTGTTATATTGATAACGTTAATGATGTTGTGATCAGAGGGGCCCGTAGTGACCATCTTTAAATACCGAGACCCCTCCGTGCCTCGAAAAGCACGTAAGCCGTTGGTCCCGTCTGTCATTCGCGGATCTTTGACAGTCGTTGCGCCCAATCAGAAGCCCGAAAGTCTGAAAACCAGTGTTATCAAGGGGTATCGTATCACCCAGTAACTGGGTTGTGGAGGTCCGGAGGTCTGGGTGCCTTTTGAAAGTTCCCCCCCAAAAAAAAAAAAAAGGTATAATAGGCAGTCGCTTCATGTAAAATACTGGTATTCGGTTGCATCCGGTTAGACTGGAAGCCGACCTCAACATAGTTGGGATAAGGCGTGGCAGATGATGATATTGTAAACATTAAAGAGTGCTTTAGTATTATCAACTGCCAAATAAACACACTAAAAGATAAAATCTCTATAGCTATTAATTCAAAACCCGATCTTAATTAAAGGTAAACAATCCATTATCCAAACAAAAGCTTCACAGATGCTATTAAACAAATCAATAGAAAAAAAAACTATTCCTATTAAAATAGTTAAAAACTGTCGACTCACACCCTTATCATTAGGGACTATTTTTATTCTGGGACGGAGTGTCCAATTTATATTGAAATACGGGGAAATAACGAACTCAGTATAAAGTAGTTTATTTTCGCATTCCCTTTACAAACAGCACCCTCTATAAAAGGCCATAGTATACTGGCCACCCTGTATACCAGATGTTTATAGGGCAACCCTGTTAGGTGGCTCTTTAAAAATAAATATTTTAACTCTGACCGAGGTAATGTATGTATGTAAAAAATTAATGGCCACGTGAGCCGTGAAGTCAGTATAGTCTGTGCATTTTCGATGACAGCTACACACAAACATAATGCACGTGTGTTGGAAGCTTGTTTTGGTGCAAGCGAAGAGAGAACAACGAGAAATTATTGTTGAATGGTCCACAAGAATGGAGCGAGAATAAGGACAAACTGACCATAAAAGGCCAAGTTTTTATGTAAAGACGCCAGCACATCAAGCTACTACTCGTACAATCTGTCAAATGTATTTAATAGATTTTCAACTGTATCGCTAAAGCATAAGGTTCAAAGTTGATTGGGAAAATTTGACAGTTTCAGGTAGCTTGATGTGCTGGCGTCTGTACCAAAACTTGTATTTATTGGTTAGTCCTCCAGTCAGAATTTCGGCCATGGCGGCCAATCTCAGCAGAGACTAGCGCTTACGGACACGAGACCAACGGCACGGTAACGGGGCAGTTTATTGTATATGTTGTACTAGCTTCCGCCCGCGGCTTCGCCCGCGTGGTATGTCGATAAAAACTATCCTATGGCCTTCCCCAGGATGCAACCTATCTCTCTGCCAAATTTCATCGAAATCCGTTCAGTGGTTTAGACGTGAAAAGGTAACATACAGACCGACAGAGTTACTTTCGAATTTATTATACTCCTTTATTCAATTAAATTCTTATAAATTATATTTTTAAATATTAGTATAAAGAAATATAAAAACATTTAAAAATATATTTATTATATATAAATTATTATACTTATTATTATGGATTTATTGTATTGTAGGTACTATACATTTTCCAGCAACTCTCATATGAGCTTTTGAATAGTCAACTCTACTCAATTTCAGTCAACCAAATGTAAAATGTTCTGTTCTCTGAAAAACATCACTAAACCCACGTTCGTAAAAATATCGAGGTGGGATGTTATCGCGCATTGGATTTTCAACTCACCATGTTGTGCCGAGCGTTGAGAATCGAACAGAGCGCATCCTAGCGCGTCAAAAAAACACACTGTTGGAATCTCAACTCTCGGCGCTGAGCAGTACGTTGAAAATCCAGTGCGCGAAAAAAAATGGCCGCGAGACAAACGCGTCCGTGCGCACCTGGGCTAACGAGTAGCATTTCAAAACCGTATAATTATACGTTTCATCTACAATTTACAGTCATAAACGCACCACTAAAACCCTCTCAAACCAGTAACACCTATCACTATTCAAAAGCGAATAAATCCCGTATCTACCTACATACTCATTTCATTTCACGCTTCCTCTCGTAAGTTGCGCGGACGCAAACTGCTACCAGTCAGTCTATTAACGTTTACTGTCCCACGTCAAGCGTAAATAAATCTCGTAAACAAGGTATTCATATTTCGACGCGTTTCATCGTGTCACGCAACAAAATAGGCGCACTTGTTCAACTCCAGCGCAGTTTTTGCCCTTTGAACTTTGAAAACGTAATGGAATGCGCGTTTGAATAGAAAAAAGTGTAAAGTCATGTTGAAATGTTGGCAGATAGCAACGATAAGTGGTTAGATGGTTAATTAAAAAGCTAAGTTAGCAAAAGAGCAAAGGATACAAAACCCATGGAAAGTAGAAGCCATACCGTAGCATCATCGCCTGCCTTTTCCCACTTCGAGTCTATCCGGATGCAGCTGAATACCAGTATTTTACATGGAGCGACTGCCAATCTGACCTCCACAACCCAGTTACTGGGTAATAAATACGATACCCCTTGGTAAGACTGCTTGTCAGACTTTCGAGCTTCTGACTACCCGTAACGACTGTCAAAGATCCACGAATGACAGCAGGGACCAACGGCTTAACGTGCTTTCCGAGGCAAGGAGGGGTCATGGTATGTACAGATGGTCACCCATCCACAGAACACACAACCGCGGCAAGCGTAGCTTAACCTGATCGATCGACCTGTGCGGCTGTTATTATTTAGCCATTGCAATGGTATACGTCGCCATTGTGGTGTTCACTATAAACTCTTATTAGGGGCTTAGGGTTTAGAGTAAAACCACCGAATTATCAGTAAGTACACAACAACTCAAAGGGGAACGTCTAGTCGCCACAGATTGCTAGCACATCAACAGTACCTACCTATGTAAAATCGGAACTTTTAGATTCAATAAAAGCACTGAGCACGAAAGAAAGAAAGAATAAATTTTAAGTGGACACAGTTCGTGAAACACAAAACGACACGACTTATAATAGGTCGTAGCATCGAACTATAATTCGCAGAACACAAGATTAACACCGAGGGGAGTTCTTGCTATCCAAAAATCAACCTAGATTCTATTTTTTTTTTTACGGATTTTTTCAATAGTATCTAAGCGCCATTTGTTCATATTTACCATATAAATATTAGTCTGTAAGTTTTCCAATAATAAAAAAATAAAGGCTTGTTTTTAATCGAACCTCAAATATTCATGTTTTGCATTCCCAAAAATATTATTGAACTCTAACTGTTATACCTCTTGTGAAACTCAAATAATTCCTATTTTGGCAAACTAGAAACACTAAGAATAGCCACGTCTGCGACTGACTATAGTGATATTTTCGACACAATTCGTATTTTGTTACGAAATAAATGGTTAAATTATAAAAAAAAAAATCTTTAGATGCCCAAAATGTTTTAAAGGTTCATTAAGTAATTCAGAAGGCCAATACGTTCTTAGAGAATCAGTTTAATATTTTCCATAAATAAATAATCAAAATTAAAAAGAAAAAAGCCCACAGCAAACCAGAAACAAATGACATTCAACACAATGATACCAAAATAGAGTAAACCAAACCATCGGCCAGTCCCCGATAGCCTCATTAACTTCCCTCCTCAAATTCCCAATGCCTGTGCAAAGATCCAAACTCTTCAGCCATAGTACAAGAGGCTAAGGATGCTCAAGTAGCCATACCGTGGCATTGTTAGTTGGTTTCTCATAAAAAATGCACGCCCGCTTCAGGCCAGCATTCAAGTGCCATCAGCAGACTCACGCGGTCTCCGGGACTGAGATGCTATTGCTGGCTGGATGTAGCTTTTTTGTAGATGAATCTGGAAGTAGAATTGTATTTTAATTCCACCAAGATGTAAGCAAGTACTAAAAATATGGTCACGTGATCAACTTTGAACGTATCTCGGGAACGTGACACTTTATGGGATTTTTTCTTATTATGTTTTTTTTTATTGATGTCAGCTATCGCGGTAAGTATGCCATGCTCTATAAAAAAATCTTCCATCCCCTTTGGTATTTAATAAAAACTATCATAATTGTCTCTGTTGACTCATTTAGTTAACTCCTCTTTACTTATTCAAATTGAAAATCATTGTCTTTGATTTCGTTTGTTTTATGTTTTCTAGTATATTCCTGATAGGTATGTACCTGATTATACTGCTCCTTTTACAGAAATTCAATTAAAGTGGTTTTAAATGACACTATTTATTCAAAAGCATATACTCTAGGTACACCTCAGATCAAATAAAAAGTTGAGACATAGCGCTGCGAACGATACAGTGAAGCATGCAAAAAATACACTTCCACTCTGTGCAGACACGCTCACACGCACACATTTACAACCATTTACAATCAAACTACACCTCACTATGTGCACACATGTTTGCGAAACCGGCTTCACTTTACTGTTGACAGCACTCTTGGTTTTTTATTTGGTCTGAGGGTACGACCATCTATTTCTACCCACATTTGGCAAATACATAGCCACATCTAGTTAGCTCTATGCCTCCCACTTCACCATTGAAGCGGTCATTACACGACATTCTTTGGACAATGCGGCCCATTACGTCTCGACCACTCTGAATCTTGAATATCTTCAATATTGAATATCTTATAGGCTATTATTCTGACCATTTGGATATTTTTTTTAATAGAGGTTTTTACATAATGTTTTCTATGTTTTTCGGCTTTTCAGTACTCTAACGATTATTTTAAATCTGGAGAAAAAGTAAAATTGTCAATAAAAAAAATGTAGATCTGTCTTGCTTAGACAGATCTAGTTTTTCTTTGTTACCTTTTTAATTTTTTTCTATGATAAAAAATCAATAATATAATAAAAACATTGTAGACTATCTATTTATTTACTGTAGCCTATTGCTACTATTTTGAATACAAAAATTTATGAAAGAGTCACAACTTGGTGACTAGACTACAAAAAAAAAAAACACTATAAGTTTCTGTAAGAATTTCCTACCAATACACAGAAAACAAATATAAAAAAATATCGAAATGTTAACAAACATGAAATACTGATAAATGCATTGAACATAAAATTAATATGCAAACCGTATGTACACTATTCAAATTACTACTGCCTGTACTGTACTGTACCAGACACGAAAACAATGGACACACTTTTGAAGCTTTTATAAATTTTTTTTCGAAAAATTTGTATGAAAAGTTTTTGTAAGAAGATAAACCCATAACTCCAATAAAACGTTAATAAAAAAAATATAATAAGTATAAATAACTCATAAATTAACTGCTCTATTATCGTAATATCATGCGATAAATTTTATTATGTACTGTAACACTGCACAAATGCACCATTGACACACAAATAAAAAGAAACCCGTTCATGACAGATAACGAAATACAAAGAACAAACTGCTCTTTATCAATAAGATATGTCAGAATAATGCACTATTTTGTTTAAAAGCACTTGAATAACTTACAAAATAATAATAGTGACTATCTTTAAACATATAAAATAACAAAAAGAATTTGTCAGAAGTGGGATTCGAACCCACGCCCACAGAAGTGGACTGCGACCTGAACGCAGCGCCTTAGACCGCTCGGCCATCCTGACGTTGTGAGACGGGTCGAAATAGTAGTATTTGTTCTACTAGTAGTTTGTAATAATTTAGGTTGTTTTTAGGGTTCCGTACCAAAATGGTAAAAACGGAACCCTCATGGTGAGACTAAGTCTGTCTGCCTGTCACAGCTGGATATCTCAAGAACTACTAATGCTATCAACTTGAAATTTGGAATAGTTTTAGATGACGTTTGCCCAACTATTTTGCAAATAAGAAAGAAATAAAAATATATGTATATTTTCATGCATATATTTTTATTTCTTTCTTACTGAAAGGGAGTCTGAAAAATTCGAAGTAGGGCTACTAGGGCATGTGGGATATCATATGAAAGAGCGCAGTTTGCACATTCTCAAACGTTTTTTTCTTTTTTTTAGGCCTCACAGTTTTCGACTTTTGATGAAAAATGTAAAAAAATACCGTTCCCCCCTCCTTAATTATCTCCGAAGTTTGCAAAGAAGTCTCTAAATAGCACAATTTTTCAGAAGTTACATTAATTCCACTATCGGTTAAGAGCTGGCGCTCACATAAAACTGCAATATTCTACACCGCAATGCATAGTGTTAAAATTCTCTGACGAATAAAGGCCTCGCTGATCGCGGCAAGCGTCGATCGGCGTGCAGCTGTTATTATTTATCCACGGGCCCCTTTTACGTAACGCCAACAAATCCCTCATCTTTATGTTAATAAGTTTATTAATTATCAGTTCCTATCCCAAAGTAAACTAAGTACCTACCAGCTACATACTTTCAGTCACGTTACTTGAAGAACCCACGAGACTCGCAGGAACCCTAAATATACAAAACAACAAGAAAATGTTGCTTAATATTTGCGGAAAGATGCGGGAAAATTCAAGAGTCAATATTTACTTATTTAAGTAATAATTACATACCTACGTAGATACCAGTATGTTATGAATGTGTATTAGCTGATATTATGATAAATTATCAACTCTATGTAAACCCGATATAATTTTTATCATTTTCAATGTGTAGCTAGTAACACTATACATTGCCGGCTCAGCGGGATTGTCCGAAAGGGTTTACCGCTGGCCCGGAACATAAAGGGCTAGGGAAGGAACACGGGTGGGTTTTAGTCAGTAAGATTCTGACACTCCCTCCCGCTCCACCCAGAGCAGGTGGGGGTCATTTGATGATATCCCACACAAAAAAAAAAAACAAGTAACACTATACATAATATTTATATGCTATATATTAAAAAGAAAATGCTCAAAAGACCACCTCAGACATCGATCTACATGGTCTTCATATAACCTGACCAAGATTATGTCTGGACTTTAAAAGAGACTGTGACCTCTGAGTTTGTTTCGGCCTTTCTTCTCAGAGTAGTCAGATAGGAAACGCCGACTACATCTAGTTTAAAAAAAAAACATGATTGACGTGTAAAAGTGTTTGTACAAACCTACATACAAAAAATAAAATCATTTCATCATCATTTCATAAACTCAGGAACCAAGGGGCCTCAAAATCCCCGTGTGGGATCCCTTTGTCAGACGACCGAAGCATGCTCAAAGTACTGTCCTTAACAGCTTTGAACAGAGAGAAGTGGAAAGAGAGTAGAGAGGCCTTTGCCCTGCAGTGGGACACCACAGGCTAATAATAATAAATATATACACACATCAAAAGTGTCTAGGGATCAAGCATTTTTATGCGGATTTCTTGAGATTGAGATGTGGCTTTGTAATAAATTTATGATTTTATAAATTTATATGGATCCTTTTTGGTGCATTTCATAATTTGAATCAGGAACTGTGAATCAAATTCGAGTAAAAGATGAAAATCAGCTGTCAATATTTTCCCTATAAAAACATACAACGCATTGAAGACATTATTAGTGCTACTGTTTCCCTACTACTGATTAAAACCAACGTTATTATGGAGCGGCGACGTCATTTAAGCAGGGAAGAAATGCTCAGAGCCGTGGGAATGATAGAAGCTGGTTCCCGGCAACGTACTGTGGCTTTAGCTCTGAATACAAGTCAGAGTGTTATCAGTCGACTTTGGACACGTTACCGAAGCACTGGTACCGTGGCTGAGCGCCATGGAGGACGGTATCGCTGCACCACACGGAGACAAGACCGATACATTCAAATCTTAACTCGAAGAGCTCCAACAATAACCGCCATGATGTTAGCCGTGAGGCTTCATCACTCTTCAGGGAACTTAATTAGCGACCAAACAGTCAGAAACCGCTTGCATGAAGTGAACCTTCATTCCCGAAGACCGCTACGGGTACCACCTATAGCAATGCACAATCGTAGGATTCGATATCAATGGGCTCTTGAACACAGAAATTGGGCAGAAGAACAATGGCGTTTCGTGTGCTTTTCTGATGAGTCTCGTTTTGGTATGAGACCGGATACAAGACGTATACGACACTGGAGAACCCCTGGACGCCAACAGCGATTAAAATCCTGCCAGGAAGTCCATCCTTATAGTGGTGGAACCATCATGGTATGGGCGGGTATTTGGATCGGCGGAAGAACTGAGTTGATTTGGATCAGAGGCAACCTCAACGCTCAAATTTATGCTGAGACGATTGTATCAGACGTCATCGTTCCTCTACAAGTGCAAATCGGTCCCTTATTTCAGTTAATGCATGATAATGCACGACCGCACACCGCAAGAGTTGTAAGACAGACTCTCGCCGCAGCTAACATCAATGTCCTGCCCTGGCCTGCTCAGTCGCCAGACTTGAACCCGATTGAGCATGCATGGGATATGCTACAGAGAAGAGCTCTGCCGAATATGGAGGGTATCCAGTCGCAAGAAGACCTTTTTTTGTTGTTGCAACGAACATGGGCGGCCATTCCACAGCGTGATTTGGATGAACTCATTTTGAGTATGCCAAACCGATGTTCTTGTGTTGTTAGTGTTCGCGGTAGAAACACGGATTATTAATTGTTTAAGTTACCCAATAAAATTTTAAAGAAAACTGTTATTTCAGTCTTTTTTCGAACTTTTGTGTTAGTGGTTCAAATGTCAAAAATCCCTTTATTAGGAAAATGGCAAATTTCTTTATTAATGCAAAGGTGACTTGGTTTATCGTTACTGTGACAAACGAAAACACTTTATTTGATGAATCCTTATAGAAAATTTTAATTAATATCAATCAGGAGAAAAGTTATTGCAAAAATATATGTTGATCCCTAGACACTTTTGATGTGTGTATTAACTAGTGCAAAGAAGTAATAAGAGTTAAATAATAAAACCTGTGTTTTTTTCAGTCTAGTGGTCAGTGAATATGACTGCTATGCCGGAGGTCGTGGGTTCGATTCCCACCCAGGACAAATGTTTGTGTGATGAGCATGATCATTTGTTCTGTGTCTGGGTGTAATTTATCTATATATGTATGTATTTAGAAATATATAAGTATGTTTATCAGTTGTCTAGTACTCATAACACAAGCTCTGCTTAGCTTGAGACTAGACGGCGTTGTGTGATAGTTGTGGAATATTATTATTATTATTATACGAATTAGTTTGTGTGAATTTTGACTAATAAACCGTAAATCTCAGCCGCACGGCGAGAAATTTTAAATAAGACTAGCTGTTCCCTGCGGTGTCACACGCTGCGCGGCTCCTAAGGGTCGTAGCGTGATGTTATATAGCCTATAGCCTTCCTCGATAAATGGACTATCCAACACAAAAATATTTTTTCAATTCGAACCAGCAGTTCCTGAGATTAGCGCGTTCAAACAAACAAACTCTTCAGCTTTATAATATTACTAGCTTCTGCCCGCGACTTCGTCCGCGTGAAATTTCTTGTACCCCCACCCCGTCGCGTCGCAACGCTTCGTATTCGCTTACCGTTCACTCTGAGTTTTTTTCTTTTTGCTCGGCTCCTAAGGGTCATAGCGTGATGTTAAATAGCCTATAGCCTTCCTCAAGAATTGGGCTATCAAATGCAAAAAGAATTCAAATCTGACCGGTAGTTAAAGAGATTATCGCGTTCAAACAAACAAACTCTTCAGCCTTATTATTAGTATAGATAAAAAACTCTATGCCCATAACTCCTTAATAGGTACCAACTCTTAACATCTTACACACGTGATAACTTTGAAACGAAATATCCGATTGAGATGAAACAAAAAGTATTTTACTTCTTCATAAATACTCTTGATAACATAATGCTTAATTTCGATAAAGATTAATATTACGATACATATTTAACGTAGTTTTTTTTTTCTTCAGACGATTTAATAATTATTTTGAACACAAAATCGGTTATTGTGATTAAACCATGATAGCTAGACATATGTTCTCGCGGACTTTTTTGTAGGTCTTAATGGGCTCTACAAACCCGTAGTACATCATTTTGTTCTATTGTCAATAGTTTTTGCAGCGCACGCAAAAATAGGTTTTCGATTTTAAATAGCAATTTTATTACGGATCCCTAATTTTGAACAAAAAAATATAGCCTATAGCCTTCCTCGATAAATGGACTACCCAACACTAAAAGAATCATTCAAATCGGACCAGTAGTTCCAGAGATTAGCGCGTTCAAACAAACAAACAAACTCTGCAGCTTTATAATATTATATATATATAGTATAGACTAGCTGACCCGGCAAACGTTGTTTTGCTCCTACACTACTCCTACCCTACTCCCACACTACTCCTACCCTACTCCTACACTACTCCTACCCTACTTCTACCCTACTCCTACCCTACTCCTACCCTACTCCTACACTACTCCTACCCTACTCCTACACTACTCCTACCCTACTCCTACACTACTCCTACACTACTCCTACCCTACTTCTACCCTACCCCTACCCTACCCTACTCCTACCCTACTCCTACACTACTCCTACCCTACTCCTACACTACTCCTACCCTACTCCTACACTACTCCTACACTACTCCTACCCTACTTCTACCCTACTCCTACCCTACTCCTACTATAAAAAAAAAAAAAAAAGTATATTATGTCCGTCTCCTGGCTCTAAGCTACCTCCCTACAAATTTTCAGCCAAATCGGTTCAGCCGTTCTTGAGTTATAAGTGGTGTAACTAACAGACTTTCTTTTATATATATAGAAGTATAGATTATTATAGTATAGATTAGCCAAAACCCATAGGTAGGTACAATAAAACTCCACAACATGTTAGCATGTTAGTGCAAAATAACGATACTTGTGAATGTGAACTACCGATGCACATTACGAGGACAATATGGCGTCGCGTCCGGTGTTCCGTTTGATCTCGCCATGTGGTTCCGGTAACGGCGCAGATCGGCGCGTGCGCAGGACACGTGCGATTGTGCTCTTGTTATAATAAAATTAGTCTGCGTCGGGTTTGCATGTTTTTGTCTTCTGTTTTTGCGATTATCATGGTTTGGTTTGCTTTTATTTTCTGGTCCTATGGGGCTTAAAATAATAAAATAAAAAAGTAAGTACCTACGGTCTACTCGATATTGATCCATTTTATGTGAATAGGTAAATGCCACAGTCATTTACTTTGAAAGAAGTCATTAACAATCATGCTAATAAAATTTAAAATTTTTAGGGAGGCAGGGGAAATTCGGATGTTACATAAAATGTTCAGCGGGGTAATTGCGTAATACACCAGTAGCAATGGCTTTCATTTTGACAGTTCAACAATATTCATTGCGTTATTTACGTTAGTGTGCAGACAAATTTTTCGAACATATGAAGCAATGGATTAGCAAAATATCCTTCAAAATTATTCAGATTGTGGTTGATAATGTGTTACGCAATTAGACTGCAGTAGTGTTTGCGACCATAAGACCAACAATGATCTATGATTTCATTCCTCTTAATGACCATTGTAATTTCGTAATACTCAAATTGCTGCCCATAAGTTCACATTCTTGTAAAATAGGAACTCAAACAAACCCGAAAAGATAAGATAGACTCAGTAAATACAACTTAAAAACGACTCAATCATTAACTACTTAGACGAGATAAGATAAAACAAGATTGCTTTCTTAATCTAGTTTAAGTACGAGAGTTGCTTAAAACTATTTACTAAAACGTCTCGCAATTCGAGAGAATATCAACTGGGCTACTGACTCCGTTTCTTTATTCAAAATCCTGCAATTAACGCTTCGCATCGTTTACATTTAACCTAATTAACTAGCAAAAAGCACTAATTAAAGCAATTCCAGTGACGCTGGCAGCTTAACGTTTAAAGAAAGACGTTTTATTTCTCCGTCTCCCATTTATACGGATTCATTCAGACTTTCAGAGCTATATATAGTTCTGTATGAGACTCTTTCAGGGTTTTATGATGATTTAGAGCTATTAGTTTTTCATCGGACCGCTATCTTAATGTTATTTTTATCTTTTATAAGCTGTTTTATAAGATGATGTAGAGGTGTTTGCTGAAGATATTTCTGAATATTAAGTAGTGGTGAGTAATCCCATGTAACTGCGATGTTGAACTTCCGTTTCAGGTGTAAACTTCGCATCATCTGGTAGAGTATCTGCTGTATTAAATCCAGCTGAAAACATTTATCATAATACCGGGTGAATGGAGACTCATGAAACGAATTCTTGTTTTTCAAATAGAACATTACAACTTAACATTACTTCCGTTAAAGGTTAGGCAGAGGTGTACACCTAGATCGATAATGCATTTCTTTAATAAAGTCTATCTCAGAAAAATATTGAGGCCACAGAAATGGTAAACATCCCTTTCCCGCCAATCATAAAAATCGAAAAAAAATACAGCATCACTTCCAAAAAGTGCCCTAAACTTCCTCTTTTTATTACAATCGCCGAATCCTGCTAAAATCAAAGCGGGGCCTAATAAAAGCGATCATAACTTTCGGCACCTGTTTCCTCTCGATATCGTGCAGGATTCGAGTGAGTGAGATCAAAGTGTATGCCGGACGCAAACTGCGAACAATTGTTACTGTGAATCATGGTTCATTGATTCAATGGATGTATGTTTGTTCCATTTTGTGGATGGAGTAGCCGAGTAGTGTGGGTTTATGATGATATGGTGTGAATAATATGCGATAGTTGAAGTTTGTTGTTTTGATTTTGTTAAAGATAATACTTACATAGTTTTGGTACTGCCAGCAAGTCTAAATTATAGAGAGTTATCTTCTCAAACTCATAGAGAAAGTGTGACTCAATGTTAGAACTAAGACCAACGGGGTAGTTGCGTAACATAATATCAATGGCCATGGCTTTCATTTTGACAGTTTAACAATATTCATTGCGTCATTTACGTTGTTGAGCAGACAAATCTTTCGAACATATGAAGCAATGGTTTAGCAATATCCTTCAAAATGATTCAGATTGATAGTGTGTTACGCAATTAGAGCGCTGATAAAATGTAAAGCAATTGGATATTAAAATTGTCAACAACAAATTCCAAAAACTAATTAACGTTCAAAGAATTGCAGTAGGTTCCAGCTCAGTTGATACACGAAAAGATATCATTACACAAGTCAGAACAACAAAAAATACATTTGCAACACTAGAACACCACAACAAAGGCTACAAAACAATGGGAACGAAAATACTCTTGAATCTAGAGCAAGCCCAACTTCACAGAAAAAGTAAAAAGTATTTAGTAACACTGCACCGCGGTCACAGCGATCATTGAGTACAATGAGACGCAAATAGAGAATGGGAGGCGACACCGAGGGTGCGAATGTATTCCTAATTGCCTGCGGACGTGTCTCAACTCGGTTTTACGCAAGTGCATCTACATAGGGTTGTGGCGAAGAGATGGAAAGGGACAAGTTATTTAGTCCCACTGGCAGCATGCATAAGCGGCCTGTAATTATAGCTCTGTTTGTTCTATATGGTGTCACGCATAGTTTTGATTTTGGAAGTCAATGTCGTGGTTAGAAGCGGTACACCTACTGTATTTCAAATCATCGGTATATCACAGTCCATTGTAGGATCTGGATTGCTGTATCAAAAATAATATATTTAATATATTTAACTAATTTATTTTTTTAACCTATTATAAAATTTAATATATTTAACCTTTTGACCACCACACGTCAAAAAAACAAAAACGTGCCCTCGGCGTCAAAGTCTGTCATGAAGTCGAACCGTGGCGTGGCGTGCACCTTTTGGTTTGTCATCTATACATGACTGTGGCGGTCAAAAGGCTACATTAAAATAACCTCCGCTAGCGAGAAATATTACGTACTGACGGCGCCAACACGCACATCCAGGCGACAGTTTTACTATTGGATTTTCTGATGGGGTTAATCTTTTGACCAAACGGTAGGAATTTTGTTTGACATAGGTCGTGTCCACACGAGAGATAAATAAGACGATACAAAAATCACTTTCTCTCCTCCACCAACCCTACCTACCTGTGGTGTCATAAAGGCTACTATGCAACGCATCGTGGGGTGCAAGCTCAAACACACACTTTCAAACATCTCTTACATCGCATGCGTGCACATAGTAAACCGAGCCGATTACTGTGGCTATAAAAACCCGAAGATAAGTACTGGCGCGTTGGGGTGAAGATATAAGACAACGTATAAATTGCAGCGTTTATGCGTTTGAAGTCAGGAAGCAGGGTTTGAACTTTGCGACAGGAATTGCATTTTTCTGTCGATGGGAATTGTTGAAACTGATATATGGCAACTAGAATAATATTTATACATTACAATAGTGTAACGTAACACGACTATATTTAATATTTTTAATAATCAACAATAAAATTAAGAAATATAGTCTCATTACCAAACTTATTGAACAAAAAACTTTATCGAGGGACATTAAGGCCCACTCTCCCCACGAAACAAGCCGTTAAAAAATATTCTTTGGTTACTTGTACACCAAGTACCTAGGTACTTTGAAAATAGATATTTTATTCTCAATAAAAATGTTGGTAAGTACTTACTTTTCTTAGGTACATAATCAGTTGTTAAGTTAGTATTTTTCCGGTTAGAAGAACTTAAAATTACTGCTCGATCTTAGTTTTATTAGAGTACCTATTCTAACCGTTCAAAATATCCCATTCTACTCTACCTATTCGGTGGAACAGACAAAATGTGAAAACTAGGAAGACTGTACCGCCATCTAGCGATTAAAACCGTAACAAACAATAGTTAATAGTACAGATAGGCTCTAATAGATGGCGTTTTAACCAAACGGGGTTACTTTACTCCGTCCCGCCACCTAGCGGCAAATTTGGGAACTTTTTTCCAAGCTTTAGGTAGATGGTCTAAGTATTACTCTGTAGATAGCAGCACTCAGGGATCATTAAGATCCGGGACTTTGGCTCCAAAATAATTAAGTTATTAGAATAAAAATATAAGTAATAAATGTAAAAAATAATAGCATTAATCTCAATCTACATAGTTAAAATGGATCGTGGATTTAGAAAAGAAAAAGTGCGAAGTACTTAATAGAAACTTTATTGTGTAGATATAGTTTAACTCTGTATACAAACAGTAGGCGGGCCGAACAAACGCTGCTTTTTAAAAGTTTAATAAAAGGTAAATCACTTTTCTTCTGAAAATTACACATGTTGTTATAACATGGGATTCAATGGAAATAGTAAATGGGACCCATCGTTAATACCTAAAAAATGGGAACCAAAAGTGGGATCTAACGAAAATATACCCATAAAATAACAAAGAAAATAATAATAATTGTAATTGCTGACGTTAACCATAACTTAGGTAATTTATGAAGCGAAGCCAATATTATTTGTATAGTCCGACTCGTAATTGCATGACCACTTTTGACAACAGTTCCCAGTACAATGAAACACTGAAGTTGAAAAGATCTAACCATCACATAGAATCTTGTAGTTTTATGACGTGAAAGTGACATTCACCTTAGGGTGTTAAACAATT
The DNA here is from genome assembly GCA_963082905.1 of Oligia fasciuncula. Classification (NCBI taxonomy): domain Eukaryota; kingdom Metazoa; phylum Arthropoda; class Insecta; order Lepidoptera; family Noctuidae; genus Oligia; species Oligia fasciuncula. The sequence goes on along the minus strand of OY720395.1, from coordinate 4,165,613 downwards.
TCGAGGTCGACTAGACTTTATTATTATATTCTGCTTGCTTTGCTTTCTGCCAACATTTTTATCTTCACCCTTCTCACATGGTTGTCATTATTTCTTCTTTGTAAGGTACACCTCAGTACCTCAGGAGCAGTGGTGGCCAAGTGGTAACGACCGCGACCTAAGAGTTGTAGGTCGTAGGTTCGAACCCAGACAGGCGCTTTACTTTGTGTAAATTATTTCATCACCACTGCTCTCAAAACGGTGAAGGAAAACATCGTGAGGAAACCGGCATGTCCTAGAACAAAAAATTCGAAGACATGTGACATCTGCCAACCCGCACTGGGCCCGCGTGGTGGATTACGGCCCACTCCCTCTCACCAAGAGGAGGCCTGTGTCCCAGCAGTGGGAACATTATAGGCTGATTATGTAAGGTACACCTCTGCTTAACTCTCCAGGGAATTACAGGCGTAATATTATGTTATGTACGGTCCTTCATTAGGGAAAGACAGTAGAATTTTTAATACAAAATAAAAATACTGTCACAACCGTACCAACAATAACACGGGAAATTAAATCGTTTACCTAGGGCGGTAGACGGCAATAACCGTATCCGTATAGAGCGTGTGAATAAAATCTGTTTATGTGTGGGTATGGCACACATTGAGAGCTCATACACCACTGGTTTTTTACAGTAAATCAACGTGATCTCAGCCTTATTGCTTTAAGCATAAAGTCTATACAGTATGCAAATAATTTTTTCACTGCGGTAGCCTTATTTGACGTAAAGAAAGTACCAAATGATACGGCTATCGCCGTAATGTCATTCTATGAACTTTTAGAATACGGTTACAGCCGTTACTGCGCTGGTAGGTGTTAAGCATCATTGTGAACCACTAATTAAAAGCTTCGCACAGTTAGCACCATTCTATGTATACCTCTACTACAAGTTGGTGACATTGCATTCCACAGTGTGGAATTAAATACTAATCACACAATAGAAAAAATATGCATTTCTATTTGTCTAACCTTAGTTTAAACCATGATATAAACTAGCTGCCAAGTACAGTCACAAACTCATCCGTTACGGGATGCTTAGCTGCAGTGAATAATGCACTTTATGTGGTGCAAAATATGTATTATAGTAGGTACGTTATTTGTTTACTGCAAACCAAATGCTTATGGAAACTATTTCTCTTGCTTACAAGGGAATTGATAAAGTACCTAATGTTTATTTGCCCATCTTTTATAATAAGCTTAGATTAGAGAGCAATGCTGGCCCAGCAGTGGTAACGGCTCTGACTTACGAGTCGTCTTGGAGGTCGTGGGTTTGAACCCAGGCAGACGCTTTACTTTGTTTATCATCACCATTGCTCTCAAACCGGTGAAGGAAAAAATCGTGAGGAAACCGGCATGTCCTATAACCAAAACATTCGAAAACAGGTGACATCTACCAACCCGGACTGGGCCCGCGTGATTGATTATAGTCCACTCCCGTTTCAAAGAGAAAAAGCCTGAGTCTCAGCAGTGGGAACACTATAGGTTGATACCGCTAAGCTTATCTGGGGGCACGGCAGAGCCCCCGCCAGGTCGAGCAAAAAGCGGCACGGCCGTACCATGCTTTTCTCAAAACAGTTCAGGCCATTTTCAACCCCCTTTATCTTCGTTGTGGATAAAACTAGAGGCCTGAAAAATCTTTTATGTTTTAAATAAATAGATTGATTTGGCCATCGCATGAAAACACAATGTATCTCACAAGTAATACATATTATATTAAATTAGATTGTTTAGTGCGAATGAAAATGCAGAAAATAAGCACGTTAAGTTGTGCTCCACAAGATTATACGTTAATATTATTATAAACGGTAGTTTTACATTGTTTAGTTTTATTATAATCACTAAAACGGATAATAGTTTTCTGCATTTTCATTCTAAAATAAAAGAAATAACAAATAACCAAACAAACGATGAGGGCGCCACTGCGCGGTCGGCGTTTGGTCGGCTCCCTCTTAAAGAAAGGAGGTGTTTTTTTTTTGGCCAAACTTGTACCGAGGTACAAATTAAAAGTTAAATTCCTTGCAATAAATTGTGTTATTAGCAGTATTTAAAATCCTCCAATATTTGATAGATTAAGAAATAAAAAATCACTACCTCACATCGTAACTGCGTTCAACGAAACGTTCATAACAGCAGTGACAGCTGACAGCTGTCAAATTAAACTAAATAAATGTCAAGTCTAAATGGGTTATCCAGGTGGTCAAGATTTAAGAAATCAATCGAAAGTCCAGGGAAGAATAGACAAATCAACAATTATGAAATCACGCACGAAATAGCGCTCCAAGAGACGGGAAACCAACGAACAAAGGCGAGGAACCGAAACGAAATGATGACATTATTGGTACTAATAAGAAAAAATCGATAATTACTGGCCTTGGCCCACAGTCTTTTGGCTTTTCAGAAAACTAACCAAACGCATACAATAATCTGAAAAATAAATGTATTTTTTAACTCTTGTTCGCTAAATGTTTCACAAAAATAATGTCTTATTTATGCAAAAAAACTTTTTTGATACAAAAATAAGACAATAATCAGTATATTTTCAGGATAATTTCTTTATGTTACATTTATAAAATGAAGTAACGAAACGCATCATCGGAAGCATGTATCACGAGATTGCCAAATTAATTAATGGGTTGCAAGTTATTAACATCTTTGAACGACAATTTCATGTGGTACAAATGTATAAATAAATCCAATATATTTTTTTTCAGAATCTGCGATTTTTTTCCTGTATTTCAGTACTTTTGTTCATAAGGTACATTGTTTGGCCATAAATGTATGAAAGAAGAAACACCTCCTTTGACAGATTGTAGTAGCTTGATGTGCTGTCGTCTGTACCTAGACTTTCTCCATCATACCTAAGCACTTATAGCTAACTACCCTCCATTAGTCAGTCGCGATAAGAGCTCATTGTGGTCGGCGCGTGTCGCGATGACGTCTTCCATCAAACGCGCTCTATCTGCTGATCGGGGATAGCATCGGAGCTGTGTAGGTTTACATTGCACTGGTTTGACGTTGGATTAAAGGGCAAGAAAATAATAAAAAATACGAAAAGTAACGTGAAATGTAACACAGATAAGCCATACAAATGTATACAATGCAATAAAAAAACTGAATTTGTTTCAACGTGTGTCAATATGTTACGTTTCAACAGTCTGTATCCGGCATTAGATGATAGAGAAGGTTTAATTCAGTTCACATTGAATTGAACTGGTAACAATTGAAGAGCGTTGCTGTAGGAACCACTTTCCCACTGCTGGGGCACAGGCCTCCTCTCGGTGAGACGGAGAGACATTAGCAACACTTTGCCAATATTAAAAAAAAAAGGATGAAAAGTGCATAGTGAGTAGCAGGAACTGTCATGCACTTATCTCGACAGTTACCTCTTCAAGCAGCAACTTTATTATTTTTACCTTCGATCAATAATAGTATTGATCGAAGATTTTTACACACATTTATTATGCGCACAGCCAAAGTGTGGAACCCTCTGCCAGCGTCTGTGTTCCCTTCCACATTTAACCCGTCTGCCTTCAAAGCAAGAGTGAACAGGCATCTTCTGGGCACGCCCGGCCCATCATAGATCTCACTCCTCGCTTTCTACCAGGCGTGATCAGCGTCAAGAGCGAGCCCATTAAGCAATACGTATTTGAAGTAAAATACTTTAGGATAAAAAACCATTGAACTCGCGCCACTGTTACCGTAAGCTACACCGCGCGTGTTTTGTTTATTAGGCGATTAAAAAAAAATACCCGCTTCGGATGTGTTCGGCTGTCCTCGGGATGTATTCGGTTTTAAAATGTATATCCGTCAGTGAGTGATGGCATAGTATTTTGTTTTCACTTCTGTTAGCACTCCCGGAGTGCCAATGTTTTTATTAAATTTAACGATAGTAAATGTTACTTTGATTTTGACAGTGATGCAAAATCAGAAGTACTGCTGTGCACTGCTGCAGTCAACTTTTAATTTGAGAGATTATTATAGATTCGTCAAACAGTAGGTACCTATGAAGTCTTGCATAATGGATTACATAGTAGATTGAAGCAAATAATTATGGTTAACAAATTGACAAGCCCATTTTAATCAACCTAACAGTTTACCCAATATCGATTATGAATTCAATTAGAAACAGCACAGAATTTGGTAGCATGTATAATTGATCAGATTCAAACAAATCACTGAACGGAACAGTACTCTAAAATGTTGGTCTAGACAAAGTCACAATTCATACCAAGGTACTAGCCATTAAAATTGCCAATAACCATTAAGTCAATGGAAACACGCCAAGTACTACCGAATGCAATACAATAGCCAGTATTAAATCTAACCAATAAATTATTCAAAGACGTTCCTACCGCAGAACTGCTGGAGTGATCCCAAATTATAACTACACCAGCTTTAAATGCATTTGAACCTTCACATGTAACCAATAAAGACTGGAATTGTGGAGAGTCTAGTTTGGTGATGATAAAGATACGTTGGTATTTTGTAGTGTAAAGGAGTACCTATAATTCAACGCCCAACGGTGACCGAGTGTACGTCAAGATGTGTGAATGTCTATATTAGATGCTATTTTATGGCCGCGTATGTGGAGAATGGATTATTAATCATACTGTGAAGGGACTTGGCGCTATTGTAGAATATTCTATGTTGAACTTTGAGCAGTCCCATCATTAAGTACCTCAGTTCCAGAGCCAATGTCCAATGCAGTAGAATAAATTAGGTATTTAACCACTCGTTAAGCTTGTTGCGCGACTTGCGGTGCCTTTGTCGCGCGCGATTTTTTAGGAGCCTTTATTCACTGTAACCGAAAAGGGTGATGTCAGTTTCAATCTGTCAAAAATACCTCTTTATCGTTTATCCTAATTTTATGTCAAATTTTTGACATTGATTGTCGCTGAGACTGAGATGAGATTGCGACTGGATTTTGAACGTTTTTATTTACGGGAATTGGGCTTCTGATTAATGAATTTAATTTTACCATTATTTTCATAATATATAATATTTTTTCGTTATTAATCGATGTCCTTTTTCTTATCACTTAAAGAAGCAAATATCAATATAAAGACATAAGACTGTTGAGCACTCAATCGCACCTAAGCCTAAGCAAAATAACAAAATTCAACCAAATGACCCAGAAATAAAGAAAAACGACCAAAAGACTATTAGAATTCAACACTTTCCCTGAACAATAACTTGGGAATAAGCGACGACAATTTGTAATAAAACCGTACATCATAATAAAAATAAAATAAGAATACACACTTCCGGGGAAAAAAACCGGTCAAGAGCGAGTCGGACACGCGCACCGAGGGTTCCGTACCATGGTTTTAATTTTTCATCGGCGAGGCCTATATTTGTCAGGAAAATTTAACACTGTGCACTGCGGTGTAGAATATTGCAGTTTTATGTCAGCGCCATCTCTTGACCGATAGTGGAACTAATGTAACTTTTGTTGATGATTTTTTTAAAAGTTTGCTATTTAGAGACTTCGTTTTATTTTTCCTGTAATCTTTACGTAAACTTCTATCACATACCTACAATAATTTAAGATTTTTCTCTTTGCAAACTTCGGATATAAGGGGGACGGTGTTTTTTTTTACATTTTTCATCAAAAGTCGAAAACTATGTGGCCTAAAAAAAAACAATAAGTTTGAGAATGTGCAAACTGCGTTCTTTCATATGATACCGCACACCCCCGCAGACCCCCTTTCAGTCCCTGTTGCAAAAAATATACATATTCTTATTTCTTACTTATTAACAAAATAGTTGGACAAACGTCATCTAAAACTGTTAAAAATTTCAAGTTGATAGCATTAGTAGTTCTTGAGATATCCAGCTGTGACAGACAGACAGACTGAGTCTAACCTTAAGGGTTCCGTTTTACCATTTTGGTACGGAACCCTAAAAACGATTACTTTAGCCACGATAAAGGAGTATATTAAGACGATAAACCCGTCTGTATAAGACGTCGAGGGACATAATATGTGCAATAACATATAAAATATATCTGGGAAACGGTCTCCGGCCGTATTGCTTGGGTCATGGGTTCGCCATATTCTTGAAACTGTCGCGGAAATCACTTTCTCTACCATTTTTCTGCTGATTTAGTCGTGTTATGTATGGGGGTCTTGAACTTAAAGGGTAAAACCTTCATAACAAATTTTTATAAGAATTCTTGGAGGCTCCATTACGTTGGATTGATGATAGTGTTAAACCTAAAGCTGGTTGAATGATCTCAGAAATATTATAATAATCTTCTTACCGTCCATAAACCATAATCAGCCTATAATGTTCCCACTGCTGGGACACAGGCCTCCTCTCAATGAGATGGAGTGGGCCGTAATCCACCACGCGGGCCCAGTGTGGGTTGGTGGATGTCACATGTCTTCGAATTTTTGGTTCTACGACATGCCGGTTTCCTCACGATGTTTTCCTTCACCGTTTTGAGAGCAGTGGTGATGAAATAATTTACACAAAGTAAAGCGCCTGCTTCTTACCGTCCCGTTAACTATCCCGCAGTTTGGCCGGTTTATGAAATTTGTACAAGTGTAAGAGCAGTGGTGGCCAAGTGGTAACGGCCGCGACTTACGAGTTGTAGGTCGTAGGTTCGAACCCAGACAGGCGCTTTACTTTGTGTAAATTATTTCATCACCACTGCTCTCAAAACGGTGAAGGAAAACATCGTGAGGAAACCGGCATGTCCTAGAACCAAAAATTCGAAGACATGTGACATCTGCCAATCCGCACTGGGCCCGCGTGGTGGATTACGGCCCACTCCCTCTCACCGAGAGGAGGCCAGTGTCCCAGCAGTGGGAACATTATAGGCTGATTATGGTACAAGTGTTTGGTCCAAAATATTATTTTATTTATTTATTAAGATGTAACCGAAATCTATAATAAAGTACAGAGAATAAGGTCTGCGGGATTGTCCGAAAGGGTTACCGCTGGCCCGGAACATAAAGGGCTAAGGAAGGAACATGGGTGGGTTTTAGTCAGTAAGAGTCTGACACTCCCTTCCGCTCCACCCAGAGCGGGACCCCGTCATTTGATGAATTCCCTTCAGGAAAAAAAAAAAAAAAGTACTGAGAATAAAGGTAGCAAAAGTTGGTTCAATGCAGAACAAAAGTACTGAATAAGCTACAAGTTACGTATCATAGGAAAGCAGATTGATAACAACAAAGGAAGCATTAATTATTTTCAATAGCGCGATAACATCGTTAACAGAAACCACCCAAATCTTCGATGATAACCGGGATTGACTCACAATTAATGACCATCTAAAAATTTACCATAAGAAATGAAGACTTTTGCCATCCATCCGAACCTTAAAACGATTTTGTTAACGCATCCAATAACATATTTAACCCTCAAAACTGTCATGGGACGGTTTGAGGGGCTAAAGAACCTTTAGAAACTGATCCGTGCCACAATGGGGTTGCTATAAAAATAAACTGGAACCCTTACAACTCTTACAAGGTCGATGCTAATGTGAAACCGATACATTTATGATGTTTTCCGGCTATGGATACTGTTAATATTTGATAATGTAAGACTTCTGTGGACATATGGAGTTCGAGAGGTCAGGCTTAATGGCTGTTTATAAAATTTTCGGGTACCTAAACCAGCCAGTTACACGATCAAGGGGATCGTGCATATGACTGGCTGGATTAAAATGAAAAGTTCTTATGTCTACACATGTTCCATTGTAATTAATACTACATATTAAGATCATCATAAATTTTGCATAATCATTTGCCCATCTGTTTACCTTTATGACTATCATCACAATTTATAACGTTTATCTCATGAATCTGAACACTGTAATTTGGAAATATTGTAAAAGCCAATTATTTTCAAAAGAGTAACCGTGAAGTTTCCTACCTGCTCTTCTCCATAGGAGACAACCTTATGGAACCGTGCACCTAGCTTCTGAACTTTCATAAGTGCTCATGTCTCTAAATCCGTTAAGCCTGGTGAATTTTACTTTTTCGTTTATCACTGCAATTTGGACACCATATCATGTCTTGTTGTCATATAAACAAACAATGCCTCTATTTTTTCATATTTTTATGAAACAATAATCTGTACAATTTATTCGTCATCTGTACCCTTTTTGTCTTGTTCTTTATGAGTTTTAATTTGACGCTTTGTTGGTCAAACAATGTTCTTGTTTTTGGGTCCTCAACTGGATGTTGGCCGGACAATTTTATGAAGGCTGTTCCTGACTTGATAAGAGTAATGACGAAGTACCTACTGGCTTTTTATTAACGAGTGCCAGTAATTGCTTTTACAAAGAATAGCTTGAAGCTTCTAACAATTATGGTTGACGGAAGATTGAAAAAATTACTGGATTTATGTTAATATTTTTTTTATAGGAGCTAGGAGCAAGGTAAAACCTGTGACACTTTTTTATTATAATGTAATTTGTTCTTTTAGCATATTCTTGACTCGATTTAAATTGAATAAAACGCCAGTCTCGTCTAACGAACAATATTTAGGATACTTACAAAGGCTTTTAAAAGAAGAATCTAAGGTTCCGATAGTTTTAATGTATGAAGGCTTTCGATGAACAACTTAAAAGCTAATTAAAGCTAGTTTTTATTCAATCAATGAATGGCCGTTTTTTTTTTCATCATCTCGTAATTCTTTCTCATCGAAGTACTTCATACAAAATCAATCATCCTCTGCCTAGCCTTTTCCCAACTAAGTTGGAGTCGGCTTCCAGTCTAACCGGATGCAGCGGAATATCAGTATTTTACATGGAGCGACTGCTTATCTGACCTCCACAACTCAGTTACTGGGTAATACGATACCCCTTGGTAAGACTGGTTGTCAGACTTTCGGGCTTCTGACTACCCGTAACGACTGTCAATGATCCACGAATAACAGCCGGTACCAACAGCTTAACGCGCTTTCCGAGGTACGGAGGGGTCACGGTATGTAAAGATGGTCACCTATCCACAGAACAACCGCGGCAAGCGTAGCTTAATCTGATCGATCGACCTGTGCGGCTGTTATTATTTAGCCACTGGCTCCTCCCTCCTCCTCATACAAAATCAATGTCCTCCTATATTTAGCTTCTAAAGTTTTCAATCTAAAAGATGACACTCCTTATTCCAGTTACTTTCAAAAGAAACTGTCTGGGAATACAACGCGCAAAAAACGTCACAGCTGCTTCATCCACATTTGCTTCAATATTCTGCAGTAATTCATTACAGCCGACTTTAGCTACAAACAGGGCCACTGTTTTGACAGATGTTCATCTGAAATTGTTATTTTTGTCGCCGGGGGTGTTAATTTGCGTCGTTTGTTTAAACGCCAGACCGCACGTCAATTAAGGGATTACTAAACGTAATTTGCATGTAATAACTTGAAAGGTGGCGTTGAGGTGGAGTTTGTCATCTGGTTTTTGGGTAGTATGAATTTCTAGTGACTTTGATGGATGTATTTTATTGTTTGGCACATTCTTAACTTCATTTGTATTGTATAATTGCATAGCACAGATGTGAGTTCTATGTAAGTACTATACCTTATTTTACCATTTACCGGGTAATATGTCTTTCATTGACTCGAATGTGCCCTGGCGGCTGATAGTATGTCATGCTCACACAAATGTCTCGCTGACGGTGGCGTGTATGTTGGATCATTTAGCTCCCTTCAAAATGGTTGAGCTGAATGGTGCTGATCTATGCGTCATGTTCGTGAACGGGCGCCGTCAGTTGGGGCTGGTCATCACTTAGCTGCCTCGGCTTATTTTTAATTATTTTATTTTTATTTTTGGATTGTTGTTTTAGTACTATTTGTTGTACTCTGGACGCTTTTAACGCATACGTCTTGTTTATTTTTACATCGTTCTCACATTATTTAATTATAAATTCAAAAGTAATGATGTAACTAATATTTTTGTAAAATATAATTTAAAAAGAGTGTCCATGGAGTTTCTTGTCCGTTCTTCTCCATAGGTACCTACGCTTTGGAATGGGCAACTAGCTTCACATTTTTCTGACTGACCTACTTCTTGACAATTCAAAAGTGCCTGTAAAATGGTTTAATTGAAAATAAATGCTTTGAGTTTGATGGAATGGTAAATAAAACCGTAGTTTTGAGAAACGCAAGAGAATTTCAATGAGATTTACATCTCCATCCAGTTTTTAAATGGTGACAGTGGTTGTGGTGGTGTTTTTACATGGTGGTGGTGGTCCATAGTAAAAGTTGTTCATAATGATGAGTACAATGACCTCTTAAGAGGTTGTAACCCGGTATATCAGTCTCTTGCTGACCATACATAAGCCCGATTAGCGAGTTTTGAATAAAAAACATATTAATATCTCGTCCCACTCAACTTTTAATTAGAAACTTTGTAGGATGTACCGCGTAGTTTCCATCGTTCATCTGTATGTGTATTTGCAAGGCATAAACAAATATTACAATACACGCGAGGGTGTCGCAAGCGATTATTAGTCAGATGTTAGTCGTGACGGTTCGTCGAGACAGAACAAATACTGCGATTGTTACTGCGACTACATCGTGCTTAGCTGTTGAGACTTTCTTTAAATTGCTTTTAATTTTCTATTACATTGTTTCCGGGTAATTGTACCTAATAGAAATTGCCTGAGAATCGGAAGAGATCATCACCATCATCTGCCTCGCCTTTTCCCAACTATGCTGGGGTCGGCTTCCAGTCTAATCGGATGCAACTGAATACCATGTATTTTACATGGAGCGACTGCCTATCTGACCTCCACAACCCAGTTATTGGGTAATACGATTCCCCTTGGTTGTCAGATTTTCGGGCTTTTGACGACCCGTAACGACTGTCAAAGATCCGTGATCCGTGATAAGAGAAATTCCGTGTCGGTCCCGGAGAAAGAATAGGACCACCCCATCTCGTCCCGTGGGTGTCGTAAGAGGCGACTATTTGACTAAGGGAGCTCCAGACCCAGTGCATACCATATAGCACTTTGGGTCACCCGCGCGATGGCGGGTAAACCATCAACAATCGCATTCCCAAGGAGGGTTGGTGTCAGGCAGGCGGCCGACTGTAAAACTTTGCCAAACCTTTTAAGCAACATGAGGAGTAATAATATGATGCGCGATAGGGCTAGGGCGTACCCCACAGGCGACGCGCAGGGGCAGCACCCGGCTCCTGTGGGAAGAGGACTAGGGTTGTTGCACCACCCCGGGCGGGGGCAACGTAAGAAGCGAGCCCGGGAAGTGAGATTGAGGTATGCAAGTTGGAATGTTGGGACGATGACTGGGAGAGCCAGAGAGTTAGCGGAAGTATTAAAAAAAAGACGAATAAATGTGGCGTGTTTGCAAGAAACAAAATGGAAAGGAACGAAAGCGAGAGAAATCGGTGAAGGATACAAGTTTTTCTACTGTGGTAGTGACGGGAAAAGAAATGGCGTAGGAATAGTGTTAGACAGTAATTTGAAAGAAGGCGTGATGGAGGTAAAGAGAATTAATGATAGACTAATCGTTGTAAAAGTTATGTTAGAACATGTAATGCTGAATGTAATAAGTGTGTATGCACCGCAAGTGGGATGTGATGAAAGGGTGAAAGAGAAGTTTTGGGAGGACTTTGACACAGTTTTGACGAACATTCCGGTGCATGAAGAAGTGATAGTTGGAGGTGATTTTAATGGACATGTGGGAAGAATGCGAGGGGTTTATGAAAGAGTGCATGGAGGATGGGGTTTTGGTAACGTAAACAATGAAGGAGAGACACTGCTTCAATCAGCTACCGCATTTGACCTGGCAGTAGCCAACACTTGGTTCCAGAAGAACGATGGACACCTAATTACGTACAAAAGTGGCAATCACAAGACGCAAATTGATTACTTTCTGGTACGACGCAAATACTTAAAGCATATCAAAGACTGCAAAGTGTTACCGGGAGAAGATCTAGTCTCACAGCACAGACTCCTAATTATGGAAATGGTTGTGGAAATAAAGAACAATAATAACAAAGAGCGACCCCCCCCCAAAATAAAATGGCATATGCTGGAGAAGAATGACTATGCGAAGAAATTTAAAGAGCGAGTGGTGGATAAAATGATATATATGGGAGACATGAATGATCGAAGTGTAAATGAATGCTGGAATGAAATGGCAGGGCATATTAGGAGTGCAGCGAAAGATATTTTGGGAGAGACGAAAGGAAAGGGTACGATAGATAAGGATACATGGTGGTGGTCGACAGAAATACAGAACGTGTTGCAGGATAAAAAGAGAAAGTTCAAAGAATGGCAGAGTGTTGAAGATGAGAATGTTAGTTTGAAAGCAGAAAAAAAGAGTGAGTATGATGCTCTAAAGAAAAAAGCCAAGAAAGCTGTGGCCATAGCAAGAGCAAAAGCCCAGGACAAGCTTTATGACACACTGGATAACCCAGCAGGTCAAAAACATCTCTACCGGCTTGCTAGAGCTAGAGAGAGAAAGACGAGGGATATTTGTCAGATAAAGTGTATAAAGGATGAAACTGGAATAGTTCTTTCGGATGCTGAGAAAATTAAGGATAGGTGGAAGAGCTATTTCGAGAGACTGATGAATGAGGAGAATGACTGGAGTGGTGTGCTTGAGAATAAACCAGTAAATGAGGGGTTAGTGAGAATGATTAGTATGGATGAAGTGAGAATAGCAGTAAATGGGATGAAGAATGGTAAAGCAATAGGTCCGGATGGAATACCAGTTGAAGTATGGAAGTTATTACGGGTAGATGGATGGACGTGGTTAGCTTTATTCTTCAATAAGTTGTTGCTGGAAGAAGCCATACCTGACGAATGGTGTAACAGTTCGCTGGTGCCCATCTTTAAAAACAAAGGTGATGTGCTGGAGTGCAACAACTATAGAGGAATAAAGCTAATGTCACATAGTATGAAGGCTTGGGAGAAAGTTATTGAAAGGCGACTGCGAGAAGAGACTGAAATTTCGCAAACCCAATTCGGTTTTATGCCTGGTCGAGGAACAACAGATGCCATCTTTGCCATCCGCCAGCTGTGCGAGAAATACAGAAGTGCGCATAAAAACTTGCACATGGTATTTGTTGACCTCGAAAAGGCATACGACAGAGTGCCTCGTGAAGTTTTGTGGTGGGCGCTGAAGGAGAAAGGTGTGCCAGGGAAGTATGTGCAGTTGATTAGAGCGATGTACAGTCGATGCAGTACCCAAGTCCGGTCTACAGTGGGCACTACTGGCAGCTTCGATGTGGCTGTCGGCTTGCACCAGGGTTCAGCACTCAGCCCGTACCTCTTCGTGCTGATAATGGATTCTCTTACATCGGATATCCAAGAAGAGGCTCCCTGGTGTATGCTGTTCGCCGATGACATTGTGCTGGTTGCCGAGAACGGCCTAGAGGTCCAGAGCAGATTGGAGGTGTGGTGGGAAAGACTCGAGACCGTTGGCCTGAGAGTAAGTCGGACCAAAACCGAGTACCTGTTTTGCGACTTTGGTGGTCTCTCCAGTTCTGTGCCCATATCTCTCGCCGGAACGCCCTTACCGATCTGCTCCGACTTTCGGTACCTCGGGTCGCTTGTCCAAGGAGATGGCGAAGTAGACCGAGACGTAACGCACCGGATCAACTCAGGATGGATGAAATGGCGACAGGTCACAGGAACAACTTGCGACCCACGGATGCCCCTCAAGTTAAAGGGGAAAATTTATAAGTCCGTGATAAGGCCTGTCGTACTGTATGGGTCTGAATGCTGGGCCGTGAAGAAGACGGATGAAAAAAGATTGCATGCAGCGGAAATGAGAATGTTGAGATGGATGTGTGGAGTGACGAGAATGGATAAAGTAAGAAATGAGTATATAAGAGGAAGTCTGAAAGTGGCGCCAGTGACAGAAAAGTTGAAAGGAAATCGTTTGTCTTGGTATGGGCATGTGATGAGAAGGGACGAAACGCATGTGACTAAAAGAGTGATGGATATACATGTTGATGGATGGAGAGGGAGAGGAAGGCCGAAGAAAAGATGGATGGATTGTGTGAGGAATGATATGAAAGAGAAGGGAGTGAATGATAGCGTGACGGTTGACAGGGGCGAATGGAAGAAGAAAACGTGTTGCGCCGACCCCAAGTAAACATGGGATAAGGGCAGGAAGATGATGAACGACTGTCAAAGATCCACGAATTACAGCCGGGACCAACGGCTTAACTTGAATTTAAACTTAAATTTATATGCCAAAGTCAAAACATTTATTTCAAACTCAAACTCTTGTTTTTGTATTTCTAGTAGGCCAGTACCTACAATGCACTTTTGAAAGTCAACATTTACATGAAAATGGAATTTATTTTATAGGGTAGTTTTAGTTCTTGTTAGGAATCAAGTGTTATCAGATAACTATTTAATAAACATCGACTTTGATTACAACGAGGATTCGTTAATCAGAAGTTGTAGAACTCCTGATTGACGAATCCTTGAAAATTCTAAAGTCAATGTCTGCAAAATGGTTTAATTAAAACCAATCATTTATGTTTGAATTTGAATTAATATTTCTTTGGGTTTTAAATTTCGTAGAATTAGAATAATCTCTCTAACATCTTCGGTCTCTCTCTCTCCTAAGTCCCATTAACGTGCAAAGTAGGCTGTACAGACGCCAGCACATCAAGCTACTACAATCTGTCAAACTTCTTTAATACATTTTCAACTTTATCGCTAAAGCATAAGGTTCAAAGTTGATTGGGAAAATTTGACACTTTCGGGTAGTTTGATGTGCGGGCGTCTGTACATTGAAAAGTAGCTCGGCATCTTGATGAATGATGTGCTAACACTATTGACTATGTTGTAAATTGAAACACGATACATCATTCCAAGTATATGTTTATGTAAGCAAAATGATGCATTACGATTTTGTTTACCTCGACTAAGAAAGGGTTGTTTTTGTCTATTATGTAAACTACCTAAAATATGAAAAAAAAAACATCTTACCAGGACAACATGGTCATCCTAAGCAACACGTGTGCTCATTTACTTTTGAAAATATTTCGCTGCACTAATTTTCGTGTCTTCCAAACATTTCCCACTACATTTTGAACCTTACCTTCTCGAAAGTAGGGTTCTTTATCCACATCTTTTGTCGTCACATTGGGTTATGGATCAGTGTTGTAACCGCGATCACGGTTTGCCTGTTCATTGTTTTCGTTGACGACAGCGCGTTGTGTCGCAATGTTCAAATGTCGAACGATGAATACAGTCTGACCCTAGTACCACAAAGGTCATTGTATAAGGAGGTAAAAGTACAAGTAAGAAAGGGCCCATAATGTTTACAACGTTAGAAATTGTTTGAATTTATAATGTGGGTACATTTATCGGCTGATTTCTAGACACCGAGTGACTCATTGCCGAAATATCTGCTTTTGGGAATCTGCCCCGTAGGTCTCGTGATGGCAAGCGCGCCTGCTGAGCGTGGGGTCCTGGGTGCCATTCCCGGGTCGAGGAAAATTATATTGGGTTTTCACCCGACTACGGCGAAGCAAAAAGTAGGGTTATGATTTTGACCGGTATGTATTTATATTCAGCTGTTCCCTCATAACTTCAAAAGTACTTATAATAATTGGACAAATGAGGTATCATTAGAAGCGTCTTGACCGTCCGCTGGTTATAGGTTATGTGACGTCACACTAAATTTAATATGGCGCCCTCTAGAGGACATATAAAGTAATGAATTTAAACCGTTGGCCCTGCGCCTGATCTCTCTGCGGTTGTATCGGATTGCCGTCCCAACGGACTATAACAGTGAGAGACCAGAGAGTGCATGCGTGTCTGCGCACACACTCGCATGACTATAATATCTCCTGCGCCGATGGCTGGTCTCTGCTGAGATTGGTCGCCATGACGGCGGAGGATTTAATATTTTTTTGGGAATAAAATAAAATTATAGTGAAAGTTACTAATAGATGGCATAATAATGTATAAGGAATTTGATATCATTCGTCAATCTTATTAAGTCATTAGTTTTTGTGATCACAAAGAAAACAGACTGTCTTCGTTTCATAACATGTTCATCGATATTTTTTAAGACGCTACAGAAATTCTTCGAAATCTTATCAAATTGTGTATCTATTAAATCAATATCTCAGCGCATAGCTGCAATATAGATCGGCTCTGATCGTGTATCCTTTCGGATTTGGGTAACAAAATGATTACAAGATAATTTTCCATCAAACTCCTGTGAGCATGAGTGACTAACTAGCGAAGATTATTTCATCTCGGCGTACAACGTCAGAATGTTAATACGCGTAGACAGCCCGCGGGCCAGTAGACATCTTCAATGTTATGCTAGCCTGGTACTCGTACTATCTGTTCACTCGCTTGGGCTGATGAAATGTATGTAGAAAGTGTTTCTGGAACATTGGAATTTGTAGAGTACTATGAAGAAAGTGTTTTTGGAACCTCCTCTCTATTGAGCACTCCTGGTACTAGTGGTAATTCAAGGTGGGATCATCATAGAAATTAGCAGCCTGCTTCCACCAATTGCTGAGCACCATCTTTTTGTACCATTCTTCCCTGATCTTGCGAGTATCAAACACGTGATGGCGTGGCATGGCGTGTTTGTATAACGAATTTTATATAATAAACATTCGTCAATATTGGCCTCAAGAGAAGCATGTCTAGTGCAAACCAGGAACAAAAACAGTACTTTACAATCTTCTACATAATAAAAATTATAAATTCATTCACTCACTGACACACAACGCATAGCCTTATAAACTTCTGGGTCTAGAAAGCTTGATTTTTTGCACAAGAATTCTTTAAATAACGACGGTCAGCACTAAGAAAGAATTTTTGAAAATGTATCTTCTCTAAAGAGATTAAATAAAGAATGAAAGTGAAAGTGAATGAAAGTGCAGTTTCGTGTAGCTTGATATGCTGGCGTCTGTACCTATATGAATTAAAATGACTTCTCATTATAATAACAGCACTAACAATAGGTTTCTAATAATGTGTAACTATTCAGTATAAAATTTTGTACAGTTTCAGTGAGTTTACGACCCAAAGTAGCGCGTGCGACGCAAAACTATCAGAATTCAACTAGCGGCTCTTTCGTCGCGCCTAATGCAGTTAGTTGCCTACCTGCAGGCACTTTTCACTTTTGGCTAGATCTAGACAGAGACGTCAGATAGAATACGGATTTAAAATTCCAGACAATTGTATCAGAACTTCTAGTCTGATAGTGTATGTAACTACTATCAGTATTTTTATTGATAAGTACTAGGGTCTTTTAAGAAGACATGAAAACTTGACTGCTTTTCTATTTTGACGACTGTTTTAGTCTTCATGTTGGTCTTCATTGATCTAGCTTTCCCGATCTCATATTTTTTTACCGTCATGCAAATAATCTTATACCTATGATCTTTCTTTGTTTGTTGGAAAATAATATGTAGATACTACGGTATATGTAAAGTTTTTATTAAGAACATTATTTTCAAGTTTAGATCCCATACAGTTGGGAGGAAGATTTTCGAAATTTTCAACTTTGTTGAAATTGAAAAGATTTCATACTTTGCTGCATTAAACGAAGGTCTTAAAGTATGAATATCAATTTCATATGCCATCCATTCCATTTTACTTGTTTCTAAAATACTTTCATAAAATAAAGCAAAACAAAACAAAACTCTTTTGTTCATCATATGAAGCGTAGTGAGTTAGTTCTTTCTTTATATTTTTCTATTGTAGGTACTTACTTATTGTTGTGAACTTATGTAAAAGCGTTTAAATGGCTAGTCGAGGTCAAGCTACAATTAATATTAAGGTAAATTAAGATTATTTATGTTGAATCCTACCTGAAGATACCGAAAAAAAATCCAAAAAAATTTAGTCTAGGCAAACTTACTCGATAGTGAAAAATTCACTACCAAGTGGCATTTACCTACGAAAAGTTACAAAGGCGCCTGTTGCCACTGTTAAATTAATTTACGCACCAAAAATATGCGCGCCAATAACCTCACGTCGCCAATCTTCGGCAATTTCCGACAAATCCCTTCGACATAAAAGCAAATCGCCTGGCGATCAGTCAGCGAGGTTGGAACGGCAAAAAAGTTGAATTTCTTACGGCATAAGCGTCATAAATAAAAGGAGGCGGCAAACTTTCTGCCGTTACCGGTGTGAGGTTGCTGAGGACGTATTCTAGAACTCGACAGAGTTCCGTTTACGAATGGTTAAGATCTCGTATAATCTATCGACCGATTTATCGATAGATTAAACGAGATTATCCAAAGAAATCAATTACGATTTACTACTCAAGGTTCATAATTTTGGGTCTCCCATTCTGGAAAATCTATTCAATTAAATTCTGTTACCAATTATCATGCCTGCAGTTATCATTGGTTGACCAAAATATACGATACTATAAATGTACAGACACCAGCACATTAAGCTACCCGAAACTGTCAAATTTTCCCAATCAACTTTGGACCTTATAATGTAGCGACAAAGTTGAAAATCTATGAAAGAAATTTGACAGATTGTAGTAGCTTGATGTGCTGGCGTCTGTACCTATGTTTTAAGTATACGTTATAGGTAGGTGGGTAGAGCGCAACAAGGTTCTTTTGGCGACTGAATAACATTGACATTAGGGGTGATGTTGTTAGTATTTTTTTTTAACTGTCACAGAAATTGAAAAAACAAGATGGCGGAGCTAGTTTCAATTTTGGCCACGCGCCCAAAGATCCTTTTACCGTTGTATCAACTTATTGATGCAGATTTCACAGAAGATTTGATTTTGCGGGGGTAAATCATGCGATAGTATGTGCTTAACTTAAAAAAAAGGAATTTTTTTAGGACAGTGTGAGTGTAACTTCCAAACCTGTCCTGAAAGAATTCCTGTTTTTCCCGACCAAGAATCGAAACGGTTAGTTAACTTTGACTACAAACAAATAGAATACATTCAGAATAGGGTTATGTGGGCACAATTTGTCGGCACGGACGTTCGGGCGCGCTCTCCGCAGGAAATGAGGCGTATTTGTCTTACCTGAGCAAGGCTTGGGGTCTTTTGTGGCGATAAGCGGGATACGTGTACGACAGGATACTGCATTAAACAGGATGAGCTGCAAACTGCACCTGCCTCATGCGTGACAGGTGATAGTTATTAATATTTTCACGATGTTGCATTTACTAAGACCATCATCATCAGCATAATTAGCCTATGATGTGCCCACTGCTGGAACACAGGCCTCCGAGAGGAGACCCGAGTAGTGGATTATGGCCCACTCCCTCTCACAGAGATGTGAGAGGGAGTGGGCTCTGCGGGTTGGTGGATGTCACATGTCTTCGAAGCTTTTGGTTCTAGGACATGCCGGTTTCCTCACGATGTTTTCCGTTTTGAGAGCAGTAGTGGTGAAATTAAATAAACACGGTAAAATGCCTGTCTGGGTTCAAACTCATGACTTACAACTCGTCAGTCAGGACCGATACCCCTGAGCCATCACTGCTCCCATTATCAGCATCAGCATAATATAAGAAACTGATGATCATCATTAATTACCAACACATTAATTACCAACCAACCAACCCTTGAAGATCGTTGGTCCATCTAGTGGGTCTCCCCAGAGGAGGGTCCGGTGACGGAAAGCCGCGGCGGGTTCACGGAGAGTCCCATATAACTGCACTATCTCCCTGCAGTAGTGTAGAATGCATGAGTATTTCTCCAAGACAAAAAAAAGGTGCGTTGGGCATTTTTTTAGATGGGAAAAAACCCAACTCGCGACAGTGTTCCCGTAACCGACACCTCTGTTTTAAGTTTTGGCCATTATAAAGACATCAACGCGTGGTATATTTTCTTTGGGAAGAATGACCTTCAAACATATTTATAAAATTACTATGCTTTTTCAAGTCTTCACTTCTGTCGGAACTCCTGGAGTGCCACTGTTTTTTTTATGTAGGTGATGTCGCATTTTGTGTGCAAGACTAGCATAATGTCGTTAAATTTAACGTTTGACGTATTTATACGTTTTGTCATATCGTTTTGTCTTTATAAGTAGCTAAAACTGTTTGCATGCCTTTTTTTTTAAATAGCTAAGTTAGTTAGTACAGGATCATTTTATTAAACCTAACATCTGTAACTCGTACCTACTTTCTGTGCAAATAAAGAACTATTCTATTCATAAATGCCAAAATTGAGTACGTCCAACGTATAACCTTTTGTCTTATTACATGGTGTAATTATATATTGAGTGTGGCACAACGGAACTGACGATGAAAGGACTTTTAATAGGGAAAAACGAAAAAGACATTTCTCCCGCTACCACTAACGCCCTACTCATACTCACTGCAAAGCAAGAGCTACACATTCATAAATTCACTTACCAACATTTATGAATGTTAATAATTAAAGCCACTATAGCTCCGTGCGATTTATTTGGTGCTCCAACTGTTTATGCACCGTTTGCCACCGAATCTTGAAGTCAGGAAACTGACGTCATTTTGTGGCGAGCGGAAGCAGTTCATGCAGTAGAAATGTATTGTTTTCTTAGCTTACTTAAAAGGAGAGATGCTTGAAGGTGGAGTTCAATTTTGGATTTCTTAATGTTGTCTGTTTATGAAAAGGTATTGTACAAAAGGCAAGTAAACTGCAGTATGCACCTACCTTAAGCGCAGGCCAAACAGCATGAAGCTAAGATCGCTTAGCTTCGCTCATGTAGCTACCGCGTCTTTTCATTCTTTGGTTTATAGTTCGTGGTCTAATGAACATAGCTTCGTTCGTTCGCGCTAAATATGGAATTTTTTTGATGAACTAGAACTATGAAATATTACTGTGCTCTAACAGACAGTCGAACCAGCTTCTACTGCACTCGCAGTCTCCCTAGTGCAGTACCTACCTAGTGAGACCATTGTTTTGCTGCGAAGCGGACATAACTGTTATTCACCGTGAATCATAATAATACATGTGACTGCGACTCATCGGCCTTGTAGCCTAAGACTCATTAATTTAATTTGTGAGCTTAGAATAGGACAAAACAAAAAACGCGAGAAACAGAGGGTATAGATTACCCTGGTTTTATACCCCATTCACCCTCTTGGGCGTGGAATTTCGAAAAACCCTTTCCTAGTGTATACTTACTCTTCACAAAGAACACACCCTCCAAATTTCATGTCTCTAGGACCAGCGGTTTTGGCTGTGCGTTGATATATCAGTCAGTCAGGACTTTGAATTTTATTTAAATTTATAGATAGTCGCTTTTTGGGTAGATAGGTAAGTCTGTGTGACCGTTCAGTTGTTCTAAACTACACATGTATGCAGTTTTCTACCGACTGTACTTTGGCTGACGAATTGAATAAAACTGACGAATCGACGAAAACTGGCAAAGACTGGAAACTATCGAGTTAACGCAACTATCTTATCGGTAAAACTGACTAATCAACGAAACTGGTGAATTAAATAAACTGACGACTGAGGGAAACTGACCAGTGATACGCGGACTCAATTTTGATGCAGTTTTCTTTATTATTTAGATACTTTATTCTGGAAGGCTTATGCATTTAACTAACACATTAAAAATAAAGATATCTCGATGTTCTGCGAAGCATAAGCGGGTCGCTAGTATGAAAATTAAAAAAAATAAACAAAACACTCCTGTTTGAGAAATATCAGAAAGAGGATTCGAATCGCCAGGGCAGAATAATTGTTTCGCATGGCGAGAGATATAAGTAGGTTCGTGGAGATGACGGCCAATCTCGTTTAAACAGATGCTGAGGTACAGATGAAGATAATGTTTGACCTGGTTTAAAGGCTATGGGGGGACATTTTTTATGAGAACATTTTGTGCCGAAAATAGATTTTGATGGTGAAAATGGTAGAAATGAATGGCACGCTTCATCTTTTACAAATGATGATTATTTTTAGGGTGTTATTTTCAATACTCAATACTCAATACTTTATTTGCATTCCACAATGTGTACTTAGGTGGTAAGTTCCAAAAAAGAAAGAAATTATGTTCATTATGGACCCTGTCGGGCACAGCAAAAAAATAAAAAGAAAAACAAACACAAAAATGTAGGAGAGAGGAAGAACTTAGATCTAAAATAAATTCAATAATACCATATTAGGGACTCTTTATATTATATCGCTTTATATTTTATCGCTTAAATATTCGTTTAGACTGTAATAGCATTTTTTGATTAAAAATTGTTTTAGTTTTTTTATAAATACGTTTATTTTATCTTCTTTTTTTATTAATTCAGGAAGTTTATTGTATATTTTTATGGACATCACATATGGACTTGTTGAATGTATTTTTAGTCGAGAGGTAGGAATGTTTAATCTTGATTTGTGTCGGAGTGTGTAACGTGATTGTATGTCCTCGCGCTTTTTATAAAATTCTTGATATTTGCGAACAAATTTGCAAGTTTCTAGTATGTATATACTGGGGAGTGTTAGAATATTATAATTTTGGAAGTGAGGTTTGCAGCTGTCAGTTTGATCGATGTTTACGAGGATTCTAACTAATTTTTTCTGAAGAGTAAATAGTGTTGGTGCGTCTGTGCTATTTCCCCAAAGGGTAACTCCGTAGCTCAGCCATGCATAAGCATACGCATAGTAGGTGGTGAGCGCTGTTTGGAGATTGGTGGTTTTTTTTATTTCATGGAGAGCGTAAGAAAATCTTGAAATCTTTGATTTAAGTTTTTGTATGTGGGATTTCCAGTTTATGTGCGTATCCAAACTTAGTCCAAGTAAGGTAAATTCTTTAACAGTATCAATTTTTGAGTTATTAAAAGTAAAATCTATTTTTAAAGGTGTTTTTTGATGGGGATGAAAGGTAATTAGTTTAGTCTTAGAGAAGTTTATTTCGAGGTTGTGCGCGTTCATCCAAGTAATGATTTTGGTGAGTATTGATTTTAGTTTTTCGTTTAGGTATAAGTTGTTATGACATGATACTAATAGAGAAATGTCATCTGCGAACAATATACATGGTCCGTCTATGATTTTAGGTAAGTCGTTAACATAAATTAGAAATAAGAGACACCCTATTACACTTCCTTGGGGTATTGAGGCGCTAATTGATTTGCTATCAGATCGGACTTTTTTTATTTCTTTCGTCTGTTGATTAAAAAATTCAATTTCTACTGTTTGCTCTCTGTTCTTTAGGTAAGATACAAGCCAATCATGAGCTTTTCCACGAATGCCTATTCCGTATAGTTTAGCAAGCAATATATTAAATTGAACTTTGTCATAGGCTTTATTTTATTACTTAGTACCTTTAAGTACAGTACGGACGTCGTTCCTGACACCGTCCTGTTAGTGCGACAATTCGGCCCACGAGCAACTTTTGTCTCCGCAACTAATTTTTCTCTCACATCAAGTCTACGGGTTTCTATGAACGTGCACGCATGTAGCGACGCGACAGCTGGGAGACTTTTTTGTCCGCGGATTTGGACGCGACTGTCGCTTATTCATGAAAGTCATCAACACAACTCTTTTTGACCAAGTAATCCCACTGAATGACGATTTCATGAAATCTTGACATTTTACAATATACTAACGTAACAAGTTGTAATCGTAACTTAATAAGTTGTCCTAATTATTATAATTCTGTAAATACATATTTGTTACGGTCGCGAATCATATTTTAATCAACGTACAACTTAATACTGACCAGTAAATTGCAAAAAACGTAAGAAAATTTGAATTTCTCGGGCTACCTTAGCGCTTCCCCCTTAAGTATAATATAGCATAATCAGCCTTAAATGTTCCCACTGCTGGGACACACGCCTCCTATCTTCGAGAGCTTCTGGCTGTAATCTACCACGCAGCACAGTGCGGGTTGGTAGATGTCACATGTCTTAGAATTTTTGGTTCTAGGAATTGCCGGTTTTCTCACGATGTTTTCCTTCACCGTTTTGAGAGCATTAGTGATGGATTCGAACCCACGACCTACATCTCGTAAGCCGGAGATGTTACCACTGCTGGGCCACCACTGCTCCTCAAGTATATGTAATTATTGTAAACTTTTCTTTTCTACTTTTCAGATCAACCCCACGATTGGTTGGCTCAGATGCATCATACAAACTGAGTCCGTATGAAAAGGAAGCCCTGAATGCGGTAAGTTTTGTAATTTTCTTATTTTTACATAATATAACCAAAACGTGTTGTGATAGGTATCTTGTTATTTTAATAACTGAACTACTACCTACTAGACAGGGTGTCAGGAACATTTAGGCACAGCCTATTACCAAGGGTTCAGCACATGATTCTGAAACCACTGCGTTAAAATTTTTAATCAGTTATAAAAAAAAAAAGTGCTGTTCCGCGTCGATGTGGACGTTCGCCATGCGGCTGGTCGCTTACCAAATCACCTAAAAGCTCGCCACCCCTACACAGGTCGATAAAAATCGCAAGTGACTATAGTTCGTTTTTTAATCCCTGAGACTAATCTGACAGGTGTAGTGTCAAACTTCTTTACTAAAAAAACGCAAACTGACTTCAGATTAGTCTCTGGGATAAAAAAACGAACTATAGTTCATCTTACATCAAAATGTTGACCTTTATGCGGCGGGCGATCGCCTGCAAGTGAGCATTTTGACGGTCGATTTTAGTCACCCGCCGCATGCGAATTGTCGCCGCACGACAAAAGTCGAAACCTACTCTATACTCTACTTTGGAACTTGCAATTTTAGTCACCGGCAGCCTAGCCGAATTGCCATTTAGACAATCGGCTATAGTCACCTATGTAAAGCCCGCATAACGATTGGTCTGCGTTTTTTACGTACAAATAAAAGATCCAGGGTTCCAATACCCATCGCCCTAATTTAAGCCGAATATATCAGTGGATTAAATAGTATGCAAAGTAAACACAGTTATCTCCAAGTTATTGCGTATAACTAGACAAATAATAACATAATTATACGGCACGCATGTGCCCTTGCAGATTAATTGGGAGCAAGGTGGAAGATTTTGCGGAACGTGATAAATGATTTTATTTCTGTAAGTAGGTTTCTACAAAAACTTTTGTGTTTCGTGTTATGTAATTAGGGTGGAGTATCAAGTCAACTTCTAGACATAGTTGGCAATTAAGGGTTCCACCGTCTGAAGGCACTTCTGATTGCTTGTTTTGCTGTATTCTTTGGTATCCGTATTGAATTCGACAGATTGATTCACAAATAATCAGACCGGGGTAATTGCGTAACACATAAAATGACAATTAATCGCAATGGGTTTTATTTTGACATTTCACCCCAGCGTGGCAATTGCGTAACATACTATCAGTAGCAATGACAGTTCAACAGCATTCATGACAGTTCAACAGCATTCATTGCGTTAATTACGTTGCTGAGCAGATACATTTCTCGAACATATGAAGCAATGGATTAGCAATATCTTTCAAAATTGATAGTGTGTTTCGCAATTAGGGTGCGGACGATACGATACGGGTACGGACCACAATATACGAGGCAGCACTAGCGAGGTGATAGAATTGGCGATTTCCGATCATACAGCTCAAATCATAAGATGTCCAGTTCAAAAAACTTGTACCATTACACATTGGTATACTTTCAATCGCGATTTTTGTCAAGAAAATATGCTTAAATTTAAGAATGCTCTTCAAAGTCTTAGTTTCAATAATGTATACAACTGTGCGGACCCAGATAATGCATTCCGTGAATTTAATAGTTTGTTTAAGTTATTCTACGATCTTTGCTTCCCGATAGTGAGAATTAAAAATCTATGCTCCAAAACGCCGAAATGGATAACTAAAGGTCTAAAACTATGTTGTAAACGGAAGCGTGAAATGCTATGGCAACTAAGACGACAACCAAATAAAACAAATAAAAAAATATTTAGCACCTACACTAAACGTCTAAAACTAATTATTAAATTGACTCAAAAAACGCAAAACAACTACTTCATTAATAATGCTGACAACAAGGTTAAAGCAACTTGGAGAGTAATAAACTCCAGTAAATCAAATTACCCTAAAGAAAACCCATCTAAAATATTTACAGAAAATAATAAATGTACTACAGTACCAAGTGAGATTGCCGAATTATTTAATAACTATTTCATTGATCAAGTTCAACCAATAAACAATTATAAAAACAAAACAGATTATAAACCGACATTAATTGATTCCAACCCCAAATCCATGTTCTTAGCACCCACCATTCCATATGACATACATAAAATTATTATTGCTCTAAAAAATACAAATAGTTCCGGCTATGATGATATTGTTACACATGCAATCAAAAACGTAGTTACTGAAATTTCACCAGTTCTTAGTTATATAGTTAACCTTTGTATAGAAAACGGTAAATTCCCTGATGACTTAAAACTATCTGTTATAAAACCTCTCCATAAAAAGGATGATCCTCAACATATGAAAAATTATAGGCCTATTGCACTCGTTCCAGTTTTTTCCAAAATCATCGAAAAAGTTATTTATAACAGCCTTTACTCATTCTTAGAGAAAAACCATATCCTAACTAAGGAACAGTACGGCTTTAGGAAGCAGAAAAATATTAATATGGCTATCTATGAATTAGTAAATGAAATTATTTCTAATATGGACAAAAAAGTCCCAGTTACCGCATTATTTATGGATATGACGAAGGCGTTTGATTTTGTAGATCACAAAATACTACTCATAAAATTAAATAGCCTTGGAATTAGGGGCAATGTCCTGGAATTAATTAAGTCGTACCTAGTTAGTAGAAAACAAATAACTAAAATAGTAAAATTATGCCATAGAACTAAAACAGAAATAACCTATCTATCGCAACAAAAATGTATAAATTACGGCGTACCCCAGGGGAGTGTACTTGGTCCATTATTATTCTTATGTTATATAAACGATATTCCTAGAACCATAGAACACCCTATGACCCTATTTGCCGACGATTGTACTACAATATTTATAGGAAAAAACTTAGAAAAATATGAAAATGAAATAAATAATAGTTTAGGCTTAATTATTCAATGGCTAACTAATAACAACCTAAAAATTAATTTTGGAAAAACCCACATCATGAATTTTAATCAACGAACCAACTCTATAATTACAAATATTACATATGATGATAATAAGATTGCTAAAGTAGACAACACAAAATTTCTAGGGCTTTGGTTAGATCAGCACATGACATGGAAAAAGCACATTGATCATATAATAAAAAAACTAAATCAATATTGCTATGCTTTACACAATCTAAGCAAAGTCGCCAATCGTAGCACCGTTCTTACCGCATACCACGCATACGTCTCCACCACACTACGGTACGGCGTAATATTTTGGGGTAATTCTACGGATAGGGAAATGGCCTTTAAAGCCCAAAAAAAGTGTCTTCGTGCAGTATGCATGATCCAAAGCACTGACAGTTGCAAACCTTTTTTTATAAATTTAAAATTACTAACACTTCCGTCCTTATATATTTATGAAGTTGTCATGTTTATTAAAAATAACCATAACCTATTTGAAACCCTATCCACTAAACGACATCCAGGTGCTCTTAAGTCCAAAACCCATCAAACCGCCCTATTCTCAAAAAGTTTCCTAGGAATGGCTCCAAAAATATTCAACAAACTACCTAAATCAATAAAAGCTTCAAAAGACTTAAATACTTTCAAAAAAATACTCCATACGTTCCTGATACAAAAAGCATATTACACCATAAATGAATATTTAGAAGAAATATAAAATCCGTGATACCATTTTCTCATATTTATTAATTACCTACTTTCTTACTTTAGTTAATAAGTTTAGTTTATTACTTAGTTACCTTAATTTGTACTATTTTCTTTGTTTATGTTATTGCTAGAGATTTAATACTATTATTTAGCAGTAATCTATAATTTTATAAGACTTGTTACGAAGATTGTTACTCAGCAGTAATCTATAATTATATATTATAGGCCTACCTATACATCCATTACCTACTGTGTAAGCAATATTTGTACGCCTTGCAAGGCTGCACATAGTGACACAACATATTATTTTATCCATCATGTAACTACATTTCACCTATGTGTACAAATAAATAAATTTGAATTTGAATTTGAATTTGACGTATTTTTCAGACCTATAAAGCAATGGAATAGGAATACGCTTCAAAACCCACGGATGTGTAAAAAAGTGTGTTACACAATTGTTGTTGCCTAGGAAGGTGGGTAGGCCTCTGTTGTGGGACGCAACGTGTGTCGATACCCTTGCGCCATCTCATGTTCCTAGCACGGCGGGCTGTGCTGGCGCCGCTGCTGCGGCTACTGAAACCCTCAAGCGGCGCAAATACTGTAACCTTGTGGGCAACTACAGTTTTGAGCCGTTTGGGGTCGAAACGCTCGGGTCAGGGGGCCCGAGTGCGCGTCTCCTTTTTAAGGAAATTTCTCGCCGGCTGGTTGACATGTCACGTGACCAGAGGGCTGAGTCGTTCTTTGGCCAAAGAATTAGCATTACTATTCAACGTGGCAATGCTGCCAGTCTTCTGGGCGCGTTTCCGGATGAAGAGTACTTCGACGCCTAAGTGTCCTTTGTTTTTGTATTTATTTGTATATAATATAGTAAGTTAGTTAGTCATTTAATTTAGTATGTAGAGTAAATTGTTTAATATGTATGTATACATGTTATTGTTAATGTTCTGTAATAAAAACAAAACATTACTATAAACTAAGTAAATACATTATTAGGGTGCAGGTTTTCAAAACCACACACTTTTTAGATCCGTTCTCGCTTATGCCTCAGACGTCGATTCCGTGCGTTTATAGAATTTATTGACCAATTACGTAAACTATTTATAGCAACCGAATGGCTATTCGTCTATTGCATATTGCAGATAACATCAGCATAATGTTAGAAACTAACTGACTTGTTGCAAATAACTTCTCGGTGTAATGGCCAGTTAATTTATCGATTTTCGTTTATCAAGATTGCAAATCTAGTTTTTCTTAATTAAATCATTTCTCTCTAACGATAATCGCTATTCCAATTTCCTATCTTGTTAGCTGAACTTTATTGATTTCATTTGCAATAAAGTAGATTTTGTGCAGTTATTATAATAATATGTTTTTGTGCTTTTACGATTAATGTCCTACAATCTATTTATCCCTACCTACTTACATCACGACTGTATTCTCTAAATGGTTAGGCAGAGTAACCACACTAATATTGTAACGGCAAAAATTTGTGAGTGGGGGTGTGTGTATGTGTGTGTGTTTATATGTTTGTAACTTCTTCACGCTCAAACAGCTGGACTAATTTTGATAAAATTTTGTACGGAGGTAGCTGACACCCTGTATTAACCTATAGGATTTTTTTTCCCGATATTCCCACGGGATCGACATTTGCGCTGGTAAAACCGCGGGGCGCAGCTAATGTAATATATGCAACCCAATTGCCATCAACTGAATAAAAATCCAAACTCCGGGTTCCGGAACATATCTATCTATTTAGACCGGAGTGTCCCACTGCTGGGCAAATGCCTCCCTTTCCCCTTTCCACAAGAGTCTGTCCGTGTCTTACATCATCATCATCTGCCTAGTTTTTCCCAACTATGTTGGGGTTGGCTTCCAGTCTAACCGGATGTAGCTGAGTACCAGTATTTTACATGAAGCGACTGCCTAATGCCTACCAGCACCCTATTTGCGTAACACATTATCAATCTCAATCTGAATCATTTTGAAGGATATTGCTAATCCATTGCTTCATATGTTCGAAAAACGTGATCTGCTCGACAACATAAAAGACGCAATGGATGATGTTGAACTGTCAAAATGAAACCCATTGCTACTAATAGTGTGTTACGCAATTGCCCTGCTGACCTCCACATGTCCTACAATACTTTAAAAAACTTCACTTTTAGTTAAAAAGGACTGAGGAGTCAAGTATTTTTTTATTGATTGTCTGATGAACGAAGAGGGACCTGTGGCTAAATAATAACAGCCGCACAGGTCAATCGATCAGGTTAAGCTACGCTTGCCGAGGTTGGTCTGTGGATGGGCGACCATCTTTACATACCGAGACCCCTCCGTGCCTCGGAAAGCACATTAAGCCGTTGGTCCCGGCTGTCATTCGTGGATCTTTGACAGTCGTTACGGGTAGTCAGAAGCCCGAAAGTCTGACAACCAGTCTTACAAAGGGGTATCGTATTACCCAGTAACTGGGTTGTGGAGGTCAGATAGGCAGTCGCTCTATGTAAAATACTGGTATTCAGCTGCATCCGGTTAGACTAGAAGCCGACCTCAAAATAGTTGGGAAAAGGCTAGGCAGATGATGTCTGATGAACGATGATTCAGAAGTGAAGTTGAAGTGAATGTCAAAAGTTGAACTGAAAATTGTCATATTTCTCTTCCTTGTTTTACGTGCTATGATTTAAATGTCCATTCCTAATAACAGCGGCTTTCTATAAGGACACGTAATAAAACAGTAGTAGTAGTAGTTCCTGTTCAGTAAGTATTCCGCCGCGTCCCATATGTTAAACAAGCGAATATTTGTTTTATGATATTAGTTTATTAGTTATACATAATTGTATGGAGGTATATAAATGAGAATGAAGTGGTTTTGCGGCCACTGTGTTCGTAATATATTCAAATTATTGCTCTTGCAGTAGAGAAAGTTATGAGTTCCATAATTCTGTACAGTTGGTACCTACATTAAAATTGCCTTCAGGAACGGTTATATTTGAATAACTAAAGTTTCCTTTTGTTATTGAAATATTCAATTCAATTCAATCTGTATTGCATCCATAGTGTACAAATACAGGTGGAAAGTATAAAACAATAGAACCAATTTTTTTTTAAGTAGGAGAGATAAAGAGCGCTTTCCTTATTATTAAATATTTTGTCTGTTTTTAACAATATTATTTCTTTTTTTATATAATTTATTTCTCATTTATTTATTCTCAGAATATAATTTGTGCAAGACAATCTATTTATTATTATGTTTTGTGTTATATTATAAATTAATATCGTATGTTTAATTAATCGCTTAAATATTTTGTATTGCACTTAGTGTATTTAATAAAGTTATATATTTAAATTATTGTTTAATATGTTTATATATTTTAACTCTTTTATTTATATTATTTTACTTATCCGGTAAACAGTTGTTTCTATTTGTTATTGAATATCGTAATCAATTATTCAAAGTGTTCGGTTAGCAGCAGACAGGAAGACTTTGCAGTCCTTAGCAGCATTTTACTTCATCTTTCATTTTTCTTCACGTTTCACCGCTTAATATGTCTCCTTGCCTATATTAAATCTAACATAAACGACTATGATCATGTTGTTATAAATAGGAATCTCTTTTGTTAGTCCTTTAACAGAAAGTCTGCTAAGTAGGTAGTTGACCTGTTGTAAGGGTCAATTAACACGGATACGGCGGTTGGCGCCAACCTTACTTGTAGGCTTGTAGGGCCGTGTGGAACACAAAAATTTATAACAATACGAATAGAAAATAATTTACTCTACTTAACTCAACTTCGTTATGTCTTGTTTAATTAATTTATTTATAGACAATTTATAAACGATAAATGATTTTATTTTTGTAAGTAGGTTTACACAAACACTTTTACACGTCAATAATATTTTTTATAAACCATTTTATTTCCTACAACTATCGAATCTTTCATTTGCGTAGTTATTTAATAACTGTTCTGATTTTCGTGCCAACCCTAGCCCTCAACCAGTGAGTACTTGTAAACACTTTTTCACGCCATTCTAGTGCATAAAATTAGTTTCACACAAACCTGGGCTGCTCAAGACCTAACCGATTAGGGCTGGCTATTGTTACATTGTTGCAATTAAGGTATATTGCCCACAGTGGTACCAATTCAGTGAGGCGCCGATCCTTACTGGAATCGTCTTTTGTATTTCATTGCCAGACAGCAGAACATTTAGAAGACTCAGTGTCAGAAAAACAAAATTGGAATTTGCACTTGATTACGTCGATGTAGTATAATATTTTGAAAATTGAGACAAGAACAAGAGTAGTCCCTACTAAAGTTTAAGAAATCAAAGAACTGATAATACCATTTATAACGATACTACCATTTATAAACTTAAACGTTACCGTTTATCCACTATGATCAGAAGGCAGATCATTTACGATGACTTTAACTAAATAATCACAATCGCAGAAGACATTATCGATACAAGTAGCAGAAGTTGGAGTTACTCTAGTCGGTTCTGTAAAAACATTAAATAAATTGAATGATTTAAAAAGGCTTAATAATCTACTGATATTTGAATTATTTTCCAAAATATGAATATTAAAATCACCACAAATAATTGCGGCTTTGTTACTGGATGCAAGTATAGAGGTATGAGGAACAGGGTGTAAAGTTCACTCATACTCTGTAGAAAAGGGAGGATCCTCCGACCAAACGGGTGGTGTGTCTGGCGGGCAACTGCGCGATGATTCATGTCGGGCCGTTGTATCTATGCTAGTTGCGCGGTAAACTCTGCTTGCGAGATGCAGGATTTTGCGTGACGTCACACGTTACACAAGTTTCGCTAGGACATCTTCCATTATTGACTCAAACAAAGAAAAGTTCTGATCTGTTCTGCTACGCAACTGGATTATTCAATTATTATGGTCACGTATTCTCTATCACGTATTCTCTATGTCTTGAATTCTAATTTTTTACGGGCCGTACCAAAAGATTAATAAATTCTCGTGAGTCCTACAATTTCATTCGGACTACGGAAACCATTCGGACTATGAAAATCTCAACCTTCAAAACAGAATAGAATAGAATATTCTTTATTATGTGCTACAGGCCATCACATCAAGCTATCCGAAACAGACAAATTTTCCCAATTAACTTTGAACCTTAGGCCGCTTTCACATTAGAACGTTAGCAGCGCGACAGTAGCGCGGCAGAAGCAGAAACCTTCACGCACGCTTCTGTTTATAATATGAAATTCTTCTAATTGATTGATGGTTATTTGGTACAGTGCAACTCAAGATTTAGTCGGTCAATCGGTTTATTTTGCTGATGTTGAAAGAGTTGATCTATTTCTTTCGTACCATAATTACGTAACACAATATCAATCACAATCTGAATCATATTGAAGGATATTGCTAATCCATTGCTTCATATGTTCAACAACGTAAATAACGCAATGTATGTTGTTGAACTGTCAAAATGAAAGTTTTTCCTACTGTTAGGCCGCTTTCACATTAGAGCGTTAGCAGCGCGACAGTAGCGCGGCAGAAGCAGAAATCTTCACGCACGCTTCTGTTTATAATATGAAATTCGGACTGAGCGACGGTCGCGCGTCAGTCGCGCTGCTAAAGTCGCCTAAATGTGAAAGCGCACTTAAGATTTAGCGATAAAGTTGAAAATCTATTAAATTTGACAGATTGTAGTAGCTTGATGTACTGGCGTCTGTTCACCATAAATATTACAGCTAATATAAATCTAGAAATTTCACAAGGCTTGACACGATGGGCGGTCTCAACAGCCACACTATTTTATTTCTACCCCTATTTAGAACGATTATTGAAACTGATTGTATTGAGTGTATTGGCATTACAGTAAAAAAAACCGGCCAAAACACAAAGAAGGCTCCTTACAAATTTGTAGGTATATAAATAGTTTAAAAATTTTTTTTTTTGTAATGTAACTACAAATTTACAGTTTTCGGATAAAAAAAAAATGATTGTCATGTAGCACAAGTAAAAACTTGACTTGCTTCAAGGGACTGCAGCTCATATTATTTGATATTAATTCAACTTGATAACTCAACGCATTCCTGAGGAAAAGGGTCTTGACTGACGGACAGACGGACAACGAAGTGACGATCAAAATGAAAAACAGAACCCTTATAAGAATCAGGGTTCCGTTTTTCCTTTTGATTTACGAAATCCTAAAAAGAGGCACGAGGAAGAGGTGGTTGAGAGACTGATTACGTGGTAGAGGTGCCTAGTTTCGTTCATCGTTCAGAGTGAACATACTGTTTCATATTTTTACACAATGTTATTACCTCTGTAATTACAGTTTATTTTAAATAACAAAGGATTTAGTTACAGTTGTCTTTTGTACTGTTCCTGACCATTTGGGAATGAAAAGGGTATCTGATTCGCTACAGTTGTTTATAAAGGTAAAAGGTAAGGTTAGGCTTTCTGATTACGTTGTGGTTTCAATATTCTGAGAATCTTTTATATTAAGGCAATGCTTGTTGCACAAGTTACCGTGGCCAACTTGGAAAACCTTAAGAGGAGGAATCTAGAAAAACCACCTATTTTCAGTTAGATTTTTCATAAAATTGATAAGGCAGATTTCGTTCCCAAGTTGTCCGCAGCAAGGTCAATCTCCACAATATGGGGTACCATATAGCATCATATCATCCGTGTGGTGCCGGAATTAAAGAATAGTACCACCCTACTTCCCGTGGGTGTCGTAAAAGGCGACTAAGAGTCGTAATCGTGCGATCGCCAAGCCAACCCGCCTGCCAAGAATGACAAGCAGAAAAAACACGTGGCCCCTAGTACCCGGCGGCCCGCCTACCCTTAGCTACGGTAGCGGCCAAGGCCACGGTGAGGCAGAAGCACAGAACCAGTCGAAGTGGCGGTGCTTGGGAGAGCCCTATGTCCAGCAGTGGACGTCTTTCGGCTGAAGTGATGGTGAATGATGACACCATAAGTTGAAGTCATTTGTTACTTTAATTTTATTGCAGGTCATAGGCAAGAAAGTTGTTTCGGGGAATTGGCTTTTGTAAAAAGAGTTTCTAATTATAACAAAACATAACGACTGTATCCCTGAAGAGTTAGGCAGATATGCATCTTGCCAGTTATGTTTAAGTCCTGTGTAACGCAGTTTCTAATTTTTTTATAAATGCCATTTTCAGTGTGGTACAAATCCGACAAAGGCATAAGTCTATACCTTTTCTGTATACGTTAGTAGCAAAATGCTCTGTCCTTTAAAAAGACTAATAAAAGTTTGTATTTGCCTACCCACATACACTGTGCTCCAAACAAAGGAAAAACGCCCGGATACCATTTGAAATATTTACCCACAGCTGTAACACTGATTTCGTAATTTCATGAATATCAAGGCGACGCGAAATTCCTAAAAATTACGCTTTCAAATCATCATGATCAGCACTTTGAAAGTGAATGTCTGTATCTGATATGTAGGGTTTCGTTAATAAATTGCTATCAAAAATTATAATCAAAGTAAATCGACTATCATACGATAAACTCTAGTAATATAAGTTTGTTTTAGTAATAAACGAAGATGTGAATGAAAATGAAATTTGAAAAGAATGAAAATTGAAAAGAGTAGCCTAGGTATACTTAGATGGTTTGGTCTTGTGGAGATGAGTGAAAGGCGACTAACAAAAGGTATTTAAAAGGCAGATGTGAGTAAAAAGGCCAAGAGGGGATGTCCTAGGGCCCAGGTCTCCTAGGGTCCCAGATCTCCTAGGGTCCCAGGTCTCCTAGGGTCCCAGGTCTCCTAGGTCCCAGGCCTCCTAGGGTCCTCAGTGGTGATGTTCTTCAGAAAGGTCAGGTGAGTAGTAGTCGCAATTGACGTGCGTGTATGAAAGTAAACGAAGCAAAATCAGTAAGGACCGCAGCAGGTGATGTTTTGTAGTTTGGGTTCGTGAGTAGAAGGTGTCAGTTTATGTATGTAGATTGTAGGTATGCATGAAATAAGTAACCAGTCTATTAAAAACAAAACTGTATAGGTATCTAAATCTTAGCACCTGTACGAAACATACCAATTTTGTTTTTAATAGACTGTGATTGGGCTCAATCGGGACACTTTTTATAGAATTAGCTTCCGCCCGCGGCTTTGCCCGCGAGGTATGTTGATAAAAACTATCCTATGTCCTTCCCCGGGATGCAATCTATCTCTCTGCCAAATTTGATCGAAATCCGTTCACTGGTTTAGGCGTGAAAACGTATCATACAGACAGACAGACAGAGTTACTGTCGAATTTATAATATTAGTATGGATAGTACAGTCCTGCACAAAAGTCTGCCGACAATTTGAGCGGTCGCGAGGTTCCATTAGCTCATCAAGACGCTTTTGTACGCAGACGTGGCGGAAACAGAAGGGGTTTGATGTATAATCTGTGAGGACGCCCTATGCGCTTCTACCATGGGAACTCAAGGGAAAGGTGACGATTTGGTATCAACGATTCTGTAAACAATTTCGGCAATGTTCGACTTCACAATTTTCGCTTGCCGACAAGATAAGATTTAAAGTCAGACTCTAATCATTTATTTCAAGAAGGCCATTAAAAAAGGCACTTTTGAACGTCAAAATTTACAAGAAAATAGAATTGATTCTAGGCGCCCCTTCCAAAAGGTTGTATGGAGAAGAATGGGCAAGAAATTCCATAGTTACTTATTAGGGCTTATTCCACTATTCCCCCATGAAAACCTAAGTATTTTTCAACAAAGTATTCAAAGTACACAAGTATCCCGGCTCTAATAATGGATAAACTTCTAATACTAAATAAGCTCAGAAACTATTAAAATAAGAATATGTTAGTTAGGATATTATATTTAGTAACTACCTAACTAAAACTATTAATAAACTAATTTAAATCGTCGAAATATTCCTCCTCATCGCTGTCGACTGGTAATTTACCCAAGAGACTGTTGTCGCCATTGCCACGGTGTATGGCAATACTTATCCTCTGGCTAAGGTCAAAGCCAGCCCTTGGGTCACAGGAAGTGTCAACCATAGATTAATAGTTCTAAAACCTCTTGAATTTAATATGAAATCCAGGTGGATAAAAACAACCCGTTCCTTAGTAGGGGCAACACCGTCAAAAGATACGTTTGAATAACTTGCAGCAATAATCGTTGATTGTGTCGTAACCAAGTTCGCTGGTACATCACAACGACTCTTTTGTGGTCTAATTGTACGTAGTTCTGTTGATAATGTTCGGCTTTGAGCGGAAATATTCAGATCCGGGTGAGGGAGGAAGGCAAGAGCGATCTTTAAAACATTTTAGACAAGGTTACAGTATACATTTATACAAGCTAACACCAAGGTATACATACCTATAATATAAACATACAAGTAAATAATAAAAAAGGGAGAGCTCATTGGGCATCAAAAAATTCGTCCGCATTGCTGTCAATGGGAAAAGTGCCCAAAAGGCTAGAAGCATTGCCACGTTGGATGGCAATGCTGATTCTTTGGACTAAAAAGTGGCCCAGCTCTCTGGTCACGTGATGAGTCGACCAACCGCTTGGTATTACAAGGTTTGTTTCGAACTAAGTTGAATAGATAAGCTAGTTACAACATAAATGCTTTGGAGTCCCTCAAGGCATGAAGGCCAACACGAATCACTGCGCTCCTAAAATAAATGATGTAAATCATGAACATATTAATTTGGAGTTACATCTGGATTACTTGTTGAATGGCAATTGAAGATAGAGATGGAACTGTAACATAACAGAACATAGAATCCCCGAAGGATTCGGCAATTATGTACCTATAGTACACCCATATTTTGCCAGTTATGATTAAGTCCCATATAACAGGGCGCGGGCCTATTTCCATCAACAAGGCACAAATGCAGACTCCGAGATGAAACTGTAATTAATTGATCATCTTATAACAACACACGCCTAGCTTCACATGAAACACAAATCAAACATACACATACCTACACTAAAACCAAATACAACCCTACAACGATACATTTCACTCAAACCAAATCATTGTTATTCCAACGACCACGAAACGATAATGGCGATTAGTATAATGAAATGAAAACATTAGAGCCAAATAAAGACAGTCACGGGGGTAGGCAGATAAATAAATTTACACTCTATTAAGCCGCAGTGATTCAGCTAGTAGGGACAGAGGGAAGGAGGGTCGTGGCGCCGCAGTTCGCACACATTATGAGGAAGGAATAGGGAATATAATAATCTTAGGAGATGATCTTCCATATAGAGATTAAGATAAAGGTTTGCCAACGTTTTTAGAAATAGCTTATGATGAGGAAAATGTAGTAGAAGGAATGGAGTCGCTAAATATTGAATTATGTAGGATTCAAAATGACGTGTCGTTTTTTGCATGATGATCAATATCAAACAATGGTGTAGTTAATATTATCCAATAGAGATACTCAGAGGGCCTAAAAAGGCCACTTTGGCAAAATCATAAAAGGATAACATTATGAATCATAATATGGCGAAAACAGTCCGTGTTTTTCTTTTTTCGCTGCACTACGTAGGTTTAATCAAAGAAATTGGCATTGGATTTGAATTGGATTGATTGGTATTTTAACACAGATATAACTGAAAAATCCTTAACCAATGGGATTTGATACGATTAACTTAACAGTTAACAGGACTGCCCATTATGACTCATAATGTTATTCTTTTATAATTCTTTCAAAGTGGCCTTTTTAGGCCCCCATGTTAGAGCAGAATTCATAATTTTAAAAATCAGAAGGTTACCTAGTGAAATCTTCGATTTGAAGAATCTACATCATAAAATTTATTTAATTTGAATTCTATTCGAAACATTGATGAACAAAAAATACATTAAAATGCTACATTGGCACTTAATAATTGTCAACATAATATTATGCTGTATTGATGATTTCTTCATAAAACTCGGTCACAGCTGACACAGCGGAATGCGGACTTGACAATAATGACTCAATGCCTTTGCTTCATTTCTTTTTTACGTCAATCGTAAAAAGACGATAAGATCTGAAATATCATCGGTTTATGCCTCATACTGAGTGTTAAATGTCAATACACTTCAATATATTGTTGGAACAAGAGGTATTTAGTTAAATGTTACTCGTTTCTTGCATGTGTAGACTGTTTGTTCAATAGATTGTACGACTTTACACGTGGTAACACTTTGACCTTGAGCTACCCTAGCGTAGCTCAAGGAGTTTCAATAGAATACGAAGCTAGCTGAAGCTCCCTCTCGAAGAAAGGCGAGCTGTGTCCCAGCAGTGGGAACATTTCAGGCTGATTATGCTAAGAGGCCAGCTACACTGGTTTTGTTTGTCTGTTGTAAAGTCAAATGTGGTATTTAAATTAACATTGATATTATAATATAAATAAAAATGGAATTTGGAACACATCTGCCGCATGTCAGACGATCAGTGGGCCAAACTTACGACCTAGTAGGTCCCTCGCGGCAGGCCCAGACGGAGATGGCGGGATGAGCTGACCTCCTTTGATAAAAATTGGTCCCTGGCAGCTCTGGACATAGAGAGTAGGAAAGAGAGTAGGGAGGCCTTTGCCCAGCAGCGGGACATTCATCATCATCATTTCAGCCGAAAGACGTCCACTGCTGAACATTAGCCTCCCCCAAGCACCTCCTTGCACTTCGACCGGTTCTGTGCTTCTCGCATCCAACGGGTTTCTGCGGCCTTCACAAGGTCGTCGGACCACCTGGGACCAGTGAGACAATAAGGACTAAAAAAATAAATTAAAAACAGCGTGCATATATGACAAGTAAACGAAGCAAAGGTCAGGCGTTCTGTAGTTTCTGGCTACCTATATCGAAAGACGGCGTGAGTTTGTGTATGTACTTGAAAACAAAAAAAAGAAGCTGTAGGTAGATAATCATTCCGGAAATCAGGATCGAGACTATCCGAATCCTGGACAATCGTACTGATGCGCTAACGCTAAACTGGTGCAGATAGGTACTAGAATTATGATGACTTTTTTTTTTTCTTATCTTAGGGTTCAACAATAGGATGGACCCTAATCTTATTACAATCTAGCCTTTTAGATAGACTAATAAGTAATTTAATTATAACCTAAACTATTAAAAATTGTCTTTGGTAAGAATGTGTCCAATAGCACTTTTCTTATTGTCTCTATTAAGGCGAATACACTTCGTTCTTGTGTTTGTTCGGCACTTTTGTACTTTACACTATTCACTAACACTAAACACTAACTCGAACGGTTTTGTTCTTTTTAGTCTTCTAACTATGTTTGTGTGGTCGAGAAGCTGGATTGCCTCGACGTTCACATGCTGATGAAGTCTCTTTTCGTGAGCTTCTGCAAGTTTCTGGATTACTTTTTCGATGAACTCAACTTTTAGGTCCCGGTGGAGGTCATCATTTCGTATGTACCAAGGTGCATTTACAATTTCCCTAAGCACTTTGTTCTGGAATCGTTGTATAATTAATATATTGGTCTGTTTGGTGCAGCCCCATAGCTGAATACCATAAGTCCAAACTGGCATTAGGACTTGTCTGTATAACAACAATTTATTTTGCACGGACAGCATGGAGTTTCTTCCAAGTAGCCAATACATTCTTTTGAATCGGAGGTCGAGTTCATCTTTTTTCTTCTTGACGTGGGCTTTCCAGCGTAGCTTTGCGTCAAGGGTCATACCGAGATACTTGGCTGTATTCTCGTATGGAACTTGTTTATTATTAATGTAAACTGGAGAATACTGTTGTTTTTTGTTGGTAAAATCTATGTGAACAGATTTCGATTCATTAAGTTTAATCCTCCATTTTTTGGTCCAGTCATAAACTTGATTTACAGCCATTTGTACCTTTTCTACTGCTACTTATGATGACTGATGAATATTTTGTCATTCATCTGCTAGCCGGCAGTCCTGCTTGCAAGCGTGTTTAGCTTTCATGGAAGTCGTGTTTGAAGTTCAATGAAAACGAATGCTGTGCTATTTACATTTTGAGAATGTAGGTCTTGAAGACGATGCTTCGATATTTTTACCATTTTCTATTTTGTTAAGTATCTAGTACTTGTTGACAGGCAGACACTGTCCTCCCATACTTAATAACAGTGTAATATGAAAACATTGTAACAGCCAATTATTTTTAAAAGAGTAACCGTGGAGTTTCTTGCCGGCTCTTTTCCATAGGAAACGACCAACTGGAACGTACACCTAGCTTCCGTTTTATAAGTGCATATATGTAGATTTGGAGATGGGAAATAAAAGTTTACAATGTCAAGCATGACGTGACGTGACGACCAATTTTTCTCTACTTTTGACACTTAGGGGTGGAAATATTTCTTCTCAACATGTGTTCAATAGTCTACATCATATTGGACCTAAACAAGAATCTACATTGATTTTAAAATATGATCCCCGTTGCTATGGAAAGAATAAATATGTCTTTGTCTTCTTAAAAACGCGATGCCCGTGCTCGGACAGAAGAGATGTCGAGTTAAATAGAAAGAACTTTGTCTATTCTTGGTAGAATAGAGATAGAATTATTGGTCATGCTATGTGAGCAGAAAACATAGGAAAAAAAAAACAAGAAAGATATATACCATCATATTACGCCCAGGTCTATTAAGCTATAATAGTCATTTGACTCACATTTACCTTGACGTAAAAAATATATATCAA
This sequence comes from Oligia fasciuncula, assembly GCA_963082905.1. Lineage (NCBI taxonomy): Eukaryota > Metazoa > Arthropoda > Insecta > Lepidoptera > Noctuidae > Oligia > Oligia fasciuncula. The sequence goes on along the minus strand of OY720395.1, from coordinate 4,124,325 downwards.
ACGGGTAACGTTAATGCATCGCGCTGGCAATCTCAAAATCGAGGGGTGCATAATTTATCATACACAGCCACTGCCTTATATGTGAAGCTATTTTGGGGTTTCGCAGTTAGAAAAATGTCAGGTGGAAACGCTTAAAAAGGTCCTTTTGGCAGCGTTAATTTGGTATGATGCTTTAGACAGAGTGAAATAACTAGTGGTATTGTAATATGGATATACTTTCGTGGCCAGTGTCCATCTACGAGTATATTCTATATTTATAAGACTAGCTGCGCTCCGCGGTTTGACCCGCATAAGTTTCGATCCCGTGGATATATCGGGATAAAAAGTAGCCTATATGTTAATCCAGGGTGTCAGCTACCTCCATACAAAATTTTATCAAAATTGGTCTAGCTGTTTAAGCGTGACGAAGTAACAAATATATAAACACACACACTCACAAACTTTCGCCTTTATAATTTTAGTGTGATAGTGTGATAATAAGTGTGATTCAAAGTCCTGACTGACTGCTATATCAACGCACAGCCAACCAAATTTTATGTCATAAAATTTGGAGGGTTATATTCTTTTTGAAGAGTTGGTATCCACTAAGAAAGGGTTTTTCGAAATTCCACCCCTAAGAGGGTGAATGGGGGAGGGTGAAATTTCACACGGACGAAGTCGCGGGCAGAAGCTATTGTAAATATATGTTAGTTTATAAATAGGAATAATAATGCTGGCTTTTCAGGATTTTTTTTTATTGTTGTAAAATCGAGGTCGTTTACATCGCAGAAACAAAATTCTGTTAACAAGTGAGAGTACATGATGATATTTTTTATTTCTTTTTTCAAACGCAACTTCCCCAGTAACTCAAGAGAATGTTTAGCATAATCAACCAATAATGTTCCCATTGCTGGGACACAGGTCCAGGGTAATACACCACGCGGGCCCAGTGCGGGCTGGTAGATGTCCTCGACGTCACATGATTGTCTTCAAAAAAAAAAGTGTGTAATAGATTGAAATTAACGATATACGGAATGACGTATTGCAATCGCTACACGCTTGCCGCATTTTTTTATTACATCACACGTCTCTGTGAAGAATGAATTTCAAATGGTGTCGGAAGTTTGTGTTGGGGGAATAAATCCTAGCCCCGTACTATGAGAAACAATTAGATGATGTCTGGACGAGAAACTATATTTAGGCGAGCTGAGTGTGAGAATCGATCATTAAGAATAAGGAGGAAGAATCGAGTGATTATTGTTTAAAAAAACAAAGATGAGGAAATGAGAGATAACGAAAAAAAAGTAAAGGTTTAAAGCATTTATTTCAATATCAGGAACTTTTTAACCGTCATGGAGTCGGTCGGTTAGAAATGTATTGTGTTAAATATAGTAAAATTTACGATAGAAGAGGTAACAATTGTATATATAAATGAAAAGTAAATGCTTACAATGAAACGTCAAAAATAGCAGTTTTTTATGACTGAAATACTCGTTTATAGGCAAAACATTTCGATCGAGTGAACCATTAGTTTTATTAAAACTCATACTGCTTAATTTTCTTGGTCCTTCGTGTCAGTTATTAAGATTTAAATGTCAAAATTGTTCTCTAAAATTATGAAGTTTATGATTATTAACTAGTAAAACATTTAAGGTAGCACAAAGACATGGATTTTAATTAAATCCTTAAAACTTATGACAGCTATTAAAGCAGTGCTCATAATCTCAGATAATTTTCATTTCATCTCCACTTGCGATGGAATGTAAATTGTAACTACAACAACACAACACAACTACAACAGATACTACACACAACAACAACTATACAACTACAACAACAACTAAATTTCACTAAAGTACGTAAGTGACTTTAGTGAAATGTATTCTAAGTTGATTTTTGATTGACCATTTGTAACAAAAAGGCCTTAATAAGTTTTTTGTTTACAATGGAATTTGAATGTTGTTTATTATAACATTCAGTTTATTGTTCCTTATCTTGAAAGTTATCTCAAATTCTTAATTCAAATATGGTCGAGATTGCGAGTGAAAGGAACTCGATGCAAAATTGTATGAGCGATATCTTTTCGACTTTAAACGAGCAACAAGTAACGATACAAGGTGTTTTAGGGTGTTAGAAACTTGAAAGAAATATAAGCCTTGAATCGGCCTGTAGTGTGATATATGATGTACCATTATGATATCAAAGACGACTATTATATTGAATTACACTGTTGAGTCGAATGGTTGCATTCTATACTTTGAGAGCAAAACTTATGGTTAAATATTTTAAAATAGAATAGTATATCTATATTTTGCATAAAATATTATGTTACATAAAAATCATAAAACATAGTTACGTATAAATAGTTCCACGTACTTGCTTATGTTAATTTACGATGCAGAAAATACCTTAAAATAAAGGGTTGAACGACATTGGTCAAGTCTGATATTCGTCAAATCGGTAATTCGTCTTCAATTATTATTAGGTACCTACTGAAATCATCGTTGAGTCTCTTAAAATCGCAAAGAATGTGCCCAATTGGAATGGAGTAATGGAACTGTGGAGTTAACGCTGTGTGAGCATGCGTGTTCCATCGCCGCCCGTTCGATGTCCACCGCGCACAGGATGGATGGAAAGCAGCCATTGAATTATATATTAAAGCAGCACATGAAGTAATTTTTCGCTCCGCCTGCTGTAATTGCTGTAAGGCGTACCAGTAGGAGGATAATTAAATAAATAAATAAATAAATGTGATCAAATATTCTTTAAAATGTATTTATCTAATTACATTAATTAGTGCAATCATATTTGGAACTTTGCTTATAATTTAAGAATTCATTTATCGTGTAGACCACATTATTATAGAATATAGAACCATTTCTCAAATTTATTTTTTAAATAATTGAATGGCAGCTTTCTGACTTGTTTAGATAATTGGTTATAGATTTTGACAAACATATTACAGTATAAAAATTGTTCTCAAACAGTGCTTCTACATCTTGTGGCAGCTAGTCATGTACACAAACACACAAACAGTAGAACAGTTACGTCAGTATAAAAGCGCCGCCATTTTAAAATATTATATTGTTTCAAAGATTTTGACAGTTCGATATTTGAATGTTGATGAGATGGACTTCAGAACATCATTGTCTTTTGTCCCTTGTGGTCCGATCTTCTTGTTTTCTTTGGATATTGTTCGGCTTTTCGTTAACATTATTTTAGTCTTCAGTTTTGTAAAACCAGTAAATATGTAGCTGTTGACACTAAAGCAGTTGTCGCTTACAACTATATTTTGTACATAATCATACAGCACCTCAAATCAAAGTTGAACCGTGTCCGTCTTAAAATAGAGTCGCAATTTCGCTGACTGACAGCCTGCCAACAAAACGACAACCAGCGACATTTTTTTTATCAATCCCCACCGCTGTAGGAACATCTATCAATATCGTAAATTTGACTATAACAACGTATTTCTGGTTTGCCGGTGGCGTATGTCTGTGCGTGCCAGAGTACTAGGGGAGCAGAAATTAATAAGAGGAAACGCGATTTTAACGACTTCCAGACAAATTGATGCGGAACGATCATTTGTTATGTTCGAAGTTTGGGGCCGTATTCTGGTGGATTCGATGGAACTCAAAGGTCTATGGTGCGACAATGTCTATCATTAATGTGAAGATGTGTTTTTTACACATATTTATCCATTCTATGGTTTAAAAAGCTGCGTTTAATGCTACTTCATGCTAACGAGTAAACTTTTTGAAATAAAAAAAAACTTGATGTACAGACGCCAGCACATCAAGCTACTACAATCTGTCAAATTTCTTTAATAGATTTTCAACTTTATCGCTGAAACAAGGTTCAAAGTTAATTGGGAAAATTTGACAGTTTCGAGTACCATTCCATTTGGTATTTCAAAACTGCAAGTAGATGCAGTAATAAGAATTAAACATAAATTGTACAAGCAGCTACTTACTACATAAGGTAAATCAATGATTTGCTAGTTCTAACTCCATCTCTAATTTCTGTAAACACCTTCTAAGTTAGACCGTAACAGAATACGTCCGCATTTTGTCAGCCGGCCCTCCCCAACTATTGTAAACTTGATTTGACGTCCAAAACAATATGGCTTCCATCTGGCAGCTGACAAGAAAACATTTTAGCTGCTAACTATTAGCAACTCCCCAAGGAACAGTAAGTTATACCTCTCATGGAAACAAAAACAAAAATAGATTTTAGTTACAATATAATTACACGCTAATTTGAGAATGTAGAAAAAAAACATAGAGTGAAAGTATCAGCTGTTTGTCAACTCTTAAGTTGTATGGGGTTGACTGAGGCAAAGAAATCTTTTCTTACAGCGGCCTTTTGCACGGCAATAGAATCTATGATTATGGGATCTTTTTGGAGAATCCCTTGTGGAGACAGTTTAAAGCTGTTGATGTGTTAAGTTGATCCGTTGCTGATCCTTTTTGGAACAGCGCATAGATTTAAGGTTCAGTCGTGTAAAACAAGAGACGTTTTCTTTACAATAAAAACATCCTTTTAAGTTACGAAATTCTAAACCTACATTACTTTAATTGTTTACCTGCTCAAACACGGACTAGATTTAAAGCTGGAATCATGAGCGCGAAACAGATGAAAATGATGCAAAAAAAATTAGTAAATAAACAGATGCAAGTTATTTACATACAGCGAAATCTCATCGACGATGCGGGCAGCCTCGTAACACGAGGCGGCTACTATAGGTTTGCGAACGAAATAGTAGAAGAGAGAAAAATAACTTTTGGAATGTCTTTATGCATCGAAGCAAAAAAGGATGATCTGATAAGACAGCCAAGATAGCAAAAGAAATCCTTGGACTTCACTCTTCCATTTCAGTGCAACAGTAAAACAGAAAGATGAAAAAGTACTCACAGCACACCTTCTAAGCAACTCGAAAGCAACTCACCGAGTCCACGCAAACACTGGTATCTCCCTACTCAGCTCTGTCATAAATGATACAGAATCAACTCAGAATTTGCATGCGGACGAGACATGTTTGCAAATCATATGTTGCGATTTACCAAGACTAGGTACATATGTACTTAGTACGTTTGCTTTCCCCCGAACTGCTCGGCTATTCATGCTTAATATCGGCAATCTACACCTTGTTTGGTTATTGTGTTTGGGCGAAGTGTATTTGGAAGTTTTCAGCAGTTTTGAAGTTACTAGCAGTACGTTTGGATGAATAGTTAACAGTTTTCATGTGGGTTGTTTTGTATTACATCAATTAATCAATGCCTCATTGATTGATCAGTTAGTGAATAAGTGGTATGAGAGGGAACGACCTACAGAAGATCCCGTGGAACACTTGGATGAGATTCGTACAGACCAGGGAAGTATGGCACAAAAGGAGGGAGGCCTACTCACCGATGGGTAGAAAAAGATCGCCGATGATGATGATGGTTTATGTAGTATTTGGAGTGCTGTAGCGGTATCTACAACGCCACATGCGAACAACACGTCATACTGACGTCAAGCAAAATCCTGCATCTCGCAAGCAGAGTTTACCGCGTCACTAGCATATACAACGGCCCGAAACGAATCATCGGGCAGTTGCCCGCCAGACACAACACCCGTCTGGTTGGAGGATCCTGCCTTTTCTATTGAGGATTAGTGAACTTTACACCCTTTTCCTCATACCTCTATATAATAGTGGCATCCAACAAAGTGCAATCATCTACCAAACGAAGGAATTATAGAAAAAGTTGAGCATTTTTTAAATCGGAGACATTCTTATTCTAAATCCCGCCGACCAAACTGCTACCTTTTAATTTATTATAATAGAAATAAGCGTAATGAGGACCTAGAGTATGTCTGTAGTGTTTCTTGAGTAACAGTGTGAGAGAAAATAGACCTTTGGTGCTTGATCCTTTTCGTCTGCAAGTATAGGTACTTGTGCCTTGCCAGGGATTTTGACGTGTCAGAAATGTATAATGAAAAGATTTGGAAACTATATTTTGAACAAATTCCAGATGTAGTTTAATTATATCGTGTCCGAGTGTTTAAATTGTAATTAGGACTCATGTGTACCTCACATAGAATAGAATAGAATACTCTTTATTATGTACACCATATAAATTACAGACATAATTATAGAAACTGGACAAAGGGTGACACAATGGGCGGTCTTATTGCTAAAAGCGATCTTTTAAAGACAACCACACATGTCCACCTAAGTTGAGGAAACTGAAATTACTGACTAAAATTTTAGGGACCAGATATAATTCCGTATTTTATGGAAAATTAAATTTTTAGCCTCTCCATTTCTGGCTGAATATGAACGAAGACTGATAAATTTGATACATTGTATCCATTCTATACACATACATAGTATGAAATGACATACCGTCTCGTTCATTTTATAGAGTTAGGTACACTCACAGTTCCAAACATTTATGTTCCTGTACTTTGGAATTTACCAACCCGCGCTGAGCCCGCGTGGTGTATTACGACTCACTCCCTCTCGCAGAGAGGAGGCCTGTGTCCCAGCAGTGGGAACATTATAGGCTAGGCTGATTATGCTACTTTGAATTTGAGACAATAGGGAAACGGGAAATAAGAGGCACCGGTAGAATAGACCTTAAAGTTATGATTAATCTGAATCTCAATACTGTGAAACACAGTCCACGATATCAATCAGTAAAATTGTTTAACAGGTTGCCGAAGACCAATTCCCGTAAGCAAAAACGTTAATTTAAATTCTAGTCGCAGTCTTGACTCACCAAAAATCAATGTCAAAAATTATTGTGATGAGATTGAGACTAAGGCTGAGGCTACAGTAGGCAGCGATTTGCGATGCGACTGGAAGAGTGAAACGAGAAAAACATGGTATAGCTACATTACAAGCGAAATTCCGGCGTATTTTCTAATAAATTCGCTTCAATTTCGCTGATATGCTGATGTAGCCGATGCCGTAATTACAGTAATGTTGTTCCTATCGCATAAAGAAATCAAAGATCGCTAGTAATATTTGATGTACGGTGTAGCCATATACGTGAGCATTCATTTACTTGTTTTAATCGCTCATGTGTCGCATGTCGCGTCGCGGCCTAATGTAGCCTCAGCCTGAGATCAGACTGTGAACGTAATTAAAATTACGAGAACTGATAATATGTCCCCTCTGATAAATTTTAGGTATCTGAAATTCAGATACAAATTATTGTTAATGAAATAATTACTATGACTATCATCGGTTTGTTTTAGTTGACACTTCTTCGAAATCTATCAACCCCGTCAACGACGAAGCATTATCATAAACATGCAGTGCTAAATCATACCGCGCGTTACCCGGAACACTCAAGCAGGCAGACGGACGTATAAACATTATCCGTCTGTAGATACATAAACGGACGGTAGATGATGTTACCAGCGGCTATGACTAATGAAGCGTTTGTTATCCATGCACTCCCACTGTATAATGTAAAGGTTGCTTCTGTGAAATGTCACGTAAGAGCTGATTTAGGCTGGCGTAATTGGGTACGGATTCCCTTGTATTGATAATTATAAATGACTAACTTCTCAAATTCCAATTTCTTGTTACCCCGACCCGTCGTTTTCGGTTAGAATTCTTTTTGTCTGTTTTCTTTTTGCTCGGCTCCTAAGGATTCTAGTGAGATGTTAAATAGCCTAGAGCCTCCCTCTAGAATTGAGCTAACAAATACAAAATAAAAAAAATCGAAACCAACCGGTAGTTCCAGAGATTAGCGTGTTCAAACAAACATACTTTTCAGCTTTGTTATTATTATTGCACTAGTGACCCTTTCCTAATTCAATCGACCTTGTAGTACTTAACCCAGAATTTTCTAACAAATTAACATTAAAATCACCACAAGTGATGATGGACTTGTTTGTATTACAGATTTTGTGCAACACTTCATCCATAACTTTTTCAAAACAATCATACAATCCTGAAGGAGGTCTGTACACACTTAATATAATGAACTGCTCTAATTCTATACAGGCTATTTCAACTGTCCGTTCAACAGAGAGGCTCACAATATCCTTTCGGTCCTTAAACTTAAGCTGGTTATTTATTAAAATTAATGAGCCACCATGTATAGCACTTACTCTGCTGAATGAACTACCAGCCTGGTGATTAATAAAATTGAACATGAACTGGTGGCTTTTAAGCCAATGTTCTGTCATACAAAGAATATCTATCATTGTAAACTACCTCCTTACAAGCTTTAGTAACTCGAACTTTGTTATAACTTATTAATTAGCTGTCTCAGATAGTGTTTGCTCTGACCTTCATGAGAATTGAGACCAGCAGCAGTGGTAATTTGTCTTATTTCCTCTTATCTCTGATCTGGTTTTCTTACTAGTTATTGATGTAATACATCTATGTCATGAAACTCATGAACTCATGACGTATGTCTTATACCTACTAATCCTTTATAGACTTGTATACTAATCTCTAAAAAGTTTAATCTGCACCAAATTGATTCGCCCCGATCAAAGGACCAAATAATACAACCAAAATTCCGGTGTCAAATAATTTGGATATAGGTACAGCTGTGTATTCAGCAAGTTGCAGCACCCTCTTTGTGCAGTAATGATGACGTGGTGTCGCCCACCGCACTTATTAGTATAGATATAATGGGGATGGAGAGTTACTGGATGTGGTAATAGAAAAACTGGCCACGTGCGAGTAATACTCGCACACGAAGGGTTCCGTACCACAAGGCAAAAACGCCGAAAAAAACACGTGTATGGGAGCCTCCCTTAAATATTTATTTTATTTTGTTTTTAGTATTTGTGGTTATAGCGGCAACAGAAATACATAATTTGTGAAAATTTCAACTGTCTAGCTATCGCTGTTCTTGAGATACAGCCTGGTGACAGACAGACGGACGGACAGACAGCGAAGTCTTAGTAATAGGGTCCCGTTTTTACCCTTTGAGTACGGAACCCTAAAAATGGTGCTACTTTTACGGATTTGTAGCAATATCTACACCGCCTCACGCGAACTACGCATCATACTGACGTCACGCACAATCCTGCATCGCGGAAGAAGAGTTTACCACGCGCCTAGCATATATATACAACAGCTCGACATTAATCATAGGGCAGTTGCTTACCAGACACGACACCCGTCTGGTCAGAGGATCCTCCCTTTTCTATGGAATAAAACTTAGGATGACTGAACTTTACACCCTGTTCCTCATACCTCTACAAATTTAAAGAATAATTAAGTATGTTGTATTTAATTAATTAGATCTCTCTCTGTAAAATTACAACTAAATTATAGAAATCAATCTAAAAGAAAGCGCGCTATGTGACATTAGTTGAAGAGCTTAGAAAGGTAAGTTGAGTTTAAAAAAAGTGGAAATTAGACAATTGGACTTAACTTACTTAGTGGCATAACAAAATTCTCAAAGTCGATCGATGGTCTATTTAATTTTGAAGTTTGTGCTTCTAAGTGGTGTTGCAGCAATTTACTGTACCACGAAAGTGAAACAAAACCCTCCTACCTACTTTGGAGCTGTAATTGCTATTCGATTCTAAATGCAGCTGAGACCTTTGTTCAATAAAAGACAGTGTTGCCACATCCAGTCACAACTAAATCTCGTTCAGAATCACCTAGACAAATTCACCCTCCGACATTGTCGCTTTGATCTGGTACTGATGTTTTGGTTTCCACTCAGCACCCATGCATCGAGGGGACACGCTACCTAGCTATCGATGTCGCCTACAATTTGAGACCTCCTCGTCAGTGATTAATTCCTGGTACCTTTGTTTAGGTGTCACACAGTATTTGTTATTTTTTTAATGAAATTTTTATTTTATTTATACATTTAGGTACTTTCTATTACTACTTTTGGTACTTTTTAATAACAGCCGCACAGGTCGATCGATCAGGTTAAGCTACTCTTGCCGCGGTTGGTCTGTGGATGGGTGACCATCTTTACATACCGTGAACCCTCCGTGCCTCGGCAAGCACGATAAGCCCTTGGTCCCGGCTGACATTCGTGGATCTTTGACAGTCGTTACGGGTAGTCAGAAGCCCGAAAGTCTGACAACCAGTCCTACCAAGGGGTATCGTATTACCCAGTAACTGGGTTGTGGAGGTCAGATAGGCAGTCGCTCCATGTAAAATACTGGTATTCAGCTGCATCCGGTTAGACTGGAAGCCGACCCCAACATAGTTGGGAAAAGGCTAGGCAGATGTTGAGGTACTTCCTATTAAAAATAACGTCGTTTCTAATTAAAAGGGCACCTGCTTTTTTTTAATTAATTGTCATTCGGTCCGGAATAGGTGTAATCCGTGTAATATTTAGTTGATTCATTCAACCGTCTTAAAAATTGAGTTCTTACACTGAACAGTGCAGCATGCAGGTCACACATTACGCCTAGGTCGTGTTGAAAGCCTCTTATAGACGTTAACGACTGAAATTCACTCAATGTTAGGAACTTCACACAGTTTCTGGGACGTTAAGTCCTAATAAACTGTAATAGAAAACTGGAAAATTTATATTGTTTTTAAAAATACGAGTGAAATGATTTGGAGTCTTTTGAAAAAAGATTTCTATGGAAGACGTCGCGTCAAAAAATGTGGCATAATACATCTTTCATTGCTGATTCTACATTCATTGCCAGTGTCGCAACGCATTACACAATGAGTATTGTTTTTGGATTGATGTATACTGACATGATCAAGCAATGGACAACGTTGTGGCTTTTGACTAATTTGTATTAGTGTGTGTATTTTGTCGACTTTTTCGTAATGTGCGTCTTGTTTGTACAGAATAAACAATTTTAATTTATTTTTCTTTTTGTCTTCATATTGGTTACCAAGTGCCTTTTCAGACGTCCCGGCAACCGGGTAGCCGGTGCCGATTCGACTATAACATTGCCAGGCAAACTACGCCGTGTACGTACGGACGCCAGCAGGTCAACCTACCCAAAACTGTCAGATTTTCCCAATCAACCTTGAACCTTATGTTTTAGCAATAAAATCGAAAATCTATTAAAGAAATCTGACAGATTGTAGTAACTTGATGTGCTGGCGTCTGTACGTGTGACAACTAACGTACATGGCTATACACTTCACCGCCGGGTACCCAGTACCGGCTACCCGGTTGCCGGGTCACCGCACGTATGATAAGCGCCTAAGAGCTGATTTTACCAAAGTTAGTTATCTTTTATCCGTGGAATAAAATTAGCATCTGACAGTTCTAATAGGGAAAAACTGTCAAAAATTCAAAATTTATTCTCAGTTTATGACTTGTTCTATTTATAATATTTTGGTGGAATGCGCCCTGAGGAGTATTATGTTTACCATAGTTATAAGAAAAAAGATGTTTACTTATGATTTAAGGGTATTGAAATACGCGTGGGCTGGTGATACATTTAAGGGTGAACATTCCCCGAGAGTGTTTTACCTAAAATTTACAAGATACCCTTTATTCTTAGAAATAAAATCCAGACACAGTTAAGAAATATAGATAGATTCCACTAAGCTAACGACACATTACCAACAGGTGCTGCCAAAAAGACGATATTCGCTTACATTCAAGTGTATAGAATATAACTAGCTGCGCCTCACGGTTTCACCCGCATAAGTTTCGATCCCGTGGGAATATCAGGATAAAAAGTAGCCTATATGTTAATCCAGGGTTTCAGCTACCTACATACAAAATTTTATCAAAATTGGTCCAGCCGTTTGATCGTGAAGAAATAACAAACATATAAACACACACATACACGCACACACTCACAAACTTTCGCCTTTATAATATTAGTGTAATGAAGTCGGGCAAAAATAATAATCTCACTATCTATACGATATGCATAGGGGATAGAAGCCCACAAAAACTAGATACAGATCGCTTGTGAAGTGACGCGTAGCAGTCAGCTGAGCGCGAACCCACGAGGAAATGATCATGAGGGGCTGCATGGTACCAGGGCTGCACAGATGACGTGGATAATGTTTTGGGATAAGAGTGATTGAGCGTGATTTTTCGGGTACTTATACGGTACACAATTCATTTATTAAATGCGCTAATGCAGAAACTTTATATCCATTGCATATTATTGTTAGGCTATGGATGTAATTTAATTGAAAAGTTAAGTAGTCAAGTCAACTTTGTAAGTATGTAGTAGTTACTTTGTAGAAATACGGGATAGGTAATAAAAATGACTCAATTGACGTTTGACGTTTAGTAGTCTGCTGAGCGTGAAGTCACGAGTAAATGATCATGAGGGGTTGGATGCTACCAGGGCTGCGCAGATGACGTGGATAATGTTTTGGATTATGGGTGATGGAGCGTGATTTGTCGGGTATATTTTATTTATATAGTGCGCTAATGGAATATGAATAATTTATGGTGCAAGGCTATGATTTTGTTAACAAGAATTTAAAAAGTGTTTTTATTTAAATTGTGAAAAGGAGGCCGTTTGTTAGTGATTTTTGAAAATTAACTTACCTACTCGTGTAAAATTTCAAATTTATACTTTTTTATACTTTTAATTTTTTTTTTCGTTTTAAATTTTTTACAAGTTCGAAGGAATAAATCCATACTAAAATTATAAATGCGAAAGTGTGTCTGTCTGTTACCTCTTCACGCTTAAACCGCTAAGCCGATTTAGATGAAATTTGGTATAGAGATAGTTTGAGTCCCGGGAAAGGATATAGGATAGTTTTTAACCCGATATTCCCACGGGATCGACACTTATGCAGGTGAAACCGCGGGGCGCTGCTAATCCAACTATATAAGTATCACGAGGTAGGCAACATAAGAAACAATTGTTTATCTAGTAGCTATTGTATTCATAAAAGCTTTTGAATACATATTCCGATAGTCTATTTTTTAAGCCCCATTAAAATCGACAAGTCTCAAAAACAAGTCAAAACAGACAACACAGCGATTAAAGCAAACGGACAAAACCCTCAGAAAAAACACCTTGACATTTAAAAGCCCAACAAAACCAAAACGCTCACAAAAAATCCATTATCACTTTCAGTAACTATCTATTTCCTATTATCACAACCCAATTCGCCAACATAATGAATAGGGAAACATTCACTAGTCGCCGTTACCATGGAAATACATCATAACATCCACATTACTCCCTTCGAGGGTAGATCGGCGAATGTTTTTTATTTGATTTCGCATCCAATTTGCTCTCTCAGGCGCCAGAAGCGGTCTGGCCACGCGATGTGATGGGAATTACTTTACTGTAGCTATGTGCGGCGAAACTGTTTTTCATGTGTTAAATGATAAATAAATTTATTTTTTTAAGTAGGTTTGTACAAACACTTTTACACGTCAATCATGTTTTTTTTTAAACTAGATGAGGTCGGCGTTTCCTATATCTGACTACTCTGAGAATAAAGGCCGAAACAAACTCAGAGGTCACAGTCTCTTTTAAAGTCCAGACATACTCTTGGTCAGGTTATATGAAGACCATGTAGATCAATGTCCGAGGTGGTCTTTTGAGGAAAGAACCACACAGATTGAGAGGACCTGTCTAGTCAGTGCACGCATTTGTCAGAAATCGTGCAGCTCAACTCAAGACTTAAGGAGCTCAACGATTCGACGAACAATACCAAAGAAAGGACATTTGGGTAGGCCACATATTACTCAAACTGCCAGAACATGAAAAAAAAAACTAACAGATATGGAACAGAGATAATAAAAAAAAATAATAATAATAAAATGACCCACATCGTCTTCACATTCACAATGAAAAAAATTTATAATACTTTACAAAGTAAGCAAATGTCATTGTTTATATTAAAAAAAATCATCAATGTCAATGTGTATCTAAAAAATTTTTAGCCAAGCCTTTTTGTCCTCAATATAATCTTTAACGGTATAAAAGGCTTTCTGGCACAACTAACGTTTAATGAGAGATTTCAATTCATTAAGGCTTAATATCTTGAACGTGTCTTGGTAGTTTATTATAAAAGCGTATACATTGGCATCTGAACGAGCCACCTATTTTCTTGAGCCTTGTTGTAGGTACAAAAAATTTGTTTTTGTTGTAAACTATTGTAGACTGGTTTAAAGTAAAGGGATTGTCTGAACTTTTTTTAAAGTAAGATGTTTTATACGACTGACAACTAGAAAACTACGTAAGGATCATTCTTGGTGGAAGATTTTGCCAACTGGGTGATAATTTTTTCTTTTTGGATTGTACAGTTCTCACCCAACATTGCCTGACCCACTAGAAGTGGGTTAGATAATGCTGGCTACCGACTGTACAAGCAATACTGGTACCTTTATCTTTAACTTTAGAAATGGTTGTCGACTAAACTTGTTGACGAAATGACGAGTTCATGTGACCATAAATAGGACCAAGGAAAAAGAACTAGACTGGACCTCGTTGACCTTTAAGAAAAAGACATACTAGCGAACCTCATATTATCAGAAAGGATATCTCGTCCGCTTCACTGTTAGGAACCCCAAACTTATCCAATGATAAAATTATCCGTAGTGTTTCATAGGAAATCGGATAAATAAATAATCTCGGAAAGCTATCATTTCGCCAACGAGTCACGGCTTAGCCGTAATAAATTTTGATATCCATCAAAATATTAGTAATGTTACTCACGGCTTTTAATTCATCAATCCTATTGAATATAACGAGGTTTGAATAGTATTAATTGTCGAAATCATTATTTTTTATAATAGGCAAATAAAATACATTTCAGGGGTCTCCCATAAGAGTCATTTTTGGTCACCTAAGATGCTAGTGGGCTTTGCCCAGGAGTGGAACAGCGTAGGCAAAAAATATAATTAGGAATTAAATAGTGAACATATTCAATTGGTATTGGTGACCTGAAATACAGACCTCACGTCTAGTTTAGGCACCAGTCTCCCACAATATAATTATTGCTGTTACGTGATTTGTGTTGTTATCTCTCTAATGTACATGTATTGTGGTGAGAAAATAAACCATTATTATTATTAATTCTAATGGCCACAGTTTACCAATTCCTCAAAAGCTAACGCTCGATAAAGAAGCCTTTACAACCCATTCACAAAACAGCAAAACATTTCCACAAAGAGGTCTATAATGACGCCCATTCAATATGCGTCTCAGACGGGACAAATCCTCAAAGAATGCGCCACATATGCAGCGATACTTAATTGGGTCTCAGGTGCGTTCGCGGAAGCAATAACTGGCGCGAATTACATACCCGCTACATTTATACGCACGCGTGCAGACGCCCTTAGTTATGGCGCGGGGCATTCGTTATGCGACTAGTCTCGATTATAGAAATGGGATAGTTTTTCTTTGTATTGGAAATGAAGAATGTAGATAGAAGTTGCATACATACATATTATGTATACGGGGTGAACTTTTCAAGTGAGCGTGGATGGCCAAATTCGAAACTATGAGGAATAGCGAAAAATACTCAAAGGAGTCTCGTGCTCGATTTTGATGAAAACTAAAACTGCATCATTGGATTTTAAAAAAATCAATATTTCTAGGCAGGAATCGATGCCGTTGATTTTAAAAAATCACACTGTATAACTTCGAAGTTGCATGGTCTGTGTCTTTTTCCGGTGGTTTGAAGATGTGGATTGGAAAATGTTGATGCTTTTTATCGGTTGGACAAAATTTGTGTCGCGACGATTACACAAATTAAAGTACTCGTAATTTTAATAAAAAATAAGGCAATTAATCATAATTTATACTACCTATGCAAACTTAAGCGGAGTTTCCATGGGCAACTTTAAATGCATACGTTCCCGCGTAGTCGCGTAGTCAGGGATTAAAATATTATGATTCAACACAGGATCATCATTAAGGGGATTGTAATATTTGTAAAATATTTATTTTTACTATTCGACTCTTTGTAACCTTAGTCGATTTTTTATTTATAAACTATCCGTAGGTGCAATTTCAAAAACTTTTATTTTACGACATCAGTAAAGACGAAAAAGTGTTTACAATCAGGGCTTAAAATAAAACTTTCAATGGGTAGTTAAAATAAACTGGAATATTAAAAAAACTAAATTAACATGTAGGTACAATACACCGACGTAACTTGGCGGTTATAGCCTTTGCGAACTTTCGCGGATGTTCTCTCACTCACACTCGCCTCATGTCACCATTTGGTTCCTAAAAAACGTTCGTGCGCAGCCTTCTGCGCGAAGTTCAGGCCCGACAAGACGTCGGTCGTATTGAACAAATGAATTCATCAACTTGTTATCAATTCAAAAGATAATCTTTACCGCAACGGGACCTCATTACGCAAAATAAAGTTGATTCATTGTTAATATTGGTCAAAATTATAATTTTAGTGAAAGTACGCAATGGGCTTGTAATAACTTGATTGATTGGGAATGATAACGCCGAGCTGCCGCCCGCACCGGTTAGGGCTGGCGGCCATCTTGGAAAAAGTTATAAATATTCTGTAAATTAAAAAAATATTAATTTTATTTAAGTATTGTATTAATTTTGAAATGGTAATGAATAAAGCAGATGGTGTTTAAATATAAGACTGAGTGACATAGATAAAAATCATGTGTTTTTAGCCGACTGCGGCGAAGCCCAAAAGGCGGGACCCATTTGAGTTTGAAAATATAATAATAAAAAAATGGTATGGGACCCGCCTGCTTCCAACTTTTATTTAATTTAAAATGGCCTTGCTTTGCTTTTAGCTTTTCAGTTTTTTTTAATTTAATTTTTTTACCGCAGTCGGGTTTTTTAGTTTTTTTAATTACTTGTTTTTTATTGGAACGAAGTTCTTTATGGGGGAAGAGCTAAGGTAGCCCGCGAAATACAAATTTTCTTACGTTTTTTGCAATTTCCTGGTCAGTATAAAGTACGTTGATTAAAATATGATTCGCGACCGTAACAAATAATGTATTTACAGAATTATATTTGACATTTTTCCACTTCAGCTTTGACACACCACAATAGGGTTTAAAATACGATTGACCCAAATGTTTGAACTGCTATAACGTTTTTATTGACTGATTCAACTTCCTTTGACTTATCATAAAAAATATTGAAGTAATCTCTTACGAGTACCTACCGGATTATTTTTTATCTTAAATCATAATATGGCATCCCAGTTGAAGTGGAAAAATGTCAACTTACTTTTGAAGGTCACTATACATACAGTATGGAAAAAAGTATATGGTACGCAATAAATTATACCACTTACTTGCTATCGCCTTTTCTGACGCTCAACTGTTGAAAAATCAAAAATTGATTTAAAACAATAGAAATTCAATTGTCAAAAAATTTACGTTTGACAGTTTTTGTATAAAATAACTGTAAAAATTTCAAAACTATTCCTCGAATAAAGTTATCAGATGATTGAAAAATCAGCCCTTATGCGAATATAAATGTAGGAAAACACAGATTTTTTTTAAAGAAAAAAAAAACTTCTATACCTAATGAAAAACTGCTTTTACAACTCGGCAGCCCTATAATCGAACTCCGTCCAATAAATTACATCGATATTATCGCAAAATAAAAAAAGGCATCATAAAAAAAATACGAGAGCGTGATAATTGGCTTCGAAACATAATTACAGTAGCGGGAATTATTGCCAACAGCCAACGTGTGGACAGACTACTCCCAGCGGCCTCATTTGACTCCAATGGATGTATTTCATCATTAAAATCCTATATTATTTCTTAAATTTTCATTATAGCACTGGTAATGATTTTTTATGTCTCATTTGCTTCAAAAGAAGAATACAAAAGCTTGCTATAAACATTGTTGTAACCGTCTGTTTGTTTGTCATGACCGATTTCCAAGCAAAACGGATAATAGTGGCCACTATTTTCCGTTTTAGTGATTATAATAAAACTAAACAATCTAAAACTACCATTCATAAAATATTAACGTATAATCTTGTGGGGCACAACTTAAAGTGCTTATTTTCTGCATTTTCATACTAAAATAAAAGAAATAACCAAACAAACGATGAGGGCGCCACTGCGCGGTCGGCGCCCTCTTAACTTTTAACGAAAATACTAAATTGTAATAATTTATTATTCCTTTCTATTTGATATTGGTACGCCGTTAACAGCAAAACATAGATACTCGTATCTCTGTACCTATTCTATTTCAAACACCTATTTTTACACCTACGATTATGTTTAACAAATAAAAAACTTTGACTTTGAAAAATTATGTTTTTTATAATTAACTATTGCAAAGTTATTTTGACAACTCA
This sequence comes from Oligia fasciuncula, assembly GCA_963082905.1. Lineage (NCBI taxonomy): Eukaryota > Metazoa > Arthropoda > Insecta > Lepidoptera > Noctuidae > Oligia > Oligia fasciuncula. The sequence continues at coordinate 4,106,153 of OY720395.1, read as the reverse complement.
TGAGTCACTTGTTGTAACCGTTGTAAAGTATTGGTGAAGTTACTGCACATCGTCTACATCCTAAAGTCGTTGTCCTTAAGATAGTCTTGGGAAAAGATGTTCGTGGTATAAAATAAATGTTACTCCCGCGTGGCAAATACGTGTATCTATATGTTATTGGATAGTGTATACAATCCCTAAAGAGTACACTACTACTAAGTGTACCTAGTACCCGTACCTAGCGAGTACTAGGTAGGTACACTAATCACACTAATATTATAAAGGCGAAAGTTTGTGAGGGGGGTGTGTGTGGGTGGGGGTGTGGTAGGGGTGTGTGTGTGTGTTTATATGTTTGTTACTTCTTCACGCTCAAACGGCTGGACCGATTTTGATAAAATTTTCAGGGTGTCAGCTACCTCCATACAAAATTTCATCAAAATTAGTACAGCCGTTTGAGCGTGAAGAAGTAACAAACATACATATAAACACACACACACACCCCCACAAACTTTCGCCTTTATAATATTAGTGTGATTGTTTCTGGTATTAGAAAACTAGCTACTCATTCTTGTCTTGTTCTTCAGGAGGCTTACCTGTAGGTATTTCTCTTCTGACTGGTAAGCTCACATGGTGGTAGGGCCAGCGTTCCGAGAGAAATTCAGTTTCATCACCATCATTATCAGCCTGCAGAAGTTCACTGCTCGCCTCTTTCTTCTTCAACCCGTACCTACACAATTCTGAGTGTCTCCTCCATTGCACGCCATTCTCCCGATCTTGGGCCTCCCGCATCCAGCTCTTGCCTGCTACTTTAGCCAGTTCGTCGTTCCACCTGGCTCATGTGCTTACGCTCTTATGGCTACTGCTGCCTTCGTTATTTAAATCTAAAAGCTACCTTTAAGTATATGGTACTGATATTCTTTTTTTTTGTTTAGTCTGTACTGTACTGTTCCAATGCTGGGAAAAGGCCTTCCCCAAGTCCTTCCAGGAACTCTTTACTGCGCTTTTGATAGTACTCATGTTCTTATTACAATATTTCCATTCGTCATGGTTGTTGACTTATAAGTTTACTTTCATAATCTCTATTTACTCATGTTCACGGTGGATAAACACCCCAACTTAATGCTCTGTTACTGTATTTACATAATCAAGGGTTGTAAGTGATACGTATACTTTGTAAGATGCTTCTTAGGGGATGTCTACCGCTATTATTTTAAAGCCTGAAGCATTTTTATCTTTGAATAGCTCTTCAATTAAATAAGTTTCTATTTGGTTTTAATTAGGTATAAGGTTGCTAATGTCAATGAAGATTCCTGTACCTATACGTTACTAACTGGGGTTAGTAAGGATTATTTTTTTTAATAGAAAAATGTTTGGGCTCTTGAATTTACGATGATGTTCTTTATTTTATGTTTAATTCTGTGTAACTTTAGATCTTATGAGTTTTTTCTAAGCCATAGATAGGGAATTATTTATTTTGCAAACAATCTTGAACCTACTTCGTAGTTAGTAGGTAGATAGCTAGGGTTCCTGACTTCATAAAGGATGCTTCTTCCTTTTATAGTCTTCGAGACTAGAGCCAATAGGTCTGCTTTACGCAAATGCGCTTCATCTGGTATCATGTTCCCGTTTACCGTCAGGCGAGACGATTGTCTAGCTTATTCTGGATGTACAAAATGCTAATGGCCCTATGGGATTAAAGGTTCAAGTTTTCTGCATTAATTATTTTCTTTTTACTTTTTGTAATACTTTAAATTATACATTTACAAACGTCTATGACACTTTTATAATGTGGGTGTAGAACGAACGCATGGAGTAGGTAAACGTAGATAACGTAAATTCAAATGATTTTAAAATTGAAAATACTCGTTTTGCACATACAAATAGGCGTAACACGCCATTTTATCGCGTGTCGCTACTGTTTGAAGGAGCCTGTATTTGAGAAAAAATTTCAAGTTATGGAACAACAAACTGAATGTCATACTTAACAAAGTTCAAGTTCTATTGCAACCAGAAACTTTTGGACGTTTTTGTTACAAATGGTCACTCAAAAATCAACTTTAAATACATTTTATTAAAGAAGATATCTGATTAAGTGGTGATGGAATGTAAATTATCTGAGATTATGAACACTACTATAGTTTTAAGAATTGTTTCATATCTACGGGTGATATCTACTTATTGCGGTTGTCGCAAAAATTTGACCAAAATGCTAAGGATAGTAAAAGATAGTTGAATTTTCGATTATAAATTAATTGGGTAATTGCGTAACCTATAGTAGCAATAGGTTTCATTTTGACAGTTCAACAACATTCATTGCGTTATTTACGTAGTTGAGCTGACACATTTTTCGAACCTAAGTAGCAATGGATTAGCAATAGGTATCCTTCAAAATCATTCAGATTCTGGTTAACAGTGTGTTATGCGATCAGGACTCTGGTTTGTGTAGCAATTACTAAGGAGATCCTCGAAAACAATATATATTCTCATCAACATAATTACCATCAAAAATCCACCGGTACAAACGTCAGTAGGTAGGTACAGACGCCAGCACAACAAGCTACTACAATCTGTCAAATTTCTTTAATAGATTTTCAACTTTATCACTAAATCATAAGGTTCAAAGTTGATTGGGTTTCAATTTGACAGTTTCGGGTAGCTTCATGTGCTGGCGTCTGTACACAGGTAAACCCAAATGATGCTCTCAAAAACCTCAAAGGCACTGCGGCTTACCGATGGTTATGCGTCAGTCCTGAAGGGTGCAAGGGGGGATTATGACCAAATTGAAAACGTGTCTCAAGCGGTATTTTGGAACCGCCAATTAATGCGAAACGAGTCTTTGACAGATGTGTTCGCAGATTGGTGATGCATTTTTGATCGCATTTTGTTTCCTTTTTTGTTGATTCTTTTTTGTACACTGTAGTTCACTGTACTCCCAATCGATTTTTCAAGTTTGTTTGATTTATTACGATTGTGAAAATTTATTGTGAGGATGAATGAAAGGCGACTAACAAAAGGTATTTTACAAGGCAGATGTGAGTTGAAACGCCGGGAGGAGACGCCCTAAGAAGACTAAAAGTGACCCTATTGGTAATATTAGTACCTACACGCAACCGGCGTGAGTGTATGACCAGAGGGGCAAATCTCCTAATTTTAAAAACATTCACAGTCTGGGGGCCTAAAAGATTCGAGAATCATAGAAGGATAATTATCATTATGAATTATAATTAGACGAAGACAGTCCGTATTTTTCTTTTTTTCGCTGCACGAAGTAGGTATAATCAAAGAGATTGGGATTGGTTTTGAATCGGATTGATTTTAGCACTGACAAAAAAAAATAACTGAAAAATGCTTCACCAATGCGATTTGATACGATTAACTTAACGGTTAACTGTCCATTATGTTATCCTTTTACGATTCTGCCAAAGTGGCCCTTTTAGCCTGATCGCTGTCTCAATCTGTCAAAAATACCTCTAATTTCCCTACATTTTTGACAAGTTTTTGACATTTGTGTGTAGCCGAGATGAGACTGCGACTAGATTTTGAACGTTTTAAATTACCAGAATTGGCCTTCAGATGTATGAACGTAAACGAGGCAAAAGGAGTAGGTAAGGATCGGTGGCATTCTGTAGTTTCTGCCTACCCGGGAAACAGGCGTCAGTTTATGTATGTAGGTATGTACAGTTCGCGTCAAATAACTTTGCCGCTCTGAAGCTATGCTCTTTGCTAGCCGCGCCAATCCGCGCCATGCGCGCTTTTGTTTTACTCATAGGATTAACTACTGCGCAGTGATTTGTTGCCTACTTCAGAGCGGCAAAGTTATTTGACGCGAACTATATGTGAAAATTAAACAAGTGCAGTAGGCCGCATGGCAGTGGTAACACTTTGACGTTGAGCTGGCTTAGCGTCGTGTGGAGTTTCAATAAAATAAGAGGTCAACTTGACTACAAAAAACACCTTGTATAATAATAATACAAGGTGTTATTTGAAGTGAAAACTTCTATAGGCGCGTTGGGCATTCTTCGACATGGGAAAAAAACATTGAACTCGCGCCACTGTTACCGTAAGCCGTAACCGCCACTGCGCGTGTTTTGTTTATAATATGACGATTCAAAAAATACCCGCTTCGGATGTGTTCGGCTGTCCTCGGGATTTGCTCGGCTTTAATGTATATCCGATATGTCAGTGGGTGATGGCAAAGTATTCTGTTTGTGTTTTGTTTATTTTAATTATTGTGAATGTGAGGACTATGTGGGTAATTTTTTGTTTTTTCTCTCTTCGTTTTAATCATGATCTGGCAGTTTGAGTAGTTAATGCGGCCTACCCAAATGTCCTGTCTTTGGTATTGTTCGTCGAATCGTTGAGCTCCTTGAGTTCTGAGTTGAGCTGCACGGTTACTGACAAATGCGTGCACTGACTGGACAGGTCCGCTCAATCTGTGTGGTTCTTTCCTCAAAAGACCATTTCAGACACTAATCTACATGGTCCTCAAAGATTATGGCGGATTTTTTATATACACATTGACATTGATGAATTTTATTTAGACAATGACATGAATATTTACTTTCTAAGTAATTTTTATTATTATTTTTTATTTAATTATTGTGAATGTGAGGACTATGTGGGTCATTTCTTTTTTCCTTCTTAGTTTTAATCATGATCTGGCAGTTTGAGTAGTTTATGCGGCCTACCCAAATGTCCTGTCTTTGGTATTGTTCGTCGAATCGTTGAGCTCCTCAAGTTCTGAGTTGAGCTGCACGATTTTTGACAAATGCGTGCACTGATTGGACAGGTCCGCTCAATCTGTGTGGTTCTTTCCTCAAAAGACCATTTCAGACACCAATCTACATGGTCTTCACACGATCTGACCAAGATTTTGTCTGGACTTTAAAAGAGACTGTGACTTCTGAGTTTGTTTCGGCCTTTCTTCTCAGAATAGTCAGTTAGGAAACGCCGACCTCATCTAGTTTAAAAAAAAATATGATTGACGTGTAAAAGTGTTTGTACAAACCTACTTACAGAAATAAAAATCATTTATCATTTATCATTTAATCATTTATCATTTGTTTTCACTTCTGTCGGCACTCCCGGAGTGCCACTGTTTTTTTTTGATATCCTATAACTATAGGGTATGAATGAGTCCATATCAAAGAATCAACTGGCATAATGAATTATTTTTCACTGCTGGGACACCAGCCTCCGCGCTTTGAGAGTGAGTGGGCTGTAATCTACCACGTGGGCCCAGTGCTGTTGGTAGATGACACATGTCTTCAAAATTTTGGTTCTAGGACATGCCGGTTTCCTCACGATGTTTTTCTTCACCGTTGTGAGAGCAGTGGTGATGAAATTATTTTGACATAGTGAAGAGCCTCTCTGGGTTCGAACTCACGATCTACGACTCGTGAGTCGGGGCTGTTACCACTGGGCTACCACTGTTCTATGAATGCCTTAGTTAAATACTTGCATCACCTGAATGCAAAGTTACAGGTAAACTTCAGTTATCTCTGCTAATCGCCTACTTATAATTTATTTCATCGAAATAAGTAACATCAATAACTTCAAAGGCTCCTTCAAACAGGCGCGCGCGATTATATCGCGTGTCGCGCCTGTTAGTAGGAGCCTTAAAACTATTTCAACTATACCGTTCTACTAATTTTATTTTATTTCACGCTTAATAAACAAGTAGAGTACTCAAACAAATTCACTTTGCATACAGCCAGGGGACAAAGTTACTAAATATAAACCGGCCAAGTACGTGCCACGCACATTGAAGAGTTCTGTAGTTGGGATGAATCGGTAAAATGAATACTGTGCATACAGTATTTATTTTACCAGCCGCAAAAATATTTTGTGTTTCATTGTAGTTTTAATTAATTCTATGAAAAACAAATTTATACCCCACACGTTTATGTGCATTGAATTTATTTTTTATTTCTCTGTTAGGTAAGTACACACAGCTCCTTTAAGTAGTTACCCCACCAAAAGACATGTGCGTTCAAATCCGTGATAGGCCCAAGTTGGTTTTTGTATTTTGCAAAAACATTTTATTTTAAATAATGTATTGTTTTAGTGAATAAAGAAGTTTAAGTAAGTTTTTTTTTTTTTATTCTGTTTTTATTATTGTTTTTTTCAATAAAACAATACTTTTGCGACGACAAGCAACAATAATAGGGTTAACATTTACGACAACTTATTCATCGTCTAAATAGACTGGAGGTTTCAAGACCGCTTACCGTGAATAAGATTGGAAGTTCAAATCCTATATAGGCACGAAATGTGCTTTTTGTTCATTATATTATTTTGATATATATTTCTATTTTGTTTTAAGTAGTAATTATTTATAAATAATTAAAAAATCAAGAAAAATAAAATACTTTATTAGTCATTTAATAATATTTATTATTGCTATTATTTAACAAAACTATGATCTTATTTTACAACAAACAGAACAACTATTTTAGTTCTCATAAAATCAGAAATCATTTAAAAAAATAATTGATAAAATTAGTAGTCGTTTACTCTTCGCCGTTTTAAGTGAACGTATACAAAGTTATAACTTGAAGGTATGGATTAATTTTATAAAGACAACGTAAGTAAGTAAAATTAATGGATACCCTCAAATTATAACATCTTTCGATTAGACAGGGACCTAAAGATATAATGACTCAGCCGATAGTAGATAACAATTTCATCGCAATTCATATGGGCTCGCTGGCTAGTTCGTCAAACTGCCGGTATGAGTATGACGACGTTCGGTGATGCGATGGTTCGAATCCGAGTCAACACAATGGACTCTTTTTGAAGTATTCTTTAGATTATTCGTAAGGAATTCAATGTTGTAGCAGTGTAACATTTTAAAACTTGAGGGGTTAGGACATAGTGACGCTTTCTGTACATGTTGTGTTTTGCTAAGTACCGCTAATAATTTTTTCCTTAATTTTACTGCACTTTTGTTTAGCGGTACACAGAATACATCTACTTTCCAATTTTGATCGCTAATTATAAATTTGCTAAGTAAAATTAAAGTAAAATTTTTGTGTCACATCCGGACAGACGGACAGACAGACAGCTGCATAGACGGACGGACGTACAGACAGACCGACATACGTGACGAAATTAAAAGGGTTCCCTTTTTGTTATTTCACCACGGAACCCAAAAAATGCACCATATTTATTATTATATCCACACGTCAGGCAGCGCAGCTGGACAGTGATGTAACGAGTGGAACTGGCTCCGTGACAGGTGCAAGCGATTATAGCAGGGCCAGGGGAAGCGTGTACCCTGTGAATATAGTGTTATGTTCGGCCCGGGAGGTATATTATGTGAATATTGTATCAAATGTAGTTGTAGTAAAAATGGGCTGTACCTAATTGGTAATCTATGTTATTCGTAATAATATAGCTGAAGAGTTTGTTTCTCCGGAACTACCGGTTTTGAAAAAATAAAAATAAAATGAATGAAAAAAAAAAAGTCGGATTTGAAAAAATATTTTTGCATTTGATAGCCCAATTATGAAGGAAGGCAAAACCTGACCAAACCTGAAATCGCGAAAAAAAATCTGCTGTTCCCTACATTTATGTTCGTATAACTCATCAAAATGTAGGGAACAGCAGATTTTTTTTCGTGATTTCATTTTTGGTCCCATAGTAAAAGTTGTTCATAATAATGAGTACCTACAATGACCTCTTAAGAGGTTGTTAATGTCTTACCAATAACCCTGTATAGTGCTATCTAATGTTGACTGCGGGAGTTTGTAATGTGTGAATATTGTGTCAACTGAAGTTGTAGATAGTAAAAAGGGAGCTGTAAATTGGTAACGTTGTGTAAAAGATTACAACCTAAGCTTTTACACCGAGATCAAATTGCTTTCAGCGTGACATGATTCTGAAATAGGGTCATTCCCTATAAATTTAACTAAGTCATTCATAGAGCCATAGTGGCCCAGTGGTAACGGTCGCGACTTACAAGTTGTAGGTCGTGGGTTTGAACCCAAGCAGACACTTTACTTTGTGTAAATTATTTTATCACTACTGCTCTCGAAACGGTGTAGAAAAATATCGTGAGGAAACCAGCATGTCCTAGAATCAAAAATTCGAAGACGTGACATCTACCCACCTGCACTGGGCCCGGGTGGTAGATTACGGCCCAGTCCGGCATTGAGAGGAGGCATAGCTGCTTATGCTCATTCTTTACATAAGGCCGTTGTCGACTGCATAATATGGGACTCAGGCAATTACAGAGAGTCATTTTCTAACTTAAATAATCTGTTCAAGGACTTCTGAAATCCACGCGAGTGTAGAAGTACCTACTTAAAGCCCTCCAGACCGTATTTCGGCCACGGCGGTCAATCTCAACGGAGTTCTCTTATAGTCCGATGGGACGGCAATCCGACACGACCGGAGAGAGATCAGGCGCAGGACCAACGCACTATGGGAAAGCCCCATACAAAGCCGTCTCAAAACCGTTTCACGTGAAAGTCGTTGTTATGGAATAAAAATAATAAAGTAATATAGTCTAATAAATAAGCTTTCCATTAGCTATTTTTTTATTTTTTTTTGTTTATCATAATGTATTATAAATAGGCACCAAAGCGAACTCATGTTCAATAACGTAATTTTGACGCAATACGTTACTTCAATTCAACGCCACATTACTCAAAAGTTTTTAATACAAATGTACAAGTATTATACATTTTTGGAATGCTTATAATCTCCTCATAACGTTTAATAATTAATATTACATATATTGGTTTGATAAAATAAAATTAACCAATATAGTTTAAGATGGTATGTTTTTAGGGTTATTTTTTTTTTAACGAGACATTTACCCTTTACCGCTGCTTGCCGCTGTCGAGATATTTATTGTATTAAGATCTTTATACATTAGTTTAAGCAAGGTCAAAAAAAGAAATTGCCTATACTTGCCCCTTTTCTGACACGGAGCCAAAACATATCGCGAGAAAAAAAAATCATTTTTTAAAATTTATTTTTATTTATCTTAAAATCATTTGTTATCTATTAAGGTCAAAGTTCATTACAGTGATGAGTATTATTAATAGTTCTTTGTGGTTTTGATATAGGTTTGTCCACCTTACTTGATAAAATAAGGTCACTTAGACGTATCTATTAGGGTCGAAATAAAAACGTTGGTTATGGGAAGAATGCAAATTATTACTATCTTATCTTTTGCACATAGCACTATTTCATAGGCCTATAAAAGGATGGTGAGCCCTGAAACATTCACAGGTGTTGGTCAAACATTCAGTTGCCCTAAAAAGCAGTTATTACCTATTTTCAAATATTCGCAAAGTTGACTGATTTGAAAAATGGGTGAATTTGTTTGTAACAAAAGAGATTTGCGCAATTTGTTGATAAATGGGCATAATATAGGAGACTACTTACAAGAGAATTTCAATTGAATCGAATGTACATAATACTACGAGTTATTCCGGTTGTCATCTGGAATGGCTATTAATTCAAAAAAGTTCGGTGAATACGCATATAGTACAGCCCGACTGTACGTAAATATTTATAATTAGTATTATATGCCTTCCTCCGTGCATAAAACACTTATTCACGGAGAAAAAATCATTGAGTACTATGTTATTTTATCTATCGGACAGTTGGCCGAAGTCACGCAAGAATCCCGAAATAAGGATTACAAAAAGTTTAGACTTCATCATTCTAGAAAGTGTTCAAGAGCGGCTATCAATGAAGACGTGTTCCATACCTTATTGTACACTTCTGTTCCATATAATATCAAGTTGAGAAATACCTCAGAAACAATATCAAAAGTACTTTTAAATGAAGCCAATGTCAAGAAAATCTTTAGGAGCTTCCTGAATTTTGTACTTTTTTTTTCTCGCTTGTTTCTGTTATTCCATTTTATGTTAATTACAAAAAAAAAAGACAAAATATATTGTTTTTTTCTTATAGAATGCATGTATTTTTTAAAGTTTTATTTTTTAAATAAATTAATAAACAGAATTTTCAAAATCAAAAATATGTACATTAAACTTGATACATCCAAGAATATGTGTGCAAAATTACAGCTCATTTAGTATTGAAACAACTGAGATACGGAGTTTTGAGACGAAACATACGCGATTTTCCCATAGTGCAACGGCTTAACGTGCTTTCCGATGCACGGGGATAACACACAGCCAACTTCCAAATTCCGAGCTGTTACTAAGAAATTTCTAATGGAAAAACTGTAAATAACACTTTGCCTGACCCGGGAATCGAACCATCGTAGTTGCAAGCACGACTGCTGAGCGTGGGGTCCTACGCTCAGCAGTCGTGCTTGCAACTACGAGACCAACGAGGCAGAAAGGATACGACATCCTTGATAATAAACTATGCACCTGAAACATTCCGTTGTTACCTCTGAAAAAAAAAACAATAACGTACAAAAAACAAGAAAATAATACATTATTTTCATAACAGTTCGTTCGACACGTCAGCTTTTCACGTCAATGGCGGCGTGAACGCGTGACGTCACTCAGGTGCGTCACGCCGCGTCACGTCGACACGGTCAATTACGAATGATATGAAATTATTTTTGTCTGCTCTTATTGTGAATCCAGATTTGAATGTATGAAAAAGAATATTTCTGGTAAAAATTGCGCCGTATTGAATTTAATGCAAAACTGAAATGGAAAATTCGGTTGTATTTTTAATCTTTTTACCGTATGGTAGGAGCAAAAAAAATGTAATAAAAAAATTACAAAAGTTTTTAGCAATGCAGATGAATACCTAGTTCATACTATGCTGCGAGTCTTCATGACAGCGATCCGGTCGAGTACTTGCACGCCTTTTAATTTAGTACCTACTAAAGATTAACTCACTAATAGAAGAGAAAACTATAGTTACGATCGTAAATAAATTTAATTCGGATAAAATGTATTTTTAAACAAGAAAGTGTCATCTATAAATAAGTACCCTTTTTTACGATTTGTTTACCTTTAGTTAACTACCTAAACCAACGAAGTATAGTGTAAATAATTATTATTTATATTAAATTAGTACTATTTTTTTGGGGGTCGCGGTCGTGGGTACGAACCCAGCCAGGCGCTTTACTTAAAAAAAAAAATCATCACCATTGCTCTCAAAACAGTGAAGGAAAACATCGCAAGGAAACCGGTATGTCCTAGAAATTCAAAGACATATAATTATGACATATAGCAACCCGCAAGGTCCCGCGTGGTGGATAATAACCCACTCCGTCCCATCGATAGGAGGCCTGTGTCCCAGCAGTGGGAACATTATAGGTTGATTAATTGTTAGGAATATATTTTGTAATAAACATAATACCTATTATATTATGCTCTCATTGCTGAGTGATCACTATTGAGCGAAAAGTAAATTTCCTTGTTAGTTTACTTGTAACCGGTTCAATCGAATGCTGTACATACTAAAATAAATAACAGGAGTACAAAGTAAACGAAAAAATCCACTGCACTTGAAGTACAGCATGACGGACTGTTGACCTTTCATTACCTCCACAATGAAAATATTTTGACAGTTTTTTTACACGAAACTGAAGCGCCGCCGTGACAGCGTGACGCGTCGTCGACACGGTCAATTTAATTGATAAATTAATTGAAACCCAACGTCATTTGCGGAACCCTATTCCCTGTTTGGGGTGATTTTTTGTCTACTAACGCCAAATCACCGAACATTTATTAATGTCTGACGAAATTTTTGGGAATTTGTCACACTGAAATGTTTATGCGTGTTTTTAGGTCATGGTACATTAGCCAGGGGAATTGGCTTAATATATACCCATTTTTCAGTGGTTTACGCGCTGCGCTGGTCAAACAAAGTAATACTTGGCGTTTTTACACACATACCTATCCGCAGGTAAATTGATTTGAGTACCAAGATGGGTATAACACAAATTACAATATTTTAATAAAATTTAAAACGGGCTTTTATAACTTCAGCAGCTGTGTTTAATGTAAAAACCTCTGTGACTGTAACAGACAAACAAAAAAGTGATCATAAAAAGGTTCCCTTTCTCCTTTTTAGGTGGGAACCTTAAAAAATGGGCTCTGATAAATTTTGGTAGGCCTTTGTGTTTAGAGGTAGTGCCTATACTAGCTATATTATATACTAGCTTCTGCCCGCGACTTCGTACGCGGATCCTGTTGGTTATGCCAGCGACAACGGGGTAGTCAAAATCGAAGATCTGAAACGTCTGATGTCGAATTCTAAGAACCCGGGGACTGGATAACAACGGGATGCGCGAGACGATTCGAGACGTCATTTTCAGGCAATAATGAACCAATAGGGTGGTAAACTTGGCCTTGCACTTTGAATGTTGGCATAAATGGGCCTTCTGAAATCTGTTTCGCAACAAAAGATGTCATTTGAAAGGCATTATTGTACGAACGTATGTTGTCCAAGAAATGTTTTGACTATGATGGTCACCGATTAGCAGTGATCTTAATATTTCTGGAGGATTTTGTAATATTTCAATATGTACTTTCCCACCTGAGCAACACATACCGTTTGTTTCTTTTTGCTATTTAACAGCTTCACAAAAAGTAAAATTTTTAACCATACCTCCGATGGCGGAATATGTGGCGTAGTCAATCATAGGAGTATACGTAAATGCACTCCGTTCCTTATCAACCCAAGGAAGGTCGCCATGCCCTACGGCTATATCTTGAGACACATCCGATTCTTCAGATGATATCGACATTCTGTTCAGAGAATGTCGAAGTCGATCAGAATTCAAACGTTCGTTGCGCTCTTCTTAATCTGTCTCTTCATGCCGTACTCCAGCAATTCTTTCTTTCTCACTTTCTGATTATGAATATTTTGTTGTGTGCGTGTTCGGAACAATGTATGATAATCTCACCGTATCAGCGGTCAGTCGCGCATCATATTCTTCACTGGTCTCTAGAGATCTGGATGTAGATGCGTAAATACGCTGAGAACGCAGGCGTGCTTCGCGATCCGAAGAGGTTTCCACGGAGCGAGTTGCAGCCTGATGTTCTCAAACAGCATCAAGTCTCTCCTGACGCTCTTCGGTAGATTCTTGGGATCTTATGATCCTCAATCTTTTAGCTCCTTTGGAACATTGGGAAGGATTTGACCTCTTTCTAGGCATGGTTATAGTTTTATTATGAAGATACCTGATCAATTAAAATCTAAGTGACTGCTCCCCTACCAAGGGTGCCCAGACACGGGATCGTCTGGCCCATGTGCTGGTTTGGTCCCTGGGGTGGTCACGGCGTGCTATGTGTTCTGGTGCGCCGGTGATGGGGAGTACTCCCCAGCGGAGGGTCCGGTGACGGACAGCCGCGGCGGGTTCACGGATGAGTGCTAACGCGTGCCCATGTTCCCGCCGTAAGCGGCAGAGGAGGACACAGTGGAGTTTTAGTGGGTTAGAGTCCCACATAACTGCACTATCTCCCCGTGGTAGTGCAGAATGCATGAGCATTTCTTCACGTTAAAAAAAAATAAATGGGAGTTTTGGCCAGTAGAGTCAAATTTTCAATGATATACCATCGTCATCGAAAATCAGTCCTAAACTGTTACCGCCTTCACCGCGTGGAGGTGAAATTAGTGATAGCTTAGATTTCCACATCAGATGTTTCTGATCTTCGATTTTTATAAGTCAACAGGAAATGCCCATCAGACCGAATAACTTTTACTAAGACGTCATTCCTATATGTATTATGGTGTAGCTGGGCTCTTGGAGTTCCCCATCAGGTGTTCCAGATCTTCAAATTTATTCTCTCAGCAGAAAATCCTCATCACGTGGAACAATTTTTGCTATGGTACCATTTTTGTATCTTTAAATTGACATAACTTTTTTATTTATGAACCGATTGACATGAAATAAACACTAAATGTTAAGTGAAGCCTACTACAATATATTAGTGCCGCATCTAAATCGAATAAGCCGTTTCTGATATTAGCGTGCACAAACAAACAGACAAACAGACAAACAGACAAACCGACAAACAGACAAACAGACAAAAAAAAAATTAATTACAATTTCGGGTTCGGCATCGATATAATAACAACCCCTGCTACTTTTTTTTATATATTTCCATTGTACAGACACCACTTTTCTACAAATTTATTATATGTATAGAATAGATAATAACAACCCCTGCTACTTTTTTTTTATATATTTCCATTGTACAGACACCACTTTTCTACAAATTTATTATATGTATATAGATGTATAGAAGACTAGCTGCACCCCGCGGTTTCACCCGCATAAGTTTCGATCCTGTGGGAGTATCGGGATAAAAGCAGCCTATATGTTAATCCAGGGTGTCAGCTACCTCCATGCAAAATTTTATCAAAATTGGTCCAGCCGTTTAAGACGCAAACTTTCACTTTTATAATATTATTATTGTTATTTTTAGCCTATGTTGTCCCACTGCAGGGCAACAGCCTCGGGATCCCTCTACTCCTTTTTCCTTTCCACTCCCTCTGTCTTGAGCTAATGTGGACCAATCCTGTCTGTAGGCGCCAAGCTCGTCTTGCCACCTTCTCCTGGGTCTGCATCGATGTCGCCGGATGTTTTCTGGGACCCAAATGGTGGTATATTTTGCCCATGACTCGTAAAGATATAGCTATCGCCAAACAACAAGTTCTAATAAAATTATAATTCCTTTGACCTTCATACACGACAGACCATGAAACAAACCTAAACTCGTAATAGAATATCCAAAATACACATTTGCAGTTCAATTACATAATGTTATTGCGCTAAAAGCAATGAATAAACGATCGGGCGGCTGTCACCGGCTCCAATTATTCGCATAATCCACGGCCTCTTTAAAAGCAATTAATATTCCATTGATCCACCAGGGGATGGTCATCCGGGGTAATCTCCCCTGCCTGGTGATGATCGACACCTCAGGTGCTTCTCCGCATGTAGGTGATACAATTATCTTTATGTACTAGGTACATAACATATTCTATAATATACAGGGTGAATTTTTCAAGTGGTCGTGGATGGCCAAATCCGAATAGCGAAAAGTACTCAAAGGAGTCGCGGGCTCGATTTTGATGAAAACTAAAACTGCATCATTGGATATTTGGAAAATCAATATTTCTAGCCAGGAATCGAAACCGTTGATTTTGATTAAAAAAACACACTCTATTATTATACCCATATCCGTGATTACACCACTCGAAAGTGTCCCTAATAAGGATCAAATTCTGGGAAGACTGACTGTTCGAAAGTTGTATATACTACAAGAACTATTGTATAACAGAAAAGTAATCAAAATCAAAAAAATCAAAATCAAAATATTTTATTTCACATAAGCCTACATGGGCACTTATGAAACGTCAGAAGCTAGGTGCACGGTTCCAATTGGTCGTTTCCTATGGAGAAGAACCGGCAAGAAACTCCACGGTTACTCTTTTTAAAAATAATTGGCTTTTACAATATTTTCAAATTACAGTAGGTATGGGAGGATAGCTTAGGCCTGTCAACAAGTATCAGGTACTTGATAAAATAAAAAATGGTCTACAGATCTAAAGTCTACAAGGCCTACAAAGTCCTCACATTTACAAAACAAGAATCTATCAAAAGGATAAATAAAAAATAAAAACCTAATAAAACCTAGTGATATGATTACCATTACAACCACTAATAAAGAGATGGAAAAAATTTGAATTTTCTGTATATAATGTCAAGTAATAAAGAGATTATGTCAAAAAAGTAAATAAAGTAAAGTAAATAAAAAATGAACATCGTAATTTGAGAGCAGTTAATAGACATTTAAATAGTTAAGCCGTTAATGAGTAGCCAGGGAAGCCACATGTGCAGAAGGAATTATTGCCAAACTACCTTGTCTTCAACATAGTCTTTAATCTTATAATATGCTTTTTTGATAAGGACACGTTTGATGAAGGTTTTGAATTTTCCATCGCTAAGTTCTGTAACCGACTTTGGCAACTTGTTATAAAAACGGACGCCGTTTACAAGAAATGACTTGCTAGTTTTAGTTAATCTAAATTTAGGTAACACAAATTCATTTTTACTACGTGTATTTATATTGTGGAAATCGCTTCTTATTTTGAAGAGTCCTAAGTTTTTGCGAACATACAAAATACTTTCTAAAATATAAAGAGAAGGCAGAGTTAGTATATCAATTTCTTTGAATTTGTTTCTAAGAGACTCGCGAGGACCCATTTGATAGATTGCGCGGATTGCCCTCTTTTGTAAAATGAAAATTGAATCTACGTCAGCTGCCGATCCCCACAGCAGAACACCATAAGACATAATGCTGTGGAAATAAGCAAAGTATACTAACCTAGCTGTAGCTATATCTGTCAACTGCCTTATTTTTCTTACTGCATATGCAGCTGAACTTAATCTACCTGAGAGAGCTCTAATGTGTGCGCCCCATTGTAATTTTGAATCTAAAGTAATACCTAGAAATACAGTTTCCGTAACAGCGTCTAGTTTTTTGCCATCAAGTTCTAAATTCAGACCCACTTGAGGTACATTTGGTAATGAGAACTTAAGACATTTAGTTTTGTTCGCATTAAGTAAAAGATTATTAGCTGCAAACCATTTCGAAAGAACAGCCAGACTCTCGTTAACATGACATCCGTACACAGACATCCGTATCTTTTCTATCTATTTGAAAAATAAGGGAAGTGTCATCCGCGAATAAAATGATATCCGACAAATTAGCCATCATGTAAGGAAGGTCATTAATATAAACTAGAAATAGGAAAGGGCCAAGAATTGAGCCTTGAGGCACGCCCATCTTAACTAAAGACCCCGATGACGTCGCCCCATTAACGTTTACTTTTTGCTGCCGCTTTGACAGATAGGAAAGAACAAGATCAGCAGCTTGTCCACGAATTCCGTAATGGTATAATTTACAGATTAGTGTATTATGGTCAACGCAGTCAAACGCTTTTGAGAGGTCACAGAAAACGCCAATTGCATCCTGGGACTTCTCCCAGGATTCCAAAATGTGACTGATGAGTTTTACTCCCGCGTCCGTCGTCGACCTACCTTTCGTGAAACCAAACTGGCGACTATGTAAAATCCCATTTGAATTAAAATGTGACAACATCTGGTCCAGCATGATTTTTTCATAGATTTTGCTCATAGCTGGTAGCACAGATATAGGTCTATAATTAGAGGGATCAGACTTACTACCCGATTTGAAAATTGGTACTACTTTACTATGTTTCATTAAGTCAGGAAACGTACCGCTGTCTAAACATTGATTAAATATGCCTGTTAGGGCAGGGGCAATTGTGTCAATAATATCTCCAAGAACCTTAACAGAAATCCCCCATAAGTCTTCAGTGTTTTTTATGTTAAGACTTTTAAAAGCTTTTTTAATTGTGGCAACAGAAATGGGCTGGAATTCAAAGCTTGGAATATCCTTATTAAAGTTTTCTTTAAGAAGAGCTTCAGCTAATATAGGTGATGAGGGGAGAGACTTTGTAACCTCTATTGGGATGTTGGTAAAGAAATTTTCTAGTGTCTCAGCAACTTTTAACTTATCTGAAATGGTTTCATTATCAATTTTTAGGGACAACTCATTCTGATCTCGCTGTTTTGTGTTTCCAGTTTCTTTGTTAATTACCTGCCACACAGCTTTTATTTTATTATTAGACATACTAATTTTGTTACTTATTAATTTAGATTTAGCCTCAGCGCAGACTCTTTTGAATATTTTAGAATAATTTCTTACATAATTATGAAGGGCTTGATCAGAGGTTAATGATTTCTCGTGATACAGATTATATAAAATATCTCTGCTTTTTCTAATGCCAGCAGTAGCCCATTCACTAAATTTTGGTTTAGTATTGATAGTAACTTTTTTTACAGGACATGCTTTATTGAATTCTTGGCATACTGTAGAAAATAATGTACCATAGTTTATGTTGGGGTCTTGTGAATCAAAACTTGCTGTTGAAAGATTGCTAAGAACATTATTATTAAACATTTTCAATTTATTTTTAGTTAGAGGTCTTAATTGAATTGATTTATCTATGTGTAATCTTTTACCTAAGTCAAATGACACAAGTTGACCAGTATGGTCAGACCTGACGCCACTAATTAAAGACGAGTCTTTTATTTTACAATTAGTGAATACATTGTCGATGCATGAAGCTGAAGTTGCTGTTATTCTAGTTGCTTCATTAAATATAAATTTTAAATTAAATGATTTAAACAATGAAATGAGCTTACATTTTTCTGGTGAATTAACTAATAGATCAATATTTAGGTCACCACAAACAAAAACAAATTTACTATCTTTAAAAAGTTTACTAAGTATTTCTTCCATTATGATTAAAAATGATGACAAATTTGAGGCTGGTGGTCTATAAACACATAAGAAAGTATGGCCTTCAACTTCTGCACATGCTACCTCACATAAGCGATCAACAGAGCAAGCAGTGATATCCTTTCTTTCTTTATACCTAAAAGAACTATTACATAATATCAAAGTACCACCCCCTAATGAGGACCTGTTGTGCGCACTGGCAACTGAAAAATTATTTACACTAAACAACATTCTATCCGGTTTTAACCATGTTTCACAAAAACATAATATATCCATATTATATTTATCTATTAACATTTCTACGTCTAGGATTTTGCCAGAAAAGCGATTTATATTTTGGTGATATAGTAAAATATTCTTATTATGCTTCTCTTTTGTCGACTCTAAAAGTTTAAAGAATGAATAACAGTATTATTAGAAGTACTAGATAATACTGTTTCGTCACTTAACCTAGTCTCAGTTAAATCATCAGCCAATACATGTTGACTTTTCTTGGGTAGAAACATATGTTCCTGAACTAATACAAAATCCCTAACAAAATAGTTTGTATCAAAATACAATAAACGGTCACTATGACGACATGTCAAAATATGCATTAAGTTGTTTAAACTATAAATGTAATCGTTTTCTGCATCATACAAATTATCAGAATATGGCAATGCACATAATATTAATTTACCTAGTTTTAATTTAAGTAGGGTGTCAATACCATTAACTATGTCCATTTTTGTTAAGCTCAGACTGTTTCCAATTAAAAGAACTACAGTAGTCTGCTCATTCATTTGTGTATGTTTTATTTTATGAACAAGCTCATTAAAATGCAGGTTATGATAACAACAGTTAACTATAGTATGTTTAGAGCGGTTATTTAATAATGATCCAAAACCTGATCCTAATCTATCAGAAAATACCAAAACATTACTTTGAGCGGGATAGATAGTTTCTATAGTATGAGTTGAAATGGGTGAAGTAGTAGGTACAACATGCTGCGACATCTGAGGTGAATCGGGTGGTGAGGTGGTGGTGTGAGTGGGAGCACAACTACAAGTGAGATTGTTGGTCAGTGACTCATACCTCTCTGCATTGTACTTGACGAGGTCCACCAACTCGCAGGCCTCCTGCAAGCGCTCGCTTAGCATTAGTTGACTAGACTCATACTTACAGGATATTTCCTTAAGTGAATTTTCCCTGCTCATTAATTCCTTTTGAAGGTTTTGTATGTCGACATAATACATTTGTCTGCTACTTTCCAACTTATTATTACATACATCTAGTTGGCTTTGTAAGTTAATACGTTGTTTCCTAAGATTAATGTTAAACTTGTGAACACTTTGTGTCTTCAAGAGTTTCTTGTACCTTTTAATATTTTTACTAATTTTAATATATTTCTTAATTTTATTGTGACTAGTTGGAGTTGGACATCTAGTTAAGGTATCGTTCCCAGTCAGGTCTATGGTAATGGTGGGCTTCGCATACTCCAGTCCAGGTACACTACCAACCAGCTCGTTGAAAAGGTTATTGGTGTTGGCAACCTGTTCGCTGGCTTTCAGAGAGTTGATGGTGGAAATGGTGTTGTGTGCTTTGCATAATTCTGCTTCAAGGCCTGATATGCGTTTCAGTGCCTGGTCATGAGTGTCACTGCAAGTTTGAAAGTTTGACACTAGTTGACGGAGATGGTGATGCTGGTCAAGTATGTCCATGTGCTGGGTGTGAAGTTCTACAAGCTGTCTTTTGAGTTGAGTGTTTTTGTCGTTAATCCTCTTGACTTCAACCTCGCTGTCCTCTCTTTCCTGCAGCAGCTGGTTGCATTCCTTCTGTGATGCCTCCAGCTTCTTCAGTGCTACATTCAGTTTGTCATTCATGTCACGAACTGTGGCTCCACGGGTCATCATTTTTCAAAAAAATAATCCCCAAATGGCACCTGAAATGTGACAAGAAACAACTGAGTGTATGCGGAGTCTAAATAAGTTGAGAACTAGAGAAGGTTGGAGGGTCAGACAGTTAGCAAGAAATAAGAAAAACAAAAGATAAAGTTTTAGAAAAGATTATAAAAATATGAGGGTAAGTATAAGAAGAAGCTATTTAATTTATTCTAGGGCTTATCACAATTATTAATGTTTACAGAAAGACTTTTATTCTTATTTAGGATAGTAATTATTATTGGGCTAAATAATTTCCACTAAGAATGATAAGGACATGAGATTAGAAGTACACAAACTTTCATCATAGGTACAAAGTTTGGTTTTCAAACTATAGGTAGTTTAGTAATTAGGTGTAGCAATTAAAGTTAATTCCATTAAACAATAGTAAGTGTATGTATTAAGGATAAATATGTGTAGTAAAGTTTGTAGTGTAAGTTTATGTCTGATGCAAGTGTTTTCGTCGTCGATTCTGCTTCCACAATTTGTCAAGCAAAAGGAGACATAAACGGTGCCGGTGTGTACTGGACGTTGCTCATAACTATGAGCAGTGTTTACAGATGATGTACAGTGTGTAAATACAACTACAAATAATGATTATTAAAACAAAATACTCCCCGGGTTTGATGAATTCAAATCCGCAATCCAAACGTTGACAGCCGGTCAGCCGGTAGATGATTTTTCGTAATATCGATAATTATGAATTATCACGACAAAAAACACGGCACAAACACTGTGTGAGACACTTTATATTAAGATTCTACGATTAACAATAGATTTAAAACAAAATAAACACAATTTATTAATATTCTAAAATAATTTAACTAAGAGGTCGTTTTTTGACGACCTGTCACCAGTGTTGCCAGCGCGCCTCCGCGCCTAATGAACAGTGAATAAATTTTTCACCTTACGCCCATGGTAGCGAAACGGCCAAGCCACATATTTTGAAGTTAGGGCGTGTAGAGTTAGAAGCTTGGCTCTACATGAGATCTGATGACTTTTTGACAGTGCGAGCCATAATTATGTGGTCTCGTCTTGGCAACATTTTACATGAAAATGTTTTTGGTGGGATTTCACATCTTTTTGAAAGTTGCTTATGAAGTAAAAAAAAATTTCTTTACTAAAAATCCTGAAATATGTGTTTTATTATTTATAACAAGGAGTCTCTATATCAATTTTCAGAACTCTAGCATCAAAATTTGCGGAAGTCTCGTACAAACTTCCATCCCCTAGTTTAAGGAGTTGGAGGGTAAAAGTTCCAAGTTTTAGATTTTTTTTACATACCAAATTTCAGCTTTCTAGGACTTCAGGAAGAACCTTAAGAATATGGATGATCATCAGTGAGTCAGTGAATCAGTGACGAAATCGGGGTATTTTAGATATCAATAAAATCTAAAGTATAAGTGCTATGCAATTGAAACTCTATAGGTTTAATAAGTCAACCACTGATATCATATACCGAAAATTTTGTTTATCTGGTATAATATAACCCAAGTTAACAAGGTTCAAAAATACGACGAAGTGCTTCGAAAAAAGGTAGGTAGTGCCCTTGCGCTTCGCTTGGCTCGTCTTGGCGGGGCACTCCCGTGCCTCAGATATTTGTTTAACTTGAAATAATATTAATTTGAAACATTAGTTTGAATAGACAGTGCATACATACGAGTATTACAAAAAATTAATGAGTGCTACGTTTTGTCCTTGTTGGCACGCATCGGTGCATTGCATAATAATATCAAACAACCTAATCCCGCCATATCCGCCTATAAAAAACATGGGCTCAACAGAAGTAAACAAACATTTAATTCCCACCACATACTGTCACGATCATAAACCGTAAACCAAACAAAAATCGTAATAATCTTAACGACCATCTGTCTCCATTGTTATCTGTTATCGATATGATGGAACAAATGTCCGGTGTCCGATATTGTCCGGGGGGCGTCCGGCACAAGTGCAGTGTCCACAAGCATACTTGCACCTAAACCTACACCGAGCGAGCTTGTCCCCTGGCCGTTCGTCCCCTGGCCCCTACTAAGTTTTTGTGTAAATTCGACCCCAGGTGGCGGTATTGAATGAAAATATAGAAGTGGGGGGGCTAATGTTACGTATTGTCAAATATTTGTTGATAACTGTCGATAGTATGTGGTTCTGTGAAGTGGTTATGGGATTATGATGCTTGATTGTTTTTTTTTTTTTTGGGGTTGAGTAAATATTTGGTTAGGTTTCGGATAATGAAGGTGTAATGCGATGGAACTGTTGACCGTAGAGTCAACATTTTTGATGTTAGGAAATAAACAGATAGTAACTTAGGGGAACTTTCTTATTATTGTCCAAACCGAAATGTATCGTGTAGTTTCTGAAAACTAAAGACTTTTGCACCACGGGTGTGCTGAAAATTTACTAAGAGAAATAGTAAGGGGATGGACCGCGTATCATTCGCACAAGACGTTTAAAAACCAACTTTTTGTGATCAGCAATCTTTTGTAGCGATTCTTGTCGATACACTCAATTTTTTTTTATCAATTTAAGTAAGGTTACTAACTACATATTACTCTCAAAATGAGAACATCACCTGTTTTCCCGCGCCACCTCGAACGGCTTTCTGGGCCGGCCGCGGCGGCGCCGTCCATCTTCAGGCACCCATTGTGTGGAGATTTTTGCCCAGCGGTCATCGTACATACGGCTGATATGACCCGCCCAATCCCATTTGAGCCTGGCAGCCTTCTTAACCTTTTTTAAATCTCCAATAACGCAATATAACATCGACTAACAGGACCTGCATTCCGGATTTACTTCCCAAAAAAAAATAAAGCCTTATTTATTCTCCTTTCATGCAAATAAATCCCCAAAACACTAAGTGCAAGCCATCGTGGTTCCGTAGTAGGGTGTTCAAAGAGCCGGAATTTATTTGGCACGTAACGAGTCGGTAACGTAATTCGAGACCCCGACAGTCGCGTCGTTTGTTGTCATTAGTACATGTTCGGCTATTGATACTGCGCTGTTAACTATCTGGTTTGAATGGGTGCTTGCTACCTTATGGGAATCTGGTCCAGTTGAAACAAGAGAAGGTGGAATGGAATCTAAAAGTGGAAATATATAAATAAGTTATGACATATGTTGGTTATTTTCAACGATACTGGGAGATGATGACGATAAAGAAGATAATGAATATCTAGTGTCTACTTAGCCCTTTAAACTTTAAAACTCCTTGTCAAAATCATAGATGACACAGTCTTATGGTAACGTGATTCGAGAACATGACAGTGGCGTCGTTTTTTGTCATTATTAGGTTGTCATGTTTCGCTATTGATACTCCGCTGATAACTATCTAGTTGGAATGGGTGCTTGCTACGAAAAATAGTGTTACAGCTAAATTAGACCGATTTTAAATTTTCCATAGAAACAGAGATTTCCAGTTATCTTTTTTTAAATAAGACATTTCGAAAATGTTCTCTACTAAGTTTTTAGACCTTTGTTTCATTAAAATCGGTTTAAATTCATTTCGAAAAATAAGGGCTTGAAAGTTTGTATGAAATGCCGTACGGCGTAAACGCTCTTGAATGGTTAGATATAAAGAACCTTGTCAAAACCATACCTGGGCCGTAATTTACTATGACAAAATGAACGAAACCGCGCGAAATCAACGAGAGATTGGCAGGATTAGCGAAGTAATTGACGTGGTTTCGAAGTAGTAGTTATAGATAGTGAATTAGGGCCCAGATTGAGTCTTTTAGTAGGTAACGAGATTCGATACCAGTTCAAGTCGTTTGTATTCATTAGTGCATGTTCGGGTCTTGATACCTACTGCGCTGTTTTAACTATCAAGTTTGATCGTCTGGCTAGTTCAATGGATGCTTATATAGCCGGCTAGCTTAAGGGGATTACAGGACCTAAACGCAAAAAACGCAAGTTTTAGAAACCATAAAAGTATTATGATCGACTACAGTAAACAAACTCAGAAAAATATATGATATTATTCAGGATATATGCTAGGTAGATAGTGTGTTAAAAACATAATACAACTAATTTGATTCTATAGAAAAAATTCGTTCAATCTCAGAAGATCTATTCGCCAGAACCATGATGGATCTAGTGACGTCATGAAGATACCTCTAAAAAATTATTTTTTACAATAAAAACCATAATAATACATACAATCATTCTGATTTTTTGTCAGATTATTCTACAAGCAACATACTAAAACACTAGTTTTAATTTTTTAGTCCAAACAATAGATAGTAAAACAGTATTTTAGTATGTTGCTTGTAGAATAATCTGACAAAAAATCAGAATGATTGTATGTATATTAGTATGGTTTATATCCCTAAAGGTAGATGATTTAGCCCATCCTTCTTTAGTTGTCTCGCGTATGTCACCAATCAAAAATAATTCTTATAACAATAGTTATTCTCAATTGTCACGAAATGCATACCCCAATGCTCTTTTGCATCGGTTCAAATCTTGTCAAATAAAAACTACCAATTCCCAAACACCCCGCGGCTTCCCTAATTTGTCTCGTCAGCTTAGCATTTATAACTATACATATATTCACGATAAACATCTGAGATCATGCACATTTTCTCGGAAGGGGCAGAGGCTGAGGGTGCGTAGCTCTCTAACTCGATAATCCACCCCCAACGCAGGGAGATTTATTAATCAATCTCCAAAACGTTTTAACTGGGCAAATTGAAAAATTATGTGTCGACGCGTTTGCGACCCCTGCTTCTATAGTATGGGAATGTTAGTTTAGTCTGTGAAGAGATTTTTGAAATATGTGATGCTTTTTGTCTTTGGGTTGTGGCTTGTGTTGAAATGTGGCAGGGGATTTGATTTAGATATGTTTTGCCATGACTTATTGAACCTTTGGAATTTCTTAGTAGGAGCCCGGAGTCTGGATCTGTGCCCGATTGATGGGCATAGACTCGCCCCCTATTTTTATAAGGTACGATAGAAAAAATTCCAGCCCATCCCTTGGGGGTAAACAGGCGTGATGTTACGTTATGTTATTGGAGTACATCGATGGCTGTATAAGATTCAAAGCTTCCATTTCCTAACAAAACCCCCTGGAAGCCGCCATAATCACATAAATAACATTTGCACACACATTACACACACACACATGTCACTCATTCACACACACACTTCACTTCGTTTCTCACTCACTCGGCGGCGGGGGGTTTTCGGTTCACTTTTCATTTCATTGTTTTTTTTTTTTTTTTTTCATAATATATTGCATTTGCATTTGTGCATTTTTGCACTGTCTGAATTGCTTACTCTCCACGCTTGAAGTTTTGGGTATATAGGTTGGGCTTCTTCGCTTCTCTCTCGTCGACATAGTGGTCGTGGTCACGATGAATTGAGTTCAATCGCAGGTGTTCCTCACCTCACGATCTCGCTCCAACTGGTTCTGTTAGATGGTTGGATGTGGCATTACGAAAAGATAAATTTAGTATTCCGTATTCTCCCTTTCCGTATATTTTACTAGGATTTACTTTGAAAACATTTCTGAACTGGTAATCCGTATTATCTACTTCCCAAAATATATATCTACCACTACAAAGCCCACATAGTTGCACACAGACTTCCTACACCCTTATCACTACAAGCACATGCCGTGAAAAAACCGTGCCTATCCGTGACACGGCTAATTACCCCCGGCGTATTATCAGTGACCCTACGAAGTAACTTTGACAAAGCGTTTCAGTCATACCGTCATATGCCAGGTCTGCTCTGCTATCTACCCGGGTACCCGCATCGGGTAGGGTGGGTACCCCAGTTTATTCTTCGGCGGATGTTTAATCTGCGACAATGTTTAATTAATCAACGTTTGTCTTGTTGATTGCCTTCCCAATTATAAGTTCCGCCGTGTGTGTATGACGTTGATTTGTGATGACGTCTTGGATTTTTGAGATTTTCTTCTTATTGGTTTTAACGGTTGAGAGATTAAAAGCTGTTGAAACAGAATAAAGCTTTTGAACTAAATATCTTTATGAATAATTTAAGTTACCTACGTTAGTTACTTAAACATTTAGGTTCATCTCTACTTGACAATATAGCCTCTGATTCTGACATATTAGCCAATTTAAGAAGTCTAGTTTTGTTTATTAGGTAAAGATTTTTACAAATGGTTATAGATTTTTCTATAAAATGTATGTCAAAAAACATAGTTCACCTCAAGTAAATTGTTAAAACAACTTTCACTGTTAATACATAGGGTAACTTCACACAAGCACACACAGCTTATTTCTGGAGTCTAAAGGAAGTTACACAATAATATTTTTCCTATACCCAAAGAAATTAGGCAGAGCAAATATGAGGGGAGCGCGAAGAAACTCTAAGAAGTTGTTAATAACTTAGAATAAACAAATAGCTGCAGACGGGACGAGTCTTATTATTCTATCTATATATCGCACTTTATTGTACCTATATGTTTATTTATTGTATTATTTTCTTTTGATATTCCAGTAGAGCATTTTTCATCTAAGGTAGAGAAACAGAGAAGCCTGGTGTAGCCATCTATTCAAATTATGACACAAGATAAACTAAATTTTCTATGAAATTCGTACTTTCATTGGAACTTTACAAGCAGGTTGATAACAAAAATGATAGTCTTCCCAAAGTTAGTGACTTTTTTTAAGTAATATCGAACTTTTTATATACATGTGTCAACAAATTTCTAAGTAATAAAAGAAAGATGAACTATGTCACCATCTCAAAAGCTTTTGTTTCCTAGATTTTAGTTTAGCTAGGTATCAAAAGCTTGTCACATCTGCAATATTTTTTTTACTCCTCTGCCTCCCCACACCTTGCGAAGAACAAAAACTATTCCCTAATTGATTGACGAGCTTGGAATTAGTTGGCGTTACTACAGATGCAGCGGAGTTTTACAAATAGACGTATAACTTTGTATTTCTGGTGATATCGATATAGTTTCTGATGTTTTGGAGAAAGGGAACGAAAACGGACGTAAGAATATTCTTTAAGGACAAACATAATTTAAAGGATAGCCAAAATATAACCTATCGTGGTATAAGTATAATTGTATTCTAAGTACATCATCTTTGTCTTAAAACATTTTAAAAGGGTAACGGTGGAGTTCTTCTACGAAACCACCTTTTGCAAGGGGCGACTAGAGTCAATTCTATTTTTACCGACTTCACAAAAAGGAGGAGGTACTATGTTCGGGTGTTTGTATTTTTTTTTTGTATGTTTGTTCATCGAATACTCCGCCAATTGTCGACGGATTTTCAAAATTCTTTTTTTGTTCGAAAGTAGATAGTTCTGAGGTGGTCCCATTGTCACCAAGTTAGGACCTGATGATGGGATCTTAGAGAAATTGAGGGCAACCCTCAAATTTTATAGGCTCACTTATTGTTTTTAGCATATTTTATGAAGTATCTTGTGTATTTGTGTATGGTTGTCACCATCTCAGGTAGCTGGGCTGATGATGGAAGGTACAACTCCTTAACAGTAAGAAGTTACTCGAACAGACAAGGACTGTTTTAGTAAATTGTTTTGATGTTTGATAGGGCATTTGCCACATTTGGTCTCATGATCATCAAGTCATGACCTGATGCTGCAGTCAGGATAGTCTGCAGAGTACCTAACTCCTCGACAACTAACAGCAGATATATCGTGTTTAGGCTCATTGAAAAGGGCTCGATGTGTGGATAAACGTATTGTTACTGAGGAACACCGAAGACCTGATGCTGAAGCCAGGAGCATCAGAAAAAGTACAAACCTTGAAATTACAGCACCGTAGTCGTGTTTGGGCTCATTTTAAACAGGACCAATTTTAAGTTCAATGCAATGTTGACATAAGTCTGGCCTGATGCTGCAGCCAGGATTATCAGCATCTAATCTAAAAACTAATAAAAGGAGAACTCCTCAACAATTAACGTCCCTGCATCGAGAAAAGGAATATTTTATAAAAAGGCGATGGGCAAGTTGACATTAGGCTATTGTAACTTAGATCTATATATATAAAAGGAGAAACTGACTGACTGACTGACATATCAACGCACAGCCGAAACTACTGGGTCTAGGAATGTGGAATTTTGCTCACGGCTTCCTTTTATAATGTAGGGGAGCACTAAGAAGGGGTTTTTGGAAATTCAACCTTTAAGGGAGTGAAAAGGGGGGATTTCGTTTGTATGAAAAATATTATTCCTCGAGTTAATAAACTCGAAACTTGGCACGAATACTTTTCTAAGTAAATGATTAAGTTTGGCATTTTTTGTTTTTCTTAACTACCCCCTAAAGGGGGATTGGGGGGTGTCAAAGTTTGTATTGAAGAATTTTAACGGGCTGTCCGATATACTCGAAACTTAGTTTTTATACTTAAGAAGAAAAATAGAGAATAACGTGTATCAGGGTTTTTCGAAAATGTACCCATAACAGGGTGAAAAGGGGTAGTTAATTTTACAGGCGAATATTTTACTGCGTGGCTTAATTAACTCGAAAATTGGTATAAATAATCTTTGAGTCAAGTAATGAGCACATCCCAAAGGATTTTTCGAAATTCCACCCCTGTGGGGGTGAAAAGCGGGAATACAGTTTATATGAAAAATCTTATTCATTTGGTTAATAAACTTGAAAAATACATTTTCGAAATTTTTAGAGGAAAGTACGAAACACACGCGGACGAAGTCGCGGGCAAAGTGCTAGTAAATTATAAATAGACCCACTAAAAAGCGAGAAATAAAACTTTTTAACAAAAAAAAAAACAACTTCCAAAAAAAACACTACAAACTGAAAAATAACTTTAATTTCGGAAGTCGGTGGCAAAAACTATAATACTGATCCCTAAGACACCGACTTCTGAAATTAAAGTTATTTTTCAGTTTGTAGTGTTTTTTTTTGAAGTCGGTTTTTTTTTTATATTGTACATTTTGACGTTTAAAAGTGCCTTTTATGTGCCTATTTGAAATAAATGCTTTAACTTTGTTAAGCAAAAAATTAATACATAATTACAGCCAAGTATTTTTCTTGAAATGAAATGAAATGAAATGATGAAATGAAATGATTTTATTTTTTGTAAGTAGGTTTGTACAAACACTTTTACACGTCAATCATGTATTTTTTTTTAAACTAGATGAAGTCGGCGTTTCCTATCTGACTACTCTGAGAAGAAAGGCCGAAACAAACTCAGAGGTCACAGTCTCTTTTAAAGTCCAGACATAATCTTGGTCAGGTTATATGAAGACCATGTAGATCGATGTCTGAGGTGGTCTTTTGAGGAAAGAACCACACAGATTGAGAGGACCTGTCCAGTCAGTGCACGCATTTGTCAAAAATCGTGCAGCTCAACTCAAGACTTAAGGAGCTCAACGATTCGACGAACAATACCAAAGAAAGGACATTTGGGAAGGCCACATAAATTACTCAAACTGCCAGACCATGAAAAAAGAAAAAAACAGAACAGAGAGAATAATAAAAAATATATATATAAGTACCTATGTAAAAAGACCCACATCGTCTTCACATTCACAATGAAAAAATAATATAATACTTTACAAAGTAAGCAAATGTCATTGTTTAAAAAAAAATATTCATCAATGTCAATGTGAAAAAGAAAAAAATCATTCAAAATGCAGAAATTGGAAGCAGCTCAATCCCAAGCCTTTTTGTCCTCAATATAATCTTTAACGGTATAAAAGGCTTTCTGGCACAACTTACGTTTAATGAAAGATTTGAATTTATTAAGGCTTACATCTTGAACGTGGCTTGGTAGTTTATTGTAAAAGCGTATACATTGGCATCTGAACGAGCCACCTATTTTCTTGAGCCTGGTTGTAGGTACAACATATTTGTGTTTGTTTCTAGTATTTATATTATGGATATCACTGTATTTTTTAAACAATTTTATATTTTTATGGGCATATAAAAGATTTTCATAAATGTACTGAGAAGGCACAGTCATTACATTAATCTCTTTAAATTTGTCTCTGAGAGAGTGTCTCGGACTTAATTTATAAATTGATCGAACAGCTCGCTTCTGCAAAACAAAGATAGTCTGAATATCGGCGGCATTTCCCCACAATAGAATACCGTACGACATTACACTATGAAAATAGCTAAAGTACACTAAACGAGCAGTCTCTATATCAGTTAAATTTCGAATTTTTCTAACAGCGTATGCTGCAGAACTTAGCTTTTTTGACAATTTATCTATATGTGGACCCCACTGAAGCTTAGCATCCAAAGTTATGCCCAAGAATACTGTGTTGTCTTCAGGATTTAATTCCTCGCCCTTTATCAACACATTAGTTTTCACCTGCCTTACGTGGGGTAGCGTAAACTTAATGCATTTGGTTTTCTTCTCGTTTAGAAGCAAATTATTAACATTGAACCAGTGGACTACTTTCGAGATCGCGCTATTTACATCGTCAGTAACCAACTGCTGACGTTTAATTTTAAACAAAAGAGAAGTGTCATCTGCAAACAACACTATATCATGATGATCCTTTATGAGGTACGGCAAGTCATTAATATAAATGAGAAACAAGAAAGGACCAAGAATTGAGCCCTGTGGGACTCCCATTGTTACTATAGATCCGGGTGATCTTTTTCCATTAACGTCAACGCTCTGAATCCTTTTACTCAAGTATGAAATAAGAAGATCCAGAGCAGTGTTTCGGATCCCGTAGTGGCGGAGTTTCCTGATTAACGTTTCGTGAAGAACGCAATCAAATGCCTTGGACAAATCACAAAAGATGCCCAAGGCATCGCATTTATCTTCCCATGCATTATAAATATGTCCTAATAGTTCAACGCCGGCATCAGTAGTTGAACGACCCCTTGTAAAACCAAACTGTTTGCTATGTAATAATTTATGTTTATTAAAAAATCTTTGCATTTGGTCTAAAATTAATTTCTCAAAAATTTTACTAAAGGTAGGTAGTACAGAAATAGGTCTATAATTTGTGGGATCTGATGTACTACCTGATTTAAACAAAGGTATTATTTTACTATTTTTCATAAGGTCAGGAAACTCCCCATTGTCAATACAACTATTAAAGATAATAGCTAGAGTAGGCGCTACAATGTCAATAATAGACTTGGCTACTTCTACAGAATTACCCCACAGATCTGCAGTCTTTTTTACATTTAAAGTGTGAAAGGTTTTAATTATATCTCTACAGGTAATATATTCAAAATGAAATTCCGAATCGCAACCATTAACATTTTCTTTAAGCAAAGACTCAGCAACAGAAGGTGATGAGTTTAGTGATTTAGTAATTGAAACGGGAATATCTGAAAAGAAATTTTCAAATGCCTCGGCGACTTGTGCGTCTGATTTTATTATGTTGTCATTAATAGACAGGCTGTAGTCAGTATTTCGGTTACTAGATTTTCCCGTTTCACTATTAATAATATTCCAAGTCGTTTTAATTACATTACTGCTGTTTTTAATCTTTGAACCCAAATAACGTGACTTGGCCATATAACAAACTTTTTTAAATAATTTTGAATAATTTCTAACATACAAATTAAATTCATCAGTGTTAATATAAGTCCTTTCATTGTACAGTTCATAAAGCCGTGTTCTACTTTTATGAATACCAATGGTAGCCCAATCACTGAACGATGCATTACTATTAACCGAAATAGTCTTGGGAATAAAGGTGGAATCAAATTGTTTACAGTATACATTAAAAAAATTATCATAAAGATGATTAGGATCAGCATGAATAGACAAAACTGGTAATTTATCAATGAGTTTAACTTTAAAAGCCTCCAAGCGACTTGCAGTTTTGGGGTTAACAGTGATATCCTTTTTAGCCACTTTTTTGTTTTGATTTTGAATAGTAATCCTTTGCCCGCAATGATCAGAAAACTTGATCTTAAAACGTTTAAGTACTTTAAAACACTATGGTTTATAATTATTAAAACAGGCGAAAAGCTCATCATTGTAGTTTTTGAAAAACACTCCCTTGAAAAAATGTTCTTATTGATAAGTTTAAATAGACTAGACACCCACAGAAAAACGCTGAAATAGGAAGGTCTATTTTCGTTATTAAAAAACGTTCAAAATCTAGTCGCAATCTCATCCCAGCGACGATCAATATCAAAAACATGTCAAAATTATAGAGAAATTACGTGACAGTTTGAGACGGACATTAGACTGTGAACATTCATTAACATACGGGAATTGCCTCTAAGATAGTTTTTTCCTCGTTACTTAATCTTTTTACCACAATATGACCTAGTATTACAGCATCACCCTTGCCAACACAGAGAAGCAGAACTGCTAATTAATTTCGAATACGAATGCCGTTATAAAATAACAAGCTTTGTTCAAACAAAGTACCTACACGCTTTATGAGCTTTCAAATCTCAGTCACAGAATTGTTTGTTGCAAGTAAATTTAATTAATTACACGAGATATCTGGAACAATGGGATATAATGCGGCTGTAACACTCCCTCTAATATCTCATTATCTATCTACCTTCTCTTTTAAACCTCGTTTGAAGAAACGAGACAGCGATATGTCGGAAGATGATAGCGCAGTTTTTGCTATCGTAAATCAAAAGATGTGAAACTGTCTGGCGGGTGATTGTCTGGAACAACACTTGTAGTCTGGGCATGATTCAGTAAAATAAAACACTCTGTAATTGATTGATCTCAATACGAAACAAACTAACGATAGCACGTTATCGAAAAGGCGTTAACATTTTTATTGTTTTATAATGATTCCCATATATGGACGGTGCCGCCGAGGTCGGCCCAAAAAGCGGTGGCGAGATGGTACAGCGACAGTTGGCTTGAGGTGGCGCGGGAAAAGAGTTCCTGGAACGACTTTTTTTTTTTTGCAGATGGGAAATCATCAAATGACCCCTCCCGCTCTGGGTGGAGCGGAAGGGAGTGTCAGACTCTTACTGACTAAAACCCACCCGTGTTCCTTCCTTAGCCCTTTATGTTCCGGGCCAGCGGTAACCCTTTCGGACAATCCCGCTGATCCGTCAGGCTTCGGCCCTATGGGGCCCCTCCTCGATGCTGACATCTCTTTGAGGCGCGCGTGGAACACGTACGCGCCGTCCGGCACGGGCCTGGTCCTGATCGGACGGTGAGCTACCCATTACTCTCCGCCCGCAGGCCCGCACCTACGGTGGCCGGGAGTCGTCGCGCGGCTCCCGACGCCCGGAGCGTCTCCCGCGGCGGCTGGGACGGGAGGCTCTCTTCCTGGAACGACTTAAGGGGAAGAACATTTGCCGAGCAGTGTAACAGAATAGCAAAAAAAAAAAACTACGCCGGTCTCTCTCAAATGGTGTAGACAGAGGTCATGCACAATTTCACAGCTGCAAAAAAAACCTTATGGAAAAAACCTACCATGACCAGAAAAAAAACCATAAACACCACACATCATTATCCATTGAAAATTTTCCATGATCCTTTCTCCCTTTTCAAACAGCCTAATGACCCAACGTAAGCCTTTCTCAAGGTTACGTCTCCCATTATGAAAGCCGCGAGGCATCAGGCCATGGTTCCGTATAAAAAAGCTGTTAAGTAAATACGAGGATAGAGCGAAGCCGGGCTCGGTCGTAAAAGTACTCGAAGCAAGTTCACCGAGAATTGAGGCACAGAATAGAAAAATATTTCCTATTTTTCGAGTGGGAAGTTAACTGAAGAAAAACACTGTGTTTGGCTTTTATTAAGGTGAGATATTGTGTGATATAATATCTAGACAGAAAATATTTGCGAGTCATAATAAAGATAGGAAAAAAGAAACAGAAAGTTGCGTAGAAAAAAGGATGGACGATGATCGAAAGCAATGGTGGAACGATGGTAGAAATTGTCGCGAAAATCTGTGTACAAATCAACACTTTGTCGCGAAAATCTGTGGCCAAATCAACAGTTTTTCGCGAAAATCTGTGACCAAATCAACACTTTGTCGCGAAAATCTATGGCCAAATCAACACTTTGTGGCGAAAATCTGTGGCCAAATCAACACTACGTTCGCTAAACGAATATTATGATATGGAGAGTATTGATATTCATATCATTACAATCATCATTTCAGCCAAAAAACGTCCACTGCTGGATATAGGCCTTTCCCAAGCACTGCCACTTCGACCGGTTTTCTGGGCTTCTCGCATCCAGCGATTCCTTATGGGAGGCCTTCCAATGCTGCGTCTTCCGATACGCGGTCGCCACTCCAGATCATGCTAGAAATTCATATGCATACAGAGAAAATGCATACACCTAACTGAATGCATCAGACATCATAATTATGCATTCCTAACGAAAGTATATATAAATGGGAGTTTGCCTTCAAGAACGATATTTCTTTGATAAATCCAGGTAATTTCTTATGCCACATCTAGGTTACTATCTTAGCGCTGACCATGAGACGCATTAATTTAATAATCCTCTTTTCATGACATCATAAACTTGGCTCGTAAAGCGCCACTCTTCAGTCGATATAGATTTTTCTATCGTTTTTTGTCCGTGCTTGGTAATAAAAGGAATCACTTATAAAATGCACTTTGGAGGGACAACGGAGGGCTGATTCCTTACATTGTTGTGATATACTGTTCTTAAGATTGTAAAACATGGTCTTTTTTGTTGTTGTTTTTCATCATACTTTATGTTCAGCTTCAGCAGTTCGTAACTAATAGTATTTCCTGGAAATCGGGTAAAAACCCTTTTACATTTTAAAATTAAGTTCATATAATAAGTAGTAATACCATACAGTGCCCAGTGAGTTTCTCAAGGTTTCATATTGGATAGTTTCACTTCGTATTTCAAAGTATTAAAAAATTATTTTATTCCTCATTAGTTATTGTCCTCAATCTCGTCGTCAGTCGTCAAAGTAAGAAAATCAGTATTCCCTTTCCTTTTTACCCATTTTTAACAATATCTACAGATTGCCAATTCACCACGTCTGTAAACCACAGTAAGGGAAACAATCGTACAATGAACAGGGGCCCAGCAAGGAAATCTGGATGCAAACTCTATGGGGCGCCATCGTAGGGCCCAATCCGCAGGTTGTCTCAATAGAAGATTAATACTGCCCCGCCTTTGTGAGGGCACGGTAATAAACAGGCAGGGAATGACGTTGATGCATTGATCTTGAAGATTTTTCCAAGTATTTTTCAAGAAAGTGTGGCGTTGGTTATTATTTGTAGATTTACATACATTGTAGTAGCTGTAGAATCCTGTTAATCCCGTATTATATTTGATTATATCACTACACTGGCTCACTATCACGCCAAGCCTTTCGTACAGGACGATCTCACCATCAAGTCATTCCTGCCATTCGTGGTAACTTACAGATGACATTAGTGACAGCAGCTCCCTCACTACTGGTGTGAATAAGATAGTCTTTACATATCCATCCGTGTATGGTACTGTAGCGGTATCTACAACGCCACATGAACAAGAGAACAACGCGTCATACTGACGTCACGTAAAATCCTGCAACTCACAAGCAGAGTTTACCGCGCAATTAGCATAGATACAACGGCCCGACTTGAATCATTGGGCAGTTGCCCGCCAGACACAACACCCATCTGGTCGGAGGATCCTCCCTTTTCTATAGTGTATGAGCGAACTTTACACCGTGTTCCTCATACCTCTATAGTACTGAACACCATTTTTTTTTTAATGACCGGCGAAAAACTTAATGCAGGAGATTCAGAATTATGTACTGAATCCATGTGTGCGTCGATCTCCCTTATATCCTGTACTGAAGGAATCAATTTACACTCTGCAGCTGTAATAAAAACTATGTACTGACGACAGCACATCAAGCTACCCGAAACTGTCAAATGTTCCCAAACAACTTTGAACCTTATATATTAGCGATAAAGTTGAAAATCTATTAAATAAATTTGACATATTGTAGTAGCCAGATGTACTGGCGTCTGTACAGTTTGTCTAATATTTGGAGTCTTCCAAGCACGTCATAGCCATGCCTTCAATTAGTGTAGCGCTGACGCATGCAGTATTGAACCCGAGCCTTCCCCCAAACCTTGCCACACGAGAACACTGGTCCGGTCTTGATTACTCCTCCCATTGTCATCGCCCTTGCGTTTAACCCTTACGTTTTGAGCGTAACATCGGCTTCGCAAGATTGTGGTTTACATAGTTAACTGAATATTACGGTTGGAGAAACTGTAGGCAGTTCGAACTTTGACATAAACAAAAGTGAAACCTGTAAATGACTGGAAGAGCGACTGCCTTAACATGTCTGTGACAACCATAGAAATGTCTTTCATATATCTATGGTGACAACTGACACAGATCTTACTGAATATCAGCCCCACAACTTACTGTGGCAAAGAACAGAGGGCAATTGCCTTATTTTTAATTTTTATGAACGTTCGCATATTTCTAGACAAAATCAAACTGGTTGCTAATTCAATTGTAAAATTTATTATTTTTTTTGACATAGTTTTTTTTTTTTTTTTTTTTTTTATTAGCCTGCGCTGTCCCACTTATGGGCAAAGGTCTCCCTCCACTCCTTCCATCTCTCGCGAGCCCGCGCGTCCTCCTTCCAGTCTTGGTGGAACCTATCCAGCTCGTCCCGCCATCTCCTACGTGGTCTGCCACGACCCCGCCTCACTGTGTCAGGGCACCAATACTGCGCTATTTGGGCCCATAGATAGATTTACATTCTGTAATTACTTTAACTCACACCCTGACTTGTTATTTTTTTAAATGAAAATCGTTTACTTTTACCATGTTCGTAAATATGTGAGCACCATGTATATATCAGATAATTAATTTTTATGTCATGGTTTCAATTTTAGTTACTTTACTTATTATGTCATTTTATTTTAGATGCATCGTCTTCACATCTTAATAAATAATTAATGTATGTGTCGGATTGGCCCAGACATCAGAAGTAAAACACAAGTTTATTCAATTGAACAATCAGTTATCTTAAATCTAGAAAATACAGAAATGAAATACTAAAACTAATAACGGCAAAAGGCGGTCACATAGGGCAGTACTGACTGTCAGGGACAGTGGTCCATGCACCCACCGCAATAAGGATAGTACTAATTGTCAGAGACAGCGTTCCACATCCGATAATCGGGCAGTACTGACTGTCGAGAGACAGTGGTCCGTGCACCACGACGCAACCGTTGGAAATGCGTACCGATCAAACAGCGCAGCTCCTTATAAAGGCGATCGCTAGTGGGGGGGAAACCGTTACAATATTTTACTGGATTGGATACCAAGTCCTTTAGGCCAAATGATCGATAGAGTGAATGATTTGCGTCTGGTGCACGTTCCACTAGCGCCATCTAGTCGCCGTCTCTCACAGCTGCTAATCAATGAGTCTGCCGACACGGCCATCCTGATAAATCACTCGTTCTCGAGTGCATTCATTCGTCATCAATTCACATCGTCATCATCGTTACATATCAAATTACCAAATATCACTGGTCTAGGTATTTCTTTACAATAGAAAACCCCTACAGTTCAAACATGCTGGTCTAAATCGTCACCCACTAAAGCAGGTGAGATTCCTGCAGCTACAACTGGACTAGGTCACAACTCTTGTAACCCCTACAGTACATATTTGCTGGTCTAGATAATCATCCCAGGGATGAGATCCCTGCAGCTCACTGGACTAGGTCACAATACTCTTGTAACCCCTACAGTACACATTTGCTGGTCTAGATAACCATCCCATGGATGAGATCCCTGCAGCTGACTGGACTAGGTCACAATACTCTTGCAACCCCTACAGTACATATTTGCTGGTCTAGATATCATCGCATTGATAATGACTGAGAGGCATCTAGATCAGTAATGTGGCTGCGCCGCCTCGAAGGCAAGGTCAGCGTCATGATTAAATTGACACCTTTCAAATTTTTGCTTTTAATTATGGTGTCTGACAGCCCTCTACGTATGAATTGGGGTAATCAGGATCAAATGGTACCAACACTGTGAATGGTTGTGGTGGCGCATTGGACCGGGTAGTAGAGCATCAGTTAATTATGAAAGAAATGCTTCTAAATTATTTGAGGGTAGCGGAATATTTTTCTGGCCATTTTGTGATAATGAAGTGCCAGAGGTGGGCGGACAATCCGATCCCACTTCTGATGTCGGATTGGCCCAGACATCAGAAGTAAAACACAAGTTTATTCAATTGAACAATCAGTTATCTTAAATCTAGAAAATACAGAAACGGAATACTAAAACTAATAACGGCAAAAGGCGGTCACATAGGGCAGTACTGACTGTCAGGGACAGTGGTCCATGCACCCACCGCAATAAGGATAGTACTAATTGTCAGAGACAGCGTTCCACATCCGATAATCGGGCAGTACTGACTGTCGAGAGACAGTGGTCCGTGCACCACGACGCAACCGTTGGAAATGCGTACCGATCAAACAGCGCAGCTCCTTATAAAGGCGATCGCTAGTGGGGGGGAAACCGTTACAATATTTTACTGGATTGGATACCAAGTCCTTTAGGCCAAATGATCGATAGAGTGAATGATTTGCGTCTGGTGCACGTTCCACTAGCGCCATCTAGTCGCCGTCTCTCACAGCTGCTAATCAATGAGTCTGCCGACATATGCATAATATTGTAAAACATTTTAAAAGAGCGCTCCATTTTCTCGTTACCAATCGATTTCGCCGAAGCGACTAATTTTATTTTACCATTTACTAAGAGTTCCACTTTCTTCTAGTTTTTATACCTCACTTTACTCTCCTTTATCATCTTTCCTTTCATTATATATGACCAAATGAAGTCTCCTACCATAACTACACCCTTTCAACTACATACTTCCTAATACTATTTCACCATCACTCAAGAACTTGTCTAGCCACCGAAATAATTTTAAGCGTAAATTGAAAATTAACGCAAACCGCCTCGTATAAGTCACTCGGCGCATTAGAGGCACTTAGCCGTAATTTTCCGTGTCTTAAGTGACTTGAGTTACTTTCAGCGAATTGAATATGCTGCATACATTATATGGTATTACGTATGTACAGACGCCAATTACACATCAAGCTACCCGAAGCTCAAATTTTCCCCATCAACTTTGAACCTTATTTTTCAGCGATAAAGTTGAAAATCTATTAAATAAATTTGACAGATTGTAGTAGCTTGATGTGCTGGCGTCTGTACTTACTTTGGGTAATTTTAAGACTTTTGGATAGCTTCGTACACCAACACTATGAGGAATTGTTGGATTTTGAGCAGTTTTACTAGTAGAGACAGAAATAAATCAAGATTTATTGACAAATTATTGCATAAGTCTATCTATGGTGTGGTGAGGTGTCATTGTAATTTTTATTCATTTAACCATTTATATACAGCAGCCACCAAGCTACCCGAAACTGTAAAATTTTCCCAATCTACTTTGAACCTAATCTTTAACGATAAATTTGACAATCTATTAAAGAAATTTGACAGCTTGATACACTTACATATAAACAGACAAGATGAAAGGAATAGAAAAATCAAAGATAACGCTTATTTCTAAAGAAATCTCTGACAATGTTTTTTTTCTTCATGAAATCACGTAAAAACCTTGCAACCTGATGATGTCAGAGGTTAACGTTTCTTTGTGTACCTATAGAGTTTCCATGATACGTCGGCAATAGCAATAAATGTTGGGATTCATAATGTCGTGTTGGTCGTGTTCAACTTACTGAAACCGTAGCGTGCCAAGAAGTAGTCTAAGAGATTGTGAGTTCAAATCCCACCTGTTGAAATGGACAACTCAATTTCCGTGCTTTAATACAGTTTGGAACTTTACGGGATATATTGTTTGGGTGCTAAACCATTACATTATTATAGACTTTAAAATATAGCCATTAGCCATTAAAGCCTTTCAAGTTCAAATCATAATAGCGCTCTTCCTCTCCTACTTATTTAAAATTTTGATGAGCCCGACAGGGTCCATAATTGTTTCTATTTATTAATACTTACCACCTGTATGTGTACATTATGGATTGAAATAAAGACTATAATTGAATTGAAGTCGTGTTACTCAACAGCAAGACGTACTAAGGGAAACTCCCTTTAAGAATGTTGTTAATAAAACAAGGCAGATCTTGCCAAACGTAAGTATGTTATTAAATACATACCAAAAAGGTTTCTTCTTCTAAAGTCTGTTTGCAAAGCCTCTCTCCCCATCTAGATAATATTGCATTATAAGAAAACAAACTTGCGAACATTTCTGCCGTTTTTTCCTAATAAGTGAACATCAAAGGCCGTTGAATTTAACGAGAGTAAGCCGTTGATAATCCGGGTCAGGCCGCTCAAAGCCCGCGATAAATAGAGACTTCTGTAATTGGACTTGTTAGGATTTTTGTATTGTGAATCTACAAAAAGGCCTATTTTGTAGATTTACACATAATTCACGCCTTATTTCTATGGGGTTAGGCAGAAATTACAGATCTCCTCCTGCTATAGCATAATTAGCCTATAATGTTCCCACTGATGGGATACAGGCCTTCTCTCGGTTAGAGGGAGTGGGCTGTAATCTACCACGCAGGCCCAGTGCAGGTTGGTAGATGCCACCTGCTATAGTCCTTACATTACTCCTTTTGCTTCGTTTACCTCCTTGTAGATTTTTTTTGCAAAATGTGATAGAGCTATTTTCGTATTTTTGAACCTATTATCATAACACCATGTCATTCATCGGAGGGTGGGACAGAGGTGTGTAGTAACACCAACATTTAACAAGTAATGTTTAAGTCCCATGTATTAGGGTCGAGCCTATTGTCACCAACCGGGTAGAAACCCGGGTAAAAACTTGGCGGCTTCTGAGAAATTCCTGAATCTATTAAAAGGTAAATATTATATTGAATAGACTTTTCTTAATACATGCTTTTTTTCGACGTAGGTGTATCTGAAAAGGGCGATCAAGTGGAAATTATCAGAGTTATTTTTGTACGGCAGGAAAAATACTCGTAAATATGAGTGAGTTTCAGTCATACAAATTGTAAATGAGCAAATCTGTAAGTACGAGTATGTTTATTTTTAATAACATGATTCAAAAGCTTAAAATAGTCCTACCTAGAGGGAGTTACAAAATCTACGCATGAATACCCTCCGTCTGGAGAAGGCGGAGGGGTACGTCGGACTCCTTCGTACTAAAACCGCACGGAGTCCGTCTCAACCACATAACAAGGTGACGACCTAGATCGGTGTCACGTCTATCAAGTTTAGATCTGTCTGGTTCCCAAAATCCGAGTTCTATTCTCTAAGCCTTTACATTGGCTACACAGTTACAAAGATGCCCTAAGAAGATTCAACTAACATCAAACGCATCCCTGTTTTATTAACCTTATTTGTTGCCGCAATTAGCTATTGTTGTTTACCTATAAGCTTCTTACCGCGCCTTAATAGTCGCTTCATTCGAGTACTAAGTTTTCTCTAAACATCTATTCGAAACTCGAAAGAATTCTATCAAAGAAAACTTACTCTAATAGATTGCGTGACTCCTAAAGGAAACCTTTCAATATTATGATGATGTACATAATATGTATGAAGGGCCATCCAGTTTTGATAAAGATCTTATTTCTGCAACACGGAAGTTCTAATTAAGCTGTCCTAATTAATTCGTTACGTGTAATGTTTTCTTTATGTTTTTACCTTACATTTCTCGTGAAGCTATATTTTCATAACAACTATCGAGCGAAGGAGAGTAGACTAATTTTAATTTTTGTTTGGAAAAAAATATAAATATTTTGTCGGAAAACATTGGTTTCAGGACAACTTTTGTGCGAATTTATGATTAAAACCTAAATACATTCTGGCAATTTTTAGAGTTCTTCTGTAACTGACAATTTGACAGTTCCTACACAGTGAAGTAGCACTTCCATAATTATCTCCCCTATCACACTATATTACACTAATCACACTAATATTATGAAGGCGAAAGTTTGTGTGTGTGTGTGTGTGTGTTTATATGTTTGTTACTTCTTCACGCGCAAACGGCTGGACCAATTTTGATAAAATTTTGCATGGAGGTAGCTGACATCCTGGATTAACATATAGGCTACTTTTTATCCCGATATTCCCACGGAATCGACACGTACGCGGGTGAAACCGCGGGGCGCAGCTAGTTCTTTGTATAAAAGTTTGGTCGAATGCGCCCTGAGAGTTGTTAACTTTTACTCTATCAATCTATGTTAAAACGACACCTGAAGGCCGTAATTAAAAACGTTCAAAATCTAATCGCCATCTCATCTCAGCGACATTTTATCCCGATATTCCCAATAATGAAAAATTTAAACCATTTATCATTATTCCCACGAGATCGACACTTATGCGGGTGAAACCGACGGGCGCAGCTAGTATTCTTATAAGTTCAAAATTTCTTATAATAAGAACAAAATTTATACCCATAATACAACTACTTGTTTCAAAAGCTGCTTTCTTTAAGACGTCTCTTATCAGTGCAATATAAGCTCATTTATTAACAAGCCCTTATAGACCTGCAGTGTAACAGTAGGTTGTGTAGGTGTACTACTTGCAAATCACTCTCGCAACGCATTAGAGCCGTCGCTCCCCGCTCATAGCCGCTCAGAAACGCACGCAAGAAATGCATTAACATACACCTGGACATAGAGTAGTGATGCGATGGAGTGCTCATAAGTGTGGTGATACATTATGTGAATTAAGAACGATATGAATTTGTATGAACGTAAGTTTCGCAAAATAGAAATAGGTATTAATTTGTGTAATATCGTGAGTATTACACAATCTTGCTGGATGCGGAGAGGGGAAACCAAGGTGTGGTTACTCAACTTGGGAGAGACTTGTATCTAGAACCGTCTAGACCGTGTGATATGCTAATTTGATTGATGATTGAATAACTTGTAATGACGCTTACCTAAAACACAAGTGATTTTACTAAGTCAGCTGTTGAAATGAAGTTTGGTGTAAGTGAGTCATCTTTTGTGGTTCCATTAAATGGCGTAGTAGCGTTTTGGGTCTCACTACTTAAAAAACCATGTCAGCAAAGTCAAAGTCAAATCATTTATTTCAAATAGGCACATTAAAGCCACGTTTGAACGTCAAAAATTACAACAAAATAGAATTGGTTCTAGTCGCCCATTCCAAAAGGTAGTTTTCGTATGGAGAAGATGGGCAAGAACTCCACCGTTACTCTTTTAAAATGTTTTACAAGTTTTTGTAGGGATTCCTTAATTTTATTTTTGTCGGGGGTTTTTTAAATTTTTAATTTAATTTTTTATTTCATGCTTTTTGTAGGGACTCCTTAATTTTTGTATTTCATTTCTTTTCTTTTCTTCCGTTTTAAGATTCTGGTAATTTGATGTTTAATCAGGTTTTTTATCCGTCAAAAATATTGATTAATTTATGTAGTTGAAGAATAATTTTTAAGACTAAACAGATTTTTTTGTTTTATTGTATTTTTCAAGTTTTTAGTTTTCATTTCGTTAGGTAGTTAATATTCCTCATTCCCTTTCAATATAGTGTAAATTATTCTACTTGTCAAGCCCTTGCATTTGATACCTCTATATTGAAGGAGTTGTGAAAAAAATTGTAATTCGCCATTTTGTGGTGGCGGCCATCTTGGATTTGAAATTTTTAATAGTGTATAGTATTCTACTAGTCAAGCCCTTTCATTTGATACCCATATTGAGGGAGTTGAGAAAAAAAATGTAATTCGCCACTTTGTTATAGCGGCCATCTTGGATTTAAAATGTGTTATAGTGTATAGTATTCTACTATTAAAGCCCTTTCATTTGATACCCATAATTTGGGAATTGTGAAAAAATATGTTATCCGCCATTTTGTAGCGGCGGCCATCTTGGACCGATTTTCATCAAACATAGCTAAGAACACTCCCGACTAATACACCTTTCAAACAAAAAAAACTAAATCAAAATCGGTTCATCCGTTCGGGAGCTACGATGCCACAGACAGACACACACACACACACACCCCCCCACACACACACACACACCCCCACAGACACGTAAAACTTATAACACCCCGTCGTTTTTGCGTCGGGGGTTAAAAACAAGAGCTAGGTTTTCACCCGATCACAGTCATCTAAAGACGACATAATAAAACTTCTACAAAATCAACTGCTCAGGCTTCTCCTGCAACACAAAATACCATGGTAATGAAACCCTACGGTAGCAACGTTCGTCCATTCACTACTTACTCCATGACCCCACACAGTGTACACAGGAAGTGCATTCACTTGTCACTAATTAATGGATCACGAACACTTGAATAAGATTATTGTGGATGGAGCTTTTGTTCTCAATCGTTTTTCTCCCTTATGAGGTTTAAGTGATAGAGGGCTCATGAGCTAATGAGTTACTGACTCGATAACGAGTGATACGGTACCAGTTTTGCGTATAAGACAGAGATTGAAACAGAAGAAGAACTAGCAGGGGATCGAGGAGGGGGTGGAGGGGGGTTCAGGGGATCAGACCAGAATAACTCGTACATTTGTATGTAACTTGTAGGTACAGTATATAATGAATTCGTGCTTAATGTTATAAATTTAAAAAGAGCAGTGGTGGCCAAGTGGTAACGGCAGCGACTTACGAGTTGTAGGT
Source organism: Oligia fasciuncula (assembly GCA_963082905.1). Lineage (NCBI taxonomy): Eukaryota > Metazoa > Arthropoda > Insecta > Lepidoptera > Noctuidae > Oligia > Oligia fasciuncula. The sequence goes on along the minus strand of OY720395.1, from coordinate 4,061,434 downwards.
CGTAGGTTCGAACCCAGACAGGCGCTTTACTTTGTGTAAATTATTTCATCACCACTGCTCTCAAAACGGTGAAGGGAAACATCGTGAGGAAACCGGCATGTCCTAGAACCAAAAATTCGAAGACATGTGACATCTACCAATCCGCACTGGGCCCGCGTGGTGGATTACGGCCCACTCCCTCTCACCGAGAGGAGGCCAGTGTCCCAGCAGTGGGGACATTATAGGCTGATTATGGTTATGGTATTATAAATTCGAAAGTAACTCTGTCTGTCTGTATGTTACCTTTTCACGCCTAAACCACTGAACGGATTTCAATAAAATTTGGCAGAGAGATAGATTGCATTCCGGAGAAGGACATAGGATATTTTTTATCCCGATATTCCTACGGAATCGACACTTATGCGGGAGAAACCGCAGGGCACTGCTAGTCCGAAATATATTACGCATCGAATTGAAATACACATCAAATATAATCGCCATACGCTTTTCCGTTCCATAACTCTCTATCACTCGAACCAAATTCAGCGTTGCATAAATTTCTCGTATTATTTGCACCTCTTCGGAGGGATGAAGTTGTAAAACCCACAGCATTTGTATCAAAGGCGGTGCATGCCAATTACGAACCGAAGCTTCTTTGTTTTATGTCTTCGAAATGTTTGTGCAGTGTTGCTACAGGCAAATATTGACACGTTTCCTACGAATGAAGGATTGCTTCGGAGTCTGTCGAAATTATTTGGGATTCCATTGGAATATGGAAGATTTTGTTGTTGTGGTAGTTGTTCTGTGCTAATTGCTTTTGATTTTAGGCAATTGTGTTTTATTTTATTTCTATTTTATAGTACATATTACGGGAAATCAAGACCCACCTACTGCATCGCTACGCCAAAATCGAGCAAATGCGTCAGCACTTTTGGTCACGGTGGAGCCGTGAATACATCTGCGAACTTCAGCAGCGCACAAAATGGCTTACAAAAAGGCCTAATATGCAACCAGGACAACTTGTGCTGATTAAGGAAGAGCACAGTCCTCCACTCAAATGGCCGCTTGGTAGGATCAAGCGATTCTATCCTGGGACAGACGGCTGCAGCAGAGTTGCGGACGTGGAAACCACAAAGGGAACCATTCGCCGCGCATTCACCAGACTGTGTCCTCTTCTGGACGAGGACACCGAAATGCTTGAAGCCCTCTAGGCCTTCAAGGGCCGGGAGATTGTCGCCGCCGCTACAAGATGACCCGGTGTGAGCGAGACAGCGAGCGCCGCGCCAACGACTCGCCTGGGCAGAGACCCTCGAGACCGCCGCGGAGTGCGCACGTAGTACAGACGCTAGCACATCAAGTTACTACAATCTGTCAAATTTATTTATTAGATTTTTAAAGTATAAGTAATGTAAACAGTACCAACGTCGTTTCATTGAAGAGGCACCTATAAAGAAACCCAACATAAAATTCTACTACTACTTGATTCAAACTATTTTGAATGATACCCTTGTGTGATTGAGAAAAGAGGGATCCGTGGCTAAATAATAACAGCCGCACAGGTCGATCGATCAGGCTAAGCTACGCTTGCCGCGGAGCGAGTGCCTATCTGACCTCCACAACCCAGCTACCGGATACCCCTTGGTAAGACTGGCTGTCAGACTTTCGGGCTTCTGGCGTACCCGGGTCTCGGTATGTAAAGATGGTCCACCCCCAGACCAACCGCGGCAAGCGTAGCTTAACCTGATCGATCGACCTGTGCGGCTGTTATTATTTAGCCACGGGCCCCTCATCAACATCACTATTGAGATACAAATCTACTATCTTTAGTACGTTGCTTCGCAAGTCGTGGTTGTCTCCTGTGGGATTCTCGGAGCTCCTGTAAATACACTTTTGTGCTGCGATTGCAATGTGTTTGCTGCCCCCAAGCACTGTTGTTTAAATTAAACTCAATTTGTGGCTGAGTATTTGCTGTGTGACTTCAATGAACTGATGTATATGTGATAGGTTTCATATTGTCTGTTTGGCTTCATCCGTTTCATAGGTATTATCTTGTTCCTCGTATTAATGACTCCTTAAATTACCAAGTATAGTCGTCTTTATCTTGGTCACTCCAACTGCAACAGAAAAAGACAATGTTTTTGTAAGCTTAACATGATCAACCTGAAAAAGCATCCATGTAGTTGAGCTAAATTATGTTTTCTGTACAGTTTAAACGTTTTTACGGTTCCGTACCCAAAGAGTAAAAACGGGACCCTATTACTAAGACTCCACTGTCCGTACTGTCTCTATGTCTGTCACCAGGCTGTATCTCATGCATGAACCGTGATAGCTAGACAGTTGAAATTTTCGCAGATGATGTATTTCTGTTGCCGCTATAACAACAAATACTAAAAACAGAATAAAATAAATATTTCTCCTATACAACAAACGTGTTTTTTTCGGCGTTTTTGGCTTGTGATACGGAACCCTTCGTGTGCGAGTCCGACTCGCTCTTGTTTTTATTATTTAAACTAGTAAAGCATTCATTTCATTTAGATCATAATTTCGTATTAATTTTTTCACCCTCTTAGGGGTGGAATTTCGAAAAACCCTTTCTTATTGGATACCTACTCTTTACAAAGAACATACCCTCCAAATTTCATGTCTCTAGGACCAGCAGTTTAGGCTGTACGTTGATATATCAGTCAGTCAGTCAGGACTTTGAATTTTATATATTTAGATTTATTTGTTGTAAGCTTATAAAAAAAACCTAACAATAATCAACACTTTGGCAAATGCATTAACAAACGTGAACAAACAGAAAAAACTTACACAAAAACATAAAGAAAACAAAACACTATCAAAATATTTAAACTCAACTGGCCCAGCCCTCAATCCTAATTAAAACAACGCCAAGTTTTGTTAAAACACTAAATACAGACAGACGGCAATCTAAATCGCAGAGAAAAATACCTGGAGGCCAACAGGGCGGTATCAAAGTGGGGATCCGTTGTGCATAGGGCACAGATGTCGTAGATAGTCCTCTGCGAGTATTCAGGGTCCAGTTAGCATTCAGAAAGATGCCGCAGGCGGAGGCGCGATAACATCTCTGCAGTGAGCTGTGACAGATGGAGATTTATGGCTGTGAGGAGAGGCGAGCAGTGTGCTTGGAGTTAGGATTCGGTGGAGTAAACGTCAATGTGTCCTACTTAGCTTTCTTTTTACATTTGAATTGGTGAAGAAAGAAAGAGAAAGAAAAAGTATTTATTGCGACTCTTACAGGAAGATCATAAACTAAACTAAACACAGTACCTAAAATAAAAATCCAAGATGAACAAAAAAAATGACAAAAGGAAAATGAAACAGAAAGTCCTATACGAGGCCAAAAGGCTCCTATCTCAGCATGATGATGCGACATTTAAAAAATAAATGTCGCAGCGCTGGTATTCTGATAGGGCCCGCTGTGATGTCATGGAAGAAAAAGTGGAAGGAAGGTGAAGAAAATGTTGTTGTTGACTGTAATGCGCATTTACTATATGGTAATGGCACCCATGGCCCCCACGAGACAAGCTCGACCTAGTGTGGAGTTCATAATGCTTCAAGTATTTGGTTTTAAACCTAGCTATTAATGTAGACTATAGGGTTTTAGACCTTGTGAAGGCCGCAGGAACCCGATGGATGCGAGAAGCACAGAAACGGTCGAAGTGGAAGTGCTTGGGGGAGGCCTATGTCCAGCAGTGGAAGTCTTTCGGCTGAAATGATGATGATAGGGTTTTAGGCAAATAAATATTATTTATTATTTGTTTAGTGAAGTCTAATTAAAGTCATAGAGATAAAAAAATAATTAGCACTAAAAAATTAAAACACTAGTGATTTAGTATGTTGCTTGTAGAATAAAAACGGAAGAAAGTTGTATCTTCATGATTTTTTTATCTATCGTATCAAATCGGTTGTGTTATGTTTTCAAAACACTATCTACCTAGCATATATCCTGAAGAATATCATACATTTTTCCGATTTTGTTTACTGTAGTCGATCATAAACTTTTATTGTTTCTAAAACTTACGTTTTTTGCGTTTAGGTTCTGCGTACTTCAAAATCAAAATAGTCGTTGAAATGCCTAAGAGAAATTGACGTACTCGTACTAAACTAACTTGACATGTCTCATCTAGAAACTAATGTACTAGGGTAAGTCCGGGGGAGATGGCCCTACTAACATTAAGGTCCTATAGCCAGGAAACCAAGTACAATAAAACAACAATTTTAATCACAAACAAAGCAATATGTATATTTCTTATAAAATCTTAATGGAATACAGTCTTTGAATCAACATAACATAGAAAAACTTTAAGTTAAAAAAAAAATACGATTGGCCATCTCACCCAGAGTGTCCGGGACTGATGGCCACAGGGCTCCGGGGGAGATGACCAATACTTTTTTTGCCCTTTCCTTTACCCGTCCTGTCTCTAACGACGGTTAGGGAAAGAAAAAGAGAAGTCCTTTTCTTTATTTCCGCAGTTTGAGCACATGTCTTCAAACTCTGTGCAGTTTTCGTGCACCCACAGCTTGCAAATATTACATTGCAACTAATCTTCGACTAGTTGTGTCTTATTAATTGTTCTCGCCGCAGCCTCGGCAGTTGTCCACTTTATTTTCGTCTACTTCACTTCCAGAGGAATCGTGATAATCTACTGGTATTTCTTTGCAACTGCTGTTTGAGATTTGACGGTATTATGGGATTAAGGTCATCTATCCCAAATGCACGGGAGAGATGGCCATATCAATTTCAAAAAGTATGATGCAGTCTCCAACAATCGTTTTTAGGTTAGAATACTAAACAAGTTATTAACTTCACAATAAAACGTCAAAAACAAGCGAAATTGAAGAAACTTTTTTGTGACCTCATAATATGTTAACCCCTTATTTTAGATCATGCACCTGTAATAAAAACAATATGGAATTTACTTACTTTTTCAATGTTTTTTTTCAAAAAAGCATGCAGCAACTTGTTGCCGATCACACAACGAAGCGAACTAAATTACTACTTACGCCATTTGTTGTTTGTAACTCGCATTACTTTCTACTGGTCATCTCTCCCGTACGGCCATCTCCCCCGGACTTACCCTATTTATGTTTCTCCCTCATATTTTCAATTCTGTCAAATATTTTATCGTATTTCACGCCGTTTTCATAGAAAGCTTCCCGCTTGCCATCCTTGCGAGCCGTATGTCCGCCTACCATTGCTATTCAACCAGCATCCTACAAAGGTGAATTGGCGGCAAAAGCGTGTCAGATTCATTGCACTCCTACCAACAGCAATGTAAAGATCGCAGCGATACGAGCCAGCAATGGACAGGGTGCAAATGATTCCAAGGAATTTATCCACTACGCGTTCCTTTGTAAGTATGGTATATGTATCAGGTACCTATTGTTGGCGAGGCTTCAATTCTTATCTTGAGATTGGCAGGGCACTATCACGTATTGCACTTATAGGATCCTTTATTGTATTCCAGTACTTATTTTGTTTTTTTATACGGCATGATTGAACTAAATGCTTTTTTGCCGATGCCAGCAGGTTAATGCAGTTTTGTTGTTAATTAATGGCAGGAGGAAAATAATTGTTAGCTTTTTGTTTATTTCTATTTAGTTGGTTCTACCTAGGCTATTTGCACTATAACTACCTATTTCTCTATTTACCCATGAAAATTTAAAATCGGTCTAATTTGGCTGTAACACTATTTTTCAAAAATGTTCTTATGTAACTTTTTAGACCTTTTTATTCTGCTTATGCGTATGAAGTTTCATTAAAATCGGTTCATTCATTTCGAAAAACAAGGGCTTGAAAGAGTGTATGAAATGCCGTACGGCGTAAACGCTCATAAGGACTTATTTATCGACGAGTTATTGTTTATCGCATAACAATTTGCTACCTAACTGGAAAATTAATGATTGTTTTCATGATACAAGCCAATTTTCTAAGAAAATGTAGTTAATATTATAACCAAACTGTTCCTACGCTGTAACGTTCATCATACGAGGACATGGGTCCTATTTTATTATTATTTCGCCGAAAATCACAGAGTTATTTCCAAATATAGCTCATGTTGTGTATCATGAGTAGATAGCTAACTGCGTGGGCACATAAAGATCAAGTATAACAAAAGACTGTCTAGCCTAACTCTAATAATCTCTTTTCAAACTTGGTATTTGCGTGGGAAAACTGTTCATTATATGTCTACCTACATAAGTATATGGATCTACTTCATATTTACCAAGCCGACATAACCGTAGGATTTGGGTTGGTAGCAACTGTATCTACGAATCATAAGCTCCACAAATCTGTCCCATATATGTCGAACAACCGTTGGTACAGTAGGTTGCTCGTCAGTTTTTTGTTATTTTTTATTAGCCATTTATGTCCCACTGTTGGGCAAAGGCCTCCCTACTCTTTTCCACCTCTCTCTGTCCAGAGCTGCCAAGAAACCAATATTTACTAAAGGAGTCCACGTCTCACGTCATTGATAAAAAAAAACAGTGGCACTCCAGGAGTGCCGTCAGAAGTGAAAACAAAACACAAACAGAATACTTTGCCATCACTCACTGACATATCGGATTTAAAACAGAGTACATCCCGAGGACATGCGAACACATCCGAAGCGGGTATTTTTTTAATCGTCTTATAAACAAAACACGCGCGGTGTCGCTTACGGCAATAGTGGCGAGAGTTCAATGGTTTTTTCCCATCTCAAAAAATAACGTGCCTAAAGAAGTTTTCACTTAAAAAACAGTATAATAATATGCTGCCCTCTTATTCAATTGAAACTGCGTAAGGCCAACTCAAGTTTAAAGAGTCCACTGGCGTACGGCCTACTACCTATACATAGGAAAACTCACGTACCTAGTTGAAAAATATGACCTTAATAAAATGACAGCCTGGGAGAGGCCTATGTCCAGCAGTGGACTGCGATAGGCTGAGTTGATTTTTAACCCAAGTTGCTCATCATTATCTGGCTGAAACTGTAAGTTATTTAATACTGTGACACTGTCAACATTGATAAACTTCTTCCACTTAGCTTAGACTATAGATTTCCATACAAAACGCTTTTCACTCACCCCAACATTATTGAAACAAAAGAACCGCAGCGAAAACTTTAAATACATCAACCTCCTGTCAGTCGAATCGATCGTAACGGCAAGCGATCGTAAAATGCGAATTCGTTTTACACCTCCCAACCGTCCGATAATAGCCCTATTGTTTTGACGGCTACCGGAACCGGAAACAGAGATATGCAAACGAAACTATCGACTCGTGATGAGTTTCGCTGAAAAAATATTTACAAACGATTTAAACTGACTGAAATAGCAGTTTACTGTTGAGTAGCGTAGTATTGGATTTTTATTAAATGTGTCGGAGTTTGGGATCGTGTTTTGTTTTTGTTTTAAAAAGATGCTTTGATATTCAATTATCTATTGCTATCGGAAACGAGTGTCATAAAGTCAGAATGACGACTGATAACCAAAATGACAGCTAATATAATATACTAAATAATGTCATATTCATATCACAAAAAACGGTCTATTGCAGCATCTACAGCTGTCATTTTAGTCTAGCAAATAAAAATTAAAGTTAAGCATAAAGCAATCATACTCGGACTAATGTCAAACAAAACTCCACAGGTAAAAGCAACAGCTCCGAAAATGGACCGCAACGGGTACTTTTTCTACGTGACATCCACTGCAAAGAAAAAGAAAATCAACTTGATGCAACCGAAGCCGCCTCGAGTGGCGTTCGTTGAGGAAAAGCGTCGGCCAGGGATGGCTGAACGAATATACACCAGTCACACCAGTGTGGCACCATCTGCCACTGAGAACGGACGTGGGGACCCTATGACGCAGCGAGGCCCGTCGCCCGCGCCACGCGCGCGTTTGTATACGCAACTCGAGAGTTATCAGCCGAGGTATCATACGATTCGTGATAACAGTGATAAGAGAGTGGAGAGTGAGTGTAGGAGGAGGAAGGAGAAGAGGATTGTTGGATATCCGCAGCCGCAGCCCGTTATAAGGTGAGTTTTAATTTTAATTAAAAAAGTTTCAAAACAAATGTAGGGACCCTATATTTTACGGGGAATATTTACATTGTTTAGGTTTTCAATTGTTATTGCGACACTTAATTTTTCTGTATTACAAAATTTATATTTTAAATGAGATACGCAATTTGTATTTCCAAGATAACTTAAATAAATAAGATAAAAGCTAACAGTTTAAAATAATGTATATTATGCAGTATATAAAAAGGAAGAGAAATAATCATAGGGCATCAGATACGCAGTTGTTTTAGCTGTTTTTGTACAACTAAAAATACCTAGATGAAAATGTAGGAAAATTGGAACGGAAGACAAAAATTTAATCCTGTTTTTTTAAGTCCAAGAGTGGTTGATTTTGTTTGTACTCTATTTTTTATAGACAAAATATCTATGTTTGATTAATTCAGTAAGCATATACAGGGTGACTGGATCTGGACCCGCCATAGCAAATTCGCATATAGAGGAGGTCATTTGCTAATTCTTAGACCTTACTTTCTCTAGCTAAAGTTTTATAGTTTAGGAAATTACATAATATGTGTATAATGCGTAGGTACTAACTTATTTTTTAACCCTATTTTGAGGGAAGTTCTGACGTATTTTAATCACCAATTTTTATGACTACCAACAAGTAATAAAAAAAAACTACTAAAATAATGTAAAAAAAAAGTTATGAATGCTTGAAGGTCATATTTTGGGAAAATCTCAATAAAGTATTAAAATTGACATTTCTTCCAAACTATAAAACTTTAGCTAGGGAAAGTAAGGTTCAATAATTAGTAAATTACCTCCTCTATAAATGCGAATTCGCTATGGCGGGTCCAGATCCAGTCACCCTGTTTAATACACTCAGCTTTACCAATAACTTAGAATTTATCTAAATAAATAGGCAGTCTGTCCCTCCATGTAAAGTACTGGTATTGAGCTAAATCTGGTTAGAATGGATGCCAACCCTAAAATAGTTGGAAAAATGCTAGACGGATGTTAAGTTAAAAAAAACTTTGAAGAAAACATATTTGCCAAAACCATATTACTTACCTATTAAAAGTTTTCTCGGTCAATTATTTTCCAATAAATCACTTTACTACCTGTAGGTAGGAAATATGAACTACGACTTCAAAACATCATTTCCTGAAATCGAAAAAGTAAGAAAAACGTTTCCCACAAAAATTGGGACAAACTTTAATCGAATATTTTGAACCTGCGCTGCGTGGGTTGTTGATAATAATCTTTCCTCCCAGGCAGTTTTAATCAGCGTATGTACCCGGTTTGAAATATTGATAAGATTTGAAGTAGGTATTCTAGCTCACAGATGAACCCTTTGCGTTAAATTAGATAGCAGTGTTACTGATGACTAAATAAACCCGGTATGACAGGTTCTCCTATTATTACTGTGATGTAGGGACCTTCAAAACGGCACAGTTGGCTAGGACCTAGTATTGGAGTATAGTGCTAATGATTTGGCTTGAAGAAAAAAAAAATAGTTTTAAAGTTAGTGTAATAAGTGTAGTTTTTAAAAGGGCCCGTGGCTAAATAATAACAGCCGCACAGGTCGATCGATCATTGCCGCGGTTGGTCTGTGGATGAGTGACCATCTATACATCCGTGACCCCTCCGTGCCTCGGAAAGCATGTTAAGCCGTTGGTCCCGGCTGTCATTCGTATATCTTTGACAGTCTTCGATCAATAATAGTACTAGATGCCCGATAAGCGCTTCTAAAACGGCCCGAAAAATACAAGCACGAATACTTTTGTGCTCTTATTTCAAATTAGTATGGTCCAATCATAGCCAATGTTAAGACGTAAAAATGCCTCAGTGCACGTTCAAAAGTTGTGTAAATAACCACCGTAACACCAAGATTTTAAAAGGAATATCTTTTTTTCGGTAAGTTTTTATCATTAAATGTTTTTCATAAAATAGTAACACAATTAAATAGTAAATATAAATCAATTAGCAAATATTATGATTGTTTGGCCAATGTTTGCGATAACGCGCCAACTATTCCAACAAACATTGAAGCATTGGAATGTAATTCCAAGAACTACGTCTAGTTCCAAATTCGAGTAAGTACGAAATTGTCAACAAAATGTTTTTAACCTTATTGCTTAGAAGTTAAGTTTCATTTTAGAATAAATATTTTTGTACTTATTATAAAAATGACTTTTTATTTTCAAGTGACATTTTAAATTTATTGCTTTGATGACAGAAGGACTTAAATATTAATCATTTGCAAACGTAATTAAACTTTATATGAGTGTGTTAAGGTTTATAATAATCTGAAGTTGTTAATATTATTAAACTTTTTTCTATAGTTCGTAGTAAGAAATACAATGTTTATATGTGTGCAAACGTGGCCACTTTAGCGACTTATTTTTGTTCCTAATCATTCATCTAGTACTATTATTGATCGAAGTTGACAGTTATTATTTAGCCACTGTCTGTTTAGTGACTGTTACTTTAGTGACTTTAGTTACTGTGACTTTAGTGTCTGTTTAGTGACTGTTATTATTTAGCCACGGGCCCCTCTAATACATTTTAGATAAGTATATGTACATATGTAACTATTTTCTTTACTAACGCATTGCGGGACACTAAACGCCCAGGCGTAATAACAATAAAATGTATATTGCTTCTCGCTCAGTTTCCGTCTACCGATTAACAATCATAATAATAATTTATTTAATGAAATAACAATGTTATAAGCCCTCTCATTTTGTATCCAGTTCCGTGCATTCAGTTAACTTCTCATACTCCATGTATTTATCTTTAGGCCATCGCAAATTTAAAGCAACTAAATAGTACATAAACTGGTATAATCCCACTAATATTATATCAAGATGTTTGGATGTTTGTTACTCAATCACACGTAAAGGCTGCTACAAACAGGCGCGACACGCGATGTAATCGAGCGCGACACAAAGGCAGCCTTAAACCGTTGAACAGATTTGGATAAAAATTGGCACATAGATAAACCATTTCCTGGATCAACACATAGGATACTTTTTATCACGATATTCCTACGGGATCGAAACTTACTTCACTGTGAACTGGTGCGTAAAACCCATATAAAAATAATAAAGTACTGAAAATCTTTTCAACTCTACGTACTAACTTTTGTAGCTTTAAATATTCTGCGAATTACATACAGATCGCCGACTTAAAAGGTTGTAAGCAAAACAGTTTACAGGAAAGTTCTGAGACTTTCACAAAAGATTTTTATCGACCCTCCTTTGTTAAACTTGGTAAAAGTTACAAAAGTTTTTACCGTTTTTACAAGTTTTCCAACTCCTTTCATAGTTTTTTCCTATTGCTTCATATTCTATAGTGTTCCGACTTTTATTGTTTAAGATTTTCTTAGTTAAAAACGTGTTTTTCGAGTTATTTTACCAATTTATGTTTCGAGAAACTGGGAAGATCGTTTTAAAATAACACAATTATTGTAGTCTTGGCCTTCGCCATAGGTATTTTGTAATATTTTTTTTAGTTATCGCTTCTCCATACAAACATAATGATTTATATATTCCATATAAAAAAAACTATTAGGTATTTTGTATTATTTTATTATGTTATATCTTCGTCATAACATTTACGAGTACATAATTAAGTTGATTAAAGTTGGATAAGGTTTAAACGGTGAAGGAAAATAAAAAACCTTACTGTGAATGTCATAAAACCAATAATTCGAAGACATGTTAAATCCATCAACCCGCCCTGGGCCCGCGTGGTGGATTATGGCCCACTCCCTCACACAGAGGGGAGGCCTGTGTCCCAGTAGTTAGAACATTATGGGCTGATTATAAAGGTATAAAAAAAGGTTTTGACTTGTTTAATGTCTCACAGAATACATGGCAGCTGCCTACCGTGTCACTAAAAGTATTAAAGAATTCATAATTACTTTAAAATCTAAGAAAATGACATGGTAAATGCATAACAACGAGAGAAATTCTGTAAAGTGTGGGAACTGGAGAAAAACGTGGAAAATTAGCATCGTGTCTTCCCGCGCGAGTCCATAATTACATGCTTAAGAGCGTTTACGCCGTACGGCATTTCATACAAACTTTCAAGCCCTTATTTTTCGAAATTAATGAACTATAGGCAGGATACAAAGGTCTAAAAAGTTAGTCGACGATCGCGCCACGCGTCTTTAAACTTACCGAGTCCCGACCGATCGGACGGGCGACGACAGGCCACCTCAGACCTCATCGGATGCGACAGTTCCCACTGCATATCGGCCTGACCTGTCGCGGTCTGATCTGCGAGAAAGCGGGCCATGCAACCGCAACATAAGGATGGCCCTCAATTTATTGTGATGAATAGTAATTTTAGAGTGACATAAAAAATGTGGAAAATGGCATACGGGAAGTTTGAGTACCTATGAATGTGAGGGCGATGAGAGTTGGGGCAGACCAAAAAAACAATGGATGGACTGTGTGTGAGATAATATGGCTAGAAAGGGGATGACTACTGATATACGGAAGAAGAAGGCCTTCAATTTATTGGGATAAAGGCAAGAGAAAGATAATAAAAACCATGGCATCAAAAGTCTTTATAACAATTACACATGGTCCAAATCCACCTCCATTCAATTCATACAATTCCCTTTCCTTTTATAGGCATCTTTCGATCACGTTACCAACGCATAGATCTACTAATAACGGTTTGTTAGTCATTGCAACCGGTAGCGCTCGTCATGGGATCATAGCTTTAGAAGGCATGCTCTGTTGTAATCCTCTTTACCATATGGGTGATGCTTCGGTAGTTCTACCATATGGGGTGAATGGTATGCGTATAAAGAGTGATAGGTCTATGCAGATTATAATTTCCCTTAAGCCTATATGGTCTAGTGGTCGTAAGCTCGATTACTCAGTGTTGGCGCCGGGGTTTGGTCCCGAGTCGAGCATAATGATTTTTTGTTTCGATTAAGGGCAATAGGCTTGCCTTTATAGGTACAATAGAGATTCCTGCTTTGCATGGCATAACTCGACAAAACATGGAGATATCATTATTACTTTTCATAATAATGAGTACATTTTTAAATATTTTTTACAAAAAACATAAATCTTCCGGAATAAGATCTCTTAATGTTGGGGGAAACCGAATCATAATCGAATGCGTAGCTTAGAGAAGATCTAAGCAGTCACACAGGCAGCCACGTAAACACTTTAATTTATAATGTCTAGAGATAGGTCTTTAAATACATAACCTGTAAAATACGAGTATGTGTGTATCATTTTCGAACAGGGTGTAAAGTTTACTCGTCCTCCATAGAAAAGGGAGGATCCTCCGACCAGACGGGTGTTGTGGCTGGCGGGCACCTGCCCGATGATTCATGTCTATGCTAGTTGCGCGGTAAACTCTGCTTGCGAGATGCAGGATTTTGCGTGACGTCAGCATGACGCGTCGTTCGCATGTGGCGTTGTAGATACCGCTACACCATCAAACTTTTGTCTAGCATATTCAGCCTATAATGTTCCCACTGCTGGGACACGGGCCTCCTCTCCGTAAGAGGGAGTGGGCCATAATCCACTATTCGGGCCCAGGTGGATGTCATATTTCATGTTTTTTTTTTGTTCTTAGGACATACTGCTGGTCTCCTCATGATGTTTTCCTTCACTCTTTTGATAGCAGTGGTGATGAAATTAAGTACCTACCCAAGGTAAAGTGCCTGCCTAGGTTCGAACTCACGACCTACAACTCGTAAGTCGCGGCCGTTAGTCTTTGGTCAACTGAACCCACTCGAACCGGACCCGCGGGTCCAGTTGAACCACTGGGCCGCCACTGCTCCAGATACTGCCAAGTCGCTCCATTTAAAATACTGGTATTCAGCTGCATCCGGTTAGACTGGAAGCTGACCTCAACATAGTTGGGAAAAGGCTACGCAGATGATGAAATACGCGTGTACCTACCTACTATAACATTTTTGCCTGTTAGATTTTATTGTTAGGCAGAACTTTGAGGGGACTCTCCATAAATCGAGTTAGGACTACTTGTTATTCTGTCCGTACAACGTTCATAACATGTTTATCACACTTTTATAAGTTTAGGTTACATAATGTTCCTCATGTCAATTCTTTAAGTGTCAATTATAAGTTATTTTACGATGTCAACATCATAATGTTACCAAATAATATTATCAAGTCTCACTAAGATTTTCAGTCTTAGGTAGCACACTATATTTTTCAGTTTTGTAAAGTTTTAAGTTACATGTTACATGAATTTGTAAAACAAAGCATGCTAAATAGGTAGGTACTTGCTATGACTTCTTTTGTGATTATTATTATTATTATTAATGGCGTAACACACTATTTATCACAATCTGAATCATCTTCGAGGCCTATGTCCAGTAGTGGACGTCGTTCGGCTGAAATGATGATGTTGATGATGATATGTTCAAAAAATTTGTCTGCTGACAACATAAACAACGCAATGAATGTTGTTGAACTGTCAAAATGAAAGCTATTGCTACTGATGGTGTGTTACGCAACTACCCCACGGGACAGAAAGATCTGCCATATATTGTATTTCAGTTCAAGCAAGTCGGGAAAAGTGTCATAGGTCTTTCTGTTTTGGAATTCCTCAGTGGCAGCCCTAAGTCTGGATACGTGCTCGGTTGATGCCAATAGGCTGCTCGCCCCTTATTACATGGGACTTAAATAACTGGCGAAATGTGGCTGTACTATAATATGTACCTCTCTCTGCTACCCCTTTGGGGAATAGGCGTGATGTTAGGCTATGTTAATTGTTGAGGTGGTTGAGCTGGATGGTGCTGATCCACGCGTCATGTTCGTGAACGGGCGCCGTCGGTTGAGACTGGTCATCTCTTAACTGCCAAGGCTTATTTTTAAAATCTTATGTCTTGAATTGTTTCTTCATTTGTGTTTTTTTTTACATTGTTCTCACTTATAGAAGCAACAAGAATAATGTACCCAGGATTTTGTAATATCTTGATTTAAAAGAGTGTCCATGGAGTTTCTTGCACGTTCTTCTCCATAAAGATCTACGTTTTGGAAGGGCAACTAGCTTCAACTTTCTGACTAACTGACAGACTATTTAATTTTGATAATTCAAAAGTGCCTATATGGTTTAATTGAAATAAATGCTTTGAGTTTGAGTTTGTGTTATATTACTTCCTCCTTCTTATATACTACATACGTGGCAATGCTGCCAGTCTTCTGGACACGTGTCCGGATGACAGCGCTGCGGACGAGCAGTGTCCTTTTGTTTTTGTATTAGTTAGTTATTCATTTAATTTGGCGGGCACGCGTCCTGCTATGCCATGCCAGGAGTAATTTTCGGGCTGCGTACCAGGAGGAATCTTCAATTCAAAGACGCTTTTAGATGCACACTATTTATTCTACAGCCTTGGGTACACAACCATTGACACTAGTACAGTATCTTATTTTATAATATAAATATAATAATTAACGAGTAGGAAAAAATACGTGACCGTGCAAGCTGCTTGTAAGATGGCTAAGGAAGGAAACGGAAATATGAGAGTTGCCACTACAAAATATTACAATATTATTGCCAAGTAATGACATTTGGAATTTTACTAAAATTATTTTTATGTTGTTGCCAACATAATTTAGTACCTAGTGTATATAGTTAGTTATCTATACATACCTACCTACAATCAATATAAAAATTGATCTCCATTTACAACTGAGTTGTGCAAAATAAAATCTACATAGTGACTGACTACACGTCATTCAAACTATCACATTTACATTATGAGTGAGATTGTATCTTATATACAACGCCCGCATTAGATCATAATTTCCCACTGCACTTGACCTGCTTTGTGGCTGCAGCCGCTTCAGCGCTGAATGTAATAAATGAGTCCTAAAAGCGCTTTCATAACTTTACAAAGGAGAGATACCGTTTGTTTGTGACGTAAACGCTAGTATAACAGCTAAACAGACACTTGAACTGATGAACGGAACCATTCTGTTACCGAACTTGTAGGGAACAGGGAAACAAAGTTATTGTTACACGAAAGGACTATAAGTTTTAGGGAATAAGGTTGTAAATTGAATGGATTAAGCAGGTTGTCAGGAAAAATTGAATGAAAACATTGGGAGTGATTGACGAAATGCTAGAGATGAATGTTTTGATGGATTTTTTTTGGGTTGCGTCGCCTCGCAAATTGAATGTCGTTTTGTTTTTATTTTGGCAATTGATGAGAGGGTTCGCCTCTTTGGGACGACGTTTAGCAGATTTATGAATGAATTAGCGCTGGAGGGATTTAAATGTGGAATTTGGCGTGGAGTGGTCGCGGTTTCGATTTTTTAATATTCTGTACTTTTTAGCCGTAAGGATGAGTTCAGGGTACTTTTTAGCCGTATGGATGATCTAAGTTTTTATTAATATTATTTAAAAAGTATTCATAAGCATGTTTACCATATAAGTACCTATAGTTAAACACCAATCAATCTCTTCACCAAAGAACAATAACCTCTAACTCACATTCAAACTCATAGATAAGCTATAAAACCATATTTTATAGCCTTTGTTTTCACATAAAATGCATTCATGTTACGGCCAATAGCACCGTTCGTGACTGCAAACCTCGGGTGTAAAGAGATGTCAACTTTTTTGTACGTTTCATGCTAATTAAGAACGATATTTAACACCTAGACGCAGGCGAAACTAAAGTAGGTAGGTACTTAATACAAGTATTTCATGCACTTAAAATTCATGTCTGAAGATTGTAAAGGTAGTCGAAAATAACGAAGTTTTTGTATATATAATAGGTTCACGCCTAATTGCACACGACGGTTTAAGGCTAAAACATTTTTTTATTGACTTAGCAATGAAACAGAAATATAGTGTTTTAATTTTTTTTATTTCTCAATAAGAATTACAAAGATTTTACTTACTTGAGAAAATTCTTAAAACTACAGACACAACATTATTTTTAGTTTATGCGAAACCTGAAACACGTGTCTAGTATTTTTTGTAAAGAATCTATGTACAAAATTTCAAAACTGTATCATGAAAAATCACAAACAATGGGCCGCGCCGTCTTGCGCTCATTAATAGTACCTTGGTACCTAACCGTTCGGCGCAGAGATTGGATAACCTACTTAGGGGAAGGTTGCTATGAATGGACCACATAACTTTACGACCTCGTACCTCAAAAAGTGTAAGTGTTAAAATGAAAGCAGTTTATTATTTATATTTCGTAGGACTTTTATGTATAATAATCAAACGCGCAAACAATTCGGGTTTACACTTTTTGCTATAAACGAAGAAAACAAAATCTTAGGCTGTTGTCTTCTTTGGACCATGGGCACCTTCAATGAACCACCAGGTTGCCATCAATGGACTTCGAGAAATTTGTTCTAGAGGACCAATCGAGGCAACTAATTATAATTAGGTATCAATATTACAAAATTGTGACATAAGAGGAGAGACCAACATTACTCATACACATACGACAAGCAAACAAACTATAGTTATAGGCTACATAATTAGTAGGATCTAATAAAATTTTACATTTGGCACATCTAGTGAGACCAACAAGTCATCTAAATTAAAATACAGTCTATAGGAAGCTAAGGTTGCTTGTAGTAATAGCAATTGTTGCTTTCGGGACTCCATAATTATATTCTGCTTGCTTCACTTAAACCAACTCTTTGTTTCCTTACTGATTCTAAAACAAGGTTCATACTTGTTTCATTCCATGCAAAGTACTTCCTTTTTTTGGCGACATTCTGGAATTTAAAATTTATAATGATTTTTCTATGGTTTTTCCATAATTAGTGAAATACTCGGGACCTATTCCCAAACCAGAAAAATACAGCAAAAAGTTTCTATGATTGGACCGGTCCAACGGTGGAACTCTCTTGGGGTCCATTGATGGCAACAAGGTATTCGTTAAGAAAAAAATAAAATATACATGGTCATGATTAGACAAAATTGAATAACACTCATGGAATCACAATTAAATTGTCTAATAGTTCATAACAGTGCACGCAGACAAATATGAATGCAATGATACTGACGTCAAATTGTCCTGAGTGTAATAATTAGATTTTGACCGCCGCAAAGACAACGTCACACGTCTCTCCTCGCCACGTGCCGCAGCGTCACTGAGGTAAGAGGGGGGTGCAACTGAGTCGTCACGGACTCATTTCGACTAGTTTGGGTATTGCTAGCTTGCACAGTTTTGGAAATACCTTGGTGGTCCAATGAAAGAGCTAGTCCAATGATCGCAACCTTCCCCTACTTAGTGTCGCTCGGTGTCCAACTTTTAACCTTCTTTAAATATTTTGGGACAAAATATAACATGGGGCAAAAATATTGGATTCGATTCAGTTACTTTTTCTGAACAAACTATGTATTTTCAGGTTTCGCACTAGAAATAACGTTGTATATGTAGTATCACATATAAAAACTTTGACATAAAAACTAAGCAGCTGTTGTTTTTCTTTATAACAAACCATTTACTTGTTAACATTTAATTTTGGACGCAAATTGGATACGTATGTCCAAGTTGTTTGACAGACTTGAACACAATATAGACGTTTCAATTTCACAGTCAATTTGCGTATCGGAAAATTGGAAATCTATACTTCAATGGGTCTGTCCAGAGAGTTTAAAATGTATTTTTTTAGTCATTGCTTCTTTCAATAATTTATTTTTAGTGGAGGCCTTTTTGCACTTCCTGTATCCTAATTGCGTAACACACTGTCAATCACAATCTGAATCATTTTGAAGGATATTGTTAATCCTTTGCTTCATATGTTCGAAAAATTGGTCTGCTCAACAACGTGAATAACGCAATGAATGTTGTTGAACTGTCAAAATAAAAGCCATTGATAATGTTAGTGTGTTACGCATTTACCCTGCTGGTTCATTTTATTTTTAAAGCGTATTTTATTTTTACAACTCGTAAGTCGCGGCCGATACCACTTATCCACCACTGCTCCTCAGCAATAACTATGATGATAAAAAAGTCTAAAATGTATGTGACTGGTATAAGTTACCGTAGAGCTTATGGCAATACAGTTGAAAGCAGTTGTAGAAATATAAAAACGAAAAAAATATAAAAAAGAAATATAGAAACGTTTTGAAAGGCATTGCCACTGGTCTTTATGACCCTCAGAACTATAACTCATATGGTTTAAGTAATTTCTATAGGTCATAATTTTGTTAATAAAAGGCTATAATTATTTTGTTAAAACCATGTATTATTTGTGATTTAGAACGTTCGAAATTATACAGTTAGCAGCATGGGCTCGTCCGAGCAGGCAGCCTCGTGACGTCACTCAAAACTGGCCGCGGTGTGCGCCCGCGACCGGCAGGCGACCCCCTTCTCTATGAGTGACGAACGTATTCCATGTGTTTTGATGGGTAGAACATACCTCTAATTAAACGTGTTGATTTCGATATAAAGGCTTTAATTCAATAATACCGCGGTTCTTGTAGGTATAAACATATTCATCTGAAACAAACGGTCTATTCTCGATACTAAAATTGGAGCCAAATTGAACAGTTTATACGAAAAACCGGCTACAATTGGTCCCTTTATGTGCCAATAACCATTGATAACTGTGCCAATTGGCACATAACACGTCTTAGAGGTACCTATTGGCATCACAGTCGTGGGAAAGATGAACTGTTATACAGTTTCTGATTGTCAATTTCAGGATTGAGCCTTTTACAATGATTCTTTAAGATATTTTATGGGATGTTTAAATGTAAATGAAGTAAAGGGTGTAGTATTAAAATAATAATAAGAATATGTACAAGTATATAAAAAAAAACCGACTTCCAAAAAAAACACTACAAAGTGAAAAATAACTTTTATTTCGGAAGTCGGTGTCTTTGGATCTGTATTTTAGTGTTTTGCCACCGACTTCCGAAATAAAAGTTATTTTTCACTTTGTAGTGTTTTTTTTGGAAGTCGGTTTTTTTTTTTGTTAAAAAGTTTTTATTTCTCGCTTTTTAGTGTGTCTGTTTATAATGTATCTAAGTTACAATAGCCTAATGCCAACTTGCTCATCGCCTTTTACAAAATATTGCTTTTCCCGATGCAGGGACGTTAATTGTTGAGGAGTTCTCCTGGTATTCCACCATCAGCTCCGTTTCACCATTCGCATTGTGACGAGCATAACTTGCTTAGTAACCATATTAAAGTAAGTAATCGAATCGCAAACCGGTAAATACTTATTATTGAGTAGTTCGGGTGGCCATCTGTGGTTTTCATCATCAGTTCCATTTCACCAAATGATGCTTTCCGAGTGCAAATGCACGAGTTACTATAAAAAATACCCAAATCGCTATAGGTGTGCCTATAATACTTGAAGAGTTCCTTCGATTTCTCCAGGATCCCATCATCAGATCCTGACCTGATGACAATGGGACCACCTGGAAAGTATACCCTTTCAAACAAAAAAATAATTTTTGAAATCGGTTCAGCCGTCTCCGAGTAATCGGGGAACATACATCAGTCGGGGAATCAGCATTGCCACGTTGTATGGCAATGCTGATTCTTTGGCCAAAAAATAGACCAGCCCTCTGGTCACGTGAAGAGTCGACCAACCGCTTGGCGATGTCTCGAAATACTACGTGGGCACTCGGGCCCCATGGCCCTAGAGTTTCAACCCCAAACGGCTCAAACATATACGTTCCAAAGAGATTGGAGTATTTGCGCCGTTTGAGGTTTTCAGCACCTGCAGCAGCTGCCCCAGCACAGCTCACCGTGCTTGGAAGATGGGATGGCGCAAGGGTGTCGACACACGTTGCATCCCACACCAAAGGCCTACCAACCTTCCAAGGCATTATGGTCATTATTCAAGGGTGTATGTAAGGATCGTAGCAGATGGCGTCCAGTAGTTTCTGTCTACCCCTATAAGGATAAAGCGTGATTTCATATACCTATTTCTGGAGGTATGTATTTTTTTTGTTTTTAGGGTTGCGTGAATGAAAAGGTAAAACGGAACCCTTATAAGGACGCAGTCGGGTAAAAAGCCAGAACGCTAAGAGAAAACGAAATAATAGCGCGGACGGGCGATGCGATGTGATGTGATTTTTATTTATTTAGCAGAAGTTAAATAAATAAAACAATGATCTCGCCGTAACAATACAAGACAAGAACATCCCTTTTTTTTTTTTTGGGTGGGAAATCCAACAAGACCATCCTCACGAACTATTCCTCAATTCGCTCTAACATGTAACATTAGCCAATAAATTACAAGCTTCATATAATACTCTTCACAAAGACGCGGAACTAACTAGATACCTCTTTATATAATATTCCATTATTCTCAAGACGTTTTACTGAACAATAACCGCTGGAAAGTATCCGTAAGGATCTCCTTTAATGAGACTAGGTGGGTGTGAGAGGTCTTCGATAAAATGGGCAGTAAAGTCTGTGAATTGTAAAGTGTGTACTAGACTAGAATAGTTTTGTGTTTATGGTCAAGCATCAGCATTAGGTAGTTGAAAACCATTGTAATGGTTTTGTCATAAATGTGCTTGCTTATTTGTACTTGATTATCCACAGACTTATAGACAAAAAAACCAGAAGGCCTGTTCCCGTAAAGTAAACTAGTCGAGAGCTCGAACTCACTGCTTGTCATGGCCAAACAGCACGCTGTCTCACCTGGCTTCATGTCCGACAGAGCTAGTATCAGTGATGAGCAGTTAGACGCTAGTCTACACGAACAACGTCTAGTTCTCACGCACAGAAACACCGTTCCGAACTGATAGGCGCGAAACGTAATTCGAAAAGTGCTTCGGAAAATTGACTTTTATGAAAAAACCACTGCATAAATCAATTACAAATAAAGTTTATTGGACTCCTCGATAACTGAGCTTTGTCGGTACCGACAAAGCTCAGTTATCGAGGTAGGAGTAGTCGCAATCTTATCTCAGCGACAATCAATGTCAAAAACTTATTAAAAATTTAGGGAAATTACAGGTATTTTTGGCAGATTGAGACTGAGATCAGGGGGCCTAAAAAGGCTACTTTGGCATAATCATAAAAGGGTAACATTATGAATCATAATATGGCGAAGACAGTCCGTGATTTGCTTTTTTTCGCTGCACTACGTAGGTATATTCAAAGAGATTGGGATTAGACTTGGATTGGATTGATTGGTATTTTATCACAGACAAAAAATATTGAAAAATTCTTCACCATTGGGATTTGATACGATTAACTTAACAGTACTGTCCATTATGACACATAATGTTATCCTTTTATGATTCTGCCAAAGTGGCCTATTTAGGCCTCTAGACTGTGAACGTTCTTAAAATTACGAGAAATGCCTCTCAGATGACATAAACTAGTGGCAATTGCGTTTCGTATTTATACAACGATATTCAACAGGATTGACATAAACTTATCGGTAGCTTTAGTCGCATACATTTTGAATTTTCCATACTCATTATCGCCGATAGAATGTTACTTTGTCTAAGCCCTCAGGGCTTGAATGACACTTCATCACAGAAAAGTCACACAGTAAGCAAACGCAGTAATGAATGTGTGTGTATGTCATGTGTGTCTTCTTGTTAGAAAGCCTTTGCCCTAAACTGTAATATGATCTACATAAACTGTTATTTACCTACCTAGTAAATAGGGCTGATTTTTCAATCGTCCGATATTTTTTATTCGTGGAATGATATCGATGTCTGACACTTTTTGTATGGAAGAACTGTCAAAAATTCAAAATTATTCCTCCGATAAAATTATCTGGCGTTGGAAAAATTGGCTTAGTTAGACATTGGACTTATTCGCGAAATTACCTGTAGTCGTTTATGGAATTTTTCGCGATATGCCTCATTCTGAAAATGCCCATTTCGTGAAATAACTTACTCTACTTTGGACTCATTCGCAGAAAGACCTATTCTCGATATGCCCTATTTTTTTCTAAGTGTTCGTTAATGAAGCTATGAATGTTAAATAAACCAGTATTTCAGATAGGTAAAATAATTGATTAAAAAAATTGATTGATTTAAATGAAGCTATAAGTATAGCTTAGTTAATAAAATTGAGTCTATTTATATTCTGTTTCTTCGCAGTATACTTCATAAAAAGTCTGCCATTGGTTACTGAAGGTTGCCATATGAAGCACTCAAAATATGTATTAGGTTTTATTAAAAAAAATCTAAATCCACATAAAACTTTGTTACATTACATCCAAAAATTAATTTCGTTCCCGATTATGAAAGATCGGCTCACAAGTTTAATCTTTTAGCCACACAACATTTTTCTCATAGTCTCGTCACTTTCTCCCGACACCCCATCATGTTTACCAGTAAAGAAGATTTTCAAACTCCATTGTGCCCCCTCCTTTACGTACCTATATCATAATGGTCTACGTTCCCGCCTCCTTTCAAAGGTTTTCCATCGAAATTAAGAAAGTTTAATGAATTGTGGCGGCAATTTCTTTCGGCTTTTTAAGATTTCCTGTGTGTATTAGAATATTTGATGAAAGGTAGTCTTGTGGTTGGCAGATGTGGGAGGTTCGTTGTATCGCTTTGATTCTTGCCCTCAGGGAAAGAAAGGCAAAGGAGGATTTTTTAAGATCTTTCGTGGAATTGGGTGTAAAGATATACCTGTGCTAGGAGGCCCCGCTCTTCCATGACAAATTGTAAAATGGTAAAAGTAGTGTACCAAAACTTTTACTTTGCTAAAATTTGTGCTTTTGTAAGAATCGAGATATATTTGGAGATGAGAAAATTGGGGGTGTATAGCAATTAGATAAACCAGACTTGTTTAAAAAAAAATCTATCGATTCGTATTCAAAAAAATCTGCAAAGGTGGGTCAGCTAATTACTATAACTGACTGTACATGTACAGACGCCAGCTGCACATCAAGCTACTGCAATCTGTCAAATTTCTTTAACAGATTTTCAACTTTATCGCTAATGTATAAGGTTCAAAGTTGATTGGGAAAATTTGACAGTTTCGGGTAGCTTGATGTGCTGGTGTCTGTACTATAGTTTCTTATATCTATGGGTGCACCCTAACTCTCCAGAGAATCCAGGCGTGATGTAATTATATGATAAAACTCCTAGAAAAATAATGATAGAAAATAGGAAACTGTGTCCTTTTGCTTATAGATTTATTGACGTGACAACGTCTTAAATTAGGTTGCGACTGGGAGTCACTTATGAAAAAGTGTAACGCTCGGTAACGTTACGATGAGTCACCGAACGAGAGAGAGGCCCGCCGAATGCCTTGCGTCTCTCTCCCACTCAACTATGATCGGATGATCGGTCGTTGTCACGTAAAATCTTCGCCCGTAAAACCGACTTTACAGGCAACCATTTATTTTTATAAGAATTTGATTATCTCCAAATAAATCTTACTTGTCTGACCACCGACATGAGCTTTATCCGTGATGTAACATATTGGGCTGGGAAAATTCAATACGATAGAAGAAGTAATATAACAATATACTAGAAGGCACGAACAATGCCACCATAGGAATATCAAAACAGGTTAAAAGCCAGTAAATAACCTCCAAGTCAAATCATCGGTTAATGTATTAGATTTACACGTATTTATTGGACATAAACTGCAATTTATAACACATAAAGAGTGGCTCACTTATAATATCGTAAATCGTTCATAATCACGCCACGAGTGCCGATTTATGAAGTCGCCCGCAGAGGTCGCTTTACATAATTCTTGTTTTTGAAAACATACGGGAGGCTGCTGTCGGCACGGCACCGACAGACGAGAAGTCTTAAAACATGGTTTCTACAAAAGCGGAAATGAAAGGATATGTCTCGAAATACCATTCGTATTCATATCTTTGTTTGCGTTTTTTTTTATTATATAGATACTCGAGTTAACGATTTATTCCGGTCTGATCACCTGCACCCCCCTTCCACCCCCCCACCCCCTAGTTCGTCTTCTGTTTTAATCTCTGTCTTATCCACTTTATCTATTTTACTCTTTTTGACAGGTAAGAACGTATCTCTTTGTATACATTTGTTTCTGTGATTTTTATTTTTTTCTTAATACGTAATTTGCTACAATGGACTATGCTAAGGTATAATTACGGACCCTGTAGGGTACAGAAAAAGTATAAAATTAAAAATCAAATTAAGAATCATTTGTCAATTTTTAGATATTGATAGTTCGATGCTAAGGCCCAAATGAAGATGGCGGGATGAGCTCCTTCAATAAAGATTGGTCATTGGCAGCTCTGTACAGAGAGAAGTGGAAAGAAAATCAGAATCAGAATCAGAATGCTTTATTTGTAAACATAGGTCAAATTACAATAGTGTGCGAGATGTTACAGGTAGGTAGATCCTCTATGTTTTGCCCAGAGACGTACAAATATATTAAATTGACATTGTCGAATTTTTTATATATAATCATGAAGTGGTAGAATTGTGTAAAATTATGTAAACTTTCACATTAGTAATAAAATCAATATTAATAGCATGCTTAACAATACAAATTGAAAATAGAGAATAGGGAGGCATTTGCCCAGGAGGGGGACATTAAAGGCTGATAAAAAAAAAAGTATGATATTGTATGGTTGTGTTGCAGCTAAGCGGAGGTATGTCAGAACAACGCAAGCCGCAAGACGCATTATTGGTTTTTCGAGATGTTTCCACTCGTCTCTGCTTTTGTGGAAACCGAGGCAAACGTTCGGCTGTGAATATAATCACACTAATATTATAAAGACGAAACTTTGTGAGTGTGTGTGTGTTTGTTACTTCTTCACGCTCAAACGGCTGGACCAATTTTGATAAAATTTTGTACGGAGGTACCTGATACCCTGGACTAACATATAGGCTACTTTTTATCCCGATATTCCCACGGGATCAACATTTACGCGGGTGAAACCGCGGGGCGCAGCTAGTTACTTATATAAAATACCAATGCCAAGCAGGTGTCTATTAAACATCATGCAAGAATTACCAAACATTACCTACATAACATTATATTGTAATGAATTATTGATTACATTACAGCCATGTTCATTTGTAATGCACTACGCCATCCAATCAATGACTGACATGACATTTACTGCGAAAGTTAACATCCGTCCCGTCTGCTTTGATGCGGAACAAAATCGCGTGGTTATGAATAGCTTTGATATAATTCGAACCATCAGTTGTATATTAATGGGTAGTATTTAAACGAGTGACTGTAAATTAAAGTTTTAAGTGACAAACATAATTAATTTACGTTAAAGTATTACTATGTGGGCGACTGACTGCGAGTGACGAGAAATCAACAGAACAGCAACTTACAAACATTAATTTAAGTTACATAAAATACAAAATGAGAAGCTTCATAATATTTGAGCGACCTAATATTTGTTTGAGTGTCAAGGTTACGTCCTGCATTTATTTCAATATTTGGCATTATTTCTGTGTAAAGGGTTTAAAGTAACCTAACACAACCGAACCTCGGGGTGCCCTTGGCTCGCTCTTGCATCCTATGTCGACGGAGCCCCGCTTCGCGGGGCCCCTATTTCTGTGTAAAGGGTTTAAAGTAACCTAACGCAACCGAACCTCGGGGTGCCCTTCGCTCGCTCTTGCATCCTATGTCGTGTGTGTTGGAAAAATCGTCTCTATCTTAATATTGAAGTTGCCCTCTCTGTATTTCTAGTCGCTCACTTAGTAATTTAGTCTCACGGCTAGAATTTTAATATCTGAAATGGATTAATCACAACCCACTTTTTGTAAGCTCGTTCTGGATTTTAATATTAATTAATATTCGTCGTTAGTTTAGTTAATTTTTCGCTTACTCAAATTCATACCGCTCAAGTTATTAAAACAGTATATCATCATCAGTCGCTAAGCTTTTTTTTATTCGATCGTTTTATATTAATTAATAGAATACCACATGTATTTTTATGAATGACGTCGTGTTAAATAGGTACTAGGTAGGGACCATTGATATATAAATACTTCAATGGTAGGGATCTATAAAATTGATTATCATCTACCTACCCTTTTCCCAACGACATTGGAGTCGGTTTCCAGTCTTACTGGGTGCAGCTGAATACCATTATTTTACACGGACCGACTGGCTATCTGCCTTCCACAAACCAGTTGCTGGGTAACACGATACTCTTTAAAGACTGGTTGTCAGATTTTGGAGCTTCTTACTAGCCGTAGTGACTGTCAAAGGTCTACAAATAATGGCCGGAACCAACGGTTTAACATGCTTCGGAAGCACGGCGGGATCTCGATATGTAATGGATGGTCACCAATCCACGGACCGACCTCAGCTAGCATTGCTTAACCTTGAAGATCGATCCGTGTGGCTGTTATTATTTAGCACCAAACTCCACTCTATAAAATTGATAACAGTTCAAATCACCCGTCCGGGAGACGAGTTCAATTTATATTTTCTAGAAACATGTAAAGTACATGTGGTCTATAATTGATGCCTATTCCCTGATAATTCCATCCATACTAATATTATAAATGCGAAAGTGTGTCTGGCTGCAGTTACCTCTTCACGCTTAAACCGCTGAACCGATTTAGATGAAATTTGGTATACCTAGAGATAGTTTTTATGCCGATATTCCCACGGAATCGACACTTATGCGGGTGAAAGCGCGGGGCGCTGCTATTGATTCATAAGCCATAAAATTGTAGTAGAAATTCGAATAGAATAGAATAGAAATACTCTTTATTATGTACACCAAATAAATTACAGACATAAAAATAGAAACTGTACATAGGGTAAGAGAACGGTGAAAGGAATACTTTGGCGCGCCCGTTCCAAAAACTCGCGGGCCCTATGTCTCACACAAAAGGTTTCATGAGAAGACAATTTCGCTGTCGGGTCGTCGCGTCGTTGTAAATTTCCCGTAATAATATGTCCAAGTGACGTTTGGCTACCTTTCCCCAACTTTTGTCGTGATTTCTTTGTAAAGCCTTTTAAAATTTATGAAAGTGACTGTCAAATTATACTCTTCGGAAGGTTAATAAAGTATAAAAGGGGCTTAAGGTAAATGGTAATGTGTCATTTCATAAAAATTGTCTGTAAGGCTGTATGAGCGCTTCCTTCTATAATAATGGTTTTGGACATCAATAACGGTGTTTCGAGACCTGTTTTGTATTGACTGCGGATAATTTATGGGCTTTGAGATTTCTTTGTGTGAGAATTTATAGGTATTTCATACTGTTTTGTATCGAATAGGTATTTGTAATATAGTATTATGGCGTTATAGAACCTTGTTTTATGGTAATTTTGGTTTGAGCTGGTTATTTTGTAATAATAAGAAAATATTGTGATTTTATTAAGTTTTATTTTATTCTCATGTAGGTACCTACATAGGTACTTACGTCTATGATTACCATACCATTTTTATTATATTTTCAAATTCAAATGGGTCACGCCTGCTTCCAATTTTTGTTTAATTTAAAATGGGCTTGTTTTTAGCTTTTCAGTTCTTTTAACTTAAGTTTTTTACCGCAGTCGGGTTTTTTATTTTTTTTAATAACTTTTTTTTTATTTC
Organism: Oligia fasciuncula; assembly: GCA_963082905.1. Lineage (NCBI taxonomy): Eukaryota > Metazoa > Arthropoda > Insecta > Lepidoptera > Noctuidae > Oligia > Oligia fasciuncula. The sequence continues at coordinate 4,032,939 of OY720395.1, read as the reverse complement.
CAGCTTTTTAGTTTACAAATTTTAATGTGAAAGATTTCGCTTACGATTTACGACGACGATTTAGTTCTTTGTATGTGTTTTTTACGATTTGTCACTTCGAATTATTTTTAACCATATAAGTTGTTTATATTTTTGTAATCATCTTTTAAAGCCTTTTATTTTGATAGGACCCGAGGAATCGATTGAGGTGTGAATCATAAAAATCGGCCCAGGCGTTTGGTCTGTATAGTGCTTCAAAGGAACATACTAACATACATACATAGGCTGATAAACACATTACCACACCTTTGCGTCGCGCAGTCGGGTAAAAAGTCATTGTGCCTCGCGTGGATCCACGTTCATGCGAAAGGTTAACCACCTAAGTGTTAAAAATAATTAATATTCAAATAAACTTTACCAACCAACCATAAAATTAGCCTAAGCGTTAACAAAACTCTCAAATCTCAACTGAACTCAGAGAAAATTAACAAAATTTAGCCTACAGGCTAATCAGCAGCGGCGCAAATTCGTTAGCCGTAATAAAATAGATAATCCGCCTAGGGTTCGTAAAGTAATTAAAAAAGTTTAATTGCATGTTATAAGACGGGCTTCGTTCAGTCAATTTCGTTTAACTAAACCGCTGTATCATTGGGGACACGTTTTTGTTAGATACATCGGTATTTAGTTCTTTGGATTTTTTGTTTAATTTCTTTGGAGCTCTAAAAATAGCTGCTCAAACGGGAATACCCCATTTACCTCACTTTAACATAAAACGCCTGTCCGACAAAAACTTTGTTTAAATAAAATTTTACAAAAGTCATACACTGATCTCACAGAACTTCAGACATGGCGTGGTCGTCTTCCGTTCATCTATTGACACGTCACGGTCAGGTTTAGCTAGAGAGCCAAAAGAGCGTTGAGTGCGGAGAGAGTGTGAGGGACGGAGGCCTGGGCTAGCGCACCCTATTACTGAACACCTTCTTAGCATGTCATTATCAATCTAAATGGACTCGGCCCAGAATTCGGCTACTTGTTTGGCACCATCACCAGCGTCCACCAGTTCCTGTAACGTGCACACGCAGGACACAATATTAAGTATCTCATCGTTTGTGGAACAGCAACACATTTACATTCGGCAGAGCCAAGTACTCATAGTGACGTTTACATTTAGGTATTCACAAGTGCTAGCTAGCTGTCAAATAGGTAAGTTCCATTAGAACTAACACACCCCATGCGTATATTACGTAATCAGCCGATATTGCACCCACTGCTTGGACACAGGCCGTTCCGTAGTTTCACAGGTTCCTTGCCTCGGAAAGCACGTTAAGCTGTTGGTCCCGGCTGTCATTCGTGGATCTTTGACAGTCGTTACGGGTAGTCAGAAGCCCGAAAGTCTGACAACCAGTCTTACCAAGGGGTATCGTATTACCCAATAACTGGATTGTGGAGGTCAGATAGGCAGTCGCTCCATGTAAAATACTGGTATTTAGCTGCATCCGGTTAGACTGGAATCCGACCCCAACATAGTTGGGAAAAGGCTAGGCAGATGATCATGATGGGACACAGGCCTCCTCTCGGTGAGAGCGAGTGGACTGTCATACTCGTACACCATGCGTGCCTAGTGTAGGTTGGTAGAAGTATTTTTGGTTCTAGGACATGCCGGTTTTCTCCCGATGTTTTCCTTCACCGTTTTGAGAGCAGTGAGTGGTGATAAAATATTTGCAGAAAGTAAAGTGCCTGTCTGGATTCAAACCTACAACTTGCAACTCGTAAGTCGGGGCCAATACCAGTGACCCACCACTACTCTCCGGTGCGTATACTGCGTATATAGTAGTACATTGGTGGGTATTTGCAAATACTTACTATCCCACTTGACTCTAACGAGCTAAGCAGAGTGACAATTAATGGAGTGACATACTTGAAACTATGATAGGTGCAGCACTAATTGCGTAACACACTAGCCATCACAATCTGAATAATTTTGAAGGATATTTGCTAATCCATTGCTTTATATGTTGGAAAAATGTATCTGCTCAACAACGTACTTATCGCAATGAATGTTGTTAAAGGTAAAAAAAAACAGCTGTTCCCTACATTTTGACGAGTTATACGAACATAAAAGTAGAGAACAGCTGATTTTTTTTTCGCGATTTTAGGTTTGGTCCCATAGTAAAATTTGTTCATAATAATGAGTACAATGAGCAGAGGTTGTTAATGTTTTACCAATAACCCTGTATACCTAGAGCAGTGGTGGCCAAGAGAGCAGTGGTGGCCAAGTGGTAACGGCCGCGACTTACGAGTTGTAGGTCGTAGGTTCGAACCCAGACAGGCGCTTTACTTTGTGTAAATTATTTCATCACCACTGCTCTCAAAACGGTGAAGGAAAACATCGTGAGGAAACCGGCATGTCCTAGAACCAAAAATTCGAAGACATGTGACATCTGCCAATCCGCACTGGGCCCGCGTGGTGGATTACGGCCCACTCCTTCTCACCGAGAGGAGGCCAGTGTCCCAGCAGTGGGAACATTATAGGCTGATTATAGTATGGTGCTGTATACCTAAGGAGTTCTTCTGCAAAATGTTATGTTTCTAGACCCAGCGCTTGAGGCTGCGCGATTTCCCATAGGCAAAAATTACGAATTTCCATCCGAACTTTCATCCCTTATTTCTTTTCAACCCCTTTCAGTTTTAGTCTCGTTGTTGTTGGTCGTTCCCTACTCCTTAAATCCGTCAATGAAGATTAAGGACACGTCTGAAAGTAGTTCGAAACTTCGAAGTGAACCTTACACCCCATTAGTAAATTTTTTTGGACGAGCAAAAACACTTTGGGAGTAGGAACAACTGTCAAAATCATGGAGTCATTCATTATTAGATCGAAGATCGGACACCAAACTAATCTTATGTCCGTAGGTGATACGCAGTAGGAATAGTCTGTAACTTCGGCCCGAAACTACGAATTTCGTGCAGGAGTAGACCTTTGGGCTGTCAAGTTCTGTCACTAACATCACTGTCAAAAAAAGTAATGTCTAAGCATAGAAGTAGTATTAGTGGTTGTAATCGGAATCATATCACTTGCTTTTATTAGGTTTTTATTTTTTATTTATCCTTTTGATAGATTCTTATTTTGTAAATGTGAGGACTTTGTAGGCCTTGTAGATTTTAGATCTGTAGACCATTTTTTATTTTATCAAGTACCTGGTACCTGTTGACAGGCCTACGCTATCCTCCCATACCTACTGTAATTTGTAAATATTGTAAAAGCCAATTATTTTTAAAAAGAGTAACCGTGGAGTTTCTTGCCGGTTCTTCTCCATAGGAAACGACTAATTGGAACCGTGCACCTAGCTTCTGACGTTTCATAAGTGCCCATGTAGGCATGTGAAATAAAATATTTTTATCTTGATTAAAATATGATTGACAATGATAAGTACTGTGTTTCAGTGTGCAGCGTATTGGGTCAATTTTCAAAAATCCTTCCTTAGTAGTTCACCTTCGTTATAGAAGGAACTTTTGTGCATTTCATGCTTCGAGACCCAACGGTTTAGGTTCTGCGTTGTCTGTCAGTGATTTAACGACTTTTATTAAGTAAGTAGAGTAATTAATCGTCACGTCACTTCCACACCATTTCACTTCAAACAGACATTCAGCCACGTACATATAATGCCTAATAGAATCACTAATGTAAATACTATTGAATGAAGCGTCAATTAATTAGGACGTCCATTCACGCTCATTGATTGACGTGACAACGTCCGAGAGACACACCTGATAGGAATCGATATGCCAGTGGTAATCGATTCCGAACGACGGACATACACGCTTCCTGCGATTCCTCAAAGGATTGGGCTGTGTGTGGTGGGCTATAACGATTATTGCTAGCTCGGAAACTGATTTTGAAATGCGAGGTGTGTATTGTTTATAATTATTATTGATATTTTTAATGTCTTGAGTTGAATTTGAATTATTATTCAACGCGTTTTGTTATCTTCGATGCTTATGTACTGACTTTAATTTTTCAACGGAAGAAATAAAATAGTATGTCTCCATATAAATTTAATTTTGTATTCAGTATTTTTGTAAATAGTTTTTGTTTAGATCACCCGTTACTGTCGGAATACTACAAACATCGTTCACAAACAAAACTGAAACATAATATTCTCGTAGGTAATCTTATTACATGGCCTATTTCATTTACATAGCCAACACAGAATCCCAGACATATTTATTGCTGAACCAGACAAAATATCACTTCAAAAATATATTCTCCACATTACTCAAAAAATAACACTATCAAAGAAAACCGACGAAAATTCTCCATTCTTCCTTCTCGCTAAAACAAATACCCCTGTGTTTATTCACCCGGAGCCTTAGATTACCCCAATGGCCAACTTTTATTGGGACCTACAAGTTTGGCTTGCTTATACTTCAACCTACTTTGGGACCCAACCGTACCCCATGACATACAAACGAAAAGCCATACATTTTTAATGGAATAGTCGTAACGCGTTTTATGGAAAATTTCTACAAATGGAATGCGTGAGTGGGATTATGAGGTCGGGATGTTTTTTGCTAGTTATTTTTTTTTAGTTTGGTGATGTAGGATTTAGTATGAATTAATTGTAAAAGGTGACCTTTTATGTAAAACTAGCTGCGCCCCGCGGTTCCACCCGCATAACTTTTGATCCCGTGGGCATATCGGGATAAAAAGTAGCCTATATGTCACTGTCGGACTGCATAGAAAAGAAAGGGAAGCGCGATGACACAACGCTGGTAATTTATTGCAAAATATGAAGCAATTATTTAATTACAAAAAATCTGTTGTTTGGACTAAAAAAATAAAATATAGCTAGGCAGATGAATGCTGTGTGTCACAGCTGAAGTGGAAAAATGTCAAGTTCTAACTTTTGGGTGCCACTGTAAGTTATCTGGCGATTGAAAAACCCAATTCTATTTTACTGGAAAATTACAAAGCTACAACCATTTGACCTAACACGTAGATAGACTGCAACTATATTAGAGAACACGGATCCCTAATCTCCAAAGGTAAAAAGGCACCTTTCTAATTTGTCTTAAATTAAAAATAGCCTTAACCTCAATCAGAAGGGAAGCCATTAGTTAGCTTTTTCTTGTCCCGACTTTGTTCAGTTGATTTATCGCTAGGTTCTACTTGTCACTGAAACTTTGTGATGAAATGTTTCACACAAAAAATCACTCACAGGTCTGGCTTTTTGGCTCACTAATTACTATTTAGTTTGGAATTGTTTATGCTGTGAAATTAGGAGTACCTAGTTGTTTGGTAAATCTGAACAGTTTCCCAGTCCAGCTGTGATTTTCACCGCTCTAACCGTATAGCTCAGAGGCTCCCCCGAATGGACCCGAATACACGAACCTACGCTGACTCGGTAACGGATCCCATCGGACCCGAAAATGACGACATACGACACCCTAAATTGATAATTAATATATAATCGAATACAGCAAACAAAATCAGAAAAATATATGATATTCTTCAGGTTAAATGCTAGGTAGATAGTGTGTTGAAAACATAATACAACTAATTTGATACGATAGAAAAAAATCGTGAAGATACCTCTAAAAACTTTATTTTTACAATAAAAACCATACTAATATGCATAAAATCATTCTGATTTTTGTCAGATTATTCTACAAGCAACATACTAGTGTTTAAATTTTTATAAATTCATCAATAGATTTTTTGCTTAGATAATTGCTTCATATTTTGCAATAAATTACCAGCGTTGTGTCATCGCGGTTCTAATAAAATTATTTTGTCGAATAGCAGGCATACAAATGCTCCGAAAAAAAAAGCCATTTGTGGTTCCGCCACATATCTGACACCGCAATACCGATACCAATCTACGCATACCATAGACATGAAACGCAACACAATCATCGACGCTGGGGGGCCAAAGTATATCAAAGTACATATATATAATGCTGCCATCAGACTTCAAAGGTTCTGCACTCGGTTGTAATGAGAGCACTCTGTGCCATGGCGGTAAATTAAAAATATTTTCAAATTGCAACTCTGTGTTGTGCGACTGTGGTACCGAAAGTTTTAAATGTGATGTGTGTTATAATCGTCTTTGCAGGTTTTTTTCTAAGAGGGTGTCTGTTCTTTTGTTTTTATTGAAGGAGTGGATCTACCAGTCCTACCAACTTATCTGTGAACTGATAGAGGATGGCACCGTCGATTCAGTGTTGCTAATTAATATAAGATGCCCAAAATTGAGTAAGTTTTCAAGAAGAAAATTTCACATAGACATAATCGTTTACTAAGAATTACAGTTTTTACAAATTAAAAACAATGATACCCATATAAAAATAATAACGGCCGGCGGCCGTAGTTCCAATTTTCGCCATTTAACAGATAAGTTGGTAGGAGTGTAGCTTTGCTTGAAAGATAATCAGTTTCAGATAATGAATGTCTTGTTCTTGATAGTGCTATGGTTTCGCGCTTTTAATCATACAATCATATTTTGGAATGGTTCTTTTTTCAAATTAGGAATCGAAACAGATTATTTTGTACAGACGCCAAGCACATCAAGCTACTACAATCTGTCAAATTTCTTTTATAGATTTTCAACTTTATCGCTGAAACATAAGGTTCAAAGTTGATCGGGAAGTTAGTTATAATCTCATCTCAGCGAAAATCAATGTCAAAAACTTGTCAAAACTGTAGGGAAACTAGAGGTATTTTTGACAGATTGAGACTGAGATCAGACTGTGAACGTTCTTAAAATTACGAGAATTGCTCCTTTGGTACTACGAGGAAGTTGGCTGGTCGTAGTATGAGCAAAATTTAAAATAGCAAAAAGTATTTTGTTCTTAATCTTCATAAAATGGGACCAGTATTTTGTTTAATTTGACATTTATGGTAAACTAGCTGCGCCCCGCGGTTTTACCCTCATAAGATTCGATCCCGTGGGAATATCGGGATAAAAAGTAGCCTACATGTTAATCCACTCAAAATTTTATCAAAATTGGTCCAGCCGTTTGAGCGTGAAGAAGTAACAAACATATAAACACACACACACGCACACACAAACTTTCACCTTTATAATATTAGTGTGATCACCGTTTCAATATTTATAGCTACTGAAAACCACAAGTCGACATCCCTACGCCACCGACTAACATTGTTTTTGTCTCTTTGGGCACACGACCATTTTAATACACGCTTGACCACGCATTACGAGTATTTTTGTCGTACTCGTACCCGTAACACGAGTATGTTTGTCGTGACGGTTTGTAGGATTTTACTCGATTTTTATTTTACCAAAGGCGGTGGTATGTAAGCCGCGTTTAATTGCGAAAATTTATTTTTCATTTTTATACAGGATTTTTTGGCGGAAAATGTATTAACGTGGGTGGTTTTAATGACTCATTTATGTTTTGCGTAATATGACAATGTTTTATGAAAATTTCTTTCACGAGTGGCGGTAGGTACCTATTTCCTAAAAGTACACCAGCTGACGCAGCTTGGGCAGGCAAGCCTGCTACTATACCTACCTACTTCTACTATATATTTTCATAAAGTTAAAGAGATCAAACGAAATATTTCAATTTTGCATTGCTATAAATTTTAATTTTGCATAGCCATACAACGTGGCAATGCTGCCAGCCTTTTGGGCACTTATCCTGTTGACAGCGATGCGGTTTTTTTGTGATTCTTTCACTTCTTTTTAGCGTGTATTTTAATACTGGAAATTGAGATATCCGTTGAGATTAGTTTTCTTAAATTTCAATTAGGGAATCGAGAATTCAAGCGCCAAAGTTTTCATCTAAAATAAGTTTATCAAGACGCTTTCCAAATAAGAATAAAATTAAGTCAAAATCAAAAACAACGCCAAAACTCAGTACCTACTCCAATCCAACGTAACAACCCAATCTCAAACCTCAATACTTGACTAAAAGCTCATAAAATCGTCGTTAAACTTTCGTTTATCTTAGCGAAAAACAGGCATAATTATAGAAGCTTTTCTTCGAAAACCAAATACTCTGTTAAAGTAACTCGAAAATAACAAATGGTAGGTTAGATCCTTCGCACGTGCTGTCGTGGGAGTTAATTCCATCGGTTTTCCCAATAAAACTTGGGTAATACAGTTTTGTAGAAGCGGAGGTTTGTGCGGTAGTAATACACGAACTGTTTGTTGTGTTTGTCAACTGCGTTATTGCATGTTAGAAGTTTATGTATTGTAGTGTCTTTGAGAGGATACTGTTGGCTTAGCATAAGGATATTAGCGTCTTAGCTTGTTTGGATATATTACGGAGCAATGGCAATAGAAATAATCACAAAATTTGCTTATTACGGCTTTGTTTACTGGGGTAGCCCATCCGTCCTTTCAGCCTGAAGAAGCAAGAAAATCACACTCACGACTACAGCTACATAAAATAGGTTTGAAGCCTACTACTTCACTACTAATGCTAGTCAGAAATGGAGATGGGTACCTTTCCCTGTTTCTGGCTGACTGTAAGATAGCACACAGTCTAACCATCTATGAAATATAAAATTGTGAGAAAGAGGGCTCCCCTACTTCGTTCTTTTGTTTTTCAAAGGAAATATTTGGTTGAAAGCAAAGTTGTGGGCCGCAATAAATCTACAAATACAGCGTTTATCGGTATGGTGCGATACAGATCATCAAACTGAACAACTTTCTCCATGGGATCATCATCGTAATCGCGATATTGGTCCCTTAGAGTTGCACACCAATCAATCCAATCCTAATCCAATCCCAATCTCTTTGATTATACCTACTTGTTGCAGCGAAAAAAAAATATCTTCGCCATATTATGATTCATAATGTTATCCTTTTATGATTCTACCAAAGTGGACTTTTTAGGCCCTGATAAGTACCACAACCTTAAAACTGACCACATATTTCCGATACACCCTGTAGAGGTACTAAGATGTTATCTAATAAGACACGTAGTACCTACTAATTATCTTGTCGCCCAGAGTATTAATCCAATTATCTAATTATAACCATGTTGGTAAGGATGGTTAATAATTAATAGTGTGGTGACAGGTTAGTAGTCTAGGACATCAATATGTGATACCTTATGTAAGTAACACCATTTAGAAATTCATACTAATATTATAAATGCAAAAGTGTATCTGTCTGTCTGATGAAATTTGGTATAGAGATGGTTTGAGTCCCGGGAAAGGACATCCCAGTGTATGTCCCACCTATCAGCTATAGTTTTAGTTTTTGTTTAGTTTTTTGTATTATGTTTTTCTCTTTTTTTTTCTCTCTCTCTCTTCTGTTCGTGTTTATTAAACAATTTTGCATGCCGTAAGGTAAAATGTATTGGGAGTCTCCAGAAAATAACCATATTATATGTATGCCTACATTTTTGGCAAATAAATGATTTCTATTTCTATTAACGAGGTTTGCAGGGCCAACATGGCCAGAGATCGCACAAGACAAGGGGGTTTGGAAGGAAAAAGGGGATGAGAGGACTCTAAGCAAATTGTTATTTTAAAGTAAAAACAATAATGAAACAACGTTCCAACAACATGAACAATTTTGTTCTAGAAAATGACAAAGAAAATACCTGACAGTTTTCCAGGTATTTAATCCAAGCGGGTTGGCAGTAAAGCTAGGTCCCTGTAACAATCTACTTAGCGCTAGAATTCGAGCAACGTTGATGAATTTCGTAATAAATGTTGAATACTCTGGAGCCGGGAATTGCTTAGATTTTACTTGTTTTGTTTATTTACGGTGAAAGCTTTATCTATCTATATAAATAAAAATAAAAGTCCTGACTGACTGACTGATTGACTGACTCATCAACGCCCAGCCCAAACCCTTGGACCTAGAGAGCTGAAATTTTGCACAGAGGTTCCCTTTATAATGTAGACAAGGAATAAGGAAGACTTTTTCGAAATTCAACCCCTAGGAGGGTGAATAGGGGGAGGGTAAAATTTCACGCGGACGAAGTCGCGGGCAGAAGCTAGTACAAAATATTTGAACTAAAGGAATGTCTGATTAGTTTTCTTCGATGTTCAATGTGGAGACAACAATCACACTAATCACACTAATATTATAAAGGTGAAAGTTTGTGAGTGTGTGTGTGTGTTTATATGTTTATTACTTCTTCACGCTCAAACGGCTGTACCAATTTTGATAATATTTTTCGTGGAGGTAGCTGACACCCTGGATTAACATATTATAGACTTTTTATCCCGATATTCCCACGGGATCGACATTTACGCGGGCGAAACTGCGGGGCGCAGCTAGTATCACATTAATCTTAACATCGTAATTATGGAAGAGATGTTTTCAAACAACATAAATAGAAGAGGGCCAACTTTGAGTAACAATAGTCACTAAACTATTGGATACGAAAGTCTGCTTATGAAAATTTAAATGAAAGATATTGAAATTTTCGTATGCAGACTGTATGTAGTTTAATTTATTGCCGTATTGTCATCTCCACCTTTGAATTATATATTGTAGTATACATAGGTGATTTTACGCCTATATCATCCGATAACATGTTAGGTACGTATGAAATGTTAATTATTCAGGAGTTATCCTGTAAGTATTCCCCGAAGAGTCTGTTCTGTTGTGACACACATTAGGTACTTACACGTGTAAAAAATAAAAACCGGCCAAGTGCGTGTCGGGCCACGCACAGTGTAGGGTTCCGTAGTAGCCCGTTAACACAATATAGTACGATTCTGTTGTTCTTTATTCTGAATATAAGTAATGGTAAAAAAAAACAACCATTATATTTTAGTTCTTTCATAATGTCACAACGATAATGTTACATAATTTCTAGTAACATTATTCCTACTCAAAAGTTTAATATTCACTTACGCACGTACTTTACAAAACTCGCACACTCACTCATACGTAGGTAGGTACAATTCGTACGAACTCCATCGTGCTTAGAAACGACTTAGCCTTAACTTTTGTATTATACAAGTATTAAGAACAAAAGCTTTGAATTCGAATACTTTTCCAATTATTTTACTTTGTATCAGCTCGGGTTTTCTTTGTACAGTCGGGGATATCAACATGACGTGCTTAGTGACATTTTCTTCGTCCAATTTGGCTTATTTCAATTATTTTATTTTCCGATTGTTTTTTTTTTGTTTCTATTTGCTGTACTGTGGACGCTTTTTATTAACCGACTTCAAAAAGGAGGAGGTTCTCAATTCGTCGGAACCTTTTTTTTCTTTTTTATTTATGTTCCCCGATTACTCGGAGACGGCTAGACCGATTTCAAACATTATTTTTTTGTTTGAAAGGGTATACTTTCCAGGTGGTCCCATTGTCATCAGGTCAGGATCTGATGATGGGATCCTGGAGAAATCGAAGGAACTCTTCAAGTATTATAGGCACACCTATAGCGATTTGGGTATTTTTTATAGTAAGTCGGGCATTTGCTCTCGGAAAGCATCATTTGGTGAAGTGGAACTGATGATGAAGACCACAGATGGCCACCGGAACTACTCAATAATAAGTATTTCCCGGTTTGCGATTCGATCTGATTTTGATTTTGGTGGAATACCAGGAGAACTCCTCAACAATTTTATTAACGTCCCTGCATCGCGGAAAGCAATATTTTGTAAAAGGCGATGAGCAAGTGGGCATTAGGCTATTGTAACTTATATACATTATAAACAGACACATTAAAAAGCGAGAAATAAAAACTTTTTAACAAAAAAAAAACCGACTTCCAAAAAAACACTACAAAGTGAAAAATAACTTTTATTTCGGAAGTCGGTGGCAAAAAACTTAAATACAAATCCAAAGACACCAACTTCCGAAATAAAAGTTATTTTTCACTTTGTAGTGTTTTTTTGGAAGTCGGTTTTTTAACTTGTACGATTTTTTTAATATAGTTACCGCATATAATTTTATTATAAATTCAACATTAATGTTGTAACAAATATTTTTGTAATATTATAATCTAAAAGAGTCCTTGGAGTTATAGAGGAACAGGGTGTAGGAACTAAAAGTTCACTCATACTCTATAGAAAAGGGAGGATACTCCGACCAGACGGGTGTTGTGTCTGGCGGGCAACTGCCCGATGATTCATGTCGGGCCGTTGTATCTATATACTAGTTGCGCGGTAAACTCTGCTTGCGAGATGCAGGACGTCAGTATGATGCGTTGTTCGTATGTGGCGTTGTAGCTACCGCTTCATTGTCCTTGTCCTTTCTTCTCCATCGGTACTATACAGGGTTATTGGTAAAACATTTACAACCTCTTAAGAGGTCATTGTGCTCATCGTTATGAACTACTTTTACTATGGGACCAAACCTGAAATCGCGAAAAAAAATCAGCTGTTCCCTACATTTTGACGAGTTATACGAACATAAATGTAAGGGAACAGCTGTTTTTTTTTTTTCGCGGCTATAGGCTATAGGCTATGAGTGTACATACCTCTGCTTTAACCTTTGGGGAAACAAAGCGTGATGATATGTTGTAATGAAAATTTTTTATACCTGTCATTGGAACTTGGAAGCTAAAACTCATCACCATGGCTGAAATAAACACTCTAAAGAGAATTTAACAAATAGTAGGTGCCTGAAAAAAGTTAGTTCAAGTTCAGTACCCTTTTTGCGTAACACACTATCAATCTCACGGAAGAGATAAATAAGGTTGGAAAGGCCCTCGCTGCAATTTTGTACTAGGACCAGTGTCGCCGCTTGACTCCCACTATTTTAATTTCTACACATACGCAATACTATGTTTACAAATATTTCGCACACAACCAAATCACACACACATAAATCTCAGGGCAGATATTCGTTCGCCCACTAGCAATGAGCTCCCGTAGGCATAGACACTCAAACACGCATAAATGCAATAAAAATTTTCATACACGCTAGTGCTTGACAAAGCCGATATTCTTTGTCGATAAATTATCTGATGAATTTATGGGGAAAAATGAAACATTAAATAAATATTAAGAAATTATTTTATTTTATTTTGATTAATTACAAATAATCACTGACCTTGGAATAAAACATATTTATTAAGTAATTGGCGCTTGCTATTAATTGCGAACGAATTTAGTACTCGTCTTTGTCGGCATTAGGTTCTTTAGGAAACCTAAAATTTATAATTTATTGCATAATTCAAATTCCTCAATTTAATTTTACTAAATGGTGTAAATAAAAGTTTTAAGAATATAAACGTAAATATTTAAATATAACAAAATAATACACATAATGCATAAACTTAAATAAAAAAAAAATGGTTGCCTGTAAAGTCGGTTTTACGGGCGAAGATTTTACGTGACAACGACCGATCATCCGATCATAGTTGAGTGGGAGAGAGACGCAAGGCATTCGGCGGGCCTCTCTCTCGTTCGGTGACTCATCGTAACGTTACCGCGCGTTACACTTTTTCATAAGTGACTCCCAGTCGCAACCTAATTTAAGACGTTGTCACGTCAAAAATCAGAGATTAGTCCCTTTATAACATTCGGTAGGATTCATTCAATGATTAATATAATATTTAATTTACCTACTCAAAATACGTCTAAATAAAAATATACAATCATTAATTAAATATAAAGTAAACCAAAAATTATCTTTGTCAAACGTAAATATAGTCGAGAATTCTATCGATGATTTTATTTAACCACATGGTTACCTCACTATCGATAAACATGCGCCGTGCATCACAGCCAATCAGAGCAAAGGACGAAACGTCAACGGTTGAAGTGTAGAGGACGCAATGCATGCAGTACATTGTACGCGTACTTGGTCATTGTATTGATTGAGCGAGTACACAGCGAGCAATGTATATTTTTTGTAAATTGTTGCAATAATGTTGTTAATGTTTGGTATTTCATAATGATCAGTATATTTTTATGTTTTTGACACATAATATTGTAATTAAATGTTATTTTGGACTTACCGATGGAAAGATATACCTCCTCGCTTTATACCTGAGGTCTGACTTTTTGTCTTACATGTTATAATTGCACAACACGGCATTATTAAGCAGAGTTCTGTTCTCCGAAGTATTCCGGCGCGCACTGAACGCGGTGAATGTATGAATCGGTCGAGTTATGATTGTCGAATCATAACTGTGGCGCGCTTGCCCCGCCCACATTACCATTCCAACCTTATTTATCTCTTCCGTGATCAATCTCAATCTGAATCATTTTGAAGGATATTGCTAATCCATTGCTTCATATGTTCGAAAAATGTGTCAGCTCAACAACGCATATAACGCAATGAATGTTGTTGAACTGTCACAACGAAACTCATTGCTACTGTTAGTGTGTTAGGCAATTACCCCGCAGGTGTAGATTTTGATAAAGACTAAATCTATTTACATAACATTTAGTTAGCTGACTGTACTCGGCTGTTCCGACCTACTCAACGCTCTTGAAGAGTTAAGAGCTATCGATAAACTTCGCAGACTATTGTTAAGACTTTATTACCTTATTCCTGGCGCTTTGGGATTTATTTCTTCTCTAAAGGTAATATAAGATATATTGCCCTGGCTTTTATTCGTCACAAGTTAAACACTGATCTAATTTACACTTACTTTCCATTCAATCGATAGTAAATTCAATCCTTGTAAAAAAGTCCTTTGTCGTTATCAAATAATCCATACTTCCAAACTAATATTATAAATGCAAAAGTGTGTCTGTCTGTCTGTTACCTCTTCACGCTTAAACCGCTGAACCGATTTAGATGAAATTTGTTATAGAGATAGTTTGAGTCCTGGGAAAGGACATAGGTCAGTTTTTATCCCGATATTCCCACGGGATCGACACTTATGCGGTTGAAATCGCGGGGTGCTGATAGTAGGCACATAAGGTTTTATAAGAGCAGGGGTGGACCAGTAGTCATGGCCCCGACTTACAAGTTAAAGGTTGTAAGTTCGAACCCAGACAGGCACTTTACTTTGTTTAATTTATATCATCACCACTTCTCTCAAAATGGTAAAGGGAAATATCGTGGGGAAACCGGCATGTCCTTCAACAAAAAATTCGAAGAAATGTGACATTCACCAAGCCGCACTGGGCGCGCGTGGTCGATCAAGGCCCACTCCCTCTCACAGAGAGGCCTGTGTCCCAGCAGTGGGAACATTATAGGCTGATTATACGTAAGGTTTTATAAACTTATTCTCTAGGGTGAGCCGATGAACTTGCGAGGACCACAAGAATCCGCTAGGTGCGAGAAGCACAGAACCGGTCTATGTCCAGCAGAGAACGTCTTTCGAATGAAATGATGATGCTGATGAACCACAGACTTTCAATCCACTTGGTATCACAAGTGTCTATAGGTGGCTTTTGGTAGCAGCGGTCACAATCCATCAGACGGCAGCCGCATCGGCTTTGGAAAATACTGCTACGGTCTGCTACATACCCGTAATACCACGTCGATATTCGGATTTCCATAAGCGACTGTGGCTGTCGGTCTTAGAAATCCCTTTGGCAAACTACATTACATACAATGTTATGTTAGCGGCAGTTAGAGCAGTACCCACTTTACATCAGACAGGCCGACGTCAGCTTAAAAAAACACCCTCACATTTCGGTGTCCAGATCTCCATAATGTAATTAGAGAGAATAAAGTAGAGGAATGTAATACTAATATACTAATGTAGAGGAGCCCGTGGCTAAATAATAACGATCGTCGATTGATCAGGTTAAGCTACGCTTGCCGTGGTTGGTCCGTGGATGGGTGACCATCATTACATACCGAGACCCCTCCGTGCCTCAGAAAGCACGTTAAGCTGTTGATCCCGGCTGTTATTAGTGGATCTTTTACAGTCGTTAGGGGTAGTCAGAAGTCCGAAAGTCTGACAACCAGTCTTACCAAGGGGTATCGTATTTCCCAGTAACTGGGTTGTGGAGGTCAGATAGGCAGTCGTTTTATGTAAAATACTGGTATACAGCTGCATCTGGTTAGACTGGAAGCCGACCCCAACATAGTTGGGAAAAGGCTAGGCAGATGGTCAAAAGTGCCTTTAATGTGCCTGTTTGAAATAAATGATTTTACTTTCACTTTGATGATGATGATCTCCATAATGTAACTGTTGCAGTCCTATCTCAGGAATCCCTTTGGGAAGTTATATACTAATGTATGCAGATAATACATAATGTACCTGAATAATCCTTCAGTGATCTCTGGGGAATACACGGCATAATTAGCTTAATTAATCAGACAATAACGCGTGGTGTGGACTTATGACTAAATACTATGCAGATCATTAATGGACCTAGGTATACACTAAAGACGAAGCATGGTTGATTGTGGTTGGTTAGTATTGCTGCATGGATGAGTAACCCGAGGGCCACGAAATGCGACGCTCCAAGCGAATTCGCCTTGCGCTGCAAGCGTCAGCGTCGAGCGTCAAAAACAAATGTATGTCTAATAACTACGAGGCCACGAAGTAGCGCTGCAAGCAGCAGCGAAATTTGCTACGAGCGAATTTGTACGAGCGTTGGATGATCCGACGCGCGTTTTTTATGAGCATCGAAAACAATTGTATGAGAACATACCACAGTGTGCACGAAACAGCCGCTCCACGCGCTCCGATAAAGCGGTCGCTCCGCGCGTCTGCGTCTAAAACAAATTCTTTTGTTTTTGTCGCGTTTT
Source organism: Oligia fasciuncula (assembly GCA_963082905.1). Lineage (NCBI taxonomy): Eukaryota > Metazoa > Arthropoda > Insecta > Lepidoptera > Noctuidae > Oligia > Oligia fasciuncula. Next base: position 4,016,350 of record OY720395.1, on the reverse strand, counting down.
TATTAACTAAAATCCAATATGAATATTGAAGAATTTATCACTGCAATCCAAAATTGACCTGCGTTATGGATGAGTTCACATCCGCAAAATAAGTTTAGGAATGTTGTAAAAAAATTGTGGGAAGAAATTAAAATTATTTTTTAAGATTTATTAACAATATTAATATAAGTATTTTTGACAGCGATATTTTCACGTGTGCTCACTCCTGTACTCACAGAGCATGTTACTGTACTGAACTGATTCATTCCCCCACCGACATTCACGCTACAGGCGAATATTTGAAGTTCGTGGCCTTGCTTTTGACGCTTAGAAATGACGCTTGTAGCGAATTGACGCCTCAAGCGTGGCGTTATTTTCGTGGCCGAGGCATAAGTTCCGGTGCGCCCGAGCGCGTTTTTCCTGCGGCGATTTTTTTTCGCGCACTGAATTTTCAACGCACCTTAGCGGCAAGAGTTGAAAATCCTACAGTGTGTTTTTTGACGCGCAGAGATGCGTTCTGCCGTGTACCGTGTACCTACCTATAATTTAGATACATGCGAGATCTGCATAATTATGACAAAGACTTTAGGTTAATACAGTGTGTGTTTAGTTGGTAAGCCTTTATATAAATAAATGAATAACTAACTGCGTGGTGCTCGAAAACATTTTAAGAGGTCTCAAAATTTCGAATTCTGGGATCTTTTTAAATTTTTGGCCTTTATCTGAGAAGTTAAAAGTGCAATTTTGGACGATCTAACGCGATTTTTGTCTCTACGGTGACTGGACAACAAAGTTTTTGAGTACGAGTGTCCCCACTACATTGTTATAAAGTTAGTTCGAAGAAGGTACGTACTTACTGTATAGGTAGCCTAAACTTAACCTTGAAAACTTAACTTCCGGATTTGTGATCTTAATTCGAATAAATAGCCCAAACAACAAAACAACCAAATTACAACTGATCGCAGACATATTAATCAAAGGAGCGTCATAAACGAAATATGCGTCATGAAATATCGTCGGACGAACAAAAAACCAATGAAGCAGCGGCCAATTTGTTGATTTATTGTCGTTAAAACTCGGAAACATCTGTCGTCAGAAAAAGTTGCGTTACGGCCTGTTAATTGTACCGTACACGGCTGTGGTTAAGTTTCGTTCGAAAGGTTTACTTGGTATTTTATGTGTGGTTATGTTTTTTCTTCGTTGTGAGAGAGTGTTGGTGGAGAGTATACAAGATAGTGCAATATTTATAGAAGCTTTTCTCTGACTAGAGGTATTGGATTTATTTATTTACTAGCTGCGCCCCGCGGTTTCACCCGCGTAAATGCCGATCCCGTGGGAATAACGGGATAAAAAGTAGCTTATATGTTAGTTCAATCAATGTCAGGGTGTCAGCTACCTCTACACAAAATTTTATCAAAATTGGTCCAGGCGTTTGAGCGTGAAGAAGTAACAAACATATAAACACCCCCACACACGCACACTCACAAACTTTCGCCTTTATTATAATATTAGTGTGATTCACAAGGCAACTACAACATGTAATAAACACAGTAAGTATATCAAATTATAGGTTTCGACATGACTATCACCCAAAGCATAGTCGCACAACATGACCAACAACAATAACAATGATAACAAAAACACATTTAATGAATCTGTAGTATTTTTAATGGGCTACGGTCAAAAGTGGACTTGCTTTTTCGAACGATAATCATGAGCTCTGTTTTGGCATTGGTTTGATCAGTATCTTCTGTCTATAAATCTAAATTATTTTTTTATCTTCATTTGTCGTCATTTCACATAAAGAAATGTATGGAATTATCTTAGTGTGAAGGTTGATTTCACGCCAAGGTTGCAATTTTAGAGTTATGTTAGACTCCATAGCTGGAATAGATTCGTTGACAAACATTTAAACGACCACTAGACGACTAAACAATTTCGAAAAGCCAAAAACAGAAGGCAATAGACACAAACAAATGACAACGACAACTCCAAACATTTAAAAACACAGTCTTGACAAAATGCAAAACAATAATAGTCGTGTAACTCACAATGCTAAGATTTTACGCTCAATAAAGCAAGTCAAAAATTCCGTACTTCCAGCCGAGCCGCATATAAAAGTTGCGGAACAGGAAAACTTGACAATAAATCAGGAAAAGGTCGAATATGGCCCCACTAGGGGATCGGTGAAATGTTATATTTTTCTGATTTTGATAGAAAAATGGAAATTTGGGAGTACCTTGCGATGTGCGATGAACGACAGTGTTTTATTCTTACAAGTTTTATTGAAATTTCTTTTGAACCTCTACTGCTAAGTGATCCCCAGTATTCTTTTCTTCGTTGTGTTTGCGTAATTTTTTACATTGTCAATGTTTTCTTTCGTAGCATTGTGATCCGTTTAAAGTTGCAGGCTTCTTAATAATTGCGATGAATCAATAGATATTTTTTCCACATCACTTCAAGAATTCAAGCGCCAAGTCCATAAAAAGTAACCAACACAATTGACTGTTCTTTTTTTTTTGCTTTCTTCATTTTATTATATTTTTTTTGTCTTGTTTTATAAAACTACTCACTAGTACTGTAAGCGTTATTTCTGCACAATTATTGCAATTTTATTGATGTTTAATTTTGTTTTTGCATGCTGTGTCTATCGCATCATATTGTACGCTATGCTTGTATATTGCTTGTATTTTAAGGATAAACAGTGTAACAATTGTAGATAGGCCATTAAATAAATAAATAAAGTTCTAGTTCATCCTTCTGCCTACATACACATTGAAGAGCAAGCATCAAGTACCTTAAACATGAATTCTGTATTTTTTATTGCATCGTCTCTGAAAGGAATTATATGGACTTTTCTTGTCGGTACAGAAAAAATGTTTTAGCACACTTCCGCCCTTTTACGAGTAGATTCATATTTGCATTCTCTTTTTCTTTTAGAATGAACTACAACTTATTCAAAGATACTCACTCTATGTACTCATTTCAATTTGCTTTCGGAAAACCGGTGCCTAAGTCGAAAATATATATTTGAAAACTTGACCTTGGATTTTCAAAACGCTTCTAGAGAATTCAATCAAAATACCATGGGATCCTTGCAAAGCTATATGAACTTCTTTCGATTTTCGCGACGTAACGAGTGATCGTTTTAACTAATAACAGTCAGTAAGATAATAGGTATCAGGCATTTGTCATAACGCGTACAGGTGGTCTGCGGGTGGTTCATACGAGACGTAGAATTTATAGCTCCTACTTTAGGTGCGACATTGTTTGAAGAGAGGTGATATTCGCAGCTGATGTTACAGATGATGTATCTACTTCAATTATCTTAACTGTTAGTATGGTTCGTACTTACTAATGTTTAAAAACTTTAAAAAAGTTAAAAGATCGCTTTTAGCGATAAGACCGCCCATTGTGTCACCCTTTGTATTGTTTCTATTTTTATGTCTGTAATTTATATGGTGTACATAATAAAGAGTATTCTATTCTATACCAATATCGTTCCCACTTTCCAGTGCTGGAACTATTGTTGCCTGTCAGGGAGTCATCATCTATCTATACTTATAATAAATCTGTAGAAGTGAAAATTTAGTACATTGAAAATATCAAAAAAATAAATGGTGTTACTAGACCGATACCGCACCCAAAAATGTGATTAAAAAAAATTTTGTCTGTCTGTCTGTTTCTTCAGGCATCACGCAAAAACTACCGGTTATTACGATGAAACTTGGTATAATTATTCTTTAATATCCTGGGCACCACACTGGGTACTTTTTATCCCGGAAAAGTATCTAAGTATATATATATATATATAATTCAAAGTCCTGAATGACTGACTGATATATCAACGCACAGACTAAACCGCGGGTCCTAGAGACATGAAATTTGGAGGGTGTGTTATTTGTGAAGAGTAGGTATCCACTAAGAAAGGGTTTTTCGAAATTCCACCCCTAAGAGGGTGAATGAGGGGAGGGTGAAATTTCACGCGGACGAAGTCGCGGGCAGAAGCTAGTACACAATATTAAAGTTATTTCGATTGCCATCTCAACTTTTTTTAAGTTAGTGGACTGTTGACTGTGACAGAGCGACAATCGTAAGTATAGTCCGGCCGTCGAGAGAATGCGGTTCTGACAGCTGTCAGTGCTAAAACACGTATTCGTTTGTATAAAACTGACTGATGCCAAGCACGCAGCCGCACTAAGGTTGAAATACAAAAAAAAAAACAATGTTATTTGCGATATCTAATAGATATCGCAAATAACATTGTTTTTTTTTAAAGTAAGTTATTAATAAGTTCCATGAAAAAAATATTAGTATAGATATTATCTATACTAATATTTTTTTCATGTCTGTCAAAAAATATTAGTATAGATATTACTTTAAAAAAAAACAATGTTATTTGCGATATCTAATAGATATCGCAAATAACATTGTTTTTTTTTTAAAGTTATTAAGAAGTTCCATGAAAAAAATATTAGTATAGATATTATCTATACTAATATTTTTTTCATGTCTGTCAAAAAATATTAGTATAGATATTATCTATACTAATATTTTTTTCATGGAACTTATTTTCCAGGCTATCATTATAGGACCAGCAAGAAGTGCCTCAATAGTTATTAAATTAGAAGTATTTCCTTTAATAAGCCTATATTAAAAATATCAGGTCAAGCCATTTATATCATCAGACATTAACTATAATTTATCCAGCGCATTAAATATAATTTTAAATCAATTGGCGAGTTTGAGTTTTATCGATAAATACTGATTTTGCATTCAATGTTCATGTTCCAGTTGAATGCGTCGATAACGTTTTAATCAAAATACTTTAAATTTTAATTAAATTACTGAAGTGACCATGTTTGGGCTGTAATTAGTGAATATGTAGTGAGTGTATAGTCCTTATAAATTTCTTTAATAGATTTTCAACTTTATCGCTAAAGCATAAGGTTCAAAGTTGATTAGGAAAAATTTAATAAAAAAAAATTATAAAATTAAATATTGGTCTTAGGTGTGTGGCTTTCGGTATGCTGTTGACCGAGTTGAGCCAATTTGTTTAATGATTCGAAAGGCATAATATGTTAGGTATCAATGTTGATTTTTTTACTTTTAACGATGATAAAAATTAATACAAAAATATTAACTGCAGTCAAAAAACCAGCCAAGTACGAGTTGGACTCGCACACGAAAGCCACAAGGCAAATACGTTTCTTGTACGGAGACGCCTTTAATTTTTAACTTTATTTTATTTTTATTATTTCTTGTTATAGCGGAAATATTACACAATAAGATCAACTGTCTACCTATTACAGTTCCTGAGAGACAACCTGTTAACAGACAGACGAGTGGACGAACGGACGGACAGCGGAGGCCTTAGTAAAGAAGTCCCGTTGGCAACCTTTGGGTACCGAGCACCAAAGAGCAGTCGAAAAAAAGTATAATGTTAAGTTATACAAAAATGTACAGTAGGCTGTACTTTAGCAGTAACACCTTGACCTTGAGCTGGCTTAACGTAATACAGAGTATCAAAAGAATAGAGGTCCGCTTATACTGGTTTTGTTAACACTGAAGTGCGACTTACTCATCTGCCTAGCCTTTTCCCAACTATGTTGGGGTCGGCTTCCAGTCTAAGCGGATGCAGCTGAATACCAGTATTTTACATGGAGCGACTGCCTATTTGACCTCACATAGTAGCACAATAATTGGTGATACTTTATTCACATGACAAGCTAGCCTATTAGCTAATAAGTAATTTAAATATAACTTAAACTGCTAAGTATAAAATTAAGAAATTGAAAAATAACGTCTTTGTAATTAGCTTCCAAACTGTTATGTTTTTTTTTTGTGGCGTCATGTACCGCAGTTTGTGTAGTCACTTGAATTATGAGACACGACAAAACAAAAGAAAACAGATTTTCTAAACTCATAGGTACTTCAAGTTACAACACTACCAGCATTCGTTAACTCTAAATTTATCGAATCTTTTTTTTTTATCTTTAGATATCGATATTTACTTTGACCCTGTATACCATAATCAGCCTATAATGTTCCCACTGCTGGGACACAGGCCTTCTCTCGGTGAGAGGGAGTGGGCCGTAATCCACCACGCGGGCCCAGGGCGGATTGGCAGATGTCACATGTCTTCGAATTTTTGGTTCTAGGACATGCCGGTTTCCTTACGATGTTTTCCTTCACCGTTTTGAGAGCAGTGGTGATGAAATAATTTACACAAAGTAAAGCGCCTGTCTGGGTTCGAACCTACGACCTACAACTCGTAAGTCGCGGCCGTTACCACTTGGCCACCACTGCTCTACCTGACCCTGTATAGATTTTTACATTTGACATTATTCTCACTGAAATGATCCATCACAATTCATTCTGAATACCTTTCAAATTAATATCCTCGATCCCAGCCCAAAGGTCACAGAGCTAGCCTGAGTAAATACCATCCCAAACCTTATATAAAACGGAGAATATAACGGAGAATATAGAGCCAATTAAATATTTATTTATCTGGAACGTTTATACCTTCGGGGCGTAATGAATAAAAGGTAATATTTTATTCATCGGAACACAGGTCAAGTTCGGAGCGCGTTCAGTTCAGACGATGCAATATTTCAGACGGGACGTTCCATATATATTATTCTATGAGAGTAATTTGTCTGAGAACAATGAAAGATTTTTCGCTTGGAGCCAAGGGCAATGTCGGTAAATAGTTGTAAGTCGGCTCTTGGACTATACTGGTGTATGGCGCAAGGGTACAAATAATTACAATGATGATTGATTAGATGATATCACTTTGTTAAATGGCAAGGTAAGTTTGATAAACTTCCAGGTCATTTATTTAACAAAGTTTTTTTGATAAGACCTGACCTGATAACCTTTTATTGCTGGGGTACGAGGCTTTTGGATACTTTGTACCTATGTGTAAATTTTATGTTTTTTTCTTTTGTAATGTGCGTTTTGTTTGTGCAGAATAAACTACTTTTCTTTCTTTGCTAATACTGCCTTGCTTTTTACCGAATCATTAGGTACATTATAAAAAAGTCTCCCCGTCGAGTCTGTCTGTCTGAACGCGATAAACTCAAAAACTACTAAACGGATTTTCATATGGTTTTCACAAATGAGCGGAGTGATTCATGAGGAAGGTTTAGGTGTAATATAATTCATTAAGTTTTTGTGTAAATTGGCTGAAATATGACGATGATTATTAAAGATGTCGGCGGAAATAATCGTGCAGGCTGGGAGCTTTTCTGCCGTGCCCCGCGTAAACCAGTAGAGTTATATGAAAATCCCGGTAAAAAGCCTGGTAGACCCCCGAGGGATATTTAAAGGGTATAAAAGCTAAGTAATATTATAATTAAAAGCATACTTACCAAATTCATTTCCGTTATTGAAGAAATCTTTGAAAACTGTAAGTAGTTAGTCTGGGAGTACCAACTCCGCAGACTTTTGACATAAGTAAACGTCACCCACTAAAGTGCGAAGCAGTCATGCTAGCGAAGGAGGTGGCGGGACGGCTCAGGGAGAGAGCCTCCCGTCCCAGCCGCCGCGGGAGACGCTCCGGGCGTCGGGAGCCGCGCGACGACTCCCGGCCACCGTAGGCGCGGGCCTGCGGGCGGAGAGTAATGGGTAGCTCACCGTCCGATCAGGACCAGGCCCGTGCCGGACGGCGCGTACGTGTTCCACGCGCGCCTCAAAGAGATGTCAGCATCGAGGATATAAGGGCCATAGGGCCGAAGCCTGCCGGGTCAGCGGGATTGTCCGAAAGGGTTACCGCTGGCCCGGAACATAAAGGGCTAAGGAAGGAACACGGGTGGGTTTTAGTCAGTAAGAGTCTGACACTCCCTTCCGCTCCACCCAGAGCGGGAGGGGTCATGTGATGATTTCCCATCCGCAAAAAAAAAAAAAAAAAACCCACTAAAGTGCGTTCATATTACCCGCTCCGCTCACCGCTCCTCTCATCTCTTACACCACACCACTAGTGAAGAGCTTACACGGTCATGCCTAGATAGCATCGAGGTATCGCTCCTAATCGTCCATTGTGAGCGGATAACGATCGCTTCTCCCGACGCCAGACTGGGCCACGTAGCTGGGCCACAATGGACCATGCCTTTCCCACGTCGAGACCCATCACTCATGTATGCTTTCTAATGATTGTCGGTATGAAATCGCTTCGTCCTTGTTTGTTAAGTTTTTTTTGTTTTAATCACAGTAAGGTATAGTCGTCACGCTTGTGAATTTTGATGGGGTCTCTATTTTTAGTGACGTAAGTCTCGTGATACAATAATACTTTTTGTATTTAGTGTAGTAGTTAAGCAGAAGGTCAATTCTCGTAATTATAAACGTTCAAAATCTAGCTTAAGTTCGCGTACACATGAGCGCGATTTTTTACGCTCGCGCGTCGCGTACGCATCGCTCCCTCATTAGAAAGACATTGGAATTAAATGCTTCTCTTTTGAGGGAGCGATGCGTAAGCGACGCGCGCGCGTAAAAAATCGCGCTCATGTGTACGCGCCCTAACTGAGACGTTGCCTGAGGTAGCTGCGCGGTTGGGGGGGGGTGATAGTTGTCACAAGTGGACGAATCACGGAGCTCTCGCGTCACGTCACCACCACACCCCTCCCGCACCGCGCTGCTACCTCAGTCCAGACAAATCCAAGTGGATTCAATGAATTTGAGAAATAAAGTCCAGTTATATTTTCTTTTTTCTTCCATTAGTGAATAAATTACCAAATTGTAAAAGTCCATGTAAGCATGTAGAAGAGCGGGGCCTTCTAGTACAGGTATTTCTCATACTTAAAAGGAGACCCGTATGTAAGATATATTGTAGAAGTTGTAAAGTTACCGAAATAAAATTTATTATTATTATTATTGCATCTATACCGTACGTGTATACGGTGCTTCTTCCGCACTTACAACACATTATAAGAAGTGCTATATCCCAGCCAAGATCCTCGAAGACATACGACATAACCCCAGAGAGCAGCAGCACCCAGACGAGTTAAACAGTAAAAATGTGAAGGAAACCCAGTGTCGTAAAGAAGCTCGCGTTTTACTCATAAATTTGAAACGTGTGCTAGTGTCCGGTGAAAGGCATTTGTCATGAACGCGGTGTACTGCCTGCAGATACATGTGCCAAACATTCCGTGCACGAGAATATAAAATTCTGCCACTTACATTTTATGTCCCCGTTTTGGCTGCATATGTGTGTCTCATCTACCTTTAAATTTTTCTTATGTTTTGGCGGGCTACCAAGGAAGGAATTACCTTAAGATGGAAGCGCCATGGTAGCAAAATTAAAAATTTCATTAGTTTTTTGCAATTTTCAGGTCAGTGTCGGGTTGTATGTAAAACAAAATCTGACTCGCGATCGTAACAAGTATGTATTTACAGAATTCATCATCCCAACTATGGGGTCGGCTTCCAGTCTAACCGGATGCAGCTGAATACCAGTACTTTACATGGAGCGACTGTCTATCTGATCTCCACAACCCAGTTACTCTGGGTAATACGATACCCCTTGGTAAGACTGGTTGTCAGACTTTCGGGCTTCTGACTACCCGTAACGACTGTCAAAGATCCACGAATGACAGCCGGGGCCAACGGCTTAACGTGCTTCCCGAGGCACGGAGGGGTCACGGTATGTAAAGATGGTCACCCATCCACAGACCAACTGCGGCAAGCGTAGCTTAACCTGATCGTCCTGTGCGGATGTATTTACAGAATTATAACCATTAAAATCATCAATACAACCCTCTAAGTTCATACCATAATCAGCCTATAATGTTCCCACTGCTGGGACACAGGCCTCCTCTCGGTGAGAGGGAGTGGGCCGTACGTAATCCACCACGCGGGCCTAGTGCGGGTTGGCAGATGTCACAGGTCTTCGAATTTTTAGTTCTAGGACATGTTTCAGACTAGGACATGTTTGACAGTTTCCTCACGATGTTTTCCTTCACCAATTTGAGAGCAGTGGTGATGAAATAAGTTACACAAAGTAAAGCGCTTGTCTGGGTTCGAACCTACGACCTACAACTTGTAAGTCGTGGCAGTTACCACTCGGCCACCGCTGCTGCAGAAACACATACTTACTGGTAATTAACTAAATTGTAAGGATAAACAGAAATAAACTATCTCAGGCTGAGGATAAACAGAAAAAAAAGTATAAACAGAAATAAACCACTCAGACTAAGTAAATATTCGGTAATTATAGATTAACCTTAATTAACCTTGGACCTTCTCTCTACACTATTGTGATTAAGATATTGGCTGTATTGTCTTGATTCATTAGAGGAGTTAGCTTTTCTTGTTATTTTGGTAGGGAATCTTGGTGAAATTTTGGTCTTGTGCTTTATTTTTTGTGTAGGTATACCTTTTTAGGGTTCCGTACCAAAATGGTAAAAACGGAACCCTTATGGTGAGACTAAGTCTGTCACCGTCCGATCAGGACCAGGCCCGTGCCGGACGGCGCGTACGTGTTCCACGCGCGCCTCAAAGAGATGTCAGCATCGAGGAGGGACCCCATAGGGCGGAAGCCTGCCGGGTCAGCGGGATTGTCCGAAAGGGTTACCGCTGGCCCGGAACATAAAGGGCTAAGGAAGGAACACGGGTGGGTTTTAGTCAGTAAGAGTCTGACACTCCCTTCCGCTCCACCCAGAGCGGGAGGGGTCATTTGATGATTTCCCATCCGCAAAAAAAAAAAAAAGTCTGTCTGTCTGTCTGTCACAGCTGGATATCTCAAAAACTACTAATGCTATCAACTTGAAATTTGGAATAGTTTTAGATGACGGTTGCCCAACTATTTTGCAATTATGAAAGAAATAAAATTATATGTATATTTTTTGCAACAGGGACTGAAAGGGGGTCTGAAAAATTCGAAGTGGGGCTACTAAGGCTATGTGAGGTATCATATGAAAGAACGCAGTTTGCACATTCTCAAACCTTTTTTTTTTTTTAGGCCTCATAGTTTTCGAATTTTGATGAAAAATGTAAAAAAAAATACCGTTAAGGGGGGGGCGGCCCCTTATCTCTGAAGTTTGCAAAGAGAAAAATCTAAAATTATTCAATGTGATAGAAGTTTATGTAAAGATTACAGGAAAAATAAAACGAAGTCTCTACATAGCACACTTTTTCAGAAACCATCAACAAAAGTTACATTAGTTCCACTATCGGTCAAGAGATGGCGCTGACATGAAATTGCAATATTCTACACCGCAGTGCACAGTGTTAAAATTCTCTGATGAATATAGGCCTCGCCGATGAAAATTTAAAAACATATGATGGTACGGAACCCTCAGTGTGCGAGTCCGACTTGCTCTTGCCCGGTTTTTTTTTGGGATGGAAATTAGCAAATTATTTCTCCCGGTCTGGGCGGAGCAGGAGGGCGTGCCAGACTTTTACTGACTAAAACCCACCCGTGTTCCTTCAGTTGCCTGTGCCAGGGGCCACGGTATCTCTTTCGAACAACCCGCGACCCTGGCAGGCATGTCCTATGTGTTACTCCTCATCTCACTCATCAAAATCCGTTCAGTAGTTTTTGCGTGAAAGTAACAAACATCCATGTATTCAACCTCACAAACTTTCGCGTTTATAATCTTAGTGTGATAGTAGAATAGGATAATATTAGTAGGATACACATAATATACCTAATGAAATTCTGTTTTAAATCGCGCTATCACATTTTTTTTACCCGTTGCTTTCTGTCAAATCGATTAGCTATAACCATTCTTTCATCAGATAGCCTTCAAGTCATTTCAGTTGCGGGTGGTCTTAGTTACTCGGTGAAATTATCAGCATGTTAGTAACATTATAATTTTTTATCTGATAATTGCTTTTAAGTATCATCATCACAAATTAGCATTTAACTCTGTGGAAATTGTAACGTGATCTATTAAAAGATCGCGCGAACCGTTAAAACAGCGCATTGTGTTAGACATGCAACAAATTGTAACTCTCCCACAAAATTAAAAACAAAACACAATCGCCCACAACAACCAGCTACATTATTACCCTCGGCCAACACAATAGCGAGATTGAAACTGAAATTAAATTACTATATAAATTATTGAGCGCTTCACATAAGGCTTGTTTCAGCGTTTGAATTATGTAGTGGTTCGCTTTACATCGCTTTTATGCTGCAGTAACGCGAACCACAATATTGCACCTGTTACTCCAAGAGTATATTTTTATCGGTATTACAACTCCTCAAGGCTTTCGTGGCCTGATTAGCTTTAGGCTGTGTTGTTCAGCGGAGAATGGAGAATTTTCTGGAAGGATATTTTAGTAGGTAAGCGAAAGGAAGCAACAAAATGTTTTATGGAAGCTGCTTGATAAGTGGAAAGAGTATTTTTTCTACCTTTATGGTTGAACATTATAATATGTATTAATGTAGTTATAATTTCAAATAATCGGTCCCTATGTTAGGCCCATGTCCGGCAATGAACTGCTGTAGGCTGATGGTGATGACGAGAGACTCGACCCCTATCGCATAATGTGGCCGGTAGCATACTTTGCGAAATATGATTGTACTAAACTCTAGAGGGGCCCGTGGCTAAATAATAACAGCCCCACAGGTCGATCGATCAGGGTAAACTACGCTTGCCGCGGTTGGTCTGTGGATGGGTGACCATCTTTACATACTCGGAAAGCACGTTAAGCCGTTAGTCCCAGCTGTCATTCGTGGATCTTTGACAGTCGTTACGGGTAGTCGGAAGCCCGAAAGTCTGACAACCAGTCTCATCAAGGGGTATCGTATTACCCAGTAATTGGGTTATGGAGGTCAGATAGGCAGTCGCTCCATGTAAAATACTGGTATTCAGCTGCATCCGGTTAGACTGGAAGCCGACCCCAACATAGTTGGGAAAAGGCTAGGCAGATGATGGATTGTACTAAACTCTACTGCCTACCCTTTCGTGGAATAATGCTTGCGTGATGACTATGTTCAACAAACTTATCTATATAACAAGGAATATTTTCTAAATAATCTTTCTCTTGAAAACGTTATAGCGATTCCTCCAAGTTTTCCAGAAAATTTCAGAAGCCAGGTAAATTATGACGCCTGTGGGGTACCCAACTTAGAAATATACAACAGCTTTTATGGTAGTGCAATTTTAAAAGTTCTCAAACATATTTTACTGTACTTCGTGCTGGACTCAAATATACTAACTACTACTACAACTGTATTATAACTGGCGATATTTAAACAACAGATGATATTTAAATTCAAGATGCACCATTTCACGATATTCTTTTTGACAGCAATATATAAAGGATTGCAGATGCTGCACAAAAAGTGTCTTAAATGTACAGTTGCGCCTATGTTGAAAATCGCAAAAAACGTCAAGTCAACACGTCACATCGAGACGTCAAGTCAAACGTCGTAATGTTGTCAACTCTTAAACGGGGCGGGGTCTTTTCAGCACCTTATCGAAAACAAATTGAAATCTCAAAAGCGAAATAGAGCAAAAACAACAAAAGTCACTACTAAAAGCCACTTAAGTCCAATTCATTTTCCCGCTAATTTACTCCAGCAGTGCATTCCAATTACAAGGCAAGTCCTCGTATGTGAGGCCTCGGTCCTCATTCCTCGCAGAGCTAATCTCAGTGACACCGTAGGGCACGCTGCAGTCTATTTAGGTATTAATACTGCTTCTGAAAGGAACACTTGAATTTTCCGAGGACTTGTATTAAAATGGCCTGGATTTTTTTCTGGAGTTTCTGGCTTTTACAATTTGTACTGCAGCGCTGGTTGCTTGAATTTTACATGATAGTGTTGATTTCGTTGCTATTGTAAATGGAATTGTTTATTAGGTTTGTCTGGGATCTAGATAGAAGAATTTTATCCAGCACACACGTGATTTATTTTCGGAGTTTTGGAGTAGAAGATATAATGTGGTGTCCATGAAACTACAATTTAACTACGTAGCAATGGACACGCAATTTGAGTTCTAAACATCATCATTAATTTGGCTTGATATTGAGTTTCATCTTTCAATTAGAAAGTCTTATTAATAAACGCGCGCCTTCAGAATTCTCAATCTAATTCAATTCCTAAAACGTCCCAAACGATTTATTAAAATGGATATTCTCATTCCAATCTAGTTATTCCATATAGTTTAGAGACTCGTCAACGAAATTATTCCATACTCAAGCCTCCTCATTCGTCCTCAATCAAATCAGCATCCTCCCTTTGCTCATTACTCCAACATCACAACGTGGATCCAACTTACACGAGAACGTCTCAGTTTTCCTGAGCGCCAGTATTTGTGTGAGTATACTCAACTGAGTATATTTGAGTATTTGACTAAATTACGAGCTTTGCCGTCTCGAAGGCTAACTGGAACTAAAGATCTGTAGAGCTCGGCTATTTATGAGATGTCTCCTAGGTAGTTTATCCTCGCACTACGTAAACACGCCAGCTTAATTCGGAATACGGTTTTCTAGGAAATTCTCAGGGGTGGCGGATTATCATTTTGTATGGTTCCGTGGTTGCATGTGTAATGAAGTGAGATAAAAAGAAATAGGGTGCTGCATGTTGAGTTTATTGCGTTGTGGGTGTTTTAACGTGTTTTCTTTTTGTTTTAGGTAAGCGAATATGAAGTGAAAAGGGAGTAGACCTGGATACAAATGACCCACCTAAGAACGGTGTAAGGCGCATAGCATAATCAGCCTATAATGTTCCCACTGCTGGGACACAGGCCTCCTCTCTTTGAGAGGGAGTGTGCATCACCACGCAGGCCCAGTGCGGGTTGGTAGATGTCACATTTTTTCCTCACGATGTTTTCCTTCACCGTTTTGAGAGCAGTGGTGATGGAATAATTTACACAAAGTTAAGCCTGTCTAGGTTCGAACCTGCAACCTACAGCTTGTAAGTCGCGGCCGTGTTGGCGTGGGAGGCGCATAAAATCAGCAGATAATGTGATAAGGTCGTCAACGATGACGATGGAGGAGGTAAGTGCAATGAGCTAAACACATTGACTTATATAATACTTTGGCTAAACACAATTCTACATTATCGATTCCTGCAAACGCGTTTAATTTAGAACATAAGCGGCTGGTAAAGTCGAAAAGTGCGTAGTTATATAGAAACTAGCCAATTCGGTTTAAAAAGTATGTTGGCGATCACATTCTAAAGGTGAAGTTTACGCACACATAGGGTTCATATTACTCACCTTTATAGAATGAGTCCATTTCACAACAATGCAATGGTACAGCACAAAGAGATTAGATTTTGGCTTTTTCGAAATGGAACCTTTTGTTCTCAGAAAATAGGGAAATACAAACAGAAAGTCCTTACTTTTTATTCCTTAAATATTTAATGGCCTGAGAATGGCAACGGAGTAATTTAGAAAATGAATACTTCTTTTCATAACAAGAATACATAATGCAAAGAACTGTTTCTGCTCAAAGCTTATGTTTTAAGAAAATATTAAACATAATATCACGTAGAAGACTTTGTGTTTATCAATAATATGGTAATTCAGAATATTTCCAAGAATTTCAAAATTTTACAATATTTTTCCAAACTTCCTTTATATAAATCTATATCCATACCAGGATAACAACATCCCCCTCCTTGCCTCAGAAAGCACGTTAAGCAGTTGGTCCCGGCTGTCATTCGTGGATCTTTGACAGTCGTTACGGGTAGTCAGAAGCCCGAAAATCTGACAACCAGTATTACCAAGGGGTATCGTATTACCCAGTTACTGAGTTGTGGAGGTCAGATAGCCAGTCGCTCCATGTAAAATAATGGTATTCAGCTACATCCGGTTAGACTGGAAGCCGACCCCAGCATAGTTGAGAACAGGCTAGGCAGATGATGATGACGGTTAACAACAAACTTTAGAAGATTATATTCCTATTGTTGTGTGTAGCTTTCACCCTGACGTCATCTTCTGTCATCAGAAGACAGCCGCCACGTAACCGTAGGATGTAACGCTATTCACCAGCCAGTGCCATTCTAATCCGACCTTTTCGGTGATTCCAGTTACTTCGTAAAAGAATTATAGTCGCACTTTTAATTAGCTTCAGTAAAATGACAGCCTATGTGTTACTTAAATGACTGAGATTGGCGTCTTTTTGTTTTTTCGCGGCCATCAACCAAATCTTGTTTTTCTAGTACAGAATAGTGTAACAAACAAAACTTATTTGACATGCATATCTCTAAACTCAGTCCGAAATGAGTATTAAGAAGTGTCATTTTACTGCAGCTAATTAAAAGTCGGACTATAGACGGAGTCACATGACACATCGGTGCTGCGCTGTCAAATACATTAGCGATAGCTATATTATATTTTCCGCAAAAAAAAACTTAATCTAAAGCCCTTGTACTGAACCCAGATCTAAGAAATAAAGCCTATCCACCATTAATGTTTCCACTTTACACAATTTACCAAAAATCTAGTGTAAATTTTCCGATTCTACGAACTATCGTGGGAGTTGTAATTTGTAAGGAAAAAAATGTAGTTTAGTTGTTGTGGAATGTCTGAAATCAACAAGGGGTGTAAACATTGCAGTGTTCGTGTCTTTAAATAAATTAAATCGAGATTCTGTTGTTTTTTTAATCAAGTAGAGTATATTGCAGTCTTTGTGACTGTCTTACAAATAATCCTGCACGTCACCTCTAGTGCCTTTGACAAACTTTGTATGTTTTTAAGTTGGTATGTCTGTTACACTATCAATCTTTAACGGCTGAACAGATTTAGACGGAATTTGACACACAGGTAGAATCATCATCATCTGCCTAGCCTTTTCCCAACCATATTGGAAAAAGCTCCCAGTCTAACCGGATGCAGCCGAATATCAGTATTTTACAAGAAGCGGCTGCCTATTTGACCTTCACAACTCAGTTCTAGGGTAATACGATACCCCCTGAAGACTGGTTGTCAGACTTTCGAGCTACGTACGACCCGTAACGACTACCAAAGATCCATGAATGACAGCCAGTTCCTACAGCTTAACGTGCTTTCTGAGACACAGAGGGGTCTTAATAGAATAGAATAGAATAGAAATACTCTTTATTATGTACACTAAATAAATTACAGACATAAAAATAGAAACTGTACATAGGGTGATACAATGGGCGGTCTTATCGCTAAAAGCGATCTTTTAAAGACAACCTTTGGATGGATTAAAAAGGGGAAGGACTGACAAATACTGTAGGTAGTCTGTGGTGTACCTATTACATAATACAATAAAACATACATAACGTATATTATACTAATCTAAATAAATATATACATATAATAATAAACATGAAACAGGAGCAAAGAAATTATGATGATGACGTTTAAGGAGAGAGGAAGTGCTTTTTTATCATAATTTTAAAAGTGGACAAAGATTGAGCACGCCTTACCGACACGGGCAAGTCATTCCATAACCGTACTGCTTGAACAGTAAAAGATTTGTCATAGAAACTGGTGGAATGCATCGGCATCTCTAATCTCAGGTATATGTAAAGATGGTCACCCATCCACAGACCAACCGCGGCAAGCGTAAATTAAACTCATCGATCGACCCCTACGGCTGTTATTGCACTCACACAAACAGGTAGAATAAGACCAGTATCAAAATATAGAGTACCTTTTATCCGAGTTCATGTCAAAATTCCCTAGAATGCGAGTGACACCACGGGCAACACCTAGTCTTTAAATAAATGAAATCGTATTCTTTTGTTTTGTTAATCAACCATAGTATTGCAGTGTCTGTGACTGTTGTACAAATAATCTAGCTTGTGACTCGGGTCGTATGAGGAGAATAATTGGCCCTGCATATTGGACAGTGTGTTTTCCCACTAATTAGTTTGTCTACCTTGCTGTCTGTGTAACCTCTGTTTTTGTTGTCACTTGCTTTCATGAATAACTAGCTGCTCCCCGCGGTTTTTCCCGCGTAAATGTCGATCCCGTGGGAATATCGGAATAAAAGTAGCCTATATGTTAATCCAGGGTGTCAGCTACCTCCATACAACATTTTACCAAAATTAGACCAGTCGTTTGAGCGTGAAGAAGTAACAAATATATAAACACACACACACACCCCCACAAACTTTCGCCTTTATAATATTAGTGTGATGGTGAATGGTATTTACTGAACACATAGAATTTAATAAACGCTTGATGTATCGTTATTGTTCAAAATTTTATAGAAAATACTGTGAATTATAGGGGTTACTATTCCAAAATAAGGGTCTCATGAGTGTCAATTTGTGGGTAAAATATTCCGAAATTCGGGTTTCTGTTCCCAAAAATGTTGGGGTCGGCTTCTAGTCTAATCAGAGGCAGCTGAATACCAGTATTTTACATGGAGCAACTGTTCCAGTTACTGGGTACCACTGGAACCCCTTGGTAGGACTGGCCCTTTTGGGTTTCTCACGTAACGACTGTCAAAAATCTACGAATGACATCTGGGATCAACGGCATAAAGTGCTTTCCGAGCCCGGTGTCGATATGTAATGGTCACCCATCTACGAACCGACCGCGGCCAACGTAACTTAACTTTTGATCGACCCAAGCCGCTATCATCATTTAACCACGAAGCCCTCACTTTACCTACCTACTTTGAAATATTTGTGTGACACAATGGAATTTAACGAAAAGCAGCCTTCCAGAACTTTATTTCCTACAAGACATTATTACAGAGACTTCTTTCTCACCCGAATTTCAGGAACGTGCCTGTAAAGATTGACAAAATGTCTTTTTCGACCGATGGATGGAGTTCCCCAAGTCATAGACCAACTTTCAACTTTTATTACTGTAGAGTTCTGGGAGGGTCGACCCCATTTTGATTTTCGCATAAACGATCAGTTTTTGCCCAATTTTTGTTGCAGTACATTTCAGTTTTGGGTGGAACTCCTTTTACGAAAAGGTGAAGTATTTTTTTTCTATGTTTAATCGGTGTTGTATTTTATTTGACCTAGATCATGTACTTAATTCATGGTAACAGGTTTCGCTTGCTACTCTGTACGCGTAGAGATCACTGTGTTTTTGCGTTGATAAATAGGTATTTTCTACTCGACTTGTGAAACGGGAATCCATCCGATATTTAACCTTTTGAACGCCAGAGCATAAACGCACGCGCGTGCCCTCCACGCCAAGCCACAATTTTAAATATTTAAGGTATACAAATAAAAACACACAATAGTAATGATTTAATTGTTTATTTCGTGTTAAAGTGCACCGCATTTTTTGTCGCTCGTAATAATCTATACTATATAATATTATAAAGCTGCAGAGTTTGTTTGTTTGTTTGTTTGTTTGAACGCGCTAATCTCTGGAACTACTGGTCCGATTTGAATGATTATTTTAGTGTTGGGTAGTCCATTTATCGAGGAAGGCTATATTTTTTTTTCTTCAAAATTAGGGATCCGTAATAAAATTGCTATTTTGTAACACAAGGTGTAAAATCGAAAACCTATTTTTGCGTGCGCTGCAAAAACTATTGACAATAGAACAAAATAATGTACTACGGGTTTGTAGAGCCCATTAAGACCTACAAAAAAGTCCGCGAGAACATATGTCTAGCTATCATGGTTTACTCACAATAACCGATTTTGTGTTCAAAATAATTATTAAATCGTCTGAAGAAAAAAAAACTACGTTAAATATGTATCGTAATATTAATCTTTATCGAAATTAAGCATTATGTTATCAAGAGTATTTATGAAGAAGTAAAATACTTTTTGTTTCATCTCAATCGGATATTTCGTTTAAAAGTTATCACGTGTTGGTACCTATTAAGGAGTTATGGGCCATAGAGTTTTTTATCTATACTAATAATAAGGCTGAAGAGTTTGTTTGTTTGAACGCGATAATCTCTTTAACTACCGGTCAGATTTGAATTCTTTTTGCATTTGATAGCCCAATTCTTGAGGAAGGCTATAGGCTATTTAACATCACGCTATGACCCTTAGGAGCCGAGCAAAAAGAAAAAAACTCAGAGTGAACGGTAAGCGAATACGAAGTGTTGCGACGCGACGGGGTGGGGGTACAAGAAATTTCACGCGGACGAAGTCGCGGGCAGAAGCTAGTCAGTAATATGATCCGCAACAACTTTAACACCAAACAGCGGTAAAGCACAAACGGATCGTCATAGTTACCCGTAATCATGGAGTTTGTTACAGCCGTTTTGTTAGTCGTTTTACTACTCAACCGTTCGCTGTAACGCGGAACGTTAACTGTGTACGTAAAACGGAATGAATCGACGGTTAATGGTGTTTAGAGATGCCGCCGGACTAAGTGAAAAATCGTGGTGTTTGAATCACGATTATTCCCGATTGGAGTGACGTTAATGAACTGGAGTTTTGATCTCTTTCAAATATTCTTAAAGTAGGTCTTTGAGGATTATAACAAACTAGCTGCGCCCCGCGGTTTCACCCTCATAAGTTTCGATCCCGTGGGAATATCGGGATAAAAGTAGCCTATATGTTAATCCAGGGTGTCAGCTACCTCCATACAAAATTTTATCAAAATTGGTCCAGCCGTTTGAGCGTGAAGAAGTAACAAACATATAAACACACACACACCCCCACACACACCCCCTCACAAACTTTCGCCGTTATAATATTAGTGTGATTTACAAGCATGCGAGATCCTCATCATCGTTGTTAGCTCCATTAAGTAGATCACTCACCCAGTGAAAGACAAGAGAATCCATTGGATTGCAGGACCGTTGTGGGTCTACCTTAGAAGCCTATTTCGAGCTGTGGGCGTCTTTTGATTTTGATACTATGCTGATATCTGATCTAACATAGTTTTACAATGGCGCCGATTCTGTTTTTCACAAACTAAACTAAATTTAAGTTCAGGCATCTTTTTCTTTCTATTTCATTAAGACAAGGACAGAAGATAAATATTAGTTTAGTCCTGTCAAATTAGTCAACGCCTGGCGTATATTGACGTATTTTTAATAGCCAATTTTTTTAATCTCGTCTAAAGTTGTCTATGGAGTATCTTAATTTGACAGAACTAATCTAATATTTATCTTCTGTCCTTTTCTTAATGAAATAGAAAGAAAAAGATGCATGAACTTAAATTTAGTTTAGTTTGTGAACAACAGAATCGGCGCCAATGCCATTTAATTAAGAAGTACCTATTAAAGAGAAGAGAAGAACCTACCTAGGAGAGAAGTACCTATTTAATACCTGACATTGCACGTTATTTATGAGTCATGTATTATATCTATTGTTGGGAGTAGACTGCATCCTGGGGAAGGAAATAGGATAGTTTTTATCCCGATATTCCCACGGGATCGACACTTATGCGGGTGAAACCGCGGGGCGCTGCTAGTAAATAAATAAAATAAAGTACTTAAGTAAGTACCTCAAAATTTTTAATCATCTTTACATAAAATCAACAATTTCAAAATTATCAGGTACCTATACGATATATTGCAAAATAAAGTCGTGATCGTATCGTGAGTTGTAAAAGCACAAAATACGCCTTCCAGCAATCAAGTAACGTTACGACTGCGTAATAACTGTATAAAATACGCTTACGTTATCGCTAAAAGACTAATTGCATTCTTCACTATATTAAAGACAGTTAAATTTTATTGTCTATGCAACTGACTCGACGCTTAATCTTAGATTAAGTTAACGGTGAATTAAGGAGTGGGTCATGAAATTTTTTAATATGAATCAGATATTTGACAGCGCCAATTCCATAGATATTACATTTCTATGGTCAAATCCATAGTTCCATTACTCCATCCAAATTGTTGATTGATTTTATGAGACACAATGAAATTTCAAAATTAATACATTAAAATTGTAAAAATGGAAAATTGTGATGTGTCGTCCTGCCTGACAGATGTCAGAGACACATTTATCATGACCAGCGTGTCCTGTTGCCTGCACGTAACAGGAACTGATGGACGCTGCTGAACGTGTCAAACTCGTAGCCAAATTCTGGACCAACTATATCTAAATTGCCATCGGCACGTTAAGAAGAAAAACATGGATTGTTTTGCATATATAGCGACTCGCGTACACGAATTGTAATAAAACTACTTTAACTTGTTCTACTATTCTTGATAGAAAACGACCTACATTCGATCTCCCCCTATCACAAAATCTCTGAAATTATAAAGACTATAAACCTTATAAAATGACATAGACATCTGCCAAGAAACGATTTCCTATTTAACACCAGAGTTCTTGCGTTAAAATTTCATGCCAACAAAGTAGAGAACATGAATGAATGTCTTGTTGGTGTAGTGGTCGCAAGCACTGCTAGGAACGAACGCTGCGTAGGAACGGTAAAAATTAAGTAAATGACCGCTACAGGCCGACCGCTTAACTGAGGCGTTGCCTGAGGTAGCAGCGCGGTGCGGGAGGGGTGTGGTGACATGATGCGAGAGCTCAGTGATTCGACAACTATCACTCCTCCCGAACCAGGCAGCTACGTCAGGCAACGTCTCAGCCTATAGTTCAACCGCAACGCGTTGCCAACTTGCTTCATGTTGTGGACTCTGCGATGACTGCTTATCGGAAAAACAAAGTAGGCGAGACAACACGCGTCTAAGGTTTTTCATTCTGACTGTACAAAATTTGCTTAAAAAAAGTATAGTCCGAAACACCACTCAAAAATATTAATAATAATGAAATTCCTGTCTCGGCCGGGATCGGACGAGACTCAGCGGCCAAGTCGCCTACTAAGCCGATTTTTCAATCATCTGATAACTTTATAGAGAAATAAATTTGAAATTTTGACAGTTATTTCATACAAAAACTGTCAAACATCAATTCTATTCCTCAATCTAAGACGATAATTCCCCTTTTTTTTTTTTCAAGAAGTAAGATTTGGGAAATGACAATTTATAATGATTAAGTAACAGTTACTAAACCTCCTATTTCGAGTTGGCGCAAGTTTTGGCGTAAGTTTTCAATTTCATCCTGTATTATGATGAATGAATACTACTTCTAAAAATGTATCCAAATGCATCATAAACACGTCTATTCTTACAAATATAGTTATCCAAACGCATAGAAACGAAAATATGACGTGAAACTAAAACTTCGGATCAAACGATTATGTAAATGTAAGGAAGTTGCTCTCACGAGCGTAGTCTTTCACAGGTACTTCGGACCGTTTGTGGAATGTACAGTCAAGGGCAAAACATATGTAACGCAAAACTCTTGTGATTTTGTGGTGAGTTTTCGAATGCACAAGAGGATGTGTGCGAAGGTGCTATTTGTTGATTACACAGAACAGATAAAAGAAGTGTTGAACACCTCATTGTCAATCAAAGAAAATTTTTTTTCGAATTTTGACGGATCAATCGACGTCGACCAGTCAATATTAATCGCCTCAAAACATATTCGATAATATGTCAAATCGATCATTGATCGATCGATGGCCGATCAATGAAAGCCCGACCTTCGATCGATTTGGACGAACGTTTGAAGTGAATTGCACACCTAGACCAACGTCAATTAAACACACTGGACATCGATTTTGTGACTAAATTTTAAACGGAAGGCCCTGTCTTCTGTGATACAGTATATTTTTTTAACTAGTACAGGATACAGGTGATCTTTTCCAATAAAGTTAAGTACCTACTGTATTGTATTGCATACACTTACTTATCAATAACTGGTGGAATAGAATAGAATAGAATAGAAATACTCTTTATTATGTACACCAAATAAATTACAGACATAAAAATAGAAACTGTACATAGGGTGACACAATGGGCGGTCTTATCGCTAAAAGCGATCTTTTAAAGACAACCTTTGGATGGATTAAAAAGGGGAAGGACAAACAAATACTGTAGGTAGTCTGTGGTGTACCTATTACATAATACATACATAACGTATACTATACTAATCTAAATAAATATATACATATAATAATAAACATGAAACAGGAGCAAAGAAATTATGATGATGACGTTTAAGGAGAGAGGAAGTGCTTTTTGACGTGACAACGTCTTAAATTAGGTTGCGGCTGGGAGTCACTTATGAAAAAGTGTAACGCTCGGTAACGTTACGTTCTTATTTTAAATTAGGTTGCGGCTGGGAGTCACTTATGAAAAAGTGTAACGCTCGGTAACGTTACGTTCTTATTTTCATTTAATTCCTTGTTCCTATTGTGCAATTTAATTATATTCATATCAATAAATATTCTACCGAGAAAAAGACGTTGTCACGTAAAATCTTCGCCCGTAAAACCGACTTTACAGGCAACCATTTTTTTTTATCATAATTTTAAAAGTGGACAAAGATTGAGCACGCCTTACCGACACGGGCAAGTCATTCCATAACCGTACTGCTTGAACAGTAAAAGATTTATCATAGAAACTGGTGGAATGCATCGGCATCTCTAGTCTCAGGTTTTCCGATGACCTCAGATATCTATTATGTGTGTCATGAAGGAACTTGAAACGTTCTTTAAGATAAGTGGGGGTTTTAGGATTAAACAAAATACTGTAGAGCTGAAACAAGATATGAGAATTCCGGCGAAGACGTATGGGAAGCCACTTGAGCTTTGTACGAAATTCTGAAATATGATCATACTTGCGCAGGCCAAATATAAATCTTATGCAAAAGTTTTGAAGTCGCTCAAGTTTATCTAGTTGTGCCTCAGTAACACTGTATTTGTAACACTGTTTGTGGGACAATATTTTTTTTTTTTTATATTATTATTATTATCGATCGACCGTAATCCGGCTTCCATACCATACACTGGAGGGGCCTGATTGCACTAATGGTACCAGAATACATAAAGGTAGATATTTTTGCCCTTGGCTGTACCTCGGACCGTATGTAGTATGGTACCCTTCGATCAATAATAGTACTAGATGCCCGATAAGCGCTTCAAAAACGGCCCGAAAAATACAAGCACGAATACTTTTGTGCTCTTATTTCAAATTAGTATGGTCCAATCATAGCCAATGTTATGACGTCAAAATGCCTCAGTGCGCGTTCAAAAGTTGTGTAAATAACCACCGTAACACCAAGATTTTGGAAGGAATATCTTTTTTTCGGTAAGTTTTTATCATTAAATGTTTTTCATAAAATAGTAACACAATTAAATAGTAAATATAAATCAATTAGCAAAAATATTATGATTGTTTGGCCAATGTTTGCGACAACGCGCCAACTATTCTAACAAACATTGAAGCATTGAAGTGTAATTCCGAGAACTACGTCTAGTTCCAAATTCGAGTAAGTACGAAATTGTCAACAAAATGTTTTTAACCTTATTGCTTAGACGTTAAGTTTCATTTTAGAATAAATATTTTTGTACTTATTATAAAAATGACTTTTTATTTTCAAGTGACATTTTAAATGTCTTCGATGATAGAAGGACTTAAATATTAATCATTTGCAATCGTAATTAAACTTTATGTTAGAGTGTTAAGGTTTATAATAATCTGAAGTTGTTAATATTATTAAACTTTTTTCTATAGTTCGTAGTAAGAAATATAAATGTTTATCTGTGTGCAAACGTGGCCACTTTAGCGACTTATTTTTGTTCCTAATCATTCATCTAGTACTATTATTGATCGAAGATGGTACCAGTTAAAATATTACAGTTACCTGAATGTCGGACTCAGTGTCGGAGAATTAGTCAAATAGACCGGATGAACTTTGTCTGTGTGGGGGCCGGTACTAATGGAGAAATGTGCCCGTTATTTGTAGTGTGTGACATTTGCTCGAAGAAGGAAGTCAGGGTGCTATGTAGGGTGGTAACTAAGATACAATAAACTACGACGACACTGAATACCTGCTTACTTTACATTCGTAGTGAGTTCTCTAACACTCCGTATCTAAATTCAACCTTTCCACACACCCCCACACACCACATCTACATACACACCACACCACACCACACCTCATCACAAAACACATACAACAAAACCAATTACAAAACGCCTAAACCACTGAACCGATCATCCTGAAATTGAATGGATGATCGGTTCAGTGGTTTAGGCGTGAAAAGGTAACAAACAAACTAAACAAACCCCGAAAAAAAGTGCTGTTCCCGAGGACACCAACAATAACGTTAATATGATAATAGATGGCGCCACGTGTCTTTCGAATCATAAATTAAATTAATTAAATTATATGAGAAATCACGGGATCGATATTTATGCGGGTGAATCCGCGGGGCGTAGCTAGTCCTGTTTATAGGCTATCATTACACAAGAGATGAAAATATTTTAGAACAAAACTTTCATTGAGTTTTCAAGTCAAAAACAAAGGCAATAGTCATCCTATGAAATGTAAGAACATCCATATAA
The DNA here is from genome assembly GCA_963082905.1 of Oligia fasciuncula. NCBI lineage: Eukaryota > Metazoa > Arthropoda > Insecta > Lepidoptera > Noctuidae > Oligia > Oligia fasciuncula. The sequence continues at coordinate 3,990,127 of OY720395.1, read as the reverse complement.
AATGTGTCCTTTCGAGTTTTTCACATGAGGAAAATCTCACTAAAAGCAGTAAACGTTTACTATAGTACAATCATTTTCCGCCATTAACAGTTTAATGATGGAAAATTATACCTCAAAGGAATATTAATTACTTACCTGAACGATAAAGTACTTTGCCCACTGTAATACTTTAAGTATGTCTGCTTCATTTCAATAAGGTAAATAAATAGGGACAAAAACTGGTGAATAAGTATAAAAAATTGTCGTTGATAAAAAATATCTTTCGCAAAGGTTATATCCGACCTTTTTTTTTTTGTTGCGCGGTGGAAATCCTCATAGACTTCCTCCACCGTGGGGGTGACAGAGGGGCATGCTGGACTCTTGCCGGCTAAAACCACCACCGTGTTCGACCTCTGCCTATGGCCGGGGGCATTCACCGCTCCCCCGACAGGTCGACCCGCTGGTCCTCAGCGGGTCCCACCTTCCCGTGCGGCCATTCCCACAATGGCCGCACCCACTCTCGAGTGGCGCGCACGGAACACTGCGACCCCAACTCGGACCTGTCTCGTCGGATGACGGACGACCCTAGTCCACCGCCCGCAGGCCGTCTCTCATGAAGGTCGCAGATCGTTTTGCATCCTTTTCGGGCTCCTGGTGCGTCTCCAGCGAGAGGGGAGAGACACTTTTCCCTAAGGGTTCATTAGAAAACCAGCGTCAGACAGCATCTGTCTGGCATAATGCTGAAATGAACCTTTTTGGCGCAGCCGTGAGGCACGCACTATTGTTGTTGAAACATAATTTTTATTTTGTGTTTTACGAACTGTGTCCAAATAAACTATTTTCTTTCTTTCTTTCATTAATGATTTTTCCTTGAAATTATTACTGAAAGGCTTGCCTAATAGAAGCCTTTCAAATCAAGTAGGTACTCATTACTATTATAATAGCATCTACGAAAGCTATCGAGTGCCACTCGTATTCCGAACTCGATCGAGTGAACAAACATTGTATTCGTTGGTTCATAGTACGGAGCTCATGCGTATCAGTCAAACATTGTCCGCCAGTTTGTCACGGAGTTAGTTCCATACCGAGATGAGTCTAGTTGAGTGAATTAATCTTAGTTTAGGTTGCCAACTTGACGGTTCGTGTATTAAAACTGTTTTTATGAGTCTGGGAACTGGAGTTAGAGGGCAAATTGGTCCCTAGCAGTCTGGAGGTGACAAAAAATATTTGTCTGACCGTCAATTGTTTTAGTTAAGTTTATTGTTTTGGGAGATAGGTACAGAAATGAATATTTCTAGGCAAACTGGAAATTATGCTCCTATTTTATTTAAAGTGGTCCAAGCTTCCGACCCTTTTGTTACCTAATGGTACACCTACAACAATATTTAAATTAAGTTTTACAGTACAATTTTCAGAGTATTTGTATAATTTAACTAGAAATAAATTAACTTTTAATTCCAGCCCCTTTTTCTTTTTTTCGAATGGGAAATCCTCAAATGACCCTCCCGCTCTGAATGGAGCGGAAGGGACTGAAGTTTTTCAGTAAGTGTCAGACTCTTACTGAAAAACTTCAGTGTACCAGCCCCTTAAAACTTCAGTGTATTTTTATTTTATTTATTTAAATAAATAAATACTAGCTGCGCCCCGCGGTTTCACCCGCGTAAATGTTTATCCTGTGGGAATGTCGGGATAAATATGTTAATCCAGGATGTCAGCTACCTCCATACAAAATTTTATCAAAATTGGTCCAGCCGTTTGAGCGTGAAGAAGTAACAAACATATTAGCACACACACACATTCACAATCTTTGGCCTTTTTACTATTAGTGTGATACTTTATTGTATCTACAACACAAATTACATAACAAAAAAAATAACCAAACACTGAAAATATACAATGGTCAGCCTTATCGCTTCCTGCGATCTCTTCCAGGCAACCTTGGAATGGACAGTGATTTGCCTAGATAAAAAATGGGGATTTTATTCTCCCATTCAATATTCTTTTTGATTGCAAAGAATATAACACAGTAATATCGCCACCCCTAACTATGTACTTGACATCCAGACGCGTAGCATTTCGAGGACATTCAGAATATTATACTCTTTTCCTATTCATTCTATTGAAAGACTTCAGAAAAGGCTTATTTATACAACAAAACATAGTTAGCAAATATAACTATATTCAGTTATATTAACTATTCAAGTTTTCCTACGTTATTCTCCATCACAAGTCCCACATCTTATTCAGAAACGCGAATTACACTCGGGAGAAGTCTCTGCTGTGAATGGCGTACTTTTTCTATTATTTTATAATTAAATAAACTTCAAGCAGTCGCCTTATTAATATTCAAAAGACATCCCTCATGTATTTGCTTTTTCATTTATGAATGTTTTGTTTAAAATGCGTAGTGTTGAACTGTTGGAGTGTTGGTGTTGATAGAGTACAGGTGAATGAGCTTTTGATTTTAGTAGATACCTAATATTGCAGTCTGACAAACTTGTTTGTTTTTCTGCTTGTTGCGTTTTCATAATGGTATACATTTAGAAAATGTATTTTACATGTTGTGGCTACTAGTTTAGTTTATCATTTAGTTTAAACTAGCTGCGCCACGCGGTTTCACCCGCGTAAATGTCGATCCCGTGGGAATATCGGGATAAAAAGTAGCCTATATGTTAATCCAGGGTGTCAGCTACCTCCATATAAAATGTTATCAAAATTGGTCCAAAGAGACTTTTGACTACTTTGTACGTGTATATTTTATGTATTTTTTTTTGTTAATGTGTGTTTTGTTTGTGCAGAATAAACAAGTTTTCTTTTTTTTCTTTCTCCCTACCTAATTTTTTAAATTTTTGGTTGGTTTGTTGATCAATTGCACCGGTTTATTGTCAACAGTGCAACTGCCATTTGCAGGCGGAACGACAATCGTTTGTTCTGATTTCTTGAAGTCAACATCGGTCAGAGAGATCGATTAATCAAACATTGAAGATTGCTTGTTTTAGAATCAATATAATTTACTTCCATTATTGATGACTTGCGACCCGCGCATGCTTCGCACGGATTTTATGACTTGACAAAACATCGAGGGTTCTTTATTAAATGTAAGTTTTTATACAAACATATAAGCAGAAAAAATTCGGAATAAAGTATCTAAATGATTGTGAAGACCGAATCAAAATCCGTTTCGTAATTTATAAGAACGACGCAGTCACACAACTAGACATTAAAAATATATATGTACCTATAGATAATGTACCAAAGTTACCTATAGTTTATTTTCTGAAAGTCAGACAACCTGTCCTACCAAGGGGTATCGTATTACCCAGTAACTGGGTTGTGGAGGTCAGATAGGCAGTCGTTCCATGTGAAATACTGGTATTCAGCTGCACCCGGTTAGACTGGAAGCCGACCATAACATAGTTGGGAAAAGGCTAAGCAGATGATGATGATGATCAATTCTTTATAATTCAGCCCCAGACCATAGAACAGTGTGGCACTTATCATTTTGACACACAATTTGTGTCCCAAATATCTGGAACTCGAACAAATCCTGTTAGAAAGATTAGTGGCACGGGCACGTTAGTTAGTTAAAATAATGGAGCTCAGTTCAGCTTAGACAAGTTCTACGTACCTGGGTAGTCACTAACGATGGCCTTTGAAACTCATCGGGTAACTAGAATAACACGACTAAGCTTCAAGAGATTTTGGATAAATATAACCACAGAGTGTAAGGGCCTGTGCACACCACGTTTTTTAAACGGGCCGTGGACGCGCGTTTTAGAAACGTGCTTCGACGGCGCGCTTTTATCCTACAGAGCAGTGCCTGCTAGTATCTGACTCGCGTGCGTATCGCGTCTGTATCTTTACAAACGCTCGTCAACAGTGCGTTTAAAAAACGTGGTGTGCACAGGCCCTAAATGTTATATATGGTTTTTGGCCTCTGGGAGCCGTAAAGGCTTTATTAAAATAATTGGTGTGTGAAGACGGCTGGGTCAATCGGTTTAGAAATCAAATTAATGGTGTACTTACTTAGACAGGTATATCTGTACTAATAAGCTTAAGAGCCTATACTACCTCAAATGGCTTAACATGATCCTCCGTTATGTCGAAAATACCTCAGCATTAATTTTCAAATAAATATGGTAAAGTTGAGGATTAATGTTAGATGAAAACACGATTCCATACCTACTTAAAATATTCTCGATGGAAAAAAAAACCAAAGTTACCATTACCTTTATTTTCACCGTAAAAAGCAAATAAGTACCTAAACTATTGGCGCTGCCTTCCGCCCAGCACCGCACTCTGTCTTGCTCTCACACAGTCCACGAGCAGTATTGTGCGGCCGAGATAAAGAGTGAATTTTAGCTGAGGTATTATGGGCTCTTGAGTGTCTGTTTGTTTGAACGCGCTAATCTCTGGAACTACCAGTTGGATTAAAAAATATATTTTTGCATTTGATAACCCAATTCTTGAGAAAGTTTACCTTTGCAACCCTTAGGAGCCGAGTCAAAATTCAGGAAGAACACTAAAAACGAAGTAATTATAGTATTTTTAAGTTATATTAATATTGTTTTGTATGTGTTTTCTAAGGGCCTTGATGCCTGAAATAAATAGATAATAATAATAAACAATAATAATAATAGCGCGGGCTATGGGGCGGGGAAATAAAAAATTTCACGCGGACGAAGTCGCGGGCAGAAGCTAGTGTTTTTATAATGAGTTAAAATTATTAGCAACGTTTTTAGAGAAGGAATTGTGTTTAAGGATTCTGGGCACTATAACTACGAGTATTTTTATGGTCAGAAACTTACAACACAAAAGGGTTTTTCAATACGTTGTTGACCTCAGGGTCGAGAAGTTCAATTGCCATCATAGGCCTGTGATTTTCTATAGATACTCGTACCTACATATTTATCATAGTATAGTTAGGTAAATTCCGGAATCAGAAGAAGAATAAAAAGAATATCTTTAATACCAACCTAAGCTGAAAGATAGAGGCACAAAAGAATTCTTTACTAAAATAAAATAATCAGACATTTTTTCACAGAACAACTCATTTCCATAACGGAAACCTTTGCGCAACAAAATAATCCGGAAAGAAACAAAATAAAATGGAAAAATAAAACTGCTTAAATATTAAAATCAATTAGCTGTGTTCCTCTCATAAACTGTTTTAATTTTCCGTCTAATCCTGTTCGAAGGATTAGGTATTGTGTTTTCAATGGGGATTGGGAGGAATATTTATCTAACTAGTCTTCCTTTGAGTGTGTTAAATAAATAATGGAAGCGCCTGGAGCACGGTTCGGGACTGTGTTACTATTAGTATATATATACAGAGTTATTGGTAAAACATTAACAACTTCTTAAGAGGTCATTGTACTCACCATCATGAACAACTTTTACTATGGGACCAAACCTGAAATGGCGACAAAAAAAATCAGCTGTTCCCTACATTTATGTTCGTATAACTCGTCAAAATGTAGGGAACAGCTGACTTTTTTTCGCGATTTCAGGTTTGGTCCCATAGTAAAAGTGGTTCATAATGATGAGTACAATGACCTCTTAAGAGTTGTTGCCTTGCTCATGTTCGAATCGCGATACCTACCTACTTATTGGCGCTACTTATTATTACTACAAATTGGCGATTTTATCAATAAAATATGGAATCTGTAAAAGACAGAAAGCATCGTAATTGCGTAACACACTTCCAATTACAATCCGAGGGTTCTCAAGGAAATTCCTAATCCAATAGTTCATAGGTTTCGTCTACTCAACATCGTAAATAATGCAATCAACTGTCTGATCTGATCTGAACTGTCAAAATGAAAGGCATTGCAATCGATTGCCACTGTACGTGAGTTACGTGTGTCTCAGAAAGCACGTCTTGCGCCTGATATCTCTCATTCTCTCTCCGGTCGTGACGAATTGCCGTCCCATCGGACTAACGGACATCGGAGTGAGGGAAGAGAGAGTGCCCCTGTGTCTGCGCACACACTTGTGCACTATAATATCTCCTACATCGAAGGCTAGTCTTCGACGTAGGAGATATTTTCGAAATTCGGTCTAGAAGACTATTATTTGTTACTAGCTGCACCCTGTGTTTTCACCCGCATATGTGTCGATCCCTTGGGAATATCGGGATAAAAAGTAGCCTATATGTTAATCCAGGGTGTCAGCTACCTCCACACAAAATTATATCAAAACTGGTCCAGACGTTTGAGCGTGAAGAAGTAACAAACATAATTATAAACACACACTCACAAACTTTCGCCTTTATAATATTAGTGTGATTTACTCCGCCGCGGCTTCCAAAAACCTGATCAAGACTCTGGTCACTAAAACTGCTGTCAAATCTCAGGTGTCCGGCTGTGATTGAGAGAAATGTACCTAAATATAGATCAAAGTTACTGATATTTTGGTTATAAGCCTGTTCAGTGAATATGTAGGTAATCCAATATATAAAAGTGTCCCACTTTTCCTGTCATTCTAATTCCAAGCTTATCAAGGATTACAAGTTCGTGCACCAGGTAATCTTTGTGTGAGCTGTGAACACAACGTCTTCTGGTACGCGGTCGCCACTCCAGAACCTTTCGGAAACATTGGCCATCTGTTCTGCGAGCAACGTGTCCTTTTTCACTGAGTTTGGAAATTCTTCACCACATTATTATTTGAAGAGTGGTGGCCGCCAGATGGCGTCGGCAGTTTACCGCTTAATAACGTCACTAAAACGATATTATACAGGGTTATTGGTAAAACATCAACAACCTCTTAGGAGGTCATTGTACTCATCATTATGAACAATTTTTACTATGGAACCAAAACTGAAATCACAAATAAAAAATCAGCTGTTCCCTACATTTTGACGAACGTTATACGAACTTAAATTAATGTAGGGAACAGCTGATTTTTTTTTCGCTATTTCTGTTTTGGTCCCATAGTAAAAGTTGTTTATAATGACGAGTACAATGACCTCCTAGGAGGTTGATATTGTTTTACCAATAACCCTGTATATGGTGTGTTTTCCTTGAGTGCGTTTTTGCCGTCACTACGGCCGTTATGTAGCGGCCACCGCTCTTTTAGGGAACCGTAGCTTAAATTAAAATAAAGAAAACGAAAGATTTTTTTTTATTGCTGAATGGGCCCGCTCTTGACCTCGATCACGCCTGATGGAAAGCGATGGATGAGGTCTATGATGGAAAAAAATAAATGAAGAAAGTCTATTTATAAAAATCTTATTCCTCACTTAACCGTCCACCACGAAACCGAGTTACCTTTTTCATAAGCAAGGAATGCCAACTATCCGACCACCGATGGTACCTCCCTGTTTATTTAGGCCGATATCTAACGCGCATTTCTTTGTCAGCCTCTTTACCTCACTAAATAAAATATTCGGGATATCTCCACTTCCGAACACCCTTGCCATATTAAAGGCCTTTGGTGGCAAGTTATTGATAAAGCGAACGTAAAAGGGTACGTTATCGGGTATCGATTCACTTATTAATGTAAAGATGTTGGAGTTTTTATTAATATTTTTTCCGTAGGTGTTTTTTTATCGCTTTCCGTAAAACGCTGCCATAGCGGTGTTAATATTGGACGCGGAGAGTGTAAAATAGGCAGTTTCTTGCTTTACCTAAATCATTGGGCCCTGGCACGAAAGCGTCGAGAAACTGTAACGTAAATTCGAACGTTTTTAAAATTGCAAAAAGTCGTTTCGCATATTCACTTAGTTTTTAGACTTTATTATCCTTTTGACCGCCACAGTCATGTATAGATGACAAACCAAAATGTGCCCAGCACGCCACGGTTCGACTACATGACAGACTTTGACGCTGAGGGCATGTTTTTGATTTTTTGACGTGTGGCGGTCAAAACATTATAGGCTGATTATGATAGATATCAATCTATTATAATCAGCCTATAATGTTCCCACTGCTGGGACACAGGCCTCCACTCTTCGAGAGGGAGTGGGCTGTAATCTACCACGCAAGCCCAGTGCGGGTTGGTAGAAGTCACATGTCTTCAATGTGCCGGATTCCTCTCGATGTTTTCCTTCACCGTTTTGAGAGCAGAGGTGATGAAATTATTTACATGAAATCTTTGGGTGATACAAATTGTCTTGACGCAGAAAATTAAACCAAAATGCAATAGACTACTTGTGTTTTCGATTCATAAATCGTTTGGCTTTACGAACTTTTTTCGAACCAAGGTTTTCACAAAAGACGAATGGCTGCATCCATCTAACTTGCTGACACTTGAAGTATAATAGTGACGGATGTGCACTTGTGGAGTCTTAATTCACACAAAAAGCGCAGAATGGCAGTGCAGTCACTTATCTTTTTCTATCACGATAGCATTGGAGCACATAAAGAGTTTGAAATGATACCGAACTTACAAAACAGCGATAAACATTGTGATTTCTTGTATAATTGGAAAATGACTTCTGTGAACTGTCTTTGTTTGATCATGTAAGTAATAACCATTAGCCATTGAACAAGACCAGTACCTATTTACCAGATATGGGTAACTCTTACTTCATAATTATAATGACCATTTTTCTTTTGCCCCCCGACCGCTTTCGACACCTTACCTGCCAAAATATCGATATCATTTACCTTTTCTAGAGCAAACCTTTTATCATCCTATTTTGTGGTCTTCGAGTGTTTTGTCCTTTATCGAGGCCTTGTAGTAGTGATGGCCTTGTAATGGCCTAGTGGCCTTGTGGATATCTATTTCGAAGCAGTATTTCTGTCCAACCGCTTAGAAAGTAATAAAACTAATGACGTAGAAAGAAAAATTGCTTGTACATGAGCAAGATTTCCACAAATCAAGGGCAGAACCGATATTTTGATTACAATTCTCATAATTATTTTGGACTCACCATCTGCCTAGCCTTTTCCCAACTATGTTGGGATCGGCTTCCAGTCTAACCGGATGCAGCTGAATACCAGTATTTTACATGGAGCGACTGCCTATCTGACCTCCACAACCCAGTTACTGGCTAATACAATACCCCTTGGTAAGACTGGTTGTCAGACTTTCGGGCTTCTGACTACCCGTAACGACTGTCAAAGATCCACGAATGACAGCCGGGACCAACGGCCTAACGTGCTTTCCGAGGAACGGAGGGATCTCGGTATGTAAAGATGGTCACCCATCCACAGACCAACCACGGCAAGCGTAACTTAACCTGATCGATCGACCTGTGCGGCTGTTATTATTTAGCCACGGGCCCCTCCTCTCATAATTATTTTGGACTACCTTGTAAGAAATAAAGTAAGAATGATTATTCTACATTTGAAGAATAAATTAATATCCTTCTCCTTGTGTACCAAATATTATAATATGTATACCTATGTATATTATTTTGATTTAGCAAGGAAATGGAAAAATAAACTAGAAAGAAAGAAATAAGTTTATTTGGACACAGTTCGTGAAACACAAAATACAAAATTAACAAAATAAAAATATAACTATGTTACAACAACAATAGTGTGTGCCTCACGGCTGCGCCAAAAAGGTTCATTTCAGCATTATGCCAGACAGATGCTGTCTGACGCTGGTTTTCGAATGAACCTTTAGGGAAGAGTGACGGGGAGTACACACAGTTTCAACAAACCTAATACATACTTTTTATACCTACTTATAAATAAATAAATAAACTAGTAATCAAGAACATATCATTACAAAAAGAAAAAAGAAAAACGAAAACAACAGTCTCATCAAAACCTGTGTCCGTCGCGATCAATCAAAACTACATTATTTTTCTTCTAAAATACACAGCTAGAGATAAAAAAATAAAATATTTACCCAAAGCATCTACGGGGTAAATCAGGAGGGAATTCCTATCAATTTCTTTTGATCAGGATTCCGTTTCGTCATGAAAAAAAGAATGTAATATTCATTGTTATGATTTCGTATTCATGTTACATACAACACATGTCTTGCTGGAGGCTAAAGCTTACAGGTAAGTGATAGAAAGGTTTTCATTCGGAAAATGCCTGCCAGAACCTTCAAAGACTTTTTTGTGTGACTCTAACCTGTTTTCTTTATCCTTAAATCGACCTAAAGCGCGGTCTTTGACGGACTGCATAGAAAAGAAAGAGAAGCTCGATGAAAAAACGCTGGTAATTTATTGTAAAATATGAAGCAATTAATTATTTACAAAAGATCTATTGTTTGAACTAAAAAATTAAAACTTTTTGCTTGTAGAATAATCTGACAAAAAATCAGAATGATTGTAGGTATGTATATTAGTATGGTTTTTATTGTAAAAAGAAAGTTTCTAGAGGTATCTTCATGATTTTTTTCGTCGTATCAAGTTACTTGTATTATGTTTCCAATACACTATACCTAGCATACCTATATCCTGAGGATTATCACGGAAACGAACATTACGGAACCCTTCGTGTGCGAGTCCGACTCGCACTTGGCCAGTTTTATATTTCTCGAAGTGAAGAATTGTCTTGTTTTTGCATATAAACGAAAACATTGCTTTGTTATTTATCTATAATTATCTTTTCGAAATACCGCACTTTATCCTTCGTTAACTATTCATTAGGAACAGTTATTCCGCTAAAGGTAACCATGATTTGTGTCCCAAAAACCTTTGGAGGCTTTAAAGGGTGAATAATAATGAAGGTAACTAACGAATACAATTCATCCTACAATGTGTCTTTCATTATTATTTTCTTTCGTTCGCGTGTTTTCGGTTATCAGAATATCTGAAGTGTTGGCATTTTGATAAACAATGTTATTAATCGCTTTCAGTAATTCTGGGTCGGATTAGTGCGTGATACTGTAAAGGTACTCGTATTTGGTTGTATTTTGTTTTTTTTTGTTATAAAACTACTAGCTGCGCCCCGCGGTTTCACCCGCATTAGTTTCGATCCCGTCGAAATATCGGGATAAAAAGTAGCATGTATGTTAATCCAGGGTGTCAGCTACCTCCATAAAATTTTTCAAAATTGTATTTGTTCAATTTTTCAAAATCGTATTTGTACAATTTTTCAACATTGGATTTGTACAATTTTTCAAAATATTTTTTTTTTCAAAATTGGTCCAGCCGTTTGAGCGTGAAGAAGTAACAAACATATAAACACACCCCCACACTCACAAACTTTCGTCTTTATAATATTAGTGTGATTGTTAACTGCCTTATTGCTCTTGTGGACGCTGCGCTAGTGCTACTGCGGACCATAAGGTCCTTTCTTGGGGTACGATTCCCGGGTCGGGCACAGTGTTATTAGGGTTTTTCATCTAGTGTTTCTCAGTAGCAGTCCGGAGTCTGGATTTGTGCCCGGTTGATGGCAATAGGCTCGCCCCCTATTACATGGGACTTAACATACCTAACTTGCAAAATGTCGGTGCGATGCACTTGCAAGACAAACGTGAACGGCGTGAATAGTATGTATGTGTATATAACCTATTTATGTAATTGTGTAAGTACCTACCTAGTTTTATTAGCTTTTTTAATTTTTATCATTGTTCTTCTCAACCAAAGCACCTGCCATCCAATCTCTTCACCACCCTTGGTTGACTGGTAGAGAATGCCTAAGGCATTAAGTCCGCCTTTGTACCTTTTTTTGTGCGAAAAGTTTAAATAAATAAATAAATAAACGGCAAGAAATAAATTGTTTATTAAAATTCCCGGTAATTTAATTTCTGTTTCCACCTGACACTTTCAAGTCTTAGCAGAAGGTCAGTCAATTTCAAATGAAAGAAACTTGTTGAAAAATTAAAATCCAAATTAAATTACCAAGAACTCTAATCAGGCCAGAATTAAAAATGAAATAAAACCCACAGCAGTCGCATGTCCCATAAATCCACTCGGAGTCTTATCTGGACGAACAAGCCATTGTGGGCCATAAAAGTACCATAACTGTGACGTCATAAAGCATGGGGACTGTTACGTCATAACGTGCCTCATTAACAATAATCCTTATCGCTTTAAGTATACAAGTTTTAATGATACTTTAAAAGGGGCGTGCTGGGTGAATCGGTTTTATACTGTAAACTAAATTGCTTCTTGGGGAAAATAAGATTAAGTATGTCACAGCCTCTCATCGAGAAGAGAACTGTGTCCCAGCAGTGGGAACATTATAGGCTGATTGAGCTTTTAAGCTACATATATGTCGCGTTGTTTATAAATTTAACAACGCGAAAAAATACAGATAGTTTTCCTGAAAAATACAGATAGTTTGTCTGAAAAATACAGATAATTTGCCTGATAAAATACAGATACTTTGCCTGAAAAAAGTGAAGAAGAAAACTTATAGTAATTTAAACCTACTGTATATTATGTCACTATGTATACCTTAGGTATACCTAACATTATGACACTTATACTTTACCTCGAAGCTTTACTCTTGTAGGTAGGTACATCTGAATAACACCAGTTGCTACATAAAATTAGATGATGCCTTAACTAACTACTCGAAAGTTCAGTTTAATTAATTTAAACCTTTGAACCTAACCATAATAATCATTTAACTAAGTCCTATTAAATAATGTCCCACAAATCACTCGGTTTAGTCTACTCATAAATAGGAATCAATTTACATATTATATTACCTTAATCACTAAAGTACCGAAAAAATAACTAAAAAAATGGAGAACCCCATAAAAGTTCATCAAACTACCATTGGAAGTTATTTCAGTGACGTCCATATATCAAAAGGTGAGACTTAATGAAGGTGGACACGCGAAACGTGGTGATTAAAATTAATAAAATTAGTTAGTGGCAGCAGGTGAGCCAAGCCACAGTTCGGTTCATTAATAAAGAGTAGAACAACTGCGAACAATTACCCGAATCGACGGACTCACCGCCACACGATCTGTAACAGTTGGTGGCTGTCGCATCGAAACATGTTGTATAGTGCACCGCCAGTCTCTTTATAAAATATAGTACTCGTTGGCAATCCTAAAGCTGCCTAATTCATTGCTTAAAAAATATTAAAATATAATATTATTTATTTTATCTATTCTGAAAATATCTCACCGTGAAAACTTAAGTGAAATGAGCTGTCAATAGTGTCAATCCCTAACATCAAGTGGAATGAAAGCTCAGTTCAAGCTCTTCACCTAAGTTTTTTTCGGAATAAATCGGCTGCTATATGCTTTTTATTCGCATTGCAAGTGTGCCGCTGGGTATTCGCTTGCGTGTCCTCAGTACGAGCAATCTTCAGGTAAAATAAAGCAGGCTATTTCTAGTAGATACGATGCCAAGGCAGAGGCTGAAGATACCGGGCGGGATCATCTTTTGCCTTTTCAAAGAGCCTAGTTGAAATACTGTATTACTTATGTGCTGTGGCCAAACATTAGCCTGTAAGTAGGACGAGTTTACGTAGGTACTGTTAGAGTACCGGCGGTGGACGATACCTGAAATTCCCGTGGTAAGGGACTGGAATTTCGTAAGGGCAGTTTTTGTATTAAGGAGACTTTTTGAAATTTGAAATATTTACGACGTGTAGAGGTGTCTTCTTCATAATTAATGGTTGTGGCTTTTTTGCGTATTGATGAAGTAACTTTGCTGCTTTGTCCAGCTTGTTTTTGTGATTAATCTTATAAAATTGGGGTCGGATTAGCGCACATACATCATCATAGGAGCAGTGGTGACCCAGTGCCAACGGCCGCGACTTACGAGTTGTAGGTCGTTGGATCGAACCCAGACAGGCGCTTGAAACATCGTGAGGAAACCGGCATGTCTAAGAATTTAAAAAATCGAAGACATATGACATCTACCAACCCGCACTGGGCCCGCATGGTGGAATACGGCACACTTCCTTTCACAGAGAGGAGGCCTGTGTCCCAGCAGGGGAAATATTATAGGTATAAAAAGAAACTAACTGCTTTCCTGAAAAAAGCAACGACCCCGTTAAGGTTTAACTTAATTAATTTCTAAAACACGCGCGGTTTCTGCTCAAGATTAGCAAAGAACATTAATTAAAAAAACCAATACCTATTTAAGTACAATATACTTTTCATAATTCAACATTAAATCCTAGCAAAATCCATTCCCGGAAAATGACCAGCGGGGCAATTGCGTAACACATTGTCAATCGGAATCGGTTTCATTTTGACAGTTCAACAACATTCATTGCGTTATTTACGTGTTGAGCAGACAATTTTTTCGAACTTATGAAGCAATGGATTAGCAATTTGCTTTAAAATTATTCAGATTCCGACTGATAGTGTGTTACGCAATTAGGGTGCTGGTATACAATTTTTGGATTATGTGTGTGTACAGAACCTCAGATTATGTAGATTATATTGTACGTTTCATTTCAATTAGATTTTCATACACGACAATAGGGAGGGAGGGCCGCATTGTCACGGTGAAAGCCCGGAATTCTCCGGTATCAGACTAATAATTATTTCTATTGTCTTATTTGGCCCGGCTTCCCCACGGGACAATTAATGGTGAGCTATCAGAATTGTTGGCGTTGCGTGGAATGTTGGCGCTGACCGGAGCTGACTATTCTAAGTTCTAGTAATAGGTATGGCTTAGTTTTTAGGTGCTAACACGGGTAAAGATAATGTTTAATTTCGAATGTACTTTCTTAGTTAGTCGTATTTTAAGAATAACTTACATAGACATGCCATAGATCCGGGCCAGCAGCGGGATTGTCCGAAAGGGTTACCGCTGCCCCGGAACATAAAGGGCTAAGGAAGGAACACGGGTGGGTTATAGTCAGTAAGAGTCTGGCACTCCCTTCCGCTCCACCCAGAGCGGGACGGGTCATTTGATGATTTCCGGGCAAAAAAAAAAAAAAAACAAAAGACGTGCTATAGAAAAGTCGTGTGTCAGAACCCAGGCAGGCGCTTTGCTTTGTGTATATTATTTCATCACCACTGCTCTCAAAACGGTAAAGGAAAACATCGTGAGGAAACCGGCATGTCCTGAAATCTACCTACCCGCACTGGGCCCGCGCGTGGTAGCCCACTCCCTCTCTAAGAGAGGAGGCCTGTGTCCCAGCAGTGGGAACATTATAGGCTCATTATGCTACAGAAAATCGCCGGTTATGACTATCACCCAGTGTGTGAGCAAGCGTGTAGATCAAAACTCGTTCGTTCTTATAAATGAGAGAGTTAAGTCATCTGCCTAGCCTTTTCCCAACTATGTCGGCTACCAGTCTAACCGGATGCAGCTTAATACCAGTATTTTACTTGGAGCGACTGCCTATCTGACCTCCGCAACCCAGTTACTGGGTAATACGATACCCCTTGGTAAGACTGGTTGTCAGACTTTCGGGCTTCTGACTACCCGTAACGACTGTCAAAGATTCACGAATGACAGCCGGGACCAACGGCTTAACGTGCTTACCGAGGCACGGAGGGGTCTCGGTATGCAAAGATGGTCACTCATCCACAGACCAACCGCGGCAAGCGTAGCTTAACCTGATCAATCGACCTGTGCGGCTGTTATTATTTAGCCATGGGCCCCTCTGAGACTTATGTACCAACCAATAAACAAGACCTTTATCCCAGGCAGATAATAAATTAATACCTAAATTAATTATGAATACTTCAGATACCCGTGACTTAATATTAAGTCTCCAGCGTAAAGTCTAATGACAATCTTCGCTTTGGAACGACAAAAGAAATTATTTTAATATAAACAACAACGCCGCCCCTGAATAAGAGTTATTTCAATATTTTCGCCAACTTTGACGAAGCAAAGGGAATTCCTAAATGCAGCGAAATAATTAGTTGCGAAGCTTGCGCGTAGTCCAGGGACATCGGAGCTGAAAGTGTGGGCAACAATCACACTAATATTATAAAGGCGAAAGTTTGTGAGTGTGTCTCCACGCTCAAACGGCTGGACCAATTTTGATAAAATTTTGTATGGAGGTAGCTGACACCCTTTTTTTTTTTTTTTTTTACGTGGAGAAATACTCATGCATTCTGCACTACCACGGGGAGATAGTGCAGTTATGTGGGACTCTAACCCACTAAAACTCCACGGTGTCCTCCTCTGCCGCTTATGGCGGGAACACGGGCACGCGTTAGCACTCATCCGTGAACCCGCCGCGGCTGTCCGTCACCGGACCCTCCTCCGGGGAGTACTCCCCATCACCGGCGCACCAGAACACATAGCACGCCGTGACCACCCCAGGGACCAAACCAGCACATGGGCGCCAGATGACCCCGTCTCTGCCACCCTTGGTCCCCCTACGACGGGTCAGGTCATTGGCCCCGCCGCCTGCCAATTTTCGGCCGCAGAGGATAGGGAGAGTGGCCAACGTCATACCAACACTCCTCTTCCCCTGCGGCCCCACCGCGTCCGCCATCGGACGGTGGCGACCCCGTCAAGGCCGCGGAAGCTAGGGAGAGCGGCGCACCGTAATACCGGCACTCCTCTCCCGCCGCGGCCTCCAACCCTCAGCCGCGATGCCTCCGATACGACATCGCGGCCCGCCTCAGTTGCGATGTCGCCCAAGCGGCACCGCAACCTACATGTTGGCCGCTACGTCGTCGGCTTGTCGGCAAAAGCCCTGACGAGCGGCCCCTCCTCGGGTTCCTCTTCGCTTCACCGTGGGTGTCCAAGCCACGGCTACTGAGCCCCCCCGCCTCGACAATGTGGGAACCCACCGGGGGGGGTAGCTGACACCCTGGATTAACATATAGGCTACTTTTTATCTCGATATTCCCACGGGATCGACATCGCGACGGGATCAACGCGGGTGAAACCTCGTACTGAGTAATGACAAAGCGCCCCCGCCCCTCCACCCCACCCCTCACATACCTAAGGCGCGGCCAACTAGTTCCGCGCGGACATAGTTCGGTACTTCCGCGCTCAGTAGATACCAACTTAGCTAACAATTGCTCATCACACTTTACACCCGTGTGTCTCTTATAAGGGATGCATTAATAATGCAGTGACGCGACGCGAGACGGGGGACGGTAGCCGTGGCGGATGGTAGCATGGTAGGATGGTAGGATGGTAGGATGGTGGCCGCGCCAATCACATTAAAATAACCCCACTACGGCTTATCTCGCACCTCATTGTCGCTGGCTATAGATTTCTTTATATTTTCGTGTAGTCTGGGTGGTTTTATGATGAAGTGGATTGTTACCAACATAGACAAGACTGAAATATGTAACTTGAAGGTATTAAAAAAGCGGCCAAGTGCGAGTCGGACTCGCATACGAAGGGTTCCGTACCACCGTACAATTTTTAACACTACATTTTTTTTTTAAGAAAAAAAAAAAGAAAAAGAAAGAAAGAAATGCTTCTGGTATAAGTACTTAGCCTTTTTTTAAGTAACCTTTTTATTTTTAACTTTATTTTTTAAATTATTAACAAATAATGAATAGTAAGTATACAACGTGTAACGTCAAATGCGCAAAACCTCTTAAGAGGTCATTGTACACTCATCATTATGAACAACTTTTACTATGGGACCAAACTTGAAATCGCAAAAAAAACAGCTGTTTAAACATTGATGTATATGTTTAAAGTACATTTCGACGAGTTATGCGAGCATAAATGTAGGGAACAACTGATTTTTGTCGCGATTACAGCTTGGGTCCCATAGTAAAAGTTGTTCATAATGATGAGTACAATGACCCCTTAGGAGGTTTCGCGCATTTAACGTTACACCTTGTATAATAATAATATCGTTTAAAGTAATAAACAGGTAAGATTATAACACACTCTATATACATTTCATTCAAGGGCTACGGTTTTAAATTACGGTTCAAAAGATACAGCCGTGTAACAGACAGACGGATAGACGGATGGACGGACGGGTGGACAGCGGTGCCTTAGAAATAGGGTCCTGTTGGCACCCTTCGAGTACAAGGCCCTAAAAATGCTCTATTATATGATTTACCTATTTCTGTAACAATCGTAATAACTTCGTAACTAATCCTAAATCCTGTAATTGCTGAAATAGCCGTCCTTCCTTTCCACCTAATGACAAAATTTCATTAACTACGAAATTTAAGCAATCCACGTTCCGACTTGGATCAGTTCAATTTCGTAATTAATAAAGCCAACACACGAGTAAGAACAACAAAGGTACCGCCACACAATACCATTCAACAATAAAATCACCCATAAGGATTGACAATGAAAATCATGACAAACAATCCCGAAATTCTCAGAACAGGAAGGAGGACAAGGAAACTAACGAAATCACGGAGCAATGGCCACACGCAGGCTACCATTGGTATTCGTCTCGTGATCTCGTCTCGTGCCTCGTGAGTCGCACTACGAGTGCACGAGGCCTCCAAAGCCTTTGACATCGCCGTAACTGTCACGATGGATGATGACGTGAATTTTAAACAGAAACCCGTGGCAGGCCGTCCTGATAATCAGTGGTGCATTATAGATAAGCCGCGTTTTAAGGAAAGATTAGGTAGGAGCATGTGTGTACGGCGTTGATGAGAGATTAGCGTAAAAACCTTGTTTGAAGCCAAGAAGTACAATCTGTAATAATTCAACTATCCAACGAATTTAGCTCCGATACGAATTACTTTGATTTTTGTGGATTAAAGTTCCCTTTAATCCACAAAAAATAAAGTAATTCGTATCCAACTCAAGGCGATATTAAAGAGGTAGACTTTTAATCGTAACAACGTGTGCAAATCTGCGCCGGACATTAAATAAATTATATTTACATAATTTGAAAACCTTAAAGTCTATACAAGTATATAAAACGGAGGGGAAATAATCAAAGGGCATCAAAAAATTCGTCTGCATCGCTGTCTATAGGAAAAGTGCCCAAAAGGCTGGCAGCATTGCCAGGTTGTATGACAATGCGGATTCCTTGGCCATTAAATAGCCCAGCCCTCTGGTCACGTGAAGTGTCGACCAACCGCTTGGCGATGTCTCGAAAAACTAAGTGGGCACTCAGACCCACTAATTATACGTTATAAAATAAAAGGAGAAAATAAAACATGTAGTGTTAAAACCAGGTTTTGTGAAGCATCTTCGAAAACATGACTGATAATAGTCAAGTCTTAGAAGGGCAAGCAAAACAGAGCTTCAGAATCAGTAAAAAAAAAAATATTCGTAGATTGAGTGGTTGATTGGTGAGATTGATTGGTTGGTTGCGTTTGATTAGTAGTTTTAGGGTCAGGGAAGTCCGCAAAAATTGATATTTCAATGAAATAGTCGTAGGATAGCGGTTATATTATGTAAGCACTAAGAGGGTTGTATTGATAATTTTAATGACTATAATTCTGTAAATGCATACTTGTTATGGTTGCGAATCATATTTTGTTCAACATACAACTTGTCACTGACCTGCAAATTGCAAAACACCTGCAGCGGTGCTATTCTGTAAAAATCTCAACGTGAAAACTTAGGTGAAGTGAGCGTGGAGTGAGCTGTCAATAGTGTCAATTCCTAGCAAAAACAAACTCACTTCACCTAAGTTTTCACGATGAGATTTTTACAGAATCGACCGGCTGAACAAGGCCTCGGAGTCGAAGTAGTTCAGAATTTATTTCATATGACGTTTAGTAAGGTACTAAGCATCTTATGGAAGAAATTCCGACCTACATCGAATCCTCAACAAACAGCTACCTGAATTTCGCGGGCTTCCCTGACGCTTCCCGTTGGAGCAGACCTAATTACAATACTCATTAAATTACGAATCATCTTCACACTCATAACGAATTTAAGTCACAGGAGGATATTAAGTATTCTTTTATCGTTCATTCCCGATTTGAAACTCGATTAGCCCCGATAAATTCGACAAAGGGACTTACCAGATCAAAGGAGATCCTAATTCTGATAAAGGTCTTGTCGTTTGATTGGGGCTCGATTTGTCACTGAATTTGTAAGTTTATGTCTGATTGTAATTTCTGAAAGTGTCAATGATATTTCTGGTGATATCATTGCCATTGGTAAATAAGAAATGAGAATTTTTAGAAGGGTCCATTTTCACTGTCATAGCAACAAATCTACTTGACGTTTCATCACCAATATGTTTTCCAAGACTAGTGTTACTGTATTATCACTTAGTCATATCGTTATGTTAAGGTGAATCGCAGCTGACCCTGCCATCATCATCATCATCTGCCTAGCCTTTTCCCAACTATGTTGGGGTCGACTTCCAGTCTAACGGGATGCAGCTGAATACCAGTATTTTACATGGAGCGACTGCCTATCTGACCTCCACAAACCAGTTACTGGGTAGGTAATACGATACCCCTTGGTAAGACTGGTTGTCAGACTTTCGGGCTTCTGACTACCCGTAACGACTGTCAAAGATCCACGAATGACAGCCGAGACCAACGGCTTAACGTGCTTTCCGAGGCACGGAGGGGTCACGGTATGTAAAGATGGTCACCCATCTGCAGACCAACCGCGGCAAGCGTAGCTTAACCTGATCGATCGACCTGTGCGGCTGTTATTATTTAGCCACGAGACCCTGCCAAATTTCAGAAAATAAATAGAATATTTCATATGAAAATTCTTAGGTGGCACAAATTGCGCAAAGACGATTGATATGAAACTGATGATTATTATTCGGCAATTTTATTATTCCTACAGTCGCAAATCGCATTTTGGTCAACATACGACCGACGTAAAACAAAGCTGCAATTTGCAAAAACCCAAACAAAATTTAATTATGGTGGGCTCACCTTAATTGGTCAAATTGTCTTTCAATATGTTCGTATAACTCGTCAAAATTCCCTACATTTTGACGAGTTATACGAAAATAAATGTAAGGAACAGCTGATTTTTCTTCGCGTTATCAGGTTTCGTCCCATAGTAAAAGTTGTTCATAATGACGAGTACAATGACCTCTTAAGAGGTTGTTAATGTTTTACCAATAACCCTGTATAAACTTTAAAAGTTCTCGGTAAAGCAGGATTAGAACTCTTCACTATTTGATTCAGTAAGTAGAATAGGCTATTTGACAATGTAAAAAATAAGGTCATAATTATTGACACTCGTATAGATTATCGCTTTTAAAATCGATTTGCATTAATTTTACTACAAAACAATGTATTATTTATTAAAAAAGTCCCGAAAAAACTTCATTTCTTTCATCGAATTCTTTCATTCATTCATCGAAAACGGTCTGGATTGGCTGAACTTATGATGACGTCATGATATAGTCAATTTCTGTCTATCGTTGACAGAACAGATGACTTTTGTCTAGTATCTCGACCGCTTCAACGTTTGTTTACGTGTATTTTGACGTCACGACGCCATATTGTTAAAGATAGCGTTTTGGCGGCTTATTTAAACAGTACATTTTTATTTACTATTTTCTAAAAGAAATACATTATGCAATTTGAAGTAATAGGTTTTTGTGGGCTCGTTAGACACCATTAAATAATCTGAGATGTTTATCAGAAACCAGTCAAATAGCCTATTATTATCATAGTCCAGGAGCAGAGAAAGCTTTAGCCATATTGTCATACCCATTATATAAGCGAAAAATAAAGTGTTTTTGTTTCCACTGTAATCATTAATTCGCCCAGCAGTACATCCTTACGACAGGCGTAAAAATAAGTACCGCATTAACAAAACATTAAAAAATAATCCATTTGTGAAAAGTGGGTCAGATGTTGTGAAGCTACAAGAAAGGTATGTCGAGACAGCAGGTAAAGCCCCCATTAATCCATGGGATTTGCTGTGTCTTACAGACGTCGAGATTCTTCCAAGAAAAATATTATGCTCGACATTAAAAAGTGCTGTTCGTAATTTGGGCTCGGTGTTATGGTACTATGAAAAATTGAAAATTAATGAACATAGAGACGTGATACAGAGGTATCTGATCTATAATTACGACTTTGATTCGCAAAGGATTTGTAAGGCTTCCTAACTACCGCTTAGCTCATTATACAGGGTTATTGATAAAACATTAACAACCTCTTAAGAGGTCATTGTACTCATCATTATGAACAACTTTTACTATGGGACCAACCTGAAATCCTGAAAAAAAAATCAACTGTTCCCTACATAAAATTTATGTTTGTCTAACTCGTCAAAATATAGGGAGCAGCTGATTTTTTTTTCGCCATTTCAGGTTTGGTCCCATAGTAAAAGTTGTTCATAATGATGTATGCAATGACCTCTTAAGAGGTTGTTAATGTTTACCAAACCCTGTATAATTTGCGCCATTTTATTTCCCAAAATTTATCAGTAAAAATTTGATCATTAACATAATCAGCCTATAATGTTCCTACTGTTGGAACACAGGCCTCTCGGTGAGTGGGAGTGGGCCGTAATCTACGACGCGGGCTCAGTGCTGGTTAGTAGATGTCACGTTATGGCATGTCTTCGATTGTTTGGTTCTAGGACATGCCGATTTCTTCACGATGTTTTGCTTCACCGTTTTGAGAGCAGTGATGATGAAATAATTTACTCTGAATAAAGCGCTTGTCTGAGTTCGAACCTACGACCTACACGTTAGTCGATGTTGCTACCACTGAGCCACCACTGCTCCCTATTATTGATCATTCATTTTCCTGAAAATGTATCTTCCAAAAATCCTAGTGCTAAGCAGAAAGTAGGTATATTTATAGAAAGTACAATTTATCAAGAAAGTTTCTCTTCGTACAGTCATACAATATAATTATCCACAGTTTTAATCTCTTTATTATGCCCATTACATTTAAGCTAATAATTTTGCCTAAAACTTTATGAATTAGATTAGCACTAGAATTAGCTCTTCATAACACCTACGAGTTTCATAATTAGATTCAAAGTAACTTTGAAAAGGGTTTTACGCATAACTTTTGAAGCTTCGGAATATAGTGTACGTGGCGCTCTCTCTCGGATAGATTAGAAAGTAGGGAGTTCCCTCAGGAACAAGGGAGCGAGGGAGGATAGGAGGGTTTTAGTTCCGGCGTTTGAACATAGATGGCGTTAGGATAAAAATCAGTGTTACGTCTACGAACGTGGAAAATAGTGATTATTAATAATTGAAACCTACTTTAAACAGAAATCAAGGGGGTAGTAAGGCATCTATCGACATAAATGTACTAGTAAAGTAACTTAATTACCAAATTTTATTTATGTCTCTGTAGCCCTTTCTTGCAGTATCTTCGAATTGCCACTAGGTAGAGGTAACACGTCTTTGCAGGAAAAAAAAATAAAGCAGACAGGCGCAACGCGACTGTTGTGGAATAATTTCTATGAAAACTTCATAAGAATTGTTCTAAAATCGTGTCGCACTGTCGCGTTCTGACCTATAATGTTCCCACTGCTGGTGGACAGGCCTCCTCTCGGTGAGCAGCGAGTAATTTTTTGCTTAGCCTATACTGTCCCACTGCTGGGCAAAGGCCTCCCCCAAGTCCTTCCAGGAACTCTTTGCCCGCGCCACACCGAACCAGCTCTCGCGGTCGCAGGTCATCTCGCCACCGCTTTCTGGGGGCGCCGTCCATCTTCAGGCACTTCTAAAAAATAATCAACTTTAATCTAAAAATATTTTCGTCCCAAAACAGGATCTAGTTACTTTTAGAACAGCCGTTTCTCTTATTTCATTTGCCATCACAGATCATGACTCGACACCTAAAGGGTGAATCTGAGTGCAATCTCGTCATCTTGTGAGACAGAAAGACAGACTGACTTGTTTATTAAATGTGTGCACGATATTGTTGACATCGCTTTTATTAATCCGCCATTTTGTTTGACTGTTGCAATGTTTGTGTACCTATCTACCTATGTATTTGTAGGCTGAAATCATACTAAACACAGACATAACTAGCAATACGTAGGTGTGTCTGTATCGATGTATGTCTGTATTATAGCATGATTTTATATTGTATAATGAAAACTTTTTAACTGAAAAGCAAAAAATAATAGGTAGGTACTTAAGCCTTTTTTATTTAACCTTGATAACTAAGTTCTTAAACTAATGTAAGTATACCTAAGTAATTTTGAGTCGGCGCCAAACAATCAATGAACACAGATCACTAAATTACCTTAAATTTAAAGAAAAAATAATTAGTAATTAATTTGTTTGTTTGCCGCCGACTCAAAATTACTTGATGACCCCATTGTCATCAAGTAATTTTTGAGTCGGCGGCAAACAGCTTTAAACAAAAATAAACATTGCTCCATATTCTAAGGGCGTGTTAATTTCATCTCCTAACCTAACCTGCGTAAAAAAATGCAATAAAAAGTTCACACACGTGCCGAACCCACGTTGTTCCCTTGTTAAATGTGTTCGGGAGTTGTCGGCGATTGTCGGATTCCACATGGCGTTCGCTTTATTTTGTGTTCTGTCATTATGCGGTTACACAAAACAAAAAATGCAAACTGTTTCAAAAAGTTGGGAGTATGTTGAAAAGTTGAATGAAACCGGTCAAGTGCGAGTCGGACTCGCGCACCGAGGGTTCCGTACTTTGTGTGTATGTAGTTTATCACGGGTTTTTTTTAATGTACCTACTTACCTACACGGTTTTCGGATTTCTTCCTTTACTTGTGCTAAGTACATGATCTTGCTTCTTGCCAAATTTCATGATTCTAGGTCAATGGGGAGTACCTTATAAATTTTGATTTTCTTTGAGAGTGTTGAAATATACGTTTTTTGCGGCATAAACGGCCGTATCTTTTTTTTACCTTAAGTGTTTGATTTTCAGCTTCAAGGGACTGTAGAGCTGAGTATATGGTTTTAATTTCAGCTCGATACCTCCACGCGTTCCCGAGATAAACGGTCTTGAGAGACAGACGGACGGACAGACAACAAAGTGATCCTATAACGGTTCCGTTTTTTCCTTTTGACGTACGGAACCCTAAAAATTGTGTTAGCAACCCATTTTTTTCTGGCCCTGTTATACAGGGTACTTACGCGGTCAAAATGTATGGAACAGCCATTTTTTTTTATAACCGACGTAAGATGTCTACTCTAAAGGTGCTTAGAATAAATTGTGCTGAATTCACGATTACAGTTTGCGCGTTGATATCCATCACCCAGCACCCAGCAGTGGGTGATTCCGGGCGGAAATGATGATGACATCTGGTGTTGTCCTGGGAAGGTAGCCTTGTCATCGGCAGAAGATAATTCCAGGCTAGCTTCTCTTTTCACTAAATCAAGACCACACGCCCGTCTCGAAAATTTGGGGCATTTCTTCTACTTCTTCTAAAATGATTCTCAAAAGGTACTCGACGACCAACGTCGGTTGAAATTCATCCTCTATAGGTTGCAATATCTGCATTTCTAAACGGCTCACAATAACTAACACGGATCGTCCGTTGGGACCGTGCCTGACATTTAGTCTAACGTCTAACCTCCCATATTCTCGAGGGGAGACGTGAAAGGTTAAATGCTATGAGTAACGGCTATGTCTCGTATCGTTGAATATCAAGTAAATGTAGAACGGTGTTTTTTTTAGAAGATAACTGAATATGGTTCTTAAGTAAGTATCCGATATCTTTTCGACCACAGTTATATTCCATGCACTGAACATCGGATCCAGTAGTTAGAGATAAGAAGGTGGTTCGCAAATTGAAGAGTACAGTTCGCGTCAAATAACTTTGCCGCTCTGAAGTAGGCAACAAATTACTGCGCAGTAGTTATTCCTATGAATAAAACAGCAGCGCGCACGCGCGACTAGCGAAAAGCCTAACTTCATAGGGGCAAAGTTATTTGACGCGAACTGTACTAGCGATTGACCATTCCTGAAATATTCTTAGATTTCAAACTGTAAAATTTTCGACATTAAGGGGGAAGCTCTAAGGTAGCCCGCGAAATTCAAAATTTCCTACGTTTTTTGCAATTTGCTGGTCAGTATTAAGTTGTACGTTGATTAAAATATGATTCGCGGTCGTAACAAAATATGTATTTACAGAATTATAATCATTAAAGTCATCAACACAACTCTCTAAGACCATGTAATCCCCAAATGTCAAGATTTCATGAAATAGTCATTCATCAACACGAAGCAAGGAAAACCTGTTCAGGTGGAGATTCATAGACGATTTCGATTCACTCCGCCTTGGAGTGTAAATGTGGTGCTGTTCCACAAACGATGGAACACTTAATATCGTGTCCTGCGTGTCCTGTCAGCTGCACGTTACAGGAACTGGTGGACGCTGGTAATGGCGCCAAACAAGTAGCCGAATTCTGGGCCGAGTTCATTTAGATTGCTGTCGACAAGCTAAGAAGAAGACCACGAGTTGGTGATTTCAGACTTATACTGACTTTAAGTCTAGGTTTCCTCACGATGTTTGCATTCGCCGATGACAGTGATGTCCAAGATAAACTCGGAAAAATTTATGAACTAGTTACTAGAAAATTTATAAGAAAATTCCGAGAAACTCCCTCTAGTCGAAACCAATCCGGAGTTTTCCTTTGAAAGGACCACCTAATAATAGATTTTCATAACAACGCCACCACACACGGTGTTCAATAGTTACTTAATACTTAATCCGAAGTTCCCCAGTTAAGTGGGTAGCTTTAAACTTGTTAATTAAGTATGGCACAAAGGAGAGTTAAGTGTTCCTTGCTAACCGCACGCCACTTGAAAATTTACCATACCAACTTGTGTTGGGCCAGTGGTCGAGTGTAGTGCAACTTGCAAGGACATTGTTATTGGGAAATTAGGACATATTAGAGATAATAATATAACACCTCGCCCGTATTCCCCGAAGATTTAAGCAGATGTGAATGGAACACCCACATTTCGCCAGGGGGCCTAAAAAGGCCACTTTGGCAGAATCATAAAAGGATAACATTATGAATCATAATGGACAGTTAACTGTTGAGTTAATCGTATCAAATCCCATTGGTGAAGGATTTTTCAGTATTTTTTTTTGACTGTGCTAAAATACCAATCAATCCAATCCAAATCCAATCCCAATCTCTTTGATTATACCTACGTAGTGCAGTGAAAAAAAGAAAAACACGGACTGTCTACGCCTTATTATGATTCATAATGTTTTCCTTTTATGTTTATGCCAAAGTGGCCTTTTTAGGCCCCCAGTTATGATTAAGTCCCAAGTAATATGGGGCGAGCCTATTGCCATCAACCGGGCACAGATACTTTAGTATTAGAACTAGCTTTGGCCTGCGACTTCGTCCGCGTGAAATTTCACCCTCCCCCATTCACCCTCTTATGGGTGGAATTTCGAAAAACCCTTTCTTAGTGGATACCTATTCTTCACAAAGAACACACCCTCCAAATTTCATGTCTCTAGGACTAGCGGTTTAGCGGTTTGTTGTGTTGTGGTTTAGCCTTTTCTATGAAGCAGCAGATACTACAGAACTATGTTTTTTTTACCTACGTTCTTTGCAAATAAATAATTTCTGATTCTGTTTTTTTTTTTTTTTGATAACCGATGAATAATGTCTACACGGTCAAGAATCACGTGCTGAATTCATGGTTAGAGTTTGCGCCACCCTGTATAAATTGCCATATCTACAAACCAATACCACTAAGATTCTGTGCTAAAGGAAACGAAGTCTTAACGAGTGATTTATTTAAAACTTCGAAAGCTCGATTGTACATTAAAATAAATAATGAGCGAACCCAAAAATAAATTATAAAAATCCGGTATGAACACCAAAACACAAATCTGGTCCGACATGGGGGTAATTTGTAAATTATTTCTGGCATACGCTACGCCTATTAGGACATCTTGATAGCTGTCTGTCGACTTCTTTCAACGTCTATTTAAAAGCTACTGTTAAACAAATAATATTTAATATCATTAACAAAAACACATTCAAAATTGAACCTTAATTCGAACACATAGGTGGTGTTCGAAATTTATTGAACGGTAGATTTAAAATTGTCGAAGCCTCAACGAGTATTTATGGCACCAAAGCACCATTTTACGTTGACCTTCATTCCCTTCCTTTCATTACTTTAAAACAGACGGTCTCAGACGGTTTGCCCTAAAGTTACACGGGTCATTTTACACTGGCGGTTGGCCCGTTGGAAACCATTTTGTTATGATGACGGCATCAAAAGCGCAGGATAAACGCTAACTTATTTTTAAGTGGTAGATATGCAAGTTATTTATGGTGGATCGGAAGCAAAATGCCATGTTCAATCTATAGGTTGATTTATTGGAGGGAAATTATCGTTTTGGATAAGTATTATTATTTTTATTTAAGGAAGCTGATATTTTTGGATGTTTGTAGGCGTTTGGGCTGGTATACGTATATATACTCAACTAGGTGCTCCACGCGGTTTCACCCGCGTAAAGGTCGATCCCGTGGGAATATCGGGATAAAAAGTAGCCTATATGTTAATCCAGTGTGTCAGCTACCTTCATACAAAATTTTATCAAAATTGGTTCAGCCGTTTTAGCGTGAAGAAGTAACAAACATATAAACACACCCCCACACACTCACAAACTTTCGCCTTATAATATTAGTGCATCATCCCACTGCTGGGGAAAAGCCTATCCCCATGACTTCCAGCACTTTCGATCCAGGGCTAAAGTGGACCACTGGTCGTTGGTTTTCTCCAGTTCGTCCCGCCATCTTCTACGGGGCCTGCCGCGACGCCTTCTATCTGTGTCAGGGCTCCACGTAGTGGTTTTTGTGGTTACTAAATAACTATTTACATTTCACAATTTCCTAAGCTTCTCCTGTCTGACCTCTTACAGAACCAACACGGTCAGCAGACCGATAAATCAATACAAAGAGCAAAATCGATAGGTCGGTGCTGTGTTTGTGTGGTTGACAGTGCAATTATCATCCTTTGATATATTACTACGGCTCCCAGATAATATCTAATGGCTAATTCTCTATTAACAATACCATTTGTTTGTACGTCAACGTGTTGAAACCTTATTGCCTATTGATGTTTTCGCGTTGGTTCATTAATTGTTAGGTATTATGTCATGCAGTTTTGCATTTTGGCATAGTTTTATTGGCGAATTCCACATAAAACTGAATAAAACCCCGCTGAACTGAAGTCAGCTGTTCCATATATTTTGACCATGTATATCAAACAATAACAACAACTACATATAGGTAGCGCAATCCACGAAGACGCGCCCCACTCTTCTTCCTAATCGCTAGTTATTGTTGGGGTTTAGAATCATGTGCTGAATTCATGGTTATAGTTTGCGAGTTGATGTCCCTTGTACCGAAATAAATCCTACATGAAGATTTGTAGCGGTATCTACAACGCCACAGGAGAACAACGCGTCATACTGACGTCACGCAAAATCCTGCATCTCGCAAGCAGAGTTTACCGCGCAACTAGCATAGATACAACGGCCCGACATGAATCATTGGGCAGTTGAACGCCAGACACAACACCCGTCTGGTCGGAGGATCCTCCCTTTTCTGTAGAGTATGAGTGAACTTCAATACTCAATTCTTTATTACATTCCATATGTATTACATAGATGGTATTTCAAAGTAAATGATCAATATGGACCCTGTCGGGCACAGCAAAAAAACTTTACACCCTGTTCGTCATACCTCTATAGACTCAACCAAACGCTGCTCTGTAAATCTAACCTCTTTCAAAAGTACTGTATCCAGGTTTAACTGTACAAATTAAACTAGATTATAGCAGCAAGTAAAAGTTTTATTGAAAACCATCACTATCTGAAACAATTTATGTTTCCTATTGCTGTAAGCTGCACAGCAGTAAACTTTAACGAGCTGATAATATCAAGATGATGTAATAATGTCATTCATGGACATGTTAGACCAGTCAGTGAA
Source organism: Oligia fasciuncula (assembly GCA_963082905.1). NCBI lineage: Eukaryota > Metazoa > Arthropoda > Insecta > Lepidoptera > Noctuidae > Oligia > Oligia fasciuncula. The sequence goes on along the minus strand of OY720395.1, from coordinate 3,960,548 downwards.
CTCCTTGCGAATTAACATAATGGTCCAAATTTTATTATTATTATTATAACGGATCCACTGAGTGGTGGCTTTTGCATATTGCTGCTCCGACATGCGACAGTTATTGCCAGCCCAGTTCCACTTTAGTCTGCTGCCCTATCATACCTACTGTAATTTGAAAACATTGTAAAAGCCAGTTATTTTTAAAAAGAGTAACCGTGGAGTTTCTTGCCGGTTCTTCTCTTTTCCATAGGAAACGACCAATCGGAACCGTGCAACTAGCTTCTGACGTTTCATAAGTGCCCATGTAGGTTTATGTGAAATAAAATATTTTGAGTCCAACAGCTGTGCGGCCAGCGTCCTCTCTATTTGTGTTTTGGAACGAAGTATAGAGTTCTTAATGCGGTCTGTGAGTTTTACACCTAGTATACTTCGTTCCATAGCCCGTTGGCCGACTCCAAGTGCTGACTTTTGACGCTTTGTAAGAGACCATGTTTGCGCTCCGTAGGTCCAAATAAACGAACATAAGAACTCCTAGGAAACACGTACGTTTAAATTTCAAAATTATCAACACCTACTTAGACGAAATTAAGTCTTATTCCATTGAAAATGAAGTTTATTTCCAGAATATATCAAACAAAATAAATAAAACATGCAGTACGCAGTACTAACTGCGTTTATTATTTTTTTCGCTCCCAGCTGAACCTAAAAAGGCAAAACATACGCACATAAATTACCGCGTATTGTAACGAAGTTCAAAGAGGTAATAGCAAACAAATGCGCGCCAAAAACAATAAATCAAAATGGCTGAATAACGAGCGACGGACGGTGGCGAACGAAACTTTAATTTCGTTCGTTCATGAGTGCACTTTACTTGAAACATTTAGAATTACTAGTACTAACGGTTCTCGTTCATTTGTTTAGACGTTTGTATTTTCTTGAATGATATGTGATTTTGTTTCCATCCATGTCTACTTACTTACTCTCGTTGACTTTGTGATGTAAATAAGAAATTCAATGGGTCACCACAAAATTATAAACATTCATACACATTACTCACAAAAGTACCTACATAATATCACTGATGTATATCTAGGCTAAAAAGACTATCACTGATGTATATCTAGGCTAAAAAGACAGCGGGATGATTGCGTAGCACACTATCAGTAGCAACGGCTTTCATTTTGACAGTTCAACAACGTTCAATTCGCCATTTACCTACGTTGTTGAACAGATAATTTTTTCAAACGTATACCTGAATCAATGGCAAAATATTTTATATTGAGATTGATAGTGTGTTAGCGGGGATTTGTCACGAGGCGGCGGCGCGGCTTCCTCTCATTTATTTAGCAAGGACTTAAATGACTATTTTAACTTTTAATATTTTCCGCTGCTGGTCAAAGGATCCGACCCGTTTCTGTCTTTTACAAAACTGTAGAAAAAAAGAACTCATTGAGTTTCCCGGGACCGATAGTAGGTACTACCGGTTGCAGTCCGGTGCAAACACTTCCCGGTACTTCAGGACACGCGGCACACAGCATTAACCCGAACACTGCGTCATAGATTGTTTTTAACACCCCTAAATGGTGTACAACAAACTCCATCCCTTCGGCGACAATAGGACGCTTTTCAAAGACACCCTCAACTTTTCTTTCGCGAACTTTCCTTTAGATGTTCACTCTTGAAGTTTGATGTTCGAAAAAGTTTTGGTAAATTTATTTTTCGGTTTGCGACAGTGGAACGTTGCTTTTAACAAGTTTTGAAGGAACTTCCAAATGTGTCTTGAAGGTTTTTTTGTGCCTAGGGCGGAATGTGTAATTCTGAAGGCAGGAATGGAGCTGCCTACTTTTCTCTCAAATAGGTACGAATAATCTCTTGGCTTTTTCATTTATAGTAATTACGTGGGTGGATTCTGATTTGAATTGAAGATTGCAAATGGCATTTGGGTTGTTTTAATATTGACTTTTAAAATACTCCAATCGCAAACGCAAATTAATCTGCTTTTATGTAGATATACGTTACTGTTACTACAGCTGAAACATCCTAACCTATTTCAAATAATGGCCATCAAAATACAAACCAGTTGACACTATGCCGACAAAGTTGTATTCAAACCAATATGACAATTTGACACAGAATTATGATGGAACCAGCGATCAAATATTCAATTCAGTTCCGGATTCATATTGCGATGCAAATTACTCTCCGCCGGCGTCAACTGAGAGTTGAGACTAAATAAATATTACATCAAAATCTGTCACACAATTGTGACATACGGACGGGCAATTCATCGAACCTACGAGTTAGACGCAAGGTTAGATAATTACAGGGAGGCGCATTATGCATTGCTCTACATAATTATTGATAGTTATTTTAATTCTTACGCCCCTCGTACGCCTTCCAAGGGACCGGGACCCGGGCACGCCACAATTGCGGCGATAAGTCCCCTCTTTGAGGAGTGGCTAGAGAGACGCCACGGCGTCCTCACCTTCCGCCTAACGCAGGTCCTCACCGGACACGGCTGCTCGGGAGGTTCCTGTTCCGAATAAGGCGGGAGGAAACGCCCGGGTGTCACCATTGTGTGGATCGCCCGGAGGACACTGTGGAGCATACGGTGGAGATCTGCCCAGCTTGGGCAGAGCACCGCCGTGTCCTCACGGCGGCGATCGGCGGCGGCGATCTCTCGCGTCCGGCCCTAGTCCGGGCCATGGTACGGAGCGAGAGTGCATGGGAGGCTATCGCCTCCTTCTGCGAAGCAGTGATGCTCGCGAAGGAGGAGGCGGAGCGCGTGAGGGAGAGGCAATCCTTGCGCCCTCATGCCCCCAGCCGCCGCAGGAGACGCCCCGGGCGTCGGGAGTCGATAGCCGATTCCCGGCCACCGTAGGCGCGGGCTTGCGGGCGACGAGCAATAGGCAGCTCGCCGTCCAGTAAGGACCAGGCCCGGGTCGACGGCGCGTTGTGTTCCACGCGCGCCTCAAGGAGATGTCAGCACCAACTGACGGGGTCCGCTAGGGCCGATGCCCGCCAGGGTCGCGGGTTATTCGAAAGAGATACCGTGGCCCCTGGCACAGGCAAGTGAAGGAACACGGGTGGGTTTTAGTCAGTAAGAGTCTGACACTCCCTTCCGCTCCACCCAGAGCGGGAGGGGTCATTTGATGATTTCTCAACCAAAAAAAAAAAAGGGACCGGGACCCCACCCAAGGTCTCGAAGTATGTTAACATAAAAAAACTAGCAGCGCCCCGCGATTTCACCCACATAAGTGTCGATTCCGTGGGAATATCGGGATAAAAACTATCCTATGTCCTTCCCCGGGATACAATCTATCTCTCTACCAAATTTTATCGATATCCGTTCAGTGGTTTAGGCGTGAAAAGGTAACATACAGACAGACAGAGTTACTTTCGAATTTATAATATTAGTATGGATGTGGTTTTTATTGGACATAACTTTCAAAACGCCCATCATACAAAAAAGTAATAAGATATTGTAATTCCATCTAAATATAATATGGCAAAAATTAAAAGCTCTGTAAACCAATCTCCCTGTACTTCACAGGCACTCGCCCCAATTCCCGTCACATTTGCATGTGAAAGCCATAACTTTGTGACACGGAAAATTTAATCTTTTTGGTAATTAAATGAAGACCTACGCATCTGACCTAATTATAAGAGACCGTAGCCATTTTAATTGTGTTATTTTTTTGTTTGCAGGTACGTGGCTTTTAAGGGAGTTTGTGAGTTGATATATAAAATAGCTGCTAGCTATTACCTGAATAAACCATGTTAGTTAGTTAGTTAGTAGGCAGTTACTAGTGAATGGATCTTCGGATAAAGAGAAACATTTGACGTAATCTTCTTTTATTTTATGTTTTTACAAGTTATCACAAATAGGTTTAGATTACACATCACTGAATCTATAATATACATTTAATAAAAAATGGTACTTAATGATGTCAAAACTGTAAAATGAATATTTTTGAATTTTTTGCCACGAGGTGTCGTCTGAATATTGTTCCGGATTGGCACAAAAACGACTAAATGAATTTGAATGACATTTGGCACACAGATAGTTTATAACCTGGAATAACACATAGGGTACTTTTGATCCCGGTGGTACGTTCCTGTGGGATATTTTCCGACATCCACGCGAAAGAAGCTTCGGGCAAAATCTAGTTACCAATAATATTGCTTCAAATTGTAACATTAACCTATAGGCACGATTAGGTAAGTAACTAATGACATCGTAACCACAATTATATTAGTGACATTTAAATTCTATCTTCAGAATAGCCAAGAGTGAATCAGAATACGAACCATGAACACACTTCCTTCTTGTTATAATTTCAATGAACTATATCACTTCGCGTCCTGTCACTTTTTCTATCAACGGCCACGTTTAAAACAAACATCAAAGCCCACATTGTAAAGCTATGCGGAGTTCAGAAAACTATAAGAGAATGTACTAGGAAAGCATTTTACCGAGAATCGCTAAGAAGCTTCCCACCATCTTCGCAGAGACATAAAGCTTGCAGCAAGGACAGCTATGCACTCAGGACTTGTCTCCTCGTACCAGGATAACATAAACAACTAGGAAACTAGCAAACAAATTGCCAACGACCTTATTACTTCGCAGGATAGAATGACTTTTCATTGACACAATTTTTCGCTGTAGTAAAATTTTCACTGTCTTATTGTCACCCGTACCGACTTGAGTTTGCGGGTTCTAAATACGATTTTCATCTTTATTTTCCTGCTCGTAAAGTTTACGACACATGTTTGGGTTACCTAATGTTATAGGTCGTTATAGTTTATGGCATATTAAAATCCTAGTACTACTTATTTGTTCTATCTTGAGATCTGATGGTCGGGAAAAATTGCGCCGTCAACGGTTTGATGGTCGGTTAAATTCTTTATATTTTACTATAATTAAAACACGCTGTTCTCAAGACTCTTCAGTGCTACTCTTTAATGCCGCTAAACTTTCAGCAATCCTCTTTACAACCACAAGAATGTATTAAATGACTTTATTATCTAGTCTATTCTCGAGACTTCGAGAGCAACAATGTCTGAAGAAAATGCTCGTATTGAAACCGCAAATCAAATCAATGCTTTATAGGGTTCCGTACCCAAACGTGACCCTATTACTAAGACTCTACTGCATGTCCTTCTGTCTATCTGTCACCAGGCTGTATCTCATGACCCGTGATAGCTAGACAGTTGCAATTTTCACAGATGATGTATTATTTCTATTGCCGCTATAACAACAAATAATAAAAATAAAATAAAGTTAAAATTTAAAGGGGTATAAATGAAACGTTTTTTTCGGCGTTTTATGCCTTGTGGTACGGAACTCTTCGTGTGAGAGTCCGACTCGCACTTGGCCGGTTTTTAAACACACACTTCGTTTTCCACAAAGCAAAGACTGCAAAGAACCCATTTAAAAATAGAACCATTACACTCAAACGTATCAAAAACGGCGAAAATAAAAACAAATGAAAGATGTCTGCCCCCGTCTATAAATTGAGTCCTCGTTCAGATGTTCCTAATCGCAGCCTTATATTTTACAGAGAGGCTAGGCTTTGTTCTGTTGCTGTTATCGGATTTCTTCTATTTTTCCATTGGCTGAAGAGCAGTGGAGCAGAAACAATGGCAATGAACATTAGTAAGGGGATCGCGCCGTCTCGAGAAGCTCTCGACCATCGACTTCTTCGATAAGGCAGTGCAGTTTTTGATATGGTGTAAATTGTAAACGGTCGCGGAGTAGTATGTTTTGCGATGTTGAAGAGGATTATTCAGTTAACAATAGCTTTCAAGTAACCTTTTACATTGCCCACAATGACGGTCAACTCGTAGTAGACACAAATTGGCATACAAAGCAGCATTGGTGACCTCTTTACTTAGCCAATGAGGTCTCTTGAAAAGAAGGTTCTGCTCACAGTTTTCAAGCTAGGAAAACCTATTGGCGCTACGTTACTGACCCCGTGTTCATAGATAAAATAGGAAGTATTTCCATGCAAAAAAGCTCATTTAACTTTTTTTTCTCATTACATTGATATAAAACTAAAGAAGGCTGGTAGTTTTGTTTAGATTCTATTCTGTCGATATTTATTTGAAGATCAGAGTAAAATATCTTGTAAGTATATTAAACAAAACCTTTCTTAACCCACAAGGAGTGGATACTCATATCGTTATTTGGTAGGTTTTCAACAATAATAATTAAAACACAACCGGCAATAAGACTCAACATTGGACTCTTTCAATTCTTTAGATTGTATTGGCAATGCTCCTAGCATTGCATTGTTAAGGGGAGGTCTTCACAAGTGCAATATTGTTTAAATAAAAGTTTCTGGCGGCTTAATTTTAATCTTTATATTTGAAAGAAAGAAATAAAATACATTTATTTAGCACACAGTACACCAGAGACATACATCGAATAAAAATAAATAAAATCAAATTAATCATCAATCAAATTAAAAAATGTAAAGTCTGATGTAAGAAATTAGCAGGAAAGTGTACCTCACGGATGCTCCAAAAAGGTCCAGTTCAGCAAAAATGCCAGACAACTAGTGCCTGACGCTGGTTTTCAACTGAACCTGGTGTGTGAGGTGACGGGTGTAAATCAGGTTCCGGTTGCCGTAATTACAGAAACAATTAAAAAGCCATTGTGTCTCGCGTGGATTAGAAAGCCATGTTCGCATACGAAGGGTTAATAGATGTTCATTAAACTTTTTTCATTTAGCACCATAATAATTAAGTAATCTTAACCTTGGGCTTGTAATTTTAAATGAAGTCACTTTGATACTGAAAAATCTTAGCTGAAAATGTTAGTTGTAAGTGATTTTATCTACTTCTTAGCGTTTCGACGGAAAAATACCACAAAAAAAAAAATACGTATAGCTTTTTATTAATTTGTTCAGCCCAAAATTCGAAAACGTGAATATAGTTGGCTGACGCAGCCATCAGGGTCACGTGTGCAGGCGGCAGGGTATGCATTTTATTATACACAGGTGATTTAATTTGGCGGCTCCAAATGGTCCAAAAATATTTAATTATGGTTAATAGCGATTTTAGGAAAAACTGTCAATGTTGCCGATTCCCTTGTTCACAAACTCTATTTCAATAAGAAAAGGACAGAAGATACGTTATAGTTTAGTCCTATCTAATTAATCAGCGCCTGACACTATTCCATACAAGTTTAGGTAGACGTGATTAAAAACTTGCATAATAAAACTACGTCAATTTACGTCAGGCGCTGATCAATTTGACCGGACTAAACTAAAATTTATCTTCTGTCCGTTTCTTAATGAAATATAAGAAAAAGATGCATTGAACTTTATGTGAACAACAGAATCGGCACCAATGTCTCTTTATTACAATACTCTTCATAAAGATAAAGCTAAACAGTTATGAAATGATTAAGAAAACCACACAATTAAAAAAAAAATAACACAGTCATAACATAATTCTTATGAAAAATCACGTGTCCCTTAAAAGTCCCAATTTTCCTGATTACAACAAACTTACGAGCCGCGAAAATAAAAACAATTTTCGCGAGTTTGCCCTTAACTTATCGTTTATACTTAAAAGATCTCCGGGGAGTCTCCGTGCCAATGATTAAAGTTCCTCCCCATTTAACTTAGCATCCTGCTTCAAATAACTTTATTGAATGTTTCAAATTCAATCATACTTTTATTGTCGTACTTTTATTTTGTTTACGTTTAATATGAACTGATTTTCATGGGTAAACATTCGTCTTTTGATCCAGAAAGTAATGTCTGACAAATGTGTTGATTTTTACTTTACGTTTTAGGGTTCCGTACCCAAAAGGTGCCAAAGAAACCCTATTACTAAGCCTCCGCTGTCCGTGCGTTTGTCTGTCAGCGAGCTGTATCTCATGAACCGTAATAGGTAGACAGATGAAATTTCCACAGAGTGTGTATTTCTATTGCCACTATAACAACAAATAATAAAAATGAAATAAAGTTATTAAAAATTAAAGGGGACCATACAAGAAACGTGTTTTTCCGGCGTATGCTACCTTGTGGTACGGAACTCATCGTGTGCGAGTCCGACTCGCACTCGGCCGGTTTTTTGGATATTTTTGATAGCAAATGCACATTTTTGCAGCGATGGCAAAACCTGAGTTAACTTTATCAAACCCATAACTATTACATATTTACGTTACAATGGCCAAATGTTTTCTATATTCGAAATACTGTCTTTTACGATGGACAAGATATGCTAAGCGCCTAAATAAGGCAACCACGCTCAAAATACATCACATTTTATACTCGTCTGAACGCGCAATAACATAAAAATATAACATCTCTCATAATTGTTACATCATGTCTAGATCGTCCAATTTTGAGTGAAATGTTACGATAATGTAAGTAGCCGAGCCGTAACGATTACTGTTACTGCTGACCCCATTGTTGTATTATTGTTATTATGGACATAACCTGCAGTTGTGATGCGAGATATTTGAGATAAACGGATGCTGGAGGAGTCATGGCGATACCTAGGCTGTAATTATAGCAGAGCCGGTTTTTTTGGTGGACGCTGGTGATGGCGCCAAACAAGTAGCCGAATTCTGCAGGGTAATTGCGTAACACACTATCAGTAGCAATGGGTTTCATTTTGACAGTTCGACAACATTCATTGCGTTATTTGAGTTGTTAGGCAGACACATTTTTCGAACATATTGTTGACGCCGCATAAGGTATCCGAACATGTCAACCTACCTGGCAACACTCACAGCGGTATTGCGCAGCCGCAGGCCAATGGTGGCCCCGCGCCATGACGTGATAAATACACCAACCAATGGCGTCACCGCTGCGTCACGCGATACGCGCCGCCCGCCAGAGAACTTGACAAGAAACGTCACTTGCTCGACCGCCAACTACACTTGCAGTTTGTGCTTCCTAATAATATTAAAATATCTAAAACTAAGTCCTAATTTCCTATAAGTAATTATTGTTAATAATCTAGGTTTGGCATTAAACCCCATCTCAAGTCAATATTCTAGTTTTTATTTAAAGTTTTGTTCCCTATATCGAACAAAAAATGGCGACCGTGACAGGACACGAATTTTCTTTCTTGTGACGAGGTTGAAAAGTCCTTACCAACAAACTACACCAAGCCGAAGCGGATTTACCAAGAAAAGAAGTCTCCATAATGCGGAATATTCTACTAGAAGAGGACTACGTTTGATTGGGATTCCTAAGCTGCGACGAAGACGAACAAGTCCGCCACGTGCCTACACATCTACGTGGTGCGGGGTACCTACGTCCTGGAGCCGCCTAATCAGCTGAGGATAAAGCTGTGGAGCCTGGATGCATACCTGCTTGCTTGTTTGCCATCACTAACGTGAGCCCGTTCCTATCATTATTTCCTAGTTTGTCCTCTTTTATCTGTGTTCATACTGAGGATTCGTTTCTCTAAATGCTTGGTGATCATTATCCATCTATCTGGTGCCTGTGAATTTGCGTGCCTATATATTGTTTGGCTCTAATAAGCGTTTTGCCTAATCATCCATAGGGAATCTGCCAGCTAAACTCCTTGCACGCCTTCACTTTGCAATCTAATCTTTGCACTACTGCACGTTGCCTTATCTATTTCAAGTCGAGTGAGCCTAAATATATCTGCAACTTAAATACCTAAGTACAGTTATTCTAATTTCCCAATAATTTATTTTATTTGCCTATTCTCTGCAAGACTATTTACCTATTGTAAATGTAACATACCTAAAAAGATATTCTCATCTGTCCCTCACTGCACGCTTATCAAAGTCAGCTGTTTAGTTGGTTTTAACATTGATTCCAGCATAATCTGTCTTGCGGGGTCAACAATCTGCTGCGCCCTTCTTCCTGCGGGTGCCTGGCTTTGGTACCTATGCTGCGTCGCTGATAAGAAACCGGTTTCTGCACGTGGGACAACGAAACGAGGAGCGTATCGTATACATTTTCACTATTTTGTTTTCTTTATTCTTGATAGTTTGTCGCAATGTCTACCGAGTTAAATTTTAAAGAGTTAAATGCTAAACGTGGGTCCATTAAAGGACGCATAACTAAATTTAAAACTTATTTAGATTCATTAGGAACCTTTGAGACTATTTCTGATGTTGAATTAAATAGGCTTGCGATGAAGTTATCAAGAATGGAAGCGCTATTCATTGAGTTCGACAGGTTGCAGAGTCAAATAGAAATACTTAACGAGTCTAATCAAGATGTAGAATTAATTACTCGTGATCTAGTTGAACAAGATTTTGATACTTGCATTGCTATTGCTCAAAGCTTAATTCAAGTACATTCACCCCCCAAACAACCTGAAGGTATTGCTAGCTGTTCTCACAGCAATGGTTGCTCTCATCATGAAACTGATGGTTTCAATAACTTAGGTTTCAAATTGCCTACTATAAATATACCTAAATTTGATGGTACCTACTACAAGTGGCTTGAGTTCAAAGAGATCTACTCTTCATTGATTCATGACAATCCTAAAATAAAAAACATTCATAAATTCCACTACCTCAGCTCTTATTTGGAGGGTGAAGCTGGGCGAGTTCTAAGCAACCTGGAAGTGTCTGATAAAAACTACATAGAAGCTTGGTCACTTCTCTGCAACCGGTTTGACAACAAGAGGCAACTAATTAATAATCATTTAAAATCCCTATTTACTATTGAGTCGGTTCGTGAACCTGACAAGTCTCTTAGATACATTATTGATCATGTGACTAAAAACTTACGTGCCCTCTGCACGCTAGGACTACCTACTGACAAGTGGGATGTTCTAATAATACATCTTCTAGTGTCAAAGTTAGACAACAGTACTATGTTTAAGTGGGAAGAACACCGTAACACTATATCTGATATACCTACCCTAGACGAGTTCTTCTCATTTCTAAAAAATCGTGCAGACGTTCTCGAGACTGTTAACAAAAACAAGACAGATAAAACAGCTGGAGCCAAACAAGCTCCACACAACCCGGCCTCTCACAATAAGAACACCACACAGACTAAATCATTAGTTGCTACATCTAAGGAAACCTCCTCCCCTTCTCGAACCCCGTTTGAGTGTGCAGTATGCTCAGGCAAGCATCGTGTATACGAGTGCCCCACATTCAAGTCTAAGACACCTGAAGATAGGAATTCCACTGTCGCAACACTAAATTTGTGTCACAATTGCCTGAGGCCTGGCCACGATAGCAAAGCTTGTAAGCTTCCCGGTTCTTGTAGGTCATGTAAACAAAAACACAACTCATTACTTCACTTACCTGATGCAGTCTCGTCCGTCCCTAGCCAACCTAAATCTGTTGTCATGTCTGCATTGTCCTCGCCAGAGGTTCTTTTGTGTACCGCAAAGGTGCGACTAACTAACCCAAACTCTAATGAAACTGTTACCGTTAGGGCTTTACTTGACAGCGGGAGCCAATCTTCTTTCATCACTGAACGTGTGAAGCGGATACTAAATTTGACTCCTCAGCCATCAAATGTCAGTATAGTAGGTATAGGTAACAACACCCTAGACCTAAACCCAGAGCGCTGTTCTATAAAACTCCAATCTAACTCAACTTCATTTGAAGTTCTATTATGCTGTCTAGTATTGAAAACTATAACTGATGACTTGCCCAAGCATCATTTCGATATTAGTTCACTAAACCTAAACGACTTTGAGCTTGCAGACCCCAGCTTCAACGAACCATCCCCTATTGACATGCTTATCGGCTCAGACTTGTTTTGGAACTTGATAGGTTCCAAACAGCGTTCCCTAGGTTCCAATAAACCTAATCTTCGAAGCTCTAAGCTCGGATGGCTCATCGCAGGTCCTGCGCCTATTCAAATTCGCACTCCGCCTACTAAGTCTCTAATGTGTAATTTTCTGCTAAAAACTGAAAATCCCACTGACATCCAGGAGGAGCTATCTAAATTCTGGGAGCTGGAAAGCGTCCCTAAAATCCAACCTCTATCCGAGGAACAAAGGCTTTGCGAAAGCCACTATCTCTCCACTACTAGCCGTGAAAGCAACGGTCGTTTTTGCGTAGGTATTCCACTAAAGGACGGACTAGATTGTCTGGGCGAATCCTACTTCATAGCAAAAAAAAGGTTCTTCAATCTAGAAGCTAGATTTAAAAAGAATCCAGAGTTGAAGAAAATGTACTCAGACTTCATTCATGAGTACGCTGACCTAGGCCATCTTTCCGAGTCTACGGAGCCTAAACCCCCTAACTCCTATTTTCTTCCTCATCATCCCGTCATGCGAGAGAAAAGCGAGTCAACCAAACTTAGAGTGGTATTCAATGCGTCCGAACCGACTACTTCCGGTCTCTCGGTCAATGACCTCCAAATGGTAGGCCCCCCAATGCAGGATTCATTGTTTGACATTCTGCTCCGATTTCGTCAGTATCGCTATGTCCTCTCGGGAGACATAGAGAAGATGTATCGCCAAGTGCAAATAAGAGAGTCCGATCGCAACCTCCAGCTCATACTATGGCGAGATAACGAAGTCGAAAATCTTCGTACTTTAAAGCTAAACACCGTAACTTACGGTTTTGCTAGTTCAAGCTTCCTTAGTACTAGGTGCATCTGGCAGGTCGGTGAGGAATGCAGCGACTCTAGAATTAAAACTATTATTCAAAGAGATTTTTATTGTGATGATCTTTTAACTGGAGCTGACACGAAAGAGGAGCTCCGTTACATTCAGCGCTCGGTCTCTCATGAACTTGCCAAAGGTAGTTTCCCACTCAGAAAGTATAGATCCAACTTACCTGATCTTCTATCTTCCGACTCTATCAAGTCTGATGATCTAATTATAAGCAATGCCTCTAGTACTCTCGGTATCGGCTGGTCTTCTCAGACTGACTATATTCATTTCCCTCTCGCCTATGTACCTGACGCCATCTTCACTAAAAGAAGTATTTTGTCGTCAACCTTTAAAATCTTTGACCCCCTAGGTTTACTATCCCTTTGTACTATTAGCGCAAAAATATTACTCCAGAAACTTTGGTCCGAAAAAAAAGATTGGGACGAACCCGTTCCCTACTCTATCCAAGTTGTTTGGGAAAAATTCAGTCGACAACTTAGCACTCTATCGTGTCTCACGGTCCCAAGACAAGTATGTGCCAATAACTCATGTGAAGTTGAACTTCATTGTTTTTGTGATGCTTCGCAGCTAGCCTATGGAAGCTGTATCTACCTACGATCTCTAGACATGGATGGCAACGTGCATGTCAATCTACTGTGTGCCAAGGCCCGTGTAGCTCCCATCAAGGCTTGCACTATCCCTCGCTTAGAGCTCTGTGGTGCTCTGCTAGGTGCCCAATTGAGTTCCGCTGTCAGAAAAGCTCTAAGACTAGAACTAAAGCGCTGCGTCTTCTGGACTGACTCTAGTGTTGTGCTAGGTTGGCTAAAATCTCCTGATAAAACCAAAACTTTTGTAGCTAACCGAATAGCGGCTATAGGTGAACTCACCGACCTTAACGCTTGGCGTCATGTTCCCACTACTGCAAATCCCGCAGACCTCGCTTCACGAGGCGTGGAACCCCAAGATGTCAAAGATTCGGTTCTATGGTGGCATGGGCCTGCCTTTCTCAAGGAACCAGAATCATCATGGCCTTCTCTTTCTGCAAGAAAGGTAGTTGACCTACCTGAAATGAAAGCGTTGCCCGCTTTGGTGGCGGAGGATGCACCTATGGTACCCTTAGTAAATTTTGAAAAGTACTCAAAATTATTTACTCTACAAAGAATATATGCCATGGTCTATAGATTTATCAATAATTGTAAAAATCCTACTAATAAGCTAACGGGAACTCTACAAGCTCATGAACTAGAAAATTCTATGACTGTTCTCACTAAAATAGCTCAAATTGAATCCTTCAAAAAAGAAATAAGTGACCTAAAATCCAACAAACCACTTAAAACTAATACTCACCTGTGCTCATTAAATCCTTTTTTAGATAATGTCGGTCTACTTCGTGTAGGAGGACGCATTGATACGTCTGCCTACCCTTATGAAAAAAGACATCCTATTGTTCTAAAATCTAATCACTATTTAACAAAACTAATTTTTCAATCTAGACACATTCAACTCTTGCATGCTGGACCACAGCATCTACTCTCGTCTATCCGTGAGCGCTACTGGCCTATAGGAGGTCGCAAGCTCGCTAGAGAAGTAGCAAGAAACTGTTTTGTCTGTCGTCGCTTCAAAGGGACCACCATGTCCAATATAATGGGAAACTTACCCACTGATAGGGTAGAACCTGACTTCCCGTTCAGTACTGTTGGCACCGACTTTGCCGGTCCTTTCCTAATAACCGATCGAAAGGGACGAGGATGCAAGATAACTAAATGCTATCTATGCATTTTCGTCTGCTTTAGATATAAGTGCCTACATCTAGAAGTGGTAAGTGAACTATCCAAAGATGCTTTCATACTAACCTTAAAACGTTTCATTGCTCGCAGAGGAGTGCCCAAGCTTATTTACTGCGACAATGGCCGTAATTTTGTTGCCGCTGCCAAGGAGATTGGCAACTTTCTACAATCTAATCGTGACTCTATCTGTGACTTTGCTGCTAGTCGGAGCATTGAATTTCGCTTCTCTCCCGTATACGCTCCTCATTTCAATGGCCTTGCGGAAGCCGGCGTCAAATCAGCAAAGTTTCATCTGCACAGAACAATAAGTCACTCTCACCTAACATTTGAGGAATTAACCTCTGTATTTACACAGATAGAAGCTATCCTCAATAGCCGACCCCTATGTCCCTTGAGTCCGTCCCCTAACGATTTCCAGCCTCTCACCCCGGCTCACTTTTTGATCGGTAGACAAATGACAGCGCTCCCGTCGCCGAGCTACCTGGACTGCAGCACAAATCGCCTCAACCGGTTCCAGCGCCTAGAACAAGCCAAGCAGCACTTCTGGAACAGATGGTCTTCCGAGTACGTCGCCGAACTCCAACAAAGGACCAAGTGGCGAGTGAAGTGCCGGGACCTCAAGCTCGACGATCTAGTCCTGATAAAGGAAGCCAACACGCCGCCTCTCTGCTGGCGCCTGGGAAGAGTTAGCCGACTCTACATTGGCCCCGACCAGACACCTAGAGTAGCTGATATAGCCACAGCTCAAGGCACTATAAAGAGAGCTCTCAATCGTCTGGTTCTACTTCCAACCGAAAACAAATGAAGCTTGAAAGCTGCACTAGAGCTTTCAACGGCCGGGAAGATGTTGACGCCGCATAAGGTATCCGAACATGTCAACCTACCTGGCAACACTCACAGCGGTATTGCGCAGCCGCAGGCCAATGGTGGCCCCGCGCCATGACGTGATAAATACACCAACCAATGGCGTCACCGCTGCGTCACGCGATACGCGCCGCCCGCCAGAGAACTTGACAAGAAACGTCACTTGCTCGACCGCCAACTACACTTGCAGTTTGTGCTTCCTAATAATATTAAAATATCTAAAACTAAGTCCTAATTTCCTATAAGTAATTATTGTTAATAATCTAGGTTTGGCATTAAACCCCATCTCAAGTCAATATTCTAGTTTTTATTTAAAGTTTTGTTCCCTATATCGAACACATATGGAGCAATGGATTAGAAATATTGATGCTTGAAAATGATTTAAATTGAGAGTAAGAAAAGGACAGAAGATACGTTCTAGTTTAGTCCTATCAAATTAATCAGGCGCCTGACACTATTCCATACAAGTTTAGGTAGACGTGATTAAAAACTTGCATAATAAAACTACGTCAATTTACGTCAGGCGCTGATTAATTTGATAGGACTAAACTAAAACGTATCTTCTGTCCTTTTCTTAATAAAATAGAAAGAAAAAGATGCACTGAACTTAAATTTAGTTTAGTTTGTGAACAACAGAATCGGCAACAATATCTCTTTATTACAATACTCTTCATAAAAATAATTCCACACAATTTAAAAAAATAACACAATCAATAATTCATGAAAAATCACGTGTCCCTTAAAAAATACCAATTTTCTTGTTTACAACAAAATTACGAACCGCGAAAATAAATTTTCGCGAGTTTGCCCTTAACTTATCGTTTATACTTAAAAGATCTCCGGGGAGTCTCCGTGCCAATGATTAAAGTTCCTCCCCATTTAACTTAGCATCCTGCTTCAAATAACTTTATTGAATGTTTCAAATTCAATCATACTTTTATTGTCGTACTTTTATTTTGTTTACGTTTAATATGAACTGATTTTCATGGGTAAACATTCATCTTTTGATCCAGAAAGTAATGTCTGACAAATGTGTTGATTTTTACTTTACGTTTTAGGGTTCCGTACCCAAAAGGTGCCAAAGAAACCCTATTACTAAGCCTCCGCTGTCCGTGCGTTTGTCTGTCAGCGAGCTGTATCTCATGAACCGTAATAGGTAGACAGATGAAATTTCCACAGAGTGTGTATTTCTATTGCCACTATAACAACAAATAATAAAAATGAAATAAAGTTATTAAAAATTAAATGGGACGCCATACAAGAAACGTGTTTTTTCGGCGTATGTTACCTTGTGGTACGGAACTCATCGTGTGCGAGTCCGAACTCGCACTCGGCCGGTTTTTTTTGGATATTTTTGCTAGCGAATGCACATTTTTGCAGCGATGGCAGAACCTGCGTTAACTTTATCAAACCCATAACTATTACATAATATATTATTCACGTTACAATTTAAGGCCAAATTTTAATGTTTTCTTTATTCGAAATACTGTCTTTTACGATGGACAAGACTGACCATAATATGTTAAGCGCCTAATAAGGCAACCACGCTCAAAATACATCACATTTTATACTCGTCTGAACGCGCAATAACATAAAAATATAACATCTCTCATAATTGTTACATCATGTCTAGATCGTCCAATTTTGAGTGAAATGTTACGATAATGTAAGTAGCCGAGCCGTAACGATTACTGTTACTGCTGACCCCATTGTTGTATTATTGTTATTATGGACATAACCTGCAGTTGTGATGCGAGATATTTGAGATAAACGGATGCTGGAGGAGTCATGGCGATACCTAGGCTGTAATTATAGCAGAGCCGGTTTTTTTGGTGGACGCTGGTGATGGCGCCAAACAAGTAGCCGAATTCTGCAGGGTATATATACTTTTGTAGTTATTTTTGTTATTGGGTAGGTACAGTCAACAGCAGAAGTAGATGATCAAAATCAGAAATTCAATACTAATGAACGGAGTTCGCGTCAGAACTCTGCCACACAGTCACACAGTCTCTGCACACAGCTCAACAACAACAACAACAACAGCAACAGCTCTGCCATACAGTTCTGACGCGAACTCCGTTAATTAGTATTGAATTTCTGATTTTGATCATCTACTTTTGCTGTTGACTGTACCTAGGTAATCTTGACGAGTTGTATGCGTGGCTGGTTTGTAACTGTAAGCTACGTTTTACAAATTCATAAGTTACTTTTTCCTAACCAATTTCGGAACTTATGTGCTGAAAAATTTACATTAAACGTAGGTACCTATTTTTCTGAAGTTACGCGAGATAATGATAGTTTAAAAATAACATCAAAAGCGAAATTAGTCTAAAACATAAAACTCTATATTTCTAGTAGTAGGATAATCAGATAACACATGATTTCCACTAAGACCCACCCATAGGTACAGTTTTCCTGGCAAATGCATTTACTTTGTTATAAGCAAAACAAAGTTATTTCATTTACCTTTTTGGTTACATAGATATGAAAATTTGAATTACCATCCGCCATCCGCAAATGAAATAATTCAAACTTTTTACAATCGCTTGGGATCGCAACAGTATTGCTGGACAATAAAACCTCCTTCATTTAATTGCTACAAAAAACCACGTGTCAATGTAGCAACGGTCACCTACAACCCTTGACGTCGAGACACAGAATAGGTAATACAGAAGGGTCAATATTGTCAACGAGCAATCAGGTGTGCGCTGCGCATCACTCATACGGTAAGGTCGTTATCAGCCGAAAGAATTTCACTGTTGGATGTAGGTTTCAGCTGAAATTCGCTGTTGTAGGTCGTTGAGGCCATGCTTAGGGTAAGCTAAGCATATGAAAATAATACTAATTGCTTCATTTTTGGGCGTCGTTTACTTGCGTAAATTTCGCCTTTTGTGTCCAGCACTGGTATTTTACGTATAGTAAAAACCATTTACTACGCTACATAGTCGAGCAGATTCCAATAAGTTTTGATGTAGACTGTTGTAGACACGTTCGTTTACCATCGTGAGTCGTGCGTGAGCTTGTTAACACTTTACAGTTTAAAATTATTCTGACTGATCTATGCGTCATGTTCGTGAACGGGCGCCGTCAGTTGGGGCTGGTCATCACTTAGCTGCCTCGGCTTATTTTTTATTTTTGGATTGTTGTTTTCTTATTATTTGCTGTACTCTGGACGCTTTTAACGCGTACGTCATTTTTAAATCGTTCTCACATATAATATTATAAATTCAACATTAATGATGTAACTAATATTTTTGTAAAAATATAATTTAGAAGTGTGTCCATGGAGTTTCTTGCCCGTTCTTCTCCATAGGTACCTACGCTTTGGAATGGGCAACTAGCTTCATATTTTCTGACTGACCGACTTCTTGACAATTCAAAAGTGCCTGTAAATGGTTTAATTGAAATAAATGCTTTGAGTTTTTTAGTTTGAGTTTGATTCTTCTGACATATATCTACCCCGTGTTCGGACAGTATCAACAGCTAAATTAATTAAACGGGCACGTGCGTGTTGCTACCGAACACGTGTCGTGTCCGTCGCGGGCATGTGCTATAAATCAATCAAGTGGACCACCGCTTCATTTGTAGGGTTATACTGCGGTATTTTAATAATGTTGCAGTCCAGTGAAGTGCAGTCTCGATCGAATTTTTGTTTTTTTTTTTGTTTGTTTTATAGACACTTCGCCATAATTGAAGAGTTTTGTGTAATCATGCAGGCGGGTGAGATGAGGTAAATATTTATTTTTAGATTAATTTGCACAATGTCGACGTATTTACGTGTTTTAACATAAATTGGACGGAATTAGTCATGGAAATCTTAATTAATTTAAGGCGTTGACGCAAATATTGGACAGACTTTTCATTAGTACTTTAATAAAGTTCATTCTAAATGATCACCTCAACACAAAATTCGGCCATTTGTCTACCAAAGTGCTGGACGATAGTTTTTGTTTTTTTACCAAAGAGTCACTATTACAGCCTTATACTTAAAAAAAAAGAAAACAAAGTTGCAACAACATGGCAGCAAACAAACTGCAACAAATTCCTAAATCAACCATCCTAAAATAACCGTATTATCAAACATTAATCTTCAAAAATGCGCTGGGCACAGGACTCAGACAATATAACTGCATAACTACGGAACGTCCAATTTTATGGCTTATTTCGTAAAAATGCGCGATAGATCATTGCCCCTACCATAAGTTCTCGATTGCAGAGTCGAAGTCACGCGATGTCGAGACGGCAAAAAAGTGACATTTGGTGACAGCTACAGTTTGTTTAGGAATGGAACTCGAATGCGGAAACGCTATGGTATGCTTTTTTTGCTTATTTTGGGTCGTACTGAAGGAATTTTTGATGTGGTTTTTACTTGTTGTTATTTTGTTGCTTTTTATTAGTCTGAAGATTGGATCGATTAGGTACACACAACGGCACATTATGCTATACATTTCCAGTTTTAGCTGACATCGCATTATATAGGCTTTTCGTACTATGAGAAATCAGTTTGTACTGGAAATATATAGCTTAACTAGCTTCTGCCCGTGACTCCGTCCGTGTGAAATTTCACTCTCCCCCCATTCGCCCTCTTAGGGGTGGAATTTCGAAAAACCCTTTCTTAGTGGATACCTACTCTTCACAAAGAACACACCCTCCAAATTTCAGGTCTCTAGGACTAGCGGTTTAGGCTGTGCGTTGATATATCAGTCAGTCAGGAATTTGAATTTTACATAATTTATATAGATATGTCGCTGTGTACCTACCTTAGAATAACGTTGTAGCAATAACTAAACTTGGAACCTTAAAGAGATGGCGTGAGTAGTTTTCGTACTTATGACATGAGGCGGAAATGGACCATAGATAATGTCATTTTAGTCATAAGCTATTTTATGAAGGTGGAGGACGGGACATTTTTTTTTTATGACAATATTATTTCCCTTAGTAGTCACCGTTTGACTAAATTACCTACTAAGAAAAGACGCACTGAAATGCCAATCACAATAATTCTATCAGACAGTAGCCCGCACCTCTACGTGAGATAATAATCACGTTAGTAGGGGTCATCGCAAGTTTTTTTAACTGGACCTTTATTTATGCACCATTTCCGCAGAGGGGACTTTGACAAATGCCTGCAATTTTTGCTTCCGCTACTTTTCTACCTTAACTTGTCGGCTGGCAGACGTAACTACATGTAATTGCTTATCTGTTATAGTTTGTGTGATCTGTGGTGTAAACTCATACTGGTCCTCTGATTTTCTTTTATAAAAATGTTGTGACAAAGAAGACGACGACAATGACGACGACAACGAAGACGACAACTACGTGTTGTGTTGTGTAATGAAGACTAGCAAAAAGTAAACTGCAGGAATAGTTCGCCTTACTGTGTTATTAGAGGGAAATTATTTTCTTCTCACCAGCAAGGTTTTCACAATAGGAACGTCCATTCTCGTAATTAAAAGCGTTCTGAATCTAGTCTTAATCTCATCTCAGCGACAATCAATGTCAAAAACTAGTCAAAAATGTAAGGAAATCAGAGGCATTTTTGACAGATAGAGACTCCTACAGTTCCTAAAAATACGGGAATTGCCCCTAGGGTTTCCTATTGCAGATTTTATTTATATTTTAGCTGGCAATTGCAGCTGTTAATAAATTGTAAAATCGCAAATTAATTACTTAATTTCGATTTCGGCACGCTTTGCATTTATCTTTGTCAAACAACAAACTTGGGCTTGAATGTAATTACATTTACCTAAGCCGTATTAGGTAGGTAAATAAATAAATAATTGATGATTAATTAATTTACAAATTATTTATCTAAAATCCTTTAATTATTTACATAACGCACCTCCAACAATAAGACATTATCTCCGTTTGTTATTAATTATAAAGTTTACGGAGTAAGGGCGGGGGCACATTGACGCGTCATCTGCGCAAAGTCTGCGCGCAATGAAATTAAAGCTGGCACAATGAATCCTCAAGTTTTAATTAAAGCGTGAAAAGTGTCGCCGGCGACTGCCGCCACCTCGCGACCATCAGATGAGCTCGTATTGTTTTGACCACTTTATTGCATCAAGGAGACTTTTTATTGTTATAAATATTATTTGTGAAGGGTTCTTTTGCTACGGACACATTGTCTTTGGTTTGTAGGTACGTAAATTACTCTATGAAGAATCACTATAAAAGTCGCTAGAATTAGTCGCAACGTATGTTATACGTTACTTTGTTGTCATTACGATTCGCACGAAACTAATCGACCGAAACGGGCGAATATTTTTTTTTCTATAGGCGACTCTCACGAAGTTAATTTATTTGTGGGTGAGTCGATTTCTGTGTGTAAGTTCAGAAATATGCACTAGGTAATTGGTACATTTTGAATTTTATGCAATAAAGTATAGAAAGAAAAAAGGACACTAGTCACTGGTCACTTCTGTAAGTGATAAGAGGTAAATATTATAAAACGTGTAGGTACGTTTCGGGGAGTAAATTCGGGCGAATCGACTAAAAAGCGGTGAATTCGACCTTAGACATTCTTTGATTCTATAGTAGGTACACAACAAAACTAAAACAGTGATTTCTTTCAGCCGCAGCTTTACAAATACCAAACAAAAAAAAAACACTACAAACTGAAAAATAACTTTAATTTCGGAAGTCGGTGTCTTAGGGATCAGTATTTTAGTTTTTGCCACCGACTTCCGAAATTAAAGTTATTTTTCAGTTTCTAGTGTTTTTTTTGGAAGTCGGTTTTTTTTTGTTAAAAAGTTTTTATTTCTCGCTTTTTAGTGGGTCTATTTATAATTTATCTAAGTTACAATAGCCTAATGTCAACTTGCCCATCGCCTTTTTATAAAATATTCCTTTTCTCGATGCAGGGACGTTCATGTTCAGAGGAGTTCTCCTTTTATTAGTTTTAAGATTAGATGCTGATAATCCTGGCTGCAGCATCAGGCCAGACTTTTGACAGACATTGAACTTAAAATTAGTCCTGTTTAAAATGAGCCCAAACACGACTACGGTGCTGTAATTTCAAGGTTTGTACTTTTTCTGATGCTCCTGGCTTCAGCATCAGGTCTTCGGTGTTCCTCAGTAACAGTACGCTTATCCACACATCGAGCCCTTTTCAATGAGCCTAAACACGATATATCTGCTGTTAGTTGTCGAGGAGTTAGGTACTCTGCAGACTATCCTGACTGCAGCATCAGGTCATGACTTGATGATCATGAGACCAAATGTGGCAAATGCCCTATCAAACATCAAAACAATTTACTAAAACAGTCCTTGCCTGTTCGAGTAACTTCTAACTGTTAAGGAGTTGTACCTTCCATCATCAGCCCAGCTACCTGAGATGGTGACAACCGTACACAAATACACAAGATACTTCATAAAATATGCGAAAAACAATAAGTGAGCCTATAAAATTTGAGGGTAGCCCTCGATTTCTCTAAGATCCCATCATCAGATCCTAACTTGGTGACAATGGGACCACCTCAGAACTATCTACTTTCGAACAAAAAAAGAATTTTGAAAATCCGTCGACAATTGGCGGAGTATTCGATGAACAAACATACAAAAAAAAAAAAAAACATACCTACAAACACCCGTACATAGTACCTCCTCCTTTTTGTGAAGTCGGTAAAAACAGTCCTTGCCTGTTCGAGTAACTTCTTACTGTTAAGGAGTTGTAACTTCCATCATCAGCCCAGCTACCTGAGATGGTGACAACCATACACAAATACACAAGATACTTCATAAAATATGCGAAAAACAATAAGTGAGCCTATAAAATTTGAGGGTTGCCCTCGATTTCTCTAAGATCCCATCATCAGATCCTAACTTGGTGACAATGGGACCACCTCAGAACTATCTACTTTCGAACAAAAAAAGAATTTTGAAAATCCGTCGACAATTGGCGGCGTATTCGATGAACAAACACAAAAAAAAAAAAAAAACATACAAGCACCCGAACATAGTACCTCCTCCTTTTTGTAAAGTCGGTAAAAATGACGACTTATCAAACAGTACTTCATTATACATTACAAGAGATTACTTTGTAACACAACCAAAAACCACTGACGACCAAATAAATCATTCCAGTAAGTCACTCCAGTAGAATTATTGCTTTTTAATTTGAAACAGACGGGAAAAGTGAATAAAACGCTGCTAAAAATGTCCCTGTATTCAATTAGGTTCGATCACCAATGTTATTTTGAGTTTTTTACGACTGTTCTTACGTTTGTAATCGTAAAGATGGATATTTTATGACCTGGGACATATGTATCACTTAGTGCCGTACGAGTGCTTTTAATTCTGTGTTTATGGATTAACATTTTGAAGTAGGTATTAACACGCTCCATATTTTTTATGTGTCATTGATAATCACAATTTATTATCACTTTATTTTGGAAAATTACATAGCACGTTATTTTCTTTACTTAATCGGTAAGTGTGGAGGATTTTGCCCAGCGGTCATCGTGCATGCGGCTAATATGACCCGTCCAATCCCATTTTAGCCTGGCAGCCTCCAGGCGGGGTCGCGGGTTGTTCGAAAGAGATACCGTGGCACCATAACCATACCATAACCATAATCAGCCTATAATGTTCCCACTGCTGGGACACTGGCCTCCTCTCAGTGAGAGGGAGTGGGCCGTAATCCACCACGCGGGCCCAGTGCGGGTTGGCAGATGTCACATGTCTTCGAATTTTTGGTTCTAGGACATGCCGGTTTCCTCACGATGTTTTCCTTCACCGTTTTGAGAGCAGTGGTGATGAATTAATTTACACAAAGTAAAGCGCCTGTCTGGGCACAGGCACAGGCAACTGAAGGAACACGGGTGGGTTTTAGTCAGAGTCTGACACGCACTCCCGCTCCGCCCAGAGCGGCAGGGGTCATTTGATGACTCCCCAACAAAAAAAAAAAAAAGAGGTGCACCTATAGTACAGCCACATTTCACCGTATATGTTTAAGTCCCGTGTAATAAGGAGCAAGCTTATTGCCATCAACCGGGCTCAGACCCAGACTCCGAGAAATTCCAGATGGAAATACCCAATTATACTGCCCAACCTGGGAATCAAACCCAGGATATCATGCTCAGCTTGCGCTTGCGTACACTAGACCCACAAAGCTGTTAGTATAACATTACGTGCAACATTCACATTTTTACACAACATTGAACGGCTCTATTACTACTTCAGCCAACATAAAAAAGTTAAAAATGCAAACACAAACAAACATAAGCACATACTATGCAAAGGCAACTTAGAAAGTCACATCGTAAAAACAAAATATAATCGCAAGGAAAAGTGCTGTAAAAACAAGTGAAATAAACGAAATAAACAGCTTGTAATGAAGGCAAAGTTGAGTTTATAAGCTGTTACAAGCTCATGGTTTAAGACGGAAGCTAGAAACAAAGTATGTTATAATGATGTGGTCTGTTTTTGTGCTTGCGCGTTTACCTTCTCACAATGGAGGTTTGATATGGGACTGGGACCCAGTTTAACGTTTTTTGTCGTAGTTTCGTGTACCCTTTGAGCTTACAGACTTGTTACATGTAAAAAGTATGTATTTCAACTTAATTGGGCGACATGCTGTGTTTGTTTTGTTAATTTTTTACGCTTGAGAGGCTTAAAATGTAGCAATCAAGATCGGAGATTACACGAAAGTATTTTTCTTTTGAAAAGAAAATCAGAGTTAGTAATTGGGTACCTAAATACAATAAGATTTTTCTATAACGTTAATGATTAATTGTGTTACAGATAAAATGTTTTATTACAATAGTAAAAATTCTACCAATATTTTTGTATGAGTGTCAGGCAAATATTTAAAAATACAACGCTCAAAATCGGACTTACAAACAGAAATAAAATATTCTATTCAGCTACAGGCTCATAACTTTCATCGCCATACCATTTCAATCCAAAAATCGGAAAACAATAAAGTGATCCGGCAATATTAATGAAGTTGCCGAAATTCGTACGTATTCGGCTGCAGATTTCGGACGATTGGCTGCGGGCGTAAAGGCCTGAGCACTTTAAAATTTATCGAGTTTTCATGTTTCGCCGCCATCGTCGCGCCGGCCGGCCCCTCGTTGTGACACTGTCATACAAAGTTCAACGAATGTGCACAAAATTGTTTTTGTAAATGTAATTTTGAATGTGGAATTTGGTTTCGTTTGTGTTTTTGGAACGGGTTAAGGTGAAGGTTATATTTCGTTTCCCAAGTTTCAGAGGTGCTCCATTATAGCGTGTTAGTTAGAAACCTAAAACAAGATTTTGAATCTTTGGATGATGCCTCAAAAATTGGAACGATGTTAACGTTATTACATTTTATGAAACAGATTCTTAAAATAAAATATTATTTCAAATTTTTTTGTCAGACTACTCTGGTCGGACTGAAAAAAACAGATTATAAATAAATGTACTTGATATATTTGAACCATTCTATTAAAAGGTACATGCACATAAAAGAAACCACATTTGAATGAGGGATCCTTACTTAGTAGTCTGTGTCGCTCGCATTTGCACGGTCGGCAGTTTGCCGCCGCACCGCCCGCGCCCCCGGCTATTTCAGGACCACTGTTCTAAATTCAAACTTTTATATTTTATACTTTTTCAGTAAAATGAGTTTTTTTGGTTTTAGACATGTATCCTTTGGCACATGCTGGGTTTTAAATAAAATTAAGGTACCTATGTTCTTTTTTAAGCACAATATGTGTTTCCTTTCTCAGAATTAATTTCATGGCATTTTGTAGCAACATCAGAATTTTATTTTACACGCTCAAAACAATTGCCAAAATTAAGCTGACACATCAGCATTTTCCAACAAATTCGGACGCGACAAAAACTGGAAAAATTCCAACTCACATACACATACAGGGTCCCATACAGTTAATGAGTGCTGAGTTGCCAGTGTTGGTAAAAAGCCGGGGTTGCCAGACAAATAAAGATTTATACAGGACAATGTCTCTTAATTGCGCTGTGTCAGGTGGCCCGAATCATACCGATTGTGAAGTTTGGAAGTTCAATGTCGGGTCGCGTATGCCCGGAGGCTTTGGATAATGGTTATTAGGATGATTGAAAACTAAGTTCTACCATTCTCTTTCAACAAATGAAACAAAAGCCTTTTTAGGAAATTAAAATAAAACATTTTTTTTAATAATGATTTTGTCAGAATACAAATACAGAAGAACAACACAGAAGTCAACCAAACAAAAATACGAAATACAGAAGTCTACAAATATAAAAATTCAACACTTATTTACACACAAATACAGATTCCTGTGTGTATTCGCTTCTATAGGATTATGTAGCGGCTACATCATTTTCTAGAAACACATCTATCAATTCCAAGATCTATCAAAAACTTATACCATCATCGTTTCCAAAGTACCAAACTTCGACAATATCTCATTCATCATTACCGTCACCAACAGCCAAATGTCCACCTTATTCTTCGTCAATAAGATTCAAATCTATACAAAAGTCTGTCCAGTCTTTGCACAAATGTTAGGACACGTCTAACTCCCTCTCGTTAGGTAATCAAATTTGTTTGCAGTGTGCTAACGAGGCGGCAACGGTCAGGACTACAGTCGCCGGTCTGCGTCGTGATTTGCTTGTTAATGTAGAGTACCTGAAGCAATCGATATTGTATAATAGCTTAGTCACTGTTCCTGATAGATGTCGTGTCTTTTGTTTGGGAGAGAATAGTTAAAATTTTTGCCAGCTTCATTTTGAGATGACTGTGTACATCTTCAACACAGGAAAAAAGTTATAGTTTCAAGTATGTAAAAGTGCAATCACCTAGACTAGTTAATATTGCCCCAGGTTTAGTTGTCAATATAGTGATTAATTATTTAAAGTATGTTGTTGACATTTACTCTGAATTCAATTACTATTTAGTAAGTAAGTAAGGCCGGCCAATTATAAAACGGCTTTAATATGATCTGCAAATCGTGATCAGTTAGAAGTCTAATGGATATTATTTCTATTGACTTTGCTAAATTGCCTGCAAAAGCAAAGCTGCACTTCGTCGTCCTATTGTTCAATTAGATCAAGAAAAAAGAAGAATTCATTCTTTTTAAAACAATTGCTAACTAAAATAAAATAACAGCGGAAAAAATACCGTTCATTTTCACCAACACATCCATATGCAACGCCAAATGTATTCTTTAAACGCATCCGCTCCACACACGGAAATTAATAAAGAGACAAATTAACGGGAAAACAAAAAATTGTGTTCCAAAGTCAATGACACAATGACAGCCATTGTCGACCACTTGTGCCTCATTAGGAAGAAAAAAAAACAATTAAGCTGCCTCCACCTGGACAACTTCATCATGCAGTGCATCAAAACTAAAGTCGTCTTTATTACAATCAATTAGAGGTACTATTTCTTTGATAATCTCGTCATCATCTGCAGATTTGTGTAGTTCCCCTTCATCGTCATACATACGTCAGTCGCAAAGTACTGGGGCCATTCCTTTATGAGCATTGTGAACTTTAATCCGGTCGTGAATGGCATTGTTTTAAATCACCTACGGCCCAAAGGATCGTGAGTTCTCATTGTACTGTCGAGTATTGTGCGATGGGTACTTTGATATGGGCGTTTAGGGACGTAACGATACGTATGGAGTTGGGTAATGGACATGTCATTTCTCTGTCAAACATTAGATGGGCCATTTAAAGCCTGAGGCTGAAGTTCCATGTTCAACTATTACAATATTGTGTCTTAACATGAACACTTGTATTATTTTTAGCTATACCTAAGTGCATTTTTAGGCTCAATTAAAATAACTGGATCATAATGAACTGTATAATTTTAATTACAACCTTAGTAGACTTAAGTAATTAAACTTTCCAAAACTCTCCCGACCGTTATCTCGAACAGATAAAAACATCATATATTGATAACACCAGTAACTTTCTTTACTTAATTATGCCAGCCTTTTAATATAAACATCGATTTTATTTATCTCGATTCCCCATCGAAACGGCTCTCGCAACTCGAAGGTAACATGTTAATTTACCGGGATCGAGTGATTTGTTAATCTCACAATCGATTTGATCGCTCGGCTCGCAATTAATTCGGTCTGGTTAGCATCGATTTGCGATAATCGTGAGGC
This sequence comes from Oligia fasciuncula, assembly GCA_963082905.1. Lineage (NCBI taxonomy): Eukaryota > Metazoa > Arthropoda > Insecta > Lepidoptera > Noctuidae > Oligia > Oligia fasciuncula. The sequence goes on along the minus strand of OY720395.1, from coordinate 3,932,227 downwards.
AGATTGTCTTGTTGATTAAATGTTTTTTTTTTACATTAATGAATGAAAATTTTATTCTTATTTCCTGAGAAAAATATTTTTTTTGATCAGTTCTGAATAAAGAAAATATATGCATCCAAGGGAAATACGGATATGCATATAAGTATTTTGCATCTTATTTCATATTATTTCATTTTCTTTTCAGTACTGACCAAAAAAACAGAATAACTGATTGACATTACAAAGTATGTATTTATATGAATCTTATCTTTAAAGACTGAACACGTAATGTTTAAAACCGTAAAGCATTTCCCAAAGATCAAACACAAAATGAGACGGCATTATGGACCGGCGACCGAAAATCCATCGTCGTAAATTGCCTCGGTACATTTTTCAACGAGAATAGTTTAAGAAATCACACTTAACTTGGTTATATGCTACTTAGAAACGCTCATAAATACAGGGGCGCCCTGAAAAAGGTTTTTTCCTTGAATTTAAAGGATCGCTGTGTACTCGTAAATTTTAATAATAGTCACTAGTATTTTTGGAGTGAATTCGAAAGTGAATGCTGCGTTACTGAGTACGGATGTGGAGTTTGAAACTATGGACTGGATGCGATATTTATACACATACGGTACGAATTTCATCACTATTTCTATGAATATTGATAAGAATAATAAACAAAACGCGATAAACCAAAAGCTTTTTAAATCGTTGGGGAAGAAAATCCATGTAAGCTTATTGATGATCTAACAAATCTGATTGAGACTTTGAGTTAAGAATATGACGAAAGAAAAAAGACAAGAATACTGTTCAAAGAATCTACAAAGTATCAAACATCGACTGACGACCATTCAGCCGAATAAACAATTGACATTCACCACTTTGGAGCCTAATCACGTGAAATAGGATTATCTATGCTCTACTAGATCCACTCGATCCATTCTGTTTAGCCGGTCCGAAGTTGAGTATTTTTTAATATCAGTTTTAAAGATTCAACAGTATATATTTTTTTACGTAAAATTACTACAGCACCATCTCCTCCCTTATCTTGTAATTTTCGCGACCCCCGACCTGTCTATAACTGTCACAAATCATTAGCCAAATATCAGTAGAATGCCAGCAAGCAGTATAAAATTCATGCTAATTGCGAGGAGGGAGCATTGACGGTGTCACTCGGTAATGGCTTTTAAGAAATGTAATAAATTATTCCACCCGCCGCCGCCAGGTGACGCGCGCCGATGTGTTGGTATGGAACAAGTTACAGGGGATGATAAAATCGCTAGTAGCCCTCTTCAGCCAGGCCTATAAAATACATCCTTTATTATGCTGCTCAAATGAAGAAAGTCGAACTAAAATGAATTATGTAGTATGAGAATTCAAATTCTCCTATAGTAATTGCATCAGCGGTGTATGCAAAAGACACTAATGTTTCAGGAATCAGGTTGTTAATTTTTCGCATTTTCAGATTAATCGTCCAACTGCACCGCACGTTTGGTTCCTGACAGATTCTAGGCAGAACGTGATTGTTACAGCTGATTCGTTGACATAATCAGCTGTAACAATCACGTCGTAAAATATAAAATATTCATAGGGCGTATTACTAATTAAACTTCAAATATCTCATCAAATATATCAACAATTTATTCCTTTTTAAGGCCCATCTAGCACACATAAAAATCTACGTATAATTCAAACATCAAAAATGTCCGAATTTCCGATTGCTAGGAATTCGGACATTTTTGATTTGTTTTGTTAGGAAATGTATAGATTTCCTAGGAAAAGTGAATATTACAAAATATATCATAGATTTCCTATCTATTTTAGGAATTGTATACAATGACGGATTACACACTTTTCCGTTAACATAATTATATAGATAACAACCTATATTGCCACTTGTACGGAACTTTTGTCAGCGTTCATCAAATTTAAAGATATTAGTGGTCTTCGTAAATGCTAAGTTCTAGCAGCAAGTTTCCAGACTACATAATTACCGGACCAAAGATCGTCCCTTGCACCACGCCTTGTTTTCAGATGTACGACGTGCTCTTATCGTTCCCGGAATTCGTCTTTTACTCAGTAATTTAAAAAAAAGATATGTCTTTTAGGGGCTACATTGTTTGCTTTAATCATTGTGAGCGATTTACCGTGCACATAGATATTTATGTGTGTGTTCAGATAAACGATACGCTACTTAGTAGTGATGTGCTTCGGTGGCTTTTAATTGAGATATACTTCTTAGTTGGTTTCCGTTTTAGATGTTTATTTGTGGTTTTACGGTATCATAGTACCATCGCTAAGCGCTAATCCTGCCGACAAACTGTCACGCAGTTTGGCAGGTTTATATATGTGTACAAGTGTTTGGTCCAAAATAAATCATTTATTATTATTATTATTATCTCAAATGGTATAATGGGATCATAAATTTAATTTTGTTTGGGTCTCGCAGTTATAACCTAACTTCTCAATTAAAGGCCCACATTGCTTTATCAACCATTGCAACAAAATCAATAAATAGATAGTTTAAAAAGTGTCGTGGAAAAAAGCATAAGTGACGAATGCGGATCTCTCTGATAGGATTGTATCAGTACTCTGCAATATATGGATTTAGGACCGTTATAGGTGAACGTTATAAGGATACAACCTGTCCCATCGGAGACCAGAAGCGCATGTTCCCACTCAATTACCAACATTCTATCAAACTCCCTCACGATCACCTTCTATATAAATGTTTCCCAGCAAAATAAAGACCTCCTCACACGCGTTCCTATGGGACGCATCAATTCTATTTAATAATTAAGGCTGTCAAGTTGCGTGAGTCTCAACGAGGGATGAGATCGTGTGCGTAGACCTTTGTCACACCGTTAATTACCTCAAACTTCGAGATGGATTAATTTTAAATGACTTTCGTGCTAGTTGTTTATTGGTTGTTGGGAATTGGTAATTGCTGTGTATTCCTTATACAAAACAAAAACAAATTAGGATGGTTATCAATGTTTATATGTCGCACACCTAGATCTAAACAGCGATTAACTCAAAAAAACACTTTTTTCAGGAAAGTTGAAAAACTGATTACTATGTCCATATGCACTGCAGGACTTTGCTGTATTGATCAATACTTTTTAAGTTGAGTAATAGAACTATTTTTGAATCCGTTTTGTTGGTCGCTAGGTAGTGAGTTAGGGAATTCGATGGTATGCATACCTCAAAAATTGAGATTTTAGAGTTAGCTCTCTTTAGATCTAGGTGTGTGATGTAACAAAGTTACCTGAAATACTCAATTAACTTCTGCCAATATGGAATCAATATTATATCTAGAACCAAAAAATCGAAGACATGTGACATCTACCAACCCGCACTGGGCCCGCGTGGTGGATTATGGCCCACTCCCTCTCGCAGAGAGGAGGCCTGTGTCCCAGCAGTGAGAACATTATAGGCTGATTATGAAATGAAATTATATCAGTAACATTATATTAGTAGGTATCTAATAAAATTCGAGTAATTAAGGTTCACTTCATGAGAACTAGATTTCTTTTAAATTATTCCTATGAATCAACCCTGATTACTCCAATATTAAAAGCAAAACAAAACTCGAAGTACGAGTATACAGTGAACCCACTAAAAATCCCTTGAAACATTTAAAGAAAAATTGCGTAAAATCGTCCCACGTCTCCCCTGGTTCCATTTGACCAAGCATTGAGTTCCAAGATGGTAAATCATCACCCTTCTGCTAACCTCCATTTGCGAAATAGCCGTCCGCCTATTAAATGTCGATTTTTCACGTAAAGACCAGTCCCTTCTGTACCCTGGCGCCCTGCCTCCCCCTGTCTTGAAGGGAAACAGTTGATATTTGAAGGAGCCTTTTAGGGTTGAATTTTCTTTCGTAACTTTCTTTGAATTTAAATGTATTGAGTTTTAGAATTCTTTTTTTCGAACCTTTTTGTTGGAGCGAATGTGAATGACGTGGATGAAAAGTTGTGAATTATTTTCAACGCAAAGCTAAATAGCTATCTGATTTAACAGTTTTTCCAACCATTGCTGTCATGTCTGTAGTCATCAAAATGAATTAATAGCACAAACATAATATTCAGTCAATGTTCTCGACGTTTTCCATCAGAATTTGTCCCATGAATCAAACTCGTCTATTCAACAAATCCTGCATCCATAAAAACTAAAACACCAAACTCTGCAAATCCACCCATCCCAATGAAGGAAGTACAGATTTCCATACATGATGAATTTTGGCTGTGCACTGCTCAGTTGAAAACTGGCGTGCAACGTCACAACGTCACATGGCACACAGGCCTGTGACGTGTCAGGAAGTGGCACGCAGGAAGTCAAGGGAAACATTCAGTGCTGGGGTATGGTGCAAGGTGGGAGAGATTAGCGGGGATAATAGTGTATTTGATTTGTGTATGTCAGAAAAACATATGACGTTGTTACCAGTGCGGGTAGAGCCTGGATAAGGCTGGAGCCTGGAGATTGGCACAAGAAAAGAGAGGCTTTATGGTCAGCATTGGATGAGGTCGGGCTGTGGATGATGATGTGAGAAGAACTAAGTTTGTAGATGAAAAAGACTTAGAAGCAAGGTCAGGCAACAATATTTTCATGATGCATGTACTACGTTTTAGAATGCCATGAAAAACAACAAAAGACAATTCATAATTTTAGTAAAAAGTACCGTAAAATTTCCACAATAGGACCTGAGAGGGGTTTATGCCCAGCATTGGATGAAGTCGGGTTATGGATGATGATGTGAGGAGAACTAAGTTTATAGATGAAAAAGACTTTTAAAAGCAAGGTTAGGCAAAAATATTTTCACGATGTCATGTCACTTTTTAGAATGCCATGAAAAACAAGAAAAGACAATTCATAATTTTAGTAAAAAGTACGTTAAAATTTCCACAATAGGACCTGAAGTCGTAATCCGACAGAGATTATTATCGTGTTTCAGTTGTAGTTTGTAGGAGCATTCTATTCTCTATCAAATTATGATGCCAAACTAACCTAAGGAAAACTAGTGCTTTAAAAGCACTAATTAAAATAAATGATATTCCTAACCTAAATTCTTCTTCCGCTCAACTACATATATACTTTTTCTAGATAACTAGTTGATATTTTTTTCTTTTAGAAGTTCAGTCATTTTGATGGGTTTAGAGTCTACTGTTCGCTTGGTATAAATTTTAGAACAACTAAACATAGGAGCAGAAAAAGAGCAAGACCTGGATAGACCAGCGAAAGAATGCTCTAATCATCTGCTTGCCATTTCCCAACTACCTTGGGGTCGGTTTCCAGTCTAACTGAATTCAACTGAATACCAGTATTTTACATGGAGCGACTGCCTATCTGACCTCCACAAACCAGTTATTGGGTAATACGATACCATTTGGTAAGACTGGTTGTCAGACATTCGGGCTTCTGACGATCCGTAACGACTGTCAAAGATCTACAAATGACAGCCGGGACCAAAGGTTGAATGTGCTTTCCGAGGCACGGAGGAGTATGTATGTAAAAATGGTCACCCATCCACAGACTACTATATCCTGAGGTTGCGCATTCGCTCGTTTGGTCTTAATCGACATTATCATGAATACATCGGTTCAAAAATACACTCCAGCAGACTTATGTTCCTTTCAGTACCCACTCAACTTACTGACAATCGCCATCCTCTCATAGCTCAATAACAAAAAAGCAGAAGTATTAAGTTCGCCGCCATTTTGAGATTACCAGCGGACTGTGTGCGGCGCGCCTTAATTTATTGCCCTCCAAAGTGTTTGAATTGTTAATGCTACGTTCTACTTACAATGTCGGAAGTGCACCTTTACTGTATTTATTTTTATTTACTCAACGATTGTTCCGTCTGGCTTGCAATGATTTAGATGTAGGATATCGTTTTTTATCGTGGGCTTATGGACTGTTGATGAATTATATCTCTTCGACCACATTAAGTGTTAATCTGGTGTTGTTATTTATATCTGCTTCATTCAAATCTTCGGTCAGGGCTACTTCTTATAATGCATAATCAGCCTATAATATTCCTACTGTTGGGACACATCAGTAAGAGTCTGACACTCCCTTCCGCTCCACCCAGAGCGGGAGGGGTCATTTGATGATTTCCCATCCGCAAAAAAAATTTCTTATATTCTTCTTATTTGATATTTCTTGGCCATCATCAATTATTACATAGCATATAGCTCTTTACCACTGTCCATTACTCCACGTTATTTTAACTTGATTTAAGTTTCCCTATCTTATGCCGTAGGTTCCTACTCCTTATGTCAATGACAGCTTATCGTCATGTGGGTGTAATGCATTCACCTGTACACTCAAATCAAATCAATTTATTTGCGATAAGTGTTGGTACAATATCGGTCTTAACATATATTATTATGGATCCTTAACACTTAGTCATATTACATTTATGTTCATAATTATATACGAAATAACTATATCAAAATATATGAAATCGATTAAAAAATTAAGGATTCTATTAAAGTTATTAAAATTACAATTAGATATCAATATTATTATTATTATTAGAAATATGTCATATGTCATATGTTAATTAAATTATTATAATTTTTATTTATTTTTCAATGTCTTATTAAATATGTTGTTAGCACAAATCGCAATCGCATAGTTTGTCTAATTGTTGTTTGTTAATATGTTGTTGTTGTTGATGGATGTTGTGTTGTTGTTGTTTTATTTATTTTTTCAACATTTTTGATGCTTTTAATAATAATAATAATAGCCAAGAGCCTCGACCAACACCTGAGGAGGCTCTCGTTGGGCAGCTGGATCAAGGGCTTGATCCAGAAAGCGGTACTTCTGGACACGGCCCGAATAGTTAGGAGGTTCCTCTCTCTGGAGCCCTGACCGCCGGTAGCTTGGACCCTGTTCCCGATACCGGTGGGCTACTATTTTTATATTTTTAAATGTTTTTATATTTCTTTATACTAATATTTAAAAATATAATTTATAAGAATTTATTTGAATAAGGGAGATAATAATAATAATAATATTCCACAACTATCACACAACGCCGTCTAGTCTGCCTGTATTGTGTCTTTTGTTGCGCTGAATAAACGTTTTATCTATCTATCTTGGTAGTTTACCGAGTAGAAATTGAACACTGATAACATTATTCAAATACTTCATTAACAATTCCGTTGGTAGATCAAACTAAAGTTATAACAGAAGCATATTCCTCTGTAACTGTCATAGCTGAATTCGCTAACTTATCTAAAATAACTTGATGTTTGTTGTCTGAATCATTAAAAATGTATAAAGCTTGTATCTTAGTCTAAACTTCACAAACCACGATATGAATATTCATCAGTCCCAAATATTTCTTTGACTCCAAACATGGGTTTCGTTGTCAAATGTCAAATTTGAGTCAAAACTAACACGACTGTGCCACTGAGCCAGAACTATGTTTTTAATTTCGTAATGGTCTCCTCTGGGATTGCCCTCAGAATACAATAGTGACGTACTAGGGACGCTCCGGGGTTGCTCTTCTCTTGTTATTTTATTATTCGCTTTTTAACTTCAATGCTAAGTAGGTAGATTCTATGGGTAAATGGTTGATTACAGAAGTTAACAATGCTGGTAATCAGTTTAGAAGTGTTCAGGGTAGCAAACAAATAAACTAGAGACGAATTTTACAAGCTGACATTTTGAAAGTAGGTACCAACAGTTTAGACTGATTTCTTACTTTTACTAATGTGACAAAATTATAATTTTATCTAGTGCCAGCTTATAGTATTGTAAAAATTCAAATTCCAGGTTCCAGGTTTGATCTAATTATGATACATACATCATCCTGTCTTCTTCAGTCTTTAATTCATAGCCTTCAGTTGGATGAAAACTTCAATTTATAAAAAATAAGCTGCAAATTATTTCTTACTTTCCTACCATACATCTTTAACTTTACGTACCGTGTTATCCTTCTTGTGTTATTCCCAAAATATCAAGAAAGTATCCAACGAACATATACAAAACTGCACGGACAGGCATACATTAATTTAATTTTATATATAGATCAATTTGGGTGAAGTAGACTCGTGGGTCGCCCGGGGGACTTCAATAAAAAACCACTTTATTACTGCTCCTTTTATGTAATAGATATTTCATTATACTGATAATTTCCCTTAAGTAAGAATCTCCTTATTTATGTATTTTGGGAAAGGAAAATTGATAACTGGATCAGATAAAAATCAAAACCTATTTAAAACGTAATGAATATTGATCATTGGCAACCGATATCAACCGGTCTGTAAAAATCTCACCGTGAAAACTTAGGTGAAGTGAGTTTAGTTTTGCTAGGAATTGACGCTTTTGACAGCTCACTCCACGCTCACTTCACCTAAGTTTTCACGTTGAGATTTTTACAGAATAGCACCGCAGTTCTTTATTTTGCTGTGATTGTAGCAAAAGGCAAAAAGATTATAATCAATAGGAATTCAAGGAGTCATTTTGCTTACGCAATCATTAATCATACTCATAATACACCTAACTATATTTTAATATCATTGCGTTCACTGATCGAAACGTTATACCTAAATAACGTTTAAATTGGAACTTGTATGCTTACTCATGTGAACGATTCACGGACGATGTTAAACCGAACCCCGTGGTCGTAGAAATCTTCATATCAAGTCGACTACAGTAAACAAAATCATAAAGTCACTACAGTAGAAAAATATATGATATTCTTCAGGACATATGCTAGATAGATAGTGTGCTGGAAACATATTACAACTAATTTGATACGATAGAAAAAAATCATGAAGATACCTCTAAAAACTTTCACACAATCATTATGATTTTTTGTCAGATTATTCTACAAGCAACATACTAAAAAACGAGTGTTTTAATTTTTTACTCCAAACAATAGATTTTTTGTACTTAAATAGATAATTGCTTCATATTTTGCAATAAATTACCAGCGCGAGGGTTGTGTCATCGCGCTTCTCTTTCTTTTCTATGCAGACCGACAAAGACCGCGCTTTAGGCCATGCAGTCGCCTTAATGTTCAAGTTTCGACTTTCAAAAGCTGCGTTTATTTTGTCACGTACTTACTCGTATAATTAGGTCACTCCACGCTTTGTATGTAAGTACCTGACGGCCTAAACTCGTATATACGTAGTTCCAAAGGAGTATTACCAACTTTATAGCTACTGGAACTAACAAGTTCTCTATTAGCTTTAGCAAGTCGATCTCATCACTTAATATCATTTATTTTGTTAACGTAGAAAGTTGACTTACTTATGATTGGTTGTATCAGGAAGCCATTTTGGTCGCCCCTAATTACCTATCTATAGGCTTCAGTAACGAGAATGTGTGATACACACGAACAAAGGGATGAGTCAGCAAAAAAACTCAAAAACAATAACTGATCGGATAGATATAGATAGAACTAGAATCAAAATAAAGACATGACTTTTAAGTAGTGAACTACGTTTTTTTATAAGACAAAGGAAGATAAAGATGACAAGTAATTGTGATTCAAGAGAAAGATACCAGACAACCTTCAGCAAATGAAAATTATTGAAAGAATGCTTCCAGAACAAGAAAATAAGCTTTTCAGAAAGATTGTTATTGGAAGTCCTTAGTGTAGTTAATAAGCAGGATGTATCGTTTCTCAAATTTCTGAGCAAAATTTAATATTACAGTTACGAATTCCAAATGTATTATGGGAACTAAATAGATTTCTCCTTAGGCATTCGCCCCTCTTACACCATCAAGACGTGATAATCGAGGACGCACTCCTCGATTGTTCCACATTTCTCGCAATTATAGGTAATAAAAAAAAATGAAAAAAAAAATATATATATTCAGAATAAAGAACAACAGAATCGTACTACATTGTGATAACAGGCTACTACGGAACCCTACACTGTGCGTGGCCCGACACGCACTTGGCCGGTTTCTTATGACCTAAGTACATACGAACATTTTAATTTATTTAAAATGTTCGACACAGGGAATCCTAGTGTGGGGTCCAGGGCATTTGTAAAAACCTAGCACCTAAGGCTCCTTGTAAACTGAAACTAGTTTTTGTTTTTATATTGTACCGTGTTATTTTTCTGAACTGAATAGTTTTTTTTTTTTTATAAGTGAGCGTAAACTTCCTTGAAAGATTCCATTGCAAAGGCATACAAACCTAACCTTTCCTCTCCAATATCCATAACAGCAAATCAGGTGAACAGCCCAACAATCGTCCGACCCTTATGTCCCACGACGAAAGGTAATTGGGCCATCGAAAATTGATCGCATTCTCATCGAGATGCGGGCATTCAGCTGCCTGTTGATATCACGGGACATTACTCTTTATTAACTTGTCGCTTTTTCTCGCCGTTGACAAATACGAGCCGTTTGATGTGATCATTGATTTATTTATACGGATTCGTCAAAGGAGCAATGTGTATTATTTTGTTACTTGTATTGTTAAGGAATGACTCGTGTAGATGAAAAACAGCTTCAGTTATTAATATACCAAGAGGTATTTTGTTTGTGTTTACTAAAACATATACTAACAAAGACGAAAATGACAAACATATAAAAATGCAATTGACAAAGAACTAGGTCGTTTGCTGCTCAACCCCCTAGGGACACACCGTGATAAACGTCCTTATGTAAATGAAGCCATTAAGTAAAGTATCGAATGACCCCTAATGTTTTACTTTAAAAAAACGTAAACAACTTGAATTGGGTGTTTTATAATCACGCTATATTACAATTAACGTTGTTCACGGCAATACTGAATTAATACGGGAAGTGGAAGCACCCTACTGTTAGTATTAGGGACATGCTGACGATTGTGGGACTTTTGTGATTATAACCGCCTTATCTTATTGACGATTAAATTCCGGTACGGCCGATTGTTGGGACATTTACCCCGTTAAGATTGGGCGTTAATACAGTTATTTAGATAGTAAAATCTATTTTATGGTTAGTAATTAAGTTGTTTTTTTTTTAATCTTTATTTGTTCGTTATTAATGAGATTTATGAATTGAAATTAATAAATACTATACATGCAATATCTGCGAGCAAAGCTTTGTTTTATAGGTATTTTAATCATTGGTAAAGGTTTAACAAAACCACGTTTTTAGCAACGTAAATTATAATTACTATGGGACTAAACCAGAAATCGCGAAAAAAAATTAGCTGTTCCCTACATTTTGACGAGTTATACGAACATAAATGTAGGGAACAGCTGATTTATTTTTCGCGATTTCAGGTTTCGTCCCATAGTAAAAGCTGTTTACGATGATGAGTACATTGACCTCTTCAGAGGTTGTTGGTGTTTTTCCAATAGCCTTGTTTATGGTAAGGCTACATAGATAGCCTCTACGGTACTTACTACCACATTTTTAATCTCAATGAATGTCTAAACACCGCCACCAAAGCTCTTCCTTCACTGTTTATCAGTGTGCTAGGTCTTTGATAACATCATACCATCACACCTGTAATAACCGAAGGGTGAGGCAGCCAGACCAGGCCCGTGCCGGACGGCGCGTACGTGTTCCATGCTCGCCTCAAAGAGATGTCAGCAACAGAGAAGGGGCCCGCAAGGGCCGAAGCCTGCCGGGGCAGCGGGATTGTCCGAAAGGGTTACTGCTACCCCGGAACATGAAGGGCTAAGGAAGGAACGCGGGTGGGTTTTAGTCAGTAAGAGTCTGACACTCCCTTCCGCTCCACCCAGAGCGGGAGGGGTCATTTGATGACTTCCCATCCGCAAAAAAAAAAGGGTGAGGCAGAGGTGTACTCATAGTACACCCAAATTTCGCCAGGTATGTTTAAGTCCCATGTAATATGGGGCGAGCCTATTGCCATCCATCGGGCACAAATCCTTACTCAGGGCTGCTACAGAGGAAATCCTGATGGAAAAACTTAATAACACTTTGCCTAACCTGGGAATTTAAATATTTTTTTCAGTTATTTATTTATTTAATACTTTAAGCACATGAGGCGGACTTCATGCTATAGGCATTTTCTACCAGTTAACATTTGGGTGATGCAGAGACAAACAGTGGTAGGTGCAATCATGAAAATTGAGGAATAAATATTTTAAATAGGTACATAAAAAGTTACGCATAAACCTATTAAAACTATGAATATAAAATATACCTAATTACATAAAAATATAAGCACAAATAAATATACAACATACACATGATACAAATGAACATGAATATATTTACTAAAAATAAATAAGACAAACAATGAGAAAATATTACCGTTGTGATGATTCTGCCAGCTTCTTGCGAATGTGTTCGCGAACCTTAACTTTATTTTGGGAATCGAATCCAGGAACTCACGCTCACTTGCGCCCACTAGACCAACGAGACAGTCCACTTCTTTGATATCATGTTCATAATGATAGTCATAGTTCATAAAGACAGTAAATTATAGCAAAGGTGGTCCAGTAGTAACGACCGCGACTTACGAGTTGTAGGTCGTGGGTTCGAACTCAAGCAGGCACTTTACTTTGTGCACACTATTTCATCACTACTGCTCTCAAACGGTGAACGAAAACATCATGAGGAAACCGGCATGTCCTAGAACCAAAAATTCAAAGATATGACGTCTACCAATCCGCAGTGGGCCCACGTGGCCATGGCCCACTCCCTGTCACCGAAAGGAGCCCTGTGTCCCAGCAGTGGGAACATTCATCATCATCTGCCTAGCCTTTTCCCAACTATGTTGGGGTCGGTTTCCAGTCTAACCGGATGCAGCGGAATACCAGTATTTTTCATAGAGCGACTGCCTATCTGACCTCCACAACTCAGTTATTGGGTAGGTAATACAATACCCCTTGGTAAGACTGGTTGTCAGATTTTCGGGTTTCTGACGATCCGTAACGACTGTCAAAGATCCACGAATGACAGCCGGGACCAACGGCTTAACGTGCTTTCCGAGGCACGGATGGGTGGGAAGGCTCTTGATAGCAGTGGTAACATTTTAGACTGATTATGCAATCATCACACTAATATTATAAAGGCGAAAGATTGTTAGTGTGTGTGTGTCTTTATATGTTTGTTACTTCTTTACGCTCAAACGGCTAAACCAATTTCGATAAAATTTTGTATGGAGGTAGCTGACACCCTGGATTAACATATAGGCTACTTCTTAACCCGATATTCAAACGGGTTCGACACTTATGCGGGTGAAACCGCGGGGCACAGCTAGTAGTTTAATAATTTTAAAGGTTATCATATCACTAATTTCAATAAACTAGCCCAGCCTTACCCAAACGACCCATCCCTCGTATATCACTCGTAACGTAAAATAGCTTTTAAGTTTTATTACGACAATGATAACACCACATAATGACTGTTTTATTAATCATAAATTCTACACCTTTACGACTTAATGTTTGGACGTCGCCACTGTAAATATTCTCCGTGACTATCAACGAATTTATGAACATTAAAAATATTTCTTCGACAATCAACGAGATGATGTTTGGGTGAGAAGATAGCGTTTTATGAGGCGATAAAGATCGTTAAACGAATGAGACCGGGTATGTTTTAATTTTAGTTAATACTAGCTTCTGCCCGCGACTTCGTCCGCGTGAAATTTCACCCTCCCCTCATTCACCCTCTTAGGGGTGGAATTTCGAAAAACCCTTTCTTAGTGGATACCTACTCTTCACAAATAACACACCCTCGAAATTTCATGTCTCTAGGACCCGCGGTTTAGGCTGTGCGTTGATATATCAGTCAGTCAGTCAGGACTTTGAATTATATATATAGAATACTTTTCCGGTATAAAAAGTACCCAGTGTGGTGCCCAGGATATTAAAGAATAATTATACCAAGTTTCATCGTAATCGAACCGCTAGTTTTTGCGTGATGCCTGAACAAACAGACAGACAGACAGACAAACATTTTTTATTCACATTTTTGGGTTCGGTGTCGGTCTAGTAACACCCTATTTATTTTTTTGATATTTTCAAAGTACAGAATTTTCGCTTCTACAGATTTATTATAAGTATAGATTTATTAATACATTGTAGATGAATAATATATTTCTGGATACAGGTACGTTTTGCTGGATTATCTCAAATCCATACTAATATTATAAATTCGAAAGTAACTCTGTCTGTCTGTCTGTATGTTACCTTTTCATGCCTAAACCACTGAACGGATTTCGATAAAATTTGGCACAGAGATAGATTGCATCCCCGGAAGGATATAGGATAGTTTTTATCGACATACCTCGCGGGCGAAGCCGTGGGCGGAAGCTAGTATTATAAATGCAAAAGTGTGTCCGTCTGTCTGTCTGTCTGTTACCTCTTCACGCTTAAACTGCTGAACCGATTTAGATGAAATTTGGTATAGAGATAATTTGAGTCCCAGGCAAGGGCATAGGATAGTTTTATCCCGATATTTCCACGGGATCGACACTTATGCGGGTAAAACTGCGGGGCGCTGCTAGTGTTTGATAATAATTAAGCTATATAGGCTAATTTTTGAGACGCGGCAGAAAGGGTAGGTACCTTTGCCGATGTAGTTAGAGAAAAACGGTCTCGGGAGAGGGTCCTTACTTTTTGGAGACATTTTGATCCAACTTCACAGATCTGAGTCAGAGTACTAAAAAAGTCAGAAATCTCAAAAAACTTTTCCCATACACTTCGTAAGAAATGAGAATCCAATTTATTAGATAGTATGGTCTAATCTTGTATATTGGGAAATACTAATATTCTATGATTGTTCTTCATAAGCGAGTCGGAAAAAAATCTTCACGGAATTGCCACTGAGTCAGTATAGAAGTATTATCTTTAGGAAGATTACGAGCAACAGTATTCTATAATGATTAGACTTAAGTAAAATGTGATTGGAATACAATACACTGTTATAAACTGACTTTTAGTACATAATATCCAAACTAATAGAGTTATGAGAAAAGATTTGATTTTTTGTGTTTGTTTGTTACGCTTTCACGCCAAAACGGCTGAACGGATTTGAATGAAATTTGGCACATGGGTTAACCATGACCTCGATTAGGACATAGAATTTTTTTTTTCTCGATATTCCCACGGAAACGAGACTTATTCGGGTGAATTCACTGGGCGCAGCAGCTAGTGAGATTTTTTTTAAATTTCAGAAGACTTCCTAAAAGTTCTAACTTTTTATTTATACCACTATAAGCCACGTGCCATATTGAGGCTATAAATACTCGGCTGTCAAACTAGAATTTAATATTTTATTCGATGTAGGAGTAACGAAACGTCATAACGTCGCGTCACGTCGCGAAGCCGAGATGAATAATAAATTAGATCTGTAATGGATGGGAATTACTTTATTATAATGTACACCTAGGTACTTGTGGGTATGTAGGGAGTGAATATCAGGGTATAATGTAGAGTTAATTGGGTGCAATGTACGTGATAATGATAGACTGACATGAATAAGTTCAATGGAATAACTGTGTAGCGGTATCTACAACGCCACATTGCGAACAACGCGTCATACTGACGTCACGCGAAATCGTGCATCGCGCAAGCAGAGTTTACCGCCCAACTAGCATAGATACAACGGCCCGACTTGAATCATCGGGCAGTTGCCCGCCAGACATAACACCCGTCTGGTCGGAGCATCCTCCCTTTTATATATGAGTGAACTTGAAACCCTGTTCCTCATACTTCTATAACTGTGACATCATCATTTCAATCATCTCTCTTGGTTTGATTAATAAAAAGTTTGTTAACTTAGTTGGAAAGATATATTTATACCGTGTACTTTGAGAAAATTTACCATGCAAAACTAAGGCTTCTTCTCTTCTCCTACAGAGAAGGATCGTTCCTTATCTATACCTATGAAAAGAGAAGAAGGTAGATGCTGTGAGGAGACATCTTGATTATTTCAGACTGTACTCGTAAAAGGTAAAACTTCTTAGCGTATCAATGGCAAAAAGTTGAAATATTTCTGACCCAAAATTCAGCTGCGAGAACTCCGCTCACTGATGCAGTCATAAGATCATTAAGTGCACAGGTGACGGCGTGCGGCGCAGGGTGGTGGGCCATTGTCTATGGGGAGGTGCCGCATACGCACTTGAGGGGATTGTCTTTGCTCCGGCTGACTTGGGTTGGAAGTTTATTTAGAGATTTCCAAGTCGGCCGCGGTAAGGCGTGTCCAGGCGGAAGGCTCTCAGATGGCTCGATAAAATTATCAGGGGGCAACTAGATGCAAACTATATTGTACGATACTACACTGTAATATACTGCTAGATTCCGGCTGACAGAATCTATCTAGGTTAGGTAATAGTTAGAATTAGATTTATACGGAAAGAGCAGTGGTGGCCCAGGTGGTCACGGACACGACTTACGAGTTGTAGGTCGTAGGTTCGAACCCAGACAGGCGCTTTACTTTGTGTAAATTATTTCATCACCACTGCTCTCAAAACGGTGAAGGAAAACATCGTGAGGAAACCGGCATGTCCTCGAACCAAAAATTCGAAGACATGTGACATCTACCAATCCGCACTGGGCCCGCGTGGTGGATTACGGCCCACTCCCTCTCACCGAGAGGAGGCCTGTGTCCCAGCAGTGGGAACATTATAGGCTGATTACGGAAAGAAAGTTTCCCGGAAAATGGCCAAATTCGGGAAAAACTAAACGTTCTTTTTTCTATGGGAGTATTGTGTGAATAAATGAAACGGGACAACGTCTGTCGGGTCAGCTAGTACATAATATATGTCGAGATGTTTTTGCGACAAGAGTCAAGCATGGGTATACTATGCTTGACTCTTGTCAGTTACAATCGTTGAGCTCCTTAAGTTCTCAGTTGAGTTGTTTCCTTTAAAGAGCCTTACAGTCACCAATCTACATGGTCTTCACATGATCTGACCAGGATTATGTCTAGACTTAGAGACTGTGACCTCTGAGTCTGTTTCGGCCTTTCTTCTCAGAGTAGCAAGTATCACGACCTGTTTGAAAACCAAGCGTGGTATTTTTGACTACCTACTATCAGGGCTCTGAACCGGTTTAAAAAGAGCGGTTAATTTCGATTAAGTAGGTACCGGTAAATATATCGTTCCTTCATTAACCGGTTAAACAAGTGAACTGTTCTTATGAAACCCAACTGATAAAGGTTACCGGTTACTTATGCACAAACGGTTTTGACACCCGAATTAACCGGTTAATTCCGTAATAAAATGTTGTAACTAAATGATATCGCAACGTCCAGACCGTGCTCGCGAGAGTGGCGAGGGCCGGGGGGGTTCAAACTTGGTTTTAATCGGTTAATTTCCACTACCAAAATCAAAATTCATGAAATACCGGTTTCCCGCATAAACCGGTAAAGGGCAAACCTTACCCTAAATCGATTTCGGTTTGGGATCAATGACCGTAACCGGTTAAGAATTTCAACCGGTTTCCGAGCCCTGCCTACTATGACGTTACAAGCACTATTTGGCGATAGGAAAATCAAATCGATTCAAAGACGCCGGCCGCGTGCGGCACCCGTCTCGCCCGGTCTAGCGCCAGCGCTCACGCTCACCCAGCCAGCAGTACACAGAACTGAGCGCAAAAGTGGCGGCTTACGATTTTTGTACGTAAGCTGGGCACGCGAAGTAGTTGCTCTTGCGTTATCTAGGTGTATCTATAACTGTGGCCGACCTCATCTAGTTTTTAAATTATGAATGATGTGTAAAAGTGTTTATACAAACCTACTTACAGAAATAAAATCATTTCTCATTTCCAAAATTCCTTTATCATACCATTATTATGGTATCAAACAACAAAAAGATCAGGGGAACAAACGGCAACTAAGTACGTTCAGTAGCTCAGAGCACCTTAAAGATATA
Organism: Oligia fasciuncula; assembly: GCA_963082905.1. Taxonomy (NCBI): domain Eukaryota; kingdom Metazoa; phylum Arthropoda; class Insecta; order Lepidoptera; family Noctuidae; genus Oligia; species Oligia fasciuncula. The sequence goes on along the minus strand of OY720395.1, from coordinate 3,914,430 downwards.
TCCCAGTGCTCACCGCGTGATCTTGTTACCTTCAAAGCAGCCAGCTAACAGCTTTTATCTATCTCAAAGATGACTCTATGACAGTCTAAACAAACATACTACGTTTCCTTTTTTATATAAACAGAGATATAAATGGATGTATGTCAGTGCGTTTATGAAGGGAAGAAAGAGAAGGAGAGAGATAATAAATTGTCTTATAATTTTCTAGTTTCTGATACGTGATATGACGAATTGGCAATTATCTTATTACATCAGCTCGTAAACGTCTTAAGGCTCCCGCAGACAGGCGCGACGCGACGGTGTGACGCGATTCTGGTAGAGCAATTTTCATTGTTCTACTAGAGTCGCACCGCACAAGTCTGCGGGACCCAAAATGCTGAATGTCTCTTTCCCAGTGTGATACCTATTGCTCAAAACGGTGAAGGAAAACATCGTGAGGAAACCGGCATGTCCTAGAACCAAAAATTCGAAGACATGTGACAAGCCGCAATGGGCCCGCGTGGTGGATTACAGCCCACTCCCTCTCACAGAGAGGAGGCCTGTGTCCCAGCAGTGGGAACGTTATAGGCTGATTACGTACCTATTGCCATTTATTTTATTTATTTATTTATTTAAATAGAACGGCCGAAGCCAATTACACTATTTAATATAATTTGACATAAAGTATAATTGATTCAACTCAGTCATGCATTCTTCTCACAAAACTTCAAACATTCCGATAATATCATCTTCCATTCATCCGCAAACATATCAAGATCTGTGTTTGAGTCCAGGAGAGCGTTAATAGCGCCTAATGCCCGAGGGATGGGTGACTTGGAGTGCGCAACTGTGCGGGAAGTTGGAACAGCCAATAAGCGGTGTTTCCTGCCGCGACAGTAATTGTCTGGGACAAATAGATTGCAGATTACATTATGCAACTCAGGGTCATCGATAATCCCCCGAAAAGCTTTTAATATCATTATCATCTGATCGCGCGACCGTCTTACTTCTAGAGAATTGAAACCCAAACAGCCCAACAGGAATTTAGTGGGATACAAGAAGGGATAAAACCCGTACATATGCTTGTAAAGGTATCTGAGGAATGCTTTTTGCACTTTCTCTAAAGCTAACGCATACTGCTTCTCAAAAGGATTCCATACGCACGCACTAGACTCAAGCTTGCTACGGACCAATGCCCCAAAAAGAAGCCTGATAACGTGGGGGTTGTGGAAGTCACGGCAGTTTCTCAATACAAAGCCAAGACGCCTGAAGGACTCCTTGGCTGTGGATGCGATGTGGTCGCGAAAAGTGAGCTTACGGTCGAATGTGACTCCCAGGTCTTTCATGGAATCAGTTCTTGTGATTATTTCTCCATTCAGTTTGTATTGAAAGTTGATTGGGCGCCGCATTCGACCGAAAGACATCACGAAGCACTTTGACTTGTTAAATTCCATTTTATTTTCTAAGCTCCACTTAAATACTGAGTCAATGTCTGATTGCAGAGCTTGGCAATCGTGCTCAGATTTGATTTCATAAAATAGTTTTAAGTCATCAGCATATAAGAGGGATCTGGCATTCGCAACCACATCAGGGAGGTCGTTTACCACCAAAATGAAAAGGAGAGGGCCGACTACCGAACCTTGACTCACACCGGAGCGAGTGCAGTATGGAAGTGACTCGTACAAACCTAATCTGACAAATTGTTGTCGGTCCCGCAAATAATCTGCCAGAAGCCGTAGAAGCTTTGGAGCAACGCCTAACGCACTGAGCTTTGACAGCAAGACGTCGTTATTGACTCTGTCGAACGCCTTTTGAAAATCAAAGTACACCACGTCTACTTGGCGTCTGTGATCAAGACTAGTCGAGATGTAATTAACTAGTGTCAGTAAGTTGGTATTGACGGATCTTTTTTCACGAAAACCATGCTGCTCATTGCACAGGTGCTGCTTCACTTGCTTGTAAATTCCTCGATGGAGGACATTCTCGAACACTTTCGCGGGAGAAGATAGTATCGCTATTGGACGATATTCATCGACTGAAGATTTATTGGAAGTTTTCGGTATGGGAGTCACACGTGATATCTTCCATTGTGGTGGATAGATTCCGGATTTAAGAGCTAAATTAAAAATGTGGTTAAGGGGCTGAATGAGAAATTCCTTTCCTTCTTTTAGAAACCATGGAGGAATATTATCCGGACCAATAGAACTGTTTAGTTTTAGCTTGTTAATTCCTGTGCTTATATCACTTTCGGTGAAGTTATCAATATTAATATAATTACTAATATTACAGTTGCTTGGACTGGCTACATTTTCATGGTCCAACTTTGGTACCTCAGGTTGGAAAACGCTCGCAAAATATTCTGCGAACGCCTCGGCAGCCGCCACACCAGAGTGAACCTTACCTTTGTGGGTTACATTAGGCTCAAACCCGCCTTTTGATTTAATGTTGGAAATGTGTTGCCAGAACTCTTTGGGGTTTTTTTTAATGTTCCCTTCGATGCGCCTGATGTAAGCGGCATAAGCAGTCGATATACGAGATTTTAAGCTAGATCTACAGTCAGAGAATTGCTTATAAATTTGGTCACATTTGCTCTTTTTCCAGATAGTATGTAACTTTATTTTTTTCTGGATGTCCTGAATAATATCCGATGTAAACCAGGTTGGATATCTTCTATTCATCTTATTGTTTCGGTGCTTTTTAGGGATATAAGTGTCAAATAAGCTATAAATGATATCATAGAAAGCTTGAGTGCTAGTGCGAACGTCATTGGATGTTATAACTGCCTCCCAAGATAACTCAGAAAGAAGTTCATAAAGAAGACTACGATTACATTTTTTGAAGTTCCAGTCCCTACCACGATCCACATTACTGGGTTCAAGCTTTTCGCTTTCATCAGATGACTGAAGCTTTACCTGGATGTCCAACGGCGGATGATATGCATCGGGGTGCACCAAACCTTCAACTGATGTTACAGAAACGTCACGCAGGCCTGCGCTTTCCTGAACTAAAACAACGTCTAACATTCCCCCATGCGTATTCTCAACAATATTTCTTTCACACATATTAGAAAAAGTTAGAAAATAACAATAGTAATTGCAAACATTTACGGAAGCACTGTTTAAGTTTAAATCACCTAGAATTATAACTGTTCCTTTTAAGTTATTTATAAAACTCTCCACTTTCGTAAACCAGGTCATATAGTCGCTGTCACTTGCACTTGGCTTAATATACACAACGCATACGTAAACAGTAGAACCATGCCACGTGAAACTAGACCAAAGATCTTCACCATAGTCTGTCTCAAGTTCACGACGACGGCGTAGAACTATTGGGGCGCGAGCCATAAGCAGCACACCTCCACAAGGTGTACCTCTGTCACGCCTCTGTACATTCCACTCGCTATTGGCGAGTTCTGTATCTTCAACCGAGATATCTAGAAAAGTCTCTGTGGCCGCTATTAAATCTTGTTCGGCTATATACACATTGTTGCGCCACACGCGGAGCTTTGATTTAATACCACGAACATTCTGGTATACAAAATTGATTTTTGAACTTCGGGTGCTTGCTCTGCTCGCCGCCACAGGGCTGGTCACAATACCAACCCTATGCTGCCTTATCCCTCTGTGTAGGCTGTTGATGAAAGGGCTGTGGGGCAACTAAACGCTGGCTATTAGACTGGACGGAAGACGGTTTCCTGTAGTTGATCCACGCCTTGATTCTTGCGTTCACTGGCCACACATCTGCGGAGTAGCAGCGCTCATAGCATGCAGTGGGAACGCCAATTTTGAATGACTTGTAGTTTCCTTTCGGGGTGAGTTCGTCAATGGTACAAGCATCAGTGCCACATACGCTGCGAAGGTAGTCTCTAATTTCATCAGCTGTAGACGCCATGTTCCATAGGTGCAAGTACTTACAAGCTTTAACGGCCCTTAGTGATGTTACGCTAGGGCCGGCAGCTCCTTGAATTGATACTGGGCGACGATTCTTAGATTTCTTTGTTACCCGCGTCCACTGCTGGGAATCCGATGCTTGTGAATTAGAAGAAGCAGTCTGCGTCACCATTTCATCTGGCGCAGGATAGGTGTTGGGTACACTAGAACTGGCACGAAGGGGAGCTGGTTCAGTGAGGGGTTTAGTTGAAATGTCCTGCTCGGTACTGTTTGCAGATGTAAGTGGTTTAATGTAGATGTTTTGCTCCAATCGATGTAGCCTAGTGCTCAGTTCCTTGATGGTGTGCTGCATAGCAGAGTTTTGAGTCTTCAAGTGCTCCATGGCCAATTTAACTTCTGCGTGGTCAATGACAATACCCTCAATTTGGGCTTTAACAACATTCGTCGATTCTCTGGCGCTTTTGAGATCTTGTTTCACTAATTGAAGTTCTTCACTCATAAGTATGCTGATGCTATCATTAATTCTTGAAAGCATACTGCTTAACTGTTCTTGCAGTACGTCTTGCACAACATTACGGATGTCATCAGCTGTCAAGGTATTACTGGAATTTGGGGGCGAGTGCAGTGCTTGTCTTTTAGCGCCTCTCATGGTAACATTAGCATTGAAACGAATGGGAGTATTATCATCCCTAGGCACTTTCGGATTTTTGCAAGAGCAGGACGGGCAATACCAAACTTTGGACGCAAAGAGCTCCTCGTCGCAATTTGTTAAGCAGGCAAGGTGAAATGCCTTTTCACAAGTCATGCAATTACGATGATTTCCTTCATCCAATCCACCATCGCAGCATCCCCATATCAGTAAATTGTCAGTCGATGTTGACATTATTAATCGTGGTTTACAGTAATAAAAACTTGTAACCACGTCAATAAACAAAATAAATACCCAATGCGCGGACTAGCAAGCGTTAACTCGCGGCCAGCCAGTTGTGTATAAAAAAAAAAACAGTACGCTCGGTGACACGCTGCGACACAGAACGCGATACTTTCCAACTAGGGGACACAGAGCGGCACCGTGCGCAGTGGGCGGAGCGACTCCGCGATGTTAGACACAGAGCAACACAAAACGCGACTCTTTCCAATTAGCTAACACTGTGTTTTTTCTCCGAGTTCGTTATTTAAATGTTTTGCAATGAAAATGTTTATAACTTGAGAACCACTTGTTAGTTTTAAGTTCTGTTTTCACTGTTATAGAGTACACTTGTAGTGGAACGTCACAGTATATATCACTAAAAGGTTTATTTCGGTTTTGCACGTATCTCGAATTTAAAACACGGAGGTCATTACGACACAACACGTTCAATAGTGGCCCGCGACTTGAACCCATATGAAACATATTATTTCCCCCTTAGGACATAAACTCGTAACCGTAAGTATTGTATAAGACAAAAAGCTTTGCCAAAGTGTCAATCCAATTATTGAATAATTCTAGACATTCATTGACTGTCGCGAAGATTTCGACATCTCATGTGCTGTGACAAATGACATCTACCGCGTGGCTCCCATGCAAATTACAAACGTGCAAGCTAATATTATATGGAGACATGAGTCATCCCTACCCATGGAAATACGTTATAAACCCATGCCCATGAAGTCTAATGTCAATATAATTGTACGCAAGTAAGTATAGTACAATGTGATATTGACCCAGATAATCACCATCATCATCTGCCTAGCCTTTTCCCAATTATATTGGGGTCGGCTTCCAGTCTAACCGGGTGCAGCTGAATACCAGTATTTTACATGGAGCGACTGCCTATCTGACCTCCACAACCCAGTTAGTGGGTAATACAATACCCCTTAGTAAGACTAGTTGTCAGACTTTCAGGCTTCTGACTACTCGTAACGACTGTCAAAGATTCACGAATGACAGCCGGGACCAAGAGACACGAAGGGATCTCGGTATCTAAAGATGGTCACCCATCCATAGACCAACCGCAACAAGCGTAGCTTAACCTGAGACCCAGAATATTACCATAATGACAAAAATAAACCCATACCCCATGAAGTCTAATGTCAATATAATTGTACGTAACTAAGTACAGTACCTACAGTGTGATATTGACCTAGAATCTCCATAATGAGCCATATTTTCTTTCCAGCTAAAAATAAACTCAACTTAAATAATCATAAGCGCGTAAGACCAAAAGCTTTGCCAAAGTGCCAATCCAATTGTTGAATAATTCCAGACATCAATTGGCTATCACAAATATTTCGACAAATGTGATGTGACGAATGACACTTATCGCGTGGTTACCCATTCAAATTACAAACGTGCGAGCTCATATTATATGGAGACATTAGTCACCCTTATATACCGATGAAAATACATAAGAAACCCATCTCCCATGAAGTCTAATGTCGATATAATTGTACGTACCTAAGTATAGTATTCGTGCAGTAAAGTTCAAGTAAAGTAGCGCCGAGGGGCGCCGGCGCGTCGCGTGGAACGGATTCGGATCAGCGCGCCGAAAAATGACGCTGAATTGTAAAGTTTGTTTTAGTTATGTTTCTTAAAGTTCAAGATGTTCAAACAATACTTATTTTGTCGCTGTTAGCCTAGTTATTATTTTACCTAGAGGACCTAGAAAAGTGGGAATCACTTTCAAAGTGATTTTACTATGGGACCTAACCTGAAATCACGAAATAAAAATCAGCTGTTCCCTACATTTTGACGAGTTATGTACACACAGCTCCATTAAGTAGTTACCCCACCAAAAGACATGTGCGTTCAAATCCGTGATAGGCCCAAGTTGGTTTTTGTATTTTGCAAAAACATTTTATTTTAAATAATGTACTGTTTTAGTGAATAAATAAGTTTAAGTAAGTTTTTTTTTTTTTTATTCTGTTTTTATTATTGTTTTTTTCAATAAAACAATACTTTTGCGACGACAAGCAACAATAATAGGGTTAACATTTACGACAACTTATTCATCGTCTAAATAGACTGGAGGTTTCAAGACCGCTTACCGTGCATAAGATTGGAAGTTCAAATCCTATATAGGCACGAAATTTGCTTTTTGTTCATTATATTATTTTGATATATTTTTCTATTTTGTTTTAAGTAGTAATTATTTATAAAGAATTAAAAAATCAAGAAAAATAAAATACTTTATTAATAATTTAATAATATTTATTATTGCTATTATTTAACAAAACTATGATCTTATTTTACAACAAACAGAACAACTATTTTAGTTCTCATAAAATCAGAAATCATTTAAAAAAATAATTGATAAATAGTAGTCGTTTACTCTTCGCCATTTTAAGTGAACGTATACAAAGTTCTAACTTGAAGGTATGGATTAATTTTATAAAGACAACGTAAGTAAGTAAAATTAATGGATACCCTCAAATTATAACATCTTTCGATTAGACAGGGACCTAAAGATATAATGACTCAGCCGATAGTAGATAACAATTTCATCGCAATTCATATGGGCTCGCTGGCTAGTTCGTCAAACTGCCGGTATGAGTATGACGACGTTCGGTAATGCGATGGTTCGAATCCGAGTCTACACAATGGACTCTTTTTGAAGTATTCTTTAGATTATTCGTAAGGAATTCAATGTTGTAGCAGTGTAACATTTTAAAACTTGAGGGGTTAGGACATAGTGACGCTTTCTGTACGAACATAAAATGTAGGGAACAGCAGTTTTTTTTTTTCGAGATTACAGGTTTGGCCCCAAAGTTGTTCTTAATGATGAGTACAATGACCTCTTCAGAGATTGTTGGTGTTTTTCCAATAACCCTGTATAATATCCCCTGACTCAAATAAAAAGCATGCTACGAATCAGTGGAGCTTCCGTCCACATTAAACGAACTCATTATGTTGTTTAATCAGTTGTAAAGAGTTTATTATTTTAATGCAGGGACATCCGGTTCTGTATGGATGCGTTTTATTATATTGTGTTATTGTAATTACGGTGTGTCTCCCTCTTGATTGTTTGACGCCCGAATATTAAATCAAACAACCGGAAATTTAATTTTTCATATAAAATGGGGCAAATTTTAAAATCATCGTCACAGGAAATACGTCATCAGGATCACGGGAGGAGGTAAATCCACAAAAACTAATTGGTTTCGCAGACATTATGACAAGGAGGCAGCCCAACGTGACTTTACGTGACAAACTGACGTCATTCATCATTAGGCGCTGCAGACAACAATGCAGAAGCCTGACTAGGGCGCTATGTGTATTACCCTTTGGACAGAATATACCCCCACTTTGTTAATCAACTTCCAAAGTACAAACATCCAAAATCTTTTACCGAAAGCAAAGTCACAAAACAATGTAAAAATACGACATTTTTATCATTGTCATTTTAGTCCTGGCAAGACAAATAAATATCATAAACCCATTAAAAACAAAATACAATTTAAATGCAAATTCGAAACAAGTGAACGTTCTAAAATTCCATACGAAACTGAACGGAACAGCTAATTTCAAATGTTTGAAACTCGTAAAATCGGGCGCTTGCCATTTTATAGACAAAAGAAAGCACTAAAAAGCGAATGTAACGTTCGCGGCACACATCTAATTTAGATAAAGAGTTTGAGATAAACGGTACAAATCACTGTACACAAAAACTACTTTGCATAGGTCTTTTCAGATGCAAATAGCTGTATTAAATTTGCAATTTAGACCCCGACAACGCACTAGGGTTTGGTCTAAGGTGCAAGAGTTGACGCAAATTAGACTAAATTGCTCTTGAGGATTTCAGCGCTGTTTTCCACAAACCAATATTTCAATCTTCCATAAATATATACAAACTGTTTGTATTGAAAAAACAAATCCGTCAATAAATGACACCAACAAAATCAATATTTTCGTGCTCAGCATTGTCTTATGTATTTTTTGTTTCTTGCTGTGCCTGACTGATGACATGTGAACTTGTAATTATTATTAAAATCTTGTAAAACACATCGTCATCATCTTCCTACCCTTGTCCCATGTTACTTGGGGTCGGCGCAACACGTGTTCTTCATTCATTCATCCCTGTCAACACATGTGATATGCAATAAAGAATTGAGATCATTATCATTAATTTTGTCATATAATCCACCAATCTTATGAAAATCAGTAAAAAGAAATCTCGCAGCAAAACATACCTATGACTATCTGATCTACAGAATCCATCAAGAATTAAAGCTAATCAGGCACTATCGTTACCTCCTCTAACTTACACCAGCACATCTGCTGGCAACGCGTCGAGCCGCCAGTACCTTCAGACAATGAAGACATCCCATTGTGATGCTATACGTTTTATGCCTCCCTGGTACACGCTGACAGGACTGACCGTAAAATTGATCGTGCTTTATCATGGCTCAGTGTTGATTTCTAGACGGACAGGTCTTTATTGCATTTGAATGCGTAGGCATTGATTGAGCTGTAATAAACCTGCTTATATTTTATTGTGGTGCTTCATGTTTCATGTCTCTCTAGTACACCTGACCTTTGATTACTCAGTGTTAATTTCTTTACAGACAGGTGTTTAAAGGATTGGATTTGTTTGGCTGAGGTTAAATGTGAAACTTATGCCTTTGAAAATTAGCAGCATGTTGGGATTAAACCAATCCTATAGTAGCTCCTTACAATCCCCTCCTTGATGTCATCCACAAATTATAGCCGTTCCTAAACCAAACTTAGTCACACCCAAAAACTTTCTGAAATCATATAAATTATATTCGCCCTAACCTGAAAACAAAACACTTAACAACAAAAATGCTCTCTTCTCCCAAACGCTCACATTACAGAAGAAAAATAGCAATCCAGTTAGGCATCGGAAATGGAGGAGAAATGTCACCATAAGGATAATCTACGTAAGATAATTTCCACTCAAGTGGTTCGATGTCTTCGGCCGGAGGTCAGTGAGTAACGCCACGGGGTGCAAAAACTGATGGGGACTTAGCAGGAATCTCTTAATTTATAGCCTCGTTGAGATTTGTGGGGCAAATTAGGGGTTAAAGCGGGGAGAAAGAAACATGGCTGCCGTGAACTTTGACCTTGAAGAACTTGAACGTTAGCGGGATTTTCTTTTTCGGGAAATTGTGAAGTATTAAGAAGCTTTCAAAGGTTCTAACATCACATGCGCACACTACGTGGTAATGTGGTTAACGAGTCAGATATTTCTCACTGGTTCTTTATCTGACTGTGATACGGTTGCCTAAAACTTTAATTTACACTTCCTAAAGAAAGAAAAATATTTTATTGAAGTGAAAACTTGTTTAGGCGCGTCGGGCATTTTTTGAGATGGGAAGAAACCATTGAACTTGCGCCACTGTTACCGTAAGCGACACCGCGCGTGTTTTGTTTAAAAGTCGATTCAAAAAATACCCGCTTCGGATGTGTTCGGCTGTCCTCAGTATGTACTCGGTTTTAATGTATATCCGATATGTCAGTGAGTGAGTGAGAGTGTGTTTGTGTTTTTTTTCACTTCTGTCGACACTCCCAGAGTGCCACTGCTTTTTTTTGTGTCATGCACAGGAGATACTAAAGTTTTCAAAAAGCAGCATTTAAAACCAACAAAGTTACTTTAAAAACAACCAAAAAAAAATATAAACTCCTATCTCAGCGTAATATTTAAAAAAATAATTGCGCAGCGCTGTTATTCTGAATCCGCAAAGATTTCGTTGATTGTTACTTCATCTGTATGTATTTAAGAAGAAATGCGGTCGGAGAGACTTTTGAAAAAGTCTATTTAAAAGATATTTCACAACAGTTTGTGAAATATCTTTTAAATTGGTCAAATATTGGAGGAGGAAATTATGCGAGAGTCAAACCTCGGATTATAACTTTTTACTTAGACTAGTAATAAAAAGGATATATACTAAGTCCCTATGTTTTTCATTTTTGATGAATAGTTGTCTTTGTACACTAGGCCTCTGTTGACAGCGGTTTAAATCGGCATTTTTTGAGGGTTATAAAAATAATGTATCATCAAAAAGGAAATCTTATGGACATAGAAGTAGTTAATATGTATTATTCTGTAAAAAAATAATCGCTTTATGGTCACTATCCAGAAAAAAACAGGCGAGAGCGTTTCTTTGGAGAAAAGACCACCCGCATTTCCAATTAGGCGTACTCTAAGGCGATTCGCACACTGCACCGCATCACGCAGCGGGTCGCAGATAACGCACTCACGCGCGTGATTTTTTACATACAAATTCAATAAAAAAGCACTCACGCGCGTGGAATTTGACTCCGTATCCCGCACACCGCTGCGTGATGCGTGGCAGTGTGATAATCGCCTAAGTTAGGCATCCTGTTTTCTCCATTTTCCTTTGACTTGCGCCGCAACACCCTGCTATCTACAGACTCATAGTGGGTGAAATAATCTGATTTGTCCATTTGCCGGTCGCGGGATCGTAACAAACGGTCCTGTGTTCGATTAACACGATTGCTTTTTGTACTCATTGCGTTTATACCGACTTAATTGACGGTAAATTTATAATCTTTTGGATTTAAGGGCACTTAGGCGTTTTTGTGTTCAGTATTCTTTGTTGTTTTTTCCGCTAAAGATGCTCGTAAATAAAAATAGGGATTAAGTTATTTGTCTAAGAACGGAATTTTTCTTTAGCTTTCATAATTTTCAGACGCAGTGTTCGCTGTTGTAGAAAACTAGTATCAAAATGTATGACCAGTTTTCAATATTAATTGTAAAAAAAATCTTCAAAAGAGAAAATATTTATAATGTATCTGAATCGTACAAAAGAACCATTGTCTACACTAATATTATAAAGAGGAAAGATTTGTTTGTTTGAATTCAATATTATAGGCTCCAAAACTACTAGACCGATTTGCCCCGACCGACTTTCCCCATTAGAATCCTACATTTCCCTGATGAACATAGGCGATAGAATATTTTTCAAAAAAGTTAGGGAACCGTATGAAAACTTCAATAATGTAAGCCATGGTGTGAAAAAAAATACCAAAAATCTTTATATCGCGTACGCCGCGGAAACAATTGACAATAGAGCAAAGTGATGTAGGTACTAAAGTTTTATAGAGGACATTAACATCTATAAAAAAGTATATAATACCATAATTATGTCTAACTGTTACAGTTATGTCACAATAACTACTTTTCCATGTTAAAATATGCAATAGTAACGCCGAAAAATTCTTCAATCTTATTTTTGTTGAATACCAATATCTACCCGTGCGAAGCCGGGGCGGGCCGCTAGTCATTAATAATACAACATCTTCATCTCAAAAAAACATCGAATTATACTTTGTCAGAGAGCTCTTTTACCGCGCCTCTTTACAATAACATCACAAAGATACTTTGACATCTAATTTCTTTGTCTTGTCCTTCAGCATAATAAGATAAGGCACGAGCATAACTATACGACTATAATAAATACATAGCACGTTATCGCGTCATCCCCCTGTGTGTCGCAAATCCGGCAGCATTTGTAACCGACCCGCGGATTATCGGTTCGCCCCGGGCAAAAACAAGAACCCGGACGAAGCACCCGTGGACATAAATTCGCGACAATGATTCATGATCGCCGCGTTCGAAAGTTTTTGCACGAGCGATTAATCGCAGCGACTTTTAGGGAAATCGCTGCAACGCTTAATGTGGGTGCGTATTATTTTAATGACAGTGCTTGGAGCGTAAAAGGTGTTTGGAGATAAAAACCGTTTACTGATTTACCGGTTTATCCTTTTAACTTGCGGCATTATGTTCTTTCGTAACAAAATATCGGGCTTCTATTTTGGGGAAGGCGATCGTTATTTTAATCTTTTGCAAAATTAATAAATGATATGGAAAAGGCTCTTACAGATCACCAGCTATACGGATTATCATGGCCATAAGTCACCCGATAAGAAATAAATCGCCATGTCTGGATAGCAAGGGCAAAAGCCATACTATGCTGCAGGTTGCATCGGTGTCACACTAATATTATAAAGGCGAAAGTTTGTGAGTGGGGGGGTGTGTGTGTGTGTGTGTGTGTGTTAATATGTATGTTACTTCTTCACGCTCAAACGGCTGGACCAATTTTGATAAAATTTGGTATGGAGGTAGCTGACACCCTGGATTAACATATAGGCTATTTTTTATCCCGATATTCCCACGGGATCGACACATATGCAAGTGAAACCGCGGGGCGCAGCTAGTGCTTCCATATAAAATGGCTGCCAGAGGCTATCTGTTAATTAATATTGTAGTCATAGCCGTGACCGCGGTACTACGCGTGAAATAACCTGCAAACAGAACGTGAATAAAACGCGTTTTTTTTTATAAAGAAATAGTGCATAAAAGGAGGTGGTTTTCATAATGTATTATTGTTTGTTTTAATTTTTTTTTAAGTTTGAAAATATAATAAAAATGGAATGGGTCCCGCCTGCTTCTAACTTTTGTTTAAAAGTTTTTACCGCAGTCGGGTTTTTTTTTGTTTTTCATGATTTGTCACTTCCAATTACTTTTAACCATATAAGTTGTGTATATTTTTGTAATCACCATTTAAAACCCTTTATTTTGATATCCCACTCGATGGTATTAACAGAAAAAAAAAAACGAATTCCATAATATGGCACCCCAAATCCGCCATTTTACTTTGTTTTTTATTTTTATGTAGCCAGTGACACTCGCGCTACACAGACAAATCTAAAGACATATAATTTACTCAAATCCGTTCATTCGTGTAGGAGTTACGGGAAAACAAACTAACGGACATACATACACGTCAAAAACATAACCCTTCTTTTGGGCTTCGCGGTAGTCGGGTAACAATGACGTATTGAAACTACCAATTAATCATTAATTAAAACTGATATTTATTTACTGCTTCGTTGGTCTAATGGTCGCAAGCGTTAGGTACTGCTGCGCACTGTAAGAATTAGTTAATTAATTACTGGTCCTGCCGGTCGATTCTGTAAAAATCTCACCGTGAAAACTTAGGTGAAGTGAGTTTGTTTTTGCTAGGAATTCACACTATTGACAGCTCACTCCACGCTCACTTCACCAAAGTTTTCACGGTGAGATTTTTACAGAATAGCACCGCTGGATTCGATTTGCAGGTTGGGAAAGTGTTTTTAGGTTCTTTCATTTCCCAGTAGCAGCCCGGAGCCAGACTCCGGGCTGCTACTTATATTTATGCCCGGTTGATAGCAATAGGCTCGCCGTACTACATGGGATTTAAACATAACTGGCGCGAAATTTTGGTGTTACTATAGGGACCTACACCTCTGCCTTACTCTTTTGTGATTACAAGCGCAATGTTATATTAAGCTATGTGGTATTTATTTACATTTTAAACTCTGGACATTAAGCCTCTCTATCCTATCATTCTGCTGCTCTAATCCCTAATTAACTGAATTGTTACTCAACAGCTTCCTTCAAACCTTCAAATATCCCCATTTCATTGCCCACACTAAACATTTTTTTTTTCCTTTTTTCTTTTTTTTTTTTTAAAAAAACGTTGCCCCACACTAGGAATTTCTCCTGTATTGTGGGTGCGTTTACAAACATTTATTCTCACATACACAAACAGCCAGACCCGGAACAACTATTTTTGACGTTCAAAAGTGCCTTTAATGTGCCTATTTGAAATAAATGATTTGACTTTGACTTTGACTTTACTTGTAGGTCATACAAATATTTGTTCCGTGCGGGAATCGAACCCGCGACACGCAGCGCAGCAGTCAATCGCTTAACCACTGCGCCAACCGTGCACTAAACATTAATGTCACAACTGACTGAGCAACTTCATTTTACCGACTGATCAATCTTACCGCTCTATCATAAAAAAGGTTATAAAAATAAGGCACGCTACACGCTTCGACACTTGTTTATGTCGTTCTTGCATTCGTACTCGCGACCGCACTCGGAGTCTCGAGCCCATCCATTTGCGGCGACAGATCAATCACGACTCAACATCAAGCCCGGAATAATGATCCTTTCAACACTTCATGTACACTGAGACACTTATTTTGAACTTTGGTTGTTGAGATATAAGGTTGGAATTTGCTTGTAGTGTTTGCAAGCAAAGTAAAGAGGCAATGTGCGTTCTTCCTTTGAGCTATTTAAGCTCGCGCTAAATGATCGACGCGTCATGTTTCTCTTGGACTGAGAGAAAATATACAAATCCAAATAAGATCTGTCGTTAGTGAATAATGGAGGAAATATGTCTGTTGTGTTCCTCACGGGTCGTTTACACTTGGTGGAAGCTTTGTATCTATGTACTATGTACAGTGTATTGCATCTGTGATAGATAGAGATAGAGCAGTGGTGGCGGTAACGGGCGCGACTTACGAGTTGTAGGTCGTAGGTTCGAACCCAGACAGGCGCTTTATATTGTGTAAATTATTTCATCACCACTGCTCTCAAAACGGTGAGGGAAAACATCGTGAGGAAACCGGCATGTCCTAGAACCAAAAATTCGAAGACATTGTGACATCTGCCAACCCGCACTGGGCCCGCGTGGTGGATTACGGCCCACTCCCTCTCACCGAGAGGAGGCCTGTGTCCCAGCAGTGGGAACATTATAGGCTGATTATGTTTGTATGTATGCATCTGTGATAAGTTGGGCACACTAGGAGAAATTATATGTCATTCAAACGGTGAAGATAATAATTTATCCCCAGGAAACCAATACGCTACCCTACACACATTAAAGTTCTAGTTCAGGTTCAAGGTTATTTTCGTAATGTTAACAAGTTTATACCCTGAATTTTTTGATGCCCTTTAATTCTTTTCCTTTTTTTAGGGTTCCAAAGGGTAAAAACGGGACCCTATTACTAAGACTCCATTGTCCGTCTGTCCTGTCTGTCTGTCACCAAGCTGTATCTCATGAACCGTGATAGCTAGACAATTAAAATTACAGATGATGTATTTCTGTTGCCTTAATAACAACAAATACTAAAAGCAGAATAAAATAAATATTTAAGGGGCTCCCATACAACAAACGTGTTTTTTTCGGCGTTTTTGCCTTGTGGTACGGAACCCTTCGTGTGCTAGTCCGACTCGCACTTGGCCAGTATTCTTCCATACTATCTTAAAACAAACAATCGATCCACCAATACGCAGAATTTCGCCTTGAAGAAAAACGAACAAAATACAAGAGGAAACTATATAATTCCTCCCCAGTTAAAGTTAACGCATTAGGGATTGTGGAGGTCAATTGGATCTGAACTGTGGAAGAAAGGATATGTTTGCGTTTCCTTTCCGTTAATCTTCTGACTTGCCTTGAGGAATTATCGTCCTTAATGGTGTTATGCAGTTTATCTTAGTTAATCTTATAGGTAAGTACCTTTTCATTGTTGAATTATTAGTTGGATTCCTTTTAACTGATGTATGGTGTGAAGCTCAGAAATGGTATGATAATTTACACACACACATATACAGGGTTATTGGAAAAAACATTAACAACCTCTTAAGAGGTCATTGTACTCATCATTTTGAACAACTTTTACCTACTATGGGACCAAACCAGAAATCGCGAAAAAAAAAGGCAGCTGCTGTGCCAATAAC
Organism: Oligia fasciuncula; assembly: GCA_963082905.1. NCBI lineage: Eukaryota > Metazoa > Arthropoda > Insecta > Lepidoptera > Noctuidae > Oligia > Oligia fasciuncula. Next base: position 3,898,025 of record OY720395.1, on the reverse strand, counting down.
CCTGTATAAACTCACGCCTTCATCCCATGGGGGTAGGTAGAAACTACAGAACGCCACCTGCTACAATCTTTACATACTCCTTTGCTTCGTTTACGTTCATACTTTACGCTCGTTCGTTTGTTCGTTTATGTTAATTTTGTCGATCAGAATTTGTAAGTATTCTTCCAATTTGGCTGTGCCTATTCTAATTTAAAGCGGCTAGTATTTTTGTACCCGTGGGAGTTGTGCAAAGCGTTGCCGTCCATCTTATGGTGTAATTTAACTATAGGTGATATTATGAGGAATAAAAGCGTCCGCGTTTAGACATACCACATTAGAATCACATACCTGTTTCAAGTAACCTTGTTGCGCTAATTTGGTCTTTGCAGGTTTTCTTAAAGAAGTAATAAGAAACCTATGATCAACAGCAAACGTCAACAACATTCGCAAAGTCCACACGACTCCGCAGAAACAAACTAACCTGACCCGAATTGAACTTTTTTCTTCGAAATATCAACTTTAAAAAAATAACCCTTCCGCGCGCCTCGCGGTCGTATTTATCCAGCAGTTTGCATAGCATTTATCCGCGCATGGCTGAATAGTCGCCCGAGGCGCCTCAATAAGGTACGCACGCGCCTCGACCGGCTTTTGTCCTCGCCTCAAGTGCAAATAGCCTGGGCGTTCTAATTTCAAAATGCCCGCCCTTGAATAGAGTGAGCTTATTTTAGATTTCAGTGAGATTGTAGTTTTCTTTTTTTTTAAATCTGGCATTTTTTTATGTGATGTCTAGTATCGATAAATTTCGCGGTTTTATCTTTAGGCTGTGCGCAAACCGAGACAGAATTATCTGCATTTTGTACGACTCATAATGCGAAGCATTAGAGAGTGCTTTACGATCGAATTTTATTTTTTTGCTTCCTTTCTGCAACTGTTTCTATTGATAAGCTAGTACACAGAACCTCCTTAATGTATACACCATTCATCACCATTGTATAGATAATGTAAAGATATTAATTATGTACTTTTCAAAATTTAATTTAGGTAATGCAGTAGAAACGAAAAAAACATCAAAATATTTCTAAAAATGTTCGCGTCAATCAATAGTGTGAAACCTGTAAACATTGTAGCTTGCGAAAAAGACAAATAATTGACTAATTTTTTTTTAATAAATTGGTTTCACCCATAGGAGGAACCCTATTGAAAATGGCTCTTTTATTCAAAGTAGTTTAATTATAATGAATAAAAAAGCAACTAATATAATATCTATATCTATGGTTTTTATACGATCAAATGCGCATTATGAGTCATGCAGTTTTGGATTTTCCAAAATTCTTAATTATTGATACAATACTGACGGTGAGCACACCGCAACCAGTCTGTATGTACGCAGATCGTAAACAATAACTAACTTCTAAGAGGAAATGTTAGTATTTTTAAGAACAGTCGCATGTTCTACTCTCAGTCTTATTCTGTCAAACATACCTCTAATTTAAGATATTTATTGTCGAAGATGAGAATGCTATTGATTTTACACGTTTTCAAATACATAAAAAACATGATGTTAATATTACCCAACATCAACATTTAAAATCAGTGTATAATAACACTATTACGAAAACCGTTACATGGTTAATTTATTTTTAATTTTCATCAGTCAATCAAAACCTTGATGTTTTATTAATCAACATTCCGTTTTTAATTATTAACCAAACGGATGATGTTCCAAAGGGATCATTACAATATCGGTATGATAAATAATTACCTACGTATTGAATAAATATTAAAATGAACGCCAATCATAAAGAATTTATCAGCTTTCACAGAGTCAGCTGAGTGTTTGACAACTTTAAAAGTGTTTTCATTTATTATAATGTCATAGGTACCTTATACATAATAAGCTTATAATGGGCCCACTGCTGGGACATGGGCGTCCTCCCGGTGAGAGGGAGTGGGCCCAGTGCGGGTTGGCAGATGTCACACGTCTTCGAATTTTTGGTTCTAGGACATGCTGGTTTCCTCACGATGTTTTCCTTCACCGTTTTGAAAGCAGTGTTCATGAAATAATTTACACAAAGTAAAGCGCCTGTCTGGGTTCGAACCTACGACCTACAACTCGTAAGTCGCAGCCGTTAATAGGTACCTTATGTAAAGATATAAATCTATGTAATCTCTGGACTTCTATTCCAATTCCTTGACCAAGATTCATACTTAACGTTAACTTAAAATAACGCGTTTTACTTATCTCACCTGATAGTAAACGACGCATCATCTGCCTAGCCTTTTCGCAACTACAGGTATTTTGGGTTCGGCTTCTAGTCTAAACGGAAGCAGCTGAGTACCAGTATTTAATATGGAGCGACTGCCTGTCTGACCTCCACAACCCGGTAACTGGGCAACCACTGCTTGTCAGACTTTCGGGCTTCTGACGACCTGTAACTACTGTCAAAGATCCACGAATGACAGCCGGGACCTACGGCTTAACATGCTTTCCAAGACACGGAGGGGTCTTGGTATGTTATGATAGACCCATCCACGAACCAACCGTGGCAAGCGTAGTTTAACCTGATAGTAAACGACTATGTTAGTTAATAAACGTCTCAAAAGGCACCAATTTTGCACTTAACCTAAAGTGCCTATGTAGCCGTTTGAGGCGTACTCTGATAGGGCTACAAATCCACAGGAAGTATTCTCTCTCTTTCGCTACATATAAAACGTTACTTGTAAAAGCTATGATGGATTTTATTAGGTACTCTAAAACGCAACCGCAAAATCTCCCATTGTATATCAAACGATGTGCCAAAAATTGCAAGCATTTGACGTTACCTACATGAGAGGTAATTTCACATTATATCCGCATCGGTTGTTTCAACCCTCCGCACCATGAAAAGAGTGGTACAGTCACGAGCACTAATATGTCAACACTTGGCAACTTTCAATGTAGATTTTTTCGTGAAATAACGTATGCAACGTTGAAATACAACACTTTACAGAAACCTATGGGTTCGAAAATACTTAATAACATAAAATTTCATTCAAAACTAAAGGAGAAAATCGTCTTTGAGTAAAGCCAAGTGTATACATACTTATGCTCGTGACTGTACAAGGTATTTTTTATGTATGCCGCCGCCGCAATGGAGGGTTCTTTTTCCCAACTACGGCAAAGCCAAAAGAGGGTATGATTTTAACCAACTATGTATTTAAAGTTTACAAGTTGTCAAAAATAATCAAGCAACTAGGCAACTATTTTTTGAATCAACTATGGTATGGACCCTAAACTGATTTTGATTCACATACATATTTGGAATTGAAAACCTTTAACTTGTTAGTAAGAGTAGTATTAGTTGTTTTAGGTACAGGTTTATTAGCTCAGTATTTTTCGAAGATGGTTTTTTATTAAGGTTTTCAATGTTTTCTAATAATGCATTTACTTGTTACAGGTACGAACGAGTACTTCTTCACTGTCATAACTTAGCAAAATGGTGAGCTCGTTAAGTTATGCTACAAGTTGACTGTTTACTTAATTTAAATAGGCAACCACTAAGTATGTAAGTGTAACAAGTAAGTGTGACAAGTGAGACTACCAAGTTCCTGTATGTGAGCTGAAGAAATTATTATGGATTTTACAATCAAGGTATTTACAAAGTGTTGACTCGTTGAATCCGGCTCGAAGGACCAAAAAGATGTATGCGCCGCTGAATGGGTCGCACATACCTTGGATATTAGCTTGTGATGATAAGTCACGGATAGCCAAAGATAATGGTTTATTGAACAGTTTAACCACCACATAATGCCATATTAACATTGTGTGAATGAGTAGATACAACTGACTATAAACGCTGGTTGCGAAGGTATTGTCGCGTTACACTAAAATAAGTGCAAAACGACGGAAAAGTGTTGAACTGTGCAATGCGCGCCTATCATGTACGATACATGTACAATCTTGTTACATATTTGTGTTATATAATATAATTTCAATAGATTTAACTAAAATAATACTCATTGACTCACTTTGACTTTGAATTCTGGAACCCACGGACAAAGTTCAAACGTAAGCTTACTTTTGTCTTAAACCATGTTTGGTAAAGAGTGTCCATGGGGTTTTTGCCGTTTTTCTCCATATGAACCTACTACGCTTTGGAATAGACATCATCTTTCTGACTGACCGACTCCTTGACAATTCAAAAGTGCCTGTGAATTGTATAATTGAAATAAATGATTTCAGTTTCAGTTTGAGATTGACATAGCTCTAAGCTTTTCTTGCATACAAAACAACAATAACCTCTCTGAAATCTAGTCAGAAGTTCGTTGCAACTAAACGTTGTCGTGTTTCCACGATAATTTATTTATGAAAAAAAAAACTTTTGACATGATATTCGTACGATTAAAACCTCCTGTCGCCTATAAAGCGTTCAACTTTAATCTATTCGTCTTTATTCATTACATAAACCGTACATAAATCTTGCATTCCCACGAGTTAAACTGTATCAAATTACTGGGGAAGGGAGCATCCTAGTCAAAGTATGTTCACCCCTCATATTAAATACCACGCTTTCTCTGCTGCTCATACTGCAGACATCACCCTAATTTAAACCTTATAATGTAGTAGGAAGGTTGTTAGGGTCTTTCAGGGATGGTAAACATAATGTGGTAGTTATAAAAATCAGTTTCAAGAGTGTTTGGAATGACGTGCTGTTGCATTGCGGGGGAGGTCACGTTTCGCCCCCGAGGGTCAAAATTAAACGGGTCAGTGGTCAGGTAAATATAATGGAGTAAACAAATTCAACGCGCTTTGATGCACCATTGATATTTATATTATTTTTAGGGGAAGTTTAGAAGGGGATTTAAACATTTTATTTGATTTGGGAATCGCCCCAAATCAAATTTTGTGTTTAGTTGAGGGAATTTTCGACGTTTTAATTTTGTATAAAATATGCAGCATTCATATCATATGCAAATTTCATATCATATGCATTTTTCACAACGATTTGCATCCATATTGCAGCTTTTTATCTCAAATCATAAAGCTACCTACATAATTAATATTCATACCAAGAAATACTTCAAAGAGAAGTAAGTAAAGATATTATATTAGTTACACATTCCTCGAATACTGCTGTAACTTGACGTATTGAAGACCCACAGTGTTCTCCGTAACGTAGTTACAAGTTGATAGCTCGGCCACGCACTGCAATATCCGACTACCCACAAAATAATTCGGTCTAAAAGCTTGCGCGAGATTACAAACTGCATCGTTTGACTACGAAGAGGATTTCCATTGATTTATTCATCACTTTTTACAGCTGAACTCAAGTAAGAGATCAGCCTGCAGTTGATACAGTCAGCGAAATTATCCTTACTTCACACTAATATTATAAAGGCGAAAGTTTGTGAGTGTGTGTGTTTATAATTATGTTTGTTACTTCTTCACGCCCAAACAGCTGGACCAATTTTGATAAAATTTTGTATGGAGGTAGCTGACACTCTGGATTAACTTAAAGGCTACTTTACGGTTTTTATCCCGATATTCCCACTGGATCGGCGCAGCTAGTAATATTATAAATTCGAAAGTAACTCTTTTCACGCCTAGACCACTGAACGGATTTCGCTAAAATTTGGCAATGAGATAGATGGCTTCCTGGTGCCTTGCCCAAGATGCTATCTCCTTGCCAAAATTTACATAGGTTACTTTTTGTCCCGGTAGTATCTTCTCGTGGGATAATTTCAGACATCCAAGCGGGCGAAGCCGGGGGCAGAAGCTAGTTTGTTCATAAAATTGACACACTACGTCAATCTACCGTGTTATAGCCATCTCATACAGCTGTCAAAGAATGACAGTTGTATTTCAATATACGGACAATTTTATTTGGTAGTCGGTTTCCTAAACAATGATTTTTCCTGACTTTACTTCAATGGTAAACCTCAGCCATTTAATGGTAAAAGTGAAAATGATTCTGTGAGCTTACACCAACTTGAAACTGCATGGATTGCAGTTTGAAATTGAGTGTTGACACTGCTGACATACTTTATCCTTTTTAGCCTGACAGTTTGGTCTATTGTCCAATATTAATTTGAATGGTTCAAACAATCGACTAGAACAATCTGACGTTTAACAAACAAATGACAGTCGCACAGTAAAATTGTTGGTCCTTATGTCCACGCGGAACCATATTAGGACCAAATCTTCGTTTCACATCACTATTCGACCACAAAAGACCGCAATAACGTCACGTTTAACAAAAACACTTTGTACTGCATTTCACTGGTTATTGTTAAAGCCAATTAGGCTGGCGATACACGGACCAGCAGCTTTGTGACGTCAGTTACCTGCCAACTTCTCGGGGCCGCAAATGGAATACTAATACAAAGTTTGTTGTTCACTGTCGTCAAATTAGTTTGGTTTGTCGGTTGCGTTAAGTCGAATGGTGATACTGTTGTGGTTATGTTTGGTGTTTTCGCCTCTATTGTGTACTTCTCAAGAAACCAATACTTAAGTAATAAAACAAATAAATAAAAATAAAATAAAGTTTATTTGAAACAACTTTAAGTTTACAATTTACAACTCATGCGATTTCAACTGAACTGTGAAATGAAATTGTTTATTCTATAATAAAATTAGGATATCGAAATCACTTTTACACTTCATATTATAAAAAAATAAGCTAGAATGGAGTCGCCATTTCCCATCTGACTACCCCTCAAAAGAAATGGCGAAACAAACTCAATTGTCAAAGTCTCATCAGTAAGTAAACACTTGCATCAATTTTGTGACCGCAATGTTATCGTCGATTGTTTATAAATATCAATATTAATTAATTCTGCTTCATGCCTTCATTATTTTATTATAATCATGTTAAGATACCAGCGGAGTCTTTCATTCGTGCCCGAATGATGTCAATGGACTCGACCCCTATTATATGGGACTTAAGCATAACTGGCAAAATGTAGGTGTACTATAGGCACACTTCTGCCTAACCCTTCGAGAAACAGGTGTGATGTTATGATATATATATACTTACTAATATTACAGCCAAACAGTTTTTTGTTTGTTTAAACACGCTAATCTCTGAAACTACCCGTCAGATTTGAAAAAAAAATCTTTTTGCATCTGATAGCCTAATTCTTGAGGAAGGCTATAGGCTATTTAACATCACGCTAGGAGCAATAGGAGCCGATCAAAAAGATCGCTTAGCGAAAACGAAGTAATAGCTACGGGGAGTTTCATAAAAATGTGGCTCTTATTTTAGTATAGGCATCGTGTATCTTACGACTCCCACGCGAACGAAGTCGCGGGTAGAAGCTAGTGTTATTATAAGCTGCTTTTCTACAAACATCGTCACCTCAAAGATAACCTCTCTAATATTTTTCTCCAACACCCAGAAGCGTTGCAACATTAGAAATTCAAATCAATATTATACCCTATTCAATTAACTTAAGGCACATCTAAAGAACGTTTTTACATAGAAAAGGAGTATAAAGGATTGCAAATGAGGCTCTTCCCCCAAAGGCCTCTTTAATTATAAGGGAGATTGTTTGTCCGAATTCCTTCGTACCTTCGGACTCTAATTACTCGGCAAAATCCCCGTTTAAACTGTGCAATTAGATTTTTTTCTCGAGACTATTACAGTGAGTTGTTGAAGCCTCGATTTCGGGTTTTAGATTTCTGGTGGTCCGATTACGTTGGGTTTATTTGGTTTGGATGTCTTAGTCAGCTTTATTAGTTCTTGAAAGCTTTATTTTGCGTAATATTTTTGGTCCTAATGGTGTTTACTCTGTTTTTGTGACGTGCGCTATTAATAATAGTTCTTTTAATTACCTTTGAGGACTTATTTATAATCCACTTTATTATAAAATCAATTTCTCCAATATGTGCAAATAATGTTGTGTAACTTTTGACCATTAAAACATGGATTTAAATATCACACAGAGCAGACAAAGAAGAATTTATGTAACATTATCAGCTTACAACATGAATACAAAATTCTTAATTTACCTTGCTGCTACACATTTCCCTGTGGTATTTCCTAAAAAGGCATTTGATTTTAACAGTTTGGCCGAAAGGACCAAAAAGGTCGAAATTGTATCTAGGTCTCTCAATTACGGCTTTATTATAAAAGGTAAAGGATCGGCTTACCTGTGTGACGGTCTGTACCATTTAGTTTTTTTATGTTATTTTTATAATATAGGTTTTTTTTTTAATAAAACGTTGTGCCATACTAGGAATCTCTCCTGAATTGTGGATGCGTTTACTGACATTTAAACTCACATACACAAACAGCCAAATAATTGAAAAAACAAACCCCAGGTATTGGGTTAATGCTTAGTTTTTGCGATCTAACATGACATCACAACTTGTTATGGTAACCTCACTATTATTTACTGGCAAAGAACTTAGCGCTCTACAAAACAGTAGGTACCCTTAACAATCTGAACAAAACTGAAAGTTACGATACATTTTTCCGCTCCATTCCTCTATTATCGGATAAAAATATTCTTATTGTCGCTAACCCAAAAAATTCTTCCTAAGCCTACGAAAAAATACGAAGTTATAAGATCTCACAATAAAACTAAACCTTTTCCTTCCTAACTAAATATTCAATACAAAAAGAAATATCAACTGATTTTGTAAGTTTGGCAATTTCTACGTCTTCGAGGACAGATGCTGAGCAAATGTGGAGCACTTAACAAACTTTGATTTTAGTACCAAGAAAAACATTCCAAGTTGAACGTAGTGGACGTCCGAAAACAAGGTCCCTGTGATAAAAGTTTCAGAATTGGCTAGGATAGTTCCTTATAAATAAGTGGTGGATAAAATACAAGTAGGTAATCAATTTCGGAGCTGTACCGTATATTGGGTTTAGAAGTTGCTATTTCTGTATTGGTTATAAGTTTTTTGATTGAGAGGTCGATGCCAGTCTTTGGAAACAAAGAAATGTGTAACAATAACTTCGTTTCTAATTAAAACATGATTAATTATGTCAATGTTTCCAAAGAACAGAAATATCTATGGAGTATTTGATAATGGTTATCAATTATTGTAACGTATGTTAAGGCAATTATTGTTGTAATTAAACCCATAACAATACATTTCAATAAAGTTCATGTAGCTGTTAATGACACCACTAATATAGATTTTCAACAATATGTTACGTATACTCGTACAGATGTTAAGCAAAGATTATTCATTTCCAAAACGACTAAAACCTCCCATAAAAATCTTTCAAAACAATCTAAATTACTTTCAAAAACCAATTTTCCCGGAAAAACGGGTTTTTCAACGAAAAACGTGTTTTTCAACGAAAAACGTCCGCGCGGTACTAGGCGCTCATCGTAGCTAGAAGGTATCGTAACGAGATGCAGTAGATAATACGGTATGAAACTGAACTTCAGTAGCGCGTCGACCGTCGACGGTGACGCACGTCCTGCGTTGCGTTCGAACCGCTGTTGTCGTGTTTATTTCGTGTGTTGTGTAGTGTCAGGGATTTTTTTTAATGATAGTGAGTTTGTAAATGTTTTTTGAAAGGTTTGTAAGTTATTCATGATTTATAAAAAAAAATAACAGTATAAAAAAAATTAATGATGGTAATTTAAAAAAAATATCCAATTTAGATTATTAAGTTAAAATTAAAATATACTCTCCATTTTTTCGTTGACGGGTGAGCAGATTAATCAGTATCGATACTAAGAACAAACCCACATGTAGCAGTCACTTTTCCATAATCATAGGTAGGTGTCAATTCATCCAACGCAGAGTTAAAATTGCTCCTTCTTCGAAATATCTCATTCCAATACAATTTATATGATTTATGGACATAGTAGTTACATAAACAATCTATCAAGTGAATGGTCCCATTGATCCTTTTGAGTGCACTTTATCTAAGAGCGTGTGAATCGCGCCTAATCGTCCTTTTCCTATGACAAGTTACTAGGCTCTCATAAAACTTATGAATTGTAAGACTGTATTGCTCATGGGAACATATTAATAACACGCATTAATGAAGGTTTTAAGTGAGATGTATGCCGATGATTTCCTGACTTGTGTACCGGCTGGTTTCTGTATTGAACAGGTCTATGAATCAAAACTAATGGTCTACATAATCTATGCAATAAATTCTGATGTTTTGATATATTGTAGAGCAGCGTAAGGTCAATGTCTGCCTGTTTCAGGGCTTTGAATGGTCGTCCAAATAAAACTGAATACAAATTTAGTTCACCATGGGAAGACCATTCTTGAGTAGCTTTTGATTGCACGGTGGTCTCCACGTGGGTTTAAAGTAACTATATTTATCTTGATAATGTTTTAATATATATTTTTTTTTTCTAGTAAATACAAACAGGTATTTTTCTAGTGTCGAGCAAGAAGAATAGATTAAAATAGAATACTCTTTACAGATTTAAATGTAGAAATTTTACATAAGTTGAAAATAAAATACTAGATTGATAGAAATACTATCCACTGCATTCGTAAGGCCAAGTCCTTGAGGCTGGCTGTTTATGAGCAAAAGAGTGATGATAATTAAAGTATCTTTTCTTGATGACAGAATCACCGATAGTTATGGTTAGTGATGAGGTAAATGCCTTTGAACTTATTCATTATTTAATACTTCAAGTAGGTACACACTTATACAGAGGTGGATTAAACGCTTAACTTGCAATTATTTTACGTCTATCGCCATGTATTATAATTTTATTTATGAAGCCCATAATTTTAACTATAACTTGACGTAGTAAATCCTATAATATTCTATGTACTTCAACATCGCCTTTGAAGAATCATCTGTTTATATTTATATTGAAATAAATTATCCTCCAACTCCTAAATCAGGCCAAACGAAGATCAACATACCTTTTAGCTTTTAATCAAACTAAAACGCTTTTCAACACTAAATAAAACAAACATGTAAAACGGAACGCGGATCAATCATTCGAATGAATTCCCTCATAACGTTTAACATTGCGTTCCGTTTTACGCCGAGTACCTAATCCCTTATTTTTATTTGAAGGGAACAATTATTGTAAGTGCTGTAGTTGTAGGAAACTGTGGAGACTATAAAAACGGGTATAACGTAGAATGAAATACGGTATGGGGGGTTCTCTTTGTTAGTACACACGGCTACACATCAAGCTATACATAACTAGTATAAACTGCCTTCTAATTGTACGAAAAACCTATACAACGCGAGGTCAGCTAAAACTGGAAATGTATAGCTTGATGTGTAGCCGTGTGTACAACATATGTACTTATGTTGGATGGATAGCTTCTTGAATCACTTACGTGTTATGGGTAAAAAGTCTTGGGGTTTCCTTTTCCTGATACATCTTTTTGTTTCAGCAAAACACAGCCAGTTTTTCTGTCATTAATTTAGGGGTAAAAAAAGGAAGTTACAGTTAGCACTATTATTTATTTGTAACAATGAAAAGTAGCGCATAATTGCCTTAGCACTTCTTATCAATTGACTTGTACAATGTCATGATCGCCTAGTAGGTTGCCTTGCTTTCTTTTAATATTCATCATTTTCAGAGATATATTTAATATCGATTCAAAAACTAATTAAGTAGGTAATTTAGTTCCCTTCGAACTGCAATTTCAATTTTTTTTAATAGAAAACGAACTTATATTTTTTCCTTGTTTTTTTTATACGGAACTTTTTACTTTTTGTAACGTCATTTTTACCTAGGTACCTATACCATAACCATACCATAATCAGCCTATAATGTTCCCACTGCTGGGACACAGGCCTCCTCTCGATGAGAGGGAGTGGGCCGTAATCCACCACGCGGGCCCAGTGCGGATTGGCAGATGTCACATGTCTTCGAATTTTCGGTTCTAGGACATGCCGGTTTCCTCACGATGTTTTCCTTCACCGTTTTGAGAGCAATGGTGATGAAATAATTTACACAAAGTAAAGCGCCTGTCTGGGTTCGAACCTACGACCTACAACTCGTAAGTCGTGTCCGTGACCACTGGGCCACTAGGTACCTATAATTTTTTTCAATTAATCCAGGTTAACACAGAAAAGTTTTAAAATATGTCGCCTTTACTGCAATTTGCAGGTGTTCCTTCATTAGCAGCTGTAGAGCCACCTGCTAGATAACGTCCATTAGACATAAATGTACCGCAAGCTGCACATCGACTATACGGGAAACATTAATAAGACTACTTCGATAAATACGTATTGAGAACTAGAGTGCACTTCAATACAGTTTATTCTATTTCAATAATTACATTTTTTTTTTTACAAAAATACCGTAACATGAAATTAAATGAAATTGTTTATTCTGTTAATAGAATATCGGAAGCACGAAAAGACGTATAAAAAATAAGCTATATTGAATAAAAAAATAATCACACTAATATTATAATTATGTTTGTTACTTCTTCACGCTCAATCGGCTGGACCAATTTTGCTAAAATTTTGTATGGAGGTAGCTGACACCCTGGATTAACATATAGGCTACCTTTTATCCCGATATTCCCACGGGATCGACACTTACTCGGGTGAAACCGCGGGGCGCAGCTAGTAATAAAATAAATCGACTTTGTCACTTTCACCTCTGACCTAGACTAGACTCAAGAGCAAATACATTACAAAAAAAAAAAAAATGGTGTCGTCATTTTCTACCTATAAAAAGGCGAAACTAACTCTGGGGTCAAAGTCTCTTTATCTAAACTATTTATAAAAACAGAAAATATTTGATTTTTTCTGTTTATTTGCTACGCTTTCACGCTAAAACTACCAGTGTAATATTTTTCTTCGAACTCTTTCATTTGAATCCAAATCCAGCACGAATATAAGTCACGAATTCATTAAAATCCGCCTTATCTTTTGCCTATAAAACAAAAAGATATTTTAACACAATTTCACGCTTCGGATACCATTAGTATACGGTTATCATTTTTATTTTTTTCACACTTCTAACAACCGTTCGGTACAACTGGCCATATTTCACAATGAGCTAATAAAAAAAGTAATTTCATGGAGGCATTAAAACGGTTTATAGTTCCAGATATTAGGGCCTACACGCGAACATACAGATGTAGGTATACTAATGTTGCCTAGATAGGAATGTGGTGGATGAAATATTATGCTGAACCAACCCTGTTGGTAAGTGTAATACTTAAAGTAGATTTTAAAACATTCCATTTTTTGCACTTGTTAGTAAGCTCCGAAATTTCCTTCCATTTGTAATGAGGGTAGTTTTTAATTTGTGAAACTGCGAAAAACTGGTTCCTGTATAAATTATCTTTACACATTAAATAAGCAAAAAAAAAGAGTACAGTCGCAAACAAACGCCTAATGAAGACAGTATTTTAAACTTAAAACCACCAAAAAAAAACAATTGCCGATAAAATAAATTTGAAGAAATACGTACCTCAACTTAACGTTAGTGCTACTTTTTATTGCATTTCCAATAAAACAAACGGACGTAAAGCCGTCTCTTTAACGCGTTCCCCATCATGATTTATTCGAACCAACAAAAACGCCGTACCAATACAATCTAGTACGTTTTACGGCATAATTCGAAACAAAGAGAACATCTGAACTGATTAATTAATGTAGCAACTGGTTTACTATGTAAATAGTAGCCGTAAACCACCCAGTGTACATTAGGAGCTTAAGGTCGTGACATACTACAAGTTAGTTCGGTGAACTGTGTGCCGTAGTGGTGAGTGTGACCAAAGCGATCGGAAAAAACTAAACTTGTAAGAATTTATTCTTATTTTTACATAGAAGAAAGAAAATGCATTCATTTGCGGTTTAACATGGCGTAAAGAAAAACACAAACACAAAAAGGACAAGTTGGGAGAAAATATGCGTCACATTTACGCAAAACGGTCCTCGCTCAGCATAATTCTATGACCCTGTAGCGGTATCTACAACGCAGCATGCGAACAACGCGTCATACTGACGTCATGCAAATCCTGCAGCGCACAAGCAGAGTTTACCGCGCAACTAGCATAGAATATAGATACAACGGCCGAACATGAATAATTGGGCAGTTGCCCGCCAGACACAACTCTGGTCGGAGGATCCTCCCTTTTCTATAGAGTATGAGTGAACTTTACACCCTGTTCCTCATACCTCTATAACCCTATGCGAGCCAGAGCCACAGCACTGGTTTATTTTGTTTGAGCATATTAACAAGATAGTCAACAAGCCAATATAAAAAAAAACTATCGATACATTATCAAAATTAAGCTTTTAAACTAATCGTTAAAGATAAAACACCTGAAAATCTACTGTATGTAAGTACAAAAAGCAATACTCACGCCCACCAAGTTTCCACAACCACAAACGCTATTCACCAAAACATACAAACATTCACGCGAACACCGGTACAGTGTGTAACAAAAGTAATAAACGCGATCGTCCGACAACATACGCTAATGAAATTTATAATCCATAAAAGCTGGGCCGCTGTTTTATAAAGTGTAATAATCATAAAGCCACGTCTCTATCGCACGGGCTTATTTCATATTGTGTACGACTGTACCCACTAAGCTTATGGCCCTTCGGAGAGTACCGAATCGTATGAAGGCTCCCGCAGACAGGCGCGACGCGACTCTAGTAGAACAATTTCATGGAAATTGTTCTACTAGAATCGCGTCGCAATGTCGTGTCGCGTCTGTCTGCGGGGGCCTTGATGCGTGCTGCGTTGTTTTTGGGTTCGGGATACGTAAATGTTGTATCGGCTATTTTTGGGTTTTATTGTTGAGGATTATAGTTAAATGTTCGTACTGACGCATGTATGTTGCACATACATAGGGATGTTCAAATATATACTGTACTGTTATGTCATGCCAGTTGTATAATAATATGTTTTGTAAGAAAAAAGTGTCCAAAGTTAACTTTGGTTTCGATCTAGAAGGTGTAATTAATTAACATAACTGACTGACTCTTAGGGCTGATTTTTCCAAGTCAGATAATTTTATCTGAGGAATAATTTTGAATTTTTGACAGTGCTTCTATACCGAAACTGTTAGACGTCAATTTTATTCCACGAATAAAAATTATCTGCTGATTGAAAAATCAGAAATTAGGGGATTATTGATCGAAACTCTGAATTATGAGTAGGTACAATGACCCCGAGGATTTCAGTTATTTCAGTTACACCGGCAGTTGTATAAGTAGATACACTTATAATGTGGGTAGGTTATCTTTTCCACATCAAGCGATAACCACGCAAAAATAAAAACCTGCCAAACTAGCCACGAAAATACCACTGCACTTCTTCCCCACCACGACCATATTCTCGTAAAATTGAACGAAAAGACTGTATCTGCACTTCTTCTTGCCACGACGATATCTTCGTAAAATTCAACAAAAGACCGGGAGACCGTAGTTTCAGAAGCCATTATCGTTCATAACGCATACTTATACTAGGTACTGCAGGAAGGCACTAAACAATCTCCGACGATATTACACGGAGTATTAACACAGTGTTCACTTCTCTCCCTGAGGCACTGCTAAACTAAGTTACCATAAGACGTAACTAACGTTAGAAACTTTACGAAGCTTCTACGTTACTAACACACCGTTTGAACTATCATGAAAATGTAATTTAGGACAGTGAAAACTGTGCCTAATTTAAAAACTGTGATAGGTAAAAAAAAAACATTCCACAAAAAAGCACTCCCCCAGAAAGAAACACGTGTAAGACATATTTTACAATTTTTACGTCTTAAAGTTACAGCGGTAATAAATTTGTTAATTATTTATGTATTTTCAGTAAATGATAACTTACTTCGGAAAGTAGTAAAATCTTCTCTAGACACTACTTATTTTTATGTCTACGTACAAATCAACAACAGACAGCACAGTCAACAAAAGAGATAAGTATGCAGGATCGTCGGATATAGTTGAAGTTTAGTAAGAAACCGATGGATGTTTTCGAATAAAATTTAATTTTTGTTAATAGAAAACCAACAGCTCATTTATCAAATAAAATTTCAGTCGACAACATCCATCGGTTTCTTACTAAACTTCAACTATATCCGACGATCCTGCATATTTATCCCTCTTATAATTTTATCACTTCACATCAATCACAGAAAAGCTCTTGGCTAAATAATAACAGCCGCACGCGTTGCTCGAAAGCTAAGCTACGCTTGCCGCGGTTGGTTCATGGATGGGTGATCATCCAGTACCTATCGAGACTCCTCCGTGGCTCGGAAAGCACGTAAAGCCGTTGGTCTTGGCTATCATTCGTGGATCTTTGACAGACGTTACTGATCGTCAGAAGCCCAGAAGTCTGACAACCAGTCTTACCAAGGCGTATCGTGTTACCCAGTAACTGGATTTTGGAAGTCAGATAGGCAGTCGCTCCGTGTAAATTACTGGCATACAGCTGCATCCTTTTAGACTGGAAGCCGACCCCAACATTGTTGGGAAAAGGGTAGTCAGATTGACATCAATTACAGAACACTGGATGAACTAAAACTAATAATATTATCCTGTCATGCTAAACTTGTTACTACAGCGTCGCAAAATATTATATTTAAACTGAAGATAACTGAAGCATGTCTCACACTTACACACACTTGATTTTAATTACGTTAAAACTCTCTGCCATCCTAGCCCCATTAGCTTTTCACACCAAGCCACTAAATGTCGACTCTACGTAAAATTTTAAAGAAAAAAAAACTTATACCAACCGACCACTACCAACTTAACCAAAAAAACTTAAACCAACCAACTACTACCAACTTCACCAAACTAAACAAGACGCCGCGCCGCCGCCGCGATAAATCCAAACACCTCCAAATCCAACTGAAAATTTGATAGGACCGGCTTTAATTCATAAATTAATTAAAGTTTCCCCGGCTTTCGAAGACAGAGTTGGCTGTCATTGCGAATGATAAGCAGGCTTCATTAGGATTCACGGGGCAACCCGGGCATGGGCCAAGTGACCCGGGCTAACGAGTCGGTCACTACAGATTTGTCTCCTTAATACCCCGGCCGGTATTTGCGTGTTTGTTCTGTTTTGACAGTGTGAAGTTTGTGTTGAGTGGAAAAAAGCTGGGTGTTTTGACAACAGAGAGCTCTGACAAATTACTGGTTGGCGCTCGTTATGTTCAACTAGCTGCGCCCCGCGGTTCCACCCGCATAAGTTTCGATCCCGTGGGAATATCTGGATAAAAAGTAGCTTATATGTTAATCCAAGGTGTCAGCTACCTCTATACCAAATTTTATCAAAATTGGTCTAGCCGTTTGGGCGTGAAGATGTAACAAACATAATTATAAACACACAGACTCACAAACTTTCGCCTCTATATTATTAGTGTGATTCTGCAGATAGTATTTTTAAATAATCCATTGTATGCGTATTCGCGGTACTGCTTCAATCAACAAAGTACCGAGCGCATCAAAAACGGCCGGAAAAATAAGACCATTCGTAATTTTGCGGTCTTAGCTAGCAATATAGTTTTTTCAACCTTATTGCTTAGAAATTATGTTTTATTTTTCTATATATATTTTGAAAATACAAATATATAAAGTTATATGCAATCGCAACTATGGATTAGGAACAAAAATATATCGGGAAAGTACCGATATGTTTTTGTTCCTAATCCATATAATTGATCGACACGGTACTGCTGGTCGATTCTGTAAAAATCTCACCGTGAAAACTTAGGTGAAGTGAGTTTGTTTTTACTAGGAATTGACACTATTGGCAGCTCACTCCACGCTCACTTCACCTAAGTTTTCACGGTGAGATTTTTACAGAATAGCACCGC
This sequence comes from Oligia fasciuncula, assembly GCA_963082905.1. Taxonomy (NCBI): domain Eukaryota; kingdom Metazoa; phylum Arthropoda; class Insecta; order Lepidoptera; family Noctuidae; genus Oligia; species Oligia fasciuncula. The sequence continues at coordinate 3,880,309 of OY720395.1, read as the reverse complement.
AGTTATTTGATTTGTATATAATTCTTAAACGAGACAAACCCGACAAACTTGAATCAAAGAAGTATTTGCTTTTAAAATCTAGTCAAAATATTTTATTTTAATTAAAATTGCATACAAAAACACTTAACCTAACGTCCTTTTCAATAGAGCTTATATACATACCCGCTCCTCCTAACAATTTTTCGTCACAAAACGAAATCCCCTCACAATTTCCCGGCGCTTATATCTCAAAGGAGTTTTTAATTCATTCAGTATTGCAAGACATACTTTAATTATTACGTTGGGCTACAGAGTGACGCTCGGCAATAAAAGCACAAAGCGAAGCGAGGCTATAAATTTTTAACGTCTTCACGAAACAACGTTAATTTAGTCCCTTTGAGACTATGTTAACAATTCCCGGCAAACGGGAATTGTGTATTGTCTATCAAAAACCTTGTTGTACTTTTTCAAAATGTTCTGTAAACTTTGAAGTTGATGAAATCTATACTAATAATAAATCTATACTAATCTTGACTTGGCTCGCGAGGTTGTCGACATGTGGGATGTGGACTCAGCGATCATTGTGCCGATAGTCGTGACAGAGCCTCGACCAACACCTGAGGAGGCTCTCGTTGGGCAGCTGGATCAAGGGCTTGATCCAGAAAGCGGTACTTCTGGACACGGCCCGCATTGTTAGGAGGTTCCTCTCTCTGGAGCCCTGACCGTAGCTTGGACCCTGTTCCCGATAGCGAGAAAAAATCTAGAAATAAAAAAAATAGTAGCCCACGCTACTATTTTTTTTATTTCTAGATGTTTTTATTATTAATTTATACTAATATTTAAAAATATAATTTATATGTATTGAATTAAATATAGGAAATAAAATCTATACTAATAATAAATCTGAAGAGTGTGTTTGTTTGTACGCGGTAATCTCTGGAACTAGCAGTCGGATTTGTAAAAGTATTGTTGCATTTGATAGCCATGATTCTTGAAGCAGGTAGGTAGGTTGTTCTATTTAACATCACGCTAAGACCCTTAAGAGCCGAGCAAAAGGAAAAAAGTCAGAAAAAAACGAGGTAATGGCGCGGGCAGGCGATGCAATGCGACGGGGTGGGTCGGGGGAACCAGAACTTTCACGCGGACGAAGTCGCGGGCTAGTTGAGGATAATATCAGCAGCTTGTGAAGATGGGCAAGAATTAGTAGCAGTATACCATATCTGTTAAAAAAGGAGGAAACTTATGGAATATTAGGTGCTTCCTAATTTTATAAAGGCGAAAGTTTGTGTGTGTGTGTTTATATATTTGTTACTGCTTCACGCTCAAACGGCTCGACCAATTTTGATAAAATGTTGTATGGAGGTAGCTAACACCCGGGATTAACATATAGGCAACTTTTTATCCCGATATTCCCACGAGATCGACATTTACGCGGGTGAAACCGCGGGGCGCAGCTTAACAACCTTTTTGAAGTTTGATTAAAAACATTGGATAAACAAAATAACAATCTTTTTATCAATATCTATATTTGACTACCGCTTAATTACATTCTATTCAAAATCTTCTCGTAAACGTAATTAAGTACTTATTCCAATGAAGACATCGCTGTAAACCCTGACTTAAAGTAACTGTTCCAGAAGTAAATCGCGAATAAAATCTTGGAATTTGATTGCTCAATCCGAAGTCTCTATTCGCCATAACCTGTCAAATAAATTCGCAGTCGATAGCTAGCTTTTACGACTTCGAATGTTAACGTTTTATCGCCCGTCAAATTGTTGGTAGCTAACTTCGGGTGTAGACCCGTCTTTATTAATAATATTCATTTTATGACTTAATATGGAGTTCAATTGTAATGGAATATTAATGTCATTAAATTTTCGGTAGGTAGGTATATGGGGTCGTAAATTCAATGGCATCGATATAATTTGCTTTTAGGTATGGTTTCATGGTTCTTTATCTCACTATAAGGGTCCTATCTCACTAGGACACCAGTGGCGGCGCAACCATGGTCGCACTGCCAAAAAATGTATGGTTGGTTACGCAACCGATCGGACGCCTCGTGAGATACCTACCATAAAGCTGTGTATATTTAAGGCAACAAAAACTTAAACATAACTTCACGCCAGTACCTAATCCCGAAGAGTTAAGCAGAGGTGTACCTAGAAGTAGACCCACATTTTGCCAGTTATGTTTACGTCCCACGTAATAGGAGGCGGTCCGACGACCTTGTGAAGGCCGCAGGAACCCGTTGGATGCGAGAAGCACAGAACCGGTCGAAGTGGAGGTGCTTGGGGGAGGCCTATGTCCAGCAGTGGACGTCTTTCGGCTGAAATGATGAATAGGAGGCGAACCTATTGCCATCCACCGAGCACAATAATCCAGACTGCACATTCCTGAGACATTCCAGATGGAACAACTCAATAAAGACCTCCAGACCGTATTTCGACCACGGCAGTCAATCTCAACGGAGATTAGCCTTCGGGGCGCACTCTCATAGTCCGATGGGACGGCAATCCGACACGACCGGAGAGAGATCAGGCGCAGGTTCAACGGCTTAACAAAAAAACACTTTGCCTGAACCGGGAATCGAAGCCAGGATCTCATGCTCTGCAGTAACGCTTGCGACCATTCAACCAACGAGGCAGGAACATCACCATCTTCCTAGCCTTTTCTCAACTATGTTGGGGTCGGCATCCAGTCTAACCAGATGCAGCTGAATACCAGTAGTTTACATGGAGCGACTGCCTATCTGAAGTTCTCAACCCAGTGTTTAATACGATACCCCTTGGTGAGACTGATTTTCTGACAGAAACATCAATAAGCGTGACCTCTCAAGCTCCGCTAATGAGACAAAATTGATTTTCTATTGTATCGTATTACATAGGATACGCTCGGAGCTTACATAATCAGCCTATAATGTTCCCACTGTTGGGACACAAGCCTCCTCTCTGTGAGAGGGAGTGGGCCGTAATCTACCACGCGGGCCCAGTGCGGGTTGGTCGATGTCACATGTCTTCGAATTTTTGATTGTGAGACATGCCGGTCGCCGGACGGCGCGTACGTGTTCCACACGCGCCTCAAAGAGATGTCAGCATCGAGGAGGGGCCTCCTTAGGGCCGAAGCCTGCCGGGTCAGCGGGATTGTCCGAAAGGGTTACCGCTGGCCCGGAACATAAATGGCTAAGGAAGGAACACGGGTGGGTTTTAGTCAGTAAGAGTCAGACACTCCCTTCCGCTCCACCCAGAGCGGAAGGGGTCATTGGATAATTTCCCATTCACAAAAAAAAAGACATGAAGGTCGGATCTTGAAGGGCATTATTTCCATGAGAGAGTTTCAGTGAAAGTTATCAATGTAAGTCATTGCAAAGTTTCCTGGCGCCATTGGGTTGTTAGTAACTAGTTAGAAAATAGCATTCAAGAGCCTCAGTAACTAGTTTTACTAGTTAAATAATAACTTTAATTAGGAGTCAGGGACTTGCCCACGCAGCTGGGATGTTTTAATTTAAAAGAAGTTTATTAATTTCAACTAGTTCTTTTGTTAACCTACATCAAAAAAGGAAGAGGTTCTCAATTATTTGGGTTCTATATTTTTTTCACCGTCTTGTGAATCTGTAGGGTTTTTTGGAACTTTCTTGTTTTTCTTTTTGTAAAAATGATTTCTTTTTTGTTAAAAGTTATCGTTTTGCGTTACCTATGTATATTTAATTGAAAAATATTCTTCGTGCGTATTGGTAAAGAGCTAAATTAGAAAAAGTTCATAATTAGTGTGGTGAAAAGTTTAGCTACTCACAAAGTTAGTGTCTGGGCTGATTGCCTAGTTTGCACCACACGTACTCACAAATAGACTCAAATGGTATCCCAAAAATACATTAAGACATTTTATATAAAACTAGCTGCGCCCCGCGGTTTCACCCGTATAAGTTTCGATCCCGTGGAAATATCGGGATAAAAAGTAGCCTATAAATGTTAATCCAGGGTGTCAGCTAACTCCATACCAAATTTATCAAAATTGGCCCAACCGTTTGAGCGTAAAGAAGCAACAAACATATAAACACACATACAAACTTTCGCCTTTATAATATTAGCGTGAAGTGTGATACTGATAATAATAAATATTCATAATTATACATAACTAAGGTGTTGTATTATTTAAAAAAAAAACATTGTGCCTAGTATCGTTGCGTGATATTCTGTTCACCCCAAAATAAAAGATCATGATGATAACACACGCTTATCTTCCACAGATGTTCCTAATAACTATTCCTAGAGTGTCGGTGCAGTAACTGTGACAATTTGTTTGTTCGATATATAGTTTTGTTATAATGAGTGCTGAAACTGTAAAGTGAAGAAATGGCGTCGTATAATCATCAGGAGACTCAGTCCAGTCCAGCGAAGGAAGTTCCACGGTAAGAGAATCAATAGTATTTTTTATCAGAATATCTCAAATTATTATGTTATAAAATAACTTGTACATAATCAGCCTATAATTTTCCTATTGCTGAGACACAGGCCTCCTCTCGATGAGAGGGAGTGAGCCGGACCCCACACCGCGGGCCCAGTGCGGGTTGGTAGATGTCACGTGTCTTCGAATTTTTGGTTCTAGAACATGCCGGTTTCCTCACGATGTTTTCCTTCACCGTTTTGCGAGCAGTGGTGATGAAATAATTTACACGAAGTAAAGCGCCTAGGGTTTAAACCACCCGCGTCTTTTCTTAGAGTGGAGGCCTGTGTCCCAACAGTGGGACTATTATAGGCTGATTATGCTACATTAGTTACCACTTTAGTTCCGACGTAGATTGTCAGAGTCAAAACATAACGTGTACCTAGGCTATTTGTACTGTTTACTGTATGTGACTAGAAATATTTACGTAGGTACCTATACCCAATTGTATGTATGTAGGTATGTATAATATGTATATTTTGTCTTTTTTTATTATTTTTTTATTTGCAATGACCGTTTTTTTTTTGTGGTGCGGTGTCTTTGTGTTAAGCGCGATTATATCGCGTGTCGCGCCTGTTTGTAGGAGCCTTTAGCTATCAGTATAGTCTAGATATTAGGTACAATATTTATAGCCTCCGTTCCACTCGGGAGGTTCCACCGAGGACAATCGATTAGCGCTAAATATATCCCAACCTTCTTTCCCTTTAAACGAATTCCTCATTTCAGGAGGTCGTAACTCGTTATAATAAGAGTCTCTTGTATTTAATTATGAGTAAGTATGTATAAAATGGTTTTGGACTTGAAAAGCGTCATTGTAGGTACTAATAATTATGAACAATTTAACTTTAATGTTCACAAAACTCGACAAAATATACTATTGATTTGTTTCGCAATATCAGTGTTGGTCCGTAGTAAAAGTTGTTCAGAACGAATTATAATCACCGCTTTTCAGGTCCCTTTGAAGATGCCACTTTTACAAAAAAAAATGTGTAAAGTCCAAAATCGGTTTGAAATCGTAGACCAGATAGTCAGTCTCTCCATGTAAAATAATGGTATTCAGCTGCATTCTGTTGGACTGAAAGCCAACCTTAACATAATTGGTTAAAGGCTAAGCAGGTAATGATGAGGCAATTGAAGAATCTGTGTTGATGCAAGTCAAGCTCTAACGCATTATCGTTTAGTCATGTAATTCTTTATCACTCTAAATCCACAAAATATCCCAAAAATACAACGTGAACACAAATATTTATGCCCTATTTACAAATAACAAAAACATTAACTGCATTTAAATTTAAATGTCAATGGCTCGTACAATCGTATCAAACGACTTTATCTCATTGGTGGACTGCAATGGTACTCGTATACACTCGTATCTCTGTTACACTGATAAATTCGTTCAACTATCTGCTGTTACAACAGTTTGACATGTGATTGACTATTGTAATTAGTTATCGGTGTTTTTTATTAATATTGTTCAGAACAGAGAAAAATAATCCAGGCATTCATTTACAAACCCGGATATAATTATTATATCTTTGTTTCTGTTCTGTCTATCTGATTGTAAATTAATTGTAAAATGTATTATTCATTTATTTTTAGCCTATGTAAGGCTGCCTTTCCACCAGAGATGAGCGAGGATGCGTAGCGAGGGATCTGTGTGAAACTTTTAATAGCTTGAACTAAATTAGCGTTGGTATCGGTTAGTTTTACACACGCCCCTCGCTATGCATCTTCGCTCATCTCTGGTGGAAAGGCAGCCTTATCCCACTGAAGGGGAAACTCCTCTCCCTTTCGCCTTTCCACTCCTCTTTGTCTAAAGCTAGTGTGGACCAACTGTGTGTAGTCGTCGAGCTCGTCCTGCCATCTTCTGGGTCTGTCTCGATGTCGCATAATGTAGATAGATGAAATAATAGTTGTTTTTAATCATTATGATCTTGTTGGGAATGAGATTCACTAGATTGAACAAGGTGATCATGCCAGTCCGAAAGTAGGTGCTTACACTGTAAAATTATCAAAAACACTGAACAAAAGAGATGAGTATGCAGGATCGTCGGATATAGTTGAAGTTTAGTAAGAAACCGATGGATGTGGTCGACTGAAATTTAATTTGATAAATGAGCTGTTTGTTTTCTATTAATAAAATAAAATTTTATTCGAGAACACCCAACTGTTTCTTACTAAACTTCATCTATATCCGACGATCCTGCATACTTATCTCTTTTGTTGACTGTACCTACTTCAGTTTCATTTTATCTACGTAGATCAAGAAGCTGCTTTTTTTAAATGTCTTATCAAAAACACATATTGCATCAAGCGCAACTTTACCGAGCATAGCGAACAACACGCTTATAAGCATCAGCATCTTCACACCTCTTTAAACCCAAGAACTACTACAATAACCCATCAAAAGCCACCACACATACAAAAATTCACGGTGTTTATCTATGAATACGGCACACCCATTCTGCGCCACTTCTTTCGATGAAAACCGCAGTAAAATCGTCGGAGTCCGACAAAACAAAACGCACGTATGCTGTCGGTGTAAATGTAGCAATTCGTCGCTACCTGCACACGCGCACCGGACTACCGGACATTGAATGTTTGGTCAATTTGATGGCACTACTATTGAAATTTTACGGTAGAATAACATACGTATAAAGAAGGCAACATTACCTACTGTATAAATTTTAGGGTTCCATTGGGTTTGTTACATAGAAATCATGGCTTAAGGCCTAGGACGATTGCTAGATCCAGATAACTGTAAATTAGCAAAGATTTTTCACACACATGCCAGTTTTCATCACTATGATAGTCTGATGCGGAACACTTTGTTTCGTATACCTACATATTTTGCATAATCATGCTCACTATGTAGGTAGTTCGATTAACAAAACCACAGCAACATATTTTTTTTCTAAATAGGGCTGCTTTTGTCAAATTATGGCCAGGCTGAATTCACCAAACGTAGTTCTAATCTAAGATACAAGTGACATTGTGTATGACTGGTCTTTAAATACAATTGAAATAATGTATGATATATAATATGTATTTCTTTAACAAAATAATAACAAAATAAGATCCGTGATAAGCTCTGGCATTGTTCAATCTAATTTCAACAAAACAAAACATATTCGTCAAATACATCTGTGTCAATGTTGATATTAGTTCAATCGGCATGCGAGTTATGATCGCAAACGCATCGAGTTACAAAAGTGAGGGCCGCCCATTTTAGTTCGGAGCCGGATGTAAAATCGATACAATGAGCACACAGAAAGATCGCAGACATTTGGTGTACGGAACCGATGAAAAAACGTTTATTATTGTAACGTTGCGTTCACACTGGACGTTTGCTTTTCACTAGTCATTATTTATTTGGTTTTGTATGCCTTTGTGTTCTCGCGAAAGATATGTGGGCATTGTTTTCATTACAACTTTTTTGTAAGAAATATTTTTGTTACTGGATGTAATATTAAAAACAAACAAGCGAACCAGGTTTTAGTTTTAATTGAAAGGAAACCATACACATACACGTAATTAAAATATATGCCAGTTATTTTCTGACTTAGCAATTAGGGAATTACAGACGAAAAATTTTATTATTACGAAAATAAATAAATCTTAATCATAAAAAAAAATGGTTGCCTGTAAAGTCGGTTTTACGGGCGAAGATTTTACGTGACAACGACCGATCATCCGATCATAGTTGAGTGGGAGAGAGACGCAAGGCATTCGGCGGGCCTCTCTCTCGTTCGGTGACTCATCGTAACGTTACCGAGCGTTACACTTTTTCATAAGTGACTCCCAGTCGCAACCTAATTTAAGACGTTGTCACGTCAATAATATACTGTTTTTCTGTAATTACAACGTTTAAGCTACCGTTACTGTCCCGTCTCAAAAATCCAACCTGTATACGCATAGATATCATTCAAAATTCAAACTTACTAATAGGATCATTTTTAACGAGTTCTGGGAGAAACGTTATTGTTTTGTTTTTACTTAAAAAAATCTGAAAACAAAACACAAACATTGACATTGCTAGTTTCTCCTGAAACGATAGCTCTACCAATCAATAAATGTTGCAACAACCAACTCTCAAAAAATAAGCTCCATTGCTCAATATTATAAGCATCAAATCGATCAAAACAGTTAATCATGAAACAATCTACGATAATGTGGCTCGCCAACATATTACGAATATTTATTATGCCAGTCGGACAAAATGGTAGATGAAAATGATGAAATTCCTCGCATTATGAAATGCTTCATTATAGTTGGTGTAATACGGTAGGTATTTAAATAGTTTTTGTGTAAATTATCGCATCAATTTATTGAAATATTGCAACTAGTGTAAATTTTAAATTACAGCGGTAGTGATTGTCCGATTTTATTAATATTTTTGAACAAGTTATGCTACAATAGCCTGTAAGCAATATTTTTATATGAATAATTAAAACATATATCTATTACTTTATAAATTATGCTGTGTGTGTGTGAGTGTACGGTGTGAGTTTCACATTTATATACCTAATATCTTTGTTTATATTATTTGCGCAGATATAATGTGTTACTGTTTGTTTGTCCCAAATAAATAAATAAATTAATAATTGTATAAAAAACCACACAACGGCGATATGTGTGGTTCTAGCGGTATTTTGTTTTTAGAAGTACGTCAAAGTTATATCAAACTTAATCCCGAAGTCCATTTTTGGCTCTGCTTCCAGTCTTACCAGATGGACTGAGGCATCTATCTCTACATGCCGCTTTAACAAAACTTTCATAGCCGAGGAATTCGCCATTGCGTGCAAGAACCATAAATTACAAAGACCTGACAATACATATCCTATTCCTTATCACATACAATATATATGTTCCATAGAGAGTTCGATATATTCTTAAAAATAAATCTAAACAATAAAGAAAATATTCGTTCAAAGTTCCTTCAGACATCCTCAGGGAAAGAGCAGCATAATACGTTTTGTTGTGCGATGTCGACGCGGTCCCAAGGCGATGTCGTTCCGTCGTCGTCTTGCTTTTAAACTCACCTAACTGTATGTAGAATACTGCTTTTAAATTGATCAATTTAAGACAGTAACTCTTTCAGTCTTTTTTTTTTTGCGGATGGATCTTTGAGTCTTGTTTATTCATAAATAACCTGAGCAAACGGGAGACGAAAAGAAACTGATTCTTAAGTGAAAAATGGAATTTTTTTGAAAGAAACTAGCACAGCTGAATTCAGTAATGATATCTCTTGTGGTGCAATAAAAGGTTTTAATGAGCCATTAACTCACAAAAGTTGAATAGTTCATCACGGATAATATTACTGTAATAACGTTTTATAGGATGAGCAAAGCATTGTTAATATCACGAGGATTGACCAGAACAATGACAATATAAAATTAGTGATGTAACTAGTCCTACTAATATTATAAATGAAAGTTTAAGAAGATGCTTGAATGTTTGTTACTCAATCACGCGTAAACCGCTACACAGATTTAGATGAGAATTGGCATATAGATAGACCATTTCCTGGATTAACACATATATTCTTATTATCCCGATATTCTTACGGGATCGAAAATTACGCGGGTGAAACCGCGCGTCGCTGCTAGTGTTCTATAAATAACTAAACGAGAGTATACTCACAATCCTCAATCCATAGATTATGCAAAAAAAACCAGCTCATAAAAACCTGAACTCCAAGTTCATAAATCGCATTTTTCCTTTCTATTTCCCCAAGGAACAAGCCATTAACTCCAAATTGCCGCAGAACATCTCAATTACCATAAAAACTTTGGGAAACTAAAATCCGCAAACAAAGGGTGGTTTTAAATCAAACACAATAAAGTTTCCCGTCTAACTACCGGCGTGCCATAACTCATTCACGTCGATAATCACACCATAACTTATAGAACGCCCCCTGTAGCCGCCCGCTAATATTAAAGTGGTGTAATGTCTCCGTGATCAGTTTTAAAATGTAAATTTATTGCACGAGGAGACGTGTTACCAGGATTTATGTCCTCTTCAATATCGTTGAGGTTTTATGATGGAATTTTATTACTTGTATGTACTATTTTTGAGAGAGTGGCTTCGTTATGACACGTAATCGGGTTACCACGGTGATTGGAATGAAATTGGTGCTTAAATTTTGACTAGAATTTAGGGCGTCATAAACATTTTCATACGATATTAGGTTTCCGATCATCTTTGTTAGAATGAAGATTATGTGAGCTCTTGTAAGAGGAAATTTTAAGATTGATAACTGCCTGTAACCTGCCTGTTACTGAAAACCTCGAAAAACACGGTAATACAGTAGACAAAAATTATTATGACAATGAAACCATAAGCCTTCCCATAAGCAATCACACTTCACACTAATATTATAAAGGCGAAAGTTTGTGAGTGTGGGGGTGTGTGTGGGGGTGTGTTTATATGTTTGTTACTTCTTCACGCTCAAACGGCTGGACCAATTTTGATGATATTTTGTATGGAGGTAGCTGACACCCTGGATTAACATATAAGCTACTTTTTATCCCGATATTCCCACGGGATCGACACTTACGCGGGTGAAACCGCGGGGCGCAGCTAGTAAGGTATAAATCCAAAATAGTTTATTCGAATCATAACCAAACCAAGTAACGATGTATGTAGATATAATATAACTTACGACAATTTGTATCAGATATATTTTAAAGTACAAAAGTAGACCACACATTTGAATATTCCACGTAATATACATCATCAAAATATCTCGAATCGGGTTAAGTTTAAAATTGAACTACGGAATCGTTCCCGAGCCGATAGATTTTGGTCACGCAAAATGTAAATTTTGGAAAAGCGAATCGGATACGAACTGAAATGTAGCAAACGATAAAATATTTCACAAAACAGATTGACTTATAAATCTCGTGCTTTGCTGTTCTGTGTAATAAATGGTGCCCAAAGTTGGCAATTTTAAATGTATACAATTTTCCTGTTTTTATTTTATGCTGTTTTTCCTTTACCTGATTCAATATTTTCGCTGTTTGTTGTTTAGAGGTATGAAATACTATTTCGTGTGTATATGTTAGTCCATTTTTTTTTGACGAGTGTCAATATATTTTACGTTTATTCGTTTGATTTTTATTACCCTATGTATTGATTAATACCTTTCAGTGATGTCTTATTATTGTTTACACCTCTTTTTAATTGACTTGTTCAATATCTGTCATTAGTGACTTCAATTTCCTTCGATTTATTGTACCTAGTTTTAAAGTAGAATTTCTACTTCTTTTATTTACATATTTCTAATAAGGACATACATTCATGATTACAATTAGTAAAAAATATACACCGTGTAATATTGTAGAAGCTAACAGTTATTACTTGGTTGCACGAACTTTAGATATTTTTATCTAAATTGTTTGTCCATGTTGTACCAGTTTAGGTCATAATTAACCTTACAATATACTAATATATTACAGTCACTATGGTCTTGTAAGTTCTATAAATGTTTTAGAAACATGCCAAGTGTGCTTACATTGGGCTGATTAATAGTGTTTTTAACCTTGGTCAATTAATTATTTTGGCTATTTGAACTTCTAACTTGGTAATAATTGTAGCTCTCTATAATTTAGGTTCTAAATGGGTTATTTTTCCCCTGTTAGCTATTTTTAGTATAGCAAAACACCATAAATTATTTACCTCGTCCATGTATATTCGCCATTTAGGTTTTTTGACCTACACCTTCATGGAGTTCGTTAATTTCAACATTGCTTCTGAATTGTCGCTTTGATTTATTCTGCCTCTGCGTTTTTTGTCCATATTCAAAAGTTTTTATATATTGTATTTCATTCTCAAGTCTACTACATGTTTCTTCATCTATCTTAGTAACAAGTTTCTGATTTTACTTAGACTATTCAACATCCAGTTTATCGTCATGATCCTCAAACTCCCAACTTATCATAAGTAATATTCTCAGTTCAGCCTCATCCAAATCCTCGGTGTCAAACATACATAAGTCTTCACTGCATACATTTTGAGTCTTCAGAAACTTCAGCTCATTCCGATTCAGGCCACGGTTTTTCTCTAGACGTGTCAAATATGGCGACAATTTTGGTTATTTTTAAGGAAAAATCCTGGCGTTATGATTTGCATCACGTGTTGGATGACACATGTGTAATATTCCTTTTGTGTGATAAAATTTTTGGGTAAGAAATGAAGGGTAATTTGACTGGAGATACCGGTTTATAAATTATTCCTTGATTTCGGAGTTCGGATGTAAGACTACCATTTTTTTATTGCTGATAAAATATTTGTTATTTAGACGTAATTTTACGCATTCTTCTTTCAACTTACCGAGTCTCCAGTAATTTATTGGAATTGCTTTTGCGATATTCCTTAGCACCAAATATTTGTTTCTTGCTCGTTCACAAAGGATGTCCTACCAAGAAATAGTAATGAACTAAACGACTGTTCGGGCAAAAGCGTTTATTAGAACGTTGTTCTCGTGGAATGAGCAAATATTGATAATTAGAATTCGCTGCAGTCACAGTGTATAAAACCTAATTATGGTTGTGTTATTTGCTAAATGTTAGCTTTAAATATTATATTTGTGAAGAAGAGCGTTTCCGTAATTTTTATAACGGATTTCATGAAAATATGTAATTTTTACTAGCATTTGACATTAAGGTGTCAAAAAATGCTTTTTATTGCGGCCACATGTGGCGGTCACCGCTTTTCTATGAAACCGTAACTTTACTAATAAACTAGCTTTAAATAATATGTATTTTCAAATAGATATTACTCTACCGAACTTTGGTCACCTGCAGTATTGCAACGATAAACATTAATTTAGTTTAGGAATCTTAAATTTGAGAATTTCCTGGCTTTAGAGTCAGTAGGTACTCAAAAACTTTATGTGTAATCGTAAAAAAAGTTTGAAGACAATTGCCAGGCAAAGTAAAAGATCTTCATCTCTAGCATAAGTATAAAATATTTTAGCACATATTCAACTTGAGTGTGACAGTTAAAGTAATTTGGCTATAAACCAGTGAGGAAGAGCAGAGTACAATTTGCAAATGTATGTGAAATTTCATGTTTGTCATCTTGAACTTCACTGCCTCTGAACATCATTCATAGTACTCACTAAGTATATTCATCAGCTTCTGACTAAATTTTAAAATTACCAGGCTTAATACCATTTTTTTTCAAGGACTAGCTTCACTTGTTCTCCATAACAATCTCATCAAAAACAGTACCCTATAATATTGTGATAATTTATAGCATGTGCATCTATTAGAGCTGTATGATAATCTTTATTTAAGTTAAGTTAACCATATGTGTGTTCATTAATATCTATTTTGACATCAAGATTTTATTTAACCTTACAAATTACAAGATATTAATTATTACGCGCATCTGTGTTATTATTATTATTCACCCTTTAGTTTTCGGTCACTATTGAACGAAAATAACTAATTGGTAGCATGTCACACTGTTAATGACGTGGGGAGATATTTTCGGGTCCATAAAAATGGTAAACCCTTTCAGAGTAATTATGATAAACTGTATTGGTTTAATTGGTCCATGAATGTGATTGGTTACGTTGTGAGTGTTAATTTAATTACAGTTAATTGACTTATTGAATTCGTATTATAGTTTAATGTTCCAGTTATATTCGCCTTATTTATTTATATTTATATATACTTTATTGTACACCAGAAAATACATAACAAAAAAATACGATTAATACAAAACATACAATGGGCGGCCTTATCGCTTTCTGCGATCTCTTCCAGGCAACCTGGCCTTATTGGTTTTCTTGGGGCCAATTTCAACGAATAACCTGAACGCGATTAGTACTAAGCATATCAAGCCACATTCGAGGGCTGTCAGTGACATTATTGCTGTGAAATACTAAAAATGACAGCTCTTGAACGCGTTTTGAATGTTCCGATTACGTTTAGTTTCATTGGTGAAATTTGCCCTTAGTCGTACAAGGGTTGTAAGATAAAATAAGTTATTATTTTGAATGTCATCTATACCATTTGTTTGACTGGCTACCATTTGTTCATCTCCCTCACTGAATGATCTCTCGAAAAGCAATAAACAAAATCAGAGCGCAAAATCGTCCGCACATCGGCTAAACGGCCGAAATTACCGAATCACCGTTCGTATCTAATAGCCGTGGGTCCAAATAAGAAGGTACACGCTTCGCTGGCCGCCCCCCGCAATATCCGCATTTCGTATTCCTGTTCCGAAACCTTCCCGCTTTTCCGGATCTTTGCGAAATTGCCGCGGATATTCGGATACCGACGTCCAACACTGTTCGGGGTTATTGTTGTTGAATGTGTTGTCATATGTCATGGAGTAATGTAGATCTTTTATGGGTGCGATTTGTTTGAGCGTATTTTGTGATCTGCTGACATTTTCTGTAGTAATATATACCTACGAGTAAAACCACGGAGACAGAGTTTAAAATACGTAGTCGTATACACAAGAGACTCAAAAATCGAAGTTAAAAGTAATCCACCTACCTAAACCATACTATAATAATCTGAACCCGTCGTTAAAACTGATGTTATCGACGTATTTCCTGGAGATTGCCCAAAACAAGAAATAAATTGAGAAATACAAACTTTTGCTTAGCACTGAGACGGTAAAGGAACTAAATTGATTAGCTACCCTTCTAGACAAACGTTTTATGTGAAAGTAAGGGACGTTTCCTAGTTCCTAGACAAACAGCTATAAACTCGCCCCATGGCATTGTTTACTCGTAAAATAAAACATCGGTTCATCTCATTGCACGTATTTAGGTCAACTCGACAATTCGCCTCACGTTCGTCCATTTGTTCCGATGTATTGCTCGGGTGATGCGCGAAACACCTGGCCAGTTTGGACAGCACCATTAGATCGCCAATTTTATGGGATTTGTTTTCATATTGAATTTGAACGGTAATTGCAACGTGTTCGGAAAATATTTTGAAGTTTCGACAGTTTTATTGGTTTTTATAACTGTGAGGTTGATAAATGATTGCTTTGTTCTCTAAAGCGATTATATGTTTTATTTTATGGGCAGCGGGATTTAATCTTATTTGTATGATATACGGAATTGTTTTTATTTGCACTCATATTTTAAAATTCGTTTTTTAATAAGTATTTTATTCAAAATAGCAGTAGGTCTCAGCTTGGCCACGTAATAATGTGTTGTCTTTAGTAACAGCGTAAAGTTTGGCAAACCCAAAATATATAAATAATAGAGAAAAATACACCAAAACAAGAACTTATCAAGCACAAATTAGAATTAATTGACTTAGCACATACCTACGCAACACTTCACCAACATCCGATCCTTCGCACTCTCTGAGATACCACAATCTTTTCACGCTTATATTCACGAACCAATTTCCATACGAGGATTGAACCCCTGGTAGGGGGCAGACGTGATCCAATCTCGGGAGATGATTGATATGTCGGGAGCCGTCGGACATTCTGCAGATACTATTTTTTATCTGGAGTTTTTGACAGTCCAACTGTATTCCGAGCAAAATAATTTATGAGTTTTTCAGGCATCGCTGCAATTTTGTTTTTATTTTGGTTGGAAGTGGTGGATTGTTTTTGGTAATTGGTGGAGTGCATATTAGAGCACGAGTGATTTCAAACAAGTGAACATGGAGATGAGAGATTTTCATAAGAGGAAATGCGGTCCGAGAGACTTTTGATAATGCCTAAGTAAAATCTCATAATTCGAGGTTTGCCTCTCGCCTATTTCATCCTCCAATATAGAAGCAATTTAAATGATATTTCATAAACCGAATAATAACGATATTTACGGTATTCCTATGTTTTCTTTTTTTCATTAATAGTTGTCTTTGTACACTAGGCCTCTGTTGACAGCTGTTTAAATCGGCAATTTTGAGCATTTTTTGAGGGTTCTAGTGCTTATAAAAATAATGTGCCCTCAAAAAGCATAGGGACATTCAAGTAGTTAATATTTATTATTCTGTAAAAAATCATTGCTGTATGGTCATTACTCAGAAAGAAAACAGGCGAGAGCGTTTCTATGGAGAGAAGACCATCCGCATAAGAGTGCTATGCTATGTTGTGCAGGATGCTTTGCATACAGTTGATTAACTAGCCTTATCGTAATTATTACTATTTAGGTTTGCGTAACTAATAACAGCACTATGAAATATTATAACTAGCTTGAAGGTTTAGCTCTGGCTAAAGTTACATCGTTTTGTAATAAGACGCTAATTGTCTTAAACATATAATTATTATCTCACAGCCTCTACCTACGAGTACTTGATCTCGTAGAAAAAATACTTCCTCTCTTGAATCCCGAAAATGTCAAGGCGAAGACGTAAATTAAGACACCGAATCCTCCAACAAAAAGCACCATTTCCATCACTATCTGCGTCTCTCGATCGCTTAACGACAAACCCTACATCGCCTGGGATTAAGTCGCGTTGCGTCGCTCCGGCGGTTTTAACATTCATGAGTGGCAACCAATCCGCGCTGCCGCCAGACGTGGTGGTGTTCCCAGGACATCGAGATGCAGTTCGAGTTGTTTTCCGAAGTAGATGCAAGGAGTTTCTCTAGATCTTGTACGTGATTTCAATGGAATAACTGTTCTGGGTGCTTTAAAGAGGTTGGTTAACAACATTACATCTCTTTAAAGGTTGCTTAAAGTTTATGTTAAGTATGTACTTCTAGCTATTGCTTTAAACGGTTCCTAGAAAGCCCAGACGTTTACTAGTTAATTATTACGTGTATTTGTTCCTGTTAACATGAATGAGGTAGCCCACCTTAGCTGAAACAACACACCACTTTACCTCCACAAGGCATAAAGTCATATCGACCCGGAACACTTCCAGCGGCTCCAGCATTCTGGTAACCCTACCTCATCTCGTACACGGGTTCGTTATTATGCGCCCCGGGCAAGCCGCCTCGACTTATTTGCCTGTTCCCGGCACTTTTTTAACAAATTTCTCCAACTTGGGTTGGAAAATGAATGTTGATTTCTTGAGACTTTTGGATTAGAATTTCGGGTTATGAAAATGATTATATCTATACTTCTGTTACACGAGTATATTTTCAGGAATGAATGTTAAATTAAAATCAGGATAAGCCTAATAGAAAAGCGTAGAAAGTATTATTATATAACTTTTTTCGTTTTTAGGGATCCGTACCGTGAAATGGTAAAACGGAACCTATGGTGAGACTCAGTCTGTCTATCTGACTGTATGTCTGTCTGTCACAGCTGGATATCTCAAGAACTACTAATGCTATTAACTTGAAATTTGGAATAGCTTTAGATGACGTTTGCCCAACTATTTTTCAAGTAATAAATCAACAAAAATATATGTATATTTTTTGCAAAAGGGACTGAAAAATTTAAAGTGGAGCTACTAGGGCATGTCGAGTATCATATGAAAGAGCGCACTTTGCACATTCTCAATTTTTTTTGTTTTTTTTTAGGCCGCATAATTTTTGACTTTTGATGATAAATGTTATAAAAATACCGTTTCCCCTTATCGCCGAAGTTTTCCTAGAGAAAAATCTGAAATTATTCTATGTGATAGAAGTTTATGTAAAGATTACAGGAAAAATAAAACAAAGTCTCTTAATAGCACACTTTTTTTTTTTTGAAATTATCAACAAAAGTTACATTAGTTCCACTATCGGTCAAGAGATGGCGCTGACATAAAACTGCAATATTCTACACCGCAGTGCACAGTGTTACAATTCTCTGACGAATATATAGGGTGACTGGTATAATTACCAGTCACCCTATATATTCGTCAGAGTCCCCATCATTATGAACAACTTTTACTATGGGACCAAACCTGAAATCGCGAAAAAAAAATCAGCTGTTCCCTACATTTTGACGAGTTAGACGAACATAAATGTAGGGAACAGCTGATTTTTTTTTCGCGATTTCAGATTTGGTCCCATAGTAAAAGTTGTTCATAATGATGAGTAAAATCACGTGTTTAAGTATCGGTCACTAATTACCAGTCACCTTATATATAGGCCTCGCCGATGAAAAATTAAAAACATGATAGTACAGTCACGAGCACCAATATGTCAACACTTGGCAACTTTAAATTGCGATTTTTTCACGAAAAAACGAATGCAACGTTGAAATACGACACTTCACATATACCTATGGGTTCGAAAATACTATGTTCCTAATAATATAAAATTTCATTAAAAAATAACGGAGAAAATCGCCTTTGAATAAAGCCAAGTGTATACATACTTTTGCTCGTGACTGTACGGGACCCTCGGTGCGCGAGTCCGACTCGTTCTTGACCGGTTTTTTTGTTTTAGCCCCTAAGTAGAAACTCTTCTTGTAATGGAATAATGTACTAAGCTAAACCTCAATAAGGTTAAGTAGTCCTGAGAACCGGGTAATGTGGCCCAAATTGGCAGAAGTCTATATTAAACTGCGAACTGTTTGGCTAAATATAGCTAAGCTATATTCATTGTGAATGTGAAGACGATGTGGGTCATTTTGCAATATTTTTTTATTAGGTATTTCTCTCTGTTCTGTTAGTTTTTTTTTTTTCATGGTCTGGCAGTTTGAGTAATTTATGTGGCCCACCCAAATGTCCTTTCTTAGGTATTGTTTGTCGAATCGTTGAGCTCCTTAAGTCTTGAGTTGAGCTGCACGATTTTTGACAAATGCGTGCACTAACTGGACAGGTCCTCTCAATCTGTGTGGTTCTTTCCTCAAAAGACTACCTCAGACATGGATCTACATGGTCTTCATATAACCTGACCAAGATTATTTATTTATTTATTTAAACTTTTCGCACAAAAAAGGTACAAAGGCGGACTTAATGCCTTAGGCATTCTCTACCAGTCAACCAAGGGTGGTGAAGGGTGGTGGATTATGTCTGGACTTTAAAAGAGACTGTGACCTCTGAGTTTGTTTCGGCCTTTCTTCTCAGAGTAGTCAGATAGGAAACACCGACTTCATCTAGTTTTAAAAAAACATGATTGACGTGTAAAAGTGTTTGTACAAACCTACTTACAAAAAATAAAATAATTTCATTTCAATCATCATTTCATTTAATTTCATTAAACAAATTTGAAGCAAAAATTATTTCCAGAAAATGGTTCAACAAAAGTGATATACCACTTTTGTTGCACCGTTTTCGAGAAATATTTCATAGTTCCAATATTTTTCCTCGCAATACTAAATCCAAAGCACATCTTTCTTTCTAATAACGGTCCAAGTGTGTGGACTTTGTAATAGTACGTTTAAAACTTCCATTTGGAAGCCTCCTTAAAGTCGCTGGCATCGCGCCAACTTTTACAACTTACACCCGCGTATTGTATACGATGTGTAATGCGGAAAATTAAATTAGACAACTGTATAAATTAATAAAACTTATAGGAAACGCGACTAGATAACCGTTAGGATTTCATTTAATGAGGGACAGCAATGCTAACAGTAATATAGTATTTTTATCTCACAAAGCAACGTGCACTTGTGGTTACCAAGTTTACAAACACGCCTTGAATGTGTGCATAAGCGCAGGAGCTCTCGGTACCGTCCAAGATAATGGTAAAATCGGAACTGTGTGTGTGTGTGTTATGTGCTGATCAGTGCTGATGCTACTCGCCAAAAATACTATAGGTACCTACGACGTATGACAGTCTTCATTCTTCTTCCCAAGTGGAATTCCGCAACTTAAGAGTCAAAACTGGATACATACCTGACACATGCTTAGTTTTATTTCCCAAATCAGTGTTATTACATCACAGCATTCTATTTTGAAGTATGTCCAAACCGACTCACCAAATAACGTCTGAAAATCGGAAACTCTCCCATTCTTTCCTTCCATAAAATTATATTGCATCAAACGGTATATCATGACCAGACTGGAGAGACAGATATAAAACAAAATCGATCGGAACGTTAAGCGTAGCGAAGGTTATCGCCTGTCAACCTCAGCTGAGTACGATTGCATTTTAAAAGTAGGAATTTAAATAGAAACATACTTCTTTACGGTAATCTTGCAATGTCCCGGTACGAGGGCGTCGAAATGTCTTTACACAGAGATCTGTTTAAGGAAACATTGGTGGTGATGTAACGGGAATGGAAGTGCCGAAAAAAATGCTATGAAATTCGATTTGAAAGATTTTCGGCTGAAAATAAATAATAATAATACCAGTCTATTATTGAAGTGACAACTTCTTTAGGCGCGTTGGATATATTTTGAGATGGAAAAAACCATTGAAATCGCGCCACTGTAACCATAAGCGACACCACGCGTGTTTTATTTATAAGACGATTAAAAAAATACCCGCTTCGGATGAGTTCGGCTGTCCTTGAGATGTACTCGGTTTTAATGTATATCCGATATGTCAGCAAAGCATTATGTTTGTGTTTTGTTTTCACATCTGTGTGTGAATTTGACTAGATTAAGTAAGAAAGATTAAAATAATAAAGCGGAGCTATCGTTGCAAATTGTGTATTCCAAAGCAGAGAGGAGACAGAATACAATAGTAGATTATGCACCGAGGGGCTAAAGTGGTGTCTAATGTCACGGGCGTCATGTTGAATCTCGAGCGCAATGAAGGATTCGGGATTTAACTCACGAGCGAAGCGAGGGAGTTAATACAAGAATCCTGAATGCAGCGAGGGATTCAAGCTAGCCCAAGGCAAAGACACCTTTAGCCCAGAGGAGGATACTCTACTTTTTACACCTACTGTGAGAAAATAATAGCCATAGTACGAAAAACAAAATAGAACTGGTTCCGAAATGGACTTGACGCCTTTCGTACTTTTCCATTTTTGGAAATTGTCGTAGGCTTTTATATAAGTTTCCTTTGACTTTTTCGGCAGTAAATCATTGGAAATATTATTAGCTTCGGTTGTAATGAATTCAGGAGTACAATCACTTTCATCACTCGACATTTTATAATACTTTGTTGATAAATTTAAAGTTTAAATGCCAAAACTTCGCGCCTTCATTGCGTCTACCAATAAGTAGCCAAGACACGAACAATTCGATTTTCAAAAAAAAAGTCTCTTCTACGGTTTTGTCGTGTGTGTCTATTGATATCACTCTCATGGAAGTGGCGTTTGTGTAAACTAAGATTTATACAGGGCTGGTAGAATGGTTTTGGATGATTGGCTGTATGCATTTTGAATTTAGAACGTCATTGGAGACGCTCGTGAAAATAGAGTATTTTTGATAAAATGTGATAAATCGACTGTAGTATAGATAGGTTTTATTATTTATTTATTTATTCACAAAATCCACAGCAATCTTTGCGCAGTTTACTTAAAATAAATTAACTAATGTTACAGCCAATTACTATTACGGTATTACGGCGCGGTACGGTATTTGTTATTAATAATGCCAGTTTTAATGTTATTCCATTCCTTTTAAAAAATGGTTCGTAGTTATCTAATTATTCTTACAATATTATGTCTTCGAAAACATGGCAACGATATGAAGAAGCAGTCGTTATGATTTTGTAGGAAATCGAGAATATCATCCACGCGTAGTAAGGGTATCGAGAATAGCTTTCCTCTTTCTGGCACCAAAGGGTGTTTGTTAGTACTATACTGCCAATTTAGCTGAGCATGTGAGATTCCAAATTCAAATCACATTATTGACCAGCGGGTCATAATGAAATCCAGTACAACATTATTGACCGGCTGTGCCCCCGGCCACTAATGACTCACTTTAGGTTAAGGTTGCTTGATATATAATTTGACATTTTCGAGCAGGTGGTGTGAAAAATTAATTTTGACCCTTAAGTAGAACGTCATCATTAGAGTTATTATTGTAAGGCAGATGGCGCTCGTGTAGCGTCATGAAGTTGACGACTGTGAAGATAGCAACGGGCGTGCGGCGCGCCTACCTGGTATAGTGCACCGAGGCGTGTCTTTCTCTCGCTTCGCGACCACCGACGGCTTAACATCTAATTCAATTGTACGACTACATAAATGTGTATTTTTAAATAAATATTTTATAAAATCTTTATCTTGTTTTTCTGAGCTCTTTCATTATGGTTCGCCAACATGCCAGATGGTTGCGTTCATATTCATATTTCTTAAATGAGAATGAATCAATAGCAGGCCTTTTGATTTAGTCTAGCTGTGGACTACTTTCTACTAAAAGTTGATGTTAATAAAGTTATGAATATGACTCATCCTCGCTTCATTTTCATAGCTTGAACTAAACTAAGTTACCGTAACGCAGCCTTACCACGGGCAAGAGAACATGTGTGTTACCAAAAGATTTTAGTAGTATTATCAGCCATGAATTATCGTAATGAATATACACAGTAACTGAATACCATTTGTTCCCAGGTACAGTAGTTAACCCTACCATCTCTAAATCACCACATATCCCACAATATAAATTCTGTTTCCAAAATCAGAACCACATCCATTCTCCCAACATCTGGGTAGTATAAATGACGAGGAAGCGAGGGTAGGCAGCAATTTACATAATGTAATCAGCCCAACGGTGGATTCGATGACTCGAGGCTCGAACGCGAATCGCGAAAATTTTAATTTATTTAAGTCCAACATCTTCGGGGACCTACCGATCTGTCCTTTGAGGCTGTTGATTGATGCCAAATGCTTATTATTGGAAAATGGACGGAAAAAATCGTTCTACTTAGGTAGGTAAATGGGAATTTGGAAATGAGTCGCAAAATCGGCCGGGATTGGAGATCAATTTTGTTAGGTATATTGGGAAATTCTGTTACTTTGATGCCCGAATGATTATTAGACTGGCGAAATAAAAATGTTAATATTCATTTTGGATTCGCGTTCAGGCAGATGAACAATTATTGGACTCTTTATACGCACTTTGCGTTCCACCAGTTACTCAAAATCGTCAATCAAAATGCCAAAGAAAGGATGCCTTACCGTTATGCGATGTATTGATAGGTTACCTTCAACAGTTTTTGGTACCAGCAAAACTGTCTTTACCCCTACATTTCCTCCAACAAAGCAAAACATAAGTTCTTTAACAAAACAAGCTTTTAACGAAATATAACCGGGGAATTCGCTTGCGACATCCGTATCCGTATACCAATCGCGATAAGACATTGCATAAACTTAAAGATCTTTAACCAGATCCTCTTTGTATTCATGGGATGAAGAAAACTTTCCCAGGTGCGTTGTCTCCTCCCCCCTCTACCGTGAGGAGGGGAGCCCACTTCTTCCACTCCTTTTGAAAAATTTCGAGCATTTTTAAATTACTGCCCGCCTTTCGTATGCGGCCATGAAGTAAGTTGAAGTGGCGTTTGTGTTTCTTGATTAAGAGCGTTTACGCCGAACGGCATTTCATACAAACTTTCAAGCCCTTGTTTTCCGAAATGAATGAACCGATTTTAATGAAACTTCATACGGCAGGATACAAAGGTCTAAAAAGTTAGAACGAGAACATTTTCGAAGTGTCTTATTTAAAAAAGATAACTGGAAATCTGTTTCTATGAAAAGTTTAAAATCGGTCTAATTTGGCTGTAACACTATTTTTCGAAAATGTTCTCTACTAACTTTTTAGACCTTTGTATCCTGCTTATGCGTATGAAGTTTCATTAAAATCGGTTCTTTCATTTTGGAAAACAAGGGCTTGAAAGTTTGTATGAAATGACGTTCGGCGTAAACGCTCTTAGGGTATTTGTTAAATTTTTTTCATTGTTTTTTTTTGTGTTTAGTGTACCTAGTGCAAGTAGTAGATATCTGTAATGATAAATGTAAATGATAAATTATTTATTTTCTGTAAGTAGGTTTGTACAAATACTTTTCAATCACACGTCAATCATATTTTTTTTTAAACTAGATGAGGTCGGCGTTTCCTATCTGACCATTCTGAGAAGAAAGGCCGAAACAAACTCAGAGGTCACAGTCTCTTTTAAAGTCCAGACAAAATCTTGGTCAGATCGTGTGAAGACCATGTAGATTGGTGTCTGAAATGGTCTTTTGAGGAAAGAACCACACAGACTGAGCGGACCTGTCCAATCAGTGCACGCATTTGTCAAAAATCGTGTAGCTCAACTCAGAACTTGAGGAGCTCAACGATTCGACGAGCAATAGGTACAGAAAGCGTCACTATGTCCTAACCCCTCAAGTTTTAAAATGCTACACTGCTACAACATTGAATTCCTTACGAATAATCTAAAGAATACTTCAAAAAGAGTTCATTGTGTAGACTCGGATTCGAACCATCGCATTACCGAACGTCGTCATACTCATACCGGCAGTTTGACGAACTAGCCAGCGAGCCCATATGAATTGCGATGAAATTGTTATCTACTATCGGCTGAGTCATTATATCTTTAGGTCCCTGTCTAATCGAAAGATGTTATAATTTGAGGGTATCCATTAATTTTACTTACTTACGTTGTCTTTATAAAATTAATCCATACCTTCAAGTTAGAACTTTGTATACGTTCACTTATAATGGCGAAGAGTAAAAGACTACTATTTATCAATTATTTTTTTAAATGATTTCTGATTTTATGAGAACTAAAATAGTTGTTCTGTTTGTTGTAAAATAAGATCATAGTTTTGTTAAATAATAGCAATAATAAATATTATTAAATGATTAACTTTATTAATTTTATTTTTCTTGATTTTTTAATTCTTTATAAATAATTACTACTTAAAACAAAATGGAAAAATATATCAAAATAATATAATGAACAAAAAGCAAATTTCGTGCCTATATAGGATTTGAACTTCCAATCTTATGCACGGTAAGCGGTCTTGAAACCTCCAGTCTATTTAGACGATGAATAAGTTGTCGTAAATGTTAACCCTATTATTGTTGCTTGTCGTCGCAAAAGTATTGTTTTATTGAAAAAAACAATAATAAAAACAGAATTAAAAAAAAAAACTTACTTAAACTTATTTTATTCACTAAAACAATACATTATTTAAAATAAAATGTTTTTGCAAAATACAAAAACCAACTTGGGCCTATCACGGATTTGAACGCACATGTCTTTTGGTGGGGTAACTACTTAATGCAGCTGTGTGTACCAAAGGACATTTGTAGTGTGCTAATAGCACATAACTATCCAAAGAAAATGTAATAATAAATGAAATCAGCTCTGAAATAGCACTTGTAATGCTGAGCTTTTAACCCCTCATCTACAGAAAATGTCATCATCATCATCTGCCTAGCCTTTTCCCAACTATGTTGGGGTCGGCTTTCAATCTAACCAGATGCAGCTGAATACCAGTATTTTACATGGAGCGACTGCCTATCTGACCTCATCAACCCATTTATTATTTTACCTATGTTTTACCCATGTATTTCCTGTGCGTGTCTAAAAAAAAATATTTTTATTTTTTTCTTCCTTTCTTTCTTTCCCTATGGATCCAGTGTGTTAATGTCGAAATTTTACATAAGGTGACACAATGGGCGGTGTTATGATAAAAAAAATGATAGGTACACCTATGGTGGGAGTGGGCCGGACACGTCTCACGAATGCACCCGGAGAGACGGGCAAAGATCACTCACTGGACGCCTGAGGCAGGACATCGCCGTCGAGGTAGACCAAGGCGAAGGTGGTGTGACGATCTAACGAGGTTTGCAGGGCCAACATGGCCAGAGATCGCTCAAGACAGGGAGGTTTGGAAGAAAAAAGGGAGGCCTTTGCCCAATAGTGGGACACAAAATAGGCTAACAAAAAAAAATACACCTAACCCCACACGCAATTCTCCTAGCCCACAATTCTGTTCATTTTATCTTCGGTTGTACTTTTGTTACTGAAAGGTTTTAACGTCTCCATCTTTGTGTCCCTCGTTATTAATCTCCGAAAGAGTGCCACAATAAGAGGACAGTCGCATTTGAACGTTACGCCTCTACGGTTGATGGGAATTTTAATTAAAAAATTTTAACGCACCATTGCGACTCTGAATAATGTTGCTGTTGAATTCTTTATTGATAAAATTTGTAATTAAGTAATGGAGTCGTGTTTGCTTTTATGTGTTCTGCTATTTCTTTTGTGTGCACTAAATAAATAGATTATATGTATATCTTATCTACCTAAAGTATGGATCCGGGTCCACCATGATCATGTATTTGTAAAATGCCATATCTACCATTTAAGTTCACAAAAAGGAACAAAACCTTTGAGTTAGTGTAGTGTAAAAACAATAGTGACTATGACACACATAATAACACATTAACAAAGTGTTTATATCATCATAAATCAGACTCTAAGAAAGTGGAAAGGACTTGTATAAAGTACAATCAACACTATTCTAAGTTTTTTATTTAAGTAGGCACTACCTACATAGTTATTTATTTTACAAAACTGTCTTCCTACAGTTTTGTAGAAACCTCTAAGTAACTTCTTCATGCCCGGTTCTAGGGTCGGCCCGATGAAGTCCGAAGTTAATGTCAAAAGTTCGATTAGTTTCTTAACTTTAACAGTTTGTCTTTCCACGAACTGTTTACCTTTTAGTCTACCCAAAATTTTAGTAAAATCAAGGCAGCATTAACCACAAGAGAGAGAATTGGATACACTTCTTATAACTCAATTTTAGCTTGTAACCCTAAAATTCTAATTATATTATCTGCCTAGCCTTTCCCCAACTATGTTGGGGTCGGCTATCAGTCTAACCGGATGCAGCTGAATATCAGTATTTAGTATCTGGCCCCCACAACCCAGTTAAAGGGTAATACGGAACCCCTTAGTAAGACTGGTTGTCAGACTTTCGGGCTTCTGACGACCCGTAACGTCTGTCAAAGATCCACGAATGACAGCTGGGATCAAAGGCCTAGCGTGCTTTCCGAAACACATCGCGTCTTTGTATATAAAAAAAGAAAGAAAAAAAATTGTTTATTCTGCACAAATAAAACGCACATTACAAAACAAAAGTCAAAATACACATACAACGGTAGTCAAAAGCCTCATACACAAGATAAAAAGTTGAAAATTAAAAAAAAAAACATTTTTTGTAATAAAATTAACGTCTTGGTATATACGAATGTTCACCCATCCACGAACCAACCGCGGCAAGCGAAGATAACCTGATCGATTGACTCGTGTGGCTGTTACTGAGCCAAAAGCCCCTCTGAACTGCCAATTATCATTTTTCTAATTAAGTAATCAGTGGTATTACCGCTAACACAAAACATTACACAAACCACACAGCAAATATTTACAATAATAACATCAGAATAACATGGAACTATTTCCGCACCAAACTACCCTCCGGCGTACTGTATCTGTCGTGGATTCGATACTAATAAACTAACTAACTAACAGACATTAGTCACTAATTCCCGCGATTTATGAAGCTTTTTATTGTAGGTACCTTCATTTTGGTACTTGCACGTGGGACTTTGAAAAGTAATGTCGAGGTCAAAAGTTATACCTATTAGGATAGAATTGAATAGAAACTTATACTTTCAGATTTCATAATCAGCCATAAAGTTCCCACTGCTGGGACACAGGCCTCCTCTCTTCGAGAGGGAGCCGTCACACCGGTTGGTTGGTATATGTCACTTGTCTTCGAATTTTTGGTTCTAAGACATGCCGGTTTCCTCACGATGTTTTCCTTCACCGTTTTGAGAGCAGTAGTGAAGATATAATTTACACAAAGTAAAGCGCCTGTCTGGGTTCGAACCTACGACCTACAACTCGTAAGTCGCGGCCGTCACCACTTGGCTACCACTGATCTTTTCTTATATTAAATTATTTATGTTTGCCTTTTTTATTAATCTGCTTTGTATGGGTTGGTACAAAAACCATATGGTGGGTGCACATAAATTTGTGAAACAACATGAAACAACAAGGCGTACAAACAACGTCGCAACATGGAATGTAACAGGTACAGTCAACAGCAAAAGTAGATGATCAAAATCAGAAATTCAATACTAATGAACGGAGTTCGCGTCAGAACTCTGCCACACAGCCACAAAGTCCCTGCCACAGCTCAATAACAACAACAGCAACAGCTCTGCCATACATTTCTGACGCGAACTCCGTTAATTAGTATTGAATTTCTGATTTTGATCCTCTACTTTTGCTGTTGACTGTACCTACTACAAGGCAAAGTTTGAACGTGGGTACCATTTCATGTTGCATTGCATATTTGAACTGTATGCTCGTTTCAACGTACGTTACATTCCACATGTATGTAGCCACCTAGCCACCAATAGATTTGCCACAAGCCGAACATCACTAACCATTTTGACAATACACGCCACCCACGGCCTCAAAAGTTTTTTTTTGTATTGATACACAAATAAAAACTTTTGAATCCGTCAGTCTGATTGGGTAACGGCATAGATATATTTTACATTTCTATGGGTAACGGACAATCAAAACGGATATTGTCAATTCAATAGTATCGATGACACTAGTGTATGAAAAAATAAAATAAAAGCTATTGTCACTATCCAATGACAATAGCTTTTATTTTATTTTATATTGGGTATAGCACCCACAAAATCATCATCTGCCTAGCCTTTTACCAACTCTGTTGGGGTCGGCTTCCAGTCTAACCGGATGCAGCTGAATACCAGTATTTTACATGGAGCGACTGCCTATCTGACCTCCACAACCCAGTTACTGTGTAATACGATACCCCTTGGTAAGACTGGTTGTCAGACTTTCGGGCTTCTGACTACCCGTAACGACTGTCAAAGATCCACGAATGACAGCCGGGAAAAATGGCTTTACGTGCTTTCCGAGGCACGGAGGGGTCGCGGTTTGTAAAAATGGTCACCCATCCACAGCCAAACCGCGGCAAGCGTAGCTTAACCTGATCGATCGACCTGTGCGGCTGTTGTTATTTAGCCACGGGCCACCCATACAATTAGGACTAATATATATGAGAGAATAGAAGACTGCAATTGACAATAATAGTACCTACCTTTTACTAAATTATACATAGTAAGTGGATATACATATAATGCAACTGCTGAATCCCTTAGAACCATAACGATGGAAGCAAGATTTAAAGATTACAATTGCAGATTGTTACCCCATCGCATAGCTTAGACGAAAATCTTATGTGCCCCATTCGATTAAATTCGTGAGACGATAAGGGGTGATGCTATACCTACTAAATAACATTTTTGATACTTTCTAGCCAGAGTTATGCGAGTTGCAGACCAAGAGCTTAGCTAAGTTAGTCTAGCTTAGCTCGCATAGCTGAGGTAATTTTTCGTACTTCTACATAGTTTGCGGTCTGCACACAAATATGAAAAACTGCGTCAGCTATGCAAGCTAAGCTAAACTAACATTTATTTTACTTTATTTTATTTTATTCTGTTCGGGAAATTTACAGCTAAATTAAACAGTGCTCGAAAACAATATATTTTCACATAATAGGTGTCAGTTAATAGGTAGGTATAAGTAAAGAAGGTTTTGAAACACGCATACTAATTATATTGAACAATGATTTGGGTGATAATAAAGTCCCTGCATATTATACATATTATATGCCCAGGTTTTTCTTTTTACAACCTACTATTGGTTTGTACATACGATGAGCAAAAACCAGAAGGCCAATTCCCGTAATTTAAAACGTTCAAAATCTAGTCGCAGTCTCATTTCGGCGACAAACAAATGTCAAAAACTTGACAAAATGTAGGAAAATTAGAGGTATTTTTGACAGATTGAGTCTGAGATCAGACTCCTCCTCAAATCCTTCCCCGACAAAATTAGTGTACCTACCACTTTTCCAACCAACTGTACTGGCTCCGTTAAACTTCTAACTCAAAGAAAATACACGACTTGCAACTGTCGCATGTGTAATGATATAAAATAGTGTCTTCACGATATTAATTACAGCATAACACGACATTAATGGCAGGGAGCCCTCTCCTGAGGGGGATTACGGAGTGGCAGACAAGAAACAGTAATACAAGTTTGAAAGTAACGTGACACGTATTATTTTGAGTTAAAAGTTTTGTGACGTTAAATTAGATGTGGATTTAGGGGAGAATTCTTAGATAGCACTCTACATAGCAACAGCTGTACTGTACCTACTTATTGAAATTTTCATATTAGAAAATATAATACAGGGTGGCTGGACATCAACGCGCAAACCTCCTTAGTCGTTCACTCTTGACAGAGTGGTCGTGGATAATGACTCTGCATTTTCTTTGGCCAAAGCAGCCCTCGCGATGCTCCCCCATTTATTCCGGTCTTCAGCGTCTCGGAAATTCTGAACTATGGAGGTTTGTGTTGACGCTTTGATAAGGTCTGTCCAACGCGTAGGTGACCGACCGCGTGACCGCCTGCCCTCCACTTGTCCCAACGCGGCGCAAACAGAAACCATGAATTCAGCACATGATTCTAGATGTAACGTTGAAATTTTTCGTCGGTTATTAACAAAAAGTCTGTTTAATAGAAGCGCATTACATACGCGGTGAAAATGTATGGAACAACATTTTTTTTTTTTTGTAACTGACTATAAATTTTAACGGTACGTTTCAGAATCATGTACTGAATCCAATAACAGCTTGTGCGTCGATGTCGATGCCAACCTGTATACTTATAAATGGTGAAATGGAACACAGTAATTTATTAATATCACTATACAACTGACTACATAAAATAAGTGTAACTATATTTTAAGCATACTGCCGGAACTTCTTTTCATCGAATGGGGATTGAATAGTTTTTTAAAGTGGCCTCTGGATAGTTCTGTAGCTGGAAAGTGCCCCTTGGATACAGCAGCTGCACCCCGAAAGTAACCTTTCCAAAACATAAAATATATATTTTTCTAAAAATCTGACCTACCGTCTTTTATCTTCGTGATGCTGTAAATAAAACTAGGTCGACAAGTTGCCGGTAATAGGATGAAGAGATTAACTTTGTTTGCCGAAATGTATGGGCCTGAATTAGCAAAATGGGCGCTGGTAACTGGATATAATCGTCACTTTGTCTTGACTACGCCCAAATGATGGAGATTTTCTCTTAAATTTTCCTGGAATGAGCCGAAGTTTTAAGGATTTATGGAGATTAAAGTTTTTTTTTTTGTATTTTAGCACTTTATTTAGGGCATATGAAATAGATACTTACATGTGTTATTCGGCGGCAATATACAGCTTGTAAATAATACATTCACCATAACACTTTTAGATATAACAAAACTTATGACTGTTTTTGTAGATTTCACTGTATATTCGGCTCAATAAGTTATATTTTTTTTTATTTAGGAAAATTAAAAAAATTAAAACTTTAAAACGTCAACAATACAACTCAACCACAATACCAGAAAAAACAAAAGCATTCCATAATAGACATTCCTAATTTAAACATTCTCACGTTGACAAAGACTAAGAACCTCTACTAGAACCGACATGTCATACCCATTCCATCAAATCTGTCAGTTGGTTAACCACAGAGTTAATGTAGCAAAGAGAACGAATTTAATGTATCTACGCGACAGATACGCAGTCTTGCTAATGTTGCGTGGACGTATCACGGATGTAGAAAGATGGATACGGTCGGCTGGGAAAGGAAGTTCAAGTTGACTGTTGAAAGATGAAAACAGAGAGGATTAAAATAGCTGCAACTTTTTTGACTTTCCTGGACTGTGCGTTGAATTCAAGGATGTGATAAATCAAATCTTTTAGGATAGTACTATTACTATCCTAAAAGAAATACGGCCGAAATACGGTCTGGAGGCTATCCTCCAGACCGTATTTCGGCCATGGCGGCCAGTCTCAACGAAGACCAGCCTTCGGCGCGGGAGATATTATAATGCATAGACCAGACCATATATACTATGGTGCAAACACATGTGCACTCTCTTCCCGCACTCGCATAGTAACAAATAAGCGAAGCAATGAAGACTTCAGTTTTCTTATTGTAACCGTACCCAAGAAATAACATCAATTTAGTTGTATTGGTCAAAAAAAGTTAGTCCATTGAGCAAAGGATTTTGACTGTGGTCTTTTTCATCATCATTATTTTCATCCCTTACTTAGTGGATTCCTTAGATTTATCAGCTTGTCGGTTGTTTTGATCATTATTAACTAGGAACCCTATTTACACCATTTCTCGAAATAGTTCTTACAACCTCATAATTTTGCCACATCTTGCCTTAATCCACAACCTCGATGTTGCCCATAACGCACTAATGACTGCAAAGTACAAGAAAGAAGGTTTTAATACACGTCTCCCTCCCACAGACAAGTGTCTCTTCTGCTTCGACGGACAAGGACACAGACGGGAGAATTACTCTTTTTATTTTATTAATACTGACCAGTGTGAAATGGTATGGCGGAGACATATGCCTTGCAGAGAACAGCGAAATCCTTTTCTACAACCAATTTAAAATGGACTCTCTTAAACAGGTAAAGATGTGACAATCAGGGGTATATTTAATTGGTCGTTCGCAAGGTTTTATCTTTATAAAGTGGTCTATATTTTTTATTCAGGCTGTGTCAAGTTGTAAAATACGTGTTTTCGTTATGTCATAAGTAACTGTTTTCTAAACGGTTATTGGTGTATTCTTTGAAATGTTCTGGTTTTTATTGTGATTCATGAAGAAATATCGCGAGATAGGTATATCGAATATATTAGAGTAGCTTTTATATCCATTTTTTCACCCCTTGATGTCGTGAATTTGATTTACATAATGCAGCCATTACGAGTTTAGACTAGTTGGAACTAGGTTGTTTTTAACATTGACACACAATACTTAGAAAACAACAATATTACAATGTTACCTGGCCATAGGTACAATATGTTATGTAAAGTGTCAACAAGATCTATAACTATTTCCCACCCTTCATTACACATAAACATTATAATAATCCTTTTCTAAAAACAGAACTAATGGTTGAAGCAGACATTTCATATCCTCTCCATCTCGATCATTATACGTGTGTAATGAAACACCCTGTACACGCCCCGGGCGTTGTACCATGTACGTAATGCTGGGAGCCGCAGCCGCTCCGGATAATAACCGGGTAATGTATGATATATTATTATGGCTTGATTATCTGGGTACAGGATGTAATTTAGTGTACTCTGACTGATATTTTTGGAGGATTTTTTTCGGGTCAACTGTAAGCATTTTTCATGTTTAAAATATTATTTTCGGCTCGTAGACCGCTAAAAAAAGGCAATTGCGATAATCATCGATCAGTTAGGTGATAGAAAATTCGTTAATAGTCTTTATTCTCATCCCACTTTGTGTTGCCATTTACGAAAACCACGCAGAGGAAAGAAATAGGTACTTTTACTAGTTCTAGCTGAGAACCGGATACCAACCAATTTATTATTAATTTTAACCTTCACATTTCTAACAATCAAGAATTTAGAAGGTTTATAATTCAAGTGCACTTTCTCGCAGACATTTTCAAAAATGAATAGGAACAACTTTTGAGAAATAAAGCACACTCAGACGCACTAGACGTTTAATAAGGCATTTGCAATAGCAGTCAACGTTTCGAGCCGATTGGAGACAAATTAAACTCTTCTTACAAGATGTAGCGTGGTACAAGTTGAGAAAAATCACAAAAATATGATTGTATTGTATTTTTTGAAAAAATGAAAACGCAGAAAAAAAACAATTTTCTTTTTGTATACAGAGAAGCTGCCGTCTTGGAGACCAAATAAAGCAACCTTTTATACTCTTTAAAAATAAGAAAGTTTATTATTAGTATTGCAAATAAGTAACTTTACTGACATGCATAATGCGGAATGCTGTGAAGCGGATACATTTAATAAATCTAATGTTTTTTCTTTACCCCTCAGCCTGTATAGCAGGAGTAAATATATATGCATCTTCTGGGCTTGCGCGTTCCATCATAGACCTCATCCGTCGCTTTTCACCAGGCGAGATCGAAGTCAAGATCTGGGGGCCTAAAAAGACCACTTTGGTAGAATCATAAAAGGATAACATTATTAACTATAATTGACAGTTAACTGTTAAGTTAATCGTATCAAATCCCATTGGTGAAGGATTTTTCAGCTATTTTTTTTTGTCTATGCTAAAATACCAATCAATCCAATCCAAATCTCTTTGATTATACCTACGTAGTGCAACGAAAAAAAGAAAAACACGGACTGTCTTCGCCATATTATGATTCATAATGTTATCCTTTTATGATATATGCCAAAGTGTCCTTTTTAGGCCCCCTGGCCCATTTTGCAATAAAAAATCTATTGTTGCTTGTTTTTGCGCATAAATGCTCGAAGTATGCAAGCACGCTATTAACTGGATCTCTTTTTTTTTTCCTACAAATTCGAGATATCGATATAATATCGAGAAAAAGACGAAGAATATAATAAGTGACTTCCTCACTCGATTTCTCTTTTCACTCAACCCACAGGCCAAACCGTAACAAGGCACGAGAGAAATGAGCTTCAAGGCACCGAGACTGTCTCATAATACTTGTGTTTACAGCAAGGATTTTAATATGAACATCGCGAATTTAGCACTTACGACTTACAGCGCTGTGACTGAACGTTCATGTTTCGACACGCGCTCAAACGAGTTCAGTTGTAGTTTGAGCGATGTGCTTTTAATGATCTGATTATTGTTTTTGTTAGCATGCGGTAATTTTTTTTTGGGATAAAAATAAAATTATTTTTAAGTTGTCCTTGATTTGTAGGTGCGCTACGTTTTGCGAGCTTTGAAGGAGCTACGAGGGCTATGCGTTACGGCACCTATTATGCTCTAGAGTTTAAGACCATTGCAATATTTTGTACTTTATTTACTAAATAAAGTTTGTATACTAAATAAAGTCTTGAGATTTAATATTTCTTTATTGGAAACTATAAGTGACACTGTTGTATTCACGTTCAGACTCCAGATGGATAGATAGAATACTCTTTATTATATATATGTTACAGCCAAAGTAATAAATCCGGATATTATAAATATTATCTAGCCATTATTTTTATAATGTCCACTCAATTTAGATAAAGTGATAATTGACACAGAATTAATCACATTAGCGAAGCGGGGCTACGTCGACATAGGATGCTAGAGCGAGCGAAGGGCACCCCGAGGTTCGGTTTGGTTAGGTTACTTTAAACCCTTTACACAGAAATAAGAGCCCCGCGAAGCGGGGCTACGTCGACATAGGATGCAAGAGCGAGCGAAGGGCACCCCGAGGTTCGGTTTGGTTAGTTTACTTTAAATATAATGACCAGTCATTATGTATAATAGCTATTTAATCACTATGACTGTAACATATACACCATTTACAGATATATCATGTAGAAAATTTACTATAACAATGGGCGGTCCTATCACCAATAGCGATCGCTTTAAGACAACCTTACCAGAACTATGTAGGTTTGTAACTTTTATTTCAAGAGACAGTTCCCAGTGATTAATTCTTTTGATTACGTCTTTTGGCTGAAATGATGATGATGATGATGATGAATTAATTCATGTGGGTAAGTAGGTACTCATTCACAAATTACTAATATTTAAAGCTTCAGCTCTCTTTACTACCTGTATCAGTAATCAAGCTTGCACAATTTATCCACCCATCCTTAAACTTATCTGCTATCTAGAAACAATCAAATTTTTTTACAAAAGCGTCCATCCCGCTCGGCTGCTGCCGACGTAGTGAGCTGAAGCCAATATTTCAAGCAACAACAATACCTGTCAGGCGCACGCACAACTCAATTATGTTCGATCTACCGTCACTAATGCCAATGAAAAAATTGTACTTCCCGCTTTAAAAAGTGGAATTCGGCAGTGTTTTGTTTTTTTGTTGATTTATTTTTGTATGTGTATTATTGGAGTTGTGTATGCCAGACGTTGACTACTCTTGGGGATGACAGGCATGTTTAACAAGCCGACGATGTTTTAAATGCAGATAGGTAGGTATGACACGGGCGCACAGAGTGGGGACTCTGTCCGCCCATCAAGTGACCCCAGGGAAGGCGGTGCCACAGCGGTCACTGCTGCCGTGCATAGCGAGGCTCAGGGGAGGGACCATTTGCAGTCTCCCTAGGGATGTACCTTACAGGCGTTGCACGGGAACCGGGACCACCCTATGTGCTGATGGTGATCACCGGGGTGGTTTTAGTGAGGTCAAAATCCCACACTGCCTTTTGAAGGACAAAGACTCGTTTCCGAAAAAATAAAAAGTTAGGTATGACAGTGAACGATTATGAATCCAATTAAATCGATGTTTATAGAACCTACTGATTTTCTAAGTACCTACCTCAATAGAGTATGTAAACAAAAACCACTATGGACTATTTCAAAAGTAACTGATGAAAAATGTAAACATTTATTAGGGTCCGAAAATTTACCTATGGATGCCAATTTGTACTACCAGTTGCAAATGTAGTTACAGCAGTGCGATTCTGTAACCATCTCACCGTGAAAACTTAGGTGAAGTGAGCGTGGAGTGAGCTGTCAAGTGTCAATTCCTAGCAAAAACAAACTCATATCACCTAAGTTTTCACGGTGAGATTTTTACAGAATCGACCGGCAGAACCACATTTTTCATCGATGTTTTTTTACACTTTCAATAGATGTTTTTGGGAAACGCCGACGTCATCAATTTTTTAAAATATGATTGACGTGTAATAATCTTAGTAACCTTCTTACAGAAATAAAATCATTTAAGTACCTATAATTTATCATTTAAATACCTGAAGAAAACTTATAAATTATTCCGAATTCTGTTCGATATTCTATTTATTTAAACAAGCAGTTTTGATCCATTTACCAAACGATCTGTTTACAGACTTTGTAGTCTGTCAATTTGTTTGCTTGGTAAAGTAAACCACAAGATTCGAGAAGCTAGATGTTAAATCCGAACTTACTTATCTTGTATTTAAATAGCTGTATTTTTATTCTCATGCATGATTTTATTACTCTCAGGGCGAATTTCACCAAACTTTTATAACTGGAATAAGTCTCACCCAGAGAAAAAACAGAATACTTTGCCATCAATCACTGACATAACGGATTTAAAACCGAGTACATCCCGAGGACAGCCGAACACATCCGAATGTAGTGCGGTGTCGGTAACAGTGTCGCGAGTTCTCTACTCAATATAAACAAGTTAGTCAACGCAGTACACGGCGAGCAAGCTTGCTAGTTTTACCAAAAACAAGAACAAACTACGGGAAAAAAATGCTAACTTTTGAAGGAGCACAGCTTTATAACAAATTACCGTCCTGTATAAGAAATGTAAACTCTTACAATGCATTCAAAACTCAACTTAGCCAGCACATAATTGCGGATCGATCACTTCTGGAGAAATGAATGCATTGGATGGGTAACTATTAAATTGTAATACTGATGACGAACATATATTGTAATCTGTATTTTTAGTATTGTTCTCAAGTAAGTGACTTATGTCTTTATTGGGAATAAAGTTTCTTTAAACCGAGTTCAATGGTTTTTCCAATCTCAAAATTTTTGGCAGCTTTTCCATACTAGAACTATCAGACGTCACTTTTAACTAACTATACAATTAGATACAAGAACTAAGGGACAAGAACAAAGTTCTCGTCCGCATCGCTTCATCCGGAAACGTGCTCTGGAGACCAAGCAAATTGGCTATCAACTTAAACTGTCCGTATATTCAAATCACAACTATCATTCTTTGACAGTTGTATGAAATGGCTATTACACGGCAAATTCACGTAGGATGTCAATTTTTCATAAATTTCCCTACTGTCTCTGCAAAGCCCCTATTAATCCATCACCAGAAGGGTAATTGCGTAACACACTGTCAGTAGCAATGGGTTTCATTTTG
Source organism: Oligia fasciuncula (assembly GCA_963082905.1). NCBI lineage: Eukaryota > Metazoa > Arthropoda > Insecta > Lepidoptera > Noctuidae > Oligia > Oligia fasciuncula. Next base: position 3,842,201 of record OY720395.1, on the reverse strand, counting down.
ACAGTTAAACAACATTCATTGCGTTATTTGCGTTGTGAGGAGACACATTTTTCGAACTTATGGAGCAGTGGATTAGAAATATGCTTCAAAATGATTCAAATTGAGAGTAATAGGGTGTTCCGCTATTAAGGTGCAGAATGCAGGTGACGTACTAATTCACCACCCTTTGCATACGGATTGGTGACCGCAACTTAAATCGACGTTTCAGCTCATCTCCTAACCCTTTAATTTACCAAAAACCAACATAAAACATTCAGCTAACAACCACCAAATCCATTTTTGCGTACCGTTATCTGCGTAATAGATAACCGCGAACAGCAAACCTAAAGCCGGTGGCACACTATCGCCTGTTTGCAAACAACACTGCGCAATAAACGTAGCATTTGCATTTCCCATTACGGCTGCAATGTTTGCGTACTGGTCGATGAGAGCTGGTATTTGCCGAGCTCCCGATAACAGATTATGTATGGGTGTGGTAAAATCACTTTTTATTGTCGCTTGTGTTTAGCTTGTGGTGTGCAATGCGGTTTAGTGTGTTATCGGATTAGTTTTCATTAAGCTGATTGTGGGGAAATTATATTTGGAATGGTGATGCAACAGGAGTGGACCTTGGTAGTTCTTGCTTATTTATATAGGGCGTTGCAGCCTTTCCATCTGTTCTTCTTCTAGTTATGCCAAAGGTATTCGTTATTTTGTCTACTTAATAGTGTACTTCATTGCCATCGCATCTGACTATAACTGTGTCTGCGCACATATTTGTGCATACAGATATAGATATACGTAGATAACGCAAGAGCAACTCCTTCGCGTGCCTCGCTTACGTACAAAAATCGTAAGCCGCCACTTTCGCGCTCAGTCCTGTGTACTGCTGACTGGGTGAGCGCTCGCGCTGGCGCTAGGCCCCAGGAGTGGTGGGTGTTGCGGCTTCTTTGAATCGATTTGATTTTCCCATCACTAAATAGTGCTTGTGACGCCATAGTAGGTAGTCAAAAAATGGCACAAACTTTTTTTTTTCTTCGTCTCTCGCACGTTTGCGTCTGTTACGTGTTCATACAATGTTCTTGATAGATCTCTTTGGTGATTGGAACTTTTACTAACAATATCCACATTCTAAATTGAAATCACTTTTAGTTCCTAGGGATTAAAGAGTTATTTTGGTCCCTGTTTACGAAGTATACAGTAGCTTTTTTTGAATAGATGTGATAAAAAAATAATAGCTGTTCGGTGCATTTTGACAAAATATTTCTACGCTAGGGGGTCTAGAATCATGTGCTGAATTCATGGTTACAGTTTGTACGTCAATGTCCTTGCCACTCTGTATACGAGATACTATAAGTGCTTCTCACAAAAAAAATCAACAAAAATGCTACAGGACAGCTGTATATCGATTCAAAAATCGTTCGAATGTACGAGTACGCTACGTGTACAGTCAACAACCTTTGTGCTAGGGCATTCGTATCTGAAGCATGTGAACACAAAACTTAGAGAAAGAAGCTCCGTCTTCAAGTTTCTAGACATAGTTCTCTTGACACAGTGATCTGCTACACCGATTAAGCAATACCTTAACCAACACAAAACGCATGAGCTAAGGAAGTCTCACACATCACCGCCGATGAAGTGCCTGCATTCAAGAGCGAGTGTTGCACGGGTCGCACGCACGACAAAGAGACAACGCATTTGCATTCCCATTAGTGCGCCGATGTCGCCCGCAGCACGCGACAATGTTGACAAATGCGGGGCGACATTCGATGCATCGGATTACGTACGAACTACGAAATATTTGATGGTTTGAGGTTAGTTCGATGCTTAGGACGTGTGATGAACGCACGAAGTTTCAAATAGACAGCAGACATAGAATAGATCATGTTTGGGAATTAGTTTGGTACAGAATGTTGTTTCTTAATATGGGGTAGTATCACCCGAAAATATCACATCTTCCAGGTCATCATCATCACCATCATTGGCAGTCATGTTCCACTCACTGCTAAGTACACGCCTCCTCCCTTTTGTGCTATGCCTTCCTGGTCTGTGCGGGTTTCATCCAAGTCTTCTTCACGATCGTGTGTAGCTCCTAGGTATCTTTTATTTATTGTGCTAGATTTATCCTTTATTTTTCTAAACTATTTATAGATACAAAACCAGGAACTGTATTCGTATTTTTCACGAGACTAGGAAAACATCCAAATAAAAACAAATCCATCTACAAATTCAGGGCAATACGAGAAAAACATCGACAGTTTTACACTTTAAAGTTACCCAGAAAGCCTGTATTAAAGATGCAGCATGCACTTTGCATCAATGTCAGCTCTCACTAAACATCCGTTTCCATGCACTCCATTATAGCTAAAGAAAGTTAAATTATATTGCAAGCGGAAAAGTCGTAAAATATCGTGTAGTAAAATGTGGACGTTTGTCAAAAAGTCCGTTTATCCGGAATGTTTGTAACATGTATGGACCGCTCTCTGATGAAAGCTTCATACGGAGAAAAGAGATCTCATTACACTTGAGAGCAGAAATATGTACATGTCTTTTTAACATTCTGAGGAACACTTGTTTTTTTATCGTTTTGCACTTTTAAACACGCATTGGTGCTGTTGGAAGCTGTGTACTGCAGTTGTTTATTGGAAACAATTAGTGCACTAGTGGCCCGTCCCGGGGACGTTTCCCGAATTTCTTGGTTAAAAACTTTTTAACAAAAAAAAAAAACCGACTTCCAAAAAAAACACTACAAAGTGAAAAATAACTTTTATTTCGGAAGTCGGTGTCTTTGGATCTGTATTTTAGTGTTTTGCCACCGACTTCCGAAATAAAAGTTATTTTTCACTTTGTAGTGTTTTTTTTGGAAGTCGGTTTTTTTTTTTTGTTAAAAAGTTTTTATTTCTCGGTTTTTAGTGTGTCTGTTTATAATGTATCTAAGTTACAATAGCCTAATGCCAACTTGCTCATCGCCTTTTACAAAATATTGCTTTTCCCGATGCAGGGACGTTAATTGTTGAGGAGTTCTCCTGGTATTCCACCATCAGCTCCGTTTCACCATTCGCATTGTGACGAGCATAACTTGCTTAGTAACCATATTAAAGTAAGTAATCGAATCGCAAACCGGTAAATACTTATTATTGAGTAGTTCGGGTGGCCATCTGTGGTTTTCATCATCAGTTCCATTTCACCAAATGATGCTTTCCGAGAGCAAATGCACGAGTTACTTTAAAAAATACCCAAATCGCTATAGGTGTGCCTATAATACTTGAAGAGTTCCTTCGATTTCTCCAGGATCCCATCATCAGATCCTGACCTGATGACAATGGGACCACCTGGAAAGTATACCCTTTCAAACAAATAAATAATTTTTGAAATCGGTTCAGCCGTCTCCGAGTAATCGGGGAACATACATAAAAAAAAAAAATAAAAAAAAAAAAAAAAAAAAAAAAGGTTCCGACGAATTGAGAACCTCCTCCTTTTTGAAGTCGGTTAAAAATAAGCAAAAGCATAGCAAAGTTATTTTTTAATAAGAGTCGAAGGTTTAAAACTTAAAAAAGGTCTTTGGTTTTAAAATATTCCTCCACCTAAAACAAATATTTACCTACTTCATGAACAAGCTGAAAAGCCCGACAAAAATGAACACTAATAGAGACAATTTCAGGAATAAACAAACCGTACAACATTTCCAAGCCCGATTTGTTGCGATTATCTAGCCAGTTCATCAAGATTAACGCGGCCTACGCTCACAACTGACGTTTAAATAAATTAATATCATTACGCAACGAATGAACCACTTTAAGCGGCCAATTTCGCTTTGAAAACCCCTAAATTTGACATGCAATTCTTGAAATCTACCTGATTGATGAAAAAGTAGCAACTTATTTACCTCCATTAGTGAAAACGTCAGACGAAATTAATAATCTGAAACGGTATGAAAAACTTATGACAATATAAGCACTTACTCACTTTTTATTTGCAGAATATTATGTTGCGTAACTTTTTTGTGCTAAATAAATTTAGATATTATGTTCTTTCTTTCTTAGTCCCAATTCCAACAGTTAGGTACCTAAATAAAAAATAAAAAACCAGTCCATCAAAATAATTAATTAAAAAAATAAAACACTATGTTTTATTCCAAAATACCAATAGAAAAGCAATAAACAATATTATTAATTTAAGATTTTACTTGTGGAGAGTAAAATAAAACGACATGCTCGATTAGGCTGACTTGAACGGAAGGGAGTTTTTTTGAACGAAATATCACATACATCCGGTGAACAACATAGACAAAAATAACATTGCTTATAACATCATAGACCAATAGGTTAAATCAAGATACTAGTATTTTGAGTACAAAATAATAAAACAATATTCAAATAACGTTTATTTAGCTATTCGGATACCAACAACGTCATTATCAAAATGTTTACACACTGCGCTAGTACCTAACATTGTCCGGACATGTATTTATCGCGTCATTGCACCATTCCCTTCCTTTTTAATCACTGCAGCGTAAAAAAACAGTTTTCACAGTTGGTTTCAGCGATATTGCTAGTGTGTGTATGTAGTCTGTGACACATGCATCTGTTGATAGTAATTATGTATCCGAATAGTAAATAATTTACTCTGTGATTTATTTATGAATGACATTTTTCAGTATAAATATTCATGGGTGTAATATTTGTTCTTTTAAAGTGATTTTTCAATAAAAGGGCCTCGAGGCTAAATTATAACAGCCGCACGGGTTAATCTTCAACGTTAAGCAACGCTTGCCGAGGTCGATCCGTAGATGGGTGACCATCCATTACATATCGAGACCCCTCCCTGCCTCGGAAAGCACGTTAATCCGTTGGTCTCGGCTGCCAGTTGCAGATCTTTGACAGTAGTCAGAAGCCCGAAAGTCTGACAACCAGTCTTGCTAAGGGGTATTGTGTTCCCAAGAATTTCAACTGGACCAGAAGGCCTACACAAAGTGACTATAAGCCATTATATTTAGCAGACACATTCAGCAACAACTAAAAGAAGACTAGAGTACCACTGTTTTAACAAAACCGCTGTATACAGTCTGTGACATCTATAACGATAAAATTCAAAGTCCTGACTGATATATCAACGCACCGCCTAAACCGCTGGTCCTACAGACGTGAAATTTGGAGGGTGTGTTCCTTGGGAAGAGTAGGTATCCACTAAGAAAGGGCTTTTCGCCCGGCAACCCAGTTACTGGGTAATACGAAACCCCTTGGTAAGACTGGTTGTCAGACTTTTGGGCTTCTGACGACCTGTAGCGACTGTCAAAGATCCACAAGTGACAGCCGGGACTAACGGCTTAACGTGCTTTTCGAGGCGCGGAGGGGTCTTGGTATGTAAAGATGGTCATCCATCTACCGACCAACCGCAGCGTAGCTTAACCTGATCGATCGACCCGTGCGACTGTTATTACTTGGCCACAAGCCCCTCTTCAATTATAATAAATGGTTCAATATTTACTCTCGCCATGAATTATGCAACTCATTAAACGAGTTATTAATACTGTGCGAAATTACGCAGCGGCCCGCGAAATGTTTTGGCAGTAATGAAATAATATTTTTAATGCCCAAATTGCTTATTATAGGCCGAAATTGCGTGGAATCTGTGCGTTGGAATCGTGAATGGCCGAGTATTTTTATATTTTGAAAGATCATTATCTGCCTTCCCCAACTATGGGGTCAGCTTCCAGTCTAACCGGATGCAGCTGAATACCAGTATTTTACATGGAGTGACTGCCTATCAGACCTCCACAACCCAGTTACTGGGTAATACGATACCCCTTGGTAAGTCTGGTTGTCGGACTTTCGGGCTTCTGACTACCCGTAACGACTGTCAAAGATCCACGAATGACAGCCTGGACCAACGGCTTAACGTGCTTTCCGAGGCACGGAGGGGTAACTGTATGTAAAGATTTCATTTCACCCATCCACAGACCAACCGCGGCAAACGTAGCCCCACGTAACGTGCCGACCGATCGACCTGTGCGGCTATTATTATTTAGCCACGGGCCCCTCGGCCCCATTTTGAAAGATGTTTCCACTTATTTAAATTTGTTTTTATTGACACTAACTTATTAATTTAAAGTTTTTTTTTCAAAAGTGACCCTTAGTTAAAATGTCTTGTGTTTCAATAGGGATATTTGCTGATAAAACTTTTGGATCCTCATCCTAGCGCGCTATACATACTGTTACAATTTTCCTGTTCCAATATCTCGAAACTGCTCGAAACGAACTACTTTTCCTCTTCTAAAATATATGTGTAGACACCGCAAATAATAAAACGCCGCACAAAGAAAACTACAAAAGCACGATCAGCAATTTCCACCACCTTAGGGTTGCAATGCAACAGATGTGATTTATACCCAATACTTATTCAATACACCATTCGCAGTCGGCGCGTTTTTCTCGCACCGCCCCGCGAGACCTGACGCGATAAATCTCAACCGCGGAGTCGCGCGACAAAAATGTCACTATGTAAATTTACATAGAAATAACAACGCGTGTGCGTTGCATCGTATGCGGTTACGCCCGCGTTTTGTCGGTGTTTTTGGGCAGGGCTGTCCAAATATGTTTTGGTGAAATTTCGCAGTCTCGTTCGATCGTGCAACGTAAACTTTCTAAAGGCGAATTCCCGATTCCCGCATTTAGTTCCCGAATGTTCTCTCACCGGGATCGACACTTGTGCGGGTGAAACCGCGGCAAAAATGATATGGGCGCAGCTAGTTACTGATAAATTGTTATCCACTTTCGGATTTCCAATTTATCTACCTCCATTTCCCACTAGAGATAAAGCGCTTTACAATAATTGCTCAACGTAACAAAATAAATACAACTGCAAACACCGCACCGCAGCATAATCCTTTGAAAATCAACGAATCTAGACAATACAAGCTTAATAAACAACACAGAATTAAATGCACTCTACGTCCAACCAGCCGAAACTCCAACATCTTCAATCCTTTGTCCCAACTTGCTAGATATGACAGGCAGACAGACTACGAACACGTAATAAGCTCAAATGCTTTTGTTTAAATCGCGGTTACTACACAACGTTGTAGAGAAACGTCTCGATTACATATTACAATGGAAATCGTGTTGCTATTGTTTATGCTTGCTTGAGGTTTGTAAGGCGTGTCGTAGCGTGAACTTTGTAAGGGATTGTTATACGTCTTGTTAATGTAGAAATATGGTTTTGACTGACATATATTAACCTTGTTTTGGATACGTAGTGTTTTCAACACTGTCACTAACTCCCAGGCTTCTAGTTGGAATACGATGTCTCTTTGTCTTAGTCACTGCCTGGTTTGTATCTTATCTTATCCACGGAGATATCTTCATTTAACCTAAGTCTAGCATAACCTTGTAAAATCTTCCTAATACTTAGTAAAAATGTCTTACTGTGAAAATAGAATAGAATAGAAATATTTATTTGTCCAGGTAATAAAGCAAGTTAGTTCACTGGTTAACAGCAAATTGACTTGAGTAACTTAAAATAGTACCTACAGCTAGGTTACAATACAATATAGAAGTCGACTCTATAGCTTGGATATTTTACAAAAACATTACATAAAAATTAATGAAAATTCACCCATTCCGAACATATTCCAATCCAACCAACAAGGATGCACACAATACCAATATTTCCAAAAGCTGCGAAAATCAACAAAATCTCTTTCGCACATCTGTTTCGTGTTCCCACCAAGCGACACGTAGTAACACTGAGCAGAGTCGCGACCGCTCCAGTTAATCCTGGTGCAGTCGACGCCGCAATCTGACAGGCGGCCACACCACCGCTGCCTACACCGCTTAGGGTATTGGGTTGAGGTGTATAGGTAGGTAGGAAGAATTTATGTTTGTTTTGTGTAGATTAAATTGTTGAACGTGATAGGTACCTACCTAATATTGGCTAGATACATTTTATGCGAGAATTCTGAAATATTTTTGGTATTAATAATGGAGTTATTTTGGACTAGCTGCGCCCCGCGGTTTCACCCGCGTAAATGTCGATCCCGTGGGAATATCGGGATAAAAAATGTATTAACCTATTATGAGTGGCGCGCGGAGGCACTAAGCCGGGGGGAAGTTCCGCTTCCGCGGCAAATCGCTGCGGAGCGGACTGAGCTCCGGCGCGATCTCATGGCGACATGGAAGGAACGACTGTCGCAACCCAGCGCAGGGCACGCCGCGATAGCGGCGATAAGACCCCTCTTTGAGGAGTGGCTAGGGAGGCGCCACGGCGCCCTCACCTACCGCCTGACGCAGGTCCTCACCGGACACGGAAGTTTCGGGAGGTTCCTGCACATCATCAGGCGGGAGGAAACGCCCGGGTGTCACCATTGCCAGGATCGCCCAGAGGACACGGTGGAGCACACGGTGGAGGTCTGCCCCGCTTGGGCGGAGCACCGCCGTGTCCTCGTAGAGGCGATCGGCAGCGGCGGCGACCTCTCGCGCCCGGCCCTGGTGCAAGCCATGGTCCGGGGCGAGAGGGAGTGGGAGGCAGTCACCTCCTTCTGCGAAGCAGTCATGCTAGCGAAGGAGGTGGCGGGACGGCTCAGGGAGAGAGCCTCCCGTCCCAGCCGCCGCGGGAGACGCTCCGGGCGTCGGGAGCCGCGCGACGACTCCCGGCCACCGTAGGCGCGGGCCTGCGGGCGGAGAGTAATGGGTAGCTCACCGTCCGATCAGGACCAGGCCCGTGCCGGACGGCGCGTACGTGTTCCACGCGCGCCTCAAAGAGATGTCAGCATCGAGGAGGGGCCCCATAGGGCCGAAGCCTGCCGGGTCAGCGGGATTGTCCGAAAGGGTTACCGCTGGCCCGGAACATAAAGGGCTAAGGAAGGAACACGGGTGGGTTTCAGTCAGTAAGAGTCTGACACTCCCTTCCGCTCCACCCAGAGCGGGAGGGGTCATTTGATGATTTCCCATCCGCAAAAAAAAAAAAAAAAAAAAAAAAAAAAAAAAAAAAAAAAAAAAAAAAAAACCCATGGTCACAGCTACCTCCATACAGAATTTTATCAAAATTGGTCCAGCCGTTTGAGCGTGAAGAAGTAACAAACATATAAACACACACTCACAAACTTTCGCCTTTATAATATTAGTGTGATTCTGAAGATGGAGGTGAGATGATGTGAAAAACTACTTCATAATTATGATTTAAGTATTTTGAACCGGAGTTCTATAATGTGATAAGGACTAAGAATATATGAAATATATTTCTCAGGATACTGCGAAATATAGAAGGCGAGTCCATTGCCACCATTGGGCACATTTTCTAGACTCCTAAGCTTTACCTGGGACTTAATCATAACTGGCGAAAAGTGGGTATATTAATGGCTACACCTCTGCCTAACCTTTCGGGGAACAAAGCATGATATTACGCGGTGTTGTGCTTGTATAACTAAAGAATAGTAACTGAATTTTATAGAACCACTATCGATCGACGATAGTTTTTAGATACAGAACGTGTTTCAAGAAAACGCAAAAATTCTTACGATATACGATATTGTTAAAATACTACCCTCGTATACCTTACAGAATAAAAGCTGTTTAAAATGTAAGGCTTGCTGTATATTTGGCAGCAGATGTATGCACGTTGAGCCGATAAATATTCACGAGCTACATACCACGTGTCCATTGAAGAATATTTAGTGACATGAAAATGTGGAGTCAATATGGCCTCTATTTTCTCATTTTTAGATAATATTTTGTATTTGGGTAAGATAAATAAAGAAGGCTATGCTTGAGTTTCTCTGCGTGATCGAATCAGATATGAGGAGATCCACAGGAGAACCGAGGTAACCGACATAGCCCGAAGAATTGCCAAACTTAAGTGGCAGTGGGCAGGGCATATTGCTCACAGAACAGATAGCCTCACAGAACAGAGTGGCAACCGCGTACCGGAAGACGTAGCGTAGGTGGACCGACGACCTTGTGCAGGCCGCAGGAACCCGTTGGATGCGAGAAGCACAGAACCGGTCGAAGTGGACGTGCTTGGGGGAGGCTATGTCCAGCAGTGGATGTCTTTCGGCTAAAATGATAAAGATGATGGGTAAGATAGAAGAGTAATCCAATAAGAATTTCGAATTTTACAATACTTGAGACGTCGGATTGGCTATATGGTCTCTATGACAGTCTTAATCACAAGATGTGATAACTACTGAATCCTGAATCATTTGGATGCATCTGCCTGTCGGCACCTTTATGTACAATATAAAAACATCTTATACTATGGTTAATACAATAGTCAGTGATCAAGGTGGAAATGATGGTTGCAATAGAGCTAGACAAACATCTAAATTACGCTAATTCTAGAGGCTATTTGCCACTACACTGTAGGTACTCTAAAATAATGCATCAAATCGTCCATTATAATATCATAGACACATTAAAATATCATAGAGTACGTACAAAACCAGTGAACTTTACCACCACACCAACGACACACAATACCATGCACTAGGTACAGTCAACAAAAGAGATAAGTATACAGGATCGTCGGATATAGTTGAAGTTTAGTAAGAAACCGATGGATTTTGTCGACTGAAATTTAATTTGATAAATAAGCGGTTTGTTTTCTAATAATAAAATAAAATTTTATTCGAGAACATCCATCAGCTTTTTACTAAACTTCCACTATATAATATCCGACGATCCTGCATACTTATCTCTTTTGTTAACTGTACATATACCGTCATTACATAATTCAATACTCGATTTTCATTACTCTGTGTAACACTGGCTGCAACAACGAACGCCAACCCTACCGCCGCGAATTGGGGTTCAACTGGAATATGGTATTTCTCATTTCCGCACACTCCCGGAATTCCTCTTGTGTATTTATTTTTATTCGTATTTGTATTCGTTTCCTGTAACGCAGTATATTTTTCGCGACGTTTCTATTCGCCGTATCCGTCAGGGGGTTGCGTTCAATTTGTATGTGACGCAACGCGTTCTGAGTTTAAAATGTCATATTTGTTTTGGGTTTGTTTGTTTTAAATTGTGGTAAATAAATAATATTAGGGATATGTTTTGCAAAATTTGAGTGTAATTGTTATTGTTTTTAAAGCGGTATAGCGTGTTTTGGGCTGTGTAGTTCTGATAAAGGACTAATAGCATTTTATTCTTATATTGTGTGCTCTTGTTTTTGGAACTGGTAGGCACAGTCACATCCAAAATATGTACCTTAACGGCTATATATGTCAGCTCATTGCACGATAGAATATTTATTCCTGAATTGTCTCGTAAAATCGCAAAATGGTATTCAGTTACTTTACATGTCAGTCCTACTTAAGAATGTGACACTGACACTGACACTCATTTGTCACTGACATACTGTCAAACAAACAAAAAAAAATATTCCATCAAGTGGCCAGGCGGTTATGTGTACCAGGCAAAAAGGTTTTAGGTTGATGTCAGCTCGACGTTGGTCAAAGGTGTATGCTATTTTAATCCTTGTTTTCAAGTAGGTAGGTAATTACTTTGCAATAGTCTGTTCAGTGCCGTAGCATCAAAAGAGTTTCCTGACTTGATAAAGGAAAGAATTTGAAAACTGACGAAGATAATACACACACGATAATAATATAAGACACACGACCTTCTACCAAACTACTAAATGTAAATAGGATCTCAAAATACCCACGAATTCAATAAAAATAATCATAAATACTGCACGCACTTAAAATTCGCATACGTTGACACTTCTAAAAACAGCTTCCATATAAATCATGTTTTATTTAATATAAAACACCGATATATTATACTTATAAAAAGCACGTGTAAATCACACGCACGTGTCGACTACTAAATCTGTCGTGAATAAAAAAGGCGCGCGGGAGCTGCGACTTGTCGTAAACCATGAGGAAACTCCACTTTATGGTGGCATAAGGCCAAAGGGGGCAACGTTTCTGTACGCATTTTATAAACGTCAAAGGTAAGGAAGAAATGTTACCACCAGCAGTAGAAGGGTTAACGGATTTAGTTGAGGTCTTTACTAGGACCGCTCGAGTAATTCTCCAAATAAAATTGCGATATACAAAGAAAACCTAGGTCACCATCTGCCTAGCAGCCTAGCCTTTTCGCAACGATGTTGGGGTCGGCTTCCAGTCTAACCGGATGCAGCTGAATACCCGTACTTTACATGGAGCAACTGCCTATCTGACCTCCAAAACCCAGTTACTGGGTAATACGATACCTCTTGGTAAGATTGGTTGTCAGACTTTCGGGCTTCTGACTACCCGTAACGACTGTCAAAGATCCATGAATAACAGCCGGAACTAACGGCTTAACGTGCTTTCCGAGGCTCGGAAAGAAAACCTAGGTAAATAGAGAAAAAGAATAAAAAATAATGACCGAGAGCACTAGAACTAAAGGGAATTTCTTCTCTTAATGCCCTAAACAAACAAAAGCAAAGAAAATGAGCCAAATAGCGACTATTTCTCTCTATTTCCCGAACAAACACAGAAATTATACCACAATACTATTCTTATTTATCAGTTCCACATCCCTCCTTAATAACAGAAGACGATAACTTTCTCGAGCATGCAAGCCATTAAGCCTAAGCGAACAAATCACCAATGAAAAGCACTTTTGTCTTATCCAGTATGTAATACAAAAATCGCGGACCCCTTGCCCAAACTTTTCCATCAGACAGACAATACAAACATCATACGAAGACGTGTTTAGGGCGAGTCTTCTCGGCCGTAAATAGTGCGTAAGTCATAAGCTTACTGCTTAGCACAAAGAGGTATTACAATAACATGACGCTTATGATACCTGATAGGTAGGTGGTGGTAGCAGGTGGTGTTCTGTAGTTGAGTTATGTTTTGTATTGAGTTTATTTATGTATGTGGATAAGGATATATTACAAAAAAGAATCAAATCATTAATAACTAGATTTAACCTTGTTGTATTACTCATCTGGGCCGAACATATTGCCTTGAGGGACCCAAACTCTCTCGACCTAGGTACTGTGGTGCAAATGGCGGCGTTCTCATAATTCTTAAGAAAGGTTTCTAAATCAGTCAAGCGTTGATTTAGAACTCCTCTACGCAAGCGTATAAAGTAAAACCGTGAAAACTATGTGAAAAGGTTTTGCTAACTCAGTTTACTGCTTATTTAATAGCAACTGGATACGAAGCGTACAAAAAACGCTTTTCAACATTTAATGTTTTACAAAAAACACCCGAACATAGTACCTCCTCCTTTTTGTGAAGTCGGTAAAAAGAACAAAGTACCTACCCAGAAACTTTTCTAAAATATCAACAAAACCCCTCAACTTATACCAAGCCCTGAAAGTTGGAAAAAAGGTCCGATTCGTCGTACAAAAGGAGCATCTACCGCACGCAACAATGCTGTGATCTCTCTAATGAAGAGTTTTGTACACAAAGGGACGGCTCAACTCTTTTATTAATACCTCATGTTATGAGCCAGCAGTTTGCCTTATGTGGATGATCGTTATATCTGGTGGATAAGGTATATTGTTGTCCTTGTGTCTTGTCGGGTTCAGCTAAGAATAGAACATTATTGCTTAGGGTTGCATGTCTTTTGAAAGTCCTGTGTAAATCCAGTGATCCTAAATAAACTGGGAAGGGTCCCTGGACTTGAGGACCTAGACACGTGGCAATCGCTTCAAACGATTTCGTATTGCTACAACGACTTTCAATAGAATTGACATACATAGTGATTATGAAGACTCATTTTTGGAATGTAAAATGCTGCCGGTCCATGAGAGGGTAGTGATGTCAGTAGCTTTGGAACAGTATTGCAGCAATGAATTTAAAAACAATATTATACGCACAAGATCTCAAAGGAACAATAATATGAGAAGATTTGTAGTGCCCACCTCTAATAATTATTATGGTCGAAGGTGTAGAAATTTTTTAGTCCCTACTATTTTTAATAACCTTCCAGTCGATATAAACAGTTGTATCACAAAAACCGCCTTTAAAAATAAAATACATAAGTACCTCTTTAATGTTTTTTGTCAAAGCCTCACTATAGAGAATAACTAAACATAAAATAAAAATGTCTGTTTTTTAAATTTAAGAAATAAAGAAATAGTTTTAATTACATGTATGTGAAAAAGTGTCAGTAAAAAATTAAATATGTTAATAGTTACAAAAAAAGGAGCTACGTCTGCCAACAAACTGTGTTGCAGTTTGGCGGAGGTAAATATAATATGTAAAAAATTGTTTCTGTGAATAAACACTTTTTCATTTTTTTTTTTTTTTCATAAGCTTTTCGGTGGCCTTTAACACTCCAATACATTTTTGACTTTTCCATCATCATCGCTGATTGAAAGTCGCTTTGTCTTGGCCCTTGTAATAACGAATGCTCTCTATGCTCGAATCTAGCCTAACAAATTATTTTCTATCAAAACAGTACTAGTGACTCTTCCCTAAAAAAAAATTTACTCCGGATTAGTTTCGTCTTTGCCTTAATCAACTTGTACAAGTCTGGTAATTGCGGGCAGCTTCTGTATTTTTTGTGTTTATTTACCTTCCGAAATCCCACTCAAAACAAGGACAAACATACATTCCTTTGACGTACATAATATGTTCAAAGCATTACAGGCGTCGTTTGCAATTTTTCACATAAAATATTCACACAACGGATGTTGCGTGAGTGAATGCATCACGGTTCCACTGTGTAGAGCCGAGCTGTATAGTTCACGCACACTGTTTTATGGGATGAGTAGGACTTCAGCCGATAGGGTTATAAAAGCTACTTGATATATAGAACAAAGTAGTATTACGGTCACACCTGTGATCTTGGAGAGCTTATTTGCATAATTTATTTAATAAGGATGGTGCTACGTCCCAACATAACAGTGGCATTAATCATGCAATCATAATACTATTAGCATCGCGTACAAAATAATACAAACTATAACATTTAAAGAGCATTCGAAATGCTCTATTATTATCCTACTATAATATTATAAATGTGAAAGTTTGTGAAGATGTTTGGATGTTTGTTACCCAATCACGCCGTTGAATAGATTTGGATGAAAATTGGCACATAGATAAACCATTTTCTGGATTAACACATAGGATACTTTTCATTTTCCCTATATTCCCACGGGGTCGAAACTTACGCGGGTGAAACTGCGGGGTAATTTATATTATTTAAATAACAGAAATAAATCATATAATGTAAGCACAGCTTCTGTGCAGTCAAAGGTAAAATTAACCGTTTCCCCGCCGTCATACTCAGTTAAAAAGCGCGCTTGAACGCTATTTGATAGTTCTAAAGGCCTCTATATTTATTGCCATCATTTTACCTTCACAAACATAATTCGGCAATTTACCAATTCAAAATTCACTTTAACACAACTCAATAGAGCCCATAATTGGATGGGTTTCGGCAGGAGGAAAGCAAAAAAGTTTTTTCATGTTTGGCTGGTTGCCACTGGTTGGCTAGCTAAAAAATCGCCAACAAATAAAAGGTGTAAGAGTTGAAATGTTTTGAATTCGGTTAGTTCTAGCGTGAAGCGTGAAGTTATGGACAGTATTTTGATGAGAACTACAAATATTTTAACGACATGAAATAATGGTTATGTATGGAAATAAAAGTTGTCATGAGATAAAAACTAGTCAGTGTGTTTCGTACAATTACAGCTACATAAAAATAAAACTACATAATGACTAGTGAGAACTGTTTAGTGAATGAAAACATAATAATGACTGAAAAATTTAAATTGCACTTATATTTAAACCAGAACTCCGCAAAATTGCGAATAAAGAAATTCATTGTATATCGCTAGACGGTAGAGACCTGTTGGTTTTTAAGCAAAAGCGAGCCATAACAAAAAGGAAAAGAAACCGAAAAGACGACGGAAGATTTTCCACTACTTGTTAAACTGGCATACAATACCATTCCTCCCGCTGATGCAAACTCTTCTAAATAGCTAGCATTTTCTAGATACATATATGTTTATTTTATTCCAATTGCACTTTAGCTTAGCGTTTCCCAACACCTTTAATTTTGTTTTTACCGTCGCCGCGTTGTTACCTTTACTAGTGTTTCTTTTTTTTTTCAATGCCATTTTTTACATTTCTACTCGTTTCACCCGACCGCGTGATTCTGTTGTCTACACAACAAAAACATTATACACTTGTTTCAATCAGTCTTTCCTACCTAACTTTTTTGTAAATCGTACTAAGTACTGGTTAAATGTCGTACCACCACGAACTGAAGCAATCACAGCCACTAGAAAAATCCACTGGCCAATAAAACCAATATTTTTCGCGAAAAACAAAGTCTAAACCACCAGATCTAGTGGATAATCCACTGAGTTGGCAACACAGCTCGCGACAGCTAAAACATGGTATTTTTTTTCTAATTTTAACTATCTTGCGTATAAAATATTACTAGCCTTAAACTACGACCAATGTGTAGTACCTTACAATATTTCGTGCAGCGTACCTCTATATCCCTCGTGATATATATTAGACAGATAGCTTGGAAATGTTAATAACATTTCGTTCGCAGTGCTGAATCTAAAACACATTTGGCGTACGGGCTCAGTTAGAATCAGATCCATCAAAACTGTTACTAACCCAATAATGGATGTTGCATTGTGACCAGCAGCTAAGGATTTTATGAGTAGAAAGTCTCAACACAAGGGGCTCTTTATGAAGCACTCTGATACTAACGTTATATTTAAACGTCGAGGCGAGTGTAAGATATGACTCTTTTGCACCTTAGCACTTAGAAAAAGAATGAGTACCATAAGCTAGAACTTATGGTTCATATACCTCAGTGCCAGAGGCATAATATGTGTCATATTTTACTCCCCTTTCATACTTATATTAGGTTATTTTTATGCTGCCAGGGCCACATAAGGATAGAAAGCACTGTTGTTGACCCGGAACCAACCATCACTCTAATTTTAACTTATCCAAAACATAATCTTATCTCTCCTAAAATATACTGTCCTTACACCGAATATATGACCCGGGGACGACACGGGGCAGGCGACCCCGTGCAATGCCCCGCAAGACCGATTCAAATCACGAACGTAAACAAAACCGTTTTTACCGCCATTCAACGGCGGTTATGACGTAATGAATTAAAAAGGTAACAATGCTGAATGTTTTACGAGTATTAATTGTGAGTGATTCCGAATGACCGAATCACGCGATCCGTGTTCACTATACTGTTGACTTGGAGCTGAAAAAGTGCGTTACTACGCATACCTATATGCCAGTTTTTGCCATAACAGCGTAATTAAGTCTTGGTATGGAGAATTTTATTGCTGATTGCTATAGCAGTGCGGTTAGGCTATTTCGTATTAGGGATGAAAATTGCGATGTTAATTAAAATGGGGGACACACTCAACTACGTATGTATAATGATGGTGATATAACTGGTACGTAAACAAATACAAGTTAGTAGGTAAATATAAACAAGTTGAAAGATGTTGACATCATAAAGCATCAACGATACAATGTGATAGCTAGACAATATCCTTACAAATACTAAAAGACGACGCCATCAATTCTTCAATCCCAAACAGTATGGAAACAGTTTCGACAAACACGAACATAAAATAAAATCCCAACAACAATAGAAAATTGAAAAGAATCAAGAAAATGCTTTTATAAAATTTGGTAGGAAAATAATAAAGCGACATGACAGGCTAAGTCTAAACCCATAGGCTTATTCATGCTCCGAAGGGCATTCTATCAAATGTCAAGCGGCGACCTTTTTGGAATTGTTTCCACCGTGGCCATCGTCCCGTGAAATCAACGGTATCTTTACAATATAAACATCCTTTGCAATAGCAAGATCTGTCTCCGGAGTATCGCATTTGGTAGACTTTGTTTCGAAGAGAATATCGGGCTTTAAAGAATTGGAGTGGACGTCGGGAAATGTAGTATGAAATGACATGACGTTTTGAAGGACTTTATTGTACTTATTCAGACTTGGGTTTAGGTTCGCATGGTATGGAAATATCGTCGTTTGAAAATCTCCGTACTGCTACATTTTATAAAATCATTTTAATTTTTTTTTATATATTTTTTTTACTTTATTCAGCTTACATTTTTACCATCCTGTAAAACGTTATAGTTGTCTTAAGATTTAATCTCTATGTCATTGCTCTGTGTTTTTCATACTGGCCTATAATAATTCATTCAGCCGAAAGACGTCCACTGGACCTATGTCCAGCAGCACCGCCACTTCGGCCAGTTTTGTGCTATCAAGGAGATATCTGCCTATAATAATACTCGATACAATTTCAGAAAACATCCCAGAAATTATAATAGGTACTGAAATTGTTTTATAAAATTAAACTCGATTTGTTTTGTGAGGCCCAATGAAAGTCTTACTTTGTCAAGAATGGTCAATAACGATCCTATTGTACCCAAGTACCAATTAGAATAAGTTCTGTCCCTCTGTTCGGTGGGTTCTCTGGGTAACGGAAATCGTTTGGAAAACTTGGCGAGTTTGACGATCGCTTCGTGAAATAGACACGTTAGAGACCGCGCCTGGAGGTTTCTGTGAAAATGGACCCAAGTTTCCCATTGAAATCCTCTCGAATTGTAACAAAACCTTCAACATTTCGAGGATCCAATTATATAGAATTACGAAATTATTAATATTATTTGAAAGTAGATTGTCTTGTTAAGTATCTTGTTTATCAACTAAATGCAGTGGTTTAATAATTTCACTAACTTTGTTTTTCCTTCCTTCATTTTTACCCTGAAACAGACTAACACCACAGAAACTTTCAAACACCAGTCTAAAAGCTTACCCGTCATCAATCAATCAATTTAACTGACACGCTCTTTCAGTCCCAAGCAGTACAAGGAATGTAGGATTCATATACGCCCAATATATCCCAGTGGAAAACAAACATGAAGTCATACTCAAAACAAAGGTAAAGCTGGCAATAATAAACGGGAAATATTTAACTGATCTTCTAAAAACTTATTGACCTTCTTGATTGACGCTTTTTTAAAATTAATGTACTTCTAAAAACTTTATGCGCTTCTTATTATGCTCACTTTTTTAATAATTGGGCCTCTTTTTAGCATTATTGCGTTTTCTCACAGTAACCAAGCCTGGCCATTTGGTCAGGGTACCGTACCCTGACCAAATGGGTTAGATTAGGTTAACAATTTTTTATCATTTATTTATTTAACCATTAGCTGGCCGCAACCTTCGAACCGCCTCAGAATGAATAAATTTAAAAAAAAAATATTTTCATTCTTTTTTTCCTGAATTTTTCCCATGTTTTAATAGTTATTCTGCTATTCGGGGCGAAGATAAATTCAACGAATCAAAGATCATAAGAATCGGTCCAGCCGTTCTTGAGTTATAAATGGTGTAACTATTCCGACTTTGTTTTATATATCATCATTTACCTAGCCTTTTCCCAACTATGTTGGGGTTGGCTTCCAGTCTAACCGGATTCAGCTGAATTGCTATCGAATATGAAACTGCCTATCTGACCTCCACAACCAAGTTACTGGGTAATTCGATACCCCTCGGTAAGACCGTTTGTCAGACTTTCGGGCTTCTGACTACCCGTAACGACTGTCAAAGATCCACGAATGACAGCCGGGACCAACGGCTTAACGTGCTTTCCGAGGCATGGAGGGGTAACGTTATGTAAAGATGGTCACCCATCCACAGGCCAACCGCTGCAAGCGTAGGTTAACCTGATCGA
Organism: Oligia fasciuncula; assembly: GCA_963082905.1. Taxonomy (NCBI): domain Eukaryota; kingdom Metazoa; phylum Arthropoda; class Insecta; order Lepidoptera; family Noctuidae; genus Oligia; species Oligia fasciuncula. Next base: position 3,822,524 of record OY720395.1, on the reverse strand, counting down.
TCGATAACTGCGGCTGTTATTATTTAGCCACGGGCTCCTCCAAAACCTCCAAACATTGTTTTATATATATTTGTAGATATAGACAAGATACGATATAAGAAAAATAGGTGCAAAGGTGATGCTTATTTCTTAAGAAATCTCTTCCAGCATAGGTACCTGCCATAGGATTGTAGATAAAGAGATGTAGACAGCGCGGCAGCGTGTGTAAGAGTAAAAGGGAAAATAAAATACGTAAAATAAAAATAAACATACATACTTCTAGAATAAATATCACTAGAATGTTAATAATCAATAGTAATAGTTATCTTCATGATGTCTGTTTATTAAGTTTCATTAATAATCTCATAGAAGAACTTAGTGACTAAGTGAGAAAGGAACAAAAGTAAGTAATTAATTAATTGACAACTCATACACTCAGTCAACAAAGCTTATTTTGGCCCTATAGAGAATCACTGAACCATCAATCCACCAATTTACTTGACGTGCACTCTATCAAGCCAATGTACTAGGCGACCATAAGTCGGCAGGAGGCAAACGCAAGAGTTATCTAAACAATCCGGCAGAAGAATGTTAATAGTTGGGAACAATAAAGTATTGGCCGTCACGCGACCGCATCACGCTAGGGAGAAGTATGCGGGGTGTTTGTACAGTACTACCGTTTTTCTGGAAGCCTGGTATTAACATGATTGGACTGAATGCACTGGTTTTATGTGTTTTCAACGTTCCTGGAAAACGTGCGTGGGTTTTTACTTGATGTTAATGAAAAATATCGGTAATGTTCAAATATTTTTATTGAGCGGCAAAACAGAAAACATATTGACGTTTTCATCATATTGTATTCCGTTACCGCTTGCAATTTTTCTTATGATATTCGCGAAGTAAAATAGTTTCGGGCGTAAATAACTGAACGTGTCGTACACGCGACCTACATATTTAATCACCCGTATATTGAAGAAAATATATTCATTTTTCCGATACCTAAACATGGAGAATTTTCAATTTTAAGCCTCTGTGAGACGGGTGTTACGCCGATGGCATTAAAATAAAATACGAGCGGTGTCGTCCGTCGACACGTAAGCGCCATCCATCACCAGGCCGTGTGCAACCCCCTTTACAGGCCTGTGTAGACGTGCGACAAAAGTCAAGGAATTCGAGCAGCGTTTTTTTTTTAAATTAGGGTAAACATCAATCAAGAAATGACAGCAAATTAGGCTTAAAAAGTTGAATATCGAATTTCGTAATGGAACGTTTTTGAATGTTTAAAAGCAACCACAGTAGGTATTTATTTCCAACAAACTTTTGTGTGGTCTAGGTAAAAATATTATTTGTATTTTTGTCACAATCTAAGCTAAAATGCCAAAAAAAAGCTTTTGCAGAATTCGTCAAACTGTTCTAAAACTGCCTACAGATTTTTCCACAGCACAGCAAAAGCAATATTTCTTTTCTAATGAAAGTTACAGTCATAAAAACCAGTCCCTTCCCGCGACTTTTTCTATTTGTCTATTTCACAAAGTCGTCTGTCTGCGCGCTGCTATGCATCACAGTCGCTCCGCATCGCACCATTGACGGCAGGGCGAATTTTTGAAAAATGTAAAAAGGTCACTCCGGTCGTCACGTACAGCGCATTTATTACGACTTCGACTTCCTTCAGAACGGCTTTAGCACAGAACGGACGTTATAAATGGTTTTTGCTTATTTTTCAATTATTCGATCGGAATGTATGAAATATGATCGGAGGTACGATCTGCGGACCGGAAGGTGGCTCTTTCAACATTAATTTTTGTTTCGGAAATGGTATCGGAAGTGAATGTGATTGAATAATGTACTGCAATATTGTTTGTTTACTGGGGGTTACTTTTGTAGAGTATACGAGTATTGATTGATAGATATCGATGCCTCCCACGCATAATATAAAAAAAATGCTCTCCTGATATTAATGTTTTTTAGCCTTACGACCTTAAAAACACGAAAAACGACGAAAAAACATTAATGTCAGGAGAGCATTTTTTTTTTATACGTTAACGTTAAAAAAAATGCTCTCCTGATATTAATGTTTTTTAGCCTTACGACTTTAAAAACACGAAAAACGATGAAAAAACATTAATTTCAGGAGAGCATTTTTTACGATAACGTATAAAAAAAATGCTCTCCTGATATTAATGTTTTTTTACCCTTACGACCTTTTAAGCATGGGAGGCATCGATATTTGGTCAGTCTGGCCTTAGATTTGGTGAAATATGCCAAATACAATCTTCCTATGGCATTCTGGAAATCGGTAATGTCGCTTAATTTTTCAATATTACAGTATAGGAATATGAAATATCGTTATTCGAATTAGAAAGAAAAGAAAGAACAAAGAAAGAAAATACATTTATTTAGCACAAACTAAAAGACACACAATATATCAGATAGTCAGATAATAGTCATACAACAGATAAAAAAAAAAAGTGCAAATTCCGTTATAAGAAATTAGCAGGAATGTGTGCCTCACGGCTGCGCCAAAAAAAGCCCAATTACATGTTGTAGCACTTTTAAGGTGTAAAAAGGGCCTTTGGAAAGTTTCCAAATGCTTTTTTACATCTAAAACTAAATATTCGGTGTTACCTACGATATTAATTCATTTCAAAATTAATATTTTAGTCTTTCACTTAGGACTAACACATCTTTTTAGTGTTAAAGGCTGTCACGAGACATTTTATCATGTTCTTTTATCAAAATTAAACTATAGACATTTTTTCTTTGTCACCAGGACATCAACAACAAAATGTGGTGGAGGCTCACCACACCGGGAGAGGCGGCGCCGGGAAGAGGACTCGACCAGTCTGCAAGGCTTCAGCGCGGCCTTGCACCGGGCACCACCACCGCCGCCGCCTGCGCTGCTGCGGAGACTAGGGGTCAAGGAACCTACGGGAGTTGGGAAGGTAAGTGATACTTAAGAAACTTATACATTACGGGAAAAGCGTGTGGTCTGGCAGAATATTAGCCAGTCAGCAGACGGCACTGATTGTTCAGGGTGCGCCGAACGTGGTCGGTCGATCTCGCCACTCGTGACGCAATAATTACGAATAGTCGAATGGTTGCATAAGTGTCTCCGATTAGAGTGCATAGTTAAATTAAGAAAATATCTACAAATATGATTGAGCATGCAGCGAGGTGAAAGCGGTCTTACACACTAAGTGCGCTTTCACATTTAGGCGACTTTAGCAGCGCGACTGACGCGCGACCGTCGCCCAGTCAGAATTTCATATTATAAACAGAAGCGTGCGTGAAGATTTCTGCTTCTGCCGCACTACTGTTGCGCTGCTAACGCTCTAATGTGAAAACGGCCTAACAGTAGGAAAGACTTTCATTTTGACAGTTCAACAACATACATTGCGTTATTTACGTTGTTGAACATACGAAGCAATGGATTAGCAATATCCTTCAATATGATTCAGATTGTGATTGATATTGTGTTACGTAATTATGGTACGAAAGAAATAGATCAACTCATTCAACATCAGCAAAATAAACCGATTGACCGACTAAATCTTGAGTTGCACTGTACCAAATAACCATCAATCAATTTAAGGCTATTTTCAGACCGTAAATTTCAGCCACAACACTTTTAAATGCTTAAAAAGCGAGCAACCAGCCGCTAAACTTAACAGGAACTCATCAACCAGCCACTTAATACAAATTCGCGATAAAGAAACGGAACGCTACTCTTAGTCACGGTGCCATGATTTAAGAGGGTTCAAGAAACACTCTAATTGGTTGTACCTAATGAGACAGCTGATGATCTCGCTAATGAGTCGCTTAACGATGCCGCGGCGAAGGAATATCGCTTTGTTCAGATCAAGGAGCATAAAGTGTAGTTGTGTGCGAAAGATTTATGTCCTAAAGGAGTATAAAGGAGAGATACGGATAAAGGAACGTATGTGTTCATGGACACGACTGAATGGCATTGGAGCGGATTTACAGTTTAACTGAAACTTAAGAGGCTTGCATGATCAAGCACGGTCACTGTCGGACTGCATAAAAAAGAAATTATTTAATTACAAAGAATCTATTGTTTGGACTTAAAAATTAAAACATTTTAATATGTTGCTTGTAGAATAATCTGACGAAAAATCAGAATGATTGTACGTATATTAGTATGGTTGTTATTGTAAAAAGAAAGTTTGTAGAGGTATCTTCATGATTTTTTTCTATAGTATCAAACTAGTTGTATTATTTTTTCAACACACACTATCTTCCTAGCATATAATTATCCTGAAGAATATCATATATATTTCAGATTTTGTTTACTGTAGTCGATCATATACTTTTAATGCTTTTTTTTTAACTTTTTTTTTTTTACTTTTTTTGTTTTTAAAACTTGCGTTTTTTTGCGATTAGGTCCTGTAAGCCCCTTAACTGCAACTGAAGCTTGTTAGGTGCACAGGTTTTTGTAAGTCAAGATTTTATTTATTTACTGTAGGTAAGCTTTTAGAGTGTGTCAACCGACTGCACAGCAAGAGCTTTATCTTGGATTCCCCTGGCTTATTCGATGTTTCCTGCTGCCTTGGTAGTTTTATTGCAACTAATATTCTTAAAGAAAGAAGAATTGTTTATTCTGCACAAACAAAACGCACGTTACAATAAAAACCGGTAAAGTACGAGTCGGGCTCGCGCACCGAGGGTTCCGTAAAAATTTGTAGGTGTACAAACTACAAATTTACTTTTGCTACATGACATTGCTTCTTGCCAAATTTCATGATTCTAGGTCAAAGGGAAGTAAAGACTTACCCTATAAATTTTGATTCCCTTGAGAGTGTCGAAATATACGTTTTTTGCGGCTTAAACGGCCGTATCTTTTTTTTTTACGTTAAACTTGGAAGTTTGATTTTTTCACAGCTTCAAGGGACTGTAGACCTGAGTATACTGAGTATAATATATAAGGAGCCTTAAATCGGGCTGTATTTACTACAATTATCGCACTGGCAGGTGTCAAGAAGGTATTCCCTCGTCGGCCGCACTGTAGGTACGGTCAGCAACAAAAGGCGATTAACACTTCAGTTTCTTAATCTCAGTTATTGAGTGTACCATCAGGTAGACCCTCTGGTTGTTAGCCACCCAATAACGAAATAAAAACTGGCTAGACCACAGACTTATATTGGCTAGATTACGCAAGTCTCATCGTCTGTACTAAAAATACATCTGCATCATCATCATGGGCATCTGTGTTCCCTCCCACATTTAACCCGTCTGCCTTCAAAGTAAGAGTGAACAGGCATCTTCTGGGCACGCTCGTTCCATCATAGACCTCATCTATCGCTTACCATCAGGCGTGATCGGGGTCAAGAGCGGGCCCATTTAGTAATAAAAAAAATAAAAAAATAACTGGAACCAAAATTCAGGTGTACTGTAGGCCCACTTGTTCGTAACCCTTCGGGAATTGCAGGCGTGATGATACAATTGCTCAAATAATACCTACTCTAGCAAAGTTGCTTTTAATATATCAAAAATATTAAATAATCTTCTTTACGTTTGTAAAGCAAAATCCAAGTCTCTTTGAACTACTAATAATCATCATTTCAGCCGAAAGTCGTCCACTGCTGGACATAGGCCTCCGCCAAGCACCTTCACTTCGACCGGTTCTGTGCTTCTCGCATCCAACGGGTTCCTGCCGCCTTCACAAGGTCGTCGGACCACCGTGTGGGAGGGATAATAGTAAATTATGTCAATTAACGTGTCAAACTACTTTGGCGCGCAAAAGTGTTTACTCTATGGCCCCCAATTATTTACAATAAATTACCAAGTGGTTGGAAAGACTTGACAACAAGAGTAGAATGCGTGAGTTTTTGATTGATAAAACGTACTACAGTGTGACCATGCAACATTTCATTAACTTAAGTTTAGGCAAAAGCCAGTAGGCCAGATCCATCAATCCAGAGCAATTCAGGCAATTGAGCAAAGAATTGCCTGAATTGCTCTGGATTGATGGATCTGGACTACTGGCTTTTGCCTAAACTTAAGTTAATATTAATAATATAAATGTTGCATGGTCGAATGGTTAAATATTGCTGAGCTTTAATGTATTTTAACACCTATTATGTATTTACCCATATTTGGATTCTATTCCAATAAACTATTATTATTCCGTACCTCGGAAAGCACGTTAAGCCGTTGGTCCCGGCTGTCATTCGTGGATTTTTGACAGTCGTTACGGGTAGTCAGAAGCCCGAAAGTCTGACAAACGGTCTTACCAAGGGGTATCGAATTACCCAGTAACTTGGTTGTGGAGGTCAGATAGGCAGTCGCTCCATGTAAAATAGTGGTATTCTGCTGCATCCGGTTAGACTCGAAGCCGAACCCAACATAGTTGGGAAAAGGCTAGGCAGATGATGAAATGTCCATTCTATTCTACTCTAAAGATTCTCTTACACAAAATTGGAACAAGGCAGCCGTATTGCCGAGTCTCCGATAAAAGAGGTCGTTACCCAAGCCCATAAGAGATAACGCGAAACTCGATTACGTCACATTAATGCGTGTCATAGACAGCCTATATAGACAGCATTACAGCCATCGTATCTGAACTGGGAATTAACCTTTACAGAGCTTGTGATGGTCTTTACGACGCGCGTTAATTAGTGTGAAATATTGCCGTAACTATCTTGGTGCTAAAAAAAACAGAAGTGAAAACAAAACACAAACAGAATACTTTGCCATCATTCACTGACATATCGTATCTTTAAAACCGAGTACATCCCGAGGACAGCCGAACACATCCGAAGCGGGTATTTTTTAATCGTCTTATAAACAAAACACGCGCGGTGTCGCTTACGGTAACAGTGGCGCGAGTTCAATGGTTTTTTCCCATCTCAAAAAATGCCCAACGCGCCTAAAGAAGTTTTCACAACAAAACTCTTTTTTTTTTCTTAACAATAATACGTTATTTTATGGAAATTGACAATTTTTTTACATAGGTAATGCATTATAGACATTTTAAGCCAATGAGGTATTTGAGGTAATGCCAAATCTTGCTCTTACTCAATCCAAGTCTGGAAATTCACATGGAAATATTAAATGCCAACTCAAGAACCAAGTAGACATTTAAACTTTAAATTTAATCGTTGAGCTTCTCAAGTTCTGAGTTGAGCTGCACGATTTTTGACAAATGCATGCACTGATTGGACAGGTCCGCTCAATCTGTGTGGTTCTTTTCTTCAAAAGACCATTTCAGACACCAATCTACATGGTCTTCACTCGATCTTACCAAGATTTTGTCTGGACTTTAAAAGAGACTGTGACTTCTGAGTTTGTTTCGGCCTTTCTTCTCAGAATAGTCAGATAGGAAACGCCGACTGCATCTAGTTTAAAAAAAAATATGATTGACGTGTAAAGTGTTTGTACAAACCTACTTACAGAGAATAAATCATTTACCATTTAAACAAAAATGAACCATAAAATGCATAATCTGAAATAATGTTATTCGACCGATAGATATTCCCGATGCGTTAGATTCATAACCAACCAATACAACGCTCATATTTCCAATCACTACCAATAAACAACGATTCCAACGCTTTAACAAAATACTAAATAAAGAATCCTTGATCATCTCTTATTTAGTTAACCGTTCAATGCTCTGGCTGGGTCTAAAAGACCAATGGTCGATCGGAACGCGAAACGTGCTCGACGGACAGACCGCTAATGTCATAAGACAGGGGCTAACGAGGCGCACTGCGGGAATCGCTACTGGAATCCCAGGCGTATTCCAGACTACACGTAGGAAACTAGGAATGTAGGGGCGTACGTATTCCAGAGTATACGAGGGATCATCTGTCTGAGGAACTTTGAACGTTGCAAGCGAGTTCGTATCAAAGTCTGTATTTGACTTGCTGTTTACCGGACTCAGTTATGAAGATTCATTTTATGATACAGGACTTGGTTTCAGTTTTTTAACCTTTTGACCACCACAGACGTGTACCTATAGACGTCAAACCAAAATGTGCCCAGCACGCCACGGTTCGACTACATGACAGATTTTGACGCCGAGGGCACGTTTTTGATTTTTTGACGTGTGGCGGTCAATAGGTTAACCAGACGTACCATTTATTAACCATTACATGGTAGATACTCATTCTCTAATCTGTAATGCTGTGGATATAACTACACTTAGGTAAATACATAAATTCGTCATTAAAATGCACATGGAATGAACAAGGCAACAAATAAAACTATGTGAATGTCAACTCAACCACACCTTTTACGTGAACTTAAAGGTCCAGGATATTTTTTTTCTGTTTTTTAAAGTTCACTATAACAACTTTAGTTACACCTGCCACAAATACGTCGCACAAAAGTCCTTTTTACAACTAAAATAGGTATTCCTTATTCGTTTTTACAATAAAATAAAAACAAAATGTTTTGTGTTGTCGGTAACGTTTTACCCCATCTTACAACTAATCCAGTTCACGTCCACACTGCACCGGTAATATTGCCAAGTAGGAGTGGCAATTCTTTCACGCCTGCGAGGGCGCGCCGTGCAGCTTCGAACAGTTGATTTGTTTAAGGGGCTTACATGACCTGAAGCACGATCACTGTCGGACTGCATAGAAAAGAAAGAGAAGCCTGATGACACAACGCTGGTAATTTATTGCAAAATATGAAGCAATTATTTAATTACAAAAAATCTATTGTTTGGACTAGAAAATTAAAACACTAGTATTTTAGTAAGCTTGTAGAATAATCTGACGAAAAATCAGAATGATTGTATGGTTGTTATTGTAAAAATAAAGTTTTTAGAGGTATCTTCATGATTTTTTTCTATCGTATCAAATTAGTTGTATTATGTTTTCAACACACTATCTAACTAGCATATATCCTGAAGAATGAAGAATAAAATATATTTTTCTGATTTGGTTTACTGTAGTCGATCATATACTTTTATTGTTTCTAAAACTTGCTTTTTTTGTGTTTAGGTCCTGTAAGCCCCTTAAAGAGGTTTTTTAATTTAGACAGATTCTGCCACCGTCATATTTACATATTGACTGTAAATATTAAACACAACGAATAAATAATGTACACAACCTCTGCGATGAATCCCAATGTTAACGATCCTGTTCAACATTCTGGATGTTTCCGAAGCAAAATATCCTTTTTTAATTAAATCATCAAAGTCAAAGTCAAATCATTTATTTCAAATAGGCACACTAAAGGCACTTTTGAACGTCAAAAATTACAACTAAATAGAATTGATTCTAGTCGCCCATTCCAAAAGGTAGTTTTCGTCAAACGTCGCCGTAGGTACTTCTGACTCGTTCCAGACACACACCATGGTATACATCTTCAATAAAGTTTCATTCTACACAAGTTAAACCAAAAATACCTTGTTTTACCCCATCTTAAAACTAATCCAGTCCACGTACACACCGCTAATATTGCCAAGTAGTGGCAATTCTTTCACGCCTGCAAGGGCGCGGCGTGCAGCGTCGAGCAGTTTATTTAGTTATTTACACCCGCTGCCAATTACCGCGGCGACGTCGACGGCACGGTTAATGTCATAAGTGAGGCGCTAACAAGATGCAGGTGCAAGGACATCGCGTCAAAGGGTTAATGTCGAAGAAAGAAGTGTTTAAAAATAATTCCATTTTAAATGTTGGTACTCAGCCTATAATGTTCCCACTGCTGGGACACAGGCCTCCTCTCTGTGATAGAGGGTGGGCCGTAATCCACCACGCGGGCCCCGTGCCGATTGGTAGATGTCACATGTCTTCGAATTTTTGATTCTAGGACATCCCGGTTTCCTTATCATGTTATCAGAATAAATAAACGAATAAACGAAATAATAATAATAATTTTATTTATTTACCAAATAAGATTGTACAAAAACAACTTAAAAAACTAGTAAGCTATTATAGATACAATAGGAGCATCTGCAACCGAACTAGGTGAAACCTGTATCTCGGCATGCAGCGCCAAACCTCTCAGTATGTTATTTGCGTAAGAAATTAAGCTAACAAGTACAACTTTATGTTGATTAAAGAAAAACAAGTAAAAATATAATAAACTAAGCTTTAAACTGAGTCGGTATGTATGTAGAGAGAGGGGTAAGTGATCGTTCCACAAAAGCTCCTTCAAACAGGCGCGACAAGCGATAAAATCGCGCGCGACACAAAGCGCGTCGCGCGTCGCGCCTGTTTGCAGGAGCCTTAACGCGTTTAAGATGCCAATGAACATCTTATAACTTAGCCCAATGTAGCAATACCAAACAGAAACAATACACTCCCGTTTATAGCTAAATAATTTAAGTACATTCCAAAATCTAAAATACCAACAAATAACAATAGTTTATGCCGAAATCGGTCCATAAATTAGCAAATAACGAACATTTGTGTTAAATATAATTAGGCTTTACTATCCAAATTAATGCATACAAACTATGTACTTAATAGTACTGCACATAAACATTTAAATACCAGTCGTAATAACCGTTTCATGTTCTATAAATATTCTGATCTTTCTATAGACAACTTATATTAAAAGTAGTTTGTTTTTGTAACCGGGTAAACCCGGAAGAACGGACTTATCCCTTTTACGATTAAAATATTGATCCGTGTGGAAATATTTACCAAGTACCTATTAATTATAAAGTATCACAGTTATTATTGTGGATACATTGTTAATTAATTGATTGATTGATGGTTAATTAATGCTCTTATTGATTGTGGAGTTCATAATTATCTGTTTTAATTTTTTAGTTTCGGAAAAATGTTTTTTTTTTTTTTATGTTTAATGTAATTAGTATAATTTATTCGCCTATAATGTTTCCACTTCTGGAACACTGGCCTCCTTTCTGTGAGAGGGAGTGGGCCGTAATCTACCACGCGGGCCCAGTGCGGGTTGGTGACTGTCACGTATCTAAGAATTTTTCTACGACGTCCCGGTTTCCTCACAACGTTTCTCTTGACCGTTTTGAGAGCAGTGGTCATGAAATTATTTACAAAAAGTAAAGCGCCTGTCTGGGTTCGAACCACGACCTACAACTCGCAAGTCGGGGACGGAGAGTAATGGGTAGCTCACCGTCCGATCAGGACCAGGCCTGTGCCGGACGGCGCGTACGTGTTCCACGCGCGCCTCTAAGAGATGTCAGCATCGAGGCGGTGCCCCTTAGGGCCGAAGCCTGCCGGGTCAGCGGGATTGTCCTAGATAGAAAAGGGAGGATCCTCCGACCAGACGTGTGTTGTGTCTGGCGGGCAACTGCCCGATGATTCATGTCGGGCCGTTTTATATATGCTAGATGCGCGGTAAACTCTGCTTGTGAGATGCAGGATTTTGTGTGACGTCAGTATAACGCGTTGTTCACATGTGGCGTTTGTAGATACCGCTACAACTTCCTATTTGGATACTTGTTTTACTCATCTTTTGCGTGGCATGAGCTGTACAAAAATGGAATAGGTAAGTATATGGCAGTAGAGACATTATCCAGTCAGCAATGTCAATAGCTCGGTTGACATTTCAGGGCGCGCCAGACTTACCTTACAACGTGGTTCGACGTTCGTAGAAACACTTTTAATACACCTAATAGTATTCCTATGCTAATTAAATAAAAGTTGGAAGCAGGCGGGACCCATACCATTTTTTTATTATATTTTCAAACTCAAATGGGTCCCGCCTGCTTCCAACTTTTATTTAATTTAAAATGGCCTTGTTTTTAGCTTTTCAGTTTTTTTTCAACTAATTTTTTTTACCGCAGTCGGGTTTTTTAGTTTTTTTAATTACTTGTTTTTTTTATTCCGGTAGTACGTTCTTGTGGGATACTTTTAAAACTCCACGCGAGCGAAGTCGTGGAAATTGAATTAGTGGTCTTCACAGACACGACGGGTGTCAATGTCAGTCTAATTATGATTCAACAGAATTTAAAGGTATTCTAAACTCATAATTTAAACTACAGCTGTTTGAAGTCTGTAAAGTTTGGCTAGTTAATTTTATGTGACCTTGGATAGAGACTGTTTCCTAGATTATCTCGGGTGAAAGCCTTCCATAATAACCCGCATTAGTATTTATAATTTTATTAGCTTCCCCCGCCCCTTCGCCCACGTTGTATATCAATAAAAAGTAGCAGGATTCAAAGTATCACCATACCAAATTTCATCAAAATCTGCTCAACCGTTTAACCGTGAAAGGGTAACAAACAAACAATCTCACATTCACATCTTCTATATATTACATATTATATTATTATTACATATAATAAATTTGTAGAAAAGTGGTGTCTGTACAATGGAAATATATAAAAAAAAAGTAGCAGGGGTTGTTATTATATCGATGCCGAACCCGAAATTGTAATTAATTTTTTTTTTGTCTGTTTGTCTGTTTGTTTGTGCACGCTAATATCAGAAACGGCTTATTCGATTTGGATGCGGTTTTCACTAATATATTGTAGTAGGCTTCACTTAACATTTAGTGTTTATTTCATGTCAATCGGTTCATAAATAAAAAAGTTATGTCAATTTAAAGAATCACGGCGAACATTTGTTAAGGTATTCTATCAGAGTACGTACACGCCTCGGGCCTGCGCGTCCGATCTTCGGAACTACTGGACGGATTTGAATGATTTTTTTTTTATTGTATAGTTATTATATGGCTGGACAACATTCAGGCTATAATTTATCTTGGAAACTTGAACACCTGATGCAGAACCGAAACAGACCAGGTTAACTATAAGAGATACAAAAATGGTACCATAGCAAAAATTGTTCGACGTGATGAGGATTTTCTGCTGAGAGAATAAATTTGAAGATCTGGAACACCTGATGGGGAACTCCAAGAGCCCAGCTACACCATAACACATATAGGAATGACGTCTTAGTAAAAGTTATTCGGTCTGATGGGCATTTCCTGTTGACTTATAAAAATCGAAGATCAGAAACATCTGATGTGGAAATCAAAGCTATCACTAATTTCACCTCCACGCGGTGAAGGCGGTAACAGTTTAGGACTGATTTTCGATGACGATGGTATATCATTGAAAATTTGACTCTACTGGCCAAAACTCCCATTTATTTTTTTTAACGTGAAGAAATGCTCATGCATTCTGCACTACCACGGGGAGATAGTGCAGTTATGTGGGACTCTAACCCACTAAAACTCCACTGTGTCCTCCTCTGCCGCTTACGGCGGGAACATGGGCACGCGTTAGCACTCATCCGTGAACCCGCCGCGGCTGTCCGTCACCGGACCCTCCGCTGGGGAGTACTCCCCATCACCGGCGCACCAGAACACATAGCACGCCGTGACCACCCCAGGGACCAAACCAGCACATGGGCGCCAGACGATCCCGTGTCTGGGCACCCTTGGTAGGGGAGCAGTCACTTAGAGTTTAATTGATCAGGTATTTTCTTCATAATAAAACTATAACCATGCCTAGAAAGAGGTCAAATTCCCAATGTTCAAAGGAGCTAAAAGATTGAGGATCATAAGATCCCAAGAATCTACCGAAGAGCATCAGGAGAGACTTGATGCTGTTTGAGAACATCAGGCTGCAACTCGCTCCGTGGAAACCTCTTCGGATCGCGAAGCACGCCTGCGTTCTCAGCGTATTTACGCATCTACATCCAGGTCTCTAGAGACCAGTGCAGAATATGATGCGCGACTGACCGCTGATACGGTGAGATTATCATACATTGTTCCGAACACGCACACAACAAAATATTCATAATCAGAAAGTGAGAAAGAAAGAATTGCTGGAGTACGGCATGAAGAGACAGATTAAGAAGAGCGCAACGAACGTTTGAATTCTGATCGACTTCGACATTCTCTGAACAGAATGTCGATATCATCTGAAGAATCGGATGTGTCTCAAGATATAGCCGTAGGGCATGGCGACCTTCCTTGGGTTGATAAGGAACGGAGTGCATTTACGTATATTCCTATGATTGACTACGCCACATATTCCGCCATCGGAAGTATGATTGAAAATTGTACTTTTTGTGAAGCTGTTAAATAGCAAAAAGAAACAAACGGTATGTCTTGCTCAGGTGGGAAAGTACATATTGAAATATTACAAAATCCTCCAGAAATATTAAGATCACTGCTAATCGGTGACCATCACAGTCAAAACATTTCTTGGACAATATACGTTCGTACAATAATGCCTTTCAAATGACATCTTTTGTTGCGAAACAGATTTCAGAAGGCCCATTTATGCCAACATTCAAAGTGCAAGGCCAAGTTTACCACCCTATTGGTTCATTATTGCCTGAAAATGACGTCTCGAATCATCTCGCGGATCCCGTTGTTATCCAGTCCCCGGGTTCTTAGAATTCGACATCAGACGTTTCAGATCTTCGATTTTGACGACCCCGTTGTCGCTGGCATAAGCAACAGGATCCGCGTACGAAGTCGCGGGCAGAAGCTAGTTTATAATATTCTTATGACAACTAATGTTTGCATCGAAGGCCAGCGGGGCAATTGCGTAACACATTATCAATCGGAATCGGTTTCATTTTGACAGTTCAACAACATTCATTGCGTTATTTACGTGTTGAGCAGACAAATTTTTCGAACTTATGAAGCAATGGATTAGCAATTGGCTTCAAAATGATTCAGATTCCGATTGATAGTGTGTTACGAAATTAGGGTGCTGGTAGCGTCACGTAATCGAAGGCTTTCAAGCTAATACTTTATTCATGTGACTACGCAGGTACGTGTGTGGCAGTATGTATGTACGTACATACCGGTTAGAATAAGCGCCATATCCAACGGATACCTTTACATGAAAAAGCAAGCATTTAACAGCGATTTCAAAGTAAAAACCTGACGAAAGTTGTAACGAATACTTTAAAACAGCGTGTTGGACACGCGCATAGTAGTTCCGTAGTTGTAAAAAATTTCTGTTAAAGAACCCTAAAAACCAATACGTATTATTCGAGAACTGAATGATTGACATTTCGGGAAACGATCTTTGTGGTTGAAAACCGACTTGAGTGGGTTGAGTAAAACCATTTTCTTGGAAAGTTATTTAAAGTCAAAGTTTTAGCAAATATTTTTTCAAAAAAATTAAGGCCGTGCGCATACGGACTCGCAAACATGCCGCAGAATTATGAAAACTGGACTCGCACACGAATGGTTCCGTACCACAAGGCAAAAACGCAGAAAAAAACACGTTTGTTGTATGGGAGCCCACCGTAAATATTTACTTATTTCATTCTGTTTTTAGTATTTGTTGGTATAGCGGCAGCAGAAATACATCATCTGTGAAAATTTCAACTGTCTAGCTATTACTATTACGGTTCATGAGAATCTGATACAGCCTGGTGACAGACCGACAAACGGACAGTGGAGCCTTAGTAAAAGGGGCTAGGTTTTTCTACCGTTTGGGTACGGAACCCTAAAAACGACGTTTTTCCATTCCACTACGAACTTCTAAAAATGTACGTACAAAGGTACTTTTCCCCAAATTGTACGTACGACATAAAAAACAGTTCGTGTTGGTGGAAGTCGAGTGAAATTTGCAATTCAAGGAGCTACGTAAGCTGGATGGAGTGGAATGCGGGGGAGGGGGGACGGGGGGACAAAAAGTGTCCTCATCGCATCGCACGGGTTAGAGGCCTACTGACATAGAACAAGAAAACCGCGTAGAACAGACACTCATGTACAGACGCCAGCAGATCAACCTACACAATCTGTCAAATTTCTCAATTAGATTTTCAACTTTATCGCTAAATTATAAGGTTCAAAGTTGATTGGAAAAACTTGACAGTTTCGGGTAGCTTGATATGCTGGCGTCTGTACTTTCTGCGTGTGATGAACTGATGATGTAGCTAAAATAATTACCCTATCATGTCACGATAGGAATCGGCCAAAATAAACATACATACACAATCAGGAAGTGGGCCGTAATCCACCACGCGGGCCCAGTGCGGGTTGGTAGATGTCACATGTCTTCGAATTTTTGGTTCTAGAACATGCCGGTTTCCTCACGATGTTTTCCTTCACAGTTTTGAGAGCAGTGGTGACGAAATAATTTACACAAAGAATAGCGCCTGTCTGGGTTCGAACCTACGACCTACATTGTAAGTCGCAGCCTTTGGGCCACCACTGCTCAAAATGAAACGACGGGGTTATTGCGTAACACACTAACAGAAGCAATTCATTGCGTTATTTACGTTGTTGAGCAGACATTTTATTGGAACATTTGAAGCAATGAATTTCAAAATGATTCAAATTGAGATTGATAGCTCGGAAAGCACGTTAAGCCGTTGGTCCCGGCTGTCATTCGTGGATCTTAGACAGTCGTTACGGGTCGTCAGAAGCCCGAAAATCTGACAACCAGTCTTACCAGGGGGTATCGTATTACCCATTAACTGGGTTGTGGAGGTCGCTCCATGTAAAATACTGTATTCAGCTGCATCCGGTTAGACTGGAAGCCGACCCCAACATAGTTGGGAAAAGGCTAGGCAGATGATTATTGATGAGTATTGCGCATTTAGGATACTGGTTGCCAATTTAATAATTATTATGGTCGAGCGCGAAACACGTTACACGTTACGCGTTCTTAGTGCTTGAACACGTTGACTCGCGGGCGCGGTGGCGGGCGCGGTCACGAAATATCAAACACACGCAGCAAGTGTTCACGTACAAAACGCAGGTGCGGCGAACCAAGTCCACAACGCCCGCACCTGTCACCGCGGCCCGCGCTTTCCTACGTGATCAAACACTTAGGTACGCCTCAAAACTATAATGATTGTGTTCGGAGAGAGACGCTTCTACAAAACTTTATTCTATGCCAACGCGATAAGACGCGCCACTT
Source organism: Oligia fasciuncula (assembly GCA_963082905.1). Taxonomy (NCBI): domain Eukaryota; kingdom Metazoa; phylum Arthropoda; class Insecta; order Lepidoptera; family Noctuidae; genus Oligia; species Oligia fasciuncula. The sequence goes on along the minus strand of OY720395.1, from coordinate 3,805,744 downwards.
TTGACATTTAGTGAGGCGGGTAACGCCATTGTTTTTTGTAAAGGGGGCGAAACAGGCTTTTTTTAGTTTTGTGTCTATTTCTATTCGGTAGAGTTAGTTTCACTTTTTCCTGTTGAAATTGACCACGTTTTCTTGAAGATGCTGGCCTTCCCTTTTCTTCGTTAAGGAGGAAGCGCCAGGGTATCCCGTGAAATTCAAATTTTCTTGCAATTTTCAGGTCAGTGTCATGTTGAATGTTGATTAAAATATTAGGATTCGCGAGCGTTACAAATATGACTTTATAGAATTACTAGCTTTTGCCCGCGACTTCGTCCGCGTGAAATTTCATCTTCGCCGCGTTCACCCTCTTAGGGGTTGAATTTCTACATTATAAAGGGAACCGCTGTGCAAAATTTCAGCTTTCTAGGTCCAAGGGTTTGGGCTAGGCGTTGATGAGTCAGTCAATCAGTCAGTCAGGACTTTTCTTTTTATTGATTTTCCTCTAAAAATTTCGAAAATGTAATCTAATTATCATTTATTTAGATAAATAAGCATTCGGGTCAATTTTCAAGTTTATTAACCAAACAAATGATTAGGATTTTTCATATAAACTGTATTCCCGCTTTTCACCCCCACAGGGGTGGAATTTCAAAAAATCGTTTGGGATATGTTCATTACTTGACTCAAAGATTATTTATAACAATTTTCGAGTTAATCAAGCCACGCAGTAAAATCCTCGCCTGTATAATTAACTACCCCTTTTCACCCCGTTAAGGGTAGATTTTTGAAAAACCCTGATACACGTCATTCTTTATTTTTGATCCTAAGTATAAATACTGAGTTTCGAGTTAATCGGACCGCGCGTTAAAATTCTTCCATACAAATTTTGACACCCCCCAATCCCCCTTTAGTTAGTTAGTAGTTTAGAAAAACAAAAAATGCCAAACTTCATAATTTACTTAGATAAGTATTCGTGCCAAGTTTCAAGTTTATTAACTGAAGGAATAAGATTTTTCATACAAACGAAATCCCCCCTTTTCACCCCCTTAAAGGTTGAATTTCCAAAAACCCCTTCTTAGTGCTCCCCTACATTATAAAAGGAAGCCGTGTGCAAAATTCCACATTCCTAGACCCAGTAGTTTCGGCTGTGCGTTGATATGTCAGTCAGTCAGTCAGTCAGTTTCTCCTTTTATATATATTGTGATTGTGATTAAACCATGATAGCTAGATATATGTTCTCGCGGACTTTTTTGTAGGTCTTAATGGGCTCTACAAACCCGTAGTACATCATTTTGTTCTATTGTCAATAGTTTTTGCAGCGCACGCAAAAATAGGTTTTCAATTTTACACCTTGTGTTACAAAATAGCAATTTTATTAAGGATCCCTAATTTTGAAAAAAAAAAAACCTATAGCCTTCCTCGATAAATGGACTACCCAACACTAAAAGAATCATTCAAATCGGACCAGTAGTTCCAGAGATTAGCGCGTTCAAACAAACAAACAAACAAACAAACTCTGCAGCTTTATAATATTATTTATAATATTAGTATAGATAGTTATTCTAACTAACTAACTAACTATATTGGGGTCAGCTTCCAGTCTAACCGGATGCAGCTGAATACCAGTATTTTACATGGAGCGACTGCCTATCTGACCTCAACAACCCAGTTACTGGGTAATACGATACCCTTGGTAAGACTGGTTGTCCGACTTTCGGGCTTGTGACTACCCGTAACGACTGTCAAAGATCCACGAATGACAGCCGGCACTAACGGCTTAACGTGCTTTCCGAGGCACGGAGGGGTCTCGGTATGTAAAGATGGTCACCCATCCACAGACCAACCGCGGCAACCGTAGCTTAACCTGATCGATCGACCTATATATAAAATTATAGTTATTAAAACCATCAATACAACAAGTTCATTTATAATCCTATTGGATGAGTATTTCATGAAAAATCAATCAATAGGATTATATGAACTTAACTTACTGGATTTTTCAAAACGAATTGTGTTCTGGCACAAACATGACTACTATTAGCACTAGGTAGGTACTTAGGTACAGACGCCAGCATCGAGCTACCCTAAACTGTAAAATTTTCTCAACCAACTTTGACCCTTATGCTTTAGCGATAAAGTTGAAAATCTATTAAAGAAATTTGACAGATTGTAGTATCTTGATGTGCTGGCGTCTTTACATCTTTATTGTTTTGGCAAGAAGGTAATTTGACAATCCCTCTTCATCAAAACAATACCAATCCTGTTAGGGCGAAAGCGCCAGGGAAGCCCGCGAAATTCAATTTTTTTTAGGTTTTTTGCAATTTTCTGGTCAGTATTAAGGTGTACCTTGTTTAAAATTTTATTCGCGGCCGTAACAAATATGTACTTACAGAATTGTAATCATTAAAGTCATCAACACAACTCTCTAAGACCAAGTAATCCCAAAGAATAACTATTTCATGAAATCTTGACATTTGGGGATTGCACTAACTTAACAAGTTGTATTACTGATTGTAATGATTATAATTCTGTAAATACATATTTGTTACGGCCGCGAATCATATTTTAATCAACGTACAACTTAATACTGACCAGCAAATTGCAAAAAACGTAAGAAAATTTGAATTTTGCGGGCCACCTTAGCGCTTCCCCCTTAAATAAACTCGATAAAGACGAGCCAACAAAACCTTTTAACTAACATTAGATAATTTCAAACCAAAACAAAATTTTCACAACAAAGTCTACCTCGATCCATAAATTTTTATTAAACTTTCCTAACTAGGTTAGCGTCCATAAAGCAAGCAATAGACAAGGGAAACAAACGTGTCTGTATATCCGGCATCATGTGTCAAAACAATCTTGCGCATTACTGGCCAGTAATAATATTGCTTGGCCCCTGGGACCTGGGCGGCCGGTGGACTACAAAGCTAGTGAGCTACTGGATGAGCTATTGTTGAAATAACATTGTCTGTAGTTTAAAGTCGTAATAAAAGCGTCTCAGTGAAGGAATTCGGGTGTATGCAGGATGAAAGGTCTTCGTTGATTGCTTTTTTTAGATATTTAGAATAAATAATCAAATAAACGACTCTTTTCTATACAAAATGCTGACGCTTTAGCGCGCTAAAACGTTAGGTTCGTGGGAGGTTAAAAAAAAAGTCCTCCAGACCGTATTTCGGCCACGGCGGCCAATCTAGTTCCACAAATTAATACCTGAAGTATTAGTTTAACCGCGCCTATATAAAACTAGCTTCCGCGCACGGCTTCGCCCGCGAGGTATGTCAATAAAAACTATCCTATGTCCTTCCCCGGTATGCAATCTATCTCTTTGCCAAATTTTATCGAAATCTGTTCAGTGGTTTAGGCGTGAAAAGGTAACATACAGCTAGACACACAGACAGAGTTATATTTCGAATGTATAATATTAGTATGGATTAATAGGTATATAAGATACTCCACGGTCTCCACGTACATTTTCAAGCCGTATCCAGTGCAAAACAGTTTCATTGTACAGTACCTTTCCCCCACTACTTGTCCGTCTGTCAATTTGCTCAACCAATGAGATCGGCGGCTGCTGCCCGCGGGATTAAACTCCTTATTGATTATTGGACCCTTTTTATACATATCCACTCAAGTTATGGAAGATAAGGATGTTTGATAGCATTAAGCCGTGTACGCACGTACGAACAAAAACATGGTGAACACGAACATCGAACACTTTGTTCGCACGTGCGTACCACTAACGAACATAACACTGTGTTTGTCAAAAATGTTCGTGGCGATCCATTATGTTCGTGTTCACCATGTTTCGTTCGTACGTGCGTACACGGCTTAATAACTTAAGGTTTGAAGCATTTTGTAATATTAAACAAGTTGAAAAGGGAACAGTTTAACCATAATACAATACATTAGGACTAAATACGTGAGGAAACCGGCATGTCCTAGAACCAAAAAAAATCTAAGACATGTGACATCTACCAACCCACACTGGGCCCACGTGGTGGATTACGGCCCACTCCCTCGAGAGGAGGCCGGTGTCCCAGCAGCTGTGTACCACTGTAGACTGATTATGCTGTACCTTCTTTATCTACATTATTTGAATTAGTCATTGTTACTTGGGATTTTCGAAAATCAGTGTCACAGCAGTATTATTATCGTTGGTCTGGAGTCTCATGTCTGACAAATCTATTTGTGCTTATCCTTTATTTTATCAAAATGTAGAAAAATCAAACTGCATTAATTATTATAATAACAACAAATACTCGACAAACAGACAACTGACAAAAAAATTATGCAGGGTTATTGGTAAAACATTAACAACCTCTTAAGAGGTCATTGTACTCATAATTATGAACAACTTTTACTATGGGACCAAACCTGAAATCGCGAAAAAAAAATCAGCTGTTCCCTACATTTTGACGCAATAAACGAACATAAATGTAGAGAAAAGGTGTTATTTTTTCGCGATTTCAGGTTTGGTCCCATAGTAAAAGTTTTTCATAAAGATGAGTACAATTACCTCTTAAGAGGTTGTTAATGTTTTACCAATAACCCTGTATACACAAATTATGGATTTCCTGAAAATCGCATCATTCTCTTCAACCAAAACTCGCCACCTCTCAACGCTCCGCTTAATCCTCGCACCACATCCCGTCTCGTCCCACAAACTATAGCTGATTTATACACCGGAGGGTCCACATTATTGGTACGTACTACAGACCCGACCAGTTCCTTTGATGTGACCGTGATGAGACCCAAACATATCAATTCGGGATTTGTTGGTACCAAAACGGGATTCGAAATGAAAATGTAGGACAAATAGTTTTGTGGGTCCGGACGTGATTACCTGGGGTTTGTATTGTATTTCAAATTGTTTAAAGTTGGTAGCGGTATTAGTTTTGTCGGCATTTTCCAATATTAGTTTGGTTTCAAACTTTCTGATTTAACATTGTTTAACAAAGTTGAAACCTTTTACCCGTCTCGTTAAAAGAGTTTCCTCGCAACTAAACTCTAAGTTTATTCTGTAAGTAAGTCAAAGAAGTTATCCAAGAAGATGGAAATAAAATAAAAATGGGAAGAAAAACTTGAATATAACCGCTTTGGTTGCAAATTAATGGATGTCTGTGGTTCATTTCATTTTTAAAATACAGTTGCTGTTACATAGGCCTTAAATATGGTGAAATCTGGGTAAACCATAGGTACACTTCTGTCTAAACATTCAGAGATTACAGGCGTGATGTTCACTCCTACTCTATACTTCTATAGAAGAGGGAGGACCTCCGACCAGACGGGTGTTTGTATCTGGCGGGGCAAATGCCCAATGATTCATGTCGGGCCGTTGTATCTATGCTAGATGCGCGGTAAACTCTGCTTGCGCGATGCAGGATTTTGCGTGACGTCAGTATAACGCATGTGGCGTTGTAGATACCGCTACGTCCCCTTCGAGACTCGTGATGTCCAGTCTAAATGGTCCGTTTTGCCTAATTATAATAACATCGTGTCCTCTAATCAAAATGGGTTATACTCCTCATAAAATCCCTTCACCACGCAAACATTTTGAATGGCTCCAATAAAATCTCATACATACATAGACATACAAACATACGTCAGAGCAATAAAAACAATATGGGTCGCGTCTCTTCTAATATAAGGGAAGATATTTGGCTGCCCTGTTGCGCGGATGAAAATTCCGTTTGGACCCAAAGCATGGTGATGAACTAAATGCAGGGGAATTTTCTCATACTTATAGTGAAGATTACTTTTGTGTACATTTGGTAGTGTGAATGTTATTGGGTTAGAGCAGGTGGCTCAGTGGTATCGGTCCCAACTTACGGTCGTGAGTTCGAACTCAGGCTGGCGCTTGTATAAATAATTGAATCGCCACCGCTCTCAAAACGGTGAAGGAAAACATCGTGAGGAAACAGGCATGTCCTAAAACCAAAAAATCGAAGACATGTGAAATCTAACCCGTACTGGGCCCGCGTGGGCGCGGCTTAGTCCCTCTCACCGAGTGGAGGCGTGTCCCAGCAGTGGGAACGTTATAAGCTGATTATGCTTATGCTATCATTTTGTAAAAAAAAAACAAACGGTTCAGTAATCCAAATTAGTACGATAGTGAAAAACCAAAAATCCTTTTTTTGACAATATTTTGTCAAACACGATCCGTTAAGGCACCCTTAGTCCTTTGTCAGCCTTAGCCACATGGTTTTAAATCAGCAATTTTAAAACTGCATAGATTAGAAAATGTAATGATTTTCGTGACGTATTTTTTAATGCAAGTAGACTAGTAGATAGATAGTCTAAATCAAGAACTGTGAACATGCAAACTAGAACTACCAATTCACAAAAAAAAAGATGTCAGCGAATATTCACACGATCTGCAATTAGCACCCTTTATAACTGACTATTCTAGAACTTCCACAAGTACAAAGCATTCGTAATCTGGTTAAAACTCGAAACGCGAGAGCTTAGGTGAACCACGTATTTATCGAATTAGTGAGGATTACGTGCCGAACGTTCGGACGGGCCCGTCAATCATGGCATCCATTTTAGTTAGCGAGTTAGCTATCTCGATTGTTTTGAATACGGACGCCATGATTGAAGCGTGTCTGATATTAATTTAGTTTGATATGATATATGTGCAGTGTTAATTGGGAGTGAATTTATAGTAAACTAGCTGCGCCCCGCTGCTTCACCCGCGTAAAAGTCGATCCCTTGGGAATATTGGGATAAAAACTATCCTATGTCCTTCTCCGGGATGCAAATTTGGCAGAGAGGTCTCTGCCAAATTTTATCAAAATCCGTTCAGTGGTTTTGGCCTGAAAAGGACATACAGACAGACAGACAGACTTACTTTCGAATCTATAATATTAGTGTGGATAGTTTGTATATGACGAGGGTATAATGTTTTAGAGGCAAAATCTAAATTGTCTGACAGTACCTACCTTAAACAATGTGGAAACAACAACACGACAATAAATGAAAACACTGACAATACTAATGCATAAAAGTATTTTGGAACTATTAAATAAATCCTAACATCGAAATTAGTAAAGTGATTTTTTCGAACAAACTATGTGTAGCTATAGTGACTATATTTGGTTGAATGTTTCTATGCAGACTGGGAACGTCGTTAGATTTACGAAGTTTAATTAAGTGTCATATCCACCTTTGATCTGGAAATTGCAGAATTGATAACATTATAACATTTGAATAGTTCGATTCAGTAAATTTGAACTGTTTTCAAAATCACTATTCAATATTCAGCTCTCTAATCAACGCAAAGCGACGAAATTCCCAAACAATTTCACACGCAGCGTGCACGGTGACAAATCCTCACCCGTATATTTTCATCACACACAGACCGAGTTAACTAACTTGCATTTTTATCCAATTATCTACGCCTTTGTGAGGCTGTGTTCTGGCAAAATAAACTGCTATATAATAATTAGAGAGAGGAGTATAATTTCATAAGCGCACTCCCGTTTGCCGTTGTTGATAGTAATAACAAAGTGTAGGCTTGTTTTAAGGTGATATATTGAAAAAATAATGGTTTTTCTATTTCGTGTAACTTTTCAAGTATGTGGAATAGGGATTTAACATTTTAGTATATGTTTTTGACTCTTTGGTCTAGTATCATGTAAAAGGAATACACCATTCAATGATTTTTTTTACTATATCTATTCTTTTCTTTTTCCTTTTTTCGGCATCATGGCGTAACGCTTAAGAGTCGTTTAATGGAATTTACTATAAAACATAGAGAATTATCATATCAAAGTTTACTCAAAGTAGTTTTAAATTTAATTCATTTTTTTTTTAAAGGAGTAAATTCGTTTTGGCACATACGTCGTTTTATTCCGAGCGCACGCACACTATAGCCATCATTCTTGTTTTGCGTTTCAAAAGTAGGTAATTGCATCACTTTCGCTCGCTTAGTAGGTTTTCGAGGATTTTAGATTTTCGAGGTAGCCCCTTAATCATCCCAGTTTGCTTGGAGCAAAGAGTTTTAAAGTTTACTTGAATGATGCGGGTGGTAAACAGTCCATAGAGTTGCAATTGTTTTTATGTTAGCCTGTAAGTAATGTGTCCTATGTTTTTCCTTTATGATGATTCAGAATGTGATTGGTAGTGCGTTACGTATAAGGTGCAGACCTACAGACGCCAGCACATCATGCTACCCGAAACTGTCAAATTTTCCCAATCAACTTTGAACCTAATGCTTTAGCGATAAGGTTGAAAATCTATTAAAGGAATTTGACAGATTGTAGTAGCTACGTTCTGAAGTTTCTGCCTACCTCCATGGGAACATGGCGTGAGTTTATGTTTCTATGTAATCTGCATTACCGATTTATTTGCCAAAAATTTAAACAGATAAGTATGAGTTTATGGAAAAATAATTTTAAATCCTACACAATAAAGTTCAGTTTACGCTACAACTTTAAACATTTTTATAACTTTTTCAATAGTGCTAGTCACTCTGAAATCTACTTAACTATCATTAAAATAAAGTTGATATTTAACTTGAAATAATATTAATCACACTAAATATTATAAAGGCGAAAGTGTATGAGTGTGTGGGGGTGTGTTTGTTTTAAGTACCATCCGAGGACGTGCGTATGAATACACAAGGCACGACCGAGGACCTTTTCGAGGGTCCTCGGTTTGACTTGACCAAAGATTCGTATTCTGCAAGCGATTTTGAGTCTTTCTATATACTTAATACGAAAAAGTTGTCCGAACCTCGGTTTGATCAAGATTTTTCATAATCTTACACAAACATTGTGTATCCACCAGATGGAGCCACGGTCGCCTCATACACAGACTTTTTACACTCATTTCACGTTTGTTGTATTATCCGAGGACCTATGTGTTAACTTTAACACAAAAGACCTCGGTTAGGTAGCTTTTCCAGACAATGTGTATTTAAGACCTCGGTTTGCTAGATTTTCCGAACAGTGTGTATTCTAGTCCTCGTTTCGACAGTTTTCCTCGTGTGTAGAAGACAAATTATAAGCTAAATATTTAAATAAAATTATGAAGGAGAAAATCGAAGGTAGACTGAATCCTTAAACAAATCGTTAGTAGCTACTAGGTGCATGAGGAATAATCAGGCTTCTTCTGCAGTATGTGCTAAGTACCTAGGCCCGCTTATATTATTCAACATTATGATTTGCACCATAAAATATTGTATTTTCTGGAGGTAGGAGCTGAATACGTGTGCTTTTGATAAATAATATAAAGTAAATGCCTTCCTAGGTGAAATGTCTGCAGCAAGATTTGACGCAAATATAAAGTACAAAGAAATACAGAACATGAACGTACTAAAGAAAACCACGTCATAAACTTTACTGAAATAAAAGTAGGATTATTTTCAAATGAAACAAATTATTTAAAAAAGTTTTACCAACAATCTACCTATAGAAATAATCATCAAGTTGCAGTAACATCTTTGAGAAGAATGATTAGAAAACTTACATAACAGGTAATAGAAAACGACTCAAACATAAAGACTTATAGAAACCATAATTAAAAGAAATCGACATAATTTGGGCTAAAAACTTAACATAAAATTACATAACACAATGCTTAGTTAGAAAACAACAAAGAAATATATTATCAAGTGAGATCAAAATAATTTGGGAAGCATGCTAACTTAATAACTTAATGGCGCCGATTCCCTTGTTCACAAACTAAACTAAATTTAAGTTCAGTGCATCTTTTTCTATATTTCATTAAAAAAGGACAGAAGATAAATATTAGTTTAGTCCTGTCAAATTAAGATACTCCATAGCAAGTTTAGACGTGATTAAAAACATGGTTACTAAAAACATTTTATCCCCATAGGGGTGTAGTTTTGAAAAATCGTCTGGGATGTTTCTATAGCTTGACTTAAAGATTATTTATACCAATTAATCCAATCAAGCTACGTAATAAAATACTTCCCTAAGAAATTGACTATCCCTCTTCACCCCGTTAGGGGTAGATTTTCTTAAAACCCTGATATACTTTATTGTTTATTTTGGTCTTACATACTGAGTTTCGAATTAATTGGACCGCGCGTTAAAATTCTTCCATACAAAATTTTACACCCCCAATCTCCCTTTAGTTTCAAGTCTTTTTCAAACCAAATGAATAAGATTTTTTATATAAACTGTATTCCTGCTTTTCACTCCCACAGGGGTGGAATTTCGAAAAATCGTTTGGGATATGTTGATTACTTGACTCGAAGGTTTATTTATACCAATTTTCGGGTTATTCAACCCACGCAGTAAAATCTTTGCCTGTATAATTAACTACCCCTTTTCACCCCGTTAGGGGTAGATTTTCGAAAAACCCTGATACACGTTATTCTTTATTTTTTTGGTCTTAAGTATAAATACTGAGTTTCGAGTTAATCGGACCGCGAGATATACATCTTCCATACAAATTTTGGCACCCCTTTAGGGGTTAGTTTAGAAAAACTAAAAATGCCAAACTTCATAATTTACTTAGATAAGTATTTGTGCCAAGTTTCAAGTTTATTAACTCAAGGAATAAGATTTTTCATACAAACGAAATCCCCCTTTTTCACCTCCTTAAAGGTTGAATTTCCAAAAACCCCTTCTTAGTGCTCCCCTACATTATAAAAGGAAGCCGTGTGCAAAATTTCACAATCTCAAACTCAAAGCATTTATTTCAATTAAACCAATTACAGGCACTTTTGAATTGAAGGGGTCGGTCAGTCAGAAAGATGAAGATACTCGTAGTTGCCCATTCCAAAGCATAGGTACCTATGGAGAAGAACGGGCAAGAAACTCCATGGACACTCTTTAAATCAAAATAATATGGTTACAAAGTCTTGTTTACATCATTCATGTAAAAAATTATGCATGTGAGAACGATGCAGAACGTTAAAAGCGTCCGTAATGTCTAAAATCACATTCCTAGACCACTGTTTCGGCTGTGCGTTGATATATCAGTCAGTCAGTCAGTTATTTTTAATACCTACTGTTTACGTTAAAAGCAACAATCACGAGTGTTTAACAAAATAAAGCCGTTACTTTCGGCTCTCTTTGATAAATAATCCTTTGAGAAGCGCTGACAAACTTAAAGACATTGACTCGTCCTCGCTTGGTACTTCATTTTAGAAAAAGTGTGTTAGAAATAAATCGGAACATTGATTATTATCTTACTCGTAAAATGTTTTTGGTAGGTAGGTAGGTATTTTCCAGGTCCTCGGTTTGTACAAGTTCTACGCGAAAAACTGTCCTCGGTTTAGTGATATAAAGTCTAACACAACGTCCGCACTTTGTACAAGCTATAAGAAATATTGTGTAGAAATACGTCCTCGGAAGGACGTCGCAGGGCTTACGTAAGAGGTCCTCGGTTGGCTTACACAAAGTCCTCGTATGTGCATCGCTGGTCACATTTAGCTGTGTATTTCAGGTCCTCAGTATGATAGCCGAAATTCATACAGAAAAATGTTGAGATAGCATTATCCCAATAAGCTCATCACTATAGATTTACTCACCTGTCTCTTTCTATCTTATTCTAAACGGCCAACGAGGTATTTAAACTAGTTTTTTGGAGGGTCCTCGGTTCGTTCTAAGACTAACAAGGTCCTCGTAAGGGTGTCTGTACAAACAGGGGTGTGTTTATATGTTTGTTACTTCTTCACGCTCAAACGGCTGAACCAATTTTGATAAAATTTGGCAGAGAGATAGATTGCATCTCGGGGAAGGACATAGGCTACGCAATATTCCCACAGGATCGACACTTCTGCGGGTGAAACCGCGGGGCGCAGCTAGTTATCATCATATATTAATTTGAAACATGAGTTTGAATAGACATTATGTAATATTCTATTCTTGTCGACCACACCACACAATTTCAGCGCCAAAATAACACTCAACTTCATCAAACAAACAACATATAAAACGGCTAATATACTTACTCTATGCCAGAGTGCGTTTTTATCAAATTATCTGTAGCTTGGCGGCTCGCCAACTGTGTACGTAGGACTATCGGCTGTGTTAAATACACGTTGCTCGTTTTATGTGAATATTAACGTTATAAATAACATGTTTCTATTATGTTATCCGGATAGTATATAGGCGTATTGTTGCGGCTGCTTTATGGGTTGGTTTTTGAAATACTACTCGTGTTAAATGTTTTTGAAAATATAAGTAGCTATTTTAGTAAATTATGACCAAATGAAATGTTCGTATGAATATTCCCTGATGAAGTGATGAAATGGGATCCACTTCCAGTCATATTCTATTAAAAACCATCTCTATCGAAGCTAATATAAAGACTATATCCAGGTATACATGTGGCCATGGGAAAAATGAGTGAGTTTATGTATGCATGTATGGACAGTCAACAAAATAGATAAGTTTGCAGGATCGTCGGATATAGTTGAAGTTTGATAAGAAACCGATAATTGTTCTCGAATAAAATTTTATTTTACTAATAGAAAACAAACTGCTCATTTATCAAATTCAATTTTAGTCGTCAACAACCACCGGTTTCTTATCAGTTTCTTATCTGTCAAATTTCTTTAATAGATTCAAAGTTGTTCAAAGTTGATTGGGAAAATTTGACAATTTCAGGTACCTTGATGTGCTGGCATCTGTACTTGCTAGTTTTCCATCAACAACCAAAATAATCCTTTAACAAAATCGATTAACATACATTAACATAACATTAGAGCTTCTAACTCGCGTAAAGCACAACATAATCAAAGTTTCAACGCGATAATTATTTAGTTAGCGACGGTGCAGTCCGGCTCAACTAATGTCCGCCATTACACCGCTCGTGTGCCCGCTTGAACTGCATGTAAATGTCAGCTCGCAGCGCGAGATGAGCGAGAAATGAGCTAGGAAAGTGGTTGGTATGCTACAAGTTGTTTGATTCTGTCATATTTCGGTTTGATTTTCTGGATATTTCGAGGATACGTTGCAAGTTAGTGCATTTTAATTTCCTGTGAGTGTCTCTCGCGCAAACTATTCAGTTTAGAAAAAAAATATATTAGAAACCTCAATGTCATTTTTGAAGACCTATCACACCCACAAGTATGGGTTTGATGAAAAAAAATTTTGAGTTTCAGTTCTAAGTATGGGGAACCCCCAAAATGTATTGTTTTTTTTTTTTTATGAAAATCTTAATGCGGTTCACAGAATACATCTCCTTAAGTACCAAGTTTCAACAGTAGGTATAGTTCTTATATTTTCGGCAAAAAGTCTGTGACATACGGACGGACAGACAGACATGACGAATTCATAAGGGTTCCGTTTTTTGCCATTTGGCTACGGAATCCTAAAAAGTGACGCCTACGACCGATGCAGGCGACTGGTACTATTGGTTTTGTTTACTACATGTATCAGGCAATTTTTTGTCAAAAACAACTAAGCTAGACCGACCTCGCTCACGGTATTACCTAGTCCACAAACAACCATAGTCCCGCGACCCCGCCCGGGGTAGTTTGTCACTCGTATTTCAACATCGTTGTTTTACGTCTGCGCCAGTTTTGTTACGCTTTTTAACCTTCGATATTGTTCTATGCTAAACTTTTGTTACTGGTAGCTGTCTGCGAGCTAAGATTTATGTGGACCGCACCTAAATTTTTCGTGTTTAAGGCAGTACAAGGTTTGTCTTTGGTGGAGTACCTAACTGTCGTTTTTTAATGGGGTATATTGTACTTTGTCGCAACAGTTTAAGGGTGTCTGTGACTAAGGATTTTGTAGTATTTTCTTGTTAATTTAGCTTCTGAAAAGAGAGACAGGACGTCATATTTTATTGGTAGCGTAACATTACCTATGTTCACAATTAAAAAGTCAGGAAATTATTTACTAGCAACTTAAATTGTCCGTATAACCAAATCACAACTGTAATTCTTTGGCGGTTGTATGAAATGACTATAATACGGCAAATTGACGTAGTATATCAATTTATTGAAACGTTAATTTCCCATAGCGTGCTTTTATCGCAAATTATATTGTTCCTATTTTTTGCCTCATTACCAAAACGATCCAAGTCACTGGCCTACCAATTCATACGAGATGAATGTATGTACATTGAACAGTTCATTATGTTCAGTATCAAGAATCCATTTAACATTAACGAACACATACTCTGCGGTTAGGGTTGACACGCCATATATCAGGATCCCTGGACAGGACCAAGCTGTTATTTAGTTGGATATTTTGCTGGACTAAAGCGAACCTTTATTCACAATTATACGTGCTTTATAAATCGGTCGATTAGAAATTCACATAGAATAGGTAACCTAGGTCATTTTTGGTATCTACGACTTTTTTCAGGAGTGATTTCGTTTGTCTCTTCTTCTTAGTAATTTTATCTTTACACTTGGAAGAAAGGACGGAAAAACGTTTATTTTCAACTCTGGGCCACACATCCATACTAATATTATAAATTCGAAAGTAACTTTGTCTGTCTGTATGTCACCTTTTCACGCCTAAACCACTGAACGGATTTTGATAAAATTTGGCAGAGAGATAGATTGCATCCCGGGGAAGGACATAGGATATTTTTATCTCGATATTCACACGGGATCGACACTTATGCGGGTGAAACCGCGGGGCGCTGCTAGTATTTAACAGAGGCATTTTCTTTATATTGGATCAGCAAACTGCCCTTAATATTCAGACATACTTTTATTAATATACGTTGACAGCAACATTTTTAAAAGCCATCGCACAGAATCATTTCCATAATATTAAAACCGCAAACTATTAATACAAGTACAAAATTAAAACATACTTCATTCCAGGAATAACCATCCCTACCGTAATGTGAATATTTGTACATTTCGCTTTGTAAAACACAATATGTGGAATTAATTACGCGGAGCTTACCTGCGGCGCTGCACGTTAGCTGCGCAGCGCAGCGCAACGTATCGCAGCACAATTAAACGTCAAATGACGTCATAGTTCTAATGCGTAATTACTGTTTTGTACACTTAATTAACGGTGAATATACATTTACGTTCGGCTTCTGTTTTGTGGGAGTTTCGAATGAAAGGAATACTTAGGTAATTTGTGGAGAAATAATGGATGAATGCAGTTTTTCATATTCATATTATAATGGTAGTAATTCTTATTGTTAGTATTTATTGGGACTCGCTCAGTAGGTTTTTGTTCTGACTCGTTTCGAAGAATTTCTTTATTTGCATGAAGGTCTATCATGCGGCCATCTCACTTATTTATTTATGAGTATTTTTTCTTTGTTTATTTTTGCAATGTTACTCAATATTGTTTTCGTGTGACAATTTATTTATTTAATTATGCATACACACGCCACGTTGCAATGTAAAACTGATTTACATCCGTCACCTTCACACATCAGGTCCAGTTGAAAACCAGAGTTAATCCAGTCTGAGGCACTAGTTGTCTGGCATTTTTACTGAACTGCGCCTTTTTGGCGCAGCCGTGAGGCACACATTCCTGCTGATTTCTTACATTGACTTTGCACTTTTTATTTTTATCTTTATTTTTATCTGATGTACGACTATTATCTGACTATCTGGTGTATTGTGTGTTTTTAGTCTGTGCTAAATAAATGTATTTTCTTTCTTTTTTTTTCTTTCAGCATAATCAGTCTATAATTTTCCCACTGTTACTGGACTGGACACTTCCCACTATTGGGACACATGCCTCCTCTTGGTGAGAGGGAGTGGGCCGTAATCCACCACACGGGCCCATCGCGGTTTAGTAGATGTCACATGTCTTCGAATTGCTGACTCGGACAGGAATATCACAAACTAAACAAAACACACTCTTATAAACGTAAAAAATAAAAACAAAAGTATTTATTTATGTTTTAATAAAATCACTGCCATTACTTGCAAGAAATTCCTCGACGAGTCATTTGTCGACTCTTCCGGGGTTTTCCGGCTTATAAACGCAGAGATTTTGCTTCAAAATTGTAGATGGTATCTTTTAACATTTAAGATAACGATATTCCCTAGTCACCAAGTACTAATTTAGGCTCATTCTAAAGCGGAGATCTACTAAAACGACAATTACCTAAGTACCCACTTCACTTAACAAAAGGGATATTTTAACAAAATTAGCTCAAAGGGAGATTACTTCATAACATAAGCTAGAGATACGTCCTAACGACTCCGCTGACATAATGGAAGCGCCTAAAGTGCTCCTGAGACACATTTAACTAAATAATATCTTCTACTTTAATAATAACGCTTTTAGTGTCGTTTTACGAGGATTAGCGGATGTACTTTATGAAGAACATGATTGGTTGTGTCTGAGGTAAGATTCTTGGGAATATAAAACTGAAGTTTTTAAGTTTTTATACCTAGTTAAGTTCAAAAACTTTAATTTGAGCGAAGACTACTAATTATACCTACAACCAGGCATCATATAACCTGACCAGGATTATGTCTGGACTTTAAAAGAGACTGTGACCTCTGAGTTTGTTTCGGCCTTTCTTCTCAGAGTAGTCAGATAGGAAACGCCGACTTCATCTAGTTTAAAAAAAAAACATGATTGACGTGTAAAAGTGTTTGTACAAACCTAGTTTACAAAAAATAAAATCATTTCATCATCATCATTTCATTTCATTTCATATAGGGTTAGTAACATTGTTCTTATAAGTAAGTGTTAGTAAACAACACGATACGATGGCACATGTAACTGACAGCAGTGAATTATATACGGACAGTCCACTCTGTCAGCAAAAAAATCGGCCAAGCCTCATATTTTGACTAAAGTGTAGAGTTTGTGAAGTTAGGGCGTTTAGAGTTAGTAGCTTGGGTCTACATGAGATCTGATAACTTTTTGGCAGTACGAGCCATATGTGGTCTCGTCTTGGCAACATTTTACATGAAAATGTTTTTGGTGGGATTAGAATTACTTAAGAAACTAACAAGATTGCGTTTTTATGCGCAGGCGAGAATGAATGATTCTTAACCGTTTGAATGACGTAATTACAGAAACAATTAAAACGCCATTGTGGTAAATCTATAGAATTTAAATATACAGAAAGAACGCTTCGACATTTTTAATAAATAAATCTCATAGCAAACGCCTTCCTACGAGTGAATCGTGCAATCTGTGAGTATGGTGCTCCGTTCACCTACTCACACAGTCCATCAACAAGTAGCTCTGTTTGTGAGATGCTTACGAGCAATCATCGCTTGACAGCGCTTTGAAGCGGCTGACCTGCATCAGTCATAAGTATGTGGAGCAATTCCATTAGACACGTTTGATCGACAGTCTTGCAAAAGGCATACCGTATTGAGGGTTTAAGGTAGAGTTTAGTGGGCCGCGTCTGTCACAATGCATACCGCTTTGGGTGATCATAGGTGTTGCATCCGAATATCTACTCAGAGGACTATTTAAATTGTCGTCATATTTACGGGTTGTCAAGAACAGAATGCCTATATAACAACCGCCTTGCTCAATAGTACCAAGATGTGTAGACTTCGGTAGCCATATTGCAGTAGCTTCATCTATGCTATTCTATATCCATACTAATATTATTAAAATTTGGCAGAGAGATAGATTGCATCCCGGGGAAGGACATAGGATAGTTTTTATCGACATCTCTCGCGGGCGAAGCCGAGGGCGGAAGCTAGTAATATATAAAACAAAGTTGGGTTAGGTACTCAAGAACGGCTGGACCGATTTTTACGATCTTTGGTTTATTGGATTTGTCTCCGCCCCGAATAGCAGAATAACTATTAAAACATGGGGAAAATTCACAAAAAAAAAAAAAAAGATTTCTTATACATTGTGTAGGTATGGATCGGCTTTTTCGATTCTGATGCGGTACGAAGTTCGCCGGGTCAGCTAGTAAGCGAAACCGAAGTGACACCGCAGGCAGGTGATGCGATGAGTCGGGGGTGGGTGGGGTTGAACAATAAACTTCACGCGGATGAAGTCGCTGGCAGAAGCTAGTTAAAAATACAGCCAGTTAAGGTTTGACTGAAACCCGACCCATACAAAGTTAGGAACATACTGCGGATTTTCCAACTCTAGAGCATAATAATCCATAAAATAAACCATAAAACCAATACATAAATCAACCGAGACAAACAACGACACAACGGAACCACAAAACCAATGATTTGATTCAAAAGAGGCGATTGTGTGAGAATTAATAAAAACAAGCAAGGTCGCGGCGCGGGCGACTGTGACCGTCTCGTTAATCAATTTGCCGCTTGTTTCCACTCAAATTAACGCTCTCCTTCCTCTCCCAAAGAGGCCTCGAAAAAAGCGATCTGTAATTTATGTATTTTCAAGTATACTTACTTGGTCAGCGGGATTGTCCGAAAGGGTTACCGCTGGCCCGGAACATAAAGGGCTAAGGAAGGAACACGGGTGAGTTTTAGTCACTCCCTTCCGCTCCACGCAGAGCGGGAGGGGTCATTTGATGATTTCCCATTCATAAAAAAATAAAGTATACTTACCTGGATTCAGAAAAAATTGTGGAATAAAAATATTATCCATAAATAAATTTACGAGTACCGTCATATTGCCGCTAAGCCGTTTGGACCTGCGCTTGATCTCTCTCTGGTCGTGTGAGATTGCGTGCCGTCCTATCGGACTATAAGAGTGAGGGAAGAGAGAGTGCACCTTTGTCTGCGCACACACTTGTGCGCAGACACAGGCGCTTGTTGCGCCGAAGGCTAGTCTCCGTTGAAATTGGCCGCCCTGGCCGGAATACGATTTGGAGGACTACACCTACCACCACCTACTACCACCACCCACCACCACCTCCACCACCTTACTATTATTGTCTTGATGATAGATTTAAACAAAGAGTACGTGGATCGATGTACCAACCCGCACAACCCACGTGGTGAGTTACGAACTTGTACCATTCCCTGTCACAGTGAAACCTCTTCTGGTTTGATTCCCATGGTAACAATTACAAGTTGATTTTGTTAACTTGCAACTTATGAATTAAAAGTTCAAACTACATACCTACTTATAACGAAATGTTCGTTATCCTAAAAAATCCATACCTACTAATATTATAAATGCGAAAGTGTCTGTCTGTCTGTTACATCTTCACCTTCGATCAATAATTATTGATCGAAGATCTTCACGCTTAAACCGCTGGACCGATTTAGATGAAATTTGGTATAGAGATAGTTAAGGACATAGGATATTCCCTCGGGATCGACACTTATGCGGGTCAAACCGCGGGGCGCTGCTAGTATCCCCGTAATTATAAATACTCAAATGATTTTCACACAACCAAGTGATCCCAAAATATAATAACAGCGAAATTCCCGCGATTTTCTTTGCCCAACATGCACCAGTGTTCCGGATCACATAACCCTTCGACTGGTCAACCCTTCCTCTTTCGTTCCTCTTTTGTTTTAATCAACTGTTGATTGATTCGCCCTTTGAATTCTGAATTCTATTTTAAAAGTAACGAATCACTTTGAAATTTATTGGTTGGCTTTTGTAACCTGATTTGCCTGGAAAATTCGAAGTCGGTGAATGTTATTGAGTTATTGGTTCTTTTAAATTTTAACGTCTTTATAAGGTAAAAAAAAAATCAAATAAACATGACCCACTTTTTTTGCTTCCGATCAGTAAGCACTATCAAGACTTTGTGTTCTATATTGTCTGTGAATTTATCACAATGTTGAAATTAAACTCATATTACCCCCTAACACAATGATCACCAATTTCTCAGACAAAACAAATTAGATAAACACAAACAAACCACAGAATCAATTACCCAATCAAAACAGTCCTCAACTTTCAATAAAGCGTTTAGTTCACAAAAGAGTCCAAAAGCCGACCAACAAACGTACAAATTAAAGGACTTATTCATTCGAAAATTGCTTTCATACTTGCGCACATTAAATCGAATAGAGTCCATTGTCCGAATCAACGTTTGATAAGCTTATTACCACCGCAAATGTCGACGAAATTAATTAGTCTCGGGCCACGGCGACCCGCAGCGGCCCATTGACGGTAAATGTTGCGGAACAAGTCGGGAGCGGTCGCGATCTGTCACGTGGCGAAGAAGGGTTGTGTTGTGTGTGTGTACGCACACAACCCTTCGTGTACGCTTGTCATGTGGAGCGTTTGAATTTAGAACGGTGTTGCTTGATTTCATTTCAAGAGCACTATTTGTAAACAAAGACTATTTATAAGTGGAAATTATTAGGAGTGTAATATTGTTCATTTGCTTCTGACCTAATTATTAAAAATATCATTGTCAAAGCCTACGTCAACAACTAAAAACAGCACCTCGATTGCTTAACACACTAATCATAATCTGAATAATTTTATTTTATTTATTAAAGGTTAATAAACAACTACAGCAATACATAAGGTTAACAAAACTTTAAGTAGTAATGTTGCAGTAGACTGCATTATCCGCAGGTAAGACATTAAATGATGTTGATCAATGGTTGCCACTAGACCTGCATTACCAAAATTAACAAATATTTGGAAATAAATAAATAAGTTACCTATTTTGAAGCATAACCAGCCACCACCAGCTTAACCATTGCTTTATATGTTCGAAAAAGTTGTCTGCCCAACGACGTAAATAACGCAATGAATGTTGTTGAACTGTCAACTGTCACTGTTATTGTGTTACGCAATTACCCCGAAGGCCTTTTTCTAACATTTTCCTAAACGTCAAAGGTACCAATCTTGGCACAAGAGTCGTCTTCTGCCAAATTATATTTTAGTAAAAAAACACTCGCTCTCCCTCATCACTTGCCACCCACCGATCAGATATAAGTCCACAATAACTACGGGTACGTGAAATTTGTGCGGCGCAGTTATTTACCTTTTAAATCAATGTGTTGTTGATAAAAAGCCGGTAGGTCCTCGCTAACGACCCATCGACACGACAACTCGTAGGGGTTGTTCTAGGGAAGCCCACTAACTATTACGAAAGAAATTTTCAGTTAACGTTACAGTTTTTTCTCGTGGTTATGTACGGTAACTGGAAAAGTGGCGTTTTTTATTAATTCTTTACTTGCAGGTTTGTGTCGAAGGAAACTATTAGCCGTTTTTTATAATGTTTGGTGTGAGTGCGGTGGAGTTAAGTGTTATGAATTATTGACGTGACAACGTCTTAAATTAGGTTGCGACTGGGAGTCACTTATGAAAAAGTGTAACGCTCGGTAACGTTACGATGAGTCACCGAACGAGAGAGAGGCCCGCCGAATGCCTTGCGTCTCTCTCCCACTCAACTATGATCGGATGATCGGTCGTTGTCACGTAAAATCTTCGCCCGTAAAACCGACTTTACAGGCAACCATTTTTTTTATGAGCTCGTTAGTTAGTTGAAAACTGCTGGTGGTTTTCGTTTTTAAAAATTGTTAAATATGCATTTTATGGTTACCTCGAAGCCAATTAAAACACTTTCGTTGAATAAACTTTTGTTTAATTTAATTTTATATTCTAGTTGGACTCGATAAGACTTTTTTCTCATAAAATGAAGGAACAAGCTTTAATAACACACATGTCTTGTGTTAGGGCAACGAGATACTTTACAGGTTTTTGAATACCTATATATGTAGATTTTATACTCGTATGTAAACTGGCGACCGCC
Organism: Oligia fasciuncula; assembly: GCA_963082905.1. Taxonomy (NCBI): domain Eukaryota; kingdom Metazoa; phylum Arthropoda; class Insecta; order Lepidoptera; family Noctuidae; genus Oligia; species Oligia fasciuncula. Next base: position 3,784,213 of record OY720395.1, on the reverse strand, counting down.
CACTCGCACTATTTTAACGACTTGACAAAACATCGTATTTTTTTTTAACGTGTATTATTATAAAAATAAATTAAAATAAAATAAATTTAATTCAGACTATTTTTGCATGTCCATATGAGGTTAGTATTATGGAACTTAAAAACTATGTTAGTCAAACTAATTAAAATTCAAAAATAGCAATGTTATTTTAATACCAATATCAATGTCAAAAATTAAAAACAAATTTAAAAAAAATTACATATTATACTACATTATACTTTATACAATACATAACTCTTCCGGAATACATTCTCTAAATGATGGTGAACACCGCATCAAAATCCGTTGCATAGTGTAGAAAATCAACGCGGACACACACTCACACGAAAAGCGACTATAATTTGTATTAGGTACAGTCAACAAAAGAGATAAGTATGCAGGATCGTCGGATATAGTTGAAGTAGTAAGAAACCGATGGATGTTGTCGACTGAAATTTAATTTGATAAATGAGCTGTTTGTTTTCTATTAATTAAATTTTATTTATTTATTTTATTTTAAAGAAGGCTTACAGACTAACAAACCAATGAAATAAAGAATGTAATATTTAAGAAAAATAGCTAATAACAAGCCGTCATATTCGAGTACATATGGATTTACTCGAATATGACGGCTTGTGAAGAAACCGATGGCGGTTTCTTACTAAACTTCAACTATATCCGACGATCCTGCATACTTATCTCTTTTGTTGACTGTACAGAAATAGATATAAAAGTGTTACCTAGTAACTGGATTGTGGAGGTGTCAGATAAACAGTCGCTCAGCTGCATCATTGTAATACTGAAAACCGACCCCAACATAGGGCAAGGCTAGTCAGTTTGATTGATAGTTAAAGAATATACACACAACACACGTGTATTTCCTTTTCTAATTAAGCTCACTGTCCTAACACCTTCGAGACTCGTTAAAACGTTAGATCATCTGCGCTTCTATTTTAGCCGCAGTACTAAACCTGTCGCCGACTACATTGTATGGCCCACTTTACATCCAGTATTAACTCTGCAATAATTTGGCTTGGCAACAATAATTGCGCGGGCAACACTTTATTATTCAACACTTTTTCATTAACCCCTGTTTGCGATGCGGCTACTGTATTTATTATTACGCATAATCTCGGTGTATTTCGTTTTAATTTTACTGTTAATAAAAAGGTTGGGGAGAGAATTATTGTCGTGGTTTTTGGTGTGATTCCTCTTTCTTTTTTTTTAAGCAACTATGAGATTACGTTAACAAACTTAGCAGTAAAAGCATTTATCGGTACTCATACATCTGCAAAGTGTAGTTATTATGTTTCAAAGGTACGCGTTACTTTACTTGCCATTTGAGCGTGAAGAAGTAACAAACATAAACACACACACACTCACAAACTTTCGCCTTTATAATATTAGTGTGATCACACACAGGTATCCATTATCCACAATTCTGATGTATCGTTACCCACTGACAAACCAACACAACGATATGTATATTTTAAATAACCTGTAAGTTTTCAGAAAAGGTGAAAGACAGATAAAATAATTATTCACTGTCAAAAATAATCACCTGAAAAACCTGTGTCAACTCCAACCCCATAAGTAAAAACGTGAACCCAACTCATAATTAAAATAAAATTCTTCTTAATCCATTATCTAAATAAGGCAAATGATCATTAAAAAGGCCGTGACGACGAAACAGCCATATTACACCACCATAGCGACTATAGCCTAGACAACGCATCTGTACTCCATTGGTTGAAGCTACGCCATTTAGAAAGCGGGTTATGTATTAAGAGGGCACGGGGCGGATTACACAGCCTCTGTCATGACGTTGACTGTTATCCGTTGATCTGTTCTGTAAAAATCTTATCGTGAAAAATTAGGCGAATGTCAATAGTGTTAATCCCTAGCACCAGAGGGGCAATTCCCGTAATTTCAAGAACGTTCACAGTCTGATCTCAGTCTCAATCTGTCAAAAATACCTCTAATTTCCCTACATTTTCGACAAGTTTTTGACATTGATTGTCGCTGATTTGAAATTGCGACTAGATGTTGAACGTTTTTAATTACGGGAATTGGTCTTCTGGTGGAATAACAGCTCACTTCACCATGGTTTTCACGAAGAGATATTTGCAGAATAGACCGGTTAGTTATGTATCAATCATAGATTAGTGATATTATGTCTAAAAACAAGAATTTAAATTATCATTACTAAAGTATAGAAGACAGTTTTGTATCGAGATTCATGCTTTGGTATCGCTGGCTGAGTGTGAGTTGTTCAAAAATGTCTTTTTTTTAACTTTTATTGAATTTTGTCGATAAGAAATATATTGTCGTTTCATGTGTCTTCCTTCATTAGCAAAGAAATAGCTAGTAATTGTTATACCGTGTTAACGAATTTGAAAATAATTCGTCGTTCACTACACAAGTACTATTTTTCCATGACGGGCGGTAAAAAGAGTTTAACTGAGACGTAAACAGTATATCGGCATTATTTTTTGACGTGATTATTTATTTAAAAGTGAGATGATGCAACTGGCCTTCAATGTATTGTAGGCGGCACTGCTTATTGTTAAAGCAGGTCCAGTTGAAAACCAGCGTCAGGCACTAGTTGTCTCGCATTATTGCTGAACTGGTCCTTTTTGGCTTTTTGGCTTTCCTGTTAATTTCTTACATTGGAATTTACACTTTTTTATTTGATTTTTATTTGTTTTTATCTGATGTATGTCTCTGGTGGTATACTGTATTTTAGTCTGTGCTAAATAAATGTATTTTCTTTCTTCTTCTTTTCTTTCTTTCGAAGTCGTTCATACTGGCCCAAAATAATACAGCGGCCATGACACTGACAACTCTTCAAGGGTTACCATATCAAAATTTAAAAAGCTCGAAGATTTTAGTTTTCAATATTTCTTTTTTCAATACCTACTCACTCATTGAACTACTTTTTTTTTTTCATTCCTCAAACAAAAAAATCCGGATAAATGACAAGGCCGGACAAAGTCCGGACGGGAAAACAAAAATTCGGACGGATGGTAACCCTATTCCCAACTCGCTATCAACATAGCCTCCTTAAGGGCAAGTTTCCGTGACTCCCCACTATTAATTCAATTAATACAATAAATACTTTGAAGGCACCCACTCCGTAAGAGGCATTATAATAATCGTATATTGTGTGATATACAATATTTTTAAACGCGAAAAAGTCGTAGCTCAGTACAGCACAGCGCAGCTAAAGTGTGGGACGACACGCTTCTGAAATGTTTATAGTGTTTATGTACAACGGGGCCAACTTGTTAAAATATGGTTATATTGATAAAATCTATCGTCGTATAAAAGTTTGTTATGAGCGTAATTTTCTATAATAAGTGAAATAACACTTGACTTTTTTTTTAATATGTTAGCTACAGTTGCAGTTTTGTGCTTTCCGAGTTTATCTTGGACATTACTGAAGGCAAACGTCATGAGCAAACCTGGACTTAACTATACTAATATTATATAGCTGAAGAATTTGTTTGTTTTGTTGAACGCGTTAATCTCAGGAACTCCTGGTTCGAATTGAAAAAAAACATTTTGTGTTGGATATTCCATTTATCGAAGAAGGCTATAGGCTATATAACATCACGCTACCACCAATAGGAGCGGAGCATCAATGAAAAATGTTGCAAAAACTTCTTTAAAAGAACTATAACATTTTTTATGGTAATCAAATTTGTTCTAAAATAATGCATTATTTACGAAGGTATTTTTATAGACGAGTTATGAGAAAAATAAGTTTTCTTTTCAAAAATAAGTGTCCTTTCAAAATAAATATTTGGTAGTATTATTAACATGTTTAAAGGATGCTTCTTACAAAACAGACCGTGACTAACATGGAAAATGATAAAGTCAAGAAAACATGGGAAAACCATATAAAATATTAGCATTGAAATAAAAATAACACCCCCGAGCGATCTGCAAAGACACAACAGAAATAATAAACCTCACCCACCTTTGTTATACCAAACAGATACGTCGTAATACCAAAAACTCTTCAAGAAATGATACAAAAAAATATAACTAGCATGATAAAAAAACGTTAAAACCGTATTCTCATTACTTACATAGCGTTATTCGCCTCGATGTCACTACGCGGCTACGAGACTACGAGGCTACGAAGCTAGGAAGCTACGACGCTACGAAGCTACGCCGGCTGACCTGCTTTTGTGAAAAACTAAATAAAAAGTCTGCGGTCTGTGGACGCACAATGGAAGTTAAACCGTTTAAGTTTTGAATGAGCTGTTTGTTTTCTGCTTTTTGGTTAAGTAGGTTTTTGTTTGTTTTAATATGAATACTGAAAAGGCTACTTTTATTTCGTAGCTGCGTTATACTACTGACCCAAATGATAATTGCAAATCTATATTTTATAATAATTGCAAATCTATAATTGCAAAATAAGTTTGATTTGGCGACAATTTTGAAATAAAGCAGTTTTCACAAAAGGCTACATGAATGTCATGACTCAGAAAACAATCTTAGTAAAAATCATTTAAATTCCAAAACCGAACATTTAAAACTTTTACCTTCCCTGACTCAAGCTAATAAGGAAACCGCTAACTAAACTATCCGAACAAAACTTGGGTTCAAATACAGGAGTTTTCAATGATATGCGCATTATATTCTGAACATAATATTCAGCGTAAAACTGCGCTTACCCAGCCTCAGTTTGGAGGCTTTAGAACAGCGGCGTTTGTAATATTCTTGGATTATGTAAAAGCTTTCATTTTCAAGGAATATGTCGAGGCTTATTATTTGTGAAACTTTATTTCATTAGGCAACTGAAATACCTAGGTATAAATGATAGAACAGTAAGTTCATGTAGCGTAATGTGTAAAATTGCTACCAGAAAGCGCATTTTCGTAATTAAAAACGTTCATAATCTAGTCGCAATCTCATCGCAGCGACAATCAATGACAAAAACTTGTCAAAAATGTAAGAAAAATACCATCATCGTTATCTATAGGCCCTCCTGTCATATCATCTATCATAAATTTATGTATTAACTTATGTATGTGATGTGTATGTATTATTTCTTATGAACAATCAGTCAATCTGACTCCCAAAATACAGGTCCAGGCCTAGTATTTCTATACCAAATTTCATCTAAATCGGTTCAGCGGTTTAAACGCGACAGACAGACAGACACACTTTCGTCTTTATAATATTAGTATGGATAAATAGTCATCCCAAATACGCAGTACATAAACACACAGACATACGAACGTCGCCATCACAAAGTCCTAAGCCTACAAGTACAAACCCAGCCCGCGGTTCCCGTGGCCCCACCCGCTCGACGACACAGACGTAGCTCGGAGGCTGCTATCGATTGCCCAGACCCCACGTAATTGCCTGCCCTTTCTTCTTATTGACAACCAGCCTCCCAGAATCATCCAGTGCACCCGTTTTAAAATGAACGAGGTTTTTGTTTGTAGGGGTTTTAAGTAGGTTGTGGGAGAGGCTGTGTTGTTTTTAATGTTGAAGTAGAGGTAGTTTTTAGTGTTGTAGTAGAGGTAGTTTTTAGTGTTGTAGTAGAGGTAGTTTTTAGTGTTGTAGTAGAGGTAGTTTTTAGTGTTGTAGTAGAGGTAGTTTTTAGTGTTGTAGTAGAGGTAGTTTTTAGTGTTGTAGTAGAGGTAGTTTTTAGTGTTGTAGTAGAGGTAGTTTTTAGTGTTGTAGTAGAGGTAGTTTTTAGTGTTGTAGTAGAGGTAGTTTTTAGTGTTGTAGTAGAGGTAGTTTTTAGTGTTGTAGTAGAGGTAGTTTTCTTTCTTTTAAAATTGATAGGGACGTTGCCAAGCGTTGACATGTAGGCAGAATTTATTTTGTTGAACATAACTTTTGTAACAAGAGCAGACATCTTGAATGTGAGCAGCGCGTCACTTTGCTTCCTTAATTCTATTCTTGTTTCTATGACACCTACGTAGTTTTATGTAAGACTAGCGGCGCTTTCGGTTTCACCCGTATAAGTGTCGATCCTTTGGGAATATCGGGATAAAAAGTAGCCTATATGTTAGTCCAGGGTGTCAGCTACCTCCATACAAAATTTTATCAAAATTAGTCCCGCCGTTTGAGCGTGAAGAAGTAACAAAAAGGCGAAAGTTTGTGAGTGTGTGTTTATATACACACACTCACAAACTTTCGCCTTTATAATATTAGTGTGATACTAGCGTCTGACCGTGACTTTGTCTGCGTGAAATTTGTTGTACCCCCGACCGATCCCGTCGCATCGCATCGCCTGCCCGCACTATTACTGTTTTTTCAGACTTTTTTGTTTTTGCTCGGCTTTTAAGTGACTTAGCGTGATGTTAAGTAGCCTATAGTCTTCCTCAAGAATTCTGCTATCAAATGCAAGAAGAATATTTCAAATCCAACTGATATTATAGTTCCAGAGATTAGCGCGTTTAAACAAACAAACTCATCAGCTTTATTATTAGTAGTATAGATTCTGAACTACAAAATACATCGTACAGGTACAGTCACGAGCACTAATATGTCAACACTTGGCAACTTTTAATTGCGATTTATTCACGAAATAACGAATGCAAAGTTGAAATACGACACTTTACATAAACCTATAGATTCGAAAATACTATGTTCGTAATAACATAAAGTTTTATTCTAAAATAAAGGAGAAAATCGCCTTTGAATAAAGCCAAGTGTATACATACTTATACTCGAGACTGTACGTGCATATTCGTCATTCTACACGCCGAACTAACATCCATTAGCAAATTCCGTACCAACAAAAAAAATAACCTAAAAACACATTTCAACACGAAAAACGCCACACAGAAACAAATGAATAGTTGCGCAAAATTCCAATATTTCGCCACCCCATCATAAATAAACGGCGAACAATGACAGTACGAGAAAACAACAACAAAACCGTTTACACCACGTGCCACGAAAAGTGCACACAAAAGAAAACAAAACCACCCGTACGAGTTGCGAGTTGCACATTATTAGTTTCCCAGAAGTGTGAACCGACCGCACGCCAGTACACTCCAGGGAACGGAATAACCGGGGTTTATTAAAGTGTGGAACAATAAATTTAAATAAAAGATAGTTATGCGGTTCCCGTGTCCGCCACTGTAATGTAACTAATAGCCTTGTGACATCGTACGTAATGCTATTTTAAAGTTCGCTAGCCAAGTTTTTAAGAAGATTAAAAAGTCCCTGTAAATAAATTTCGCGTTTATGAGCGAAATTACTTCGACGTCGTCTTTCACTTTGCCGTAATTATTCATTACAAACTCTGCAACATTTGCTTAGTTAAATAATTTAGTCTTATTATTTAATGAGAAGACATGTGACATCTACCAACCCGCACAGGGCCCGCGTGGTGGATTACGGCCCACTCCCTCTCACCGAAAGGAGGCCTGTGTCCCACCAGTGGGAAGACTATTGGGTAATTATGCTATATCTCCCGAAAAGTTGTAATTACTGCCTTTGATTATTTATTTTCTCGCATCTGAACTTTTGAACGTGACTATCTCTCAATAATCGATAAAATAAGTGAGTATTCAGTGAAACTTTATTGTTACACCAAATAAAACTAAAAGCAGAAGCACATTAAAAGGAGTGTAGTCTATATAGGATTTATTTCTGTTATTTAAATAATATAAATTACTAGCACCGCCCCGCGGTTTCACCCGTGTAAGTTTCGATCCCGTGGGAATATCTAGATGAAAAGTAGCCTATGTGTTAATCCAGAAAATGGTCTATCTCATCTGCCTAGCCTTTTCCCAACTATGTTGGGGTCGGCTTCCAGTCTAACCGGATGCAACTGAATACCAGTATTTTACATAGAGCGGCTGCCTATCTGATTTCCACAATCCAGTAACTGGGTAATACGATACCCCTTGGTAAGACTGGTTGTCCGACTTTCGGGCATCTGACTACCCGTAACGACTGTCAAACATCCACTAATGACAGCCGGGACCAACGGCTTAACGTGCTTTCCGAAGAACGGAGGGGTCAGGGTATGTAAAGATGGTCACCCATCCACAGACCAACCGCGGCAATCGATCGACCTGTGCGGCTGTTATCCTTTAGATAATGTAATTCATTTTATTATTTGATTCATTTGCTTCATTCGATACGGGTCAGTAAAATACCTCCTTATATTCCGACCACGGATGATACATTTTCAGCCAATGCCCTTTGGATACGTGTACTTTTCTCAAAACTGTCATTAGACAATCCCGTCCCGGAATTTTCTCATATAAATTATCCTAAATGAAGGTTCACTGTCTCCGCTGATGAACATAGTTTAACATTGTAAAAACTTATCACGTTAGTAAGAAGTTGTGCAGTATCTTGAGCCATAACTCGTGGTGGGCTGCGCCGGTTGGTCAAGCTATCGTTAATATCATGAACAAGGTTGGTAAACGGCCGTCCCTTCGCATAAACCACTGCGCTACTGTAATTCCGTAGGTTTGTACAGTTGATAGCAACTATGTTGTAGAATTTTGGTTGCATTCGTTGTTTATTGAAAAGTTTCTATTTATTTTGAGTTATTTAATTGTGACAGCAGTAAATCAAACTGTTATATTTTTCTTTCTTGTGTTATATGTTGTCTTCGTAGGTGTAATTAATTAATACACTCATTATAACTTTAATAAACACACGTTTATTACTGATCCACTAAAACAACCACGATGGTGATTCACCACCAAACACTTCCCGGCAGACAGTGTTGCCCTCTCGGTAAATATAATATTCAAGACTATATTTTGTCTACTATCTAGGTATATTTTGTATGCTATCTTTTCAGGTAGTATAATATATAAACTGGCCATGTACGAGTCGGACTCGCACACGAAGGGTTCCGTACCACAAGGCAAAAACGCCGAAAAAAACACGTTTGTTTTATGGGAGCCCCCTTATATGTTTATTTTATTCTGTTTTTAGTATTTGTTTTTATAGCGGCAACAGAAATACATCATCTGTGAAAATTTCAACTGTCTAGCTATCACGGTTCATGAGATACAGCCTGGTGACAGACGGACAGTGGAGCCTTAGTAATAGGGTCCCGTTTTTACCCTTTGGGTACGGAACCCTAAAAATTATGTATCTTATTATATCCCTTTCCACTTTCTACTTATCTCTGCCGTCTGCGGTTATTACGTTAGTTACTAATTTAGTTCATCCCGTCATCCCAGTTTGTGACCATTGCGTGATTTTGCCCAGTTTTTGCCCACACTACACTGTCTTTTCAGTTTAAGCTATGCATTTCATGCACCAGAACAATAATACTGAGCATCTGATCAGTATCAATCTCCTAACCGAAAGGCGAAAAATTGGTATAAATAACATAATTAGAATCAGTGTAAACTGTCTTTAATTTCTGTAATTGGTTGTAAACCATTTTAATTAAAGAATAAATAAATAAATAGAAGGACCCGAAATCCACAGCATATACAGGAACTGTCAAAAAAACCCCCTGGAATCAAAATATTTATGTCCCCATATGCTCCACACACAGTTCGTAACACCTCTGTGCCCGCCCGTCCTCATGTGCCATCACAAGTTACGCGTCTCGTTACGGCGTCAGCGCAGAATAGTTGCGGCGACATATTGTCGAAGTCAACTACTTTTTACTGACGCTGTAAATCTAGTACATCTGTCGAGTTTGGGACCACAAGTGTCGTATGTGGGTGTTTTGTTTGTTATTGTTCCATAATGTAGCTTTATTTGAGATTTACTGTATGGAACGGCTGTTAACAACTAAGAATACTCTTACGATAAGATAATATTTATTTTGTAAAACATGAGTACAGTATGAAGGTCTTATAATTAATATGAGGTAACTACATGTTTTGCTATTTATGGCATACAAAATTAGTTGAAAGATCTACGTTTTGGAATGGGCAACTAGCTTCAACTTTCTTTAATTTTGACAATTCAAAAGTGCCTGTACAAGGTTTAATTGAAATAAATGCTTTGAGTTTGAGTTTGTTGCACTACCTAGACAAAGAATACAAAAACAAAAAGAGAAAAAAAATACAATGTCATAAATAAATTAAATTGAAATTACAACGTCAATTACGAGTATAGCAATTTAATAATAATAATTCACTAACTGTTCAGACATAGACTCACTACATTAAATGAAAACATGAAATTGATATAAAATTCACACGTATGTAAGATTGTACCGAGTCAGTACAATATTTCTATAAAAAGTCAATACTCGGGTAGTAAGTCTTATCACAGTTTTCAGTGAAGTATCTACTGTATCATGGTATTTATACGACACTTCCTAACATCCGTGCCATATGTTGGAACATAATATGTTGCCCTACTTGTCGCCCTTCCCTTCACTACTAAGTTTAATTGTGTAACTCTCTTGTACTAGCCCGTAAAACACTCCCTCGTATGGGTTTTTCCCGTTGATATTTAAACAATCCAGAAAACTAATTCGACTAAGAATTAAGTTATGTAGGCTAATTTAAATTCATTAATCGATCATGGTCATACCTACTACATTTAAAGATAAATATTCACTATACATACACATAAAATAAAAACATTTATTTGCTTGAATATGGGGTACATGAGGATGTTTAGTATTTGTAATAAAAAACAGTTCTATAATCTCTACACCTCAATTAAGCCACGGTCTTAAAAAAACTAACAGCAAAAAAATCAAATGTACTTTTACACAAGAAATCAAACTATATAGAGACAAGACATTAACGACCTATTCAAAATTGACCCCGAGTGAGTGATCCCGTGGGTCCAGTTGACCAAAGACTAAATCTATGGGGCGAATCTCTTCCGAGTTACCACAAGAAAATTCATGTTCGTAACCGCAACCACACTGCCCTGCTGACTTCGCTAGCCATCAACAGCCACAACAATGACCTCGCCAGAAACACGAGAAAACAAAACACAATCACTTGACAAATCAGGCGCCGAGCACTCGACTCCACTAGAACAAACAGTCAACTAATAATTAACTTTGAACTGTGAGTTCAAATTGTGAACTTGTTTAATTTGTGGCGCTGAAGAAGTGTCCCCCGCTATCGCTTAGTCACGTAATCGCTCTCTGAACTCAGATGGAGGGGAACTGTATGAGAATTCTTTAGTTACCTTTCTGTTTGTATTTATGTGTTTTCGCATGATTTGCAAGTTAGGTAAGTAAATAGTAACGCACATGAACGTTTCAAAATGGTGTCTATTGATATCTCGATTGGCTTGACAAAGTCAGCGATAAACATAATGGGATAGAAAAAAATGTATTGGACTCACATAAACTTCCGAAAAAGCGTATGTCAATTTCTGCTGTAAGTTGTTGTAAATATACAAAACGCTTTCTTCGCTTTGAAACGTTTGTCACTTGTTTAGGCTGTAGACAGGTAGTTTTTTTTATAATTTGGCATAGGTACTCTCAATATAATTGAAGCAATATTAGAAGACTCTTCTTCTTATAGAATAGGTCTAGCAGAAGATTATTTACAAGACCATGATCAGTAACTTTGTAATTGAGCGCGAATAGCAATTAAACTACTTCGACTGCCAGTTCATTTGTCAAGTGATAATGGTACCATTGGCGATCGAGACCGTTTTATTTTAGTTCGTCACAATATTTTCACTTTTCTCAATATCAAAGTTGAGAAAAGTGAAAATATTGTGCGAATAGTTACATTTACCTTCCTTTTTTTTTTTAGGAAAACATCGTGAGGAAACCGGCATGTCCTAGAACCAAAAATTCGAAGACATGTGACATCTGCCAATCCGCACTGGGCCCGCGTGGTGGATTACGGCCCACTCCCTCTCACCGAGAGGAGGCCTGTGTCCCAGCAGTGGGAACATTATAGGCTGATTATGGTGACCTTTTACAGCAACAATAACTTAAGGCTTTAGAGAACATAACGGTGTTAAATAGATACATAGAGTACGTTCTATGTACACCATATGTAAAATACAGATTATTTAGATATTTTACATAGGGTGACACAATGAGTGGTGTAGAATCCTGTTGATTCCGTATTTATATCGAATACTAGGTTCTGCCCGCGACTCCGTCCGCGTGAAATTTTACCCTCCCCCATTCACCCTCTTAGGGGTGGAATTTCAAGAAACCCTTTCTTAGTGGATACCTGCTCTTCACAAAGAACACACCCTCCAAATTCCGTCTCTAGGACGAGCCGTTTAGGCTGTACGTTGATACATCAGTCAGTCAGGACTTTGAATTTTATATATATAGATAGATACACTACAGGTGATCTTGTCGCTAAACTCGATTTTCTAAAAACAACTTTTGGATGGATTAAAGGAAGGAGATAAAAAAGCTGCAATGTGCTTCAAAGCAAGTGAATTGTAGCTGTGATTTCACATAAATGAATGAAGACACGGCAATCCTACAAACCTTTAATTACAAAGCCCCTACGGACGTTAAAAACATGGGTGAATCTGTAAAAAGTACCGATATATACGCAACACAAGTCCCAGGTGGGTGTAACGTTCTGTTAAGTACGAACATTTCTTTAACGAGGCGTCGTCCGTCGGTAGCTACGTGCAACGATTGTCTACCCACCTGTTCGTGATTCTCAAACTTTTGCCGAACGCCCCTCAAGCACTTTTGACTCGTAATGAGCACTTTACGCCCCTTCTACTTTAAAATGTTTGCACTTTTCCAAATTTTTTATTTCGTTTTGAATGTGTTCGGCTGTTTTTTTTTTTTGTTTGCAGTGCAAGTCTGCGCCTGCAGTGTTTTCTTTGACTGGTTCCAATTTTAAAATCATTTTATTTGAGCCTTAAATTTCTTGGCTCGACACTCAAATTAGCTGCCCTGAGGTGAAAGGTTTCAAATACTAGTATAATAGGTACAGTTTTTAAGTATTAAGGTTAACCTATAAAATTCTGACAAAATAAAGGCACCTACAAACAGGCGCGACACGCGATATAATCGCGCGCGACACAAAGGCACCGCTCGTTGCGCGATTTTGCCTTTGTGTTGCGCGCGATTTTATCGCGTGTCGCGCCTGTTTGAATGAGTCTTAATTATATTTAAATACGAAAAAATTACTAAATGACACTCAGTAATTACCTGTATATCTACTAATTATTCTATAACTACGTCATTAACACCTTTACCTATTCTAACATTAATAACACACGAATGAACTTTAAAAACTCTATTCCGCAACTTAAAACGAGTTTTCCTCCATATCAACACACGACTACGTGTGAAAACATTTTCTTAGATCTCCTTCTATTTACACTAGAAGCAAATTCTCAGAAAACTTGAGTTTTGAAAGTTTCGCAGTTTGGTAAACTGGATTGGATGCGAAGGATGCATCTCGCTTGCCAAGTCATAACTTTATCCCCAACGAATGACCTAGATAAAGTAGAGTTAACAGAGATAAGTTTATTTAAATAAAATTATGTTAACAAACTTCTGAACCACATACCATAAAATTACTCCAATCACCCAGTGCAACAATTTGCCTAAGTTACAGTGCAGCAAATTCAGCGCGTCAAACTAGCCAATACGGCCACAGTGTACAACGCTGCAGTAATCCAATTTGCAGTAAGTTTCAGTAAAGTTGGCCCAACTTGGTAGACTTAGTGATTTAAATTTACAACTTTGTCCATCCTAGCACACTTGCAATTTTAACGATCAGCCGACTAAGTTTAAATCAGATTTTGCTTTTAAGATGTAAGTGATAGTGTGTAGTTTGCCTTAGTGACGTCTTTTGAAAAGTGGGAGTCTAGAATAGGACTGACTTTTAATGTTATAGACTTGGTCGGGTTGGAACTGTTACAGTAATGTTAGGTAATCTAGGTTGTGTAGTGTTATTCGTGAAGTTTTGGGATGATTATTGTACTTGCCTAATGTTGTACCGTTATGTAAGCTATAGAGAAAGACTTTGCTGCGTGAAACGGCCTGAAAATGCTTGGATACTTGGTTTAGTATTGACAGGAAACTAGTGAATTCATTATTTGCTTAATAGATCGTAGGCAAAGAGTCTCCACATCAAAATTAAACTTTTTCAAAATGGATGCCACTTAACAGTGTTAAAAATAAAAAGCTTCTTCGTAGAATTAAAGAATACTCACACAAACCATAAAACACGCTTTTACATCAGAAACTCCAAGTAAAAATTACAAAGTTTATTGGCCGTAAAAACTGTGGGAATTAACGAACGGCGAAAGGCCGCCTTTAAAAGAACATCTCCATGTTCAAGTGTCCCCATATAATTTAGCAAACCGACGCGTTTATTCGAACTCAGTTTATGAGGCCGTTTGCGGCCAGAACTCCCTTTAAATTTACCAGCCGGGTGCCGACTACCCGACATTCGACGACGTATATCTCTTTGATTCACAACAATTATTCTTAAGACTATTTAAAGTTAGCATTCTTGGGAAAATGTTAATTAAGTTGGCGAGTTCAATGGGAAAATCCGGGGAACATTTTTTGGTTTGTATTTTATTGTAGCGGAAAGGCGGGTCCTATCCTTCCGTAATTCCAATTCCGGAATCAGCATGCCATTCCAATAAAAATATTTTTGTTTCAAATGAACTGTGTTTACTTCGAGATTTGTCGTGAAACTCTCCGACGCGGGTTATAAACAGCTTTTTATAAACTGACACAAAAAGTACACTTTACGCCATGAAAAAGGAACAAATTCATCACGGAAGAATTAAAACACATTAGTACCTTGTCTACTGAAAGCTACATACAAATCCAAAGATATATAGAAGTTTAGTATACCACAAATACATAAGTCCCCACTTATCTCCAAAAAAGGCAAAACAGACTACAAATTCAAGCCGCCACACGAAACCGTGGAACATTTCTCTCTCAAAAATATTACCATCGAGTGTAATAAGAAAACACCAATTCTGCAAGTACAATCGCGAACATAAAACCATTGTGAACATTGTGCTTAGAACATTGTGCAGATGGGGTAACCGATGTTTGGTTTAAATCTGGGCCCCTCTTCTGATAATTTTCACCTGCAGCCGTACAGCGGGCGTCCTGGGGCGTCGCGGCGCCCTTTGCCAATTTATGTGCGAGATAATATCATCCCTGTAAGAACGGCGAACTGTTTAAAGTAAGGAGCTAACTTTAATGGAAGGTGCTATCTTTGAGTTTTTTCGTTTAGTAAGTTAAGTTATTTAATATTTTCAGAATAAAAGTTAAGAAGAAATGTGGTGTGGTGGCGGTGGAGTTTCTTGCCCATTCTTCTCCATACGAAATCTACCTTTTCGAATGGGCGACTAGAATCATTATTATTTAGTTTTTTTTTTGACGTTCAAAAGTGCCTTTAATGTGCCTATTTGAAATAAATGATTTGACTTTGACTTTGACTTTGAAATACCTACTCATATTATTTGAACTAAAACATAGAGTCAAATAAAGGTACCTAAGATTTAGTTGTGTTTCCATAAAAGTTGCGAGGTCTAAAAAAACACCTATTACCTTCACCATCGCCCTCTACTTTACTTTAGACATATTAGTTTTTGTTAGATTATACTGTCCCACTCCTGGGCAAAGGCATCCCCCAAATCCTCCCTCAACTCTTATCCCGCGCCACCTCAAACCAGCCCTTGCGCTACGTACGCGTCCAGATCATCTCGCCATCTCTTTCTGGGCTGGCCTCGGCGGCGCGGCGCCGTCGATCTTCAGGTACCCATTGTATGGAGACTTCTGCCCAGCGGTCATCGTGCATGCGGCTAATGTGACCTGCTCAATCCTATTTCAGCCTGCCAGCCTTTAAATCCATCGCATCATTAGCACACGCATCTTGGCAGCTAGACTGTCAATTTTGTCGAGAGGTTCACAATTTCATAACCTCTTTTCATTTTAACAAAGTGTGTTCATACCACTTCCAGCCACCTACACCCTCACAAGAGGGTGAAGAGTGTCGTTTACAATATTACGATGTTAACCACAGCGGGCGATTTACATAATTCATTCAGCCGTGATCCGCGACCCCGGAGACGCCATCCATAGGTAGGTAAGGAAAGATGGAAGGATGTTAATTGCCCTTGTAAGCTTAAGGGTCTTATGAATATGGATATATATATGCTTTTATAATTGAAATTATCGAAGAGGTTATTGGCTATGGTGTAATTAAAGAAGACACCATACACAGTCGCCCATGATGGTCATACTTTGGTGTGTATGGGTGATTGGTAGCTCAGATGGAATGCTTTTGAAATGAAAGGAACTGTAACGTACCTATATCGTTGATCCTGTAAATTGTACTGTGTACTGTAAATGGGAGTGTAACTATACAAGTACTTAACTAGAAACTAGCTTTTGGACTGAGACGTTGCCTGAGGTAGCAGCGCGGTGCGGGAGGGGTGTGGTCACGTGAAGCGAGAGTTCAGTGATTCGTCAACATGTGACAACTATCACCCCTCCCGCACCGCGCAGCTGCCCCAGGCAACGCCTCATTTAAGCGGTCGGTCAATTAAATTTTTTCAAAAGTGCCTTTTATATGCCTATTTTAAATAAGTAAGTGATTTGATTTTGACTTTGTCAAGTCTGCTCAAGCCTTCGGGGAAGACAGGCGTGATGTTATGTGTACCTAACATTATCTTGATTTTCCGAGAATTCACATGACATCAATTGCTTATGTGGCTTTTTCACTTGATGTTCACTTAGGAAGACAATGAAAACGTGCAATAAGCAGCTATGACTTAGATACTCTAGCCATGTAAGAAACTACACTTATTTTCTCACTTAAAACGACATCGTACGTAGATAGAACGTAACGTAATTTACTTAAAAACTGGTACCAAACTAACCTTTCAAAACAGACTTCCCACAGCTTCTTATACACCTTAACACTTCGCAAACAAGCCTAACTATCTTCACTCAAAACTCACTTAGAGACTGCTTGACACATACGAGCATACATTATTCATGCTTCGCGCAGGTCTTAATCTTCAGCGGCTTCCCATGGTGCTGTCATACGGCACATAAAAATGGAACGAAGTATAACAAGCTTGTGTATACCGGTGGGAATGTGGGTAAGTATGGGGTTTTTGTGTGGGATGATTTGTCTTTTTTGATTATAGTTAAGACAGTGATTAATTAGGGTATGTTTGTTTGTGTTACATGATAAAAATTCAAGATGGGGGCTGTTTTATGTCTAGGTTTTAATTAAAAACTCTTCAAAGATCATTCTTGAAACAGAACAGCAGCCTAATTTCCTAACACACTTTTAATCACAATCATTTTAAAGGATATTGCTAATCCATTGATTTATGTGTTCGAAAAATTTGTCTGCTCAATGACGTAAATAACGCAATGAATATTGTTGAACTGTCAAAATGAAAGTGTCTACTGTTAGTGTGTTACGCAATTACCCCGCAGGCTGAAACTTAGTGTTAATTTTCAACAACCGATATCTTCTTAACCTGTGCGATATACGTACACATCAAGCTACTATAATCTGTCAAATTTCTTTAAAAGATTTTCAACTTTATCGCTAAAGCATTGGGTTCAGAATTGATTGGGAAAATTTGACAGTTTCGGGTAGCTTGATGTGCTGCCAGTCTGTACCAACTTTAGCCAAAGTAGGCATTTATTTCCGCGCCTTTCACACCGCATACTTCAAAGAAACAGAGATAATCCGAAACCAAAACACCGTAATACATAATTTACGGCGGTACACAATAACATTTGCGCAGGTGACACCGCTGATATTTTTCAAAAACATAAAACGGTTTTATGTTAGTCTGGGGATATTTCATCGCGGATTTACGAGGCTACATCGGTGCAAGCTGTCGATCGCTGCGTTGTGTCGATAAAGTGTCATTTTGACGACAAATTCCTCAGTGTTGCGCCGACGAGTCCCGTGTTTACCGGGATGTTTCCATGTTGTGTTGGTGTTGGGAGTTCGTTAAATTAAAGCGTGTGTTTGCGTAGTAAAGTGATAACTTGTGTAAAGGACTTTCGGTTTACGAGTTTCTAAAATGGCGTTGAATAGTTTTAACTAAAATGTTATATCAAAAGCACAGTTATTCTTTAAAATTAAAATGTGCATTTTAAGACTAAAGATGAAAATAACGACGACATTCTAACTATACAATAATTTTTCATAGTTTCTAGTACACTTCCGCATTTCCTTTAACGAAGTGAAATAGATAATCACTATCGCCACGAGATGTTCTCGTACCGCGTGAAACTACTAATGGCAATTATTGGATTTTAAACTCAATAATTGCACCGCACTAGTGCGTAACTCGTAAGTAATGACAGTTTGCATTCATTTCCGCGTTCATCACGGATTTAACTAACAAGACGCGAATCGCTGCGCTTGTATGAGGAAGGTATTAAACATATGTGTATAATGTATGGGTATAAACATGCTGCAGTTTTTAGCCTAGAATAGGTCGTTCGCTGTTTAGGGCACCAATTTTATTACGATGTAAAATATTTACGTTAATTTTACATCGTATTTTTTTTTAGATATTTTTAGTTTTATATTTCGCTTTGAAATGACTATTGAACATATTTCTAAACTAAGATAAGCTTGGCTTTTATTAATTATGTAAGCTTATCCAATACTGAAATTATACGTTATCCTTTCATGATTAGAGATATTTTATTCACCTTAGGCTTAGAAAAATAAAGAAAAAGAAGAAGACAGAAAGAACCCTGGAGATCAGCTACCATTCTTGCTGAGTAGTCAATCTATTTACCACGACATGAGCTATCACCACATAACTCGCACCAACATAAAACAAAAGAAGAACAATCCTTTAGTTTTATATTCCCGGGATCACTTGCCAATTTAGTCGAAGGCCCATCACTAGTGATATTTGCGGCATATTTTACGGCGGCGGCGTCGCGCCGGGCTGATTGATTGGACGCCTCGTAAACGTGCCTGTCCGTGATTTATCAGCGGCTGCCCACGACCTCGTTACACGTTATGATTTGGCAAAAAAATTGAGGTGTTCAATCCGATAGAATCGCGTCAGAATACCTTGATGTTGTAGCAAGCATTTGCCGCGATGCAGTGTCCTGATACAAGCAAAACTTTAAAGTGCCTGACATGACATGCCGTGATACAAAATGGCTGGTTCTAAGTAATAACTGAGAATCCCCCACACAAGTTATACGACGATTCTGTCTGTAACACCAACGCTGAGATACTCCTTAAAATCTTCAGTAAACTCTTAATTTTACTTATGTCGTTTTGTGGCATTTCGATTTGTCCGACTTGACAGTCTTCCAGATTCTTCGTTTCTACGACATGCTTTTAACTTACAGGCGGCTTGTAAGACTTAACATTCCCATTTTTTAAAAGTCATCCCTGAAAACGAGAGTTATGGCGCGAATTTCTCAGCTTAACACATCGGAGGCGCGGAAATGCTCAACGCCTCATTATCCAAGTTTAATTTTATGCATGGACGCCCGCGCATCGTCACGATCGACGCCCCCGCCTCCGCGCCCATTCGAAATTTAAATTCTCCACGAAAATTGCCGAAAATATAAGACTGGTGTTGCTAGCTCGAGGTGTCTTCTTCTCCATAGGAAACAACCAATTGGAACCGTGCACCTTCTGACGATGCATAAGTGCCCATGTAGGTTTATATGATATAGAATATTTTGATATTACGCAGTTAAGCCGTTCAAAATGTAATACTAACTTTTTTACGCTTTTTACGATTTGCTTAAATTACATTATAATTATGAAGCTATCATGGAACCCATATAGACATGACATGGATGGGCAGAACAGCTGGCAAGGCGCAATGATGACAGGTGGAGTAAGGCTGTGACAGAGTGGCGTCCAAGGACTGGAAGACCAGATATCGGTCGTCCGGCGGTGACATGGGCAGACGACATTATTGCCATCGCAGGCAAAACCTGGATCGTGCTGGCACAGGAGCGTGGGGATTGTCACAAAAAGTAGTTTGTGAAGGCAATTTTTTTTTTTATTAGCCTATACTGTCCTATTGCTGGGCAAAGGCCTCCCCCAAGTCCTTCCAGGAACAAACATAGGTTTCATCATCATCATTTCAGCTGAAAGACGTCCACTGCTTTATATAGGCCTCCCCAAGCACCTACACTTCGATCGGTTTTGTGCTTCTCGCATCCAACGAGTTCCTGCGGCCTTCACAAGGTCGTCGGTCCACCTAGTGGGGGGGGCCTTCCACCGCTACGTGTTCCGGTACGTGGTCGCCTCTCCAGAACCTTCCGGCCCTATCGGCCATCTGTTCTGCAAGCAATGTGCCCTGCCCACTGCTACTTAAGTTTGGCAATTCTTCGGGCT
Organism: Oligia fasciuncula; assembly: GCA_963082905.1. Lineage (NCBI taxonomy): Eukaryota > Metazoa > Arthropoda > Insecta > Lepidoptera > Noctuidae > Oligia > Oligia fasciuncula. The sequence goes on along the minus strand of OY720395.1, from coordinate 3,763,922 downwards.
ATGTCGGTTACCTCGGTTCTTCTGTGAATCTCTTCATTTCTAATTCGATCACGCAGGGAAACTCCAAGCATAGCCCTGTCCATAGCTCTTTGGGTGACTTTCAACCTTCTAATAAGGCGAGTCAGATATTAAAACATCATAATTATGCTTAAATTAAAATAAATATGGTATGGAACCTATATGGAAATGTTCAAGGAAGTGCTCATCCTTTAGTTTTCGCATAGGTCGCGTCCTCAGAGAGAAATGTGTTCTTACAGTGTTTGAGAACAACAGTTGTTAAGTTGCAAGCTCATTTGCAACTTAACACTATTAGGTAGGTAAGCCTGCCATAAACACTGCAATGTTGCAAAACTTGTACAAGGGTTACAAAGTTACATTGAAAAGAACAGCCACAGTCACGGAGTAAGTAACTTATTTTTAAAGTCAGATAATAAAACTAATAATTTTGTTTGTTTCCGACTTAAATTCCGCTGAAATATCTCCAAAACTATGGTGGTCTTATTAGAAGGCTGAAAGTCACCCAAAGAGCCCCTGCGTTTCCCTGCGTGATCGAATCAGAAATGAAGAGATCCGCAGGAGTACCAAGGTAACCGACATAGCCCGATGAATTACCAAACTTAAGTGGCAGTGGGCATTGCTCGCAGAACAGATGGCCGATGGGGTCGAAAGGTTCTGGAGTGGTGACCGCGTACCAGAAGACGTGGCGTTGAAAGGCCTTCCACAAGGTGGACCGACGACCTTGTGAAGGCCACTGGAACCCGTTGGATGCAAGAAGTACACAACCGATCGAAGTGGAGGTGCTTGGGGGAGGCCTATGTCCAGCAGTGGACGTCTTTTGGCTGAAATGATGATGATGAAAACTATGTTTGTGTAACAAGTAAAAGCAGCACCTAAAAACTCGATCGCATTATATACAATAAGTAGTAGATTTTAATAAAAATTAAACAAACCAATACGCATCAACTTAAAACTAAACTATTTAAACTACCAGCCTACCAATTTGCGGCAGCAATTTCTTACGATATACTGGCAACACCGCATAGGGTGAACCGAAGTCACATCGCTTGAGGCCAAACCGCAAATATATGGAACAGGGGAAAACTTTATTTCCCCTATCTCAGGGAATCTTGGGATGCAATATTGTGGAAGATATGAAGTTATATTGTCAAGTAGCATATACTCGTATTATCTAAGTTTCACATAAATTACCTGAAATAGGCGTTGGTACGTACTCGAAACTTTTGGGTAGTTAGAATACCTTGTGACTGTTATTGCTTATACCTATTACATATACTTTGTAATCATTATATACCTTACTGAGAGCAATGGTGGCCCAGTGGTAACGGTCGCAACTTACGAGTTGTGGGTTGTATGTTCGAACCAAGAGAGACTCTTTACTTTGCGTAAATTATTTCATAACCACTGCTCTCAAAACGGAGAAGGAAAACATCGTGGGAAAACCGGCATGTCCTAGAACTAAAAATTCGAAGTCATGTGATATCTATCAACCCGCACTGGGCCCGCGTGGTGGATTATGGCCCACTTCCTCTTACCGAGAGGCACCTACTTAGACTGCGTAAAGAAAAAAAATTTTAAGCTCGTGAGCCTTAGTGCTGACGCTCATAATAACAATATTAGGTACTAAAGTAGTTTCAGCTGAACTTTGTAAAAGAAAAAAGAATCACATTGCAAAGTCAAATGCGTAATTTATTCCTTTTCTCACACCACGCAACAACAGCATCAAAAAAGAAAAAAAGAAAAATCGTAATTACAAACGTATACAAACAAAGAATTTGCATAAATTATCCCGGCTTAATTTAAATCCTTATCATAAGCAAATGAGTTTCCCGTTTACACCGGCTGTAAGACAAAATAGGCGTCCAAGTGAGAGTCGACCTCGCATACGGAGGGTACCGTACAAACGTACAAAAGAAGACGCAAAAAAACACGTTTATTGTATGAGGACCCTTTAATTTAAATTTTGGCTAACCCGACGAAATTCGTTTCGCCTCAGAATCAATAAGATTAATACATAATAATAATAATAACCAATTTTCTCATACAAATGTATGAGAAAATTAATTATCCTCATTATTATTTTTTTCGTGAATATTTAGTATGTTTTAATAGTTATTCTGCTATTCGGGCCCAATAAATCAAAGATCATAAAAATTGGTCCAGCCGTTCTTGACTTATAAATGGTGTAACTAACCCGACTTTGTTTTAAATAGATTTATTGATTAATTATTAAAGCGGTCATAGCTCACCATATACAATACTCTATAAAAAATTCAAGTGTCTACCTACTACGGTTCAAAATATACAGCCCTTTGACAGACGGACGGACAGTGGGGCCTTGGGGGCCGCCTCCACGAGCGAGAGAATCGCGGCGATACTCTCGCCCTGCCATCAAATTTTTGTGGCGATGATATTACCGTGTGGAGACACGTTCTAAGAGAGTGTATAGAAATACGTGGCACGACGATAATATCGCCGCGATTCTCTCGCACGTGGAGGCGGCCCCTTAGTAATAAGGCCCCCTTGGCACCCTTTACTTACGGAACTCTAAAAAACAAATGATATCTCGTCCTGCCAACGCCTATTTACAGACAAGATTTGTTTTTGTCTCAGTCTGTGGCAGTTTGTCATTTCATCCCGTTGAATAATATCTCATCTACATGTTATTATTGTGAGGGATTTCGTCTGCCCTGTAAGACATCATGAATATCTCTTTAGTTTTCCTTATGCATGATTTGAGGTTGTTGTTTTGATGGGGCAGTATTTTTTCGATTAAGTTAAAGGGGTAGAGATTATCATAATGATTGAATAAAATCGAGCACATAAGTACATGCGAATGGGTCTTTTCTGAGCAAAATAATTTATGTACTTTGTAGACGCTTAGACCTACCTAAGCATCCACGAAGTATGTCACCTGTATTTATTATTATTTAATCAGAACTTCAAGTTATTTACACTAATTACTATCTCACTCAGTTTAAGCATTCTTTCAAGAATGTAACCTTTTGTTCATCAGAAAATATATCCAAATCCTGTCGGGTAATTCCGAAAAACACTTACAGTTGTAATGCCTGACATTTTGAAAATTCAACAATATTCATTACGTTGTATAGGTTGTTGAGCAGATAATTTTTTCAAACATATGAAGCAATAGATTAAAAAATTCCTTCAAAATCCTTCGGTTTGTGATAGAAAGTGTATTGTAAGTATAATGAAATTGTGTGAAAGTACGCATTGGAGCTCAGGATTCCGATTATACATATGAATTGCAAAACATTGCTCTTTAAACTGCGTCAATAGAGAATCTTAACAAGTCACACAACACAATATTATCATAAAGCTAAGTGCAGACGCAGTGACGCGCGGCGTGCACCCGCGCGGTATCTCCCGCACAGAGACGCGCGTCACTCAGGATTTTAGGATTTACCCGTCAGCGATGCCACCCGGCCGATCTGATGCGATTAGCTCGATCAAAATGCTACACGTCTAAATATACAAGTGTAAACAATATTCCTTTGCTTTAAGTATCTTTAGAATGTTAGGCATGAAAATGTCACCTTTTAATCGTTGTGCTAAACCTATTCTATCCATTTTCGCTAATACCTACAACATGCGTCGTAATAATCAAGCACTAATCCAAAATTAACAACAAATTATGCGTAATTTTAATCTAAGACGAAATGGCGAAACAGTCACAAATAACAATTAATATTTAATAACGATAATTTACATAACAGTCCCTTCAACATCAATATTAATTTGCATCAGTGTAAGGGTGGACGCACACTCGCGACAACGCGGTATCGCACGCGCGGTCCGTCAGGCAGCCAGCTTAGAGGGATTTAGCCGGTCTGCTGCAGGCTCGAATCAAACGCTCCATTGACTCCAAATCCTTACTCTAATTGAAATTTAAAAACGTTTTTGACAGTTCTCTGTGTCGCCATTTGCAAATAATAAAGGGGATGCAGATGTAGCGATTGCACATGTGGATATGGAAGCGCGAATTTTTTAAAAAGGAATGCCACATTTTAAGTTTGTTTGATTTTCCTCTGCTACGGTAGATTTATTTAGCAGTCTGGCAATATTTGTAAAGAAAATGTCAACCAATCATTTTAGTTCTGTTCAAAGTTGATGTCTACAAAAGTCTAAATTGCTTCGAGCTAAAGCCATTAGACTTTTCAATATAAATCGGAAACATATTTTACTTTTTGGGTTAAAACGTGGTAAATTTTAAGAAGTACTGAATAAAAGATTGTCTCTATATTAAGCCACTCAGGTTACTCCGGGTACTTGTTCTTTATAAATAAAACCATATTAAAAGAACATTGTACTCTAGCTTTTCGACCTCGCGGCCTCGTCTTGAGCAAACAGAATTTCAAATCAAAGTTACGCAATCTGTTCATTGTGGTATTAATAACATTGGTTTGTAGGGTAAGGTATATCTATTCCAAATTAAATCTCTGATATTAAAATACTAGTGTTTTTATGCGGTGTGTTTACCATAAATCAGTAAAACTATATTTTATGTTTTTTTTTTCAACTTTGGCGATTGTGGCATCCCTATTTATCTTCTGTTTTTTTAAGCTGCAACTAAACCAAGCATAGAGTATCTAGATTACTTTATGGTATATGTATGTACTCGTATTAATTACAGATAGGTACAAATGAAGAAATTTTACAGGTAACACAATGGGTGGTGTTACGATCTTTGATTGGATTGATTAACCTTTTGACCGCCACAGACGTGTATAGACGTCAAACCAAAATGTGCCCAGCACGCCACGGTTCGACTACATGACAGATTTTGACACCGAGGGCACGTTTTTGATTTTTTGTCGTCTGGCGGTCAATAGGTTAAAGGAAAGAGAGACAATAGATAGTCTCTGGTGTACCATTAAAATATTTATTTATTTATTTAGGACAACCAACAAAGCTTACACCAAAAATACATGCTAAAAAATACAATAATAATATAACATTTTATAGTGTAGCCTTAATTAAAGGCTGCCACGGCATGCATTAAACATAGGAGTAGGAAATATAGTTACAAAGCATATAATATTATACCATTATACAATATAGATGATAACTAAGTAATTACGCAAATTCTTAATTTAATCTTAGATACTAATTAGCTATTGAAAGCTGTAAACTACAATCAGAGAGCTAATTCAGAGCAAGTTGCCGTTAATAATTCAGGCAATGGACCAGGCCGCGAATTAGTGGGACATTTCACAAGAATTAGTGACCAGGGCTGCGTAATAAGGGATTAGTTTATCAAAGAGCAGGTACGGACAACCTTTGGTAGTCTGAAATATTAAAGTGAAGCGAAAAAATACAAACCTACGATGGTTTGGTTTATGTCGCATAATAAAATGGGCCTCTAGGACCTGACCTTACTTGGCAGGAAAGATTAGTTAGGTGTCACAAAAAGCAGCAGAAAAATACATATCTTAATGGTAAGCATAAAAGTCTCCATGACTGTTGCTCATCTTGATTTAATTACCTTTCGTCTGTCATGGCAGACGTGTAGAAATAGGGAAGTCAATATTTTATAGGAACCAAGTCACTTTATGTTGAAAGAATAAGCTTAATAAAAAGAAAAGTATTGAATTTTAATTTGAACCAAAGCTTTTATATCAGAAAGTAATGAAGTGACAAGAATAGAGAAAAGAGTACAAAACCATAACTTTTTGTAACACACCTAAATAAGTAGATATGAATGTTACAATACTTTAGTTCATACACAATTTATCGAGTTATCCCAGTCTCATCAATATAAAAATCAAAAGTCATTTATTCCATTTAGACTTAGAATCAGCACTTTTCGAACGTCAAAATTACCTATAACAGTCCCCCAAAGACCCCTAGTGCTTTCAAGTAACATTAAAACAAGACAATAAAATATTTCTTCTGCCTTTCATTCATTCAATCATTTAATAGTAGGTGGGCCGAACAAACGCTGCTTTTTAAATTTTTGATAAAGGTAAATCACTTTTCTTCTGAAAAGTACACATGTTTTTATAACATGAGATTCAATGGAAATAGCAAATGGGACAAATCGTTAATACCTAAAAAATGGGATTCAAAAGTGGGATCCAACGAAAATAAATCCGATTGACGATTCTTGAGTAAGACGAGCCTATTTTGTGCAATCAGCCTCTCTGTTGACGTTATTGACTTGCATATCTCTTGAACACGGCATAATTATGCTATTCTAGTACTCTGCTGCTAATATCGACTCCAGAGTTTTTCCAATTTAAGAATCAGACGGCACGGTTGGCACAGTGGTTAAGCGATGACTGCTGCGCTGCGTGTCGCGGCTTCGATTCCTGCACGGAACAAATATTTGTATGACCTATAAGTAGTTGTTCCGAGTCTGGCTGTTTGTGTAGGTATGTGAGTTTAAATGTTTGTAAGCGCACCCACAATACAGGAGAAATTCCTAGTGTGGGGCAACTTTTTTTTTTAATAAATAATTGAAAAAAAAACATAATTACCAAAATCCATATTTCAATGAGGCAAAAGTATTAATATTCCACGTCTGCCTGTAGCCTGTAGCTAGCAACCCTGTCACATACGCACTCAACTAATTACGTAATGGAATCCCCGGCTCGTTAATTAAGGACACCTCGCACGTATCCGTTGCTACAATGAGTTGCGTAGTGTTAAGAGTAAGCGACCGACTCGGCTGTTCATATCTCTAACTTTTTGGAGCTTAAGAAATGTGAACCAGCAGGGTTATTGCGTAACACACTATCAGTAGCAATGGGTTTCATTTTGACAGTTCAAAAACATTCATTGCGTTATTTGCGTTGTTGAGCAGACACATTTTTCGTACTTACGGAGCAATGGATTAGAAATATGCGTCAAAATTATTCGAATTGAGAGTAATAGTGTGTTACTTAATGTATGGTGCTGTTGGGCGATGATGCTGAAAAGAACAATTTTAGTAAGACGCCAAGTTTGAAAAAATAGGTGGTATATTCACATTAGTGTTTCCAATTGATGTTAAAAAAATATCAATGTAATTAAGTTGATTTCAGAGTGTCTAGTACCTACTATTGAACAAGTTATAAAAAAAAATTAAGTTGTAGCGTAAACTGAACTTTATTGTGTAGGAATTAAAGTTATTTTCCGAAAAATCTCATATTTGTTTACATGTTTGGAAATTAAATTGTGAGCCCAGATAAGGTAGTCATCATATTTGGTATGCCATATTTCTCGTCCATGTCTTTGAATTCCTATTGCACAGAATATTGCGTACCATCTGGCATCAAAAATGGCTTAAAGAAATTAATTGTAATCCGTTTAGAATATTGTTTTCCATTCAGAGGTAGATATGATTACCATCCCTTCTTGCCCCAGATAGAGATCACATAAATTTCTAACCCACATAAAAAAACTATAATTATACTTTGCAAATTACCACAATACGAGATACCTGAATGACCTCTGTGACCTCTGAGTTCGTTTCAGCCTTTCTTCTCAGAGTAGTCAGATAGAAAACGCCGACCTCATCTAGTTAAAAAAAATATATATTGGCGTGTAAGGCCTGTGTCCCAGCAGTGGGAACATTATAGGCTGATTATGGTATGGTTGTGGTGGTATGGCGTGTTAAAGTGTTTGTACAAAAATAATTTATCATTTACTACCTCCCACAACTTCACCCTAAAATATATCACCAAAATTACCATACAAGTTAAAATAAACAACAAACAAGGATCGTTTACCCCATCCCCCAAATTCAGCGAATCAGTGATGTTAGACATCGCAGGTGTAATTAATTCCTAACTAATTACAACTCATGATATGCGAGACGAACTCCGAGTTACGCAACTAATCGTAACTATAACTATCCGTAACTAGTTTACGAAGTGAGGTGACATGGAGGAGGAAGAAATGGAATATCACTCACGAATAGCATAATCAGCTTATAATGTTCCCACTGCTGGGACACAAGCCTCCTCTCGATGAGAGGGTGTGGGCCGTAATCCACCACGCGAGCCAAGTGCGGGTTGGTAGATATCGCATGCCGGTTTCCTCACGATGTTTTCCTTCATCGTTTTGAGAGCAATGGTGATTAAATAATTCACACAAAGTAAAGCGCTTGTCTGGGTTCGACCCTACAACTCTTAAGTTGCGGCCGTTACCACTAGGCTACCACTGCTCTCGCACACGAATGTGTCTCAAAAATGTATATTGAATTAGAAATATCTATAAATTAACGAATAGATTAGCGTTTTACTGTTTGTAAGAGCAGCACTGACTCTACTATTGCTACGGTTCCTAAACTCGAACTACTCTGAGTTAGAGCTCCGGTTTAAAAATGTAATGTTAATTTTATTGTTTATTTTTACTCTTCAAAATGAACGGAAAACGGTGTTGAACCAGCGACCCGTAACTGATGAATCACAAACTACTAAACAATTTCAACACCATACCAGTCAGCGCGATGTCTGCATAAGCACTCCATTTCTTCCTACTCCATGTCACACACACACTATAAAACGCAAGCGGTGTTCTTCAAGTCGGGATTAGTTAAAGTTCCATATTGACATTAAAATGAAAGTTTGCTTATTGAATTATATGTGAGAATATGATGCGAGATGCGATATGTTATCCGAGCATGTGTTCGCGTTGCACATTGTGATGGCACAGTTTAAAAACACATTTTTTGTATTTATGTAGACAGTAAATGTGTAGGTATCCATTGTCTATATCTACAAATGGACACACTTATTTCATCTACAATTATCAAAAATTTTCTTTCGCAAAGATCAGATTGATCATCGTTTATTTTCAGATGCCACCGGTTCGCACTCCGTAAATTAATTAAATAGAATATTCTATACAGATGTATCATATAATAATATAATAATAATAATATTCCACAACTATCACACAACGCCGTCTAGTCTCAAGCTAAACAGAGCTTGTGTTATGAGTACTAGACAACTGATAAACATACTTATATATTTCTAAATACATACATATATAGATAAATTACACCCAGACACAGAACAAATGATCATGCTCATCACATATACACCATAAACACGTCCTGCACTACCATTTAGTGTTGACGACTATCACAGGTTGCTCGTCATCCATTGCGCGCTCACTCGGCTTTGACTCAAAGCCGTTGTCTGGCCTCGGTTCGTTAGGCCGAGATTTACTGGATGCTCACGCTCATACGAGTCGCGGTTGGTTTGTGAAAAGTTTACATCTAACAGAATGGACTTTTGATGGAATATTCGGATATTGCAAAAAGAGGAGCTTAGACAAAGGCTATCAGATTTGGTTGGAATCCATTTTTTTTCGTCAGTTATTGTTTTTATTTATTTTGTGACGGCAGAATTCCACAAAGGATGTTACTTCAGTGATTAAAAATTTTGATGTCTTTTGTTATTTTGACTGATTGTTGGATTCTCAAATCTGGTTCTATGATCTCATTGAGTATTTACCAAAAACCTCGAAATTAGTCAACTTGCTGATATTTAATATAACAAGTTAACTAAAAAAAAATGTCTCGCCCATTTCATACTGAAATCAGTTAGTTTAGTAAGCTAAAGGAAGCTATTTCAAAATTAGTTGTTTCTACTGACTTAAATTTTTACCAAGACATGGAAAAAAACGCAAAAAAAATTGTGACGATACGAAAGTCTCCAAAAATCTCCAAAATTTAAACTTACCCGTATCTAATTGTAATCTTCTTTCCAGGTGAAAGTAATGCTCCGAGTGGGCGCATCAGGCGAGGGCCCCTTCACCAGCGGCACCCAGACCTTCTCGATGGACAAGCGCAAGAAGCAGGTCAGCCTGTGCGAGGCGGCGCCAGCAGCCACCGCTCCGGAAGATAGGAAGGTTGGCGTGGCCGCACCAAAGATGTTCGCATTCGACGCTATCTTCTCACAGGATGATGCACAGGTAATTTGCTGAAAGCTCTTTTAGCTTTACGCTAGCCTGGTATGGGAACCCTGACTCTTTACATATTTTGTCGCGCCCAATATGTTCCCAATTAATGCTATATTCTCGCAGGATGAGACACAGGTGAGTTGCTAAGATGAAGCTTTGTAGTTTCATGGTACCCTAGTACAGGGAGATGACTTTACATTATTGTGTCGCGCCCAAATTGTGCCTTCGATGCTTTCTCCTCACCAATCGAAGCACAGGTGAGTTAGGATGAAGCTTTTGTAGTTTTATGGCACCCTAGTCTGGGACCTCGTATTGTGTGGCTTTATACATTGTGTCGAATTGAATCAGTTCATTCGTCGTGGAGTTCCACAAACAGAATGCATCAATGTTATTGGTGCGCTCGCCGCGATGGTTTAACTTTAAGCTTATTAAGCACTTAGTGCTTGTTGACTGGTAAAGCAGTTCTGCATTAGCGTTAAGTACGTTACAAAAGTCAATAAAGAGATTGTCAAAGTTAACAACTCATATTACCCAATCTTACCACACTGTAATGATTGTACTAATAATAAGACCTTTATTTTCAGGCTACTTTGACCCATAGATAAATACCTTACAGACTAACATATATATTATAATAATACAATGTGTGTTAGTGTATAAACTTAAAACTATGTTAGTAAAAATCAATCCACTCGGGCACTGTCTTAGAAGAATGGTAGTTACACTAGTTACGTAACAAAAAAAGGTAATTCGAAAATGGGAATTTCAAATTACCTTTGTATTTAAATACAACTCAAATTAAATTCCAAAATCTCCAAAGGATTTATAAAACCAGTCTTAAAAAAATAAAATCGCGTGTAGTACCCAGAATAATTACCAAGAACTGCTGATAGCGTCCCACTGAACAAAATGATCGCCGTCGTTTAAAAGGTACTAACACAGCCATAGCAGGAAAGACCCTTAAGATTATCAGACAAAAGAGGTGATTACAGTAATTAGCTGGCCCTAATTACTGGAACAAAGGAAGGAAAAGGTCGAGAGGAAAATCGAATGAGATCTGTAAAGGAAGGATACTTGAATATGATTAACTAGCTACTCCCCGCGACTTCAGACAATGCTGCTAATACAATTCTAAAACAATTGAAAGCAAAAATGTTAAATATGTAGTCAAAATTGACATCGTCGAATTTCCCCATGAAATATTTAAAGGTATTTATTATGCAACATATGAACATTATAAGGCAGCATATTCTTAGTACTAACGTCTCATGTCACATACTGCCGTCCTGAGGCAGTCCCGAGGTAAAAATAAGAGAACGCTTACCTACTTATTACCTACATAAAACTTTCCTCCTAAACGAACGGGTTATGTTGCAAGCGGTAAGCGGGACATTCAAATGACTGTACTGTTTTATTTTAAAACTTTATAAATACATATAACCAAATGGGCGAACTTCTTCTATAAATAGAATAGAATAAAATGAAATGAAATGTAACCGCAGTACGCGATATGTACAATTCGCCAACGCGCTTACACGTAGAGTTGCGGACACCAGCCCGTATAGTTAAAAAGACGTATCTAACAAAAAGTAAACACGGAGAAACAACATTTATTACAACACAACAACATTTATTTCTCCGTTTTTACTTTTTGTTAGATACGTCTTTTTAACTATCGGGGGCAGCACTGGTCCGTTTCCCTTAGTCGTTAGTTTATTTAATTCGCCAGTTTAGTTGAATATAGGTATAATGAAATTCATGTAACAATTATTGTTATTGTTCTCCTTTGAATGCAAAAACCCACTTTTGTTTATTCCATTCATTTCATTATTGCATATTTTTATAAAAGAACAACCTACATCTCTTTGTAAAATAACAAACCCTCACTGAACTATTTCTAACATTACTGAAAAGATTTTCTTCAAAGTAAGCATTTTTCCTCTACAAACTTTAAACGATCAAGACGCTTCTTCAAGAAGATTCTTTCGGTAAGAATGCATTGCATTACAAAATGCAGCGTCATCACCCCCGCTTGCTCCCCTCCCTTGCACAGAATGCCCACACGGCGTTCTCGCGTAGTTCTATACCCCTCTGAATTTCATGCACCAAAAATGTCGCCGGCGAAGCGAGCCGCGACTTCTCCTGTTTAAATTGTTAAACGGCGTGCACTGCGCGACTAACGCTAACTTTTGCGTTCCCCTTTACCAAAAATTTCAGATTTTTAGGATATAAAATTGTTAGCGGTTTTAACGAGATTTTAGAGCTTGTGAGAAGTCTCTTTAGTGTTATGTGCCCCTGGTATTGTGTAAGCGGGTTAGTAGCTGTAGTTATTTTCTCCCGAGGGTTTCTTATTCACCTTGTTGTCCGCGATCTAATCTGGTGTTAGCAAAACGTGTGCATAAGAATATGCAAATTGTCGCATTTAGTTACATTAAGGAACAGGCAATTTGCTTCTGCATACGTTGTTATCAATTCCCGAGTCATGTTTTTATATGGTAGCATTTTTATCATAAGGTATGAAAGTTTCCGAATGAAGATGGAGTTCCAAAATACCTACGCTCGAATAAGTGAGAATGTCGAAGGAACTTACAGAATGTCGAAGTTGAAGATTACAGTATACTGTCAACTATCTCGATCGTTTCAACAACTTCATATGTAAGTTAAGCTGGTCCTGGGTTCGATTCCCAGGTTGGGCAGTGTTATTGGGTTTTTCCATTAGGAATTTCGTAGTAAGAGCTTGGAAGTTGGCGGTGTGATACCCCCGTGCCTCGGAAAGCACGTTGAGCCGTTGGTCCTGCGCCTGCTCTCTCTCCGGGCGAGTCGGATTGCCTTCCCATCAGACTATGAGAGTCAGGGAAGAGAGAGTGCAGCTGTGTCTGCGCAGACACTTGTGCACTAAAATATTTCCCGCATCGAAGGCTAGTCTCAGTTGACATTGTCGAGTCTGGAAGACTATATATACGTTCTTGCTAAATTTCATAGCCGTTTCCAGTGCCTTTACCAATACCTTTCGTAACATGCATCGCTAGGCAATCTGGAAAATTCCACCCAGATCCACAGAAGTTTCCAATATTGTCACACTCTGACAACGTAAACCCAAAACTCACTAAACCGGGAGAAACATGTCCAAACGTGAACAATTCACACAACAAGTCCACCGGTGCACACGAATCCCATTACCATGGTGTAATCGCCATGTCCATGGTTGCACGGCTTAAACTGTAGGAACACATGTTGTCATGTTAGAATATATGTGTCATATCATAAGAGGTGAGGATTTAGAAGACTGAATGCTTTTATAACTAAGCGAAATGAAACTTTGCATGTGAAGGTAAAACCGCGTTTATAAGGACAAATCTGGTCATTTACTGGCAATTCCAACATGAAAAAGTGGGGTTTCTTAAAATAAGTAAATTGTCACTAGTAACCCTTTGTATGCTCGAACGTGGATCCACGCCAGACATAATGGCTTTTTAATTGTTTCTGTAATTACGGCACTCAACTCTTGCAAGCAAATAAAAATACTCACATGACTGCAACGTGGGCTATATTGAATACGTCCACTAAGTAATAACAGCCGCACGGGTCGATCGATCAAGTTAAGCTACGCTTGCCGCGGTTGGTCCGTGGATGGGTGACCATCTTCACATACTAAGACCCTTCCGTTCCTCTGAAAGCACGTTAAGCACGTGGTCCCGACTATCATTCGTGGATCTTTGACAGTCGTTATGGGTCGTCAGAATCCCAAAAGACTGACAACCAATCTTACCAAGGGATATCGTATTACCCAGTAACTGGGTTGTGGATATGCAGTCGCTCCATGTAAAATACTGATATTCAGCTGCAAACAGTTAGACTCGAAACCGACCCCAACATAGTTGGGAAAAGGCAGGCAGATGATGATGATTCAAAAGCAAACATAACCTCGGCTGAGAGTTTTCCTATGTCGAAGAAGCATGGGATCGTGGAGGGGGTGGAGGGGGGGATCAGGGGATCAGACCGAAATAACTCGTTTTTTCTAAACTCGAGTAAAATCTTGTCTTAATAATTTATTTTCTACAAAAATACAGGCTAAGATCCTGCAAACATTTCCAAAAATACGACGCCAACCAAACCATAAAATGCACACTGATCTTAAATCCAACTATAACCTTACCCATCTTCGCTCCCACAACTGTAACCACGCATACCACACCCTAATACCCCACACATCATACCACCTAAGACCAGAAATCCCGATCAGGACTCACAGCTCTAATAAACGTGGTAATAAATCACTTAACCGCGTAATGCGCGTTCAGATGTAATTACTGAACGCACAAGTAAGCCTGCAGTGTCTAATGCACCACTGTATACTGGAGATTACTGAGCTCTAGATGGTGTGTGAGCTGTAAATGGGAATGATTTGTGCCTCTACAGGGTGGTCGACGCACAAACGGTTATGAAAAAAAAAAAATGGTTGCCTGTAAAGTCGGTTTTACGGGCGAAGATTTTACGTGACAACGACCGATCATCCGATCATAGTTGAGTGGGAGAGAGACGCAAGGCATTCGGCGGGCCTCTCTCTCGTTCGGTGACTCATCGTAACGTTACCGAGCGTTACACTTTTTCATAAGTGACTCCCAGTCGCAACCTAATTTAAGACGTTGTCACGTCAAAATATTTTTATAGAAAACACCCAAAATGTAATGAAAATCATTTTTTTTTAATAACTGGAGAAAATTTTTACTGTATGTCAAACTCAAAACTCAAAGCATTTATTTCAATTAAACCATTATCAGGCACTTTTGAATTGTCAAGAAGTCGGTCAGTCAGAAAATATGAAGCTAGTTGCCCATTCCAAAGCGTAGGTACCTATGGAGAAGAACGGGCAAGAAACTCCATGGGCACTCGTTTTTAAATGATATTTTACAAACATATTAATTACATCATTACTTTTGAATTTATAATTATATAATGTGAGAACGATGTAACAAATAAAAAAGACGTACGCGTTAAAAGCGTGTGTGTGTCTAATGTTCTTTAGAGGAGATTACGAGACGAGGAACTGCACTCTTTTTGTTGTATGAGCATAAAATACTAACTCTAAACTTCTCATGCCTTATGAAAGCATCAGGATCTATATACCATTGTTGAAAAAAAGGTTAAGAAATCGTGGCCGACTCTTTGTAGAAACAAGGAAGGCAATTGTGAATTTGTTGCATTGTCATTAATCATTTTCGTTTCATCTTTGGTCTTTCTTTCGAATCAATCAATCAAATCAGCCAACTTTCCACTTGGTTTGTTTGAAGATGTAGACAGTCCATTAGAACCCATAAACAAATTATTTACCAAAATAATATTTATTAAGAGCTTCGAACTTGCTTCGTGTTTCATCAAATAATCTTTTCCCACTGATACCGATGCGGTCGATGCGGACGAATTTTTGATGCCCAATGAGCTACTCCCTTTTTTTTTGTACTATATTTAATAGATATATTTTAGTGTTTGATTGTACTTATCTAAATCGTCTCTTTCTATTCGTCCCGTTCTTTTCGTCATATTTTTTAATATATATATATATATTTTTTTTAATTTGGATACTTGTCTCGATCATTCGAACTCTCCAAACGCAGCGAAAACGGTCGCAAACAACTTTAGAATTTTCTTTGACTTGACGTCAAAGAAAATTCTAAAGTCAATAAACCACTCGTCGGCGCGATTAAAATAATTAAGGGAGCTATTACGATACAATATGGTCCTTACACGAATGTAGTTATACAAGCGTTGATGTAACTTATCCGTGCAATAACTCACCGGACGGCGCCGGACAGCGGCCGGACAGCGGCCGGACGGCGGCTTACACAGGCTTAGCGTCCGACGCCGGGACCCACCGGGATCCACCGTAATTATGTTAGTAATCTACCTTTATGACTTGTTTACTTTGCTATCAAAACAGATATTAATAAACTGTACTTTTAAAATTGGGTGCAAGATAAAGTAGCCTTTCTGTGTTTTGGTAAATTAAATGCCGGACGGTGAGGACTGACACAAAAGTAATGTCGCGTTATTCACTTGTTCGCGTTCGTATCCTTTGTGACTTACAAACATTTGTAGCGGTATCTACAACTCCACACGCGAACATCGCGTCATACTGACGTCACGCAAAATCCTGCATCTCACAAGCAGAGTTTACCGCGCAACTAGCATAGATACAACGGCCCGACATGAATCATCGGGCAGTTGCCCGCCAGACACAATACCCGTCTGGTCGGAGGAGAAGGGAGGACCCTTTTCTATAGAGTATGAGTGAACTTTACACCCAGTTCCTCATACCTCTATACATTTAACAATGACATGAATAACACCCACATAATTAATTAATTGACCTACCTCATTGGTCTACTGGCCACAAGTGCTACTGCTGAGCATGAGGTCCCGGGTTCGATTCCCAAGTCGGGCAAAGTGTTATTGGGTTTCTCTATCAAGAATTTCTCAGTAGCAGCCCGGAGTCTGGATTTGTGCCCGGTTGAAGGCAATAGGCTCGCCCCCTATTACATGGGACTTAAACATAACTGGGGACTGGTGTGCTATGAATACACTTCTGCCTAACAATTCGAGGATTACAGGCGTAATGCTATGTTATGAAACGAATTATGTGGAACAGAAATGGCACAAGCAAAATTTCACACGCAAAAGCCGTTCGCTTAAACTGGAAGATGAAAAACCATCCTAGTTTAGGCTCCATCAGCATCGTACAAGCATGCTCGTATTTTTTTTATCATCATCATCTGCCTAGCCCTTTTCCAACTCTCTTGGGGTCTCGGCTTCCATTTGAACCGGTTGCAGCTGAATAGGTACCAGTATTTTACATGAAGCGACTGCCTATCTGATCTCCACAACCCAGAGTTACTGGGAATACGATACCCTGGATATCAAGGTTTTATGTTTTCATAAAATTCAAAATCTGCCTTTTCCCTAGTATGTTGGGGTATTTATAAAATGCTAAATTAATAAAATAAAAGATTTATTACGTTCAATACGTTGATTACAATCTAGTGTAGTAATTAATCAGTGGAAGCCGGTGGACGGTAGTTCAATATGTCGACTTCGGTGAACATGCATCATGCAATGTCACTAAACTCACCAAAATCCAGTGTAATTATTAAATATAATCCCGCTGTTATTATCTGACGCTTTATGGTTATTATTTTCATTCATAAAATACTTATTTTCGTCATATTTTGTTTATATAACAGTAGCTGCGCCCCGCGGTTTCACCTGATCCTGTGGTAATATCGGGATACAAAGTAGCCTATGTGTTAAACCAGGGTGTTAGATACTTCCATACCAAATTTTATCAAACTTGGTCCAGCCGTTTGTGCGTGAAGAAGTAACAAACATACAAACACACAAACTTTCGCCTCTATAATATTAGTGTGATTGAGCTGGACTCCTTTAACAAAGATTGATCCTTGTCAGCTCTGGACAGACAGAGGTGCAAGAAGTGTAGGGAGGCCTAGCATAATCAGCCTATAATGTTCCCAGATGCCTCCCCTCGGTGAAAGGGAGTGGGTTGTAATCTACCACGCGGGCCCAGTGCGGGTTGGTAGATGTCACATTATATCTTCGATTTTTTGGTTCTAGGACATGCCGATTTCCTCACGATGTTTTCTATAGCAGTAGGGATGAAATAATTTACGCAAAGTAAAGCGCCTGTCTGGCTTCGAATCTACGACCTACAACTCGTAGATCGCGGCTGCTAGCACTGGGCTACCACTTATCGCCTAGCAGTAGGTCAACAATGGCTAGTAAACAAGTGCTAGTCGGACCTGCGCACCGAGAGTTCCGTACAAATTTGTATATGTAAATAGTTTATCACGAGATTTTTTTTTATGTAACTAAAAATTTACGGTTTTCAGATTTTTTCCTTTACTTGTGTTACATGACCTTGCTTCTTGCCAAATTTCGTGATTCTAGGTCAGCGGGAAGTACCCTATAAATTTTGATTCCCTTGAGAGTGTCGAAATATACGTTTTTTGCGGCATAAACGGCTGTATCTTTTTTTTACGTTAACTTATAAGTTTGATTTTTTCACAGCTTCAAGGGAACCTCGATACCCGTTTTTTCCTTTTGAGGTACGGAACCCTAAAAAGGGTTCTAGTTAAGGTGAGACTTACATCACGTCCCTAACTGGCGGAATAAGGAACATCTCTCCTAGCCTTTCAAGATTTCTCGGATCTCCATCATATGAATAGATTTGAATAAATGAAGGGTTGAAAGTATTGGATTTGTTTGGAAACTACTTTCATCAAAATTAATTTCAAACTTATCCACGAGTTTGGATCAAACTATTCGATATTAATATTCCACAAAAGTTTTAAACCCCAATCAATCAGAATATGGAAAATATTATCGAGTTTTAATTTAATTAATGTAGAATTTCGGGGATTTACCCTCGTGAAAGAGGCTGTTTCCAAAACTCCAACCATGTGATTTAGAAATTGTTTTCTCGATAAATCGATGAATCAAAGCAAATTAGATAATAGGGATGATGTTTTTTTTATTTTGTTTTCAAATAAGTATTTGTTTGCAAATAGTGCAAAAAATAATATTAAAAGTGTAAAACTTATTTTTTTTTTCAATTCAATCTTTATTGAATCCATAATGTACACATAAAGGTGGTAATTATTCTTACGTTTTTTGTAATTTTCAAGTCAGTGTCAGGTTGTATCTTGATTAAAATATGATTATCATCATCCATATAATGACATAAAAAATTTTGATAACAGTTTTATTGCTTAATTTTTCCTACAGAAAAACCCGATTAATGTCGGTGCTTAATTAATTGAGTAATAGCTAAAGTAATAACAAAAATTGATTAACTGGCGTCCCTCCATTGCGGACTAAGCGCTCTCAATTAGTGAACGGAGTCCTGGTCATTAAAATTTTCATTCAAAACAATTTCAGTATTTCCGTGTTGAGTGTATATCCCCTGCGATGGTGGCGCCATGAATTCGATGGTGGGCGGGAAAGTCTTGTATGTACAGACGCCAGCACATCAAGTTACTACAATCTGTCAGATTTCTTTAATAGATTTTCGACTTTATTGCTAAAGCATAAAGTTCAAGGTTGATTGGGAAAATCTGACAGTTTCGGGTAGGTTGACCTGCTGGCGTCTGTACCTAATGGCCGATTTCATCTCTCGTGGAATGTTATCATAATCTTTTCGTATTCATCGAGGATTCATAATCTGAAGTCTTGTCAAGTCTATTGTATGTACAAAATCGGACAAAAAACTCGTGGTAATTAATAATTTGCTTCTGATACAATTCTGCGCTAGGTTTTCTGAATCACGAAAAAATTAAGACCTAAAGGACTTTTAATGATCATCTCATGTCATTTTGTTTAAGTAGGTTTTTATTGTTTTATTATTCATTTAAATAGATTATATATTTTGTTAATATGAGAACGTTGTAGGCCTTGTAGACTGTACATTTGTCACGGATATCGACATTTGTTGATCATTTTCCATTTTGTTAACTACCTGGTACTTGTTGACAGGACCACACTGTCCTTCCATACCTGTTAACACTATAATTTGAAAACATTGTAAAAGCCAATTATTTCTAAAAGATAACTGTTTGTCTCTGCATCACCCAAAGGTTGACTGGTAGAAAATGCCTATGGCATTAAGTCCGCCTCTGTACAGTCACGAGCAAAAGTATGTATACACTTCGCTTTATTCAAAGGCGATTTTTTCCTTTTATTTTTGAATGAAATTTTATATTAGTAGGAACATAGTATTTTCGAACCCATAGGTATATGTAAACTGTCGTATTTTAACGTTGCATTCGTTAATTCGTGAAAAAATCGCAATTTAAAGTTGCCAAGTGTTGACATATTGGTGCTCGTGACTGTACATTTATGTGCTTGAAGTATTAAATAAATAACTGTGGAGTTTCTTGCCGGCTCTTCTCCATAGGAAACGAGCAATTGGAACCGTGCTTCATTCTAGCTTCAGACGTTTTAGAAGTGCCCATGCAGGTTTATGAAAAATAAAATATTTTGTTTTTAAATAAAATTATTGTAAATCTTGCCAACTCTTGTACTATTCCGAGTAATCCTCTATTATACATGAAAGTAGGCCTTCCTACAGCTCTCTAATCTCGGTGCTCCACCTTAAGTCCTTTTAATTATCTGTGGAGCGGCCGAGAACAAAAACATAGGGGCAAAGAGAGCACTAAATTATCTTTCATACAAAAGATAATGTTAATAAACAAAGTCTATAGCAGTGTACATAATCTCAGATAATTTACATTCCATCGCCATTTAAGAGCGTTTACGCCGTACGGCATTTCATACAAACTTTCAAGCCTTTGTTTTTCTAAATGACTGAACCGATTTTAATGCAACTTCATACGCTTAAGCAGGATATTCACTATCTGCGTCATCCCACAAGTGATACCATCACTACGTAGATACTACGTTACTGTTGATAATTAAGGTTGATATTGAAAATACCAACCCGCACTACGACCGCGTGGTGGATTAAGGCCCACTCCATCTCACAGAGAACGTCCCAGCAGTGGGAACATTATAGGTTGATTATACAATTATTATGCTTGAAAATACCTAGGGGATCGTTTACAAAAGTTGTCGATTTCGCAAGTTTGTTGTAAAGTTGAAAAGTACTAAAATTTATGACAAGATATAAAAGAACTTGTTTTTTGATATGATATCAAATTATTTGGTTTAAGGCGAACTATTTTGCCAAACTCTCCGATTTTGATCATCGCTCGAATACTAAAAGCCACAAAAGCAACTAGCGACATCATTAGAACCCCCATATTCTCTAAGCCTCTCGCCTCAGCCCCCTAATCTGCGTGCTACCTTAAGTCCGCGTAATTACCTGAGATCCGGGGCGAAAGAAAACACCCTGGTTCGAATGATGGAAGGTACTGAAACACCCTAAGTGCCAGATTTTAGTAAATTATTCACGGCTTTATAGATACTTTTGTCTTTAGTTAGGGGTGAAGTGGTAATGAATAGAGATTTAATCGTGTTTAATGAGAGGAATGTTGTACTTTTAACCTCAAAATTACATAAGAAAGTCCCTCAAAACACCCGCTCTTCGCCACCTCCTAGTGTTTTAGCTGGGAAGTGGCGCCATCAAACGCCACATGCCATGTGTCAAATGTTTGGTGTCTTGATTTTTAGGAGATGGCACAGGGAAGGCACAATTTAATTATAGTTTTATTTAGTTTACAATAGTATTGCGTCTATAGCAGTAATTAATAAAAGTTATAAAACAAATCATAAACACAAAAATCCACCATAACCAAAACACTAAACCAACCAAATCCCTTCTGCCTAACCCCTCGGGGTATATGGGCGTGATGTGTGTTATAAGACAAGTATACAGGAAACAACAAATGTATATACCAGAATAACTTGTAGTGTAACTTTCGTTAGTCACATAACCACGTGAATAATATTAAACTGTGTAATGTATTGTTGGCATACTAGCGCTAATGTGTGTTCCACCTCATGAATAGTATTTCCGTTTGAGTCCAAAACTTGCAGTAGCGCCATGAGTAAAACCGTCCACAGTCCTAAAACTAACTTATGCCTACTACTTAATTATTTTATCTGACTTTGTGAATGAATAACTATATTAATGCATGACGAATGATGGACGTTGGCTTAGGACGAACAATGATTTTAATGTTAAGTAAATATGGGACCAGCATTAAGTATTGTACACCTTATAGGTATGTTTGTATTGTATATAGGTATATATATATATATTAGTATTGTACCCTCTCACAGAGAGGAGGCCTGTGTCCCAGCAGTGGGAACATTATAGGCTGATTATGATGATGATGATAGGTATGTTACAGCGATCCTTTATAATAATCATGAGAACTGATGTTTCACCTGTGACAAACAATAAATGATTTTGAACTTTGTAGATAATCACACTAATATTATAAAGGCGAAAGTTTGTGAGGGGGTGTGTGTGTGTGTTTATATGTTTGTTACTTCTTCACGCTCAAACGGCTGGACCAATTTTGATAAAATTTGGTATGGAGATATCTGGAACCCTGGATTAACATATAGGCTACTTTTTATCCCGATATTCCCACGGGATCGAAACATATGCGGGTGAAACCGCGGTGTATTCTACACACCGCGGTTTCACCCGCATATGTTTATGTATAAGTTCCTTGGTTAGAACGGAAACTTCAGGGAAAAGCGGTCTAAGTAGAAAAGAACTTAGAACTGCTCATCAATATATCAGGAGTCTATTTAATGTTGCAGTTTTGCCTCAAGCTTAATGCAATATCTTTTCTTGTCACAGACGGAGATATGCTCGAGTGCGCTGACCGACGTCATCCACGCTGTTATCAACGGGACTGACGGCTGCCTCTTCTGCTTCGGACACGCAGGACTTGGTAAGATATACCCAAGCTACATTAACCTTAACAAGAAGAATTATTATGATTAACTGTTTGTCTTTTGGTCGACCAATTAAAACAGCGTAAACTACAATATTATTGTGCTTCATCGGGGTAATTGCGTAACATACTTAATAGCAATGTCCTTTCATTTTGACAGTTCAACAACATTCGTTGCGTTATTTCCTTCAAAATATTTCGGACTGTGAAAGTGAGTAACGCAAGAAGGATGTTGATTGGCGAATCAGTTCCTAACTTGATTAGAGTCACCGGAATCAAGGATATAAAAGGTCTTGTTTTGTTTCTAGAAATGAACACGCTAACCTTTCTTAGGTTCTGTAAGTGACTACGTAATAGGAAAATTAGTATTGTAGGTACTTATTCTATGGTTAAGCAGTCAGATTGTGTGTTTGATAGTGGACATTCTTGTTTATACTCTAGCTTCTGCTTGCGACTTCGTCCGCGTGAAATTTCACCCCTAAGAGGTGCCCCCTCTTAGGGGTGGAATTTCGAAAAACCCTTTCTTATTGGATACCTACTCTTCACAAAGAACACCTAATCCAAATTTCATGTCTCTAGGATCAGCTGTTTAGGCTGTGCGTTGATATTTCAGTCAGTCAGGACTTTGAATTTTATATATACTTACCTAAAGAACTCCAATAAACAGTCAATTAATGAACTCTATAAGCACATAAGTCTAGAATAACTTACTCGTAGATGTGCATCATACATTGTATCTCTTTGAGATAATAATCAAGTTCTCACGTTGAATCCAGAAGCGTTGATTAAAAAGTGCGAAACTGTACCGCATAGGGTTGGCAGGCTTCCATATTAAAATATTATGGTCATAATAGAGAAAACTACTGAAGAAGTATATAATGGAGGATAGATGTAGGATATAAGTTACAGCAAATACATTTTTATGTCCTTTGGATAAAACTAGAATATTATTCTTATTAAAAACCTGTTTTGAAGGAAATAAGAAATAATAACTTTATTTCGGACCGGCCATTACAGACATCCAACCATGTTTGTGTTAGCACATAATTAACTATCTACTTATTAAATAGGTTAGAAAACCACAAAAAAAAAAACAAATTGACACGTGAACTGCGATAACTGCGATCCAGTCAGTATGAAATGGATGGTCCTGCGGTACGGTACAAAACATAATTCTAGCATTAATGTGTTAAAAAACATCCTCAAATTGAAGAAAAAAAAGTTTTAAAAAAGACGGAAACTTCAACTGTAGCACTTTCATGCTACGTTTGCAATGCAGAACCACAACTCATTCGAAAGGTGGGTAGCCCTAATTATGCACTATAAAGTATGAAACTTCTCACTCGGCTCGGGCGGTGGGATTTGCATCTAAATGGCAAAGAGTCGGGAGAGCTCTTAATTGAAAGTTTGATAAATACGACCTGTCTCCGTCTCGCTCGCACGCTCGTGATGGCAAAACTTTGATATTAAAACTGGGATTTCAAGTTAACACTATGAATGTTAGGTTGAAGGTAGTTTGAAGTCCGGTTTAAATAAATTATTGATAGCATCCATCTTTGTTCTAAGGAAATAATTTTTCTTTTCATTTCCCATACCTTTGAGAGCGTCAATGTTCCAAAGATTTTTCTTTTTTGATTCGAAGACGCTTGCAGTGGTTTTCGTTTTAGTTTTTCGATTCACTGTCATCATCTGCCTGGCCTTTTCCCAACTATAATCGGCTTCCAGACAAACCGATTAATTCTCCGTAAAGGCATAGAAAAAACAAATTACTCTGTTAAAGGTAAAATAAATTAGGTAACTTAATCAGTGGTCTTGATGAAGAAGGTAAACAAACGCAGAGAATGAAAACCTCGATTAATTATAACGTAATCATTAATCTCAATGTTCTGAAACAATAGAACACGACATTATAACTTGAAAACAAGACAAAAGCCAACAACGCTAACAGTATTACCAACCTATTAATAAGTTCCAGACACGAAATCAATTTAGCAAGTTGCGCGGGATTATCCGAACGATGCGATCAAGATAATACCACAAACAAACAATCGCGAAATGGGCTTATACTTTCATTAACACAAAACAACGAACGACTAAAAAGGAAAGAGGTAATTTACCCCAAACTCCCCCTCATAGATTAAGGTTTCAGATGCAAATTGAATGCCTCGCGAGATGAAAGTTTTGGGGAAACGCGGCGATGTTGGCACTAAACCCAAGCTTACTCCCACATCCCGGTTATTCGGGATCGTAGATCCAACTGAGTGAATAATTTGAACCTCGTTTTAATTATTGAAGGATTTTGGAAGCCACGTGGAGCTAAGTGAACTTACCTGGCATTAAAAGCGAATTCTTGTGTTCATTATGCTGCTGTCGTGAATTTATTCCGCGGTTTTTGGTGTTTGAGTTGAGCTGCTCGTGCTAACTTATCATTTATTTATGTATGTGGTTTTATTCAAACGTAAATTTTAGCAGTAAGCTTGAGTTAATACGAAATAGGGTTTATTTAGCGATCTTTAAATATTTTGCTTGCAACAAGTTTGTTTACTGGAGTCAAAGTTTATGTGATCGGCATTTGGAGTTTCAAATTACTATTGAGGTGGTCCTCAGTAGTAATTTATCCTAACCTACCCTATAATTTTTCAGGACAAATTGTTCTAAATTACCCTGATTATACTCAATAAAAGTTAATTAAATATATGCCCAAAGTCACTCCTTTTCTCTATTTTCAATTTTTTTATTCTATTTTTATGTTAATGAACTTTATTTCAAATCTCCATTTCTTCATCAGGTAAATCCTACACTATGTTGGGGCGGCCGGACTCTCCAGCAGCACTGGGCGCGATACCCTGCGCCATCACGTGGCTGTTCCGGGGTATAGCGGAGCAGAGACACAAGTGTGGCACCCGCTTCTCCGTCAGGGTGTCAGCAGTGGAGCTCTGCACGAATACCAACCAGATCCGGGACCTGTTGGCGCCTTATCAAAATGGTGAGATATGACTTTATTGACTTGCAAGTATGATGTTAAATAGAAGGTATAAAAAGGCCCGGGAAGTATGTACAAGTGACTCTCGGCTTTGTTAAGCATCTTTTTACATCCGTTATGTGTTGGTGTTCAATAACTATTCCCGTGAAAAATAAATAATAAATGCCCCATTAATAGATAATAATCAGATCGATAACGACGGCAAACAATTATCGCACGCTATGCCTGCACAACTTTGTATGTAGGTATCAAACTGTACATGTAAACATGACAATGTATAAAAGAAAACTGTAGTTATCCTGAACTATGAAAATCGGAATGACGTGATTGCTTGCGCATAGTCACCTACCTACATAATAATAAACGTAGAAAGAAAGAAAATATGTTTATTTGAAGCATGTCATATGTACACATAATGACACAATATAATGGTGTGTATGGCTGGCTTAATAGAGGCTTGCATCCCGTAGTGGATTACAATGACTGACTCGATAGAACTTTGACTCACAACACTATCTCATATCATTTTCTCTCCACTCAGACACGGAGCAATCTCCAGGCGTTTACCTCCGAGACGACCCTCTCTTCGGAACCCACCTGCAGAACCAATCAGAACTCCGAGTGCACAGCGCTGAGAAGGCAGCCTTCTACCTGGATGCTGCACTGGCTACCAGAGGGGCCAGAGAGGAGGGGAGAGACAGCCATCTTTTGTATACGCTACATGTGTACCAGTACAGTGTTGGAGGGAAAGGAGCAGGTAAGAAAAATTATGGCTCTGTCTTAAACTCAAGTATATTTAAGTTACAATACAACTAGTTTTTATTATTATTTATTTATTTCTAAAACATTTAGCAGATTTTATCCACACAACGAAAATCTCTCAGGGTTTAATTGTGTGCAGGTACATGCAAACCAAACCGTATCTTATCTGTCTGGGTGTCGACGCCGTATTATCCTTACGTCATTTACATATATACTTATAAGTATTTTCATTTAAACATCTTCATATAAAACAAAGGGGCCGCTCGTAAGAATTAGCACTTCTAAGAAACAGTCAAGGATTTATTAAAAGAAAATTAATTACGACGAATCTAGACACAAAGCACATTTATTTCAGGAATGTTCATTGAAGATTGTTTTATATTAAAGAGAAGCTTTAAATGAAAGTTTCACTATCCGGCTCCATACTAAACGGGTCACAAAA
The DNA here is from genome assembly GCA_963082905.1 of Oligia fasciuncula. Taxonomy (NCBI): domain Eukaryota; kingdom Metazoa; phylum Arthropoda; class Insecta; order Lepidoptera; family Noctuidae; genus Oligia; species Oligia fasciuncula. Next base: position 3,737,362 of record OY720395.1, on the reverse strand, counting down.
CAACAAAGTTCCTGAATTAAAAACATTTCTCTCTTTGTTCACAGTTGCCGGAGGACGCAGCCGCCTGCATTTAATCGACCTAGGAAACTCAGAGAGAGGGAAAACAAACGGCGGAATACCCCTATCTGGTTTAGGAAATATATTACTTGCAATATTCAACGGACAAAGGCATCTACCGTATAGAGACCATAATCTTACACATGTTTTAAAAGAGTGTCTCGGTTCTCTAACATGTCACACAGCTATGATTGTCCATGTTTCACCAAATGCCCAAAATTATTCAGATACATTAACAACATTACAGTTGGCCTCTCGAATACATAGGCTTCGGAGAAGGAAGGTCAAATATTCGTCGAATAATAATGCAGGATCTGGCGGGAGCTCTGGTGAAGACGCTTCAAAGCCGAGTAGTAGTGAGCCGGACCCATCAAGTAGTGATCTCTCAGCTGACACGGTCATATACGTGGGTCCTATGGACGACGCTACTGACGGTGAACATCCACCAGTTTACATACCTCATATAAATTCAGGTGACAACCGTTGTGTACTTAGTAAAGCGTTACGAGGTTCAGCAGCAGAACAAAAACATAAGTCATCGCTATCTAGAGTTGTTGAAGAAAAAAGTCCAGTTCACAGATTATATGGGTCGCCCAAATCATCACCGTTAAAAACTTTACAGCCCAGTCATACCCCAAAAGCGTCTCCAGTGCATTCAGTTACATCCAAATCGACACCACTTAAAAAAGCGGGTCCAAAACATCCAGATGAAGGGAAAAGCACCAGTGACGAACAATGGATCGATGGACCTAGAATATCTAAATCAAAATTAGTTGAAGCAAGGCATATTATCAAGGAAACGCAAGGCAAGAAACGGGAAACTTGGATCGACGGTCCAATGCAAGAACCAAAAGTACCAATACAATTTGAATCTGTGCCAATGCAACCTACCAATAATGCTTTACCACTCCAACTTGGTATTCTTGGTGCCCTTGGTAGCGAGAACCTGGGATATGGGTATATGGACAATCACAAGAAAAATATGATAAGGAAATGGGTCGAAAATCAAACATCACAAATTCATAAATCCAGACATAGCTCACCAAGTCACAAGGCGCAGGTTGTACACAAAGAACCTGGAGTTAGAGTTCCAGACGAACCTGAAAATGCTCACAAAATGGAGCCAGTGACGAAAGACTCAGTAAGACGAATACATGTAGAAGAATCAGTAATAAGGACCGGATTAAAAGCTGGTTCCAAGGGAATGGCAATAGAAGAAGAAAATGTAGGCCCAGGTGATCAGAATACAATGGGTAAAAAATGTTCTAAACCAAGCAAACACGATATAGATGACGATGACGACAGTGAAGAATTAGCTGAAATACCTCCCGCATTGCCCATAATGCAACCCAGCAGTCTTAGTAGTAGAGAAGTTTCAATGGAAAGCTTAGATAGTAAATATAAAGAGCGGTTTAGAATGGAAGATGAGTTAGCTTCAAATCATAGTAGGGACATTGATCCTCATGGTATGAGTAGAGGTCTTAATGACGATGAAGATGAAATTTTAGAAATAATCGAAGTAGAAGAACCTCTAGAACCTGTTCCAATGATGGACTCTTGTCTACAAGTAACCGAAGAGGATATTGCGTTCTGTATGGGTTACTCTGAAAATCCTTTACCAGAAGTAGATCAAGAAGATTTAGACGATCATCCACTCAGGATTCTTAGTCAAGAAAATTTAACAGTAGCATCGACTTTTACAGATACTCTCTCCTTGTATAGTGAAGTCGAACGCCAAATTAGAAATGAAGCTTATCTAAGGCAAACAATAGGATTTTATGCGGACAAATACAGTGGTGATCGTGGACTTGACTTAAATCCACATGAAAGCTTACCTTCATCACGGTCAAGAATTGATGACATCATGAGTCTAACTGAACTGTACGGCTCTCGACGTAATATGTTAGACAACATTGATGATTACAACAATATGCCGATTACGAGGATAGCTCCACAATTTCAGTCCCTATCTCTGTCGAATGTTCGTGATACAGAAGAATTTGGAGGGGACGGCTCTGTTTATAGTGAACCTGCTTACAGGCCAAGTGACAAAATATGTAATAGTTGCAAGCGAACCATGTCTAGGCCCGGAAGTGCAGTTGGAGAGTGTGATGCATATCAAGATTTGGAAGCTCATAACGATTGCTACGGCCCCTTTGAAAGATACCGAGGAAATGATATTACAGATGCACGTATAGCATCTCTGAGGCATCCTGATGGGGCATCAGATCCTAATCTAAGAGAAGAAAGACGTATACCAGGTAGCGGAGCTCCTTCATTTAAAGAACTAAAGTCAAACTTACACCTGGAAGTTACGCCTCCGGTGGTAACAACTGAACCACGAACGGAAAAAAGTGACAAAGGCATAGCGAGGGTAGTTGCTAGTTCTAAACCTGACGGCTATGACAGCGGTCATGAGTCTACCCCGCGGACAGGTAAACACAGTCCCGCGACTACCTCAAGACGTGCTGAATCAGGCTATGACTCAGTGCCGAGAGATTCAGATGCATCGTCACTAGATTCGTACCCAACGCGGCGCGCAGCTGTCGCTCGAGCGCACGCGAAAAAGCACACCACAGCAAAATACAAACAGCATAGCGACCGTTCCTTCTGTTCATGGCTACGAAACCCCTTCACTTGCAAATACGCTGATACAGATCCAGAAATCAGTGATTTTTAGAGCAAACAACAAAATGTATTAAATTGTAAAATTCTAAATAGATATCGTTAAGCTACGTTACCGAATTTAATCTGGAGACTGCTTTTGTACTCTAGTACTCGTATTTATAAAATAAATGCTTCGACACTGTCAGGTTACCACTGTATTTTTCTAGACTTACGAAAGCTTCTAGCTCTGCGCTCTAAATATGATAATTTAGATAATATATAACACTATTGTAAATACAGATGTTATGAGGATTGCTATGACTTGTAAGCGTTTATCTTCTGATCATTTTTGTACTTTTATACTGTCATAATGAGAAAACTTCTATTCCCAATGTATTGTAAAATAATTTTCAAAGGTTGGAGTAGCTGTTGTACTGAACCCACTTGTAAATTGTTCAAAGCAAGATGTCTTCCTCTGTCTTCCCCTGTCTGTGACAATTTCATATCGAGGAAATTATTTTCTATATCTGCACTGGCACTGACCTCATTGTCGTAATGTTATCTCTCGCGTTTATTCCAATCACTTCTGGAAAACCAATTTCCTATTTCTCCATTTTGTATTTTAAATCCAAATAAAGTTTGTTGGGCTGTTATAACTTTTATAGAACTAGCAATATTTAATAAAACTAGTATAAAACAATTTTGTACGATAAATTAAACCAGAGTGATTGGAATAGCTTGCGTATAATTTATATCAATGTAACTAAAAATCTCGTTTCTAGGATTTAAGACTGTTGTCATTTCATTGGCCATGTTTTATATAGCTTTAACATTTTGATATATTGTAATAATGTAACGAGAGGTTGACGGATCCGTGTGTATGAGATGAGACTCACCGCACTCGTCGGCTTTATCGAATGTTGGTGAAACTAAGTTAACGCTTTATGTCAATGTTTTGTTATTGTACTATTAATATTACAAATATATATCCTAAATTCTACTATGCGTTCGTATTAGTTTACAATAAATTGTTCGATTTCGATTAATATTGGTTTTATTTTATAGAAACACTAAACCGCAACAGATACAATAGTGTCGTTGACTTTGTTTAGAAAGTCTTCGAAAAACTTGGCCGTGATTCTTTTGAAAGGCTAGTAGAGTCATTAAGATTTGCTTAAGCTGCTAGGTAACTTTAAACGCTAAATGATGAGACTAAACTCAGAGTCGACATCGTAGATCAAGACCGTCCTTTTAATCAAAATAAGTACACCCGATTTGAAGATTATTCGCTCCCTTAATCGCTTATGCTGTCGTAAGGAGATCATCCAAATAGAAGCCACTATGCCCGAGCACTTAAAACAAAAAAACCATGAATAAATAATGCGATACCGAGTACTCCCGCGCCCTAGGGATGGGAATTTCAAAATCTTTTGGGGATACAACTTTTTTCCCTCCTAGAAAGTGGAGCAACTTTCCCCTGTTAAGATGCAGCGCTATTATCTTTCATTTCGCCAGTAATTTAACATTCTCGGTGAGCCCCGCGAAAATCAAGCTATCAAATAAGACGTCGCCTACCCTTCGTGGGGTGACAACTTTTTTCTTGAAAATCTCCCAATAATTTGTTAAAGTGGCAGCTGGTTAGCCCATAACGCTTATCGGGTTCTAAAAAGATTTTAGCGTTTTTACATTGCATGGGGAAAGTTATATTTTCATCGGTAAAGGCAATAAATTCTACTTTTTTATCGTAGATTTTGCGAATTCATTCGAAATTGCCAGGAGTGGAAGCCATACTTTTTAACGCCAGGAAGTGTGATCGACTAGAATTGGGGAAGATGAAACTATTGAGTTGGAAGCGAACAAAGAGGGTGACAGCCACTCTAAAGTAAATTGCATTTTGTTCACAATGTAATCTTGGAAAATCCGAGACATTGGCATAGTATAATATCAGGAGAGTTAATTCAAACATTTCCTCATGATAGTCAATACGATGACAGGTATAATAAACCTGATACTCTATGATGGAGATGACTTCACACGACTAATCCTGAAAACATAATAGTAGTCACTGATATTTTAGTCTTAAGGATTATCAAAAGCCCAGTCTCAACTGATTTTTCTTAATATTTTGAGATGGTAGATGCATACCAATACCACCTGTGCCAATACTAAAGGCAGTCGTTTGGAAGCTCTACAGATGAACTCAGCGTCAAATGTTATATCTTCAATCTGATTCAGACTTTAAGGAGCACTAGATCCTGTATTCTAGAGCTCTTAACCAAAGCACCAGTGTGTCTTACGACCTTCTGGCACTTATCTCGATGCTAATAAAGCTTTGCTCTTTGCCTGAATGAAATCTTTCCTAATGTAGAAGGTATTAGCTTATACATATGGCTATATAGTTCACCCTCCTTTTCCCGCCAACATCCTTAACTAAACGAACAGCCGATTATTTAATAACGCGCACGCTGTCACATAATACGACACCAATAAGTACAAAATGCGGATAAAAATAATAGCCTCGACCGAAGAAGGCACACGCGTCGACCGGGCGAGTCGAATCGCACGTGACGAGAACACGAATCGCGTAAACATGGGTACGTTAGTCCACACAATTATACACACTACACAACAAGAAATAGAGCCTATTATTCTGTAAGGATATTTCTTATATGGCCTCTGAAACATTGGAACTTGATACATACTGAAATAATAACAAAACGGATATGTATCAGGGGTAGGTATAATGGTGTATCAATCCTGACTCATAGGAGGAAACACCGAAGGTATCACATTTGTCATGGAACGTCTGTTGTGTACAGACTTGTGTCCAGCATACAAAGTAGAGACGTAACTGCTTAGGCTCAGTAGGGAGAAAGCGAAAAAGTTGCTTGAAAATATTTTTGCAAAATAATTTGAAAATATAGAAGCTCAAAAATAAATAACAATTATTATCTACCTACTAAGCATGCAACTATAGGTACTCTGATTTTTAATTTGATTCAACCTTTTTGTCAACATGACATTATTTAAAATAGTATAGCTGCCGAATTTTCAGCTTATCTGCGATTCAGCTGAAAATTCACGCTGTATTTGAAAACTTTCCGAAGAAGTTGAGAAAAAGCTACTTGCGAAATAAGCTATTTTCAGGCTGAACATTTTGTTGAATTTTTCATAGAGTTTATTCAGGTTACATACAAGATTGTGCCATTAGGCACACAGCCAGTTTGTATGTATTCGAATTTCTAGTTTCTGGTGAAGCAATTGCCGTCGACCTCCGGAACCATCCAAAAATATCAGATTTGCGATAAGTATAATCCCGCATAAGTTGCCTCTGGCTACGTCTAAAGAAAATATCGGAAAATATTTTCTTAATTCAAAAGCAAACGGGAAAATCCGGATACCATACGGATTAAACAATCCTACATTCAATACAAAAATAAATTGAATTCTAAACAGACTCGACTTTCGAATTTTCCATTCTTGACGAACAAAAACCGAACTTCTGTCGAATGTAAATGGACGTTTTGACCAGCTGCGTTGGAATGGCACTGCGCTAGGTACAATGTGGGACAAGTTGTATTGTATTGTATTGTACAGTGAGTTTTGTTTCTTCAAAAAACCCATCCGGGGAACATTTCGGCGACGGCATACGTGTCCGGAATGCGAAGTTCCCGTTTATTGAACAACACACACTGTACGCCTTCCGCGAGGCTAGTATAAATTCTGCGCGATCCATTGAATAGATATTCTTTGTTTATCTAGTATCTACCATAATTTAGCGCTTAGGTCTTGAAGGAATTATGTTAGGGGGTGTTTTTGGGACTACAGTCCATAAAGTACGATCGTACGTGGAGAGCTTGTCAAGTTTTTCGTAGCACTTCCAAAACATTTTATTACTAAACATAAAGTAGGGCTCCTGGTTCTGAATACTAATTTAGGTATCATTATTATTTCAGTAATGTTCAAGCTTTTAACATTCGCGCCTACTTAATAATTGATGCCTAGTTTCCATATTTTTCAAAGTGGGACCCGACGGGAAGTAAATCGGACAAGCACAGTAAAAAATCACGTGTGTAAAGGATGACAAGAGATTCAATAAATTAGACCAGATTGAAAAGATACATCGTGAGGAAACCGGATGTGCTAGAACCAAAAATTCGAGGACATGTGACATCTACCAACCTGCACTGGGCCCGCGTGGTGGATTTACGGCCCACTCCCTCTCACCGAGAGGAGGCCTGTGTCCCAGCAGTGGGAACGTTATAAGGCTGATTACGTTACGTTACGTAAGATACATCACCACTGCTCTCAAAAGAGTGAAGGAAAACTTGAGAAAACCGGCGTGTCCTAGAACCAAAATCATGTCTACCGAAGTGAACCGAAGTCATGTGACATCTATAACAACACGCACTGGGCCCGCGTGATCGAAAAAAGCTTGATTTGTGGTGTCAAAAATATGAATAATTTATTTTAAATTATTATTAATAATATAAAATATTGAATTTGTTTTATTTCATTTATTTTTTATTAATTATAAGAATAGTATTTTATTATAAATAATATGGTTATTTTAATCTATTACAGCCCACTCCCTTAGGAGGCTTGTGTCCCAGTAGTGGGAACAGTATAGGCTGATTATGATAAGAAGATACATACCAACCTAAATGCTCTAAGATTAAAACCCCAAGCGCAGATACAACTAAAATAAAGCATTCCTTAAAATGAATGAACCAACAAATTCTTTTAGAGTGCAACACTTGCTCTGTGGAGTGCAAAGGTTCGAAGAATCCGATCGAAGCTGCCAATATGAGCCCAGCAGAGTAGAAAAATAGCACCGATCCAGGCAGCTGCAATCTCTACGTGAATCTGGTGCCTATATTTTTCAAGGCGTCAAATCTGTGCGTTACACCGCACTGTCGCAAATCGAATTTGTCGCCTCCGAGTTGAGCCGAATCAATCTGCATTATCCTTGTGACATTCCGCTGTAAGCGATGAGGGTTAGCGGAAGATGTATCTATGTTACTCGATATCATAATGAACTTGGGGCCTAAAAAGGCCACTTTGGCAGAATCATAAAATAATAAGATTATGAATCATAATGGACAGTTAACTGTTAAGTTAATCGTATCAAATCCTGTGAAGGATTTTTCAGTTATTTTTTTTATCTGTGCTAAAACACCACTCATCTCTTTGTAGTTATTTCACATAAGATTTTTTAGGGAACTCTGAAACAAGACCTAGCATCGAAGTTCAACGTCTGTTAACAAGATATTAAAATTGAAACAGGGCCACATTACTAACTCGCACCTCAATTTAAGACATACTTTCTAATCGACGCAAAATACCTCATAAGAAGCAAGATGCTATAATTGCACATTGCTGAGAATGTAAGTATTGTCTACCGAAGTGTACCTAGATGTTTGACAAGAATATTAGTACGGAATTAAATCATGAAGAGAATATTAAAAGCAAAAAAAAACTAGCAGGAATGGATTTTAAAACATAACTTTAAAATACCCGCATGAAATTAAGCATGACGTTGCTAACTTAAATCGATCAGGCGCTCCTCGCAACTACAATCCAACGTCACACCCGCGATTTCTTGCATTTTATACCATCTCCGAAGACGTGTCGAGAGACGGCCGAAGCCGCAGCGATTTCTCAGGATTTGAGAGCGCACTCCAACTTAAAGCGCACGCACTTTAACCATGTTTACACTTCGCCGGCAGCCATCGCAGAGAAGATGGGAAATAACTACAACATTATGGTAGGCAGAGATATTACATAAAATAGGTGTCAAAATTATTATAGGAATAGAAATTATGGAAAGATTTCGAACAGTTTAAGCATGTTTAGGCTCAATCAATGCCTTCTTGAACAGAAAAAAAAAACAACTTTTTATCCGCATTTTCTTCTTGAAAATTGCAGTTTACAATGGCCAAACGTGGCATAAATCTATCTCTCCAAGACCCGGGGTCTTTGTTAAATCTGTAGAAACATAGTATTCTTTAACAATAGAGGTGAACACAGTCAGCATATGGGATGTAAGTATGTACCTATGCATAAGGTTACCGTCACTAGTAGTCACCATTTTCATCATAAAAGTCAGACTGTCTGATAAAATTTCACAGCCATATTCAATACTTCTCTAATGACAGTAAATAATGCTATCGACGACCAGCTTACATACATTCTACTGATCATCCTTGAAATAACGCGTTTCTACAGTCATTAGGTACGCTTCAGTAATGTTATTATTTCTATAAAATATTTATAATCCTAATAAAGTAGAGATTGTAATAAAAAGCAGAAATTCTAACGAAGTCTTTTGCGCTGGTGGGTTACTTGTGAAAGTCATGTTATTGTCAATTTTAGATATTTTTTGTTACAGTTCGTTCTATGGTAAATTCTAAATGAAGAAACATGACACAGAATCTCAGGTAATTCTTATCGACGAGCACACGTTCTCGACTAATTTACCACAAGACTCTTGATCCGAACAAATTGGCTCCTGAGCACAAACTCTTACTGTGACGCGCTGATGGCGACTTTGCTACAATTATTTACGTAGGCGTTTCAATTTTTCACGCGACACGCCCGTGATTGTGGTCGCTTTTATACATCTTGTACATAAGTAATAATCGTTCTGAAGTATTTGGTAAAAAGGAAGCGAACCTTTAAGGAACTTCATTGATGTTTGAATGGGCTTTCTTAAGGGGCTTACCGGACCTAAACACAAAAAACGCAAGTTAGAGAAACAATAAAAGTAGGTATATGATCGACTACAGTAAACAAAATCTGTAATATATATGACATTCTTCAGGATATATGCTAGGTAGATAGTGTGTTGAAAACTTAATACAAATAATTTGATACGATAGAAAAAAATCATGAATATACCTCTAAAAACTTTCTTTTTACAATAAAAACCATACCTACTATACATACAATCATTCTGTTTTTTTGTCAGATTATTCTACAAGCAACATACTAAAATGCTAGTGTGTGTATTGTGTTTTTTTTAGTCCAAGCAATAGATTTTTTGTAATTAAATAATTGCTTCATATTTTGCAATAAATTACCAGCGTTGTGTCATTGCGCTTCTCTTTCTTTTCTATGCAGTCCGACAGTGACAGCGCTTAAGGAGATTTTGTTGGCTTTTTAGGTTATTACGGTCATAAGCTACTTTTGCATACCTAATCTTTACAATATAATTTTATGAGAAACGCTAGTCAAAAACTCAAAACGGTGAAGGAAAACATCGTGAGGAAACCGGCATGTCCCAGAACCAAAAATTCGAAGACATGTGATATCTACTAAGCCGCACTGGGCCCGCGTGGTGGATTACAGCCCACTCCCTCTCACTGAGAGGAGGCCTGTGTCCCAGCAGTGGGAACGTTAAAGGCTGATTACGTTAAACTAATCAAAAACTACACAAGTAGGTATATTTCGCAAAGAAATAACCTAGTAAGCGCCAAACGAAAATCACCCCAGGTAATTACGAAATCTTACGTAAATCTACAAACAGTATCTCAGAACGTCAAAGCTTAGGTACGTACCGTACCTTTGAGCTAGGACTCAACCGAGCCGGGACGTAGCACAGGAACATTTCGGGCCATTAACCGTGTCTGAACCGGGACATATCGATTGGCGGCGCATAATATATGTCCCGGCGACCAAGTAAATAAGCCGATGCAGGCTGCGATGTAAAGGACTGTTTGGTTAGACTGTTAGAGAATGCATTGCTCCGTTTTTGAGCATTTGAGTTTTTCTATTGTTTATTGCGGTATGTAGATTTTAGGGAGTGACGTGCTGTTCATATCAAACAATGTATTAATAGCTTAGTATATTTAGTAAAGCAAAGTAAAAACATGCCCAAACACAAACAAATCCTCAATCATCAGTTATCTCAATTAACTGTCACTGTTCTTAAAACTTATGTTAAATATTGATAAGAATGTCAGTGGTCATAATAGTAATTGTAAGTACTCATGCCGTCTGCGATGCAGGGTTATCCTAGTACAGGCATCATACATTGAAAAACCAATATTATTTCTAGAATTTATACTGTTTTTTTTTCCATTTTTCTTTTGTCTCATAAAAAGCGACTGCCATCTTCCAAACGACCAAATAAATAAAGATATGTTAGTAATATTTTCATCATGGCAACTTTTAAGCTGCCTTTTCTGGGAGCCTCTTCCAGGTTTACACTTTCATGCTGAAGGCAAGTCCATATTTTTATTTTACCTAAGCCAAGTCAGACGATCTTGGAAAATTTCAGTCTCGAATCTTTCATTTTCCCAAATGATGGGGAGGTTCACATTCACAAGACATTTACGAGCTAATATAACTGCATTATAAAATAGCTGTAAAGAAGCTCTTATTACACAGATGCTACCCTCATCATTCTCATTTTATTAAGCCCTTATTGTCTTCAATAAAAAATCTCAAAGATATCCTATAAAATGAGGTATAAGTCAGCGAAAAAATGATAAAGCCAGTAAATCAGGAGGCTGCACGGTTGGAGGAAGTGTTTATAAGAATTTATGCGTATTTAAACGACTCCTTTCATCGTCTACTTGTATTAAGTACGCCATTATGCGTTGTATTTTACGTAAAAGACGTGATTTTGTGTGATGCCTGTTTTTTTTTAGTTAAACATAAGGCAAGGCTACACTGCTCGAATGTGGAGTCGCATTGGTAAATCTTTCTAATGCAATCCTCTAAACAAGTAATCGAAAAGAGTTAAAAGTAGAACTGGGTAGACATGGAAGGGGGCAACACCAGCCCGTGACTGTAGCAAAGAATTGCTGTGAAACATGTTTATTTATCAAAATCCAATAGCAACAACATGCATAGATGTAGTCCTACAAACCGTATTACGGCTATAGATGCAAATCTTAACGGAGACTTGTCTTCGGCGCGGGAGATAATAATTATATAGTGCACAAGTGTGTGCGCAGACTCAGGGGCACTCTCTCTTCCCTCACTCTCATAGTCCAATGGGACGGCAATCTGACCGGAGAGAGATCAGGCGCAGGACCAACAGCTGAACGTGCTTTCCGAGGCACGGGAGTATCACACCGCCAACATCCAAACTCCGAGCTGTTACTAAGAAATTCCTAATAGTAAAACCCAATAACACTTTGCCTGACCAGGGAATCAAACCCCGGACCGCAGACGCGCATAATATTATGTACAGGAAACGTATTTTAGGTAAGTATATCGATAAAATCATAAACAAAAAAAAGTCATACAAAATCCTATTTTGATGCAAATAACTGCCGCAGGTGTATCATCGCTCCATCGTACACTATACGATACTTTCATGCTTACGACGCGTGTGTCTCTATAAAAAGTGACAGTTTGCAATTTAAATAATATATACCGTTCCGTTTATGTTTCAAATCCGAGCTTACGGTTTTGTAGTGCTGAGAATACGCACAGAGCGGCGATAAAATTTATTGTCACCCGTACGACATCTGGTGCCTTCCCCCTGATTGTGGCTCAAGACGTGAAGGACAAGCGTTTCGATACAGCTTCTTCTTCTCCTCTAGTATCGGCAGAAATGATATGTGAAAACCACATCATAATCAGCCTATAATTTTCCCACTGCTGGGCCACGTGCCTCTTCATTGTGAGAGGGAGTGGGCCGTAATCTACCACGACGGCACAGTGTTTTCAGAAATCATCAACAAAAGTTACATTAGTTCCACTATCAGTCAAGAGATGGCGCTGACATAAAACTGCAATATTCTACACCGCAGTGCACAGTGTTAAAATTCTCTGTCGAATATAGGCCTCGCCATTTATTAAAAACATGATGGTACGGAACCCTCGGTGCGCGAGTCCGACTCGCTCTTGACCGGTTTTTTTTTATGTGCGTTTTGTTTGTGCAGAGTAAACAATTTTTCTTTATTTCTTGTCGTTTTAATATGTGATCGTTTCAGTAAGTAAATCTTGTCTTACAGTTGCATCAAGAGCGATTCTTTTAAGCAAATGTGGCCTATGCACTTTGCTCACTACCGCTTATGCCTTACACGTTATGAGGGGAAGACGAACGCAAACTGTTTCCTGAACGTACTCAACATTCAGAAGAATAAAACCTTCACAATCTCGGCGTGTACACGTAAATTCAGTTAAAAAGTTACTCCAATGATACTTAGGAATAGGGTCCTTGTTGAGGTTCTAAGTAGGCTTTTTACAAGAACTTCGTAACTTCGTTTTATTCTTAAAAGCGGTATTTTGGTTATACAGTTGTTAACTCTAGGGGCCTAAAAAAGCCACTTTGGCAGAATCATAAAAGGATAATATTAATTATCAATCCTAATATGGCGAAGACAGTCAGTGTTTTTCTTTTCTTTTTTTTTTTTTTGAAATATGTTTGCTCTTGACTCTAGTCGACGATGGAGTGAGCTCACCCAGAAGGAGCCTGTTCACTCTTAGCTTGAAGAGATTCGGGTTGTATGAGCTCGGAAACACAGACGCAGGTAAAGAGTTCCACTCTTTTGCTGTGCGCATTATAAAAGACATTTGAAAACGCTTAGTGCGAATTGGTGGAATAGCAACTAGGTAGGGATGGTAACTTGCAGTGCGTCTGGATGTCCGAAGGTAGAAGGGGCCGGTGGAATGAGGTCGTGGAGTTCTTGGGCACACTCACCGAAGTACAATCTGTAGAAGACCGACAAGCAGGCAACCTTGCGGCGATGAGCCAAGCTGTGAAGCTTGGCATCCACCAGTAGTTCGCTGAGCCATCCCAAAGGTGGCTGCAATACTCCATGCAGGATCGGACTTGCGCTTTTTTTCGCTGCACTACGTTACTACGTAGGTATAATCAAAGAGATTGGGATTGGATTTGGATTGGATTGATAGGTATTTTAGCACCACAAAAAAAAATTATTGAAAAATCCTTCACCAATGGGATTTGATACGATTAACTTAACAGTTAGTTACTGTCCAATATGATTCATAATGTTATCCTTTTATGATTCTGCCAAAGTGGCCCTTTTAGGCCCCCTGCACCTACTTCATGGAACTTTTGGCGGGTGTCAAAATTCGGAACTAACAAAACAATATAGCGGCCCATATGTTTTTTCAATATATTAATAAAACTATTTCACAAACATTTTCCAGCAGAAAATATTGCATAGATTACAATTTGTCATGCTTGGTTCCAACTTTTCATTCTTCTACTATCATATTCTATTGTTGTCTATGTATACAGAACCCGCGGTATTAATTAATTCCATATTGTAGGTTTTGCAGGATTGTTACTGCGTGACTGCGTCTCTTTTAAATAATTTGCATGCCATTGTATTATCACAGTATAAAAAATGATGTATAGACTGTGGTATTATGGTGGAATGTGTCCTGCACTAAAAATATTCCAAATACAAAAAATACCACTTTAATGTTATGAACTAAATCGTGGAGTGAAGAGCATGACTTTGTTGCAAATAAATATGATATGTAAAGGAATTGTTTATTCTGTAAAAAAGATACACGTTTACACGTCATCATTATTAAAAAATTAAGCTAGGTGAGGTCGGCATTTCCTTTCTGACTACTCTGATACGAAAGGCCGAAACAAACTCAGAGGTCACAGTCTCTTAGACATAATTTTGGTCAGAACATGTGACGACCATATAATTGTTGTCTGAAATGGAGAGAAATGAAAAGTAGAATAGGTATTTCACAAGTGCATTAAATATCAGGTACTGATAACTTATCAAATGATCACATCAAATAAGCCTGAAAGACGTTTACATCTGTGCGTCTTAAAAAGTTAAGAAAACAAAGCTTCCTTTCAAGATGGTGGAATTTAAATTTTTATGTCTGAATACCGTAAGCCGTGTTGTAAGGAGATAAGGAAAAATATAATTTATTTCAATACGCTTTGCATATTAATTGAATTTCTTTCTTAGTGACGCAAAAAGGGGCAAATATTCAAACGTTGAAATGGAAAATATGGATACTTAAATAAATGTTGAATAATTTAAAAAATGTTTTTAATGACAGCCATTGCTAACGTTGCTAACGTTGCGTTGGCGAAATGTGTTATTTATTTTTATTAAGTTAAGGGGGACAGTAAAAAATAATAGGTATTCTTTATTATTTTGTCGAAGTAATTAATTGTTAGAAATTGAGTTGAACGTGTTTTTGTTCAAAATTCGCTTGAATCTTTCTGAAAAAATTACATTAAGTAATATTAAATAACATCCAGAATATAATTCCTGTCGATACAAAATGTTTCAATAACACATTATGATTTATCCATAATACCTATATACAGTATAGAATTAATGAATACACTCCAACCAAACAACAATTAAACCAAATTGTCACAAAGAATTGAACTCCACTACTCCCCTGCATTCATTTCGCACTCAAAATTCATTTGCCCCAAAAATGCAACTGTGGCCCCCGCAGTTAAAATTAAAGCTAATTAACTTTTTAACTCTGCCGACCCCGCGGCCGCTGGCGTATAATTAAAACGAAACAAAAGTCAACTTTATACCACCCTAAGGAGTTGCCTACTGCATACGATAGAAGTACCTACCTACCTACGCACGTACTCGGCTTTTTTACGCCTGAAACTTTACTAGGACAACGCCGCGTAATTAATTAGAGAAATTAACGTTTACGTCATTTTATAATGGTAAAAACAATGGTAGGGAATGTTTGAATGACCCTGGTAATCATGTACATAGATTAAGATTTATTGTGTACTCCATCTTACTCCATCTTCTCTTTCCTGTCCTGGAGTGGAGACCGCGTATCGGCAAGCGCAGTGTGGGACGTCCCGCAGCTAGATGGACCAACGACCACCGAGACTGGATGCGTAAGGCGGAGGACAGGGTGTTGTGGCGCAGCCTGGGAGAGGCCTATGTTCAGCAGTGGACTGAGGGTGTAACTGTTACCATAAGTTCAGTACATGATTCTTCAGTAACAGTTTGTGCGTCAGTGTGCTTTATACTTTAGTTAAATTGATTTATTCCGGTCTGATCCCCTGAACCCCCCAAGCCCCACCCCCTCCTCGATACCCTGCAAGTTCGTCTTCTGTTTTAATCTCTGTCTTATCCACATTATCTAGGTTTAAAAAACAAATAATAACTAACATGCAACCCTTTAACGACGGCACGGTTGGCGCAGTGGTTAAGCGATTGACTGCTGCACTGCGTGTCGCGGGTTCGATTCCCGCACGGAACAAATATTTGTATGACCTACAAGTAGTTGTTCCGGGTCTGGCTGTTTGTGTATGTGAGATTAAATGTTTGTAAACGCACCCACGATACAGGAGAAATTCCTAGTGTGGGGCAAAGTTTTAATAAAAAAAAAAAAAAACCTTTCCTTTTCTTTCCTTTCCTTTGGATAGATACAAACTGTTATCATAAGATATAAGACCCCTTGTCAAACTCAAACACTTCCCGCAAACACTATCAATAGTTCCTAATTGTATAGAATTGGACCGTGGTCTCCGAGGCACAGACCACACGCAGACATTCTCCATATACATAATAATTACCAATTGACCACAAATCCTAGGACGGCTAACAGCTTTTACGCAATCCTCTTGATCTACTCAATAGCACATTAGCCATGAGCCCCTCTGCATGCATTATTTTCAACCCTACAAACACATGATCGAGGGCCATAAAAATTAAAACTCGTTCACCCAAAGGGTTATTGTCGTACCAATGGCGATAGGGTGGATCCTGTCACTAAATAATACTACTTTATTATGCACAACGCCAAAATTGTTGTACATAATAAAGTTTAGCTCCAATCGGATTGAATTGGAGTCCTTTTTTAATTCTCGTTAGCAGTAAAAAGTTAATGATATTTTTTTTTAATCTAGACTCGATTGTAAATATGTACTCGTATAGGTCATGTATTAAGAATTAAAGTTTCAGTAATCGTAGTATAATAATAAATGTGTACGTTTTTATTTAAATATACGAATCTAAATATACCTTGGCACCAAAGAGAGCATCCTGAAATTCACAAATAAGAAACAATCTATTTTGTCTCTTCTTTTGAAGAGCTTTTAAAATCTTTTCATCAACAGTATGTTCGACTAGTTATCAAATATATTCATGAATTAGTACAAAATGAAATAAAACTGAAAAAACACACATTTATATTTAAATACAAACAAAAAGCCAGTTATCAAATTATATTCTAAAACATAAATCAAAACCTTCCTCTTTTGTCTCTAATTTTATCTAACGACCTCACAAACAAAACAAAACAAAATCCGAACAGAAAAACAAAAACAAAACGCACTATAATCCTTAAATAAAGTGAAGTAGCATCTGCTACCGAACTGAAATCCATAACAACGCTTCTATCCAAGGGCCACCTTCAGATTCCCTTTAAAATTGGCCTCGGCACGTGACGGGAAAGCGAATCCTTGTGTCCATTATTTTAATAGTTTCCCTTGCTTTTGTCTTACCCTCGCCATAAAATTAAGGAGCGGAAAAGTTAAGAAGTATCAAGTATATGGTCGTAATTCTTGATTCGATTTACGTGCCTGCAAGATGCTTCTGCCTTAGAGTAAGAGGACGTCTGTGGTTTCCCGTGCGTGACGTAATAGGCTATTCTGGAGTGGAAACTGGGTGCATTCTAAATCCTGTAATGGTAGGTGCCTGCAGGGTAATTGCGTAACACACTATCAGTAGCAATGGGTTTCACTTTGACAGTTCAACAACATTCATTGCGTTATTTGCGTTGTTGAGCAGACACATTTTTCAAACATATGGAGCGATGGATTAGAAATATGCTTCAAAATTATTCAAATTGACAGTAACAGTGTGTTACGCAATTAGGTTGCTGGAGCAGTACCACTGATATCTTTTCCGGCCCAGATGCATTCTCGTATTTGCAGAGTCGTAAATATGACTTCGCGTTCCTATCGCCATATTTTTGTTTTTATTGTGGTTGCTGTGTGTGCGATTTTTAAGACATGTAAAATCCGCATCCGCAGTAAAATGGATATAAAAAAAATGGTTGCCTGTAAAGTCGGTTTTACGGGCGAAGATTTTACGTGACAACGACCGATCATCCGATCATAGTTGAGTGGGAGAGAGACGCAAGGCATTCGGCGGGCCTCTCTCTCGTTCGGTGACTCATCGTAACGTTACCGAGCGTTACACTTTTTCATAAGTGACTCCCAGTCGCAACCTAATTTAAGACGTTGTCACGTCAAAAGTCAAAATCTTTTCTGAGGTAGTAAAAAGTTTAATCAGATTTTGTAAGAAAAAATGTCTTCATAAATTCAGTCGTCAAAAATATACGTGCACGTTGTATTTACATAAAAATATACGTGCACGTTGTATTTACATAAAAATATACGTGCACGTTGTATTTACATAAAAATATACGTGCACGTTGTATTTACATAAAAATATACGTGCACGTTGTATTTACATAAAAATATACGTGCACGTTGTATTTACATAAAAATATACGTGCACGTTGTATTTACATAAAAATATACGTGCACGTTGTATTTACATAAAAATATACGTGCACGTTGTATTTACATAAAAATATACGTGCACGTTGTATTTACATAAAAATATACGTGCACGTTGTATTTACATAAAAATATACGTGCACGTTGTATTTACATAAAAATATACGTGCACGTTGTATTTACATAAAAATATACGTGCACGTTGTATTTACATAAAAATATACGTGCACGTTGTATTTACATAAAAATATACGTGCACGTTGTATTTACATAAAAATATACGTGCACGTTGTATTTACATAAAAATATACGTGCACGTTGTATTTACATAAAAATATACGTGCACGTTGTATTTACATAAAAATATACGTGCACGTTGTATTTACATAAAAATATACGTGCACGTTGTATTTACATAAAAATATACGTGCACGTTGTATTTACATAAAAATATACGTGCACGTTGTATTTACATAAAAATATACGTGCACGTTGTATTTACATAAAAATATACGTGCACGTTGTATTTACATAAAAATATACGTGCACGTTGTATTTACATAAAAATATACGTGCACGTTGTATTTACATAAAAATATTATAAAACCGTGTGTTGTATCTACATAACTTTTACCGGGACTTATATAATACAACATTTAGGTAGGCTTATTTATGTAAAGTTTTCAAACCGTATTAATTGTGAAAGACTTGATTGGTTGTGAACTTCAGTGTATTACAACGCAACTGGGTTAATCCTAGTTGATAATACAATAAAGTTGTTAATATATATTTGGTCGAAATTTTTAAAATTCTACTTTTAAAATAGTTATTTCGAAGAACCATATTAATAACTGCCATGCCTCCACGGTCTATTAAAGCTAAATATTTTAGCAGCCGTTACCTCAAACACAGCACATAACTTCAGAAACCAAAATGGCCGCCAACCTTCCACCACAAGCGTCACATTCACTGGTCCAATGTTTGCCCAAACTAGTACAGCATAGCCTGGTACACTCGCTACCAGCAATAATCGAACGCGCGCAGTTTAGATAAGAGCGCGACTGAAGCACTTGAGCACTTCATTGTACATACTGCATTAGCTTTGAGCGTATTAGCATACAAGATAAGCTCTCCTAGATAGTACTTAAGGGTTGTAGACTATTGGCTTTGGTGGGACGCTGTGTCAGTGGTACTGCGTGATAAATCTTTAGTGAAGTTGGTTTCAGTAGTTTGCCAACAGATTACAGCCGTTTTACAGCAACTATTCCTATAGTTATAGTAAAAAATCAGCTGTTCCCTACATTTTGACGAGTTATACGAACATAAATGTAGGGAACAGCTGATTTTTTTTCGCGATTTCAGTTTTGGTCCCATAGTAAAAGTTGTTCATAATGATGAGTACAATGACCTCTTAAGAGGTCGTTAATGTTTTACCAATAACCCTGTATATGGTCTTACCTAGGGATTTATGATTGGCAATTTAGGTAGGTAAGTACATAAATTACCAAAAGTATTTATCTTCTTTACTATAATTGTGAAGTAAATAAATAGAACCCTTCATTATAACGTTTCACGGACCAGGTGCCTTATCCAGAAAAACATTTATTTTCCTTAATACGAAAACCAATTTATCAGAGCATTACCGTTTCAAATGACTCGTTTAATATTTTTCTCCAAATAATCCTTTCAGGTCCGGGGAGAAAAAAAAAGATAAATCCACGTCGCAGGGAAACGGGGCAAAATCGATATACGCAAATCAGTGATAACAGGGCCCTCTAAACTTTTACCGTTTATTTCCCGAGCCCGGTCTCCCCTAGCGCCTTATCGCCTTCGATCTACAAATCCAATTTCCTAAAATAGGGATCGATCCGACAAATCATCTGGCCAACTCTATTATCCCCTATTCAGGAGGATATCGCGATGACTTGCTTAGTCGATACCGTTAGTGGACACTAACGCGGAAAAAATATCGAGTTACGATCCGATTTGCTATCGTAACGTAGGTACATACCTAATCTAAGTGACCGTTTCTTGCAAACTTTTCACGTAATTGTTGTGTCATAGACAGGGCATTTTTATCGCGGTATAATTTTATGATAAATTAGCTTCTGCGCTATTAGGTACTTCATTTTCGCTTAGCATTCTTTCTTAATTTCTTCTTTTTGTTCGGCTACACCTTTTTTTTTTTAATTACTAACCTTAGTTATAAAGCTACTTTCTTGTTATCAACAATCTTGTCTTGCCTATGGACTTTTTTGTCTGAAATAAATTATTTTTTATTTTAAGGAACCCAGCGAGATGATAAATAGAAAAACCTCCTCAAGAATCGTACTATCAAGTGCAAAAATAATTTTTCAGAGGTAGTTCCAGAGATTAGTGCGTTCAAATAAACAAACAAACTGCCGACAAATTGCTTTGCAGTTTGGCAGGTGTTATGTAAAAATAAAATTGTAACATTAAGGATTAAATAAATATATTTAAAAAAAAAAAAAAACTCTTCAGCTTTAGTAGTAGCTATACACCCTTACATTTTGATCATTTTATTCTTTAAAAGGGGTGAAAAAAAATCTGTTGATCCATACATTACTTCTGTCGAGTTATGCTAACATAAATGTATGGATCAACAGATTTTTTTTTTCACGATTTGATGGTTGGTCCCGTAGTAAAATTTCTTCATAATGAACAATAACCCCTTTTATTAAGGATTAAAACGATCAAAATGTAACGGTGTATAGATACATAATATAGATAGATAGTCAACGATCTTTTCATTTACACCTACAACTCACTATAGTCAATAGGTAAATGGGAATAATTAGTTGAGGGTCCATTTCTCGTTGTGAAGACAAACAACCACATATATTATTAATTTTTATTAATACTTCTCATAAACGCGCCATCAGCCTATATGGCACTGACAATTTATATTCATAAGAGTGCCCCTGCAATCCTTGGTAATTATAAACATCATTACAGTTAGAACATCGAGTGACGAGTGGAAGCGGCGGAGGTCATAAAGTGCCTCGGAGAGCGTCCCACCGCTGGGAACCTACGGAGATGGACCAAGGAATGAGGGAAAAGCGGAAAATTCTCTATTCCGGACCTTTTCAAAAACATACTAATGCTGGCGGGTAAGAAATTGTCTGGAGCGTCCCTCCAAATACAATTTGTACACTTGAACATTACAGCTTTAATGTATTCTATCATAGCGGCATTTGGGCAAAATGACATTTTGGCACTAGGCAATTTGTATATTTTGACACTAGGACTATGTTGCCCATTGATTTTTGTCTTTGTAACAAGTATAGTAATTATGTAGTAACCATACGTTAAGACAGGAAAAGACCTATTACCTACCCACTGTTATGAATTAAATTATTTGCAAACATAGCTAGCCTTGATCAACTAGAGGTCTTAAATAAGCTGAATTAGAAGAATATGTAAAACCTCGGTAACTTTTGGCTATAATAGTTATTTGTGCAACAAGAGAGAAAGATTAGTTTGAATAGACTGTATGATAGCTCATGTCGTGAGAAAGCAAGGAGCCTGGCAGAATTTTGGTAGCGTGACTTGACTACCAAAAGTGCGTCAAAGGCCAAATTAAACCGGGTCAGCGGGATTGTCCGAAAGGGTTACCGCTGGCCCGGAACATAAAGGGCTAAGGAAGGAACACGAGTGAGTTTTAGTCAGTAAGAGTCTGACACTCCCTTCCGCTCCACCCAGAGCGGGAGGGGTCACTTGATGATTTCCCATCCTCAAAAAAAAAGGTCAAATTAAACGCAGCAAATCTAACCTAGGCATGTTTATACTGTAGTATTGTCTCAGTCGAATAGTCTCACAATAGTAAGCTAAATCGCTTCTAAATTCACTCGTACCACACAACAATATTTGCATGTCGTACCTACAATACTACCCAACCCTTCTGAACCGGTTGAACCTTAGCCAAATGGCACCGTACCTGGATTTGGTACACAACCAGTTTCCCCAGACCCCTACCCATGCTCCCCTTCAAACTAAAACGTATGAAATGCCTGAAGTTGTGTGAGGGAGGGGTCAAGTAAGGTTGGTTAGTGAAACGTAAATCATAATCTCCGTATTCGGGTCGAAATGCTGATGTTGGGGTCGTACTAGAAAGTGTAAGCGATTTTTGGTGTCGTTTAGTTACAGTTTTAATGGTGTAGTGTCCTGTTGGGGCTTGGGGTAAGTAAGGATGGTGTTAAGGGCCTTACTCTCGTTTAGTAGCGTAAGACGGTCACTTTATGAAGCCTACTTCTCACTAACGGCTTGGTTAGAAGATCTGTAAAAAATATATGTTTGCTATAGATTCATGTACGGCATTTTAGTTGCGGGATTTTTTTCGTATGGCTAATACTTTTGCCTTAAAAAAATATTTACCAAAACGCTATTTTTGGCTAATATTCCCTACTACTTCTAAACGGCTTTGATGTTTGGAAATATTTTTACACTGAAAAATTGGTGGTTCTCTGTACTACATTTAAGGTGCAGCGAATTTAAATCAATCAACATTTGCAAGCAATCAATATCTATGTACATGAGGAGACTGTTGTGAAGGGTTGTTTGCTGTTCTGCTCTATTTTAAAAAGTTTTATTGTTAAAGTTTGACTGAGAAGAAAAGAAAGAAAGAAAATACGTGTGTTTTCGCGGTAAACATGACGCATAAAAATAAAAAACACAAACAAAAAAAAATTACAATAAAAAAAATAGACTGACACACGCAAAAAAGTTACTGAAATCGTTTCGAAAGCGTCAGTTTAAACCCGATAAGGCTGAAAATCTGTATTTTACACGGAGCTACGCCCATCTGACCCAAGATTACGCGGGTTATCAGACTCGCATCTTGTTTACTTACTGAAATTAGGTTTAAATATGTTTTTCAAAGCGCAAAGGACTCAAGCCATGTGTAAAGAATGGTCACCCATCTATAGACTTGTCGATGGAAATCTAAATGGAATCAACCCAGAATTCGGCTACGTGTTTGGCGCCATGACAGGACGTGGTATTAAGTGTTCCATCGTTTGTGGAACAGCATCACATTTCCACCAGTGGCGAAGGTTCCATACAACTCGATTCCTACCGGCTTCCCTTTGAAAAATGGCACAGTCAGTATTCTATAGACAAATAATAAAGTGCCTGTAAATTAAACCATTTACAGGCACTTTCGAATTGTCAAGAAGTCGGTCAGTTAGAAAATATGAAGCTAGTTGCCCATTCCAAAGCGTAGGTACAGTCACGGCCAGAAGTCCACTTACACCGCAATGACCATTATCGCCTGCGCTATACGGGCTGCGGCGCCTATGCGCACATACGCATTTTTATCCGTGTGAGTGATGTTCCAACGAGTTCCAACGCTAACAAACTAACATGTCGTGTAGCATCGCGCTACGAGTAGTCATAGATATGGTTAATGCTAGACAAGGATGACAATATCAGTAACTTGTTTCTTTATCGCAGTCTGATTATTTTTTTCATAGTAATGCAAAATTTCAACAAGTGAATATAAGTTAACATTAGCTAGATCGGTAACGAGGCTGCACTCGCTAATGTGAACGGGATAGGTGTAGGTTCGAATCCTAGTTGGGCCAGTTTTTTTTTGATGTTTTATATAATTATTATTATTTGTATGTTTTAGTAATTTATTTTAGTAAATTACTTTGAACAAATAGATATTACAATAAAGGTAATTTATTATTATAATATGATAATAAATGAAACAAATTTTGATATGGTAACATTGTAATATTTTTTATACAAAAGAAATCCTTTACACTTATTTATGTTATTATAGGGCCACAATATTTGCCTTGGCTTCAATACTAATATTAGCCTGCATATTGAATTCAGAAGAATACTAAAATAGCAACAACAAGATAACACAAACGCTCGTAACTATGTTCACCAACCAACAATAGCGAATAGTGGAATAATTTAGGTAAACTAGTTGTAGTTAAAATATGAGGGTAGATTTACAAAGTGAACTTATCACTTTGTTTCAAATCTACCCTCATATTTTAATAACGACGCTAAGATTATAATTGTAAAACGAAAGAATATTCGTTTAGTTGTGGAATATTTAAAATATTTGTTAGCAACTCGATTCTTATTTCACATGATTGTAATACTTAAAAAATATTTTTCATGTTTGATGTGAGACTCGAACCCGAACGTTCGCCGTGCGAGGCACAATGCTAACTACTTTGGCCACCGTAACGCTCACGTAACTTATTGAAATTTGTAATAACAATCTTAAGCGGCCAACAAGTTGCCAATGTGTAGTGTTGTCAAACGTTCTTATAGAAGAAGGTCATAAGTACAACTAATATTCTTATGCCATAGTTTTGTGAGATTGCTAGTCGACTTCTGACTGTTATAGTACCTATGGAGAAGAACGGGCAAGAAACTCCATGGACACTCTTTTAAATTATATTTTTACAAAAATATTATAGTTACATCATTAATTTGAATTTACAATTATATGTGAGAACGATGTAAAAAAGACGTATGCGTTAAAAGCGTACAGAGTACAGCAAATAGTAACAAAAGAACAATTCAAAAATAAAATAATTAAAAATAAGCCGAGGCAACTAAGTGATGACCAGCCCCAACTGACGGCGCCCGTTCACGAACATGACGCATAGATCAGCACCATAATCATATTAAAGATCCTACTCCGGTTTACCTCTTACAAAAATTGAACCTTCGCTACTGATTTACACTCCAAGGCGGAGACGTCTATGAATCTCCAGCTGTACAGGTTTTCCTTGCTTCGCCCAACCTGGGTCAGGAGTCTGCTACAGACTTCCAGGTTACCCAAGGTAACTCACGTCCAAGTGGGAGATCACCTCATCATCCAAGGACCATACATCCTGATCATCTATGGACTGACTGCAGCAAACGCAGTATTACAGACCAATAAATTCACGCGGTAGTTGCCAAATAAAAACTACAGTTAAATTGGAAAATACCAGTCATAGCTCAACAAATAAAACGCCAAACGCAACAACAAACTAATAGTAACTGCAGAAAACCTCATCTCGAACTGAAAAATGTTACAATTCCAGTGTATAAAACTAAAAATAACGGAAAGTATCGCTTCTATTTGTAACTGCTGAACCAAATGATAAATATAGAGCAGGAGCATCACTATTGATCTGGAGGATTCCAGGAGTAATAATAGAGAACATTATGCCGCATCCATATGCTATACCAATGGACCACGAATAGAATTTTATTGTGTTTGAGTGAATGCAAGTTTAGTTGAAGTATGAAATGTTATACAACGTTATTTTTAGTATTATGCGAAACCTGAATAAGTGTAGCTTGTTCAGAATAAGTAACTGAATCGATTCCAATAATTTTTACCCCATGTTATATTTTGTCCCAAAAATATTAAAAAAAAACTGGCCAAGTGCGAGTCGGACTCGCACATGAAGGGTTCCGTACCACAAGACAAAAACGCCGAAAAATACACGTTTGTTGTATGGGAGCCCCCTTAAATATTTATTCTATTTTAATTTTATTATTTATTATTAAAGTAAAAATACAACTGAGTATTTTGTGAATATTTCAAGTGCCTACCTGTTGTCATTATTGATATCGAGCAAAAAAGGGCAAATAAATCGCGGGTGAGCATGTTTTTGTGCAGACAAACAGGTAACTTTACAAGCTTATAACTTTGTGATTTTTCATGATACAGTTTTAAAATTTTGTACATAAATATTCTTTACATATAAATACTAGACACTTGTTTCGGGTTTAGAGCTTAGATTTGAAAGCTATCGGACTACCGATCAGTATTATCGGTACATACCCTGTACACGCGACATGCGAAAGGTACATGCCATTAACGACATAGTCAACAGAACAAATCAGAGCAATTAGGCAAAATGAGTGAATGTTAGGAAGTTGATGGACACAACATCACGCCTTTTATCCCCAAAGGGTTGGGCAAAAGTCTACCTAAGTTGGCGATATCTTTCAAAACATGTCTTCTGTACTGTATGTCACTGAACTCGTCCTAAATGGCTGGATCGATTTTAATGTTTTTTTTTTGTGTTTTTTGTGTCATTGACTGGTTAAAATTCACAATTGGACCCGGTAGAAAGCACTGCGATCGAGTTCTAGGATACTTTTTTTTCATGAAATTTACCCGTGCCGAAGCCGGGCACGATCAATTTTATAAAATGCTTACAGGAACACAATGCGACAGAAAGAGGCTGCTTACTATCCTGCTGACTTATAAAATCCTTTAGTTAACTTTTCCGACGCCCACCAACACAAAGATAAACGTATGCTGGAAGGATGAACACCACAATCTGTCACGAAACTGATTAATTCCTCATTTACACTAGATAAAGGTCCGCCGTCACCAGAATACGGCCGCACTGAACGCCGTGACAGTTATCCGAATGTCAATTAACAACACTTAGCGCAGCGTCGGTGTTAATGCACCTTTACCTATAAACATAGGTAACACGGAATTTGTGTTATTGTTCGAGTAACACTGATAGCACACATTATGATCCTTTGATTTGGGTGTTGGCTGGTATTATTCCCTGCTGCTACTTTTTTGCTGCTGTTCCCTACATTTATGTTCGTATAACTCGTCAAAATGTAGGGAACAGCAAATTTTTTTTCGCGATTTCAGCGGGGCAATTGCGTAACACATTATCAATCGGAATCGGTTTCATTTTGACAGTTCAACAACATTCATTGCGTTATTCACGTGTTGAGCAGACAAATTTTTCGAACTTATGAAGCAATGGATTAGCAATTGGCTTCAAAATGATTCAGATTCCGATTGATAGTGTGCTACGCAATTAGGGTGCAGGTTTGGTCCCACAGTAAAAGTTGTTCATAATGATGAGTACAATGACCTCTTAAGAGGTAGTTAATGTTTTACCAATAACCCTGTAAGTATAGGTGTTTCAAAATTAACCCAACAAACTGTAAGAGGTGCTTTAGACCATCGAACTCTGAAATCACGAAAAAAAATCTGCTGTATACAAAAGTTCAATATGTAGGTATTGAACTTTTGTATTAAACAGCAAATTTTTTTTTTGACCTAAATGTTGCAAAAGAAAGCATAATCAGCATATAATGTTCCCACTGCTGGGACACACCTCTCTGTGAGAGGGAGAGGGCCGTAATCCACCTCGCGGCCAAAATGCGGGTTGGTACTTAGATGTCACTTGTTCAAATTTTTGGTTCTAGGACATGCCGGTTTCCTCACGATGTTTTCCTTCACCATTTTGAGAGCAGTGGTGATGAAATAAATTACACAAAGTAAAGCGTTATTTCGAACCCAAACAGATTCGAACCGACGACCTACAACGCGTAAGTCGCGGCCCTTACCACTGGTCCACCACTGCTCTTCTTTATTTAGACAAATAATAATAATAACTGGCCAAGTGCGAGTCGGCACACGAAGGGTTCCGTACCACAAGGCAAAAACGCCGAAAAAATATAATATTAAATATAATAAAAATATTATATTTGTGGTTATAGCGGCAACAGAAATACATCATCTGTGAAAATGTCAACTGTCTAACTATCACGGTTCATGAGATAGGTACAGCCTTGTGACAGACGGACAGACGCACAGCGGAGTCTTAGTAATAGGGTCCCGTTTTACCCTTTGGGTACGGAACCCTAAAAACAACCTGCAAATACTCCAACTAAAAAACACTAGTTCACTCAACATGAAAAAGCAAGCGACTTGTGACATCAACCTTTTGTCCGCCCCGGGCCGCGGCCGTACGAATAGTGGGAGTATCGATTGAGTGCGAGTGTATAATGCACGCGCCGTACGTCGGCGTCCATTGCCGTCCTAAGTCCGTCCACCGGTCAATTAGTCGCCTCGCGTACCTATTGTTTTTGATGCAGGTTTTAACTGGCGGAGAAGTGGGTTGTCTACTGGGTTGCTTTTTGTGCTATCTGTGGTATAAATAGTTATTAGTTGTTGATGCGGATTTGTGTGTTTTCATCGGTGTGATTAGGATTAGGATAGGATTGAAGGGTTATAAGCCCTTATAACCCTTCAATCCTATCCTAATCACACCTGAACCGATTAAACCGCTGAACCGATTTAAAATACGAGGTGTTGATTTGCATCCTCGTCAAATTTCAGGAGGTTGTCATAAAAGACATTTTAGTATTTTAGTACCTACTTAGTAAAGTAAAAGGAGTTTGTTTGTGTGTGAAAGCGCGGTTATAGGCTAGTAACAGACGGGCCGCGTTTAAATACAGCTGGTTCACACTTACGGATTTCCGAAAATAAGAAAAAAAAAACCTACCCATTTTATTGTTGATTTGGGTCGAGAATCATTAACATAATTACGTCCTTGAATTTGACTAGGATGCAAATCAACACCTTGTATTATCATATAATTATTGTGGAGATTTAGGGTCGATTTATACGCGCGCGCAGCAATCAGTGCTGGTCGCTCGCAGACGCGCATTCCGTAGAATGCACACGAATTCACGCGTCTTTTTTATTTCGATAGAAACAATAATATACGAAACGACACAAGAGACATAAGGTTGAATTTGCTATATTATCTTTTAAACTGACGCTTCGCTGCACTTCTACTCCGCGCTAATATGAATCGACCTTAGAACTCGTTTCGCTCTTTAGTACTAAGTTGCAGATTCAATCAGTTTGCAATTGCATTGGCAGGTAATTGACTTCTTAATTTCAAATCTAATGTATAAAGCAGGTAGTGGCTGATACGGAACCTATCAAATTGAGCCAACAGGTTAGAGCTTCACATAATATTGCATACGACGTCGTCGCCCGTCACCACGTGTCAAACGCATTAATTGCTGCATGATATTAGTTATTACAGCGTGTGTGATACATGCCTGCCAGCTACTGTCAGACTACGCAATATTACCATCAATTAACGTAACAGCTATAATCCATACTAATAATATTAATACGAAAGTAACTGTCTGTTTGTCTGTCTGATCTCTTGTTGCCATAGCGACTGAACGAATAACTATAAAATTTGGCATACACATAGGACACTTTTTATCCTGGTAGTAGTTGGTACTTCCTGTGGGATTATTTCCCACCTCCACACGGGCAAAGCCGTGGGCAAAACCTAGTAAGTATAGAATATAGGAAGCAGTACCCTTCCCACAAACCACAATGTGTCAAAATCATAAATTAATTGGAAAAATTAAAGGATAATAACAGAACAACGAACTGTTAATAAGATTATAAACTTCTAGTTCATCACGGTTCAGTAAGTCTCGCAAAACTTCCACTCAAGCACGCCACTACAGGGTACTCTCGCAATGCATTGCACACGTCATTGCTCACGACGCGACGTGACGTCATTGCACACGACGTGTCGCGTGCATTGAATGCGAACAGGCAGCGTGACACGTAAAGCCACAATTTACCCGCCATTTTGATTAGACTCAGAATCGTAGTCATATCATTATGACCATTTGTTAATGACCATAACCAATGACATGATGTACAGTTATATAACCCTTTCGAATTTTGAAGGTGAAGGTACTGGCAAAATGGACACATTACCTTATTCTGTTTTTTTTTTCAGAATAAATAAAATATTCTATTTTCGAAAAACATGTCATGCCGTTCTTGCGAAGTCCGGACAAATGACAAGGCCGCATAAAATCCGAATGGACCCAAAAATGCGGACATATCCTGACGAATCCGGATGGATGGTATCCCTATGTGCTTGCACAATCATATATTAAAGCATATGAGCCGATGAGCCTTTCCTTACAGAAATCGATGATAACAAAACTTGGTAATTACGTTATAGAGCAATAAGTGCAAAAAATCGAAATTATACATCCTTTTTCTCAAATGACCCCTCCCGCTCTGGGTGGAGCGGCAATTATACATACTTCCCGTTACATTCTTGCTTCAGTTTGAAAATTAAAAGGGCTTTGAAGGTGTGTGGCATTCCTACCTGTCCATTTTGATTTTTTTTTTCAAAATGGCAGCCACGCATGAAACCATAATAAGACTAAACCCCGTAAAGTATCACGTTTCCAAGATATTAACGTTTAAATTTGATCACGTGACATCCATATTTTTTGAACATGCTTACCTAGGTACAGACGCCAGCACATCAAGTTACTACAATCTGTCAGATTTCTTTATTAGATTTTCGACTTTATTGCTAAAGCATAAGGTTCAAGGTTGATTGGGAAAATCTGACAGTTTCGGGTAGGTTGACCTGCTGGCGTCTGTACATCAAAAAGAAAAAATGGCGGACAGTTAAGTGGGAGTGATATGAAGATTCGAATGACGTTATTGCGACGCACGCTATTTCGAAAAAAATTAAGAGTGGTACGCCAGTTCGAAAACTCATAAAATCGAAAACCGCTATATCGAATGACGTTGTCGCGAACACGCTGATTCGAAAAACTGTTTGAATGGTACGCTAGTACGAAAGTCTTGGCATTGAAATCCACTGTTGCGAATAGCCTAATATTCCAATCTGAATTTGCGACCCCGATAAAGCCTTAGCTTTGTATTGGGTTTGGAAAACAAGAGCATTCGAATCTTCATATCACTCCCCAGTTAAGTAGGTATGCCAGGCTCCATATAATTTTTTTTCAATCCCCTTTTACATGAGTAGCAAACACATAAGAAGAACTGCTATCACCAATGTACCTATTTTATAAGCGTGGTGATTACAGCAACTATCCCATCTCAATCTTTATTTGAGAGCAAACCCATGTTCAGTAGAGGATCTTCCCGGTTTCACATGAATATTCTATCTGAACTGAGCCATCACCAATTTACATCAACCTACCTCTAATGATATCCCTGTTCAACCCAAACCCGAATATCTGCTTGTGAATTTATAAACAGGTTACAACGATACAGGAATATTGAATAAACGAGCCTTCACGAAAGGTGAACTAATTAATTTTTCAACGCGGCCGTCTGGTATTGTCCATAAGCCTCTATTTAGTAATTCTGTGTGTACAAAATTGTGCGTGGCAGTTGGCGGGTTGACGAAACATGAGCGGACCGTCTAAACCGTCTCGCGTCATTAATAAATGTTTTTGTAACTCATATTTAGAGGTTTTTTGTATTAAAATATGCACATGAAGTGCTCGTAAGGCCAGCCGCACGGCTACACGGTCCGTGGAGAGTGTACTACGTGAGCTCGACAAATGGATGTGCGAATAACACTTGTGCGACAAAACTGTACTGCGACTCACCGTAGTTCGAATGCACGCTTGTGCGACACACTGAAGCTCGACATCACGCTAGTGCCTCATCTAGCTTATTTTTATAAAAATACACTTCTATTATATTTATTTGTATGTATGTATAGATTATTTAAATACCTAATAAAAAACGACGTATTGTCAAGTCATAAAATACATGCGAAGCAAGGTCGTGTCGCCAGTTAAAAATAATTGATAAACGCTTCGAAATCCGTGATGCCAAGCGCAAAAAAAATTGCAAAAGAATTCGCAGAATCCTGGCTGGTCGGTAATCAAGCAAAAGTACATGAAAAACGCGAAGTGTACTGGCAGTAAACGGAAGGTTTGACTGTGTGGAGGTGCTCAAAAAATCCTCTATCAAAAAGTTGGACGTGTCAATGGACGTGCAAATTAGATTTGTTAGTGGACGCTCCAACTGTTACGTGTCACGTCACCGACGAAAAATCGAGAGGGTTAGCTAAACGTGGTTTGAGCCTTCACAGCCTCACAGGTCGGACGCGCATGTGGAGGGTTGAAACTTACGTAGACTAAGCTGTATAGTAGGTATACAACGTGAGGACCGAGGATTGTCACATACAACGTTATTTTTAGTATATGCGAAACCTGAATATAGTTTGTTCAGAATAAGTAACTGAATCGATTCCAATACTTTTTACCCCTTGTTATTTTGTCCCAAAGATATTTAAAAAAGGTTAAAAGTTGGACACCTAGCGACACTAAGTAGGTTATCCAATCTCCGTGCCGAACGGTTAGGTACCTAGGTATCAATGAGCGCAAGACGGGCGCGGCGCGAGCGGCGCGGGAGAGCATGTTTTTGTACGGACAAACAGGTAACATTAAAAGCTTATAACTTTGTGATTTTTCTTATTAAGGTTTTGAAATTTTGTACATACATTCTTTACATAAAAATACTACACACGTATTTCGCGTATGCTAAAAATAATGTTGTATATTGCACACCTTCCAGTAAGTTGGGTTCATTTTTAATGAGGAAAGCAGATACATTGTTTACCAGTGCGCAATCTGTACCAATGAATTTAGTAAGTACATGATTCTGAACGGGACCCCCTTGCGTTGAAATTTTTTTTCGGTTATAAAAAAAATTTGCTTTCCAATACATTTTGACTGCGTGTAGGTAGGTATAATACAGGGTGAATTTTTCAAGTGGGCGTGGAGGGCCAAATCCGACACCAGCCTGTATTACCTAAGTTGAAATTGGTAATCAATATGCTATACCATGAATGCTGTAACTTAAATACTCTTTTCAGAATATAGACATTTTTTATTTTATTTGAGGTTAGATTATTCCGGTAACCCCCTCCACCCACCTCCATCTCCACTTCGATCCCCTGCTAGTTCTTCTTCTGTTTTAATCTCTGTCTTATCCACTATAAACTTTCTCATTCCGGTTTGATCCGCTTTTTCTTTTGTTTTTATTCCTGAAGGATCGTCAGCAACAAAAATAAGTACGGGGTTTATTGAAATACATAAGTTCGTAATTCTTATTGTAAAGGACACGTGTATGTAATGTGTTCGTATAGTTAGAACGCAAATTACGGATGTATCGCAGTACAGACTCATTGATTCAATAGTGAAAAACTCGCCGTTTGGCTCCTCGCCTAATTACCAGGCTTATCGTTAATTACCTCGCACCCGTCCACTCAACAATACACAGGATAATATGCTGTTTCAGCATAACATGTTCTAATTAATACGTAATGTTGGAGCTAATATTCAGCGGCCATTGCGGACAGAGGCAAAAATTTCAACTTTTTTAAAAATTGCTGTCTGCTATCCTACTTCCTATCCTACTAATCCTGCTATAATATATATCACACTTCACACTAATATTACCTATAAAGGCGAAAGTTTATGAGGATGGATGGATGTTTGTTACTCTTTCACGCAAAAACTACTGAATGGATTTGGATGAAATTTGGCACACAGATAGTTTATAACCAGGATTAACACATAGAATACTTTTTATCCCGATATTCCCACGGGATCAAAACTTATGCGGGTGAAATCGCGGGGCGCTGCTAGTAATATTATAAAGGCGAAAGTTTGTGCGGATGGATGGATGGATGGATGTTTGTTACTCATTCATGCAAAAACTGCTGAACGGATTTAGATAAAATTCGGCGCACAGATAGTTTATAACCTTGATTAACACATAAGATACTTTTTATCCCGGTAATACGATCCCGTGTGATTATTTTCGACATCCACGCGGGCGGAGCCACTAGCAAAAGCTAGTAACTTCATATTTTGTATACGTTTGCCATCAAATGTAGGTACTTTTTAATCATGTCTTTTGATATCGCAGCTCAAGCAACATCCTCTGACGTTTTCATCAGCAAAACTTTATATTTAAAAAAAGTTTTAAATCAACCTGAACGGAGCTAGTCTATATAACTTAGCTTGATTAAATCTAGTCCTTCCGCAGCCTGCATCGTAAAAATTGTAATAAGTTTTTAATAAATTATATTAAAGCAAGCAACATCAGAATATTTAATAAGATTCTCAGTCAAAGTTTATAGTCTTTAGCTTGACGGCAGAAGAAAAAGTTGTTGAAGGTTCCTGTATTCTTTATAATACATACCTTATGTATATCGTAGGATCTCCCAGTACCGAGTAATAATTAAACGCAATTGCTAATATAAAGAATAGAAGAAGAAAAGAGTATTTTATCTTTATTAATATGTACAGTCAACAAAAGAGATAAGTATGCAAGATCGTAGCATATAATTGAAGTTTAGTAAGAAACCGATGGATGTTGTCGACCAAAATTTAATTTGTTGCGTAACACAATATCAGTAGCAATGGGTTTCATTTTGACAGTTCAACAACATTCATTGCGTTATTCGCGTTGTTGAGCAGACACCTTTTTGGAACATACGGAGCAATGGATTAGAAATACTTCAAAATGAGTCAAATTGAGAGTAATAGTGTATTACGGAATTAGGGTGCAGATTCTAGATTGATACTGAGAAATTGCTGTTGGAAGACTCCAATACCACTGTGCATGACCTCAGAATCGAGCCGAGGACTTCATGGTAAGCAGTAAGCAATAGCGTTTGCGACTACCAGATCAACGAGGCAGTCAAATAAAATATCTATACATATAATAAATTTGTAGAAAAGTGGTGTCTGTACAATGGAAATATATAAAAAAAAAGTAGCAGGGGTTGTTATTATATCGATGCCGAACCCGAAATTGTAATTATTTTTTTTTTGTCTGTTTGTCGGTTTGTCTGTTTGTTTGTGCACGCTAATATCAGAAACGGCTTATTCGATTTAGATGCGGTTTTCACTAATATATTGTAGTAGGCTTCACTTAACATTTAGTGTTTATTTCATGTCAATCGGTTCATAAATAAAAAAGTTATGTCAATTTAAAGAATCACGGCGAACATTTGTTAAGGTATTCTATCAGAAGGTATTCTATCAGAGTACGTACACGCCTCGGGCCTGCGCGTCCGATCTTCGGAACTACTAGACGGATTTTAATGTTTTTTTTTTTATTGTATAGTTATTATATGGCTGGACAACATTCAGGCTATAATTTATCTTGGAAACTTGAACACCTGATGCAGAACCGAAACAGACCAGCTTAACTATAAGAGATACAAAAATGGTACCATAGCAAAAATTGTTCCACGTGATGAGGATTTTCTGCTGAGAGAATAAATTTGAAGATCTGGAACACCTGATGGGAAACTCCAAGAGCCCAGCTACACCATAACACATATAGGAATGACGTCTTAGTAAAAGTTATTCGGTCTGATGGGCATTTCCTGTTGACTTATAAAATCGAAGACCAGAAACATCTGATGTGGAAATCAAAGCTATCACTAATTTCACCTCCACGCGGTGAAGGCGGTAACAGTTTAGGACTGATTTTCGATGACGATGGTATATCATTGAAAATTTGACTCTACTGGCCAAAACTCCCATTTATTTTTTTTTAACGTGAAGAAATGCTCATGCATTCTGCACTACCACGGGGAGATAGTGCAGTTATGTGGGACTCTAACCCACTAAAACTCCACTCCTCCTATGCCGCTTACGGCGGGAACATGGGCACGCGTTAGCACTCATCCGTGAACCCGCCGCGGCTGTCCGTCACCGGACCCTCCGCTGGGGAGTTCTCCCCATCACCGGCGCACCAGAACACATAGCACGCCGTGACCACCCCAGGGACCAAACCAGCACATGGGCGCCAGACGATCCCGTGCCTGGGCACCCTTGGTAGGGGAGCAGTCACTTAGATTTTAATTGATCAGGTATCTTCATAATAAAACTATAACCATGCCTAGAAAGAGGTCAAATCTTTACCAATGTTCCAAAGGAGCTAAAAGATTGAGGAACATAAGATCCCAAGAATCTACCGAAGAGCGTCAGGAGAGACTTGATGCTGTTTGAAAACATCAGGCTGCAACTCGCTCCGTGGAAACCTCTTCGGATCGCGAAGCACGCCTGCGTTCTCAGCGTATTTACGCATCTACATCCAGGTCTCTAGAGACCAGTGCAGAATATGATGCGCGACTGACCGCTGATACGGTGAGATTATCATACATTGTTCCGAACACGTACACAACAAAATATTCATAATCAGAAAGTGAGAAAGAAAGAATTGCTGGAGTACGGCATGAAGAGACAGATTAAGAAGAGCGCAACGAACGTTTGAATTCTGATCGACTTCGACATTCTCTGAACAGAATGTCGATATCATCTGAAGAATCGGATGTGTCTCAAGATATAGCCGTAGGGCATGGCGACCTTCCTTGGGTTGATAAGGAACGGAGTGCATTTACGTATACTCCTATGATTGACTACGCCACATATTCCGCCATCGGAGGTATGGTTGAAAATTGTACTTTTTGTGAAGCTGTTAAATAGCAAAAAGAAACAAACGGTATGTGTTGCTCAGGTGGGAAAGTACATATTGAAATATTACAAAATCCTCCAGAAATATTAAGATCACTGCTAATCGGTGACCATCACAGTCAAAACATTTCTTGGACAATATACGTTCGTACAATAATGCCTTTCAAATGACATCTTTTGTTGCGAAACAGATTTCAGAAGGCCTATTTATGCCAACATTCAAAGTGCAAGGCCAAGTTTACCACCCTATTGGTTCATTATTGCCTGAAAATGACGTCTCGAATCGTCTCGCGCATTCCGTTGTTATCCAGTCTCCGGGTTCTTAGAATTCGACATCAGACGTTTCAGATCTTCGATTTTGACGACCCCGTTGTCGCTGGCATAAGCAACAGGATCCGCGTACGAAGTCGCGGGCAGAAGCTAGTATTTAAATACATTTCTTGAAAACATCTTCCAGAAAATCTTTGTTGGTAGGTACAACTCCTTTCTTAAAATACAACCTCAAGGAAACACCTACGTATGTGTGCATGAACAAAGCGGGTCCACAAGAGGCCACTCAGTCTGACTGACGTTTTAATGGAGCCCATGTATTTATTCAGAGCCCCGTCGCTTCGGACCGCGGCAGACGAATGACGGAATTCACGCGGACCACTGTATCTAATACTGAGTGACGTTATTCCTTTTTTAACTTCGACCTTTTTTGTTAAGAAAGGAAAGGTTTTTTGAGGTTGGCTGGAAATATTTTAAGGAAATTGAAATTGGAACTCAGTAGCACTGTTGTTTTTTGATAGGACAATTACAGTTTCAAAACATATGGCCATCTAAGAAGAGAGAGATAAGATGGAGTCATAAGCAATTGAAGAAAAAATGTTGTTTTAATTTTTCACTAGATAACAACTTTTTCACTCTTCGTTCTGATTCTTCGTCGCATCGATGATTCGTTTTATTTGTTTTTTTTTTTTATTAAGCTTCGACTAGATTTCGGCCACTTCCACAACGTTAGCAAGCAACGAAGCGGCACGAAATTCTATAGAAAAATGAGACATCTCCTCTTCTTCTCCGCTTTGGTGGATACCGGGCCTTATCGTTAGCCTCACAAAGCCTCTTCGCTAGCGCAGGTTTTAGTGCACAGAGCACACGACAAGGCATAGTTTGCGATGTGGCTCCACATTGGCACTGCGGCTAATCGGAGTACCCCATCTGACCAAATTGTGCCTGCACACCCACCCACTTAGCTTCTGCTGGTCCTATACCGTAAGTGCTTGAACACGTTGACTCGCGGGCGCGGTCACGAAATATCAAACACACAGAATAGTATGCAAGTGTTCACGTACAAAACGCAGGTGCGGCGAACCAAGTCCACCGCGCCCGCACCCATCACTGCGCCCGCGCGTTCCTACGTGAACAAGCACTTATAAATAACACAGAGAGCAATCAATAAATAACCGGGAAATATCTTAATAATAGTAATTATTTATTTATTTCAGACATAATTCTAGTCCATAGTTTTACACTCATACTCGTACATGTATAAATGACTTATAAACTATATTAAATTTGAATATTCAAAAACTCATTTAAAAAAGATTCAAATTCAAAAAATTATAAAAACGTCTTAAAATTGTCAAAAAATTATAAAAATGTCAAAATCGTATAAAAAAACTTAAATTGGTGAAAGAAAACTTCAATAATAAG
Organism: Oligia fasciuncula; assembly: GCA_963082905.1. Taxonomy (NCBI): domain Eukaryota; kingdom Metazoa; phylum Arthropoda; class Insecta; order Lepidoptera; family Noctuidae; genus Oligia; species Oligia fasciuncula. The sequence continues at coordinate 3,699,390 of OY720395.1, read as the reverse complement.
CATCTCCATAGTTTCCTTATGCTACAATAGAGATAGTCACTGATTCACATAACATAAACTGTTCGGAGCAGGGTCCAGCGATTGAGCGGCTGTTACTATTGTCTCGTAAACAAGGAGTTTATCATATATCTGTAAAGGCTTGTTAGGATGTTCTACGCCGTTTGCTCGACTGGGGAAAAGAACTAATGATACCTACGTATATAAATAGGTGATAATTATTTCGTCCAAGGACCTGAAGTGAATCAATGGAGTATTGCCGAATATAATGCTGAATCGTTACGAACCTTTATTCAGAGTCGGGTTATCATCATCTGCCTAGCCTTTTCCGCCGCGGTTGGTCTATGGATGGGTGACCATCTTTACATACCGAGACCCCTCCGTGATTCGGAAAGCACGTTAGCCGTTGGTCCCGGCTGTCATTCGTGGATCTTTGACAGTCGTTACAGGTCTTAAGGAGCCCGGAAGTCTGACTACCAAGGGGTATCGTATTACCCAGTAACTGGGTTGTGGAGGTCAGATAGGCAGCCGCTCCATGTAAAATACTGGTACTCAAGTGCATCCGGTGAGACTGGAAGCCGACCTCAACATAGTTGGGATAAGGCTAGGCAGATGGATGGATGATGATACCTACTATCTTATCCTTACACACAAGACGTCCACAAAATTTTTACAGCTGTTTTTATGTACTGTGTTTAAGAAAAAGTTTAGTTTTCATTCCAAAGAATGCTAACGTATACCACAAAGGTTAGAGATTCAATCTCCACATTGACCGTATTCAAATGAAACTCTTTTATAACATTTTAGTTCTATACTAGTAGCGTGCAGTCTGCAAGTTTTCCCTCAGAGGGTTCGATCTTACTATGAGAGGGCCTTAGAGGCCCCGTTATCTAAATCAAATGCCCTCTCCGGCGCGACAGAGCTTGTTCGAGAGAGATTTTTAAAAGGATTTGTGTTAACTGGATAAAAAAGGGTGGACCCATGTTGTAGCTACAGATATAGTGAAATATCTATCCTCTCTGTTTATAATAGACGTTTCTTCATTGTGTTTTGGGAATTTTGTTGTTTTAAAATTCTAGAGTTGCATAATGCATTTTGGTCACGTGATGATATCTATGTGTAGGTAGCTCCGTCCGCAAGCCGCGTCGAAGGACGTCGTCGTTCCAAAAAAAAGTAAGAGTAAATTTTTTTGGCTCTTCGTTAGCGGTTCCATTTCATAACACCTAATTAATGAAGTAACAAGTAAAATAATAAATGTTTACCCAGTATTAATTCTTAGGAAAGTAATTTCTTCAGTTCTAACTCTCTCCGTTTTATTACGAAACGAAATCTAACTTATTTCTTGCAAAAACCTCTGAGCCAGTATTTGTATTTCGATTTTAGCATGACAACTTAGCACGGAACTAAGCTGTCATTTTTGTATATAGAACTGGAAACTCTATAACAGTTAGGTTCTTAATTCAATAACTGGCTCGGTGGTTTAAAACTGCCATTCTCGTTTAAGAACGTTCTCAGTATCAAACTGTCAAAAATACCTGTAATTAAGCCACATTTATCACAACTTTTTGACATTCACTGTCCCTGAAACGAGATCGCGACTAGATTTTGAATGTTTTTAAATACGGGGATTGGCCTTCTGTTCTAAAAAAACCTTTGCTTTGTAATAAAGGGGTGTAAGACCCACAAAACGCAATCTTCTCAAAACATTTGCAACCAATACTCTAATGTCTAAAGAAAACAACAAAAAACTTCAAGTAATTCTCAGGTACTTAGAATAAAAGGATTCCACAGGCTCTAAAGCGGAACTTTTAAAGGCTTTGCCCAAATCTCTTATTGAATTGTCAGGATCTTAAGTAGCATTCAGTAGTTGCACCTAAGTTTTTGTCGGCTGGAGTTTTTCTATCCCCTTCCCCCACTTGTTTTATTATGTAAATAGAACCGCATTGAGTGTGTGGTGCGATTCAATCTTGAGGACCTATTACGGGATCTTTCGATATAGGTTTGAAGTTTAATTCGTAACCACAGCTGAAATTAAATTGAATATCTTGAGAAAAAGGCTAATAATATGTACTAGCTGTGCCCGCGACTTCGCGTGTATATCGGATGGCTTTTTTTTGTTGGGAACCCTAATTCTTTTTCTAAAATAAAAGTTAGTCCTTTGCCTATGTTACTCCTTTCATAGGAAGGAACTTAGTTGCTCCTCGTTTGTTTTTCTTATCTGCCATTGAAAGTTCCATCAAAATCGGTCCAGCCGTTTCGGAGATTAGCCGGAACAAACAGAAAAAAAGGTTAAAAATTGTTATTTTGTTATAAGTATTGTAAATACTTTCTTAAGCATTTGTATAGATGAACGCAGCCACAGTTGAATATCTTAACATTTTTTTTTAATATAACTTTGTATACATATATCTACAAATCACGCCTTTTTCCCATAGGAGTAGGCATTAACGCTTATACTTCGTTTTTGGTACAATTATTGTTAATTTAATGTAACAATAGTAATTGCAACACGTGTGATCCTACCAACATCTACATATATTTTTTTTTAAACATTGCCCCACTTTAGGAATTTCTCCTGTATTGTGGGTGCGTTCACAAATATTTAAAACTCACATACACAAACAGCCAGACCCGGAACAACTACTTGTAGGTCACAAATATTTGTTCCGTGCGGGAATCGAACCCGCGACACGCAGCGCAGCAGTCAATCCCTTAACCACTGCGCCAACCGTGCCGTCAAACGCTATATTCGTGAAACGCTGAAACAGCAGCATTAGTTTTAACTGCAAAATGTCTATAACAAAGGTTGGTTCCTTTATAACACTTGGGAATAATCACGTTACAATCCGATAACATGATTAACACACAATGACATAAAATCCTATTCGTCAAACCAACGACAAAATCCATCGCCAACGGAAGACGTTGAAATGAAACAAATCTACCAATACAATCACACTAGAATCGACATTCAAAATCAGAATAGGTCCGCCGGCTCCATAGACAAGTGCTTCGCAAGAGATTCCCTCGACCACATAATGCACTTAGGTCAGGATAAACGTGGTAATGTGAACGGAGCTGCGAGAATCGCTCGTATCTCGCGACTGTCGCCGGAACACTAACAAATACGACTAAATGTGGAATGGAGAGTAGTTTTGTGGTTTGGCTGTGACTGGGAAATAACTAGGTAGGTACTTCTGTTGACTTTATGGCACGTGGAATATTCTTGTGTTGGGTTTAAGGTTGGTAAAATAATACGTAGATAATGTATTATTTTTGGCCAATAAATATATAATTTGTTTTGGTGTAGGTACCTAATAAAGTGTCCCTTAAAGGCCTTTGCCATAGGCACGGCGAATTTTTATAGTTTTTATAAATGTTAGTACTCCAGAATAAAGGACTTTATTTATTGGACACTTTATTATACCTAATTATAGTGGAGGTTCCTTTGGATACTTACATTGCAGCAGCATTTAACATTGACAAGACTTACAAAACATTTTAACAATACCATAACAATTAAATGTTGCCAAGAAATGTATACGACAAATATTTTCCCATTTCCACCAAATAAAAATCTAAATGCAACCTACGAACAGTAAATCGATCGGAAACAAAAGAACTTTATCGCCTCCAATAACGGCTTGAAACATTTTAGCAATAACTTCGTTCCAGAATATTTTATTCAAGAACAGAAACAAGAATAGAACGCATTTTTAGGATTTCACTCGTCTCCTCCCAAATAGGGAACAGTGAAACAAGCTCTAAATCTCCAGCGCGTGCGCTCAACCGAGTTAGGTCGTTTACGTAATAAATGGATTTCTATAAATGACTGCGACATGCTGTGGAGTAGGGTTGTCGATTTTATTCGAGGTATCGAGATGTGTCGTTTGTGGCGAGTGTCGCAGATTGTGATTCAAAGTTTTAAATTAATTCTATGTTTCATCATAGAAAGAACGAACATTTATGTATCTATGTTTATTCTGCGATTATTTATCCAAAAACGCATATTTGTTTACATTTTTTGGCAAATATAAACTTACGGTTTCTTCCGTGGGGGTAGACAAAAATTACAGATCGAAACCTGCTACGATCCTGACATACCTACTCATAAAATACACACACTAAAAAAAGTAGTAGAAGTAGTAGCAAAATAGCCAGAAGCCAAGTAGGTTTTTGACATGTGACATGACGATCTGATTGGTGGTTTGTAACTTTGTGTGAAAGCGGTTTTGTAAAAAAGTTGTATCGGGTTACTACTTACAACCCGGTCACAATATCTGTGCACCTCCCTGGAATGCGGCGCCTCTCCCGCTTCCCCTGTCACCTCTCCGCGCACTCCCCGGTGCGACAGTACGGTTAGCATCTTCGTTGCCGATACACACACATTTCTCGAAAAAACTTTTTTTCACACCGTACCCAGACCGCCGATAATGACGTCACGAGGTCAGGTGCACAGATATTGTGACCGGGTTGTACTTATTGTATCAATAGTCACAATTGTCTCGATTTCAAAAATTCTATGGCATTTACGTTTTTGGGCAATTTTTTTTATTTTTCCCCAAAATACTACCATTCCCAATACATTTCCGAATCCTCTTACACACAATATAAGCTAAGAAACCCCAGTCCATTAATCACTCGCACCCAATAACTTCAAACTACGGGACATCAATAACTGCCGACCTACCCGACCAACGTCACAAACTTTGACAGTTCTGATATTAGAACATCGACCATACGTTACGTAGGGAGCAGTGGTGGCTTCAGCTTACGTAATTGTAGGTCGTAGGTTTGAACCCAGACAGGCAAGCACTTCATGATACCAGAGCCAAGCCAATAGAGGTATGAGGAACTTACAGGGTGTAAAGTTCACTCATCCTCCATAGAAAAGGAAGGATCTTCCTCCCAGACGGGTGTTGTGTCTGGCGGGCAACTGCCCGGAGATTCATGTCGGGCCGTTGATGCTAGTTGCGCGGTAAACTGTGCTTGCGAGATGCAGGATTTTGCGTGACGTCAGTATGACGCGTTGTTCGTCATGTGGCGTTGTAAATACCGCTACAAGCCTATTATTGTTACTGCAGGGCAAATCGGAGATAGAGAAGGCACGAGCAGTGATCACCACGCTTGCGCAAGACGGGTTGACGATGTTTTCCTTCACCGATGTCAGTCATATCCGATATAGACTGAAAAAGTAATATATGAATTGAAAAAGTCACATTGGTACTTGCCCGGATTAGAACCCACGACCTCGTGAATGAGAAGCGAGTCCTTAATGCATGCACTTTTCTTAGTGCAATTTATTTCATCACCACTGCTCGCAAAACTATGAAGGAACACAGGTTTATCCTAGTTCAGGTCGATCCGCATTCGAACTATGGTAAGTCGCAGTACAGTTTTGTCGCACAAGTGTTATTCGCACATCCATTTGTCGAGCTCACGTGGTACACTCTTAGGTATACCTACCACTTTAGTGTAAGACTTAATATTGTAAATATGCATTATTTAATTAAATAAACAATCAAGGGGCATCAGAAAATTCGTCCGCATCGCTATCAACAGGAAACGTGCGCAAAAGGCTGTAAATAAAAAAATAAATTGTGAGTAGCATTTCGTAGACTTGTGACATCTACCAACCCGCACTGGTCCCAGAAGTGGCAACATTAAAGGCTGCTTATGCCATTTGGCTTAGTTCGGCAACCCTAGCATGTATCGTATCTTGGTGGCAGTTCGCGCCAATGTCACGTGTGTTACAATCACCCCCCGACGGGATCGGATTTCGGCAGCCATTACGTGCCCAAAGTGGCTATACGCGAGATAGTTGAAATCGTTTAGGTTTTATACATGTCTGCTTAAGTTAAACCGTCATATGATGCGTTTTGAGGAACGTGACGTGGTTGGCAAATTGTGTTGTTTTTATTTTTATTTTTCTAATATAAATGCATAAGTTGCAGCGTTTGTATGTGTGGTAGGGGAACGCTTATTGAATTTTTATTTCTTGAATTATTGTTGCTATTTTTTATTCCTCAATAAGCATGGCTTCTATTAAGTACATGTAGTTTAACATAATCCATCAATCTATCCAACCCTGTATACCTTATTAGGTAGTCATATTTATGACTAGCAGCGCCCCGCGGTTTCACCCGCATAAGTGTCGGTCCCGTGGGAATATCGGGATAAAAACTATCCTATGTCCTTTCCCGGGACTCAAAACTATCTCTATACCAAATTTCATCTAAATCGGTTCAGCGGTTTAAGCGTGAAGAGGTAACAGACAGACACGAACAAAAACCAAGAAACAGGAACCAGAGATACAGGAACCGTTCATATATCTATTTATAGAATTAGATCTGGAACTCACGAACTATACTTAATTCAAACTAATAGTCGGACTTTTAATTAGCTGCAGTAAAATGACACTTCTTAATACTCATTTCCGACTCAGTTTAAAGATATGCATGTCAAATAAGTTTTGTTTGTTACACTATTCTGTACTAGAAAAACAAGATTTGGTGATGATGGCCGCGAAAAAACAAAAAGACGCCAATTTCAGTCATTGTAACACATAAGCTGTCATTTTACTGCAGCTAATTAAAAGTCCGACCATAGGTTTGAATTAAGTATAGTTCGTAAGTTCCAGATCTACTTCTATAATAAATAGATCTATATGAATGGTTCCTCTCTAGACTTCCGTTAGTTTGTTCTATGTGACTCACCAGCTGTGAGTCCTCAAGCCCTGTCTCGTTTGATACTCCTTGCCTCTACTGTTAGACATCGTCTTATTTTTAGAACTGCCGGCTAAAATAGCCCCCCCACGACGGTTCACGGTTCAAGGAGCAGTAGGGTTTATAAAGGATATCTTTGACTCGAGGTTTCTTTTGTTTTTACACATCACATATACTCACGCCTACTTCATTTGGGTGTAGACAGAAACTCTACAGAATGCCACCTGCTACGATACTTACCATAGATATCCGATCCTTACATACCTACCTACTCCTTTTACTTCGTTCTTTTGTTTTTGGAAATGCGGGTGGTCTTTTCTCCATAGAAACGCTCTCGCCTGTTTTCTTTCTGGTTAATGACCATAAAGCAATGATTTTTTTACAGAATAATAAATATTAACTACTTGCATGTCTCTATGTTTTCCTTTTTGATGATATATTATTTTTATAACCACTAGAACCCTCAAAAAATACCGATTTAAACCGCTGTCATCAGACGCCTAGTGTACAAAGACAACTATTAATGAAAAAATTAAAACATAGGGTAAAAGTCCTTCTTATTCAGTTTATGAAATACCTTTTAAATTGGTCCAATATTGGAGGAGGAGATAGGGGAGAGCCAAACCTCAGATTATGACTTTTTACATAAATAGGCTTTTTCAAAAGTCTCTCCGACCGCTTAAATTATATTTAAATGAAGAAGTGAAATATTATGATTCAGAAGAGCATAAAGAGACATATCTTGTAACTGTCTACTTTAGTATGTGGAATGAGCATTTCCTACTTACACATGTAGTAAAATGTCTATAACTTTTTTAAACGTGTTAATAACAGCTTTCATTGCCTTGCTGATTCTATGCACAAAAATCAACATGAAACGCCCACAAACCAAGTAAATTAAAACCTTAACAATAAGCATAAATACTTAAAGAACACTTCGTCGGCTTATTATTTCTGCGCATTAGGAGCGAAGAATATTGCCTCGGGCAATTTACGAGCGACATTCCGGGGCGCCTTATCTCCGATATTAAAGATTTCATTAAATCATGGCGGGCAATAAAACAGTTTGATACCGCATTCATGCGGCCGCCGCTTCGGGTGACCAACTTAATGACGTGTACAGTTTGACCCTTAGTGAGTGGGGTAAAGGAAGAGATGTTGGCAAGAATGGAGCTGTTGGAGGAAGCTTGTGTGCCGGGGTTCAAAAAGTGATAACCCCCCCCCCCTGCCTGCCTGCCGGCCTGCTGTGTTTCGTCGATGCGTGGGAGTTCCAGTGCCTTAGGCATCTTCTGGGCACGCTCGTGCCATCATAGACCTCATCCATCAGGCTTAATTGAGGCCAAGAGCGGGCCCATTCAGCAATAAAAAAAGTGTTAAGCCCATCGTTACCATATTTGGACACCTATACGCAGTTGACTGAAGTTTTTTACCAATGACAAAAACAACAGATTCCATTATTTGGTAGGCAGTACCAAACCACCAGCCCACCAGTAATCGTTGGTGGTTATTTGTTTGGTGGGTAGTTATGTAATGACAATAGGGAGTAACGTAGCGAGAACTGGCTCCAGTTTAGGACACCAGTGGAGAAATGAATCGAGAAACACCATAATCGTTCAGAGTAAAACTGATCGATGTGTTTCTGAAGATGACCCACGAAGTTACCTATCTAAGTATTTATTTATTTATTTATCCATTTATTATTATTTTTTTCAATTTTTTTTTTTCATTTGTTTTTTTTTTGTATTAATAGGTTGAACCAATCCTTTTGCGGAATTGAAGACATGTGTCATCTACCAACCCGCACTGTGCCGCGTGGTCGATTACGGCCCATTCCTTCTCACAGAGAAGACGCCTGTCCCAACTGTGGGAAAATTACTTAGACTGATTATGATTTTACGCAGTTGTCGCTTTTAAACTCGCTGAACGCTTGTAACTTCTACCCGCCAATAAAATAGTTACAACTTGAGACATTCAAGTAGGTTTTGCGATTTGTGCGTGACCCCCTACGACCTTGAACATAAGGCTCAAAATACATTATAATTTAGTTTTCGGAGGATCATATTTAATTTATTGCAGAAATAGTTGGCTAGTACTAAAATCATGATCACATTTCAAATGTCTGTTACTTAGATAGTATGTGGATACGTAGTTTTGGTTTGACTATAAATTCTAGTAGGTATGTGAAGGGAATGGAAAGCTTTAGGATCATTGACATATATGAAATCATTGTTTAGGATTCTTAAAATGATAATGTTTAACTTCTAGTGAGAGTAAATTTTTAGATGGATGGAGTTCATGGAGTAGGTAGGTGTTTACATGTAGTACAAAAAAGTAATTTAAAAAAATTAAACCGACTTCAAAAAGAAATTAACTCAAAATTATGAAATAACTTTAATTTCGGAAGTCGGTGTCTTGAAATCTGTATTTTAGTTTTAGTTTTTTGCTTTGTTTTTTGTTTTCTGTGGGCGCCCTCATCACCTACCGCCTGACGCAGGTCCTCACCGGACACGGAAGTTTCGGGAGGTTCCTGCACATCATCAGGCGGGAGGAAACGCCCGGGTGTCACCATTGCCAGGATCGCCCAGAGGACACGGTGGAGCACACGGCGGAGGTCTGCCCCGCTTGGGCGGAGCACCGCCGTGTCCTCGTAGAGGCGATCGGCAGCGGCGACCTCTCGCGTCCGGCTCTGGTGCAAGCCATGGTCCGGGGCGAGAGGGAGTGGGAGGCAGTCACCTCATGCTAGCGAAGGAGGTGGCGGGACGGCTCAGGGAGAGAGCCTCCCGTCCCAGCCGCCGCGGGAGACGCTCCGGGCGTCGGGAGCCGCGTGACGACTCCCGGTCACCGTAGGCGCGGGCCTGCGAGCGGAGAGTAATGGGTAGCTCACCCTCCGGTCAGGACCAGGCCCGTGCCGGACGGCGCGTACGTGTTCCACGCGCGCTTCAAAGAGATGTCAGCATCGAGGAGGGGCCCCATAGGGCCGAAGCCTGCCGGGTCAGCGGGATTGTCCGAAAGGGTTACCGCTGGCCCGGAACATAAAGGGCTAAGGAAGGAACACGGGTGGGTTTTAGTCAGTAAGAGTCTGACACTCCCTTCCGCTCCACCCAGAGCGGGAGGGGGCATTTGATGATTTCCCATCCGAAAAAAAAAAAATACTGTGTGTGTGTGTGTGGTGGTCAGCGGGATTGTCCGAAAAGGTTCATAGTGTTAACAGGTTTATGCGTATCTTTATATTTAAAATATTTATTCCTCAATGTTCTTGATGGCACCTACCACTGTTTGTCTCTGCATCACCCAAAGGTTGACTGGTAGAAAATGCCTATGGCATTAAGTCCGCCTCTGTACATTTATGTGCTTGAAGATAAATAAATAACATAAAGGGCTAAGGAAGGAACACGGGTAGGTTTTAGTCAGTAAGAGTCTGACACTCCCTTCCGCTCAACCCAGAGCGGGAGGGGTCATTTGATAATTTCCCATCCTGAAGAAAAAAAAAGGGGTAAGACTTAATCTAGGTATAAAAGTATGGTGGAATGCGTCCTTAGAAAATTAAGGAAATTCTTGCCATCCGAAAGTGGCGGGAATGTAATATGTCGAGGGAAGACTTGTTTATTTTGAAAAGATAAAATTTGGGTCACCGCGCTTACCCTCTCTTAAAATGGATAAGTAATGAAATTTCACCTCGGCACGGGGCGGCCGCAAAATTGTTATTTATTTATTTCCCATTAAATATTATGATGTCACGGAAAATTGTTATTTATTCATTTCCCTATAAATATTATGATGTCACGGAAAATGGTTATTATGTGTTATTTTCGACGATGTTATGGAGAAATATCGCCGGTAGGTCTCTTGCTTAAAATAAATATAAACTATTTTCCCATTTACTTTCAGGATATTTATTGCATCGAATAGATTACGCCTGTTTTTCTAATTTGGGTAGCCTCTTTTTCTCTTACCCTCTCCCCCCTCCCCCTCCCCCACGCACCCGTAAATTATAGAAGAGCCAAAACCTAACAGAATACAATTTACGGGTACCACATACCTAACATATTATGTATTTTAGAAAAGTATTGTACAGCAGACCGCCAGCACATCAAACTACTACAATCTGTCAAATTACTGTAATAATATTTTCAACTTAATTGCTAAAGCATAAGATTCAAAGTTGATTGGGAAAATTTGACAGTTTCGGGTAGCTTGATGTGCTGGCGTCTGTACAATCCTACCTACTTATTTCTAAGGAATACAAACAAGATAGAACACTCAGCCTATAGTGTTCCCACTGCTGGGATACAGGCCTCATCTCTTGATAAGGGAGTGGGTCATAATCCACCACGCGGGCCCAGTGCGGTTGGCGGATCAAACAAGGTAACTACAGAAGATCGAGGGGAAGACGTTACTTTACTCTTTGGGGAAGACCCGCGGGACAATGTGTAACACATTATCAATCGGAATCGGTTTCATTTTGACTGTGCAACAACATTCATTGCGTTATTTACGTGTTGAGCAGACAAATTTTTCGAACTTATGAAGCAATGGATTAGCAATTTGCTTCAAAATGATTCAGATTCCGGTTGATAGTGTGTTACGTTATTAGGGTGCTGGACTCCGCAGTGTGGGTAGAACAAGACTGCCAATGATGATGAAAAACTACACAAGAAAACAACACAACAACAACAACAAGACACACAACAAGTCAAACAAAAAACCGTTCAAGTGCGAGTCGGACTCGCGTACCAAGGGTTCCGTGCAAATTTGTAGGTATGTAACTACAAATTTACGGTTTTCGGATTTTTCCTTTACTTGTGTGTGCTACATGACATTGCTTCGTGCCAAATTTCATGATTCTAGGTCTACGGAAACTATACCCTATAAATTTTAATTCCCTTGAGAGTGTCGAAATATACGTTTTTTGCGGCATATACAGCTGTATCTTTTTTTTACGTTAACTTAGAAGTTTGATTTTTTTCACAGCTTCAAGGGACTGTAGACTTGAGTATATGTTTTGAAATTCAACTCGATACCTGCACGCGTTCCCGAGATAAAGGGTATTGACAAACAGACGGACAACAAAGTGATCCTTTAAGGGTTCTGTTTTTTCCTTTTGAGGTACGGAACCCTAAAAAGTTCATGTTTAACACCACAATAACCAGTTTAAAAGGAGTATAAAAACATGACTGTGCAGTACTAATTGCAGTAACAATAAGAGTGTCCCACAAACACGTGGTAATGTGCAGAGTACGGGTGTAATGTGCGCAACGCCCGATATAATGACCCACCTTTATTCCCACCAAATTAAATCGCAAACTCTATAGAGTCCGGCTAAGTTGTAAAATGCAAATAGAATACCTTTTTAGCACACGTTAGGGAAGGGTTACCCTTGTGGACTACGTAGGGGGAGAGAGTGTTAATGTTTTAATATTTTGTGATGCTCTAAGAGGTACCTACTAGCTTGTGCCCGCGACTTGGTCCGCATGAAATTTCTTGTTCTCCCAACCTACCCCGTCGCATCGCATCGCCTGCCTGCGCTACTAACTCGTTTTCGCTTATCGTTATTTCTTATTTTCGTTTTCCTAACGTGATGTTAATATAGCCTTCCTCAAAAAATCGGGCTACCAAATTCAAAAATATTTTTTCAAATCCGACAGCTAGTTCCAGCGATTGGCGCGTTCAAACAAACAAACTCTTTAGCTTTATTATACGTTTTAAGAAGGTACATTAAAAAAAAAACATACACATCCTAATTGAGAACCTCCTCCTTTTTAGAAGTCGGTTAAAAATAGTGTGCCTTCGACTTTGCTTATGGAAATATTTTGAGTTTTCAAAAAATAGACCTTTCAGCTTCTTCAGGAATTAAATACATCCTACCGCTTTTTGCAGGATACCTACTGTGAAATTGTGATGGAGGTAACTCATTGAGTATCGCATATGGCCAAGGACGCTTTTGAAGTTTCCTACTCAGAAACAGGCTAAAGGATGTACATTGAAAGAGGTCAGGTACTCACGGGATGCTGGGAGCCAGGAGATCACCACACTGTATCACTAGCAGTCTTATTTCATTCACGATATTTTTGTGTTTTTTCACGCCGTCAGATGGCGGGAGCGACGCGTTGTCCTTGTCGCATTCATAGCGGTCAGACTCCCTAACAAAGCACTCAGCTCAATAATCAGAAAGAACCTCTTTCATATCATCATTGACAGTTTTCTATCTCTCAAAATGGACACAACATTCGTGCGTACCCAACCCTACGAAGGGTAGGCAGCAGGGGCAGTACCCCGAGGGTACATTGATAATTATTACACGGTAGATGTTCAGCCTCCTTCGTCTAACGGTCCCGCGGGGAGACGGGGATTATGACCGTATTAATTAATGCACAAGTAGCTAGTCGTGACTCTCTTACTTATGTGTTTTGATGTTCACTACATATGGTCGCAGAAACATTGAGTTTTGAGGAGGTTAATTTTCTTCGTAGGAAATTGACCGGTTGAGAGCGGTGAATGCTTATGCGAATCCCGCGGCCCCGGCCATAGGCAGAGGTGGAACATCGCGGTGGTTTAAGCCTGTAAGGGTAAGTGGCATGCCCCTCTGTCACACCCGCGATGGAGGAAATCCTTGAAGATCTCCACCTTGCACCAAAAAAAAAGGAAATTGACCAAAGATTTCCCGTCTACTGACGTCTAAGCGAACCGACGCGACGGTTCAAACGGCGCGGCGCTGTCCTACGGGGTAATTGCGCAACACACCAACAGTAGCATTAGCTTTCATTTTCAGTTCTACAACATTCATTGCGTTATTTACGTTGTTGAACAGACACAAGGTAGCATGCGACCACGGGAAGGTACTTTTTTGTTTCAGCCTTTTTCAGTAGTCGGGCTTTAGTTTTTAAACTTATTTTTTATTTAATTATTTTGGGGCTTAAATCAGTAACATTTATATTTTTTAAATGCGCTAATTAAGCCCTTTCATTTGATAAAGAAGAATTTGAGAAAGAAGAAGATAACCCAACAAGGCAACTTCCCATAATATTTATTTTTAAATTCATTACTTTATATCCTCTAGAGGGCGCCATATTAAATTTAGTGTGATGCCACATAGCCTATAACCAGCGGACGACCTAGACGCTCTAACGATGCCTCATTTGTCAAATTATTATAAGTACTTTTAAAGTTATGAGGGAACAGATGAACATAATAATAAAAAAAATACTTGTAAACACAACTAACCTTCGATTGTTACAAGCCATATAAAAGAACTTAAAGAACCAAAATGTTCACCTAACACTCTAAGAAAAGAAGCCGTGAATACTAAATAATGCAAAGAAAAACTAACCCATAGGTACATACATACATAATATATGTAAGATGTAACGTAGCTACAATATACTTTACTTGTTCAAGTCACCACAATCTTCCTGAGCCTCTTCGCTTTCCCTTACATTTTTACGAAGTGAATATTTCACGAGGCAAGATTTCTTTTTTGTAGGGCAACTGTATTTCAAACTTGTGTGTAATGTACAGGGTGTAGGTATAGTTGACCCTTGTTTCGCTGTCTGTACCCAAACAATAGAAAAGGGTACCTGATACTTGAGGGAAAAGCTATTTTGGGATACTGTTGTATTGTGAGGTAGAGATCAGTCGTCGAAATGTTAAAGAAATGCCCGAAACATAACATCACGCCTGTAATTCTCCGAAGGGTTAGGCACAGGTGTACGTAATAGAACACCCATTTCGCCAGTTATGTAGTAGGGGGCCAGCCTATTGCCATCAGCCGGCACATATCCAGACTCCGAGCTGCTACTGAGAAATTTCTGAAGGAAAACCCCAATAACACTAGGCCCAACCCGAGAGTCGAACCCAGGACCTCTTGCATAGCAATAGCACTTGTTACGTCCAGACTAACTAAGCAGTGCAGCAAAAATATTCGGACCGACGAGAAGATCACCGAACTCGAGGAAGAATTGAGCAGGTTACGGTGGAGTACAGTGGGGATATCTGAAGTCGGAAGAGAGGGGGAGGACTCGATAATCCTCGAATAAAATCCGGAAACTTGCTCTATTTCCGGGAGGGCGACCAGCAGTCCCAAGGTGTGTCGGGTTTATCGTCCATAAGTCCCTAGTGAGCAACGTGGTGAAGATCGAGAGTGTGTCGACCAGGGTGACCGGTGACCGGTCACCCATCCACGGACCAACCGCAACAAGCGTAGCTTAACCTGATCGATCGACCCGTGCGGCTGTTATTACTTAGCCACAAACCCCTCACCTAAAAGTATTGGAAATTAACCAAAGAATCGCACATCCTGTAGTATCCTGTAAGTCGTATGTAGTGGTCCCAAAGGTGTTAGCACAATATACGTTAGTAGGTACCATACCTACAGATTGTGCCACTTACCTACATAGCGATGCTTCCGACAGCAAAGGTCGTAAACACCAAAATAGCATTTTTGATAATTAAAAAAATAAAATAGTTTTTTTGGTTTACATCTTTTTAAGGGGATTACAGGACCTAAACGCAAAAAACCCATGTTTTAGAAACAATAAAAGTGTATGATCGACTACAGAAAACAAAATCAGAAAAATTTATGATATTCTTCAGGATATAATGGGCCTGCTCTTGATCTCGATGACGCCTGATGGAAAGCGATGGAGGTGGTGGTAAAAAAGGCAAACGGGGTACTTAAATGTGGAAGGAAACCAAACCGAAGCATTCTCATCCTTTGTCGAATCATACCGTATGCCATAAAACTGTTTTAAAGTTCAAGGTCCTAATCACAAAGCGTTCTTAACTTACGAAAATAATAACCATTGTTTATGAAAAACACAAACAAAAAGATGAAGTGGAAATTCGAATTTTTCTTTCAATAAGAAATTGCCGCAGGGTTGCTTTCTTTGGCGTGAATATGGCTAAGAAGCTCAATACGAACCAACTTCCGCCTTCCTACTCCCCGAGAATATTATTTAACTTATGAATTGCCAGCACACTGTTAAAACCTCAATAATTTGTACCTATTATAAACCTGAAATTTTTCAATACAAATTCCAATTAACCGTACAATACAAGAGCTGAGGGAATCTGATTAAATTCATACAAAAGGCAAGTTAAATACACAACGATCTGTATCGTGAAACCTCGGGCGCGCCACTCAATGCGAAGGTATTTCCAATTACTCTCGAATCCTTCCATTTTCCAGTCGCAAGGAATTTTATTAACGCTGTCCCTTTCTATTTTCCCTTTTATAATGAGGTGGGAGAGGGATGGGAGACTGAGGATTTGAGCCATCTCATGAGGCTGGGTTAATTTCCATTCGCCCGGAGCGACGTCTCGCGTTCACCTTTCATACGTAAATTGAAAAGATAAGCTCAACTATTTGCTTAACTATATTTGGCTGGAGTTGACTGTGTACGCGTAATTGTAGTTTCCGGTTGCGTGGTGAGGCTGCAGCTGCTACTCCTTAAATAAATATCTTGGCAAATTGCTGAGGAATACTCTTGTAGTAACCACGTATGGCAGGCGGAGTAACTCTGTCTGTCTGTCTGTATGTTAACTTTTCACGCCTAAACCACTGAACAGATTTCGATAAAATTTGTCAGAGAGGTAGATTGTATCCCGGGGAAGGACATAGGATAGTTTTTAACCCGATATTCTCACGGGATCGACACTTATGCGGGTGAAATTGCGGGGCGCTGCTAGTTAGCATATATGTTAGACTTACTATACAGATGACTATTGAACGCCCTACATTCTTCCTAGTCATGATTTCATGTACAATTGCTTCCTCCAAAGTTGGGAAAATTGGTACAATAAGACCACTTTTTGCAAACACGCACACACATTACATGACTACATACTGTATCTAAATAGTCATTAGGGTCATCCAATCTATCATCCGGTCTCGAAAGGTCCATCCTAAACACGATTTTCAATCCAAATTCTGGATCATACAATAATAATTACCATCGCACATAAATATTTACATGTAAACATACATTGTCAATTAACCCCTGATCCCAAAATATTCTCCCCGAGCTAACTGTAAATTAGTGACGCGCAAGTTCCCGAAAATGTAAAATAAGATAAAGCTAGCTAATAAGTGGACAACACTAATGCCGGACCCACGTCAAGCCTTCGTCAGACGCTCGGTAATGCTCGGCACATGGTCGCAAGATCAGCTGTTAATTACCCCTAGGGAGGATGGCTGGACGTACATTGTCCATGTGAATATTGAATCAAATTGAGTATTTTATGACCAGTAGATTTAAATAGACCACCCCCTTTCAACTGGAGTGTGTTTAGTAATTAACGACTAAGAGATTTTGTTAAGAGTACTTGCTTATGCGCAGCAATATCTCCTTTCAAGAGCAGCAACAGTTCTTTTTTAATATTTTTTTTCTCAATCAATCTGTCTAGCCTTTTCCCAACTACGTTGTGGTCGATTTCCTGTTTAACCGGATGCAGCTTAATATCAGTATTTTACATGGAGCGACTGCCTATCTAACCTCCACAATCCATTTACTGGGTAATACAATACTCCTTGGTAAGACTGGTTGTTAGACTTTCGGGTATCTGACGACCCGTAACGACTATCAAAGATCTTCAAATGACAGCCGGGACAAACAGCATAACGTGCTTTCCGAGACACGGAGAGGTCTTGATATGTAATGGATGATCACTCATCCTGAACCGACCGTGGCAAGCGTAGCTAAACCTTCATTAGACACGTGCGGCTGTTATTGTTTAGCCACGAGCCCCTTAAATCATGAAATGTATTTTATTCTATTTTACTTATTTCCAATCATATGCAGCATTTATTTACAGTAGAGGGAGTTAGTTAAGAGGATTCTACGCGTGACAAAAATTAAAAGTTGTGACTACAAAAAAGCGAAATAATTTAAGAACGCAAACATCAAACGCACTAGACGCTAAATTATCTCAAAACAACTGCCCAAAGTTGCAAAGTTGGTGCAAGAAAACTGTATTTTCTAAAATAGAAAATATTAAAACACCCATGTAGAAGATCGTCAAGGAGATGATATAGGTACACATTGAAGAAGCGAGTTAAAGGAAGGTCCTATCACGACCAAACCAGCAATTACTTCAGTTAATTTTGTTGAAAGAGTTATTAATTAATTAGGACCTGCTCAAATATTTTGCCGGTCTCCATCTCATAAGTAAAAGGATATATAAGTATATAGGGGGAAAGATCAAAGATAAAATTCTGGCATCAAATATGTATATCTCTGAATTTTGTGGGAAAATAATTTTTGGTTTAAGGGGCTTACATGACCTAAAGCGCGGTCACTGTCGGACTGCATAGAAAAGAAAGAGAAGCGCGATGACACAACGCTGGTAATTTATTGCAAAATATGAAGCAATTGTGTAATTACAAAAAATCTATTGTTTGGACTAAAAAATTAAAACACTAGTGTTTTAGTATGTTGCTTTTAGAATAATCTGACAAAAATCATAATGATTGTATGTATATATTAGTATGGTTTTTATTGTAAAAAGAAAGTTTTTAGAGATATCTTCATGATTTTTTATGTCGTATTAAATTAGTTGTATTATGTTTTCAACACATTACCTAACTAGCATATATTTTTCTGATTTTGTTTACTGTAGTCGATCATGTACTTTTATTGTTTCTAAAACTTGCGTTTTTTGCGTTCAGGTACTGTAATCCCCTTAAGTAAATACCACAGTAGATCGCATCAGAGGTAACCAAACCAGTATAGGTTGCCCTCTCATTCTACTGAAACATGAATAGCCCACCAATTAAAACACCATTCTCCTTCCATTATAATCTGTTTCATCATAATATCAAACTCCTGAAATAATGTATGTAACATACGATGTACTGAAGAATCCTCTTGAAGCCTGAAGTGTCAGAACCTCTCGACGTCACACGCACTTCATAGTATGTCTTCAACGTTAACACTCGAGGACCTCGAGATTGACGGGAGTCATGTTATGGTAACTCGCTACTCAGACGGTACTTTTGACGAATTAACTTAATCTGCATTAGCGATTTATTTGCCAAAAATATAAACAAATATTATGAGTTTATGGAAAAATAATTTTAAAACCTACACAATAAAGTTCAGTTTACGCTACAACTTCAAACATTTTTATAACTTCTTCAATAGTGCTAGTCACTCTAAAATCAACTTAACTACCCTTGAAATAAAGTTGATTACATTACTTACATGTTTTGGTATCCATAAATAATACCAGCATTAGTCCCACTGCTGGGCAAAGGCTTCTTCTCAAACAGTGAAGGCACGAGCATTGATCACCACGCTTGTTCAAGACGGGTTGGTGATTTCACTTATACAGGGTTATTGGTAAAACAATACAACCTCTTGAGAGGTCATTGTACTCATCATTATGAACAACTTTTACTATAAGACCAAACCTGAAATCGCGAAAAAAAAATATCAGCTGTTCCCTTCATTTATGTTCGTAAGTATAACTGGTCAAAATTATTATTTTTTTTGTTTAAAACACATTGCCCCACACTAGGAATTTCTTCAGTATTGTGGGTGCGTTTACAAACATTTAAACTCACAAAGGTACACAAAAAAAAAAAGTTGGGAACAGCTGATTTTTTACCACTACCATCACATGGGCGTAAGGTGAAAAATTGATTCACTGTTCATTACTTTTCTTTTATACAATAGTTCTTGTAGTAACGAAACGGCCAAGCCTCATATTTTGACTAAGGTGTAGAGTTTGTGAAGTTAGGGCGTGTAGAGTTAGAAGCTTGGCTCTACATGAGATCTGATAACTTTTTGGCAGTGTCTATGAATAAAGAGGAATATCAGTAAGAAAACTCTGAAAAAACAAACATTTTTATACCCCTTTTTAACTATAATTACCCCAGCTCTTGGCAAACGAGAAAAGAATTCAACACCCAAACAGAGAACAATTAAAAACAAAACAAACCGTTCAGGCAGTAAGGCAGTCAGTAGCAGAGGTCATCGACATTATCATTACGCTGAAGGCGCGCGGTCCCTCGGCAGAAGTAAAGACTGACCGCTAATAAAACTTAATGTTACTGCAACAGACGAACCTTTTCAATTAAAGCGTCTTACGATTTTAATCCGCGTCTGAATTGAACGTCTTCGGGATGGAAATGAGGGTCGTAAGTATACTTTAAGACCTGGTACTCATTAGTGCTTCTTCTGTCTGATAATCCCGGTTTAAAGCAGGGTCCGCACGCGCACTTACTTACCCTGTACAGTGCTGGCGATTGCATTTTATTAGGCTCTATATCGTCACTTACCTGTCCTAAGAATGATATGTTTATGAGGGCTTTAGAACGTCAAGTTATTCGAGAACTGAATGCCTAGAGATTGTGCTCATAAGCATTATGATGTTTTTTAGTCCAAACTAGACTGCCGATATATAAGATACTAGCTTCCGCCCGCGGCTTTGCCCGCGAGGTATGTCGATAAAAACTAGGTATGTCCTTCCCCGGGATGCAATCTATCTCTCTGCCAAATTTTATCGAAATCCGTTCAGTGGTTTAGGCGTGAAAAGGTAACATACAGACAGACGGACAGAGTTACTTTCGAATTTATAATATTAGTATGAATAAAATGTATACGGGGTGGCGGGAGATCGACGCGCAAATTGAAGCCATGGATTCAGTACATGATTCTGGCCTCCCCCCCCCCCCCCGCAACGCGGCAAAAAATTGCTGTTTCGTACATTTTGGTATTGCACTTTTCTGTGAAACAGCTGATTTTCTTTTGATAACCGACTATTCATTTTTAATTAACAGGTTGTGCGTCGATGTCTCTTTACCCTGTATGAAGGGAAACATAAAATACACAGTCATCGTTTTAGAAATCAACAATTAATGCACAGAAAAATTGTATTTTTAGAGGTACTTTTAGAGGTACTACCTTTTTTTTTGTTGTCTGGGGAATCCTTCAAAAGGCACCCGACCTCCGGGGAGGGAGGTCGGAGAGTGTGGGATTTTTACCTCACTAAAACCACCCCGGTGATCACCATCAGCACATAGAGGTGGTCCCGGTTCCTCTTAAAAGACCAATTCCGGAACCGCCCGTGCAACGCCTGTAAGGCACATCCCTGGGGAGACTGTAAAGGGACTTCCCCTGAGCCTCGCTATGCACGGCAGCACGTAACCACTGTGCCACCGTCTTCCCTGGGGTCACTTGGTGGTCGGACAGAGACCCCACTTAGTACCTACCAGCCATCCTATTCAAAATCACCAGATTATAACACAGTAACAACTAAGTACTAATCTCTTACTCCGTGAGAACTAAACCGGCTGACAATATTAAATATGTACACGACAACCCGCATCCCAAGATGAGCGCACGTTGTCAATTTAATTCACAACCACTTCGGTTCACTATATTATATTGGGTTCGCAATATTTACCCGGGAAACGCCCATCGTCCTGATGAACTTTAGTCCTAAACAAACATAAACAAAAATCCTGCCAAGTGTCGGCTACGTAGAAAGCTGGGTTCCGTTGACCTTACTCGTAAAATTCTAAGAGAATTCATGGAAAGATTGCTATTTTCATAAAATTACGTAGCGCGACGCACTATTGCTGAATTTCAGAGGGACAATTCTCGTAATTTTAAGAATGTTCACATCTGATCTCAGTCTCAATCGGTCGAAAATAGTGTAAGTATCACTTAGTTTCTGAAAATTTCATCAAGACCCCAGAGTTCAATAAACTGCTGTAAAAAAAAAATATTCTTTATAGTTTCTGAAAGTTTCATCAAGGCCCCAGAGTTCAATAAACTGCTATAAAAAAAAAAGATTCTTTAGTAACTTCAGTTGTACAAAAACACTTATCTAAACACTATGCAGCGTTACAACTAAGGGATTGAGTGATTTCGACGAACTCTAGGGCACCCAAAGTAAGATTTATCTGTAGTGCTGTAAATACTTGCTGGTGGAAATTAGAGAAGCCAACCAAATCACTTGAGACATTTTAATACTTAACAGAAATATGTTTATTTTCAGAAATCGATGATATGGTTTCCTTTTCCACGATTACTTAACCCTAAAAAAACTCCCCGTGATTCCAAGCTGAGAACAAAAGTTTACCTGACCCAGTATTAAGCCTTCGGTGTATTTGCCAACATAAAGTATTTCCCGACTGTTTTCGTTTCAAACACGGGCTAAATCAAATTCTTCGCTTGTATACCATTCGACGTAATAACAATCGAAATCATGAAGCGATTTTAATTCGCGATTTTGATTTGGCATAATTGAAATATAGCTGCGAGCGCTTTTGCGTACGTAAATTGGCCGAAATGATTTGAAATAGGCGACATCTGTTTACGTATATAATGTTTTAATGCTGTTTTAATGATAGGTGAAGCTGCCGAAGATGCTCGCGATCGCGGTCGATAGCTCGATACCTCGTTGTCGATTCTCGCTATTTCGACATGGATAAAAGTGCGAACACGTCGGCTCAAGATCATAGCACACGTATCATTGTAGCATAGCATAGCATTGTATTGTGTGTCTTTTGTTGCACTGAATAAACGTTTTATCTATCTATCTATCAAACCGGAAAGGAATCGGCATCGTATCAACTCGAGCCGTTCAGTATTCTTTGTATGAAACTCCCTACTGCAACGCACACTAATCGGAATCGTAACGTTATCGCCTCGCCTCGGGACAACCTCACGAACCGCGGTGCGGTGCGTTACGACTCGTCGTTCCCGCGCTTACGTCTCTCCGTACCCGAATTTACGTCTCTTCATCCACCCTTGCCCCTCTCACCCCTCCAGCCTGCCTGCTGCACCATCAATCAGCGGTCGGCGAGCCGTAAGCGCGGCGTCGCCTAGCCGTAGCCGAGTCCACGTATCGGAGCTTCTGATCCGCTTTTGTTACGTGCTTACGTTAGGTTGACGCCTGTCTGACGGCAAGGCGAAAGGCGATACGTTGCCGATCCCTTTTCGATTTGATACGTGTGCTATGACCTTACGTCACACCTGAAAGCTCAGTTGTCAGTCCTGTGTTTACCTACTCCAGAAGAACAAGTTGAACCGATTTGACCAACGACGGACGAGCGAGATCGATGCTTACCATAAATGCTTGCCATCGAGCGCGATGAAAAACAAAATATTTTGTTTTCACGTAGGCATCGAGGTAAACCCCCAAGCAACCCGCGATGTACCGCAGTGAAGGGTTTTCGGCATGTAATTATAAAATTAGTACCCTAAGAAAGTGGGACGGACTTGTGTAAAGTACAATTAATTGTTTTTTTTTTTGTACATTTTCTATAAATAGTCATATAGGCGAGATAGGTTGTAAATTGTAATAAATTGTTAAAATCCTTATAATTATAAAAATAATAAAAAGAAAAAGTAATATATTTTAACTCACAATGTTTGAATACCCTCTTTTTATTCTCATACTTTTCAGTCATATTCCTGAAAGTTTTCCCAAAGAGGGACATCGCCAGACCGAGGTACTGTATTAAGATTTTTCAAGAAAGTAATCATAGACTTCCACGATTTCTTTGCGAACTGCAAGTAGCTTTTTTTATTTTTTTCTCAGGGAAGAACATAGGTATCTACTCTTAGGTCCTTGATTTAGGTAAGTACCTAGTTCTTATTAGCACAGCAAATAAATTATTGTAAGAAAATGCCAGGTGGAAGCTTAGGTACTTATTTACAGCAACTTTCCAAACAAAGCGTAATTTCTTCGTTTTCGTTAGTTTCAGGCTACATCATCGTCTGCCTCGCTTTTTCCCAACTATTTTGGGGTCGATTTCCAGTCTAACCGGATGCAGCTGAGTACCAGTATCTTACATGGAGCGATTGCCTATCTGACCTCCACAACACTTTACTGGGTAATACGAAACCCCTTGATAAGACTGGTTATTAGACTCGGGCTTCTGACGACCCGTAACGACTGTCAAAGACTCACGAATGACAGCCGGGACCAACGGCTTAACATGCTTTCCGAGGCACGGAGAGTTCTTGTTATGTAAAGATGGTCATCCATCTACCGACCAACCGCGGCTGGCGTAGCTTAACCTGATCGATCGACCCGTGCGGCTGTTATTACTTAGCCACAAGCCCCTCAAGTTCAGGCAGGTAAATTTTTCAAGTGGGCGTGGATGGCCAAATCCGAAACTATGAGGAATAGCGAAAAGTACTCAAAGGAGTTGCGGGCTCGATTTTGATGAAAACTCTGCACCATTGGATTTTTGAAAAATCAATATTTCTAGCCAGGAATCGAACCCGTTGATTTTGATTAAAAAAAACACACACTGTATTATTACACCACTCAATAGTGTCCTGTGTCCCTAATAAGGATCAAATTCTGGGAAGTTAAGACATACGGCAAACTAATATTTAAAAAAAATATTTTCTACAGTTGTTGAACAAGCAAGTGACTCGCAGTATCTCAAACTAAATCTCATGATCACACTAACCCTCCAGAAACCAGTCATAACATTTCATCGTGCCAAAAATCTCGGCCACCATAACGTGCCGTGCCGTACCGTACTGTCGCACCGGAGAGGCGACTATAAACCGTTTTACGAGCCCGTAGGCACGCAGACACTGCACAGATTACGGGGCCCATCAAACGTCCCCCTAAATTATTATCTCAACACATTTTCGACCACATTCACTAAGTTTATGCGTGATTTAAGGAACTATTCTGTCATGTTGTGGTTGTAAATCTGTGGGGGCGTTTTAGTGTGTTCATCATCATTATTATGCTATGTTATTGATAAGAATCGTGATCAACTTCTCTCAAGATTGATACGGCGAGAGGCCTTATTGAGAGGCCGTTTAATTCTTACGCAGACCAGGACGGCATGGCAAGGGATTAAATTTTTTACTAATGGACATTTAAACGTATCGATATAGAAATACGACACAAAGGGATTTCATTGCACGGCATTGACAGACGCGCCACGGGCTCCCGCGGCGGGATGCCGAACATTCAACAAATTAGAAACTTTACATACTGCACGAACGTCATACATCTAACAAAATCGACCCCGCTATCACAAGTAACTCTGACCTTGTATATTATTGTAATGGTATCGCCACAATTTCGCGGGTTCGACACCCGACCTTACCCTTATCGGCGATTTGTTCGCTCTTGAACCCAAATAGTAGATATTTTTCCTTCAATTCTAGACTCGGTTTGGGTAAAGACGTCGAATAAAAGTTAAGTACTTACTCGCTTTCCGTAGCTTATCGTGCTAATACATAGGTATTATGGTCGTACAGAGGAAATTTCTGCATATTTGGTTTGGAGTCAGGTGCAAACTGGCGTTGAAAATATGCGGAAAAGTATTAGTTTTAATCGATATTGAAGTAGCTTGTGTGTGTGTCTAACATGTATAAGTACAACCCAATTTCTAGCTTTTTTCGTAGTTGTTAGTACTACAGGTAGTCTGATAGTCCATAAGCCCCATAAGATGTTTTTGTAAAGATTGATAAAGCAGACTTTTGTTAAAGAAACAATTCCAAGGCATATTTTATCTACACTATAATGTCCTCATCTATTTGCTGCATACAGCAGTCGAAAGATGGAACAATGACTACAATGAGACTACAAATGTTACGTTTTCATTATAAACTGTAACTAATTAGGTACTAGGTAACTACCTAAGTTCCACATTTAGAACGAATTCATAGAACTAATTCTAATTACAGACATTTTTGAAATAATTAAACGAAAACAATAGTATATTTAACTAAATTAAAATGTTTTTTTGATAGGTAACTATATAATTTCTACCATTCTTTGCTTTGTATTAGGTACAATCATCAACATCAAATGAGTATGAAGAGGGTAGTTCTAGTAGAATTCAGGTAAGTCTGTCTAGCGGATTATATCTAATCTACTATTTGGTTTCTAAGGGCCGATTTTTCTATCTGCAAATAACTTTTTCAACACACTTGCTCGTAAAGTGACTCTTATTGAAACGATTTTAGGTCCATAATGGAGTGTATTACGAACGCGTGCTTTTTCTTTACTTTAATCCACATGTTCTGTAATACCACAGATAACTATTTACTAGTCAGAGACGCGCGCTTTTTTAATCTCATCAAACCCTGCGTTCCGAATTGGGAAATAATCGATGTGTTCCGAATTGGGAAATAACCGAATTAGCGTGAGCGCGATAACGAAAACGATGTCCCGTGAATCGTCATAGATGACGTCATGACATTCGCCATCTTGCGATAATGCCGACCATGCCCTAGAATAATATCACCGTGAGCGCTGTCAAAAATGACAGTGTGTGTATGAGGTTGTATCAGTGTGTGTTTTGTTTTGAGTTGCATCATCTTTAAATTAAACTAACGTGGCATTTTTGAAATTGTGCTTCTGGCTGACAGTCGCCACCTAACCAAAGAAGAAGAACTGAAGAAGAAATGTGGTGTTTATACAAAGAAATACTGTAATAATATCTTTTTTACATTGTGTAAGCACTGTCATGTGAGCGCGTTCACGAGTGTTCCGAATTGTCATAATAGTAATATCTAAATCGGAACGCATGTGAGATGATGCATGGACGTAATATTACGTCCATGGAGATGATGTGAGCGCTGTGATGTGAGCGATTATAGCGCCCAAAGAGACTTCATGCCAAAAGAAAAAATCCGCGGGCTATATTTTTTTTTTTTTTTAAATAGTCTGTGTTGTCCTTGGTCGCAAAATGAACTCGCAGGGGACCACAGACAATTTAAGGTGAATGCGCAGTGGTAGACCGCGAAATTCTTAGGTTTTTTGCAATTTTCAGGTTTGTGTTTATTATATTTTTTCTATAGGCTGTTTAGCGGTTTTGTATGTGCCATAGATTAATATATTTAAAATGAGTCAATGTTGCGCGCGCATCGCTAGTGCTGGCTAGCACGGCGCGCGGGAAAACAAAACCAGCGCGCCATTTTCCATACAAGTTAATATTTAACAATATAAGTCTGTTTTTTTTTCCTCGCAAGTGTGTTGAAAAACGTCGTATGAAACGCGTGTGCATTAATCAATATACACTCGGCTTTCTTATCGCTCTCGCCTGCGGCTCGCGCGATAATATCGCCTCGTGCATAATGATCAACTTAGCACACATGTATCATAATGTACTATTTCAACACACTTGCTCGTAAAGTGGCTCTTATTGAACCGCTTTTAGGTCCATAATGGAGTGTATTACGAACGCGTGCTTTTTCTTTACTTTAATCCACATGTTCTGTAATACCACAGATAACTATTTACTAGTCGGAGACGCGCGCTTTTTTAATCTCATCAAACCCTGCGTTCCGAATTGGGAAATAATCGATGTGTTCCGAATTGGGAAATAACCGAATTAGCGTGAGCGCGATAACGATGACGATGTCCCGTGAATCGTCATAGAAGACGTCATGACATTCGCCATCTTGCGATAATGCCGACCATGCCCTAGAATAATATCACTGTGAGCGCTGTCAAAAATGACAGTGTGTGTATGAGGTTGTGTCAGTGTGTGTTTTGTTTTGAGTTGCATCATCTTTAAATTAAACTAACGTGGCATTTTTGAAATTGTGCTTCTGGCTGACAGTCGCCACCTAACCAAAGAAGAAGAACTGAAGAAGAAATGTGGTGTTTATACAAAGAAATACTGTAATAATATCTTTTTTACATTGTATAAGCACTGTCATGTGAGCGCGTTCACGAGTGTTCCGAATTGTTGCCAGCTCTCAGCAGTCATAATAGTAATATCTAAATCGAAACGCATGTGAGATGATGCATGGACGTAATATTACGTCCATGGAGATGATGTGAGCGCTGTGATGTGAGCGATTATAGCTAATTCGGAAAGCGCCCAAAGAGACTTCATGCCGAAAGAAAAAATCCGCGGGCTATATTTCAATTTTTTTTTTAAATAGTCTGTATTGTCCTAGGTCGCAAAATGAACTCGCAGGGGACCACAGACAATTTAAGGTGAATGCGCAGTGGTAGACAGCGAAATTCTTAGGTTTTTTGCAATTTTCAGGTTTGTGTTTATTATATTTTTTCTATAGGCTGTATCGGTTTTGTCTGTGCCATAGATTAATATATTTAAAATGAGTCAATGTTGCGCGCGCATCGCTAGTGCTGGCTAGCACGGCGCGCGGGAAAACAAAACCAGCGCGCCATTTTCCATACAAGTTAATATTTAACAATACAAGTCTGTTTTTTTTCCTCGCAAGTGTATTGAAAAACGTCGTATGAAACGCGTGTGCATTAATCAATATAGCACACATGTATCATAATGTACTATTATCTAAGGAATACAAATAAATTGCGGTTTGCGCTTTTGTATAGAAAATATGTCAAACTA
Organism: Oligia fasciuncula; assembly: GCA_963082905.1. Lineage (NCBI taxonomy): Eukaryota > Metazoa > Arthropoda > Insecta > Lepidoptera > Noctuidae > Oligia > Oligia fasciuncula. The sequence continues at coordinate 3,671,352 of OY720395.1, read as the reverse complement.
CCATTTTTAATTTTCAGTAAACGTTAACTGACGATTAAAAAATCAGCCCTTCGTTAATTTATTAGTAATACCATTATTGAGTCAAAATCAACCATCACCAAAAAGGCCTACCAATAGTATAATCAGCCTATAGTGTTCCCACTGCTGGGACACAGGCCGCCCCCCCCGCGAGTGCGCCGTAACCTATTAAGTACCTACCACGCGGGCCCAGTGCGGGTTGGTAGATGTCACATGTCTTCGATATTTTGGTTTTGGGACACGCCGGTTTCCTCACGATATTATCCTTCACCGTTTTGAGAGCAGTGAGATGAAATAATTTACACAAAGTAAATCGCCTGCCTGGGTTCGAACCTACGACCAGCAAGTCCTAAGTCGCGGCCGTTGTCACTGGGCCACCACTGCTGCACGGAAAAAAATATTTTTTCACTAAGGCTTATCTACTGTTTTTATACATTAAGAAGAAATGTTTGTAAAACAGTAAAAGACAAAACTAACTTTTAATGATTGAACATCGTAAGTAATGTAGTAATGTAAGTAAACAATGGTTTGAACGATATCACCAAATTAATAAAACAGTTAATTTTGTGATCTTTAGTTACAAAGTGTAACATAATTTTATGATCCTGTTTTCGGATCAGTAAATAAAAAATACTGTTTTGAACATAGGCTCTTAAGGAACTGTTTAAAGCAGTTCAGATTAATGTTTTTTTAATTTTTATTTACAGCTTATTTCTTTCAGTGTGTCCAGAGACCTACCAATGCTGCAATGCAGCAATGTCAACATTTATCAACACAAACTCAAATGAGTATTCCTAATGACAAAAAGTACTTAAAACATTTATCTTTTAATAGCAATGAGCACAGGACTGTAAAAATGTCATAGTGGCGAGATTGCTCCGAATTTTTTGGAGCAAGCTTTGTATACAGAGGCTGGGCGTTGTAGAATAATGACGAATAAAATAAATGCATGATTTTAATCTCTACCGCTGGCACACTGTCGTAAACTGTTTACGAGCGACCACTTAGGCACAGGCGTAAAGAATAGAAGTTAGCGGAAAATGAGGCTGAAAGGGAAATTGTCAGGCGCTGAAAATTTTCAGAAATCCTGAAGGGTTTTTAGAATCATTAATGTTTGTACAGCGAATAATACAGCAAACGAGAGCGATCAGAAACCATTCAGTAATAATTACTAAGATAACACTTCATGTATGTTCAATCCATTTTCACTTTGTTTTCTTCTTCTAAAAAGTGCAAATTGCAGAATTTTTGGCCTTGAATCGGAAGCCTCCTAAAGAGCCAGAGAGTGTCGTAAGATACGTTTACTATGCATGATGAATGTGATCTAGCGACTACCAAAATAATAAACAATAACAATTTTCTCCCAAATTGTAATTTTGTTCTTTTTTTATGCGTCATGTTTGCCGCAAATAATCGTATTTTCTTTCTTTCTTTTTCTTTCAATAAGAGCCCTTGTAGCTGGCTAGAATCCTGTATCTAATTTAGTTCCGCTATCTCGCTATTATCTTGTCCCTTGTCCTCCACAGCGCGACACCGCAACAACGCTCGCGTCAAACGGCCTGCCTCGTCCAACCCTTTGCTAATGCGATTCCTGTTTTATGACTTACGTAACGCGTCGAGCTCGTCGCTCAATGTGGCCCGTTGATTAGAGCATCTTGTGAAACTGGCACAAAAGTTCACTATTCCAAGCATTTTCATGTCACTGGTATTATGTTTTGTTCGCCTAGTCAGTTACGATTTGGTGAGACGAAGTAACACACACAAACTGGGCCGCGTTTTACTACCTATTCGTCTTTGCCGCATCGACATCTATTTCCAAACTCAAACTCAAAGCATTTATTTCAAATAAACCAATTACAGGCACTTTTGAGTTGTCAAGGGGTCGGTCAGTCAGAAAGATGAAGCTAGTTGCCGATTCCAAAGCGTAGTAGGTACCTATGGAGAAGAACGGGCAAGAAACTCCACGGACACTCTCTATTGCAAGAGAACTCCACCGGAATAACTCACAATTTGAATAGGATGACTTCTTTTAGTGCGGTCATCACTGAGTATATATCATCATTTAGCCTCATTGTTCCAGCCTCTTTTACGTTACTCGAGAACAAATTTGTAGTCAGCCTTTTCATAGTCATAGAACTGACGATGTTGAACTCATTTCTGGTGACCTTGACATTGCTGTGTGAATAGATTTTACTTAGGTTCTTATCACAATCTAATCAAATCAATCATAATTATTATTTCGGACAACTTAAAGATCCATAGACTATTAGTAAAAGACTTACAATACTCCATAATTAACCTAAATAAAATCCATTCAAGTATCAACAAGCTGAGAAACGGACCCTGATAACTGATAGATAACAGTGATAACAACACGCAACAAAACATCGTCATGAAGAGGCAAACAGACAAAATGGTCAGTTGTTTGATCTACGAGTATCTCCGTGCCGTCATTCACATAAGAACAGTATTTCTGAGAAAATTGCAGAACGTGTTTCGGGTTATTTGGTGACAGAATGATTCGTTCCCGGAACGACGAACAGTTTCATTAAGATATCCGATGAATTAAATGGAACATGTAACAGAATATTGATACTTAAGGTGCTACTAGTCGATATTTTTCCATACTTTCGGAGAGTATTACTCCGCTGTTTGACATTGTGGATCCAAAGTTAAACATGATATTGTTTTGACTTATTATTAATTTTGTCTGTACGGAAACAGAATAATAAAATAAAAAGCCATTAAAAAGTTATTAGCCAACAAAAATTCGTTTTCTTGCTATTTTTAACGTAACTTTAGGTGTAAATTATTATTATTAAATAAGTAATAAAAGAACTGTAAAATCTTCAAAATCAAGTCCGTACCGACAAAGCTCGGTTATCGAAAAGTTCAATAAATTTTATTTGTAATTGATATATGCAATGGTTTTTTCATCATCACTTTACAATTTTTTTTACGGGTCTATCAGTTCGGAACGGTGTTTCTGTGCGTGAGAACTAGACGTTGTGCGTGTAGACTAGCGTCTAACTACTCATCACTGATACTAGCTCTGTCGGACACGAAGCCAGGTGAGACAGTGAGCTTTTTGGCCATGACCACCAGTGAGTTCGAGCTCGCGACTAGTTTACTCTTAAGTTTTACTGAACCAGTACCTACTGAAGTACTGATGCACCTACAAAGTATGTGCATGTGGGTTGATATTGATATCTAACACAGGATGGAGATAATAATAAAAGCTAGTATTGCTTAATACCTTGTTATCAATAGTTTATTCAACAAACTAAACAGTACCCTAATTGCGTAACACACATAATTATACAATATGAATCATTTTGAAGGATATTGCTAAACCACTGCTTTACATGGTCGAAAAATTTGTCTGTCCAACAACGTAAATTACGCAATGTATGTTGTTGAACTGTCAAAATGAAAGCCATTGCTTCTAATAATGTGTTACGTAATTACCCCGTAGATAGAACCTAGCGGTGAAAAAGGTTTTTCATTGGAATGCATCGCCTAAAATTGTTTCACAGATGTATGTATTTTAGCACGAATGACACAAAAACACTGTTTTTTCAACTGAGCACAAACATTATCTATGAAGAATACTATGAGAAAAGGAAGAAGGAGACAGCTGAGCACTTTCACAAACGAGCCCCAAATACCAAATTAGTTTCCTCACATGGTGAACATGTTGCTCCTAGCTTTCCCCGTCACGACATTATTTTCCTATGCTATGTCCTTAAACCCCCTAAACCTAAACCCACTTTCCAGTATAGGCGTGTCTTTGCACAGATGAATGGCGAGAGGCTTCAACATGACGCATCCATTGTCTGATCAATGGACTGGTCACCCCTAGAAGCAGCTGCCGCTTCCTCGGTGGGCAATGGTTCGTCCCAACCAGACTAAGAGCTAAGCAGACCCAGTGGGTCGAAAATGGACACTACTGCGGCTAGTGTCTCTCTCTTAGTCGGCGTACGTTCGCCCGTCCTTACGTCAGTATTTCAAGCAACTAATCCACCTACGGTCGTTGACCCCAAAAAAGAAATAGCTCATCATGACCAATACAGTAGGTTAGCAACTTCAAAACTGACAAATGTGTACATACATCCATATAAATGAAGGCGCGACTCATACCTACTTGCATACATATGTATGAACATGTACATAATGTAAAACCACCGGACATATGATGACCGCATGCATGCCAAAAACTGGGAATTCAATTATGATATCAACGAATGTGCTTTATTTTTTATTTGTCCTTTGTTTAATTAAATTATATTATACACATCGTTATCATGTGTTCCTTTACTGAAAAGGAATTTAGTTGCATGGTGAGACTGGATAACAAATGCAACCCACATGGCCAAGATACCCGAGATAATGGCGAAAATTTAATGTAAAGTCGTATATGAGGTTACATGACCTAAAGCGAGGTCACTGTCGGACTGCATAGAAAAGAAAGAGAAGCGCGATGATACAACGCTGGTAATTTATTGCAAAATAAATTATCATATATAATTAATTATATAAATTATTATTTAACTATCTATTTACAAAAAATCTGTTGTTTGGACTAAAAAATTAAAACACTAGTGCTTGTCGTGTATGTTGCTTGTTGAATAATCTGACAAAAAATTGGAATTATTGTAGGTATAATAGTATGGTTTTTATTGTAAAAAAAAAGTTTTTAGAGGTAAGTATCTTCAGAATTTTTTCTATCGTATCAAATTAGTTGTATTATCAACACACTATCTATCTAGCATATATCCTGAAGAATATCATATATATCTTTCTGGTTTTGTTTACTGTAATCGATTTGTTTATTGCTTCTCAAACTTGCGTTTTTTGCATTTAGGTCCTGTAATCATAAAATACATTGAAAAATCCAACTAACTATCCTGAACCTTAATTGCATAACATACTTTCTAATCTAATCCATTGCTTCATATGTTCGAAAAAAATGTCTGTTCAAAAAGGCAAATAACGCAATGAATGTTGTTGAACTGTCAAAATAAAAGCCTTTGCTACTGTTAGTGTGTTACGCAATTACCCCACTGAACCTAGTAACTTCAGCATTTCTAAAACTTTGAAAACTCCAGAGCATATTTTAGGACATTCCTATTCCCTGAGAGTCCCGCAGGTGCAAGATCTCGCAATCTGTTCAGCGCACTATATCTTAAAGAACAATGCTTCGTAGATATTTTAGTAAAGCAGCGACATACATAGGCACCTACATGAACTACGTAATAATTTACCGGTAACGCAGGGCTGTCCCGAGAGTTTATATTAATTAAGTGACGCCGAGACGCGGTCACGTGCCGCACAAAGTAGATTATTTGCGGACACCCCTGGAACTCTTCATTATCGTCGACTTTTCCTTATTGTTTCGTACATTTTGAGGGAATAAAGAATGCACGAGCATGGCCTGCTTATGACCTTAGCAGAGGGTTGTGTCACCAGTTCGCGACTTGTCGGAGGTGCACGATTGAGCAGTACAGCAATAACCAATATATTTCTTCGTATACAAAGGAAAAGCAGACTAATGACGCCCATTATGTTTTTGTAAGATTCTTCCATCGATCGTCCATAATCTTCGCTTATTCATGGATATTGGTAAAAAAATCAGCTGTTCCCTACATTTTGACGAGTTATACGAACATAAATGTAGGGAACAGCTGATTTCTTTTTCGCGATTTCAGGTTTGGTGCCGTAGTAAAAGTTGTTCATAATGATGAGTACAATGACCCTTTTAAGAGATTGTTAATGTTTTACCAATAAAAGCAAAGTTCTTTACAGCTGAAAGTGACCCGCCTCGTTACTACATACAGTTCATTCTCAGTTATTTTACCTCTAATTTTGCATCATTGTCAAAATTACAGTGATCTTTATTTCATTCTAATAAGATTACTTTTGGGTTGCTGTCAATACTACACTATTACGCGGTCTACCCGAATGTACTCCTCCTTCTTTGGTATTGTTCGTCGAATCGTTGAGCTCCTGAAAGTTCTGAGTTGAGCTGCACGATTTTTGACAAATGCGAGCACTGATTGGACAGGTCCTCTCACTCTGTGTGGCTCTTTCCTCAAAAGACCATTTCAGACATCTACATGGTCTTCACACGATCTGACCAAGATTTTGTATGAACTTTAAAAGAGACTGTGACCTCTGAGTTTCTTCTCAGAATAGTCAGATAGGAAACGCCGACCTCTCTCTCATCTAGTTTAAAAAAATACAATTGACGTGTAAAAGTGTTTGTACAAACCTACTTACAGAAAATAAATCATTTATCATTATCATTTACCTATAGTTGCTTGTTTCTCGTGCCGTGACAGCCCTGTCCTAGGCATTCGGTCACTCAGGGCTATTTATTACTCCGTCTGCATTTCCCAGCGTCTAGACTTTCTTAAAATGTTACCTTACGGCCGACACTTATGCAGTTTAAACTCATCAAGGAGGCAACGACTCATAAAATAAAAAAACAGTGGCACTCCGGGAGTGCCGACAGAAGTAAAAACAAAACACAAACAGAATACTTTGCCATCACTTACTTGGCATATCGGATGTACCTACATTAAAACTGAGTACATCCCGAGGACAGCCGAACACATCCGAAGCGAGTATTTATTTAATCGTCTTAAAAACAAAACACGCGCGGGGTCACTTAGGAGTATTATATTATCTGTTGTTACGTTAACAGTGGCGCGAGCTCAATGGTTTTTTCCCATCTCAAAATGCCCGACGCGCGTAAAGAAGTTATCACTTCAAAAAATTAGACAGTTTCCGTAACCATGTTAAAGACTGCTCTCAACTAAATTATAGATTTCTGTAAAACATCTAAAAAATATTTTAAAATCAACAGGAAAACTACCAAAACAATCTTAAATATTTTCCAACAAAACAGAAAGAAAATTGCCATTAACGAAAAAAGGCAACAGTAACTTCATCATTTTCTTATAGACACCATAAATAAGGGTGCGACCACAAAGGTGGGTAGCACAAAGCGTATCGTTAGCAATACCACGTCCACCGCCACGGGACGGAAACGGCCCGGAAGCGGGAAATCATTCGCCGACCGGATCCGCCGAGACGCCGAGCCGAAACTACCCGCAACCCTCCACCATTCAATTAATCTCGACAAAAAGCGATAAATAAATTTTCGAGCGGTCTTTGTTTTTAAGAAAAATACAGTCTTTGAGAATTGAGATAATTTTCGGGAGTCGCCCCAAGCGTTTGAGTCATTACCTTTAGTCTGAGGAAAATGATAGGAATATACTTTGAAGATAATAGTGGTTCTAAGGACTGGCGCCGCATTTTAACTAACAAACGAACGACCACCACCACCACACACCTCCCACTGTTTGTCTCTGCATCACCCAAAGGTTGACTGGTAGAAAATGCCTATAGCATTATTTCCACCTTTGTACATTTATGTGCTTGAAGTATTAAATAAATAAACGAAACTGTTCAAACTTTGGAAGGAAATTAAAGAGCATTGTGAAACGTTTTTATGATTTCCCATCATGACAAAGTCGCGTACATGTGTTCTTGTCGATCGTTGCTAACATCACACCAAGGTATACGTTTTAAGGCTAGGGTAATGTGCGGAATTTTCTGCAATTTGTGTGCTTCTCCTGGAATATTGAAGATATTTTCTTCGTCTTCTCCTATATCTTCGTATGAGATAGACAAGTAAATACAGATATACAAAAAAGGTCTTTAACGCCACTAATGTCTGTCCAGATTACATACACTCCGTGGTCCAGACATCGTCGGTACAGAACAAAGCTATAAAAACGCTAATGCGTCTTCTCCTAGTGCAGGGCTGCGTCTGTCGTCCGGCGTTGTCCGGAGTAGTTCGTGCGCTCGAGCTCCCGTCAGATTTAGATCTCGTCCGGCCGGACGCTGAGCCGAGTCATGGCAGCATTAATTTCTTCGCAAACACCACTACTATTTACTCGCTCATATTTTTCACTCTTCTTTTTTGCTTTCTTGTATGGAAGTAGAATCATACAAGTTGCTGAAATATATTAAGGCATGTGATTTCGATACTTTTCAGTGCCTTTCAGCATTCTAGCAATTATGATGTTTTCTCTAAAATCGTTTTGGAATTTGCTATTATTATGCATATTATCTTCTTGTGTATCGTCTACAACAATTACCGTTTTGATTATAATATTAGTTAGGATTGTATTAGAGCGTGGCGGCCCAGAGGTAACAGCCCCGACTTACGTGTCGTCGGTCGTAGGTTCGAACCCAGGCAGGCAAAATACTTTGTGTAATTTATTTCATGACCGCTGCTCTCAAAATGGTGAAGGCATGTCCTAGAACCAAAAATTCGAAGACATGTGACATCTACCAACCCGCACGGGGCCCGCGTGGTGGATTACGGTCCACTCCCTCTCACAGAGAAGAGGCCTGTGTCCCAGCAGTGGGAATGTTATAGACTGATTATGCTGTGGTCCACAATCCTAATGCTTTCACGCTAAAACGGCTGAACGGATTTGGATGAAATTTGGCAATCAGGTAGATCATGACCTGGGCAAGGACATAGGCTTCTTTTCATCCTGGATCGCAGACGAAGTCGCGGGCAACAGCTAGTCATTGATATAAATCACGATTCTAGATTTACCTATAGCTCAACAAGCTTAACTTTAATATTTCGTCTGTGTACTTCCTGGGCGAGTAGAAAGTAATACTTTTTCTTTATTGAAAGTAAAAAACCAGCCAAGTGCGCGTCGGACTCGCACACGAAGGGATCCGTACCACAAGGCATACAACGCGCAAAAAAAACGTTTCTTTTATACCCCTTTAAATTTTAACATTATTTTATTTTTATTATTATTTGTTGTAGCGGCAACAGCAATACATCATCTGTGTAAAATTCAACTGTCTAGCTATCACTGTTCATGAGATACAGCCTGGTGACAGACAGACGGACAGTGGAGTCTTAGTAATAGGGTCCCGTTTTTACCCTTTGGTACTCAAAGATGTGAAAGTGTTTATTTTCCTGAAACTATAGAACCACCTATGTAGCTCCACATAGTAGTGGTCCCGGCTCGGAAATGAACATTTTTCATCATTTACCCGGCAATAAGCGGTTTAGTTTTTACCTCGTCTGCCTCGAACAATATATTTCTGTTAATAGTTTATTGCACACTCAACTTATAGTGCCACGTAATAGATTTTTAGATGAAATTAAACTTTGTAATGGTCTATTATGAGGGTCAGTTTCATAATTAAAAAACCAAAAGGGGGTAAACGGAGCCGGTCGAAACCAAACTAGGTTTTGAAACGGCAGGGTCCAAAGAAGGACACGTGCGACAAGGATGGTTTCATCAAGGTGGAGAAGAAGAAGAAGCCTCCTTGTTGGAACCAGTGCGGCACCGCGCAGACCCAACATGCTGCTGCGTCCAGCAATCCCGACGACGCAGCTGTACCTACGTGTCCAGACTGCACCACTCCACGAAGGTTGAGAAGATTGTGGAGTACATGCGTGTGAAGACCAACTGGACTTTGAGGGTCGAGAAGTTGAAGTCGCGTCACAACGCGAACTTCAAGTCGTTCGTGGTGCGTGTTCCGACACATTATCTCGAGAAGTTCCTCAAGGAAGAGTTCTGGCCGAAGGGTGTTGTGTACCGCCGGTTTCGTGGCTGGCTACATGACACCAGTCAGCGAAACACGACGCAGACACTTCGTGTGCGTTAGTATTTAGTTGTTAGTTTTTAGTGTACTTACTGTAAATACATAGGTATAATGTTGTACATAAATAAAGTATTTTTAATATTGTATTGTATGTGTATAAACGGGCCTTGATGCCTGAAATAAATGGATAAATAAATAAATTTACTTTTCATAAAATGTCACTAAACGTTCTACCTTGTATGAACGGAAGTATTTTTAGCGTAACACTAGGTATGCATGGGGTGCATGCAAGGGATCTCCCCGAGTGTCGTACCTTTCGATACTTTGTTACGTCCGGCGCACCCGGGGCAATCGACTTCTGTCGATTGGCTAATCCTTTCACCACGATGCCGATGGAAGAAGACTAAGTATAGACACTGCGAGAAGTAAAAATTTTCCAAAACAACCTCACCTGCATATAAGTTGCTCTCTTTTTTTTTAATTCAAAGAAACGAGGATGTTCTCAATTCGAACCGTTTGTTTTTTTTTAATTATTTATTTACTACATGATAGCTGCCAGTAATACATGAAACAATTTTAAAAAGCAAGACCACAATAAATAAATCGTCGTATAACACCCGGCGCATACGTCTACAGACACATCAGAATGTCCGAGCACCAATGATAGAGCTTTTGAGAGTTCCCTGCACTTAACAAAACGAAAATAACTCTCTAAATGCAATCTCAAAATAATACGACACGTGAATGTTATTTACGACAATCTTACACACCGGGCGAGAAAAATAACAACACACGACATCACCCCGTCCGTCCTACATAGTGTATTCAATTATTAATTGTGTGTGTGTGTGTGTATTAATTGGCCGCAAAGTACGTGAAGTGTTTCTATCTTTTAGCAAGCAACTTAATTATAACCCAGTTTATCTGAGCATCAGAGGCAAGTTGCCAGGAGTTTCGTGCATTCTGCTGCGGGGTCGGCGACCTGGGAATTGTGAATTAAATTCTCGCCAGATATTTTGGTTTGCGAATTATCTAAAGTTGGGTCAATGCTCACAGATAATCGCGAGTACCTACTGTACGCTTTATGCGAAGAGCTACTGTGAGTACGTGAGTTTGTGATTCAATGGGACAGAGCTATATTGTTCTCGTAATAGAGATGTTTTGGTTGATGTTTAAAATATAGCACCTATGTATATCCATATATGGTCTATTCTGTAAAAATCTCACCGTAAACACTTAGGTGAAGTTAGCTGTCAGTGCTTAGTTTCAATCCCTAGCATCAAGTGGTATGACAGCTAACTTCGCCTATGTTTTCACTGTTACATTTTTGATACCTAACCTAGCTGACCAAATTGAGGCCCAGTATTTCTGATCCGGACAAAAATATTAAGTTAGTACCAAACTGAGAGTAGAAGACCTGGAAGTTATGGGGAGAGAAGTTATTGGCCTTTGTCCAGCAGTGGGATGATGCAACAACAACTAACAGTTACAACTAACAGTTACAACTAATAGTTACAACTAACAGTTACAACTAGCAGTTACAACTAACAGTAACAGCACCAAACTAACCAGCTTTACCTGGGGACCTGCCCTGTTATCTACTGACACACATTACTGGAGTCGAATTAGATTGACCCAGTTTAACGAAAAACACCTCTACCAAGAATGAATGCATTCGTAAAATAATTACGGTTGAAATTGGGTGTTGAAATTCTCGGAGCATTCGGAATCTTCGGTCAGATGTACCAACATGAACATGTTTAAAGAAAAAATAAATCTTGTCCTCCTCCTCCACCTCAAATTCATTGGATTGCACTATTAATAGTTTGCCTTTTTCAATGTTTTGGTCGTTGACAAATAACAATCAACAAGTGTGTTTTGCCAAAAATGGTGAAAATTGCAATGTCGAATCTTTCGGAACACGGTCGAATCTTTCGGGACACGTAATTTTTATTTGTGGATGAATGCTACGAGATGTTTCTCTGAGATGACTCAAGCAGACAAAACCCAACTAAATTATAAATACAGGGTGGCATCCCGACATCGACGCGCAAACTGAAACCTATTCAGCATGATTGTAGACGTAGCGTAGAAATTATTCGCCTATTATAAAAAAAAACAGCTGTTTCATAGAAAAGTGCAATACCTACGCGGTCAAAATGTATGGAACAACTATTTTTTTTCGACACTAGGTTCAGTATGTACTGAATCCATGCAATGGTAACAGTTGCGCGTCGCCGTCCCTGCCACTCTGTATAACAGCTTTAGTGCTGTTCTGCCGGCTCTGAAGACACACCAGTAGTGCTATTCTGTAAAAATCTCACCGTGAAAACTTGGGTGAAGTGAGCTGTCAATAGTGTCAATCCCTAGCATCAGGTGGAATGACAGCTCACTTTAAGCTCACTTCACCTAAGTTATCACGGTGATCTTTTTACAGAATAGCACCGCAGTTCCAATCCGTAGCATGACAAAGTTGACGGCTCGCCATCATGTGCAACTGTGTCAACTGCACTTCAAACCCTTACCCAAACTATGAAAATGAAATCATGTTGAAATTATGTTTATTTATTTCATACAAACTTTCAATCCCTTGCTTTTCGAAATGAATGAACCGATTTTAATCAAACTTCATACGCATAGGCAGGATACAAAGGTCTAAAAAGTTACATAAGAACATACATTACATTTAGACCTTTGTATCCTTTTCAAGTTTTATTAAAATCGGTTCATTAATTTCGAAGAACAAGGGCTTGAATGTTTGTATGAAATGCCGTACGGCGTAAACGCTCTAACACGTAATTTTTTCGTTCAATATTTTAAACCGTGCTTTTTTATACCTTTGTGAAGTGTGATGTTTGATTTTACGCTTTCACGCTAAATCGACTAAACGGATTTAGATGAAATGTGGCACACCGATAAACCATGTCCTGGGTAAGGACATAGGATCGCAGAGGAAGTCACGGGCAACAGCTAGTAACTAATATAAATATATGTATTTGAAACTGCTAAGTACCTAACTTGACTTTATGTTTTTTCTTCTTGACTTTATGTCCAGGGGAAGGCACTTGATTCACGTGTTCTTTTTAAAACTATTTCCTAGCTGACTGACCCCTGAGAAGAAATGCCAAAACAAACTCAGAGCTAGAGGAGGAGGAGTAAGGAAGTCCAAACATTATATTATTAAGATATTGTGTGGGTTTAACGATGCAGGGCCATGTCTGGAAGGGTCTTTTGAAGAAACAACCATAGCAGCTTTGAGTTGACCTGTCCCGACAGACGTAACGTCCTGGCCTCAGAAATAGCTACCTTTGGTGGGAGGGATTACCATTCTTCCCCACCAATCCCGTCCACGTCCACGTCCACGTCGTCTTGGGGATCCAAGACGACGTTTTTCAGGACATTCTGTACTTACAACTAGAATCATCTGAAACACAATGTTTGAGGACATTACACCTAGAATCCTCTGAAACATGTTTGTCATCAGCATCACACTTGAAATTCCCATAGGGTTAGACTGAGATTCACACACCTAGGTAGGTAACCTATTCCCAAAAACTCATACACATCGCAAACCGTATCATCCCGTTTCTCTAACAAATTCTCAAAACATCATTAGTTAATATTAGCAGCACCTAATGAATGGAATAATAATCGCATGGTTTACGAGATAATGCTCTTTAACGGGGACAAACAAACAAACGTTTCTAACTTTGTGGAAGATAACGACATTCCCGACACTGTGTGCCTACATAATTATTCTCTAATTCATTAGTATTTGTTGTTTTGGAATGTATTGTAGGATCCAGCTAAGAACAGCCGGTCGATTCTGTAAAAATCTCACCGTGAAAACATAGGTGAAGTGAGTTTGTTTTTGATAGGAATTGACACTATTGACAGCTCACTCCACGCTCACTTCACCGAAGTTTTCACGGTGAGATTTTTACAGAATAGCACCGCAGATATAGCTTTCTAGATGACTTCGTAGAAGCGAATTATATATGGTTAGTGAATGGTCTGCAGAAACTTGTAACATCGGGAAGCAAAGTTCAAGCGTCGGGCTACCAATACTGCAGGATTGTAAGAATACCTTTACATCACAGTGCTTGCTGTCGCACTGTTTGGATAAAATTAAAACCTAGGATAAAGGAATAAAAGCTATTTTGCCACTACAAGGTAATTAATGCCATTGCGGACGATTCTCTGCTACATGATTGCCGTTTCAGCACTCACTTCCCCTTCATGGGAAGTCATATAGGAGACTATGGGATTATTTTAGAAAGATGGACACGTGATTATCGGCAGCGCACGTCGAGACCCAATCAATCAATTAACAAACGAGGCAAATCTAATAATCTCAAAAACTCCACTAATCTGTAAAATAAACAAAAGGGGTCATTACTAAATGACAAAAACAGGCGCAGCCAGCAATTAACGAAAATATTCTCATCGACCCAAAAATCCATTGAACGCCAGATCCCCTGCACCTTACGAAACAAAGCTTAGGTTTATTTCCGTATAGTCGTATATTATATGCGACATAAGCGTCCCATTAACAGGGCATTCCAGCGATTCCAGTGTTGTGTGAAGCGTGGAGAGATGTGGACGTGCGCGGGAGTTCTCGCGCTTGTAGCGTGCGCGTGCGCGGTAACGCGCGACCAGTTCTACCCGCACGGGCTGGGGTACGACCAAATCCTGCCCCGCGGGAGCGAAATACCCTCCCCTGAAATACCGCTGAAAGTACCCATCAAGTTCTACGGGGAGTCTTACGATACCATTTTTGTGAGTAGTTTTATGTTCTATATCTTTTGGCGTAACGTGGTCCCTAATTGTCCTGCTGTCTCTATAAGCTTTGCTTTTTACGATGCTGATGTTCAGTGAGCTTCGTTTTTCAGTAAAATTGACAGGAAAAGTGCGGCAATTTCCTTTTTTGTGCAGATTGGCGACATTTCGCGTTGGTTCACATTTAAAAAAAAACCCTTGCCGTGCGTTGTTGTTTGGTTTTCTTTACGTTGCATGCGTTTCCGACCTAATTTAATTCTATTTAGTTAACTGGGGGACCGTCGACCAGTTTCGTCATTCATTAAAAGGGAATTAATAATTAACTTAGGTATCCCTGGCTTCTTTCCGCTCCGTCTAGTTCTCGTAACATTTCAGCATCTATTGAAGGGTACCTAGTAACTTAGCTCCCGCACAAATAAATATCTGATCTATGACTACAATTAAATATCTGATCTATGACTACAATTAAATATCTGATCTATGACTACAATTAAGCAAATAATTCATCGAGTGTGATAAGATAACCGATGATTAATAAAAGAATTAAACCGACTTAAAAAAGAAATTAACTCAAAATTATGAAATAACTTTAATTTCGGAAGTCGGTGTCTTGGCATCTGTATTTTATTTAGTTTTAGTTTTATGCCACCGACTTCCGAAATTAAAGGTATTTCATAATTTTGAGTTAATTTTTTTTTTGAAGTCGGTTTAATTTTTTTTAATTACTTTTTTATTTCGTAATTTTTAGTTTTAAGTAAAAACTGGAATATTTGTTTGTAATACTTAGTAATAGTTTTGTTGTACATATTGCACTAGAATTTGACCAAGCTTTTAAGATGTTTTCCCTTTGACACTACACCCGTAGCTCGTATCAATAAACCGGCCGTCACACTTACACGTATTAGTCCATATCTTGAAAATTACTGAATCGATTTTGATGAAACTTGCACTGTTCCCTAAGTTTAAGTAAATGTAAGCAATGTGTCAAGATCCGATTAATAGTTGCGGAGAAATGCGTGGACAAACATACACACATACATACATCTATAAAATTTTGTATATTTGTTTGGAAGCCCTAATAGATTGTCATATGTGAATATAATGCAGTTCCAATAATATTATATAATAATACATACGTCTCGAATTGATAACCTCCTTTTTTTTTGAAGTCGGTAAAAATAATGTTCCAAATCTGAGTTAAGATAATGTATGTAGAAAAGTGATTTTGGAACTTGAACATGACAGAAAACATGGGGATGTACTATACAACATCCTCTGCCTAATTGAGCAATATCTTCGGCATGTAAAGGTATTAACTTGAGGTGGCCTTTTCAATTTAAATTATAGTAGCTGGCGCTTGCAAATCCAAATAGTATCAAAAATACTCCAAATTCAGGACATGCAAGAATACAAAGTGATTCATATCATACTGTAAGCTATCCACCATCTTGTCTGGGTCCTAATTACAAGCTATAGTCACAATTGGCACAGCTCACGCGATGTTAAGGAATTAGTGGTTATGCTATTTTAAACTTTAATCTTGTAAAGGACAAATGCATTAAAAAATTTGGCGGACGTTTGATGCAATGGGTGATCTATACTAATATTATAAAGAGGTAATGATTGTAAGTTTGTAGGGAGGGGGGCCAGGTCTTTTAAAATACTTACTGTAATAGGTCATAATTTTTTTTTCTCTGTCTCCCAAGATACAGCATTTTCCTAGTTTGGGGGGTTGGGTACTTACTTAATTTTTATAGGACATTTGACCCCACTACCTACCTTTGTATCCAACCTCTGTAAAATCTATTTATGTTTGCATACCTCTCTGTTAACTTAAATTCTTGTAAAAGTTTGTTTTGTGAATTAAAAAATTATTATTATTTATGAGGTTTCCCAAACTAGGTAGGTACTACCCAATTAAGTGATCTGAAATATTACAATAGATAAGAACTTCATTCATGATAGCTGATAGGTACCGGCAGTGCCGGATTAAGACTACTTGATGCCCTATGCCAGGGATCCCCAAACTATTTTGGACAAGTGACCCCTTTTCCAAAATGAACTGTTACCTCAGACCCCCATGGCCAAATTACCTACGCTCGAACTCATTACCTTGCACAAACTTGTCCACACTGACTTGCCGAGTTTTTCATCTTGTACGAACTTGAGACTTTACATTACTACAACAATGCTATTTCCTACAAAAATATTAATTATTCTTAGTACACGTAACACAACATAAACAATACAGTACCTACCTACCTATCTTGAAAGTTTTAAATAAGGACTTGTATTAATTTAATAGGGGTCGATTTTTAGACCTCGTCGACCCCCAAAATCAGTTTTCGTTCATGTCGACCCCTAGGAAACCGATATCGACCCCAATCGACCACTTTGGGAATCAGCTGCCCTAAGCAATCCACGCCGGTAGGCCCTATCCACTAGTTGCCTCGTATTTTTCCAAAACATCGACGAGCGGTATATACAGATTGGCCGCACATCTCTAACTAGAGTGACTTTTGGGTCTTATAATATCTTGCTGAGAAACAGCCTTGCCTTTCATGTGCTAGCAAATACTATTTCGGTGCTGTTTCTGCCTTATGGTGCCCCCCGAGACGTGATGCCCTAAGCAATTGCTTAATTTGCTTACGGGCTAATCCGGCACTGGGTACCGGTAGCACAACACCACGCATAGACACTCATTACCATCAATTCAAACTAAGTAATTCGAATAGGCACAACGACCTCAAGCAATAAAACCTACCTATAACAATGACAATTAATGCCTACCTTCAAAGTAATATTGAGTCACAATTACTTTTATTGTTAACTTACCTATTGAATTAATAGCAACAGTTCAAAATGTCACATTTCATTATGCACATATTTGATTTTATTTGCGTAATTTCGTGGGGGCCACGGAAATTGGACAAAAAATACTGAATGAACCAATCAAATATCTAAATCTGAAAGTTCCTACAGTAGGTACGTACGACAGGATGCATACCTAATTACATAAACTATTAAATTCAAATTCAAAAGCATTTATTTGCTATTATGGGTAATTACATAGAGTTTTTAAAAAATAGAACATAGTTTAACCATATTACGCCTTGAGGCATGCAAATCTCAAGCTTTTACTGGATCACAGTCACAGCATTGCTACACAATTACTTGCAACAATAATATAATAATTACCTATTGACACAATTTTGGTAATTTCACCGTGGCAAATAACTATGAAATATTAGCAAATATTAATGTCACAAGAATAAATTCAAATTAAAATGTCATGTATTAAATGTGAATGTCAAGATATATTTGTAAATAAATGTTAAAGTAATATTATTAGATAATAATTAATTAGTGCAATAATCACATGTCACATCAACACCAATATTTCTGAGAACAATATGTACTTACATCCTCTGTTATATAATCCTGAAAACTATAATAACATTTAAATAGCAAGAATCTTTTTAATTTCTTTTTAAATTCATCGATGGATGAAGTTTCCAGTATAGACTTTGGTAAGTGATTGTATATGTTACAGCCAAAGTAATAAATCCGGATATTATACATATTATCTAGCCATTATTTATAATGTCTACTCAATTTAAATGAAGTGATAATTGACACAGAATTAATCACATTAGCGAAGCGGGGCTACGTCGACATAGGATGCTAGAGCGAGCGAAGGGCACTCCGAGGTTCGGTTTGGTTAGGTACCCTTTACACAGAAGGCTACGTCGACTTATGATGCAAGAGCGAGCGAAGGGCACCCCGAGGTTCGGCTTGGTTAGGTTACCTTAGATATAATGACCAGTCATTATGTATAATAGCTATTTAATCACTATGACTGTAACATATATACGCGGTGCCATACTGAAAATGCTTCTGCTATATAACAAAACTAGTTGCCAGGATCTGTCTTCCGACTAAAGTTTTCTGCTAAAGGGTTTTTGTAAGTATACCTACATAATAATAAGCCAATAATGTTCTGTGTCACAGGCCTTCTCTCTTGCAGAGGGAGTGAGCTGTAATCTACCATGCAGGCCCAGTGCGGGTTGGTAGATGTCACATCAACGGCTTTTATATACCTACGACTCAAACTTCCGCCTGCAACAAAACGCTTAGGAGTTAAAAATGATATCGAATAATTTTCTGGCTTTTCTGGTGGTATCGAAAGGTCAGCCATTCATAATAACATATTACACACTTTGAACACCCAAAAAAAATTGCAATAAAAATTCAGTGAGATGTGGTCAATCGATAGCGCATTGCGTTTGCGCATTTGTGCAGGGGACCAGTTGTCCGGACGGAAGCGCACGTGGGCGGGAATCGATAGCGTCGGCGTCGGTCACTGAACGCAGCTTTTGTTTTTTTTTAATCCCTATCTAATCTATGTGGCAAAAAGTTTGAAAACCACCTCTTCTTTATCATTCGTGTAACTTAGTTTTTCGATAATATGGCACTGAAATTAAACTGAGGACAATTATTCTCGTATTTTTAAAAACTTTCGCATTTTAACCTTATTCTCAATTTGTCAATAACGCGTCTAATATTCCTTTATGTTTGACATTGATTATAATCATTGATTAAAATTCAAGTCGCAATCTCGTCTCAGCGATAACTACTAACTATAAATTTTAACATTTTTAAGTACGAGAATTAGCCTATTGATTCTGCTTTTATCGTAGGTACTTACTTAATTATCTGTAGAGTCGCCCCTGCTTCGCGCGGTTTTTAAAAGACTTGACAAACATCGAGATTTCTTTAGTACCTACCTATTGTATGTAGATAACTTTAACTTTAATACAATGAAAACCACATCAAAGTCCGTTGTGCAGTTTCTGTTGAAGACCAAAAGTGACTTTTATACCTGGGAAAAGCGACTTATAGACCTCATCTATTTTAAAAATATGATTGACGTTTAAAAGTGTTTTCACACCACCTGCTCGAAAATGTCAAATTATATATCAAGCAACCTTAACCTAAAGTGAGTCATTAGTGGCCGGGGGCACAGCCGGTCAATAATGTTGTACTGGATTTCATTATGACCCGCTGGTCAATAATGTGATTTGAATTTGGAATCTCACATGCTCAGCTAAATTGGCAGTATAGTACTAACAAACACCCTTTGGTGCCAGAAAGAGGAAAGCTATTCTCGATACCCTTACTACGCGTGGATGATATTCTCGATTTCTTACAAAATCATAACGACTGCTTCTTCATATCGTTGCCATGTTTTCGAAGACATAATATTGTAAGAATAATTAGATAACTACGAACCATTTTTTAAAAGGAATGGAATAACATTAAAACTGGCATTATTAATAACAAATACCGTACCGCGCCGTAATACCGTAATAGTAATTGGCTGTAACATTAGTTAATTTATTTTAAGTAAACTGCGCAAAGATTGCTGTGGATTTTGTGAATAAATAAATAAATAATAAAACCTATCTATACTACAGTCGATTTATCACATTTTATCAAAAATACTCTATTTTCACGAGCGTCTCCAATGACGTTCTAAATTCAAAATGCATACAGCCAATCATCCAAAACCATTCTACCAGCCCTGTATAAATCTTAGTTTACACAAACGCCACTTCCATGAGAGTGATATCAATAGACACACACGACAAAACCGTAGAAGAGACTTTCTTTTTGAAAATCGAATTGTTCGTGTCTTGGCTACTTATTGGTAGACGCAATGAAGGCGCGAATTTTTGGCATTTAAACTTTAAATTTATCAACAAAGTATTATAAAATGTCGAGTGATGAAAGTGATTGTACTCCTGAATTAATTACAACCGAAGCTAATAATATTTCCAATGATTTACTGCCGGAAAAGTCAAAGGAAACTTATATAAAAGCCTACGACAATTTCCAAAAATGGAAAAGTACGAAAGGCGTCAAGTCCATTTCGGAACCAGTTCTATTTTGTTTTTCGTACTATGGCTATTATTTTCTCACAGTAGGTGTAAAAAGTAGAGTATCCTCCTCTGGGCTAAAGGTGTCTTTGCCTTGGGCTAGCTTGAATCCCTCGCTGCATTCAGGATTCTTGTATTAACTCCCTCGCTTCGCTCGTGAGTTAAATCCCGAATCCTTCATTGCGCTCGAGATTCAACATGACGCCCGTGACATTAGACACCACTTTAGCCCCTCGGTGCATAATCTACTATTGTACAAATCTACTTACAAAAATAAACTCATTTATCATTTACTAGCTTCTACCCGCGACTTCGTCCGCGTGAAATTTCTTGTTCCACCGAAATCCCGAACCACCCCGTCGCATCACATCGCCTGCCCGCGCTATTAGGCGTATCATACACTACAACGCGCCACGCGACGGTGCGCGGGAAACGTAGCGAAATTCCCCGCGAAGAAGCGCATTTTTATTGAATTTGCATGTAAAAAATCACGCGCGGGGGGCACGTTGTCCGCACCCCGGCCCCGCCGCGTGTGGCGCGTCGCAGTGTGTGATCCGCCTTATTTTGTTGCCTGTTTTTTTTGTTTTTGCTCGGCTCCTAAGGGTCGTAGCGTGATGTTAGGATCTTTAGGAGACGAGCCTTTATAACCTTCCCCAAGAATTGGGCTATCAAATGCAAAAAGATTATTTTACTAAAAAAATAAAATTAATTAAACTGAACTTGTAGAATTTAAGAATCAACACTTATCGTAGTGAGTTAAGCAAGAGTCGAGACCTTTTCGTAGAAGTTACCTAAATATGTACGTACGATACCTACCACACTATCGCCCAGCGGGTCATAGCCGTGTTTATGTTGTATGCCTAATCGTATTAGATAAACGCAAACAAGTATAACAATGATGAAAAGATGTACAGTTATAGAAAATATCGTTCCATAAGAGTTCAACAACATATCCTTTGTATTCGCAGGTAAATAACTATGGAGTGCTGACCTTCAGAGCAGACATCCCATCGTTCCTGAACATTGAGTTTCCGTTGCCGTACCCGGCGATCGCAGCGTTCTACACGAACATCGACACGACGAACGCGGGTGCAGTCTACTATAGAGAGACCAACGAACCACATGTTCTCTCCAAAGCAGAAGAGAGCGTGCAGAACAACTTTCACGACTACTACGACTTCAAGCCGACCAGCGTGTTCATAGCCACGTGGGAAGACGTCACCTACACGTCTAACGGACGAACAGACGAGCGAAGGAACCGCTTCCAAACAGCCATTATCAGCAATGGCACGGAAAGTTTCGTCGAGTTCCTGTACCCAGAGAGGGATATCCAGTGGGTACAGAAAGATACGCAAGTATTGAGTTTGCCTGACGCAAAGGCTCAGGCTGGCTTTGTGTCGGAAGATGGACGCGTCTACACCCTCCGCGGATCCGGCAGCCATCAAATCAGAAATATCGTTTCGTAAGTGCTTATTTAACAGAAAGAAAAATTATTGCTCCGAAATTATATTTGGCTAACTGATGTTTGTATTTAATTCCAGATGGTCAAATGTTCACGAACCTGGAAGGTATGTTTTCCGTATCGGAGATGTACCTCTTGATAGTAATGTTGCTGTCCCCGACCTGTACAACCAGAATGAAGTGGAAATCGAAGAAGAGTCCAAAACATGCACGCAGAGCGGACCTAGCGTGTGCCACATACAAGCGAGGTGCGTCGACTATCAAGCTGGAATTTGTTGTCGGTGTAGTGAAGGCTTCTACGGAAATGGGAAATCGTGTATCAAAGATGATGTCCCACTAAGAGTTCACGGTAAAATAAACGGCGTTATAAACAACGTCAATCTGAATGATGTAGACATACAGGCGTATGTGGTGGTAGCAGACGGCCGCGCGTACACAGCGCTGTCCCTCGTGCCGAGAGGGCTCGGAAGCAGTTTGCAGTTACTACATGTGCTCGGGGGTGTCGTCGGTTGGATCTTTGCCAAACCATCAGGATCCGCCAAAAACGGCTACCAACTCACAGGCTCGTTGTTTAACCACACCGCAGATATATGGTTCCCAGCTACTGGCGATAGAGTTACAGTCAATCAAGAATATCTCGGACATGATGTTTTTGACCAAATCACTTTAGAGACAGATGTCAGGGGCTCATTACCAGTAATACATGCCGGAGCAAAACTGGATATTAGTGAATATGAAGAACAATACACCCTCGTAGAACCAGGCCTCCTTCGCTCCGAATCTACCAGAACCTTCACAAACAAGGTAACAGGTGAAAAATACGAGCAAAAAGTTTCACAAACCTTCTCATTCAATACTTGTCGTTTCGCTCCTCCATCAGTCGAAGACAACACGCCATCAACATTGAAAATAAGTAAAAATTATTTAGGATATGAAGTCAGGGAAAACATAGTAAGATATGGAATGAGCAACAAGATATTCCCTCTGGGTGAAGAGGACCCTTGTATTATAGGGCGAAATTCTTGCGGCCCTCACAGCTCTTGTGTGGTCCAAGGAAGCTCCTTTGCTTGTGTCTGTGAAACTGGTTTCACAGACATTTACCAAGAAAATGCTCTCGCCTGTGTGGATATAGACGAGTGTGCATCAGGAACAAATAACTGCGATAGCAACGCGGACTGTAACAACCACGACGGCGGCTTCCAATGTCGGTGTCGTCAAGGATTTATCGGAAATGGCATAAATTGTAAACGTCTATCTACATGCCGAGACAAAAATTGTGATGTCAATGCTCGATGTATAAATGACCCCAATGGAGAACCTATTTGCTCGTGCAACCCTGGGTACAATGGAGACGGACAGTACTGTTTCCCGAGTTACGAGACATCATGTCCTAGCTGCTCGCCGTATGCTGCTTGTGTCTTCACAGGCAATAATTACGAATGTAAATGCAATGCAGGTTACTCCGGTGACGGGCGTTATTGCATCGAAAACGTTCGTGGGGATGAAACAACACGTGTACCTGTTACGAGTAACGAGGCTGATTACAACGAGACTTTCGTCTTACCTAACTGCGATTCATACAGCTGCTCGTGCCCGCCAGGATACTCTAATTACAGGGATGAACTTAACAACCAGCTGTGTCGTCTCGGATACTATGGTCCTGAACCAACAGAGAACAACTACCAGCAAGCTACAGACAGTCACTATCAGCTGCCTACGGAGCCATATTATCAAACACCTACTGATCCTCGTTATCCAACGTCAACAGAGGTAGCGTATCAACCTCCTACCGACTCCGGCGATCGTTCCCCGAACCCTTGGGATCCTAGTTACCAACGACCGTCAGAAAATAGTTACCCACCGCCTTCAGTAAACAGCTACCCAAATCCTTCGGAGAACAAATACCCGCCATCTACAGATAACAGTCATTACCAACAACCGGATCACAACTATCAACAAACTTTAGACAACAACTACCCTTCACCTACACCGAATCAATATCAACCTCCAACGGATAACAGCTATTCAGTGAATTCACAAAACAATAATCAACAATCTTCAGGCAACAATTACAACTCGTCTCCTCAAACCAATTACCAACAGTCGCCAGATCCTCACTACCAGCATCCCGATTACCCACCAACGGACAACAGCGACCCTCTAAGTAAGATGACTTAATATTTATCTCTACAAAATATCTATAAACGTAGTTAATTGAAATAACACGAACTATTATTACCTTTTCAGTTAAATGTGAGGAGGACGCTGACTGTCCGCCGAACGCCGTCTGCTCCTACTTATCCGCGGATGCTTCAGGAGATTGGGAAGGAAAGCACTGCGTGTGCCCAGAAGGCTACGAAGGCGATGCGTTCGAATGCATCGAGAAAACCGGACCCAACTGTGCGTGCGGTCATAACGCACATTGCATCAACACCCGCTCAGACGAATTCATCTGCGTGTGTGACCTCGGATATCACGGCGACGGTTACTCCTGCCGACCAAACTTCAGTTGCAAGAACAACTCAGACTGTGAATACAACGCCGAATGTCGCCCAGACGCAAAGAGCAACGAGTACATCTGCCAGTGCGTCAAAGGATACATCAAAGATCAGAACGACGCATGCATCCCTGACGCACAACTCTGCAACGGAGCCTGGTGTGCTGAGCACGCCTCCTGTCTCTACGACGCCGATATAGAGCTGAACTATTGCCACTGTGACGACGGATACACTGGCGATGCTATTTCGCAGTGCGTGCCCGAAGGACGCACGTGTGACGTTGCCAACGACTGCAACGATAATGCGGTGTGCACGCCTGTCGACAACACGTATCAATGCGTCTGTAGAGACGGATACAATGGTGACGGGTACAGCTGCATCCCTGAAGAAACGTGCAGGAACGACCCCAACATGTGCGACTTGCACGCGTCTTGCTTGAAGAGGCGCGATCAGTACACCTGCGAATGTAATGCAGGCTACAACGGAAACGGAAGCCACTGCAACTTGAACCCCAGAAAGGCTGGAAACTTCTTGGTTGCGAGTGACGGCGCCTCCGTGTACAGAGTACCTTTCCAAGTCACACCCAGAGATTTCGCGACGCCGCTTAACAGCGGAATATCGCAGATCGCTGTTGGGATCGACGTCGACTGCGATGTTGGCAAGATATATTGGGGCGACGTTGTTAGTTACGCCATCAAAACTGCTGCGTATGATGGTAGCGACCCCGGCCTGTTCTTATCAGAAGGTGAGTTATGGATTGAAAAGTTCCTGCATACGCAACGCCACATCAAAATATACATGTCCAGTTTTAGCTGACCTCGCATTGCAGCTAACTTGTCAGTGTACGAAAAGCCTACTTTTAGTACAATGACAAGTTAGCTTATACTGGCTATAGCTTGATCCGTCATGCGTACAATTCACAGCCAATTGACTAACAAAATTAACATATACCTAAACTCAAATGTTATTATTACTCATTTCAGGCGTGAAGTCACCCGAAGGCATAGCAGTGGACTGGTCATCGAGAAACATATTCTGGACTGACTCTAGAAAGTTGACTATTGAAGTGGCAAACTTGGACACGAAAGCGCGGAAAGTATTGTTCGCAATAGACAGAATATCAAACCCCAGAGGCATCGCCGTGCATCCGCGAAGAGGGTAAATATAAAGAAAACTAAACTAGATCAGAAAAGTTATAAAGTTATATCAACCGACTTTTATCATCTGCCTAGCCTTTTCCCAACTATATTGGGGTCGGCTTCCAGTCTAACCGGATGCAGCTGAATACCAGTATTTTACATGGAGCGACTGCCTATCTGACCTCCACAACCCAGTTGCTGAGTAATACGATACCCCTTGGTAAGGTCATACTTTCGGGCTTCTGACTACCCGTAACGACTGTCAAAGATCCACGAATGACAGCCGGGACCTTCCGAGGCACGGAGGGGTCTCGGTATGTAAAGATGGTCACCCATCCACAGACCAACCGCGGCAAGCGTAGCTTAACCTGATCGATCGACCTGTGCGGCTGTTATTATTTATCCACAGGCCCGACTTTTGTATTGGCAATAAAATCATTTACCTCTGTAAAGTGTAAAGTTGACACACAGCGAAATCTTGCTTTTCCAGGAGCAATCTACATTTATAAAATATAAGACTTTAATTTAGTATTTACAACCTAACATTTGATTCACAGAAAAATCTTCTGGTCTGACTGGAAACGGACAAGTCCGAAGATTGAATGGGCGAGCATGGACGGGTCTCAACGAGGCGTTTTCCTGGACAAGACTGATGTGATTCTACCCAACTCTTTGGCCATCGACTGGGAGCGAGACCGCCTGTGCTACGCCGACGCTGGCCTGGCCAGCATCAAGTGCGTCACCATAGAAACCAAGGAGAAGGAAACCATTGCCACCAACTGTTCGTATCCTTTCGGGCTTGCGATCCACGGCAATAAATTCTACTGGACCGACTGGAAAACGTAAGTGAAGGCTCCTAAATGAATCAATAGATAGGTCTAGAGATCCATAAAGCATACCCTCAATCATGCAAATTTCATTGCATTTAACTCTGTAGCTCGATATAGCGGAACATGACGCCCCATTGCTGTACATCTCATTCCATTGTGTTGGATTCTGGTCGAAGGTTATAAAAAATATGGAAAAGGAATCCTCGATACGAAGAAGATGAACATTTTTTTGTGTCTATCCATCCATCCCATACCTACTTCTGCTATACGCACTAATATTAACTTTCAGATTAAAAATCGAGTCCATCGACGTGGTAACGCAAGTCCGTGGCCAGGTCCCGATCGCTACAGCATCTAGAAGATTATATGGAGTCGCAGTAGCACCGGACACATGCCCTCCAGCACAAAGCGTGTGTGCGTACAGGAACGGCGGCTGCGGCGCCAACCAGCTGTGTCTGCCCGACGGCAACAACGGCAGGACGTGCGCAGACGCTGATCAGACCTTTAGCAGGCGTTAAGGGTAAAGGCGAAAGCGCCAGGATAGCCCGCGATTTTTATTTTTTTCAAGTCAGTGTCAGATTTTGTGTTGATCAAAATATGATTCACGCACGACCGTAACAAAAATGTATTTATGTTGACACTAGAGTAGTATTGTTTTTTTGACGTGACAACGTCTTAAATTAGGTTGCGACTGGGAGTCACTTATGAAAAAGTGTAACGCGCGGTAACGTTACGATGAGTCACCGAACGAGAGAGAGGCCCGCCGAATGCCTTGCGTCTCTCTCCCACTCAACTATGATCGGATGATCGGTCGTTGTCACGTAAAATCTTCGCCCGTAAAACCGACTTTACAGGCAACCATTTTTTTAATTTTTTTTTAATTATTAGAATTCCGTAAACGCATTTGTTACGGTCGATTTGTCGGATTAACCTGAAAATGCAAGTTGCAAAAAACGTAACAAAAACTGAATTTCGCGGGCTACCTTATCGCAACCCCTTATCAACGTTAGGTTAGCGACATCAATACGACGTGCAACTTCGAACGAAAGACATGTGCTCTTGGCCCTACTCGCCTCCACAGCTCCGTTCAAACGAACTATCCATAAATAATTGTTCTAAAGCAGCATGTGCACTAAACTTGAACTCAGAATCTTAGATAAGTAATTATAAAATTTTGCAATCACAAACTCAGTGTCATACAAGACAAAGCTCAAATTCCATTGCACTTAGGTCCTACAAATGGTGACTGTTGAGTATGTAGTTAACTATGATTTTGAATTCAAGTTTAGTTTTCAAAGCGTTTGTGTAAAACAACGCGTACAGTTAGATGTCGTATAGTTAGGTTTAAGGTTTTGATTGTGGCTGAACTAAAGGATCATGGTTTGAAGTAATTTAGCCATCTCTAGCGGAGTTGGACTGTGGCCTGAGATTGTGCAATATTTTGTTTAAAAAATCTAATAGAAAAAAAGGATAATGGGATTTTAAAACGAAAATTATTGCATTTTACCGGCCAGCATACTTTCAAAACCTAGTTCACTACGAAATTATGAAACACGGAATATTATTTTTAACATTCGAACACAACTTTATCGTATTATTACAAATAGTGTGAAAGAAATAGATAAACCGTGTTTGGTAATGTCGAAGTCAACTGTTTTTAGATAGGCACTAGTTTAATGTTACCAAGTATATACTAACCAGTTCTAACCAGATTGTCTAACCACTTGACTAAACATACCTCCCGCCTAATTTTAACCTTAACTAATCAATAAAAAAGTTAAAAGTCAGTTTTGCAGAATTTTGTAGATTTTTCTTACTTGCAACATTGCAACTTAAGTTCATACTATTCTCACCACAGATACCAAATACTTGTAGAAAATAATTTGTACCCAAAGATTGTTCCTGCTATAACCAAAATGTTAGAATAAAATAATACATACTCTTAATAAGATCTTTAATGTACTTCAATCAATGTAATTTATTAATGCCAAATCAATAAAGTTATTTATTTATACAGACATGTTTGAATGGTTCATTCCCACATTAGCGTAACATAATATTAAAAATATTTATTGGAATCTAAAATTCTTTCTTATCAGAGAATAATAATTACTTATGTAAAATATACTAAAAAATTTACTTATAATTTAATGTAATTATAATTTATCCTAGATTAAAAATCCTTTCATTTTCATGGCTAGTTAAAGTTTTGTGAATAACAGAAAAATAACTAAAGCACTGAAAGAAATTCAGATAAAAATGATTCTTCAACTGAATTTCAAAGCAATTGTGTAGTCCAGATAGCATAATAAGCAAGTTTATAAGGCCTGTTGTCATCTACAAGTTTATCGTTAGATACACCATTAGATTTTACGAATATTTGTAACAATCTTTAACAATTGAGAGACTTTTTGGGGAGATAAGACAAAGGACATCTAAGCCAACTGTCAATAATTAAAACACACTAAGGGCCGGTTTCTCAAACGAAACTTATCGCAAAACTAATGTGACAAATTGCCGTTGGCAGCTGTTAATGAGTCATTCCACCAATTTTTTGTGACAATCAATTTGTGATAATTTTCGTTCGAGCCCTAAGTATACACAATCATAACTAGACATGACAATCATAGAAAAGGTAAGAGATTACTGCTTTACCCCCACAGCTCCTCAGTGCGACCGAACTTAAACACTAGCGAGCCAGCGAAGATGAATGCGTTCTGCATGAACAGGCTCACTCCGGGCCAAGAAGACTTGTTTGCACCTGCAAAGAAAAGTGGAATTTGTTACCCCCTTTAATAAAGTCATTTTTTATTTTATTTTTTCTTATGAAAATATTAGAAAAAAATATTATGTTTTTGTATTAGGTTTTATTGCATAATCATCCTATAATGTTCTCACTGCTGGGACACAGGCCTCCTTTCTGCGAGAGAGATAGGCTGTAGTCTACCACGCGGGCCCGCTGCGGGTTGGTAATGTCACATGTCTTCGAATTTTTGGTTCTAGGACATGCCAGTTTCCTCACGATGTTTTCACTCACAGTTTTGAGAGCAGTGGTGATGAAATTATTTACACAAAGTAAAGCGCCTGTCTGGGTTCGAACCCACGACCTACAACTCATAAGTCGAGCCCGATACCACTGGACCGCCACTCCTCCGTAGGTTTTATTGTGATTTTCAGTAATTCAGATATATGACAAACAAATTAGTAAATAATCTCTAATAATAGATTGTAACATTACATAGGATGTTAATTTGTCAATTCCATTTGCATGAGGTTGTGCTTGAGCCATGCTTAGCACTTTTATTTTTGTTATATTTAATTATGGTTTTGTAAGAATTGTCATTGGTGTAATAAAGAAATTAATACATTTATAACATCGGGCCATTCCCAATTTAAGAATGCACTACTTGCTATATGCATAACTACATAATCCTATTCAGGTTACAACATAACAATTTATATCACGCTGTATCGCAAACTATGTCCCACCTCAGCCATAGCAACGTTTGGACGTTTGCTCCATTGATGTGACAGAAAAGAACAAAAACTATAAATATAAAATATACATACCAGCATTAACATAGTTGGCAAAGAGGATCCAGCAGGCAGCAATGAGTGAAGCAAAGCCAACGACAAATCCTAGAAACAGCCAGAGACGGGCCCCACGGGGACCCATGCAACCTCCTGTATAAGTCTCACCTCGCACCTGCAATTAAAAATAAAAATTAAGATCTAGCAGTGATTGAAACTGGATGGTAGAAGAATATAGCTATTTATTTTCAATGAAATTAATTAAACTCAAACAGCTACTATGAATAAAATAATATTGATGTTATAAGATAGCTTGTAATGCAAACCTAGCATATCGACGCTTGAAAGGAAAAATTGACAAAGCAACACTGGGTTATAATGTTGCTTAGTCAATTTTGCCTTTCAAGCGTCGATATGATAATATTCATCTTTGTTCTTTGTTTAGATCCTGATAATACTTGTTTCACATCAAACAACTGTTACATAGAACTGGTAAGTGATATTATAACAAAATTCTCATCCATATAATGGGGGGGAGAATACTTTGATCTTGAAACTACCAATGTCATCTCTTGGTTATTGTTAAAATTATATCTTGGTTGTTAGAGGGGTGGGTAATTTAGAATGGCCAACAATGGCGGCCATGGCTCATGTACAAACACACTTTTAATCACAATCCAAAGGATTTTGAACGATATATCTAATAGATTGCTTCATAATGTTTAAAAAATTTGTCTGCTTGACTATGTGTAGTCAGCCCTTCCTCATTTAACCGTCTACTTTCAAAGCAAGACTGCACAGGTATCTGAGCAAGCTTGTTCCATCATAGACCTCATCCATTGCTTTCTATCAGGTGTTTTTCACCAGGCATTCAGCAATAAAAATTAAAAAAACATGCAGAAAAAAATCCCACTAACAAAGAATATCTTGGTACAGTTTTTGACATTCTAAGATTAAAAAACAAAGCAAAAGCTGACAAACTGTTATCTGTTTACAAAGTGTCATTGACCTGTGCATTCGACACGGAGTTGACCATGATGAGGGACAGAGTGGCCATCACGCCACAGACATGGGAGGCGTTGGGCAGATTCCCAGGGTACACCGCTGCCGCATCGATTATGAACCACCATCCTGTGAAGAACTGAGGAAAAAATAAATAATTTATAAGTAGGTAAGTAGGTACTTAGAAAGTTTCTTGTATTTTCAAATAAATCATTAATGACTTAGTTGTTCATAGGAGACTATGTTTGAATTTACGCATACAATAGAGTGGTAGACTTTTGAAGTATAAATCGAAAATAATCAAGACTACTTTCATATTGCGATGTCGAAAATAATGTCTCCATTATTTCAATTTCACAAAGGTTCGACATCTAAGAATTGATATAGTACATGGTAATATCCTAATATAGCCTTAAACACGAATTAGGTTTTTTTCAATAGGCTAAGACTAATAGTCCAACATGAAATTAATTAGAAATACTGCATGATTCATCAAATACAAACCAAAAGTCCTGATGTTATAGATGCTAGAATGTTGCGCTTCTCTCCACTTTCGAACCACACACAACTGGGCATAGTCATATTCTCGAAACAACTCATGTTTGAAATTGATTTGAACAAGAATAATTAACGATGAATATTACGAATTTGTCTAGTGAAAAACAAATCTTTGAGATGGTAAATTGGTAAATAAAAAGTGACAGCCCAAATTATCGCCCCCAGTGTGACGTTTTGTTAGCTGCGTTCCATATCTTGTGCAATTACAATTTTGGGCATCGATTTATTATTATGACATCTGGCAATACTTTTGGGCTTGGACAGCAATCACACAATTCAATCACACAATTCAATCTACACTAATGTAGATTGTGATAAAGAGAAACCGCAATTTATTATTAGAAAAGAAATGTTGTAACCTCAAGATATATAAGAGCAGTGGTGGCCAAGTGGTAACGGCCGCGACTTACGAGTTGTAGGTCGTAGGTTCGAACCCAGACAGGCGCTTTACTTTGTGTAAACAATTTCATCACCACTGCTCTCAAAACGGTGAAGGAAAACATCGTGAGGAAACCGACATGTCCTAGAACCAAAAATTCGAAGACATGTGACATCTACCAACCCGCACTGGGCCCGCGTGGTGGATTACGGCCCACTCCCTCTCACAGAGAGGAGGCCTGTGTCCCAGCAGTGGGAACATTATAGGCTGATTATGTAACCTCAAGATATGTTATGTCAGTTACTTAGTGAATTTGCATGCTTAAATTATATTGGCAAAAAATGTTTTGTTCTAAATTTATAGTTACCATCTTTATGTACCGTGTTTTTTAAACAAATAAATCTATACTAAATAAATAATATAATAATAAAGATGAAGAGTTTGTTTGTTTGAACGCGCTAATCTCTGGAACTGTACCGGTCGGATTTGAAAAACTATTTGGTATTTGCATTTGATAGCCCACCTTTTGTTTGAGGAAGGCTCATAGGCTATCTAACATCACGGTGGGACCCTTATGAGCCGAGCAGAAAGAAAAAAAAATCAGAATGAACGCTAAATTGCAAATTGAATTTGTTATCTGCAGCGGTAATCACAAAACCGATTATAATGACGTTACTTTTCTAAAAGAGAGCGGTTTCCTTGATAGAAATAAGTTACCTACTCTGCAAGCCCTGTAGTAATAGTGTTGAAAAATCCGAAGATGTCTAGACTGGCACAGGCGCGGTCCGAAGGGGGGGTCACAGGGGACATGACCCCCCCCAAAATCTAAGGTCAAATTGAAAAATCTCAAAAAAAAAAAAATGTTCATGCTGCCACTGTCGTTACAGAGTATCAGCTATGATCAGGTGGTTGTCTTTCGGCTGAAATGATGATGATGATGATGACTTTAACGCGGCTACTCACATACGTACGTACAGCCGGGACAATCCTGAGTGAGGATTACTTCGTGTGTGGACGACCCTTAATTGGCGCTCTCCGGGTTTAATTTTGTGGACAACAGAAGGGAAAGAAGCCTGATGAAGTTTTTGAACAATACAAGAAAACTAGCATTTAATTTATTAACCAGTAACCTATGACTGAGTTAATTCAATACTGCTCCTCTTTTCTTAAAATTAAGACGACTATTAGCTTTGGAACTATGCGTTGCTCAGACACGTGGCCGATACCTATAGTCATAGATCTATTCAAACGACGACGCATTGTGGGTCGCGACGCATCGCTTCAAAAGGCAATAGGTTTATAGGTTTTGCAATTATTAATCATGTAATAGATTAATTTATTGTTCGTAACATACCTTATTAGGCAATTGATGTAACTGTTACACTTATTGATAAGCGCACTTGCTATATAATACAAAGACGCCTTTTTTATTAAACATTATTATTTTTATTAGTAGTTCAGAGTGAAAAATGTTGCTGAAGGGAATATTCTGTTTGTGCCTTCAAGCTGTGCTTTTTGAGGTAAGAGTTTTATTTAACAAATTATTGTTTTATTTTTAAAAATCAGTCGTCCCATACATTTGTTGAAGTAGGTATTGAAGTTTTGTATGGGGCGACTAATGTTTTTTTCACGATTACGATGTTGGTCCCCGGGAAAAAGTTGTTCAGTTTGATGGCCACACCCCCAAGTTTGGTCACACCCCTCTAAAACACATTGTACCTTACCTACGTCGTCATAATGGTACTAATTTCTGTTTTCAGTCGGTCGTCACTCAATGTATCCCAACAACCCTACATCCTCGGGAGCAATTGTGTCCTGATAACTCGCCATTCGAAGGTTACAACATAGCTGGTGTTGCCCCATTAGCACCGTCTTACGGCCGTGTGCTCGGAGGAAATATAGTAGTAGATACTTTAGCCCCCCATGCATACATCGGACCGGCTGGAGTGACGATATTCTCTGACAATCTGATCATTGAGGGTGCTGTTTTAGTGTCAGGTAGCCTACCCTTTGTTGGGACCGTTGGCTTGGAAGGCGTTGTCCCAGCTGCCGGCAGCAGTGCAGTGTCCTATGAATGTGGAACTGGTGATATCGGTATTGTCGATGTTCAGGGTTCCGTTACCGAAGTTGTGTTGCCGGCCGGTGATATAGGTACTCTAGGATGCGATGGTGTTCGATTATAAGTTATTTCTGTAAAATATAGTTGTAAATATACGATTTTTTTTATATATTTTGTTATTTTTGTTGTTTCTAATTTCCTTTGCGAGTCCTATACTTATTTTTACATTTTCTATATAGAAGGTAAATGGGTTATTGTTGTCATATATTAACAAAAAAAAAAAAACAGCGTGGTAGCTGTTACTTGCTCTGCGATGGTAGCAGTTCCCGAAGGACCTACCCAATTTTTTTTTTTTGGAAATTATCGAATAATCCCGCTCTGGGCGGAGCTGAGGGATATTAGATACCTAATATCCTGATATCAGACTTTTACTGACTAAAACCCACCCGTGTTCCTTCGGTTGCCTGTACCAGGGGCCACAGTCTCTTTCGAACAACCCGCGACCCTAGCAGAAAGTCCTGCCACTGAGTTGCGATTGTGGGTAGCAAGGAATAATACTACTCTCTAACGAGAGGTGGGTAGGTACATTTTACCATTTATGTTTAGTATTAACATAACATCAGGCCTGTACTCCTTGAGGGGTTGAGCAGCGGTGTTTAGTTAGGTATAGTATAGGTAAACCACATTACCATTTTTTCACTAGGCATTCGTTTTATTTTAATTCAGAAATAATTCTGAATTGCTAAGTTTTGTTGTAGATGCTACTCTCAATGCTTCTCAATTTCATGATTAATTGAATGATTACCTAACGAGCTGCAAGACTAGTTGTGTTTTGTAAAATTGATAAGGGGTCAGACGCCCTAAGGGTTTTCCCAAACTTGGTATATACGCTACTGACATAACTAATTGTTATTTATTTTCTTCTGTTGAAACCTCATTTTTCGTAGCCACGCACTTGTTCTTTTAGCTACGCCGAGAATTGATCACCTCGTCACATACACCAAAAAAAATACACTTCGGTACGTTTTAAGTATTTATTACAAAAAGGCTGTAAAGTTACAACAATACTTTACTTAATTATAATCATAAATTGACATAATTAGCACATCCGCGTACAAAACGTTACGAGATGTGTTACGATATAAAACCTATGTGTAAATGAGTCGATCACAGTGACTGTCATAAGTGACAGAGATAAGTCACGTTTCACTTCACGATTTCGTATTTGGTGTGGTCAATGTGGTCATAAATGTTGGGTGTAAGTAATAGATATTGAGAATGTTGGCCAATATGTTATTCAGGCATCATTTGCTTTATCAGGCCTATTGGCAAGAGACACCGAGTAATACATTAATGGAGTGTTAGAATGCGATGCGAGCGTGGGTATAATTTCTTTATTAAAAAAAAATACTCTACGTAAAATAAAGGGACGTAATGGCACTCCATTTGTTGTCTACTCTGTGTAAGTGACGAGTGTTGCCAACATTTATCGTGAAGTAGATAATAATATGGTTACACGTCGATACGTGACCAGCGGTATTATTATGACGTGTTATGATAATGTTGTGACAGCATGGCATCACACTCATCGCAGTTGCTTATAGCAGGTCATCGGTAGCAGAAGCCTTCGTTCTGGTAGCACCACTCCGGCTCTATGGACTCGGCTTGGGTACCCATGCGGACCAAACGCTCCCTGTGGGAAAATAAATCGGATTAAAAGTGATGTAGTTGGTCTTAAAGGGTACAAAAAGCATGAAGTTAAACTTCATGGTACATACAAGCAACTACAATCTGTCAAATTTCTTTAATAGATTTTCAACTTTATCGCTACAGTATAAGGTTCAAGGTTGATTGGGATTTGACAGTTTCGGGTAGCTTTTGATGTGCTGGCGTCTGTACAAAGGTGGAAATCTCAAGTAAATTGAGACGGTACAGCGGTAATGTGTGAGTGAGAAAAATAAGCCCCCAGTTAGATAGACCGACTACCTCAAAAAGGCAGTAGAGACTGCAACTTGATACAGGGCAATGTCTAGCAGTGGACTGCGATAGGCTCGCACCGGCTTCACACGTTGGACGAATGGCTTCGGGGCCAATGTTGGGACCAACGTGTGGAGCCAGGTAAGTTGATGAGCCGATCAGAGCGTGCAGGCTACTGACCGGATGTGCAGCAGCCTCTGCTCGGCGAGCTGCCAGGGCGTGTCGGGCTCGGCCCACAGGCGCTCCGCCAGCGCCGCGGCGCGCGGCCACAGCCTGTTGTCCAGCGTGGACGAGTCCGACTGCTCCGACCACAGAGCTGCCTCACCTCCTGTGCACGCACAAAACAAATTGCCGTTTTATTATTGTTGATACTTAGAACATGTCGCCTGCATTCCCCAAAGGGGTGCCGAAAATCAGTTTTTGATAATATGTCGTAAAGTACTTTTTCGTTTTAAGGTGCGTCCTGACATTACGATGCGTGTGCTTCCAATGGTAAGCCACGCACATAACAGCTGCCTCAGGCTGAGGCATATGACAAAAAAAAAAACACTTACATCGCATGCCTTGCAGTCTGAATGCACCTTTACGTGAATGTATGCTAGGTAGGTACTACAACTTTACAAGTAGTTTTAGAGCTCAAAAAATTTCGAGAAAAGCGCATAAGTACTCTTGTACTAAATCTGTGCGTATAAATTGACGTAAACCCAAAACTTTCCGAGATTTTTGAAAAGATAGGTATACTTGTTTTGTAAAAGTATGTGCTAAGTTTATAGATCTCGGCCTGAGACTCTCTCGGCACAAACGAAGCAAGTATAGTAAAAAATCATGCGTGAAAAATATTATGTTGAATTTATTACTTTTATTGCAAAAGTACAAAAATGGACTTGCCGGTTGAGCATGGATGCAGAGAGAGAGAAAGTGTTGCTAGCTATCAAAAATGTTAAGCTTAATTACAATGTTGCAACTTAACGACTTGGTAATTGATTACAATTGAACTTACTAAAATGACAACTATAATTAAGTTTAAGTATAGGTTATATTTATGTTTTTACTTTAACAACGCAGTAGCTGGAAAATAAAGTGTAAAGAGCTCTTCGCACTTACCTAAGATCAAGTGGTTATGTTCCTTGGCGATGGCCTTAGGGCTGTTGTTGTACACTTTCTGCCAGCCGATATACGGGGAGCACCAGTTGTTACCTGTACAGTGACAGTTTATTAAAATAAAACTGTAAACGTCGTTGACGATTTCGTTTCCAATTTTTGAGATTTAAAAGAAATGTTTCATGAAACGAGGATTGAGAATAAGTTTATATTTGTAATTCGTAAGGTGTAATAAAAAACAATTAATTAAAAAAACTAAAAAACCCGACTGCGGTAAAAAAATTAAGTTAAAAAAACTGAAAAGCTAAAAACAAGGCCATTTTAAATTAAATAAAAGTTGGAAGCAGGCGGGACCCATACCATTTTTTTATTGTACATATTTTCAAACTCAAATGGGTCCCGCCAGTGACACTCGCGCTACCAAGACAAATCTAAAGACGTATAATTTATCCAAATCTGTTCATTCGTTTAGAAGTTACGAGGGAACAAAGAAACGGACATACATACATACATACATACAGGTCAAACACATAACCCTCCTTTTGGGCTTCGCCGCAGTCGGGTAAAAATTGTACATAATATAAAACAATATTATAGAGTATTCTATTATATTATAAGGGCTGATTTTTCCAACGCCAGATAATTTTATCGGAGGAATAATTTTGAATTTTTGACAATTCTTCCATACAAAATCTGTCAGACGTTAATTTTATTCGTAGGTACAGTAAAATTGACATCTGACAGTTTTGACAGCAGCACTTACCTTCGCCGACCCAGGCCCCGAATCCACAGTCGAAGTATAACGCGTCGTAGTTGGACATGATCAGTCGGTAGCCCTTCTCTAGGAGACCCTTGATCTCAGGATTGGTGCCGGTCGTCCAAACCTGAGACATAGAGTAAAGACGTGTTGAAAATCAATACATATTATAAAGTAATGTCGCTTTTCTTGTCTGGCTGTCTGATCGCATTGTTCGTTTAAACTACGCAATGGATCTTGATACGGATTTCATCATAATTTCAAGAGAATGTATTCCAGAAGTTTGTTATGTGTAGGTAATACTTAAGAGCCTATACTACCTCAAATGGCTTAGCATGATCCTCCGTTATGTCGAAAATTCCGCAGAATTAATTTTGAAATAAATATATGCTAAAGTTGAGGATTAATGTAAGGTCTTATGTTAGACGAAAACACGATTCCATAAAATTTTCTCAATAGAAAAAAATTCCAAAGTTACCTCCAAACCGAACAATAAACCGCTGGTATTCAAAAAATACTTCAAATTAGATCATGAAACTTTGCATACTAACTAAACTAACTATAAAGCAGGTCTTATGTTAGTTAGTTTTTTTGAATTACCTTTATTTTCACCATAAAAAGCAAATACCTAAACTATTGGCGCTGCCTCCCGCCCAGAACCGCACTCTGTCTCGCTTTCACACAGTCCGCGAGCAGTATCGTGCAAGCGAGATAAAGAGTGAATTTTAGCTGAGGCTCTTAACTTGATATAGCAATGAAATCGCTATGTTTTGTCATGTCGCCACATTAGTAGATTGTACCCGTGCGAAGCAAAGGCGGGTCACTATATAGTATAAGCATATAGTCAGCCTATAATGTCCCCACTGCTGGGACACAGGCCTCCTCTTAGTGACACGGAGTGGGCCATAATCCAGTTCTATACGGGCCCAGTGGCAGTATGTACCTACCTAAGGGTTGGTAGATGTCACATGTCTTCTAATTTCTGGTTCTAGGACATGCTGGTTTCTTCACATTTTCCTTTACCGTTTTGAGAGCAGTGGTGATGAAAATTTACACAAAGTAAAGTGTCTGCCTAGGTTCGAACCTACGACCTACAACTCGTAAGTCGCGACTGTTACCACAAAGTCACCACTAGTATAGATACATACAATTATAGAAAGAAAGAAAAAACTGCTTCACGATCAAATGGCTGGACCAATTTTGATAAAATTTTGTATGGAGGTAGCTGACACCCTGGATTAACATATAGGCTACTTTTTATCCCGATATTCCAACGGGATCGTTTTAAAAAGGTGAAAAAAGCATAATTTTAAGGAATTATTATTTTTGCCAAATGGCATATCACAGACAGACGAACATCGTAAGGGATAGATTCCATATCAAACATAGAAGACTCTTCTTCTATTTAATGCGAGAAGGCTTCTTAGACTTAAGGCCAAGATCTCCAGGACACGCGGTATGTCCAAATGTGAATTTTGAACAAACCTGGATAATGTAGTCATCCTTGTCCAGGAAGTTCTCGATGTGTGAGAATTCTGTTAAGGTACTGGTCCAAAGAATCAGAGGCAGTTTCTTTCCAAAGGCCTGCAATAAAATAAAACAAAATAAATTATCATACAGGGTCGAATTAAATTAGTCAGCGAAACTTCGCAGACGCGATGGGTGTAACCACCCCACCACGATATCTATAACCACGATAAAATAAAAAGAAAAAGATTTTCTCATGATATAGATAGATCTAGACAAAGCAAGTATCACGATGTGTATGAAAACCAAGCGTGCCATTTTTTAACTACCTACTATGATGTCAAGCACTATTTAGTGATGGGAAAATCAAATCGATTCAAAGACGCCGCCGCGTGCGGCACCCGTCTCGTCCCACCTAACCCTAACCTTAATTTAATTATATTTATATACTATCCTCTTTTGTAAAATGTAGATTTTGAACTGAATGTTACTTGAATGAATCGATTCTTTTGACACATCACTATTTAAATTTCGTTAAAAAGTGGTAACACATAAGCTGTCGTTTTACTGCAGCTAATTAAAAGTCTGACTGTAGTACACACTGTCAAGTACCTTGTAAGCCCTATCCTGTGCGGTCATCTGGAAGTAGTTCCAGAGTTTCAAGAAGCTGGCCTGGTCCAGGTTCCACCTGTTCTGGATCATGAACTGCTGGATCTCCGTCGAGGAGTTCCAGCATCTTTCGCTGACCTCGTCTCCACCCATGTGGAACATGTCTGGATTGAACACGTCTAGAAAAACAGTACAGAGCAATTAAGGAAAGCTAGGAAAATATAATAATAATAAAACTTTATTGCTCAAAAGATTACAAAGATTTTACATTGGCCCCAAACTAGGCAAGCCTGTATCTTGGGAGAGAAAATTGGTTGATTTGATGAAATCTGGTACTGTAAACGTCTGCTCGCTAATAACAACAATTCATTATTTTAATGGGAGTAAAATAATGAACGTTTACGTTATTTTACGTTTCTCTTTAAGTGAGTTTTTTTGTAAATCTATTTTGAGTAAGTACCTAATAATAATTCTTTCACCACATACGATAGACAGACCGGTAATCTTTGAGGATAAAGGAGTGGATAGTATTAAATAAGTTTGAAAATGAAAATCTAAGGGATGTTAAAATAGCTTTCAAGAATTAATAAATTTTTCAATTATGAAAAATTATAATAATAATTAATGAATTATATATTTTTTTCAATTATATAAGTCTAACACTTAGAACCAAATAAAAGACCTAAACACGATTGAGAACAAAAGCGCGAATCGAAGGCCGGCGGAGTGTCAAAAAACTTGATCGTATGTTTATAGTCCGCGCGGAACTAGTTGGCCGCGCCTTATGTGGGGACGGGGGTGAGGGCGGCGGGGTTGCCTAGTGTTCGCAACGCACGTACTGAGTAATGACAAAGCGCCCCCCGCCCCTCCGTCCCACCGCTCACGTACCTAAGGTGCGGCCAACTAGTTCCGCGTGGACAATAGTAGGTAGTAGTTGCCAACATCAGTAGTAGACTAAAAAATACACACATTAGGGACATTTTCTAAGGGCGCGCAAACTGTTACCATAAATTCAGCACATGATACTTACCAGCCATATCTCTGTAGATGTCCTCTAAGTAGTCGTACAACTCCTCCCGGGTTGGGTTCAGCTGTCCACAAGGAGGCTCCACACAGTAACTCGCCCATGGTTCAGCCTGGTTAAAAAATTTAACAATTTTATAGATAAGAGACCTAAGTTCCAGAATCCTCCTGAGTGGAGAGGTGACAAGATGTCTCGGGCTTGTGTTACTTAAAAACGTAAGTTTCAGCCTGATCGCAATTTCATACCCAAAGAACAAAGGCCAACCTCAAAAATTGACTGGTAGAAAATGCCTACGGCATTAAATCCGTCTGTGTACATTTGTGTGCTTAAAATATATTTATTTTTATTTGAAATGGCTTCTTCTTGACTCTAGTCTAGATA
Organism: Oligia fasciuncula; assembly: GCA_963082905.1. Lineage (NCBI taxonomy): Eukaryota > Metazoa > Arthropoda > Insecta > Lepidoptera > Noctuidae > Oligia > Oligia fasciuncula. The sequence goes on along the minus strand of OY720395.1, from coordinate 3,630,192 downwards.
GAGTAATAAATAAATAATAACCTGCACGGGTTCATATTTAATTAGCTAGGGAAACTTCAAAGACTTGATAGATATCGGATGACCGATTACCATGAAAGTTAGCGTATATATCTACATATTTTTTCATGGAGAAGGTTCATAAGTAAAATATAGATTTTTTATTCCACGCGGGCGAAGCCAAGCCGAGTTTCTTTATGCGAGTTTTCTATAATGAGACAATCGGTGGATTACTGAGCTTATACTAGCAAAGATTGCAAAAATGCAAACAAAGGATTATGTTTGGTTTGGCACACGTAAGTAATAAACAGAGAGGAGGCTTGTGTCCCAGCAGTGGGAACATTAAGGCTGATCATATCAAGTAATAAACAAGCTGTCTTATTACACCGTTGTATCCGTCTTCAACTCGTCGTGAAGATTTAGATCACTAAGACGCAGTAGGTAAAACGTTATTCGCATACTAAAAACAAGTCACATAATAATATCTCGTTTGGGTAGTAGGAACAACGGCACATTTATTACTGTTATTTGTATGAGGATTTGGTATAAAATTAACAGGTCTCATTAATACATTGAATTGAAGGTCACTGAACGAGACACACCTATATAGTTACGTTACTCTTTGGAGACACAGTAGAAGTTTAAAGGCCGCAGCACACTTGTAACACCCGACGCCATCCCCCGCTTACTTATTGTCCAAATGACGAAAATAGCTCAACGAGATGAAAAATGTGGCCAATGAGTAAGCTTCATTGATGTCGCGTAACGTGGTGTGTTATAAGTGTGTTTTCGCCTTTATTTTTATTACGTCGAGGGTGTTAAGTGTCCCCTAAACTGTTAAGAATTTTGAAATTGACAATATTATTCATCAAAAACCTAAAACAGACCTCATCTGCTAAATTGCAGAGTTCAGTCCAGACAAAAACTGTCTTTTTTTCATTGAATGCCATCAGGCATTCGAACACGTGTCAAGTAACAGATAGCCTCTGGGTGCCTTTGGGCCTTTGGCTTTTGGCATCTCTCAAACCACGGATTTTCAATTCTCGGAAATCATTCCAATTTATACTTTATTGCAATGAGATAAGAGTTACATTGCAATGACTTACTTATGGTTTTACGTCATTCAAATTTGACCGTAAATAAGCTACTCTACTGCAAATAAATGACTTTGACTTTGACGTTTACCTTGAAGCACACGGTGAGGTCGGAGTCCTGCCAGCCCTCGCCCACGTGCGCCGGCGCGTCGAACTCAGGCAGCACGCGCACGCCGCGCACGCGCCCGAACTCTACCACCTCCTGCACCGCTTGCTTCGAGTACACCTGCAAGTTATCATCCAATGGTTGCATTTACTTAGTAATATAATAATTATTATATGGATAAATCCGATTCGAAGGACCAAATTTTTGGATCTATCTAATTCGAAGGACCACATTTTGTTGTTAGATACTAGCACCGAGGGCCACTCTCTGGTCCATTTGACTCGAAAGACAGAAGAACTGATGTGTCTGATGCTTTACTCCGGGTCTAAAAACCAGTCAAATAAACGACGACACTGATCAAAGACACATTATTTAATTTTATAGTCTCGTCCTGAAGTTAATTTTCTTTACTGGCTTGAGAAAACATAAATAATCAGCCTGTTAAATGTGACCTGCTTGCTAAAATATCCTATTTATCGAAGTAAATAGACATAAAGCATGAGATTTCTTACCTTAGCTGGAGAATAGGCACCAAGCTTGGCCAGCTGAGGTCTCCTGCTGACCTCGAAGGGGAAACTCTGACTGTCGGTGATGTGCCAATGGAAAGTATTCAACTTCACAGCCGCCATCGCATCTGGTAAGAAATATATGATAATATTTTATTATCAAGTTGTGTTAAATACTTAAGTAAAAAAGGGTCACAAGAAAAGCCTTTTTGCCTTTTAGTTTTATTACTATGAGCTTGTGTTGTCCCACTTCAGGGCAAAGGCCCTTCCCTCTTTCCACTTTTCCCGGTCTATTGCGATCGTGGGCCAATCCTTTAAGAAGGAGTCCAGCTCATCCCGCCATCTCTTTCTGGGCCTGCCGCGCAGTCGTTTCCTGCCATTTGGGATCCACGGAGTGGTGGCTTTTGCATATTGATGCTCTGACATACGACAGATATGGTCCAGCAGCTGTGCGGCCAGCGAGCGTCCGCTACTTGTGTTTGTGTGTGTTACGAAGTATTGAGTTCTTTTTCACTTTTTGCCTTGAGACCCCTTTAATATGTTTTGCATACTAAGGTCAACAATCTTAAAGTAAATAAGTAACGAAGTTAGGAATCTGCGATCTCATCTTTTAGATATAATTAGGAACAAGTTATATTATGTACTGCATTTGAATCTTAACAAACGACTCTGTCTGTATGCCTGAGATTTAAATAAGCATCCAAATTGAATCACGCATTTGAATTAATAATTTGCATAATCGTGAGGATATGCCGGAGGTACCTACGAGCTACGTTAGGTTGAAGAAATTCTCTTCTGTTTTCTGAGCATATCTAGCTCAAAAAATATGCCAGAATTTAAAACAAAACCTTGTTTTCATATTATTTATGTATAATTATGTCATAATTTAAGACTTAAATATTTTATCCCCAAGCAACTTCTCCATGACATTTTTTTATACGTGCTTCAGCCAGGGTGATTGACCCAAACAAGCTAAGACAGCAAGCGGTTGCCAAACGACCACGTTGACACTGCTTTTTTTGTTCTTAAATCGGAGGCAAAATGTTTTTCATCCTTTCTATACTGGGTTCAAATAAATTAGCTAGCGTAAAGAAAAATTGTGTTTATTTTTGAGGTCAACGACCTCTGGCAGTGTAGTTACTTTAAGTATGAGTTTAGAAAATCTATTTTTATTTCATCGACGTCAGATATCGATACGATACCCATCACGTCTATAAAGATTACACAATAAAAACTGAATTCCTAAACTCATACATACCAGCAGCTACACTACCAGAGGTCGTTTGCCCAAAAAAAAATCTGTTTTTTTGATTTATTATGTTTAGCTCCTTACTATTATTTTAGTTACGACCATCGCTACCGTGTGTCAAAGGGTTTATGGAACTAAAAAGTGGTATGTATATATTTGAATTAAAAATTTAAGATAATTTTCAAGATAAGGAACAACAAACTGAACACCTACTTAACAAAGTTCAAATTCTATTGCAATCAAAAACTTATTAAAACCTTTTTGTTACAAATGGTCACTTAAAAATCACCTTAGAATACATTTCACTAAAGTAGATAACTGATTAAGTGGCGATGGAATGTAAATTATCTGATACAAACTCTGCTAAAGGACAAGTATTTATATTTACCGATGGTAGCCTTGATGGAGTCAACGCTGTAGAAGTTCCGCGCCGTGTCAAGGAGGATGCCTCGGTACGGGTAGACCGGCTTGTCGGTGATGTTAACATCACGTACGATCTATAAGGAAAACATACTTTTAATCAAAAAGTCAAATAGTTTCGTATTTACAAAGTAAAGACAGCTAGTATGAATAAAACAGTAAAAGGGCATGCAAATGCATGCAGTTTTAAACAATAGTCAATATATCACTATTTAAGTAATTGTATGGTTTACGCTTTAAGGATGTATAAGCCTAAACAACACATTTACCTAATGTAAACATTTAATTTATTTCAATTTCACCGTTTACAGGCACTTTTGTATTGTCAAGGAATCGGTCAGGAAGAAATTTGAAGCTAGTTGCCCAGGCACCAGTGCTAGTTGGTGCCATCTCCCACGGCCCACTCGCTCTCATGAGAGAAGGCCTGTGTCCCAGCAGTGGGAAACTACAGGCTGATTATGCCTATGCTATGGAGAAGGATGAACAAGGAACTCCAAGGACACATAGTCTTTTAAATCAAATTCACTCACATGTGTCGAAAAATGTAGGTATTTATATATAAGAAAAGAGAAGAGAGCGTTAATAAGGTAGGGACAGGGAGGTAGGTAACTACCGTACTTTCTTTCTACTGCGTAGTAAAATTAGCATGGTAATCATAATAATAAAGAACCTGTAATTTGCCCAGTAATTAGCATGTCAACATTCGCGTTATGTAAAACACGTAATAACACATGATTACCTCATTTTACATAAACTGTTCATAAAGTGTAAGTATTTTACATCGAGTATACATATAGGTACATTTGCATAATATGCGTGACGGTATTAATTGCTTTGTCCAGTACATTTGCGAACCATTGGACCGATCGAAAGTGCGATACCATGATATAATTATTATACTTTTTTAATTCGATTCTTCGAGTGCCAAACTTTCACCAACGATTGAATAGTAATAACATGATTGGAATGTAATGTAACATACCATCACGCCTGTAATTCCCGAAGGATTAGGCACCTAATTGTAATAGAGGTAATTAATGATAAAGTAAAAAGATATCCCACCAAAAACATTTTCATGAAAAATGTTGCCAAGACGAGACTACATATGGCTCGCACTGTCAAAAAGTTATCAGATCTCATGTAGAGCCAAGCTTCTAACTCTACAGCCCTAACTTCACAAACTCTACAATCTACATCTTAGTCAAAATACGAGGCTACGAGGCCGTTTCGTTACTACAAGAACAAATAAATAAACGCCTAACAGAAAAGTGAATAAATTTTTCACCTTACGCCCATGTGATTGATGGTAGCGAAACGGCCAAACCACATATTTTGACTAAGATGTAGAGTTCAGCTTTCTCAGGACTTCAGGAATTACCCTAAGAGTTTTGATGATCATCAGTCAGTCAGTGACGAAATCGGGTTTTTTTAGATATCAATAAAATCTAAAGCATAAGAGCTATGCAATTTAAACTTTACGATGCGATGTTTAATAAGTCCACTATTGACATCATATCCCGAGAATTTTGTTTATTTGGTATAATCAAAATTATGAAGGTTCAAAAAAACGACGAAGCGCTTCGAGAAAAGGTAGGTAGTGCCCTTGCGCTTCGCTTGGCTCGTCTTGGCGAGGGCACTACCATGCCCCCAGATTATAAAGGTTCCATTATACACGCTCCTCAAATGGTACAGACGCCAGCACATCAAGCTACCAAAAACTGTAAAATTTTCCCAATCTACTTTGAACCTTAATTTTTAGCAATAAAGTTGAAAATCTATGACAGATTGTAGTAGCTTGATGTGCTTGTGCTTGAGTTACGTATCGTCTTGTCTCTTTTTCGCTCCTTATATTAACAACATGCCGTCCTACTTTGTCTTCTAATAGTATGATGACATTGTGCCACTTTTGAAGATGGAATGTTGGGTAGGTAACCTCTATTTTTATTCTGTTTTTAATTACTTATTATATCATTGGGGACGAGCCTATTGTCATCAACCGGGCACAAACTGCACCCTAATGTCATCAACCGGGCACAAACTGCACCCTAATGTCATCAACCGGGCACAAACTGACCCTAATGTCATCAACCGGGCACAAACTGCACCCTAACGTCATCAACCGGGCACAAACTGCACCCTAATGTCATCAACCGGGCACAAACTGCACCCTAATGTCATCAACCGGGCACAAACTGCACCCTAATGTCATCAACCGGGCACAAACTGCACCCTAATGTCATCAACCGGGCACAAACTGCACCCTAATTACGTAGCACACTATCAATCTCAATCTGAATAATTTTTAAGGATATTGCTAATCCATTGCTTCATTTATGTTCGAAAAATTTGTCTGCTCAACAACGTAAATATTATGGCAATGGTTGTTGAACGGTCGAAATGAAAGCCATTCCCGCTGCTACTGATTTGAATATAATGAGTAGGTAGTTATTGTGCCTTGTTTATTGTGCAGTTGACGACCTTAATTACTTAGGTAGGTAGGTACAGACGCGAGCTACATCAAGCTTCTACAATCTGTCAAATTTCTTAAATAGATTTTCAACTTTATTGCTAAAGCATATGGTTCAAAGTTGATTGGGAAAATTTGACAGTTTCGGTTAGCTTGATGTGCTGGCGTCTGTTATGTACTTAGCGCGTTTGTAGGACTTCTGCATTATCACTAAGAGTAGATTACTGCATCAAAACAATTAATGTGTTTTCCTAAGCCGCAGCCACAAATTAAATATTTAAGTATTTTTAATGTAGGCTGTTTTTATTAACCGACTTAAAAAAAGGAGGAGGTTCTCAATTCAGATGTTTATGTATTTTTTTTTTTATGTTTCGGAAGACGGTGTCAAAAAACGAAAATGCGCAACCAACGACACTGACTGCCGAAATTAAAGTTATTTTTTACTTTGTAGGGTTGTTTTTTGGAAGTCGGTTGTTTATTTTTTTTTTTTGTAATAAAGTTTTTCAAGCAAGCTAGTTCATTGCATAGTCAGCCTATAATGTTCCCACTGCTGGGACACAAGCCTCCTCTCTTTGAGAGGGAGTACATCTACCACGCGGTCCCAGTTTGGGTTGGTGGATGGCACATTGTCTTCGAATTTTTTGGTGCTAGGACATACCAGTTTCCTCACGATGTTTATCTTTAAGAGGAAATGCGGTCGGAGAGACTTTTGAAAAAGCCTAAGTAGAAATTCATAATTCGAGGTTTGGCTCTCGCCTATTTCCTCCTCCAATATTGGACCAATTTAAAAGATATTTCATAAACTGAATAAAAAGGAAATATACAATACTGTGTCCCTATGTTTTTCTTTTTTCGGTTTTAAATCGGGTTTAAATCGTAATTTTTGGAGGGTTTAGTGCATAAAAAATAATGTATCATCAAAATGGAAAACCTATATACATACAAGTAGTTAATATTTATTATTCTGTAAAAAAATCATTAGGGTCATTAACCAGAAACAAAACTGGCGAGAGCGTTTCTATGGAGAAACGACCACCCGCATTTCCTCTTAAGTACCTACCGTTTTGAGAGCAGAGGTGATGAAATTAAATACACAAAGTGCCTGGGTTCGAATTAACGACTTAGAGGTCGATAAAGAAAAAATAAAAAAGGGGAAAGAAAGAGGCCACTGGCCCACCACTTCGAGTTCATTGGTTCATGACAAATTAAATCCCAAGTATAAAATACTAAATTTACATTAATTTGGCATCCTTTAAAATCGACTCGTAACCACATAACCTAATGTGAAATTAAAAAAAAAAAACATCGCCAGAACAGAATCTTAATAAAAACGAATAAGTGTGACTGACCTGGGGAAGCCATTACTTAGGTACTTAGTTTAAAAAAAGCTAATATTGCCTTGATTCTTGATCCTAAATTGTTTATGCTAATATTCTGAAGTGACAACTAATATTGAGTCGGTCTGAACCGGTTAGTTTAAATATAAACTCGTTCGCCAGTTGAGGATGAATTCTTGCCTGTTGATGCCCCTAGGAGGGGGGACCTGTATACAGATGTGTGGGAGAGGAAGGTGCGTAAGTACTAACCAGGACAGGTCGAGACACTTCTCGAAGATTTGTTCAATTACATCATCTGCCTGCCTTTTCCCAACTATGTTGGGTTCGGCTTCCAGTCTAACCGGATGCAGCTGAATACCAGTATTTTACATGGAGTGACTGCCTATATCACCTCCACATCCCAGTTTCTAGGTAATACGATACCCCTTGGTAAGGCTTGCTGTCACTTGTCAGACTTTCGGGCTTCTGACGACCAGTGCCGTAACTAGGGCGGTGCCAGCGGTGCCCAGGCACAGGGCGCAGACCCTGGAGGGGCGCAGAAATGACCAGACCTGCAGGGCTAACATGCGCAAGTCGACATAGCTCATAAACGAGATGACAAAATCTGGCCACTAACAATACCTATTATTTATTTATTTATACGTGTGGATTCGCGTCGTCCGCGTATATTCTTCTTACAAATAAATAATAATCGTAAAAGTTTGTGAAGAATGTGATATCGAAGACGATTTTCCTGAAAAGCGTAAAAAGCGTCTTAAGGTACCTTCTCGCGTAAAGAGGCCGGCAAGCTCTTTGAGAGAGTGATTGCGGGACGCCTCGTCGGGCACCTGGTGAGGTCGGGGCCGGATCTGGCGGACAGCCAGTTTGGCTTCCGCAAGGGGCGCTCAACGGTGGACGCCATCATGCGCGTGAGAGCCCTCACGACGGGGGACGCGGTGTCCCGGGGTGGGGTCGTCGTGGCGGTGTCACTCGACATCGCCATCGCGTTTAAAACCCTGGGAAACCCTGGGCGACGGGGAGTGGAACCGGTGAGAGATGTCGTGCGGTGTCCCGCAGGGATCGGTTCTGGGGTCGTTCCTGTGGGACATCGGCTACGACTGGGTGCTGTGGGCCGACCTCCCTGATGGCGTCAGCGTGGTTTGCTACGCTGACGACGCGCTGGTCCTGGCGCAGGGGAGGTCGCATCAGGCGCGGCCGACGCGATGACACGCGGGGTTGCGATAGTCGTGGAGAGGATCCGGCAGTTGGGTCTCGAGGTGGCATTGCATAAGTCCGAGGCCATGTCGTTTCATGGGCCCCGGAACGCGCCACCATCGGGATCCCAACTAACGGTAGGAAGGGTTCATATCGCCGTCGAGACGACGATAAAATACCTGGGTCTCGTCCTCGACAGCCGGTGGAAGTTCGTCGAGCACTTCCGACGTTTGGCCCCCAAACTGGAACGTTCAAGCGGCACTTGCCCAACCTGAGGGGGCCAAACGCCTCCTGCCGGAGGCTTTACGCGGGGGTCGTGCGGTCCATGGCCCTATAAGGGGCCCCGGTGTGGGCGCGTTCACTGCGGCGGCGAGCCGCCCACTAGCTGAACGCGCCCCAGAAGGCGGCCCGGTAGCCGTAAGGCTTATCCGGGGCTACCGCACGATCTCGGGAGAGGCGGCAAGCCTCCTTGCCGGACTGCCGCCATGGGAACTGGATAGTCCTCGCGCGCCTGTATTAGTGGCGCGCGGAGGCACTACGCTGGGGGGAAAATCCGCTTCCGCGGCAAATCGCGGCGGAGCGGACGGATCTCCGGCGTGACCGACCGAAAGAGCGACTGTCGCAACCCAGCGCAGGGCACGCCACGATAGTGGCGAAAAGACCCCCTTCTTGAGGAGTGGCTAGAGAGGCACCACGGCGCCCTCACCTACCGCCTGAAGCAGGTCCGCCTGACACGGAAGTTTTGGGAGGTTCCTGCACATCATCAGGCGGGAGGAAACACCCGGGTGTCACCATTGCCAGGATCGCCCAGAGGACACGGTGGAGGTCTGCCCCGCTTGGGCGGAGCACCGCCGTGTCCTCGTAGAGGCGATCGGCAGCGGCAGCGACCTCTCGCGTCCGGCTCTGGTGTAAGCCATGGTCCGGGGCGAGAGGGAGTGGGAGGCAGTCACCTTCTTCTGCGAAGCAGTCATGCTAGCAAAGGAGGTGGCGGGACGGCTCAGGGAGAGAGCCTCCCGTCCCAGCCGCCGCGGGAGACGCACCGGGCGTCGGGAGCCGCGTGACGAATCCCGGCCTCCGTAGGCGTGGGCCTGCGGGCGGAGAGTAATGGGTAGCTCACCGTCCGATCAGGACCAGGCCCGTGCCAGACGGCGCGTACGTGTTCCACGCGCGCCTCAAAGAGATGTCAGCATCGAGGAAGGGGCCCCTTAGGACCGAAGCCTGCCGGGTCAGCTGGATTGTCCCAAAGGGTTACCGCTGGCCCGGAACATAAAGGACGGAACACGGGTGGGTTTTAGTCAGTAAGAGTCTGACACTCCCTTCCGCTCCACCCAGAGCGGGTCATTTGATTATTTCCCATCCGAAAAAAAATAAAAAAAGGGCGCGGATATAGCAGCTCGCACCGGGCGCGTAAAAGACTAATTACGGCACTGCTGACGACCCGTAATGACTGTCAAAGATCTACGAATGACAGTCGGGACCCAACGGCTGAACGTGCTTTCCGAGGCCTTTCAATTACCTCCTAACTAATTAATATTAAGTATTGTCATCATAACATCATGCCTGTAATCTCCTAATGGTAGAGGCAGAGGTGTGTAATAGTACCTACAAGCCTAGAACCTTTCTCCAGTTATGTTTAAGTCCCATGTAATAGGGGGCGAGCCTATTGCTATCAACCAGGCGCAGAAATTGATGGATAAAAACCCAAAAACACTTTGCCCGTCCTGAGAATCGAACGCAGTACCTCATGCTTAGCAATAGCGCTTGCAACCACTAGACCAAGGAGGCAGTATCTTTTTACCCGACTGCGTCAGAAGGAGGGTTATTTTATGTGTGGTGAGCTTTTATTACAAAATACAAAAAGTTCATTGCAGTAACATGTACAACTTTTACAGTAAATCTTACATAAGGACCTCCTTTTAAGTAAAGATAATTATACGTGTGCTAGGAGGCCCCGAAAAATTTTATAACAATAGAAAAATCATGACCTGAGACTGTCAATGGCCATGCTTTGGGGAATAATAATCACATATATACCTACATATCACACTCACCACGGGGGGTCCTAAAATCGCCAAAATCACCTACGTAAGGTGATTTTGGCGATTTTTGTACCTCCTTTTAAGTAAAGATAATTATACGTGTGCTAGGAGGCCCCGAAAAATTTTATAACAATAGAAAAATCATGACCTGAGACTGTCAATGGCCATGCTTTGGGGAATAATAATCACATATACCTACATATCACACTCACCACGGGGGGTCCTAAAATCGCCAAAATCACCTACGTAAGGTGATTTTGGCGATTTTTGTACCCCCCCACCCCGCTTAGCGAGATATCGTGAGATTTGGCTCGACCCCCTCCATCTAATCTCACGTGAGATTGTTCGAAATGCGTATTTTCAGTGTAAATACGTTAATATATGCTTCATTCATGCTTCATATTTTAATAGAGAAACACATTTTGCTCAATTCAACCCAGCTTTCTCGCAATTTTACACTGTTTCTTGCGGAAAAAAATTACGTGATACTTGCCAGGAGTTACCCTTTCCCCCACGTGAGATTGGGTGAGAATCGGCTTGACCCCCTCCACCCCCCTACTAAACGCCTCACGTAATTAATGGATGCCCCATAGGGTTAGCACACCCACATTTCGCCAATTACTTATGTTTAAGTCCCTTGTAACTGGGGGCGAGCCATTTTAAACTTATTATTATCACAATACAATTTTCCTTATTCTATAAAACATAATTAAAACAGAAAAGTGCTAATAACCGACTAGACTAGACAATCTCCGTAGACATCCATGTTGCACTTTGTAAAAACAAGTCAAGAAAAACTTTGTCAAGTCAGTAAGCCTACGGACGTAAAAATATCGCGGCGATTTTTTTTCGTGCACTGGATTTTCAATTCTTGGTGTTCAACCGAGCGTTGAGAATCCAGCAGAGTGCCTCCCAGGCCGTCAAAAAATCAGACTATTGGATTTTCAACTCTCGGCGGTAAGCAGTGCATTGAAGATACAATACGCGAAAAAAAATCGCTACGGGAAAAACGCAACCGTACGTACCTGGGCTATGTAACGAGGTATCATGACTAAGCAACGCCTGCACTGCATTTTTCATTCGGGTCTTCTTTATGAGCTTGCAGTTGCGCATCAATAATGTTTATACTTCCTCATTACGAGACAACAATAACATTCAATGAATAAGTTCAAGTTCAGTTGGAATTTAGTTATTATTTTTGTCGCTACAATTTTCAACCCGGATTTGGATGAAAAATGGCATATGGGTAGACCATGACCTGGATTAGGCCACAGGATACTTTTTATCCCGATGTTTCCACAGGATCGAGACTAATGCGGGCGAAATCGCGGGGCGCAGCTAATCATTGATAAAGACTCCTGCAAAAAGGCTCGACCCGCGACGCGAATCGCGCGCGACACAAAGGCACCGCTCGGCGCTCGTTGCGCGACTTGCGGTGCCTTTGTTTCGCGCGCGATTTTATCGCGTGTCGCGCCTGTTTGAAGGAGCCTTAATGTTGTTGGTTCTCAGCCTTACCAGCATATGGTTCCTGATGTCGTCGTACACGATGAGCTGGGAGAGCGTCTCGAGACCGTGTCTCAGACCGAAGAACGTGCCAGCGTTGATAGTGGCGTTGATTCTGTCGCCCGAAGCTGTCTGCACGCGGAGCGTGTAGCTCTCGTCCATCTCCAGCGAAAATTCTGCAAAAGGTTTATTATTTTATCCATATAGCACTAATGAAGAACAATAATCAGGAAGTCTTTAAACAGACTCCGGACCCAGGTCGGCCGAAGCAAGGAAAACCTGTTCAGGTACAACGTACGGTACAGGAGATTCATAGACGACTCCGCTATGGAGTGTAAATGTGATGCTGTTCCTCAAACGATGGGCCATTTAATATCATATCGTTCTGTCTGATGGACAATAGTGATGGCGCCAAACAAGTAGCCGAATTTTGGGCCGAGTCCATTTAGATTGACATCGACACGCTAAGAAAAATTCATCTTCATTTCAGCCGAAAGACGTCCACTGCTGGACATAGGCCTCCCCCAAGCACCTCCACTTCGACCGGTTCTGTGCTTCTCGCATCCAACGGGAAGAATTTCTAAGAATTAAATAACACTAACTAAACTACTTTGTAATTACAGTTACTTATGACTCGTATAATAATAGTACTTAACAGTTCTATTATACGAGCTGGCTAAATAATAACAGCCACACGGGTTAAGCTACCGTCGCCGCGGTCGATTCGTGGATGGGTGACCATCCATTACGATATAGTGACCCCCCCGTGCTGCGGAAAGCACTTCATACGCCACGACAGGCATTCGTAGATCTTTTACAGTTGTTACGGGTTGTCAGAAGCCCTAAAGTCTGACAACCAGTCTTACCAAAGGGTATTACCTACGTACTCAGTAACTGGGTTGTGGAGTTCAGATAGGCAGTCGCTTCATGTAAAATGCTGGTATTCAGCTGCATCCGATTAGACTGGACGCCGACCCTCACATAGTTGGGAAAAGGCTAGGCAGATAGAGCCAGTATGATTGTTACTGAACCAATCTGTGTAGGTACATGACCGCGACGACTGCTGCACTTGAACTGAATCTTGCGTTTTTACGTGGGCGAAATTGCCTGCGGCCTTGCAGTACTTCTTTTGGTGAAGAAACATCTAAGTATTAAATGTTCTTTGCTTTCCTAATACGGTCTAAAAACCGGACCAGAGAACTATTGAAACACTAGCTGTGCCCCGCGGTTTCACCCGCATAAGTCTGGATCCCTTGGGAGTATCAGGATAAAAAGTAGCCTATGTGTCAGCTACCTCCATACCAAATTTTATCAAAATTGGTCCAGCCGTTTGAGTGTGAAGAAGTAACAAACATATAAACACACACTCACAAACTTTCGCCTTTATAATGTTAGTGTGTTATTGTGATTATTTCAAAACAATAAAATAATCCATCAACGTCGCAGATTCGATTTCCTAACGACCAGTCAATGGCGGTAACACATTGACTGTGCATTGTCTTGCTACCATTGTCATGATAATCACAATCCCACGCGTGGTTTTTTCTTGAAACTGTTGTCATACACCATCAGTCGCGGAGATTGTTCGTAATACCGGTTTAGGCATATAAACACAAGCATATAAACATTATGTCACCTTCAAGGATATTGACCTCAGTTTGAGCGGTACCTATTACGACTGTACCAGTAAAAAGCTATACATATCCAGTTTTAGCTGACATCGCATTGAATAGGTAGGTAGTCTTTTCGTACAATGAGAAGTCAGGAAATTGAATAGCTTTATATTTTACTAGCTTCCGCCCGCGGCTTCGCCCGCGAGGTATGTCGATAAAAACTATCCTTTGTCCTTCCCCGAAAGCCGTTCAGTGGTTTAGGCGTGAAAAGGTAACATACAGACAGAGTTACTTTCGAATTTATAATATTAGTATGGATGTTGCCGTGAGGAACGAGTAGTAATAATGAGTATACCAGATACCTACATGGCATACATTGCCAACAATCGATACTATATTACAAACTGAATTACCTACGTACTTGATAGTCGAGGAGAAAGATAAGATAAGTACATTTTAAAAACTCATGTACCTACGCACGATTTCCATATCGAAAAGGAATCCACTTGATTTAAGAATCCCTAACTGTTCGTTTGAAATGACTTTGAAGGCAACAGTAGCAAGGACACGCCACCTTCCTGTATGCATACCAACACTGGCATAAGTCCAAGATTGTACAAAGAAGATGATATAATATACTTCAAAATATATGAGTTGAGCTACAAAATTACTGACAAATGCGTGACAAATACAAAATTACTGACAGTGACTGGACAAGTCCACTCAAATCTGAGTGTTTCTTTCCCCATAAGACCATTTCAGACACTTATCTACTTGGTCCTCACAATGATCAGCACCACAGTTGCGTAATACACTTTTATTTTAAATCATTTTTGCTTATCCATTGCTTCGTAAGTTGGAAAAAAAACTAATTATCAACGTAAATAACGTAATGAATGTTGTTGAACTGTCAAACTGAAAGCCATTGCTACTGTGTGTTACGCAAAACCGCTGACTGAAATTATGCGTGGTCTTTGAAAGAACTACGACCTCTGAGTTTGTTTAGGTGTAGATTCTCAGAGTAGTCGAATAGGAAACACCGACCTCATCTAGTTTTTTTTTTTTTTTTTTTTATTATTGATGGGTAAAAGTGTTTTTTGAGCTAGATTGCTTTCATAAAGATTGGTACTTGGCAGCTGGACAGAGAGAGGTAGAAAGAGAGTAGTGAGGCTTTTGACCAGCAGTGGGGACATAACGGCAAAAAAAAATGGTGTTTGGACAAATCTAGCCTGATTTTTCAATCGACAGATAATTTTGATTCGTGGAATAATATTGACCTCTGACAGATTCTGTATGGAAGAACTGTCAAAAATTCAAAATTATTCCTCGGATAAAATTAGCTGGCGTTGGAAAAATCGGTTAAATAGAGAAATAAAATCGTTTATTATTCATTCATATGGATCATCTACGTAATATAGTAGTGAAGCAAAACTTAATAGCTGTTTGTGTGTACAGTCACGAGCATAATTATGTATACACTTTATTCAAAGACTATTTTCTGCTTCAGTTTTGAATGAAATTTTATGTTATTACGAACAAAGTATTTTCGAACCCATAGGTTTGTGTAAAGTGTCGTATTTCGACGTTGCATTCGTTATTTCACGAAAAAAACGCAATTGAAAGTTGCCTAGTGTTGACATATTAGTGCTCGTGACTGTACACAGGATCTACTAAATCGTTGTGTGACAAATTAACCGTTTCGTAAAGCCGCTTGTGGTGCTCGCGAGGCGCGGTTTCCTTTGGAAAGTCAACAAAACTTGGAACGAGTTTGACTGCCAAGAAGGTTGCTAAGGATAAACTGGAACTTTGTTTTCGTAAGTAAAGATTCAATGGAATTATCTATATTTATTTATAAGTACATATAATAAATATTAAAGACGCTTTTTGAGTACTATGTAATGGATTTTAGTGCTGTTTTCACTATCATTTAGAGAATTTATCCTGGTAGGTATATAATACCTACATTCATTAAATTTACAATTATTAAAGAAACCTCGACGTTTTATCACGTCGTAAAAACCGTGCGCAGCAGGCGGGTCGCTTTACTTGATAACAAAATTTAAGCTGGATTTCGTTTAAGAATACATTATAGAAGGACTTGAAATAAATAAACTTTAAAGATTTCAGACTTTAAGAGATAGAGTGTAAAATTATACATTAATAGCTTCTGCCCGCGACTTCGTCCGCGTGAAATTTCACCGTCCCCCATTAACCCTCTTAGGGATGGAATTTCGAAAAACCCTTTCTTAGTGGATACCTACTCTTCACAAAGAACACACCCTCCAAATTTCATGTCTCCAGGACCAGCGGTTTAGACTGCGTTGATATATCAGTCAGTCATGGCTTTGAATTTTATATAATTATATAGTAAGCACTTATAGTAATAAGCACTACTTCTAAGAAATTAATAGATTACTACTAATTTGTTAAATTGTAAAGGGTTTATAAGTAACTAGCTTCTGCTCGCGACTTCATCCGCGTGAAATTTCTTGTTCTCAAGAATTGGGCTATCAAATGCAAAAAGAATTTATCAAATCCAACCGGTAAGTAATTCCAGAGATTATCGCGTTCAAACAAACAAACTCTTCAGCTATATTATTACTATAGATAGATATTACTGAAATACATATGTTTATGTGGAGGTAAATTAACTCATTGTATAGTCAGGCTTACCTTCGACATTAGGATTCTGATTGAAAAGTTCCACAACCACCTTCTTCCCAGTATCCTTGGGTGAGACGCCGCGTGGTATCGCCATTGACACCATTTTCTTGAATCTCTGTTGGCAATAATATTACTGTCAGTATCATATGCATAACACCACGCCGAAAGCCAGCGAAAGCTCTTTCAGCGACTTTGTGATTTTATGTTAATTGCGTTGTAATGTTAACAAAACCTACCAATAGCAGCTAATACTAGCTGCACCTGCGTGTTCACATTATATTCTCAATCTTAGGTAGTAAGTAGTTAGCTAGCCTTGCTACTGAGAATTTTCTAATAGAAGGGCAAAGTGTTACTGCACCTACACTGTAGGTATACCCAATGTCACTTTGCTCGGAGGAATGAACCTTCGTCGGATCCAACACAAAATTGCATGCTCAACAGCCGCGCTTGCGAAGTTGCGACCACTACTTATACCAATGAAGGAGACAACTTTTTCAAAGACAGAGTCTAAACATTTAAGTATTGCAAACTAAGGCCTGCTTGCACCACGAGCCTCTGCATTTAGCGCTAAGCACATTTAAAACATAGTGTTTATGTCAATCGATTGAAGATGATACCTAGAGACAGAATGGTGTTTTTTAAATAAGTTTTATGCTAAACGCATTTAGTGGTTTATGGTAGCTAAATGGACAAATATCGTTCTTAAAATCATGTTTGTACTTGGCTTAGTTAAGCATTTCATTATTATGTATCTGACAGTCCCCAAACTTTTGGTCGATACGACCTCATCTACAACATTATTTTTAGTATATGCGAAACCCGAAACACGTGTCTAGTATTTTTATATAAAAAATCTATGTACAAAATTTCAAAACTATATCATGAAAAATCACAAAGTTATAAGCTTGTTACAGTACGGCCGATTTATCTTGGCAAGTCTGAACTTCGCGCAGAAGGCTGCGCAGTAAGATTTTTTAGGAACCAAATAATGACATGAGGCGAGTGCGAGTGAGAGAACATGCGCGAAAGTTCGTAGTATCTATGTTCAGATTCAGAATACCTAGAGTAAGAGTACCTAGGTACCTAACCGTTCGGCGCGGAGATTGGGTAATCTACTTAGTGTCGCTTTTAACCTTTTTTATTTAAATATTTTTTGGGACAAAATATAACATGGGGTAAAAATTATTAGAATCGATTCAGTTACTTATTCTGAACAACCTATATTCAGGTTTCGCATATACTAAAAACAACGTTGTATAACTCAATCATTAATTTAACTAAGTATTATAACCACAGAGGGCGGATGTTGCTATCGATTTGTCGCTCATCCTTTCCGCAATACTTTAGCTAAGATACTAAATCCAGTACAAACACTGTCCACGTTATCAATTTAAATCATAGTTATTATTGTAATTGTGATTTAATTATTTGTATCACTTATCTTTGTGTTCTGTTATTTTACATCAGGGGGCCTAAAAAGGCCACTTTGGCAGAATCATAAACGTATTTTGCTTTTTTTCGTTGCAAGAGATTGGGATTGGATTTGGATTGGTATTTAAGCACAGACAATAAAAAAATAACTGAAAAATCCTTCCCAATGGGATTTGATACGATTAACTTAACAGTTAACTGTCTATTATGATTTATAATGATTTGATGAATTCCTTTTATGATTCTGCAAAAGTGGCCTTTTTAGGGCCCCTGTATTATGTTTGCAAAGTGATCATTATTGTTTTGTAAAACTTCGATGCAAATTTCATGATCTCGTCTAAACGCGTTTAGACGAGATCATGAAATATGCATCGAAAGAAACGTACTAAATAAAAATCACATAATTTTTATTTAGTACGTTTCTTTCGTGTAATATCAATTGCTCGAAAAATGCTACATTGTTTAATCTCTGAAATTCAGGTATCATTTGTGTCTGAACCATATAGATAAGTTTTCTTATTTACACAAATGATTTGTTGTTAAATTAAGCTTCAATTTAATACTTACATAAATAATGTTTTTATTTTTAATTAAAAATGAAAGTGTATCTTTGTGCTTTTCACTTGTCTTATCTGCAACGGGCGTTGCGTTAGCCAACAACAAAGCTTTCTTCTTCAATAATGCTATAATTTTTCCGGTCACAAATATATATTTAAATATATATATATAGGTATATAACTACCAAATAAAGTAAGACTTACTTCTCCAGCATCCTTCATAAGACCAGCGGACTTTCCCTTTTGCGCCAGCTTCACATCGATGTTGTTAATGTTGATCTTCGACAAGAAGTTGCCGAGGTCGGTCTTGCCAGTTGGCTTCGGCCATAGTAAACCTGCAGGAGAAAACTGGCATTATAAAATGCACGCTCTTGAATTTGTTGGAGCAAAAGTTGTCAATTTCCAACGCAAACTTTCAAACCAGTTCTTATTTACATCACTACGAAACGACACCCGAAGCGTGGAGTTATTGATATTGTCCATATTAAAGAGATCCCGATAGATTATGTTATCTTTCGAAATATAACTAAAGCGGTTATTGGCAAGGTTCATAATAATATATTACAAGATGACCCAAAAAACCTCTCTAACTGGCTTTGGAACCCAACGCAAGACATCGCCATAAAGTATGTATGCTAAGTAGTATGTTTATTGTTCCGTTTTTTTATATTAGCATACATAATCAGAAAATTTCAAATTCTGGTTTCACGAGGTCAAGAACCACTGATATTTGAGAGTATCGCGAACCAAATATGGAATTCGCCAAATCTTCCAATAAAACGTTTCGGACTTTTTCACTTGCCCTAACATCAGTCGATTTAAATATTTTAGCATTGAAATCAAGGATTTTATGTGCAACGATGCATTTATCTTCATTGGTATCAACTGTAATTATTATAACAAATACATTAGCTGTTTATCTTCTGCCACAATCAAATGGGGGAAGCGGGTCGTCATGGCGTCGACGATAGGCACTATGCAATATTATGCCTAGGTCCAGTAGTTTCGCCTACATGTAACAAATCAGAGTGGTACCTTCCGTACTTTACATGTTCTAGTCGTTTGCTATCTAGAAAGCGTGAACCTTTATCGTAGCTGAATGATCA
Source organism: Oligia fasciuncula (assembly GCA_963082905.1). Classification (NCBI taxonomy): domain Eukaryota; kingdom Metazoa; phylum Arthropoda; class Insecta; order Lepidoptera; family Noctuidae; genus Oligia; species Oligia fasciuncula. The sequence continues at coordinate 3,610,909 of OY720395.1, read as the reverse complement.
CTGACGTCGACATACTATGGATACACTTCAGTGCATCTATTTGTATCTTGTATTTAGAATTTTTAATAGAGACAATGATTGATAGAGGCATACAACGAGCCCGGTGATGATAATGGGCATGAGACAAAAATTTTAAGTTTGAAATTTTGAATGTCGATGGGTTGGAGAAGGGATTATGTGATGAAATGACTAGAAGGGGTGGGAGCCTTCTTCGTTCAAAGTCCGTAACTTAATATCGGTGTAATGCTTGCAATCTATCACTCACACTTCAAATACTTTTTATTTCGAAAATCATTCTTACTGCTACGACATAAAAGTGGTGTCAATGTCAAATAGAAATTGAAAAAGATGAAAATGAATCCATAAAACAACTTATTGATAAAAAGTAACAGTCCAAAGGATTTTGAAAGAAATTGCTAATTCATTGCTTCAAATTCGTCTGACCAACAATGTAGCCAGGCGCGGTCGCAGCCTGAAATTTTGGAGGGGGTCACTCACTACACTAATAAAAAATAGGTATCTGGAATAAAATAAACATTATTGCACAAGACACAATTTTATTATTATACATTTATCGCTGTTATAAATTTTATAGCTAGAAATTTCCTTTTATTATTTGGCAAATTTTTGAGATTTTTCAATTTGACCTTAGATTTTGGGGGGGGTCATGTCCCCTGTGACCCCCCCCTTCGGACCGCGCCTGCAATGTACTCGCAATTATCGCAATGAATGTTGTTGAACTGTCAAAATGAAAGGCATTAATATCGATTGCCATTGCATGTGTGTTACGCAATTACCCCCTTGGGCGCAGTACTAACAGGAGAGAGCTAGATAAACCTACTATCTATCTATATATACAGGGTTATTTGTAAAACACCAGCAACCTCTTAAGAGGTAATTGTACTCATCATTATGAACAACTTTTACTATGGGACCAAACCTGAAATCGCGAAAAAAAATCAGCTGTTCCCTACATTTATGTTCGTTTATCTCGTCAAAATGTAGGGAACAGCTGATTTTTTTTTCGCGATTTCAGGTTTGGTCCCATAGTAAAAGTTGTTCATAATGATGAGTACAATGACCTCTTAAGAGGTTGCTGGTGTTTTACAAATAACCCTGTATAAAAAAAAGTCTGTTAGTTACACCACTTATAACTCAAGAACGGCTGAACCGATTTGGTTGAAAATTTGTAGGGAGGTAGCTTAGAGCCAGGAGACGGACATAGGATCTTTTTTTTTTTTTATAGTAGGAGTAGGGTAGGAGTAGGGTAGGAGTAGGGTAGAAGTAGGGTAGGAGTAGTGTAGGAGTAGTGTAGGAGTAGGGTAGGAGTAGGGTAGAAGTAGGGTAGGAGTAGTGTAGGAGTAGTGTAGGAGTAGGGTAGGAGTAGTGTAGGAGTAGGGTAGGAGTAGTGTAGGAGTAGGGTAGGAGTAGGGTAGGGTAGGGGTAGGGTAGAAGTAGGGTAGGAGTAGTGTAGGAGTAGTGTAAGAGTAGGGTAGGAGTAGTGTAGGAGTAGGGTAGGAGTAGTGTAGGAGTAGGGTAGGAGTAGGGTAGGAGTAGGGTAGAAGTAGGGTAGGAGTAGGGTAGGAGTAGTGTGGGAGTAGGGTAGGAGTTGGGTAGGAGTAGTGTAGGAGCAAAACAACGTTTGCCGGGTCAGCTAGTAATATTATAAAAGCGAAAGTTTGTGACGATGGATGGATGGAAGTTTGTTCTTCTTTCATGCAAAAACTACTGAATAGATTTGGATAAAATTTGGCACACATATAGTTTATAACCAGGATTAACACATAGGATAATTTTTATCCCGATATTCCCACGGGATCAAGACTTATGCGGGTGAAACCGCGGGGCGCTGCTAATAAATATATGTATAAGACTACGTGCGCCCCGCGCGCGCCCGCATAAATGTCGATCCCGTGGGAATATCGGGATACAATCTATCACTCTGCCAAATTTGATCAAAATCCGTTTAGTGGTTTAGGCGTGAAAAGGTAACATAACAGATCGACATGACAGAGTTACTTTCTAATTTATAATATTAGTATGGATTGACCATGAATCTTATCTACAGATCCATGGCGTTAACCATAATAAATATTACAGCAACTTGTTTATCGTGACAATGCTACAATGACCCACGTTACACAGAGGTGACGCATACCCTGACATTTACAAAAACCTGTTCCGATTTTCTGGCGACTCGAATAGGTATACAGGGTTAGTTTTCAAAGACCAGCCACATTTAAGGGTGTGGGTGTGTGGTGTTTAAGGGTGTGGTGGTGGGGGTGTGGGTGTAAAAATTTATCAACTGTCCCATAGAACTTCAATACCTACTCGACCTAAACGTATGGGACGGCTGAATTTTTATTCGCGATTATGATGTTGGTCCCATGGAGAAAATTGTTCAGTTTGAAGGTCTGTACCACACACCCTTAAATTTGGCTGGGCTTTGAAAACTAACCTTGTAAATAATAATATAGGTACGTTGCGTGTTGGACAATCAATTAGCTATGCGATCATATCGTTTGCGAACAATAAAGTAGGTAGAGTGTTGAACTCAGCAGTAATAATGCTCTAGGAAATATTGATCCTAAAATATAGTACACATTACTTATAACATCGCGGAAACCAGCCCGTATTACCTATTACCTATTACTTATAACATCACGACTATTTGCACCGAAGGGTTAAGCAAAAGTGTACCTACACTGTGCAGTATTATCAAATACTGCATATTTTTTTGTCATCAATCCTTCTTGGAGTTGATTTCCAATCTCATTTTTAATACAGGCCATGTATTAACTAACCAGAGATTTCTATCTATGTAATTTTTCAAATTACGAATCGTTGCTATGTCAGCTGGCTTTTTCTGATGGTACAACGTGTCACTTGAAGGATGTTTTCAATAACCTTTACCATCATCTTTCCTTTTTTCCCTTCAAGTGTTTGTAATTTTTTTCTTGTTTATTTTTATATATTTTAATGTTCGGAATGTTTTAAAAAGAAAATTATACGTATTTAATAGCGAAAAGTATTTTCCTTCACTATATTTCGCTACAACTGGTACACCCACATTTGGCACGTTATGTTTAAATCCCATGTAATAGGGGGTGACCGTATTGCCATCAACCGGGAACAAATCCAGACTAAAAAAATATTTAGGTTCACACGGCTATACGTTTCCAGTTTATCTGACCTCGCATTTTATTAGGTTTTTCGTGCAATCAGAAGTCGGCTTAGACTGGTTGCGTATAGCTTGATGTGTAGCCGTGCGTACCTACAGCAGTAGGATTATGTATAATCCTTTCATTTATTTTTGTAAAAGAAACGGTATTACGTCATTAACACTAATTAGGATTACCTTTTGGATTGTATCCAAAACTAACACAAACTTCAAATAAGATTACCAGATAAATAGATTAGGTACAAAGATGAAACAAATCTAGTCCAGGCAAATGAATCACTTGTAACCACGGAGTACAACTCCGTGCTTGACAAATTCACACGCAGCGGGGTAATTGCGTAACACACTAAAGTAGGAATGGCTTTCATTTTGACAGCATTTTTTTAACAACATTCATTGCGTTATTTACATTGTTGAGCAGATTTTTTTTCGAACATATGAAGCAATATTCTTCAAAATAATTCAGATTGTGATTTATAGTGTGTAACGGCAATTAGGGCAGGAATGTCCGCTAACATCCTTGTATTCTACCTATTAACCAACTAACATCATGGAATGCAAACACATTCTGTCACGTGTTGTCACATGAGTATACAAACGGGTGTTGTTGAAAATGTGCGCGGATTTTGCAGAAACAAAATAAAAACTAAACAAACTGCGATCGAAACAGAAACTAAACAAACTGGAAAATACAGAATACCAACGATCTCAATAATACAGGTCCAGATGAAAACCAGTGTCGGCACTAGTTATCTGGCATCTTTGCTGAACAGGGGCCTTTTTGGCGCAGCCGTATGGCACACTGTCCTGCTAATTTCTGCTAAATAAATGTATGTTCTTTCTGTATTTCTAATATCTTCAAAATATCGAATGTTGTTTCGCTAGATCTATAAAAATTAAAGGTTCTGGAGAAAACTTCAAACGCAGAGGTACACAAATCTTATAAACTCCTTGGCCTAAATGCCATACCTTGGTATTTCTCTTGATTTCTGTTCAGATAAAAATACGTAACAATTTTAAAGGACGGACGCAGGTAAACGTAGACCTTGACCAAATTGACCAAAACTAGGTAGGTATCCTAATACCTAGTACCTACGCATAAAGCTATAATTTTGTAGTTTTTTTTTTCAATGGAAGAAGTCATGAAGCTAGGGCGGATTTTGGGATAGCAAAACAAGTCAAGGGTCATTGTCAATCATCATGCATCGGCATGATGCGGAGGAATGAGGCAAATGTTGTGAATGAAAGTTTCGGGTATGAAACTATGAATGTGGATGGTTATAAGCAGGGGAAGACCAAAAAGACGGTGAATGGACTGTGTGAAACATGATATGGCTAGACAGGGGGTGACTACTGAGTTGATGACTTAGTGATGTCTAAACACACTATGCCGAAGGTATGCGGCCGAAGTTCGGCATGATTACGCCTGCAATGCATTGAATTACTGACGACGCACAATAGGCCGAAATTACGTTGCGTTATAGCGTACAGCCGAACTTAGGTCGGGCGTAAGTTCAGCGGCAATTCGGCGGCAACGTATTCTGTCGAGCACACATTATACGCGAACGAAGTTCGGTTCGATTGCCGAAGAAGAGCCGGGGCGGGGAGCAGCGGGAGGCCGCGCCCCGCGTGTTTTTAACTGAATTTCTGCCGCGTAAGTTCGGCACTTATGGTGTGTCATAATATCAGCCCAATACGTCGGAAAGTAAAATCAGCCGCGGAACTTCGGTCGCGTACCTTCGGCATAGTGTGTTTGGACACTAATAGAGAAGTCTGGAAGAGGACATGTTGCGCCGCGCCGATTACAAATAATTATATTGTTATACAACGTTATTTTTAGTATAATATGCGAAACCTGAATATAGTTTGTTCAGAATAAGTAACTGAATCGATTCCAATAATTTTTACCCCATGTTATATTTTGTTCCAAAAATATATAAAAAAGGTTAAAAGTTGGACACCGAGCGCCACTAAGTAGGTTATCCAATCTCCGCGCCGAACGGTTAGGTACCTAGGTAGGTACTATTTATCAATGAGCGCAAGACGGCGCGACACGAGCGGCGCGGGTGAGCATGTTTTGTACGGACAAACAGGTTTTTCATGAACATGATACAGTTCTGAAATTTTGTATATAGATTCTTTACATAAAAATACTAGACACGTGTTTCGGGTTTCGCATATACCTACTAAAAATAATGTCGTATAAGGTCAAGAGAATGTTGATGAAGACAAATCGAGGGATGATGAGTTTCTAGGAACGTGGATCTAATGTTTTCGAAGACTCACCATATTCAGTGCAGAACATCTTGCATGCCTCCAAACTGAGAACTGGGCCCTTATTCTGAGGGTCGTTGCGGGTCTTCACACATTTTGTATCTTCACACGACCACCTCCAAGGCGACGCTTCTTCGGCGGTTGTGCTAAAACAAATAATTGAATCTTTGAGATATTATATGAAGATTTATCTAGAAAAACAGTGAATTAACAATGGTCTGAAACTAGGCCAGCCTACTCTTCGGTAGCAATAATAGGAGATTATGCTACGAATACCGAGACGTGCATCGGTGCATCACGTGCACAGCCTCTATTATCCTATGTTGTGAACCTTTATTTGCCTACAAGTAGGTAACAATAATATCTAAGACTATAAGTAATAATTTTACCAATTTTAATACTGAATAAAACATTTATTATAATATTAGGTATATTATCGTTATAACTCATAACTCAATGTAGTCAAAATTTACTTGTTATTTGCAATGTCTGTTTGCCGTTCATATATTGAATCAGACAAATTAACATGACAGATGTTCTTACGGAAATTAAAGACAAAAAGAAACCACCTGCCTTATGTAGACAGGTAGGTACTGGGGGCCTAAAAAGGCCACTTTTGCAGAATCATAAAAGGAATTCATCAAATCATTATAAATCATAATAGACAGTTAACTGTTATGTTAATCGTATCAAATCCCATTGGTGAAGGATTTTTCAGTTATTTTTTTTTGTCTGTGCTTAAATACCAATCCAAATCCAATCCCAATCTCTTGCAACGAAAAAAAGCAAAATACGTTTATGATTCTGCAAAAGTGGCCTTTTTAGGCCCCCTGGATGATTTACAAGGCCGCTATCGATGAATCGATTTTCAACATAACTTATTTCGTAATTCTGATACAACCGGCTTCTGGGTAAATATGCTACATACGTATATCCACCTTTCCAAAGAACCAGGAACGCAAGTAACGTAGTCTCAAAAGTCAAGATTCCAAAAAATAACATTTTTCGCGGTCACTCGATCGTCTCTTCGGACATTCTGCGGTTTTCGATCGCAGTCACTCTCGTCCGGTGGACATTTGCGTTCAATTTACGACCGAAATGGTAATGCTAAAGCAAATTTTAAATACTTAACCTTATAACTCGTAACTCAATATAGTGTGAATTTACTTGTTATAATTTGCAATGTCTGCGGTACTATTCTGTAAAAATCTCACCGTGAAAACTTAGGTGAAGTGAGCGTGGAGTGTCAATAGTGTCAATTCCTAGCAAAAACAAACTCGCTTCACCTAAGTTTTCACGGTGAGATTTTTACAGAATCGACCGGCTGTTTGCCGTTCAGACAAATTAACATGACAGATGTTCTTACGGAAATTAAAAACAAAAGGAAACCACCTGCCTTATGTAGACAGATAGGTAGGTACTGGATGATTTACAAGGCCGCTGTCGACCAATTTTTTAAATGATTTTCAACTACCTAGGTTCTAACTATAACTTAACCTATTACTTATTTCGTAATTCTGATACAACTTCACGGCCTTTGGGTAAATATGCTGCATATATCCACCTTTCCAAATCCTCAAAAGACAAAATTTCAAAAAATAAAATTGTTCGCGGTCACTTTCGTCTCTTCGGACATTCTTGTTCGCGGTCATTTGTCCGTTCGGACATTCTGCGGTTTTCGATCGCAGGCGCTCTCGTCCGACAGAAATTTGCGTTCAATTTACGACATAAATGGTAATGCTAAAGCAAATTTTAAATACTTAGCCTCATAACTCAATATAGTGCGAATTTACTTGTTATTTGCAATGTCTGTTTCCCGTTCATCTATTTAAGGCGAAAGCGCCAGGGTAGCCCGCGAAATTCAATTTTTTTTAGGTTTTTTGCAATTTTCCGGTCAGTATTAAGTTGTACGTTGATTAAAATATGATTCGCGGTCGTAACAAATATGTATTTACAGAATTATAATCATTAAAGTCATCAACACAACTCTCTAAGACCATGTAATCCCCAAGAATGACTAATTCATGAAATCTTGACATTTGGGGATTACATGGTCTTAGAGAGTTGTGTTGATGACTTTAATGATTATAATTCTGTAAATACATATTTGTTACGACCGCGAATCATATTTTAATCAACGTACAACTTAATACTGACCAGCAAATTGCAAAAAACGTAAGAAAATTTGAATTTCGCGGGCCACCTTAGAGCTTCCCCCTTAACCAGACAAATTAACATGACAGATTTTCTTGCGGTAAATAAAGACATAAAGACACCACCTGCCATAAGTATACCTATTATAGTAGTCTTTGTGCCTTACGTGGACAGGTAGGTACGGGATGATTTACAAGGCCGCTATCGACGAATCGATTAAGAAAACGATTACCTATTTGCGTTCAATTTACGACCTAAATGGTAATGTAATGCTAGAGCAATGTTTAAATACTCAGCCTACTTAACAATCTTCCTTTACAAGTTCAATAAATCCTCCCACAAGAGCGACATTAAAATTGCTGGGCACATTACAGTAGATACCTAATGATTAAATAAGTTGTGGGTAGATCATTTTATATAGAGTTTTATAGAGTAGCCGGTCCTGTCCCACCGTCCTAAGTGCCATAAATAATCCCGAACAGCTCAGGATATCCCGGGAACGCTGAACTGTCTGGGGCCCGACCCGATAACGGAAGTGACAGAATACTTTCTCGTGGTGCTATATTCCGTGTATCTCCGTTCTTCTGCTAGTATATAGGTATGTAAAGTTCCCTTTGAACTTTACTCGAGCGAACGCACACTATAAGGCTCGCTTGCTGCACTAATCCGTAAATGCGCTTAGCGTTAAACATTATATTAAACACTTGATAGCCCCTTGGTGCCGTGGTCGCAAGCGCGACTACCGAGCGTGGGGTCCTGGGTTAGATTCCCAGGTCGGGTAAAGTGTTATTGGGTTTTTCCATTAGGGATTTCTTAGTAACAGCCTGGAGTTGGAAGTTGGTGCTGTCATACGTCCTGCGCCTGATCTCTCTCCGGTCGTGACGAATTCCGTGTCGTCCCATCGCGCATCGGACTCAGCCTGACCACGTCGACAAGCGGCGCGGTGTCTTACTGCTAGCGTTGACGCTGCGTGCGGTGCTTCGTGGCATAGTTCATACATTTTTGTATAGTTGTTTTTGTTGGCAAGGTCGTGGCCAGGCCGTAAGGGAGTGAGGGAAGAGAGAGTGTTCCTGTGTCTGCGCAACACTTGTGCAGTAAAATATCTCCCGCACCGAAGGCTAGTCTCCGTTGAGATTGGCCGCCGATGCCGCTATGACCGTAATACGGTCTGGAGGACTATTTAGAAAACATCATTGTCTCTGTCAACTTTAATCGATTGACAGAAATGGAAGATGTTTTAAATACGTTAAGCGTAGGCCTCTCCTATTGCACGCCATTCAACTCGATTCAACTCTCATCCAGCTGCTACCAGCCATCCTGCGAAGATCGTGGCTCCACCTAGCCTGAGAGCGTCCTACTTTACGTTTGCCGATTCGCGGTCTCTACTCAAGCAAGACCACCGGTCTACCCCAACGGTTATTGGGGCTTTTGGTACTAAAGCTATTATAATGTTGTTGAGTTGCGAAAATATATTTTGTTCAATATCACTGAAGTGTTTCCGCACTTTCAAACTGGACTATGTTGTGTTGTGAATAGCTCGGTGATAAAATCTATCGCGTGATGGAGGTCAAAATTATATACAGTGTCGAAAATGGAATAAATACTGTGACTATGTTACATGTAAAACGAAATGCGGAACCAACGACACCGACTTCCGAAATTAAAGTTATTATTCACTTTAAAGTGTTTTTTGATGGAAAGAGGTTATTTTTTTTAAACGTTTTAATTTTTCACTTTTTAGTTGTAGGTACCTACCCCACACAAATTCATATAACACTACTTGCTATGTACATATCAGTGACAGGAAGCTATTAAACTCAACTCAAAAACTGTCCATGCAAAGTTAATATTTATATGGGACCACCCCTGGGGCATACCTTATCAACTAAAAAAAGAATTTTGCAAATCCAATATGTAGATACTTATGACAGAGTTATGCCCGAACATAAGTACCTACATAAAAAATATATAAACATCCAAATTGAGAACCTCCTCCTTTTGAAGTCGGTTAAAAAACGGAAATCTTACATGTTGGCGAATTATCGATAGGTCCGTAAGTACATAAATTATCAAACGTTACCAACTCGTTTCGAATAAACATCAATTAGCAGTTATCTAAAAATCCGGAAAGTCTTGGTCAGATCATATTTTGAGGACCATATACATAGATTGGTGTCTGAAATGGTCTTTTGAGGAATGGAACAGCTATTTTTTTTATCATCTACGCAAAATTTCAACAGGGTTCAGAATCCTGTACTGAATCTGTGGTAACAGGTTTTGCGTCGAAGTCCCCGCCAACCTTTATGTAGGTACAGATGTTAGGAGATCAAGCTACTACAATCTGTCAAATTTCTTTAATACATTTTCAACTTTATCGCTAAATCATAAGGTTCAAAGTTGATTGGGAAAATTTGACAGTTTCGGGTAGCTTGATGTGCTGGCGTCTATCAATGATAAAGAAGGGCGTCTCCCCACTTAAGATAAGATCTAACGATCTAATCTTTAGATATGTATTAAAAATTAAACTTACCATATTATTGATAATAGCGCTACGTAAACAGAGCACAAGCAATATCTTTGAAGCCACATCATAATCTGAAAAGAAGAAAAATAATATTAAGTAGAAAAGTAGCACTTTTATCTTACAACAGTCTGTAATGTTCCTTTCGCTTTGCCGTAGTCGGGTAAAAAGAAGGATTTGCCGATTGGGTCTTCTTGGGGTTCAATCACAAAAATGAGGTCCAATCAAACCAAACTCAAACTCAAAGCATTTATTTTAATTAAATCTTGTACAGGCACTTTTGAATTGTCAAAATTAAATAGTCTGTCAGTTAGTCAGAAAGTTGAAGCTATTTGCCCATTCCAAAACGTAGATCTCTATGGAGAAGAACGGGCAAGAATCTCCATGGACACTCTTTTAAATCATTCTTGTTGCTTATATAAGTGAGAACAATGTAAAAAAAAAGACACAAATGAAAGAAACAATTCAAAATATAAGATTAAAAATAAGCCTTGACAGTTAAGAGATGACCAGTCTCAACCTATGGCGCCCGTTTATGAACATGACGCGTGGATCAGCACCATCTAGCAGCTCAACCATTTTGTAGGGAACCGAATGATCCAACACACGCGCCAAAATCGGTGAGACATTTAAGTGAGCATGACACGTTCTCAACTGCCATGCTCTTTCAAGTCAACATCAATAAATCATAATAAACGGAAACATGGTTCTTACATTTACAAAATTTAAAAAATGCTTCTCTATTAAATACAAAACTATAGTACCTACCAAACAGTAATTATTGTATACGTCACAACAGTCGCAGCACTCACCGCGCTAATCTAATTATCCTCAGTTTGGACTGCTGCGGCTGGCAGGGACCACAGAGTACATTTTTAATAGGGTGGAGACGACAATACGACAATAAATTAAACTGCGTAGATATATCTAATGACGTTCCCAGTCTGCATACGAAAATTCAATCAAATATATCAATAGTTTAAGTCTCTATAGCTAATCAAAGATTGGCAAAACCCAAAGTCGGCCCCGGGCCATCTATTATTTAGTTTAAAAAAAAAAACACTTTTTTAAGTTCGATGTTACGATTTATTTGATTGTTCCAAAATACTCATGCATTAGTATTGCGAGAGTTTTTCTTTTAATTGTTGTATTGTCATCCACATTGTATACTGGCAGGGACCACAGTCAAAGTTATAGCAACAAAAAATTATTGATCTTGCCTTGAACTTGCTTACACATGCCTCAATTATGACAGGCCGGCTCGAGCCGACCGAAAAGAATGACTATTTCCTATGCTGATAAGATTAATAGAAAACTCCTATTATCGGCATAAATTTCTTGGAAACAGTCATTAAAACACCTAAGTACCTAGGTGCATAATCAATTAACGATCCGTAATTAATTAAGCTATATTTAAAGTTTTTACATAAGCGATTGAGCTACGTGATCAGTAGGTACTAGGTAGGTACCTACGTGGTGGAACACTCGTACGTCATATTATAAACTAAGAATATATGAGATAACATAAAATCACGTTTGAATTCTCCGAAGGCAAAGGTGTAAAGAACCCAAACCCACATTCCGCCACAATGGGCATGCCTATTGCTATATATCGAGCAGAAATCCTACCAAGAAATTCTTATTGAAAATCCAAACAACCCTCCCAGGAAATCGACCGAAGGATACCAAGTTTAGCAATAGTACCTACTTGCGACCACAAGACCGACGAGGTACCTATACCTAATTTTATGAAATAATATGAGATAGAAGAATATTCTCGAGATGCTCACTTGTCTCACCATCCAGAGTCTTCAAGGCCTCAGCTTCCAATTGCCTCAGCAATGAGCAATCGAGATGAAGATGATAATACTTATCTCATAGTCAACATTGTTGCGTTTGTACCTAAGTTTTTATAATGGAATACGAATATATGACAAATTAATTGGAAATATCATTATTGAGGAACTAAAACGAAATTATATTTACCTACATACTGCGAAAAATATAAAATAAAACTTAATTAAAAAAGATATAAAGAGAAGAATGAAGAAGTTGAGAAGAAAGACGATTGAAGTTTTTTTTGACAATTTCCATTTTTTGACGAGTTAGAGGCGTAGAGGAAACGAAACATAGAGTACTCCATGAGTAGGTTATCAATTTCGATACGATAGCATGTCGGATGGTTGTGAATAGCTATGCTGACCAGGGTTTGTTTACACTTTCATCAGAGACTTTTGGAACAGAGTTTAAACAAGCCAATTCACAAATCGAGAATAGAGTAGATATTTACCGGATATCTATGATATTTACTGTATGTTAAAAACATCAATCAAAGATAAGAAATACGACCTTATGCTATTGTGAGCAAAAGTAAAAGTACCTAACAGGAATCTAGGGCGACTAATACTTAGGTATGAAGTCGCAAAAAATTGGCAGCACAAATAAATTCCACGGTACAGACATGACAAGCGCTCTACCGAATATGTGCCTACCTACCAGCTTCATTGAAATTATTGAGTTGAGATTAATTAGAGCATTTGTAACAAAGTTTTGTAATTGTCAGCCTTTAGGTATGGAGTGAACGTTTATAAATTTTTACGAAAGAAAAAACTCAGATCACCAAGTTTTTTTTCTTCTAAAAATGCACGAGCAGAACGAAGAAGAAGAAATGAAGAAGGTTTGTAGACCCAGGCGCGGTCCAAGGGGGGGGTCGTGGGGGTCATGACCCTTCCCCCAAAATAATTCAAGCTGTCGAGAGTCCTTAAACTGTACTGGAGCCACGGAGACGCCGATGTGCATATACAAAATCATTAAGAACATAGGCAGACGTGGGGACCGCCCCGCCCGCGCCGCCGCCGCGCGCCGCCGCGCCAACAGAAGTAAAAACTTTAAACTATGAAACGACAGTGGGTTTTTTAACGCGTCTAATAAAGTTTTTACTTTAAAAAGCCTGTTATATAAAGAATGTGGGATGTAAAAGCGAGCGAAGCAAACTCGGCCATATTAGGCACCCCACTCGTACCTAGGTACGTAAGGTTCGCAAGGAGATTCCAAAACCTAAACTGCTGTAAGTAAAACGAGTTTAAGCTTTTCGTCATAATTCGATAAAGTAAGTTCTCTATCTGCATGACGCGGACGGTCAAAAGAAAACAGAACCTATTTCAACGCACCCTTAAATTTTCAGGTTCGCTTCGCTCGCTCACATACTGTTGATTCTTGAGCTTTTCTTCATAAGTCGACAAAGCATTACTTGCTTAGTGCTTTTGGAATGATAAAAAAAATCGAACCTATGCGAGCGTACAAAATTTTCGAGCTTGCTGCGCTCGCTCTTGCATAATGAATTCTACATTCTCGTGGTTGCTTGGGCTTGCCTGCATAAGTTGATAATGTAACTCCTATTTCTGCTTGAAAATATAAAACAATACCTAACCAAACCGAGGCGGGTTGTTAAAATTTTTGAGTTCGCTTCGCTCGCTCTTCCCTCCCTACGTAATTACTCTCCGAAGGGTTAGGCAGGGGTGTACAGTCACGACATCAGCAGTTAGAGTTCGCAGTTTAGAGTTGTGACATCTACCAACCCGCACTGGGCCCGCGTGGTGGATTACGGCACACTCCCTCTCACAGAGAGGAGGCCCGTGTCCCAGCAGTGGGAACATTATAGGCTGATTATGTATGTACAGTCACGAGCACTAATATGTCAACACTTTGCAACTTTAAATTGCGATTTTTTCACGAAATAACGAATGCAACGTTAAAATACGACACTACATAAACCTATGGGTTCGAAAATACTATAATCCTAATAATATAAAATTTCATTCAAAAATAAAGGAGAAAATCGCCTTTGAATAAAGCCAAGTATATACATACTTATGCTCTTGACTGTACCTTCATATAGTACTAACACCCCCATATCACCAGATGAGTTTAAGCCCCATGTCATAGGGGGTGAGCCTCCTGCCACCAACCGGGCACAAATTCAGACTCCAGGCTAAACCTAATAACACTTTACCAACCTAGGAATTGAACCCTAGACCTCATGCGCAACAGTAACGCTTGCGACCACTAAACCAACGAGGAGATGTACCTCCCTTATTAGCGTTCCGTACCCAAAGGGTAAAAACGGGACCCTATTACTAAGACTTCGCTGTCTGTCCGTCTGTCCGTCCGTCCGTCTGTATATGTATATGTGTATATCAAGAACCGCGATAGCTAGACAGTTGAAATTTTCACAAATTAGGTATTTCTGTTGCCGCTATAACAACAGATACTAAAAACAAAATAAAATAAATATTTAAGGGGCTCGCATTCAACAAACGTGTTTTTTTCGGTGTTTTTGCCTTGTGGTACGGAACCCTTCGTGTGCGAGACCGCGCAAGTAAGTATGCCTTGTGTCCACGATTATTTATCACAATAAGTAGTAATATGCATCACAAGCCATGTTTAAATGAAATCGAACCTGCACACGACCCACAAAAGCGCCACTGCGCCAACAGAGCTAACCAAACCAATTTTACCCGCGTCAAAAGAAAGGTTATAGTTTTATGCATCCGTCAACGTGAAAAAATAAAACAATATAAACAACAGTTTTTCCCCCATTTATAAACAATTGAATTTATAATTTCAATAAATCAGGTTTTATTGCCAATACTGGCAATAAAACTAAAATATAATATATTATTTATTTTTTAATTTATTTAATAAAAATAAAAATGATTTAATTAATTAAACAACTTAGGTAAAATACGGAAAAAACCGAAAATGAGAATCTAAACAAAATCTTTTTAAATACGGTATCTTGATCTCGTAAAATTTTATCATTTTAGAATGAGGGGTTTACTTAGAGCTTTGAACATAGCAACCTAATTTTAAAAGCACCAATTTAAAGTACCCGAACCTAATTTTTTTGTATAATAAAAGTTTGTAAACAGAAAGTATCGAATACGCACCTATAAAGCGACTACGTCCACACTAGTCGGCGATGGCTGGGACTGTGGCCAGTGGCAAACAGTGGAATATGTTGGCGAACATAATTATTATGATTTCCCGCCCATGCAAAGCGTGAGGCAAAACTTGTTTAAATCGCAACCTGCTGCAGCGCTACAACCAACCTTTGGACTATTCCTGAGGACGTAGGATATATTATATTATAATTTACCCTAAATTTTAAGTGTTTAATTATTCTTGAACTGCTTCGATGAGGTTTTGAGTTTTAAGACAGGCGTTATGGGGCATTAAACATTTCCTTTTAATTTATTAGGTAGGTACCTATTAGTTTTAAAACGTTACGATAATTTATTATAGTTTTAATTTTATACAGACAAACTACATCAAACATCAATGCCATCAATGCAAAGACTACAATCAGCATCATATTGTAGTCTTTGACTACAATATAATGCTCAAATGCTGCATCAATGCAGAGAAAATCTTTCATTTTAACTATTGACACTCAATGTCATTAAATTGCTACCATCATGGAATTAGTAAGTATTATAGTAGCTATCATTGATACAATAATTATCATTCTAATAATGCGGCTTTATCTTGTAGTCAGCAATATCTTCAATGTTCTCCAATTATTGTTATTTTTAGAGTTATTTAATATGATACAATAATTAACGTTTTGAGAAATGAGAGATGTATCAGTCTGTGTGCCAAAAAGCTTTGATTCCGTTCAACAAATTCTAGAACTCATAAAACTTTTGATTTGACAGATGATGTTATGTCAAATCACTGTCAAATGAAATTGACTTTGACAATTACCTACATTGATTAATCGAAGCAAAAGTGAAAGATAAACTTCTTTAGTGTTATTGAGTAAACATGACAAATTGAGGCACTTACATTTTAAATTGTATTAAAAAGCTGCTGCAGGAATAATGGATCCCGCTCTACTCCGGGAGCGTGAAGCGTTTAAGAAAAAGGCACTTGCTACGCCGAGGTACGTTACATGCTTGTGGTGGACACCGTTAGCTCGCGGACACTGTTCGCGTCGCGCCGTCATGACAAGCGCGTACTTTCTCTCGCTCACACACGCTGGCACCAACAATCCCAATTATCTATTTACAATGATATCTTTAGAAAAACTATTGGGAATAATTGCTAACTTTTTATTTGACCATAAACTGCATTGAGCCATGATGTCACGTACGTTTAAACATAAATACTTAAATGCAGTTTCAATGTTATTGTTGTTTTTTCCTTGTCTGTTATCTACATTACCTAACTATAATATTAATAAATTAAATAAAAACCGAGTTGTTCTTTTTCAGTATCGAAAAGAAGAAGAGAGATGACTCTCAAGTCAAAGATGACAGCAAGAAGAAATCTAAATCATCAAGCTCGGTCAGCTCCGGGCCGAAGCTTGATGCAAACAAGTGAGTTACAACATTGTGAAAAAGATTTAAATACACCTCAGGGCCATTGAAAAGCATGCTTTAATTTGTATCCCTAATTGAAGTCATAAGAAATAATTTAATTATGATATTTCTAGCTACAAAACAATGTCGGGGAGCTCATCATATCGATTTGGTGTGCTCGCTCGTATTGTTAGACACATGAGAGCACGCCATCAAGAAGGAGATGACCATCCGTTGAATCTTGACGAAGTCCTGGACGAAACTAACCAGTTGGATGTTGGAAATAAAGTTAAGCAGGTTGGAGATTCTTTATAAATCTTAATGTGTAGTATTGCTGGCTTAAAATTAAAGACAACCGTCTTTTCTTGTATAGGTAGAACTATAAAGAAACAGCAACAAACAAAATTAATAATAAGTAACAGGTAATTCGGGCTGGTGTCCGCAACTCTATGTCAAAGTACTCTATTTTGCATACAAATTAATAATTAGGTACAATATATTTTTTCAGTGGCTCCAAACAGAAGCACTCCAGAACAATCCTAAAATAGAATGCACTCATGATGGAAAATATATATTTAAGCCTGTGTATAAAATTAAAGATAAGAAGTCTTTACTAAGGTAAAATATTGCATTCATATTCAGTCACTATTGTTTTTCACATTATACAGGGTGGATTTTTGTAAACACCATCACAGAGGCAGTTTTAAGGCTATGCTAACCATTAGGCCGCGTCCTAATCAAAAGCGATCTTCACGCGAATACGCGGTCATCGCGTTAAAATGTCACTTTTTGTTCGAAAACCGGAAGGCGCCCTCTGTCGGCACAACCACGCCTTCCGTTTCACCCAACAAAAAGTGACAAATGAACGCGACGATAGCGTGTTCGCGTGACGATCGCTTTTGTTTGGTTAGGACGCGGGGTTAGAGATAGAAATGATATAATGTTATCAATTAGAGTTCTCAATGCTCTGCTTGCTAGATTGTGAGGCCTGTAAAAAATAACCCTGTACATAGATGTCGCAGCTAACTATCTTAAACAGATCTTGTTTATAAACATGCATTTTATATTTCTTCCAAAACTACAATAAACAAAAATCAATCAACCGCTAATTTAAATGTCTGGGCTAGGCAAGTAATTGAATGTTAGCGATCCAAGTCATTTGCCTAGCTGATTGATTGAAATGCTGAATATCATTCAGGAATATAGTTGAACGGCGCCGTTTTGTTAAATGGCTAGGCAGTTAACTGAATGGCTAATGAAGCTAGTTGGCGGAGACATAGATACTTACTGTATTTTTATCTCACGAAGCGACACGCGTTTTACTTGTGATAACCAAGTGTACAAATACGCTGTGAATATCTGCATGAAGAGGAGAAGCGTCAGCACATAACAAACACACATCGAGTCCGCCATTGTCTCGGGCGGTATTAGTTACTACCAAGAACTCCTGCGGGGCAATTGCGTAACACATTATCAATCGGAATCGGTTTCATTTTGACAGTTCAACAACATTCATTGCGTTATTTACGTGTTGAGCAGACAAATTTTTCGAACTTATGAAGCAATGGATTAGCAATTTGCTCTAAAATGATTCAGATTCCGATTGATAGTGTGTTACGCTATTAGGGTGCTGCTCGCTTACACACATATTCAGTGTGTGAGTTATGTGCTGACGCTACTTGTGTTTAAGCACACATTCACAGCGTGTGTTTGTAGACTTGGTAACCACAAGTAAAGTGCGCGTCGCTTCATGAGATAAAAATACTGTAACAGTAGACATTTTAATATTAATAAGTATACACTTTTTTACCTTCCAGATTACTGAAACAACAAGATCTCAAAGGTCTTGGAGGCGTATTGTTGGAAGATGTCCAAGAGTCTCTGCCTCATTGTGAGAGGGCGCTGAAAAGTTTAGCTCAAGAAATTCTGTATATAAATCGATCTACTGATAAGAAGAAAATATTGTTTTATAATGACAAAACTGCAACACTGGATGTAAGTTGAATATTCAAAGAGACGCTTATTCTTACTTATAGAGGTATGAGGAACAGAGTATAAAATTCACTCATCCTTCATAGAAAAGGGAGGATTCTCTGGCCAGACGGGTGGGCTATTACCCGACGGTTAATGTCGGGACGTTGTTTATATTATGCCAGTCGCGTGGTAAACTGCTTGCGCGATGCAGGATTTTTGTGTGACGTCAGTGTGATGCGTAGTTTGCACATGGCCATGTAGATGCCGCCACACATTATAATAATAATAGCCTCCCCGACCGTTTCCGGTCACGGTGGCCAATCTCAATGTAGATTAGCCAGGTACGCAGGAGATATTATAGTGCGCATGTATGTGCGCGAACACAGGTGCACTCTCTGTTCCTTTACTCTCATAGTCCGATGGGACGGCAATCCGACACGACCGGGGAGAGTTCAGGCGCAGGACCAACGGCTTTACGTGCGTGCGGGCTTTGCGTGCCACCACACATACTCATTGAACTAAAAAGAAAGTTATCTAGGAATCACCCTTTAAGATCATCATCAGAACAAAACATCAAAACCTGACTCTTGCCCCTTATTACAAAACAAGGCTTTTCTTTAGATCAGGTTTAAACCGCCGAGCCAGTTATTAATATAAGAACCTAACTGTTATAGAAATGCAGTTCTTTATTTACTTATACAAAAATGACAGCTTAGTATGGTGCTATCTCAGACCAAATAAAAAACCAAGACAGAGGACTGTCAAAGTGTCAACAATAAAGTGAGGCCGGTTTCGTGAACATGTGTGCACATAGTGAGGTGTAGTTTGATTGTAAATGTGTGCGTGTGAGCGTGTATGCACAGAGCAGAGGTGTAGTTTTTGCATACTTCACTTAATAAAGTGAAGTATGCAAAAAATAAAAAAGCCAAGACATAGCGCTGCGAACAATAGTTCGCAGCGCTATGTCTTGGCTTTTTTATTTTTTCTGAGGGTGCTATTTTGTCATTTTAGTATTTCAGAACTTTGCCTAAATCGAAATAAGGTTCGAAATACAAATACTTACTAGTTCAAATGCTTAGACTAGAACTAAAGTTAGATTACGTTTTGTAATAAATTGGTTTGAACTCCAAAGAGTGTTTAGTAATAATATCCGCCAATTCTAAAGTAGTCTTAGGAACACCTGCAGCCTAATATTGCGAAACACAATTGCAATGCCTTCCGTTTTGACAATTCAACAATAATCATTGCGTTATTTACGTTGTCAGACGACGAATTTTCCAAACATGAAGCAGTGGATTAGGAACCTCGCTAGTTCATAAATTTCCATCCTTCAAATAATGAAAGATTCTGATTGAAAGTACCTTCCGCAATTAAGGTGCTGGGTGCTGCTCTAAAGAGGTGCCTAACCATTATGATATGCTTTTCATGTTCAGGTTGATGATGAATTCGTAAAATTATGGCGCGCAACTGCAGTCGATGCAATGGATGACGCTAAAATTGAAGAATATCTAGAGAAACAAGGCATCAAATCAATGCAAGACCATGGCCAACGAAAACCGGTCGCGCCAAAACGAAAGAAAGCAGCACAAAAAAGAAGGCAGTTCAAGAAACCAAGAGACAACGAGCATTTGGCTGATGTGCTCGAAACTTACGAAGACAATACTTTGACGCAAAAAGGCGTCCCTATCAAATAAAAGTATAAACATAGTTATTTTTTTCATTATGTTGGTATCATATTTTCTAGAAACATACAAGCACTTGCAAAAGCCCCAAAGAAGATCTTGTCTGGACTGTGACCTCTGAGTTTGTTTCGGCCTTTCTTCTCAGAATAGTCGGATAGGAAACGCCGACCTCATCTAGTTTAAAAAAATATCTCTCTCTGTAGTCGGTCCCTCATGTCATGACGATCATGGTCAGCTTCGGAGTTGCATCTGGAGCGGATGATCCGTCTCCACCGGTTTCTGTCCAGCGCATCCCTTACCACCGTGTAGTGGACGATGATTCCTTCCTTTGAATAAATATAATTGACGTGTAAAAGTGTTTGTACATTTAGTATTTTATCTATGGAACCTACTTACAGAAAATAAATCATTTATCATTTAAAGCCATATTAGGCAGCTTTATGTACAGACGCCAGCACATCAAGCTACTACAATCTGTCAATCCGACCGCCTACGTGGCGCCCTCATCGTTTGTTTGGTTATTTCTTTTATTTTAGAATGAAAATGCAGAAAATAAGCACGTTAAGTTGTGCTCCACAAGATTATACGTTAATATTATTATAAACGGTAGTTTTACATTGTTTAGTTTTAATAAAATCACAAACGGATAATAGTGGCCACTACTTTGGTCGGCGCCCTCTTAATATACATAAGGTTTAGTAGTGTCAGTTGAGTGGAGTAGGTAGTACATACCAATCTATTATCTATCTATGCGGAACGTAATGAAAGCATATGGACCTATTATAAATAATTACTCATTATTTAAGTTAATAAATAAATATAATACTGTTCAAGTATCAAGATGTATGACCATGACTCCACCTCCTATCCTGCCCTCTGTGTCCCAAAACATGCGGTCAAAGTGACTTCTGCGCTGTCACCGACAACGCCGTGGAAGTGGCAAAGCGATTTAAAATACAGTCGTGCCAGCGACACGAAGAAGAAGAAGTATCAAGATGTGGGTCGTACTAACTGGGATACTACATGAGCGATGGTGGCGCCCACATTTATTTTTTACTCTTCTATGTCGCACTGTACTTCCTTCGCCTGCACCAAAATGATTTTTTATAAATCCGTCGCGATCATACCTAGCAAATTCAATGACATTTCGGTATATTCCAAAATAAGCCATAATCGCTCACAGGCAGCGTTCACATCAATAAATAATTTGCGTTCCGATTAGATATCACGATTATGACTAGTTGCATTATGATTAGTTGCATCAATTGCGAACGCTCATGAACGCGCTCACAGTGCTCGCTCAACGTGGTTTGGTCATGGTTGGATTACAGCTGTATTTTGTTTCATCACAATTTTTTTCTTCTTCATTAGTTAGGTGGCCACTGTAGCCAGAACCATAGTTTCTAAAATGCCACATAGTATAAAGATGTGATGAGACTCTTAACAAAACAGCACAGCTGTCATTTTTGACAACGCTCACGGTGATATTATTTGAGGGCTTGGTTGGCGTTATCGCAAGAATCCGCAAGATGGACATGTCATGACGTCATCTATGACGATTCACGGCCCACGGGATATCGTTTATCGTGCTCACGCAAATTCGGAATGGGTGTAAGCGCGCTCAAATCGCTTACAGCGCAATTCGGAATGTAGGCATTATTTCAACGTTTCCTTCGATCATAATAGTACTAGATGCGGGATAAGCGCTTCAAAAACGGCCCGAAAAATACGAGCACGAATACTTTTGTGCTCTTATTTCAAATTAGTATGGTCCAATCATAGCCAATGTTAAGACGTCAAAATGCCTCAGTGCGCGTGCAAAAGTTGTGTAAATAACCACCGTAACACCAAGATTTTGGAAGGAATATCTTTTTTTCGGTAAGTTTTTATCATTAAATGTTTTTCATAAAATAGTAACACAATTAAATAGTAAATGTAAATCAATTAGCAAATATTATGATTGTTTTTCCAATGTTTGCGACAACGCGCAAACTAAACTATTGCAACAAACATTGATGCATTGAAATGTAATTCCAAGAACTACGTCTAGTTCCAAATTCGAGTAAGTACGAAATTGTCAACAAAATGTTTTTAACCTTATTGCTTAGACGTTAAGTTTCATTTTAGAATAAATATTTTTGTACTTATTACAAAAATGACTTTTTATTTTCAAGAGACATTTTAAATTTATTGCTTCGATGACAGAAGGACTTAAATATTAATCATTTGCAATCGTAATTAAACTCTATGTTAGAATGTTAAGGTTTATAATAATTTGAAGTTGTTAATATTTTTAAACTTTTTTCTGTAGTTCGTAGTAAGAAATATAAATGTTTATCTGTGTGCAAACGTGGCCAATTCAGCGACTTATTTTTGTTCCTAATCATTCATCTAGTACTATTATTGATCGAAGAACGTTTCAATGTCTTTTAATGGCCGCATTCCGAATTAGCTATAATCGCTCACAGCACTCACATCATCTCCGTAGACAGAGTAATCTAACTCTGTCTACGCATCATCTCACATGCGTTCCGATTTAGATATTTCGATTAAGACAGCTGAGAGCTGTCGACAATTCGGAACACAGTGCTAACTCAATGTCAAGACGATATTATTACAGTATTTCTTTGTATAAACACCCCATTTCTTCTTCTTTGGTTAGGTGGCGACTGTCAGCCAGAAGCACAATTTCGAAAATGTTACGTTAGTATAATTTTAAGTTAAGATGCAACTCAAAACAAAACACACACTGACACATCCTCACACACACATTGTAATTTTTGACAGCGCTGACGGTGATATTATTCTAAGGCATGGTCGGCGTTATCGCAAGATGGCGCGTGTCATGACATGATCTATGACGATTCACGGAACATCGTTATCGCGCTCACGCTAATTCGGTACAGGTTTAAGCACGCTAAAATCGATTATTTCCCAACTCGGAACGCAGGGATTGTAGTCTGTGGTCTATGTTGAAGTCAAAGTCAAATCATTTATTTCAAATAGGCACATTTAAGGCACTTTTGAACGTCAAAAAAAAACTAAATAGAAATGATTCTAGTCGCCCATTCGAAAAGGTAGTTTTCGTATGGAGAAGAATGGGCAAGAAACTCCACCGTTACTCTTTTAAAAATGTTTTACAAGGTCTTGTATACATAATAAAAATTATATGTGAACCAGTTTTGCCAACTTTGGGGTTTTTCCCCTAAATTTAGGGGGAAGAAGTCTTAAAAGGGGTATTTTTAGGGACAGATTTTTTTTGGGGTTATTTTTAGGGGCTTGCTAAAAGTTTGCTGTAACGTTATTGACGCTGCTCGTATCTATGGGTATGAATATGGGTCTTGCGTTAAGTTTGAACCTACGGCAAATATGTATGTTAAAAGCCTTTAGCGTACGAATGTATGATTTAAAAAATACATGGACCTTGAACAGTAGCACCGCTGGCGATGATGATGATGCCTTTCTGGAACTGATTAACAATATTACAATTTAGTTAGTAGTTTAGCAATAGGTATTTAGGTACCTAGTCTTTTTTTTTTACAAACTATGTACCTATATGCGTTTTATTTGGTGAGTTACGAACGACTTAGGGAGTTGGGAACTGCATCAAAGAAATTTACCCTATGTGAACCTATACTTATATACTATGTGAATATATACTAAAATTTATATAAATGTTGCAAAGTGCTTTCTGTCAGACAACTCTTTGTTCTTAATACAGTCCTATTACAACACAAAGATACCCCCTACGTGACAATCACTAAAAGACGTAAAGATATAGGTAGTTTGTCAGCACTACAGATGTAACTACTCTTTCACCAAACGATTTCCTTGCTTCCAAGTGCCACAATTATATAATAAGCTCAATAAGAAATTGAGTCTTTACTCTCTCTCAACCTCGTCCCTCAAGAAATCAGTGACAAACTTTCTACTTGCGAATAACTACCTGGATACAGAACGCCTGCTTTTTTTCTGATAATAACCCACCGTAAGCGCTACCACCGAGTACATGCAAGTATCCCACACTCTGCACCGACATAACACACACCATCACCATAACAAACATACACACAATCACCATAACGCACTCACACTCAAAGACTACAATATGATGCTCACACTACACACACACACCACACACACACACCTCACACACACACACACACCCCCACATACACCCACACACACAATAGCGAATAATCCAATTGTTATAAGTAAACCGTTTTTTTCTCTGACTTCTGCAATTATGGTCTTATGTTAACAAAAAAAAAAAACACTTGTTCTCCTGCAATTCATTTGTGAAACCTAAATATGTATGGGCTTGTACCACTGCCCTTAACACAAGTTATTTTATAACTTAGTAGGGGTGTTGGTTGCAAAACCTACCTGATTTGTTAACTAGCATAACTCAAGTGTACCTACAGATAACTACTATTTAAGTTAACATTGTTATGTGATTAAATAAATTATTATTATTATCGGGAGTGTTCTTTTTCTCAGCTCTAAGGCTGGTTTTAGCTGCATTTACGGGCTAATGCCAAGTAAATGCAGCGTGTGGTGAATTTTAAGATGAGATTGTACTTTCGTCTAGCTGCATGAATTTCCTAACGATTCTGCATGTGTTTAGGATGGCTGCTTTCTGCAGATTGATGTAAAGGGATTCTTCTAGATCTATTAGTTTCAAGCTACGGAGGAGATGGTTGGGGATAACACCAGTCGTGGAGAGAACGACAGGAACAACATAAACTTTATCTTGTCTCCAAATTCTAATAACTTCTTCTTTTAGCTCAGCGTATTTGCTTATTTTTTCAGCAATTGTTTTTTGTAGGTTATGGGTGTTGGGAACTGCAATGTCTATAAGGTAAGTTATTTTTCTCATTTTATCCTGTAGGGTTATGTCTGGTCTATTGTAATGAATGGTCCTATCTGTAAGTATGGCGCGATCATAATATAGTTTATGTGTGTCATTTTCTAGGATAGTTTGTGGTGCGTACTTATAGTAGGGAGTGTTAGTGTTTTGTATGAGACCGTGTTTGAGAGCTAGTTTTTGATGGACGATGTTTGCAACCTGGTTGTGTCTGTGAGTGTAGTCTGTCTGTGTGAGGGTTATGCATGCTCCTGTTATGTGCTGTATTGTTTCTGATTGAATGTGGCATCTGCGGCATTTGTCGTTTGTGATAGTTGGATCTTTAATGATAAATTTTCTGTAGTTTTTGGTGTTGATGATTTGATCTTGTATAGCCATCATAAAGCCTTCTGTTTCAGGGAAAAGGTTTCCTATCTTAAGCCACTTGTTTGATGCTAATTTGTTTATGTGGGACTGCTCTAGGTCATGCGGGTGTCTACCGTGAAGGACTTTCTTTTTCCAGTTGTCAATTTTTTGGTTTTGCGGGTCTGTGATGTTAATGTCTTGTATATTTTGTTCATTTAAGTTCAACGGGGTGTAATTAAAATCATTTAAGGTAATAGCTTTGTGTATGTTGCTTGTGCGAGATTTTGTGTAGAAAAATGTTTTTAGCCTAGTGATTTGTTTCTGCCAAAGGTGGTGTATGTCGATTAGGCCTCTCCCTCCATTTTGTCTTTTGATGGTGAGTCTTTCGATCGCCGATTTAGGATGTAGGTTGTTGTGTTTTGTGAGTGTTGTGCGTGTGGTTCTTTCTAACTGTTCGATGTCAGTTTTTGACCATTTTATTACTCCGAATGAGTAGGTCAATATTGGTATGGCAAAGGTATTCAAGGCTTTTATGAGATGCTTTCCAGATAGATGTGTTTTGCAAAGTGCGTTAATTCTTCTCCGATATTCTGTATTTAGTGTCTGTTTAATTGCTGTATGGTCGAGTCCTTTAAGTTGCTTGTATCCTAAGTATTTGTATAGATCTGATGGTTCCATAGCTGCTATTGTGTCGGTGTCGCTGACTGCATAGTTGCCGGGTTTTACTTTTCCTTTTATAATGTGCAATGTCCTACACTTATCTAATCCAAATTGCATATTAATATCCTGACTAAATGTTGTTGTTATTTTTATCAGAGTTTTCATTTCTTTTTCGGTTTTAGCATATAATTTTATGTCATCCATGTATATGAGATGCGTGATACTAGTTTCTTCGGTATTATTTTTAAAATTATATCCAGCCGAGCATCGATTGAGTAAGTGAGACAAGGGGTTCAGGGCAAGACAGAACCAAAGAGGGCTCAAGGAGTCCCCCTGGTAGATACCCTTCCTAATATGTATTTGTCGTGTTATGAGAGAGCAGAGTCGATTATTTATCTGAAGTGTGGTTTTCCAACGTGTCATTATATTGCGCAAGAAGTCTATTATTTTGGAATTAATTTTATATATTTCTAGGATTTGTATTAGCCAAGAGTGTGGGATGCTATCGAAAGCTTTTTGGTAATCTATATAAGTACAATGTAGGTTTCTATTTTTTGTGGTGGCGTGTTTATGAATAGTAGAGTCTATAACTAACTGTTCTTTGCAACCCATGTGGCCTCTCCTACATCCCTTCTGCTCCTCTGCTATCATATTGTGGTGTTCAATGTGTGAGCTGATTTTATTAGTTATTGCTGATGTTAGTATTTTGTAAATTGTGGGTAGGCATGTGATTGGTCTGTATTGGGAAGGCTCTGACGTGTATTTGGTTTTAGGTAGCATGTAAGTTATTCCTGTAGCAATGAATTCGGGTATGTTCTGTTCTCCTAATACTATATCTGTTAAATTTTTTGCTAAAGATTTGTGTGCTACCGTTAACTTTTTGTACCAGAAGTTTTGTATTTTGTCGATACCCGGTGACTTCCAATTATGTAATCTAGATGTTAAATATGTAATTTCAGACTCAGTTATCTCTTTAAAATCCATTTCATCTATTGCACTCCATTTTGTTGCTTCTTCTGTAATCCAAGTTGCTTTTTCATTGTGTTGCACTTTTTCTTCCCATAAGCTGGACCAGAATGTTTCTAGGTGTTCTTTTGACGGTGCATCTGTGTTGTTCTCTATTGTGGTATCAGTGTGTGTTTTCTGTATGTTTCTGTAAAATACTTTTTCATTCATTGCAAATGTTGCGTTGTCATTTTTGCGCTGTTGAGCCTTCATATATCTCCTAAGCCTATGGACTTTAAGGGCTAATTTCTGTTTTAATGTATCCAAAAACTCCTCAGGTTTCCTATTATTACTTTCGTGTCTAGTGTGATTAGAATAATTTTTAAATATGGTTTCAACTCTTTTAATTACTTTATTTGATCTGATGCCTTTGATATAATGTGTGAGTCTACCACAATCCGCTCTTAACTTTTCAATATCTGTTTCTAGTCTCTGTTGCCATGCTGGTTTGACAATACGACTTGTTCTTATGGTTTGTGTGTGGTCCGTGATTTTAAAATTAAGTTCTTCAGATATAACTAACGCTGTACAATATATAAGTAAATGTATGTCTATAAGTTGAGTATCATCAGTTATAAATTGTGTGAGTATATTTTCATTAAATAAATTTACTAAACGAAATAGTTTAGGAGTGTATTTCAGCTTAGGTAGTTTTGGTCGGGCGGCTGGATCCATCCCAGAGTATTGTGTTATTGTTGTTCTAAATTTGTCATGTATTTCTTGGACATACGTGTCTGTGGTTAGGTTTTGATCAGCGACAATTAAGGCCTCGATATCATTTTCGAGCGTTAGGGTTAAGGATTCGGTCTGTGTAGATGTGTGTGTTGTTTGCGTGTAAGCTTGCGATTGGTTGTATGTTAGAGATTGAGTATTAGGATGTAATTGAGTGAGCGATTGTGATTGTTCTTGCAGAATATTTACGTTTGTGTTTTGTGTTAGTATTATAGTGTTAGTGTCTGAATCGTTTTCTGATTCTTGTTGTAATTGTGTGCGTATTTCTTCTTTTAACTGATCTAATTCGGCTTGCGACAAGAGTTTATTCCTAACTATAGTTCTTCGTTGGTCTGAAATCCGTTGTTCTGAAACTGTTACCTCAGGATATTGACGTGAGAAACATTCATGCAGTTGTTGTCTATAGGTGGTCATGTCGGTCTCTAATTTAGTTATGTATAGATAAGTTCGCATGATGAATAGGTTAACTTCTTTGCTCCATCTCATACGAACTCTTGTTTTCCCAGCCTTGGTGGACGCGGGTAAGAAGGTAGATACCTCCCGCGCAACACTTAAGGCCGGAGTAGGTGAAACTGTATTAAAACTAGTTATGGGGGGTGATGATGGTATGGGTGAAGATGGTATTGATGGTGATGATGTTCTTGAAGGTGCGTACGATACTGTACTTGGACTATATGGTTCTACAGGGGTGTCTGTCCTGTTTGTCAGTCTATCACCACCATCAATAACTTCGGCTGTAGCATCTTTGTCGGTGGGAGCCCGCCTGTTCAACTCCTCACCGCTGACGGTTCGCATGCTGAGACACTCAGCGTCAGCTCCAAGTGCGCCCCGGCGATCGCCCCCGGGCAGCGGTCCTATACGTTTTCTTTTAGAACGAGTCTCCATTTTTAAGTGGGTTTCCAGAGCCACGTTAGCCACGCCAGTAATTTCTCATTCGTGTGTCCGCCCCCCACGTGATTAGATGGTCAATCAGGACGTGTGGTTGTTTGGGGGGCTTATTATTATTATTATTATACTTAGGGTTTTTTTAGGGGGATTTTTAAAAAATCTTGGGGGCAAATTTAGTTGTGGGTTGGTAACACTGATGTGAACACGATGCACCCATAATAAAATTAGTCTACCACAAAAGGTAAAAAGAATTAAAAATTAAGCAATGACAGGTAAATCAAATAAGTGATAGATACATGGTGCTCACATATTTACAAGTTATTTAAAAAAAAAAAAAAGAAAAAATGCAAAAATAGTTGAACTTTAACAAGTGTGTGAGCCACTGTAGTCGAAGATTGTAAAATTGAATTAGAATAAGATGTCATAATTAAAAATATATATATAAATTAAATTAGGAACAAGTTTGATTTTGTCTAGACTTTTAGATTGTCCTATGGAGCAGGACCAGCATGTTTCCAAACATTCTTATCTTGGATATAATCCTCTAATTTGTAATATCCTTGTTTACAAAGTGTACTTTTAATATGAGTTTTAAATTTTCTTTCATTTAATTACAATACATGTCACAAGGTATTTTGTTGTAGCATTTAACACAGTACCCCATAAAAGATGTATGTACTTTAGATAATCTGAAAAAAGGTTGATCTAATTTATCTTTATTTCTAGTATTAAAATTATGCCTATCACTTATTTTATTAAAAAGATGTTTATTTTTTCTTACATACATAATGTTTTCATAAATGAATTGGCAAGGTACCGTCATGATATTAACCTTTTTAAATAGTTCCCTAAGAGATTCGCGACGACGTAGATTGTAAATGGCTCTGACAGCTCTCTTTTGTAAAATAAAAATGGATTCAATGTCAGCAGCAGGGTTGGATTTAGGTACGTTGAAAAAGATAGCACAAAAAAATGAAAAGGATAGTATTTATAAAAAAAATATAGTACACTTTCATTATTTTTTAAAATTTAACTTGATAGTCATTAAAATCAACACCAGTATTCAGACATTTTTTTTTTGGGGTGGATACTTCCGGTCTATCGTCATTTTCATGACCATCACTGCCACTTTTCCTAATTAAAACACTGAAAACGTATTATTTTACACAAAAATTCACAAGCTATTGTTGTCACTTTGACTGAATTTTGAATGGAATGGAAGGAACGAGATTAGTGGAAAGAGAGAAGTGTACAATACTGCGGAGGATAACCGGGGAATCTCCGACCATCGACACAGAAAACATCGCAAGATCAGAATTCGGTCAGATAGGTACACACAAGCACGGTCGAAATATTCATACGACGTAAAACAATGATATTTGACGTAAAACTAAGCATTCGGGAGCATACTTTAAATTATAGTATTTTAACGTACTATCCTTAGATGTGGATAGTATATAGTACAAAGGGCGAAATTATAGTATAAATACTATAATTATAGTACAAAATCCAACCCTGGTCAGCAGCCCGACCCCATAGTAAAATGCCATATGACATAATACTGTGGAAGTAACTAAAATAGACCAAACGCGCGGTTAAAAACTAAGCTAACGTCAAGAGTGTCATATCAATCAACTTGTCAAGCAGTGTGACCGTTTGTGGCAGATTTCTGCCATTTTGGCAGATTTGGCTCCTAAATTTTGTCTATGGCAGATCATGCTGACGATTTACAAAAGTGGCAGATTTAAAAGATTTCAAGAAAATTCACATTACTTAAATTGAATTTTCAATGAATTCATCTTTTTTAAAAGTAATTACATTAGGTTTTATAATATAATTACATTACAAATGATTTTATCGAACTGGCAACTTCTGTATGGCCAAATTATACAGGGATTTCCCGCTTATTCTGTTTTTAAACAAGTGCGTCTTATGAACTGTAATAAAACTGGAATAGTGTTCATATTATTTTCTTCTTTATTGGTTTGGTTTCCAATCAACTTTTGATTTTACCTCAATATCTTTTGATGCGTATCGTGTGCGGTTCTGCGTAACGAATCATTAATTATGAAGATAATACAACAAAAGAGGCGATTCCAACTAATTAAATTAGGGGAATTAAGGAATACGGAGACTGTGTCTCCTTTAAACCAACTAAAAACCTGATCAAAAAAATGGTTGCCTGTAAAGTCGGTTTTACGGGCGAAGATTTTACGTGACAACGTCTTTTTCTCGGTAGAATATTTATTGATATGAATATAATTAAATTGCACAATAGGAACAAGGAATTAAATGAAAATAAGAACGTAACGTTACCGAGCGTTACACTTTTTCATAAGTGACTCCCAGCCGCAACCTAATTTAAGACGTTGTCACGTCAAAACATGTTGTCAAAATCTATGTATGTACTAACACCGAAAATGACGAAAATTTGGAGGCAAATGCGTTACGTAGAGTACGTAGCGTATAAGTATAATAATGCATAAGAAAATTGTTAAATATTTTTGTTTAGAAACATTGAATTCGTTGCGTATTTTTTCCCGTTTCCATGAAGGCATATTTTTGGTAATTTTGGCGCCGTGTGCTAGATTTTGGCAGATTTTTTGCCCAGTCTGTGGCAGATTTGCCATTTATTATAAGATGGTCACACTGGTCAAGTGTCAGAAATTATGAATTCGCGTCTCCTGCTAGGATTTGCCCATTCTTCTTAGTTCTAATATAGAATTACTATTATATCTAATGGTACACAAATCAAAGTAAAACATGGCGCAAACTGAAGTAACTGAACAGCTGTCACTATCGTGGGATGCTTATCAGAAGAGCATATGTAATGGATTGAGCCAACTGCAGCAGGTGAACTTTTGGTTGAGTTTTCAAACGTAAAAAAGTAAAAAACATACCCTTAACTAATGTATAATGTAGCTCTGAATCTACAATTCAAAGAAACCAAATTAAAATAATAAGAATACGTAAAATATAAGCCTCAATTAGCATTATTTTGCGAAGCTTTTCAAAGCAAAATATAAAACCCGCTAAAAAGCTTAATAATTTAGTGATAATTATAGAGCAAATTGGACATTTCTTGGTTTACATGAAGTTTTCCTCCTTTTCCGTCGGGAGATCATCTTGGCTGCATCAGATTAATATGATCTGTGATGTTGTAATAATTATGTTTCAGCGTGGAGAGTTTGTTGACATGACTTTGGCTGCAGATGGACACCATGTCAAAGTGCATCAGATGGTATTGTCTCTAGTTAGCCCGTACATAAAGGACCTGTTATCAACAGCACAGTCTGCACATCCAATAATATTTCTCAATGTAAGTAGGTGGCAATCTATTTATTAATATAATACTAAAAGATTGTTCTGCTTAATAATGATGACGGTACTCTGCAAAATTTTGCTATAAGTACAGCCCGATTCAAACTTAAAGGTGGCTCTGAAGTGCGCTACTCGTTCTGCAGTACCAAATTCATGTACGTGAATTTGTTACTGCGTAGTGACTTGCCTAATATTCCTAGCCGCCAGAAAGTTTGAATCGGGCTGTACCTGTTGATGTGGCTGGTAACTAAAATTGGAACTTGCTATTTATAGATTAATTTTAATTGAATTTTACAGAATATTTCCTACACTACACTATGTGCTATTTTGGAGTACATATACACAGGGGAAGTCCACGTGCCGAAAAACCGTCTGCCTGATCTGTTAACTGCTGGAAAGGCACTGCATATCCGAGGACTTAGAGAAATAGTAAGCTATTTAACCCGTTGCGCTTCTAATTAGCAGACACAATAGAAATTTTATTGTTATCGGTACACATGGTGAACACTCGACTTGCAAAGAGTTAATAAGATATTAAGCACTATTTCAAACAAAGCTGTAAAATTATTTCTAAACTAAAAACAATGCAATAACAATCTGCCTAGCATTTTTCTATGTTAGGGTCAGCTTCTAGTTTAACCGGATGCAGCTGAATACCAATATTTTACATAGAGCAACTGCCTATCTGACCTCCACTATCCAGTTACTGGGTAACACTGCTACTAGAAACCAAAACTCATTGTTCACTTTAATTAAGACTATTTAAAAAGTCTACAGTCATATACATAAAGAAAAAAAAAAATTACCTCTTTAACCACCTTTATTCTCCCTTCAAGAATGACAATCAAACTGCATGTTCTGAACCAACTACAAAAGCCAGTCCTAGTCCACCAAGAACAAAAAGTATAGCTGAAAGGCTAAGAGCGCTCAAGGAAAAGAAGATAGCTGCTCAACCCAAAAAACAGAAGAAAACAACACAACCAGTACCTTTGTGCAAGTATGAGCAAATTGAATGTTTATGTTTCTTTTCTAGGAAGAATGTGTGGAAGAAAAACTATGACCCTAAAAATGACAGTATCGTCAATTAAACATATTCTTTCAAACTTCTTAACATGTTGATGGCAAAAATAACTCATTGTTTGGCCCAAAATTCAGCAAAATATATTTAATTTTACTCTGTAAATTAAATAGCGAATACACAATAGAAACTAATGCTTTCAACTAAGTAATAACAGCTGGCAAACAACATCTTAAAAACAAAATGGAGCTGGCTGCGTTGTTCTCCCCCCTCCTGATTTGTATGTAAACGCGTCCCTTCGCCCCATTCGTTCCTTAATTGACACTGTATTAAACCGCTATTCGAGCCTGTTTGTCATGTCAGTACCCGAGCCTCAAAGTTCCAAAATTCATGTTTTTAATTAAATTTTGCTACCTTTGCTTTGCTTTGGTTACATGAAATAGAGAAGCTTTTTTTTAATGTCACTACAATTTCAAGAAAATATAGGGTGACTGGTAATTAGTGTCCGATACTTAAACACGTGATTTTACTCATCATTATGAACATCTTTTACTATGGGACCAAACCTGAAATCGCGAAAAAAAAAACAGCTGTTCCCTACATTTATGTTCGTCTAACTCGTCAAAATGTAGAGAACAGCT
This sequence comes from Oligia fasciuncula, assembly GCA_963082905.1. Taxonomy (NCBI): domain Eukaryota; kingdom Metazoa; phylum Arthropoda; class Insecta; order Lepidoptera; family Noctuidae; genus Oligia; species Oligia fasciuncula. Next base: position 3,577,284 of record OY720395.1, on the reverse strand, counting down.
GTTTTTTTTTTTCGCGATTTCAGGTTTGGTCCCATAGTAAAAGTTGTCACCCTATATAGGTATTGTGGCAAATTCTGAGTTACAAATTCAAATTCTGAGTTACAAATTCAAATTCATTTATTGCTTGTTACAGGTGTATGGTCAGTTCTTATAATTATTTGTTATAATAGGTATCTCTGTAACATACCCATGGGGTGTACAATGTTTCAAAATTTTACAAACTCTCAATTCCAATTTGGTTAAAGTTTATCCATCGAAGACCCTTGCTCGCATGTCGCACCGCTTGTTTGTTTGGATTGGTTTGTTACAAAACAATCAATTTACAAAACAAGCACAAGTCCCAAAAAGGTTTTTATAAGTAATACATTTCTATTCTACAGAATATATGTTGATGAAGCGAACGAAGACTCAGAAGACATACAAGAAGCAACCATAGACATTCAAGATTCAACCATAGACATACAAGATTCAACCATAGACATACAACATGAATCCACTGCAGATGACGAAACTAAGCTTGACACCACTGGTACACTTAACAACTCAAATCATGGACTTGGAGAATCTATTGTAAACCTGACTTCTGAGGATGCAAGGAAAAACTTATGTGAGTATAGCACTACATGTAGGTACAGTGCCACACTGCCTTGTAAAAACCTTAAAATTTTAAATATTTAATAATAACCAAGCCAATTTTTGTATTTTAAACTTTATTCCAACAAGTATAAAGTCCTAAATACAAAAACTCTCGAAGGTTTGGACGGAAAGCTTGGACGAAAGTTAGAAATTGTTTTGTAAATTAGACAGATTGAGTTTTACAGATGACGAAATTATTATTTTTTATAATTTTATTAAAATGGATATCTGACAAACATGAGTCCTTCTTTGAGCGTGGAGTAATTACTAAGCGGCAAACAAGGATATTTATTTCGCTTTTATCTAAGATGAGTGATGTGTTTATTCGCTCTAACTTATGTTATTGTCCAGTGAATGAGCAGGACAGGTGTATTTCATTGTTGTGTTCTTCACAAATGTGAAGTGGAATGTTGGTACTGTATTAGGTAAGTGTTTTTTTTATTTTTATACTGTACTGGTAAATAAAGACCAAATAAAATACAATACATTTTAATAGCTTATTAGCTTCTTAATAATCTATCAATCATCATACATTTTTTGCCAGCTCTGCTTAAGATGGACTCATACTGAAGCGAATCCTGCGCGGGCGCCGAACGATACTTCTTAGTTCTAAAGGGATTCGCCTCAGTCTGTTTGAAGATTAAACCTGAGATATCAAAAAAAAAATCGTGGCTGGTACTTATTAGGGTCAACTCACACCGAGACATCTTAGCGTGTCGACGGCAATCCATATACAGTCAGCTAGTATTTGGCTACGAGTTTGGCACCTTCAGTAGCGCCCATAAGCTCCAGCAACATGCAGGGAACAGGACACGATATTAAGTTCCCCATTGTTTGTGGGACATTACCTCATTTATACTCCAGGGGCCGTATTATGAAGTATTAATGTCATTATGATTCCAGTCCGAAAAAAGGATGGTGCTAGCGGTCATGCATAGCTCCGTCTCTCTCACACACTAGAATCTTGATGGCATTAAAACGTCATAATAACCAGGGCGGCGTGTAAATGAGACCGAGACATGAAGCGACGCGACGCTTCGCATACTTTTTAAGATCGCGTTATAATATCGAACTTATTCACTATACTCGTACAATAAGGTGTACGCGTTGCGCAGCACGGCGCATCTCCGCATACTCCGACACGCGTTCACTCTCACACTGAAATCATATTAAACAAGTTCGATTTTGTGTCGCTATCTTAAAAAGTGCAGGCAGCGTCACGTTGTGTCACATCTCGGTGTGAACTGACCCTTAGCGTCATTGGTCGTGAAAAGAGGTTCGAGTCTGTATTTATTTAACCTTTTGAACGCCAGAGCATAAACGCACGCGCGTGCCCTCCACGCCAAGCCACAATTTTAAATATTTAAGGTATACAAATAAAAACACAAAATTAATGATTTAAATGTTTATTTCGTGATAAAGTGCACCGCATTTTTTGTCACATATTTGTGTCGCTGGCGTACAGGGCACGCGCTTGCTTGTCACGTATATGTGACAATGGCGTTCAAAAGGTTAAAAACTTTATTTTATTGTTACAGTGCGTTCAAAGGTGCAGTACACAGTATCCAACCAAGGAGGTCTACAGACAATCTACAACAGATATATATACCAGCTGAGATATATCAGCAAAGATCGTAGAATATCCTGGCGTTGCGTTGACTACAATAAAACCCGGTGCTCGGCGACTATTTTTACGAATGCCAACGACGAAGTTACGGACCTGTGAGTTTTTTTTTCTGCATAATATTAGCTACAACAATATTTAATCAAATATAGTTGCGGCAAACACACCCAAACATACATACATACACACATATATGTATAATCATAACGGCTTGTTTCCCCGAAAGTTTGTAGAGATCGAACAATTTAAAACTGCACGCCCTTTCAATACTTGTTGCATACACTTTTCAAACCTTTGTGTAGACATTTTTGTGGAGGGGCGTGCATTTTTAAATTAGGTGATCTCTATAGAGGTGTTCCTATAAGTACAGCCATATTTCGCCAGTTATGTTTAAGTCACAAGTAATAGAGGACGAGCCTATCGCCATTAACCGGGCATAAATCCAGACTCCGGGCTGGACAATGTACAGTCAACAAAAGAGATAAGTTTGCAGGATCGTCGGATATAGTTGTTTAGTAAGAAACCGATGGATGTTGTCGACTGAAATATAATTTGACTAGCTGCGCCCCGCAGTTTTACCCGCGTAAATGTCGATCCCGTGGGAATATCGGGATAAAAAGTAGCCTATATGTTAATCCAATGTGTCGGCTACCTCCATACATAATTTCATCAAAATTGGTCCAGCCGTTTGAGCGTGAAGAAGTAACAAACTTATAAACACACACACACACTCACACTCACAAACTTTCGCCGTTATAATATTAGTGTGATAGTGTGATAAATGAGCGGTTTGTTTTCTATTAATAAAATTAAATTTTATTCGCGAACATCCATCGGTTTCTTACTAAACTTCAACTATACCCGACGATGCTGCATACTTATCTCTTTTGTTGACTGTACATACATACACAAACACACACACATACACAAACATGGCAGAGTCCTGGGTGAACGCACATACAGCACAAAGTATATTTTTAGGAGTTTTTAAGAATCATCGTTAATCATCAAAACAACGCGAGTCTATCAATCATATTTATTTAATTATTGTTATTTGTCTCGCGTTTATCTAACCTAACACAATTTAGCGATATTTAAAGATATTTGCGTTTGGGTTTTCCACCGCGAGAAAACCGGCATGTTGTACTAGAACCAAAAATTGGAAGGCATGTGACATCCACCAAACGTGACTGAGGCCACGAGGCCTGTCCCAGCAGTGGCAAAATTATAGGCTATATAGGATTATGCTGTTTTATTACACCTGAATTATTTTATTTGTTTCAGACCATGCAAGCACAATCATCCATTCCACGATAAAAACATTCTAAGGAAAGTCGGTATCGGTATAGTTTACTCGAAATTTCAAGAAGCGTCAATAAAATCTGAATGTAAAAAGAATAATCTACCCGATCCAAGATTAAAGATGGAAACTGTTTATATCAATGAAAGCAGTAAATAAATATGTATTTTATTTTTTTATTGTTTTAATTAAAAGCCTGGTAATATTCAGCTATGCTTGAAACCTCACCACGTCCCAACTCCTTCGTGGGTACACTACTTTTATCTCACAAAGCGACGCGTGCTTTACTTGTGGTGGCAACCGCGCTGTGAATGTATGCGTGAAGACAAGTAGCGTCAGCACATAACACTTTCGTTTCGCAATTGTCTCTGACGGTACCGAGACTTCCGTGTCACTGACCCTGGCAGAGCCACCATCAGGGATTTTAATTTTGATAACACGAAAAATTTGTCGAAATTTGTCGCCAAATATCAGAATTTATCGGTCACTGGTTCAAAAGACATAAGGGTTTATAGGTGGCCGATCTGGAGAGTCTCCCCAGCAGGGCCACATTTACTTATATCTCAAAAACTAGGGCACCTAGCGACGATCTGTTTTAGAGTGTTTGCTCTCATATTTTGTCGCCAATTGGTCGGAATCAGTCGCCAAGTCACAGATTTAATCGGGTCTTATTTTAGGAGATATAATGAGTTCAATTAGTAAGGTATTGTCCAAGAGCTAGATCGAAGAGTTCACGAAAAACTCTTCGATCTAGCTCTTGGACTATACCTTAAAAATAGAGGAGAAAACAGATCTTCACTAGGTGCCCTAGTTTTGAGATACAAATGTGGCCCTGCTGGTAGGACTCTCCAGATCGGCCACCTATAAACCCTTAGGTATATCTTTTGAACCAGTGACCGACAAATTTTGATATTTGGCGACAAATTTCGACTAATTAGCGACAATTTTTTTGTGCTATCAAATTAAAATCCCTGATGGTGGCTCTACCAGAGTCAGTGACACGCAATGTTGCATTTGCATTACCCAACGATAGTAGGTATTCCTTTTAAAGGTCAATCTTGCCAAGATAGGTACGCGATTCAGCGTCACCGACTGACTGGGGTAGAATATACCCGATTCAGCGTCACCGACTCGACTGGAGCCGAGTATACCCGATACAGCGTCACTAAGCGTGACGGGTCAGATACGTTCACTGTTTAGAAAGAACGCAAAGTGCACCTAAAGAACTTTTCACTTCAAAAACTATTTTTACACGTACCTACTCTATCTTAGGACAATTTTATTGTTATAGTGAATCAAAAGGTGCAGTACACAATGTCAAACCAGGGAGGTCTGCAAGTAATCCACAACAGATTCATATACCACTTGAGATATTTTGGTAAAAAGAATCGGAGAAGACTTTGGCGGTGCGTCGACTACTCGAGTAGTCTGAAGTGTCCTGCCAACATTTTTACAAACGAAAACAACCAAGTTACAGAAAGGTGAGATGTTCTATTTTCATGTAACATACATAACTCAGTACTAAGGCCTGCGCAGACGACGGACTTTTGTCCGCCGACTTAAAATAGATCGCTTACATTGTACGCGGTACTTTTAAACCCTCGTTTGCGTTACTCGATACAGTTGTAAGCGATCTATTTTAGCAGACAAAAAAGTCCGTCGTCTGCGCAGGCCTCTATGGTACAAATAAAAAGAAAGTTAAAATAAAAACCCAAATACGACAACTTGAAAGGACACAACATCGATGAATAAACATCGATATCGGTAATATTTTACTATATATCAATAAAGTTTCATTAGTTTTCGTCGTCCTTTGCTTTTGTCGTAATCGGGTAAAAATAGATGAGTTAGATAAAGACGACCGTATTTCGTTTTACTATCATACGTATTTTGTCACACACGGAGATTATTCCCGCCCCCCACCTAGATTCTTTGTTGTTTCCCACTATTTAAATACCTAACATTAAAGAAAACTGAGAAGAATTGCCAAATCTTCTTCTTCATCGTTCAAAAGGCCTTTAATGTGCCTGTTTGAAATAAATGCTTTGACTTTTGACTTTTTTTTTTTGAAACTTAAGTGGCAGTGGGCAGGGCACATTGCTCGCAGAACAGATGGCCGATGGGGCCGAAAGGTTTTGGAGTGGCGACCGCGTAACGGAAGACGTAGCGTTGGAAGGCCTCCCACAAGGTGGACCGACGACCTTGTGAAGGCCGCAGGAACCCGTTGGATGCAAGAAGCACAGAACCGGTCGGAGTGGAGGTGCTTGGGGAGGCCTATGTCCAGCAGTGGACGTCTTTCGGCTGAAATGAGGATGATGAAAGAAAACTATGTCACGAATGCCCATTTTGTACTAATTAATAACTTTTTTTGGTTTTCAGATCATTCACACACAATCATGGGTTCCACGACAAAAAAATCCTAAAAAAAGTTCAACTTGGTATAGTTTATTCAATATTCCAAGATGCTGAAACTAAAGCTGACGGGACAAAGAAACAACGGCGCGTACCGTGTTCTGTGAATGTGCAGTCTGAAGACGACACAATGTAAATATATAATTAAATGAGAAAATAAAGTCGCTTTTCGTGTCTGTGTGACCGCGTTCTTCTAAACTACACAAGTTTTTGTTACGGTTTTTTAAAATAATTCGGAGAATTTATTCGCAAGGTTTATGTGTATAATATATTAATATTAAACTTACATATAATACAGTAATCTCGATGTTTTGTCAAGTGCGATGCAGGACAGGTTGCTAGAAATAAATAAGTCAAAAAAGTTGTTATAATTGTATTACGCTAAATATTAAACCTCATTCATCAAACTTCCCCATCAAATGTTGAAGTATTTTAATAAAACACAAAGTTGTAAAAATAAATAAGTACGTCTATTTTCAATACGTTTTCTAATATTATTATTTTTATTTAACATTCCTATAGAGCTAGGTATAATGTTCCTTACGAGGTAAATCTTATTCTATCGTACGTTGGTCTGTGTTTGTCATACATAGAATAGAATACTCTAAGAGAGAAAGAATAGAGAGAAATAGAGTGCAAATATCAATAATAAATGCACTGCTTGTTACAATAAATTATTTGTAAAAGAAAATTTTCCACTTTTACCTAAAAACTAAAACTTAAATAAAGTAGCTATATATATTTCTACATTTTTTTTATTTTGTAAAAAGTCGGCATCCACCGGCAGCTACAGGACGTGTCGAGGAGAACTGCTCTCATCAGGCCTTGATCCAGCCACCTTACGACAACCTCATGAGATGTTGATCGATAATATTGGCCGTTACGACAATTCGCCATGTAAACCTCGTGAACTAAGAGCGATGCCACACGGGCGATGCCAATGCGTTGCGTCGTCGCGGCGCAGTGATTTCGACGTAGTGAGCGCTTGTGATGACGTTACCGCTCAAGCGTTGCAGCGCCGCCGCCGACGCAACGCATTGGCAACGCCCGTGTGGCATCGCCCTTAGTCGAGATATTTGATTGGTTAATCTATTACGAGATGGGATCTATCACCACTAATACTTGCCAAGTTTATTCGCAACAAAACTGAAGTCAGTGATTAAAGATTGATCCCAGTACAAAACCTGACAACATCACATTTTCGGAAACAAGATCGAACAAACACTTGTAGTGAGATACCTCAGAATCCACGTGCAAAACAAGTTGCTAGTGGATATTGGATAATCCCGCCCACTTGGTTATTATTAGGTATTACGTAAGAAATCAAGAATCTTTATAAATTAATAACAAATTATGTATGCAGGTTAAATGCACTTCACACTTATTTTATGTCGAAAATTCGTTTCCTATCACATCATTTTAATAACCCAAAATACGTACGTATAATGGTGGGTACAGTTGTGAAACGTAACATGAAATGTAACACACGTTGAAAATTTGTCTAGTTTTTGTGTTAAGGTGCTCCCTCACCGAGAGCATTCGCCTGTAATGTAACAATCCAAGATTCCACTGTAATAGGCTGCTGGGATGGCTTTGCAAGTAGATTGCGCAGCCCGTCAACTGCTAGGTAGTGTAGGAAATTTAAACCAGCAGGATAGGTTAATAAATATAAATATACAGGGTTATTGGTAAAACATTAACAAACTCTTAAGAGGTCATTGTACTCATCATTATGAACAACTTTTACTATGGGACCAAACCCGAAATCGCGAAGTATAAGTAGTAAACGTTGTTCATAATGATGAGTACAATGACCATAGTAAAAGTTGTTCATAATGATGAGTACAATGACCTCTTAAGAGGTTGTTAATGTTTTACCAATAATCCTGTATAAGTAGAAGTAACACGGCTTGGCAGATAAAGGTTACATTACAGGTGAGGGATCACCGGGAGCGCCTTTACATTTCATGTCGCATTGCATTTTGGACAGCTTATTTTTGATTATTACAATTCATGTTAGATACGTTTCACCAATCTATACCAGATATAAGTTAAAACACTTACTCAAGGCGTATTACTGCATAACTTGTACATACATACATTACATTATTTAGCCTTTCTAAATCTATATTGACTGATAAATACCTAGGTACAGTCAGGAGCACTAATATGTCAACACTTGGCAACTTTAAATTGCGATTTTTTTCGTGAAATAACGAATGCAACGTTGAAATACGACACTACACAAACCTATAGGATCGTTATTACGTTGTTCGTAATAACATAAAATTTCATTCAAAACTAAAGGAGAAAATCGTTTTTGAATAAAGCCAAGTGTATACAGACTTATGCTCGTGACTGTACAGATACCAAACTAAAATCCTCTGATGCTGCAACGAGTTACGTATCCACATTATATGTAGGTGTTTAGCAGAACAGACTTAGTTCGGTTTAGATGTACAAACTGGCACTGTTTGCAATTTCAGAGGTATCTTTTTGGCGCAACCGTTTAGCTCAAAACTGCCCAGTTATTTATAAATAAAAAACCTTACATATTTAAGTACCCATGACATGACGCTTACAAAACATTTCTGTTGTATTGCATTAGTTTTACTTGACGAATCCACTAATATAATTTGTACAATAGAATTGTCTAACTAAACTACACCCTGTATTTATCACATACGTTTCTCAAATACACCTATCTTGTTCTAACTTACAATTCACGTATTTGGTTGTCCTTTTCATCCATATAGAAGAATAGAATAGAATACTCTTTATTATGTACACCATAATACACTTCCATATATAATTCGTTACGTAAATTAATTTTAATTTTTCAATGTGTAAAAATATTAGTCTGTATTAACATTAGGAACATCTTCATTAAAACAAATACATTTCTCATTGCAGTCATACACTGTTCCACTGATGCCACTTCAAAGTCACAAAGGCGAGAAATCTTTCAATTTAACCTCTCGCATGTTTGCCCGCCTACCTGTCGAAACGCCCCAAGCGTCGGAGTAGTTGAATGGGTGCAATAAAGTCATTGTTTTAACAATGACACTTGTGTACATACGCTGTACCGTTGACATTTCGAGCACTTTTTCTTATGTACATATGCTGTACCGTTGACACTTGAGGGGAGACACACATAATAAAGTTTATTGTTGTATGTCATCAGAAAACCGTCATCACTGTGCTGAGCCAATCATGATTTCCGCACAAATAGTTCAATAGGTACCACTATAATAGTGATCATCACAGTCTGGTCGTGAACAAGTCCTGCGCGGTATGTCGCGGCCGCACGCCCCGGCCGGCGCGCCGCTCGGACACGACCCTCACCACAAAGTCGGGCAACAGGCAAGCTATCACCACCGCTACGTTGAGGAACCAGAACGATGGCGCTGACAGCAGACGGACGTACGTGCCGAGGACGTCGCCGTCATATTGGCTAGAATTAACAAATACGTAGGTATGGTCAAATTCAAGTCAATTCTAAAATCTACTTAATAAAAATCTAAATTCATTCGTTCATTCACTGACAGACACCGCACAGCCTACTATACAGTATAGCATAGATAGGGCTAGAAACATACAATTGTGCAGAGTTCCTTTTTAACAGACTTCAAAAAAAGGAGGAGGTTCTCAATTCGGTTGAATTAAAAAAAAATTTTTTTTCGTTATTTATGAACTGATTTGAAAAAATATTTATTTGAAAGGATATACATACTTTCAGATTGGTCCCATAGAAATTTCATCAAAATCGGTTCAGTAGTTCGGTTTTTAAACCAATTACTGGTACAAATTCAAGTAAACGAAATTGCGTCGTTTGCTTTCCTATGGCTTTTCAGTGGTGGCTTAGTGGAATTGTCAGTCTGCTACCGAGAATTCCGCTGATAAAAAGCCCAGTAGCACTTTGCCCGACTCCGAATAGTTTGTTGTTTTTTGATCCAGTTACTTTTTCCGAGTCTGGGTGTTTGTTTATGCGTGTAAATTTTTCTAAAAACTATTTTGGTAAACACCCAAGAGTCGTGACAGGAACTCTAAAATCTCTGTATTAAATCTCGTGTCGTCTCGCTCCTTCATTTTATTATCGCTATTGCCACAAAAGTTGCCGGTTTTGTATACAGCATATTTTCCTATAACTTGTGTTTTTAATATCATCTGCGTAGCCTTTTCCCAACTATGTTGGGGTCAGCTTCTAGTCTAACCGGATGTAGCTGTTGTAACTTGTGTTTTTAATACTTACATGTAAAGTAAAGAGTAGACGGTATTGAAGGCGACGTAGAGCAGTACGGACCCTATGATGGAGGCCACGAAGATAAACGTGTGGTAGCGAGCTTGCAGCCACAGCTTGAGGTTCACGACCAATGTCAGCAGGTGGAAGGTCGCTGCACCGAAACACCTGAGGGGAATCACATGTCTTTAGGGCCGATTGCACCCCAATCACTAAATGCGTTTAGCGCTAAACATATTTAAAACATCATTCTGTCCTTGTCATCTTCCAACGATTGGCACAAACACGAAAAAGTAGAAGTAGTTGTAGTAGTAGTTGTTTTAGTGAAGTGTTTTGAACACTTTGCATATAATGAGTTATGGTGGGAATGTACAGTCTGGGGTTTAAGTCTCTACACTAAACTATAGTAGTTAGAGCCGTTGTTTGATTGTTAACTTTCCAAAAAAACAAAATGAGCATGTCCGCAACTAAGGCAAAATAACACACCGTGCGCTCTAACTCGTTCTGTTGGCCTGTTATTTGTGAGAGCATAGTGTGATTCCTAAGGACCTGCGTTTATCTTACACCCGTTCCCCGGATAATTATCTTTTCTTTCTTTTATACACAAATTCAAATTTATTTATTAACTAGCTGTGCCCCGCGGTTTCACCCGCGTAAATGTCGATCCCGTGGGTAAATCAGGATAAAAAATATCCTATGTTAATCCAGGGTGTCAGCTACCTCCATACAAAATTTTATCAAAATTGGTCCAGCCGTTTGAGCGTGAAGAAGTAACAAACATATAAACACACACACTCACGCGCTCACAAACTTTCGCCTTTATAATATTAGTGTGATCACAATTTTTACAAGAATAGGAGAGACGGTGAACCCCAAACTAGGCATTTGCTTGTGTCTTGGGAGTCGGAGTTGCAACATTTTCAAAGTGTGGTACATTACATAGATAGTCTAGCAACACATTTGCCGATATTGCGCGATTAAAGGTATCAAACCGGAAAGGGATCGGCACCGTATCAACTCGAGCCGTTCAGTATTCTTTGTATGAAACTCTCTACTGCAACGCACACTAATCGAAATCGTAACGTAATCGCCTCGCCTCGGGACAAGCTCACGAACTGCGGTTCGGTGCGTTACGGCTCGTCGTCCCCGCGCTTACGTCTCTCCGTCCCCGCGCTTACGTCTCTCCGTCCCCGCGCTTACGTCTCTCCGTACCCGAGCTTACGTCTCTCCGTACCCGAGCTTACGTCTCTCCGTACCCGAGCTTACGTCTCTCCGTACCCGAGCTTACGTCTCTTCGTCCACCCTTGCCCCTCTCCCCCCTCCGGCCTGCCTGCTGCACCATCAACCAGCGGTCGGCGAGCCGTAACCGCGGCGTCGCCTAGCCGTAGCCGAGTCGACGTATCGGAGCTTCTGATCCGCTTTTATTACGTGCTTACGTTAGGTTGACGCCTGTTTGACGGCGAGGCGCAAGGCGATACGGTGCCGATCCGTTTCCGATTTGATACGTGTGCCTTACCTTAAGGCGTACAATGCTTTTTGATTATCTATGACACATTGAACCTATAATAAGTCGCAAAAATTTCACGCTTATGTGTTTTCAGCTTATCGTTTTCGGTGATCAATTCCCACCGACTAAATACGGCGATTGCTTTATAAAAATCGGTCACTGATGAAACCCCGCGTTCGGCCTACATTTGTGTACTTACCACAGATCTATAGGACGGCCATCAAGGTTGATGATGGATAACTTGACAGCGAAGTACGCGAACCAGTACACGACTAGCGAGTGGTAGGTCGCGGACACACACCACGCGAGGAAGTAAGGCCACGACATCAACTTGTTCTTCCTTATGTCTTTGTACAGCGCTGGGTTGCTGGAAACAAAATAATTCTTACTCCTCAGCCAAGAGCCAAAATTTAGAAAGTACATCATGATCTACCTAGCCTTTTTTTATGGTGGGATATCATCAAATAACCTCCCTCCCGCTCTGGGCGGAGCGGAAGGGAGTGACTAAAACCCACCCGTGTTCCTTCCTTCGCCCTTTATGTTCCGGGCCAGCGGTAACCCTTTCGGACGATCCCGCTTAATCTACCTAGCCTTATCCTATCCTAACTATAGGGTAGGCTTCCAGCCTTCCCAGACGCAGCTGATTAGCAGTGTTTTACATGGAGTGACTGCCTATTTGACCTCCACAACCCAGTTATTGGGTAACACTTAAAAAGTCACATCAGCACTTGCCCGGATTTGCACCCACAACCCCGTGCATGAGAGGCGAGACCTTAACATCTGGGCCATCACGACATCTGTGTCATCATTGATTAATTATAGGTACTTAGCGATAATAATATGCCGTAGGTATACATACTTGGCCAAAGTATCAGCAGGCCAGGCCTGTTCCGTGACAGACAGGAGCAGGACCGGAAGTGACGTAAAAAACAAGTTGTAGAACGTCAGGTATAACGAGTCGAAGATCGACTGCGTTGAAAATGCCGTGTGGATTTGAAACAGGAACTGTGGATTAATTACATAAAAGTTATTCATTTTAGCATTTGTTTGTATAATTTTATTGTAGTTAAAAAAATTAAAAGGTGTACACATAAAAAATCCGGCCAAGTGCGTGTCTGACCACGCACCCAGAAGGGTTCCGGTAGTCGGGATAAATTTTTCCGACGAACAAACTTGACATTGCAGTTGAAAAACATGTCCTCCCATACATTCCAACTGCAAATGTAAGTTTGTACGCACAATGTTGAGAGATTTACCATGTTATTTTAAGACAATAGACTTCTTATAGGTTTTCCTGTTAATCTCCTAAGTAAGTATAGAACTATTTTCTGTATTTTTTTTTCAACATTTTAGGCTTAGTCGTTTCGGAGATAAGGGCCCTTACAATTACACACACACAGGTACAGTTTGTTACCGGATCTATAAATGTATACTACCACCTACCAAACTAGTAGACAAAGGCTCGACCAGGCATTAGGCCAGTTCATGTCACCTATGATAATATAATAACGGTAACTTTTTTCTTTAAATATGACAAATAAGCTTACCATAACATTCCCAAGGACTAGATTCTTATAGAAAAAGTATTGTATCAGCGTGGCTAGTCTCTGGTTGTACCAGTGTCCCATCACTAGCAATATTTTCTTGATCATCGCGAACTTTGTGATGGCAAAGTCTGCAGATCTGGTGGAAGACAGACAGTCAAAATAAAAATGGAGCTTAGTTTACTAAAATAGCCAGGTGGCCTAAAAAGCCCACTTTGGCAGAATCATGAAAGGATAACATAATGGACAGTTAACCGTTATGTTAATCGTATCAAATCCCATTGGTGAAGCATTTTTCAGTTATATTTTTTTGTCTGTGCTAACATACCAATCAATCCGATTCAATCCCAATCTCTTTGATTATACCTACGTAATGCAGCGGAAAAAAAAGAAAAACACGGACTGTCTTCGGGTAATTCCACTTTGCCCCACCAAGCCCGCCACCCTGGTGTGGCAAAGTGGACTGCCTAAAATTTTGCAGTGGAATATGCCCCACTATTCTGATTTGATGGGGCGGATAACACTAGCATAAATACGAGGTTAATTATTTTAAAAAAAATGCTTAGGTTAGGTTAGGTTAAAACTGTGACCTCCTACGCACGAGCCGAGCGAGCGAAGCGAGCGGTGCCGCGGCAGCGGCCGGCGAGTGCCAGAAACGACTAAATTATATAGAAAAAAAATATGGAAAAAAGAGATTATTTTTAACAGGCTATCGAGAACCGAATTAGTTAGACGAGGATAATTATTTAAAAAAAATGCTTAGGTTAGGTTAGTGTTATCCGCCCCATCAAATCAGAATAGTGGGGCATATTCCACTGCAAAATTTTAGGCAGTCCACTTTGCCACACCAGGGTGGCGGGCTTGGTGGGGCAAAGTGGAATTACTCCTGTCTTCGCCATATTACGATTCAGAATGTTATCCTTTTAGGATTATCCAAAGTGGCCTTTTTAGGCCCCCAAGACCGGTCTACAAATGGAAGGTTAAAAAAAACCGCAGATTCGTAGCCTTATCACTGAAGAGCCGAGAACGAATCCTGCCTGTCTAACCTCTGAGATTGGATTCACCTCTTTGAAACAAAAGCTTATTATCACCAGGCTAATGGCATACACTTTAACCTGATTTTTCAGCCAGTGCTACATTATGTTGTGTAATTGGTGATTGAAGAAAATCCAAGTTCGAACCTGAATCCAAAAGTAAATTAACGATTTATCTATCAATCTGAAGAGAACCTTCTATAAGTAGGAGGCGTAGCACTGGCTGCTCCACCACAACGCCATTTGTCATGGAACAAATGGAATGAACAGAAAAAAAAACTATCTATCTACCTGCCAGCCTGGTGTCCCTCCCGCCCCAGTATGCCGAAGCCAACGTGCGCCTCCTGTATCATGGAGATGTCGTTGGCTCCGTCGCCGATGGCCGCTGTAATCGGCCGTCCGGGACTGTTCTTTATTAGTTTTACTATCTGCCAAATTAAAATTACATACATACATAAACACACCTTTTTCATAGGGGTAGGTAGAAACAACAGAACGCCACCTGCCACGATCCTATTGCGATATGAAAATTATTGCTTGTGTACAATAACATGCAATCAACTTATCCTATCGCAGTCCACTGCTGGACATAGGCCTCTCTTAGGCTGCGCCACAACAGCCTGTCCTCTGACTGTCGCATCCAGCCTGTCCCAGCCACCTTCTTTTGGTCGTCCGTCCATCTAGCTGGGGGGTGTCCTACACTACGCTTGCCGATATGCGGTCTCCACTCCAGGACTCGTTAGCTCCACCAGCCATTGGTCCTTCGACAAACGTGGCCAGGCCACTGCCACTTCAGTTTGCTTACTCTGCATGCTACGTCGGAAAGTCCGGTTCTAACATTCGGTGGCGCATTTTACCAATTATAGTGTAATTCTCACAAATACATGTTTCGAGCGGAATGTTCCACTGTCAACTCAACTGCAATTTAAGGTATGATAATCATAGTAAGCAATCTAGGACGTGATTCAAGAAACTTCGGATATGTATGAGTAGCAATTTAAGCTCAACTTGAACGGATCCAAAATCAGCAAAATGGACTTATCATCCAATATCCGAGCAGTTCTGTTTCTCTGGTTCTAGTTACGGCTTTATTAGAAAACTGTTTTTTTGCCTATTTTGGGTCCCATTGCTGGGTTTTCTTCCAAACCTCCCTGTCTTGTGCGATCTTTGGCCATGTTGGCCCTGCAAACGTCATCAGATTGTCACATCATCATTAGAAAACTTATTTAATTTTATTCATTAAGGACAAAAACAGAAAATCGTTTTATCTTATTACCTTAGCTTTCTGTATAGGCGACAGTCGACAACACAAGACCGCATGACAGTTAATCGCTATATCGACAAACGCAGGTGCATATGCCGTGTCCAACACTTGGGACATACTGGTCCCATCGACCACTAATGTCAGGTCTCTATAACTCGGCTCGCTGATGATTCGTCTGCACTCAGTCAAGTGAGCTTGTAACGTTGGGTCATCTTCAACTCCTATTAGAAACATTCTTCTGTCGTTCTCTGAGATATGTGCGCAGGATTGGGCGACGTTTATCGCTGTTTCTACCTGGAAGTGAAAAAAGAATTAAAATCACTTATTTAGTAACAGGGTTTTTCTTAGTTTTTAATATTGTATGTAACTAGTAGTGCTACGACCGTACGCTAAATACCCGCTTTGATGTGGAGTTGCGGACACCAGCCCTACGGTTAGGTACCTAGGTACTATTATCAATGAGCGCAAGACGGAGCGGCGCGGGTGAGCATGTTTTTGTACGGACAAACAAGCTTATAACTTTGTGATTTTTCATGATAGTTTTGAAATTTTGTACATAGATTCTTTACATAAAAATACTAGACACCTGTTTCGGGTTTCGCATATACTAAAAATAATGTTGTATACTTTGTGGTCTACTTGCTGGATAATATCTCTAGCTTCTAACTCGTCAGGAAACTCACCCCTTGCCCCATACGTTCCTCAAAAGATTTCGAAATAAGTATTATCGTTATCGCACATTTTCATTTCATGCTCTAATTATTTGCCTGCTATTACGCTATAATATTCGTCACCTTATCTCCCGTCAACACCCAGGTCTTGATCCCGGCTCTCCGCAGCGAGGCGAGGGTATCGGCCACGTCGTCCTGCAGACAGTCCTCGACGCCGGTGGCGCCAACTAGCGTCAGTTGTCTCTCTAATACTCTGTACTGTTGCGTTACTTGTCGTAACGCGTCTGCGCTCTTGCCATCTAAGCGCTTGATCGCTGTAATGTTAAAGAAAATAAATTATTATTTTGGAAAACAACAGCTTTGACACGTTAAATGATATTTCGTATAATTTCTGTGTTGTTTAATACTAATTTTGTTACGTAACTAAAATAACATGTCGTCGAAAGCCGTCAAAAGAGGACGTCAAATCAATTTTTTTTTAGGCCGGTATTATACATAGGTTACTAGTGAATTCTCGCCGTGTCTTAGAGTCTATTGTGGCCCAGAGGGCTCCAGCACCCTAACTACGTAACACACTATCGATCTCAATTTGAAGGATATTGCTAATCCATTGCTTTATATGTTCGAAACATGTCCCTGCTCGACAACGCAAATAACGCAATGAATATTTTTTGAACTGTCAAAATGAAACCCATTGCTACTGATAATGTGTTACGCAATTATCCTATAGGTGTGTTTGGGTGCCGCTGTAAAGTATACACATACAAACATACTCACGACTTCTTCCAATGGAGATAAGCAAAAACTACAGAACTCCACCTGCTACGATCTTAACATACTTCTTTTGCTTCGTTTACGTTTGCCATACATCTGATAGTATATACACACATCAAAAGTGTCTAGGGATCAACATATATTTTTGCAATAACTTTTCTCCTGATTGATATTAATTAAAATTTTCTTTAAGGATTCATCAAATAAAGTGTTTCCGTTTGTCACAGTAACGATAAACCAAGTCACTTTTGCATTAATAAAGAAATTTGCCATTTTCCTAATAAAGGGATTTTTGACATTTGAACCACTAACACAAAAGTTCGAAAAAAAGACTGAAATAACAGTTTTCTTTAAAATTTTATTGGGTAACTTAAACAATTAATAATCCGTGTTTCTACCGCGAACACTAACAACACAAGAACATCGGTTTGGCATACTCAAAATGAGTTCATCCAAATCACGCTGTGGAATGGCCGCCCATGTTCGTTGCAACAACAAAAAAAGGTCTTCTTGCGACTGGATACCCTCCATATTCGGCAGAGCTCTTCTCTGTAGCATATCCCATGCATGCTCAATCGGGTTCAAGTCTGGCGACTGAGCAGGCCAGGGCAGGACATTGATGTTAGCTGCGGCGAGAGTCTGTCTTACAACTCTTGCGGTGTGCGGTCGTGCATTATCATGCATTAACTGAAATAAGGGACCGATTTGCACTTGTAGAGGAACGATGACGTCTGATACAATCGTCTCAGCATAAATTTGAGCGTTGAAGTTGCCTCTGATCCAAATCAACTCAGTTCTTCCGCCGATCCAAATACCCGCCCATACCATGATGGTTCCACCACTATAAGGATGGACTTCCTGGCAGGATTTTAATCGCTGTTGGCGTCCAGGGGTTCTCCAGTGTCGTATACGTCTTGTATCCGGTCTCATACCAAAACGAGACTCATCAGAAAAGCACACGAAACGCCATTGTTCTTCTGCCCAATTTCTGTGTTCAAGAGCCCATTGATATCGAATCCTACGATTGTGCATTGCTATAGGTGGTACCCGTAGCGGTCTTCGGGAATGAAGGTTCACTTCATGCAAGCGGTTTCTGACTGTTTGGTCGCTAATTAAGTTCCCTGAAGAGTGATGAAGCCTCACGGCTAACATCATGGCGGTTATTGTTGGAGCTCTTCGAGTTAAGATTTGAATGTATCGGTCTTGTCTCCGTGTGGTGCAGCGATACCGTCCTCCATGGCGCTCAGCCACGGTACCAGTGCTTCGGTAACGTGTCCAAAGTCGACTGATAACACTCTGACTTGTATTCAGAGCTAAAGCCACAGTACGTTGCCGGGAACCAGCTTCTATCATTCCCACGGCTCTGAGCATTTCTTCCCTGCTTAAATGACGTCGCCGCTCCATAATAACGTTGGTTTTAATCAGTGGTAGGGAAACAGTAGCACTAATAATGTCTTCAATGCGTTGTATGTTTTTATAGGGAAAATATTGACAGCTTATTTTCATCTTTTACTCGAATTTGATTCACAGTTCCTGATTCAAATTATGAAATGCACCAAAAAGGATCCATAAAAATTTATAAAATCATAAATTTATTACAAAGCCACATCTCAATCTCAAGAAATCCGCATAAAAATGCTTGATCCCTAGACACTTTTGATGTGTGTATTTTAGTCTATTATTCAGTTTATTTTATTTTATCCAACTAACTTCAAAAGAGCTTCGCAGCTAGCTAATTCACATAACAAGTGGTATTTTGACTTACCATCCGCAACTCCCAGCTGGCTAATTTACAAAATAAGTGGTATTTTGACTTACCATTCGCAACTCCCAGCTAGCTAATTTACAAAACAAGTGGTATTATGACTTACCATCCGCAACTCCCAGCTAGCTAATTTACAAAACAAGTGGTATTATGACTTACCATCCGCAACTCCCAGTTAGGTAATTTACAAAACAAGTGGTATTTTGACTTACCATCCGCAACTCCCAGCTGGCTAATTTACAAAACAAGTGGTATTTTGACTTACCATGCGCAACTCCCAGCTAGTTAATTTACAAAACAAGTGGTATTTTGACTTACCATCCGCAACTGCCAGTTAGCTAATTTACAAAACAAGTGGTATTCTGACTTACCATCCGCAACTCCCAGCTAGCTAATTTATAAAACAAGTGGTATTTTGACTTACCATCCGCAACTCCTAGCTAGCTAATTTACAAAACAAGTGGTATTTTGACTTTCCATCCGCAACTGCCAGTTAGCTAATTTACAAAACAAGTGGTATTCTGACTTACCATCCGCAACTCCCAGCTAACTAATTTACAAAACAAGCGGTATTTTGACTTACCATCCGCAACTCCCAGTTAGGTAATTTACAAAACAAGTGGTATTCTGACTTACCATCCGCAACTGCCAGTTAGCTAATTTACAAAACAAGTGGTATTTTGACTTACCATCCGCAACTCTTTCATACTCCTCTTCAGGCACTTCCCGGTAAGCAATGGCTAGGGTCCTCAGACCCTTGTTAGCGAACGCGTTGATATCTCGATCGGTCTCTTCTATCAGACTTGTATTTGTGCATAGCGGGAACACAGAACTTTCTGCTCCCTTGCAGAACAACCAGATCTGGGAACGCGATTAAAAAGAAGTCATTAAACTGTGATAGTTCCGAAAAACAATGTTATTATGGAAAATAAAATTAAATATGTGTTAGATGAAGGCATAATTAAGACTTGTATGCCTCCTAATAATCAAGTATTTTTTCAAATTGTATAAACATTATGTATAAGGTTTATTCAAATGTATGTTCGCAATTGATGTTATTTCAAGTTAAACAAATATCAACTTTGTTTCAATGGTAATTAAGTCGATTTCAGAGTGACTAGCACTATTGAAAAAGTTACAAAAATGTTTGAAGTTGTACCGTAAGCTGAACTCTATTGTGTAGGAATTAAAGTTATATTTCCATTAATTCATATTTGTTTACGTTTTTGGCAATTAAATCGCGAACGCAGATTAGGTTAAATTATTTGTATTTTATGGTAACGCGAATGCTACGATAAGTTTTACGGTGATGGTACATGTTTCAATCATGTCAATGAAAACTGAAACTTTTCGTAATAAATACATATATTGTCATCCAGAACCTATGTCGGCCATAGCGGCCAATCTCAAATGTGCGCGATATATATTCGGTATATATTCGTTGCGGGATATATTAAAGCGCACACAAGTGTGTGCACTCTCTCTTTCCCTTATTTTCGAAGTCCGATAGGACGGCAATCACACTTTGCCCGACTCAGGAATCGAACCCAGGACCCCACACTCAGCAGTCGCGTTTGCTACCACGAGAACATCATCATCTGCCTAGCCTTTTCCCAACTATGTTATGGTCAGCTTCCAGTCTAACCGGATGCAGCTGAATACCAGTATTTTACATGGAGCGACTGCGTATCTGACCCCCCGATACCCCTTGATAAGACTGGTTGTCAGACTTTCGGGCTTCTGTCTACCCGTAACGACTGTCAAAGATCTACGAATGACAGCCGCAACCAACGGCATAACGTGCTTTCCGAGGCACGGAGGGGTCACGGTATGTAAAGATGGTCACCCATCCACAAACCAACCGCGGCAAGCGGCCACAGAACAACGGGGCAGTTAATAATAAAAAAGTGTTAACCCTATAAATTACAAAAACAACAGCCTACCTTCCCATCCTTATCCCTTAGAATAACAGACATCCTCTTCCTCTCCGAAGTAAACTCAATAACCTGCAGTCGCTCATACATCTCCGTATGTTCGCCCACTTTCACCACCACATCGTTGCCTTCTTCACCCAGGAATGTCACTCCGTACCTCTCGGCGACTTCTACGAGAGCCTTCTCATCAGGACTACTGGCTTGGTATTCCATTTTATTACTGTTCTCATTTATTATACTGTTCCAAGTAACATTATCTATTACCCCATTAGTGCCATTAGCCGCAGTACTTGTCTTGGCTTTTTTTCTCTTAAAGAAGTTCATAAGCTGCAAGTTACTGGTGTCTGAGAGACGGGCGCTCAGCTTCTTCATGTCTTCGCTTGACACTTGCACTGAGTGGCAAAGGGCGAGGATTTTGAAGAAGAATTTGATGTCTGTCTGGAATAGAAAGGGAGTGTTATTTACATAGATAATCTCAAGGCTTTTCTCATGGGGGTAAGCAGAAACTACAGAACGGCATGCTACGATATATTCAGGTTTTAAGGCGCAAACCGTTACCACAGTATAAATATGGAAAGTATGACAACTAGGCCTATTTGTTGAAATAATTACCTACGCTCTATTGGAGCGTTACTTGGGGTTGAGTCGTGACTCTTAATGTTTGTAATATTGAAGAGTGTTTACTGAAACGAAGTTCTTTAACGAGGCATGCGGTAGGAGTTCACTGATAGAAATCGTGCCGCGAAAAAGCGTTCATACATGTTATGCCCCCTCCGACTTTCTTCTATGGTCAAAACGTAAATCCAAAACAAAATTTTTAAAAAAATTCGTCTTGGGTATCGTTTTCATGGTTTTCGAGGGTGCTAAAGTCTATATTGAAGTCCCCTCATCGTAGAAAATTGGTCCTCGGTTATTTAAAAACAAAAAATCTGCTGTTTCACACAAAAGTGCAATACTTACACGGTCAAAATGTACCTTTAGAAAAGATTTTTAACCGTCCAGAAATATCAATTTGTTAGGTCATCAACTGAATTCAACAGGTAATAGTTTGCGCGTCGATGATGATTATGTTGTGATGTTACACCCTATATACGAGTACTTCCCTCTGCTTTTCATTCGTGTTACAGCCCGACTCGAACTTTATGGCGACTCTGAAGTGCGCTACTCGCTGCGCAGTACCTCACCCCTCACCCCCCCTGACAGGTGATTTTTTTACTGCCTCTCGTTGTTGTCGCCTCATGTTCCCAGCCGCCATAAAATTTGCTGTTTATGACAGTGGATTGACTAAGTCTTACAAGTCTTTGAGTGCAACCGATCAATGCCGAAATTAAAGACACAATACACTACTCATAGGGTAATTTATATATCAATTAGCAGTATATTTACGAATATCTGCTGACGTCACGATTTACCTATGTCAATTTAATTCTAAATAATCTGAATTCCGTCATAACGAATTAGTGGGCAAACCCAAGTTAATTAAATTTTCATAATTTTATAGAAACAAAAATATTGCTTGCTATATACATAAGATATTGCGTATTTTTAGGCGTGCTGTACGCTTGGTCGACACATTTAATTCCGCAGCTAGTATTTGTTGAACACTAAAGCCGACCCGAATAATGACACTTACGATTTTGCCGTCCGTCTGTGCCGTCTAATGCCAACCGAACAAGTGAGATGCAGCACGATAAAGTTAATAGTGCCAACAGTGGTAGTATTTCAATATGGTTTAAAGTCATCATTATTTCATCTTGCGCAATGTGGTTTAACTCTGTAAACCACATTGCGCATGATGAAATAATCACGACGCATGATTAATCAATCCATTAGCGTGAAAATAGATTATTTGCAAAGATAAGATGTACCTATAGGCCGACTGCTTAACTGAGACGTTGCCTGAGGGAGCTGCGCAATGCGGAAGGGGTTATAGGTGTAACAAGTTGACAAATCACTGAGCTCTCGCATCACGTCACCACACCCCTCCCGCACCGCGCTACTACCTCAGGCAACGCCTCAGTTAAGCAGTCGGCTTATAGTTCATATATTTCATAGAGATAAAAACCTTTTCTCCGGGTTATTCCGTACTTTTTCAAGTACGTGCAGCGCAGCACTGAAATTCGTACTTATTGGTAAAGGGGTTTATTTATAATCGTTGATTAAAGTTAAGTGACGTTTTAACGTCAAAAATGTATGGTTAGACAGTCTCTAATCACTACTTAACTTTAAGCAACGCTTCTGAATAAAGGGAAAAGAGATCAGTGTGGAAAATCGTATTTATCTATCTAATCGACTACAATAGCCAATCAATCATGAAACGCCCTTATCATGGCCGGCCATCAAACATAGTTAGTCTTTCTACCGAAAGTCCTAATTATTCTGAAATTTTGTAATATAAATTGATCAGAAAGCTATCTATTATAGTCTTGGCACCTGTCGTACCAACCCGCACTTGGCTCGCGTGGTGGATCCACTCCCTCTCACAGAGAGGACGGAGGGCCTGTGTCCCAGCAGTGGCCCCTGTGGCCCACAGCCGACAAGGAAGCGACTAGTTATGAACTATTTTCAATAGATGACCTTTGTCCTTACATAGTATAAAACAAAGTCGCCGAAATGTATGTACGCGCATAACTTCCGAATGACTGCACTAAATTGGATCATTTTTTTTTGTTCTGTTTTTTGTTGTTTTGTTAAATTCAAAAAAAAAATTGCATCCGTGGGAAGCTGGGGCGGGCCGCTAGTCACACCGTTACATTTTGATCGTTTTGATCCTTAAATTTTAGTACGGGACCAACCATCAAAACGTGAAAAAAAATCTGTTGATCCATACATTATGTCGAGTTATGCTAACATAAATGTATGGATCAACAGTTTTTTTTTTTACGGTTTCAGTGTTGGTCCCATAGTAAAAGTTGTTCATAATAATGAGTACAGTTACCCCTTTTTAAGCAATAAAACGCTCAAAATGTAAGGGTGTACATTATATTACTAGCTAGTTTATCGCTGACTGCGGGAACTCGCTCTATGGTATGTTTCTTGAGCGAGAAAATAGTCGATAGTTAGTCGCTTCCTTGTCGGCGCGGTTGGACAGATGCCTCAGGGCTAAGCTATATACCACAGATATTACAAAAAAAAAAACTGACCTGAAACACATCCACGGGCTCATCAAACCTCTCCACGTCATAGAGCTTGGATTCCTTCTCCTCATACATTTGTCCCTTGATGGTGCATGATTTGAACACCATGAGGTTCTTGGTGAGAGTGCCGGTTTTATCCGAGAACAGCACTTCCACTTGTCCTAACTCTTCGTTCAAGTCTGATGTATTCGCTGCTGCGGGTCTGCCCGTCTCTTCACAACGGAGGTCTTCGTCCCAGGCTATGAATAAGGATCCTGGGGAAAAGTGTGTTATGAATGAGGCTAAAATCAAAATCAATACAGATTTTGTTTTTGGTGAGAGTTGTAAGAAACTGCGACTATTGTGCGTTTGCTGTTCATTAGGGCGAAATTCAAAAACCGCTCTTTGACTATATAAGAAAAGTTAGCGTTTCATACCAACGTGAACATTGTTCGTATTCATACGAACCGCTTGTTAACATTCGCTTATACGAATATGAAAATTATTTGCATCAAGTTAAGATTCGTATTAGAACGAAACGCTGATTTATCAAAGTAAATTCAAAGTGAGATCTGTGAACCTTCGCCTTAGTGTATCTAAGTATATTTGAGTTATTACACTAACTTACGCTCAATTACAACATAGCATGCGTAGGTAAAGCAAATATTTTTATTTATGATTGCATACCAAACTTTATTAACTACTCAAATCTCATAAAACAAAGTACACTTACCAATAAACTTATACAGCTCTATAGTGACGTACAGCGACATAGGAATGATATAATAATAGAGTAACAGAAACGAAAACAGATCTTGAAGAACATTGCCTAATGAAATCGGGTATGGGACTCCAGGACCGAGGTATAGATCCCTCTCTGTATTATGTAACTCGATCAATAGCTTTGCGGCCAAGGAGACTAATATTTCGACGACTAGGAGACCTATGAAGTAGAGGAGGGACTGGTTGATCGCCAGTTCGCTCGACGAGAACTTGTTCCCTGAGTATTTTGAGTTGAGAGCCAGTTTTGTTTCTTCACCTGTAACAAAAGGTGTTTTTTGATTTTATTTATTTTTCCGTTCCGTTCCCATGATGCAATCTATCTCTCTGCCAAATTTCATCGAAAACCGTTCAGTGGTTTAGGCGTGAAAAGATAACATACAGAAAGACAGAGTTACTTTCGAATTTATAATATTAGTATGGATACAGATATTATTTCAGCTGCATTCTTTTAGACTGGAAACTAACCTCAGAATAGATAGGCAAATGATGATCAAGTAATTTAGAAAAAAAAAGTGGTCATCATCAAATGCCTATGCTATGCTTGTTCCCAAATATGTTGGGGTTGGCTTCCAGTCTAACCGGATGCAGCTGAATACCAGTAATTTACACGGAGCGATTGCCTATCAGACCTCCACAACCCAGTAAATGGGTAACACCCTTTGGCAAGACTGGTTGTCTTGTCAGACTTTCAGGCTTCTGACGACCCGTAACGACTGTGAAATATCTACTAATAACAGCTGGGACCAACGGCTCAACGCGTTGTCCAAGCCACGGACTGACATCGACAAGTGTTTTTTCACATGGATTTTAAGTCTTTTACTTTTCATATGTTTATACAAGGAGGTCCAAATAGAGACATCATAAAAAAATGGATTTTTATCGCCTGGGCTGAGGAATAAATTTTTTGTGATCCCCATAAAATTTAGAAGAATTAAAAAAAAAAATATTACTCGAAAACTACCAAGAATCGCGGAACATACATGGCATGAGGAATATTTTTTTTTATATGACGTTACTAGTTGGACCATCCTGTATAATGAATTCACAAATGGTGAAAACTTTCTCTATAAATATTCATCTTCCTTCTGCAACATTCAACAAATTTGTTGTTTAAACTTACCCGTATAGATAGCGCATCCTATAGCCCACTCTGTGTTCTTGACCCGGGATCCCCTGAGCATCAGGTTATCAGTGGTGAGCACCAGGCTGTCCTGGTAGGGGATCTCCAACCTTCCGTAGAACGTGTAGAGATCTGCCACAGGGTTGGGCACCTCTATCCGCATACCTTGCGGGAGAATATCTAAGGAAAAATGTGTGTATAGCTAAACGGTTTTTTTTTCCTATGCAAAGGCGAGTTCTTTCGGTCTTACTAAGAGCTGTCATCAATTCTTTTATCAACGCACATAGAATCAGATAGTTTGATTGTAGTTGTAGGTATAGTTGTTTCGAAATTTATTTTAAATGCCATTTTTGTTTCAGAATAATTATCGTCCATAAGTTACAGCAACATTCTAAGCTTTGTGATAGCTGGAGTCTATACTGGGCTAAGCACAGTCGGCGTAGAAAAACCTTGACCATGGTTAGTACCTTGTCATATCATACAATGCAAATGGCGACGTCAAAAACGACGCGTCACAGCGACGCGCGATGTTGTGACGCGTCACAAGTGATAAACAGATATATTGACAAGACGTCACGAATTTAATGTGATCTGTAAAGTCATACATTTCTAATGTCCTCCGTTGTTTTGAATATTTAGATAAGGTGTTAATGGGCAGATTAATGTATCTTTGTGAAAAATATGTGCTTAGAGATTTGTGAGACAGATCGTTGTTATTTACCCTTATCTAATATAAGTGAGCGAGTAAGGATGACAATGCAAAGTGAGTTTGCGATGATCGCACAAATAAAAGCACGTATGAGATTCCAAATACCTTTATTACCACAATCACAAGGTGACGAAATGTACAACACACGCGTATAATAAAATTACTTATCTAAATTATATTTTAGTATTTATAAAATATTTTACAGCATAATAGGTTTATTATGGCTTCTGCGTGAACAGAAGTTTAAAAAGTACAGACGCCAGCACATCAAGCTACCGGAAACTGTCAAATTTTCCTAATCAACCTTGAACCTTATGCTTTGGCGATAAAGTTGAAAATCTATTAAAGAAATTTGACAGATTGTAGTAGCTTTATGTGCTGGCGTCTGTACCTTGTCATTAATACAAGTCCAGTTACTAAATCTGGTATCAAAACAGTTGTAATTTAAAAAAAATCAACCTGCCATGAAGTATGAAATTATTTTTTAAAGGGAGATTTTACAAATATTTAAGCAATTCTTCAAGTTTTAATAAAGATAATTAAATGTTATTAACACAACACATCACAAACACATAACAGATGACAATACATAAGCTGTATGAACAATGATAAATCAATCACAGTTACATAAATTTTATACCTGGTGTAAAGCCAACTAATGGCGGGGGTACCCTCAAAGTCTTCAAATTCGTCTCTCCATCGAGGTTGGCAGTAGTTACGAAGCATTTCCCCTTCTCTCCTGCCGAGCACAGCAGTACCAAGTCTGCTGGAACCTCCTTCCCTCGCCGCACACGGACGAGGGTGCCTGGCGCGATCGTAGAGTTGCGGACCTCGTTGATGACGCCTTTGTGGACTATCTCCACTGTCGAATGATAAAGTGCAAGTTAGAATGTTATTGAAACACAGGTAAACCAGAAAAAGTATGCGCCTCGGGAAACTTCGTGTTTCCGAATTAGTACAAACGTCGCGTCACAGAGTTACCCCCTACAGAGGCAAAACTTCTAAGTTTCGTAGTGCCGCGCTTTGGGTGCACCTATCATAGCACGTTTGTATGAAGTTTTCTCTCTGTCGGGTTACCTACTCCGGTCGCAAATCGTCGTTTGTCACTCAAAAGTTATAAAACGTTTTTTGGAATTGCATAGAGTTGTTAATCTGTAATTTTGTAATCATGATAATAGGCAAGTACTTCCATAGTAACAGCTCTATTATTAAAAGTCATCATCGCGAGTTCGTATTTCCGAAGAGAGACGATGATCCCCGAAGCCCATACTTTTCTTGGGAAATCTGTAGTTAAAGACAATAAAGGGGTTTGAAGATTTGTATACAGGGTGGAATTTTCGAAGCGTACCTGGAGGGAAAGTACTCTAAATACTGAAGACAGAAAATTTTACTCAAAGGAAGCATTTATTTATTTGTAAAAAGAAACAAAACTGCATTTAAAGATTTTTGATAATACGCTTGCCACACCCGGGAATCGAACCGACAAAAATCCGAAAAAATAGCATCCTGTACTTTTATGGCACCAATCGATAGGGCCAATCATAAGGGTCAAATCATCAGTATTTAGAGTACTTTCCCTCCAGGTACCTACGCTTCGAAAATTCCACCCTGTATAGAGCCAGATTTTATAAAATGGCGGCCACGCATGAGACCTATATAAATCGATAGCTGACATGAATGCAAACAGTGTCACGGCCAAAGCCCAGAGTCAGTGTTAAAGTCCTTTGTTTTATGTTGATATGATAGACAGTTAAAAGGAAATGGGTTTTTTGCAGAGTCATAGCTATTGATTGATGATTGTTCATCCTCCCGCCCTTCTTAAAGTCTTTTTCTTACAATATATCTTTCGTTATTTCAGTTTTCTTTAAAAAAATAAGGGTGTTCTTAAAATACTGTAAAAAAAATCTGTCTCGACGAATCGAGATTAGATAATTTTTTTAATAAAAGCGATAAGTATTATCATCTCTATCTGCACACACATGATACACACATCAAAAGTGTCTAGGGATCAAGCATTTTTATGCGGATTTCTTGAGATTGAGATGTGGCTTTGTAATAAATTTATGATTTTATAAATTTATATGGATCCTTTTTGGTGCATTTCATAATTTGAATCAGGAACTGTGAATCAAATTCGAGTAAAAGATGAAAATCAGCTGTCAATATTTTCCCTATAAAAACATACAACGCATTGAAGACATTATTAGTGCTACTGTTTCCCTACTACTGATTAAAACCAACGTTATTATGGAGCGGCGACGTCATTTAAGCAGGGAAGAAATGCTCAGAGCCGTGGGAATGATAGAAGCTGGTTCCCGGCAACGTACTGTGGCTTTAGCTCTGAATACAAGTCAGAGTGTTATCAGTCGACTTTGAACACGTTACCGAAGCACTGGTACCGTGGCTGAGCGCCATGGAGGACGGTATCGCTGCACCACACGGAGACAAGACCGATACATTCAAATCTTAACTCGAAGAGCTCCAACAATAACCGCCATGATGTTAGCCGTGAGGCTTCATCACTCTTCAGGGAACTTAATTAGCGACCAAACAGTCAGAAACCGCTTGCATGAAGTGAACCTTCATTCCCGAAGACCGCTACGGGTACCACCTATAGCAATGCACAATCGTAGGATTCGATATCAATGGGCTCTTGAACACAGAAATTGGGCAGAAGAACAATGGCGTTTCGTGTGCTTTTCTGATGAGTCTCGTTTTGGTATGAGACCGGATACAAGACGTATACGACACTGGAGAACCCCTGGACGCCAACAGCGATTAAAATCCTGCCAGGAAGTCCATCCTTATAGTGGTGGAACCATCATGGTATGGGCGGGTATTTGGATCGGCGGAAGAACTGAGTTGATTTGGATCAGAGGCAACCTCAACGCTCAAATTTATGCTGAGACGATTGTATCAGACGTCATCGTTCCTCTACAAGTGCAAATCGGTCCCTTATTTCAGTTAATGCATGATAATGCACGACCGCACACCGCAAGAGTTGTAAGACAGACTCTCGCCGCAGCTAACATCAATGTCCTGCCCTGGCCTGCTCAGTCGCCAGACTTGAACCCGATTGAGCATGCATGGGATATGCTACAGAGAAGAGCTCTGCCGAATATGGAGGGTATCCAGTCGCAAGAAGACCTTTTTTTGTTGTTGCAACGAACATGGGCGGCCATTCCACAGCGTGATTTGGATGAACTCATTTTGAGTATGCCAAACCGATGTTCTTGTGTTGTTAGTGTTCGCGGTAGAAACACGGATTATTAATTGTTTAAGTTACCCAATAAAATTTTAAAGAAAACTGTTATTTCAGTCTTTTTTTCGAACTTTTGTGTTAGTGGTTCAAATGTCAAAAATCCCTTTATTAGGAAAATGGCAAATTTCTTTATTAATGCAAAGGTGACTTGGTTTATCGTTACTGTGACAAACGAAAACACTTTATTTGATGAATCCTTAAAGAAAATTTTAATTAATATCAATCAGGAGAAAAGTTATTGCAAAAATATATGTTGATCCCTAGACACTTTTGATGTGTGTATTATGGTTTACTATATCTACGGTTCAACCAGTAGAGGTTATTATCACAAGTTCTATATAAAGAATCTTATTTTAAGATAAAGAAATGTTCAGTGTGATGCACCAGAGCAAGGTCGCCCGGTATCAGTAGATATCGATGAACGTAAACAGAAATCAATTCCTTTATTGAATTTATCTTGAGGCTAGACATTAGTTTTAATAACTGTTTCTAAACGGTAAAACATTGGTTCATCGTTTTTGAGAAAATCGCGGACATACAAACATGCATACATACGGGTCGAATACAGAACCTCCTTTTTTGAAGTAGGTTAAAAAAATACCAGCCTATAATTGTCCCCGTGCAGGGCAATGGCCTTTTCTTATACAGAGAAGGCAGGAGCATTGGTCACCACGTTTGCTCAAGACGGGTTGGTGATTTCGAACATATATCTACGAACTAAAGTGCTAGGCCAGACTGGCAGCGCGGGGCGGGGAGCGGCGCGGGTGCGGGAACGCGCGCGGTCTGCCTGTCCGCAGTGGAGCGCGGCTGCGTTTTGCGTGTTGTCGTGTCCAGTGTTTGTCAAAATATAATATGGATGAAGAAGACTTATTTTTACTAGAAAAAAAGCTCGAACTTGTTTAAGAACTCCGGCGCGGGCCGCCCACTGCGGCCACTTGTATGAACGAGCTATGGCGTGAGTTGCCCGCGCGCTCCCCGTGCCGCGCCGCGCCCGCGCTGCCAGTCTGACCAAGCACTTAGTCCAGGTTTCCTCGCGATGTTTTTTCTTCACCGATGTCAGCGAGGTCTAAGATAACTATGGACTAATGGCACCTACAGTCCGTTCAGTTATTTTACCTCTGACAGCAGCAACCTTATCGTAACGAGAATAAAGATCACAGTGATTTTGACAGACTTGTCAGTGGCAGCCACCCAACAGCAACCTTATTAGAATGTGAATAAAGATCACAATGATTTTGACAGACTTGTCAGTGGCAGCAACCCAACAGCAACCTTATTAGAATGTGAATAAAGATCACAATGATTTTGACTGACTTGTCAGTGGCAGCAACCCAACAGCAACCTTATTAGAATGTGAATAAAGATCACTGTGATTTGGACAGTGATGCAAAATCAGTGGTAAAATAACTGTGAAAGGACTGTAACTGTAAATAATGTATTTACTTAGGTACAGTCAACAAAAGAGATAAGTAGTATGCAGGATCGTCGGATATAGTTGAAGTTTAGTAAGAAACCGATGGATGTTCTCGAATAAAATTTAATTTTAATTAATAGAAAACAAACAGCTCATTTATCAAATTAAATTTCAGTCTACAACATCCATCGGTTTCGTACTAAACTTCAACTATAGGTATCCGACGATCCTGCATACTTATCTCTTTTGTTGACTGTACATGTGTCAAAAAAAAAACTTTGGTCAGTTGGACAAGCTAGTAATAACAGACAATGTTTCTAAATTCACAATCAACAACAAGGAAATTGTAAAACTATCACTTTGTAATAAAAACAAACGGTTTCCTGAAAAGATTATAAATTAATGTGTTATTGATAAAACGGACTAATTGAGAAGTACTTGTATACTACGCAGACAGACCGCATTAGCTATGAATACGCGGTTAAATGTCTCATTCATTACTCATACTCATTAGGTATTGATCGGTACAATTATCTTCAAAGTCATTAGTTAGACTGCGTCTTTGTCCGCTAATTTGTCTAGACCCGCTCCCTAGTACTTGAGACTTATTAAACACTAGCTTCTGCCCGCGACTTCGTCCGCATGAAATTTCTTATACCCCCACCCCGTCGCAACATTTCGTATTCGCTTAGCGTTCATTCTGACTTTTGACTCTTCAGCTTTATTATTATTATATAGATATATAGATAAGCCTTGCGCCCGATGGCATTTCCCATCTTTACATTTTCTCTTTTATGTCCTGTGTGAAAGACAATATGGCTAGAAAGGAACTAGGGAACTTTATTGAAATACTAAAGCCGGGTACTCATTAGCGAGCTGTATCAGTAACTTGCGTGATATTCTAGTGTGTACGCGTCTACAGTTTAGGCATATGACGTCGCCCGAACGCTTTCACTGCGCGTACTCATTTTGAGAGCTGTAACTGTAACCAAACAGATACTGTACGAGGTTCTAGTGTGTACGAGAAGGCCACATCACTTTAACCGCCGTAATGACAAGTCAGATCTGTCCGCAGTTTTGGTTTGTAACTCTACGATGTCGGACGAAGTGTCTCTCACTTGGGCAGCATACATATTTATAGATGCTTTACTCGATGATCATAAACGGCCTCGAAGATGGTGGATTCATAAAATGTATCGGGAAATGATGATGTGCATGTGTGTTCATGGTTTTAAACCGTTTCAATTGAAGAAATATAACAACAGCTTTTCTTCCCCGGAAATATTTTTGAAAATACACCCCCTAATGGGGTTACCCATTAGGGGGTGTATTTTCAAAAATATTTCCTTTTAGTGCTCACCTTCGTTATCATCAACTGCCTAGCCCTTTCCCAACTATGTTGGGGTCGGCTTCCAGTCTAACCGGATGCAGCTAAATATCAGTATTTTACATGGAGCGACCTGACCTCCACAACCCAGTTACTTACCAGGTAATACGATACCCCTTGGTAAGACTGGTTTTCAGACTTTCGGGCTTCTGACTAACCGTAACGACTGTCAAAGATCCGCGAATGACAGCCAGGGCCAACGGCCTAACGTGCTTTCTGAGGCACGGAGGGGTCTCGGTATGTAAAGATGGTCACCCATCCACAGACCAACCGCGGCAAGCGTAGCTTAACCTGATCGATCCACCTGTGCTGTTATTATTTAGCCCCCGGCCCCTCACCTTCATTGTATTATAAGCTTTATAATTGTGATTAAGTAGATGCATTATAAGCTTTATAATTGTTATTAAGTAGATGCCTAAAGGATTAAAGAAAAAGTAGGTATTTATTGTCCTGGCAATACCGAACGCAACAAAAAAAAAAACCAATTTAGTGCAGTCGTTCGGAAGTTATGCGCGTAAGTACATACATTTCGGAGGTACATTTTTATTTCTATATATGTGAGTCATTTATAGGAAAATTACAATTACATGTCATGAAAACCTGTCAATTAGTTATCAAGTAGTTTCCTATGCATTTATATATTTTTTCAAGTTTTAAATACTCGGAAGAGAAATCAATGGTCATAGATAACAAAGTCCGGACACAGATAACCTGCTTAAATATTGCTTTTCAAGTCAGATAAGATAACTCCTCGGCTAAACTATGCTGAACTTTATTAAAATATCTATAGCTAGATTACAGCAGTAATCGTAGCAGGTGGCGTTCTGTGATTTCTGCCTACCCCCCATGGTAAGAGGGCGTGAGTTTATGTAAAGTTATTAAAACTTATGTTTCCAATTGATGTTATTTGAATTTAAACAAATATCAACTTTATTTTAATGGTAATTAAGTTGATTTCAGAATGACTGGCAGTCTGGCACTATTGAAAAAGTTATAAAAATGTTTGAAGTGGTAGCGTAAACTGAACTTTATTGTGTAAGAATTAAAGTTATTTTTCCAGAAACTCATATTTGTTTACATTTTTGGCAAATAAATCGCGAATGCAGATTATATGTTGTATTTATGAAACTGGTCCTTTGATAAACGTTTGCTTTTCAGACCTCCAGGTTTAGGGGAAAAAGATATTGTATGTAGTATTGTAGAGCAGTGGTGGCCCAGTGGTACCGACCCCGACTTACGAGTTGTAGGTCGTGGGCTCGAACCCAGCCAGGCGCTTTACTTTGTGTAATTTATTTCATCACCACTGCTCTCAAAAAACGGTGAAGGAAAACATCGCGAGGAAACTGGCATGTCCTAGAACAAAAAAATTCGAAGACATGCGACATCTACCAACCCGCGCTGGGCCCGCGTGGTGGATTATGGCCCACTCCCTCTCACAGAGGAGACCTGTGTCCCAGCAGTGGGGAACGATTATAGGCTGATTATGGTTTTTGTAGTTACTAGAATAAATTAACGCTGAGTTGGCTTTGTTTCATAGAATACATCATCATCTTTCTACTACTTCATCATCTTTTATTTCAGAGATTTGATAGACGATTCCCTATTAACATTCAGTTATTTCATAATCTAGCATTGAAGCGAAGTGACTCAGAACTGACTAAGCCGTTACTAACAATGCCCTACCTATTTACTTTGCGGAAATCCCTAACGAATAGAGTACCAACTGCTTGAATAGTCGAATCATGAAAAGATAACTGTTGGACATTCAAGGTTTTTAGATTGCCGTTCTATATTTTACTACACTATCTGTGTCTATTTTTAATGTTAAGCTTAGCAGGAAACAAAAAATGGCTGGCATTTCATTATAAGCTTAAATAGCTTGACCATTTTTACACATACATACATAAACTAACGCCTTTTTCCCTACGCAGAAACTACAAAACGCCACCTGCTACGATCCCTACATACAGCCCGATTCAAACTTTAAGGCGGCTCTGAAGTGCGCTACTCACTGCGCAGTACCTCACCCCTCGACCCCGCTGACAGGCGAATTTGTTACTTCGCAGTACCTCACCCCTCGCTCCCACTGACAGGTGAATTTGTTACTTCGCAGTACCTCACCCCTCGCCCCCGCTGACAGGTGAATTTGTTACTTCGCAGCGACTCGCCTCATGTTCCGAGCCGCCATAAAGTTTGAATCGGACTGTACTCCTTTTCCATTTTTCTAGCTACAAATCAATTGCGTTAGCGATAAACATGATAATAAAACTAAACAAGGCTATTGCCATTAATCGGACAACAATCTGGAAACAGGGTTGCTACTATGAGTGTCCTAATGAAAAAGCGCGAACTGCCCAACTCGGGGATCGAATCGAAAGACCAACGAGTCCTAATTTATTATTTGCTTATCAAGCAATCGTTGGTAAATTATTCAGGACCAGTCCAAGCACATTAAGACAAACTATAAATAAAGGAATACTCTGGTAAAGACCAAAATACTACAAAATGCTACAGCTACATCATTTTGAAGGATATTGCTAATCCATTGCTTTACATGTTCAAAAAATTAGTCTGCTCAACAACGTAAATAACGCAATGAATGTTGTTGAACTGTCAAAATGAAACCCATTACTCTGATAGTGTGTTGCCCAATTACCACCCCGCAGGTTCGCACCGGAGCGATTTTCCACAATGGTGTTTAGTTACGTAATCTCTGGTTATCTCACCTATCTTGTTGTTGACCTTGTTGTCAGCTTTGTGCCGGAGCCAGTCTTCATAGCCTTGCTTTATGGCAGTCACCATCACCACGAAGCTGAGCGGCAGTATGCTGGTGAACGGCGATACTGGACTGTCTGTGAAGAAAGAAATTTATATAAAAATAAGGAAAGGAAATGAAAAAATAATAGACACAACCTTGTAGCCAGGGTTATCCATCAACAACTTGCTCTGAAACTGAAATACAGCCTTGTGGTATCGGAAGTGGCGTTCTACCTGGTATGTGCCCGACCCAGTTCTCGAAAATGGAAATATCACATTGTACTGGGATCCATCATCACTGACAGGACTATTGTTGCCAATAAGCCTGATATAGTGGTGGTGGATCGAATAGAGTGGCGCGCAACGATTGTTGACATCACGGTCCCGCATGACGCGGACGGGAACCTCGTGAAAGCCGAGAAAGATAAACAAATCAAATCAAATCTTGACTTGGCTCGCGAGGTTGTTGACATGTGGGATGTGGACTTAGCGATCATTGTGCCGATAGTCGTGACAGCCATTGGCTTAACAGCCAAGAGCCTCGACCAACACCTGAGGAGGCTCTCGCTGGGCAGCTGGATCAAGGGCTTGATTCAGAAAGCGATACTTCTGGACACGGATTACACGGACATGCAATGTAATAAAAAGAGACAGAAAGATTGTGACGTAGCAGTTTGCTATCTCTCTCACTTGTGGTCTATACTCTGTACTTATCAAGATGGACAACTAGGTTGCTCCGTAAGAAATTATAGCCTACAACTTCATCTCAAACCTACCAAATACACACAAAAAATTTCATAAAAATCGGTCAATCCGTTTCGGAGGAGTTCGATAACAATCACTGTGACACGAGATTTGTATATATTTGATTTAAAATTTTAATTATAAAGGAGACAATAATTTTACAAAATAACTTTCATTTCGGACTTACATGCACTTGATTAGTCCGTTTGGTTAGTATGGTTGGTGGTATTTGGTAACTATAATATAGAATCTTTTGTCGATGAGAGCGTTGGCTAGTAGCTGAAACAGTGTAGCAGTTGATATCTACTAAATATAACACATTCTAAGTACCTACCTATATCCCTATTAGTTAACCCCGTGTACCAAACTTAAAATTACGCTTGGGTTTAGAGTAGGGTAGGTACAGTCAACAGCAAAAGTAGATGATCAAAATCAGATATTCAATACTAATGAACGGAGTTCGCGTCAGAACTGTGTGGCGTCGAAGTGATTCAAAAGTATGTGATTGTAAATTATACCAAACATTTACTACTAGTACAGCTGCCATATATTCGTGATCAGTTTTGACTCCCATTGAATTTCTAATTTTGATCATCTACTTTTGCTGTTGACTGTACTTAAAAGTTATTTAACGTCAATATTGCAAAGGGTAAGGCTGATCAAACTCGCGGCCTCTCGTTGGATAATAGAACCTACGCGCTTTAACAGATGGGTCATTGCCGTTTAACAGATGGGTCATTGCCGTTTCAATTAAAACAAGATTGTGATTGCCGAGGTTGCGAGCGGAATAGATCAAACTCTTTACCAAATCATAGATGAAGGAGCTGAGCTGAACTTATCAATTCGTTCAAAAGCGATAGTAAACAAATTCGACCTTAACGTAATATTATGTCATTCAGTTAAATAAATTAAAAGAGTAATGATATAGGTATGTCCTCGAACGAGTTATTACAGTCATCCGTCCCTTGGTTTATTATGGTAGTCTAAAATGAAAATTACAGGCTACTTCAACCTGTAATTTTCACTTTAGTCTACAATCAGAACATACAATTAAATGACATTACATACTGTAAGCATACTATAGTTCACGCGGACTATAGCTTCTACCCGCGACTTCGCCCGCGCGGAATTTCTTGCTCCACCGACCCGCATCGCATGACCCGTCGCGCTATTACTTCGTTTTGACTTAGAGTTCTTTCTGATTTCGTTTTACTTGGTCCTTAAGGGTCGTAGCGGAATGTTAAATAGCCTATAACCTTCCTCAAAAAGTTGGATATCAAATGCATCACGCGTTCAAACCACCAAAAAGTTGGCTATGAAATGCATCACGCGTTCAAACCACCAAAAAGTTGGCTATGAAATGCATCACGCGTTCAAACCACCAAAAAGTTGGCTATCAAATGCATCACGCGTTCAAACCACCAAAAAGTTGGCTATGAAATGCATCACGCGTTCAAACCACCAAAAAGTTGGCTATCAAATGCATCACGCGTTCAAACCACCAAAAAGTTGGCTATGAAATGCATCACGCGTTCAAACCACCAAAAATCAAACAAACTCTTCAGCTTTATTATTAGTATACAGGTTGGCATGGACATTGACGCACAAACTGTAACCATGAATTCAGCACGTTAAGGGGCTTACAGGACCTAAACGCAAAAAACGCAAGTTTTTGAAACAATAAAAGTATATGATCGACTACAGTAAACAAAATCAGAAAATATATAAAATCATTTTATCATTTATCATTTGGTAAATAACGATCTATCAATATTATCAGTCGGCTTAGCCTATTTTTAAAATAAAATCAAGCACTTTGCCAAAATCTATACTTATACTTATAATCTATACTAATATTATAAAGCTGCAGAGTTTGTTTGTTTGTTTGTTTGTTTGAACGCGCTAATCTCTGGAACTACTGGTCCGATTTGAATGATTATTTTAGTGTTGGGTAGTCCATTTATCGAGGAAGGCTATAGGCTATATTTTTTTTCTTCAAAATTAGGGATCCGTAATAAAATTGCTATTTTGTAACACAAGGTGTAAAATCGAAAACCTATTTTTGCGTGCGCTGCAAAAACTATTGACAATAGAACAAAATAATGTACTACGGGTTTGTAGAGCCCATTAAGACCTACAAAAAAGTCCGCGAGAACATATATCTAGCTATCATGGTTTAATCACAATAACCGATTTTGTGTTCAAAATAATTATTAAATCGTCTGAAGAAAAAAAAACTACGTTAAATATGTATCGTAATATTAATCTTTATCGAAATTAAACATTATGTTATCAAGAGTATTTATGAAGAAGTAAAATACTTTTTGTTTCATCTCAATCGGATATTTCGTTTAAAAGTTATCACGTGTGTAAGATGTTAAGAGTTGGTACCTATTAAGGAGTTATGGGCCATAGAGTTTTTTATCTATACTAATAATAAAGCTGAAGAGTTTGTTTGTTTGAACGCGATAATCTCTTTAACTACCGGTCAGATTTGAATTCTTTTTGCATTTGATAGCCCAATTCTTGAGGAAGGCTATAGGCTATTTAACATCACGCTATGACCCTTAGGAGCCGAGCAAAAAGAAAAAAACTCAGAGTGAACGGTAAGCGAATACGAAATGTTGCGACGCGACGGGGTGGGGGTACAAGAAATTTCACGCGGACGAAGTCGCGGGCAGAAGCTAGTAATATTATAAAGCTGCAGAGTTTGTTTGTTTGTTTGTTTGAACGCGCTAATCTCTGGAACTACTGGTCCGATTTGAATGATTCTTTTAGAGTTGGGTAGTCCATTTATCGAGGAAGGCTATAGACTATATTTTTTTTTTTTCAAAATTAGGGATCCGTAATAAAATTGCTATTTTGTAACACAAGGTGTAAAATCGAAAACCTATTTTTGCGTGCGCTGCAAAAACTATTGACAATAGAACAAAATGATGTACTACGGGTTTGTAGAGCCCATTAAGACCTACAAAAAAGTCCGCGAGAACATATATCTAGCTATCATGGTTTAATCACAATAACCGATTTTGTGTTCAAAATAATTATTAAATCGTCTGAAGAAAAAAAACTACGTTAAATATGTATCGTAATATTAATCTTTATCGAAATTAAGCATTATGTTATCAAGAGTATTTATGAAGAAGTAAAATACTTTTTACCGACTTCAAAAAAAAAGGAGGTTATCAATTCGATACGTATGTATGTAATATTATTGGAATTCCATTATATTCACATAATAATATGATGATCTATTAGGGCTTCCAAACAAATATACAAAATTTCATAGACGTATGTATGTATGTATGTTTGTCCACGCATATCTCCGGAACTATTAATCGGATCGTGACCATTTTTTTTTATTGGCTTACATTTTCTTCAACTTAGGGAACAGTGCAAGTTTCATCAAGATCGATTCAGTAATTTTCAAGATATGGACTAATACGTGTAAGTGTGACGGCCTGGCTTATTGATAAGAGCTACGGGTGTAGTGTCAAAGGGAAAACATCTCAAAACCTTGGTCAAATACTAGTGCAAAAACTAAAAATTACGAAATAAAAAGTAATTTAAAAAAATTAAACCGACTTCAAAAAGAAATTAACTCAAAATTATGAAATAACTTTAATTTCGGAAGTCGGTGGCATAAAACTAAAATACAGATCCCAAGACACCGACTTCCGAAATTAAAGTTATTTCATAATTTTGAGTTAATTTCTTTTTGAAGTCGGTTTAATTTTTTTAAATTACTTTTTTTGTTTCATCTCAATCGGATATTTCGTTTAAAAGTTATCACGTGTGTAAGATGTTAAGAGTTGGTACCTATTAAGGAGTTATGGGCCATAGAGTTTTTTATCAACATAAAATCCTGTAATAATCTTTTTCGAAATATATTTGTTGATGATCTATATATATAAAAGGAGAAACTGACTGACTGAATGACTGACTGACTGACTTAACAACGCACAGTCGAAACTACTGGGTCTAGGAATGTTGAATGTTGCTCACGGCTTCCTTTTATAATGTAGGGTAGCACTAAGAAGGGGTTTTTGGAAATTCAACCTTTAAGGGGGTGAAAAGGGGGGATTTCGTTTGTATGAAAAATCTTATTCCTTCAGTTAATAAACTTGAAACTTGGCACGAATACTTATGTAAGTAAATTATGAAGTTTGGCATTTTTTGTTTTTCTAAACTACCCCCTAAAGGGGGATTGGGGGGTGTCAAAATTTGTATGGAAGAATTTTAACGCGCGGTCCGAATAACTCGAAACTCAGTATTTATACTTAATATCAAAAATAAAGAATGACGTATATCAGGGTTTTTCGAAAATCTACCCTTAACGGGGTGAAAAGGGGTAGTTAATTATACAGGCGAGGATTTTACTGCGTGGCTTGATTAACTCGAAAATTGGTAATCTTTGAGTCAAGTAATGAACATATCCCAAACGATTTTTTGAAATTCCACCCCTGTGGGGGTGAAAAGCGGGAATACAGTTTATATGAAAAATCCTAATCATTTGTTTGGTTAATAAACTTGAAAATTGACCCGAATACTTATTTATCTAAATAAATGATAATTAGATTACATTTTCGAAATTTTTAGAGGAAAATCTATATATATCTATAGGTATAAATAAAAAGAAAAGTCCTGACTGACTGATTGACCCATCAACGCCCAGCCCAAACCCTTGGACCTAGAAAGTTGAAATTTTGCACAGAGGTTCCCTATATAATGTAGACAAGGAATAAAGGAAGGATTTTTCGAAATTCAACCCCTAAGAGGGTGAACGCGGGGAAGATGAAATTTCACGCGGACAAAGTCGCGGGCAAAAGCTAGTATCCTATAACGGTAATAGCAAAACTATTCCGGGCACATTACACTTGATAAGATAACGATTTAAGTATATATCGTAATACGTGATACACGAACACATGTATACATATAACTGACCTCATGCGTACTATTGGTTTATTCCAGAAATCCCCACCGACAAATCCCCACCAGTGGGGATTATCTATTGATTAGTACCGAAATGATCTATCTATATAATAATATGCTTCATTTTATATTATTAGTACCGAAATGATTTATCTGTAAGTACAGGGTTATTGGTAAAACATTAAGAACCTCTTAAGAGGTCATTGTAATTATCATTATGAACAACTTTAACTTGAGCGAAGAAACCTTCCCATTAATTTTAAATACTAATTACAGTTTTCTTTGATCGCGACTAATGGGTCTACCAAGTTTTCCGATCGATTATCCACTACACAGAAAAGCTTAAACTATTAGGTATAAAGCTTTGAAGTGCAAACTTGAGAAACGAAACCGGAATTATGAAATGATTATAAAGAAGACGCAAATTTTCTGTGCCCCAATTACCCTCACTTAGTGGGCAAACGCACTAGCGGTTAACCGCGGGGGCGGTTAACCGCGTTTTTTTTTTCAGTTTAATATGCAACCGTTTATGATTGTACGGCGGTTTAGTGCGTAAAAATTGTAGGTATAAAATAACAGCAAGTGTGTAACTAAAAAATAGAAACAATGATCAAATACACACTTGTCTAACCCTTTCACAATACTTTAATAATGTTTATAAGTAAACACAAGACACAATAGAATAAAGTCAAATGTGCAAGTATTCCCACGTTTTTCCACGAAGTAAAACATATATTATTCATAGTACACTTGTACTGGAATGGTAACGTCTAATTTAGCATGTCTATAATAGCTCTTCATTTTGACAGGCGAAGAAATTGTAAAGATAAAGACACATAAATTATTCGAATTGCCAACATATGGAAACTACGTCATCATCTGCGTAGCCTTTTTCCAACTAACTTTTACATTTTGTTCCTTTTGAGGATAGAAAAAAGTAAAAGTCATCCAGGAGTCTCTCTCCTATCGTTGGTGTCGATAGGAGAGAGACTCCTGCTAGGTATAGGAACGAAAATATAGTTTTTAGAATTTTTGTCCGTTTGTCTGTGTCTGGATGTATGGATTGACGCTAAAACGTCTGAACGGATTTAGATGAAATTTGGTACACAGATAAGTTTGTATCCTGGATAACAGATAGGGTACTTTTAATACCGGTACCAAAAAAAAAATATCCCATGGGACGGTTCCCGTGGGATATATGACATCCACGCGGGCGAAGCCGCGCGCAAAAGCTAGTCTACACATAAAACACTAACCAAAAACATATCAAAAGTCATTTATTCAAATTAGGCTGAGAATCAGCACCTTTTTGAACGTCAAAATGACATAAGACAGTCCCCCGGCACGCCCACCCTTCACCACTTCCTAGTACTTTCGCTGGGATGAAGAAATGGCGCAACAAACTCCCCAGCAGAAGTAAACAAATCTATGTATATATTTTTACAAAATAAGGTCTTATTTATTGCTTTAATATAAGCTCATTTCAACACAACCTTGTCAACTTAAAAACGGGCAACCCTAGACAAAAGCTTAACAAATTAACAAGTTCTAATTATTCATTTTATTGGAGTACTTATATTTTATTATGCAAAACACTTTATCCACTTACGAGTAAGTAATCAAAACGGTCTTTGTTTGAGGTATGATAATTGGTAAGGGGTTTCAGAATCAATACTAATATAATTATATACCCTGTACAAACAAATAAAAATTAAGTGTGTTTGTAATGACAAAATAACAACTTTATACTAAATGCGTAATGAAAGTATACACGGCACTTATAACAAAAAATCAATGTTTAAATTGTTTGTCTGTCTGTCTGTTTGTTCCGGCTAATCTCCAAAACGACTGGACCAATTTTGATGAAATTTGGTATGGGGTTACTTTGAACCCAGGTGAAGGACATAGACTACTTTTAATCGACAGAACGCTGGCGAAGCCGCGGGTGGTAGCTAGTTTTTTTTTTTACTACTAGTTGAAGGTAGGTACTTTCTTTGTCGGCTGTGTAAA
Source organism: Oligia fasciuncula (assembly GCA_963082905.1). NCBI lineage: Eukaryota > Metazoa > Arthropoda > Insecta > Lepidoptera > Noctuidae > Oligia > Oligia fasciuncula. The sequence continues at coordinate 3,534,342 of OY720395.1, read as the reverse complement.
TATCACAATGGTTCTTTGACTGTTTCTGTTCGTAACGAAGATAGATTAAATACGTAGCTAAAGTAACATTTATTATAGTTCGCGCAAACTTTATGACAGCTCTGAAGTGTGCTACTCGCTGCGCAGTACCTCACCCCTCACCCCCGCTGACAGGTGAATATGTTACTGCGCAGGCTGCGCAGCCAATCGTCTCATGTTCCGAACCGTCATAAAGTTTTAATCGAATTATATATAAAAAAAAGAAAATACATTTATTTAGCACAGACTAAAAGACACAGTAAACCAGAGACTTACATCACATAAAAACAAATAAAAATCAAAAAGTGTAAAGTCCGATGTAAGAAATAGTGAAGGAACGTGCACAGTGAGAACACGTTGGAATACCATTATGGTAATGGTATTGTTGCCCTACCTGGGAGTCAAACCTTGCACCCTAATTGCGTCACACTTTCAACCACAATCTGAATAATTTTGAAGGATATTGCTCATCCATTGCTTCAGATGTTCGAAAAGTGTGTCTGCTCAACAACCTAAATAACGCAATGAACGTCGTTGAACTGTCAAAATTAAGCCATTGCTACTGATAGTACGTTACGCAATTACCCCCCAGGACCCCATGCACAGCAGTAGCAATTGCGACCCCTAGACCAACGAGGCAGCCTGCGAACAGGTATAAGGCTGTAAGTAAATTCTCGACTCACCAATAACGACAGCGATAATAGTGACGATCAAGAAGTAGAAGTTGACCACTCTCCGGAACTGCTCGGTGAGGTTCTTGGGCAAGAACCAGACGAGCGTATACTTGGAGGTCTTGATCTTGTTGTGCTTCTTCTTGTCGCCTTCGATGGTTGCCCCCACATCGATCTGCCGCGTCTCCGTCGACGCTGATACTTTGTTGGCCTGTGCAGATGGACAAAAAATATGTTAAGTAGGTACAGCTTTTTACCAGACTACGGCAAACCAAAGGTGGGTTATGATTTTAACTGGCTATGTATGTATGTTCAACTGTCCCTCATAACTCCTAAACTTACACACGTGGGTGTAGTTCGACGGGTTATAGACTATATGACGTCATATAAAATCATGTAATTAAAGCATGAATCGTGCAGATTACGTGTGACTCCGGTTATATGAAAACTGATGTTATTTTTAGTTTGTCTTCGTGATGTCTTGTTTATACGTTTGTTGAAGATGGGCCAGCTCTTGACCTCGATCTCGCCAGATGGAACGAGAAAACCTAAAAAAATCCGTCAGCACTCACAGCAAGAGTGAGTGAGTGCCCTCTTACTGTGAGGCCGGACTGATGTTTTTTTAACTTTGAGACGTCAGCGACCACCTTTTAAGAGTGTTGTTGTAGCGGCAATAGAATATTCAACTTTTAGAATATTTTACTTTTATAGAATATACAAAATTTCAACTGTGTACCTATTACGGTTCATCCCGCTGACAAACAGACGGACGAACGGACAGCGGAGGCTTAGTAATAGGTTTCCGTAGGAAACCTTTTAGTACGGAACCCAAAAAGAGCTCCTACCATTGGTTTGTATTGTCAATCTAGCAAGTTGTATCCATGCGAGACATTTTCGGAGTACTAAGCATGTGTGTGTGTGTGTGTGTGTGTGTGTGTGTGTAATTATTACACATTACATGACTGATACGAAAGTTTTAATTGTAACATAACAAAGGGCTTTGAAGATCTGTGGCATACCAACTGTCGCGCCATTTTGAAAATGGCGGCCACACATAAGACCTATGTAAATCGATAGCTGACATCAATGAAAACAGAAGACGTAACAACGAAATATTAACGTTTAAAGTTGATGATTGCGTCACGTGATCAATTTTGAACGTAATGAACGTTAATATCCCTAATTTTTTCTGTTTGCATTGATGTCAGCTATCGATTTATTTCGGTCTCATGCGTGGCCGCCATTTTCAAAATGGCGCGACAGTTGGTATGGCCAGCCTCCAATAAAAAAATCTTCAAATCCCTTTCAAAAATTGGGATCAAAATATGAAATGGTAAAAGTCATTGACATAAATTATCATTTAAGTTTTAAACTGAACAACTTAGGTAATCTTAAAATAACTAATTATACGTTTTCAAATTACAGACGCCAGCACATCAAGCTACTAAAATCTGTCAAATTTCTTTAATAGATTTTTCAACTTTATCGCTAAAGCATAAGGTTCAAAGTTGATTGGGAAAATTTGACAGTTTCGGGTAGGTTGATGTGCTGGCGTCTGTACCGAAGCTAGTGCTACTATAATTTAACACGGGAGTTTGTAAAAACACGTGACTTTTTAATTAAAGCTATCAAAAAAAACAAAACAAGCTCCGCGGTGAAGGTCAATTTCAGGGTGAAGGTCAGCACTGCAGATAGATGTACGTTAAGTACTAAGACTAAATTCTCTGCAGTCACAAAACCTACCAAGAGAGACATACTCCTTAGTGAATTTCACCGTCTTTTCCTGCCCGAAAAAATCCAAAACTAATGATATAATTGTGAATTCTTATGTCCAGCTCAGTAGAAATTCAGTCCAGCAACTTTATCCTGATGATGGCAAAAACAACACGAAAAAATATATAATACTTAAGTAGTTTTTTAAATTTGTATGGCCAGTAACAAGGAATTAGGAAAGTTATTTTTTTCTTCTACAAATCCTCTTGCCCAGACGCGTGTTTTCGTAAGAATAAATAATATTGTCAGTTTTATTATTCTTATAGAAACGTATACAGCTATTATCTAGCGCTAACAAACCTTACTTAAGTTGTCAAAGAAAAAAATACCGACAGAATGTGTTTAAATATGCATAATGCCATCAGCACCGTGGGACATTACGCGAAATGAAGTGTGAATACAAGGTCCCTACATTTTTCTATGGTCACTAATCGATAAATATCGACTCTGGCGTTGACATTTTAAGTTATGTAGGCATTTTTTTAAACCACTGTCCACCAAGTCACACAATTAGTAATAATTTCGCTGATTTAAAATCCCCTTGTCAACCCGTTAACAGTGCCGGATTAGCCCATAAGCAAATTAAGCAATTGCTTAGGGCATCACGTCTCGGGGGGCACCATAAGGCAGAAACAGCACTGAAACAGTATTTGCTAGCACATGAAAGGCAAGGCTGTTTATCAGCAAGATAATTATTACAAGACCCAAAAGTCACTCTAGCTAGAGATGTGCGCCAATCTTTACAAATCGCTCGTCGTTGTTTTGGAAAAATACGAGGTGACTAGTGGATAGGAGGGCCTACAGGCGTGGATTGCTTAGGGCATGAAGTAGTCTTAATCCGGCACTGCCCGTTAATAATGCTCGATGGATGTGGGCGAATGAGAGCCGGACCTCAAACTCCGAAGCCATAGCATAAAGGTAAATAAAGGCATAGGGAGCTCAAACTCAAAGCATTTAATCCAATTAAAACCAATTACAGGTTAACTTTTGAAATGAAGAAGTCGTAAAGATTAATCTAGTTGCCCATTCCAAAGCTTAGTAGGTTTCCATGGAGAAGAACGGGCAAGAAACTCCATAGACACTCTTAAATCAATATACATTTAGACACTCTTAAATCAAGGTACATTTAGAAGCTAAAGCTATTTAGTATCGTGTGGTCCGCGTACTCATTTTCGGTTCAAGAAAATAGCAGGGCTGCGAATCGGCAGTTCTGTAGCAGTTTACCGAAGGATAAGCAGTGCCGATAGAGCGTGGTAAAGCTGCCAAGCCTAATAAAGTAAGGTTGTTGAAAAACGTTAACGAAAATAAACCGAACATTTTCGCATTAAATCAAATCGTATGATTTTAGGCTCTTATCTACATTATCTTTTTAATCCTATCAGGCTATCACACGATATTCATATTATTCGATACCTAAATATTTTTGCTAACAGATGTCTAATTCATTATTATCTCAAAAGGCGTGGCAGACATTTGAAGTAAGTAAAGCTCAACGGAAAGGGTAACAAATAAATAAATAAAAATAATAATAAAAAAAAAATAATAATAAACCAAAAATAATAATACTTAAGTAAATTGGGAGATTTTTTTAATAAAATATTTTGTACTTATAGTTTTTGAGAACCTATCAATGTAGCAACATATATGAACTTATAAAAAGTTTGTCTTACGAAAATTAAAACCCTATACCTAATGGTTTATGGGATAAGACATTAAACTATTTACTAAGCTATAAGCCTATTAATAAACGATTATGACATCAAGAAGTACTCAGAATCAACTTAAACGTTTCTAAAGAAATTTAACTACTTACCAAAAAAAAAATTTAAAAATATATTACCTTCATTTGTCCATTGGATTCCGATAGTAGAATAACGAAAGAAACTTTTAATGGAACCAATTAGGTGGGCGCACCATACCGGTGGCCCACTGTTGACGTGGCTTCGGAAAGCCGACCAATGTCAGGAACAGCCGTCATGTACGCACCGCTGCAGGTAATCGTGAGAAGGCTAGCATCTGCCTGCAAATTAGCGCTTCCCTTGGCATTCGCTGAAGATTACCAATGTCGATACTTTCATTATGTTGTTGGTATAAGACTTTTATTCTGTTTAAACTTTTTTTACTTGCGGAGAAGGTGTTGCAACTTTCTTTACAGCTAGCTATAAGCTGGTTTAGCTACTAGAGGTCGTCCAATAGGCTCTGTCTACATTTCCTTGCGACCAACTAGGCAACAAGCGCCAGTCGCTTTTAGTTTAGTTTCATAATTTCGTAGGATTTCTGCGTAGGTACACGCTTTGGGTCGTTCGAGTCGCATGAGCTGTGTGGATAAATCCATCAATCTTTTATAATTGGCAGCTCGATAAACTACAATGATTTAACGTGATTCGAAGTATGTTTTGATCGAGAAGACGGTAAGTGTCCGGGAGATAACTAAAATGGTCACTTTTATTTTCACTAAATAAATACGGCAAAATATACTAAAGTAAGTGAATAAAGCTGTAAGTCACTTGCTTCTAAACAAATTTATTACTTAGTAACATTTGAAATGCAAAGTGGGCAATCTCTGTTGATCATCAGTACCATTAAAAAATGCTTTCGATGCATGCTATTATTTGTAAAAAGCTATACAAATATTTGTCAACGATATTTTGTGATCCATAGATAGATGTTCAACTTTATTGCAATTCACTAAGCTTGAACTTCATTCTAAGCTTTTATGTAAGCTGAAAGTGGAATTTTATTAAATTACTCATAAAAATCAAGATCAAGAGAGCAGTGGTGGACTGGTACCAGGCCAGTGCCGGACGGCGCGTACGTGTTCCACGCGCTGACGCGCGCCTCTATGAGATGTCAGCATCGAGGAGGGGCCCCATAGGGCCGAAGCCTGCCGGGTCAGCGGGATTGTCCGAAAAGGTTACCGCTGGCCCGGAACATAAAGGGCTAAGGAAGGAGTATGGGTGGGTTTTAGTCAGTAGGAGTCTGACACTCCCTTCCGCTCCACCCAGAGCGGGACGTCATTTGATGATATCCCATACGAAAAAACAAAAAAGTGGTGGACTGGTTGCCCAGTGGTAGCGGCTGCGAGTTACTAGTTGTAGGTCGTACCTAAGTTCAAAACCTGACAGGCGCTTTACTTTATGAGAATTATTTCATCACCACTACTTTCAAAACGGTGAAGGAAAACATCATGGGGGAAAGCGACATTTCCTAGAACCAAAAATTCAAAGACATGTAACTTCTACAAACCCGCACTGTGCCCGTGTAGTGGATTACGGCTAGTAGATTACGATTAGTGGATTATTAGAGGGAATGAATAATTTACCAACTGATTGCAAGAAATTTTCGAAGACACGTGTACATCTTTCAAACAATTTCAAATCGATATAGTGCAGGCAAACTCAAATAAAATATGTATAGCTTGAACCACATACCGACGCGGAATCCTAACTAATATTATAAATGCGAAAGTAAGTTTGTTTGTTTGTTACCTTTTCACGCCTAAACCACATTTGTCTACTCATGTGCCTAAACCACTGAACCGATCTTCCTGAAATTTTGCATATACGTTGTCAGGTGTACAGAAACGGACATAGAGTACCTTTCATCCCGAAAAAAAGTGCTGTTCCCGAGGAAAACAACTATAACGTTATTATGATAATAGATGGCGCCACGTGTCTTTTGAACGGGATCGACACTTATGCGGGTGAAACCACGGGGCGCTGCTAGTGATTTAATATAATATGTCATATTTCAAGGTCGCTGATAGGTATTAGTATTACCTACATAAATTCCGCAATGCATTAGCGCTTGTAGATATTCGCAACGGGGACCGATTCTAGGAATTAACCCTCGGTGAGTTGATACTGTTGATAGGTCTGATTTATGAAGGTAGTTTATGGACGGGGAACTTTGCTTTTATAGACGACCGTACGAAAAAAAGTAGGTAATAGAAGTAAGGTTTAACGGCATCTTCTCTTGTCGAGTGGGACCAAATTCGGGAAAGTAGGAAGTCATACGCTAACATCCGATATTTTATGCAGCAGTGGCGGATCCAGGGGGAGGCTAAGGGACTCAAGCCTCCCCAAAAGCATCTGAGTTCATCCGTGTCAATAATATTATTCTAATTCAAGTTTTTAGCAAACCTCATTTATTTATGGCAGTTGTGTTTTAATTTTAGTTTTTTTTTTAGTTCTATAAACTGTTTTGTTTACGTGACAAATTTAGAATCCGTCTTTTTTAGTGTTTATTTTGCTAAAACCTACACTCAATGAGGACAAACCCCTCCCAATTCCAAACGATAATTCTGGATCCACTACTGCTACCAGCCAGTGCATATATACTGGCTGGTAGCAGCTGGATGAGGTTGGCCAAAGATCGTGATTTGAATGGCGTATGATTGAACACGCCGTTATGCGGGCCATCGGTCAAGTTCACCGTCAAGTTTGCAGCGGACTTGAAGCCGCGTCCAGTAAACTTGACGGTGTATGGCTATGGGTATGCATGATAGTAGCTATAAACCGTCAAGTTTACTGGACGCGGCTTCAAGACCGCTGCAAACTTGACGGTGAACTTGATCGTGTATGGCCCGTGTTACACGCCCGTCCTACAGTGCACGATTAGAGGCTGGTGACTATGAGATAAGATTTAGATTTTAATAACTTTTCTATAAGATAATGAACTATAAAACAAGTAATTAATTGTTGTTTACTCAGTTCCAACTGATTGATTTTATAACATCAACGTCACTCATAATCACATTGAGTTCAGCCGGTCTATTCTGTAATATCTCACCGTGTAAAATTAGGTAAATGAGTTTAGCGTGAGTGAGGTGTCAATCCCTAGCATCATGTGGAATGACAACTCATTTCATCAAAGTTTTCATTGTGATATTTTTACAGAATAGATCGATTGGTTTTATGAATGTCAGCACGTAGGTAGGTACAGTCAGCAACAAAAGTCGATGAAAAATATTTGTTCAAAATTGCATTGTACTTCTGCTGCAATTTTGAACAAATATTTTGCTCAATAACTGAGATTAAAAAAATGAAGTGTTAATCGACTTTTGTTGCTGACCGTACCTACACATAGTACACTTACACGAAACAAATGCTCGACAGTGCACTGAGTGCGAGCGAGCGCGAATCGGTTAAATGACAGCTACATTAAGTGACTTGAGCTATGAAATCGAAGAGTTGAGTCTTTACTCACGATAGCTACTTCCTTAGGAAATGCGTATAGGAGTACCATTTCAAGAAAAGTCCTGACAAAAAGCCGGACATTTGCAAAAAAACGTCCGGACCATTTACTTTTTAGGTTTCAGTACCCAAAGGGTGCCAACACGGGGGTACGTGTTGGCACCCTTTGGGTATTACTAAGCCTCCGCTGAACATGCGTCCGTCTGGCTGTAAGCGGGCTGTATCTCATGAACCGTAATAGGTAGACAGTTGAAATTTTTACAGAGTGTGTATTTCTATTGCCGCAATTCTTCCCTTGAAAAAAATCAGCTGTTCCCTACATTTTGACGATCAGTTATACGAACATAAATGTAGGAAACAGCTGTTTTATTTTTCGGGATTTCAGGTTTGGTCCCATAGTAAAAGTTGATTGAGTGTTCATAATGAATAATGATGAGTACAATGACCTCTTAAGAGGTTGTTAATGTTTTACTAAAAACCCTGTTTAAATAACTATTATAACCTGCATATAAATGTGAAGATTTATTTACTTGACTGTTTATCAAAAGCGACATAACAATAAACATGGAAACATAATTACTGCTATAATCGACGTGTCCTCTAATCTGATAAGATACACGTTTGTCGTATTTTTATTTAGCAGTGACATAGTTTCCAAATTAACTTTTAATGAGGACACTTAGAAAAAAAAATTGGAGCACGTAAGCAGTGAGTACACATGCCCATGCCCTTTCGTATTCAAGTAGGTACAATTGTACATAACTGTTGTACGTAATGCACACTATAAATCCCGTAATCTAATTGGTCTATTTAATTCATAAAGGCCGCACTATTGGTTCATTGCCATCCGCGTACATCACAACGAATAAAATAATTCGAAAAGATGTAATATTTTTTTACTTACATAGCAGAAGAAGACATATGCGACCCACGAGAAAACGTACAAAACCACTCGGTGCGTTAAGTTGTAAATAGCTACACCAAACCGTCTCATTTTAATCACACTTAGTTCACATTTTAGACACTAACATTCGCGTATGACCGTGTAAGCGAAACACAAATAAAACAATGAGTGTTGTACGGCTAAGCTGATAGCGAAAACTATCTTATCGTGTTCAATACGATATCAATAAAAGTTTGACGACATGACACCGCGTGACGTCGGCCCTAGACCTTCCAATATAATGTACCTACTATGTGCCTTCCAAGTTTGATTTAGTTTTTGTCGGTCAGCTGTTACTTATCGAAAAGTTTAAAAATAGAAACCATGGCGCGATGGCGCCAATACACCGAACAGGTGGCATTAACACGATACAGCATTGGAATCTGACTAGTTTGGTTCTAGGTTAATATTAATTAGAAAAGGCATTAATACCTTGACAGCTGTGATTTGTATATTTATTCACGTGCTCCTTGACCTGTACATGTTTTATTTTTATGAACTCTTGTTTTCATGTACGACAATAGCTTTTACTCCTACTCGCTGCACTATTCTTTGATTTCGATCATCGAAGGAAGAGTCAAACGGTCTATTATAACCCTTAATTTATTTTTCTGGCATAAAAAATAGCCAGTTACCGCCGTAGAACGAGATAGAATTTGAATATTGATATATGGGTTCTTAGTCTCAGCCTGCCTAGAACCGCCGCGCCGCACTGGACTTTCAACGCTCAACACCGAGAGTTGAAATTTAAGTGCGCGATAAAATCCCGCCGCGAAATTTTTACTCCGTGCGAACGTCGGCTAATGCGGGCCACTCACGATCAAGTTCACTGTCAAATGCATGATAAGTCGACTTATCATGCATAGGTACCCATAGCCATACACCGTCAAGTTTACTGGACGCGGCTTCAAGTCCGCTGCAAAATTGACAGTGAACTTGATCGTGAGTGGCCCGCATTAGACTTCCTATAGTAGTATAGGAAGTCTAATGTTCTAGGACCAGGAGTATACGTAGGTATACCTAAGTTTTCGGGACCACTACGAGGACAATAATGCCCATTTTCACTAATACAAGGCGACATAAATGCGCTCTTGGATTTTCAGCCTTCGGCGATGAATCGAGCTTTGAAAATCAAACAGCATGCTTTTATTAATGCCGGCCACTCACGATCAAGTTCACCGTCAAGTTTGCAGCGGACTTGAAGCCGCGTCCAGTAAACTTGACGGTGTATGGCTACTTATCATGCACACCCATAGCCGCTGCAAACTTGACAAATGAACTTGATTGTGAGTGGCCCGCATTAGACATTAATTTAAGGGTCGCATAGTGTTAGTGAAAACGGGCATTCATTATTTAAAACTACATACCTTTCGAAAAAACAGCCATTGTAAAAGAGCAAAGCGCCGCCGCTGCAGCGCCTACGCAGCCTTCGTCTGATGTATTCGGGGTTGCAGATTTGATTCCAGAGTCGATGCCGGTGCACATGCTTTCATAACCTAAGGATAATTATTTGATTAGAAAGTTAGAATTTTATTATAATTATTATGTGATTAGTAAGAGTACAACGACCGCACATCCTACAAACCTGTGTTATACAAATAAATAATTTAAATGCTACAAAAATTCGTGGTATTTTCATCATGTTTTGTAACTTTGCATTTAGTAGAAATGCGAACTAATTTCTGCTTTTTCTTAGTTTTCTTTCTTTGCTTTTTAGGGTTCCGTACCCAAAAGGTAAAAAGGTCCGTCTGTCTGTCTGTCTGTCACCAGGCTGTTGAGAGCAAGTAACACTTTGCTGTATCTCATGAACCGTGATGGCTAGACAGTTGAAATTTTCTCAGATGATATATTTCTGTTGCCACTATAACAACAAATACTAAAAAGAGAATAAAATAAATATTTAAGGGGGGGCTCCCATACAACAAACGTGTTTTTATTCGGCGTTTTTGCCTTGTGGTACGGAACCCTTCATGTGCGAGTCCGACTCGCACTTGGCCAGTTATTTTTAAATGGTTCATCATCATCATCATCATCATCATATTATAAGCCTTTGGTACTTTCTGTACTTATAGGTCTACGAGAATCTCATGACATAAAAAAAATAGAACATTGTGATTTTCATATGGAAATGTCAATCCATATGAAAATCACTATTTTTTTATGCCATGAGATTCTGGTAGACCTATACAGAAAGTACCAAAGGCTTGTAATATTTTTTACGATAAAACTAATCTAATGATGATGGACCTGTAAACTGTCTGTGATTGTTTAGAATCTGAACAATCACAGACATAGTTTCCCCTATCAGCTTTATCTAAACTTTAGATAAAGCTGATAGGGGAAGCCTTATTTACATCTCAATAGATGATATTAAATAAAACAAATACTTAGATAAAATTAAGTATATTACATTTGTGTCACATCAATAAAATGAACGTTATCAGCACCGCAAAAGATTTATTTTTTAATAAGTATTTATTCTATTAACTGGTACTAAGAATACAACTTTGAACTTACTAAATACTGCTAATATTTTGATCAAGATTCAAGATACAACCTGACACTGGCCTGCAAATTGCAAAAAACGTAAGAAAAATTTAATTTTGAATAATTTGAAATAAATATTGAATTTCACCTTAAGATCTTAGGTATCATAACCCATACACCAAAGGCAAGTTCAGCCTGATCAAAGGTGTAATAAGTCCTAGGAAGGTAACAATAATATTCTTGGTTTTATTTCTGAAGACTGCTAGTAATGTTTCAGTGTGACATGGATGCACAATGAAGTATGGTCGCTGGAATATTGGGTGTTCTTGCTGAGTTATCACCGAGTAGAAGTCCTTCTGGTTTATCCTGTAATTGAAGATATAGAGATTTGAAAAAGACAAAAAAAGTTCAAGATATATTCTGGTGCACCTCTGCCAACAACCTCACCTCTGTCTGGGGAATACTGGCATGATTGCTTGATGTTATGTTATATTAGTATTTGTTGTGGTAGAGAGTCAAGTTTTGGGATATGCTTGTACCCTGCTTGTAGTAGATACCAGATAGGCAGATCAGGAGCTTAGAGGAATATTTTTTATTTCATTTGAAATGGGTTTGTTCTTGACTCTAAGTCTAGGTCAGAGGTGACAGAGATAAAGTCGATGATGGAGTGAGCTTACCCAGAAGAAGCCTGTTCACTCTTACTTTGAAGAGATTCGGGTTGTATACACTCGGAAACACAAACACAGGTAGAGAGTTCCACTCTTTTGCTGTGCGCAACACAAAGGACTTTTGAAAACGCTTAATGCGAAATGGTGGAATAGCAACTAGGCAGGGATGGTAACGAGCCTCTCAGCTTTTGTACTTTATTTAGACCATCCAAATATTTTAAAGAATTTAGAAAGATTGAAGCACTCGTACTTTCAAATGTTTGGTTTGGAATAGAAAAATCTACTCTAGTAAATTAATACCATGTCAAATAAATAAATAATAACTTACCCTATAAAGGACATTTTTCTGATATCTTCTAAAGTTACTAACATTCCAGAAGAGTTCCATACATTGAAACTAAATGCAGGTACTCCATAACTCAAATTGTAAAATATCACATATTCTACTTTATATAAACATGTTGTATCGTTAACCTGACACTGAATGAAAGTGTCTTTTCTTATGTGTGTCTTAAATAAATCTGTTTTATCTTGTTTTAGCGTCCAACCATCATTTATTTGCTCAGATTTTTTTACGAATTCGTCGGCTGCTTCAAGGAACTCTTTGACCGTAATTGTTGTGGCAGACATCGTAACGACCATGGTACCTAAACGAGTTTATTTAATTAAACCATATTTTACTAAATGTCGTTTTTGTCACCGGTCGTGGTTTTGTTACTAGTCTTATCAAAGTACTCTGTGTGGTTTTGTTTTGATTTTTTCTTTTGCTGTCAAAAATCGTCAGAAATTCAAAATCTGGTAAACATTGGGGATAACAGAGCTAAAAAACTGAGAGTAAGTATATAATTTGAGATAAGTATAGGTAAGTAAGATAAGTATAATAATTCTATCATTATTATTATTTATTACTACACTACAAAAATCACTGCAAATCAGACAAAATAGTTCAAGTTCAGGGTAGTCAGATAAACTTTGGTTTCCCCATATTTATGGGAGAGTTGTGGTGAACTAAATGAACTAAAAAAAACTTTTGTTTTACCTAGCTATACTATTAAAATGCGCACAATTAGGACAATGATGATGATGATGATGATTAAAATGCGCACGAGAGTAGTCTTCGAGAGATTTTTTAATAATTTTTTTTTATTTTCAGGCCCCATTGAAGTTCTCAATCAGATACAAAATGGTTTATATACTGACCTACAGCTGTGCCCTACGCTGTCGGATTCTGGGTTTAAAAAAAATCTTTCATGGTCAAACCATTAGCGTACGTACAGACGCCAGCACATCAAGTTACTACAATCTGTCAGATTTCTTTAATAGATTTTCGACTTTATTGCTAAAATATAAGGTTCAAGGTTGATTGGGAAAATCTGACAGTTTCGGGTAGGTTGACCTGCTGGCGTCCGTACATACCTATTACGTACCTACCTACGTAGTTCAAGTGTTACGACTGATGTGCCGTTGATCGAACCGAATATTATAAATGAATTCGCATTTCAGAGCCGCTATAAAGTTTGAATCAGGCGGTCATCTTCACATCCCACGTCGTCCAAGCATTTTTTCTATTGATTTACTATCTTTATTTTATATTCATGAAAAAAAAAACATGGTTGATTTCATGAGATATCCGAACATGGAGTGGCAATTTTTTATCAGGCGATGACAGACTACCACATTATAAAGTTGTTCATATTGATGAGTCCAATAACCCCTTTCAGATTTTCAGCTATTTCAATTCACCTTATGTATACGTCTATTGTTTATCATGTTATTATCTCCTTTATTCAAATAAATTCTTATAAATTATATTTTTAAATATTAGTATAAAGAAATATAAAAACATTTAAAAATATAAAAAATAGTAGCCCACCGGTATCGGGAACAGGGTCCAAGCTACCGGCGGTCAGGGCTCCAGAGAGAGGAACCTCCTAACTATTCGGGCCGTGTCCAGAAGTACCGCTTTCTGGATCAAGCCCTTGATCCAGCTGCCCAACGAGAGCCTCCTCAGGTGTTGGTCGAGGCTCTTGGCTATTAGACCATTGGCTGTCACGACTATCGGCACAATGATCGCTGAGTCCACATCCCACATGTCGACAACCTCGTGAGCCAAGTCAAGATACTTGATTTGTTTATCTTTCTCGGCTTTCACGAGGTTCCCATCATGCGGGACGGTTATGTCAACAATCATTGCGCGCCGCTCTGATCGATCCACCACCACTATATCAGGCTTATTGGCAACAATAGTCCTGTCAGTGATGATGGATCGATCCCAATATAATGTGATATTACCATTTTCGAGAACTGAGTCGGGCACATACCTGTAGTACGGCACCTCCGATTCCACAAGGTTGTATTTCAGAGCAAGTTGCTGATGGATTATCCTGGCTACAAGGTTGTGTCTATGCAAGTACTCTTCGTTAGCTAGACGAGAACACCCGGAGATAATATGTCTGATTGATTCTCCCGGCCGGTGGCATGCCCGACAGATGTCAACCGTGCCGTCTTTCACAATAAATCTCCGGTAATTGTTCGTCATCATAACTTCGTCCATAATTGCACAGACAAAACCTTCGGTTTCCCCAAAGAGGTCACCGAAACGCAGCCAGGCTACGGACGCTAGTAGATCAACATCGGGCCCATGTAGGGCCCGGAAAAAGCGTCCGTGAAGCTCCTTACTCTGCCATACCTCCATGCGATCATTAGTGTCAAGCGCTACTGGCTTGCGCCAGTTCTCTTTAGCCAAGGAGAGCGGGGTGAGGCCCTTGTCCACGGCGACTACATCTCGATGCATCCCCACGTCGGTTTCTAGAAAATATTCCCTGAGACTGCATATCTCGCGATTGTGGAGGGTCTTAGCGTTTAAAAACCCTCGACCTCCACACTTTCGCGGGATATACAGCCTCATTACCGATGACCGTGGGTGATGCATTCGATTTGCAGTCAGCAACGTACGGACCCTCCTATCCAAGGCGTCGAGTTCGGTCTGAGTCCATTTGAGTATGCCAAAAGAGTACATCAAAACCGGCATGACCCAACCGTTGAAGGCGCGCACCTTGTTTCCGCCTGATAGAAGACTATTAAGTACTTTTTTCAGGCGGCCAAAGAAGCGCTCCTTCAACGATTGCTTCATGTCAGTAACATTGATGCCTAACGCTTCCGACATACCCAAATACTTATAGGTTTCGGATGCGGAGAGGGTTCTAAGGTTTGTGGAATCCGATGTATCATGTTTATTATTATTATTATAAGTTGAAGAATCAATCATTAAAAAAACAATGAGATTTGGCTATTTTGTTTTATTAGTTTTTGCGTGTGTTTTTGCGCTGCATCTGTAATGCGCGCTTAGCTTTACAAGTTTTGAAATGTCAAACGACATAAATAAATTAATAAAATGATTTTCTCTCAGTTTAATTATAGTCGACTAAAGAGTTTTGATGGAAGGCGCATCACTACCAGCACCTGTCAGTCATACTGTCCTGTCAACGTCAACTCAATTGTCAATTTAATTCTATTTTGACGTATAGCTCAATCCAGCGCACAGTGATTTCATGATTTCATTGTTTTCTTTTTAACAGTTTATGAAAAGTAACCAAATCTTATCAGTAAAGTGA
The DNA here is from genome assembly GCA_963082905.1 of Oligia fasciuncula. Lineage (NCBI taxonomy): Eukaryota > Metazoa > Arthropoda > Insecta > Lepidoptera > Noctuidae > Oligia > Oligia fasciuncula. Next base: position 3,518,973 of record OY720395.1, on the reverse strand, counting down.
TAAAAAATATTAAACAAACCGTTAGCTACTGCTATCGAGTAAACACCGATTTGTTCTATTCACTCGTAGTCATACTATCAACGGCTCGCGACTTGTCCGGCCAGATCAAGAAATTAAGGATAATTTATTATCTCTGTAAGTACAGGCCCTACGGAATTGTGACGAAGTTGCAGCGCTTACGATATGTTGGCTTATTGCTGACAATTGATTTAAGCCAAGCGAGACCTACATAGTGTAGTCTTTCGTTTTCTTCTCAAGTTTTTCATTCAACTCCCTCATCTTTACGTAAAATATTATTATAAACTTTTTAACGGGGCTACAAATGCATTATGTGCTGTGTCTTGTACTGATAACTTAATAACTGCAGTTCTTCCGGATTTTTTGGCAGCTAGATTAAAACTTATTTAAATTTCTTTAAATATAGGTACTCTAGACTATTAAGGGCGCACTATCTAAAATAATCGTGTACTATTAATGTGATACAAATTAATAGAATCAATCATTACAGAACTGAAGATTTACTAAGTAATAAAACTTATTTTTCATTGCAATAATTATTTCCTATCAAATTCCAGATTTAACCGCTGCATCAAAAAATGGATACTCTAAAAAACAACTGGTTCACTGAAACATGTGAGATGTGGCCTGGTGGCACATTCTCCCTTGAAGTGAAGGAGGTCTTGCACTCTGAGAAGTCTGAATATCAGGATATAAATGTGTTTGACACCATCAGTTTCGGAAAAGTGCTGGTACTGGACGGTATCATACAGTGCACTGAAAAGGATGAATTTTCATATCAGGTAAATAAAATCTAATGCCCAATGCAAATTCAACTGAATAAACTTCTTAGAAAAGTATAGCTATAGTCCGCGCGGAACTGGTTGGCCGCGCCTTGGATGGGGACAGGGTTGACGGCGGTGAGGTTGCCTATTGTTCGCAATGCATGTGCTGAGTAATGACAAAGCGCCCCCGCCCCTCCGTCCACTGTTCAAATACCTAAGGCGCGGCCATCTAGTTCCGCGCGGACTATAGTCATTTTTATACAAAGGAGTACTGTATTAGGTCCTTACATTAAAATCACTTGATAAGGATTGCCCAACCTGGTTTTTCAACACAGAATCCTAAGCTTAGGCCTAGATTTTAGTTCTAGGGTCTACTAGAACTGTGATATTTCTAGTAGGCCCAGAAGTTAACTATTTAATATGGTCATATTTGATACCATACTTACAAGTAGGGGCAGTCATCCTGCTGTAGTGTGTGGGTCTGTGGTACTACCAAGCACCATGCAAAGGGGTCTTGAGTTTTTGAGAATAAAAATGCGTTTCCATGCCGGGCATTTGCCTCCGTTTCGCCCTGTTACGTGGTGCGTTGTAGATCCGCCTAAGTCTATCTAAGAGTCTTATCTAAGTCTATACTCAGCACCAGACTGCTACCAAACAATATATGTATTTGAATTAAAATGTATTTTCCAGGAAATGATCTCGTTCGTACCTCTATGTTGTCACAAAAACCCTGAGAAGGTGCTGATCGTCGGCGGTGGTGACGGCGGCGTCGCACGTGAGGTCGCCAAACATCCTCTAGTCAAGGAAATTGTACAGGTAACTGCTATTTATTTATTTAAGTAAAACATGCACAACTTTACAGACAAATCCAAGTTATTGCACAGGTACATTTTAGTTCCTCTACAGTCTACACTATACTCGGTTGAAAATTCAGCCGAAAGACGCCCCCTGGTGCTCCAAGCGCCACAGCTCTTATTCCATACAAGATCAAGGCTCACTTAGGTCCTTTACTTGATTAGTTAAACTAAGTTAAAAGAAAAACATCTGGACTACTGCTTTAATTATTTTTTTTTTTGTTTAACAAGACTGCATCAGTAAAAGTCAAATACATAATTTGTTTCAATTCAGCAACTTTTGAACATCAAAATTTACAAAACAAAATTAATTGATTCTAGTTGCCTCTTTCAAAAGTTTTTATTGATATTTATTTCAATTATTACTCACATCAAAATTAAAGTTTTTAAACAAGTCAAGTACTGCCTTCGTACAATACACTGGTGTAATTTAACACAATGATAACATAAGAGTCTTTGCTCTTAGCTAACAATTACAATGTTTATGACTACAAACCCAAGACAATAGATGATTATTCATATTATTTAAAAACAAACAGCTTAGTTTGGCAGCTTAGTATGTTGGTGTTTTGTTAATACACCCTGAAACCAAGGAGTATTTACAAAACTATTCAGATCATGTCAAAAGAGAACCGTAAAAGGAAGTGAATAGGGACGCAGGGGTGAATGAGGATGAAATTTAACATTGAAATAATACAATTATTTGTTGTTTCATCATCATCATTTCAGCCGAAAGACGTACACTGGACATAGGCAAGCACCTCCACTTCGACCGCGCGTGCTTCTCGCATTAAACGGGTTCCTGCGGCCTTCACAAGGTCGTCGGAACCACTTTGTCAGACATGTCTGCTAGATAAATAGCTTGATAAATCGTGGCAAGCCAGAATGATGGCGGCACTATACACGACATAATATTGTTCTAAAAGAAAAATAAAGCACAACGGATTTGAATAGCAAAGCTTCTACTTAGTCCAGAAGTGAAGTCAACACAGCCTGAGCCTGACAAAAGCATAACTATTTAAAGCAAACAAGAGGTTTACTTTAAATATTGCTTTCTTTTTTTAATCGTTTTTTTTTCTTTTTTTATGTTATTTTCTTTTCTTTTTTTTTTGTAGGTAATTTATATGGTGTACATAATAAAGAGTATTCTATCTTTACTATTGTCGGTTTAGTTCTAATCACACTTATCTGTATCGTAATTAACGCGTCAATAGCGTTAACCACAAAGAAGAAACAGATGAGAGACAATACGACATTGATAACATTCCACACTATAACCCCGTTATCAGTGACGATAGAACGATACTATACAGCGTGTTACGGAAAGGGTATATCCATACAAACGGGTTGAAGAGTGTATCTGGTCCAGAATCTATGTGCAAAGTTTCAGCTCAAAAGCAATAACTTTGAAAATGCATAATATTTTTTTTATTTCGATAGTTTATTAAATTGAAATCATAACAAATGTGTCACCGCACTACGAGGGTCATTAACATTATCCATTACGTGTCTATGCGCCTAGCACACACGCACATCACGGCGGCGGGCGCCGCGGCGATCGGGAAATCCCCGAATCGTAAAAGAGCACCGCGCGCGGCGCGGCCCCTTTCTTTGCCTACGATGTTACGGGAAACGTAATAATTATGTAAAAAATTAAGAATAAGTTGATAAATGAAATTTTTTAAAGTAACTTACATTTTAAAGGTGAGGTTCAATGTGCTGGCCTTGGCGTTGTACGCACAAAGCCGCACGCTCGTTCAGATTTCGCTGAACATTGCGGAGCATATCCGGCGTTACACTCCTGAAGGCGTTTTTAATTCGCACTTCCATTTCGAGCACGGTATCACACTCCACTGCGTACACATCATCATCTCATAGTATTCGCTATTACTGCGTGACGACATTTTCACGAAAATTTCTACAACGATCACTGATCTGCTAATCACAACTTCACACCGATACAGACAGAGAGCGACTAAAAAGCACACGAAAAAAGTCGGATATCCTATTATCCTAGTACTAAGGGTAACTGACCCAATTATTGCTTTCGAATTTTTTTTCTTTCATAATAAATTGACCGACTTACGACACGAAACACGTCATAAGAAGCATCTTTCATGCGTTAATACACGAAAATGATAAATCCATTTGAAAATTAACCTTAATTAAATGAACAATACTTACAAACATTGTAATTATTGTTCACTAAAAGTTTATTTTGAAATGAACAAGTAAGTTTTAGTTGCTAAACTTTGCTTACATGGATATTGGGGATAATCAGGAAATAAACAAAAGTTTTGAACATAAAACATAATTAAGCAAAATGCTGCTGTAAATCAAAATGAAAAAATAATTTCATAAAAAGCAGAAAACTGCCTCATTGACCCTAAACATCACTGTGTGGGTAACCTTTGTTATCCTACATGATTGTAAAAGTACAGAAATTAGGGTTCAGTATTATTACTGTGAAAATTTCCGTTACTCATGAAGTGAATAACTTCTCTTGCATATGATGGAGACATTCGCTGATTACGGAAAATTTACACACTTCCCGTTCAAACACGGCGCACGCGCCTGTCATCGACGATCGGACAACGGGACAACTGTAAACAAAGTGACGTGTTTGGATACATTTAATAATTCAATTGTTTTTGATATTATTAGCGGTATGCGATGTCAGCGGTTGTTAAGAAGTAACTACAGCCATAACACCTACATATTCAATTTAAAAATTTACTAAAAATAAAATTAAGTGCTGAACCCTCTGGCTTTATTTGTACCAGGACACACATAAGTTACGTAAGAAAGTTTTCTAGGGTTCATTTTCAACTTTATCGAATATTTTTTTTTGTATTGAGTAGTTTTGTAGTTTCCTATTATTGCAGTTTTAACACACTTTTGACAGCCATTTATCTCAGTTAGTTACAATGTCAAAAAAACAAAAAAGGATGATTATGCTAAACTTAAAGGAGATTTGCACGAAAATTGTTATTATTGCTGACATAGAAAATTTATTGAACTTAGTTGGATAACTGATGATGACTGCATGTAGTCATTTAATTCATAGAAAATTTGGGCTACAGCTTTTAGGAGTGTTTTAGTTGATATTTAAAAGATTTTATAAAAGAAAAAAAAATACTCATACTGTATTAATAATTACGTAGATACATACTAGGCAGCACGTTTTTTTACTAAAAAACAAGTAACTCATTTGTGTTCAAATGTGTAATATTTTGTGGAATAAAACTAACATGCGGAACCCATTTAGTAAATAGTACCAGGAGAAACAAATCTTTTACCGAGTTGTTCTTTTGTGTGTAGTTTATTGACACCGATCAGCTGACTTGGTCTAGTGATGTGTAGAATTCAATTGGAAGCATTTGGATTTTTAGTTAAATGTTTATTAACTTTCTAATTATGTAGGTATAGGTATTAAAAAATGTTGCCATGTAGTTCATTATCACCCAAAGAATCAGTGTGTTTGATATGTCCATACCCTTTACGTAACACACTGTATACGTAATTACTTACCGTATTCGATAAGAACTTATCTGACCGAACAGGAAGGGATCCAGCACGGAATAATAGTTTAATCGGAAAATTTCTACAGGATGGCATTTTTTTGGGGAAAGTAGTAGATAATATAGTATATAGGTATAAAGGTCTATAGGTCTGAAATCGCCAGTCCACCTTGAGCAAGCGTTGTTATCAATGCTTTGCCTTCTCTTTATAAGCAGAGGCGTTTGCCCTGCAGTAGGACAATTTAAGTTAATAAAATAAGGTAGAAGGTTAAGTTGTTCACATAAGCATTAGTTGTTTTCGTGTTATGATCGCACTAATGATCCCTGACAGACAGACACAGCGTCGTTGCGTTTTATAATAAGTATAAAACAAAAGGTACATATTAACACTACACTAAAATGAATGAATGAATGATATAGCCCACAATAACTGAAATATAATTGATAATGAAGTCCAAGAGCACATCATTCGGGCGACAACTCGACCATTTCAAAATCTATGACAAATCAAGAAGTTCGCGTTATCGCCTGAACCGATGATAACTTACTGATCCTACACGTCTTGAACTTGATATCGTCTTCAAGCGTCATTAACCCTGAAATATTTACATTCTAGGTAGAAATCGACGCAAAAGTAATTGAAGTATCGAAAAAGTACCTTCCATTCATGGCGGTGGGCTTCGACAGTCCGAAGCTGACCCTCCACGTGGGTGACGGCTTCGAGTTCATGAAGAACCATAGCAAGGAGTTCGACGTCATCATCACTGACAGCAGCGACCCCGTCGGGCCAGCCATCAATCTCTTCCAAGAAAACTACTTCGCGCTCATGAAGAGCGCGCTCAAACCTAACGGTATCGTATGCTCTCAAGCAGGCAGCGTGTGGAACGATCTAGAACTAGTCTCCAATACGTTAAAGATCTGTAAGAATCAGTTCCCTAGCTCGTCCTACGCTTACGCATCAGTCCCTACGTACCCGTCCGGACAAATAGGCTTCGTCATCGGCTCGTTGGATAAAGATATCGTTTTCGATCAGCCCCAACTCGTTTTTTCGGCCGAAGATGAAAAGGAAATGCAGTTAAGATACTACAGCAGCGACATTCATAAAGCTGCGTTCGTACTCCCCACCTTCGTAAAATATCGCTTAGCTTGACATATTTTTGTGTAGGTTGTACTTAAATGTGCATTTATTTTTTTTAGTTTATAAGCGTCTTTATCATAAGGTAAGGCGACATTTCGAATCTATTAGTCCGTATATTAAATATTATTTTATTTTATCCTCAGGTATTACTGGTATCGGTTTATTGATATTAAATCTATTTGTCATATTTATATTAAATCTAATTTTATATTCTACGCTCGAATCAACTTGATTCTGACATGATTTTTAAACGTTTGCGTCACGTTAAATGCATGGATTGATTCCATCATTTTACGTGCCACAAATATTAGTACATCCTGATTCAAACTATGGCGGCTCGTAATATGAGGCGAGTTACTGCGCAGTAACAAATTCACCTGTCAGCGGGGGCGAGGGGTGAGGTACTGCGCAGCGAGTAGCGCACTTCAGACTCGCCATAAATTTAGAATCAGGCAGTAATTGTGACTGTCACATTCCTCAAACAAATGAATTTCTCAAGCTCATATTTCGATGTTGACAGAATTTTGAAGAATAGAATGCATAATGTTATACTAACAAAAGTAACCCGTAAACCAGCGGCCTTTAATAAAATTATAATATTATTCTACTACTGTTAGGAAATTGAAAATTATATTAGTGTTTAAGTGTTATTGTCTACAAACTTAGAATATTTACTTTTAATACTCGGTTCGAACTTTTATGTGTCAATTATCATTCTGCTACATTCCTTAACAATAACAAAATTAACCATGAATAATATTTATACGATTTTCTAGTCTCGATTCCTACTTGTACTCGATGAGATAATAATCTATAGGTAGTGTACCTATTTATTCCTTATAATAAGTCTGATATGGTAAACAAACGGAAAACAGGAGTCACACACTGTAAGGGTCAGTCTCCACGAGCGAGAGAATCGCGGCGATATTATCGTCGTGCCACGTATTTCTATACACTCTCTTAGAACGTGTCTCCACACGGCGATGTCATCGCGGCGAAAATTTGATGGCACGGCGAGACTCGCCGCGATTCTCTCGCTCGTGGAGACGGCCCCTTATGAATAGGTGTGTAGGCGTATGGATGGCTTACATCAAAAACTCTTTCCAATAAATTATTTAGAAATATAAAAAACTCAAGAAACAAATCTCAGAATTTGTTTACCAAATAAGACGGGTTATTCCGTTTATCCACCCTTAGTGGATACGCGGAAACGCAGGTCCGAGAATCCACCCTAGGCCTTGTTGAATAAACGGAATTTGTAGGCTTAGGGTGGATTCTCGGACTTGCGTTTGAGCGTACTCACCTTAGGGTTGATTTTTTGGGGTGGATGAACGGAATAACCGAATATGACATGCAAAGAAAAATACACTTTACACTGAGAAACTTGCTCTGATTAGACTTAAAACATGATGATAAAAAAATATAAACATCCGAATTGAGAACCTCCTCTTTTTTGAAGTCGGTTAAAAAAGTCTTTCGAGCCTCTGTCAACTCGGTCGTCAAAATCGTGAATATACTATGTCGGCAATATGTACACATACACGTCATATCTTCATATGTACAGACGCCAGCACATCAAGTTACTACAATCTGTCAGATTTCTTTAATAGATTTTCGACTTTATTGCTAAATCATAAGGTTCAAGGTTGATTGGGAAAATCTGACAGTTTCGGGTAGGTTGACCTGCTGGCGTCCGTACACACACATATCTTCTGGGTCTGGGATCCACGAAAGGCTTAACTATCGGAAAGGGGAAAAGTGCATGATATTTATTATTAACTAGCTGCGCCCCGCGGTTTCACCCGCATAAGTTTCGATCCCGTGGGAATATCGGGATAAAAAGTAGCCTTTAGGTCAGCTACCTCCATACAAAATTTTATCAAAATTGGTCCAGCCGTTTGAGCGTGAAGAAGTAACAAACTTATAAACACACACACAAACTTTGGCCTATTTAATATTAGTGTGATAATTTATATAGAATAATTATGTTTTAACCACATTCCACCTGAGTGTCGAGTGACTCTCATTTTACAATCCATATAAACTTGCTCATTTATTAATGTGATAATGATAAATAAAGAAATCGTCATAAATATTTTTGTACAATGTTTTTGTATATTTTTTTATAAATGTTAAATCAGGGATACCTACCTAATAAATGTATTTTTATAATAACGTTTATTTTATTTTTTTTACATTGCAACACTTTCATATTTTCTTAGGTTTCCTTTTATTCATTAAAAATTGTTTTATTTTAAGTTTTAACTTAAAATAAAACAATTTGCTAACTAGAACTATCCAAAGAACTACTTCAATTTTGTTTAATTTTGATCTTCGTTTTTCGCGATCCACAACAACAGCACACTAGAGTAACAATAAACAAGAGCAAAGCTTCGGCAGCAACATACTCAATAGACATAAAGAACAACAAGTGTGGCTTGGACATAAGGCGTCCATGTGAGGACATGTCCAGGTGTCCGAAGCGCGCTGTGTGCTCTATGTAGTGTATGGCGGTGTCCATCGGCGGTAAGGGGCGCTCCCACCACTGTCTGCTGAAGGCTTTAGCGCGGGCACGCATTCTGAAACACCGTTATAAAGTTAATAATTATATTTTTCTGATATTCGTTGTTCGTGAGAATTGCAAAACTTCTCCGTTCAAAAAGCCGTGCCGCACTGAGTTATAGAACACCTTGTATATTGTTCAGTAATAACAATAATTAAAATAGTTAAGTACAGAACTTCCAGAATTTCAATTGGCTTGCTTCTCAGGAGAGCTTTATTTCATCAAAGGTCCTAATCGCCGCTCTGTCGATCTTATGTTCTAGGGCTTAGCTGAACATTTAGCCTGTGTTAGTAATGAAACATCTACCTACTGCTGGAACCAGGCGTCTCCAAATGGCCATCCGGAGTAGGCAACGGCCCGGCCGGGCGGGGTTAGGGGGGGGGGGGGGGGGACTAGTATTTGTAGTCCCTATTCTCATACTTACTCAGGCGTCAAAACCTTCTCGAGTGCCTCATATAGCCTCTCTTCATCAACATCATGGATGGCCAACGCCTCAGCCATTCCGGCTCGTTTGGCGTACGCGGCGTTCCCAGGCTGGTCGCCCAGGACTGGGATAACTAGTGACGGTACCCCTGCCGCGACCGCCTCCGTCAGGCTCAGGAGACCGCCGTGGGTTATGAATGCCACGCAGTTCGCGTGGTCTGGAAATTAAAACTGGTGTATGAAACTTACGACCTAATGGGGAAACGACATCGCAGCAGGCCCAGACGGAGATGGCGGAATGAGCTGGAGTCCTTTAATAAATATTGGTCCTTGGCAGCTCTGGACCAGTGCCGTAATTAGCCTTTTATGCGCCCGGTGCGAGCTGCTATAACCGCGCCTTTTTTTTTTTTTGCGAATGGGAAATCATCAAATGACCCCTCCCGATCTGGGTGGGTGGAGCGAAAGGAGAAGGAGTGAAGTGAAGAAGGAGTGTCAGACTCTTACTGACTAAAAGCCACCCGTGTTCCTTCCGTAGCCCTTTATGTTTTAGGGCCAGCGGTAACCCTTGAAGCGGATTTTCCCCCCGGGCCTAGTGTCTCCGCGCGCCACTCATTTAGGCGCGCGAGGATTATCGCCTCCAGATCCCATGGCGGCAGTCCGGCAAGGAGGCTTGCCGCCTCGCCCGAGATCGTGCGGTAGCCCCGGATAAGCCTTACGGCTACCACCTTCTGAGACGCGTTCAGGTAGTGGGCGGCTCGCCGCCGCAGTGAACGCGCCCACACCGGGGCCCCATATAGGGCCATGGACCGCACGACCCCCTCGTAAAGCCTCCGGCAGGAGGCGTTTGGACCCCTCAGGTTGGGCAAGAGCCGCTTGAAGGCGGCCCCGGCCCGTTCCAGTTTGGGGGCCAAACGTCGGAAGTGCTCGACGAAGTTCCACCGGCTGTCGAGGACGAGACCCAGGTATTTCATCGTCGTCTCGACGCCGATGTGAACCCCTCCTACCGTTAGTTGGAATCCCGCTGGTGGCGCATTCCGGGGCCCATGAAACGACATGGCCTCGGACTTGTGCAATGCCACCTCGAGACCCAACTGCGGGATCCTCTCCACGACTATCGCAACCCCGCGTGTCATCTCGTCGGCCGCCGCCTGATGCGACCTCCCCTGCGCCAGGACCAGCGTGTCGTCAGCGTAGCAAACCACGCTGACGCCATAAGGGACGTCGGCCCGCAGCACCCAGTCGTAGCCGATGTCCCACAGGAACGGCCCCAGAACCGATCCCTGCGGGATACCGCACGACATCTCTCGCCAGTTCCACTCCCCGTCGCGACCGGGGCGCGGGGTAGATGACGGCTCTGTCCGTCAAATACGCCTCGACTATTCGATGGAGGTAGGTCGGCACCCGGTGATACCGGAGTGCCTCCACAATGCAGCTCCAGGGCAGGGTGTTAAACGTGTTGGCGATGTCGAGTGACACCGCCACGACGACCCCACCCCGGGACACCGCGTCCCCCGTCGTGAGGGCTCTCACGCGAATGATGGCGTCCACCTTCGAGCGCCCCTTGCGGAAGCCAAACTGGCTGTCCGCAAGATCCGGCCCCGTCTTCACCAGGTGCCCGACAAGGCGGCCCACAATCACTCTCTCAAAGAGCTTGCCGACCTCGTCGAGCAGCACGATGGGCCGGTATGCGGACGGAGAGTCCGCAGGGCGCCCTGGCTTCCGAATGAGGACCAGCTTCCCCGTCTTCCAACGGAGTGAAAACTGGCCTCTCTCCAAACATGCGCTTAAGAGCGCCTCCAGCCGAGAGCCCACGAGGCCAGGACGCAGGCTTTACCTGGCATGCCGTCGGGTCCTGGGGTAACCGCGCCCTTGAAATATTTTCTTATCATAACCGATTCTGATAATAAAATGGATTGTCTATAAAAATAAATCTATCATTCAAAAACTAAGTTTATGTAAACTTAATTTTAAGTACTTGGTAAAGTTTTTAATAAAGAAGTTCAAATAAATTGCATATAAATTAGGTGAAAAGTTTTATTCGAAAATTCGAATTCAGAAATTATTTGATCAATTGCTTAATTTTTAGGAATTTTAAAGTTTTGTTGTGGGGTAAGATCGTAGCCGGCGTCTGAACTTTCTCTCAAGTCGTGTCTCTTTACTCGCTTTTTACGCTTTTCAGGAAAATCGTCTTCGATATCACATTCTTCACAAACTTTTACGATTATTGTTACGATCTCATCGTCTTTAATATTGATAATATTATTTATTTTTAAGAAGAATATACGCGGACGATGCGAATCCACACGTATAAATAAATAAATAAATAATAGGTATTGTTGGTGACCCAGGTCTGGTCATTTTTGCGCCCCTCCAGGGTCTGCGCCCTGTGCCTGGGCACCGCTGGCACCGCCCTAGTTACGGCACTGCTCTGGACAGAGAGGTGGAAAGTAGGGTGACCTTTGCCCAGCAGTGGTACATTAATGGCTGATAATAACAGTAAGGTTTATGAAGCAGTATCCCGCGCGGGATGCGGAACGTGACTGCGCGCGTCTATTGTTTGAATTATTAGGAAGTCACGCGACTATTTGCGCCAGTTTTAACACCTCCATACAAGTTGGGATGGATTTTGTGACAATCGGCACTAAGTAGCAACTTTCGTCTCGCACCAAGCGCAGGATTGGCCTCAGTTTGGCCACAGTTCAAAAGGTTTTTTTCGTCGCTTGCCGAGCTGAGTTTTAGCGAAACTGAGGGTTATTGCAACTAACTCTAGTACCTACCAAAGACGACCTTCAGACCCCAAGTTGAACTATAGCACGAAGAATTTGGATTTTTTGTCTCATTGGTCTTCACATAGAGGAATAAATACCGGTACTTGCCCATGGTCCCCCAGTCTAGTCCCCCTTGGGGTACCACGAGCAAATATTACCTACGGCTACTTACATAGGAATAGATAGACAAGGACAGTCTTTACATTTTGAAAACAAAGTTAGTTTAAGTAGGTAATAAAATGCAACCATTATGTTTCGTGCAACAATGTACCTATTCCGATTCATGGTCATCTGACAATGTAGGATGCATTGTAGAATTACCGTGAATGCTATGGGCACCTATGGGTTTACGCACGAGAGCCAGATTTCGTGATATGATTATGTACAGACGCCAGCACATCAAGCTACCCGAAACTGTCAAATGTTCCCAATCAACTTTGAACCTTATATTTTAGCGATAAAGTTTAAAGTCTATTAAATAAATTTGACAGATTGTAGTAGCTTGATGTGCTGGCGTCTGTATGTTGGCAGTTGCCTGCTAGTTGTTATTGCATAATTACATACCTACCTACTACATCGAATAGCTTACGTTTTCACAGCTAATCGTAATCTAATCGTAGCGAATTGGCTGCAGAAAATCAAATTATAGACCAGGTACCTACCTATGCATGAAAAGTAACCACATTTTGCTATACTTAGATACTTACGAAGTAAATCATACTGGGGCAACCATTTTAGCACGAGAACGTTTTCTGGCAACCCCGCCATATCTTCCGTTTCCCATTTCCAAACGATTCTTTGTGGTAGACGCGCGAAAACTTTCAAGATGGCTTCCAAACGTTTTGGCGGCAACGATGAGCCGCGAATTAGAGATCCAAAACTAAAGAGAATTACTCCATGCTTTGATTCCGATACCCAATGCTCGAGATCCTGTGTGGGATGAAGGAGCAGAAGATATAATTAATGGTTATATAGGGCTATAAAGTCCCAAAATCGCTTATTTTTCATCACGTCGTAGATGCTTTATAAGTTTGTAGTGGCACGAAGCAAAGCCCGTCTTTCTTTCTATTAGATTCCTAACCGATTTTACGTAGGGAATCCTTATAGTCATCATTCTGAACTCTTACTTTATTCATATTTCAATAATTTCAGTCAAGACCCTGAAGGCATGAATAACAGATATAGTACCTACTTACCTAATAAAAGCACATAACAGCTCGATAATTAAAATAAACAAGGTCATACATACAATTGGTTTACCTCAGGTAGAGGCTGCACAGTTTTGTTGTGAAGATGTATACCTCCGACTTCGACCACTGATGGTGGTAACACCCTCACTCCATTCAGCGTATAGTGAGTGTTGACAAGCACAACACTAGCATTCCTCGCCAATTCTTCTACTGGAGGCAGTTTCCGGCCCAGCCTGGTCTCCACAACGTTCTGCTCATTCCTAGTCACGTAACTATGCCAGTACTTATAAAAGTTTATGCTAAAAGCATTTTCGAGTTTTTCTAGGAGGGACATCTCGTTACCAAAAGGCAGCAACATAGAGGGAAAGGTGGCTGGGTTGTCGTCAGCCCCAACCCTCGCAGGAGTCCACGGCATCAAAGCACACGACATCAGAGCAACTGAAGGCGCCGCATAGTTGTGCACTATACCCATCATACAATCCGTATGGAAATGCTCCACTAACACCACATCGTAAGCTCCTTCACCTTTAACGAACTCTTCAAAAACATCCGAATAAAGCAACTTTTCGCAAAGTTTGAGATTAAAGTCCATAAGGTTGGAAGCTAGAGAAAATTGAGTGGAAAATTTTCTGGCGTAAAGAGACGGGTCGTCATAATCCCGTAGGTCGACGACTTCTACGTTTAACGGCGCTAGTCCTACCAGGCTGACGTCGTGACGGTTCACATGAGGCGTCGCTGACGGGAAGAAGGAAACCACAGTAACGTGATGACCACGTCGCGCTAACTCATCTAAAACTGGCTCGAACACCATATGATGGCTCTTTCCGGGATAAGGAAGGAGCGCCAGGACTTTGTACCCTTGACAAGCACCCGCGAATATCATAAACACGAAAGGAAGTAGCATCTTGTTTATTTTCGCGCACGTCTGTACACAAAGATAGCCGATGGCCAACTGCAGAAATGCGAGTGCATAGGTTCGTACCTATATGCAATTTGTGCATCTCTACACATCTATTATTGGATGGCTAAGAGTGGAACGACAGAAGATAATAATGCACTACACAACTACATATTATAGTGAAGGATGTCTGTGCGTCATTCCGCAGTTGTTATCGAATTGAGGATGACTATCATGAAAGTAGGGAAAGACTGAATTTGCTGGAAGAAAAAAGTGTAGACATAGGTACTTTGTGCTTTGGTCACAGGTCATGAAAAGAAAATGAGACATTTATGCGTCGGAAATTCCTACACATTTACTACAGGTAGACTGAAGTAGGTAGGTAGTTAACAGATAACGTGGTCATCTCATTGATTGCCTTCTTTATGTAGGTAGGTATTGAGGAACCAACCATACCTAATACTATGCTGTTTAGGATATTTTATCCTATGATTACATTAAAGCGTAGGTACTTACGCTTTAAGGTACCTACATAGGTAGGGGAACAGAGGGTAATCGGAGCCAGAGGGTAATGAGAGCGGTGCGACTAGAGACAAAACTACAGCTCGTATTCACCCGGTTGCCACTCGGGCGCCTTCCGCACGCTGCGATCGTGTTTCCCTGCGGCGATAGACTCGCCAGTGCCACGTGTTGTGTGCCCACAGACGGTTGTCGATTTTTTGGTCCGCGCTTATAATAACTACGAAATTTCATCGGCAAGGTATGTGTGAAGTTATACGTTTATTACAATCAAACCTGTTTTATTTTATAGCTAATGTTATCAAATTTGAGTATCTGTGCGTATAATTTCGTTACAAGCTAGATTCAGTATATAATTTTATTTTATTTCAAAATGGTGGTAGTCGGGTAATCAGAGCTTATTAGGCTCTGATTACCCTTTGTAGCTCCAATTGCCCCATATGCTTTTTAATATAACGTGAATGCTGTGTTTTTCATCTCTTTTGTTGTGAATGCTGTGCACGTCTGTCTGTAATTGACATAAACACTAGTCCATGTCTCTATTCTCTGTTATTTGTAAATGTTTGTGTTTGTGTTGTTGATGTGCCTTTTTAATAAATAAATAAATTTTGTTTTTCAGATGCCAAAGGGTAGTGGACTCACCACTACCTTATAATTATCTAACAAAAATAAGACTTTGCGACAAAAATCAACAACATTCAGTAATTATATCTAGCACGCCAATGAAAGCAGTATTTGAAGAGAAGGAGAAGAAACGTTTAGAGAAAAAATGTAAAACTAAAACCGCAGGAAAAGGAAAAAAACGAAAGAAGGCAACCAACAAAAAAGAAAAAGTAAAAAGAGAAATATAAACTTTTTGAGGATGAAACTGACACGTCTGATGAAGAAGACGTTGAGAATATTTGCGACGATGAGTCAGAATATTCAGAAGAAGAGATATTGTGTGCTATTTGCTGTGACACAGGAAAAAATAACGAAATGTGGTACCGTTGCAGAGGTTGTGGTAAATGGGCACTTAAAGAATTTTCTGGTTCTGACAGCCCGGTTGATTATATTTGCGTTTTTTGCTTGGATCCTTAAAGTTAATTGTTATACGATTACGTTTGCATTAAAATTTATATGATTAAGTGAGATTTCAGACTGACATAGAAATTTTTGAGGCTAATTTAATAATAAAGTAGCTCCCATTACACATATGGGAATTTATAGGCTCTCATTTCCCGCAAAGTCGGGCAATGAGAGCGATTCTGTTTTTTTCTTTAAAGTTTATCTGTGGCCAAATGCGGCCAAATCTAACGTTAACGCAGTGATTAAATGACAGTCACATGAATAAGGTTTTAGTTTCTAATAAAAAGTTCCTAAAGTATCAATAAATTTGCCTTTTATTGAACTTTTTCCTTAGTAGGCTCCAATTCCCCCCTTCTCCCCTACATGATAGGATATCCTTAGCACACTACTATAGCTATCTAGCTGTAGGTATTCTATAAATTTCTAATATTTTTGTAAGCAAGTAGCAAGACGCTTCACGTCTTTCTACATCGTTCTTATAACCTCCTTGCAATGCATTATATTAATTATTTATGTTCATATATTTTCGTTTCTTTTTCTTGTTAGCCTCTTTTATTTAAGGCCTCCCCTTTTTCCTTCCAAACCTCCCTGTCTTGTGCGATCTCTGGCCATGTTGGCCCTGCGAATGTTATTAGATCGTCACGCCACCTTCGCCTCGGTCTACCTCAACGGCGATGTCCTGCCTCAGGCGTCCAGTGAGTGACTGACGATCTTTGCCCATCTCTCCGGGTGCATTCGTGAGACGTGTCCGGCCCACTCCCACTTCACTTCATAGATTTATTTTACTTTTTCAGCTTGGAACTACCTTGAACGAACCTTAATCAACGCTAAAGGGATGGTTGAACGCACGGAATAGAAAAAACAAGGTTGAACGAGCCAAACAAAGGTTAATAATTTTAACATGAATGATGTAACCAATATTTTGTAACATTTTTATGATTTAAGAGTGTCCGTGGAGTTTCTAGTTTCTTGCCCGTTCTTCTCCATAGGTACATACATAGGTAGACACCAGCCCATCAAGCTACCCGAAACTGTCAAATTTTCCCCATCAACTTTGAACCTTAAAATTTAGAAATAAAGTTTAAAATCTATTACTTAAAGTAATTTGACAGATTGTAGTAACTTGATGTGCTGGCGTCCGTACATAATTAAGAGTATTCTATTCTGATGACCCTAAAGTTAGTCTGAACTCAAAGCCGTGGATTATCTCAATAAAATATCAGAACATCGTCTAGCGGCGAGGTAATTGCGTAACACACTCACAGTAGCAATGGCTTTCATTTTGACAGTTCTACAACATTCATTGCGTTATTAACGTTGTTGACAAGACAAATTTTTCGAATTTATGAAGCAATGGATTAGCGATATCCTTCAAAATGATTCAGATTTTGATTGATAGTGCGTTACGCAATAATGGTAGGTACTGGTAAAAACCTGCCCAAGATTTTTATCTTCACCAGGATCAAGAACATCCCAAATTACTGCATTTTTTAGGTCTAGATCTACAAACGAAAAGATAAAAAAACAATAAATGATTTTTCTTTCTTTATATAAACATAACAATATTTCATTTTATTTCCATTCATAATTATAATTCAGTCGCTCAAAGTTCCGTCATTTTTCTTAAACTTCCGTTGTTGTTCGGCCTCGTGGATCGCTGAGAACACCGCGCCAGCTTTCACCTTCTTTAATATTCTTTTGTCGTGGAATGGATGTACGTGAGCTGATATCCTGAAATTAATAACGAGTGTTCATATCAGCTAGGAAGCCAAGAAAAGTTTCTTAAATAAAAACCGGCCAAGTGCGAGTCGGTCCCACACGAAGGGTTCCGTACCACAAGGCATAAAACGCCGAAAAAAACGTTTCTTTTATACCTTTCCTTTAAATTTTAACTTTATTTTATTATTTGTTGTTATAGCGGTAACAGAAATACATCATCTGTGTAAATTTCATCTGTCTAGCTATCATGGTTCATGAGATACAGACTGGTGACAGACAGACAGACAGACGGACAATGGAGTCCTAGTAATATATATAAAAAAAAAAAAAATATAAAGTCCCGTTTTTACCCTTTGAGTACGGAACCCTAAAAATAGCTCTCGAATGCGCACACTAAAGACTGACGCAGATTTGTGCGGGCCGCACTGGATTACGATAATCCTCCTGCATCACTTTCGTACATTTTGTATGAACCATCGCACACTACAGGCGGGTCGCCCCGCTCTGTTTTGTAGTGAAATGCGATACACATTGCCCGATGTGGCATATGTGGTGTAATGTGCGCTTAGCTTTAGTGCAACATTTTTCATGATCACTTCTAATGGTGGAGGAAAACTTCCCAGAACCAAAAATTCAGCAGAATTTCGAACACCAAGCTGGGCCCACGTAGTAAGAATTTCGAAGCCTGGGTCCCAGCGGCGGGAAAATTATAGGCTACGATTATATTGTTAGCTCACCTCTGCACAACGACGTCATCTCTAGTGAAGACATGCGCGGGACATTTGACGTTGTTCAGATAGTCCACACAGCGCCACTGGCGCGTGTTGTTCCTGTTCGTATGCTTCAGATAGTACACGTAACGGTTCAAGATCATTTGTAGCGAGCCTTGGTTTGATACTGTGAACTGCATTACGCTTAGATCTGAAAACATTCATAATTTCTTTATTTAATTCTTAACAGATTACCTAAAAAATTGGGAAGTTCTCAATTCATTTGTAAGTATTATTGTTCCAAAACCGAAATAACAGACGTTACCCAGAAAACCGCTAAACTTAAGTGGGACTGGGTCGGACATGTCTGCCGCATCTCAGGGGCTAAGAGAACCACCGATTATTGGGAACGCCCGACGCCATCGCGGCAGGCCAAGACGAAGATGGCGTGACTAGCTTGACTCCTACCGTAGGGACTGGCCGCACTAGCAAGACTGTGTGGAAAAGGGAGAGGGAGGCCTTTGCCCTGCAGTAGGACAATAAAGACTAATAATAAATTATTTATTTTCTGTAGGTAGGTTTGTACAAACTCTTTTACATGTCAATCTTATTTTTTAAACTAGATGAGGTCTGTGTTTCCTATCTGACTATTCTGAGAAGAAAGGCCGAAACAAACTCAGAGGTCACAGTCTCTTTTAAGGTCCAGACAAAATCTTGGTCAGATCATGTGAAGACCATGTATGTATATTGGTTGGCTAGTTAGATATATATATTCATATATGTTCATAGATATTTTTGGTTGTAACAACACCACACTATATATTTACTCGTATCATTTACCACATTGGTGCCGTGAGACTTTTACCACATGCAAAGGGGAGCGCTTTCCGTAAATAATTATTTGTTACGGTCGCGAATCATTTTTTAAACCACATACAACTTGATACTGACCTGCAAATTGCAAAAAACCTAAGATTTTAATTTTGCGGGCTACTCACAGCTTTCACCTTATAGAAAAGGACGGGCTACTCTAAGCTTTCACTTTATAGAAAAGGATGGGCTACTCTAAGCTTTCACCTTATAGAAAAGGACGGGCTACTCTAAGCTTTCACCTTATAGAAAAGGATGGGCTACTCTAAGCTTTCACCTTATAGAAAAGGACGGGCTACTCTAAGCTTTCACTTTATAGAAAAGGATGGGCTACTCTAAGCTTTCACCTTATAGAAAAGGACGGGCTACTCTAAGCTTTCACCTTATAGAAAAGGACGGGCTACTCTAAGCTTTCACCTTATAGAAAAGGACGGGCTACTCTAAGCTTTCACCTTATAGAAAAGGACGGGCTACTCTAAGCTTTCACCTTATAGAAAAGGACGGGCTACTCTAAGCTTTCACCTTATAGAAAAGGACGGGCTACTCTAAGCTTTCACCTTATAGAAAAGGACGGGCTACTCTAAGCTTTCACCTTATAGAAACGGACTGGCTACTCTAAGCTTTCACCTTATAGAAAAGGACGGGCTACTCTAAGCTTTCACCTTATAGAAAAGGACTTACTGGGGTTATCGCCAGTGTGTTTGCCGTCGGTATGCTCAGGGACTGCCCTGATTTCAACTGGCACCGGCAGCGAGTTCTCGTCATCTTGTTCTTCCGCGTAGTTTTCCTCTAAAGATCTCGTGCTCATTATCCTGGGACCTTCTTCAGCTTCTCTAAAATGTATTGTTTTGTTTTACATTAGCTTAGCTCACTTCCATATCTATACTTCTATACTAATATTATAGAGGTAAAATTTGTTTGTTTTTATGTAGGGGTAACCTCTGGAACTACCAGTCGGATTTGAAAATGATAAAAGTATGAAAAGTTTTAGTATTTTGTGATAGGTTTCTTTAATTTAAGGTTTGTGAAAAAAGAGATTTCTGTTCTTGTTCTTGTACAGTCATTTAAACAAAGTCAGCCCGTATAAGTTTTTTTTTTTTAATGTTGCCCCACACTAGGAGTACTGTATTGTGGGTGCGTTTAAAAACATTTAAACTCACATACACAAACAGCCAGACCGGGAACAAATATGTATTCCGTGCGGGAATCGAACCCGCGACACGAAGCGCAGCAGTCAATCGCTTAACCCTTTAACCGCCATGTCATAATTCGCGTGGAGTGCATCTAGCGCCAGCAACCTTTAGGTACAATTTTGCATAGTGTTGTAAAATATAGTTATCGATAAACAAACTAATGAAATAAATAAAACTTACTTATTTTTAATCAAAGGTTTATTTATTTTCTTTTTTCAAACATACGTTATCTAGTCTATTATCCTGCGGACAAAAATGACAGCATGACATTTAAAAATGACATAAATGTAAAAATTTGATCTGTTTATTACGATTAATGTATAAAGTGTTAAAATATTGGGACATAATATTAACAACAAATAAAATAACTAAATCAACTTTATTTTTTCTTTAAAACAAAATAAATAGGTAAATATACATATTATTATTATCTAGCTGTCTTTTTGACTGTAGGATAAATAAACAGACTAGAAAAACAAATAAGTGATTTACCGATTCATTATCACTATCCGTTGAACTGCCACTACTACTAATATAATTAATTGATTGCTGCAATATATTTAATAGTTCTTCGTCGTCGTATAACATTATCGACAACTTCTCGACACTAGTTTAGAAATAATAATAAAGAGAGCACGTGTTATCACGGCGATGGCGCTAGCGCAATTGACGTTTATTCAAAATATGACTATAGTTGACCTTGAGCCGCACGTAAAATTACGGCGACGGCGCGGCGTTCGCGGATCGTCTGCACTAGTGACGTACTGGCTTAAGTCGGTAATTTATATTTCTTTGTTGATTTCTACACTTTTTTATTACGATTTTGTACTTAAGCTTATTTGGTTTTTAATAAATAATTAAATCGTTAATAAACTATGAAATTTGAATGAATGTTTAACTAAACATTCATCACAAACATCCTGTTTTTTATCAAACTATCAACTGATAGTTTGATAAAAAACAGGATGTTTGTTATTAAATTAACATCAGGAGTTTCATATGTGGTACAACACTAGTCTACGTGAAATCACGGGTTCGGCGAAGTAGGTTGATATTTAGACGTGTCACGAATTGAGAACTATTAATTATTTCATTTAATTAGCTAAAATATGTATCTAGTACTGTTTAAAATAAAGTACTAACACGAAATATACTAAGATTTAGTAAGTAAGCAAATTCAATATCTTTTGAACAATTTTTAAATGACAGGAGTTTTACGTAATATTCCGACGTGGCGACTGAGGTATTATTCTTACAACACGTAATATTACGGCGATGGCGGTTAAAGGGTTAAACACTGCGCCAACCGTGCCATCATAGTAAAATGTAAAGGACAATTTAAAAAACTTACACAATAATATTGGTCATGTTGTATTTATTTTCATCATCATGGTCTTTGGTTATTTCGAAGTAGCTGATCTCCTCATCAAGACTCTCCATATTGCAGTCTGTTTCGTTTTCATTCTGAGATAATTGCTGGTTGGAAGTTATTGAATCTGAGATCTTCTGCAATGTAATAAATACATACTATGGTAACATAACATCAACATCCTTTAACCCTTTGTGATCGGACAAGGATCCACGCAATACAAAATGGGTTTTTTATTGTTTCTGTAATTACGGCATTCTACTAGTTTTACATCAACTGCTTACTACGTGATACCTTTTTATATTATTCTTTAATTGTTTACCTTGCCTTAATAACCCTTTTACATACCATTCTTTTTTTTTTTTTTTTTAATTAGCCTGTGCTGTCCCACTCCTGGGCAAAGGCCTCCCTCCACTCCTTCCATCTCTCGCGAGCCCGCGCGCCCTCCTTCCAGTCTTGGTGGAACCTATCCAGCTCGTCCCGCCATCTACTACGTGGTCTGCCACCACCATTCTTCTATAGGGTAGATATTACCTACCGCATTTCATATTAGAGCTTTTTGGGTAGCCCTTCACCCCATTACACATAAAAGCTTTATTACGAGTTGTGGGGTGAAGAGCTATTCAAAAATCCCTAATTTGAAATGCGGTAGGCAATATCCACCTTATGAGAGAAGTGAGAATGGTACGTAACCCTATTAAATGATTATTACATTAAATATTAATGAATAGAGTTTTATTTATTTACTAGCTTCTGCCCGCGACTTCGTACGCGGATCCTATTGGTTATGCCAGCGACAAGGGGGTAGTCAAAATCGAAGATCTGAAACGTCTGATGTCGAATTCTAAGAACCCGGGGACTGGATAACAACGGGATGCGCGAGACGATTCGAGACGTCATTTTCAGGCAATAATGAACCAATAGGGTGGTAAACTTGGCCTTGCACTTTGAATGTTGGCATAAATGGGCCTTCTGAAATCTGTTTCGCAACAAAAGATGTCATTTGAAAGGCATTATTGTACGAACGTATGTTGTCCAAGAAATGTTTTGACTGTGATGGTCACCGATTAGCAGTGATCTTAATATTTCTGGAGGATTTTGTAATATTTCAATATGTACTTTCCCACCTGAGCAACACATACCGTTTGTTTCTTTTTGCTATTTAAATTTTTTAACCATACCTCCGATGGCGGAATATGCGGCGTAGTCAATCATAGGAGTATACGTAAATGCACTCCGTTCCTTATCAACCCAAGGAAGGTCGCCATGCCCTACGGCTATATCTTGAGACACATCCGATTCTTCAGATGATATCGACATTCTGTTCAGAGAATGTCGAAGTCGATCAGAATTCAAACGTTCGTTGCGCTCTTCTTAATCTGTCTCTTCATGCCGTACTCCAGCAATTCTTTCTTTCTCACTTTCTGATTATGAATATTTTGTTGTGTGCGTGTTCGGAACAATGTATGATAATCTCACCGTATCAGCGGTCAGTCGCGCATCATATTCTTCACTGGTCTCTAGAGATCTGGATGTAGATGCGTAAATACGCTGAGAACGCAGGCGTGCTGGTTTGGTCCCTGGGGTGGTCACGGCGTGCTGTGTTCTGGTGCGCCGGTGATGGGGAGTACTCCCCAGCGGAGGGTCCGGTGACGGACAGCCGCGGCGGGTTCACGGATGAGTGCTAACGCTTGCCCATGTTCCCGCCGTAAGCGGCAGAGGAGGACACAGTGGAGTTTTAGTGGGTTAGAGTCCCACATAACTGCACTATCTCCCCGTGGTAGTGCAGAATGCATGAGCATTTCTTCACGTTAAAAATAAATAAATGGGAGTTTTGGCCAGTAGAGTCAAATTTTCAATGATATACCATCGTCATCGAAAATCAGTCCTAAACTGTTACCGCCTTCACCGCGTGGAGGTGAAATTAGTGATAGCTTTGATTTCCACATCAGATGTTTCTGATCTTCGATTTTTATAAGTCAACAGGAAATGCCCATCAGACCAAATAACTTTTACTAAGACGTCATTCCTATATGTGTTATGGTGTAGCTGGGCTCTTGGAGTTCCCCATCAGGTGTTCCAGATCTTCAAATTTATTCTCTCAGCAGAAAATCCTCATCACGTGGAACAATTTTTGCTATGGTACCATTTTTGTATCTCTTATAGTTAAGCTGGTCTGTTTCGGTTCTGCATCAGGTGTTCAAGTTTCCAAGAAAAATTATAGCCTGAATGTTGTCCAGTCATAATAACTATACAACAAAAAAAAAAAACATTCAAATCCGTCCAGTCCAGTAGTTCCGAAGATCGGACGCGCAGGCCCGAGGCGTGTACGTACTCTGATAGAATACCTTAACAAATGTTCGCCGTGATTCTTTAAATATTGACATAACTTTTTTATTTATGAACCGATTGACATGAAATAAACACTAAATGTTAAGTGAAGCCTACTACAATATATTAGTGAAAACCGCATCTAAATCGAATAAGCCGTTTCTGATATTAGCGTGCACAAACAAACAGACAAACAGACAAAAAAAAAATAATTACAATTTCGGGTTCGGCATCGATATAATAACAACCCCTGCTACTTTTTTTTTATATATTTCCATTGTACAGACACCACTTTTCTACAAATTTATTATATGTATAGATTTTTTTCAAAACTTGTATTTTGTGAGGTACCCTAGCGCTTCCCCCTTAAAAACAAAATACATACCATATCTTCAAGGCCTTTTACATGAAGTTCTTTGCCAGCTTCCAAAAGTTCATTCAAATGATCTATGGAGATTAATACTTCGCCTGTGTAAATATACTCCAATAGGGCACATAATGTAGTATAAGAAATTTTCTGAAATAAATATTTTTTTTAAATTAATTAATATTAGCAGACGAGCGTGACGTGTTTTAGAGGGTCATCTTAGGGGCGACTAAAATGAATTATGAATAATTAAAAGACGCCTTACGTTAAGAAATATAACGGGATGCTGGCACTGAGCGGTAGATATCAGCTCCTTGATGTATGGACTGGCCAGTGCGATGATCACTTGGTGGACCTTTACTAGGTGGCCGTCTGCAGCGAGAGTCATGTCCACAAACTCACCATTCTGAAAAGAATTAAATAAATTGTTGAAAAAAAACATTAAGTATCGTCTTCTGTTTCAAGACTATAACTTTTTACCTGCTGCAAACTGCTTAATCCATGACATATATTCTTCTTGTGCGCATTCCATAATAAAGAAAACTGCGACTGAGCCATCACTATAATTATAACTGTGGCTGTTTAGAATTTATTTATTTACAATTTATTGTTATACGAACCACAGAACCACAGAGCATGTAACCTTTTACGACGACGCGACGCTTTATGACACTTGACAGTTGACACATAATCTCTAGTATATAATAGTAGTCTATGCCCTTAATCTATGGTTGACACTTAAGTCTGTGACACTTTGCTAGGTGTAGTCAGGGTTGTCAGATATGATATTTTATTTCTCCCCAAATTTGAAATATTTTTTCTCCAAAATGATACAATTTTTTCGAAGTTTTACTCAAAGGCGAAAAGTTTGAACTATTAAGCAATTGTAATGTAACCATTACAGAACAGTTTTTGATGACAAATTTTAAATAGAGTAGACTAACCAAACTGAACACAACATCGACATAATTATAAAAGGGCATTGCACGCTCTTTGATTGAATCTAATTGGACATTAGTACTGCAGTAAGCAGATTTTATTAATTAACCATCAAGATAATCATTTCCAATAAGCTGTATAAATTAGTTTCGTCTTCAAGCTTCTACTAAAATAGCGTTCCATGATGCATATCGTTTTTTGGTATTTACAGAGGTACTAACGACGACATTTATCAAGCTATGGCATAATAGTCGATTCAAAAGGTAAGCCATATACACACACACAAGCTAAGTTAAGCACTATCCACTGATATGTCCCGCTATTCGCGTGACGTCGTCTAGAATGTCCCACAACATTTTTTGTCGGCGTGCCACAGGGCGCCTCGCCACTCATACACGCCTCGTACACAAAAAATTCTATGGACCGATATTAAACTAATGGCGGTTTCTTCAAGTGGACAGACCAGGATACAATTTACACAGCTTGTTTCGTAACTTTAAATGACTTTGACTTTTTTCAAAACATATTATTGTTTATTTTATTTGTTTGTTTACGCCAATAAAAAACAAAAAAAAAATGATTTCAAAATTTAAAGCGATGACCCTATTTTGTTATTTACCTAAATAATAGCTCCATTCATACTGAATCGAATGACGTAAGCTCAAGCACAAGGTAAACTATACATTTCCAGTTTTAGCTGGCTTTTCGTAAAATGAGAAGTCAGCTTATACTGCAAAATAGCTTGATGTATCCGTGTGTACTCTCATCGATTATCTTATCACCGAATAATTACTATCACCAATATATTTCTGAAACTATTAAAAATACCCAAAATTCTCCATGACTTTTTTCCTCTCCAAACATTTCTCCAAATATTTCAATTCTCCACAGGAGCCAAATTTTTACCCAAAATTGGGAAAAAATACCCAATCTGGTAACCCTGGGTGTAGTATAGACATTCAGAAAAAATCCTTTTGGCCATAGATAACGAATGATATTTTATAATACACCATAGTGTATTAGTTTTGGCTTTAACAGATTTTGCCTTTTTGAAATTTGGAGTAAGAAAGAGATAAACCACGATTTAACTGTTAATTTTAATTATCTTTTACAATATTTAGCACACTGACCTCTATAATATGTATTACAGAGGTCAGTGATGTAGCACAATTATTTATTTAATTAAATTACTATACATAATTATAATGGCAAAAACAAAAGGACAAACCAACGCAGGAAAAGAGATGCAAATCTATTAAATGTCTGAAGTTGTAACGCTGAAATCAGTCTCTGTAACGAGATCACGCTTGCCTGAGCAGTGGGCATCATCCAAGTGATTGAAATGAGGGATTTTCCTTTTTTTTTTAACTCTTCCCTAGTCGCTGGATAGATGGCGCTGACCTTGGTAAGTTACTGCAAGGAACGGAACTTCACATCATTTTTTTATTATTTCACTTGGATGTAATTTTGAGATCGTAAAACGAAAGCAAACGAAAGTGTCAGTCAACGAGCGTATGTGACGTAACGCAATGATTTTTTTCCAAGCGTTTTGGCTTTGGCACCTAGTAACGTAGTCAGTACAACGCCATCTACACAGTTCTTGGAAACTAGTTTTTTTTAATACTCACTCAAAAAGAAAACCTCTCATTGATTACCGTTAAAATCGACCAAACAATCTTTAAAAATATACCTACTGGCTGACTGATTTGGTGGTTGGCAATACTACTAGAGCCCAGCTGGTTTTGACAGTCAGCCAGAAAAGTTGATGCTGTTGATAGTTGAATTTATAGGTTATATTATACAGCCAGATTATTTAAAACAAGAAATTATTTATTTTGTTGTGTAAATATCTAACAAAAAAACCGTCATTTTGAAATATCAACTACATGTAACAGACCTTCAACATGGCGTTGATGAAATCTAAAGATGTACCCGAAGATGCTGTGACTATAGATGAACTCGAAGCTATCGAATACGTCTGGAATATTGTTTCCGAATGGGATTCACTTTCTGACACGTAAGTTATAAATATTATAACATAAAAAGTGTGTGGAAATATTCCTCAAAACTTGCACCACAAGTCAACAACACTCGGTTTTAGCTTTTGGCTGCTATGTACCAAACTATTGATAGTGGTACCCATAGATTTAGTATTATACTAAATGTATAGTCGTATCATACCCTATCACAGGCTACATACAAAATAATTATATGTTTATTTTGTTCTCAAGGACCTCTTGGGTTCTGTTAAACATTATCAAACCAAACCAAATAATCTTAATTGATACTCATACAATGTTAATTTCAGTTGGGCTCTGAAATATGCTCCAGTAGCCCTCGGAGGCATCAATGCCTTTTGTGGTATTATGATGAACAGGCATTTCCGGAACAAGTTAAAACTCGGACCGTATGGATACTTCGCATCAGTTATTCCAATCTCCATTATGCCTGGAGTTCTAACAGCTCTCTTTCATAGACATGTGAGTATGAAATATTACAATTAATAGTAATTTATTTACTACAAGCGGCCTGCCCCAGCTTCACCTGGGTGCAATTTTTTTTTTCGAAACTCCGAAATTTTCTTTAATACAAACCTTGTCCGGGCAATACCGAACACAACAAAAAAGAATTATCCAATTTGGTGCAGTCATTCAGAAGTTGATGATGATCCGAACAAGATTATGACTGGACTTTAAGAGACAGAGCCCTAAGTTTGTTTCACCATTTCTTCTCAGGGGTAGCTAGATAGGAAATGTCAACTCCATCTAGCTTATTTCATTAACCGTCAAGCGGGCGCCCGGTCATTTGTAACGCCAGCGCGCAGCGGTCGCGCGTAACATAAAAGACATAATTAGACTAGATTAATAGGGCTCAGCAATACTCAGTTGACTACAAGCACCGCTGCAAACGGTACCACTTCCTTCCTTTGGAGATGAGACGTTATATTGGAGACGTGAGTTTACTGTTGGGTATCGCAAATGGCCACATTGACTGTCCTGAACTCGTTGCTAATCTGTCATTACGCACGAATCTGATGGGATTACGTCAACGGCCAATATTAAATGTACCTTTTGCGATGACCAATTATAGGCGGAATGTTTTCTCTATAAGAAGCACAGTTAGTTTCAATAGGCTTCCTAGGGACCTTAATGTCGACTTGTTCTGCACCAGTGTGGCGACCTTAAGACGGCTTTTGGCACAGTCTTTTTTTTCATAGATAGTTTACTTATCTACAAATTTTTTAATTACTATTATCTTAATAATTATATTAATTTGTATGTATTTTCTTTTTATCGACTATTTCTTTATCTATATGTGGAGGCTTGTTATTAGCGATTTTTCTTATATTATATTCTTTATTTCATTGGTTTGTTAGTCTGTAAGCCTTCTTTAAAATAAAATAAATAAATAATATATGGAATATTTCGGGGATTTAAAACACTTAATATTTATTAATCATTTCTTTTTTGTTTGTATTTATCACATACTTACGTTAGGACATAAAACAAAATTACTTATAAAATCATTTTCTTTGGATTAGTAAGCAATTTGGCATCATAAATTTTCTTACCTACCTTTAACTTTCGCGCGCTGGCGTGCTTTCGACGCCTGCGCCGCGCGCCGCGACTAAAACAAATGCGGTCTATGTACAGACACCAGTACATCAAGCTACCCGAAACTGTAAAATTTTCCCAATCAACTTTGAACCTTATACTTTTGCGATAAAGTTGAAAATCTATTAAAGAATTTTGACAGATTGTAGTAGATTGATGTGCTGGCGTCTGTACAATTCGACCGATGTATCTTGGCGAGTCCGAACTTCGCGCAGAAGGCTGCGCAGTAATATTTTAGGAACCAGATGATGATATGAGGCGAATGTGAGTGACAGAACATGCGCGAAAGTTCGTAGTGTCTATGTTCAGACTCGCCAAGATATTTCGGCCGTAGTGTACTCCGGAGGGTGCGGGGAGGGGAGGTAAACAGTTTATTTCGTGCACAGTGAAACAATGACCAGACAGACTACTAGGGATGGGAAATACATGCGACAAGAAATAACGATATTAAGAACGAAAATTTATCGAGTACGGGCGATTCGACGCCGCGCACCTGCTTGAAGTTTAATAAATGACATGTAAAAGTGATTTCAATATCCTATTTACAGAATAAACAACAAAAACCAATTCAAGAAATTCTCCTAGTCCAACACATTTTTTAAGATTGTCTATCCATTATTTTAGTTACTACCACCAAACCTCTGCTGCTCCACTAATAATATTGGTCACACTCAAGTGTCATATTTTAATTTCAGTTAATTTCAACAGACTTACTTCTGATGAAGAACCAGGCATGTCCGTTATGTTATGAGTTCAGGTCTGCAGCCATACAGACTACTCTTGGAATCGCTTATCCTATGGTGTTAGCCCCTGCATCAGCATTGATGGTAAGCAAATAATATTTTTGGTATCTACATGCCCGTGGCTAAATAATAACAGCCGCACAGGTCGATCGATCAGATTAAGCTACGCTTGCCGCGGTTGGTCTGGGGATGGACCATCTTTACATACCGTGACCCCATCCTGCCTCGGAAAGCACGTTATGCCGTTGGTCCCGGCTGTCATTCGTTGATCTTTGACAGTCGTTACGGGTAGTCAGAAGCCGGAAAGTCTGAAACCAGGGGGTCTACTCGCGGTTAACCACTGTATCGGCCGAATGTTCGGTCATTTTCTACTACCATTAATTTCCTATATTGACTATTGGTCCCGACCAAACTGTGCCAATCCGAACCTTTTTAGAACCCTTAACCCTATTTACCGACTTCAAAAAATCAAAAAAAGGAGGTTATCAATTCGACACGTATGTATGTAATATTATTGGAATTGCATTATATTCACATATGACAATCTACTAAGGCTTCCAAACAAATACATATACATTTCATAGACGTATGTAATGTATGTTTGTCCACGCATTTCTCAGCAACTATTGATCGGATCGTGACCATTTTTTTTATTGGCTTACATTTACTTCAACTTAGGGAACAGTGCAAGTTTCATCAAAATCGATTCAGTAATTTTCAAGATATGGACTACTACGTGTAAGTGTGATGGCCTGGCTTATTGATACGAGCTACGGGTGTAGTGTCAAAGGGAAAACATCTCAAAACCTTGGTCAAATTCTAGTGCAAAAACTAAAAATTACGAAATAAAAAGTAATTAAAAAAAATTAAACCGACTTCAAAAGGAAATTAACTCAAAATTATGAAATAACTTTATTTTCGGAATTCGGTGGCAAAAAACTAAAACTGAAATACAGATACCAAGACACCGACTTCCGAAAATAAAGTTATTTCATAATTTTGAGTTAATTTCTTTTTGAAGTCGGTTTATTTTTTTTTAATTATTTTACCTTTTTTTTTTTAAATTCGTAGTAGGACAACAATATTCGAATCAGAAAATGACCGAACATTCGGCCGATACAGTGGTTAACCGCTTCGGAGTAGACCCCCTGTCTTACCAAGGGGTATCACATCGAAAAATTGTGTTACAGCCAAATTAGAACGATTTAAAATTTTCCATAGAAACAGAGATTTTCAGTTATGTTTTTTTAAATAAGACTTTTCTAAAATGTTCTTAAGTAACTTTTTAGACCTTTGTATCCTGCTTATGCGTATGAAGTTTCATTAAAATCGATTCATTCATTTCGAAAAACAAGGACTTGAAAGTTTGTATGAAATGCCGCCGTACGGCGTAAACTCAAACTCTTTATTGCATTCATGTGTTCATTTCGTTGTAACAATATACTTAAGTAAGTTCCAACGTGAAACCCTCTTAAGACTGAAAAAACTAAATCTGTTTTCATTGTTTCAGTTTGCACACAGATACGCAACTTTCAGGGTGCCAGACTTAAGAGAAGGGCCAATGGTTATGTTCAATTTCGTGAGGAAACTGACAAGGCCCTTCAACAACACATTAACAATTATGCTCATAGGCCAGGTCCTAGCCTCCTCCATCTTCACGTATTATGAAATGACCAACAATTTAACTATAAGAGGAAAGATTATGGAGATTGAAGCCAGTCTTGAGAAACAACAACAGAAACGACATTGAATGCTTGTATGTAATGTAAATGTAGATGCGTTTTGTAAATAGATAATTTTATAATAAAAATGTTATTGTTACATTATGTCACTTTTTATAAAACTAAAAACTTTTTTACAAAAAAAAAAAAACAACCGACTTCCAAAAAACACTATAAAGTGAAAAATAACTTTAATTTCGGAAGTCGGTGTCTTTGGATTTGTATTTTTGTTTTTTGCCACCGACTTCCGAAATTAAAGTTATTTTTCACTTTATAGTGTTTTTTGGAAGTCGGTTGTTTTTTTTTTTGTAAAAAAGTTTTTATTTTTTACTTTTTAGTGGGTCAGTTTGTAATTTATCTAAGTTACAATAGCCTGATGTCAACTGCTGACCACCTTTTACAAAAAATTGCTTTCCCGATGCAGGGACGTTAATTGTTGAGGAGTTCTCCTAGTATTCCACTCTCCTAGCTGATAATCCTGGCTGTAGCATCAGGCCAGACTTATGTCAACATTGCATTGAACTTAAAATTTAGTCCTGTTTAAAATGAGCCCAAACACGACTATGGTGCTGTAATTTCAAGGTTTGTACTTTTTCAGATGCTCCTGGCTTTAGCATCAGGTCTCTACGTACTTCGGTGTTCCTCATTAACAGTACGTTTATCCACACATATCGAGCCCTTTTCAATGAGCCTAAACACGATATATCTGCTGTTAGTTGTCGAGGAGTTAGGTACTCTGCAGACTATCATCGAGCCCTTTTCAATTAGCCTAAACACGATATATCTGCTGTTAGTTGTCGAGGAGTTAGGTACTCTGCAGACTATCCTGACTGCAGCATCAGGTCATGACTTGATGATCATGAGACCAAATGTGGCAAATGCCCTATCACCACACCACACAGCCTGTTCGAGTAACTTCTTACTGTTAAGGAGTTGTACCTTCCATCATCAGCCCAGCTACCTGAAATGGTGACAACCATACGCAAATACACAAGATACTTCATAAAATATGCGAAAAACAATAAGTGAGCCTATAAAATTTTATGGGTTGCCCTCGATTTCTCTAAGATCCCATCATCAGATCCTAACTTGGTGACAGTGGGACCACCTCAGAACTATCTACTTTCGAACAAATAAAAAATTTTGAAAATCCGTCGACAATAGGCGGAGTATTCGATGAACAAACATACAAAAAAAAAAAACATACAAACAGCCGAACATAGTTCCTTTTTGTGAAGTCGGTAAAAATAATAGCACCCTTTATTTTTAGTTACTGAATATATACTCCAGATTTATAAATAGCCAGAAGCTTATGGACTTACTAGCTTGGGCCTGCGACTTCGCCCGCGTGAAATTTCTTGTTCCCCCGACCCACCGCGCTCATAAGGGTCATAGTGTGATGCAAGTGAGCCTATAGCTGCATTATATTGTAGTCTGTGGCCTATAGCCTTCCTCAAAAATTGGGCTATCAAATGCAAAAAAAAATAATCCGACTGATAGTTCAGCTTTATTATTATAGAAGATATAGACAAATAAAACTCTTTAATATCTTCAAAGTAGCCTATATTATTAGTTAATCATATTTAAGAGATACAAAAAACGGACAACAAACTATGCACACAACTGTTACCAGATATAGTACAACTCTAGGTGTATGAACACATG
Organism: Oligia fasciuncula; assembly: GCA_963082905.1. Lineage (NCBI taxonomy): Eukaryota > Metazoa > Arthropoda > Insecta > Lepidoptera > Noctuidae > Oligia > Oligia fasciuncula. The sequence continues at coordinate 3,486,008 of OY720395.1, read as the reverse complement.
CAAGACTGTTCGCTGCGACTTAACCATTCAGAACACAACTAAAATGAACTATGCAAAACCTTTATTAAATGTAACCGTAACCATAGAAACCCGACTATAGATATGCGTCATACAAACATTTTAGGACTATCTACCATTTCTGTGAGTAAGTGAGATAGCTATACTTGTTCGCATCGTCTCGCTCACTCATTCACATTCAAAAGATCATCTGTTCCGAATGGCGTAAGTTCTCTACGTACAAAACCGTTCCTTAATGCTAGATCATTTGCAAAACTACTTATTGTGGCGTCTACAGGTAACGTCGCCGATAACCTGACTTTTGGCTAGCTTCAGAATTTAAGCCACAATTAATTTGACTTGTTAGTTAAGTGCTACATTGACACTTCCGAGTTATTACGTTCAATAAGGACAAATCTTCAAACCAGTTCGTTTTCATAATATTCGAGCAGTACCCATTCACGCATATTTATAAAATTGGTTCTTAGAGCTTACGCAGACCTGGCGAAGCGCAGCACAGCGCAGTCTTCATTAGAAAACAAATCCCAACCTTGTACGCACGGCTACACATCAAGCTATAATAACGAGCACCCTAACTGCGTAGCACAATATCAATCTGAATAATTTTGAAGGATATTGGTAATCCATTGCTTCATAAGTTCGAACAATGTGTCTGCTCAACAACGTTAATTACGCAATGAATGTTGTTGAATTGTCAAAAATGAACCCCATTGCTACCGAGTGTGTTACGTTCTGATATTTGTTCGGCAGGAAAAACCGCGCTGTATTGCGCTTTGCCACGTCTGCTCCTGCCCTACCGCCATCAATCGATCAGTCCTAACTTGAGCAAATGCAAGGAACACAAAAATTAATACTACACTGTAATATAAAGCAAACGGAAGTATATTTCACTCAAAAACAACAGTTAAACAAAGAGTATTTTATCCTCGATGGCGTGCAAACGTTAGTGAATTAAATGGTAGGGCTGAAGGGAGCCAGAAGTCTTATAAAACATAATTTAGTTAGTTTTAAAATATAAAACTATAACTCTATCTAGTTATCTGCTTAAAAATATATTGATATATGTTTCTATATTTAAAGTCACTCATATTGCTGCAAGTACATAAATGTATTAGTTTTTTTATCTAAGCACATACAATTAAATAGCCGCGTTGGAAGATTTTTTTAATAATTACTTTTTAGTCATGACTAAAATTATCTATACAGCCGTTTTTTAACAGTCATGGCAATGAAACAATTATTGAACATTTGTAATGTTAACGATGTTATATAGCCGCAAAGATTTACCAGCTTGCACCAATGTATACCGATCCTACATAATGTGTAACACTTAGGCCCTTTATACACGCACGTTTTTCTTGTCTTGAAAAACTACGGTTTATTCGCCGTGTGTAGGCACGGTCGCGGTCGTCAGAGTTGTATGGATCGCTATTGAAGCTTGATGACAGATACGTTAATTTTTGAGATGGGAAAAAACCATTGAACTCGCGCCACTGGACACTGTTACTATAATCGAAACAGCGCGTGTTTTGTTTATAAGACGATTAAAAAAATACCCGCTTCGGATGTGGTCGGCTGTCCTCGGGATGTACTCGGTTTTAATGTATATCCGATATGTCAGTGAGTGAAGGCAAAGTATTCTGTTTGTGTTTTGTTTTCATTTCTGTCAGCACTTCCGGAGAGTCAGTTTTTTTTCTACGGCGCGGTTTATATACCGTAAAGAAACCCGAACCGTGTACAAAGGGCCTTACCTACTCAACGGTCAAACAGATACTCTGTATGTGCTTAGTTCGTCATTATATTAGTGCCGTTCCTTTGCAACAATCGTACAAATTATTCTTTCACGACTCAGTGAACTACAGTATTATTACTAATTTCTAGCTGTTCACTATAGAGGATAACAAGTCATTTATTTCTGCATGGGTTCCATGAGATGTGGTAATTAAATAAAAAAATATTCAAACTATAAATAGTTTGGCCAAAATGTACAGTCGGCAGCAAAAAGTTAGTGAAACTAAAAGTGAGTTCATTGTGATACATGTTTTCGATGCTGACTGTACGTAAATGAGAGTTGTATTACATCTTTGTGAGTGGGCGCCGAAATAGTAGGACGGTGACGCACCGCACTTCAAATAGGTAGTCAGAATCCAGTGCAAACCAGTTTAAAACAAATGCAATGCCCAAAACTAGCTGCAAGGACTACAAAAGTCAACAGTTTTCAACCAACACAGCCATTCACAATCATTTGACAGGCTATCGTGTCGAAAATTACCCTTTTTGATTACTTCATTTGCCTTGGCCCCGACAACGAATACCTACCTTTCAGAAGTATACCGGTCGTCTAAAATGATCGGGTTTTGGATTTGTTAGAACGTTTAGAGCACTCATTCTATAACATTGATGATTGATGTTCAATTTTGCACGGAAACGAATCGAATGTTTGTGAATAGCCACGCTGATGCAGTATTTTTAAATCCTTATACGATTAAAAACACTGAAATCAAAAGCAGCTCGGAAGTTCCCTTCAAGCCAAACATGTTTTATAGTTTGATAAAACTTACCAATAACACACACCATCTCATAGAATCCATAAAATACAATTATGAGTAAGCAGACAAGCGATACAACTCTCTCCCTCCCTCTCATATAACATACTACTGCCACAACATACCGCCTTGATTCTCCAAATTACACGATATAAACTTGAAGTATGAACAACTCTGTTATATTTACATAATTCATGATACAGTTCCAACAAACTAGATGGTCTTTCGTTAGCTTAGTAAAGTATTTAGTTAACTATTTAACAATAGCTCCCGAGTGCTATGGTTGTTGCAAATCAAGAGCGTTTACGAGTTTCGTCATTGTGTCATCGACATAAGTGTACATACACACGAGCCAAACCTGCCACACGCGTCGATGTCAGAGACAACTGCAACCGTCGACGACGGTCGGTGACAGCTGTCAACGCGTATCGACGGCAGACAACGGCGAGTCAGCGGCTGCCGCTAACGTGTCGCTCGTGTACGGTGCTCAAATACACGAGCGGCATGTTGTACCTACACTAAGTTTTAAAATTACAATGATTATTGCGCGCTCGATGAAATGCAACAACAAGATTCAAAAACTAGTGTGAAAAAGTTAACAATTAAGTCTTAAGTTTTAGTACAAAAGCAACTCAAAATTCAAAAGCAATAATTAGCACATTTGGCTTTTAAAATGAGTTTTTTCCGTACTAAGAGGCACAAAGAATTACCAAGATAACGAAATTACCCATTCCCCCATGCCCCATCAACAACTTATCGCTGATTCAACAACTTTGAACCACAATCATAACAATTTCTTTCTAAAATTAATATAAGTAAGACACTTACATTCTACAACAAATGAATTCTTAAGGTAATTACTTTAGTAACTTTTTTTGTTCACTTTAATTCTTTGTTATTTTTTTTTTAGAATTTTCTTTAAAACATTTTGATATTTTTTTTGAGAACATTATACTGTTTCTATTGATCTACATAATATTACTTACATGATAGATAAAGGGGAGTTGCTCACCCAAGCGTAGCGCAATTTCACATGTAAGTACTTTTGTTTATTAATAAAAATTAAAATCTTATAGTTTTTTGTTGTAAAGATATTATTACATTGAGATCCTGATTACATTTCGAAGAATATGTGTTACAATTTCGCATTTTTTGGACTTAGTTGGTTTTCACCAGGAGCCTCTTGTCCGAAGTTTTTAAGTTATGACCAGTGTCAGACTTTTAATACGAATTAATATTTGTCTGACTGCCACTATACAAGTATACTACGAGGATCATCACCATTTGTATGTGCAGTCAGACACATGATCAGACATTTAATATCATCCTGTTAAAAGTACCTAAAACGAGTAGTACCTATTTGAGTCTCGGTTTTAAAACCTGTTCTAAAGAGGATGTTTTGAATACATAATGATTCATTTGTAGTTTGAATGTAGGGGAAGGTTAATGAACACAAGTCATGCGACAAACTAGCCTTGCACAGACAATACTATTACAAGGTAAATTGTTACCAAGGTAATATGAAATTGTAACCATATCATGAAGTGTTAAGATTCAATTAGTAATAGAAGATTCATAAAGTATGGAAGCATGGGCTAGCCAACCATGAGTCAAATTACACATAATATTCACTAACCAATGTTATTTTTTCAACTTTTAGACCCACAGTAACATATTCATTTATCAATGAATTAACAAAATACAAACTGTCGTTAGCCAAAATTTTGGTCAAAGTGTATTGCCGATTCGAAATGAGAAAGTTACACTCTTAATTTTTAAATTAGCTCGAAACTAGTTTAATTTTTTTTAAAGCTTTTATTTAGTTTCATTTTGTTGCAAATTATTAAGTATACAATTATTGTAACACTATTACTGGATAATATGCTGCGATGTCGATATTAACATTAATCATAAGCGTTACTGTAATTAAGATGGCACTTTTGATGTTACCCTCAGAGGAATGTCGTTGGCAGTGTTGTACCTTAACGTTAAATTATTTGAATCAAGCAGGATCGTTCACTTGGCTGGCTCGTCAATTCACTTTGAGCATAATTCTGACGGGTGACCGTGGTTCCGACGACGGTAGCGGTCGGACGAGCGTCTGTTTCACATTGCCTTCTCGTTAACTGATTCTGGACACTAGACGTACACTTAAAACCTACATTATTACTAACACAATATCTGTTACCACTCTGCCCACTCCAACTCCGATATACTAGCTTATTATAATGTGTGTCTGGTGTATAGTGATACACAAGTCTTCGATTGTTATTAAGTAGGGCCTCGGGAGCGGGCGCGTGTGCCGTCTGCTAGCAGCGCTGGTTAATGTATTCGTTGTACGTGGCGGAGATCTCCTCCGACTGGTAGCGCGTCAGCTTGATGCTGCGCCTCAGCTCGCCCGTGATGGCGGCCTTGTACCCGCCCTTTCTCAGAAGAGAGTCTATTGTTTGAATTTGGTCCCAACCTGAAATCACCCCATGTTTTCGTAAGAGATTTGGTTAGTAATTGGCGATTCTAAACATGTATTTATACCCTATTTTTTATTTTTGGATTTGTCTATGTTTTTATAATGAAGCCTGGTTAAAATACTTAAAATGAAGTCAAAGATAATTATATTAATATAATTTTCATGGTGTTAAATTCCTCGCAAAATGAGAAAAAAAAAATAGTGTATTGGTACATTCACCTAAATGAATACATACCGATACGATCAGTAATCTCATATCATTGCTAGACATGGGACAGTTCGTTGGTTCAAGGTGCTGTAAACTGGAGTGCATCAGCAGGGATGCGGTTAGTAACAATTCAAACACTGGCTGCTTCAAGCATCAGTACAGCTTACTAACTTTCAGGCTGCTTTCAACAGAAAATATACACTTCAGCAACACTATGTGAAAATCCACTGATTAGCACAGGAAAACCTGTCGATTTTAATACATGCTTTGACAAAAGGGGTAAGTAGGAACGTGGTGTGGTCTCGATACTTGGGCGGTCGTCTTACTCCGTATAGCATAGCATGATAACGTTGCCACTATAATTGGGGCACAGGCCTCCTCTGACCTCTCTGTATTTGGCATATAAATTCAAAGTAACAACATTCGACCGCGTTTTTAACCATTCGCGCCTGTATTTTGACATGTTGTATTGTCAAAGGGGGAAAATAATTTAAAAGGCGCGCGAAAATTCTTACCAGAGAATTACGATTTTGGTTAAATATACAACAGACTAAAAAAAAAGACTATACTTCCCCAGACGATCAAACGCAAGAATAGCAGGTTATTTGATCAAAGACAGTATACACACCTTGCTCAGTAGCAACTTGAGGTAAATAAGTAGCGGTGCGCTTAGTTCCTCGTTCACTGATGAACTCGATGCGGATGCCGTGCTTGCCTAGCTTCCAGTCCAGGTAATGCTCAGCCTCTTCGAAATGCTGGAGAATGGAGACGGACACGGTCAGCCGGGGGACTTCCTCGCGAGTGACTGGCGCGAACCGAGAGTCTTTCAATGCGCTTGTTATCGCGTACTCGCGAAGACCTGTGAAAAGGGGTTGTTAAGGTTGTGAATCGCTTTCTACATAACATCTTAAAACCACGCCTATTTATTCGGTAAAGTAAGGCAGAGGTGTACTTTCCTATAGTACCTACACCAACATTTCGCATAAAGTTTGAAACGGGATGTAACATAGATGTTATTTGTGGGTTCGTACTCGTAAAAACATAAAATAAAAATTGTTCGCCAGATCAATTGGTTTTTAACTTTTTAATTCAGTAGGTAGTGGACTGCAATAGTCCGAGTTCACAGCTTGGTATTAAACAGGAAATTGTTTACGAAAGATGAAGTTTTTATCGTCTGGCTTTGGCATGGAATAGGCAAGCCTTTCACTTTGCAGGACTCTTTAAGGGCCTAAAGAATATTTCTACGCTGTAAAAATTATAACTGTCGTCCACAAGTCTGTTCTCAGGATTGGTTACAGCATCCTGAGAACAGACTTGTCTTGTGCAACAGTAGAACTATCAGGCTGATAAAATGAATGAAACAAGAGGATAATAAAAAAAGTTTAACAGAGAGGAGTGGAAAGAGAGTAGGGAGGACTTTGCCCTGGAGTGACATCACAGGCTTTTAATTATAAAGGTTTCAACCTAGAAGTAATATAAAAAAAAACAGTTGAATTGAGAACCTCCTCCTTTTCAAGTCTATACTAATAATATTATAAAGCTGCAGAGTTTGTTTGTTTGTTTGAACGCGCTAATCTCTGGAACTGCTGGTCCGATTTGAATGATTCTTTTAGTGTTGGGTATTCCATTTATCGAGGAAGGCTATAGGCTATATAACATCACGCTACGACCCTTAGGAGCCGCGCAGCGTGTGACACCGCGGGGAACAGCTAGTCAGTTATAAAACAATGATGAATGATGTATCAACTGTCCTGTGGCTACTAAGAAGCCATTGCGACTGTGAGAAAAAGTTAAACAATCCAAAACAAGTCAACTGCAGTGTTTTATTTAAACAAAATACAAGTGCACAAAGGTTTCCTCAAGACAGTTCCTACAATATGCTGAAAAAATCAACAATTTCTTTGTTTTAAAGTCATTGATTGTGTGTGACCTGTAAATGTTATTCCAATCAATTTTAGCTTCTCACAGTCCATCAAATATCTGATTATTTGATACTCTTTTAAAATGTTATTTTTATCTCAAGTATTGTGGAAGATAACAGTTTATAGATGATGTTTACTCATTAATTACTTTATAATGATTTTAGCTGAATATAGGTATTCAAACAAAAGTGTTATCTTCTTCAAATAATATAACAGTATTCAGACATGATTATGAGGTGTTGCAATGTATTATTATTATTGCATTAGTCCACTAATAAGTGAACAAGGTCAGACCTTGTCACAGCTATTCTTTGAGCACACAATTGCATGATAAAATATTTAATCAATAAAATACAAACATCTACAGAGATAGCCATTGTTAGAACTCGTACCTGAGTGTAAATGCATAGCATTAAATGTCCCGATGCATCCTCGGAGACGGTGCTCCTTACCAATCTTCCATGTCACAAATAAAGGACTGTAAAAAATAAATTATATCATGTTAAAGCAATGAGAAAAACTGAATCACTCAATTAAGATCTTCAAACAATAAGGAAAGTTTAACTTTATTGCACATTAGACATTCTGTAATAGTAGCTATCACAGCAACACAATAGCAAAACTGTGTACTCCATTATAAACTTTATACACTTTAACATAAAGAATGTATTAGTATGCACATTTTCGGAAGGTGATGGTAGTGGAGGTGTATTGACCGCGAATAAAAAACAAAATTGCCTTTGTGTGGGTGTCATATATGAGCAAACATAAATAATTTATATTTACATTCATACAATATGTAAATTGAGTGAAAGTGGAAATGTGGAAGTATTTGTGGCTTACTGAAAAGTTTCATACGAAAAACATAAAAGGTTTAATTCATTAGACTGACCTCATTCGAAACAAAAGTTGTGGAGGTAGCTCAACAAAGCATGTCCAACAGGAAAGACTTAAATATAATGATAGGCTGTACTTGTACTTACGAGAGTGAACCACTTACTAGGCATCATTAGTAAAGTTTGGCGTCTGTGGAGGGTCCATACTGTGCAGCTGACAATACAAAACATCGAAACAAAAGTAACACATATCAGGAATAGCTACAGACTCTTGGTAACCATTCAAAGGTCGATCTATAGTGTTACTATACGAGTTGTTTAGTTTCTGTTTTTTTGTTCCACAACATACTGAAGACATCTTGGCTGATATTAGAAGTTAATTATCTTAAGACTACGAAACAAAGCAGTCACACAAATCTCAAAAGTAAACGAAACCAAACACTCGTTTAACTCAATGGCATAGAGTAAAGTAATATATGCAAAGAGTATAATAATAATACGGGAGAATATGCTCAATGGGGTTTAGTAACCACAGGTTATAAAACATCAATGAGCCTGTGGAATAATTTGACAGGAGTAGTGATGTCGACATGACTTTTGATGACTATTACGAAATAGTAAACTTGTGCTTAGTTACTTTTTTATTGTTTTGATATTGTTATATCACAATCTTATCAATCGTAATAAATTAAGTCGTTTTTCGAGTCTGTTTGTTTGTAAAATTGAAACCTACACAAAGGATTTTTATGTGGTTGTCATGATCGTTCAGAGAATTTATTCCGGAAAGCTTTTCGGTACGAAATCAGTGTGGTCCTAAAAAGTAGTAGTGAATTCAAAGTTCGGTCTCTTTTTACCCAAAACTCAAAAAGAGTGTATTGTTTATTTTTAATAAATTAATTATGCACCATAATTGAAAAGCGAGAGAAAGGAGTTAAAAAAAATTAAGCATTCTGGACAGGGCTAAGTTATCTTTTCATTGTGATATACTATTGTAAACTAATGCAAGAACGAGCGAAGCGTTACGAGAGATTGAGATTTGGAGAAATTGAGATTTGGAAGACACATCGGGTTCCCGTATCGTTGATAGGGCTGATATACGGCAGTAAGGTCAATGGGGCGAAGACCGGCATAGTTTATTAAAAATTGAATTCATTAGCCAAATTTGGCCATCTCTATAATGTTTTAGACAAGTTTGATTATATTGGGTGATCAAACATTTAGTTGACTAATAATAGAAACTGTCGGATTTACTTAAACGTTATCAGTTTATAAACTAGACACTAGTTTTGAAAAAATGGTAAAATAGACGGATTTCACTGCCATGTCGGGTAAAACCGTCTAATGTGGAAAAAACCTAGAAATCGACGGTTTACACGAATATAGACATTGGGTACGCGTGTGTCTTTCAACAGCAGTTCAATGTGTGCTGTCAGTATTTTTATTAAAGGTTCCAATCGGCCTACATTGCAAAAAGAAGCGTTTGTCGGGTAAGTTCGGCATACTTCGCGATTCAGGGGTAGAAAACAATTTCATCACTTAAAAAAAATGCATTTGTTGGTAAATCAACTTTTATTTAAGTACCTACTTATTAATAATAATGAATATTTTCAGGTAGAAATTTAGAAAATAGAAATCACGAAAGTTTATATAATTAACAAAAGTACGAAAAAATTAGACGCAACTCATATTTAAATATACTGACAAAAATAAACAAATACAAAAAAAAAATGAAGTAGCCTCTGTATAATAATAAAATATACATAATTTGAAATAATCAAAAGTATAATTGCTTCTAGTACAGCTCTTCTTGTATAGCTTCTCTCAATTTCTACTTAGAGTATGATCTTCTAATGGATTTTCTTTAGTACTTGCCCTATAGAATTACCTGAAAAAAGCATAAAAACGTAGTATTGAAGAATAAACTAACAAGTGGTGATCCGAACGGAAATTTTCAAGTCGGGCCTAGACAAATGGTTCACACAGGAAGCCCAAAAATATTTTTTGTTTATGAGCGTTTACGACGTACGGCATTTCATACAAACTTTCAAGGCCTTGTTTTTCGAAATGAATAAACCGATTTTAATGAAACGCCTAAGGATACAAAGGTCTAAAAAGTTACCTAAGAACATTTTCGAAAAATAGTGTTACAGCCAAATTAGACCAATTTTAAATTTTCCATAGAAACAGAGATTTCCAATTATCTTTTTATAAATAAGATACTTTGGACCTTTGTATCCTGCTGCGTATGAAGTCTAATTAAAATCGGTTCATTCATTTCAAAAAACAAGGGCTTGAAAGTTAGTATGAAATGCCGTACGTCATATACGCTCATAGGTAATATTTTTTATATATTCAACTGTCACAAATGTCATTAATACCAAATATATTACAATAATAATTCTGTCCGCCTACTTCCACATTTCTGGTTCAGCATGAGCTTTAGCTCATGATATCGCTTTCTGCCGCATTAAAAAAAATGTCGATCACTAGAGCAAGTATTAAGGCTAGCACAAAATAGTAGTGTTTTTATAATAATCAATTACTGTAATTACTTGAAACAGTTACTAGTAAACTGTCAAATATCGTAGAAACCAGAAGTTTTAGGCAATACGAATTAGTTACCTATTAGATATTTGAAAAAGTGTTTAGGCATAAAAGGTTTATGATATCTGGAATCTGCGAAGACCGGCGTATGCCGATCTTTGCCTCCAAGAACTAGACGGACTTCGCCACTATTGCATTTTGAAGTTACTTTTTTTTCATCTGATGTAATTTCGTGAAAAATGTGTTTTATTCAATTCTAATATAATAGTTAGGTAAAGATATTAATCATTAATGAACTTACCTACACAAATCCTTAGAAAAATCTTAAAATACCACTTAAAAAAATGTTTTTCGACAGCATGTACTGGTCGTAATTGAAGTTGGTAACCCGACTAAATTTGAAATGTAATTTTTTCTTTATGAGTCATATATAGCGCCACCAGTGTCAAAAAATAGAAACTAAAACAGTTTGACGTTTATGTATCTTTGGTTGCCATCTTTGTAAGTATTCAGAATTCCTCGTATTTCTTACTGTACGGTCTTGCCCGACAGACGGTCTTCGCCCCATTGACCTTAACTACGCCTCAACAAAAATCTCAATATTTTGATAGGTCGCCACCGGTGCTTGTCATGGGCGTTTAAATAAAAAATAAAAACAACTGTTCATTGAACATTTTTGTAAAAAAAAGAGCTCGTTCCATCACCGTAGCAACTCTATCGAAGATATAGTTTATAGATTGACTGGATGTATATTTCGGATTGACTTGGCGCAAAATGGCTGAACAGATTTGGATGAAATTTAGTACCTACATAAATAGTTTATAACCTGGGTTAACACATAGGGAACTTTTGATCCCGATCGAAAGCACGTTGCCGTGGAATATTTTCCAAAATCCACGCGGGCTAAGCCGCGTGCAAAAGCTAGTAATACTTTAAATTAAATGATGTCTACGGGAACTATGCAAACAGCTGATAATAATTAAATTTTACACAAACATGCAACTAAAAACGAGAACACAATTATTGAATAAGTGCGCATTTCGATGTCGTTCGTAGCTGACTATCACAGGCACTCTCTATATATTACATGTACTCTGTGACAGGCACTGTTATGATGGCTGGTGTACTGCCTACTCCACAGAGTACATTATAGTATACTGCCTACTCGCAACCGGCAAATGTATCCACCTCAGTGGTGGGGTGGGTGACAACTGACAAATGACCAAAGCAAGCTCGCTTATTGATGTCGAAAAACATTTTCCCTGTACTCTATAATACTTCTTAACTGTGTGAGTATATATGTATATGTGTACCGCAATTTAAACTACCATTGTTGATTGCGTTATATGCGGTACCTACATTAAATTTTCTATGTGTAACATTTGTATCTAGACATAAGTACACGGCCGAGCTAAATAGAACAGCAACACTGGCACCCCCGCATCCCATCTCACCCATGCCTGAAACCAACTAAAGCCGCGGGAAAACAATACAGTGCATACTAAGCCTAATATTTCGATTTTTGACGTGACAACGTCTTAAATTAGGTTGCGGCTGGGAGTCACTTATGAAAAAGTGTAACGCTCGGTAACGTTACGTTCTTATTGACGTGACAACGTCTTAAATTAGGTTGCGGCTGGGAGTCACTTATGAAAAAGTGTAACGCTCGGTAACGTTACGATGAGTCACCGAACGAGAGAGAGGCCCGCCGAATGCCTTGCGTCTCTCTCCCACTCAATTATGATCGGATGATCGGTCGTTGTCACGTAAAATCTTCGCCCGTAAAACCGACTTTACAGGCAACCATTTTTTTTTAAAATTAGGTTGCGGCTGGGAGTCACTTATGAAAAAGTGTAACGCTCGGTAACGTTACGTTCTTATTTTCATTTAATTCCTTGTTCCTATTGTGCAATTTAATTATATTCATATCAATAAATATTCTACCGAGAAAAAGACGTTGTCACGTAAAATCTTCGCCCGTAAAACCGACTTTACAGGCAACCATTTTTTTTTTTACAACTTTATTGTCTTTGTCACAAATATTATTATATCTGTCACTATTTCTATGTTTACTTAAAAAAAAGAAATTAATAGTTTATGGAGCGATGGATGTCATCGAGTTTTATTTTACTAAAGTAGAAAATAAGAAAAGAAGCTTTGAGTGCACATAAAATGAAGATATTTTCGTGAATCATGTACATGTTTTACAACTTCCCTTTAGGTCTAAGTGAAATAACCATATATCTGTATTTAGAACCATTAGTGATGTTTAGTGAAAAAGCTTGCTAAGTTCCGACGATGGCGTCCGATGGTGAAATTTCGTGTGCGAATGATCCTAATTTCGCTGTTATTTACTCGTTTTTAAAAACATTCGGCAAATTGTACGGTTTGGATGTTCCTACGATATCTAAATTACAAGAATTAATAGAGAATACACAGGAAGGTGAGTTATCTTTGTAGATTCGTCATTTCAAATCATAAACAAACATCTTATAAGTTTTTTGTTGTTAGTGTTGGATCCATTGAAGGAGTTACATTTGAGACTTCTACGCCGTGCTCATAAAACGGTGGCGAGCAACAGATGGGAGAGGTTCATGATAAAGTTCTGCCATCAACAAGGTCACCATCAGGAAGCCTGGGAGATCGAGAGGTTCTCTTACAAGAAAGCTAGCACTACGGTCAAATTGAAAGTATTGAAGGTAATTACGCCTACTCAGTTTTTTCTAAAGATGATGTGCATCTAATCTCATTGATTGCAAACACTTTCACAAATGATTCATATACTAATGTATGTGTTGCTGTCAATGTGTGGTACTTGTAATGATTATGAGCTCAATGTGTTTACTTTTTATCTACATACTTAAATTACTTTTACCACATTTTAATGTCATGTGCTAAGTAAAAATATTCCAACCACTGTATTCTTTCTCTTTATATTTGTGATTTTATTTATTAAAAATTTATGGCTAGCAGCCAACATTTTTTGGATTCTTCATGTTTCTGTGTCAATTGTTTTGGTCTACAAATATTGCTCAAATTTTTCAGCAATACTTTTTCACCTAATAAAAATTGATTATTTTATTCCTGGACAGCTGTTATTAGAGTTCCAATTTACTTGCCATCCAAAATTCAAGAATGCTGTCAATGCAATATCATGTAAGGAGTTAAGATTGGATCCTGTGGGCAGAGACAAGAATGGTTGTGTGTACTGGCTGCAAGTGGACCATGAGGCCAACCTCTGTTTGTATAAAGAAGACCAGGATGAGGAGACGTGGCAGCTTGTAGCTAGGTGAGTTACAGATTGATATTGTAATTTATATGGAGATAAGGTCAAAATGTATGCAGTACTGAAGTCCTAATGCCCTGTTTTACATAGAATGAATGAGTTGTAATGTTAGAGATACATTAATCTTATTTGCATTTGGAGGTAATTTAAACAATTTGAATTCTTGAGTGAAATGTGTTGTCACTTCTGCCCAGAAATGTCCATAAAAATAAATGTTTGACATTTACATCTGCTTGTTTTATTTCATTTTTACTGTAAAAAGAAAAACAGTATTTTAAGCTATATATTGTCCTTTCCCTTGCAGAACTCGCGAAGAACTGGTGAAAGTGATATTACAACTGAAAATTGGAGAGGATGTGTGTCCACTGTTTGCAACTAATTCCAATGTCAATGAAGACTCAAGCAGTACTGAGGTTCCGCCACAGTTGGAGGTAACTGATAAGGTGATCTTATCAAACAACATAATATGGCATGCTTTAATGCTATCCAAGTAATATTATTTATCCCATTCTTGGCAAGTTATCTCTCCATTACCCTTGGTAGGCTGGTAGAGAATGCCTAAGGCTTGATGTCCGTAGGTTTTAGTAGCATGAAGTTTGAATAAATAATTATTGCTGTCTTTTAGCATGTTTTAAGGCTAATTTACTATACCTATTTAGATACTAGTTTGGTAACTGTAGAAGGGTATAACATAACTTTTTTTTATTTTATTCAAACCTGTGCATGTTGAGGTGAAGAATACAGCTAATACTATAAAAGTTATGAATTTATGCATTTATGCAAATTGTGAAAGTCATATTTTACAATGTAACAGCAGTATGTGCTATTCATTATTCTGCATTTTTATACTTGAACTAGCTTCTGCCCGCGACTTCGTCCGCGTGAAATTTCTTGTACCCCCACCCCGTCGCGTCGCAACACTTCGTATTCGCTTACCGTTCACTCGTGAGTTTTTTTCTTTTTGCTCGGCTCCTAAGGGTCATAGCGTGATGTTAAATAGCCTATAGGCTTCCTCAAGAATTGGGCTATCAAATGCAAAAAGAATTCAAATCTGACCGGTAGTTAAAGAGATTATCGCGTTCAAACAAACAAACTCTTCAGCTTTATTATTAGTATAGATAAAAAACTCTATGGCCCATAACTCCTTAATAGGTACCAACTCTTAACATCTTACACACGTGATAACTTTTAAACGAAATATCCGATTGAGATGAAACAAAAAGTATTTTACTTCTTCATAAATACTCTTGGTAACATAATGCTTAATTTCGATAAAGATTAATATTACGATACATATTTAACGTAGTTTTTTTTTCTTCAGACGATTTAATAATTATTTTGAACACAAAATCGGTTATTGTGATTAAACCATGATAGCTAGATATATGTTCTCGCGGACTTTTTTGTAGGTCTTAATGGGCTCTACAAACCCGTAGTACATTATTTTGTTCTATTGTCAATAGTTTTTGCAGCGCACGCAAAAATAGGTTTTCGATTTTACACCTTGTGTTACAAAATAGCAATTTTATTACGGATCCCTAATTTTGAAGAAAAAAAATATAGCCTATAGCCTTCCTCGATAAATGGACTACCCAACACTAAAATAATCATTCAAATCGGACCAGTAGTTCCAGAGATTAGCGCGTTCAAACAAACAAACAAACAAACAAACAAACAAACTCTGCAGCTTTATAATATTATATACTTGAATAGAAACAAGTATCATCGCAAATAAAATTACTTGTAGCTATTGCTTGTAGTTCTTGATGTAATTTATCGTGTTCCAGGAGTCTTTTTACCATCTTAAACATGTTATCGAAATATATTTTCCTGTTATTGCTTTACTCACAAACACCCTGTCTTTTTACAGTCTAACAAATCAGAAGGTGAAGAAGAAAATGAAGAAGAGTTCCTAAGTCCAGAATCTGAATCAGACCATGAAGCTGAAGAACAAAAAGATGAAGAAGATCCACTATCTGACAAAGTTGAACCTACAGCAGAAGAGTCTACTACTGACAATATAGAAGATAAAGAAGAGGATGTAGAAGTAGAAAAAGAGACCGAAGATGTTACTGATGAGCCAGTAGATAAACCAGCAATCATTGAAACAGAAGAAAAAGTGTCAACAAATGAACATGTAAAAAGTCCCAAAAAAGAAGAGTCGCCAGATAGAACAGTAGAAGAAAAAGTATCAGCCTCAATAGACGAAAAAATTACAGAAGAAAAAGAAACATCTGAAGAAAAAGTAGCGACAGAAGAAAAGGTAGCGTCAGAAGAAAAAGAAACATCAGAAGAAAAAGTAGCGTCAGAAGAAAAGGTAGCGTCAGAAGAAAAACTAGCGTCAGAAGTAAAAGTAGCGTCAGAAGAAAATGTAGCGACAGAAGAAAAAGTAGCATCAGAAGAAAAAGTAGCATCAGAAGAAAAAGTAGCGTCAGAAGAAAAAGTAGCGTCAGAAGAAAAAGTAGCGTCAGAAGAAAAAGTAATATCAGAAGAAAAAGCAATTTCAGAAGAAAAAGTAATAGCAGAAGAAAAAGTAATAGCAGAAGAAAAAGTAATAGCAGAAGAAAAAGTAATATCAGAAGAAAAAGTAATATCAGAAGAAAAAGAAACACCAGAAGAAAAAATTACACCAGTGGAAAAAGAATCAACAGAAGAAAACGGAGAAGCTTCAAGTGAAAAAGAAAATAAAAAAGAAGAAGTGGGCGAAGCAATAGAAGAACCCGTAATGCTGGTGACTGGCGAAGGAAATGGAGCAGATTGCGATAGTTCCTATATCATTGGAGAAGAAATTTCAGAACCCGTTATGTTCTTTTATGGAGAAGGTTGGGGCTACGACAATGATACAGGTAACCCAGAAACCATAGAAGAAGCACACAGTCCTGAAGAAACTTCTGCCGAGGAAAACGGTAATGAAGAGTGTGTAAATGGCGAACACAGTGAACTGTCAAATTCAAGCAATAAAAATAATTTAGTTAAAAATGTTAAGTTAAAAAGTGGTTTACCTTCTGTGACTAAAAGATCTTTGAAAAATCAATCAAATGATAGCACAGAAGTTTTAAATACTGACTCAAAAAAACATTGCGTGCGAGATTTAGAACAATCTGATGGCTCGAATTCTACGAAACATACTGAAAACGATTTAAAAAGAGAAGCTAGTAATGATAAGAGTACTACAGATAGTGAAAGCCCTAAAAAGAACAATGCTAAAAAGGGGAGGGGTAAAGTTAAAAAGAAAAGCAATATAGCCAGGAATTTAAAACTAAACAAAAGTACAGAAGTAGTTAACTTAGAGACTGATAATTGTCACGATAGTAAAACAAGTATAATAGAGAAGAGAAAGAGTAGTGTGTCTTCTGTAGATCAAGAAGATACTGTCAACACAGAAAATGAGAAAGAGAAGAGTCCTGATAAAGAACTTAAAGTAGAAGACCCCCTACCTCCTAAGAAGCTCCGTTTAGAAACCACTCCCGAAAGTGACGTAAACACACATTCCAATGAAACAGGAGATAGTGTAGAAAACAGTGAAACTAAGAAAGACACTTTGAATAACGTTGAAAGCAATCCCATAGCGCAACGGAAGAAAATCAAAGCGCATAAGGGAAAATTTAAAAGAAAAAAGATAGTTAAAAAGATTGACAACAGTGTAGATAAGAATAGTGACAAAGAAACTGCGAATGACAATGGAAAGAAAGAGTGTAAGTCTTTAAAAAGGTCTCTATTAGATGCTACGATGAGCGATAAGAATAAATCTGAATCTCAAAGTGAAAGTGAAGATGACGAGCCCATCACAAGTGGCAAACGCCTCAAAATTAAGCCAAAAAAAATCATCACATCTACCAGGTAATTATTATTATTTTTGTATTAATCTCTCCAAACAAAATGTAAATGTTCTTTATTGTTTAACTAGCTACCCACTTTTACGACTTGATAAAATATCGAGATACCTTTATGAAGTGTAAGAACTTCGAGATTTCTTTATTATATTATATTTAAGTATGAATGTAATACACATAAATCTTCCAGAATAAATTCTCTCTGAATGATAGTGAAAACCGCATGAAACCGTTGTGCAGCTTAGAAGAACAACGCGGTCACACATACAGACACGAAAAGCGACTTTAATCCATACTAGTATTATAAATGCGAAAGTGTGTCTGTCTGTTACCTCTTCACGCTTAAACCGCTGAACCGATTTGGATGAAATTTGGTTTCGAGATAGTTTGAGTCCCGGGAAAGGACAGGATAGTTTTTATCCCGATATTCCCACGGGATCGACACTTATGTGGGTGAAACCGCGGGGCGCTGCTAGTTTATAATATGTTTAAATGTGAGCTTCGCCTACAGAATCTATAATATAAAATTCAAAGTCCTGACTGACTGATATATCAACGCACAGCCTAAACTGCTGGAATTTGAAGGGTGTGTTCTTTGTGAAGGGTATCCACTAAGAAAGGGTTTTTCGAAATTCCACTCCTAAGAGGGTGAATGGGGGAGGGTAGAAAATTCACGCGGACGAAGTTGCAGGCAGAAGCTAGTTCTACAATAAAATAAAGATTTCGTAAAAGATTGATTTTAAAATTGCCAGTCCAACTTTTTTCTGACTGACCGACTTCTTAACAATTGTGGAGTTTCTTGCCCATTCTTTTCCATACGAAAACTACCTTTTGGAATAGGAGTCTCCCATTCCAAAAGGTAGAATCAATTCTATTTAGTTGTAATTTTTGACGTTCAAAAGTGCCTTTAATGTGCTTATTTGAAATAAATGCTTTGAGTTTGACCCGACTCTTAATTAAGCGTATCGACGTACTTCGAAACACCTGCCGCAATAATCCGTGAATCAGCTATAAAACTAGGCTGCCTTTAAATTACAATATTTACATTTAAACTGCATTATTTTTACAGAAAAAAAGTAGAAGCAAAACTTCTAGAGAAACAATCAAGTGACGAATCTGAGGAGGAGACTCTCTATAGTATAGGTAATGTTTTTTTACTTTATCATAATGAAAGTAAAGTAAAGAATCTATCGATTCATTGTTTCATAATGAAACCTTGTTGCACTTTCTCATGTCAGACAATGATTTAGCATTTTCTTGAAATAGTTTCATTGTTGGTCTTATTTGCCTGTTGGCTTTTTTATAAACGTTGTCTTTTATCGTAGAGCCTTGTGCTTTCTGTGATCACAAGCTAGTTTCACGATAACCTTCAAAATCAATGCTGTCAGCGTAGATCGAATTATTTATGTGCAGCTTTTATTCTTTCAGCTGGCAAGAAAACGACGAAGAAACTAGTGAAAAAGAAGATTAAAGTCAAGGATAAGGGGAATTCCGGTATTGATAAGGGGAAGGCTAGCAATGATAAGGGTAAATCAAGCAAGGATAAGAATGGTAAAGGTGGTTCGGACGATTCTGACGTAGCGCCCGTGCGGCAGTCGCGACGGATCGCGCAGATGAAGATCAAGGAAGAAGCTGATAGACGACATTTGGAAGAAGTTGCACTGAGGGAACTCAAGAAAATACACAAGAAGAAGGTACCGGTAAATTACTTAGCTTACTTGATGATATATACTAGATGCCATTTCTTAAGTTTATTTCAGAATTTTTATAGCACATCCACGGATTGAGATGGATCTTGGCCACTGAAAGACGCTTTCTAACTACAAGAACCTATTCAACTCTAGAGGATAGTTCGGTCTTTTGAGCCTTAACTTATCCGTGGTATCCAAGACCATACTTTTTCTTACACTTTTGTAGACCCTAAAAAACAATCATCATTTTAGGGTCTAGCCAACAAAGGATTGATTTTATTTAAGTTATTTATTGTTTTTATCTTGTTTTCATTACATTAGAACAAGGAAGAAGAAGAAGATGAGAAGGAATGGCGCGCGAGTGGCGCCAGTAGTTCCGACGGAGAACGTCGGCGACGGAAGTCGGAATGGCGCTCCGATCACTCGACGGGTCCCGAGCCGGATTCCGACTCGGATGAACCTCTGTTTGAGTTGCATGAACACGAGGAGCCTGAACGTAAGTATACTTAGTGTCAAGTCACAAATTCAAGATGGTCCACATGATCTGACCAAGACAATGTATGGACTATAAAAGAGGCTGAACTCGCTTTAAATTTGTTCACTCAAGTACAATACGACAGACGGCGTAACTTGGCGGGCCTGAACATAAGCACCAAGAACCTTCGCGCATGTTCTCTCACTCGCACTCGCCTCATGTCACCATTTGGTTCTTAAAAAATCTTACTGCACAGCCTTCTGCGCAAAGTTCGGGCTCGCCAAGGCCCAAGATACATCGGTCGTATTGTAGGTTTGTGCAAATACGTGTGATGTCGGAGAAAAAAAAAATATCGACGTGTTTGTACAAACTTACTTACCGAAATAAACATATTGTTACAATTTTTGTATGTTATAATTTTTCGATGTTATTTAATTTTAAAGAAAGTGAAGCGGTTTTTAGTACTGACTCATTACAAACTATACGCTAACTTTGGGAAATTTGCTATATACAAGCTGGCCCATGCATATGGCTGTAGAATTATAACGCAAATAAAAACGTATACATAAACGTTACTTAGAAAGTTAGAACTATATCAGAAGACGTACGTCTTACGTCTATAACTTTAAAATAAACTTTATTTCCGTTTCAACAGTTGTCTTCAACAAATCGGATCACGAATTCTCACCAGAGTCTGACTTGGAGAGTGGTGAACCCGTCGAGCCAGTCAAAAGAGCACGTACTTTACAAGAAGGTAAGTTGCTTTTGGAACAGCCGAAATAGTATATTCAAAACTTAAGATACTAACATATTGTTTGACTATACTATTCCGGCTGAAATAAAAAAAATTGTGGACGTTCAGGTAAAGAAGACGCGGACGGCTTCTGCAAGCGCTGCGGGAGCGGCGAGCAGGCGGAGTGGATCCTGCTGTGCGACGCCTGCGACGCCGGCTACCACGCCAGCTGTCTCAAGCCGGTGCTCTTCGTGGTGCCCGAGGGAGACTGGTTCTGTCCGCCTTGCAACCATGTAAGTCCTATTCGAGAACCACTTTTTCAGCTGTCTGTTCATTATAAGCACAGAGGCTCTCTTGGAACTTAGCGCTTAGAGGCTCTTTTAAAAGATATCAACAGATACATTCAGAGAGTTTTAAAATCAGTGTCAACAAAAGTCTTTGGTTATTTTGTTTAGTGACCAGAAGCGAATACGTAAACGATGATTAAAGTTAAGCGAGTCGGGCAAAGTGTTGTTGAGTTTTCCCATTAGGAATTTCTTAGTAACAGCCCGGAGTTTGGAAGTTGGCGGTGTGATACCACATGTGAGGGAGAGGGAGTGCACCTGTGTCTACGCACACGTCTGCACTATAATAATATCTCCTACGCCGAAGGCTAGTCTCCATTGACATAGACCGCCGTGACCGAAATTCGGTCTGGATGACTTTTATTTATATAGGGTGACTGGTAATTAGTGACCGATACTTAAACACGTGATTTTACTCATCATTATGAACAACTTTTACTATGGGACCAAACCAGAAATCGTGAACAAAAAAACAGCTGTTCTCTACATTTTGACGAGTTAGACGAACATAAATGTAGAGAACAGCAGATTTTTTTTTTCGCGATTTCAGGTTTGGTCCCATAGTAAAAGTTGTTCATAATGATAAGTAAAATCACGTGTTTAAGTGTCGGTCACTAATTACCAGTCACCCTATATAATCACTACTTAACTTTATGCAACACTAGCTTCCGCCCGCGACTTCGTCCGCGTGAAATTTCACCTTCCCCCCATTCACCCTCTTAGGGGTGGAATTTCGAAAAATCGTTTCTTAGCGGATGCCTACGTCATAACATCTACCTGCATGCCAAATTTCAGCCCGATCCCTCCAGTGGTTTGGGCTGTGCGTTGATAGATCACTATTTCAGTCAGTCAGTCAGTCACCTTTGACACAGTATAAAGATCATACAGTATTGTAACTCGGCCGTAACCTTGAAATAAATGCCTTCAGCCGCGCGGTACGTAAACATGCGATAGGGCTGCCCGCCTCCAGCATTTTAATTACATTTGCCTACTTTGTGTTTCCATTTAGTTTTGTTATTGTATTTTACTGTGTGTACATACATATTAATAATAAAAACCACGTCTTTACTTTGAATTTTACAAACTAACAAAACAAAACACACATGCCCCGAGGTTTTAACACAAGCGTACCTACCGTATAATGATACATGAACCGCCTATAACTACCTATTTCACTCGTGTCTATCACTTTCCTTTAATCTATTCACTTTATTTATTAATCCAGACATCTTTTTTTTCGGAAGATAAAAGGAAATACTTATCCATTAAAAAGACACACATTATGTACCTACCTACTAGTAAGTAAAATTATTTTATAGTCTTACCTTTCAGAGTTTCCAGGTAATCTAAAAAAAGTTATCTCTGGATGCGTTATTGACGAATTCATGCAACCAAAAACAGCACAATATATCCTACTCGTCTTATTAAATATGTACTTCAATTTATTTTGCGCGGTTATTGTAAAAAAAAACAACACACCGTCCGTTCGTCACTGCGGCACAGTCGCGACTGTCTGCATGCCAAGCGCATGCCGAGGTCGAGGCGCGTAGGTATAGCTCGCGTTTCGTCCGTTTGTATGAAGTCGAAATACTGTATATCTTTATACTGTGCCTTTGAGTTTTATATATTTAGATTTATGAATGAAGAGGTTTTTTTTTGAGGATGGGAAATCATGACCCCTCCCGCTCTGGATGGAGCGGAAGGGAGTGTCAGACTCTTACTGACTAAAACCCACCCGTGTTCCTTTCTTAGCCCTTTATGTGCCGGGCCAGCGGTAACCCTTTCGGACAATCCCGGTGAAAGGGGTTTATGTTTTAACAATTTGTTTATTTTGTCATGATGGATGTGATTCTTGTGATTTCGTTGATGTTTTGGAATGTACATATCACATTTATAACTTGTGATCTAATGAATTTCTAAAGTTTTCATGACCTCTATC
This sequence comes from Oligia fasciuncula, assembly GCA_963082905.1. Taxonomy (NCBI): domain Eukaryota; kingdom Metazoa; phylum Arthropoda; class Insecta; order Lepidoptera; family Noctuidae; genus Oligia; species Oligia fasciuncula. The sequence continues at coordinate 3,463,166 of OY720395.1, read as the reverse complement.
GGGTGTTAAATTTTGTTTAGATATAATAGTTTTAGGGTTTATCATTGTAAATATGGAACATTTGTTTCCAGCTGATGTTAATAACATCACTAGAAGCTGAACTAGTGAAGTATGACGAGTTGGTGGTCACGGTGGAAGCCGAAAGAGAACGGAAGAAACAAGAACAACCTGAGCCAAAGAGCGAGAAGGAATCTGATGATGAGAAGGAGACACGACGAGATAGAGAAGATGATAAATCCAGTGGTAAGCATTTATTGTCATTTTTAGGGTACCATACCCAAAGGGTAAAAACGGAACCCTATTACTAAGACTTCGCTGTCTGTCCGTCTGTACGTCCGAACCGCGATAGCTAGACAGTTGAAATTTTCACAAATTATGTATTTCTGTTGCCACTATAACAACAAATACTAAAAATAAATATTTAAGGGGGGTTCCCATACAACAAACGTGTTTTTGGTGTTTTTGCCCTGTGGTACGGAACCCTTCGTGTGCGAGTCCGACTCGCACTTGGCCGGTTTTTTAAAGATAGTCTCATGAGTGTGTGTTACAGATGTTTCATTTCACGAACACGCGTCAATCATTCCAGTTTGTATCTTAGGCGATTGATGATTATAAGAATAACATGACGCGCGCTCGTGTTTTACACTATCTATAGAAGGTACATATTAGTAAATATGCTTGTGTATTTCAAGCCCTGCTTTACAGTATTTTTAGAAACCGGTACCAGTGTAGTGCCTGTAGTTACTATTGGTACCGGTACCAGCCGCAGTACCTGTAGTATTGGTATTTCTAATCAGTACTGTACCGGTACCAATCAAATATTTCCGCAAGTTAGAGTGAGAAAACAGATATAGTAAGTAAAAAGGATAGTTAATAGGTTTAGAACAATAACTTCAAGGTTACCAACCGTGCGAGGTTCCTAGTACAAACATGAGTTTTGTGGTACGCGCCAAGTCCCTGAATTTGGTACCGACACTTGTTAGGTGGAGAACTGGTACCCGTCTGGAAATGGCAAGAACCGCTAAGTACCGGTACAGAACCAATACTTTTGATACCGGTACCAAGCCCTGGTTACGAACTACAACTTAGGGTATAAACAGTCGGACTGCATTTCAGTTGCAACATCACAGATTGGATGCAGTTGACTTAACTGCTTCGAAACCTAGTTATGTCAACTGCATCCAAACTGCGATGTTGCAGCTAGCATGCAGCTTAAATGCAGTCCGTCTGTTTAGATTAGACCCTTAGTTCTAGACCAGCTGTGCATAGGGGATTGCTCACCAGTACAAGATTAATAATCGTTAAAAACTTTATGAATATTACAATTATTAAGCATCAACATGGTCTAAACATACATTGCCTTACAAAACTGATACATTTTCTTTCTAAAATATTACTTTTATATTGCGTTTGAAAACGTCTCATGAATAACAATTGACGTGTTGTATTATGTTGTTATTTTAGAAGCAAGTGGCAGTAGTGACTGGTCCTCGACATCTGAAGAGGGCGCGGTGTATCGTCTGCGCGCTCGCAAGCAGCTTCCTGTCAGCTACCGCAGTCAAGAGTACGACCGACTCATCAGCTCTGCTATCAAGGTACTCATCGCTCTTATCCCAATTTATTTGGCATGTCTGTTTCTTCGATACATCGTTATTACCCTTCCCCTGAGTTTGTTCGGCATTTCTTCTCAGGGGTAGATAGGAAATGTCGACTCCAACTAGTATATATTTTTAATATGACGTACAGTCAACAAAAGAGATAAGTATGCAGGATCTTCGGATATAGTTGAAGTTTAATAAGAAATCGATGGATGTTGTCGACTGAAATTTTGTTTTATATGTTTGTTTTCTATTAATAAAATTAAATTTTATTCGAGAACATCCATCGGTTTCTTACTAAACTTCAACTATATCCGACGATTCTGCATACTTATCTCTTTTGTTGACTGTACCTATTGACTTATTTACAGAATAAAAACTTTCATTTCCTCTCAGGAGTTACTCCTTTATAGCCATATCATCTCACAAACAGTCTGTCATCGTTTCTTTAGTCTTCCGCTACTCTTAAAGTCGTCACTGTCAAAGTATCAAGTTCGTGAGCTTGTCCCGAGGCGAGGCGATTACGTTACGATTCCGATTAGTGTGCGTTGCACTAGGGAGTTTCATACAAAGAATACTGAACGGCTCGAGTTGATACGGTGCCGATCCCTTTCCGGTTGACCTTTATCTGTCATCGGCCGAACTTTGCTCGTAAGTCGTCGGCCGAACTTGGGCGTTCACACCAAACATAATGTAAAATATAGTGAGTGCGTGCATACACATAGTTATCGGACTAATCGTACGATGTCTGTTGAAATAATGTACAGACTCACTTTATTTTGCCTATATTTCGTTCAATCGGCCTTCTCTGGCCGACGACGTACGAGCATGGTTTGGCCGATGACGGATTAGGTGTAGCGGAAAGCCTCAACAGCTCGAATCACCTCTTCGCTATGGCTTGCTACTTTCAAGTGTTTATTCAATAATATTTTTCCACAGGAGGAATACGTAGAGGCCACAACAAGTGCAGGCAATCAAGGTCGCGGCAAGGACATATCAACCATCATCGAGGCAGCTGAGGAAGAGAAGATGAAGGCAGAACGAGAGGCTATGGAGCAGGTTCGTTATTCATATTTTACTTTAACAAACATCAGGCAAACGTGTGGGACGCCTCCCAGCTAGATGAACTGACGACCTAAAAAAGGTGGCACAGAGGGACATACTGGATGCGGAAGGCGGAGCACAGTGTTGTGGCGCAGTCTGGGAGACCTATGATATAATCGTTGAGCTCCTTAAGTTCTGAGTTGAGCTGCACGGTTACTGACAAATGCGTGCACTGACTGGACAGGTCCGCTCAATCTGTGTGGTTCTTTCCTCAAAAGACCATTTCGGACACTAATCTACATGGTCCTCAAAGATTATGTCCGGATTTTTTATATACACATTGACATTGATGAATTTTATTTAGACAATGACATGAATATTTACTTTGTAAGTAATCTTTTTTTTTTTTTTTTATTTAATTATTGTGAATGTGAGGACTATGTGGGTCATTTCTTTTTTTCCTTCTTAGTTTTTAATCATGATCTGGCAGTTTGAGTAGTTTATGCGGCCTACCCAAATGTCCTGTCTTTGGTATTGTTCGTCGAATCGTTGAGCTCCTCAAGTTCTGAGTTGAGCTGCACGATTTTTGACAAATGCGTGCACTGATTGGACAGGTCCGCTCAATCTGTGTGGTTCTTTCCTCAAAAGACCATTTCAGACACCAATCTACATGGTCTTCACACGATCTGACCAAGATTTTGTCTGGACTTTAAAAGAGACTGTGACTTCTGAGTTTGTTTCGGCCTTTCTTCTCAGAATAGTCAGTTAGGAAACGCCGACCTCAACTAGTTTAAAAAAAAATATGATTGACGTGTAAAAGTGTTTGTACAAACCTACTTACAGAAATAAAAATCATTTATGTCCAGCAGTGGACTGTGATAATCTGAGCTGATAGGAAAACTTCATGGTTATCCTGGGTTATTCATGCACAAACATTTTTGCAGAATTAAGTTTGTAGTCTTGCTTTGGTCAAATTGCTCTTAAAATTTTCTCTCACGCACGACGCCGACGCCATCGCGGCAGACCAAGACGAAGATGGCGGGACGAGCTTGACTCCTACCGTAGGGACTGGCCGCACTCGCTAGACAGAATTGTGTGGAAAAGGGAGAGGGAGACCTTTGTCCTGCAGTGGGACAGTACAGGCTAGTTAGATTAGATTAGATACCTAATCAAGTCATAATTATGTCATCGACCTTGTGACATAGATGTGTGCAAGCAAATATAAACCTTAAGTTGGTAAGCATTTTCAGACCGCGACTGTACATCATTGGACTTGTGGGTTTATTTTGTTTTTATTATAATGTCACTATTCGTTTGCCTAGCTGTTTTTGGTTATTCTTACTAATCGTTGAATTGGCAGAGCATGAACAGTAACAAAAAGATAATGGTTTACCATTACTTTTACAATAATCCACATCTATCCAGGGTAAACCTTTCGAGAGGAAGAAGAAGAAGCAGCGCCGAAAGCCAAGGAAGCTGAACTCACTGGAAGTACCCTCGGAGGACGACGACGAAACTGACGAGGACTTCAAAGATACCGGGTAAATATACTTTCTGAACTTCACTTTTACGTATCCGTTAAATCGACGGATACATAAACTGCATTTAAATCAGTATATAACTTTTGTTTCGCTTTTCATACGCGAATTTAGTAATTTGAAGTTTCACAATTTAATAATCTTTTAACGATTAATCAAAACATACTTAAATCATGAATGTCTTATCAAAATTTCGCCAGCCCAGTAAAATACTTCGTGATCATTTTAAAAGATATCTAAATTTGTAATACTTTACGATAAATTGATTTAATTATTTTGATTATTGAATATGAATCAATAAAACATACTAATAAATCTATTATTTTATGTGGTTCAAAGTTGTTATCTGTAAGTTGATAGAAAAGCAAAAGCAACATTTTTATCCAAAACTGCTTTCGTTATTAGTCGTTTATAATTATATGTCCACAACTGTCTATCAATTCTATACAATAAATTCTCCAGTGCTTTAAGTATGTCGTCGTCGGAGGAGATATCTTCCTCAAATGAACGAGGCAGCTCCAGCGACTCCAGATCTTCGGATTCGCTGCCTATTCGACGGACATGCAGGTCCGATAAGAAAGGTAAATATTCCGGTACTTTACATGCTCAAGTTACTTGCACTACTATTTTAGGTAATATTAGTTACTAGCAGCGCCCCGCGGTTTTACCCGCATCATAAGTGTCGATCCTGTTCGAAAGACACGTGGCGCCATCTTTTATCATAATAACGTTATTGTGGTTTTCCTCGGGAACAGCACTTTTTTTAGGGATCAAAGGTACCCTATGTCCGTTTCTGTACACCTGACAACGTATATGCAAAATTTTAGGATAATCGGTTCAGTGGTTTAGGCGTGAAAAGGTAACAAACAAACTTACTTCCGCATTTATAATATTAGTTAGGATATCCACGATTAAGAGGGGCCAGTGGCTAAATAATAACAGCCGCACGGGTCGATCGAAGGTAGAGCTACTCTTGCTGAGGTCGGTTCGTGGATGGGTGACCATCCATTACATATCGAGAGCCCTCCGTGCCTCGGAAAGCACGTTAAGCCGTTGGTCCCGTCTGTCATTTGTAGATCTTTTATATCGTTACGGGTAGTCAGATGCCCGAAAAACTTAAACCACCAGTCTTGCTTAGGGGCATCGTATTACGCGAATATTCCCGATCAGTAATACCTTGTCGTCCACAATGTTGACGATCGGGAAAAAAGTTTCATCCTTCACAGTGTTGACGAACGGGAATACTGTTCGATTATTCCCGATCAGTAATACCTCTAATAAAAGTTCCGTTCGTCAACACAGTGAAGTTCACAGTGTTGACGAATTGAACTTTTTTTCCCCGATCGTCATCAGTTTGGACGACAAGGTGTGACTGATCGGGAATATTCGGTATTACGCAGTAACTGGGTTGTGGTCAGATAGGCAGTCGCTCCATGTAAAATACTAGTATCCAGCTGCAGCTGGTTAGACTGGAAGCCGACCCCAACTTAGTTGGGAAAAGGCTAGGCAGACGACGCTATTATGTGATGTCCTTCAAAAAGATCCCGGTTGTCGTAGTACTGTCAATATGAGAAAGATGCTAATTTTATTTTAATGTGTTTGTATGTAATACACGTTATAATATTTTGTTCATAAAGGAGAACGCGCGAAAATGACGGAATCGTCACCAGAAGTAAAGAAGAAGAAGAAAGGCCACTTACAGGATAGCTCGGAGGAGTCTGCGGGCGCCAAGGAGTGGTCCTCCAAATCTAAGTAAGTTTTTATCAATACGCGTTGAGCTATAGTCCTCTCTCCATTGTAACTTTATAGTTTGTTTTTAGCATAATATTGTCCATGTTAAGAAAGAAGGTTCATGTGTCACATCATTAATACTGAAATTGACCTTTTTGGCACAACTAAAAACATTTCACTTATATATTTCACTCTATTTGCTAAATAAATGTTATTCTTTCATAATTTTGTCCTTAAAGAACTATTTCATACTATTTTCGTGCTGACTTAGAATTAATTAACCAAATTCCGAGATTGTTATTTACTTATTTCACACTAGCTTCCGCCCGCGGCTTCGCCCGCGAGGTATGTCGACAAAAACTATCCTATGTCCTTCCCCGGGATGCAATCTATCTCTTTGCCAAATTTTATCGAAATCCGTTCAGTGGTTTAGGCGTGAAAAGGTAACATACAGACAGACCGACAGACAGATAGAGTTATTTTCGAATTTATAATATTAGTATTGATTCACTCAAGGCAACATCTATAGCTATAAAATTTCCTCACAGGTCATCAAAATCAAAATCATCGCATCGGCCTCCAAAGATGAAACGCCGCGACAAGTCCAAAAAGCGTCGCAAGCGCAGCGGCCTCACCCAATACGACGCTGAAGGCAATGTCATACGCGCCCGCGTTACGTACGGAGGCCTGAGTGGCGATGAAGGCCAAAACGACTGGTCCCCCAAACACAGGACACGGCAGAAGAAAATTAACTACACTGAGATGCCTAATACTGAGTCGGAGGATGTAAGTTTGGTAAATTATGAGGAACTCTGTTGAGGATCTGGCCCTTTTTCCCTTTTGCATGGTGTTTATGTCTGCTGGCAAGTTTTATTGTGGAAATTGTTGAATCAGAGTATCACTGGGCAATTATTTACAATAGGTCGATTTGCAGCGCGTTTTACCAACAGAAACTGTCATCAATACATAATTTTGCGGGAGGCAACTTGACAATAAAAAATGCCAGTAGTAAAGTTGATTTTAAAGTCATCAATGACCGATTTTCAAAGTAATTGGTGAATACTAGCATAATTTTACAGTAAAATTTCTGATCAACAATCTTCTTTCAACATAAATTCAAAGTTTCCATACTCAAACAGGTACAGTTGTAAACAACTTATAAAACTCAACAGGAAATGCACAAATCCAGCGGCAAACACATGCCAGATAGTTCCGACGAGTACAAGATCGACACTGATGGGTCAACGGATTCTGACGACGAACGGAAGAAGCGTAAGAAGCCAGAAGATGAAGAAGCGGAACAGGCCAATGAGGAGAAGAGGAAGGCTCTCAGTGACCTTATCAAGAAGACTGCTGTGGTACCGCTTGAGAAACTGCCTGAAGATGTTACGAAGGCTAAAACTGAGGAGTTACAGGCGCATCTTAGTGAGTATTTATTTCTGTTGCTAATTTAGAAATATTATTTTATTTCAAAAAGATCAGAAATGATTTAGCCTCTTGAAGTTATCTTATCAGGCTGAACTAGAGGTGTTAGTAAAAATAAATATAATTTACTAGATATTTCGCCGTTTTATAAATCAGTTGTTTGTTGGCAGCGTCGTGTATGGGTGAAGCGCCAAGTTAACCCGCGAAATTCAAAATTGAACTTCACGGTCTAGCACATTATTAAAGTTATTGTTTGGTTGTATTCCTCATTGATTTGAAGATTTTCTATACATATAAAGACTGCTTGCTCGCTGCTCGCTACGAACTCGCCTCGCTTTGGACTCGCTTGCAAATCGCCAGTGTGATAAGGCCCTAATGTGAATTGTTGTGCAACTAGCCCTATATATTTTAGTTTTTATGGGTTTGTTGCCTTGTTTATGTAATAACATGTGGACAAACTTGTTCGGCACAGACGCCCAGGCGGCCGCAGCCCTGAGCGCGCGGCCGGCCCGCGGGCGCGGCAGTCGCGGCGGCCGCGGGACCAGGTAACGTGCACTCCTATATTATTTGTGTAGTCTACCAACTAACTAGTTTAATTGTGCTTTATAACAATGACGCTTTTCGTTTGTCTGTGTGACCGTTTAGTTCTTCTATACAGTGGATTTTGATGCGGTCATTTAGAGGATTTATTTTCGAATGTTTAAGTGTACAATACATAAATAAATCTCGCTGTTTTGACAAGTCGCCACATTGGTACAGTCACGTGCATAAGTATATTACTATGGACAGCTCGGCAATAATATCAAATATATGGCAAATATATGGGACAAATTGTGGAAGGCATGTGTAACATCGAAGGAGCACCAAAACTATCTGACAAAGTGACGAGACGATTGACGCCAAAATATAGCATCGACTTCAAATATACACAGAGGCCCGTGAAACGAGGTCCCAACTAATTTGGGGTCGGCGCAACATGTCTTTTTCTTCCACACTTCTCTACTAGCCGTCATGTCGGTAGTCACAAACCCTTTCAAACCATATCGTCTATCCTTTGGTCTTCCCCTACTCTTATAGTCATCCACAAAACTTTCCTCACGACATTTTCCTGATTCCTGACACGTAAAACAATAAGAAAAAATAGTAATAATAACGATAGTACTTATGTACGAAACAGTGTTGATTGCAGAGGGCCGCGCGGGAGAGGCGCGCGCAGCTCGGGCGGCGACGCGCCCGCTAGCGACGACGCGCTCGCTAAGCTTATCGGAGTTAAGATCAAAGGTACGTTACTTTATATTTAAACTACTAGCTTTTCCCGCGGCTCTGCTACCGTGGTCTGTCCCACAGGAATCTTACATTTTTTCGGGATGAAAATTTCACTCGCCAAAGATGTAGCCTAAAAATTACGTAAAACAAGGACAAACCACTTTGGCAGTTACAATAATAAGAAGCAACTTCTATACAAAGTTTCATCCCCTATTTATTAACCCCATAGGGGATGATTTTCAAAAGTCCTTAGTGCTCACTTTTGCTGTATAAAAACTATTGTGCAACCTAGCGGTTTAGGCTGTGCCTTGCCTGTGAAAGAATGAATGAATAAGTAGAATATTGAACAATTTAGATACAAGACAACATCCAAGATCAACCACAGTGTTGATAGAGGCAGCGATTGAAATCCTCGCAATGCTGCGTGAAGTCCTCCATGACTTTCAGCTGTTTCGGTCTAGAACTAATGTGGCCTATTGCTGATTGGTTTCATCTGAGCTCGTCTTGCCATCTAGTCACATTTTTTTTAAATCAATAGAATTCCTCAAATGAAAACAATAAAATATCCCTTATACAACTTGATTCTAAGCGCAGAGCTGCTAGGATCAACGTGGTACATGCATAATATCTATGTTAAAGTATTTTAGCTCAACAAGTTTCAATTTATGTTTATACAGATCTCAGAACGGACGGCTCACCGACGAAACCTAATCAGGTAAGTTTTCAAACTGTGCACAAAAATCACCGATCACACACGTCACCCAATTTTTTGCACATACTGCAAAAATTCATTCAAAGGACCCCTATTCATGATATGTAACCGTTTCTCACTTTACAGGTGGAAAGAGAAAAGAAACGTCAAGAACGGGAAGCGAAAAGAGCCGAGCGCGAAGCTAAGAAGGTCGAAAGATTACAAAAGAAAGAAGAAAAAGAAAAAATGAAAGAACAAAAAGCCAAGGAACGAGAAGAGAAACGTCTAGCACGACTCGCCATGCAAGAAACTAAGAGAGTAAAGAAGGAGAAGATGGAGTTTGCCTCCGTAGGGCCTCCCATGGCGTACGGACCAGGCGGGCCGGGGGGCCCGGGTGGGCTGGGAGGGCCGGCCGGGCCTCCTCTAAGGCCTCCTCACGGTTACGGGCCTCCGCCGCGCATGCCTAATGACTTCCACGAACAACCACGGTTCCCTACTACGCCGAGGTTGCAGGTAAATTTCAGTATTTATTACGCACGCACGCAATTCAGACCTTTGTTAACGTTAAGAAGGAAGAAATAGTAGATAATTTACCAAGGGGATAAAGCAGTGTCTTATAGTACGGGCTCAATATTGAATCCCGAGTGTAATGAAGGATTCGAGTGATTCCGAGCACAGCAAGGGAGTTAAGACTAATTCAAATTCGTCCAAGATGAAGACACCTTCATCCCCAAGGCAGAATACTCAATCACACCTTGTGCGGAATAATAAAAAGCAATTCGATTTTCGGATTTTTTTTTTGTAAAAGCTTTTTAAATCACATTAGTGACTAGCGTTTACAGAATATTATAATTATCGAGCAGGTGAGAGTTGCGGAAAGTGAAACTTGTAACTGTACTTCCAGGTGCGTGCGGAGTTGCGAGGTGTGTTATCGGCCGAAGAGAGAGCGCAGCATGGACGACCAGACCATGTCTCTGCTCTTCGAGAAGGTACGGACGATTCTTTTGTTGTAGCAAACTATAATGTGAAGTCGTTACTATGGATGAGTGTTATACCTATGAGGATTCTACGTAAATAGATCATTATAATCTAGAGTAGAGTCGGAACTGAATACGAGTGAGTGTTTAGAATATCTGTTGCGCCTTTGGGGTTGCTATACTTTACGCACACTGATTCGAACAAGATTCAAACGTCCATAATTGTTGCTCGATGTTCGAAGCAAACATGTTTGTACGTGTAGCCGCGACGTCGAGCATGTTAGGGACAATCCCCACTGAAAGAGCAGCGCGCGCAGCGGCTTTCGACTACTTAGAAGGCTCGGGCAGCCTCGCGGCGCCGCGCTGTCTCTCCTTTGCCTTCAAAGGACTACATCAATGGATAATGGCCGCTGCCGGCCATATCTCAGCGTTGCGTCGACGCAGCGCTGCCGTTGCGTTTTACATACAAATAACCATAGTATACACACGATGCGCTGCGTCGTTTTGCCGGCAATGCGTTAGGGCGATACCTCATTAGTGCGTTGCGTCGTCGCAGCGAAGACTCAATACTGACTAATGATTAATTAAATTATGACAATTTAATTATTATTTCAATTAAATTAGTCAATAATGGCGCCGATTCCCTTGTTCATAATCTAAACTAAATTTAAGTTCAGGCATCTTTTTCTTTCTATTTCATTAAGAAAAGGACAGAAGATAAATATTAGTTTAGTATTGTCAAATTAAGATACTCCATAGACAATTTAGACGAGATTAAAAAATTGCTTATTAAAAATACGCCAATTTACGTCAGGCGCTGACTAATTTGACAGGACTAAACTAATATTTATCTTCTGTCCTTTTCTTAGTGAAATAGAAAGAAAAAGACGCACTGAACTTAAATTTAGTTTAGTTTGTGAATAACAGAATCGGCACCAATGTCTAATTTATTAGTCATTATTATATTCATAATGACTCAACGCAGGTATTTATTTATTTTATTTTAGGAAAGCTTACAGACTAATAACATTATAGTAACAAAAATATATAACTAAATTGCTAATGACAAGCCTATGGCATAGGTACAATGCTTTAATCCGTTGCAACGACGCAAAGCAACGCACTAATGAGGCATCGCCCTTAAAATTCATGCGTTGCGACGACGCCGACGCAACGCGTCGTGTGGACTGGCAAAGTGCAGGGCAGAGCCCTTAGTCGTGAGTCTCTCGCTTAAATGTGGATGGATGTAATTATTATAATTCTGTAAATACATATTTGTTACGGCCGCGAATCATATTTTAATCAACGTACAACTTAATACTGACCAGCAAATTGCAAAAAACGTAAAAAAAAATAATTTCGCGGGCTACCCTGGCGCTTTCGCCTTAAGCCGTTGGTCCCGGCTGTCATTCGTAGATCTTTGGCAGTCGTTACGAGTAGTCGGAAAACAGAAAGTATAGTATCTTGTTACATAGTAACTGGGTTGTGGAGGTCAGTTGGGAAAAACCCAGTCAGATGATGATACTATTTGTATATAAATGATTGTATTATTGACAGTTGTATATCCAATTTTAACAGAATTGGTTTTACTTACAACCCATGTCATAATGTCCAGGTACACTTTCAGTAGCTGGATCGCCGCAGCCCTTCAAACCGATCACCGAGGAGCCCAGCATCATCACACGCATGCCGCATATGATCAACCAGCAATACAGGTGAATAGTAATATTAAAATATCTAGGTTTTATCATTAAGCCCCACTTGCACCACACATCAGTAAATGGATTAAGGCGGGTATCACATCTCCGCCGCGAAACCGTAGCACCGAAACCGCAGTAGTTCAAGCGAAACAGAAGCGAAACTGCTTGTTTATGATTCTGTTTCCCGCGTGATTTCGCCGATCTGCTGGGAAGCCAGTTCCACCTCCGCACTCAGCCCGCTATTTCGTTGCGGTGCCGCGTTTCGTATGCATCTATGGCAGTCTACAAGTTTGTAAAGCGAAACTTATTTTATTTTGTTACAGCACGCGTAGCATGACGACGTTTTGTCGACGGAAGAATAGACAAAATCACACATTGCCATGCTTAGACGCGTAGAATGCGTACAAATATTTCTACAATCTGTCATTTTGTCTATTCTGCCGTCGACAAAACCCGTTTCTACGGCGGTCATGCTACGCGTGCTGGACGTTGATTTTATGGGAAAACTAAGATAAAAGATCCGAAGTAGACCTGTACTGTATTTACTTAGTCGAAAGCGACGTCATTTTGCTCCGATTGTTACAATTCAACTAAATCGCATGATGTACCGCTACTCTAAGACCGCTTTCCATTAGAACGTTAGCAGCGCGACAGTAGCGCGGCACAAGCAGAAACCTTCACGCACGCTTCTGTTTATAATATGAAATTCTGACTGGGCGACAGTCGCGCGTCAGTCGCGCTGCTAAAGTCGCCTAAATGTGAAAGCGGGCTAAAACTGCGACATATGTAATCGTTTATGTAATTTTAATTAATTAATACCGTTAATACCCATGATAAATCCTCTATAAAAGTTTCTGAAACAGCTTATTGCCAACATTAAAACTACCAGTCTCATACTAACCATAATAAATTATCATCCAAACGAGTGTTATGTTGTAATAAATTTCATTATGCAACTCCTTTTCAAAAAAAAGAACATTGTCATGTACGCGCGTTTCACTACCACAGTGCCGTAATAAAAAAAAAATTTCAAGTTATTCGAATTCACGTCGTATCCCGCCATTTTTGTTCGATATTAGTATTGCAAAAGTGTATTACTTTGTTGTTTATAAAAATGAGTGATACAAGCTTTGACAACACACCCCCAGATATTTCTAATGTAGCAATAAATAATTCTATTATTACCTATATATAGTTTTCTTGTATTGGATACTCAGCAATCAAACTTTCCATGAATTTACATAGTTCTTACAACACTGAACAACACCCTATGGTTTCAGAACCTTTTATATATATAGAGGATTCATATCACGGCTGTAGATAGTCTTGTATGCAACTGCACATAATCAGGTATTAAAACTTTCATGTGTTACTACTCTCAACCCACATTCGTGTTTTAATACGTACCGTATTTTAGCGTGGTTTTCAATAATTATTTTCGCGGCGGAGGTGTGCTAAGGCCCTTAATGAAACGTATTTAAGAGGAAATGCGGTCGGAGAGACTTTTGAAAAAGCCTAAGTAAAAAGTCATAATTCGAGGTTTGACTCTCGCCTATTTCCTCCTCCAATATTGGACCAATTTAAAAAGTACTTGAAGAAAGATACATACTGTGTCCCTATGTTTTTCTTTTTTCATTAATATTTGTCAAATTTGTACACTAGGCCTCTGTTGACAGCGGTATACATCGGCATTTTTTTGAGGGTTCTAGTGCTTATAAAAATATTGTATCATCAAAAAGGAAAACATAGGGACATACAAGTTTTAAGCCGTGGAGTATACGTCCTAAATTATTTATGGTTTTATGTTATCTTACGATATGTTCGTGGCAGGGGTCCGATGATGTACCCGGGCGGCGGGCAGTACGCGCCGCGACAGAACATGTCCATGTACCCGCTGCACCCGGCGCTGGGGCCCGCCCTGGGGCCCGCCCTGGGGCCCGCGCGACAGTTCCCGCAGTACTACCCGCACATGCGCGCGCCCCCGCCCCGCGCCGCGCACCCCGCCTACCCCGCGCGCGCGCCCTACGCCCCCGCCACCTCGCCCGGTGCGCACGGCCCGCACGGCATGCCGCCCGGCTCGCACGGCCCACCCGGCCACGGGCCGCCTGGCCACAGCCCATCCGGCCACGGCCCGCCTGGTCACGGCCCATCCGGCCACGGCCCGCCTGGTCACGGCCCATCCGGCCACGGCCCGCCTGGCCACGGCCCACCCAGACACGGCCCACCCAGCCACGGCCCACCCAGCCACGGCCCGCCCGGCCACGGGCCGCCTGGCCACGGCCACGGCCCGTCAAGTCACGGGCCGCCCGGCCACGGCCTGCCAAGTCACGGGCCACCGTCCGGACATGGCTCGATGCCTTCGGGACACGGTCCGCCCACCAGCACTCACGGCCCACCGGGACACGGACCTTCTCCTCCCGGACACTGCCCACCTACCCCCGGCCACGGGCCCTCGCCGCACCCCGGACACGGGCCCTCGCCGCACCCTGGACACGGGCTCTCGCCGCATCCCGGACACGGGCCCTCGCCGCATCCCGGACACGGGCCCTCGTCGCATCCCGGACACGGGCCCTCGCCGCATCCCGGACACGGGCCCTCGCCTCACCCCGGACACGGGCCGCTCGGCCTGCACCGGCCGCACGCGCCCGGCCCTCCCGGCGCCATGCCTCCTACCTCCAGCCCGCACGGCATGCCGAACTCCGGCCTGGCCGGGCCTGGGGGGCCGCTCGCCATGCACCGCGGCATGCCCCCCGGGCTGGCCGGGCCCCTCGCCGACGCCCTGCAAGGCCGGGAGCCCTCCGCGTCCCCGTCGGCCCCCCCGCGCTCCACGCCGCCCTCGGAGCACGAGCCCCCCGTGCGGATCAAGGCGGAGGTGAAGACCGAGCCCGAGTACCACTCGCCCGCCGGCTCGCCCGCGCGGGACCCCACGCCGCCGCGCGACGAGCCGCCCAGGCATCCCAAGATCAAACACACAGAGAACAAGGATCGGCGGCCACGGTTCCCGCTCGGGCCCTACGCGCCGCAGTACGGACCGTACGGGCCCTACGCGCCGCCCCCCGGCCCCGCCGAGCGCGGGGCCATGCCGGGCCCCCGCCCCCCTCCCCAGTTGCATCACCCGTACGCGCCCGACGCGCGGCCGCGGAGCCCCGCGCCCTCGGAGCGGCCACACTCGCTGGAGCCGCCCGCACACGGCTCGCCTCTGGGCCCGCCGTACCTGCCCGCGCACCTGCGGCCCCTGGCGCGGCCGCCGTACGGGCCGGCGCCGGGCGCGCGCGGGTCCCCGCCGGGCGGGGGCCCGTTCTCGCCGCACTACCCGGACGTGTCGCGCACGTCGCCGGCGGGCCCGCTGCCGCTGAGCGTGCGCGAGGCGGGCGCGCCGGACCGGTTGGCGTCGCCGGCGCGGCTGGAGCCGCTCGGGATCGTGAAGCAAGAGGTGTTGGGCTTGGTGAAGTCGGAGTCGCCGGCCTCACCGGGCGCGAGTTTGCAGTCGCCGGGCGCGCTGTGTGCGCGGCCGGACGCGGAGGGCGCGGGCCGGCTGCCGGACGTGGGTGGGGCCGGCGCCGGCCCCGTGTCCGGTTCGGTGTTCGGCGGTCTCGTGAGCTACTTCTCGAGCCAGCACGAGGACGACGACATCGACGCGTGACTCTCTCGTACCCTGTGTACTCGCTGTACATACCGCGCGATAGATAATTATATTTATGCGCCGCGCCTCGCGGCTCACCCTGTACGATATTATGTGTTAGCGTAGGAGATTTAGTTTAGCAATAGGGAGTAAATACTATATATTATGAGTCTTTTTGGTCTCGAATAGGCGAATGTATTATTATTTTGGTTATGTTTAAGTGAGATTTATTTATATACGACCGATAGGTACTTACAGTATACTCTGAATACGAATTTTATTAAAGAGATCGATGACATTTTTTTTGAAAAAATAAATGTTTTATCCTACAAATTAAAATGTATTATTTCAATTCAAAAAACTTCTTTTATTGAAGTATCTCACAGCTGGTGTGATGGAGAGAAATTCTTATCTCATACCGGCTGTGACATGCTTTATTTTTAACCCTGTTGGTACACGAACAAAACAAGAAGTTACTATAAAATACTTTATTTACGAGGTCTCCCGGCGACTTTTTTATTTCCTGCTGCTTGTTTGTTTTTGCCTCCAAATGATAGTGGTTGTTCTGAAAAGAATGATCAAGACATAAGTCCCTTTTCGCAGTTCTTTGTCTCTTCTTTATACCGAACGACGTTTTACCTGAATTAATCGGTTGGAGGACACTGAAATATAATTATATATTTTTATATGCATTTCGAGAAAATGAATATATAATTATATTTAACACTTTGAGGGACACTAACGCCCAAAGGTGTAATAATATAACTTCTATTGGGTCTCCTTCAGTGTCCTCCAACCGAACCTATTGACAGCCACAATAAAAAACGTGCCCTCGGCGTCAAAATCTGTCATGTAGTCGAACCGTGGCGTGCTGGGCACATTTTGGTTTGACGTCTATAGGTACACGTCTGTGGCGGTCAAAAGGTTAATTCAGGTAAAACGTCGTTCGGTGTAAAGAAATAACTTTCAACTTCATATAATCATTATATATATCATCAGTTTAAATTGCTTCACATTGCATCCCTGGTACAGTCAGTAACCGTTTCAATAGTTTTTAATAAATATAATTTAAAAAAAAAACGATGTCTATCGACTGTCGTTGCGGACTCTACCTATTAAATTAATATGAAATCCGTATTATACTCACCAGCCGGCGTTATTTTGAGCGATATGTCGAAGGTTTTGCTTTTCGGCCTCTTGGCGGCTGGCTCCATTTTTTCAGGCGTTTCTGTAGGTGTTACAGTCTCTTGTGTGGCTGCCCATCCATCCTGCAAAAACAATTGGACGTATTTTGTCTGTTAAAAACTACTACTGACATCCGAAAGGCAGAATGATGCTAATTATAGCATCATTAAATGAAATTAGCAAAATACTATACTTACTTCAGATTCATTAGAATCTGAAGTATAGTATTTTTATCTCACGAAGCAATACGCGCTTTACTTTTGGTTACCAAGTTTACACTCCTGCGCTTACACACACATTCAGTGTGTGTAAGCGCAGGATCTTTCGGTACCGTCCGAGACAATGGCGAAGTCTGAAGTGTGCGTGCGGGTGTGTGTTATGTTCTGACGATACTCGTCTTCACGCACACATTCACAGTGTGTTTTTACACTTTGTAACCACAAGTTAAGCGCGCGTTGTTTTAAGTACCTGCTACTAACAGATGATTTGTAAAACAATAGTATTTGTATACAGATGCAATACTCGTTTGCAATTATTTTGGCCATATTATGGTCATCTACTCTCTTACAAATAAAGTTAAATTGAAATACTTATACAAGTCTTCACAAGTTGATAGTAAAAAAAATTGCCATCGCAGGACGCCTGGAAGATGTGAAACATGATCAAAAACAAAACCGCGTAACGGAAGACTAAGCGTTGGAAGGCCTCCCACAAGGTGGACCGACGAGGTGCTTGGGGGAGGCCTATGTCCAGCAGTGGACGTCTTTCGGCTGAAATGATGATGATTATGAAATCAATATGGAGAAAAAAGCTATTATTTTTCTACGTGACGTGGCATGAGAGTGCGTCATGTCGTTTGCCGTCATGTCACAAGAGTCGGGTTTACTCCCACGGCGCGCCTATAGATGTTTCACGTCAAAATTACAATATTATACATTTCTACTAAAAAGGTTCTAAAGTCTATTCAAATTGACGTTATTTCAAGTCAAATACCATCTTTATTTTAATGGTAATTAAGTTGATTTCAGAGTGACTAGCACTATCGAAAAAGTTTTAAAATTGTTTGAAGTTGTAGCATAAACTGAACTTTATTGTGTAGTAATTAAAGTAATTTTTCCATAAACTCATATTTGTTTATATTTATGGCAAATAAATCGCCAATGCAATACATACCTCTGGGTCTTCAATTTCCGGTGCTATGGGTAGGAAGGACAGCATGTGTTCGTCCTCTCCTTCCTCGTCAGAACTGCAGAAAGCTGCCACGGGCTCGCACGTCGTCACGTCCACCTGTTTCAAACGGAATGCCTAACTCTAAATAATTTTGTTATTCTATTGGAAAAGTGGTAACCAGGTGATTGTGTGAATACTGAAATCTCATTTAATCTTCAAAGTATACGGTTTTTGTGTGGGACTTAATTTTCATAATAAAAATTAAACATTTCTTTTTACACGTATCGTCACGAAAATGCACATGACGGAAAAGAAACCGGGCAAGAGCGAGTCGGACTCGCGCACCGAGGGTTCCGTACCATCATAATTATGTTTTTAAATTTTCACCGGCGAGCTACTTACTAGATCTCGTTCAAACCAATTTTTTCAGTGGAAGTTTACAAGGTAATGTACAGAAAGCGTCACTATGTCCTAACTATAGTTGCAAAACTTCTGAAACATTCTGAATATTTCCGGAATACTTCTGGGAAAGTTTCTTTAAGTCAGAATTATTCAAAATGAGTTTAATTAAGATTTTTATTTTTTTTTGCTGAAAAATCACATTTTGCATCGATCGCCGCCGGCTCTGCCCCTCTGCCGCTGCCGCCGCGCCCAAAGACTACATTGCCGCGCCGCGCGCGCCCGACTGCCACGAGTCGTGCGCGCAGGTGCAGGCAATGGCGGTGCGGGGTGCGGCAAGAGGGGAGATGCTCCCCTGAGAAGTTTTCGCCCGCGCGAGAAAGATTCATACCCCGCAATCGAATGTTTCCGCCGAGTCTTGCTTGCGTGCAGGCGATGGCGGTGTGGGGTGCGGCAAGAGGGGAGATGCTCCCCTAAGAAGTTTTCGCCCGCGCGAGAAAGATTCATACCCCGCAATCGAATGTTTCCGAATGTTTCAATGTTTCGCCCGAATAATTCAATGGGGAATAAACGTGTTTGTTTGTGGTGTGGTGCTGGTGGGCGAGTTAATATTGTTCAGTGGCACATACGTAAGTAAAATATAAATGTTTATTTTATTATGAATGGGATTTATCTTCTATATATATATATATATATATCTATATATATAAAATGATAAACTGACTGATTGTTGATATATCAACGCACAGTCTAAACCGCTGCTCCTAGAGACATGAAATTTGGAGGGTGTGTTCTTTGTGAAGAGTAGGTATCCACTAAGAAAGGGTTTTTCGAAATTCCACCCCTAAGAGGGTGAAAAGGGGGGATTTCGTTTGTATGAAAAATCTTATTCCTTGAGTTAATAAACTTGAAACTTGGCACGAATACTTATCTAAGTAAATTATTAAGTTTGGCATTTTTTGTTTTTCTTAACTACCCCCTAAAGGGGGATTGGGGGGTTTCAAAGTTTGTATGGAAGAATTTTAACGGGCTGTCCGATTAACTCGAAACTCAGTATTTATACTTAAGACCAAAAATAGAGAATAACGTGTATCAGGGTTTTTCGAAAATGTACCCCTAACGGGGTGAAAAGGGGTAGTTAATTTTACAGGGGAGGATTTTACTGCGTGACTTGATTTACTCGAAAATTGGTACTATAAATAATCTTTGAGTCAAGTAATGAACACATCACGAACTATTTTTCGAAATTCCACCCCTGTGGGGGTGAAAAGCGGTGATACAGTTTATATGAAAAATCTTATTCATTTGGTTAATATACTTGAAACTTGGCACGAAAGTAAATTATGAAGATTGACACTTTTTGTTTTTCTAAACTACCCCCTAAAAGGGGATTGGGGGGTGTCAAAATTTGTATGGATGAACTTTAACGCGCGGTCCGATTAACTCGAAACTCGGTATTTATACTTAAGACCAAAAATAAAGAATAACACGTATCAGGGTTTTTCGAAAATCTACCCCTAACGGGGTGAAAAGGTGTACTTAATTTTACAGGGGAGGATTTTACTGCGTGGCTTTTGGGGGTGAAAAGCGGGGATCCTGTTTATTTGAAAAATCTGATTCCTTTGATCTACAAACTTAAAAATTGGCCCGAATACTTATTAATCTAAATAAATGATAAAGATCATAAACATACATATTCGAAATTTTTAGAGGAAAGTACGAAATACACGCGGACGAAGTCGCGGGCAAAGTGCTAGTATATATATAAAAGGAGAAACTGACTGACTGACTGACATATCAACGCACAGCCGAAACTACTGGGTCTAGGAATGTGGAATTTTGAATTTTGTGGATTTTTGGAAATTCAACCTTTAAGGGGGTGAAAAGGGGGGATTTCGTTTGTATGAAAAATCTTATTCCTTCAGTTAATAAACTTGAAACTTTGCACGAATACTTATGTAAGTAAATTATGAAGTTTGGCATTTTTTGTTTTTCTAAACTACCCCCTAAAGGGGGATTGGGGGGTGTCAAAATTTGTATGGAAGAATTTTAACGCGCGGTCCGATTAACTCGAAACTCAGTATTTATACTTAAAATCAAAAATAAAGAATGACGTGTATCAGGGTTTTTCGAAAATCTACCCTTAACGGGGTGAAAAGGGGTAGTTAATTATACAGGCGAGGATTTTACTGCGTGGCTTGATTAACTCGAAATTTGGTATAAATAATCTTTGAGTCAAGTAATGAACATATCCCAAACGATTTTTGGAAATTCCACCCCTGTGGGGGTGAAAAGCGGGAATACAGTTTATATGAAAAATCCTAATCATTTGTTTTTTGGTTAATAAACTTGAAAATTGACCCGAATCCTTATTTATCTAAATAAATGATAATTAGATTACATTTTCGAAATTTTTAGAGGAAAATCTATATATATATATATATATAAATAAAAAGAAAAGTCCTGACTGACTGATTGACTGACTCATCAACGCCCAGCCCAAAGCCTTGGACCTAGAAAGCTGAAATTTTGCACAGAGGTTCCTTTTATAATGTAGACAAGGAATAAGGAAGGATTTTTCGAAATTCAACCCCTAAGAGGGTGAACGTGCGCGGGGAAGATGAAATTTCACGCGGACGAAGTCGCGGGCAAAAGCTAGTTAAGTATATGTTGATATTTTTATAGGTAGATATGTTAGCCTGCGAATAACAGGATTTTTATTCTTTTGTTTTTAGATAGGTGCCTACTTATTGGATGCGACGTGCACTCACAAGCACAACTATAAACTTAATATAAGTACCTACCGCTCACAACACAACTAAAGATAATATAATTTACAACTTCCAAGCGCGAAATAGGTAGCAAGGTCGATTTTCCTGGTTTTTTTTTTGACAGTTGAAATATTCCCAAAGTTTCGGAATATTTCGGAATACTTCCGAAGTATTCGACGGGAATGATTCGGAATGTTTCCCGCCAGCATCTATAGTCCTAACCCCTCAAGTTTTAAAATGTTACACTGCTACAACATTGAATTCCTTACGAATAATCTAAAGAATACTTCAAAAAGAGTCCATTGTGTTGACTCGGATTCGAACCATCGCATCACCGAACGTCGTCATACTCATACCGGCAGTTTGACGAACTAGTCAGCGAGCCCATATGAATTGCGATGAAATTGTTATCTACTATCGGCTGAGTCATTATATCTTTAGGTCCCTGTCTAATCGAAAGATGTTATAATTTGAGGGTATCCATTAATTTTACTTACTTACGTTGTCTTTATAAAATTAATCCATACCTTCAAGTTATAACTTTGTATACGTTCACTTAAAACGGCGAAGAGTAAACGACTACTAATTTTATCAATTATTTTTTTAAATGATTTCTGATTTTATGAGAACTAAAATAGTTGTTCTGTTTGTTGTAAAATAAGATCATAGTTTTGTTAAATAATAGCAATAATAAATATTATTAAATGATTAATAAAGTATTTTATTTTTCTTGATTTTTTAATTCTTTATAAATAATTACTACTTAAATCAAAATAGAAATATATATCAAAATAATATAATGAACAAAAAGCACATTTCGTGCCTATATAGGATTTGAACTTCCAATCTTATGCACGGTAAGCGGTCTTGAAACCTCCAGTCTATTTAGACGATGAATAAGTTGTCGTAAATGTTAACCCTATTATTGTTGCTTGTCGTCGCAAAAGTATTGTTTTATTGAAAAAAACAATAATAATAACAGAATTAAAAAAAAAATACTTACTTAAACTTCTTTATTCACTAAAACAATACATTATTTAAAATAAAATGTTTTTGCAAAATACAAAAACCAACTTGGGCCTATCACGGATTTGAACGCACATGTCTTGTGGTGGGGTAACTACTTAAAGGAGCTGTGTGTACATCATATATTTTTTTAGTTTTATCATTCTCTTATTTTAGAAGTTACAGAGGGGGGACGGACACATTTTACCACTTTGGAAGTGTCTCTCGCGCTAACTATTCAGTTTAGAAAAAAATGATATTAGAAACCTCAATATCATTTTTGACGACCTATTCATAGACACCCCCACACGTATGGGTTTGATGTAAAAAAAATTATATTGAGTTTCAGTTCTAAGTATGGGGAACCCCCAAAATTTATGTTTTTTTTTCTATTTTTTTGTGAAAATCTTAATGCGGTTCACAGAATACATCTACTTACCAAGTTTCAACGGGTACGTATTTGAATATCGAAAATTAAAATATCGACTGTTAAAATATCGATGTTCAAAACATCGAAAATTTAAATATCGATTGTATCAAAATGTCGAAAATTGTTATACCTACGCTTAAAACGTCGAAGATTGAAATGTCGAGTGATTAAAATTTCGAATGATTCAAAATATCGAATGACATTATGCCTAAGTTCAAAATATCAACATTTAATACATCGAAGTTCATAATATCTACGTTACGTTACGTTTGGGTTTTTATTATGTAAAAATAATTAAAGTACCTACATTACATGAGGTTTTCCTTGTTTTTTTTTTGTAACCCACCTAGTAACTGATTTCCATCTAGCAAGCATGCAGCAATCATGCAACATGCAAGCAAGCATGGCTTCTGTCACGGCTCCGGCGCTGCAGGGCTCCGGCAGTCCCACGCGAGCTTAACGTCGCAGATGGTCTAAACGCCCACCACCGCAGCTTCGGCTTGTTGGCCGGCTTCGCCGGCCAGCCTCAGCTGCGGCGGCGGGTGTTAAAACCACCTGCTCCTCAGCTCGCGGGCTGCCTCGCCCCTCCGCGACTACGCGATTCTAAATTACACTCTAGGGGTAGGGCAGACAAGACTACGTGGAGTCGGTTTTGCAGCGATACGTTTCTGTCACTAACTTTAGTAGCACAACCTGCACAACATATAGTATGACTTTCAAGAAAATATTTTAATTTAAATAATACCTTCACGATTGGTGCTTGTACACTGGACACTGATTTTCATGGATAAAATAGGTCGAAATTGTTCCAAAACCGAATTGGGGCACCCCGAATTTACGTAATCTTTTGGCTGTTACCCCTAGAGTGTATATAAAAATCCGGAGGCGCGAAGGGAGGGCAACCCCCGCCCGCTGTAACAAAGCATAGGCACACGTGGGAACCGTAGCGGCTGAGGCTGGTCGCCGGAGGCGACCAGCAAGCCGAAGCTGCGGAGGTGAACATGGGTGCCTATCCTTTGTTACGCAAGGGCGAAGGGGTTGCACTTCCCGTAGCGCCGGAGACGTTGCAGAAGCAACCTTTTTCCACTCATACTACTTATATCAGTTCGATATTTTAACTTGTACGTATTTTTAGGGTGAATTAATGAATGTATTAAATGTTGAAAATTAACCCATTTTTACACGTAGGTATATTAATTTTCGATGTTCAAATAATATATGTACCCATCGATATTTAGGACGTTCGATAATCTGTATTTCGATATTTAGATCTTTCGATGTAACTTTAGTAGATATTTAGATTTTAGATATATTGGACGTAGGATATTTAACCATTCGATAATATAAACTTTCGATATTTTAATTTTCGGTTATATGATCGTTCGATATTTCCATTTTCGATGTTTCGAACATCGATATTTTAACAGTCGGTATTTTAATCTTCGATATTCAAATACGTACCCGTTTCAACAGTATAGTTTCGGAAAAAAGTGGCTGTGACATACGGACGGACAGACAGACAGACATGACGAATCCATAAGGGTTCCGTTTTTGCCATTTGGCTACGGAACCCTAAACGTATTAGCCAGTCAACAGATGGTAGCAAGGCTGACTGTTCCTGGTACATCAAAACGATGCCGAGAATACGAGTCACTTGTACTCCCCGTTATTGTGATATTTTTTTGTAATGGACCATACCTCAGAGATAAGGTGTAGCGGTATCTACAACGCTACATGCGAACAAAGCGTCATACTGACGTCACGCAAAATCCTTTTGCGTTGCCCGCCAGACACAACACCCGTCTGGTCGGAGGATCCTCCCTTTTCATAGAGTATGAGTGAACTTTACACCCTGTTCCTCATACCCTATAAAGGAAAGTCAAAGTTTTAACTTTTTTTCATGAAAACAAGTTTTAAATGTTACATATAACTTAAGGTGCCACTAGTCGATATACTTTAGGTGTGAATTACTAATAAAAGAACTGTAAAATCTTCAAAACCAAGTCCGTACCGACAAAGCATAGTTATCGAAGAGTTCAATAAACTTTATTTGTAATATTGATTTTTGCAGTGGTTTTTTCATAAAACTTGATTTTTCGAAGCACTTTTCGAATTTTTTTACGCGCCTATCATTTCGGAATGGTGTTTCTATGCGTGAGAACTAGACGTTGTTCGTGTAGACTAGCGTCTAACTGCTCATCACTGATACTAGCTCTATCGGACACGAAGCCAGGGGTTCTACTCCGAAGCGGTTAACCACTGTATCGGCCGAATGTTCGGTCATTTTCTACTACCATTATTATTTATATATTATTATATATTATTTCCTATATTGACTATTGGTCCCGACCAAACTGTGCCAATCCGAACCTTTTTAGAACCCTTAACCCTTTTTTTACCTTTTTTTTTATTAAATTCGTAGTAGGACAACAATATTCGAATCAGAAAATTACCGAACATTCGGCCGATACAGTGGTTAACCGCTTCGGAGTAGACTCCCAGGTGAGACAGCGTACTTTTTGACCATGACCACCAATGAGTTCGAGCTCGCGACTAGTTTACTCTGAACTTCCGAATACCCTTAATACACTTACTTACGAACACCCCGCCAAAACTTCTGTGCCGTTACATGCAACCAAAAGCACAATGTGATGCGTGTGTTACATTGCACGCTGCCGCGATTTTTCTCACCAACAATAAAAGTCCTTTCGCAGCAATAATCTTTGTTCAATGTCACATAGTTTGATGTACAGAATTCGTAGATAACGGATATGTAATGAGTCTTTGCACCCTGTATGACAAAAAAATACGGCTGCACAAACCTCAACTTCCTCATCATTGTGACTCTCGCCGGTTTGGTCTACTGATCGGTCTTCATCTTCCACGTCAAACTCACTCTCCCGTTCTTCATATTCCACATTCTCATCAAGTTCTTTAAAGTCTGGCGCAAACGCTGACCAGTTCTCTACTTGATTTTGTGCCCAGATTGAGACTACGCCTGCGAAGGAAATTAAAAGTGGAAGTATATAATAGTATTCAACGTGGGTGCATTGTTTGTTTCAATTTGAACCTTACATCATTCTCATAAAGTTTAAAGCATTGGACACCAGATATCTAATATTTGCTTTTAAAAACAGCATTCTTCTATTTCTGGTGACCACTATTTTAGAAGAATGGTAAGACGGTATTGGTGGATAACATGGACTTTAGCTAATATTATGAAATGCAGTGGATTAGACCAAACATAAATTACCTGCACTAATACTCGCAATGATCGGCCTGATGGGATGCCACACGACATCCAGTAGCAGTTCTCCCTTAGTTCCGTGCAGGATCTTGACGAGGTTCCCGATGGATTTCTCCCAGATGTAGAGTGCGTGCTGCCGAGCTGATCCCGCGCAGATGTACTCGCCGTCGCCCGAGAAACAGCATTTCTTCCATGTTGTTCTAAGATAGGAATGTGTAATTCATGCAGTTACTTTCTAATCACTATTGAGCATAGTAGAATATAGCACAGTTAGTATTATAAGGAAACGGCAGGCATTTACTCAATCTGTGCACAAAACCAAGTACAGAACTGGTCAGCGTTTGCGCCAGACTTTAAAGAACTTGATGAGAATGTGGAATATGAAGAATGGGAGAGTGAGTTTGACGTGAAGATAAAGACCGGTCAGTAGACCAGACTGGTGAGAAAGAGCAAATGAGCTATTTTCTTAACTTTGTTGTAGCCTTATAACCACTTTTAATAACAATCCTATGGATTTTGAAGGAAATTGCTAATCAATAGATCTACATGTTTCTAAAATTTGTTTGCTCAACAATGTAGGTACATAATGTAATGAATTTTGTTGAACTGTCAATATAAGAGACATTATCATTGTGTGCTAAGCAATTACCCCTGGTGTGCATGGGTCCAACTGCTGATATATTAGAAACTTAAGCAGCAAGCACATGGGAAACTTACTTGTTAACAAGATCTTGTAATTTCTGTATAGGGTCAGGCTCGCCGTTTAATCCACATTTGAGTACCTTGCTTGATTGATATACTCGTATGACGCGATCAGATGTGTTTACGAGAAAACAGCTGAAAAAATGTATTTTGATATCAAGAATTTTTATATTAACAAAAATAATGTTAAAACAACTTTTTCTTGATTATGTGGTTTGTATAATACAAAACTTAATAAATTTTATGAAGGACTAAACGCACGCGGGTAATAGAGAACAAGATTCAAGCACAGATCTCACTGTAATAATACATGATTTAAAGCTATTTTTGATTGGTTGAAACCTTATTGTAGCTTTAGACAAATAACAGCTAATTATTATATAATATTTTTGAAATTACTGCACTTTAGAGTTATCTTTAATGTAAATGGCAAATAGTTTATATTACTTTTATTTAACGTGAAATATGGGAGTACATTATATGTTTTTATCCAAATAACGAGAGGCTGATAACCATTGTTATTAGTCTAATGTTATAATAGGAGTATAGTTACTTTAAAATTTCAAGTAATTCTTGAGTTAGGTTCTGTTAAACAATGTGTATAAATGTATAATATCAACTTACTCTCCTCTTCTTGCAAATTCTATACTCTTAATACTTGTTGTACTTGATGTGCCAACAATTATTTTAAAACTAGCCTTTACTGCTAACGTCTGGGTGTCTAAAATTAATATCTTCCCTTTGGCATTGCCTGTGTAGACGTGGTCTCCTCTTCTGTCAAATGATGCTATCACATTTATGTCACCCTGAAATGTTAAGAAGAAATTGTATCTGCAAAATGATCTTAAGTTTTAAATTACTCATCGTCTGCCTTTCCCAATTATGGCGGGGTCGGCTTCCAGTCTAACCAGATGCAGCTGAATACCAGTATTTTATGTGGAGCGACTGCCTATCTAACCATAACCCAGTTGCTGGGTAATACAATACACCTTGGTAAGACTGGTTGTCAGACTTTCGGGCTTCCTAAACCCGAAATGACTTTCATAGCTCTACGATCAAGATTCAAATTGTCAGACTTTCGGGCTTCTGACAACCCGAAATGACTTTCATAGCTCTAGGATCAAGATTCAAATGACTACTCAGTAAACATGCAGCCAATGTGGCCTCTGCGCTGCCACTGACAACCGTAGAACTGGTGAAGTATTGGGCTAACAACATTTTAATAACTTGTACCAGCGGTGACACAAAAAAGGACTCAAGTTATTTAAAATGAAAAATATTTATTCTTAATTATTTAAAAGTCAATGTCCTAGGACTTACATCATCATCAATAGGTAATATTTTGTGTTCCCCATCGGTATCAACCAGCAGTGCCGCATGTCTCATCGGACACACTAGGAATCTCTTGTCATTTCTAGGATCAAACTGTACCCTCAGTATAGGAGTTGGAAATCTGTACCGCTGTTCACACTCTCCGGAGAGAACATCCCATATACATACATTATGATCGGTTGATGCAGAAAGGAGCTGTAGACAAAAAAAAATTTGGTGCAGATTCAACTTCAGGTGAGCAAACATAGTATTAAGTATCTGTCTTTTATAAAAATATTCAGAATATTTATATCTCTTTGTGTGAAGTTGTAAACAAGTTAAAATTTTATATTTGATTCAAAAGCAACAGAAAAGTAAGCTTAAGTACTGCTTTGAATGATAAACCAGCGGAATTTATAAATCCAGAAAAAAAAAAACTAT
The DNA here is from genome assembly GCA_963082905.1 of Oligia fasciuncula. Classification (NCBI taxonomy): domain Eukaryota; kingdom Metazoa; phylum Arthropoda; class Insecta; order Lepidoptera; family Noctuidae; genus Oligia; species Oligia fasciuncula. Next base: position 3,434,913 of record OY720395.1, on the reverse strand, counting down.
TTATCAAAACAAAATTGAACATACATAGTGAAATACAAATCAAACATACTTTTTTACAATTCCTTGACCAGCTGAGACTACACACAGGGTACACATGGGCTGATATTGACTTAGCTATGCCCCGAGTAAGGAAGTCCCATATAAATATCCTGCCATCATTGCAGCCCACTGCTAATAGAGTTCCTCTTCTGTTGAAGGCACATGTTGCAGCCAGTGATATTGAGTCTAAGGTGCCATCAAATTCCTGGGGAAAATTGTTGATTTTTTCTTGTAAAAGATTTTACAAAAGGTGTTTGTTTTGTTAGTGAAAAATTATGATTAAATTATGCTGAATTTAATGTACTCATTTGTCTTTACATCAATAAAACGCTGCACTTAAATTCAGGCAATCTCAAATCGGGCTGCTAAACTTTCAAGTTTAACAGACTTATTTGACTTTGCCGTTGGATTGCTAAATGTTAAAGGCTGAGTATGTAGGTATGCAATGTTGGATTGTTTGTTTGTGTGTCGTACATTCGCCAGTATAGATGGTAGCTTACCTCAGGATAGTTTTGACCAAATGATTCTGAAAGGGCCACACAATAATTATTGTTTAGTCTATATCGTAAACAAAAACAAAATACAGAAAGTTCTAGTTGCCGAAGTCACTTACCAAGTAATTCCAAATTCATGATTTTAATAAACTAGGTTTAGTTAGTGTAAATGTATTCACAATATCTACTTACAGAACAATATATCTAAAACTTAACTAAACGAAAATCAGAGAAAGAAGCAATCACTTTTCTTTCAGCGTACCCGACTGACTTACTAGTCTTATCAAAGTACTCTGTGCGACTGACTGACTGACGCGCTTTTGACATTGACAATTTTTGACAGTTTCTGCATGGCAGCATTGCTTTTTTGGCGTTCCAAGGAACAGGAATATGGATATGTGGAGTATTTTTTATATACTGGCTGACTATACATGTTTAAAAAAAAAAAAAAAAAAAAATGAATTTCGCGGGCTACTTTAGCGCTTCCCGTGCTCGCTAGAGTAAATATGTTCCTTGTTCCCGTGACCGAATTATTAAAAAATAAGACTTGTTATTACTAAATTCAAAATTTAACGTGTGGTATTTAGACGATGGAACGCTAGGAGGTGACGTAGACACTGTTTTGAAAGATCTTCAACTCCTCAAACAGGAATTTCAATCTATTGGCTTGGACCTTAACCCCTCAAAATGTGAACTTTACCTTTCTGACATTACCGACAGACAATTGACTCTAGATAAATTTAATGCAATAGCCCCACAAATCAAAATTTTAGACAAAAGTTCACTGCACCTCCTAGGTTCCCCGATTTTCGAAGATAGTTTTACTCCTTTCATCGACGAAAAAATTCAAAATTTCAACGAGATTTCGGACAGACTCTCCAAAATTAATTTACATTCGGCATTCACCCTGATTAGATATTGTTGTTTTGGCCCAAATTTTATGTATTTTCTACGCTCTTCCACTTTATGGAAGCAACCACACCTCTTGGACAAAATTGACCAAATTATTCGCAGCACGCTAACGTCCATTCTAAATGTGGCCTTGGACGACCGAGCGTGGCTTCAAGCCACACTACCCATCCGTTTTGGTGGCCTCGGCGTCCGCAAAATTACCAGTATTAGCTTACCGGCGTTCCTGTCTTCTGTCCACAGCACTGAAAAGTTGACCGGGAAAATTTTAGCCCCTTGCCTAGTCGACTCTGAAGTGTTGTGCTTGACCGACGCGGTGAACGCCTGGAAAGCGGCTTGCCCGGATACAGATCGGCCCGTAAACCCATCTTCCCAGAGACAGTGGGATGAGCCGCTCTGCAGGTTGGTACGGAATAATCTTATTAATACGTCCACCAATTCTGCTGAGCGTGCCCGCCTGCTGGCTGTGGGTGAGTGGGAGTCGGGTCTCTGGCTTCAAGCACTCCCGTCACCCAACATAGGCACTATGCTGGGTGACACCACCTTCCGGCTCGCTACCTGTCTGCGTTTGGGCGCTCCTTGCGGGGCTCCGCATCGCTGTCAGTGCGGTGAAGCTGTCGACTGCCTCGGGCACCATGGCCTATCTTGTAGTAGGAGCGCAGGCCGGATAGCACGGCACGCCAGCATTAATGACATCATCCGCCGTGCTCTTGTCACCGCCGGGGTGCCAGCTGTTTTAGAACCCAACGGCCTGGCACGCGACGATGGGAAGAGACCAGACGGAATGACCATAATGCCCTGGAAGTTAGGCAGACCTTTGGTGTGGGATGCAACATGTGTCGACACCCTTGCGCCATCCCATCTTCCTAGCACGGTGGGCTGTGCTGGGGCGGCTGCTGCAGGTGCAGAAAACCTCAAACGGCGAAAATATTCCAACCTGATTGGGAGTTATATGTTCGAGCCGTTTGGGGTTGAAACACTAGGGCCATGGGGTCCGAGTGCCCACTTGGTTTTTCGAGATATCGCCAAGCGGTTAGTCGACTCTTCACGTGACCAGAGGGCTGGCCTATTTCTTGGCCAAAGAATTAGCATTGCCATACAACGTGGCAATGCTGCCAGCCTTTTGGGCACTGTTCCTGTTGACAGCGATGCGGACGAATTTTTTGATGCCCTATGATCATTTTGCTAATTTTTTTTTTCATATTATTATTATTTTAAATAGGTATTAGCATAAATTATGTAAATATTAAATAAAGATTCATTAGACTTGTTATTGAGCAATTCGTTTTCAAAATGTATACTATAAACACTTTTGAAGAGAAGAAAATTACTAAACCCAATCATAATCATCATCTGCCTAGCCTTTTTGGTCGGCTTCCAGTCTAACCGGATGCAGCTGAAAACCAGTATTTTACATGGAGCGACTGCCTATCTGACCTCCACAACACAGTTACTGGGTAATACGATACCCCCTGGTAAGACTGATTGTCAGACTTTCGGGCTTCTGACTACCCGTAACGACTGTCAAAGATCCACGAATGACAGCCGGAATCAACGGCTTAACGTGCTTTCCGAAGCACGGAGGGGTCACGGTAAGTAAAGATGGTCACCCATCCACAGACCAACTGCGGCAAGCGTAGCTTAACCTAATCGATCGACCTCTGCAGCTGTTATTATTTGGCCACGGGCCCCTCTTTACTAAACCCAATGATTTCAAGATTTTGTCAATGACTAAGAGGAGAAACCTTCTAAGCCGTGAAAATTATTAGACTAAACCCAATGTTTTCAAGTTTCAAGTATGTATTGTACATCTTTATTTGGTTTAGTCTAGCATTCTCTGTCTACGGTTTAGTCACTGACAATATATTAGGTACGGACGCCAGCTGCAGGTCAAGCTACCCGAAACTGTTACATTTTCGCAATCAACCTTGAACCTTATGATGTAGCAATAAAGTTGAAAATCTATTAAAGAAATCTGACAGATTGTAGTAGCTTGATGTGCTGGCGTCTGTACCTAATATATTGTCAGTGACTAAACCAAATAAAGACTTGGCTAAAAGACCGGGTTGCTGGGAGCAACCCGGCCATTAAAAAAAAATTGTTAAAAATGACAATGACACTGACACTGACACATTTTTGAGTCTTATTATTTAAAAAAAAAAAAATTTGGATAATATCCTGATCACAGAACACTATTACTCCATCCTGATTAACGTTACGTGTAAAATTAAATTTATGAGATTTATCGCAAAACCTAGATTAAATGTGCATAAAAAGTTATTATGTGCTTTTCTAAATCGATACAAAAATACAGTTATAGTAGCACTAAAAACACGTGAGGTGGTGTTATTTACAGTAAAGTGTAACCAAATTCGCGCGTACACAATGAATATGGACATGGACAGTAGTAACAGTTGGCGGGGTGTACCTTTGACGGAGCTATACGGGTCACAGTCACCGTGGGGTGCTCCAGAGTTCCCGCTTGTTTCTCCTTCGTATAACCATGCAGTGTTGTATCATGTCCCGAGTAGTGGATGTGTGGCGAATGATAGGCCTCCTAAGCCGCAGATCGGACAAGACAAATGGGACTCGGAGCACGTGAGAATGCCGTGCTCTGATCAGAGTCTTTATCCTGTTGAAGATGTGAGTAGCGGTTTTGTTGTTGTGAAAATAAACACTACAATCTTTTGTAGTCAGTTCTGTACTAAAGTTATTATATTAATGATTTTTGTTTATCATTGTTAGTGAAAAGAACAAAGGAAATAAATAAAAAACAGGTTCTGTCAAGAAATACAAGAAAAATTTAATTTAATATAAAGTTTTGGATTTCACATGATTACTTTAATTTTCAAACAACTATTTTTATTAATTTCAGAGCAATGGTGAGACGCATCTCAAGAAGCGTTGGGATATGATAGAGAGTGCCCTTTCAAAGCCAATTCGCAACAGTACAGACCTCGCCAACGCAATACTAAGTTATAATACAAAATTCAAGAATACTTGGAAGTTTAGGGGATTACATAAACTTTTTAATGAGGTATGGTTTTTTTTTATCAACCTGTGTTGTCCCACTGCTGGGCAAAAGTCTCCTCCATAACTTTTCAATTTTACATTAGGGTTACCTTCTCTGGCCAATCTCCTGTAATATGTTCTTAATCTTAAATTATTTTAGAAAAAATACATTCATTAAAGTTAGAATTTTTGGGTCCAAAATTCAGCAATGCAAACTCCATTTACCATTACATACTGTAAAAGTGACAGGGCATGCAATGTTCCTATACTCCATTGGTTTAGGTCCCTAAACTAATTCTTACAATAATAAAATGTTGACATTTTCTAATTTACCAACTAAGTATTGCATTTAATAACATCAAATGGTATGGATCACGATCTGAATTAAAGTATTTTTAAAAAAGTTAAAGAATTCTAAATTTATAATTTTTATTGAAAAAGTAAAGTAGTTTTAGTTGTAAAGTAGTTTAAAAAAAAAAACTTTTTCTTTTAGTATTTGGAAGAAGAGGAATCACAATATTTCTTTGATGTCACACTGCCAGAGATGGCTAAACTTGCACTAGCCCTGCCTAAACTGGTGCAGGCACCAATACCATTGTTGAGGTAAGTCATTTAATAAAACAATTTTGGAATAACGAAAAAGATGATATGAGGAAGAGGATATTTTTGAACTTAGGTTGTAAGAATGAACGGTACCTTGTATAAGATATTGATAGATAGTGTAAAAATTGACTGAATTTTTTTTTCTTCCTTCCTTCTATCTGCAATTAGCCCTTGAGCTTTAATTAGATTGGTTGTTTCTTCACTAGGCAGTTCGAGATTGTTCGCATCCAGCGATGCGTCATCTCTTTATTAGATTCAATTGACTGAATTGTCATCAAAAAGAAATTATGTTATAGCAACTTATAGCAGAGAAAGAAAACAACTGCAAAAAAAAAAACATCTATGATTAATGAATACAAAGAGATATAATACCTAGGCCTATCCTCCAACAAAGAATTTGTACTTTCTTTTTACAGTGAGCAGATTTTTTTTTTAACAAAATAATTTGTGACATTAGAATTTTGGAAACAAAACTCTAATGTGCCATTTAAATACTGTAACACAGACTGACACACACTGGACTGTGCATCGGTGTCAACCTCAAGTATATAATTTCCTTGTTTTGCAGGCAACACAAGAACCGTTCAGTATCTCTATCACAGCAACAGATAGCTAGTCTTCTCGCCAACGCCTTCTTTTGCACCTTTCCTAGGAGGAATTCTGCCAAAAGAAACTCGGAATATGCCTCATATCCCTTCATTAATTTTAACACGTAAGCATTCTGTTAGTTATAGTTTTGTCCATATTAGGAGTGCCACTCATGCGATACGATATGCTACTACAATCTGTCAAAATTCTTTAATAGATTTTCAACTTTATTGCTTAAACATAAGATTCAATGTTGATTGGGAAAATTTTACAGTTTCGGGTAGCTTGATGTGCTGGCGTCTGTACAGCAAAGCCGACTTAAAGCAATTAATACACATATTCGGCTTTCATTCCGCTCGTGCTGATTGGTAAACTTCGTTCAGCATCTTCCACTGCTGAATCATGTTCGGTTTGGCACAATTCGAACTAAGCAGAGTGGCTTTTTCTCAGCATATATTTATATTTATGTTCGGTTTTGCGGACCAGAACATGCGGTAGAACCCCTTACATAAGTCAAGTATTGCTGTGTCGAAGAAACTATAAATAAAAGCTAATCTTTTTACAGATCTCGATTCTATGAAGCGACAGATTCAGATGCAAACTTGGAAAAAATCAAATGCATCTGCCATTACTTCAGGAGAGTTGTAACTAAAGGTGACATTCTTTTTCATATGGTATATTAATTCAATGATAAATGAAGAGTTCTGAGTTTATAACACTCCTTATTGTACTGTTGATGACTATGTTTTTGATTCCAATAAAAAAATTTAACTATTTTGACCACAACTGTCCGTTGGTATACTGTATGTCATGTATAGTCTGTTCGAAAAGTATCTGATGAAAGTGTTAACAAACCTTTTTCAGGTTAAATTGTTCAATTTAATTACATACTAAAGGAAATTAGTAACACATTCATCACACCAGTTTTTTTAACAATTATTTTTTGAATAACATTATTCAATTGTCTCAATAGTCAAATATAAAATCGTATATAAAGTGTTTTAAAATTCAGAATTTTGGGTTTAAGTATTCAAATAATCAAATCAAAGCACTCAATTTGTAAGTGGCATTGGCATCCACAGGTACGTTTTCTGATCCATTTGTATATACTTTTATCATATACTTTTGGAACAGACTATAGTATGTTATGTGTCGAATATGTCCGTACATGCTCTGTATCGTTGCAGTACAGTGCCGGTCGGTACCGTGACGTTCGCGCGGCGCTCGGTGCCGCCTCGCGGCTGTCCCTCGTGGCCGCGCAGCACGCGTCTGATTGGCTCGTTGCCGCTACACGTCGAGCCACACAACACTATTGAAGATGCTGATTCGTTGATACAAGTTGACTTTGCTAACAAGTAAGTGTCACCTAAAATTTGTCACTATGCATGCATTTCGACTCTTGGGGTAAGCTACCGAAACAGTCACTGCATCAAAGTGTCCATCTAAAAATCTAAACTAATCTAAAGCCTTATTTTGGTCAGTGGGTCGTCTTAGGGGCGGATTTTTTGCCTGTGGCATATTTTGTGCATGTTCACTTACTGCAACAAAAAAAGCAATCACTTTTGTTCTATGGTTATTGCCATATTTAATTTTTAAACATTTTCGGTTTAGAAGAAAGTTAAAGAAAGGAAAAACGCCTCTCCTGCTTAGTTACGTGCCGGTCACCAGTACCTCCTTAGATTTTCATGCTGATTGATCTGATTTCATACAAATAACGGTGATGATACATAGTCAGCATACTGCCTATAATGTTCACACTGCTGGGACACAGGCCTCCTCTCTGTGAGAGGGAGTGGGCCGTAATCTACCACGCGGGCCCAGTGCGGGTTGGTAGACGTCACATGTCTTCGAATTTTTGGTTCTAGGACATTCCGGTGATAACCCCGGGTTTCATGTTGGAACTTAATTAAGTATATTGAACACATGAATGCAATAAAGAGTTTGAGTTTGAGTTTAATGCTTAAGCATAATCAGCCTATAACGTTCCCACTTCTGGGACGCAGGTCTCCTCTCGGTGAGAGGGAGTCGAAAGCCGTACGGTGATGATTAGAAAAGCCGTATTCCATTTTCCTCAAATTCTTTTTCATAACGCATGTTTGCCCTTTACAGGTATTTAGGTGGCGGTGTACTGGGCCATGGATGTGTTCAAGAGGAGATCCGGTTCGTGATATGTCCAGAACTGATGGTATCTATGCTGTTCACTGAAGTATTGAGGCCGAATGAAGCACTTATGATGATTGGTGAGTTTTATTTCATCTTTAATCGAGGCGTATTTACAAATGCGCTAAGTGCCAAAAAAGCAAAACCAAAATTTTGTTTTTCAAAAGTGCTATGTTGGGCCAAAAATAAGGCTTTTTTTTTTTTATAAATGATTTTACACCAATGTTATTGACAGGTATATGTACAAACAGTACCTATTTCATTTACTTAGTTTTCATAAAAATATGCCCAAATAAAATGTTGACTAAGAAACTAAGGCATTTTTATTTAATTTCTCAATGATTGTGTTTTGGCACCTAGCCCATTTGTAAATTCCACGCCTTAATTATTTTTTTCAGGTCAATTCCGAGGTGTAGTAATCGTTTTATCACACTCAACTAAACTAATGGAAAAGATTTTAAATATTTTCGTATTTTTGTTTGTTACGCTTTCACGCAGTCAATAGTCCTATATTGACTGTGTGAAAGCGTAACAAACAAAAATACGAAAATATTTAAAATCTTTTCCATTAGTTTAGTTGAGTAGCTTTTAAGCTTCTGACTCGTTTAGTTAACTTTTCTTTATTTATAATTTTCGTTAATCCTCTTCTATAATATTGCATTGCTAAATGAGCACTCAAAATAATAATAAGTTCTTTATTTCTCCTCACAATGACAAGCTTATTCTAGGTTTCACATATTGTTTTTTTATTTTAAGCATATCGTCGACCGTAGGTTCAATTAAGGTAAGGGACAAAATACCCAAAATGAGTTGAGTATACAGTTTTGTTCAGACTTTTGCGCTCTTTCGAATGGTGTATATGAAAAAATTCTAGCTTAAAAAAAATGTCCCTTACCCTACTGATTTTTGGATTCGAATTTCGAATCAGCCCCATAATAACAATGTATCTGAAAAACTATGCAATATAGCAACTTGAAATGGTGTAATTACCGCCGCCAATCCACTTCAAATAAGGTAAGGGTCTTCCCAATCAACGAATTATTCTTCACACATTTTTTCAACAAGACCTTTACACTATTTTTCATTATAGATTGGATCCAACGTAGAGATCAATTTAATGTAAGGGACATTACTAACAAAATACGTTGGTGTAAGGGACGTCTACTTTCTTAAATAGCTAACTTATTTAAATAAATGTTACACAGGTAGATAGAGCACTAAAATACAAGATTATGTGTGAAATCAGATCCGAAAAAGGTTAATAACAAAAAAAGTTATAGGCGATTTACTCCGAAAAAAAACTTTGTCGGCCTCTCCTGAAAAATCGTATTATGTCCCTTACCTCAATTGAACCTACGGTCGACGATATTTCGGAGCTGGTGTCTGAGTTAGGCGTAAAATGCCTGTATTACAAATCACCAGGTTCCCACCCCACGGAAGAACAGAAAGTTTTACTGATAACAAAATATGATACAAACAATGTAACGTTATAGCTACGGAGATTTGTGACTATTATATGAACCTTTCGTATCTTTCACCAACCAGTCATCGAATCTTTCAAGTTCCGAATCACAAGCTTCCAATTTCAAATCCTACCCCCGCAGGCAGTGAACGCTACAGCAAGTACACGGGCTACGGGCACACGTTCCAGTTCGCGGGCGACTGCCCCGACAGCACGCCGCGCGACTCGTGCGCGCGCCGGCGCTGCGCCGTGCTGGCCATCGACGCCGCGCCCTACGCCGGCGCCGCGCTCGAGTGGAGGAGGGAGGCCGTCACCAGGGAGCTCAATAAGGTATAGCTCTACATCGACGCCCAGCCCTACGCCGGCGCCGCGCTCGAGTGGAGGAGGGAGGCCGTCACCAGGGAGCTCAATAAGGTATAGCTCTACATCGACGCCCAGCCCTACGCCGGCGCCGCGCTCGAGTGGAGGAGGGAGGCCGTCACCAGGGAGCTCAATAAGGTATAGCTCTACATCGACGCCCAGCCCTACGCCGGCGCCGCGCTCGAGTGGAGGAGGGAGGCCGTCACCAGGGAGCTCAATAAGGTATAGCTCTACATCGACGCCCAGCCCTACGCCGGCGCCGCGCTCGAGTGGAGGAGGGAGGCCGTCACCAGGGAGCTCAATAAGGTATAGCTCTACATCGACGCCCAGCCCTACGCCGGCGCCGCGCTCGAGTGGAGGAGGGAGGCCGTCACCAGGGAGCTCAATAAGGTATAGCTCTACATCGACGCCCAGCCCTACGCCGGCGCCGCGCTCGAGTGGAGGAGGGAGGCCGTCACCAGGGAGCTCAATAAGGTATAGCTCTACATCGACGCCCAGCCCTACGCCGGCGCCGCGCTCGAGTGGAGGAGGGAGGCCGTCACCAGGGAGCTCAATAAGGTATAGCTCTACATCGACGCCCAGCCCTACGCCGGCGCCGCGCTCGAGTGGAGGAGGGAGGCCGTCACCAGGGAGCTCAATAAGGTATAGCTCTACATCGACGCCCAGCCCTACGCCGGCGCCGCGCTCGAGTGGAGGAGGGAGGCCGTCACGAGGGAGCTCAATAAGGTATAGCTCTACATCGACGCCCAGCCCTACGCCGGCGCCGCGCTCGAGTGGAGGAGGGAGGCCGTCACGAGGGAGCTCAATAAGGTATAGCTCTACATCGACGCCCAGCCCTACGCCGGCGCCGCGCTCGAGTGGAGGAGGGAGGCCGTCACGAGGGAGCTCAATAAGGTATAGCTCTACATCGACGCCCAGCCCTACGCCGGCGCCGCGCTCGAGTGGAGGAGGGAGGCCGTCACGAGGGAGCTCAATAAGGTATAGCTCTACATCGACGCCCAGCCCTACGCCGGCGCCGCGCTCGAGTGGAGGAGGGAGGCCGTCACGAGGGAGCTCAATAAGGTATAGCTCTACATCGACGCCCAGCCCTACGCCGGCGCCGCGCTCGAGTGGAGGAGGGAGGCCGTCACGAGGGAGCTCAATAAGGTATAGCTCTACATCGACGCCGCGCCCTACGCCGGCGCCGCGCTCGAGTGGAGGAGGGAGGCCGTCACGAGGGAGCTCAATAAGGTATAGCTCTACATCGACGCCCAGCCCTACGCCGGCGCCGCGCTCGAGTGGAGGAGGGAGGCCGTCACGAGGGAGCTCAATAAGGTATAGCTCTACATCGACGCCGTGCCGCTGAGCCAGGCGGTGCGGAGTGCGGCACGGGCTGCGCGGCGACGGGCGGCGAGGGACGGCTGGTGTCGCGCACTCACGCAGCGCGCTCACAGAACACTTCTCCACGGGCCACCGCATTGTATTCTAATGTCGATTTTATAATTATATTCAGTTTGTACCAGCAAATCATACAGTCCACTTATTTCTCACCATCATCTTCGAGACCTTCACACTGTTCTCAACAAGACGTGTACTTTTAGATTTTCTGAAAATTCGATTTAGCCAGTCTAGCGACCATCTCGCGATCCAGTCCAGGTACTGATACGTTCGACATTCACTGATGGGACGTGCCGGGTTTACATCAGCCTGCAAAGATCTACTACGTTCATAAATTCAACTTGAACCTTCCGAAGACGTAAAATGGTTATTATTACCAAATTGGAATAGAATTTCTTAATAAGATCAATGTCCAAAATCCACCAAATTCGATCCAACCAAAATCGTCATTTGTTCTAAAAAAAATTGTATAATCATTATTTATTTTTGGATATTAATGTCGAACAACTACTCATCATCTCATCATGTCCGACAGTCCGACTGTCAATTTACATTGTCGTAAAATCTCCAGTGTCCGAATTCAGAGTCGTATATGACTATCCATCGGCCGACAACCTTCCTAACCTAATGCATTGTCCCAGGCATGGGTCGGCGTATCATTCGACACGGACCTACAATCAGACAGCCTGCAGTTCCCTGGAGTGGCTACCGGCAACTGGGGCTGCGGGGCCTTCGGAGGAACTCCTCACCTGAAGAGCTTGCTACAGCTGATGGCATGCACGGAAGCACGACGACCCATGGCATACTTTACGTTTGGAGATATAAAACTGAGAGATGATATTGTGAATGTGTATAACTTGCTGGCTCGATATAATGTTACTGTTGGTGAGTGTGAAGGAATTATTATTATTAGCCTGTGATGTCCCACTGCAGGGCAAAGGCCTCCCTACCTATATGAAGGAATATTTTTAATTATTTATTTTTAGACAGAATTGTGAGGAAAATGGAGAACGAGGCCTTTGCCCTGCAGTGGGACAATAATATAGTAAGATTGTGTGTTTGATTGTTGTTTGTTTTTTTGTTTGGTTTTGGTTTTTACGGGTGTTTTAAAACTGTCTAAGGGCGATGACAATTGCCGTACATGGGTTAGTAAGAACTCTGGATTAGGGAACTAGAATGTGTTATTTTTTTAGTTTATCGAAAAATAGACAAGATAACCAGCTTAATTGTTACGTCATCAGCATTATGGGTATTAGCATCCGGTCCAAGTTGATAACTTCAATTATTCCTGTTCAGTTTCACCAACTCGTCTGTCAAATATTCGAAGACACGTGACATCCACGAACCTCCACTGCGCCTGCGTGGTGGATTATAGATTTACGACCCACTTGCTGTCACAGAGAAGAGGTCTGTGTTCCGTCAGTGAGAACTATAGGCCGGTTATGCATATTCAAACTGCATATGCTAATCCGTCTGTGACCCATTGAGTATTAGCGTTTGTGTATTTTTTGGTTAAAAGCTTTGGATTTGGACAGAAATGAACGTTATAGTATTAGTGCTTGACCAGACTGCAAACGCGGGCGCGAGGCGGGCGCGACGCGGCTTACTCAAACATAAGAAATTCATTTGAGTGTCCATAGTGGGCATGCGGGCGCGGTGAGCGGCGCGGGCTGCCAGGCGCGGGGAGCGCGCGGGCAACTCACGCCATAGCGAGGTCATACAACTGGCCGCAGTGACGCGGGCAGCCCGCGCGGGGACCGGGGTTCTCGAACTAGTGTGAGCTTTTTTTTTTTGTAAATATAAGTCTTCTTCATCCATATTATATTTTGACATACACTGGACACGACAACACTCAGAACGAAGTCGCGCTCCACTGCGGACAGGCAGACCGCGCGCGTTCCCGCACCCGCGCCTTTCCCGCACCCGCGCCTTTCCCCGCCCCGCGCTGCCAGTCTGGCCGAGCACTTAGAAACACTGCCACTAGCTTGACTATAGATTTCCATAATGTCCATATTACAAACGAGTAATGGAACAATCGGAATTGGCTCATATCCTTATGAACCGACCTCGGGTCATATGACGTTCATAACGTCATTGTCAGTTTATAACCGGTTGTTTTAAATGACTTTATTATTTCTAGGTCAACTATACAAGTACATAGTTCGGTTCTCTCAGGAGAAAGACGTGGTATACCAGGGACTACATCAGTATCTGGAGCAAGTGCTGAATGGAGGGAAGGAACCTTCGCCTAATCTTAGCGATGACGTTATGGAAACTGTAAGTACTACATAAACATTGTGTATGAAAGTCCAGCACCCTAACTGCGTAACACATTATTACTCTCCATTTGAATAATTTTGAAGCATATTGCTAATCTATTGCTCCATATGTTCGAAAAATGTGTTTGCTCAACAACGTAAATAACGCAATGAATGTTGTTCAACTGTCAAAATGAAACCCATTGCTACTGATAGTGTGTTACGCAATTACCCTGCTGTTTCACTAGCTAGCCCCCTAAGGGCTAGCTAGTGAAACAGCAGGGTAATTATAGAATAACATAGCATCACGCCTGTATACCCCAAATGGGTTAAGCAGACATGTACACGTACATTTCGCCAGTGATGTTGTAATATAGGACGAGCCTGTTGCTATCAACCGGAAAAAAATCTAGGATTCCGGGCTGCTACTCAGAAATTCCTGATGGAAAAACCCAATAACACTTTGACCAACTTGGGAACCCAGGACCTCTCACCACTAAGCAGCAGGCAGGCATAGAATAAGTCCAGATAACTTGTCTTGAAGATTATTTAGAAAAAAATCTACTTGACTTTTTAATTTATCCAGTGGATAGTTCCTACATAGGTGCTAGTTGAACATGTCTTTTGAATGTTACATTTCTAGTAAAGAAGTCCTTTTCTTTCCATGGGTGTCGACTTATTAGTTCACAGACATTTTGGCAGCATTCGACGATTCACAATGAATAGAATAGAATAGAATACACTTTATTATGTACACCATATAAATAATAATAATAAATAAAGATAATAATTACAGAAAGATGTGTGCTAGAACAAAAACATACCATATTTAGTTGTTCTGTCCTTAAGTTGATTCAATTACGATTCGATCGACTTTATTCGGTCTGCCAACTCAGAACCGCCCCCCTAAATTGTAGTAGATATCAGTATTTAAATCTATCCAAAATCAATTTCAGAGTATAACAGAAAACGTACCGGCGTCAATATCAGCAATTGAAAGCGAGCTCTCAAGTAAATCCCCTGACTTGTTCTCTCAAGATGACATGGACCAGAGCTTGCTTGAGGTCACCATACAATCGGAGAAGTCAGTCCAACAGGCCCACACACCATCCAACCAGCCAACGAGACAGCAGCCATCAGATACCAACAAAATAGAAGAAAAGATACCATCAAATGCCCGCATGTCTTTGTTCGATGCCATGACGAAAATGGAAGGCGGTGAATTACAAAATCCACCAGCATCAAGTACATTGGCCGGTAATCAAAGAAGAAACTCTTTACTAAATGATAGCAGCCCGTCGATGGAACACGATAATGAGCCCGCGTCGAAACACAACAAGAGTATCAGCAGAAAAATTACGGATTATTTCAGTAAGAAACCCATTTGATTCTAACTGTGCCCTGTCTATCCGGGTGTGTATGATTTTTAAGGGGACTACATGACCTAAAGCGCGGTCACTGTCGGACTGCATAGAAAAGAAAGAGAAGCGCGATGACATAACGCTGGTAATTTATTGCAAATAATGAAGCAACTAGCTGCGCCCCGCGGATTCACCCGCGTAAATGTCGATCCCGTGAGAATATCGGGATAAAAAGTAGCCTATATGTTAATCCGCTCTCCTTAAAGTGACTGGTGACATTAGAGAAGCGATGGAGGATACCAAAGTTACCGTATTGGTTTTAATTGATTTCTCCAACGCCTTTAACGCCGTCAGTCACGATATTCTCCTTTCTATCCTCTCACACCTTATGGTTTCATCCGAGGCTCTGAAATGGTTCTCTTCTTACCTTCGGGGACGTCAGCAGTCGGTTCGCGTTGATCAGAGTTCGTCGAGTTGGCGTGACCTGGATGCTGGTGTTCCACAAGGCGGTACTCTTTCTCCATTGTTATTCTCCATTTTCATTAATTTTATAACTCACTGTCTTCGGTGTTCCTATCATCTATATGCTGATGATCTTCAATTATATACTGCTGAGCGGGTAGATGGTTTGTCGGACGCTATAGCAGATGTTAACCGAGACTTAGATGCTATCAAAAAGTGGTCTGATAGTTTCGGGGTGTCAATAAACCCCTCGAAGTGTCAAGCCATTTTAATTGGAAGCTCACGCATGATGGGTAGGGTGACGCTTAGCTCTCTTCCTCCTCTTATTTTCAATGGTACCGTCATACCCATTACCCCTACTGTGAAAGATCTCGGTTTGCATCTTGACTCTACACTTAGCTGGCAACGCCAGGTCTCAAGTGTTAGTCAAAGGGTCAACGGTACTCTGCGATCCCTGTATCGTCTGAGGAACTTTTTGCCCGCTAAGACGAAGACCATGCTTGTGCAGACTTTGATTTTCCCTATAATTGACTATGGTGACGTGTGTTACTTTGACTTGAACGCGGTTTTGCTGGATAAGCTCGACAGATTACTCAACAATGGTATCTGGTTCATATTCAACCTCATGAAATATGACCATGTGTCGAGCTACAGGTCTGAGCTCAAATGGATGTCCATTCGCCAAAGAAGAAGTTTGCGCGCTTTGACCACGCTTTTCTCCCTTCTCAACTCTCCCACTCCTCCTTCTTATCTCGTGTCTCACTTCCAATATCTATGTTCTTCTCACGCTAAGAATCTGCGTTCTTCTAACAATCTTCTCCTACTCTGCCCTTCTCATACTTCTGACTTTGTTCATTCTTCCTTTCATATTCAATCCATTCTTCTTTGGAATGCACTTCCTCTTGATATCAGGACGGCCACCAGTCGGTATGCATTTAAGCGGAAATTGCAGAGTTATTTTCGAAACAAATAGCGTAGAGTCATCTCAACACCTCTCTCCCTTGAATTTGTATGTATATATATATATTATAAGTATATATTAGAGTAAATAGTATGTATGTGTATATAAACTATTTATGTATTTGTGTACCTAGTTTTAATAGTATTTTTTTTTAATTTATATCATTGTTCCTCTCAACCAAAGCACCTACCATTTAATCTCTTCACCACCCTTGGTTGACTGGTAGAGCATGCCTAAGGCATTAAGTCCGCCTTTGTACCTTTTTCTGCGAAAAGTTTAAATAAATAATAAATAAATAAATCCAGGGTGTCAGCTATCACCATAATTTTTTTTATCAAAAGTGGTCCGGCCGTTTGAGCGTGAAGAAGTAACAAACATAATAAACACACACACCTACATACACCCCCTCACACACACACTCAAAAACTTTCGTCTTTATAATATTAGTGTGATTATTTATTTACAAAAAATCTATTGTTTGGACTAAAAAATTTAAACACTAGTGCTTTAGTATGTTGCTTGTAGAATAATCTGACAAAAAATCAGAATTATTGTTTGTATCAAATTAGTTGTATTATGTTTTCAACACACTATCTAACTAGCACATATCCTGAAGAATATCAAATATTTTTCTGATTTTGTTTACTGTAGTCGATCATATACTTTTAGGCTTTATAAAACTTGCGTTTTTTGCGTTTAGGTCCTGTAGTCCCCTTAATGAAATTGTTTTACTTTTATATTTTTGGGGATTATTATTATGTTGCCTGTGAAAACCAACGCAACCGTTCAAGGGTATGTGAATCCACGCTTTATAGCTCTGTAACATGTTCTCGCCAACAAAACTTCCAAAATGTGAAATACAAGTGAATTCTATGGCAAAATGACGAGGGCAAAGACAGATGTGTTGTTTGCACTTTGCACCCTTTAAATAATTTAAATCAGTGGTACTAGTATACTATACTAAGTATAGTATAACGGAATGGCGTACGTAACTCGAACGTCTAAGCGCGTATTGCGTACTATACTACTAAATAATAAAATAAAAGAAACCTTTATTGCTGCTGGTTCTACAATGTTTTTGAAATATATTTTTTATATTTTAAGTATGGCATTTAAAATTATTTTAAAAATATATCGGGGTTCGGTGCACTCTTTGTCAACCGCTTGTCTCTCGACAAAGGTCTCCTCTAGAGATTTCCATCTCTCTAGTATACCACCACCACTTATTTAAATGCAGTCCATTCACAGTTATTTTAACACTGATTTTGCATCACTGGCAAAATCACTGTGGTCTTTATTCTCCTTGTAATAAAGTTGCTGTTGGATTGCTGCCTACTGTCAAGTCTGTAAAAACCACAATGATCTTTATTCTCGTTATAATAAGGTTGCTTTTGGATTGCTGCAGTCTGAGGTAAAATAAGTGTGAAAGGACTGTGGTGAGGCGTGTAAATAGCCTGCACCTTTTTTGAAAAGAGAGTGTGGTGAGAAATAACTTATCTCAAAAGACGTAATGGCGGCCTTCAAATTAGAAATAAATTTCCCTATTGTTGAATCCTCGTGGAACCAATTCCATAGAAAATTACTAGCAGCGAAACATGCCCACGTACCTTGACAATCCAGAGATCCCACTCAGACCCAGGGAGATGGGTAGATACCTCGTTCATGCGTGCGTGATGGCTTGTTGGTCTGTCGCTGCCGGCCGGCGAGCAAATCTTCTTAAATCCACCGGTGGATTGGTTGAAACTCCAAAAATCAACACTGCACTATAAGTCCTCAATGAAGCACAGATGCAGGTCCATATATTTCACGAGTATCTTCAAGGTTTCATCAAAAAAGGAATATTCAAAAGGCGGAGCAATTAGCACACCATGTCTCTTTGCGTAGCGGGAAGAACACACACCGACTCGCTCACGCCATCTATCGGTCACTTTGCGAGAAAACTAAAAAGCTTCGATATGTGGGCGCTGCGAGAACGAATATTGATTGGCACGAGGACTCAACAATTGAGAAACTAAACCATTTAATTCGACACTAACATTATTATACGAGTATTACCTATAGGAACAAATCCTCAAATGATAGTATTTTATTTTTTACATTGAAAGAAAAGCATTGACGCTTCACCATGCTCCCCCTCTTTGGAAGGACGCAAGTACTTTCGAAAAGGAAAGTGAGAAAATTATAAGTATTCACTAACCTAGATTATGATCAGAAAAAGTTTAAGCTTTATGACTGAATGCGAGAAACAAACGATATAAGTTATTTAATGTATTTCCTAAACCTTAAGACTATGAATATCATATAAGAATTGACGTTTATTGCGTTGGAATAGGATATAATTTAGCGACAGCACGTTTAAAGTTACCGAACTTTGTCTTTACCATTGCAACACGAGAGACATTATCTGTGCCTCTATAAACCTCAGTTATAACTCCTAATGGCCAACTTAGAGGAGCTGAATTATCCTGTCCCATAAGTACGACAGTTCCAACTTCTATGGGTTTGTCCGGAGTTGCCCATTTTTGCCTGACTTGCAGCGTATGCAGAT
Source organism: Oligia fasciuncula (assembly GCA_963082905.1). Lineage (NCBI taxonomy): Eukaryota > Metazoa > Arthropoda > Insecta > Lepidoptera > Noctuidae > Oligia > Oligia fasciuncula. The sequence continues at coordinate 3,416,319 of OY720395.1, read as the reverse complement.
ACTCTAGGTGCCATTTCTTCCAGAAGGATTGGACCATACTATCTAACAACTGTTTGCGCTGTGACAAATTAATGCGCTGACCAGACAAATCGGCTGCCGGCAGGTACTGCAATGGAGTCGACATCAAAAAGTGAGCGGGAGTAAGAACTTCGGGATGGGGATCGGAAGACAACACGCTCAGAGGGCGCGAGTTCATAATGCACTCTATTTGAATGAGTACAGTTTGTAACTCCTCATAAGTGAGAAGCTGACTTCCGATCACGCGATAAAGGTGCGTTTTTAATGTTTTAACATTCGCTTCCCACATGGCTCCAAAATGTGGGGAACGCGGTGGGATCATTTTCCACGTTATGCGGCGGGTTGACAACTCATGTAAAAGAGTCGAATTGAAACTTGAATTTAATAAGAATCTATAAAGCTCATCTAGTTGGGCCTTAGCACCAACGAAATTGGTAGCATTGTCCGAATAAAGATAAGATACTGGCCCTCGACGCGAGATGAAGCGTTTAAACGTGGCTAAAAAGGCATCAGAGGTTAAATCAGAGACTAACTCTACATGGACGGCTTTGGTTACCAAGCACACGAATAAACAAATATACGCCTTCTGGGCGTGTTGGCCTCTGCGACGAGTGAGGGTTATGCGTATGGGACCAGCATAATCCACTCCAGTGTGGACAAACGCCTTTGCTTCCGATACTCGGTATTCAGGCAGGTCTGCCATCACTGGAATGGGATGCGTCGGATTTACTCGAAAACATGTGTTGCATTGTCGCAACTTGGACCTAATGACAGTCCTGGCATCTAGTATCCAAAATCGCTGTCTTAGAATAGACATGAGTAGTCCCGGACCAGTGTGACAATTCATCACATGATAATGACGGATTATTAGATCCACAATATGGTCATGTTTAGGAAGTAAAAAAGGATGCTTAGCGTCAAACGGAAGGTGCGACTTCGAAAGCCTTCCGCCGATGCGTAATATTCCCTCTTCATCTAAAAAGACAGCTAAACTTTGCAGTTTCTTTGGAAGCAATTTCCCAGATTTGATGAGCTTAATATCATTTGCAAAATGAACAGATTGCACAGCACTGACTATCGCTCGTTCCGCAACTGACAAGCCCTGAATAGAACGAGGTTCACAGTGAACCTTTGGTCTAGCGAATTTCAATATATATGAAACAATGCGCAACAATTTATCCCATGATGAGGTACGTTGAGCAAGTTGATATAGAAGGGGTTGTTCTACTTGCGTGGTCACTGTTAAGACATTTGTCTTGTGCTCGGGAAGTTCCCCACAATTAATAGGAGAGAACGGTTTGACGGGCCAATCCTCAGGAGCACAACGAAGCCAAGAGGGGCCGTTCCACCAAAGTTCATGTGACACTAACTGAGAAGGAAGGATGCCACGAGATAGACAGTCGCTTGGATTCTCAACACCGGCCACATGGTAAAAATGTTGAGAACCCAAGTTCTCCTGACATTGAGCGACTCTATTGCTGACAAAGACTGACCAGCGGTGCGGAGAAGAGTGTATCCAAGATAAGGCTATCGTGGAATCCGAAAAGGCGTAAATTCCTGCAATAGGAACACGTAAAGCGTATGTATCGCGAACAGTTTTTACCAATTTTGACATGAGCACGGCGGCACATAGCTCCAGACGTGCAAGAGTTGTGACTTTGGTAGGTGAAACCTTTGATTTCGCACAAAGTAAGCGGACTATAACACCGGATGGACTAGTAGAGTGTATATAAATCACACACCCGTACCCACCCATACTAGCATCAGCAAACGCGACTATACGAACGGAACAATCATCGGTAACACCCACGTGGCGTGGTATGCGTAATGTATCCAGCAATGGAAACTCTTGCATAAGAATGGAGAAACGTTTAAAAATGTCGTCAGGAGCGGGATCATCCCAACCAATATTGCTCAGCCATAACTCTTTGATGAGCAACTTGGCATAAAAGATCACGGGAGCGACCAAACCGAGAACATCAAATAAGCGGGCGACTATTGAGAGTATATTTCTCTTAGTACATTTCTCAACGACTTGAGCGGAAGTGAAGAAGAAATTATCCTGAGAAGGTTCCCACGAAAGGCCTAGAACCTTAGACACATCACTCCCAGCGTGAAAATCGAGGGACTTACGATGCGAGTCTGGAAGACTGTTTAAAAGAACGGGTGAGTTGCTACACCATTTAACAAGGTCAAAATCGCCCGATTTAAACATCTTTATAAGATCATGCGATAGCTGCATAGCGGTATCTTCATTATTCACAGAATACACCAGATCGTCCATATAGAGACTAGTCTCTGCTACTTTAGCAGCTTCGGGATAATGCGGACTGTCAGAGGCCAGCTGTCGCACAGTGCGCATAGCTATGTAAGGACTCGACTTAAGTCCGAAAGGTAAGCGATTAAAAGCAAAGGTTAACACAGGTTCGTTCTCATTGAATCGAAACAAAATGCGTAGGTATTTACGCTGGTCAACGGGTACACCAACGCGTAAATACATTTGTTTAATATCAGCGTTTATAGCTATGGGAAATAATCTAAAATTTGTTAAAAGAATAAACAAATCTGTTTGTAAATTTGGACCAATATGGAGTACGTCATTTAAAGATAATCCTGTATGAGTTCTAGCACTAGCATCCAATACAATGCGCGGCATCGGTTTGTCTGGCCGAACGACAGCGTGATGAGGGATATAGTACCCGTCATCGGAAATTGCAGATTCGTCGACTTGACATAAGTAACCATTATCCATGTATTCTTTGATTACTGCATTATAATTGTTTCGCAACATCGGCGATTGGCGGAGTTTCCTTTCAAGCGCAATAAGCCGACGGTACGCGGCGGTGCGGGAGTTACCCAACTCGGCGGGATTCTTACTAAAAGGTAACGCGACGGTATAACGTCCCACATCGTCCCGTGACACGGTCGAGGAAAAAATATTCTCACATTCGGTTTCCTCAGGAGAGAAAAAACGTTTATTCTCAACTTCTTCCAATTCCCAAAACTTTTGTAATAAGTCATTGAGAGCCAATGCCGTGAAAGAAGAGTTAGGTAAATTTAAATTATCCCTACTATGCGGAAAATCGCCCATCAAGACATACCCGAATGTGGTTAATAATGCAGGTGGGGCGCCTGAACCAAGATCGACCCTATTCCCCAAGTAAATGTACGGAAACAGTTGAGCGCCCAACACTAGGTCAATAACCCCAGGAATATTCCAGCTTAAATCTGCGAGAGGAAGCGCGTGGATTTCTACACGGCTGTCCCACTTCACATGGTGCGATGGTAGCTGGTCCGTAATGCACTCAACTACTAACGCGTGAATGGTATATTTTTGATCTGGATATACGCGAGACTCGATATCTAAATGTACGTATCCTATTATCGGTCGTGATACAGAACCAACTCCTTTAACAAAAGAATTACTTAAAGGAATTATCAGTAAATTAAGTTTTCTACAACAAGCTGTAGTTATTAAATTATTCTGCGAGCCATTATCAATTAAGCACCTCACTATTGTTTTGTGACCCGCACTGTCACTTTTAGCTCGCGCATAAACCTGAGCTGTCGATAACAGCACTATCTCCTTAGCCTTCGCTGCATCAGCTGCTAATAACACGGCCGAGTTGTGAGCCGAACACGCCGGCGCCACAGAAATATCGATCTTATCGCAATTAACATAAGAGCTCGGCACCGCGGCGGAAACCGGGGCAGACAAAGACGTACCGGGAGTCGAGAGGGGCGCGGAAGACGCGAGGGGCAGCGGCGCGTGAGGCGACGCGACGACTATATTGCAATTAGTCGCTTGAGCATCAGCTGTTTGCGGTTTATTTTCTTTATGAAAATGTAATAGTGTATGATGGCGTTTTTTACATAAGTCACAGACTGATGTTGACTTGCAGTTACTCAATCCGTGCAATGTGCTCAGACAATTCGCACACCCACGTTTGGATTTAATAAACTCAAACCTTGTTCTAGGAGTCAACGCGGATTTAAACTTAGCGCAGTTAAACAAATGAACATGAGCGTTATCATTACAGTACGCGCAGCATGGAACCGCGGTCGCGGATGAACAAGCGGACGAGTCAGCTGACTCGCTCACAACAAACGCTTTTGTCTGTGTGCGTGACTCGCGAGGTGCGGAAGCGGGGTTCCTCGCGTTCGAACGAGACGAATTCGAGCGTGCCAATATCTTTGCCTGATCTTGAATGAAGCTTATCAATAATTTCGTTGTGGGAATTTCAACATCTCGAATGGAAAGTTCAAACGATTGAATTGTCTGTGAATCGATTTTTCTCATTGCGCAATGCAAAAGAATAAAATCAGCAAGATCCGTAATCCCAAGTTGTTTCAAGGCAGAAATAGATGCACTAAATGTTTCTATGAAAGAATCGAGACTATTAGCGTTAAAAGAACAACTTTTTAAATCCAATATGTTATTTAAATAATGCGTACCTAGTGAGCGCTTGTCTTGATATTTTTTAACTAAACTATTCCATAAAAACTTGTAAGTATCACCCGTAGGCACAATTCCAGCGGTAACCTTCAATGCGTTGTGTGTAAGCCTACCTATCAAGTACTGCACACGCTGCGAGTCAGTCAGCTGATCATTATCATGAATGTTCGACTTGAACGACTCATAGAAAACAGGCCAATTCTCTGTTTTCCCGTCGAAAGACGGCAGCGCGATAGGAGGCAACATTATTTTAAGCGGTTCAAAAAGAGTCTTAGTGTTACTACTGGGTGTTGGTGGCGATTGATTACTGTTTATTTTATTCCGGACACGTTTAATATGAATATACAAATCTTCAAAGGATTCTAAACAAGCATAGTCGGCACTTGAACCAGGTTTTAAACTAATATTTATTTGATTAATTTGGTCAACAAACGATTCAAATTTATCTCGAATGTCATCAATTGTCTCTGACTCAGTCATAAAACTCTCATTTTTCCTCGAATCGAACGACGATATACTTTTTGATAAATCATACAATCGATTAATGCGTTTAAATAACAATCCTTTCTTTTCATGAAGAATCGTTAGTAAATCTTCCGGCTTCGGTTGTTTATTCGTCATTTTGTTAAATAACAATGAACAACAACACAATAACAGAAAAAAATACCTAACAGTCTACAATAACCAACTATGAGTAGGTATCTATCTAATTATTATTATATTACGCACGAAGCCGAGATGAGTTGGTAACTACCTACCTAATAACTTATTATCAAAGCGAATTTTTAAATGCGGATACCTACATAGAATGAACTTTACCAATGAATACGTAATGTCGTTCTATGTAAAGTAATAAAATAATTGAACAGATTCACCAACAAACTACGTAAATCTATTGTCAATTGCGCTGCGTTTTATAGGAAATAATTTACCAAAAGTTTACGTAAATAAATACCTATTACACGTTATTGAACCTATGTGATTTTCACCAACAATTACGCAAAAATCTAGGTAACGGGTTATTAATCCGGTATCTGAAGGACCAAGTAATATGGTGAGGCGTGTAAATAGCCTGCACCTTTTTTGAAAAGAGAGTGTGGTGAGAAATAACTTATCTCAAAAGACGTAATGGCGGCCTTCAAATTAGAAATAAATTTCCCTATTGTTGAATCCTCGTGGAACCAATTCCATAGAAAATTACTAGCAGCGAAACATGCCCACGTACCTTGACAATCCAGAGATCCCACTCAGACCCAGGGAGATGGGTAGATACCTCGTTCATGCGTGCGTGATGGCTTGTTGGTCTGTCGCTGCCGGCCGGCGAGCAAATCTTCTTAAATCCACCGGTGGATTGGTTGAAACTCCAAAAATCAACACTGCACTATAAGTCCTCAATGAAGCACAGATGCAGGTCCATATATTTCACGAGTATCTTCAAGGTTTCATCAAAAAAGGAATATTCAAAAGGCGGAGCAATTAGCACACCATGTCTCTTTGCGTAGCGGGAAGAACACACACCGACTCGCTCACGCCATCTATCGGTCACTTTGCGAGAAAACTAAAAAGCTTCGATATGTGGGCGCTGCGAGAACGAATATTGATTGGCACGAGGACTCAACAATTGAGAAACTAAACCATTTAATTCGACACTAACATTATTATACGAGTATTACCTATAGGAACAAATCCTCAAATGATAGTATTTTATTTTTTACATTGAAAGAAAAGCATTGACGCTTCACCAGACTGTAAGTGGTCATGAGTAGTTATTACTGTTTGTTATTTCACAACACTACTGTCTAGGGCCGTTTGTTTTACCCCCTTACTAATAAACGTATTATATCAGATGAATAGTTACCAGTGGCGAAGGTTCCATACAACTCGATTCCTACCGACTTCCCTTTGAAAAATGGCACAGTCAGTATTCTATAGACAAATAATATAATCATATTAAAGATTATCTTCTCCGGCTTACCTCTTACAAAAATTGACCCTTCGCTACTGATAGTACACACCGATTTCTATCTTTCAGTCATCATCAGTAATTTGACTTTCGAAAGAAGATAAAGCGTTGTGTAACTATACTACGTTTATTAGTAATATAAGGGGTTAGACTATGACCTGCACCATGGTGTTACTTTTATAGGTTACCAACATGTCTGTTATTTTTATAAGTATTTTTATCATCCATTGTGTTCTTACTTACCCCAGAACAGTGATATCCGTGATTCTTGCTAGTTTTTAGCCATGGTAAATGTAATTTGAGATTTATGAAATGTGTAGCTTCTAAACATTGTACCTGATTCAATCTTTGTACACTTAGGACGACAATATTTATTATAAATAAAACACATACCATAATATAATTAAAATTATTTATTATCCTTCATCATATTTCTAGCATACTAAACGTAATAAGTGTATAATAATAAATAATTGAATAGTAATTTAGTTTTAAAATATTTCAGCAATATACATATTAATAACTCGATAATAGGTTTAAAAGTTCAATAACTAAATTATACATGCAAAGTAGGCGAATTATTATTGTATTAGTTTCATAATAACGTGTATCTATGAACATATTCCACAATTTGCTAAAAATCTGTCAGTATACTCTACACTAATAATAAAATTCACAAATATAAAAATTAAAATGAACGATTAACTAGCGACGTTTCAAAAGTGACCATAACACTCTTTATTTATTTATTTTTTTTACAAATCTTTGGCGAACTATAACAATATATGAGAATAAACATTTCAATGGCTAGCTATCAATGCACTGGAGTTGATACTCTGTTCACAGTGTTGGGAACATAAAGTACATCACTATGCTAACGTGATTAGGTGCAGTCCGCCCAGTCTCACGCACCGAATAACAACTCCAATCTTATAATTGAATATCTATAAAAGTTAAATAGTTGGCGACTTTAACAAGTCTCTTAAAAACTTTCTTTTAATAATTGAATGTATTTATTTGTAGTATGTGTTCGACTGGGCTCACTGGTCAATTCAATGATCGTTTAAACGACAATCATCAAACAATATTTGTCTAACGTATTAAGTTAACTAAATTGTTATAATACAACAAGTTGGGGCTGAGTGTTAGCGCTGAAACAAATGACTGCCGCGAGACAGTCTCTGTACAAAGCTATATATCGCGAACATCCGGAGTTGTTGGTAATTAGCCTACCTATCGATAGATAGCCTGAAACTTTATCGATGTCGATAGATGCGATGACAGCAGACAAATATGTCCAAGGCTTATTTTTCTATATGTTACTTCGGAGTCGGTATTATTAATTTGATGAATTATTTTTACGCTGTATGAGAGGGATGGACGTATACCATATCGATATCACCTTCTCTTTCATAGAATCAACGTGAAGTCTTTAGTTTTTATCTTTTACTCAGAGCCATTTATTTCCATCTCATCTATCGACGCCCAAAATAATTGTCTTAATACTAAAATAATTAATTCGAGTTAGTAATTAAAATGATATAACATATATGGCATCTTATTGTACAAGTTTGGTAACGCGATACGACTGTGGACAGCAACATAAGCCGAGTCTAGTGTCGTATAGGGTACATAGTGTAGGTTGAATGGACGATCATTACAAGCGTATATCACAGGCACCGGTTGGTGTCCTTTCGTAAGCTATATATATATGTAAACAGTTGTGCGGACTGCGGTAACCATGCTCAGGATTATTCGGGGAAATATAAACACGAATTCCGAAGGCATTTTCATATATTTAGGGTTGAATTGCTGAAACAACTACCTTAATGTATACGTAAGTTTAAGATGGTCTTTTATTTACAAAGTAGGTATTAGGTAATATATTTAATTTAAATGTTATATAATTTATTTTCTTCACATACTATTTTACAGTTTAATTTATGAATGTACAATTGTTGGATGGCATCGACTTTGAATCGATGATGAATTAGTAATAAGATCAACCTTTCATAGAACCTTAACCATAGAGTACAAGTGTCAGATCCCGAACAATCCTGAACACAGGTCGTCCCTGTTAACTCTTAAACTATTCCAATATAAGTTATCCAGAACAATGTGGGGGACATAGTTTACGAGTATTTATTTGGTTCACCATTTTTTATACATTTTGGGTTTGATCAGGCGACTGAAACTCGTGGAAAATATTCGAGATTACTTTCTTCTATACAATCAGAATTTGGCTAAAAGCTATCTTAAACTCGAATTGTACGTAGGCTGTACTTTATTATATCTATAGTTAAATGGTTGCTCAGTCCAGTCGCCTGTGACCCGTACACTTTATCAAGTATGCCGTGTAACCATTCTAAAAAACGGTTAATGATTATGATTTCCACTTAGCATTAACACAGCGACACCCTGTCACCCGCCCGGGCGGTCCCGGGGCAAAAGGCTAGTAAGCTCCTAAAGATATGACGTCATATGTATGTACAATCTATACTGTGGAACTAAGATGCACACGCAGCTCCACCGCGAGCCGCCGAGCTACTGGCGACACTGACGTCCATAAGCGTATACGTTACGTTAGGTAGTGTTCGATGGCAGTTCATTTCTAATTTGTCTACACTACGATTAATCCCAGTCCTTAATATTCATTATTTTGAACTTGGCCTGTGTGCCGCTAGCACTGACATTGTACCACAAGCAGGCTCCGGGGCTCGAGGTGGACCTTAATAATTTAGAACCAAACCTGAGACGTCTGTCCAGAGTCGATAACTACTAAATATATCCAGTAGGGTAGTTGAACCGAAACTAGGGAACTGAATCGAATCGGTTTCAGTATACATAGAGATGAGATCTTTTTCATAACGGACGGCGCGATATTGTGGCGCGCTGACTGTACCCCGCGCGTGCGCAGCGTACAATCAACGTACGACTTACAATCTTTAGCAGAACTATGAGAGTAATATCTTCTCTACCTAAATCATACCTACTCCTTTAACCTGCCCTAAGGTAACTTTAAACCTCTAACTTAACCAAACGGTTATACCATTCATAACTCGTCGCTACCGATCTATACCGATAAAATTATCTCAATAATTAATCTTAACTAATCTAAAGGTAATGGATGCTGACGTAATTTAACAGTATTCTGGATAACTTATCAAAATTAAATTAGTAGTATATTTTCATCTCATATAACATAGTAGGTTTATGTCAAAATATGTCGATCTAATGAAGTTAAGTAAGTTAGGAAAGTTAGACATACTTGATAAGATAATAAGTAATTGCCTATGATTATAAACTGGCTCTATGACACCGGAGGAACGCAAACAGTAACGGATAGACGTTCTAAGTACACAAATGAGACAGTACCATGTCGTAGTATTATAATAAACGTAAGTACGAACGTGTGCTTGAAGCTAAACTATGCTAAGCGATAGAAAAAATAAATAACAGAAAGGAGATATGACTAGCTCGTTTTGTTTCATTACTAGAACCTACTATTCATAATAAGCACTATGCGCCTCTCTCCATATTTTTATTATATAAATAGATATAATATGATTAATAATTCCCAATTCTAAGTTTTGTTTTTTTTTTTTCTGATTAAAATATTGGCATTCATCTTATGTACTAACTATCATCGATCGGTGTAGAGCGGGCGTGTTGTATACCGCGCGATGACGTCACGCCGCGCCCGCACCGCCGACGAACTAACTAACTATAGGTACCGCTTACTAACGACCCGCCTTCGATTCGCATACCGCATACCAACGATTCCGACGTTCTTGAGTGCGTCGATGATGGTCACGTCTACGCGAGCGCTACGACGTATTTGAGTATGCGAACGATATATAAATATTTTATAAAATGTCAGGAGTTAAATAGTTTTTTAGAAATTCGATTTCGTAATACTAACAATGTTGTTGTTGATGTGTCGCGGGTGCCGCGGTGCCGTGTGCAGCCGGCGCGTGTTCGGTACGACACACTGGTACAGAGCGCACCGCGGCGGCGCGAGTGACGCGTGACAAGTGAGTGAGGATACTTCAGTAACGCAAGTGGCACTAGCTGGTGAAGGATGCTCGGCTGTCGGAGGATCCAAGCGAAGCGCGTTCGTTGAGTCGCGAATGGAGAGCGTGAGATGAGGATGAGTTCGGTTACGCTACGATAGACGACAGAGTATAAAAAGTTGAGACAGACTAGTGGACCCGAGAGCGATGCGGGCACTGAGCGCGTGCAGGCTAGTGGACCCGAGAGCGACGCGGGCACAGAGCGCGTGCAGACTAGTGGACCCGAGAGCGACGCGGGCACTGAGCGCATGCAGACTAGTGGACCCGAGAGCGACGCGGGCACTGAGCGCGTGCAGACTAGTGGACCCGAGAGCGACGCGGGCACTGAGCGCGTGCAGACTAGTGGACCCGAGAGCGACGCGGGCACTGAGCGCGTGCAGACTAGTGGACCCGAGAGCGACGCGGGCACTGAGCGCGTGCAGACTAGTGGACCCGAGAGCGACGCGGGCACTGAGCGCGTGCAGACTAGTGGACCCGAGAGCGACGCGGGCACTGAGCGCGTGCAGACTAGTGGACCCGAGAGCGACGCGGGCACTGAGCGCGTGCAGACTAGTGGACCCGAGAGCGACGCGGGCACTGAGCGCGTGCAGACTAGTGGACCCGAGAGCGACGCGGGCACTGAGCGCGTGCAGACTAGTGGACCCGAGAGCGACGCGGGCACTGAGGGCGTGCAGACTAGTGGACCCAAGAGCGACGCGGGCACTGAGCGCATGCAGACTAGTGGACCCGAGAGCGACGCGGGCACTGAGCGCGTGCAGACTAGTGGACCCGAGAGCGACGCGGGCACTGAGCGCGTGCAGACTAGTGGACCCGAGAGCGACGCGGGCACTGAGCGCGTGCAGACTAGTGGACCCGAGAGCGACGCGGGCACTGAGCGCGTGCAGACTAGTGGACCCGAGAGCGACGCGGGCACTGAGCGCGTGCAGACTAGTGGACCCGAGAGCGACGCGGGCACTGAGCGCGTGCAGACTAGTGGACCCGAGAGCGACGCGGGCACTGAGCGCATGCAGACTAGTGGACCCGAGAGCGACGCGGGCACTGAGCGCGTGCAGACTAGTGGACCCGAGAGCGACGCGGGCACTGAGCGCGTGCAAACTCTACGGCAGACAGTCGGCAATGGCTGCCTACATGACAAATTATTTAGATACATTTAAATAATTGCAAAGCATACCCTGTATCCTAGAATCACTTTTATGGGCGATTGTTTTATACATTCTGAGAGGACTCATTAATCTATTACAAATGTTCGCGTCTCCGCTATATATTTTTAGGGAATTTAATTTTAATCAGTATAAAGATATAAGTACACAATATTATTAATCGTCCCGGGCGGTGCCCGGGCTCATTACGCCTACATTACCCACGAGGTGATATTATCGATATAATCGATATACTAAGTATACGTGTTCCGGTTTGGCATCCATTTGTGTAACCTGTAACCTAAGTCGGTCGCGGCGCGGCGCCGCCGCCGTCGGCGGAGCACTCAACATACTTGCGACCCGAGCGCGACCGTGGCGACCGCTGGGGCCTGGCGACCGGGCGGCCTGGCGACCGGGCGGCCTGGCGACCGGGCGGCCTGGCGACCTGGCGACCGGGCGACCTGGCGACCGGGCGACCTGGCGACCGGGCGACCTGGCGACCTGGCGACCGGGCGACCTTGAGACTGGGCGACCTGGCGACCTGGCGACCCAGCGACCAGGCGGGCCAGCGGCGACCACGCACTCCCTAACCAGACAAGACGCGCGCGTCGTGCGGTCGGCTCGCAGTCGGTTTACGAAACGAGACCACGTCGACGAATAATCTACAACGGTAACATAAGGAACATTCATAAAATAAATACTTAACGCTTCAAATAAAAACGACGCTAAAACAATTTCAAAAAGCGTAACAACGTATTGCACAATGGTGAGATAAGACTTTCAGAGAAAAGAACTAGACACACTTAAAACGATTTTACTTATGTTTTTTTTTAAGAATATCGTTTAAACACACTGCTTATTTGTAAATCATAATCGCCTAAAACTAGAATACTATATCAATATAATATAATTATTTGTGTAAATATAAAATTCTATGTCTTGTGGTGAGTGTAATATTTGACTAGAGGCGGGCGGCGTGGCGGAGGGGGCCGGCCGCGGGCCGTGCGGGTCGCGGGGGCGGGCCCCGCCGCGGGCCGCGGGGGGCGGGCCCCGGCCGCGGGCCTCGGGCCCCGCGCCTCCGCGCCGCGCCGCACTGCGGGCGCACACTGTGCGACTCGCCCGCGCGCACACAATATATCTAAGGTATCTCCGTATTATTTAATATTTATATTGGTACTTTTCTTGATTATGAATCTATTTTCTCATTAGAAATTACACTAGTTTTTTTTTGTATTCTGGTAGTTCGCGCACCACTCACTGTTGACTCCCCGGACGCATTTCGTCACAGTTATTGTTTTTAACACCTTAACACGATTTTTTTTACATGTTTATATACTATTCACACTCACAGCACGAACGAAAGAGGGGAAGCGCGCTCCTTGTGAATTGACATCGCGACATCGCGAGTTCGTCGCCCGCGCGTCACGCGGCCTCACTGGCGGGGATTGTCTAATTTACTATCTACATATCTTAATCATTTAATAACATCTTGGTTCGGTTGCTTTCACAAAGAATTATTTGTAAACGTAATCAAATGATTACATGTTGTGTAGAGACATTTCCCGAAATTTCCACGAGGTATGTACAAAAATAAATTGTGATTTTCTATACAGCAAACTTCTGAAAGTGCCTCTACCATGATCATTTTGCCTGAACTGTGATACCAAAATTCCTTGCCACAGTTCTAATTTGTGAGGCTAGGAAAGTCCTCTTTATATTGAAAGCTGTACACTGCAAGCCCGCAGGCTGGAATGTAAAGAAAGTTTAGGAACAGTGTAGAGTTGAAGTGACCAACATGAACAGGCGCCAGAGCGTCGCGCGACGCGCGGGCGGCGCGGGAGCGGTACACACACATGCAATACAGAGACGAACGGCCTGTACAGTCCATTATGTTGATATTATATTTTTTATATCACAGCCCATTTTGGAATTTACAACACATAATAACACGATCTTTCGAAACGAAGGCCTAAGTATTCGGTCTTGAAGTGCACTTTGATTTGTACACAGCGTTAAATACAAACATTTAATTTTGTAACAACATCGTTCACTAACATGTAGGTTTGTGAGGTGCTGGCCGTACCATGGACAGACAGACGCGTCAATAACAACGTGATACTGAATATATGACGTGGTCTTACAACAAGTTCTATTTTACAAGTCGCCGTTTGAATAGACAGTGTACATAGTTGTCTTCTGGGTAACATTTTAAGTTCGTGTAGGATGTGCTCTTTCTATATTACAATTTGTGTTTGCCCTCGAATAGCGTCGTAAGAGAATGTCGTGTGGTACGAGCCAGCGACATAGCTTACACACACATATACACACGCTCGTTAAAATTTAACAAAATATAGGACATTATAAATACTCCAATAGTGATCTATGCGAGCACTTATATTAGTGTGATCAGTTCGGCGGTGGGAGACAACAGTGTCCGCGCGGCGCCGCGGCGGCGTGTGGCCCCGCGTCCTAACCGAGGCGATCGGTCGCGCGGACACGCGACCTTCGCGTTCATCTGTCACTCATTGGTTCGGGAAACAGAAGGCACCCTCTGTTGGCGCGACCACGCGTCCGGCGAACAAAATGAACGCGAAGTTCGCGTGTTCGTGCAGCGATCGCTTAGGGCAGCACGCGACGGAGGCGCGCGCGGCGCGGCGCCTGCACCCCGCGCCGCGCAGGCACACGCTTACATTGCTCGCGGCGCTGCAATATACAATCATTAAAATACACTTCTTTTTTTCTTACATTTTCAACTTACTTAATAAATTCAGTTTGGCTTAGTTCAAGCAAATAACTAGTATAATAAATTTATGTTAAAAGTTCAGTTAAACTTTAAGACTTAGGAATAGAATTTTTAGTATGATTACAAAATGACAAAATTTTTATAACGTGTCATTTTTTATAATAATAATAATTTAATCAAAGTTAATAAATTGTATATATAATAATATAATAGAGTAATTTAATGATTAATCGATAATGATAAGAATGAAGCATTCCTACGCGCTGATTTAATAAATTACTTTTAACTAATTTAGTATACTCGCCGATGGCTTGCATAATTTATTTAGTAAGTATGTAGGTAATGATATTTGCTATACAATAAATGTGTAGTAAATTCCATAGAATTGTTGATAATACGCGAACAGGCGCGCCTCGGGCGTGCCGTGCGCTCCGGCCGCCACCTGAAATAAGACGAGTTCTATTGTCAACACGTCATGAGGCTACAATTGAATAAACAATCATCAAACAAACATTTTTTCAAAGGCCCGAAGTAGCAGGCTTGTTAGCTGCATACCATGGGCACGTGATGAGCGCGCAGGGACGGCGTCTTGGGTTAGTAAGGCCGGTTGGCATCCTTGGGCCTCTTCAGCTGGACCTTCAGCCGCTTCATGCCGATCTGGAAGCCGTTCATCGCCTGGATCGCCGCCTGCGCCGACGTCGGGTTGTCGAACGATACAAAGCCTGGAACAAAAAAAAAATAGGTTAGTTAGATTCAAATCAGGCTAAAAAGCTGTTCAGCATCCTGCAGTTACTCATATGAAAGCTGATCTAGTAATACAAAGTCTGTCTTAGTAATGCCAGAGGTTAAAATTGGTGTAAATCCTATCAAGAGCGAAGAGATCCTATCGGTCATTTTTCACCCATTTGCCGCATGCTTTCTCTTGCCAACTCCTTTCGTGATGAAATAGATGTCTTTGCTGGTTCTGTAGCCTCAGTTAGGACTAAACTTAGAGTCATAATTGTATAATATTTATATTTTGTCTATAATATAATGTTCTTTCCCAAAACTTTTTCCTTATCTTTGGAAAAGTTCACCATTTTGTAAGTTTTGTTTAATTTTTGTTTTTTTTAATACCAATTGTTTTACTTATATTATGCATGTTGGATCTCTAGTACATCTAGTAGACATCTAGTAGATGTCAATCAGAAATATTATGTTGTAACTGTTTTAAATGCTTTTGTGATTGTACATCAGTTTTGTGAATTAAAAAAAAAAGAGCCTTTTAAAACAATCTTTATGCAAACTACAGAAATACAAACAAACGCATTAAGACCAAAAGTCCAACTGACCGAAACATTTGCTCTGGTTGGTGGCACGGTCGATGAATACTTTGCTGCTGATGACGTTGCCAAAGGGCAGAAACATCTGCATCAACTCAGCGTCTCCGAACTCCTGGGGCAGGTGGTAGATGAACAGGTTGCAGCCCTCGGGGCCCGAGATAGAGCAGCCTGGGAACATAAGAAAATCTTTAAAGAACTCACAAATCTGTCCTTAACACCAGTACGGAAAGGTTATGGTAAAGGGAGGAAGAGGAGGATATATATTAAAGTTAGAATTTATTTGAGTTGTTAAACAATATGTGTGTATGAAAGAAATGATTGATGAGATAGATTTATCAATCGACGAAAATTACACTCTTTTAGTTCTGAATAATTATAAAAGTAGACAAGTTACAGTTGTTAAGGCTGAAGTCAAAGAATAAATGGTTAAAATTAATACATTACGTGTAATAAAGTTGATACTTATAGACATAGAACAGCAACACAACATACACAAAGATGCACATGACAGGTAGTGTACAGCGACAGACGAGTGGTACATACAGCAGAAGCGAGTGAAGAGTTAGCAGTGGAGGAGGCTGAACGTTAGCCGTCTGTGTGTCACTGTATACTTGAAAGAACACCGACTATCACAGTAATACATAGAGCATAGATAACAGAGTATGGACAACAAACATTATAATTGCTATCTAGCCAAAATATGATACGAACCGATCTTTAACGTATTTAATCATTGATTCAGATATTTGTTTGAGCAGGTTTTGTATCTCAATGAAACGGTTCAGTTTTTGAAAAAGAAAAGGTTTTGGCTGAATAACAAATGGTAATAAAATCAATGAAACTGAAGTTAGTTTTTCACAAATGCTAGATTTGTAGCCAAGTTTTATTGATTTTGATGGACTCTGAAAACACAAAGAGTAATGGCAGTGGGTGAAATCGTCTGCTGAAGGACTGGGTTAGTTCGATGGCGTCTTCCTCGAAGCTCCGCTTACCTTCTCTTTGCGCAGGCGCAATAGTCGACATCGGCGGCGGGATGGGCTGCGGAAACTGCCCATAAACCGCTGGATAAGCTGTAGAACATTAATTTGCACATTTTCACAATGAACACCTATAGTTGCGTACATATACATGCATGTTACAACATTATTATAACAATTATCAAGCTAAAATCATATCCATTGATAATAAATTAAGTATGTTTTACTTTGCCAATTGGTTTTGTCGTAATTTTGTTTAAATAATTATTTAATTTTCAGGGTGGTTCTATTAAAATTATATTTAGACAGATAACATTGAACACAAACTACTTGAGTACTAAATTCTCCATAATATCAGGTAGCGTGATTTGCACAGCGCACGGTACCCTTTAGGGTATACACAACGATATAATATAATTTACTAGCAATTGATCGATCAGCTGGAATTACTTTGTTCGTCTAAAATAGCTATGACAGTGAAAAAAACATTAGTTCCTAGCAGATCTATCAATCGGTAGGTTTAATAAAAACAATTATCAAAACATTCGTTCTTCTTGCACATTGACATTGTAACAATATACCATCCATTCAAAATACGTAGACTTACAATGATTACTCAATACTCATTCTATACATAATTTGTGAATTTTGCTCTAATGTTGCTAAAAGAATAAAATTATAAGGAATATTTGAAACAAGGATAACTTTTAAATATCCTCGTAACTTATTAAAAAAGGGAATCGTAATTGCTTCTTTTAGCAACAAACGCTAACATTAAAGTAGACTTGACCAACAGTTCTAACCATGGATTAGGTACGTTTAAAATATAAAACTGTTTTTTTGTAAAATAATTCCGCAAAAGGCTTAGAATTAAGACTCATTTTCAGGTCTTTGGCAGTAGGTACCGAAACTTTCTAGTCATGTTTCATACTAATATGTATTTAACATTTTAATGAAAACTTATCCAACCAATGTACTTGTTCAGATTGCCTATTGGTCAAGCTTGAAGCGTGTAACTGAAGCGGTGTGGAGGAACGATAAGGGGCAGTGCCACTCACCGACTCCAGGGAAGGGCTGCATGCCCGGGTAGGCCGCGTGCTGCAAAGCCGCAGCGTCGCCGTTCGGCAGCCCTTGCGCTGTTACTGACACCGCTGAAAAATACAATAAAAGCATGTTCAATATCGATGTAACGTAAAAATATAGTCACTGTTACAGACTACAAAAATATAGTTCTCACAATGCCAAAAATGGAACCCTTATAATTTCGTCCTGTCCGTATGTATTCTTTCTTGCAAAAAAAAAAATGTGAAAAAGTTTGTGATCTCTCAAAAGCATTTGATTGCACGAATGGGTAATAGGTATTACTATTTAATCTTGTTTATTAGTGCCGCGAATTATTCAGGTCACAATTAGATAACATCCTACTAAAATGCTACGTTATGCTAAACTCTCAAAACTACTTTAAGCGTGTGGTGGAACCATTAAATGCAAAGGTGATGCAAAGATCATGGATTCCACAGGGTTCAATAATAGGACCCAGACTTTTTAGCTAAATTTTTCATAGAATCAGAAAAAGATTGTAAGTTTCGAACACATACGTCCAGAAAAGGTCTGGTGTATGCCGTTGGTGTAGACAGCGTCTTGCGGCGGGGGCTGTCCGTTGGCGGTCTGCGCGGCCATGTTGAAGCCCGGCATGGTGGGCGACGGCAGGGACGGCAGCGCGCCGTTCAGCGGCTGCCCGCCGCCTGTGCCTATCGCCAGACCAGAGAAGTTGTCTGGAAACGAACAGGTCTAACTGGTTAGTCCTTTTGTAAGTATGTATTACGAAAATAAATTTGAATACAATGCTAACAATTCCTCTTTATTTGAACGGTTTTGAAAAAAAAAAAACATAACATTGCGCCTGCTTTGCCAGAAGGGTTAGGCAGAGGTGTACCCATAGTACACCCACATTTTGCCAGTTATGTTTATGTTTAGTTATGTTTGGCGCGAGCCTATTGCGATCAACTGGGCACGAATCCAGACTCCAGGGTACTACTGAGAAATTCCTGATGAAAAAACCTATTATCACCTGGGAATTGAACCCAGAACAAGAAACAACCTACATCAAACTTGTGTGTGATAAAGGTGATCATAGGTGACTGTAATATGAATTTTATTCAAATAGGCGATAACTTGTCAAACGAAAATATGTATTGAATTGTATGATATGATAAGGAACGTAAGTATAATAAAATGTACTCGTATAGTGACCTGAGGAGGGTGGTAATGCAGTGTTAGTCATGCCGTTGAGTGCGTGCGAGGCGAGTGCCGTCATCGGACTGATGTAGCCCTGGGCTGTCGCAGCCACCATCAGCGCGGCTTGTTGCTGCAAGAGTAAAATTACATAAATTATCAATTTATACGAAGAAATGATATAATCAACAGAATGAATCGTAGCTACGACAAGTCACGTTTCGTAGCGGGTGCTACGAGTGTTTAACACAATCGATATAATTGTAAACATCCACGGAGTAGTCGGTAACATAAAATTTAGAAGTATTTAATATTTGTGACAAGTTACCTACCTTCACCTTAGTCTGACTAATGAGATCGTGACCTATTTTAACACATTTGTATCACTCAATAGTCAATACGAATGTAGCACGGAGCTCTAGAACAATTGCTTAGTGCTAGGTGCTACATTTATACGTCTTCTTAGAAGCTCTACTAGGCTATTGAGATTAAACGGGATCAAGTTAATGTGAGCTTTGTAATATGTAGGTACCGTACGTAGCGCGTAGCACCGTAGCACATTGTCTACGAAGCGTAGTACTACTTGCTACGCCAAGCGATTACTTGTTATATTCCATACATGATCGTGAATATTACGTAATTGTGTGCTAAGTTGAACATATGTTACGTAATTATGCTCTTCAATAATTAAAGCCTGGCAGGTCTTAATACGTACATGGCCCTGCACTGTAAGACTCATACCATTATCATGATAATGTAATGTTTAGTCTTTAAAAGAGATTTCTGGGTTTGTTTCGGCATCACTTCTTTCCAAAAAAATGGCGTCTTGAAAAGTGTCTTAAAAGATGTACTTACAGAAATACATTTCACGGTTATTTAAAATGATGTTAGCGATATGCATTTGTTTGGCTGCAACTATATCAACGAACTGCAAGTCTAAAACTTCGAGAAAAAAATACACGGCTATTTTGAAAACGACACCAAATTGGCTCTTACGCATTCCATTGAGGTGTCACTACTGAATAATAAATAACATTCTTATCTATAAAATATGTTTAGGAAACCAAATTTTTGTCCTAAAACTTTTCGAGGAGAATGTAAAAGTTTTTCATCCATTTACAACATATTAAAGCTATCTCTGAAAGGGTCTAGACACATAACGTGCGGTATTTATGAAGTAAGTTGTAAAAAGTTTGTAACCACTGAGGTTGCAATATTGCAGGCTGTACGCCTATCAATTTTCATCAAGCCAAATGTGCAGGTATTAAAACTTTTGTTTATGAGCCTGAGCTGCGGCGAAATTGTTTTTGAATATCTCTTTAGCCATGCATATTATAATACGGTAACAAAGTTAGTGCATTTACACCAACATTCGATAAATAAAATTTTATTAGTCACAGATTTGTTCTACATCGTTTGACTATCGCAATCCCATCCACAAGATACTCATTTTGCGTAGGTGCCTTACTATGAGCAGTCAAACTAAGCAAGGAGATCACTTCACACATGTATAGAGGTTCAAGTATATGCCAGATTAATCAATCGCGTTTCGTACCTATGGTGAACTATCATGGATAAGGCGCCTAGGTATTCCAAATCTTTTGTGTGCCACTCACCTGTTCCGTGATGACTTGCGCGTAGGTGCTGTAGGCTCCGAACTGGTTAAAGACAAAGGGGTTGAGCAGACTCATGTTGCCGGCCATCTGCTGCATGCGCCGCAACTGTCGCTCCTTCTCTGTGTCCGCGAATTTCACCACCAGGCTCGATGACGCGCCCTGCAACAATGTAAGGGTTTGGTGAGCTTGGGCACGTGTCGGTTGTGTCACCGGTAGCTCGATTGATAAGCTGGCAGTTAACTTATAAGAAGTTATTGTGTCAGAAGTCGTCGTTTAGGTCACTTTACAAAGTTTTACCATGAATAACAGGACGATCTTAATTCTGTTGTTACAAACGTTACGTGCAAGAAAATATGTCTGAATATGGCTAAAGTTATGCACTTTGCGTCTTTGATTTTACCCCTAATAGAGAGGAAAATTAATCCCACTGACGCCGGGTGAGCTGCGGCGTTGACCTCTTTAAAAATGCAGCAACAAAGCCCTCGTGAATATTAAAACTGCAATAGCAGACGCGTAAAGTGCTCCCCGGACTATAACAACGGCAATCCCACAAACTAGGGTACAACAAAACGGTCGGCACAATACCGCCAGCGAAACGTTCAGCGTTCGCATTCATTATGTATTTGCAGTCTGAGTACAGGCAAAAATGGGCGCGGGTAGGCCCGGCACGAGCGCGCAACAGGTCTCCACCCCATAGTTGCAACAAGTTATTTGGGCTCACATCCAAAAATGCATCGGCCGAGACGTTCCACGAAGTTGCCCGGGCTGGAGCCTCTCTTGCGGAAAACTGGCTTCCTTCCTGGCTCGGCCACTATCTCCGCAGCCGGCCGCCGCCGCGCCGCACCAGCGTTAAGTACGCGCTAATTGTCCGCGCGTGTTTGCAAAAAGTATTTCAGAGTTGAGCGCGAGCATGGCCGCGCATAACATTTCACTATTGAATTATTCCGTGACGGTTCGTTTTATTTCGTCGATTCCATTGTTTGATATTTTCGATTTCCGGTTTATGTAAACGTTGTGGCGCCCGCTTACAAAGCTTTAAGTCTATTTTGTTTTTTTTTATTCCCAAATAAAAAAGTACCTACCTAAGTGTTTTGTAAACATCAATTTATTAAAATGATTGTTGCTATATAAAAGTAAGATAAGATACTTTAGCAATTAGTTAACTAAACAGCGCGCGACGTTTACGAGTAGGTAAGCAAGTTTGTAATTTAATGGAGTTGGTTAAGTCATTAAATTATTATTAACGTAAAAGATTAATGGTAGTATTAGGCTCTACGCGTTTGCTTTAGGTAACGGTTGATTAATGTTTACGTTATGAATAAATATTTGAAAAAGTATTGTTGTGAATTTCTTGAATGTCTTAATTACCGGATTAATGGTAACAATATTGGTTAAAACTGTTATCTGATTTAATCTAAATATTTGCTTGTATATATACAGGGCGTGGGGTATAAATCTGTGCTTGGGTTGACGCGACAAATAGCACCGGCTCGGCGTCGCGTGTCGCGTGGGCGTCAGAGGTGACGCTAACAAATGTTGCGCGATTATACTAGCTATGTGAGAGCAGTGTGCGGTGCGGTACACCTCCACGTGATTATAACCGAAATATACTAGATTATTGCTATAGTCAACGCCACGATTTAGGTACCTACTTATCAACGGCTTCAAAATCTTCATTGTAACCTAGCTCTCAAAAGTTCTCTGTATAACATGGACCAAATATTCTAAATTGCCATAATTATCATGCTTTGGAAACCAGATTGGAGATCGATTGTTTGTTGCAGAAGAGAAAATCGATATCTACCCGCTCGACATTAAGCCGCCCGAGCGGCTTTCTGTGTCATACCCACGTGGTCTGAACAAAATTGGACGTTATAACCAAAACTTTCAAGCTTATGAAATTTTACTAAAAATAAAAATTTAATGAAGATTTATAGTTACCTAAAGTAGGTAATCCAAAAAGCGCATATTTAGCAGTGGAACTAAATAAAAGACAGTATATATTTTATATAATTGCCCATGATTGCTATATTTGATTGCAGCAATAAGCAGGATACAACGCCTGACCCTTTGAAAATCAAAACGTTGGCCGATAGTTGATTGGTGCGTGTGCGCACTGCCTAAAGTGAACGACAGATCTACTGAATATCACATCGATTGATAATTTAAGATGGCTGCCTGCACTTTATTCCAATTTAAATGCTGTCTTGCAAATAATAATCTTTCTTATGATCATCCTCCTGATCACAATATTGACAGCCTGCAGCAATGTGGCCGGTTATTGACAACAAAATACAAAAAGTTTTATTGGCAAAAAGAAAAGCTGATGACACAGTAATCACACTAATATTATAAAGGCGAAAGTTTGTGTGTGTGAGTGGGTCTGTGTGTGTGTTTATATGTTTGTTACTTTTTCACGGCCAAACGGCTGGACCAATTTTGTCAAAATTTTGTATGGAGGTAGCTGACACACTGGATTAACATATAGGCTACTTTTTATCCCGATATTCCCACGGGATCGACATTTACGCGGGTGAAACCGCGGGCGCAGCTAGTTTTACATAAACACAGATTCAGTTTGTACATTACAATTTTCGGTTTAACTGTTGACTCCCAAACTAACAATACACAAACAGCCATCAATATTAATCTTTTATTATTTATTATTACATTATTTATATTATATATTATTCTAGGTAACTACTCCACAGAAGTCTAATCCCACCTACTATAGTCCGTTCACAGTTATTAATTTTACCTCTGATTTTGTATCGCTGTCAATATCACAGTGATCTTTATATTCCTGGCAATAAGGTTGCTATTGGGTTGCTGCCATTGTCTAGTCGGTCAAAATCACAATGATCTTTATTTTCGCCCCAATATGGTTGCTATTCGGTGGCTGCTGTCAGAAGTAAAATAAATCTGAAAGGGCTGTAAGTTCCTCGATCCTATTCAAGTTATCAGTTACTGGTGCAACAAGACTGAAGTCTGACCTTGAATAGAGATACATACCTCATAGTTAATTGCTTATAGACAAGACTTTTAAATGGTCCTTCGAAACGTTTTCTTTTTAGAATCTCTGAAGGACTGCTGATAAGGAAGAAAATGCTAAATCATACTCGGTAGTTACATAGGTATATCTACTAGTAACTTTATTAATCAAGCAACTCGAATGTCATTTGTTTATGTTGTAGTTGATAATGTGATAATATAAATAAGCAAAAGCAATCAACTAAGCCTTTAAAAATATTCTTCGAAACTTTTTCTTGTTAGAATCTCTGAAAGACTGCTTAAAGATAAAAATGCTAAATAATACTCGGTAGTTAGGTACATCTAGTATTGATTTTATTAATCAAGCAACTCGAATGTCATTTGATTATGTAGAATTGTTTTATTGTTTATACACAAGCCTTAAAAATATTCTTTGGAACTTTTTCTGAAAGACTACTTAAAGATCAAAATGGTAAATCGTACGCAATAGTTACATCTAGGTACTATTCATTTTATTAAGCAAGCAACTCTAATGTTATTTTGCTAACTCAAAGCTAGAAATCTTTGACGCGATTCAAACGGTTTAATTCCAACCGATCGAGGTCAGGTTAGCATTCCTTAAACGTGGCTTCAGTGAAGTCTTACTGAAGAAGTAAGCTTAATTGATTTTTATTAATATATTTGAACGTTTGAGTTGATTGGGGATTTCTGATTTTTAGGATGTAGGTCAAATGGTTGGCTGGTTTTTGTGACAGATTTTAAGAAATCGTTCAACTGTTGGCTTTGATCTTGTTATTTAATTAAGCTACTGAAATGCTACAAAGTCAACAATTGAAACAAGTTTTGATTACCTAAGTCAAACAATGTCAACATAAGTACTTACCTACTAACTCAAGACCTAACGAACATGAGTGAGTTGTTTGAGTTTGAGTACCT
Source organism: Oligia fasciuncula (assembly GCA_963082905.1). Taxonomy (NCBI): domain Eukaryota; kingdom Metazoa; phylum Arthropoda; class Insecta; order Lepidoptera; family Noctuidae; genus Oligia; species Oligia fasciuncula. The sequence goes on along the minus strand of OY720395.1, from coordinate 3,391,850 downwards.
ATATACGTGTTTAAAGTCTTTAGGAGATGATGGCCCTTAATTAAAAACGCAATACGGCGTTAGCTAGTCAGTGTGCTATACTATAAGGTATTTATCCATATCTACTGCTGTCCAATAGTCCAACCTAAGTTACTCTTTCCAACGTATCCAACCAAGAATGTATAAAGTAGCCTGAATCCAAACGTAGACAAGGCCTAAAAAAACATGAAAATTAAAAAAAAAACAGAATTCTATTTGAAAACAATCACAAAATATCAATACATTATTATTATTTATATTATATACCTATAATTTAGAAACACAACGACCAAACTCACTACCAGAAACCATACCTACATCCTTTCACCGTTTACAATCTCGCATTGCTAAACTTTATTGCGTAGGTATTTCTTTAGCCAATCGCGGCGCGTCGCCTAGCTTCGTGCGTCTTCGTGAAGCTTCGTAAAAGGGGACACGGGGCACATTCGTTACATCTTCTGTGCAATTAACGGGACATTATTAAACTCTTAATTGCTCTTGTGTAAGTTCACTCTCGCTTGTATAATTTATATGTTTATGGTATACCTACAGTATATTTTATAGTTGTTGGAAAATGTGTTGTTTAGTGTGAAAGTAGTGGAGTGTTATTTTATGATTTGTTTAAACCTAAATGGGCTAGAAATATCTTGTTCAGTTTAATACAATCACTTTTTTAACTTGTCAATTTGAGGGTACCATTGCATTGTAACGATGTGCTTACGCAACCACACTGACCGAACGGACTTGCGCACTCTCGTAGCCCGTGTAGCACGATGTGATTTTCTTAGTACTTGCCAGTACGACCGTGATTCCGTTTTTTTTCGAATTGATTATAATTGATTGATTGGAATAAAAAAAAAAAAAAAAAAAAATATTTTTTTATTAAATCTAGATATTAAAGACCAAAACATAATGAATACGGTCTACACGTAAGTATTCAGCCACATCGTTAACGATTCAAGCTTGTTTAGTAATCCCACCAAAAACATTTTCTTGTAAAATGTTGCCAAGACGAGATTTATATGGCTCGCACTGTCAAAAATCTAATCTCACGTGGAGCCAAGCTTCTCACTCTACACGCCCTCCACCTTGTGGGAGGCCTTCCAACGCTACGTCTTCCGGTACGCGGTCGCCACTCCAGAACCTTTCGGCCTCATCGGCCATCTGTTCTGCGAGCAATGCCCACTGGCACTTAAGTTTGGTTATGTCGGTTACCTTGGTTCTCCTGCAGATCTCTTCATTTCTGATTTGGTCACGCAGGGAAACTCCAAGTATAGCCCTCTCCATTGCTCTTTGACACCCATATTACGCCAGGTACATTGTATTATGTTGTTGTTAATAGTTCATTCATTATGTGAACAGTTTGTGAGTGCGACAGTAAAATGCTTTTAGATATACCTTTTATTGGATATCTTTTAGGGCTTCTTTAATAGTAGGTTCTACACGCCCTAACTTCATAAACCCCACACCTTAGTCAAAATATGAGGCTTGGCCGTTTCGCTGACATGGTAGTCCATTTATTTGTCAAAATATTGTTACAGGTTACAAAGATACACCTTTTGTAGTTTATTTATACCGTCTAAGTACTTTTGTGTACTTACTTTATTCATTGAAGTACGTTTAACGACCCATAATGAATCTAAGAAATCTCTCCACCCATAAAACTAACTCTTTACAGTAAAATAGCTATAAAATCAATAGGTAACTACTACAGCAATAAAATGTAGTCGGGCGACGAACTGTGGCCAATATCTAGGTACATACCTATTGCATAAATATTGTGACAGTAAACTTGTCACGGATCACGGTCGCAGCGTGTAAACAACACACCTACGAGTTAGTACTCAAGTCGAGCTGAAAATATTCCGAACTGACTCACCCTGTCAACTAGGTTTTGTGATGCCAAATAAGTTGAAAAAAAAGTTGGAAACAGGTAGTCTAATCTAATATTATAAAGAGAAAATATTCGATTTCTTGTATGTTTGTTTGTTACGCTTTCACTCTAAAACGGCTGTACGGATTTGGATGAAATTTGGCACATGGGTAGACCATGACCTGGATTAGGGATAATTTTTATCCCAATATTCCCACCACGGGTGAAACCGCGGGGTTAGTATCCTGGAAAGTTCCCGATGAAGCAGCCTTTTCCAGTAGGTACGTAAGTTTAACACTAGTCCTAGCCGGTTGGTGTTAAAGCTCTTTCGCACATCTGTAGGACATTTTCAACATCATCACTGACAACAGAATTATCGACATGAAGTAGAAGAACCAATTCTAATCGCATTGTTGCTTGATCATATGAGTGCTGTACTGGGGACCTAAAAAGGTCACTTTGGCAGAATCATAAAAGGGTAACATTATGAATCATAATGGACAGTTAACTGCTAAGTTAATCGTAACAAATCCCATTGGTGAAGGATTCTTCAGTTATTTTTTTTTGTCTATGCTAAAATAGGCAATCAATCCAATTCATATCCAATCCCAATCTCTTTGATTTTACCTACGTAGTGCAGCGAAAAAAAGAAAAACACGAACTGTCTTTGCCATATTATGATTCATAATGTTATCTTTTTATGATTCTGCCAAAGTGGCCTCTTTAGGCCCCCAGATTGAGCACTGCAAAAGGTCAAATAAATTGCCATGCAGTAAAGAGTCAAAGGCCGTGCAACATGTCAATCAATCATGTAATTTTAGTCAAGGAAAAGACCATTTATGGTCTTTTCCTTGACCATTTATGGTCTTTGACGTAGTTAGCTGTAAGGCAATGTAAGTACTGACATCTGATTGCCTTTCAGCTAACTGCGCCCAAAACCTGCCAACGACGATGCCTTGAATGTGGTGAAGTTTTGGGCCAACACAAACAGCTCACTGTCATAATTTTAAGTATGTTTATAACAACCCCATTACAACTGTTTAGTCCACCTTCATAAGTTACTGTAGCGGTATCTAAAACGCCTCATGAGAACAACGCGTCATACTGACGTCACGCAAAGTCCTGCATCTCGCAAGCAGAGTTTACCGCGCAACTAGCATAGATACAACGGCCCGACATGAATCATGGGGCAGTTGCCCGCCAGACACAACACCCGTCTGGTCGGAGGATCCTCCCTTTTCTATAGAGTATGAGTGAACTTTACACCCTGATAATAATGCTGAAGAGTTTGTCTGTTTTAAGGCGCTAATCTCTGCAACTACCTAACTTACTAAAAAATATTTTTGCATTTGATAGACCAATTCTCGAGGAAGGCTAAAGGCTATTTAATATCACGCTAGCCTTAGGAGCCGAGCAAAAACAAAAACGTCTGCAAGAGCGCTAAGCGTAAACGAAGTAATAGCACGGGCTGGAAATGTGGTTGCTAATTAGTATAAAAGACACCGCGTCTTACGATTTCTATGCGAACGAAGTCGCGGGCGGAAACTTACTAGCTTCCGCCCGCGACTTTAATTATCTCGAAAACTATTGAATTTCGGCAATACATAAGGTGGGTTCAATTTGTTGCCGTTTGGTCCTTATAAACGCTCCTGACGGATATACGTCGAATTACAAGTAACCCTGTATATTTGTCACTTCTCTCTCTCTCATGTCCTTATGATATAAGCTCAGTACACCACAGAGAGCACCTAAACAAACAGCGCAATACATACGTGTAGATGTCCGTGGACAGATCGAGATCAACAGTAAATAACCACCGCCAGAGACGGAGGGCTTCCTGCCTTCTGACACTTAATGTGAGCGCCAGGGCCGGACTCAGAACGGAAATATGTAATAATACGCCGCCGTGTTACGTCAAATAGTGCAGAACAGAGAGTAATGATTATTATAATCGTTATTGTTGCTCGTGTATTCGTTTTTAAGTTATGGCTTTGTTTGTATAATTTAGTCTTTGGAAGGAAATAGGGAGATCTATGCCTAATAGCTGTTTTCGTTTCGCGTGAAATCACGTTGATAACTATTATATCTATTTTGTGCTAATATGCCGAACAATCTTGGCTAGATTGTGTGTTGGGTGTGGCAAAAAGTGAAACGTTATACTTTTTGCCACGCCTGGCTAGATTGTTCGATATAGGTACTTTATCAGTTGGGGTACCTAACACTTAATTTTATAATGTCATGAAAGTACTGGGTTTCTCCTACACACATAAGCAAATGACTCAAAAACGCTTTTAGACTTTTTATCAAGATGAGACAAATTAATATATCACAATCCACCAAAAAACTACATAGGAGACGTATTATGATACCTACCTTATAGAAGCTCTTATTGCAAACAAGTTCTACTTACACCACTTCCTGAGAGACTCGAGCGTATAATATCGCAGTAATTAGCGTAAATGAAGTGTTTATGAGTGAGTGCGGGCCTGTGGCGGAAGCGGGGCGGGCCGGCGGGACGGAAGCGGGGCGGGCCGGCGGGACGGAAACGAAGCGGCGCACACAATGCACGCCGCTTTCCTACTACGACACTGTGTGCGCTTAGCCTAATGTGCGATAAAAAGTAACTGATTAGAATACTGGCGTTGGAAGAGCCTTATGACCAGCACGCAAATTGCGTAACAAACTATGAATCAGAATCTGAATCATTTTGAAGGATTGTTTCATAATTATGTTCGAAAAATTTGTCTACTCAACAACGTAAATAACGCAAAGAATGTTGTTGAACTGTCAAAATGAAAGCCATTGCTACCAAGCAGTAAGCAGTGGATAGTAGAGTTGTGACATGATTGGCCATTTAAGAAAGAACTTTTGAGCGTGTGTGGTTAATCTGATCTGAACATGGTCCCTTTACTAAAAAGCCTCTTGAGTTACTTGAATTAATTAAAGTAGGTGCCTCCACTAGTAATTACTTACGGACATGGGACCGTGGCAAAAGGAAGCTCTTCACTTTATGATGACGTCAACAGTTTTACTCTTACAAATAACGTCGGAACTATATTCCTCTATACCTACTTATTAAAATACTTCTCACTGATATGTTATAAATACTACCCATATTATTTCAGCATTATTCAAATACTAATTGTTAGCAAGTAAAATATTTTAAACTATGTTAGTACACGTAATATATAAAATCAAATCAAAATTAAACCAAAAATTAAATTAAAATCATCTTAGGCATAATAAAATCAATTAAAATTATTAAAACCCCTCCCAATCGCCAGGCCCCGAGTATACAGGTGCGTGCGCATCCAGTGCCCTACGATTGGACTGTCAAATTTTTCCCTTAATGTAATCGGGATGACATTGGTACCCCCTCGCCCTACTCATTACTGATGCGGTTCTGCGCATATAAGGGCATAGAAATCGTCAGTTTGCGTATACGCAAACATTTCAGATGCACAACAGTATCTAGGGAGACCCAACAGCACCCTGAAGACATTATAGCGTTCACAGAATACGGACACACTGTATCCCTGTTTATCATTACCGACACAGTGTCTGACTGTGTGTCGGCCCGGCGGTCTCGTATGATACCGCAGATAGATGGCCTCTCAGATACCGCCGCTCCGCACACATCTGCACATTATGTCTCCGCTTACCGACAATTGTAATAATATATATGTTGTATCAAGTTAACTGAATACGTAGGTAGAGGTACATTCATTTTAAATATGAAACTTGGGAAAGATTTACGTTTTGTTTAAGTGTTTTCAGTTGAACGACGCATTGATCTGACCTCAAGTTATTTGCGTTTGAAGCAAGCATTATGAATTTGCGGTTAAAAAGAAAAGTTAAAAGTCCTCGTCCAACTTCCAGATACCTTTTCGTCGAACCTAATTTTTAATCTTTCTGCGCCAATTTAATTAATTAAAAGTTATTCAAACTCTAAACGAGTTATACAATCGCGAACAAACCCGAATTTCAAGCAAATAGGGTTAAGTCAATTTAAAACTAGGGATCGCTCACTACAATGGTATAATGTCGGATCATTTATAACTGGTTTCATAGCAGATGTACCCTGCACAGTAGCTATAGTTATTACTAGTATTAATCATTGCGAAACCACTGAATTTGGTCTGCCTTAATTGAAACACAAATAGCTAGGTGTGATTGGAGCGATGGCGAGATTAAACTAGTTCAAACCGGTTTAAAGCCCCGACAAAGGGTGCGAATGCTAAAAGGTCGAGCGGACCTTAAGGCGTTTTTACATGAATAGAATAGAATAGAATAATTTATTTGTAAAACATAGGTCATTTCATACAAGGATCTTAAACATTGGTAGTGCGCTATGCTTTGCCAATATTGACATACAAATGATTAATGTGATTAAAAGACAATTAAATGAGTGGGTGGTGAATGCATGAACTTGAAGATAAAACTGTGATTAATGAATAATTAATATACTTTGAGTTGTTTCAGCTAGATAAACGTTTTGTTCAATCCAAGTCGGGTTTCTGTATTGATAGTACATCCGGCGTGAATATTAATTATAATTCCGGAAGTCGACGAACTGTAATGTTGTGAATCAAACACATGATAGGGATACGGAAATAATCAAAACATACGTGGGTGTAATTCAGACGATGTGAGGATTTAATATGAAACGGTATGGGAATTATGGGGAGGCACGCACGAATGTGTTACTAGCCTTACTTATAATACAAAACTAGCCACAAACGTAACTAGTTTGCGGTCCCAACAAAAATTATCTCAACCACTCAAAATTAACGAGTAATCCTTGCACACAAACGGTCGCCACTAAAACCTTTCTTGCGACTATAAAACGAGCTCAGTATAAACGTGGCTTTACCCTTGTTTTATTAGACCCTGCCCATAGACGGTCGGGTGTAATTCCTTCATACAAACGCGACCGGTGTCGAAGGCACCGCGCCTCTCTTTGTTCGCTAAGAGGGTAGAATGGGCTAAAAGCCCTGCTCTATACGCCTCCGACTTAATTGGAATCTTTTAAAGTTTACTTGGGCAATAAATGAGTCTGAATTACTTAAGTACGTCGCTCGCACGACCGTGGGTGGCTCTTCGATGAACTTGTAACAGATGTTGGGATGTCTCGTGTTTTATGCGAAAGGAGCGTTACCTACTGTTTAATAAAGCTGTTTGTTATCGCGATAGTTTGCGAATTATTGTTAATGATTCAATAATGTGGTGATTCCTAGTTTATGAACAAAGCATTGTTTGAGCAAGGTTATTAGGCAGTGAGCTTGGAGTTACGACTTGTTTACGTTGTAAACACATAATATGCGCACTTGTGTAAAGTTCGTTTAAAACTTATTGTATAGGTACAGTCACGAGCAAAAGTATGTATACACTTGGCTTTATTCAAAGTAGATTTTCTCCTTTATTTTTGAGTGAAATTTTATATTAGTAGGAACATAGTATTTTTGAACCCATAGACATATGTAAAGTGTCGTATTTCAACGTTGCATTGGTTATTTCATGAAAAAAATCGCAATTTAAAGTTGCCAAGTGTTGACATATTGGTGCTCGTGACTGTACCTACTCACTTGAAAGATGTTAAACATACTTTGGTAACATCGTTTTTATTATATCATGCTCTTATCCTAAAAGCTATTAGCATAAAAATCTCTTCAGACATTAATATCATTATACCATACTTTATCTCCAAATATGAGAATACCTTAAAAATTAATTCACCTCTCAGTCATTCCATGTTAATGACGTCATAAGTTTATAATATACAAACTCTTGGTAGGTACACAATACATAGAGGACATTTCGATTGCCGCTTATTTTCGAGTTTGGGTCATGCAATAACTGGCTCTTGTATTATTCATCGACCAATTATTGTAAAAGCAGTTTTCTGTTTCTTCTGTTCAGTTCCTGGCTCAGAGAGCAGGTAGAGTGGGCTTGTTTGGTTCAACAATTGGCTCCGGCCCTCTCAATGCCGTATTTTCATTATTGAATATTAGATCAAATGTCGTCGACGAGAAAATCTTGATGTTAAGACCGAACCGTTGAACGAGAATGAAACCTTGTATTTATTATTTACGTTCCGAATTGAGTCCGTTTGTGTATTATTTTACTTTTTGTTAATAGAGTGGAGTGGGGATCTTTGTTGCTCTTGCGGATGTTTTCTTTTATTTTGGAAAATGTTCAAGCAATTATGTTGTACGGTCTCATCGCCGTACATTTTTCTGCTTACTCTGTAACCTACTTTAGGCCAACGATGCGCGTCATAAGTTAGCGTAATAAAATGACATGACTAACGAATAAAAACATAGTGAACTTATAACTGGGTAGCTATCAACAACTGAGAGAAATAATCGCCTTCCACTCTTACTGTTACTTACTCTTAACTTAAATAAACTTAACTACATAGTGCATCTCAGTGGAACGTGTTTCTCTATACTATCTGAACTCACCAACCTTCACGACAAATCGGTGTACGGAGTTAACTACTACAACCCGTACATTTATGGTCCTTCGAGTCTTCGTGTATCTTAGTGTGTTTGTGTCTGTTGTTACGGTAGCGAATCGGTTCAGCTGGTCTCCCGGAAGAGGGTCGCCCCAGTTGGATTGAGAAGGCGCAAATACCTAGCAAGAGTACAGGCACATTGAGTACCGAAATTAACTACAACTACTAGAAGAGCCTTCGACTACTGGAAGAGCCTTCAACTACTGAAGAAAACTGCAACTACTAGAAGAGCCTTCGACTACTGGAAGAGCCTTCAACTACTGAAGCAAACTGCAACTACTAGAAGAGCCTTCGACTACTGGAAGAGCCTTCGTCGATAACTAGAAGAATCTTGAACTACAAGGAGAATCTTCGGAACCTTTCCAAAAAAGGTACTTTGTGAACTACAAGAAAGCTATCGTCTATAATCAAGATGAATAAGCTATCGCTACAATCAACATGTTTTGAAAATATCAAAACATTATGCACCAACTATAGCAAGGACAGCAAAACCAGAAAAACAAAGGAATACTTGAACAAGCGGCTGTCCTCGTTAGAAGCTCAATGGATGGATTTTGATGAACGCCATACATTGCTGTTGCAAGAAATTGAAGACAGGAACATAAACTATTTTGTGGAAGATGTCTACGGTAAGACAAAGACCATGTACGAAACAACTAAAGCAGACATTTTAAAAATGTTACAAACTACTGAAGAAAATGTCAAATTTGACTGGACAGACTTTTCGAGAGGAGAACCTGATGAGAAAACAAAGACTTTGCTGACTCGTCAGGAATGTAACTTCAAGGCCATCGATCGGGTTATGGCAAAAATTGATTTTGAAGGTTTAACTGAAAAATGGGAACTTGACGATCACTTGTCAATCTTGAAGTCGAAGTGGGATGCTGTGGACAACACTCATTGGGAACTGGAAGCCTTACTGAAAGGTTCGAAACATACGTACTTTGAAAAGTTCAATAGCATGGAAGCCAAATATGACGAAACAAGGAAACGACTGAAAAGCAAGATGTGGTCCACGGCTCATCACCAACATTCAACACCAAGAATCGAGATACCAGAGTTTTCAGGACACTACAGCAAATGGATATCTTTCAAAGATCTGTTCCTGGAAACCATACACAAAAACCCGACATTGAATAAAGCTCAAAAAATGCAGCATCTGAAGACCAGGCTGAAAGGTGAAGCAGAAAGACTGGTGCAACACTTGAGCATCAGCGCTGATAACTACACTTCGTGTTGGGACATACTGAATCAACGGTATAACAACCGTCGACTACAATTCTCATCATACATGAACACTATGCTGCAGTTGCCTGTCATACAGAAGCCAGACGGTTACAATTTGAAGAAGCTGCATGACGTAACAACGGAATGTCTAAACGGTTTAACAAACATTGGTTTTGATATATCCAGTTGGGATCCTATGATTGTCCATCTGATGTCACAAAAACTAGACTGTGGGACTTACAATGAATACATAAAGAGCTTGCACGATAACAGAGACGTGCCAACACTGCAGGAATTTTTGATGTACTTAGAAAACCAGTTTATGGCGTTTGAAACCATGAAGACTTCAAAGAAGGATATACAAAGTTCAGAGAAGTCAGCTGGAACTGAAAAACAGATACCTCGAAAAAATGCCGACCAGAAGAAGTGGATTTCAAAAACTTACCACGCTTCATACGGGCAATGCCCTCTTTGCAAAAACAATCATGTTTTGATGCGATGTCAGCAATTTATTGACTCGGATACAAAGCAACGAAACAGCATAGTTGCAAAATTGCGTCTATGCAAAAACTGTTTGTTTACTCACGAAAATCAAACTTGCAACTCAACGAAAACTTGTAAGGAATGTAATATGAAGCATCATACGCTCTTACATTACAACAATGCCAACAAAAATACACCTTCGACGAGCAATGAACAACAACGCTCAGGTCAACGATCTTCGAAGGAAACTGAAACGCCGAGTTCAAATCATCTATCAGCCAACGAGATGGAAGTTTTACTGACAACCGTCCAAATTAAGGTCAAATCGATAGATGGAACTTACGTAACTCTTCGTGCGCTCGTAGATCAGGGCTCACAAGTTAACATAATAACTGAAAATGCAGCACAGCTTCTAAGGCTGCCAAGAAACAAACTAACAGCGAAGATATCTGGAGTTGGAACTGTATCAAGCGACTGTAAAGGACGCCTTAAACTAACATGCAAATCAATCCACTCCGAATATACTTTCACAACTGAAGCATTGATTATGAAGAAAATGATCAATAAACTACCGAACAACACATTGGAACGACCAGAGTGGTCGCATTTGCAAAACTTAAAACTAGCGGACCCTGAATTTAACATTTCAAGGCCTGTTGACATTCTGCTTGGAGCTGATGTATACGCGGAAATAATACAAGATGGAATACTAAAAGGCGCACCAAAGTCACCCGTTGCGCAACAAACACAACTGGGATGGATTTTGTGTGGAAAACTAGAAACTTTTAACTGTCACGTCACACTGCTAGACTTGGCGGAAATAACAAAATTTTGGGAGTGTGAAGACGTCTCCAAAACAAACACTGACCGATGTCAAGAGGATCAATGTGAAACTCACTACAAGGAAACTACTCGCCGTGGATCAGATGGAAGATACATTGTGAAGATGCCTTTATGTCCGGGTTATGAAAATAAAATCGGAACATCGAAAACGATCGCAGTATCACAATTGCTGCAACTAGAAAAAAGGTTTCAAAGAAATGGCCGACTCGAAATGCTATACAAAGAATTCCTTAGGGAATACCTGGAGTTAGGCCATATGAAACCAGCAAAACCTATGACATCTTCAACTACTGAATGTTTCTTACCACATCACGGAGTACTTCGTGAAGAATCTACTACCACGAAACTCAGAGTTGTCTTCAATGCATCTCAGAAAACTAAAACGGGATACAGCCTGAACAGCCTACAAGAAAAGGGCACCAACCTACAAAAAGATATCCAAGAACTTATCATAAAATGGAGAAGCTACAAATACGCCTTTACAGCTGACATCGAGAAAATGTACCGATGCATCTGGCTGTCTGAGGAACAACAACATTTACAAAAAATTATTTGGCGAACTACGCCGACAGAAAAGCTGCAAGAATACCAACTTTGCACCGTCACTTATGGCACTAAGTGCGCACCGTGGCTAGCCATGAGAACCATCAAACAACTTGCATACGATGATGGCTACAAATACCCCACGGCAGCCAAAGTACTACTGAACGAAACATACGTCGATGACGTCATAAGCGGCCATAACTCGCTAGAAGCGGCCCAGGAACTCCAGACATCGCTTATCGACATGCTAAAGGGAGCCGGGATGAACTTACGCAAGTGGTCCAGCAATGATACAGCATTGTTAGAAAACTTAAGTGATGATCAGATTTCACGCAGAATCACTTTTGACTTCAAGCAGGAGGAATCCATGAAAACCCTAGGACTAGGTTGGAATCCACATTCTGACACATTTGTGTTTAACTGGAAATATGAAGAAAAATGTCGACCGGAAATAACAAAAAGGCGGCTGCTTTCAGAAATTTCACAACTTTATGACCCGCTGGGTTGGCTATCGCCCATAACTATTGCGGCAAAAATTATATTTCAAGAAGTATGGGTCAACAAACTTGAGTGGGATGATCTGTTACCGTCACAGATATCAGATAAGTGGCTAAAACTAAGAGCAGACATACCCAATGTAAAACACTTGAAAATCAAGCGCTGGATCGGTTCAACGAAGCAGAAGATAGAACTATTTGGATTCTGCGACGCCAGCGAAAAGGCTTACTCTTGCGTGGTTTACAGCTGCGTCAGAGATGAACATAACAAGCCAACGATAACATTACTTGCTGCTAAAACAAGAGTAGCACCGTTATCACAAACGATCACATTACCGAAACTTGAACTTTGCGGCGCACTGTTACTATCGCAACTCATCGAAAAACTCAAAGAAGCTCTAACTGGGTTCAAAATAACCACGAGCGTTTGGTGTGATTCCCAAGTGGTCCTGGCATGGATACAGGGGGATACATCTAAAAGAGAAAAATACGTCGCCAATCGAGTTGCAAAAATAAGACAAATCATACCAGCCGAGCAATGGCGTTATGTGAAGTCGCAAGATAACCCTGCAGACTGTGCATCAAGAGGCTTGCTACCAACCAAGCTAGCAACATTCGGTCTGTGGTGGGAAGGTCCTGCATTTCTAAATACCTTCAAAGAAGAAAGTCGTGAAGAAAACATAACATGCACATTTACAACTAACATTGGCAGCATTTACCAAGCGAAATCGAACTCTATAAACAAAGAGATCAATAATTGTATTCATAACTTATTAACAAATTGCAGTTCATTGACCAAAGCGATCAGAATTGTAGCATGGATACAACGATTTATTCGAAACGCACGTAATAACACGAAACGTGACACCGGATGCCTCACTTTATGCGAATTAAACAATGCAAATGAACAAATAATAAAATATGTGCAACAAACGGAAATTACGCAAGACTATAAACAACTTATGAAGAAAGAAACTATTTCTACGAAAAGTAACATTTTCAAACTTAAACCATACTTGGACAACAACGGCTTAATCCGAGTCGGGGGTCGACTAAACCATTCCAGTTTACCCTTTGAGATGAAAAATCCACTCATTCTACCTAAGGGTGGACGACTTACTGAGTTGGTGATCCATCAAGCTCACCTAGCGACTTTACACGGAGGAGCCAGACTAACTTTAGCATACATCCGGCAACGGTACTGGATCGTTGGCGGTAACAGAGCGGTGAAAGCTGAATTACGGCGTTGTGTGCGCTGCCACCGCTACAACCCGTCGGAGTTGAACCAACTAATGGGAGAACTGCCACCACAACGAGTTACACCTTCGCGTCCGTTTACTCACACTGGAGTTGACTTCACAGGACACGTCGAAGTCAGACTCAACAAAGGAAGAGGGGTTCGAACTTCAAAGGGTTACATATGCATATTCGTATGCATGGTGACTAAGGCTGTGCACATCGAACTTGCATCGGACTTAAGCACTGAAACTTTCATAGCAGCTTTCCAGAGAATGTGCTCCAGGCGTGGTACACCAGGTCACGTCTACTCGGACTGTGGTACGAACTTCATAGGCGCATCAAGGTTGCTCCAGAAAGAGTTTGAAGAGTTCAAGCAAATCTTGTCGCCAAACTTCTTCAATAACATCGCAGACATGGGAGTACAATGGCATTTTAACGCACCCGCTTGGCCAACTGCTGGTGGACTATGGGAAGCAGCAGTCAAATCGATGAAGTATCACCTGCGTCGGGTGCTGGGAGACCAAAAACTGACGTACGAGGAATTCACTACCTTGCTTGCAAAGATAGAAGCGTGCATGAACTCCAGGCCGCTTTGTCAACTCACTGAAGACCCCGAAGAATTTTATAACTACCTGACACCAGGACACTTTCTAACGGGGGGACCAACGATGTCTTTACCGCGAGCTGACTACACTGATGAAAACTACTTTGACTTACGCCGACGATGGCAGTTAACTGAACATATGTACCAACAATTTTGGAAGAATTGGTCAAGCGACTATCTTACCCAACTACAAACGCGCAGCAAATGGAACAATCCCAAGAAAAACCTCAGCGAGGGGGACATCGTTTTAGTCCGGGATAACAATTTGCCGCCAGGAAAATGGGCCATGGGACGGGTGCTAGAACTTCACCCTGGAGCGGATGGATACGTTCGAGTGACAACCATAAAAACTCAAACTGGTGTCATAAAACGACCTATAGTAAAACTATCAGCTCTACCCATCGACACTGCCTGCAACAAAAAATATGAAGAATTCAAAACGGATTTACAAAAGGCTGATATAACAGGGAAAACTACCACAACAAAACAGTCTGGAAGAAAATGTCTAACAAACATTTTAATGTTTCTTTTCACAATGTTGATACTTGTGAATGGATCATATGGTTCGCAAGTAAGGTCAGGCACTCAAATTACCAACCTGGAAACCGAGCGACCGATTTATTATGATACCATAGGCAAAATTGAACTCATTCATGATGAATGGACTTTGCTTACGTACTACAATTTAACAAACTACTGGCAGGGCGTTCAACATATTGAAAAATACATAAACGGTGTAAATGACCTTTGCCGGAAAATCCATCAAAGTTATTGCCAAGCTACGACGGATCAACTTTGCCACGAGATGGAACTACTAAACTTCTACAACACAATCCTGCTGGCTCCACACAAGCATTTATCTAAGCGCAAGAAGCGCGGCTTAATCGACGGAGTAGGCATGGTAGCAAACAGCTTATTCGGCGTCTTAGACCAACAGTTTGCTGACAAATACCACAAAGACATAGATGCCATACAACATAACGAAAACTATTTGCGTGAACTCGCAAAAAACCAAACATCGATCATGCAACTACAAAATGATGTTTTGAAGAAAAACGATGAAAATATCAAGCTTCAATGCAAGATGATAGAACATTTCATGGAAGAAACAAAGACGAACCTAGGCAGCATTGAAACAGAAATGCAAATAATGATGGCCACAAGTTACTTCAACTCCGCTTCTCTCACAGCATCGCTACTATTACGAAATCTTAAGGAAATACAAACTATGCTCCTGAACACTCTCACTAATGTCTACAGTGGACACATGGACGTGCACTTGATATCACCAGTCAGTCTAATAAAGCAACTGGAAGACATATCCGGCCGACTGCCGAGGACTCTGTCATTGCCGACAGAAAATATCAGAGAAGATATCAAGGAAGTTTACAAGCTGCTGTACGTGAAAGCACGAATAACGAAGAACTACTTCATGTTCGAAGTTCACATTCCTTTAACTTCGAATGAGGACTTCACCTACTACCGGGCTATCGCTATACCATTCAAGGCGGAGTCAAATTACAAACTGATTCAGTTATCTTCGGAATACATTGCCGTGAACTTTGAGAAGAATTCTTACATCTCACTGAAAGATAAGGACTTCAAGCAATGCATTAAAAGACAAAAGGATAACTTCATTTGTAATGCAAACACACCAGTGTTCAACTTACAAAACAAGAATGCACCTTGCGAAGCAAAATTACTGGGTCATCGTACAACTACGTCACCGTGTGACGTACACAACGTGTCATGCGAGGAGGCATGGATCAAGTTGCAAGAATCAAACAGCTGGCTGGTTGTTTGTTGCGGAAGGTGCGAATTACGTACTATCTGTGAAAACGACGTAATATCGCAAACTATCACATCGGCAGCTATAATTACTTTGAAACAAGGATGCGTACTGCGGTCAAAAGAACTCACCATCACATCGCACAATCAGTACAACAGCAACCTCAACGTGAACTATGACATGCATGTACCGAACCTGAATTCGTCGATAAACAACATTGTCAACGTCACACTGCATAACGCACCACACGAACTTTTCACTCTCAAGAAAAACGACTTCGAGGAACTTGACAAAAAGCTGCGGTTCCAACAAGAGAACGAGCCGAAACTACCATCCACTATCACGGATCATGATGTCCACCAATATGCAATTTGTTATTTTTTGCTAACAATTGCTGTCATCACTTTCCTGTGGATCGTAACCAGGAAATACTGCACACTGCTCAAGAAGCGACTTCCTAGGAACACAAATAGAAAGCAAACGCATGAAGAAATCGAACTTCAACCAATGGGACCTCGACAGCAGACTACCAGAGATGAAAACCAGCAGGCGCCCACGGACGACTGCCACGATCAACCTCAAGGATACCGAGACAATATTGCGTTTACTTTTGATTAACTGTTTATTATTTACTTTTACTTTAATGTTTGACTTTGTACAGGCGTTTCTTTCTCTCTTTTTACTCATCTTGGCTTCTTTAGGGGGTTGCCAATATGTACGGTCTCATCGCCGTACATTTTTCTGCTTACTCTGTAACCTACTTTAGGCCAACGATGCGCGTCATAAGTTAGCGTAATAAAATGACATGACTAACGAATAAAAACATAGTGAACTTATAACTGGGTAGCTATCAACAACTGAGAGAAATAATCGCCTTCCACTCTTACTGTTACTTACTCTTAACTTAAATAAACTTAACTACATAGTGCATCTCAGTGGAACGTGTTTCTCTATACTATCTGAACTCACCAACCTTCACGACAAATCGGTGTACGGAGTTAACTACTACAACCCGTACATATGTGTTTTCGTCGTCAATTTGTAATATGTTAGGTTATTCCAACCTAATAATTTTCCAAACACAACAAAAACACACGTAAAAGACATTTTACACATGTAAAAGACATTTAGCGAAGCCGAGAGTCACGTCTTGTACGTCATTGTGATATTTTATTTTTGTACTGGACCACACCTGGGTACCTTCCGGTTACGGAGATATTGAAGGTCAAAATTCCAACGTTTACTGACGTTTTTTTACGGTAGCAAGTTTTTTATGTTATAACCTAACTTTAAATACCCCCGAAAACCCCTGCACCGTAGCATGCGCCCATAAGCACAACGTTTTGCGCGTTACATTGCGCACTACCGCAAACAGCAAATCACACCAAAAATAAAAGTCGTTTCCCAGCAATTGTTTTTATGCAATGTTACTTAGTTTAATATACAGAATGCGTAATTGGCGGCTTTGTGATCTTCTGGTCTTTTTACACTCTGAATAACATCAATACGCTACGCCTGATAAATTCGAGTTCCTATGTAAAAGTTCAAAATTAATTAGTTAAACCCTATGTACAGTCAACAAAAGAGATAAGTATGCAGGATCGTCGGATATAGTTGAAGTTTAGTAAAGACCTATGGATGTTGTCGATTGAAATTTAATTTGATAAATGAGCTGTTTGTTTTCTATTAATAAAATAAATTTTAATTGAGACATCCATCGGTTTCTTACTGAACTTCAACTATATCCGACGATCCAGCATACTTATCTCTTTTGTTGATTGTACATACAATACACCATCTCTTCAGCCACACATAAAATAAGTTCGGACAGACTAATGTTAACACGATTACCCAAACGGAACACACAAGTAAAATAAATCGTAATGTAGAAAGTTTGAAATTTTGTGCTCATCGAGATTTGGGCATGCGAAGGGACACTGATTACATTGGCGGCCGAGAGTCCCGGGGGCCGCCAGGGGCCGCGGACTGTGAGGGTTCGTTAATACGAGCACATCCCTATTATGTGAGTACGTCTGTCATGTGTGTGTATGTGTGACGGTTCTGCGCGAGTATGGTATGGTATTTAACGTTGGATTGTTTATGTTCGCTTAGAATGTTTTGATACTATAGAAATGCTAATACATAAAATTAATCCCCTCATGGTAAAGTCATTCAGCACCCTTATTGCGTAACACACTATCAATCACAATCTGAATCATCTTGAAGGATATTGTGAATCCATTGTTTCATATGATCGAAAAAATTGTCTGCTCTTGTCGAAGTGTCAAAAGTCATTCCTAGTGTTAGTGTGTTACGCAATTACCCTGCAGAAGTCCCTTTATAGGTGGTATACTAGCGAATCGCCCCTGCTTCGCACTGGTGCATTGGCGTCACGTTGAAACATCAAGATTTCTGTGCTAAATGATGGTGAAAGAATCGCATTAAAAATTCATTGTAAGTATAGAAGATCTAAGCGGCCACATAGACACAGACGAAAAGCAACTGTGTATGCACAGCCATTACAGCTTGAATGTTACTCTTGGGTAGTACAAAAATAGAGGATGGCTAGCTTAAAAATATCTAAAACCTACTATGTAATGGCCTTCATAAAAGTTAAGCCCTTTCACTAGTCACGAAAACTAACTAACAAACAAAATTGATTACTCCCGGTCATTAAGACTCAATCTAAAATTAAACTCATTAATCAAAGACTGTCACTCATTACAATATTTTAATAATAAACGAAGGAGGACAGGAAAGAGGAAAAAGGATAGAAATATAAGGCTAGCTACAGACTACGGCTCGTTTAATTTGTGTAGCCTGTCGATATTGCAGTCCCGCACACCCCGCACTCCCCGGGATTAGAGAAGGCCTTATTTTATCTTTTTTTTTCCACGAGACCATGTAATAAGCCGAATTAATCCGCGACAGGACGCAGTGTTGGGACACGACAATAGGTTGACGGTAATACCCAGTAAACCCCGCTCTATTACGGTAGAGTTTCAGTAATTTATAGTGTTAATTAGAGCGTGCATATTTTTCGCTAATTTGAGTTTAGTCGAGTTTAAATTAAAGTTAAAAGGAATGTTTCTATAAGATAAGTTTTTGCGGAACTGTTTGTAAGATTTTTAAGAGGTAGGTAGACTCCGAAATATATTTAAAGGGATAGTAAAGTACCTATATAACAATATCACAAAGATAAGTTGAGACATTGAAAGTTTTTTTCGACACCACCAAGGTATTGGAGAATTTGAAGGAGGTGTTGAAATAGATTCCTCTATTTGCACGATTAATTATTATGAGAATTCAAACGAAATTGTGTACCAATCCTACCACTAGATTTAAGACAGAAGCTCCCTAAAATTATTCTGCTGACCTCCTAATCTTAAAGCAATAAATACCAAATCCAGGAGTAGCAGGTGATTGCCGCCGCAAACTTCTTGCAGCTGATCCTTACTAAAACAACCTGCGATGATAAATGATAGCGAGCTTAAACAAGCTCCGTTTTAGGTTTTAACTTTTATTTATTAATTAATTAAGAAAAAAACGCCACTTAACTCTGTGCGAGGCGGCGGCAATATTTTACTTGGATCAACTTATTTTTATAATATCGGTTGAATTTTTTGAGTTCAGAATTGGTTAAGATTTTTTAGGTTACTTATTTATATTTTGGAGATATTATGGCATATGTTTTTTTCGGATATTTTACACATGGTAAGAAACATTATTTATTTGCTCTACTCTTACTATTACAATCGTAGATGAATCAGTAGTTGTGCGTAATAGGGAACCAGGGTGGAATCACACTAATATTA
This sequence comes from Oligia fasciuncula, assembly GCA_963082905.1. Lineage (NCBI taxonomy): Eukaryota > Metazoa > Arthropoda > Insecta > Lepidoptera > Noctuidae > Oligia > Oligia fasciuncula. The sequence continues at coordinate 3,372,402 of OY720395.1, read as the reverse complement.
TAAAGGCGAAAGTGTGTGTGGGGGTGTGTTTATATGTTTGTTACTTCTTCACGCTCAAACAGCTGGACCAATTTTGATAAAATTTTGCATGGAGGGAGCTGACACCCTGGATTAACATATAGGCTACTTTTTATCCCGATATTCCCACGGGATATACATTTACGCGAGTGAAACCGCGGGGCGCAGTTAGTTGCTTCATAAATACAAAGGTGCCTATATTATTATTAATTAATTTCAAGGTTCTACATCATTAGGTTGGGAAATCAGTTTCATACATGTAGGTATTATGGCAACAGATAATATTATCACTCGCGTTGCAGTACCTACGTTCCTTTAAAAGATTCATGACAGTAATCATTTTTACATTCTTTACAGATAAAATTAGGATTTCCCTAAATATTATTACAAAGTTATTCCTTCTCTGAAACAAATATAACCCAAAACTATAGAGCCTATCAAAGGCTTGGTAAAAACAACGTCTCGTTATTTATCTAGCTCATACGTCACGTGATCGAGGCAAGCAAACAACACTATTAGACCCGCGTAGGCGCGTATAAATCATTCACATATCAAATATCGAATCGAATCACACGCCGCGCCTTTGTTTATGTGGTCACTAGAAGGGGCACGTCACTAGTTGTGACCCGTAGGTCATATTGGACAAGACAGTTATTTGGTGAGAAGTTGAAATTAACATGTTAATTTTTATATATTTTTTTTTCTAAAGTAGGTACCTACACACACACACACACACACACACACCCCCATTAAGTTTTAGCCACACAACGAAAACCTCTCAGGGTTTATCTGCATGTTGGCGAGCCATTCATATAGGTAATAGTTTTATAACAATGTTAATAATTTATAGGTATCTACATTAATTCATGAATAGGTACATTAATTCATGACATACATTAGGAGAAATTTTGTGTAAGGAAACGCTTTGATTTGTAGGTACTTATAACTTTTCGAACTCGTTTTGTATAACGTTTGCAAGTCTTCTGGATGTTTATTAAGATAAAAAGGTACTAAATATTCTGCAACCCTTATTCCGTACACATTATTGAATTTATATTATGTTGTATTTCATATTAATAACTTAGCCAGCATGTAGAGAGGGTAAGCTAAACGGAACATCTAAGTGTGACTAAAAATCTATATCTAAGTATTATCTAGAACTTGATGCTGATCTAATAATGTTTTGCTTAGATTGAACATTACGTTCGTTGAACAAAATAGCAAACCATACCTACTCATGAACATCAGTCTTTTCGTGAATAATAAAAGCCAATTTCCTTTACCATAATCAGCCTATAATGTTCCTACTGCTGGGACACAGGCCTCTCTGTGGGAAAGAGTGGGCCGTAATCCGCCACGCGGGCCCAGTGCGGGTTGGTAGATGTCACAAATGTCTTCGAATTTTTGGTTCTAGGACATGCCGGTTTCCTTACGCTGTTTTCCTTCACCGTTTTGAGAGCAGTGATGATGGAATTCATACACAAAGTAAAGTGTCTGGCTGGGTTCAAACTCACGACCTACTCGTAAATCGGGACCGATACCTCTGGGCCACCACTGTTCCTTCCCTCAATTTCGTTTGCCATTTTGTAAATAAATCATAACAAAATATGAGATAATAAAACAAAAAGAACAACGCAAAAATCTATCATTCATCAATTCAGGCACACGCATCATTCGTTTACGGTCACCACACGTCATATGTCTCGCACATCTCTCAGACGAACATACAAATTACATTACCAATAATATTGTTGATGCGTACTCGCTCAGAAAAGACCGGTAATATTAGAGTGGGCGAACTGTCGCGAACCGTGAAAGTCACGGCGGAATAGTGATGTGGATGGTGTTTATCGATGTTGAATCGAGAATCGGGATGGAAATATTTTAAGGGATTATTATAAAGATAAAGTACATAAATTGTTTTTTTTTTTACGAAAATGGACATAATTTTATCTGCATTTAGGTATGGTAAATGAACAAGTAGTGGCAAGGTCTATCTTCCGACCATTCCCTACAAGTTAGTACCATAACAATCCATCTTCCGCCAACATCTTGCAGTCTCCTATAGGGATGAAAATAATTCGGGGGCACAGATGTGCCGGACATGTTGTTAAATATAAGACGAATAGCCAAGTACTTGTGCGAGAACTTGTCACTTTACCCATTATTTAGAAATAAACTGGTCGAAATTATTCGGCCCACATTGATCTACCTACAGTACTGATCTACGCCTACGCTTTGTTGTCTCTAGATATTTTTGTATAATTCATTACTCCCTTGGGAATGTAAGTAGAGAGGCCTTTGACCTGCAGTGGGATTATACAGGCTCTTAATAATAATAATCTATACTAATAATAAAGCAGAAAAGTTTGTTTGAATGCACTAATCTTTAGAACTTCCGGTCGGATTTGAAAAAATATTTTTGCATTTATAGCTCAATTTTTGAGGAGGCTATTCAATATCACGCTACGACTCCTCGGAGCTGAGCAAAAAGAAAAGAAATCAGTGAGCGAAAAGAAAGCGTGGACAGGCTGTGGGATGTGACGGAGTGGGTCGAGAAATTTCACGCGGACGAAGTCGCGGTCAGAAGCTAGTAAATAATAACTCCCATGTCAACTCTAAAGTCAATAGACAGTTCTCGAAACCCACAAACATCGATACCACACCGCAGTATCGATAGCCATTCACCAAATACGTTAAGAAAGAAAGATAAAAGAGGAGACATGAGTAACACATTATTTCTAGTAAGCCGGTAATCAGGACAGAGATACAATCTTGGAATCATATGATGAATGTGGCCGGGACTGGTCGCGAATATCCCGACTCTACTCGGATGGCTATCGATGACCATCACTCCCGACTCTCCCCCTCCCTGGGGTATCGACAATGATGTCCCTCGGTTTGTACTGCTTGCACACTGACCCCTATTTGACTCGCATTTGATATGTTAGTGGGTACGATAAGGGGAATATTAAGTTGTCAAACAAGGATGCATTAATTGTACGGTTGGTGTTACTGAATGAAACAATGAAGCGTTGGTTTTTCAATACCTTAGTTAATGTATTTTAAATATTCATGTTTAATTTGTTGATTTCCTTGGAACACATGCTTGCTAACCCTTTTCTCAGTAACAAACATTAAAAAGGTTTTGTGTAGGGATGTAACATCCTGCTAAATATACTAATACATCAAGTATTTATTTATTTAACACAAAAGGATTACATTTGTTAAGCTACATTTTTCTAGAAGAGCAGGCTTGAAAATCTGTTATTTTCAAATTGCGAATCCATTGCTTCATAAGTTCGAAAAATTAGTCTGCTCAACACGTAAATAACGCAATGAATGTGGTTGAACTGTCAAAATGAAACTGATTCCGATTGATGTTACGCAATTGCCCCGCAGTATTTGAAATTAAGGTGTCAAAAAACGTTATTTTGACAGCCGTTACTGTGTGACCGATCACCACTTCCTTAGGAAATCAAAGCTATGAAGACAAGTACCTATACAACTACTCGACAGTCAGACACTCATCTCACAATACTCCAACCATTAGTCCGCCAACACATCACAGTCAGGCTTGACATTCATTAGTGTTAAGTAGAACTCAATGACCATTCCTAAGCGCAACAAACGCTAAAAATCATCCTTTTATAACTCATACCTATCACCACGCCACACTGGCTACATTTTAGCAGCCGTATCTTGTCTGTGCCCGCAAATTGGATTCATTGGTCCAATCAATACGGAGCGCCCACACTTTTCTAAGAACATTTTACCTGACGACGGAACCCGCCCAAGAAAATCGAGTTCTCTCTTCATTAGCCTCCAACTCGCTAGACGGGATTTTAAAAAACTTTTTCATAAGGCGTTTAGGCCCAACTCGGCCCAAGTCAAGTTTTCCATCAACAAAATTAAGGTACGCTTTTAATATCAAAACTTTGTCCTAATGGATTTGGAATTTTATATTTATTAGGCCTGCGTTCGCTGAGTGCACATTAAGTTATCAATTTGTGCTAAACGAAAGACTTTCGAGTTTGTTTCATTGTAAATCGGGATGTAATGACTTTGGTTTGGAGTTAGTTTGTGCTAGTAGGTGTGGTTACGGTTTATGTGAGTACTTTAGTATGTAAGTTAAATGAAGTAAGTTATTATGTTTTGAAGCTCGAGAATATCTGACGTCAGTGGAGAAAATCGGGTACTTGTGAAATTGTATAGGTATCGTTAGCATCACGGATACCTGAGGGGCAAATCTCGTAATCTTAAAAACGTTCACAGTTTGATATCAGTCTCAATCTGTCAAAAATACCTCTAATTTTTCTACATTTTGACATTTGTTTGTCGCCGAGATGAGACGGCGTCTAGATTATGAACATTTTAAGAATTGGCCTTCAGACATCTCGTAATACTTTCATTTGTTTCGTAAAATATTTTTGAAAAGGAAAGAATTGAAATAAATTATTGCTCATTTGAAGCAGAAAACATTTACATCTCATAAATGACAAATTGAATCATTACTGCCCGGCCGCGACGACTGTCGGCCACTGATCACTGCTGACTTTTATTGAGCACACCCAGTCCGCAACGATCCGCCGACCGATTCATTTTAACACCAAATTGAACACACGCCACTTCCAATTGGAAACAATGTCTCAGTTTAAATACCACTCATTTAACACTGAAATTATCTGGAGGGCGACAAACGACCCGGCGGCCATTAATTCAGCGGAGCAGCTCGCTGCACTTTACTAGAAAAAACTCAAAAGAATCAAACAGCATTAACCGCTTAAGTTTCGCCGGCGGGGGCGTCGCATCGCAAAACTCACTTTTAGCTCATTAATTTTCATCTTTTCGCGTACAACCTAACATAATTCACCCTTGAATGCTCCCATACTACGTGATAAGGGTACTTTTATACTGGGCAACAGAGGAGCTCTCCGTTTTTATTAAATCTCGCGTCAAGTCGCTCGAGTGTCGACTACTGATAGCGACGCGCTGTTTATTTATAAAACAACGCTTTTTTCCGCTCAAAGTGTTCCAGTTTTTTTTCATCCGTGTCGGTAGAACCCCGTAATACGTATTGTTTTCTCCTTTTCAAATGTAGGGACGCGTTAAAAACGTCTCTGTTATAACAAAGGGTAGGGCACGTAGCGTTGACTGGCGCGCGCCGAGCGGCCGCAGGAAGCGACGTCACATTAAGAGCGGACGCAGAAAATGACTGGACATCATAAATCCTGGATTCTTTCATTCACAAGTGATTTATATACGCCCTTTAATTGTACGTATTAATGTTCTGTTTTTGTTTTAAACATTTAAACCGTCTGTGACGGAGCGGAATTATGTGGCGTTATGTCGCGGGATGACATTTAGAGTGGTAGCCATGTGTGTGAACCTACACATAAATACGAATGTTTTACCCTCCCCACTAATATACAATCTCTCTGGATGAAATACTCGCTTCCAATAGCTCATGTATCATACGACTACATATGGAAAAATATGCCGACAAGCACACACCCGAATACATTCCAGTTGTTTTTACGGTAATAATATAATGTATCAATCAATCAATCGGGAGACTCGCTGATATTACCCCCCTCCCCGTATGTACCTGCTCCCTCGTATTCTTATTACGGTCAGTGAGTTCGCTACAAGTTTTTTAATCATACTTTTCGTGCGGTTCGCGAACTTCTGTTGAGACGTGGAGCCGTGATTTTCACAAGCAACTGTACGAACCGTTGAGATGATGTTTTCATTTATGTTACACGAGCTCCTAATAAATGAAATTAATCTCGTTGTTTTTATAGTTTGTCAAAGTATTTTACAGCGACTTTTGTTGTTGTGTTTGGAGTTTTAGTAAGTTTTATGTTTTGAACTAAAAATATTTGACTGTGAGATGTATAAACTGTACTATTCTTCTTCTTGTATTACGTACTGAAAACTTCAATAACTACTCGACACAAATGTACCTATGGGACGGCTGATTATCTTTTCGCGATTACTGTGCTGCTTCCATGTAGAAATTTGTTTAGTTTGATTGGTGTAAGGGTCCACCACCCTTAAATATAACACCTTTCTGGTACACCCTGAAGAGTTACTAATATAGGAGTATACCACAATAGTTAACAACAAAGAAAAATCCCGCAACAATACAAGTTCTAAAAGCAAACGTGAAAAACAAATCCAGCTAATTTGCTTATTTAAATTTTCCCAAAGTTAAAAAAAGCAGTGCTTATAAAGGTAATATCATTGCAAAGTTAGGTAGATTATCGGGACACTACAGTTACCTCTCGATGATTGGGTCCAAATATCACCGGCTGAGATTTCGAGGCAAAGTGCTCTTTATTCGGAGCACCGCAAGCTTTCTCTTGTTATTCTATGCAAATTACAGGCCCCAGCCGAATGTAGACTAAACGGGCATTTCGGAGATTCGAGTTTTTATGCAAACAGACCTAAGTTATTCAAGTGCGCGCCTTTGCATGAAACTTGCATACAAAACTGGTTGAATGCGTTAACGTTTATGCGCTTACCGGCGGCTTGTTTCTGTATTTTCTAGGAATACTCTACACTGCTAAGGCTGTATTTCTAACTAAGTGTCGCGGTTTACCTCGATTTATTTATCAATTTAGTTAAACGGGTTTACAGATTTTCATCTGTGCTAGGATTGTATAAAAACTGGAATCTTTATAACGAAGATCAACACCATCTAGCAGCCGCGGAGGACGAGTTGTTGTTTTAGAAGATATTCAAAAAGAATCTCCACAATCCGACGGCCGCTTGTTATAGCTAAATGAAAAGTAAATATTTTTAAATCTCTCGAAAGTTCTTAAAAAGCAAAAGAACTGAATAATGTTCTGCATACATTTGAAAATGAATTTAGAATGAATCTCTGAGTTTTTGTTGTATCATAATGGTGTTTTATCTCATCTTCTGAGTATACAAAGTATTAGAAACGAAAGTTATTTCAATAAAAGTCTCTCAGGGAATTGAAAGATTCTTAACTCACTAATCTGCCAAGTCTCGACCATTATAAACAAGGAGATACAGATCTGGATCACCGTCGTGTATAAGATACGGTCGGCAGAACAACTTAGGAATTAGAGACGAGCACATATACCTACATAAAGCACGCACACGCACGCACGTTTCATGAGTTACCGTATACTTTTGTAGTCGTCTTAACGTGTTAGTTGGCGCGTTGCCAGCGCGATATGCCGTATCTTAGCTAGTACCTTGATTAAATCAGATAGGTCCCGGAGTGGGAACAAACAAACGGTAAGGATATAAAACTGCTTGATGATTCGCAAATACACTGTGTTTTATTGGGCTGCGAAATAAATCTGGGTTGACGGATAATGACATCTAGTTCATTAGAGGCAGGGCGCTGTATATTTTGAGACACATATTTGAGGATCAGTAGAAATATGCTAAGAATGATCTGAGATATTTCTTAATCTCTCTCTCTAGTTTTATTTTTAAGCTTGAATTTATAGTATTCCTATTTTTTTTTGTTTTTTTCCTTTTGCTAAAGCAATGTAATTATAATACCCATACCTTGCTTAAAACTTGTTTTGTAACCTAACTGGAAGGACTCACTGGCTCCTGAAATACTGGTACTCTACCCAGCTTTGGAGTCTGGGTTCTTTTTTTTTCCTGTAACCTGTGTTTATGCCAATCAAAGAAAGAATTTATTATTATTATATTTTAACTAGCTGCGCCCCGCGGTTTCACCCGCGTAAATATCGATCCCGTGGGAATATCGGGATAAAAAGTAGCCTATATATTATTCCAGGGTGTCAGCTACCTCCATACAAAATTTTATCAAAATTGGTACAGCCGTTTGAGCATGAAGAAGTAACAAACATATAAACACACACACAAACTTTCGCCTTTATAATATTAGTGTGATAGTGCGATATCTCAGAACAGCCCATTATTTGTGATAGTTATGTGTTATAACCATAACATAATTATGTAATTTTTAGAGCAGCGTTGGTCCAGTGGTAACGGCTGTGACTTACGAGATGTAGATCGTAGATTCGAACCCAGACAGGCGCATTTCAAGCGGCGCGGCGCGGTGAATGAAAACATCGTGAGGTAACCGGCATATTTTACACCCAAAACTTCGAAAATCTACCGACCAACCCGCTTCGGGCTCGCGTGGTGGATTACGGTCCACTCCCTCTTTCAGAGAGGAGGCCCGTGTCCCAGCAGTGGGAACATTATAAGCTGATTATGATGTAATTTCTTAGGCATTGACAACACTAATGTGAAAGAGAGGTGACCGAGTCCTTGCAGAACACCACACATTTACCTACACTACCTATAATAAAATTTAAGAATTCCTTAGGGACTTCTACCCGTCTGCGTCTGCTGTCTGACCACAGAAGCAAGAAAGGCACGCAGGCACAGATGCTTCACGTTAACTGGATATAATCGCGTAATGGCCTCTTATAACTCACGTCCTATTCTTAGCCACAAGAACGCCAGGTCCAATTTTGAAAGCTAAGGTGGACCCGCTCATGACCGTGAGTTTTTTTAGAACTCCTTTTGTCGTGGAATCACAAGATACTTATAGTATTTGATACATTCGTTTCCTTATAATATTTGGGACCTGTGGGCGAATAATTTGGCTATTCTCGTACAATTCCGACATGTCTTTTATAAATCTTTTATATGTTTATTTTTTTCTGAATAAAAAGTACAACAATGGGTTTTACACCAGTCTGGTCTGCATTTACAGTTAGCCTGATGATCAGAGTTCGTTCCTACCTGCCGATTCGAACGACCACAAAATTAATATAAGTTTAAACATTAGTTATATAACATAATTCGCATTTTAATGCGGGCGCGCGTCTATGCCATAGATTGGCGCACTAACGACTGAATAATTGCACAATGATCCCTATTACAAATGCAAAAATGAGGATCCCTGATGCATACATAATGCTCTCTTGAGGCTTGGTCCGAGTTATGGGAATACCTTTCCTTATGACTTTTTGCCGCTGCCCTTTTTTGTATCTTTTAATGTTGATGAAGGCTTTGTGATTACTTTTTGTATGATGTTTAGTTATCGTCAAATTACCTGCGTCTTAATATTACTAGAAATTACGACAATGCGATACACAGTAGCTTCATTCTACCAATTTGTGTGCCAGACGATTTGAAGGCCCATGTTCAATAATGAACGTTTACGCGTTGATATACGGTATTATGATTACGATCATAAGGATAAAATCTTTTATCAAGGAGTACTGAATTAGAATTACGATTTTCGATGTTTATAGAAACAAATGAGATGGTCCATACACGACCTTAAACATTTAGGTTATACAATCAAATAATTTACATTTTAAAAATCTAGATTAAACTAACAGACTCGTTTAATTTCCGCGCGGTTATTTACAAGTAACTTGCGCCGCCGCGGCCGGCCTGCGATGGCAGCGCTCCTGCAAACATCCCGGCGGTAATGACTGGACAAACAGACATCTGCATACGGCCGCCTGAGAAATGCCCTTCACACCTCCGCAGCCAGCAGCCATGCACTTCCACTGAATTTATTAACAGAGCCCGCTCTTGTCAGAATACCATTAGTATTTTTACGAATTTTAGCCAAAGGTATTTTTTGGATTTTTAGGCAAACGTTTTACGAAAGTGCTGTTAGCAAGTTTCGGGGACCTTTGTGGAAGTGAAGTGACGGGGATTTTATTGAAAGAGCTCTTGTCCTATATTTTTGTGTTCTACGTGCTTTTGTGGCAGTTTTCACAAAAGTTGGTACAATGATGAGATATTTAGTTCTTTGTTATTCAACACTGTTCGATTTTATGTTTGTTTCATATCAATGACAATGCCTTTACAGACTCATCAAAAATTTATTATTAATTTTGTTTTTGGATCACCAACAGATGCTATACAATTACATGCACGTTAAAATAAACAGGGTCAAATACAAGTGTGCGCTTCCAATTATAGGAAACCACATCATTCACTTATTATCTAGGTCAGTCCAACAAGTTGTAGTTTGTATAACATAATGCTATTCATTATTTTAAGCACGTTATGGAAAACCTGTCAATCCAATTTTGTAACTGTATCCAAAATACGTCCCGTTTCTGAGACCGTGTTCCATTTTACACTGCACATTTTTCGCTCCAGTATTACCATACTGAAACAAAGTTGTCTTTTCCCTTTATTTTGCAGCACGTGATGATATTCTGCGTTGTGGAAGCGTGCCGTCGTGCCGGATCGTGCCGGAGAGCCGGAACTCTAATCAAGGCTTCGTCACGCCGGACAGGCCGTGCCGGTCCGGTGTCTGCGACCGGATAGGCAGCTAACCTGAAATGACTGGCGAAATTTGTTTCTTTGGCCTAGTGTGTGATTTACCGCTAGGTACATGTTCGTTTGATGATTGCTTTTGGGTGTATGAGAAGTGTATGACGAATGGTTGACGTCATAATCAATGTGTCTGCTTTCGCGTGACTAGTTCATGTGCTTCATGACATTTAATTGGATTATAAAGAAAATTACCTAGCTACTTATTATTAACACTTTTTATGGCAAGATAATTTTCTATACTCAAATTGCCGAAATGTCTGTTAAGTGAAGTATGGTAATTGAGAGTCAGGTCAACAACGTTTACGGCTCAAACAATGACTCACGTATCACAAGGAGTTCATGAACACATGACGACACACGCCACGTGTCCCCCACCCTAATGAATGAATAATACCAAACTAATCTTCACTTCACCAAAAAGTGCTATCTCAAAATCTACACATTCAAATAAGCTCATAGCGCGAACTTCTCGCTCGCTCAATAAACTATGCATTTATGTATTCGCTTAATTACCAGCACAGCGTGTTCTAGGGTAGGCAGAGAGGTCGGCACGTAATGGTATGCGTGAGCCCCCGGATAATTAGCCTTTGTTACTCTAAGTTAATAAAGTTATACTGTATTTCCATATCGATCTGCGGGTAGTAAGAAAAACAATGAATCAACTGTTCTCATAGAGAGAGGGTGGGCGGCGGGTTAGTGATCTTTTAGTATTGCAATGAGAGTTGGTTGATAACCGAGACTGAAGACACGTAGAATGTACTTATGTAGTAAGTAAACGCGTATATTCACTTTACTGACGTGAAGTGTGTTCTTTTATTTGTCATATGTAAATATTCAGAGTGACAATTTCACCAATAAGGTGTTACACCTCACAGAAAACGCTGACGAAAGCGGAGATAAAATAAAAACCAAATTGCCATCAAATTCAAACGCTCAGAGAGTCGAGAGCGTCAATTTCATGTTATTATCGCGTCTCATACTCGTAACAAGTTGAAACACAAAACCGGATCCGAGCGAACAGCTTATACGACAGTCAATCTGTTCCCGACAGCCTGCTTCCGAGCCATCGGGGACCCATTACGATCATTCCATAGTCTCGATAAAGCGTTCTCGAATATTCGAGAAAGTCGATCGAAAATATTCTATCATTACCTTAAGCTGCGTAGTAAATCGTCGATTTCATCGCTAACTTTGATAATATTGGAGCGTTCTCGTTTACAATATGGAGGGCGAAGCACGTACGTCCCGGTGATACGTACATACATATGTAAATGTTTTCAATAAGGGTTCTGCCGACGCGGAGGGCTTCGCCGCGTATACAGATGATAATTCAGAGCATCATGGACTCGCTACCCACACTTCACCATATTTTCTCGCTGAATTCTAGGTTACCTATAAGTGTGGTGTGGATATTTGTAATGTATTTTGGATGATGTTTGATGGTTTTGTTTATTTGTACATCTTCCTTTTTTCTTAGGTTCTATGTTTAATCTAACTAGTTGGGAAAACAACTTATAAAAGTAGTTTTTCGAGGTCAAAGGGCGTTTGAGCCAAAAAACAAATCATCAATGTGACTAATACAATCCTGTACCCTAATTGTGTAACATACTATGAATCTCAATCCGAATCATATTGCTAATCCATTGCTTCATATCTTCGAAAAAAATATTTACTCAACAACATAAATAACGCAATGAATGTTGTTGAACTGTCAAAATGAAACCCATTGCTACTGATAGTGTGTTACGCAATTACTCCGCTGAATCAACTACAAATCCACTTAAAAAAATCCGCAAAAATACAATTCCGACCAAAAAAACAGCCCACTAAAATAAAACGTAGAACGAATCCGTAGAGCAGATAAATACGGCGGCACACGGGAGGTGCCTATGACAATAAAGTGTAGGCGTTATACCGAGCGCAATAATCTGCACCGGTCCTATCTGACTGTGCTGTTACACGTACAGGCAGGTTTTGGGATGCCCGGGCCCTGATCGGATTTGTGTAAAAATTGTAAAAAAGAAAAGAATTTAGGTATGATGAAAAGTAGAAAATATAATGATATAGTACTCAATGACACCAGATTTTAAGCGTTATCTCTTAAAAATAATGGCGTATGTAAAGGCAGGGAAATCTATTGTTAAGCAAATTGATTACCAACTTAAATTGTCCGTATATTCAAATCATAAGTGTAATTTTTTTAAATTTAGCAAATTGACGTAGGGTACAATTTGCAAAACAATTTCCCTGATTGTACCATACACATACCTACCTATACGGGATTGATTGGCAAAAGCTATATTTTCTTTTGACACCCTGCATTTTTAAGATATCCCGAACACTAATTTACGTATTCATAATTTCCTATCAACAAATAGAATGATTTGTAATTACATCTGGCTAGACTGATGTTGACATTCCCATCTCAACACACGTATTTAATTTAATTTTTCTTTGTTTCCAGACGTTCCCCTTAATCTGTCCCGCAGCGTACTGCACAGGTGTGCGTCGCGACGTTTGTTACACGTTACAAATGTCACTGATCATTTTTCCAACTAACATGTACGTGTTTCTGCGAAACAATATCTAGTTTATTTTTGAAGCAAGTTGTACGTGAATGTGTTTACGAAAAGATTTTTAAGTCAAATGTTTTTTTTTATTAAGTTGTTATAATTTAGAGTTTTATAGCTTTTTTATTTGGTTTTTGTATTCTAGCTTGAGTTTAAATTGTAAAATGTAATTTATAAAAGAAATCTTTACTTTATTTGATCGTAGACTTATAGCGATATATATGCCATCATCATCATCATTTCAGCCGAAAGACGTCCACTGCTGGACATAGGCCTCCCCCAAGCACCTCCACTTCGATCGGTTTTGATATATATGTAAATTTCTAAAATAATTAAAAAAAAATAGCTATATATTTTGATCACATATAATATATAATTACTTACAACGAAACGAACGATAATATTATGCAGTATTAAACGTAGCATCAAAATATTCTTTTTAGAGAAGATTATTTTGATGCCTAAGCTTAATAGCACTGTCAACGGATAACATGCTCAAAATACCAAAGCCGCTTATGCTGTATTAATAATATTCCAATTTAATATCATTGGACAGTTTAATCACGTAATAATTTAATTTCATATACAATTAGAGTTGAGGGACTCAATAAAAATTCACCACTCATGCATAATGCTGTCGATATTAAACTTCTAATTAAAATAATTGAATAAATCCAACGTTAAAGAGCTCAAAATTATAACTCTTAAAGCAAAGTAATATTACTCAGCCGCGAGACAGATACCTAAGTCTAATTACTGTGCTACGAAAGTGTAAGTTCGTAGCAATTCGTAGCGTTTCGTAGCGTCGTAGCAGCCCGCGGAGATAGTGTAGCGAGCGTAGCATTTGTGTCTAATACATTTTATGATGAGTTATGACTTAATTTTTAAGCTTGGAGCTTTCGGTAATTTTGTAAAGTGAACGTAAATATTAGAATATTTGGATTTTTCGTGTCCCTTTTTCTACAAAGAGTTTTAGTAAGAGTGGTATGTGGAAAAGTCCCTTACAGAATATAAACATTTAAATCTCTCAGTTTGCAAACAATAAACAATTTAGTTGATTGTGAATAATAATGTATACATGTTGAGGATCGTCCATCATAGGCCTTTGTGTAACAGACGCTTTCAAATTCTAGGCACCGAATAGTATCAAATTCTGTAAATAACACGACCAACAATATGATACAGGCTAGTAATTCCCAGCAATATTCTATATTAATAGCCCGCTTTTAAACGAAGAGGGTGTAATCTCGGCCATTGTAATCACAAAGCCATATAAATATTAGGTGCTTTGGTGAAAGCCACAATTAACAATATAAAAGAATCTCGTTAACATTATAACATGTTTGAGTATTTATTAAAAGAGGGGTAGGACATAATATATAAAAGTGACTTTTGGAACTCCGATTCACGTTTTAATCATAACTCGAAACATGATCTTTGGCCGCCATTTTTGTGGCTTCGCTGAAAATATAGTATTTCTACGAAAAAACAAGGCTTTAATTAATTTTTGTGAGGCATTCGGTTTGAATATCATGTTTGTACATAAACGAGGTGGTCGGGTATCTTCGTGTGTAATTAGGATTGTTTTCGTGTTATTTTATGAAAAGAATCAAGTGTTATTATTGTCTGGCTTTCTGCCCTTTTGACCGTAATTGGAATTCGTAATGTATATTTTTAATTGGATTTGTTTTAAGCTTATATTAAATATACCTACCTACATAATCAGCCTATTATGTTCCCACTGCTGTTCACACAGGCCTGCTCTCTGTGAGATGGAGTGGGCCACGCGGATCCAGCACGCGGGTCCAGTGCGGGTTGGTAGAAGTCACATGTCTTCGTGTTATTACACCTACGCTTACGTTAAAGCTAGATCGACAAAAACATTTTTTAAAAATAATAATAGATTTATGTCACCTTCCCAGTCACACCATTTTTCTTACCAGACATTTTATTGTTTTCTATTTTATTTACACCACATAATATAAAAAGGAACAATATATATTTAAGACTAGTGTACTACGGGCAGGCCTTAGTTCTAAAATAAACGTTTAGCAAATCAAATCAATCATCCTAAAATTAACACAGCACCTTCGAGCAACTACAATGGGCTCCGAAAGTTAGTTGACATTTTTACATTTCAGTTTTGACACACACACATTATGATTTAAAATTCAAGTGATCCAAATGTTTAAACTGCTATAATAACGTTTTTATTGACTAATTCAACTACCTTTGACTTATAATAAAAAATAATCAAGTAATCTCTTAGGAATATCTAATATTTTATATTATTTTTAATCATAACGTGGTATCACAGCTGAAGTGGAAAAATGTCAACTAACTTTTGGGTGTATAAAATATAAGCCGCGTCAAACTCCACTCAAGGCTTAAGACCCGACATTTAGGCATTAAACTGGAGATATGTCCATAAAACAATAATAAGGTAATGTTGACACGCTCACTCAGGTCGACAGAGGTGCGACATAGATTAAGCACGACAAACACGCTGTGACAACAGACTCGTCACTTAATTGAATGACGCGTTACTGGTGGAATTATTTCGTCACACACCGCGGTTTGACTGTCTACACTATACTCTCGTGTAATAATGTTATGTGTGTTGTAAAGGGTGCCGTGTAACGTCAAAACAGTGTGGTTGTTGATGTAAATAACTTAAGATCGCGCCTTTAATGCCCGAAGGGTTTGGCAGACAGAGTTCTACCTATAGAACACCCTCATTTCGTCAGTTGTTTTTTTTTATTGCAGAATAAGCCCGCTCTTGATCTCGATCACGCCTGATGGAAAGCGATGGATGAGGTATATGATGGAACGAGCGTACCCAGAAGATGCCTAGGGCACTGGAGCTCCCACGCATCGACGAAACACAGCAGGCTGCTTGACGCCGGACTCCGGGTGGTAAGGTGGTCGCAAACCAGGCGAGCGTTAGCTCTACCACCGCAAGGGAAGAATTGGCCAGTCAAATAAGGTGTTGGGTGTGACCGTCCAGGATGCGCCGAGCGTTCGGTTCAGTTGAGTAACTGGCGGAACAAACTGCGCTACACGAGAAGGATTCTTCATGCATCCCAAAAACTCTGTTTGTAATGTTTAAGTCCCCTGTAACAGGGGGCGAGCCTATTGCCATCAACCGGGCACAAATCTAAATTATATTAAAATGAGACAGCTATTGAGAAGAAAAACCCATAAAACTGTTACGTCTATGGAAAAACCCATAACACTTTGCCCGACCCGGGAATCCAATCCAGGACAGCAGCTCGGCAGTGGCGCTTGCGACCATATGACCAACGAGGCACTTATATACTACTGATATAATTATTGAAATAAAAAATCATACTAATACTTGAAAGTAAAATTATCTACTCTGTCATTTTCTAAACTGAATTTTTTTGAAAGTTTGAAGTAAAACTGTGCAATCACTAAACTTTTCATCAGTTTGTGATAAAGTTCGTTTCAACCTATGTTTTTATAACTACTAGGAGAGTTTTCATATTTTACTCATACACTTGCAATGTTGTATAACATTTTAGTTTGTTCATAAGGAACACAGAAAGTTAATTTATATTCGCTTTTATAAGCAACAGTTTTATGCAGTGGCGTGGCTACGAGCATCCAAAATGCACACATATTAATCGAATCTAAACAAGCGCAGTTCAAACACGCTGTATGTAAAAACCTAATTGAGAATCTGTTGACTCACACATTATTAACTCGCGCACTCTCTTTAATATAGTAACGTCGATGCCTAAACAAATACGGCGTCATCGTCGTGTCTTCATTTTAAAATATACGGGACGGTTTTAATAAGGGTCGTTTCACACTGTTTGTACTGGCGCGGGAAAATCTCTTAATTTTGCGTCCGCTTCGCCCATAAGCTGGGTAAATAGTTCGCAGCGCCCTCTCACGGAGGTTATCGCAGCCTCAAAGTTTCGAGCGACCGCAGCTAATGTCCCTTTTGATATTTCTCTCCAAGAAAAATATAGTACGGCCACTTATCTACCAAGCTAACTTAAATGTTTTTCGCTATTTTAGTTTTAGAAGATTAATTTTGTTACGTTGAAAGACAAATTGCCGAAAAGTTTTAAGATCGCTCGAATTTGGATATTTTTAAACCCAAGTTGCGGAGAAATTAACGTAACATTTTTGTAAGAAATTGAAGAAGGCTACATTAATTTCGAGCTCACTAGGTTTACTTTTTTTTTTTTTTTTTTTTTTTTTTTTTGGGTGGGAAATCATCAAATGACCCCTCCCGCTCTGGGCGGAGCGGAAGGGAGTGTCAGACTCTTACTGACTAAAACCCACCCGTGTTCCTTCACTTGCCTGTGCCAGTGGCCACGGTATCTCTTTCGAACAACCCGCGACCCTGGCGGGCATCGGCCCTAGCGGACCCCGTCAGTTGGTGCTGACATCTCCTTGAGGCGCGCGTGGAACACAACGCGCCGTCGACCCGGGCCTGGTCCTTACCGGACGGCGAGCTGCCCATTGCTCGCCGCCCGCTCACTAGGTTTACTTTAGATAATAAGTACTTATGTTATACATTTTAATTAAGCTTCTACATCGTACACTTTTGGTAACTTAATAACGTTAATAAGATTTTTAAATAAAGATTATAACATAAACTGGAATTATTTTTCGTACATTTATACACGCTGTCCGTTTATTATAATGGATAACCTCTTAAGGGGGCGTTGTACTTATTATTATAAACAACATTAACTATGGGACCAAACATGAAATCGCGAAAAAAAATTAGCTGTTTCCTACATTTATGTTCGCCTATCTCGTCAAAATGTAGGAAACTGCTGATTCCTTTTTCGCGGTTTCAGGGCAATAATAGACTAATAATAATAACAGACTAGATTCATTTATTCTCTAGAACTGATATTTTAGGGTCAAGAAAGTGAAAAAAAAAATATGAAAGATAAATTATTAGAATATAAGTCATAACGAATCATCAATCGTAACGGAGATATAAATGTTCATTTCAGTACATCTTTATACATGTATAAAAAAAATCAGGTTAGTATATTTATTTATAGCTCAAGACCGGCGGGACCGGTTTTTATGATCTTTTATTTGTTGGATTTGTCTTCGTCCCGAATAGCAGAATGATTATTAAAACATGGAAAAAAAAAAACAAAAAAAAAACTGAGGCGGTACGAAGTTCCCGAGGTCAGCTAGTATCTGTATATACCTACATAAAACAAAGTCGGTTTAGTTACACCATTTATAGCTCAAGAACGGCTTTAAAACATGGGAAAATTCACGAAAATAATTCATGTTCTCAAACATTTTGTATGGAACGACTTTTTTACCCGACTGCGCGACGCAAAGGAGTGGTAATGTGTTCATCAGCCTATGTATGTTTGTATGTTCCTTTGAAGAACTATACAGACCAAACGACTGGGCCGATTTTTATGATTCACACGTCAATCGATTCCTCTCAGTCCGGCAAGTGTCACTAAAGACATGACGTTAGTGAAAATTCAATATGGCGACTACTATGTATGTATGTATGTCTTCAAAAAAATTTTTTTTTCTCAAAACCTATCGAGTAATAGTCAAAGAGTAATAGTCGAGTCAAAAATATAAACAACTTATTGATATCTAAAAATACACCTAAAAAGTGAACATAGTATTTATTGATTCTTAGGCGGTACGAAGTTCGCCGGGTCAGCTAGTTTTATATAAAAAAACATACGTACTTTAAAAAAAAATTAAATGCGCATGAAGTTTGTTATTATTTTATAAGAAAATTATTTTTAATTCGTCTTAAACTACAACAATCCACAGTTTACACCGTTTGTACAGTGTATATTCTTCATCTAATATGTCAATATTGTCACACTCCTCCGTCTTATTACCATAGATAGGTATGCCCATAGCTATCAGACCCAGTGTAATATGGCCGAGTGAATACCTGCGGGTTCCGTGCTTGAGATGTCAGATACCTGGTTTTGTAGTCAGTTTAACTATTATGAGTAGAGTTGAGTAGAATGTCGTAATTAAGAAGTCATTAAACAACTTACTGCCTTCTGTCTACCTTGCAGTAATTTTGGGATTGCCATTTGATAGATTGATAGGTTACATAATTATTATTATGAAGTCACCATTCTTGCGTCTACCGGCATTAGATAATGATAAATTCCTATCTTTGGACCCTTTTATTACCACACGACACCAACTTAAAAAGGAGATTATCAAAATCCTCCATCAAACGCCGGATACTCAGCTTACTAAGTAGTGCCAGTTTAGTTATGCTTAATCTGTGTTCCCGATTTATTTGCCAAAAATGTAAACATATATGAATTAATGGAAAAATAACTTTAATTCCTACACAATAAAGTTCAGTTTACGCTACAACATCAAACATTATTATAACTTTTTCAGTAGTGCTGGTCACTGAAATCAACTTAATTGTCATTAGAATAAAGTTGATATTTGTTTAACTTTAAATAGGGTAGGGCTGCATCACTGCGAAATTTTACTATACATGACTTACACACATCATTACGTACTTTTGCAGTACTTACACCGCACAGATACACGCACGCACTTACTATACATACATACCTTTTAATAATTACGTCACTCTCTGTACTTCTTACTTTTCTGTGCACTTCATCATTGGCGTAATGTTTAGAATAATAATAATTTTATACTTACTGTCTGCTGTGAAGTTACCTTGTATAAAATAAATAAATGATTTAATATTGCCGAATTATAATCAATGAATATCCATAATTCACCACACTTATGTACAACAGTTTTGACAAAATATACTTGAAGTTATGGTTCTAGTATTTGGTGCATACATGTAAGTACGTTACTCTCAACGCAAACTTACATATTGTGTTATATGCAAAGCCTCCACACAGGTAAATCTCAAATTCAATATCAGGACGTCTACAATACGAAGCATTTCAAAAACTCAAAGCAAAAGAATACGACGATTTATATTATTATTATGTTCATGCTCGTATAATAATTTTCCGTTTCCGTGGTCCGAGGGCGCCATTTGTGTGCCTGAAGCACTAGAAATTTTCTCTTAATAAGGTCCGCGCAAGCTCCGCTGGGCCAATTATGAAAAACAACAGTGTACACTGACCTCCAAACTTCGACGATTGTTTATGTTGAAGATCCCCGATTATTTTACGTGAGTTTATGCGCCTTGTGGTTTTTGACTTCGGTTGCATGTTTTAATTTAATGAGGAAGCAGTTAATGTGGGACATAAAGTACCTCTTGTAATAATGATGTTGATCTTTAAAGGTTGTACTTCTAAACGGTTAGGCAGTCTCACATTAACTTAGCAATATTGTAAAAAAATCAGTAAAAACATGAGAGACCCTTTGCCTTTACTCATAAATATAAAATACTTTTACTTTTTCGTTCCTAAACCTCAAAATTATCTACTTCCATCTATATGCGAAACAAATAAGGTCAAAGTAGGATACTCCTGTATCACAAATGAGGTTGCGACCAAAAGATAAAAGGTATAATGCACACGACCTTGGGTAAGATTATCTGAACCCACAGACACATTTGAATGATTTTTTTACGGTACTGCGATGAATAGGCTTTCTGAAGGGGTATTTTATTTATCCGGATTAGTTCAGTGGGACTGGGAGAGCCAAATGAAGAAGAAATAAATTTACCTTAGCTTTATCTTTGAGCGTGTTATTATGACAGAATTACATGCAAGTACTAAAATGAATTAACGTTTCTCGCTTATCTGATCTTAATTTACACATGTAGAACTTTAGTATAGTTTCTTGTAATTTACTTATCCCCTGCCCCGTCATTTTCAATTAGCTTGGCAAGTTAAGCCATTGTAAACTAAAACAAAGTTATCGAACAAATTACTTTCGTAACACAATTTAAAAGTAAAGCAGTCAGACACTTCACCACGGTCAAACAATAAAGACAAAATTGGAAAACTAAATAGAATAACTCAAAATAAGGACTTCGAAATTTGTAAAACGAAATTCGTTTTCAAACGAAACGCCATACAAGTCAATCAATATTTGTACAGAATACAAGACTAGAGGTAGAGAGGGCCAGACAAAAACGTCATTAGGAGGAGTTGAGAGCAAATCCGGGGGGCGGGAGAGAGCGAGCTTTTGTGTCGTCGCTCGGCAAAAGGAATTATCGGGCGCGCCGAGTGCCCGCCGAATTTCTATTCTGACTCCAACAAAACCTCATTCGAACTGACTGTGTTCGGCTTGTCAACGGTCCAATGCTAGTTTGCACTTGATTACAGAACACCATTTTTACTATATTTAGGATTATGTAGTCAGCCCTTTACGTCGGCTCTTAATTTAGTAGTCGTATTTAGTTTCCGAGGGAAATCTATTAATTGAAATAGGTTCGTTGTTGAAGGCAGTTCGGAATCATTGTATATATCTATTTAGCTTGAAAACTAGCAATCCAATTATAACACAATTGCATAACATGTCCAGAAGAGGACAGTGTCACACTGCGTGGGATGATTAATGAATATCAGATTGCTATTAATCAAAGTGTTTCAATGTAACAAAATACATTCACAACCAAATTGTGACTGATTACGAATCGATTCGAAAATTGATATGTTATATATACACTGACGATTTATGTTGTGATCAGCGTATCAATTAAACTTATTGCTATTTAGTGGTCGGCGAATAAAGTCGAAACCAGATTTAATATCATAATGGCCGGTTTATTATGCGGTGAAATAAGCAAAGGACGGCTTCTTTCATTTAGTGGGTCGCTTTCACCCCAAGTTACCGTTCGTAACAATTAATATAAGTGGATTCCTGTCGAGGGTACGCGAGGGTAAGTTGTATGGTTCCTAATTACAATTTTCTGAAACACGTGGGATTATGGTATGAGCAGTACCTATAGTAGAAGTTTTTATTAGCGTTACATACTTGTAATATACAACATTATTTTTAGTATATGCAAAACCCGAAACACGTGTCTAGTATTTTTATGTAAAGAATCTATGTACAAAATTTCAAAACTGTATCATGAAAAATCACAAAGTTATAAACTTTATTTTTAGTATATGCAAAACCCGAAACACGTGTCTAGTATTTTTATGTAAAGAATCTATGTACAAAATTTCAAAACTGTATCATGAAAAATCACAAAGTTATAAACCTGTTTGTCCGTACAAAAACATGCTCACCCGCGCCGCTCGCGCCGCGCCCTTTTGCGCTCATTGATAATAGTACCTAGGTAGGTACCTAACCGTTCGGCGTGGAAATTGGATAACCTACGTAGTGTCGCTCGGTGTCCAACTTTTAACCTTTTTTAAATATTTTTGGGTCAAAATATAACATGGGGTAAAAATTATTGGAATCGATTCAGTTACTTATTCAGAACAAACTATATTCAGGTTTCGTATATACTAAAAATATCGTTGTAGTTGTATTGCAGTAGAAATAATATCGTTACGGCGTCCAAGCACAATAAGTGTAATAAGTCTAGAACGAACTAAGTTAGAATAACCTTCGCTTTATTTTTGCAGGTTCAACTTTAAATGGTGTAAAAGCAAATGAGAACAAAACCAATAAAACTGCGAGAACATCAATTAAGGACATTAACTCAAAGATTATTCAAGAGATTAGCAAAAACTAATCGATTATTCGAATTAATGAGTATCGATGTTTTATTCTCGGCGTAGGCAACGGCGGGTGTCCGACAGAGCCACTAATTAAAAACTTAAACTGCTGGGTGGGACAGTCGATTTTAATACTTTTTGCTAAAACCGAACTTCACTACCTTTTTTTTTATTCAAGAGGAACAACAAACAGCTACAATGTAAAACATAGAAACAAAAAAAAATACGATATTTACAACGCTTTATGCATTTTATTAGTGTTTGGCTCGTTTTTAATACTTGTACTGGTTTTAATTGGTTCATGTAATGAAAAGATCGAAGGAAAGGGAAGGGGTTACTTAATTTGAATTTAATTGAGTGAGAAGTTATAAACGTGGAATACGATAATTATCGAATAAAAACGTTTCTCAAATAGGAATTTACTTTGTTTTTAATAGAGCAGTGGTGGCCAAGTGGTAACGGCCGCGACTTACGAGTTGTAGGTCGTAGGTTCGAACCCAGACAGGCGCTTTACTTTGTGTAAATTATTTCATCACCACTGCTCTCAAAACGGTTTAGGAAAACATCGTGAGGAAACCGGCATGTCCTAGAACCAAAAAATTCGAAGACATGTGACATCTATCAGCCCGCACTGGGCCCGCGTGGTGGATTACGGCCCACTTCCTCTCACAGAGAGGAGGCCCGTGTCCCAACAGTGGGAACATTTTTTTTTTGTTTTATAGGGATTATGTTTGTTTTCAATATATTTTATTGCAGGTACTACTTTATATCTTTACTATCTTCTTTACTAGGTCATTTCCCGCGACTTCGTTTGCGATGCAGGATGAAAAGTAGCTTATGTCCGTTTCCAGGTATCCATCATCATTATCTGCCTAGCATTTTCCCAACTGTGTTGGGGTCGGCTTCCAGTCTAATCAGATGCAGCTGAATACCAGTGTTTTACATGGAGCAACTGCCTATCTGACCTCCACAACCCAGTTACTGGGTAATACGATACCCCTTGATAAGACTGGTTGTCAGACTTTCGGGCTTCTGACGACCCGTAACGACTGTCAAAAATCCACTAATGACAGCCATATAAAGTATTATAAAACTTGTGTTTTTTGCGTTTAGGTCCTGTAGTCCCTTTAAGTACACCTCTGCCCCAACCCTTCGTGGAAGCAAGGCGTGATGTTACGTTATGTTACATAAAGATTTAAGCATAATTTCGTGTGTTAACTGTTATTTTGAATACATAATTTATCATCAATCCACATAACCCTGACATACGTAGTAATACGAACATATTTTCTTCATCATGTACTCCAAACCCCAGGCTTACATAACCCCATATCATTATTATGCTCAACTTGACCTCCACACAGGCTCACAGCAACCTTTATGAGACTGAATCAATTTCATCTCGGAGACATCTTTTTACGATCATGTGGAGGGATGAAAAGGTCAGATTCCTTTCTTAAAGACTAAATATAGACGCTTCACATACTTTAGCTTTGCCCTTGTGAGGTTTTATTGTGGGGCCGTTAAAATATAAATAAAAGCTAATATATTATTTAATAACCTTTTATATATATATTTATATTATTTAATTATTATTTATTGGTGGAGGGGTAAGATGGTTTTCGTCACAGAATTGTTTGCTGTGATTGATTGCGACCATAAGGACCAAAAAGAATTAAACAAAAAAAACCTATAATAACCCTAAATGATGTGGGGCAAAAAAAGTGTTTGATTTATTCAATTATCTATAAATATAAAATTCAAAGTCCTGACAGACTGATATATCAGCGCACAGCCTAAACCGCTGGTCCTAGAGACATGAAATTTGGAGGGTGTGTTCTTTGTGACAATTAGGTATCTACTAAGAAAGGGTTTTTCGAAATTCTACCCCTAAGAGGGTGAATGGGGGGAAAGTGACATTTCACGCCGACGAAGTCGCGGGCAGAAGCTAGTCAGAAAATAAAAAAAATACTTATCTACGTTTTGTGGTAAAATGAAACCTACTCCACTGTCTTAGTTTTTTAACTATTAAAGACAGAGAGAGAGCGAGCCTATACCCAGCATGGCCCACTGTATACACGACCCCCTGCCTCATCAATCTCAAATCAGCACAATCTTTATTGTAGGTATCAGGGTTGCGTGAAGCCACGGCTCACTCTGTTTGCGTTAGTTCACTAACTATTCTATCAGCGTACGTACGTAGGCGAATAACTCAATGCTTTGTCGACGTGTGATGTGTCTTAAACATAAGCGACAGCGGGGGCGGGGAAGGTCATTGTCGTCTTGATGCTAATAGTAGATTATATTACTTTACGTGAATGTTTTCCTCGAAAAACTTCATTCGAAATAGATAAGGGATATCTGCAATGGTCTGACCAAATCATCTGGACTAATTTGCTTTGTTTAATAAGTTTAGTTGAGACACTAGAATGTTTTTTTCTGATAGCATGAAGTGTTTTATGCTACGATAAATACAGTTATTTTAAATAATATTCAACAGGGCTTGACATCCTTATCGAAAGTCGCCGGAGATTTGAACTCGAAGTACCGCAAACTGATTCCTGATTTGATCGCGGCAGGGTTCCTTAATCTTGTAAATGAACAAATATGTAGTTCCTACCAATTTGTCCCGGAGACGAGAGCGGGAAAATATAGGAAGTTAAATAAAAGTGTGACGCAGAATTCTGACGGAGCGTCGCAGAGTAGTTTATTGAAAGCGAATAAGTTATTTATGTTGAAAAATGTTTTTAAATAGTTTGACGTTGGAGATAAGGACGGAAGCTGGGGAACTGGCTTAGGACCAAAACACTTGAACGGTACAGTTAGTAGGTTTTGATTTACTCGTTGAATAGCGTTAGAATTGAATTTGACCTAACAAGCTTAAAGAAAACGGAAGGAATTTAATAAAAATTGGTCCTATGGCGAAGAGCCTTCGACAAGATTATCTTATTCCTACTTATATTGTCAGTAACAATTAGGTTTCATCACCAACCTTCAGTCAAATCATTATTATGTGCTTGTATGTCATTCGTAAAAAAAGCATTAATTAATACAAACTTTTGGTCCTAATGAACTTGGTCCTTAATGAAGTGTCAAGTTCACCGCGGTCTCCCATGACTTGTCGTCCGATAATGTGGTTGCGTGCTTACCGGCATAGTTTGACTTCCGTGCAGGCTCGTGATGGCCGCCTGCGCCTCTTGGTGGGAGCTGAACTTTACGAACGCGCAACCTGCAACAATAGATCGAGCGTTATATGAGAGGTACACCTTACAGTTTGTTAATGAAGAGAGCGATGTACGATGATGGGATAATGTTGTTGTTGACTTTTTGTCCTAAATATAAATATTAATTAATAATGCTACGCGAAGCTTGTGATGCACATTATTAAACTAACATTTCGATGGTACAGTAACGAGTAATAGGTAACATCAGTATATCAAGGAATTGTTATCAGACAGAATCAGAACTAGACAAAATCAAACTGGTTGCTAATTTAATTTATATTAAAAAAAAAAATATGACATTGATTTTTACAATCTGTGACTACAGTAACTCAAACACTTGTTAAAATTCTAGGAAAATCATCTACTTTTACAATACTTGTACATTATTTGTAAATATGTGAGCACCATGTATCTGTGGTAGATACATGGTGCTCACAAATTTACAAATAATGTACAAGTATTGTAAAAGTAGACGATTATTGATTTATTATTGATTTATCGATTTAGCTGTCATTGCTTCATTTTTAATTCTTCTTACTTTTTGTGGTAGACTAATTATTTTATTCTAGGTGCATCGTCTACAAAACCTTGTAAAACATTTTAAAAGAGTAACGGTGGAGTTTCTTGCCCATTCTTCTCCATACGAACACTATCTTTTGGAAGGGGCGACTAGAATCAATTCTATTTTATTGTTTTTTTTGACGTTCAAAAGTGCCTTTAATGTGCCTATTTGAAATAAATGATTTGACTATGACTTCATTTTATATTTCATATGCGATTAATTGTTTTTAAAAACAAACCTAAGACTTAGGAGACTTTGTAAAAGGACGCAATATTTTTTTAAAAACACCATTAACTTGTTGTGAGTTGTAGTCCTTTGATCCGCTTAACTCACACCAGAAGGACCAAAACACAAAACTTCCCACTGATCCAATCACATCTTATAAACCGAAATTATGCGAGGGGAAATTATTAAAAATGTTTTGCAGAAAAAAGGAAATCTTAAACAAGGGTGGTCGCTGCGGGATTATCGCTCAATTTTTCAATAACAGGCTGTCAGAGTTTGTGGCCGTGGTCGTATCAATCTTGCTCCCCGCAGGTATAAGGGACCGGGCTGCGGTAATCGCAAAGGTGTGTAATCAAATAACGATTGTGTGATACGAGCCGAATATTTTTGGATGTAGTGTATCGATTTTTGGGTATTTTTATTTTAGTTTTTCAGTTTATAGTATAATTAAATACCAGACTATTTGAAATGAATGAAAGTGATATAAAACAAAATATAAAGAGATACTATTTACACTAGATACTAAATTAAATGACTAACTAACTTACTATACTTACAAATAAATACAAAAACAAAGGACACTTAGGCGTCAAAGTATTCGTCCGCATAGCTGTCATCCGGAAACGTGCCCAGAAGACAGCATTGCCATTCAACGTGGCAAAGCTGCCAGCATTGCCACGTTGAATGGCAATGCTAATTCTTTGGCCAAAGACCGACCCAGCCCTCTGGTCACGTGAAGTGTCGACCAGCCGGCGAGAAATTTCCTTAAAAAGGAGACGCGCACTCGGACCCCATGACCCGAGCGTTTCGGCCCCAAACGGCTCAAAGCTGTAGTTGCCCATAAGGTTACAGTATTTGCGCCGCTTGAAGGTCTCAGCAGCCGCAGGAGCGGCGCCAGCACAGCCCGCCGTGCTAGGAACATGAGATGGCGCAAGGATATCGACACACGTTGCGTCCCACACCAGAGCCCTACCCACCTTTCAAGGCAACAACGTCATGCCGTCTGGTCTCTTCCCATCGTCACGTACCGTTTGGTTCTAACACCGCTGGTGACAAGTATTTATCTAGTGTAAATATTTTGTATTAGTCTGATAAATAAAAGTATTTGAAAAAAAAAAGGGATACTTTGGTCTGACTTTTCTAACTATATCTTTGCAGTGATTGTGTGAGTTCAAAAATCAGAGGGGCAATTCTCATAATTTTAAGAACTTTTACAGTCTGAGCTCAGTCTCAATCTGTCAAAAAAACCTTGAATTTACCTACATTTTTGACATTGATTGTCGCTGAGACTAGATTTTGATCGGATCGGATCTAGATTACGGGAATTGGCCTTCAGGGGGCCTAAAAAGGCCACTTTGGCAGAATCATAAACGTATTTTGCTTTTTTTGGTTGCAAGAGATTGGGATTGGATTTGGATTGGTATTTAAGCACAGACAAAAAAAAAATAACTGAAAAATCCTTCACCAATGGGATTTGATACGATTAACTTAACAGTCAACTGTGTATTATGATTTATAATGATTTGATGAATTCCTTTTATGATTCTGCAAAAGTGGCCTTTTTAGGCCCCGAGGTCTCTCAATTACAAAATTAAAAAAAATAAAAGTTACCAATACACGTGTTGTTGGAAACCTACATATATTGGAGACCGTATCTACCTCTCAAGAATCAATCATTGTTACCAAAGGGTAAGAACAATACATTACTTATACATATTTTTAGATTCATATGCATCGATGTTATACATCGACGTGGAGTTAGACGTACATCGATCACGGTAGGCGCGGGTTGTAGGACACGTCGACGCGTATCAGCGTCATCCGCCTAATGACGACTGATGTGGCCCTTTATGAGGTTACCAACACCCCAACCCGCCAACAACGTTCTGCAACTAAATCAGTTACGCGGTCACGAGTTGATCTTTAGATATATTGAGAGTGGCAGGTGCCTCACTCTACACAGTAATATTCTAAATAAATCATTATAATGCTCCATAAACTTGACCGATTCCAACTTGAATGTTTCAAATATCCAACCGTCAGACACCAAATAATAAACAATTTGTTTACACAACGAAACTGGTAGGTAAGACTCATCTCGTTCCACATTGATTATGCAGATAGCTCCTTTATTATGATCTGAGATGTTTAAGAAGCGAGCTCACAAAAGCGCCGTCGAAATTGGTCCACTGGTTTCGAGATAATCGAATATAAACAATCAACAAACTCGCCCCCTTTGTTACATTAAAACGAATATTATACATTCCTCTCTCCGGTGGAAACATAAAAACTGTACACACGAGTGTTATATTCGCTAAGTACGCTCGTAACTTCTTATTGAATCAGCTTTGAATCCCGCAAAAAAACCGCGCCACTGAAAGGTAAAAACTCTACCGGGAAAATTGTGGCGACTATTTTATCTTTTGCGAAGCTCTCGAGGAGAGTACGATTATGCTCGACTGGCTTTTATTCGTATTATCCTTTGTTCAACTGGATAAAAGACCATAGCTGAAACGTTTTCCAAAAAGGCGCCTCAAATAAATTAGGACGCACTTTTAAGCTCCGCACCATGTTTACATCCCCGCCTCCTGCAGAATAGAGACATCCCGGAGTAAGCGCCGATACAGACGCGAGAAAAAAAAAAACAATTTGCACGTCGCGATCGACACGCGAGCGCGCATAAAAGAATAATAACGTGGATTGTACGAGGAACACAATTTAAATGGCGACAATTGGTGTAGCAAATTGAGGAGTGACGCAGTCGGACCGTGCGGCGAGGTGGCGCCGCGGGCGGCCGCACGCCAGCGCGTTACAATGAAAACGCTCGTTCCTACCTCCGGAAAAGCCATTATGAGAACGTCAGTTGGCGAGTGAGAAAGAAGTCAAAACTTCGCCGGCAAACATGGAACTATTTACTGCTTCCACATTCGGCGACGTGTGCTTGGAAGTTGGATGCAATTTGTTAACCCTTTATCGCGAGTGCAGACTCGACTGGTGTGGAGATAGTGCACGCAGGGGGAGTGCGTGGCAGGCGGCGCGGCGGCACCTCGCGCGGAGCCACCAGGTAACTTGGCGGCTCGCCAAAGATCTGTTTTCCTGTTGTTGGCGGACAAACTCACAGATCAGTTTTTATCGCGCGAAAGGCCTTTATAGCCGACCGATAGGGGGCGCCTCCGAGCAAAATGTTTTCGCGTCGCCGTCGAACACAAATATTATTGGATGGCTTTATGTATCGGAAGCATTACACGCTAAAAACTTTGGCACTCGACGTCGGATACGGCGACACTTAAAAACTGACGATAATGTAAAATGTGGCAGTACACTCGGCACTTGATTTTGCGATACATCTTTATTTCTTGTCGAATTGACAATTCAAAGAGTAGCGTTTCTAGGGACTCAATGGGAGTGGAAGCGTTCGTTCGCGGAATATTTGCTCGTCAACTTAACAGGATAATTTGTCAAAGGTTCTTTGACGACAGCATTTTTTTGTGTGCTTCGTGAAGAGGCGCCTTTTATATGTTTGACAGACGTCAAGTAAAGTAAACAGGGGGCCTAAAAAGGCCACTTTGGCAGAATCATAAACGTATTTTGCTTTTTTTCGTTGCAAGAGATTGGGATTGGATTTGGATTGGTATTTAAGCACAGACAAAAAAAAATAACTGAAGAAGCCTTCACCAATGGGATTTGATACGATTAACTTAACAGTTAACTGTCTATTATGATTTGATGAATTCCTTTTATGATTCTGCAAAAGTGGCCTTTATAGGCCCCCAGGTCGTGTGCGTCGCGCACGTCGACATGCGGCCTCTTCAAAAGAACATCTTTGTGCGAGCGTTCTCTTGTTTGTAAAGTTATTTTTTGTTATGTTGTTTTATTAGTATATTTTTGAGAATTGCATCTCAAACGAAGCTTGTAAAAATATATCTACAGACATACGTTGTAAAGTTAATGCCAGCTATCAAGTTCCCCTAATATTTATCTAAGTATAAGTTGGTTGGTTATTGTTAGCCCAGCCCAGCAGAGTGACCCATTTCCATATACCCATTAATGATTACACGTCAACGTGAAGAATAGAATAGTATCGTCGGTGACAACCTTAACTTGATGACGTCATTGACAAAGGGCGCGAAAAGTACAACCATTATACAGCAACTTTTTTTAGAGACCGTTTTTGGCAATGGGAGCAATACTTACAACCTAATAACGTTCATATAAACTGGATTATATTTTCTTTATGACTACTTTGCCACAGTTTTGTGGGTCTGTGGTCTAGTTTAGTAGGTACTTCTGAGAATTTTATTGAGGTACAAATTAGCTAAGCGGCTCTGTTAACTTAAATTATATGTTAGCTAGAAGTACCAAAAATAAAAAAATTAAATGTATTCCTAAGAACAATAAGAATAAGAAAGGTGCTAGTATGAAAATAAAAGCAACTAATTGAATGTATGTACAGACGCCAGCACATCACGCTATCCGAAACTGTCAAATTTTCCCAATAAACTTTAAACCATATGCTTTAGCGATAAAGTTGAAAATGTATTGAAGAAATTTGAAAGACCTACAAAATAGAATAAGTCCATAACTTAATTGATTTTTAAGCTATGCTAAAAGTAAGTTTTGATTAGCGAAAACAGTCCTTTATATAGGCCAAATACAAATCAGATATGCCAAGCAAATACTTCTATCGTCACATAAAATATTAATCATATAACTACACCCAAAACCCATAGCAGTATACGTGGTTGAGAATTCAATATTACACAGCGCGCTTGTTCGAATCTTTCATTTTAAAGTTGTCCGTATGAAGTTCACCGCCCGCTCTTGCGTTGGAGAATAGTGGGCAATAGTGGGGAACAGTGGGGAAGACTGGTGAAAGCTGGGTAAACAACGTTCGATCTATTATAACCACATTAACGGAAGTGCTGGCTGTAATTTTGTGTTATATGTTGAACGTAGGTGCAAGTTTGAGAGGTCGAGATTCTGTGAAGATGTGGTAATTTTGGATTGAAATAGTGTAATGGGGTAAGTTTTGAGTAACTAAGGACAGTGTTATTGTTTATTAGTTATTGAAACTCTTTCTGGGGAATGAATGCCTTTTTAGGGTTCAGTACCTCAAAAGGAAAAAACGGAACCCTTATAAGATCACTTTGTTGTCCGTCCGTCCGTCCATCCGTCCGGCCGTTCGTCCGTCTGTCTGTCAAGACCCTTTATCTCGGGAACGAGAGAAGGTATCGAGTTGAAATTAAAACCATATACTCAAGTCTATAGTCCCTTGAAGCTGTGAAAAAAACAAACAACACCTAAGTTAACGTAAAAAAAAGATACGTCCGATTATGCCGCAAAAAAACGTACCTATATTTCGACACTCCCAAGGGAAACAAAATTTATAGGGTACTTTCCGTTGACCTAGAATCATGAAAGTTGGTAAGAAGCAAGATCATGTAGCACAAGTAAAGGAAAAAATCCGAACACCGTAAATTTGTGGGTACATAAAAATAAAAATCCCGTGATAAAATATTTACATACTTACAAAATACGGAACCCTCGGTGCGCGAGTCCGACTCGCACTTGACCAGTTTTGTTTATTATTTTCACTATAGGTACTTCTTTCAGTAACAAATTCGTCTCTGTGCAAAAGATTTCCATCAGACGGTTTCCTCAGGCTCTTATGCAACTAAAGTTATTATGAAAGTCACGATCGCCAAAACCTTTATACCTTGTAGGTAACGTTTGTTCTCACTTGTTCCTTCGGAAGCGAAAATTCCGCCACGTCTAAAATATTACGCGAATATTGGAAGTAGGCGGTGCCTACCTAGAAAGGGGTTCGTGTATTTTTACGTGTGTCCCAAGGGTCTGATGTTTCGACGAGAAATACCTCCCGGTATGCACACATTTGCCCTACTACCAGGTTTTTTTCCAATTCGTGGCTTAACGCCTGTGCCGATTCAGCGAAGGTTCACGTCGCTACAAAACATCGGTTCAATGAAGTCGGTACAATTTTTCATTCGATTTAGTGGATCGTATCCGCTGACCCCGCTGCCCCGACCGCTCCGCGTGCCCCAACTGCCCCGAGTGCCCTCAACTGATAACAACTCCAGTGAAACACACCCTAACTTCTGTGACGCTCTTATCGCTACAATTTGTTCTCGCCTTTGAAATATCGTCGAAATTTTTGGCTTTGAAATGAAAACATCACACTTACTGTAATAGGAAAAAATTTGCCGTCGATTAGGCCCTGAAAAATGTTTTATGCAATCAAATTGAATATTGATTTTGCTGTAGGCTGTCTGAGGACCAATGTTATTAGATTTTGCAAGTAATTTTTTATTCGAAGAAATTTTATATTTTTATAAATAAGTGAATAGTCGTTTAATATCTTTCCATTTAAATTTTCGTCGCATGCAGTAAACGAAATGTTCAATTAGAGATTAACTTGAAACATTTGGGTTTTTATTTCAGAATTTAGTTTCGAGAGTAACAAGTAAAGATGACGTTAGATTGAGTTTGAAATACTAATATTAGTACGCGTACCTACCTATCACTAGAGTACGTACTCGTAAGTAAGGCAAAGCAAGAGAATAATGTATGCAGCAAGTCGTTAGTGTTAATTAGTAACGACTACGTTTTACGTGTCAAATTAATAGAGGTTGGTACTGGATATCACACTAATATTTTAAAGCCGAAAGTTTGTGAGTGTGTGTGTGTTTATATCTGCAACCCCCACACAAGATCACAGAAATAGAACCACCGTATCGTGTGAAACGGAGCGTGAATGTTTAAACGATTGAATGAGTTTTATTGGCTGTCTTAGGATCTACAAGCCGTTTAAGATTTGCCCATATTTCCGTCAGCGGGTAAAAATAATAATACCATGCTGCAATAAACATCAGTCAATTTCCCGATGGTATTGATGAGGCCTTTGCCCTGCAGTGGGACATAACAGGCTCATCTTCTCATAATAATAATAGTGATAGATCGATTAGCGCGCCGCACAATGATTGTCGATGTTACCATTCCACATGCCGGAAACCTCGTGAAAGCTGAGAAAGAGAAACAAATTAAATATCTCGACTTTGCACACGAGGTTGTTGACATGTGGAATGTGAGCTCGGCTATCATTGTGCCGATTGTCGTATCAGCCAATGGACCGATGGCCGAAAGCCTCGATAAACATCTATCGAGGCTCTCTTTAGGCGGTTGAATCAAGGGCCTGATTCAGAAGGCAAGTACTTCTCGATACGGCTCGCATTGTGAGGAGGTTTCAGTCTCTGGAGCCCTAACCACCGGTAGCTTGGACCCTGCTCCCGACACCGGCGGATCACTATTTTTTAATATTTTTAAATGTTTTTCATACTTATTTTTTATATTGAAATATTTTAAAATGTAATGAAATAAATAAAGTAAATAAATGAACGAAAGAATAATAATAATTGAATGATGGCATAGTAGTAATTAAGATTGATATTTTGTACTTTACTTTTTCTTTTCTTGAGTCTAAAAATATTTTACGATGGAGTTTTGACAACACAGAATATCACTAAGTAATCATGAGCATATCAATCTGCCTAGCCTTTTCCCAAATATTTTGGGGTCGGTTTCTAGTCTTACCGACATCCTAATTGCGTAACACACTATTAATCTGAATCTGAATAATTTTGAAGGATATTGCTAATTCATTGCTTCATATTTTCGAAAAGTTTGTCTGCTCGACAACGTAAATAACGCAATGAATGTTGTTGAACTGTCAAACTGTGAGCCATTGCTACTGATAGTGTGTTACGCAAGTACCCCGTGGATGCGGCTAAATACCTTTAAATCATGAGCATATAAGTACACTAACTCGCGTATCCTGACTTATGCATAATGATTAACAAGTTATTAATAATGCAGTAACGAGGCTCAAAATGTTCGATAGGTTAACACACATTAACAAAGGTCTCAGTATTTTATTCCCAAAACACATGGCAGCTAAACTACACTTATTAATATAGGGCATAGCACAGTTTCGTTTAATATTTAACATCGCGCCGGCGTATCACTTAAAATAATAAGGATTTCTCGTTGGAGATTACGCAGCAACCCTCCAGAGGATAATTAATGTTATACCGTGAATATTAGCTTTTCAATTAGCCGTCTTTTAGTACCTCAAAATGGGTCTCGTGTTTCAGGGAGCGCGGAGTGGGTTATTTCTTTCGCCCGTTACACCTGTAAGACGTAAGGCGATAGTTAATTAAAATCTGCTCTCTCGGGATTTGTGCGCGCTCGCCTGCAGCCTACGGGTTAACCCGACTTTGTGCTTGTTTGTTGTCTTGGACGTAGTGTTGCGCTTTTAGCGTATTTACGTTCTAAATGTATTCTTGGGAAAAAGGTTAGAGATTTTAACAGCTAGAGATTTTGAAGGCTAGTCTTGTTTAGATGTTTTTTTTGAGCCTAATATTGAACATGCTCATTTTAATTATCTGATTTCAGATAGAGGAAAAATATTTTAATAAAAATTTAAGAAGGCTAAAACCTCAGACAGTGAAGCTTGCGACAATGTCGTCAGTAAAAAGTGTTACCAAGAATCTATTAATAATTCCTTATACCGAAACTTTTTAACACGTCCCAATAAGAACTAGTGCTGCCAACAAAACAGCTTTCGGAACCGTTTTTAAAGTGAATACGAATCTGCTTCTTTCGGTACAAAAGACTGTCGCGCTGCCAAAGTTTATTAGGGACTTTAGCGTGGCGTCCTTTGTTTTACAATCAAGTTACATTAGAACAACGGGCCCATTGCAAACTCTTCAACAATGGCTTGTTGAAGTCGTTTTAAAACATTCTCCGGGTGAATTTGCGTGTTAAAACGGTGAAACGGTGTTACAGTATTACGGTATTTACGCACGATTGGCCGCCGATAAACCGATGAAGACGGCATAACGTGGCCTTTACACGCGTGTGGGTAATACCGTAACTTATCGAAAATTGTACGGTTAAGGTTTTGAGCTTGTCTCTAGAGGAGGCCTTTGTTTTGCGCAGTTTGCGTAATTTGACCGCGGGATCACGGACTATTTGGAAGTATTTGGAAGATTGTTCTGTTTTTTTAGCGTTCATGTAGGTATACAGGTAACAAACAAATAAAAATGTTTAATTTGTATTTAAACCATCTGTAAAATTTAGTAAAAGAAGTTGCAGTAAACATAATAAATCTTCATATAAAGTATCAAATCAAATTATTCTCTTTCACCTATAGGATAATGTGAAATAAATTAATATGATTTGGGCACTTATGAAACGTCAGAAGCTAAGTGCACGGTTCCAATTGGTCGTTTCCTATGGAGAAGAGCCGGCAAGAAACTCCACGGTTACTTTTTGAAAAGTAATTGGGTGTTACAATATTTTCAAATTTCAGTAGATAAGGGAGGACAGCGTAGGCCTGTCAACAAGTATCAGGTACATAACAAAATAAAAAAATGGTCTACAGATCTAAAGTCTACAAGGCCGATGGCTAAGGTCAATTTATGTAGGTATGTAATTTAAATATTAATTAATCTATCAAATGAATGACGAGCACAAAAACAGTTATACCTACGCAGTATGGCCACAACATCCGCGGATCTTGATATTTCTTATTAACACCAATTATATTACTTTAAAATATAAATCACGCTACGCCACCATCTTTCAAAAGTTGATTACTAACAGTGTACCTAAACTACATCATTCAAATTGTACAAAATTAGTTCGTATTATTTGATATTTAAAATTTCATTTGCTTTGAGATATTTCAAAAATATTATTAGATAGTTTACTGATTGTATCGAAAGTTATGTAACAAAATTGTGTTACCTACGCTTCGCAACTAAAAGTTACTAATTGTGTTAACTTTGATGTATTGAGTTAGCATCCAATTACCTACATTAGTTTTGAATGATTAGAAATTGGCCTAGTTGCTAGACTTTAGATGTTGCCATCACCCGTAAATTGCAAGGACAATGAGTTTTGATTTAGTTCTCTTTTTATTTCTACACCGACTCATTTTGATGTAAGTTTAAGATGAATTATTTAAATCGTTTTTTATTTTAGTACCAATAGTGTACCTACTGAAAGAAAAAAGCTCTCAATTTCAATTCATAAGCCATTGTATTTCTAAAATACCACTTGCGTAAGCGAATACAAAACAAAACAATCCTTTATTTATTATAACGTCCAACGCACACGCAACGTTTTATACAAAACGAGCCCACTTCAACCAATTTTAATTTCATTAATCCGCGATACAAATCGCGCGTATTCGCGTTTTTACCGCGCGAATCGCGATGTAGATAGAACTGTCAGTGCAACGCGATAGCGATGGCGCGCACGCGATCGCCCGCTGTGTGGCGCCACTATCGAGCTAATGTCTTGATCGCTCGGCGGTAATCCAACTTTATTTGATGTCAATCTTGAAGAAAAAAAGGTTTAGTTAGTTGCAGGCTTTGTTAAACTTGAGAGTCGTTGCAATTTCTTCAGTTAATTTCTTTACTTAGGTTGTGTAATTAAGCACCGTTTTAGTTTTGTGTTTCCAGTAAATTCGTATGTTTTTTTTTTTTTTTCGGATGGGAAATCATCAAATGACCCCTCCCGCTCTGGGTGGAGCGGAAGGGAGTGTCAGACTCTTACTGACTAAAACCCACCCGTGTTCCTTCCTTAGCCCTTTATGTTCCGGGCCAGCGGTAACCCTTTCGGACAATCCCGCTGACCCGGCAGGAAATTCGTATGTTTGGGTCGACTTTACGTCTAATCACTTGAATATTACCCAGTAATTAGTTAAGTATCTTATTAACCGTTATTTGGCACATTGGTATTGATACCAATGTCCCAAATAATCAATAACCTTCAACATTACAACATACCTACTTGCATGTTTCAATTAATAAAATAATAGAGTTGGGTTTCATAGACACGTGAATTTTCGAAAACTAGAATATACGTAGTAATGTTTAAAATATTATATTCACATTTATATTTCATGAACTAGTTCAATTGACGAGAAAGCTTTTAGAAGCCTCTCATATTGGAGTTCATATCATATCGCAACGTATGAGCATCTCTTAATAATTAACTAACTGTTTTGACTTGATATGCTAAGTAATAAACACTAAAATAAATTAGCGTAACTACTTATATTACTTACTTACATAATTAAATTCTGGTTTTTGTTAAGTGTAACTTTAGGTGCTTCAAATATTTAATAATATTTTAAGCGTCTTTGTTGGCGTTGGCGAAGTTGTTTATCTTTTTCGTAATAAAATATATTGTAAGTAATGAATAAAAATATTTTTAAATATGACTTTTTTTTAGACGATTTTAAATAATATTGTTAAATAGGACCCTTAAAATCAGAACAGTTTTCGTTCCATTTTACACCTCGAGGGCTGGACATTTAAACCAAAGAAGCGTCAAAAATGCGTGCGTAAGAAATCGTAAAAGACATAAAAGCGCTTAATACGAAATAAACAAACAAGAAACGCCCCGAAAATCGATCCAATAACCTTAATCGCGTCGAGCCGCAATATTAAACGAGGCATAAAAAGATAAAGGCCGCACCACACGTATACTTTAAGTGTCTTCGCGTTGAGCGGCCTGTGCTGCCTTTAGTAGCAGTTTATAACTACTTTGCAAGCACACTGGCGTACACCAGCCCCTTATGGAGGCAGTGAAAAGATATAGCGCCGACTTACGGCGCGCCTACTGAATACGAATCTCGTGTGAATGGTGCGTACCGATGGACAGAGTTATAGCGAATCGTTTGCTTTTTAATATTGAGTGTTTTTATGATAATACGAGTGGGGTTTTATCGATATCGGATGTGGCTTTGTGTGCAAACGTTGAACACCTCTACGTGTGCCTTCTGACTAGTCTGTTGAATGACTTTTCTCTTTATATCTTCTATAATTCGATGGTCGTGTGAGTTTTTTTTTGGTTTCACGACATTTTGTAAGCGCTGTTTAGGTGGCCGACTGAATAAATGCCTTGTTTTTTAGAATACAAGATCAGCCCCAGAAGTTTGTAAAACTTTTTCATACATACTATTTTAACCTAAAAAAATATTCACACGATATAACGTAAATTAAAACAGTTTACTAAATAAAAAAACCAGATTGATCGTAATCAATTAGAAACACCAATACTAAATCTAATAGACTATTATTTTGACCCCCAAACTACCAGATTAGCATAACATCGACAACAAAAAAAAAACAACACAGCTATACAGGAAAATCGATATAAACCGTGGCTCAATCCGGCGACAGGGCCGGTATCTATTCCGGACAATTAACCGGACGGCTTGCCCGCGCCTTATCTTCAGCGGCAGCCCTTCTTAGCGTGAACTTAGCCACGAAATAGGTCAGTGCAGACCCTTATTAACACCTATTGTACGAAGTGGGCTGTTATTGATTATTGATGGAGGAAAAACTTTGAGAATTGGGATATTGTCGATGAGAATTAAGTTTTGTTTTGATGGTGAATTGTAATGGTGTTGTGGCTTTGTTTTAATTAGTTTTGGGGTTATGTAATGGTACTGGTGATCAAGCATTTTTACTTTCTTTCTGAAAGAATCAGTCTACCATTCAAAAGTACGCAATGCTAGCATGAAATACAGATTACATTTTAAAAAGTGAACCTGAAATACCTACTCGGAAGCAACAGCAGAAAGTTTAGGGACACTTATTATTCAAAAGCCTAATCGAAAAACACGTCGCAGCGCAAACTGGGAATTATATCGGGAAAAAACTTTACCGGGAAATACGTGAGTAAAAAAAGATTCGGAGCCCCAATGCCCGAAAATTTCAGCTG
Organism: Oligia fasciuncula; assembly: GCA_963082905.1. Lineage (NCBI taxonomy): Eukaryota > Metazoa > Arthropoda > Insecta > Lepidoptera > Noctuidae > Oligia > Oligia fasciuncula. The sequence continues at coordinate 3,333,032 of OY720395.1, read as the reverse complement.
CTAATTTTCGGGCACTAGTAGCAAGACCCAACTAAGAGAACTAGGTTACTTTCCGTTACAAACTGCACCGTATTTAGCTAATACAACTACCGGAGTTTGTACGACAAACTTTGGGAACCGAGCTAAAATATATAGCCAGCCAGACAGTTGCAGTTGCAAAAACGTAGGAGACAAGCTATTTAGTCAAATAGGTTTCTTTGCTGTTAGAGTAATTAATTAGACATAACGCTGGGAAATAGATTGAAAGTTTAATAGTGGAGCATCATTTAGATAGTGTAACGAGGACGGAGTGATAGCGCGTATAACTCGCTCGTAATAGTGCGCGATAAATAGTGCGCTGCTGGGTAAGTGTGCGACGGTGAGCGGGTTAGATTAGTAGTTTTTTTACAAATTATCTTCCGTACCCAAAGGGTAGGGTTCGCTGTCTGTCCGTCCGTCCGTCCGTCTGTCTGTCACCAGGCTGTATCTCAAGAACCGCGGTAGCTAGACAGTTGAAATTTTCACTAATTATGTATTTCTGTTGCCGCTATAACAACAAATACTAAAAACAAAATAAAATAAATATTTAAGGGGGGCTCCCATACAACAAACGAGATGTTTTTGCCCGTTTTTGCTCGATAGGATCAATAATGGCAACAGGTAGGCACTTGAAATATTCACAAAATACTCAGTTGTATTTTTACTTTAATAATAAAATTAAAATAAATATTTAAGGGGGGCTCCCATACAACAAACGTGTATTTTTCGGCGTTTTTGCCTTGTGGTACGGAACCCTTCGTGTGCGAGTCCGACTCGCACTTGGCCAGTCTTTTTGCTCTTGCTTTTTTAAACTATGGAATGATGGGGAAGGCAGGTGAAACGGCGCTGTCGGAGCTAGTTCCAAAAACAAGCTAATATTACAAAGTGTGAGGTGGTTTTATTTAATTTTTACGAAAACGATTCGTTGTTATGTTCTTAAATGCTCCGAAATTGGAGCCTACATTACCCTAAGACCCTTGAAATTAGAAGATTGTGGCTGAAAGCTATTCGTAGTGATTTTTTTTTAATTAAACAGAGTTCGAGGTTTTTGAAGAAAGTGATTACGAGGAAATAAGCAACAATAATTAAGGTTTTAAATTCAGACACTTTAATTTGATATAAGTACGAATAATAGCGAAATAAAATGAAACTCATGAATGAACACGAATTGAAATGAATGAACGAAATGTCAACCTTTTACCTTTGGTATAGGCCGTACGGTGGCTAGCTATGGTCATGCCATCTACAAATAGCTTTAAACGGCCTTCACCACAATTTTTTGTCATTTATTAGATTTGCCAAGTCATTATTACAAAAAGCTTACTAGTAATTTAGGAAATTGTGTGAAACCACAAAGTATCTGCTTAAAAACAAAAATCTAAAGGCTTTTTTTCTCTCAAGTGGACATCCCATACAGTCTACTTATCTATTTCTATTAACTATGTGGGTAATTTCTTTGTTGAAAGTACAAACAACAACAGCGAACGCAACGAACAACGAACAACAACAAGCAACGAACTGGGAATTGTATTAAATAAATTTAAAGAAATAAAAATGCTTGCCTGTAAAGTCGGTTTTACGGGCGAAGATTTTACGTGACAACGTCTTTTTCTCGGTAGAATATTTATTGATATGAATATAATTAAATTGCACAATAGGAACAAGGAATTAAATGAAAATAAGAACGTAACGTTACCGAGCGTTACACTTTTTCATAAGTGACTCCCAGCCGCAACCTAATTTAAAATAAGAACGTAACGTTACCGAGCGTTACACTTTTTCATAAGTGACTCCCAGCCGCAACCTAATTTAAGACGTTGTCACGTCAAAAAAAAAAGGTTTTTATTTTAAAATTACGTCTGTTTATCCACTTAGACCACAACCTAATTCATGTTGAACGCACGCAATGCCACAATTTTTTAGCTTCTCACCATTTACAACCAGCTCCCTTAAACGTTGATAACAAAATTAAAACAATGCAAAAAACCCTAAAGGGCTCTCACCCAAATTACTATCAACACGAACTTTAAATATATATTTGAAAGTTGAGACACCCGATTTAAGTAACCTTATTTTTTGGAAGAGTTATAGTTCAAATTAATTGCAAGCCATTTATTATGGTTGCTTCGTTTCTGATTTGAATATTGATTGAGTTATTTATAATGTAAGATTTATAAAGCTGATAAAAGTGTGCTTGATGGGCCCCAATTCTGTACGGTAATGATTACTCTCCGCGTAATCTTACCACCTACAAACCACGTATAGTTGTCAAGCGTGGTAATATTTTGACAGGTCAAACCCCGCCATCTTCTCTTTTTTTCGCGCGATTTCGTTCATAGTGTCATATTGAATATGTTATCTGGTCTAGTTTTATAAGTTATTCAATACTGATTAAATATTTATGTAACTTTAAAAAGCTTTGTTGCAATATTGACATTGTTTTAAAACAGTACTAATGTGTTTTGCATATTACAGTAAATTCTTGTGAAACTCTCCAACTAAGCTTTATAATCTTAAATTATGAGTAGTACTTATGTGCTTAGCTTATGAGTGGTTCTAGTTATTTTTTAAATTAATATTTCAAAGACTCTTTTTATCTATTATAAAATCTAAAAAACACATGCACTGGCCACTATAAGATTTAAATTGAAATGTCACTGAAACGTCTTCTGTTTCCTTGTTTCGTGTGTGTTGTTTCATCTTTTATTTTATTGTTTTGGTAGTGACCAATCGTCTCTTGTTTTCGTACTTTCGAAGTCTTAAAAATTATACATTCTGATAAATAACAAAAGCTACGTGTAATTTATTTGTAATTAATTCTTGAACTCTACATTTATTTCTGAAGTTTTCATTTAAATTGAACCCATTGCTAAGTATGGTATTTTAAATACTTTCATAAATCTAGACATACCCAAATTAAACTAATTCCTACACCTGCATCTTTCACTACCCACAAATAAACGAGAGCGTCCATCTTGAATTCGGCATAACACCGCGCCTCGCTCAGCGAGTTATTAATTGCTTCAATAATATGCTAATACAGGCCCAGTCGTTACGTGGTAACGTGCCTGTTATTGTCCGACATTTTTCTTAATTTTTATACGTAACGTTTGCTGGGAATGTTTTGGTTTATATTATTACGCTCAGGGGACGTGTCGGTGATGTAATTTAAAGACTGTTTAGTAGAATATTAACAGAATTGAGGTTGTTTAAAAAAAAAAGGGTTATCCTTGTTTCTGTCACATATGCATAATAAGTTGATGTGATGACTTCATACAATTAAGGCATTCGAATGAAATGTCGAAAATCAATACTTTTCTAAGTCAAAAGACACGTTCGAAAAGTCAAAAGACACGTTCGAAAAGTCAAAAGACACGTTCGAAAAGTCAAAAGACACGTTCGAAAAGTGTTGATCCTCAGCATTTGATTTAAACTTTTAATTATGCTTTGAAACAAGTACATTTTATGATTGTGTTACAGGCATTACTGGTAAATTTAATTGATTATATTAGTTACAACGAGAACAAGTAAGCAGGAGAACCAAGGTAACCGACATAGCCTAAAGAATTGTCAAACTTAAGTGGCAGTGGGCAGGGCACATTGCTCGCAGAACAGATGGCCGATGGGGCCCAAAGGTTCTGGAGTGGCGACCGCGTACCGGAAGACGTAGGGTTGGAAGGCCGTGGTCCGACGACCTTGTGAAGGCCACAGGAACCCGTTGGATGCGAGAAACACAGAACCGGTCGAAGTGGAGGTGCTTGAGGGAGGCCTATGTCCAGCAGTGGACGTCTGTCGGCTGAAATGATGATGATGAGTTACAATGTAACAGATCTTGCCTATTAAAGGTTTAACCATATTAGTTTTTACCTATTAAAATCCTAGTGCTTTTAATGGGTAAAAACTAATATGGTTATGGCTATGGTTTCTATGTTATTCCTAGAACAAACTAAACTTCCTCGCTCGCTCGGTATAAATGTATGCTAAATTACAAACACGTCATGTTATGTTAAGTGTGGATGTATGAATGTGCACTAATGTCCAAAGTCATTACATATTTACATTTCTATTCATTTCTTAGAACGTTTAAAGTTATGAACAACCAAAACCGGGGATTTTCCATTCAACTTATTGAAACTTTAACTGTTGACATATTCAACTTTTTTAAAGACATGCGTTTAAGTTCTATGGTTAGGTGATTTTCTATCCCCAAATAGTCCGGCCCCTAATTGCGTAACACACTAGCAATCTCAATCTGGATCATTTTTATGTATATTGCTAATCCATTACTTCGTATTGTTCGAAAAATTTGTTCTCAAGTTGTGCTCAACAACGTAAATAACGCAATGAATATTGTTTAACTGTCAAGATGAAAGCCATTGCTACTGATACCCACAGTGTTACGCAATTACCCCTGAGACCAAGTACTTTGTTAAAGGTACACCAACGGTAACTTGGTGCAGTTTCAGATCATTAAAGAAGAAGAAAAGTGAACGGTGCTGAGTTACAGTGGCTACGGACTTGTAGGTAAGTACTGAGTGCGTGTATGTTGCTACTTACGGGAACAATTTATAGAAAAACCTAGAATGGTTCTTTATTTTCTATGAAACTATTACTACGTAGTACGGTAACCGTTACTATAATCAATCTTGGTTTAAGTAGTCATAAAAAGTGGACAGTGTTGGAATGAATTGATATAATGGTTGGTCATGGAAAATGATTCTGGTAGCTTAGAATTGGCGGGAGGCCACAACAAAGGTCTAATGCAGAAGAAGATAACAAAGTACGAATAACAGTAGCAGGAAAATTATGTTATTGATGTAAAAGTTATTATGAATAATAATTCTCTCACACAGAACCTAATAAAAAAAGTACAATATGCTCACAACCACCATCAACCACTTTTATAGTACAGCTAAGAGTAATCTATAGAAGCCGTGTAAAGCTGTGTACACACAGCGCTGCAGCCGTGATCGCGATGAGTGGTGGCTGGCGACCGTAAAAATAATGGGCGGCTTGCGATCGAGCGTGTGTACTGGCCCTGTTTAAATCTGTAGCTGAGAATATGTGCCATTGCTAGTAGTACATTGCCGTTTTAGTGTAGAGTTGACTGAAAATAGTGCCAGTATAGCTAGCAATGGATTTAGCATGCATATAAATAATACTTTATTTTTGTTTTGCAGCTTATGTTGTGTGTGTGTGTGTGTGCTAAATTTATTTTCTTTATTTCTTGAATGATTGAGTTGTGTTTATATAACGGCAAGCGAAGCTTGGAGCCCACGAGCTGGATGGACCGAAGACTTTAAGCATTGGATGCAGACGACAACCGGGTATTTTAGAGGCCTGTGTTTTGAAGTAAACGATGAAGTTGGTTGAGTGATTGATAACGGACTAATAAATATGATACACTACTCAGTAAGATAACAGTGCAAGACGTCCAAGTACACAAAAATAATAACTCAGCAAGTCATAGGTAGGTTCTTTTCCTACATAAATTCTATTTTTTTTTTTTTTTTAATAAACGTTGCCCCACACTAGGAATTACTCCTGTATCGTGGGTGCGTTTACAAACACTTAAATTCACATACACAAACAGCCAGACCCGGAATACAAATATTTGACGGACCTGTAGGCAATACAAATATTTGTTCCGTGCGGGAATCGAACCCGCGACACGCAGCGCAGCAGTCGATCGCTCAGCCACTGCGCCAACCGTGTTGTCCCCTATACTATATATATAGCCCCTTACTAATACCCCCTTACTAATAAACGTTGTATAGCGTCTGTATAGTTACACAACGCTTTGTCTTCTTCTTTCGAAAGTCAAATTACTGACGACTGAAAGAGAGAAATCGGTGTGTAACTATTCATCTGATATAACACGTTTATTATTAAGGGGGATAGTTTTTTCTTCTATATGTTTTACTCGTAAGTACATCACGCTTCCTCGATGTCCCCACGTCAATAACTTGACGTAATGTCATTACGTTGATGGAATAATTTATTACTTCCCATTATGAGGCTGAAAAAAGATCGCCTTCCATACTGTTATGATGATAATATCAAACTTATCTGTCGTAGTCTTTGTTGTTGAAGTTAGTTATGAAAGTCAGCCATTTTTTTGCCTAAGAATTTTAGGAAAAAATACAGGTGAAGAGAAAAAACCTGATATTTTTTTATCCCACAAAAGTAATAATAGTTATCAGCATAAAAATATCACGTTTTTTTAAGATGTGGCTTGTGTATGATATCTCTCTCTAATATGCCTAGTCTTACTGTAGGTTCTCTTCGATAGTGCAACGAGTGGAAGTCGACCTTGCTACCTCGCATTCGCCCCTAACGATTGTCATATTGTACCTATTTAGTTTTAGCCTGTGACCGTAGTCTGTTGGCGGTCATGTTATCAGAGGAGAAATTCTCGTAATTTTAAGAAAAGAACGTTCACAGTTTGATTTCAGTCTCAATCTGTCAAAAATACCTCTAATTTCCCTACATTTTGACAAGTTTTTGACATTTGTTTGTCGCCGAGATGAGACTGCGACTAGATTTTGAACGGTTTAAATTAAGAGAATTGGCCTTTTCATATGCCACCAGTCACCAATATTCGCGATCTCCGTAACTCTTTTATGAACCCACCTATGAGAATGAGACCTGCCGGTGTATTCTGCAAAAACCTCAACGTAAAAATTAGGTGAAGTGACCTTGAAGTGAGCGAGCTCTCATTCCACTTGGTGCTAGAGATTGAAACTATTGATAGCTCACTTCACCTAAGTTTTCACGTTGAGATTTTTACAGAATAAATCGGCTGTTGCTAGATAAGTCTATAATCAGTCATTCAGGTTTTTAGTCTTTCACAACTAACTATTTAAGCCTAAGTTAACCACAAACTGTTAATGTCATTTTAAATAGTAGCTATGTCCACAATACTGTTCAAAAGTCTATTAACATCGAACTGTGGAAACGAACGATACGTTTAAAATGATTAGACTGCATTTTAAATTACACGGAAGTATTTCTTCCACTTTTTCCTGTGGTCAGCACGTAACTTTGTAATGGATATTGTGCATGGTGCTATTATCGTTCACGTAGATTGGTTTTCGGATTAGAAATTGAAATTATAATATAAGCTAATTTAGTAACATGTTCTTTAGTTTCTGCATGGTCTCGGTTTTATTTTTATGTTTTTTTTTTGCAGGGATGTAGTTTTGACTGATACGGTGGGGTGAGAGCCAAATAAGACTAGTCATTACTAATAGGACTCAACCCAAAATATTTGAGTAAAATCTCAGCTGATAGCCAATATATATATTCTTACGACACATATGATTAATTTAGAAAATTCTTTGTTTCGTTTAAAATTAAATCGAAAATCCTTCAGAACCATATTTATTTTATTTTGTTTGATTGAAACGAAATCTTTCATTGGTTTCATTTGAGTAATCGTACAACGAAACCGTTGAAGTACACCTGATATTAAATTCATATATTATTAAAAGAGTTGTTGATACAAAGAACATATAAGACGCAATATGTTTACCTAATAAATGACTTATATACATATACATACATAGAAAGAAAAAACATTTTCGAGTGACGCAATAAAGGCATAGAAGCCCCTCTGTTTAAATAAGCCGACATCAAAGGTGGCTCAAAATATTGCCTTTTATTGAACTCAATGAAACAATTTTATGTATTCACTGTTTTTTCGTTTATATGTATATACTTCTAAAACAGGTTTTCAAAAATAGGTTTTATCAATAAAATCTACAGAAAGTACCTTTCATCTTGCGTAAATAGTACGTCTAACCGCCTAAATGTTTGTTTAAGCAAGTTTAAAAGCTTGTTTATCTCCTGACCTATTAATCAATTTCAATTATGAAGAAAAACAAACTCCGGCATCGTAGCATAACTTACCTAATAATGAGATTCGAAAAGTTCGAAACTAAAGTACAAATAATAAACAACGCCTAATAATATTCCAAACATGATTATGCTATTAAATCGAGTGCTATAAGCAAATCGATTCGAGTAATCGAGTCAGTCGAGTAAACACAATCGATTCGACTCATCGCATTCGGATCACAAAGTGGATTCCAGTTTTTAAACGTCGCCATTTTCGGGATGGGGCAGGTGATCGCCGGCGTAAAGTGATAGGTGCTCCATCTAATCTGCCGAGCGGCAGCTCAATCTTGTCTTCAATCGAATCTCCTTGATTGCGTCAAGAGCCGATATATAGGGAAATTTCATCCGTGCGCCTAATAACATTGACACGACACCGATATCTGAGCGAAGGAAAAAGCCTTTCTTTTAAAACAATGAAAGCAAACATGAGACTTCACTTTATTACTCCGTTTGCAGCAGACTTTAATTAATTAGTGTAAGTGCCGGTGAGTCTCGGGAGATTGGTCATTAATTAAATGGGTCTTTGGGTATCGATCTACTGGCAAACAATACACTTTATTACTTTTATTACCCATTTCATTCGCTGTCTACCGGGCCATGCTGAACTGTGGTTGCTTTTACTATTAATGAGTGGTCGACGTGGCCGACGCAGACGTCGACGCGGCCAAGGAGTTCCTAATGGACAATGTAGAGTTTTCTTTACTTTCTCCGTACATTGTACAAAGTTATGTATTCGATAGCAATTTAGTTGGAAGGTTGTTCGAACGTCAGCGCGGGTAACACAATCAAGGTTGTAGAGTATGGATTTAAGTGAATTATAACAACGTAGGCATGTTATGTTTTGCTTGTCGTAGTAATTACTTACAAAACAACGTGTAGGTACTGATAATAATAATATACATATTGATAAGTTTAGAGGGGCCCGTGACTAAATAATAACAGCCGCACAGGTCGATCGATCAGGTTAAGCTACGCTTGCCGCGGTTGGTCTGTGGATGGGTGACCATCTTTACACACCGAGACCCTTGCGTGACTCGGAAAGCACGTAAAGCCGTTGGTCCCGGCTCTCATTCGTGAATCTTTGGCAGTCGTTACGGGTAGTTAGAAGCCCGAAAGTCTGATAACCAGTTTTACCAAGGGGCATCGTATTACCCAGTAACTGGGTTGTGGAGGTCAGATAGGTAGTCACTCCATGTTAAATACTGGTATACAGCTGCATCCGGTTAGACTGGAAGCCGACCTCAACATAGTTGGGAAAAGGCTAGGCAGATGATGATGAGTTATTGATAAGTTTAGTTTCATGAATAATAGGTATATCTTTGTAGCATAGCATAATTAGCCTATAATGTTCCCACTGCTGGGACACAGCCGTCCCCTGTGTGGGAGGGCGTGGGCTATAATTCACCAAGCGGGCCAAGTACGGGTTGGTGGATGTCACATATCTTAGAATTTTTGGATCTAAGGCATGCCGACTTCCTCACGTTGTTTTCCTTCACCGTTTTGGGAGCAGTGTTGATGAATTAATTTACACAAAGTAAAGTGCCTGACTGGATTCGAACCTACGATCTACAACTTGTAAGTCGCGGCCGTATCCACTGGGCCACCACTGTTCTCTTTGTAGTACTTACCTATATTTTGTAGGTATTCAATTTAATTTCAAATTAGATTCACTTAATATTTCCTAGTTCTAGAGTGGAACTCTTTACCTGCGTCTGTGTTTCCGAGCTCATACAACCCGAATCTCTTCAAAGTAAGAGTGAACAGGCTTCTTCTGGGTGAGCTCACTCCATCGTCGACTTTGTCTCTGTCAACTCTGACCTAGACTAGAGTCAAGAGCAAACCCATTTCAAATAAAAAAAAAAAAAAAAAAAAAAAAGTTCAATATTGAGAAAACGAAATAAGTGAAACCTACATACATAACTTGACCAGATACATTACACACTAATATTATAAAGGCGAAAGTGTGTGTGTGTGTGTGTTTGTATGTTTGTTACTTATTCACGCTCAAACGGCTGGACCAATTTTGATAAAATTTTGTATGGAGGTAGCTGACACCCTGGATTAACACATAGAAAACTTTTTTCCGATATTCCCACGGGATCGACATTTACGCGCGTGAAACCGCGAGGCGCAGCTAGTTATTCATAATCACCGATAATATTACCTTAACGATTGGATTATCGTAAAAACCAATAAATGCGGAGGATATCCGATGAATTAATTTTATAACATTTAAATTTGATGGCGTTCACTTTTAAATATTCATTTGGCCATTAAGAGTGTCCATTAGGGTAAATCGTGGTCACGGGCCGTTATTAAAAATCACCGGGGACTGCTAATAATGTGTCGGTTGATCGTGACACTTTTCGTTACGAAGGATATTGTTCTTGTGTTACGCCCATTATAGGATCCTCCTTTTTCAACGGAGGAGATTCACACCTGGTTCCTCTTCTTTCACAAGAGGATGAGTAGAGGTTGAGATATATATATATATATATATATATGTTTTTTTATTTATCTATATCTAATCGTATGCTGCACTGGCTGACGTCATCAACTCAACGCCGGCTGTCACTGAAAACCAGCGTTGGGGCTCTGTCTCGTATAGGGTCTCAGCATTATGCCGAGCGATGGCCGTTTTGCGTAGATGTGACGCAGACTTTCTCCGAAATTGTTTTTTTTTGTTTGTGTTTTTATTTTTATGCGTCTGGTTGTCAGTCCCATGTAACAGGGGGCGAGCCTATTGCCATCAACCGGGCACGAATCAAAACTCCGGGCTGCTGCTGAGAAATCTTTGACGGAAAAACCCCTTTATTAAATTAAAAAATCAAATATGCTCAGTAGTTTAAGGGAACACTATGAGTGCGAGAATTTGCACAGCTTATTCGCTGCCAAGAAAACTTTCCCTCAATTATATTCTCATATGCACTTATTACAACTAGCTTTCCAAGTTCCCAACTACCGCCTTCCTACTGAACTTCTGTTTCAAATAATTCTACAGCCACTTTAATTCCATCTTATTACAGATTTAGAATGCCAATTAGCTACAATATTTCTCCATTAGCAGAGTGGAGACGGAAACATTGTTGGGAGCTTGGCAGGATGCCTGCTACCTTCGTCTGAGTTGCGGTAAAAATATATTTTGGGTCAATTGCAAGGAGAATGAGCATCTCTTGGAGACCAAGTCTTTGCAAGTGGGGGATTAGCTTGCGTGCAAAAAAATCGACCCACCCAATGCTCTTCGATTTGAAACAGTATAATTCAACAAGTTTTACTAACAATAACCTAATATATCGTATATTGAAACCTTCCTGAAGGTATGTAGATTACATTAGTGAAAGAATTATCAAAACTGATTCATTAGTTTTTGAGAAATAGCGAACTTACAAATAGCGTGTTGAATAAAGAACCACATTTTTTTTTGAAATCCCATAACAAAATCAAGGTCAAATTTGATTAAACAAACGGAAATAAACAAAATTTAATGTTTGTCAATTTCAATAAAAAAAAAGTCAAGAATTTTTTCCGAGCAAAAGTGAGTGATGAGGACATCTGAAGAATCCAGTCGATCTTGTCAAGAATATTGTTTTTATCAAAATATAGTGTATGTTCAAGTAAACTGTACTTTACCTACCTTCACACAAAATAAAATAATAAATTATAATAATTACGATTTTTCAGATATCGTCTCTCAAATAGGAGCATGGGGTGGGCCAATTTTTTTGCACGCAAGTGTATTTTTTTCAAGATTACTAAGTATACAAAATGTTCTTCGTCGTTGCTATCTGACCCCATTTAAATGAAGTGTGAAGTTTCCCCTATTATAGTCTTCTAAGAAATAAGCAACAAAGTTTTTGTTTAGTGTTGTGTTGATATTTTGTGTATTATTCTTCTTGTACTTTGTGTAAAGTGCAAATGATACAAAGTTGCTGTTTTGAGGCGGAAAGTGTGAAATATTTTATTAAATGTAAGAGGAAGAAAATATTTTTCGTGGCAAGTTGTTTGTGCGTGCGTCAAATAAAGTTAGTGAAACGACGCCAAGGATATTGTTACCGCAAAAGATTTAAATTGTCTTACAGTGTAATGCTATTTTATTTTATTTGCACAAACTTTGGACACTGCGTCTATTTTCCAAAAGCCGGTTGAAAATATCTAAATGTCTCAAAAAGTCTATCATTTTCTGCAACTACCCCATTTAGGCACAATAAATAACTCATCCAACTTTGTACCTTATCATCAACAGAACCCCTAAATCATAACCGAAAACTCCATACAATATTCTCAAACATTTCTCAGTGACAAAGAATACGTTTTGTGAGTAATTTCCCGGGGAAAGCGGAGCCGGCCATTGTGATAACTGCCCATTGAGAAGGGTTACTCAGTCAGTTCCGGGCCACAGAATACATAGGTACAGTAGGTCGGCTTCATACGACAAGCGGCTACGCATGCAAACATAGACACGCGTCTACGCGCAGCGAGTGCAAGCGCACTTGCGACTGACGTTTGTTTGGGATCGTCATAAGTAAGCGATGTATATGATTCTTGACCCCCGAGAATTTTTTATTATTACGGTTAACAACAAAAAATATCTGCTGTTTCATAGAAAAGTGCCTAAACCTACGCGGTCAAAATGTATAGAACAGCAATTCTCTTAGGGTTCCGTACCCAAAGGTTAAAAACGGGACCCTATAACTAAGACTCCACTGTCCGTCTGTCTGTCTGTCACAAGGCCGTATCTCATGGACCGTGATAGCTAGACAGTTGAAATTTTCACAGATGATGTATTTCTGTTGCCGCTATAAAAACAATTAATAAAAATAAAATTTAGTTAAAATTTAAAGGGGTATAAAAGAAACGTTTTTTTCTGCGTTTTATGCCTTGTGGTACCCTTCGTGTGCGAGTCCGACTTGCACTTGGCCGGTTTTTTTAAATATCCGACGAATATTTTCTTGGTGGGGGTACTGAATCCTTTAGGTTGCGTGCCCCTGCCGCCCTGTATATGCCCCTGTTTTCGCTCATTGTACGGAGTTGGCCTTCTGTACCCATCTATTTTGTCAGTTCCGGGTCGACCACAATTGCAAGGGAACTCTGACTTCACCGGTTTTATAACCTGACGAATGTTTCTTTGAAGGCGATGCTACATTTCAAGTATATTTCTTCGATTAACTTTGTATTGAGATAATTAAAATCACGGTTTATTACTTTAGATAAGACTTTATGTACAGGAGTATTTATTTTGCCAAAGTTCTTTGTTACATTGCATGTATTTTATTGTTGGTCTTCGTTCGTTGGCTGTGGATTCTAAAAGAAAATTGAGTGTGTTAAATAAAGTAGAGACACAAGAAAGAGTTGATAAAGTGATCGAGTGCCCGATTGAGATTTTATCCATCTGACAGCAGCCGTAAAAGATTTGTAAGATGACTTTGCACTTTCTAGAGAAGGGCGCGAGTTTTGGAAGAAGATTATATTCTGTTGGCGTAAAAGGTCACATTGACTAACTAATTCTGGGAAATCTTCGAAGGTTAAGCGCTTAAAGCACTTGCAGCGTCGGATAAAGCGGAGATAAGTCACGTTTAAGTTGTCAACGAGAAAAATTGGCCTAATCTCCACGGCGCATAGTTTATTCACGAAATTATAACTTGGATAGCATGAATTTTGAAGTGCGAATTATGCAGTTAGGTGAAAAAGGAAATTTTGCTTGTTTTAATTTTATTGTGAGAGGTAGAGGATTATTCTAGAGTAAATTCTATGTCCTCTGAAGAATTTTCTCTATGTCCATGACAGACAAATCTATAAAAAAATATGCCCTAATTAAAAAACACCTTTATAATTTCACCAAATGCCTGCAGGCGTCCCCGCTTACCTTAACCTCTTTGCCTAGCTTTAGATGGTCCTCAACTCAATTATAAGAAGTCGTGTTTGTCCGTGTTTGGGCCTCAAGCGCATGTTTCCTGAGCTTGTAAAGACCTTTTTCAAAGGCCTTGTATTGAGTGCGGTTGAAACGTTTCGTTCAAACGCCAGTAAAAGAGATTACGGATGACGAGTTCTCTCTCTTTTGTTTGTGTTGCATGGATTTTTTTCTCCTTAATTTCTTTTGGTTTTGAGTGTTTGTGAGTGGTGCGTAATGGGCGAATCGATTTGTGAAGGAGTATGTAAGTAGGGCAGGGAATTAAATGTTGGTTTTTCTGTTTTGAAATGTTGAAGTGTTGCGGCTTTTTGATGTGGTAGGGTGATTTTATTTCAAGTATGTTAACAAATTATACAGATTAAGTAAATCTTTATTTTCTTTCTGTAAATTGGTTTTAAAAAGCGCTTTTACAGGTCATAAAAAAGACGAGATCGAGAAGTATATACTTCAACTGTAAAAACACTATCCAGCATCAATATTCCTGAACCAGATTCACATTTACACATGGCCAATGGCGCATAAAAAAGAACGTGTCATCTCCAACAAAACCAAAAAAGAATCCTTCACCTTACAAAATATTCCTCTTACATTATATAAAACCAATCAAAAGTCCACTTACGACTTATACGTATGCGTATAATAAAGGAGTCTCGTACGGATAGTTGGAGGTCGCAACTCCAAGCGGTGGTCTAATCTTAGAGGATAATCCGCTATCAATGAGACGTGAGAGCCGCCGGGTATGTGCCCCGCGCGCCCATCGATCTGCAAACGTATGTAATTAATATGACGGGGCTTTATAGGAAAGATATTTTTGCGAAAAAAGGAATATTTTCTGGGATCTAAATTGAGGTAAATATAAATTGTCTTTTTTTTGTTTTACAGAATAAACCTTAGGTCAAATTTGATCCTTTGTTAAAGGTTAAATATTTGAAGGGTACATAGAATATTTCGTTTTTGACAAATTTTAATGAAAGAACCGTCATAACTTTGTCTGCGTACGTTTTGTTTATCATGAAATGTATATGAGCCAGATTACATTCACAACTTGACAAATAAACGACGTTTTTTTACCCCTAAATTAATCTACGGAAGTCCGAAAACATGGCAACCTGCCGCAATATCAAGGCGATTAATTGCCGCTTTTAAAATACTCATTTGGCAAAAAAAAATCGCATAAATTGCTCATAACACCCCCGCCGCGTTGAAAATGTTCGGGACGAGATTTTAATTACAGAAATATTATTAAGTCAGTCGTCGAATAAAAGCAATTTAGGGGTAAAAATACGAGCGACCACGGGCGGGACAAAGGCCGAGATTTCCATATATAAAAAGCATAAATAATTTCGATTGTGGCTACCGAACACATAAATATATAGTAGTACGTTTTGGCGCCCTCACACACGTGCGCAAACAGCCGGGGGTCGCGCAAATAATGCGAGTGTCACGTGAGGGGCGCGGGGCCGAGAGTGGCGGGGGGGGGCGAGGCTTCAGGACTTGAGGCACAAGGCTGTGGGGGGAGGGGGATCCTCGGACGAAAAATAAATAGGTACACAATCTCTGGCGCACAAATACACACATTTCGACGGTGTAATGTGTTTGCGGTGCTATAGAAAATTTTATTTTCTCGTGTGACAAAAACGCGTGTTGCGCACAGCGATACTCGAATTATGTGACGTTTGTTGTGACAAGAAATCGGAGGGATATTGTCGGGTGTGTTACGATAATATTGGGGGAATCGGGATAACATAATCTGGACGAACAACGACTCAGTTACGAAAACACTGTCAAATTGGGATATCATAACAGTTATTTGGATAAAAATGGGAAACTTTTTCTCTTTTCGAGGAAAAGAAAAGACAGTCATGATACGAGTATGTATTTTAGTGTCGCGAGATTAGTCGCAGCATGGTCACATGAAACAGCACCAATGTCAGCTAGGCACAGTTATTTACAAAATGAATCACCAAATATCCTACCCTGCAACGTCCTTCTAAGCAATCACTTCCGTGATACACAAACGCAAGTCAAAGTTGCTGACTATATACGTCACAGATAGGCACACATCTCCTGAGGAGTTTCTCCTCTTACGGTAGTCTGTAGGCCTCTCAAGCCTCACCGGTCGGCCGCGTTATTTACATAGGAGCCTCTCAAATCCGTCTGTTTGTTCTGTCCGTTACAAGGCCGGACAGAATCGGAAGTAATTAACTTTACGCTTAAAGCTAAGTGTACTCTCAACTTAATCGTGTTACGTTGAAATGTCGGGAAGTTGAAAACCGTGAGTTTGGAATATAAAAAATGTTTAATGGAAAATATTTTTTTGTTTCTAAAGCTTTCCTAGAAGATCGGTGCCCGCAATTTACGTCACTGTAACGTTATTTATGAAAGTACGTTGGTGTGTTTTACTAGAGAAAGAAAAAGAAGAAAGAAAGAAAGAAAAAACGTAAGAGAGTTTTTTTGACATCTTAAAGTCAAATCGCGCTGCCATAATTTTCATGACAGGCGGTCCAAATCCGTAGTTTTACTTGATTTTATTTGTAGGTGTGGGTATAAGAAATTCCTCTGTAGCACCTACAACGTTTATCACGCTCGAAGGATTATAATAAAAAAAACACTTAATAGAACTGAAATAGCTGCGGATAAGGTCAGAAGGGTTAATCTATTGACCGATGTGACCTTTGAATTAAAATTGAGGATATCCCAAAATTATTCTTGATAGTTTTGACTTCTAATTATGTAACGTTTTAGCATGTATGCCAGCCAAATTAAGCATATAATCTATAAAAATATATAAACACACATCAATTCGACTATGATAGATCGATTCCATTCACAGTATTAGGGTGTGCGCCACACGAAACCAAGCCTACACCGAACTGCCCTTTATAATTGCGCGGCTAAAAATAAAAACGCTTTTATAGACCAATATCTCATTGCTAAGGTGGGCATATGTGAGCAGACAACCGACTTTACGACGAGCATAAAGCGTCGCAGAAAGGCGTGTATAACCCTATAATGCGGAGGTATAGGGCCGCTGTTACTTAACACCGTAACTTCTGTTTAGAGCCGCGCCTACGCCTACATTGTCGGTAAATTCATGGGTGTCAGTTTACTTCTATGGACGTCTCATTCCACAGTCTCCCTGGGGCATCAGTATATTAAGCCATTGTGGTACTGCCCTACTTAGTTGATCTTTGTAATTTGGGTTTAATGAACCTCGTAATACGGCGGAGTAAAAATGTTTGTGACTTGTATAATTATGATATGTGGATGTTGTTAAGTTGTGTTCTTGTTTAAATTATGAGAAACTGTGTTTCTTAGTGTTTAACTGTCTTAGCTTTAAATGTTTCTTCAGATATAAAAATAGAAAAATCACGTAATAAAATAAAGGGGAATTATTTGAAAAGATGCAAAGATATATCAGATCACTCTGCATAAATCTCTGACAGTTTTCGATAACAAAGACATCAGGAAAAAATGCTATAGGTTTTGGCTCATCTCCAAAATACTGCCATAAAATTTTTGAATGTTTACAGTAGATTCTACTTTCGATTTCTTCAGCCACGGAATCTTGGCTCGAGCCCCCTTGCTTGGTTCGTGTACAAACAAATTTGGTAGGCCAATGTCTTCTAAACTTTCACTGTTTGGCGGACCGCCAACACCACAGCATTTCACAGAATGCGGTGCCTTTCGAATAATCCGAATAAAGATAATTTATTCCTATGATTTTTGGCCGCGACGCAATCGCTTTCGAATTGTTCCCCTTTTCAGGGTCTGTACGCAGCATTGAATTTTAGAGGGTTATTAAGAATGTGTGGTTTTTACTTTTTTGAAATAAGATTATGTGATTTTATTTTGTATCTGTGTTGATGATAAACAATTTCACACGTGTAAGTACGGGGAGTGGTGACCGTGATCCGTGTAAGTTCTCATCTTTTTTCGGGCTCCAAAGAGTCTCTTAACCTTGAAGGACATACTCGACACGGTTAAAGGTTAAAGTCAAGAGGCTTCATAAGAACCTCTTCCTAATTCTAATTTAATCTTTTACTTACTTTCATAATTTACAAATCCGAGCTTAAATCCAAACACATATCTACAACGTGTTTCCTTAAGCCCATCGAGGTAACGGAGGCCGAAGTTGAAACTAATTCAAAGACAAACTAAGAACAATCTTAGCAGTGGGTACGCTTCATCAAGCTACCACGTGGCTCCTGCCTTTATAAATTTCACGTATACCCACTATGTATCTTTATCTGGCACTTGGAACTGTTTTATGGTGTCTAAAGTTACTTAGTTTAGCTTAGCGGAGTGAGGCCTACATACGGTTATGGAAGGCGATTAGCTGATAGGGTTTGTGTCTGTCGAGCTCTCCGGCGTAAGGCAGAGGCTGTAGAGTTTTTGACGTGTTCCTTTATTTATTTGATTTTTTTAGGGTTTCGTACCAAAATGGTAAAACGGAACCCTTATGGTGAGACTATGTCTGTCTGTCTGTCACAGCTGGATATCTCAAGAACTACTGATGCTATCAACTTGAAATTTGGAATGGTTTTAGATGACGTTTGCCCAACTATTTTGCAAATAAGAAAGAAATAAAAATATATGTACATTTTTTGCAACAGGGACTGAAAGGGGGTCTGAAAAATTCTAAGAAGGGCTACTAGGGTATGTGGGGTATCATATGAAAGAGCGCAGTTTGCACATTCTAAAACATTTTTTCCTTTTTTTAGGCAGCATAATTTTCGACTTTTGATTAAAAATGTAAAAAAAATACCGTTCCCCGTAAGTTTGCGAAGAGAAAAATCTGAAATTATTCTATGTGATAGAAGTTTATGTAAAAATTACAGGAAAAATAAAACGAAGTCTCTAAATAGCACACTTTTTCAGAAATCATCAATAAAAGTTACATTAGTTCCAATATCGGTCAAGAGATGGCGCTGACATAAAACTGCAATATTCTACACCGCAGTGCACAGTGTTAAAATTCTCTGATGAATATAGGCCTCGCCGATAAAAATTTAAAAACATATGATGGTACGGAACCCTCGGTGCGCGAGTCCGACTCGCTCTTGCCTGGTTTTTTTTAAGTATAACTTTGGTCCTTAGGCAATAAGCATTTTTTTAAGGCTTGACTCTCTTTCCATCCTTATTATGGGACTGACTCATGAGTCGCACGACTCAGTAGTCTGATTTTCAAGATGATTTATGACAATTTTTATGAATTTTATGAAGAATTCAGAATTTTTATTATACTGAATTTATAATTTTTCATATTTTCTAAAAGTTCACCACTCAGCTACCAATCCTTCCGCCCCGTATGTCTCGCAGAACTTACAGGCATTATTAGCTACGTGATGCCAGCAGTACAAGGTTCAAACCGACGTGTGCGCTGTTATCGCGAGCTATTTACCTCTAACGTGATATTAAGGATTACATTATAAT
This sequence comes from Oligia fasciuncula, assembly GCA_963082905.1. Taxonomy (NCBI): domain Eukaryota; kingdom Metazoa; phylum Arthropoda; class Insecta; order Lepidoptera; family Noctuidae; genus Oligia; species Oligia fasciuncula. The sequence goes on along the minus strand of OY720395.1, from coordinate 3,313,771 downwards.
CTGATATGCTCGCTTAACGCGCCGCCCGTGTGCCGCTCTCTTATACGAGTTCAGGAGCTGTTTTGATAACTTGTAATTAGGGAATGTGATGTATGGTGTTTGTTATGGTTAATGGGTATTTTGGGAGTTTTATGGGTAATGAATGGCTCTGATTTCATAGTCTGACGTGCTTCGTCATGTAAATTTTTGAAATCTGAGAGAATGAAACTATGTCTGCAATTGCATTTACGTCCATTTATTAAAAAAAAATCTAAGTAAATCGTAAAAAAAAGTTTGATATTAAATAAAATATTGAAGCTAAAGCTGTCTAGATTTAAAAAATAAAAATATTAAACGAGCCAAGTACTTTAATAACAACGTGCAAATAAAATGTCGTTTGAATGCGACTGTGGTCGTAATTTTTTATTACAACACAAGTAATACTGTCTCACTTGTCCTATTACAAGAACGTCGTAACCGCCATCTTCGGTTCATTGTGACTTTCTTTGTGTTAAAAGTACTTAATACAGGGCAATATTCCGTTCTATATGAATGGAGTAAGATGTCGTTATTTTTTCATGAGTCGTAATTGAAGTTGTAACTGGTTATCTTGTGGAAGAGAATAATAGGTACTGGGTACATAAAGGGGTATAAAGTTCTTAAATTTTACATAACTGCCTGATGTAATCAACAACTGTACATAAGAGCCATATACCTCCAGTGAAGTACAAACACGTGTATGTAGTTGAGTACGAAATAAGACCAGAAATATATTTAAAGGTCCTCACAGGTACTATTATAAACTTTTATAGAATTCAGCAATAAACCTTTTTCCAAAATCAAGACTGTCTACAGACAAAAGCTTCTTGTCTATATTCTATAGTCATACAATCGTCTGTCATGGGACAAAGACAAGAGGCAACTGCGTAGTTGATGGTATCTAAAAACCAAGCCTTCTCCAGAGGTCCACGGTTCAAGGCCAAAAGGGCTTCAAGGTCTAGATTTTTCCATGGCTGGACATGGAAAAAGCTAAGCCTAAACCTTGTATACACCACAAAAAAAACCTATACGAAGAAATAATAGCATTGCATTTAACTATTAAGTCTCATTTACTCCCTCCAAGGTCGTTCTCACATTTTACCTACTCGTAACTATGTATGTTATTGCATGCATAGGACCGGCTTATTATAAACTAGATGATAAAACGCACGCGTTCACGTTTTTTTATTATGTCACCTGGTGTATCTCTGCGTGGTCTTTCGGTACGCGGTACGCTGGGTACGCGGCTCAGAGACAATACGCACAAAGTAATGGGTAACGCGATTGCGTATGACACTGCTCTCGTGGGCGTTTGTTTGTTTTCGACGGAGCGTTCCAATAAATTAGTGCGAGACGTCGAGGTTATGTGATAGTTTTCTTGTGATGTAAACATACGTGGGATGTTGAATTATTATTTCGTTTATTTTCATTTTCTTTTTGTGGTGTTCCGTTGCAGATTTATAAGGTTTTAGATTATTTACATACTAAGTATTATGCGTTAGAATAAGATCTTATTCTAACGCATAATACTTAGTATGTAATTTATTATTTATTAGTATGTATGTATGTGATTTCACGTCATTTTTCAATTACCTATGTTTACACTTAAACAAATCTTTCCGAATAAACAAAACATCTACAACACGTTACATCGCGGGAAAAAGTAAACACCAATTTCGAAATGGCTTTATTCAGAACAGGAAAAGCAACGCAATGAATGACAGAATGACTTGCCAAAGGAGACAGACGAGCTTCAACCGACAGTAAACTTAAAAATATAAATGTTCTGTTTACTTACAAGTGAACGCGATTCGCGTCGTTTACGACATCGCCCTCATTCCACTGCACGAAATTACCGAGCACCATTGTTCGGAGCCGTATAAAGACATAAAACGCAAAAATAACTCGACACCGATAGAGATATTGGTCCTCTGGTACATAAAATTTGTTTACAAACCTTTCTGTAATCACTTTGGCTGGTAAATGTGGATGTAAAGGTTCCTGGTGGTCATTAAAATTTTATAGACACGCTTCGTGTGAACCAGAATTTAATAGATTGTAAATTATAATAATGTGTGCGGAACAGAGCTTTGCGCTCTGTGGCTGATAACGTTACAAAATATCGTAAAACCAGCGCTTACTTATTAGAGAAAAAAACAAACTAAAATATAAAACCACTCTAATATTTAAACGTTGATTATTCCAAAAGACAGTATAACTATCTATGCTTGCTCATTAGGAACTAAAATGGCCGCCACGATGCGGACCGCGCTGCTTTCGATCAAATTATACAGCGTACATGATGAATGTATGAGGAAATTACATGAGAGATGGCATCGCTCATTACAAGGGCACTTGTTCACTGACGACGCGACGCGCCCGAAACGCAGACGTTTGAATTTTACGAGCGTTTTGTACGCTAGGTGTCGCTTGATGACTATTACGAGGTATTGTAATTTTTTATGCTTATGGGACTCTGTAGCGTAATTCTGTAATTTTTTATACTTAGTAATAATAAATCTGTGCCGTAACGTGGTTGTCGGGTTTCATTTGTGACATGACTATTGTACGAAAGTTATATTCGAGGAGTGTTAAATCTTTTCACGAGACTTGAATGCAAAGCTCTTTCACTTTTTGCTGTGCAAAGCTGAAGACTTGAATTTAAACATTTTAAAACCTTCCATCCATTATCTTACTCGCAAATAATAAACCTTCTGAGATAGAGTTGCCTCCATTCCATTTACACAAAACTTAAAAGGAAGCACTGGACACAAAGTCTGTGTTAAAAACTGCACTATGTTGAATAAGGTTCAGAATCCGGCTGCTTGTTGAGCAGGCGCTCTAAGAGTGAAAGGGACGTACGAAATTCGTTTTCGACAGAATGTTAAGTGAGTTAAATCTCCAAATAAAAGGTGGCTTGCCTACTCAGCTAGCTTCAGTTGCTGACTCTGACTTGCTATGGTAATGAAGTTGTGACTCAGTCCCTTGTCGCGTCCCGCGGTCCCCGCTCCTCACCCCCTCCGTCGGCCTCTTGGTACAAAACAGTCGTTATCTCGGGCGATGATCTAAATGTAAGGGTTCAGTGTTGGCCGTGATTGCGGACGCCTCAGGACATACGATTGTTTCAGATAACAAGGCGGAGTTGTAAACTGGGTTATTGGTAGCACTGAGTGATGTTTAGAAAAATGTTTGTATTAGACGAATGAGGATGTGTGAATGTTGATACGTGTGACGGAACTTTTGGGTGTCGAATATTTTGTGGTTGTTTTTCGGGACGTTGGTTTTTTGTGGTTTATTTCACTGCTTCTAAACATAAAGTGTATAACAGATTTCTTAGTGAAGTTCCCCCGTGCTTAACTATTTCAGAACACAATGAGGCCAAAAATAGCTCGACCAAGTTTACAAAACAAAAATAGATGCTTTATTTTCGCCCAATCTCAGAGCTACGCAGTAATTTAATTTACTGGAGTCCATAAAAATAATTTTAAGTGATAAAAATAACGTAGGCGAACTTTGTAAGTTCACAAAAGTTTTAACAAACCTTCAACATTTGCCTGACCTTTCCTTATAACTACCCTCGAGCCTCGACATTGTTTTCAAAAACTTTCTCTTCCCTCTAAACGCAAAGGTTTTTTAGTATATCACACTAATATTATAAAGGCGAAAGTTTGTGAGTTTGTGTGTGTGTGTTTACATGTTTGTTACTTCTTCACGCTCAAACGGCTGGACCAATTTTTATAAAATTTTGTATGGAGGTAGCTGACACCCTGGATTAACGTATAAGCTACGTTTTATCCCGATATTCCCACGGGATCGATATTTACGCGGGTGAAACCGCGGGGCGCAGCTAGTATTTTTATAAACGTAGGTAGTAGGTAATCATTAGGTTTTATAGGTAGGTTTCGTAATGAAAAGTGTTCATATTTTGTGAAGTTAGGAACTTCATAAATATCATCTAACTGTTCTGTTCCGAACGGACTGAGTTCGTAGAGATTGTATCTCCATAACAGATGCGATATTCAGATAACGTTACAGCCTTTTATAATTATTGGAATGGCCGGTGATCATTTTTTGTTGCTCGCTTCCTTGAGGAAGTTGTTGAAGAAAAGGAGTTTAATTTTCGAATGAAAAGAAAACAGTTATTCTTTCTTGTGTCTTTTGTTTTGGTTGGGTTTAGATACATCATGTTGATATGGAACGTGGAATCTTTCAGCGAGAAAAATATTAACTCATTCTACATTTGGTCCTTATGCAAAAAAGAATGTCCATGGAGTTTCTTGCCCGTTCTCCTCCATAGGTACCTGCTTTGGAATGGGCAACTAGCTTCATATTTTCTGACTGACCGACTTTTTGACAATTCAAAAGTGCCTGTAAATGGTTTAATTGAAATAAATGGTTTGAGTTTGAATCCCTTATTAATTTGTGTATTGGTATTTTTTATTTGTATTGGTTGGTTGGTCTGGTACCAACCAACCAATAAAAATAAAAAAATGACTCTGGTTTTGTGCCCGGTTGATGGCAATAGGCTCGCCCCCTATTAAGTGGACTTAAACATAACAGGCAGAATGTGGGTGCACCATAGGTATACCTCTGCCTTACCTTTCGGGGAATTCAGGCGTGGTGTTATTTTAAGTTAGATGTGTAATTGGAATTTCTCAATACATTGTTGTCGTTTTCCAAAATTAAGCCTAAAGGTATCACATTCTAAAAATAGGTAAATAGTCTACTGCCTTCGTGTTTCTATTTCAGGAACTCCCCTTGGCCCTTGTGTTATCGCAATTGATATTTAAATTGTAGAAGTGATATCAAGGGGTGATAAAAATGTCACGGCGAGTGACCATCGCTGACTTGTTTGTGGGTAGTTCCGGCGCGATAGTGTTGATAAGAGTGATAAGGAACACTTGCATAAACGCCTTAAGTACCGCATCAATGGGTGGTGGATACGTGACTAGTGCGAGTAAATCAGCAGTCTACTACGTAGTTTGTTTTTCAGAATAATTTGTTGGTTTTGTAAGTCAGGTGAAACTAAATATTTGTGGTCATAGAATATGCGTAGTACACACTTGTTTGTCTATGGTGTAAATGATTTTCTTTTATAAATATTATTTAAGGAAAAGGCAGAAATTATTTTGTGGAAGTTACATGTATTCTCTCTTGAATATTATTGATAATAAATGTATTCTCGAAATGTGAAAAAGCAACAAGAAATTGTTGCATTTAATTTCAAAAAACTACATTCACAATCCGTCGAGAACCAACCTCTCACCATGTCAAAGGCCACTCAAAAACCCATATCTGTGTACAACCGTAAAAGAAAAAAAAGCCGACAACTTGACGTTTTTATGATACGAGCAGCGAGACATATTCGTGGAACATACATTCCTGTAACCAAATTTCTATCGAAACGTGATTGCGAGCCGAGCCGCTGGCGAAACAAATGAATAAACAAAAAAAAAACCTGATGAAATATTATGTTTTGGAGTGTAGACAAATTACTGTTCCCCGCATTCTGGCGCTTCCCGTCAAATATAAAACGGATTCTTTATTTGCTTCCCAGTCTCCCGTTTATACGTTTTCGGTTAAACTTTGTTCCGTGGTTAAATAAACCTTTATTATTTTGTTTGAAGCTCATTTTCCTAGCCGGAGGGGGAAGGAGCTCGCTATACCAGCTTGTGTCAGTGTTTGAATATTCTTGTTGTAAGAACTCACAGCTTCGTCTAAGCATGTCTTAGAGCGTTGTTTTCTTCTTTCGGGAAGCAGTTGGCCTATTTGAGAAATAGAAAATGTTTTGAGGTAGGACCTTTATTTACTAGGGTTTAAGACAATTAAAATGAGTAGAAATTGCTAAGCATACGCTAGTGTTTTTGCTCTAGGTAGTACCTACTCTAAATAATATCTCCTTAATATACACACAGACATTTTAGATTTGTTTTGTTAGTTTTGCGTGTATTGGCAGCCCCAGGATAACTTACGTCTAATTTTCGTTTACCAAACCTAGACTAAGTTTGTTATGAGTCTAGATTCTCAGTGTTTGAATAAAATTTTGAATTTTTGGTTTAACACATGCCCAAATTAAATGTTAAAACATTGATGCCAATATAAATTAAGAATGGGTTATAATAATGGTAATTAAACAATGTTTACTTAAAACTTTCCTTTACATAATTTGGAGTTTGTTCGTAACGGATATTTTTGTTTTGTTACGAATTTAAAGTCGCATAATATACTGATAACCAACAAAATATGGCAAGAGATTAAACCAAAGTTGGCTAGAACACTATCAAAACCATAAAGACCGCATGTGGGGTCACCTCGCCAACTTAACACCCAGGCCATAGAAATAAACGTCTTAATATGACACGTCGGAACCCATAATTAGGACCAAACACAGCAGGGTACCCGAATTAGAACTTTAATAACAGGCGCACACGAGCTAAAATAGAAGTTAATGTAGCGATAAAAAGTTTCATATGGTGGATATAACGTTGCTGGAATGTAATCTGGCCGAAGCGCCGTAAAGGAGCCGGTCACCAACATGGAGGATTATGGGAGCAATTTGGTTGTGCGATTGTCCTGGAATGTGGGATGTGCAGTGCGTTGTTGCTCTACCACACACTATTGTGAATTGGAGATTATTTTTAAGGGTCACATAAGGCAAATTCATGGTTTAACCGAAAGAAAATTCCAAGTGTTTCGCTACTTTTCACGGTGGATAGAAAAGTGCCTTCAATGTGAATATCGAAAAGATAGTTGATAATGTTGCTTAGTGTTTATTTAAATAAAAAATAGATCTTTTATTAGTGTACATATTGTTATGACAGCGACATAAACAGAAACAAACATTAAACACAAAACTAATTAGAAAATGGTCCTTTGACTCTAAAATCACACAGAGGCATAACCTATAAAAATCCTAAATTAAAATGACACTTTAGCCCGTCTGTCGAGTATATTCTTAGTAAGCTCGGGTCAAGCAAGTGCTGTTTATGCGTTGCGAGGCAGACGGTCATCGTTCGTTCGCAGTAGGACAGTCATTGTGACGTCACAGTGTATCCATTTGTGTCAGAACACATCAGAAACATACGTGGCCGAGATTCTAATAAAGGCTCAATGTGCTGTGATTACTTTGAAGTGTGTGATTTTGAGTCTAGTAGAGTAATTTGCTTTTATTCTCGTATAAAACCAAATTACTCTTATAATAACAAGGTTGAAGGTTTATATTATTGAAATATATTTTTTATTTAAAATAAAGAGAGTGCTATACGCACTGCATATCTGTACAAGTGTACATTATTTCTCAAAATGAAATAAAAAAGCTTCGATCAATAATAGTACTAGATGCCCGATAAGCGCTTCAAAAACGGCCCGAAAAATACGAGCACGAATACTTTTGTGCTCTTATTTCAAATTAGTATGGTCCAATCATAGCCAATGTTAAGACGTCAAAATGCCTCAGTGCGCGTTCAAAAGTTGTGTAAATAACCACCGAAACACCAAGATTTTGGAAGGAACATCTTTTTTCGGTAAGTTTTTATCATTAAATGTTTTTCATACAATAGTAACACAATTAAATAGTAAATATAAATCAATAAGCAAATATTATTATTGTTTGGCCAATGTTTGCGACAACGCGCCAACTATTCTAACAAACATTGAAGCATTGAAATGTAATTCCAAGAACTACGTCTAGTTCCAAATTCGAGTAAGTACGAAATTGTCAACAAAATGTTTTTAACCTTATTGCTTAGACGTTAAGTTTCATTTTAGAATAAATATTTTTGTACTTATTATAAAAATGACTTTTTATTTTCAAGTGACATTTTAAATTTATTGCTTCGATGACAGAAGGACTTAAATATTAATCATTTGCAATCGTAATTAAACTTTATGTTAGAGTGTTAAGGTTTATAATAATCTGAAGTTGTTAATATTATTAAACTTTTTTCTATAGTTCGTAGTAAGAAATATAAATGTTTATCTGTGTGCAAACGCGGCCACTTTAGCGACTTATTTTTGTTCCTAATCATTCATCTATTATTGATCGAAGTAAAAAAGACACAAAGCATAGGTAGATGACGAAGAAGTTTATTCAAAATTTTAACAAATTCTATCATCTTTATTTATGCACAATTTCACTTACTGTCAAAGTTTTTTGAAAGAAGAAAAATACTATAAATTAAGCGGGTTATTTGTGTAACAAATTCTGACGGTCTTTATCAAACTTTATATGATGTACAATTGGTTAAATTCTTAAGATGTAGGTATTAAAAAACTTTGCTCTTAAAGAATTTAGATACCTACATTGTAAGTTGATGAAGAAACGCATTTTGCAAAAAGGTTTTAACAAAACAGTTTTTAAATATTACTTAATTTTTCTTTACATTTGAAAATAGAATTTTTTAGTTGTTTTGTTTGTACTTTATGTTGTCAGCAACGGTTCTTGTAAACGTGTGCAGTTTTAGGCTATGAAGTGAAAAATGAGCTTAATTTTGTGAAAACTCAGTTTCATAAAAGCTGTCTTATCTCGTTTTAGTGCTGAAATTACTAACTGTATGCTATTGTAGCGAGATTTAAGGTAGCTGTTTCGAAATAATATTCAGCTTCATACATATTATATTATCTAAATAACTATTTAGGTTTTTATAAAAGTGCTTTAAAGGCCAAGAGAATAAGGCAACATTTGGTTTCAATTTAACTTTTGAGAAATCATTTCATCATTAATTTTAAGTATGCCGTAAGTGAGGAATTTTGATTATAGTAATTCCGATCATTTGTGACCCGTTTTCAGTGATAATGGATAATATATTTAAATGCAATTATACACATTTATAAGCTTATCCACTGATTAAATTTGACTACAATGAAATCGAAGTAGTGTTTAAAAGCTGTGAATAATCTGCAGCTAATTGGCATAATTTGTTTGCATAGCATTTATAAAATATTTATATAGTTTAACATTAATTTTCCGCTTCGTCGCATACCAATTGTCTCGTATTTGCAAATTATTATAGTTTGGTATTTTTGAACGTAAACGCTAATATTTGTATACATTTTACATTATTCATACATTGTTTACATTATAAAATGTAAAACACTTTCGTATTATGATCATGTGTTATTTGTATTCATTATGCTGGAGTTTTTAGTTAGTGCAGATGTATTCATGACAGTGAATAGCTCGCTCGGTAATTTATACATTGTATTAATTTTGGGAGTTACCTCTATCTAGCTGTTGATTGGAATAGGTCCTACTATGATTATATATAATATATAATAAACTAGCTTCTACCCCCGACCCAACCCGTCGCATAGCATCATCTTCCCGCATTGTTACTTCGTCTTCGTTTAGAGTTCTTTTCACATTTTTTCTTTTGGTTGGCTCATAAGGGTCATAGCCTATAGCCTGCCTGAAGAATTAGGCTATCAAATTCAAAAAAAAGTTGACATCCGACTAATCCAGAGATAAGCTCATTCAAACCAAGAAACATAAAACAAATAAACTCTTCAGCTTTAGTAGTATTTAAAGATATAGATTAGTTTGTGTAATTGATTGGAGTAGGTAATATATTTAGTTTGACTTAAAAATGTGACCAATTTTCAACAACCACAATTTCCGTTCGTATTAGGTACCGAGGCGAAGATGGCGGATCGAGCTGGACTCCTACTGAAAGGACCGGCTAGCAAAAGACAGAATTGTGTGGAAAAGGGAAAGGGAGGCCTTTGTCCTGCAGTGGAACAAGACAGGCTAGTTACATGACTAGTTACAGGGTAACAGGAAACCCGTTGGTAAGACTGGTTGTCAGACTTTCGGGCTTCTGACGACCCGTAACGACTGTCAAACATCCACGAATGACAGCCGGGACCTACGGTTTAACGTGCTTTCTGAGGCACGGAGGGTCGCGATATGTAATGGGATCAGACCGGAATAAATCGAAATTACTTAGTAGGTACCTTGGTAGGTAGGTACTTGACTAATGGCAAAAAAACTCACAAGAAGAGGTTCTTCGAAGAAACCCAAGATAAACAAAACAACATCACCCGAGAAGATCTCAAGAGCAGTAAACCAACTTGACCGTGACTTCGGCAACTTAGTTCAACGGACCGACACGTACAGGTCCATTGCAAGTCCGGGGTCTAACGTACAGTCAGCAAAAGAGATTAGTTTATCAATCTGCCTAGCCTTTTCCCAACCATGGTGAGATCGGCTTTCAGTCTAACCGGATGCAGCTCCAGTATTTTACATGGAGCGACTGCCTATCTGACGTCCCCAACCCAATTACTGGGTAACACGATATCCCAAATAAAAACAGATTCGTGTGGAGGCAAAAATATAAATTTATCCACTACGCTGACGATATAAATTTTATTGTGTGCTTTTTAAACCTTAGAAAACTGACGTCAAACTTGACCCACTAACAATCTGACATTCCAATAATATTCATTGCGTTATCTACGTCGTCGAGCAGACGATTTCTTAGGGTTCCGTACCCATAGGGTAAAAACGGAACCCTATTACTAAGACTTCGCTGTCTGTCCGTCCGTCCGTGTGTCTGTCTGTCACCAGGCTGTATCTCAAGAACCGCGATAGCTAGACAGTTGAAATTTTCACAAATTATGTATTTCTGTTGCCGCTATAACAACAAATACTAGAAACAAAATAAAATAAATATTTAAGGGGGCTCCCATACAACAAACGCGATTTTTTTGGCCTTTTTTTCTCGATATCAATAATGGCAACAGGTAGGCACTTGCAATATTCACAAAATACTCAGTTGTATTTTTACTTTAATAATAAAATTAAAATAAAATAAATATTTAAGGGGGGCTCCCATACAACAAACGTGTTTTTATCGGCGTTTTTGCCTTGTGGTACGGAATGTGCGACTCCGACTCGCACTTGGCCAGTTTTTTTAAACATAATATGAAATAATGGATTAATTATGAATCCCCTTTAAAATGAAGAGGTTTGTGATTGCGAGGGGGTTATACAATTGGCCAGTTGATTGGTCTAGTTTTTGAATGATTGTTTTTGCAGAGCACGTACAAAATTGTAGTAGTAGTTGCAAGTTAGTAGCCTGTGTACTTATCTCTGTGTTCGACTGTACACGTCCATGCATTGCATGTACAAGTCCAGGCACGCCGATGCGCTTTGAGGACACAATCACCATTAAGTTAAAGGCTAATTAAACCCCTGAGAAACTTACTTGTCTCCCGCGGTAGCGCTAACTTCGTGTGGTGTGGTGTGAGCCATGAGCGGCAGCAGGATTAAAGGTATTCTTTTTGTCAAGTAATACTGTGCTGAATCTTTTTAATATGAGTTAGTTCAGTAATAATAATTAAAGTAATAATTAAAAATAGTGTTTAAAATTAATCATAACCTTTACAAAGTCTCATGTCCTTAAAGAGTTTTTCATTTAATTTTCTAGTTCGACTACTACGCGTAGCGCTTCGTAGAGCTACGCCGTAGCATTTACGAGTGCTACGGCGTAGCTCCCAACAACCTGTTGGGTGTTAAATCTCTTTTATTTTTTATTGGTGACCTCGATCACGCCTGATGGAAAGCGATGGATGAGGCCTATGATGGAATACGCTCATTCCATACCCCGAAGCACACACACACTCCCGCGTGCACTGGAACTCCCACGTATCGACGAAACACAGCAGGCTGCTTGACGCCGGACTCCGGTGGGAGGGTGGTCGCAAACCAGGCGGGGGCGTTAGCCCTACCACCGCAAAGGAAGAATTGGCCAATCAAATAAGGTGTCGGGTGTGACTGTTCAGGATGCGCCGAGCGCTGCGCTACACGAGGAGGCTTCTTCATGCATCTCTAGTAGATTCGTTGATTATGCTCAAATTATTTAAAACGTAAAGTATCTCATAAATTCAAAACAGTTTGCCTACGTCACGAGAGCATAGATTTAACTTTACAACCGCTTGCTACTTCAAGATTGCACTACACCAATACGGCTTCAATGTTCTTGCAGGCAAATTGTTTCCGTTCGCGTCAATTTACTGAATGTCTGACGTCAGAATCATTCGTGCTAGGACTTGTTGCATTACATTTTTAATTACTACTTCGCTAACGAGCCTACGGAAACGGTGGCAAATGAAACACTTACCACGACTTCTGAAGTGCTTTCTGGTATAATGATGTGAGCTCGGATTGTGGTTGTACTGGTACATACCTGGGAAAATACAAAGATCATGTTCAACTACTGTTGTTACAAAAACATTCTTATTTTGAACTTGAACCCCAAATCTCAATCAATTAGCTAATTAATTCAAGTTTCGTGACACTACTACAACTTCAAGTGAAGCAAACTTTACTCCTCCCTTCCTGCCTCGAGTTCAGAATATAAGTGACTAGGTTCTGCTAGTGACTTCGTCCGCGTGAAATTTCTTGTTCTCCCGCCCTACCCCGTCGCATTGCATCACCTGCCCGCGCTAACACTTGCTTCTATTTTTGATCGGCTCCTAAGGGTCACAGCGTGATGTTAAATGCTTATAGCCTTCCTTTAAAATAGGGCTATTGAATGCAAAAAGATTTTTTCAAATACGACTGGTAGTTCCAGAGATTAGCCCCTACATACAAACTTACAAACAAAACAACTTTATAATATTACATAAAGTATAGAATAAGCATATGTTTAGAATACACTTTGAAAACCATTACAGGCAGAGCCTACGTATAATAAATAAATTGTAAACACATAAAGATTCATTTTGAACAGCGCCTGTATCCCCAATCCCTCGCAGTTAGTAAACGTCTTTTGATTTACTTTGTGACCCAATCATCCCCATATGACGGCAAGGAATGACTTTAATAAGTCGCGTAAGCATCTAACGGGAGCGAGTTTTACATACAGAGCAAATCTTTTAGGATGAAAGGCAGTATGAAGCGAAGCCTCTTCTTATGAGCTATGGTACATACATCTTGCTATCTTATTTCAATTTGTACGCTCCATTGATTGCAGATGCCTCGAGCGGTCTTCGTTTGCAGTTACTGTGAGCGAAAGGAATGGAGCTATTGAGACATCTCTACACAAGAAAAGGATAGTACTTATTTTTCTACGGGGAGACGAAAAATATCGAAAAAAGTTATCGCATCAAAGTCTCGGGGCCCGTAAAGGTCTCATTAAAACTGTCCTGTGAGGGAATTCTGTCCAATTTATATGACAGTCGGCGATAGATTGGTCGGAAAGTAAATAATGACGTTTTTTTGTCTATTGTTTTAAATGATGTTTAAGCGGGTTTGGTTACTCAGTCCTTTAATGAATGTAATTTTGTTAGAAAGTTTGTCTAACAACGTTTTAGAAGGGTTGAACCGACACGGTTCTATTATTTAGGTTAGTTGCCGGCTCAGCGGCGAGGAAGATGTGTATTTACTGAATTATAAAAGTGGAAGAAACGATGTCAACGGAGACAAAGACTATCGTATCACGAATAAATGGGACGAGGATTTCGGAAGGTGAAAGTTCAAAGAGTGTCGTCACCTTACACAATAACTATGCATGGATAAACCGTTCTCAAGTTTTTCAAGCACAAAATTGGGGACACGAATCTTATTTCAGTAGGTAATTTATACATTATAACATACATGTCATAAACTGGATAGCTCAATGCAAACCTATTAAACAACGTTTGATGCTCCAACATCAATATCCTGTCACAAATTTTCCGAAAAGAAAAACATGTATGCGCGCCATATCAAACATTCCCAGAAACGTTTACGGATAAAAATATTTGTCCAACCAATCTCAAGCACACGTAGAAATATAGAAAAATTCATTTCCTAAGAAACGAGTGCGTGCGAAGGGAAGTTTTCTCCATCATCTGTCAATACCGCACATCCAGGATTTACTTTTAAAATATGTCATTATACTTTTTTATATTACGTCGTGTGGGCAAAAATGTACTTATTTCGCGCTCCGCTGGTCTGAAAATGTGACATCAGCGAGTGTGAAGGAGTGTGTCGCGGTAGGACAAAATTTACGAGGTGACTGTAACCTCCATATCACGACATCTTCGGTTTACGGTCACTGGTTTTTATTCGGCGAGGAATAAAACAACGCGGTGATACAACGCGTGGCTATTGGATGGCGTGGCAGAGTGAGCGTCGAGCGTACCATTGAGCTCCGGTCAAAGAGTAAAAGGTATTGTACGCATAGATAAAAGTGTTTGTCCGTTTCAGAGTTAGAGAGCAATATACCATTTCTATGTTGTGCATGTTTTGTGTTCCATTGAAAGAAATGTAGGTCGCAGCGTGCAAGTTATTGGACTGAGGGGGCTAGCTACTTCATACACGTGCAGAGAACTTCTAACGATTTGTGCACTGATCCGGTTTATTGATACTGAGAGAGTGGTAGATTCGCAACAGGAATGTTGTCGACACGAGTTTATAGCATTTAGATTTAACATGAAAGCTTTGAACGTCCAGAACTATTCACAATATCTTTATTGGATTATAAAAGAGAACAAAGCACTAACTTTTCCACTTATAGTTTTGTTTAGGCCACAGAATCGTCCGTACGCAATTTCAACCCATATTTATTGCTGGACCAATAAATAGGGGCCAATCAGACACAGACGTCTTATAAAAACTGAAGATATTGGCATCACGTTGTCGTATCAAGCAACATTGCGTGTGTTAAGTATAAATATAGTGCGAGTACCGACATGACGCGCGACGCGGCCGTTGCGTGCGAACACAAATAGTTAGAATTCATTGCGCGCCCCGCGAATACTGTCGCACAGTTTATTGCTGTCTACTCGCTTGTGTTTTTAAACGACACTTTGATGTTTGCAAATTGAACATGATACTTTATGTTTGGCAGTGTAATATACTGGGGTTAGTTGAGCAGTCTTTTTGAAATGGCTGCACTGCAATAAACGTGGTTGAACGCGTTTGATGGGAAACGCGGAGTTACTTACGCTTTATGGCTACGGGTTTTTGGTGTACCCTTTTTCGTTAGTGTGACGTGTTCGTGAGAACAGTGCAATTTAATAACAATTTACCTAAATCAACAGCTTTGCTGGTCTAGTGGTCGCATGCGGTACTGCTGAGCGGAGGTACGGGGTCGATTCCTAGGTCGGGCAAAGTTTTATTGGGTTTTTCCACCTGGCATTTCTCAGTACACTGCGTTGCAGTGCGCAGTGTCTCAAGACGAAAGTCTTTGACCAGTGCGTGTTGCCAGTGATGACTTATGGCACTGAAACGTGGTCACTCACAATGGGGCTTATAAGAAGGCTGAAAGTCACCCAAAGGGTAATGGAGAGGGCTATGCTTGGAGTTTCCTTATGTGATCGAATCAGGAATGAGGAGATCCGCAGGAGGACCAAGGTAACCGACATAGCCCGAAGAATTGCCAAACTTAAGTGGCAGTGGGCAGGGCACATTGCTCGCAGAACAGATGGCCGATAGGGCCGAAAGATTCTGGACTGGCGACCGCGTACCGGAAGACGTAGCGTTGGAAGGCCTCTCACAAGGTGGTCCGACGACCTTGTGAAGGCCGCAGGAACCCGTTGGATGCGAGAAACACAGAACCGGTCGAAGTGGAGGTGCTTGGGGAAGCCCTATGTCCAGCAGTGGACGTCTTTCGGCTGAAATGATGATGATGATGATTTCTCAGTAGCAGCCCGGAGTTTGGATTTGTGCCCGGTCGATGGCAGGAGCCTCACCCCTATTACATGGGACTTAAGTATAACTGGTGATATGTGGGTGTACTAGAGGTGCACCTCTGCCTAACCCTTTGGGGACTACAGGCGTGCGGTTATGTTATGTTTATCTAATCCTTATCCCATGAATGTAGGCATGAGTTATGGATATAGATAAATTATTATTAGGTAAGATGTTAAAACAACACTACATACTTTTATAAGACCTACCTTTTAAAGAAATAAAGATAATTATTTCTAATAACAAGAAAAAGAAAAAAATATCTCTATATTCATGAGCACAAAGCAGAAATAGTCGACGCGCGACGAAAAGCACCTGAATTCTAAGTTCAACCTGCCATTATAAAACCTCATTAGTTGTAGTTAATTCAAAATATGGCGCGAATAATGTCGGAACTGCGCGCCGCTCGGGTGTCAAAGGACGCTAATGACTCGTCACCACAGTGTAACACAAGACAGCACATTGGCCTACTGTCGGAGCAGGGGCACAATTTGTCACCGTTTATAAGGGTTTATGAAGTCCTGATCTAGTGGTAAAATGTAAATAAGAATTTTCTGGAAGATATTTTAGGCTGGATAGGTTCTGTCAAAACTGGAAGGAGCTAGTAACTAAGGAACTAGTAAAAAAAACAATGGCACTCCAGGAGTGCCGACAGAAGTGAAAAAGCATAGTAATTTTATAAATATTATGTTTGAAGGTCATTCTTCCTAAAGAAAATGTACCACGCGTTGATGTCTTTATAATGGCCAAAACTTAGAACGGCGGTGTCGGTTACGGTAACAGTGTCGCGAGTTCAATGATTTTTTCCCATCTCAAAAAATTCCCAACGCAACTAAAGAAGTTTTCACTTCAAAAATATATTTTGGCATGTTTTGGTAAAGCTTTTGCTAAGAAAGTAAAAAAACATATTCAAAGCGACTTCCATGGAGTGGATGGGTAAAGTTGCTTTACCCAGCCACTCCACTCCTTGCTTTTTTTGGTGAGCCAGCGCGATACCGGCGCTAAGCGTGTCTCATAATATCTGGAATGTATTAGTTGAATCCCGCAATGGCACTAGGCAGACGTGTGTGGAAAAGGTAAAATGAGGTTTTGCCCAGCAGTAGGACATCAAGGACTAAATATATAGAAAGATAAGTTGAAAAGGGGACAAGCATTGCTTAACTCTGCTAACCATTCCGCACTGTTTCAACCGTGACCAAATAGCGTCACACACTTATTGTACATATACAACATGTAACATAACTTAACGCAAGACCTCATACACCCCAATTAGAGTGAGAGTATTGAGTTAAAAGCATAATACAATGACCAAAACTATTTTTTTTTGTGTTTGTTGACCTTATCAATACTTTATGCATTTAAAATGGAGTCTTATTACCTTGAAATAAGATTTACTTTTCTTTGGCTCAATCGGCGGTCAGTATGGCAAACTACATACATATAATTTTTGAAAAAAATATCTATCTCAAAAGTACTTCCAGGACTTGTGTTTATAATCACAGATCGTCCCCATAATTACACATGACGTCATTAGTAGTCAGGTAACTCAAATAATTATGTCGCATATAATTACATGACGCATCGGGTGTCAAAGGCCGATAATGACGCGCGCCCACCGCAGTGTAACGCAAGACGTTTGGCGAGCAGCCTGTGTTATTGTTGTATTAATTAGTGAGCTGTCAAGTTCGCTGACTGTGGTCGGGTGGGAACGTGGTTTTGGAAAAGTTGTTTGTAATTAACTGGTAAAAATTTGGCAAGAGATAAATGGAGGGTCTTCTTTTAATTAGTCATGTGTTCTATTATACCGAGCCCTGAGTACAAGTATTTTCATAGCTTGTATTTTAATATGCATTACCTCTTAAGACTGGGTTGTTTCCTTAAAAAATACCGGTCAAGTGCGAGTCGGACTCGCGCACCGAGGGCTCCGTACAAATATGTTGGTATCTAAATAGTTTTTTTTTTTTTTTTTTGTAACGTAGTTGATATTTGCTTTTCAAACATCTTAAAAAATTATGTGAATAAGACTCGCATAGTTCCCATGACTCGTCGATTTTGTGTGATGTATGTGAATTGTATAGATGCGGACACTCCCTATTTTTCAAAGCTTAGGTACATGGTCATGGGAACTGATCCAAAAATGTGATATGCCTATCATGATACACATAATTCAACAGCAACTACATATTACAAAACCTTTCAATTCGCTCACAACTTAAAACGCAGCACACTCTCCGCTAGCCATCCCTTTGACATCAAAAGTGTATTCCACTAAACGTATTGTCAATCACTATACGTCCGAGCCATCACCTGAGTTTCGGCGACTATATTTAACCCTCTCCCCTACCCCTTTTATCCGAGCTTGTTGGGACTCAAGCCGACCGTGAAAAGGTTCCGACGTACCCCGAACACATTATGAGGACCAGCGCGATGCGACACAACCTTATAAATGGATTTCGATAACGCATTGAAGACTTTCATCTGACAAGATGTAGGGAACGTGCACGAATGACTGGGCCTTGGACGTACGCTTGAGAATGGATTTAGAGCTTTTTTTCGTGTTTTTTGGTTGATTTGATAGACTAGGAGTATTTGGGAAGGAATGCTGGCCTGTAGTTTTGGTTTGGTAGTGTTTCGCATTGGTTGAAAATGTTACCTATTTTGTTCAAATGTTTTTCTAAAAATTATAAGTCAAAGAAGTTGTGATCATGCATAATGCATAATCAGCCAATAATGTTCCCACTGCTGGGTAACCGGCCTCCTCTCGGTGAAGGGGAGTGGGCCGTAATAAACCACCGCTGGCCCCGTGCGGGTTGGTAGATGCCACTTGTCTTCGAATTTTTGGTTTTCTCACGATGTTTTCCTTTATGGTGACGAAATTATTCACGGCCATAACTTGTCTAGATTTCGCCAATGAATGGCAAAAACTGCTCAGTACGTTTAACATAGCTATTTTACTCCAAATCCTTTCAACCTCATCCCAAAACACTATTTCTAAAAAACTCCTCCACTCTAAAAGTAGAGAATTTGCAACAAACCTGTATTCTTCTCACAATGTATAATAAAACACAATACTCTATTCGTTCGTCACATAATATGGAGTGCACGGCGGCCCCCTGAGCCAATTTGCATCGCGGCGGGAGAGCCGACCTTTGGGGACCTGTGTTCAATATTTTACGTGGAGTATGCAGGTGTGAATGGGGGACGAAGTGGGGACTTGGATCAAATATGTAGGGTTACGTCGGTTTTGAGGATGCAAACTAGATTGCGAGGCTGGAGTTATCAGTTTTATGTGCTGCTGTTAATCATGAGCCTTCAGATAAAGCATGGTTTAAAGATGCAGAGTCTGAGGCTAGATGAATGAGGCATCAAGTTGACTCTCGTTCAAATCTATCTTTTGATAAATCTTATAGCTGAATCTGTTATATAAAATACGTATGTCTAATTTAAATGTCTGAAAAAATGTTGCATGATTATTTCATAAATAGCTGCGCCCCATGGTTTCACCCGCGTAAATGTCGATCCCTTGGGAAGATCGGGACAAAAAGTAGCCTATATGTTAATCCAGGGTATCAGCTGCCTCCATACAAAATGTTATCAATTTTGGTAAAGCCGTTTGAGCGTGAAGAAGTAACAAACATATAAACACACCCCCACACACAACATACATACATACACACACCCCCGCATACACACACACACACATACACACACACACACACACCCTCACACTCACAAACTTTCGCCTTTATAATATTAGTGTGATTTTAATTGTGTTGTCGGCTTGTTTTCTAACAAGACAACGCCTTTGACACATAATGCTGTACTGCTGTACACACTTAGGTGTTCGAAATCTTTTCTTTAATCATTAATTGTTCTTTATCGCCGATAGGGGACACCCTTCAAGGACATAAAGTTTCTTTATTGGTGCTGTTTTTCAGAAAGGTCAAGTGCGTTGGACTTGCAACCGGCGTGCGTGTATGACCAGATGTATGAACGTTAACGAAGCAAAAGGAGTATGTAAGGATCGTAGCAGGTGGCGTTCTGTAATTTCTGCCTACCCCCATGGGAAGAAGGCGTGAATATATGTATGTATGTTCGTTCTCCTCTAGTACCGACCTACGTATAAAGGAGTGAGTGATATCATACGAAATAGTTTATTATAGGTACATATCAGGCCAATAGTCTAGACATAAATAACCCGAATTTGTTTCACAATAAATATACTCGGGAGTCTTATCTTCAAAACATTTAAAAGTACAACTAAGTTCTTGAGTTGAAAAAAAAACTTTAACGAAGAACGCAGAAATACGATTATCGGTGCGAAGAACTCAGCAATGTGTCTGCAAGATATCGTTAAATTCTAGAAAAGGCTAATGGTCCAGACATAAATAACCCGAATTTGTCTCACAATAAATATACTCAGGGGTCTTATCTTCAAAACATTTAAGAGTACAACTAAGTTCTTGAATTGAAAAAAAACTTTAACGAAGAAAGCAGCAATACGATTATCGGGGCGAAGAACCCAGCAATGTGTCTGCAAGATATCGTTAAATTCTAGAAAAATCTCAGAAAGTCGAATGGACATCACTAGGGCCTCAATAAATCAACTAAGGTACGGTACGAAGGTAATAATGGTAAAGGCGAAATTTCACGAACCAGAAATAAAATCTATTCCTTAAGCGAAAGTAAGATTGATCGTGTTACTTCGATAAAGTTGGTATGAGTTCAGTACTGGTCGCGAGTAGTTCAGTGGAGTAGGTACATCGTTCTTACTTCTCTCGGACTCTTAACGTTTCAGACTTTGTGGACATAGCGAATGTGAGTGGCGATGTAATCTAAGTCTGAAGGAAAGGGGACTTTGAGGTGTGTAATTATGAAATGTTGCAATGGTTAGTTTGTTCGTTATAACACGGAAAAATGCGGTTTTTCAAAATTAGGGGTAGTATTTTCTCTTGGTTTATCCGGCTCGAAGGATTAATTTATGAAATAGGTTAGCAAAATTAATTGGTATTGAACATTGATTATTGTTTACAGGTTTAAAAATATTGTGTCCAAAAAAATAGAGAAAAAACGTCTGTTGACTACGTTTTATAGAAATACATTTCTGAATACAAAAAGGCCACATATTGCCATAAAACTAAAATGGCAGACATAAACAAATTATGCAAATTTAAACAAAGTCAAGTTTCAAAGACGTATCTTGAATGTTTTACGAACGAAAACATCACGATTCAGGGACCTCATTACATCACCGAGAATTCTGTTGTGAGGACGTAAGAAAAATAGTCTGTGTTTATATACAGTCGTGATTATCTCCTGCTTAAGTTATTATTATCCATTTAAATAACTGCATATGTTATTTGTCGAAAAATATTTTATGTAAGTGTAAATACTAATCTTACATAGCATAATCAGCCTATAAAGTTTACAGTGAGGAGACACAGCCTCCTCTCGGTGAGAGGTATCGGGCCGTAATCCACCAGGCGACCTCAGTGCGGGCTGGTAGATATTAGTCTTCGAATTTTTGTCGTCTGTCTGGGTTCGAATCGATGACCTACAACTCGTAAGTCACGGCCGTTACCACTGGGCCATGATTGCTCATCTATACTACTAATAATAAAGTTGAAGAGTTTGTTTGAACGCGATAATCTCTGGAACTACCGGTCAAATTGAAAAAAATCTTTTTGCATTTGATAGCCCAATTCTTGAGGAAGGCTATAGGCTATTTAATATCACGCTATGACCCTTAGGAGCAGAGCAAAAAGAAAAAAAGTCAGAATGAACGCTAAGCGGATACGAAGTGTTGCGACGGGGTGGGGGTACAAGAAATACAGAAGGGTACAAGGGTACAGAAGCTAGTTCTTAAATATAAGTTATTAAATTTAACTTTTGAGTAGCGGTAGATTTCCTATCTTTTGAGGCTGTAACAGAGTTTTTTCATTGGACACTTGGTGTTTTACGATTTGGTTTAGGTACTTATGAAAATGCTTACTGATCTCTTCACAAATGAAATTTTAACAAATAAGTACTCTTTAATTACAGTTTTTTTTTTAATAACACCTACATAATAATTATTCAGTGATACGTCCTCCAAAAAATCTGAATTTCACGGTCCCGTCTCGGGGACATGTTATAAGTTTTTCTCATCGTTCAGTATTCAGTGAGGCGAGCGGAATGTATCCCCCAATCATATCCGCATGGGGGATCGAACCCGCAGATTGATATTTGATCCCCCAAACTCGAGTTGGGATCCTCGAGGCGCTCCGAGCGACTTGCCTCTCTCCTTCAGCGCACAATAAATACGAACACGGGTTTTCTGTTTTACTTCAGTTATTAATAGTAGTTTCAATTTACAGTCTGTAAATAACAAAGCGAAATTGTATTTGAGACTCTTTTTATGAAACTCTTTGACTTTCGGTTCTTGTCTTGAAATACAGCTTAGTAGTTTTACATTGAAGTTTAGAGCAGTTTTTATTGTTTCTGTAGGCCCCAAAACTACAAAAACAAACAGATTTAGAAGAGATCAGAGATTTAGTTTAAAATAATGTAATTACTCATCTATACATTTCAAAATAATTCGGAAGAGTAGGTGGGAGGTAGTCCTGAAGTATTTCCCGCTTTAGGCATCTGGGTCTTTAGGTTCTCTTATCAGAAAGGGACCAGATCATCGGACCATTTCTTTTCCGTCAAATGAAAGTTTGGCATGCGGGCCTAAGGTAAGCAATGCTTAATCAGAACCTACTTTCACAAAGTATACAAGTATAAGGGATTTTCAAGAATTTCTTTTGTAGTAAGGGCCTTTGACATTTTTCTGGATGTAAGGATTAGTTCTTGAATATGTGACTTAATTGAAAACGGCGTTTGGTATACTACAAGTATACACTTCTAAAAACTGTTAAGAATGCTATTATTGGAGTGACAATGGAAGTTCGTGTTAAATTATAAAACAAAAAGTTCCAAAATTGAAATTATAGCCAATATCTAACGTTACAAATCGTTACACGATGATCGGGCCACAGAATCAACAGAAAAACAACAATAACGCATTTAATCACGCAATAACGTACACAAACAGACGTATCGATGTCCAGCGCGAATTGAACGACAAAATATACTCCTTAAATTATTGGGGTCGGGCAAACAGGGCGTGTTGGGCAAATATTGCCCGTCCAGCGAACACGTACGTTCGCTATTCATTAACTTATCCGGGGACTGTACAAAAACACGGCTTTAATTCGCGATCACGAATGAATGGATGTTAGTATGCTGGATGCGTCGGTAGATGATGGATGGTGTTGTCGTTTTTGGTCCTTCGAGCCGGATGCTGTCGTTGTCGCTTGCGGTGTTTATTTTGGCAGGTGTGATAAGAGCGAAATCTGACCGCTCTGACTTGATACACAATAACTTCATGTTGTTCAAGTTTCCTTCAAGCATGAAGACCGTAGTCTTAACGCTAGCCTTGGGATAAGACTGGCTTTTCAATAATGAAGAACCACCTACAATAGCAGGTAAATTATTAAACTCTGTGAGATTTCTGCATAAACCCAAAAGCGGCCTAGTTTTCAAAATCAGCACCAGGCTAATCATGTCGCCTCATCCAGCACACAGCATCAGTACATTGCAGTGTCCGTCCAGTCGGCTGGTCATACAAACACTTGCCCCCAATGAGTCGGAACCGCTCCAATGTTTACGCCTGTTGTTCCAAAAGAGTTTCATCAAACGCGTTAAGCGTAAATGTAAATATCGCTTAATTGGGCTGTTTTAATGAATCTTTGGTAACTGGGATTTATTATTTTCAGTTTAAATTGTTTTGTGGGGCTGGTTAAATGTTGTTTTTAGGAAGGGAATGTTGTGGTGTGGTGGTGGGGAAGGTAGCTTAGGAGTTTTGCTTGAAAGATTTGTGTACACGTTGAAACCGGGTTTTATGTTAGAAAAAATAAGAGGACTTTTCAAATCATGGAAAGTTCTGATATTAGTATAGTACCTACACTTTACAATTCCTGCCTTCTGTTAGAAAGTCTGGATCTAGATTTTACAAAAACATTGATCAGAAACTATACTAAATTCACTGAAGGGCCCAGTCGCTTTATCAAAGATGGAAGAAGTATTGGTCCTTCCCTCCTAAGAACTTTCCAAGACTAAACGAAAACAAAAAAAAAAACAATCTAATTCACAATTCCCCTTATAAGTAGTCAAAGTTTGTCATCACAATATTCATAAGCTGTATATGACACGCCATATCATTTACTATATTTACTCGGCACACAAAACATAACGTAATGAATATAAATTGGTGATCATCATAATTTATTTCGCTTTGCTCGTAGAGACCTGTTGCTTCGATACAATGCAGTTATCTACTGGTTCTCTATATGTTTTTGGTATTGTTTTCATGTAGTCTAGAAAGATGTTTAAAAAATTTTCTACTGAAAATATATAAAGATGGAAGGATGCGAGTATTTTACATATTAGGGCAATTTATTACCCCACTAAGTCCGCCTGGTGACCTATAACACAGGTTTTTTCTAAAACCTACTTCAGACACCAGCAGTGTTGAAACTGTTAAGTGCTACAAAACCATTGTGAGAGAAAATAAATAAACTCATCTTACCCACAAGAGTAAGGGTATTACTGGTACTCAGCTGCATCCGGTCAGACTGAAAGCTGACCCCAACATAGTTGGGAAAAGGCTAGTCAGATGATGATAACGTAGGGACACAACTGGTCAAATGGTGTACTCTACACCTTACTCTTTGGGCAGACCGGCATGATGTTATGTCGTATAAAAAAGAATCTTAACAACGTTCATAGTAGCTTCAGCACTCCATTATACCAAGTGTTCCCCTCCTCTTCAATTCTGATGAAGCTACCAAATAAAAATTAATGTAAGAGCAAATATTTGAGGAGCGTCGCCCCAGGGTAGAGAGATAATATCGTCAGAGATGACCAACTTATAATTACTTTTTATTTTCCCTTCGCTGCACAAAATTAACTAACTACAGAGGTTAAGGTGGAAATGGTTTGTTGAGCGTGTTTATTTATAGATGTTAAGTTTATTACTTCATTGGTATAATGTGGCTAGTAAGTGTGTGGTTGGACTTCCGTTTCTAACTTAGTTCGAACATAAATTGGCATTTAGGGTAAAAAAATACTAAGTAACAGGTTTGTGGGTCATGTTAGGACGCTTCATACGTGTTGAACGTGGGTTTTCCAATAAAACGTTACTACTTACTGTCGTAAAAATAGGATTATTACAATGTTTAACCAACCTCACACAAAAATAACAATAACTCCCTTTTTATGCTGACCCCAGCAATGTACAGAAAAAATGCTAAGAACGGAATTATTTATAATAAATCCACCACCTCTATAATATGAGATTATTACCATCATAACATTCCCAAACACACACTGCATGATTTATAGCAAAAATATGACGAAAAAAAAACTAAATGTACACTCATAGGGGCGAAAAAACAATGTGAGGGGTGATCGGTTCCAATAGTCATTAAATCGTGTTTGTCCTGTGCACCCCTGGCTGTATTAAACCCCGCCTGTGTATCACTAGCCTTGTATGTGTTGGGCCTAGTTTTAATTAAAACAAGTCTACTTATTGGTTTTTCAAAGAGCATTAAGTTGCAATTTGGTCCTTTGATACGGAATTATTATGATTTTATGTTTGGTATTTAAAAAAAAACTGACTGGACAGGTCCTCTCAATCTGTGTGGTTCTTTCCTCAAAAGACCACCTCAGACATCGGTCTACATGGTCTTCATATAACCTGACCAAGATTATGTCTGGACTTTAAAAGAGACTGTGACCTCTGAGTTTGTTTCGGCCTTTCTTCTCAGAGTAGTCAGATAGGAAACGCCGACTTCATCTAGTTTTAAAAAAAACATGATTGACGTGTAAAAGTGTTTGTACAAACCTACTTACAAAAATAAAAATCATTTCATCATTTCATTTCATGACCTGAAGGACCAAATGACCAACAAAATATCAAGCACAATTCACAAAACCAACATGTCCGCTGCATTGAACAGTGTTCATCAGTGTTGTGCTACCGATGTGTTTCAGCCGTAGTGTTGTGCCACAACAATATTAATAGTGGCCCAATTGTTTATCTCAATGTTGGTTGCAACGTCATAGCTCATTCTTTTGTGAATACTAGATAGTATTATTTGGAATAAGTACTAGGGATCTGCCTAGCCTTTTCTCTACTATTTTTGGGGTCGGCTTCGTCTTACCGGATGCAGCTGAATACCAGTATTTTACGTGGAGCCACTGACCGGTCTGACGTGATAGTAACTGGGTAACTTTTAACGGAGTTGTGGAGGACAGATAGGCATCTGACCTCTTCAACCCAGTTAATGGGTAACACGATACCTTGGTAAGACTTTGTCAGACTTTCGGGCTTCTGACGACCCGTAACGACTGTCAAAGATCCACGAATGACAGCCGGGACCAACAAGAGAAAGCTTAACGTGTTTTCCGAGGAATGTAGGGTTGGGTCGGGGGCGGGTCTCGGTATGTAAAGATGGTGACCCGTCTACTGACCGACCTCGGCAAGCGTAGGTTAACCAGATTGATCGACCCTTGTGGCTGTTATCTTACCCATGAAGAACTACTATGGGAAATAAGTAATAGTTGTAGTAGCGGGACGAACTCGACTCTTTTCTTAAAGATTGGCCACATACAGCAGAGAGGGAGGGACTTTGCCCTGCAGTGAAACTGAAGCGGTTAATATTGATAATAATAAAAAAAAAGAAATAAAAATAAAAAATCATAATATAAAAAGAAAAAATATATATTATAATCCTGGTGACTAATTAGCTCGCAGGTCGTGGTGGTCATGGAAATGTTGCCTCATTGGATCGATCGATTTATTAAAGTTGACATTATCTTTTTAGCGTGCTTTGCACATACCATACCGCGTGTAATTTTTAGGCTTAACCACCCAAACTACACAAACAAAACGTTAAAATAAAACATAAACATAATACAATAGAAATCGCGCACTGACGTGCAGCGTGCAGGGCGCTCGCCCACAAAGTGCGCGTGCATTGCCGGCAATTATTGTAATTGGCGTTTTAATACTAACGGGACAGCCGACACAGCCCTAGCAGCCGGTATCACATGTTTTACATTAGAAACCACTCGAATATTTATTTTAATTAACTTTTTGTTGGCGTACCATGTCCATGTTTAGTCCAACCTGCTTTATGAGTAGGGCTGTCACTCAATTTAATGATATATTTATAGGTCCGCTGGTAGTTTTAATTTTACAGCTAAGTGCAACGACGTCCGTTCATGTAAATATGTTTGTGAAAATAATATGGTGTTGTGTTTATGGTTATAAGTAATTACTTAGAAATGTCATGTGGTTGATGACCTAAACGTAAATATACTCGTAATTACGTGAAATGTTTATGTGACTTTAATTTGATGAATATTATTAGTAAATTTTATGCCTTATAGCAGGCATATAATTTACTTTATATATCTAATATTTGTTTATTATTAAAACGTGTAGAAATGAGACTCTATTTTTGTTGTTCGATATTTAAAAGAACAGTAGTAGATGGATAAGATAAGTTTTTAAAACTTATTCGTAACAAAATTTTCTTATATGACAATGATATTTAGTCACCTAAGGCGGTTGGCACACTGCACCGCATTACGCAACGGGGTGCATGAAACAGAGCCAAATTCCCCGCATGGAAGCGCGTTTTTATTGAATTTGTATGTAAAAAATCACGCGCAGTGTGCCAATCGCCTTACTTAAATACCTGCAGGCCTATTCTGTAAAAATCTCACCATGAGAACTTAGGTGAAGTGAGCTGTCAATAGTGTCAGTACATCAACTTGAATACCAGCTCACTTTAAGCTCACTTTATATAAGTTTTTACGGTTATATTTTTACAGAATATTCTGGCGTCATATTTCGTGACTTTCACCATCGAACACATTAATAATTCCAAATGTATTTCTACAATCGTTAACCCTAAAGCCGTATAGTCGAAACTAATTAATATAATATGATGTTCGACGGTGGCGTGTGATGCCTGTGACGTCATCCGTTCATTAGCGAACACCGGTTTTTATGTCCAGCCATTAGGCATTAAGGAACTCGTAAATGTAACCTAGGAATAGTGCCAGACTAACTGAAGACTTAGATAATGGTTTACTGTAATTGGAAATCACTGTCTGTCTCCTAAAGTTGAATGCCTAACATGGATTTGGCAAAGACCGCTCGTATTCGTTGAAAGGTGGCCATACATTAGGAATTATTCTGCACTGTTGTTATTCCAGACACAATCTTTATATGTATAAATATCCAGCCATGCAAATAATTGTGTCATTCGGGTATCGAATCTACGACCCGTAGCGCAGAAACTTTTATGGAGAAGTGCTACGACTGCTTCATAGGGGCTGGGGGAGAATCAGTCAGAAAGTAGAACCATAGGTACCGAATTTCTTATTAGAATATTTAAAAACATGTCTAGTCATGTTTCCTGTTTAGTTTTACGTATTTTATCTTTACTTTTTTATCTGATGTATTTATACAGGGTGTAAACAGACCCTTATCTACATCAAACTAAGTAATATAACAAATTATTTCCGGGAAAAGGCTTTATTTTTTTGTGAATAATCGCTGTTTACAGCAACGCGCAATGTTACGTACACCAAACTTGTGCTTATGGGTGAATGCAACGGTACAGGGATCTTATTTATAACTGGTTTTCGGGAAAAAAAGTTGGAACTTTCAGAATTATGACCTTACTAGCTGCGCGCCGCGGTTTTACCCGCATAAGTTTCGATCCCGTGAGAATATCGGGCTAAAAATTAGCCTATATGTTAATCGAGGGTGTCAGCTACCTCCGTACAAAATTTTATCAAAATTGGTCCGGCCGTGTGTGCGTGAAGAAGTAACAAACATATAAACACACACAAACTTTCGCCTTTATAATATTAGTGTGAACTTTCAGAATGTATGTAAGTGACTCTAGGCTTCATTAAGCGTATTTTTACACGTCATTCTATTCTATATTACTTTACTACTATATATTATTATTTTTAATTGACTAGCTAAACTTCGCAGACGCAATGGGTTGGATATCTAAACACGATAATAAAAAATAAAAAGATATGATGATATGATTTTTTAGGGAGGTCAACAACAGCTGTTGGTGATGTTACTTGAAGTTTTCTTTTGTTTTATCGCGTTTAGATTTCGATACTCATTGTGTCTGTGAGGTTTATATAAAAAACAGGTTTTTTAAACTGATATTTCAAATGACTACAATAGCGGCAAATCGTTTTTTTTTTGTTAGTCTTGTTTAATTATAAATACCTATCGTGTCTGCGGAGTTTAGCTAACCAATTTAAAATAACCCTGCATATTCACAACAACTAAAGCCATGTTCTTCTATCGTACATCAAGTGCACCACACCGGCAATAATTACCGGACAACGGTTTATGTCAAGCCATTACTAGTTAAGTGACTCATAAATGTTTTGTGTGGATGTAAAAGTGTATGAAAGTTAAAGTTTTAATCATAAGCCTCCCGAATGTACGGCGGTAATGGTGGTTGGTATTGCAGGAAATATTATGGTTGTGAATACTGGGTGAACAGTCGGTTATGGTTGCAATGAAATGGTGACATATCTGGCTGTTTTGTGGAAAAAGGGGTTCGTAAAATATATGTAGTTGGTTGATTTTCATGACGCGCATAGATGAAGTCGATTTGGAAAGTAACGCGGCGAAGTCAGGTATCTGATAATTTTTTTCGTAAGTTATTAAAGCACAAATCGGTAGCGCGACGCAGCAGTTATTTGAAAAAGGCAAAAATGGTTCAAAATATAAACATGAAGTCATGTTTCGTGAAAAAAACCGGCCAAGTGCGTAATCGGACCACGCACTATAAGGGGTTTCGTAGTTAGGATGAATTTATCGCAGGAACAAACATAACTTTGTATTTGGAAAAATGTTCTCCCGTACATCGATATATGCCAGAGTCAATTCCCAAACTGCAATTGTAAGTTTGTAATCGCAACATATGTTGTTTTATGTAATAAAACTACAAATTAACGATTTTCGGACTTATCCCTTAAGCCGGATTCATATTACCGTGTTGTGTCGTGTCGTGACGCCTTCTGACGCAGTGTTAGCCAATCAAAACTCGTTGTAATTTGACGTAGTCCTGAACAGATTCGTTTGATTGGTGTACCCCGAGTCACGACACAACACGACACAGTAATTTGTCTGTGGCTGTGTTTACTTGTGCTGTGTAACCTTGTATCTAATTTTTTTTTATTTTATGTCAACGGGAAGGTTTTGATTTATTTGATCTTAATATGTAAAAATGGCCGTATTTTTTATTGGGTTGACACAGAAGCTTGATTTTTTAAAGCTCTATGGGACGTAGGTCTACACGTATATATTTGATATTAATTTCAACTTGATACCTCCCCGCGTTCTTGAGAAAAAGGGTATTGACAGACATCGACGGATAACGAAGTGATCCTATAAGGGTTCTGGATTTTCCTTTTTAGGTACGGAACCCTTAAAAAAAATTCATAGTGAGTGGAAAAAACATAATCTAGGTAAATGAAAACAAAAAAAAATGCTTTACGAATCACGATATAAAAAAAAACACAACACAAAATTAATTAACAAAACCACAGTCATTTAAAACCAAACAAATCATCAGAAACGAGACAGCTACCTTTATTTCATATTTCAATATGGCTGAAATGCTGAAATAAAAGCTGTACAATACGGTGAATATCATATTTCGAGTACCCTTTATTCAGAAAACAAAAAAAATCGTGGCTCATTCGTCAATATTCAGTGATGTTATTACATTACGTGGCTGTCGTGTGTCCCCGAGGCGCCTCAGTACTCCATGCATATGTTAAGCTGAGACGCGCACGGAGCGGAAGAACCGACCTGGGTTTGATCTGCTGGTTGTAATGTTGGAGTTTACTTTTCTAATGTAATGTTTTTTGGTATAATAGGGCTCTTAATTTTTCTTTTTTTATATAGGATACATCGCGTTTGACCAGGATCTTATTGGTGATGATACGGTTGACTATTATGTAAGGCTTGTCTAATGTCTAGTAGGAACTGGATTCTTACATACCATAATCAGCCTATAATATTCCCACAGCTGGGACACAGACCTCTCTTCGAGAGGGAGTGGGCTGTAATCTACCACGCGGGCCCAGTGTGGGTTGGTTAATGCCACCATGTCTTCGAATTTTTGATTCAAGGACATGCCCATTTCCTCACGATGTTTTCCTTCACCGTTTTGAGATACACCAATAATTAACTATTTATAAGAACCTTGTTGATAAACT
The DNA here is from genome assembly GCA_963082905.1 of Oligia fasciuncula. Classification (NCBI taxonomy): domain Eukaryota; kingdom Metazoa; phylum Arthropoda; class Insecta; order Lepidoptera; family Noctuidae; genus Oligia; species Oligia fasciuncula. Next base: position 3,282,714 of record OY720395.1, on the reverse strand, counting down.
CGCATAAGTAAATAGTTGGTGAAGGTTTTGTGAACTAAATAAATCACATCAAGTCCTATTTAAAAGCCGTGACCCCTTAACAAATCAGTGTAATCCATACCTACATTTAAAACTACATAAGTTTAAGTCGCCTCCATTTTTATTTAATTCTCCCACGACGTCTATCAAACAGCACTTAAATTTCAGAGCTCTTTTAATCCACGTGTGGCCCATAAAAACTATTCCACCGACCGACGCCGACGTCGCGACGCGGTTCATTCCCACTGCGCTCCTAACCTCACCTATTCGTATATTCTAAGGTGCGCAAACCACACACTCACTCTTTCACGTTACACCTCGTAAACTGTAAAGGGATCCCCGAAATTTATCTTCCACATCGTTAGAGCGAATAATGTTGCCGACTATTTTATTTAGCGATGTGAGTCAGGCAACGTGTTCGTGTAGACTCCCGCGCTTTGAAGTTTCTCATGTCTCTGTATGGAGACGTGGTTTAATAACGTAATCACGACTGATACTCGGAGGCAAGGTTTTGCTTGTTTACGGTTTGTCGATTCCAATTATGAACTGTTAATGGTTTTTTTTATTGACAGATAAGTCAGGGATATTTTATGTGGGTCAAGTTCAACATCTTGACATCTATAGACACTTTGCTATCTTCAAGTAGAGTCTAGACTGTATTCATAAAATAATACTATCTCAAAATAAATACTTAGACTGGATTTGCGAGTTAGAAACTATTTTAACTTTTTTATCTTCTTTATTTAGTTACTTTTTTAAAGCATTGGCTGGCCTCGGGCCTGATGCTGATTTGCTCGCTCATTCTCTTTGTCGGCTTAAAAAAGTCTACATCTATTTCTTTAGAATGACACCTGCCTATTTTATTTGCATATTTTTCTCTCTATACAAACATAAAAATGCCTACATTCTTAATAAACACGTACTTCAAAGTATATGTACAGTCAAAAAAAGAGATAATTATGCAGGATCGTCGGATATAGATAAGGTTTAGTAAGAAACCGATGGATATTCTCGAAAAAAATTTAATTTAATTAATAGAAAACAAACAGCTCATTTATCAAATTAAATTTCACTCGAGAACATCCATCGGTTTCTTACTAAACTTAAACTGTATCCGACGATCCTGCATACTTATCTCTTTTGTTGACTGTACATCGATACCAATAAATATCAACGGAAAGGTCACACCGAAAACTTTTCACGGATACTTATCACCAGTTAATACGGGGCGATAAACATGGCGGGACATTACTCCGAATTAAATGAACTGGCAACACTTCCATACTACTGTTTTACATGTACAATTGGTGGGAGATTTCAGGGTAAAAATAGAACTTGAAATGCGTGGGAAGTGGAATTCGACGTGCTCCTTTTCTCAACCTATTTTAGAGGTTGCTTTAAGGGAGGGAATGCTGGCGTTTTGTTTCTGTTTTAGACAGTCGGCGCCTGTTTTCGTTCAAGAAAGAAGTAAGAAGTGAAGGTTTAATATTGTCACCATTACTTAATGTAGGTATGTGAAAGGAAATAATGCCATTTGAGGTCGTGGGAATGGCTTTATTAATAAAAAATTACAAAGTTTGGAAAAACAGCTGCTAAAAACCAGGATTTGTACTCGATTGCAACGTATGTTTTTCAGCATTAGATTTGTAATTTGTATAAAATTTAATGTCTACACAACATTCCTACGTATTCAGATCTACAAACCTCCTCACGACCATCGTACCCTGATCCCTCGATACAAATATTAATCAGTCATACCTGCACAAGTTCAATTTGTGGAGATCGTAAAATCTCGCCGAAACCCCCGGGTGATGTGTCATACGAATTAGGTGTTTGACAAGCCGAGTACCAGGGTAGCAGAGTAACAGTGGGGGTGATATTATTTTTATGATTGGGAAGAACATGTGGAGGGATTCGATTGATTTTAGGTTTTTCGCCGTAGCACTTAACTACGTAAATACCAAGGTAAAGGTATCTTTAAGACATTGGCGCGAGCTAGGAAAATAATTTAATACCAGCAGCGCCCCGCGGTTTCACCCGCATAAGTGTCGATCCCGTGGGAATATCGAGATAAAAACTATCCTATGTCCTTTCCCGGGACTAAAACTATCTCTATACCAAATTTCATCAAAATCGGTTCAGCAGTTTAAGCGTGAAGAGGTAACAGACAGACACACTTTCGCATTTATAATATTATTATGGATAATGTGTTGTGTTTCCTAATGTTAATTACATATTTTTGTATATAATCAAGTTCTACCAACTGAACAGACAGCTGTGCTACTGGAGGGTTTGTTGCGCCACTTCTTCCCAGCTTTAGCACTAGGAAATGGTGAAGGGCGGGCGTTTTGGGGGACTGTCTTATGTAATTTTGGCGTTCTAAAATTATTGATTCTCAGCCTAGTTTCAATTAATGACTTTTAATTTTGACGCATAATATTTCTACATATATTGAAAAACTACAGGATGTGTTGAAAAATTCTTGAAAGCAAAAAGCTTTCAAGAATTTTAAGATAGCCAAACCTACCTTAGTGACTTCGTGGCCTAATGTTTGGCTTTCCGTGATAAGGGGTTTATTTTCCGCAAGGGAAAGATATGTCTATAACTTTTTCCGGGTTTTTGTGCGCATCATTTTGGCAAGGTATAAGAAAGTTAGAGTATCATAAAAAGGTGTATATAGCGGAAGCGATTTATGTAACTTACCAGAACATTTTATGAAGTTATAATGACCCTGCTATTCGATATTTTTTTCATAAATAATTAAGGATAAATTAAGACGAAACATATTAGAATATCATTAACGACACGCACGCTCTGAAACCCCTTGAACAACCTAACAAATCTGAGAAAGAGCAAACGAGCATACTATTATAATTACGTGAGAACAGTAATGAGTTTGTTTGAGGAATATCGCGACGCTTTGTGGGCTCGCACCGCCGCGCGTCACGGATGCCTGCTACACAGAATAGATAGGGACAGAAGGTCAGCTTCGTACAACGAGCGAAAACAGCACACGCTGTGTGCGTGTGCCTGTTAGACGTAGACGCGCACGTACGACGATTTCAAACAAACAAAGAGAGAAAATACGAAAAACAACAAGTTTGAGGAAAATATGCGTTACTTGCACGCTAAACGGTCATCGCTCAGCATAATGCTACGACTCTATGCGAGACCAAGCCCCAGCAGTGGTTTTCAGCGACAGCCGGCGTTGACGTGGTGACTTCAATATCTATGCTTCAACCGATGCAGTATAATCAAAACAAACGCAAGTTCACTTATACCAGAGGGGCAAATCTCGTAATTTAAGAAAGTTCAAAGTCAAAAACGTTCAAAATCTAGTCGCAATCTCATCTCAGCGACAATCAATGTCAAAAACTTGTCAAAAATTTAGGGAAATTAGAGGTATTTTTGACAGATTGAAACTGAGATCAGACTGTGAACGTTTTTAAAATGACAAGAATTGCCTGGGATGATCTCAGTCTCTAAAATTCCTAAATTTTTAACGAGTTTTTGAAATTGATTGTCGCTGAGATGATGATTGCGATTAGACATTGAACGTTTATAATTACATGAATTGACCTTTTACTGTATGTAGACGCGTCACGTGTGCGTGCGTTGTCGCTCATTGCACGAAACTGGTCTTCTGCACCTATTTATTTTGTAGAGAAAACCTGTGAGATCTAATTTATAACTGAATTAGTTCTTGCAACGTACGCCATTATAAAGTGGCACTGCTTTAACAAGTGCTGCGCTGAGGGCGTTTAAATTTAAATCGTGCTACTGGAAATGTTATTATTTGTTGCGTTAATATTATTTTGTTGTAAATTATGGCTTTATAGAGCGCAGTGACTGTTAAGAAACTTTATTTTGAATCTCATAGTAGACTTTATGATAGTTTTTGGAAAAGCAACGAGGCGATCAATTATAAAGCGATGGTATTGGTTTATTAACCGGTTGAATAGCGTAATTACAGAAACAATTAAAAAGCCATTGTGTCTCGCGTGGGTCAACGTTCGATACGAAGGGTTAATTATTCAACTGAGCCTATCTAATCAAAGTAAGCGTATGCCTTTCAAATGTCGCGTTACTGAGTACAAGTCATGCTATCATATCTTGTATGTATGTATACTCTGTACGATTACAGTTTTTAAGCAACCTCTTTATCGCCAGCACCAAAATCAAAACTTCGTTCACAAAAATTGCAAGAAAATCAAACTCCCGAATCGAAACTCGATCCTGAAGAATTAAAAATTAAAACCTAGTCAAAAGTTCCCGATAAACTTTCCTATATAATATCGTATATAAATAAAGGATATTTTTCCAAAGTTTTCTGTGAGCTCGATACCCAGGGTAGCAGGGGGTGGTGTGCCAGCGGGGGCGGGGGGGGGGTACAGGAGTGTACATTGAGGAAACAAAACGGATCAGCTTGTATCTAGCTCTCACAGAGTAGGGGAGTTCAGATGGACGCAGATGCAGATTACCTAGATACGGTGAATGAATTTTATTTAAAATTTGTATGGAAAGGCGAGCAGAGAAAAATCGCGGAATATTGTGCATGAAATTATGCATAGCTTACATGCAAAGGTAAGATGAGAACTCAACCGGATTCCAAAGTTATTAATTTATTTATATATATACTTCATTGTACACCAGAAAATACATAGCGAAAAAATACATTTAACAATACAAAACATACAATGGGCGGCCTTATCGCTTTCTTCGATCTCTTCCATGCAACCTTGGAATGGACAGTAATTGCGTGGACATAAACGTAAAAGTATATATAAAAGTTAAGAGAAACTACAATTTATTTGAAACGAACACGGACAGGCCAAATAGCCGAACACGGCATAAAGTAAGTAAGTAAGTAGTAGTAAGTTTATACACTAACACACATTGTTTTATTATAATATTTAAGTTAGTCTGTAAGGTATGTATCTATGGGCCAAAGCAACCTGAAAATAAAGGTTTTATTATTATTATAAAGATAGACTTCGGCTGCCACCAATGAAACTAAAATTATTTAAGATTATTTACAATCATTTACCAAATAGTTTGCAAGACTTACCACTGACAATGTTTAAAAAAATACTTTTCAAACTATTATTATTTAAAAGATATTATGCCATTAAGGACTATTTAGAAGACAAATCAATATAATCTGTAATTTGTAAGTTAGATTAATTGACATCGTTGATTGTGAATACATGTTATGGCAGGATATGCTGAAACAAATTTACTGTATCACCTTATATACATACCTTAATCTAGCAAATAAATATTTTTATTTGATTTTGATTTGAAAAGTTACGTAGATAAATACCAGTGGCCTTCTATTTTAAAGAAACGAAAATGACTAACGTATGTCTTTTAACTTGTTTGTGTGCTGTCATTATTACTACACATTGACCATGTGTAGCTTTATTAGGTTCTCATACATTTAAACAATTCTGCCGACAAACGTTCAAAACCGTCAATATAAAAAAAAAAACATTAAAATCAAAATATAATTTCTTACGGCTGGTTCTTGTCTACGCTAGAGGTAAGTATTGCGATACAACGTGGCAATGCCTTCAATTTCTTGGGTACAGAAGCCAGTACATCAAGCTACTACCATCAGTCACATTAATTTTATAGATTTTGAAGATGTGAGTCCATGTATGAGTTTAGTAAATACTGCTCTATAATTAAATGTCTAATTGAGACAATAATACTTTGCAATTTCAAAAGTAATCGTAGCTAAATAAGAAATTAATCTGTAGATTGCTAATACTGCCATTGCCAGCACATCAAGCTACTACAATCTGTCAATTTTTTAAATAGATTTTCAATTTTATCGCTAGACCATAAGGTTCAAAGTTGATTGGGAAAATTTGACAGTTTCGGGTAAGTTGATGTGCTGGCGCATATCAACTACTTCAACTACTTTTCGAAGACATATTTTAGTTTGTTGATAAGTTTAGTTAGGTTAAAAAAAAATGTAGGAATGTACTGTTACGGTTTTCAGATTTTTCCTTTACTTGTGCTACATGACCTTGGTTTCTTACCAAATTTCATGATTCTAGTTTAACGGGAAGTATCCTATAAATTTTGATTCCCTTGAGAGTGTAGAAATATACGTTTTTTGCGGCATAAACGGCGTTATCTTTTTTTACGTTAACTTAGAAGTTTGATTTTTTCACAGCTTCTAGGGACTGTAGACTTGTACATATGGTTTAAGTTTCAACTCGATACCTTTATGCGTTCCCGAGATAAAGGGTTTTGACAGACAGACAGACGGACAACAAAGTGATCCTTTAAGGATCACTTCCGTTTTTTCCTTTTGAGTTACGGAACCCTAAAAAAAAACTATGTCTACCAAAACATAACTAAGTAACTACTAGTCAAAAGATAAACAAAACACAATATAAGTCCACATCCAGCATCTATACCTCCACGTCCGGGTTGCCTGAACCAGCACAGACGATATGAGCACCTTATTTTTCGCACATTACACTTAGAAATTGTTTGAAATATGTTATAGCCGTCATCGCGCGAACAAACTTCTTTAAACACTGACACGACGTGTTCCTTACATACATGTTTTAAACTATTTTAAACTATGCGTTCTGGGGTAGACGTGTGAGTTTGTTTTTTCCGGTTTACTGGTGTGTCTAGTTTGTTTTGTGTTCGTTTCTTTTGTATATTTTTGTTTTTGTTCTGCGTGTCGAAAGCAATCTAAATAGACTCGGCCCAGAATTCGGCCAGTTGTTTCACCAGCGTCAACCAGTTCCTGTAACGTGCAGCTGACAGGACACGATATTAAGTGTCCCATCGTTTGTGGAACAGCACCACATTTACACTCCAAGGCGGAGTCGTCTATGAATCTCCACCTGAACAGGTTTTCCTTACTTCGGCCAACCTGGGTCCGGAGTCTGTTTAAAGACTTCCAGGTTACCCAAGGTAACTCAGGTGGGAGGTCTTCAGCGGGTCTTCTGTCTTCAGTCTTCAATCTAAATAAACTTCAAATAATTTATTTAGATTAAGCTGTGAATCAGCACTTTTGAAGGGTCTTTGAAAAGATAGCATCATGGAACGCGCAATGGGTATTATTGGATCCATTGCTGAATTGCTGATAACATGCTTTGAATTTGAGTTTATTATGAGGTAACTTTACGGTTGCTTGAGTCCATACACGTCTAGTGAAGTATTTAACCATTTTTAGGGTTCCGTACCCAAAGGGAGTCAACGGAACCGTCCGCTGTCCGTCCGGCCGTCTGACAGTCAGCGGGTCGTATCTCATGAACCGTAATAGGTAGACAGTTGAAGTTTTCACAGTGTGTCTTTCTGTTGCCATTCATCATCTGCCTAGACTTTTCCTAACTAATTTGGTGTCAGCTTCCAGTCTAACCGGATGCAGCTGCATACTAGTATTTTACATGGAGTGACTGCCTATCTGACCTCCACAACTCAGTTACTGGGTGACAATCGGTCTTACCAAGGGGTATCGTCCCTTGGTAAGACTGATTGTCAGACTTTCGGGATACTGATGACCCGTAACGACTGTCAAAGATCCACTAATGACAGCCGGGAACGCGCGCGCGTGCTTTCCGAGACACGTAGGAGTCTTGGTATGTGAATATGGTCAACCATCCACGGACCAACCGCGGCAAGCGTAGCTTAACCTGAACAATCGACCCGTGCGGCTGTTATTATTTAGCCACAAGCCCCCTTCCTTTCTATTGCCACTATAACAACAAATAATAAAAATAGAATAAAGTTAATAAAAATAATAGGGGATCTCCATACAAGAACCGTGTTTTTTGGCATCTTTTTGCCTTATATGTCATCGGGTTTCCTCACAAATTTCATAGCAGACTCCAAAATTCTAAATCAATTTCGTTTCCCAATTAAAACTAACAATACCGTTCCTAACCGCATCGTGCGCTGAGTTGGTCAAAAAGTCGTATAGCGCTGATGTAAATTTAGTTCACTCAATTTTGAATGCATTTCAAACGGACACGAAACCGTTCACGTTCAATACTGATTAGTTCCAACACATTTTATTGAAATTATATTGTGTAGGTTGCCATGGAATGAGGCAGTACGGTATTATGTTCAGAATGCATTCGTCGTACATTCAAACGTTTGGAGTGAATGGTTAAATTTCTATACCGGTACACGTTTAATTGGTGTTTTGGAGAAGCTTTAGAATATTAATTTCAAATGCAAACACTGTTTCCGGGACTGACGATAGAGTGATAATCTGCAAATGAGAAAGTTTAAGCGTCAAACAAAGCAGTAAGTTTGCTTTTGTCCAGTTTTTAATTTCATCTTACTTAAGCATAAAGTTTAAATCACACTAATATTATAAAGGCGAAAGTTAGTGAGTGTGTTTGTTACTTCTTCACGCACAAACGGCTAGATCAATTTTGATAAAATTTGGTATGGAGGTAGCTGACACCCTGGATGAACAATAGATTACTTTTTATCCCGGTATTCCCACGAAATCGACACTTATGCGTGTGAAACCGTGGGGAGTAAATAATAAATGTAACTAGTACGAGTAGTCCTTGTTACTTTACGTAAAATGTTACAAAATTAAACTTCAGCACATTATAAACCCAATATAACCTTGCATAATGTTAAACTGCTCAGTTTATCTTTAATAATGCAATGCCAACGAGCACATTAGAAATTTATTTACTGGCAAGACAACAGTCTACGAAAGGTCTACGTAATTTCGTAGCACGCTACGAAAGCGCTACGAAAGTGCTACGATACATCTACGTCGTAGATCGCTACTGGCTCGAAGGTTTAGCTACGAAATAATTGAATGAATTGGAACAACTTGTAAGACAAAATGAACATATAAAACTTTTATCATTTTCCTTAATAAAATAAGAAAGGAAACAATGACAAAGCGATCAGCCGATAAACAAATACATAAAAGAGTTAACACGGAATTCCCATGAATTCTCAATAAAGTTGAAGAAAAAAAGCATAGAATGTGGATGTTCGGGTAACAAAGATCTGGGGGATCACAAGACAGACTCGCTGGCACATGTTAGCGGTTCATATGTGGGCTGAGTTATAGGCGGTAGCGGGGATGATTCCTAATGACCGCTGAACCATCTCAGCAATTATTGGTAAGTATTGACCAATTAATAACAACAATAACAGGCGCTTTACTTTGTGTAAATTATTTCATCACCACTGCTCTCATAACGGTGAAGAAAAACATCGTGAGGAAACCGGCATGTTCTAGAACCAAAAATTCGAAGACATGTGACATCTGCCAACCCGCACTGGGCCCGCGTGGTGGATTACGGCCCACTCTCTCTTACCGAGAGGAGGCCTGTGTCCCAGCAGTGGGAACATTATAGGCTGATTATGTTATTGACCAATTAGGTCACCGACATAGCCCGAAGAATTGCCAAACTTAAGTGGCAGTGGGAAGGGCACATTGCTCGCAGAACAGATGGCCGATGGGACCGAAAGGTTCTGGAGTGGCGACCGCGTACCGGAAGACGAAGCGTTGGAAGGCCTCCCACAAGGTGGTCCGACGACCTTGTGAAGGCCGCAGGAATCCGTTGGACGCAGGAAGCACAGAACCAGTCAAAGTGGAGGTGCTTGGGGGAGGCCTATGTCCAGCAGTGGACGACTTTCGGCTGAAATGATGAATATGAGTTACAATGTAACAGATCTTGCATATTAGTTTTACCTATTAAATGCACTAGTTTCTCGTAGACCAGCTGCTACTATAAGTAACGATGTCGTGACTATATAAAGTCTATCCAAATTTATGTTATTTTTCTTGCCCATTCTTCTCCATACAAACACTACCTTTTGGAAGGCGCGACTGGAATCAATTCTATTTTATTGTAATTTTTGACGTTCAAAAGTGCCTTTAATGTGCCTATTTGAAATGAATGATTTGACTTTTACCTACTTGCATAATAAACAATTTCTTATCATTTTGTGCTTCACCCTTACCTACTCATTGTATTTCAGATTCATTTTGTTACACAACCCGCTACTCGCTCATCACTTACAACCGTCAAAGTTTTAAGAGTGTCATTTTATTAAGTCTTCGCACAGATCGAGATCGAATCGAGAGCTGACATGTGTCGCCGACGTGTTGGGGATTCCTCTCACGACTGCCTCTAACGTCCCTCTTTTAAAGAACAATGCTTTGGAGTGTACTCCTTGTTCTTATCTGAAGTTGAGTGGTATGAAGTGAAGTGGTTAATTATTTGTTTTTTTTTGTTTCGGGAAACAGTATTTGTAAAGATTTTTGTTATTAAGCACCACTCCTGTTGAGTTGTCCACTCTTGTTAGAGCAGTGGTGGCCCAGTGGCATCGGCCGCGACTTACGAGTTGTAGGTCGTAGGTTCGAACCCAGACAGTCGCTTTTTTTTTGTTAGCCTAGTTTGTGTCCCACTGCTGGGCAAAGGCCTCTCCTTTTTCCTTCCAAACCTCCCCCTGTCGCTTTACTTTGTGTAAATTATTTCATCACCACTGCTCTCAAAAAGGTGAAGGAGAACATCATGAGGAAACCGGGATGTCTTAAAACCAAAAATTCGAAGACATGTGACATCTACCAAACCGCACTGACCCGCGTGGTGGATTACGGCCCGCACCCTCTCTCAGAGAGGAGGCCTGTGTCCCAGCAGTGGGAACATTGTAGGCGGATTATGATGATGACTCTTGTTGTCTTGTATTAGATACAAGATATTTTGACATTTATGTAGCTGCATTTATGATGATGGCGTGAAGACACTAACGTTTTTCAGTATAGTAATGTACATCCAGCATTATGATAACATCCTATCATAGCACCTAGAGACTATAATAGTTTAAAATAAAAATAACACAAAAGAAAAAATAATTAACCACCTCAATAAAAACCCTAACAAAAAGACGATCTTTAAAATTTTATTTAAAAAAAATCAATGTTCACGTGAGGCGTTTATCGCCACTCGCATGCACCCGGCAGATTGAGGGCTAAGATTCGCTCGTTTGTATTCAGCGCGCGCCTCCGAACGCGAGGTAACCCGCCCGTGCCAGCCGGTAAAAGTTTCCATCGCGGACGGGTCCTAAATACCGGGAGATTCTATTAGCGTATCGATGTTTTATGGCCGAATGAGGGTTCTCTGATATTCTATGGCGACGTAAAATTATAATTTATGGGTGTAAACGGATTTTTTTATTTTAATAAAAAATTGTCCTTTTGTCGGTTGAATTTTGGGTAAGTATAGGGTTTTTTTTTATCTTTCTTTTGTCTTTGAATTTTATTTGTTCTAAAATTTTGTATTACAGCAGAACAAACTTATTTTTCCAACGTCCCTTCTTGCTTTATCCGGGCCCGTGTAACAGAACCGTTAACCCAAAAGAAAACACATCAATAAAAGCGACAACAACCAAAAATAAAACATCTAACCATTTAAAATTTAGAGAAAACGCTCACGAAATCCACGAAAATTATCTTAAAGAAATCATTACACTTTCATACAGATACCTAGCAGCACAGCACCCAAGTTTGTTCTCAACGTGGCAAATAAAAAGAACTTTTTACATCAAAACTTTATTTCGCGTTCCCCCGCGCTGATTCGTACGTGAGACCGACTATATTTTGCGCTGATTACTGTGTCTTGGCGCAAGTATATGAACTTTTTGCCTCGAAGTGTATTTTTTTCCCTTTCGTCTTGAGGCGAGTGGGTTGCATTTCTGTTTGGCTGCGTCATTTTAAAAAGCGGTTGACGATTTTTGTTTTTCTATTCTTGTTTTGACGTTTAGATGTTTACGTTAAGCTTGGGTGTTTGGTGCTGTTTTGTTTATAATTTTAATGGCCTGTTTAAATAAGACAGAATCTACCAGGGAAAGGTTCTAGTAAACTTAGATAATTATGTATTAAGATGATGCTTAATACATAATTATGCAAAGTGCGTACCTATTAACGGAATGCCATTTTGGTTGTTAATAAACGTATTTTTTTTTATTTCTTTCTAATGGTCGTAAGCGTTTCTGCTCAGCATGAGATCCTGGGTTCGATTTCCAAGTCGGGCAAAGAGCTTTTACATCAGGAATTTCTCATTAACAGCCTGAAGTCTGGATTTGTGTCCGGTTGATGGTTAGGATAGGCTCGCCCACTATTACATGGGACTTCAAAATAACTGGCAAATTGTGGGTGTACTAGTAGGTACACCTTTGCCTAACCTTTCGGGAATTACAGGTGCAATGTTTTGTGTTAGAGCTAGCACTGCTTTGGTATAATCTGCTACAGTAACATTGCTTGGCCAGATTGGCAGCGCGGGCGCAGGGCGGGCGGGGGCGGGCACGGCGCGGCTTACTCAAACATAAGAACTTCATTTGAGTGTCCATAGTGGGAACACGGGCGCCGCGGGTGGCGCGGGCTGCTCGGCGCGGAAAGCGTGCAGGCAACTCACGCCATAGCTCGTTCATACAAGTGGCCTAAGTGGGTGCGCGGGCAGCCCGCGCAGGTACCGAGGTCTCAAACTAGTTCGAGCTATAATCTAGTAAAAATAAGTCTTCTTTATCCATATTATATTTTAACAAACACTGGACACGACAACAAGCAGAACGCAGCCGCGCTAGACTGCGGCTAGGCAGATCACACGCGTCCCGCACCCGCGCCGCTCCCCGCCCCACGCTGCCAGTCTGGCCAAGCACTTACAAAAGACGTAGCGAGACACCACACAAAAAACAAAAGAAAATCTCTCCGAACACCCGATAAACAAAACACAATCTTGAACCCGATCCTCATTGAGTACGCTAAACTTAGGTTTTTCTCTCCATATGCACTACTATGCATCCCGTATAATGAGGTGCAAGGAACCCGATACGCCTTCGACTTGTTTAGACTGGGTGCGTTCACACGATCGTCAAGTGTTTGTTTAAGAATGTCGAGTTTCTTGTGCTAATGAATTTTAAAGGAATGTTTTCATGGTGTTTATTTGGCTGTTGAAAGGATACGAATAAGATGATGTTTTAAGCTGGAATAAATTGTGATTGGAATTTCTACAGGATATCAAGGTCTTGTTGTAATTATTGATCATGCACATTCTGGAGTATACTTAAGTATTTAAAAAAATCTTTAACCCAGATACGGCGACGGGCCTTTTAAAAGACCCTATACGTACGACATGCATGCGACCCTTATATTACGAGGAGCCTTTTAAAAAGCCACCTGTTCCTGGCTTTCCTGGAGAAAATAGTTTCAGTAACGTCTGGGTAATCTGGTCATCATCATCATAATTTCAGCCGAAAGACGTCCACTGCTGGACATAGGCCTCCCCCAAGCACCTCCTGGTTCTGTGCTTCTAGCATCCAACGGGTTCCTGCGGCCTTCACAAGGTCGTCGGTCTACCTTGTGGGAGGCCTTCCAACGCTACGTCTTCCAGTACGCGGTCGCCACTCCAGAACCTTTCGTCCCCATCGGCCATCTGTTCTGCGAGCAATGTGCCCTGGGTAATCAGGGTTAATTGAAAAGAATGATTGGGTAAATCAGTTTGCAATTTCAATCATTCTTTCAGCGAAGAAACAGAGCGAAAGAAAATATAATTCAAATGGCAAATTAATATAATATTAATTTCTAAGAATCAGATTTAAGTGATACAAAGGGAAGCCAAAAACTTAAAGTCTAGCTGATGAAACATAAATTAATTTCGACGCCACAAAAAGCGTTTTATATAAAAAATTAATTAGTCCCTTTTCAAGGCCCACCGCCATTCTGTGGCGATATTAAAAGTTGACCGCAATATTAGCTATATATTTACATTATTATTCATACTAATAAGTACACAGAGAAAACATTTAAGTTATATTGCCCGTTGCTAGTTTTCTGCACACAGTAGCTTTATTTTAATTGGGCAAAAGGGCTACGGGTCTCTGTAGCTGTTTTTCGAGTTCTCTTTACAAATATACACATATACAAACTCTTATAAAGTTGCAAGATTTTCAGACGTCTAAAATGAGTTTTTGATGATGTAAAACAGACATTTTTTCTAGACTAAGAAGTTAAATGAATTGGAGGTATTCGCAGTGCAGCTCAGAAAAATAATACTGGATTGACTAATTAGCAAGAGACTTGAAAAATATCTTGAACATAAATTTTGAAACTCAATGGAAAATAAAGATGGCGGCTAGGCAAAAGTCTCCACACAGTGTGTGCCTGAAGATAGACGGCGCCACCGAGGTCAGCATAGAAAGCAGTAGCGGGAAAACCTGGACGCGTACCGCGAGGGCTGGTTCGAGGTGGCGCGGGGAACGAGTTCCTGGGAGGACTTGGGGGACGCTTTTGCCCAGCAGTGGGACAGAAAAAAATCATAATCATAATTTCAGCCAAAAGACGTCCACTGCTGGACATAGGCCTCTCCCAAGCACCTCCACTTCGACCGGTTCTGAGCTTCTCGCATCCAACGGGTTCCTGCAGTTTTCACAAGGTCGTCGGACCACGGAGGCTTTCCAACGCTACGTCTTCCAGTACGCGCTCGCCACTCCAGAACCTTTCGGCCCCATCAGCCATCACAGACACAGAAAAAAATGGACAGTAATAATCCAAAGTCTTTCACGTTTATGTACCCTAATCAGATTACCCCAATAGGCCCGGGATGGCCCACAATAGGCCTAAACTACAGTTGATATTACCGATGCACTAACAAAGCGCGTTTTCGGGTTTCGCCCGGCATCAGTGGGCCATTGTGTAAAAGTCGTATTGCTAATGGATTAGCGGTGACCATCGCGCACAATAGAAGTAGTGCATCTGGATGGACCGACACGCGGAAATTGGACAAAATTGATGTTCTGTGGTCGGTTTCCAGTTTTGCATTGTCCGATGTGTCACGCGGGATTGATGGATTTTTTATGTTGGTCTGTGTAGATGTCTGTGTTTGGTCAGTTTTGTGGTAGGTGTGAATTCTGTGATTATGTTAGCGACTAGCTCTTGCCCGCGACTTCGTTTGCGTTTCTGGATGAAAAGTAGCCTTTTTCCATGTGGCAAATTTCATCGAAATACGTTCAGCCGTTTTAGCGAGAAACAAACAAACATACACAAAAACTTATAAAAAAAAAACAATCGGCTTCAAAAAAAAAACACTATAAAGTGATAAATCATGTTAATTTCGGAAGTCGGTGTCAAAAAACGAAAATGCGGAACCAACGACACCGATTTCCGAAATTAAAGTTAACCCCATACAAATTCAATGAACACTAGTGCATTGAAGAACTGAAGACACCGACTAGAAGAATCATCAAAATTCGCATAGAGATGTCAGAGCTGCAGTACATTTATGCATATAGCTTCGTACATAAGAATAATTACCTAATGTATTATAAAACCTTCCTGAAAGTATGTAGATCACATTAATGAAAGAATTATTATCAAAATTGCTTCATTTTATTTTTAGAAAAAATCGCGGACATCAAACAAACATACATACGGGTCGGAAACAGAACCTCCTTTTATGAAGACGGTTAAAAAATCAAATCTCTTTTCCTTATAATATTAGTTTTGACTAGCTTCTGCCCGACTTCGTCCGCGTGAAATTTCTTGTATTAACATAAAATAGGTAGGTATATCTTATGACACTCGGCAATACTGTAGCGTCTCATTAGTGAAAGAATTTTCGGAATCGGATTACTAGTTCCGACACAAACTTTACCACTTTAGATATGTGGCAGTAAGTACTAATGATCATCATCAGATAGGAAACGCCGACTTCATCTAGTTTTAAAAAAAAAACATGATTGACGTGTAAAAGTGTTTGTACAAACCTACTTACAAAAAATAAAATCATTTCATTTCATCATTTCATTTCATTATTAATTTGTGTAGGCGTGACTCGAAGTTTTGTCCAGCGGTCTCAAGAAAAATTAAATATTTTGTATTTGGAACTAATTGATAATGACATAATTGGCGTCCACTTTAATGCGATGGAATTAAAGTCGTAGGGATCTAGCAATGTTTCCAATTTCACTTCATAATAGTTTTCACTATTCAATTAGCAAACTCGCACAACTTCCTGAGTAGTGTAAATTGTGGCCAAATTTATCCCGACTTTTCCACAAAATATTAGGTACCAAAATAATTATTCTCAGTACTTTCAAAAAGTAGCGCTTCCAGCATATTCGGTGACATCAATGTAATCATTATACACGTATTCTACATCATTAGTGAAAAGCACTTCGTGTATTGTCGTGTCGACCGATACGGTTTAATAGCTTCGTTTGATTTCGCCTTTTAATGAGCACTTTAACAAAAAGCTTTAAAATAGCCAATGTTTTATGTTCGGCCTTTATTATTGATATAGCTGGTGTAGCAGCAGAGGTGAGGTTTATGAAAACTCAGGTTTACAATATTTGATTGTGCTGAGGATTATTAAAATAAAACGACGATGCGTTAGGTTTAACGAGCAAATCTGGGGGCACGGGAGTGCCCCCGCCTAGACACGCCCTAACTTCACAAACTCTTTCAAGGCTTGGCCGTTTCGCTACCATCACATGGTGCATGGGCGTAAGGTGAAAAATTTATTCACTGTTCATTACTTTTCTGTTATACAATCCTAGTTCTTGTAGTAACGAAACGGCCAAGCCTCATATTTTGACTAAGGTGTAGAGTTTGTGAAGTTAGGGCGTGTAGAGTCAGAAGCTTGGCTCTACATGAGATTTGATAACTTTTTGACAGTGCGAGCCATATGTGGTCTCGTCTTGGCAACATTTTACATGAAAATGTTTTTGGTGGGATTCTATATTCGCCATCTTACAACATTCAAGGAGAGGGGTGAGGGAACAATATTTTAGATGGAAACCAATCACGTTCGCGAGATTACTATGACGTAGCGTATGGTGTCGTTTTTTGCCTCGAGATGTCGCTATGTGTGTTTAAATATGAGGTGGACCGCAATTCCGTGTTTTATCTGTAATTTACAAATGGTAATGATTGTTATTCGCTGATTGTGTATGGTTGATGCGCTGTGGTTAGACTGAAAATGGATCACCGCGTAATTTCTGTGGTGTTACAGGAGATGAGTCGCAAATTAGGTTGCGGTGGTCTTGGTGCAGTTGTATTGTGCTACTGAAATTTTGCTGTGTCTGGTCGGTTACAAATAACACAGAATGATGGATAGTAAATGATCAGTTTCAATACTCAGTACTTTATTTGCAGTCCACAATATGTACTTTGGTGGTAACTTAAAATTATATGTGATCATTATGGACCCTGTCGCCACAGCAAACTCGTAGGAGAGAGGAAGCTTTGAAACACTTGAAGATAAGCTATCTTATTAGTCTTCTAAACTAAATCTAATATGGTGGCTTTGGTTTAAGAAAATATGTAGATATATATAGCTAACTAAAACTACCTTTTGGAAGGGTCGGCTAGAATCAATTATATTTTTTTGTAAATGTTGACGTTCAAAAGTGCCAAATATTTGCCTATTTGAAATAAATTATTTGAGTTTGACTTGTACTAATACATATTAAGATAATATGTTAGCACTTATATTTTGTCGTTAACATATTCGTTTTAATTAGGTACATTTATTTGTATGTGACATATTTCGTTTAGTTGCAATAACGAACGCCATCTTCGTCAAACTAGCTGTAACGTACTTATCCTTTAACAAAGCACCTTACTTCCTTCACGTATATCTACGTAACAAGTACCAACATGTTTATTATCTCAGAGACATGTTCTGGTAACATATTGTGGCCTAAATAAAGCAGGAAGTAACATGTCAAGTTGAAATAACTTAGAAACGAAGACGAACGGATTCCCTTCGGAGCGAAAGTTAAAATTACATTAATTGAATTTCAGTGTTCCTGCGATGCTGTTTCATTACTCAGTGATTTATGACAGCTGTCTAAACTTTACTAATTAACGCAATTCATATTTTAGTTTTTTACAATACAATTTAAAAATGTTTGACTTTCTTGTGTGGGTGGTTGACGCTTAAAGTTATTAAAATTAGTTCTTTTTAGATGTCTACTAGCAATTTGTACAAAAAGAGGTACACGTAATGCTTTCTAGCTTTTGTCAATCATTATTTCTGGAGACAAAATTAATCCAGAAGTAACGAATTGCAAAAAACGTGAAAGTCTTCCTGTAAAATTTGTCTTTTGCAATATTATGTAGGTAATTCGACAGACATGAAACTTAACTTCAACTGAAAAATGCTAACCTAACCACGCAAACAGAGTCACTAGCCATACTTAGTGTAAACATAGTACCACCCTCACTGACACTTTAGTCTATCCAACTTGAGTTCACTAGTGGAGATTGACAAATCTTATCACAAGACATTTTCTACGTTATAATAAAAATATTCTCTCGACTCGAATGTTATTATAAAATACAACAACGTTTAATTTGTTTTCCACGAAGCCCGGAGGTCGAAACTTAAGTAGGTACTTAGCCATTGTAAGGCCACGTCACATTGTGGAATATTGCTATTGAAATAAGTAGCCCTAGGTAAAGATAAAAACTGTTCTCTGAAAAATTAATTGTCTATTTTTAAATCTCTTTAGTTTGTACCCGGAGGGCCAGATAACAAACTGTTAGTTAAAAGCGTCGGCTCAAATATATAGGCTTATTTAAGGAATACCTACAACAAGGATGCCAAATAGTCTTATGTAAGTTATTCGCATAGTTCTGCTGCTTATTATACCCTTATATTAACTTGGTTGAAACTCACTGTTATTTCTAAAACTGGGTTCCACATGCTCTGTGTATTTTATGTTACCTAAAGTTTCATATCCTTATAAGAAAGTGCGCAACTCATACAGAAATACGTTACAAACGCAAAAGAGATAATGTGTAGGCAGCCAAAATTTGTCTTATATACACGTCACAATTAGTTGACGAACAAAAGTCCCTGAGAAGTTGCGCCGCCGCGCCGTGCCAGCCTCTTAATTGGCAAAAGTTTCTTGTCGACGAAAAACTGGGGGAGAGCGCCTCTGAATGAACGGATGAACGAGTGAACGATCACAGGAGCGGGAGACGCCGAGAGGTGTAATTAGTCAAAAATTCCCGCGAGGTATCCGTGCTAGCTGCCACTGTAGGAATAGTAGTTAATGTATTTCGTTGCCAAGGAAATTACGCTTCGTCGAGATTACTGGCAGTGTCAGAACGAATTACTGGCACGAGGCAAGTGAAGTAGGTAAGTAAGTGTGAAAATTCGGGAAAATGGGACCAATAAAATCATACCGCAAAGTCCGTATGTAGGTCCGTATGTAAAGTCCGTATACACACACTGAAAATTGACAAGGGAAAAAAGCAATTGAGAATGTGTAAAGAATGTAGGGCGCTCCTATACCTATATAAATTCACCTGATCAAACACAACGAGCTCGCAGAAAGTAGATCCAAGACTGTTTACTATTTATTAGCAAGCCTTTGAAGAGGACCGTAATAATCAAAGTTCAAAGTGACTATTACACTCAATCGTTAGAACCCAGTAATGGAAAAAATATTTAGGTCAACACACCAGTAAATTATGAAGTACGCGACAGTCAAAGAAGAAGTTCGTACATAACATCGTAATGTGTAGCACAAAAACAAATATTAGTACGTTCCCTCATGGTTACGATCAAAAAGTTAATGAGTTTTTTTATAGCTACACAAGTATAAAAACTCGCGAACATTATGACGAGCAGTCGTCACGTAATAAAAGCGGAACGGTACAAAATATGCTCAGAAAAATGAGCGTCGCAGCGGGACAGAAAGACGTACAGTTGCTCTCATTAGCCTCTAATTACGGGGGTCCGAGCCGAGCGCCGCCGACCGCCAGCGGAAATTCAAATTTAAATTTCGTACGTTCTACTCTTGCAAATTGCGATTTTTCACCAATAAAAAAAAGGCAATACCGAATCGAAATTTTAAACGGTTATTGTTTCCTTTTTATGTTAATGACTCGTATTGAAATTTTGTAACGGATGTTCGGAAATCGGCATCGGTCGTTTAACTCCGGTAACGGTCGGGCAAGATTGAGTTCCCAACGTTTTTATTGTTGTTACTCGCTTTGTTCGCGTAACGGCCCTTAATTGTTTCTCTTTTTCGAGAACGCTTCCCTATAAAACTGAAGGCTCCTTTCGAAGAGATAGTACAATATAAATTTTCTCATCAACTCGCAGGCTCTTTTAATAAAAATATAATAATCTCCCTCTACGGAACACTTCATTAAGGCGCTCAAAGAGGCTCGGCGGCGATTATCAGTCCCGATAGCGTTTAGCATGGCAGCACCATATTATATTAAAATATTTTTTACTGGCAAACTCATCTTTGACCGCGAGCGGTGGGCGAGTCCTCCCCTACTTTTCATAATTATAACTCCCCCTGTCATCGCACCGGTTGAAATCGCGTATCTTTAATTTCGCCCGTCGCGTCAGCCCCGAAAATTCCTTGCATTCGTAAGAATTAAAGCCGGCGATAAAGGGAGCGCTGTTACTTCTTATTAGCGACGACACTAATAACCGTTCTCGCTGTCCTCGCGTGACAGTTTTATACTACACAAATTAGAAAGCAAAAACGTCCGAGTGGTTTTCTGCGGCAATCCGTAACAAAAGGGCGTGGGAATGCGCGAGGACGACTTTGGATAAAGCGGGCTATTCGTGAGCCGTTTGAAAGGAGTTAGGCGTCGGGCATAGACGCTTACCGGGGCATGAGCGGGCTGGCTCAGCGGGCTCGGCGGGCTCAGGAACATTAAAACGTTCCGCGCGCTCGCCCGCTTCGCCATGCGTTATGGGAAGCACCAGACCATCATTTTAAAACTGAGTTTTGTTTATAAACGTCAGGATGTCTGTCCTCTTTTATTTCGTACGGCTTTTGTTTCTATTTGGGCGCCTGTGCCACACTCGCCGCGTGTCGTTCACGTAAATCAGATGTGCCGTTAAAAATAATGGCGCGAAATGTAATGGATGTAAAATTTCAGCGTTATGGTGGCATTGGGGTGTTCATTGCGTATTACGTATTAAACTGACACGTGTTTACGGCACGCAATTATTGTTAACTTTCAATTATTGTCAGTTCGATTGTTTGACAGTTGTGTCGCGATTGTGTCGGACTGTTGGAGGTTTATTTGTAGGTTCATAAAATGGTTGTGAATGTGCCGAACATTAAATATAATAATGTGAAGTTAATTTTACTGCAATGCTGTTAATCATAATGGGTATGTTCTTGTCAACATTGAAATTACGAGTATCTAGATATGAATGGATCCTGTGATTGAAAAGTTTCACAATGCTTTACGAAATGGAATAATTATTACACTGAATGGTATAAGAAAACATGTTTACCTGTCTATTCGCAAATAGAAAATATCAAGGTTAAAAAATCAAACAAAATAGTTCAAATACCAAATCAAAGTAAAATACTTACCCCGTTTCTAAGCCGGTAAAGGTGAGTAGAAAATAGAGCGATCTCCTTCAACTGTCTTTGAACTACATTCACAATAACTTATCCTGTAGGGATCAGGGGATAAGCAGATAAGAAGTTTTGTGTACCGTTTTTTTGTTCGTACTTTGTAGGTAGGTACATGTCGCGGCTGTGATCGGAGGAAAATGGTTAAGGTACCTGACGATAGATCTATCGAAGGTAGGTACGGGTAAATAAATATTAGGGAAAAATATTCAATTTACGAGTTTGAAATATGTATTGGATTATAGGTAATGTCTGTCTACTGATTTCTATCATTTCATTAATTTATTTGGTTAAGTTTTTAGCACAGTTAATACAAGACTTTCACATCACAGAAATAAAGTAAAATATATTTCAAGTAGTATCTAAAAAAATTAAAAAAAAACATTTTTCAGGACTCAATTTTACATCCAGCAATTTACCTATACCTCTTACAATAGTAATGCAAGGTATTTTTCACAAATATAATCACACTAGCTGCGTCCCGGCGGTTTCACCCGCATAAGTGTCGATCCCGTAGGAATATCGGGATAAAAAGTAGCCTATATGTTAATCCAGGTTGTCGCTACCTCCGTACAAAATTTTATCAAAATTAGTCCAGCCGTTTGAACATGAAGAAGTACCAAACATATAAACACACACACACTCACAAACTTTCGCCTTTATAATATTAGTGTGATTCCCATCTTCTTCATACTCTCATAACATCCACCAATAAATATGCTCGGAGCTCCTCATTTAGTAAAATGAGTGTCCGTATAGTGAATTCCGGGCATGATTTCAGAAGCGGCCCCCGGGAGCGAATTAGTGAACCAACGTGACCTAACTGAAGATTTTTTGTCGTGATGAAATATTATGCTGCGTTCTAGCGCTCGAGTTTGCGCGAGTGATTAGGTTTGATGCATTTGTTTTCATTGAAAGTACATGAAGAAATTATTTTCGTTATAAATAAGAAGTATAGTCTGCATTAAGGGGCTTAAATGACCTAAAGCGCGGTCACTGTCGGACTGCATAGAAAGGAAAGAGAAGCGCGATGACACCACGCTGGTAATTTATTGCAAAATATCAAGCAATTATTTAATTACAAAAAATCTATTGTTTGGACTAAAAAATTAAAACACTAAAGTTTTAGTATGTTGCTTGTAGAATAATCTGCCAAAAATCAGAATGATTTTACGAGTATGTATATTAGTATGGTTTTTATTGTAAAAAGAAAATTTTTAGAGGTATCTTCATGTTTTTTTTCTATCGTATCAAATTAGTTGTATTATGTTTTCAATACACTATCTACTTAGCATATATCCTGAAGAATATCATATATTTTTCTGATTTTGTTTACTGTAGTCGATCATATACTTTTATTATTTCGAAAACTTGCGTTTTTTGTGTTTAGGTCCTGTAAGCCCCTTAAACCCAAGAAATGGTAGAACATGCCAGTGGCATTAATTGTCCTCTGTAAAGTTCCTGTGCTCATTGAACATGTATAAAATAATAGTGTATAGAATTTAAAGTTATATTATTCTAATAATCCGAAAAGATTCGATTTTTTGTATGTTTGTTTGTTACTATTTCACACTAAAACGGCTGAACGGATTTTAATGTATTTTGGCACATGGCTAGACCATAACCTCGATTAGAACATAGGATACTTTTTATCCCAATATTCTTACAGGATCAAGACTTATGTGGGTGAAATCGCGGGGTGCAGCTAGTTATAAATAAGGTTCAATTTTAAGATGACCTAGTGCAGATTGTAAGCGTGTAAAAGGGTTACACCCTTTAGGATGCATAAAGTCTTTCCAGTGACTAATTTTATCAAAAATGACTTTACTAAATGTAACGATGTAAACGAGGCACGATGCTAGGCGGCTCGTGTAACCCCGGCTTTATTTACTTTCTCAAGAGGCTTGTTTTTACAATGGCGCAAGTTAAATGTTATCGACTTTTTGACTTTTAACGACTATTTTATACAACAATATGATAATTAAGGAAGCTTTGTTGCTTTTAAATGTTCTGTGACGAGATATTGTAGAGGTAATGCCGAGTTTCAAATTATAAAGTGCTTTTTTTCTGTTTTTCTTGTACTTTTGTTGTGTTTGGAACTTTGGATGGTGTCTTAATATACTGGTTCGAGGGGTTGGAGAGAAAGGATTTATTTACTGATTGTTTATTAAGTTATTGTGTTTTTTTAGTTGGTTTTGCCTTTGATGGATTGTAATGATGTTATACTAAAGTGCATCGACGATTACCTTCCGTTTGTAGAGTAATGGGATAGTCACCATTAAAATTAAATAAACTTCTAATTTTAAAGCTTAAAATTTTCATCGATTAATAAAAATAAATTAGAAAATCTTTTATTGACAGGCATCGCAGCGTGCAACCCATAGCTTGTTAGTACTACAAGTAACTTAAAAGCTATTTTAGTAGTAACAAACTAGGCACATAAAAGGTAAGGTAATGAGTGATAAATGATTTTATTGCGACTGCCTTTTTTTTTTTTTTTTTTTTTTTTTTTTTACGTGGAGAAATGCTCATGCATTCTGCACTACCACGGGGAGATAGTGCAGTTATGTGGGACTCTAACCCACTAAAACTCCACGGTGTTCTCCTCTGCCGCTTATGGCGGGAACACGGGCACGCGTTAGCACTCATCCGTGAACCCGCCGCGGCTGTCCGTCACCGGACCCTCCTCCGGGGAGTACTCCCCATCACCGGCGCACCAGAACACATAGCACGCCGTGACCACCCCAGGGACCAAACCAGCACATGGGCGCCAGACGACCCCGTCTCTGCCACCCTTGGTCCCCCTGCGACGGGTCAGGTCATTGGCCCCGCCGCCTGCCAATTTTCGGCCGCAGAGGATAGGGAGAGTGGCCAACGTCATACCAACACTCCTCTTCCCCTGCGGCCCCACCGCGTCCGCCATCGAACGGTGGCGACCCCGTCAAGGCCGCGGAAGGTAGGGAGAGCGGCGCACCGTAATACCGGCACTCCTCTCCCGCCGCGGCCTCCAACCCTCAGCCGCGATGCCTCCGGTACGACATCGCGGCCCGCCTCAGTTGCGATGTCGCCCAAGCGGCACCGCAACCTACATGTTGGCCGCTACGTCGTCGGCTTGTCGGCAAAAGCCCTGACGAGCGGCCCCTCCTCGGGTTCCTCTTCGCTTCACCGTGGGTGTCCAAGCCACGGCTACTGAGCCCCCCCGCCTCGACAATGCGGGAACCCACCGGGGGGGTTATTATTGCGACTGCCTATCTAACCTCCACAACCCAGTTACTGGGTAATACGATACCCCTTGGTAAGACTGGTTGCCAGATTTTCGGGCTACTGACGACCCGTAACGAGTGTCAAAGATCCACGAATGGCAGCCGGGAACGGCTTAACGTGCTTTCCGAGGCACGGAGGGGTCTTGGTATGGAAAGATGGTAACCCATCTATGGACCAACCGCGGCAAGGGTAGCTCAACCTGATCGATCGACCCGTGCGGCTGTTATTACTTAGCCACAAGCTCCTCGACTAGGACTGTGTTTTACAGTCTACCTACATAAAGCGCAGTAAAATATCGGGTAATACACATAAAGTATGCATGTGTATGATTTATTTGGTGTACATAATAAAGAGTATTTCTATTCTATTCTATGCGTCATAGTAATGACGCGGCGAAGATGACACATCGAGACGGGGAGACGCGTCACAAGAGCTGAGTCTGTTACAGATCATTAGTTATGTAGGTACTGCATAGTCACACGCTAGTTTATAATATTAGGTAGAGAATATGTTATGGTGTTTGTTTGCTTAGTACGAAAGGGCAGGACATGAGACCGTCTGGCGAGAGGACGTGAGTTGTAACCACAGAATTGGGCAATCTAAACAGTACTTTTTTTTTTTTCGAATGGGAAATCATCAAATGACCCCTCCCGCTCTGTGTGGAGCGGAAGGGAGTGTCAGACTCTTACTGACTAAAACCCACCCGTGTTCCTTCCTTAGCCCTTTATGTTCCGGGCCAGCGGTAACCCTTTCGGACAATCCCGCTATGCTGACATCTCTTTGAGGCGCGCGTGGAACACGTACGCGCCGTCCGACACGGGCCTGGTCCTGATCGGACGGTGAGTTACCCATTACTCTCCGCCCGCAGGCCCACGCCTACGGCGGTCGGGAGTCGTCCCGTGGCTCCCGACGCCCGGAGCGTCTAAACAATACTTCACATAGGACCTAATTTAAGTTATCTATACTAATATTATAAATGCTAAAGTGTATCTGTCTATCTGTTACCTCTTCACGCTTAAACTGCTGTACCAATTTAGATGAAATCCCGGGAAAGGACATAGGTTAGTTTTTATCCCGATATTCACACGGGATCGAAATTTACGCGGGTAAAACCGCGGGGCGCTGCTAGTAACATTAATAATTTAAGAAACTATATCATAGAAAATAAGTTGTTCCGTGGAAGCCACCTGTGCAAAAGACACTTTGTCATCAACAGCTTTTCGCCCGCGACTTCGTCCGCGTGTATTTCGTAGTTTCCCCTTCAAACTTCAACACCACCCTCTAAAGGGTAGTTTGAAAGTTAAAATAAAATTAATCAATAAAACTTTAATATTTACCAAGATAAGTACTTGTGCTAAGTTAGAAGTTTCTAAACCGAATAAATGAGATTAATTAACAACAGTTTCGGAAGTTTTATCAGTAAGCTACACTTTTAAAACGTTGTAGCTCAACCACTTTAACCCGAAGTAGGTCTCCAAGATATCACTCTCCAACTTGAAAGAGATACCCTCAAAGTTACCGACGACCGTCCGTCAGAGGTCATTTGTTACCATCCGTTATTAATTACAACTGCACACGTCATGAGCGGTACAGCGGTAGGTATCAAATGGACCTGTGACGGAGCGGTACAGCGATATCAAATGGACCTGTGACGGAGCGGTACAGCGATATCAAATGGACCTGTGACGGAGCGGTACAGCGATATCAAATGGACCAGTGACGGAGCGGTATAGCGGTATCGGATAGACCCATGTGACGGAGCGGTATTTTAAGTTATGGCACTATTAATGCGAGGAGTGGTGGAAGAAGAGAATTGATTGAGAGAGGTGCTTTGTCCTATATACTTCGTATTATTGTGTTCACGTGTTGATGAGTGGGGACAGCGAATTGGAGAACGTAAGGTAGGACTCAGGCTAGGTGGAGCGCGATTTAGCAGCTGGATGAGAGTTTCCGAGAATGGCGTGCAGTTAGAGAGGCCTATGGAATGCTGTAAGCTGATGGTGATATTGTCATATTATTGTAAACGACAACCTGAGGCGTTGTAGGGTTATGTAGAGGAGAATACAGTACAGGGTGGATGTAGTACCTACGGCTGAAATAAACAGAGTGGTATAACTCTAGCTTTGTTTCGGGATTTTGTATGCCTCATCATCTTCCTTTTTTCCTACTATGGACGCTCTTTTAAATCAAATCACTGTCACAAAATATTGGTTATATCATTTCATTATCGATAGTAGCCAACTTTCAAACCTACAACTTGTAAGTTTTATCATTATTAGGTACTGTAACTACACATTATGTGTATTGTGTAAAGACTAGTCAAGTGCGAGTGGGACTCGCGCACCGAGGGTTCCGTACGTATGTAACTACAAATTTACGGTTTTCGAATTTTTCCCTTTACCTGTGCTACATAAAATTTCTTCCTGCTAAATTTCTTGATTCTAGGTCAACGGGAAGTACCCTACAGGTTTTGATTCCCTTGCGAGTGTCAAAATATGCGGCGTAAACAGAACGTAAACGCCCGTCTGAGAAAAAGGGTCTTGACAGACGTACAATGAAGCGATCTTAGAAGGGTTTCATTTTTCCTTTTGAGGTACGGAACCCTAAAAAGGTACATAAAGTACGCATATAAATATAGAAAACATAACACACATGCAAGTGTGTAAAAACACACAACAGCTATTGCACGTTTATCAAAAGGCCACACGCGTCCCCAACAATAGGCCGGCTACACAAAAAGGCTATAGTTAATCACTGGCCATGGGAAACAATACCATAGCCCGCGGGGTTAATAATAGCCGACCCAATTAATATCATCCTTCTCACTGCATTCTTCGACCTGAATAGTAATTATTTTGTTGATAAGTGTTTTAGGGGAAAGTAATATGGTCCGCACAGCGTTTATTAAATGTCCTGATAAACAATAACTGTAAAAATAAAACAGTGGCACTCCAGGAGTGCCGACAGAACTGAAAACAAAACACAAACAGAATACTTTGCCATCACTCACTGACATATCGGATATAATTATGTACATTAAAACCGAGTACATCCCGAGGACAGCCGAACACATACGAAGCGGTGTCGGTACTTCCCATCGGTTTTTCCCATCTCAAAACATGCCGAACGCGTCCAAAGAAGTTTTCACTTCAATAACCTTTATAGAATAGACACTCCAGGTTCACCAAAAATTATAGGGATTTATAGGCGAGCAGGACTACTTTTTTGACGTAACCGGAACAATCGACCACATCTGTGGTTTCACCTTGACCTCAACCCTCGTCCTTGACCTCGTTGTAGTAAAGAGTTTGAATAGAACACTAGGCCATGTTATACTGGTTTTGTTACCACATAGATGTAGGTACTCCGGAATGACCTAAAACGGGGTGACTTCATACAAGGAAGCTTATTTTTTGAGGTGAGAGGATCTCGACCCAAAATCTTCATTGCTGGACCCAAGAACGCAATAACCGTTGGCTTCAGCGAGGAAGATTTTAGGTTAATATCCTTTTGTATGAGAACAGCTCCAATCGCTGGTCAGCAGGGTTAATAGCGAGACAAATTACCCCTGGGTAGTTAGTAGTTTTTAGTCCGGCGCGGCGTAGACTAAAAACTAATAACTGAATACTACAAAGAGACCAAGACTAATTCTAATATTATTTATTCTAATAAAGCTACTTCTTGATTAGCTGATACGGGATACGGAAGACCCACAAAGAGTACAATTTAAAGTTGAACGTTATTATGTTAAAGATACGAACACCGTAATGTTACGAGCTTCGGGTTCGTGACAATAAAAACTGCCGATTTAATAACCAAAAAAATAACTCTTTAATTAAAAGCACTAATTACAACTCAAACACACTAATTAAAAGAACACAATTTCACTACTGATCACTCTTAATCGCACTTGAAGATCGCTTGATGTTTTCGCTCTTGTCGCTTTATCCAAACTGTGTCGGTCGTCGCGCATCCCGGCCTTATATAGTGCCGCAGATAGTTCTAGAACCTTCCATTGTAGAAACATCTAGAATGTTCGAGTACATACCGGCCCCGACCGACTAGGTGTCGATAGTTCGAGAAAGTTCTACAAAGTTCTAGTATCGAATTTTCTAGAACGATCGTGACTCGACTAGTTCTGCTACTCGATACTAGATGGCGCTAGTGGTAACTAATGTCACCATGTACCAGGCATTAATTGTGGCGCGCAACACTGCCCCCTCCTAAGACATGCTCGTCCCGAGCATTATCAGCCCCATAATAACGCGCCAGTCGGTCCACATGGACGATCTTAGGAGTACCTCTTGCACCTTTCTGTATCCGGTAGGTTACGTCATTGATCTTTGTCACAATCCGGTACGGTCCGTCCCATTTAGCTTGAAGCTTAGGAGATTTCCCTTTGCTGCGGACTGGATTGTGCAACCACACTAGTGAACCTTCGTCGAACCCTTTATTGTTCATTTTGCGGTCATAACGGGTTTTCATCTTTTCAGACATTTGCTGGCCCGATTGTCTGACGTGCTCATAAATGTCATTCATTTTGTTCCGCAAGTCATTCGCATAATCGGTTATACTGCGTGGGGCATCAGGTGGTATTCCGGTGATCAGGTCTGCAGGCAGCCGTAATTCTCTTCCAAAGTTTGCGAAAGCTGGTGTCACCGATGTACTTTCGTGAACAGCGCTCCGATATGACAACAAAAACGGTTGTATGTGCTTGTCCCAATCTCGTTGCCGATTTTCCACAACTTTGGCTAGGTACCTCTCCAATGTCTGATTAAACCGTTCCACCATTCCATCCGACTGTGGTTGGTAAGAAGTTGTTCTGGTTTTATGAGTACCCATAACTCGACAAGTTTCCTGGAATATTTGTGACTCAAAATTCCTTCCTTGATCACTGTGAATCTCTAAAGGTACTCCAAAACGACAGAAGACTTCATGAACTAACTTATCTGCAACTGTCGAAGCTTCTTGATTTGGAATGGCGAAGACTTCCGGCCACTTGGTGAAGTAATCCATCACAACCATGAAATACTTGTTGCCACTTTCACTTACCGGAAACGGCCCCGCAACATCAAGGGCTATCCTCTCCCATGGTGCACCAACATTGTACAATTTCAATGCACCTCTACTACGTGTCTGAGGTCCCTTTACAGCTGCACAACTTGTACATTTGCGACACCAGTCCTCGACATCGTCCCGACAGTGGACCCAGTAAAACCGTTCTCGTATCTTCAGTAGAGTCCGTTTTACTCCCAGATGACCTCCTGAACAACCATTATGGTACAGCTGTAGAACATCCGGTACTTGAGCTTTAGGGACAACCATTTGCAAATGACAGCTGTCTCCCCGAGCATTTTCCCATTTACGGCACAGGACTCCATCCTGAATCACCAAGCTGTCCCATTGGGCCCAATAGCTTTTTGTGATCGAACTCATCGCTGAGACGTCACTCCACCTGGGCTTAGGAGCTCTGGCCTTCATCCACTCCAGAATCGGCTTGATGTCCGAATCTTCCTGCTGTGCACGTTGTAGGCTTTCCTTCCACTCGTTGCTGAGGTCTGTCTTGAGCATCCTCACAGGTACGACTTCTTTACTTTCTTGCCTAGTACAATGCTTGCAGTCTTCAGGACAAGGTCTTCTTGACAATGCATCTGCGTTGCCATGAGATTTTCCGCTGCGATGTTCGACCTCAAAGTCGTATTCCTGCAGTAGCTCAATCCATCTCGCAACTTGTCCTTCTGGATTTTTGAACTGCAATAGCCATTTCAGTGCAGCATGGTCAGTTCGTACGTGGAATTTCCGCCCCAGAAGATATTTGCTAAAATGCTGCAATGACTTTACCACAGCAAGCAATTCCCGTCTCGTGACACAATAGTTCTTTTCCGGCTTTGACAGCGACTTGCTGAAGTACGCTATCACAACCTCTTGATCACCATTCCGTTGAGACAACACACCGCCAAGTCCTATGTCACTTGCGTCTGTGTCAATTATAAATTCCTTGCCCGCATCAGGGTACCCCAAAATAGGTGTTCTGCACAGACGGTCCTTTAGCTCCTGGAATGCCTTGTCGCAACTTTCATCCCAGCAGAAATGTCGCTTCTCTTCGGTTAGCTTATGCAGGGGTTTGGCTATGTCTGCAAAGTTCTTGACAAATCGCCGATAATAGGAGCACAAACCCAAAAATGCTCTGACCTGCGTCTTGTCTTTTGGAACTGGCCAATCCTTGACAGCGGCGATTTTCTCTGGATCCGTGCGGATACCTTCTTCAGACACTACATATCCCAAAAAGCTAACTTGTCGTTTGAATAGTGAACACTTCTTCGGACTTAACTTGAGGTTGGCACTCTGGATCTTCATGAGCACGCGTTCCAGGTTTTGAAGATGTTCTTCAAACGTGCGGCCTACGATGATGATGTCATCCAAGTAGACCAAACAGGCATCGCCAATTAGTCCGGTAAGTACAAGTTCCATCAACCTTTCAAAAGTTGCCGGAGCATTGCACAATCCAAACGGCATAACTTTAAATTGCCACAGACCCTTTCCTGTCGAGAATGCAGTTTTCTCCTTGTCCTTAGGGTCAATTTCGACTTGCCAGTAGCCACTTTTCAGGTCCAGCGTGCTAAACCATTTTACTCCAGTAAGCATGTCCAGCGTGTCATCAATTCTTGGCAAAGGATAGCTGTCCTTCTTTGTAATGTCGTTCAGACGACGATAGTCAACACAAAACCGCATGCTGCCGTCCTTCTTTCTTACCAGCACTACAGGTGAACACCATGGACTAGATGAAGGTTCAATAACGCCATCCTTCACCATTCCCTCAATCATGGTTTCCACTTCCTTTTCACGTGCTACCGGCAATCTCCTTGGCCGCTGACGGATAGGCAATTCTTCTCCTGTGTTTATTTTGTGTTGAACTAAGCCAGTCTTCCCGATGTCAGCATCGTTTGACGAAAAAACATTGGCGTACTTGAGTAACATCTTCTTCGCCTTGACCATTTCATTTTGGGACAGAGCGCTGCGGCAGTCTTCTAAAAGTGTGGTCACTTTCGTTTGCGCATCCTTGCTGAGGGTCCCAGTCGATAGATATTGGCATCGACGCAACCAGTCCACTTCCTCGCAAGTACCGACTAGTGTGCCTTTTTCTATAATCTGTTCCTGATCACAAAGGTTCAGCACACGTACCCCTGAGATGTCGGTGGCTCTGACCAAAGTTCGTGCCACTTTCCATGGAAGGTCATTGTCTACTCTTTCCACGAGAACACAACGATGTGTTTGCCTAGGATTCCGAGGAAGACTAACCGGCACAATCGTTTCCGATCTCGGCGGAAGAACAATCTTCTTAAGGCTGTACACATTCCCTGGTAACGCCCCTTCCACGAAAAGTTCCTCTTGTCCACATTTCAAAACACCTTGCTTGACATCAATCTCGCAACAATTCTTCCTCATAAAGTCAAGGCCCAGGATACAATCGTCCATTATATCGGCCACGATGACATTATGCAGGTAGATTCTGTTGCCTAGCTTCAACTCCATCTTCTTCTCTCCATGGACGGGTATGCGCTGACCGGTGGCTGTTACCAAATTAATGCGTTCTCTGTTGTATGCTGAGTCCCCAAGGGACCGTCTTGTTAGTTGGGAACTGACAACCGTGCGAGAGGCTCCAGTGTCTATGGTCAGCTTACACGGCGTTCCGTTGACCTCGCCCTTGATGATTAGGCTGTTCCCGTCATAGGTTTGTGTAATAGAAACCCTTGGGGCTCTTTGAACATCAGCCAGCACCCGCCCCGCAGTCCTGGCTATTACTCGTTTCCCTGCTGCTGGTGCTGGGCGGTGCTGTTAGCCGCACTGCCTTCTAGAGATCGGCCGTCTTCTCTTTCTGCAGTTCGCTTAGGGCAACTGGATCGAAGGTGGCCCCTTTCCCCACAGCCGTAGCACCTAGGGCTGTATACTTTATTGCGGTCGCGAACTGTAGCCGCTGCAACTTCCCTGACGCGATGGGAACGATAATCCTGCCGCACAGCTTCCACCTCCAGTGCATGGGCCAAGGCGTCTTTAAGCGTCCCGTGGTGCCCGAGCCTCACAGCAGCTCTCACTTCAAGGTCGCGGATGCCGTCGATGAATACCTGCACCAGGTTCCCATCAATAAGCGCAGGTACGGACTGGTAAGCTTTGCGAACCAGCTTCTCTACTTCAAGGGCCCACTGCTGCAGGTTTTCGTTACTGCGTTGCACGCGATCCTTGAGCTGCGCACGAAACACGTGTTCCAGGTGAGCGTCACCATACCGAGACTCCAATGCCTCAAGGAGCTGCTCGTAAGTCACTTCCTTACCGAGAGCTTCCAGAACGGTTAAGGCCTGGTCGCGCAGGCCTAGGGTGAGGGCAGTCATGGCCTGACTTTTATTCCACCCGTTCGCCTTCATGACAGCCTCAAACTGGATTTTGTAGGCCGACCAGGAAGAAGTACCGTCGAACGGTGGCACTTTGAATCCACGTAGCGAAGGTGTTGTAGCTACGGGAGCTGCGATTCCATCCCCAAATTTGAGGTAATCCAGCGTTTTCTTCACGTCAGCCATCACGTTGTCAACCCGATTATTTACTTGGTCGATTCGGGTTTCAGCTTCCGACAGGCGGTTGTCATATTGAGCAACCTTATCCTTCACCTCCTTCATGTCTTTCCCGAAGGTAGCGTGAAGGTCCTTCATAAGGAGCATCTGCTCCTCCTGGCGGCGCGCCTGCTCCTCCTGTTGGCGGACCTGTTCCTCCTTATCACGCTGGAGCTGTTCTTCCAGCCGACGAGCCTGTTCCTCCTGTCGACGGGCCTGTTCCTCCTGTCGACGGGCCTGTTCCTCCTTATCCCGCTGGAGCTGTTCCTCCAACCGACGAGCCTGTTCCTCCTGTCGGCGAGCTTGCTCCTGCAGCATCATCATCAGAGCAGCCAAATCTGGTGCTGATGATGCTGGAGCAGCTGTGGACGGGCCGGCCTCCGAGGTCGGTAGCTGTTCTTCCGACCTCTGTGGCGTTGCTCCACCGAATCTCCTCTGGTCCGTCTCCTGCTGGCGATGACTCCGGGTACGGATACCCTCCGTGTCGTCTTTGGGTAAAACCGGCATAATCCTTGCTTCTGACACCAATTGTTACGAGCTTCGGGTTCGTGACAATAAAAACTGCCGATTTAATAACCAAAAAAATAACTCTTTAATTAAAAGCACTAATTACAACTCAAACACACTAATTAAAAGAACACAATTTCACTACTGATCACTCTTAATCGCACTTGAAGATCGCTTGATGTTTTCGCTCTTGTCGCTTTATCCAAACTGTGTCGGTCGTCGCGCATCCCGGCCTTATATAGTGCCGCAGATAGTTCTAGAACCTTCCATTGTAGAAACATCTAGAATGTTCGAGTACATACCGGCCCCGACCGACTAGGTGTCGATAGTTCGAGAAAGTTCTACAAAGTTCTAGTATCGAATTTTCTAGAACGATCGTGACTCGACTAGTTCTGCTACTCGATACTAGATGGCGCTAGTGGTAACTAATGTCACCATGTACCAGGCATTAATTGTGGCGCGCAACAGTAATATAAAAATAGTGGAGCATCGTTGACGGGCCTGAACTGAACTCAAAGGCAAGGCAGGTTATTATTTTAAAACTTAGTTCACTTTTATACAATGTTTATGTCTAATGCAAGTATTTTCTTGGTTTGGACGTGAAGCTAAACGCTGCATGTGGTGGCCAAGAAATTGTTCGCTGATCATTTAGATTATAATATGAACGTTTAGTAAAAAATACCGAGGTGATTAAAATATAATTATTTATGTGTGATTTTTATTATAACGTTTAACAATATGATTTATTTGGTTATGTAAATCTATGAACTACGTAGTAATATTGTGTTTTTTTATTATTTTCTCCTTCTCAAGCGACCAACAGAACTCAAGCTAAATAAGTATAGCTTCTCTAAATTCATAATGTGTATATCTTATACCGTACCACAAACTATAATTATGGAGTTTAACTGAAACATAATATTGTCACAGTGTTCCATTTCGTCACGAAGAGGGCTGACCATCTTGGTCCATTTCGTCACGAAGAGTACCAACCATCTTGTTCCATTTCGTCAAGAATAGTAACCAACCGTCTTGGACCATTTCGTCACGAAATGGACCAATCATCGTGTTCCATTTCGTCACGAAGAGTACCAACTATCTTGTTCCATTTCGTCACGAATAGTATCAACCATCTTGGTCCATTTCGTCACGATAAACCAACCATCGTGTTCCATTTCGACACGAAGAGTACTAACCATCTTGTTCCATTTCGTCACGAAAAGGATCAACCATCGTGTACCATTTCGTCACCAACAGGACCAACCATAGTGTTCCATTTCGTTACGGAGAGGGACAAACCATCAATGTTTACGTGACCCTGCTTTATTAAAATTCTTGGCTCCAATCTCGTTCTTCCGATTTTTCTTTATTCGACACAGCTACGGGGGACT
Organism: Oligia fasciuncula; assembly: GCA_963082905.1. Taxonomy (NCBI): domain Eukaryota; kingdom Metazoa; phylum Arthropoda; class Insecta; order Lepidoptera; family Noctuidae; genus Oligia; species Oligia fasciuncula. Next base: position 3,247,517 of record OY720395.1, on the reverse strand, counting down.
TAATTAATTTCCACTACGGTTCACTGGGGTCGTTCATTCAATATTCTTAGTCAAACAAGTGTATTGAATTTACTTTTTGAGGGTATATTTCTTAACCTCCGTTTATGATTCGCCGTTTCGGTCAGGGGTTTTTGATTTTATTTGGACGTCTTATTTGCCATCTGGTTGTTTGGGTTTTGGTTGCAATAAGGATCGAATGAAGATTTTATTAGTTAGATTTGGTGTATTCAGAAATAGACGCAAGAGAAGACAAATAAAAGTATTAAAGCAATATTGGGTAGGTATAATAGAGTCCTAATAAATTCAGGAGTTTTTAATAAAGGGATTTTAATAAGGATCAGACCTCATCTGTTTTAGATTTAGCCATCTGTTCCAATATTTAGGTTACTGTAAATATTATAGCCGAGCCACCGGTTCTGGATTTTATCAATATCATATTATGAACGGATTTTAATAGCAATACGGATTTTTATTCCCCGAGGATATTTTTCGGGTGAAATACAAAATCATAAACCTGTATCTGAAAATACCAAAATAAATTACTGCCCAGATCAATCAATTAGATATTATCATCTGCGTTGCCTTTTCCCAACTGTATTGAAGTCAGCCTCCAGTCCAACCGGATACAGCTGAATACCAGTATGCAACACAACATGGAGCGACTGCCTATATAACCTCTACAACCCAGTTATTGGGTAAGACTGGTTGTTGACTTTCGGGTTTCTGACGACCCGTAATGACTGTCAAAGATCCATGAATGCAGCCGGAACCAACGACTTAAAGTGCTTTCCGAGGCACTGAGGGGTTTTTGTACGTAAAGATGGCCATCCATCCACGGACCGACCGCGGCAAGCGTAGCTTAACCTAATCGATCGAACCGTGCGGCTGTTATTACTTAGATCAATGTTATAACTCCCCATAGCATTATTGAAATCAAAGCCTGAAATATCATTAAATAAATTATGATGTCCAACCCTCCCACTGCAACGGTCACCAAGCCTTTATTACCCCAACGTCCATTAAAGTAACGTAAAACACGTGTTCCCCTGTAAACATTACTAAATGGCTTTCAATAATTAAGCGTGACACTCGGTTGGAACTCGCAAATTGTTCGTTCACGTCATGATTTCGTCTCGTCGTCGACATAATGAGCAGAAATGCCGTATTGCGAGGCGTATGGTGCTATAGGGTTGGGATTTACCGCTTGCATAAAAGTAACGGACGTGAATTTTTACCCGACTGCGCCAGAAGGAGGGTTATGTTTTTTTGGATGTCTAATTTGACATTTACATATTTTTAAAGTACACATTTATCTCATTGTTTTTTACTTAAGCGCCAAAGTCGAGAACAATTTGGATTCGGAGATATATTTTGTGTATTGAGGCGGATCGAAAGATAAGGGGGCCTAAAAAGGCCACTTTGGCAGAATCAAAAAAGGATAACATTATGAATCATAATGGACAGTTAACTGTTAAGTTAATCGTATCAAATCAAATTAGTGAAGGATTTTTCAGTTATTTTTTTGTCTGTGCTAAAATACAATCCAAATCCAATCCCAATCTCTTTGATTATACGTACCTAGTGCAGCGAAAAAAAGAAAAACACGGACTGTCTTCGCCATATTATGATTCATAATGTTATCCTTTTATGATTCTGCTAAAGACGCCTTTTTGGCCCTAATATCGTTGTATATCTCTGTTCTCAAATTCATTACAGCGTTGTCGCCACACAAATAAATGTTTCTACTACTTCGACCATTCAAATAAAACGTAATTCATTCCTGGCCGCCGACTTGTTTTTTGTCCCAAGTCGCCGAACAAAATAGGGTATGTATGGGGTAATCTACGGAACTACTGATCCGATTCCGAAAATTCTTTCATTATTGGAAAGCTGCAGTATTGCCGACTGTTATACGATATTAATTTTATGCGGTCGAAGTCGCGGGGAAATGCTGGTTACTTCATATATGAAGTACCTATAGGTAAGGATTATTGTTTGTGTGTCATTGAATAAAAACCATTATCAATAAATTAGGTAAATAATCAAACATAATTAGAGCTTAGACATTAAACCCCTTACTTATAAACGTCGCTTAAAGTTAAGTACTGGTTTGCGTCTGCTTAACCATAATTTTTTTCACGTTGAACGTCTGTTAACTTAAAGCAATGTTTATAAATAACTAGCTTCCGTCCGCGGGATGCAATCTATCTCTCTGCCAAATTTTATCGAAATCCGTTCAGTGGTTTAGGCGTGGAAAGGTAACATACAGACAGAGTTACTTTCGAATTTATAATATTATTATGGATTGGGTTTATTTGGTTTTCGCACAAATGTTGTTCCAAAGTTTTCTTTGTTTCTAAAAGAGACTGTATTTTTTTGAAGAGAGCAGTCATTCAAAAAACACAAAAAAATTTTTTTTTTTTTTTTTACATTTTGTTTCAACCCTACACAGGTGCGTAATAAGGCGGTAAACTGAGAGGTGATCAAGTGAACGAGGCGCGCCGTGACGGATCGCTGACGGCGACGCGACGTTTTTAAACGTTCGTTCGCGATTCCGTGCGATTATCGCGAGTTAGTGCGTTTTGTTTGTAAGTGTACTTTTAGTTATAAAGTTGAATTGTGTTTATGAATGGAATATGAAATAGTGTTAATTTTCTGAACGATAAGCTTGTTTTTTCAGAGCAGTGGTGGCCAAGTGGTAACGGCCGCGACTTACGAGTTGTAGGTCGTAGGTTCGAACCCAGACAGGCGCTTTACTTTGTGTAAATTATTTCATCACCACTGCTCTCAAAACGGTGAAGAAAAACATCGTGAGGAAACCGGCATGGCCTAGAACCAAAAATTCGAAGACATGTGACATCTGCCAACCCGCACTGGGCCCGCGAAGTGGATTACGGCCCACTCCCTCTCTCCGAGAGGAGGTTTGTGTCCCAGCAGTGGGAACATTATAGGCTGATTATGTAAGCTTGTTTTTTGATCAAACTGGACTGGGCCCAAATTCTGTATTATTCTACGCGAAATCTTATCACGTGCAAACCACGTCAAGATCGTGTCTTGTTTACGGCATGGAATCGAAATGTCAACCGTACGGACAACGTGTATTTTGACAGTTCAAACCACGCCATTGTGTAAAAGAGAATACATTAATAGCAGATATCGTGATAAGGTAAGGAATTGACGTGATATCAAAATAAGGAATCGTTAAGTGGAATAGTGTATTAGGGCCCTGATCCGTTTTGTAATTAGAAGTAGTTTGGTAGCCGATGGCAAGCAATTCCGTGAAACTATTCAACAATCGGAACAGTTATTACTTTAATATATTAGACAACTAGCTGCGCCCCGCGGTTTCACCCGCGTAAATGTCGATCCCGTGGGAATATCGGTATAAAAAGTAGCCTATATGTTAATCTAGGGTGTCAGCTACCTCCATACAAAATTTTATCAAAATTGGTTCAGCCGTTTGAGCGTGAAGAAGTAACAAACATATAAACACACACACACACTCACAAAGTTTCGCCTTTATAATATTAGTGTGACTAGCGACCCACCCCTGCTTGGACTTGTCTAATCATCAAGTTTTTTGATCATTTATGTCATTTTCAAAACCCTCCTTAAAAGTCTCATTAAGAGGAAATGCGGGTGGTCGTTTCTCCATAGAAACGCTCTCGCCTGTTTTCTTTCTGGTTAATGACCATAACGCAATGATTTCTTACAGAGTAATAAATATTAGGTACCTACTTGTATGTTCCTATGTTTTCCGTTTTGATGATAAATTATTTTTAAAAGCATTCGAACCCTCAAAAACCACCGATTTAAACCGCTGTCAATAGAGGCCTAGTGTACAAATTTGACAACTATTAATGAAAAAAAAAAACATAGGGACACAGTAAACTTCTTATTCAGTTTATGAAATATCTTTTAAATTGATCCAATAATGGAGGAGGAAATAGCGAGAGCCAAACCTCGAATTATGACTTTTTACTTAGGCTTTTTCAAAAGTCTCTCTGACCGCATTTCCTCTTAACATCCTTTGTGATGATTAAAATAATAACGTGGTCATACAGACAGACACGAAAATCTATTTTAAATTATTATATGTATAGTCAGATGATGTGGAAGTATAGGCTCAGCCTTAATCACGTCATGTTAGATTACAAGCTAACCCCAAAATACTTGGAGCCAGGATAATGATAGTGACGTCAATAGAGTAATAGTTTGGAGTTTATTAGTTGTAAGATTTTCAATCGTGCCGGCAGGCGATGAGTTAAGTTAGTCCACAGAGTTACTCAATTGTGAACTAAGTTCAAAATTGTTACTGTATTCGATATCGGCAGATATTGAGGAGAAGTTTCTGTGTGTTCTGCATTAAAAGACAATGCCATGACAAGTTTGGTTAGGAGGATTACACATTTATTACTGACTAGCTGCGCCCCGCGGTTTCACCCGCATAAGTGTCGATCCCGTGGGAATACCGGGATAAAAACTATCCTATGTCCTTTCCCGGGACTCAAACTATCTCTATACCAAATTTCATCTCAATCGGTTCAGCGGTTTAAGCGTGAAGAGATACAGAGAGACAGATACTTTCGCATTTATAATATCCACCATCCACCACCATCCACCATCCCATCCACTATCCACATCCCCACACCACCAGCACCATCCACCATTACCATCTTTACATACCAGGACCCCTCCGTGCCTCGGAAAGCACGTTAAGCTGTTGGTCCCGGCTGTCATTCGTGGATCTTTGACAGTTGTTACGGGTCGACAGAAGTCCAAAAATCTGACAACCAGTCTTACGAAGGGGTATCGTATTACCTAGTACTTGGGTTGTTGAGGTCAGATAGGCAATCGCTCCATGTAAAATACTGGTAATCAGCTGCATCCGGTTAGACTCGAAGCTGACCCCAACATAGTTGGGAAAAGGCTAGGCAGATGGTGGTTGATGGTGATGGTTTTGTTATTTATTAGTACCAAGCCCTTTTTCAGATTGTCTCTTCTTAGGATCTGCGGAACTCACAGAGACACACAGTTACAGTTCCAGTTACAGACGTTACAGTTTCTACTTCGTCTTCCAAAGTATTCTCTTTTCCTAGCCACATTATTTAAATCGTCACCTACTTAAAACAATGCAGCTCAATTTGATACTAACAACCTCCATACAAGCGTTCCTACATTTAACGAAAAATGTAACATCGTTGAATAAAGACGCTCATTAAATTTAAAGGCGAGAATCCTCGGGTGAAATAATTACAATACATGGTTAGCGTCACGACGCCGTGTGACGTCACAAGAGCGTCTCGCCGTGGAACATACGAGTATGAAGTTATTGCAAGTTTGCTGGTAAATTGTACGTTGTGCGTTTTATGACCTTGAAATATGATAGTAATTTGAACTTGTAACCGTAAAATGATTTATTTGCTGGGCGTTTTGACTGTGGTAAATCGTAACTAAATAGAGAGTAGCGGTGGCCCAGTGGCATCGGCCGCGACTTACGAGTTGTAGGTCGTAGGTTCGAACCCAGGCAGGCACTTTGTGCAAATTATTTCATCACCACTGCTCTCAAAACGGTGAAGGAAAACATCGTGTCTACCAACCCGCACTGGGCCCGCGTGGTGGATTACGGCCCACTCCCTCTCACAGAGAAGAGGCCTGTGCAGCAGTGGGAACATTATAGGCTGATTATGATGAAATCGTAACTGTGAAATTGGCAGAGGACGCCAAACCCTGAAATGCCGTAGGCTTATGAAATTGTGAAACATGATTTACCTAATCTTGAATTCGAAAATAACGTCATGCAAAAAGCAAATAAAATTGACTTATTCATTTCACGCTACTACAAAACGACAATAAAATTATGTAAACATCATCAATAAATAATAATAATGATTCAATAACACCAATATATCGGTATTTTGCATCCATCAATTCAAATAGGCGATGACTTAGCTTATACCGTGACGTTTATTCGCGTCACCGTGACGCGGCGGAATCGGGCGCGCTCGGGCGTTCTCGGCCGTTTACGCCGAACACGCGCTGACGTGAATTAATCGGCAGACGTTTTTCGCGTGAAAGAGGCTTAAGGACCGGCAGTCGCGTTGTTTTGTGTTTTAAAGAGGGTACGATTAATGTGAATCATTTCTTTGACGCGCTCATTGTTGGCGTTTCTTTTTAAATGAAGTGTATAATTGTCTACGAGTGTACTCAAGACATTGGGGAGGAAATTGGATGCTGATTGAGGATGTACATCAAGTGTATTCGCCTTTGAAAACAAAGACGTTGCAGTTCATGACGAAATAGGATAAATATTTGCGTTGTATTTGCAGCTTTATGGTAGGGATAAAGTTTACTTTTTGGAAGAATCTCCTTCCGCGAAAAGGCTTTAATTTCGATAGTGAAATTCAAGCTAAGTTTAATCACGCGTATGTTCTCCGACTATTAGCTACCTACTGGTATATCAGAGCACTAGTTCATAACGTTATCGTTCAGATTATTCTACAAACCCTTTTAGACGGCATGCGCATCTCTTTAAAAAATAAATCGTGTATTTTTTCTCAAGTCCAAGATCGGCATTAAAGGCTATTCTATTTTCGTCCCACCTCATTCCCCTGGCTGGCCCCTAAGGGTCTATTACGGCCGCACTGGCTTACAGGGTCATCATTACCACGATATTGCTAGTAATGACAGATTATAAATCGCTAGCGCCTCTCCGTTGGGACACATGGTCTAATGAAATCGCTGTTCAATGTCTAAGATAGTTGTTTTCACTTGTCGGCCATTTGTTTGTTAATGTTTTAGTGTATCTAATTTTGTTTTAGTGTATCTAATTTTGTTTTAGTTAGATTATAGTTATACCTGTACCGTTTTATTACAAAACGAAATCTGACTTTAGTTCTAACCAAAACTTTTGAGCCAGTATTTGTATTTCGAACTTTATTTCGATTGAGGCAAAATTCTTAATACTAAAATGACAAATTAACACCCAACTAAGCTGTTATTCTTGTATAAAAAACTACATTTTTATAATTCTAATTTATTATTAATTGTTTTTTATGTTTTTTATTAATTGTTTCTTAATTCAATAACTGGCTCGTTGGTTTAAAAGATCTAAAGAAAACCCTTGTTTTGTAATAAAAGAGCTAGGATCTAGTTTTACCTAAAGACTTAGTTAAGGTCAAATTTGGTGTAAGTAACGTAGATGTTATCTTCATCAAAATGGTAAGGCTTATTGCCTTGTCGAGGCAATCATTATGGCTACAAATGATGAAATCATTTACCGGACTTCTCCTTTTAATTATCAAACCCAAATCGCTTGAGCAATTAGGCAGGTAATTTAGATTTGAAATACTTTCCTGTAAAATTCAAAGCAAAATTTCTAATTTTGACTTGAACCTGTATAATCTCTTTCAAATACTCCATCACTTTTGTAACTATTCATCTCTTGTAGTCTAAAGATTAGTTTGTGTAATTAATTCTGAAAACTACGCTTAATTTGAACGGCACAATTAGTGCCAAACGGCTATATCATTGTCCGGTTTAATTGCATTTTGGCCTATTGTTCAAACGGAGGCTTTTTCTATGAAGTGCCTAATTAAGCCATTTATCTTAGGCTGTAGGAAGAGAGCGATTGGGCCGAAGTTCGGGATTCTTTTTCTTTTAGTGATAGTTTTCTGGAAGCTGTAGTTTAATAGTGTGATGGTATGCTCTGCAACTTTACAGTGACTTAATCAATGGAAGGAGAGTAGATTAGCGTGAGTAGCATAATCAGCCTTTAACGTTCCCCCTGCTGGGACACAGGCCTCCTCTCTGTGTGAAGGAGTGGGCCGTAATCGACCACGCGGGCCCAGTGCGGGTTGGCGGATGTCACATGTCTTCAATTTTTGGTTCTAGGACATGCCGCATGAAATTTGACATACAGATTTATTACTGGTCAACAATTTATTGAGGAATAAATATTTTAAATATAAAGTTACGCATAAACATAACCTGGATTAACACATCTCGGTAGTACGTTCCCGTGTGATATTTTCCGACATTCACGAGGGCAAAAGCTAGTGTAAAATATAAAATCCTTTCTACATTTATTTGCTCGTCCAATCTCAGTCAGCAAGTTGACCGCAAAGTATCAAACCACCAAAGTATTCCGAATCCCCTGGAAGCCTTTCACTAATTTGATCATTCAATTTCGTTTCCCTACAATAGGCTTAATTAAATACGTATTTCATATCTAAGGATCTGGGGGCCCAAAGCACAGAAATTCTTTTTTTCCACATAGTTGAGCATTTTCCCTGCCTCGGGCTAAATGTTTCATATAACAAGCGGTGCCCATAGCAAATACGACCAGGGGAATGTTATAGTCCCAGGGAAAATTTAATAATTTCTTCCCAACTTTTACATGACATGTAATTGATATCCACAACCTTTTTTTCGGAAGAAAGTCTTAATATCATTTCCTAACGTTAAAGATGATAAGTGATTGCGAAAATGAGTAACTGAAATATTGATTGATAGTCAATATTATCGCCGTTTTCTTAGAGCTAATGGAAAGGAAGATTTACCTAAGAGGAGCTTACAGAATGGACCTAAGATAAGATGCTTACGAAGATTTAGAGGAGGTGATATTTTAAGGCCTGTGTCAGAGAATCGCTGGCTTACTTTGATCAGGGATGGTTACAAATATGGTCGATATGGTTTGTACAATACATTTTTATTTTGCTTTGGAAGTATAAATCAGAAAAGGGTCAAATTTTGTAATAAGTCATGCCCCGAACACAATAATATCCATCAACAACGCAGAACAACGCTTCCATCACAAAATTATATTAACAGTAACCATGACCCATTTCTCATAACGAAGGTCTGCCGCAGAAAGACGTCAAAGCGCTCATTAGTTGCAGGACGCAATTCCGTCGCTGTCACGTGACACGGCCGCAACACGTGCCCGTCACGCCGCGTGACGTTTGCGCTGCGGCCGCCGACCGCAGATCGACCGCACAGAAATAACATGCGGTGCGCCATGCTCGGCCGCCCCGCGCCTACTGAACCCTTTTCTAGTAAAAGAAGTATTCTGTGCCTTTTTCAAGTGAGAACACTGAGAACACCCATCAAGTGATTTAAAAAAGAAAACATTTTCGTTTTAAATTACTACGAACGTGATTTTTGAATATTGTTATTTCTTTTTACTTTGTACATCAAACTTTTTTCTTAATTCTACGCGTAAAAATTTTACGCGCTAAGTTTTGATAGTAAATCTGTAGAATTTTTATAGATTCTGGAAATTGGTAGTAAATATTTATGATTAAACTGATAATAAACATTTACGAGTGAAGATAATAGATTTATTTGATCTGTTGCAAAGTGTTACACTACCAAAAATAACTATTCTGTATCTTGCTGGTAAGGAAATATTTGTCTGACCGGATGTCGATACAAGAATATCTTATTTTGGCTGCTTATTCCGGCTCACAAGTAATAGGAGATGATTGAGGGAAATGCTTTATTATGATATCCATTTACGATGGATGTGTACTGCCATGGTCAGCACATTTGCAATCAAAATGACATTACATGTGGCTCTGATTAAATCACAAGAGGAAGATTGAAGATAATAGTATTTGGCTCTTTGATTATGCGAGTTGTACTTTCGTTTGAGGTTTTAGTAACACAGAAATAGTTTAATTTTCTTTCTTTAACTTTAAGCAAAACCTTTTCGCGGCTAATTACACTTACATTTTCTTTCGCAGTAACAAATTTTCAAACATTACGGCCTAATAAAAACTAAGTCAGTGCCCGCATTCGCAACATTTAAGCCGTCATTTTATGGTAGGGTTGTCGAAAATCACGACTTGCCCCCTCTGACTTGGGCCTTCTAGAATATGGACTCGTAAAGTATGGGAGATAAGGTGTCGGTTGTAAATACGGCGATCCGTTGCGTCACGGACCCCTGTCTATTAAGATTTCAATTCTGTTAGTCGCTTTTTGGCTTTCTGGATTTGCATGACGAGGTGTTTTTTCAGCGTTTGTTAAGGGTTGAGTGGGTACCGAAAGAATGTGTCAGATCTCATTGAATTTTTTTATAAAGTCATGTCATTGTAATGTTGACAAGATTTCCATCTCTAGTCAAATCAAAGAAAATGTACTAGGTAATTGGTATTTTTCACTTGGGTGGTCTTGGACCTGGACACCTGGTGGGTCCCGCTTAATGGCAAGCGGCAGGCCCAGACGGAGATGGCGAGATGAGCTGGACTCCTTTGATAAAAATTGGTCCTTGGCAGCTCTGAACAGAGAGAGGTGGATAGAGAGTAGGAAGGCCTTTGCCCAGCATTGGAACATTAATGACAAAAAAAAAATGGGAAAAATAGTAAATCGAAAGTCAAACCTCTTAATTAAAAAGTTTCTTAACAAAACCATCATGTTTATGTGTGAAACTTTAAGTTCTTTTCACTTATTACGCGTCTATTTTTACTAACGCAAGAATCTCTAAAACAACAATCTCCAAACTCCATGTCTATCCAAGCGACATTTTCCATATACATATTTTCCGCGCGGAATATTTTGAAACGCTCATATTTCACTTTGGATATGAACTAGATGCGTCTGGTGAGCCACTACAGTGTTTCGCACTAAGCGACGGCCCCTTCGGCGCGATAAAAAATAGCCGTGCCTCCACTAACGCTGTACTGTGCTCCTACGCATATTTTATATCATATAGCCATTAGGGATGAAGGGCCTTTTTGGTAGTTTTCAAGGTTAATTCAGTATGTCGTTGATTTATAAAACTTTGGGCCCTGTGAGACTCGTCAGTTTGCTTAGAACCTACATATACACTTACACTTATAGTTTTACGTATACTTTAATTAAAATACTATTATTATTTTTGTTGTAAAAATACTGAATGCTGAAGCCAATATTTATAAGTAATAAAGATTCATGGTTCTTAGAAACGTAAATTCAGGCAAGTTGATCTAGCGGAGTAAGCTAAGGGGAAGGAACGAATAAAAGATAAGGTCAACTTTCGCAGTTATCGTCAATAACTTCCAAATTCGAGGAAAACTTCAATTTCACCAATTTTATTCAAGTTACTTTATTTAAAAATTATGCAGTTGTCTTTATGTAAAACTTCATATTAATTTGTGATTTGGAACTGGGAGGGGCCCGTGGTTGGTCTGTGGATGGGTGACCATCTTTACATACCGAGACCCCTCCGTGCCTCGGAAAGCACGTTAAGCTGTTGTTCCCGGCTGTCATTCGTGGATCTTTGACAGTCGTTATGGGTAGTCAGAAGCCCGAAAGTCTGACAACCAGTCTTACCAAGGGGTATTGTATCACCTAGTAACTGGGTTGTGGGGGTCAGATAGGCAGTCGCTCCATGTAAAATACTGGTATTCAGCTGAATCCGGTTAGACTGGAAGCCGACCCCAACATAGTTGGGAAAAGGCTAGGCAGATGATGATGATTTGGAACTGCGAATACATTACTCTCTCCATCAGTAATTATAATTAAATCACGACGATATATAATTGTAGCAAAAGGAGTATGTAGACCCCCATGGGAAAAAAGTGTGAGTTTATGTATGTATGATAAATAATTCTGTTGGGAGTAGTTTACTTATTGTTCCAAGAATCTACCGACGCGTTCCGAACTCTTAATGCTAGTTTCAGTCGTAACCTAGGTAAGTACCGAAACATTGGATTTGTTCCTAACTGGGCCCAATAGGATTATTCGTTAGCAGACAACTTTATTAGCCAAGGTTCGGCATTACCAGATTATGTTGTATTCCTTGTTAATAACGAATTCGTTCGATGGCGAAGAAGGATTACTGGCTTTGATAATAAAAATCTTACAAAGTAAGCCCCAAGCGGCTTAAATTGCAAATGTTTTTGTAAGTAGTTAAGTTTGTTTTTGTGTCGAAGAGATTGATCGGTATATAAAGGAGACGTTTTATCGGGAAGTGGGGCTCGGTTGGTAGGCTCGGTCGTGGTCTAAAGAGTTTATTGAGAGTGGTTCTTGAATAGCTGACATTCCAGCTTAATGATGAATTTAACTGGATTGATTAAAACGATATTAATGTTTTACAGATTAAATAATGGAATGAATAGACGTAAAGCCAATAGTTTTTATTGTTATTGGTGGTAATTTTGCAGACGGCCGTGTTTGATCAGTAACTTAACGTTAAATAGTTGCAGACGGCCGTGTTTAATGTGTAACTTAACGTCAAATAGTTGCAGACGGCCGTGTTTAATGTGTAACTTAACGTCAAATAGTTGCAGACGGCTGTGTTTGATGTGTAACTTAACGTTAAATAGTTGCAAAATTTTCTACATTATAATTTTTTTTTAATTTTTTGTTTCTGTTGTTAGCTGCTTCTTGTCTTTTTTAACCGACTTCAAAAAAAGGAGGAGGCTCTCAATTCGGTTGTATTTTTTTATTTTATTTATTCTTTATTTTTATGTTTGTTACCTCAGTACGCCGCCGCCGTCATTTATAAACCGATTTGGAAAATTCTTTTTTAATAAAAGGATGTACTTACTTTCAGGTTTTTATCAAAATCCAGTTCTGATGATGGGATCTATGAGGAATTGAGGGAACTCCTCAAATATTATAGGCACACCTATAGCGATTTGGGTATTTTTTATAGTAACTCGTGCATTTGCTCTCGGAAACCACCATTTGGTGAAGTGGAACTGATGAAAAAGACCACAAATGGCCAACGGAACTACTCAATAATAAGTATTTCACGGTTTGCGATTCGATTACTTTAATATGGTTGCTAAACAATTTATGCTCGTCACAATGCGAATGGTAAAACGGAGCTGATGGTAGAATACTAGGAGAACTCCTCAACAATTAACGTCCCTGTATCGGGAAAAGCATAGATATCCGAGGGAAAAGCAATATTTTGTAAAAGGCGATGGGTAAGTTGACATTAGGGTATTTATTGTAACTAAGATACATTATAAACAGACAAAAAACTTTTTAACATAAAAAACCGATCCAGATCCAAAGACACCGACTTCCGAAATTAAAGTTATTTTTCACGTTGTAGTGGTTTTTTGGAAGTCAGTTTTTTTTGATAAAAAGTTTTTTTTGGATTACTGCACATCTTTGCTCCTATTAGTGAATCAACTAACCAAACACCCAGTTTCCCTACCAATTTATAAACAACAAAACATCGATTTACATACAACAGACTAACCAAACAATTCTTACAACATACGTAGGAAAATGTGTGTGCTACCGACGAGAATATCTTCCTTTCATACATGCGTATTGATCTCTGGGTGGCAGTCGTCGGGTTATTCGACTCATATACGATCGTAATGCGGTCGTTTGCAATGACGAGAATGGCTTGCTTTTTCTTACGGACCCCGCTTTTATTATGTTTTTACAGTATAGGCGCAAATTTTTCACGTAATGCTCTGGCGACCTTTATAAGCCGCGCAATATTAAGGAAATCGTTCGAAGGATCTACATTTGAATAGTTACATTTTGTTTCGTTATAGACTTGTTTGGGGATAAAATCGAACGGGTTTTCTAATGTTTGGGATGTGTGCTTTGTTGGTTCTTATTGTTGTTTTTGTTAGTACGTAAATTGTTGTGTTACTATCTTAACTGGTAATATGCTAGTCGGATTCGTTTGAGTAGTTTAGGAGTCACACTAATATTATAAAGGCGAAAGTTTGTTAGTGTGTGTGTTTATATGTTTGTTACTTCTTCACGATCAAACGGCTAGACCAATTTTGATAAAATTTGGTATGGAGGTAGCTGACACCCAGGATTAACATATAGGCTACTTTTTATCCTGATATTCCTACGGGATCGACACTTACGTGGGTGATACCGCGGGGCGCAGCTAGTAACTAATAAAGTGGTTGTAGGTACTTGATTGCCTTGGCAAACAGACAGACGAAGTACGTGAATGAAAAGTGACTAATACAGGTCTGCATTAAATCATAGAAAATAGACTATTTAACAAAAATTTGTTTACTTTTTTTTTTGGATGGGAAATTATCAAATAACTTCTCCCGCTGTGGGCGGAGCGGGAGGGCGTGTCAGACTTTTACTGACTAAAAACCACCCGTGTTATCGGCCCTAGCGGACCCCGTCAGTTAGTGCTGACATCTCTTTGAGGCGCGCGTGGAATACAACGCGCCGTCGACCCTAGCTTGGTCCTTACCGGACGGCGAGCTGCCCATTGCTCGCCGTCCGCAAGCCCGAGCCTACGGTGAAATTTTGTTGACCTTGAAGTTAAATGTCTCTTGTGGCTTATTATTACATCAACAACAACTCCTAAAACGAAATTAAAACAATGCTGCTTAGCAGTAAAAATAAAGATTTTACACATTAAAAAGTAACATAGGTATGTAAAATTAGAACAAATGAACACGTACTTGGATTTTGTCTGGCAAAACCACGTAAAACTTGCCTCCGCGGTTGTCACTTTATTGGACAGGTCGAAAATTACATTACAGGCCCTCGCAACTTTAGTTTACCGTGAGTCGCGAGTTGTGCTCGGATAATTTTTGAATTTAATGGAAATGTGTTTCATAAAGCATTGCAAGGAATAAGTTTGTAAAACTAAATCGCTAAAGATGAGTCGTGTGGGTACTAATCCCAAGACTCGATATACCTTTAAGTATTTTAATTAAAACTGTAGTACATATTGTAACCTAACTGTTTGTACCAGTAATTAATACCTGTTAAGGTTCCAAGTAGGTAGGTACTTATTTTGTTGATTTTTGGAAGTAATAATAACTAGATTTTTTAATTGTCTACCGAGAATGATCATGATTTGATTTTAAGCTTTTTTTTATATTAAAGTCCTCCAGACAGTATTTCAGCCACGGCGGCGAATCTCAACTGAGACTAGCCTTCGGCGCGGGAGATATTATAGTGCACAAGTGTGCGCGCAGACACAGGTGCACTCCCTCTTCCTTCACTCTCTTAGTCCGATGGGACGGCAATCCGTGACGACCGGAGAGAGAACAGGCGCAGGACCAACGGCTTAACGTGCTTTCCGAGGCACGGGAATATCACACAGTCAACTTCCAAACTCCGGGCTGTTACTAAGAAATTCCTAATGAATAAACTCAATAACACTTTGCCGGAACCGGGAATCGAACCCAGGACCCCACGCTCAGCAGTCGCGCTTGCGACCACGAGACCAACAGGGAGTTAAGCTATATAAATTAAAGTAATAGCCTTGTGAATTCGAAGTGGAGGTGCTTGGGGGAGGTCTATGTCCAGCAGTGGACGTCTTTCGGCTGAAATGATGATGATGATGAATAGCCTTGAGGCAGTAGTGGAGTAAATAGGTATACACCCACCTAAATGGTTTTTAAATTGTATTTCATAGGACTAAGGCTGTATTATTTAATATGTATCTAAATATAATAATAATTTATTGAAATAAATAATAATAAAATTCTAGTCCATAGTTTCACATTCATGCATTAAAATTACATACCTACAATTAAATACATTAAAATTCAAGACAGGTAAAAAACCAAAACAAAATTGTGATCATTTAAAAATGAATAGGTTAATTAAATTTAAAATAATAATAATAAAATTATAAAAATGTCAGAATCTAATAAAAATAAATAAAATGTCAAATATAAAATTGTCAAATTGTATAATATAGTATAATAATAAACATGATTAAACATCACTACAAGTATGTAACAACATTTCATACAAATTATTCAGAAAGCATTGTTTAGAGAATGATGTTAAAAATAACAAGTGACTGCGCGCCATTTTTCATTTCATCCTCGCGAACAGCTCATATGTTACTCATTTTGTATTCCTACATGATGTAATGTAATAGACCTCTATTCTGTGCAGCTTGCATGTTTTCGAAACTGCATGGTTTTCCACATACTCGTCTATCTTAAAACTTTCAGGCAAACTGTTTATGATAGCAATTTTGAGTAGTGTATGTTGTTATCCAATTTTCTGATCCCGATGTACCCATTAAAATTTTATTTATATTAGTAAATTGAAAGCTGTTTCACTAAATGCAAAAATAAACATTGATTTCATAATAAGGGTATTTATTTATGCGCTAGGCATTTTGTTATAAAACTGGAAGAGTGATGTAAAAGATCAAGCTTTAAAAGAGCAAGTTTATGCCCTACAGGGTGTGGAGAAACGCTTCTAAATCAAAACTTAAACTCAAAGCATTTATTTCAGTTACAGGCACTTTTGAATTGTCAAGGAGTCGGTCAGTCAGAAAGATGAAGCTAGTTATCCATTCCAAAGCGACGGAGGTACCTATGGAGAAGAACGGGCAAGAAACTCCACGGACACTCTTTTAAATCATACATTCTTTACAAAATATTGGTAACATCATTCATGTTGACATTACACATGTGAGAACGATGTAGAAGACGGGCATGTTAAAAGGGTCCGTTATAAAAAGATACCAATAAAAGCAAAAATTTGGAAACTAAAATAAGCCGTGGCAGCTAAAGAGAGGCCCCCACTGACGGCGCCCATTTACGAATATGACGTATGGATCAGCACCACTCTTTTGAAGGGAACTTAATGATTCAACACACACGTCACCACCAGCGAGAGATGATGACGATATCAAAGGCAAATCACATAGAAAAGGGGAATCATTTATTCTTAAATGACAGCAAGGATACTTTGTAAACTGTTTCAGTTCATAACTTTGTAAAGTTTCCCAATCCTAGTAACATTCACATATAAAATATCTCAGCATTTTTACACTACACATTTCAGCTCACTTTAACGTCCAAAATAAAAATCCCAGTATACCTCCGGTGTATCTAAGTGTGAAGTAAATCGGTGATATTTTACGAGTCAGTCATTACCGGGACTGTAAAGAGTCGGGATGTTCCCGGGTTTACGACGGAATTCCCGTGACCCGGCGACCTTATTACGACAAGGCTAAACGATGGAGAGTAACGAGATCGTCCGAAGTTATGACGAATATCCGATTCAGTTCAGGGTAGCTGACCGAACGTATTGGAGGATTGAGATGAATAAGGAGTTTCGTGGTCTTTAATTGTGAAGATGTGATTCGTAGGAAGCTTTTTTATTGAAAGGAATGAGACGATAAAAAAATGTACTGATATTTTTGGATTCTAATTACTTGTTCCATCGTACAAAGGAACGCATTTAACAGGATTAAAAACAAAAGTATGCATCTACAATATTCAGCCAGCCTGTCCTTGTCGAAAATGTTATCATCTGAACATTTGCTGGAGCATGGTTTGTCCTTATATTTTTTTTACTTTGGAATTGAGTCAGTGAATAAGAGTTCAGATATTTTGAAACTTTTGCAGATAACCACTCTTGCTTGCTTTATGAAATCAGAAGAACCCTAAAAAAATATATAAGCACACAGAAACTGCATACCACCACAAAAAATTAACACAACCATCTTCAAAAGTAACATCAAATCGCCCACTAAAAATCCTCTAGCGTCCCAATACGCGATCGTAAGCGGTCGCTAACGTTATTCGACATCGGCTATTGATAATAGCTTCACGTAATACGGCCCCCGACACCGACACCGGCTGACGTGAGCGGAGAAGATAACGCCACCAATTGCAAATTAAAATGACATTTATTGACCGTTAGTAGATTTTGTTGCTTCACCTAGAATTATTTGATTCCCTATTTAGCTGGTGAACACGAAAGTTGTGTTTTTTGTTCGCGAAATTAGATTTTTAGTTGCGTTCTTGTCGCGCAAACGCTTTATGTCACTTAAGGGACGGGGAATTTCATAAACGAGGTAGAGAGAACGTGGCCCTATTAGGCAAAGATTGTTTCTTTGGTGCGGTGGGTGAGGAGGGAGAGTAAAAAAGTTGAGGCAGTTAGTATTAAGTTTTGTTTTCTTTGATACAGATGAGCCTGTGAGCCTGTTTCGTACTTCGAGTGGCCTTAATTTCGCTTCTCCGTGCTTCGGTTTGAATCTTTCATTTGGTTGTTAACTTTATCTTAGTTTATTTTTACAGGGAGATATTTCGAAATTTGAAGCCTGAAATAGGTAGTAAACTAAAGCTGTGGTATGTATAGTGGTGACAAAACCAGTACACGCTGGCTTCGCGTTCTATTGCGCATGCGCATTCAACTCCGTACTACCCTAGGTGGTCTACTATCGGTGATTGTCTTTAAAAGATCACTCATAGCGATAAAACCGAACATTGTAGCACCCTTTGTAAAAATTCTATATTTATGTCTGTAATTTATATGGTGTACAGTCAACAACAAAAGTCGATTAACACTTAAATTTTTAAAATCTTAGTTATTAGAGCAAAATAATTAACACTTCAGTTTTCACTGAGATTAAAAAAACTGAAGTGTTAATCGACGTTTGTTGCTGACCGTACATAATAAAGAATATTCTATTCTATTTAACTGTATCTTTAGAGTACTGATGGAAGGAAATTAAATATTTTTTTTACAGATAACGTTCTATTTTTTAAACAAAAAATTTAATGCCTTTAATATGGCATGAATTTAACTAGATCACATACATAGTGCACGTGTTTATTAATATGTTATTTTTACAAACACTACATAATGTTTAAACCCACGTTTTTTCCTTTTGCATCATAATATAACATGATAGGTAGTCGAGCAAGATTTTCCCCGGCCGTACTCCACTTAATTACTGTATACAAAAACGAAGGCAAGTAATTAAGTCTCGTAATTAGCCAAGGATTTAGGCTCTTTATAGTCTTTGCAGACAGACAACCTGTATCTACATAATTATGTACATGTAGAGTATGTACTAGGACTTATAGAAAGTGCCCAGAATAATTTTACCGACTAAGTTTGGCACAGATCTATTTTTGTCTTCGGTGTATGTTTTGTTTTTTTTGTTCAAAACAGAAAGCCAATTTATTCTCGTAATTTAAAACGTTCCAAATCTAGTCGTAGTCTCATCTCAGCGACAAACAAATGTCAAAAACTTGTTAAAATGTAGGGAAATTAGAGGTATTTTTGACAGATTGAGACTGAGATCAGACTGTGAACGTTCTTAAAATTACGAGAATTTCCCGTCTGTTGTTTTTTTTTTATTTCGAAACGTAATCAATATTTATGGATTACAAGCCTTGTGTCCGATGGGATTTCCCATCAGAAAAAATTACAAACTTCCATCGTCCATTAAATCTCTTTTGAAGAAGAATTTCCAAAAATATTTCCTTAATGCTCACCTTCGTTATATAAGGAAAGCTTGTGAAAAATTTCAAGGTTTTAAATTCAGAGGTTTAGGTTGTTCGTTGTCTGTCAGTGAATAAATGAATTTAAGGTTTTGTATTATGTAGATGTTAATGTTATCTTTAAGCTTCAATAATAATTATATATTTGGTACAGACATTCCAATAAATACTAAACCCATATAAATAAGATCCAAGACAATTACACAGGGTTATTTAAACACTGCAAAGTATTGCCTGTTCTAGCACGCGCTGAGTATATGTTCCTCATAGGACATTTTGATAACAGTGATATTCAAATTCCAGTTACACGACAACACACAACAAGCCAACAAACACACGACAAGCCAAATCAAAATCATTTCAATTGCCGCGCAAAAATAACTTTTACGGTAGGTGTACCGCTTCCTTCACACTATCCAATTTATTAAACCAAATACCTGTAGACATTATACCGCATTTACACAATCGTGCTCGCTATTCGCCTCGTGACTCGATGAACCATTCGTGTACGAGGGCCGTCGCGAACTACTGTTCACACATTCGCGGGGTGAAGTATTTTGACAACGCGAGCCACAACGCGAGCACTCGAATCGCGAGGCGAGCCACGAGGCGAATAGTGAGCGCATTGTTTACACATGCGTGTTCGTTATTCGCCTCGCTATTCGCCTCGCGGTTCGCGCGATTGTGTAAATGCGGCATTAGAGACTCAATGAATATTAAAAACATAAAGCGTAAGCTGAAAGAACATTACATCAACTCGATTAGAACTTAACTGTTAATAGCGCGTTGATCAAACCTCAGACCATGGCATGCTAAGACAGACCCCAGAGGTCTAATTGTGTGCTTTGTTTAAGTGTAAGAAACTTGTAATTTATAAAATAAATAAATTAGCAAAACAGTGACTTTTTTCTGTAGAAGCAGTGCCTCTATGATGTGTCTAATTATACTGGCCATGTCAAAGTATGAATTTCAAATTGTGTTAAGGTATTTATTTTAATATTATGTTAGAGAACCTTTTTGCTTTGTGGTTGTAATAATGTTTTAGATATTTTGTGTTAATTAGGTTTTTTTGAATGTAGGTTCTAAAAGTTATCTCGAATTGTACCTGCTGATGCTAAGTACCTAAGTATATACGAAGGTATAATTATATAATCTAATAGGTACATTTGTTAAAAGAGATGAATAAGCCGTAGGGTGGGCCGAGTGAGAAAACCTAACTGACGAAAGAAAAGAAAAAGAAAGAAAATACGTTTCGTTTTCGTCTTTAAATGTGGGTGTACTACATAAACCTCTGCATAAGCCTTTATGGATTACAGGCGTAGTGTTATGTGTTATTATAATAGTCATCATCATTTCAGTCGAAAGACGTCCACTGCTGGACATAGGCCTCCCCCAAGCACCTCCACTTCGACCGGTTCTATGCTTCTCGCACGGAACGGCAACGGTTGTTGGTCCACCTTTGTGGGAGGCCTTCCAACGCTACGTCTTCCGGTACGCGGTCGCCACTCCAGAACATTTCGGCCCCATCGGCCATCTGTTCTGCGAGCAATGAGCCCTGCCCACTGCCACTTAAGTTTGGCAATTCTTCGGGCCATGTCGGTTACCTTGGTTCTCCTGCGGATCTCGTCATTATAATAGTATCTTTTTGAAAATTATCACTTTTTTCACTGTTTATTTTTTAATAAGCTTTAGGTAATATTCATACCAAGATCATTTCCAAATTATACTTCTAAATATACGGAAGTGCGAACAAGAAGACAGGTGTAATAAATAACATTTTTATCGCTCTCTGCTACGTAATAGTATCTTGATTCATTAGTAGAATAGCATTATAGCTTCGCTCATATGTGTGATGCCTTAATGTGAATTCATCACGAATATCATGAAGCTTGTGTTCCTCAGAGAGATAGTCACAAATGATGCTGTTGTAAAACAAAAGGCATCTTATAAAAAATAGGTTAACAACATGAACACACCACTAAAAGTGAGGTTCGATAGACTGGCATAGACACTACCTACGTAACACGTATAAAATCAGTTTCTGTTTTGGTGAGAAAGTAAACTAAGTCCCCTCTTCAATAGAAAAATTACAGACACTTAAAGTTAAAACCTGCCGATCGTCGACTATTCCATTACTCCTAAACTCAGTAATCTACAAAGATTGAGGTCGAAACACCACTTAATTTATAACGGCAAAACATTAACGATAATGTTCGGACGATGCTCGTAAAAAATTACTTTATCGCTTCTCTGAGGCATTCGTTATTAACTCGAATTAACAGTTTGCAGCGCTATTCCGTACATCTGTACGCTGTAGTTAATAACTTTATCGTTCAATAATAACGTTCTTCGGGAGTAAAAAGCATTAATGTGTATATAAAGACAGCGCTGTTTAGGTGACTAACAAACCGCTGCGTCGTACCCAAGTTTACTGTTGGAACTCAATTAAAATTCGGCAATTTTGTTGGTCGGGACAAAATTAAATCGGAGTAACATCGAGCCGGTCTGTCGCCCGTCCCAATATGACGTATAACGGGGCGTCGGCGGTAGACTAATACTACGATTTCAATTTTGACGATAAATAATTTGATGTATATTGCTTTTGGGTTTGTTGATTCGGGGGATTAGATTTTCGTGTAGCTGCTTTAAAGTGTTTACATAATGACCTATGTTGACAACACCTCCACCTACACGCTTCGTTTAAATATCCAGAAATAAACCGATCATTCTTGTTGATGTGGAACACAAATATGTAACCATCTAACCTCACAACGAACTACACAGCAACATACTATTTAATTCAATCCAAAACAAATAATAAATGAGACATAGAAAAAAGGTAGAAGAAGTAATTCATCAAAAAGATAGATAACTAACAAGGACAAGTAAAGTTTTCCGAGTCCCCCTACTTAGTAGTTCCACGGGACTATGACTATTTATATGGGTGGTTCACTAAACCTTGGAAGGAGGGTAGGCTGCACGTAAATAATTCATTGACTACCCGCATTTGTTATGATGATAGTGAGTGCGTATATCGGCTGCCTAAAAGAAGCAGACATAATAGTGAAGAGGTATTTTTAGGTGTTTCGGTGTTTTCTGTATTTGTTTTAATTAATATCATTTTTTTTTGTAATGTTGAAAAAGTTGAAATTAGAGTGAAACCACTTTTTTAATTATTAACTCAAAACTAAATTTTGTTGAATGTTCCATTTGAATCAGAATAAAAGTTAAATAAAATGAGGTGTAACTAAAGTGATTCCGAATAAAATTTTATCTATTTGAAAATTACCTACAGTAATTTCTTTTGTAGCCTAATTTTAAAACATCAAATGCTACTTACATAAGGCGCTACCTCAAAAATAAATCGTAGCGACAGATTTATTAAACGAGCGAAAGTGATGCAATTACTTTTGAAACGCAAAAGAAGAGAGACGGCTATATTGTACGTGCGCTCGGAATAAAACGACGTATTTGCCAAAACGAATTTACTCCTTTTTTTTTTACAAAATAATTGAATTAAATTTAAAACTACTTTGATTAAACTTTGATATGATAATTATCCGTTTTAAAGTAAATTCCATTGAATAACTCTTCTTCTTCGTGATGTCGAGAAAAGTAAAAAAAATGATATATCTATGCAATTTTTTTGTATCGACAAAAATTCATTCAATCGTGTATTCCTTTTACCTGATACTAGACCGGAGTCAAAAAATATATACCAAAATGTTAAATCCCTATTTCAAAACCCCTTTTTTTTAAATATATCACCTTAATTTAAATAGTACGAGTACATACACACGTATTGTTTGCTAAGTAAACAATGTTGTCCTACTAGAAATTGTGCTAAAATACTCCTCTCATTACTGTTCAGTAGCACTATGTTTTCTAACTATAATACCTAATTCCCTTGTTGATAGGAATGAAAATGGTTTTGCTTCATAAATTACCTACTGAACTTTACTTGCACCGTCTGGCCCGCAAAGTATTGAACACTCTTGTATTGTTAGTTCTCTTATAGAGGTTTTAAACTATAATACACCTAATTCTTCTACCAATAAGACTGCAAATGGATTGTCTAGAAAATTGATATTTTTTCAAGCTTCTTCAAAAGACTGCAAATGGATTGTCTAGAAAATTGATATTTTTTCAAGCTTCTTCAAACACCCCCCCGTCCCTACGGCTGAAAATAGGTGTTCTACATGTGACTGACCTTTACTCGCACCGTCGGGCCCGCGAAGTATGGAACACTCTTCTATTGTGCCGAATGGCGTGAAGAGTTGGCGGACATCCTCCTCAGTCTGCTGTTTGCTGAGCATGCCCACGAACAGCTTCCGATCTGTGATGAGAAACACATGGTTAGAGCCTTGAGATTGCATCGCTAAGAGGCGTTCTGTTGCTAGTCTGTTTGTAGAAGTAATACTGATCGTATTTGAGTTTTGAGCCTTGAATGTTGATTGCATATTGTTAACCAAAAGTTTTATTTTTGTTTTTTTTTACAGTTCATATCAAACAATCATTCAGAGTTGTCGAAAACACTCTACGCAGTACAATTTACGATAACACAGTCAAAACTGACGTGATTGAATGATTTGAACATTTTTGCTACGTCGTTCACGCAGCGCTACGGCGTAGGCGCGCCGCTACGCCGGGCCTACGCATTGCTACAACTCTCGACGCTCAAACTCAAACAGTTGATTCAGATTAGACTTAGCAACTCTGTTTGTCGAAGTCGTAACTAGCAACAGAACGCAGTCAAACAAAGAGGCACACCACAGTAAGCCTAGCGGTGGTGCGTGGAGCGGCGGGCTTAAACTGGACTTCGGTGCCAATGGACCAGGTTGTCAAGTAGCGACCGGGCGAGTGCAGACGGCCTCAGACAGGGCGCTGAAGCGCGTTACATTCGGATAATGGCGCGCGTACACAACGCCACACTTTGTGGCACCGCAGTCGCGCGACAGTTTCCCGCTAGCACCACGGTACCTATTAATTTTGTGTAGAAAAACAGCTTATTAATTTTGGTTAATACTTCGTTTTGCACAGTTCAAGTTAGAATAAGTTGTTTTTCGGTTTGATTACAATGCATTTAAAATCAATGAGTATGGGACGTAAATGCGCATACTTTGAATGCAGCCCACAAGTAAAAAAATTTTTTAGAAACTTTTAATATCTCAATTGAGTACCAAAATAATATTGTTTTAGAAATTATTTAATTTGAACATGTCATGAATGTATGTGCATTTACGTGGCTGATTGTAGCGCCGTGTGCGCGCGCACTAAGTTGCTACTGTTGTCAATGTTAAGTCAAGGAAGAGACAGCCTAAAGAGAGTTTACAATTTTGAGGTGCATCGAGAAATTTATTGAGATATTTACTAAAATAAGTGTTCTGTTTCAACGGTTGGATGGGTACTAAAATAATTATAAAATTGTTTTTAGTCTCAGACACATTTGGTACCAATATTTTCAAATTCTAAACCTAATCACAAATTGAAATGGATAAAAACACTACCAATTATGAGACACAAAATTATGGTATAAAAGTAAAAACTCAAGACATGTGTGATTAGAATTCAAGGGCAACTTTTTGTGGCGTCATCTGTAATTGCTCTTAGATGACTTGTCACATCACTTACTTTTGATGTTATTTAAAAATATAAAATTAATTTCTGGATGCACATTAAAGGTTTTTCACATTTCCTCCCAAATCAGCGCCCTATCACAGGGTGACGAGTGAGCCGCCACTACACGCGCCCGCTCCCATCACCTGCATCACCGTGTGACGTCACATGTGAGGTCATTACATACACCATACCCTATCACATGTGATGGAACAACAACAGCTCTATGATAACACATAACACACAGTTTTAGTTAATGAAATACAACGAACAAAATTCAAATTCAGGTCAACACAAAAATTAGCACATTACACTAAAACGTTGCAATGGTGAATCGACGAGGGTCCCGTAGATTATTAGGGGTCACACATCGATTAGGGCCTACGGAACCCTCTGGGGCTTTGTTACTTTAAGACTTCTGTGTGAGCATAGAAGTTCGCGGCACCCAATTCTTTTCTTCTTTTTTTAAACGAGCGGCATCAATTTTGGGCGTCAAAAGGCTCTTTACAGAAATCGGTGTTCAATATAGTAGAACTTTTTAATAAAAATTAATGACATAATAACATAAATCCACACTAATTACGCATCGAAATGAATACGAAAACAGAAAAAATAAATAGTTTTTACAGCACGACGATAACTAATGGTGCAGAGTGAGGGTTTGCTTTCCACGTCTAATCTTATAGTTAACAGTCGAGTTTGCCTTGACAAGAAACCAATTATCCGAGCGCAAAAAGTTTTTACTACAAACATTTTCAATTAAAAAAAAACATTATATTTTGGATAAATTACAGATCAGAAACATGAAGCTAGGAATGCAACAGAATATAGTAGGCAAGGCGTACTCGGCAAGGTTAGACGTGGACATTCGCTCACTGCGCGCGCTATTTGACAGACAGTGACAACAGTACAGCCTAGGGCACGCACAACAAACGCTACCTGTGTCCGCCTATGCGCGCCGTCTCCCCTCGCCCCCTGGAACACAAGAACATGCTACACACGCTTACTCCACCGCTCCACTCATTGTATTTGTGAGGAGTATGAGTGACTAACTCAGTATGTAAAGTTATCGTCGACATCGATTTACCTATCTATCGAAATAAAAATCGAATAAGATACACTGTTTAGTTTATTTCACAGTTTACAGAGCATGGCTTATGTCGGTACAGATAAAATAAAACTTACAATGACATAATAAAAATAATCTTGACAATTATATTTCTAAGAGTGGCCATATCACCTATGTCTTTGTAGACCAAGGTGATTGCTGTTTACAAGCTCAAAATTTTAATGTAAAACGAATTTAGTATTTTAACAAAATTTAACATTAGGGTACAGTGATTAAATGTTCGCAATTTTTGAAATTAGTGAAGATTGTTTAATCAACTTTTAACAAAATATTGTAGCGGTCTGATATTACTTAACGGTTATTAAAATACAATAGTGAAATCATTCCGAACTAAATTTTATTTGTCCTACTTTTAAAACCGATCAGTTAAATTGCGCCTTTAAGATAAGAGTCAAACGGCATGATGTCTCGAAATATTATCTTATAGCAACACAACCTTAAACATGACACACACATGATCTATAAAAAAAACAGAATACACACAAAATACAATCACGCGTGCTGTTTCGTGCGAAACAAGCATTAACTACAAAACAGCAAATAAAACACAACAAGCAGGTATCATAGGATAGTCATCTTTATTATAAGTTGTATTGCTATCTCTTTTCCAAAACAATCATCTGCCAAACCTTTTCCCAACTACGTCGGAGATGGGTTCCAATATAACCGGATTCAGCTGAATACCAATATTTTACATGGAACGACTGCCTATCTACCTCCACTACCCGGTAACTGGGTAATACGATGTCCCGTAGTGAGACTGGTTTTCGGACTTTCGGGCTTCAGACTACCCGTTACGACTGACCAATCTGCTTTACAAATTGCGTGTCAATATATGCTTGAAACACTGAAAACTTCTAGTTTTCTTTAATTCCAATATTAGAATGGAAACGAAACTAAATGCACTTTTAAAAAAACGCTCCGAAAACACGGCATTTTAATTGGAACCGAAATCCAATAGATGGAACACTATTGAGCTCTTTTTCTAGTTAAAACAGCTTTGTGAGACAAAATTAAACGCTAACATTCTTTAACGGTGGCTAGTATTTGCAGTAAGGAAAACGAGATAGTTAATTGTTTCAGTAATTTATACGTTATTCGATTTAAGGCGCAGTAAGAAGCAAATTTTTACGCGGCAACACTATGGTAACAACAGCTTGATGTTAGTTGAATCGAATGACCACAAAAATAAAAGTAATTTTACAGTTTTAATTAATTAAAAAATAAATGCACGACTCAGTGAAATAATTTTTAGGAATTTCTTTAGTTTATTAAATTCCCTTTATTATCATAACATATAATATGATAGTTTACGCTGAAAGTTTTGGAGAATTATAATCAAAAAAAAATTTTGGGCTCTGTTTTACGATAATATCATGATACTATTTTATTTTTATGATGAAATATATTTGAATAAGTCTTTTCCTGGAACATTTAAAAACACACTCAATTTGTTTCTGGCGTGTAATATGTAAATACGCCTAACGCGCGACAAAATACTGCGTTTTATGGTGTCTACCTTTGGGCTGCGCCTTAAGATTTTAGAGTAGAAGCACAGCAGTGCAACGCAATGGTCAGCAAACGAAACGCTCGGTACTGCGAGGGCTACGTTTGCTTACCATTGTCTAATATTGCGTAATATTTAATTTCAATGCCCCTGCAATACTGCTGTTCCTTGATTTAAAGGCTTTTCGGCATTCAGTATCGGCTAAGAATAATAATTCTGCCACCATGTTTAATCTAGTAATAATTATTTTATTACTAGATGGTACATGGTGGCTAATTAGATTTTTTGTACTAGTCGAGCCGACAGACATTGTCCTGTCAAAATTTTAATAATTCATACAAAATTCCCATAGAAAATGCCCTTTCAGTTTTCCCAAATTTTACAATTATCCCGACAACTTTTCTTATTTTTCTTTCCGTAAGAACCTGATTCGGACCATTATGAACATTAAAAAAAATATGCCAAATCGGTCCAGCCATTCTGAAGTGATGCGCTTACCAACAATCTGCATTTCATTTTTATTATATAGAAGACAAGAAGAGGCGTTTGTCCCAATTCTGCACTTTATAAACGCATGCGTCGTTAAACCCAATTATTCCACACTTCCGTGCAACAACAACAGAACAACAATTAGCTATCTTTAGCCTAACAAACAGGTACAAAACTAAAGGGCAAGGACTCACGGAGTTTGCAAACAATGCACAGTTACACGTACAGTCGTGGCCGTCTGTCCCTAAACATTGTTCGGAATATTAGTGCCGGTGGGGAACGGTCATTAAATTCAGATTTATAAGCGCCCAGCCGGATATCTCTCCCGTGCGACGCTGCTAATGACCACGTAAATTGAGATAATTTCACAGTGGACTTGATAATAAGGTTGCGGACATACGCACTAGGTGAGGTGTGTGGCGGGGAGAAGATTAGGAAGGTTTATGTATGAGGTGCAGTGTTTTTTTTGGAGCGGAAAACTTTGGTACTTTTTTTTCATTTCTAGTCCGTTTTCCGGTGAGTGATTGAATTTTTAATAGCAAGTATTCTAAGTAGTAAGTAAATCTATTCTAAGATTCCAATTTTTTTTTGCATAAATAGGTATAACTGCATATTCCAGTAGGTAATGTATCTATGAGTATTGAGTAGGCTTATTTTATTGTTGTTTATTTTTTTTGTTGTATTTCTGCCCGGTTCAAAACTAAAATGTAGAGGAGAGCTTCATTAACTCTTCAATAATTGTGTAGTACATCGTTTGAACAGACCCTTCGTACAAACTGCTTTATTTGGTTTTGGTACTAACACTATAACATAAGTTATTTTAATATTATGATACTAACTCTCTATGGATTTTTTGTTTCCGAAACAAAATTATATTATAAGAAGAAAACGTTGATCCATATTTCCACATTAATAAAAGAGGTCCTTTACCGATATTAAATTTCTCACAAATGAATAACCCTTAACATAACCTCGTATACATACCACATTTATACCCAGAGACTTAAGAGACTAGGAGTGACCCTCAAAATAAATCTCTCAGACATAATCCCCGAATTAATTTGGAAACATATTCATATGTCTCTGAGGATTAAGTTAGCAGAGATTCTTAAACACAGGTCAAAAGTATTATGTGTTCGGTCCCTACCTGCTCCTCGAATGAATTATTACAAAAGGGATTAGATGGTAATTTGTTTTATTAAGTTTTTACTAAAATTATGTACAAAAATTCTATACATTTTGTCAAAATGTGGATTTTAAATAAAGCGCAATAACTTAAACTTAGGCTTAAAATAAATAGGAATAGATAATCCAATGGAAAAATGAAAAAATAAGAAGAAATTAAGTATTCAAAGGTTTTATTTTAAGTCCACATTTTGTCAAAATTGCGTGACTAGTTTATTAATGTAAAATATGAAACAAATAACAATTTGGGTTTATTGAAACTGTTAGTACAAAAATGTGTGATTAAATACGAGTTTCTAATCCTATCCTATAATCCTTACACACAATCTCGCTAGAATTAGGGTGAAGTGAAAATATTTGTCATGGAAAAATTAAGCGTTTCCAAACATATTTCGCCTATAAATAGGCATGTAAAACCTTTAGCTTTTGCTATGTGTTTACAATAACAATACCTGTAACGATATAAAATATAAATCAACATTTTCAACAAACCAAAATCTATGTAGTATCGACATTGCAACCAAAATAGGTTTCAAGTATAAAATCCGTTGTAATACCGAAATATTGCCTAATTGCTGCACATCGGTTTCAAGTAGGCACCAGAATAATCCCACTTCACTATGCGAAACATTTCAAGTGCTTATATGAGCAATAATAACGTTCGACTACCATTTAAACCACCTAAACTGCGTATTTACAGACGCCAGCACATCAAGCTACTACAATCTGTCAAATTTCTTTAATAGATTTTCAACTTTATCACTAAAGCATAAGGTTCAAGATTGATTGGGAAAATTTGACAGTTTCGGGTAGCTTGATGTGCTGGCGTCTGTACATGAACGTTAATAAGTATACACTTTTCGAAAACGAATTTCTCGTTTACAAAAGACCATTCATTAACAAAGAATTAATAAAAGGAGGAGGTTTAATTCTGCTGGAATTTTTATTACTATAAGAAAATAATATGTTCGTAACACCATATTTAAACCAATAGGTGCTTTTAAATCTTGCCAAGTGTACACATATTTATGCCCGTTATACATTTGTGACATTGACAACGCCTTTATGTCGTAGTAGTAAGGTTGGTTTCCTTATTGCAACTGTTACCAGTGTTATGTGGATGATTGTACGTACTGGGTTGGTACTTGAGCGAGCTAATTAGACAGAGAATTCTGTAAATCTGTTGCGAGTAGCCTTTGCAAGTTTTGGGGCGAACCTTCATAGCATTTCATTGTAAGCCTGCATGAGTATTCGGAGCTAGGCTATAGGAAATAAGTAGGATAAGTAGATTTTATCATGAGATGTTTTAAAATAGTTGAGCGAGTATTAGAGCACTAGGATTGTGTCGTGAATAGAATAGAATAATTCTTTATTTGCACAGAAAGTAATGTCTTATTCTGAAAATAAATTTAGAATTTTTGACAGCTTTTCCTTAACATAACTGTCAGACATCAATTTTATTCCACGGATAAAATATATCTGATTTTTGTAAAATTAGCCCTAGGTCGACCAAATTCTTCGATAGTCGTCTTAGGACATCTGTTTCGAAAAAATACCTCGCAATATCTTAGCTTATCCACTGGTCGCACCGCCTTTTCATTTATAAAGCTACTTTAAACCTTTAGCTCGTTGTGTTAGCCGGAGCCGTGTCGTAACTGCCCCGTTCCCGTGCCGGGTGCCCTGCCGTGCCGGCGATCCGGCAGCCGCAATGCTCCTCATTAAGCACTAATGCTGCACTATAGCTGAGGCCCTTAACGCCGCGATAAATAAACTAATTATACGCTCAATGGCCACCAATTTGTACTGGGATTTGATTGGTTATTATGTACCTACCTACCTATCAATATGTGGTTTGTTATGTAAGGCAGCTACGCTGTTCTGACTTGGTGCTATTTGTAAGTGTAGACTTGACAGCTATGTTATGTTTGATCCAAGTTTCTAGCCCTATAAATGTTAGGTACATATTGCTTATTATGTAATTGTGGTTTTGAGCTAAGGATAACTATAAGCTTCCAGTTTATGTTGTAAATGCTGTCAGATAGTTGCTTACCTTAATCTCTTCTTTAATCTTAAGCTTGAACTTACATAAAATTAAAAGAAAATTGTTCATTAAATGGACGTACTGCGTCAATTTGCCGTGTCATAGCCATTTCATACAACTGTCAAAGATTGACAGTTCTCGCGGCCCACCCATCAAAGCGAAAGTAGGTGCAAAGGCGGAGTTTTTAGTAATAATAATAATAAATCATTTATTTTCAGGTAACCAAGACCCATAGATACATACCTTAACCTAAGCATACATAATAATATAGTAACAATTTTGTTAGTAAACTTTGTTAGGATCACTTAGTTGCACTAAGTCTTTGTGCGTTCCGGTGGCACTTGTCCGCGAAAGCGGCGGAATACCACACCCTGCGGCCAAAAGCTTTCTTCCATCACCAGGTGCAGGAAGCATGTTGGTATGCGCACCAAAAACTCCTTAAAGTGGGTGCATACCCCAAATAACCACGTCGTCTCCCCGGACAGCGTGGTAAGCGTTAGGCATTTGAATAATAAAAAAAGTACACATTCCGTAGAATTCAATCTCAACCGAATGGTGATGATGCGAAGAGTCTGTTCAGTAAATTAATTGCGTAACATACTATCAATCACAAACTGAATCATTTTGAAAGATGTTGCTTCATATGTTCGAAAAGTTTGTCTGCACAACGACTTAAACAATGCGATGAATGTTTTTGAACTGTCAAATGTAATCCGTAGCAGTGTGTACTTAGGGTACGATGGGCCTGTCATACGTATTGCGAGAATAAATGTCCCTAATTAAATAAAAATAAAGTAAGTAATTTATAAGTGGAAGATGGAAAGAGTGGAGGGCGGCCTTATCTTTTTTATTGGGTGGGAAATTATCAAATAAGGGCGTGTCAGACTTTTACTGACTAATACCCACCCGGGTTCCTTCAGTTGCCTGTGCCAAGGGCCACGGTATCTGTTTAGAACAACCCGCGACCCTAGCAGGCATCAGCCCTAGCAGACCCCGTCAGTTAGTGCTGACATCTCTTTGAGGCGTAGGTGGAACACAACGCGCCGTTGACTCGGGCTCGGTCCTTTCCGGAGGGCGAGCTGCCCATTGCTCGCCGTCCGCAAGCCCACGCCTACAGTGCCCGGGAATCGGCTGTAGATTCCCGAAGCCCACGACGTCTCCTGCGTCGACTAGGTGCATGAGGGCGCAAAGATTGCCTCTCCCTCAGGCGACCCGCCTCCTCCTTCGCGAGCATTACTGCTTCAGAGAAGGAAGCGACGGCTTCCCATGCACTCTCGCTCCGTATCGTGACCTGGACCAGGGCCGGCCGCGAGAGATCGCCGCCGCCGATCGCCACCGTGAGGACGCGGCGGTGCTCTGCCCAAGCTGGGCAGACCTCCACCGTATGCTCCACCGTGTCCTCCTGGCGAGCCACACAATGGTGACACCCGGGCGTTTCCTTCCGCCTTATCCGGAACAGGAACCTCCCGAAGCAGTCGTGTCCGGTGAGGACCCGCGTTGGGCGGAAGGTTAGGACGCCATGGCGCCTCTTCAGCCACTCTCCAAAGAGGGGGACTTATCGCCGCAATAGAGGCGTTCCGTGGAGGAAGGCCTATGTACAGGAGTGGGACAGCGTCGGCTAGCAAAACATAAATAATAATATAAGTAGATATAATATGGGCCACAAGAACACAATAATTTGCTGAATAAACCATAACATTCCTGACCCACGCAAATCCCAACCGTAACACATTCCATAACATCCCTCCCGTCCTACAACTTACCCAAACTGCACAAATCTAATTTCGTAACTACACTCGGAGCTTGTTCATAAAAACTCTCGTTGCCTCTTGCCTCGCACCTTTTCTGCGTAATGCCTCGTCCCCAATCAATCATAACAACATATTGTTTGCTTGCAAGGGATAACGTTTCCGTTCCAACGTGGATTTATGAGGGGTAGCAATATTATTGATAGGTTTCATGCCACATTAGCGGCTTGATTGGTAGCCGCGCCTGTTTTATTTTCGGAGGCATGGAAATTGATCGGGGTTGCATAAAATGAGGAGATTTTAGGTGTTTGGACTTTGGTTTTTGTGTTTTTGGACTGGGAGTTGGAGGCACTGTTTTGTGTGAACATTGGTGTAGCACAGCCGTACGGGTCGATCGAAGGTAGGTTCAAGGATGGGTGACCATCCATTACTTATCGAGACCCTCCGTGACTCGGAAAGCATGTAAACCGTTGGTCCCGGCTGTCATTCGTAGATCTTTGACAGGCGATAAGGGCAATTAGAAGCCCAAAACTCTGACAACCAGTCTTACCGTATTACCCAGTAACTGGGTTGTGGAGGTCAAATAGGCAGTCGCTTCATGTAAAATATGTTATAATGCTGCATCAGGTTAGACTGGAAGCCGACCCAAACATACTTAGGAAAAGCTAGGCAAATTGTTTGATGTAGCAGCCATTTTTAGAAATTTGTACATTTAGAAATTTGTACATTTAGAAATAGTCTGGAATGAGTTTACTTGAAGCACTTGATCCGCTGCTGAAAGATAGCTTTGAAGTCTTTTATGATTCTTTATCTATATTATTTCTCAAAGCTACTAAATTAAAACTTTCAGGTGACGGACCAAACCACTCAGTTTTTACGACCATCAAAATTTTTATGTGCCATAAAATATTTTATCAACCAAATCTATTGAAAATCTACTAAAAATCCTCCATTTTATAATCTACCTGTATTTTGTAGGGATCAACCTCTTCATATAATACAGCAATTAAGAAGGTCTCTTCACTTTCAGTTTCACATTATTCGTTTATAAATTGGCTGCAGGTAGCTGTAACCGTTGAAGCGAAAATTTCGACGTTCAGTTGATTCCATTAATTAGCCATGGTGTGCTCTCCTATCAAGCGAAGTTGAATAGCCAATTACATTGATAATTGGAGGTCGCGCAGGTGTCTTCACGACAAAGACGGCTGTGGTGTGGTGCGAGTGAGGAAATGAACGGGGGAACGAACATGCATTTGTCCGACAATATAGTGACCTAGGTGACTTTAAGTTCTGGCAAACTGTACAGGCAGTGGATGGAGATAAGTCTCCATCTTACCACGTAAACTACTACTTAAGGTAGATGCTTACCTTTGTACACTTGCAGCCTTTATACATGTAGCCTTTTTGGGCCACTTAAAGTTCTGAGTAATAAGCATGAATATTTTTTTTTTTAATAAGATTCCATTTCTTGACTAAAAAACTAAAAACTCGCAAGGTAACAAGCTTAAAGCTTTTGCTTAACGACGAGAAGAAAGCAAATTAATAAAAAAGTAAACCTGTAAAGTCAAATAAACACTTCAAAATGCACATAAATGAAAAGAAAATCGCTTGAAATAGTCTGACATAAGAGTAAAACAAAAGAAACTCGCTTCCACCTTACAACTTAACACACCAATTTAGTGTGACGAATTCCCGGAGTTTGATTCTATTTAGTTTATGTGAAAGTTATATAGCTTGTTTACTGCCAGGGGGCGCCACCGGAGTGCAGTTACTACGTGCTAAAACACTCCACTCGAGACTATCTAGGTTAGCTCAGGCACTGGCATGGCAGCTATGAGCTAGCTATGAGCTTACGAGTTGTTAAAACTTGGGAAGTGGTCGGATTTTTATCAGTCCAGAATATTAACTGTACTATGTTGAAAAATGCAAAAAATCGATTTTTGCAACATTTGACCTTGAATAATTTTTTGCACACGTCGAATCGATGGGGACTTTTGACAATTTATTTGTAATGGTGTTCCCAACATTTATGCTAATTTTCAGCCTTATACGAATTAATGTAACGTTACCACTATTTTTTAAGCTAACTGGACCGGACTACCACTCATATGTGTATGTTGTGGTGGTTTCTTGTAATTGAAGGAGCACACGCAAAATAACCTTTTTTATTTTTGTGAATTATATTGTTTATATTGTATTGTTTTTGTGACATCTGCCAATCTGCACTGGGCCCGCGAGGTGGATTACGGCCCACTCCCTCTCACCGAGAGGAGGCCTGTGTCCCAGCAGTGGGAACATTATAGGCTGATTATGGTTATGGTATATTGTCTATGCGTATTCTTTGTTGGAGATCCCAAATAAATAAATATAATAAGTATAATAGAATTTAAAAAGTAAATTCATAAGAATACAAAACGAAAACCGTTTCATTTTATTCAAAAGGCGAATAAAAAGTAAAATTTTTGAAGTACTACACAAATTAAAATACAGTCACAGATCATATCTTCAGGCAACTTTTCTATCAAGCCTTTTATTAGGCACATAATTTCAACAACAATACACGGTCAACAACAATATAGGAAAACTAAAAATAATATAAAATCACATTCTTCGTTATCAACAAATAAATAAAACACAATAATTGTAACCGGCATTGGAACAGGAACATGCCACATCCTTGCCATGCCGGACATAAGGGCAGTCCAACCTATCGGCACTCATTGCCAGGATGACATGGATGGCTTTTGTTTATAATATTTTAGCTTTTTACTGATAATATACTTCTAAAGAAATAGTTAAATAATGTAAACGGTAAACCACAATATAAATACTTACCAGTGAATGGCAACAATAATAAGAACAGACTGGGCGGCTAGCGGACAGGTGCGCGCCGGTCGTGTCATCGACAGACATGTTCGACGCAGCCGTCATAGACGTAGACAATACAAACGAGGATAGGAGTCCTTGGTAAAAAGACAGCTTAAGGACGATCTACCCGGTTTAAAACGGTGGTTTCAAACCTAAGTTTTTAAACTTAGGTTTGAAACCACCGTTTCGACCACAGTGTCGACAGTGGTTTTAAACCAATTTCGTATGACCTTTAAACGTCCTTGGTAGAAAGGCCTGCATTGCAAACCAGTGGCAGAAGAAAATGTTGGTTTTAAACCGTGTAGCAGGCATCTCGCAACAACAACAACTTCAAGGTCACCTTGGTTTGTAGACTGGTTTCAAACCGTGTAGATCGTGTTTGAGTGTGGTTTTTGTAATAGGTAGGTACATGGAATTTTATAGTAGGCTAAGGCAAACGCAGTAGTTGGACGATCCAGAAAACGCTGTATAGCAACTTTATTTATAACCGTTGCCTAAGGTTCCTGTTCGAAAGTAGTTCTTCAAAACAAGTGTCAAATAAAATTTTTGAGAAGGGCAAATACGTATCGGGAGTAGGGACAACTGTCAAATTTTGACAGTTGTCCCCTACTCCTGATTACGTATTTGCCCTTTTTAAATCGTGTTGTCATTCATTTTTAGTTCGGGCCCCGAATTAATCATGACGTGTCCGTAAGTGCAGTGAAATAACCGTAGCTTCGGCAGAAACTACGGATTTCGTTCTTAGGGATTAGACTAGGGTTGCCAAGGTAGGGTTCTTCGACGAAATATAGTATTGGAAAAAGCAAAAAATGGACACTATAATTTTTTGCACTTCTTCATTTTTTAACAATTTTTTGTCTAAAATAAAAGTGTCATAATGCTTTATCACATTAAATTTTTAAATTAATGTAAATCTTAAGCTCATTTTTCATTAATTAGATACTACATCTGTTTCTTTATTCTCGCCACTTCGAATTATATAGATACGTTCGGATACACTATAGTCGAACCGAAGAAAGAGTCATTTTCTATCGAGTGGTGGGGAACATAGGTTGTTATAGTAAATCTATGTGGTGGGACGACGACTCATTCTCCGGTTCAACTATACACACTACCGCATCAGTCAAAAGTTAATATAGAGACACGTTTATAAATTTTTAAAATGTTGAAAATATAGTATTTTTGCATGCTATGTATTTCTTCAATAGTATATAGTACGCAGAACCGAAATACAGTACAATCCATACTAATATTATCAATTCGAAAGTAACTCTGTCTGTCTGTATGTTACCTTTTCACGCCTAAACCACTGATTGGATTTCAATAAAATTTGGCAGAGAGATAGATTGCATCTCGGGGAAGGACATAGGATAGTTTTTATCCCGATATTCTATAAATTATAGTACGATTGGCAACCCTAGATGAACCACATTGGCACCCCTGAACCGATTGCGGTCTTGTACGTATCGTACAAAGAAACCAGGGCCGTCCAAAAGCGCGCTAGGATGACGATATCGGGAAAGCGAGCAAAAACTAAACCATCATTAACATTATCCTGTATCATAAACCGCATCCCATCTCGTGCCTGAAGTAAGCGTCGCTGGAGTGTGGCTCGAAAGTGGCTCGAGCCGCTAATCTGATAAGCGGTGACGAAAATCGCTTTATAATAACTACAAAAAGGTGGCTCATTAGAGGTTTTAAGTTAACACGGCTCGTGAAGTTTTGTATTTATGCGAGGGATTTTGGGTTGTGTTAGTTATAAACTATGTAATGTTTGATATAATGTAGTACTGGAGTTGGTACATTTTTTATGAGATGTAGAATGAGATAAAGAAATTATGCATTTGTCGTCAAAACAGCCGGTTATCATCGCTCATGACGTCAGAGATTCACGCGTTTTATTTTTAATGGAATGCGTAGTATTATCCTGTAATCTAACGTGTGTGTGTGTGTCTATCTAGACTTTTTCAACGGTCCTTAGGTAATTGTCACCTACCCACTTCTCGAGAATAATATAAAAATAATAATATAAAATAATAATAATAATAAAAACCTACCTCCTAGTCTGACCAGACCTGTATGTTCCCATATACATTATTCGGATACGGTTTGTATAATTAGATAAAAACCGTAGCACATTAATAATTCCTAAACCATAATTTCCAAACACATTTTTGATCGTAACCACAGGTGCATACTAACCCTGCAGTAAAATGTACCATTTCGCGTGAAATTAATTGCATTGGCTCAATTTGGCTCGACCAGATCAAACCGGTGGAAACCGGCGGAAAGCGGACACCACCAATTATGACTATTAAACTTAACCACCGTATGTCTGTTTCCGACATTTGACGTCCGCCATGTTAATAAATTGCGTTGATAGTGTTTATGTCAGGTTGTTGGGGTTGTGGAAAAAAATATGTTCTGGATTGTGGTGTAAATTCTGGTTAGTGAAAGGAAATAAGACCATTTGGTTATTTATGGATCGACAGTTGATTAGTGCGGTTTGGAATATCTGCAATGCAATTGTGAGAAACTTGACAATTCAAAAGTGCCTGTACAGACGCCAGCACATCAAGCTCCCCGAAACTGTCAAATTTTCCCAATCAACTTTGAACCTTACATTTTGGCAATAAAGTTGAAAATCTATTATAGAAATTTGAGAGATTGTAGTAGCTTGATGTGCTGGCGTCTGTACATGGTTTAATTGAAATAAATGCTTTGAGTTTGAGTTTGAATAACTGATGCCTTGCCGATGACTCATGAAGATGGTTAACTGTCATAATTCTAACAACGGTAGGTATTCAAGCAGACCGTGGTTAGTCAATGTCTATAGGTACAGTAAGACAGTGGTCAGGGTCAGGGCTGTTCTATACCGCCCCTACACTAATGTGCATCAAACTTATTGTGTGTTCTACGTCATCATCATCATCATTTCAGCCGAAAGACGTCCACTGCTGGATGTAGGCCTCCCCCAAGCACCTCCACTTCGACCGGTTCTGTGCTTCTTGCATCAAACGGGTTCCTGCGGCCTTCACAAGGTCGTCGGTCCACCTTGTGGGAGGCCTTCCAACGCTACGTCTTCCGGTACGCGGTCGCCACTCCAGAACCTTTTGGCCCCATCGGCCATCTGTTCTGCGAGCAATGTGCCCTGCCCACTGCCACTTAAGTTTGGCAATTCTTCGGGCTATGTCGGTTACCTTGGTTCCTCTGTGGATCTCCTCATTCCTGTTACGATCACGCAGGGAAACTCCAAGCATAGCCCTCTCCATTGCCCTTTGGGTGACTTTTAGCCTTCATATGAATGTACTACGTGTGTTACAACTATTAGAAGCAAAAGATCCAACGGGGTTTGATAAGATAAATTATATTGATAAGGCCCTGTTGCCCGATATAAACGTGAAGCTGGCATTTATAAAGCACTAGCTGCGCCCCACGGTTTCACCCGCGTAAATGTCGATCCCGTGGGAATATCGGGTTAAAAAGTAGCCTATATGTTATTCCAGGGTGTCAGGCTACCTCCATACAAAATTTAATCAAAATTGGTCTAGCCCTTTGAGCGTGAAGAAGTAACAAACATAAACACACACACACACCCCCACAAACTTTCGCCTTTATAATACTAGTGTGATAAAATAGTTTTCAAAGTTACCTATTACAACCATAAGATGGTTCCCATATCGCTCTAAGAATAGTTGTCTTCATGTCTTTGAGGTGTCCCATTTTTGCCGAAACGTTCTGAATCACTGGTCTCTTTCACTTCACTGAATTGAGTAATATCCTTTGAAGAACTATTAGTACAAGCATAGGACAGTGAACTTGCTCCAGGAATGGACAAATGTAACGTTTCATCCTCTATTCGGATAATAAAAGGTTGAACCACTGACTCATTAGTTCAAGATGTTCCCAACTATTGGACCGAAACTTGAAAGTTAACAAGAATGTCGACCAAAGCCGGGGGGCGTGGCTAGAGTAGGATGTACTTAGACAAAGTTCGGTTTTGTCATTACCGAAGGTTTCAGGAAATCCCTTCGCATGTAACTTGAAAGTTCTGAACTTGAAGACAATGTGGTTTTTAAATGCTTGAAGTGATTTTATGTATCATCTCTACGCTACGAAGACTATTTCCTCAGAAATGTATATGTTGACAGAATGAAAAATATATGAAAAAAATACCGCAGTGTTGCCAATGAAGTCTTCGATTTTTCCCTTTCCACATGTGATTCGAGAACTGCTGCTTGTGTTAGTCTCATGGCTATCTCCCGAACTATTCAATATAAGAAACCTGTCCTTATAAATGATTTGAACACTTGTAATAATTACTTGGGAATGACGTCATAAAACCAAAAACCACCCATTCACTTACCACCACAAGGCACTTCTAGCCACTCCACTTAACACGTGCGCGGTTCAAACCAGTTTAAACCGATATTTTCTGGAGATGGTGATTAACTGTCATCGTTCCATTTTGTCGGAGCAATTTTCATTAAGCCATCATTAGGTAGGAAAGTTTTGGAGTGTAACTCTTATCCCATCGGTGGACCGCTGTCCTTGTTGATTAATTAAGGAGACCCTTCCTGGTGCGGGGAAGAGTTATGAAGTGGATAAACGATTGAAATTTTTTTGGGGCGTATATTGTTGCGTGACTGTCTAATCGTGTGCACAAAGTAATTAGTGCCTTTGCAACAAATGTCATAAACAACTTGTATTAATACGCTTGCACCGATTAAAAATAATCGCAATGTTATCAATCCTAGGTATAGCATTTGACTCTTTTAAAATAGGAACTAACGAAACGGCAACGGAATTTTCAGATAGGTTTTTAATTTGACATGTAAACTCTGTAGTAACAGCAAAAATAAAAAATATTGTGGACCCATTCAGGCTCTATTTTTGGGGACAGTCACTACTCCTCTCAAGTCACTTCCAGTCCTCACAACTGAAGGCGAAAGCGCCAGGGTAGCCCGCGAAATTCATTTTATTTACGTGTTTTGCAATTTGCTGGTCAGTATTAAGTTGTACGTTGATTAAAATATGGTTCGCGGCCGTAACAAATATGTATTTACAGAATTACTCGAGAGCAGTGGTGGCCCAGTGGTCACGGACACGACTTACGAGTTGTAGGTCGTAGGTTCGAACCCAGACAGGCGCTTTACTTTGTGTAAGTTATTTCATCACCACTGCTCTCAAAACGGTGAAGGAAAACATCGTGAGGAAACCGGCATGTCCTAGAACCAAAATTAACGTATAACTTAATACTGACCAGCAAATTGCAAAAAACGTAAGAAAATTTGAATTTCGCGGGCTATCTTAGAGCTTCCGCCTTAAGAAACTCATGGTGGGTGTGAACCGTAGTCGGTAGCCACGTGACGGGGCGTCGCTGGTGAGCACGACCGTCCGTCACTGTTGAGCAGTCTGTTTGTGAACGCTTAATTTATAGTTTGTTTTGATACAGCCCAGAGAGATTTAAATGAACCTGTAAGATAGCTGAGATGGGCTTTGGATTTGAGTTCGTGAGCGGGCGCCGTCGGATGAGACTGGTCATCTCTTAACTGCCAGGCTTTTAATCTTATATTTTGAATTGTTTCTTAATTTTATTTTTTACAAATAGAAGCAACAAGAATAATGTACCCATGATTTTGTGATTTATTCCGGTCTAATCCCCTGAATCCCTCCCCCCTCGATCCCCTGCTAGTTCGTCTTCTGTTTTAATCTCTGTCTTACTCTTTTTGACAGGTAAGTACCTACACTCAAGAGACAATAAAAGTTTCATGATTTACAAAATTAAATAAAGTTTTTTTTTATATCTCTTGCGTGCTCTGATTTAGAACAGTGTCCTTGGAGTTTCTTGCCCGTTCTTCTCCATAGAGATCTACGTTTTAGAATGGGTAACTAGCTTCAACTTCCTGAGTAACTGAACGACTCTATGACAATAGGCTATTTGACTGGTTTCTGATAAACATCTCAGATTATTTAATGGTGTCTAACGAGCCCACAAAAACCTATTACTTCAAATTGCATAATGTATTTCTTTTAAAATATAGTAAATAAAAATGATAAGCCGCCAAAACGCTATCTTTAACAATATGGCGTCGTGACGTCACGATTCACGTAAACAAACGTTGAAACGGTCGATATAATAGACAAAAGTCATCTGTTCTGTCAACGATAGACAGAAATTTACTAAATCATGACGTCATCTTAAGTTCAGCCAATTCAGACCGTTTTCGATTACGTGGCGCCAGATTTAAAAAGATGAAGTTTTTTCGGGATTTTTTTATAAATAATACATTGTTTTGTAGTAAAATTAATGCAAATCGATTTTAAAAGCGATAATCTATACGTGTGTCAATAATTATGACCTTATTTTTTACATTGTCAAATGGCCTATTCAGAAGTGCCTGTAAATGGTTTCATTAAAATAAATGCTTTGAATTTTATTGTAGTTTGAGTTTTGCACGAGAAGTGGAGGTAAGGGTAATGATTTTTTTTGGTATTTGACTGTGTACCTACTGCTACATTTAATCATTATGACAGCGATGAGGATGAGTACTTCGACGCCTAAGGTCGTATTTCATCAAACTTTTGTACCTAGAATAAGTTTTATCTTGAGAATATTTTTTTAAATTTTGTCATTTTTTCCATACTAGAACTGTCAGGCGTCACTTGTATTCCACGGTTAAAATATATATCTGACTTTGGTAAAATCGGCCGTAAGTGTCTTTTGTTTTTGTATTCATTTGTAAGTATAGTTAGTTAGTTAGTCATTTTTAATTTAGTCCCTAGTGTTAATAGTTAGTTGTGTAATAATAATTTAATGTTAACGATGAAGATATTCAATAAAAAAATGAGGCAACTTCAGCTGTGTAATGTTGAACTTTCAGTTACATTGGCATTTGTACAGGTAAAGAAAAGTTTATTTATGTTACGCAGCCCATTCTTTCTCCCTTAGGCTTGTGCAACATGGTGTTACGATTTTTCGTAAACTTTTTGAAAACATCCTTTGAAATAGTTATTGACATTACAAAAGCTTTTGATTTTGCAGAAGTTTCAACGCCTTTTTATGTGATTTGAAAGTTTGGAATTTAGGGCTCATTCATAGCTACTTAGTGAAGCCAGGTAAATTAAAATTATTCGTACGAAACCGAAACTTTTGGTTTGTTACTAAGATTAATTTCTAAACGGTTACTAAGAAATTAATTTCTAAACGGCTAAGCCGATTCATAAACAGTTTTAACGAATTTCTTTTAGAAGATAAGTTGTGTAATTTGAATATGTTTTTTCTTGCATTTCACTACTTTTGACGAGGGGCCCGTGGCTAAATAATAACAGCCGCGCAGGTCGATCGATTAGGTTAAGCTACGCTTGCTGCGGTTGGTCTGTGGATGGGCGACCATCTTTACATACCGTGACCCCTCCGTGCCTCGGAAAGCACGGTAAGCCGTTGGTCCTGGCTGTCATTCGTGGATCTTTGACAGTCGTTACGGGTAGTCAGAAGCCCGAAAGTCTGACAACCAGTCTTACCAAGGGGTATCGTATTACCCAGTAACTGGGTTGTGGAGGTCAGATAGGCAGTCGCTCCATGTAAAATACTGGTATTCTGCTGCATCCGGTTAGACTGGAAGCCGACCCCAACATAGTTGGGAAAAGGCTAGGCAGATGATGATTTCACTACTTTTAACATCGTATTACTTGTAGGGTTTAAATCAAGCAGTTTGCAACACTTGAATGGCTTATAAATCTGTATTAATCTTACTATAATATCATAAACGCGAAAGTTGGGCTATAATTGAGGACTGTGTAAGAACGAGACTAATGTGATCTTGAGATATACTTAAGATATACTTTTATATACTTTTAAGTATAATATTATTATTAAAAATTGGTAAAATTACAACGATAGCAGTTTACAAAGACTTTCTACCC
This sequence comes from Oligia fasciuncula, assembly GCA_963082905.1. Classification (NCBI taxonomy): domain Eukaryota; kingdom Metazoa; phylum Arthropoda; class Insecta; order Lepidoptera; family Noctuidae; genus Oligia; species Oligia fasciuncula. The sequence goes on along the minus strand of OY720395.1, from coordinate 3,203,803 downwards.
AAAGTCATACCAACAATTCACTCTCATTTTATCTCAATACAAAAACAATAACAAAACAAAAACAATTAAAATTTAATAACAAATCCGGCACGATAAACTTAATGGCGGTGTTGCCGCAAGCAGCCGCCAATAATGACCGGCCCGGGTTCGAACCCCGACTAATACGACCATTGATTGTTTAACGGCGCGATACTATCTCTATCTTCTGTTCTTAGCTTTATAATTGCTCCATTTGTGACTGTGGCTAGTGTTTGTAGGATAGATGAGGTTTGGGATACATGTGTGGGTGTGTGATTGCTTGAGAGTATTTTTAGATTGGAACAACTTTTGAGACTCCTTCAGACTCGTGCGACGCAACGGTGCGACGCGATTCTGGTAGAACAATTTCCATGAAGTTTTCATAGACATTGTTCTATTAGAGCCACATTTAAGTTCTGGCTACACTGAGGCGACTAACGCCCGAAATACGACACAAAACTGTGCGCGTCGGTTGTTTTAATTATTAGAAGTCACCCACTTTTAGCACCAGTTTGAGCACTCTCATACAAGTTAGTTAAGACAATCGGCGAGAGGGAATTAATAATATAGAAATTACGAGCGCTCTCCGTGCGGGATTCGCTTCAGTTTGGTCAGAGTCCTCTGATCAGTTACTGTGTTGTACATTTCATGTGTTTGCCACAAAAAAGAGAGAAAGTAACGTAAGTTAGATAAACATTAAAATTACGTTTCAGATAGTTTACCAGAGGAATAAAAAAGATGAAAATCTAAAGAAACTTTTCAATTATCCAAATTGATAAAAAAATAAGTAAGGGTGTGATATCCTTTCAATGGGCGAGGCGTAAACGTAAAACGTAATTTGGCTAAGCATTATTTCTGTCACTATCGCAAAACTGAGAAACTATATGTGCTAGAGAGACATGTACCATGTTTAGTAGTAGTAGGTACCTTTTTTAGGGTTCCGTACCCAAAGGGTAAAAACGGAACCCTATTACTAAGACTTCGCTGTCCGTCCGTCCGTCCGTCCGTCTGTCTGTCACCAGGCTGTATCTCAAGAACCGCGGTAGCTAGACAGTTGAAATTTTCACAAATTATGTATTTCTGTTGCTGCTATAACAACAAATACTAAAAACAAAATAAAATAAATATTTAAGGGGAGCTCCCATACTACAAAAGCGATTTTTTTGCTCGATATCAATAATGGCAATAGGTAGGCACTTGAAATATTCACAAAGTACTCAGTTGTATTTTTACTTTATTAATAAATAATAAAATTGAAATAAAATATATATTTTAGGGGGGCTCCCATACAACAAACGTGTTTTTTTCAGCGTTTTTGCCTTGTGGTACGGAACCCTTCGTGTGCGAGTCCGACTCGCACTTGGCCAGTTTTTTTTGTTGTCGGGGGGGAAACCTTCAAAAGACACCCCGGAGGTCGGGCCTCCGGGGAGGGAGGTCGGGGAGTGTGGGATTTTTACCTCACTAAAACCACCCCGGTGATCACCATCAGCACGAAGGGGTGGTCACGGTTCCTCTTAAAAGACCAATTCCGTGCAACGCCTGTAAGCCACATCCCTGGGGAGACCGTAAAGGGGCCTCCCCTGAGCCTCGCTATGCACGGCAGCACGTGACAACTGTGCCACCGGCTTCCCTGGGGTCACGTGGTGGGCGAACAGAGTCCCCATTATGTGCGCCCGCAACCCCAAAGGTCCACCTACCTTATTTGGTAAGTCGGTTTCGGCGTGTTAGGCGCCAAGGCGGTTGCCACCCTGACGCCTCCTTCTCCGAGCAGGATCAGCCCTCTCCCGATCCCGAGTAGTAGGTACCTAAAGACTAATTCATAATAGTCAACAAACTCTAGACTTTCCCAAAATATAAACCCTTCAATGGACATGACCACACCCTGCATTACTTCAACAAATCATGTAATAGTTTCAAATGCATCAAATCTTTCAAAGTTATTTATAGTTCACATTCCGGCCACTTAGCGTCCAACTTTGATAAAGGTCATACAAGACGATCTATTATTAAGGAGCGTCGGCCATAGCTGATCGATTTCCCTTTGAATTAGTGATAAAAGTTCTGGCTGGTGAGGAGACGCGGGGTCATCCGTAATGGTTTAATTACACCGTGTTACGTGGCTGACCTTATGGAAATGTCTTTATGTTTAGGGGTTTGGAGTAATTAGGTTAAGGTTCAGCAAGTAAAGAAAACGGTGAACGAAAACATAGTGAGGAAACCGGCATGTCCTAGAACCAAAAATTCGAAGACATGTGGCATCTGCCAACCCGCACTGGGCCCGCGTGGTAGATTACGGCCCACTCCCTCTCATCAAGAGGAGGCCTGTGTCCCAGCAGTGGAAACATTATAGGCTGATTATGTTGTTGTTGTATGTAAGTAAGGAAAAGAAGCGAGAAGCACCCAAACCTAGACGTCTATGCCCAGCAGTGGACGTTGCGACTGTTCCTGACTTAATACATTAGTCCCCTCGATTCCCGAAAACACCTCGCCCAACCCATCTCCCACACTTTCGCAGAACAGGTTTATGGCTATCTTTGTACAATTTCTCCATTGTTTTAAGGGTTCGCTTGGGCATTCCGTCGGCCCATCTCATGGTCACCAGATGAGGGACTCTTATTGTTTGTTCAGATTAGATATTGGATGTTTTACTCAGTTCTTTAGAATTTGTTGAATCGTACCGTCCGTCTTTACAGTTTGTTGTTCCGAGTTATGTGCCGGTTTCAAAATAAATATAATATTTTGTTATTAAATAGGAGTACGTGACAGACAGTCACAACGTCTTTCGGCTGAAATGATGATGACGAAGTAAGAATATCTAAAACGTGGTGAATAAGGGAGCAACTTTATTTAACTTTATGTAGTTCATCATCACCATCTGCCTAGCCTTTTCCCAACTATGTTGGGGACGGCTTCCAGTCTAACCGGATGCAGCTGCATACCTGTATTTTACATGGAGCGACTGCCTATCTGACCTCCACAACCCAGCTACAGGGTAATACGATACCCCTTGGTAAGACTTACCTTTATGTAGCTGTCCAGAGATTAATATACCTATATATTTACTTACTTAAAATTTTCATCAGCTGGTATTAACTCTGCCATTTTGATAATTATAATACACTTCTGTCTAACCCTTCAGGGATTATAGGCGTGATATTATATATGACTTTTAGAATATTTCCCTTTTTTTCATATTAACAACAAGAAAGAGCGAATAATTTAATTCATATCACTTACAGAAACAGCCGAACCCTTCTTGGGTTGGATGGTACGCAAAATATTATATCATTAATTACTGGTATGAGTAGGTGACCTAATTGTTTGACCTAGAAGCCTTTGCAAACTCAGTAGGTATATTTTTTATTGGATATTAATCTTTACAATATTAATAGATACCCCAAAATTAATAGCACTTGATAAATACCAACCAACAATATTGCAGAAATTCCCGCGCAACCTAAAATTCCCTCGCAAATTGAATTATTTATCAAACGAGCAGATATTAAACGATTTTATAGTCTATAAAGTTGGAAATTATTATTTTAATGTTAATAGCATCAATAAATCCCGTTTGTAATGGGCGTGGACGTCACAATGTTGTGAACAAGCGAACACTTCTCAACACATTATATTGTGTGTAAAAGCTGAGATTGACGACGAAGTGACGAAGATTTGGAAGTAGCAGATAAATAATACAAGTCACCCCCTACCATTCAATCTGTGTCATCATCATCATCTCTGCCTAGCCTTTCCCAACCATGTTGGGGTCGTATTCCAGTCTAACCGGATGTAGCTGAATACCAGTATTTTAAATGAAGAGACTGTCTATCTGAGCTCCACAACTCAGTTACTGAGTAGTACGATACCACTCTAGATGACTAAAATCAAATTAATGGAAATATCAAAGAAATTTGTTGTTTTTGTTTCATATTCAAACGATGATAATTTTTCATGTTGTGAGAATCATTGTCTGGTATAACGTAACTTAAGACCTATGGCAAAACAAGTGCCTCCTGTATCCTTGGGATCTTTAGATACAATCTTATATAACTATAGAATGTTACTATTGGATCTTTAAGGCTTAATTAAAGTTAAGACCCCGGGGGGTGCTTTTGGTAAATATGTTTTAGGGAATTGTTTTCTAAAATGTATGTATTTTAAAAACAAGATGATCCGATTTAATCGAAGAACCTTTTAGCGCAATACCTCATAAAAATATTTTTATATAACGTGCTTTGTGTCATTGAAAGTTCACCGTAAAATAAATGCGATGCCATCGAAACGGCTGCTATCCATTACGCGGCCCGTTCGATGCATACATTATGAATTTAATGGTCATTACATCATGTAATAATGGTTTATTCGAGCTTCGGGCTTAGATCGCCGCCTTATGAAACGCATCAAGTTATGTAATAAAGTAAGTCTTCGAAAACGGAGAATTCTTATATTGGGATGACGTCGGCACTGGGATGATTAAGATTTAAAATTGTCCGTGCAAGAATAACTTCGTTTTACAAAAATTGGTCTGTCACACCCCCGGTTGAAAAAAAAAACGACATAAAAGCCATTCCTTGGAAACTCCTTCGTCAAACCGCTACGGAGAAAAACGTTGCATACAATGATGGAAACTTGCAAAAAGTGTTTCCCTCTTAAACTCCGTGCCGTGAGTTGCACGAATAACTCGGGAATTAGAGGCAAGAGCACTCGTACTACGCTTACCGATGCGAGAACTAACAGTCGAATAATCGAATGATCGAATACACCACTCGAAATGAAGCACGATTTTTCATTCGATTAACAAACTCAAATTGTTGTGAAACTATGTGGAGTGGGCTGTTATTAATAAAGCTATGATAATTTACACTAATTGGGCGAATATTGAAGTACGAAGAAATAAAGCATGTCTATTGAAGTGGAAATATTAATTTTTGTTTATTAATTTACTGTATACCGGACGGGGATATTGAAATATTTTTGGACTTCACAAATATTCGTGGCTTGAAAATATTCAATTTGTATTTATTAATTGTATACGTACTTTTGTTAGTTATTTAAATACTAGCAGCGGCCCGCGGTTTCATCCGCATAAGTGTCGATCCCGTGAAAGAAAGAAAAGAAAGAAAATACGTTTATTTGCGGTAAATATGACGCAATAAAGAAAATAAACAACAAAAAAAAAATAAGAAAGGGTTGGGGGAAACATGCGTCACATCCACGCAAAACGGCTATCGCTCAGCATTATGCTGCGACCCTATGCAAGACAGAGCTCCAGCGCTGGTTTTCAGCGACAGCCGGCGCTAACGTATTGACGTCGTGCGTGGGAATATCGGGATAAAAACTATTCTATGTCCTTCCCCGGAATGCAATCTATCTCTCTGGCAAATTTTATCGAATTCCATTCAGTGGTTTAGGCGTGAAAAGGTAACATACGGACAGACAGACAGAGTTACTTACGAATTTATAATATTAGCATCGATTCATATTCAAAATTATTTTATATGTTTTAGTTTTCCATGCTTTTTTAATGGGCAAATAAACGGTCACTAAACACCGATACTATAAAAATAAAGGACAAACAGTTACTCCGAACACAAAAGATTTCCGTCCCATAAAAAAAAGCCTGATCTTCAAATTTAGGTATGTGACATTCGTACAGGCAACATCCCTAGTGCTGACAGCTTGCACATTTCGTGAGACGTTACCATCAGAGGGAGATTCCCACTTATAATTTATTAACCGGTCATAAGTGCTAAAATGTGTACATTCATAAGTCCAGAGGCACGTGCTGGCTCCTCAGATAAATAATTCAACGTGTCTGGGTGCTCATGTCTACACCCATTCGATGGTATGCCTGTAACTTTTCCTTTTTTTCTGTACGAGGAAAAATAATTGAGGAAACTCTTCGGTAGCCTCGGGACTGCGTATTGATGAATTTTTGAGAAGTTGGAGGGCAAAGGGCTTCTTTTTTTGTTTTAGGTAAATTAGAAAGAGTATTACGAGTTAAAAGCAAGTTTTATTTTAACAAATCTGTTTTCTGTTAAAACTTAAAGGAAGAAAATAAAATGATGGCGGGTAAATTATTAAACTCTTATGTAAATCCATTTACCGAGGATGGGGCTAACCCTTTTAATTAAACTAACATGATTACCTATCGTTTATACATACTGCAGGGGTGACACACGCACGAACCACTCTAATATAAGTTTCAGGCTTACGCCCAAAAAACGTTGAACTAAAAAGCATTAAGAACCCTACGAAATTGAATTGGTACGGAACCTTTCCTTGCTAAGCTATTTATGAGTGGATAACAAGCGGTCGGGTTGGCAGGCTGGCCCCTCCCGGACAAAATTATAATTGGGATATAATATGCGGAATATGGGGACCCAGAGGATTTTGGACACGAACGCTACCTAAACCTATATATTTTTCCGGGTCAATCATTTTGTCCTACCAAAGGCTGTACACGTATAAATACGATACAAACTACCCTTGGTAAATGCAAATATAGTTCGTCTTGTTGAAAGTAAGATTGGCAATAATGTGATTTAATATGTAGAACCTGACTAATATCATACTAATATTATAAAGGCGAAAGTTTGTGAGTGTGTGTGTGTTTATATGTTTGTTAATTCTTCACGCTCAAACAGCTGGACCAATTTTGATAAAAAAAATATGTTTTTTTTATCAAAATTGGTCCCTGGATTAACATATAGGCTACTTTTTATCCCGATATTCCCAAGATAATAAATATATAATTATATCCCGATATTTTTAACCCGTTGGATGCGAGAAGCACAGAACCGGTCGAAGTGGAAGTGCTTGGGGGAAGCCTATGTCCAGCAGTGGACGTCTTTTGGCTGAAATGATGATTCCCAAGGGATCGACACTTATTCAGGTGAAACCGCGGAGCGCAGCTAGATAATAATAATTGTCAGGCAACTAAGGCCCATAGATAAAATACACTTATTATTCTTACAAAGTAATAAACTTGCTAATAATCTTATTAATACGTCCACCAATTCTGCTGAGCGTGCCCGCCTGCTGGCTGTGGGTAAGTGGGAGTCGGGTCTCTGGCTTCAAGCACTCCCGTCACCCAACATAGGCACTATGCTGGGTGACACCACCTTCCGGCTCGCTACCTGTCTGCGTTTGGGCGCTCTTTGCGGGGCTCCGCATCGCTGTCAGTGCGGTGAAGCTGTCGACTGCCTCGGGCACCATGGCCTATCTTGTAGTAGGAGCGCAGGCCGGATAGCACGGCACGCCAGCATTAATGACATCATCCGCCGTGCTCTTGTCACCGCCGGGGTGCCAGCTGTTTTAGAACCCAACGGCCTGGCACGCGACGATGGGAAGAGACCAGACGGAATGACCATAATGCCCTGGAAGTTAGGCAGACCTTTGGTGTGGGATGCAACATGTGTCGACACCCTTGCGCCATCCCATCTTCCTAGCACGGTGGGCTGTGCTGGGGCGGCTGCTGCAGGTGCAGAAAACCTCAAACGGCGAAAATATTCCAACCTGATTGGGAGTTATATGTTCGAGCCGTTTGGGGTTGGTTTTTCGAGATATCGCCAAGCGGTTAGTCGACTCTTCACGTGACCAGAGGGCTGGCCTATTTCTTGGCCAAAGAATTAGCATTGCCATACAACGTGGCAATGCTGCCAGCCTTTTGGGCACTGTTCCTGTTGACAGCGATGCGGACGAATTTTTTGATGCCCTATGATCATTTTGCAAAAATTTTTTTCATATAAATGTACATATTATTATTATTTTAAATAGGTATTAGCTAATAACTAAGTTTTAAAATAGAGACACGCGTTAAAGAAACAAAAGTTTACTTTAAGTAAAATAAAAGTGAACGCCCAACAACTATCTTAAAGTTAGAAATACTATCAATCATTGATAGGCCGTACTTGCAATCTGAGAGCGGGACAAAAGGGAAGCGAATCCTCGGCCGTCCCAAGAGGCAGTCTCGAGATGCATTTGAAAACAACACATTCGGAAAGTTTCAGTTGCAAACTTTTATGTTTCAAGTTCGGCATTCTCTCAGTTTGGACAGGGTTATTTTGTCGATGGCCACCTCCAAAGTTTGCCGCAAAAGCGTCAACATTTGGTGTCACTTTTCCTTCGGAAGTTACTTTAAAATATTTACGACTCGAACTTGGGCAGTACAAGAAAAATTCGCCGAGTCGTATGGCGAATTTATAGTTTGTCGATGGAGTGCGGAAGTTTCACATTAGAGTACCTATAATCTATCTTTTCTCTCTCATTTTTGTTGGATTTATTTCTGTTTAAAAGTGCGGTGATGTAAGATTTCGGGAAGTTCATTCGCTTGTTTTGTTTCATGGAGATCCGATACTGTGATGCCGAGTTTGTTATAAACTTGTAAAATCTTGGAAATGTCTGAAAACTTTACTACGATTTCGAACTCTCCTGTCTTTCAATACCTGACTTTATATTCCATTTTAAAATTATGCAATATTGAAAATATTTCTGTTTACTTTTATTTACCATCCACAAGCCGCTAGACAACAATGGCTAATTAGAAAATAGCATGATCAGGATCATCTAGGTCCAAGTTAAGAGAGACTGGTTGACATCTGGATTTTGGACTAACCATTTGATTTCTATCAGCTAGTACTATACCTACCAACCAAGTGGCAATTACTAGTGTGTGGCAACGTTTAAAAAAAAATCTTTACCAAGTAAGTTATGTAAGATTTAGCTCCAACGAACGCCGGAACTGCTAAGACCCATAAATTTTTATAGCAGAATTTAAACACGAAGCTTAAAATTGGCATCAGATGACAAGACAAAATATATGGACCATAAAAAAAGAATGATCTACCTCGACGACATAATGATCTTCTCCCACAGGTGCAGGAGGTATATTAATGAAAATCACAAGGAAAACCAATCGCTATTAAAACCGGTGGAATCTCATTACTTCCGGCGGTGCGCAGTCGATTTATCCACGTCATGGCGACAGTCACTCCGGCTGACAGTCAACACGGCTCGTAGATAATAAAACACGCCACGAACATCACTATCTATCACGGTGTTATTTATGAAACTCCTTTAAAATATGGCTGAGGTGAGATAATAGAATTTTTAAGTAAGTAAACATCTAGGTAACGAATTTCCAATAAGTAGATAATTAATTAGAAACATGAGGAGAACGCTGGCTTTGTTTAGGTTATAATAAAGTGTACTGAGATTGATTTAGATATCGGTGCTACAAAGAAATGAGCTCCAATAGAAAAAAAGTTTAATATTGATTAATGAAATTCTGATGTTTCATAAGTGCCCATGTAGGTTTATGTGAAATAAAATATTTGATTAATATGAATATGATTTTGATTTTGAAAAGGTTAGGTTTTTTGGTTTAGGTTTTTTTATTATATTACTGAGATTTCAAGGCTGATACTGTCCAGACTATAATATTATAAATGCGAAAGTGTGTTTGTCTGTCTTTGTGTTACCTCTTCACGCTTAAACCGCTGAACCGATTTAGATGAAATTTGGTATAGAGATAGTTTGAGTCCCGGGAAAGGACATAAGCTACATTTTATCCCAATATTCCTTCGGGATCGGAACTTATGCGGGTGAAACCGCAGGGCGCAGCTAGTTATTCATAAAGTAAAAAGAAATAACGCAAGATTATCATTGAAGATATTGTACGAAAAGTGATAGAAGAAGGCTTTACAGAAAACGTAATTTTATTAGAAATAACCGTCACTTAGAAAATGTAAAGACAAGACGTATGACCCTCAAAGGCAAAAATACATTAGCGAAGATAGATCTAAGACACCTGAGTTTTTATCTAGACTTCAGCAAAGAAGGCGCAACACTCGTATATATCAATTTCATAGATTACCATAAGGCTTCATAAACTAAAAAAGGTAATAAAAACGCAGGCATAACCGCATAACTCAAGTCTTCCCACCTTGCTATCATTTACAATATAAGACTTTAAGGGCCTATAAATTTTTTACTTAAAACGCGCCTTCCTAATGATGTCGAGATTCATAAAGTGGCATTTAACGAGTGCGAACACGCGAACCGACAAATAGTTGTCGTTATAACACACTTTGTTATGAGCACACTTCATAATTTATTCAAGAGCACTTCTTTGATAAGTTTTAATAAAGTAGGGGCTGAAGTAACATCGTTTTCGTGGGGAATTTTGTCGATGTTAATGATTGTAAGTGGTGTTTAATATTTAATGATGAAGTAATTAACTTATAGGAACTTGTTCAGCTGTGTTAGATTTTTGTGTTCGGTGTTGTTGTCAAATAACTTGTTTTAACAGTAATTAAGTAGGCACTCTACGCATCAAAATATATGCTATATTTTTTCAGTGTATCCTGACTTCTTATTGTACAAAAAGATAAAATTGGGAATTGTAAAGTCGTCGTGTGAATATGGTGGATCAGCAATATGCGAAATGTCACTTTGACAATGGCATTTGATTGACGTGTTTATGTATTATCTGCGTTAAAAAAACAATACACGAATTCCGAAAACACTTGGGTTTCGTTATAATAATAAAATAAGACTAAAGACTCCGAAACACATCCAATTCAACACGCGCGAACACAACGATTCAAAGACAACTGACAAAGTCAAAGAAAGACGTGACTTCTCGAAACTTGAAACTGTCAACGTCGTCAAACGTCATGTCAAACACAACTGTCATGGCTGCCCTAAAAAAGAGGTTAACTTATTAGAAAACTTCCCAAATGATCATTTTTGCACGCCTGTATAGGAAAAATATAAGGGATTTTCATAAAAATACAAACAAATTAATTTGAACCCTTCTTCAAATTAATTTGTTTGTATTTTTATGAAAATCCCTTATATTTTTCCTATTTATATATGTAGTGTAGCTACATAGTGGTAGCCCAAAATCGAACATCTCCTTTGCTTTCTTTTTTTATTATTGTCGACTCGAGTACCAACTCTATTACCTAGGGCCTAGGTACTTAACAATGGTTAGTGGGTAAATTAAAGTAAAACCGAAAATCTTCAGCGAAAGTAACACAAATCCAACCTTTTTTACAAATTAATCAACCTGGAGCAAAATGGTCAAACAGCAAGTTCACCGAAAAAACTAACCTAACAAATATTCCCGAAGAGGAATTAAATCAAATCATTGACAAAATGATTGATCGCAATTTACAATTTTGTGTGTGCCCACCTCGGGGCTCGCTTCAAAGTGAATTTTGATTGATTACCTGGTACATTTTTAATGGGAACTTCAAAACCTTAGTTAGTACCTCCGACCCTTGCATCAGTTTAAATTCATGACTTAGTGAACTTGTGGAAAGCACAAGAATATTAGCGACCCATCAAAAAAAAAAAAACATTTCGTGTTTTCTTACAACAACGAGACAGTAAAATTGTATAATTTTCATTAGCTTTAGTGTTATATTTTAATTTGGATAATTCAATCGTGGTTATATATGTCTATTTAAATAATTTAATTAGCTTGTATAATTTGAATTCCTTAAAAAATTTGCTTAAAATTCTACTTAAATATTTGTATGCCATTTTATATGACGACCTGTTTATAATACTTTTAACAACTTGCATGCTAAGTTTTCGTATGTATACTTATGTTTGAACAAATAAAAATTATCTTATCTTCTCTATTTTTTTCATGTTTTCTTAAAAAGTAATGCACGTTAAATATTTTTCGTAACTTTTCAAACTCGCATGTGATTGAAAACAGAACAAAATCTATTTAAAAGTAAAAACTTCAAACACCTACAGCACCATAAAACCTAATTCCGAACAAATTAGGCCAATAAAAATAATCTAATATCCTGAATTCGCACAGAATTTTAAACAGGAAAAATCTGCGACCGCTTCCCCAGGATATACAAAATCACTTGGCGCCAATCCGGCACAAACTATTATCATTAAGACTGTACAGAGTTGAATTTAAATAACTATTTAACGGGGCAATAATGGCGAGGGCACGTACGTGCACCAGATGTTAATTGCTTGCAGCATTTAATAGGCACGCTCAGTTGAATACGGCTCTGGCGCCCGCACGGTGAGGTCACAACCACATTGACGTAATGGCTGCGATTTTACGACTAAACGTCTAGTCGACATTGATTTTGTGACTTTGCATGAGTATCGTTGAACCAGTTTCTTATTTAAGGAGGAAAATCTACACCTTACACACACTGACCTAAGTGTGTGTAAGGTGTAGATTTTTTCATTGTGATATTTTTGTGAAGAAAAATTGTTTATTCTGCACATACAAAATGTTCATTACAAATAAAAAAGGCATAAAATATACACATACAACGTAGTTAAAAGCCTCGCACAAGTATTTAAAAAGTTGTAAATTTTGTCCATTGCTTGATGTCGGGGGCCAGGGACAAAAGACAACACACATTAATTGACTAACGTTGTTTGTAACGTTGTTGTGCTAACTCCTAAGTGAAAGGAAATAGAACCTAATTGCTGGTTTCTGGGTATGTAAAATTTTTGACTGAAGGTAATTTATATCTTTTTAAGATTCACTAACACAGCTCAAATTATACAAAGCAAAAGTAAACCAAGATTATATTTTTGCAAGAAAAAATACTATACTTAAGTTAAAGTGGGCTACTTTAACTTAACTATAGTATTCAATTAATCTGAAACATTTCCGTCTGAAATATTTTACCATTCTTTTAAATGGAACCATAAGAAATCCTTAATCCATGTTACTTGTTCGTATCTTAGAATAGCAGCGAGCCACTTAGAGTAAAAACCACTTAGTATTCTGCTCAGCCGGTGAGCTAAAATGGCTTGAAAATAGCGTAATTGCAAAATCTGCGAATATTAAATCCAAAGGATTTTAGTAGAAGAGAAATCGTAATAAAAAGACGCACGATTACAGTCCTCCAATCGGCGCTGACCTTAATTTTAAGGCCTCCTGAACCGCACCAGTCTTCCGAATGGAAACCGCACTGATTCCATACCGTGTCCGTCTACATCTGTCTCTTTCTGTCCCACTACATCTGTATAGCTCTGTCTAGCTCACTCTCGGTGCATTCATTTGAAATATATTTCGGTGTGTTTGCAATGTGCGAGTGTCGGTTTTACAAAGATTCGAGTCTCAAATTAATCATGTTTCACTTTGTGTGATGTTAAACGAATACGAGAGAAAGTTTTTGGAGTGTAAAACGATACGTTGAACGGAAAAGATGATTTTCGCAGAAAGTTGAAGAACTTTACTTTTTCTACGACTTTGCAATCTGATAGTGAAGTCGGAGGATTTTGTTCGGAGTATTTTGCAAAAACTAGTAATAAGAGTAAAAACAGGGATACTCTTTTCCCAGAACTAGAATGAAATTTACACCATGGTTATTTAAAGCTTTGATTAATACGGTCGGTGGTATATTAAAAGGATATAAGGATGTTTATTCACATAACTAGTGTTTTGTCACAAAACAAATAAAGTTATATCGAGATCTGTATGGAGCTTGACATATTTACTCTTTCCAAAGATCGTTTCAAGGCAAGAGCATGCATTAGAGTTACTAAGTTCATAAGTATATATAATTTTGTTTTTTTTTTCTTCTTTTTCTTACTGGTATTTTACGATGCACATTATTTGTCTCTTTTTTTATCTTTTAACTTTTTTTCTTGTAAATTCGTGGACGGCACTTGTGGGTTATATATGTGTACCTAATAACATAAATTTGGAACTGTTTTTGTCCGTAACAAATAAAAAAAAAAATTAAGTCTTTGTCAATTGCAAATCAAAAAAATAGACAGAAATCTTAAGGATTATAATAAACATGAACTTCAGAAAATTTACGTCAGAAACACTCAACAACAACAAACATTCCACACCACAATTTCACCCTAAAAATATTTGAGCATTTCAGCAGTTCATGTGAACGCTTCGCGTGCGCCATATTAACAACATAATTCTAATGAGTGGCGACATCAATTAGTTATATTTGTCGTCAGCAATTCCCGTACTGCTCACGTTAATACCACAGAATATGTAGGAGCAGAAGGCCGGTTTCTTACAACGAGCCAAAAACATGCGCTTGCGTGTCCAGCGAGTGCACTCGTGACTGGCATTCGTTTGAGAGCTGTAGGCACATCAATTAATTTGCCTAGCCTTCTTCCAACTATATTGGGGTTAGCTTTCAGTATAACCGGATGCAGTTGAATACCAGTTATTTTCATGGAGTGACTGCATATCAACGGCGAAGTGCCAATACCTCCTAACTGACAAAGTCAAAAATTTACACTAACTGAAATAAAACGTTCAAAAATAGACACGTTGGTTTAGTTGGGAGGTATATATTTCCACATTTTAATTGAAATGCTGTTGCAACTAAGAATACACTGAGGCGATTTCACTAAAACCTGCGAATAACGACTTTAAATTCAAAACGATATAAAAAAGAAAATTTCTCAAAAAAAATCAGTTAGGAGGTATTGGCACTTCGCCGTCGATATCTGACCTCTACAACCCTTACAACTGTTACTGGACAACTCGACACCCCTTGGTAAGACGTGTAGGTGACCAGTGGTTGGTGGCTTGGTGGTCAGATCTGTAGATAAATGTGCGTCTTTATTCTATTTAAAGTCTTGTTTCCAATTTATGTTTTTTCACTTAAAGCAATATCATTATTTATACTTATTGATGTTAATTCCATTTAAACAAATATCATCTTTACATAAGTGTAAATTAAGTTAATTTTAGATTGACTGATTTGATATTGAAAAAAGTCATACAAAAATCTTTAAAGTTGTAGCGTAAATTGAACTTTATGTGAATTATATTAAGTGGTTTTTCCAAAAACAAATATTAATTTACATGTTTGGAAACTAAACTGCGATCGCAGTGATATGCGTTCAAGCGTCTGTTTTCGCTGGTTTTCTGGAACCGGCCTTCTGTGCCTACCTATTTTGTGTGTATACGATGTCAGGTAAATTAAATTCCGTAGATACGAATCGAAAATGTTACGTGGTGTTTACCTAATTGTTTTTACTTTTACTTTAGTGGATTATGTCATTTAGTGGTAATATGAGTTAGCGGTGTTAGTTTATTAGTGAAAGGTGTTGATGTGGATAGGGTGAGTGGGAAGTTGTTTGGAAGTGGTATTTCTTGGAGAAGCTGATGTTGACAGGGTGTTGATAAATAATCATGCGGGTGTGCCTACTTAGCTAATATTGTAAATCTATGTGATCAGTTGGATAGACGATTGGTTGACGGTTGGTTGTTGAATTATGTAAAGTATTCTAAATATATGAGACTAGCTGCGCCCGGCGGTTTCACTCGCATAAGTTTCGATCCCGTGGGAATATCGGAATTAAAAGTATTCTATGTTCTAATACAGGTCATGGTCTACCCATGTACCTTTCATGTTCCTTTTTATGTAAATTTCATTCGAATCCGTTCAGTCATTATAGCTTGAAAGCGTAACAAACAAACATATAAAAAACCAAATATTTTCAATATTTTTTCAATATATGTATTTAGAAGATCCGTGAATATCATGTTGCGATCTAATCATGATTCAACAACTTAACCTTCTGCAAGTTAAGTATTAAGGTACTCTTGAAAATAATCTCATACATTTTCATACGGACCGATAATATTACTCCAAGTAAGTCTTTTTCAAAATTAGGTCTGATCCCAAAATCATAAAATTAGACACATCTGGGTTCTGTTACAAATGGGGATAGCCTCAAGTACTAAACATCCTGAAAGACCTGGCCCTTTTTACTGTTATTGGTCATGTATGTTAGCACAAAGGAACTCTTTGTGATAATGGTTATGTTTAATTTGACAAAGAACAGAGCGGAGTAGTAGGTACATTTTTACGAATAACTGCTCAGGTAAGTTATATAGACTTCAGTACTCTTCTTAACTTATCATCACCCGCCTAGTCTTTTCCGTACTATGTTGGGGTCGGCTTCCATTCTAATCGGATGCAGCTGAATTATTATTTGATTAATTATTTAATCTGTATTTTACATGGAGCGACTGCCTGTCTGACCCCCAAACCCAGTGACTGGGAAATACGATAGTCCTTGGTAAGTCTGGTTGTTAGACTTATTCGATAAGGCTGGGCTTTGTCGGTAGTCTTATAAACCAAGAGATCTTCTTGGTCGCGTACTTCATTACTGAAGGTCGTGTCCATTCAGCGGGAAAAAAAAAAAAAAAATTGTCCGAAAGGGTTACCGCTGGCCCAGAACATAAAGGGCTAAGAAAGGAACATGGGTAGGTTTTAGTCAGTAAGAGTCTGACACTCCGGGCGGTTATTTGGTCTGATCAGTGGTTAGGTGACCGTCCGCGAGGTCTTTTCCCATCTACCTTGCCCATCACCAACAACTTTTCCAGATTATCTGGTTCCCGACGGGCACTGTGACCAAAGTAACCGAGAATCCTTCGGTAACAGACCGTGGTTAGTCTGTCTTTTAAGCGAAGCTGATCTAGGATAGATATGTTCATTCTCTTGGCGGTCCATGGTATGCGGAGCATACACTAAGAGATAGGTATAGTTAAAACTGTGTCATGACTATTTAGAAAATGTGTAACACTTCAAGAAAATATTGACCAATTTTTTTTTTTTTTTAACCAATTTAATACGATGTGTAAAAGTGATTCCGTTATTCTATTTACAAAATAAACAATTTAATTTAATTACTTGTTGATGATGAATGAATTGTACAATGAAAACAGAATTAACAACATATATTACGTGACTAACTCTCAGCTGCTCATCCTAATCAACTCATCAACATTCCCACTCTCAAAATTTCTGTCAGACATCCATTAACAAGTAATTAGTCCCCATACAAGCAGTTAACACATAATTATAAACACATAACAGTCTCGGATATGTCCACACATCACTATCTTCGGATATTATCCGAATCGATAGCATTCGAGTTGGAATCACTCAGCCCGTCGCTAACTCATTCCGTGTTTAAGTTTCGATAATTTCCTGAGGGATTATGGTGTATTTGACGATGGCTACAGACTGTGAATTATTAACTGAAGTCAACCTCTTCGGGTCATTTAGACCTATGGATTGAATTACTAGTGAGGTCGTTTAGTATCTTAGTCATTTGTGATTATTTTGGTGGATGTGATGATGTTATCATAATTTAGGAATATGTTATAAAAGTTTGTGAAAAAGATCGTGAAAAATATTTTCGTGTATAATACACACATCAAAAGTGTCTAGGGATCAAGCATTTTTATGCGGATTTCTTGAGATTGAGATGTGGCTTTGTAATAAATTTATGATTTTATAAATTTATATGGATCCTTTTTGGTGCATTTCATAATTTGAATCAGGAACTGTGAATCAAATTCGAGTAAAAGATGAAAATCAGCTGTCAATATTTTCCCTATAAAAACATACAACGCATTGAAGACATTATTAGTGCTACTGTTTCCCTACTACTGATTAAAACCAACGTTATTATGGAGCGGCGACGTCATTTAAGCAGGGAAGAAATGCTCAGAGCCGTGGGAATGATAGAAGCTGGTTCCCGGCAACGTACTGTGGCTTTAGCTCTGAATACAAGTCAGAGTGTTATCAGTCGACTTTGGACACGTTACCGAAGCACTGGTACCGTGGCTGAGCGCCATGGAGGACGGTATCGCTGCACCACACGGAGACAAGACCGATACATTCAAATCTTAACTCGAAGAGCTCCAACAATAACCGCCATGATGTTAGCCGTGAGGCTTCATCACTCTTCAGGGAACTTAATTAGCGACCAAACAGTCAGAAACCGCTTGCATGAAGTGAACCTTCATTCCCGAAGACCGCTACGGGTACCACCTATAGCAATGCACAATCGTAGGATTCGATATCAATGGGCTCTTGAACACAGAAATTGGGCAGAAGAACAATGGCGTTTCGTGTGCTTTTCTGATGAGTCTCGTTTTGGTATGAGACCGGATACAAGACGTATACGACACTGGAGAACCCCTGGACGCCAACAGCGATTAAAATCCTGCCAGGAAGTCCATCCTTATAGTGGTGGAACCATCATGGTATGGGCGGGTATTTGGATCGGCGGAAGAACTGAGTTGATTTGGATCAGAGGCAACCTCAACGCTCAAATTTATGCTGAGACGATTGTATCAGACGTCATCGTTCCTCTACAAGTGCAAATCGGTCCCTTATTTCAGTTAATGCATGATAATGCACGACCGCACACCGCAAGAGTTGTAAGACAGACTCTCGCCGCAGCTAACATCAATGTCCTGCCCTGGCCTGCTCAGTCGCCAGACTTGAACCCGATTGAGCATGCATGGGATATGCTACAGAGAAGAGCTCTGCCGAATATGGAGGGTATCCAGTCGCAAGAAGACCTTTTTTTGTTGTTGCAACGAACATGGGCGGCCATTCCACAGCGTGATTTGGATGAACTCATTTTGAGTATGCCAAACCGATGTTCTTGTGTTGTTAGTGTTCGCGGTAGAAACACGGATTATTAATTGTTTAAGTTACCCAATAAAATTTTAAAGAAAACTGTTATTTCAGTCTTTTTTTCGAACTTTTGTGTTAGTGGTTCAAATGTCAAAAATCCCTTTATTAGGAAAATGGCAAATTTCTTTATTAATGCAAAGGTGACTTGGTTTATCGTTACTGTGACAAACGAAAACACTTTATTTGATGAATCCTTAAAGAAAATTTTAATTAATATCAATCAGGAGAAAAGTTATTGCAAAAATATATGTTGATCCCTAGACACTTTTGATGTGTGTACTTTAGTTATAATTTCAAAAAGTACGAAAGGTAGGTAGTTCTTAAATTTTTAAATAAAATAAATGTATTTGGTATATTATAAATGCATTTTTTAAATAGTAATTTGACTAATTTATTACTTCTCCTTTATTACTATTTATTCTTTTCTCTAATAAATGTATTTTAATGTTAGTGTCTATTTAAAAGCTTGCTTCAGCCTACCCATTCACAAACAGAAATAAATATGAAAAATACGACGAATGTCCATAAACTTCGTCCTGAAAAATCCGGAATCCCAAAAAAGGAAAACATCGTAATTCGGCGTATTTCGTAAAAGATCCGTCAATTTGGGCCCTAATTGCCCCGGGAAAAGGTGAGAGCATTATATCCGTACATTTTTAAAGCCGGCGTCCGCCAGTCACCAGTGTAGCTGTCATTCATTTTGACGTGCCAAATAATAATTTCAGCACGTAATACGGGACACGGCCCCTTGAAATGTTAAGTGATTTGAATTTTGAATATGTTACGGAATTGATTTTGATGGTTTCCGATTTATGGATTCCGGAAATATCTAGAAATAAAATTATTTATTGTGTAAATAGGTTATCGGAATCACTTTTATTATAAAAAAACAGCTAGATGGAGTCGACATTTCCTATATCTACTACCCCTGTGAAGAAATGGCCAAACAAACTCAAGGGACAAAGAATAGAAGAATAGAATAGAAATACTCTTTATTATGTACACCAAATAAATTACAGACATAAAAAAAGAAACTGTACATAGGGTGACACAATGGGCGGACAAAGTGTCTGTTAAAGTCCAGACATAGATACATTATACATTCACTTTACATGTAGATCACCCATTAAGATCCCAAAAACTTAACTTTTAACTGTAAAAATTATTGCTAAAAAACAGTTTATATCTATTTTTATTCATGAAAAACAGGAAAAAATATCAATTTAAATTTCCCGACAGTCTGTCGTTACACCAACTCGACCTGACCACGGGGAGGAAAGCACACAATTATTTTTAAACACTGTTTCCACAACAGATAATAATGGCCGGTCTTCATTAAAAGGCAAACAACGCCATTTAAAACAGAAAACGGATTACTGAACTCGATAATGGCGAAGTGGCGATCAAAAAGGTTTTACTTCATAAATTATTAGTTCGTATTTCATAAAGTTAATCGCTTGAAACGGATCCCGGATCCCGTCGCGTCGGATCGGAGACGGATCGAAGTATCGCACGGTCTTCTACTTAAAAGTACTTGGATACAAGTTTCAAACCTAGTTCAAATCTAAAGAATCTTAGCCTTAAATTATCTTACAATAATTGGTACAGTTTTAGTTATAAATTATAAAAAAAATCAGGTCAGGGAAAATAATTGTTTATCAAATCATCACGTCAATTTGTCGTGATAAAGCCATTTTATACAACTTTCAAAGAATGACAGTTGTGATCTATACAAAATTATATATTATTTTATGTATATAAAAAATTTAAAGTCCTGACTGACTGATATTGATATATCAGTCAGTCAGGACTTTGATTTTAGACGCACAGCCTAAACTGCTGCTCCTAGAGACATGAAATTTGGAGGGTGTGTTCTTTGTGAAGAGTAGTATCCACTAAAAAAGGGTTTTTCAAAATTCCACCCCTAAAAGGGGTGAATGGGGAGGTTGAAATTTCACGCAGGCAGAAGCAAGTTTGAATATACGTATACTTTAAGTTGGTAGTCTGTATTCAGTACTTTGTCTATATTTAAGTTTATTGAATCTACATAGACAGGTTACGTAATAGAAAACTAAAATTCTACTTATTTTTTACTAGCGACGCGCCCCTACTTCGCTCGGATTTTACGACTTGACAAGACATCGAGATTTCTTGATTTTAAGTAAGTTTGATACACATAAACTTTCCGAAATAAATTCTCGAAGTTATGGTGAAAACCGCTTCAAAATCCATCACGCAGTTTAGAAGAACAACGCGGTCACACAGACACACGAAAAGCGACTTTAATTTATAATGTTTAGTTAGGATAAATAATTATTTTTCCGTATTTTAGCTTGCAATCAGCAGGGTCACCATGAGATGCAAAGACACACCGGCCCCTACCATAAAGGCTGTACCTAATTTTAATTTCTTAATTCAGGGATGGATAAACAAATCACTAAGGACTCATGATGTTACATAATTATGAATAATACTTTACAAGTTAAGCAGACCCTGAACAATGATTATTTATTTGATGGAAATAACTTTTCTAATACTAATGATAACCTGTCTTTAAATGAGTATGTGGAGTTCGTAACACATAAGTTACATTGTAAGTAACACTTTTCTTAATACATATTTCATTAATAAAATACACATTTGAATAAAGATTACAAATACATAGCAAAACTTCATAAGAGATTATAAATATGTAAGTTAATGAGAATAATATCTACCTCCTCTATTTTCGCTGTCCGCCGGTTTCACCTGTATTGCCCGGTTCATCTGGAACAATAAAGAATAAATTAATATAGTAGCTATGTAGTCTGGACTCTTAACAAATGATGATGTGCCAGAGAATACCATAATCAACCTATAATGTTCCCACTGCTGGGACACATGCCTCCTCTCGGTGAGAGGGCCATGCGGGCCCAGTGCGGGTTAGTAGATGTCACACAACTTCGAATTTTTGGTTCTAGAACATGCATTTCCTCATGGTGTTTTCCTCTACCGTTTTTGAAAGCAGTGGTGATGAAATAATTTATACAAAGTATAGCGCCTGTCTGGGTTCGAACATACGACCTACAACAGTTCGCGGCCATACTACCGAGTGAAAATAGATACAATAATACCAACAAACTCGTGAAATAATAAATAATATACCAAAATATGAACACAATCCGTCAGTCAATCATCAGCTAAGCACACAGCATTAGAAGCAGCCCACAATAGTCGTAGTTAGTGATAATTCCATCACCATTACCGGTGCTGCATTGTGTTTTATTCCAATAAATGTTAATTTTGCGTTAATGTATTCTAAAATAAACGGCCGTGTTGACGGGCTCGCATAATTAACTGGATACTGAATGCAAGCTTAGGTGCGGCTACTATAGCCTACTCTTAATTGCATCGGATTATATTTAGACGGGAATTTTATGCAATTTTATCTTTTTTGATTTCTTCATAATCTAGCTCTTTAATGAAGCTAATTATGCTTTATTAGATATTTTAAAGGGATAAAGTTTTATTAGTGTAATATCTGATCCGGTGAACTTCGTGCCGCATCTGTATCAATTAGAATGACTGTAAGAGAAAATTAATTATCTTATTTATTTATTTAAATTAGGTACCACATTACATACCTAATATACAGACAAGAAAAAAAACAGAACAGAAAAACGTGATGCTTATTTCATAAGAAATATCTTCCAGCATACCTGCGATAGGTCCATAGATAGAGAGATGTAGACAGCGTGTGAAAGAGTAAAGAGAAAAAAGTATCCTATGTCCGTCTCCTGGTTCTAAGCTACCTCCCCACCAATTTTCAGCCAAATCGGTTCAGCCGTTCTTGAGTTATAAATAGTGTAACTAACACGACTTTCTTTTATATATACGAAGTATATAGATGTGAAAGTTTGCGAAGATGTTTGGATGTTTGTTACTCAATCACGTGCAAACCGTTGAACAGATTTGGATTAAAATTGGCACATAGACAGACCATTTCCTGGATTAACACATAGGATACTTTTTATCCCGATATTCCCACGGGATCGAAACTTACGCGGGTGAAACCGCGGGGCGCTGCTAGTATTATAATCGTGCCAGGCCCGGACGGAGATGGCGGGATGAGCAGGCTGCCTTTCATAAAGATTGGTCCTTGGCAGCGCTGGACAGAGAGGTGGGAAGAGAGTAGGGAGGCCATTGCCAAGCAGTGGGACGACAATATCTAATAAAAAAAACTCATATTAACTAACATTAAATAGTATATTTCATTACAAGTGCGGAAAGGCTGTCATTGCAAAGAGTTCCGACAAATGTCTACCCGAGCCGAGGCGCAGCCGAAGGCGAGGGTTGACAGTCGGAACAAGTTGCAATGACGGTTCCGCAGGTGTACTGAACGACTATTTTTAATACAGTTGCGAAAAAATGAAGCAATTTAATAAAATTATAAAAACACAATAAACTCAACTAACTAATTATTTTTTATGGAAAATGGCGCCAACCGTAGAATATAAGCAGAGTTTTTTTTTCTTCACCCATTTTGGTAGGCAAAGGGAACTATCCATACAGTTTAGTCTTCAGTATATTTTTTTTATTGATATGAATTGAAAATGAAATTTAATGAGATGAAATGAAATGAAACCTAACATAACTCATTCAATTAATCATTAAATCTGATATTGAAATAAATTAGTAGCTTCTTTTTAGAAATATATCTACGTATTTGTATGAATTACAAAAACTCTTTAGTAAAAACTTCATGGTTGGTTTTTCTTTTTAATAGAGATTATTTTGACAGTTGGGAAAGAGAACGCACGAGTTCGGGAAAGGTAAAAAAAAGCACTAGTATGTAATAGCCCACATCCCGAACGCTATACGTCCCTGCAATACACCACTTTTTGAGCAACTGTATTAAAAAACTCTTTACACAACAGTGCACACAGATGCACCAATCTTTTTCACATAAACTTCTGTAGCGTACACTGTAGGACACACGAATTGCCCATCGAATATTCGGCGCTTGTATTGAACGTTATTTGTAAGGCGCAAAGCATTGCAATGCAGTGTAGCGTAGCGGCAGGGTGGACTGGTGATAGCTTTGTTTTATATCTACATTCCATATTTCAGTCAGACGGTAGACAGCAAATCGGCCGCACGCATACGCTTCGCGACTCGGTGTACGACTAATTACCTGACTACGATTCTCAAAGTTTTCAACACCTACACAAGATGTTTAAGTGCAAGCGTTGCCAAGTTGAGAGTAGGGACGGCGCTAAATGCGTGGGATGCCTGGGACAGTTTGACTTTCCCTGCGCTGGCATAACTGAGGGAGGATGGAGGAAATTGGGGGATCGCAAGAACACGTGGAAGTGCAGTAATTGCAAATCCTCGGCAGCATCCAGCCCTCGCCCCGCAACTGGAGCTGCTGCTACGCCCGTAACAGCTGACATGGATTCTATTATGTTAGAACTGAAAGCTCTCTCAGCGCAGATGGACAACTTGCCTGCTTTAATGGAAAACGTGAAAGCTATCCAATCGGAACTGGCGGAGCTTAAGTCGATCAGATCGGAGTATTCCAGTCTTAGAACAGATGTCGAGTTTCTGGACCATTCGGTGGAGACATTAGCCAACAAGGTGTCGGGGTTGGAGAGTGAAGTGGACTGCCTTAAGAAAACTAAGGAGGAAATGGTGGCGTTACATGATCGATGCTCCAAAATTGAAGATCTACATCGCGAAACTGAGCAAAGGTCAAGAATGAACAACTTAGAAATTAAGGGTGTTCCATCTACCAACTCAGAGAATCTGTTCGCGATCATTAGCCGGATAGGAGATATCATTGGATGCAGTATCCCTAAAGAACAGATAAACTTCATTGCGAGAGTGCCGATGCGAAACAATGAACAGAATAAAAATATTATTTGCTCAGTTCATAATAGATACCTCAAAAATGATTTCGTGGCCGCTGCGAAAAAACTTAAAGCATCTATAACTGCAAGCAAGTTGGGTCTGCAGTCCGACAGTGTCATCTACGTCAATGATCATCTAACTTTTGAGAACAAAATGCTATTAAACAAAACGAAAAAGCTTGCTAAAGAACGAGGTTTTTTATACACTTGGGTAGTTGGTTGCAAAATCCTTGTAAAGAAAAATACCACTTCTCCAACCCATCATATAAAAACGGAACAGGACTTAAAAAAGTTTCTGAATTAAAAATGCTGTGTCAATTTTATAATTTGTCGTACTTGTATACTCGCACGCATTGCGCTAATAGTTTGAGAAACACTGGTGCCATTTTTTTGTGCGCATTCCTTTACCGCTGCCCTTTTGTTCTCTTATCGCTCGTTGTTGACCATAGCTATTTTTCTATTGATTCCTATTTGCATGGGTTTAAGGTTGTAATCGGCTTGATCTCGCTCAATTTCTTAATGTATCATAATTTATCTTTTTGCTTTAAACTGAATGTACCTCACATTACAATTTCTATTGAAACACTATTAATTATTAGTCTTTCTGTTTGCGATGTCACCTATTAGTGTGTTTTACCAAAATGTTCGGGGATTGCGTACAAAAACGTTATTATTCTATCGTAATGTGTGTGTTAATTTCTACGATATCATTTGCTTAACTGAGACTTGGCTTATTGAGGGTATTAAAGACAGTGAATTGTTTGACGACCGTTACATAGTGTGGAGGCGAGATAGAAATTATTCTAGCACGAAACAAACTTTGGGGGGTGGTGTGCTTATTGCAGTGCGACGTGAACTTATCAGCGAACTCCGTAGTGAATGGTTCTCCTCTGCCGAGGACTTGTGGGTTACTCTTACCCTACACAAGAAAAGACCGCGAGTGTCATATAAAATGCATGTTTGTGTAGTGTATATCTGCAACCAAAATCTTGGCCACTCCCAAGCAGGTCAGTTAACTAATTATTCTAATAACCTAACAGATATTGTTCAGAAGCATCCGGCTGATAAATTTTTAGTTCTTGGCGATTTTAACCTTCCAAATATAAACTGGGAACCAGATGCTGATGGTCAGTCTGTTTGCCCTAGTAATATCCAAGGTCATGTTCAGGTCAATTTGTTTGATAACTTTACAGTCTGCAATATCTCGCAATATAATTCGTACGTAAATGTAAATAATAAAATACTAGATCTAGTTTTATCTAATAGCGAGGTTTCAGTGGCAAGTTGCGCCGATCCTCTGGTGCCGGAAGATCCACACCATAGGGCTCTCTGTGTGTCTGCTGATTTCGTGGAACTTCATACTCTGCCTGCGCGTCCTCGTATAAAATTTTTATATAGATCGGCCGACTATACGGCCATTAATCACCGGCTAAGCCAGATTGACTGGCTCAACGAAGTGAGCACTAGGACACTCGAAGATGCCGTATCGTTTTTCTATGACACAGTCTATGAACTACGTGATTCTTTTGTACCAATTAAGACGGTGGTTCCAAGCAGCAGATACCCTCTCTGGTTCAAACAGCCACTGATAAAAATTTTAAAAGAAAAAGCTAAGTACCACGCAAAATTTAAGAAATACGGAAACTTGTCTGATCATGAGTCTTTTGTTTTGCTTCGACAGCGTGCCAAGGAACTTGAAAGTGAAATGTTTAGCCGCTATATTATAAAAATTGAAGAAGACATTTT
Source organism: Oligia fasciuncula (assembly GCA_963082905.1). Lineage (NCBI taxonomy): Eukaryota > Metazoa > Arthropoda > Insecta > Lepidoptera > Noctuidae > Oligia > Oligia fasciuncula. The sequence goes on along the minus strand of OY720395.1, from coordinate 3,177,669 downwards.
TAAGACCCCCAAAGCATTTTGGTCGTATGTAAAATCAAAAAATCAAATCAATGCTTATCCCTCCTTACTTAAATATAGAAACATCACGTCAAGTATAGGAGAGGATATCTGCAACATGTTTGGCGACTATTTCTATTCTAATTTTCTCAGTTCTGCTAGTGGTATCAACGGTGACGACAATCTTTCCACTGACCAAGCGCAGGGTTCAAACATGCATTTGAGTGATATTGTTTCGGACATACATTCAGTCGAAGTTAATGAATTAGAAGTATTCAATCTACTTAAAGGAGTTGACTTATCTAAATCTGCAGGACCAGACAATATTCCACCAGTTTTTATATTCAACTGTGCCAAAAGTCTGACTCCTCCTCTTTCACTTCTATTCAGGCGGTCCCTAAATTTAGGTGAGGTACCTACAATTTGGAAGTCGGCGTTAATCACTCCGATCCACAAAAAAGGCCCTAGAAACCTCGTGGAAAACTACAGGCCCATATCCAAACTATGCATTTTCGCTAAAATCCTGGAAAAAATTATTTACAAGCAGCTTTATGCTTGTCTAAAACTAAGCATCAGTGACCGCCAACATGGTTTCCAACGAGGTCGGTCCACAACCACCAATCTCATTCTTTGTGGTGACTACTTGACTGAATGCATGGCTCATCGCACACAAGTAGATGTAATCTACACAGATTATAGCAAGTGTTTTGATCGCTTGGATCATGCTATACTTCTGCGTAAGCTATTGGCTATAGGTATCAGTGGTAATCTCTTCAGGTGGTTCTCATCTTATGTGGCCAACAGATGTCAAACTGTTGTTCTTAATGGGTACACATCGAGAACTATGATTACCCCCTCAGGGATTCCACAGGGATCGCTTTTGGGACCCTTGTTATTCAACATCTTCATCAATGACGTCTCTTCATGTTTCGCTAACTCTACAGTTCTTTTGTTTGCGGACGACATGAAGATTCTAAGTGAAATCAGAACTAACGAAGATGCTGAACGTCTCCAACATGATCTGGACAGATTCCAAGAGTACTGTGCGGCCAACCGCTTGGATCTAAATGTCTCGAAATGTTATACATGTACCTTCACTCGTAAACCTAAACCTATTCTTTACAATTACAAACTAGCCAACACTCCGTTAGCCAGAGTTAATACGATTAGAGATTTAGGCGTCACTTTTGACTCGAAACTTCTTTTTGACACACACATCGATAATATTGTTAAAAAAGCTTCTAAGGCACTAGGTTTCATCATGAGGATATCAGCCGATTTTAAAAATATCAAAACACTCAAAATTCTTTATTGTGCTTTTGTACGCAGTCATCTCGAATACTGCTCACCAGTATGGAATCCTGTTTATAACACTTACGTCAATCGCATCGAAAGTATTCAAAAGAAATTCTTGAGGTACATTCAGTTTAGATCCAAAACCTATTTGCCTAATTATCACAGCCGCTGCAGGAAGTTTCACATTCTTCCACTAATTGAGCGGAGAAAAATTGCTGACATGGTATTCTTGTTCAATTTGGCTAATGGTTCAACCGACTGTTCTGAATTGATAAGCAAAATTGGGCTACGTGTTCCATCCTTCACCTTAAGGAATCATCAACCTCTGTATGTTCCCTCTGTGCGGTGCATATATAGACAAAACTCTTATATGATAAGAGCTAGCAGGGCATACAACTCGATGTGTCAGAGTGTTGATGATCTTGATTTATTCTCCACCAGTGTTCCTAAACTAAAAAAAATACTCTGTAAAAACTTCTTTGAAGATCATTAACACCTAGTCTTTTCTTAATTCTCTCCGAGTGCTTACTATTCTTTCTTTCGCTTACCTGTCTACTGTTTCTTGTGCTACCCTAGTATTGTCAGTGAAAACTTTTAATTGGCCTTCTATCACTAACTGTCAACTATCTGTATCCTAGCTGTAAGTTTTCTTAAGAAATAAAATAAAATAAAATAAAATACAGTGTAACTTTACAGTCTAATTCCACTGTCATTGGTTTTTGAGTCGTCGAACTATATTATTAAGTTACTAGTACTATAAATTCTTCCACTACTATGATCCATTTCTAAGACGAGAATAATAATAAATCTTCACATTTCTCTGTCTATTAATTACAATACAAAGCCCAGTCATCCGCCAACATTCTGTTCTCGCCATTTATTTACATTTCCATTCGGGGAACTGTTTTTACGGCCACTTACATTTATAACACTTGGGGGATCGCGTTCTGAATCTATAAGGCGAGTGGAGGATCACTTGACATAATACGTATTATTTCTCCCTTTGTGACTCCGTTTTGAGTTTAAAGAGATTCATTATATTTTTTGTTATGAGAATTCCATTGAGTTACGATGTGTTTTGATTCATGAAAATGTGCACGGATTCATATTTTGAGTTGGTAGATCACTTTAATGAATTAATGGATCATTAAAATCACCATTAATTGTGTTGAGATTGGTTATAATAACTGATTGTTAAACAATGCGATGATTAGGGTTGCCAGGTCTTAAAACCAAAAAGCTGGACAGACCAGCCAGTTTAGCCAGACATTTGGGTAAATAAGCCGAACCGGCTTTTTAATCATTTACTATAAAACGTTCTTAAATTTTAATGAAACAACAATAAAATTGAAAAGCAGTCCTCTTTATTATTAAGTAATCATTCAATACTCATTACATTACAATATTAATTTCAATAATTGCAATAGTAGTTTAGCAGTAACTACTATTGCAAATTGGTCAAATTTAAAAAGCCTAACAAAAGCCGGACAGCCCGGGCACCGTCTGATTTGGCCGGACACGCAACCAAAAAGCCTGAAGGCTCCTACAAACAGGCGCGATTCGCGTCGCGTGTCGAGCCTGTTCGTAGGAAGGAGCCTTGACTGTGTCCGGCTTTATCCGGACGCCTGGCAACCCTAGCGATGATGAGGCTGCTTCGCTTTTTACACACGTAGGATGTAATCATCACTACTAAAGATACTACGTTCCACTAGTGTTCGTAGAGATTGAGATTTTAAACAAAGTATCTAGATGAAATATGTAATAAGATAAGTATAAAAGGTAAGGAGTCTAGCATATCCTCAGTATTTAGAGACTGGTGACTTTAAGAAATATTCATTCAATCGCAGGTCCTCATCATTGGTTTATGACGTGGCAAGATTGTATGTCGCCATTGCATTATCTATTTTCTCTGTCGACAAGAAGCAATACACGTCTGTGTTCTAAAACCATCTGTCCAGTAATAGTCCGAGCCTAAGGCTGCGTTTCCACCAGAGATGAGCGAGGATGCGCAGCGAAGGATGTGTGTAAAACTAACCATTACCAACGCTAACTTAGTTATAAAAATGAAGCGATGTTATTGGTTGGTTTCACACACATCCCTCGCTACGCATCCTCGCTCATCTCTGGTGGAAACGCAGCCTTAGAGGTACCAGTTTTCCATAACACAATATTATACAGACACGGACACACCTCTAAAAAGGAACGGGACAGGTTATTTTTAACTGACGACCAGACCGTATACATTTTTAATCCTCTCTCTTACTTATTTAAGGGCCAAGAAAAATTTATTTGAGGGGCCCGTGGCTAAAAAATAACAGCCGCACAGCACAGGTCGATCGATCAGGTTAAGATACGCTTGCCGTGGTTGGTCTGTGGATGACTGACCATATTTGCATACCAAGACCCCTCCGTGCCTCGGAAAGCACTTAAGCTGTTGGTCCCGGCTGTCATTTGTGGATCTTTGACAGTCGTTACGGGTAGTCAGAAGCCCGAAAGTATGACAACTAGACTTACCAAGGGGTATCGTATTACCCAGTATCTGGGCTGTGGAGGTCAGATAGGCAGTCGCTCCATTTAAAATACTGGTATTCAGCTGCATCAGGTTAGACTGGAAGCCGACCATAACAGAGTTGGGAAAAGGCTAGGCAAATGATGACTTATGTTAAATTTAACAACCCACTTTTATGTTATTGACCCACTCCCAGCTCCGGAACCAATAACTACCCACAACTATCCACAACTAGCTCTGGACTATTACTAAGTTACGACCATTCCAACATGCGTCGTAGAAAACGTATTACCCAAGTGGAGTACTCAAAAAGATTTTAAATTTCAAATGTAGTGTATGTAAAACTATTCTAATGGCCTTTAGGTATATTAAAGTGAGCGTTTATACTGTGAATTAGCAAGTGGAACGATGTGGGAAAGAGACGAAATTATATGCGCTATGCAGTGGGCGGGGCTTTGTGCTCAACGCCTCTATAACTTTAGGTATGGACTGTCACGAGCCTTATTTTTTAATTTGGGTTAAGTTTCTTTTTGTTTTGTTTTCTTTTGAGAGTTGAAACTAGGTTAAAATGCTGTGTAGGGGAAAGGTTTTAATTTGGCACAGTGTGGGCTGTTTGTTTTTGCAGATTTTAATGAGTATACTAATGTTTAATAAAAGTAGGTAAGTTTAAGTCTGACAACCAGTCTTACCAAGGGGTATCATATTACCCAGTAACTGGGTTGTGGAGGTCAGATAGGCAGTCGCTCCATGTAAAATACTGGTATTCAGCTGCATCCGGTTAGACTGGAAGCCGACCCCAACATAGTTGGGAAAAGTCTAGGCAGATGATGATGACTAATGTTTATTAAAAATGGGTTCTAAATATGTATGTCCCATTTTAAAGTCAGCAAAATCCAAAGGTAAATAGAAATTAAGAAAAAAATAGCTTGAGTTATTGACTGGAGAATTCCTGATACTTATTATAAACCAAAAAATACAAACATGTACATGATATTTTGTTTTAAAATTTGCTAGACATTAGTTAAAATTATAAATGTGTAGGTAAATTAGACACAAATTTCTTGAACAATACTTTTTCACATAATCCACTAACAAGCTTAGAACAAGTACGGAAGGTCACATATCACTATTATTATCCAAAAAAAAAACAAACAAGAATAAACATACTGGCTCTAAAATGTACGAAGTCCATTGTCTGTCCGTCCATCAGGCAGTATAATTTAGGGTGCTCTACAGTAATAACTCTATGGATAAGATCTATATTATCCAAACACAATGGATGAAGTAATAGCCTTCAAAGTTTATAATGCCTCAAATGTGTGGTCGTCATTAGGTCGAACGATGTTCACTGATGACTTTCTCGTCGTGCATTCATGGGACAATGATTGCGATTGACATTTTAGTTTGATTTATTTTAGCAGTGATAAGACCAAAGGTATGTTCAACCCTTTGTTAAAGTTTAACAGACTAAAATAAACTTTTAACGTTCGCAAGGTTCAATATACAAAACATTAATTAGTATACCTAAATGCATCAATTTATCACCACCTTCTTCATATTTATAATCGTCATTGGCGAACCATAGAGACCATAGTGTTAACAAAATCTTACAATGGCTTAAAGCTAAGGGTACAATTACGACCTCTGGTACGACACACCAAAAATTACACTTTACTAAACCAGTGATATTCAGTTAATTTTTTGGAGATTGGTTTTCAGTTTCTGTTAAATAAATAGTACCTAAATTAGCCCCAAACTTAGCATTAGTTTGGCCAAGTTTATAGGCTCAGCAGTTAAAATCTTTGCCAAAGCTCCATGATTTAATAAATGCGAAAAAATAATCTCCAGATCATCAATTCCTATTCAAAGTCGAAGCACGAAATGAAATGAAATTGTATATTCTGCAAATAGGATATATATCGGAATCAGTTTTAAAAGTCATATTAAAAAAAAAAACTAGATGGAGTCGACATTTTGACAACCTCTGAGAAGAAATGGAGAAACACTCAGCGGTCAAAGTCTCTTTTGAAGTCCGGACATAAAATGGAGGTCAACATATATCCAAAAGCCAACTATTTGTCCATCGTAGCGTGACCGCTCTCAGTTATGCACAGACAGGTCGTCACACGGAAAGCACAATTAGCTACTAGTCACCAGTGTGTAGATGCTATCTGCCCACGAATAATTTGCCACGGTTACAATACGGGGATAATTTGAGGCCTTTAGTTCGTTTTGTTACATTTCTGCAACGAATTATTTTTAAAACTGCTGTATTTTTAAAGTAAGTTAAAGTTGTATAGGTGTGAGTGGTTCCTCTGTGGTTATATTTGAATAAATCTAAGTAGCAGTTAATTAAGTCAAGCGGTTAGTCGATTCTTCACGTGACCAGAGGGCTGGCCTATTTCTTGGCCAAAGAATTAGCATTGCCATACAACCTGGCAATGCTGCCAGCCTTTTGGGCACTGTTCCCGTTGACAGCGATGCGGATAAATTTTTTGATGCCTTATGATCATTAAGATTATTTTTTCATATAAATTTGTACATATTATTACTATTTTAAATAGTAGCATAAAAAACTCACGCAGAAACTACAGAACGCCATCTGCTAAGATACTTACATACCCTTTTTGCTTCGCTTAAGTTCATACATCTGAGGGCCAATTTTAAGAACGTTCACAGTCTGAAGGCCATTTTCTGTAATAAAAACATTCAAAATCTGGTCGCAATCTCATCTCAGCGACAATCAATGTCAAAAACATGACAAAAATGTAGGGAAATTAGAGGTATTTTTGATAGATTGAGACTGACATCAGTCAGACTGTGAACGTTCTTAAAATCAGATCTCAGTCTCAAAAATACCTGTAAAATTCCTAAATTTTTGACGAGTTTTTGACATTGATTTTCGCTGAGATGATGATTGCGATTGGATTTTGAACGTTTATAATTACAGGAATTGACCTTTTGCTGTATGTAGACACCTGTGACCTGTCTAGGTGTGCGTGTGTTGTCGCTCACTACACGAAACTGGTTTTCTGCACCTATTTATTATGTAGAGAAAGTCTGTGAGATCTCATTTATAAATAAATTAGTTCTTGCAACGTACACCATTAATTTATAAATAAATTTTGAATGTTTTTATTACAGGAATGTTCTTCAGGTCATAAAAGGCCTTTTGACATTTTAAAGAGCCCCGTAAAATAATTCTCTGCAAGCAAACATTGCATCGGCAATAAATCAGAAACTAAATAAACACGCCACGAAAAATGATTAAATTAAACAAACATCACTGACGGCCGGAATAATAATTTATCAACGAAAACCAACCCGCACAAAATATACAACTCGAGTTCTCGAACAAAACAGTTCGGCACAAAATCGTTCTCAGGAAAACATTTCATTGTCAGTGAGTGTCGATGTCGGCTTGAATAAATTCAGTGGTCACGTGGGTAACTGTCACTGAGCACTGACATATTGTCATGATGACACCTTGTTGCCTAGCAACGGCGCGACAACAAACGTAAATGAAGCGAGAGATTATTTTCGACCATCTAATGGATGCGACCATTAGGTGACAGTAAAAGAAAAGCCGTGTTTTATTAATGATGTCTCGTTATTATGAGTGCGTAATAATGTTTTTTGGGCATTAGAAGTATTTTGGTTCAACTATTGACTTCTGATTACTTTAAAATTGTGTTAGTTTTGGCAGACGGTCTTCAAAACTATTAGATGAGTATCTAGAGTAATTTAATAGATAAAATAAAATATAGCTTATTAAATATATAATGTTTGGTTTGCCAACTCGCAAAACAAAGTAAAGAAAGTTATTAATAAACCAAATTACCACGCATTTAATAACCTACTCAGTTTTCTTTAGTAATAAGATGCGAACAGATCGCCAGCATACTTTATATTTTTCTAAAAATATATTATAATTCAGAGCCAGTGTATTTTTTTATTTATTTATTAAATCCTAATTATAACATCTTTGTAATATTTAACACAACTAACTATTTACACCAGGTACTAAATTAAATGACTAACTAACCATACAAATAAATACAAAAAACAAAAGGACACTAAGAGCCGGTTGTTTCAAACGGTTGGTTAACGTAATGTACGTTAAACGTCAAATATTAACGATTACGTAATCATTATTATTTGACGTAAGTCAAGGCCATAATTTTGAAATTGTAATTTGAAACAACGCTTTTTTTTGATTTGACTATAGTTAGCGCCAGTTTTGACGTATATGCATGTGGACTTGAAACAGACCCGCGCTTAGGCGTCGATCGAAGTAATCGTAAAACCTCCTCCTTTTTTGAAGTCGGTTAATAAATAATTTCAAGTGAACGAAACTCAAGCACACAATTCCAACGCATAATATTAAATGATCAAACTCCTATAGATGCGGCTAACACAGAAAATTCCAAAAGGTCATTATTAGCTTTTGCGGTGGTACACAGTAAACCTGATCGTAAATTTACATTCAGTTATCCAATTTGAGAACTTAAACAGAATTTGTTAAGTAGGTAATTTAATAAAATATCTGGTGCGGGTCGACTAAGGTACTTTCAGAGGGCTCGCCAAAGGCACCTTCAAGCGAATTAGGTACTTTCATTTTCGTGTAATCTTTTTTGGTATATGATTGTGAACTAAAAACCTCTGTAATACAATTTCTCGTGAATGTTTGCTGATTAAAATTGACCTTTTGTTACTGACCGCTACAATTAAATATAGAGAATATTATTATCTGAGCTGTGCTCATCTCCCAGCTCACTCAATTTATTGTACCCTTGACAATAGACTTCAATTTCTGCTTCTATGAATGTAGCAAATCATACTTCAAATTCTAATATTAGTCTCAATCTGTCAAAAACATCCTGCAATTTTCCTACATTTTTGACAAGACTATAGTATACATTGTTTGCCCCTAAGATGAGATTGAGATTTTGACTTTGAACGATTTTCTAAGCACAAAAATTTACCTTCAGTTTACAGTCACAACTTTACTTACATGATTCACGTCAGGCCATTACATTCATAATTTATTTAAAAGCTGACAAACTTTGTGGCTGCGTCACTATACTCAATTTGGTGTGGAACGAAGAAAGTACCAAATCGTTCTCAAGCGAGTCGTTAAAGGACAACTTAGAGATTACGCTGTTAGGATATAAAGCAGAGTCCTGTCTACTATGAATAGCTAACTGTAGTTACCAATCCCTCTATTAAGCATCAGCATAAGTTAGATCACAGCCAAGATAGGCTACATTAGCCACATACATATGAGCATATGTTCGTAACCAAATAGTAATTAATCGTAGTTAAAAAACAGAAATAGTAATCGTAGTTGAAATCGGCATGGAATTATTAAATATAGCAATTTCCATTGAATGTTGATGATTATAACAACTCCTGAGGAGTTAAGTTAATTAAGGAGTTAAGGTAATTTATACACTTCACGACGCTGAGATCAAAACCAAGACCCCACGTTCAACAGTCGTTTCAGAAAAAAAATGAGGATTATTGGTAAAAGTGTAACTTTTACCAATAATCCTACCTCCTAATCATAGAATTTTTGTAATATAACTTGTAAAAGAACTTTACTAAACTTATTATAGCCTATCTCTTATAACCTAGAGATATTGCTAAATGACACAATTCAATGACTACTGGACAAATCGTTAACCCGAAACTTGGGCAAACAATGAAGCTTGCCCGACATAACGGAGTGAGGTAATGGGGCGTAGAAAGGATGTATCTATATCTTTTACAAGTTTTAGGAGGCTACTGCACGGGCCTCTGATAAAACTTTTTATGTTCTGCTTATGTGATATCGTACAGTTTGGAATCCATAACGTGTTGTCGGTCGTAACGCAGTATGAGAATATATGGAGTCGAGTTGGAGCTAAGTGGAGTTATGGGCTGCGAAGATGCTTCTGTGTTTTTGTTTTGGATCACTGTTCTTGTTGGTCTTGGTCCAAAGTTTATTATTGGTTTATTGATGTTATTTGTTGTGGTTTTAAGATAATGTGTTTTTTTTAATGATGTTTTGAGCATATTTTTTTCAATGATACCTACAAAAAAATTAAGAATATTTTAAGTAACTCTGTCAGTATTTTTGTTTTCACTGCACACCATACGGTGATAAAAATTGAAAGAGCCGAGAGGTTGATTATTCTGATTCTAGCTATTACACTATTTGACAAAATCTTCGGCGGAAAGTTTCAATTTAGCACTATCTTTGAATTAAGCTTGGTACTAAAAGCTAATTTCGCCAACACTTTGTGAAAAATTCTAACAAAATATATCTCTTCCTTCACTACACATTTAATAAAAACAAAACACAATCACCAACACAATCTATTTAAAATCCCGCACGCAAATAAATATAATTCACACAGACTTACAAAAATGAAAGTCACATTCGAACCGCATTTTCCTCAAAGCGCCCACGTCCCACTAGATTTGTTCCACAATACAAAATTAAGGATATGGTCAACACATGAAGCACTGCTGATAGAGCCTCCCAACTGCACGCATGAACTGAATATTAATTCAGTCAGCAAGAACAGTGTAAAATTGCATTAATTTGTCCCTGTTTACATCGCGGAGTACATCGTATACACATCACGTCTCATATTTCTTTTTAGAAGGGTAATAGTTGTATGGCACTGATTATATTCGAAAAACAACTGCGTTTTAAAATTGCTGTTGCGTTTTTTATTAAGGGTGTATTTGTACTGTTCACAGACACTGGATGAAATTATGTCACTGCTTGGTTTTTTTTAGATTTTAACAAAAATTTGCTCTAGTACAGTTGAAGATATTTTTTAACAATGTTGTAAAAAAACACGGGAAATAACAGTAGTAATATTTTGTTTTTACAAACAGAAGGAAATGAAAGCCCTTATTAAAGTACCTAGTAGGAGGTTTTTCGTGTACTTAATAAAATATTTATTAAAGTGCCGAGAATCGAGGAACATTCTCACACTTTAATTTACACTCATCGTATTGAATGAATGGTTATTAAAACTAACGGGTGGGGTTTTAAACTCCACTTTGTAATTTTTAACGAAAGAAAAATATTGGACATCACTTTTCGTAAATTAATGCAAGAACTGCAATTTTCTAAAGTTAGTTTTTCCATTCATTCATTTCCACAGATTATGTAAAACAAAACAATTACAAAATATGTTAATTGGAATTTTTAATTTTACTCTTTTATTCGTGAACTCTGAATGTCAGAAAAGATATAATGAATTTTTAATCACTCACTTTTAGAAAAACATTACCTTTTTTTTATGCGTATTCAACCCTCAATTTAAATCTTTTTGCAATAAAAGTTAAGTATCCTATCAGATCCCTAATGACGGAGCGTCTTAAACCTTATCACTTCGATCTCTGAAGTAATAAAGATGAGAACACTGATAAGACGAGAGGCAATTGTTTTAACTCCAACTTGCACAAGTTTATTGATTTACGAGATTACTTCGGAAAATATGCCGTTTAGACTTTGGTATAAGCCATTTTTTATCAAAGTAATTTCTTTTTCGAGAATATGATTAAAAATATTTTATTGACAAAGACATTTTTATTTCACCACTTTTAATAAAACTTGGCACGAGTTGGTTATAGCACTTTTGATAAAAACCAATTTTATTAAAATTGTCATGATAGATGTTTTTTAAAAACAATATTTAAGTTTTGAAAAATAAAATAAAAAACAGACTTAATAGTATTTGAAACTTATATTTTTCACCTCAGTTAAATAAATTGGGGTTAGTATAATTTATATTTTCGGTTAGTTTACAAAATATAATCCAATTGGCGTAAACATAACTTAAACAAAACAAACAACAAACATATGACTTGTGTTCAAACCGCACAGAATAAGTTAACAACTCGACTTTTAAACAGCCATAAAATAATGCCGCAATACCTTAACCTGTAAAGAAAAATCAAAAATAAATGAAAACAAACAAAAAATACACTTTAAAAAAATGTTTTAATGCAAATTAGATGTTTACTCACAATAACAGGCGGCGGATATTCAACTTTCGCCGAACGAAATATATCTACGAGGTGAACCATATGGACAGATGAAATTGTCACAGTTGTAAATTAAACTTGGTGAAGGTAATTAATGGGAGGGAGCGGATGGACGCGCGGTCGCGGCTTTCGTACGTCACTTGTAACGCGGAGCGGCACGTCTGTCTCCCACGGAGTTCAGAAGAAGACTGAAACACGGGCGGGCGAAGGCATACGCACGCGGGGAGGTACGCACTCACGCAGGCTTGACAGCCAATCGCGTGCGTGCGCCGCGCGCACCCCCGCGCTCTCGTCCCCGCCCCGCACCCGCCCGTCACCTCACAATCGATGCCCTATATTGCATTAATTATTTAGGAAACACGCAATAAGATAACGCTAGGTGGCAGATAAGAGATCTTCGCGTTGCTTTAAATAAATCATCGTGTCTTGGTCCGTATCGGCCGGTTCGACCGGCGCGTGTGTACGATGCCTTCCGTGTGTACTGATAACGCATTATTTACGTTGTCAGTCCGCTGGACCTTTTGTTTTTATCTCTCTGTTATTTATAGAGTTCCTGAAGAAATATAATAAGAAGTAAAGTTGATTCATTCTTGAGGAATTTTATTTATATGATTCAACCCGTGTGCCACCTTCGAGTAACGCAGTTTTTGTTTGCGTAGTGTTCAACTTTGGTACGAAAACAAACGAAATATATATTTTTTGGAAGGTTGTCAACTTGCCGTTTGCAAATCCATACTAATATTATAAATGCGAAAGTGTGTCTGTCTTTCTGTCTGTATGTCTTAATAGACATACAGACAGAACAGAAACTTTCGCGTGCGTGCGTGAAGAGGTAACCCTCTTCACGCTTAAACCGCTGAAGACAATATAGATGAAATTTGGTATAGTGATAGTTTGAGTCCCGGGAAAGGACATAGAATAGTTTTTATCCTGATATTCCCACGGGATCGAAACTTATGTGAGTGAGACCGCGGGGCGCTGCTAGTATTAATATATACGGGGATAGTTCTCACGGCTTTATCTTGTGTTATGCTAAGGTTTTTTTCCGAAATTAACGAAAGGTTATATGAAACCAAATACAAGATAAAAAGAAGCGGGGAAATATTTCTAGGATAAAATATTGTTTCGACGAATTTATAAAATAATAGTGATAGTTTCGTCTCTCAACCTCTACCTACCGTCGCTGAATATTTACTCTGTAATACAAAAAACTTTTAACCTTTTCGACGCTGAAAATTTACTTCCTATATTTTAACATGGGATGCATTTTCAGGAGTCAGTTACGTAAACTACGATTTTTTTTAACATACCTAAGTTGTAATATCGCCATAAAAGTAAGTATTTTAGTAAACAGTTCGATTCTTTTTTGCCTTTACATTTTATTAGGCAAAAAAGATAAAAATAAACAAATTTTCCAAAAGGCACATAAACATTGTCATTTTGGAAACAAATTCAACAAAAAAGAAAACAATAAGAACGGTACCTGCATTTCGTGCTGATTTGCGAAGAGGAAAACATACTCATAAAAAGTGTCAGTTATGATCTCGCAAGAAGGAACGAACAGGAAATAGGTTACTGTGTTCCTCTTTATAACAGTAGTAACGAGAATATGCATGGCAATATTACACAAAGTAAAATGGTACCTAGTTTCAGACTAAAATGAAAAACTGGCCAAGTGCGAGTTGGACTCGCACACGAAGGGTTCCGTACCACAAGGCAAAACCGCTGGAAAAAACATGCTTGTTGTATGGGAGCCCCCTTAAATATTTATTTTATTTTTTGTATTTTTTGTTATAGCGGCAACAGAAATACATAATTTGTGAAAATTTCAACTGTCTAGCTATCGCGGTTCTTGAGATACAGCCTGGTGACAGACGGACAGACAGCGAAGTCTTAGTAATAGGGTCCCGTTTTTACCCTTTGGGTACGGAACCCTAAAAACTTGTGCTGTCGGAGGATCCTGTCAGGAACGAAGTTCGTTACGCAATACTCGCAATCACACACACATTCGTATATTAGTAACAGAGAGAGAGGAAGTCGCATGTTATTGTCACGTTACGCAAAAGAATTATGCAGGGGGCATAACGCTTTTTTTTATTTGTACAGTCACCAACAAAAGTCGATCAACACTTCAGTTTTTTTTAATCTCAGTTATTGTGCAAAAAATTTACACTTCAGTTTTTTTAATCTCAGCTAGTGAGCAAAATATTTGTTCAAAATTGCATTGTACTTCTGCTGCAATTTTGAACAAATATTTTGCTCAATAACTGAGAGACATGAGAGAAAAAACTGAAGTGTTAATTGACTTTTGTTGCTGACCGTACTAGTTAAAGAACTTCGTTCCAAAAAAGAACCGCGATAGCTAGACAGTTGAAATTTTTACAAATTATGTATTTCTGTTGCCGCTTTATCAACAAATACTAAAAATAAAATAAATATTTAACGGGGGCTCCCACACAACAAACGTGTTTTTTTCGGTGTTTTTGCCTTGTGGTACGGAACCATTCGTGTGCGAGTCCGACTCGCACTTGGCCCGTTTTTTTTCGTTATGCTACTTCATCTAAGCCAGAAGATCAAAAACTAACTTGTAATCCGCATTTCCTTTTCGGCCGTGAGTCTAGATGACTTTGTTGTTGAAACAAATGAAACACAACAAATTTGTAAACACAAAGTGACACCATAACTTAAAACCCAACACCACAGTATAATCCAAGACACATGTTCCAAAGACAGAACATTTCTCCAGACATGTCTTAAGATCATCAATCATTCTGGATGCAGATCGCAGCTCATTGCGATGCGGGAAGCGTCTAACAGGTGGCCACAGCTGCTGGGCAGTCGGACCTGAATGCCTGATGGTGCCTATGAAGATGTTTGGAGATACTGTAATTCTATTTCTGTGGTATTAGCATAGTACATGGACTCTCGGAGTTTCAACAAGAGGAGGCTGAAACTATAGAATAATTTGTGATACCTACGATGCTTGATAAATGTCTTGTTGTGACGTCTACGTTAGATTATTTTTGCTATACATAGGTAGGGTACATATACTCGAGAAAATAAGTAAGGCAACTTTTAGGTAAAGCCAGGAAAAATTTGTTTATCAAATTGACAAGCTACTTAAATTGTCTGTCTAATCAAATCATAGTTGTCATTTTGACAGTTGTATGAAATTGCTATAACACGGTAAGTAGGCGTAGTGTGTAAATCTGATAACAAATTGATTTCCTTGACTGTATAATATAGAAATTAGAAAAAAATAATGTTTGTACGTTTACTCTAGGGTGCCAACCCTAGTGGGGAGTTGGGGACAATCCAACAAGATTTTAGAGTAGTGGAATCAGCCCCACCAAATCGTGGGCAATCGTGGGGCAGATTCCACTGTAAAATTTTAGGCATTCCACTTTGCCCCACCAATGGGGCGGCCGGTGGGGCAAAGTGGAATAATTCGTATTAACTTATTAACACACCATGTTTTGCAGTGTTATAGAAATTCCATATGAATGAGAAAGTATGACAGTTTGTGTGGTCTGAATGATAGAGAAACTTAATAGGTAGTCGCTTTGTTTACCGATCTATTTCTCTAATGGTTTGTGATTTCTATGTTGGTTTTTTAGGGTTCCGTACCCAAAGGGTAAAAACGGAACCCTATTACTAAGACTTCGCTGTCCGTCCGTCCGTCTGTCTGTCACCAGGCTGTATCTCAAGAACCGCGGTAGCTAGACAGTTGAAATTTTCACAAATTATGTATTTCTGTTGCCGCTATAACAACAAATACTAAAAACAAAATAACATAGATATTTAAGGGGGGCTCCCATACAACAAACGTGTTTTTTCGGCGGTTTTGCCTTGTGGTACGGAACCCTTCGTGTGCGAGTCCGATTCGCACTTGGCCAGTTTTTATTTTTATGCATAAACTAGCTGCGCCCCGCGGTATTACCCGCGTAAGTGTCGATCCCGGATAAAAAGTAGCCTATATGTTAATCCAGGGTGTCAGCTACTTCCATACAAAATTGTATCAAATTTGGTCCAGCCGTTTGAGCCTGAAGACAAACATATAAACACACCCCCACACGCACTCACAAACTTTCGCCTTTATAACATTAGTGTGATGTGATACATTGCCGAGATATTTACACTGTTTGTAAGTTAATTAATGATACCTTTGACTTAAAGATAAGGAAAATATTGTGGGAAAAACTAGTGTTAATGGAGTCAATTTACCAACACGCAGTGGGCTTGCGTAGGGGTGATGAATGCTTGTTTCTTAGAAGAGTTCGCATACTGAAAAGGTTGCTCTCTAAAATACAGGTTGTCGTAAATAAATCAAAGGGGCAAAATGGTACAACGGAACCCTTATATGGTGAGACTCAGTCTGTCTGTCACAGCTGGATATCTCAAGAATTAATAATGTTATCAACTTGAAATATAGAATTAGTTTTAGATGACGTTTGCCCAACTATTTTGTAAATACGAAAAAAAAATGCATATTTTTTGCAACAGGATTTGGGTCTGAAAAATTCGAAATGGAGGTTTGCAAAGAGAAAAATCTGAATTAATTCTATATGATTGAAGTTTATGTAAAGATTACAGGAAAAATAAAACGAAGTCTCTAAATAGCACACTTTTTCAGAAATCATCAATAAAAGTTCCACTATCGGTCAAGAGATGGCGCTAACATAAAACTGCAATATTCTACACCGCAGTGTTAAAATTCTCTGACGATTAAAGGCCTCGCCGACGAAAATTAAAAAAAACATATGATGGCACGGAACCCTCGGTGCACGAGTCCGACTCGCTCTTGCCCGGTTTTTTTTAAGAACGTTTACAGTCTGCCCTCAGTCTCAATCTGTCAAAAATACCTCTAAAATCCGTTATGTTATTTTTGACATGATTTTGACATTGATTGTCGCTGAAATGAGATTGCGACTAGTTTTCTAACATTTTTAATTACGGGAATTTGCCATCAGATCTAAAATTAAGAATGTATAAAGACTGGAGGTTGTTGTTAGATATCTATGACATAATTGATTTACCTGTCATTGCTTAATTTTTAATTCTTTTTACCTTTTGTCGTAGATTAATTTTGTTATGGGTGCATCGTGTTCACATATAATTATATTATGTATACAAAACCTTGTAAAACATTTTAAAAGAGTAACGGTGGAGTTTCTTGCCCATTCTTCTCCATACGAAAACTACCTTTTGGAATGGGCGACTAGAATCATTTTTAATTAGTTTTTTTTGACGTTCAAAAGTGCCTCTATTGTGCCTATTTGAAATAAATGATTTGACTTTGACTTTGACTTTGATGGGATGTTCGTGAGGCACACTTTCCTGCTAAATTTCTTAGGTACATCGCATTTCACACTTTTTATTAGATTTCGTTTATTTGCAGTAAATAATTTTATTTTTTTCTTTATTTCTTCTTATGAGACTACTTATAGGGTTCACTGCTAAGTGAACCCGATTATCCTGTATTTGAATAGTTCTATATTCTTTAGAAGAAACCTAGTCTTTTACAGGATTTAAAAAAAAAAAAAACAGCTAACAAGGATCCATTATATTATAAATAACAATATTACATACGAAAATAAAAATTAAAATGAAGATTAAAATGAACATTAAAAATTAAAATGAAAATCAACAACAAAATTAAAATGAAAATTAAAATTAAAATGCTCTTAAATAATTTTTGATCTGGTTTTAAAAATGGCCTTCCTTTATTGTGTGTAGGTATCTAAAAGTAAATTACTATGTAAATTACTCTGTAGCTCGTTAAATTTCTTGGTTAAAGGTGCATTTGTAACGCTTTTTGGGTCACCACTGCAAGAACAATGACTTCACACTAACCTGTCTTATCACGACAAAGAAGTAACTGCCGTCTTCCCCTATGAATCTCAAACCCCATTCACACACGCGATAAGCAGCCAACACTACAGAATTATGTTTATAAATTTTAATAAAACACATCCCCTCATAAAGAAAGAAGGCCTGCCAGAGTAATGGGCCGCATTACTCAGCGACGAGGTTTATACAGAAACACGGCACACTCCCTCCTTAATATCGGTGAGGAAAAAACGTAACTCAGTGGATCTAATTTAAGGTACGTTTAATTGACCCTTAGATCCTTGAGACCGTCGTTTATAATGTAGGTATTATGTAAAGGTTCCTAGTAGGGGATTGTAGGGGGTTGATTAGGGAATAAAAGAAACGTAAGCGAAGGGCTATCAGGAGGTTATTCGGAGTCGTAAAGTGGGGTACGTTTGAGTTATTGGTAGTTATCTAATTGACTGAGCATTTTGCTATTAGATTTTATTGTTGTTCGGGATAAGTTTAGTGTCGTAGAAAATCGGCTTTACGTCTACTTAATCATTCTTTTTATGAATGCCGTATAGAGAGTAGGACTGCTAAAATGTGTCCAATGACTTAGACGGATTTATAATTTATTTATGTACTAGCTTCCGCCCGAGGCTTCGCCCGCGAGGTATGTCGATAAAAACTATTCTATGTCCTTCCCCAGGATGCAATCTATCTCTCTGCCAAATTTTATCGAAGTCTCTTCACTGGTTTAGGCGTGAAAACGTAACATACAGACAGACAGACAGACAGAGTTACTTTCGAATTTATAATATGATTGTATTTTAGTATGGATTCAGATCATGTGTACTCGATAATGTGAAGTGTGTGTGGTTATGTGTATGTGCTGTGGTTACCTGTTCCAAATAAAATATTTTCTTTCTTTCTTTCCTGTAATTGAGTGAGCATTATTGGATAATAATAATATATAATAATAATCATTTTATTTCAGGTATAATACACCCATATAAAATACACCCTTAAAATGTATGCTATACAAGTTTTATTTTCGTAAAAGAAAATTGTAATGTATCCCGTTGGTAATCCTTAAATAAATAAACAGATTCTACATGTTTCTAAAAATAAATAAGACACATTAAGTTTACTATCTCCTCCGAGCTCAAAATTAAATAAACCCTGAATAAATTCACCGAAAAAAGATGGCGTACTTTCATAACATTCCTTCTTCAAAAAAAAAGAACATTCGTTACATAAACTTCTACACCTTTATATTTACAAATAATCATTTAAACATTTCTTTGATCGCGTTTGCCTATCTGGTAGCCATTAAAACTTTTCTGTCAGTCTAGAGCAACTTTTAACAAGCTCTGATGATCGACGGTATAGATCTTTTTTCGCTTATCTTTCTCCTGTCAAGTTTGGGGCCTTGACGTGGGCCAATCAGATGGAGACGTGCTTTTTTCTTTGAAGAATAAAAATATAAGTTTTTGGTTCATGCTTCGCTTGTTAGGTTGGGTGTACTTATTAGGCGATCTTGAGTGTGGTCTAAACTATGACAAGAATAACTGTGAGCTAGCTTTACTAAGTAATCAATCAGCGATAAAGATATTAAAAACATCCATGTAGATAAGTATTTGTTAAATGTTTTGAAATTCATGAAAAAAGCTTTTAAAAGTTTAAAAACTAAAAAGCTAAAAACGCTAAAAATAGCCCTATTTAAAAGCTTTTTCAAAGCATCAAGCAAGCTTTTTTCTTTTTGACATTTTGCTTTTTTTCAGTTTTTTTGACCTAGCTCACAACCAGTTACTGAAACCAATACTTCGATCAAACTGTAATACATTTATTTCAATTAAACCATTTATATGCGGTTTTGAATTGTCAAGGAGTTGGTCAAATTGTCAGTCAGAAATATGAAGCTAGTTGCCCATTCCAAAGCATAGAAATCATGGAATAAATAGAAACATCGTCATTTAAAACTCAGTCGTTTGAAAAAGGAGTAAGAGTTTATTTTTAGCAGTCGAGTCCTCTAGACAGGAACTAATTTGTCCTAGTAGAGGCTCACATAGCGAAATCGGTCCAGTGGTTTTAACATAAAGATGGACCATACATACAAGCTACTACAATCTGTCAAATTTCTTTAATAGATTTTCAACTTTATCGCTGAAACATAAGGTTCAAAGTTGATTGGGAAAATTTGACAGTTTCGGGTAGCTTGATGTGCTGGCGTCTGTACATAAACATAAGTTTTCGAGTTAAGCTACACGATTACAAACAAATGCTTGCACTGACTGCATAGATCCACTCAAATCTTTGTAGTTCTTTCCTCAAAAGACCCTTTGAGATATAAATCTACATGGGTCCTCACATGATCTGACCAAGATTAGAGATTGTGAATTTGTTTCGGCCTTTCTACTCAGATTAAAAAAAAATGCCGACCACATATAGATTTTTAAATATAATTGATGCGTGGAAGTGTGTGTAAACCTACTTCCAGAAATAAAATCCTTTATAATAAAGTTTCTATTATTTTCCTACTAGAGCATTTCCCAAACCTTTACTAAACTAAACGGTTTGATTATTCGGTGTTAATAAGTCTCACGTGACTAAATATCGTTAAAGTGTGTTATTACCTACGTACTTATTATAGTGTAAACTTGAGAACAATAATTGAATCATTAACTTACAATATCATAATGGAGAAATCACAAAGTTAATAGCATATTTCAACATCATGTAAAATTACTTGTTATGGATGGGATTAGTCGCTTTTTAAGTTAACCAAAAGCATGAAGTATTTGTTAGGCAGAGTTTTTAGGGTTCCGTAGTTCTGACAAGGAACCCTTATAGTTTCGTCATGTCCGTCTGTCTGTCTCTCCGAGGTTTTGCTAAGAGACCGTTAGTACTCGAAAGCTAATATTTTGTAGGAGTGTCTATATCAATTACGCCGATAAAGTGATAAAATAAAATTTTGGAAATATCTTTTTTTTTAGGGTAGCTCCCGTACATGTGAAGTGGGGATGAATATTCTTTTCGTCGTCAACCTCATCGTGTGGGGTATCGTTAAATAGGTCTTCTAAAATGACTTGGGGGTTGCTTAAATTATTTTTCGATTTAATGCTCCATTTACGAAATATTAAACTTTAAAGTGCAAATTTTTGTTCCAGTCTTCCCCCCTTTAAAAGCTAAATTGCGGGCTTGAAAAATCTGTAAAAATTCACGATGATAGTGCATTTCATGAACTTTGAAGGAAAATTATAGCGGTTAAGATAACTTTATTAGTTTAGCAGTAATAGTCTTTGAACTTGGTGTTGGATAATTTTGTACCAAATACAAAAATCTTAGCATTAATCCTTTAAAGTGACTAAGATGAAGTAGTTGCCTGTTTATAACGGATAAAGACTTGCAGTGAAAAACAAAATATAACATAACGGGCTACTACGGAACCCTACACTGTGCGTGGCCCGATACGCACTTGGCCGGTTTTTTTTGAAGGTTCAGGGAAAATAGCATAACATAATATCACGCCTTGTATCCCCGAAGAATTGGGCAGAGCTTTTTCGTTAAATTAGTAATGCATGATGTGCTTACCTGTAAGAAATTGTTACACTAGTCTAAGTAGGAACCCTCGGTGCGCGAGTCCGACTCGCTCTTGTTTTTCTTTTGACAGCAGTAACCTAACAACAACTGTATTTTGACGAGAATAAAGATCACAATGGTTTTGACAGACATGTCGATGGTAGCAATCTACTAGCAACCTTATTATAATGAGAATAAAGATCACTGTGATTTTGACAGTGATGCAGAATCACAACTTTGAAAGGTGTAGTGTACCGAATTAACCCTTTAGTTTTTATAATCTCAGTTATTGAGCCAAATAAAAAAAATAAAAAAAAATAAAAAAAATGTAGGAACTCTTTTAGGTTGTTAGTATCAAATCGGGTTGCATTGTTTTAAGTAGGTGACGATTTAAATAATGTGGCTAGGAATACTTTGGAATACGCAAAAGAAACTGTTTTATTCGTTCCGTAAATCCTAAGAAAAGACAATCTGAAAAGAGCTTGGTATTGTAATAAATAACACAACATCACGCCTGTAATCTCCAAAGGGTTAGGCAAAGGTGTAAATACCTATACCATACCATAACCATAACCATAATCAGCCTATAATGTTCCCACTGCTGGGACACAGGCCTCCTCTCGGTAAGAGGGGGTGGGCCGTAATCCACCACGCGGGCCCAGTGCGGATTGGCAGATGTCACATGTCCTCGAATTTTTGGTTCTAGGACATGCCGGTTTCCTCACGATGTTTTCCTTCACCATTTTGAGAGCAGTGGTGATGAAATAATTTACACAAAGTAAAGCGCCTGTCTGGGTTCGAACCTACGACCTACAACTCGTAAGTCGCGGCCGTTACCACTTGGCCACCACTGCTCTCAAATACCTATAGTGCACCCACATTTCGCCAGTTATGTTTTAGTCCCATGTAATAGGGGGCGAGCCTATATTGCCATCAACCGGGCACCTGAAGACTCCACTCCGGACTGTTACTGAGAAATTCGTGAAGGAAAAACACTTTGCCCGACCCGGGAATCGACACCAGGACCTCATGCTCAGCAGTAGCGCTTGGGTTGCTGAGAAAGTGAATTTACTACCAACTTACATTGTCCGTATATTCAAATAAAAACCGTCATTTTGTTTGGCATTGTATAAAATGCCTAGAACACGACAAATTGACGTAGAGTATCAGTTTGTTTAACAATTGATTTGCTTGACATACTTCCGTAATGTTGCCACTTTTGTAATTCAAAACAAGATTTATTTTGTGCTTTATAGATCCAAATTGCAGGTTTATTTAGTATGCGTAAGAAATTTTGTATAGTTGTGATAAGGCTACATTTCCAACGCATGAGCATTTCTCCACAATAAAAAAAAATTAGAAAAAAAATATAACAACGACGGCGCGGGTCATCTTCTACAATTAACTAATAATTTACCAAATGTGCTAGTGATTCTATCTAATTTTAGCAGCCCCTTCGTAAGTTTATCTCTAAGAGTGGACTCGTTTGTCCTTGTAAACAGTATTATAAAAATGATTTAAGAAAACAATAACATAGCTCAGTTGACACGATTTTTCCGTTGGCAAGCGTCCTGGTACCTAATTATATTATATAGTTGGTCTCTGGGCCATTATGTAGCTCTTTATTGCTTTATGGTGGGCCGTTAAAATGTTTAATGGATCTACCTGTTTTCAGGAAGATAACTTCTACAGTACTGCGAGCTTTGTTGTGTTTATCGATGTGTAGGCAAAAAGGCATTGGCGAGGGTTTATTATTCAAATGAGACTTTTATGTTTATGTATAAAATGTTATCAAAAATTTCTAATTTTAAAAGTTTCAAATAAAAAATCGTCACCCCATCATATCATTTGTATTATGCTACTACAGTACTGGACCTCTGTGCCCCAATAATGGTTGTCGGCATCTGCGAGAGTGCTCATTGCCACTTCAACTTGCTAATTTCACAGCTATGTCAGAAACATTTTTAGGGTTCCGTACCAAAATGGTAAAAACGGAACCCTTATGGTGAGACTGTCTGTCTGTCTGTCACAGCTGGATATCTCAAGAACTACTAATGCTATCAACTTGAAATTTGGAATAGTTTTAGATAACGTTTGCCCAACTATTTTGCAAATAATAAAGAAATAAAAATATATGTATATTTTTTGCAACAGGGACTGAAAAATCCTAAGTGGCGTTACTAGGGCATGTGGGGTATCATATGAAAGAGCGCAGTTTGCATATTCTCAAACATTTTTTCTATTTTTTTTAGGCCTCATAGTTTTCGACTTTTGATGAAAAATGTAAAAAAATATACCGTTCCCCCCTCTTATTTCCGAAGTTTGCAAAGAGAAAAATCTGAAATTATTCTATGTGATGGAAGTTTATGTAAAGATTACAGGAAAAATGTCTCTAAATAGCACACATTTTCAGAAATCATCAACAAAAGTTACATTAGTTCCACTATCGGTCATGAGATGGCGCTGACATAAATCTGCAATATTCTACACCGCAGTGCACAGTGTTAAAATTCTCTGATGAATATAGGCCTCACCGATGAAAATTTAAAAACATGATAGTACGGAACCCTCGGTGCGCGAGTCCGACTCGCTCTTGTTTTTCTTTTGACAGCAATAACCTAACAACAACTGTATTTTGACGAGAATAAAGATCACAATGGTTTTGACAGACATGTCGATGGTAGCAATCTACTAGCAACCTTATTATAATGAGAATAAAGATCACTGTGATTTTGACAGTGATGCAGAATCACAACTTTGAAAGGTGTAGTGTACCGAATTAACCCTTTAGTTTTTTATAATCTCAGTTATTGAGCAAAATATTTATTCAAAATTGCATTGTACTTCTGCTGCAATTTTGAACGAATATTTTGCTCAATAACTGAGATTAAAAAAACTAAAGTGTTGATCGACTTTTGTTGCTGACCGTACGTACGATCATCACAAAAATAAGAAGAATATTTCAAGTGACACCTAATAACAAAAACCTCTTTTATCAAACCTCCCATTACTAAAAGACGTCCTGATTCAACGCAAACGAGATGATGAATGACGTAGTTCTCTAGCCTAGCTACTAAATAAACCAAGTGCTAATGAGATTGAATCTGTTTTAATTTTATTCGCTCCGTAAAGGACTGCCAGTTAGCTTGAACTTTCTCACTGAATGTTATTGGGAGATTTATTTATTGCTAAGTAAGCGTTTGGAATTATTATTGTTGATACTTTTAGGTAAACAGCCTAATTTCCGAAAGGTTTACTACAACTATGAAGGTTAAATTACAAATATTGAGTGTAGCGGTATCTACAACGCCACATGAGAACAACGCGTCATACTGACGTCACGCAAAAGCCTGCATCTCGCAAGCAGAGTTTACCACGCAACTAGCATAGATACAACGGCCCGACATGAATCATCGGGCAGTTGCCCACCAGACACAATACCCTTCTGGTCGGAGGATCCTCCCTTTTCTATGGAGGTTGAGTGAACTTTACACCCTGTTCCTCATACCTCTATAAGAGATAAAAAGTTCTTATGCTTAATAAGATTTCGAGTGGTTGAAGTTTGCCGAATAGGCGAACCCCCTTACTAATAAACGTTGTATAGCGTCTGTATAGTTACACAACACTTTGTCTTCTTCTTTCGAAAGTCAAATTACTGACGACTGAATCGGTGTGTAACTATTCATCTGATATACGTTTAATAAGTAAGGGGGTAATAACATAGCGCAACATTACGCCCACAATCCCCGAAGGGTTAGGCAGATGTACAGACGCCAGCAAATCAAGCTATCCGAAACTGTCAAATTTTCCTGATCAACTCTGAACCGTATGCTTTAGCGATAAAGTTGAAAATCTATTAAAGAAATTTGACAGATCGTAGTAGCTTGATGTGTTGGCGTCTGTACATACCTATAGTACCCTCATTTTGCCAGTTACGCTATTAAGAGATATACTAAAGTCAGTAAAAGGCAATTGAATGAAGAGTTACATTTCTGTTATATTCGCACAGCATCAAAGTATTTTAGGTTTATAGGTTCCACCTTTCCTCGTGCCCACCATGCCTCGAAAAGCACGTTAAGCCGTTGGTCCCGGCTGTCATTCCTGGATCTTTGACAGTCGTTACGGGTCGTCAGAAGCCCGAAAGTCTGACACCCAGTCTCACCAAGGAGTATCGTTTTACCCAGTAACTGGGTTGTGGAGGTCAGATAGGAAGTCGCTCCATGTAAACTACTGGTATTCAGCTGCATCCGGTTAGACTGGAAGCCGACCCCTACATAGTTGGGAAAAGGCTAGGCAGATGAGATGAGGAACCAACATTCAAAAATTTGTACACAAAGCGTTCAAATAAATTAACAAGAATTACTTCGTGAACACTCTAAACAGAATCAAAATCTACTTCACAAGCATTAAAATAAAATATAACTGAATCAGCACTTACAAAATAACCAAAATTCAAGACAAGATACTGTCGCCATATTTTATAACTGAAAAAGCAATTTCACATTGAAGTCGGTACTGTGCACACATGCTGAATGAGCGTTATATTAAAATAAAGATAAATTAATATGTCCATGAAACTGAGTCCCGCTCGCGAGTGTGTCGACGCCTTTATATGCCGCACAACTTTCGTGATTTCATTAAAACTATTTAATTGACGAAATGGGCCGCATTGTAGTATTTTAGTGACGAAACGGGTTGGAACTCGTAAATCCGTATTTGTGCTTACAAATCCGTATCCGTGTGTAAGTGGGGCCGGAGTTTTTGTGTTCGTTCACGGTTTCTGTAATGAACATGATGTGACTGACTGATTTTGTTCTAAGTTGATTTCTTCATAGATGTTGTACGTTTATTTAGGAGAATAAACATATATAAACACTGACAGGATAAACTTTTAATATTACTAAATAAACTAACAAACTATTAAAACAAAAATATTATATCGCAACCGAACTGAAACTAATAACAAACAAAAATATGGCGCCGAAAAAATCCTCCGCATCACTGTCGACTGGTAATGTAGCTATTACAATCTGTCAAATTTCTGAAATAGATTTTCAACTTTATCGCTAAAGCATAAGGTTCAAATTTGATTGGGAGAATTTGACAGTTTCGGGTATCTTGATGTGATGACGTCTGTACCCAAGAGACTGGCTGCATTATCACGGCAATGCTTAGCCTCTGGCCAAGGTAAAAGCTAATTCTTGGGTCACGGGTCACCGATTTTGACTTTTATACCGTACGTAGGCATAAGGATGGTATTAAAAGCAAAAAAGCGGTTACAATACCAACTGTTTACTGCAACTGCCATATGTCATGCCATCAGCGCAATAGAATTCAAAATCGGTTGAACGGACTGTAAAAAAGGTTTATTTAAATGTCTAATCTTATTTCAAATGGAGTAGATACCTAGATGCGAATTGTCTAGTTGCGTTTGTAATCGTCTCGAGTTGCATGATTTAGAGAAACCAGCTAAAGAACCGCACTAGAACAATACTTAGAAAAACTATATCGGGGTCACGTTAAGGGTCATATGGTTCAATAGCACCTATGAATTGGGACTTCACGTATTGCGGCCCCGGTCCGGGTTTTTTCGTACAAAATATGCTACGTCATCACCAGTGTGTTAAGCCCTGTTAGGTCGTAGTTATAACATTTGAAAAGGTCCCAAGAATAAGTGTTTCTCTTCCAGTGCTATATAATTTAATTGTGACTCCTTTTTCTCAGATTTCACTCAAGTCCCCAGCTATCAGACCGTAAAAATTTAACTATGTACCTACTTAGCAGAGTAGTTTTTTATGGAAATAGTTACATTTTATGCTCGCTAGTAAGAGCTGGCAAAGATGTATTTTTATATTTCTCATACTTTTTGGGGGCCCAAATGGGGCCACGACGCTTTTATTTCACATTCACTTTATACCCT
The DNA here is from genome assembly GCA_963082905.1 of Oligia fasciuncula. Taxonomy (NCBI): domain Eukaryota; kingdom Metazoa; phylum Arthropoda; class Insecta; order Lepidoptera; family Noctuidae; genus Oligia; species Oligia fasciuncula. The sequence continues at coordinate 3,150,502 of OY720395.1, read as the reverse complement.
TCTCCATTGTTTGTATCATCTCCCTTGTGTGTGTTTTGGTGAACCCTAGAAGGTAAAAATCCAAAATGTTTATACGAGAAAGCTTTGACAAAATCTATGCAGATATAGAGCTACACTCTCCCCTAAAATATTAGTTTGGTCTAACTTTTATAAAATATAAGCTTAGCTTACACATACTGTCTAGCAATTTCAACTATACTACGAATGGCTGTCATTTAAAAAGACACTAAAGTTGAATTATTTAAAAACAAATGCCATCTGACCTCAACACAATCACAGGTTAATGTGATTAATGTTAATAAATAAATAAATAATGGTAATCACCACTATATTCTAAGATTCCTCTGGCTTAAAATTGTTACCTAGAGTTTTGTGTCTAGCTTGAAGCTAGACCATATCCGTGAGCTAGACACAAAACTAACTAACTAGGTAACAATTTTGACAAAGGATTATGTCCAATTATGTACAAAAACATAATTCCTGAAAACGAGCTTATCTGATAGCTCATTGAATTATCTGCAAATAAAACACATCGCATTTCTAGTTCTAGTTCATCCACTATTTTAATAGCTCCTTAGAACATCTAAATCCTACTCCAGTTCACATTCGCTAAGCCCTCTTTCACTCCTCATTCACACCACAATACCTCTGCTAATTGGATTAGAAGTGAGTTTTGCAGATCAGAACCCATAGAGCAAGATAGTTGGCAAAGAGCGCTTAAACCAATCATTCGACCGCGCTGGCATTAGCCGCTGTAGTGTATGGAAGGTTTATGGAGGCTTCTATTGATGTCTGTTATAACTGGCTTCGATTTTAGAATTTGGAGCAGCAGGAAGATGTTGGTTGACTCAAAAAACTCAAAGCATTTATTTCAATTAAACCCATGACAGGCACTTTTGAACTGTCAAGGGTTAAGTCAGTCAGAAAGATGAAACTAGTTGCCCATTCCAAACCGTAGTAGGTTCCTATGGAGAAGAACGGGCAAGAAACTCAATGGACTCTCTTTTAAATTAAAATATTGATTACGACTGGTGAATGTTATGAAAATGTCCAACAGCAAGAGATATATCATTGTCCGCCATAGCACCTTAGCCACTGTTATAGCAAATATCTCTATTACGGATGTATATTGGATCATGCAAGATTTGACAGAACCATGTACAAAGAATACACTCGCGTGCAACGAATTAGGTTCGGTCACAATAATCTCCGAAATCAGGTATAAAGTGTACCTGTACATGTAACAGCTAACTTAGTGAACTTTAAGCAGTCTTTTTATTTAATTTATTTACATTTAAGTGAAGTGAGGGGCCCGTGGCTAAATAATAACAGCAGCACAGGTCGATCGATCAGATTAAGCTATGCTTGCCGTTGGTCTGTGGATGGGTGACCATCTTTACATACCGTGACCCCTCCGTGCCTCGGAAAGCACTTTAAGCCGTTGGTTGGCCCCGGCTGTTATTCGTGGATCTTTGACAGCCGTTACGGGTGGTCAGAAGCCCGAAAGTCTGACAACCAGTCTTACCAAGAGGTATCGTATTACCCAGTAACTGGGTTGTGGAGGTCAGTTAGGCAATCGCTCCATGTAAAGTACTGGTACTCACTATTCAGCTGCATCCGGTTAGACTGGAAGCCGACCCTAACATAGTTGGGAAAAGGCTAGGCAGATGATGACATTTAAGTAAAGTATATTAAATATCTATCTTTTCCTTGGTTCCTAGAGCTGTTGCGTTTTTTTGGAAACGGACCTGATACATTATTTATGTTAACGATTGTACCTACCAATAACAAAACTTTACAAATCTCCAAAATTTCGCCAAACAGCAGCCCAGGGGGCCTAAAAAGGCCACTTTGGCAGAATCATAAAAGGATAACATTATGAATCATAATATGGCGAAGACTACGTAGGTATAATCAAAGAGATTGGGATTGGATTTGTATTGGATTGATTGGTATTTTAGAACAGACAAAAAAAAAAAACTATAAAATCGTTCACCAATGGGATTTGATACGATTAACTTAACAGTTAACTGTCCAATATGATTCATAATGTCATCCTTGTATGATTCTGCCAAAGTGGCAGTGGTGGTGGTGTGTTCATTATTTCCTCAGCTAAGACACTTATATTCAGGCAGCCACATCTACCGTCTAATCATCGCGCTCGCTCCTACATAGTGACAAGCAGAGCCGCTAATTACGTTCGACTCTACGCTCATACGGACGGATTAATTTCGGTTTACCGGGTGCCTGAGCGGTTGCCATGGTAACGCGTCAATGCGATTTATGTAATTTTACCTGTACGTGGTTAATAGTGTTTAGTGGGTGTAAGATGTAAGATGGGAGGAAGATTGGGATTTGTTGGTGATAATGTTATGGAAGCTATGAATATGAGATGAGATGTTATTACTGAAGGGTATATGGAAAACAGTAATTACAGCGATGTTGAACAGCCACGTATTATTGTCATTTACAAAATGAGCTTTAAAACCTTACTCTTAAATCAAATGAAAAAAAAAAACATCAATCATAATTCATCAAAATAAAACACAACAACTACATGATTGATAGCACTTTTCATTAAAAAAAAACGTCGGAATTTGATATAACGACGCTGTGCGGCACAGTTTCCCACATTCTCTGAATCAAAATTATTCCCAGAAAAAGACCAGAATAGGTAATAATATAGTAAATGAATCTCACATTTTCGAAATGTCTTCATTAAAAAAAGATAACTGGAAATCTCTGTTTCTATGGAAAATTTAAAATCGGTCTAATTTGGGTGTAACACTATTTACCGGTTTCACAAAAAGGAGGAGGTACTATGTTCGGGTGTTTGTATGTTTTTTTTTTTTTTTTGTATGTGTTCATCGAATACTCCGCCAATTGTCGACGGATTTTCAAAATTCTTTTTTTGTTCGAAAGTAGATAGTTCTGAGGTGGTCCCATTGTCACCAAGTTAGGATCTGATGATGGGATCTTAGAGAAATCGAGGGCAACCCTCAAATTTTATAGGCTCACTTATTGTTTTTCGCATATTTTATGAAGTATCTTGTGTATTTGTGTATGGTTGTCACCATCTCAGGTAGCTGGGCTGATGATGGAAGGTTCAACTCCTTAACATTAAGAAGTTACTCGAACAGGCAAGGACTGTTTTTTACCGACTTCACAAAGAGGAGGAGGTACTATGTTCGGGTGTTTGTATGTTTTTTTTTTTTTTGTATGTTTGTTCATCGTTTACTCCGCCAATTGTCGACGGATTTTCCAAATTCTTTTTTTGTTCGAAAGTAGATAGTTCTGAGATGGTCCCACTGTCACCAAGTTAGGATCTGATGATGGGATCTTAGAGAAATCGAGGGCAACCCTCAAATTTTATAGGCTCACTTATTGTTTTTCGCATATTTTATGAAGTATCTTGTGTATTTGTGTATGGTTGTCACCATCTCAGGTAGCTGGGCTGATGATGGAAGGTACAACTCCTTAACAGTAAGAAGTTACTCGAACAGGCAAGGACTGTTTTAGTAAATTGTTTTGATGTTTGATAGGGCATTTGCCACATTTGGTCTCATGATCATCAAGTCATGACCTGATGCTGCAGTCAGGATAGTCTGCAGAGTACCTAACTCCTCGACAACTAACAGCAGATATATCGTGTTTAGGTTCATTGAAAAGGGCTCGATGTGTGGATAAACGTACTGTTACTGAGGAACACCGAAGACCTGATGCTGAAGCCAGGAACATCAGAAAATGTACAAACCTTGAAATTACAGCACCGTAGTCGTGTTTGGGCTCATTTTAAACAGGACTAATTTTATGTTCAATGCAATGTTGACATAAGTTTGGCCTGATGCTGCAGCCAGAATTATCAGCATCTAATCTAAAAACTAATAAAAGGAGAACTCCTCAACAATTAACGTCCCTGCATCGAGAAAAGGAATATTTTATAAAAAGGCGATGGGCAAGTTGACATTAGGCTATTGTAACTTAGATAAATTATAAATAGACCCACTAAAAAGCGAGAAATAAAAACTTTTTAACAAAAAAAAAAAAATCGACTCCCAAAAAAAAACACTACAAACTGAAAAATAACTTTAATTTTGGAAGTCGGTGGCAAAAACTAAAATACTGATCCCTAAGACACCGACTTCCGAAATTAAAGTTATTTTTCACTTTGTAGTGTTTTTTTTTTCAAACATGTTCTTAACTAACTTTATAGACCTTTGTATCCTGCTTATGCGTATGAAGTTTCATTAAAGTCGGTTCATTCATTTCGAAAAACAAGGGCTTGAAAGTTTGTATGAAATTCCATACGACGTAAACGCTCTTAAAAGAGTTTAGAGCTAAGTTTCGACCAAATGAACGTTACATGACTATCCAAAAATAGGTAAAACGAGTATTCGAGTATATAATTGTATGTTATATTATTATGTAATGAAATTACATCAAGTGTTGGTATATCTTGCGTTCATTAATTATATTATTTATCTCAAGACCGTTAGTGAAATGAAAAAAATATCAAATAATTTCATGAGATGCACCCATAAAAATGAACATTCGTTTCCCACAAATTTCAAAAGGAAAAATGGTGCCAGACGTCCTTTAAAATGCAGTAAGTGAAGGGAAGCCAAAGAAAATTAGCTCAATAGTACTCCGAAATGTACGAGTCTTATGCAATGCCGGACGTTTGGACTCCCAGAATGTTTTTCTTCGCTCAAATTGTCGAGAAAAGTCGCCATTTTGTAAAAATGAGAGACATTGGGAGACTCGTGTGAAGCAGATGTTATTTAGGAACAGGAATTGCTTGTGCATCAAGTAGGTTAATCAACAAAGTATATTTTTTTCATACCCAAGCCCACTTCAGCCTAGCAGACTTATTGTTCACATCGGCGATTCCTCTTTTGGAGCCTATCGTATAAATATCTAGAAGTTGGGACAAAGCAGATTGAAGACTAAAATGACATTTTTAGTCTTCAATCTGCTTTGTCCTTCTTTTTAACCGACTTCAAAAAAAGGAGGAGGTTCTCAATTCGGTTGTATTTCTTTTTTTATGTTTGTTACCTCAGTACATTTATAAATCGATTTGGAAAATTCTTTTTTTATTTAAAAGGATATACTTTCAGATTGGTCCCATTTTTATCAAAATCCAGTTCTGATGATGGGATCCACGAGGAATTGAGGGAACTCCTCAAATATTATAGGGACACTATAGCGATTTGGGTATTTTTTACAGTAACTCATGCATTTGCTCTCCGGAAACCACCATTTGGTGAAGTGGAACTGATGAAGAAGACCACAGATAGCCAACGGAACTACTTAATAATAAGTATTTCACGGGTTGCGATTCGATTACTTTAATATGGTTGCTAAGCAATTTATGCTCGTCACAATGCGAATGGTCAAATGGAGCTGATGGTGGAATACTAGGAGAAGTCCTCAACAATTAACGTCCCTGCATCGGGAAAAGCAATATTTTGTAAAAGGCGTTGGGCAAGTTGACATTAGGCTATTGTAACTTAGACACATTATAAACAGACCCACTTAAAAGCGAGAAATAAAAACTTTTTAACAAAAAAAAAAAACGACTTCCAAAAAAACACTACAAAGTGAAAAATCACTTTAATTTCGGAAGTCGGTGGCAAAAACTAAAATAGATACAGATCCAAAGACACCGACTTCCGAAATTAAAGTTATTTTTCACTTTGTAGTGTTTTTTTGGAAGTCGGTTTTTTTTCGCGTCAGTCCGCGTCCTAAACAAAAGCGCGAGCAGGCGATCGTCGTGTTCTTAAGTCAGTTTTTGTTTTGAAGACGCCGTCTGTCGGCGCGACCACGTGGTCCGGATCGTAACATATGAATGTGAAGTCCGCGTACTCGTGAGACTGGGACGATCGCTTTTGGTTAAGACGCGGGATATCGCTTGCGCGTAGACCTGACCCGACGTCATAGAAAATGTACGAACGAGCCACGCAAGAAAAGCCTCATCTGTGCGTGCGAGCATTACAGCCGAAATTCTACTAAAAATCATTTGACGTCTTGTCAAAACGTACTATGATTGATATTGGCGGCAAAAGGCTTCGTTTCAAATGAATGGCTTCTGTTTTTAATGATTACATTAGAGCTCCTTTGAAATGTTAAGCTTCAAAGACATTGTTGAAGTTCAATGCATTTAAATGAAAGTAGAGGATTACGAGGGTATTAGTGAGACATCTTGATTGGTTGAATGGCTGCAATTTGATTGGCGATACGTTTTGTGTAATGTAATAATAATGAAACCTTAGATCGAAATTAATCATTGTTTAGACTACTTTATTTCAGAGGCACTAAAATTCAAATAAATATAAATAATATTAGTAATATTGTTGCGGTGTTTGTGGCTAAGTAATATCAGCCGCACGGGTCAATCGATCGAATCGATCAGGTTAAGCTACCCTTGCCACGGTTGGTCCGTGGATGGGTGACCATCTTTACATATAAAAATCCCTCAGTGCCTCGCAAAGCACGTTAAGCAGTTGGTCCCGGCTGTCATTCGATCTTTGACAATCGTTACGGGTCATCAGAAGACTAGTTGTTAGACATTCGGGATTCTTATCTTTCGGGTATCGTATAACTTCGTAATTGGGGTGTGGAGGTCAGATAGGCAGTTGCTCCTTATAAAATACTGGTAATCACTATTCAGCAGCATCCGGGAGTGGATCCTAACAGTTGGGAAAAGTCTAGGCACTCGGTTGCACCGGAGCACTCTAAGGTTTTAAAAGAAGATTGGTATTAATATTGAAACTGCCTTACATTAATTCAGAGCGAAAACTAGATCATTACAATCGCGTAGTATTAATATAAAATCACACCTTTTACAACCTTCCCAAAAATTTCGCCTGCCAGCGAAAAACTCATAATACACCTCATACAAGGTCGACCCGGAATCATTTACTTAAGCCCAGATAATCCTTATTACAAGGGAATAAGGTCTATAATTGGCATTGATGGTGCTTGCCGTGTTAGAAGCCGGAAGTCCGCCGTGTCACGCCGGACCGGACCTGTTCACTCGAAAATGAAACCAATTAAGACTGTGGTCCAAGTTTGGCGTGTCAGCGGATATTACAAACACCAAGATTTGGGCAAACTTTGGTCTGTATAAGATGTCTTCCACTGGACATAATATGGACCCTCTAGATTTGTCTTAATAATGTTGTAAGATAGTTTTCAAGTAGTCTTAGCTACGTATTGGCAAATATTCTTAAGCTTGTCTGTCTCTATTTTGAACTGCCAAAAAGGTATGTTTTTTAAATATCTTGCAAGCAGTTTTATCTGCAAGCGCTTCATTAAAATACGAAGTCAAAGTATTTATTAGTGCGATTTTTGGTGATACAACAGGTCTTCCAGACATTTTATAGGTACTCAAAAATCTACCCTAAAATCTATAGGCATACACTATTAATTTAACAATATTAGAAATTAATTAATTAAAACATTATATAAGTATGATACAATTCTAATAAAATTAAAAGTCTGATAGGAATATTAGGTACATCATAAATCATAAATACAGGATCAGTCACAAGAAATTTTGTCAGCAAGAAATTCGTCAATGGTATAGGTAGTAGTAGCATTTGGCTATTAAAAATTTATTTAGGCGTCGCTGCGTTTAAATTGAGCATGTGTAATGTAACCAATAAAATTGCTTGGCAAGACAAATGTAAATATTTCATCTAAAAATTTCAGTTAAATAATAAAGGTGCTTGCTTCATTTACTAATTTCACGTAGTGTGTGTAAATTTTCAACTTTTTTGAAGTGAAAACTTCTTTAGGCGCGTCGGGCATTTTTTGAGATGGGAAAAAACCATTGAATTCGCGCCACTCTGTTACCGTAAGCGACACCAAGCGTGTTTTGTTTATAAGACGATTAAAAAAATATTCGGATGTGTTCGGCTGTCCTCGGGATGTGCTTGGTTTTAATGTATACCCGATATGTCAGTGAGTGATGGCAAAGTATTCTGTTTGTGTTTTGTTTTCACTTCTGTTGGTACTCCCGGAGTGCCCTACTGGTGGCAAAAGGCCTCTCCCAAATCCTTCCCGGAGCTCTTTTCCCGCGCAACCTCAAACCAGCCCCTGCGGTTTGTGTGGATTTAGAACGTAAGTCGTTTTAAAAAACGCCGTACGATTGTATCTTAGAGAACACTCTTTACCACTTACTTAAACTCGTCGACGTCTGCTGTCGATTTCAGTATTGACCTCTTAGAAATTACACTCTGGGAATTGGAAACATTTTAGGCAATAACAAAAATTAAATCGTTACACGAACTGTTTATATGTCGTAGTTTCAATGTTAGAAAGTTTTGTGATTCGATGCATTTGATTCAAACCTTGCTAAAGAAATAACTTTGCCAATCTGATTGTAGATGTAAGTATACGTTAAGTTATTATAAAGATGACCTAATAATAAGAATCAAAATGACACGTAGACTTTTAGTTCCTATTTCACGTAGTACCGGAAAAATTTGCTGTGATAAGTCAGTCGTGATTTCCTTGAAGTAAGATTAGGTATAAATAAGCCATTATAACTTATATGCAACTTAACATGGAAATAACGTCATCTACACTTATACCTTGTATATAACATACGAGAACCTCTTTGGGTAACTCAAAAAGTAAGACCAACCTTAAGTTGAATCAAACATTTAAGAGACAAGCCTCTGAACAATCATTCTTTTCTTACATTCAAAGCTAAGAAATTCAGCAAGAATGAATAGTAATTCATTTGTTTTAATCAAGTCCCCTCCAAAGAGTCCACGTAAAGTTTTCTTTATTGTCAGTTAGAGGCACCATAAAACTTGAATTCAATTAACCTTTCTTCTAAAACACAGGACAAGCAGAATGCCTATAAAATGGCAAGATACGAGCCATTCGTTTAGACTCAGTGTCCGAGAAAGGACGATAGTGTCTTGGTAATAAAGTCCATTGTTATTATGTGAATTTCGGAGATTTTTTCGAGGTTTATGCTTGGCTTCAGGATGTATGGAACTATAAAAGGATTATTGCCGGGATGAACAATACGCCATACGTCTAAATAATGTAGGTACGGAATAAGAGCCAGTTTATTTTTGCTTGGATTTTTTTTTGTATTCTCCAAATACTTGCGTTTTGGTACCGTTTATTTTTGTAGTCGGATTGCCAGAGACCACACGTAATCCGCTCAGTACAGCCAACTAAAAACAAATAAAAACGCTTCAGTTCTCCGCAATCATTAGTACCACAACACATTACCGACATCCTCTTTAAATAAAGAAACAAAGAAGGTAAAAAGAGATCTGCTCACAAAAGCCGAAACTCCGTGTGGACGGTCCACAACAAAGTTTATGAAAAAATATTCTCTATTCTCTTTTTATGTCTACGGTACAGTTTTTTAAAACATAACGTATGAGAATAGGATTTTTCTCTTCTAAGAGACTTAGCAAGAGAATTAATGCAGAATGTTTTATGATTTATTTGGTTAGAGATGTATGGGGAAGGCGCAGGTTCCCGGTACTTAGTTGCCCGGTGAAAGGGTTTATTCTTTTTTAATCTATTAAAGTCAGTTTTGTTTTGCAGCATGATCTCTCAAGCTCTGCTAATGAGACTCAATTGATTTTCTATTGTATCGTAGTACATAGGTTACGTGCGGAGCTTGACCGGTTAATACATATAATTTCCACCATAATCATATTATTATAATGAAATATTTGCCTCGAAGAAATTGTTCAATATCTTCGAGCACACCACGAATGAATTGCTGATATGTGGCGGCCCAGTGGTACCGGCCGCGACATACGAGTTGTAGCTCGTGGGTTCGAGTCAACGCATTACTGCATACTACATTACTGCTTCACTTTGTGTAAATAAATTAATCACCACTGGTCTGAAAACGGTGAAGGAAAACATCGTGAGGAAACCGGCATGTCCTAGAACCAACAATTGGAAAACATGTGACATCTACCAACCCGCTCTGGGCTCGCGTGGTGGATTACGACCCACTCCTTCTATCATAGAGGAGGCCTGTGTTCCAGCTGTAACTCTATTACTAGCGGGGATATGATAGGCTGATTATAATGAATTGTTTAATCGTTCTTTATGAAAACATAAGCACGGTATCCAGAATCCACACCACAACACATTGCATATTCGAAAAACCGATGACACGTGGAACTATGAATTCGTAGAACGTTCTAGTATACACTGAAATATTCGGCAGTATTGGTGCATTCGCTCGCCATTCGAATAGGGGTTTTCATTTACATCTGAAAACATAGAGTCATCGTTGTAAAAACGAATACCAATAAACCGTAGCATGCGGTGTTGCCAAAGTTATTTCAGTTATTTTTACTGTTTGTATTATTTTGTAAATCAATACTGGGCGTTGGCATTTTTTCTTTGGCTTTATTTTCTGATGTTCGATCTGAATTTCTGTTTGTATTTGATTGTAAACGTTGACTGACGATTATTACAAGTGATAGTCCTCCAGAACGAATTGCCGCCATAGCAACCAATCTTAGTGGAGACCAGCCTTCGGCGCGGGAGATGTTATAGTGCACAAGTGAGTGCGCAGACACAGGTGCAGAAGTACTTACAAGCTAATAAGCTCCACTATTAAAAAATATTTGACAGATTGTAGTAGCTTGATGTGCTGGCGGCGTCTGTACAGTCACGAGCAAAAGTATGTGTAGGTACACTTGGCTTTACTCAAAGGCGATTTTCTCCTTTATTTTTGAATGAAATTTAATATTAGTAGGAACATAGTATTTTCGAACCCATAGGTATATGTAAAGTGTCGTATTTCAACGTTGCATTCGTTATTTCGTGAAAAAATCGCAATTTAATGTTGCCAAGTGATGACATATTGGTGCTCGTGACTGAACATGGTTTTAAATAACCACGCTTACTCTGAACCATCTTTTTGTCCCAATGATTTTGTTACAAAATAAAACACCCATTTTCAAATTTCGCTTTTGAATTTAAAATTTACCAAAACATTTCTGATTCTAATATCAGTGTAGAACAAAACTGGCCAAGTGCGAGTCGGACTCGCACACGAAGGGTTCCGTACCACAAGGCAAAAACGCCGAAAAAAACACGTTTGTTGTATGGGAGCCCCCCTTAAATATTTATTTTATTTTGTTATAGCGGCAACCGAAATACATCATCTGTGAAAATTTCAACTGTCTAGCTATCACGGTTCATGAGATACAGCCTGGTGACAGACAGACGGACGGTCGGACGGACAGCGAAGTCTTAGTAATAGGGTTCCGTTTTTACCCTTTGGGTACGGAACCCTAAAAAATATAGCTGGCAACTGTAAATACGGGGCTTGCTGACTGACATGCGAAATATTGGCTCTCTGTCGCTTTTCAAATATCAACAGACTTGCTATTTATTTATGAGTTTCGGCTCATGTTAAATATTACTTTTTCATTTGACAAACGCTGAGCTGCGCTGTGTTTGAAACTTTCTGTTTTACAGCGGATTTTAATTTTGATTTGTAAAAGTAAATATTAATTATTATTTTTATGTTAGGTTATTTTATATTTGTTTTTGAATTGATTTTGCTTTATAGGTAACTAGCTGCGCCCCGCGGTTTCACCCGCGAAAATGTCGATCCTGTGAGAATATCGGGATAAAAAGTAGCCTATAATTATGTTAATCCAGGGTGTCAGCTACCTCCATACAAAATTTTATCAAAATTGGTCCAGTCGTTTGAGCGTGAAGAAGTAACAAACATATAAACACACCCCCACACACACTCACAAACTTTCGCCTTTATAATATTAGTATGATAAACTGAAATAATTTTAATCGTCAATCTGCATCGCTGATCAAACATGGTTTTACCAATGCATACTTCAAATAGACAATCTTGTAAAACTTTTAACTTTTGTATTTCTCGTTTTAATTGTTCGGATACTAGGCTTTTAGTTGCTTTAAATTAAATTAAATAACTTTATTTCAGACCTTGATCCATATGGTGTTAGTAATACACACTACTTATAAGCCATGTTAGTAACAAACGAAAAAAAAGATTAATTCATATATCTGCTGCACTCACCAGACGCACCGGGTATATGTACATGTACACCATGTTACCAGTTATTAACAATATGATGTATTATAAAAGTACATATGTTACTGCAATTCGTGTGTACAATCAGTTACCGCCGGCAATTAAAGAATTAAATGGAAATATGTTTAAAAATAAATTGAAGAAAATGTTAATTGATAATGTATTTTATAATCTGCATGAGTTTTTTGATAAAAAATATTAATTTGTAAGTACCCAATTTCTTGTAACTATTGCATATCCGACTCGGGTAGACTGTTGAAACAAAAAATGTTATGTATGTATAAGAACTTTATGTACACAGTTATGCAATAAATATATCTTTATCTTTATCTTTACACGTACCCAATGCGCCATAATGGTGCAGCACGGCTTATCACCTTCAGAATGTCATTGCCAGTCCCACGCACTCTGCACATCATAGAAGCAGTACGTGCTTCCGCAAACACTCCTGACGCGCTACATTAACGTGGAAGCCCCAACAACATCCTGAAAGTATTATTATACTGAACTCTGAGGGCGTTGTATGCTTTGTATTAATATGTTTATTAACCGACTTCAAAAAGGAGGAGGTTCTCAATTCGTCGGAACCTTTTTTTTTTTTTTTTTTTTTTATGTATGTTCCCCGATTACTCGAAGATGGCTGGATGGATTTCAAAAACTATTTTTTTGTTTGAAAGGGTATACTTTCCAGGTGGTCCCATTGTCATCAGGTCAGGGTCTGATGATGGGATCCTGGAGAAATCGAAAGAACTCTTCAAATATTATAGGCACACCTATAGCGATTTGGGTATTTATTATAGTAACTCGTGCATTTGCTCTCGAAAAGAACTATTTGGTGAAGTGGAACTGATGATGAAGACCACAGATGGCCACCGGAAATACTCAATAAAAAAAAAGTATTTCACGGGTTGCGATTCGATTACTTTATTAACCAAGTTAAGCTCGTCACAATGCGAATGGTGAAATGGAGCTGATGGTGAAATACCAGGAGAACTCTCAACAATGAATTTCCCTGCATCGGGAAAAGCAATATTTTGGTAAAGGCGATGAGCAAGTTGACCTTAGGCTATTGTAACTTGGATAAATTATAAACAGACCCACTAAAAAGCGGGAAATAAAAACTTTTTAACAAAAAAAAACCCGACTAAGTAGATACATTGGCACCGATTCCTTTGTTCACAAACTAAACTAAATTTAAGTTCAGTGCATCTCTTTCTTTCTATTTCATTAGGAAAGGACAGAAGATAAATATTAGTTTAGTCCTGTCAAATTAGTCAGCGCCTAACGTAAATTGACGTATTTTTAGTAGGCAATTTTTTAATCTTGTCTGAACTTGTCTATGGAGTATCTTAATTTGACAGGACTAAACTAATATGTATCTTCTGTCCTTTTCATAATGAAATAGAAAGAAAAAGATGCACTGAACTTAAATTTAGTTTAGTTTGTGAACAAGGGAATCGGCGCCATTACAACGGGTATTTTTTAAAGTAGTTTTCAGTCTATTTTTTATTTTACTTAAAGTAATCTACTTCAATTATAATTATCTTTTTTTTAGGGAAATAAAGGCTATATTATATTAATAAATGTTATGTTACATTAACCAAACTCAATTGAATCGAACTTAAATTAAATAATCAAGTAAACATCACTATTCAAGCTGCCACTATCAATTAGTGAATTATGCAAATTATAGTCCAGCGGTATATAATCTGATTCACTTAGGTCTCCTCGTGGTACGTAACACATGTTGAATGGTAAACCTGGTGACGTACATACTATTTGGGGGATCTGAAATATGGCCTTAGAGGCCATCAACAATATTTTGTAAAAGAGGGGTTCTGCTGGCATTGGTTGCATATATGTAGCATTTTAATTCGATTTTGTTGTGATACAAACTTGAGTGTAATATATGAGCTATGACCAGGGAGCCTTAAAAGGCCACTTTGGCAGAATCATAAAAGGATAACATAATATGGCGAAGACAGTCCGTGTTTTTCTTTTTTCCGCTGCGCTACGTAGGTATAATCAAAGAGATTGGGATTGGATTAATTAGTATTTAAGCACAGACCAAAAAAAAAAACTGAGATTAGGCTGTGAACGTTCTTAAAATCACGAGAATTGCCCCTCTGATGTCTCATAGTTTATTAGCAGTTTCATTCTTGTAATTATCATCAAGTTATCCCACTTTGTTTGGAGAAAACTCAAATCGGATTTTCTGAAAATAGTACCTACTATGTTGGACACACTACGCCATATTTATAGTTTTAAGCAGTTTGAGACCATTCTCAGGTACGCAAAAAAAATGTCTCCAAATTAAATTTGAAAGACTCCAGTCTAGAGTGAATAATATGACACTGAAAACAATAATTTCTAGTAGTATTTATCAGATCAAGGATACCATTACTAATTAGCCAATTGTGCAAATGCCATGGTTGACTTGCATATAATTTGGTTTGCCGGCCGGGCCCATTCACGCCACGCACCCAACGCGTTCGGATCATGAGCGTACCATCAGCCTGCGGTCTGTGTGGCCTTAGGGATAGCGAGTGGACTGACGAAATTTTCTAATTTTTATATTTTGGCTTAGGTTAGGCCTGAAGCATGTCCTTGTTAACTGTCAGTTATAAAATAGCTTGCAAATGGACTGCGGTGATATATTTGACAAATTTCACTTTTGATTACATGACAGCCTATTATGATTGTATTGATTGATTCAAACTACGAATCACAATCAATGGTAATTTGGAATGATTATGATTGTAGTTTGATTAAATATTCATTTGCAATTTGGTATTTAAGTTATTATATGCCAAACTGTGGATGTTGATGCTGCTGAATGCTGCGTTAAAATTAACCATTTAACAACTCAAATGTATCGTACCGGGTTAGTACTTGATAATTTTCAATTTCCATCACTCTTCCTATTTATCTATCCAGATAAAATCTAGCAACTACACAATTAAATGCAATTATAAGCCAGTCACACTTTTAATTGTTTCCCCAACAACGCCAATACTTCCACTATCAGGCCAGTCCACATCGCATCGCCTATTCCGCGGCCTGAGCTTAAGACCGTGCAACATTGTTTCCACAACGTGACTGCAGGGAGCCGATGGGGATTAGGTTCTATACAGTTATTGTGCTTCAGTTTCAGTTTGCAGTGGGGGCGATGTTGCGTGAAATTCTTCTTAGTCCCTGTATTGGAGCAAAGTTATATGATTCATCATCATCCGATGATTGGTTATTAGAGAGACTTATTGAAGCGTTATTAGATTATGATCTATTTTAATAAGTTGTCTTGCTTTTTCTTCTTAATTTGACCTTTATTACCTTTATATTCGTATTTCGTAATTTCGCTTAATGCCAAACGATATCGCGGCAGGCCCAGAGAGAGATTCCCAACATAGTTGGGAAAAGGCTAGGATCTGCCTAACCTTTTCCCAACTATGTTGGGGTGGGGATGATAATGAGACTATTCATGTAACATCCCGCCCATGAGCGAAGCTTTGAATTTTCGGGGAAGCAATATACCAATGTTGCTTTCCAAGAATCAAATGAACTCTATGCTTATTTTCATCAAAATCTGATCAGAGTTTAAGAGCCTATACTACCTCAGCTAAAATTCACTCTTTATCTCGCTCGCACGATACTGCTCGCGGACTGACTGTGTGAAAGCGAGACAGAGTGCGGTGCTGGGCGGAAGGCAGCGCCAATACTTTAGGTATTTGCTTTTTACGGTGAAAATAAAGGTAATTCAAAAAAACTAACTAACATAAGACCTGCTTTATAGTTAGTTCAGTTAGTATGCAAAGTTTCATGATCTAATTTGAATGATTTTTTGAATACCAGCGGTTTATTGTTCGGTTTGAAGGTAACTTTGGAATTTTTTTCTATCGAGAAAATTTTATGGAATCATGTTTTCGTCTAACATAGTACTTAACATTAATCCTCAACTTTAGCATATATTATTTATTTCAAAATTAATGCTGCGGTATTTTCGACATAACGGAGGATCATGCTACGCCATTTGAGGTAGGCCCTTAAGTGAAAATTGTTGAAAATTGCAACCAAACGGAGGTTTTGTAGGATTCCACATGCACTATTAGCGCCCACACCAGGCAAGGGATTATAACCTTCTATATAAGTGATGGTTCAGAACTTTAATCTACGTTACTCTTGCTAATGGACCTGAGTGCTATCCTCCGATCTATAGACTCGGTAGTCAAATATAGACGCGAAAAATTACGCTTCATTGGTTCAACCTTAAGCCTTTGAAACCCTTGCATTCGCCTATGTTGTACCTACGGTAATAATTGGTAGATACACAGGCGGCTTTAATATTGCTGTAGAATTGATTCGTTCAATGGATGGTCCATTAGATAGTATGCTCCTTTTAGATGAAGCCACAAACTCAAAAGCACTTTCCAAGTATAGTGAATATAGCAAGGACACGACTCACATCATTTTGTTTGTCTAGCAGAACGTAAATCTTGTAAAAATCGTTACAGACCGATAGGTGACCTGAAATAATTCGTAAAAAAAATCATATTATTAATTTGAATGTCAATTGCTTCAAAAGTACAATAAACTAGCTGCGCCCCGCGGTTTCCCTCGCATAGGTAAGTCTCGATCCTGTGGAAATATCGGGATAAAAAGTATCTTAAGTGCTAATTCAGGTCATGGTCTTTTCCATATGCCAGCCGTTTTAGCGTGAAAGCGTAACAAAAAACATACAAAAGATTAAATCTTTTCTCCATAAAATTACTTATCTTAACTAATAGGATGTATTTTAGAAGGGTTTACAATACTTATTTATGATACTTTTGAAACAATTGACCTCCTTATCCTCCTCCTTAGGATAGGTAGGTATCTATCCTTAACGGACCCATTCCCCAAAACACAGGTACGTAATCAAACAACAAAAAAACAGTGGCACTCCGGGAGTGCCGACAGAACTGAAAACAAAACACTAACAGAATACTTTGCCATCATTCACTGACATATCGGAATTAAAACCGAGCACATCCCGAGGACAGCCGAACACATCCAAATGTAGCGGTGTCGGTAACAGTGTCGCGAGTTAAATGGATTTTTTCCCATCTGAAAAAATGCCCAAGAAGTTTTCACGTCAAAAATCCAGCAATTCCTCGAGACAATTTAGAAAAGCAATGAGTCTAAAGCGATGGTCGCACTGTAGGGCGGGCGCGGCAGGTAATCAATTAACGACCCGCCCTTGTAACACTATATGTTTACAGTGCTCCCTCATTACTTACTGGACGAAGCTGCTCCGTCCCTATTTATGCCAAGGTTTCCTATTGACACACCGGTAAAAATAGCTACGAAGTATGAGCGATTTTGAGGACAAGCTTCGGCTTAAATTGGTTACGTTACAAGTATGAAACTTGCGGCTTTTAGTCATGTATTCGATGGAACTGAATTTCTTTATTTCCTGTTTTGTGATCTTTACGACAAAATTCTTCCAATTTTGATGAAAGCAATTTTTACTGTTTCTTAACCTTTAAACCTAATTTATTTTTGATTTATTTATTAGAATCTCCCTTACAACTATAATTATAGGTGTATGTACCCAATGCGATAGTGTGGTGGTTTTACAAATCTATATTTACCTACTCATTTATTTACAACTAGCTGCACCCCGCGGTTTCACCCGCGTAAATGTCGATCCCGTGGGAATATCGGAATAAAAAGTAACTTATATGTTAATCCAGGGTATTAGCTATCTCCATACAAAATTTTATCGAAATTGGTTCAGCCGTTTGAGCGTGAAGAAGTAACAAACATATAAGCACACACACACACACCCTCACACACAAACTTTTGCCTTTATAATTAGTGTGATTTAAATAGAACACATGAAACCGAAACTACACGATACCGTTTTGTGTTCTTCTGATATAAATAGTTTTGTATTTTCCTTAATAACAGAGTATCCTCAGTAATAATTATGTAACCTAAGCAGGGCGAAGTGAATGAATTAGCAAAACATTTAAACGGAACTTACACCCCTTACAAGCTCACACTACAACTCACAAAAGTTAATATAAGCGCAACACATCTTAAAGCAAATTGCCTACAAGTAAAAAGCACATAGAGTAGTGCATTACACTGAGCAACGAGCAACGGGCAACGCGGCGGTTGCAATGAATAAATTTCAAAGATTAAGACATTAATTTCATTATTTCATACGCTCGCTTCCGACGCGGGTATGAATTTCTCTACCCCATCTATGGAAATTATCCTGCTGAAATAGGAAGTAGGGTTTGAAGTATTTACACTAATACTGGAAGTATATTTTCGGATTTACCTGCATAATAACTACTTGGGTAACGGATATTATGAGTTTTTCATACGTCAGCGAATTTGCGTAACATCAGGTATTTCCAGGTTCAAAATTAAATGCTACCTACTCTTACAAATGTTTATAAACTTTTTTTATAAGTTATTTTTAGACGCCATTGATTTAAGAAAGTAGAGAAGAAGAAACTTGGTTTCTCGGTTCCAAAGGACCCAAATATAAAACAAAAACTTTTCAAAAAGACAACATTAAGAAATTACTGGAAGTTATAATTCTTTTCACTAACCAATCTCGCCGCTGCTGTCAAGTTGATTCACCCACTTTTCAACCGCCCTTGGCACTAGTTCCCCTCTTTAATTACAAACCAGAATGCAAATAAGTTGCTTTATAATAAAAAAATTATTCCTCACAATTTTAAATACACAATTTCTTACTTTCATCAAAGCAACAAAAAAACTGTTTGGCTCTAAGTTGAAAGGTATTTGTTATCTAAGTTCCGTGATTAAGAGTTTTCTTGGGGCCGTTGGCAAATGAAGCTGAAAAAAAATGTTAACTTGCCCAACCTAACTTGCTAACGTAATTGTTTGAATAATTAGTACCTCATTATTAGAAAGTTTTTTTTTTCATCTCCTCCGGCACAACTTTTTAATGAATAAATTTTGTAAATCGGCCTCTTGTCATATCTTTTTAGTATGAAATTATTATTTAGGTATTTTATAAAACGGCTCCCTTTTCTAACGTTTTAGAAACACGTGGAGGAAATTAAGTTATAGAAGATACACGGTCAAATTAAATTAGTACCTAAGCGTAACTCTGCCGCCGGGATGATTATTCATATCTAAACACGATAAAATAAAAATGAAATGGATTTGATGTATTTTTTTTTGGTTCAACGACCACTGGTATGAGTTGAGAAATCGGTTTTCTTTTGTTTTATCGTTTTGAGATATTGATACCTACTCATCACGCCGGCGCGGCGGTGAGTGAAAATTAACAAAAACAAAACAGATTTTTTAAAGTGTAATTTCAAGTGACTAGAAATTTCAAAAGTCTGCGGTCGATGACTCATTTTATTATATAAAATTAATTTATTCCTTGTTTTGTCATGTATCCGTCGCAGCCAACTGGTTAAATTAGCCGTTTCGTTAACTGCCTGGCCTTTGGAAGTAGTGCTCGCCTCGCTTCTCTCTCTTTGCTCGTACGCGGTTGATCACAGTTCTAACCTAACCTAACCCATTTGGTCGGGGTGCCTTGGTTAGTTACTGCGACCAATTCAGCTCTCGTGTGGCTGGTTGCAGTTCCAACCTAAACTATATTGAATATAATTCAGGCCGTTAATTGAACGGCCACCGTTTAGGTAAAAGACTAGGCGGTTAACTAAACGGCTTGACTGCGATATATCCATACCCATCACGTCTGCGGAGTTTTGTTTTCAAATTTAATTTGACCCAATATTTACCGTTAATAAATTCGAATCCTAGAATACGATTTTCCTTAAAACTCTAAACTTAAGTGTTATAATTTAAAAAGTCATGAGTATAAATAAGGATGCACATCATAATCTTTCTTTCTTTAAAAAAAAACAACGATGCCCCACACTAGGAATTTCTCCTGTATTGTGGGTGCGTTTACAAACATTTAAACTCACATACAAACAGCCAGACCCGGAACAACTACTTGTAGTTCATACAAATACTTGTTCCGTGCGGGAATCGAACCCGCGACACGCAGCGTAGCAGTCAATCCATTAACAATACAACACAATACATAACACATTAGCCTGGTCCACAAGACACGGTTATCTCAAAATATTTCACCATTTGCATCTGCACAATTGAATGGAATATCAAAATGGCCGGCGGAGGGTATTGCGCATAATGGCCGGTTATACCGGAGCTTAGGCAGGAAATAAAAACTTGCAGAAGTTCTGGTTGTACGAAGTAAGTATAGAGGGTAAAGATCCCTAGAGGTCACAGGCCAAAACGGTGGTCGGACCAGGGTATCGGCTACAGTCCTTAAAGTTCAAGTCGCACATTGATATCATAAGTTTATTAACACAAACAGAACCCTTATCTACAAGTAACGATGCAAGTGCTGTAACGATCTTCAGCAAAGAATCACTGAGTAAAATCTAGAGTAAACAAACTGTTATTAGCTTATTTATATTTTTCTCCTCCTTTAGAACCGACTAACTTAATCAGTTAGGTGGGAATGAGTCGAGCTACCTAAGCAAGGTCTGCTTCCATTTAAGATCAATATAGATATTACTTTAGTCCGGCCACATATGTCTGGCTTCAGAATTTTGATCGAAAACTCGTGGGTTTTAAACCTGTGCGATTGGCTTGAAATCTATAATAAAGGTCATCATCATAATCATCCTATAACGTTCCCACTGCTGGGACACAGGGAGTGAGAGGGAGTGGGCCACGCGGGCAACGTGCGGGTTGGTAGATGTCACATGTTCACGGATTTGGTTGGTTCTAGGACATGCCGGTTTCATCACGATGTTTTCCTTCACCGTTTTGACAGCAGTGGTGATGAAATAATTTACACAAAGTAAAGCGCCTGTCAAGGTTCGAACCTACGACCTATAACTCGTAAGTCGCGGCCGATACCACTGGGCCACCACTGCTCTTAATAATAAAGGTTAGTTAGAGAGTATATCCTGTTTCTCTAAACATTCTGTATTCATCTGTTCAGTGGTGTAGATCTACGAGCAGGGATCTGTTAGAGGCGCACTCGAACGATCCGAGCGTCATGCAAATCTTCTTTGAACTTAGTGTTCTGCAAGTTTCTGAGCTGTGGTGCATGTGTGCTTAATATTTAGTAAACGTCAGTATTAAGTAGTGTTTAGTTTGGGTTGTATTTAGTGGGTCTTGAAGGCGTGTTGCTATTACGTTGTGGGGGCAAATTCGGGTTGGCATAGTGTGTTCGGACTGCAATGGCTTTAGATAGTCTAGAAGTAGAGAGAATACAATCTTACTCGTGTCAGAGTTCGACGGTATTATAAATTAAGTCACTGCATTAAAGCAACAAATACTTTAACCATCTCCAAGTAAATTTTAACTCATTAACAACACCCGAAAATACCAAATTAAAACAACAAAACAGAATTTAATTAAAATTCCGAACCAACTCGCAGAATCAACAGAACTGAAAAACACGAAAAACTTATGTATACACACAGACATCAGAATTCTTGGGCACTTTCGGCCGTGTCTAAGTCAATAAATTCATCTTATTTAATCAGGCGAAAGCACTTCCAATAAAATAGGCGGAAATTTTACAAGTATCCTAATAAAACTTGGTACGGAGTTAGGAGCCAGCGAAGTTGGTCGGAACGAGCCGAAATATTCAACAAATTCAATACCTAAGCACACAATAGACACGGCTGTTACATCGCAATTTCGGTTTTAGTCAGTTTAGAAAAAATAAAGTGGTTTTAGTTTTGTTTGAAGTGAGAGTTAGTTGGACAAGTCTATCGCTACTGACAATATGCCAGTTATCATCTGTCTAATCTTTTCTACAACTATGTACAGAGAGAAAACTAGGCTTCCAAGGTATCAAAATTCGGCTGAAAATAAATTTTACTGACCGTCGTCTGACTTTCAAACCCCAATTACTGGAAAGATCCCAAGATTAGAATTGCGGTTGTCAGATTTTCAAGTTTCTAAATCGCCACAATTAATTATAAGGGAATAGACTGAGAGACAAAAGCACGATGATGCCCTAAAGGTCAATGAATGAAGCTGTTCACCCGTCACAGGTCTTCTTTTTTTGGGTGGGAAATTATCAAATAACTTCTCCCGCTCTGGGCGGAGCGGGAGGGCGTGTCAGACTTTTACTGACTAAAACCTTCCCATGTTCCTTCATTTGCCTGTGCCACCCCGACCACGTGTTTCTCTTTCGAACAGCCCGCGACCCTGGCAGGCATTGGCCCTAGCGGACCCCGGCAGTTAGTGCGGAACACAACGCGCCGTCGACCCGGGCCTGGTGACCATTAGCGTCACATGACCTGCCAGATTACTTGACTTTTTATGACGCTTCGAAATAAAGAATGATCCAATTCGAGGTTCCTATATTGGCAACACTGTAATTTTGACAGCTGTTAGTAATGGCACGTGTTTCAGTCGTCAAATGTTAGTTTGTAACAATATATTTACAAAATTGTTGCTCAACGCGACAGGGTCAGACAGTAACAGAAAACAGTCACAACCGATTTTTTTTTTAACAAAATTGAGGGTATTTATGTGCTTCACTGTGACTTCTGGATTCAGCAAGACGGCGCAACTTGCCACATAGCGCGTGAAACGTTATATGTTTTACGTGAAATGTTCAGAAGTCGTATTATTTCAAGTAACGGTGACATCAACTGGTCGCCAAGATCGTGCGACGCCGTTGGATTTTTTCTGGGGTTTTCTTATGATTCGCGTCTATACCAACACACCTGCATGAAATACATCATCTGTGAAAATTTCAACTGTCTAGCTATCACGGTTCATGAGATACCTACAGCTTGGTGACAGACAGACAGGCAGACGGACAGTGGAGCCTTAGTAATAGGGTCCCGTTTTTACCATTTGGGTACGGAAACCTAAAAAACTACATCGCCTGAAGTCAAAAATATTCAAATACAAAGAGTGTTTTTTCAATGCATGACCACTGTCGCAATTATTTTAAAAGCTTTCGTTAGCCCTTGGCATATGGCAGACAGGGGGCTTAACAATCCATTTCATCGGATCGCTGTCAGATGACCATCGGATGCTTTTAATACATTACCATTGGATAATTCGCGAAGTACAAATGCTATATGCCACTGTACTGATCAATTAATATCAAGCCTGTGCAAACTGACCGGTAGCACAAGCCAATTTAGACAGCAGGACGTTGCAAAGGGGCGGTTTACAACCCGGGGCCATAATAATGTGACAAATCAGCTCTCAACCCCCTTGAATCCACTTTGATGTGCGCTGAATACAGCGAATACCTCTTTAGACAAACAGACCCGCGTATACGGTATTTGCAATAATGCGCCTGTGATCCTTTATGAGTTAACGGATTTACAGTCAATACGGAGCTTGAAATCACATTTAGCATAGAGGTGGAGGGTCAAAAGCTGATTAAACGGTGCTGTGTGATGACTGGGATGCTGGCTAGGTTTATATAGGTTGAATATTGCTGTTAGTTAGCCCGCTAAATAATAACAGCCGCACAGGTCGATCGATCAGGTTAAGCTACGCTTGCCGCTGTTTGTCTGTGGTTGAGTGACCATCTTTATATAGCGAGACCCCTCCGTGCCTCGGAAAGCACGTTAAGCCGTTGGTACAGGGCTGTAACTCGTGCATCTTTGGCAGTCGTGACGGGTCGTCAGAAGCCCGGAAGTCTGACAACCAGTGTTACCAAGGGGTATCGTATTACCCAGTAATTGGATTGTGGAGGTTAGATAGCAGTCGCTCCATATAAAATACTGGTATTCAGCTGCATCCGGTTAAACAGGAAGCCGACCCCAACATAGTTGGGACGCAGACACTTCGTGTGCTTTAGTTTCTTAGTTTTTTAGTGTAATTATAATGTTGTATGTTGTATGTATTTATAGTATTTTTAAGTTATATTCATATTGTATTGTATGTGTTTTATATGGGCCTTGATGCCTGAAATAAATGGATAATAATAATAATAATCCTAAAAGGCTAGGCAGATGATGATAGCCCGCTTATGTATACGGTTAATTATTTTATTTAGTAAGTAACAATTTATTACAATAAGGAGATAAAAACGGCTAACAATGCATTACTTAAATAACTTATCCATACTAATATTATAAATTCGAAAGTAACTCTGTCTGTCTGTATGTTACCTTTTCACACATAAAGCACTGAACGGATTTCGATAAAATTTGGCGGACAGATGTATTGCATCCCAGGAAAGGACATAGAATAGTTTTTATTCCGATATTCCCACGGGATCGATACTTACGCGGGTGAAACTGCGCGGCGCTGCTAGTACACGTTGCGTGAAACTCCTGACACCCAAACTAGGACATGTCTTGAGGTGTCAGCGTTCCTCCCGCCTGTATCTGAGGTGTCAGCGTTCCTCTCGCCTGTATCTGAGGTGTCAGCGCTCCTCCCTGCCCATCACATTTGTGATGTAGAACTTGTTAGGAAGCTTACCAGATTTACTTATCAATTTTTTTTAGGACTCTGAACAGCGTGAAAGCTACGGCAGAAGTATTATAATATCAGCTGCTTTTTATTAGCAGGTTGTAAAACCGAATGGATTGTTAAAGAAAATGGGTTATTATGGTCATACGTGAGTGTTACTCGACGTCGGCAGTTATCATGCAAATTCACATCTTTTAATCTAACACCTACATATGTTGCTATTACATTTGAAGCGGTGAGAGCAGTCTTCTTGGTATATTCAGAATACTTCCTAGCCGTACCTATACTTTGAGAATACCGAAAATAAACCATCTCTCTTCAGCTATCAAATTCGGTGTTTGCCTGTCATGTATTAGGGTAGGTGCACACGTATCGAGAAACACTCGATGCTGTATCGCGCGGCGACGTGTTTGCTAAGCCCTCGTGCACACTCGCGCGAGGCGTGCGCGCGACACGTCTCTCCGTGCCGTGAAATATCGCACAATACACGCTCACGATGCGACATTTTCACACTTTTATGTATTCCGATTTGATTCATGTATAATTTAATGTCGTCTGAATATAAATAAGTTGATTACAGGATGAAATTATTTTGACGTTGTTTGAGTATTCGGTTTCGGGGATTATTGATGGAATTTTAGATTTCTAGGTATCTAACGGTGACGTTCTGAAGTATTTGATCAAAATTCATACACACCTACACTAACACATGGATTCATGATTTTTATTTATCTGCGCTGCTTTTTTCATACGAAATATAAAGTGAGAACACCAAACAGTAAATAAAATATTTAAAAACCAAGAAACAGCGGTAATAAAACAGCAAAGAATTAATAACTCACTTCTATAATCCGCCGTTTACTGTTGATATTTTCCACTCAGTTTTCAAACATTAATCATCGCTTGTGTCACAAAGCCCTTAAAAAAGGGATGACATAGACCTATCTGACGGGGGCCTATTGTAACCATTGTCACGCTGTCACCTCGAAGGTGCGGAGACATAATTTATTTTACGGTAAATAAATTATCATAATCTATTGTTGATATTAGGTAAACTGGTGTAAAGGCTTGAGCCAGTATGATGATTATGAGAAATGTATTGTTACTTGAATTTTATTATTATTTCAGCGTGACAATTGCTAACTTCATTAAAACATGGCTGTTTAAATGTTTGAAAAGAGAGACACAACGAGAAGAAAAATGTTACAAATGATATCAAAAAAGATTCTACATTTTTTATAAAATGCTAAAGGCGCCTAAGCCAATATTGTAATTTAAAATCCAATACACAACCAAAAGAAAATGTTTTAACTTAACAGCAACGAGATTAAAACAACTTTCAAAGTCAACAAATTGGAAATTATCAAATGCAAGATAAAAAATATATTTGGTTTAAATACTTTTTTTATTACCCGACTGCGCCAGAAGGAGGGTTATGTTTTTCGAGTGTATGTATGTAGGTATGTATGTTTGTATGCATATTTCTTTGGCACGCTCTGTAGCCTAAACGGCTTGATCGATTTCAGCTTGAGAGGTGCGGTTAGATTCGTCTTAATTGTGAGAGTGACACAGGGTATAAAAAAAATGAAAAAAAAAAAAAAAATGGCCGGTTTTTGGCGCCATATTAAGTCTTCAAAGAATTTTTTTTTTCTCTTAACCTATCGAGTGGGTTAACAAAATAAAGGGTTTTAAAAGGTGATTACAAAAATATATACAACTTATTTGGTTAAAAGTAATTCTAAGTGACAAATCGTAAAAAAAACTCGTACCAAGAACTAATTCGTCTGCGAAATCTTTCACATTATTTTGTAAACTAAAAAGCTGGAAATAAAAAAAGTAATTTAAAAAAAAACAAAAAACTCGACTGCTGTAAAAAACTTAAGTTTTTTTACAGCAGTCGGTTTTTTTTGTTTTGTTTAAATTACTTTTTTTATTTTCATAATCTCTTAACTGTTTACCCTAGGTACTAAATTAAAAGACTAACTATCTAAATAAATACAAAAACAAAAGGATATTTAGGCGTTGAAGTACTCGCCCGCATCGCTTTCATCCGGAAACGTGCCCAGAAGACTGGCAGCATTGCCACGTTGAATAGCAATTGCTAATTCTTTGGCCAAAGAACGACCCAGCAGTTTGGTGTAATATTCTCATGACTTGTAAGCAGGTTTGTGGCGCAGTCGGCCGAAAATAATCCAGTCTAATTACGAAAGACTGTACTCCTAGCCAAGTTTGCTAATAAAGTGGATGGTTAAGTTCCGTACAGCCTCAACGTTTGAGTATAAAGCTGGGGCTACACTGTAATGTAGCACGTCGAACTTCGTTCAAAGACAGCGTGACAAGATTGGTTATCAAGTTTAGTTTTAATGTCAATGTTTAGAAAATATTTTAATTATAATAAAGGTGAAAATTTTTGTAAATTCAAATTCTATTTATATTTTGTAGACATTTAAAAATGTTTAAAAAATCTTTTTTCAACGTATAAAAAAAAATATTAATGACACTAGACAGATTTCTAACTCAAATTTTATTCATCTAAATAATGTATGCAAATGAAATAGAAAACAATTTATTACAAGAATGATTTTCCATTATAAGTTCACTGAAACTTGTTCAATTGAATTTATTTCGTCAAGTTTATTTGAATAAGATCTGTTAGCCATTTCAGTAATTAAATAAATTAGGTCTGTATTCGTTTGGAAATTACGTCTTTTAGGCAGACTGGAATTTTGTCTAGACGTCCCGCTGAAATAGCAGGTTAAGTGTATTGTCACGTTTGCCCTGAATTGAATATCTCAGAATGAGTCAGTACTAGTCGGTGTATGCCTCATCATCATCTGTCTAGCCTTACCCCAACTATGTTGGGTTCGGCTTCCAATCTAACCGGATGCAGCTGAATACCAGTATTTTACATGGAGCGACTGCCTATCTGACCTCCGCAACCCAGTTACTGGGTAATACGATACCCCTTGGTAAGACTGGTTGTCAGAATTTCGGGCTTTTCTTTGACAGTCGTTACGGGTAGTCACCCGTAACGACTGTCAAAGATCCACGAATGACAGCCGGGACCCACGGCTTAACGTCCTTTCCGAGGCACGGAGGGGTTTCGGTATGTAAAGATGGTCACCCATCCACAGATCAACCACTGCAAGCGTAGCTTAACCTGATCGATTGACCTGTGTGGCTGTTATTACTTTGCCACGGGCCCCACGGGCCCCTCAGTAGGTGCATGCCTAATGTCTTAATTGGTTAGTTGATTCAGGAATATTTACATTGTATTTGTAGTGTTCAATTATGGTCAGTAAACGTTTTATGTGAACCCTTATGTATGTTTCACTTAACATATTTTAGTATGATATTGTTTGATTGCTGAGGAGCTCGCGGCAAAGTAATAACAGCCGCACAGGTCGATCGATCAGGTTAAGCTACGTTGGTCCGTGGATGCGTGTCCATCTTTATATACCAAGACCCCTCCGTGCCTCGGAAAGCACGTTAAGCCGTTGGTCTCGGCTGTCATTCATGGATCTTTGACAGTCGTTACAGGTCTTCAGAAACCCGGAAGCCTGACAACCATTCTCACCAAGGGGTATTACCCAGTAACTGGTGCGTGGAGGTAAGATAGGCAGTCGTTGGGAAAAGGCAGCAGAAAAACACATCTACCCCAAATTAAATCACAAACATCATCATCATTTCAGCCGAAAGACGTCCACTGCTGGACATAGGCCTCCCCCAAGCATCTCCACTTCGACCGGTTCTGGTTCTGAATCACAATCATAATAATATTATAAAATTCCAAAATCAATAAGTATAAACATTTAACAACGTTATATCACGGTTCAATTCTCTGCTTCTATAATTGGGAACAATTTCCCTTCAGTGTATACAAGCCCCACGAAAGTAAAGATCGAAGTAAAACTTTGGGAATTGATCCAAAGTGTACCGAGAGTTCGGTTCGTCTCTACCGGGTACATATCAACCTACTTATAATAATATCGTATAGAACTGTATGGAGCCTTGAATGCTGACAGGAGGTGGGGAGTTGTGGATAATGTTAGATGACAGCGATACGCATAACTTTACTTTGTTGGTATATTTTTATAGGAAGAAAATAATCCTTTTTTATAGCGTGACACGGTGACACTAATATTATATATGCGAAAGTGGGTCTGTCTGTTACCTCTTCACGCTTAAACCGCCGATTTAGATGAAATTTGGTATATAGTTTGAGACCCGGGAAAGGACACAGTCGTCGAAGTTAGAAGGTACCGGTTTCAGATTATGTTGGTCTCATGTTAGTTCTCGTATAACGTGATAGGTCAGCAAACACTGACATGAGCGTGGGTTTCACCTTTAAAATCTTATTAAAAATTGATTTTAAAATCTCCAATACCATTTTCAATATTGTTTCTTCATTTTGAATTGAACTCACACAATAACTAACTACATACCTAATAATATGTCAGTTCGAAACATGTTCAGTTCCACGATTTGTTCCTTTTTGTCGACAAATTGGAAACAGAACTACACACGACCGACAAAAGTACAGAAAAAACATAAAAAATTGCACAGACTCTTTCGTGGAACAAAATTAATTCGCGAACATTCGGAATAATTCGTGAAAATTCGAATTTCGTTGGAACAGTACAGAAGACCAATTCTCGTAATTTAAAACGTTCTAGTCGCAATCTCATCTTAGCAACAATCAATTCTATTGATTGTCGCTGAGATAGAATAGAATAGAATACTCTTTATTATGTACAGTCACGAGCACTAATATGTCAACACTTGGCAACTTACAATTGCGATTTTTTCGTGAAATAAGGAATGCAACGTTGAAATACGACACTTTACACAGACCAATGGGTTCGAAAATACTTTGTTCGTAATAACATAAAATTTCATTCAAAACTAAAGGAGAAAATCGTCTTTGAATAAAGCCAAGTGTATACATACTTTTGCTCGTGACTGTACACCATATAAATCAATGTCGAATGCTTGTGTATAGGTAATTGGAGTTATTTTCCACAGATTGAGACTGAGATTAGACTACTGTGAACGTTTTTAAAATTATAGGAATTGCCCCTCAGGTAGTCGCAAAAGTGTTACATAGTAAATGGTTATAATTGAAAAACGTCATGCGCACTGTGCCGCCCTGCGGAGCGGGTCGGATTAGGGTCCGCTGTCAAAACACCATCCAACCAAGTCGGCTGGTGCAAGTTCTAACGGCTGGCGAGTTGTTAAAAGTTCCCAAATCGAAATTGGTTGTGCGAATTGTTTTTATTTCGTAGTTGTTAAAAAGTAATTTATTACTGACCAGTGGCCTTAGTGTTTTTTCGACTCACGTAAACTCGCGTTCATTTGCGATCGCGTTAGAATTTTGTATGGGAAATTAGGTTTCTCGTAGTGACCACCAGGTGGCGCTATAACTTTTTTCCCATATAAAATTCTAACGCGCTTGCAATCGAACGTGAGTGAAAAAACTCATACCTTAGTATGAGTTTTTGCCACAGAGCGACAATTCTCGTAATTTTAAGAACGTTATCAGCAAAGAACATATTATTTACTCTGGTCTATCAAAAAATCCCCTAATTTCCTACATTTTTGGCAAGATTTTGACATTTGTTTGTAAGACCGAGATGAGTCTGCGACTAGATTTTTAACGTTTTAAGGGGCTTACATAATCTAAAGCGCGGTCACTGTCGGACTGCATAGAAAAGAAAGAGAAGCGCGATGACACAACCCTCGTAATTTATTGCCAAATATGAAGCAATTATTTAATTACAAAAAATCTATTGTTTGGACTAAAAAAATTAAAACTATTTTAGTATGTTGCTTGTAGAATAATCTGACAAAAAATCACAATGATTGTATCATGTATTTTAGTATGGTTTTTATTGTAAAAAAAAAAGGTTTTTATCTTCATTATTTTTTTCTATCGCATCAAATTAGTTGTATTCTGTTTTCAACACACTATCTACCTAGCATATAAAGAAGAATATCATATATTTTTCTGATTTTGTTTACTGTAGTCGATCATATACAATTAAAGTTTCAAAAACTTGCGTTTTTTGTGTTTAATTATTAGGCCAATTCCCGTACTTTAAGGGGCTTACAGGAGTAAACCCCTTAACGTACGGGAATTGGCCTTCAGGAGTTAACAATAATATCCGACTGTGAACTAACCAGTCTTATTTCAGTGTAGATTTGGGACGCTTTTTGTATAAATAAACTTTAAAAAAACTTCAGGTCATAAATGCATTGTAGAATTTAAAACTTTGATTTTGAGGTCTCCAATGGCCGGTGTTCTTTCTACCTTATGAAGAGAAGTCTTTGTCCAGCAGTGGGGCGCTGAGAACCCTGACCAACACTGCCGTTCAAAGGTCTTAGACTGAGATCTACCTATAGACGTTACTCAGCACGTACTTTGGCTAAGCGTTATTCCCGTCACTGTGGCACAACTGTCAAATTACCAGCGCAAAATAGAGATTGAAATAGTACCATAATTACGTAACACATCACCAATATTAATCTAATTCATTTTGAAGTATATTGCTAATCCATTACTTCATAAGTTCAAAAAATTTGTTTGCTCGACAACGTAAATAACGCAATGGATGTTGTTGAACTGTCAAAATGAACTTATTGCTACTGATAGTGTGTTACACAATTAGCCGCATGTCTAGGTCAAAGCACCTGCTAAGTACCTAACTGTTATCGATCTCGGCTTTAGAAAGTCACCCCCGCTTTCATCTACATCTTGTACCAACTCACAAATAGGAAATTATTAGGCCGAGTTTGGCTTTTGCAACCTTTGGCGGCACTAGCTGATCGCTAACTTATTTTTAATCCTAAACGTCGTTTGCACAAAGGTGCTTATACTGAGCTATAATGATATTGTCAGGACCAACCATTCTACTTTCTATTTTGTCAAAATAATTTTTATAGCGATATTCTGTTATTAATTTTATTGAAGGGTAGTTGATGGCTATTGGTTCACAAAGGATCTTTATTGCTGTAGATTGAGTTTAATTTAAAGACGGTTAATAGATCTTTGGACGGAAATGAGTTTTCTAAATAAATATGTAATTGATAATTTCAAACATATTTATGCAAATGTAAAAAAAAAAATGTGTGTGTGTGTGTGTGTGTAAAATGGGACATCAAAAACTTTGTCTGTCGGACGGAAGACAAGGTTTATTATTGTCATTTTCTATACAAAGATACAATATTTGAATTTTATTGTGAAGTATTTTAATTTTAACACAAAGAAAAGTGAGTAATAGTAAGTTAGTTAGTTTATTTTAGTTACAATTTTATTTATAGATACAAGTTTATTGTACACCATAAAATACATAACAAAAAAATACATTTATCACTACAAAACCTACAAAGGTCGGCCTTCTCGCTTCCTGTGATCTCTTCCAAATTCCAAATTTAGAATTTGTAACTAAATAATTATGATTTGCATGCCCATGTGATGGTAGAACATGGAGGACTGTATTATAAATACCATTTGAGACGCCACCACATCAAGCTACCTGTCAAATTTTCCCAATCAACCTTGAACATAATGCTTTTGCGATAAACTTGAAAATCTATTAAAGAAATTTGACAGATTGTAGTAGCTTAATGTGCTGGCGTCTATACCTACCCATTACTCATGCTTGCAAAGAAATAAATGATTTGATTTCACCCTTTAATTGGCAGAACAATCATTCATCAAAATTTTGTTTTTGCCACCATGAGTCAATTTTCAGTATACTCGCTTACAAATTTAGTTTTTATCAACGTCCAGCCGGCTTCACTCTCCCAACTTAAGGGTTAACGAATTACTAAACTACATTAACTGCTGATGATGATAATGTGACAACTATGTCTGAATGTCTTATCTATTTCCTATTATCAACCACTTTCCTATTAAAAGAGCAATGACCACATTTATCAACGTTATCACTAAAAGACATTCAACCTAAGTTACACCAACCAAGGTCATTGTAGCACTAAAACCCCCTTTAAAATTCAGAACTTTGCCACCGAACATTCAATTTTAATACCTTGCGAAAAACAATCGCTTTTATATGGTAGTAATAAAGCGATCGAGACGCTCCCGATAGTGAGGGAACAATTTCTTTATTATTTCCCGTACCTCGAGAGGCTCTTTAACAAGCAATAATTGTTTCTCTCTTTATGAGGGGAGTTCTCCGTGATGATTTAGTATCGTTTTCCAGCATTCGCGGCGCGATTCGTCTGACTGTAGGGTTTTTATTTAAGTATTTTCGTTTTATTTCATGTGTTTTTTTTATTCATGAACTACGGAGTTTGTTTTACAAGTTTATAGGGTGCGAAAAATGCCTTCGGACGTTAGCAAATTTTTATTTACAGTCTCGAATATTTTGAGATCAAAATCTTTATTGTAACGCCTTTTTTTTTTTTTGGGTGGGAAGTCATCAAATGACCCCCTACCGCTCTGGGCGGAGCGGAACGGAATGTCAGATTCTTACTGACTAAAACCCAACCGTGTTCCTTTAGTTGCCTGTGCCAGGGCCCACGGTATCTCTTTCGAACAAACCGCGACCCTGGCTTTATAGTAACGCCTTATAGTGTTGCCAGATGTCCCGCTTTTGGCGGGACGTCCCGTTTTTTACCCCTCTCAGGAGGTGTCCCGCCAAACACCTGAGCGGGACGCCCAAAAACCCGCTTTTTCATGAAAGTTACTGTGCGACGCAACGTTTTTTTTTTGTTATGCTTTGAACCGTTTGACTTACTCACTGATCTCAAGAAAAAAATAATCCAAAGAATTGATGACCAATTTTTAGGATTTACATGTAACAGTTTGTTAAGAAAAATGCCTGCTGAAACTGGTTCCAATATCAAATCAAACTGAATTTTGTTTTTTCAAAACTTGTTAAAATAATATAGGTACGCACGGTTCGATTTCAGCGAAAGTAATTTAATTAATAATAATATTCCACAACTGTCACACAATGTTTCAACCATTTGCTTTGAAAGCTAAGTTTGTCTATAAGATGGCCATAGAGATTATAGAGAAACTAAATATTGCTACTGATTTCGATATGGATGTTTTAAATGAAGAAACGTACAAAATTAAAGACGTCTTAAAGGCAGCTATTGAGGATAAAAATAAAAAACCTATTGGAAAATGGCTTAGCATTTTTAAAGCTCAAAACTTGTTAAATATACTAAAGTTATACCAGTTTATGTCATGTTTATTAATACCTGTGTCGAATGGGCGTAATAAATTATCAATAGATCATTTGAAGTCGGAGATTCAAATAAAAGTAAATTTTCAGTTGTCTTGTGAACAGTTTTATAGATTTGTTCTAAAAGAAAAAAAAATGTTAAAAGCAGCAAAATCAAGCTCAAATTACATTTTCTATAAAAAAATAATTAGTGTTGTTGATTTCTTGATATTCGTTTGGTATTTTTAAAAAAAATATTAGATCCTAAAAATAACAATAAGTACCTTAAAATTATAATATTTGTGTAATATCATAAGGTTTGATTGATCTCAGTAATCTGTAGTTTTTTAATAGAGGATTTTAGCTATAATTTTGTTTTTTTTTTCTACGTCCCGATTATTTCAGCCCCGTCCCGCTTTTTTTACGTTTAAGTCCCGATATTTAAAAAAAACGGATCTGGCAAGCCTAGGCCTTAATCTATCTATGCTTTTACAAATCCCGACACTTCATTTAAGTTAATGTACTTCGTATCCAGAAAACAATGCATACCTGAAACAAAAAAAAACATTTTGTTAATAAAGTCACAGGAATTCCGCAACAGCAACATCAAAGGTGAATTAAAGCAGCGCAAACATTGAACGAGGATGCAAATTAAAAATCGCACTGCTAAAAGAGCCATGAACTGCGTTCTTTAATTGAACAGTGGTGTGACCCGCACCGTTGAACAACAGTGTGCACGGTGCGCGCTGTGTAAACTAGTGGTTGCGGACGGTGGGTGCGAGGCTACACCCGTTTGCACCCGGCGGCCGCAACGCATCGGACGCGTCGCTGCGGAACACGCACTCGCTAATGAGTCATTTTGTGACGCGGAAAAGGTGGGAGGCAATGATTTGGGAATTAATGAGGATTAGCTGGATTTTGGCGACCGGTATAGTTGAAGGCCTAATGCAATCCTTTAAAATCCATTGTAGGTAGAAATGAATACTCCTTCTTTCAAAACAGCCGAATTTTATTGTATGCCTGTCATAATTTCTCTCTAAAACAATAATCATCTTTTGAACTGTTTCAGATTATTACAAGATTGAAGAGCTCTTGCCAAATAGATAATGTTCTATTCCACTCTAGTATCTAATCTTAGACAACAATCCCACTACACCAGCATAGTTCGGCACCAAACTTTTTGAAAACTAAGTTATCTCCGACAATTAGCCAATCAAACGGCAGCATCCGAATCGTTTCGGCACCGACAGATTTAATTGGGCGATCCACTTTGTTGAACTTAACCGAGTCAATCAACATTACCTATAGTTGAGTGTTAGTTTATCCTGTTCAATATTTGAATAAAACTCAGTCTGTAGATACGTTTGAAACTAATGCTCAATTTCGCTTGCATAATAACTGGGATGTAGGTCAGTCTATAGACAGTGTAGTGATATAGCAGGAAATAGTAATTAGAAGTCATTATTTGTAGGACGCTCGCTCGCTCGATGCATGTGAGCCTGAACGTGCAGGCTAGTAATATGAATCTAGTAGGTAGGTGTAAACGGACCTAGTTTCACACATCTTTGTGTTAAAACACGGGTTGGAATTTGAGTAGCGAAACGTTTTCATCCTAAATGTTTCTTAAATTGTCAAGTAACTTCAAAAGATATGCACACAAACTCGTCATTGACCTTTGAAAATATCTCAAATAATTTTTTGTGAAATTCCGTCCAAACATACCACTCAAACACATTGACACATCCATCTCATATCAAACGAATATTACATTTATTATATTATTTCATTCATCTCTTAAACCTGTGGCACGTAATTAAGCTCCGAAGTCGGCATTCCGGTTCACTTTTATCCTGCTCAGTGGACCCAAATAGTTGTCCCCCCGACCACACGGAGCCACGATATTGCTGATCAAAAAAGGGTTGAAAAGGGCACCGAACGCACTTTACGCATCGTTTAATTGGCACAAGCATTTAGCCTGTGAAAGTCGAAACAGGCAAATTGGATTTGTGTGTCCATACCGGGCCTCTTTGACGCAGACTGTTTCACAATTTGACATTACAGCGACAAAGTAACTAGATTATGCGCCAATTTTATACTAGCTTCCGTTTTTTAAAAGCATGAGTAGGCGTGTGAATATTCGGCGTGTTTTTCGGCCGTGGTCGGTGAGTGGTCGCGGTGGACGTGCTGCAGTTTTTAATGGAAACCTAATAGTGTCTAATAATTGATTGATGATTGCGTTAGTTTGGCAGTCGTCCGGAGAGCTATCAAACATACATCAGTATGAGTGATAGCTCTCCTGGCGAAACCAACGAAAGAAGGAAAAAACGAGGACGAAACGAAGTCAAAAGCAGGTCCATTTAGCAATAAAAAATAAAGATTCCGGGTGGTGAATCAAAAGCAAAACTATATTATTAAAGAGAAAAAGATATTACCAAAGTATGTATAGTGTTGTCGCAAAAACTGAGATAAATAAAACCTATGAATATTATCTCAGGGTAGCAAGACAAACGTTATGAGATAACAACATAATACGCGTCTCTCAATTCCAGTTTCCGACGGCCAGCATTACGCAACACAACTCTTCACTTCTTAGTATTACCTTAAATTAAAATTGACTGAACAAACTCGTCGAGCGAAGCGTGCACTAAAGAAATAATACCAAGTATTCGTCAAACAGATCGGGGAGCCGTTAATGAAATCATTTTGTTCTCAAGTAAAACAAAATGGGAAACAATTATTAAATGTTAATAGGTTCGGCACTGCGCGGTAGGCACTTCATTAAATCCTGCCTTTTATTACATTTTAAGTGGCATTTTATTTACAATAAAATCAGTTTTCGGGTTCGCTGGATTGCCATGTCAATACAGTTTACTCGTGCATCCGTAATTTACGTATTGGCCGGGTAAAAGAAAATCAAAGAGGGTTGTTTCATTAAAATTTTAAAGGTCAATTTAAGAAGAATAAATAGGCTGAGCTACTTATTTAAGGCTGGTTTTCGATTGTAATTAATACTTTGTTTGGCATTGTGTGTGTTCGAGGGTTATGTGTTAATTAAAAACAGACAAGTTAACACGATTTAAGCCTGTCACAGGGCACGAACCCACAGGGCATGGGCCCACTCCCTCTCACCGAGAGGAGACCAGTGTCCCAGCAATGGGAACATTATAGGCTGATTATGGTATGGTACAAGGCATGAATATTTTTAACTTCAATAAAGTTGTTAGTACCATAATCTGCCTGTAATGTTCCCACTGCTGGGACACAGGCCTCCTCTCTGTGAGAGGGAGTGGGCCATAATCCACTACGCGGGCCCAGTGCGGGTTGGTAGATGTCACATCTTCGAATTTTTTGCTAATGAAATTAAATTCACAAAATAAAGTGCCAGCCTGGTTTCGAACTCACGATCTACAAAGCGTAAGTCGGGGCGGATACTAGAACCCACCACTGCTAGCAACTACACTAAACAACAAAATTTAGCCTATACCACTTTATAGCTGGACAAAGGCCTCCTGAATAATCTGTTTTCCGTTTATCCTTTCACAATACCAGCCCGTTATTAAGCTACTGCAGGATAAAGGGCGGGTAGAAGGTCGAAAATTGATCGACACTAGCTCACTGCATAGTAACAATTGACGATGATTCCCTTACCGAAAGGCTGTGGTGCTTTCGTAATCAAAAATATGAACTGTAACTTCTTACAGGGGGCCTAAAAAGGCCACTTTTGCAGAATCATAAAAGGAAATCATCAAATCATTATAAATCATAATAGACAGTTAACTGTTAAGTTAATCGTATCAAATCCCATTGGTGAAGGATTTTTCAGTTATTTTTTTTTGTCTGTGCTTAAATACCAATCCAAATCCAATCCCAATCTCTTGCAACGAAAAAAAGCAAAATACGTTTATGATTCTGCCAAAGTGGCCTTTTTAGGCCCCCTGTTTTTTTTTTGGGGGACATGGAAGGATATTGGTAAAACATTAAAAACCTCTCAGGACTATATTACTAACACCAACAACAACTTTTGTTCTATCACTTTTATTAATTCATCAGACTTTTATACAAAAATAAAAATATTTCAATTCGACGAATTGATATTCGATTTTCTGTTTCAAACTCAACGCGAAACAAAAGAAAGCACTAGTTATGTAAACAAAGTGGAGCGTAGCGGGGGTTAGGCAGAATAACGAAACCTTAAAGGTTTGTTTTTGGTAAATGTTTTGTAAATATTATGTTTTGTAAAAGTCATAGAACAAAAGTTGGTGTTTATGATGTTAGTAATCCAGTCCAGTCCCAGAGCAGTGGTGTAACAGCCGTTGTAGATCGTAGGTTCGAACCCAGACAGGCGCTTTACTTTGTGTAAATTATTTCATCACCACTGCTCTCATAACGGTGAAGGAAAACATCGTGAGGAAACCGGCATGTCCTAGAACCAAAAATTCGAAGACATGTGACATCTGCCAACCCGCACTGGGCCCGCGTGGTGGATTACGGCCCACTCCCTCTCACCGAGAGGAGGCCTGTGTCCCAGCAGTGGGAACATTAAAGGCTGATTATGTAATCCAGTCCTGCAAGGTTATTAGTGTTTTACCAATAGCCCTGTTTATTGAGTTACCATACGATTCAATTACTAAAACCCTACTAATTTACTTATCCCACAAATAGAAACAAGATCATTTCAAAGGGCCATTACCAAACAACATCAGTAATTACCAATGATGTTTGCTCTTGGGAATGTAATCGCCAATTTAAAGTTAACGGAGACTAACTGTTGGATAGTGCTGCCCTCTGGGGGCGACAAATGACATGCCCGTATCATCTAATGGATGAATTAAGCCCTTGGATAAGATTGGATGTTATGTTCGTTAATGATCAGGGTTGGTGTAGTATTGGATGTTTGAAAATGGTTTTAAATGTTTAGTTCATAAATAAAATTAACGTAGATTGGTAAACTTTCGGGTAGGTAAATAGGTAATGGAATTTTAGAAATGGCTAAATTCATATTCAAAATAAAAATTTATTTTACTTATACCTACATGGGCACTTATGAAATGTAATAAGCTAAGTGCACGGTTCGAATAAGTGTTTTCCTATTGAGAAGAGCCGGCAAGAAACTCCACGGTTACTATTTAAAAAAAATAATTATGCTATGTTCGTTAAACTTAAGAAAACAAAAATAAGAAAGAAGAATAAATAAAAATAAAACTGCGATTATTAGTATAATGTTAAATGGATCTTTAAAACTCTTTTTGCAATCTTGGGGCCTAAAAAGGCCACTTTGGCAGAATCATAAAACATTATGAATAATAATATGGCGAAGACAGTCCGTGTTTTTACCGACTTCAAAAAAAAGGAGGTTATCAATTCGATACGTATGTATGTAATATTATTGGAATTGCATTATATTCACATATGACAATCTACTAAGGCTTCCAAACAAATATACAAAATTTCATAGACGTATGTATGTATGTCCACGCATTTCTCAGCAACTATTAATCGGAT
Organism: Oligia fasciuncula; assembly: GCA_963082905.1. Classification (NCBI taxonomy): domain Eukaryota; kingdom Metazoa; phylum Arthropoda; class Insecta; order Lepidoptera; family Noctuidae; genus Oligia; species Oligia fasciuncula. The sequence goes on along the minus strand of OY720395.1, from coordinate 3,111,244 downwards.
CGTGACCATTTTTTTTGTATTAGCTTACATTTACTTCAACTTAGGGAACAGTGCAAGTTTCATCAAAATCGGTTCAGTAATTTTCAAGATATGGACTAATACGTGTAAGTGTGACGGCCTGGCGTATTGATACGAGCTACGGGTGTAGTGTCAAAGGGAAAACATCTCAAAACCTTGGTCAAATTCTAGTGCAAAAACTAAAAATTACGAAATAAAAAGTAATTTAAAAAAATTAAACCGACTTCAAAAAGAAATCAACTCAAAATTATGAAATAATTTTAATTTCGGAAGTCGGTGGCAAAAAACTAAAAGACAGATCCCAAGATACCGACTTCCGAAATTAAAATTATTTCATAATTTTGAGTTGATTTCTTTTTGAAGTCGGTTTAATTTTTTTAAATTACTTTTTTTCATTTTTTCGCTGCACTACGTAGGTATATTATTGGATTGATTGGTATTTTAGCACAGACAAAAAAAAAATAACTGAAAGATTTTTCAAAAATGGGATTTGATACGATTAACTTAACAGTTAACTGTCCATCATGATTCATAATGTTATCCTACTATGATTGTGCCAAAGTGGCCTTTTTAAGCCCCCAGGCCCCTCTATCCCCTTTGGTTTGTCATACTACCAAGGTTAAAATTAATAAGTTTTATTTTATTTTCTTATAACCAAAAATGGACAACCATACCACACAACAAATCCAAATCAACTAACCCACAACCAACCGGGCCGTCCATCAATTTATTGTTTTCGTTAGTATAACGAGTTACACAAATAAAATTGGAAATAAAAGGGTGTCACCCTGTCATCGGCGAACAACTTGCTAACAACGTGACGGCAAATAACAAAGCGTTGACGAGGGGTAGAGGGGCGGACGAGGGGGGCAAGAGGGGGGTAGATGCCAAATAATGTACCTGGCATGTTATACATGATGTTGTTTTATCGGAAACAATTACTGGACTTAAGTTGTAGAGAAAAATGTGGTGGGGATTTGGAAACGGTTTCCACGAAATACAAATCTTCTTTCGTTTTTTGCAATTTACAGGTCAGTGTCAGGTTGTATGTTGAACAAAATATGATTCGCCACCGTAACAAGTATACAGGGTGATTGGAAGATGGGTACAAAGCTTTAAGGCAAATATAGTACAGACAATTTAAAACCACTGGCTACCACGTACCATACCACACCTGAAATCACGTCTCTAGTCTCTACTCTGGAATTCGTACTCCGAGCCCCAAGATACACACTAACTGTCTAGTATGGGGCTCACTAGTTAACACTATATTGTAACCTAGCTGTAGGTAATATTTTAAGCTACTCATGTCGTCTTAACTTGCTGTTAACCACCTGTTTACTGTATTACCTGGACAATAAATTTTCTATTTAAGTAAGCCATGGTTGTCTTAAACAAAGTCTTACCAATTTTTTTCTTTACCAAATTTTTACGTTATTTATGTCTAATGACAAAGAGGCCTAAAACATGTTTTGCTAGATTGCTTACACATTACTCTAATAAAATAAAATAAAAATGAATTCATTTATCATTCAATTTGGCTATAAATAAGCAGTTTAATTAAAATTTTGGCAATTTTCGAAAGAAAAGAAAAATTTTGTAAAAGAAAATTTGTAAGACTTCGTCTAAGACAACCATGGCTTAAATTGTTCTAAATTGTCTGTACTACCATCGCCCTAAAGCTTTGCACCCATCTTCAAATCACCCTGTATATTTACAGAATTATAATCATCAACCCTATTGAATTATTATTCCATGAAATATCAATCAAAAGGGTTATATGGACTTAGAGGGTTGTACTGATGATTTTAATTATTCATCATTATCATCATTTCAGCGGAAAGACGTCCACTGCTGGACATTGGCACCCCCCAAGCACCTCCACTTCGACCGGTTCTGTGCTTCTCGTATTCAACGGGTTCCTGCAGCCTACACAAGATCATCGGACCACCTTGTGGAAAGCCTTCCAACGCTACGTCTTCCGGTAAAAGAAAGAAAAATGCGTTTATTGGCATTACATCAAAATAAGTACACCTTAAAACTATAAAAACAGAAAACAAAGATTATAATGCCAAAAGGGCCTCAGCTCAGCATAATGTCAGATGACAACACAAGGTGTACCACCTGACGCTGATTTTCAGCTGCAACCCACGAGTGCCATACGCTGGAATAACAAACACATAGAGATATGTGTGTCCGGTCCGTAAAAATAAATTAACAAAATCAAATAAAATGTTGCGACATTGTTGTGTGAGTGTTGTATTGTGTTAATGAAAAACTGAAAATAAATAACCCATAAATATGTGCGTACTACCTACATTTAAAACAAATAAATAAATAGAAAGTATATACAGGGTGATTGGAAGATGGGTGAAAAGCTTCAAGGCGAAGACAGTACAGACAATCTAGAACGGTACGCGGTCGCCACTTCAGAACACACTATTATACTACACAAAATATACTACCATGTCACACCCAAAAACTGTCTCACTGCATACTAAACCCAGGTTTATTCACATTACATTTATATCGCTATATTGAATTTTAACTAGTCTGTTATAGTTGAAATCAGCAGTGAGATGAGCATTTTTTTTTAAATTTTGGTTCAATACAACATGCAGTGCCCCCAACATTAAATAAATAACTGGTCAAGTGCGAGTCGGTCTCGCACACGAACGGGTTCCGTACCACAAGGCAAAAACCGCCGAAAAAAACAAGTTTGTTGTATGTGAGCCCCCTTAAATATTTATTTCATTCTGTTTTTAGTATTTGTTATTATAGTGGCAACAAAAATACATCGTCTGTGAAAAGTTCAACTGTCTAACTATCACGGTTCATGAGATACAGCCTGGTGACAGACGGACAACGGAGTCTTAGTAATCCTGCGGGGCAATTGCGTAACACATTATCAATCGGAATCGGTTTCATTTTGACAGTTCAACAACATTCGTTGTGTTATTTACGTGTTGAGCAGACAAATTTTTTGAACTCATGAAGCAATGGATTAGCAATTTGCTTTTAGGGTGCTGGTCCCGTTTCACCCCTTGGGTACGAACCCTAAAAACTAAATTAACTTCCCGTCATCATTAAAGATACATACGAGCGGCACTAACTAACGCGTTATTTCCGTCTGATTTGATGGAAAATACCACTCGCATTAAAAATTTATAGCGCTCTTTTATAATTCTCTCTCATACACTTTGAATAACGTTTGATGGACGTCCGCACGTAACAGTACCTAAGTTTATCAAACGACCTTAAAATAACCTTCAAGCGTCAGTATCACCTCTGTCGCGAACGCAGAATCCAAACATTATCCTTAAATGACTATAAAACTTCAACTTTTAATATATCGAGCATCAAACAAGCATCTTGGGATTACCCGTAGTTGTTGAGGGGAGCTCAACGCATATCTTTGAAAGAAACTGGCGCGTGATGTTTGCGCCCTCCCCATATAGGCTGAGCTTAGTTGAAAGTTGGCTAAATCCTCCGTACGTGACATAATTAAGATCGAGCCTTACAGGCATACCCGCCTTTATACCCCTACACCGCTTCAAGCGACCCCGTAAAGAACTTCACAGCGGAAGCTAATTTATTAGGACCCGCTGAATGGCTGCCCGAAGCGCTTTTGTTGCTTGTAAGATATTGTTTTAAAATGAGCTGCGATGTAATCGAAATACGCTGTATCTATTGAGGGATATATTTTAGGCTCCTTTAGTTAAGTAGAGACGTAAACAGAGTCTGTTTTGTTGCTTACTTATAATCTTCTTATGCATATTTATTGTTTTTAGGGTTCCGTACCCAAAGGGTAAAAACGGAACCCTATTACTAAGACTTCGCTGTCTGTCCGTCCGTCCGTTCGTCTGTCTTTCACCAGGCTGTATCTCAAGAACCGAGGTAGCTAGACAGTTGAAAATTTCACAAATTATGAATTTCTGTTGCCGCTATAATAACAAATACTAAAAACAAAATAAAATAAACATTTAAGGGGGCTCCCTTAAAACAAACGCGATTTTTATGCCCTTTTTTTGCTAAATATCAATAATGGCAACAGGTAGGCACTTCAAATATTCACAAAATACTCAGTTGTATTTTTACTTTAATAATAAATAATAAAATTAAAATAAAATTAATATTTAAGGGGGGCTCCCATTCAACAAACGTGTTTTTTTCTGCGTTTTTGCCTTGTGATACGGAACCCTTCGTGTGCAAGTCCGACTCGCACTTGGCCAGTTTTTGATGAACTAACATATGGCAAAACTCCTAATTTATTTAAATACTACAAAAGATAGTACTTAGTTGCATTATATATTATAGCTGCGCCCCACAGTACCACCCGCTTAACTCTCGATCCCGTGGGGATAAAAAGTCCTATGTCTTAATCCAGGGGCAATTGAGTAACACAGTAGCAATCGGAATCGGTTTCATATTGACAGTTCAACAACATTCATTGCGTTATTTACGTGTTGAGCAGACACATTATTCGAACTTATGAAGCAATGGATTAGCAATTTGATTCAAAATGTTTCAGATTCCGATTGATAGTGTGTTACGCAATTAAGCTGGTCATCGTCTACCCATGATCCTCAGATTTAATCATTTATTAATACACTAGCTGTTGCTGACGTCATCTGGGTGACGTGATGCGAGAGCTCAGTGATTGGTCAACTTGTGACAACTATCACCCCTCCCGCACCGCGCAGCTACCTCAGGCAACGTCTCAGTTAAGCGGTCGGCCTATAAGATTGCAAGTCATTGTCTACTCATGTGCCAAATTTTATCCCAATCCGTTAAGGGGCTTACATGACCTAAAGTGCGGTCACTGTCGGACTGCATAGAAAAGAAAGAGAAGCGCGATGACACAAAACTGGTAATTTATTGTAAAATATGAAGCAATTATTTAATTACAAAAAATCTATTGTTTGGACTAAAAAATTAAAACAGTAGTGTTTTAGTATGTTGCTTGTAGAATAATCGGACAAAAAATCTGAATGTTTATATGTATATTAGTATGGTTTTTATTGTAAAAAGAAAGTTTTTATAGGTATTCTTCATGATTTTTTTCTATCGTATCAAATTAGTTGTATTATGTTTTCAACACACTATCTGCCTAGCATATATCCTGAAGAATATCATATATTTTTCTGCTTTTATTTACTGTAGTCGATCATATAATTTTATTATTTCTAAAACTTTCGTTTTTGCGCTTAGAACCTGTAAGCCCCTTAAAGCGTGTTAAAGCGTAACAAACAAACATACCAAAAATCAAAAGATTTCTTTTTATAATATTAGTTTAGAATATTAGATAGTGATGATGATTAACCTACTAACCTGTATTCTACATTTTCTGTAAAATAAACTACAACTAACTGAAAATTCTCAGTGCTCAACACTCTGTAAATTCCCTTTAAAAGCTCACCCTTTTTCTCAACCAGGTACAACAATATTAAAACGCACGGACAATTTAATCAAATCTAAGACACCTCACTACTTATACTTTTTGCACCCCACAAACAACACAGGCCACAGGAAAATAGTGCAAAACAAATATCTAATCAGACGAAAGCTTTGCACCACAGAATATTACATACAGGGTGTTGGCACTGCGCTGTAAATTGTTTCAAGCACTACAAAGTGGAAATTATTTCTATTTAGACGAGTATTTGTGGAGCTAAAAGGCTGGATTTTGTTGAGTGTAGTTTTACAAGAACTGTATAAAATAATCTGACTTCATTTTGGTTGTGATGTTCTACTTTGCAATATAAAATGTACCTTCAAAATCAAAGTATAAAATTTATCCAGTCATTACAAATTAACAGTCACCTTGCAACAGACATGGTCAGCGTTAATCCATTTGTCTCCTACATGGAAAACAGCTCAACAGCACACCAGTGAACATTTTTGCGCTCAGCTCCTCGAATTCATTTATCTATTTAAGGAGAATATCCAATTAATTTCTCTCGTGATCTGAAAGCAAACCTGGATACTCGCATCAAGTTGTTAACTCCAGTCGGATTTGGTTTATTGGCTCACAGATTCGGACCAGTCTAGTAATGGGTCCTAGTGTCCAGTACATAATGGACAGCCTAACAGCCTCCGACAGCTGTCTCTCACTATTTATACGTTAGTGAATTAAAAAGAGTCCGAGCTTTATAGTTTTATGCTGTATTGAAATGGGGCTTTCAACTGTATATGGGGATATACAGTGACAATATTATTGAGTATTAGCTGACAGACGTTGTCCTGTTTTTGATTCTATAGACACGTGGCGCCATCTATTATCATACTAAATTTATTGTTGTTTTCCTCGGGAACAGCACTTTTTTCGGGATAGGTAACCCTATGTCCGTTTCTGTACACTGACAACGTATATGCAAAATTTCAAGATGATCGGTTCAGTGGTTTAGGCGTGAAAAGGTAACAAACAAACTTACTTTCGCATTTAAAATATTAGTTAGAATGTTATTGGTATGTTTGATAATGAATGTGGTGCTAAAATAGATGAATTAGAACTGTAAAATAAATAAAGGTTTACTGTAGTAGAAGGAGATAAGTCGACAAAAAAAGCAAAGCAAATACAGTGTGGAAAACCAGTAAAAGTCAGTAAAAAATTAAAAAAAAAAAACAGGAATTTAAACACTACTTGCGAAAGGTCTATTTTTTTAACAAAAAGTTAGTTTTCTGTAGATGGTATGACCCATCCTTACGTACTCGTTTCTCTACGTGAAAATCAGTGCAAAACATTCCTGAATTTGGAGAAAGGAAAAAGTAAACGTTTCTGCCGAGAAAACCGACAACAATCACTTATCCATACCTGCACCAGGAATACATAATGTGGACTACCTTATCCCACACATTTCACAAACAAACAAAGGAGCGAACATTTAGAAAGTAATTCGGATCCTAAGCGTATCTTTTTAAGGCACCTTCAAAAAAATCATTAGAGAACGTTTCTCATGGCACTCGTGGCGGTTTGAATAAAATATAGGGGTGGAATAAAGCGAGCCTTTTTATCTATTAAACGCATTTGCTGTTACAAATCTTCGCTCTCTCCGGCGGCGAGCGTGCATAAGTGCGTGTGCGCTTGGTGGCGAGCGGAGCGGAGGTGGGAGCGGAAATAAATAAATGATAGATATAAATTTGAACCTTATGGTTTAGCGATATAGTTGAAAATCTATTAAATAGACAGATTGTAGTAGCTTGATGTGCTGGCGTCTGTACCTGTACATACCTAAGTTAAAAGTTTTCAATTGTCATTGTGGTGTGCATACATAGAAAATCCCTGTTTTAAAAATTAAAGAAAATTGCTTAAAAAGAGCTGTTCTATAGACTAAACAGTCTGAAAATGATTGATCTTGGCCAAGCTTAATGTCGAACGAATGTTGTGGGGTGATATTGTAATAAGCTACTGATTGCACTTAACCCTAGTGTCATCATCTGCCTAGCCTTTTCCCAACTATGTTGGGGTCGGCTTCAAGTCTCACCGGATGCAGCGGAATACCAGTATTTTACATGGAGCGACTGCCTATCTGACCTCCACAACCCAATTACTGGGTAATACGATACCCCTTAATAAGACTGGTTATCAGACCTTCGGGCTTCTGACAACCCGTAACGACTGTCAAAGATACACGAATGACAGCCGGGACCAACGGCTAAGCGTGCTTTCCGAGGCACGGAGAGTCTTGGTATGTAAAGATGGGCACCCACCCACAGACCAACCGCGGCAAGCCTTTTTTTTTTTGTTCCGGGGTGGAAAACCCGCGGCAAGCCTAACTTAACCTGATTTATCGAGCTGTGCGAAGAGATTTTTTTATTGAAGTTCGATTGAAATTGTTTCAAAGATTGTAATGCGGTATTTTGCTCTAAATGGGTACAATCATAACAGTTTTTTTCAAGTTGATTGTGGTTTTCATTGCTTTTTCAGAAACTTTTGTAAGGTATACTTACACTTGAAGCTGAGAAAGACTCACTACCACAATTTTCTTAGCCGCTCTTACCACTATAACCTCTCTCATCCACAAACTCCGCTACCTACCTCACTACAAACACAACTTAAAGGAAATGGCTGCCCCGTCTCTACCGGCTTGCATTTACGACATTACCCCACAAGCTTTATTTTGCACTCCTACTTCTAACTGTGTTGGTCTCACAATAGCTGTCACTGGTCATGATTGTTACCCAGACTTTGTTCAGACTGACGTTGGAAAAGATTTGACGTCACTTTAAACGTCTGGTTATATCATACAAAGATCTTTTGTAGGGGTGAGTGTGCTGTGTATTTCGTCCAAATTAGAGGTGAACATTTTTGAGCATGAGAAAATAATTTGAGCTAACAAAGTTAAAATTATTTTTACATGAACCTAAGTGAAAGACGTTCCTTGCTTGCAGGTAAATTCATGTGAACTTCACCAGTTTTATGATGTGAAAACCATGTTAGTATGAGCAAAAAAACGTTTGTAATGTACGTGAATGTGAACGAAGATGGCGTCGTCGAACCTAGATCCGTTTAAGGATATATCTGATTTATTAGCCAAAACTTGACATGGTCAAAGATAAAGATGCGTGTACTTAAAATATCATGGGCATGACCTTCAAACAGGTAAAGTGCCTTATAGGTTACAAGAAATATGGCTGTGATACTGAAACCATGCCTGCATTGGGTCAGTGGGTCGTCTTAGGGGCGGATTTCCTGGAGCTGAAGTACCTACTATGAGAAGCAAAGAAATTAAAAAAAAAAACAGTGGCACTCCGGGAGTGCCGACAGAATTGAAAACAAAACACAAACATAATACTTTGCCATCACTCACTGTCATATCGGATATACATTAAAACCGAATACAGCCGAACACATCCGAAGCGGGTATTTTTAATCGTCATATTAACAAAACAAGCGCGGTGTCGCTTACGGTAACAGCGGCGCAAGTTTAATGGTTTTTTCCATCTCAAAAAATGCCCAACCCGCTTAAAGAAGTTTTCACTTCATACATTTTGGTATTTCAAAAATTCTAAGTGTCGGTCGGTGTTTCAGCTTGCATATCCTTAGGGGCAGAGAGAGGACATAAACAAATTTTTGGAGATTTTTCTTTTCGAAAATACAGCTAAGTAAAAGCTTGACCATAGAAACCGTTTAGGTTCTGAGAACCATGGCCCTACGACGCCCTGTTTCCTGCATTGTTATCCCAAAGTGTCACCACTTGAATCTTTGCATGCCACACAAAAAAAGCCACAACTCTTCAAGATTTCGGTTTCCTTGCTCGTATTACTGGCAACTTGGTAGGCATTTCGTTTAAGTGTGTCGCTTTCCGGTGCCGGTTCCGTGCCTTGTGCATGCTGCCGAATTATAGATGCTAGATGAGGTATCATAAGAAGAAAATGGTTTACAAAGAAAAAGTACTTGGAGAGTGTATAAGAAAGCAATTTGCTTTAACATCTTGCAGTTCGCCGTACAGTGTAAACAAGCTATAAATCCAAGCACATAGAGGTTATGAAGAAAAAGAACTAAAACATATTTTTAGAGTTTATTTAGAAGTACCGTCTAAATTTAATAATAGGTGACATTTCAGCTCATCTATATTTTAATGAAGTGTTTTATGAAATATGTAAACTACCTGTGCTCGCCGTAGCTAGTGTAAGATTAATAATATACCTCAATTAATTATATTGAATATCTTTGTGCATCCTGCACCAACGTCCTGAAATCAATAATTATCGTATTGCTGTATTTTGTTCATTTCCAGTCACCCTTAAATCCACGTCACAGGTAAAAAGACTCACTCTTCTGACAAACGCCGCGGGAACGAGAAGCATAGAGGATACAATTTGCGCAGAAGCAAGGCGCCTTCAACTTAGTGCGCATTTTTTATGCAAATCACTAAAAAAATGAATACAGAAAGTCTGTTTTACACAAGACAATATCTCACTGATATTTTAGAATGTACCGAATTCAGTATACTCGCGTAGGCCATTTGTATATTTATTTATAAAAAAAAAATGTTTTTAAATACATTAAGCTTAACCAAAACCTTCACCTAATTATTGAACTTGGACACCTTTGGAGACCCTCAAAATATCCCAATCATACCTTAATATCCTAGTTTTAATAGTTTTTTTTATCATTGTTCCTCTCAAATAAAGCACCTGCCATCCAATCTCTTCACCACCCTTGGTTGACTGGTAGAGAATGCCTAAGGCATTAAGTCCGCCTTTGTACCGTTTTGTGCGAAAAGTTTAAATAAATAAATATCAGAACAAGAATTTTTCTAAGTCGACTATTGCTAACGCCCCTTCAATCTGTAACTGCTATAACGCAACTGTACTACTAGTTGTCTGTGGTTTTACATAATTCTAAAGTACTACTACTAAAATATCCCAATATTTTTTTAGTATTATACGTTAATATTATAGCAAGATTTTTTTAAAGTCGCCTTCTGCTAAATCCCTTACAATCTGCAACAGTTATAACGCTACTGTACTACTAGTTGTCTGTGGTTTTGCATATAATTCTGTACCAACTTAATAAATATACTCCTCCTTGCCACACCCTAGAGGTGAGCCTTCTGCCCCACATTACATAGTGCGGTAACTCGGATACGTGGTTCATTATGTACTGATTTCAGAGCGTTTAGTGTTTGCGCCACGGATCTCGGCGACGTTATTTCTTTGAGCTTTGAGATGGAATTATAAATGTGTTTGTATGTTTGTTGGTGCTTTGTCGCTCTAAGAGGGTGGTGACTTGGAGTGGTTTTAGTATGAAATAAATATCTGAGTTATCTTTGACACTGTACTTAGGAGAAAAATAAATGTTATTCGAATTGTAGCTGATATTTATTTGTATAGGGATTATCTGTATTGCTGCAACATGCACATTGAAAATTATATTAAAAACAGCAAGCCAAGCAAGGCTGTTTAATTTTTTTTTTCTTCTTTGAAACTTAATACAATTCTTATTACGTTATGAATCCAATTAATAAATACCATTCCTTAAGCTTTAAAGGAACTGAACTGAAGAAATACAAAATGAGAACTGGAACGAGGCCGAGAAAGACTAGCTGGCTGCAAATAAAAGCAAAAGCATTGCCTTTGCCTCATCAAATTAAAAAAAAAGTTTATAAAAAAAATATCTAATCTGTCTTCTGTAAACACGAATCAAAAGTGGCAATCGTAAGTACACGGAGAGATGAATTAAACTCACTATAGTCTGCGGTCTGCATTTTAATTAGTTAAGAGAGGGGCTCCGGAAGGGTGGGGGGCGGGGGTGTAGGGCTGCCTACCTTTGAAAGAGTCTTAAGATATTTTGTTGGTTTCTTTTTGCACTGTAGGATGTGTGCCTTTGGTCGCGTTTGGTTTTGCTATAAGGTAATGCAGATGTGAATATAATTGAACTAATTAAGCTAAATAAGATCAAGATGGGAATATTTTCAATGTAGAAGAAATATGTCAAAGGTGCGTAAAAATTAGCCTATGTGTTAATCCAGGGTCACTCACAGCTGCCTCCATACAAAGTTTTATCAAAATTGGTCCAGCCGTTTGAGCGTGAAGAAGTAATAATAATAATATATAATAATAATAAGTTTATTTTATTTTCTCTCACAATGTAACAAACATATAAAAACACATACACACACTCCTGTTTGTACAGACACCCTTACGAGGACCTTGTTAGTCCTAGAACCAACCGAGGACCCTCCAAAAAACTCGTTTAAATACCTCGTTGGCCTTTTAGAATAAGATAGAAAGAGACAGGTGAGTAAATCTATAGTGATGAGCCTACTGGGATAATGCTATCTCAACATTTTTCTGTATGAATTTCGGCTATCATACCGAGGACCTGAAATACACAGCTAAATGTGACCAGCGATGCACATACGAGGACTTTGTGTAAGCCAACCGAGGACCTCTTACGTAAGCCCTGCGATGTCCTTCCGAGGACGTATTTTTACACAATATTTCTTATAGCTTGTACAAAGTGCGGACGTTGTGTTAGACTTTATATCACTAAACCGAGGACAGTTTTTCGCGTAGAACTTGTACAAACCGAGGACCTGGAAAATACCTACCTACCTACCTAAAACATTTTACGTGTAAGATAATAATCAATGTTCCAATTTATTTCTTACACACTTTTTCTAGAATGAAGTACCAAGCGAGGACGAGTCAATGTCTTTACGTTTGTCAGCGCTTTATTTTGTTAAACACTCGTGATTGTTGCTTTTAACGTAAACAGTAGGTATTAAAAATAATGGCCATTTTTTTTGGCCATAATAATAAATAAATAAGGAAAAACTGACTGACTGACTGACATATCAACGCACAGCCGAAACTACTGGGTTTAGGAATGTGATTTTAGACATCACGGACGCTTTTAACGTTCTGCATCGTTCTCACATGCATAATTTTTTACATGAATGATTTAAACAAGACTTTGTAACCATATTATTTTGATTTAAAGAGTGTCCATGGAGTTTCATGCCCGTTCTTCTCCATAGGTACCTATGCTTTGGAATGGGCAACTACGAGTATCTTCATCTTTCTGACTGACAGACCCCTTGACAATTCAAAAGTGCCTGTAATTGGTTTCATCATTCAGCCAAAAGACGTCCACTGGACATAGGATTATAGGAATTGGTTTAATTGAAATAAATGCTTTGAGTTTGAGATTGTGAAATTTTGCACACGGCTTCCTTTTATAGTGTAGGGGACTAAGAAGGGGTTTTTGGAAATTCAACCTTTAAGGGGGTGAAAAGGGTGGATTTCGTTTGTATGAAAAATCTTATTCCTTGAGTTAATAAACTTGAAACATGGCACAAATATTTATCTAAGTAAATTATGATGTTTGGCATTTTTTGTTTTTCTAAACTAACCCCTAAAGAGGGGTTGTGGGGTGTCAAAATTTGTATGGAAGATGTTTAACTCGCGATCCGATTAACTCGAAACACAGTATTTATACTTAAGACACAAAAAAATAAAGAATAACGTGTATCAGGGTTTTTCAAAATCTACCCCTAACGGGGTGAAAAGGGGTAGTTAATTATACAGGCGAGGATTTTACTGCGTGGGTTGAATAACTCGAAAATTGGTATAAATAAATCTTCGAGTCAAGTAATCAACATATCCCACACGATTTTTCGAAATTCCACCCCTTTGGGGGTGAAAAGCAGGAATACAGTTTATATGAAAAATCTTATTCATTTGGTTAATAAACTTGAAACTAAAGGGAGATTGGGGGTGTAACATTTTGAATGGAAGAATTTTAACGCGCGGTCCAACTATTTCGAAACTCAGTATGTAAGACCAAAATAAATAATAAAGTATAATCAGGGTTTTAAGAAAATCTACCCCTAACGGGGTGAAGAGGTTAATCAATTTCTTAGGGAAGTATTACGCGGCTTGATTGGATAATTGGTATAAATAATCTTTAAGTCAAGCTATAGAAACATCCCAGACGATTTTTCAAAACTACACCCCTATGGGGATAAAATATTTTTAGTAGCCATGTTTTTAATCACGTCTAAACTTGCTATGGAGTATCTTAATTTGACAGGACTAAACTAATATTTATCTTCTGTCCTTTTTTAATGAATTACAGAAAAAGATGCACTGAACTTAAATTTAGTTTAGTTTGTGAACAAGGGAATCGGCGCCATTAAGTTATTAAGTTTACATGCTTCCCAAATTATTTTGATCTCACTTGATAAATTTCTTTGTTGTTTTCTAACTAAGCATTGTGTTATGTAATTTTATGTTAAGTTTTTAGCCCAAATTATGTCGATTTCTTTTAATTATGGTTTCTATAAGTCTTTTTGTTTGAGTCGTTTTCTATTAACTGTTATGTAAGTTTTCTAATCATTCTTCTCAAAGATGTTACTGCAACTTGATGATTACTTCTATAAGTAGATCGTTGGTAAAACTTTGTTAAATAATTTGTTTCATTTTAAAATAAACCTACCTACTTTTATTTCAGTAAAGTTTATGAAGTGGTTTTCTATATTACGTTCATGTTCTGTATTTCTATGTACTTTATATTTGCTTCAAATCTCGCTGCAGACATTTCACATATGAAGGCATTTACTTTAGATTCTTTATGAAAAGCACACGTATTCAGCTCCTACCTCCAGACAATACAATATTTTATGGTGCAAATCATAATGTTGAATAATATAAGCGGGCCTAGGTACTTAGCACATACTGCAGAAGAAGCCTGATTATTCCTCATGCACCTAGTAGCTACTAACGGTTTGTTTAAGGATTCAGTCTACCTTCGATTTTCTCCTTCATAATTTTATTTAAATGATAGCATATAATTTGTCTTCTACACACAAGGAAAACTGTCGAAACGAGGACTAGAATACACACTGTTCGGAAAATCTAGCAAACCGAGGTCTTAAATACACATTGTCTGGAAAAGCTACCTAACCGAGGTCTTTTGTGTTAAAGTTAACACATAGGTCCTCGGTTAATACAACAAACGTGAAATGAGTGTAAAGAGTCTGTGTATGAGGCGACAGTGGCACCATCTGGTGGATACACAAAGTCTGTGTAAGATTATGAATAATCTTGATCAAACCGAGGTTCGGACAACTTTTTCGTATTAAGTATATAGAAAGACTCAAAATCGCTTGCAGAATACGAATCTTTGGTCAAGTCAAACCGAGGACCCTCGAAAAGGTCCTCGCTTTGAAAAGGTCCTCGGTCGTGCCTTGTGTATTCATACGCACGTCCTCGGATGGTACTTAAAACAAACACACACACACACACACAAACTTTCGCCTTTTGAGTAGTTAGTGTAGTAGGATAGCTGTACATATTACCGCTTGATTTATATTCATAGGTATTTTTCAGAAAATACACAGTTACTTTGCTACTATTGGGCAGTAGCATTTTTTTTTTGTAGTTGGTAACCCTACAAGAGTAGAGCAACAGTCAGTGTTTACGCACGGAGACACCTCGTGACTTTCCGCCGACATTCGTTTTCTGTCGCCGAGCTTACCGAGAGCCTTACTCCATTAAGAAAATTAATGTTTTGACTTACCCACCGAGCATCTTGCGGTAAAAATGTATAGTGAAACAATTACCTATGTTGTATAAATATAAGTAGGTACATAGGTATGTATACTACTTATTGTGTTGGTCTATTGATTTGATGGCCGGTAATAATAAAGGAAAGTACTTATCTGATGGATTATAAGGTTCGATTTTGTTTGTAGGTTGATGATATTGTTTGGTAGTGGCACGTGTAAGGTACGTTGCATGGATGACGTCAATGATGTATAGAGGTCATCTAACTTGAAGTTATTAATAGTATAATATGTATAGTTAATAGAGCAGTGGTGGCCCGGTAACAGCGGTCCACCACGATAATACTAGATTGTAATACTAGATTTGAAAACTGAATATGATTTCAGAAACCGAGGGTCAAAGTCACAGATATAGATAGACCAATATAACGCAAGTATCACCATCTGTATGATAACAAAGCGTGGCATTTTTTGACTACCTACTATGACGTCACAAGCACTATTTAGTGATGGGAAAATCAAATCGATTCAAAGACGCCGCCGCGTGCGGCACCCGTCTCGCCCCACCGGGGCCTAGGGCCAGCGCTCAAGCTTACCCAGCAATCAGTACACAGGACTGAGCGCGAAAGTGGCGGCTTACGATTTTTGTAAGTAAGCTGGTGCGATTTTAGGCATGCGAAGTAGTTGCCTAGTTTACCAACTATAGAACGATGCAGTTTTGAATGGTCCTGAATCTCGGTTTAAACCCAGATTTTTTTTGAGATTACATGAAATCTGTACTCTGCAGCGCTTACTTTATAGTTTACTCACACTATGTCAAATTGCATTAATTTTTTCTTTAATAAGCTTTTCCTTGCTACTGACTATTGTTCTCCAAGCCTTGACCTTCAAAAAACCGTGATATAATTTACTGACACAACATTTTTACACATTGCCAACACCAGTGTCTGCCACGCGGCTTCACGCGACAGCAGCCGGCATTCGCTCCCGGATTCATTTCCTTTCAGTGATGGATGGCTCTGTATCTTCAATGAGATTTATAATGGTGTGTCACATTCCTGTGCGTGATGTGAGTTCGAATACAGATTGATGCAAAACTCTAGCAGTTGAGGGTTGAAGTTTAAAGTTTTGTAAAAGGATTAGTTTTGGCATGTGACATTTAACTTTGCTTTAGAGTCATGTTTGGTAACATATCGGAAATGACCTTGTCCATTTATTATCTCATCTACTTTTACAATATTTGTAAATATGTGAGCAGCTTCGAGGTCAAGAGCAAGCCCATTCAGCAATACAAATAAAAAAAAAACCTTTGTATCTATCACATAATTAATTTACCTGTTATTGCTTTATTTTTAATTATTTTTATTGTGGTATAGTAATTTTATTCAAGGTGCATCGACTTCACATATAATTATATAAATAACGTTTACAAAAAAAAAAAAAAGAGTAACTGTGGAATTTATTGTCTATTCTTCTCCATACGAAACTACCATAAAAGTGGCGCCTAGAATTAATTCAAATTTTTGTAAATTTTGACGTTCAAGAGTGCCTATTTAAAATAAATGATTGGACTCTGACTTTGATTAAAATTGGTAAAAAAACGAATGATAGCACTTGTTGGCTACTATTAAAACTATTTTGGGGAGATAGAGCATGAATCGATTAATGTTTTATCCACCGTGTTTGTGAGGCACAATGATGATAGAATCTAGATTTACTTGACCGTATTTTTCAATAAATTCTTGTAGACGCATAATCAGCCTATAATGTTCCCACTGCTGAGACACAGGCCTCCTCTCTGTGAGAGGGAGTGGGCTGTAATCCACCACGCGGGCTTAGTGCGGGTCGATAGATGTCACATGTCTTCGAATTTTTAGTTCTAGGACATGTCGGTTTCCTCACGATGTTTTCCTTCACCGTTGTGAGAGCAGTTTTGAATTCGTGTATAGTACGAACAAATTGTAATTTATATAGTCTATTACAAAGAGTTACAATCAATCTCCTTACATCTATCGTCGACTATTTTTGTTAAAAGTACAGCAAATATTTTCAATACGACACATACTCGTATGTACGTACGTCCGAACACAGATTGGTGTTAAATTCTCGCTGTAATGTGAAACTTCCGTGAATGTCTAAAAGGTTTAGTTTGTGGTAGTATGTTGTTATTTATGCACAAGTGTGGTGTTTGTACCTGACGTAGGTGTCACGGAAAACACTTGGTGTTTTACCTCATTAAATATTTGTACTGATTTCGTACAGAGTGGACCTTACTGAAATCGGAAATCACTAGTTTCTATCGTAGGTTTTGGTCTTATTTAATTTCCATTGAGGGTTTCGGGCACCTTACAGGAAAATATAGCAAAAGAGAAATAAGAATGGGCAGTAAGTTCTCAATCAAACAACAGTAATTTCCAGTCTGGAAAAATATAAGGAAAAAAAATCTGATCAAATATTTTTTGCTCAGCATTTTACCACCAACCTTTCCTTACTATCTATTATTTTATTTTCTTTATCCATCCAAAATAAAACCCAATCACAAACTTTATCCATAACTGACGCGTCCCACAAACGGGACATAATTACAAAACTTTCACAAAAAACTTTCAGAAAAAAACTAGACTATTCCGTAAGAGACCGCCCGATCTATCATAATGTAATTGAACCACACGAATAAGGCATTTGTGGTCGAAACGAGACTTCAGCTAGGGGAAAATTTCCTTAAAAGGTTGCTTATAAAGTCTAGTTTACTTTAGAAGGGTAGGTGTGGGACATACTGGTTGAAAGCTAAGCAAAAGATATCAGAGGTAACCCTTCTTCTTCTTTGATGTATCGAAATGGAGACGACAATAAGTTAAACTTCATATATCTCATGACGTTTTCAGTCTGCATAAAAAAATACATCCAATTGCTAGTCAAAGATTGGCAAAACCCATCTCTACTACATATTTAGATTGTTTGTTTTTGTTCTGTCGGCGAATTTCTGAACATAAAATCTTGTCAGTCCTAACCACTTCAGAAATGCATTGTAATATTTTTTTAATTATGTTCCTTTGTTGATTTAGTTAACTACGTTATTAGTATATGTATAACTCCATGTTGTTACTATATACCTACTTCATGTATTATATTTGCATGTCATCATTACATGGCGGAATGTGTCTTTGCACTAAAATTTTATATATCATCTTTTGTACCTACCACATTTTAAGCAAATAAACGATTTTGATAAAAAAAAAACACTGTTTGTAATTTCGATGTTAGGATTTATTTCATATTTTCAAAATAATCCTATGCATAAATATTGCTAGTATTTTTATTTAAGTATTTTCATATAATGTCGTTTTGTTGACTGTCATTGTATACGTATTCAAAATACTTTCCGTTGCAACGTAATTCTCTTTTTTAAATTTCACTTATTCGGCAGGCAATTGGCTATTCACAAGAGCTTAGGTCTACTATTTGTTTTAGTACAGACGCCAGCACATCAAGCTACTACAATCTGTCAAATAACTTTGATTGATTTTCAACTTTATCGCTTAAACATAAGGCTCAAAGTTAATTGGGAATATTTGACAATTTTAGGGTAGCTTGATGTGCTTGGTGTCTGTACAACCGACTCGGCTAGTAAACAAACTGCTAAGGCATGACGCACGCTACACAGGAAGTTAAATTTCCTTGGTTGCTGTAAAGAACTCAATTAAAAGAAAAATAATAGGTGCAGGAAGAGGAACTTCCTTTCAACATAATAGGGAAATTGGAACTTTATAAGGCAAAGAGCCTCGATAGTAATCTGATTAAAATGTCGATACATCGCTGTGTTTTGATGGCTGTCACTTACCAGGGTACCCTTTACCAAGACCAGTAATAAATTCCTGAAACGGATATGTATTTTTTTTAACTTACCGAATAGAATACTTAAAAAACTGAATTGTGTGTCAACAAAACAGTTAATTTATAATTGAATTGCCCTTATGTTTTGTCACAAAAACACACTTTAAAATTCAACTTTAAAAACCTATAAAAAATTACAGTTAGATGCGTATTTAAAAAAAAAGTACTTTACTCCAATGGCGTATTTAAAAGCTAATTTAAAAGTAAATTATTTCCCTTCATTTTATAATATACTTATACATATTATCATTTTAAGACTACAAGATTTTCAAAGTAAATTACCCTCATTTTTTTGTTACAAAAAAGACACTCTTCTTAATTCAACGTTTTAGCCAATGAATATTTACAGTACTGCACTCGAAACCTTTCCACTGTCCTAATGTACCCAAGGCCTAAGCCGGCACGCCACCATTACTTATGCATTAACTCTGGCTAGGCCAGTAAGCGGTCCCTTAGGCCCGGAGGAGCGTTCACATGATTTTATTCCACCACTCGTCTCCTATGAAACTCGTTCGTATTTCGAGAGCAACTTTTGACAATCAATCTGTTACGTGAGACCTATTCTAATTGGATTTTTCTTATGTGTTCTGTGCATTGTTGGTGAGTTGTGTTTGTTGTGGACGTAAATATAGAATTACAGTTGTAATGAGAATCTGTAATTGGCTTTATGTCTCACTAGATGCGGCCCGCGGTTTCACCCGCATAAATGTCGATCCCGTGGGAATATCGGGATAAAAAGTAGTCTGTATAATAATCCAGGGTGTCAGCTACCTCTACACAAAACTTTATCAAAATTGGTCCAGCCGTTTGAGCGTGAAGAAGTAACAAACATATAAACACACACACACACCCCCACAAACTTTCGCCTTTATAATATTAGTGTGATTGCAAAATTATTAGGATGTAAGAAGGAAAATGCACATTGCTAACCATAATATTTAGCGTTAAATTGCTTTGAAGCAATCATCAGATTTTTTAACTAACACGAAAGTTAATCGAACTATCGACCTTTTAGTACTACCGCGAAATAACATTTGCAAAATCAAACGAAAAATACTATTTCAGCTCGCAATCTAAAATCCAATCCAGTTCTCTTTGATTCGAACAAAAAAAAAGCATTCAAACCAGCCAATTACCTAACCGATCCATCTCAAAGAACATCCATCTAAAACTTACAAAAACAGAAGAGCAAAGTAAAATTATAACAAATCAAAAACAAACTGTATCTCCTTGTGCTTGAAAAGATGATTTCCTGTATGTCAAAGAAATCTGCGAGCTAGTTTCCGCCCTGGATTGGATATCGACTGCATCTGAAATGAAACGCTCTTCACCGTATATTTTAAAGGTAAACCTGTTTTATTATGTCACATGTTGTCGGCAACGATACGAAATGTATTTTTAAAGATGTCGTCTGTGGATTTCTGTGTTTTGCAATTATGGATGTTTAGTTTCTAAGTGGCGCGTTTAGTAGTGGTTTTAGACATTTTACTAACTTTCGCTTAAAGATAATGAGTATATTTATAAAAAAATCAGTGTTAAGGAATCCTAATTCACTCAACATATTATAACTTGCCTATTATATAAAAAAACAAAATAAAAAGTGACAAGCATGTTTTATAGTTGTCACTATTTTATCTTACGCCTGCCTGTAAAATTTTGAAATCAAAATAAATATTGGTTTTCTTTCCAACCAATAAATAAAAAAAACCTAAAACACTTTTAATCAAGCAATAATTTCTCGTAGCGCTACGAACTCGTAGCATGCTACGCCGTAGCCGTAGACCGCTACGAAGAAAAATCATAAAACGTTTGAAGGACTGCAAATGCAAAAATAAAAAGAAATATATCTTGAGTGGCGGACATCTGAATGTTTTCTTCCGGCGGAACAAATTGAAAAGCTGGTTTTTTACAAGACGGGAGGGAAAGGTATACCGGGCACTAAATTACTCAGGAACTGGGCCGATCATTGCGGTCGACCCAACCGGTAGATGGTAGACGATGTAATTCTTGCTAACTGAGTTATTATAATGTGTACCTATGTTTTGTGTTATAACAGAGGTAAGGTGAGGTCAGTATTGTTACACGGTTTAAATATATTAGAAATGAGTGTGCAGGTCATATTTTCTTGAGTATTCAAATATTCGATTAATCGAGTCTGGTTTAAACACGCTAGGATCGGAGCATTTCATTCATTCATTCATTCTTATAAAACACCTTTTACCCCCGAAAGGTTAGCCAGAGGTGTACATAGTACACCGTTTCACCAGTTACAGAAAGTATTAAAAAGATCGAATATTTATTTACAAAAACAGAAAAGAACTCCAAAAACAATGATTCAAAACAAAGCAACGCTTCCCATTTTAACGAACCTTACTCGAAACATACACATATAAAAATTTTAACTATAAAAATCCGCACAAACAATGCAACTGCAAAATAAAAATCCTCTGATATCAATAGAGACATATTTCAAACGGCAGGAAACGTAATATATAAGTGCTTCCCGGGCGAGCCTTCGAATAAGAGGAAAAAAACTAGTGCCTTCCGGCCAATGATTGTGTTACTGTGGGCCTGTGAACGTTTGTGCTGTTTTGATTCAGGTTACTGTGGCGTTGTTGATATTTTCAAACTCAAACTAAAACCGTCTTATTACAAAATGAGTTCTAACTTTAGACCTAGCTTAAACCTTCGAGCCAGTTACTGTATTTAGAAGTTTATTCCGACACACGTAAAGTTCATGCAAAATTGACAACTTAGACTCGGGTTTAACGTCAGTTTTTGTATAGTTCGAAGTTTAAAACAGGGTCGACGGTATAAACCTGGTTCTAAAAATAAAACTTGTTTTGTAATAAGGTTGAAAGCAATTATTTCAAATAAACCATTTACAGGCACTTTTGAATTGTCAAATAGTCGTTCAGTTAGAAAGTTGAAGCTTTCCATTTCCAAAAAGTAAATCTCTATGGAGAAGAATGGGCAAGAAACTACGAGGACACTGTTTTAAATCAAGATATTACAAAATCCTGGAAATCCTGGGATTCTTGGAATATCGGCATAAAAACTATCATATGTCCTTACATAGGATAGTTTTTATCCCGATATTCCCACGGGATCGACACTTATGCGGGCGAAACCGCGGGACGCTGTTAGTAACGGATATATAACAAAACAAATAACTTAATTTCAATAATGCATTATAATCATTTCACCGTTATATTAAAAAAAAGTATATTTTATGGTCATATGATCTTTAGAACTTTTGTTATTATTTCAAACGTTACACACCCCATTTATACGCTAGAAAATATAACAAAACAAAAAAACCTGCTAAAAGACCAATTTTGTATACAAGGTAATTTTAAGTACCTATATGCGAAACCTGAATATAGTTTGTTCAGAATAACCCCATGTTATATTTTGTCCCGAAAATATTTAAAAAAGGTTAAAAGTTGGACACCGAGTGACACTAAGTAAGTTATATCCGATCTCCGCGCCGATCGGTTAGGTACCTAGATATTTTTATCAATGAGCGCAAGACGGCGCGGCGCGGGTGAGCATGTTTTTGTACGGACAAACAGGTAACTTAACAAGCTTCTAACTTTGAGATTTTTCATGATACAGTTTTGAAATGTTGTACATAGATTCTTTACATAAAAATACTAGACACGTGTTTCGGGTTTCGGATATAGGTACTAAAAATAATGTTGTATAAAAAAATTGCTCTATATATCTACACTTACGCATCATTTCACTCTAGCATATGAAAATCAAAACATCAGCACAGTGACAAGAATCATTTTCACTGTTGACTGGCTCCCTCAGGGCATTAGCCCTCAGACGGCCGGTCATTTGCACCCCCTGCCCTGCGGAGGATTGCATATCACTGTCGCTTGGCTTATTACACCAATTATGGCGCACTCCTGTTAGAATGCTTCTGAAGGATTGGCATTAGTCTTTGGACTTTGAAATTATAGTAGTATGAGGGTAGTTTGATGGGAGATGTACTTTTGTGATGTTGAAGTTGTCTGATTTGATTTTGAATAGTGTCTACTGTCTACATTTGAAGGTTAAATTGCGTTTGGTGGTCGATAGCAACTAAACGTACTGTGCACGAGGTAATTCTTAGAGACTAACGGTCTTATTCATAAAAAAAGCTTATAGAAGGTTTAAAGCACACATTAGTTAAAATGCTCATTAAGCCTTTAAAACGCCATTTAAAATGCCATTTTATTGAAGTCATCCAACAAACTGGCCAACATATTGAGTCGTCAAACGAGAATATCTGTCTACGCACCGAATAATTGTGACCATAGACATTATGACGTACGGAAAACTAATTTATTGTCTACGGTTTCGACAGTTTTGCCGCGTTAACGTCATAACATAGTTTTTGACAGTGAATTTGTTAATGTAATTTTATTGTCAGGCGAGCGAAAACCTTTGAATATTTTTTTGTATTTAAAAGAAATGGAATTAAGACCGGAGACTAGTTCCAAGAAAGGGCAGAGAAGTGAATACTCGTTTTGGTTGGAGGACGATAAGGTTTGTACTGTTACAACTAAAATGTGTTCAAAGTAAGTTTTGTTTTGTAAACAATCTTTATTTCTTATACCAAACAAACCAAACCAAATGTACCACGGTACTTAGCTGTTACTAAAAAAAACTTAACATTCCCTGTAACATGCATTTTCTGAAGATTCGTAAGTTTGCCGTGGATGTGACGAATTATGTCCTTCGTTATATTTTTCCTCGCTTCTATTTTGCATTGTAGTTATATAATAACTAACTAAATTGGTTAAACAGAAGTGCAACATAAATTATATACAACTGCACATGTTACATTTGTAGGTCAAACGTCATTTTCTATCAGCTGGTATAGAGTCGGCCATTTTTTTTTCCTTATAGTACTGTTATAGTAGGCTTCTGGGTTTCATAACTTTATAGTAGGTTTATAGAACGTTTTAGGGCTAAAATGCGTTTATGAATAACAATTTTTGACAACGAGACATTAGCAAGACTTTAGATGTTCTATAACTTATTATGAATAAGACCGTAAGTACCTAGAGTTTTTTATTGAACTGTAGGCATTTTTTGGTTTAATTAGATAAGTGATTAGTAACCGACATATTAATTATAAATACCTTCCGTATTATTCTGGAGTGAAATAAGTGCCTGTACAATGAATATGTAAAACTAATTATTATTAATATACCTCAACTCATTCCTGACACTAAACTTATAGTCGGTGGGGTATAATAATAACAACAGGAAATATTATGTTATTTTAAATGTAATTAATGTTTTATAATAAAACTTTTTCCAACGAAATCCAACAAGCTAGAATATCAAGAAGCGCCACTTGAAAACTTGTATCATTGTTACTCGCACAAGTTCGCGAAACATTTTGCAGCTAACTTAATTAGGAGTTAAAAACTTGTTTTAATTTTTACTTGATAGTACTTGAAAGTTTGTATTGCAAAACGACTTTTATGTGCCTTTTTGTACGTTTACGCCTTTTTTCGGACGATAACTCGTTTGAAAATTGTAAATATGCTTTGAAAGTTCGTTCGTTAGCTCAGAAGCGGCTTTCACGTTGTCTCCTAAAGTACGATTTATTCGTTTTCTGATAACAAAACCTTGGAGCCGGATAAAATTGTAACTTTCTCTCCTATTCCTCAAACAAAAGAATACAGTTATATTACTTGTGTGTGCTACACAGTCCGTCCTAAAAAAGGAGTAGCAAATAAAACTTTTTTTGCCTGTCGCATTTATATGACATCGCATATCAACTTCATTTTTATTTGACGCATATATCCGCCAGCGGCATTTGTGGGGTTAACCAATTCACCTTTTGCCATACCTTCTCGTATAGACGAAAATGGCTGCGCAGTCCCTACTCTTACTTTATAGTTCAGGATAGTGTAATAAAGGGATGGAGCGTAGTTTTGTACGAAGGAAAAGGGGGTAGTTTTACTGAAGGTACTTTCGTGTGGAGTTAATGCAATTATATTGGTTATTAACTCGGAGAGTAATGTAAACATCGGTCACTGTCGTAATTTACAGGTACACTGTTTACTTTAAGATCGAACGAAACATAAATTCATATTATAAATTTTTTTTTACTTAAAAGTAACTACTTTTAAAGTAACGTACCTGTCAGATAACTGATGTTTTTTATTGGATGTATTATTTTAGTTCATTAGAGGAGCCCGTAGCTAAATAATAACAGCCGCACAGGTCGATCGACCAGGTTAAGTACGCTTGCCGCCGTTGGTCTGTGGATGGGTGACCATCTTTACATACCGTGACCCCTCCGTGCCCCGGAAAGCACGTTAAGCCGTTGATCCCGGCTGTCATTCGTGGATCTTTGACAGTCGTTACGGGTCGTCAGAAGCCCGATAGTCCGACAACCAGTCTTACCAAGGATATCGTATTACCCAGTAACTGGGTTGTGAAGGTCAGATGGGCAGTCGCTCCATGTAAAATACTGGTATTCAGCTGCATCCGGTTAGACTGAAAGCCGACCCCAACAGAGTTGGGAAAAGGTAAGGCAGATGATTATTTTTGTTTATTAATCTTAATTTCTATGGAATCAAAATCGGACTCGTACTTAGAAACAGTAGATACTGTAGATCTTTCTCTTACAGTACAATATTGGCTACACAATATTGTTTCATGTGCAATTCTCAAAATCCTAAAAATTATCAACAAAACTAAACAGTAACTTAGTTTCACCACTGTGTGTCATTAAAATAAATCCATGTCCAAACAAAAACTTCTAATTCAAGTCTAAACTAAAATATGAGTGTACAAACACATGTCGTAGCTCTCCACAATAGTTCGTTTGGTTAGATATCCCAAATGGCACATTAGTGCAATTATATGAGGACACGACCTCTGGACCATGTTGAACAAATACACGAAAATAAAATAGGAGGAATTATTACTGGATAATTAAACTATTTGTTGTAGTTAATGAAAGTAAACAAGTTGTATTGTTGAATTTTCCTCTTCCAGCTCAGTTATTCCTTTTTGAGCGTAATAATAATCTCTTCGGTTTCAGAGTACTGAAAATTGGTACCTATTATAAAACCTGATAATCGTTACGTCAAATAGAGACGTAGGTATAGAAGAAGACATAAAGGTGTGTTCAGGGAAATTATATAAGAGCTGCGCGCGCGCCATACGCGCATCCCACTCGAGCCTTGCTGGAGTTGCTCTAGAGCGGTGCACCAAACGTAGGCTGTAACCGCACGCGAGCAACACGCGTGCAGTTCCTAAGGGGCTCGCGAGCGGCGCAGTCGCCAGGTCTGGACACACCGACTCCGAATAAATTTGGATAAGGGCGATTTGGTGATGTGATGAAATCTCCATTTACCAGGACAATGCCTGCGGTGCATGCTGGTCATTTTAAGAATATATTTGTAGAATTGACATCTGAGGGTTGGCCTATTTTTTGGCCAAAACATCAGCATTGCCATACAACGTGGCAATGCCACCAGCTTTTTTGGCACTTGTCCTGATGAAAGCGATGCGGACGAATTATTTGATGCCTTTTGATTATTTTCCCATCTTTTTTATTTAAGTACCTATTATTATTATTTTAAGACTGTAAGCTTTTAGAATGATATAAAAACAAATAAATAGATTGCTACTGCTAAAGGAACTTAATAACAATACTGGCCTAAAATAAAGATCACTTTGAACACTGCTCGTACCTTGCAAAAAAAACACTGCAATAAACAAAAAATACACTACAAAACAAAAATAAAAACTTCACCACTTCATTATTCATCCTCAAATCGTAGGAGTAACCGCGTGGAATTTTATCATGGATGCCATGTCGGTCGGTCCGACGAGCGATCCGTGCCTCACACGGTTACACGAAGATTTAATTGTTGCGAACGGACGTGACGCCCGAGCGAAACGTGGCCATCGGAAAAACTCGCTCGATTCCCTTTAGTTTACCGTTCAGTCCGTTGTATTGTTTATAAGTAAGTTTTTATTGAATTTTTCTATTTGATTTTAAAGTTGGACGTTAGTTTCGGATTGGTTTTTGGAGTTGTATCGTTCTAAGTAATTAATTAGAAATGGAATTACTGAGTAAGGATTCATTTTATTGTGCGCTAAAACTTGAAAATAACCAAAATAAATGTCAGTAATAAACGCAAATGTGGATTCTGACTGGACTATAAACTTAATTGTATCTATAATGTTAAAAGCTTGCTTTAATTTTACTTCAAAAATCTGTTAAAACAAGGTAATTACTAGGATTATTTAAACAAAAATATCTACTAATCATGTTGTGACAAAAGTTAAAAATAAAAACTTATACTTAACGTCACTTGTTTTGTTATTTATTTCCAAGAAATTAACTAAGTGTTGACCCCTGAGAGTGTCTGAGGGCGAGAAAAAAAAACTTATGTCTTCATAAATTTGATTTAAGGGCAGAAATATAACGTGGGTCTTGAGTAATTCTTTATCTTGGGCTTCAGATACACGAAATAGAGTGAATTCGTACTACGCTACTATTTATCTACATTATGGTATTACTATTTTATAGAGTTAGTGTGTTCATGTCTTTATTCTTTATCAGTGTTAGAAATACAACAGAACGTTCTTCAGTCATTTTGTTGTAAGTTAGATTTTGGATATGTGGGGATTCTTGATCTATACTAATATTATTAGGAGGTCAAATTTCGTGAGTTTGTGTGTAGGAGTAATTTTTGGAACTACTGGTTCCATTCCGAAAATTCTTTCACTTTTGGGAAGCTACAATATTGCAGAGTGTCATAAGGATGTTAACACAAGAAATTTTACGCGGACGAAGCTGTGGATAATAAACTTTTTGCATATAAGAATACAAATTACCTACTGTCATTTCAATAAAATAGCTGTGCAATAAAAAGTAATTTAAAAAAATTAAACCGACTTCAAAAAGAAATTAACTCAAAATTATGAAATAACTTTATTTTCGGAAGTCGGTGTCTTGGTATCTGTATTTCAGTTTTAGTTTTTTGCCACCGACTTCCGAAAATAAAGTTATTTCATAATTTTGAGTTAATTTCTTTTTGAAGTCAGTTTAATTTTTTTAAATTACTTTTTATTTCGTAATTTTTAGTTTTTGCACTAGAATTTGACCAAGGTTTTGAGATGTTTTCCCTTTGACACTACACCCATTGCTCGTATCAATAAGCCACACACTTACACGTAGTAGTCCATATCTTGAAAATTACTGAATCGATTTTGATGAAACTTGCACTGTTCCCTAAGTTGAAGTAAATGTAAGCCAATAAAAAAAAATGGTCACGATCTGATCAATAGTTGCTGAGAAATGCGTGGACAAACATACATACATACATACATACGTCTATGAAATTTTGTATATTTGTTTGGAAGCCGTAGTAGATTGTCATATGTGAATATAATGCAATTCCATTAATATTACATACATACGTGTCGAATTGATAACCTCCTTTTTTTTGAAGTCGGTAAAAAATAGAACGTCGAATTAGCACTGAACACAAATTGAGAATGATGGTTTGTAGAGACATGCCTGTTGCTGACCAATGCATCAGTTTTGGCTGAAGGTTTAAAAATAACCATGTTCATTAACAAAACCACTCCAATTAGAGACAGGGCTGGCTTTTACTTTGGCCAGAGGCTAAGTATCGCCATACAACGTGGTAATGCCGCCAGTCTCTTGGGTACATTATCAGTCGACAGCGATGTGGGTGAATTTTTCGACGCTTTTTTTTTAGTTTCTGTATAGTTTTAGTTAAGTTAGGATTTAATTTTGTTATTTTTATTAATTAATTAAGTATTAGTTATTATTTGGTGTTATCTTTATTTCAGATAGGCACATTAAAGGCACTTTTAGAGGTTCATATGAGGAACCGGGTGTAAAGTTCACTCATACTCTATAGAAAAGGGAGGATCCTCCGACCAGACGGGTGTTGTGTCTGGAGGGCAACTGCCGATTTATGTCGGGCCATTGTATCTATGCTAGTTGCGCGGTAAACTCTGCTTGCGCGATGCAGGATTTTGCGTGACGTCTGTATGACGCGTTATTCGCATGTGGCGTTGTAGATACCGCTACACGCTCATTAGAGACATATTTATGGAATAAGCCGGTGGAAAAGAAAGACAATTCTGAGGCTGTGTTGTTCTTTGTACAGAACCGTTTCATAAATTGATAATATAATACGAGTACAACACCAAAGGCTTATTGGTTGATTAGCACGAATTTACTAGCAGCAAACGGGCGTATTGACATATTAGATTTTTTTTTCTGTAGGTAATTAGCAAGAAGTTAATATATTTGTGGGCGAAATACATATCAAATTGGACAATTGGCATATTTTACAAAAAGTACACTAGAAACTACATTTATCAGTTATTTCTGTACATGTTTATTTTTTTTTCAGTAAGGCGAGTAAATTCGTGCGAATCAACCTATAAGCTAAGGCGAAAGAAATTGTGGCTAAGAATATCCCACACAGCTAATTACAACCAAATCAATCTAAATTTTTTCACCACCGCAGCCACAAAGCCTTGTAACGCAATATAAACTAAAATAAAAGCCGTTTAGGGACACGCGAAATGCTCCAAGTAGTGCTCAAGCGAATTTACGATTGCTCGCATCTTACTTTGTCCGGTATAATTAAACCTACCCAAGTACATTAATATCAATTATGGTAATCCGGGCAGAGTGGATCCAACTGCCGACCTTATTCGGGATCCCTGATCTTAGTTTGTGGTACAAGATTTCAATATAGCGATTTGATTGTGCGGGCTTGTAGGGTTTTGGTTAATGTCATTTTGGGTTTGAAGGCTGTGTTGTAGAAGTTCTTTATTCTGTATACGTACTTGTAAGTGTTTAATTGGCTGACGATGGCTTGAATTTGTCTCTATTCTTTCGTTCGCTGGTCTCAGTGTCCTGATATTAAATCTTAAAAATGTTGTTAACGTCTCTTGATACCTAATGATATCCAAATTACTGTACCAGTTTTACATAGCAAAAAGGGGAAAAAGATAAGTCGTTTGAATTTTTCATGTATAAGAAAAAAATCATCATCATCATCATCATTTCAGCTGAAAGACGTCCACTGCTGAACATAGGCCTCCCCCAAGCACTTCCACTTCGACCGGTTCTGTGCTTCTAAGAAAAAAAAAATATTTGGCACGGTAGGTACTGCATACTAGGAACCAAAGATTATATCGTCGTTGCTAGGAACACATCTGAACAAAAGTTAAAAAAATTAAACCGACTTCAAAAAGAAATTAACTCAAAATTATGAAATAATTTTAATTTCGGAAGTCGGTGTCGATTGGGATCTGTATTTTATAGTTTTAGTTTTTTGCCACCGACTTCCGAAATTAAAATTATTTCATAATTTTGAGTTAATTTCTTTTTGAAGTCGGTTTAATTTTTTTAAATTACTTTTTATTTCGTAATTTTTAGTTTTTGCACTAGAATTTGACCAAGGTTTTGAGATGTTTTCCCTTTGACACTACACCCATTGCTCGTATCAATAAGCCACACACTTACACGTAGTAGTCCATATCTTGAAAATTACTGAATCGATTTTGATGAAACTTGCACTGTTCCCTAAGTTGAAGTAAATGTAAGCCAGTAAAAAAAGAATGGTCACGATCCGATTAATAGTTACGGAGATATGCGTGGACAAACATACATACATACATACGTCTACAAAATTTTGTATATTTGTTTGGAAGCCCTAATAGATTGTCATGTGTGAATATAATGCAATTCCAATAATATTACATACATACGTATCGAATTGATAACCTCCTTTTTTTGAAGTCGGTAAAAATTAAAACTTCACCTAAAACTCAAATATGGGATTAAGTGTGCCTCCCAAAAAAAGTAGGTATTATGGTGTTTTAAAAGACTGGTTATACTGAAAGCCCGTACAGTAACAGACCTTGGAATTACAACCATATTCAAATATCATTAAAGTTACTTTTACTTTCAACTTGTAAATAAGCTACAACATGCTACGTTACACACATTATGCTGATAAACTAGAAAACTAAGTTCGGACCTCAAAGCAGGTGGAAGCCAGAAAACCGCCTCTCTCCAAGTAAACGTGCTCCATTTATGAGAAGCCTAAAAACTTACAATGTTAAACAGGAAGTTGCTACATATTGGAAATAGTTTGCTTCAATATTGTGCTTTAAATATTATTATTATTGCCTGCAAAATTAATCAATACTAATTAAATAGGACTATAAATTAACTGATATTTCATTTTGAACTGTCTACTCCATAATGGAGTGAATACATGCGTGATTTTATTCGAAGACGGGATTGAATCAAATTTATATAAATATTACACTTATCAAAAATATTTTTTGCCTTTGATATTCTTGCAAACAGCAGACTGCAATTCTTAATAAGTTGAAAGATATCAAATAATTACATTTATATACTAAACTGAGACAATATTTATGATGTAATCACGCAATATATTCATTTCGAGGGCAAAGGCAATTAATAAACCTAAGTAAAAAATAACTAACTAAGGGGCTTGTGGGTAAGTAATATCAGCCGCACGGGTCGATCGATCAAGTTAAGCTACGCTTGCCGCGGTTGGTCCGTGAATGGGTGACCATCTTTACATACCGAGACCCGTCCGTGCCTCGGAAGCCGTTGGTCAAGGCTGTCATTCGTGGATCTTTGACAGTCGTTACGAGTCGCCAGAAGCCCGAAAATCTGACAACCAGTCTTACCAAGGGGTATCGTATTACCCAGTAACTGGGTTGTGGAGGTCAGATAGGCAGTCGCTACATGTAAAGTACTGGTATTCAGCTGCATCTGGTGAGACTGGAAGCCGACCCCAACATAGTTGGGAAAAGGCTAGGCAGATGATGATGACTTAAAAAATAACTAAATCATAGCTTCCAATGAATTATCTTTCAATTACGTAAGCTTCATTAGCGCTAAAACTAATCGCCCTAAACCCAGTCCTACAAAAAGCTATTTAAACCGGTACAAAGGTAGAATCGCTTCGAAAATTCTCAACCAAAGAACCGTTACCTTCAGGGCTTTAGCGGCTCTTTTATGTAGCAATCACAGCTAGGCGTTCGACAAACTTTACGCTCCTCTTGAATACGTACAATTACGACCAATAACTCGTTGTGAAATTTATTTTGAGTAGTGCCGTTGAAGTATCGATTTGGTGTTTGTATCAATTTGGGAGTTTATTAATACTTTTTAGTCAAACAAACAAACGGGAAGCCTAGATGAAAATAACCTTCCAGTGTAAGTGAAGAATATATAACAAAACCAACAATGGTTCAATTTAATTTAGTTGGTTTAATTTAGTTGAAATTTGTAAAGGGTTTTGTGTCAATTACACAAAACAGAAACAGTCAAAGATACATTAAATTTTTCAAAGTAACAGTATATTTAATTAAGAGAAAAGAAGTCTTAACATATATTGCCACACAAAGTTTTATTTAACTAAGGAACATATGATACTTAAACTTAGGTTTGTGACTGCAATATACCACCAAACGCGGTGAATAGGGATGCAGGGGGGAATTGGGACAAAACTTTAAAAGCAATTTTAGTGTTGAAATAATACAGTTTGTTGCCGAAAAGGATACTTAATCGTTAATTATAATACAATAAACACATTAGACTCCTTTTTGGCAACAAACTATATTATTTCAATGTTAAAATCGCTTTAAGTTTCGTCCCGATTTACCCCTGCATCCCTATTCACCCCGTTTGACGGTATAATTTTTAGTTTCGTTGTACAGACGCCAAGCACATCAAGCTACCCGAAACTGTCAAATTTTCCCAATCAACCTTGAACCTAATGCTTTAGCGATAAAGTTGAAAATCTAATAAAGAAAGTTGTAGTAGTTTGATGTGCAGTCTGTACATCAATCATAAGAAATCTATAGCACTAAGAGAAACTCAACGTTCTACAAAAACCCTATTTAAAAACAGTCTTTGAATTCAACATTAGTTTATCGATTCGATTTTTCAAGCGTACATCACTCATAGTCACTGGACGGGAATAGGCGTTAGTACTGCCGTACCTACGCATTTTCCGTAAAGACTTTTATGAAGGCAATGAAACGCCGCAAGATTTCAGAGTTACGGTTCATTTTCTGCTGCGTCCCGAAGCATTTGGCAAGGTACAGTCAGCACTTCTTCAATGAAGATGATAATTTAAGGGCATCCGTCGTTTTGTGCCATTCTCTCCCTAATATTGAAGTGCGTCGAGAGTATTAGTGTTTTGCGGTACGGAGATTTTAATAAGTTGTGAATGGAACAGTCATATTTTGTTTTTGTTTGTTTTTTTCTGAGAGTATGCTAAGAAGAATAGCATAATTTTCATCATTATATACCAAACTGATCCTGCGTGGTGGATTACCACTCCCTCTTACCGAGAGGAGACCTGTGTCCCAGCAGTGGGAACTATAGGCTGATTATGCTTTAACTCCCGAAATGTTGTAATTACTGCCTTATTGATTATTTATTTTATCGCGTCTCTACTTTTGAACGTGAAAATCTCTCAATAATCGAGAAAATAAGTGAGGGTTCAGTGACAAAATAAAAAACTGGCCAAGTGCGAGTCGGACTCGCACACGAAGGGTTCCGTACCACAAGACAAAAACGCCGAAAAAAACACGTTTGTTGTATGGGAGCCCCCCTTAAATATTTATTTTGTTTTTAGTATTTGTTGTTATAGCGGCAACAGAAATACATAATTTGTGAAAATTTCAACTGTCTAGCTACGGCGGTTCTTGAGATACAGCCTGGTGACAGACAGACGGACGGACGGACGACAGACGGACAGACAGCAAAGTCTTAGTAATAGGGTTCCGTTTTTACCCTTTGGGTACGGAACCCTAAAAAGGTGGCAGTTTCAACAATTACTAGACGATATCCAAAAAACTGACGGAACAAAAGGGCAGTTACAAAAGTCCACGTCACGTCATTCTTGAAGTTAAGTTGTTTCAAGCAATAGAATAAGTTACAAAACTCAAAATTGTTTAAAACCAGCCAGTTTGAAACCACTGCTCAACGTATTCAAGAAAAGAACATCAGAATCTCAAACTGCAATCGTGTAAGTAGTGAAAAGTTACTTCGGGTACTTTAAAGTACCATTAGATAATCCGTTGTCAAAGTAGGCTTTACAACTTGTGCAGTGCATAGGCAGTTCAGAGGACATAGATTTATTTTAGCCAGATAAGGTTGCAAGTTTATTTTTAGTCTTAGTTTAATGTTCAGCGATCAGATCTGCCTGTGTGTTTGACTAGTGCGTTTGATTCTCAGGTTTATCGAATTGATATTTTCCACATTATATTTAATGATGTCTTTGTGGCTAAATTCATAAACCATCTTCTTTGGTTTCTTTTTAGGGTTCCGTACCCATAGGGTAAAAACGGGATCCTATTACTAAAATTCCACTGTCCATCTGTCTGTCTGTCACCAGTCTGTATCTCATGAACCGTGATAGCCTAGACAGTTGACATTTTCACAGATAATAAAAACACACGTTAACGCACGGAACCCTTCGTGTGAGAGTCCGACTCGCACTTGGCCATTTTTTTATATCTGCAAATTCTATACAAAAATTACTTAAATCCTAACAGAAATCAATTATCATACCGAGTTATTAGGGATGAGATTGATATCGTTGACTTGAGTCAACGATATCAGTTCTCGTGGACCAGTGTCCACGTAAGGTTATCAAGTTAACAGGCAGTCCTGTTAACTTGATAACCTTATGCTGCTTTCGACAACAGCCTTTGTATTCTACCCATTTAGATGTAGGTGCAGTGAGATATCTCGCATCTTGATATTAGGGAGGGGATATTTGGGAAGAGAGGAACTATTCACAATAATAACGCATGATAATGATGTTATGATGAAGGGATGAAGATCGGCGTTCATGAGGGATAGATTAATGTGTTAGTAAGTCGTTATTGATGGACTTAGTGACCTCTATAATAAACTTTGTTTAGGTAGTGAGTAGTTGATGCTTCACTAAGAAATATCTTGTCGCCCATAAAGGACCCCACAGACAAGCGTGACGCGACACTATTAGAACAATTTCTATGAAAACTCCGTGGAATGTGTACTACCAGAATCGCGTCGCACCGTCGCGTCGCGCCTGTCTGCGAGAGCCCTAAAGTGGGAGTGTTTTAAAAATGTATCCTGTAAGGCTGTACGTTGCTATCGCTTTTAAAAACTTTTCAAACCCCCATCCAATAGCCTACAGCACATAATTACATCAACCTTCCGAACGCAGCCGCATCTTTATTAACGCTAAAATGTTTACGTGGAAAATTATTTTACACCGAGGCAGGTGTGTTTAAAAAAACCGGTCAAGTGCGAGTCGGACTGGCGCACCGAGGGTTCCCTACAAATTTGTACCTAAGTATGTACATAGTTTATAAAGGGAAACATTTTTTTTTGTGATGTAACTACAAATTTACGGTTTTCGATTTTTTTTCCATTACTCGAGCTATAATTATGAAATTGCTTCTTGCCAAATTTCATGATTCTCGGTCATCGGGAAGTACCCTAAAGGTCTTGATTCCCTTGCATGAACGGAACATAAACGCCCGTATCTTTTGATTGCCTTGACTTAGAAGTTTGATTTTTTCACTGCTTCAAGGGATTGCAGCCCCTCAGTATTTGATATAAATTCAACTTGATAACTCCACGCGTTCCTGAGAAAAAGGGTCTTGACAGGCGGACAGACAGACGTACAGACGCCAGCACATCAAGCTTCAACTTTGAACCTAATGCTTTAGCGATAAAGTTGAAAATCTATTATAGAAATTGGACAGATTGTAGTAGCTTGATGTGCCGTCTGTACAACGAAGTGATCTTATAAGGATTCCGTTTTACCTTTTAAGGTACGGAATCCTAAAAATATAGCAAAAACGCCGCCTGGGGACGGGTACCCGGAAATAAAAAGGTCGTCACAGTAAACCTGGATGTCTGCTAATAAAGGAAGAGGGAATCAGACTGTGTTGCACAGAAAGAACGGTTTTATTATTATGTCGCTAATGTTGGAGATGTAATACATTTTGTTTCGCCGTGAGGCGCAAGGTAGGTTATTGTTTTTGTCGTGTGACGATGTAATTTTTATTATGACATGTAAGTGCTGTTTTATGGGAGTGTAACATGTTTTTGTGAAAGCAGGCGTGTCGGTTTTCAGGGAGTTTTGTTCAATCTTTATTGGTGTTAAAACTATAAGATGGGACTGAGTGAAATGTTATGATTATGATAGATGTTACAAATGAAAGAAAAAGACAACAATAATCTACAAATAGTAGAAATATGAAGTATGTAAATATGTAAGTATATTCTCATATTAAATTTTCATGTTTTATTATTGAATTATTTTTTGATCGTATGTACCTAGGTATTTTATTTGCTTTTCTACTCTTACACACAATACCTTCGTAATAACATACAATTTCATTCAAAACTAAAGGAGAAAATCGTCTTTGAATAAAGCCAACTGTATACATACTTTTACTCGTTACTGTACATCCTACAATCAAACCTTCCGACCTAAAACCTAGTTCCCAGAATATCTGACCAAAGTTACCTATCAAATTATGAGCAGTGACGTCACCCGACACCAAAATATGTGTCTTTAATCCACTAAACTCAGCCCCGTGATGCTGCGGATTTCTGCTCCGGAATTTACGAATTTCAGTCCTCTCTGAAAATTTGCTTAGCGGGCCTTATAATAGAATCATGGCCGATCTTACTGCGTCCAGACAAAATTGTTTTGACCTGGCTGGCTCGTATCTGGGTGGATTTTGCGGGAATATATTTGGAGGGTTTCAATTTTCTTCGTATGTCTAGTTTTGTTGTTTGTTTCAGCATGTGGCTAAGCTAATGTGGCGGGAAAACGGTTACTAGTATGTTTTAATGAAATAGGATTGAAGATTTTTACATGAAGCCTGGCATACCTACAAGTCGGCCATTTTTTTTTTCAAATTGCGTCCAGTTTGTTATGCCACGGACCTTCAAATCTCTTTGTTAACCCTTTGTCTTTACCATCTGTATTTATCTTTTTAAGTTATTAATATTCTTTTTCTAAAATATTTACTCTCCATTTAAGATAAAAACATCAACCCTGTAATCCCCAAAGGATTAAGCAGAAGTATAGCTAGCATACACCCACATTTCTTTCTTTGTCTTCATATGGGGCGAGCATATCCATATAGGTAGTATGACTAGCTGCGCCCCGCGGTTTCACTCGCATAAGTTTCAATCCCGTGGGAATATCGGGATAAAAATAGCCTATATGTTAATCCAGGGTGTCAGCTACCTCCATACCAAATTTTATCAAAATTGATCCAGCCGTTTATGCGTGAAGAAGTAACAAACATATAAACACACACACTCACTAATTTTTACCTTTATAATATTAGTGTGATAATAATAAACAACTACAGTCTCACGAGTTGGAAAATTCACGTCTTAAATTATTTTCTATTATACTCAATATCAAATCCCAACAGCAATAATCTTCAGACTCCCTCAATATTCTTGAAAGAACACACAAGCATATATATACCCAAATTTTCTGCACTTAATGCATTCTTCGAAACTTAGATAGTAGCAGTACAGTATCCCGATAAAGTTAAAACGCTTGAGTGAGCGAACAAAATTGATTCCGCACGGGACCTCCGCAATCCGGTCGGATATATTGTGTTAAATCACATGTACTGAGGTACTGTTGGATGTAAATAAAACGGGCATACTGGATTTTTAAGTACACAATATTGTATGGAATTCTGTCTTATTGACTGTTGAAGATGTTCCGATTTAGAATAGTATTGGGTTTGTTTACTGTTGCAGTTGGAGGGTTTAGAAATACGTATTGTTTATTTTATATTGTAAATCTTTGTGGGTATATTAATATTGTTTTAAGCATAATTTCCACAAAACGGCTCGTATCGCATCGGATCGGAAAGGATACGAACGGATGCGGCGACAGCCGATCGCGTCCGACAGGATGTCGACGTATACCATCGGCTCCATACGTCCCTTGCGAACGTATCCGTTTCTGCGCCTAGTCCATGGACGTAATATATAGAAGTAACTCTATATATTACGTCCATGGCCTAGTCAAATAGTTTAATTCCTACCGTGTTGACGTGTTCTAATTTTTGAAAATGGTTGAAGTTGACGCATTAGAAGAAGAAGAAAATAATCATAAAACACAGAAGAGGAAAAGAAAAATTTGGATGACAGCCGAAAGGATTCGATCGGATACGACGACAGGCGTACAGAGCCGATCGCGCATCGCAGCGTACTTTCGGTGTCAATCGCGTGTCGCGGAAGACGCCCGCAGTCAAGCTGCTGTGCGTGGCTTCGTAATAAAGACTTTAAATACTGTGTACACGATTTAATATCGTTTAAAGATTGTAAAATTCGATCCGATCCGATGCGATGCGAGCCGTTTGGTGGAAATCATCCTCTAGACGGCCAGATCTATAACTCCACGCCGGTTATTCCCTGAAGAGTTAGGCAGAGATAACCCAAGTACACCCATATTTCGCCAGTTATGTATAGGTCTTATGTAAAAGAGGGCGAGCCTATTGCCAACAACCGGGCAATCCGACTCCAAACTGAGAAATTCCTAATGAAAAACCCCATTAACACTTTGCCTGACCAGAGAATCGAACCTAGGACCTCCTGCTCATCAGTATTACTTACGAGCACTAGACCAGTCAGAAAGGTAGATTTGCCCATTCAAATCAAACTTTATACTGGCTCTATTTGTGTTTGAGAGCCCTTAAGAAAAGTAGTTATAAATAGAATTTACTTGTAGAAGTATTCAATTGAGTGCTATGTAGGTATGTAGGTTCTATTAAAACAAATATAAAAAATGGTGACTGAATCACAGTAATATGTTTTCAATTTGAATTGAGTTTTTCAGAAGAAGTCTTTAAGTTTTTTTTTGCGACTATTTTAAATTTTACAAAAACAAATCTGTATACGCAACGAAATTAATAATGTAATCGTGAGTACTATAAAGCTCTTAAAATCGGCTTTATTTAAATTTATTGACGATTTCATATAAAATTGTGAATGTAAAATACACGATATTTATCTCATTGAACGGAGCTTTTAAATGTACATTTATTTAAAAAATATAGTGTATTAAATCTGTGATACTTAAATCCTCTTGTGTGAGAAATAATCCCGCTGTAACTAGGTAGGTTTTTCAGCAAGGAGTACAATGCAGACCTCATTAAAATTAAGCTCTCGATTCGATAGGTCTACAAAAGTATTTTCAAAAATCTGTTCATATCAATACTAATTATTTATATTATAAAGAGGTCAAAATTGTGAGTTTGTATGAATGGGAATGACTACTACAGTAGTCATTGGCCAATACCCGTAATTAAAAACGTTAAAAAATCGAGTTGCAATCTCATCTCAGTGACAATCAAAGTAGGGATATTAGAGGTATTTTTGACAGAGTGAGACTGAGATCTGGGGTCTACTCCGAAGTGGTAAACTTATCGTATCGGCCGAATGTTCGGTAATTTCCTACTACGAAGTTCATTCTGATTTTTTTTTTCACTAACGGGAAGCTACAGTATTGCCGAGTGTTAATATATTATGGTAAAACAAGAAATTTAGTTCGGATGAAGTCGCGGGCTTATGCTAGTTTTTAATAACCGATCGTACACTGCAGTGCAAGTAGACTAAACAGCGGATCGTATCTGGCGTATCGGTCGGTGCGAAGATGCAATTGTTCCGGCTGGCGTGCCCACTAACTAGGTTCCCCTTCATTACTACATGCCATGTTAACATGCACCTATGTGTATCACATGTGACGTGTGTTTATTGACGTCGCGTTTCAGTGTAATTA
Organism: Oligia fasciuncula; assembly: GCA_963082905.1. NCBI lineage: Eukaryota > Metazoa > Arthropoda > Insecta > Lepidoptera > Noctuidae > Oligia > Oligia fasciuncula. The sequence goes on along the minus strand of OY720395.1, from coordinate 3,071,415 downwards.
TTATGCGGTGTGTTTTATTGCAATCGAGTGTAATGTACAATTAAGTGGGAATGTATGCCCATTTAATTGTTTATAGTTAAACGTGTGCATGCATACGATGCGTTTATTAAATTCTGATGTTAAATTATTTTGATTTTGTATTAAAATGCTTTGATGAGTGTTTATGTGGTGTTTAAATGTGTTGAATAGACTTTTATAAGTATTTTTTGCTGCAATTCAGAATAAAGGATTATTGCAAATGTTACGTTAGGAAGAATCAGTGAAACTGACTAATCAAAGAAACTGGCGAATTAATTAAACTGACAACTGAGGGAAACTGACCAGTGATACGCGGACTCAAATAAACACTGTAAAGATGATTCGTTTAAGCAATTTATATCGGAGGGCGGAGGTTTTTTTTTATCCCTTAGTGAGGTTTATCAATTTCTTCATCAGCGGCTTCAACCCTTTCCTTTCATTCAAGCATGATTGTTGTCCCATGATCATACCTGTTCTTCCGATATTGAACATTAAAGTTTATGTAATTCCGGAGTAGTAAACGTCTACGTAAATCAGAACCATACCGATACTTAATCAAGAAGCACTAAAAGCATATCGGCACTTATTTGCGAAAACAAACAGTAATATCCCTGTCGGTACTGAGATCCAATGGCGTACTATGGTACGCCATCGGATCTCAGGACCACGTTTCGGCACCACGTTTCTGAAACCACGGAACGCGATTAAGTCCACTCCAACACAACGCTATTACAACAAACTATAGAACCGACGCGAGCCGACTTCGTCCGCTCTAAACCGGTTAAGACCGCTCTAGACCGGTTCCGTCCGGAAATGTTCTTTACTACTTGTTAATGTAATCGGGCGCCACAAATTCAATCGGCTCTCGTGCGGGGGATTTTTTAAATTAGATTTTTATGTCGCGCTAGATTTTAATGATGTTAATGGTGATCGGGGTAATAATAATATCGAGGTAAATGCAGCGGGATTTTATGGCGTTGTCGGTTGAAAATTCACGAGAAAATTTTATATGAAGTTTTAACCGTTTTTAACTTTACTAATTTTTCTACCATTAATGAAATATGAAACATTTTAAATGGATGCATAGTAGGTACGTAAATTAAGTGAAAATCGGATGATGTTATTTTGCGATTTTTTTAAAACATACGTTAATTATTTAATTCTTACGCAGCCTTAATTTTTGACCACACTATTTTTCACCACAATATCACACGAAAAAAGAAACAATTTCAAACGATAATCCCCCCAAAACTACCCCCTCAACGTAACAATTCTTCCAACAAAGGCGTCTGTAATTTCGTTCGCCTCCATTTTTTCCTCAATGTCCATCAAAAAGGTCAACTCATTAGTCACGTCACTATTTCTTTATTCGATTCCTGATCCTTTTTAACCGAGCGTACAAAATTATGTTTTTTGTTCTTACCTGTACTTATGTGAGTAGTTAATTTTCTTCATGAGATTTTTGGACAGTTTATTAGGGTTTGAGCTAGTGATCTATTAAACACTGAATATTTTTTTCTGGATGTAAAAAGAAATATGTCTGAATCGTAAAATAAAATACAGGGATAAGTTCCAACCAGTACGCAAACAAGATATGTAAATTCTAGATTCCCTAGTGTAGACATTTTTATCGGTTGTCAAATAAAAATCGGCTGTTTCATAGAAAAGTGCAATACGTAGGTACACTACGCGGTCAAAATATATGGAACAACAATTTTTTTTTTATCCGACGAAAAATTTCTACGCTACGTCTAGCATTATATGCTGAATTTATTGTTACAGTTTGCGCACTGGTTATTTTTTTTTGTATAGTGTAGAGTCTTGTTACCTTGATTCTTCTCTCAAACAGAACATACGAGGGAAATGCACATAAGTGGTTTTTTAGTACAGACCTGTCGTGATACACTCAAAGTGTCCGTTGCTTATTTTGTTTCAGAATTAGTCCCGAAAATGAAGCACCAGCATCTGACTAGTACAAGATTTTTCATGAAGATTTGAAAGGTTCGGTTAAGGAAAACTTTATTATTCGGCCAATTTACAAAAAGTCAAATTATTATGATTTATTTCTGGAAATTGCCGCTTTATAACAAACCCCGAGAAACCTTATAAAACTCTTCAAAATAAGTCTAGTTAAACATTTTTTAATCAACTCTATTCTCTTTAAATCAAAATTCTTTTACAAAGCCTCCCGTTCCCTCTGAAATCCAAAGATTTAAACTTGACAGTATTATTTTGGTAAAATTAAAAGTTAACGCCGTCTGGCGTCCAATGACTTAATGGTATTTCAGTGTTTGCGTTTCGTTTCCGTTTTCACTTTTAATCTGAGCCCAGCCCTCGGATTGAGTCATTTTACACTCACTCAAAGGTGGAGTTCATTTCTTTTTGTGTAAAATGAGGTTTTAATAATTTTGAAAGCTCAAATCACAAGGGGGATCTGGGGGAGTTTAATAAGGTATTGTGTTGTTGGATTTGTATTCAATTGCGAGGCACGAGTAAGTAGGTGATAAGAGAGATGGATCATGTTTCGTGTGCAAACATGGTAACGAGGTTTCGAGAAAGAGGTCGTTGATGTTGATCGCTTTTTTGTAAAGATTTATTGAGTTTTTACCTTTTGATTGCTTTCCATTTACCTCTGATATCTTAATTAAACTCAGTATATCACCATAACTTCTTTCACATGAACTCGAAACCAGTATCGGCAAGTGAATACTATTATGCATAACCTCATTTGAAATGTACTAGTCGAATTTGATTTCATTAGCTTAATTCATTAACTTACCTATTACTCGTATTGCTCGCTATATTGCAAATAGTTTTTTTTTTTTTTTATAACGTTGCCCCACACTAGGAATTTCTCCTGTATCGTGGGTGCGTTTACACACATTTAATCTCACATACACAAACAGCCAGACCCGGAACAACTACTTGAAGGTCATACAAATATTTGTTCCGTGCGGGAATCGAACCCGCGACACGCAGTGCAGCAGTCAATTGCTTAACCACTGCGCCAACCGTGCCGTCAAATAGTGCTCGGAGCAACACCAATTTAGATATTGATACCTGAAACATGTGGATTAAAAATTGCAATACGTACCGAGTTGCCGTGGCAATGCAAAGTGCCCATCAAATTAAAAGGGTTACAATTCACAAATGAAATAAGCGATTTATTTCGTATAGCTGAACCATCAAAGCGAACAGAGCTAAAAAAGAAAATACAATTTTTTTATCCAGACGCATTTTTTCAATTCAATTAGTGTATTACAAGCGACTTTGAATTGTCAAAGGTATTGTCTGTTTGTATTTCATTGGTCTGGTACATTTTTATTGTTTGTTATTTTACTTATAGAGAAATGGTGGCCCAGACTTAGGAGTTGTAGGTCTTGGGATTGAACCCAGGCAGGCGCTTTACTTTGTGTAAATAATTTCATCAACACTGCTCTGCTGGTAATAACCGGAAGGTATGTCCTAGAACAAAAAAATCGAAAACATGTGACATCTAACAACCAGCTCTGGGCCCGCGTGGTAGATTATAGCCAACTCCCTCTCTTCGAGAGGAGGCCTGTGTACTCCCAGCAGTGGGAACATTTTAGACTGCTTATCCTTATGATTTTAATCGATGTGCGATTAGCGCGACAGGTTGAGGCTTATGTCAGCAGTAGACTGCAATAGGCGATTTTTGTTTTACTGCTGTGATGATTTATGTTTGTTTAGTATTCTTGTAGTTAGTCTGGGTTAGTGTACCTAGCTTTTCACACTATTAATTTTTCAGTCATTAACTTTATACAACACATCAATAATAGTTTCCGTTTTTCCATTAGGTGCATCGTCCTAATGTACAGGAGCCACCAGATACCAACACGATGGAACGAAGCAACCTATTTTCCCAGCATCTAAAAATATCTGTCCTACTTGATCTTACTAGGACAGCCTATGTCTTATACTCTGCATTTTATTCACTGCTTACCATCTGAAACAAAATTATCCTATTCAAAAATTTTTCAAGTTTATTTAAGCAAAACAGACTTCGAAAACTCTTTTGAATTTTCTTTCGTTACTTAAACATAACTTTTAATTTTCATGTTTTCAAGGGTATAGGGAAAACAGCAGCTACTGGAACAATTGACTTTAATAAGTTTGGTATTGTTTATGTAACAGCTTGAAGTATTTAGTTCTATAGTAGGAGAAAACAAGTAACAAGATATTGACGCACATTCCATCATAGACCTCATCCATCGCTTTCCATCAGGTGTGATCGAGGTCAAGAGCAGGCCCATTCAGCAATAAAAACATACATCAGAAAGTCGAGATGGTCAAAAGCTGAACATAGAAGTTCAAATCTCTTGCAGTCATATTAAAGTGTTTAACTGAATAAAATACACCATAGAAGTTCGTTGAGGGGCTAAGTAAGAACAGCCGTCCGTGGATGGGTGATCATCTTCCCATACCAAAACCCCTCCGTGGTTCGGTAAGCACGTTAATTTGATTGGATCTTTGTAACCCGAAAGTCTGACAACCAGTGTTGCCATGGTATTACCCAGTAACTGGGTTACGGAGGTCAGATAGGCAATCGCTGTATGTAAAATACTGGTATTCAGCTGCATCTGCTTAGACTGGAAGCCGAACCCAACAAAGTTTGGAAAATGCTAAGCAGATGATGATGTTGATGAAGTTCGCTAATATTAATTCCAATAGAGCATGTAGATCGCTCCGTACTATACAACAAGTCTTAAGCGCCAAGAGCTTTAATAACTTTGGACGGAAAATTATGAAAATGTAATTATGTTTCATCGCAATAGTGATTAATTAATTGATAACTTGATACGCATGTAATATTTATGGCTTGATTAGGTTCTTGAGTTGGTAATCGTAATTTAGGTGGGGTAAGTGGAATGTGGAGTTGATGAGGCCATGACATTTATTATCTGATACTTATCGCAATTACTAGTGATTCGCGGTACAGACGCCAGCACATCAAGCGACCCGAATCTGTCAAATTTTCCCAATCAACTTTGAACCTTATGCTTTAGTGATAAAGTTGAAAATCTATTAAAGAAATTTGACAGATTGTAGTAGCTTGATGTGCATACACCTACCTGTAACTATTTTGGATACTGAAAAATCCCTGACACAATACCCTGACGATCTAGTCCTCTTTGAAGGCATAGGTAGAACGTTAACATATGTATAGTTTGCGTAGAATTTAGAAGAAGTTAGCTTATGCCCAGCATTGGGCCATAACATGAGCTCCTAATTTGAATAACATAGCAACGCTTTGCATTTTCAAATGTGCTTACAACACTGTATTTCCCCACACTACCACCATAAGTCAAGCATCTTCACCCCTCCCCTAATTCTTCACACACTCTCAAAAAATCACAATCATAATATGAAAGAACACACTTCCCGATTCAGGTCCAATATATTGGCGTGACGTAAGCCAAATCTGCGGCATATGGCCCGAGTCTCCCACACATGCACATAGTTTGTTCTCTTTGTTCAAATATAATAATAGAATGACTCGCAACATTCACGAATAAGATGTGTAGTAGAAATCTCATTTGTAATAGTGCCCTTCGCTCTAGTGTTGTGATTTTATCGATAGAGATACGAGATAAATATTATAGTTGAGCTTGGGTTGTTGTGGGTGGCTATGTAGTTTCCGAGGAGGCTTTTTCCATTTTTTTCGTAGATGTAATGAGAGAGAAATAGGGGATTTAATTGAGAGGCAACAAAAATCTAATACAAACCAAAATTGTCATGCTGTCGTAATGTTTCTTACAAGTAATAATAGTGTTGTAGACAACATTAAAAGCCTTGAGATAAACATTTAGAAGATTGCAATAGTAGTTTAAACATACTAAGCAAAGTCAAATAAAATTAAATACGCCATTCTCACATTAATAACTTACGATAAAAGAAACTCACCTTCTCAGTTCTCCCTAATAAATTAAAGTAACACCCTCAATCAATAAATTCCACTAATTGCAAAATTCGCATTCTTAAAAGGAGCCTAAAAATCGCTTGCAAATCAGGGGCTCGCTCGGACCGACCAATCAAACTTAACGATTCAATTAAAACCAGAGGTAACAGATAGAGGATAGCCCAATAAAATCCTTATATCTCGACCAAACGTGAGACATAAATAACGGGAATATTTGTAACTAGCTTTAGAAGGCGGATCCGTTCGCGTGATTTTCTGGATTCGGAAAAATATGACGAATGGTGCAGAATTTGTGGGGGTATGTTCTTGTTCTTATTGTTTGGAATGTGTCTACTTGTTTGTGTTTAATATTTGCTTCATATCTATCTTGTCCGTGTATGTTTATTGATATTTATTAAACAGTACTTTCACTTGATTTGAAATCGTTGAGCTGAATTAGTTTTTACAATTTCACCAAAAACAAAAATGGAATCAAGGAATCAGGAATCGGCTGGATGCGAGAAGCACAGAACCGGTCGAAGTGATGATGCTTGGGGGGTGCCTATGTCCAGCAGTGGACGACTTTCGGCTGAAATGATGATGATGTTGATTAGTGTTGGATTATTATTTTGTAAATCATAGCTATCATGCTGAGATAGGAGCCTTTTGGTCTCGTATATTACTTTCTGTTTATTTTTTCTTTTTGTTACTTACTTTTTGATATATATAAATATTTTTATTTTTGACTGTGTTTAGTTTAGTTTGTGATCTTCCTGTATGAGTCGCAATAAATACTTTTTCTTTCTATAAGTAGGCTTCATTATATCATAGCATCGCGTGTATAGCCGCCTAACTAACTAATTTTTTTTCGATTTACCTATTTCTCAGCTTAATAATTACAGACACACCGACCCCGACCTCATTCTCGATATCGAGATTCACCTACAAATTACCCTCACTAAAAATCGGTCTCACGCCTTGGTTCGAAGTGATACATTACAGGCGGATGAAAATATTTTTCTAACGTAAGAACCTGTTGCTCTGATACGACACCCTAAGTCTGGCAGCGTGTTTTCCTTGGCCAAACCGCTCAGCTATCTTGCCACGATCAATTTCGTTCACTTCACTGGTGTATGAGTGGACAAATTTTTGGGGAAATCGATGAGGACTCTTAAAATGGTTCTCATGGTGACTTGTGGTTTTAATATTAGAGTATTTGGTAATATGATTAAAGATGATGAAGATATTGGAGGTAAGGTTGAGATGGAAGATGATGACGTACCTGAAACAATACAAAAAATAGGGTTAGATAAATACTTAAAAGTCCTAAATTGTGTGAGTCTAGCAGCCATTCAGAATTCTAAGCCCTTTAGCAATCAAAAGTAAATGCAGACGTTGTTCAGAACGAAGACGTTTCGCTCTCAGAGATTCGAAACAACGAAATGTACTTACTAAGAGAAAGCGCTTTCAAACCTACCAATTTTAAAGAGAAATTTAAAAGGTATGCCTAGTGGGGCTTTTTAGGTACTATTTTGCCTTATTACATGAAATAAATTAACATCCAGCGCGAAGGTATTTCAATGAGCAAAGTTGTTCTCATACATCACCGGCGAGTCACAACATTGCCCGGAGACTCCGCAAATTGCCGCTTCCACCGTTCCCATCCCGTTTCCGTTGCGATGCACTTCCTCTTTGCATTGGAAGGAATATGCGCCGTCTCTTTCACTCTTGCGGTGAGACCGTGTGATGGAACGGAATACTTTGATGAGCGTAATAAAGAATAATAATTTTGTTCCGGTGAAATATTGAATTGGATTTGCTTTGTGTACGTATTCGTTTCTTATATACTGTATATAGCTTCGGAGAGATTCTGCTTTGTACCGACTGATTTAGAACGGAAGGATGTGAAATTTTGCTTGTGTTCGGGACATAATTATGATGTAGATACTGAGTCGTGACGCGTAGCATTACGTTGGTAGCGTAGTAGGTACTTATTGGTTAGATGTAAGAGGTAAGCCATGACGAATCTGATATAGAATTTATGATAAGTAGGTGATAAATAGTTTTACATTGAAGGACAGATACGTAGGTTTTTTTAAATGTGAAGTGAGCATACCAGCAGTCCGAAACGGTTACCGCGGGCCCGGGACTTAAAGGGCTAAGGAAGGAACACGGGTGGGTTTTAATCAGTAAAAGTCTGACACTCCCTTCAGCTCCAAAAAAAAAATACCAGCAGTCCAGCAAGTATCTTGTAAAAATATGATTTAGAAATTTATGAATACATAGATAACGCACCCAAGACCAAAAATCTGTGCAACCCTCGTACATGGCGTATTTCTCAAAAATTACCAATTGCTACGTTATTTTCGACAATCGATTTGTGTCAAACGAGTGTGGCAGGTAAAAATCGGTATGCTCGCGTCGCTAGAGGCGAGCCGTGCCGGCGGTAATCCTATCGCGTCGGGTGCCCCGCCATGCCACCGCAAACATTAAAAAAAGGGCGAAAATGACATTTCCAATTTTCTACTGTTGCTCCGGGGCAAATTCATTTTATTTGTAGGCTCGGATTTTGCCCGTCATGCGCGCGAGAATTGGTCCCTGCCACCTAGTTGGCAATATTTCATTCGCATCAAAGGAATTCTCACCCCCGACGCCTAGTACCGAGACTTTATTAACGAATAATTCGAACTTCCTCCAAAAAGGAATTTCTTAAGAAAATTAAAGAATTTACTCCGCTTTTTGATTCCACTCCTTTTGTCTAGGCAAAATAAAATATAAATGAGTCGAGTAGGTTTTTTCTTTTGAAATTTTAATATTTCGCTCGGAATGCGAATGTTCCCTATAAAGTTTATTAAGAATTTATCTGGAACGTGGATTCCAAAAACATTTGTAGACAGTTATTTGATAAAAATGGTCAGAGAAATTTGATTCGGCTCGTTAATTTTTAATTAGTGAGCAAACTTTTTGTAACTGCCAAATTTGTTGACGCCTTTGTTTAAATTATTGGCGAGAAATTTTAAATTAAGTGAAACAAAATTAAATGGAGTGTTTACCACAAAAGAAATTGTAGATGGCTTTTTAAAGTTCTACACTTCATTTTAATTTACTTTAGGTACAATCAGTTAGCTCGATAAGGTAACTCGAACGAGTAAACAACAGACTATAGCTATTTTCGTACATCTTTTGTTGATGTCCATGCGACTGCAATTTTTCTAGAGTTCCTTTATAAAAACTGAGCGAGAATTTGAATGAGCCCCAAAGAAAGAATGAGTAATGTTGAATACTGGAAAATGCTTAAGTATCAGCATAAATCATCTGTAACAAAGAAATCGAGTTGCAGGGAAAACTAAGAAGTTCGTGTGAAATGGAATGCATAAGGTATTTACGGGTGTAAGAAAGATACCGGTATTACACTTAAATATACTGGTACTTAGGGACCAAGAAAGAGATTTTTCATATAAGAAATGCTTTCCAGACAAACTAGTCAGTCGTAAATAATATCAAATGACATTCAGACGCGTCATCTAACTTATTATTATATGTTGATATTATAGTAAACAATAGCTTTTGCAAGCGGCTTCGCTCGTGTGGTTGTCGGAAAATATCCCACGGGAACGTGCTACCGGGACAAAAGCCTATGTTATTCCTTATAACATCAGCTATCTGCCAGTGAAATTCCCGTCGAAATCGGTGCAGCCGTTTTGGAGATTAGCCGGAACAAACAGACAGACAAAAAAATTAAAATTGTTTTTTGTTATTAGTACCGTATATACTTTCATGTGCATTTACTAAAAAGCTATTAAAGCTACATATCATTAATGAAAATAATCAGAAACAACCCGCACTGGGCCCACGTGGTGGATTACGGCCCACTTCCTCTCACAGAGAGGAGGCCTGTGTCCCAGTAGTGGGAACGTTATATTATGCTGATAACGCTAATTATAACAATTACAACTAATCTCGAAGTGCTTATGTATCAATGTGCCAGAAATATCATAAAAGAAAGAAAATATTACACCCAGGCTTTAGATAATCTGTTTTATTCCGAAGAACATGCTTAGCACTAAACCCTGCACCACCTAAAACATGTTTGTCTCACCTAAACAATCAGCTCACAAACAACATTTACCACCCCCAGAAAATGAATGACGAAGCTTGTCACACGGATAGATTCATGTAAAATTCATGGCAATGCCGTCTTCGCTCCGCCGTGGTTCTCGGAGCCCGAATTTGCTATAAAATTACTCACAATCTAATCATGTTGACGCCTCGTTGGATTAGTGGCTTCGAAGTCTTGGCTTCCATTCATTGGAAGGAACATCCCGAGATTTTCTTGCTGATAAATCTAAAGGGAGATAGTGGTTGACTGTTGATGCAGTTGGGGTTTTTTGTGAGTTTATTTTAGCTAGGTTTAGGAGATTACTGTATGGTACAGACGCCAGCACATCAAGCTACCCGAAATTGTCAAATTCCAATCAACTTTTAACCTTATCCTTTTGCGATAAAGTTAAAAATCTATTAAAAAAAATTGACAGATTGTAGTAGCTTGATCTGTACGTAATGGTTCGACTACCGCAGATGTCAACAGCGTTTTTAATGCTGAAAGTTTTTTAATTTTTTTATGCATTTTTGTGTGCCTGTCAGATCTGTTTGTTGCTAATATCCGAAACGGCTGGTCGGATTTTGATGAAATTCGGTATGAAGGTACATTGAATCCTGGGGAAGAACATTGGCATACATACTTTACATCGACACACCACGCTGGCGAAATATGACTGTGAACGAGGATATTACGTAGACATACGTCAAAATCGATTTTCAGACAAGCTAGCGTCAGAGAATTTACAGTAATTTTATTGAACAGAATCTGTAATCTACTACTTATATTTAATATACTCATAATTAATTATAATTGTGACTATTTTAGGTTTGTTTACTATCTCGGTGTCCTTAGACGTGGATTCTACCCACGTAGGTCACTCACATACATAACACCCACCTCTTTCTCAGTATTTATTATTTTACAATACTATTACTCTCCTACAACTTTTTTATTTATAGCAATAACCCTTGATATCCTTGATTATGTGATTGTAGGTACTGTTTCAAAAGCTACGTGGGATTTTCAATGTTTACATTCATTTATTAACACACTAGCTGTTGCTCACGACTTTATCTGCATGTATCTAAAATAAAAAGTCATGGTTTACCTATATGCCAAATTCTATCTAATTCCGTTAAGCCGTTTTATCGTTGAAGCGTAAAAACAAACACACCAAAAATATAATCGTCTCTCTTTATAATATTCGTTTCAAAGTATGAATAAATTCCTACTTCGCAATAAGCCTTTATATGAAACGAAACCAAAACAGTTTAATAATTCCTTTCAAAACACGTATAAATTGAAATAAATGCAAAAGACTTCAAACAAGACAAACGGACACGCCGTCCATTTCTCACGTTTGAACAATGTCCTCGATAACAAACATCGACATATTGTGACGAAACCCAACGAACTGTGGCCGCTTATGTTCACCAAGTTTTTAATACCCAACACGGAATAATTCTATTCACATTTCCATCTGAGTTGTTTGCATGAATACGGCGAACGTATTAAAAACATACTTTGAGTTTACGAAACAAGTCGTGATGGGAAACGGGAACTGGGCCAAACTCGCTGAATAGTTGTATGAGATCCTAAAATTAAGTTCGAGTTATTGCAGTACCGAGAATGTATCTTGTAAAGGAATACTCGCTTTTAGGCAGTAATGAGTAAACAATTTTGTGAATATGGAAATGTTAGACAAAATGGATACTGACAAGTAAAATATGTTTTTATTATGTATTAATGTGGGAGTGTAGACTACGAATCGGTTAAGCATAGCATTATCAGCGTATAATGTTCCCACTGCTGGGATACAGGCCTCCTCTCGGTGAGAGGGATTAGGCCGCAATCCACCACGCAGGCTGAGTGTGGATTGGTATATGTCACATGTCTTAGAATTTTTGGTTCTAGCACATGCCGGTTTCCTCACGATGTTTTCCTTCACCGTTTTGAGAGCAGTGGTTATGAAATAAATTACACAAGTAAAACGCTTGTCTGAGTTCGACCCTACGACCTACAAATCGTTCTACAAGTCACGGCCGTTACCACTGAGCCAACACTGTTCCAACATACATAAACTTAGCTTAGATTAAATATGTTAATACCACACGGATCAGTACAAGTTAGAAGACTGTTCTTTTTTCAAGAAAAGAACGTAACAATATGTAAAAGATCCAACACAAAAGTTCAACTTCTTTTCATGCGGTACAATTGTCATGCAAAAACACCGTGTTTCAATATGAACGTAATACGATATATTTCATCATTGTATGTCGTTGGAAAACGCGTCACGTGCTCCGAAATCGCCTTACAGTTCAACTCGTATGAGAGCACAAATTAAACTCTATATCTGAATCAATGAATAAAACCCATGCTTTCTATGGAATCCCGAACGTTTTGAACAATAACGGGTGCTGGATTATTTTCGAAACCAATTTCGAGGTGCGTACTGAATGGAATTTGTACCTTTTATGTAGGTTCGAATTCGATATAATAATTTTTAATATTTCTGTACACGAACGTACAGTAATATTCTGTGAACCGATGGACGATATTCGGATACAAAATATATCTCGGAATCCGATATAACATTGTATCTGTAAAACAAAAGCAAGCTTGGGCAGTGATATTTTGATGTACACGTCATATTTGGAAATATCGAATATTTTGCAAAGCTGGTGTGAGGGTATTTTGTATGGAAGGTCCCTTTGATTTAAGCCTTTTGTAAATATGTGTGCGTTCAATGTCCTATTACGTGAGTATTGCACTATTACGTGAGTTTGCGAGGCCGGTTATTGTTCAAAACCACGTCATTATCTATAAGCAGTTTGACTGGGCACATGTCGTAGTTACCGTAATTGTATATTGCTGACAATTGTATGCTACCTTGTTCCAAACTTGGCGATAAATCATTTGAAAAATTAGAATTCAGAGTCAACAAAAAAAACAGTTTAAAAATACCAATCGTAGAAAAACAATTTTTTTTTTAATGACCACAGGAGCCAATTTTTTTCTATCCCCTGGTTTTTGTAAGTAGGTAACCCTAAAACAATATTGTTACAATTCCAACGAAGATCCAACGGTTGATTGGATCCGGTAGGGTTGTCTAAATTAACCACCTGCCCGAGGTGTCTTGCACCTCACCAGTTGAGAAATTGGATTTGCATTCACGGAGTTACAAATTAGCTGACGGAATACTGGCCACCGAAGACATCCCGATACATAATTCGGATAGTAAAGTGATTGGTTCACAAAACGTTGTTTAGAGGGTTGGCCGGATCAGGCTCGGTTTCCTGAATTATGAGTTTGGAATATCAGATTATTATTTAGGGATTGGAAGTGAAAGGTGCTCGTGAATTGTTTAGGAATGTTGATGTTCATATCTGATTGTGCCTTTAGGGAATGATTAGGGTCTGACGGAAATTTCAAAATGTACACGGATTGAATTACTTTCTACAGTATTATTAAGCTCTTCAGTGAAGTATTTTGTTTCAATAATAAACTCAAAACTATCATGAAATTCGAACCCATTATCGAAAAACGCCGTTACAACTCTTTCAAAATCAACATCTCCAAAATCTTTCATGTCATTGATATTTTTCTCTCTATTCATCATGATACATGTGGCTATGTAACACTCGGCTACCGGATGCCCATGTCTAACATTATACGCTAATTAATTGGTAATCCACATACAAAGCAAATCAATTAAGGCCCAATAATTACAATCTACAGTATTGAAGGCCTATAGTATGTACACACTGTATATGTTTACGGCGGTATTAGTAACAGGGGTGTTTTACGATGTCTAAATAGATGTAGTTACACGGATTAGATGTTACGTAAAGTTCTAACTAAAGGAGCGTAGTACTTATAGGTACTTTCTTGAATACAATGTTAGTATAAATTATTTTGCTGTAGTATGTTTTATTTCTTTTTGTTTTTTTAATGACATTTGATTTTTTTTACTTTTCATACCATTCGACTCCACAAACTCAACATAATGACTCACACAGTGTCACATCATTCACAGAATCATTAAATTAGTTTCTAGTGTTGCTTAGTTTGTTGTAACAGTAGCCTCATAAATTGCTTCAATTAGTATTCTTATAATTGTTCCAAATTATCAAAAATCCTTAATATTTTTTTAACTGCAATTTGTTCGCATTCCTAATTTTTTCGACCTACTGACCTTGTTACCATATTCCATGCGAGTCAAGTTCAGTACGTTCGAACTAAAACGTCGTAATTTGCACATCGCTTAAAGGTCAGACGAAATTGCCAATTAATTACAAGTCGTCATGTCCTATGCGTAGTGTTTCGTAGTTTGTAATAATGAAGCAGTCATCCACGTGATAATTGATGTAGTTAGCGCTTGCAGCGCTTAATTACATGTCAGTTGGATTACGTAATTATTGTGTAGACTTTCTCGTACGTACATTATGGGGGCCCGGTGTCATGTGTAGCTACAATAGCTGATTATTGGAAGTTGAGAAGTTGTTTGATAAGATTAGATTAATTAGTTCTGTTGTAGTTTAGTTATTTGTGATCTTTGTTAGGATATATTAGTATGACTACACATAATTTAAATGGAGTCTTACTACTTGTTCTATAGATATTAGTGTTAGATTATTTTAGGGTAAGTAGGTATACGGGATGGCAGGGGCATCACTTCCCAACCTGTTACCATTATTCAGTATATGATTCTAAACGCCCATACATTCAAATGAATAGCCAGTTAAAAAAAATGCTGTTCCATACATTTAGACTGCGTAGGTATTGCACTTATAAATGAAACATCTTATTTTTTTTGATGGCCGACGTAATGTTTCTAAAGTCTATTCAAACTTATGTTTCAAATTAATGTTATTTCAAGTTAAACCAATATCAACTTTATTTTAATGGCATTTAAGTTGATTTTAGAGTGACTAGCACTATTGAATAAGTTATAATTTTTTTTGAAGTTGTAGCGTAAACTGAACATTATTATGTAGGGTTTAAAGTTATTTTTCCTTAAACTCATATTTGTTTACATATTTGTCGAATAAATCGATCAGATTACGCTGTTTGCGCGTCGATGTCACTGCCACACTGTATTTTATTTAAGATTTGTCAAATATCAATTCGTGCCTTAAAATTACTAACGTTCAGGTGATTAACCAAGTTTTTTATTTTAGGTGGAATATCATAATGTATAATAGATCATGCTTTTCTTATTGAGTAACTCATACAAAGAATATCATAGTATCCTATCATCATCATAGACAACGTTGCCCCACTGCCCAATATAAACATCTGCACTATTTACACATTTCCAGCCACAAAAATCTAAAATGAACTCAAGATTCAGTTCCTTAACTCCAGTTCAGTCGCATTTCTCGAAGCGGGGGCTTGTACAAAATTTATGTACATATACTAAGATACCCCTAAGATACCGTATAAAATTGTAGGTCAAGACACGCAAATAAATACAGAGAGTGGATGTAAGAAGGATTTGTATAATGTTGAGCAAGGGTCAAAAGACAAGCCGAATCGGGTCACAAGCTTTGACTTGAGAGGCCGCGATGAAAGGTTTTACATACATTTAAACTCTGTAAAGTAAAGTCAATTTGTTTGGAGATTTTATGTTTATTTTAGTGGTTTTGAATTTGTTCTTTTGAGGTGTGTTTGAATCTGAAGCTTACACACTGAAAAAAATAATTTCTTAATACAGCACATTAAAGCGATTTCATTAAAATTTACTGACTTCATAAAGTAAGAAGTAATGTTTGTAAAACAGTAAAAGGCAAAACGGTAACTTTTAATGATTGAACATACTATTTACTGAAAAAAACCACAAAAAAAACGAACACCACCATTACTGTAATGTAAATAAATTTCAATGGTTTGAACGATATCACCTAATGAATAAAACAGTTAATTTTGTGACCTTTTAGCTACATAAAACGTTAAACTTTACTGTCATGACGGTAACATTTTGCCTCAAGCTTTAACTGTTTTCGGATCAGTAAAAAATACTGTTTTGAACGTTAGGCTCATATGGAACTGTTAAAAGCAGTTCAGATTAATGTTTTTACATTTTTATTCCCTGCTTATTTCTTTCAGTGCACTGTATGTGTATATTTTGGCTGAATAATTAATTTCATAACAATGTAAGAGTGAGTAAAACTAGTTAGAAAAGCTAACCAATAATAAAGATAATTTCTGCGTTGTCATAATCGAAATTCAATATTTTAAAATATATTTTTCTTTCACACACTACGATGTTTTTATGTCTGGCCACTACCAGCTCAAAAACAACGGATGCAACAAATAAATTATAACGTAAACGACAACAAAGGCTTCGTAAAGAGGAAACAGTGAGTGGGAACAAAAACACGTTAATGTAAGGCGTATTATCATGAATAATAAAAAAAGCACAGTCGAGTATCATAAAGTGATGTTATAGAAGTAATGGGGGGAAAAACGCCCCCGGGGGCGTAGGGTGCGTACTCGCGAAGATTATGTTGGCACAATTTTATCTAGATGTACCGAGTTTACAAACTTGACAATGTCGGGAAATTGCTATACAACGTACTGACAATGTAATTATGTTTGCATGTTTCTTTTTCTGTCTGGGGGATCTGTGGATAAAAGGAATCATATCTTGTATTTTTTTCGAACAATGAGAAAATCATCTTCCTACATAAATCATTTATAAAAGTAGGTATTGTTTGTCAAAATTTTATTTAAAAATCAAAGGGAAGTAATTGTTAGATTCCTGTTTTTTTTGCCAACATCCTTTTAGAATAGTAACAAGATTACGTTTCAACTTTCAATGTATTGTTAGTCATTAGCTTGCATTCATTTCTATTTGGTGATAAGCCCAAGTCTAAATATAAACATTTAATGATGCGTTGTCTTCTCAGTATAAACCGTGACAATATTTTAAGCATATCCAGATATTTTAAGATCCTCATCCGTATCCATCTCTCAAGGGACGTAAGGAAACTCAATCTGTAGGCCGCACTCCCAAATCACCTGAACACTCCACAGCGCGTATTAGGCTCGCGTATAAATCTAATTTGGATATATTTTCTTACATTCCAAAAGTTTTCACGTTGGAAATGAAAAGAAGACGGAGTGCGTCTGCGCCTTGTCATCGCGAAAAGTTGGGAGTATCGTGTAAAACAAATGGCTTTGCTTTGGTTTTTGTTATCAAAAGATTTTTTCCTGATGACGTATGGTTTTTTTGTAATATGTTACATTATTTGTATTTTAATAGGATCATTCGTATAATGCAATACATCACTACGAACATTTTAATCTTTGTATTATTCAACAGAGCCTTTAATGTTCCTACTGCTGGGAAACAGGCCTACTTTCTATGAGACTCTCATAATGAGAGGGAGCGGGCTATAATCCACCATACGATCCCAGTGCGGATTGGTGAACGACACATATCTTCGAATTTTTGGTTCTAAGCCATGCCGGTTTCCTCACGATGTTTTCCATCACCGTTATGAGAGCAGTGAAATGAAATGAAATATTTAAAGCAATGCCTGCCTAGGTTCGAACTCACGACAAACAACTCGTAAGTCGTGCTAAATTCGAATCCACTGGGCTACCACTGCTCTCTTATTCAGCATGCTGTTTTGATTTTGTGTCTATTTAGCTATCCACACCACTGACTGATTATCCGATATTGGTTTACTTATTGATATGATTAGGTACTAATCATCTCCCATTATCATAATAACTAATCGCTACTGTGTAATATGATGTGATGCGTGAGACCAAGAACGGCGCAAACGCAATTAGAGTAATTAGCCCTGTTGTTTGGTCTGAACAACAACTAGTGCGAAATCTAAAACCTTGATAATAGACATAATTGTGTCGGCATGGTTTCCGATATCTGGCATTTGGTGTTCTAACTCCCTTTGTATACAGAATCCAACTAATTATGTCTCATTTGCGAATATACTATTTGTGTTCGAAGTTGACCACAAAAGCTCATGTTTATATTAATTGAACCTTGTTAATTTGTGGTTTCTAGTTGAATCAAATTGTCAATATTAATACTGTATAGTTCACTCAAATTCGTGTGGTTATTTCCTCGAAAGACTATATCAGACACTTATCTGTATAATTTACATATGGCTGATTATGTCTGGACTTTAACAGAGACTGAGTCTTCTGATTTTATTAATACATACGCTCTATTTAAGAATAATAACGTTACACGTGCCAATTCATGAATTTAGGATTCTTTTTTAGAAACAGAAACAACTTTTACATTTGTTGTCTTGCTACACCCCCACAGGCTACACCGATACATGTGCGCACACATTATAAATATTAATAGTCACTTTCTGCCATTCTTATTTTTCTGTGTACCTACTTCAATAATGGCGTAATGTTTAGAATAACAATAATGTTATACTTACTGTTAGCTGTGAAGCTAACTTATATTTAAAATAAACTAGCTTCTGCCCGCGATTTTGTCCGTGTAAAATTTCTTGTTTCTCAGACCCACTCCGTCACATCGCATCGCCTGTCCGCGCTATTACTTCGTTCTTTCTGACTTTTATTATTTTTGCTCGGCTCCTAATTGGCCTATCAAATGGAAATATATTTTTCCGACTGGTAGTTCCAGAGATTAGTGCGTTAAAAAAACAAACTCTTCAGCTTTATTATTAGTATAGATAAATAAAATATCGAATAATCTAGAAAATAATAGGTAACTGTCAATTTAGATGATTAAAATATTTTGACTCCATTAAGACTCATCCTAAAACTGAACCGAACGCCAAAATCGCCATTAACCATCGATTTTTGCCGGAAGCCTGGCATCGTAATGCGTTGCTCATATGTAGCTACAATACATCTTGCTTTGTCCCATTCAATGTGTAGACGACGAAACGACGCTGGCATACTGATGTGTTACTTTTAAATTTTATTGCTGCAACCCCTTACTTGAGGTTGTGGTGGTGTCGATAGAAATTTTGAACGTAGAGAATGTTATAAGATTAATTAGTGATCATTTGTGCAGCATGTATGCATCGTATTGAAAGAAAAAGCAACTGTGGCAGCACAAATAGAATTTACGTTTTCTTGTGTATTTACACACCTATAGACTGGCCAGATTCAAATTAAAGGATTAAAAAGAAATGCCCTTTAATAACTACTTTCATTTCAAGTGGCTCTTGTTCTAAATGTCAAACTACCTCAAGACTTAAAAGTTCCAAGTAAAAACATTTTAGATTTTATAAATCGAAAATTCACAATAGAACTTGGCCATTTTTCATCGACTATCGACAAAGATATCGCATCAATACAAACACTATCCGACGTCGACGGTGAATAAGAAGTAATGAGTTTTCTTTTACATCGCACCTGACTTCTGGCTTCGCAGACGCCTCGCAGACTTCGCTAAACAGGATTAAAACCTTTTTATTTCTACTATTGCTTTACTTCTATTCACTCTTATGTAGCTTTGAACTCTCTTCAAATGCTTTTATTTATTTGGATCTTATTTTTATTTTGTTTGATTTAAATTTTAAACTAAAATATTTATTAACTTTCTTGAGACATTTTTTGAATTTAAAATTTTTTTCGTGAGACGAAATTGGAGCACCTTATACGAAAGAAAAGAAAAAAAAAAGAAAGAAGTACATACATTTTATCTTTTTTCTTTTTTCATGTGCCAATCGATCGTATTTCTTTCTCTATTTTTTAATTCTAAAGGTATACTATAAATGAATCTATGTAAAAAGTGTATTTGAAGTTAAGATATTAAAAATTAAAACTTCTGAGGACCTTATTCGACAGTCATAACATAAGCTTTAACACAATCTGAATGTACAGACGATGCGTCACTAGAGTTGCAGTCGCAAGCTGGTTCAATACTCCCATACGTTACCTACTTAGTGTTGATAATTTAAAAATTCTCCGAGTTATCCCGACTAAACGCGACCAACGCCGCCCGTCGCGTGTGCTGTCTTACAGGGTGTGAACAACGAGATACTAGCGATTTAGAAACGGAAATATAAGTTAGTCGTAGAGTCTTAGATCTGAATGATTTTAGTACCAGAATATGGAATAAATATGATAGGTTTGAAGCCAGTCATAAGAAAACTATCGTTCTCCAGAAGTTTCATAAAAAAAAGACAAAGAAGACAATGTATATGTTAAAAAAAATCGTAATCGTTATGTAAAACTAAATATAATCCAACGAAACAACAAATTTAATACAAAGAAACAAAATGAATCAGAATTCCCACAATCCCCTCTACAATGAAACTTTATTGAGAGGTTAATCCAAAGCCATATCGTTTGTAACTTGCACTCGCCAGTCGCACAGTGTCGCAGCCACGCCGCGGCGACACCGCACCGACAATATGCCATTTGTAAACTATTTGTATGCGGGCGAGTGTGCCGCCCTCACTTTTCTTACTTCCCAGTGACGAGCGACCGGCAACGTTACTATCTTAGCGCGCTTTCCAACTACAACAACTCACAAATTTAGTGTTAACTTTCCCAACACGGTGTCTTCATACGCTCCCAAAGTACGAACACGGTGTCTCTAAACTTGAATGTTGGAAAACGTTAGTTTATTCAGTCACATTGGTATTTATGTGCCGTTCGAATATCGCGTGCATGCTCGCTGAATTAAATTTTGTTCGTGCGATGTTCTCGCTTGTGCGCTTGATACGTTGATTGAAAGGTATTTACGTACGTGAGCGTTGCTTTGCAATGATCTATTTGTCTGCTGATCCTGAATATTCGGTTGGAATTGATTTGTTGGGAATTCTGTGCAGATAAATTTATATTACTACAATTGCTCGCTGCATTGGGATTGATATTTGAATTTCTGGAATCTATATCGAGTTTAACGTTGTGTGCGTCATGGAGTTAGTCCATGCATACATTGTTTAACAATGCGAAATACAGGCACCAATAGATTACAGGTAATAAGAGCTTGTATTTGTTACATTGTTTGTAATAAAAAGTAGTAACACGATTTTTTTTAGTTAATGTTACTTTGATTGAACAAACCTTACAAAATAACACTGGCTTTAACTATGTAAGTGTCATGCAAGTAAATATTTGTATGAACAATGATGCATCATATATATATAGCAGTAACGATAAACTTATCTAAGAAATTGGCAACGGTCCGTCATGTGATGAAGAATATAAACCACAGTAATATAAAACCATTGCAACGTTCGATGCATTTTTATAGCTCAAGCAATAAACTGGAACGGGTGAGACGAAAACACACAATAGACAATATAGTACACTTAAGTTGCTCATAAACGGTTTATCATATCCTACCGAACAATGTTATTTATTTCGCGCTATTGCTGAACATCATCTGATTTAAATAGATACGCTCGAAGCTCTAAGACGTTTTGCGGTTTATGTATTCAATTTTTCCAACGAAATTAGTCATGCTGCAGATATTGGGGAACTTGTTGAAGAGTAAGTGTACAATGTAGAAATAAAATATGAGTAGTTTGTATTTTGATAGCGCACGATTGCTTTAGTATTTTCTCTTCTTATGATGCAGCACATAAACTCAGGTTTGAAGATGTAAATGTAAGGAGCAATACAACTGTGAGATAGTAAGAGACCAACGTAGATCTATAACTTATTTTATTATTGTTATAAGTTCACAGAACAAAAATATGTTCAGTATATTCTTTCCTATGTTTGTAAGTTTTGAATAATTTCAACCATTTCATTGAAACTGATTTTAACCGGGTCACAGCGAGCAAACATCGGATCTTCTAGTTTCTATATCATATTTTTTATTGATACAAATAAAATTTTACTATCCTGTTTGTCATGGTACTAGTGTTTGTGATACGCAGTTTTACATACTTTAACGAGTGTATCCGAGATGTCTTGGCATCAGACATGAAGGATCTGTTCCAAACAATGATTGATGGCACTTCTACACTTTAGTTTATACTTTGCCTGTAATTTCTTCCGTATCTTTGAAAATATTAGCGCCACGTTCTTCATTGTCATCGATATTAATTACAACAAATTCTTAATATCCAAGAAGCTTTTCATTCTAAGTTTTTATTTGAGAATCATTATCTTCTTTCACAGTTTCAGAATTATAGCTTTCAACTACTATTGCGTCTCTGGTTTCGCATACATGGTTTCAGATTCTACAAAGGCACTCTTCGGGCTGCATTTGTAGCGTTTCAATACATTTAAAACTGTACTATAAAATCAAACTGTGCTGGAGGTTTGAACTTATTGTATGATAATAAAATGGGTAAAGAAATAATATAAACAGAAATCGGCACTAACGAGAACTATGTTGTAGACAATTATAAGAAAGATAAAGATTGCTTGCTTTGAAGATTGTGATGTCATTTTATTATCTAAATTAAAATACATACTAATCATATTTTTGCAAAATATGTCTGTCTTTAATATCCTACATTTTTACACAGTTACCTTTGAGTATCGTTGGACGCTCTTAATCTACCTATTATCTTTTTACTACATCTACACTAATGTACACATTTATGTTTATTGTTGTTTATATTATACCCCTTGGTAAGACTTGTCAGACTTTTGGGCTTCTGATTGGCCGTAACGACTGTCAAAGATCTACGAATGACAGCCGGGACCAACGGCAACGTGCTTTCTGAGGCACAGAAGGGTCTCGATATGTATCTAATGGACGTTGAACAGCTACGGACTAACCGCGGCAAGCGTAACTTCACCTTCAATCGATCCGGGCGGCTGTTATTATTTAGCCACAAGCCTCACTATACTGTATTTAATTATATTGCTAATTATGTTTATGGGTACCTAATACAATACATATTCAATCATACAACCACAACATCGATATCCTCTCTACTATATCACACCGAAATACTTTAAATATGATTACGGAATTTAATATCGAATTATGAAAGCTCATTTCAGTTAAGTTCAATTATGATAGAATTCGAATAATTTTTAGTGGGAGGGTTGGGAATTTATTAAACGCGAAACTGATCAATGTTTATATTGACGTTGGCGGCATTCCAACTGCCATTATTATTGTATGGTATATATTGTGTGTTATGGGTAGTTATGGGGATTATAGGAATGAGTGTTCCAAGTTTGACTGTGTTATTATTGTGGGGGATGAGAGAAACACTGTGTGGAAGGGCATTTTTATTAAGTAGTGACTTTGGCAAACTTACTTGTTGTGTGTTCTTACTAGGTATTCGATTGATTGACTGATTTGGATAAAATTTAATTTAATTAATAGAAAACAAACGGCGCATTTATCAAATTAAATTTCGGTCGACAACATCCATCGGTTTCTTAATAAACTGCAACTATATCTGACAATCGAGAATAGAATAGAATAGAATGCATTTATTTGTCAGAATATTG
This sequence comes from Oligia fasciuncula, assembly GCA_963082905.1. Lineage (NCBI taxonomy): Eukaryota > Metazoa > Arthropoda > Insecta > Lepidoptera > Noctuidae > Oligia > Oligia fasciuncula. The sequence continues at coordinate 3,047,974 of OY720395.1, read as the reverse complement.
TACAAAGTTGTTATGTGCATTTAGCCTGCATTATGTATTACGATCATAATATTCTGCCGTTTCCGGCGTACAAATATGTTTTGTAAAATTATGGGTCATCATTACATTAAAATTAAATTATAGAATTAGAATTACAAATAAATTAATTATATTGAACAATAGTTGTAAAAGAGATTAATTATATAAGTCAAAATTTATTTAGAAACTATTACAAATTAGAAATTATTTTTATGTTATAATGTCAAAATTAAATATAAGGCAAAAACTTTAATGTCAGTCAAATACAAGAATAATGTCAAAGTTACTACATGTCTATCATTAAAAGATTTATGTCAAATTTACATAGATCGATGTCAAAATTACAAGATTAATGTCAAAAATTCCAGGAATTATGTCAAAAATTACAAATGTGGTCATATAAATTTAATATTAGTGTCAGGAAACAGTCAAAAATTATTCAATCAAAAACTTTTTCGGCTAGAAATTCAGAGACACTATAATATGCTTTTTGTGACAGAAACTTTTTTAATTGGCGCTTAAATGCATTACTATTTAGCTCCTTCCAACGTTTAGGTAATATGTTAAATATAGTAGGCGCCATGCATACGATACTTTTGCGCATGAGTGCCGTTTTTGCTGGGTAGACACGCAGAACGGTCATATCCCGTCTGTTACGCGGTACGATGTCCTGTAGACGTGAGAACAGATTCGGGTTTGTTTTAACAAACATTGCGGATTCTAGAATATATAGACACAGAAGAGTTAATATTTTGTACCTTTTGAAATATGGTTTACATGTATCAATCGTTTTTAGCCCAAACATCGATCTAATGCATCTCTTTTGGGCCTTCAATGCCTTGTTAGTGTCGGTAGAATTTCCCCAAAATATGATACCGTATCTTAGGTGAGACGCAGCTAAGTCATGATAGGCCGCAATCAAGGTTTCAACATTTACCACTGCAGCTAGAGAGTGCAATGCAAATGCAGAACTACTAATTTTTTTGCAAAGGTTCTCGATTTGTGATTTCCAGTCAAGTCTTTTGTCAATTATTAATCCAAGGAATTTAGTAGTATTCACTATTTCAACAATTTTTTTATCTATATTTATGTCCATATTTTCTATATTCAATCGTTGGCTAAAATGTATTATTTTAGTTTTATTTAAATTAATCTTTAAATTGTTATTGTTTAACCATTTTATTATAGATGTCAAGGTATTGTGAATGTCAAGTTTATATTGGATCATGTCATTATTATTACTAGAAATTGTCACTGTGCTATCATCTGCAAATAAAGTCATAGGGTGTGAAGTTGATTTTGGCAAGTCATTAATATACAGTGTAAAAAGTGGAGGTCCCAATACACTACCTTGTGGAACACCAAAAGTAGTTTGACGTTCATCGGATAAGTATATCTCTTCCTTTTTAGTTATTATATTAATTCTAGTGATTTCTGTCTTTTGCTTTCTGTTTTCTAAATAGGATTTAATTAAATTAAGAACAGTACCTCAGTACCAATCCTGCATACTTATCTCTTTTGTTGACTCTACGCTAAAATTCAGCGATCAAAAAGTTAATGTAAAATAAAATGTAGCGATGTTATAATTCGATTTGAACACAGCTTCAGGGCTCTCGATAATATGTCATGATGTTTATGTGGGTTAAGTTGTAGGTTAATACGGGATTTGGTGGTTAAACCCGTTAATTCCCTAATTAGGCCAACAGTTTTCAAATACCTACCTAATCACTATGTGGAAGCGGTAATTATGATGATTATTGGTTTCATCGAATTACATCATGTATCACGACCTATGTTTATTCAGGTACAGACGCCAGCACATTAAGCTACCCGAAACTGTAAAATTTTCCCAATCAAATTTGAACCTTATGCTTTAGCGATGAAGTTGAAAATTTATTAAAGAAATTTGACAGATTGTAGTAGCTTGATGTACTGGCGTCTCTACATACCTATCTAATTATAGACATTGGATCTGAATTTGGTTTCAGAGAAATTAAGACACTGCTATGATTACAATGTTTTTTTTTAACCGACTTCATAAAAGGAGGAGGTTCTCAATTCGACGGTATGTTTTTCTTTTTCTAAATTATTTTATCCCAGCAAATAATTTTTGTTATCCTAGAGTAAAATTATCATCCAGCCCGCGGGTTTCCACAACCTCATCGGTACAGCTTTTTAGTTGACAACAGACGTGGGCAAAAGTTGAAGTTGTTGAAAACTTAGAACTTCAGCGACCCCAGAAAATCATAGCATTTCAATAACAACAGGTTTGTCCAGAAAAGTGGACTAAACCGTCATGCAAGTAAACGAAAAATATTCTATCAGTGTACTGAATATTCAAGGTTGAATGATTCTCCCAAAGTTCATGGTTTATTCACGCTGTCCGCTACAAACTTACCCCACGACCGATCATAAGTGATTGCCGATATGTAGGATTGTAGAATATTTTTCGAGCTCAACTTCGTGATACAAAACGGTTGAAATACATTTTAATAGTCGGATAAACTGTCGGATTGTTGTGAGCGTTCGCAGATATCATGATTTTTGGTTCTCATGTTTTATTTATTGTGTTTTATTGATATGTGAGTACGAGGATGGGAGAATAACAATGTATCAGCTGTTATCTTTACACGTGAGAGGAGTTGTGTTGAGTAGGTTAGTTTTTAAGGTTCCGTACCCAAAGGGTAAAAACGGGACCCTATTACTAAGACTCCACTGTCCGTTTGTCTGTCTGTCTGTCACCAGGCTCACGAACCGTGATAGCTAGACAGTTGAAATGTTTACAGATTTAGCGCAGACATTATTCGTCAGTTATAAAAAAAAAAGGTGTTTCTGAAACGAAATACCTCCGCGGTCAAAATGTATGGCACCGCAATTTTTTTATATTCGTGTTTTGTTTTAAAAAAATACCCGCTTCGGATGTGTTCGGCTGTCCTCGGGATGTACTGTATATCCGATATGTCAGTGAGTGATGGCTAGATATTCTGTTCGTGTTTTGTTTCCACTTCTGTCGGCACTCCTCGAGAGCCACTGTTTTTTTTTTTGTTTGTCATGTATTTTCTGGTGTACAATAAAGTATATATAAATAATTTAGCTCCCTTCAAAATGGTTGAGCTGAATGGTGCTGATCTATGCGTCATGTTCGTGAACGGGCGCCGTCAGTTGGGGCTGGTCATCACTTAGCTGCCTCAGCTTATTTTTAATTATTTTATTTTTATTTTTGGATTGTTGTTTTAGTACTATTTGTTGTACTCTGGACGCTTTTAACGCATACGTCTTGTTTATTTTTACATCGTTCTCACATTATTTAATAATAAATTCAAAAGTAATGACGTAACTAATATTTTTGTAAAATATAATTTAAAAAGAGTGTCCATGGAGTTTCTTGCCCGTTCTTCTCCATAGGTACCTACGCTTTGGAATGGGCAACTAGCTTCACATTTTTCTGACTGACCTACTTCTTGACAATTCAAAAGTGCCCGTAAAATGGTTTAATTGAAATAAATGCTTTGAGTTTGAGTTTGATAAATAAAGAAATAAAGGCCTCTTCTCAGAGAAGGTGGTATTTATCACCACGCTTGCAATCCGCCTTGAGGGTTGACGATAAACACAATATTAAAATACATACTTCCAGAAATTTCCCGGCATTTAGACCTCCGGAGCTAATAATTGAACTGTACTTAGGAATCGAGGTCTAACCATATAATAGACCGGGGCAGTTGATTCCAGGGGACGCAGAGCGTAGTGCACTTGCAGTAACTTGCGCAAATGTTTGCCTAGCGATAGAACGGGCTGGTCTTGGCAGAGAGATAGGAACTGTCCTTTTTGATGATGAAGATTGGTAACAGTTTTCTATAAAAATATTATAGGTGTACTCTGAAAAGTAGAAGAAAAAAAATGCGACGTTGTGGAAGAAAAGAATGAAAGAAGCTACGAAGAAGTATGATGAGAGGGATCTTTTTTTATTATATTGAATTCACATGGATTTTTCAATGAAATAACTACCTCAAATGTATAATCGTCATGTCACTCTTCACAATTTTGGAAATAAGAAGGTACTTATTTTTTTCCCACCCCACCCCACCGACTCGGATTTCCTGCCTACACATAATCAGCCTATAATGTTCCCACTACTGGGAACCTTCCTGTTCCTTTCTATGAGAGGGAGTAGGGTAGATGGAGTATCCACCACGCGGGCCCAGTGCGGGTTGGTAGATGTCACAAGTCTTTGGATCTTGATCTTGTCTTTGGTTTTTGGTCTTTTGAGACTTTGGTCTTTTGTCTTTGTTTTTGATTTTTTGGTTCTAATTAATGCCGGTTTCCTCACGAGGTTTTCCTTCAGTGTTTTAAAAGCAGCTTGGGTTCGAACCCAAGCTGCTTTTTTTGCTTAGGAGTTGTAGTTCGTGGGTTCGAACCCACGAACTACAACTCCTAAGTCGGGACTGTTACCTCTGGGCTACCACTGCTCTAAAATTTCTGCCGATAAGATCTACGAATTGTTATAGTTAGCCCTAAAATCTCAACATCCAATTTATTGTTCACATTTCGACAGATGGATTAAATAAAGGCTTATAATACAACGGCTTCAGAATTATCAACTAAGACACTTCGCCCTACCTGTATTTAAATAAAGTTTCAGTAACAGACCCGACAGCAGTTCAGTTCACTATACATTTACTTAACTACTTACAGATGCACTCCAAGATTCTTTCAAGAGCAGTACCACAATTTATCGAACTCATGGAGGCTGTAGCACATCAAATGCTTAGAAAGTTGGAGCACTCCGTGGTCTTACGGTAATCAAACTGAGAGACAAGAGTATACAGTGGCTGTGTCGGTTTCTGAGGCTTGTCTGTATGTCTGTTAGTTTGTTTGGTTGGGAAAGCTATAGTAGCATTGCCATTTTGGTTGCAGCAAATGTGATTGAAATTTTGAATAGAAACTAAGAACTGAGGGCTTAAAAACGCCACTCTGGCAGAATCATAAAATGATAACATTATGAATCATAATATGGCAAAGACAGTCCGTGTTTTTCTTTTTTTCGCTGCACTATGTAGGTATAATCAAAGAGATTGGGATTGGATTTGGATTGGATTGATTGGTATTTTAGCACAGACAAAAAAATTACTGAAAAATCCTTCACCAATGGGATTTGTAACGATTAACTTAACAGTTAACTGTCCATTATGATTCATAATGGCATCCTTTTATGATTCTGCCAAAGTGGCCTTTTTAGGCACCCTGTTCTTTTGAATAATTAGTGCTCAATTAATGTGTCAGTGCCTATAACGTGCAAAAAGGATGCAAGTACAACTGCGGACAATTGCGGTTGACCCTTATTGACCTTAGTAATAAGGTTGAAAAGTTGTCCATCGCTTGTGCCGGCGACGGCACAGTTCTACACGGATCTTCTGGCGCTTGAATGTCATTGAAAAGGAAAATAGCTGTAAAGAAAAAACAAGATGGCGGCTTTAGTTCCGATTTTAGTCACGTGACAAACTATTCTTTTACAGCTATAGGGTAAGTCCGGGGGAGATGGCCGTACGGGAGAGATGACCAGTAGAAAGTAATGCGAGTTACAAACAACAAATGGCGTAAGTAGTAATTTAGTTCGCTTCGTTGTGTGATCGGCAACAAGTTGCTGCATGCTTTTTTGCAAAAAAACATTGAAAAAGTAAGTAAATTCCATATTGTTTTTATTACAGGTGCATGATCTAAAATAAGGGGTTAACATATTATGAGGTCACAAAAAATTTTCTTCAATTTCGCTTGTTTTTGACGTTTTATTGTGAAGTTAATAACTTTTTTAGTATTCTAACCTAAAAACGATCGTTGGAGACTGCATCATACTTTTTGAAATTGATATGGCCATCTCTCCCGTGCATTTGGGATAGATGACCTTAATCCCATAATACCGTCAAATCTCAAACAGCAGTTGCAAAGAAATACCAGTAGATTATCACGATTCCTCTGGAAGTGAAGTAGACGAAAATAAAGTGGACAACTGCCGAGGCTGCGGCGAGAACAATTAATAAGACACAACTAGTCGAAGATTAGTTGCAATGTAATTTTGCAAGCTGTGGGTGCACGAAAACTGCACAGAGTTTGAAGACATGTGCTCAAACTGCGGAAATAAAGAAAAGGACTTCTCTTTTTCTTTCCCTAACCGTCGTTAGAGACAGGACGGGTAAAGGAAAGGGCAAAAAAAGTATTGGCCATCTCCCCCCGAGCCCTGTGGCCATCAGTCCCGGACACTCTGGGTGAGATGGCCAATCGTATTTTTTTTTTAACTTAAAGTTTTTCTATGTTGATTCAAAGACTGTATTCCATTACGATTTTATAAGAAATATACATATTGCTTTGTTTGTGATTAAAATTGTTGTTTTATTGTACTTGGTTTCCTGGCTATAGGATCTTAATGTTAGTAGGGCCATCTCCCCCGGACTTACCCTACCTTGAATGATTTTGTGTGTTACAACTTTTGATTGATGAATCACAATGCAATGGCATGCAGCTTGCATACCATTGCATTGTGATTCATCACCATTCTCGTGTGATTCACACCTACTTGCTTACTCTTCTGCAAATTTCAGGCATGTGTATAATGTGCTTTATATGCTTAATTTCCATTAGCTCGATCAGTAGTTCGACTGACACTTGAATTTTATCAGACGTCGAGACTGACCTGTAAAAATAAAAAACTGGCCAAGTGCGATTCGGACTCGCACACTATGGGTTCCGTACTAAAAGGCAAAAACGCCGAAAAAAACACGTTTGTTGTAGTATTTGTTGTTATAGCGGCAACATAAATACATCATCTGTGAAAATTTCTCTAGTTAATTAGTCTAGCCATCACGGTTCATGAAATACAGCCTGGTGACAGACAGACAGACAGACGGACAGTGGAGTCTTAGTAATAGGGTCTCCTTTTTACCCTTTGAGCACGGAACCCTAAAAATTTAAATTCATTACCACCGTTATTACTTTTGGTACGAATCGGGATGGTAGATTTAAATCTGTAAATTTCGTCAAAACAGTACAAAAACATTCCAAACATTCCACCCCACCAAAAAACAAGAAAGAAACAAAACTAAACATTATTCGAAATATTTTCCATTCGAAATCACAAACTAAATTCACAGGTTTTGCATACAGTGAATATCTCGAATGGGGCGGCCGTTTATTGAACGGAATCGAACCGGCGGCGTACCGATGAATCGACAGTAAATTAATAATCATATTACTTTTTCAGTGGAATGCAAATATTTGATGATTGCGCTGCGGCGAATGCTGAATGTCGATACTGAGAGACGAGGATGTTGAATGTTACTTGATATGGTTCATCCTAGTGGACAAACATGTGCAGTGTGATTGAGCGTGGTTTTGAATTCGTGCTGGTTATCTTTGAAAGCTGCTGTGTGATTCTATGACCCCCATTCAGTAAATTAATTGTTTCATTCTTGAGTTTTTTTATCTTCTTCTTTCTGCTACAAAGTTATATATATTTACGATAAGTGCCGTGTCCAGGAGTTTCCTATGTATAATTAATTACTTAAATATATATATAGAAAATAATAAACACAATGGCGCCGATTCCCTTGTTCACAAACTAAACTAAATTTAAATTCAGTGCATCTTTTTCTTTCTATTTCACTATGAAAAGGACAGAAGAAAAATATTAGTTTAGTCCTGTCAAATTAAGTAAAAAATTGGCTACTAAAAATATGTCAATTTACGTCAGACGCTGACTAATTTGACAGGACCAAACTAAAATTTATATTCTGTCCTTTTCTTACTGAAATAGAAAGAAAAAAATGCACTGAACTTAAATTTAGTTTAGTTTGTGAACAACAGAATCGGCACCGATGTCTTTTTAAAAACATTACCTACTCTACGATAGTCTTGGTAGTTGGATAGTTCAGTTTAATTGTACCTACCCGTCCGTTCAGATTTTTAATTTTATAAAAGGTACATCCAGTAATATTTTTTCAGTTTATATTGTAGCTTCCTTGTTGTTGTATTTATCTAGTATTGTGAAACATCCGTGATCGGTTTCTCCGCGTTCGCTATGCAATCGACACATATAGTTTTTACAATTTTTTCGTTCAAGTGTAGTAGCGGAGTGCTAGAGGATTTGTTATTGAATTTTTGCTGAGTTTCTGAATATTATTGCAATCGTGTTTTATGTTTTTATACAGGGTTATTGGAAAAACACAAACAACCTCATAAGAGACAACTTTTACTATGGGACCAAACCTGAAATCGCGAAAAAAAATCAGCTGTTCCCTACATTTATGTCCGTTCGTATAACTCGTCAAAATGTAGGGAACAGCTGATTTTTTGGTGGTCGTTTCTCCGTAGGAACGCTCTCGCCTGTGTTATATCTGGTTAATGACCATAAAACAATGTTTTTTTTTAGAATAATAAATATTAACTACTTGTATGTCCCTATGTTTTCCTTTTTGATGATAGGTACATTATTTTTATAAGCACTAGAACCCTCAAAAAATGCCGGTTTCAAACCGCTGTCAACAGAGGCCTAGTGTACAAAGACAACTATTAATGAAAAAGAAAAACATAGGGACATAGCTGGCCTGTTGGTCTAGTGGTCAGTGACTATGACTGCTATGCCGGAGGTCGTGGGTTCGATTCCCACCCAGGACAAATGTTTGTGTGATGAGCATGATCATTTGTTCTGTGTCTGGGTGTAATTTATCTATATATGTATGTATTTAGAAATATATAAGTATGTTTATCAGTTGTCTAGTACTCATAACACAAGCTCTGCTTAGCTTGAGACTAGACGGCGTTGTGTGATAGTTGTGGAATATTATTATTATTATTATTATTATAGTATATATCCTTCTTATTCAGTTTATGAAATATCTTTTAAATTGGTCCAATATTGCAGGAGGAAATAGGCGAGAGCCAAACCTCGAATTTCAACACTTTACTTAGGATTTTTTTTAATTCTCTCCGACCGCATTTGCTCTTAAAATTAACATTGGTGAAGTTTTACTATATCGAAAAACCTATACTTTCTTTCACCAAAATTTCACAACATTTCTACCATCTCAAAAGCAGTAAGCCATAATTCAGTTCCACATCTAAAAGTCGGTTAAAAAGCCCGTGGAACTGAGGTGTTGGGCCGTGTGGATTGCACTAAATTATTCCCCCGGGCTCGCGGCGAGTTAATGAATTTATAATCAAATTACAACAGTACTACGCCCCGTGAGAAATTTCACAGATAAATCTTTATAGCGTTATCGTTTTATGTTTTTTGTGGTCACCGTGGACTGGGTTCTGCGGGTTTTTTTTGAAAGTCAAATTCAGTGCGCGCCATCTTGGAAAGGGGAAAGACTCCTTAAATTCTTCTTTTTAAGGTTCCGTAGTCAAAGGGTGACAATGGAAATCTTTACTAAGGCTTCTCTGTCCGTCCGTCCTTCCGACTGTCACAGGGCATTATCTTTAGAACCGTAATAGTTAGACACTTTAAAAAAATCACAGAGTATGGCTGCTATAATATCAAATAATAAAAAAGGACTAGCCTTAAGAGCACCTAGGTAAGTTACATCTATAAGTAAATAAATAGTATTCTTCTTGTCTCCAAAGTTCATCCAAACGTTCGCAGTTGTGGTCCGCGAAATTCAATTTTTCTTGCGTTTTTTGCAATTTCAGGTCAGTGTGGTTGTATCTTGATCAAAATATGATTCGCGACTATAACAGGTACGTTTTTCAGAATTCTAATAATTAGAATCATTAATACATCTTTCTAAGTTAGCACATCAAACTACTACAATCTTCAAATTTCTTTAATAGATTTTCAACTTTATCGCTAAAGTGTAAGGTTCAAAGTTGATTGGGAAAATTTGACAGTTTCGGGTAGCTTGATGTGCTGGCGTCTGTACATAGGTCAAAAAGGGAGGCCCGTGCCCAGCTATGTGCGAAATGTGAATGACTGTACATACCTACCTACATACAATACATACAGAAAAATATATAGGTAGTGCTGTATGATACGATCCATCCTTGTTTTCGTTTCTTTCAAAATGACACAACTTATCATATCTGCGTGCCTATTACCAGTTCTACGCACAACGCTCCTAACTATCCTAAATAATTCTCCCACACAATACCACCCAACAGAGCCTACTAAATCTTGAGCTGGAAGTGGCCAAGACGTATAAACGGCGCATTATTTATTATCTACCATGCGAGCACCGAGTGAGCCCTTTCGTGAAAATATTAAGTAAATAAACGGAGTGAGCGCACGGTGGTTATGGCCAAGAGAAAGGCGATAATGATGTGTATTGCCGCTTTTATTGTTGATAGTGTATTACGGAAGTATTACGTTGATATGGACGGAATGAGTCCGGTAATAGGTTTTTTTTTTTTGAGTAGCCAAGTTTTAGTTACGTACAGTCACGAGCATAAGTATGTATACACTTGGCTTTATTGAAAGGCGATTTTCTCCTTTATTTTTGAATGAAATTGTATGTTATTACGAACATAGTATTTTCGAACCCATAGGTTTATGTAAAGTGTCGTATTTTAACGTTGCATTCGTTATTTCATGAAAAAATCGCAATTGAAAGTGGCCAAGGGTTGACATATTAGTGCTCGTGACTGTACCGGTGATGAATGTTGCGAATTGAGTGGTTTTGAATCCGGGTAAGCGGAATTAAGAATTTAAGAATTAAGAATTTATTTGAATAAAGGAGATAATAATAATATTCCACAACTATTTGTCTTGAATTGTCCGAAAGGGTTACCGCTGGCCCGGAACATAAAGGGCTAAGGAAGGAACATTGGTGGGTTTTAGTCAGTCTGACACTCCCTTCCACTCCACCCAGAGCGGGAGGGGGTCATTTGATGATTTAACACAGTCAAAAAAAAAAAAAAGTTGTTTTGAATGTGAAATTGTTTTCTCTCTTAGTCGAGAAACTGTCAAATTTTCCTAATCAACCTTGAATCTTATGCTTTAGCGATAAAGTTGAAATCTATTAAAGAAATTTGACAGCTTGTAGTAGCTTGATTTGCTGGCGTCTGTACGTACAGCCTTTCAATCGCCAACCGAGAGGCCACAACAAAGCACACTGCTAGCTAAAACAAACCTCGTCAGATTGAAATGTTTCAACAAACACTAAACGTGTAATGAGACCGTTCGCTCAAGATATTGCTAAGCATTTTGTTTCTATCATCTTGAGATGGATTTCAACAGTTCCAGAAATAAAGTAGGTATCTTTGTTCTTGAATGGGGGATAAATCGATTTGAAGTTAGGCAATGTTGTATTGTTTTATTTCTGGTTAAAATTGTACGAAAGAAACTCAAATTCAAATTAATTTATTTGCTAGAATGTAGGTATAAATCAAGAACTTAAGATTATCGTGGCCCAATTACATTCTACCATTTCATATGGTGTGCAAATGTGTCTTAATAACATTTAATATATTATAAGTTTCATTAATTAATGTCAAAATAGGAAAAACTAAATTCGAAAGTAACTCTGTCTGTCTGTCCGTATGTTACCTTTTCACGCCTAAACCACTGAACAGATTTCGATCAAATTTGGCAGAGAGATAGATTGCATCCCGGGAAAGGACATAGGATAGTTTTTATCGACATACCTGGCGGGCGAAGCCGCGGGCGGTAGCTAGTCTTTGAAAAAACTTAAGCAATGTCCACGTTAAGTTCACTAAGGGTTAATGTCAAACTGATATCTGTGACTGTGAAAACTGGTAGGTACTACTAATAAACCCTCTGTAATGATAAGACTATAAGTAATTATTTTATTAAAATTTTCTTAAATTCTGACAGTTCACTTCAAGTCTTTCACGTTTTCGCGGCGCGGCGACTTCTCGCGTCCGGCCCTGGTGCAAGCCATGGTCCGGGGCGAGAGGGAGTGGGAGGCAGTCACCTCCTTCTGCGAAGCAGTCATGCTAGCAAAGGAGGTGACGGGACGGCTCAGTGAGAGAGCCTCCCGTCCCAGCCGCCGCGGGAGACGCTCCGGGCGTCGGGAGCCGCGTGACCACTCACGGCCACCATAGGCGCGGGCCTGCGGGCGGAGAGTAATGGGTAGCTCACCGTCCGATCAGGACCAGGCCCGTGCCGGACGGCGCGTACGTGTTCCACGCGCGCCTCAAAGAGATGTCAGCATCGAGGAGGGGCCCCATAGGGCCGAAGCCTGCCGGGTCAGCGGGATTGTCCGAAAGGGCTAAAAAGGGCTAAGGAAGGAACACGGGTGGGTTTTAGTCAGTAAGAGTCTGACACTCCCTTCCGCTCCACCCAGAGCGGGAGGGGTCATTTGATGATTTCCCATCCGAAAAAAAAAAAGTCTTTCACGTTAATGCATGTTTTCATACATCCAAGGCCCTTTCCAGATTACACAACGCATACTTCATAAAAGCTCAAATAGTAGGTACATGTATATTATGATATCAACAACAGTATTGCCCTATTACGTCTCATAAAACTACATTTTTACACCACACCCTAAAACGTCACCACCCCAACAAACCCGGGAGAACCCCAACAAAACAAATCCAAAATTATAATTAATTTCTCAAACTTTATTGCTCATAGTAAGCCAGTAAGCCGACAATATTGAAAAAAAAAAAGAGAAGCGATCACCTCTTTTTACGACATCGTAAGCGGGACCATTATAGGGGTCACTTGATATGGGATTTCAATGTGAAACTCGTCATTGCACGGATAATATTTTCGGCCGTAACACTAAAATAAAAAAGGTAGTAAAACTCTATGTACAAAATCATGACGTGAAAGGTTGTAAAAGGGTAGCTAGGGCTAGGGCTAGGGCTATATAGTTATATTTAATCAAACTTTGGTCGGGAGTTAAAAGTTTTTGGTCGGGTTATGAAACGTGTGAAGTGTTGGACGGTGACAAACGAATGTTCGCGTTAGTATGGAACGCGACGTGTTGTGTGGAATGGCGTGGTCGCTGGTCGCATACCTACGTACTTCGTGTACGCTTGCGGGTCATATTAAATGTAAGCGCTTTTGGGAATCAGGGATGCATTTGGTTTCGTCGGTTCCTATGTTTATTGACAGGTATTATCACGCCATACCTAGTACGAATTTGTGTCGTAATATAATATCCTTTACCCCCAAACCGCATTGAAACTATCCCACTTTCACCTTCCATGTCAAAATTACTTCAAGTTTTCGGCTAACCAAATTAAAGTTTCCGTATACAACATTCTAATATAATACCCGGCAGTGACGAATAACTACAAATTTAAACTACAACTAATACTAAGACGAAGTTTGTATAGGTGGGGAAGTTTGAACCACATACAAGTTATTACATAGTTGATAATTACAGATTTCAGCACTCCTACAAAGTCGAGGAAAACGTGCTGAACTGGGTTGGCAACACTGATGAGCTGTTCATTATTTTGGTTTTATGCGTGTGTAGACAACTATTAGGGATTACTTGAGAGAACTGCACGTGTAGCATGACCATTTGACCATCATAGAAACGGGTTCGACGAAAGATAGAAAAAAACGACAGATAAAATAGAATAGATAGAAATGACAGATTTCTTTAGAAATCTCCATATTTTTTAGATTTCTTTAGAAATCAGTCCACAGTCTTTCATTTTGTCTATTCTACCGTCTACAAAGAAATCTATTTAAAGGGAACAAGTCGTCGTAGCTACCCTGGTAGCTGTAACGCTCAACGGGAAAAAATATTTAGCTATAGAGGTATGAGGAACAGGGTGTAAAGTTCACTCATCCTCCATAGAAAAGGGAGGATCCTCCGACCAGACGGGTATTGTGTCTGGCGGGCAACTGCCCGATGATTTATATTGGGCCATTGTATCTATGCTAGTAGCGAGGTAAACTATGCTTGCGAGATGCAGGATTTTGCGTGATGTCAGTAGTGGCGCTACGTAGCTACCATGGTAGCTGTAACGCTTTAGTGGATAAGAAGTCAGTAGGTAATGTCTGTTCTCTTCGTCTCTGGCCTCGCCTTTTTCTTTTATACGGGGTCAACTTTCCCAATCATGTGACGACATTTATTTTGGTCTTGTGCGTCATCTTCCGTATGTCCCATCTCCCTCATGTCCTTTTGGACATTCGGCATCCATGTGGTTTGAGGTCTTCCTCTTCCCCTCTTCTATGTAGCTATGGAAAGGCACTTTTTCACGACATGGTCATCTGTTTGTCGAGGTACAGACACCAGCACATCAAGCTACTACAATCTGTCAGATTTTTTAAATAGTTTATCTTAATCTTTAAATACTTTATCGCTAAAGCGTAAGGTTCAAGGTTGACTGGAAAAATTTGACAATTTCGAGTAGCTTGCCGTACTGGCGTCTGTACATGACCGTACCATCTCAGTCGGAATAGTTGGTAATGGCTGTGAAAATCGTAAATCAGGTGCCTTTAAACCCAGAAAAGTCCCAGAAGAACCCACCACCTTTTAGTGCTGATACTACTTTAGTTTACTTAGTAAATTGTTATTGAGACAATAACAACCATTATGTTTTTATATAGAAATCTTAATACTGATTGCTGTTATTTGCATAACAATCGTCTTGTTCTAATAAAATGATTGTACTCTTAACATAGAAAAGGGAAGACGCAAAAAACTTAATGGAAAGTCCAACATTTTCCGGATTTTAGATAGGTAAAGAATCTCATGTAAATATAAAACCTTTTATATTTTTAGAATTCTCGTACCCAAAAAAGTACGGGATTGAAAAATGTTTTTCCCTTCAAAATTTAACAAGCTGGTAGTTTAAAAAAAAAAGAAGGGAGTATCAAAACCGAACATCTAACAAAAAACCGTTAACGTAAAAGTGTGTGCCCCATAAAATACTGTTCGTCGAGTAAGGTTGTCACGAGCTTGGATTAAACAATTTTTTCCTATTTCTTTCTAAAGACATTTTTTGCCAATTAAGCCAGCTATCCTTTGATAAACTTTGTTTTTTCTCGAGTCTCTAATGTTAGATTTCAAATTCAGGAAATAAATGATCAAATGAGTCAAAAATGGTTAGTATATTATGTGGTTGATAATATCACAAAATGATTACCTACCTACTTACAATAACGAAATTAGTAAGCATCACATGTTTTAATTAAATAAAATCCGCATTGCCATTCAACGTGGCAATGCTGCCAGCCTTTTGGGCAGTTTTCCTGTTGACAGCGATGCGGTTGAATTTTTTGATACATACTGTTACTATTATGTACAGACGCCAGCACATCAAGCTACCCGGCACTGTCAAATTTTCCCAATCAACTTTGAACCTTATGCTTTAGCGATAAAGTTGAAAATCTATTAAAGAAAATTGACAGATTTGTAGTAGCTTGATGTCCCCTGTACATAATAATATTATTATTTTAAGACTGCTAGCGTATAAATTATTCAAATATCTTGCTTGTAAATTAAATAGACTTAAAAGAATAACTGCCTCAGGTTTTTCCTAGAACACAAACTTCCAGTATCAAAAAACACAGCAAAAATCCGTAACTCCGGCGTAGCAACCCTGTAAAGATCACACCCGCGAGCGATACGCAACGGCGCGTGATCTCGCATGAAACGAACGGATTTCAGACCGCCTGAAACGTTCCAATCCTAACGCAAACGTTTGCGCAAGTTTTGCACTCAAAAGAATATGCTATATTGGTGTTTGAGCGCGATATGGGCGTTTTTCCAATGTTTTGCCAGTGTTCATATCTTCAGGTTGCGTTATTGTTGTTTTGGGAAAGTTTTTATTGGGAATTTGTATTGAGAATCAATAAAAACTGTTTATGTAGTTAGTTACTGTAGGTATATGTCCCACTGCAGGACAAAGGCCTCCCTTCCGTCTTTCCATTTTTTCCTGTCTCTAGCTAAATCTGGCCAATCCCTTAGGTTCCTTACTGTAGGTATAAAAGTATGTAAAAAAAAGACGCCAGCACATCAAGCTACCTGAAACTGTCAAATTTTGCCAGTCAACTTTGAACCTTATACTTTAGCGATAAAGTTGAAAATGTATCGAAGAAATTTGACAGATTGTAGTAGTTTGATGTGCTGGCGTATGCATCAATTGTTATTCTTTGACAGTTGTATGAAATGACTGTAAAACTGAAAATTTATTAAGGGTGTATTTTTTTAAGCGAGCAAGAGAATGCGAAATGGAGATGGAACGAAATGTGGGGCTGGAGGTGGATGCTCCGAATACCATGGACAGCCAAACGCACAAATGTGTCTGTCCTTTCCCAACTCGATGTCAAGACCCGGTCGTCTCCAGTTTGCCTACAGCCTACAGCGTATTTTGACCAATAGCGTATTTTAAACAAGCAAACTTGAAAAACTGGTTATTGTTGGCAATACCTAATGAAAGAGAGCACGAGGCTGGTCAGCAACACTATGGAAGCTACGTCCTCAAGCAAAGTTCAGCAGGTGATGATGGCAACTTTGGACCGGAGTCGTTGGAGGCAGATGGTCCTATTAAAGGGATCCAGTCCCTCTGTAACGAGGATCTCCCTGACTGTATGTAATATAGTAAACTAGCTGCGCTCCGCGGTTTCACCCGCATAAGTTCCGATCCTGAAGGAATATAGGGATAAAATGTATCCTATGTCATTTCCCGGGACTCAAACTATCTCTATACCAAATTTTATTTAAATCGATTCAGCGGTTTAAGCGTGAAGAGGTAACAGACACACGCTTTTGCATTTATAATATTATTAGTATGGATTCATATTTATCTCGGACTGCTAGTCTCTAGTAAACTAACGTAACGTTACCTTATTTGGTTCTAACTGAATCTGTTCGAAATAGAAACCAATTTCGTTAGCTAAAATGAAAAACTAGGCTTCGAACGGGGCGGAGTTGCTGGCCCTGTCACCTCTGTGCGCAATGTGTATGGACGAAAAAACGACAAGCGTCCGTGCTACGTCAAAATTCGTTTTCGCGTCCCATCGCCTCTGTGTGCATTACGCCTAAAGGATTATGCTTATTGGGTGGTAGTTATACTAATTGCGATAACCAACTACCTACTCATCACAAACTCAGGAGAATTATTAAACAAATTGGCACTTTATATTTGAATTAATAATTTGAGATAACTTTCAAGTTATGGAACAACAAACTGAATGTCATACTAAACAAAGTTCAAATTCCATTGCAACTAAAACTTATTAGGACCTTTTTTGTCACAAATGTTCATTCAAAAATCAACTTAGAATACATTTCTCTAAAGTAGATAACTGATTAAGTTGCGATGGAATGTAAATTATCTGAGACTAGCTGACCCGGCGAACTTCGTACCGCCTCAGAATTAAATAAGGTGACAAAGTTCAATAACTAAAAATTTGCAGAAAACCAAAAATACATTCAAATTTAAAAAAAATATCATGGTAATCGGTTGAACGGTATTGGAGTGAAACAAAAAATATATAAATTAATCCATTTTTATATATGTATAGAAGATTGCAATAAAATTCGTCGATAAAACTGTTTTCTTAGGGATCACGCTCGACTCAAGGCTACAATGGGGTCCTCATTTAACATCTCTTGCAGGACGGCTAAGTTCAGCAGCTTATGCTGTCAGAAAAATCCGTCAATTTACTGATGTGGATACCGCGAGACTAGTCTATTTTAGTTACTTTCATAGTGTCATGTCTTACGGTATTTTACTTTGGGGACGGGCTGCAGACATCGATTCTATTTTTATTCTGCAGAAAAGAGCCATCAGAGCCATATATAACCTCCGCAGGCGCGATTCTCTGAGGGAACTGTTTAAGGAAATTAACATCATGACGGTACCTTGTCAATATATCTACGAAAACATCATGTATGTAAGAAAAAACTTACATCTTTTTAGTAAAAGAGGTGAAAGACATAATTATAGTACTAGAAATAGGGACCTATTAGTTCAACCAGGTTTCAGACTGGCGAAAGTAGACTCATCTTTCATGGGGTACTGTTTAAAATGTTATAATAAAATACCTCCCCACATTCTTCAACTGAATGAGACAAAATTCAAGTCTTGTATAAAACGCACACTATGCAGTCAGGCATATTATAAGTTAGGGGATTACATAGCTGATAAAAATGCCTGGCTCAATGCTGGTCCTGCTCCACAACCACAACTAATTGATTAACACCTGAAAATACTGTTGGAGCTGCTGAAGATTGTAAGACTATCTTTGCATTGTATAAACTCAATTTCATTTGTATTGTATAATTGCATAGCACAGATGTGAGTTCTATGTAAGTACTATACCTTATTTTACCATTTACCGGGTAATATGTCTTTCATTGACTCGAATGTGCCCTGGCGGCTGATAGTATGTCATGCTCACACAAATGTCTCGCTGACGGTGGCGTGTATGTTGGATCATTTAGCTCCCTTCAAAATGGTTGAGCTGAATGGTGCTGATCTATGCGTCATGTTCGTGAACGGGCGCCGTCAGTTGGGGCTGGTCATCACTTAGCTGCCTCGGCTTATTTTTAATTATTTTATTTTTATTTTTGGATTGTTGTTTTAGTACTATTTGTTGTACTCTGGACGCTTTTAACGCATACGTCTTGTTTTTTTTACATCGTTCTCACATTATTTAATTATAAATTCAAAAGTAATGATGTAACTAATATTTTTGTAAAATATAATTTAAAAAGAGTGCCCATGGAGTTTCTTGTCCGTTCTTCTCCATAGGTACCTACGCTTTGGAATGGGCAACTAGCTTCACATTTTTCTGACTGACCTACTTCTTGACAATTCAAAAGTGCCTGTAAAATGGTTTAATTGAAATAAATGCTTTGAGTTTGAGTTTGAAACTTTTTTGTATCAATATATTATTTATCGACATTATACATATACAATTTCTGAACGCACCCTGTTTGACAGGTACGAACAGTTTGTATGGGATCATAAAATTGTTGCTTATACTATGTTCCTTACAACTTCTTCATATTTTCTCACCTTTTAAACCTCCCTTGGACTTCTACAAATATTTCAAAACCAAAAGTAGCCATTTCGGTCCAGCCGTTCTTGAGTTTTAGTGAGACTAACAAACGTCATTTAATTTTTATATATAGATAGATTATTAACACTGCTCTAAGTAAATTGTCCAGCCATTCCATACAACTGTCAAAGAATGACAGCAGCAATTTGAATATACGGACAGCTTACGTTGCTACTTAATTTGCTTAATAACCAATTTCCCTGACTTCACTCTGTGATACTATCTAAAACTATTACCGACTATAAAATAAAAAGCGTAGTTGGAAGTTAAAGGGCATCCTGCCAGTGACGTCATTAATCATAAGGACTATGAATTCGGAGCACGTCTCGGTAACAACCGCCCGTCCAGGTGAGTGTTTAACTTTGTAGTTGTCTGTTTTGCTATATTATTTTATGATTTATTACTAGCCTAGTTTTTTGGTTCTGGAAAAAAATATAGAAATGTTAAAATATATAAAAGTTTTTGGAAGCGCCACACCGTGATGGTGGAGGCCGGGTCGGCTTCGTAGGGAAGGTACCTACACGCGGTCGCACTCCTAGCGTTGTTCAGAGCAAAGAGAATATTGACAAGGCTTTTAGCCTAACCAAATGGGCCTTACTCGGTCTGGAACCTCCTCTTTTCAGCGGGATTGTCCGAAAGGGTTACCGCTGCCCCGGAACATAAAGGGCTAAGGAAGGAACACGGGTGGGTTTTGGTCAGTATGAGTCTGACACTCCCTTTCGCTCCACCCAGAGCGGAATCAAAACCTTAATTTTGTGTAAAGCTGATCAGTAGTTTTCTAGTTACAATCGAACATCTTTATTGAATGTGGATTTTATTGATAATAGGTAATACGGGCTGGTATCCGCAACTCCACGTCAATTTGCGTACGGATTTTATTGATAAGCAAATATTTTCATAAGTGAATAGGTACCTACATAATTGAAACGAAATTTCTTAAAAAAAAACTAAATTCGATCAGATTTTTTAGAACCTATCCAACTTCAAAATACTTACTTAGGGACCCAAATATACTCTATCACCATCCACAATACAACTCCCATGGGGTAGTAATATACCTACCTACACAAATAGGTATAAATAAATTGATTTATATGTTAAAAGCGACATGTAGGTACCATCGAGTGTTGACATTGAGCCTATTGCGTCGATAGGTCGACCGTCCGCCTGCAACCGATATTAAATGTGTACATTTGAGCGTGCCCTAGGTAAACGTAAACAATACCTGTACGTGTATTCCGGCCCAATATTCTCCAATATATTCTAATCCGTAGGTATTTTCATGTTGGATTTTCATGCGTCCGTGACATCAAAGGTCTAATTCGAATGAGTTTTACGTTTCAATGTGTTTGATTGGAATGAATTTTCATTGGGTCGTCGAACGATTTAGTGTTTTGTTTTTAGTTTTTGTTATGTATGGTAGTGTGTATTTTAAGGGGGGCTTGTGGCTAAGTATCTAATAACAGCCGCATGGATCGATTGATCAGGTGAAGTTACGCTTGCCACCGTTGGTCAGTAGATGGGTGACCATCTTTACATAACAAGACTATTCAAGACCCCTCCGTGGTCCCGGTTTTCATTCGTGAATCTTTGGCAATCGTTCCGGGTCGCCAGAAGCCCAAAGTCTGACAACCAGTTACACCAAGGGGTGTCGTATCACCCAGTAACTGGGTTGTGGAGGTCATATAGGCAGTCGCTTCATGTAAAATCAAGCCGACCTCAACAAAGTTGGGACAAGACTAGGCAGATTGATTTCTAGTGAATCTTTCACTGAAAAAAAGAATTTCTTACTACAGCACATTAAAGCGATTTCAATAAGATTTACTGACTTTACACAGTGAGAAGAAAAGTTTGTAAAACAGTAAAAGACAAAATAACTAGTAGCTTTTAATGATTGAACTTACTATTTACTGAAAAAAAAAGGAAAACCACCATTAAGTAAATTTCAATGGCTTGAACGATATCACCAAATGAATAAAACAGTTAATTTTGTGACCTTTTAGCTACTTAAAACGTTAAAGTTTACTGTCATGACGTAAAATTTTGCCGCAAGCTTTAACTGTTTTCGGATCAGTAAAAAATACTGTTTTGAACGTTAGGCTCGTATGGAACTGTTAAAAGCAGTTCGGATTAATGTTTTTACATTGTTGTTTACTGCTTTTTTCTTTCAGTGTTGAAATGTAATTTGCATATAATATTTGTTATCATGTGTCGTATTATCGGTGGGTAATAGTTGTCATGGTCAGCCTCAAAAATCATTGCGATTTTTTTTATGTTCTGGTTTAAAACGCTGAATTAATGAAGTCTTAAAAATGACTGCTGGTACTGTACTTAGAATAAGTATAATGTTGAGATCAAACCATTTATTACTTTGCAAACTTGGGTTATTGGTACACAAATGTTTTTAATGATTAAGTCCTCCATAATTCTAACGTCACATGGGCATGGGTAGGTATCCATACTAATATTATAAATTCGAAAGTAACTGTCTGTCTGTCTGTTACCTTTTCACGCCTAAACCACTGAACGGATTTCGATAAAATTTAGCAGACAGATAGATTGCATCTCGTGGAATGACATAGGATAGTTTTAATCCCGAAATTCCCACGGGATCGACACTTATGCGGGTGAAACCGCGGGACACTGCTAGTAGATATATAATGTTTATCAACGATTAGCCAAGAAGAAACTTAAAAAAAATATCCATTATCAATTTTGGGATTTATTTATAAACGATAATAAAAGTTAAGTGACGTTCAAACGTCAGAATGTATGGCTAAACAGTCGCTTATCACCACTTAACTTTAAGCAACGTTTATGAATAAAAAGGGTCTATGTTTAATATCTTTTCTTTACAAAAAAAATCGATAAACAAGCAGAAACATTAAAAGGTCCTTTCATCATTATTACAACATTACCTTCAATAGTAGTCTCAAAATCATGTCTCGTGCATAACGTTGTTTTAACTAATATTATTTCGGATAAACCTCTTTACCGTATTAGGGGTCCTTTACAAACAATCTAATGGGTTTTACGTCAGCTCATCTCAAAGTGAACGGTGGCTTTAATTGTGCTAGAGACCTCGGCGAGTTACATGTGAAAACTGGTTTATTTTGGGCATAGAAAGTTTAAACTATTTTCATAATTGCGTGAGTCCTCGTTTCGATTCCCGAGTCGGGCAAAGTGTTATCCCGTGTCTCGGAAAACACGTTAAGAGGAAATGCGGGTGGCCTTTTCTCCATAGAAACGCTCTCGCCTGTTTTCTTTCTGATTAATAACCATGTAAAAAAAAGCAAAGCAATGAAAAGCAATGATTTTTAAAGAATAATAAATATGAACTACTTTAATAATAAATAGGAAAACATAGGGACATACGTCCCTATGTTTTCCTTTTTGATTATACATTATTTTTATAAGCACTACAACCCTCAAAAAATGCCGATTTAAACTGCTGTCAACAGAGGTCTAGTGTACAAAATTGACAACTATTAATGAAAAAAGAAAAGCATGGGGACACAGCATATATTTTTCTTATTCAGTTTATGAAATATCCTTAAAATTGGACCAACATTGGAGGAGGAAATAGTCGAGAGCCAAACCTCGAATTATGACTTTTTACTTAGGGTTTTTCAAAAGTCCCTCCTACCGCATTTTCTCTTAAGCATTTTAGCCCTGATCTCTCTCCGGTCGCATGGGATTGCGTGTCGTCCCATCGGACTACGAGAGGGAATAGAGGGTGCACTAGTGTCTGCCCTCACACTTATGCACTATAATGTCTCCCGCGCCGAAGGCTAGTCTCCGTTGAGATTGGCCGCCGTGGCCGAAATACGGTCTGAAGGATTATTAATTGCTTGTTTTTGCCAAGACAACGTTATAAATAGCCTTTAAACAAAGCACCGTGCAGCACATGTACAGTAGAAATTAAGTATTAAGCGACTATCAACTTAAATTGGCCGTATATTCAAATCACAAATGTCATTAATGACAGCTGTTGTGTGTGCTGAAATGGCAATACCACGGCAAATTGAAGTAGTAAAAGAAAAATGACACCATTTTTCTTTTTTGTTTGTAATGCAATAAGTAGGTAATCTTATCCGCTAAAATTGATCTGTTGCAGACAACCTTAGGATGCTCAGGAAGGTAAAATATTGCGTGATCCTACTATCCTACTAATATTATAAATGTGAAAGTTTGTGAATATGTTTGGATGTTTGTTACTCAATCACGCGTAAACCGTTGAACAGATTTGAATGAAAATTGGGACATAGACAGACCATTTGACGTGTTAATTGCTACAACAAAATACCTTGTGACATATTGCAATTAAATGAAAGAAAATTTAAAACTCATATTAAAATTCCATCCAAAGGTTGTCTTTAAAAGATCGCTTTTAGCGATAAGACCGCCCATTGTGTCACCCTTTGTGCAGTTTCTATAATTATGTCTGTAATTTATATGGTGTACATAATAAAGAGTATTCTATTCTATTCTATTCTAAAAGTACACTTTGTAAACAAGGATATTACAAATTAGAGGATTATATCCAAGATAAGAATGCTTGGAAACATGCTGGTCCTGCTCCATAGGACAATCTAGAGTCTAGACAAAATCAAACTGGTTCCTAATTTAATTTATATTAAAAAAAAAAATGACATTGAGTTTTTTACAATCTGTGACTACAGTAACTCATACACTTGTTAAAATTCTAGGAAAATCATCTACTTTTACAATATTTGTAAATAATTTGTAATTATGTGAGCACCATGTATCTGTCACATAATTGATTGACCTGTCATTGCTTAATTTTTTAATTTTTTTTACCTTTTGTGGTAGTCTAATTTTATTTTAGGTGCATCGTATTTACATATAATTATATTATGTATACAAGACCTTGTAAAACATTTTGAAAGAGTAACGGTGGAGTTTATTGCCCATTCTTCTCCATACGAAAACTACCTTTTGGAATGGGCGACTAGAATCAATTCTATTTAGTTGTAATTTTTGACGTTCAAAAGTTATTTTAATGTGCCTATTTAAAATAAATGATTTCACTTTGACTTTGACATTTCCTGGATTAACACAAAGGATACTTTTTATCCCGATATTCCCACGGGATCGAAACTTACGCGGGTGAAACCGCAGAGCGCTGCTAGTTGTTAATAATTACTAAATAAATAAACAACATGGGTATCTTATCTATACATATAATAAAACAGTAACGAAAGAAAAACTGTACATTGAGAATTTTCGAGAAAAAATAAGTGGCTTTTGTTAGAAAAACGTAACTGATGACAAAAAGTGACTTTTTAGAATTTTTGTCTGTTTGTCTGTTTGTCTGTTTGTCTGTGTGTATGGTACAGCTTCACGCCAAAACTACTGGATAGATTGAATTGAAATTCAGCAAAAATGTTCTTTGTAAACCAAGGAAGGCTTTAGGCTACATATTATCACGCCGTATGTTATGGGAGGTAAGCAATATTGATTTTAAAAGGTTTTGGTTCGTAATTGAATGCACAAAATAATTGAATGCCCAAAATGACATGTTATTTATTTAGTTAATAAAAATTTAACCCTGGAAACATAACAATCACGCTATTTTTATAAAGGAGCGAGGCAGTAATATTATAAATTGCAAGGGAACAGCTATTTCAACAATATGTCAACAGGGAATTTAGCGGTATGGTCAGGCGACCGTTTACCGCGCTAAATGGTGCGAGTTCAAATCCCGTATTATTATTTTTTTTTAATCGTAAAATTCATTTTTTTTTAGTTTTTGCATTTTTTTTGTGCATTAGGAACGATACTGTTATGAAATCTGAGAACTATACATGTCCTATCTAATAGTATGGGGAGTTTCACACCAATGTTACTAAACAGATTGATTGGTGGTACAACAAGCTACACTATCATAAAGTCATGTCAAACTTTTGGTTCTAAGTTATATCTTACCAAGCACATTTGTTGTTTGTGGAGTTGACACTCCAAATGCAACTGCAACAGCGACAAAGGGCGCGTGCTTAAAGATTGCTCTTTATTCGTGTGGGATGAATACACTATTGGCGAACAGAAAAGCAGTAGAGGCGGTAAACAGGACTTTGCAGGACATCCGCATGAACCAGCAAATGATGGGTGGCGTTACAGTTCTGTTAAGCGGCGATTTCCGACAAACGCTGCCTGTGGTGACGCGAGGAACTAGGGCTGATGAGGTGAATGCTTTGTTGAAATGCTCTTTCTTATGGCCACATATTCATAGGTTGCGCTTAACGATGAATATGAGAGCACAGCTTGGCGGGAATGTACACGTCTAAGAATTTTCTGATGTTCTCTTAAAATTGGGTGAGGGAACGCTACCAGTAGACGGTGGCCAGGTGGTTCTACCTGAGATACTTGGGAGAGTGGTGTCCACCTTAGAAGATTTGATACGCCTGGTGTACGGGGACATCAATAGGATACCGCACCGAGATAATTCTTGGGTGTGTGAACGAGCCATTTTAATACCCAGAAACGACCAAGCTTCAGCGATCAATGAATGCATTCTCGCGGAAATTGAGGGAAATTAAGTGATCTACACTTCAATAAACACTGTTGTCGACCAAGATGACGCCACACATTACCCCATAGAATTTCTCAATTTCCTCAGTGCAAGTGAACTACCAGCGCACACCATTAAGCTAAAGGTCGGTGTCCCAATTATGCTTCCTCGGAATCTAACTCCACCAAAACTGTGCAATGGGACCCAGCTCAAAGTCGTCTCGCTGCTGAGAAATATCATTGAGGCGGTAATTCTAACGGGTTGTGGTGTCGGCGAGACAGTGTTTGTACCACGTATACCACCGATTCCCCACAATTACCCTTTTTTTTTCGGATGGGAAGTCATCAAATGACCCCTCCCGCTCTGGGTGGAGCGGAAGGGAGTGTCAGACTCTTACTGACTAAAACCCACCCGTGTTCCTTCCTTAGCCCTTTATGTTCCGGGCCAGCGGTAACCCTTTCGGACAATCCCGCTGACCCGGCAGGCATCGGCCCTATGGGGCCCCTCCTCGATGCTGACATCTCTTTGAGGCGCGCGTGGAACACGTACGCGCCGTCCGGCACGGGCCTGGTCCTGATCGGACGGTGAGCTACCCATTACTCTCCGCCCGCAGGCCCGCGCCTACGGTGGCCGGGAGTCGTCCCGTGGCTCCCGACGCCCGGAGCGTCTCCCGCGGCGGCTGGGACGGGAGGCTCTTTCCCTCATCCGTCCCGCCACCTCCTTCGCTAGCATGACTGCTTCGCAGAAGGAGGTGACTGCCTCCCACTCCCTCTTGCCCCGGAACATGGCTTGCACCAGGGCCGGACGCGAGAGGTCGCCGCCGCTGCCGATGGCCTCTACGAGGACACGGCGGTGCTCCGCCCAAGCGGGGCAGACCTCCACCGTATGCTCCATCGTGTCTTCTGGGCGATCCTGGCAATGGTGACACCCGGCCACAATTACCCCTTTCAATTCAAGCGCGTGCAGTTTCCTGTGAGCGTGTGCTTCGCAATGACAATAAATAAGCCACAGGGGCAGACACTGAAGGCTACGGGTGTCGACCTCAGGACGAGCTGCATCTCACACGGACAACTGTACGTCGCTTGCTCCCGCGTCACCAGTCCATACTCGCTGTATTTACATATTGAATGAGACCGAGGGAAAAACAACGAACGTTGTTTACACAGAAGTGTTACAGTAAATTATAACACTTCTGTTATTCGACGTCTCGTAAATTTCCTTATTAACCTGACGTCTCTTACCAGTAAATTAACTACATAACTTTCAAATTTTGAGTTTACTAAGCCAGTTTTTGAGGGATCTAAGCTATAGTACAGTATGAGACGCATCTTTTAAGTGTTTCTGTAAATCAACAAACTGTCACTAATTTATTTTGGAAAATGGAACACCTGATGCAGAAGCGCAACAGATCAGCTAAAGTATAAGAGATATAAAAATGGTGCCATAGCAAAAAATATTCCACGTGAAGAGCATTTTCTGCTGTGAGAATAAATTTGAAGATCTGGAACACCTGTTGAGGAACTCCAAAGCCCAGCGACACTATAACATATAGGAATGACGTCTTAGCAAAAGTTGTTTAGTCTGATGGGCATTTCCTGTTGACTTACAAAAATGAAAGATCTGAAACGTCTCGAATCGTCTCGCGCATCACGCCGTTTTCCCGTCCCCGGGCTCTTAGAATTCGACATCAGACGTTTCAGATCTTCGATTTTCACAACCCCGTTGTCGCTGGAATAAGCAACAGGATTCGCGTACGAAGTCGCGGGCAGAAGCTAGTATTTAATAAAATCTACAATTTTCCGAATAAACAGACATAACTGCACATCACAGTTTAGTACTGAAGCTTCAATAAGATGTATGAGCTTTAATAACGCGCTGAGAGGAGTATATTATTCGCGTCTGAGACGCAAGCGAACAACCCTATTATGGATACAATATTACATCCTTAAAACCAAACATAATATAGCGATATTTACTCATATTAAAATCACAATAAACAAAAAACGATCATCCAATAAAAAAGTTACTGCCCTTTATCTACATGTTCAAACTACACTAAGGACTAGAGCTGCGCAAATAACGATGTTAATCTGTTGTACAACACTCCTTATCGATAGAGACCGCGATTTTAAGCATCAATAAACATTGATAATTGACGGGTCCTCTATTAATATTGACTAACCACGAGTACGGGACGCCTCGTCTTACAAAACGTCGGTTGGCATTAATGTTAGCGTGGAACTTTGTATAATTTTCCACCCTGTTCAATTAACCCCGGGCTTAGCGATATAACGCAAGCGAATGTTAACAGTAAAGTTACTTTTGTACTGTTAAATTGTGTGTGATTTAGACCGGTCTTACACTACGCCCATTTCGTGGCCAACAATAAATTCTCTGTAGATTTTCGGTGGGCGAAGCTGTGAGGTGTAAATGTTCATGTTTTTTTGTTTACACCTCCAATACAATTTGCTTCTGTGAATTGGTTTCGTGATAAATCTGTTACCAGGCGCGGGATATGCTATTTATCTTGTAAGACATACGGTCATTGGCTAGTGTCGGTACCTACATAATCTTTTTTGTTTCAGAAACTTGAGACAGTGTTAAAAAAATAAAGGTTTAAATGGGGTGTTCTTCACTTTATAGTGGAAATGAGCGAAATTAATTACCTACCTAGTCCAGTAGACTTTCTACAAGAAGAAATGAAACACAAAAACAGTAAATTTTATCTCTTATAATCATCTCTATAATAATCTATAATCTAATATAATCTTTACAGAATTAATAAAAAATTGTTAAGAAGTCGAAACATTACATTGTTTAGAAAAAAAATCTGATGCCGAAAAATAGTTTCTACAATGTTTGTCTATTTGTTTGTCTCGGGTTATGTTCCGGATTGGCGCAAAAAGGGCCGAACAGATTTGGATGTAATACACTGATAGTTTGTAAAGTTAGAGATTAAAATCCTAATTTAGTAGTAAAAAAATCGAGCCTTTTATAGGATTGAGAGGATTATTTTAGAGGATTATGGTGAAATCGCCATTGGGACCATCACGGTCATTCAGTGTAGAAGGGTCACATGGACAGGAGATAAACGTCATATACACAGCGAAGGATGTTCGGGGAGTTATAAAGTCAATGTCACGTGGAAAGTCTCCTGGCCATGACAGCTTGAGTATTGAGCATCTGAAGCATGCCGGCGTCCACCTGCCCAGAGTTCTTGCCATGTTGTATACATTTTGTATAGGACATGCGTACTTACCAGCAGAGATGATGAGGACCGTGGTGGTACCAATTGTGAAGAGTAAAACAGGTGACCTAAGCGACACGAGCAATTACAGGCCAATCTCACTGGCAACAGTGCTTGCTAAGGTTCTTGACAGTTTGCTTAATACACAGCTTGACCAGTATGTAAGCACTCATGACAATCAATTTGGTTTTAAACCGGGATTGTCTACTGAGTCAGCTATCTTGTGTTTGAAGCAAACTGTCAAGTACTATTCCGATAGGAGCACACCTATTTATGCCTGTTTTCTCGACCTCTCGAAGGCGTTCGACCTGGTTAGCTATGACATCTTATGGCAAAAATTAACTAACATATCAATGCCTCTCGAACTGATAGAAATTTTCAAGTACTGGTATCTTAACCAGGTCAACGTCGTGCGATGGTCCAAAGCTCTGTCGGAGCCGTACAGGTTGGAGTGCGGGGTGAGGCAGGGAGGGCTGACCTCACCGAAGCTCTTCAACCTTTACGTGAACGCACTGATAGAGGAGCTCAGCAGTACCCGTGTCGGCTGCCATATTGACGGTGTTTGTGTCAATAATATTAGTTACGCGGACGACATGGTGCTGCTGAGCGCCTCGGTGTGTGGTCTGTCTAGGTTGCTG
The DNA here is from genome assembly GCA_963082905.1 of Oligia fasciuncula. NCBI lineage: Eukaryota > Metazoa > Arthropoda > Insecta > Lepidoptera > Noctuidae > Oligia > Oligia fasciuncula. Next base: position 3,018,554 of record OY720395.1, on the reverse strand, counting down.
GGCATCTGCGAGCGTTACGCGCTGGATCACGGTTTGCTCTATAACGCTAAGAAGAGTGAATGCATGGTCTTTCGGGCCAGGGGTCGGAGCTGTTCGGATTCTGTTCCACCTATTAGATTGAACGGTGTCAAGTTAAAAAGAGTTCAACAGTTTAAATATCTCGGGCATATCGTGACCTCTGACCTGAGGGACGATGCGGACATCGATAGGGAGCGGAGGGCGTTGTCTGTGAGGGCCAATATGATCGCCCGCAGGTTTGCTCGTTGCTCGGGGGCCGTCAAAATAACTCTTTTCAGAGCGTTTTGTACGTCCCTGTACACAACCAGCCTTTGGGCGTCATATACCCAGACGCAGTACAACGCTCTCCGTATTCAATATAACAATGCGTTCAGGGTGTTGTTGGGGCTGCCCCGGCACTGCAGCGCGTCGGGGATGTTCGCCGACGCCCGTGTAGACTGTTTCTACACGACGATGCGAAAACGGTGCACATCTCTGGGGCGCAGGCTCCGGACCACCTCCAACTCGATCCTGAGCGTATTTGCGAACAGGTTTGATTGTCAGTACATTAATCATTGTTATATGATTAATGTAATGACAAACAAACAAATGACTCAAAGGCAGGCGTATTATTAATCATTTTACTTTTTATTTTATTTTATAATTTTAATTTAGTCTTATAATTTGATTTTAATTTATTATATTATTTTATTTTATTAATTATTTTTATATGTTATTATGAGTACAATTTAAATTATGAATATGATCTTATGGATTGAAATAAATGATTTTGAATTGAATTGAATTGAATAGGATAAACTAAAAATTTCCCAAACATAAGACAGATGATGTTGGCTTGAAAATTTATTTTTACAAACAACTTGATCGTTTCCTCCCTAATTGAGATTAATGTTAACTGATACAGATTCTCACTAATATATACACAATAAAAATTTACGTAGTCTACTTCTAAACAGGACTGTTGTCAAGTCTTTCCAAACGATTGGTAATTTATTGCAAATAATTGGGGCCGTAAACACTTATACACATTTTTTTTTGCGGATTTAGGAAATCTTCAAATGACCCCCTCCCGCTCTGAGTGGAGCGGAAGGGAGTGTCAGACTCTTACTGACTAAAACCCACCCGTGTTCCTTCCTTAGCCCTTTATGTTCCGGGCCAGCGGTAACCCTTTCGGACAATCCCGCTGACCAACACTTGTATACACTTTACAAACAATCAAATACCATGAAAATCTGAACCAAAAGACATCATAACCATAACCCCACGAAAGAATCATGACTCCCACCACTAAGAACTCAATAACGAACACCAACCAGCCAGTACGTGTAATAAAGTAATACTACTCCAGCTTCCTTTTTCAAATGTCTCCCTAATCCTGGTTGCAGTCGTTAATCGTTAGTGTTATGGCCGAAAACAAAGGAGTGTTGGTCCAAGGAGGATGGAGGACGGAGGGTGGGTAGAAGAGTCGTTGTACCCATTGACCTCAAGATGCTCTGCAGTTGCACAATCGTCGTAAGATTTTGAGGTGGAAGTGACGGCAGGGAGCGAGACTTGGAGTCGTCTAGTTATCACAATTATAGACGGTAATCTGTGATTTGAAATTAGTTTTTTAGGGATGTTTTACTTCGACTATTTATTTTCTATCAAACGTTTGAAGATGACAGATACATAACATGATGTTTTAGACACGTTTAGCGTTAAATGTATATATTGATTTGTGGTGCAGGTGGGCTTAAATGTTGATTTTGTATTTGATAGTCAGAGACAAGTGCAATGACAAAGAGGCGCTTTTAAGATTTTCGTTTCCTTATAATAATTTCTAAATAGCTTTTTAATGTCGAAATCGCTTACCGACTACTTGTCAATTAGTTCTAAAAAATAGAACAACAGATTTTTTGTCATTTTTAGTACACTATTATGATTAGTAAAAATTGTGTACTTATATCAAAAGTATGCATCAGGGAAAAGCTTAGTCCAAATGAGAAAATATTCCACTTTCATGACCAAAACGAGCTTTACAGTAGAACAGCAGAGCACCTACTCGCCATCACTTCCTAACTTAGTCCACCGAACAAGCGAAAATGTAATACTGTATGTCGAAATTCGCCGGCTCCGCTACAGACTACAGACTCCAGTACAGAAAGCTATCCGGCGCGAAACCTTTGAACTTGAAGCATTTAACTAATCGAATACCTACTTGTCTCGGAAATTTCTAATAAGCGTGCACAAGGCCCATACTATCTTGTGTTTACCGACTTCCGACGGTATTTGCTGAAATATTGAAGCATATCTTATGCATAGTTTTAAGGAGCTTACAGGACCTAAACACAAAAAAACGCAAGTTTTAGAAACAATAAAAGTATATGATCTACTACAGTGAACAAAATCAGAAAACTATATTATGATATTCTTCATTGCAGGATATATGCTAGGTAGATAGTGTGTTGAAAACATAATACAACTAATTTGATACGATAGAAAAAATCCACGAAGATACCTCTGAAAACTTTCTTTTTACAATAAAAACCTTACTAATATACATACAATCATTCTGTTTTTTTTTGTCAGAATATTCTACAAGCAACATGCTAAAATACTAGTGTTTTATTCCAAACAATAGATTTTTTATAATTAAATAAGTGCTTCATATTTTGCAATAAATTACCAGCGTTGTCTCATCGCGCTTCTCTTTCTTTTCCATGCAGCCCGACAGTGACCGCGCTTTAGGTCATATAAGCCCCTTAAGATGATGGAGAAGACTACTGAGAAGACTCATAGGTATTGACTGCATGAGGCTATCACTATGGGAACAAACCAGAAACCGCAAAAAAAAAATCTGCTGTTCCCTACATTTATGTTCGCATAACTCGTCAAAATGTAGGGAACAGCTGTTTTTTTTTCGCGATTTCAGGTTTGGCACCATAGTAAAAGTTGTAGGTACATAATGTACAATGACCTCTTAAGAGGTTTTGGGTTAATTCAATAACACCTTGTATATAAGCTAGTATCATTTACAGGGCTCGGAAACCGGTTGAAATTCTTAACCGGTTACGGTCATTGACCCCAAACCGAAATCGATTTAGGTTAAGGTTTGCACTTTACCTGTTTTTACCGGTTTATGTGGGAAACCGGTTTTTCATGAATTTTGGTTTTGATAGTAGAAATTAACCGGTTAAAACAAATAACCCTCCCCGGCCCCCGCCACTCTCGCGAGCACGGTCTGGACGTTGTGATATCATTTAGTTACAAAATTTTATTACGGAATTAACCGGTTAATTTGGGTGTCAAAACCGTTTGTGCTTAAGTAACCGGTAACCTCTATTATTTGGGTTTCATAAGAACAGTTCACTTGTTTAACCGGCTAATGAAGGAACGATATATTTACCGGTACTTAATCGAAATTAACCGCTCCTTTTAAACCGGTTCAGAGCCCTGATCATTTATGCTTATGTTAACAAGTGAGAAGTTACGAGCTGTGACAGAAAGTCCCGATTAATTTCATAATTCCTCCCCCTTCAAGGGTGACTGGCGCTCTCCACCGTAAAAAATCAAATACAAAACGTGTTATTACTCCGTAAAAACGTAACAGAAATGTTAACGGAAGCTTACATTAAAATAAAAGCATAAAAAATCGTGTCGAACCAAATAACTGTTATATTTTAATTTTCACAATGGGGAAAAACAAATAAAGGGAACTATAAAAATACGAAACGGTGTCAACTTCAATTAAAGCTATAAAAAAGTGTTATAACTAATAACGAATTCGTGCTGAAGGCTTAATGCCGACCCTACAATGCATGGACACGGATAGTGGAAAAACTAACAAACAAAAATAAACTCTGCTTTTAAATGATTATGGTTTACTTTTGTGTGTAGTGTGGTTAACGAATGTAATATCTGAAATAGTATCTACCTTTGTAATTATTTATTCTGATATGGGTTCATTTGAAGTGTTTTTATGACCGGTTTTATTGGCTATATTCAGTTTAAGAAATTTTACCTTACCTTTCCAGGAAATTAGGGACATATTGGATGACGTATTCACGACTTATAATTATACATTATTCAATGTATCCCTAATTTCCTGAACTATTATATGACTGTACTTTATCAATAATCTTTTAAAGGCAGTATGCAGGTAATTTTTAATACCTACAATATAAAAATTGAGTCTTTGACATTTTAAGTATAAATGTTTCCATAAAAAAATGTCACGATACATAATTATGCCCTTAATATATGCGAGCTTTCACTGTTAAAATTAATAACATAGGAAATTATGTTTACATTGAAACGCAATTTACGTGGCTTAATTAAAATTTTCTCTAATAACGATGTTAACGCACAGGCTTTTTGTATACAGGCTGTAGTATTTTGTGTTATACAGGTGTATGCTGTATACAGGGTGGGACATTTTGTTTGTCACGTTGTCGCCTCCGGCCGTTCCGCCTTGTTTGCTCCGGCTTGACCGGCAGAGTGTCAGATTCACGTGTTTTTTTAGCAAAACAAAAATGATAAAAAAAACTTTTTGCTTTTTTTTTTCAGTCTCTAGCCCTTGTTATGTAATTATTTATTCAAGCTAAGACTTTTTAACTTGTTTAACTTGAAAGTTTAATAACTGTGAGTGATTTTGTACTTTATATTATACTTAGAATAAAGAAGTTTTTAGAAGAGTACTTAGTTGTGGCACGTGTAACAAAGAAAAATTGAAATGTGTTATAAAATAAGAATTTTTAAGTTATATAACATCTAAACGTCAGATTAACTTTTCACAACTTCTTCAAGCTCAAACACGTATCACTAGCAATAGTATCAAAATTGGCGCAAATTACTATTTTTTTTTACATTTTTGTTGTGATAAATATGACCCTAAGCCTTAACCCTAAACCGCCGATACAGTCACCAGCACAAATCCTAATCACTCATAAGGAAAGAAATAAATCACAGTTCAGTGCGTAACTTAATAACCTTGCTGACGCGGCTTTTTGCGCGCACCGTTTGTGCGCCGCGCCGTCGGCCATTCGGCTACAACCTATTTCCAATTTGCGCCTATCAATCAAGACCAATCTCACTGAGTGGATTACGGGCAAATGAAATTTGCATAGAAACCCGCTGTGCAGTACGTTTGTATCTGATATTTACTGTGTTACTGTTTGATTCGGTTCAACGCCCGCTTGTTTATTAAAATTGAGCGTCATTCTGTGCGTTGGCGTTGAGATCTGTTTTGTTTGGTGATTAGCTACCAATTGTTTTTTTTTAAGTGTCAAGAATTATCTTCATACTAGCTGCGCGCCGCAGTTTCAGCCGCATAAATGTCGATCCCGTGGGATAACGGCCAAATATGACGGAACTGCTTTTCTAGAAAACCATAACTATATTCCATCTTGCAACCATCGTATAAAAGGAAAAACCATATTTTCATTTCGACCTTGGTCAAATACGTGTAGTCTCTTCCCAGGCAAGACAAAACAAAAAAGTTGCAAGATGCACCGAAAATGCCTGGAAGAGCTATTGGGCCATGAAAGACCTAATGAAGGGTGATCTTCCTTTGTCCCTTAAGAGAAGACTCGTTGACGTGTGCATACTTCCCATCCTCACATTTGGTGGTCAAACATCGTCTTTGACAAATCAGCAGAGGTCCACGCTCGAGGTTTGCCAGAGTGCTATAGAACGGACTATTCTGGGCATCAAATTAATAGACCGGGTTAGGAATACGAGCATCCGTTCCATCACAAAGATAACTGATGTCACTTGGAAAGCTGCCACTCTAAAATGGAACTGGGCTGGACGCATCTGCCGACGATGTCAGACGACCAATGGGCCAAACTTACGACCCAATGGGTCCCTCTTAATGGCAAGCGACATCGTGGCAGGCCCAGACGGAGATGGCGGGATGAGCTGGACTCCTTCAACAAGAACTGATCCTTAGTAGCTTTGAACAGAGACAAGTGGAAAGAGAGTAGGGAGGCCTTTGTCCTGCAGTGGGACATCACAGGCATCAATAATAATTGGAAATATAAATCTTTTTGTGATGAAATAAGTTTTCACGTAGTAGGTAACATACAATACATACAATACTAAAAAAAATAAACAGTGGCACTCCGGGAGTGCTGATAGAAGTGAAAACAAAACACAAACAGAATACTTTGCCATCACTCACTGACATATCGGAAATACATTAAAACCGAGTACATCCCGAGGACAGCCGAACACATCCGAAGTGGGTATTTTTTTAATCGTCTTATAAACAAAACACGCGCGGTGTCGCTTTCGGTAACAGTGGCGCGAGTTCAATGGTTTTTTCCCATTTCAAAACATGCCCAACGCGCCTAAAAAAAATTTCACTTAAAAAAAAATTCTACCGAAAAGATACCCAATCGATAACTTGCGCCTTTGATAAATTCTAAATCCTTGCTTGAATATTACCACCATTTAACTTCAGTTAAAGTTAATAGATCTTTTTAATTTTACTACTCTCTGTTTGATACTAAAACTATAAACTACAATAATTTTATCTTTATCAAGCATAAAACTGTAGCACTGACTCAAACAATTTAAACACACTAAAATTTCAAAAGTATTTTATGAGATTTCATCAAAATTCAACAAAACTCATTGAAGATACACACAAAACATTGAGATAATATTTAGGCAAGATTTAATAATGAAGAGTACCGAACTTTGGGTAGAGTAAGCAAAAACAGTTCTGTTAGTGATATCAAAGATTATTTGTACAGGTTTATATAAGGCGTTTACGTTTACGGAGTTTGATGAAAGGTGGCTGTAAATTAGAATACAAATAACTTTGGAGGGGCTCGTAGCTAAGTAATAACAGCCGCACGGGTCGATCGATCAGGTTAAGCTACGCTTGCCGCGGTTGGTCCGTGGTGAAGACCCCTCCGTGTCTTGGAAAGCACGTTAAGCCGTTGGTCCCGGCTGTCGTTAGTGGATCTTTGACAGTCGTTACGGGGTCGTCAGAAGCCCGAAAGTCTGACAACCAGTCCCCATCTTACAAAGGGCAGTTAAAAGTCACTCCATGTAAAATAATGGTATTCAGCTGCATACGGTTAGACTGGAAGCCGACCCCAACATAGTTGGGAAAAGGCTAGGCAGATTATGAAGTTTTATACACACTTTAAAACATTACTTTGATGACCTAACATTTACACAACGTCATCTGAGTTGGTGAACTAATTGTTTATTGAGGATTTAAAAACAGGATAATTTAACAACAATCAACTCATTTAATCCTAACTTCGATACAATTGGACAACATATCATAGATGACATAGACATGATATCATAGATGACATAGAGATGATATCACAGATGACAGATGGTATCATAGATGCCATAGAAATGACATCACAGATGACATATAGATGGTATCATAGATGACATAGAGATGATATCACAGATGACAGATGGTATCATAGATGCCATAGAAATGACATCACAGATGACATATAGATGGTATCATAGATGACATAGAGATGATATCACAGATGACAGATGGTATCATAGATGCCATAGAAATGACATCACAGATGACGTATAGATGGTATCATAGATGACATAGAGATGATATCACAGATGACAGATGGTATCATAGATGCCATAGAAATGACATCACAGATGACATATAGATGGTATCATAGATGACATAGAGACGATATCACAGATGACAGATGGTATCATAGTTTTTTTTTTTTTTTTTATTTGGAATGGGTTTGCTCTTGACTCTAGTCTAGGTCAGAGTTGACAGAGACAAAGTCGACGATGGAGTGAGCTCACCCAGAAGAAGCCTGTTCACTCTTACTTTGAAGAGATTCGGGTTGTATGAGCTCGGAAACACAGACGCAGGTAAAGAGTTCCACTCTTTTGCTGTGCGCATTATAAAAGACATTTGAAAACGCTTAGTGCGAATTGGTGGAATAGCAACTAGGTAGGGATGGTAACTTGCAGTGCGTCTGGATGTCCGAAGGTAGAAGGGGGCCGGTGGAATGAGGTCGTGGAGTTCTTGGGCACACTCACCGAAGTACAATCTGTAGAAGACCGACAAGCAGGCAACCTTGCGGCGATGAGCCAAGCTGTGAAGCTTGGCATCCACCAGTTCTTCGTCGCCAATGAGCCTCTTAGCTCTGCGTTCCACCGAGTCAAGCGCGGCAAGTTGATATTTCGCTGAGCCATCCCAAAGGTGGCTGCAATACTCCATGCAGGATCGGACTTGCGCTTTGTAAAGGGTTAAAAGCTGTCCAGGCGTAAAGTATCGCTTCACCCTATTTAGGATGCCCAGCTTCTTGGCCGCAGTTTGGGCTTTGTACTCGATGGTAGCGCCGAAGTTGAGACTAGACGTCAACTCCATGCCTAGGAGCTCGAGCCGATCTGTTACAGGAACAGATGTACCCCGGAAAGTAGGAGTCTGGTCAAAATGACTCCTTTTGGCGGTAAAAAGACACGCTTGTGTCTTGGTGGCGTTAAAAGAGACCAAATTGTCATCACCCCACTGGGAGACAAGGCTTAAGGTCAAATCTGTCCGCTCTACCATGGCCTCTCTCAAGAAACGAACTTCGGCCCCGCTGGCTTTTGCGCTGGACAAGTATCTCTCTGAAACAGTACTGTCATCTGCGTACCCAACAATACCAGGCCGAAGTAGGTCATTGATGTGCAGCAGGAAAAGAGTTGCAGAGAGAACAGACCCCTGAGGAACTCCGGCATCAATAGCCATAAGGTCAGAGGAGCAGCCGTCAACGACCACTCTGATCGCTCGCTCACTCAGGAAGTCTGATATCCAGCTACAAAAATCAGCGGGGATGCCATAAGCAGGAAGCTTGCTGAGTAGACCGGCGTGCCAGACCCTGTCAAAGGCCTTCGAGATATCAAGCGATACAGCAAGTGCTTCGCCGTGTTTCTCGATGGCTTCGCCCCAGCAGTGCGTGACATACACAAGAAGATCGCCAGTTGACCGTCCCCGGCGAAAGCCATATTGACGGTCACTGAGGAGATCATTGTCTTCAAGGTAGGTCAGCAACTTACTGTTCAGTACCCTTTCCATAACCTTGCACAGAATGGAGGTAATGGCGATTGGACGGTAATGGGCAGGGTCTGCACGGTCGCCCTTTTTGGGCACTGGTTGTACATTTGCAATCTTCCAGGATTTTGGCACCGTTCTTTTTTCAAGAGAGAGGCGGAACAAGCGTGTCAACACAGGAGACAGTTCAGGCGCACACTGCCTCAACACTCTCGCTGGAATACCATCAGGCCCGCTTGCCTTGTTCACGTCCAGACTGCACAATACTCTTCGGACCTCTTTAATGTGAATTGCGATCTCCGGCATCGAGGAGCCACAATGAGATACAGTGGGTGGTTGCTTCGAGCCAGCGTCCAGACGTGAATTGCTTGCAAAGAGAGATGCAAATAAATTTGCTTTCTCACTTGCAGAGTGAGCCAGCGACCCATCTGGTTTCATCATTGGAGGCAAAGTGGGACGACAGAAATTCGTTTCAACCGCTTTAGACAGGGACCAGAACTGTTTACTACCCGGAGGGTGTGATGCTAGTTTGTTCCCAATACGTCCGACATGGTCAAAACGTGCCCCACGTAAGACCCGCTTGCAGAACTTAGCGGCAGAATTAAAGGCTCTTTTCCTCGCGCGAACCCTACGCGCTCTAACTTTGCGGTCGCGGGCCTTGACCCAGGCTTGGTACGCAGACTCTTTACGGGCCTCAGCGCGGGCGCATTCTGCATTATACCAAGGCCGGGATTTGTGACCGAGCTGGATGTCGGAGAATGGAATAAAATACTCCATCCCCTGCTGAATCACGTCCGCAACCTCGTCAGCACAGCACGAGGGGTCACCCGAGGAGAAGCACACCTGCCGCCATGGATAAGACGCAAAAAAGTGCCGCATCTCATCCCAGTCTGCTGACTCATATCGCCATACTCGCCTCGTGCCTCTAGGACTCTCATCTGGAGGAGAGCAGGTCGAAATGGATTTCACCAGGCAGTGGTCAGACGTTCCCAGCGGGGCTGAGACCGATACTGAATGACTGTCCGGATCAGTTGCCAGCAGAAGGTCCAAGCAATTGGGAGTATGGCCGTCGACATCCGGTACCCGCGTTGCCACATTCACCATCTGGGTTAGATCTAGCGTTAAAGCAAACTTGCGCGCCTCTAACCCAGCTTGGTCAGTTTTCTGGAACGGGAACAACCACTCTTTATGATGGGCGTTAAAGTCCCCCAGAAAAATGAGCTTCGCTGTTGGGTACCGTTGCTGGGCTACGTCAGTCGACTCCACGAGGTAATTAAAGAGCGCCGTTGTCTCCTGGTCACCGCTGTGCGATCGGTAGACGCCGATGTAGAGAAATTTCTCCATGCCTGTGTCCACAAGTAGCCATATGGCAGAAAAACCCGATTTTTCAAAGCAACGGAGACGACGACAACAAATGTCATCGCGGACGTACACACAGACCCCAGCTTGCTTCTTGAACTTGTGTTCAAGAGAGTAACCCGGGTAGTTGAGGTACGCCACATCCGACGGGGTTGCTATTTTCGTCTCCGTCAGGAAAAACAAGTGCGGCTTCTCGGTCTCAAGGTGGTGATGGACCGGATCGAGATTGGAGTGCAACCCCCTGATATTAGTGAGGTGCACTTTTAGTGGGAGGAAGTGCAGCCGTTGTTTAACCTTATTCTTCTTTGCTTTGGTCATTTTGAGTAGAGTTGTTGGGGAAAAAAGTCGACTTGTCGAGGCGCTGCTCAGTGAACCAAATGGGACACTAGATGCCATAGAAATGACATCACTGATGACATATAGATGGTATCATAGATGACATAGAGATGATATCACAGATGACAGATGGTATCATAGATGCCATAGAAATGACATCACAGATGACATATAGATGGTATCATAGATGACATAGAGATGATATCACAGATGACAAAGAGATGGTATCATAGATGACATAGTTATCTCTATGTTATCTATGATACGTTGTAGAGACCGGATTATATGCAACTTATAGTTGTCAAACAACGCGGGCGAATGCAAACATGTATTCGCATAAAATCCGTAATAAATAAAGTCTCTAGAGATAACATACATAGTAACCTACACAAAAATCGAGAAACCTCTTTCTTCTCGAAGCCGTAAAACGGATTAATAGGCACTCAAAGATAAAGCAACAACAATAAAACAAGAAGCTATAATTAAAGTTACAATAATGACAACGAAGCTATACGTCGTAGTTGTGCCAATGAAGTCTCAGCATAATGCTGCGTTATTTAATTTAGTTTGTAACCTAATTATTATTCTGTTCGCTAACTAGGTGAAATCGCTTGCTAAAGTTTAAAGTCGACAAGTTAGCAACCTATGGCAACTTAGCCTAAGGCTAAACACTACCTTTCATTCCTATCGTCAACAAGCGTTGAATAATGAAAGGTGTATAACACTTGAAATTGAAATTTCGAATGCACTTAATGATTTGAAGGAAGGGATTAAAGCGTTTGAGCGAAGTCTAGCAGCGCTTAAAGCTACCAATCGCGCGTTTAATAATTAAACTTCAAGAATACAAGTGTCATTTCACTTTACAACCCCGCTACCAACCCTCCCGACGCCCAAATACTCAATTATGTTTTTAATTGAGCGGCGCCGTGCATTTGACACGAATGTCCGACGGGTTTCGCTTTACCCAGTAATCGCAATTTTAATTGTACAGCGATTTTTATTTGGACGAAGCTGCTGGAAATACGTTCAAGATTAGGTGGGAAAATGCTTATTTAAAATTTTGACTGATACTTCAATTTGCTCAAATTGGGATGAGATTAGTTTCATCTTGGGTTTTCTGAAGATGGCATATTTGTCGCAAGGTTAATGTTTCCGTAATCCGGCTCACTTCAAATTGTCGAGTATTTCTTGAAACAGAAAACTGGTAAGAAGCAAAACTTCGAATTCAGGAAGTGGAACAAAAACACTAGAATCACGAAGTCATCACATCCCATAAAATTCCAAACAACACTGCTCCGTGACTTTCTTTGAACTCTGAACTTAAAAGAAACTCGAACAATAAAACCTGCTTGCAGTCCACTAAAGGCCCAGATAACAATAAAAATAAAACGGAGAACATTCTCCGTACATTTCGATTCGGGAATATACAAATCGTTTGTATGGACGTGTCTTGTTACGGCTGGCTGGTTCCGTACACGGCTGACACCTGTTCCTGTCACTATCGAATTGGGGAAGACGTATGGACATGTCCGATCGTAGTGTGCATGCTGAGACAAGATTCTTAGAACTAAACGTACCTACCTAGGGGTTGTTATATTATTTTCGATGGAATAATTGTCGTTTTCATTTAGTGTTTACTTTGCTTTTGTTTATATGGTTGGAGCTTATATATTGTATTATAAGTATGGACCAACTTCTACTTTCGAAAACGTGGTAAAAGAAGGTACATACCAAAAGTAAGAAGGTTATTATTTTGCCAGAAACTTCTTCATAGCCATTTAGACCATTCAAGTGGGAAATATTTTACCAGCAAGTTTACCTAAAATTCCGAAGTGTCTAAGATAGGTACAGTACCGGTCAGAAGTCCACTGCCAGCATTACAAAACTATCACATCGTAACTCGTCGCACTTACGACTTTCTTCTATTTAGGCATTTCACACACACATATGTGTTTGTTTTAAGTACTATCCGAGGACGTGCGTATGAATACACAAGGCACGACCGAGGACCTTTTCAAAGCGAGGACCTTTTCGAGGGTCCTCGGTTTGACTTGACCAAAGATTCGTATTCTGCAAGCGATTTTGAGTCTTTCTATATACTTAATACGAAAAAGTTGTCTGAACCTCGGTTTGATCAAGATTATTCATAATCTTACACAAACATTGTGTATCCACCAGATGGTGCCACTGTCGCCTCATACACAGACTCTTTACACTCATTTCACGTTTGTTGTATGTTCCGAGGACCTATGTGTTAACTTTAACACAAAAGACCTCGGTTAGGTAGCTTTTCCAGACAATGTGTATTTAAGACCTCGGTTTGCTAGATTTTCCGAACAGTGTGTATTCTAGTCCTCGTTTCGACAGTTTTCCTCGTGTGCAGAAGACAAATTATATGCTATCATTTAAATAAAATTATGAAGGAGAAAATCGAAGGTAGACTGAATCCTTAAACAAATCGTTAGTAGCTACTAGGTGCACGAGGAATAATCATGCTTCTTCTGCAGTATGTGATAAGTACCTAGGCCCGCTTATATTATTCAACATTATGATTTGCACTATAAAATATTTTATTGTCTGGAGGCAGGAGCTGAATACGTGTGGTTATCATAAAGAATCTAAAGTAAATGCCTTCCTAGGTGAAATGTCTGCAGCAAGATTTGAAGGAAATATAAAGTGCAAAGAAATATCTACAGAACATAAACGTAGTAAAGAAAACCACGTCATAAACTTTACTAAAATAAAAGTAGGTTTATTTTAAAATGAAACAAATTGTTTAACAAAGTTTTACTAACGATCTACTTATAGAAATAATCATCAAGTTGCAGTAACATCTTTGAGAAGAATGATTAGAAAACTTACATAACAGTTAATAGAAAACGACTCAAACAAAAAGACTTATAGAAACCATAATTAAAAGAAATCGACATAATTTGAGCTAAAAACTTAACATAAAATTACATAAGACAATGCTTAGGCCCCTCGCCCACGGCGACTTTTTGTAGCGATGCAGTAGCGATGCTGTCGCGCGTTCGCATCGATACAGTCGCGATGCGGTCGGTAGCTTTTTGCCCTCGCCCACACCACGATTCTCAGTCGCGACGCAAACACGATACTGTCGCGCTTCTGTCGTGATCCAAACGCGATTCAGTAGTGCTCGGTTCCCCACATCTCTACCACAGTATAAAGATCATATGATCACCTAAGATCTTTTTACTGTGTCTCTACTCACGCGCCACCCTCCCTCCGTTCTCTTCCCGATGTCGTCCGACACGGTCCGGCGGCGGCGTTTGCATCGATACAGTCGCGATGCTGTAGCGCGTTAGTAGCGCGTTAGTAGCGCGTTGCAAATGCGACTAACGCGCGCTAGTAGCGATGCTGTCGCGCGTTTACGAAACGTGCGACGGCATCGCTACAAAAAGTCGCCGTCATAGATTATACAGTCTATTGGTCGCCGTGGGCGAGGGGCCATAGTTAGAATACCACAAAGAAATATTATCAAGTGAGATCAAAATAATTCGGGAAGCATGCAAACTTAATAACTTAATGGCGCCGATTCCCTTGTTCACAAACTAAACTAAATTTAAGTTCAGTGCATCTTTTTCTATATTTCATTAAAAAAGGACAAGATAAATATTAGTATAGTCCTGTCAAATTAAGATACTCCATAGCAAGTTTAGACGTGATTAAAAACATGGCTACTAAAAATATTTTATCCCCATAGAGTTTTGAAAAATCGTCTGGGATGTTTCTATAGCTTGACTTAAAGATTAGTTATACCAATTATCCAATCAAGCCACGTAATAAAATACTTCCCTAAGAAATTGACTGTCCCTCTTCAACCCGATATGGGTAGATTTTCTTAAAACCCTGATATACTTTATTATTTATTTTGGTCTTACATACTGAGTTTCGAATTAATTGGACCGCGCGTTAAAATTCTTACATACAAAATTTTACACCCCCAATCTCCCTTTAGTTTCAAGTTTTTCAAGATTTTTCATATAGACTGTAGTCCTGCTTTTCACCGCCACAGGGGTGGAATTTCGAAAAATCGTTTGGGATGTTGATTACTTGACTCGAAGATTTATTCATACCAATTTTCGGGTTATTCAACCCACGCAGTAAAATCCTCGCCTGTATAATTAACTACCCCTTTTCACCCCGTTAGGGGTAGATTTTCGAAAAACCTTGATACACGTTATTCTTTATTTTTTTGGTCATAAGTATAAATACTGAGTTTCGAGATAATCGGACTGCGAGTTAAAAAAATTCCATACAAATTTTGACACCCCACAATCCTCCTTTAGGGGTTAGTTTAGAAAAACAAAAAATGCCAAACTTCTTAATTTACTTAGATAAGTATTTGTGCCAAGTTTCAAGTTTATTAACTCAAGGAATAAGACTTTTCATACAAACGAAATCCAACTTTTCACCCCCTTAAAGGTTGAATTTCAAAAAACCCCTTCTTTACTTAGTGCTCCCCTACATTATAAAAGGAAGCCGTGTGCAAAATTTCACGATCTCAAACTCAAAGCATTTATTTCAATTAAACCAATTACAGGCACTTTTGAATTGTCAAGGGGTCGGTCAGTCAGAAAGATGAAGATACTCGTAGTTGCCTATTCCAAAGCATAGGTACCTACTTATGGAGAAGAACCTGGCAAGAAACTCCATTCACACTCTTTAAATCAAAATATTATGGTTACAAAGTCTTGTTTGCATCATTCATGTTAAAAATTATGCATGTGAGAACGATGCAGAACGTTAAAAGCGTCCGTAATGTCTAAAATCACATTCCTAGACCCAGTAGTTTCGGCTGTGCGTTGATATGTGATATGTTGATATGTATATATAGATACCTACGGCCATTATTTTTAATACCTACTGTTTACGTTAAAAGCAACAATCACGAGTGTTTAACAAAATAAAGCCGTTACTTTCGGCTCTCTTTGATAAATAATCCTTGGAGAAGCGCTGACAAACGTAAAGATATTGACTCGTCCTCGCTTGGTACTTCATTTTAGAAAAAGTGTGTAAGAAATAAATCGGAACATTGATTATTATCTTACACGTAAAATGTTATAGGTAGGTAGGTAGGTATTTTCCAGGTCCTCGGTTTGTACAAGTTCTACGCGAAAAACTGTCCTCGGTTTAGTGATATAAAGTCTAACACAACGTCCGCACTTTGTACAAGCTATAAGAAATATTGTTTAAAAATACGTCCTCGGAAGGACGTCGCAGGGCTTACGTAAGAGGTCCTCGGTTGGCTTACACAAAGCCCTCGTATGTGCATCGCTGGTCACATTTAGCTGTGTATTTCAGGTCCTCAGTATGATAGCCGAAATTCATACAGAAAAATGTTGAGATAGCATTATCCCAATAAGCTCATCACTATAGATTTACTCACCTGTCTCTTTCTATCTTATTCTAAAAGGCCAACGAGGTATTTAAACCAGTTTTTTGGAGGGTCCTCGGTTCGTTCTAGGACTAACAAGGTCCTCGTAAGGGTGTCTGTACAAACAGGGGTGTGTATGTGTGTGTGAATATTGCACTCTTTCATCACGTACGAAACAGAAAAAGCGCGGTATATGATCATCATCATAGGCCTATCGCGGCACGCAGTCTTTTTCTAATTATGGTAATGAGAAAAAGACAGCGAATATTTTAAACTAATCACATAAAAGTTGAGGGTAGATTTGAAACAAAATTAATTTTCTGACTGTAGTTATAATGGTATGACGTTCTTGGTTGGTGAACTTAGTTACGAGCGTTTGTGTTATTGATATTAGAGGTGTTCGAGTTTAAAGATTTTTATTGAAAATGCAAGCAAATATAAATATTGAAGCCAGGGCGAACATTGTAGCCTTGCATAACAATGGGTTTAATATAATATCTGAAATATCCAATGAAACCGGATTTTGTGTAAGTTATTTTGTTGTTATTGATTTTATTTGTTCTCATAAGTGACGCTTCAAAATGTGTAATAAGGATTTCTTTTTTTTAGAGAGATACTGTGAGCGTTGGGTGAGGAGATTTGAGCAAGAGGGAATTCTAAAGAGCCGTGTAAGAAGTGGTAGGCCGCCACTTATTAACCAGTCTCAGCGACGCTTTATGGTTGGTGAATATGAAACGAATGGTTTCATACCTACAAGACGATTTGCCGAAGAATTTGATACGTCATTGCGCATTGTTCGCCGTGCACTCCATGCCGAAGGCCAAGGTGCAAAGATGGGAAGCGCGAGACGAAAGATGTCTCGAACAGTTCAAGTCTCATTGCATGGAATTGTGGGATAGTTTACGTGGCACAGATATTTGCAGTAATATTGTGGCCTCCATGCGTCGACGTCTTCTTGACTGCATTGATAATAACGGAGGTTACACTAAATATTAATAAAAAAAAAAAAAAAAATGCTATCAGGGGAATTCAGGGCCATAATATAAGTAGTTATTAATATGCATCTGACTAACCAACATCGCGCTCTCGTAGTTATACTGTGTGCGCGTTACTGTCTACATTAAAACATGACACACACAGAGATAGACGCAGATCTAGCGTGCAGGCCAAAATGACCATTCTGGTGGCAGTTCACTTATGACCGTTGATTGTACACAGAAACCTTTTATTTCATCTAACTTATTCTAGATCAGCGTGCATATACAACTGTGTGGGATATTTTGTACTTTATATGTGAAGAGCATCTATAGTGAAGAGGATAAAAATATATACACAGGAGAAACTTCTTGTACGTAATGTAAGAACAGTATATTCGAACAGTTTACTTTATTCCAAAATCCATAAAGAAAATTTTCTTATATGATACCTATGTGTATGGAAAAAAAGCAACCGACTTTAAAAAAAAAACACTACAAAGTGATAAATAACTTTCATCTCGGAAGTCGGTGTCGTTGGTTCCGCGTTTTTGTTTTTTGACACCGACTTCCGAAATGTTTTTTCAAAAAGGTTTTTTCATTTTGTAGTGTTTTTTTTTGGAAGTCCGATTTTTTTTGTAAAAAAGTTTTTATTTTTCACTTCTTAGTTGTACCCACCTACCCCACACAAATTCATATAATACTACTTGCAATGTGAATATCAGTGACAGGAAGCTATTGAACACATCTGCGTACCCTTTTAGAGGGCACAGGCGTGATGTTATGTTATACACATGCGATAGCAGCAATCGCAGTTCATTTGCTGAAATTTATTGAAGAGTTCCGTTGTCTGTCTCCGATCCTCATCATCAGATCTTTACGAAATTTAATTAGGACTATTTCGAAATAAACTTCATTCGAACAAAAAAGAATTTTGCAAATCGGTCTTTATATGACGGAGTTATGCACGAGCATACATACAAAAAAAGAAAACATATAAACATCCGAGTTGAGAACCTCCTCCTTTTTAGAAGTCGGTTAAAAATGTATTATTTTCCAAATCGGCCGAGAGTTAAGAAAATAATGAAATAACAAAATTCTGAACGGCAAAAAAGTAATCTCATTATAAACCAAAACAAAGTGAAGGAACATCAAAGTACAAACATTTTTAATCATCACCTGTTGAGCAGGCTAGTTGACGAAATAGCGATCCTCGATATCATAAAACTTTCCTTTGATAAAAATATTACTCATTATAACTTTTGCGTACACTAAACTCATGCTGATTCCCCGGAGAGGTATCACATGAACGGACTTGGAATAGATGGGAAAGCAATTTCCTATCTTATTACCAACCTTAATTCGTTTTGCACCTGAGTTGACATCAAAACTTATAATCAGGAGGTAATTACCGGTATAATTACAACGAAATTTGATAGAAATTTAAAAGCAATCATTCGTACCGTGTTTAATGAGAACGTTTGAAATACGATAAGTCGTGTACTGTTAAATTGGACCCACTATGAATGAACCTTTGGAAATTTTCATGTCAAAAGAGGGATTGCTACATTTTCGTTATTGAATTTGGAGGTATCATTAAAGATGTATATTTTGATAAAGTAAATTGTAATTTGTGTAAAGTTCATTTCAAATAAAGTGATCATTTTATCATCTTTAAAATATAATACGGTAGGGATTTAAATCTAATTGAACGTTAATATTTATTACTTGGAAGTTATTTCTGAAAATTGTTTTATTTGGTTAAAATATCAAGCAAGGATAAACTTGCCAGAAAAGATAACAGTAGCTACAAAATGAATGAATTCCGCTAAAACATTAATTCTGTTATGAAAACAAAATTAATGAAAAAGCAAACAAAGCCGTTGGAAACAAAACGATAAAAACCAATAACAATATTGATGCCACTGAGTGAATTAATATCGAGTGTTGCAGAATATTTTCTGCAGAAGGCTCACGAACATCTGCAGAATGTTTTGTTTCTACAATCGCTAGAATGGTAGAGACCATCAATTGCAAGGGAGCAGACTCCTTTGTGTGCTGATAAAGAGTGCTCGCAAAGGTCCATTTCGAATGCTTGTCACTCCTTTGTTGTACCCACGATTTTTAATTTTGAAAAGAATTTCGTTCGTGTATGTGTGAGATCGAGATGGTGAAGTGTATTTGATGGAACTTTAAGTCAATTTGTTTTGATGAGTTTCCAAATTGATCGAAGGGATGAGAATTTTTTAAAGTGGTTCATTGTTGAACATGTTTCTAGAATTCTACACTATACATACTTACAACATTTGCAATGCAATTTCAGAGGTTGTGCGTGATGTCCACTTACCTGTAACAAAAAAGTACGCATAAGTAAAACAAGGAAACAGTGCCAATCAAATCATTCAGATAATATAACGGTTATAAATATACCCTTAACGAAGCCGAGAGTCACTTGTCCACGAGTGTCACTTGTTGTTTTGATAGTTTTTTGTATTGGACTATACCTGGAAACCTTTCGGTTACGGAAATATGGAAGGTCCAAAATGTTTAAACGATTTTTTACGAAACAGCTTATATATTTTATAACTTAACACTTTGCGGGACACTTAACGGCTCTCGACGTAATAACAATAAAATTTATATTGTGTCTCGGTCAGTGTCCTTCAATGTGTTAGCTTTAAAGACTCCCATGATCACTGTACCGTTCCGTGCACTCATATGGTCACAGTTTTGCATGCGTTACATTGAGCACTGACGTAAACACTGAATTTTCACATCAAAAATACTTAGGAGTCGTTTCCCAGAAAATATTTTTGCATTAAGTTACTTAGTTATGTATAGAATGCGTAGATGACGGCTTCGTGATGGGTCTTTTTATACCCTGTATTAAACCATTTATCTTGGTGCGACTATTAATAATATTACCCCCAAATCTATTACACTTCCTTGTGAAGCAGGTGAACAAAATCTTTCTTCAAAAACTTTATCATGTTAGAGAAAAAAATATCTCGTTCGCAAGGCATTACGCAGACGCTCCGCCATCCAACTTTTCACAAATTTCAAAAACTTGTAAGACAAACGTTGCTCCTTTAACATTCGCACAATTACCTGTTACAACTTGGTGAATGCAAATTCGTGCCATATTTATTTTCGCCGCCCTTCTGCTCGAAACTTTCTTATAAATAACTTAATCAGGGTCAATCCATCAAGCTGTCACTCTACACAGAAATACTTTTCTGTGGCCCTAGCACCTTTATTCAATAACAAATTTTCAATACAAAACAAAGGGAAGTCTTACGAATGGGTCTCCAGTTTACTATTACTCATTTGGACCTGCCAAAAACAAACTGATGCGACCCTGCTTACATGTTACATACATGTTTAGAACAAAAATGTACAAAGTTACAGTGGAAAATTTTCAAAATAATTTGCCGGCAATATTGGGAGCGGGATTTATGTACGAGTAAATCCTAGAAACTATTACGTAATATATTTGTAATATCAGGTAATAGCTTTTGGTAACTGAGATAACAATGTTATTAAAAGGGAAAACTTGCTATTATTAGATACTGTTATGTATTTATAGCTTCATTTATGGATGTAAAGTTTTCTGAACTAAGTTGTTCATTCAATATGAACACACAAAATGTTCAAATATAGGTTTATTTTTATGTCTAAAGAGCATATATTGCAACTTAGGTTTTGCTATTACCTTTATCTATTGTTCAAACAGCTTTCATAACATACCGAGGATCTTCTTGTATTACTCTTATCTTCCATTCTATAATAATTCATCAATTTATTGTAACCCTAAGCCATCCCATAGCATAAAGTCAAATCCTTCACCTACAGTTGAACGCACAAAAATGTTGCGTCAGCAGAAAATTCGCATTAACATGTTTAGACTTCGGGTCAGTATGCTAAGGCTGCGATCACGAACGATTTCACGGGATATCTATAAGGATATTCGCTCAAGTACGATAAACCCGCTACAAATTCAAATACTCAACGATAAAAGCATTTTTGATCTCAATTCTTGTTGAGATCTGTAAAATTTCATATTTCTGACTTCGTGGATAAGATTATGGATTTAGTTGATTCAATCAAGGAGCTTGCGAGGGCTGTAAGGGGTTCTGAACTAACAACTGTTCTTAATCCACTCTATCCGAGTTCGAATGCCGCCCAAACGGATTGGATTACCGTTACGTACTTTATCGGACTTTTTCTCCTCAATATTGGATATAAGCTTTCAAGATTCAACACCCCTTTTGTTTCTTCCGTTTTTTGTAATGCCGTATTACTTTACTTTAGCCACAGCTGTAAACGTTCTTCTAGGTTTAAAATCATCCTTTTTTAATACTAAAATACTTTTTTATATTACCGAATTTAGTCACCCAATATCCAAAATACCCGTTTCTCCTGAACACAGCTCCATGCAATCGACGACAAATTTATAAGATCACGTGTTCCTATCCAATCTAAGAACAAAACGTTTAAAGAGAATAGTTTAGTTGCAGCAGCGGATATTGTGAGGAGGCACCAGCACCCTTTATGCCTTTTATGTCCTCCCCGTCACAAACATTTAACACTGACTTCCAGACAGTAATATCGAGACTTGGACAGATAAAATCTTGTGAGTTTGAAAGAGTTTCCTTTATTTGCGAGCGCAAATGGACAATTGCATGAGAAGGTATAGGTGCAGGAATGAGGTTCTGTTCAAAAAGTTCTCGATCTAGATTTGTCTGTAATGAAGGTGGCAGAGGCGAATTTTCTTTTGTGATTTTCGTGGAAAGTTTGCTGCACTGAGTTAATTTGATATTAAGATTGGATTTTATAATGAAATTTGATGTGTAATTTTAGTTTTTTCAGTAATTTTCTAGATACCATAGTAGAAAGAGGTTATCTTGTTTGAAAGACGTAGGTAATTAACTAAGAAGTTTTTTTTTTAATTTACCTCCGGTGTTGTCCCAGTGAAGGCCCTTAACAAATAATTGACTATTTTCAAATAACACCTCAGACTTCCACTTGACACTATCAAGATCAAAACCATCACCTCTAAATCGAATCATCCCATAAATTCACACATAAATTGGCCTCAAAACTACATCCTTATTCACTTTGAAGCTACCAGGAGCACAGTGGCAGGAGAAGACAGCCGTCATTCCGCTGTAATACAGATAATTGCATTTAACTACGGGACACGGGGAAGCGTGGTCTACGTGCATACGTAACTCACTTTGCACTGTTTAAAAGCGCTCGTTCGTAACAGTTATGTGGTTATTTTTATGAGATGTTCTTGGATTTGTAGTTATTATTTTGTGTTGGAAAATACGTTGTAAATGTAAGAAAGATATTTGAATATATTTAATTTTTAGTTTGCTTGTGTTTTTGTTTTTGTTAAAATGGGAGAGTGATTACAAATACAAAAAATATTTAGAAAACATGTTTTCAAAACAAATAAGTTAATGCTTGAGGCAACATAAAATAAAATATAGTTTAAAAGTTATTAAAAACGAGATTGAAGATAATCAAATACTTACCGAATTACTCTACTACAAAATTTGGAAAAAAACATACAAGTTCGTAGTTAGTTTAACAGCATATTTATCATCAAGACATACAATCCGGTGTATTTACCTACACAATTAACTAAAAAATAAACTATATTTTAATTGTCAAGACCATCAACATTCCACATCTCGGAGATAGGCAGCAACAATTACGCCTCGTTCATTTGAACTACGCCCTCCACAAAAGAAATTACTTCATTCTTTCTAAATTTCAACTCTCCAAGTTGTTCAGGGGTGTCTAACGGGCGGGAGTTATTTATCTTCGCTCTCAGTATAATAGAATTTAATTAAGTTAGGTGCGACATGCTTCACGCGGTAGGAATTTTGCGAACTTGCGCCCAACTCGATACACGGGAGTTCTTGTCGTGTGTGGAAACAGCGGTTGTATTTATAAATAAATATTGTCATACAGACATGGAACTCGGTTTTCATGACCTACTTTTCATTTGAAAGTGAAACGCAGAAGAAAGTTTTTATATCTAAGTACAAACTCAAAGATTTTGCTGGAAAAACTTTCGTATATAACTGCATCTGATGAGACAGCTCATGCAAAACACATTATGTAAGGAGAATTGATGCTTATCAGATCCTATTGGTTGATCCCGATGACAACAATGGGTAATTTTGCAGTCCTGTATGATTTGGAGAAACACAATCTTTTATGTTCGCACATTTAATAGTTGAAGACTAAGCTCATGCACTAAGTTCACCATGCCAAGTGTGGTGATTAATCAAGTTAAAACTCACAGAAAACAATACCGAAATATCGAATAATGAAATGAGTTCAGTTCCAGAATTATCAGTCTGCGAAGTTCTTATTTCGACTCGAAACGGATAAAAGAAATAAACAAAGCAGCAGCCAGTTGGAGAGACATCACAAAAAGAAGTACACATCGCAAAAACAAAGATTCGAACTGGATGGCCGTGTATTGAACATTTTTGACACCATTTACCTGTTTCTCTGCTGCCATTACAAAAGGTATATTCGGAGAACACTGGGATGCCAGTGAAAATTACTGGTAATAGGATAAAGAAAGATGTGTGTGTCTGAAGAATGTTTGAGTATTGTAGTTCGGGAATCAAAAGAGAAAAATATGGCTTTCTCATTGATGGGTTTATTAGGAGAGCTGTTCATAAATTATAATTTTGTGGATGAAACTTCAACAAAAATACGTGTAAAAAATATCTATAAAGATAGTAAACACTTCGGAAACATTAATATTTGTAATGGAAATGATGATTTTTGGGATCTTACTCGGTGCTGCACGTGGTGGCCCAGTGGAAATGGCCTCGACATACGAGTTTAGGTCGTAGGTACGAACCCAGGCAGGCACTTTACTCT
The DNA here is from genome assembly GCA_963082905.1 of Oligia fasciuncula. Classification (NCBI taxonomy): domain Eukaryota; kingdom Metazoa; phylum Arthropoda; class Insecta; order Lepidoptera; family Noctuidae; genus Oligia; species Oligia fasciuncula. The sequence continues at coordinate 2,994,526 of OY720395.1, read as the reverse complement.
GTGTAAATTATTTCACCACTTCTCTCAAAACGGTGAAGGAAAATATCGTGAGGAAACCGGCATGTTCCAAAACGAAAAATTCGAAGACATGTGACATCCATCTACACGCTCTGGGCCCGCGTGATGGATTATGGCCCACTCCCTCTCACAGACACTCACTCTCTCTCTCCTGTGTCCCAGCATTGGGAGGGAATGTTATATGCTGACTGCCACCTGACTGAGTATTGACTGCCACCACAAAGGACACTAAATAATTTAGCAGTAACTGCACTTATACTGCATAATAGAATTTATAGGTCATATTAATACACTAATGTATTGTATCCATTTATTTGGCTCCACTTATACCTTTGGGAGTCCGAAGTTGGAATTATATCCGCAACTATATTATTACACTATGAGATAGTTGACTAACCTATTTAGAGCTGCTGTATAAGGACCTCGATTCAATGTTTTGTTGTAATGTTTGATAGAGTGTTTTAAATGTCACCGTATTAAATGGACGGACGAGTCTTACCAAGGGTAGTGAATCATGTAGGATATTAAGATACTCAGTACCTAGGTTGTGGTCAGATAGGCAGTCGCTCCATGTAAAATATTGGTATTCAGCTGCATCCAGTTAGACTGGAAGCCGACAACAACATAGTTGGGATAAGGCTAGGCAAATTGAGATCATGATGGACAGACTACAAGTATGCTTCGACGTCGACCTTTTAGAAGACATATTTTTTGCTAATAAAATGTACTGTCTTGAAAATATTCTTCAAATTTTGTGTTTTAAAATACTCCCAGGAAACATCTTGTGTTTGATAAACAAGATGTTTCCAGAGAGTATTTCAAAAGACAAAATTTCAGTCCCCATCCTCAGGAGAGTATATAGCACCATGAAGGCCTTAACGACAGCAGTGAACGTCTTTGATCTTGTGATCATGACGAATAATAGTCATTAAAATGTGCCAATACTGAGAAATACAACACTAATAATTAGGGGGGGTATCGGCAAAATCGACTATGCAAATGAAATTATCACTGCTTATGATCATCATACTAGCTTAAAGTCAACCATTAATCTTGAAATACTCCATTATAAATTCCCCACTCTATACTCAAGCAAAAAACAAAAAGTATCCTAACAAAATCTCCCCCACTTTAATCACAGCTTGATCGAATTTCCTCTCCGCAAAGTTTCAACAGGAAAGCGGAAACTATTACGCTTTACATGGCTGTTTACATAGGGTACTTTACACTTAGAGGACAGTGTTTGCTATGTGCAGCCAGCGATGTATATAGTTCCTGCCTTTTGATAGACTGCTTTTAATTAGAACATGGGGATTTTCTTACATGATCAGGAGTACCTATAGCAACAATGGAGTCTGTTGCTTGTCAAGAACAGTGGTGAAGCGGGTGAATATTAGCGGGTGGTTTAATTTTTAAATTGGGCGAAGGCGGAGAGAATCAATTCTAGAACTTGCGGAGGTTAATGGATATCACTAATCCTATTATATAAAGGGGTATGAGCAGAGGACACGCAGCCGAGAAATTACACCAACAAGAAGGAATTCAAGATAAGCACTAACCTTTGATGCTGCTGGCGACGGCGAAGACTTGCTGGGGCGCCCCAGAATTGCTCTGTTCCAGAAGATTATATGGTGCACGGGCTCAGCAAACCCCACAGACCGGTCTATGAATTGGTTGCGAGCTGGTTACTTGCGGATTACGAAAATTAGTTATGGCGACGTATTGTTAACGCGGGGCGCGGCTCCAGCCTGAACTGACTAAGGTGGTCGAGTTGGCGAGCGTTTGTTGGATGCGGTGCGGCAGTTCTTAATTGACTGCTTGGTATTTATAATTGGCGAAATGACCGTTTTAAATGCGCGAGCGCGGCTTTTTATAAGCTCGCGTCCTACCACTTCCACTTGAGACAAAAGTCGGGCCTCTCTTTCCTTCCACACGTTGGTGATAGGTAAACGGCGTAAACATCCTCCCCCCTTTGAAACTCCGTAGGGGTTTCGAAAGAAAAACATAAAGGAACTCTAAGGGCGATGACAAGCGAGAGGAGGTCCAACTAGCTGGAAGTAGAATCATGGTTATGTTAAACTGAAGGTAATTAGCGGGAATGATATAATATAATAATAATAAATACTTAAATACTACAGGTGCGACCGTGACTAGGTCAGCGACTGGTTGAATTATTGCGAAGGCAGCGGGCATAGTTTTACGACGGGACGTTTAAAAACTCCCAACGCGGTGCGTACTAGAGCCACCCTTACAACCCCGTCTTTACCAGGGTATACTTGTTCGATAACGCCAGTGGGCCAACGAAGCGGTGGTGAGTCATCCTGGTGTACTAGGACAAGTGTGCCCGCTTGTATGGGTGTGTCAGGCGAGTTCCATTTTTGACGTAATTGAAGGGTGTGTAGGTAATCCACATGCCATCGTTTCCAATAACTTTGCACTAAGCTATCTAACAGTTTCTTCCTGTTATGGAGGCTTACGGATGCGTCAACCTCGCAGGCAGGTAAGGACTGTAGTGGTGTTGTATTTAAGAAGTGTGCGGGCGTCAGAATCGAGTGTGGCTCGTCCGCTAGTAAGCACAGTGGCCGCGAGTTTAGCAAACACTCAATCTGAGTTAAAACGGTCAGCAGCTCCTCATAGCATAGCAGCTGTTGGCCGATGCAACGATATAGATGTGTTTTTATACATTTTATGTTACTTTCCCAAAGCCCCCCCCAATGGGGCGCGCGCGCCGGGATATTGCGCCACGTTATTTTGTGTTTATTTAGCTCAGTTTGAAAAGCAACAGAAGCGCTTTTGGACGAAAGGAAAGTATATAGTTCGTCTAGCTGACGTTTTGCCCCTATGAAATTTGTTCCGTTGTCTGAATACAATGTAGACACGGGACCTCTTCTAGCTAGAAAGCGCTTAAAAGCGTCTAGGAAGGTTTCTGAGCTCAAGTCTGAGGCGATCTCAATATGTATGGCCTTAGTAGTCAGGCAGATGAAGAGACAAATGTACGCCTTCTGGCTTTTCACACCTCGCCGGCGCGTGAGCGTAATGTTTATGGGCCCGGCGTAATCTACCCCTGTGTGCGTGAAAGCCTTGGCTTCCTGGACTCTGGCTGGGGGCAGGTTAGCCATCATGGGCGTAGGGTGTAGCGGAGACACCTTGAAACAAAAGTTGCATTGACGTATTCGTTGTCGTATAATATTACGAGCAGATATAATCCAATATCGTTGTCTCAGTAAAGACATAAGCAAGTGGGAACCTGTATGACAGTTAGAGCGGTGACAGTCGTCTATTAGCAGATTGACCACGTGATGTCTACGGGGCAGTAGTATCGGGTGCCTGTTGTTGAATGGGATATTGGCATTAGTTAATCTGCCGCCTACTCTAAGCAGACCGCTTTCGTCGACGAACGGGTTAAGTTTTCTTAAAGGATGCGAAGGCAGATTGCCTTTTTTTATGTTTTGTATTTCAATTGCAAAGCATTCCTGTTGCAATTTGTGAAGGATTGCTGTTTCAGCGGCTTCTAGATCTGTCGCTTGAATTACTTCGGAGGTAGGTAACTTGCGAATGAAGCGCAAAACGTATACCATTATTCGTAATAGTTTCTTCCACGAAGAAACCCGCATGGTTAGTTCAATGATTACCGACGTTTCCCGGTTGGAAATGACGGTCAGTGTGACAGGACCCTTTGTCTCAGGTATAGGACCTTCAACTCGGGACGGCTCAAATGGCACTGTTGGCCATTCGGTTATGGGGCGACAGACCCAGGGCGGACCCTTCCACCACAAGGGGTGATCAATTATCTGCGATGGCAATAAGCCTCTCGACAGACAATCGCTAGGATTATCTGTCCCATTTATGTGGAAAAAGCGTTCAGGAGATAAGTTTTCCTGGATCTCAGTCACTCGATTGGCAACAAAGGTTTGCCATCGGTGAGGAGATGAATGAATCCATGATAAAGCAATCGTGGAATCGCTAAAGGCAAATATATCCTGTATTGGATAGCGGGTATGGAAAATACTACGCACCTGCTGGACAAGTTTAGCTAGAAGTAATGCGGCGCATAGTTCTAGTCTTGCCAACGATACTGTCTTTAACGGAGCCACTTTAGACTTAGCGCATACTAGCTGAACGGATATATTCCCGTTAGGGTTCACCACATGCAAGTAGATGACGCAACCGTAAGCCTTCATATTAGCATCACCAAACGCGGTTAGGTTTGCTACGAAGCCGGCCGCTACACCCAAATGACGCGGTACTTGTAACGTAGATGACGAAAGCAATTCGTTTCTAACGTGAGAACAACATAGGTTAGTCATTCCCGAACGAACGATACGCGCGGCGCGCGGCGGGACAAACAATTTAAATAGGCGAGCTCGCACTGAGTCGCTAAAGCGGTATAATAAATTTAAGAAGTAGCGGTCGTTGCGAACTTGAGCGGTTATTGCAACTTTAAAATACCCAAAGTTGAGCGAAGGCGAGAAAAGGTCTGCCGGCAATTTGGGTTCTGCATGCATTAAATTAACAAAAAGCGGGTTGACGGGTTCCGTCTTGGCACTTACGTCCAACACCACGAGGGTGTTTGTCGTTGGTATCTTGGACCAAACGACAGCGGGGTGGGGTGAGCAATACCCTTTAATTACAGCGGAAGAGAAATAAGGTATTTTCAATAAATAGCCTTTATTTAAATAGTCATTGAGTGACTTACCGGAGTCAGTTTTGGCACTGGCGTCCAATACTACTCGGGTTTTCGTCGTTGACTTATCAGGCCGAACGACAGCGTGATGGGGTATGAAGTACCCTTCGGTTATAGCGGAGGAGGAATAAGGTATTTCCAATAAATAGCCTTTCTCTAAATAATCATTAATGACGTCATTATAGGCGTGACGTAAAGCGGGGAGCGAATTAAATTTGCGCTCTAAAGCAGTTAACCGGCGTTGAGCGTGTATGAATGAGTTACCTAATGAGGTAGGTTCGACCTTGAAAGGCAAAGACACGACATACCTACCCCCGGGATGTCTTAATACCGTGGATTTATAAAATTCTTCACAGACTTGATGTTCTGTGTTTGTTATCTTTGTAGGCAGCACCTCCTCTATTTCCCAAAATTTCAATAGCGTAGCATTTAATCCACTCACAAGAGGGCCGAAGGACCAGGCGACATTGTTGGAGGTAACCGCAGGTAATTCTCCCATTACAATGTAACCAAGCGTGGTTTCTATAGCGTGAGGTGCCGAGCCCGCGGGAACGCTAACATCAGCTGATTCCATTAATGGAGGGGGTATTATTTTACCACCTAGCAAAATGAACGCGAACATTTGCGTTCCTAATATGGCGTCGATATTGCCTGGTAAATTCCAGCAATCATCCGCGAATGGTAAGTTTTTGAAATAATCCATAGCCGACGCCTGTATTACCCTACTAGGCAATGGGTCGGCGATGTGGTCGATTACCAGCATGGTTAAACTATACTGCGCGTCGCTGACTCGAGATTGTATAGTGACGGTTACATAACCTCGTATAGGTGCCGAAATGGCGCCAACTGATTTTAGCGACGAATTAACTAGCGGTTTAACTTTCAATTTCAATCGGCTGCAACACTCAAGCGTGATAATATTGTTTTGAGACCCGCTGTCAACCAGACATCTCATTATAAAACGATGCCCGTCTATTGGCACATAAACTTGTGCAGTTGGCAATATTATAGTACTGTCCAGTTGTGTGCAAGATAGAACGTTATTATTTTCCGCGTAAAAGGCGGTCGAGTTTACCACATGTGGGCTATTTACCGGCGCATCTGGCAATGAGGCGGCCGATTGCGTCATCAAACATAACGGTTGCGAATCAACAGGTGGCTTAGTGCTAATTACCGCCGCTTCACTGTTATCGAAATGTAGTAATGAGTGATGTGTTTTATTACACCGATTGCAGGTATGTTTTGACGCACATCGTAACGTTGTATGTTTGTCACTAAAACAATTAACGCACAACCTTTTATCCTTGACATACCTAAAGCGATCTCTAACGGCAAGTTTCTTGAACTCTGAACATTCGTACAAATGAGTATGACTCGCATGTTTACAGAATATGCAGGTAGACGAAAAATTCGTTTTATTGTCCGTTATCGCGAAACTATGCGTAGTTCGCGGCGTATTCCGATTACGTGACTTATCGTAGCTTCTCGTCTTATTCTCTGTCGCACTAATTTGATGTACCGCGGCGGTTCTTTCGATTATTTTGATGTGGTTCCGTATGTAATTTATTAATTCTTCACTTGACGGTAATTCACTAGCGCGGGCTGTAAACTCAAAGGTCTGTACTAGTTGAGCATCCAGCTTTTTTAGCATCAAATGCGTAAAAATAAAGTCAGGCAAGTCCGGAATATTTAAACCTGTTAACGCCGACCACGACGAATTCATTCGTTCGATAAAATCGTTTAATTGGTCTGACGCGGCGGTGGACGCTTTTATGTCGAGTATATTGTTCAAATACATAGACCCTAATAATCGTTTGTCTTGATACTTCGACACTAATGAATTCCATATTGACGCATAATTTTTCTCATTCGGTATAATTCCAGCGAATATATTCAGTGCATTTCCACTGAGTTTACCTACCAAATATTGTACTCTTTGACTGTCTGTTAACATCTTATTGTCGTGTACGTTAGCTTTAAAACACTCGTAGAACAGCGGCCAGTTCTCTGGATTACCCGAAAAACTTAATAATTCTAACGCGGGCAGTCTCGGCGAGTACGTTTCTTTGGGAGGTACCTCGGGATTTTTTATGCGTTGAGTTTCAATCAAGTTATTTCGTATGTACTTGACCTGGGAATAAAGTGATTCAAATGCACTCCAGTCACTGAAGCTGATTTTATAATCTGGATCCACCTTTAAAACAACTTCGTTGTGCTCATCGCATAGCGTATTAAAACTACGGTATAATTCGTCTATACTCGTAGTTGCAGCAAGAAATTCCTGTACACTTCTTGTGCTTGTCGTGACTGGAACCACTTTTTTTCCCGACTCGTATAACTCATTTATTTTTGCGAATACGGCTTGCTTCTTAGCCGCCAGTATTTTTATTTTTGCTTCGTAACTCATTGTTACTTAAGGTTTACCTACACTCCGTTATCGAACAAGTTTTCACTAACGGTTTTTATTTAAAATATGCCTGTCACCTTGCGCAAGGTCAACAGTCGCGGACAGTCACAATCGCAACCTATGTAGGTAATTTGTTTTTTATTGATTACGGGAATTTATTTTCCTTTGATTACTGTATATTACACATATAATATTTTTATGATTATGTTGGACTTATAAGGTACTGGTTTTTATATAAATATGGCTCGAAGTGACCAAAAATGGTGAAGCGGGTGAATATTAGCGGGTGGTTTAATTTTTAAATTGGGCGAAGACGGAGAGAATCAATTCTAGAACTTGCGGAGGTTAATGGATATCACTAATCCTATTATATAAAGGGGTATGAGCAGAGGACACGCAGCCGAGAAATTACACCAACAAGAAGGAATTCAAGATAAGCACTAACCTTTGATGCTGCTGGCGACGGCGAAGACTTGCTGGGGCGCCCCAGAATTGCTCTGTTCCAGAAGATTATATGGTGCACGGGCTCAGCAAACCCCACAGACCGGTCTATGAATTGGTTGCGAGCTGGTTACTTGCGGATTACGAAAATTAGTTATGGCGACGTATTGTTAACGCGGGGCGCGGCTCCAGCCTGAACTGACTAAGGTGGTCGAGTTGGCGAGCGTTTGTTGGATGCGGTGCGGCAGTTCTTAATTGACTGCTTGGTATTTATAATTGGCGAAATGACCGTTTTAAATGCGCGAGCGCGGCTTTTTATAAGCTCGCGTCCTACCACTTCCACTTGAGACAAAAGTCGGGCCTCTCTTTCCTTCCACACGTTGGTGATAGGTAAACGGCGTAAACAAACAGTTTGTGAAGTTATGGAGGGAATATTGTTACGAGAGTATAATAATAATTATGTAGTTTAAGTATAAGATATTATTCTCTTTGAAGTTCACAGAAATCCATACTAATATCAATACTAATCCATAGCAATCAGTGTGATTACACACGATGTGGGTAGACGACGAAGAAAATATTCATCCCCACTTCACATGTAGGGGAGCTACCATAAAAAAAAATATTTTCCAAAATTTAATTTTACCACTTTGTCGGTGTAATTGATATACACACTCCTACAAAATTACAGCTTTCTAGTACTAACATTCTCTTAGCAAAACCTTGGACAGACAGACAGACAGACGGACATGACGAAACTATAAGGGTTCCTTGTCAGAACTACGGAACCCTAAAAAGACATAATAATGTAAAACATTTCAAATATTGATAGAAATGGACAACATTTCGTTAACTGCATAGGTATTTAAAGATATAACTTCATCAAACCCTAATTTCAAATCACCAGAAATCCGTAAATCGAAAACACATACTAGCTATTACCTCCCAGATCACCAGCAACGACCTAATTACCAAATCGCAACTTAATTTACAAAGCAGGATTACAAGAGCATTCATACAATCAAGCGAACGACTGAGTGAGTAATTATCTTCAACACCTTCACATCTGAACTGAAATGCAAGTCAAGCGTTGTATGTGCGACGGCGTAAACACGCGTACGTACTAACCCGATTAGACACCCCTCTTACACTCCCACACAACTCACACCCCCGACGCACCCCGGACATGAAACCGCGCTAATAAGGAACACTTCACTTGTAATTTCTCATTTGTTTCTATTTACAACTCGGGAAGTGTTGTGTTGGATTATATTTTTTATGGATTATTTACGGCGGGAAAAGGTTGAAATTTTGAGTTTGTATACTGATTTATTAGGGTTAATTTTAAGGTTATGTGTGTGGATTGTGTAAGTTTTTAGTATTTGTAAATTGAGTGTGTTTTATTTGGGAACCGCGCTAATAAGGAACACTTTACTTGTAATTTTTCATTTGTTTCTATTTACAACTCGTGAAGTGTTGTGTTGGATTATATTTTTATATGGATTATTTGCGGCGGGAAAGGGTTGCCATTTTGAGTTTGTATACTGATTTATTAAGGTTAATTTTAAGGTTAAGTGTGTGGATTGTGCACGTTTTTAGTGTTTGTAAATTGAGTGTGTTTTATTTGGGACATGGAAGGACTACATGAATGTTTTATTGTTATTTTAGTGCTCGTAGTTATAAGAGCTGGAAAAGGTTTAGCGCCTGATGAATTCCAGCAAATATTTTAAATTTTTAAAGCAATAATATATAAATTTAAATACCCATTCAAACCAACGTCTTCTCTCAAAGATCATAACAAAAACCGTACATTGCACAAAACGGTTGAAACCGAATACCGAAACGTCATAAACAAAGACAGCTATTGAAACACTAAACCGTTTTGGCAGTAAACGGCAAGCTTTGAAAGAGGTCTTGACAAAAGTCGATTCTCTCAAAAGCACCATACGGAACCACGTCACGTATATCGCGTACGGGTAACGTGGCGCCGATAAATGATTATTGCTATGGTGAACGGGCCGGTTTCTAAACCACTGAAACCTTATGAACCTATTTTGTGGACGCGAGTTGGGTTCAATTTGAACGGACGTCGGATTCTGGATGCGGTTCCGACGCAGTTTTAGGGACTATTTATTTGCTTTTCGACTTAAATTATAATTATGAATAATCATTTATACAACTTGCTCTGACATTAAAATGTTATTGGTATAATGTTTTTTTTAAACTAATTAATCACCAAATCCAATAAATTATTTTAAGTGATATCTACAGTAATGATCGAACGACCTCAATAAACAAGATAGATAAATATTATGAGAATAATTTTCCGTTAACTTAATAGAAACTACATTAATTTATTGGTTTTTACTTTAAGTACCTAATAAAAATACCAAACATAGAAACTACTGGTCTATGAAAAAACACTGGGTTATCAAAAGTATCCAGGCTCCAAAAAGAACTCGAAACAAAGCTGCTTCCATTCCCAGTATCAGTGGCTAGATCTGGGCATAGTCCCCAACATAAGGACAAAACAATCGTCACGTCCCACACACCTTTAGGTAAAAAAGGCTCACTTTATGATCACCCAGATATTGCACACATTTGCGATATTATTACTTTTCAAAAAATTTCGTTTTAAGTTTCCGTATTCAGAGGGTGCATCCGTCCGTCCGTCTGTCACAGGGCTGTCTATTGAACCGTAATAAGTAGACATGAAATTTACCACATAGTGCGTACAAACAAAAGCCGCTATAAAAACAAATAATAAAAATAAAATGTATGTATTTAGAAATATATAAGTATGTTTATCAGTTGTCTAGTACTCATAACACAAGCTCTGCTTAGCTTGAGACTAGACGGCGTTGTGTGATAGTTGTGGAATATTATTATTATTTTTGGTGAACGAATTTTGTTTCTTAGCTCTTTGGCTAGTTTAAGCTACATTAACGGGCCCAAGCCAAGTCAATGTAGTGTGTGTGTGGTGTTTTTTTTTACGAAGAATTAATGTTATGAGGGGTGATTTCATTTTCGTCAATTTGCATGAACTTTCTTACTATTCTGCAAGTATTTAAAATTGCGGCTTTTTGGAGTGTTATATAAATTGAGTCTTTTAGGTCTATTTGTTTAAGGCTATGGTGGAGGTGATTGGGTATAACACCCGTATAATGGTATAATTTAATATTATTATTAAATAAATTAAAAAAATATGAGGAAATGCGGTCGGAGAGACTCTTGAAAAAGCCTAAGTAAAAAGTCATAATTCGAGGTTTGGCTCTCGCCTTTTTCCTCCTCCAATATTGGACCAATTTTAAAGATATTTTATAAACTAAATGAAGGATATATTATACTGTGTCCATATGTTTTTCTTTTTTTATTAATGGTTGTCAAATTTGTACACTAAGCCTCTGTTGACAGCAGTTTAAATCGGCAGTTTTTGAGGGTTCCAGTGCTTATAGTATATATATAGTTCTTCTCCATAGGAAACGATCAATTGGAACCGTGCACCTAACTTCTGACGTTTCATAAGTGCCCATGTAGGCTTATGTGAAATAAAATATTTTGATTTTTGATTTTATAAAAATATTGTATCATCAAAAATTAAAACATAGGGACATACAAGAAGTTAATATTTAATATTCTATAAAAAATAATTGTTTTATGGTCATTAACCAGAAAGAAAACAGGCAAGAGCGTTTCTATGGAGAAACGGAGAGTCGCCATATATGAAACGTGTGCGTTTTTTGTTTTACTAAAATATTTTTAAGAGATCAATCCTCCAGCCCTTATCCCAATTTATTACGGGTCAGCGCAACATGTCTTTACTTCCATACTTCTCTATTAGTCATCATCTCGCTAGTCACCCCTCTCTAACGACATATCAGACACACATCACACAATCCATACATCGTTCCTCTGGTCTTTAGAACTCTAAAAAGAAAAATATTGAAAAGTAATACACATATCGCAAATATGTGCAATATCTCGCTGGCCATAAAGTAAACCTTACACATAGAGGTGTACGGGACGTGATGATTTTATTGCCCAAAGTATTTTTAAGAAATATATAGTATTAAAAATTTGACGGAACCCATCGTGGCCGCTTATTTTTCAAATTCTGGGCAATTTGCTTTTGCCCAGAATTTGAAAAAAGCGGCCACCAGTGAGCAAAGGAAAAATGTGAGTTAATTGAAAGAAATAGGTCATGGCAATGTCTCTTTGCTTTGCATTTCAAGATTTTAAAAAGGAAATTTGTATTCGAAACGCTTGCAGTTTAATAAAAAGCGGTTACTATGGAAACATGGAATTTAATGACCTATGTTTGCCGAACAAGGCAATTTAATTTAATATACTTGTAAGTAAAGAGCAAAGGGACAAAGCAAACAAATAATAAGCTATATTGCAAACGTCTGAGTGGACGCCTTACCTCTATAAATGGGGGTAGTTTTAAAGTGTTTGTCTAAAGTCTGAGAGTGGATGCAAATTTAATTAAGGTGTACGATAGTTTGGATACTAATGAATACAGCGTACTAAAAGCATATGCTAAAATAGAAGTACTAATGAAAGATGATAGTAGTAAAATTGACTGAAGGCTTACATAATAAGAATTTATAAGATGAGACCAAAGAATTATTCCCATCCCTCTTTCCACTTTTTCCGGTCTAATTCGATTTCTGCAAGTATTACTTGATATCAATAGTTCCAGTAGTAGTAGTATTAGTAGTTCAGTTAGTGGTTTAAGGTTAGTAGTAGTTGGTTTCTATATTTATGTCTGCAATTTAAATGGTGTACATAGGAAAGAATATTTTATTCTAATGACAATGATAGATAGACTACAGTTGTAGTCAAAACCGTAATAAACAACATTTTAAAACTTTAAACGAAAAAACTAATGAAACAAATTACATAAGACGACCTAAAAAAGTAAATAGACGCGCACAACAAATAAAACATCCGCTTATTACTGTGGCAAAGCGTGGCCGTGCTCAAGTTTTATCAGCTGTGAATTTCTCTCATAAATATTCGATTGGGCGCCGTGCCCCGGGCTTGGGGCGACCCCCTTTGTAATATTGAGATTCATAATTTGACCCGCAACTAACTTAGCGATCCACTGAATTCCTGAAACACTAATAAGCCAATATAAATAGAGTCTAGACTTGGACTGAGCTTATTTGAGAAATTTTGAGGTGAGTCGACAGTTTTTCGTTTGACGGTACAAGTAGTAATAAAGAGTAAGAAATTGTTGACGTTTAAACTGGGGCCTTAAAATGCCACTTTGGCAGAATTATAAAAGGATAACATTATGAATCATAATGGACAGTTAACTGTTAAGTTAATCGTATCAAATCCAATTGGTGAAGGATTTTTCAGTAATTTTTTTTGTCTGTGCTAACAGTGTGTGTAGTACATAGTGCTGCGAAAAAAAGAAAAACACGGACTGTGTTCGCCATATATATGTATATATTCATATAATTTATCCTTTAAGATTCTGCCAAAGTGGCCTTTTTAGGCCCCGTGGTCTAAACGTACAATGGGAAAGACTGAAATGATGTTAAAGATAAAAATATTCAAAATGAAGTGAAGGCAACCGAAAATAATTCAACTGCAATGCAAAACTAGACCATAATATTCAGCTGCGAACAGAAAAACTCCCTTGTCATGTAGTTTGATTTTGGTTTTCGACGCGGTGAACTGAAGCCGTGTTTATACGGAACCCTCGTTATTCACAAACTGTGTTCCGACGACTCCTTTAATTTTGATTCCATTGCTCTCACATCATCCAGTCTTTTATTTATTTCAGCCTCTGCTTTCAACTTTATTCAATTTAATACCTATATTTTCTAGAATCCTGCCAATGATTTATATTCGTCGATGCCGAGAATCAGGCATTTTTTACCGTTTGATTGAAAGCGTCAAAGGAATCAATCTGTTTTGTGAATTCATAAAATTAGAATGGATTCAAGATTTCTTTTGTTAATCGTCGAACAAAAGAATTTTAACAATTAACTTTTATCCTTTTATGATTCTACAGTTTTTTTTTATCTTTGGAAATATCAAGCCTATTAATAACTAAAAATAAGGTACTTTGAGGAAAGTGTTTGGGTTTCTGGACGTTAACATTTTTAATATCTTTGACTAGGAGTCTGGTCTCTTCATTGAATTCTTGATTTTCCCTTTCAACTGTTTGCTTACGCTGTTCTATAACGCTGGACAGGTCCACTCAATCTGTGTGGTTCTTTCCTCAAAAGACCATTTCAGACACCAATCTACATGGTCCTCAAATATTATGTCCGGATTTTTATATACACATTGACATTGATGAATTTTATATAAACAATGTCATGAATATTTACTTTGTAAAGTATTTTTATTTTTGTTATTAATTTAATGATCGTGAATGTGAGGACTTTGTGGGTCATAGCTTTTTTCTGTTTTCCTTCTTAGTTAGTTTTAATCATGATCTGGCAGTTTGAGTAAATTACGCGGCCTACCCAAATGTCCTTTCTTTGGTATTGTTCGTGGAATCTTTGAACTGCACGATTTTTGACAAATGCGTGCACTGACTGGACAGGTCCGCTCAATCTGTGTGGTTCTTTCCTCAATAGACCATTTCAGACACCAATTTACATGGTCTTCTGATCTGACCAAAATTTTGTCTGGACTTTAAAAGAGACTGTGGCCTTTAAGTTTGTTTCGGCCTTTTTTCTCAGAATAGTCAGACAGGAAACGCCGACCTCATCTAGTTTAAAAAAATATGATTGACGTGATTTACAAACCTACTTACAGAAAATAAATCATTTATAGCAAAATTTGATTTTCCTGATATTTTCCCGTCACAAAAAACATCCATAGACATATCTATAATAAGATGCCATAACTCACCTGTCGTTTTTCCTGAACTCAATAAAAGTCTGTCGTAAAATTGTACAGGGGAATGACGTATTCGTAATGCATGAGCTCCCGTCGCCTCGAGTTCAGTCAGCAGCGCTGTCAGTCTAATACTTGAAGGCTTTTGTAATTAAATGTTGAGGGATGAGTGAGCATAAAGCAGTAAATTGGTTCTAGAGTAATGAGCAGATTAAAATGAACAAACAATGTAATTTTTATGAGCAGGATTTTTGCTTTGATTTAGTATTACAAGATAATAGCATCAAAGCACCCGCTGCATTTTACAAAGCTTTGTAATTAAATTGAGCTTCTAATGAAAGTAGGTATTTGCTTATTAAATTAGAGTTTAAACTCTATGAATAAGTTATTTTTTGCACTCGTCGGTACGGGGCAGGTATTTAGACTCGAATTCTTCCGTCGGACGCTTAATAAATTGTGATTTTGTATTAAATATTTTCATGGAGCAGCAAAACTGCGATAAAATATGAAAGGCAAAAAATAAATCCTTTAACTTTATCTTGTCCCTTAGAGCCAGCGATTTTATTCGAAGAGTTTAACAAAACCTCCCAGGCTCGATGGTGTTATATTTTCCAAATATCAAAAAGGGCATACAACCGCTACATTCCTATTAAAACTTTATTCAGCATAACTTCAATGTTTCACGAAATTGGCCTTCCAAAATTGCCTCTCAGACGAACGTAATAGGCGACATTCTGGGACCTGACAATCGGCAGAAGTACTTAACAAATAGTTTCGCGAGTCAAAAGCTTGTTGGGTGATGAACTCATACCTGCTCGAAACTGGCTTAGCTTGAGCGATGAGAGCTGAGCGAGCGAAGTTCAACTTGTTAGTTGAGATTTAAACGAATTTACGCTGATGGTGGAATGTTTTAGCTCTTTATGTGGAGCGTTTGGGACGACTGAAACGTTCGCGACAGTTAATGAAAGTTGAAACTTTCATATTGTCAGTAGGTATTCAAATGGCAGTGTTTAGTTCTCATTTTGGACGTTACTGATTAGGTTGTCGTTATAAAGAAAGATAATAATGTTTTATCGGCAATACCAATTCTGTATTAATAAACGCTATTATGTTTCATCAAAACCACATTAAATAAATAAACCGCCCACTGTCACCTAAAGTGTCCACCTAAAAGTCTCCAAAATCGCATAATCATTACTCAAAACTCGCACAATAAACCATAACCACAACAAGCATTTGTCAAGCGATAAAAACAAAAAGTAAGCCATCGAGAGTGGCTCGGAAGCACCACCTAGGAGGCGTGACCGGCCAATTTGGCGGAGGAGTCTCGAGGGCCCAAGAGTAATGCCTCTGACGTCCACATAAGCACCATGAAATTTATCGACCTTACGTGCCGGACGACCAAAATAAAAACAAACTCGGCAAGTGTCAAAGTTCGTTTTCGAGGCACCAGTGGTTTTTATATTCAATTACTGCGGGTGCTGGAAAATTTTTGGGAAGTGTACCGGATTCGTGCATTTGGGTAAGTACGCGTATTTACATATGGGATTTATAGTTGTTGATGTTGGTGGGCTGCGTAAAATGTAACGTATTTTTTTGGGTGTCTTACATAAACTTTACAATGTGTCTCCTAATATAGGTAGCAACAATTTATTTTAGCAAAAGACAAAACATTGAAAATTCTAAGGTACAGTACATTCTAACGTACAAATTTACCTAAATTATGACGAAGGTGTCATCAGCTATGTGAAAGATGACCACATCACAAGCATCACAAGAAAGAAAACCACCAAAACAGATCATCCATTTTCTATAGATGACTTTTATGACGACGGCAGCTGATAGATTGTGTTTTTATGCCGTCTTCAGATCAACAGAGGAATAACTTCGTTATCGGTACATAAATTCGTTGATAGATGCTTTTGTTTCAACAGACTCTGCAGTTTTGGTAAAACTATACAGAATTTATGAATTCTTCCAACATATATTTCTCTCTCAGCCGTACGGGTCGATCGTAGGCTGAGCTACACTTGCCGCGGTTGATACGGAGATGGGTCCATCCATTACCTTGTACCTCGGAAAGTAACTAAGCCGTTGGTCTCGGCTGTCATTCGTAGACCCTATTGACAGTAGTCACGGGTAGTGAGACGCCCAAAAGTCTGACAACCAGTCTTACCAAGGGGTATCGTGTTACCCAGTAACTGGGTTGTGGAGTTCAGAAAGGCAGTCGCTCCATGTAAAATACTGGTATTCAGCTGCATACAGTTAGACTGGAAATCGACCCCAACATAGTTGGGAAAAGGCAGATTGATATTGTATTTCTATCTCTCTTACATATCGTATTCATGAGAACTTAAATAATTGTAACATTCAAAGTGTGAGTGAGATGCATTGATAGAGTTCCAAACTATCTATGTGTAGCTGATAATATCGGTTCAAAGTTTGAAATAGTCGACAATTTGAAACATACTGTCTTGGTAACGTTGAGTTTAACCCAATAACGTTTAACGTTTAGGTTTGATTGATTCTGGCGTTCGAATTATTAATGGTACAGGCAATATTCCTGTCAAAGTTCTTTGATTGAACGAAATTATTTAATTAATGTAGGTAAATACTAAGAATTAATAGAGGACTATTTTTAGTCTTTGCGCGCTTTTATATTTTTTAACGTTACGATAATATTATCGTAGACGTCCACATCCATAAAATGTATGGAAATATGTGCACGTTATAACGTTTTCGTGGATAGAAATTTAAAAGTGTCTTCATATTATATTTTCATACATTTCACATTCCTGTGTTATTGTGATACCGTGACGTGGACGTTCACGATAATATTGTCACGTTAGTTATAAAAACGCTTGGATTTCAACGTAAAAGAAAATTATAAGTACATAGTTGCAAAGAACCCCAAGAAAGAATACGAATTTTATAAAACAAAAGGCGTTTCAAATATTCATTCATACATGCAAACTCATAAGCATAATGACTCCCAATTTCCATGTAGACCGTATGAAGAGTAATCCGGAATAATTGCAGCAATAAAAGTTCCATTATCACTCTCCTATCGAACCCTAAAAATTTTATATACACGCCTTCCATCGGCTTATTATTTACTACTGTGCATGAAACGTCGCTTTTTATACCAGCGATGTACAGTAAACGGGATATTGCTACGGCTTATGAAAGTTTTCATATCGACTTTTATCGTGACATACAATTTTATATTGCAGACGTTTTACACATCTTTTAATATGAGTGTAGCTATCATATTTTGAGGCTTTGTTTATTGGTTTTTGTTACTACTGGATACGTGGTAATAGGATAGTAGATTTAGATATGCCAAGTTTAGTTAATTCAGCTGTCTTATCATCCTTATATTCCCTCATATTAGCATCATCAGCCTGCCTTTACCCAACTATGTTGGGGTCGGCTTCCAGTCTAACCGGATGCAGCTGAATACCAGTATTTTACATAGAGCGACTGCCTGTCTGACCTCTACTACCCAGTTACTGGGTAATACTATCGTATTACCCAGTAACTGGGTTGTGGATCCCCCTTGGTAAGACTGGTTGTCAGACTTTCGGGCTTCTGACTAAGAAATGATACCTAAGTGATTTATTTTCTGTAAGTAGGTTTGTACAATACCCGTAACGACTGCCAAAGATCCAAGAATGACAGCCGGGACCAACGGCTTAGCGTGCTTTCCAAGGCACGGAGGCGTCTCTGTATGTAGAGATGGTCACCCATCCACAGACCAACCGCGGCAAGCGTAGCTTAACCTGATCGATCGACCTGTGCGGCTGTTATTATTTAGCCACGGGCCTCTCCTCTCATATTAACATATAATCAGCCGATAATGTTCCCACTGCTGGGACACAGGTCTCCTCTAGTCTACCACGCGGGACCAGCGCGGGTTAGTGGATGTCACAAATTCCTTCTTGCCTTCCTTTAATGCCTTTTACTTAAGTTCAAAAGGTGATTTTTTCAAATTCTTAAAACCGAATAAGTATGCTTAGTGAATATAAAATTACAACACAAAAGTTCCAACCAACGCTCACCAAGTTACAAACTAATCATAAACAGTGCATAGAGAAAACAGAATTTCTCCAAGAAAGTTTAAATAATATCTATGATGGGAGTAAAATCGCGAAAATTCAAGTTCATGCGGCACGTCTCCGGCGCGGACAGACCGCCCCTTGCCCGCCCACGGCCACCCACTAGTGTTGCCAACCAACATATGCTGCGGGATTTACATGTTTTACGGGATAGAATACAACATCTTGAAGATGGTGTCAGTTTGGGACTACAATAATCTGTGACAAAAAAAAAATATACCTACTAACACCTACTACAGTTAAATCTTTCAGAATGTAAAGAAAATTTTATGTAGATGGAGGAGTCGTAAATGATAAAGCAGTTATTGATAAAGGATTGTGAAATAAATCAGAAAAATATGAAATAATTTCTGATACTCAAATACAAAACGACAAGTAATAATCTGTTACGACAGCTGAATTATAAACAGATTATAAAAATCGTCCAAATAAATCACGAAGTAAAAATATAATATTAATATCTGTATCTAAAACCCGGGACGGCCCGGGGCATCCCGGGAACTTGGCAACACTACCGTCCGCCCGCACTTTTATCGTCGGATAATTGAATTTCCGCACTCCGCTACAAACAGGAAGTTCCGCTGGTTTACGTTCAGCGCTGAATATTGCATCCAACGCTGATCGAGTTATTATTTTCAATATGACGATTAACCCTCTTCGTTGGTAGTTGAGATAATTGAACTGTGAACTTTGGTCGATAAGGTTTTATATAGGTAGCGAGAAAATGTATTAGTATATCGTCAATACACACAAGTTTTTTTTTTAGGATTTGCTAATACCCAGCCCGTGAATCTTACTTAAATGTTGTACTTCTTTACTCACGAATGCAAGAAATCATAATTTATTGATTCAAAATAATTATTTGGTTTACAGCATTTATCATAACTAAGTGATTTGCTTTCCGTACACGCTTACACCGCAATAGCTTCAATACTAAATAACCGAATACACCCGTAGCCAAGCTATTCAAAATGGCCCACTCTCCCTTATTGCTCTTCCTGTGTACATTCTCAGCAGATGCATCCACTTAACATAAAAGTTACCTGTTTACATTCTATAAATGTCTAAGAACATTTTTGTAATTTCATAGGTCGTCCCATCATTGGAGTCCCGTGCCAATTGCCTCCGAAGCCTCTTTAAATAGTTTTTGAAGGCTTTATTCGCCGGGCTCTGCTCGCGACTGTTCCCCCCCTTCAGCCTCCTCGGGCCTCCTAAGGCTTCCGCTCTTATTTACACAAGGCGAACCTTCAAAGTCCCAAGTTGTTCGGTACTTTCTGTGAAGCTCGTCTTTTCAATTTCAGAAGCGAGTAACGGAAAAATGGGAGTTTTTTTTTGTATGAAGTGAAGGTAGTTTAAGCTTCTCATTTCTGTGCAGTATTTTGTAACACGGTTTTGTGTACCTTCTCACACAAACTACACGAAGTAACCTGTGGTGTTTTGCTCAGACGTTTTACATGAGTAACACGAAACATATAGGTATGTCCGAATTTCGGTGATAGGATTTTTGCAATGAGAAAATAACAATCAGTTACTAAATCTATTTTTTAGACATACTACGTATCAATCTACTTTAAGTATATCTGTCCAGAAAATAAATATACAACAAATAATGCAAATTTTAATGTAGCAATAGGTACTGTTTGACACGCTGAATTTTATTCCCCCTAGTTCGAATGGAAGATTTATCTAACGACATGCGCACGTTGTAATTCTTTCCCATCAGATTCATCCATTCACATTAGCTGCCAAACTTTCACATAACCGAAAACTTCGTTTACCTTGTTCCTCAGTAAGACAGCACCTACCCCTGTTCGCTGCGTTCCGCTCCTCCGGGGAGGCTCTGCCAACTATTTGTTAAAAACAGCAAATAAAGCTTTGTCATCGATAGGAGAAGTCGAGTGTTCGTGCTTGACAATACGCTCCTATTCATTTCCGCTAAAACCCACTTTGAGGGTAGTTCAGGTTTGTTAGAACAAACCGACTTTTAAAACGGTGTTCGGCTTTGTTTAAATCTTACACGTTTCTTGGTTCCAATCTTCACTTTAGGGATGTTCTTTTATTTCGTAGTGTCGTAGTTCTGTGTACTTTTAATCCGGAATAAAGTTTAGGTGCTGTTTTACAATCTTGCTTATGTAGTAGCCGCATAAACAAAGTCAACTTTTATATGAACAAAAATAATCTACTTTACGAATTGTTCAATCATTTATGAGATGATAATCCTATTATGTATTACCAGAAATGTATTGCACATGATTGAAACGCGACCCATTCCCCACATTAATATAATTACGTCATCTGTGTAATTAGATTTATATATTTGGACGATGAAGCTGAGCTGTATCAAAGGGCCCTTTGACTATTCAGTTGTGCCCTCCCGAATGAGAGGTACAATAATCTGACCGATGTCTGACTGCATTTACCGGTGGACCTATCAAAAACTTCCAGTCGTGGCATTATTCGACTTTGACCAATGTCGCGTGCGAGCCTGGGTGGCCCTCCCCCTGGCCTCCTGCCCCCCTTTGACGATACGTACAGATGGGCAGAAAGTGAACTGAAAATTGTAGCAATACTTCGTTTATTTGGACGACTTGGTGCTTTCAAGGCGTGATGAACGGACGGATGTTTTGTTCATTGTCGTGGATAAAGCTGAGTGTTTAATACTTCTTAGAACATTTATAATAAGATAAATATCCTTCACTTCATAGATTTAGGCAAAAGGGCATTCACAGAACATACCAAACAAAACAATAACAGACTACTTTCTGAGAATCTTATTCTCGTCTCGTTTCAAATGGTTAGGTGCATACATGTGAAATATGTCAATAAATACTGTGCTATGAAATAATGTTTTGGTTACTAGTATTTAATTTTCATGATAATTTCATGCTTTTAAAACAATACTGTCTTGCAAACTTAGCAGTTTAAACATAAATGATTCCTTCAAATGACAAATCAAGTTGACATACCGCGTATTTTCCTGCGCAGTCCAGTGAATGCGACTCCCTGGCGGAATTAATCAATTTCACTCATAACTAACGATGTCACATATATTATCTTGTCTGTATTGAAGGAGGAATGAATGTTAGAGCTTTATATTGCTTTGTACTAAAGTGTGTGAGGTGATCGTTGTTGTACCTATTCTCATATTACTCTATCAATTGATACATCAAACACTAATGTTTAATAATAACATTATTGAAATTTATATGTACACATTCGCCCGCGTAAGTTTCGATTCCGTTGGAATATCGGGATAAAAATCCTATGTCCTTTCCCGGGACTCAAACTATCTCTATACCAAATTTCATCTAAATCGGTTCAGCGGTTAGTATGGATAATATTAGAATGGATTTTAAATAAACTTAACATAACATAACGCCTATTATCTCCGAAAGGTTAGGCAGAGGTGTACCCATAACACACTCACATTTCGCCAGTCGTATAAATTGTGTTCATCAGTATCTACATATTTGGGTTCCAAAGTTTTTGTAACTACACCAACGCGTCATGCAAAATGGACACCATAAATGCAAATGTACACTAAGTAACCCATGACATAAAATTAAACTAACCAAAATATTCTTCCCAACCAAACAAAGGGCAGGCATCAGCAGAATTCCAAAGGAGATGTTCGAAACACATCCATTCAAAACATTTCAATACTAACACGGTAAGCTCACCAAAGTTTCCTGTTTACCAATTAAAATTTCGACTTTCAACCTCCCCACACACCTGAAGGGTTAAAGCCGGGCTGTTTTCCAACTACTACACACCCCAGTTAATAATTCCCTTTATAGCGAAGTAAGTTGCTTACAAGCTCTGCGGTGTCTAAGTAACTTTGGCACGGCACACATTACGTGGTCTCTTTAAATATTTGCTTGGTGGATTGAAATTATTTTAGCGTTAGGATGAACGGAATTTGTGTTGAAATTAGTGTGATGATGTTTATTGAGGAATTTGGGATCATGTTCATCAATATTGATGCTTTATTTAAGTTCGAATTACAGTGTTTGATGTGTAGTCTGATTTTAAATTGGAGTTTGATATGGCAAAATGTACTGCGTTCGGTACAAGTGATGCATATTTTCATATGGCTGCCAATATCGATATGGTAAAATAACGCGTCACATAGTTATTGATTATCATAATCATATTCAGCCTGTAATGTTCCCAATGCTGGGAAACAGGCCTGTTCTTTCTGTGAGAGGGAGTAGGCCATAATCCACAACGCGGGCCCAGTGCGTGTTGGTAGATGTCACATGTCTTCGAATTTTTGGTTGTAGGATATTCCTCACGATGTTTTCCTTCGCAGTTTTGATAGTTGTTGAATATGAGTGCACCATCATAATCATTTGTTAAATTCTTTGTATTTTTTTTATCCATTTATTTCAGGCCATATAAACACATACAATACAATATTAATATTACTTAAAACTACTATATATACATACAACATTATAATTACACTAAAAACTAACGCACACGAAGTGTCTGCGTCGTGATTCGCACTATTACATGGGCCCGAAACATAACTAGTGAAATGTGGGTGTATAATGTACACCTCTATGTAACACTTCGTGGATTACAAGCGTGATTATTATCACCATCATCATCATCAGATTTGAATCATCAAATCTTATTTTTCTGCTTGATGCAAAAAGACACAAAAAATTCCTTCATACTATCTCCTCAGCTGATAGATCATCCAGCACAATGCAGATTCGGCTAAAACTTTCACCATAATACAAAGACAGAAAACTTCTTACAGAATGCAGGACAAATGGAAACATGAGCGAGAGTAATCCACAATTACACAGCGACATCGGTAACAGATTCAGGATAAAATACATAATCCTCTGCGCGGGAGGGTAAAGCCGACCGCTCAGTGCGACCGCTATAAATAAATAAGTGTGGTTTTAAAAGATGGTTCTATTGTGTTATGTGTGTTAGTGATGGGTTTTGTTACGATAAAGGCAATAAAGGAATAGGCTTGCACGTACCTATTTAGCAAACAGGAATATTTGGCAAAACTCAATTATGAAGACACGGAAAAACTACTAAAATTTTTCAAATCAAATCTATCTACTTAGTCTAATTTATGTCTCTTCATTTACCTAATTAATAATAGTCTCCACTTTATCTACTAATATTATTCTTTAATATTTATTTAAACATAACTAATATAATATTACATAATCTAGTTTTAAAATAATATACCTAAATAGTAACTCTTTAAGACATTGAAAATATTATACCTTCATCCCAATTTAGCTTTTAATACATTTATTGTTATCTTCTTTTTTAAATGTTTGATGTACATTGATGGCCTAAAACACAGGTTTTCCATAAACCTAGACCACGCAGGTCTCCATTACAGTTAGAATTTAATTTTCCTCAATTGCAATTAATGTAAATCCTATTTTTACTTTACTTTATAATTGAGTTTTTTTTTTATTTAGAGGAAATGAATCAATATTAGTGTGAAAAAAAATCTCTAAGCTTAAAAAAGTATGCATTGTCTGCGGGGTATTACCGTAACACACTAGCAGTAGCAATGGCTTTCTTGACAGTTGCTTTTTTGACAGTTCCCCAACATTCATTGCGTTGTTTATGTTGTTGAGCGGACAAATTTTTCGTACCTATGAAGCAATCGATAAGCAATATCAAAATGCTTTAAAATTATTCAGATTGATAGTGTTTTACGCAATTTGCGTTCTGGTTTTGTTTTAGAATTTTATATTCTGTTAACTTTCTGTTAGATTTGGGCAGAAAAAAAAATAGTATTTCCAAAAAACGGCTAGCTGTTAGGCACAGTAACTTTGCAATTACTTAGGTACATTATAACCAGTAGTGCACGTCTTGTTTATCGCAAAGACTGGCGCCATACTAGAGAATATTACGAGACACGTTCTTCTTTTGTTTCTAAAAGCCTACTTACTGAAATATCCTGAATACTATATCTCCTTTAATGAGAGTCCTGTTAAAAATAAGGACTCCTTTCACAGATAATGTCTGCATTTTTAATGCACTAGTAAGTGGACATCCGTCGTTATTGGTGCCGAAGGATATCGTGCCGTTTGTCGAAACTCGAGAGAAGACTCGCGGGAATTCGGCCGACTTCGGATTTACTTCGCTCGGGCCTCGCGGACCCTCGAATGTACTGTCACGGTCTCAATTTGTATGAGCTATTGATTTATTATGTAAAAGTACTAATGATTTGGAATGCATAACTTTATTACTGAGAAAAGGAAAAGGTTTTGTAGCCTTTTGCATAAGACACTTGAACTCATAGACTAATTGTTTGTTGTAGTTGTTTTAAAAATACTATTTTGTTTTTTCATTTTATTGTTTTTATAATATAAGCGTAACTGTCATGCATGAACAGTTCACCTCCTAGTGACTAAGGTTTTATTTATTAATGGTAATCTGTGAACAGCGCTGTGCGTTACATTATTACTTGTAATTTATGTTTTTCCTGGTTATAATATTGCATAATGTAGCTGTTTGTTGTTGCTATTTAATAAAATAAAAAATAAAAATAATAAGCTTTTAAACTTTACGATTGTTGATACGTGCTTCTGCCTTGTTGAACAATATCAGACTTTGAGATTCAGTGTAGAAGAGTATTAATTTGATTAATTTCATCTTACTGAGATATGAAACAAACAATTTCGAATTTAGTGAGAAATATCTAATTACAGTTTGCAAAGTTTATTTCTACAGAATTACTTCTAGTGATATAGCAAGTTTGCTATTACCAAACTGAGCGTAATATTATAAAGTTTAATGTATTGTTCTAAGCCATAGAACTTTATTTACAAAACTATTAAACGCATCGACAGACATGATATCGAAAAGCTATTACAGAGGAAACTTCTTCGCTGAAACACACGTCACCGTCCAGGCAACGAGTTGAGCAATAATATAAATTTTTATACGGAACATATCGCTTCCGCGCGCGACTGTACGACGACATTGTTACTGGCAACTCGAAGAACTAAAGATCCACTTCTATTTTCCGATAGGGCGGGCATAGTATCATTCAACTTTTTTATTATCTTCGAACAGGTCAGTGGACGGTACATACTGTTTTTATCGATTTGTCCAGTCAAATAATACGGGTACATGTATCTGATCGGACGGTCACTTTTACTGCTGTTGCAAAAACAATTCATTCTTCACAAAACTTTTGCATGCCTCAGACTTCCTACAAACAAATAATGTCTTCAATAACCAGGAATGAATATGATCCTAATGACATTATTACTGTACTTATAGGTAATAGTTTAAATGTTATCAAAGATGATATCTCTGATAGTGTCACCGACCTATTGAAGTTAAATTGTAAGAAAATAATTTTGTGTGCTTTTCCATATTTTGAGCACTTGTCAAACAGACAAAACAAATACATTCACATGTTAAATAATTACATGCATTTCTTAGTTAGTCACCATAGTGACAAGTTTATATTTTTTGATACCAACATTTTTGTTGATAAGTTAAGGTCGACTAGGGATACTGTGTATCTGCCCATTAGTTTTAGACGTAAAATAGCTAGGCTATTAGCACTTAATATTAACCCAGACATAATTAGTATGTCGAAGTCATCCATAATTAGCACCACAATTAGTAATAGTACTAATGCTAAGGTGGTTAGCTCAGATATTTTAAACTAGTTTGTAAGACAACAGAAGGTACCAATAACAGTATAGTTACACTTAATAACAAAAAGGTATTTTCTAGCAATAAAATAGTGAACTGTAGAAAAGGGGCTAAGCAGAAATCCTTGAAATTATTTCATCAAAATATTCAAGGTTTTTCTTCCAAAAAATTGGAAATTGAGTTGTTTTTAGAAAAAACAAAGTTTGACATTATTTGTATAACTGAGCATTGGTTAAAAGATTCTGAAATGTTAATTAACTATGACAATTATAGTGTGGCCAGTTGTTTTAATCGAAAGTCAATGCTGCGTGGTGGTTCACTAATCCTAATTAAAAGTTGTATTAAATTCAAACCTCGTAAAGACATAGTTGAACTATCAGTTGAACATAGCATTGAACTGTCTTGTGTTGAGCTAGATAAGCATGTTATAGTGTGCGTTTACAGACCCCCACATTATCAAAACTATTCTATATTTGAGTCAGTAATGGAAGATGTTTTGGCAAAACTTGCAACTGGTAATAGGTCAGTAATTATCTGTGGTGACTTTAATATTAATATTTTAGAAAATAATTTAAATACCAGTAGATTATTAAATTTGTTTAAATCGTTCAATCTGTCAAATGTGTTTGTAGAACCAACCCGAACAACTACGACTACTGCTACATGTATTGATAATGTGTTTTGTTGCTGCGACTATTTAGATAAAGCCGTTGTTAATTATCTCCCGTCCGATCACAGTGGTCAAACTGTAAGTTTTGAGTCCAACATGCCAATACAAAAAGTGCAGATCCAATCCAGACCAATATCATCAGGTAATTTAAATAAATTTAATAGCACTTTATCTTGTAAATTAAGTAATCAGAACCTTACAGTGAACAATGTTAATATTATGTATAATGAATTCTTTTCGGTAGTCCAAACCGAGTTCAATAATTCTTTTAAGAAGATCACTAAAAGTGTCAGCCCTAAGTTTTTATTTTGTGACTGGGCAACTAAAGGACTTAGGAAAAGTAGGGAAAGACTTTTCGAGCTGTATGGCCTTAAGCCTTATATTAACACGGAAACTTTTAATAAGTATGTTGCTACTTACTCTAGAACTTTTAAGAACGCTTGTAAAGCAGCTAAAGCCTTATACATTAGCAACAAGGTCAAATCAGCAGACAATAAAATAAAGACGGTTTGGAAAATTATAAATAATGAAACGAACAGGAATAAAAAGCATAATTCTAATTACACACTACAGACGTCAAGCGGTCTCATTTGCGATAACAAAGAAGTGGCTCAAGAATTTGTAAATTTCTTTACTAGTATCCCACTCAAAACAACTGAAACTTTAAATTCCTCGCCCTCCCTCGCTTTGGATTTAGTAAGGGCGAACGTTTCAGCCTGCCCGGTTGAATTTAACTTTAGGCATATTAACCCCTTAACAGTAATTAAAGCTTTTAAGCTAATTAAGATCAAATTGACAGAAGATCTTTGGGGAATGTCCATTAAGGTCTGTACCTCCATAATTGAGACTATTGCGCCTTACTTAGCCTTAGTATTTAATTCGTGCGTGGATCAAGGAGTCTTCCCCGATTTAATGAAATACAGTAAGGTAATACCACTTTACAAATCCGGGGACAGTAAAGACACGAATAATTATAGACCCGTATCCGTTTTGCCGGTTTTCAGCAAGGTGTTTGAAAAGATAATGCTTAATCAAATGCTCAATCATTTTAACACGAATAAAATCTTACACGATCAACAGTATGGTTTCACCAAAGGGCGTTGTACGACCGACGCCGGTGTAACTTTATTAAAACACATTTTTAACGCGTGGGAAGAGGCCCAAGACGCAATAGGAATCTTTTGTGACCTCTCCAAGGCATTTGATTGCGTCGATCACGAAACCTTGCTTTTGAAACTTGAGCATTACGGACTTGGAAAACTTGCGCTCAGTTTAGTTAGTTCTTATTTAAATGATAGGCAACAACAAGTTCAAATAAATGGTGTCAATTCACTTGGTTTAATAGTAAAAATTGGTGTGCCACAAGGCTCAATATTGGGTCCTTTCCTCTTTTTAGTGTATATTAATGATCTACTCCATTTATTAAAAAATCAACCACAAATGGTGTTATTTGCTGATGACACTTCCTTAATTTTTAAGGTAAATAGACGTGCTACAAATTTTGACGACGTAAATAATGCCCTACTGCA
The DNA here is from genome assembly GCA_963082905.1 of Oligia fasciuncula. NCBI lineage: Eukaryota > Metazoa > Arthropoda > Insecta > Lepidoptera > Noctuidae > Oligia > Oligia fasciuncula. The sequence goes on along the minus strand of OY720395.1, from coordinate 2,966,133 downwards.
GGTTCAAAATTGGTTCACTGCTAATAATTTAGTATTAAATGGAAATAAAACTAAGTGCATAAGATTTTCTTTACCAAATGTCAAGAGTAGTGATTGTGAGATAATATTGAATCAAGAGAAACTGGAATTCGTCGATAAAACTGTTTTCCTGGGGATCACGCTCGACTCAAGGCTACAATGGGGTCCTCATTTAACATCTCTTGCAGGACGGCTAAGTTCAGCAGCTTATGCTGTCAGAAAAATCCGTCAATTTACTGATGTAGATACCGCGAGACTAGTCTATTTTAGTTACTTTCATAGTATCATGTCTTACGGTATTTTACTTTGGGGACGGGCTGCAGACATCGATTCTATTTTTATTCTGCAGAAAAGAGCCATCAGAGCTATATATAATCTCCGCAGGCGCGATTCTCTAAGGGAACTGTTTAAGGAAATTAACATCATGACGGTGCCTTGTCAATATATCTACGAAAACATCATGTATGTAAGGAAAAACTTACATCTTTTTAGTAAAAGAGGTGAAAGACATAATTATAGTACTAGAAATAGGGACCTATTAGTTCAACCAGGTTTCAGACTGGCTAAAGTAGATTCATCTTTTATGGGGTACTGTTTAAAATGTTATAATAAAATACCTCCCCACATTCTTCAACTGAATGAGACAAAATTCAAGTCTTGTATAAAACGCACACTATGCAGTCAGGCATATTATAAGTTAGGGGATTACATCGCTGATAAAAATGCCTGGCTCAATGCTGGTCCTGCTCCACAACCACAACTAATTGATTGACACTTGAAAGTATTGTTGGAGCTGCTGAAGATTGTAAGACTATTTTTGTAGTTAATTTCAATATTTGGAAGAGGTGCTTCCCTTTTTCTTTTTTTTTTGTGTTTCTGACATTACGAACATAACTTTTTTTAATTTATTCAATCAAGTTTTAATTGTTGAATACTTCAATATTAAATATCTCTTCCTGTTTGGTAGGTAATAAAATTCTATTTACCTCTTAAATTGCAAACTGTAGTTTTGTATAATTTAGAAGCATTTTTTTTAATTTTGTAAATGTAAGAACCATGTTTCCGTTTATTATGATTTTTTGATGTTGACTTGAAATAGCATGGCAGTTGAGAACGTGTCATGCTCACTTAAATGTCTCACCGATGGTGGCGCGTGTGTTGGATCATTCGGTTCCCTACAAAATGGTTGAGCTGGATGGTGCTGATCCACGCGTCATGTTCGTGAACGGGCGCCGTCGGTTGAGACTGGTCATCTCTTAACTGCCAAGGCTTATTTTTAATCTTATGTCTTGAATTGTTTCTTCATTTCTGTCTTTTTTACATTGTTCTCACATATAGAAGCAACAAGAATAATGTACCCAGGATTTTGTAATATCTTGATTTAAAAGAGTGTCCATGGAGTTTCTTGCCCGTTCTTCTCCATAGAGATCTACGCTTTGGAATGGGCAACTCATGGACGTAATATATAGAGTTACTTCTATATATTACGTCCATGGGGCAACTAGCTTCAACTTTCTGACTAACTGACAGACTATTTAATTTTGACAATTCAAAAGTGCCTGTACAAGGTTTAATTGAAATAAATGATTTGAGTTTGAGTTTGAGTTTGAGTTTAATGTTTGGACGTTTGTGGAGTGAATTAGTGTATGGGCCTGGGTTTTGGATTGTTTTAAAGGAATGGTACAGTAAAATATTTGTCGTTCAAAAGATAATTATTAATCATGAGGGAAGTGAACAGTAAGATTACAGGTGTGGCGGCAATCATGTCGTTTGGTTTTAATAGGTAATTATATATTTTACTAGCTGTTCCCCGCGGTGTCACACGCTGCGCGGCTCCTAAGGGTCGTAGCGTGACGTTATATAGCCTATAGCCTTCCTCGATAAATGGACTACCCAACACTAAAAGAATCATTCAAATCGGACCAGTAGTTCCAGAGATTAGCGCGTTCAAACAAACAAACAAACAAACTCTGCAGCTTTATAATATTATATATTAGTATAGATTATTTACTTTACCTTTTAGACAGATTATTTTATATTTTGTGAATGTGTGAACGTTGTAGGTTTTGTAGACTATAGATTTGTAAACCATTTTCCATTTTATTAAGTACCTGGTACTTTTTGACAGGCCTGCACTGTTCTCACATACCTATTAACACTGTAATTTGAAAACATTGTAAAAGCTAATTATTTTTAAAAGTGTAACCGTGGGGTTTTTTGCCAGCTTTTTTCTATAGGAAACGACCAGTTGGAACAGTGCACCTGGCTTCTGACGTTTCGCAAGTGCCCATGTGTTTTTTTTCATTGCTTTCTGGGTCCGCTCTTGACCTCGATCACGCCTGATGGAAAGCGATGGATGAGGTCTATGATGGAACGAGCGTACCCAGAAGATGCCTAAGGCACTGGAACTCCCACGCATCAACGAAACATAGCAGGCTTCTTGACGTCGGACTCCGGTGGGAGGATGGTCGCAAACCAGGCGGGTGTTAGCCCTACCACCGCAAGGGAAGAATTGGCCAGTCAAATAAGGAGTTGGGATAAATGTGTTTTTTTTTTAATTATTAAAGCTGTGTCTACCCCCAAATAAATTAGGGTAGGAGCAGGATGATGACGACAATGATGATATCGATTACTTCCACTAGAAAATATGGTGTCACAGTACAAAATGTTGCAAACAGTAAAAAATAGCACTTTGCACTGTATACATTGTTTGACATGATATTTACATTATTATGCAATTGTAGACTCTATCTTTTAAACTAATATAATAAAGCTGAAGAGATTGTTTGTTTGATTCCGTGCCTCGGAAAGCACGTTAAGCCGTTGGTCCCGACTGTCATTCGTGGATCTTTGACAGTCGTTACGGGTAGTCAGAAGCCCAAAAGTCTGACTACCAGACTTACCAAGGGGTATCGTATTACCCAGTAACTGGGTTATGGAGGTCAGATATGCAGTCGCTCCATGTAAAATACTGGTATTCAGCTGCAACCGGTTAGGCTGGAAGCCGACAAGCCTAGGCAGATGATGTGTATCTTACGACTTCCACGCGAGCGAAAGTAATTATTAACCAGAAATCGAAATGTACCTAAAAACAGTCTCATTAGCCTAGGCAAAGCGAACATCAAATATACCATTCCTTTCCACCCCGGATTCTGACGTCACATAGTATTTGACACCGAAATCCTCGCGTGGAAACCACTATTTACCCTAACCTCATTGAGCACTAAGCCAATTACGGACCCAGAGTCTTTGACGTAGCGAATCAAATTCAATTTGTCAACGTTTCGCCACACTTAATCTGAATAATGAATCTGGGTAATCGTAATCCTGCTCATTGGCCAGCTACCGAAGAAAATTGGATTTTTCTAATGAAAATTTAATTTTAAGTGACGTTAGTAAAGTGGGTAATATTTGTCGGCTGTGGGGTAATTTTGACAATTTGGTTGTGCTATGGAAGTTTGACGTTGTTAGTATTTATGCTGAGCGATGGCCGTTTTGCGTGGATGTGACGCATATTTTCCCCAACTTGTAGTTTTTTTTGTGTTTTTTCTCTGCATCATGTTTACCGGAAATAAATGTATTTTTTTTCCTTTACTTTCTTTCTTGCGTAAAAATCAGATTGGATGAAGATACGATTTTTAGATATTATTATTACCTACTTATAAGGATAAAGCTTGGAAACTTTTATATTCTAAAATTCGGTTTCGTTTTCAAGAGTAGAAAGGTACTGTTTGATGTCAACTTACCCAATATAATTTTCTGTCAAAAGTTGCAACGATGCACGGGTACTGCTCATAACCCTTCTAAACTTTTGGAGGATTTTTGTAGGTCACCAAAAGAACTATAGCACAGTTTTAAATTACTTTCCAAATACACCAATTTTAGTATAAGTTTTCGCTCAGCAATAGTGAAAGTTACAGTGTCACCAAGACAGCAAAAGTCACTAACGCTATTATTATAATAAGTAAAATATTGTTAGGTTGTATTTCCTTTGATCAACCCAATTCACGGGGTAATGCTTTCAGCCTTTTGGGCACTTTCCTGTTGACAGCGATGCGGACGACTTTTTTGATGTCCTATGATTCTTTCTCCTTTTTATTTTTTTATATAATATGTACATTATTCATTATTTTTAAGTCTGTTAGCTTATTATTGTGTAAAAATTCACAAACCATAAACACATTAGCTATTTCATATCAACATTCCAATATCTAATATCCACTAATGCAACATTGCATACCATTGTCAGTTTACCATCCATTTTCCGTTACAGTTTTACGGCCAGTTTCTTCATCAATAGTAACAGCCAAAGTTACGTCACAAAAGTCAAAGTAACGGTTAAATTTGTTTCTTCACTATTTTAGCTGTTACTTGAACAGAAGAAAAACATTTGCCGTAATAGTATCAGTAAAAGTAAAAGTGAATACTTTGACTGATTACTTTAGTTGTTGATGAAGAAACTGGCCGTTAGTCTGCACACTTGTTATAATAGGTGGGAAGCCTGCGTTTGATTGGACTTGATTAACATTTTGACTGTTTGCCGACCAGTAATACAATTGCTATGACCTCATGACGTGCAACAGTCCATGATGTGCCACACCGACGGCGACGTCACGCTTACGGACAAGTGAGCACGCCAAAGCAGGTTTGAAGTTCCTGTGTATGGATTGACCATAATGGCGTTTCTATCGGTTTAGCGACTGTTTTGTGAAACGCAGATCAAAGGGATTAGTAGTGGCTATTGTGGGAGTGGATTTTGAAGCAAATATATGAAGAGCTCAAAATTAAATTGTATTTCACCGTGCTAATAGTATTGTTTGTGGAATTGATACTGACAATAATATGAATGCAAAATCAGTTAAAAACAATTCGACATAGCAATGCTGTAATTACTTTTATAGCATTGCAATCAATCCTCATTAAAGAACGACTCAGACAAGTTCTAATGAAACAAAAACAAATCCAGTAAACGAGCAACGGATTACAGAAATATCTCTTTTCATTTAATTCCCTACTAATAACTAAGAGCACAAATTCGTTTGACAAGATATCTCAAGAACTTTATGCCTTTGATAAAAAGTGGGAAGGGTGGACCTAGCGGTGTGCAATGTGCATCATACTTTGGATCAAATTAAAAAGCCGTTCGGCCATCGCCAGTGGCCACATAGGGGAGTCTTCATGTTCTCTAATTAGAGGGTAGGTCGCGTTTCTGGACGCTCTTTGCTGTTTGGTACGAGTTACGAGAGAGTTTTGATGTGGGTATTAATATGGTAATTCGATGCATTTGGACGGATTGAGTTAGAGTTGTAAACTGTCTTGTAGTTTCATATGCGGCGCAGGAGTTTGAATGTTTTGAACTTGATTTGTTGCTTAATGAATGGAGTAATTTAACCTTACTGTATGTAGACTATGGTTCAAAATCAATATTGTCACTTTTCTTCGATCGAACAGAAATAACTTTAATTAGAATTATTTTCACTCATGCATATTCTACCATTTCTTGATTATGGCAATATTATTATAATCACGATGATATCATTATTATTATTTGTAATAAAATGTTTAAATCTCAATTTTATTTTAAATGTTATGCATCTTATGTTTAAAAAATACTTTTCCTCTACCACGAGCAAGGCTAGCGTAGCCTATAATCTTCGTGCCTGGATATATTCCGCCACAGCGGCTTCGCCTACACCACACGAGTAGCCTCTGGCCGGCTTGCCCCAACTGCCACAGCAAAAGGATTACCAAAGTAAACAAAAGCTGTATAAAGTTAATCCTAAGGTAGTATGGTATATTATTTAACAAATCTGCGTGATTTCTGCTTGGTTATCTTGAGGGTACTGAGGATGCACATTACGAAGAGACTCTTGATATAATATTAGTCACAGATGTTAGAAGGAATTTTAGTTATGCAGTTTTATGAAGTATAATTTATAGCGATGTCACGATTGCAGAACAATCCATGTTTTGAAATTGCAAATGTTCCTTTAGATTAAAATTATCATCCGAAAAGATAAACTAAGGAAAGATAGTAATTTAATTCACCATTATGGTGAATGTACACACACAGGTAGTATAATGTAATGTATCTACACATTCAGCTGCATCCGGTTAGACTGGAAGCTGACCCCAACATAGTTGGGAAAAGGCTAGGCAGATGATGATGATGACAGGTGTTTTTTTTTTTTAATTGCTGAATGGACTCTCTTGACTTCGATCATGCCTGATGGAAAGCGATGGATAGGTCTATGATGGAACGAGCGTGCCCAGAAGATGCCTAAGGCACTGGAACCCCCACGCATCGACGAAACAGCAGGCTGCTTGACGCCGGACTCCGGTGGGAAGGTGGTCGTAAACCAGGTGGGGGTTAGCCCTACCCACCGCAAGGCAAGAATTGGCCAGTCAAATAAGGTGTTGGGTGTGACTGTCCAGGATACGCCGAGCGCTCGGTTCAGTTGAGTAACTGGCGGAACAAACTGCGCTACACGAGGAGGCTTCTTCATGCATCCCAAAAACTGTTAAGTATTAATAAATGGAAACAATTACAAACCCTATCGGGCACAGCAAAATTAATGATGAACCTTTAAACAACACTGTATCGAGATTAATAATACCAAAACTTCATGATTTGAGTCCAATGAGATACCAATTTTCCCAGCCAATAATAACAATCAAATTTCGTTTGATCCACGTGCCTACCCTATAACAGGAAAAATCTATTTTTACCGTTAACCGGTCGGGTACCTAGATCACGTAAGCAATAATAATAATATAATGTTACCGAAACATTTTGTATATTTATATCTGCTTTTGTTATTACAATGTAACTATAACAACTGACCCCTAGTTACATTATATGAACTCGATGAGCTATAATATTGTTTTCCCATTAATTTCGTACATAAACACGTCACGCTATTAATATTCATGACTACCCCCACAAGTCATTACTCGCCAATGTTCACGTATTAACGATGCGATTATTTCTATGTTATAATTTGATAGATTTGGTGTTGAAATCGATCTATTAGGGATTAAATTGATGACGTTTCATTGATAGGAACTGAACATTCTCACGACACTGATATCGAGTTCTGTAAGTTGAACTTCAATAAAAGGAGAATCTACTTTAAAGGGATTTTACGCTTGTTCCATTAAAATCTCCTAGACCAGGCCCCCAGGGGACTACACAGCACTCAATGTTCCACTACGATCTCCTATCATAGTCTTTAAAAGTGACACTCTCCGGGTCGATTGCTTGCTGCAGTTGGTCCGTGGATGGACCATCTTTACACATCAAGACCCCTCCGTGCCTCGGAAAGCACGTTAAGCCGTTGGTGCCGGCTGTCATTCGTGGATGTTTGACAGTCGTAACTGGTCGTCAGAAGCACGAAAGTCTGACAACCAGTTTGAGCAAGGGGTATCGTGTTACCCAACGTGTAACTGGGTTGTGAAGGTCAGATAGCCAGTCCATGTAAAATACTGGTATTCAGCTGCATCCGGTTATACTGGAAGCCGACCCCAACATAGTTGGGAAAAGGCTAGGCCGGATATCTATTGGCTAGGCAGATGATCACGGATATCTATGCAGATGATGATGACTGACACGTTCCACTGTACCTTTTACAAACATTGCTAATAAGTGTACGTACCACAGTTAATTACATGTCACCTGGATGGTGTACCGTAAACGTTAATGAAATTATCAGTCCGAACACCCGTTGGGTCTGAAATCTATTCTGGTCCAAACCGCTCTCTAATACTAACCACTGGTCCATTTCTAAAAACGTAAATCCTAACTAACACCGTGGCGAACGCAATGAAAATCGTTTTAATTCACTTAAATAACGCTCTGGTTCTTTTCCACGTTTAATTAGATCGGCTATTGGTGGCACCTGGGGCTGGTCTTTGTTCGTGCGATGCTCCCCGCGAATTGTCTTCTTCACTTAATGGAGAGCGCCGTTACACCGTGCTGTAATTCGCTGTTGTAATAAATTGGAGAGTGTTATTTAGAACGTGAATTGAATGCAAGTTTTTGTTCGCTGAAGTAATGAGTGGAGTTTTGTGTTTAGTTTCGGTTAAAAAAATATTTAAACTCATTTTAAATTAAGTAGTTTTAAAAGAGAAGAAATAGAAGGTGAATTTTGGGAGCTGTGAATGCTTATGCAAAACCCGCACCCCCGGCCATAGGCAGAGGTGGAACACCGCGGTGGTTTTAGCCGCTAAGAGTTCGGCACCCCCTCTGTCACCCTCACGATGGCGGAAGTCTATGGCTTTCCAACGGGCACCAAAATCAATTATGAAGGTAATATTTTATTAGGAAGTAATTAAACTGGCCGGCACTAGAAAAGACAGACGTATATACATTATACAGACACAAACTCACGCCTTCTTCCCATGGGGCTAGGCAGAAAGTATAGAACGCTATCTGCTACGATATACTCTTTTGTCTCGTTCACTCTCATACACCTGGTCATACGCTCAAGCGACGTGCATAACGCCGGTTGTGAGGATGTATTCCACATTGCGCACCCGCTTAAACGGCACCTGATTGAAAGGCACCTACCTGTATTTTTCGCAGGTGCCATTAATGGAATAATTTATTATTTAAAATTTTATTCCACAAATGGCACCTACGGATCAGTAGATACTAGTACTACGCAACTGGCCTTTCATAAGAACATCACCAATGACAAAAGACAGAATTGTGTAGAAAAGGGAAGGGGACGCCTTTGCTCTGCAGTGGAATAACAAAGGATAGTTAGATTAAATTAGATTGGAAAGTATTTCAGATCAGCGATAAATTGATTAAAAACAAAGTAGATAAAATGCTAAAGTTGCTTTTGTAATAGAAAGACATAGAAATCGTCGCGGGTCTGTCAGTTTAAATGTAAATCATTTAGATTTTAGATGAACTCTACCTGGATGAATTATTCAGGACAGGATTAGGAATCAATTTCAGAATATTAATTAATGAAATTGACTGCTGTTTTAATTTCATTGCCCATTGAATCCGTTCCATAATTTATTTAAAGTAAATCTGTTTTAATATACAGTTAGATTATTATTGTACTAGCAGCTCCCCGCGATTTCACCCGCATAAATTTCGGTCCCGTGGAAATATCGGTAAAAAAAGACCCATATGTGTTAATCCTGGATATAAACTATCTGTGTGCCAAATTTCATCCAAATCCGTTCAGTAGTTTTTGTGTGAAAGAGTAAAAAACATCCATCCGTGCGTCCACCCTCACCTACTTTTGCGTTTGTGATATTAGTAGCATAGTATGATTTAATCAACAGTAATTCCATTACTCTTAGAAACCCAACTACAAACATGACCTCACTATTACATTACTGTTACTACTTATTAGGCTGATTAAGGCTGCATCATCCCTCTTGGCAGTGGGATGATGCAGCCTCTTCCCATGATTTCCAGCTAGTTCGATCTAGGGCTAAAGTATTATAATGTAAGTATTTATAAAGTTATCCCTTTATGATTCTGCCAAAGTGGCCTTTTTAGGCCCCCTGGTGGTTTGTTTTCTCCAGCTCGTCCTGCTATGACGTGTAGACATAAAAAAATTATACATCAGTCCATGGTTTTAGGGTTCCATACCCAAAGGGTTAAAACGGGACCCTATTACTAAGATTCCGCTGTCTGTCTGTCTGTCACCAAGCTGAATCTCAAGAACCGCGATATCTAGACAGTTGAAATTTTCACAAATTATGTATTTCTGTTGCCGCTATAACCACAAATACTAACAACAAAATAAAATAAATATTTAAGGGGGCTCACATACAACAAACGTGTTTTTTTCGGCGTTTTTGCCTTGTGGTACGTAAACCTTCGTGTGCGAGTCCGACTCGCACTTGGCCAGTTTTTTCTAATCTCATACCAACCTCGTCATCTCCATCATAAAATACCTTTATCACTACTACCATATAAAATAATCGCCATACTCTGACGTAACAATTACAAGATTGTTTATTATTATTATTGTTAATTAAAACGGTAACACCAATTACATTATTAACATAAAAAAAATAAAAAAACAGGTATGGTAGATATAAATTTTTTACTACTAACATATAATAGAGGACACCCTAGCATACTTCTTCTCACAAAACATCAGACATACCCGGCATAATTCTACACCATTCATCGGCAAACAGATCACATTCAGGATTGGTGGCCAGGAGGGCATTAAGCATCCTTAGAGTACGACACACAACAATAAAGCTAATGTTCCACCTGATATCTAAAATCAGTAGCATTACGCTACTGTGTGACGTCACACCATTTTCACGGTTAATGGAAGTGCAGGGGGACTATTGCGGGCCGATGTTCCGCGAAATGCACTCGATGAAAGGAGACTTCTCGAATTACCCAACATAACTAGGTGTTTAGTCGAGCGGGGGACGCTCGGTGTACGGTGTAATTGGCGCCTTAGTGGCAATTTGCTGAAGACAAGTAACATATTGCATGCTGATGTGTATGTAATAGAATTTATTGGTTGGCCGTGTACCTGCATTAGAAGTGAAATGTAATTATTTGATGTACATAGTCTGCGTTTTATTCTTTGTTGAGTAAAGTGGTTTCGTTATTGGTAGCGTGACTGTCGACGGTAACATGCTGAGTTAATAAATTATGTTTATGTTTACATTTGCTTGAATTAGAAATACTTAATTATCCACTTGTATCGCTCTTTATACATTTTTCTCATGATGATTATCTAAACTAATATTATAAAAAGACTTTCACGCTAAAATGGCTGAACGAATTTGGTTGAAATTTTGCACATGGGCAGACTATAACTAAGATTTAGGACACAGGATATTTTTATTCCGATATTACCACGGTATCGAGACTTATAGGCGGGTGAAACGGCGGGTCGCAGCTAGTTTTAAAATAAAATCATAGTTGTTTTCTACTATCAATATCAATCAAGTTAGTTTATAGAAGTAAGGCACTTCAAACAAAAATCAGAAACTTAGTTTAATTTCTTTTTCGGCAAATGGAAGTTAGTACAAACATTTCTAAAAGTTACACGCTCGGCCTTCAGGGTCACAATGGCCGTCTGTCAACTCGTATCCACCCTCTTTACCTTGCGTCCATAGGGAGATGAGATTTCCAGGTTTCAAGCAAGAAATCAAAGTATGAATAGCGTTTCAATGTTTATGCCAGATGGAAAGTTGATATCAATCATCTAAAGCAGTTCTTATGTAAATCGATTTTGTTTATTATTTTTTTTAAATGATGTAGTTTCATTGACAAAACAGACTAAGGGCTGATTTTTCAATAGCCAGATAACTATTATCTAGGGAATAAATATTGCGGTTTGGTAGCTTTAATATAGTTACGTCAAATTGTCAAATTTATTCTTCAGACAAAAGTTATCTGACTGTAGAAAATTCAGCCCTTACGGCTGATTTTACAATCAACAAATAATTTTTATTCGTGTAATAAAATTTACGTCCAATATATTTTGTATGGAAGAACTGCCAAAAATTCAAAATTATTCCTCCGGTAATGTTATGGCGTTGGAAAAATATTTTTTTACACATGCTTTGTAATTTATATACAAACCAATTACCAGACATGGAAAAGAAAATCAATAACCCACGTTTTCTTATAAACGTTAGACCATCCCGACATTTCAGCCGTCAATTAAAAACAAGGCACTGCTGAACATAATCGACATCGGAGCAAGTCGAGTGGACGGGGTACGTAAACAACTCGATCGCATTAACGATGCCATCAGCCGAAGCCTATTTAAATCTCAAGAGTAAAATGCATCGACTATTGTATGGGACAATGGCACGTACTAATGCTGCGAAACGAATTGAGAACGGGACAAGTTCATTGTGACTCGAACATAAATAAGCATTTGCTTGAAGCCTTACGCTACGGTGTGAGCGACGGCCGGGAGCGTGTGACGTAATTATTCAATTAGTAGATTAGTTTCTTTTTGTACTTACGTGGTGAAGTTGAAATGGATATTGCACGTTTTTAGTGTAGGCGCATGTTAATATGGTGGTGGAAACTTACCTGAAACAAGAAAAATAATTCAATTAGGTTTATTGCAATGAATTAGATTCAGTGGTTTAATGTCAATGCAGCTTATTATTAAAAATAGACCTACCTACGGTCAGCAACAAAAGTCGATTAATACTTCAGTAAATCTCGGTAATTCAGTAATCTCGGTTATTGAGCAAAACATTTGTTCGAAATTGCAGCAGAAGCAGGGGTTTAAAATCATTTTCCAAATCCCTGGTAACAGGATGCGCGTTGTTGTCCCTACCACCTTGTATATAATAAGACCAACAATTAGCCAAAAGTACACCCAATTCGCTTATTATTTTCCCTTGCACCATCCCCACAGGACACAGGAGGGTCCCACGAATTAAGATCGTTGCGCCGCCGCCGGTGATATATTGAAAGTGGTGAATGAACAATAAATCATAAGCAATTTAACAAACAATACAGTCCGTAATGAGCTACGGTAGCTCAAGGAAATTGTTGTAGTAGCATTTCGGTATAAAGGTTATAGGTACCTATGTATGTTTAAAAAAAAGTAATTTAACTCCTTCAACAAGAACTGGTCCTTAACAGCTTTGAACAGAGAGAAGTGGAAAGAGAGTAGGGAGGCCTTTGCCCTGCAGTGGGACATCACAGGCTAATAATAATAATTTAAAAAATTTAATCTAAGTACTTCAAAAAGAAATTAACTCAAAATTATGAAGTAACTTCAATTTCGGAAGTCGCTTGGGATCTGTATTTTAGTTTTAGTTGTTTGCCACCGACTTCCGAAATTAAAGTTATTTCATAATTTTAACCTTCCTCCTGCAGTGGTGCAGTAAAAGGCTGGTATTATTTAAACTATTGACGTCTATATTTTTTGAAGAGAAAACTTCTATAAGCGCGTTGGGAATTTTTTGAGATAGGAAAACCATTGATCTCGCGCGACTGCACTGATATCGTAAGCGAAACCGCGCGTGTTTTGTTTATATGACGATTAAAAAAATACCCGCTTAGGATGAGTTTAGCTGTCCTCGGAATCGGGAAAAAAATGTTTTGCTGTTTATATGACAGGTACAAGAAATAATTTAGTTCGAAATTAATAATCACAAACAAGTTACTTGCACAATATAACTTTAGTTTCTAACTAAGACCAAAGTTGTCTGACAATTTTCAGACTAAATGATATTCAAGCAGTCTTTTGGACCCAGTAATAGATATTTTTACAGTATAACTTTGTTTTTTCAGATCTTTCATAGAGTTTAGCAAGTAAAATTTATTGAAACATGCAAATTAAAACTTGGAAGTATGAACTCTTTTTCGTATGTGTTCTACGTTCATCGTACTAAAAAAACATTTACCTATTAAAGAGTATATAGAAAGTAGTATATTGACATCTCACCTAACTTACTCTAGTTAGGTGAGATGTCAATATACTACTTATCCTTTAAATGATTAATGAAGATGATTTATTTGCAGTATAGCTCCTTGGGAGACTGTGGGGTTTATTTATAATAGAACAAACCTGAAATCGCGAAAAAAAATCGGCTGTTCCCTACATTTATGTTCGTATAACTCGTCAAAATGTATGGAACAACTGATTTTTTTTTCGCGATTTTAGGTTTGGTCCCATAGTAAAAGTTGTTCATAATGATGAGTACAATGACCTCTTAAGATGCTGTTAATGTTTTACCAATAACCCTGTATATCTGTGGTACTAACATTTTCACCTGAGCTAGCCTTGTGCTAGGCAGCTTATACTGATTTTCTTATCCTGATGCACTACAGTACCTATATACTCTTCGTAAACATTCAGATTTACCTGACTGTACGATTTCAATCAATCCCCATCCACTCACGAAACACGCTTCAATAACTCATCACTTTCACCGACACCACTTTGTTTTCCACGCAATCAAACAAAAAGCGCAATACCACTCTACCAGTTCAAGCCTAAAACACAGTAAGTAACACACGCAGAAGCGTAATTCTAATATACCATATGAATTTACAGAGAGCTCCCGTGAGTACACAATAAATACATATTTCATGAAGAGGTATTGAATAACAATTGTTGGGGCTGACGCCGAAGCGGGGCCCAGGCCGGGGGCCGACGGCCGAGGCGGAGGCCGAACGGAACGCCGTTTGTGACACATATTAAAATGGACTGGCTTTAAGTGTATTAGATTTTTTCGCGGCTTTGGGTGTCCCTTTCTTGTTGTTTTAAATGTTTCTTGAGTATTGAGTAGTGACAGCTTTTGTCTATTTACAGACAAACTACTGTACATTGTTACTGTTAAACCAATTGTTGTACACGTGGCTATCATTCTAACATATTATCGAACGTGGTAATGATATTAAGCCAGCAAAACACACGATCATAAAAGAAAGTTACTCAAGAATAACCGTTCCCAATAAAAATAATCCTTCAACATAACTCCAAACATTCGACGTAGCATTAACCTTAACAATCCTAAAATCCACAAAGATATTATCAATAAAAACGAATGTTGAAGTCCTCGGCTTTCCGAAACGTAAAACAATACCGCGTTTCGGCGCAAAAAGTTTAGCACTTAAAAGAAAAACAAAGGCGTTTCCATAAATAAGCGATGCTCTTCTGTTTTGAGTATGATGCAAGATGTTTCATGGGATATTTAGGAATATGATTTGCTAAGCGATTATGGTAGTTATGATGACTGACTTAATACAGTAACTGTTTTTCAATGCTGAAAAATATAGTTAAGTTCGTTAGCTCAGTTAAGTTGATATACAGAATTGAGTGTGGATGGCAAGTGTTTTATACTTATTTTGTAGTTTTAAAAGAATCCTTGAAAAAAACAAAAAAAAAAGGAAAACCAACATTACTGTAATGTAAGTAAATTTCAATAGTTTGAACGATATCACCAAATGAATAAAACAGTTAATTTTAACCGACACCGCTTTGCATGTGTTCGGCTGTCCTCGGGATGTACTCGGTTTTAATGTATATCCGATATGTCAGTGAGTGATGGCAAAATCTGTTTGTGTTTTGTTTTCACTTCTTTCGGCACTCCTGTAGTGCCACTTTTTTCATTTTTATTTACTGCTTATTTCATTCAGTGGCCAAGTAAAGTTTTAGTTTAATTAAGTATGCTATCATTTGAATGAAACGGTGAACGGGACGGCTGTTGATGATAGAAACTAGTACCTAACTAATAAGGTGGCTAAAACCAATAAACAAGAATGAACCAAACAAAACAAAAGCCAGTGTGATCCTACGCTACTTTAGCTCTAACACCCACATAATTTACATCTGCATTCCAGCACAGTTCCAGCAATATTTTAGCTTACCAACACACAATACGCTCTCGCGACCGTAGTGGCCGGTTCTTATAGATATATTTCGATTACCTCTCTATAAAGAGAAGTTATCGGCTGTGTATCATTGCAATATTGTCAGTTATTGTAGTGTATGTTTCAGCTTGCCTTTTCTGTGCTCATTTTCTGTGTGCGTTGGGTATATAACTCTTCGTAACATCTATATTGCAAAAGTGTTCTTTATTCGTTAACAGCAAAATAAATTTTAAATCAAGTAAAACTTAATATTATTACAGACTAGCTTTAGTCAGTGGATTCGCCCGCGTGGGTGTCGGAAATTATCCGACGAGAACGTACTGCCGGGATAAAAAAGGGTTCTATGTGTTAATTCAGATTATGAACTATCTGTGTTACAGACTACCTTGTCTGCTGTCTGGCGTGATTGAGTAACAAACATCCAAAATTTTCATCATCATCATCATTTCAGCCAAAAGACGTCCACTGCTGGACATAGGCCTCCCCCAAGCACTTCCACTTCGACCGGTTCTGTGCTTCTCGCATCCAACGGGTTTCTGCGGCCTTCACAAGGTCGTCGGTCCACCTTGTGGGAGGCCTTCCAACGCTACGTCCTCCGGTACGTGGTCGCCACTCCAGAACCTTTCGGCCCCATCGGCCATCTGTTCTGCGAGCAATGTGCCCTGCCCACTGCCACTTAAGCTTGGCAATTCTGCGGGCTATGTCGGTTACCTTGGTTCTCCTGCGGATCTCCTCATTCCTGATTCGATCACGCAGGGAAACTCCAAGCATAGCCCTCTCCATTGCCCTTTGGGTGACTTTTAGTCTTCTTATAAGGCCCATTGTGAGCGACCACGTTTCAGTGCCATAAGTCATCACTGTCAACACGCACTGGTCAAAGACTTTCGTCTTGAGACACTGCAAAATTTTACATTTATAATATTAGTAGGATATCAAATGCATCAACAACATGTACATATTTATTTCTTTCCGAGGATATCAAAATTTGAAAAGGGACTTATTTCAATTGGGAGAAAGTTCAAAACGCTGGCAATTATAAGAAAATTGCAGTAAAATAATCATTGTTTTCACCTATGTTCCTTTACTTAAAGTTCATTAAGCAATACGCTGAATGGTTCCAAAGATAAAGATAACTAATTATTATAATATATTAGAATTAGTTACAGATACAATAATTACATATTGTAGATACATTTTGTAGTTGTAAGATTATCTTTATTTATTTATACACACAGATACGACATTTATAAGTATTGAGTACAAAGATACTACTTATTTCTTAAGAAATTTCTTCCAGCAGACATTTGAAACCAGAAGTGAAAAATAAATGAAGACAATTAATGTTTGAGAACAAGAACAGAAGAATATGAGATATCTTTGTAACAATTTACAAATAAATTTTATTCTTATTCTTTAAATTACTTAAGTATCTCCATATTGGGTTATCTAGTAGTTCTAGTAGGTATATCTCACATAATTAGCCTCTATCACAAAAAAAAAAAATCTTACTACAGTTCATTATTGCGATTTCATTAAGACTTACTGACTTTATACAGTATGAGAAATGTTTATAAAACAGTAACTTTAAATGATTGAACATACTATTTACTAAAACAATCAACAAAAAAAAAGGAAAACCATCATTAGGTACTGTAATGTAAGTAAATTTCAATGGCTTGAACGATATCACCAAATGAATAAAACAGTTAATTTTGTGACCTTTTAGATACTTAAAACGTTAAAGTTTAGGTACTGTCATGACGGTAACATTTTGCTTCATGCATTAACTGTTTTCGTATCAGTAAAAAATACTGTTTTGAACGTTAGGCTCATATGGAACTGTTTAAAGCAGTTCAGATCAATGTTTTTTTCATTTTTATTTACTGCTTATTTCTTTCAGTGAAGATTCCCACTGCTCGAACACAGGCCTTCTCTCTCCGAGAGGTATATCTCAATGCCCACTAAACAGAGATAACTTATCGCCCTCTGCTACACAGTCGATATTGCTTATTGTGCTCCGTTTTATTGTTGCAGTGAACGGGTTTGGTGTCCGCCATGCTGCACCTGGCTCTTGTTCTCATTAGAACGAGTTACTTTTGTTTCTTTTGTAAGTCTTTTCTTTTTGTCTGCCCGGGAAAAGATGGTAGGACAGTGTTCTGGTTTGAAGCAGTCAAAGTATAGTTTACCAATGCTTCGGGGTACTTGCGTAACACACTATCAGTAGCAAAGTTTTGGGAAAACAAGATTTAAAATACAGTCGTGCCAGCGACACGAAGAAGAAGAAGTAGCAATGGGTTTCATTGTGACAGTTCAACAACATTCATTGCGTTGTTGATTAACACACTATGAATAGCAATGGGTTTTATTTTGACAGTTCAACAATATTCATTGCGTTGTTATATACGTTGTTGAGTAACACGTTATCAGTAGCAATGGGTTTCATTTTGACAGTTCAACAACATTCATTGCGTTATTTACGTTCTTGAGCAGATACATTTTTCGAACGTATAAGGCAATGGATTAGCGGTATCCTTCAAAATGTGCTGTTTCGTATTGGCGCGAAGGAAGTTAAATGTTGAATATTTTGGTCTTATTCGATCCCGAAGTTTATAAAATTGCTTTTCTTTTTTAGTCGGTAATTAGGTACTGGAACAGGGAAGGTATAATCGTAACCCTCACTAGTTTGAGCCTACAAGTCTACCCCTACCTAATACTAGTTCCATGGAATAATCTAAGATAGTACATACTAGTTCCATGGAATAATCTAAGTCAGTACATACTAGTTCCATAGAATAATCTAAGATAGTACATACTAGTTCCATGAAATAATCCAAGATAGTACATACTAGCTCCATGGAATAATCTAAGACAGTACATACTAGTTCCATGGAATAATCTAAGATAGTACATACTAGTTCCATGGAATAATCTAAGACAGTACATACTAGTTCCATGAAATAATCTAAGATAGTACATACTAGTTCCATGGAATAAATTCAGATAGTACATACATGTTCCATGGAATAATCGAACTATCCCTACAAGCCTATATAGCTATTAGGCGTTCTATCGAAAAATAAGTTACATCTGCAAGAAATTGGAAACGGACAAACTTTATCTGTGAGATCATAATAGTATCCCCGATCGAAACGATTCAACTAGATATCGATATGACACTAAAGCCTTCGCTAAAAATAATAAAAACTATCTTTGTAAAAAAACCTGTTTCAAAAGCGTTGTGTCAAAAATAAATCTCAAATCTACTAACAACTTGTATAATTGGTCTCAGCCATATTTTTGCAGTTACCTTCATTCCTTCAAACTCAGAAAACCCAACAACATCCAATTACCAAACCATCAGAAACAACGTTATACAAAATTCAATTAAGCCAAAATATAAAAACACGTAAATAAAAACGTGGAGTCGATTTAAAATGGCAACACCGCAACTAATCAGGATGCGGGCCGCGTGATTTATTTCGCGTCAAAGTTGAAAATTAATTCACAACACCGCTAGAGGCGGTCGCAGAGTGTAGCGGGTTATAGAGGTGGCGGGTTATACATAGAGTTGATGGGTTATACTTAGAGTTGATGGGTTATACTTAGAGTTGATGGGTTATACATAGAGTTGATGGGTTATACTTAGAGTTGGCGGGTTATACAAAGAGTTGATGGGTTATACTTAGAGTTGGCGGGTTATACTTAGAGTTGATGGGTTATACTTAGAGTTGATGGGTTATACATAGAGTTGATGGGTTATACTTAGAGTTGATGGGTTATACATAGAGTTGATGGGTTATACTTAGAGTTGGCGGGTTATAAAGGTGGTGGAGGTGTGTGGTTATTAGTGCTTGCGGGATGAGATGTGGGTCTAGGTTATTTGGTATTAAAGGATAAATTGTGTGGTTAGGGCCGCTTATAGCCCAAAACACTATCGGAGAGTTGTTTGTGTTTCACCGTCATAGTGTTACCTGAAGTTATAAATTACAAAACTAAAGTTTTTGTTAATTGACGACTTTTTAATGGTATGCTCGGTTAGTCAGAATCAGAAAATAACTGAATTAGTCTGACTAGAGAGTCGATAGGGGCCCGTGGCTAAACAATAACGTTAAGCTATGCATGCCGCGGTTGGTGTGTGGATGGATGACCATCTTTACATATCGAGACCCCTCAGAAAGCACGTTAAGCCGTTGGTCCTGGCTGTCATTTGCAGATTTTAACAGTCGACGTATTCAAAATGTGATTACGTCAACTGGACTCGCGGGTCCAGTTCGAGTGGGTCCAGTTGACCAAAGACTCAGTACGGGTCAGAAGCCCGATAGTCTGACAACCAGGCTTACTAAGTACCCTGTTACTGGGTTGTGGAGGTCAGGTAGGCAGTCGCTCCATGTAAAATACTGGCATTCAGCTGCATCCGGTTAGGCTGGAAGCCGACCCTAACATAGTTGGGAAAAGGCTCCGCAGATGACGATAGAGAGTCGGTAGCACTAGCAAGCTTGATATGTAATGTTAAATGAAATTAAATGATTTCTAATCTTGGTCAGATCATCGGATGTCTGAAATGGTCTTTCAATTGAGGAAAGTACCATACAGATTTTTTATCAGTTTATAAACATGTATTGAATAACCGCTGTAACTACCACATTCAGAGCAGAAAGGATGATGCTGTCACATAGCTTACCATCTTTACAACAAACTCCCCAGTTGCTACGACGCCTACGTAAGACAACCTAAACCAAGTTCAAATTAAACGTAATTGAAATTAATACACCTTTTCGAGTATAAACATTTCTGTATTTCTATTTTTGCGCACATACAAACGTGGTATATAGCAATATTGAACAAATTATTTAATTAGGTACTCAATGTATAGTATATCAATATAGACTTCTTGAAGAGAACCTCTTGGTTTTGAAGCTCGGAAAGAACTAATTTAGAAACTGGGCGATGCTCCAAACATGATGTTTGCATTCCGTTCCATTAAAAACCAGTATTTTGCCGTAATTGTCAAATGAGATATTTTTAAACTTCATGACTACACTTATACAAAAATTATGTGTCTAGTAGTAATCACATATTTTAAATTTTAATTCAGTAGAAAAAAAGAATAACGTTTATTTGGACACAGTTCGTGAAACACAAAATACTAATAGCAAAATAAAAAAGTGAAAATAGTGTTTTAACTATGTACACTGTACAGACGCCAGCACATCAAGCTACCGGAAACTGTCAAATTATCCCAATCAACTTTGAACCTAATGTTTAAACGATAAAGTTGAAAATGTAATAAAGAAATTTGACAGATCGTAGTAGCTTGATGTGCTGGCGTCTGTACCTCACGACTGCGCCAAAAAGGCTCATTTTAGCATGAATGCCAGACAGATGCTCTTTGATACTGGTTAAAATCACTGCAAATGTTATTCATATTTGGAAATTATTACCGACTTCAAAAAAAGGAGGTTATCAATTCGATACGTATGTATGTATGTATGTATGCATGTATGTATGTATGTATGTATGTATGTATGTATGCATGTATGTATGTATGTATGTATGTTTGTCCACGCATATCTCCGTAACTATTAATCGGATCGTGACCATTCTTTTTTTATTGGCTTACATTTACTTCAACTTAGGGAACAGTGCAAGTTTCATCAAAATCGATTCAGTAATTTTCAAGATATGGACTAAGACGTGAAAGTGTGACAGCCTGGCTTATTGATACGAGCTACGGGTGTAGTGTCAAAGCGAAAACATCTCAAAACCTTGGTCAAATTCTAGTACAACAACTAAAAATTACCAAATAAAAAGTAATTTAAAAAAATTAAACCGACTTCAAAAAGAAATTAACTCAAAATTATGAAATAACTTTAATTTCGGAAGTCGGTGGCAAAAAATTAAAACTAAAATACAGATCCCAAGATACCGACTTCCGAAATTAAAGTTAATTCATAATTTTGAGTTAATTTCTTTTTGAAGTCGGTTTAATTTTTTTAAATTACTTTTTATGACAATCAATTTCCATAATACGCCCGCCGATTTCATAACCCAACCGTCGCACGCGGGTGACAGAAACTCCGGTCTTAGCAGCGAAGCCAACGAGCGACAAGCGAAACAAAGCGCTAGCCACAAACCGCATTCAGGTAATTCAAATTCAAAAACATTTATTCAATTTAAACATAACGTGCCTATTTTGTTAAGAAATTGGATAATGTTGGAAGACTTTGTGATAGCTTTAATATGGTACTGGGTCTTGTTACTGAAGCGTGTGGGAAGTATCTACATTTGTCGGTTTCGCAAAATAATTGTGATGTGATTTTTAGACAGTGCAGTGTGGCGATTACGTTATCACATTAATTGAAGACACGTAATCTACAATACGTATTTTAAACATACATAATTTAGTAGTATTTAACAACATCCGCGTACCGGAAGACGTAGCGTTGGAAGGCCTCCCACAAGGTGGTCCGACGACCTTGTGAAGGCCGCAGGAACCCGTTGAATGCGAGAAGCACAGAACCGGTCGAAGTGGAGGTGCTTGAGGGAGGCCTATGTCCAGCAGTGGACGTCTTTCGGCAGAAATGATGATGATGATGATTTAACAACATTCAACTTTAAAATTATATAAAAAAATATATATGATTGACGTGTAAAAGTGTTTGCACAAACCTACTTACAGAAATAAAATCATTTATCATTCATTTAATTTGTATGGATAATTATTCATATTTTATTTAAAAAGCTAACAGTATTTAAATAATAATATATACAACTGTACAAGTAGATATATAAAAAGGAGAGGAAATAATCAAAGGGCATCAAAAAATTCATCCGCATCGCTGTCAACAGGAAACGTGCCCAAAAGACTGCCAGCATTCCTGGCCAGCTGGCCTGTTGGTCTAGTGGTCAGTGACTATGACTGCTATGCCGGAGGTCGTGGGTTCGATTCCCACCCAGGACAAATGTTTGTGTGATGAGCATAATCATTTGTTCTGTGTCTGGGTGTAATTTATCTATATATGTATGTATTTAGAAATATATAAGTATGTTTATCAGTTGTCTAGTACTCATAACACAAGCTCTGCTTAGCTTGAGACTAGACGGCGTTGTGTGATAGTTGTGGATTATTATTATTATATTATTATTCAACTTAATTTGTAAGTTTTAATCATAGAAGAAACGGAAGAGGATTAAAAAAGCAGGTTCATCAGCAACGTTGGATAAACGTCAATTGATGAAATTCGCGAGAAAACAAAAAGGCATCATTATCCGACTGTTGTAAGAACGTCTTGATTGAGACGATTAAATTCATCTGATAAAAACATACCTACACTAAGCATAATTATAGCATTGAAAACCTTTCCAAAACCTTCTTCCACAATATGTATAGGTAATGTCCCAACCTACTTCGTAAAATTGTTTACATTTGACAAACACGCTGAGGCGTGTTGTCGTCACGTCCTCCGTGACATGTTGACGTGACAGCGACGATTTGCGGATTATATTCTAAGGTCTAAGGATTTGATGTTAATTTTAATAAATTTCTAATGGCTATTGTTAGAACCGTTCTATAATCTTTGTGACTGTACTTAAGAAGAATTATCTAATTATCTTTGACATGTTAAATGAAGCAAGAAAAAAATGATGTTGAGAGCAAAAACTATAAAAGCTAAATTGTTATGATTTTAAAATAGGGTGAAGCCCTTTATTGCTATTGAAAGACATGCTTGGTTATAAAAATAGCGGGTTAGATAACTCCCATGATTTAAGTTTTCAAGCACTTCTTAAAAAGGCTCAGATATGCACGACGCGAAGCGACAGCGCGACGTGACTTTACTAGAACAATTTCTATGAAAACTCCATGGAAATTGTTCTACTAGAATCACGTTGAACTATAGCATCGCGCCTGTCTGCCGGAGCTTTAACACATTTTCATAATTGTCTTGCGTGTTGTATTGTATTTAACAAGCGTGACTCGACAAATTGCTGTAATATGCAGAAATTAGTAACTCACTCAAACAAAATGTTACAACATTCACACCTAGGGTAAATTGGCCAAATAATGTGTTTGATTAATTAACTTAAAAATTTTATCATTAAAATATATTAAAAACTTCTTGTTATGTCCCTTTTTAGGGTTCCGTAGCCAAATGGCAAAAAATGGAACCCTTATGGATTCGTCATGTCTGTCTGTCTCTGTCCGTCCGTATGTCACAGCCACTTTTTTCCGAAACTTTAAGAACTATACTGTTGAAACTTGGTAAGTAGATGTATTCTGTGAACCGCATTAAGATTTTCACACAAAAATAGAAAAAAAAAACAATACATTTTGGGGGTACCCCATACTTAGAACTGGAACTCAATTTTTTTTTTCATCAAACCCATACGTGTATGGATAGGTCTTCAAAAATGATATTGAGGTTTCTAATATATTTTTTTTCTAAACTGAATAGTTTGCACGAGAGACACTTCCAAAGTGGTCAAATGTGTGTCGTCGACCCCCCCCCCCCGCCCCGGTAACTTCTAAAATAAAAATTAAAAAACATATGATGGTACGGGACCCTCAGTGCGCGAGTCCGACTCGCTCTTGCCCGGTTTTTTGTATTTGAAGATAACTAACATTTCAATAAAATAAAACTAATTAACTGAACCGTATCAACAAGACAAATAATACAGTCACAAAGGCTGATGAATTTTGAAATTCAAATAGTAATAAATAATATTTCTGACCCGTAGGAGGCTTCGTTGACCGACAACTTATCCTATTAAATAAGTATCAACTATCCGACAAAATAAATAACAAGTTTAGATTAAAATGAGCCCTCCCAGGCCTTGCCTGTGTTTTCTAAAATATATTCCGTTTATGTTTCCATGTTGAAATGGGAAAATAGATGAAGAATTTTAATGAATTTGTCCATTATCAAACTCAAAACTCAAAGCATTTATTTCAATTAAACCAATTACAGACACTTTTGAATTGTCAAGGGGTCGGTCAGTCAGAAAGATGAAGCTAGATGCCCATTTCAAAGCGTAGGTACCTATGGAGAAGAACTGCTATCAATCTTTTATTAAAAAACTCCTCCTTTTCTTGCTCCTCTTTCCTGTCCTGTGTTGCTGCAGGCCAGTTCTGGCCTGCTACTTTCTCGATGTCGTCGTCATCGTCATATTTCTCGGAGTCGTTCTTGTTTTCGTTGTCCCATTCTTATTACCTATCTCTCTCTTATCGAATGCTAATTGCGATGCATTTAATGTTGCAGCACTTAATGCTATAGGTCTATCACTACACTACCAGCACTATCTGGTCTGGAAGAATTAATCTCGCCTCTTCATTCCCGGTGTCAGCTTACACCACAATATTTCCACTACATTTTGTGAATAACAAATCATCTCTTTGGTTTTTTTTTTAATGTAAAAACCGTGCAATTGTTCGGGCCATAAATAAAAATTGTTGCGAAAACACCTCAGCAGTTTTAATATTTTAATCCCCGGCGGGAGGGAACATAAATTTTGTTTGACTATTTGATCGCGAACGGTATTGTAGGAAACAGCGGCTGTTTCGATTCTGTTAAAGAATTTTCTCTTGTAACATCATGACGGGATAACAAACCTTGTCGCAGATAGGTATCAATTTCAATCTTGTTGTTGTGTACGAAAAAGCAAATTGTTCTGGGATTTTCACACTTACGAGGATAGAGCGGTAATTCAACAATTTTTGTTATAATGTTTAAAAAAAACATGGTTGCTTTTTAGCCATGTTTTTTCAATAGGTACTCCGTTTTCAATAACCAGATTTTTCCTCAATCAACATAAAAAACACAGAACTCAATTATAACCCAAAATCTACAAAAAAACTATGAAATTCAACGATTTCACGAGCCGAAACAATTGAAGCTAATGGCAATAGAGTTCAACAATGCTTTGTTACTGAATCGTACGAGTTTCCAGCTCTCGTTGTGAAATGCGGTGGTTTTATCCGGGTTGCCGATTCGGCCGCTGCTAATAAATCATGGCAGTTTTGTCAGGTGTTACAATTTGTATCGTACCGTGCTCTGCTGTGAGAAGATTTTCATTTTTTTCACCACCCTGTTCACAAATCATCAGAATTGGGGGTGAGTAATTGTTTTGCGGTATAGGCGGTGAGAGATTTATGTGATTGTGGGATGACCTGTGGATTATATGTAAACAACTACAACTAGCTTCAACTTTCTGACTAACTGACAGACTATTTAATTTTGACAATTCAAAAGTGCCTGTACAAGGTTTAATTGAAATAAATGCTTTAAGTTTGAGTAGTTGCATGTGAATGTTACATTTTCTAAGGATTGAGAACAATATCAGCGTTGCACAGACGCCCACATCAAGCTACTATAATCTGTCAAATTTCTTTAATAGATTTTCAACTTTATCACTAAAACATAAGGTTCTTTCTAAGTTGATTGGGAAAATTTGACAGTTTCGGGTAGCTTGATGTGCTGGCGTCTGTACCAATAAATCGTTTGCTTTGCTTTAAATAATAAATAAACATTAAAATCCTGTATAATTCCTTAATTACAAAAAAACGTTCTTAATAAATTAAGGGCTGATTTTTCCAACGCAGGATCATTTTATCCGAGGAATAATTTTGAATTTTTGACAGTTCTTCCATACAAAATCTGTCAGACGTCAATTCGTTTTTCAAGACGTGAAAAATCAACCCTAAGTAATATTAATTTATTAAATAAGGACTCCGCGACGGGTATAGGCCTTCTCCAGTTATTTCCAGTTTTGTCTATTTATTTTCATAAGCCATGATTTGCCAATCGATTTCACTATCTCGTCGTGCCAACGTTCTGTTGGTCTGCCTTTTTTTTGCGGTTGTGGAATCATTAAATGACCCCTCCCGCTCTGGGTGGAGCGGAAGGGAGTGTCAGACTCTTACTGACTAAAACCCACCCGTGTTCCTTCCTTAGCCTTTTATGTTCCGGGCCAGCGGTAACCCTTTTTTGGTCCGCCTCTTCTTCTCTTTCCATGTCTGCCATTCCAAGTGGTTGTTCTAAGGGTTCACCTGACTGATGGTCCGCCCATCTCCACGTCAGTGCCTGAGCGAGTTGAAGGGCACTATGACTTGTGTTTCATTTTGATTGCTGTTTCGTTGTTTGTCTCTAAATATGAGTTTAGGATGCTTCGTTCCATGACTTTCTGGCAAACTTGTATTTAAATAAACCAAAGCAAATATAAAAAAATCAATACCGTCAATTTTCCGTTAAAATCTCCCATCAAAATCACACAAAAAAATCACATCACCGAACGCAAACTGCTCCCAACCATCTTAGAAGATTGCAAACAACATTTGCCAGTAATAAACATCAAGAAAACGAAACCTGCCAAACAGCATGGAATAAGATGACGGAAGAAAATACTGCTCAAAGAGAGAGGGACTAACACATTTATTTGAATAGTGGCACGCGACAGCAAATATTTAAAGTTACACACAAAACGTGTATTTGCACCCCTGCAGAGACATCTGTATGCAAACACTGTTAATGTGATCAAGGATACAGTACAGTTAATTGAATTAGATGACTCTGTATAGTTTTTGAATTACTTCGGAGCTTATTGCAGTGTTTTGTTCACAGTTAATGGATGAAACACATTGTGCAAGTTTATTCAGGAATAAATGGATAGCCGAGGTTCAGTTTGCATTATAGTGATTACATTTTGCTCGTAAAATACTTTTAAAGTGAGAGAAATGAGTGTATTCACACTTTCGATAGTGCTCTCATTTCAAAATAGTGGTGTCGTAAAAGCATTATTCGCACGACTTCTTAAGTAGGGATGGACATGCATTTATCATTAGGTACGTTTATTGGGACTTTTAGATAATGAAATAGTTGAGGTAACAATATTTGCCTTATTCGTAAGTCCGTGTGTCCACGCAAAACTTAGACTCCATAAGATAAGATAAGATATTTATTTTGCAAAAATGGGTACAAAACACGATGACATAAAAAAAAATATAATTAGCACCAGCCATATTTAACCAGAAGGCATGTACAAAATACACTAGAGATGCTAAAGGTAAAGAATAAACAATGTCAATATATAATAATTACAATTTAATTATGACGCAAGTACTTCAATAGTTATATACGTAGTACACCATTCTCCTGCAGTCAACTTATTTCGTATTGGAATTAAATAAAAAATAATAAAATAAAAATTAAATGTCATATTTTTCTAATTTGTAACCATTATAAAAATAATTAAGAAATATCTTTCTCCATTAAAAATTCCGTAACACTATAATATGCTTTGTCTACTCAAAAATATCCAAGTTTTTTGAAGTGAAAACTTCTTTAGTTGCGTTGGGTATTTTTTGAGATGGGAAAAAACCATTGAACTCGCGCCACTGTTACCGTAAGCGACACCGCGAGTGTTTTGTTTATAAGACGATTTAAAAAATACTCGCTTCGGATGTGTTCGGCTGTCCTCGGGATGTACTCAGTTTTAGTGTATATCCGATATGTCAGTGAGTGATGGGAAAGTATTCTGTTTGTGTTTTGTTTTCACTTTTGTCGGCACTCCCGGAGTGCCACTGTTTTTTTGTCGTTTACCAATGATGTCTAAAAAATCGGTTCAAAATTTGGCACAGACCAATTCCTTGCCGTAATTACAGAAACAATTTAAAAGCCACTGTGCCTCGCGTGGATCCACGTTGCGGCAAGGGATCAAGCTTAAGAAGCAAGCACACCATCTCCGGGTCATCGCTAGATTTCCTAGAGGATCTTTTAACCTTCAGCTCATCACTTATTTACTATAATAAATAATCCTTTAGGTACTAATCGAAAGGAACCCTCTACGTTTCCAAACACACGTATAACGTTACAGAACTGGAAGGCTTTAATATTTGTCACAGGAAACTGCCTTTATTTACCCATTTATGCGTAGGGTACGTACATCCTGTGAAGGGCAGGCCTGTTGATACCTACGAGGACGGCCCTTAATACCATCCACTTGTATATATAGCTCGTATTGAACCGATTGAATGACGTAATTATAAAAACAATTAAAAAGCCATTGTGTCTCGCGTAGATCCACGTTCGATACGAAGGGTTAATATTGAACTTAGATCTTTTAATATAAACTATTTTTGGGTTCGCACTTTGCCGGTTTTTTTTTTTAATAAGTATTGTAATGAAGTTATGGATTTTGTGGTATGAACGTTGTGTTTCATTCTAATGAGATTTTTAATACATGTTAAAACAAATTCTGAAAGTGTTCTTGTTGTTGTGTTCTTTACCAGCACTTCAGATTTGACGAAGTGATTTTGTAACTATCTAGATTTTGTTAATTATGTTACGAATAAAACTTATACAGAGTGGCAGGGACACGCGCAAACTATAACCATGAATTTTTATGATTGTATCAGCTGTTATTGTTCCTAACAAAACGTTTTTTTTTTTAAATTTAGTACATGATTCTAGGCCTCCTAACGTAGAAATTTTTCGTCGTTTATAAAAAAAAAACAGCCGTTTCATAGAAAAGTGAAATTCCTACGCGATCAAAATGTATAGAACAGCAATTTTTTTTTTAACAACTGACGAATGTTTCACCTCACGGGGTTCAGAATCATTTGCTAAATCTATGGTAAAAGGTTTTACGTCGATGACACTGCCACCCTGTATTTGAATCATCGACACGAGAAAAAGAAGATTATAACGAATACAGCTAATAGTGCATTCGCGATTTATTTACCAAAAATGTAAACAAATATGAGTTTATGGAAAAATAATATTAAATCCGACACAATAAAGTTCAGTTTACGCTACCACTTCAAACATTTTTATAACTTTTTCAAAAGTGCTAGTCACTCTCAAATCAACTTAATTACAATTGAAATAAAGTTGATATTGGTTTAACTTGAAATAATATAAATTTAAAACAAGTTTGAATAGACATTACAGTACCATAAATAGGTGCAGATGTAGGTTCTAAATACTTACGTCGGTCCTTACTAAAAGGATAACGTAACGATACAATATTTGTTCAAAAACCCCAATAGAATAGCCAACATGACCCTCTCAATAGTTCCTTGGAATCTTGAAACTTATATCTAGAATATCTACGCCAGCAAATATTCGAACAAAAAACAAATTTATTTGAAAAGCACAACAACGCACGCACCTCCTAAAAATGGGAAATATTTAAAACATCCCTTGGCTAGTCCAATAGCCGTCTCTAGCTCAGGAATTCATTATGACGAGAGAAATTTGTTTGCGATATGAAATTCCTAAGACTCCTCCGCCATTCTCGAACAATTCACGTCATGCCAGTGACCAGGTCTTTGTATGAACAGTTTTATTTGACTTTTATTATAATATGGTAGTTTATGTTGGACAAGGTTAAAAATTAAGTTTTAAACTTAAAAACATCTTTAAAAATAACGCCAATTTAAATTACTTCTCTCTTCTTCTTTTCGAGTCGATGTCAAAAGTAAAAATATTCTTCTTCTTGTCGTGTCAATGTGTCAATGGTACTCTTCCTCGTCATTTTATTATTATATAATTTGAGCCCAGGAGGTGGCCACGTTGATACGTAGCAGCATCAGTGGCATTTTTTAGGTCATCCAAGGTGGAGGTGCACGGTCACTTAGGACACTTCAGCAAGTGGGTCTGGTGGGTGGTCTGTTATTATATATATTTTTTTTATGTTATTTTATATGAAATTTTTTTTTCATTCATGTGTTGGGTACAGTAGGTGGCCACGCCAATCGGCATCAGCAGCGTCTGAACACTGCGCAAATTCTAAACATCTAGATGTAACCTTAAACAGAGCCTTAGTCTATAAATATAGGTCGCAGTGTTAAAATAAAACAGAAAGTCGGAACCCGAAACAACCTGCTTCTTAATTACAAAAAAATAAAAAATAAATACTGAAAAACACACTTTGACTTACTAAAACTCTTGTCATGAAGGCAAGTGTTAACGATGACGAGTACCTACCTACTGCGCTGATTACGAAATGAGGTCGCATAATCTAGCGAACAAATCTATCGCCAATAATCTACCAGTAACAAGCGGATAATTATCAAAAGTATAACTGACTTATATAAAAAGTCATAACGATTGTCTTCTGTTCATCTTCATCATTCTTTACCGTTCCATCCAAAAAACATTCACTAAAAATCAAACTCAAATGACCATAAATTTCAATTAATTTGGAAGGCTCCAGTCCAATTGAGCCTGTTCCTACCATTTTAAATTCCCGCCTCCAATTGTTGCTAGGTAAATTTAAATATTTTACACTTGAAAAGAGCTATCGAACGTTCCTACATTTTAATGGGCAACGCTTCGCTAAGCAATGTCTGAAATGTGTCGATGTTATTCTATTCAATTTATCGATGGAAAATTGAGTAAACATTTTAACGAGGAATCGGATGTTTCAATAAACTATTTTTACAAAATGCAGAGCTCACTTGAAAACTGTAAGTATTATGACATCGCATTTTAAAAACATGCGCATACCCGACACAATCACACTGATTTTGACAAAATTTAAAAGGTACCTACTTTTACCAATACCAATACATTACAACAGTTTTCATCTTGTCAACCATTCTATAAACTTATACCTTTCTAGTCTAATATTTTGGGTTAATTTCACGTACCTACCTAAAAGTCAGTTAGACACTTTAGTTAGGATAGGTAAGAATATAGTCTACAAGTTAGCACCTATAAAGGAAAAAGCCTAGCTGAAAATTCTCTCTCTAAGATCGATACTTTTAGACATCCCTACCCCCATTACTTGAACTTCAATTAGATGATATCTGACGTTTATAGTTCTTTATGCATTCAAGGAGTCAGATTATGCTTTCCAAGAGTGAGATAATGCCATTTAAACTCAGGTCCGATCATTATTCCCTTGGTAGAGGCGTACTGAAAATTTTGTAAAGGTTTTATGATCGCCAGGAGTGTTTTAATGAGCCATTTTCGAAAGTGCACCTTTTTTGAGGGAAATAAATTTTGTTATGTGCGTATTAGATGGAATGTCTTTTTTTCGTAGGTTTGTAATTAGTCCTTTTTAAACGACTTTCAAAAAGGAGGAGGTTATTCGACTTTATGTGTTTTTTTTTATGTATGTTCACCGATTTCTGCGTCAATTGTGGACCTATTTTAATAATTCTTTTTGCATGTAGTTTGGAACTTAGGAGCGATCGGGGGGCCCAGTGGTAACGGCCCCGGCCTACGAGTTGTAGGTCGTGGGTTCGTTTCCAGGCTTTACTTTGCGTGAATAATTTAATCTCCTCCGCTCTCAAAACGGTGAAGGAAAACATCGTAAGGAAACCCGCATGTCATAAAACCAAAAAATATCAAAACATGTGACCTTACCAACCCGCACTGGGCCGGCGGGCGTAGTGGATTACATAACAGCCCACTCCCTCTCAAAGAGAGGAGGCCTGTGTCCCAGCAGTGGGAACATTATAGGCTGATTATTACGCTTAGAACTTGAGTGTAAATAATATTCTATTTCGGAGTGACCATTATTAGGCAAAGAATAAGGTGAGTCTCTTGTGTTACCTTTTTAATGAAATATTTATGTTCTGCATGCTCCTTCGTTTTTCTCAGATTCTACTGTGTTTAATTCTTTCTCATAAGCCATTCATATGCCTTAAACTCCCTTCATCTGCCACATAAACATCAAAGCCCAGATTTCCTTCACTAAAACTTTTATGCTAATGAATTCGTCAACATTTATCAATCAATCTTAAATTACCGAACACTGATAGTTTGTTGCAAATTGCACTGTACGCTGAGGACATAAGACGCAAAGTCCTCTGCTGAGAATACCTTATAAATTGCAAATACACCATTCCGCAGATCGTAAACGCCGTAACTCGTCCGTCACATAAACAATACTATCGGAAGACTGCTGGCTTAGGAAATGAGATTATAGCGGTTGTGGAATCGATGGGGCCGAAAGGTTCTGGACTGGCGACCGCGTACCGGAAGACGTAGCTTTGGAAGGCGATGACCTTGTGAAGTCGACAGGAATTCACTAGATGCGAGAAGCACAGACCAACCCGCACTGGGCCCGCGTGGTGGATTACGGCCCAGTCCCTCTCATTGAGAGGAGGCTTGTGTCCCAGCAGTGGGAAAATTATAGGCTGATTATGGAGAAGCATAGAACCGGTCGAAGCGGCGATGCTTGGGGAAAGCCTACGTCTATGTCCGGCAGAAGACGTCTTTCGGCTGAAATGATGATAATGATTGTGGAATCAAGCAAGCAAGTCTTCTTCTTCTTAGCGTCGATAGCAATCTAAATGGACTCAGCCCAGAATTCGGCTACTCGTTTGGCGCCTTCACCAGCGTCCATCAGTTCCTGTAACGTGCAGCTGACAGGACACGATATTAAGCAAACAAGTTAAGGAACATACAGAGAGAGTAAGATCTTACTCCTGTAATCTGTGTGTCCAGATATGCTAGCGGGATGTCACGGATAAGAACCTCATCCCGGTTTGTAAATAAACCTCATTGAAATTGGAACACACTTTTGGGAGCTACGATGCCAAACAGACACAGAACGACAAAGCCGTCAAAATTATGACAGCCGCCCTCTTGATACATTAATTAATATTAAAATAATGCAAGTCACACAGACCGTCTGTCCCAGTTTCCGCGTCTAGCTGATCCCTTGCGCCATCCCCACGTGAATCAATCAAGTATCCACTATCCCCTATCATTTACTTATTCAGATTTTATGTGTCGCTGGCATCGGACCGAAACTTTATGTACCATCAGCTGAGCGTTTATAGAACATCCACCGGAATGTGACCCGTTTTTGAGACAAAAACGCCGTTTTCTTGGATATAAAAACCATGGAAGCCGCGCATCTCCTTCTTGGTGTTTTACGATTGTCATTGGTGTGATTTTTCAAGTCACTTGCATTGGCATATTTTTGAATTAGTAGTTTACTGATTTAAGTATTGTGTATTTCATAGGTTTGATAGATTTCCACAAAGCAAGACATGTTGGTAGTGTAACACAAAATTGTCCAACTTATAGTTGAAGTGGTAGGTGCCTCAAAATACAATCATTGAATGCTTAAGTATTTCCAGCTGAATTGAATTGACAAGTTAGCAAATTAAAAAACAAAAATAAAATATACCAATACTCCGACCCAGACTATACGATCAGATTGCCCAATTTTCCACAAAATTTCAAACATACGTTGCACTATACAAATCAAATGCCTAAAATGAGCATTGGCGTCAAAAGGCGCGAGCGTAGCCCTATTTATGATTAGGTGGCGAGTTGGTGACGCATACCGATGAGGGCACGTCACTCGTCATCCATCATACGTGTTCCGACGATCATCAGGAATCAACTCGTAATGTGTTTGAAGAACATATCACTGAAAAAACAGCTTCCTGTTTTGTTTGACTGTGCTTTGTTGGTGAGAAAATGTTACTGATGACTAAAATTAATAATGATTTTGTAACTTATCGAACTTTATAAATATAGGTAAGCTAGTGATAGGGAGTGTAAAGTTTTGAACTAGGAAATTAAATTAATAAAATGTTCCGTTACAACAATCATAATTAATTAGAAAATTCCAACAATTTTCATAAACGCTCGAATACTTTACAGCGTTCGAGAATTCGCGTCGTAAAAACCATGGGACACTTCAGGGGGCGTTTAGTGTTTTATATGCCAAAGGGATTTATGTTATTACCGTCCATATTTCTGCGGACTGAAGCCGCTGAGAGGTCACGAAATCTTGCCGAAAGGTGTCGCCGTGTCTGTCGTATAGGGGCGTCCCTCTCGCACCTCGGTGTTGCTTTAAAGCGATGAATATGAGAAGTTGTATTCGGATCACGTAGTGGGCGCGGCGTGCGCGGCGCTCATGAACTCCGATGCCAAACCTCGCCAGATATAACGTTAACAATGAAAAAATTCTCATCCCCCCCAATGTGGAAGAGTTGCGATGACAAGTCCCAACAAACTTGGTAATCAGTTGTAACAAATTTATGTGCCATGCGTGAGAGAGTCGAGTTTCGCTTTCTCCTACAAATGTTATTTGTTGAGAGTACGCTGCGGACGTTAATTGTCAGTTGGATGTTCTTGTTTTATCATAATTATGTATTAAAAGTTTTATTGCGACAAATCTCTTGAGATTAAAAAGGATTTAAGCTAAGAGCGCAGGCCTGCTTAGGGGCGATTAGACGCTGCTTTAACGTCTTCAATTTAATTCATATTACGAAAAATTACATCGTAAACATTTTACTTAAGACGTGATATTTGTTTAGTGTCATAGAGAAAGGTACGTTTTGTTCTCATGTTGAATTTCTTAATTTTCTTGTTTATCTGAACCCACGATAAAAAAGTTGTAAAAATCTTAACAATCAAGCAATTCCCCTAATTCCGAATGCGCTTACACATTTTAACAGCTGCTAAAAGTTATGCAAATGGGAGGAAGGCATAAAACATTTTATCGTCGCTAGTTGTAAGAGCAAGTTAAGGGAA
This sequence comes from Oligia fasciuncula, assembly GCA_963082905.1. Classification (NCBI taxonomy): domain Eukaryota; kingdom Metazoa; phylum Arthropoda; class Insecta; order Lepidoptera; family Noctuidae; genus Oligia; species Oligia fasciuncula. Next base: position 2,931,261 of record OY720395.1, on the reverse strand, counting down.
ATCGAGTAACTTAATAAGACATTTACTGGGCCATTGCTGAGCGTAAGTTTTTTTTAGACAATGGTGCAGAAATTTGTCACGTTTCGTGCTTTATCACGATTTTGAACCCAATTTGTCGCGCATTGAAATCGTTCTACCCTGTTTGAACCCTGTGAGTCACTAGTTCACTAGTTTTACTGCCCCAATAAAACCACTAGAGGGATATTAACTTTATTTTTGAACATTATTCCAGCTGCAACTCCTTGTTGATATTCCCTAAACTTTAAACTTTATATGAAACAGCCAAAGCTATGAAAACCGTGAAAATATACATGCACATTATACACACTTTATTTCCACAAAAATATTCAGAAAATATTTTCAAACAATACATTGTTTTCCTTCCGTCCGATAGACAGAAACTACAAACAAGTTAAATACTTTAATGCATTCAAGTCGCGAAAAGATTTTAAAACCGGCAAACGGGTAAACTCATGCAAAACAAAGTTGTGATGCAGAACTCTTTAGAACGCCATTCTGCTTAGTTTTCGTATTTCTTAATACAACCTAATGCTTTGATTTCGGTGAGGAGAGGTGGCGGGAAAAGGCAAACTTAGGGTTTATAGGTAAAGTACATAGGCCTAATGTTTTAAAAACAAACTGAAAATTACTGACAAAACAAGAAATATCAGCGATTATTTGATCGAAACATTTAAAAAGTATAAGGGCGTGGCGTGGTTTAATTTCAATGAAAGACGTAGGTAAGGTTCGGATACATCAAAACAGTTTATTATGCAAAACATTGCGCACACAACAATTTTTTTTTTCATTACAGGATGATAAATAAGATTATTACATTATTGCACTAAGCGCATTTCAGAAGATTTAATAGGGTTACGGAAAAATAACTGTGGCTTGAAATAATATCTCAGTTGTGCAGCTTACATTCGAAACGTAATCTACATAACATGTACATGCTACCCTTAGGTAATTCAATTACTATAGTCACTGTAATAAAGCTGACCTTGCAAGCAAAGACAGTCATAAGTTCCCAAGTTAACCCGCCCGCGCTTACAACTCCCGCCACAACAAAAGCTGAGCTCGGATGAAAGAAAACTGCACCTAAAGCGAATACGTGAAGTCAATTTGCGAATAAACTTTCTCAGTTGGTTTGGCACTGCGATACCAGCTAGACTACTTTACTAGATTTAACATTGTGCTTAATGTGTGTACGTGAACTAAGACAGCTTACCCGCTATCTCTTACAATGCAGTTTCATTGTAAGCGATTTTTGGATTTGCATGTTGTTTTGTTTAAGTTGTCGGCACGCTCATTTTCTGTTGCGTCATCGTCTTAAGGTAGTGTTAGATGGAGATTGTGACTGTGCAGTCCATGGTCTGTTAAGTTAAACACCCTATCTTGAGGAATTAAAATACTAGATAAATGAAATAATATTAGCTAAAAAGTTATTAATTACAGAATTCTGGTTCTTATATTTTATGCGACCAATAATAAAAATATATGCACCTAACTTTTTATATTAAACCATAAAACAATGTATTTTCCTCATTATTTCGGTAATAATACTTGGTATAACAAAAACATGTTGAGAAAAAATAACCCAACGCTCCTTTTTAAAATCAACTCCATCATCAAAATCTCGGCTGAAACAAATCCCATACAAAATTGTTTCCCTAACCCAGTTATGAGCATCACAGCGATACGGTAACGATGATGGATAAGCAAAATTACCCAAAGTCTCAGTTAATTTATGTTGTTTCTTTATATTTAGATATGAGTATATTTTTTATCTTAGCAGCAACAGATTCTAACGTTTGATACTCGTAGATTATGATGATAATAATATCATCCACATATAACATGTTTACGACTAGTTTGTGGTTTTATATTGTAGTTTATATATTATTGAATAAGTTCTTATGTTATATCTACGAATGTTAATTGATAATTAATACTATTGACTACTCTGTGTTATTACGCAACCGATATTAAAAATACATTGTTTTACTTACATCATTACCATCTGATGAAAACCGTTGTCTAAATCCTCTTCAACGCATACTTTGTCAACATTCCCTAGAATATCATGAAACAAACTCAAAGTAATCCTAAATCCCGTGAAATCAGTCGCACTGTTGTGACGAACAGACACGTCCCCGGTAATACAGTCATGAATATTAATGAACGTCACTTTATTTGCTTATTTATTAGCTACCACGCCGATAATAACTCTGCGAGGGCGTGATGTGTTTTGTGCATGACAAAGGTTAGTTCTAGCCGACTTTTGATGAAAGGAGAGTGATGTTAATAATGTGTTTTGATGTAAGGTTGTTAGGAAAACAGAAAGTAGACGTTATCATAATTATATTACGTGTACCTATTTCTAAACTGAATTTCAAATTGAATCGTTTTTTTTTATATTAAGTTTGGATAATTAAATTAACACAATAAATGTTTAACGTACATTTTAACGAAATTCATAAATTTTTGCTTGGCGCAATATTTTTATAATCATTACACCTATAAACATTTAAAACGCGTCGAACTAAAAAACAAACGTAAAAATAAATTCACACAAAAAAAACAACGATAAATAAATCATATTTATCAAAGAAGCTTGAAGATTGCGAAAAAAAGTAGGCACATTTTAATAATAAGTATGTCACATAAAATCAGATAAAAACAACGTTGAAACTCCATACCCGTGACAAGATTAGTTTCAGTTGTCAAGACAAACATACGAACTCCAAGTTTATCTATTTCGGAAAGTTGACGAAAAAATATTATAAAGTATTTTGGAGGGTACGTGAGACCCTCAAGGTGATACAAGGATGTAGGACAACAAGATAAGTCGGTCGTCATGCTTGTTTTTTACGATGTGATTTTGGACTGCGTTCGTTTTATTTCTATAAAAATAAGAAGGGTTAAGAGATTCTCCTGACTACCATATGTAATGTAAAGCACGATTGTATTTATAAATTATTTTTAAATCTCATTAATTAAAAAAGTTGAGTACTCTATATCCGTACAAAATTCATTATAGAATGTCTTAATTCCCTGAAACTATCCCACACTTTTAAAGCCTCTAAATATATAGCTCCTAAATTGAAACTATTTCCTTTTAACCAAAGCCTAACTAGTGCCAGCCCGAGTTCATATCCCGCTCCCTTTCACGAGAGGATTACAAGGCCTCATTATAAATCACGGACTATTCACCTAACTATATAAAGTTACTATTTGCTAGACTTTGGCCTCTCGGGGCCCCGTCTATATCCGCAGAATGATTGTCATAGTGCTGTCTGATTTATTATTCTGTTAAATCTGGGGCCCATTTTATCTGGAAAACAGAGATCGGCGCTGTTTTGTTTTGGTGAATCATTTCGTTATGCTTGGACTTTACGTTTATTAGATTTGAGAAATATTTTTTTTCAAGGCATTTATTTAGTAGGCAGGTACAGATTTGTGGAAGTAAAATGCTTCTGTTTTCGCGTACGGGGTGAGTTGTTGCTGATTTGCTATGAGTTGTTCAGCATGGTAATTTAAAAAATTTAGATATTTGTATCCGCACAATTAGTGTCAATTAGACTACAGTAAACCATTTTAATTAGGAAAGTGTTTTATTCCGATTGATTTTGAAAGTTCCGGAAACTCTTTGGAAATACTGTTTCGTGGAAGTGAAACTTTTGATCATATTCACACTAAAGAGCCTGATTCTGTATGATGCTAAAACTTCATTCTAGATGTGCTGCATGTGCATAAACTCAAGCAATAGAAGAATCTTATGCCCCTCAGAGCCTTTTCCCTACTTCCCTCCGTTAGGGAGAAGGCCATAAAAGTAAGTTAAGAACGTTAACCTCTTTTACGTTTCCAGATGTTTTAAATCTCTGGCGGCCGTCAATAGGTATATTGACTCGACGGCAAGCACCTGTGTCGTAAAACTTTGATAAAGAGGATTTTAGCATAATTCAGCGAAGTTTTTCATATTTGCAGGTCGCCCTTCAACGAACTTGTCTTGATACAGTGTCTCAGTTTATAATTTACGATGATATGCTTTTTAGGATATCTAAAAATTGATTTTTTTCTCTCTTTGCTCTTATGTTAGCAACCATGCTTTTAGCATTTACTGAAGCTTCAAACTAAATTTTTAACTAGCTTTTGTGCAGCGATTTTGATCAAAATTTTGACCATAATTCACATCATGATTCTAACATTTTCTATAACATTACAACAGTGACTAGGTACTTTTTTATTTAATGATATTCCATTACGAATTTCATATCCGTGCTAAGCCGACTATGACATTGCATCTTGAACAAACACAAGAAAATTCAAAACCCAAACGATTGCATCAGGTAGAATGCCGAAAACAACAGTCAACAAGGAAGACACTATCAAACTGAATCGAACAAGCACATCGCACAAACAACGTCGCAGAACTGAAACTGAAATGAAGTCCACGGAATCAACTTTAAATACATACCGAAAAACAAACTGGCGGGGATGGCTTGGAGGGGGCGGGGGGAGAGTTCAAACAGCAAACAACAAACGTAACAGTAAATTACACAGCGATCCAGTTCAAACCGGAACACACCAGTTATTTGTTCAGATGCAATCTCTTCCTATTCCGAGTATATGATTAAAACAGTGCAGGACACCATTCCTATGGGAAATCATCGGGGCGAACGCATTGCATAATTAGCAGTCGCAAAGGCGGTGGTATAGACGGCTCGTATTTTAGTGTCGCACGCTCCTGTTGGCGCAGGTTCTCCCAGCAGTGCTGCTAATGTCAATATGACCTGTGCCATACATGACGATATATCTCCTAATTCATTATTTAAAATCATCACATAATTTTCTTATAAAACGCTAGAAAATAAATTTATTTATTATGGTGCGTAATCAGTTTCCTGAATAACAAATGAAGTACTTACGAATCCGAGGAAACTCCAATTTAATGCATTCCATATTTAACATTGCCAGATAAGCTATAAGGTCAATAATAAAACATATTTGCAGTAACAGTTCAAACGCCGAACTTTCAATGTCTTCTAAGTACTAAGTTAATCTTAAATACTCTACGATAAGATATCGAAGACTTTACTAATACTGTTCGCCCGGCGGGCTGGCAGTAGCGTTTGTGCAAATGTACCGAGTGGACATTCCACACAAATAAGTTCACTTGCAAAGGGAAACTGAAATAAAACTTTACATATTCCTTCTATGCGCAGTCTACTTCAATTATAGGAGCGAGTGTCCAGCATGAAATTCTTTTTATATTAATTTTTAAATGCGAGAGTTTTGTGTTTCAATTCAGTTTGTCGTTCGTGATTTTCAGGTTTTGTGTTTGAGAAAAGTCCTTTGCTATTTAAAGCAGTGTTTTTCCTAGTTAACAAGTGTTAGTTATGCACACTGTTCCAAAAAGTAGACCTCTCTAGTTATTTATCTTTGAATTCTATTTATAACAGGGAAAATTTATGAATATACGAAATGTTAAACCGTCATTCAAACCAGTTCTATGGTGTCAAAAACACATCAAAGCATTTACAGCCGTTCCTATAGAAAACAGTAAGGAAACAATACGAGACAAAACACATATCAACAATACACCTAGAGGGCTTCATTATCACAAATATTCTGGAGCTCATCCGAGAATAATAGAAATTGATGTGTCGACTCCACGCCCAGTCGAAGACGATGAAAGGTTCCCAAATTATACCGATGTCAACCAGGATGATTAAAAACCTGAAGCTTATCACAATAACAATGCTATTAGTGGCAGCCGTTTAGCTTGAGACATTTAGATATTACGGGAAGAACTCACGATTATGTCGTGTCGCATGTTGGTAGCGTATGACGAAAACAAGCGTTTCCTATCTTAAGACCTCTCAGAAGAAACAATTGAACTCTCTAAGGTCAAAGTCCGGACATTTCTCATAGAATCAGATTATAGTGAGAACATTATAGCGCTTAATCAAAATGGCCTTAAAAGAAAAAACCATGCAGATTCTAAAGGACCCGATCCCACAGTTGGCTAACATAAATCAATCACCGAGTACCTCGACAAAAACATTGTTCAATACACAAACCTTGTTACTTTGTGTGCAAACAAATTTAATGACCAACAAGATACAACAAACATTAAAGTAACACAACACGTCGTCCCGCAGATTATAAAAACGCAAACTTGTACACGTCATCAAGTCCTATGATTGATGGGACTCACCGACAATTTTTCCATTCATCATAGTTAATTTTATTGAAGTGTCGTGTGTGATGAATTAGCCTAACCGTCTAACCTGGCATACTAATGAATACACGTGGTTTGTTAGTCCATTAATGGACTTAATTCGTTAGCTGCATTTTATTCTCTTGTCATGAACGTCGTCGGTTGTAAATGGCGATAGTGATCAGGTGTTATTTTGTGGGTGTGTTGGTTTATAAAGAAATGGCTTTTGGGTGTGTAACTCGTTGTTAGTACATGCCTGAGTGATTAGTTTGTTTGTTATTTTTATTAGACATGGTAAATTCTAATGACACGGTGAGCACCAATTCTTTGGAAAATATACAGTTGCATATTTTAGAGAAAGTTAAAGCAAAATCCAAGTAGAGTACAAACGAGCTAGTTAATGGGTCATAAATGCCGTTATACAAATATAGCACTTGAAAGTTTACCCTGGCTATAGATAGTGAATTAAATATAAGCCTTGACCTTTCACAACACTTTAATAGCTTGTAGACAGCCACGTAATTTATTAAAGTTTGCATGTTAACAAATGTGCTACGAATAGATGCCGATGCTGCCATGTTTATCGTATAGCGTTATTTGTAAAATTCAATTAAGGCGAGGTGATATAACGATGGTCACGTGCGGTGGACTAACAACGTGATATGTGCAAAATCTCAAATATTTGTAGATGCCTTCGCCTTAAGTGAGGTCTGAAACTTAAGAGACTAACTAAATGGAGGACTTTGACACTATGGAGCGTTAATGCATTAAAGGAAATCATGAAAAAGATATTTCGGAATGTTCGAAAAAAGCTAAAAGGCTTGAAAAAGTTTGAAAAACTCGCAAATAAACATTTTTATTCATAATAGGGCGAGTCAATTCTCACTTTGAAAAAACAAACTGTCCATCGGGACGGTTTGTTTTTTTCAAAGCGAGAATTAACTATATTTATATTCAAATAACTTTTTACTGACTTTCATAACGTAATTAATTTCAATAACAAAGACCTTTTAAATGTTTTCTTTGTTAAGGTTACGTGGAATATAAAAGGTCCACTAAAAAGGGTTTTTATGTAATTGACCCGAGAACATTTTGCGGAAGTTGTAATTATAAGTACATTTACTTTGAGTTTATTATTAAAGTGCCATCAGTGAATACAGTTATTATTTGGAAAATTAATTAATAAATATAATGGAATTACTTCCACGTTTTTCCACTTGTACTTACGTCGAAAGGGAATTAATAATAATAGTTTTTTTTAAATACCTAATAATATTCATACATTATTTGTTAGTTTTGTTTGACAGACAAATGTGTGTGTCGTCTTGCATATGTTTTTGTATAAAGAGTCGTTAGAGTAATTGTTAGATTAAAATTTACAAAAAAAGTAAAAGTTACTCTAACAAATGTACCAACACTTCAAGCAAACGCAAATGACCCTTCATGTCCCCCAAAATCCATAATCCTTGTTAGGAACCGCTTGCCAAATGATCCAACACATTGCAACGGTGACATACTGTAAACAATTTGCATATTCCCTGAGCGAACAAGACAAGCAAACAACTTCATTAAATCTGATCAAAGCATGGTCGACGAGCAAATCTGCTTGCTTAGGGGTGCCAAGACCGTTAAGGGGGCAGGACTAGTCTTATCTCTTGTATTTAGGGATGATAAGGTATTTATTGTTGAACTAACTGCACCCGTAACTTCGTTCGCGTGCTTGTCGGAAAAATTGGATTTCAAGGGTTTTTTTTTTACGCAGAACCCTTATTCTTTTTCGTTTTCTGAAATAAAAGTAGCCTAATTTATTCCTTATAATATCGGCTACACAGCCAGAGAAAGTCGCGTCAAAATCGGTTCAGCCGTTTCCGAGATTAACCGGAACAGACCGACAAGCGGACAACATTTTTAAAAATTGTTTTTTTTTGTTATAAGTATCTACCGTACATACTCCCGTACGTACATATAAGTACATACTTTAATTTATGCATTAAGTAAAAAGCTCTTATTTTGACATTACAAAGACACACTTCAATTTTATTGAATAGATGTATAGATAACAATTAGTGGCTGGATTGTGATGTGTTACGTCAACGTTTATCTTGATATTAACATAATTAGGTAGGTATGTTTGAAACAATATACCTCACACACCAACACAACAACAACCACACTAACAGAACTAACAGTCTTACCAAGGGGTATCGTATTACCCAGTAACTGGATTGTGTAGGTCAGATAGGCAGTCGCTCCATGTAAAATACTGGCATTCAGCTGCATCCGGTTAGACTGGAAGCCGATCTCAAATTACATTATTTATGACCACCTAACAACCAACATAGGTGGGAAAATGCTAGGCAGATGATGATGATGATGTTTGAAACTAATACATTTTAGTGTAACAATAGGTGCGATTTTAAGAAAAATGAAGTCTTTATATTATTTGATTTAGTCACGACTGGACTCTCCTTTTTATGTACAGACGACTGGCGCACATCAAGCTACCCGAAACTGTAAAATTTTCCCAATCAACTTTGAACTTTATGCTTTAGCGATAAAGTTGAAAATCAATTGAAGAAATTTGACAGATAGAAGTAGCTTGATGTGCTGGCGTCTGTACAAACTACAGAGAAGCTTACGTGTTGATACTGGTAACAAATTGTAGACTATTTTTATCAACATCAGATAACACCACAGTCATTACGTAACAAAACTATTTCACAGAAGTATAATTTGAATACCAAACTGTTTCGCCTCCTCTATTCCAAATCTTTTGCATCTCCACAAAGCAAAATACGTTACAATTCTCAGTGCATTCTAAGTCTCAGAATCATGGTTCCTCTCTAGCATCCCTATAGCGAGTGCATACGTCACGAATAAATCAGGCAAGGTTTAGAGAGATGCACCTTAAATCCGGCACTGATCCGGCATTAAACGGCAATTTCTGTACGTGAGAACTCTAGACTATAGTGCCGGAGAGAATTGCTTTGTGACGGCTAGTACTAAAATGTTTTCGGGATTCTGGTTACAATGTTACCAATGACGGTATCAAAATAAAACGGAGAACGAAGTACCTAATTATTAGTTACACTCTCTGTATTCAAATAAGATAGTTATGCCGTATTATTAGGTAAGTGTCTACATGAATACTAAAATGTAATTTCAAAAGAAAATTTGTGTCTTTCTAAGAGAAACAAACAAAGAAGAAATAGAGATTTTTTGATACCCACTCAAAAATATAGTCAGCATCTCCAAGTATGTATGTTCAAACTCACTTCAAAAATAATGCTAAAAAGTCTAGAAAATATATCAAAGCAGATAGGGCACTTGAAACCACTCCTCGTTCGATACAGCTTCTGAATAGCAGAGCCTTTACAAAACGCAATGTTTCAACGTAAAACCTGAAGGCTTTGTTGAGCAAAATTACGCGAAATTCACAACATATGTGCACACATCTTTTCAAAAGCTAACCGAATATCTGAGTCGCTTGTAAGAAAGATTCCCTAATGAAGACGGGGTGGGACGTTCACACCCTTTTGTTTTCAACTAAGCCTGTGTTTTAGAGCTCATTAAATTAAAGGATGAGATTTACACTCGTTAGGGTGGCAACGGTCGCGTTTTTGTTCCACTGAATATACGTTTACAGCTTTTTCGCAGAAGTTTTGTTAAAGAAAAATGTGTGATAAACATTTTTGCAAATGAAAATTAAATTTTTCGTGTTTACGTTTTTGCTGTTTTGTGCCTGGTTGTTTTGGAGAATGGACTTACATGAAGTTTTTTAATGATGTACCGAAACATTGTGATAATTATGACAGTTGTAACGTAACAAGCCAAACATCGTGGCAATGCTACCAGCCTTTTGGGCACTTTTCCGGTTGACAGTGATGCGGACAAAATTTGTTACCCTATGATTTTTTCCCTCTTTTTAATAAATATGTGCATATTCTTATTTTAATTTTAAGTCTGTTAACTCTAAATCCCGAAATAAATACTTGCTTTTGACTAATTAATTTTTTAAAGTCAAGCTTATGTAATTAAATTAAAACTACTTCACAATTAATTTGATTATTAGATAAATTAGAAGATGACGAGACTGGAACACTTCAGCATAATCTACTTTATGTTTGTTACTAATACTGAAGTACCTTCATCATCTTTGACTGACAGCACCAGTTCTCATAAACAAAAAACTATTTCTTATAATTGTTTGTTAAAAAAATACTTACGTACCACGCTCATTGGAAGAAATCAAATGGTGACTTACCTGTGAACAAAAATAAAAACATCATTAGCTAACGCTGAACATATAATTAAAAAAACAGTTGAACTTTTTTGGAAGCAATTTTAGAAGAAAGAAGACGTTAGAAATCTTCAAGACACACTTGCATCTGTAGGTTACCGTTTACACCCTAATAATACATTATTTAGAGAGCCCAGTAATGCTCTTAACGCGCCCAAGTGTTGTAATAGCATCTCAGACGTCCCAACTTGTAATGCGATTATTTCATATTTTCACACGTATTGTGTCGTGGTCCTGAGGTGCGGCAACGTAATAATGCTGGTGTACAGAATATGTAGAGGTTTTTCGAGGAGGTTGGTGTGTGTGTGTGTTTTAAGCTGAGTACTGCACATCTGTTTTCGAGAAGTAAATAATAGTAAGATGTGAAATAAGTAGCAGCATTCGCTATTACTTTGCTCCTAGTTTAACAAGAAACGTTTGCGTCGGGGACCCCCGTCAGGACAGTTAGAAGTTTCATATGACCCCCGGAAGAAACTAAAAAACTAAAGTTACACGATACTCACACGCACACATACTCGTATAATAGAAAGAGACAGAGAGAGAAAGAGCAAGTGTCAATTTAATACGCGTTTTTAATACAGAGCCATCTAGTGTAAGTTTTTAGAAGCTCTCATGAAGTTGTCGCCGTCTTGGATTTTTCTTCAACCTCGCTATCGACTTTAGCACCCTTTAAAACCATGAAAACGACACCCGTAATAAGAAAATTGAAAATTTTCGCAACTGCCATCTTGGATTTTGATTAATTTCATTGATGTGATGTTATGATCCGTGACCCCGGCACATGACCCCTGCGCTACAGTTCTTTAAGTACTTCAAGATGCTATTTTAGATTTTTTTAAATAAACTATAACGTTTAATGAAATTAAAATGTGTTCAAAAAACGAAAACGTGAAACTGTGTGTGTGTGTTAAATTTATGTCACCATTACATTTTACACATCACATTATAATGTATTAGCATCTACGTAGACCACTTTAAAATAACGATTTGATTATTTTAGAATAGCGATTGAAATGTAGCACTGCTACGGGCTACGACGTAGCAAGGTTAGCTACGCCGTAGCATAGTCGTAGACCATTAATTATTGTAGTTATAACGAATCTTATTGAATTTGTACGGTTGCCAGTTTTCTATTTGTTTTAAATACGTTTTACTAAGCATATTTTTATGTATGTAATATAGCTGTTTTACTGTACCCAGACGTCTTGTAGTGTTATCAAAATGTTATGAAAAGATTTAAAATCCATTTGCTGATGTAATATTAACATCAGAATGGCTCCTTATTTAAAAATCAAATTCTCGTTATCTTTTTTCTAATATATTATGTAATAAATTTCACCACAATTCAGCATCACAATAGCGCGAAAACCTTTTGAAAATTGTGTAGTGTTGGTGTAGATTTTTTTATGAATTTAAATATTATTTTCTTCTGTAATTTTCTAACGAAATAAATAAAAATATCACGTGAATCTGTTACATGCTAACAAGGGCCTTTTGGTTTCACACAGAACGCCAGCTGTTGGACCTTCGTAACCTTTATTTATTTTTGAAGGTATAGTCAACAAAAGAGATAAGTATGCAGGATCGTCGGATATAGTTGAAGTTTAGTAAGAAACCGATGGATGTTGTCGACTGAAATTTAATTTGATAAATGAGCTGTTGGTTTTCTATTAATAAAATTACATTTTATTCGAAAAACACACACATCGGTTTCTTACTAAACTTCAACTATATCCGACGATTCTGCATACTTACCTCATTTTTTTTTGACTGTACACCAACAACTTCTGTGCAACTCAATCTATACTAATAATAAAGCTGAAGAATTTGTTTGTTTGTTTGTTTGAACGCGCTAATCTCTGAAACTACTAGTCGAATTTGAAAAATTGATTTTGTATTTGATGGCCCAATTTATGGGGAAGGAAAAAGTTCTTAACTAACTTTTTAGATCTTTGTATCCTGCTTATGCGTATGAAGTTTCAAAATCGGTTCATTAATTTCGAAAAACAAGGGCTTGAAAGTATGTATGAAATGCCGTACGTCGTAAACACTCTTTAGTATCGTTATGCAGGTCAGTGCAGCAATCAATAAGAGTACCATACACGCTCTGACCAACATTTTATCCCCGAACCGTTACATGTGACATCTTGAAAGGACAAACTGGGAAGCGTTCGTTTCTCGACCAAAGCTACGTCGTCCTTATTCAATTTACATGCAAATGGGGGCAGAGTGAGGGGGCAGGCAGGAGGGGGGGTGCGACCGTGCCAATAGTACGCTGATGTATCGCATCAGAACGTGTCCTGTGGAAAGTTGGCGTGTGGTGCAAACCTCGGCAGTGTTCGGGTGTCCTCGGGTTTGGAATTCGGTTTGAGTTTGAAACTGTGTGTGATTGCGATGTGCAGGTTTAGTTGGTGGTGGTTTAGCAGGTGAGCTAAACACTAATGAAGTCACCGAATTCAGAATATGGTTCAACTCAAAGATCAAGTGGTCCGTTTTCAGAATTTTATAAAACTATCAAGATTTTGTTAGGTGTATAAAGTTTTCCGTATATAGCAAATGAGGCGATGCTGCCAAAACCGTGTTTTCACTCGCCTAACAATGCAGTTCACTATGTCTTCTTATTTTTTTCGTATCTGTGGTACTCTTCTTTGATGTTTTATCTTGTTAGAACCCATTAAGCGGCCCACCTACTGGGCGCTAGTTTACCATGTATTTATACGAATATCAGTTTTAAAAGTCATTATAAAAGAGTCTATTAATTATTGTTACCTCAGATACGTTTATCATTCCAGCCTGTACTCCCGTTGTCCCCGTAATGAGCTTGTTTCCAAAGACCCAAACCTCTAATCTCCCATAACTTGCACGTACATTGTAACGCGTGTGAAATATGACACTACGGTAGATGTCCCGATATTGATAGGTCACAACGGACAGGTCAGCGGTTGCGACGGTTTTTAATAATGTCTCAGTTAGCCACCCACACGATTTATTTGATTGATTGACTGGCCTGTTGGTCCAGTGGTCAGTGACTATGACTGCTATGCCGGAGGTCGTGGGTTCGATTCCCACCCAGGACAAATGTTTGTGTGATGAGCATGATCATTTGTTCTGTGTCTGGGTGTAATTTATCTATATATGTATGTATTTAGAAATATATAAGTATGTTTATCAGTTGTCTAGTACTCATAACACAAGCTCTGCTTAGCTTGAGACTAGACGGCGTTGTGTGATAGTTGTGGAATATTATTATTATATTATTATTATTATTGTAAAAGGACAGATTGGGAAACGGGGATTTTATAAAGTCCTGAGGGCCTAAAAAGGCCACTTTGGCAGAATCATAAACGTATTTTGCTTTTTTTCGTTGCAAGAGATTGGGATTGGATTTGGATTGGTATTTAAGCACAGACAAAAAAAAATAACTGAAAAATCCTTCACCAATGGGATTTGATACGATTAACTTAACAGTTAACTGTCTATTATGATTTATAATGATTTGATGAATTCCTTTTATGATTCTGCAAAAGTGGCCTTTTTAGGCCCCCTGATGTATTATTTCGATATGTATAACTTACATATTATTTAGGGCGAATTTCACTTATCGACCGATAAAGATGTTTAAGAGCTAGGTGTCTATGGGTCAATTTATCTTTTTAATTTTTGTTATTATTTTTTTCACCTTTTTTGATGTTTTTAATACCTGTATTGTGTCTTTTGTTGCACTGAATAAACGTTTTATCTATCTATCTTATCAAACTGCACGCGACAAGTTCATCTAAGTACTTTGATAGTTGTACATAGTTCTCTTTTAACGATACACAATTTACAATATTGTAAATTTTAAAGTGAAAAGGTTCCTAATGTTGTAGACAGCTGTTTCTTCAAACAAGACAAGTCCACAAGGTCTAAAAAGGGTAAACCCGAGAAGGCCTTAAATAAAGCCGAAATACCTAGTTAATAAATTACTAGTACCTACAGCAGCGTTACCTCTGCGGGTAAAACCTCATCTCTTAGGTTATTTTTTTTTCCAAATAATAACTGGTCTGTTTTTTTGAAACGGAATTAGTATTTTTGGCATGACAAGTCATATTTGATGGATAAGAAAACTTTTTGCTCTGACTGTAATTTAAGGTGTGCTCAAGTACGTAATATCTACAAACATAACCAATGATATGTAGCGTTACCAAACGGGAGCGACCCAAATTTTCTTTGATTGACTTGCTTGATAATTGTTGACCTGGTTTCACCTGATTTAATTTGAAGTTTCCTGGTAATCTGTTCCCAAATTGCTGATATCATACATCCATGTACTGATTCCTGCCAGCGCGGCAGCGTGCAATGGTTAAAGATTTCTTGATGTCGAGCTTCGCATCATAAGCTGACCACACTATCTGGTGCTACCAAAGCACTGACCTCTAATAAACAAGTACGCTGGACTAAATACCTATTCTATACGAAATTACAGTTGTTTTTTGTGCCGATTCAAAGCTCGAGGTTCTCAGGAACTAAAATTCAAATAAATGAAGTTGGGAATGTTCCTTGACAATGTTGTCGATTATGTGTCGATAATTTTCTTCAGACAGTGAGTAATTTTAAGATTTACGTCTTTCTATTATAAAATGAATGTCGCTAGTAATTTATGCAATTTTATTAGCTAAAACAAATTAGCAATTTTTTATTTTTTTTTATTTCTTATATTAAGTAATGTTTACTTGTTTCCGAAGTAAACACCTAACATCGAAATAAAACTTGCCATCTACAATGCACTGTATACTTTAGCATTTTTACTTTAATTAAATACTTAATTTCAGATTTCCTACCGACTCAACTAAGCAGTTATGGCTTAACCATAGTAGTTTACTATTGGTTTTAATTGTATGTTGCTATGAACATAGTACCTATTTTGGAAACCATACTATTATGAAATAGGTCTTATCTCAAAGTTGCAAGCCACATTATTTCACGAGAAAATCGCTTTTGGATAATAAGAACACTTTAAACTAGTAGGTAACTGTGGAGTTTCTTGCCCATTATTCTTCAAACAAAACTATCTTTTTGGAAGGGGTAACAGAACAGAGAAGGGGTAGAATCAATTATATTTTCTTGTTGTAAATATTGTCGGTCAAAAGTGCCTTTTATATGCTTTGAAATAAATTATTTGACTTTTAGATTGCTTGCTTTGAATAAACATATTAGTGCTCGTCACTATACGGGTACATTCAATAACAAGGCTGTATCCGTCGTTACCAAAACATCATTAAGGACAAATTACGGGATAAAACAGTTGTGGTTGACCGCAAGCTTGTGGTTGACGAAGGATTGCGTGAGGTTGTCGCGGAAATGGCAAGTGGCTAAAGCGCCATCAAACGGTTGGTTCTTGTGGTTGCCGTCATTGATTTGTTACTGTGTGTGGTGGAGGAAATTGTTTGTGGTTGATGCAACCTACTAGTGTTTATGAAATTTCAAGAGGTCGATGTTGCTTGGTCAGGAAACAAGACTCTAAAGACCTGCACTACGATCACAACGTACATTTAGCGCTAAGTAAACGAGTTTCGTCCGGCGACGAGATGGGCGGACAATATTGTTGCCATTCCGGGTAGAACCTGGATAAGGCTGGCACAAGAGCATAGATATTAGCTCAAGAAAAAGAGACCCGTGCTCTGCAGTGGGTGAAGTCAGGCTAAGTATGATGATCATGATGAAACGAGTTACAAAAATCATTCTGTCTCTGTCAATCGTTTGAAAATAACAGGGACAGAATTATTTTGTACATGCCAGCGGGCCCAAATAGTAAACAAACGTCTGCTTATCAAATGCAGGAAGGTCGCAGTAAAACTTAATTGGCCAATAAGAAGCTTAGTTATTCTTCAGAACTAATCTGGCAGAAACCGCGACCAAAATTTTGTCGACATATTTCGTAACAAGATAAAAACTATCTGAATGCCAATTCTCGTACTTAAAAAACTGAAAATGAATGTCAAAAACTTGTCAAAAATGTAGGGAATTATGAGGTATTTTTGACAGATTGAGATCAGTCTCAATCTGTCAAAAATACTTCTATTTTCCTCTAATGTAGAATGTGAACGTTTTTAAAATTACGAGAAGTACCATTCTGATCAGTTCCTAGTTCTGTAGACACAATTTCAATACTCAATACCGAATAACCCCAATACAAAAATCCAACACAACATAATCAGCTTCCAATACACAGATCGCCATCAAGCGCCTTATCCCCACAGAGCAAACACTGTCCCCTAATTTTAATTAGGGACCTCGTACCAAGGTCGCATAGGTAAAAGAACAAACAATAGACTATGTTACGGCACATTTAACGTGCGCAATGTACATTGGTTTAACGGCAAATGTCTTCATTTCGGGCGCAGATGCTGAACGAGACTTGGATATAAAATTTAAGGATTATGCTCGCTGCAATGTAATGTTTTGTGTTGATCTGGTTGTTTTTTGGATATTTTTTTATTCTTTTTCTTTTAGGAGACATGTTATTCTACTTAAAATGACATCGCTTTCACAATGAAATATTTAAAAAGTTCGAGTTAAACTGCGTTATCTTAACATCGGAACTTGTCTATATTCTAAAGTCAGGTTCCTCCTTCCATTTACATAATATGAACTCATTACACTGTTTAGTATCCCTACACGTTTACATTGTTGTCGTATCACACCTTCATCATAGCTGATTAATTGTTTACTGTATTAACTTCACCATGATCCCCCATTCATAGGTAACTAGATACTTCTTCCGAAACTCCAAGCTAATATGACCCAGTTTTCTTAATATTTATAAGAACATAAGGATCAATTTTGTCTGGCCACGCAAACAAAGAAAGGTTTTTGCTAATGGTGTGTGAAGTGATTTAATCTAATTTATGTCTGTCTTTGCTCCGTTTGTCTTTATGGCTTTGGCTTTCGGGGAAATAGAAACTTTTAAGTTCTTTGAGACCATTTCTAATATGTCAGGTTGGTTGCTCGGTAATTGAAGGCACGCATAACTTTGGTTTGTGTTTCGTGGTCGTCAAAAATTATTGCGGCCAACTTTTTTATTACGATTTTTGTTACCAAGTAGGCGGATCATCTGTCGAATAATCTACTATCTCAATTTATTTATACGAATAATCTAAAAATATACATTTTAGAGTTTTCTTTTCTAAATTGGACTACTGAACGCTCCATATTTTATTTAAAGCTTAACATTTAAGACTCGGTCTAAGAGTCGCAAAATTCCGGTCGGCTATTAGCTGCCGAGCGCTCCGTTATAATTGCGTTTCGCAACAAATTACAAGTTAGAATGAGGTAGAAACACGGGCCAAGTGGTTCGCAAGTCGCTATACACCATACACGTTAAGTATCTTCACGATTATATTCGCATAAAGGGCAAATAGAATTAAAGGATAGGAATATTTTGGTGACAAAGTGTAGCTCAGTTAAGGATGGTTCTAGAATAAAGCCTTACAGCAGACTTGACATATTAACTATAATTTTAGTGGCTGATGAATTGTAAGGATATTTTATTATTGATCCTAGACATATTCCAACAGGCTTTAAAATGGCAAGCTTTCATCATTTTACCATTATTCAGCAAAACGTGCTTACCATAGTAATAACAAAAGGGTATCAAATGCGCATCAACACGCTCTCCCAAAAAATATTTTTCCAAATAAATAAAATATTCATAATGTATTCGGTAAATCTGTTTGTATTTTGTCCCCTATCCGTCTTACAACGTCTGTTGGGCGTCGTGCAGCATAAACTTGTTTGTTTGTTAGATGAAAAATCAACAGGACATATACACGTACACGTAGTATGTAGTGCTGCTATATGAAGAATTCTGCATACATCATGTACATCTTACTTTGTTTTATGAGCGTTACCAGCATTTTATAAAGAATATTTTAAAATGATGAGAGTAGCAAGTATTTTCTTTTGTTTATCTTTTTTGTGTTGAGTGACGATAAGGTTATATTACACAATGTGCATGTGTAAAATTTTAATGAAAGGTTTAATGCAACAAATTATTTTAATAGATGATTTATTATTTCACATAAATTATCCTATGATTTGATAAAATCATCAATATACGATTCCTTTACAGCGGTCTATATAAAAGATGACAGCTGCTGGAACAAATCCAAACAGATTTCAAAGACAACACTCTAAAGCCACTTACTAACTGACCTGTACACATGCCTTGTTTACCGATGTCAAGAGAAATACATATTTCAGCAACTCGCCACTCGCCACTACGCCCGTCTACATTTCATACACATGTCTGTTAATCCGGCACAACAGAATGTATCGTGACCTCTCCGGTCTGTCTTATATACTTTGACCTAGACAGATTTGCACTTGTAACTGAAGAATGGATTTTAAACTAGTTATATGTACGAGTATGTATTAGTTTGGTTTTTTTACCCGACTGCAAAGATAGATTCTGTTTTTATTGCTGGCTATTTTTTAGTCTGTGTGTTCCCTATATAGAATAGAATAGGATACTTTTTATTATGTATGTATACCATGCTGATTACAGACATAAATGTAGAAATTTCACATATGGCGACACAGTGGGTGGTTTTTGTCGCTATAAGCGATCTTTTAAAGACTTTGAATGGATTTAAGGGGAGCAGGAGAGACAGTACTGCAGGTAGTCTGTATGTACTCAAGAAATATTCCGAAATTTTAAACCCTATAGCAAGATGACAAACTAACAAAAGACACACTTATTTAATCCTTCTTCATGTAACTTCGCCGAATATTTGTACCAATTTCATTTAATTCCGATACGGTTACGGGCCGTATTACGTCCGGTTCATCCGACACAACGGTAACATATTACAGGTCAGGCGGGGCCCACTTGATCACTGCCCGCTATATATCACACGGTTCTTAGCGGATACTTACAGCAAGCGGGTACTTAATACCTGCGGTTTTTGTATTGATGTATTTGAGGAATCTCGGGTTTTTAGCTATTGATTTTGTAGTAGATGTCTATTTTTGTAGTAGATGTATAGACATCTACTACAAAATCAATAGCTAAAAACCGCAGGTATTAAGTACCCGCTAAAATTATCAACAAATCATGCCCTTCAAGACTATAGAGCCTTATAGGGCATGATTTCTTGATAATTTGATTTATGGTTTGCACCTAGGTTTATGCCATTGTTTATTCATCATTTCAGCGGAAAGACGTCCACTGCTGGACATAGGCCTCCCCCAAGCACCTCCACTTCGACCGGTTCTGTGCTTCTCGCATCGAACATTGTTTATTTATTCAATGATATTAGACTGCCCCATAATTATCATCATAATATGATCTGGGCAGATAGTTTAAAAAGATAATTTACATTATTCTATTGAAATCTTGTTGAAATAAACTAGCAGCGTAGCGTTGCAGTAGCAGTTTATTTCACCTTTAATTTTCCTTTTTTTTGTAAAATTAAAGGTCTAGAGGACTGGTGAGCTTCCTGTCTCCTTACAAAGGTACTACCAGTACCGCATCCTTAATTTAAAAATGGCCAGTTCAATTTAGAGGGCGTCCTAATTAATTGATCTGGAGATCCGCGGAAATTGCGCCCTCGCCCCGACCCGTCCCTCGCACCCCTCGCCAGTGTATCTTTGGCTTTAATTTAGAATTGTTAGCGCAAAGGGAATGCAATTTACGTAAAATAATTGTTTGATTTCGAATATTCGAGGCAACCCTTCCACAGTAATTTGGTTTATGAAAAAGGTTCTTGCGATCAGTTTTGGGAGTAGGTAGGTTGGTAATGTAATGAGTTCAACCCTGGACATTTATAACGTACGACTAAATGTTATAAATTATTCAGCTAGAACCCTGAAAAAGTATTCTTAAATATCCCGAAAGGCTGGGGAATTTTAATAATGTAAACATGGAAAATAATTATAATGAGATCAAAAAATGTGTCGTAGACATACAATGTTTTTATAACAACCTTAGAATTATTTATAACTAATTTTGGGTCACAAAATATTTAAAAGCTCTTTTTTTCTACCTTACTTCGTTGAAGTCTACAAGAATAATATCTGTGCTTAGACTGCAATTATTAGGCTTAATTTGTAAGTCATACCTTCTTAAGTCATCAAACATCGTATCTGTAAGTTACAGTTTTCTACCCTCCCTAGCAAAATCTATATAACTCACTAGCTTCTGCCCGCGACTTCGTCCGCGTAAAATTTCTTGTTCCCGCGACCCATCCCGTCGCATCTCATCGCCTGCCCGCGCTATTACTTAGTTTTTGCTTAGCGTTCTTTCAGACTTTTTTTACTTTTTGCTCGGCTCCTAAGGGTCCTAGCGTGATGTTAAATAGCCTTCCTCAAGAATTGGGCTATCAAATACAAAAAGATTTTTTCAAATCCGTCTGGTAGTTCCAGAGATTACCCCTCTACATACAAACTTACAAACGTTACCTCTTTATAATATTAGTATAGATAGTACTCGTACGTTTATCTGTGGAAGTCGCGATGCCACTCGCATCAGTCGGAACACCTGAGATGATAATGTATGCAAATTAGCGCTAACTTGGGACGCAGACTGCGAGCGCTGTATCAAACTTGTTATTTGTGTATTTTAAGTTGGTACGATGATTTACGTGCGCCGGATTAGGAGTGGAGTGTAGTGGTGGGCAGGATGCCGAGCTTGTTGGGTGGTTTGTTTATTGATTTAAGCGTTTTCAAATGTCCTTTATAATGCGCACAGCAAAAGAGTGGAACTCTCTACCTGCGTCTGTGCTTCCGAGCGCATACAACCCGAATCTCTGCAAAGTAAGAGTGAACAGGCTTCTTCTGGGTAAGCTCACTCCATCATCGACTTTGTCTCTGTCACCTCTGACCTAGACTAGAGTCAAGAGCAAACCCATTAAAAAAAAATTAAAGTGTTTATCTACATAATTTTAAAAGCTACCAATCTTAAAATAATAATAAGTATGTACAAGTATATAAAAAGCAGGGGAAATAATCAAAGGGCATCAATATATTCGTCTGCATCGCTGTCAACAGGAAACGTGCCCAAAAGGCTGGCAGCATCGCCACGTTGTACGGCAATGCTGATTCTTTGGCCAAAAAATAGGCCAACCCTAGGTGATTTGTTGGATTTTTATTAATTAAGAACTGACATAGCATTGGACCGGTTGATGTGGGTACGCTTGTAGGAGGCCTATCTCCAGCAGTGGATGACTTTCAGCTGAAATGATATTGATGACGAAACTGCCATAGACTGATATAGTAAGAATTGTCAAGAACTTGTTGACATATTCACAATAATGAAATAAAGTGTTATTTAAAACAACGACACGTTGAATATTAGATGAATTCTTAAAATCCTATACCTAAGTTTACAGCATAGCATAATCAGTATGTAATGTTGCCACTGCTGGGACACAGGCCTCCTCTCTATGAGAGGAAGTGGGCCATAATCCACCACGCGGGTTCAGTGCAGGTTGGCGGATTTCAAATGTCTTCGAATTTTTGGTTCCAAGACGTTTCCTCGCGATGTTTTCCTTTACCGTTCGCCGTACCTAAGCTTAACTACTCGCTATTATTTAAAAGAATAGTTATTTATACTCGTGCTGGAATTATAATAAAATAGAATATATTTGTTTGCTTTACTTTTTAAAATACTTTACCTACTAAAATAATGAATCAATTTAAGTGAAAGTTAAAGTGGTCAAACAGCATTTCTTAGAGAGCCAAGACATGCTATTTTAATCTATGCAGATGTACTTATCTAGAACCGTGTTATTATAGAAAATATTATTTCCAGTAGTCGAATTGCGTATTTCATTTCCTTACGTAAAAACAGCAGCCAACAAGCATTTTCCAATATCTGAGAAGAAGAAGTTGCCCGAACGTCACGTCCGTGTGTCTCGCACGTTAGTATAGCAATGTTAGTGTAATTGGTTCTGACTGTAGCAGGTGTTCGGCCGTGACTTACGACGTTTTGTGCGGTGAGCAAAACTCGCGACTTGTTGTAATTGTAACGCGATTATGTCGCGGGTAGTTTTATATTATCTAGACGTTCCAGTGCCAGTTCTCGGGAGATTTATGATAGGAATTAATTTTGTAGTACAGTCCGCGCGGAACTATTTTGCCGCGCCTTAGGTATGTGAGCGGTGGGAGGGAGGGGCGAGGGCGCTTTGTCATTACTCAGTACGTGGGTTGCGAACAATAGGCAACCCCGCCGCCCTCACCCCCGTCCCCACCTAAGGCGCGGCCAACTAGTTTCGCGCGGACTATAGCTATTAATGTATAATGTTTGTTTTGTTTATGATCGAGGTTTGACAATTGTACATTGTTTTTAAATTGAGTCAGTATGGATTTGATTAGGTTTAGTCTATACATATAAGAAAATACTAATGAAGTCAAAACTGTATATTGAATATTTTCGAAATAAGTAATTACTACGAGGTGATTTTTCGTCCGTTTGTCTGTTCGTCTGGATGTATGTTCCAAATTAGGGTGAAAAGGGCTGAACGGGTTTGGATGAAATTTGACACACAGACAGTTTATAATCTGGATTAACACATAGGGTACTTTTAATTCCGGGAATACGTTCCTGTAGGATATTTTTCACCATCCATGAGGGCAAATCCGCGAGCAAAAGCTTGTGACTTTGAAATAATGCCTTTTAAAAAATACCACATAAAATAATGCATTATTTAATAAAATAGTGACTAGTTGAAATCGCACAAAAGTAGCAACATTCGCTGTAAAGAAATATTCTAAAAATAAAGCTATTTGTCATCACCCAAAATAAAGTAATCACTTTAAAAAACAATCCAAAAAATATAATTTACGAATAGAATTTAATAAAGGATACCAAACTGAAATAGATCCAATATAACCTGATCAAACAGTTTTATTGAAACAACTGAACCTATTTTTAGATTAACAGTAACTAAGCTAAGTGAAGACCTACTTGGGAATGAAAATAGACTCGAATTTATTCAATAAATCGTTTGATTGAAAGGAGATATTTATCTAGAATTCTGTAATAGCAGAAAATGAAGCGGTTTTCTAAGTTCTGGTTCAAACACGGCGACTGGATGAATAGACAGATTATAATCTTATGTCAAAGAAGCACCTTTGAAGAAAAACGTGAAGATTAAGGTATTACTGAGAGTTACTGTTTTCCTCTCTAGAGTTAATCTTTTCTATATAAAGTGTGGGAAAGTAGCAAATGAAACATGAACGATAAAAACTTTTTAACAAAAAAAAACCGACTTCCAAAAAAAACACCACAAACTGAAAAATAACTTTAATTTCGGAAGTCGGTGTCTTAGGGATCAGTATTTTAGTTTTGCCGCCGACTTCCGAAATTAAAGTTATTTTTCAGTTTGTGGTGTTTTTTTTGGAAGTCGGTTTTTTTTTGTTAAAAAGTTTTTATTTCTCGCTTTTTAGTGGGTCTATTTATAATTTATCTAAATTACAATAGCCTAATGTCAACTTGCCCATCGCCTTTTTATAAAATATTCCTTTTCTCGATGCAGAGACGTTAATTGTTGAGGAGTTCTCCTTTTATTAGTTTTTAGATTAGATGCTGATAATCCTGGCTGCAGCATCAGGCCAGACTTATGTCAACATTGCATTTAACATAAAATTAGTCCTGTTTAAAATGAGCCCAAACACGACTACGGTGCTGTAATTTCAAGGTTTGTACTTTTTCTGATGCTCCTGGCTTCAGCAACAGGTCTTCGGTGTTCCTCAGTAACAGTACGTTTATCCACACATCGAGCCCTTTTCAATGAGCCTAAACACGATATATCTGCTGTTAGTTGTCGAGGAGTTAGGTACTCTGCAGACTATCCTGACTGCAGCATCAGGTCATGACTTGATGATCATGAGACCAAATGTGGCAAATGCCCTATCAAACATCAAAACAATTTACTAAAACAGTCCTTGCCGGTTCGAGTATCTTTTTACTGTTAAGGAGTTGTACCTTCCATCATCAGCCCAACTACCTGAGATGGTGACAACCATACACAAATACACAAGATACTTCATAAAATATGCGAAAAACAATAAGTGAGCCTATAAAATTTGAGGGTTGCCCTCGATTTCTCTAAGATCCCATCATCAGATCCTAACTTGGTGACAATGGGACCACCTCAGAACTATCTACTTTCGAACAAAAAATAATTTTGAAAATCCGTCGACAATTGGCGGAGTATTCGATGAACAAACAAACAAAAAAAAAACATACAAACACCCGAACATAGTACATCCTCCTTTTTGTGAAGTCGGTAAAAATAAATTGAAGACCTTTGCTTTTTCCCATGGTGACACAGTTTATGATTTAGTATAAGTATAAAAATACTTAAATAATTATGATGTTGAATATCTCATCATTATTTTTTTTTTTCTTATGTGAAACCATCAAATGACCCCCTCCCGCTCTGAGTGGAGCGGAAGGGAGTGTCAGACTCTTACTGACTAAAACCCACCCGTGTTCCTGCCATTTGTGTTCCGGACCAGTGGTAACCCTTTCGGACAGAATATCTCATCATCTGTTTTCCCAATTATGTTAGGGACGGCTTCCAGTCTAACCTGATGCAGCTGAATAACCGTATTTTACATGGAGCGACTGCATAGCTGACCTCCACAACCCAGTTACTGGGTAATGTGAGACGCCTTGGTAAGACTGGTTGTCAGACTCTCGGGTTTCTGACGATCCGTAACGACTGTCAACGATCCACGAATGACAGCCGGGACCAACGGCTTAACATGCCTTCTGAGGCACGGAGGAGTCTTAGAAGCCGCGGCAAGCGTCGCTGATCAATCCACCAGTGCGGCTGTTATTACTTAGCCACACGCCCCTCACCAATGATGACGATGATGTTGATCTTAATGATGATGATGACTGTTTGAAAGGTGATACAGTTAGAGCAGGGGATGACATCGAGATGACGACTAATAGAGAAGTATGGAAGAAAATTACATGTTGCACTGTTAAACAAAATATTAATTATGAATGTATCAAATAAAAAGAAACAATAATAAAGAAATATCTACGTATCTGATAATTGTACCTATCATTTATTAGAAAACGACTTGACATAGTAACAATACTAGAGCAGTCTAAACACGACGTAGGTAATTCAAACACTGGGCCGAAACAAAATGGATGTGCAAAGAAAAAAGCGTGACAGAATAACAACTTAGTGGAGAGTGAGTGCGATGTTAAGAAACACTTTACACTAACACGGATATTATTATCTAGTGATGGACAGGAAGATAATGCGTTTTTTATCGCTTTACAAAAAAATATATACAAGGCAAATGTGAGTGGAAACGCCAGGAAAATAAAACCTATTTTCCAATGTTTCATTTTTCGTAAATTATACTATTGCTGCAATGTTTGTCAATGCGTTTTTTGTCCAGCAAAAATTTTGTCGCACTTTCATTCGATCAAAAGTTTCGTCGTCCCATCGTTTGTCGTTAAAACAATGTCGCACATTTTTCGATTCGTGATTCTTTACATTTTGTTGCCATTCAATATGGTTATATTTTTAGATCCAAATAACATAGAGGTACGACCGTCGGTTATTGAAAAGTGTAAAGAATCACGAATAGAAGAGTGTAGTTGTCCGACGCAGATCAGTTAAAAATGTGAAAAATGAGATAGGACTTTTAGTCGTGCGAGCGACGATATGTATGAGTACCTATTAATACAGCTTAACCTGGATAACTGGGATATCAAGAGACATAGGATTATCTATTAGTTACTTAAAGAGGCTTTTCATTTACCCAGTTTTCCAAATAGTCAGGCAAATGACAATTGTCTTATTTGCCACCGCTAAGACAGGTCGAAATGTATCGTTTTTCAATTATAGAGGTGAAAATATTCATTCAAAATGCCTTTAAAAATGTCCAAACCAATATTCAAAATGATAATTAATAGTAGGTGTCTTTTTTTTTTTTTGCGGATGGGAAATCATCAAATGACCCCTCCCGCTCTGGGTGGAGCGGAAGGGAGTGTCAGACTCTTACTGACTAAAACCCACCCGTGTTCCTTCCTTAGCCCTTTATGTTCCGGGCCAGCGGTAACCCTTTCGGACAATCCCGCTGACCCGGCAGGCTTCGGCCCTATGGGGCCCCTCCTCGATGCTGACATCTCTTTGAGGCGCGCGTGGAACACGTACGCGCCGTCCGGCACGGGCCTGGTCCTGATCGGACGGTGAGCTACCCATTACTCTCCGCCCGCAGGCCTGCGCCTACGGTGGCCGGGAGTCGTCGCGCGGCTCCCGACGCCCGGAGCATCTCCCGCGGCGGCTGGGACGGGAGGCTCTCTCCCTGAGCCGTCCCGCCACCTCCTTCGCTAGCATGACTGTTTCGCAGAAGGAGGTGACTGCCTCCCACTCCCTCTCGCCCCGGACCATGGCTTGCACCAGGGCCGGGCGCGAGAGGTCGCCGCCGCTGCCGATCGCCTCTACGAGGACACGGCGGTGCTCCGCCCAAGCGGGGCAGACCTCCACCGTGTGCTCCACCTTGTCATAGTAGGTGTCTTACGTATACTTATCAAGGCAGGTATTGAATTACAAAGTTCCGATTCTAGAGGTAAAAATCCAAAAACAAATGCATTCTCAATTTAGCTGAGGTATACCAATGCAAAAGTGTCAGGACTTCATTATAAGTATCAGATTCCTCACATATTCAGGTTCCGTTTAACCAGGTTACACGGTACTTCAGCCGGCTAGCTTATAAAACGAACGAGTTGAAAATTATTTTCCATTTTGGTCAAGATGTTTTCATGTTTTCCCGTGCGTCTCCGACCGAATATGTAAAATGAACTATAAAGGTAAATTTTCAGTTCCAGTGTCAAATACTTATTAAATTGATAAAAAAAATTGTACATACGTAAATATCTTTTTACTAAACCTGTTACTGCCACACAAAAATCAACCACGGAATTTATTTTTAGTTTTTGAGCTCCACAATATGTTTAAGCCAATTAGAGTAATTATAAATATCAAAATACTAACAACTAATCAGTCATGCTACTCATAAAATTTAATAAGGAGACTGTGTTTCCTTTAGGTACCTACCATTATCCAACATTTCCTAATTATAAACATTAATAAACAACATTGTTTTTCGTCAAATCCTTCAAATTCTCGGCACTCAAATGTAAACAGGTACTGTTACTAAGATTATAAACAAGCTTCTTGTTTCAGAACACCTTAGACTTAATTAAAATTTGTTTGTACAACCAAAGAAAACAAAACGATCAAAGGCAGTCAATTTTCAACCTAAAATTTATGTTTTGTAACGTGTTTATTATTGAACAAGAACAACAAGAACAAAAAAATACTTAATTATAGGTCACGATTATTGTAAAGAAATAGGTAGTAGCTAAGAAACATTATAAACAATAGAAGATTATTTGCACCTATAGATTTAGCTGGAGTACAATTTTGGTAATCGTTAATGAAGGGCGGGACAAAAGAAGAAACCAGTATTTTGTTGGAGTACAGGAGTATACTACACTGTTCCTATAATCAACGGTTTACTTCAGAGAGTGTCTGTAGATATACAGGTGAACATAGTCTTCTTGCTATGAAGACTACATATATCCTGCCGTGTCAGCGGAATTGTCCGAAAGGGTTACTGCTGGCCCGGAACATAAAGGGCTAAGGAAGGAACATGGGTGGGTTTTAGTCAGTAAGAGTCTGACACACCCTTCCGCTCGACCCAGAGCAGGAGGAGTCATTTAATGATTTCCCAACCGAAAAAAAAAGACTACATATATTATGTTCACCTATTTACACACAGAAAGAAGGCAACGATGTTGAAATTAAGAATACTACAGCACAAAACTATGCACATAACGAAATCAAAATTAAAATCAGTCTACTTGCTAAACAAGGAAACATTAATTATAAAACACACCCTCCCTCTACCAAATCAAAACACACACAACAAAATAATGTACACGACAAAATCACTGACAAAATTAATAACTACCCGCATTCTGCAGATAATTATGATAGGGTACCGGCTGACCACACTATAGCGAATACTGCCGGCCTGACGGGTCTGACGTCAGTGTCAGCAGCCCGTGTCGAATTTAATGAATGCTTAGCGATAAATAATAGAGTTCGTTAGATGAATTAATCAGATTTCGGATGGTCATTGTGACATTGATTGCTGTGCTATGAGCGTCGTGTTGTGAACGAAAATAACTTTGCGCCCTGATTTATTTTGTGGTGGACAATGTTGTTTGTGCTTGCAGGAAAAATAATTTTGATCTTGGTGTTCACTGTTAGTTGGAGTTGTATTTGGAATTACATGCAAATTATTTTCAGATCTAGAACGTTTAGGAATATAAAGAAATAGGTTTTTGAAACAAATTTATGACTAGTACCTACATTTATTCACGTTTCCTACATTTTGTCTTCAAAAACTTTCTTCTCATCCTCATTCACTAACTTGTCTAAGTATTTTCATAAAACTTCTTTCAAATTACCATTGAAATAGTCCTTAAGATATTCAAAATGTTATTTTTGGCTGAGATTTGTACGGAAGCAAATTTCGCAGTTACCTAACAAGAGCACCGCGATTTTTGCAACTGTTCCTTACGAAAATTTCAGCTTACATAACGTTATTATCCCGAGTAAAGGGCGCTCCGCTTTGAGCGGCGTACAATGCTCGTTTCACTACTACAGGTTTATACGTAGTGTAAGGAGCCTGCAATGCACTACATCCAACCGTCTGGAGTACGCTCTCCTTGACCGGTCTAACTTAATAATAAAACCTCTTCGGTGGCAGTGACGTCTCGTTTGTGGAGTTCAGTTTTGATTTCTTTAAAACGCTTTTTGTTTGTTTCGTTGCATAGAAATGCAAATGCAATATTTTTATGAATCAGCATTTAACCTCCATTTTTTCAGGACCCACCTTTGGTTTTAACCATCTATTTTTGACATTGGACATTTTCTGATTTGTTTTATTTTGAAAACTTTTTATACACTAGCAGCGCCCCGGTTTTACCCACATAAGTGTCGATCCCGTGGGAATGGGATAAAACCTATCCTGTGTCCTTTCCCGGGATGCAATCTATCTCTCTGCCAAATTTTATCGAAATCCGTTCAATGGTTTAGGCGTGAAAAGGTAACAAATACAGACTGGCAGACAGAGTTACTTTCGAATTTATAATATTAGTATGGATACTTAGATAACATTTGACATAACCTAATGAAATTCTACAAATAAAAATGCACAACTGCACACAGACTCACCAAAATTTAATTAAAAAAAAAAAACAGAAAGCTACAGAACCACTCCATTCCGAAGAAAACATTCACCCATTTTTTCCCAACCCTCTATACGTCTCGCGGAACGGAAAACGTTTCTTCCTTCCTTATTTGTCTAAAAACTGACGTGGACTCCAGAGGGTATCGGAGTAACTTTATTTAGTTTTCTATTCGAATGTGTAGGTACCTACATCGTGTAAATGAAAAAGGGATGAAACCGGTGCATTTGTCATGTGTACGGATATTTATTTTTTGTGGTGGATTTATGGTCGCGAAAAGGTTATTCTGCCAACAATAAAGGTTGTTTAAGATTTATGTTGTGTTGAGTAAAGACATCCTTGATCTATTCCTGGATATATTGAAGGATCTTGAATGAAGTAAGTTTATTTATGAATCACTAGCTGTGCCCGCGACTTCGTTCGCGTGCTTGTCGGAAAACAAATTGGATTTTAAGGGTTTTAATATTTTTGCGCTGACACCCAACTACGGAAAAATAAGAGTGATCTAAAAAGTACGAAACAAGAAAATATAATTAATAATAGTAAAAAAAAGAATATAAAAAAAATAATAATAATATAAATATAATTATTAATTTTGAATATTTTTTAGACGCTGGCGTCTGTACCTAAGTCTTGATCTCTGTCTCACATCAAGTTACCCGAAACTGTCAAGTTTCTCCAATCACCAATCCCAATCTTTGAACCTTAAGCTTTAGCGATAAAGTTGAAAATCTATTAAAGAAACTTGACAGTAGTAGCTTGATGTGCTGGCGTCTGTACAAAAATGGTCAAAGTATAGCCCTCCGTTTTGGCTTTGCCGTAGTCGGGTAAAAAGGTTAAATACACGTTTGAAAATCACGTCTACGTAACAATGTGACACAATTGACTACGTAAAAAATCCGAAGTAAAAAGTCACACATTAACTACATGGAAACAACACGAGAATAATTTTAAGACTCCGTTCTGGACACTACCCGTCAGCAAAGTTTGCATTCCTTATGAAAAAGAGCGATTCTCCGAATTGCACAGTGTGCAATAAAGTCGAGAATGTACAACAATTGCTGATGGATTGTGTCCGAAATAAAGATGTACGTGAATCACTCATGATCGAGCTAAAACTAAATAGATTAGATGTAGGCTTAATACAGTCAATTTTATCATTACCATGTTCAGAGACCACAAAAAAAAATTGTGAGTTAATGACAGTACCGGTTGAGTGATTCACTTTCTTTGAACTAGTAGTACCTAGGTATATGTAAATTCGATGTATGTAGATATATTGTAAAAGGGTATGATGGGGTTGGCATATCTTTATGATAAAAACAGATAAAAAAAAAAAACAACACAAGAATTTACTCTCATCCATTTCACCATAAAATATACCAATAAATGAAATAATTAAAAGCACATCGGTATCCATTACGCTTGGAGCGTGTTTTTGTCAGTTGCAGTAATACTACCGCTGTATAGGGAAAAACTGTCAGTCCATCACATTGTTTGATATACAACCAGGCGTAACAGAGGGTGTTACGGATATTTTCATTTTTATAATAGGTTTTTTGTTTCCCGTTGTTTTTAATAAACACTGATTCATTCTGATTGAATTTTTTTAATTACCTATTTGAAATCTTTGTTCGGTAGGTATGATCTTTTAAATCGTTATTTTGAGTATTAGGAAAAGGATTATTTTGAAGCTGTTTCTAGTTCTTTTAGAATAGAATAGATGTAAATGCATATTATTTATTATGTACACCATAAATATTACAGATATGAGTGTAGAAATTTTACAAGGGGTGATACAATGGGCGGTCTTGCCGCTAAAAGCGATCTTCTAAAAACAACCTTTCCAATCAAAGGTTGTTTTTAGAAGATCGCTTTTAGCGAGCGATTTAGAGAGAAAAGAGAAACAATACTGCAGGTAGTCTGTGGTGTATCATGTATATATATACAGTAATTTAATTATCCTTCTATTCTTTTAATTTTATTATACACGTCAAGGAAATGGGTGTCACTAAATCACTGGTTTATAATAAAGGGTAAACAGAGATGTATAATATAGTAGGCACACCCACTTAAATTCATGTTGTTTTCAATTCAAAGCTACTTTAAACAAAACTGCTTGATAATTTGTTTTGCTCAACATTTTCAACCGAGTTCCGAACTCATCCGCTAAGCTGCTTCCAAATATTGTTGAAAGGTAAACTACCCGACTCAGCCACGTAAGTAAAGTCACGGGATTCAGCTAGTTATACAAATATACACGGTATAATTAAATGCCCGTTTTAACTCAGATCTGTTACGTTGATTAAAATTCTACGTAGAGATTCCCGCGCACCGCGTAACGGTTTTTGACTGGTTTCGATTTTAATTTTTGAAAAGGCTTCCTTTAAGGTTTTATTTTACAGGAGTGATTTTTGGCTGAAATTCTCATATTTTCTTTTTGATTAATCGTATGTAAGGTAGCTCAAGTTTTACATTACACATTCATTGAATTGAATGTAGTCTTATATATTTGTACGTACAGTCAACAGCAAAAGTAGATGATGAAAATCAGAAATTCAATACTAATGAACGGAGTTCGCGTCAGAACTGTGTGGCGTCAAAGTGATTCAAAAGTATTCTACGTAGTAAGTATTCTAAGTAGTAGTACTTCGACGCCACACAGTTCTGACGCGAACTCCGTTCATTAGTATTGAATTTCTAATTTGGATCATCTACTTTTGCTGTTGACTGTACATATACTACTTATGTTTCATGGTGGAGTATATTGGAACGCAATGTGACATGTCACAGAATAAAAAAATATATTAATAATTTGACTCATACAGTCAAATTATTATTATTTACAACAGGACAAAAACATATAACATTATAAATATACATTTCCACCAAATTCAGTAACAAAAGATTTCATCACACGAGTAAATATCTCACGTGTCCAAATCGCAATTCCTCCAGATCCCTCTTACATTTATAAAAGTGTATTCAGTGGAAAAACTCAATAACTGTCAAATGTTTCAATAGCGGCTGACGGCGACAACACTAGAGATCCTTCGAACAAAACGTACCGGACTGTATGTCGGGCTCAGGACGCTGCCTTGCGGGAACCCGGGCGTTTCTCCCACATCTGTCGCAGTCGACGCGTAATGCACATTTAATCTCCCAACCACTTCAAAATCTGCCAAAATGCTTTATTGCTCTTGAACAAGTTCTCAAGCTGGTTCTCGGTGCTCAAGATAAAACTTTACAGGCATAATGAATCTTAATCGCGCCGCCAATTCCCAAAATTGTTGGAGTTTTGTTTTAAAATAATACTTGAATTTATCTCGTTTGCTCGGAATTAATTTTGCCTTTTGTTGTTGCGTAATCGGTTACCTGTGACGGGTGTTCCTTTTTAATTTCGTTTTTTGTAATGGTATTTAATTTTTTGATGGACGGATCTTTAATTGTTGGTGAAATGTCATTTACTTATGATTTGGCTTTCATGTTAGTATTATAATTTTGATTTTTAACGCAATTAAGTAAATCAACGTCACTGATTAAACGTTTGATACAAACTTATATTGGCGTACGATTATTTATAATGATCTCCTCTCCAACCAAAACAAAAGATTTACTTTTATCGGTAATATTTAATCATCGTAAAATCCAATGTCGGGACAGAACAATAAAACCGAAATTCCTTGGATTCTTAGATCCCTAGATTTGGTTCTCTCTCCTCGCCCAGAAACCGGCTGTCTCAATGGATTAGAGCTAGAAAACTTTTAATCCTTAATATCCTTTCCTAAGAAATGAAGTTTAAACTCCGTACATCCGTTGTGAATGAAATCGGACTTAAATCCTTTGGGGACAGCGTTTTTGAGCCAAAATAGAAAGTTCAGTTTGTGATTGACAAGTAGTTTCTTGTTTTGCTTTGTGCTGATAATGATGTTCGACCTTTGTGCAGATGTTGGGAGAAATTAGTATTTGAAAAAGTTTTATTGGTAATTAATTCGTTTGTCAATTAGACGTGTATTTTATCTATTTTGTTTTTTTTTTAATGTGTGTCCTTCTTCTGTGGAATTTTTGTTTCATTCTCTCTTTTTTTCTTTTTTTAGTTCGTTTAAAGGAAAACACAGTAATTTTGATTGGTTTTTCTTGAACTAGAGTGTTTTAAAAATATTATTATTTCTATCGAATCACATAATCCGTACGGCGAAACCTTTTCGTAATTATAGTAGCATTGTTTTACTTTTCAACGCACTAGTAAGGAGTTCCTTGGAATATTGTTCTACTATTTGGTCTCCCTATTACTCAACTTATTCTAATAGTGTTGAATCTGGTCAGGCCCGTTTTGTTAGGTATTTATGTGTGAAGAATGGGATCCGTAAAGCTATACCTGATTACAATGACAGGTTAAGGCACTTTAAAATGATTAGCTTAAAAGAAAGATGTAGCCATTCTGACTTACTAACACTCCATAAAATTATAAACGGTTCCATTGATGCACAATTGGTAAACTATTTTAACTTTAGGTCTAGCCAACGTAGTAAGCGCCATCATCGTATTTTTGAATTGCCTACATCCACCTTAAATACCACATTTAATAGCCCACTGACACGTATGGCAAGGCAATATAATGAAAGGTCCAACTTGACAGATTTTCCTATTGATATTTTCTCCATGAGTTTCGCTTCATACAGACGTTCCCTATTTAGACAGAGTGTAGAGTGCATGTCTATGTAGCTCTAATCGGTTTGTTTTTTGTAGTGTTCTAGAAAGCTACTAGACACAATTTTTATTTTTCTCCTTCGTCTCATATATTTTTTAATTTAGATGTTATGCATACCTGGGGGCCTAAAAAGGCCACTTTTGCAGAATCATAAAAGGAATTCATCAAATCATTATAAATCATAATAGACAGTTAACTGTTAAGTTAATCGTATCAAATCCCATTGGTGAAGGATTTTTCAGTTATTTTTTTTTGTCTGTGCTTAAATACCAATCCAAATCCAATCCCAATCTCTTGCAACGAAAAAAAGCAAAATACGTTTATGATTCTGCCAAAGTGGCCTTTTTAGGCCCCCTGTTATTTGCATGGTTACTGAAATGCTAATTTTACATGATATTTCATTTGAATTGTAAGTCACTGTGCTGTTGGTGTGCTTATTATAAATAAATAAATAATTATTTTATTTATTGTGGTAAACAACCACTTAAACAATAATTTAGAGAATACATTTTATATATTAGTAATTTATTTATTTATAGTTAATTAAAAGGTACAAATAAAGAAAAATAGAAACCATTATTACGTTGACAATAATTATGTTGCATAAAATTTTATTTAAAACTAAGACAGAACAATGGACTCCCCTTGCATACTTTCTCTCACAGAACACCATAATACGATTTTACTTCATTTATCCTCAAATACATCACATTCAGGGTAAGTAGTTACTAGTAAGGTTTGACATTATTCAATAAAGCTTGTGAATAACCAAGTTTATTCAGTAACTACGATTTCATCACTCATAGGTTAAATGTAACTCAACGCAGGTAATCGTAAATTGCCTATTATAATACCCGCAGGACTATGGTTAGCACACGCGATGACAGCAAATGACATTAATAATGGCGTGTTAGGACTGCATTCCGCACTAAGGGGCGCCGATGCAATAAATGATGAACCACTCGAAGTAAACTAAGTGATATCTACACCAATTACATTAGCTTTTAAGTTAGTAATGTCCCTAAAGGAAAATGTGACACAAAAATTTCGACACGAAAGTTACTTTTTTATAAATAAATTTAAAAATAACTTGGAAGTACGACTTTAAAAATATCTTAGTTGTTCTCCGAAGAGTAATTATGTCATCTCAGCTTGGGAAGTTATGCAACGAACAGTGGCTTTGATGCTTAAATATTTTTAAGAGCCATAAAAAGTAAATAAACAACAAACATTAAAACAACTACTTCCAATAATAGAGTTCAAGTTGCATTTTTCAAGTTCAAGCAACATTTTTGAGTAGGTCCAATATTAAACTAAATCCCAAACCATACCTATCATTAAAAATAATCACCATAGTGAAATTCGTACACAACTATTTTCCAACTACCTTATACTAGAGAGGGATCCCGAAATTGTGCAAGTTTCGGGTCCCGGGTCCGTCACTAAGGCTCTAACTGGGATTAGAGCAGAACTCATCTCATTAGTTTGATTGCACGAATCTGCAGCCGTGTTGCGATCGTGACATAGTTGTGGGCCAAATTGATTTCCTTGCGAAAGCCTTCGGTAAGTCACTAGTCGCACAAATCAAATTTCGGTCGGGAATCCATTAAGGAACGGTTCGAATGTGTAACGAGATGTAGATAGTTGAATAGTTTTGACTAAAGGAACATTTAAAACCTTTTGTTTAAAAACGTTAACCCATAGGAGAATCTAATAGGAAAACGAGCTTCAATGCTACCAGAAAAAAGTAGGAATAATTAATCAAACAGTGATTTAAGTAGTAACCAAATATTTGCATAAGTATAGATGTACAAAATTGGCTGGACTGTTTTCGCAAAAATGCCAAAAACGCAAGAATCCAAATGTTATTTTTAAATAGAACCAAAACCTACCCGTAATTTCAACCCATAATGCCTTTTATTGCGCTGTTCCCATCCAAAAATCCGAATGCCGCTTATAAATAAAAACTTTTTGATACCGACGCTACGAACAATATACTAAAGCGCACAATACGTTTAAAAAAGTTCTAAAAGTACACAATAACATCCTATCCTCGGTACCGCTTTAAAGCAATAAGTCAGGGTGTATTTCACACCTAACATTTGCGTGCCATAGTACCTCTAAAGTGAGAATAAACAAGCTAACTTTTGCCATTCCACAATGGGAGGATGGGACCCGCTTTTATTCACACTCAAATTAAACTTGCCAGATTACATGGCTGCACCAATGCTGCTTCTAAACTATCCTGCCAAAGAGTTTCGACATGGAGTCTGGGAAGAAAGGAATAATGCGTTGCAGTCAGATGAAGTGTGAACTTCGGTTGATGTTTTAAACATAAGTATTTCTGAAGTTTGAGATACACAAAAGAAAGAAGACCATGCATATGCGAACAACAATGAATAGGTATAGAAAATAATTGGGACAGCGAAAGTATGGTTGGAATGCTAATTTAATAATCGTGGAATATGTATGCGTCTTACATTACGCATACATATTCCACGATATATAGATCATTTTAGCAAAATAAACTTATGTAATACCATCACAGGAGATATAATAACAAACAAAATATATCAAACTTATACAAAACTCGTTATGTAACACTTCTAATAATAATAATTCACACTTATAATGTTTAAAACAACAACAAAGATGGATTCCAGTAATTATAATCCAGGAACATAATACTCCGCACAGATTTCGTGTTACGTTAATGTCTACATCAACAAGTTTTGGTAAATCGATACAATTTGAGTTGTACTTTGTTACAGTGCCATTCAGATTTTAATTAATTGTCAGAAACTGCGGACTGTTTGATTGAAACACTTCGAAGAACTTGTTTGACATTGTTTAGACAGGTTTCTGAAACAATCCGTGTCTATTTGGATTACAGCCTTCTTATAAGCATTTTGGATTAATCAGAATACGATTTGTCATAAAAGTTAGGGTTATCTTCTTATAACGCGGCCTGAGCATTAATTTTGTCGGGAGTGTAATCAAATTCGCTAGTAGTAAAGCTCTTTGTTAGTGATATATTGGCTTACCTAACGTTTCTTGTGTATCTTCTTTGTCATCTTATACTCTATCTGGCGTCTTGCCAAAGGTAGCTTTGCCTGGAGAGACTGATTTTCAGTTCATTAATTTAAGCATTCTTTTTATGTGCGCTTCTACTTTTATTTTGCACTTTGCTGTACATAGATCACTGTTTTTAATTTACCTATGACTTAATAATTTATTTTGAAAAAGATCCAGATTTATTATTATAGAATCTACTATTTTTCAATTTGCTATGTAAGTTTAACTCTTAACTATACCTAGCGAAACCGCCATAATTACTATACATATCACAAAAGATGCTGAATGTCAGTAAATGGACAGATCGCATCATAAACAAAAAAAAAAAATATTATGACAGACATTAACCTAAAAGGACCAAGTGCAATGCATCTCCATCAAACATTCTACACAACATCAAAAACAATAACAACAAAAACCATACAGATCCCAAACACAAATAAGTGCCAGTTATTTGGGTAGTAAATTCAAAGGGATTATAATAGATGTAACAGCACTTTGAAGTTCCAACGCAATGAGAGAGGCGATTTATATGTGTCCGCAAACAGTCTAATTTGCATGTACAAGGCAGACGGATGGCGTAATTTTCTCTGTCTCATATTGTATAAGGAGCTTATACTGTTCTTATTAGGTGTTAGGTGATCGCCTGGAGGCGCTGCCGTTATGATGTTGTGTTTAGATGGAGCAGTAATTAGCTATTTGGGTTGTTTTAGTATTAATTTACAAGGTTTGAATACTGAGAATACTCGTATATCATGATTACCTTTACCTTGCCTTTGTTTTATTTTTAAGTCATGTTCAGCAACTAATATTATGTTGTAGGAAGAAACTAAGGCTCAAACAACCGTTTAAACAGAATATGTATTCATGATTCTTGAGTAATTTTATAACAATCAACGTTTCTAGCAAACAGGCAATTTGGATCCGACCAATTCAATATCGAATTTATATAAATAAAAAGCTTTGCTAACTGGTTTAAATTGAACAAGGATTTATCACTGATAAATTAATCAAATTAATAATACTAATTTAACTATTGGTATTATAAACTATAGTACCAGTTATGTTGATGTTTTAGCTAAATAACTCCCGGTTGGAGCGTTTAGAGACTACTAGCGCCACACCGTAGCGTTTTCCGGAACTAAAGTTTCTTTTTAGTCGCGGTTCTTACAACTTTGTTGTGGAAAAGTACACGTTAGACGCACATGGTCGTAGTTTTGTAAATATAGGTAAGAAATGCAAATAAAGAATAAATGATGAAGTTGAATGAAGGCTTTTAGATGATGACGTGTTTTCTTTTCTGAATTTCCCGGAAAACAAACGAGTTTATTAAACGATGATAATGTAACAAAAATAAATACAATTATGTACCAACCAAAACAACGTTTTCTTTTTGCCAAACGTCAATCCGATCACCGAATAAAATCCTCTGTACATTTAGAGGACAAAAAAAAATACAAATGTATAGGGACAAACAACATTTAACAAATCTCGTTACATGCGTATTTCGTCGGGATTTTCATTTCAACATAATGTCATTTAGATACCTGATGGCGCAGGCCTTCATGAACGCGCGAGCGAGACGCAGGCACGTTGTCGAATGCGAAGAAGCGAGACAGCCTGGTAAACTTCACGTACAAGTTTTAAAAGTTCAACAGTAATAGCACATTAAAAATTGACTTTGATAATTTTTAAACCATACTTTTGTCATGGGGCTTTAAGCCTTACTGCCGTTGATTTTAGTGTTTACGGGAATTATATTGTTTTGGATGTGGTACCATGAGTGCTGAAAGGTAACTGGCGTCCGGCAGATACGGCAAGCAACAGGCTGTCGTAGGGGCGGAGTCTTGAAATGGCGCGACTGCGCATAGCACCGTGCGTTGCTATGACGACGCCTCTTTCAATGTTTGTGATTGCGCGAAGCTCTAGGAGGTTTTTAAAGGAAACTTTCGCTTGTGATTGACGCGAAATGTTCGTAATTGTATTCGCCTGTTGGCGGCATTTTAGGGCTTTATCGATGTATGACTTCGGCTACGATTTGCTCTAGTTATACAATTTGGTATTGTTTTAAATATAATTCTGTTGGTACAATAATATTTCTAAAATATTATCTTTTTCCTTGAAAAAAAAAAAAAAAAAATATACGAGTCCACTTGAGAATGTCCTCCATTTTTTTCTTCGGTTAAAAATATGAAGGCTAAAGCCAATCCTAGCCCAAAAAAAAAAACAATTTGAAAACCGAACAGGTTTTCCATAGCAACAAAAAGTATTATCTCAACGGTGATGATTATCATGCAACATGTTACATAATTGAATATAAATAAATATTAAATGTTTCAACAAAAATGGTAATCCAAGGCTTTTTCGATTCAGCGGGATTGTCCGAAAGGGTTACCGCTGGCCCGGAACATAAAGGGCTAAGGAAGGAACACGGGTGGGTTTTAGTCAGTAAGAGTCTGACACTCCCTTCCGCTCCACCAAGAGCGGGAGAGGTCATTTGATGATTTCCCATACGCAAAAAAAAAAGGCTTTTACGGTGCTCACTTTTAATCACTACTCATTCACTCATCGTCATCAAAAACCCATGCCTCCAACACCTTCAGATATCCCATTTAACATAATCCTTTTTTCATTCCATAAATTTACTTAAAACATGCGAGACTTCTTTGGAACTTCTATATAGGTTTCTACCATGTTTCACCATTCGAAGCCGGGTCAATGTCACGTTGGAGAGTGCGTTATAGCTTACTGGCCACCCTGCTAAGAGCATCGCGCTATAAAAGTTTGTTCACGTTGAGTGAGAGCCTGTAGTCTGTAGTGCGTTCAACTTTGCAGGAGTTGGTAATGAGTGTGATTGGGAGGCGAGAGGTTTGCTGTAAAGAAAATCTTGTAAATAAAAGTTTTACTCTATGATACACAATCTACTAGGAGATACAGCGCATTATTATTTTTACCGACTTCACAAAAAGGAGGAGGTACTATGTTCGGGTGTTTGTATGTTTTTTACCGACTTCACAAAAAGGAGGAGGTACTATGTTCGGGTGTTTGTGTTTTTTTTTTTTTTATGTTTGTTCATCGAATACTCCGCCAATTGTCGACGGATTTTCAAAATTCTTTTTTTATTCTAAAGTAGATAGTTCTGAGGTGGTCCCATTGTCACCAAGTTAGGATCTAATGATGGGATCTTAGAGAAATCGAGGGCAACCCTCAAATTTTATAGGCTCACGTATTGTTTTTCGCATATTTTATGAAGTATCTTGTGTATTTGTGTATGGTTGTCACCATCTCAGGTAGCTGGGCTGATGATGGCAGGTACAACTCCTTAACAGTAAGAAGTTACTCGAACAGGCAAGGACTGTTTTAGTAAATTGTTTTGATGTTTGATAGGGCATTTTCCACATTTGATCTCATGATCATCAAGTCATGACCTGATGCTGCAGTCAGGATAGTCTGCAGAGTACCTAACTCCTCGACAACTAACGAAGCCAGGAGCATCAGAAAAAGTACAAACCTTGAAATTACAGCACCGTAGTCGTGTTTGGGCTCATTTTAAACAGGACTAATTTTAAGTTCAATGCAATGTTGACATAAGTCTGGCCTGATGCTGCAGCCAGGATTATCAGCTAGGAGAGTGGAATACTAGGAGAACTCCTCAACAATTAACGACCCTGCATCGGGAAAAGCAATATTTTGTAAAAGGTGATCAGCAGTTGCCATTAGGCTATTATAACTTAGTTAAATTACAAACTGACCCACTAAAAAGTAAAAAATAAAAACTTTTTTACAAAAAAAACAACCGACTTCCAAAAAACACTATAAAGTGAAATATAACT
Source organism: Oligia fasciuncula (assembly GCA_963082905.1). NCBI lineage: Eukaryota > Metazoa > Arthropoda > Insecta > Lepidoptera > Noctuidae > Oligia > Oligia fasciuncula. Next base: position 2,889,840 of record OY720395.1, on the reverse strand, counting down.
TTAATTTCGGAAGTTGGTGGCAAAAAACAAAAATACAAATCCAAAGACACCGACTTCCGAAATTAAAGAAACTCAGAATCCCGAAAGTCTGACAACCAGTCTTACCAAGGCTATCGTATTACCCAGTAAACTGGGTTGTGGAGGTCAGATAGGCAGTCGCTCCATGTAAAATACTGGTATTCAGCTGCATTCGGTTAGACTGGAAGCCGACCCCAACATAGTTGGGAAAAGGCTAGGCAGATGATGAGTGTTTTTTATTTGAAATAAATGATTTTTGACTTAGACTTTGATTATCAAGGAAATAAACAAAATATAAAGAAAATTCGAATTAATCAGATGATTATAAATGTACATGATGGAAATCAAATGAACATAGATATCGATTTCATTTCACAGACAACTAAAACGCAGCTAATAAACCACAACTTGTTGCCACAAAAACTCACAAAATCTTTTGTTGAAAAGAGTTTTTCCAAATTATATTGCATTTACTTTACAACAAAATAAATACCTTAAAATCATCTGTTTAGATCTAATCAAATAAAAAACAACGTTTACACCTTGAAAACAAAACAACAATTAACTAACAATTGTCTAAATCTGATATCATCATGATAGCGTCTAATTAAATACGGTAATCCGTACTTTTGTTTCAAAACAATGGGAGTGGCTGTAAGCCTGTGTTTTTTATCCAACTGCCCCGAGAGGAAGGTAATTCTTCTCATTAAAGTCAGTGTCGTGTCATCAAGAAGATGTTTAAGATATACAAAGGGAATGGAATTGTTTAATAATATTGACGTTGTTTTGTTTTGCTTTTATAATTTGTTAAATGTTACTGTTTTGGGACAAAACTGTACGTGTTTTGTTTTAGAGGCAGTGTGTTTAATAGGCTATTTGACAATGTAAAAATTAAGGTCATAATTATTGACACTCGTATAGATTATCGCTTTTAAAATCGATTTGCATTAATTTTACTACAAAACAATGTATTATTTATAAAAAAAAAATCCCGAAAAAACTTCATCTTTTTAAATCTGGTGCCACGTAATCGAAAACGGTCTGGATTGGCTGAACTTAAGATGACGTCATGATTTAGTAAATTTCTGTCTATCGTTGACAGAACAGATGACTTTTGTCTAGTATCTTGACCGTTTCAACGTTTGTTTACGTGAATCGTGACGTCACGACGCCATATTGTTAAAGATAGCGTTTTGGCGGCTTATTTAAGCAGTACATTTTTATTTACTATTTTTAAAAGAAATACATTATGCAATTTGAAGTAATAGGTTTTTGTGGGCTCGTGAGACACCATTAAATAATCTGAGATGTTTATCAGAAACCAGTCAAATAGCCTATTCTAATTATTTGTATTGCTAATTAGGTAGTTATTAAATTGAGTCCCTAGTAGAAACAGTTACTTATACGAGTATAATTATAGCTCTCTATTACACATAGCGGTTTAGTGGTTGGTTGTAATGGCAATCATACGACTTGGTTTTAGTAGGTTTTTATATTTAATTTTTTATTTATCCTGTTCATATATTCTTATTTTGTAAATGTGAGGACTTTGTAGGCCTTGTAGACTTTAGATCTGTAGACCATTTTTTATTTTATCAAGTACCTGGTACTTGTTGACAGGCCTACGCTGCCCTCCCATACCTACTGTAATTTGAAAACATTGTAAAAGCCAATTATTTTTAAAAATTACTAATTTTTTTTTTTTTTTTTTTCTTGCCGGTTCTTCTCTTCTCCATAGGAAACGACCAATTATAACCGTGCACCTAGCTTCTGAGGTTTCATAAGTGCCCATGTAGGTTTATGTGAAATAAAATAATATTTTGATTTTGACATAAGCATTACTTATTTAATATGTTTTCTTCTTGATTGAATGTTAATTACTGAATTGGATAAAAGCATAGGTAATGAAAGAAGAGAGAGATCTATTATTTGAGTTTCTAATAGGCATAATAATAAATGTCCCTAATTATCTACCCTGTTTTACGAAACAACAAGAAGCAGTTTATCATTCTATTACACACCTTCATACACGACTAACGGAATTAATTCTCAAGCAATTTTTTTATAAATTGATAAAAATTACATGATTTTTCGTGAACTTGCACAAACACAAGGCATTATTATCTTCAAGCTTCTAAAAACAATGGCGTAAGAAAGGTTATGTGATACGAAAACACATTATTGCGAGTTGAATTTCATAACGTGCTTGAATCTTTTATTCTTTAAGTGATATTGCGAAGAATACGCAATGGATTATAAAATGAAATCTTGATGTGTTTCGTGGAACATACATGTTTGCAGCTAATTTAAGTAGAGTCAGTATAAAAGCATGTATTATACGAAATATTACCTAAATGAATATACCTACTTCATCTGCCTAGTCTTTTCCCAACTATTTTGGAGTCGGCTTCCAGTCTAACCGGATGCAGCTGAATACCAGTATTTTACATGGAGCGACTGTCTCTGTCTGTCTGACGTCCACAATCCAGTTACTGGATAATACGATACCCCTTGGTAAGATTGGTTGTCAGACTTTCAGGCTTCTGACTACCCGTAACGATTGTCAAAGATCCACGAATGATAGCCGGGACCAACGGGGTAAAGTGCTTTCCGAGGTCACCCGTCCACAGACCAACCATGGCAAGCGTAGCTTAACCTGTTCGATCGATCTGTGCGGCTGTTATTATTTAGCCACGAGCCCCTCCACCTGAATGAATTTATACTTATTGAAAAAAAAGAGTGTGCCAAACCTATTTTATTATTTTGATTTTTGTAAAAAGAAACTCTGCTTTTTATGTAGGTTCCAACTTATAGTGTACAGGCGCCAGCACATCAAGCTACCCGAAACTGTAAAATTTTCCCAATCAACTTTGAACCTTATGCTTTAGCGATAAAGTTGAAAATCTATTAAATAAATTTGATAGATTGTAGTAGCTATATGTGCTGGCGTCTGTACATAAGAAACAAAGAGAACACAGAATGGCTGGTTTAATAAGAATTCTTCAGTCTTCTAATTCTTCTTAGCGTGTTGATGGCAAAAAATTCAAACAACTTTGGCCCAAAATTCTAACTCCGCTCATTGACGCAGATAGAAGATCATCAACTACACAGGTGACAGAGCATATCAGAAGAGCAATTCTCGTAATTTTAGGAATGTTCACAGTCTCATCTCAGCCTAAATCTGTCAAAAATACCTCTAATTTCGCTACATTTTTGACAATTTGCTCATCAAGTGCACAGGTGACAGATGGAAGGTGAGTCATTTTCTTTGGGAAGGTGCTGCATAAACACGTGAGATCTAAACCGTCCATGAACCCTGACAATTTCCATCTGCCGAGATTGTTTTTGCTATGGCTCAATTGGATTCGAAGTCTTCAGTGATCCCACGATACAACCTCTAGAACATGCTGTACAAGTGTACAAGCGACGACCAACTTCTGAAATATTTAGACCAAACTTTTGAACTATTCAAACTGCTAGTACCTACACTACACACTAATAAACTCATTCCACAAAGATTGCAATACAAACTTAGTACATCAAATGTTTAACTGTTCATTAAGATGTTTATAATAGTACTTACACCGTATATTGCTCGTTTTGTACCATGTTTTATAACGCAACTTCTGCTGTTACTGTTAAGGTACATGACGTAAGTAAAATTGTCGCGTAAGTTACGAAGAATGGAGATGTAATATTCATTTGTCTTTGTTTGTTTTAGTACAGTAATGAAATTGAAAATGTGGAGCAACCTTAGTAATGGAAGCAACTCTCAGAATCTTATTTGGCATTTTAAGAACCTTCTCGATTAGTTTCCATAAGATATAAAAAACGGTGAAGAAAACATCGTAAGGAAACCGGCATATGCTACAACCGAAAATTGGAAAACATGTGACATCTACCAACCCGCACTGGGCTCGCGGGGTGGATTATTACTCCACTCACTCTCTCTTGAAGAGAGGAGCCTGTGTCCCGGAAATGGGAACATTACAGGCTGATTATGTATAGAAAGTGGTAAGTGTCTGAAAGGTATATTCCACTACAAATAAGTCGCTAAAAGATACAGAACCACATCAAAATTAGGAGGGAATTTGTACCTAATTGAATTTAATAATAACTATTTTACTTGATAAACAGTTAATCCAACAAGCTAATCAGCTAGTTGCACCATTACTATTGCATCATTTCAATTTGTGAACAAAATAAAAGAAACACTTCGTGACTCGCAGCCATACAAACTATCCAGCTAATCCCTCCGAGACACATCCTCCTTGATGCCCCCAAACACGCAACCAAACGAAGAATAAACAAACAAAATCCCTCAGGAACTTCAAGTAAAAAATCTTAAATATAACTTGTTCTAACTTGTTTTTAAGACGGTGTCATTAAACCGGTAACCCAGGGTTTGCTGTCCACGTAAGATTGCAGGAGCACGAAACCTTAAGGAGAACTTTCTTCATTGCCGATAAATTACGGAGTCACTCTTACAGCTCAAGAGAACATACGGCGAAACTTCCACATGTGCTGTCCAAGTTATAACAAGATAGCGTTTGGACGTGTTAAAGAATTTGAATGGCTAAATTCTTTAGGAATTTGTGAAGTTGCAGGAGTGGTGTTAGGTTAAGTATGTTGGAGATATTGAGCGGCTGAATTTCTACTTACTATAAAGTTGTAGTATGAACGGATTTTGGTAGTATTTTTGTTGCAAGCAACTGCGAGATTGACCTCAAATATTACTCTTGACGTAAGTGTCTCACTTAAAAAATCCTCCGGTTAATACCTACATATACTTCTCTGCGAATATAACAGTCGTAGTAGGTTTTTTCATTGTCTCGCATTTGAAAAAAGTAGTAGGTACTTATATGAATGAAGTAAATCTATTGTCTGATAGTGTACTGTAAACAAAATAAGGAAAGAAAGAAAAATTGTTTAATCTGCACAAACCAGACGCACATTACACACACAACACAACGCACACTGACAAAGGCGCTGTAGAATAATAACACATATTTATTTTACTACAAATTATACCTCAATCAATTATGTTCATTGCAATTCTGACTGCATTCAACATGAACGATGAGATGTTGCAGCAGAAAAAGAATTGGAGTTACCGACATAGCTTGCAGAGTAAGCAAACTGAAATGGCAGTGGGCTGGCCATGTCTGTCGAAGGACCGATGGCCGGTGGAGCTGAGTCAAGGAGTTCTTTCAGAGGCCTGGAGTAGAGACCGCGTATCGGCAAGCGTAGTGTGGGACGCCCCCTAGCTAGATGGAAGGACGACTTAGAAGATGCTTGGGCTAGACTGGATGCGGAAGGTGGAGGAAAGGGTGTTGTGGTGCAGCCTAGGAGAGGCCTATGTCCAGCAGTGGACTGCGATAGGCTGAGTTGATTGATGAGCAAACTGGCCCTGTGGTATCGGCCTAACTTAAGAGACGGTTGTGAGTTCGAATCCAAGCAGGCACTTTACTTTGTGTATGTAATTTTATCACCACTGTTCTCAAAACGGTGAAGGAAAACATCGTGAGAAAACCGGCATGTCCTAGAAACAAATATTCGAAGCCATGTGACATCCACCAACCCGCACTGGGTCCGCGTGGTGGATTATGGCCCACTCCCTCTCAGAGAGACTAGGCCTGTGTCTCAGCAGTGGGAACATTATAGGCTGATTATGCATTCAACGTCCAGTCGACGCACACGACATGACCGAAGCATATTCACATAAAATCATAGCCGAAATAATCTCGCGCCCAAAAATCGATATCACCCGCGCGACACACCGCTGCCTCTCACCGCACACACCACCACATAAGCCCCAGTTGCATTAAGTGGATAATCCCTGAGTTCATACTTTCATCTGTTTAATGGATGCAGTGAAACCCATCTATTGCCGTTGGTTGCTTTTTATGCGCAATCCTCTGGCGATATTGAGAGGAAATATAAGTGCTCTGCTATGGCAATCGTTTTAAGGATTAGCTCAGGTCTCATGGTGAAGACTAAAGGGTATTAAAGAGAAGTGGATGTATGTTTTCTTTTGTTAGGTTAGCTTTTGAAGACTTTTTGGTAAGATGAAGAAGAGCGAAGAAGTTACATTGTTTTTTTTTTTGTAAGCCAGCTGGCTTATTGCTTAACACACTATCAATAGCAATGGCTTTCTTTTTGACAGTTCAACAACATTCATTGCGTTATTTACGTTGTCGAGCAGACAATTTTTTCGAACATATGAAGCAATGGATTAGCAAAATGATTCAAATTGAGTTTTACGCAATTAGAGTGCTGTTTATATTTCATACTATTAAAATTGTCCGTGATAAGCTCGGTTTGGAAGGATAGAGTTTAATCAAATCAAATTATTTTTATTTGCATTAAAACATGGTATTACAGATGTTACATTAAAATTAGTGTCTACATGTTTTGTTAGACATACATAGCATGCAAACTTGTCGGTATGCGTTACATCACTTAGTATCTATTGTTGGAGCATATTTAGTCTCTATAAATTCCTTACTAGAATGTTTTTTGTATTTAGCCATTTATATAATTTGTGCTTAAATGCTCTAGAAGTCAACGTTTTAAAGTTACTTGGTATATTATTATAAATACGTACACACATTGCTAAACAGTTTTTATTGTATTTTGTAGACCTAGGAATGTCATTTAGTACGAGTTTTTTTTTTTTTTTAATAATAAAAATATTTATTGCATTATAGGGTATTTGTGTTACATACATATTAAAGTTATTATGGCAGCGTAGAACTTAAACTAACAAATATTTGTAGGGGTGAACTACTACGAGTCTGAATGGATCTCTACTATTTCATGGATTCACATCATTTGCAGTTCTAAATAAATCTTTGTTTTTTGCTACGAACTACTTTGAAGTTTGTTGAGATGAAACATAAGTAGGTATGAGTAGATGATTGCGAAGCATTTCTTCAAGATAAACTGCCGTTTAAGTTTTTATCAGGAAGGATGAAAATAAGACGGAATATCTACATATCGTAAACATTTACAATTCCCGTTCTAAAATGTACTGCAACACCTTGGATATTTTACATTGTGCACGTAAATTCAAAATAAAAATACAGTGTAGTTTTTGAAAGACTATAGAGGTAAATTCATTGTAACGTTTTTACAGTAAGCTTCGTCTTTAGTAGATTTTAGTTATTGCAATAAACTTGCAGTTTATTAAATTATTAAAACGTATCCACATTATATCTCATTACGCTTCAGTTATGAACTCTTTCCTAACTTCACATTAGTTTGGCAGTATGCCTCGGGTTCATTTATCAACAGTCTGGGACCCGTAGACAGAGTAATCTATAGACTTAGGGTATCCGTGTCACCGAAAGGGACCAAAAATTCCGGCAATCTTCATCATACTATCATTTTAACAGCTTATTACACTGCACCTTACCGTTTTCATGAATCATGCACGAAAAAGATCTTATTTTCCATTTAATCGCGGTGTAGTTTTTATTATTTCATTCATAAACGTCAAACTTGTTGTGCACATTGGTGTGCTTAGCCGACACGCAGTAAGGGACAGAAATATTCTTACTCTGTCTCTTTTCTTTGCTAGTGACGTTAATATATTTCTCTTTTTCTAGTGCGAATGAAAAAGAAGATATGCAGCAGTCTAAAGTTTACTCTGTCTACGTCTGGGACCGAATCATGGTGAAACTGCTGAAAAATGTATGTTTCTTATTTATCAATAACTCGATGTACGTAAACAATGACTCTACTAAATTGATACCTAAGGTATTTCAAATGGTTTTAGTTATTATCATGAAGGCTGAGTTATAATTAAGTAGTATGTAATTAAGTTTCAATTGCAGCTTTATTTGCAAGTTAACCGAAACTGTCAAATTTTCCCAATCAACCTTGAGCCCTAAGCTTTAGCGATAAAGTTGAAAATCTATTAAAGCAACTTGACAGATTGTAGTAGCTTTATGTGCTGGCGTCTGTCCAACAAGCAACAAGAAATAATATTCTATTCTATTAAAGTTGTAATTTTGTTTTGAGATACTTTTTCTTCTTCTTTTCGTATCAATGGTAGGTAGCCTTTCTACCAAGACCCTCCGTGCCTCGGAAAGCACGTTAAGCCGTTGGTCCCGACTGTCATTCGTAGATCTTTGACAGTCGTTACGGGTCGTCAGAAGCCCGAAAGTCTTACCAAGAGGTATCGTATTACCCAGTAACTGGATTGTGGAGGTCAGATAGGCAGTCGTTCCATGTAAAATACGGTATTCAGCTGCATCCGGTTAGACTGGAAGCCGACCCCAACATAGTTGGGAAAAGGCTAGGCAGATTAATTGGTAGGCACTATAGATATCCGAGTAGGTACCGTAGATATCCGTAGGTAGTCTTCCTCGTTGTTTTTTTTATTTCGTTTGAGCCCAGTAGGTGGCCGCGTTAATTTCGGCATCAGTTGCATTTTTTAGATCATCCGAGGTGCAGGTGAACGGGCGCTTAGGACATTCCAGCAAGTGGGGCATGGTCTGATCAGATGCACCGCATTGGATGGGTCAGTAACCCCTCACTTCGACAAATTTCGTCTGCAGCGCCCTGGGTACGCAATCGATTGAGAGCTCTCCGTATAGGTCACTGCAGATTGAGATACTGAATCAAAATGACAGTCGAATTGAGGTATTCAGTGAAGGTGTCTGGAATTAGGTAGAAGAATTTGTTGTACCGAACACTAAATATTACTTCACGAAGCAAGTCTGTTATACAACAGTTACACGTTATACAATAACATATTCCGATCTATTTCCAAAGATTTGCGAACACTACCGCGCTTGCGGTTCTGGAGCCACAATAATATACTTGCCGAAATGCACAGAAAACACATTTACCACAATCCATCATGGCGGATTTGTGGATTCCGTACGTCATACAAACGCCCGTTGCGTCCCTGCTAATGCTGAGGGCAGAACAACCTTGGATATGAAACCCTACATTTTAATCTACATAGTTTTGATTAATGTAAGTTTTTGACTTGCTGTAGGGATGCAAGTTGATCTCTTGATGCTGTTAAATTTTTAAACACTCGAATAAAATTAAGGCTCTTAAAGGCTCCCGCAGACGGGCGCGACGCGAGTTTGGTAGAAAATTTCCACGAAGATTTCATACAATCAAGAGTTCAACCCATTATCAAAACACAATCGAGTTTTTTGATGCGACCTCAAAATCAAAATATTTTATTTCACATAAACCTACATGGGCACTTATGAAACATCACAAGCTAGGTGCACGGTTCCAATTGGTCGTTTCCTATGGAGAAGAACCGGCAAGAAACTCCAAGGTTACTCTTTTTAAAAATAATTGGCTTTTACCTACAATGTTTTTAAATTACAGTAGGTACCTATGGGAGGACAGCGTAGGCCTGTCAACAAGTACCTGGTACTTGATAAAATAAAAAATGGTCTACAGATCTAAAGTCTACAAGGCCTACCACACACAAGTCCTCACATTTACAAGATAAGAATCTATCAAAAGGATAAATAAAAGGAAACGATAATTAAAAGGACAAGTTGATTTATAGTTTGAAAAATTTTATCATCCAAATAACTTAGCTATAATCTCGAATTCAGCCTTACGATCTTATTCAGGTTTCATTGTGAAATAAACACATTTTGTTATAGGTGGCTGGTTAAGACTTTATAGAACGAATGTAAGTCTAAAGAGCAAATATTTGAACGAAAACACACCGCTGTACTTAGAATTCACAGAATATGAAAGCCACCTTTCCAAGTTCCTCTTGCTAACTCACGCACACCGCCATTTTGAAAACGTCTGGCTCCCTGATAGGCTAGACTTAAGAACTACACCTTTTTATCCTTTTACGATGTTTTTGTACGGTTTCACGAGCTTTGGAAATTGAAAACAAACTCGCACAGCTGTTGTTGATTTAGTCCATCTTACGTCGAACTCGAACTTACCTGCAACAAAAAAAAAGAAAAATATAAGAAAGTAAGCCTTCTTAATTGTTGTGTAAAATACATTGGTTTTGTTTCGTAAGTCTCGTTTTTTTTTTGTAGTATTTTCGTTACCTCGTGATTTAGAAATGAGTCGTAAAAGGTTTTCGATCAGAATTGAATTCTCATTTATAATTTTTCAATTTGTCGTGAAAATTTCGATGAAAATGGGAATTCCGGGTTCATTAGTGTAGCTAGGAAAATAAAATAATGCCTCTGACAATAGGTAATTTATTAAAAATAAACAATGAGTATTTTTGGTAAGTAATTATTTTGGAGGCCAGAACTGGAGGCCTATGTCTAGCAGTGGACTTCTTTCTGCTGAAATGATGAGTAAGGAAACACTTTAAAACCATAAAAAAAAATCTTTTATTTTTTAATTCAAAATTACAATGGGGAGGTATCGTTGGTCCCAAACTAGGCACGGCCTGTATGTCTTGGGCACCATTACATAGGTACAACATTTTGATAATTTTCATAATTTTGGACAAAATAAGTATAGTAAAGTTGAAATTGGCTAAATATGATTTGAGTTCAACTCTTTCTCGAATCCACAATTCTACAATCAAGTAGGCAAGGTATTGTTAGTAACGGGATATTAAACGATTTAATTTAATTTTATTTATGTTCTCATTGTTGTGTTACAAGACATTTTGTGACACCATTTCATCACTATGTTACTAACGATAAAGATATAGATAAATGCTCCTACTCTTGTTCGTTTACCGATTTTATCGGTACCTTACTGCATTAGGCAATTCTAGTATTTTGATATCAAAATTCCGAAACCCCAGAAAAAATATACCCGTTCAGACCAAACACAAACTCCATTAATGAAACAATGGCTGCCTTCAAAACCAGTATTCTAATAAGCCAAACAAACAAACAATAATTATTCGTGTAGCTGGGATTGTAATAATTATAATTGTAACAGTTGGCAGCACACATTGAATATTTTGTGAGAGGCGAGTCATTTATTACAAGCTTATTAGCGCCTCCCGCCGCCGGAGAGTGCTCAAGATACGTTGTCTAGGGAACCATGGATAACGTGTGGAGGTAGGTACTGGATGTGCCGAGTACCTACTGGAGTGTATTGTATGCATATGTATTTTTAACCGACTTCAAAAAAGGAGGAGCTTCTCGATTCGACTGTACGGTTGGTTACGCGAGATCTCCGGCAATTGTAAATATAATTCAAAAAATATTTTTTTAATGGATAGGATATGTCTCAGGGGTTTTTGAGTTGGTTTCAATAATACGAATTTTTGCCACTTGGTTTATATTGATGATGTTATAATAACTTCCTGTTATTGATATTTATATAGCAAGTAGTGTTATACTAGTTTTTGTGGGGTGAGTACAACTTAAGTGAAAAATAAAAACTTTTTTTTTCAAATAAGACATTACAAAAGTGTGATATGGAGCGGAACGGGCAAGAAACTCCTTGGAAACGACCCTACCTTTGCTTAATTATTCTCTATGATGAATGAAATACTAATCAATAAAGAAACCTAATTCGAGACGATGACAAACTGAAATAAAAATACTTAGAAAGTAGGTCATTAATATTTTGATGTAGTTGAATAAAGCTAATTACCTGTAGCTCTACGCTGCATTATTAGCCTATAATGTTCCCACTGCTGGGACACAGGCCTTCTCTCTGTGAGAGGGAATGGACCGTAATTCACTACGCGTGCCCAGTGCGGGATGGTAGATTTCAAATGTCTTCGAATTTTTGGTTCTAGGACATGCCGGTTTCCTTCACCGTTTTGACAGCAGTGGTGATGAAATAATCTACACAACCCAGGCGTGCTAGACTATAATAGATAATATTATGTATAGATAGATAAGACACAGCCCAGGCATGCAAAATTATTATTTCACAGCCAACCATTTTCCTTTGCATTTTCCGGAGCAGTGGTGGCCAAGTGGTAACGGCCGCGACTTACGAGTTATATGTCGTAGGTTCAAACCCAGACAGGCGCTTTACTTTGTGTAAATTATTTCATCACCACTGCTCTCAAAACGGTGAAGGAAAACATCGTGAGGAAACCGGCATGTCCTAGAACCAAAAATTTGAAGACATGTGACATCTGCCAACCCGCACTGGGCCCGCGTGGTGGATTACGGTCCACTCCCTCTCACCGAGAGGAGGCCTGTGTCCCAGCAGTGGGAACATTATAGGCTGATTATGTATAACCATTTTCCTAACATAAGCCATTAATTTAATAAAATTTAATTATGCCTCAGCCCATTCCAGTGAAAACATCTCGGGTCTAAGTTTTAAATGACTTCGGGCGTGATTGCGAGCAGTTTGCATATCGTTGTAATTGTAATTGGCCGAGATGGATGCCCGCCACGCCAACGAATTGGTCGGCTGGATGTACTGCCTTGTTTATTATTATCTTGGGCTGTTACGTCGCGGGTCAGGGTTGGGATAAGAGAGAATTATAAACAGCTACACTCGCAGAATGAAAATGTTAAGTAAGTTTTTTTTTTAAACATTTGTGCTATGTAGGGGCCAGTTTTTAAATAATATCAGCCGCACAGGTCGATCGATCAGGTTAAGCAAGATGCTTGAAAGCATTCATATGCATGTAATGAGTTTGTTAGATGAAATTGCAATGAATATAATTAAACATGACACAACAAATATTTTGGACTAATACATTTTTTGCAATAATATTAAAGCTTCCTAGGATGCTCAAATAACTATAACATAACATAATTATGTTATGTTATACTTATTTCATAATTATGTTATGTTATAGATACTTACTATAGGTAACTCACATTATTCCAACAAAAGCATTTTAGCAACAAAAGCGGTTCAATAACGGTCCAACCTCTTCCAATATCCGAGACCACTGGTACATTAATCCTGATTAAAACTTAATTGCTTCTGCATACCTCATTAAGTGCATCAACAGGCTGTCACGCAAGTTAAAAGAATCAATTAATGTGGGAAATAGGTCACACCACACCACGGATATCGACACCATTAAAATATCAGAATATTTAAAATATCAACTATAAATATCAGAATATGGTTCCAGGTATTGCACTTAATTTAAATTGTGTACAGCTTCTATGCACCACACCATTAAAATATCAGAATATTTAAAATATCAACCATTATGATTTAAATATCAAAATATTGTTCCAGGTGCACTTAATTTAAATTGTGTGCAGGTTTATCTTAATGGCAAACGACATCGCGGCAGGCCCAGACGGAAATGGCGGGATGAGCTGGACTCCTTTAACACAAGTTGGGTCTTTGCAGCAGCCGGTCTTTACAACAGGGTGTTCAAACACCTTTCCAGGAACAAAGTTCATATTTTTTAATGGATTTTTTCACTATAAATTTCTCAAACGCAGCCCGGAGATTGGATTTGAGCTCAATCTCTCTATTGTATATATAACAGAATTGTCCTACACGACAACTGTCGTCTTGTCTCTATAACATGCGAGTTAACCACAACTGGTTACTTGTGAGTGAACTGTACACTTCTGCCTGCCCCTGTGTAGAATTCAGGGGCGATGTTAAAGATAAGGATAACAATACAGCGAACTTTACAGGCGTAATGCTGTTCTATGGATAAAACACGCGTCAACAATACAGCCGGTCGATTCTGTAAAAATCTCACCGTGAAAACTTAGGTGAAGTGAGTTTGTTTTTGTTAGGAATTGACACTATTGACATTTCACTCCACGCTCACTTCACCTAAGTTTTCACTGTGAGATTTTTATAGAGTTTAATAGGTTGCGTCAACTTGCGGCACAGGGTTGCGTTGTGTTTTTTCCGCATCATCTTTTTTCGGCTTCCTTCCATACACATACATTTTCAAACTCAAACTCAAAGCATTTATTCCAATTAAACCTAGTACAGGCACTTTTGAATTGTCAAAATTGAATAGTCTGTCTGTCTATATTTGCAATATTACTCAATATCACACTTTTTTTATACATAATATACCTTTATGTACCGTTACCTTTTATGTGTCACAAATTTATTTTTATTTATTTATTTAATTATGCATACACACATCACGATGAATATAAAACTGATTTACATCCGTCACCTCACACACCAGGTCCAGTTGAAAACCAGCGTCAGGCACTAGTTGTCTGGCATTTTTGCTGAACTGGGCCTTTTTGGCGCAGCCGTGAGGCACACATTCCTGCTAATTTCATATATCGGAATTTGCACTTTTTATTTTATTTTTTTTAATATCTTTTTTTTTGTTTTTTAACTGATGTATGTACGATTACTGTCTAACTATTTGGTGTATTGTGTGTCTTTTAGTCTGTGCTAAATAAATGTATTTTCTTTCTTTCTTTTCTTTCTTTAGAAAGTTGAAGCTAGTTCACGAATGGAGTAGGTACACGGACCTTTGAAACTATTCCCACTATCTTTTCTCAGATTAAAACCAGTATCATTCTTTCTAACCATATTCACTCCATTCAAACATCCACAAGAGTTATCTCGAAATTCTATTACACCTTTCCAGAAGGTTCCATAAATAATAGGAATACCGATAGAATATGTATTATTTTGTAGATATATCGTTATCCGTGGTTCAATTCTGTTTGGTACCCGTTTTGATGATATACACGAGAGTTTTATTTGATCTATGTTTGTGTATGCTGTACCCAGTTCTGGTGAATTTAGATTCGTGTAAGTCTGGTGACGTCGTCAATTTAGGTTGGGACACACGGGTGCCTGGAATACACGACATAGTCGAAATCCAACGAAGATTGTGCAGTCCTAATACATAGGACTGTAGGTCATCATCTGTCAGTCTGCTAAGACTTTTCTCTAATATGTCGGTTGTCAGGGTATTGGGGTTGGCTTCCAGACTAACCGGATGCAGCGGAGTACCAGTATTTTTTAACATGAAGCGACTGCCTATCTGACTTTCTCTGCAAAATATATATATTGCCTGTACCTCCAATGCCTCCTGCATTGGAGGTATAGGCAATATATATGTCGGAAATACGTCATTCGTTTGACTATTCGGAAAGTCAGCGCCATCTGGTGGCGCTGGACAGAGTCTAGCCTGAGTCCGTGGGGGGGTCGAGGAGAGCGAGCAGCGAGGTGGAGCGGCGCACTTGATCATTGGACATCGTACGGACAACATGTACTCAGAAACTGTCGCGCGTACCGTATCGTTGAGTGTGTACCTACAGTGTGTGATGCCCTAGTGTGATTAAACTGTTCGTGAAATTATAATCTGATTTGAACTGTAAACGGTTTTTCTATTCCGCAATAACCAACACTACCCATAGTACGCCCACAGTAATTAAAATATGCCTGATGATAACGAGACACACATACCTTCTCCGTCATATATATTTTGCAGTTTAATATTTGCTAGAGTGAACGAAGGGGATGATTTACTGTGGGCTATTCATATTTTGCTTGGTGTTCTTAGTTTGTAGTAACTGGCTTGCTGCCTGCCTTTTTGACATATCCTTTTTCTTGCCTAAAATTATTTCCGTTACATCATCCATGAATATGGATAATTCATAAGGCATTTTGCCTTTGCTGTAAATCTCTAACATACTTATAAATTTGCTACTCTTCCTAATCGCACGTATATCAGCACCGAATAGTAATACGGAGCATCGTTAGTGCGCTTTGAGTCGTCACTTATTATGTTAACCACCATAAAGACCTTCATTAGACTCTGGACCCCAGGGCAGGTATGATTGCGATATGTTTCCATTTTTCCTTAATAAATCTATGGAATTCCAATTGTGGAGAGCAGTATGTGGTATTTGATGAGTGGCTTTGATGGTGATTTGACCATCAAGGAAAGTATTGAAGAGAAAATATACCGGTTATGTCTTATTGTTAATCACAAATTGTACTTAATTTTGTTAAAGAAGAAGGTAACAAAGACACGTGATTACTTCCTACTGTCTATCTGTGTTAAGATTTCCATCCGATGTTTATTTTTTTGTATAAAAAAATTAAACCGACTTTAAAAAGAAATTTACTCAAAATTATGAAATAACTTTGATTTCGGAAGTCGGTGTCTGGGATCTGTATTTTGTAGTTTTAGTTTATTGCCACCGACATCCGAAATTTAAGTTATTTCATAACTTTGAGTTAATTTCTTTTTGAAGTCGGTTTAATATTTTTAAATTACTTTTTTATTTCGTAATTTTTAGTTTTTGCATTAGAATTTGACCAAGGTTTTGAGATGTTTTCCCTTTAACACTACACCCGTAGCTCGTATCAATAAGCCAGGCCGTCACACTTACACTTATTAGTCCATATCTTGAAAATTACTGACTGACTTCCACTGTTCTCGAAGTTGAAGTAAATGTAAGCCAATAAAAAAAATGGTCACGATCCGATCAATAGTTGCGGAGAAATGCGTGGACAAACATACATACGTACATACATAGGTCTATAAAAAAAAATATATTTGTTTGGAAGCCCTAATAGATTGTCATATGTGAACATAATGCAATTCCAATAATGTTATTACATACATACGTGTCGAATTGATAACCTCCTTTTTTTTGAAGTCGGTAAAAATAATTATCATCATTGACGATCTTAGGAAGAAGCAGATTTAGAGAAACGATTCAGTTATCCTGCCAAATTACGAAATTCATTGCATCGCCAATAAAATTTAAACAACACTAACAAATCTAAATCTTTATACCCCACACAGACCCTCTAAATTTCTCTATGCCGTCCTAAAATTAACCGAAACGACGTGCACTAAAAATCTAAAACAGCAATGTCTCAACTATTCAGAGGCGGAGACGTATCACCCATTCCGTTCCCGAGTCTTTCAACTGAACTGTTTTATGGTATGTACGTGAGACCAAGGCTAGTACTTAGCCAGTCGTAAATCCAGCCAGACGATATACCTAGTTTATGTACTTAAACTTTGTTATTTATATGTGTATGTATTAACGGGTGTAGTGGATTTTATAGGAAGGGATGTTTGTGATTTTATTGAGGTTGAAAAACTAACGGATGAATGTTCTTATCAGATACTGGGTGGCTGGAACATTGTCAAGCGAATTATAACCATGAATTCAGCACATGATTCTAAATCCCTTGGTGCAAAAATTTTTCGTCGGATAACGAAACAAAAATCAGCTGTTTCATAGAAAAGTGCAAGTCGCGCTGACGAAAATGTATGGAACAGATTTTTTTTAATAACCGACGAAACATTTAACCTCAGGGCGTCCAGAATTATGTACTTACTGAATCCATGACAATAGTTTGCTCGTCGATGTCCATGCCAACCTGCGAGGTAATTGCGTAGCACACTATCTGTAACAATGGGTTTCATTTTGACAATTCAACAACATGAGCAACGACGTTGAGCAGACACATTATTCGAACATATGAAGCAATGGATCAGCAATATCCTTCAAAATGATCCAGATTGAGATCGATATTGTGTTACGCAATTAGAGTGCTGTATATCATAAACATAGAATTGGAATAAAAGTCCTAAACTTTTTCTTCTCAAAGTCCCCAATGATGATTAGGTACCTCTGAATGAATATTGTGATGAATCATTTGTGTACCAGTGGATAATTTAAGGGAGCATCTTATTGACACTTAAGCCCACTTGCACTTGCACAAATCACTATAAGAGTCATGCATTTAGCGCTTCTTCTCCTTAGCGATGACGGCAAAAAGTTCAAAAAACTTTGGCCTAAAATTCAGCTGTGCGAACTCCGCTCACTAACGCAGCCATAAGATCATCAACTGCACAGGCGACACCAGAGGAGCAAATCTCGTAATTTTAAGAACGTCCACTGTTTGGTCTCAGCCTCAATCTGTCAAAAATACCTCATAAATCAAGTTTTTTACATTTATTGTCGTTGAGATAAGATTGCGACTAGATTTTGAATGTTTTTTAAATACGAGAATTCGCCTTCAGATATTTTTTTACTTGTTACGAATTTTCTGTAAAAAAAAAAATTATATGTTTGAAATACGCTTCGCGGTAAACGTACAACAAAACTAATAAGATTTGATTCAAACCTTAAATTAATCCCAGACAAACTATATCTGGAATTTTGATTACTACAACAGACGGTAAATAGATACAAATTAATTCTTAATTAAAGCAATGAAATACCTGAATATACACATAAACTCAATTTAATCAGCTTTCAAGTTATGATCTATGTGATTAATACTTGGAATATATAATTTATTTGATTAGATACCACTCAAAAAGTGATGGTAGCGATGAGATTTCAATGGCGACGTCCTTTGAGTTTCTTTAAACATTGTGATCCGCGTGGTGGATTCTGGCCCACTCCTCACAAACAGGAGGCCTGTGTCCTAGCAGGGGGAACATTAACGGCTGATTATTGCTTATGATATACATTGTGATCACCTAACATGACTAGGTGTATAAAAATGTTATCTAAGAAGACAAAGTATAGGTCAACTTGCTGTTATATTAATTGCTTACTTGCTTCAATCAGTGCATCAAACAGGGAAGTTTTAAAGCAAACATAGCTTGTCTATATATTTCCCGTACTGTAGCTTACACCAGTCTACAATTTTATATCCCAACAACTCACTACGCCGAACCAAATAAAATCTCCACGAGTTCCAATAATGTTAACAAAAATAAATTGACCTCCCAGCGAATCGTTTTTAAAATTGCCAGATTCTGCCTACCCAGCACGGTTCGCGGTGTGAAACGAAAAAATCGCCGGTAAAGCCGAAAGCCGAAAGCCGACGGCTTCGATTTTATTCACCTTTTTGGATGGTTCCGAATCGACTGGAGCGGTTATTATTGTGTTTTGTAGAGGAAAAGTAATAATGCTGATGCGATGACTGGGCGATTTTGTACGAGTATATTTTTAGTTTTTTTTTTATTTATGAGGCGTAGTGAATTTACTCGATGGAAATTATGAAAAAGTGTCGCTGGCGGGAACAAGTAATAATCGTAATGCGTAACGCTTTAGTATACAAGTACGCTTTATTAGTCACTTCGATCTGGGTTTTATGCAGGTGGCGATCTCTAAAAATAAGCGATTTTATTAATTGACTTCAAAAAAGGGCTTGCTTGCTTTTTGGACAAATGCATGCTAAAGGAAAAAAAAGGTCAAGTGCGAGTCGGACTAGCACATGAAGGGTTACAGCGGCTATAGTACAGACTATATTAAAATTTCAAGTGTATTAACGGTACAAAAGATACTGCCTTGTGACAGACGGACGGACGGTCGAACGGAGTCTTAGAACAAGTAATAGGGTTCCATTGGCACCCTCTGGGTACGGATCAATTTAATAGAAATATGATAAGTATTAGTAGTTATACGTAACGTATTTCTACTAAATTCATTGCAATAAGTATGACGTGATAAGTCAAACTAAGTAAAAACAGCCCCAAAACTACTTAATAGTTCTTGCAAAAACACTCAGTTAATTCACAAATTAAGAAAATGAACTAAAGAGTAAAGAGACTAGCGCTCCGGCTAATTCGAGTCTAATCGTTCGAGTCCCATGAGACTGGGATCGCGATTTTATGGTTGAAGACTAAAGTAGTTAAAGGACATTGATAAACTTACTTTCTTAAGCGATATCCTTCTAATATTATAAATGTGAAAGTTTGTGAAGATGTTTGGATGTTTGTTACTCAATCACGCGTAAACTAGTTGGCCGATAGTTAGTTCGGTCGTACAAATGTTAATCTTCAAGTGCGCACACTGCCATATAACTCTATACTGATCCTCTGACTGATCAAACTATCGGCCAACTTAAAATCGCTAGTGCGCGCAGGCTCTTAAACAGATTTAGTTGAAAATTAGCACATAGATAGACCATTTCCTGGATTAACACATAGGATACTTTTTACCCAAATATTCTCACGGGACCGACACTTATGCGGGTGAAACCGCGGGGCGCTGCTACTATATCATTATATCGAAAGATTCAACAGAATGTAGAAAGTCAAAGAGAAAATTGTGGAGAAATGCTCATGCATTCTGCATCGGCCCTAACGGGCCCCTTCACTGGTGCTGAAATCTCTATGAAGCGCGCGTGGAACACGTACGCGCCGTCCGGCACGGGCCTGGTCCTGATCGGACGGTAAGTTACCCATTACTCTTCGTCCGCAGGCCCGTACCTACGGTGGCCGGGAGTCGTCACGCGGCTCCCGACGCCCGGAGCATCTCCCGCGGCGGTGAAGGGACGTGGGGCTTTGTCCCTCAACCATCTCGCCACCTCCTTCGCTAGCATGACTGCTTCCCAGAAAGATGTGACTGCCTCCCACTCCCTCTCGCTCCGGACCATGGCTTGAACCAGGGCCGGGCGCGAGAGGTCGCCGCCGCTGTCGATCGCCTCTACGAGGACGCGGCGGTGCTCCGCCCAAGCATATTGTGCATATTGTCAGATGACAACACAAGGTGTACCACCTGACGCTGATTTTCAGCTGCAAACCACGAGTGCCATACGCTGGAATAACAAACACATAGGCACCTACTCCAGCGTGATGTCATAATTATCACTCCTGCAAGCTTACGAGGGGCGAGTCACCCAACCGGCCAGCACCCACGGCTTCAACGGGTATGCTGACCAACAGCATGCAGCGACCGCGCATACCTGGTCATCACCCTCAGCCTCATAATATGTCTAGCAGTGGAATGATGCAGGGTAACATACACACGAGCGACACGCGTCGGCGACAGAGGTACCTGCAGCCGTCGACGCGTGTCGACGACAGCCGTCAACGCGTGTCGATGCCCAAATACATGAGTAAATATTACATTAGTGGCATGTTGTCGTCGGCAACCGTCGTCGCGACGCGACGCGTTTCGCTCGTGTGTAAGTACACTAACATTCAACAACAACAGTATTTAGTTATTCTTTCTTGGTTGAAGAATGAAAATCTTGGTTGGACACAAGCCAGCGCAAGTATTAACGCTGTTTATCACCAGAAAAATCATTACAACCTATTTCAAACTCAACCAAACTTCAACCACGGCCGGGGCTTCATTGTAAACTCCGCGGTATAAAAATTTTCATAATGCTGCCGGCAGCTGATGCAATATTAAATTTTAAATATCGAACGCTTGTGTCGCCCGACATTCAATTTGCCGCGAAATCTCTGTTCGGAGCCGCTGAACACACGACACTAAAAATAACGGTTTTCATGGCATCTGCAGGCGGGCGATTTAAAAGATCGTAATGTACGTAATAGCGTTATACGGTTTTACTATTGTCTTGCGTGACGGTTATTTGAGATTTAGGTATGAAATACGTGCTTTATATCCTTAGACGAGAAATAAAATAGCGATTGTTTTATAGATTATTAACATTAATTTGGTTATAACTTTGCGAAATTACAGAGGCTTTTCTGATTATTTTACATTCTCATTCTGGTTTGAATGAGCTCATAATTTAGCAACTTTTTCTTCTTCCTGTCGCTGGCACGACTGTATTTTAGATCTTGTTGGCCCGAAACTTCGCCACTTCCACGGTGTCGTCGGTGGCAACGCAAAGGTTACTTTGACTGTGGTCCACTTGGAAGTCCTTGAACCGTCTCCGGACACAAGTGAGAAGATGTAACTCCAACCTGGTAAAGTGAGGCTACCTCGACAATACAGTCAAAGTGACCTCTGCGCTGCCACAGACGGATGAGTGCTAACTAACGCGAGCCCGTGTTCCCTCCGTAAGCGGCAGAGGAGGACACCGTGGAGTTTTAGTGAGTTAGAGTCCCACAAAGAGTTTACCAAGAGACATGATTCCAAATTTCCACTAAAATTACGTTTGATGATAAAACCTTAAATAAAAAGTACGCCAAAGCAACAGTTAAGATTAGCATAATATATTTATTATTCTTTTATAATATCAACCAACATATAGGTACAGACGTCAGCACATTAAGCTACTACAATCTGTCAAATTTATTTAATAGATTTTCAACTTTATCGCTAACACATAAGGTTTAAAGTTTATTGGGAAAATTTTACAGTTTCGGGTTGCTTGATGAGCTGCCGTCTGTACTTATAATATACAAACCTGTTGAGTACATTTTTATTCTTTGCTAGTTTACACATCCGGTCGCACCGTATCGCCTGACCTTACTTACAGCCGGTCGATTCTGTGAAAATCTCACCGTGAAAACTTAGGTGAAGTGAGTTTGTTTTTCCTAGGAATTGACACTATTGACAGCTCACTCCACGCTCACTTGCTCACTTCACCTAAGTTTTCACGGTGAGATTTTTACAGAATAGCGTTAATTTTTTTTTGTTTTTGCTCGCCTCCTTAGGATTCTAGCTTCATGTTAAGGGCATAAAGAATTTTTCAAATCCAACTGGTTGTTCCAGAGATCAGCGCGATCAAACATACAAACTAGTGATCCATACTAATATTATAAATGCGAAAGTGTGTATGTCTGTTACCTCTTCACGCTTAAACCGCTGAACCGATTTAGATGAAATTTGGTATAGAGATAGTTTGAGTCTCAGGAAATGAGATAAGATAGTTTTTATCCCGATATTCCCACGGGATCGACACTTATGCGGGTGAAACCGCGGGGCAATGCTAGTAGTTTATATAGGTAGGTATATGAAGCACTGGAGTACTAAGTGCTCACAAACCATCATAATAATAATATGCCCGTGAGCCTCGAGGCGTAATAATTATATTATATGTACAAGTATAAATCAATCAATTAAGGCTCCACGGTACCAGGTAACGGCGGACGCAGTTTTAAACGAGCTTGAAAGCTTTTTAAAAGGCATCATGTATAGACAATTGTTTTAAAAAGACAATGAATAAAGTGCCCTTTTTAAAGTTATAAAGTGGGAAATTGAAGCCAGTCTATATACTTAATAGCATACTCAGCCTATAATGTTCCCACTGTTGGGACACAGGTTTCCTCTTGGTGTGGGGGAGTGGGCCCAGTGCGGGTTGGTACCTATATGTCACATGTCTTCGAATCTTTGGTTCTAGGACATGCCGGTTTAGGCACGATGTTTTCCTTCACCGTTTTTAGAGCAGTGGTGGTGAAATTATTAACACAAAGTAAAGTCCCTGTCTGGGTTTAAGGCGCTAACTCGTAAATAAATCATAGCGACTGATCTACTAAGCGAGCGAAAATGATGCAATTACTTTTCAAACGCCAAAGAAGAGAGATGGCTATAATGTGCGTGTTCATCATCATCATCATCATTTCAGCCAAAAGACGTCCACTGCTGGACATAGGCCTCCCCCAAGCACTTCCACTTCGACCGGTTCTGTGCTTCTCGCATCCAACGGGTTCCTGCGGCCTTCACAAGGTCGTCGGTCCACCTTGTGGGAGGCCTTCCAACGCTACGTCTTCCGGTACGTGGAATGTGCGTGTGCTCAGAATAAAACGACGTATGTGCCAAAACGAATTTACTCCTTTTTTAATAAAATAAATAAATTAAATTTAAAACTGCTTTGAGTAAACTTTGATATGATAATTCTCTATGTTTTAAAGTAAATTCTATTGAATAACTCATAAGCGTTACGCCGTGACGTCGAAAAAAGTAAAAAAATAGATGTAACTCTTTGCAATTTTTTTGTATGTATCGAGAAAAATTCATTGAATCGTGTATTCCTTTTACCTGATACTAGACCAAAGAGTCCAAAAACATATACCAACATTTTAAATTCCTATTTCACATACTCAAAAAGAAACACACGAAATAGAAAAACCACATTTTTTTCAATATATCACTTTAATTGGCACATTTTTCCTACAAATGAATTAACTTCGTGCGAGTCGCCTATAGAAAAAATAATAATATTTAAAAGTGCAAATCGACTAATAAGCCTATATATTTGGTCAGCGGGATTGTCCGAAAGGGTTACCGCTGGCCCGGAACATAAAGGCCTAAGGAAGGAACACGGGTGGGTTTTAGTCAGTAAGAGTCTGACACTCCCTTCCGCTCCACCCAGAGCGGGAGGGGTCATTTGATGATTTCCCATCCACAAAAAAAAAGCCTATATATTTGTTAAAGAGTAGGTATCTAAGTATACCTATTTTCAACAACATCAATCGCTCGTTTTGTTGCGAATCCCTATAAGTTTCTCAATACGGAAATGAAATCAAAGAGCATTTTTCTCGTGGCTCACATAAAAGAGAGTACTGATCAAAATTCAAAAGAATTTTCCTCCAATAGAGATATTGTGGAAATACCTCATATTAAAATGTAATAAAATTCTCCATCGCTAATATAATTCTGTGGCGTGGATCGGGCCTAACGGTGTCAACACATACGCTTGTCAATTCGCGTCCAATGGGAATATTTGATTATGGACTAATTTTTCAATGGTCAGATAACTTTTATCTGAAGAATAAATATGACAGTTCGACATGTTTCCATTAAAAAAGCTGTCAAACGGCAAAATTTACTTTACTTAAGTTACTTATTTATTTAAGTTTTGTAGTCTTAAATTATAACTCTATTAATAGGGCTTTAACGTACCATGTTTTAAAGTAAATAAATGTATTCTATTCAATTAAATTCTTTGGAAAGTTTCCTTCTGAAGAACCATCTACGAAGCCTTTCAAAAAACTCGAAGTGTATAAAACTGCGAGACATTTCCTAAAAGGTAGCGCGTTTTATTTGACAAAGTAATTTAACAAATAGGTCAACAAACAAATCCTAGTTACACGCCCTCAAAATTGATCCAATATTTACTAACCGAGCAATAACATCGATTAATATCTCCACCTTATTTTTAAAACACCATCATATAGCCCGAGTGCCTCACTATTTATGTCAACAAATTAAACAGGGTCGGCGGGCACGTACGCAATAAACCTCCCTGTGTACACAGAGCTCTCGCAATACCCGCTGGCGGGGCGCCACCGTCGACCAATCGATAGGCAGCCGGTTGCCTAGCAACGATCATGTTGCAAAATAAACAATCAGATTCGGGCCCCCGTCTAGAACAAATTTACTCAGTTATTTTATTACTTGTGTCAACATTTTAGATCGATATTATAAGATTATTTACTCGTTGGAGTACGGAGCATGTTTTTGTAATATATTTTTTTATTGGTGTGTGAGTGAAAATGCGCGAAAGGGCGTTGATGCCGCCGTGCCTTCCCGAACGTTGCGGGAAAGACTTTCGACATTCTCTGAAGAAACCGAGTCCCAATTACCCTCATGGAAACAAGACAAAGAAACCCAGGATTGTCCCTGCGTTCACCATACAAGGTGAAATGACTTCTCTTTTTTTATAAGTGCATGTGCATTACTTTAGATGCATGTTATACCATAATCAGCCTATAATGTTCCCACTGCTGGGACACAGACCTCCTCTCAATTTTATTTTATTTTTATTTATTTTATTTTATTGGCTCACCAACAATTGAATACACTGACACAAAGATATGAGATACATTCAATATACTTATAGACTAGTGTACCAATTTCTTACAGGTAAGCACATCATGCATTACTAATTTATCAATTGATATTGAGCGCCTACTTAAAATAAGATGAGTTCTTATACTCGCCGAACATAATCAAATTAAAATCATAATTAAAATTAAAATCACATACAATCAAATGAAGAATAAAAATACAATTAAAATCAAAACTGAAATAAAAACAATCATTAAGCATCAATTTACGATCAAAATAATCATAAAATGAAAAGGAATTAAGATCATAATGAATTAAAATCAATGAGAGGGAGTGGGCCGTAATCCACCACGCGGGCCCAGTGCGGGTTGGTGGATGTCACATGTCTTCGAATTTTTGGTTCTAGGACATGCCGGTTTCCTCACGATGTTTTCCTTCACCGTTTTGAGAGCAGTGGTGATGAAATAATTTACACAAAGTAAAGCGCCTGTTTGGGTTCAAACCTACGACCTACAACTCGTAAGTCGTGTCCGTGACCACTGGGCGACCACTGCTCTCACATGCATGTTATACGCTACCTTACTTTTCATTACCAAACTTTACTACACTATTACCGCTTTTACTTACTCAATATACCTACCTACATAGTTGGCGTGGTTATAGCAAAGATTTCTGGGGCAATTGGAATATTGGATTACCTGTTCCTCAAAGCCCCCAGTACAATATTTTGTTAAAAAATAACGCTAAAGCCTTCAGCAACAGTGTGCTAATCAATCACCTACCCTAATCTGTAGGTGAGCCATCCCTTCAGTTTTGAATTTAATAAAAAAGCCAATATAATTGATTCTTAGAAACGTTCAAAGAATCTACTTATTACTTATTGCATAGCTCAATTAAATTTCACTAAATAAAATTACAAATATCTTTGTAACGAAGCCTTTTCAAGTACTACTTCCTTTGTTAGATTTAATTTGTAAAAGCTATAGAAGCGTTTGTCAAAGTTTATGGATAACGTGAAGAACACAGTGTATTTATTTCAAAAAATAATTACAACAAAAGAGACACATTCTAGTTTTCCGACATACACGCTAATGAAGTCGCGGGCACAGCTAGTTTTGAATAAATGTGTTATGATATAGAACTTTAATATTATATTTTCATTTCTCTCTTTCCAGCTTTGCAAAAGAATACCAGAGTGCTGCCGCCACCGAAATGCGGCGTGTTCGACCCCCTGCCTGATCGACCGACCATGTTCAGGAAGTGCTATCAACGTGGAGAGTTTCCCGTCTGCATCGAGTTCACCAACTTTGGCAAGCGGTTGGCTTGGAAGGCGAGTACTTATATTTTTCATAAAGTGCAATAAATCCGGGCACATTGCTCGCAGAACAGATGGCCGATGGGGCCGAAAGGTTCTGGAGTGGCCCATAAGGTGGTCCGACGACCTTGTGAAGGCCGCAGAAACCCGTTGGATGCGAGAAGCGCAGTACCGGTCGAAGTGGAGGTGCTTGGGGGAGGCATATGTCCAGCAGTGGACGTCTTTCGGCTGAAATGATAATGATGATAACTCATGTTCGTTCACTCGCATTGGGATTCCAAGGAAATTCAAACTAATGGCCCAATTTTATTGTACCACATATCACTAAATGCGTTAAACGCTAAACGTATTAAACACTTTTCTTTCTCTCTCTATCATCTTCAAAACATAGAAATAGAACTATGTTTTAAATTCGTGCAGTGCGAAGGGCTTTGGATGCTCTACGAGCTCATAGCTACGTTTTTCAGAACGCTATGAAAGCCACTACGAAATTTGCTACGGCCTATGATGAAAGCGAAAAGCGGCTAAAATTATATCTAGCTGGGAAAGCATACTACAGTATTTTAGAATGTTTAAATGACAAAGTGTAATATTACGAATTTAACAAATTAATACTTACTGATATTTTATCATTTTGACAATTTATAATTAGACTATTAGGACAATTTAATTCAAATTTATTGTTTAAATTTAATTTTTAGTTTGTGTGAAAAGTTTAATATTGTTTTTAGCTTTGTTTAAATACCTAGGAATGACTTTTCTTAGCTACATATTTGTATGCCACAAAGGCCGAACATGACGGAAGTCTCAAACGAACTTTTTGTGAATTCAAATAATAACTTCAATCATACTCGTTTATTTTTTAGCTTTACAAGGAAGAAAGTGGTTCTTATTAGTTAATGTCTAATCTGTTTATATAATTATCTTCGAAAATCAATATTTTGTTGTTTAGTATTGCTATTCGATAACAGATGGCGTTGTGCCGTGACGTCACATTTGTATATCGCGGTGTTAAGATTTTCTTGCAAGGGAGAGGGCGGGACTCCGTGGTTACGTAACGTTGTTAAAGTTTTGTTTTATTAACTCCTAATATCTTTACCATTACTTATATTCAGAATAAAGAAAAACAGAATCGTACTATATTGTGATAACGGGCTACTACGGAACCCTACACTGTGCGTGGCCCGACACGCACTTGGCCGGTTTTTGTTTATGAACAACCTGCATGCCTTGTATGTATACTCATGTTTCTACAAATGAATGTCTTATCTTATGAAATCTATCTAAATCCGGATAAGTATACCTTTTTTTTGTTCTCTAAGAACTGCTTGCTTTTCGAAACTATAGGTGACTCAAGTACTATTGGTGGACCTTTGGGGTTGCGGGCGCACAGAATGGGGACTCTGTCCATCCACCAAGTGACCCCAGGGAAGACGGTGGCACAGTGGTCACGTGCTGCCGTGCATAGCGAGGCTCAGGGGAGGCCCCTTTACAGTCTCCCCAGGGATGTGCCTTACAGGCGTTGCGCGGGGGGGTTCCGGTATTGGTCTTTTAAGAGGAACCGGGACCATCCCTATGTGCTGATGGTGATCACCGGGGTGATTTTAGTTAGGTAAAAATCCCACACTCCCCGACATCCCTCGGGTGCCTTTTGCAGGTGTCCCCTGACAACAAAAAAAAAAAAAAAAGGTGACTCAAGTACAGTGTTCTCTGTGGAAGCTTAACCAGGTCGCCTAATTACGTCAGTTTGGAACGACACCTGAGTGTTCCGGTATTTAACGTAATTGCGTGATGGTGGTCACCTACGCAAGTATCGCCACATCATAACCTACTTTAATCACAAAAAATATAGAAAAACAAGTTTTTGTTCAAGGATTTTGTTTGATAAGTCGTGTAAACTATTGGTTGGTTTTGAACATTCATAAATATCATTAAAATAAGAAAAGAGAGTGATAAATAAACTCAGCCTAGCCTTTTCCCAACTATGTTGGGGTCGGCATCCAGTCTAACCGGATGCAGCTGAATACTTTTTTATCCGATAAGAAATTACCATTAGGTAGGTACATCAAGCTTTTCTGAACTAACGAAGTAAACTCAGATATGATTTTATACCGATTTTAATAAAACATATCATATCATAGATATATCTTCTTTGAGCCCTTAATTTCTGATTATAATAATATTTTTTATATTTTTAAATGTTTTTATATTCTAATATTTACAAATATAATTTATGTTATTTAATGAAATAAAGGAAATAATAATAATAATATTTTTTATTCATAAGTTCACATAAGTATAAATTACATAGAAGTTACATCATTACAAAGTTACATATTAATATTAAGAGGAAAATATTAAACTGTGCCTAAAATAAATGCCTAAAAATGATTGTCAGAAATAAACTAGATCGGTGGATACGGAATATTTTCCAGTCTAAGTAATATGAAATTTAATCTATTTTACGCTCTATTTCTATAAGCAAATAGGAAAATGAAAAAAACCTTAGATTTATTGGATGATAATATATTCAGCTCTGTGGAAAGTGGACTGGAATATCCATTTATAGGTAAACCCTCTGGAGGTAATAAAATTAAGTGGTAAATTATTTTACAATTTTAGATCCTTGCTATCGTTTTGAGACTTACCGACGTAATGTTAGTGTGATTTATTTTATTTTATTAGTAGGTTATTAGGCATATTTTATGTTCCCAAATGTAAAAACTTCTATCTGCGTTTTGACCAAACATGAAATCACAAAAAAAAAAATCAGCTGTTCCCTACATTTATGTTCGTATAGCTCGTCAAAATGTAGGGAACAGCTGATATTTTTTTCGCGATTTCAGGTTTGTTCCCATAGTAAAAGTTGTTCATAGTGATTTGTACAATGACCTCTTAAAAGGTTGTTAATGTTCTACCAATAACCCCGTATAAGGGGCGACACGACCATCCTAACATGGCCATGCACCTTTTCATGTGCTAACATTGGCAAAAAAGTTGGTTCTTTGAACTGAAACCGGCGAATTTTGAGTTGAATTTGCAAAAAGTGGTTTTGTCAAGTTCAACTTATTATGCAGCTAGATGATAAAAACCAATCAAGTTTGATCATTTGATCTAATTCTGCGTTAGATAAACCTATTAATCTAAATCATTAGATTATTTTAGGCTGAGATGTGACACAACAGTTCACCATTTAAGTATGTTCAAGTCCCATGAAATAAAGGGCGAGCCTTTGCTATCATCATCTGACCAGCCTTTTCCCAACTATGTTGGGATCGGCTTCCAGTCTAACCGGATGCAGCTGAATACCAGTATTTTACATAGAGCGACTGCCTATCTGACCTCCACAACCCAGTTACTGGGTAATACGATACCGTTGGCCACAAATCATAGGTTCATCTCTGCCTAAACATTAGAGGTTTACAAGCGTAATGTTATGTTCTTTTTATTATAATGTTTTGTTATTTTATTAACACACTAGCTGCGCCCCGCGGTTTTACTCGCGTAAATGTCCATCCCGTGGGAATATTGGGATAAAAAAACTTTTTTACAAAAAAAAACAACCGACTTCCAAAAAACACTATAAAGTGAAAAATAACTTTAATTTCGGAAGTCGGTGTCTTTGGATTTGTATTTTAGTTTTTTGCCACCGACTTCCGAAATTAAAGTTATTTTTCACTTTATAGTGTTTTTTGGAAGTCGGTTGTTTTTTTTGTAAAAAAGTTTTTATTTTTCACCTTTTAGTGGGTCAGTTTGTAATTTATCAAAGCTACAATAGCCTAATGTCAACTGCTCATCACCTTTTACAAAATATTGCTTTTCCCGATGCAGGGACGTTAATTGTTGAGGAGTTCTCCTGGTTCTTACCAACTCCTAAACAACCACTCACCATACGCATTGTGACGAGGATAAATTGTATAGCAACCATATTAAAGTAATCGAATCGCAACCCGTGAAATATTTGTCATTGAGTAGTTCCTATCTTTGGTCTTCATCATCAGCTCCACTTTACCAAATGAGGATTTCCGAGAGCAAATGCTCAAGTTACTTTAAAAAATACCCAAATCGCTATAGCTTTGCCTATAAAATTTGAGGGTTTCCCTCAATTTCCATGGGATCGTCTCATCAGATTCCAACTTGATGATAATGGGACCACCTCGAGAGTATACCCTTTCGAACAAAAAAAGAATTTTGAAAATCGGTTCTCAATTGGCGGAGTAATCGCGTAACAAACACACAAAAAAAAAAACATACCGTTGAATTGAGAACCTCCTCCTTTTTTGAAGTCGGTTAAAAAGTAGCCTATATGTTAATCCAGGGTGTCAGCTACCTCCATACAAAATTTTATCAAAATTGGTATAACCGTTTGAGTGGAAGAAGTAACAAACATATAAACACACACTCACAAACTTTCGCCTTTATAATAATGCTAGTGTGATATTTCCCCTTTCTTTACTGGTCTAGGTGCCGATTGAAAAGCTGGACTTCCACCACTACCTGCCGATGTTCTTCGACGGCCTGTCTGAGAGCGCCTACCCTTACAACTTCATCGTGGAGAGAGGCATAAACGACCTGATTACCAAGGGATCCTACAAGGTCCTGCCTGTGGTGCCTCAGCTTATCATACCGATTAAAAGTAAGTTTTATTTAATCAAATCTAAGGCTCATTTTCCAGTCTCAGATGCATAAAGCTGCTTACCTATATCGTATCGTTTGTATTTAAAA
Source organism: Oligia fasciuncula (assembly GCA_963082905.1). Classification (NCBI taxonomy): domain Eukaryota; kingdom Metazoa; phylum Arthropoda; class Insecta; order Lepidoptera; family Noctuidae; genus Oligia; species Oligia fasciuncula. The sequence continues at coordinate 2,858,454 of OY720395.1, read as the reverse complement.
AGGTCACTGCGGTATTATACCAAAAAAATGGGTAAGAGTAACGGGTGTATGTTAGTTAAAAAAAATACTGCGATCACCAGTCCATGCGTGAACCTATTTTTCGATAGATCTGCCAATGTATCTAATCATCAGAGCCTATTTTATTTTCAATTTAAAATGTTAATATTTTGATAATGCAAACCAGTGGCTTTTGTAAAAGCAGTACTTACCCCACATCTACTCTTCCCTACCCGGTACAGCCTAGAAAATATACTACACCCAGATAATAACTTATAAGCATTTTCAGCGCCACAGAGCACTCTCGTTTGAGAGTAATTTCCAGTGCGTCTAAACGAAACTCCTTGTGCACGACATTACATTTTTCATACTGCATTTTCTAGTCTGCATTAATTCTTAATATCTGCCTTGAAGGCTTGCATGATCAGGTTCACTTTAACGGGTTTAGTTCTTTGAGCAAACTTTTTGATGTAAGGGTATTGAAATGCATGATATCGTCTTCTAAGTAATGCGGAAAATCTGCTTTGCGTGTACATGGAGCGACTGCCTATTTGACCTCCACAATCCAATTACTAGGTAATACGATACCCCTTGGTAAGACTGGTTGTCAGACTTTCCGGCTTTTGACTACCCGTAAGGACTGTCAAAGATCCGCGAATGACAGCCGGGACCAACGGCTTAACGTGCTTTCTGAGGCACGGAGGGGACTTATTATGTAAAGGTCATCCACAGACCAACCGCGGCATGCCTAGCTTAACCTGATCGATCGACCTGTGCGGCTGTTATTATTCAGCCACGAGCCCCTCAGATAATATCAATAATCAGCTAAAATAAAACTGACAAGTCGTTCTACAGAAAAAAATTAGATTCTTGTAGATCCAAAGTGATCCAACTTTCGTTATTGCAATATCAGAGAAAAGGATAGACATAACAGCTGCACAGCGGCTGTTATTATTTAGCCAGGAGCCACTCCCATCTCTTTCATCATCATCCTCTTTGTCTTTCTTTCATCTCTTTATAAAAATGTTATTATAAAATTTAAGTACATTATATCTCATTTATTCACAGACGCACTAGCAACAAAACGTCCTTCAGTGATCTGTCACGCACTCATATGCATCAAAATGCTGGTAGGTGGCTGTGAGAGAGTCGGTGAAGCCCTCGTGCCCTACTACCGGCAGATACTGCCCACACTCAACTTGTTCAAGGATAAGAACCGTAAGTTGTACTTTTTTGCCCACACTGAACTTGTTTTTGCTCACACTCAACTTGTTTTTGCCCAAACTCAACTTGTTTTTGCCCACACTCAACTTGTTTTTGCCCACATTCAACTTGTTCAAGGATAAGAACCGTAAGTTGTACTTATTTAGGGTTTCGTACCCAAGGGGTAAAAACGGGACCCTATTACTAAGACTCCACTGTCCGTCTGTCTGTCTGTCATCAGGCTGTATCTAATGAACCGTGATAGCTAGACAGTTGAAATTTTCACAGGTGATGTATTTCTGTTGCCGCCATAACAAAAAATACAAAAAATAGAAGTAAATATCTACAACAAACGTGTTTGTTTTCGGCGTTTTTGCCTTGTGGTACGGAACCCTTCGTGTGCGAGTCCGACTCGCACTTGGCCAGTTTTTTTAAATAGGTTTCTTAAGTATAACAAATTATTCGTCGGTATACTGTATTGTCGTCTTCTGTGGCTCTAAATTCAAAAAGAGAGAGGTATTTTTTGGCGGAAATATTCCAGCCTGCCATTAGTACCTACCACGGAATAGAATTTTTTCTATTCCGTGGTACCTACTATGAAAGCAAACATTTTTGACCCAGTAGTATGATATGATATTCCATCCGTAGACAAATAGTAGACTGTCCACTTTTTACCGACTAAATAAAAGAAAAGCAACGAGACGAAGCCTCAAAAAACCCAATTAAAAATCTGTAACACGATACAGTCACAACGAGGCAGACGAGCCACAGTTTGGGTCTTAATAAAGCTCATATATTTGCTAAAACGCTGGGGACTATGTTAATGACGGACAATTTACAAAACATTAGCTTCAGGTAGGAGTGTAGGACGCAAAAACGACGCGCCACAACTATCCGCTACACGACGGAAGTAATGGCGTGGCGTCTAGTTTTGTTCACTAGCAACAGTTTTGACGTAGAAAATAATTACGTTTTTGTTTATCTTAATCAAATTGTCTTCGGTTAATTTGACTTTGTTGCTCGTATTATGAACGTAGTTTTAAAATGTTTTTTACATAACCCCTAAAATAAACAGCTTGCTAAAAAATTGCTCTACTACAAAGTAGTATTCATTCCGTTCTTTGCTTTAATTAAACTTTGTAGGTAGGTACTTTTGGAAAAACATGAATGAAGTATCTAAAATTCCTTCACGTCATTAACAAAAGCAGTAACAGACACCAAAATATCAAAATAGCAAGTTATACAACAAAAACTGGAGACGCGGAACTCGGTAACAATGCGGCGTTGTCACCGCCCGGTGAGAGGGCGAACGCCCGGAACACCCCAACCGCCCCGAATTTCACAGCCACATGTAATTAATCTACCCCGGATGCCCCGACAAGTCTATTAGGCTGAAAACAATATCTTCTCGGCCCTCCACGTGTCAATTATGAGGTGAAAATGATTGATGACGTCATTGACGCAAATCGGGCGTGTTGACGTAATTAGGTTTTGAAATTCGAAGCTTGTGTGGAAAAGGAGGTCTTTTGTTTTTTTTTTTTCTGAACTCCTGTGATGTTGCCATTTTGTTGGAACACTGGTTGAGTTTTGGTTGTTATTGTGTGTGATTTGTGTTTTTTTCTGTTCAACAAATACTTTGCGACATTTTTGTTTTTTTTTCTGATGAACACGAGAATTTTTACATTGGAAACCTTGTGTTGCAATTATTTAAATTGGGTTTTGTGTGAAAACCTAACTTATTGGCACCTCGCCTTTATTGATTTATTAATACAACAATTGCATGCTGCACTTACAGCAAACACCAAAGCGCGCAGCAAGCCAACAACATAACATTTAACTAAAAAACTTCATACAAACATTAAACATAGATGTACAGCTTTACTTAGATATTTACTGGTACTGTAATGAACATGCACAAGTTTTCTTCTGAATTGAAGATCTTAAAGTACAAGGAAAAAGTTGAACTTTACTTCATCATTTGATCACTTCTCTATAATTATATAGAATTCCATTTACATCAGCGAATGGAATGCGTCCATTACATACTACAAACTACAGGAACTATCAGAAATTACGGCAATCCAAATTGATCGTGGTATACCTAAGCCAATATTTAGTCAAATAGGTTTGTAATGCAACCTATTTGAATAAATATTGGCTTTGCTATAGGTATTCCCAATATACAGCCAACTAAATTAGATGGGCCAGTAACAAAATTATGATACAGAGCATCAACGTGAGTTGAAGCTTTTTTGAAAATACCCGTTTTGTACATTTTATTAATACCCAACATAATATTAAAAACCAATAAAGATATTTTCAGCGTTGAGAATTGAAAAACCTTTTTGTGCACGTAATCGAACAAGCAGATTTTATAAAACACAAATACTTCCGTATAATAAATTAATTTAACACGTAAAATTCAATTCTGATTGCTACAAAAAACAAATCCCAACATTTTGCGGTTTACTTCGCTTGTCGAAACTTTTTTCCGATATTTTAATTATATCTAGCGACCTGTCACCGACTTTGCACGCGTTAAATTAATATACCAAAACCTCCTTTCATTCTTTGAAGTAGTTTTCAAAATGGCTATTTAACTCAGGTAGTATATTTTCCGTATTGATGAAATCTATGCTCAATTTATACAAATAAATGAAATTAAAATGTCTGTTTGTAATGTCAAAATAACAGCTTTTTTTTATTAAATGCATAGGTAAGTATGTGAAAGTATGTATGCTACTTATAACAAAAACTAATTTTAAATTTTTGTCTGTCTGTTTCTTCCGGCAAATCTCCGAAACGGCTGGACCGGTTTTGATGAAATTTGGGACAGGGATACTTGGTTTAATAATAGAATCGTTTACTGACTCCGTGGTAGCAGGCTGCGCATCAATGTCCGTGCCACCCGGAATATTATTTAAGTAATTATTATTATAATAATTATACTATGCAGATGCTAATACTTGGCAGATGGACACATGGTTTAGTCATGTTCATAAAGCTACATTATTACTTACAAACGTGCTTACGTAGTCAGCCTTTGTTTTCCGAGAAACGCATAACATGAAACCAATTTCCACCAGCCGTCTTGGACGATGACGTCGAAGTCAATCATACCGTTGAACGAAAAGCCTGTGTGTACGAGATGTTGATGACGATGATGTACAGAGCCGGACTCGGTTCGGGCTTTGAGAGTTGCTCAAAGGCGTCACCGGTCAGTTGCTAAAATGGTCTACCGGTACAAGCAGCTTCGAAAGTCATTCAATACGTAGATTGGCACTTTACTAAAGAGAATAGCAAAGCGAGCAAGATTGTGGGATTTGCAGTACTTACCTAAAGTACCCATCACGAGAAGCTATACATTTTGTAAACACCCATTCAGGGGTTCGCAACCTTTGGATCAAATAAAAAAAACTGTTTTGTTATGATTTTCATTTTTATATAGGGATAATAATTATGTTAACACATATCTAATTACTGTCATCAGACGATTCCAAGAATTCTACATCTGTATTTTGTAGCATTGACAGCGTCAGCGTGAACTTACTTCAAAATGGCGGCCCAAATGTTTACGATCCATGAGTCAGACGCGTTCCAGTACCACAAAACATTAGACGACAGCGCTTTATATCGCTAAAATATAACCCGACCAAGTGAAATTGCTCATTAGTTTCGTATTACACTTATGTTACTTTGAGTTGATTGAATTTGGGATTATTTGTTGTTGATTGAATTATCGGTTGTTTTAGTGATGTTTGCAGGAGGCCTTTGTTCCCTAATATATTTTATTTGTTAACTTCTTGTTATTGTTTCTAAGGTAACATGGGTTCCGGCATAGACCACTCGTCGTCGCGAGGAGAGAATGTCGCAGACCTCATTGAAAGCACTCTTCAACTGTTGGAGAGATACGGAGGACCGGACGCCTTCATCAACATAAAGTACATGATACCAACATACGAATCGGCTGTTCTAAATTAACTTTAAATCTAGTTTACACGTTATGTACGCTTTTCAAATCCAACATAGTTCAAAATAAGTTCAACATGAAAGTTATTTTTGTCACAACAATCATCATAAATATGCCAAGTCTTTTCCAATCTATGTTCGGGTCGTTTCTAATCTGATTTCAAGCAGATATAAAATACCAATATTTTAATTGGAGCGACTGCATACCTAATCACGACAACCCAGTTACTGGGGGCATGGGTAATGTTGAACTTTTGATGCAAGTGAATTCCAGTATTATACATGGAGACTGCTTATCTAATCTCCACAACCCAGTTATACGGGTATAATGTTGAACTTTATGTTAAGATTTGAACTTTTATTTTTATTTACTTTTTTGCGGAGTTTTAATACTCAATTTGTAATGCACTCGTTTTTATGTAGGTATGGATATACTCAATGTATTAATCAAGTAGGTACTTAGGTGTTATGTAATTTTATACTATACGCTTTTGAAATAAATATTGTAACCTTAAATTCGTGTGCAATTGTAGCTTAAACAAAGTATGTTTGACTTAAAAAGTTGTATTGTCTTTAGAAGTAAGAGAATTGTTTATGCGTGGTTTAAATATAAAGGATCGGCGTACCGTGACCAAATTAAAATACCATGCGTTTTCAATTTATGTTCAACATATTTCAGCTTCAACATTTTCCAATTGTGTCGGTGTCTTTAGAAACTTAGAATTAAAGCAATGTCTATTTAAATTAAGTGTTATTCAAATACTCACTATTGTGTTTATTATAATCTATTCAATTGTTTATTTTTGTAATTACGTTTGTTGCGGCCTTCGTAAGTATCGGTTGGTTTTGTTCAAGTTTATATTATTTTGTTGTTACGAAAGTTTAAGTTTTTATCAATAAATTTTGCGTAATATTTCTGTGTTTATTTGCTCTTTGAAGGAGTATTAGTCTGTTATGAATATCTTAGTTTTGCTTACTCTTGTGTAATAATGGCGAAGAGATGAAATGATTCATTTAATTGATATCGAACTGCCTTTGTCTTCCATCGTTTCAATACTCTCTCTTAATATTTTATAACTTTGTCTTTTTGCCCAAATCCTTCCTATGTTTAACGCAGCCTTCAAAGAAAGGGGAACTGCTATTTTCTGGGCAGGCTCGTTCCATCATAGACCTCATCCATCGGTTTTCATCAGACGTGATCGAGGTCAGAGCAGGCCCATTCAGCAATAAAAAAAACTTTCCTAATTTATTTACAATTAAAATGTTCACAGGCACAATGTAAACAAACACTAATTACTGATAATTGCGTTCACTGCCTGGACAAGTCCACTCCAATCTGTGTTGATCTTACCTCAAAAGTCCAGCTCGGATACTAATCTGCATAGTTCTCATATCACTATGGCCTGATCAGGATTATGTGTGAACTTTAAAAGAGACTGTGGCCTCCGAGTTTGTTTCGGTCTTTCTTTTCTAGAATAGTCGGATAGGAAACACCGAACTCATCTGGTTTTAAGCATAATTTATTTTTGATGTGTACAAGTGTTTTTTAACCAATTTGCAGAAAAAAATATGTCAGATAATGATGTACAGTAAGATGAAATGTTTGTAAAACAGTAAAAGATAAAACATTGACTTTAATGATCATTCTTATTTACTGAAAAAAAAACAAAAAAAAAGGAACGCTATCACCAAATGAATTACTGCTTATTTCTTTCAGTGTGGTTACAATTTGTGTCCCAGCCAGCCTGTATTTACCTATAATATTTTAGGTAGGAAGGTACCAATAATTACACATCGATGAAGTTACACCCTCTGGGAAGTCACAGTCAATATTTAGATCAGCCGGGCAAAGCAATTTACAATCTGCGAACCCGAATACAGGGTGCTATGTATGCATGCAATTTGCATGCTCTGCCTCTGTTTGGGATAAACCGGACGCAACGTACGCATGTAAGCGATGGCAGATCATATGTGTATGCTTTGATTTGAATTTGATGGAGCCTTGGTTTCTGGTGGAAGTCATTAAGGTGTTCAAGTTGCTTGAGTAACAGTATGTATATACAATATAGTTTTTTGCAATTGTAGATTCGTCAGTCACTATGCATTTGTTGGAAAACTGCTATTGCCAAAATTTTTCATGACAGCCTATTTGGAACAGACCAGCTGCACTTGATACACAGTGGACATTGCTAGATACACACAAGACTGCTTATATACTTGATATAATTCTAGAAAAATCATACTTTTACAATATTTGTAAATAATTATATAGTAAAAAAAATATGTGAGCACCATGTATCTATCACATAATTGATTTACCTGTCATTGCTTCATTTTTCTACTAATTTTCTGACAAATTTTATTCTAGGTGCATCGTTTTCACATATAATTTTATTAAGTATACAAAACCTTGTAAAACATTTTAAAAGAGTAACGGTGGAGTTTCTTGCCTATTCTTCTCCATACGAAAACTACCTTTTGGAATGTTTTTTACCTTTTACAAATAAAGCATTCTGATTCTGATTCTGAATGGGCGACTAGAATCAATTCTATTTTGCTATAATTTTTGACGTTCAAAAGTGCCTTTAATGTGCCTATTTGAAATAAATGATTTCACTTTGACTTTGATCTTGGACCTGCTACCTTGAAAGCAATAGGTATGTCAACCTCAAAACGTCAAAAGACATACTTAGCTTTATATAGTATAGGTACAAGTTAAAACAAACACTAGGTTTATTTACCAGAGCTATCTATCCCTAATGTTGCACGTGGTATGTTTTGTCTCTGTACCACCCTAAAGTTGACTGGTAGAAAATGCTTCAGGCGCCTTTGTACAGTATTTTTTTAACTTGTGCCTAAAGTTTTAATAAATAAATATATTATATACATTCAGCCTCAAAAATGTATTATAGATCGGCAAGAAGGCTGACGGTACACACTGATGCACTTCGGCACTGTTCTTAATTTATTATATCTCCAAAACATAACGAAATTACTTGCAGCAATTTTCACAAGTACACATTATTATATTAAAAAGACCTTCCACTTTAATATACAGGCTGAAAATAAATACACGAGGAAGTAGCCGCCTGCTTCACAATATCGGGTAAGGCCATATGAGATACGTGACGTCAAAGCCTCGTAGGACACTATTGGTACTCTCACCCCACTTGTAGCGCGATATGACGAGAACTGGTGCTTTCACCCCTTGCCGTAACTTTGATAACTCTTTCAGTTTTACAATATTATGAAACAGTCTAAATATGTTGGAGATGCAGGGTTTTTGTAATATATTATATATTTTTCTGTCTAAATTGGGACCAGATCAGGAGTATGATACTCCTGCCCTGATCGCAATTTATTTGGGGTCAGCGGAACATATCTTTTTCTTCCATACTTCTCTATTAGTCATCAACTCGATAATAATCTAGGGAAGTATTCATTTTGCATTTTCTTCGTTCGCTTAGTGAATGAAAAAAATGCAAAATAAATACTTCCCTAGATAACGTTCTTCTTTGTTAAAATGGTTTTAATTTGATGTTTAATCTATATCTTAATTATCTATCTATACTAATAATAAAGCTGAAGAGTTTGTTTTTAACATAAAGCAAAAACAAAAAAAAAACCAGAAAGAACGATAAGTGAAAACGAAGTAATAGCGCGGGCAGGCGATGCGATGCAATGCGGTGGGTCAGGGGTACAAGGAACACGCGAACGAAGCCGCGAGCAGAAGCTAATCCACACTAATATTATAAATTCGAAAGTAACTCTGTGTCTGTCTGTCTGTATGTTACCTTTTCACGCCTAAACCACTGAACGGATTTCGATAAAATTTGGCAAAAAATAGATTGCATCCCGGGGAAGGACATAGGATAATTTTTGTCCCGATATTCCCACGGGATCGACATTTACGCGGGTGAAACCGCGGGGCGCAGCTAGTAAAAATATAGAAACACAAATCATCTGCAAGCCAGAAAAACGGATGGTGGATCTTTGGAAGCAGGGCTTGCCTTTTACAGATTAGGTTTACTATCCTTCACACTCCAATAAATCATTGTTCATGAGTGACAACTTCCCATGAACAGCCATACCCATAAGAATAAGTATATCAAATTGAACAGGGACCGACCGTCTTACGGAGTATTTATCAGCTGACTGCAGCCGCGGTCTGGATTCAAGGCGACACCTTTTTAGTCCCTCAACATTTATAAATGGGGTCGGAGATGTGTGGGACTGGATGTGATAGTTACCTGGGATTAAGTATGTGTTGTTATGGTTGTAGTAAAACCTGGATCAGTTATCTACGTATTTTAAGGCGCCGCCCTAACGTAGGACACCGGAATACGCACAGTATTTTGTTCCACAGTTAGGCGCATTGGTACATGACATATTACAATCCAGAAAATAATTGAGTGTAATTTTGACAGGCTTGTCAGTAGCAGAAACCCAATATCAACCTTATAACAACGAGAATAAAGATCACTATGATTTTGAGACGAAGCAGAAGTAAAATAACTTTGAAAGATGTGTACCGACCAACTTCTTTATTTTTTCTAATGTGTCTCATTAATTAGTTATAACGTAATCAAACTTGAGGCTCATGCTGAGTTTGACCGCTTGACTCATCCAGTAAAACCCGCATCCTCGTCGCAAGCGTCTTCAGACACGAATAATTTATCTTGGTAGCAATCAAGGGGGTAATTTTCGTGAAGACTGCGCTCAGAAACTATTTCACTAGTTTTCACTGTTTCATTATTGTAAGGGAAATGAGCTTTTTTATGTAATTTATGTTCTTTTAGCCGTTGTTCTTTTAGCCTCTATAATCTTCTCGACATCGCCGTCGAGGTAGACCAAGGCGAAGGTGGCGTGACGATCTAATAACATCGTCGCAGGGCCAACATGACCAGAGATCGCAGGGAGGTTTGGAAGGAAAAAGGGGAGGCCTTTGCCCAGCAGTGGGACACAAAATAGGCTAATTTATTTTATTTTTATTTAAAGGAAAAGCAAACAGTTACATTATAAGAACTTACACAGGTAGACAAAATAGTGTAGAAGAAAAAAAAAGTGTAATCGCTAGAAGTTTTAGTAGCAGTAGGTACGTGCATTGATTAGTTGTATAATAAGTAAAAATAAAGTTTATATTTTAAATTTAGACAGAAATGATATGATATTAAAGTAAGACAGCGAGTTTAATAAAAAAAAAAAACCATGATCAGATGGGCAATTCCCGTATTTTTAAGAACGTTCCCATTCTATTTTCAGTCTCAATATGTCAAGAATACAATCAATTAACATACATTCTTGACAAGTTTTTGACATTTATATTGTCGCTGAGATGATATTTCGACTTAAAACGTTTTTAATTACGAGAATTGACTTTCAGACCTTCTCATACTAGAATTCAGGAACCCTTGTACAGCATCCACGAGACTATAGAAAGGTTTCAAAGTACACTCAAGAGCAATGAATTAGGGTCACATAAAGGTACCTGAAAGTTTCGGAAACTAAGAATGCTAAAAAATAAAATAAATATGCTTAATATGCTTAATGAAATAAATTGTGTTTAATAAACAATTACATGTTCCTTAAACTAAATTAATAAAATGTGTGTCACTTTGTATTATATTCATAAAAAAATACATAAAAAAACAAATAACCATCATCATCAACATCGTAAAAAAAAATAGAAAAGCATTTTTTTTTTTGTATAACAAATCTTGACTTTTAGTACTTTGTATTGCCCCCACGTGCTGTCATCACTGCGGTTATGCGGTTTGGCATGCTGTAATTTTTCGAAGTTTAAATTTCGCATTATTTTACCCCTTGTTATTAATAAGGGGAAAAGTGCAATTGCCTCAAAACAGCCTATCGTAGTCCACTGCTGGACATAGGCCTCTCCCAGGCTGCGCCACAACACCTTGTACTCCACCTTCTAAGTCCAGAAAACAATTGCCAATTGCCTACCTCTACCCAATTTGTTAAACACTTCCTAAGTGCTTCCATCATTTATCTTTCTTTCAATCATTAACAATTTCCTCACTACTTTACATCCCAAAAAATAAACCTAATCAACTTTCCAACATAATCTTCTATTCAAAACACTCCGAACACAAAACAGATTGAATACGCAACGAGACAGCCAGACAGAATTATCTTCCCCTTTTTTCGTGATCCGATTTCCTGACGTTGCTTCGTTTAATGAGAACATAATGATGAAAAATATGATGCTGCAGTCTCCCTCCTGATATTAATCGGTGCGATTTTTCTGAAGGCGACTTATATCGCAGCGTACACAGAGCGAGGAATCACCGCTACTGTGTCTAGAGAGGGTAGTACCAACTAATAAAAATCGTGGCGTCAAAAGTGCGTTTAGCGCACGGACTGTCACAAACCGCCTTCAGTCTCTATACGTGTCGTGGTCGAAGTCGTTAAGCCGTTGGTACCGGGACCGGCTGTCATTCATAAATCTTTGACAGTCGTTACGGGTCGTCAGAAGCCTAAAAGTCTGACAACCAGTCTAAGGTCAACCCTTGGTAAGGGTTATCGAGTTACCCAGTCACTAGGTTGTGGAGGTGAGATAAGCAGTCGCTTTATGTAAAACACTGGTATTCAGTTGCATCCGGTCAGACTGAAAGCCGACCCCTACATAGTTGAGAAACGGTTAGGCATATGATGAGGTTTCAGATTTTTTGGATAAAGAAATTGCCAAGCCATAAGGTATAGGTAAAAATGATAATTAGGAGGCAGGTAGGTTAGGAAAACCTGAGTTGGTTTCGGCCTTTCTTCTCAGAGTAGTCAAATAGGAAACGCCAACCTCATCTAGATATGTTTTTATTTATTTCATAATATGATGTGTAAAACTGATTCCGGTATCCTATATACAGAACTACCTTCTGCCCGCGACTTCATCCGCGTGAAATTTCACCCTCTCCCCATTCACACTCTTAGCGGTGGAATTTAGAAAACCCTTTAATAGTGGATACCTGCTCTTCACAAAGAACACACCCTCCAATTTTCATGTCTCTAGGACTAGCGGTTTAGGCTGTGCGTTGATATATTAGTCAGTCAGGACTTTGAATTTTATATTTATAGATAAACAATTTCATTTCATTTCAAAAGGCTAGGCAGATGATGATTAGTGTTGTGGTGCGAATAAATGGTGACACGCTTTTTTTGTACTTAGTGTTAAGGGGCTTACAGGACCTAAACACAAAAAACGCAAGTTTTAGAAACAATAAAAGTATATGATCGACTACAGTAAACAAAATCAGAAAAATATATGATATTCTTCAGGATATATGCCATGTAGGTAGGGTGTTGAAAACATAATACAACTAATTTGATACACTAGAAAAAAAACATGAAGATACCTCTAAAGACTTTCTTTTTACAATAAAAACAATACTAATATACATATTATTCTACAAGCAACACACTAAAGCACTCGTGTTTTAATTTTTTAGTCCAAACAATAGATTTTTTGTAAATAGATAATTGCTTCATATTTTGTAATAAATTACCAGTCATCGCGCTTCTTTTTCTTCTCTATGCAGTCCGACAGTGACCGCGTTTTAGGTCATGTAGTCGCCTTAACAATGCCATTTCTAGCAGTGACCGGGCAGGCGCCGCCATGCTCTGTGGTAGCGTCTTAGTGCTTTTTACTGTCTGAGTTCTTGCTTTAGTTTCTGATTGTATTGTTACGGAAATTGTTATGAATATGAATGTTTTATGTGGTTTTATGTGTGTTTCTTTTGGGAATGAATGAATTTTTTGCAGTGCTGTTCAGTCAGTGGTCTCGTTTATTGGCTTCATGTGCGTTTGCGATTCGTTGCAGATGTCCATTAAAGGATGTAACGAAGGATAAGGATGAAGATTTCTTCTTAAACTTTTGCAGTAGGTACTTAGTGATTTTTGAGAGAACCATTATCAACAGTGAAATCCGAACCGTGAAACATTCAGATTTGATTAAAAAGTTAAACAATTGAATATGCAAGATTTATACACCGCTGCCAAAAATTCTGAAACTCTGACATTTCCAATAATAACTATGATTTCACTCCCAACCAAACATCCGATTGAAAACTCCAAATAAATTCATGGAAAAACCGGAATGTAACAAAATAAAGCGGAGCATTGAAAATAAAAAGCGAACAAAGTGCTAAAGCGTATTCATACAAAAAATATTACATTGGAGGGACTTTGATTGCGAACCATTCCAACTAAAATGCAGACGAAAATTCCAATACGAATTAGTTCCTAAAAATAAAACACAGAATTCGACCCCAACACTGTGCAATCAAATTATGATACTCGAATTACAACGTTTCATTTCATTCAATTGGATGTGTTGTCGAGAAAATAAACATTGGAAAGTATTTTGTGTTTGTTTTTAAGCCTCATGGGTCGGATAGAATATCAATACTGAAACTTTACCTACCTTTCACTACAACACTAGATGTTACCAGACATGAAATCTCAGTAGTGACAGAGACAAGTTTTGCGGCACGGTTGGCGCAGTGGTTAAGCGATTGACTGCTGCGCTGCGTGTCGCGGGTTCGATTCCCGCACGGAACAAATATTTTTATGACCTACAAGTAGTTGTTCCGGGTCTGGCTGTTTGTGCATGTGAGTTTAAATGTTTGTAAACGCACCCACAATACAGGAGAAATTCCAAGTGAGGGATGTCCAACGTCTTTTTAAAAAATGAAAAAAAAAAAAAAAGTTGCCTTAAAATCTAATATAGCAAACTAAAAAGGTTTCAATATGTACTTAAAATCATCTATCATGTAATTGGTTATTAAAATGATGTCAGAATTTGTCATTTAATGATAAAACCAACTCTATACCTACTTATATTTAATCTAAGATTTCAAAGAAAGGTGTAGTTTGATTCTAAATGGTTGTAAATGTGTGCGTGTCAGCGAGTATGCACAGAGCGGAGTTGTATTTGCATGCTTCACTGTATTCTTCGCAGCGCTACATCTTGAATTTTTATTTGGTCTGATCTATAGTATAAAAGTAGTTTTTTTTAAAACACTGATTTTACACAAAATGGTTGGCAAAACTAGAATATTTTCGACATGAAATGGTGCTCCTTATGAACTGTAAGGTCGCTAGGAGAATGTCGCAAATATAATAAACTTTTTAAGTACTTATTAACTTAAATGTAAATAAGTCGTACATGTTAATTTGTTGTCAAAAATAATTATTATAACCTGGTAGGTTACCTAATACTTTATATAAATCTACTCAGTACCCCTGCGAGATTTGCTGCGAGTGACGCATGTCTACTCGTCCTGACGACTCACCTGTTTCTGACGTGTCACCACACTCGGAGAAATGTGTCTAGTTTACTCATATGTATAGCTAAGTGACCACACATATTATGTCAGGTACTATAAAATATACCGTGTGTTTTGACAGAAAACTTCTACACGGAAAAAACACATAAATTATGATATACTAGCTGCGCCCCGCGGTTTAACACGCATAAGTTTCGATCCCGTGGGAATATTGGGATAAAACGTAGCCTATATGTTAATTCAGGGCGTCAGCTACTTCCATACCAAATTTTATTAAAATTGATCTAGCCGTTTGAACGTGAAGAAGTAACAAACATATAAACACACACACACACTCACAAACTTTCGCTTTTATAATATTAGTGTGATAGGAAGGAGATATTATTCAAAAACTCACAAAAGTTCAAAATCAAAACTCATTTATTCAAATTAGGCGGAGAATTAGTACTTTTCGAACGTCAAAATTGCAAAACACAGTCCCCCAAAACGCCCGCCCTTCACCATTTCCTAGTGCTTTCGCTGGGAAGAAAAAGTGGCGCAACAAACTCCCCAGCAGCACAGCTGTCTGTTCAGTTAAAAGCAGAAGCATAATCAGCCTATAATGTTTCTACTGCAGGCCTCCTCTCGATGAGAGGGAGTGGGCTGTAACCCCCACGCGGAGCCAGTTATCATCATCATTTCAGCCGAAAGACGTCCATTGGACACAGGCCTCCCCCAGGCACCGCCACTTCGACCGGTTCTGTGCTTCTCGCAGCCAACGGGTTCCTGCGGCCTTCACAAGGTCGTCGGTCCACCTTGTGGGAGGCCGGGATCCAGTGCGGGTTGGTAATGTCACATGTTTTTGGATTTTTTTGGTTGTCCGTTTTCCTTCACCGTTTTGAGAGCAGTGGTGATCAAAATATTTACACAAATTAAAATGCCTGCCTTTTTTATGACCCCTCCCGCTCTGGGTGGAGCGGAAGGAAGTGTCAGACTCTTACTGACTAAAACCCACCCGTGTTCCTTCCTTAGCCCTTTATGTTCCGGGCCAGCGGTAACCCTTTCGGACAATCCCGCTGACCCGGCAGGCTTCGGCCCTACGGGGGCTCCTCGATGCTGACATCTCTTTGAGGCGCGCGTGGAACACGTATGCGCCGTCCGGCACGGGCTTGGTCCTGATCGGACGGTGAGCTACCCATTACTCTCCGCCCGCAGGCCCGCGCCTACGGTGGCCTGAAAACGCCTGCCTGGGGTCGAACTCACGACCAACAACTCGGTAAGTCTAGCCAATACCACTGGGCTACTATTGTTCTGTTTTATATTATTCAAAATCTCCCACCAATCCATTAGCAATTATACAAATTACAATAGGCATTAAATTCTATACGGAACCTCCAACAAGCTTTGTTTTAATATTTTTATTACGACGAGAGCGAAGCTTAGCGGGGCGGGTCACTAATTGAAGTGCAATGGGAATGCACAATTTTATTTTGGTAATTAATCTTTGGAGCGTGCGCATTGAGAATTTGTTTCTTAGACAGGAGAGGGTGCGGTTGCAATTTATTGGTATCGTATTTAGAATAGTGGAAGTAATAATGATTATTTTTGGTTAATTAACTCTTGTTCTTGAAAAGGTTGCGTTTCTGAGCTTTGAACGTTCGAGTATACAGACAAAGTAAACTATTTTGGAGTAGTACTTTTACATAAGTGCTGATTACTCCGTTTCTATAATGGAGTTAGTCCATAATTCTTACCAATAAAACTCTTTTTAGGGTTCTACGGAACCCTAAAAGAGTTTACCCTTTGGGTACACCCAAAGGGTAAAAACGGGACCCTATTACTTAAGACTCCACTGTCCGTCTGTCTGTCTGTCACCAGGCTGTATCTCATGAACCGTGATAGCTAGACAGTTGAAATTTCCAGATGATCTATTTCTGTTGCCGCTATAACAACAAATACTAAAAACAAAATAAAATAAATATTTAAGAGGGGCTCCCATATAACAAACGTATTTTTTCCGGCGTTTTTGCCTTGTGGTACGGAACCCTTCGTGTGCGAGTCCGACTCGCACTTGGCCATTTTTTTTTTCACTATTATAATACTTACTTATATTTGCTTCAAATAAAGCAAATACTTTCACATGTTGTATTTGCACATAAGACCAAAAACTCTCTACCAAACATTATCCGACCACAAAGCCATCCAACTTAAACCTTTTATATCAAGATTTTCATTAGTTAAAAATAAAATAAATATAAAACAGTGAGACGTTTTTAACAAGCACGGCAATAAAGGCCCGCTGCAGCTCGCCTCAAATAAATCGTGGGAGAACCTCTAGGTATCTGCCACTTAAACTGACCGCAATTACAATGTAGTGTTACATTCGACATTGTTAGCACTTTGGAGTAATGAAAATGTTTTAAGAGAATGGCTTTATGGAGTTATAAAGTTTTGGTGGCTTATTGTATTGAAATACAGTGGCTAAAGTAACTATGTTGCGTTTGACAGATAGGTTCAATCTTAAACTAGTGTCAGGATTCTTGTAAAGTCAGGGTAATTAATGTTTATTTACTATTATTTTTACTGCCTTTTATGTGAATCTTATATTTAATAATTTATCGATAAAAATAGCAGAGCAGTGGTGGCCAAGTGGTAACGGCCACGACTTACGAGTTGTAGGTTGTTGGTTCGAACCCAGGCAGGCGCTTTACTTTGTGTAAATTATTTCATCACCACTGCTCTCAAAACGGTGAAGGAAAACATCGTAAGGAAACCAGCATGTCCTAGAACCAAAAATTCGAAGACATGTGACGCCTGCCAACCCGCACTGGGCCCGCGTGGTGGATTACGGCCCACTTCCTCTCACCAAGAGGAGGCCTGTGTCCCAGCAGTGGGAACATTATAGGCTGAATAAAAATATATAACTTTGGTACAATTCTTATCCTAAAATAACTAACGTACCAGTTAAATAAAAAGTTTAAAACACAAGGTCCACCAGAGCGTGTTTTGGCCACGGCGGCCAAACTCAACGGAGACTAGCCTTCGGCGCGGGAGATAATATAGTACACAAGTGTGCGCGCAGACACAAGGGCCGAAGCCCTCTTCCCTCACTCTCATAGTCCAATGGGACGACAATCCGAGATGACCGGAGAGAGATGCGGCGGTGGTAAATAAAACTATTAACAACCTAAAGTCAAAAAAATTATCGGGAAATAAATTGTTTATCAAATGGACTAACAACTTAAATTGTCCGTATACTCGAATCACAACTATCATTCTGTGACAGTTGTATGAAATGGCACATATCGATAGTTACCAAATAGTTGGTGATGGTCACTTCAAGTAAACTAAGTACTACTGCTTCGCTTACTTGTACCCGTATCTACCTATTGATAGCATCGGTCGTCTCATAAGGAAAGCTGCATGAACAAAGCAAAATTTTAGCAGTAAAGTTGGCTTCCTGAATCTAAGAACATACATAAGTCAACTTCTTACACTTCGGTGTAACGAACAGTCACTTTTAGACTATTTTACAGCATCGCCTAGACAAATTTTGCAGCAAGATAAGAAAGAAAGAGGACAAAAGGGGCATTACTGCGGCTTTTGGCTCTTAATGTGGATTATGGGAGAACGAATGCCGGGGTCGAAACCACCCCGCTTAGTTTTACGCCGCGATAATCGAGATTAAACGAATTTCGTGGCTACAGCTTCGGTGTGACTGCGATTTTACAGTTTTATGGTGCGGTGTCGGCCTGATTATGTTTGTGCTGTGTTTTCTTTTAGACTTTTCAAAGTTGTTACGGTTTTTGTGGAAATTCAGAAGTTGTGGAGCTCTTTCTGGAAGGGCACAGCCGGGAAACTATAAAAGGTTTGCGAGTGTCTTTTAGGCGGCCATCGATATACAATTTGGAGACGATAATGCGACAATAAATAAAAACACTGACAACACTAAGGGCTCTTACACTTAAGAGCGTTTGCGCCTTACGGCATTTCATACAGACTTTCAAGCCCTTATTTTTCGAAATGAATGAACCAATTTGAATGAAACTTCATACGCTTAAGCAGGATACAAAGGTCTAAAAAGTTATTAAAGAACATTTTCGAAATGTCTTATTTAAAAAAAGATAACTGGAAATCTCTGTTTTTATGGAAAAATTAAGATCGGTCTAATTTGGCTGTAACACAATTTTTCGAAAATGTTCCCGGAACAAGTAGTTGTTCCGGGTCTGGCTGTTTGTGTATGTGAATTTAAATGTTTGTAAACGCACCCACAATACAGGAGAAATTCCTAGTGTGGGGCAATGTTTTATATAAAAAAGAAAAAAGAAAGAAAAGAAAAAGAAAGTACGAAACCCTCGGTGCGCGAGTCCGACTCGCACTTGACCGGTTTTTGACGACTTAATTCCACTCCGTCGCCAGCACATCATGCTACCCAAAACTGTCAAATTTTCCCAATCAACTTTGAACCTTATGCTTTAACGATAAAGTTGAAAATCTATTAAAGAAATTTGACAGGTTGTAGTAGCTTGTAGTCTGTACATAACCGTCAATTGGTCACCCAAAACCAATATTGTCCAAAATAAAATAGAAATAGGTAGGTTCACTTATTATCAGCACACTCAGAGAGAAAAACCTAAACAGGTGTGGGATTACGTCACGGCAATGTTTTTCACTCGATATGAATAGTGTTGGAATTGGTTCGGCCCGTCGGCCCGTCGGCTCGTCGGCCTCGGCCTGTCTTGAGGCCCGGCCCAACGGCGCGGAAACGTAGGTAGTCGGGACATGTGTACGGTTTCCCATTCAGATGGGAATGGGAATAAACAAGGTGGAAACGAGAGACGCTTTTTATTGGGAGGATATATTTTGTTTTTTGTTTTTTGAAATTGTGTGGGTGCCTTTGGGGTGTATTAAGGCTTTATCAGTAAATGCGTTCTACTTATGTTACGAAGTTAAGCTTGCATTAAGATTTTCTATGCTGTAAAATTATTTATGGTGCATGAACTTTTTATTTCTTTTTACCTTTTGTGGTCATAATCAGCCTATAATGTTCCCACTGTTGGGACACGGGCCTCCTCTCTGTGAGAGGGAGTGGGCCGTAATCCACCACGCGGGCCCAGTGCGGGTTGGTAGATGTCACATGTCTTCGAATGTTTGGTTCTAGGACATGCCGGTTTCCTCACGATGTTTTCCTTCACCGTTTTGAGAGCAGTGGTAATGATATAATTTACACAAAGTAAAGCGCCGGTCTGGGTTCGAACCTACGACCTACAACTTGTAAGTCGCAGCCATCACCACTTGGCCTTTTGTGGTAGACAAATTTTATTGTAGGTGCATCGTCTTCACATATAATTATATTATGTATACAAAACCTTGTAAAACATTTTAAAAGAGTAACGGTGGAGTTTCTTGCCCATTCTTCTCCATACGAAAACTACCTTTTGGAATGGGCGACTAGAATCAATTCTATTGTTGTAATTTTTGACGTTCAAAAGTGCCTTTAATATGCCTATTTGAAATAAACGATTTGACTTTGAACAAATTGCCGTCACGATGAATTTTTTTCTTGGAATAACAGTTGTTATCTGTGTAAACGAAGCTTGAACATATTCGGATGTAGTTTTATAGTAATTCCAAAAAAGTAAAACTCATTTGCTGATAAATAACTAAGTAGATACAAAGTAGGTATATAAGCATTAGCACGTACTTACAGAGCTACCAGCTACTACAATAGTCTGCCCACCACCCGTCACTAACCACAAACCACATCACGCACAAACACACAATTATACCTACCGATGCAATTATTAGAGGATTACAACGACACGTGCACAAAGCGCCGAAACAATTAATATGGACAGGGTAAGGCACAGAATAATTGGGTACAGAAGGCTGGCTCCATACCACAGTAAATATATGAACAGGAAACTACGTACTAACGTTTGAAACGGCACACTCACACAGACGCGCTACGGTACCCCTAGCGATAGTCGCGGTGCTCTCAGTCACGGGTGCCGCTAAGGGGCACAGTAGATGCGCGAGTCTGTGTGAGTGTGCCGTTTCGAACGTAAAACACGATCTACACGGTTTAAAACCAGTCTACAAACCAAGGTGACCTTGATGTTATTGTTGTTGCGAGATGCCTGCTACACGGTTTAAAACCAACATTTTCTTCTGCCACTGGTTTGCAACACAGACCTTTCTACCAAGGACGTTTAAAGGTCATACGAAATTGGTTTAAAACCACTGTCTACACTGTTTTGGCTGTTCATATCTTTACTGGGTCCATACAAAAAGCAGAGACGCAACCACACCGTAGACTCGTGTCTTGTGCAAGCAAACTTGAATTTAATTCATCAGTTAGACAACTCATTTTGCAACTTCATGTCATTGCGTAGCACAAACTTTTATTTAAGAAACGGAATTATCTGCCTAGTCTTTTTCAACTAAAAAAAAACTAAGTTGGGGTCGGCTTCCTGTCTAACCGGATGCACTTGAATATCATATTCATATTCATTTATCTATTTTGTCAGCCGTTGGTCGGGTTAACGAGCTTTCCGAGGCACGGAGCGATCTTGGTATGACAAGGTGGTAACCCATCCACGGACCAACTGCGGCATAAATGGTAAGCTACGCTAGCTTAACATTTTTAAAACGGAATGCAGCGCAAATTGCACGATAAAAAAAAAAGTCGGTAGCAAAAAACTAAAACTAAATAAAATACAGATCCCAAGACATCGACTTTCGAAATTAAAGTAATTTCATAATTTTGAGTTATTTACGTTTTGAAGTCGATTTAATTTTTGTTAATTACTTACTTTTTTATTTCTTAAAACTGGAATATTGGTTTGTAATAAGTACCTAGGTAGGTTTTGTTGTAAATATTGCACTAGAATTTAACCAAGGTTTTTGTTGTTTTCCCTTTGACACACTTACACGTATTAGTCCTTATCTTGAAAATTACTGAATCGATTTTGAATTTGATGAAACTTGCACTGTTCTGTAAGCCAATTAAAAAAATGGTCACGATCCGATTAATAGTTGCGGAGAAATGCGTGGACAAACATATACATATACATCTATACAATTTTGTATAATTGTTTGGAAGCCCTAATAGATTCTGTTCCAATAATATTACATACATACGTGTCGAATTGATAACCTACGTGACCCATATCACTGAAAATTGCGCTCGTTTGGTTTCACCATACGTGTATGTGCATCTATTTAGGCTCGTTGTATGACTTGTATGGAGTCGACCTTCTGTGCCTATGTGTTTTGTGGTGACGGCCAGGGATGCCAGGGTAACCGATCATGCAGGTGACAGGAAATCAATAGGCAACTCATAATGATGCGCGCTGCACGGTAATTAAGCGTGGACGGTAACTGGTGAACTTACCTTAAGTACAGCGGACGTTTTTAATTAAGTAATCACCATTTTCATGTTCGACGTGAAAAAAAGGCTTTGTAGTTGTTTAGTCAATGTTTTTTAGGGTTCCGTACCCAAAGGGTAAAAACGGGACGCTATTACTAAGACTTCGCTGTCTGTCCGTCTGTCTGTCACCAGGCTGTATCTCAAGAACCGCGATGGCTAGACAGTTGAAATTTTCACAAAATATGTATTTCTGTTGCCGCTATAACAACAAATACTAAAAACAAAATAAAATAAATATTTAAGGGAGCTCCCATACAACTATAGAGGTATGAGGAGTATAGAGGTATGAGGAACAGGGTGTAAAGTTCACTCAACCTCCATAGAAAAGGGAGGATCCTCCGACCAGACGGGTGTTATGTCTGGCGGGCAACTGCCCAATGATTCATGTCGGGCCGTTGTATCTATGTTAATTGCGCGGTAAACTCTGCTTGCGCGATGTAGGATTTGCGTATAAACGTGTTTTTTTCGGCGTTTTTGCCTTGTGGTACCTACGGAACCCTTTGTGTGCGAGTCCCACTCGCACTTGGCCAGTTTTTTCAGGTTAAATTCAATTTTACTTTGATCAATGTAACAAAGTAGAAAGTATAGCTTTGGAATGTAAAAAAAAACTGGAACATAATGTAATGTTAATACGTTGACAGTAGGACAGTTGTATGCTCCCCTCCACCAAGCGAGCCCTGAACCGCCTCCGAACCCAACTGGGAAGACGTACAGTCACGAGCACCAATATGTCAACACTTGGCAACTTTAAATTGCGATTTTTTCACGAAATAACGAATGCAACGTTGAAATACGACATTTTACATATACGTACGTGTTCGAAAATACTATGTTCCTACTAATATAAAATTTCATTCAAAAATAAAGTAGAAAATCGACTTTGAATAAAGCCAAGTGTATACATACTTTTGCTCGTGACTGTACGTACAACGTCGTAAAGTGTGGCTACCTCGACGGTACTGCAGCAGGGTGTGGATGTGGTGGAGCTGTAGGGCAAACTATTATATAGCTGTAGGGATAAGAGGTGGGACCTCTTATCCTGTCGTCTGTTCTCTTATCCTGTCGTCTGTTCTCTTATCCTGTCGTCTGTTCTCCAAAAAAAACCGGTTAAATGCGAGTCGGACTCGCTCACCGAGGGTTCCGTACAAAGGAAGGTATGTAAATAGTTTATCACGGGTTTTTTTTTACATAATTACGATACATTATTTTTATAAGCACAGAACCCTCAAAAAATGCCAATTTAAACCGCTGTCAACAGAGGCCTTGTGTATAAATTTAACAACTATTAATGAAAAAAGAAAAACATAGGGACACATTCTAAATCTTTCTCATTCAGATTAAGAAATATCTTCTAAATTGGTCCAATATTGGAGGAGGAAATAGGGGAGAGCCAAACCTCGAATTACGACATTTTACTTAGGCTTTTTCAAAAGTCTCTCCGACCGCATTTCCTCTTAACATCTGTATTTAATACAAAGTTTATAAAACAAACCCCTTTAAACACTTTCTTACGATAACATCTCAAGTTTTACAACAAAATAAAATGCACAGTCAAATAAATTCAATTGCTGAACAATTACAGAAATGTCAACAAAAGGTTAAAGTTTACAGTTAGGTACCGTAGAGTTTACAGTACATTTTACAATCATTAGCGAGAACTGATGTTTTCTTGAGGAATCGCAGTAACTGAGTGGCATAGTTCACTGGGTCGAAGGAAATAATGAAATGTTCGTAATATTACAACTACTTTTTCGTTTGCTTGTTATAACTAATGAATTACGATTTTATAGATAAAACGTTTAAAAATCTTACATTGTTAAGTAGGTATAGTATCAGTCATCAGGTGTACAAACGCGCTGTGAATTTGTGTGTAGGCGCAGGAGCTCTCAGTACCGTCCGAGAAAATGGCGGAGTTGGAAGTGTGTGTGTGGTTTATGTGTTGACGCTACTGGTTTTCACGCACACATTCATAGCGTATTTGTATTACCACATGTAAAGCGCGCGTTCCTTCGTGAGATAAAAATTCTGTACCTTACCTACCAGTTTTTTATCCTAAAAGGACTACAATATGAGCGTGTTTTGGGGGTAAATTATAATCAATGTACACTTTTCACAAAGTAAAGCGCCTGTCTGGGTTCGAACCTACGACCTACAACTCGTAAGTCGCGGCCGTTACCACTTGGCCACCACTGCTCATCATCATCATTTCATCACCACTGCTCTCAAAACGGTGAAGGAAAACATCGTGAAGAAACCGGCATATCCTAGAACTAAAAATTCGAAGACATGTGACATCTGCCAACCCGCACTGGGCCCGCGTGGTGGATTACGGCCCACTCTCTCTAACTGAGAGGAGGCCTGTGTCCCAGTAGTGGGAACATTATAGGCTGATTATGTGTTCGCACGAGACAGGGAGATTTGGAAGGAAAAAGGGGAGGCCTTTGCCCAGCAGTGGGACACAAACTAGGCTAACAAAAAAAAAAGTGTTATGTGACACTTTTCAAGTTTCTTTTACAAGGTGTTGACGTACCCATCCATATAAATTCTCTGTAGAATCTTCTCAAGGTATTTAAAATGTTATACGTCTTTCATAATTTGTTTATCAAAACAACTTTCAAACACACTTCACGCAAGCCAAGGTGCAAACAACTATTCCACGTTCAGATAAAATTCCATTTTACAAAGTCCATTCTCAGCGACTTCCATTCTAGAATGTATAGTAAGATGGGCAGATAACAAGCCGTCGATTTCCACGTGAATGCACACACTAACTACGTCTAAACGCTTCGCTGTGCCTGCTTGTACCATACACTTCGACGCACAGTCGTTCGAAGTTCCAAGAATATCTGAGTTCTGAGACGTAGTACCTATAAGATGTCGAAGAATGTTTGTTTTAAAGGATGGTGCACAATCTTTGATGATAGGTAGGGAAGTTTACGTCGTTTGTAAAGAAAGAAAAAAACTGTCAATATCACAGTTACCACACTAATATTGTAAAGGCGAAAGTTTGTGAGTGTGTGTGTGTGTGGAGGTGTGTTTATATGTTTGTTACTTCTTCACGCTCAAACGGCTGGACCAATTTTGATAAAATTTTGTATGGAGGTAGCTGACACCCTGTATTAACATATATACATTTTATCCCGATATTCCTACGGGATCGAAAATTATGCGAATGAAACCGCGGGAAGCAGCTAGTAACTTACAAGTACTGTTTTTACAAGCTTTTATTTAGCTTGCACTGTATGTAAGTTGTCCATTCAAAATTTGCAAACCATTTTTCGACCATTTGTTGTTCTTTTCAATATACCTTGATAGTTATGAATAAGTTGCTTTTCGAACTCTCTTTTAAATCTTTTCTATTATTAGAGGTCTTTGCCCTTCAGTGGAACAATACAAGCTAGTAAGTTAGTTATTATAAGTATGAATGTTAGTGTCATCTTTCTTATATTGGAGAAAATTGTGTTTCATCACGAAATAGTAAGAGATTTTTTTTTTTTACTTTTGAAATAAGTATAGGTAGGAGCAGTGATGGCCCAGTCATAACAGCCGTAACTTACGAGTGTAGGTCGTAGGTTCGAACCCAAAGAGGGACTCAACCTTGTGGAAATTATATTTTCACTACAGCGGTGCTATTCTGTAAAAATCTCACCGTGAAAACTTAGGTGAAGTGAGCGTGGAGTGAGCTGTCAATAGTGTCAATTCCTAGCAAAAACCAACTCACTTCACCTAAGTTTTCACGGTGAGATTTTTACAGAATCGAGCGGCTGCTCTTAAAACGGTGAAGGAAAAGATTGTAAGGAAACCGGCGTATCTTAGAAGCAAAAATTCGAAGACATGAAATCTACCAAACTGCACTGGGCCCGCGTTTTAGATTCATCATTTCAGCCGAAAAACGTCCGCTGTTGGACATAGGCCTCCCCCAAGCACCTCCACTTCGACCGGTTCTGTGCTTCTCGCAACCAACGCGTTCCTGCGGCCTTCACAAGGTCTTTGGTCCACCTTGTGGGAGGCCTTCCAACGCTACGTCTTCCGGTACGCGGTTGCCACTCTGGAACCTTTCGGCTGCATCGGCCATCTGTTCTGCGAGCAAAGTGCCCTGCCCACTGCCACTGCGATTTAGATTACGATGACCTTCATCTCTTTAGCCGAGTGGAGGCCTGTGTCCTAGCAGTGGGAACATTATATGCTCTACAGGTCGTTACTAAAATCTTTTAAACCTTTTAAACAACTTCTTACAATTTTCCATAAAAACTTTTCTTTGACCAGACAGCCAAATACCTACGTTCATACAGCCGTGTATAGCAATGTTTTCCGTACCCCTTTCCGAACTCTTGTCGAAAGATATCATACTACGTCTATTAATATATATGTTACGGCTAATGTCCGAAGTGCGCTACACCTAGTATTAACCAAACCTAACCTCGGGGTGCCCTTCGCTGGCTCTTGCATCCTACGTCGACGGAGCCCCGCTTGGCGGGGCTCCTATTACTGTGTAAGGAGTTTAAAGGAACCTAACCAAACCTAACCTCGGGGTGTCCTTCGCTCGCTCTTGCATCCTATATCGCCTCCCGAAATACACACGAACCGCATGTGGCCGGCTAAAACTAGGTATAGCCGCACTTCGGTCGACTAAAATTGGGTGTAGCCGCACTTCGGCCGGCTAAAACTAGTTGTAGCCGCTCTTCGGCCGGCTAAAACTATGTGTATCCGCATTACGGCCGGCTAAAACTAGGTGTAGCCGCACTTCGGCTATTAGCCGTGACATATAGACTAGCATAGCCATTCCAAGTCTTAGTGCACACTACTGCAAGATCTTTAACGCTACCGACAATACAACATGGAGATAATTGGTTCCAGATTCCAATTAGTACGGATCGATACATAGACTAATTCTATACACACGTAGTTGCTTGTCATATTATCAGTATTCACATCTTCCCCTTTGAATTATTTGCTTCTGTGACTTTGTTGAATTCATCTGGATATTGTTTGATTAGTGATTTGAGAGGTGTAT
Organism: Oligia fasciuncula; assembly: GCA_963082905.1. Classification (NCBI taxonomy): domain Eukaryota; kingdom Metazoa; phylum Arthropoda; class Insecta; order Lepidoptera; family Noctuidae; genus Oligia; species Oligia fasciuncula. Next base: position 2,831,558 of record OY720395.1, on the reverse strand, counting down.
TTTGGGGAGAAAAAATAATTAGGGTTTCTTGTTTAGAAAACAAACTGGTAGATAATGAATTATAAATTAAACACTTTAGTGAAAAGTGATTATCACTGAGTAAAAATTGCCACTATAAATGCCATAGAAGAATAAAATGAAAAACATGATTTTTTAAACCCTAGAATTTGTAGTACCTAACGAGTAAAGAGAGCAGTTACTGTGTTTCCATATAATATAATAATATAATATAATAATATAATATAATAATATAATATTCCACAACTATCACACAACGCCGTCTAGTCTCAAGCTAAGCAGAGCTTGTGTTATGAGTACTAGACAACTGATAAACATACTTATATATTTCTAAATACATACATATATAAAAGTAAAGCCTAGCAAAAATACAACGATTACATAAAATACTCTACTACGTCGAAAAATTATAAATTCCAACACCAATAAATTCATACCTTACCGAGGTACTAACGGAAACTGATAACAGTTGCTATCTCATGCAGGTCAGGCCGGAATTAGGTCACCAGGCCATTCAGAGGACACGGATTACCGGGCTTTCAACGTTCATACAATACTGTGACGCTTCGAATGCATTAATCGATTCGGAGATGAAGGGATTGTGGTGTCCTTGGAAGTCTAGTTTCGATTATTGCGTCGGCAGGATATTATGCATATCGATTTTGAGTTGAGGAATTTGGGTTGTGGAAAATTACTTTTCTAGTACTGTAACTCATTCTCTGGTAAAAATATGACCCAGCAACGAAACTGGTGATGGGGTAGACTGGGTACTTACCAACTTAAAATGTTCAGAATTATATTTCGTAGTTCAAAATCTAGTCGCAATCTCATCTCAGCGACAATCAATGTCAAAAACTTGTCAAAAATGTAGGGATTTTATAGGTATTTTTGACAGATTGAGATTGACATCAGACTGTGAACGTTCTTAAAATTATTAGAATTGCCTCGCATGTATGTTAACTTCGTGGTTTATTCATATACATATGCCATTATTATTTTGACAGTTGTATGAAACGGCTTTATCATGGCCGATTGACGTAGTGTGTCAATTTGATAAACTATTAATTTCGCTGACTGTCTTACACTCAAATAGCGCCTCGTATCAGGGTGTCTATCTTACAAAGTGATCTTGATATTTTTTAGTTAATCGTGTTTAAACATTTTTTGGAAAAGGCGATGTATAGGCAATCATATCACTTGGTTTTAGTAGGTTTTTTATATTTTATTTATCCTTTTAATAGATTTTTATTTTGTAAATGTGAGGACTATAAACTACTGTAAATTGAAAACATTGTAAAAGCCAATTATTTTCTAAAAGAGTAACTGTGGAGTTTCTTGCCGGCTCTTCTCCATAGGAAACGACTAATTGGAACCGTGCACCTAGCTTGTGACGTTTCTGTGCCCATGTAGGTTTATGTGAAATAAAATATTTTTTACAGCTGACGAATGTACTGTCGGTATGTCCTGGTTTACCAAGCTTACAAAATGTAAGCTACAGTTTGAGCCTAGCTCGTCGATGCATATGACACGCCCGTCACGTGCCGTCGGCTTTTGGTGCAAACGGGACTTGACGCCATGAAAATAATCGACTTCCCTGCAGTACAGCTTGTGACTTTGATAAAACTGCCGCGCTTGTTGCTATGAGACAAACTAAAAGTAATCTTAATGTTCTACCTTATAGTCTATATAAAAAATACTCGCATGATGCGAATAATTTTTACAGACTTTAAGTGATCTGCCTACCCCGACAGGGATTACAGGCGTGATGTTATGAGTGGTGATATGTTTGAGTGCAAAATTACAAATTCGATTGGTGAAAATTTCATCTGATTTTGAATGTCAATTTTTGGGACATTGCATTATACATAGTTTCAGGGACACGATTGTAGAGAGAGGTCAGTGTGGTAACAGTTTTGGTAATGGTTTACGAGGTCATGGTGTTAGATATTAGCAATGATTTTCTACTAAATTCATAGTTTTGAACCTGAATTTCATATAGCACACTTCTGCCCATTCTATATTGCAAAAATGCGTAAAGCCAACAAAATGCAAATACCAACAAACACAGCATAGTTTCATCGCTACTGACCCCCTGGCACATCGCAAACAATTTTTCAAACCTCCCGCCACCCGGTGACCTAATTTCGCACAGGTGACCTGCATGTATCAACCAATGGCATCAAAGTGCTTGTCAATTGGTTAACTATATTAACCAATGGTGGGTGCTAGGCGTGGCGTGGCATGATGCCAGCCATCTCGTTGCATCTTTACGCCTACAGTTCATGTCGTATGAAAGAAAAGAAGGCCTAGTCTTGATAACGCTAGTAAGAAACTCGCACAGGGATACTCGCAACACTATTGGTCAGCCAGAACAGTGTCAAACTCACACAGAGACAGATTCAACTCGACTTCTTGTTGTGGTTAGCGTGTATGTATACGTGTGGGTATATACGTACCTCTTATACGCCACGATACTTCTGTGAGTTTTATTTATCTTGCACTTGTTGATATTGCGGAAAATTTTCACTTGCCGTCGGCTGGGCGGTTCTGCCGAATCGTTGGCATTGTCTTATATCTTTAAGGCCACGAATGGTAGTCTCTAACGCCTTATCAAAACGATTATAGGCTATAATATAGAGAAGAATGGCTATTGGTTGAGGCTGGAATAAAACTTGCTTGGTCTGCGCATGCAAGGAATGTCGCAAGCCGTCTGTTGAGACTATTAAATTTATATTGGTGGTGAGGAATTCTTATTTATCTTCCAGACCTTTTAAAAGACGAATAGCTTAAATAATAACCTATTATTATTGTAACATTATTTTTAGGATGATGATGTGATGTGTAGTATGCTGTCTTTTTTTGTCAAAGTCAAAGCATTTATTTCAAATAGGCACATAAAACGCACTTTTGAACGTCAAAAATTACAACAAAATAGAACACACAGTCACATGACCAAGTCATACAATATAGGTAGGTAGGTACCTATTATAATTCTAAAATCAGAGAAATTCATTCGTAGGCTTACCAGCAACTCAAATTGCCTGTTTAATCAAATCAAAACTGTCAATCTTTGACATGAATATGTAGTAATCTTTGATATGAATGAATGAATGGCTATAACACAAAACTTGACCACACAATTAATTTTCCTGACTGTTACCACTAAGAAAATTACTTTTAATTTACTATCAGCAAATTATTTTCCCCTGTCCCTTCTCCATGCAACTTTCACCCTATCTACATCTCCCAGCCTCCGTACATCGTTCTACATAACTTCCATAAATGCAATTACCATTATTAATCTCACTCGTTCCTCTAAAGATTTTCGCTTGGCTCTTAACGAGGCTGTTTTCGCCCTCACGGGGCGTAATGTAACGTGTTACACAGCGAGCGTTCGTGCAGTCAGTACGGGGAAACAAGGCGCTCGCAACGAGCGGCTGCGAGTGCTCCACCCCGCTGTCGGTTTTCCGGCGAATCTTTTTTTATTTTGTTTTTTTTTTCTTCATAATTTGGATTACTTACCTATACAATAATGGAGTAAAATCAAAGATCCCAACACAAATTCGTCGTCCGACCGACATCTTGACTACTATATGTAGAAACGAATCTGGAGCACGGGCGAGCAAAGAGTTCGAAACGAGCATGTTACGCGGATTTTAGAACACGGCGTAACGTAACATTACGGCTCGTAACACCGGTCAGCACCCAACCTTTAAGATCCCACTATCGGATTCATATTTAATAAATACTGGGAAGCCTTCAGTTTACTGAGGTACATTTTTTCGCTTCTTGCTTAGGGGTGTACTTAGTTGAGGTATCTGTTGGCACTTATTATTTAAGAGCTCGATTTTACCATTTGTTATTGTGATATTATTGGCATTATTATAGATTATAAAAGGTTGTTGTGAAGATGTTAGAGATTAAACACTGTAATAATTACATTACATTCGCAATAATATAGGTACCTAATTGAAAATCAGAGTCACATACAATCGAAAAAATCATATTTTAAAGTTAATTGAAATTCTTATTAATCCGTTGAATTAATAATATATAGTCAAATAATATGTATTAATAAAAAAATCTTCAACTAATTTTAATAAGAAGGACCTTGTCATACAATTTGTTTTTTGCTATAACTATTTATTTATTATTATTTATTCCAACCTGATTGGGAGTTAAATGTTCGAGCCGTTTGGGGTTGAAACACTAGGGCCATGGGGTCCGAGTGCCCACTTGGTTTTTTGAGATATCGCCAAGTGGTTAGTCGACTCTTTTTTTTTTTTGTGGATCGGAAGCCATCTAATGACCCCTCCCGCTCTGGGTGGAGCGGAAGGGAGTGTTAGTCGACTCTTCACGTGACTAGAGGGCTGGCCTATTTCTTGGCCAAAGAATTAGCATCGCCATACAACGTGGCAATGCTGCCAGCCTTTTGGGCACTGTTCCTGTTGATAGTGATACGGACGAGTTTTTTGATGCTGATGATATAAAAATGTACATATTATTTTAAATATTAGCATAGATTATGTAAATATTACCATGTTGAGGATTTGAAATAAATTGTAATCCTTCTATAACTTACAAGTTAGTTTACTTGTACACAATACTAGTAAACAGACTTGTAAGTTATCATACTCCTTCAAAACTAAACACAACCAACAACACAGAAAACAAAAACTAATCCAAAACACAGAACAACAAGCCAAACAGAGTCACATTACAAACATAACTGCGTTTAATTTTAAAAGTAAGAAGAACCCGATGCCTCTCAAACTCTCGTTGAAGCTAAATTAAAACTCAACTTATTCCTACTCAACTTACAGGTGCTCAAGTTATAACTCAACATTTATATGATATCTCTCGATTGCGTTATATGATAGCGTTTGTCTATTGGCGGAGAGATTTCCTTTTTAAATGCGATTAAAGTTAAGATGTCTGTGATTTTTTTTCTTATATTACAGCATTGAGAAATTTGGATAAAAAACTTTGCCTTTTTCCTTTCGTTGGAGTACTTACTAATACAGATCTGGTTTCGTCAGGATGGATTTTGCATAGGAAAACTGGATAATCGTAAACTTGATATTTATTTATTACCCATAAACATTATCTGCGTAGTTTTTATATGTATGACCTAGGGTCAGAATTGGCACCTGGCAATTCTCTTAACTTTAAGACCCTTTGCAGTATCTCAGTCTCAATCTATCAAAAATACCTCTAAAATCCCTACATTTTTGACAAGCTTTTGACATTTATTGCCGCTGAGATGAGATTGTGACTAGATTTTGAACGTTTTTGATTACGAAAATTGGCCTTCCTGATTATGCTCACATAACTGTGAAAGTTTGGTTCAAACTGGTGCAGTATTTGGGTACTACGCTGCTGACTGACAAAAGACTGTCTAACTACGGATGAGACAGCATTATAGAGCTCCAATTAATAAAACCCAAAAACTAAACTACCAGACGTATTAAAAACAAGGTAAGCACCAATAAAAAGACGATGACATTAAACAATCTTGCTCAGACGCTAGATGAAGACACATAACGAACGTGGTTTGGCGCTTTGCCTGGATACTATGACACAAGAAGTGCAATCTACCGCGACATTCTTTTACATAAACGTTGCGTGGCTGGTACGAGGTATGGGAGGAGCGGGAGCGAGTGCGCAAGCGAGTGCACAAGCGAGTATAAAAGTCTGGAATTCCCATGCTATATAGTGACACAAAATTATAGAAATTTCGAGCAGACAACACCTAGAAGCACACAATTTAGCATATTATGTATACGAAAAGAGTATGATTATTTTACTCTCATGGAGAGAATGCTATATATGCTTATATGCATGCTATACATGCGTTTTAGTAGTATGTGTGTATTTTAGCGTTTATGGTATAAAATGCTTCATAACCAGAAAGTAACCTTGCAGTTTGGTAAATACTTAAATCCAATTTGTTCCTCGATCGAAAATATTGTCTTGAATAAGTTTAAATACCGACAACTTTTATGGAATATGTCGCATTGAAAAATTTACAATCAAAAGTAACGGCTTCATTTTACATTGCAGTGGTGTCCAACGACTGATTATAATTTAAGAAATTATAAGCAAAGAAAACTTCCATAAGTATACAAACATGCGATCTTAAATCGCTCATAACTTGCACCACCCAAAGAGATCACATGCAAGCCATTTGTTAGGGAAAAGCTATGGGGTTGCAGTTTTTATTATGAAGCTTGAGTTTCGCCTGCAACGTTCTAACAGATGCTTTTTTCTTATTTAATACCACGCCTCAGTGCATTCGCAATGTAAAGGATGAGAACCACTTTACAAATATGCACAATTAGTTTTAAGATTTGGCTTCACTGAGAATTTGTTTACCTCTATAATGGGGAAAGAATGACCATTATAGAAGCAAGATCAATGACCGTATGCTTTCTTCTTTTGTTATAGCTCATAGTAATGGAAATTGTGGGTGACTTCAAGCGGATTATTAATACCTAGAAAAAAAATACTCTGTTAAAGTTGAGACAGAATAGTGGTATAAGGAAATACATAACTAATTATTATTATAATCTTAAGGTCAATTTTTTTGGGCTTGTGGCTAACTAATAACAGCCGCACGGGTCGATCGATCAGGTTAAGCTACGCTTGCCGCGGTTGGTCCGTAGATGGGTGACCATCTTGATCGGAAGTCTGATAACCAGTCTTACCAAGGGGTATCGTATTACCCAGTAACTGGGATGTGGAGGTCAGATAGGCAGTTGTTACATGTAAAACACTGGTTTTTTGCTGCATCCGGTTAGACTGGAAGCCGACCCTAACATAGTTGAGAAAAGGCTAGGCAGATGATGATGAGTGTTGAATTTGTGTGTGAATTGTGATAACCGAGAAAACTAAAAATAATTACTAGAATATGAAAATATCAATAAAATAAACAAGATAAATGGCGTCGTGGGATATAACGGTAATGTAGCCAAATCGGTCTTCATACTACCTCTACCAAGTGGTTTATTGATTGTTGCTCCCCAAACAAGGCTTCGCGAGCTTCCGAAGATATGCTTGATGGAGCAGGCAATCAATATAGGTACCTAGGTGAGAATTGAGATCTCTAGAGATGTTCTCACTATTGTTTCAGTGTATCGGGCCGGCAAACTGCAATATTACAAGCTAGAGGTGTTTTGCCTGTATTCGATCTTGTATCGCAATTTGTTAGTCGAATATTCGGAGCAAAGGTAATTGGGTTGTCAACTATTGGAAGATATTGGAGAAGAATAAAAATGATTTGTTAGGAATGTGGCTTGCAACGAAATACTGCAGAAGAATCAAGACAATAATAACCTCATCGGAAATTATATTTTCGAGCCGTTTGGGGTTGAAACCCTCGGGCCGTGGGGTCCGTGTGCTCATGGTATTTTTAAAGAAATTGCGAAACGGCTGGTTGACACTTCCCGTAACCCAAGGGCTGGCTTTTACCTTGGCCAGAGGCTAAGCATCGCCATACAACGTGGTAATGCCGCCAGTCTCATGGGTACATTACCAGTCGACAGCATTGCGGATGAATTTTTCGACGCTATTTTTTTGTTTCTGTATAGTTTTAGTTAAGTTAGGACTTAATACTAATAATAGTAAAACTAGCTATAGTACCTGAAATGTTAAAGCTGATAAATTGTCTGACTGGCAAGGAGCGCTAGCCCAGATTCGCATGGGCGATATTTCCTTACTGCGATTGGTTTTGGCGCACTGGATATTCAATCCACTGCTTAGCGCCGAGAGTAAACAATTCAACAATGTCTTTTTTGGGAGCAGCGATCCAGTGCGCAATAAAATTCCGCTGCGCTATTTTTACGTCTGTGCGAACATTAGCTTAGTTCGCAACCAAACCGCATCATTGTTAACGTACTTCAACTTCTGTCCTTACTTTTATTTCACACACCAAAATACAATTTTACTGGAATCTAAATACTTACGAAATCTTTTACAGAATGAGGTCTGTTACAAAAAAAAATATTTTCACCCCTCCAACAAAAATCCGCTCTAACGCTTTTTATTCCTTTCCACAAATCCTCAAACGATAGAATATCCTGACCTATTTGTTCAGAATTACTGTACATCAAATCAACCACCAATTTGTCAATCCGCTGCACACAAATTCAATCAAGTTACACATTTTTATTTCCACACGATTTCCATCGTAAGTTGATTTGTGAAATATTCAATCGTGGCGTCTCAAGTGGCGGCTTTATTGTAAAATATTTCGAATAATATGAAGATTATTGGGTACTAGACGACCCACGGGAGTTTCGTCTCGCTATATTAAAGTCTCTCTATCTGTATATAAGGTATTCAAGAAGGAAAATCTTTAGTAAACATGTTGGTTGTGATATTTTGGCTGTGGATAGATCGCTGGAAAATTATGATTGTTGCTTAGTAGGTAAGACGAGTAGGTACGTTATTTTGTCAGGAAGTGGGCAACAAACACAAATCTCACTGCAGTATGCAGAGAATATTAGGCTTTCCTATTAGATTTATAGTCTTGGTCATTGGTTTAATATTGTTTGATGAACACACTACAAACTTCAATAACATTCTATGCATAATCAGCCTACAATTTTCCCACTGTTGGGACACAGGCCTCCTCTCTTCGAGAGGGAGTGGGAAAGTACCCGCATTGGGCCCGCGTGGTAGATCGACGCGGGCCCAGTGCGGGTTGGTAGATATCACTGTCTTCGAATTTTTATTTCCAGATCATGCCGGTTTCGTCACAATGTTCTTGACCATTTTGAGAGCAGTGGTGATGAAATTAATTACAAAAAGTAAAGCGCCTGCCTGGGCTTGAACCTACAACCTACAACTCGTAAGTCGGGGCCATTGCCACTGGGCTTCCACTGCAATGCAATGAAAATATTGTCGTTTGTAAAACACATATAACTATTAAATAAGATGATTGTTATGAAAATACTTTTAGTAAATTCTTGCTGATATTGAAAATTGTGATAAAACAATATTTATTAGAGTATCTCTTGAAAGTGCTACAAAACCTGAATTATTTAGACACAATGTTTCGCTAACAATATTCGTTTTAATTAACTATAGGCTCGAATGTTCGGACATAAGACAGTCGGATGTCCGCTCTGGGGTGGAAAAGGAAATTTTGTGTCCACGACTGCGTTTGACTGCGGGACGACAACGATTCGGTGAACAGTTTTGACTTTTGAATATTTTTTTGCAATGACTGGAATTTTAGGCTCGAGAGCATGTTGTGCTGCTAATAACATAAGAAAATGAGCTTTTACGCAATGTTTACAACAATATGTGACTAAAATATTGGTATTTTTTTATTGCACTTTCTTCTTCTTCTTCATATTTGTGTCGCTGGCACGATAGTATTTCAGAAATTCACTTGCAAAACATAGGCAATCTTATGTCTAAGGATAAAATTGTTTAGGCACATAAAAATTTAGTTTATTTATACATTTTCAATGTCAAAGTCTTTGAAATAATATTCTTGACAAAACAGAAAAAAAATGCATTATGGGAAGTACGAGTCACAAGTTTAAATGTAGGTAGGTACTCAAATGGGACTAAACATTTAATATCATTTGAATGTGATAGTTACCAAAGACAATCTTCCAAATACCCCTAAAATAAACCCTTCTATTCCTATTCCCTAACATCGTACAATATAAACAGATTTCGGGTTAAATATTTCGGGGTCCGGTAGCGGGGCGTCAGAAGCATTGACAAAGGTCATTCATATTGTACTTCACGCTTCGTCGGCCACACTAATTCCGATTATGTCTATTTGTGTCTATATAGCGGACCAGTGTCTATACGTGAAACGTGACTATAGATACGGTTGTACGCAGTCTTACGTAGTTGTATTGATTGAAGTCTGTGTCCGTGTTTTAGAATGATGAAGATGGGTCTACTTATTACGTTTGCCAAATATAATGGTTAAAATATCTCATATCTTTGAGTTAAGTAAGTAAGTATACAAGATGTGCCTCGCATCTTTTTGATAACCTAACTAGTTAACTTGCTCATTAGGGAGTGCTTTGATTTAGAGTTTGAGATTTCTTGTGAATTTATTTCAAACCCTTTTTTAGTCTAAATACTGGAGGGCAATTCCCGTATTTTTAATAACATTCGCATTCCAATCTGTCTCAATCTGACAAAAAATATCTACGAGTAATTTATCTACATTTTTGTCAAGTTTATGACAGTGATTGTCGCTGAGATGAGATTCTGGATTGAATTTGAACGTTTTTTGCGTACGGGAAGTGGCCTTCCAATTGGGTATAGGCTAGGTGGCTATATTGACGTAGCTATAGATGCGGCACAACGCAGTCTTGTTAGTATAGACGTGTTTGTTTCGAGAAAGTGGACCGGAATATTGAGGTTTTGGTACACAGCTCCGTTGATTGAAGTTCTAGAGGTACCTACGGGGCTACATTACATTCTACATTTCATGTCAGTCAATTACAGGCCGACAGAATTTAAAAGTCGTTATTTTCTCGATTGAAAAACGTTGTTTTCCAGCCATGTTCCTCCAAACATGTTGCTTAAAAGATGATTGTCAAAATGGTCCTTATAACCTTGTTTGCTGCCAAAGAATATATATGCAGCATATAGTGCATGAGAACATTAAACATTCGTACTAAGCCACGACGCCTAATCCCAATAACTAAACCAAGCCCCGTCAGCAGCTAATTACCAAAATATTTGACATGAATAAATCAAAGACATATTCATGTCATATTACGTCACACTAATCGCATTACCTGACAATCGTGTGAAGACAACGTCATCTGCAACAGTGTGGGTATATCGTGTGTATGTGTGGATGTGTGTTGGGTATGTGTGGGTGTGATGACGTTGATGACACGGCATTGTGGTGGCTTAATCATATCAAGGGCTCATTAATTATTCCCGTAGGGTGTGCGATGCCGATTCAATGCTGATGAATAGGATGTTGTTATTTATGCGTTTGCGGACCTTAGAGGTGGTATTATTAGTGGCTATTGTTTTTGGCGTCTTGGTTTAGATGACGTGTTTTGGTGTGTTCTTTTGTTTTTGGATTTTAAAATTGGTATCGTGCTATAACAGTGTAATTATTAGGAAACCAAAGTTCCAGACGCAGTCATTTTCAAATATATTTATATAACAAAGGAACAATAAACAAAATTAACTTATCCTAAGTTACATTAACTCATTATAATTTAGGTACTGTATGAGGCTAGTGATTCACCTTTCAAAGCATATGACAGTTATGTAGTTTTAACTGCTTACAACATACACTTTACACACAATATTCATGGATAGGTACACAATGACAATTATGCAAATTCATCATCATCATTTCAGCCGAAAGATGTCTACTGCTGGATATAGGCCTCCCCCACGTACCTCCACTTCGACCGGTTCTGTGCTTCTCGCATCCAACGGGTTCCTGCGGCCTTCACAAGGTCGTCGGTCCACCTTGTGGGAAGCCTTCCAACGCAACGTCTTCCGGTACGTGGTCACCACTCCAGAACCTTTCGGCCCCATCGGCCATCTGTTCTGCGAGTAATGTGCCCTGCCCACTGCCACTTAAGTTTGGCAATTCTTCGGGCTATGTCGGTTACCTTGGTTCTCCTGCGGATCTCCTCATTTCTGATTCGATCACGCAGGGAAACTCCAAGCATAGCCCTCTTGATTGTCCTTTGGGTGACTTTTAGCCTTCTTTTAAGGCCCATTGTGAGCGACCACGTTTCAGTGCCATATGTCATCACTGGCAACACGCACTGGTCAAAGACTTTCGTCTTGAGGCACTGCGGTATGTGGGACGAGAACATATTGCGTACCTTATGCAAATTATTTAGTTATAAATTACTGATTGCAAGGTATAACAAAAATTATTTAACTAATTTGCTGATTGCACAGTGTACGTATGGACTAGCAACCGTGCGACCAGTACCTAAATGAGAGACCAGAGGCAGCAATCTTTTATCTACTTAAAAGTATTCAATAAAGTCGAATCAGTTACATCATTTATATCTCAATAACTGCGGGACCGATTTTTATGATCTTAGAGTTGCTGGATTTATATCCACCCTGAATAGCAGAATAACTATTTAAACATAGGAAAAAATCACGAAAAAAAATTCTGGCGGTACGAAGTTGGCGGTCAGTTTGTTAGTAATAAAATAGTAGCTTATTTAATATCCTGAAGACGTTTGTAGCAGCAGCAGCGAAAGACTTTAGACTTACCTGTAACAAAGAAACATAATAATTAGAATTGGTAGTCAAATTGTCATATTAGTTGGCAAATCGAAGGTCGAAACTTATTAAGGAAATGAACATGGAATCATCAATATGACGAATAAGAAATAGGCAATTTTCAATTAGTTCAGAAAGAAAAAAAGTTATATCCACACAAGTTGACGCAAGGTTTAACTGACGATAGAATAGACTAAAAAACGAGACGAGAGTCACTGTAATTTTTGCAACAACTAATTAAAGCAGTTCCCAGTAAACAAATCATCGTCCTAATCAGAATATTCACCAGAAAATTGAGATATAATTATGTTATTAAGTCCGCTCGTGTGTTGCATACCTATTAACCCACACACACGATACTGTAACGTTAGTCTCAAAGAGATGGTAACCAGAGAGTTCCTAATTAACGAGACTCGTATCAACGTATCTAACCGCAATAATGCTTGACTTGTAATTAGCAGCGTCTATATTACTATCATAACATTACATATACACACCTACACCTAGAATCTACTAGTTATCTATGATATACTTGAGAAGATTTCTGAATATTATGTTGAGACTCTTCAAAAGGTTAATGTTGAAAATAATATTATTGTTTCTCATTTGCAAAACAGATTTTAAGTTGTTGCACAAGTGCGTGGAGTGGGATCAAATAAATGAACAGTGTATTAAATTATTTATGAAGAGTTCCTTTATAATACGTTCATAAGCTTTTCTATGAATTGAAAACTTGTACTAGTTATGATTCTACTTGAATGTCTGGCAAAAGCAAGGAAATATTTTGATAGAAAATACAGGATGAAATTGAAAGGGTGCGAAAAATTAAAACATCTAATTCAACGTGTTATAAAGTAAATTTAAAGATGTAATTAAGGAAAGGAATGCATATACGTGCGCATTGGTAAGCAATTTGGCAACTGTGGGTCGACTGTCTTCAGAAAGTCTATCATGCGTTGTGTATTCAGTATAATAATGCGTTCAGAGCGTTGTTGAGGCTTCCCAGTTTCTGTAGTGCTTCTGGTAAGTTTTGTCAGGCCAAAACAGATTATTTTTATGCAATAATAAGAAAGAAAGTGGCCTCAGTCGTACACAGGCTCTAGAGAAGCTCTAATAGCTTATTGATGATGTTTGCAGCGCGACTTGACAGCTTGATCTTCGGGCGGTTCACTGAGCTGCATGTCAGTGCAGCAGCTCGGTGATTCGGCCAGGGAACATGATGTCAATATATTTTTTTTTTAAACGTTGCCCCACACTAGGAATTTCTCCTGTATTGTGGGTGCGTTTACAAACATTTAAATTCACATACACAAACAGCCAGACCCGGAACAACTACTTGTAGGTCATACAAATATTTTTTCCGTGCGGGAATCGAACCCGTGACACGCAGCACACTGCAGTCAATCGCTTAACCACTGCGCCAACCGTGCCGTCAAATTTAAAAATTTAGTGTCGTGTTGCCCTTTCTTGATTTTTATGTTGTTGTTATATTAAGTATATTTTTTTAAGAAAATGCCCTATGATTGTAACTTGGTCTCATAATTATTTGGTAACATGGATCTCATTGTTTTGTTAACTTAGTTTGTAGTGTACTCGTAATACTAACATAGTTTTAAGACCTTTGTAACTAACAATATTATATTATGGATGTACTAACACTAGCGTTTATGTTGGGTATGTATCTACTAACGAATTGGATTTTATGATCTGAAAAATAAATGAATTGAATTAACTTGACGTCATATTAAGGTAACTAATTTTGGTTTCACATGGTAAATTATTTCAAACTTATTGTAAAAAATTCGCAGACACAAAAACTCAATAACTTTTACAATATAAACACAAGAACCAAGAACCTACAAGGAAAATATAATATGGAAAATACCTATACACACAGGTCTCTAATGAGTAATGTAACTCATACCTTTGTATACAACCTGTGTTGACGTCAATGATAAAAATATCCCATTTATTCGGTCCATTATCGAGGGGATGAAACATAGTATTAAGATTGTGAGATCTCCCATGTATGTATGTACTTATTGAACACCGCTAATGAGCACTTCAAAGACCCCCCTTATTAATTACGTGTTGAAATGGAGTTTGTTGCTATTACTATGAGTTGTTATGGCGTTTACACAATGGCCCATGGCAAAGTAGCATGGTTTTAATAAAGTATAAAGAAAGTTGTGTATTATTTTAAAGAAGGAAACAATTTTATACATTTTATGTTTTTAAACTAGTATTAACATAATTATAAAAACTATAGTTTTATCAGCTTAAGGTAATTTAGGAACAGTCACATGTGGGTAACTCTGCTACGGCTTATGACTTAGAAAATATTCGGTATGTGTTCATTTCATTTGTAATCTGTGACATGACAGTTTAAGGTTTGATGACTATGAACAATACTCTTATGGTTGGTAAAATCAGTTTTTCTATGCTCCGTACGTCACACCTAATCTTATGATGATTTGACTCAATCAATTTTCCAATCCAAGACTCATAAATGAAAATATGTTCAAGTTCCAGACTTTATTTTCAATTACATAACTATATTTCTGGAACAATTCGTATGGTATACAACTGAAGCCCACTCACTCGTTAAGGGGCAACCTACGCCCTGATATAATCGCCTAACCTTGTTTCTACCTCTTTGCATCCATTGGAAGACAACAGAAGGCCTACTTCGAAACACACGTGATAATTTAGTCAAAGCATACAAAACTCACGTTTCCCACAGGTTAACGTTATTATCTCTATTGTTTGGGGAAAAGTTACTTTACTAGATTACTTCATAAGAAAAATGGTAATTATTTTCTAGTTTTTATTCTTTAAATTAGAAACTGATCACTTCGCCACTAAAAGCAGGAAAGGCCCGAGAGGGTAACCCTTGAGGCACTACTACATTTTATTACACTAACCTACCAAAGAACTAAATTTTTTTGCTTTACATAAATTCTTATCTCGGAATTACACGCAAAACCTCAAACTCGGTGTTCCTCGTTGTTATAGACTCCATCACTACTTGCATATTAATAATAATAATAATATTCCACAACTATCACACAACGCCGTCTAGTCTCAAGCTAAGCAGAGCTTGTGTTATGAGTACTAGACCACTGATAAACATACTTATATATTTCTAAATACATACATATATAGATAAATTACACCCAGACACAGAACAAATGATCATGCTCATCACACAAACATTTGTCCTGGGTGGGAATCGAACCCACGACCTCCGGCATAGCAGTCATAGTCACTGACCACTAGACCAACAGGCCAGCCATATTAATACCTATGTGTATCGAACCTTCTGTCCAAAATCTTCTTCGTACTGTTTGTGCCTGCTCCTTGAATATCTTGTACAAACATGTCAATACACGCCTATTTATGTGCCCTTGCTACGTAAAGTAGGGTATTGTTGCTAATATTTTCTACAAAAAGGCTTGCGTTCGGAGAAATTTCGAGAGATCGTATTATGTAGGTACTTGTAACAGTGACAAAGATGAAATTATATATGTACTAGTTAGGTGTTGCTGTTGCCAAAGGCGTAGTAACTAAGCGAAGAAAAACAATATGAAAGATGATCCAGCCGTTAGAGAATTTATTTTAGTTATTAATGATTGCTTAATAACAATTCTATTACTTCGTCTACGTTCTCCTTAGCATGCATATTCACAAAGCTTTTTGGTTAATTAGACGTCAATTTGCTAAAAGACTTCTCTAGGCATACAAAATCCTTACTAATAATACCTACTTGCTATTGAAGAAAGAAAATGCGTACTCAAACAAAAATAGAAAGTCACTACAATCAGTCTACGACAATTGTTATTTCTTAACTCAACAAAAACTTAAAACATCTTCATCAAGCTGAAGGAATTCAATAAAAACTAACATTCACCAACAAAAACTAACAAAGAAACTTAAAATTCGATATTATTTTTATTTTCCACAATGAAATAGAACTGAGTACGGGGTGAAACGACGCATTTGACTTTAACAAATGATATTATAGCAAAAATGCAATGTCTGAAAGTTACACAAATCGCCCAGAGAAAATATAGTGCAGACTCGCTCTGGAACCTTTTTGGTGATAAATTACGTTACTATTTTCTTTAAGTTCAATCGCTTTTAGAAATGGGTTTAAAATCTTTCGGTCAATTCGGCTTCTGGCAATTCGTAAGTGCATTAAAGTTAAATCAATTTCGTCTAGTCCCAACTCTAGTACGTGTAGGTTTTAAAATAAACTGAAAAAGAAAGAAAAAGAAGGAGTTTTTGTAACTACTGGGATTGGTGGACCATATTATTATCTGCGTTATAATAATTTATCTTATTTCAGACATACGTCCATATATTTTTACAAAGAAAGCGTTAGTAGAGTTTTTTTTTACAGACAAAAAAAAAGTATTCGTAATTTGTAAATAAACAAAACAAGTTACACAATAATAACTGTCTATTTCCTATTTCTGTGCAGGTGTACACTTGCCCAGTGCACAGTAAAAGGACTGTTCATATTGCACGCTAACGTTCTGAGGACAGTGATGGTGCTACCACGGACCCTGCTCATCATCGATGCAGTTCTTTTCCTAATGATGGAGAAGAAATCATCGGTGAAAACATCTGCCAACATTGCGAAAGCACAGCAGTACCGGGGTTTTCTCAACACTGCCCTCAGCGCATCATTGTACTGAACACGCAGGGCATTGTAAGACCGCCGCGTAAAGTTGATCCACAGACTGCACGTGTAAAAAGACTGACAGAAGGCTCTCAAAATTAACAGTTTTACATGGTGCGAATCTGCGGGCCAACATATTGCAGTGGACCCTCCTTTCCCTCTTTAGGTCTTCATGGTCCTATAGCCGATTTGTGAGCACGTGACCCAAATATTTCCCAATCTTAATTGGCGGGACGTTTGAGGGAGCCTTATTCGCTGCTTTGTATAGCATGAGAACGCTCTTACTAGCATCATATTTGAGTCCATGTGACAGATGATTCACAAGCGCACTCACTGACGGGTTCAACAGAACCATGTCGTCCGCTTAACTAAATATTGTTGATCATTCTTCCGTCTATTGAGCATCCGACCATGGCTTCGCTGAGCCTACCAATCAGCTTATAATAATACCTAAAATATAATGAGCAATAAGATCAAACTTAATTTCAAACTCAGCATAAATATCTTCAAAAACAATATCAATGACAAACGTGCCGAGGTACTCAGGTAGGGGTTGAGGAGGGGAGTAAGAGGGGTAGGGGTAATATAGTGTCATCTTGGCATTATAAATGATCACACTCAACCCTTGACTGCAGGTAGAACCGTCTACACTGTTTTTACATTTACCACATCGGATTAGGTTACCCCTTTTCAGGCCACCATAATAAGAATGGACCGGTTATACCTGATTTCGGTCCATTTATTTTGTTGTTTGTACGGATTTTATGGCACCTTCCGTATACAGAGGTGAAATAAGTACTTGTTAAAAATTTATTGAGTTTTGGAGGGAATGTTGTTGTTTTGTGATTATGATTTTGTTCATTAATGTTGGAACTGTTGAAGTCTAACTTTTTATTTTTATATAAATAATGTAAAATTAATTTTGTTTATTAAATACAGATAGCATAAGCAGGTCATATTAACAAACAAACAATAATTTATTCAAATGTCAATACTAAAAGTGATCATAAAAACTATAAAGACGACATTAAATGGCACAACATTAATTTAACCAACAATTTCCATCCCTAGCAAAAGCAATATCGGCTCTGCGAACCATAACACAAAATTTTATCATAAACCGAAATAACTCAACCCGACCCTTACAAAACAAACGCAGGGAGACATCAAAAACATACAACGAAATGTTAAAATCTGTTCGGAATATGCGCACAGAAGGATAGAGGAAGCCTTGTACAAAGAGGAGGAAATTGCCTATCAAGAGTTGGCAGTAATCAAACCTGCGCCAATCTAAGTTCACTGCGGACGGCATATTTCACTTAATGAGATATTTCCAGAAAGTTATAATGTGGGGGAGCTTGCACTGGTCAGTTTTGGTTTTAATGCTAAAATGCTTTAGCTTATTTTAGTTTTTCTAGTGAAGTCGTCAGTTATCTGTAAAAAATTTGTGTGGATTTTAAACCATTGCTTACTTGTTTTATATAAATCGGCTGTAATTAAAAAGTGAGTGATCTTTTTTGATATTCCTTTAGGGAGATGACAATGGTCACACCGTGAGGACCCCTGTCGTCATCCCGATAAATGTATTCACGTATAAATCAGATAGCTCACATCCAGATAGGTTTTAACATAATTATTATGTTGTGTGTACAATAAAAAAATAGAATTAAGAATAGCTCACTAGTCAAACTCAATCTAATCTGTAGATATTCTAAAATTGGGTCTCCTTAACCACCATATCAAATACATTTTCTACTTACATAATCCCAATATGAATTGCAGCTGATTTGTCTTGAATTGAAACAATAAAGAAAATCAATTTACAATAAACTTTATTCTGTATCAATAGAGTATAATATTGCCTATCAACGATTCAGTATTAGAACATGTACTTCAATCTAACTTTGGTTTGGACGGTATATTCAGCTTAATGAGATATTTTCAGAAAGTGACATACCTTGGTATAGAAGAGTTGCAAAATAACTGACTGGAAGTGGTCGGTTTAATAATAATAATATAATAATAAGTATTTATTTTCACAAAAAATATAGCACTTTGCCCTGTATACATTGTTTGATATGATATTTACATATTTTTGTACATATTGTGACATAAAAAAAAACATTAAGCAAAAACACGAAGCGAAAGGAGTATGTACGTGTGAGTCTCGTAGTAAAAGCGTGGATTTATGTGTGTGCTATTAAACTAATTGATATATTATGATTTATTATGAAGATTTAGAGGTCCTACAGGGTAATAGCGTAACACACTATCAGTAGCAATGGCTTTCATTTTAACAGTTCAACAACATTCATTGCGTTATTTACGTTGTTGAGCAGACAAATTGCGAACATATGAAGTAATGGGTTAGTAATATCCTTCAAAATGATTTGCTTATTGTTCCGATCTTTAAAACATTCTAGACTAACTAAACTCATCATATTATTATCAAAACTGGTCGTATTTACCGTAACATCTAAGTCTCATCCAGTATCATCTACTAAATCGTCGTCTCCTTCAAATATTGACAAACTTTCCTGAAGTGAAGCGGTGATCGTCGCAAACTTTTAAGTGTCTCAGATAAATTAAGATCTTGGTTTAGTGTGTCTTATAATACTTCGCCGGTCGATAACCGATTGCTTGTTTAGGATTTAGCGTTTCGTCGTGATAAGGTATTACCTGGCTGAGCAGTTTTTAGAAAATTATTTTAGAATATTTCGATTAAATTGTGGTGTTATATTTTTAAGGTAACTCTGTATTAGTTTTATCCCTTATTACATAATTTTGTGTTACTTGAAAGAACATTAATCGGAAATTCAAAAGTATACAGACGAAAGTTCAAATGTTTGTGGTTAAATAATGAGATTAAATCAAAAGAAAGTATTACCATTGATACCGTACAAAAAAAATATGCAATGTCAAAAAGATTTACAAATAGCCAGCAGATAGCTGATAGAATATGCTTTAGAGTGAACAAAAATTTTACAAAGTTCATTATTCCATGATTTTTTTAAGAAATAAGCAGTAGGTACCATTGTACTCAATACTTATATAGTACATGTCGTATCTATAGGTAACTACTTTCATAATTTCAGCCAAAAGACGTCCACTGCTGGACATAGGCCTCCCCCAAGCACCTCCACTTTGACCGGTTCTGTGCTTCTCGCATCCAACGGGTTCCTGCGGCCTTCACAAGGTTGTCGGTCCACCTTGTGGGAGGAGGCCTTCCAACGCTATGTCTTTCGGTACGCGGTCGCCACTCCAAAACCTTTCGGCCCCATCGGCCATCTGTTCTGCGAGCAATGTGCCCTGCCCACTGCCACTTAAGTTTGGCAATTCTTCGGGCTATGTCGGTTACCTTGGTTCTCCTGCGGATCGCCTCATTTCTGATTCGATCACGCAGGGAAACTCCAAGCATAGCCCTCTCCATTGCCCGTTGGTTGATTTTTAGCCTTCCTATAAGGCCCATTGTGAGCGACCACGTTTCACCTACTTTACTGTGTCTATATAAATAATCAAACAGTTCTAAAATCTAAACGCAATCTATTCGACAGTTCAACAACTACACATATGTAATTACACCGCGCATATGCAGTTACAACACGAATAACACCACGCTTCCATAATTTTTGCATGTTCAAAAATATAGCAAAATAGTTTCACCCATAGATATCCGTGGTTTCACCGAATATTACTGGTCCCATAATGGTGAAGAATGCTTTTGTCCCCATGGCTCGGGCCTCGCGATGACATATTGGTTAAAATATAGCTGGATCATGTGTACTCTATAGAGTAGTCGGGTTATACTATGGAATGGTAAGTCGACTGGAAGTCGATTGGGTGGTTTTATCGTTTTGACATTTAAAGAGGCGTGAGGAACAAGGTGTATAGTTCACTCATTCTCCGTTGAAAAAGGAGGATTTTCCGACCAGACGGATTTTGTGCCTGGTGGGCTACTGTCCAGCGATTGATGTCGACACGTTGTATATATGTCGCAGATTTATTGTAGAATCCGCTGGTTTACAAAACCGCTAGTTGTTTTACAAAACAGCTCCGTTATTTAAAACAACTGAAAAACACGACATATATGTATACTAGTTGCGCGGTAAACTTTTCTTGTGCGATGCAGGATTTTTCGTGACGTCAGTATGACGCACATATGGCGATGTAGATGCCGACACAAACTATTTATTTCATAATTTGGATCCTGTTTCTTTAATTATAAAGTTCGCTTGAGACATTAAACAAAATGATTATGTATGACTGCTTACATAGAAGAAAGGTAGAAAGTTTAAGAATATCCTTTACGATTATACAATAGAAATGATGTACCTAGTTTAGCAAATTGGATAACATTATAAGTTTGTAATTCACCAATTTGCATGAAATTGCTCCCTTGTTTTCTCCTTTAAAAATATCTGGAAACTTCTTATTCATCCAAAACACTGTTATTTCCTATCGACTTACAATCGAAAACCCTTAGTAGTACCGCGGTCGGAATATTCAAATACTTTGCCATATCCGATAATACCTCTCTCATACAAAATGCATACAATATCATTCTTTACTTCATACACGAATGCTTCCCCAGCGTAATTCATGTAAAACTGGCTTTATTTGAATTTTATGCGACCAAATTTTTAGTTTATTTTTGCCCCCATGTGATATAGATCAGGTTTATTTGAAGTTTCCCCTTTGTAATGTCTTGTTATTATTTCCGATTGTATTTGAGGAAAATATCGGAAGTCTGAGTCAGTTACTGAGGTATTCTTAACAATATAATTATGCATTACAAGGCAGATGCGAGTGGAAACGCCGGAAGGGGACGCCGTAGAAGGACATAATAGTACTAAGTGCCTTTTCACACGTCCGGTTTCCGGGTACCCGGCACCGGCTATCCGGTAACCTTTTTTTATCCCGATATTCTCACGGGATCGACACTTATTCGGGTGAAACCGCGGGACGCTGGTAGTATACTAATAAAACAGTAAAAACATTATGGGCATGGCACTCAAAATATATACTAATAGCGGCCCGCCCCAGTTTTTTTTTCGAATTTTCGAAATTTTCTTTCACCTTGTCCTGGCAATACCGAACACAACAAAAAAATAAATTATCCAATTTAGTGCAGTCATTCGGAAGTTATGCGCGTACAAACATTTCGGCGACTTTGTTTTATACTGTATAAGGAAGTTGCCAAAAAGTATCACAGACCTGCACAAAATGGACCAATTCAAATTATGTTTGCAAGAATTCCTAGTTGCAAAATGTTACTAAATGATAAATGATTTTATTTCTGTAAGTAGGTTTGTACAAACACTTTTACACGTCAATCATATTTTTTTTAACTAGATGAGGTCGGCGTTTCCTATCTGAATATTCAATTAATGATTATTTAAATGAAAGAAGACTGATTTTACCTGAAATGGCACCATAAATACAATGATTATTAAAATGTTGATCTGACTTGTGTATAATAATTTGACATTGCTACTTTTTAATGGAACGCAATTTAAAATTTATTCTGTATATTTTAACCACTCAATCCGTGTGGTACGCTTTAGGCCCATTTCAATAGAAACTCATTTGTGTCTCATTAGCGGTGAGTAAGCGATTAATATTGCTATTAGTACCTAATATATACATTTGCACACCTCAAAAGGTACTTTATATAATGTACGTTTTATACCTGTAACACCTTTTTAACATGTATGCAAATAAACTGTTTTATTTGATTTGAATACAAAGTTATTTAAAGGTACCAAAACATCCCTTCAATGCCGTACAGTTCAAAATAATAACGACGAAATAATATTTACAACTCAATTATGAAAAGTTTCGCTCGAAAGGGGTGCGTTGTTCCATTTAAAGTGTTATTAGGGCGCGCTAAACTACATGGGATTACTTAAATGGGTTCGTAATGGATGTTCCTAAATGCCTGAGCCCCTTAGCAAAGCTCTTCGATTTGAGTGTGTATTGAAGTGTGTCTATTGAAGCGCAGGATTTGTTGGGTAGAGTAGTGGCTGTGTTCTACGGCTGCTAAGTTTTCTTTCGAGGAAAGTTTGATCATGATCTGGCAGTTTGAGTAATTTACGCGGCCTACCCAAATGTCTTTTCTTTGGTATTGTTCGTCGAATCGTTGAGCTCCTCAAGTTCTGAGTTGAGCTGCACGATTTTTGACAAATGCGTGCACTGATTGGACAGGTCCGTCTCAATCTGTGTGGTTCTTTCCTCAAAAGACCATTTCAGACACCAATCTACATGATCTTCACACGATCTGACCAAGATTTTGTCTGGACTTTAAAAGAGACTGTGACCTCTGAGTTTAGTCAGATAAGAAACGCTAGTTTAAAAAAATATATAATTGACGTGTCTAAGTGTTTGTACAAACCTACTTACACAGACACAGAAAATAAATCATTTATCATTTAGTAAAAAAACTTACCCACAACGTATTATAGCGTCTGTAAAGTTACACAACGCTTTGTCTTCTTCTTTCGAAAGTCAAATTACTGACGACTGAAAGAGAGGAATCGGTGTGTAACTATTCATCTGATATAATAAGTTTGTTAGTAATGGTTAAAGAATATGCAGGGTTTCATTTGTTTATTGTCCGGACATTAACAAAGTGTAAAAAATGAACGAAGTAGAAGCCTGTATTCACATTTTATACCCTGTTTTTGTCCAGACTGTAAAAAAGCGAGCAGGTTTGAGAGCATTTTGCATGGTGTTATTGTAATGGCAACATTACTAAAATATGCTGTTTTTGTATTTATTTGTATAGTTAATAAGTCATTTCATTTAGTACCTAGTGTAAATAGTTAGTTGTTTTTAATAATTATAACTCGTTGCTTCATTTTTCAGATATGATTATAACAATGTAGTTTCCCTACTTACTTGGTAACTTCGCACATATTTTAAAGATTTTTTAAAACTATTAGGTGACGTAATTCCGGTCTGACTGCACCTCGGTTGACACTTTGACGTGTAGCTCATTCCTTTTTCGTGCGCGGTAGCTATCGCACGCGCCCTTAAGCATCATGCCAAAAAGAAGCGCGCAATCAAAAATTGATCACTACGCTAGGAAAATTAGAAAAATTGAAGAAAAACAAAGACCGTTACAATCGTCATCGGATGATGAAGGTAAGCAAAGTATACTTTATTCTTTGGTGATCTAGAAGTGAATAGTGAAAAATATCAGTTTTGTAAATGCTCTGGGATTGACTGCGAGTCAATAACTTTGACATTGTTCAAAACTAAATTATAAAAGTTAAACTTTAATATTGCATCGGGATTGACTGCGAGTCTTTAACGATGACAAACAAGCACAGAAAATACGTACAATCTAAAACAGATGTAACGTTAACGTGCAAAATCAATTAAGAAATTTTATTCTTTAATATTGCATCGGGATTGACTGCGAGTCTTTAACGATGACAAACAAGCACAGAAAATACGTACAATCTAAAACAGATGTAACGTTAACGTGCAAAATCAATTAAGAAATTTTATTCTTTAATATTGCATCGGGATTGACTGCGAGTCTTTAACGATGACAAACAAGCACAGAAAATACGTACAATCTAAAACAGATGTAACGTTAACGTGCAAAATCAATTAAGAAATTTTATTCTTTAATATTGCATCGGGATTGACTGCGAGTCTTTAACGATGACAAAACAAGCACAGAAAATACGTACAATCTAAAACAGATGTAACGTTAACGTGCAAAATCAATTAAGAAATTTTATTCTTTAATATTGCATCGGGATTGACTGCGAGTCTTTAACGATGACAAACAAGCACAGAAAATACGTACAATCTAAAACAGATGTAACGTTAACGTGCAAAATCAATTAAGAAATTTTATTTCTTACACTACCCTCAGAATTGTTATCTTCACAACCTTAATTACAAATTGTAATTTTAGGTAGCGAAGATCCTGATGTGGTCCCAGGCAATGATAATGAAGCTATTATGGAGCCAATACCCGTGCCAACCGACGTACCACAAGACGTGGAATCGGAATCTGGCGACATTCCTAACCAACACTATGCCCAGGCGGAACCCTGTCCCCCTGAGGCAACTACTGGTAGCATGGAACCTGAGTTAGACTGTTAGATCCTGATCTACTGTCGCCACTCGGTGAATCGACATCAGATTCGCCTGACTACGGCGATAACATTCACGATAATCTATCGCAGTTGTGGCTTCCTTTGCTAAGGAAAGGAATGCCTAAAGAAAACAAGGACAAGGTACTGAAAGAGTACCTTGTGCCAGACAATTGTAGGCTCCTTCAAGCACCCAAGTTGAATGCTGAAATCTCGGCGGCGGTACCGGACATGGTTCGCAACCGCGACAAGACACTTACAGCGTCTCAACAACAGCTAGTGCGGGAATCACCGCCATCAAGGCTCGAGTGAAATTAATCACACCTAGCTCGGACAAGGCATTCATAAATATCATCAACGAGTCCGAACGGGATAAATCACTGTTTGGCTCGTTCTTATCAGAAAAAATTAAAGCCGCCAAGGCCATTGAAAAGCAAGGCCTTTCCATAAAAAAGACCGCAAAGTTTCAAAATCGCCTCAACTTCCTAATACCCGCCAGTCCTACCCGGCTGGAACCTGCCTCCTCGATACCCAGCGAACAAGGGGGGGGGGGGGGCGAGGTGCATACAGGAGGCCGATGACGACGGCGGGGAATCGCTGTCCGTACACGATGTCAGCACAGCCGCCACAACGCCCGGCCTCGCAAGACAAACCTCGGGCTCCCGCTCAGCGTCACCGTTAACGCAGGTACATGCGGTTAGACTTACCCAATTTTATGACCGATGGCTAAAAATAACAATGTTATTCTTGATTGGTTAAAAAATGGTTATCCAATACCCTTTCATACACATGTACGACAATCAATAATACCTAAAAACAACCTATCAAATACTGAGAAATCAGATATGATGAAAGCCGTTATGAAACTCAAATCTTTAGGGGCTATCTCAGAGTGCAATGTGACTAAAGATCAATTTATTTCTAAAAATATTCCTCACATTAAAACCTAACGGCGATAAACGCTTTATATTAAACCTAAAAACCTTAAACAAGCTAATCAATAGCGAACATTTTAAAAATGGAGGATTACCGAACAGCATGCAAATTGATACCACGCGATGGATACCTTGCTACCATCGACTTAAAAGAGGCGTATTTCCTCTTAGGCATTAGGCATTCCGACCGTAAATATTTATCAATTTCAGCCCAATAATTCGCTAAGAACACATGGCTTATCCGTTGCCCCACGGGTATTCACTAAGGTTATGAAGGAAGTCATAACTTACCTCAGACATCACGGTTTTCAGTCAGTTTGTTATTTAGATGACATTTTATGCATTGGAAATACTTACGAGAATGGTCATAATAACGTAAATGAAACTTTGAAACTACTCGAGTTTCTAGGATAATTGACAACAAAGTCAATTACGATAAAAGTATGTTAAAACCGCGACTATTCTGCAAGTACTTAGGATTTTGTTACGATACCAGGTATCTCAGTACCTATACAATTGCCATCGAATTAGTAACAAAATTCACTAAATTACAGCCATGTTCCATCCGCGAATTAGCTCGCTTTATCGGTATTCTAGTCGCCACTAGCCCAGCCCTTAAATACGCTTGGGTATACACTAAGATTTTAGAACGCCAGAAGTTTCTAGCGTTACTTAAGCATAATAATAATTACGAAGCTAAAATTAACCTACCTAATATTATATTAGAGGATCTGAACTGGTGGCTACACGCAACCTTATGCGACAGCCAAATTTTGACATCGAAATCTATACCGACGCGTCGATGTCAGGCTGGGGTTCTGTTTGCAACAACGCTCAAGTACATGGCAAATGGAAGTCTTCAGAAAATTATTGTCATATCAATTACTTAGAGCTGATGGCAGCCTTTCTAGGTTTGAAATCCTCCGCCAGTGATGCAACCAATAAATAAATAAAATAAACAATATTACTGCGCATGGACAACACCACTGCGATCAGTTATGTAAATCGTATGGGGGTATTCAATACCCCCACTTAAACGACTTGGCTAGGTCCCTTTGGAAATGTTGTGAACAGCGCAACCTATAGGTCATATACCTATCATACGTAAATTCCAAAGAAAACCGGGCAGACGCCGCGTCTAGAGTAGTCAATCCGGGTACTGAATGGTCACTTTCCGATGAAGCATTCCAAGACATTATAAAATATTTTGGTCAACCTGAAATAGACTTATTCGCGTCCCGCGATAATGCGAAGTGTACCACATTCATCTCATGGAAACAAGACCCTGACGCAGCATCCGTAGACGCATTTACGATGGACTGGCAGAGCCATTTCTTCTACGCTTTTCCACCATTTTCCCCGGTATTAAAATGCCTTAGAAAAATTATTGATGACAAATGCACATGGCTTACTAGTTTATCCCAACTGGCCATCACAGCCATGGTTCCCACTATTGCAAAGCCTTATAGTTTCCGACGTTGTTTATAAATTAAGACCCATAAAACCCAAGTACTCCACCGCCTGGAATCCCCAATTGGTTTTAAACCATGTCTCAACATGGTTCCCTAATAGTGAGTTCTAACAAAAAAAAAAAAAAAACTGGTGATCCTACTTGCAATTTGTACAGCTCACAGGGTACAAACGCTGTCTTTAATTAAACTCGAGAACATACTTTTCTCTGATAGCGGCATAAAGATCGTCATAACAGACATCATAAAGACATCCGCACCCGGCAGAGACCAGCCAATATTGTTCTTGCCATACTTCAGGAAAAATACGCGTATATATGTCCAGCTACGGTGCTCTCAGGTTATATTTCTATAACTAAAAACATAAGACCTGAGAGTACAAACAATCTGTTGTTGACGTACAAACGGCCACAAAAACCCACTACCACGCAAACCATCAGTAGATGGATCAAACAAGTCTTGTCAGAAAGCGGCATTGATACCAGTGTATTCGCCGCGCACAGTACACGGCTCGCGTCAACCTCGGCCGCAAGCTTAACCAGGAGTTAATATAGAAACCATTCGCAAAAGCGCAGGGTGGACTATTAGTTCATCTAATTCATTTGCTCGTTTTTATAATAGGTGCGTTATAAACGAAGGCGAATTTGCCAAATCTGTTTGCTTACGATTAGACATACAGACTGATTATTAATTCCTATTAACTATAGGTACCTATTATAAGATTATATTACACTACAGAAATGTTTATTTATGTTA
The DNA here is from genome assembly GCA_963082905.1 of Oligia fasciuncula. NCBI lineage: Eukaryota > Metazoa > Arthropoda > Insecta > Lepidoptera > Noctuidae > Oligia > Oligia fasciuncula. Next base: position 2,803,330 of record OY720395.1, on the reverse strand, counting down.
TGTTCATGTGATCGATAAGATCTTTATGTTTAGCTCGTCGAAGTTAATTCGAAATATAAATGTAACGTACCATTACGGAAACATAAGTATAACTATAAGGCTGATTTGTCTATAGGTAAATAAAACCATAATGTTTAAAACCTTATTGTTTTCCATTTCAAAACTTTCTGACTCTTAACATCTACATTGTTATAATCATATCTGAAAAATGAAGCAACGAGTTATAATATATGATCAAACGAACTTCCAAGTGAAGTTCGATCATTATTATGATGAGTTGCTTCATTTGAAGATAATATGATCACCCTCCCTCCCTGACGCTTGAAGATTCCCAGATATAGAGAAAGTTTTATATCATACTCATGACTCTAAAAAATGAGCTACACGTCAAAGTGTCAACCGAGGTGCAGTCAGACCGGAATTACGTCACCTAATAGTTTTAAAAAATCTTTAAAATATGTGCGAAGTTACCAAGTAAGTAGGGAAACTACATTGTTATAATCATATCTTCAAATGAAGCAACTCATCATAATAATGATCGAACTTCACTTGGAAGTTCGTTTGATCATATATTGTATTTTAAATATGAAATATAACTAAAATCTATTGTATCTTTTCCATCATACTATGTTTATTATTTGCCTGATAAAAACGCTAATGATTTATCAATAGAAACGTTTTGACTTTGTAATTAAAATGATATGTTGAAAAAAATGGTTGCCTGTAAAGTCGGTTTTACGGGCGAAGATTTTACGTGACAACGACCGATCATCCGATCATAGTTGAGTGGGAGAGAGACGCAAGGCATTCGGCGGGCCTCTCTCTCGTTCGGTGACTCATCGTAACGTTACCGAGCGTTACACTTTTTCATAAGTGACTCCCAGTCGCAACCTAATTTAAGACGTTGTCACGTCAAAAAATTTAGTTTTTCTATTTTGTGTAACTTGTTAAGTATGTGGAATAGGGATTTAACATTTTGGTATATGTTTTTGACGTGACAACGTCTTAAATTAGGTTGCGGCTGGGAGTCACTTATGAAAAAGTGTAACGCTCGGTAACGTTACGTTCTTATTTTAAATTAGGTTGCGGCTGGGAGTCACTTATGAAAAAGTGTAACGCTCGGTAACGTTACGTTCTTATTTTCATTTAATTCCTTGTTCCTATTGTGCAATTTAATTATATTCATATCAATAAATATTCTACCGAGAAAAAGACGTTGTCACGTAAAATCTTCGCCCGTAAAACCGACTTTACAGGCAACCATTTTTTGACTCTTTGATCTAGTATCGTATAAAAGGAATACACGATTCAATGAATTCTTCTCGATACAAAAAAATTGCAAAGCTAAATCTATTTTTTTACTTTTTCGACTTCACGTGGTAACACTTAAGAGTTACTTTAAAACGTAGAGAAGTATCATATCAAAGTTTATTCAAAATATCAATTTATTTTGTTAAAAAAGTAATTTAAAAAAATTAAACCGACTTCAAAAAGAAATCAACTCAAAATTATGAAATAACTTTAATTTCGGAAGTCGGTGTCTTGGGATCTGTATTTTAGTTTTTTGCCACCGACTTCCGAAATTAAAGTTATTTCATAATTTTGAGTTGATTTCTTTTTGAAGTCGGTTTAATTTTTTTAAATTACTTTTTATTTCGTAATTTTTAGTTTTTGCACTAGAATTTGACCAAGGTTTTGAGATGTTTTCCCTTTGACACTAGTTGACACTACACGCGTAGCTCGTATCAATACGCCAGGCCGTCACACTTACACGTATTAGTCCATATCTTGAAAATTACTGAACCGATTTTGATGAAACTTGCACTGTTCCCTAAGTTAAAGTAAATGTAAGTGTAAGTAAAAATGGTCACGATCCGATTAATAGTTGCTGAGAAATGCGTGGACAAACATACATACATACATACCTACATAAATACATACATACATACATACGTCTATGAAATTTTGTATATTTGTTTGGAAGCCTTAGTAGATTGTCATATGTGAATATAATGCAATTCCAATAATATTACATACATACGTATCGAATTGATAACCTCCTTTTTTTTGAAGTCGGTAAAAAAGGAGTAAATTCATTTTGGCACATACGTAGTTTTATTCCGAGCGCACGCACACTATAGCCATCACTATTCTTTTGCGTTTCAAAAGTAATTGCGTCACTTTCGCTCGCTTAGTAGATTTTCGAGGATTTTTGATTTTCGAGGTAGAGTTTTAATGAGGTGTTTATTTTGACCATTGTTGATTCTCAAAATCTAACCAGCCATAATAAATCCGCGAAAACAATCCATAAGTACAAAAACAACAGCACCGCTCACTTATTTCATAAACAAAACTACAGCCTAACATAATGAACTCCTAACTTATTGAAAGGATCGAAATTCACAATGAATAACTAACTAGTACAGGCTTCATGGTTCAATACTTAGTTCTTTCAAATTCACAGCATAGTTGCCTTCCGCCTGTTATTAAATTTATTCGTTATACGGCCAAGAGCTTCATAAAGACTTGAAGTGGGGGGAGTTACCATAGATACTGGGGGGAGGCTGTTGCCAATGGTGATCCCAGTTGCCTTGGTTCCCGGCAAGGTACGGGGGATATGGTCCAAGTTGTGAAGGTAAAAGCTGTTTTTTTGCAGGGATTTCATTTAAGAGGCTTAGAAAAGGAAATGGATGGAAATTATTTTTGATGTTTTGCTGTTTATATTTTGGTAAAGATCATAAAAACATTTTGATAAATTAATAAAGACCATGTCCAATAAAATTGGGGGAGGACTTAGCTATATTAATTCATCATTTCAGCCGAAAGACGTCCATTGCTGGACCTAGGCCTCCCCCTCCACTTCGACCGGTTCTGTGCTAATCGCATGCAACGGGTTTCTGCGGCCTTCACAAGGTCGTCGGACCACTTTGTGGAAGGCCTTCCAACGCTACGTCTTCCGGTACGCGGTCGCCACTCCTGAACCTTTTGGCCCTATCGGCCATCTGTTCTGCGAGTAATGTGCTCTGCCCACTGCCACTTAAGTTTGGCAATTCTTCGGGCTATGTCGGTTACCTTGGTTCTCCTGCGGATCTCCTCAGTTCTGATTCGATCACGCAGGGAACTCCAAGCATAGTTCTCTCCATTGCCCTTTGCATTAATTACTGCAGTTAAAAACTCTTTATTGATCTTATAAATCTGGACAGGTTTAGGTAATAGGCACCTCTACGTGCTACGTTATTATTATCTTAAGTAACTAGGTATTAAGGCGATCTCTTTGTGGACGGGGTCTCGCGAGGATAGTGTTAACACCATACCCAATTTCTAAGACACTAGTTTGAGCAGTGTATAAGCTGCTTTGCCGACACGTGTACCTACATTTGACCGACCCCTTGGTGTTGCAAGTGTGAAGCGGTAGCCACTCACCACCACCCTCTGTATTATTCCCCGCGATATCTTACTACGTCCAAACTACGTCAATATCGTGTCTTGTTAACGGCAAGGAATTGAAATGTCAATTGTACGGATAACATGTATTTTGATTGTTCAAACCATGCCATTATGTCGTAGAGAATACGTTAATAGCAGATAAATCGAGATTAACTAAGGAGTTGACGTGGTTTCGAAGTAAGGAATTGTTAAGTGTTCATAGTGGATTAGGGCTCAGCACCTTAATTGCGTAACACACTATCAATAACAATCTGAATATTTTTTAAGGATATTGCATTGCTAATCCATTGATTCATATGTTCAAAAATGTGTCTAATCAACAACGTAAATAACGCAATGAATGTTGTTGAGCTGTCTTAATCAAAGCTATTGCTGCTGATAGTGTGTTACGCAATCACCTCTACACTTACCGATCTATCCTGTAAAATTGTCACCGTGAAAACTACGAAGTGAGCTGTCAATAGTGTTTTGTTTTTATTTATCGAATACTAGGCTTTTGGCTACTTCGGTGTATAAGTTCATTTTATAATTTACGTCTTATTTGTACCGACTAAACAAAATTTCTTTGTTTCTTTTTGCTAACTTTTTGCAACGTAAATTATTGTCCTCTACCTTGTACCACGCCCCTCGATCTCAAAGTCCTCATTACGAGTTGAACAACAAATAAACATTGCTATCGCTGTTTATTGGACATTATTTATCGAGATCTCTTTGCCGTGGGATCCTGTTTCGTTTTATAACAGTCCTGCTGAATGATAGCTGGTACCTACCTATGTAGGTACGGCTTTTGTTTGGTGTTTAATGATTTGCTTTTCAAATTAAACGGTGTAGTTGAATTTAGATGGGTATCGGTTTACGTGTAATATGGGATTCCTTGTTTTGTCAACTTATATAATTAAATACATAAAGCTTCCTTTATTTGTATTATTGTGTAACGAAGATGGAGAAAAATCGATGTACGAGTATCTACTAATTGGTGCCATTGAAAGGAAAACAAATTGGAATTTAAAAATACTTTACCTATGTGTACAAGTCGAAATAACCCAATAAGATGGGTTAACAAGAACATTATTTTGTCAAAATGTTCCTAATAGTTCGAATAAGATTTTTATGGAAAGCAAAATTAGAAAGTTTCCTGGAAAAAATTCAAATTGTGGAAAAACTGAAAGTCCATTTTTCTATAGGATTTTTGTACGAACTATTGAAATTTAGACAGAACTACATCTGTCGGGTCAGCTAGCTAGTAATAAAATCTAGTGTAAATTTAAATAAACCTCTTTTGTTTGTAAATCGAAGTTCAGTAGCAAAGTCATCTATGTTGAAATACAATTATATAATTAAAAACAATATCAAAAGATGTAGGCATCTTTATTATTATAATCCTAGTGCATTAAAAGATTGACAGAAACTTTTAATGCAAGAAAGTAGATAAAGCCTTAACAAAAAAAATTTAAAGAGAAGGTGAAATGTCTAAATTCCTAGAAATTAAGTACAATGTTATTGAAACAACTTTTTAGGACAAAAACAAGGATCTTGACGCCATCTGTTGGACAACTTATATAACAGTCTGGAAACCTATCCTAGAAATATTATGCCCTCAGTCACTTTCATCTCTCGAGCAATTCATTATCGAAACAAAAAGCAACAAGCTTATCGAAACAAATGTGTTTTTGCCTCAATTTTATACCTAAAGAAGGAAATATGGACAAAACCTAAAATCTCTGTAATTACCAATATTTATTTATAAGGACTAAGTACTTGTATTTATTTATCTGTCAAACTATTCCAATAACTATCACTAAGGATTGTTACGAAAAGATATCAAATAATAATTAAACCACAAAAACACACAATAACATGAATACAACATCACAAAATATCATCTTTATTTTTATTCAAAATTCCCCAGAGCCATCTAGCGGCAATACAGTGTACTCCCAAGCCTGGACGGCTCGCGTAGCGCGGGCCGACTTCGTAGTTCGTTCAATGTTGGGAGATGTCACCACCGTCGGGGTGAAACTTCTAGCTAACTTGTTTCAGCCCCGTAGACACAGTTTTCGAAGAGATGGCGCCATAAGGAGGATTGAAAAAGGGGTGTTTCTTTTTATTTAGTTTATTTTAAAGTTATCTGAATTCTGTTAAAACGCAATTTTGTTTTTCTGTTTGAATATTACTACAACGAATTTATTTTACGTTTAGTGAGCCAAAGTTTGTACACTTACTTTTCTTCATGAGATACTTCTTAGAGCGAATTCCACCAAACTCTATGAACAAATTTAGAATTTTTGACCTATTTTGCATACAAAAACTGTCAGATGGCAATTTAATTCCACACACACTTTGGCAGAATCATAAAAGGATAACATAATGGACAGTTAACTGTTAAGTTAATCGTATCAAATCCCATTGGTGAAGCATTTTTCAGTTATTTTTTTTTGTCTGTGCTAAAATACCAATCAATCCAATTATAAAATCCAATCCTATGATCTCTTGGATTGTACCTACGTAGTGCAGCGAAAAAAAGAAAAACACGGACTGTCTTCGCCATATTATAATTCATAAAGTTATCCGTTTATGATTCTCCAAAGTGGCCTTTTTAGGCCCCCAGATTTACTGACATTGGTGATTTAACCAAAGTTATTAAAATGTGGTGTTGGAGGAAGTTGCTTCAGACCCTTGACACGAAATTTCATGATGCGCTTCACTTGGCCAAGGATAGACGGAGATGGCGAAACATCGTCAGGGGAACTTTGTCAATAGATTTGTTTGCTCAGTTTGTTTGCAGTCCAATTGCGGAGAATAGGGCTTTTTTGGGGCCATCCTCATGAGGATATGTCCTTTCACCCTGGTGAAACAAATGGTTATATCGAACTCTTTCCGAATAAACACACACGCTTTCTTTCAACTCTTAATAAACATAGGTCTTTCCTAAAGATAACCTAAAAAACTTAAACTTTAAGGGTTCCGTACCCACAGGGTAAAAACGGGACCCTATTACTAAGGCTCCACTGTCCGTCTGTCCGTCTGTCACTAGGCTGTATCTCATGAACCGTGATAGCTAGACAGTTGAAATTTTCACAGATGATGTATTTCTGTTGCCGCTATAACAACAAATAAGTACTAAAACAGAATAAATTAAATATTTAAGGGGGCTCCCATACAACAAACGTGTTTTTTTCGGCGTTGTTGCCTTGTGGTACGGAACCCTTCGTGTGCGAGTCCTACTCGCACTTGGCCAGTTTTTTTCATTATTATCAACATAAACATATAATGTAGAAAGAGTATTAATATTTTTGTTACAAAAAACAGATTTAGTTTCTAAGCATATCATATTTTGTTATTTTTTCATCACAGGAAAAATTTGTAGGACCTCATTATCAAAGTACCGAAGGCTTCAAAGGAGGACATTATTTTACCCGCTTTTGAAATACATTCCCGAACGCCATTTTTTCTTGAAGAAAAAAAGCCTTAACGAGTTTCCTTTCTAAGGTGTTCTTTTTCGAGACGTAGATAATATGACAAAGTAAAACCTGAATACATTATACTCGTTAGGGCCCTCTTTTGAGCATGATATTTATATTGTCTTCATAATTTGAATTATGAAAAACATCGTTTTATTTTTGAACGGTGTAGAGGCAAAATAATTATTGTTATTTTGCGTGTTTCGAAAAAGTCTTACATGATCAGCCCATAATGTTCCCACAGCTGGGACACAATCCACCACGTGGCCAAGTAGCGCGGGTTGGTTTTCACATTTTTTCGAATTTTTGCTTATATGACGTTTCGGTCAAAAGTCTTACTTGTTCTTTACTAGGATACTGTTACTTAGAGAAGCAGATCTGTTCGTGATCGGAATGTGTATTCATACCAAGCAGACTACTGCTGAATTGCCAAACTTAAGTGGCAGTGAGCAAGGCACATTGCTCGCAGAACAAATGGCTGATGGGGCCGAAAGGTTCTGGAGTGGCGACCGCGTACCGGAAGACGTAGCGTTGGAAGGCCTCCCACAAGGTGGTCTGACGACCTTGTGAACGCCGCAGGAACCTGTTGGATGCGAGAAGCACAGAACCGGTCGAATTGGAGGTGCTTGGGGGAGACCTATGTCCAGCAGTGGACGTCTTTCGGCTGAAATGATGATGATGATGAGACTACTGCTGCTTGGTAGTAATCCAAGCCTTCCATCTAGGGTTTGATAACACATCACACCAAAGGCAAGACTTAGGGTAATTACACGTCGAAGATGCCTCACTATGATACCTCTCGATCGCGGTTTAGCTCTATAAATACACGCACGCACATGCCGAAGCATACCTCACTGCGATACATCGCGGGCTTCTTGAGGATTTACCTCGATGCCTTTTTTTATCTTGTGGAAATCCCCATGGATGTCCACCACCCTGGGGTGGGGTGGAGGGATCTGTCAGACTCTTACTGACTAAAACCACACGGTGTCCTTCTGCTACCTTTAGCCGGGGTGCTGGAGTGCTTCCGCATTTCGTCACGCTCCCCCCGGTCAGGTGTTGGCCCGCATGAATCCATGCGGACCCCTGCATGTGTGTCTTTTAGCAAGCATTTGTTTTACATGGGGGTGACATCGAAGTAGCGAGCTAAACTGTGATCACGAGGTATCTGAGGGAGGAATCTTCGGTATGAATTACCCTTACAATTACAAGTTAATAATTACCAACATAACACAACACAGTGACAGACTGCAGTATACTTCAGGTAAATTTTTGTTCGCATATTGCATCAGAAGTTGAAGTTAAATGCTTGCGCGTTTCTTGAAAACTTCTGTAGTTTTGTCGATAAAAACTACCAGTTTCTCCAAATAAGTTTCAGCGACACAAAATTAATGTCCCGCAAAACACATTACCGAAAACAAACACATACAAAACACACGTATAAATTACACTAGGCACGTGCCGCGGGGTTGCTTGCAATTTGTGCAGGTGTCCCGTCTGCGGTGTCAGACACTATCAGTGTCGCGACACGCTTGCCGAGAGCGCTCCCACCGGCGGCGGCTACGATTTCACAGCCCACGAACGGTGTCCAACACTATTTTGCGACACTTTAGTGTTGTTTATTTTCCCTCTGTGTTATTGGGTTTCGAATTTTCGTGTCGTGTTGAATGTAAATTTGTACGAGTTTCACGTACTGCGGCTACCTTTATGAAAATAAAAGGTTAGAATTTTAAAAGGCTGGTGGTGGCGCCGCGGTTACGAGTATCAAATACAGACGTTGTTTCAGATTTTCGTTTGTTTGGGGTCTGAGTGACGCACGTGGATTATGTATTCCCTTGAAACTTTTGCGGGCATCACTATAAAGGCTCCTACAAACAGGCGCGAAACGCGATATAATGGCGCGCGACACAAAGGCACCGTCGCGCCTGCTTGAAGTTCTTAAAAAACTATCAATGATATGTAAGTAGATGTAAGTTGGAAAATCTATATTATTTATAGGGGAAGGTTGCTATGAATGGACCACATAACTTTACGACCTCATACCTCAAAAAGTGTAAGTGTTAAAATGAAAGCAGTTTATTATTTCTATTTCGTAGGACCTTTATTTATAATAATCAAACGCACAAACAATTCGGGCTTACACTTTTTGCTATAAACGAAGAAAACAAAATCTTGAGCTGTTGCCTTCTTTGGACCATGGGCACCTTCAATGAACCACCAGGTTGCCATCAATGGACTTCGAGAAATTTGTTCTAGTGGTCCAATCGAGGCAACTAATTATAATTATCAATATTACAAAATTGTGACATACGAGGAGAGACAAACATTACTCATAACATACGACAAGCAAACAAACTATATTTATAGGCTACATAATTAGTATCTAATAAAATTTTACATTTGGCACATTTAGTGAGACCAACAAGTCATCAAAATTAAGATACAGTCTAAAGGAAGCTAAGGTCGCTTGTAGTAATAGCAATAGATTGCTTTCGGGACTCCATATTATATTCTGCTTGCTTCACTTAAACCAACTCTTTGTTTCCTTACTGATTCTAAGGCAAGGTTCATTCTTGTTTCATTCCATGTAAAGTACTTCCTTTTTTCGGCGACATTCTGGAATTTTAAATTTATAACAATTTTTCTGTGGTTTTTTTTCCATAATTAGTGAAATACTCGGGACCTATTCCCATAATTATAAGCAGAAAAATACAGTAAAAAGTTGCTATGATTGGACCGGTCCAACGGTGGAACTCTCTTGGGGTCCATTGATGGCAACAAGGTATTTGTTAAGAAAAAAATAAAATATACATGGTCATGATTAGACAAAATTGAATAACACTCATGGAATCACAATTAAATTGTCTAATAGTTCATAACAGTGCACGCAGACAAATATGAATGCAATGATACTTACGTCAAATTGTCCTGAGTGTAATATTTAGATTTTGACCGCCGCAAAGACAACGTCACATGTCTCTCCTCGCCACGTGACGCAACGTCACTGAGGTAAGAGGGGGTGCAACTGAGTCGTCACGGACTCGTTTCGACTAGTTTGGATATTGCTAGCTTGCACAGTTTTGGAAATACCTTGGTGGTCCAATGAAAGAGCTAGTCCAATGATCGCAACCTTCCCCTACTAATAATGAAGCCTATGTCCAGCAGTGGACGTCTTTTGGCTGAAATGATGAATAATGAAGCTGAAGAGTTTGTTTGTTTGTTTGAACGCCCTAATCTCTGAAACTACCGGTCAGATTTGAAAAAATAGTTTTGCATTTGATAGACTAATTCTTGAGCAAGGCTATAGCTAGGCTATTTAACATCACGTTAAGGAGCCGAGCAAAAATATACAAAAGCCAGAAAGAACGCTTACTGAAAACGAAGTAATAGCGATGCGATGCGACGGGGTGGGTCCCGGAAAAGTCTGATGAAGTTATTATTAAAACACAACATCGTCTGACTAGCCTTTTCCCAACTATGTTGGGGTCGGCTTCCAGTCTAACCGGATGCAGCTGAAGCGACTGCCTATCTGACCTCCACAACCCAGTTACTGGGTAATACGATACCCCTTGGTAAGACTGGTTGTCAGACTTTCGGGCTACTGACTACCCGTAACGACTGTCAAAGATCAACGAATGACAACCGGGACCCGTGCTTTATTATTAAAACACAACGTTATTTTTAATGAAATTCTGATCTTACCAACATCGGAAAAGATTATCTCACAGGAGACAAATAAATAAAGCCTCAATAAAAACAACAATATCGACTGCAGATATCTGACATCACGCCGCGACACTTTTCACCTCTGCCATAACATAGGTCAAAGCTCGAAAATATCGGATTTCTGATTACGTCCTTCGATTGCATGAGCAAACAATGTAACGTTTGTAAAAAAGTAAAAGTCGGAATTCCGTCTGGTCTGGCAGTTTGAGTAATTTATGTGGCCTACCCAAATGTCCTTTCTTTGGTATTGTTCGTCGAATCGTTGAGCTCCTTAAGTCTTGAGTTGAGCTGCACGATTTCTGACAAATGCGTGCACTGACTGGATAGGTCCTCTCAATCTGTGTGGTTCTTTCCTCAAAATACCATCTCAGACATCCTAACCAAGATTATGTCTGGACTTTAAAAGAGACTGTGAGCTCTGAGTTTGTTTCGGTCTTTCTTCTCAGAGAAGTCAGATAGGAAACGCCGACACCAACTAGTTAAAAAAAAAAAAACATGATTGACATGTTTGTACAAACCTACTTACAAAAAAAAACCATTTATCATTTATGTGAAGGAGGGTTACTAACGGTTACTGGAAAAACCAAGGTTCCTGAGACACTGTTTGAATAAAGGCGCCGAATTGATGTCTACTCCAGATTACTTCGAAACTTAGAATACTTAATGTAAAACCGATTTTCCGGAAGCGTTTTTAAAACGGGAATGCATTTTTGTGGGATATTCGATTATCGGAGCGTTTTTTATAACTTTTTGAAGACTGAGGAAGATAATGGGTATTTGAAACGTAACATTATTTTCTCTTTTATGTGGTTAGATAATATTCTTAAAGTTTTGCTGGTTATGAATGAAGACATTAGGCGATTACATGAGCTAAAGCGCAGTCTTTGTCGGACATTGCTACTGATAGTGTGTTACGCTATCACCCCGCAGAGCCGTTCAAAGCGCGTCGGGTTGATGATATCGTCGAAGGTGCGGAAAACACCTGGATAAGGGACGCACGGAACCGGGAACCATGACAGAAAAAAGGGCAGGTCTATGCTCAGCTGCAGTGAGTGATTCCGGGCTGAAATGATGATGACGATGTTGGTAGATGTACAGACACCAGTACATCAAGCTACCCGAAACTGTCAAATTTTCCCAATCAACTTTGAACCTTATGCTTTAGCGATAAAGTTGAAAATCTATTAAAACAATTTGACAGAATGTAGTAGCTTTATATGCTGGCGTCTGTACCTTCGTTTCCAAGAAATCACGTCCAAAATTTATTATTTCAACAGTCACTTCCGACAAACACATCGTATATAATAAAATTCAATCCCTCCTGACAGTAACCCATAAACAGTGCCAAAAACCTTATGCAAAATAGTGTTGGGTTCCGCACTTATCGCTAGACGTTTTTCGTCCCTGTCCGTTTCGCCCAAATTCCGAGCGTGTTTCGTCGACATAAATCCGCGTCCGCATGCGGTCGCCGAGGCATTAGTGCTGTTGTTTCGGCGATTCGTTTTTTCGTGTGTCCACGGCTTAATTTTTCGCATTCGGCCGTTTGATCGTTGAGTAATTAGGGCTGCTGTGAGTTGTCGTTACTGCGACTTTCTTTGTGCGATTACTGGGAAATCATTTTGAAGTGTTTCGGTGAAGATCGAGCATCGTGCTATTGTAATTCCAATTTCCATCATTATATTTCATCAGATGATCCAGAAAAAGTTTTTCTCAGAGATTCCACAACTTACCACATTGAAATTTAAACTCACTTGCATTTAACAACTACACACGACCTTTAGAAGGCCGTCTGTCTATCTTATCGGGGATCGCCAACATTTTGTGAAAGAGTTATTTCTTACAAATAAAATTCCTCTATCACTGCCAGTCAAATGTATTTGTCTAGCAATAAAAATTCAAGCTTAAATTATTACCCAAACCAACACAGTATATTTACCTACATTATAGATTAGCAAATCCATCGTTTACCTCCCAACACCTCCAGTGTGAACCGAACCAAGACAAAGGGTGAGTCATTGGTAATTAACACTTGACATTTACAGCTATTGTCGCGGCCCTATTTAAACAAAGTTCATAATAACACGACGCCATTTTGAGATTGAATGTCGGTAGTCGGTATTTGACAGGTTGGGTTGTTCGTTTTAGTGGGATTTATGTTAGTCATAGTGAGTTGTTTCTACCTAGCATAATAGCCTAGCAGCTTATAGTGTTCCCAGTGTTAAGACACAGGTCTCCTCTCTATGACTGCGGGTTGGTGGATGTCACATGTCTTCGGATTTTTGGTTGATGTTTTCCTTCAACAGTGAAGGAAAGCAGAGAGCAGTGGTGATGAAATAAATTATACGTCGAACCCACGACCTTACAGGTCAAAGACAAGGCCGTAACCACTGGGCCACCACTGCTTTTTGCGTTTCTACGTTGTATGTGAAGCATAGGTGGTTTCAGATATTATAGGAAAGAGGGGACTTAAAAATTCCTGAGATTTTTTTTGTACTTATTAATTCTACGTCTTTTAGAATTCTTGAATCACAGTAAAGTTATTTGACCAGTCATTGGTGCCGATTCCGTTGTTCACAAACTAAACTAAATTTAAATTCAGTGCATCTTTTTGTTTCTATTTTAAAGAAAAGGACAGAAATAAATTAATCAGCACCTGACGCAAATTGACGTAATTTTAGTAGGCAAGTTTTTAATCACGTCTTATATGGAGTAGTGTCAGGCGCTGATTGATTTGACAGGACTGAAATAAAATTTATATTCTGTCCTTTTCTTAAAGAAATAGAAAGAAAAAAAATAAAATAAGAAGATGCACTGAACTTAAATTTAGTTTAGTTTGTGAACAACAGAATCGGCACCAATGGGTATACCTAAATAGATGAATTGACGTGACGTAGGTACAGTCAGCAACAAAAGTCGATTAAAACTTTAGTATTTTTAATCTTAGTTATTGAGCAAAATATTAACACTTCAGTTTTTTTAATCTCAGTTATTGAGCAAAATATTAACTTTAAAATATTTGTTCAAAATTGCAGCAGAAGTATAATGCAATTTTGAACAAATATTTTGCTCAATAACTTAGATTAAAAAAACTGAAGTGTTAATCGACGTTTGTTGCTGACCGAACCTATATATAGATTTCGATGGACGATTTAATAACATGCCACGCAGAGGCACGTGGCAAATAAAAGCCTCAAAACTTCAAGGTCTAAAAAGTTAGCCCACTTAGGACAGCTCTAACAGCCCACGCAATCTGAATTTAAAAATAAAACCCTAATAAAAGCTTTAATTAAAACATTAACTTTCGACAGTTTAAAACATCAATTATCTCTGTGTCCCAAAACTCAGTAATCCCGGACGGTCCCGAAATAGGCAGAGACCTTTTATATTCATATTCTAAAAGAATTTAACCTTTAAACCCATATATCATAACGTAATTGATATTTTATATTCAAAATTTCCATAAGAAATTCCTTGGGGTAATATCCACGCAATATGGGGTGCCATTGTAACCCGAATTCTGTGCGAACGGGGCATTTGAAGGCTCCACTTGAGGGTGCTATCCGAGACACTGAACCAATTCTCTATCGTCGACCTTGTACTTATTACTTTTTGTTTTAGAATTGTAAACGCGAATTGGGTGCGAGTTTACCCCGTTTACCCTCTCTTTAGTTGTAATGAGGACATTTATAGAACGTACAAAGTTTATATAGCAATAATGCATTTTGTGTCATGTCGGCTGCTACCAAAATAATGTTACGAAATCTTCATCTAAATTCAAGTTCTTATGTGATAAATACAACTCTTTTCAGTATCAAATTAAAGAAAGAAATACTAACTTCTTTAGTACAAGAGCTAGTCTTCAAGACTCAGTAACTATCTAACGTCTAACCTAATAACAAAATACCAAACTACCGTACGTGCACCAATCGTAGGGAAATGCCAAAAGCCGGTTAGAAAATGCCAAACGCTAGACACAGAGGCAAACATTTGTTCGTTCCCATACCTCTTTTGTTGCCCATTGTCGAAGGTGGCAAGGCTGACTCGGCAATTTTCTTTATTCAATCAGGGAATACCTCCTTTATACCTACAAGGGGCGCTTTTGAATAGTTTGCGTTGCGTAATTCGTGTTTTCATAGTAATTGAGGTAAAGTTTGCGTTTGTTTGGCTGAAGCTGATTATAATGTTGAAAAAGTGTTTAAGAAATAGGCTGCGTTTTCAGCTTATTTTCAGCGTAGCGTGAGTCTGCCAATAGCGTGAGTCAATAAAACTTAATGAAACTGACAGTATTCCTAAGCTCCTTAGTCAGACTATAATGTTCCTACTGCTGGGACACAAACCTAAGATTAGATATTCATAAGCTTGTCAAATTATTATTATCCTCGATACAGGAATTGACCCGACATCTGACATCATATTTTGTTTTAGAAACTGTAAAAAAAAAATCTGAACATTTTTAATCCTACTACAATTCTTGCAACACTTTTGCAAGCGTAGCGCGAGCTTTTTTCAAGTTCAAAACATTACTGTAGCTTGCCTGCGTAAGAAATGCACGTTTTAAATCTTTTCTTCTAGCAATTCATACTGAAAATTCAGAAATATCGCTGGCACACATGAATCCATCGCTATCAGGTAAGAACTGAAACTGCTTCGTCAGACAAAACCCTTATCAGACCAATCCATCGAACGTAACACAGTACAACTAAATAGCTTATTTACGCGTCAAAACATAGTTTTATGATCCCTTTTACGATCCGATTTACTTACAAATCGGAACAGTTTATGGTTTATAAAACGGAACGCATAAAATACTGTTTTAAGAGGGTTCGGGCCTTACTGTGTTTTAAGAGTTTTATTTGAATGCTGATCTGTGAGAAAAGTATTTTCTTAACATTATTAATTTCAACGCTTTCCCTTCTTGGTTGACGAAAACATCTTCGAGTCCTTCATTGAAAGAAAGGTTGATGAAATAGCTGTTCAAATCTATGACCTATGTTGTACTTATCAATCAATCAAATTTTCATTAGTTGTTACCGGGTGACGAGACCACAAACATTTAGTGGCCATTATTTGGGTTGGTCATCGTTCAATTTTGTCAACATTCTACTTTTTATGACCATGCCATGTTTCCCTAATTACTAAATTGATTCATGAATGTAATAGATATTGACATCGCCATAATTGATACTGACGTTCTTGATGAATGATTACTTCGATATGATTTACGTTTGCAATCCCGTCTCTTCGACTAGTTCGATTAATTTCAAATTGAGAGGACACGAAATATAACATTGCTAAAACCTTCGAGTATGGAGTCACTTTGCTTTGTAAAAACAAAAGAAAAACGCGATTGTATTTTATTCACTCGTTTCATCATTATTATTAAAAGAAGCTAACCATATTTCGTAAATAAGTAGCTGTAAAAAATTCTAAAAGAAAAATATACCGGTCACAAAATGCCAAAGGAAAGGTGGAGAGGCAAAAGAGCTTTTATGGAGCAACTTCGGCGTACAGTGTCGTAGTGAGAGCGTTTACTAGGTATATTTGGGGTACGGAATCAGTGGCAGCGACTGCAGGGTTAAATTACGGGTCGAATGGGTTTTTTAGGGTTAAATTGGACTTTGGGCTCGAGTTTTCGGGTATTAGCTGGAAATTTACAGGAGTAGGAGTTTTTTGAAGTAAATACGAAAATTCTAGCTCATAGAAATGGGAAATCTAAATCTGTATGTGAAAAATCGAGGACTGAATGTTGTGGTGAAATTCAGTAGTAGTCTGAGTTACTTTGAGTTGATTGAAAAAGACTCTAATTACAGATTGCTCAAGATATTATTACATTACTATCGTGCACTAAATTTGACTAAACAGCAAGTAATTAAATTCGTATTGATTTTAGGACTTTTTTTTTTCTGTTACGGATTGCCACATCATTCATCATCATTATCATCTGCCTAGCCTTTTCCCAACTGTGTTGGGGTCGGCATCCAGTCTAACCGGATGCATCCGACTACCAGTATTGTGCATGAAGCGACTGCCTATATGACCTCCACAACCCAGTTACTAGATAGCCACATTATTATTATGATGAAATCATGCAGTGATGCGAAATGATTACGCCGTTTTATGCGTGACTGCTGCTAACCTACATGCGTAGATAACCCTCGTTATAAATCCCTCTCCCTCAGAACACCCTCGTAAGGGGACCACATACACGACACACAAATAAACTAACATTAGCATGTTTAAATCTCCTGTTCCTAGTTACGGAAATAGGGGAAGAGGGAATCATTTTCTAGCCTTTTTAAGCGAGTTAGGTTCTTCTGTGTTTCTCTTGTGTATTTTTTCACTGAATTAGCCAACTAGTTCACCAACGAATTCAAAAAGAGACAAAATTATCAGACAGCATATAGAAAACGAGATATTAGAGGATCAGTGTTATTTATAATTATAATCTTTAACACTTCTTGCAGTTGGTTAAATATATATTTTCTTGGGATTTTAAATTATTAATATATTATTATATTATATTTAATATACATCGGCTAGGCGTTAGCACGTTGTTTAGAGCTTGCAATAAAAAAAACCTACTCAAAAATTTCCAGTTGCGGAAAGATAAAAGACAAACCGACCCCGCGAAAACTGCAACCGCGTAAGAAAAATGCGAAAAAAACCGTCTAGAGCGAAACATCGTACGACAAACACCGTCTCCAACAACGATCTCCGCAGATATGCAAAACACAGTCCTTTGTAACATGATCTTATTGTGTTCGCGAATCCCGTCGCCACACTGAATACGGAACGACTTATGTCGATTTAGAAATTTATTAGAATGCCACGAGGTTTTGTCATGCGAAACGCGAGTTGCCGACGTGCACCAAGGAGTTATTGTTGCATTATGGGGAGCATTCTGGGCTATTGTGGGCAACTTGGTTGGGAGGTTGATGGATATGAATAGCTGGTATACTTAGAGGTGGATTTTGATTGTACCTTGTTTGAAAGAGCTTGCATGAGTTATGGTATAAGTGTCAGGTTGATTGTGAATTATCTGTGTCAGACATTAAAGTTGGTGATATTGTTCATTCATCCATACTAATATTATAAATTCGAAAGTAACTCTGTCTGTCTGTATGTTACCTTTTCACGCCTAAACCACTGGACGGATTTCGATAAAATTTGGCAGAGAGATAGATTGCATCCCGGGGAAGGACATAGAATAGTTTTTATCCCGATATTCCCACGGGATCGACAATTATGTGTGTGAAACCGCGGGGCGCTGCTAGTGTATGTATACATTGTGAGTCTTGTGTATGTATATGTTACTGTAAAAGCCCGAACTGCGGTAAATCTTAGGATTTACCGGTAAATGCTAAGATTTATCAAGTCTCACCGGTAAAAGTCCGAATTGTTCTATAATAATCTTTAATTTCAAACTTTTACCGGCCGATTCAGTCGGTAAATCTTAGGTTTTACCGCAGACACCGGTAAAAGTCAGAAATTGATGATTATTATAGGGATCTAATTTTTTGAGCTGTTATTTAAATATTCGAGATGTTATTATGATCAGTTGAAAAACATTACAATGTCAATTCTAAAAATAATTGAGCAGTCCAATAACTGAATGAGCGGTAAGCGGGGCTCCGTCGACATAGAATGCAAGAGCGAGCGAAGGGCACCCCGAGGTTCGGTTTGGTTAGGTTACTTTAAACCCTTTACACAGAAATAGGGGTACTTTACATTCATTTCGATATGTGCACATTATGAAGACTCACACTGTATAACGCTGATGAAGCCTATTCAGATTTCATAAAACTTCCGATGCAGAACAGCGATTGGCATGACAATAGCCATGCATTACACGCTTCTCATTTTTCATATTCATGAGGTGTATAGATATTGACAATGTAAAATCAGTACCGGAAGACTGCTTCAGGTACTGATTTTGATATTGGATCTAAGGAATTATCCTTAGATCCAATAATTTATCAAGCAAAATTAAAATCTTGTTTTGCCTGTTCTGTTCTGACTTTAACAGTCTATTCCTGAAGTCAATATTTGAATGAATTACTTTACCTTTTTTGACGATGTCAGCTGTGTTAAGGAAGACACATTAAAGCAGAAACATACATAGATTACATAGAAGAGATCTTACTCATTCCTTATTTACTATCCCAGAATATACATATACCCAACGACCACACTCCCCAAATTTCCTTCCCGACACTTCCAAAATGAATGGGTGCTACCCCAAATAACAGGGCATGGGAACCGCAGACCAGATAGCGATTCCCATGTCAATCCCGCGGACCTCAGCGTGACAATGACAAGTCGAAGATTGCAGCGCTTGCAAATCCCAGGGGCAGAGCACAGAAATTGATCGGAGTAATTTGCTAACGTTCGGACTGCCACGGCGAGACGATTCGTCTTGGCTGTGGGTTAAGATGGGAGGGAATGGCGTTGAATGGAGTCTATGGTTTCAAAATTGGGGGTGTTCAAGATATTGTTCATTAATTATGTCAGATTAAAAACATTTCAATTTATTTGGTGGTTATGTTTAATTGGTTTTTGGGTGACATCTCCGAATGTGGAATTTGGGGACTACATTGTAACATTGGGTTCCCACCAAAACAAATTTGTAGGTATGTAACAAAACATTTACGGTTTTCGGATTTTTTCCTTTACTTGTGCTACATGACATTGCTTCTTGCCTAATTTCATGATTCTAGGACAACCTTATAGGTTCTGATTCCCTAGCGAGTGTCAAAATATGCGGCATAAACAGAACATAAACGCCCGTATCTTTAGAGTAAAAATTTTTAGGCATACTCCTGTTTCATCAACATTTATGCCAGCTGGAATTTTAGCGTGGTCGTGCTAGGAAGGAATCTTCCCATCACGACCTGTATATCTTAAAATTTCTAATTAGTGGTATAAAATAGTACAAATTAAAAGGATTTTATTACGATCAAAAGTAATAATGAATGCGTTCATGGTCGTTGGTTGTGCTACGAAGTACAACACGATAATTTTGTCTCTCACATCTTGGACCATAAATCCCGCCAATTGCGTATTATTCACAAAACGTGCCACACAATAATGTCTACGGTGAAAATCTATAGGTAACTAAAGGAAGCAAAGCTCGCTGTAAGAGTGAGTGGGCCATAATCCGCCACATGGGCCATAATCCACCACGTGGGCCCAGTGCGGGTTGGTTCTAGAATCCACACTATATTCTCATTCACCGTTATGAGAGCAGTTCATCATCTGCCTAGCCTTTTCCCAACTATGTTGGGGTCGGCTTCCAGTCTTCGTTTTGAGAGCAGTTATGATGAAATAATTTACACCAAGCAAAGTGACTGCTTGGGTTCGAACCCACGATTTAGAACACGTAAAACGTACGCCGTTATTGCTAGGCCACCACTGCTCGGCGGTTTACAAAAGCACTTTTTAAACACCCCGCTTTGTTATTTTTATACACCACATGTACCAATGTCAAGTTTTCAATATCTAAAACGTTTTGAAGTTAATCTACTGACTGGTTCAGGAAAATCTCACAAGAAAACCCAGACTAAACTGGAGACAGCATTTTGTCACAGGACTTTTTCTCCACCATGATTCATTTCAATTTCAGCTAGTAACGTTTGAGATTAACTTTTAAAAGTAAATTCCTTTCTGTAATAACCAAATCTCATCCAGCCTCCATCATAGCTAAAAAACCCACGAAAAACCCATTAACAGTTTTAACGAAATTCAAACTAAAAAACGCCTACGGCATCACCGTTTATAAAAGCAAGGGGTGTTTTTGCTATACGAGGCTAGGAGAGACTTGAGACTTGAAACGTCAATTTTACGGAAGATTTCGTATAATAGAGCCGCTGTGCCGCTTGATACATGCTTGCAGCTTCGAGTTCGCTCGCATCTGGGTTATTGTGATCGCTGAATTGTACTGATAGTAATTATGCTGAATTATTTAAACTTATGAGCGTTGCACACTTAAAGTTATAATAATAATATGCATGGTATATTCGTCGATTTTACTTTTATTTAGTTTCAGACAGTCAAAAGGGAGACAATAAACTAATACGACTTGTATTAAAAAGTAAGATACCAAATACGAAGAACTAAGACCGACTGAAAATCAGGATTTAAAAAAAAACTGGCCAATTGCGAGTCGGACTCGCACACGAAGGGTTCCGTACCACAAGGCAAAAACGCAGAAAAAAACACGTTTGTTGTATGGGAGCCCCCCTTAAATATTTATTTTATTTTATTTGTTGTTATAGCGGCAACAGAAATACATAATTTGTGAAAATTTCAACTGTCTAGCTATCGCGGTTCTTGAGATACAGCCTGGTGATAGACAGACGGACGGACGGACAGCGAAGTCTTAGTAATAGGGTTCCGTTTTTACCCTTTGGGTACGGAACCCTAAAAAGTTATTATTTTTATTACTCTCTTTTCGTTCTTACCTTTCGTTCTTTCCTTTATTTATTTTCTATATTTCCGAAATTTGTATACCTACCTACCTTTTATTACCTTTCAGAGATTGAGCTCGCCATATCGCAAAACTAATACCCATTCAAATAACATCTACATAAAAAAATACCAGTTTAAAAAATCCTTCATACCAACAGACAGACGAGTCTATCATACAGTTATCGTAGTATATTCGTAAAAGCGCTTCCACGCCGGCGTTTAAATGCTAAAAGATTTTATATCTAGCGCGAAAAATTGGAGTAAATTGCCGCCACTGGATAAGATGGGATGTTTTTTTTTATTTCTCTTTTTTTTTAGACTGCCGTATGGCTGTGTAAGGGTGTCTGGGGAATTTTAGAAAAGGATCAAGTGTTTTTTTTTCTGTTTACGTTTTGTGCATATATGCAAATTTTTGGGCGCAGGCTTGGGCCGGACTGTGGGGGTTGTGCAGATTATTTTAATAGGAACTTTAGTGCGGCCTTGGTTTGTCCGCTAGGTGGTTGAGTTACTCAAGCATGACAAGTGTAAGTTTGAATAGTAAAAAAATCGTTGATTAGATTGTTACGGCTTTGGGTTACATTTTATGTTCCATTTCCAGTTCAGATTCTATAATAGTATTTTTAGTTTTTTTTTACGTTACAAAATCAGACAGCTGATTAAATGTTTTGTGTTTTCTAAGACGTTTTACCTCGTTGTTGGTATTTTACCCAGTTACACACCTGTTTACTTTAGTAGAAGAAGTAGGTAGGTAAACATTTCTCAACACTATTCTTGAGTGAGAAATTAATCATCATATTTTATATGGAAGATCAATGGCAATTGGTCAGAGAATTGCTGCATCACCAAAAACTTATATATTTACTATTATTGTTGTAGTGCGTCAGGGATCTTTGCGGATAATAATATTAATGGTTTTGCCGCCATTACTAGGAATAGATTGTGCATCCTTGATGACACGTGTTTGCGGCATTACAAACATTATTCTCAGTGTATTCGCAGATCGGTGGGATTCCCCGATGTTGCGGAGTTATGCAGCTCCACGATGAATTTTAATTGTTTTATGTTAATCTGTGTCTGCAACCTACTTACACTAGGATGAAGGGGGATGCGATTGGTAGCTCGTGAGATTCAAATTTTCTTACGTTTTTTGCAATTTGCAGGTCAATGTCAGGTGGTATTTTCCTAATGTTATCAAAATACAATCTGACAACTGATTTACAAATTGCAAAAAACATAAGAAAATTTAAATTATGGGAGTTACCCAGAGCAGTAGTAGCCCAGTGGTAACGGACACAACTTGTAAGTTGTAGGTCGTAGGTTTGACCCAGACAGGCGCTTTACTTTGTGTAAATTATTTCATCACCACTGCTCTCAAAACGACGAAGGAAAACGTCGCGTGAGGAAACCGAAATGTCCTAGTACCAAAAATTCGAAGAAATGTGTCATTTAGCAACCCGCACTGGGCCCACGTGGTGGATTATAGCCTACCTCTCACTGAGAGGAGGCCTGTGTCCCAGCAGTGGGAACATTATAGGCTGATTATGATGATGATATGAGCTACCCTGGCGCTTCCTCCTTAAGTAAAATTGTTACAAACCCTATGGACTCCTGCCTGAAAAGAAGTTTTCTATCTTATTATATTCTAAAATCATGCTTTTCAACAAACCCTAAAAAACCCCAAATTACAAGTTTGTATTCAGCAGAAAATATTGAAAATGCCGTCAAATAGTGGTGGTTGGGCACTGCGTCGCCGACTAACCCAATATTACCTCTATCCGTCTTGCGGGACTCTCTGATTGGTCGGAGAGATAGGCATTTTATAGAGTGCCTCTCCAATTCATGTGGCACCTACATTCTTCACGTTGTCTCTAGGAGAGATACATATTCTACATATTACTTTTATTCTTGATAAAGGAGTGTCTCTTGTTTTATTTGAATAGTCTTGCGGTGACTGACTGACAAAAAGCAATACACGGAAACTAAAATACCACTAATTGGTTTACCCAGCTGTAGTATGGACTGTTTAAAAAAAAAATTAAGCTATGTTGTCCCACAGTTGGGCAAGGCTCTCGCCCATACTTTTCCAGTTTCCTTTATGTTGTGCCTTCTACGGCCAATTGGCCAGGAATGAGTCCAAATCATTACGTCAGCGTTTTTTAGAAAATATTAATGCTTGTAAATCCATCCATACTATACTAATACTATACTAATACTATATGATATCCCACTAGCTATTAGGCACACACTTCGCCCTCGCCGACGTCCTCTATTCAGAATACCTCAAACTATAACCCTTAAGACCAGTCCATTGTACCTGGCCCTCACCCATATCAACAACATTCTGTTATATGATGAGTCCTTAGATGTCTTCGCGAGTGCTGAACTGAGATTCCTGGACACTGCTACTCGATACCTGGAGTCCATTGCCACTCCCAGTACAATCTCCTTGGAGTAAACAAATTAAATTACTTGTTATTAATAATCAACATAATAAACCACTAATAAGTTAATAATATATCCTTTATTTTATTAATACCTAATTATCTTACAATTTAACTCTAAAATATACATATTATATAGTATATACAAGTATATAAAAAAAAGAAGGGAAAAGAAAAAGAGAGGAGCTCATTGGGCATCAAAAAATTCGTCCGCATCGCTGTCAATGGCATAAGTGCCCAAAAGGCTGGCAGCATTACCACGTTGGATGGCAATGCTTATTCTTTGGGCTAAAAATAGGCCAGCCCTCTGGTCACGTGATGAGTCAACCAACCGCTTGGCGATGTCCCGATATATTTGATGAGCACTCGGACCCCAAGGCCCTAGTGTTTCAACCCCAAACGGCTCAAACATATAGCTCCCAATAAGGTTGTTATATTTGCGCCGTTTGAGGTTTTCTGCTCCTGCAGCAGCCGCCCCAGCACAGCCCACCGTGCTAGGAAGATGGGATGGCGCGAGGGTGTCGACACAGGTAGCATCCCACACCAAAGGCCTACCCAACTTCCAAGGCATTATGGTCATTCCATCTGGCCTCTTCCCATCGTCGCGTGCCAAGCCATTGGGTTCTAAAACAGCTGGCACCCCGGCGGTGACAAGAGCCCGACGGATGATGTCGTTAATGCTGGCGTGCCGTGCCATCCGACCAGCGCTCTTGCTGCAGGATAGGCCATGGTGTCCGAGGCAGTCGACTGCTTCACCGCATTGACAGCGATGTGGAGCTCCGCAAGGAGCACCCAGACGCAAACATGTAGCGAGCCGGAATGTGGTGTCACCCAGCATAGTGCCTATGTTGGGTGACGGTAGCGCCTGAAGCCAGAGGCCCGACTCCCATTCACCCACAGCCAGCAGGCGGGCTCGCTCAGCAGTATTGGTGGACGTATTAATAAGTTTATTCCGTACCAACCTGATAATAATTAATAATTATATTCCAATTTATCCTAATTCTGTAATAATTGTGTATTCTGTTTTAATTTGTTTAATTTTATTTAATATTATCTAATTTTTATCTAATGTTGACCAACTTTGTTACATTTCATTTAATTTCATCTTTTTTCCAGTTTTTTATTATGTGATTTAGCCTATTTTTATGATTGTATGACATGTGGAATTACTAATATTGACTAATAACTTGTATGTGTGGTGCAAACTGTTAATATAAGTTGGTTATTAATAAATAAATAAATAAATAAAATAAATAAACTAATATTATAAATGCGAAGGTGTGTCTGTCTGTCTGTTACCTCTTCACGCTTAAACCGCTGAACCGATTTAGATGAAATTTGGTTAAGAGATAGTTTGAGTCCTGGGAAAGGACATAGGATACTTTTTATTCCGATATTCCTACGGGATCGACACTTATGCGGGTGAAACAGCGTGGCGCTGCTAGTCAAATAAACAAAGAACTAGTTGAGTAGTATTTTTAATTATTTTAGTTTTGGATTGTTGTTTTCTTACTATTTGCTGTACTCTGGACGCTTTTAACGCGTACGTCTTTTTTACATCGTTCTCACATAATAATTATAAATTCAACATTAGTGATGTAACTAATATTTTTGTAAAAATATAATCTGAAAGAGTGTCCTCGGAGTTTCTTGCCCATTCTTCTCCATAAGTACCTACTACGCTTTGGAATGGGCAACTAACTTCATATTTTCTGACTGACCGACTTCTTGACAATTCAAAAGTGCCTGTAAATGGTTTAATTCAAATAAATGCTTTGACTTTGAGTTAAGTTTGAGTAGAGCCAGCAAAAAAAATATCTAAATTTTTTTTAATATTTAATTCACAACCACTTCGAAAACCTATCACCAAATAACCCATAACTATTCTCATACAAAATCAGCACCCCCCATACGTAGATAAAGTTACATAATCCCCCCAAATGCGTAAACAACAAGAACGCACCTAGATAAAAGAGAACACAGTGAGCAAGATTAATTAACGTTATAGCCAAGTTATTAGGGCTCGCCTAGCCGACATTTTATCATAAAAGATATAATCCTGGGTGGTAATCCCTCTCGCCGCTTCACAGATAGCGATACCATACGAGATGTATAAACTGACAATGATGCTGTGGGTATGGAAGCGTTTTGGGCTCGAGGTGAGTTAAGAAAAAGTACCTACTTAGAAGCTAGCGATCTACCAAGGATTTTAGAAAGAATATTACACGACTGACCTTGGGGCCTAAAAAGGCCACTTTAGCAGAATTATAAAAGGATAACATTATGAATCATAATGGACAGTTAACTGTTAAGTTAATCGTATTAAACCCCATTGGTGAAGCATTTTTCAGTTATTTTGTTTTTGTATGTGCTAAAATACCAATCAATCCAATCCCAATCTCTTTCATCATACGTGCGTAGTGCAGCGAAAAAATGAAAAACACGGACTGTCTTCGCCATATAATTATTATAATTCAAAATGTTATCCGTTTATGATTCTGCCAAAGTGGCCTTTTTAGGCCCACAGACTACTCTATAATTAAAGAAGAAACATTGGTCTTCATATAACCTGACCAAGATTATGTCTGGACTTTAAAAGAGACTGTGACCTCTGAGTTTGTTTCGGCCTTTCTTCTCAGAGTAGTCAGATAGAAAACGCCGACTTCATCTAGTTTAAAAAAAACATGATTGACGTGTAAAAGTGTTTGTACAAACCTACTTACAAAAATAAAATCATTTCATTTCATTTCATCATTTCATTCCAAGATTGTATTCTTCTAAATAATCTTCATCATCATAAAATTCAAGGTGTATAATTCAAAATCTACCAAAATGTCACAGAAAATCTCCGGCGACATCGTGGCAGACCCAGGAGTAGATGGCTAGACGAACTTGACGACTACAGACAAGATTGGTCCACCTTAGCTTAAGACAGAGGGGGAGTGGGAAGGAGAACGGGAGGACTTTGCACCGCAGTGGGACAACAAAGGCAAAAAAAAAAGAAAATAACTCTGAGAAATCCAACGGATTCATTTGAAATCACAGTTGATTTAGAAGTTGAAACAGCTAACGGTTGTTCACGTATCATTTGACATAATATTAACGAATAAATATATCATCGTAATTTTTCCGTTACTGCATACAAAACGATTACATTGTTCCTCCCGGAACTTCAACAACCTCACTGAGACACGTCTGTCCCGCTTTCAAACAACAGCCACTTCGCACGTTCCTCCGCCTGGCACAGACACATCTAGCATACAGCATTTAAATCCACGCGGGCCCCTATCAAACGCTCGTTTGCACAAAGTATATACTCCAAGTATATCTGGAATGGTTGCGAACACCGAACCGAACGGTTTTCGGAACACTTTTTCCCTATTTCCACGGAATAAAAAGGAGTCAAAGAGAACTTCATGACTTTTGTTATACCGTATAGCTTTTTACATCGGAAAACTCGGCGAGGCAAATTTTCTAAAATCTTTTGTTGGCAATCGCCCTTTGTAAGTGTCGTATTGGCTGTGTAATGAATGTGTGTGTTTTTGGGGGCATTTTTAGGATGTTCAGGTGAGGACAGAGTACCCGTATTTATTTAAAGTATGATGACATAATATCTAAATGTCAATGAAGTTACCGAATCATAAAAGAAAATACATTTATTTGCGCAAACATGAAGCAGAGAAAAACACAAAAAGACCACGTTGGGGGAAAATACGCAAAACGGCCATCGCTCAGCTTAATGCTATGGCTGTATGCGAGAGAGAGCCCCAGCGCTGCGCAGCTTAGCACAGCGCTCTTCAGCAACAGCCGGCGTTGACGTGATGACGTCAACCGGTCCAGTATATGATGAGATATAAATAACACAACTAAGAAAGACTGAGGTAATAAAAAGACAAAAAGAAAATATAAGACTGAAATATATGTCAGCTTTGACTCTGAGAGATGGGTGCAACACAACAATAATGCGAAGGACTAGTAAAAAAAAATGGGCATAGATAACCTACGAGTGCAGTCAAAGTAAATAAAGATTACAGCATTACCACGTGGTGGGATGGTAGAAGTACCGTCACATACCCATTCTAAAAGTTAATTTTCATTTCAGTGTCGTTAAAGCTTTGCTCACCAATCCCTGTTCTGACTACGAGGCTTCTGAATTAAAAGAGGGCTTTATGTTGCAGTGGACTGTATTAAACTAAGTTGAGCTGCCACATTATAATCATCATACTTAGGTACTGTAGTTTTTTAATGTTCGGACTTACTTACTCGGTGGCATATAAATAAAAACAAACAAATAAATTCAGATCCCAAAGACAGACTTCTGAAAGTAAAGTTATTTCATAATTTTGAGTTAATTTATTTTTGAAGTCGGTTGAATTTTTTGACGTGACAACGTCTTAAATTAGGTTGCGACTGGGAGTCACTTATGAAAAAGTGTAACGCTCGGTAACGTTACGATGAGTCACCGAACGAGAGAGAGGCCCGCCGAATGCCTTGCGTCTCTCTACCACTCAACTATGATCGGATGATCGGTCGTTGTCACGTAAAATCTTCGCCCGTAAAACCGACTTTACAGGCAACCTTTTTTTTTTTTATTACTTTTTATTTCGTAATTTTTAGTCTATGCACTAGAATTTGACAAAGGTTTTGAGATGTTTTCCCTGTGACGCTACACCCGTAGCTCGTATCAATAAGCCAGGCCGTCACACTTACACGTATTAGTACATATCTTGAAAATTACTGAATCGATTTTAATGAAACTTGCACTGTTCCCTAAGTTGAAGTAAATGTAAGCCAATGAAAAAAAAAATGGTCACGATCCGATTAATAGTTGCGGAGAAATGCGTGGACAAACATACATACATACATACATACGTCTTTAAAATTTGGTAAATTTGTTTGGAAGCCCTAATAGATTGTCATATGTGAATATAATGCAATTCAAATAATATTACATACATACTCGTACGTGTCGAATTGATAACATCCTTTTTTTTTATTGAAGTCTTTAAAAAGGAAATCGGAACCTATATTATATGAATAGTTGAATACCATTATGTTCGTCTGTCACAGAACTTTTGCTCGACATTTATGCCAAGTAGGAATTAGAATTTCACCAGTCAAACTTGATTTTTTTCTTTCTAAAAATGACTTCTTACTGTCCAAATAAATAATACCTTAAACTTCAGTTTTTTTTTTCAGAATACAGCGTCTTTTATCAAAGGATAAAGAGTATCGTTTCGACCACTTACTTTTCTACCTAGAATTGAGCCTGATATTCTCCTACCTACTTAAGTACAGGCAATAATATAGACTGGTAACTATGAGACGTACTAATCCGTACTTAGGGCAGTGGCGTATGAATACAACAATCGTTCGTATTGGAGACATAGAAATGAGAGCGATTAATCTATATTGCGGTACGTATGATGATATTCTTATTAGTGGCAGGAATATCTTTATGAGCCTGGCAGTATCGTGATGTACCTACTACTTAAACCATAACCATAATCAGCCTATAATGTTCCCACTGCTGGGACACTGGCCTCCTCTCGGTGAGAGGGAGTGGGCCGTAATCCACCACGCGGGCCCAGTGCGGATTGGCAGATGTCACATGTCTTCGAATTTTTGGTTCTAGGACATGCCGGTTTCCTCACGATGTTTTCCTTCACCGTTTTGAGAGCAGTGGTGATGAAATAATTTACACAAAGTAAAGCGCCTGTTTGGGTTCGAACCTACGACCTACAACTCGTAAGTCGCGGCCGTTACCACTTGGCCACCACTGCTCTCTATTCCAAATTACCAAAGGAACAATAAACAAAATTAACTTATCCTAAGTTACATTAACTCATTATAATTTAGGTACTGTATGAGGCTAGTGATTCACCTTTCAAAGCTTATGACAGTAATGTAGTTTTAACTGCTTCGTTCGTATTGGAGACCATTAACGGTTAGGGGTATAGAAATGAGAGCGATTAATCTATATTGCGGTACGTATGATGATATTCTTATTAGTGGCAGGAATATCTTTATGAGCCTGGCAGTATCGTGATGTACCTACTACTTACTAAAAAGAAATGTGAAAGAACAACAACTATGCATAATTACAATAGAAATAGTGATAGCTAGAAAAGTTAAATACTGTGTCAAATTTCTTTAATAGATTTTCAACTTTATCGCTAAAGCATAAGATTCAAAGTTGATTGGGAATTTGACAGTTTTGGGTAGCGACGTGCTGGCGTCAGTACATTGTACTTACATAGTATTCACATACGCAGCTATCAACTTCATCTTCATCATAAGCAGTCCGATTTCATTCGCTGTTGAGCATATAGCCACTCTTTTCTTGTGCCAATCCCCACGTTCCTGTGCCAGCCTCACCCAGGTTTAGCCCCACTTCAACTGAATGCTGCTACTGTTTGTATGTGAGTTTGAATGTTTGTAAACGCACCCACAATGCAGGAGAAATTCCTAGTGTGGGGCAACGTTTTTATAAAAAAAATAAAAAGAAAAACCGGCCAAGTGCGTGTCGGGCCACGCACAGTGGTTAGGGTTCCGTAGTAGACCGTTATGTTATATTTTGTTTTTTAATGCAAGTCTTTACCCGTCATAAAGAAGTAACTACTTCGTCTTAGTCACTATATAGGACTAATGCTAAGGATTTTGTATTTGGTACAAAATTATCCAACACCTAAGTTCAACGACTATTACTGCTAAACTAATAAAGTTATCTTAATTCCTATAGTTTTCCTTTAAAGTTCATAAAATGCACTATCATCTTGAATTTTTCCAGATTTTTCAAGCAGGCAGTTTAGCTTTTAGAGGGGGGGGGGACGCCCTACTGGAACAAAATTTTTCACTTTAAAGTTTAATATTTCGTAAATGGAGCATTAAATCGAAAAATATCTCTAGCAACCCTCAAGTCATTTTAGAAGACCTATTCAACGATACCCCACACGATGATGTAGACGACGAAAAAAATATTCATTCCCACTTCACATGTAGTAGAGCTACCCTAAAAAAAAATATTTTCCAAAATTTTATTTTACCACTTTGTCGGCGTAGTTTAAATACACTCTCCTGCAAAATTACAGCTTTCTAGTACTAACGGTCTCTTAGCAAAACCTCGGACAGACGGACGGACAAGACGAAACTATAAGGGTTCCTTGTAGGTACTACGGAACCCTAAAAAAGAAGAACTATCAACTTACTATAGTATAGTTTTATGTAGTATATGTACATATGTGAGAACTGGAAGCCGACCCCAACATAGTTGGGAAAACGCTAGGTAGATTGATTGTTGTATGTAAGAACAGGTGTATGTTCTGTTACATTACAAACATTTAATTTAAATAACTGAAAATGGGTCTCGCAATGACCGTTAGAATTAGGTAACGGTTGAAGTTAATCATCATCTGCCTAGCCTTTTCCCAACTATGTTGAGGTCGGCTTCCAGTCTAACCGGATGCAGCTGAATACCAGTATTTTAAATGGAGCGACCGCCTATCTGACCTCCACAACCCAGTTACTGGGTACTACAATACCCCTTGGTAAGACTGGTTGTCAGACTTTCGGGCTTCTGGCTACCTGTAACGACTGTCAAATATTTACGAATGACAGCTAGGACCAGCGGTTTAACGTGCTTTCCGAGGCACGGAGAGGTCTCGGTATGTAAAGATGGTCACCCATCCACAGACCAACCGCGGCAAGCGTAGCTTAACCTGATCGATCGACCTGTCCGGCTGTTATTTAGCCACGGGCCCCTCAACGGTCCCACCGTTGAGGGGCCCGTTAATAATATTTTTTTTTTGCCCAAATAATAAATAAATCAGCAGGTTTTTATGTGAAAACTCTTGAAAGACAGAACTGTCTGTGGTGAAAAGAGTGTGTGCAGTTTCTTTTAGTCTACATAATATTATCCACGTGAAAGTAAAAAGCACTCCGCTCTTATAAAAACCGGTCAAGTGCGAGTCGGACTGGCGCACCGAGGGTTCCGTACGAATGTGTGAGTATAACTATAAATTTAAGGTTTTCGGATTTTCCCTTTCCTTGTGCTACATGATATAGCTTCTTGCTAAATTTAATGATTCTAGGTCAACGGAAAGTACCCTATAAATTTTGATTCCCTTGAGAGTAATCGAAATATACGTTTATTGCGGCATAAACGGCCGTATCTTTTTTTCACGTTAACTTAGAAGTTTGATTTTGTCACAACTTCAAGGGACTGTAGACTTGAGTATATGCTTTTAATTTCAACTTAATATCTCCACGCGTTCCCGAGATAAAGGGTCTTGACAGACGGACAACAAAGTGATCTTATAAGGGTTCCGTTTTTGCCTTCTGAGGTACGGAACCCTAAAAACAATAAGTACGTATTTATAAAGAAAATTTCTGAGATTGTACCAAAACCCTATAACTATTAGTATTTTCTTTGTATCCCCTTTCAATGTCTATCTATCAGTGCTCCCAAAAGCACAGTTTCAGCTAAAATACAGCTGCCTTGTACGCGAGTACTTAGTAAAGGATTACTTTCTTCGCGAGGGCGGGAGAAGCGACCTTGAGCTTGCCCTTAGACGCAATGCAGGTTCTACACGTGGTGAGAAGTTAGTGGGGTCATTGGTGAAAGAATTAGGCTTAGTAATCTAGTGAGACCTCATTTTGAGAAGGTTATTTAATCATAAAAGTCGCACGCTTTTTTGCGTGAGGGGTCAAACAGAAGTCAGTTTTTTGTGTTTGTCTCTCTTTTGCCAACAGTTGTTCTGTGTTTGCCTGATCTGTTATATTTATGAAAGTGTATTTTGTTTCGTCGCGGTAAAAAGGATCGAGATTATGGCTCTATAATCCGCGCACCACAGCAGATAAAGTTTTTAAGGTACAAAAAATATTGAGTTAGTGTGACAGATGAACGTTTAGATGTACGTACGCACTGACATGTGGCTTGCTTAGCGCCTAGAGCGTTAGTGACACATGTCGATACACGTTAGGCGAATAGCGAAGGCGTCAAACGCGCAGTGCGGCCGATTGCGAAAATTCTAGAGAGTTCGTTTCACCTACACTGTAGCACAAAATACAGAGAGTACAGAAGGCAATCACATGTATATAAAAGTGAAGTCTTTTCATACCTACGCTCGGCGGTCGCGCTAAGGTTGTCAACTTTGGCATATGCACAAAAAACTATCATGGTAGTGGCACTCGTATCTGATCTAGTTGTTTGATTTATTGTTGAGCTTATTCTACAATATTAAAACAAAACAATAAACATAATATTACAATACAAAAAGTTTACAGAACAAAAACAATTTTACAATTTTACATTATTTTGTCAATTTTCACTATCGAAAATCCCTAATAACTTAAAAACAGATTACCCTATTTACACAATTTATTTTGCTCTATCCGTTTTAGACCTAAACCTATCAAATGACACTAAAAACAACACAAAATCTAAACAAACAAAAATCATGTTTTTCAACTTACGTAATAGCTGGTGCCGTGAATTTACCTTACAAAAAAGGTACTTCGTTTATACTGATTTAAAATATTAAACTATTTTATAAATCCAGCTTACAAAGCCATTTTTTGTTGCTCTGTTTTGTACTTCACAGACGCGTGTCTCAAGCGGATGGCACTCGCGCTCGCACTAGTCCCAACCAGTCCGAGATAACGTGTCCGTGAGCGGTGTCTATGTGTGCGTTGCTCGAGCGCACTTTGTATGTAGATTGCCTACTGTACTCTCTGTATTTTGTGACTGTAGGCTCTAAGCAAGCAACCTATCAGTGCTCACGTAGCCTTAAAGTTTGTTATCTATTTAATAGAAAGAAAACTTCAATGAACCATCACAATACATTTTTACTTACGTTTCAAATAAGAGTTGTAAGACACCACAAAAAAGTTCCAGATAACTTGATTAACTAACCTCCTTCTAGATTTACAAGCAAGGTTGAACCGTGCGTACGCAGTAATCAAGTCAAGGGAATCAAATTATAGACTCGGTTGGTACTGTAACTTTGATCACAATGGTCTGACACAAATATGTGGTTGTGTTAGGTATAATTGCCCTTAATTGTGTAACTTTTGTGTCTCACTAATGAGGGTTAGGATACAAGTCGACCTTGGTAAGCTTTGAAGATAATTGGAAGTAGGTAACTTAGATTTTGTTCTGCCTAAATATCTAGTCTTGGTAGTGAAAAAGCTTAAAAACTAAAACCCGACTACTGAAAAGGATGAAACAAGAAAGTGCCTTCCCGTGGTCGCATGCCGCTGTACTAACATACATAATTATTAAGCTATGGTAGTACGCAACCAAACCACAAACCGTAGTGTCAAACTGTCATAATTATGACAGTTTGACAGAGATTTAGATCTGTCAAACCGCAATATTTATTCCTCAGATAAAAGTTATCAGCCCTTAGTCATGTTATCTTGCATCGTGCACTTTTAGTTTGACAGTTAGTAACAGTGACATGAATAACGCTTAGATAAAATACTGCATAGTAATCTTTATTTAAGTAATAGGTCTCAGCCTAGAATTCGATTTATCCTTAAAAAAACTATGAGTCTTCGCTTAAAACCAAGGCATAATCAATCTCTATCATAACGCATTTTAGTTATAAATCCTAATGTATGCAAAACATCGTTCGTCTGCAAAACTGGCAAGCGATTAACCGCTTAATGAAGCAGTTGATGAGGCACTTACTTTAAAATCGATCCTCTTATCTCAAGTAATAAGTTCTCCATCATCTGTGCCATAATATGGAAAAAGAATCGGTAAGCAACATTTTTGAGCTGGATTAACTTTTATTATTTCAGGTTTATTTTTTGCCTCTCTAAAATATGGCCATCATCTGCCTAGCCTTTTCCCAACCATGTTGGGGTCGGCTTCCAGTCTAATCGGATGGAGCTGAATACCAGTATTTTACTTGGAGCGACTGCCTATCTGACCTCCACAACCCAGTTACTGGGTAATACGATACCCCTTGTTAAGACAGGTTGTCAGATTTTCGGGCTTCTGACTACACGTAACGACTGTCAAAGACCCTAATAAATGTCTAAAATATAAGTACTTACACGAATAGCATGACTACCGCCAAGACGGAAAGACAAAATTACTGATCCTAGAAGAAGATTTTTACGACGCTATGTCGAAAATGAGAAAAAGAAATGTCAAGACAAGTCGTTGAGTAGATATAGATGTGGTCATGGCAAGTGTGCTTTTTTTTTATTACTTAATAGGCCCGCTCTTGACCCCGATCACGCCTGATGGTAAGCGATAGATGAGGTCTATGATGGAATGAGCGTGCCCAGAAGATGCCTGTTCACTCTTGCTTTGAAGGCAGACGGGTTAAATGTGCTTCTATGACTACGACATGACCTAAAGCGCGGTCTTTGTCGGACTGCATATAAAAGAAAGACAAGCGCGATGACACAACGCTGGTAATTTATTGCAAAATATAAAGGAATTATCTATTTACAAAAAATCTATTGTTTAGACTAAAAAATTAAAACACTAGTCCTTTAGTATGTTGCTTGTAGAATAATCTGACAAATAAATCAGAATGATTGTATGTATATTAGTATGGTTTTTATTGTAAAAAGAAAGTTTTTAGAGGTGTTTTCATGATTTTTTTCTATTGCATCAAATAAGTTGTATTATGTTTTCAACACACTACCTACCTAGCATATATCCTGAAGAACATCATAATATTTCTGATTTTGTTTACAGTAGTCGATCATATACTTTTATTGTTTCTAAAACTTGTGATTTTTGTTTTAGGTCCTGTAAGCCCCTTAATGTGTAATGACACAAACATTTGGCGAAATCCGATAATGTAGCACTAACCTATAAAAACCTAGGCTCACAGGTAAGTCCATTGCTTTCCCCAAGCAAGGCCAAGTCCATTATTCTTTCAGCACAAAAAAGAACTATCTCTATGCAAACCAGCAATTTCTCAAAAGCGATTAACTAGTTTATCGGTACCACCTGACGAGATAATTTAGTTAATATCGATCGCCTGGGGATTAGCCGACGACAAATTGTCCAATCAGCGGACAGGTAATTGATTTCAAGCACCTAATATCGGACGCTAAGCTTTTGTTAAGGCTACGTAAGTCTAAACTTAGCTTAAAATGTTAGCCGTTAAATTAGAAGGTGGAACGTGGTGACACGTTTTATACAGTGTATTAGGGGGTTTATCTTATAAAGGTGAGCTGAGATTAAGAGAAAACTGTGTACGCTGAAAATATAGATAGCTTTTTTGCCCGCGACTTGGTCCGCATGGAATTAGTAATTTGGGTAGCTTATCTTTTATACAATCTGCTTTTTCATCAGTCTCGGACTATGGCGGTATTTTTGAGATTCCTCATACAAAATTTCACACCTCATTTCACCCCCTAAAGTGATGACTAATTGGTCAAAAATTCTTTATTTCTAACGAAAAGTTAAATGATAAAAGTCATAAACTCCTTTTTTATTGATTCCCTTTACAAATTTCCACACCCCTTTTTACACCCTTAAGGGATAATTTAGGGGATATTAATTATTCTACATCCTTCCCCACAACTCAAACTATCTCCATACAAAATTTTATCTAAATCGGTTCAGCGGTTATTGATTCCCCATACAAACTTCCATCCCCTTTTTTTCATCCCTTTAAAGGATGATATCTGAGATAAAAACTATTCTATGTCCTTTCCCGGGACTTAAACTATCTGTATACCAAATTTCATCTAAATCAGTTCAGCGGTTTAAGCGTGAAGAGGTAACAGACAGACAGACACACTTTCGCATTTATAATATTAGTATGGATTTAGGTATAGGTACTCGTACTACAGTTTTACGTCGTACATACTGACGTCTTATTGCTTATGTAAAGTATTTCGACGAGTAATTACCTACCTACATATTCATTCTGAACAATGACTCAGATGTTTCATGGATAACTACGTTTTTAATCCCTGACGCAAAAACGACGGGGTGTTAAAAGTTTGACGTGTCTGTGTGTGTGAGGGGGGGGGGGGGGTGTCTGACTGTGGCATCGTAGCTCCCGAACGGATGGACCGATTTCGATTTTGTTTTTTTTTGAGTGGTGGTTTTGTATTTTTCTTTATTTCATTTTTCAGGCTTAATACACAGCAAAAGTTGATCATGTTCACGAGTAGTTACTTTGACCCTTAAAAATTTAAACTATTTTTATTAAACCTTTTAATGCACCTGTGTAATAATATGATGGTGGTAAGTATGTATTAGGGTAGGTAGTTAGGTACCTACAAACGTGATAGCGTGCAACAAAATTAACTAATTCAGACCACTTAATGATCGTAGGATATAAAAGTGAACTTTTTACTGTAAACCAGATAACCAAGGGGTTTATGTCCAGTTTAATGTTCATGATGCAATTTTGTAACTCACCTGTGACTACTTTGTACGGATTTATATTTATGTACATTAAAGCAATAGTTTTTAAGTGAATTTAGAAGCTAAACGATATAGTAAAAATATTCTGTAATTTTCTCTGTTTACCTATACATACACACTTACATAAACAATTCTTTATTGCATTCTTTATTGTTGGTAAAACAGTTAGTAGACTTAAAATTAATGAAACAATTATGGACCCTGTCGGGCACAGCATGCTAGGATAGAGGAGGAAGA
Source organism: Oligia fasciuncula (assembly GCA_963082905.1). Classification (NCBI taxonomy): domain Eukaryota; kingdom Metazoa; phylum Arthropoda; class Insecta; order Lepidoptera; family Noctuidae; genus Oligia; species Oligia fasciuncula. Next base: position 2,766,140 of record OY720395.1, on the reverse strand, counting down.
GCGCTTACCTATATTTGTGTTTAAGTTTAAACTAAATAAACAATAACAGCCGCACAGATCCATCGGCTACGCTTGCCGCGTTTGGTCTGTGGATGAGTGACCATCTTTACATGCCGAGACCTCTCCGTGCCTCGTAAAGCACGTTAAACTAATGGTCCCAGCTGTCATTCATAGATCTTTGACAGTCGTTACGGGTAGTCAGAAGCCCGAAAGTCTGACAACCAGTCTTACCAAGGGGTATAATATTACCCAGTGGGTTGTGGAGGTCAGATAGGCAGTCGCTCCATGTAAAATTCTGGTATTCAGCTGCATCCGGTTAGACTGGAAGCCGACCCCAAAATACTTGGGAAAAGGATAGGCAGATGATTATTTATGTATTACCACTCAAACTCACGCCTTCTTTCCATTGGGGTAGGCAGAAACTACAGAACGATACCTGTTACCGTCCTAACATACTCCTTTCGCTTCGTTTTCTATGTTTGTTCAATTTAATTATAACTATCATAATCCATGTTTAGCTTTCTACTCCAGGTTAAACAGCGAGTAAAAGGTACTCTTTGATTTTTAATACTTTCATGGATATCACATTCGCAGCATTATGAATAGAAGTCATATATTACAACGCAGCCACATTTCATTTCCTTCCAATTGAAAAGAAAATTGTAGCTGTGGGAGTAAAATTCCAGTCCCATGTTATTGTGACAAAGTGTTATTAAATCATGCCTTGTTCAAAAACTAAATTCAAATTAAATTTTATTTATCTATTTGTATCTATAGACGCCAGCACATCAGGCTACCCGAATCTGTAAAATTTTCCCAATCAACTTTGAACCTTATGCTTTAGCGATAAAGTTGAAAATCTATTAAATAAATTTGACAGATTGTAGTGCTTGATGTGCTTGCATCTGTACATAAAGGAAGGGGGAAGTCCCGTAGCGCCGGACGGCACCTAGCGTCGGACACTCGTACTATCTGGACAACCGACAACGCGATCTATTCAAATATCGGTGAAAGGGCCGGGGGGGAACGTAGCGATACAGGATCACGCGACTCGTTTTGCCAGTGAGGCGCACAGCCGTGGTGGGTGGATTGCTGGTTTTGGCGGGAACGCGTTGCGTCACGTAAATTTCTAGTGAGTATTACTGCTATGATTTTGTGTTTAATCGTTTTTGTTATTTGTAGTAAAGACAGTGTTCCATTATAATCCGTAAATTGTGAAAGTTTTTATTAATTACTTAAACAGTTTTAGTATGAAATACGTAATTTTGGTCATCCCCTGTCCCCTACCTCCGGACACAAAGGTGTCCCTTACCACCGGACAGTTTATAGGTTGGCTTTTTTACTAAGCATTTATACTTATTATTATAATTATTGTTTGTTGTTTTACAGGATAGAAGGAGGGAGATATTTCAACGTGGAAGAAACAAAAAAGAAAGGAAAATGGGATCAGCAAAGTAATATCTAATATGGACTACTATTTGTGTAGTCTGTTTAGAGGACCACGACGAGGACTGGATACAATGCTCCAGCGGCCAAGAATAAGCCCATGAAGCATGTGCAGACGTTCCGGAATGTGGAGATACTTATAAATGTGATAGATGCACAATGTTTTAAGAATGTCCGGCGCTTGGGGTTTGAAGATTAACCCGTCCGGTACTAGGTGCCAATGTTAAAGACTATTTTTTTTTTACCAAAATTTAATTAACGTTTCAAGATTGTGTTTACGCAGAAGTTGTGTTTTTGTTAATTGATTTTGATTTTATATTTTGTTAATTTAACAAATTCGTAAATAAAAACATATTTCTCGAAGTAGTTTTAATTTTATTTTTGAAAAACCTTATATGTCCGTCACTAGGGGACTTCCTCCTATAATGTGGTACATATACCAAGGCGTAAAGGTAAATGTTCCTACACAATAATCACAACATCTTCGTCTTTAATTTTACGAATTATACAATTTTACATTGTTGAAAACAAATTTTAAGTAATCTTTGGTTTCAAACCCAGACCAAACTAGCAACTTTTCCAATCAGTTTATCTACTTCATATAATAGAAAACTATCGATACTTCAATCTATCCCAATCCCCTCACAAACTATTGAACTATACCTAATCGCAATTAAACATATCAGTCGGAGGGTCAGTAGTTAAGGTCACCATTTACAACCTTTCTAACCTCCTCGACCTGGGCAAAGGTGACCTCTCTCACCCCGATAAAATCTCCTCTAACTTTACATCCATTCCAAATATTTTGACGTAATTTTCGTTCTTCACTTAGATTACGAATTTAAGCGCTTGAGCAATTAATTTAATTGGCACTTTGATTTGGGTTCATTTGAATTTACATTGTTCTCATTTGGGAGAAGAAATGGGGAACATATTTGGTGTTGGAACTATCTTGAGCTTTGATAATTGAACTTCAAATTAGATCAATGTCAAGTAGGACAAAGTAAAGACACACACTGTACATGTGTTTTTTTTTACACAAAACTAAACACCACGCCTGTATATTCCGAAGGGTTAGACAGAGGTGTACCTATAGTACACCCAAATTTCCCCAGTTATGTTTAAGTCCCATGTAATAGGGGGCGAGCCTATTGCCATCAACCGGGTACAAATCCTGACTCATCATCATCATTTCAGCCGAAAGACGTCCACTGCTGGACATAGGCCTCCCCCAAGCACCACCACGTCGACCGGTTTGATGCTTCTCGCATCCAACGGGTTCCTGCGGCCTTCACAAGGCCGTCGGACTACCTTGTGGGAGGCCTTCCAACGCTACGTCTTCCGGTACGCGGTCGCCACTCCAGAAATTTTCGGCCCCATCGGCTATCTGTTTTGTGAGCAATGTGCCCTGCCCACTGCCATTTAAGTAAAAAAATTAAAAAATATTTATTGACTTTTATAGCAAGTATATGCAGCAAAAGTCGTTAGATACAAAAGTTAGTTTTTTTTTTACACTAACACCGACAAAGCGTAGTATAACATGCCTTTTTTTTTTTTTGCGGATGGGAAATCGTCAAATGAAGGGGTCATTTGACGATCTGACGATCCCGCTCTGGGTGGAGCGGAAGGGAGTGTCAGACTCTTACTGACTAAAACCCACCCGTGTTCCTTCCTTAGCCCTTATGCTTGTTTTGCATTTCTAATCACTATGCAGTCAACATCAAAAATGGTAGGTAGTTTTTAATAGTTATAAGATTCAAAATTAGAACCCATCTCCATAGCCCAAGGTAAATCGTAAACCACTCACAGACTAAAAATAAATCCATACAAGATGGATACATTGGCTCTCGTTCCATATCAATCAGTTCTCTTTACGTGCAGCTATAAATGTTTAAACTTGCAGACTCATATGAACTAGCTCGGCTGATGTAACTCACCAGTCGATAATCCATTTTTCACTTGTACCGAGGCATTTCAAGACTAGATAATTGATAGAATATTCTTTATTATGTACACCATACACATCTATACTAACTAATAAAACTGAAGAATTTGTTAGTTTTTTTGTTTGAAAAATGACGAAATGCGTATCTGTCGTCTTGCGTGTCTGCCGAACTGCGTGTCTGTCGAGTTCTGTTTCTAACAAGTTGGGAGTTTATTCTGAGCTAATCTTAGGAACTATTAGTCGGATTTGAATTATTTTTTCATTTGACAACCTCCTACTAGTATTTTACAAGTTAAGATATCACACTAATATTATAAAGGCGAAAGTTCGCTACTTCTTTACGCTCAAACGGCTAGACCAATTATGAAAAAAAAATTGCATGGAGGTAGCTGACACCCTGGATTAACCTATAGGCTACTTTTTATCCCGACATTCCCACGAATTCGACATTTACGCGGGTGAAACCGCGGGGCGCAGCTAGTAAATAATAAATATAATAATTTTTAGTTATAGATATAATTTTGCAAAATACGCGCGTTGACGTGGAGTTGCGGAGACCAGCCCGTATTACCTATTACATAGGGTGACACGATGGGCGGTCTTATTGCTAAAAGCGATCTTATTTGTTCTTTTTTTTTGGATTGCGTTCTATGTCTAGTTTTAGGAAAGTTGCTTGGAAGTGTTAGTTGGAAAATTTAATACCAGAAATAAGAAATCTGGTATTTAATTTGGTGTAGAAAGTTTTTTAATCTTTAACTAATAGTTCTGTTTCTATGCTTATTTGAAAAAACACGTAATATAAATACTTTACCAAATAAAATACTTCAGGCCAGTCCCTACATAAAACAGGAAACGTCTCAATAAATCAATATACAGAACGTAATAACGCAAATAAAAACACACTTAAGAAAATAAGATATAGCATATTTGGTGCCATCAATTTTATGTGACCATAAAAAAGCAAATTTGTTTTCGCCGTGGAAAATCCTGAAGGTAACTTGTGACCCTTATAAAACCCGAATAATCTAATGGCAGTGGATTTTCGTCGACGTACTGAGCTCGCCTAAGTAAACTTAGGGGATGAAACAATTTGTGCAGCCTAATCAAATAAGTGTAAAAGGAAATTTTTAAATTCCCACCCTGAATTTACATAATGACCGACGCGTTGAAATAACGGCTCAATCTGGAGCCGCAGGTATTATTGTACAGACGCCAGCACATCAAGCTACTACAATCTGTCAAATTTCTTTAATAGATTTTCAACTTTATCGCTACAGCATAAGGTTCAAAGTTGATTGGGAAAATTTGACAGTTTCGGGTAGCTTGAGCTGGCCGTCTGTACTTTGTACAGTCAAGAGTAGTGGTAGCACTGTGACAGCAGTGCTGGCCCAGTGAGAGTAGTGTTGGCTCAGAGGTAAAGACCGCGATGCAATGGAAGGCGCTTTACTATGTGTGAATTATTTCATTAGTGGCTCTCAAACCGGTGAAAGAAAACATCGTGAGGAAACTGGCATGTCCTAGAATAAAAAAATCGACGACATGTGACACCTGCACTGGGCCCGCGTGGTGATTACGGCCCACTCCCACTGACAGAGAGGAGGCCTGTGTCCCAGCAGTAGGAACATTGTCGGCTGATTATTCTTATGCTATGAGCATTCACTACCAAAAGTCAAAAGACAGAACACAAACCTAAACTTTAAATGACGGAACTCGAAACTCCGCTCCGTGGTTCAATTAGTACATTTTCATAGATGCATAATGCCTGGAGATTAGTCGGTGTTATCACTTGTGCACGTGACGAATGAAATTTCAGGTGAATAATAAGTCACATTCAGTCATACGAGCAGAGTGGAGTAATAAACTTGTTAATGTCACATTACTAGGCGAAACCATGTTGGATGAAGTCAGTGTTTTGCGGAGTTCGTGCAGTAAGTTTTAAGATTATTTCGTTGTATGATGAGAGAGAGTCAAAGATTTTCTGAAATATCTGCTGAAGTTGGGAGATTTATTAGGATTTTAACTGAGTAGGTAATAAAATTTTAATTTGATTGTAATGCAGATGCATAACGACGGTTTTTAAATATTAAATACGTCCTTAAAAGCGACGTTAAAAAAGGCAAGAAAAAAAATGTCTTTGAATTCTTTATGAGACATCCTCTCAACTGTTGAAAAATCAAAATTTGATTTAAAACAATAGAAATTGAGACAATTAAATAAGATCAAAATACCACTATAAGAAATATAAAAAATAAAATGAATAGACAATGCCTCGTTCTAAATGTTAACATACCTACACATAATATTTATAAAATATTACACCTCAGTTACGCTTTTAATTGGTCATCAGACACTTATTAAGGCTATACGATTACTACTATTTAGTTATTTACAACTTATCAATAATTCAAAACCAAATACATAACCAATATTGAAATGTAGTCGACAAAATATTATCACAACTACTTCCGCACCATCAGCGCTCAACAATGATTATTATAAAAATGTAAATTCTGTTTATTAACTAGCAAAGTGACCAATGAACCGTACTTTTTACATAGTTATGAGTTATTTACGGATGCGTAACATAAATTTGAATGGAAATCAATTCCCGTGGAGCTTATCTGACTGGGCAAATGATGAAAATTATAAATCAATTTGACGGTAATACATTGGTGGTCGCGGGTGCCCGACGCGGGCCGTGGCGGGTTGGGTGCAGTGATGTACGGCGTTCCGTATGGATCGGTGTAATTATTTTGGAATTGGGTGGTTTATCTGAAGATGTATTGAAAATAGAGGAGCGGGGTTAGAGAATGACACATTTTTATAACACATCGAAGTATGTGCTCTTACCGCTTATAAGAACCAGAATGATTTATCTAAACTAATATTATAAAGAGAAATTATTTATTATTATTAAAAACCTGTGAATGTGATGCCCCACTGCAAGGGACATCACAGTTCCTGTCTACTCTCTTTCCATTTCTGTCTGTTTAAAGCTCCTAAGGATCAGTTCTTGAGTTGAGGAGTTTTTCTCGAAGAAGTCCAACTCATAAAAATGGTTCCCTATCCATTTGCATAAAATTTTAAGACCTAATATAACTTGGCATACTTTTGTTTGTCCTAATTATATTTTCGCATAATAGTATTTACGCATAACAGCTTACGCATAATTTTTTACGCATAATTTCTATAATCATAATAATGATTAAGCAGAACATTCTAAAGCATAACTTTATTAAGCATAACATTCTTAAGCATAAATTTATTTACGCATAATGATATTAAAGCATATTTTATAGGCATAACAATGAAGTAAAATATGCCTGAAAACACCTGAATACACCTGAAATAATATATCATTTGCCATAGAAATAAAATGTTTAAAGGCCTTAGCCTTTTTGCCCGAAGAGGATATACCAATTTATTTCGACGATTGGAAAAAAACCATATCTCCTGAAGCAGGTACATAACATATTTGTTTTGAACAATTTTGTAGGTTTTTTTCATTGTAAGAAACATGCAAACAAGCATATACCATGCATGCAGCAAGCATGCAACATGTAAACAAGCATACATCAGGCATGCAAGCAAGCATTCAGCATGCAAGCAAGCATGCAGCAGGCATGCAAGCAAGCATTCAGCATGCAAGCAAGCATGCAGCAGGCATGCAAGCAAGCATTCAGCATGCAAGCAAGCATGCAGCAGGCATGCAAGCAAGCATTCAGCATGCAAGCAAGCATGCAGCAGGCATGCAAGCAAGCATTCAGCATGCAAGCAGGCATGCAGAATGCAAGCAAGCATGCAACATGCAGCAGGCATGGTTTCTGTCACGGCTCCGCCGCTGCGGGCCTCCGGCGGCCCCACGCGTGCTAATCGTCGCAGACGGCTTTCGCTCACCACCGCAGCTTCGGCTTGCTGGCCGGCTCCGCCGGCCAGCCTCAGCCGCGGCGGCTCGCTCCCAGCCGCCTGCTCCTCAGCCCGCGGGCCGCCTCGCCCCTACGCGCCTACGCGATTTTAAATTACACTCTAGGGGTAGGGCAGACAAGACTACGTGGAGTCGGTTTTGCAGCGATTCGGTTCTGTCACTAACTTTTGTAGCACAACATAATGATTTTTTAAGACAATACTTTAATTTTAATTTAGGGTTAAAAATGGAATTAATGTTATGTATAATAAATCATTTGCATGAAAATCAAAAATAAATACGTAAAAATAACTCAAATTTGTTTCCGTAATTTCTATTAATTGTATGCCTAAATATGATTATGCTAATAGTCATTAGGCCTAGTAACGTTATGCGAATTAAATATATGCCAAAACAAATTAGCCTTATAGATAATTATGCCAACCTAAGCTGTATGCGAAAAAAAAATATGGCAAAGTATTATTATGGCAAAACAAATTATACCAAAAGAGTTATGCCAAAGTATATTAGGAAAAAGAACATTATGCGAAAAGAAGGGATCCCCATAAAAATATGTGTGTTTGTATGTTTGTTTGTCACGCTTTCACGCTGAAACGGCTGAAAGAATTTGGATGAAATTTGGCACATGCAAATTCAAAATGGCAAATTGCGAAATGTGTCAATGTGTCATGTGCCAATTTTCGTAGAAATATTGGGATAAAAAGTATGCTATGTCCTAACATAGCATAACTTTTTTGTCCCAATATTTCCACGAAATGGAGACACGTTAACGGCAGTAAACGGACACCTATAAGAAGGTGATGATTATTACAACTATCATTACTTTCACTGAATGAATTCTAGATAGATCTGTAATTACTTTTAAATTATAAAAAATGGTGTCAGTAGAATGATAAAAATGTGGCGTAAGGTGCCCTAAATCAGGCAAGTGAAGGAACACGGGTGGGTTTTAGTCAGTAAGAGTCTGACACTCCCTTCCGCTCCGCCCAGAGCGGGAGGGGTCATTTGATGATTTCCCACCCCAAAAAAAAAAAAAAAAAAAAAAATTATGGATCTTAAACTTATCTTTTTAAAAGAAGCCTAGAGAGGCAGCTTTCAAATTCAACCATCTTGATGAAACTTACCTAAAGTTTCATCAATATTCGCAGAAAGATATTTTAATTTAAAATGTGCGGTTTTCTTAGTCCATAAATATAAAAATGTCAACCAGTTTAAATTTAAACCTAAATCAGCTTTTGGTAAAAGTTATTTCATATAATTCGCTCAGCAATTTCCACAGGAACCTAATACTCGTAGTACAAAGAATTTTCATTAGTACTTTCGCTTTACAAAATCAAAAATGTACCAGACTAATAATAACGGACTACCTACTTAAATAAAACATTTCTCTCCGAAAAAGAAAACTTAAATCCCTGAAACATTCAAGTACATTTTGAAACAACTTTGTACATGTTTCCCCATCTTGGTAAAAGCAAAGAAAATATGCAGAGTACTTTAAAGAGAAACCCTGTTTTATTTCTCTTTTAATCTAGACTTTTCCAACCCTTTGCGCATGAAAATTTTAATGTACATCTAAAAATATATTATTTTTGTGAACCCTCTTATTTATTTAATGGCACTCTCTTTCAAAAGGGACATAAAGTGGAAACGTCAGGTAAAATTTACAAATTTATTGTCCCCACAGAATTTTAGACTTAGGCTACGACTCCACCTTAAGTAAGTTGTAAAGGAAAGTTTTTCACTGTGCGAGTTGCTTAGATGTGGGTCTTGTAGCTACATTGCCAAATTAAAAGATTTTTCGTTAAGTTTGAATTAGTAAGTGAGTTCCGACTTGAGGGTTACTATGAGTCGTCTTGGTCTTGGTCTTAGCTGGGGTTGATTTCTTGAGGGGAGAATCGTGTGAGTTTGTAAAATGTTTAGACCGGCTTGTATCAACCTTGAACCAGTGAAATTGCTTCAAAAGGAAAATCTGTAAAACATAGTTTTACTCATGTAAACAGCGTAAAATGAATGCCTGAAAACTCTGTGCTACTAACAAGCCTTTTCCCAACTGTGTTGGGGTTGGTTTCCAGTCTAACCGGTTGCAGCTGTTTGGTAGTATTTGACATGGAGCGATTCCTTATCTGACTTCCACAACCAAGTTACGGGGTAACACAATACCCCTTGCTAAGATTTTTTCAGAGTTTCAGGCTTCTGACTACCCGTATCTGACGACAGTCAAAGATCTACTAATGAAAGCTGGGATCAACGTCTTTCTATGCTTTCCGAGGCATCATCCATGAATTTGTCGAGGATCCATTGCATATCGAAACCCCTCGTCTCGATATGCAATGGATGGTCACCCAATTTCGAATCGACCGCGGCTAGCGAAGCCAACATTTGATCGACCCGTGGGGCTGTTATCATTTAGCCATGAAGCTTTCAGTACCATATTTTGATTATTACACTTCTCAAGAAATAGTTGTCAGATAATTGAATGAAAATTTGTTTGTAAGATTCATCAACTCAGCCTATCGCAGTCCACGGCTGGACATAGGCAGAGGCCTATGTCCAGCCGTGGAGGAGGACTGGGTGCTGTGACGCAGTCTGGGAGAGCCCAGACTGCGTCACAGCACCCAGTCCTCCGCCTTCCGCATCCAGTCTACCCCAGCCAGCTTCTTCGTCGTCCGTCCATCTAGCTGGGGGGCGCCCCACACTACGCTTGCCTATACGCGGTCTCCACTCCAGGACTCGTCTACTCCACCGGCCATCTGTCCTTTGACAAACATGGCCAGCCCACTGCCACTTCAGTTTGCTTACTCTGCAAGCTATGTCGGTAACTCCGGTTCTTTTCCGGATAATTTCATTTCTAATTAATTTTTGATAATTTTATTTAATTTCTTTGCAAGATTGAAACGACTTTAAATTGATTTCCCTTTTACTATATTATCACTCTTAACTCACTTCAATTCTCACAATGTACTCAAAACGATGAACTAGAGGGACTTTCCAACAGTACTTGACAAACACTCGCCGGAGTTATTACCGCTTGCAAAGTTTGCTTCGGTTTTAAGTTTAAATAATTTTGTGGACCACTTTATGTAAATACACTCCGAGGTACAGAGCCCACCTATATAACTTTGGAAATTACGAGGCCCACAATATTTTTGTTTAAGAGAAACGGGACAAAATATTATATTAGTAGAAGAGAATTTACGGCGAGAGAAAGTTGTGGGAAAAGTTATTTTATTGATACTTACTGGGAATGTTTATGATAGTGTTGTTTGATAAAGTGGGGCTTATCTTAAGATGGCGCCAGCGGTAACTTACCTGAAAATAAGGAAAGATTATGATTAATTAATTATAATTAGATAGGTAGTTAGACGCAGTGTAAACTTTTATGTACTAAATTTCCGGATTGTAATTCAATTAAATATAAAATAACTAGTTTTTTTTGGCAAACTCATTTTAATACACTTTTCTACTGTAATAATAATTAGCCCATGTTTCCCCACTGTAGGGTTTACCTCCCTTTCCTTTTCCCACTCAATCCCGTGCCAATATGGACCAATCCCTCATATAGAAATCTACTGTAATACAATGAGTTTATTTAAAAAAAAAAACACCTCTTAGGCTTATCAATCAAAATGTGGCGAAGACAGTCCGTGTCTTTCGTTTTTTTCGCCGCACTACGTAGGTATAATCAAAGAGATTGGGATTGGATTTGGATTGGATTGATTGGTATTTTAGCACGGACAAAAAAAAAATAACTGAAAAACCCTTCACCAATGGGATTTGATACGATTAACTTAATAGTTAACTGTCCATTATGATTCATAATGTTATCCTTTTATGATTCTGTAAAAGTGGCCCCCTGTACCCATTATTACAGAATAGAGTTAATGGTAGGGAACTGTCGTGGAGTGTCATTCCACCACCATTAAAATATAAATAAAAAACTGTAATGTCGGTTGTAATCGCACTAAATTGCTCAGTACATATTATTTCGTTCTGTCACGCAATTTTATCAAGAGCTACAGGGTAGTTTACTAGAAGTGGTTGTAATAAAATTTGTGGTAATCTGAAGTATTGTCACATTTGTGATTTTGAATAGTAAAGAAAATCTACTGTGTAAAAAAAACCTGCGGAGAATTTCTTTACCGCAAGGATATACCCCTATAGTAATAAATGTCATTTAAAATTAAGAGACATTTACTCGTAAACGTCAAAAATATATATGGTGATGAACAGTCGCTAATCATTACTTAACTTAAAGCAACGTTTATAAATAAACCTCATGATTTTCTTCAAAAAAATTTTTTTTTTTAATTTCTGCCAACCAGTGCCCTGACGCTCAAAAATAGTTTTTTTCTAACTGGTTTTTAAAAATAAGAGGTGGGAAAGGATGACGGGGAAGCAAGAGAAAGGGAGGAAAAGGATGGAAAAATCGTAGCTGTTCTGTTTCAGTTTACCCCCATGGGGAAAATACATGGTAAGAACCTTGGTATAAGGAATCCTGACGTAATCCAATGAACAACGATACAAAATTACGTACCTAACAATGCCCCAAAATGGCAGATTGTTAGACCCATGCTACCGTCAGACGAACCGCGTATTACACAGTGAAAAACAAATGCAATTTGCGTTCGACGTACTAAATTGCCGGGTACCGACGTTATTACAGCTTTAGCCACAATTACGGTGTAATTGAAAACGGAGTGGTCGTTACAGTTCGGTGTGACGGGCGGTGTTATGCAACTGTGTGGAATAAAATAGGAATTTTTGGAGTTAAATGATGATTTTTGCAGTATATTTTGGACTAGCTGCGCCCCGTGGTTTCACCCGCGTAAAATAACTATCCTATGTCCTTCCACGGGATGCAATCTATCTCTCTGGCAAATTTTATCGAAATCGGTTCAGCGGTTTAAGCATGAAGAGGTAACAGACGGACAAACTTTCGCATATATTATATTATACTAGCAGTGCCCAGCGGTTTCACCCGCATAAGTGTCGATCCCGTGGGAATATCGGGATAAAAACTATTCAATGTCCTTCCACGGGACGCAATTTATCTCTCTGCCAAATTTTATCGAAATCCATTCGCTGGTTCAGGCCTGAAAAGGTAACAGACAGAGTTACTTTCGAATTTATGATACTAGCTGACCCGGCAAACGTTGTTTTGCCATATAAATTATTTCTAGCTGCCCGGCGGTATCGTTCGCGTGGTGTCCAACCCCTTACCCTATCCTACTCCTACCCTACTCCTACACTACTCCTACCCTACTTTTACCCTACTCCTAACCTACTACTACCCTACTCCTACACTACTCCTACCCAACTTCTACCCTACTCCTACCCTACTCTCACACTACTCCTACCCTACTCCTTTAAGTAAATAAAAGTATTAAATACTACGAGTATGTCCGTCTAAAACCGGATAAAAAGCCGGATCCTATGTCCGTCTCCTGGTTCTAAGCTACCTCCCCACCAATTTTCAGCCAAATCGGTTTAGCCGTTCTTGAGTTATAAATAGTGTAACTAACACGACTTTCTTTTATATTTATAGATTATAATCATTACTTTTTTAAATAACACAGACATAAGTATCAGAGTTAATAATACACATGATAATGTTTTAAAGATCACAATGTTTTCTTTAGTACTATATCGTCCCAATAGATGTCGTTACGTGTTTCCACTTATTGCAATAAAAAGTTGTTATACAATGCTTTAAATTGATTATATCTTTTGATAGGCTGAAGCGATTGCGACGAAACAAAGACTAATCACTACTCCGAGTTCTACACTATATTTGAGTGTAAAAATGAGCCATATTGGTTTGGTACTTTTGACGTTGAACCTGTTCAAATGAAAAATCTGTCACATCCAAACAGACAAACCGACAAACAGACAAAAATTCCAAAAATTGATGAAATGACATCTGTTGGTTATCCTTTAACACCCCACCTATTTTTTTTTTTATATTTTCAATGTACAGAAACGCCTCGTCTACAGATTTATTATATGTATAGATATAGATTAGTATGGATACACTATTGACAGCTCTCTGTCCCTAAGTGTTCGCATAATTAAGACATAATAACGTGATATATTCTAAAGATCACACAGCCAATCAAAAACCTCATATTCCCATAACATGAAGGGTTAAGCATGTAGCGACAAGTTGATTACTTGCCGCTCCCGCCTACCGTAATGACCCCATTTTCCTTTGTTGCATGTCATAATATTATATGAAAATATGCTGGTGTTATTCTATGCTTTCCTTCGAAGTCTAGACGGCTAATAGCCTTATTTAGGTGGCGCTGTTTTGAGATGTAAAGTTAAGGGTGCAGATCTAAAGCGAATCTATACTTTCATACAAGGTGTTAATGAATTAACCCAAAACCTCTTAAGAGGTCATCGTACTCATCATTATGAACAACTTTTACTATGGGAACAAACCTGAAATCGCAAAAAAAAATCTGCTCTTCCCTACATTTATGTTCGCATAACTCGTCAAAATGTAGGGAACAGCTGATTTTTTTCAAAAAGAAAAACTGTCCGAAAGAACGTGAAAACGAAGTAATAGCGCGGCCGGCAGACGTTAAGCGACGCGGTGGGTTTGGGGAAGCTACTAATGAAATAGGTAAGCAAAAATATATTACCAGAAAAAACTGCCCAAGGTATCAAAAGTCGATGTTACTTTACAACAGATAAATTCAAATCCCGCACGATTCAAAAATAATTAAAACAAAAAAAATATATTAGGGGTCCAATTCGCAAATCCGTAACAGTGGGCGCCCGCTCAACTTATGACCGCTCAACACTGACTCGAGACGAGCTGGAAGAGCTGTATTTAGCGAATGTTCATCGCGAGCGCTTCTAGTCTCTGTCATGGCCTGATTTAAAAGCGAACAATGCAATATATTTTATTTTTAAAAATTTGCTTGTCTCAAGGTAATCACACTAATATTATAAAGGCGAAAGTTTGTGAGTGTAGGGGTGTATGTGTGTGTGTTTATATGTTTGTTACCTCTTCATGCTCAAACGGCTGGACCAATTATGATAAAATGTTGAATGGAGGTAGCCGACACCCTGGATTAACATATAGGCTACTTTTCATCCCGATATTCCTACGGGATCGACAGTTACGCGGGTGAAACAGCGGGGCGCAGCTAGTTTTAAAATATTTACTCTACATCTTCCATGATTTTTTTACGTCCCATTCCATAAAAAAAATGGGTAAAAGAACAAACACACAGTGTATCCGGCCAGTGTCAATGAAGTGTAAATTAAAAAAAAACAATACAGTGGCTTCGCTTTATAGCCAAGACTTTTCTATAAAAAAAAACATAAATTAATTCCACCTTAATGGTCACTCCAAAAAATGACATTGAATAAAATACGTAAGCCAGAATTTTCTTAGAAAAAGAGGCTAAACTCTTGCTACTCTACAAGGACGTGGCGTGGCATAATGTAGATTTATCAAGTGCCAAGTACTTGCCACAAATTGGCACCGGCTCAGAATTTTTACAAGCATAGACACTTCGACGCTTCTTATTTTTTCAAGTAGCTCTAAGAAATACCTACCTTAAACAAAATGATACCTACATTGAATAATTCATGACGAAGATGATAAGTCAGAAAATTAGAAATTAATGGTTTTAAAGAAACAACTCTATGACAGACCGACCAACAGGCAGTCAGATTACGTAGACGCATTAATAGTGTCCTGTTAGCAATCTCTGGATACGGAACCCTAAAAATGTTTGGAAGTTCAAACTGAGTGAAGTGAGAGTGGAAATCCAGGTTAATAATTACGACGTACGGCATTTCATACAACCTTTCAAGCCCATGTTTTTTGAAATGAATAAACCGATTTTAATGAAACTTCATATGCAGCAGGAAACAAAGGTCTAAAAAGTTACTTAAGAACTTTTCGAAAAATAGTGTCACAGCCAAATTAGACCGATTTCAAATTTTCCATAGTAAAAGAGATTTCCAGTTATCTTTTTTAAAATAAGATTTTTAGACCTTTGTATCCTGCTGATGCTTATGAAGTTTCATTACAATCGGTTCATTCATTTCGAAAAACAAGGGCTTGAAAGTTTCTATGAAATGGCGTACATCGGAAACGCTCATAAGGAAAAAAAAAGATAAAATTACTCTTTCCTTACAAAAATTCCTTTCAATATCTTTCCCAATACATCAATACCGCTGCCTCCTATCCCTCAGATCGCCCACTTTAGATACAAAGGAGACGGATGCTGCAGTTCCCCCACAAACTTTCCCTCGAACAAGCGAAGGGTTTAATTGTTTTCCTGCACCACGAGAAGCTGAGAAAACGCGACTAAAACGCGTTTCAAACGTGGAGTGAGCTCGTTCCACTTTCCCCGAGCCCCTTTGTTTAAAGTACTCTAATTTTTAATTGAATGTACAGGTCGGGAATTGCTTAAAAACTACGAACTCTGGGGATTCGTGAGTGGATTACGTTAGAGGTGTGGTTCAGCTCGAAATTCAAGGTGTGTATTACATTCATATTGTACTGTGGATGGAGGGGGTAAACTTGAGTGATATATAAACACAACATAATGATTAAAACAAAAGAACAACACAAATGATGAAGATAAAAAAAAAAACAACAACAACCAATCACCAACAACAACAGGAACGGGATAACAATATTGACATGTAATTAACTCTTTACGTAAGCCTAGTTTTACTGGGAAGTAACGACCACATGAAAATTCTCACTAACTGCGCTTAAAAGGATTGAATACTGTCAAGTCTAGATGTTCTTGCAATTGGTACTTTTACCGATTCAAACCAGCACCCTTTATTTTGCCCTCACCCATCACTTTAATAGTGCTGCCTCCAGGCTAGTACATCTAGAAAATGCAATATACTCTTTTCTTACAGGGACGACAAACTACCATCATTATTCATCGTCATCATCACCTTACAACAACTGCTGGATATAACCCTTTCCAAAGACAAGTCATTTAACTCAATCCTCTGCTTCTTTCATCCAGCTGGTTTATCCATTTATTCATTCTATGCATAATCAGCCTAAAATGTGCCCACTACTGGGAAACAGGTCTCCTCTTTCTGTGAGAGGGGGTGGGCCATAATCTGCCGCACGAGCCCAGTGCGGGTAGGTTGATGTCACATATCTTCGATATTTTTGACATATATGACATGTTGTTTCCTTCATCTTGAATGTTGATTTGATGTTTTCCTTCACCGATTTGAGAGTATTGGTGATGAAAAAATTTACACAAAGTGCCTGCTTGGGTTCGAACTGACGCCCTACAACTCATAAGTCGCGGCCGTTACCACTGGGTCACCACTGTTTGCAGCCATGACTATATGGCAATCAAATTGCGACAAGCCAATTCAAAACTGTTAACTAGTACTACAGCTTGCCCTCTTAAGGTTAAAGTGCAATCGATACATGAATCTTATACCGTCACGCTTCTAATAGAGCAAGTAGTGTATAACCGAGCACACGCGAGCATGCAAACCCGAAAGATTGCTTTAATACATTAACAGAATATTTTGTTAGTAAAGTGCACTAACCGTTGGTAAATATTAATTATGCATGAGTTTGTTGAGAGTTTCAAATTGTTTCGTTGTTGAAAACATCTCAACTCAGGTGAGATGTATTTTTAATTTAAGATTTTAGATCTTGGGGTTAATGTTAGTGTACCGTAACGTACTTGTTTAGTTTATGAAGCTAAAAGTCCACTAAGAAAGAAAGGCGTTAAATATTTAAGACATTTTATATGATAATGTTGCAGATGATTACATAAAGCTCTCTGAAAAAAAAGTGTTCTTTGCGTGCGAGCTAACATAAAAACCTTTTACTCGGAGATGCTAAGCACTCAATAAACCTAAATAAGAAATACCTCATAACATAAGTAGTCCTAAGTACCACAGAAATTCCATAAAATAAACACAGCATCCATCTTTCATTCATGTTTTGGCACCAACTTTTGCGCCCATCGAATTTATTATTAAAAAAATAAAGAAAAGATACCAAGTTATACAACCCCGGGATTCTTATAAAAAGTGAGTGACTCTTTGAGACAGCGCCATAAATTGTAGGAGGCGACGTATCTTGAAATTGTGTTGGCGAAAGTGACTTTTAACGGGCAACGAACCCTACTAGTATGGCGGCAGCGTTCGCGCCTGCTAAGCTCCTTTTTGTTACCAGATTAATGTTGCTCCCCTAGTACATATTTTTAGGAGTGCTGCAATATTCAGCTTAATTTGAAGCGCCCTTATTAAGTTTTTAATTTGCAAACCCAATTTTGTGGTTATTTTAATATTTTTCTTGAGATTTAATACGATTTTGTAAATGTATTCTAAAAGAATGAGGTCACGTTTGAGTATATAGCAGAGAAAGACTTGAATTTCGATCTTTATTTACGTGCAGGTCAAACCAAGCACGGAAATGGATGTAAATGTAAACAGTATAAATCCGATATTTATCGAGACAATAGCGGTAAAGCAACGGTTGATGTTAGTAGAAACTACAGTATTTGCAGACACATTTATACATTTCTGATACTGTAACAGGAATATAATATGAGTTACGATATTAATGTAAGTTACGACTTTTAAACACATGATTGCATTTATGTAGATATATTTCTCAAATGGATAAAGTTACTGCTGCTCATCTCCAATCAGCAGATAACGCTAATGATATCCTTAGGGACGAACTTATTGTTCAATCTCAATTGTTATGATTAAAGTCTAAATAATACTAATTAATATCTTCCGTATATTCTTTTTCTTACTGTAGCAATTTTATAAGGTAGGTAATAAAAATATTTACGTTTGTTTTGGAGTTATAGTGCGCCAGCGGGGCGGAGAGGTTTCTTCAGTTAAGAGGCGTAGGAAATAAAAAACGGTGTTCTCGTTCAAGAGGTTTGTAATGAGTATGCAAAATTGAAGTTAACATAGATAATACATTTTCATAGACAGAATCTACACAAAGATTGATGTTTCTTAATTAAAAGTGGTGCCATCTAACCGTGGCGACGCAAGCTAATTAGACTACGACTGAGAAGATGTATTGATTTTATGATTTTAACTAACGTTCGAACTATCTTCGTGATTGGTCGTAGCAACGTCGTACGGTGGTCAAAGATGGCGCTGCGTTAACATACTGGCCCCCCTTGAGAGTCATAGCTCTCAACGGTGGCTCCCTTGTCTTCATCTCCTGGCGACGATGATGAGACCGGGAGAGGGCAGATCTTCGAAAACGCCCTCTCGATGACGCCAGTTGCTGTCTTGATACAAGCAACTCTGGCAACTCTGTCTCGTCCCGGGTACGTCAGCAGGATTCGTCCTAACCGCCATTTGAGGGGCGGTAAGTTGTCCTCTTTGATGAGCACCAAGGAACCAGGAGTGAGTGCACCATGATTCTCCTTCCATTTGATACGTCTCTGAAGCTCGGAGATGTAGTCCTTGGCCCAGCGCTTCCAAAAGTGCTGCCTGAGCTGCTCGACACGTAGGTAGCGGGATAAAGCGTGTGAAGGCTTCGCTGTGATGTCTGCGCGTGCAGGAGCCGTCAGAGGCCGGCCGATGAGGAAGTGACCTGGCGTCAGGGGCGTAAGGTCATCAGGATCTACGGACATTGGGTGCATAGGACGGGAGTTCAGGACGGCCTCTATTTGTACTAAAACCGTATTGAACTCCTCGTAAGTTAAATGGGCCTTCCCTATCACGCGCGTTATATGGTGTTTGCAGGATTTGACTCCAGCTTCCCACAAACCGCCAAAGTGAGGTGCGTAGGGAGGTATAAATTTAAATTCTATTTGATTATTCGAAGTGTAATCAGTAATACCTTGACAGCTGTTTTGTAAAAATTCAGAAAATTCCCTGGCTGCACCTACAAAGTTTCTACCATGATCAGAGTAAATGAGGGAAGGTTTCCCTCTACGGGAAATAAATCTTTTTAAAGCTAGGATATAACTCTCTGATGACAGTGACGTCACGAGTTCCAAGTGTAATGCTCGTGTTGATAAACAAACAAATAAACATAGGTAGCATTTCTCTAACCTAGAACCTCGGCCCCTTTTGTTCAAAACATACATAGGCCCCGCGTAATCAACGCCACATTTAATAAATGGAAAACCTGATTCGAAACGTTCACTGGGTAGATTACCCATTATAGGTTGTATGGACTTTGCCTTCATTCGACAACATCTGACACACTGATGCACAACCTTCTTAGCCAGATTCCTACCACCTATAATCCACCACATTTGTCTTATATGTGATAACAAAAGCTGTGGACCGGCATGTAGCATATCATGATGGTTATGCCTAAATAAAAGTATGGTGAACTGATGTTTACTACATAACAGCATAGGATGTTTCTGATCGAAAGGTAAGTCTGAATTGCTTAATCTACCCCCCACTCTCATTATACTATTTTGATCCAAAAAAATATTTAATGAACTTAGTTTACTAGACGATTTAATTTTATGTTTATTAATTAAGGCACTATATTCACTTGGAAAGGCTTCTAGTTGCGCAATTCTAGTTAGAAACATAAGTGACTTGTTTAATTCCGCGACTGATAACGTGCCCGTGCTACGTTCCGATTTATTTTTTGCACGTAGATTGTTTACAAATCGAAACACATATGCATAAACGCGTTGTATTTTTAAAAATGAAGAATATCGATTAAAATTAATTATACCGCTATTAAGATTATTATTAAGCATACAAACTGTATTCGATTTAAGTTCTGGCAAGTTATCACAAAGTGGAATATCACATTTTTGATCCCAGTTGGCAACCGCATTCAATAAAAAATCTGGTCCGTGCCACCACAGATTTGAACTGCCGAGTTCAGCCAGAGACATACCACGCGATAACAAGTCCGCAGGATTGGACTTGCCATCAACATGACACCAAATTCCTTTACCTGCCATCAGGTCATTTATTTCTATTATTCGGTTTTGGACGAAAACCTTTAGGGAATGCGGTGACATCCTTATCCAACCTAAGACTATAGTTGAATCAGTCCACATTATGATCCTGTCAAAATTAATGTGCATTGATTTTACTATTTTAGATTGTAATCTAGCACCTATTAGCGCACCGCACAATTCCAAACGTGGAATTGTAACCGGTTTGATTGGAGCGACGCGAGTCTTAGAACATAACAATCTGACTGTTACGTCATCATTACTATTTACCGAACGTATGAACGCGCATGCACCGTAGGCCGTTTGGCTGGCATCAGTGAATACGTGTAATTCAATACGTTCAGGGGAATTTCCTATCACGTGACGAGGAATCCTAAGTTTATGTAAATCGATTAATGAATGAACGAATTTATGCCAGCTTAACAAAACATCTGGTGGTAATGAGTCATCCCAACCAGTTTTGCATAGCCAGAGTTTTTGCAATAGCGCCTTTGCTACTATTACAATAGGGCTTAACAAACCTAATGGGTCGTAAATTTGAGACACTACTGATAAGATAAAACGTTTAGTTATTTTAGATGTCTCAGATTTAATTTTTGTAGTGAAATGAAGTTGATCACTATAGTTTAACCAGCCCAATCCTAACGTTTTATTTGATTGGTTCTCGTCTAACATTAATTCTTTAGAATTTTCACTCTGTATGGAATCTGAAGCCACTTCAGGTGAATTGAAAACCCACTTACGCAGCGGAAAGCAACCAGAGTCGAACTCATCAGAAACCCGTTTACAAAGGTAAGATAAATGCGATTTATTGTCGTCGCCCATTAATAAATCGTCGACGTACATATTTTCTAATATAATTCTTGAGATTTCAGGATCATTACAATCTAGTGCCAGCTGACGGACACAACGTATACTTAAGTAGGGCGCGGAGGCCGTTCCATAGGTAACGGTGTTAAGGCGATACACACTAAGGGGATCGGAATTATTTTCACGCCACAAGACTAACTGTAAGTTACGTTGATCGTCATGTATGGAAATCTGCCGAAACATTTTCTCTATATCGGCACATGCAACATACCGATATTGCCTGAATCTCAAAAGAATAACCATCAAATCATTTTGAAGAGGTGGACCTGTCCATTGGATATCATTGAGAGATTTTCCGGACGACGTTTTTTGGCTCGCATTGAAGACCACCCTTAATTTGGTCGTAGTGCTATGCTCACGGAAGACTCCATGATGAGGCAGAAAGTAACACGGCATGGGGTAATCCTCAACACGAGTCATATGTCCAAGTCTTTCGTACTCTCGCATAAAATCAACGTACATGGACCTATAATGCGGTTGACGTTGTAATTTACTTTCCAAGGACATAAATCTATTTTTAGCTACATGGTAGCTATCACCAAGAGCATTTGGTGACTCCTTAAGCGGTATCCTAACCGAGAAACGACCGTTGTCGTCTCGCTTAGTAGTATCATTGAATAATTGTTCACATAAACGATCTTCAGAACAAAGCGATTTTATACATGGCGAAATTTCTTCTATTTCCCAAAACTTTTTTAACTGATCGTTTACTTCTAATTCTGAAATTTGGCCGAAATTACACTGCACCTGATTTATGCGCAAGCTCTCAGTGTGTACCGGACCTGAAACTATCCATCCTAGCTTCGTATTATTCAAATACGGGCCACTAGGTAACCGAATTCTACCTTCAAGTAATAGATCCCAAAAATAGTTTGCACCAATTAAAATATCTATTTGAGAAGGTGTGTAAAACAAAGGATCAGCGAGATCGATATTTTCGGGTATATTTAACTTACTAACTAATTGAGAAGCGGGTAATGTGGAAGTTATTTGCGGTATGGCCAAACAATGCATGCGTATTGTGTAATTATTCTTTAACGAACGTAATTTTATGTAACAAGTTTCGTTCGTTTTTGTAACAGTTTGACCTATACCACTGATTTTATAAGTGGACTGTAATGTTTTAGCGCGAATTTTTTTACAAAATGAACTTGATATGAGGCAGTGCTGGCTACCGCTGTCCAGTAAAGCACGAGCTCTGATATACTGTGTATTATCATCTGCAGCGATTTCTACCACAGCGGTAGACAGCAAAACCGGTTCTAAAGTGGTGTGTATTATACTAGAGTGCAAGCTAGCTGAAGAATTATGCTCTGCGGGTTGCGACGGAAGATCAGAGGCAGCATGTGATACGGCAGAAACTGTGTCTCCATTGTTGACAACGTCATGCAACAACGAGTTGTGTTTTTCATTACACTGCCTACAAGGCCCGAAAAAACAGCCTTTACTGGAATGACCCATCCGTAAACAGTTTAAGCACAGATTTTTACTCTCAACTAGATTTAGTTTATCTTGCGGAGATAAACTTAAGAACTGACTACAAGCATAAACGGGATGCTTACCCTCACACTTAGCACATACACGCTTAGATCTATTTTTGTTATTATTATTTGAAGACTGATTACCTTGTGTGGACACAAAAGTTTGAACCTTTGATGTCTGTTTTCTATTGTTATCTTGAGATACCTTGCTATTCGAATTATTGGAATGATTTGCTTTGACTAAGTCTAAGACTTCAGCTTTCTCCTTTAGAAATGTAATCAATGTGTCAAATGTTATGGATTCATTAGTAGTTTTAATAAAATTAATCTTGTACTGCTGCCAATCTTTATCTATGACCGCATCAAACTTAGACACAATGATATAAATTAGCAACGTATCCCAATACTCAATGGGTTCCCCTAACATTTTTAAAGCGCGTAGATTTCTAAAAATTGAATCAACCATTTTACGAATATAAGGTGCTGATTCTTTTGTAAGGGGTTGTACAGAAAAAATAGATCTAACATGATTATGTACTAGCAAATTTTTATTATCATACCTACCCTCGATCAGATCCCAAGCTATTTTATAATTACTGGCAGAAAATTCCAAAGATTTGATTACCTGAAGGGCATTACCGGTAAGGGCAGCTCTTAAATAATGAAATCTCTGGATATCATCTAGCTCTTCAGAGTTGTGAATCATTGACAAGTATGTATCTCTAAATTCTAGCCAGTTTTCGTAAGATCCATCGAATGAGGGCAACGATATAGTGGGCAATTTAACCAGTAACTTGTTCCTGCAGTTCTGAGAATTATCACTACTAGTACAACTAACCTTTTGATTTTCTAACAGACACTCAATAGTAGACATAGCACTGTAATACGAATTTTCAAACATTTCACGTTCTAACAACTGTTTTTCATATTCCTTTTCATCTACTAATTCCTCAATAGCATATTGAATAGTGCTAAAGTTTTGTAATAAGTTAGCTGCCGACCGCTGACGTAGCTTTAATTCGTTTATTTGTTTGGCAGTTAACTCATCGGAATTTGACAAGGAATCTACACTTTTCACAAACAGCGTCAAACTACCCTTAATAGGACCCCGTTTTCTCACTAATTCCTTAAACGCCTCACTCATATTGACGATTTATGGGAAGAAAGAGTACTCACGGTTATCCTGCAACCACTGTGGTGAATAATGCGCACCACACCCGTTGTTCCTATAAGATATAAGGCGATTTTAGTACAAATAGGACAAAGGGGTATGTGGGGTAAGGATTTGGAAAGGTCTTACGCCCCTGAGTGAAGCCGCTCCTCCTGGCCGGCCGCTAGTGGTCGTCTTCTTGTTTGCACGCCGCTAGTGGTCGTATTTCTCCAGGATTTACTCCAAGCTGGTCGCTGGTGATCGCTTTAGATGTGGCTCGTAGGTCCAAATGTTTTGGAGTTATAGTGCGCCAGCGGGGCGGAGAGGTTTCTTCAGTTAAGAGGCGTAGGAAATAAAAAACGGTGTTCTCGTTCAAGAGGTTTGTAATGAGTATGCAAAATTGAAGTTAACATAGATAATACATTTTCATAGACAGAATCTACACAAAGATTGATGTTTCTTAATTAAAAGTGGTGCCATCTAACCGTGGCGACGCAAGCTAATTAGACTACGACTGAGAAGATGTATTGATTTTATGATTTTAACTAACGTTCGAACTATCTTCGTGATTGGTCGTAGCAACGTCGTACGGTGGTCAAAGATGGCGCTGCGTTAACAACGTTTAATTTCTCTTTATCAAAAATTCTTCAGTTCCACAAGCTGGGGTTACCTCATCTTTCTTTTCACATATAACTATAAAACGAGCATTTACTACACACGTATCACTAGTGCCACTCCAAGATCTTAGCTCTGCGTAGTATTTGACGAACGGTATTGAAATAGCTCTCAACTACACTCGATACTGTATCAATACCGCATAGAGCCCTCAAGGAAAAGATTGAGCAATACGTCTATCTTTAGGGAATATATTCATAGTCCCCAACGTTTTAAAGATGTAAACAGTGACGGAAATGGCAAATCTTTCGTGCTCATTATAGGTTTCTATCACGATATGCGACATGCCTTTCATTAACATTTCTTAATTTATAACATTTCAGATCATCGAAACATTGGATTTTGCTTATAAGGCATGCCTTAAAAATTAAAGTTCCTCTTGGGTAATTGAGTAACACATTATCAATTGAAATGCCTTTCATTTTAACAATTCGACAACATTCATTGCGTTATTTACGTCGTCGATCAGACGAATTTTTCAAACATATGAAGCAATAGAGGATTTCTTTTAAATTCCTTCGGATTGTGAAAGAAAGTTTGTTACGCAATAAGGGTGCTAATTTCCCTTTCATACTAAAACGTGAAAAATAGTATTAACATAAAATTGCTAAACATAAGTGGCAGTGGGCAGGGCACATTGCTCGCAAAACAGCTGGCCGATGGGGCCGAAAGGTTTGGAGTGGCAACCACGTACCGAAGCACGTAGAGTTGAAAGGCCTTCCTCAAGCTGGACCAATAACTTGGTGAAGACTGCAGGAATCCGCTCGATGCGAGAAGTACAGAACCGGTCGAAATGGCGGTGCTTGGGGGAGGCCTATGTCCAGCATTGGACGTCTTTTGACTGAAATGATGATGATGATGATTTGCCGCAAACACAGATAATACAAAAGATGATCTACTACAAAATCTAAGACATATTGTGACATACTCGTAAATACACCCTACTCTCAGTTATTCCATTAAACATGTCACAAGACAAAGTAACAAGCGGAACAGATTATAATTAATAAAGTTCAACAATAAATCATGTAAGAGTGCCGCTGTTACATGAACTGTTCCAACAGTAATTTACTTAGTAAAGATGTTATCTATAAATGGGTTCATTCAATTTCATGTATGGTGCATTTGTTTATCAGTTAAGTCCCTAATGTGTACAGATACTTTGATTACTTACCAATATTTTTCAATTGCAAGATGTATTTTTAATCTTTCTGGGATCAATTTTTATTTTTATGGTTTTATAATTTAAATTGGTACATAAAATTTTCATCTTCAGAAATTTCAAGATATATCATGCAACCCAGGAACTGGGTTTTGGAGATCAGTTAGGCAGTCGCTCTAAATAATACAATGGTATTCAGCTGGATCCGGTTGGACTCGAAGTCGACCCCACCATAGGTTGGAATACGTTAGGCAGATGATGATGACAGTTTTCATCTGTCACAATACATGAAACAGTTTTAGAGCCCGTGTTTGTATTCATAATAAAATTATACTGCAAACAAAATATTTATCCAACGAACCGTATCAACATTAGACAAAAACAAAAGACAAGAGATATTATTATAAAACATAGCACTGACAATGACAAAACTGTAGCAAAAAAATATAATATGAAATACTCCAGAAACAGGTTTCTGATTTAAGTGGTGATTAAATTGAAATGCCTGGTGGAGGGCCATCGATCAACGTAGACGAAGCCCGCAGTACTGGGGACACGATGCCGGTCATCAATTTAGCTGTTGCTAATAAAACTACAAAGACGGACAAAAACTATTTTGTACAAATACACGTGATGAATCGGGTACGTGGATTTTGTGATGCTGGATGTGAACTTTTAAAGGTTACATCTAATATTTTGAGGTCCAATCAATGATATGATGTGAAGATAAGGTCTCTGATAAACGAATGTTGCTTTAAGCTGTGGTGGAACAGGGTTTATTATGAAATTCAAGACTTTATGCAGTGACGCACGGTTCACTATAGAAATGTAAAATTATTTAGAAACAATTTCATCCAACTAAAATAATTAAAACCTTTTTACCGACTTCAAGAAAAAAAGGAGGTTATCAATTCGATACGTATGTATGTAATATTATTGGAATTCCATTATATTCACATATGATGATCTATTAGGGCTTCCAAACAAATATACAAAACTAGCTTCTGCCCGCGACTTCGTCCGCGTGAAATTTCTTGTACCCCCACCCCGTCGCGTCGCAACACTTCGTATTCGCTTACCGTTCACTCTGAGTTTTTTTCTTTTTGCTCGGCTCCTAAGGGTCATAGCGTGATGTTAAATAGCCTATAGCCTTCCTCAAGAATTGGGCTATCAAATGCAAAAAGAATTCAAATCTGACCGGTAGTTCCAGAGATTATCGCGTTCAAACAAACAAACTCTTCAGCTTTAATAATAGTATAGATAAAAAACTCTATGACCCATAACTCCTTAATAGGTACCAACTCTTAACATCTTACACACGTGATAACTTTTAAACGAAATATCCGATTGAGATGAAACAAAAAGTATTTTACTTCTTCATAAATACTCTTGATAACATAATGCTTAATTTCGATAAAGATTAATATTACGATACATATTTAACGTAGTTTTTTTTTCTTCAGACGATTTAATAATTATTTTGAACACAAAATCGGTTATTGTGATTAAACCATGATAGCTAGATATATGTTCTCGCGGACTTTTTTGTAGGTCTTAATGGGCTCTACAAACCCGTAGTACATTATTTTGTTCTATTGTCAATAGTTTTTGCAGCGCACGCAAAAATAGGTTTTCGATTTTACACCTTGTGTTACAAAATAGCAATTTTATTACAGATCCCTAATTTTGAAGAAAAAAAATATAGCCTATAGCCTTCCTCGATAAATGGACTACCCAACACTAAAATAATCATTCAAATCGGACCAGTAGTTCCAGAGATTAGCGCGTTCAAACAAACAAACAAACAAACAAACTCTGCAGCTTTATTACCGACTTCAAAAAAAAAAGGAGGTTATCAATTCGATACGTATGTATGTAATATTATTGGAATTGCATTATATTCACATATGATGATCTATTAGGGCTTCCAAACAAATATACAAAATTTTGTAGACGTATGTCATGTATGTATGTATGTATGTATGTATGTATGTATGTATGTATGTATGTATGTTTGTCCACGCATATCTCCGGAACTATTAATCGGATCGTGACGATTTTTTTTTTATTGGCTTCCATTTACTTCAACTTAGGGAACAGTGCAAGTTTCATCAAGATCGATTCAGTAATTTTCAAGATATGGACTAATACGTGTAAGTGTGACGGCCTGGCTTATTGATACGAGCTACGGGTGTAGTGTCAAAGGGAAAACATCTCAAAACCTTGGTCAAATTCTAGTGCAACAACTAAAAATTACGAAATAAAAATAATTTAAAAAAATTAAACCGACTTCAAAAAGAAATAACTCAAAATTATGAAATAACTTTAATTTCGGAAGACGGTGGCATAAAACTTAAACTAGAATACAGATCCCAAGACACCGACTTCCGAAATTAAAGTTATTTCATAATTTTGAGTTATTTCTTTTTGAAGTCGGTTTAATTTTTTTAAATTATTTTTATAATATTAACACCTTGTGTTACAAAATAGCAATTTTATTACAGATCCCTAATTTTGAAGAAAAAAAATATAGCCTATAGCCTTCCTCGATAAATGGACTACCCAACACTAAAATAATCATTCAAATCGGACCAGTAGTTCCAGAGATTAGCGCGTTCAAACAAACAAACAAACTCTGCAGCTTTATAATATTAATTAGTATAGATAGTATAGATTTCATAGACGTATGTATGTATGTATGTATGTATGTATGTATGTATGTATGTATGTTTGTCCACGCATATCTCCGGAACTATTAATCGGATCGTGACCATTTTTTTTTATTGGCTTACATTTTCTTCAACTTAGGGAACAGTGCAAGTTTCATCAAGATCGATTCAGTAATTTTCAAGATATGAACTAATACGTGTAAGTGTGACGGCCTGGCTTATTGATAACAGCTACGGGTGTAGTGTCAAAGGGAAAACGTCTCAAAACCTTGGTCAAATACTAGTGCAAAAACTAAAAATTACGAAATAAAAAGTAATTTAAAAAAATTAAACCGACTTCAAAAAGAAATAACTCAAAATTATGAAATAACTTTAATTTCGGAAGTCGGTGGCATAAAACTAAAATACAGATCCCAAGACACCGACTTCCGAAATTAAAGTTATTTCATAATTTTGAGTTATTTCTTTTTGAAGTCGGTTTAATTTTTTTAAATTACTTTTTTAACATTGAAACTTACATTTTTTTAAACTTTTGTCCTATTCTCTAAACGAAAGCTAATACGTACACGTCTTCTAGGAGGCACGACATCCCAAGTACCGCATCTGTCAACTCTATATCTTTATCATACGACACACAAAGCATTCTACTCCAGTGTGCCCGTGCCAACAAATGAAATTTTCGATCGAGACGTATGACTGTGCATTACTCTTTTTGTATGCCCCAACATCAACAACAATGCCGCTCTTGAACAACGAGCATTGTATTGAGAAAAAATTGGAAGGATTAGCGGGTGTGTTAGAATGAGTTTTATGGAAGGAGTTATTGATTTGTGCCTCAAGATATTTTATCAAATCACCACGAGATCCAGTAGTACAATTTAATTACTTTCATTTTTCTTCCGAAAAAGTATTAACGTAGGCTGGAGTACATTCGTAATATCATTATTTAAATGGTGGTCTGTTGTAAAAACAATGAAAACAAAGATTCACGACTTTTCACATTTTGCTGCGTTCGCTGTTTCCACGCTGTTATCGAAATTAAAAATGGAAACGCGGAGTAAATAATTTTCGCGTCGGTTTAAAATTTCAGTGAATAGGAATGGATCGAAATGATGCTTGCTATCGGTTTTAGTTATTTGTTGCAATATTTCTAAAGGTAGCTGTTTAGAAATGACTCTTAAATAAAAAATCATATTTATGTTTACATTTTAGAACAAAAACAAGAACATTAACTGATAAGATTGATGAAGCAGACAAAGACACTGCATGAGATAAAACTAAAGCTACCCAGTAAATATTTCCCGAGCAAGTTTACAACAAAAACGGACACATTTTACTTATCAACGAAGAATTTCATTAAAGTTTCACACAGGGACTTACACTGTACGCGAAGAATTCTAAGATAAGCTTAGTTTTTAGACGTCCTTTAGTTTTTCGTCCTTATTTACTCCTTCTAAAATATAAAGAGTACGAGTTTCTTGCTCGACTTATTTAAGAAGTTAATTACTAGATTTATTCATCTTTTACAATGATTATAGCATTATCTTCATAATTTTTCATAGCTAGTGCATTGTCATAGTCGGTCATGTCTATATTTAGTTCATTTTGTATCATTATATTATTTCTGTCAATAAATTGATATTGATAATCTTACCTAACAGATATTTTCTATTGATTTTCATATTTTTACCACAAGATATAATATCAAACTAATTTACCCCAAAAAATATATGGAAACTTACAACGGTGTCATATTAGCATAGAAATGGAATCCTAGACGGATGAAATTTCACAGCCATCGGATTGAGTCGCGAATATTTTCCGACTGAATTGATTTAGGTAGGGCGGTTGCGGGGCAAATCTAGCCGGAGCTGTGAATGCCGAGGCCTGTCATTTGCAGGGTACGCAGTATTCAAACATTTCTTAAAACTTAGAACATACGTCACAACATTAAATTATGTTGATGTTGGAGTTTTCAACACAGAGAATGCCTGAATTATATATAATGGGCTTTGTGTTTCAGTATACCCTGTAATACAAATAAGTCTAATGAAATGTTATGTTATCATTTTGATAACTAATTACTTACGTAACAGTAACGTAACAGCCTTTTGAATTGAATTGGTGTCTATAGCTAAGCAAAAAAGGTGTTCAACAAGAAAACCAATTATTTTTAGTAAACAAAAAATTTACCATTTACACTTGTTTATGTGTTCTATGAGCATTACTTACTGTTTTGTTTTAGAAAAAAGATTTAACGAAAGCGTAATAAATAAACTAATCCTACTTATAATCCTACTAATATTATGAATGTGAAAGTTTGTGAAGATGTTTGGATGTTTTTTACTCGATCACGCGTAAACCGTTAAACAGATTTGGATGAAAATTGGTACATAAATAGACCATTTCCTGGATTAACACATAGGATACTTTTATCTTGATATTCCCACGGGATCGAAACTTACGCGAGTGAAACCGCAGGGCGCTGCTAGTAGTATTATAAATGTGAAAGTTTGTATGTTTGTTACTCAATCACGGAAAACGGCTGAACGGATACAGATAGTTTATAACCTGAATTAACATATTGAATACTTTTTATCCCGGTAGTTCGTTACCGTGGGATAATTTCAGACCTCCACGCGGGTGAAGCCGTGTGCAAAAGCTAGTAATATACTTAACGATGAGAAAATATGTAGGTACGTAGTTACCCGTAGTTAAACATAAAAAAAGTAAAATATGTTGATGTCGTTCACAGGTTAATTGCTTGTAATGACCTCTGTTGGCGCGCTGCAACGAATGCCGGCCATTTAGAGGTATTGACGTTCTGGAAAATAACAAATGGTTCTGCTAAATACACAAGTAAAGATGGGATATGATAGGTTTTCCTTTAATTGGTTCAAGTACCCATAGATATTTGTCAAGATTTTACTTTGATTCAATGTTTATTTGTTGTTGTGTCATTCTATATTTTGGAACACCAAAAAAAAAAAAAATTTTTGCTCGTCTTTTGTTAGCATAAAATACACGGATATCGGATATCTATGATAAAATAGCTCACACTGTGTTGAAAAGATTACCCAGACTGGTCTGCTTGGTAGTGAGACGCCCAGGGTGAGCCAGATATACCTACTAATGTATCACCCACCACTCGTGGACACTCTTTTAATTAATAATGTTACATTCATAACAAAGGGTATTTAAACTTCTAATACTAAATAAACTAAAAAAATATTAAAATTAAAATAATAATAATATATAATATCTTAACCTAACCAAAAAAAAAACAACTAAAATATGGCATCGAAAACTCCTCCGCATCGCCATCGACTGGTAATCAATCCCAGAGACTGGCGTTGACCACGTTGTTTGGTAATACTTAGCCTTTGGCCAAGGTTAAAACCTTGGGTCACGGGAAGTATCAGCCAGCCGTTTGGATATTTCGTTAGACAAACCATGAGCACTCAGAACGACCGACATAGGATTGTTTTACAATTCCAGCATATTTTCATAACCCACAAAATATGATTTATTCAGGTCTGATCCCCTGTACCCCCCCTCCCCCCTCCCCCTCTCGATCCCATGCAAGTTCGTCTTCTGTTTTAATCTGTCTTAACCACATTATATAAGTTTACTCTTTTTGACAGGTAAGTACAGTACAGTCAAAAGAAAATAAAAGTTTCATGTTAATATACCTCTGATATAACAAAATTATGTTAAAAACTGTCTTTTTGAACTTATAAGTCTTCGTAAACTGAATGTTAATTTACTCAGCCAAGACTAAGATATTCAGAAGGGACAATGTTGTCGGAATATTCTCGGTCCGTAGCGACATCTTGGACGTACAACTCGCAAACTTGATTATTAAGGGGGGTTAAAGGGGTAAGGGAGAAGAGGGGGTTAGATGAAATGCATCGAGTTTTATTATATAGCGGATTAAGTTTGGTACAGCGGTCTTTGATGCTTTCATAGAGAAGTTCTGATTTTAGTTTAGGAGTCTTGTTTGAGGTAATATTCTACAGGACCTAGTATTTTAGCCCCTTATGGAACAAGAATAATAATAGGTATTGGTAACGAATTGTTTTTTCTAGAAAATAAGTTCAATTTAGGACACGTGTACGGTGGGAAAAGAGATTGAAGGAAGATGGAAATTTGTGAGACAGCTCCGACAGAAGTACTTTTGTAACTTACTGGGGCCGCCTCAATATGACAAATGTTTAAGTTGAAATAAATAATATTATTGTATTTTTTATATTAATTATTATTGTTCCATGTGTACGATTAGAGGATATCTAAAAAGAGAACAGGATTATTAGTTTTCCAATTTGGCGAGGTACCTAAAGCAAAAATTATTATAGGTACGTGGAATGAATTAGATTCAAAATAGCAACGCTAAGCTGAAGACTCTTTATGACGTAAAATAAAGAGCGAAAATATTCTCAAACAACTTCATCCATAAATATTTTTCTTTGAACAACATAAAGTTAAGGTTACCACGCTAATTAGCTCAAGCTGAAAAAAAATACAAACCAAAGAAGAGTAATACATTAATACAAAAACACAACTTTATCTAACTCCGCATTTCAGCGACATGAGTTAATGTAAAACTTTTACAAAGAGAAAAAACATTGCGCATTAATATTATGAGGGATTTTTTAAAAGAAAAAAAAAAGCCCAGTTGACATTTTGTCCACGGCCGGCGCCCGGCCACTTCACTAATGAATGCAAATTTCATCAAGCCGTAACACACGCTTCTCATAATAAAAAGTTTAATTTAAAAAATATATAGCGGCTAAAGAACAACGCTACTTTATTAAATCAGTGAGTTACGCTTATTAAATATGGAGCTTATGAACGTATTATGGGATAGGTATTAAAGAAAAGCGGGATTAACCCCGTCGGAGAATGAAGCTCCTTATTGTTACAGCAAGTAAAATTGATATTTAATTTGAATTCTTTTACCGCTGACTTGGTATCGTGTATTCCCGATCGTCCCACCGACTTCGTCCCCCTGGTGGGACGAACGGGAATTGGTTAATTTTTTTCCCGATCGTCCCAATATTTTTGTCGGTGGGACGAACGGGAATAAATTATAATTTTTTTTTCAGTCCCACTGGTCCCACCAAATAATTTCATACCAGTGAGAAAAAAAAACAAAATTTTAAAATAAAAATCAAGTTATTTATTATGGAACAAAAAAGAATAATAAAATTTTCACATGTATTTAAGAAAGTAGCAAATCTTAATATAAGATTATGCCGATGATATTGATTGTATTATTTTTTTTACTTACATAACTGTTAAAATATTTAACATAACTATTTACACTAGGTACTAAATTAAATGACTAACTATACAAATAAATACAAAAACAGAAGAACACTTAGGCATCGAAGTACTTGTCCGTATCGCTGTCATCGGGAATCGTACCCATAAGACTGGCAGCATTGCCACGTTGAATGTCAATGCTTGTATTATGGTTTCAATGTAATTTAAACAATAGGCTATTTGACTGGTTTCTGATAAACATCTCAGATTATTTAATGGTGTCTAACGAGCCCACAAAAACCTATTACTTCAAATTGCATAATGTATTTCTTTTAGAAAATAGTAAATAAAAATGTACTGTTTAAATAAGCCGCCAAAACGCTATCTTTAACAATATGGCGTCGTGACGTCAAAATACACGTAAACAAACGTTGAAACGGTCGAGATACTAGACAAAAGTCATCTGTTCTGTCAACGATAGACAGAAATTGACTATATCATGACGTCATCATAAGTTCAGCCAATCCAGACCGTTTTCGATTACGTGGCGCCAGATTTAAAAAGATGAAGTTTTTTCGGGATTTTTTTAATAAATAATACATTGTTTTGTAGTAAAATTAATGCAAATCGATTTTAAAAGCGATAATTTACACGAGTGTCAATAATTATGACCTTATTTTTTACATTGTCAAATAGCCTATTCTACATATTTTCCATTAACATACGTCCCTCTGAGTTTAGAAACTAGCATTATAAAACATGACAATAATTTACAGCGACGTAACACTAAATGAGACAAAACTTTACATTACCAACTCCCCTGCACTTAAAACCTTACTAGAACGCTCCCCACGAATGTGCCATAATAGTTATTACTCCAAAACGCGAGAAAATATACATTAGCGCGACATAATTCTGAAAGCACCTACACTACTAATTATTTTAAGTAACAATTTGATACAAAACTGGCACTAAGTGCAATAGAACGTAGCGTTAAAGTGGAATGCAGCTCGCAAGTTGGAGCAGGTGGTGACGTGACAGCAAGTCTGTTAATTAGTACAAGTTTATCTAGCTGAGCTGATGATGGAGTCACGGCTTAGGCGCATACTGGCTGGGAATTTGGATGGCTTGCTTGTTACAAAGTCTTATGGATAAGACAAACAATAAAAGGTTTATTTTCAGCCTGTTTAGAGAAGTAGAAAAAAGAAAGAAATGCCTTTGCTTTTCTCAGGAGGAGGTAGTAGGGCAACTGCTGGCCGGCTTGAATGAAGATTTGCAAGAGCAAACGTGCTCGGAGGAAGGAAGTATTAGTTAGTTGTTTTAGTTTTTAGTGTTTTTGACCGTACTTCCGGGATTGTCCTGATAGCCGTGGAATACCTCTCCGCTCCTCAAGCACCTCAGGACATATTGCCACCTTGTCGCTACGACTCTATGTGCTAGCGACCGTTTTCGGGGACCCATTATTGAGTATGCAAGTCACCCCCTGCTATATCTGTGTAATTTATTCCATAGTCTTAAATAACCAGTTCACTTTAGCCACCCAAACCCATAATCCAATATATTTCTTTCCAAATCCTGCAATAGTCCTACACCAACCGGTGTTTGTCCTTGGGTGCACTTGCATAGTGCGAACAGGGATAATCGCCGGTTGGTGCCTCATTTAATTAAAAACGTCTAACGGGCCTCCGCGAGTTGGCTTCGGCCCCTGTTACACCTTCCAAAGGTCCGGGACCCCAGGGTCCCGAGAAATATCAAAAGACGTAAAAACAAACAAAATCATAAACTCCTCCAGAACATTATCCAGCAACATTTTTTTGTTTATCCAACAAAATTACTCGACATCCATTCCAACACTGTGTCACCCAACTTAGCGACACCATCTGAGCTAAACCCTCGCAAGAAGACGAAAGCTGATTCGGATTAAACTTTGAATGTACGAGAGACTTTAGTTCAGTACATTGTCATGTGTCGTCGTGTTCAGAAACTGTTGGCTATCGGCAGTGTCGACTGATTCCGATTGTTTCGACTCTATATTCGATGAAAGACAAACTGACTTGAATATTTTAAAGAGGGTTTTTGATGGAGGTTTTGCTTCGATTCTTTTGCTGTTCTGTCGTTGCGAAAATATTGTCAAAGTTGATTTCAATTTTTTTTGGAAATAATAGATAACTGTCAACGGTAACTTTTCGAAAAATGATTTAAGGCTTGTCCCATCTATCCATACTAATATTATAAATTCGAAAGTATCTCTGTCTGTCTGCCTGTATGTTACCTTTTCACGCATAAACCACTGCACAGATTTCGATAAAATTTGGCAAAGAGATAGATGGCATACCGCGGAAGGACATAGGATAGTTTTTATCGCGATATTCCCACGGCATCGACTCTTATGCGGGTGAAACCGCGGGTCGCTGCTAGTTATATATATATTTCTAAGATCCATTCTTTATACATATTGCTATAATTAATGACAAAATCCATTAACTCAGTGTCTTTTGTATCATTTTCATCTTGTTCCCAGCTACTACATACACCTTTGCTCGTACAAAGCAATAAGTCAAACTCATAACATTTCCTTCATATTGTAACACAGTGTCATCGTATATAACAGTTGGAAAACGTCCGTGTTACCCCGCGGCTACCATGTACCGTCGCAGCCGAATAATGCCTTTTGTAAAACTTTCAACTTGTGTAATACTCGGTATATTAAAGTGTCTCACTTCTGTGTCCTCGGCATCGCAGACAGTTCTGTTTAATATATTATTATGAGTATGTGCGTCAAGTTTGTGAGGCTTTCGGTTCTTCATAAGATGGGTTATTGTCTTTCATACTTTTTAAATGAATAAATAGTCAATTGAACTGTTGGCAAAGATCTGGAAAAGACTTGGAATTCAAATCTGACTGCAGTTCGATGTCTGATAGGGATATTACAATTGAATTTGTTATAGTTTAAAATCAACTCAATATTTTAATGACTACAAAGACTACAAAATTCTTAAAAAATCGAGCAATTGGCGGGTACATATCGCCAACAAAACTACCAGTGAAAAGTTATCGTAACCAATAGCAACGTTCCATTTTACACACACAGCCTTGATATATGAAGAGCCAGCGCTCAAATTCCACTAAACCCACATGTTTAAAGTAAGAACCGTAAAGAATAACGAGTGTGAAGATTGAAACTCGAAAACAAAATGAAAATTTAAAACGAACACTCTTTTAGCGAGTATTTACTGCCGTTTTACGTCGGACCAGCAATGGAAGGAAAATATGGAGTGTGACTACTCGGTTCAGCTGCTTATCTTGCACATGCTGAAGTCAATTGAGGCAAATAGGTCAATGTGGAATTTGCTGATGGGTGAGCAAACTGTTTATGCATTATTGCAACCTTCACACGCAATGTTAGAGCTGTTGTGTTTATTGTTGATTTATTGGTGGCCAAGTGGTAACGGTCGCGACTTACGAGTTGTAGGTCGTAGGTTCGAACCCAGACAGGCGCTTTACTTTGTGTAAATTATTTCATCACCACTGCTCTCAAAACAGTGAAGGAAAACATCGTAAGGAAACCGGCATGTCCTAGAACCAAAAATTCGAAGACATGTGACATCTGCCAACCCGCACTGGGTCCGCGTGGTGGATTACGGCCCACTCACTCTCTCCGAGAGGAGGCCTGTGTCCCAGCAGTGGGAACATTATAGGCTGATTATGTTATATTACTTACAAAGGAAATGAATTCTGTCGGTGAAATTGTGACAGAATTATTGAATGCAGAATCTGTTTGACAGCAACTGACATCGGGTTTCAATGTGATTTATATTATTTATAAATATTAATTTTTATTATTTCGATTTATGTATAATATTTATATTTGCACATCAGATATTTTACATTCAAATAGGTATATAGATATCTCCTAATTGTTAGTACATGAACCCTGTTAGGATATTGCAAAATATACAACGTTGGTTTGCTGTCAAGTTTGTTAGTGAACATTAACATAAATTATATAAAAACAAGATCATTGCAACATGGATTTGGTGTAAAGTAGTTTTATAACAAAATGTAATATTACATAAATAATTCACATATTCTTTTGCCACACATAGCTATGAGGACAGGTCTAGACAACTACACCCGAGTAGGTACATATAGAAACTATATTATAATACATATATAATTCTGAGAAAAGAAGACTAAGCCACAGATATAGATAGACTTAGATAACGCAAGTATCACGAAAACCAAGCGTGCCATTTTTGACTACTTACCCACTATGACGTCACAAGCACTATTTAGTGATGGGAAAATCAAATCGATTCAAAGAAGCCGCCGCGTGCGGCACTCGTCTTGTCCCACCCCCGCGGGACCTAGCGCCAGAGCTCACGCTTACCCAGCCAGCACTACACAGGACTGACCGCGAAAGTGGCGGCTTACGATTTTTGTACGTAAGCTGGTGCGATTTTTGGTACGAGAAGTAGTTGCTCTTGCGTTATCTAGGTGTATCTATGCTTTAAACCTTTGACCTATACATCAAATCGTTCTAAGTAATTTTAATATATTCCCGAAACCCCAAGCAAAGGTTAGGCCCCGTCAGTTTAAAATAAACGTGTCTTAGAACCACGACTTACATAAGTTCTGTGAACTTCGCTAGAAATTCATACACCTCTCCACATTTGGAATTCTAAATATTTTTATAGCACAAAGATATGCAGTAGGTTTGTTGAACCCATTTGTCAAGTGACGTCATAATGCCGCTGCACTACAAGTTACTGGTGACCTTGCTTACAATAAATAACCTTTTGTTTTTAGATATACCTACAACGGTGTCGTCAAGTATTCATTGTCAAAAGAGGACATGGACAACATATACTCCACACGCACACACACAACACACGCACACCACACACACACGACAGACACAAATACTTTCTCTTTTTATTTTATTTTTTTACATGGTATAGCGTAAAAAGCGGTTGTGCTTTTATAGCTGCGACTGACTGCTACGTCAGATTAAATGATGTGGAATTAACACATATCTTTTACTGAATATGACAATGAAAATCGCAACAATTAAAGTATAATATCTACTGAGGTTGTTGAAGCCATTAGCGACGTTATTGATACCTCTTGCATGGGCTTTTTGACACAGCATTGTAGATTGCCTTCCAGAACACGGGACCAAAACAATATTTATTAATTTTTTTTGTTTACCTATACTGTCCCACTCTCCCTCATATTTTTCCAATTGTTTTTATGTTGTGCCTTTTCCGGCCAATCGGTAAGAATGTAAGAATAAGTCAAAAGGCTCCTTCAAACAGGCGCGACACGCGATAAAATCGCGCGATACACAAAGGCACCGCAAGTCGCGCAACAAGCGGTGCCTCTGTGTCGCGCGCGATTGTTGTCGCGCCTGTTTAAAGGAGCCTTAAATCGTCACGCTAGCGTTTCTTAAGTCTGCCTCGATGATGCCCGTCTTCAGAGAACCACCGTATGAAGATCCTGGCCCATCTGTCTTGATACATTCTATAAGTGTGGTGTGACCCGCCCAGTCAGACTTCAGCCTCGCAAACTTATCGTCAACATCGACGATACCTGTCTTAGAGCGTATTATAGTGTTGCTTTGGTCGACGAGTTGGATTTTTGAAATGCTATACGCAACATCGCTCTTTAAAATACATTGAGTTTGGACTTATAAGCCTCGGTCAAAGACCAAAGATAAATTATGTTCTTTAATGTTGTTTGAAAAAGAAAGCTGAAGGTAAAGTTTAATTAATAGATGTAGGTATTAATTATTCCTACAAACGCGTTGGATGTGGGGTGAATTAGTCGCTTTGTTTTACTGCATTTCTTGAAGGCGATGGACTGTGACCTGCCATTAATTAGAAAATATCAAAGCTTAGGTATAACTAGGTATTTAATGTAATCTATATAATATATAAAAAAGTCGAGTTAGTTAGTTAGGGTGAAGCGATACTTTACGCCTGGACAGCTTTTAACCCTCTACAAAGCGCAAGTCCGATCCTGCATGGAGAATACTCCATGCAGGAGGATGGCTCACCGAAATATCAACTTGCCGCGCTTGACTCGGTGGAACGCAGAGCTAAGAGGCTCATTGGCGACGAAGAACTGGTGGATGCCAAGCTTCACAGCTTGGCTCATCGCCGCAAGGTTGCCTGTTGGTCGGTCTTCTACAGATTGTACTTCGGTGAGTGTGCCCAAGAACTCCACGACCTCATTCCACCGGCCCCCTTCTACCTTCGGACATCCAGACGCACTGCAAGTTACCATCCCTACCTAGTTGCTATTCCACCAATTCGCACTAAGCGTTTTCAAATTTCTTTTATAATGCGCACAGCAAAAGAGTGGAACTCTTTACCTGCGTCTGTGTTTCCGAGCTCATACAACCCGAATCTCTTCAATGTAAGAGTGAACAGGCTTCTTCTGGGTGAGCTCACTCCATCGTCGACTTTGTCTCTGTCAACTCTGACCTAGACTAGATTCAAGAGCAAACCCATTTCAAAAAAAAAAAAAACATTTATAACTCAAGAACGGTGGGACCGATTTTTATGATCTTTTATTTGTTAGATTTGTCTTCGCCCCGAATAGCAGAATAATTATTAAAACATGGGAAAAGAGTAACAAAAGAAAAAACTGAGGCGGTACGAAGTTCGCCGGGTCAGCTAGTTGGAAATTAGTCTTGATACTTGACTACCATAATATATCAGGTTTGGTATTATTTTGGAACTTAACGTGATAAACTAATACAAACAAGTGAATAAAAAGAATACCTAACCATCCTTCAAAATGTTCAAATCTGAACGTATTCCTTTTCTTTACAAAGGAAATGGTAACTGAAGTACAAGTTATGACTCCAATATTATCCTGAATTCACAATAAAATAAAAATAGGTATTACAGTAACCGTTGTGTATTATGACAAACAGCACCCTGGCTTTAAAATCTTTGTCAATCAGTAAAAACTTTCCATTGGGGGCTGATTTTTCAATCATGTAAATTATATACGAGAAACAATTTTGAAATGAAAAAACAGCTAATTCGTACAAAAACTGCCAAACGTCAATTTTATTCTTCGATTATAAGTTATCTGGCGATGGAGAAATCAGCCCTTAGAAAATATTATAAAATGTAATAAATATTTTAATAGTCAACTGACATCAGTAACACTTTCTCTACGAAAATCGCCTTTGCTGCTTACATTAGGCCGCTGTCAATGTCAATTTGGCGTGCGGTTGACAGTTGAAAACAAACGAATGACATTTAGGTACAATGAAATCTACATGAACTAATACATAAGCCCTCCTTTCGTCTGATACCATCTCCCCTTCACAATATTGCACCATCTGTAACTGCGAACATCGAAACTGTATTGCAAAGCAGCAACCATAAATAATTCCAAGGCATTTTGTGCCCCTCATAATGACTGGCAACTTGGCAAATTTCCTGTGGGGACTATCAGCCATCTTTAAAATTAATTGAAACGTTTTGACTCTAATCTGTTGTAATAATTATATCGTAAAGGGGCCCCCGTCTTGAAGATTAACTCATATAAATAAATAATAAGTTCCTAATAGCTTTTGAAGTTGCTAAATAAGGTATGCAATTTTGAATAGTGAATGACTTTGATTGTAAGGTACGGATATGGTTGCTGTATTTGGATTAGCGAAAGTTGTAGCTAAAAAGACATTGCATTGTTCCGTTGATTATTATTATGGACTAGCTGCGCCCCGCGGTTTCACCCGCGTAAATGTCGATCCCGTGGGAATATCGGGATAAAAAGTAGCCTTCATGTTAATCCAGGGTGTCAGCTACCTCCATACAAATTCCAATATCACCCACATATGCTCATAACGGCTGCAGCATTCCAAATCGCCAAAGAAAATGCGGGATATTACATGAAAGTCATTTTCACGGCATTTAGCTGGCAATTCTATTACGTCATTACATATTCACACAGTCATGCTACCATGGAATGTAGGGGTGGTATAACATCAAAGAGAGTATTCGATCAACGCGGCTTGTGTATTTTTTTTTGGTTCATTTACCACGATCCATACGCTCGCTTCGCCTTGTTATTTGGATGGTTCAAAGTGTGGGGATTAGCGGTTTGTAAGAGCCAGCAATATGCTAAAATGCCTGTAAATATTATTTGCACCAAAAATATTTATAATATTTACACGTCACACTAACTTGGCAGAATGTGATGATACCACTGACTAATCTTAAGACTGTATTATAATGTGTCATATTCTGACAAATAAATAATTATGATTATAGTAATACTTTATCATTTATTTACATGTTTGCACAAAACCATCAAGCTGATCAGCTTAGCCAGTTCGCTATTACTGATAAGACAAGTCAGCGTACATTATTGATGAAAATCTCCAGTCTGTAGCTACGTCATTTGATTCATTCAATTATTTACTTCAATCTGACCCATAATACCATCTATCTACATAATTATCGTTGAGCCAGTAACAAGGAATTACTGTTATTAGTTAATGCAGCTTCAAAACCATAAACAACCTTACCATTTTGTTAGTTTTAAAAGCTCCTTTTTTATTTTTTGTATTTTCTGTGCGTATCCCAAACAAAAAAAAATATTTTCTTTCTTTCATAAATTTTGTGGAGTCACTCCTGATGGAGTGTAACTTAAAAGTTTTCTGATATAAAAATAGTTAAGTAACATATTTTAAAATCTATACATGTCAAAGTTTCCCCATCGTCATAATTTGATGAAACGCCGAGGATCAATCCACCCGCTACAGCCTCCATCTCAAGGCACTCCGCTAATGTTCGGTTTATGTAAATATTATGAGACTTTAACTATTCACTTATTCACTTAGCGTCAGCTCTCTCAGACTGCCTTTTTGTATCGGAATACCTCCCCTTTTTTCTTCAGAGTTAAAATTGTTTTTTGTCGTGCCATCCAACTTTTCTAAGTCGATTTAAAATGTACTTAAAACGATTAATTTGAATGGAGTTAGGAGTTTCGTGTGACACTGACAGTCGAATTTATTCCGGAGTGGATATTTTGTTTCTTAATTTTCTTGGAAATGCTGTTTGTCTTTCATATCTTTTTGTTTGTTGCGGATTAAT
Source organism: Oligia fasciuncula (assembly GCA_963082905.1). Classification (NCBI taxonomy): domain Eukaryota; kingdom Metazoa; phylum Arthropoda; class Insecta; order Lepidoptera; family Noctuidae; genus Oligia; species Oligia fasciuncula. The sequence goes on along the minus strand of OY720395.1, from coordinate 2,723,504 downwards.
AAAGGTAAGGAATGAGAATAACAAAGAAAGAAAAGAGGGTATGAGTTGAAAGTAACTTTTAAATCGGATGAAGTTTTTGTATTGTTTTCAACAAAATTTAAATACAATTTTTTGCCATAATCTGACAATGAAAATAAAAGCTAGATCATAATAAATTACTCCTTATTAAATGGCTGTTGAGATTTAAAGGTCGGGGGACCGTTCTGTGGAACACTTTCTATTCTAAGAGGTCCCCCCGACTGCCATATGAATTTATCTGTTTTAGTCTCGTTACATAAATTCTTTAAGTCGGTGGTTTTTAAATTATTTTATCCTTTTTCAATTACATTTAATTTTATTATTATTTTGTGTCGGGGGTTTTTTAAATATTTTTTTTTTTTTTTTTTGTCATTTAGCTGTAGTCCTTATCTTTACTACATATTCATTACAAAGTGAATGCTGCAGTCCTGTTGAAATGATAACCATTCATGATAAGACAATTTTCGAGGTAGTACCCTTGTACTACCTCGAAAATTGTCTTATCATGAATGGTTAAGATATGCCTATAAGGCCTTCCTTATAGGCATATCTTAGTGTTTTCATGATGCTACTGCCAAGATTTACAGGATAAGGCTACGCAGCAATGGTAGGCAGTACAATAGACGCTTCACTCGCTACACCTCCCAGTTTACCACACAAACCCTCAATTCCAACAAAGCCCGCTGCAGCGCTTCAAAGCGCTCACTTTCTGCCCTCATCCCGCTAAAATTCAACACACGTCCGTCCACATAGTGTGTCCACCTTGCGACGCCCGCTTTCTTACCCGGATTAACTCGAATTAAGATCGTACGTATCTTTGTGTTTGCCAGACCTTGCAACAGATCTTGTAAGGAAACGCTGCTGGAATTTCAATTGGTGTAAAATCTTGGTGCATCGGAATTAAATGGAATAGGTCGATGCTGTTTTATATTGAAGAGGCACTGAATAGTTTGTGAGTTTCTAATGAATGGGAATGACTATAGACAAAGATATTCACTCATCGAAATTACTACACGATCATTCTTGTTGCTCATAAAGTGTCCAATAGTACTGATTTTTGGTGACTTTACATACGCACGTCTAGTAAAACTAAAATTAATAAAAATGAGATTGATATTTTATCATCTGCCATCATCTGCCTAGCCTTTTCCCAACTATGTTAGGGTCGGATTCCAGTCTAACCGGATGCAGCTGAACACCAGTATTTTAAATGGAGCGACTGCCTATCTGACCTCCAGAACCCAGCTTCTGGGTAATACGATACCCCTTGGTAAGACTGGTTGTCAGACTTTCGGGCTTCTGACGACCCAAAACGACTGTCAAAGATCCACGAATGACAGTCGGGACCAACGGCTTAACGTGCTCTCCGAGGCACGGAGGGATCTTGGTATGTGAAGATGGTCACCCATCCACGGACCAACCGCGGCAAGCGTAGCTTAACCTGGTCGATCGCCCCGTTGTTATTACTTAGCCACAAGACCCTCGAGATTGATATTTTATATACTATCAAATCATTACATACCAGGTCCAAACCTTCAGATAGAAAGTAATTAACCTCAACAAAAACGGCACTCAATGCTACGAAACTATTTTCTAATACCTGCTCAATTGCCTGGACTTTTTAGTCAGACGGAACCTGGAACGAAACCACGTTGAAAAAGAATACTTTTCGCAACCACATATTGAGTCTAAAGATTGCAATAGTGCCTGCAGTGACAGGTAATTTGTAAGAGAAAACCAAGGAAAAAAGTTAATTGTGGTGTTTGTAGACTCCGTCGACTATGAACGGCACAATAACCCTTTTTCTTTTGTTTAACTTTAGATTGCTTGGGATTATCAACGTCTGGTTCTGTTTGAGCTTCGGTCTCATAATCAGCATGTTTGTTGTCGTTTCTTCTTATATTTTCTCTATTACCTAAGGGTACATTTCTTAGTACGGTAATGGCTTGGAGTCTACTATCTCTGCTTATGACATGGGTGTCTCTTTATTTGACCAATAAATACTAGGTATATACATATCCATACTAATGTTATAAATTTGAAGGTAACTCTATCTGTCTGTATGTTACCTATTCACGCCTAAACCACTGAACGGATTTCGATCAAATTTGGCAAAGAGATAGATTGCATACACAGGATAGTTTTTATCGACATACCACGCAGGCTTAGCCGCGGGCGGAAGCTAGTAATATTATAAATTCGAAAGTAACTCTGTCTGTATGTTACCTTGTCATGCCTAAACCACTGAACAGATTTCGATATACAAGGTAGATGGCATCCTGGAGGAGGCTACTTTTTGTTCCGGTAGCACGTTCCCGTGGGATAATTTCCAATATCCACACGGGCGAAACCGCAGCCAGAAGGCTAGTGTTTTTCCAAATTAATTTCACTTTGTCTTGTTTGTATCGGTTATGTATTCTTAATTCTATCTGTGGCTTTCTACATCATTATTATGTTCATCTTAAATACCATTATCTGTTTATTCACGTTTATCACTTTTACTTCCTCAGTTTTCTCGATTAATACCGTCAATAATTTTTCATCCCCGCTGTCCCGGTTACTGGCTGTCATATCAGTTTCCACAACGTATAGCCGAGAATAAAACAATATGTATTTTAAGCGATCATTACAGTTGCGACTGACGCGTCCCGCTACATAATTCAGTTGGCTGTCAGCTGCAGGCCGCTTCGCACGAGTTTCATGCGTAGTGTTGCTACATCGGGGCTACTAAATTGAAGGGGAAATATTGTTGGCAAACAGAAGGCTTAGTTCAGAATTTGGCAGTGAGGTGTTGCAGTTGGAAATTAAAAATGTAATTGTTTTTGAAAACTCAGACCATTTCTAACCAAGAAAAGTTCTTCAAATCACTTTATCTTTTTTCCATTATCAACGTCGGTTTTGAGAAAAATAGAAAAAAATACTATGAGGAAATATTGCTACTTCCAGAAAGTAGATGCAAATCATAACTTACCAGTATTCATAATAAATCGCCATCGTCCGCGGTCCGGCTTGAAATACCACTATAGTTGCGACTAAAATTATAGCTAGTAATACACAGATGTATTAAGGCTTGTATTCATGCCAACGGTAGATATTTTTTTTATATTCTTTGTGATAAAAAATTAAGGAGTAAAATGGTTTCATCTCAACGATTTGGAGGTGATTTGGTGGTTTTTTTTCTTAATAGGTGATATCGATAAAAAAAATATTGCTAGACCAAATTACGATTCATATCATGTAGATTACCAACTATTTTTTCAGATGTAATTTCTCTGTAAGTTCCGGAGAAAAGCTGCTTCATCTGCACGCTGTTTTTAAGCTTTTTTCGAAAGAGTAGCCTTAATCTAATTCATCATCATCATCATCATTTCAGCCGAAAGACGTCCACTGCTGGACATAGGCCTCCCCCAAGCACCTCCACTTCGACCGGTTTTGTGCTTCTCGCATAAAACGGGTTCCTGCGGCCTTCATAAGGTCGTCAGACCACCTTGTGGGAGGCCTTCCAGCGCTACGTCTTCCGGTACGCGGTCGCCACTCCAGAACCTTTCGGCCCCATCGGCCATCTGTTCTGCGAGCAATGTGATTAATATAATTGCTTCCAAGTAAATTGTCCCACATACTCCACACTTGAACATCTTAGTTTCTATACAAGAGATCCTTCAAAGTTAGTAATCTATCAAAGGAGGACAACGTCTAAGTGTGGCTAGGTTCAGAGCGCTTGCCTGAAGATCCCTATTCACTTTATTTCCAATTACTGCTCAATATCTTCAATACCAACATGCTTGCTATAGAAAGTTCGAGCTACGCTTCCAAGATCTTGAATTAAGTTTATGTATAGTGTAAGTTAATTTGCTAAGATGTTTTGATGATTTATCAAATCGTCTACAGTTCTAGCTTCTAATTAGGATTAACTGATGCTGTTTCAATTTGAAGGCAAAAGCCATTTTAGTCTAAGACAAAATAATTTAATATTTTTTCTAATATATTTAATTTGATTTGATGCGATTGAAACCATGATTCATCATTCTCCTGCCTTAATTCCAATTTATTCGGGGTTAGCATGTCTTTTTTTCCATACTTCTTTAGTCACGACATTTTCCTCACTCCTCAACCAGATATAACCTGTAACACAAGTCGAAAATAACATTTAAAAAACCTGCCAAGTGCGTGTCGGGAAACGCACAGTGTAGGGTTCCGTAGTAGCCCGTTATCACAATGTAGTATGATTCTGTTGTTCTTTATTCTGAATATAAGTAATGTTATAGATAGAGTTAATGGTTATAATAACAAAAATCGACTCCAAATTTGAATTATCATTTCTAAGAAGTGCGGGCATATCGATCAGAAGTGTGATGGTCTTAAACGGTTAAAAACGGCTCCAAAAAGGACGATGGTAGCTAAAAAATAAACTGTTAAATCCGACTTCACATGGGAAGTTAGAAAAAACGTTATCTATAAGAGAACCACCTCGTGTAGAAGCAAATGGATGTAAAAAAGATTGATAACCGGCGTCACGCATTAATTTGAATACTGCAGTATTGTCATTGCTAAGATAATCTTCGGGTTCCTTGCCAGAACTACGGAACCCTAAAAATGTAAAAATCCTAACACTAAACCTCAATAAATTTTAGTAACGCAGTTGACGGCACTAGTCGCTTCAATAATTCGCTGGCAAACATTTTGCGTGATGGTCCAGCACTGTTTATACTGTGATAATGTATTCCCAGTGTATTCTGCTGATTATGACGATTATATTGTTGGAACGCTTTGCCGACTCCCTGCGTGGTTCTATGAAGTGAATGGAAATATGATTTGAATGAACTACTATTCTAGTATTGGGTGAATAGCCGGTGATTTTGCGAGAAAATATTGGTACACGTATGACGTATTTAGCTGTGTACAGAATCAAAAAACCCTTAATAATAATAATTGGTGTCACATTTCATTAAAATTTCCTAAGGGCCTCTGCGAGTTGGCTTGGGCCCCTCGTCCAAAGGACCGAGACCCCATGGTTCCCGAGATAAAAAAAAAAAAGTTTATTTATCTAAAGTAATACATAGACAGAGATTCAACACAGTGACTCCGACGTCATCCAGTTTAAATAAAAAAAATATGATTGACGTGTAAAAGTGTTTGTGCAAACCTACTTACAAAAATAAAATAATTTATCATTTATCAAAGGTGTAAGGTTACAAAAAACCTTGCACCGTGTTCTATACAGTAATAAGTTGGCATTATTCAGTAGTCAGTAGTAAGTAACATTTTAAAGTTTTCAATAGCATATATATTCTAAATCAGGTGTTTCACAAAACTGGTTAGTCTTAATTGATCTGTCTTTCTATCAATTGAAACTGGAAATCCATTCAATTCAACAGCCTGCTCTAGAAAGAAAACCTACCTCAAAAATCCAGAAATCACTACCAAATAACACTTGTTATAACGAGATCATTACTAAAACTCCGCGTATCCGAAAGCTATATTCGTCGGAAAACCTCGAAAAAAAAATTCACTAAAAACAGGGCGTTGCTCTGAGAAATGCGGTTGGTCGGTGGTGGAAAAAAAAAGAAAATCGCGTTGCAAACACCTGTAGGGATGTGGTGAGGTTCCCACGATATTTTCTTGCGAGCTGCAGACGAGTGTTCGTAACACCCTGTATAGCCGTCTATATGAGTGTGTCCTCCGCGTCTGAAGGTGTAGAGTTTACGTAAGATTCGTGTATTTACCTTGGGATTTGGGCCTTTATATAAAGTAGTTTTCGTGCTACCTGAAGTGTTTATTTACCTGATATTTTGTGTCAGCTTTTTCACTGCGCAGTGTTTCTAGAGCTTTTTAACGTAGTGAAATGTCATAAGCCTAATTAGGAATTTTGTTGCAATAACAATGAAATTACTAATTATAAGGCTTAGGTATGCTCGTAACGAATTCTCGCAGTATTTACCGATTTTACTTTTCTGATAAGGCATTTTAAATTAAAACAGTGTTAACTGTTAAGATTCTCGCACCTATTTTTACCCCACTACTTAGTTGTGAAAATGCTGTGACAAACTTGGGTTTTATGGACTACTGTACATGTACTGAACGTGCAGTGAATAAGCATAATGATGAGTACTGTGAAGATGCATTTGATCTGGACAAAAGCGAAGCTGGTGGTGTATTAACGATAACTGATGCATACAGAAGTCAATAAAAAATCCAAATGGACTAACTAAATACCACAGACTTCCACACACTCCCACAACTCAAATAATTTAGCACAAATTACAGCCAATCTCAGTCCAAACAGACAAATTGCCCACACAGTTTTAATTCGTCCAATAAATGTCATCATAAATCCGGTCGTCTCAGGCTGAGACGTGTCCACCGCGTGTACAGTCACGAGCATAAGTATGTATACACTTGGCTTTATTCAAAGGCGATTTTCTGCTTTAATTTTGAATGAAATTTTATGTTATTACGAACATAGTATTTTCGAACCCATAGGTTTATGTAAAGTGTCGTATTTCAACGTTGCATTCGTTATTTCACGAAAAAATCGCAATTGAAAGTTGCCAAGTGTTGACATATTAGTGCTCGTGACTGTACGGCAGACGACGATAAATCTGGCGCTCCGTACGCCGCATAAGTGACTGGTGGTTGTCACACCGTTGTGTAACTGTGTGCGTTTGTTGTTGTGAACGTAGAAGAAAAGGTTTTTGGTGTGAGGTGTGGTGAGATTTTGAAATTTTTGTGTGAAAGTTTTTAGATGCACAAATGAAATCTGTAAGGAAGAACCCTGAATTAAAAAGGCTGAATATGCTGACGATGATGATAAAAGAAATAATGACAAATATTAAAAGAAAATGTTACCTACGTTACATTTGCAGTAAATTGTAAAATATTTAGATCCCAAAAATCTAACTGTATCTTATAAAACAGTGCTTGATCCGTTTAAAACATTACATATCTCGTCAGCATACAAAGTAAGGTAACAGACATCTTTTGGGCTTGTTCGTTCAATCATAGACTTCATCCATCGCTTTCCACCAAGTGAGTTCGAGTTGAAGAGCTGGCCAAATTTGCGATAAAAAAAATTTATAGAGACACTATGCTATCAGATTATCGAGAACATCAACAAAGCCAAAATTTAGTTCGAAAACAATACGGAGGACTGGTTCCGGATTATCGAAATCTAGCCTCACAAATGCTGTTATGCCATGTGGTGCATTCACTTGTAAAAGCTGTCACACCAACATGTAACACTATACATAGATCTCCAAGCGATGTGTCCTTGGGCGGGGTAATCGAGTGTCGAGCGATGCTCAATATAATATGATGTGACCCTGTGGGCTTGCAGTTCAGTCTCTATTAATCGTACCAATGGTTTCCAAGGTATTGCTGTAGATTTAGAAACACAGAAGAAAATACAACATCTTTTTTATTAGATTTCAAATAAGTCGGTAATTAGGCTTTGCCGTGCAGAGGGACAAATAGGATTTTAATCCATACTACTATTATAAATTCGAAAGTAACTCTGTCTATCTGTCTGTATGTTACCTTTTCACACCTAAACCACTGACGGATTTCGAGAAAATTTGGCAGAGAGATGCATCCCGGAGAAGGACATAGAATAGTTTTTATCGACATACCTCGCGGGCGAAGCCGCGGGCAGAATCTAGTAAATAATAAAAAATTTGACCAAGCCAATGACCCGCTAAGTGGTAAGCCTATGGACAGTAGATGTCCATAGACAATGCTTGGCAATCCAGAGCCTGCACTGTAATACACTGACAAACCGTTCAAACCGGAACAGGAACACTGCGTGGCAGCAGAAATGGGTATGGAGTACTTCCTAGTACGAGCTCCTTCTTAAAGAGCTTTATTACTACAAACATAGAACAGAATATGCAACGAAACAGCCCATCAAACAATAATTACAAAGTTACTTCCCCCATTTTATTTAACGATTAATACACGAACACGAGCAGTTTCAAACAAAATATAACAAGATACAGTATCAGCTGGTGTATTAGCAACTTTCTCCTCTCCTCCTCCTCCGACACGGATTGAGACACGGCCGCAGCAGACGCAATAAATCTTGCGGGCCACGTGCAGCGCGAGGGATGAAGGGGGGGGGGTACCGTCACGTGAGGAGGAACATGAATTATTATATAAGGTGCATCATGGTTAAAATGAATTTAATTTGAGCTGAGAAGGAATCGGAGGATAGTGGTAATGAGCTTGCTGTGTAATCTTAAAGTAACATATTTTGTGTATTAGTTGAGTCATGAAAAAGGAAATTTCATGGAGTGGCCATACAGTGCCTGGCCTTTAATACTGCGTATTCAAATAGACATAAGAGTGACTCCGATTTCCAAAAAACCTGAATGGGTTTTCGGGAAATAACCGCTGTAAAATGTCACGCCAACGAATATGATTGGTGGTGATTATTTTGGACTTCCAATTAATACTAACAGAGAACATGTTTTTAATTTCACTGAGCTGAAATACAATTATTACCATAGCCATGAATTTAGGGCATGATTCTCGACCCCCGAGCGTATATAAATGTTTCGTCGGATATTAAAAAATATATCTCGCACCGATTGCTCCGTACACATTTGTAGGTTTGTAAATGGTTTATCACGAATTTTTGTAATTTAACTACTTTACGGTTTTCGGATTTATTCCTTTACTTGTGCTACATGACATTGATTCTTGCGAAATTTCATGATTCTAGGTCAACGGGAAGTACCCTATAGGTTTTGATTTCGGAACATAAACGCCCGTATCTTTTGATTGCGATGTCTTAGAAGTTTAATTTCTTCACAGCTTCAAGGAATTGCAGCCTTGAGAATTTGATTTTCAACTTGATAACTCTACGCGTTCCTGAGAAAAAGCGTCTTGACTGACAGACAGACAGACGGACAACGAAGTGATCTTATACGGGTTCAGTTTTTCCTTTTGAGGTAAAAAACCCTAAAAATCGACTGTTTCTTACAAAAGTGCTATAATATCTGCACGGTCAAAATGTATAGAATAGTTTTTTTTTGTTTTTTTAATAAACGGCTGGGGGTATCTAGAATCATTTTTGTCGTCATTCGTCGTTGTCCTGCTACCCTAAATACTTTTAGAAACGCAAATATTTTTATAGGCTTCCTATTTCCAAAGAGTAAAAATGCTAAGGTAATTCTTTTCAATATTTGGAGATCCATGTTTAGCTCCTAAAAAAGGGTTAACGTGCACGATATAGTATGAATTTTGCCCCATTGTTGATACGCATCAGTGTGACACAAGGCCTGTAGATGGTGGTGTTCGCTGAAGGCGTCCATTGTGACATGACAAACGACTCGATGCGTGCATGGACTCAAGTAGCCTCTCGCTGTGAAATATTGCTGGCTGCTGATTCTGCTTGTGACAGCTGCACCAGGATTTGTGTTACTGTCGTGCATGTTAACAACTGCATGAATTGGATGATTAATATTCGATCTAATGGTGGTTTAGTCGATTTTGCACTGACACGGGATTGTTTGTAGTTTGTTGACAATCATTCAATATCAGTACAGTATCTTTATTGGTACATTTAAGGACTGCAAACGGCGCGGTTATTGCGTAACACACCGTTTCATTTTGACAGTTCCACAACATTCATTGCGTTATTTACGTTGTTTAACAGACAACATTTTTTGAACGTATGAAGCAATGGATTAGCAATATCCTTCAAAATTATTCAGATTGTGATAAAGTGTGGTTAGAAATTAGTAAATTACAGGCCATGTTAGCATTCAATGACTTTAGAGTAATTTCTATGCAGTTGACCAACAGAATATAATATGCGGAGGGATTTGTTGACGAAAACAATTTTACTAATGGTTTAACTATGGATACTATTGAATGCATATGAATAACTAGCTGCTAGCTGAAGTTTCGATCCCGTAGGAATATTGGGATAAAAAGGAGCCTATATGTTAATCCAGGGTGTCAGCTACCTCCATAATTTTTTTTATCAAAATTGGTTCAGCCGTTTGAGCGTGAAGAAGTAACAAACATATAAACACACACACACCCACACACTCACAAACTTTCGCCTTTATAATATTAGTGATATAATAAGTGTGATGTTATTGATGTCTGAGGTCACAGGAACCCGTTGGATGAGAGAAGCACATAACCGGTCGTAGTGGAGGTGCTTGGGGGAGGCCTATGTCCAGCAGTGGACGTCTTTCGGCTGAAATGATGATGATGATGAATGATGAGGCTTAGCTCGTTTCTAAAAAAGGAAGTCCATCAAGCTAATAGCCAACAAATTAACATGTAAGCAATCATTACAACTTAATGAGGTGTATCCCACAATGTCTATTCTGTTCAATACACTCATTCCCTTGGTTTTATTTCCAAATTAACATGACAATTAATCCCAGACTTAATCACAGCCTGTCTATATCCATTCCCTCTGCCGTTTCCAATTTATTTCCTGGCAGTAAACACAGGAATTCCACTCAAGAAAAGCCTATAAATGTTAGTGGGCATTTAACTAGCATCCTGTCTTAGAAGTAGCAATCTATATTCAGGGTTATGCACTGTTTCATTAGCATACATAAGCATGTGCGTATGTGTATGTGTGGGAGTGGATGGAGATGTGGTGCATTCGTATGCAGATTTCAGGATAACAACTCAAACTGCAAGGAGTTTACGTTTCTAGCGTTTTTCTAGTTAATTGCTAGAATCTTCTACCGTTTGCTTTTGCATCATTCTACGGACAATATTGTGCGCATTTATAATTTCTATTGTGACGATATTATTGTGAATGTCCACGTAAATAAAATGTAGGGAAACGTGAAACGTGCACACTATAACGTCATCGTCCACGATATTATCGTCATGTTACAGATTATAAAAGCGTACAATAAGTGAATCATTTCCCGTCACCTTTTTAAAGCCTTCACAGACAAATTCTTATTCATTCAATATACTTACATGTTTTCCAAAATTTTCATATTCTTATTAGTAGGTACTTATCCAGTTCCTAACATAGCAAATAACATTATGAAACTTTGGGTTTCTGGTTTTTGTTTAGATACAATCTAATGTTACTTGACCGCCGCAAAGATACCATAAAATGCAATTTTTTGCCAATATAGCTCGAAATTATCTAAAATGGAACTGTCCCAAGTCACGATGCAGCAGTCTTAAACGGACCATTTCTCACGTGTAACGAGTAAGCGACAGGGTGTGGCCAATTACCTCTCCGACCAACCGTCTGATTTCAATTATAGAATGCTTGATTGATAAGCTGATGAGGTATCAATTGCTTGATTCGGTTAACTACTACAAGTACTACTGCTATAACGTCACGTGCGTATGTGTAAGGGATTATTGTAATTGATTTGATTGCGGCTTGGAACATCTTGAGATGTTGCTGCATCTCAAGACAGATTATGTTTTGAATTGTTTGTGTCTCGTATTTCAGTGTTTCTGACATTTCTTGTCTGTCTTTCTTTTTGCAGCGTTATTTTTTTCTAAGTCTGATTAATATGATGGTAACATTTGGAACTTGGAAGTAGACGTAGAGTTGGAAGGCCTCCCACAAGGTGGACCGATGACCTTGTGAAGGCCGCAGGAATCTGCTGGATGTGGGAAGCACAGAACCGGACGATGTGGCGGTGTTTGGGGGAGGCCTATGTCCAGCAGTAGACGTCTTTCGGCTGAAATGATTATGATTTGGAACTTAGATTTAGCAAGGAAAAATAATAACCAAGTTTTGCTCTTGACGGGCAGTTTGTGGAAACACCCTCACCACTATGTCAAGCTCAACATTTTATGTCTACGTGCATCAGTGAAGCTATAAAAAATTTCAGCTTACTTGCCAAAGGAATTATAACCAACTATTCCTCAGAAATAAAAACTGAGACGATTGACAAAGACAAATCCTACCAAAAAACGTATAAGACACATTCCGCGGCTTTTACTAAAAAGATTTCGAACCCTTGAAGCCGTCATTGGAAAACAAAAACGACACGCTGATAAAGCAAAAGGTGGCTAATGCGAAATCGATGGCAACCCAAATGGGGACGCGAGTGCCCCGGGTCTGACAGCCACGTGACGAGAGCGTGACGAGGCCGTGACGGCGACGTGACGAGTATACTTGACAGCTACTTGATGAATGCGCTAGTGCCCCGTAAATATGCCAGTTATCAATTACTGTTGTGGGTGTTGGATGCGAATTAATCTGTGGAATTGATAGGTGGTGTTATGTCGTCATTAAAATGGAGGGCATTATTGTTTCTTGAATAAAGTTCTACATGAAAATTAACAAGTAAAAAAATAAAATAATAAGGTGATATTGTGGTGTATAATGTTTGTGCTTGGAAGATTAGTGATACTCGTATAATTTGTAAATATACAGGAAGACTTTCACTATAGGACCAACTCTGAAATCACGAAAAAAAAATCAGCTGTTTCATACATTTTGGTCAAATAAGTATTGAACTTTTGTATTAAACAGCAGATTTTTTTTTCGTGATTTCTGAGTTGGTCTTATAGTGAAAGTTGTTCATATTCATGGGTAGAACACCCTGTAAAAATTTGGTTGGTGATAAAAAATCTTCCTATATAGATAGTGCGAGGAGAAAAAGTTACACAAATGTTCACTACCGCTTTCTCTTTTGGTTTAATGTTAGTAAGGAGAAATCAAGAGTTTTTGAGTTCAAATCCTACAACAGACTCACGCTTGAATATCGGGTAAACGTGTATCGTGTAGCAGGAATTTTGGAACTAATGTGGATACTTAGCTAACTCGTCGCCCAAACGAAAAAGCGCACACTTAGGCTAATAGCGTCTCATTAGGATTCTCTGTGTTTTCAGTGCCATTTTGCACAGAAACTTCTATATCAGGCCCAGAGGCCATTTTTGGCCCATAAGTGTTATCTCTGCAACACAGTAACACCACTGCACATAGCGATCCCAAAATGTCCCCAGAGTTAGCATTAGCAATGTTAAAGTAGGCAGTGCTTGGCTCAACAAAATAGCTACGGCATTTATTTTTCATAGTTCTGTACAGGCCTCTTATTTTTCTGATGACTGAGATTCAGCATATCACCCTGCACATAATACTGAAAAGGTTCACCTCAAACATGAGATTCTCGGTCCAAAAACAAGTCAGAAAAGCACCTAAGGAAATTCTGCCCTGCGAGCTGTGGTCTTGAGTTTAAATTACATACCCAGTCCAAGCAATCGATAGATTTTATCCGCTGTACACAAGGATAATGAACCTGATATTCTTACAGAACCTACTGAACACTTCTGAAACTGAACCATGAGCCCCAACAATCCGCAGCTGTCAGCGTGTAACTGCAAATCAATAGGTGCGTGACAAATGACGCGGCCGCCATTTGTGACGTGACGCGCGTAGGACGCCTGCGTCACGGATACGACACGAGATTACGCAGGGCATGGATTTGTAGTTAGTTATGTTGCGATGTTGTTGTTACTTATTAATAGTGTTACGCGCCTATGGATTATGCGTTTGTTAGAGACTAGTTCTACGAAAAATGTTCCCGTTTGATAGAATATCTTTAATTTAATTAAGTGGGCTAGTTCTTAGTTTATATTAACGTGTTCTCAATCGCCAATCAGTTTAGTAAGTGTAGCAATCATAGTTATAAAACCATTTAGGGACCTCGCTCATGGTAAATTTGCTTAGATTGTTATGCAGCTCAATTTGAGAGCCAAGTTCAAAGTATATCCGTTGTAAAAAGAGTAGCTAGTTAACAAGATTTGCAGCGGAATTATTGACTCCAAAGGCAGGCGCACTACGGAGCACTAGGGGAAGCTACGAATTTTAATGTAACCTAATAATTTAAATGTAGTATGATGAACCAATTTCAATAGTTCACAATCGACATTAACAACAATAACCTATCGAGATTCAAACTCTTAAACAACACATCATCATTTCAGCCGAAAGACGTCCACTGCTGGACTTACGCCTCCCCCAAGCACCTCCACTTCGACCGGTTCTGTGCTTCTCGCATCCAACGGGTTCCTGTGGCCTTCACAGGTCGTCGGATCATCTTGTGGGAGGCCTTCTAACGCTACGTCTTCCGGTACGCGCTCGCTACTCCAGGTCCTTTCGGCCCCATCGGCCATCTGTTCTGCGAGCAATGTGCAATGCCCACTGCCACTTAAGTTTAGCAATTCTTCGGGCTATGTCGGTTACCTTGGTTCTCCTGCAGATCTCCTCATTCCTGATTCGATCACGCAGGGAAACTCCAAGCATAGCCCTCTCCATTGCCCTTAATCTTCTTATAAGGCCCATTGTGAGCGACCACGTTTCAGTGCCATAAGTCATCACTGGAAACACGCACTGGTCAAAGACTTTAGTCTTGAGACACTGCGCTATGTGGGACGAGAAGATATTGTGTAGCTTCCCGAATGAAACAAACAACGCATGACGGACACAAAACATGGAACAATGCAATTGAGGCGCCGACTACTCGCAGGTCCCGTGCTCAGTCGTGAATGAAATAGACACAAACGCTTCCTGCAGTCAGGGAGCCAGGGTAATACTTTATTGTCTTGTTAGTCAACTTTGCGCAGGCGACGTCATTTCTGACACACGTTGGGCCTTTTATTTATTTAATACTTCAAGCACATAAATGTACAGAAGCGAACTTAATACCATAGGCATAGGTTATCCAGTTAGTAAGACTCTATTTGTCAGACTTTTAGGCTCCTGAATACCCTTAACGACTGTCAAAGATCTAAGAATGACAGCTGGGATCAACAGCCTAACGTGCTTTAAAAGGCACGGAGGATGTAATGGATGGTTACCCATCCTCGAATCGACCGCGGCAAGCGTAGCTTAACTCTGCAATCGAGCCGTGCGCCTATTACCATTTAGACATGAGCCCCTCATAAATGCTTACAAAATATAACACAGTGTATCTGCCTAATTGGTATACACTAAAGGATAATCTATCAACTCAATGCTCTCAATTTGCGACTCTAAATAGTCCGTTGTCAACAGCGCTTATGCCGAAGTCTCTGCTAAACCAGCGGAATTTGGTCAGCTGCCCTATTTAAAGGTGAGCCATGAAACAGATAGGTTACCTCGTTGAGCTAATATGTTTATACAATAGTGTTTGAACCACGGATTGAAACTAAAGTTTAGCGGATAAACGGGCGATCAAATTGTTCCTACTCCAGCGGTCGAATGGATTAGATAATTGGTTATTCTTCTAAGCACATCGATGGTGTAGCGGTATCTACAACGCCACATACGAACAACGCGCCATACTGACGTCACGCAAAATCTTGCATCCCGCAAGCAGAGTTTACCGCGCAACTAGCATAGATACAACGGCCCGACGTGAATCATCGGGCAGTTACCCGCCAGATATAACATCCTCCCTTTTCTATAGAGTATGAGTGAACTTTACAGCCTGTTCCTCATACCGTTCAAAGAAATTGAAATGACCACTGACAAGACAAGGCAATGACAAGACACCAATGATGATGATGGTGATTGATGATGATGATTTGCGCCCAATGTATAATTTCGGTGATGTTCGCGTGAGTGGTGAAGGCCGCAGGAATCCGCTAGATGCGGGAAGCACAGAACCGGTCGAAGTGGCGTTGCTTGGGCCTACGTCCAGTAGTGGACGTCTTTCAGCTGAAATCATGCAAACTCTGCGCAGTCATCGATAATAGTGATCAAGATTATAATCAAAATGTATGGATGTTATGAAATCCTGTTCTCAATTATCTAAACTCCATTGACACTGTGTTTCATGCCTGGTAAGGAAAATTGTACCTTATCCAAATAAACCAAGGTACATTTTTGTGTTCCAGTATTTTTACAAAAAACTAGGTTCACTAGCAAGCATGCAATTATATTATTACAACATCCTGTAACACAGTGTTCAAAAATTATGGCGGGGATCATTACCATAACACCCCCATTTTATATTACAAGTCCTTATTACTAAATTTCACAAAACCACATTCAAAACACGAGTCCGTGTTTACAAGTCCACTTTTTGAACCGTCATATTGTATTGTTTTTCGGTCGTATATTATGCAGAAGTGTTCCTGTGAAAGGTGTGCGGTGTTTTTGCTAGGCACAAATAGATAAGTACAGAAGGCCGGCTCCAAACAACGAGTGAGAACAGGCGCGAGGCGCACACACACATAGACGCGTACGTACGCTACGATAGCTGTCGCGTACGTTTTTTAAATATCGCAGCTTTATGCTGAGATAGGAGCCTTTTTGACCTCACACAGGTATTTTTTTCAGTTCTTTTTTTTTCATTTTTGATGTAATTTTGTTAGTTTTAAATGCTCCTTTTTAAACTGACCCTATTACTAAGACTCCACTGTCCGTCTGTCACCAGGCTGTATCTCATGCACTGTGATAGCTAGACAGTTGCTAGTTGAAATTTTCCGGGATGATGTATTTCTGTTGCCGCAATAACAAAAAATACTAAAAACTCCCATACAACTAACGTGTTTTTTTTCGGCGTTTTTGCCTTGTGGTACGGAACCCTTCGTGTGCGTGTCCGACTCGCACTTGGCCAGATTTTTACTGTTTGTAATTGCTGTGTGTGATGCAAATAAAATATTTTTCTCTTTCTTTACGTACGACGTGCGGATGGGCGTTTTCAAACCAATGCCAGTTACGCTTGCACTCGCTGTACAGTCAACAAAATAGTTAGGCATGCAGGATTGTCGGATATAGTTGAAGTTTAGTAAGAAACCGATGGATGTTCTCGAATGAAATTTAATTTTATTCATAGAAAAGAAACAGCTCATTTATCAAATTAAATTTCAGTCGAGAACATCCATCAGTTTCCTACTAAACTTCAACTATATTCGACGATCCTGGGTTGACTGTACATGAAGCGTGTCTGTGTGTGCGTGCATTATCACTCGGTTTATGGACCTTCTGTACCTATTTGTTCTGTGACAATGTGCAGGACGTCCTTTTTATCATAATGTTGTTGGAAAAAAAATCGTGGAAATATTTTGTTGGAGTTAAGAGTAGGTGGCGTGTGTAGCGCAGTTTATTTTAATGTGCGGTTTTGTTTTGGATTCCGTAATGAGATCGTGTAGTTAGATGTGTGATACGCGGGACTTGTGCGGTTTGTGGCAAATAATATGTGGGTAACTGTGACAGCACGGTTGGCGCAGTGGTTAAGCGATTGACTGCTGCGCTGCGTGTCGCGGGTTCGATTCCCGCACGGAACAAATAGTTGTTCCGGGTCTGGCTGTTTGTGTATGTGTGTTTAAATGCTTGTAAACGCACCCACAATACAGGAGAAATTCCTAGTGTGGGGCAATGTTTTAAAAAAAAAACAGTAGCTGCAGGAATCAGGAGCGTTTATGAAAAGAAAAAGGTGTGGAAACGTCTTCTTTTGTTTGTGTTGTTCATTTTTATTTTAAAGAAAAATACTGGCTCGCACATTTGTCAGTGTGCGTAGCATAATCAGCCTATAATGTTCCCACTGCTGGGAAACAGGCCTCCTCTCTGTGAGAGCGAGTGGGCCGCAATCCACCACGCAGGCCCAGGGTGTATGAATGACTCATTTTTAATCTATACAGGGTTATCGGTAAAACTTTAACAATCTCTTAAGAGGTCATTGACCTCATCATTATGAGCCACTTTTACTATGGTATCAAACTTGAAATCACGAAAAAAAAATTGCTGTTCCCTACATTTTGACGAGTTATACAAACATAAATGTAGGGAACAGCAGATTTTTTTTTCGCGAACCGAGCGCTCGGCGCATCCTGAACAGTCACATCCAACACCTTATTTGACTGGCCAATTCTTTCCTTGCGGTGGTAGGACCACCCTCCCACTGGAGTCCGGCGTCAAGCAGCCTGCTGTGTTTCGTCGATGCGTGGGAGTTCTAATGCCTTAGGCATCTTCTGGGCACGCTCGTTCCACCACAGACCTCATCACTTTCCATCGCTTTCCATCAGGCGTGATCGAGGTCAAGAGCGGGCCCATTCAGCAATAAAAAAAAAAGAGTCTGATCTCCAAGCATTTTCGCAATTAAAATAAAAAATAACGGATAGAATCTTCCTTCAAAATCAAATCTCCATTATCCTTGCTCCACAAAAAATAATAAAGATCGCCATTTAAAAATCCCGTTAAGAAAAGCAAGTCGACTATAATACGTAATGAGGCCGTGTTACTCGTTTAGCGGTAGTAGTTTCTTTTAACGGTAATACGGTTAGTGTTATAGCCTTACCGGTAAGCAAGTGTATGAAGTTCAGAACTTATATGGCACTCTGCTGCAGATGGTTATGGTAAAACAATAGCTATTTAGTTTTTTAGGTTAAAAGGCTTCAGTTTTATGAAGTTTTGAGACAGTTTCGATGTTGCAACGTTATGGTTTGGGGACGGCTTTAAGACTTCCTTATTGTATACTAGCTGCGTCCCGCGGTTTTACCCGCGTAAATGTCGATCCCGTGGGAATATCGGGATAAAGAGTAGCCTATATGTTAATCCAGAGTGTCAGCTACCTACATACAAAATTTTATTAAAATTAGTCCAGCCGTTTGAGCGTGAAGAAGTAACAAACATATAAACACACATACACACCCCCTCACAAATTTTCGCCTTCATAATATTAGTGTGATGGAAGTCTTTAAACAGACTCCGGACCCAGGTTGGCCGAAGCAAGGAAAACGTGTTCTGATGGAGATTCGTAGACGATTCCGCCTTTGAGTGTAAATGTGGTGCTGTTCCACATGACAAACAATGGGACACCTGCACGTTACAGGAACTGGTGGACGCTGGTGATGGCGCCAAACAAGTAGCCGAATTCTAGGCCGAGTCCATTTAGATTGCTATCGACACGCTAAGAAGATATGGAAGCTGCAGGAATGCTTTTAAAAGGGACATCACAGGCTATGCCTACCTACAATCCTACATAGTAAGGATATTATAAGAAAAAAGAAAGAAAAAAAATTAAATAAGGAAAAATTTTGGGCAACATGTGTATTTAAGTTAGAAATGACCAACAACAAAGTCGTCCAATGCTGGGTATAGGCCTAAGTATTGGCACAACAAAAGGTCTTGTACAGACGCCAGCAAATCAAGCTACTACAATCTGTCAAATGTCTTTAATAGATTTTCAACTTTATCACTAGAGCATAAGGTTCAAAGTTGATTGGGAAAATTTTACAGTTTCGGGTAGCTTGATGTGCTGGCATACGTACGTCCATCATCAAGCGGATATTTTGCATGCCATCTTAAAGGCTTTTGCTTTAAGAAGCTAACCTCTCTAGCAAAATACAGGAATTAAAATTAACCAAAAATGAACATTGCCATCAGAATCTACCACCCGCCATAATCGTTAGAGTAACGCGTTAAAAATCCACCAAGAGTAAAAGACTTTTCGTCGGTTAGTTCGAGAGCATTTCATTACTCTAATTAGTTTTGTCTTAATTTAATTTACTTTAAGTGCGAGCTGAGCGCTTAAAGCGAGAATTTGTCCACTTATAACAAGGTTTTTAAGAGCACTTCCTTCTTTTTATGCAAATCTAGATTATTTGATGAAAGAAAAATAAAGTGGTTCTAGAGGCGAAGAGAAAGTAAAAGCAATAAAAGGTATTGTAGAATTAAAGTTAGTTCTTAATTGTGAAAAATAATATTTGATTGAAAAAGTTGGTCCTAATGTTATCTTCTAGATAGAGAATCTTAGAAAGTCACTCACTAAAGGTCAAACTTAATAACTGCCAAGTCTAAACCGCTGAAAAAAGTATGTAATCATTATAAAAATATGAATACTCAGAGGTTTAAAATACATCCAAAGTTATCAGTCTACCGTATTAAAAATAAAATAAGCAACGACATCCAATAAAAATCGCGCCTCGAAGGACCAATTTTTCATCCATTCCGATCCCACACACAAGCGATCTTTACAAACAAAGGAAAAATATAACTCATATCGATATATATCTACATTGTATTGCACATAAATTCTCCGCAAGTGCAAAATCGATGAATTTCATACAACTTTAGTACTGTGAGTTAATGACGTGTAAACTTCGCAAACTGACATTAATATTGGACGCTCACATTGGAATGTACCTATGTTTTAGTATATAGGTATAAAGCGATTAGTGGCTATGTTCTAGTTATGTGTTTTGAGGTATTAATTTGTGCTGCGAATTATGCTTATAGTGCTATTAGTGGTTACATTGTTAGTTCACATTTTGGTCTTTTGAAATTACATAATTCGTGTCATGGTAGGTAAAATCATGTCTGGTATTTCACACATTAGGAATTTATCGAATATTATCTTTTGTCCACGACTTTGTCCGCGAAGCGGTCTGAAATTATTTCACGGGTAAAAAATATCCTATGTCCTAACCCAAGTCAAGGTCTGTTTGTGCGCTAAATTTCATCAAAATAGAGAGAAAGGCAGACAGTTACTTTCATTTATTATATACTAGCCCTCTCCATTGCCCTTTGGGTGACTTTTAGCCTTCTTATAAGGCCCATTGTGAGCGACCACGTTTCAGTACCATAAGTCATCACTGGCAACACGCACTGGTCAAAGACTTTCATCTTGAGACACTGCGGTATGTGAGACGAGAAGGATGCGAGAAGCGCAGAACCGGTCGAAGTGGAGGTGCTTAGGGGAGGCCTATGTCCAGCAGTGGACGTCTTTCGGCTGAAATGATGATGATGATGATTATACATTTTAATCATTTTTCTGTTTTTTTGTTTATCCTATTTTGACATTAATTAATGGATGTTCCATAAACTTGATTGTTAAACTTATAATATATTAAATGTTATTAAGACACATTTGCACACCATATGCAATGGTAGAATGTAATTGGGCCACGATAGTCTTAAGATCTTGATTTATACCTAAATTCTAGCAAATAAATTAATTTTGAATTTTTTATATACTAGCTGCGCCCCGCGGTTTCACCCGCGTAAATGTCGATCCCGTGGGAATATCGAGACAAAAAGTAGCATAACCCGTGTGTCAGCTACCTCCATACCAAATTTTATCAAAATTGGTCCAGACGTTTGAGCGTGAAGAAGTAACAAACATATCAACACACACACTCATAAATTTTCGCCTTTACCAGATTAGTGTGACGCATTTTATTAAACCCATAGCACATCGCACCATCAAACCTTTCAATTTGAATCCCAAAACCAAGACAGACATGGCGGATACGAGGTCCATTTGCCCCATAAAAGTCAATCGATCCGTCGACGGCTATAGGCGATTCTATTTTGATCCGAGCATAGTAGGACGCGGATTGAAACCTTATCTTCTATCGTATTGACTTTGAAGGCTTTCTGACCGGCATGGATATGATAAGGGTTAGGAATAAGATTGGGTTCTGGGGATTAATATCTTGACTCTATAATTTGAGATTGGGAAAATAATATTGAGTTGATTTTGATGAAGATCTTTGACAAAAAGTAATCATGCGTCAATCTCGAGGTTATATATTTATTAAACTTTATACAACATATAAGCTGTACATAGAGGGCCCGTGGCTAAATAATAACAGCCGCACAGGTCGATCGATCAGGTTAAGCTACGCTTGCCGCCGTTGGGTTCCATCTTTATATACCGAGACCCTTCCGTGCCTCGCAAAGCACGTTAAGCCGTTGGTCCCGGCTGTCATTCGTGGATCTTTGACAGTCGCTACGGGTAGTCAGAAGCCCGAAAGTCTGACAACCAGTCTTACCAAGGGGTGTCGTATTACCCAGTAAGTGGGTTGTGGAGGTCAGATAGGCAGTCGCTCCATGTTAAATACTGGTAGTAGGGTATTATTGGGCATTCTACCCCACCTTCCGTTCCATCGGCTCACTCTGTTCGCCTCGTCACTCTCGGTGGAGTAGAATGCCCAATAATACAAATGAAAAGTATTGGTTCGGCGCCTATTCCACCTGATGGAACGGAAGGTGGAGTATGAATTCCTACGTAGTGCAGTAAAATACTGGTTCGGCGCCTATTCCACACCAACATGACTTACAGCTTAGTACGGCCATTATTCCAAGCGCGTACGTGACGTGGCTATGTCTGAAACTATAAACCTAGCCCCCTAGTTATCCTAACGCCCTAGCCTACCATACAAACCACACCAAACGTAGGTTTAGTTGGTTTAACGTGAGGGAAGTCTGTTACAAGGAAACCTACGGTAACAGACGGAACTTGGGTAGGAATAGGGATTTGTGTACGTCGTGCAATGTACACAGGAAATGGTTTTCTCACCGCCGATCCCACAGACTCATAGGATCGATGATGGCTAAAGGTGTCTTGGCCACAGTGAGAGGAACACTTTAGTTCTAAAACTAAATATTAACTTACCGTGTTACCGTTATTTTAATTAAGTCATGCAGGGGACACTAGTTTACTTATTAACAAACAAGGGCGGTCACTGCTTGAACCGTTAGCCTAAAATTCAGGACAGATTGTCTCATGTCTCTTCACAGAGCAAGAAATAACATGCACTTACAGGCACACATATATTCTATTTCTATGACCCCAGATTGGGTACCAAGGACATCTGAACTTTAGGATATCGCAAACATTAAACTAAAATTTGGGACAGATTGTCTCATGTCTCTTCACAGTGTAAGAAATGCATGCACCTAATGGCACACACACATTCTATTTCTATGGTTCCAGATTGGACACCAAGGACATCCAAATGTTAATTTAATTAATTCATACAGCTAACACTATCTTACACGTTAACAACAACTAGTTTACTTATTAACAAATAAGGGCGGTCGCTGCTTGAACCGTTAGCCTAAAATTCAGGACAGATTGTCTCATGTCTCTTCACAGAGCAAGAAATAACATGCACTTACAGGCACACGTATATTCTATTTCTATGACCCCAGATTGGGCACCAAGGACATCTGAACTTTAGGATATCACAAACATTAAACTAAAATTTGGGACAGATTGTCTCATGTCTCTTCACAGAGTAAGAAATGCATGCACCTAATGGCACACACACATTCTATTTCTATGGTTCCAGATTGGACACCAAGGACATCCAAATGTTAATTTAATTAATTCATACAGCTAACACTATCTTACACGTTAACAACAACTAGTTTACTTATTAACAAATAAGGGCGGTCACTGCTTGAACCGTTAGCCTAAAATTCAGGACAGATTGTCTCATGTCTCTTCACAGAGCAAGAAATAACATGCACTTACAGGCACACGTATATTCTATTTCTATGACCCCAGATTGGGCACCAAGGACATCTGAACTTTAGGATATCGCAAACATTAAACTAAAATTTGGGACAGATTGTCTCATGTCTCTTCACAGAGTAAGAAATGCATGCACCTAATGGCACACACACATTCTATTTCTATGGTTCCAGATTGGACACCAAGGACATCCAAATGTTAATTTAATTAATTCATACAGCTAACACTATCTTACACGTTATCAACAACTAGTTTACTTATTAACAAATAAGGGCGGTCACTGCTTGAACCGTTAGCCTAAAATTCAGGACAGATTGTCTCATGTCTCTTCACAGAGCAAGAAATAACATGCACTTACAGGCACACGTATATTCTATTTCTATGACCCCAGATTGGGTACCAAGGACATCTGAACTTTAGGATATCGCAAACATTAAACTAAAATTTGGGACAGATTGTCTCATGTCTCTTCACAGAGTAAGAAATGCATGCACCTAATGGCACACACACATTCTATTTCTATGGTTCCAGATTGGACACCAAGGACATCCAAATGTTAATTTAATTAATTCATACAGCTAACACTATCTTACACGTTAACAACAACTAGTTTACTTATTAACAAATAAGGGCGGTCACTGCTTGAACCGTTAGCCTAAAATTCAGGACAGATTGTCTCATGTCTCTTCACAGAGCAAGAAATAACATGCACTTACAGGCACACGTATATTCTATTTCTATGACCCCAGATTGGGCACCAAGGACATCTGAACTTTAGGATATCGCAAACATTAAACTAAAATTTGGGACAGATTGTCTCATGTCTCTTCACAGAGTAAGAAATGCATGCACCTAATGGCACACACACATTCTATTTCTATGGTCCCAGATTGGACACCAAGGACATCCAAATGTTAATTTAATTAATTCATACAGCTAACACTACCTTACATGTTAACAACAACTAGATACTGGTTGTCTGCTGTTACTCTGCGTTGCGCTTGGATTTAGATTAAGATGCTTTCTCACCTTCGAAACGGTTCGTGCACCGTACCATAGTAATTAATTGTGTCATACTTATTCTATGTAAACCACCTGACGACGGCGTCGGAAACGATCGTACAGTATAAGTGTAATTAAGTCTTTAAAATCTCAAAGACTGCAAAATTGCATCATGTAAATTTGCAGTTATAGAACTTTAACATCGTTACATGAGGTGTCGTGTCTGTATGAGTAATTTCCATGTATTTAACAATTACACTGTAAGATGATCCTCGTGCATGTAGCAGTCTTTGATTAAAATTTGCCTTTTTTACGATTTCTTATTTTTAAGTATTTTTTAATTCGTCTAAATGTGTTTCATTCTGACTATACACTTTTAACGTTTCATGTAGAGTTGGGATGAAACCTTTTATAGAACATGATCTTATACCAGTTTTGATACCTTTGTTTATTATTTTATATGTTTTATAATAAGGCGATAGTTCTATCAATCTAGGATTGATTGAAAGATGATTCTTAATATCAGTACCTACTGAATATTTGCATGAATGAAATGGTTATAAAAAGTTGTTTTCGTCGTTGGATGATTTTATAACAATTTTAAGTTTTACTGCAACATACCTGTGAACTAACGTTTTGACATGGCTTCGTTTACATGGATTGTTTTGCACAAAAAAATTAAAAAAAAATGATTTCAGGATATTTTACTATCAACTCACCTTCTATCAACTCACCTTAGCTTGCATCTTTGAATTTTTTTTTTTTTTTTTCACTTGTCATGCAACAAGACTTATTAAACAAACATACATACTTTATTATAATACCTATTGTATTAATTATAAGTAACAGCCTGGTATCGGCTTCACCTTTGTCGGTGAGGGTAAGAAGCTGGTTTTGTAATTCATTTCTCACGATAAAATTGCAATTTGACAGAAAAGGTTTTCAATCAACACGGTTTAATTAGACGTAAGTAACATAAATTAGTCATACACCTGTGAGGATATGTAGTTAAGGTTTAATTTTGTTATGAGGTAAATATTGCTGAAATGGTATTTTTTATGTATAAAACCAATCAATTTTGATCATAAAATTACATTCGCTCCAGTATCTTCCAGTGATCTACTGACCTTTTTCGTTACATACCTACTACAATATCCTACAACTTTAAAATGTGAGTAAGTACTACTAAGTTTACTGAATTTGATAATGTGTACTCAGCTACGGACCTGGTTTCTGCCTGCCGGCTGGTGTAACTTTCATCTGTTTTTAATTGCTACCTAGCTACGGACCTGGTTTCTGCCTGCCGGCTGGGGCAACTATCATCATCATAACATCTATAGTCATCTTCTAGCGAGATATATTCCATTGAAACTCTCCTCTCCATAATTATCGAGGTTGCTTATAGTTACAAAATTAATCTTAGTGTGTTCTATTTCAGGTCTGACTCGGAATTGGAATACCATTCACAACAGCCCACAGCTGCAGTAGCCGAGGTGACAAAAAAGCAGCCTAAGAAAAAGGCGGTGAAGCGCCAAACACCTGAAACCAGCGCCCACCCATCGGACTCTAAGTCAAGGTAATTTATATTACTGCTTGTATGATTAGGTGATTGATGGGTATGATAAGTCAACTAAATTGGTATGTGCAGTAATACATAATGGTTAATGAGTTTAGAATTGTAACGCAGAGAACGGTAAAATCATTGTCCTATTATATTCAATGCAGGAATGTTGTCAGTTACTTCATGAGGTATTCTTATTGAAATGGTTATAATCTAATATGTATTACGCTTTATATTCCCCATAGGATTCAACAGGGGTGTATAATACACATTAATTTAGTTAGATAAGAAATAAATGTAAATTATTATAATTGAAATGTGTAATTGTTTACAGTAAAAGACGCAGCTTGAGCTCGGACCTCTTTGGTCTGGAGAACAGTCAAAATTTAAAGACGCCATCAAGCGGGGACTTCGCTTCATCGCTCATCAGCCGTGTCGCCAACGGGAAAGTACGGCGAACGGCAGACCTTACGGGAGACTTCTACGTGGAAGTTAAAGTTTACTCAAAAGACGAAGTTGCCTCCATCCCCAAGGAAGAACGGTGGAAGAAAGCTCAGGTCTCGTTAAAAGTACAACTTAATACCAACACTCCCCAGTGGTATGGGCTGCAAATGTTTATGAGACGGACTCACGAATTGTTCGACAATTCCGAGCCTGTCTTTTATAGCGATAGTATAAGTATAAAATAAGTTAGTTTTAAATTGTTGGGGACACTAAATTAATTATTAGTAGGTACCTCTGTAAATCTAAACTATTTTTGCGTACCTAATAAAAATAATAATCTAAAATGCCTTTTTGTACCGTTTGTAACACATCTGTTGAGCGCAGTCACTGGACAGGTCACTTACGTAGTACTAATCATAAAAACAAAAATATTTCGCATTTTTGCGAAGGTGTTGCAATAATACATTCTGCATTTCGGAATCGTATAGCTTCTTATAGAATTATCGATCCGTCTGAGAATTGTTCTCTAGAATCATTTTTTAATAATATTGAAAATAAAATTAAAACGTTAATTGACATATCTCTTATAGAACACACTTGTCTAAAAGTTAACTTCGAATATTTCGCTTTGTTTCTAATGGTTAAAAATGACTCTCAGGAGATAAAATCATTTGCCACAAAAAACTTTACTTTGCATCAGAATTATGAATTGGATTCATTATTGTCTCAAGTCAAAAACACTTTAACAAAAAAGATAGAAGAATTTCAGGATCGAGATAGTGGATGGACGTTCTTGAATAATTCCCATTTGGAAATCAATGTTAACAAATATCAACCTTTGCGCGGTTCAGGTTTTATCGAACTGCCTGCATCAATAAAATCGAAAAAAGCATGTGTTAATATTCGCAATAATGATGATTATTGTTTTTTATGGTCCGTTGTTGCTGCTTTATATCCAGCTAAAAGCCATCCTGAAAGAGTATCTTCTTATCCTGATTTTCGTAACGTATTAAACGTACAGGATATATCATTCCCAATGAGTTTCTCAGATATTACCCGGTTTGAAGGAAATAACCCTGAAATTTGTATTTATATTTATGGTTTAAAAAATAATATCATCGTAGGACCTCTTTACAAACCAAAAACTTTAAACGGAAAGGTGATTCATTTACTTTATTTAGAAAGCGATGATTTATCGCATTACTGTCTCATTAAAGACTTACCGCGACTTGTTAAGAATCAAATAACAAAGCACCACAGCAAACTGTACTTTTGTAATGTTTGTTTAATGTTTTTTAACTCATGCGTTAATCTTAGTTCACATAATTGTGGAGGTGTTGTCACAGAACTGCCTCCAAAAGGTTCTTTCATACAGTTTGAAAATTATAACAGAAAGCAAATTGTACCATTTGTTATATACGCAGATTTTGAAACAATGCTAGAACGGTATGAATCTTGTGACCCTGATCCCACTAAGGCGAGCACCGTTACGCAACAGCGACACGTGCCTATAGCTTACGCTTACCATATCACGTGTGCGCTAGACGAAAGCTACAATCGTTACGTTTCTTATCGCGGTTCGGATTGTGTATCTAATTTTGTGAAGTCTATTTATAAAGATGCACGAAAATATTACGCTATTTTAAAAAATAATGTTCCTATGATATACTCAGAAGATAATGCTCGCGACTTTGAAAACGCTATGACTTGTCATATTTGCAACCACTTCTTGTTTGGCGATAGGGTTCGTGATCATTGTCACTTGACTGGAAAGTATCGCGGCGCAGCTCATAGTTACTGTAACCTACAATACAGATTACCAACATTTTTGCCAGTATTCTTTCATAATTTGTCCGGATACGATTGTCACCTTTTTATAAAAGAATTAGGTGAAGCTCCTGGATCTATTAAAGTGGTACCGAAAACAAAAGAAAACTATATTTCATTCACAAAGTTTATTCCGATTTCATCTGAGGAAAGCATTCAAGTTCGGTTTGTAGATTCTTTCAAATTTTTAGGCACTAGTTTAGAAAAGTTAGTTGGTACAATGAAAAAACAAGACTTCAACCATTTAAAATCTTATTTTCCTAATGAATCACAATTTAACCTACTCACGCGTAAAGGAGTGTATCCTTATGATTATATGTCTCAATGGGAACGATATGAACAAACATGTCTGCCAGCAAAAAAATATTTTTTTAACTCCTTAATCAATGAGTCAATTACTGACGAAGACTATAATCACGCTTGTACCATTTGGTCAACATTTAATATTCAAAACATGGGTATGTATACCGATTTATATCTTAAAACAGACGTTCTGTTGCTAACAGATGTATTTGAAAATTTTCGGAAAACTTGTAAACGTCATTACAATCTCGATCCTGCGTTCTATCTTACAGCACCAAGTCTATCTTTTGATGCAATGCTTTTAAAAACAGGAGTTAAATTAGAATTAATTAGCGATGTAGAAATTTTTAGAATGATACAAGAAGGTATTCGTGGAGGTGTTTGTATGTGTTCCAAAAGACATGCCAAAGCCAATCATAAATATTTAGATACCTTCGATCCAAGCCGCCCAAATTCATTTATCATTTATTTAGACTGTAATAATTTATACGGTTACAGTATGTGTCAATCGCTGCCCTGTTCCGGTTTTAGATTTATGAATAGACAAGAAATAGATTTTTTACATGAGAATTTGACAGACATCGATGATAATGCGGAAAACGGTTACATTCTTGAAG
Organism: Oligia fasciuncula; assembly: GCA_963082905.1. Lineage (NCBI taxonomy): Eukaryota > Metazoa > Arthropoda > Insecta > Lepidoptera > Noctuidae > Oligia > Oligia fasciuncula. The sequence continues at coordinate 2,694,534 of OY720395.1, read as the reverse complement.
TTGATTTAATATATCCAGAAAATTTACACAATGAACACAATGACTTTCCTTTTTGTCCAGAAAAATGTTTACCACCTGGTGGTAAAAATAAAAAACTAATACCGAATTTGTACGACAAATATCACTATGTAATTCATTATGTTCATTTAAAAAAATGCTTACAGTACGGTTTAATATTGAGAAGGATCCATCGCGCTATTATGTTTAAGCAAAGTTGTTTTTTAAAGCGATATATTGATATAAACACTCAGTTACGTCAAAAAGCAGAGTCAACGTTTGAACAAGATTTTTTCAAATTATTAAATAATTGTATTTTTGGGAAAACCTTAGAAAACAGTGAAAATCGAATAGACGTTAAGTTAGTAAACAAGTGGTGTGACTCAAGCAATAAAACAAAAAAGACAATTTGTGCTGAGAAATTGATAGCCAGTCCATATTTTCACAGCGCTTCTGTATTTTCTGATGATTTAGTAGCAATCCAAATGAAGCCTTTGCGTGTTATACTTAATAAACCGATATACATAGGGTTCACAGTATTAGAATTATCTAAGACGCATATGTACGATTTTCACTACTCTATCATGAAACCTTTTTATGGCAAGCGAATTGAATTATGTTATACTGACACAGATAGTCTAATTTATGATGTACAGAGTAATAACGTTTATAAAGATTTCAAGCTCAATTTTTTAAATTATTTTGATACCTCTAATTATGACTTAAACAATGAATTTGACTTACCTATTATTAATAAGAAGATTCCAGGACTGTTTAAGGACGAAATGGGTGGCAAAGTTATCAAAGAATTCGTAGGACTGCGCTCAAAGCTTTATTGTATTAAAACCTTAAACAAAACAATTAAAAAAGCCAAAGGTACAAAAAAATGTGTAACGAAAAATTTAAATATGTTTGATTATAAAAATGTTTTATACAATTGCAATGTCATTCGCAGAAAAAATGTATTGTTTAGATCAATAAAACATGAAATATTCACTCAGAACGTAAATAAAATAGCACTTTCAAGCAATGATGATAAACGATTGCTATCATTTGATAAAGTATCTACTTTAGCTTGGGGTAATGCAAATATATTTATGTAGGTAATGCATTACCATAATTTTAAATGTAATTAGGAACCAACTGTAGTTACATGTTACATTTATAGCATGTATTTTATTGATTGTAAAACTTATAACGTATTAAATGGAAAGTTATAGGTATAATCTTACAACCTACCTACTAATATACTTAAAAGGTATGTGAGGGTGGATAGATAGATGATTGTTACTTTTTTAGTGTGAATGTAACATTGTAGTGTAATATAATTGAACCCAGCTTTATTATGTATGTAATTCTAAAATGTATGTATTCTTGGTGTCCCATAGACTTTATTAAGTACATAATTATTAGTTTTAGTAAAATATCAACATGAGAATTAGAATAGTGAATATATTTAGCTAAACAGTGTAGGTATAACTATACTCTATCTATACGGCTTCTGTTAATTATACTTACGTCTTATAAGTTTACTTTTATTTGCATGTACCTACTAAATAATACTTAAATAAATAATAGTTCAAGTTCATAAATCTGTTTCATTTCCATTCGTGATGACAAAGCGCATTGCGCCGACTGGATTGTGCAATATGACACCGATCAGCTGCACGCGCACGTCGCTTCATGTTGTACATATCAGGCTGAACTTGTCGAAACATGAACTTGATTCACAGCGCAAGGTTTTATGGAGTTTGCATTTTATAATAATATGATGGATTAGTACATGAAATACATCAGAAGGCAGACAGTCGGACCGGTCACATCACGTCGAATAAAAACAGAACAAATTGTAAGTACCTATTGTACAAACGTATAAGTACCTACTTATAAAATTATTACCATAAATGCTGTTAGATATAATTATTATCAATAATTTATAACTTTGTTTGTTTCAGATCATCAATAATGTGTGACTCTCCCGATTTCATCTTCTCCCAATACGGTCAAGGTTTTCCCACTCCAAGTTTAAGCTGGCATGTTCCAGAGCAACAAATACCTGAACCAACCATAAAAAAGTCTCGAGCAAGACGGGAGGGTCTAAAACGGAAAGCATCTGAACATCAACATCCTTTATGTCAATCATACGTCATAAACAACGAAAAGAAAAAAGGTTTACGACTGATCCAGATACAGGTGTTGGACATCAGTGAACGACAAGAACCAAGTGTTGCAAGTTCAAGTGATGGTGAAGAGGTGATAGTGTTAAGTGCGCAATATGTAGTTAGTGAACCGGTGGACTATATTATGGAAGAGACCCAATCATTGATAAATAAAATTTCAAAGAAACTTTGTGGTGACGATTGTTATTAGTAAGTAAGTAATCTATTTATCTAGTACTAACTTATTGTGTCAGTTTGTAGACTGCTTCGCTGTCTAGTGGTTGCAAGCGTGACTACTGAGCACGGGGTTCTAACATTACTGGATATTAGTTAATGTATGTATAAGTTTTGAATGTTTATGTTTAATGTTTAAAGAGAAATAAATAATTAGTTTAATAATTGGTATCTATTATGAATTTATTTATTAATCTGCTAGTGTATTAAATTGTATAAAAAAATATTAAGGAAACTTGTGGCTCTTATTTAAGTCCTTAGTACCTAAGTTTTTTAGTTATTATAATATGTTTTGATTGTATAAATAAAGTATCTAAGGTATAAGTTTTATTGTAACTATAGAGATTAAGTTATAAGAAGTAAAATAATGTATTTGTTAATCTGATAGTGTATTAAAATATGTTTAAATACATAATAGATCATAGTAGTTACATAAGTTTCAAGTACATAAATAAAATATTATATAATTGCAAATAATGTAAAAACTAAATAAATAATATACTTATTTATAATTTAAAATATGTTTTATTGGCAATACATAAACAAACTCACACTTTAAATTATCTCTAATGAAATGATCTCATTACATGTCAATACTTATTTTAAAATTAATAGAATACTTACTCAATTCGATTCATTTTATTAGGGCTAATATAAAGTTTGATGTTTACGTTATCCTGAATAAATTTAAATAAAACAACCATAAATACATTATTAATAAATTTTATTAACTTCACATGACAAAATAAATTAAAATAGATTAAATACAGACATATTATTGTCCACATACCATTTTCTAATACACACCGCATTATTTAATGCACAATTCATTTTATGGTTCACACAATTAAAATCATTTTTATTTTTACAGAACTTTTTTTGTAATGTCACAAAATTAGGACACCCTTTTTCACCTATTTCAATCACTTCACAGTTTGCACATAACTCTTTAATCCACTTAATTTTTTCCAATCCCTTTGTAATAATTTTTTTATTTTCTAAATATGGTACGATGACGTGTTGAAACTCTCTGTAGTCTACAAAACCCTCACTCCAGAAAATTCCACGATTTCTTTCCAACCATCGCACCTGCTTCTTTTCTTCTTGAGTCAAATAATAAAACGAATGCGGTGGTTTAACCAAGAACGTCTGTGTGTGTTCATTACTTACTATGGCCACTTCTTTGACGATAAAATTATTATCTAAATATTTAAATCCTTGGAGTTCGACAATGATAATATCTGCGTTCATGATATCTTCTTCACTGTGTTGCTTAATGGTTTGTATTCAACAATGCAATCGTTGAGAATGAGGCAGTATGCTGAAGTTTGATCTGGTATTTCTGAATCACTCTCAATTTCTACCCTTACATCCACAACGGGTCCAGTCTTCAGATTATCGATCTGTCTAGAGCAATCAACAACAAACAACGGTGCTAACTCTTTAAATTGATTCTCGCTTAATAAAGACTCCGGACAACGTCCATAATACGATTGTTGAAATCTGATGTATTGCTCATATAATAAAGCAATTCTGTTATTAGCGAAGTTCACATTGAGGCTTTCATACGGGAAATATGTTGAATTAAGATACACACGAACATCACGAACATAGCAATGATCAAACTGTGACATGTCAGAACTTGCATTATTTTTTCTACTTGTTTGTAGTCCAATTATAACATATCTTGGTTTTTCTATTTGAGATGAAGTTTTGATAGACCAGGTATGTTTTGTAGTTTTAGGTAAAGCGGGGTATTCATATAGATCCCAGTTTCTAAATATCATCTGAAGCGATCGATCTTTTTCCAACAGTTTTAATAAACTTATTTTTTCTTTATCTGATACTTTAACATGGGGTACGCGCCATATGATTTTATTGATTTGAATGTCTTCCACTATTTCACCGGTGTTCAGTTTTACAGCGTTCAAATTAGTGTTGCTTCGTAACAATATTAGTTCATGTCTACTATTTATCACAACTTTTTTAAAATCTTCTGCGAAACCGAGAATATTCCGAAGTGGTATAGACGCAGAAAAACTTCCTCCATTAACATTTTTTATACCATCGATACTCCAACCCCAAGCTTTGGATAATTTTGATTCATTCTCACTCATTGATATTAATGATTTCATGGTTGTAGTTATACCTGCATTTTTTATTTTATCAATCTCCACTCCGTTTAGTTCGTACCTAATATCTTGGAATAAGAAGAGTAGTCCGTTGTTCGTAAAATTGATACTAGTAGCTTTCTCTTTTGAATCTTTTTTGCTGACGATAACGGTTCCTTCTAAATACAGAGTGCTGGCTGATGGTAATATGTAAAGATCCTGTTGGTTGATAGGTATGCGAATTTCATCGTTCCTGTTGAAACTCGTTACATAAGGTTTGTACGAATGAAATTCGATTCCTTCTATACTGTTGTCGTAAGTCGGAGTGGAAACGACGTCTAAGATATTCATTTTATCAATCCGATCGCTCTGAGAAATGTCTTATTGTCTTTAGTTAACTTTATTTTGCTCTTAGAACGACGTCTTATTTGGTAGGTAGCTTGAGTAGAACTGGTATTTTTCATTTGTTGAGGCAGATATTTATTGTAATCAATCATTTTTTCTTCTAAAATGTAAATACAGCTGCACTTCTTCACCACGCAAATTAATTAAGCGATTGTTTATATCTAGTAGTCGAATATGTACGCAGCTTATGTTGTTTTGATTGATTGGAAAATATATAGCGTTCTTCGGGATTTCTATGATTCTGTATCCAGGTGGCACGTTGAGTGCGAATTCGTGAATTATGTGACTTGTTTCACCGTTTATGTAAGAGCCGCTCACAATGTCACATTCGATCCTTACCACTGTCGTCGGTAAAATGTTGACTGGATACTGTGACACATGCCATTTATTTGCTTTCAAGACCTGCTTGTCAAACCCTAACAGTCTACTGAAAGAGTATTCTTTCTTAAAATTAATATCTTTTGAACAGTATATGTTAGTTTTTAAAGTATTGTTATTGCATTGTAATTTGATGGAAGCATCTTTTATTTCAGATTTTAAATAATCGTTGATATCTTGCAATTCATAGCTGCCTTCCGGTATTTCAATAACTTCGTTTGAGCCATAATAGAACTTGTTATTACTTTTATCAATATTTGGTATAGAATTAAATGTTGAAAAATGTAATAAAGCACATTCATATTCTCCATTTAGTTGCAACGTATTAGGATAGTACGTAGATAAAACTGATGAGTTTCCAGTTATCGACAAAGTGAGTGACATCTTGCAAATGATTGTAATAAAATAAAAACAATTTATTTTATACATTTTTATTCCAAAAAGTCCACAGATATTTTAAACATAAATGACCACAGTTTACAGTGTTAAATTTTTGATACCTTGTGTAGTTGTATGAAACTTTACAATTCTTGAAATATCCTATCAGTTCTAATGGAGGTTTTAAATTTCCATAGCTATCAAAATATTCACAATAGTCATATACTTTTACATAAGCTACCCAATGCGTTCCTTCGTTTTTAGAATCGTCTAAGTTGACTATACCACATTCCATACGTTTCGGCTTCCTTGGTAATTGATCTTTCATATATACTCCTCGGAAATATGGGATGTCTCTTGCGTAGTTTTGGATGTCTACATTAGTTAGTGGGCGATTGGGTAGCTTCTTGTTCAGTTTTTTGATGATTTTATGAACAATCCTTTACCGTTTTTATAAGGCTTTATGTATAATCCCTTACCCACTGCTAAACCCTCCATAGTTCTGTTATGTCGTTCTGTCTCTCGCAAGTTTTGCTGAGCTGATTTGTAATCATTCACAGTTTTTGCAATTCCAGCCGCACCACCAGCTAAAGCTCCTAAAGCCGACAAACCAGCGAAAATTGGAATTAAAGGTAGAACTCCTCCAGTCTTTGGTATAGGTATTACTCGAGGTACTCGAATTCGATGATGTATGATTGGAAATAACTTTTTTGCGGATAAGTAAGCTGCTTTTATTAAAGTCTTATTATCTTTGCGTTTGAGTTTCTTAATTTTTGAATTTATTTTTGAAACTAAGCTTTTAAATGTTTTAATGCCTGATCCAGACTTTAGTTTCGCTTTCATAACTTTGCTCACTAACCAAGAGCTTAGTTTTTCACCTTTCCCGGCATCTTTTGATTTAAGTCTTTGTTTAGCCATGTTAAGTAGTTGTAAATCGGCTTTGTGACGATTTGATAAGTCTGTATGGTTTGTATACGCAATGTCGTGTTGCATGCAAGCTTCATCTAGCTTATTTACACCTCGGTCACCTCGCGCTAAGCGTTTGTGAAGTTTGGTTCCTGGTCCGCAATAATTGTATCCTGGCAAATGAACTTCGAATGGTAGATTATTAATTATGTTGTTAACTAGTCCACCCCCTTGCATTACTCAAATTATAATGATAGGATTTCAAATGAAAAATGATTATATAATATCTTAGTCCATTAATGCAGCTTTTTCAATCCAACTGTTTTCTGCACTGTTTAGACCTAACCATTTAACATACAATTTATTTCCTTTCTTTTTCAAAACCTTTTCTATCAAATAAACATCAGGATAATTAGATTTTTGCAGTTCTTGTTCGTAAAAAGCGCCTAATATGATTTGTTTTCTTTGATCTTCTATGTGATATGTCACTGGTAAGGTTTTATTTACCTTTTTTATAATAAATAATTCAGTTGACCAATTAGGAGTATAACCTTTCTCAAAATTATGTTTGTATTTACTTATACGAACACAATCACCAACTTTGAATTTAGGCTTCCACTGAACTAAAACATGTTTGTTTATTTTTTTAATATTTTCTTTGATTATTTGTTCATTACATTTATTCACATCAACCGGTTTAAATTGAATAGTACGATGTTTTGTGTTGTTATATCTCTTCAATGTATCTTCCAATGGTAGCCCTAACCACTTATAGTTTCCATTGAGACTAAAATATTTATATAATTTATTTTTTACAGTTCTAATCAATCTCTCTACAATGGATGCTTTTTTGGTAGAAAACGATGAGTAATGGTTAATGTTGTGCTGTTTCATGAGCGTTTTAAAAGTGATGTTATAAAATTCTGTCCCCATATCAGTTTGTAAGTTAACAGGATTATTACGACTGCTAAGCAGTATATGTTCGAATGCACGAGCAACATCAAATTTATTTTTCGATTTTAACGGTTCAGCCCAGGCATACTTTGAGAAGCAGTCAATCACCACTAAGATGAAAGCATAACCTTTGTTATACTTTTTCAGGTTTTGCATGTCCATCAAGTCTGCTTGCCATAAATCATGGATTCCTTTCAGAATAACAGAACGTCGAAGAAAATTTCTTCGTGCTGCTTTGTGTATTTCATTTACAATTTGTTGTTTTACCATTACGGAGTTTTTTGAAGTAATTTATCTACCTCTGCTTTAGTATAAAAGTTATCATGCAAATGAGTTGAAACCTCAGGTATTCTTGTTTTTAAAGTAGCTTGAACTGTAGTCTTTGCATCTTTTATGATTTGAGAACGCAATGTACCAATCAGGTTATTAAATTCTTTAAACGTATTAGCATTCAATTGATCTACATAATCCTTGTTCACAGCCAGATTATTTATTTCATTTAATGTGTTAGCATTCAATCGATCTACATAATCCTTGTTCACACCATCGTCTGCTTCTACTGGAGATCTAATTCCTCTCAGTCTTGATGTTTTTAAATCGAAATCTCCGTTTTCTGATTTTATCAATGCATTCTCATTAAACTCGATTAGCTCTGATAAACGCATTCTTTTGTGAATGTAATGTCCGAATTTGTCTACGTTCATGTTTAAGGTGTATTGTATTGAGAGGTTGGTAGTAAAATAAACACATTTTTTAGATATTTATTTATTTATAACTTTACTTTCACGCAATTCTTCAATGATAGATATAATTTCATTATCTAATCCTGTGTTGCCAGCATCTCTAGACGCAATTAATAATTTCAACCTTTCCACTAATTCATTTGGATTATCCCAGTACACTAAATCTACGTTTTTTCTCCACTTTTTTATTAACGGTAGACCCTTTCCCTGAACTGCATTCTTCAGTTTAAAAAGAGGTTTAATAACTTGCAAATATTTTTGTCCTTTATTACTTTTTATTGGTTTACTTGGATCATAGTCTCGACGATGTGCATTTGTAACAAGTAGCATCGACTTATAATTTTGCATATCATTATCTGTAACCAAGCTTAGATCTACATCTTTCTTAAGCAACAACTGTTTTAAGCCAGGTGTATTTTGATATTTACGTCCAGCCACGGTGATGTATTGATCGTTGATCGATATGTAAGCAGAACCTAACAGCAGTTTCCCGCGGTCTGCTCTAACTCCAAATGGAATATCTACCAACGCTTCTGAAGATACTGACCAGGATGACGTATCACAATCTTGATTCCTTTCAACTACTGATTCATAAGAAGAGTCACTGTCGATATCGGATTCATATTTGTTTTCATCAGCATTATTATCATTACTTTCTGCGCTACCAATTCCTTCTTTCTGCAAAGATTCGTTAATAAACGGAACATCAGCAAAATCATCACTAGCATGCAGGAAAGGAGTTTGCTTACTAGCATTAGCAATTAGGTTGAGAGGGTCTGTTACAGGTTTGAAAACAGTTTCCAGTGCTTGTTTATTGGTAATCTCAGCATCTCTCATTTTTCGTACTTTTATCTTTACAGCTTCTGCTGCATCAACAATTTGTCGTTTCAGTGATTTTTCCATATTGTTAAAATAGGGTGTAATGGTTGTGGTTGTGTGTTGTTGAAGTAGGGTCGTAAGGTGAATAATAATGTCAGACAGGTAACAGCCTTTTATATGTATTCGTGTTCTTAGTCAAAGACTACAAATGTATCAAATTTACTTCTATAACATCCTTTGTTTTTGGAACAATCTTTATTAATTACAACATAATTAAAAGGTATACTCCATATTTCAGAACACATTTCACGAAATTCAATCCATGTCATGTCAGTGTTGACGTGTTCTTCATAAACATGTCTCATATTTCTTTCATCTTGTTTAAACAATACGATTAGGTTTGCGTTGTCTCTTATTAACTGCTTAGGGATTTTACTATACGTCTGATTTAGATAAAAACAATCGATGAACTTGTGTCTCCCCATAGCAAAATAATCACGCATACTACTTTGATTTTCACAAGCAACATCATCAAATACAATTATAGAATTCGGTTTTGCGGTCTGAACACTCAGTACTTGCTCATTTTCATGATATTTCTGAAATGAAATGTCTGGTACTCGTTGCAAGACTTTTTCTAAAAAAACGTACTTGGGTTGTTGCAAGGTTTTAGAATAAACATAAACATTTTGAAATCTTAAACCATTCTCGTGTATAAGAAGACCTATTAATAAATTAGTTTTTCCACAGTTTGACGGCCCGCAAATGATGCATCGTACCGATTTAGGTAATAATTCTCCATGGCGAAAACCAGTCTCCTGAGAATGAACACAAAGTTTGTTCACATGTAACGATTGTGGTTGTTTTACAAATTTCATGATGACTGCTTGAAACGGTTATATTAATAATGAGTCAATTAATGTATTACATTGACATTTATAACACATTGTCGCTAACTCGATCAAATGTACGAGCAACCGCCATTCCAACCACCGAAAGCGATGAAGGTGAACGTATCAACAGCTATTTAAAATGAATCCAAAAAATTATAGTCCTCGATATGAAATTTACAACAAACATCAAATTCGTCTATTTTCGTTCAGACATTATTGGGCGACCGCTCAATCACAAAAAAGGTTGGTGATGGAAATGGTTGATGCAGGATTTTTTTATTGTGGAAATTGTGTAAACGATAAAGTCATGTGTTTTTCTTGTGGAGGTAGTATCAAAGATTGGGAGATATATGATGATCCTTGGTTACAGCATGCTACGAACTTTCCTGAATGCTATTATTTAAATGCTGTGAAAGGAAAAAAATATGTTGAGAAGTCAATATCCTATAAAGAGTGAATGTTAGAAAGAATAAAACGAGTCGAAAACTGAAGTACATCGAAGAATAGGATCCAACCGGACAAGCCATTTATGCTATTGTCAACCAAACAAGATTCGAAAGTGGAGTAGCACCCAAACCACACACTGGAAAATATTTCCGTTTCATCAGGTGGAATAGGCGCCGAACCAATACTTTTCATTTGTATTATTGGGCATTCTACTCCACCGAGAGTGACGAGGCGAACGGAGTGAGCCGATGGAACGGAAGGTGGGGTAGAATGCCCAATAATACCCTACTACTGGTATTCAGCTGCATCCGGTTGGACTGGAAGCCGACCCCAACATAGTTGGGAAAAGGCTGGGCAGATGACGATGATACAACATATAAGGCACGAAGGCGGACTTAATGCCTTAGGCATTCTTTACCAATCAATCAATAGTGGTGAAGAGTTACCATGGCAGGAGTATTGTTTAGTGTGGGTTTATTTTGGAAATTAAGAAAGTGCACAATTTTCTCGACTGTCTGGCTAAGGTCTCCGAGGAAAAGTAGTTAGCATGTGTTTTTGGTTTATCTTCTTATTTTCGTGTCAATAGCATTCTTCCTCGTTGTTTTTTTTATATAGTTTTAGCCAAGTAGGTGTCTACGTTGATTGATTTATCTAGCTCTTGTGTGTATTAAGGTAGGTACCGCAGTTAACAGTAAAATACTAAAAACACTTAAAAAAAAATAATGACAAGGTTTTTAATATCGATAACCCAACTTTGCCCCAATCTTTTCTTAACTCCAAACAGTACAAAAGCAACCAAACAAATATTGACTACCCTCAATTCATCAATCATAGTTTTACGACAGATACAGTGGTACCGACTTATCTGCGGTTCAATAATAACTGGCGTTTTCCGATGCATGGCGGGCGAGATAAGGACCGGCCAGCCCCGCCAATAAAAATGGCCAATCGGACTCGTAAAAGTTTATACTCCTACGATGTTTAATCAGACGGTATGAACGCGTAGATGTTGAGACGTTTTCATATTCGTCTTTTGGTAGGTATTATACTTTGATGGGATTTTATTTTTATGAACGTTTAAGAGTGTTTACGCCGTACGGCATTTCATACAAACTTTCAAGCCCTTGTTTTTCGAATTGAATGAACCGATTTTAATGAAACTTCATACGCATAAGCAGGATACAAAGGTCTAAAGTTACTTAAGGATTTATTTATTAATATAACTTAAGAATACTATAAATACATACAACATTATAATTACACTAAAAACTAACGCACACGAAGTATCTGCGTCGTGTTACGCTGACTGGTGTCATGGCTGATGTTTATATTAAACGATAATCGCTCATCTATTACATGATTCCCTAGAACATTAGGTATCTCACTGACCCAAAAGATTCCCTGGAACATTATCTCCTTGACCCAAACCCAAAAATCCAATTCAAAACCCACCTTGAATGTCAAAAAACCCAACCTCATCGCATCTTTCAAATCCCATCACGTGATTAATATATAAAGGATAAGGTTAACTGAATCGAAGTGGGCCACTCGACTCTATTCATTACGACTATGGAGTCCGCAACTAAATCCGTTCGGGTATCAGGTTTGATTCCCCGTTTAAAGTCGAATAGGCCGGAAATCGATTGCTTTGGAAGCTTTACGTTCGAATTGTAGGCGAAAATTGCGAGGACACTCGTTTGCTGGATGGGGTTCGTTAGCGATTTTTGTGTGGATGTTTTGTATAGGTATGCTTCTTTATTCCTGCATTAGAGCAGAATAAATATGGTATCGACTAATGGTGTTTGAATTTAATCTAGAAACTACCGTAGGTTTGTTCTAACTACAACAAAGGCCCTCTTCATAGAAACAGAACGGTATTTTTAACTGTTTTAGCGCTAAATGTATTTAGTGATTAGTGATGCAATAAGAAATTTAGGGTCTTACAGAAGTTTTGGCATAATAGCTACGCTTTAGCAAACGAATTGATGATTTTTATTTTTTTTATACTTCAGTTAATACCACTGTTTTCTTTTCTATGTATTCACTAAATAATATGAACTGCCCTATCCTAATTGTATCTAGAAACAACAAAGTAGACACCTATTATGAAAGCACCAAATTAATTAAAGTGTCTAACAGTATAAACAACAAAAAATTCCATTCACAAACAAGCTTCCATTTCCCTACACATCAGAAACAAAACAAGACCTACATTTTCACACACGATCCAATTCGCCGTCACATCCAGTCGCCGACATCCGACATCCGCGCTCGGACTGTGTGAACGGAAATAATGCGCTTAATAGATTCGCTTCGGCTCACAACTACGCTGACAACTGTATAATCTATTTATGAGGAAAACTGCCCGACGCCACTGTTTCGACGCTATGTGAGTGTGTATAAATTGTGCACATGTATAAGAGTGTTAATTATACATGAATGTATGTTTTGGTCCTTTTAAAATGGTTTTATTGCTACTAAGTTCCAGTTGTGGCCCAGTGGTAACGGCCGCGGCTTACGAGTTCACAAGTTCGAACCCAGACAGACGCTTTACTTTGTGTAAATTATTTTCATCGCCACTGCTCTCAAAACGGTGAAGCAAAACATCGTGAGGAAACCGGCAAGTCCTAGAACCAAAATCGAGGACATGTGACCTCCACCAACCCGCACTGGGTCCGCGTGGTGGATTACGGCCCCCTCTCTCTCACAGAGAGGAGACCTGTCCCAGCAGTGGGAACATTATAGGCTGATTGTGCAGCTGCAGTTGGAGGGTTGCAATTAAAAGGCATAGAAACTGCTATTTTGTTTCACCCAGTCGCCATTTTGATTTTTGTTTAAAGACGTTGTATTTAAGATATTTTTATTTACGGTGGTTTTTGTGGACACTTAAACAAACAAAACATATCCTGGGGTATGGTGCTGTAAACCAGCAATTGTAAAGATCGCCAAATGAGACCTTTACACATAAATATCTCGGCAGTGTGACACTTTAGGGCACCATATTTCATCATTTCCATATTTCGAAAAAATTTTGTTCGATTATGTGACCTCTATCCATATTATTATTACCAGTTTCATCGTGCGCCGCAACTTTGCTGAAATATCAAAATGGCGATGCCGCTATGGAGTGAATGCGGCTATGCCAGCTTCCATAGAATAAAGTCATAGAAACAAGAACTAAGAACTTGTTTCTTATAAATAGAAATACTAGCTTCTCCCCGTGACTTCGTCCGCGTGAAATTTCACCCTCCCCCCATTCATCCTCTTAGGGGTGGAATTTCGAAAAACCCTTTCTTAGTGGATACCTACTCTTTACAAAGAACACACCCTCCGAATTTCATGTCTCGAGGACCAGCAGTTTAGGCTGTGCGTTGATATATCAGTCAGTCAGGACTTTGAATTTTATATACAAGGTGTAACGTTAAATGCGCAAAACTTCTTTAGGGGTCATTGTACTCATCATTATGAACAACTTTTACTATGGGACCCAAGCTGTAATCGCGAAAAAAAATCAGTTGTTCCCTACATTTATGCTCGCGTAACTCGTCAAAATGTACTAAACAGCTGATTTTTTTTTGCGATTTCAAGGCTAGTCCCTTAATAAAAGTTTTTCATAATGATGATTAAAATGACCTCTTAAGAGGTTTTGCGCATTTAACGTTATACGTTGTATATAGATGGAGGCTCATACATGCAGCAGATTATACGTAGGTACCTATCGCGTTTTGAATGTCTGGTGTGTTAGAATCGCCAGACCACCAGTGTTTATACGAACAGGCAACAGCTGCCACACATTTTTTCGCATGAACTCTGACTTAACCATACTTGGCTATTAAATTGCAGCTCGTAAATGGAAATGCTTGACCGTAGAAGTGCCACGTAAAGTGGCAACATTGTAGCATTTTTAGCAGAATCTAAAAATTAAACGAGTGCTCCTTAACTTTCGTAATTATTACAAGTTTTACTTCGTTTTAACTTAAGAGTCCCTTCACAGCATTTAATTAATTTCGGTGTCAGTAAATTTTATTTTACATTTTAGTTTAATTTTCGAGGAGTACCGAATGGCCACTTTAATACAAATTAAATCTCCATTTTTTTCTTCCACCCCCAAAACTCCACTCCCACTCCACTTTTAGGCATTATAAAACTTGCGTTTTTTTGCGTTTAGGTCCTGTAGTCCGAGCGTTTACGCCGTACGGCATTTCATACAAACTTTCAAGCCCTTATTTTTCGAAATGAAAGAACCGATTTTAATGAAACTAAGGTCTAAAAAGTTAGTAGAGAACATTTTCGAAATGTCTTATTTAAAAAAAGATAACTGGTAATCTCTGTTTCTATAGAAAATTTAAAACCGGTCTAATTTGGCTATATCACTATTTAAAAAAATGTTTTCTACTAACTTTTTAGACCTTTGTATCCTGTTTATGCGTATGAAGTTTAATTAAAATCGGTTCATTCATTTCGAAAAATAAGGGCTTGAAAGTTTATATGAAATGCTGTACGGCGTAAACGCTATTAACAGTCATTTATAAATGGTGTTACTGTTAGCCTGCATCATCCCACAGCTGGGCAAAGGCATCTCCCCATGACTTCCAGCTCTTTCGATCCAGGGCATAAGTGGACCACTGGTCGTTTGTTTTGTAAATGGTGTACTTAATAAAAGTATTGTATCCATATTTCTATTATCTATACTTCTATTTGACTGCCCCGTTGGTCTCGTGGTTGAAAGCGCGACTGCTGAGCGTGGGGTCCTTCCTGGGTTCGATTCCCGGGGGTTCAATCTCAGAAGATCCATTGGCCAGATCCATGATGGATCTAGTGACGAATGTTTTCTCATTGGATCCCGATTTCAAGATGTGGATCTACTGATATTTCTTTTTTCAAAAGATCCATGAGACAGACCCATGATGGATCTTATTCAACCTACATGATGATCAGCGGGATTGTCCGAAAGGGTTACCGCTGGCCCGGAACATAAAGGGCTAAGGAAGGAACACGGGTGGGTTTTAGTCAGTAAGAGTCTGACACTCCCTTCCGCTCCACCCAGAGCGGGAGGGGTCATTTGATGATTTCCCATCCGCAAAAAAAAAAAAAAAAACCTACATGATGAGTCTTTTTGATATGAGCAAATATGAGTAATAAAAAGATATATTAAAGCTGTCATATTGACATTGCAGTTTAGTGCGTTTATAATTATTTACTTACACAGCATTGTATTGTAGTCTTTGTTATTTACGGAAAATGAGTGCGAACGAAGAGATGAAATTTATTAAAAGGGGGCGTGCACTATGAATTCCCTTAATTAAACAAAATACCATTAAAACTAATTCTAAAGCCGTGTACGCACGAACGAACAAAAACACGGTGAACACGAACACCGAACACTTTGTTTGCACGCGCGTACCACTAACGAACATAACACTGTCTTCGTGAAAAATGTTCGTGGCGATCCAATATGTTCGTGTTCAGCATGTTTTGTTCGTTAGTGCGTACACGGCTTGACGGTCAAAATTATCCGCGCATTATTACCGACGAATAATACCTGCGTATTATTAGCCTAACTGCCTAATATTAGTCCAACTGCCTAACGTTAGTATTAGCACACATTAACGTTTAAAATTATCGATGTTTCAAATATAATTTATGTGTAACAGTAACTCCAGTCATTGATATTCAATGCGTTTAGTCCGATAATGCGTTTAGCAGTACAAATGCGTAACTTTTAGTCCGTTATTCCGTTTCGAGATCATTTTGTATATTTATTTGTGCTATTAATTCATTTATGTTATAGTTTAGAACGGTTGTTTGTAAATAATTGAGCATTGGTCTGAATTTGATTATTAAATTAGTATTGTGTTAGCTATGTATTTAATTAAATAATGCCCTGTGAGAGTGGAAACGACATTATTCAAATTAGATAACTTTTTAATTGCTATGCTATGGGTATAACTGCGCTATTTCCTTTGTTTTTAAGTCACAATACTATTTCTCTGTGCTAATTTATTGACTATCAAATCATGATACGTGTAGGTACCTCCTGTGCTATGGTAATTACACAAAATCACAAAGTCTATGACTTATTGTCAAAAAATTAAAAATACTGCTGTTTCATGTAAAAGTGCAATACTTACGCGGTCATCCTAACCAATCACACTAATATTATAAAGGCGAAAATTACTTCTCTACGCTCAAACGGCTGGACCAATGTTGATAAAATTTGGTATGGAGGTAGCTGACACCCTGGATTAATATATAGGCTACTTTTTATCCCGATATTTCCACGGAATCGAAACCGAATATTATAAATGCGAAAGTAGGTTTTTTGTTTGTTACCTTTTCACGCCTAAACCACTGAACCGATCATTCTGAAATTTTGCATATACGTTGTCAGGTATACAGAAACGGATGAAGGGTACCTTTCATGCCGAAAAAAGTTCTGTTCCCGAAGAAAACAACAATAACTTTATTATGATAATAGATGGGGCCACGTGTCTTTCGAACGGGATCGACTCTTATGCGGGTGAAACCGGAGGGCGCTGCTAATAATGTATATATAGAACAGCAATTTCTGTTTAATAACCAACCAAAAATTTGACTCTAGGGGGTTCAAAATCATGTTCTGAATTCGTACCTACAGCTCTCGCGTCCGGGCCGCCCTGAATATTTACAGGCAGTGGAGGTATCTACGTACTTACCTTTTAATTACATACATAAATAACGTATCTTAAATACTAATTTCCTTTCCCATTACTACTTAAAATAAACAAACAAATAACTTACAAATACATCACGTTGATTAATAAAACACTTGCGAAACTCCAAATGTACAGGCGAAAGCACTTACCTGAAAAAAAAAGAGACGTAAATTAAAAATTCGCTCAATCATCAATCAGTTAATGGTGTGCCGGCATTACACTGGCTGTATTATGATGATTTATATCAGCCCAGTAATGGGTTCATTTGGATATTTCGGTCCACTGTTTTCCAACTACAAACACTGTGTCACAATTCTCCCGTAATCTGCTACTGTTGGAAGCTGAAATGCATTTCTGTGTTGTTGTGTGTGCAGCTTTGAGTTGTGTGTTGATCCTTTTTTTGTTGCATCTGTGTAATTTATGGAAGTGACACTATTCAAGTGAGGCTGTGTTTGTGTTTTAGTGGGAGGGTAGATTTTCATTTTATGATTTATTTTGACAATTTTTTGAGAAATTTTATTATTTTTTATTAGCTTGGTGGACAAATCAACGACGACTGAGGGGCCGCGCGGGGTAAGGCCCCCGGAATGCGTTCGGATACTTGAATTTAGTTCTTTTGATCGACAAAATTTATCAAACAAAAATCGCCGAAGTTAATGATGAAATCTTTGTGACAAAATTTTAAATGGATAAATAATAACATAAGGGGTTAATTCCGATGTAACTAATATAGTAATTGTTCAGTATACACTATAATTTTTACATATGGGGTGAAATTAAACAAAATTTAGGCAAGAACTTTGAGTATTCATGACATCAATAAATGTAGTGTAGAAAATAACGGAGAGGTAAATGATTTCCAGGATAGTTTTTTGTAAGTTTAAATATTTTATCATACTTATATTATGATTTTATTTATTACTAGTTACAAAAAAAAATACAAATTATAAACTGAAGTAAATTTTACGCAATGCTTAATGGATATTTAAGCCTTATTGTGGAAGAACAGCAAAAAATGCTATTTTGAAAATCTACCCGGGAGTAGCCGGAGTTTACTGTGCGATGTACACCTATGTGTTTTTAATTATGTATGTACTTATACTATGGTTTTTGTTACGTATCAATTTACAGAACGAATATAAGTATTTGCATTCTTACAACCTAGGACTTTATTGGTACTAAGCAGCTATTAACCCTATACTGTAATAAAGTATCAACTAGTAAATTGGGGTATTTTGACTATTACTGGTGGTCTTATATACCTACTGTAATGTCAATAGTATACCTAAGGTAATACATTGTGCAAAATAAATAAATGAAAAAAACAGTGGCACTCCCGGAGTGCCGACAGAAGTGAAAACAAAACACAAACAGAATACTTTGCCATCACTCACTGACATATCGGATATATATTAAAACCGAGTACATCCCGAGGACAGCCGAACACATCCGAAACGGGTATTTTTTATCGTTTTATAAACAAAACACGCGCGGTGTCGCTTACGGTAACAGTGGCGCGAGTTCAATGGTTTTTTCCCCATCTCAAAAAATGCTTAACGCGCCTAAAGAAGTTTTCACTTCAAAAATCTTTTCTTTCTTGGTATACAAATTAAGTAGGTTCTTTGTACTAGCAGGAGTATAACAATAGAAGCAGTTGCAGAAAGGTGGCAACAAAAAAAAAATCGACCGAAAAATACTCTCTAATGCTTCGCAATAAGAGTCGTGCAAAATGTCGGAAACAAAATCGCAAAACAGCAAATACAACACTAACAAATAACCCCTAAATTCAAACCACTAAAAGTGTGAAGTCATAACTCGAAACGCCACCACCTCGAACAACACTAATCACATTGCCTAAACAATGGCAACACTACAACACTACAAATTCGTAATGAAAGCCGACGACCAAAGAATTGCGTGCGGAGCTCTGATTGAACAGAATTATGTTTTGAGGAATGCTATTGCATTATTAGTTAATGCACAGTAGTGAGGTACGAAAAACGGAACGTAGATGTAAAGAGATTAGATGTGGCGTTAGAAAGTTTTTGGAACGATATTCCCTAACGTAGGTACGTTATACTTACTTTTGATGTAATAAACTAGATGACTATGATATGGAAGCAAAAAGGTTGTTTGTTCAGAGATACATTTTTAATTAACTAAAAGTTAAGTTAAGTTTTTCACAAGAGTGGCAGTAAGTCATTATAAAAAACACACATATTCGAATATCAATTTATTTTGAACTGAGTTGTCAACTAAAAAGTTTTCACATATACTCAGGTACTCAGTGTCGTGGTGGTTAAAATGTTATACTTTTTTACACCCAAAAATAAAAGTCGTTTCCCCAAAGTTACCTAGTTTGTTGTATAGGACGCGAAGATGACTGTTTCATGAAGTGACATTACACCCAGTAGAACTCTGTATGTCGTCACTAAATATAGCTAAATGTTTAAAGTAGTACCTATCCTAGGTTCAGCATTGTGCACGGCTGAAGTTCAACACCCTTTTTTTTTCGCGGTTGGGAAATCATCAAATGACCCCTCCCGCTCTGGGTGGAGCGGAAGGGAGTGTCAGACTCTTACTGCCTAAAACCCACCCGTGTTCCTTTTCTTAGCCCTTTATGTTCCGGGCCAGCGGTAACCCTTTCGAACAATCCCGCTGACCCGGCAGAACAGCCACCCTTCATGTACAGACCAGCACATCAAGCTACCCGAAACTGTCAAATTTTCCCAATCAACTTTGAACCTCATGCTTTGGTGATAAAGTTGAAAATCTAATAAAGATATTTGACAGATTGGAGTAGCTTGATGCGCTGGCGTCTGTACTTTTCATACTATTAAACTAAAACAATCGCTTCCAGTGCAAATCTAGATCTTCGTCCAGCGCATTAGCCGCGCGCTGAATAATGTTCCGTTGGTCGAAAATTTTCAGATTCCGTGTAATTGTGATTTAGTGAGGCATTAGAGTTTGATACGCGATAAACTTATCGGCCGAAATACTGGCTTTAGAGGTGCGCTCTCAACGTGTTTTAGGAATCGAGAAATTTTGCTGTTCAATTGTTTCTACTGTTGAAATGTTTCGACATTTTGCAAATTCTTTCAGATTTAATTTGAAAAGAGTCGTAGAGTTCTGTGATCTTTTTGAAATATTGGAGTCGATCTGTACCATCAGTAGGTACCCATATACAGTACGGTACCAACTACAGGTTAGTACCGGTAGGCATTGTACTGGGAATTAAACTAAACGGCCATCAGTGTTAAACATTTTAGTAAAACTATAAAAATAAAAGTGAAATGCAGTTCGTTGGTAAGCACATCATTTTAAGAACAGATATACAGACTGACCCCGTACGGATATTTTGTTGCTGACGATCCGTCAGGAATAAAAACAAAAGAAAGAGGAGATCAGGAATGAGAAAGTTTATACTGGATAAGACAGAGATTAAAACAGAAGAATAACTTTCAGGGGATCCAGGGAGGTGGAGGGGGGGTTCAGAGGATCAGACCGGAATAACTCTGAGTTGGCAATTTTTTTGTATTAAAATGTTTGTAATAGTCCATTATTTGGATCATGCTGCATATGCCAACCAACAACGCTGCGCGCTGGGAAGATGGAAAATACCATTTTATCCTGTCACAATAATTACTCCAACATGAAAAAGAGCCGTTACACTGTTACACTATACCAATGTTTGTCTCTGCGTCACCCAAAGGTTGACTGGTAGTAAATGCCTATGGCATTAAGTCCGCCTCTATACATGTATGTTGCTTGAAGTATTAAATAAATAAATAAATAATCCGTAAGAATAATTTTTGCCATTCAAAGCATATCTACATACATTAATTACCCCACTGGAATACCATGAACGAACACAGTGCCAAGTACTGACCGCAGCACTCAATTAAATATCTCCGCTTACTAACGGACATAAAGTAGTGCTTCGTACTACAATATCCATTACTGGAACATCGTGTCATGCTGTGCTGTTCTCGGGTAAGGAGAAACTGTAGATACTAAATATTCTTGCTTGGCTTACAAAAAAGCCAAGTAACGGTGGGCATGACGCATATTTTCCCCATCTTGTTCTTTTTAGGGTTCCGTACCCAAAGGGTAAAAACGGGACCCTATTACTAAGGCTCCACTGACCGTCTGTCCGTCTGTCACCAGGCTGTATCTCATGAACCATGATAGCTAGGCAGTTGAAATTTTCATAGATGATGTATTTCTGTTGCCGCTACAACAACAAATACTAAAAACAAAACAAAATAATTATTTAAGGGGGGCTCCCATACAACAAACGTGTTTTTTCGGCGTTTTTGCCTTGTGGCACGGAACCCTTCGTGTGCGAGTCCGACTCGCACTTGGCCAGTTTTGTTTTTCTTTAATTTTGGACATAGACAGCTCTAGTTTCGTACATTAAAATTCTGTTTAACTAAACTTCGCGTGAGCTAATATCTCATTATGGCTTCAAACATACAATAAATCATATTTAATGCGTCAGGCGTCGACTGAACACCATATTAACTAACGCTTATCATTTAGCCGTGGAAAGTAATTACATTATATTTTTTACACGTTATTATGAAAACGGCCTCCATCACTCTTCGGGCTATATATAACAATTTCATGTTTAAACCGTGAAACTCAACAATATTATTCGTTGCTTCGAAAACACGATCGAAACACAATATTCCTTTAATATTAATTTACTTAAAGCGGACAATAAACATTGAAACATTGCTGGTAAATACAATATTAAACGTTAAACGTTCTGTAATTGCATTCACAAACAAAATGGCCACTGTGTGTATTTTACTGGCCTCAGAAATGTATGTTTAATGACAATTATGGGGAGAATTAAAATAATAAAGACCGGTGATCTGAAATACGCGAGAAATTTCGCGCGGTCCGCATGAATGTGGAAGTTTATTTCGAAATATTGCCAATTACTGTGTCTGCTGCTTCTGAAAACTGAATTTACTCAATGTTTACTGTACCTAGATATCTATAAAATATTAAGTTGATAATCTATGGGTACAACATGAGTAAAAAGAGTTTTTTTTATCTTTCCTTAGTTCCGTTGACCTTCCTAATGGGTTCCAAAATCAATTTAGCTACTTTCATTTCAAATACCTGAACCTTCCAAACAAACATTATATTCATGAGATATCTCATACCTATTGAATGTTATAAACCCAATACACAGCTCACAGGAACGCAAATAAATTCTATTAATATCAACATAATGTAAGGTAAGAAAATAAAAATGAGATCACGACCGCATTTCAACGGTCAGTCAAAGTTTTACGATTTCTTATGTAAGTAACACGTTTCCATTGTAAACTGTTGTTTCTAGGCGATCTAAGATTCACAATCCTGTGAATCTTAGATCGCCTTCGTCATCGGGAATGGTCGTTAATAACTCATACTTCAAAAGACTGAAATATCACAGTCATCCAAAATGGATTATGCGCTTGAAGAGCGAATTGCTGATAGCTGGATGCAGGTAGCACAGAACCGGTCTAAGTGGCTGCTTGGGGGAGGCCTATGTCCAGCAGATGACGTTTTTTGGCTGAAATTATGACTTTTTTAGACGTCTTTAAATGTCAAAGTGCAAGTTAGATAACCCCCAAAATAACGCCCTTCACTGGTCCAAATATTCATAATTCATCATCTGCCTAGCCTTTTCCCAACTATATTGGAGTCGGCTTCCAGTCTAACCGGATGCATCTGAATACCAGTATTTTACATGGAGCGACTGCCATTTTTTTTTTTTTCGCTGACAAATGACGTTACGCATCTCCGCTCGTCGGGGGAAGAGACGGAGTATGTGAGACTCCCTGCCAGGGTGGCAGTATACCCACTAAAACTCAGCGGTGTTCCCTCATCGCCTTGATGGGGAGGTCATGGGAATCCGGCTCAGCCTTTGCATCCACAACCCCCCCGGCGCATGCCCGCCTAGCTGGCGGGCCCCGCATGTCCCCCCGTCTGGGGGGCTACGGGAATGGCCGGGAACACCTGGCCATTCCCGTCCGGCACTGGTGGAAGCCTGTGCAATACAGGCGAGGGTGCCCCCGCACCCGTCGCCTGCTGGCTTCCACCTGGGAGGAGTCGGAGATGACTGTCATACTGACGTCTTCTTCGACCCCTCCTCCACCTTCGGAGCGGCGCCGCGAGAGGGTCTTCCTCCCGCACGCGCTCCGCCGCCTCCTTCTGGGACATGACGTGTTCACAGAACGAGGCGACTGCCGCCCAGGACCCCTCATCCCCTAGCATGGCGTTGACCAAGCCGGGGAGCGAGAGGTCCGTTCCGATCGCCGCGGTGAGACTGCGGCGCGGCTCGGACCACGACGGGCACACCTCGAGAGTGTGCTGCGGCGTCTCCTCCTGCCCGATACGGTGCAGGTACGATCCGAAGCAACCGTGTCCGGACAGCACCTGCACCAGACGGAAGGAGAGGAACCCGTGCGACCGCTCGAGCCAGTCTCGCAGGACCGGCCCAATCGCGTCGAGGGTTCGGCGGCCGAAGGCTGCAGCGGCGAGGTCCCGCGTCCAGTGGACGACTATGGCGTCCTTTGCCTCCCGCCGGATGGCCTCCCGCTCTTCCGGGATGGAGCGACTGCCTATCTGACCTCCACAACCCTGGGTAATACGATACCCCTTGGTGATACTGGTTGTCAGACTTTCGGGCTTCTGACTACCCGTAACGACTGTCAAAGATCCACGAATGACAGCCGGGACCAACGGCTTAACGTGCTTTCCGAGGCACGGAGAGGTCTCGGTATGTAAAGATGGTCAGCCATCTACAGACCAACCGCGGCAAGCGTAGCTTAACCTGATCGATCGAACTGTGCGGCTGTTATTATTTAGCCATGGGTCCCTTTCCAAATACTTATTCATAACTGCGAACAATATTTTTAAATTTGTAGAAGCTAGAACTGTTTTAATTAAACACAGTAAACAATATGGAGGTGTTAGGTGGTAGTGTTACTATTGATAATTACCTCTAGAAGGTCAAGATTGTTTATGAGATTTTAACATAAACGTAATTTTCAAATCGAAACAAGGTAACGTTAAAGTCAAATTTTTCATAGAAAAACCTGTCTTTCAGACATCTATCCTTTTCAATACTCCGTGTCCTCATCGTTCCTCCACGGCCCATATAATATTCTAGTCGCATCGCCACTATTACTTCAAATAACCCTTAAACTGCTGTGCATCATAGTAAACTCATATTAATACGCTACAACGTCATACGATGGACACTAGCACGCTGTCTCATCGCGTTATATTGCAGTAAAATGTAAAATATTCACTGGAGGTCATCTCAAACGGGTTACGACGAGGACAGAAGACTGTTTTGCAAGTAATTGCTTGATGTAATATGGACGGACGGCAATGCGGTGACATTAAAAGTATCCTCGTTATAGCAATTTTATTGGAGCAGAATATTTTGTTGGCGAGTTTTATTTTTTGAAATTTTAGAGACTGGACGTCTGGGTGATTAAGTTTTTAATGTTTTGTGTCTCCTTTGTAGGGGATCAAAGACTTGAAATATATTAATTATGTCCCAGACAATGTCGGGTGTCGAAAAGCGACTAAGTAATTCCGTTAAGAGTTTTGGCAACAATACTTTCTTGTCTGCTAATATTAATAAAGTGCGGTCACCAATTCGTCTACCAAACGTGGTAATTAAGCCAATCACCACTTCAGCCGTTAAATGTGACTGTATTTAGAAGGCTCATGCGCAGCAGTTGACGTTTACGAAGAATTATGATAAACCACAATAGCTTAGATGTGCATGCACACACGAGCGGCACGCGTCATCTGTAGAGGCAACTGCAGCCGTCGACAATGTGCGGCTCGTGTGTAATGAGCACTAAGTTGATCCATTCCTAGAGATAACGTGCATTTCCCTTTCCCTTTAAAATCATTAACAAACAAGCTGCCCCATAATACAACGTCACCTAATTAAGGGGCTTACATGGCCTAAAGCTCGGTCACTGTCGGACTGCATAGAAAAGAAAGAGAAGCGCGATGACACAACGCTGGTAATTTATTGCAAAATCCGAAGCAATTATTTAATTACATAAAAATTATTGTTTGGACTAAAAAAATTAAAACACAAGTATTTTAGAATGTTGCTTGTAGCATAATCTGACAAAAAAAAATCAGAATGATTGTATGTATATTAGTATAAATTTTTTAGAGGTATTTTCATGATTTTTTTCTATCGTATCAAATTAGTTGTATTATGTTTTCAACACACTATCTACCTAGCAGAATGTCATATATTTTTCTGATTTTGTTTACTATGTCGATCATATACTTTTATTGTTTCTAAAACTTGCGTTTTTTGTGTTTAGGTCCTGTAAGCCCCTTAAAAGCCACAACCAAAACCATCTGCCTATACCACCAGAAACTAACGTGAAATCTCAAAATACATTGCCGTAGCAAGCCTACGCTCCTACACGACATGCAACGTAATTACGCCCCGCTGTTGACCCACACTAACGAAGGATTACGGTACACAAGTCCTAACTTGAGACATCTGCAACATAAATGAGATAGGAAGCTGTTCTTTGAAAGCCGAACGGCGCCGGCTAAGATGAAGTTGAATCCTCTTGAGCTACGAATAGAAATAACGTGTTAAAGAGAACTGGGGTGCAAGTAGTGGTGGTCGTAGTGCGCTGCAAAAAGTAATGCGGATATCTTTGACGATTCGTTTTAATTATTATTAAGTTTAGGTTGCTATTGAAGCTCTAATGAACGATATACTGAGATAAGTATACGCTGCTTCTTTTACGGTTTTGGTACATTAGAAATATATTATTACTAGCAGCGTACCGCGCTTTTACCCGCATAAGTATCGATCCCTTGGGAATATCGGAATAAAACTATCCTATGTCCTTTCCCGGGATGCAATCTATCTCTCTGCCAAATTTTATCTAAATCCGTTCAGTGGTTTAGACGTAAAAAGGTAACATACAGACAGACAGAGTTACTTTCGAATTTATAACATTAGTAAGGATTATACGTTAATACTAAACCGAACAATTGTAATATGAATGTTTTTTGTTTTTTCCAATTACAACAATTAATTTTTTCTTATTTTAGTTTTAGTTTTAGATAATATATGTGCTGGTCTCCTGTAATTGAAGGAGCACACGTAAAATAAACCTTTTGTATTATTGTAATATCCATTGTATCTGTGTATCCTTTGTTGGGCATCAGTTGCATCAGTTTTTGTGCGTAAAACAATAATTTTATAAAAACAAAACCCTGTAGGTAATTAAATTGAAGGTACTGCACAAATAAAAATATACTGACAATTACATTCAAGTTCCAATTTGCCCCTTTCCCAATCCGAATTGCAATTTTATCGAGTGAATAAAGAATTCATTTTACAAAAATAATGCGTCTATATTTCAAACAATGTATTTCATTTTAAATCTGTAAACGATTTCGTATTTACGGCATTCGCACGGACGCCAGATGGATGTTATGAATGTACCAATAATTTTTATTGGTACGAAAAATGAAAGAATGTGCCGATCGGATAACTTTTGATATTGGTTTAATTTCTCGTATTTGTATTGGGAATATGTTTATTGCTGTAGATAGATATTTTAGATATTCGATGATAATTTATTCTCTATGTAAATGTATTCTAGATAGTATTTATTAAGGCTACGCTCACCGCCTAGTGGCGCCCTCATCGTTACTTTGTTTTATTATAATCAATAAAACGGAAAATAGTTGCCACTATTATCCGTTTTAGTGATTATAATAAAACTAAACAATGTAAAACTACCGTTTATACGTATAATCTTGTGGAGCACAACTTAACATGCTTACCATAATCAGCCTATAATTTTCCCACTGCTGGGACAGAGGCCTCCTCTCGGTGAGAGGGAGTGGGCCGTAATCCACCACGCGGGCCCAGTGCGGATTGGTAGATGTCACATGTCTTCGAATTTTTGGTTCTAGGACATGCCGGTTTCCTCACGATGTTTTCCTTCACCGTTTTGAGAGCAGTGGTGATGAAATAATTTACACAAAGTAAAGCGCCTGTCTGGGTTCGAACCTACGACCTACAACTCGTAAGTCGCGGCCGTTACCACTTGGCCACCACACTGCTCTGTCCGTTTATACGTGCTTATTTTCTGCATTTACATTCTAAAATAAAAGAAATAACCAAACAAACGATGAGGGCGCCACTGCGCGGTCGGCGTTTGGTCGGCGCCCTCTTAATAATTAACGACTGGTTGACACTTCCCGTGACCCAAGAACTGGCTTACCTTGGCCGAAGGCTAAGCATTGCCACCTAACGTGGCAATGCCGCCAGCTTCTTGGGCACATTACCAGTCGACAGCGATGCGGAGAATTTTTCGATTCCATGTTTTAGATTATTAATAGTAATATTTTTATTTTATTGATTAATCAAGTATAAAATATTATACATATAAGTATAAATATTTAATTTTACTGTAAGTAAATAAAAATATAATTAAACTCCGATTTATAAAACTAGTGTCAGGATCAAGTCCCTGATCAACCAGTAAATCTGCCGACAAATCGATCGTTGCGTGTTGACTATACTATGTTCTGGCATGTTTTAATCAAACCTCTAATAACTCCCATTTTGCAATCCTTAAAATATTATTGAACAATCTAATATAATGATTTAGCCTCTTCTTATGAATCTACGCTAGGGGTTAAAAAAAAACCTGATTAGTTGGGGTATCCTAACTTAGTTACTGCGACCAACTGTGAGAAAAGGACAGAAAGTAAAAAGAGGCTCAATATTTTTTTTAAAGTGTGCATCATTATTCACCTTAAGTTTTTAGAAGATCACTTATAATAATATGTCCCCTTATTTTTACAGCTTAAATCATCCTTACACGCATCGATCTTTAAACTACCAACACTTTAATGAACGCTTAAATAGCATAGTACAGAGGAACTAAGTTAACCCATAGTTTTGCATTTAAATGACAATTGCATCGTCAAACAGTTTACTCGATTACTGGCGTGGGTCCATTCACTATTCCAACTTCGAATTCGCATTTGTAAATGGATCCCTGGCTGTATTGGGACGCTTCTATCAAAAAGGAAATGCGTTACATTCAGGTTTCTAAATGCAGACCTTAAAAGCTACCACTTATCTATTCGTACTAACGTGGCTATGAAAGGTTAGGTTAGGTCAAAGCTACATGCCCCCATGTGCTGGCGCCCATGTGCTGGTTTGGTCCCTGGGGTGGTCACGGCGTGCTATGTGTTCTGGTGCGCCGGTGATGGGGAGTACTCCCCGGAGGAGGGTCCGGTGACGGACAGCCGCGGCGGGTTCACGGATGAGTGCTAACGCGTGCCCGTGTTCCCGCCATAAGCGGCAGAGGAGGACACCGTGGAGTTTTAGTGGGTTAGAGTCCCGCATAACTGCACTATCTCCCCGTGGTAGTGCAAAATGCATGACAAATCTCCACGTAAAAAAAAAAAAAGGTCAAAGCTGCAAAGAGTAGATCCTGGTTTTCTAATGAACCTTGAGGGATAAGTGACGGGATATGTAACAAAATGGTAATTTATTTTGAATGCGAGTTCAAGAGAAGTGTAACGTCTTTCTATAAAACTTATATAAAAATGCTTGTATCCGGATCCTTTGCCCGGAGCCTGGGTCTGTATCTGGATGGACTGAAAATAAGGACCTTCTAACTTAATAACCACAACAACGCAAACAACATTTAAGTTATTTAAAAGGGCAGTTCCTAACCAAAAAAAGATAGAAAACCTATTTTAGTCCTAGTAAATAAATAAAATAATGATGCAGAGCAAATCATGGACCTCATCTGACAACCTGAAGCAGCAAAAAGTTATGTAAAATCCTTCTCCTTTACCCATTTTTCTGCCCATTTTCTGCCCAACTGCATCCCCATAAAACATGACCCAATGATGTATGCGATCGAAAAACGTTATATTCATTATATCTTGCTTACGGAAACAATTATAGGTAGCAGCTGGCTCTCCTTCCTATAATTCATCGGATTTAAACCGCTTGCGACTTGCACGCGTTTCTTTTTGTGTCTGGCTTTAAAGTGGATATTTGCATTTGGAATACTCGTTTAGTGTGTGATTTACATCGTTTATTATTTGAGTACCAGGAGGCTGTTTATGGATACTTGGAGATATCTTAAAAACTAGCTTAACTAAAGCTGCCTGTCGTCACTTGGAGGTATCTTATAAACTGTTCCTGTCTAACCGTCCTTGGTCAAGTGTAATCACTGTTTTTTTTACTAGCCTACACGGCCCTACTTCTGAGCAAAGGCTTCCCTCCACTCCTTCCATCTATCGCAAGCCCAGGCGTCCTCCTTTCAGTTTTGACGGAACCTATCCGATGGCTGTTTATCTTATTAGTGACTGCCTCGATGATTCAGTGGTCTCAAGCGTTGCTGGTGAGGTCTAGGAAGGAAGACCGAAACAAATTGAGAGTCTCTTTAAAAGCCTAGACATAATCTTAGTCAGATCATGTGAGGACTCTGTAGTGTAACGATCTTTTGGGGAAAAACTCACACATATTTGAGTGAACCTGTCCAGTCAGTGAAAGCATTTGGCAGCTAATAAACATAAAACGTAAT
This sequence comes from Oligia fasciuncula, assembly GCA_963082905.1. Lineage (NCBI taxonomy): Eukaryota > Metazoa > Arthropoda > Insecta > Lepidoptera > Noctuidae > Oligia > Oligia fasciuncula. The sequence continues at coordinate 2,664,783 of OY720395.1, read as the reverse complement.
CTTGGCAACACCATATTACCCCACGCTTAGTAACAATTACGTAAACGTATACCTACTCGTGCATGGTTAAACGGGTAGGCACTTATGTAGGTACTGATCCAACCCTCACGAAAGTTCTAAGGGATCGCACCCAACTTCATTATGAATTTATATTCACTCAATAGCTCTTACTTTTGGGACTGAGCTGTTCTTTGTCAATCCCTGAAATGTTACGAAACAAGAGAAGGTTTTGGGATCCAGGATTTTGAATAAAAGACGGTTTGGGCTAATGTGTTTTGTACCAGAGCAATCTTCATACCTATGGCCATAGTTGACTGTGAAGACAGACGAATTCTTATACTTTAATTACCGACTTCACAAAAAGGAGGAGGTACTATGTTCGGGTGTTTGTATGTTTTTTTTTTTTTTGTATGTTTGTTCATCGAATACTCCGCCAATTGTCGACGGATTTTCAGAATCATTTTTTTGTTCGAAAGTAGATAGTTCTGAGGTGGTCCCATTGTCACCAAGTTAGGATCTGATGATGGGATCTTAGAGAAATCGAGGGCAACCCTCAAATTTTATAGGCTCACTTATCGTTTTTCGCATATTTTATGAAGTATCTTGTGTATTTGTGTATGGTTGTCACCATCTCAGGTAGCTGGGCTGATGATGGAAGGTACAACTCCTTAACAGTAAGAAGTTACTCGAACAGGCAAGGACTGTTTTAGTAAATTGTTTTGAGGTTTGATTTGCCACATTTGGTCTCATGATCATCAAGTCATGACCTGATGCTACCTAACTCCTCGACAACTAACAGCAGATATATCGTGTTTAGGCTCATTGAAAAGGGCTCGATGTGTGGATAAACGTACTGTTACTGAGGAACACCGAAGACCTGATGCTGAAGCCAGGAGCATCAGAAAAAGTACAAACCTTGAAATTACAGCACCGTAGTCATGTTTGGGCTCATTTTAAACAGGACTAATTTTAAGTTCAATGCAATGTTGACATAAGTCTGGCCTGATGCTGCAGCCAGGATTATCAGCATCTAATCTAAAAACTAATAAAAGGAGAACTCCTCAACAAGTAACGTCCCTGCATCGAGAAAAGGAATATTTTATAAAAAGGCGATGGGCAAGTTGACATTAGGCTATTGTAACTTAGATAAATTATAAATAGACCCACTAAAAAGCGAGAAATAAAAACTTTTTAACAAAAAAAAAAACCGACTTCCAAAAAAACACTACAAACTTAAAAATAACTTTAATTTAGGAAGTCGGTGGCAAAAACTAAAATACTGATCCCTAAGACACCGACTTCCGAAATTAAAGTTATTTTTCAGTTTGTAGTGTTTTTTTTGGAAGTCGGTTTTTTTTTTTGTTAAAAAGTTTTGTTTAATTATGTAGGTCATAAATGAAAAATCAATAAGAATTTTTTTGCAAACTTGGATGTCGGATATTTCTCCATGAGTTTTAGTTTTCTAAAAATAAATAAATGAATGATAAATTATTTATTTTCTGTAAGTAGGTTTGTACAAACACTTTTACACGTCAATCATATTTTTTTAAACTAGATGAGGTCAGCGTTTCACAACTGACTATTGTGAGAAGAAAGGCCGAAACAAACTCAGAGGTCACAGTCTCTTTTAAAGTCCAGACAAAATCTTGGTCAGATCGTGTGAAGACCATGTAGATTGGTGTCTGAAATTGCACAGATTGAGCGGACCTGTCCAATCAGTGCACGCATTTATAAAAAATCGTGCAGCTCAACTCAGAACTTGAGCTCAACGATTCGACGAACAATACAAAAGAAAGGACATTTGGGTATGTTCTGCCATCACACTATTTCCTATACTCCTATTATATAAAACTCCTATTTGGTCTAAGCTGAGTTGCGAAGCTTAAGACATAAATCCAAAAATATCCCGATCTCCTTTCCAGCCGAAAGTCGAACAAATCCGTAAAAACAAAACATCTTAAAATATAAATGATATTAACAAAAAGAGCCTCAGACAAAAAAATATCCGTAATTCCTTTACGTTTGAGTTACGGTACGCAAAAAAATCGCCCCGAACAATTTAACCTTAATAACATATTTTTTCTCAAAGTATTCCTATTACTTGCTTTTGATGAAATTTTACAAGTGTTGTACTTTTTTCGTATCGTCTTTAATGCCTTTGAGATGTTTATAAACCGAAAAATTTAAGGAAAAATGATGCTGCTCTTGTATTTTGTTTCTCTTTGATTCTGATATCTGCATGGCTGTAGGCAGTTTCTTTTCAGGAGATTACTTTCTTAAGGATAATTACAGCCCGCATCTATAATTTATACTCAAGTAAGCAATCTTTTAAAAAATAATTTTTATTTTGGACATACTTTTTGGTCTTTGTCTTGGCTGTTCTGTTGTTTCGAAAACATAATATCATACTTAATAGATTTTTTTCGCATTGGTTGGTCTGGATCTACCTACATACAAAACCTATAATCGCTTGTTTGTTTCACAAATCATTATATTTTCGTTCACTTCTAGAGACAAACTTGCAAGTCACCAAAACCCTAACGTAGGCAACAGAAAATTTACAAATTGATCGACACATTAGTAACGTAAAATGCAGTCCAAAGTTCCACGACGAAGTCTTTCATCCTTGTCAACTCCTGCTGCTGCTGCACACTAGGAACTTACAAGGCTAAAATTTCCAAAAACTTTATTCCCTAAATTAATATCATAAGCAAATCAAAACGGTGCCTTTAAACGGCCGCTCGAGGTTACTGAATATATAAACATCTGTTAAACAAGTTTTTTCTCAAACTAATGAAAATTCATATTTCCCTGTTGCAGTCTGGACCGGTGACAAAGTTGTTATTGGTGACACACGGTTGTTTATGTTTGATAATCTAATAAAATTGCTGCCAATCTAAAATGGGCTTTCCATTACAAAATTGTGCAAAAGAAAATCCTAGGCTTTAGGCATTAAATACCATTAAAAAAATCAAATATTTTAAAATATTCACACTTCATGACGTTTTACGAAATAATTTTCCCATTATCATAAATATTCATAGTACAAACCAATGAAATAAAATTACAATATAAAACCATTTAACTATGAATCGAGAATTAAAATCCAAATGGATCATCTACTTAAAGTTCATAAATTGATTTAAATGTTTTGATTTTTTTTTTTTTTTTTTTTTTTATTTACCGCGAGAATTTTGATGTGTCCACGTAAACCACTCATTACCTACATTATGTTTTAATTCAACATTTATTTGTATAATGGTCGAGTGGTATGTAAATTATGCCAGCATTTGACCGCAATAAAACAATTAAAAACATTATTAAACAATTAAAAATATACATTCGTGAAATCACGCTCAGTATTGTTTTTGAATGACAACATGCAATACAATAAAATTGCTGTTCCTTAATCATCACATTACATGCAAACGTACCAGACCACCAGAATTTAAGTAAAAGCCGTTAGTATAAAGGCTCCCATAAACAGGCGCGACACGCGATATAATCGCGCGCGACACAAAGGCACCGCTCGTTGCGCGACTTGCGGTGCCTTTGTGTCACGCGCGATTTTATTGCGTGTCGCGCCTGTTTGAAGGAGCCTTAATACTTCAAGTTCCAAAACCAGTAATTTTCTTTAAAAAAAATCCTATGGCCGTAGGTTAGTATTTGGACAAAAAACTTCGAAGACATGTGACATCCATCAACCCGCACTGCACCCGCGTAGTAGACCGCAGCCCACTCCCTCTCGAAAATAGGAGGCCTGTGTCCCAGCAGTGGGAACAATATAGGCTGATTATGCAAACAAAACTGATTGCTCCCACACAGAAACAGGAACCCCCCTAAAATCCGTTCATCACTCCAAATTATAGAAACAAATAGGGAACTGAACCCCTCATTTAGTTGTCTATATTTCGTACCCGTCTATCACGGTGGTCAGCCAAGCGCCCTATTTCTAACACTAAATTATTCATAGCCTTGAAGGCTTCGCTAAGTACCAACCGTCCCGCCAGCAGGCGGGGGGTTTGATCTCACCTTGTTATAGAACGTTGTTTTCTTAATACTGTTATTAAAATAGTGTGAAAATTGGTCCTTTGATAGTCTACGATGGAAAAATTTTTAGGTAATGTTCATATTGAAACGTCGTCCAAAAGATCGATTCGTCGATTTTCGCTTACATACCTAGCTGTTCTCGCCGTCATTACATATACAGTGCCAGTGTGTGGCTTTATTGAATAAACACAAAAACAATATATTATACTTTTCTTATCAAATTTTTAGGCTAACAGGAAAAGATGGAAATTCTTCCACCTTTTCCTGTTTGCCTGAAAACAAGTTGCAAAAATGTACATGTCTATTTCAGGCATGTATATTTTTTCATCATCATTTCATCTGAACCCGTAGGACATAAAATCTTATGAAATCCGATAGAGTTTATAAGATGTGAGTAGGTACGTTCAAGGTAAAGTTATACACCTCATACTGTGTACTATAATGGGAAGGAAAAAAAAAATGTTTACTGGGCATTTTGCCTAAATTAAAGGTATTTAAAGTGAAAGTCAAATTCAAATCATTAATTTCAAGTAGGCACTTTTGATCGACAAGATTTACAAGAAAATATAATTTATTCCAAAAGGTAGATTCGTATGGAAACGAATGGTCAAGAAACTCTATAGTTACTCTTTTAAAAGATTTTACAATATTTTGTATACATTCATTACCTATAATCATAAGTAAATACGATCTATCTACTTAGAATACAATTACTTTACTACAACAGGTTCTTCATTTTCAGAAGCTTCAAGAAACTTTATCTGCTGGATATAAGACTGACGTCGGTATTCTATCTAACAAGTAGGTACAATCAAGAACTAACGTGCCGGGTATAAAACCGCATGTGGTTAAATTCACCAACTGAGGCCAAGGCATTTTGAGGTTGGCTGTTGGTGATGCTCGCAAACATTCCAACTGCAAACATTACGTTGGTGATAAGATGGCATACATTGCAATAAACACGTTCTTGTTGTATGTTGTTCTAAGTATTGTTGGGACAGTTCTTGCTATTGTTTGGAAGTGAATATCCATGTTGGCTTTTGCATTAGTTTCAACGCAAACGTGAGGATAATGCCATAATTGCCATAAATCCTCGACTTGACGTTGTGGCTTTAGTGACCGCTGAAATATTGTAATCTCTGAGTTAGTTTAAAATTATTTATACCTTGAGGATGCAAACACATTATTGCAGAAATCAGGTGTCACGATAATGACCGCGGGTTCGTTCATTAGAAAGCTAAAAGTTAAAAGGGCAATAGAGAGAGCGGTGCAGCAGAAATAATAATATAATATAATAATAATAATATTCCACAACTATCACACAACGCCGTCTAGTCTCAAGCTAAGCAGAGCTTGTGTTATGAGTACTAGACAACTGATAAACATACTTATATATTTCTAAATACATACATATATAGATAAATTACACCCAGACACAGAACAAATGATCATGCTCATCACACAAACATTTGTCCTGGGTGGGAATCGAACCCACGACCTCCGGCATAGCAGTCATAGTCACTGACCACTAGACCAACAGGCCAGGAAGATCAGACAAGAGACAGAAGAGGAAGAGATCCGTAGGAGAACCGAAGAATTGCCAAACTTAAGTGGCAGCGGGCAGGGCACATTGCTCGCAGAACAGATGGCCGAATGAGCCGAATGGCTATGGAGTGGCGACCGCGTACCAAAAAACGTAGCGTCGGAAGGTCTCCAACAAGGTGGAAGTATGACCTGGTGAAAGCCGCAGGAATCCGATGGATGTGAGAAGCACAGAACCGATCGAAGTGGCGGTGCTTGGGGAGGCCAATGTCCACAGTGAACGTTTTTCGGCTGAATTGATGATGATGATAATGACCATTCTTTGGAAGATAAGAAACTGATCAGGTAAGTACCTACCTACGTAAGACCGGTCAATTCATTCAATAATTTATATGCCACGCACAATAGTCCATTTGAAGGACTAAGTGCGGAAACCAAACCCATAACATAGTTTTTTTTTTTTGAGAAACAAACCTAAGCAATAACAAACTTAAGTAAACAATTATAAACCTACAACAGAATCCAGATAATAATATAGTTTCCTCCTTACATTACTATTTAACTATAATATGACAACAGCCAGAAGACATTTGAATAATGTTAATGGAAATACATAAATTAGTAGTATATGCTGAGTAGTTATAGATTGTAACCATGCCAGAAACCAAGTTATAAAGGCTCACAAAGACGTGTTACTATCCGAAAATAAAACTGGTAAAAATACGCTAACTACTGATGAAACTCGTATCACAATCCACTCAATAGTTTCCAAACTGTTCGAGCTTGAAACAGATAGACGTGATTGGAAACTTCGGTTCATAATATGTAGTGATTACAGCGACGAGGAAATTGCTTCTCAAACGTGCCAGGTGAGAGTGTGTTAGGAGCTATATTATAGTTCGTTCTTCTTTCCTACGGCCAAGAAAATCAATAGAACTAGAGATTAGCATGTGTCAGAAAAGGTGTGGTCTTTAACTGCTATATTTCACTGGGACACCATGGCGGCGCAACCAGTCGCGCCACCGTGGTGTCCGTAAGCTACCAAACTGGACACCATACAGACACCAGTGTCGCCACACCACACTGAGATAGTATCAAAATGGACCTTGTAGACCGTCACTGGCGGCCGGACTGGCGGTCGAGTGAGTTAGACACTATACAGCGCTATAGTAATTAGTGGTGGCGCGACCAGCGTGGCGGCGCAACCAGTAACATTCTGTGCACGCGTCCGAGTTGGTCGCGCCGCCAAATTGGTCGCGCAACCAAACGGACACCAGGTGAGTAACGCTCTATAGAGCTGTATACATTTTGTTGGTGGCGGCGACTGGTTGCGCCGCCATGGTGTCCCGGTGAAATATAGCCCTAAGGGTATGGTACAGACCATCAAACTGAACAACTTTCTCCATGGAACCAACATCATAATCTCGGAATATGGGTCGAGTAGGAATTAAGGTTTTGTATTGGATAATTTTTCGCTATTGCGAGGTTCGTTCTTGTAGACGTCGATTAGTGGTTGTCATGGCAATCATATCACTTGGTTTTAATAGGTTTTTTATATTTTTATTTATCCCTTTGATAGATTCTTATTTTGTTAATGTGAGGACCATTTTTTTTTATTAAGTACCTCGTACTTGTTGACAGGCAGCTGTCGTCCCATACCTACTGTAATTTGAAAACATTATAAAAGCCAATTATTTTTAAAAGAGTAACCGTGGAGTTTCTTGCCGGCTCTTCTCCATAGCGACAACCAATTGGAACCGTGCACCTAGCTTCTGACGTTTCATAAGTGCCCATGTAGGCTTATGTGAAATAAAATATTTTCATTTTGTCCCATGGAGAAAAATGTTCATTTTGATGGTCTGTACCACATCCTTAAAGGACAATGACCAAAAGTAGTACCAAAAAGTCTCATGCATCAAGATCAAAATATTATAATAGGTACTTAATTATTTTCATAATTTTTTTGACCACAATAACTTTTTAGGGTTCCGTACCCAAAGGGTAAAAACGGAACCCTATTACTAAGACCGTCCGTCCGTCCGTCTGTCTGTCACCAGGCTGTATCTCAAGAACCGCGGTAGCTAGACAGTTGAAATTTTCACAGATGATGTATTTCTGTTGCCGCTATAACAACAAATACTAAAAACAAAATAAAATAAATATTTAAGGGGGGCTCCCATACAACAAACGTGTTTTTTTCGGCGTTTTGGCCTTGTGGTACGGAACCCTTCGTGTGCGAGTCCGACTCGCACTTGGCCAGTTTTTAATGCATACTGTCGAATATTAAACTAAGCTAGGGTAAAAATTTGCTAGTCTGATGCAAGATGGTAGCAAGGCTGTCTACACATTGTCCCGGTGAATATTTAAATGCGAGAAGTCTATTTTAATTATTTTATTAAGGAAGAATGGTAAAAGATTTAACGGTCTTTTTCTCTAGCTCCTTAAACACAAATGGCTTCACAAAACAATAAACTTTTGACAGTGATTCGAGCCATATTGTTTTGTTGTGGACTTTATTTTGGTTTTATTGGCGCCAATGTTATGCCTGCCGGAAAGCAGCATTATTATGGTCTGTTATGGCAACGTATTGACATATAAAACTTATTATATTTAGATACATATTGTGTTTTATAAACTCATAACGTCTTGTGACTAGCGAAATGAATTGAGTTACTGACCAAGATTTCGTCTGGACTTTTTTTTTATTTAAACTTTAAAAGAGACTGTGACCTCTGAGTTTGTTTCGGCCTTTCTTCTCAGAATAGTCAGATAGGAAACGCCGACCTCATCTAGTTTAAAAAAATATGTTTGACGTGAAAATAAATCCTTTAACATTACCTACTCTGAAAACAGAATTGATTTCTATTAATCACAAATGACATCTTTTTTTACATTATTTCGAACCTTAAAACTTCAAATGTTACGTGAAAAGGAAAACAATATTTAAAGCTATTATTTCACATATCGTTTTGCTTCTTACATTTAGTTTTATTTCTCTTACACATTCCGTTAATATAACCTCTAAGTAATATCTCCCGTTCAGTATACCACAGAGTTATGTCATTAGTCATACGTCTAAAGTTAAGTGTGGCAACTTTCAGACCGAATAAAAACTCAAGACATAGCGCTACGAACAATACAGTGAAGCATGCAAAAACTACACCTCCGCTCTGTGCACACACGCTCACACGCACACATTTACAACAATTTACAATCAAACTACACCTCACTATGTGCACACATGTTAACGAAACCGGCTTCACTTTAAGGCTCCTACAAACAGGCGCGACACGCGATATAATCGCGCGCGACACAAAGGCACCGCTCGTTGCGCGATTTGCGCTGCCTTTGTGTCGCGCCTCTTTGAAGGAGCCTTCATGGTTGACAGCCCTCTGTCTTGGTTTTTTATTTGGTCCGAGCGTGGCAAATACAAAATTACACGAAGTGCAACTAATTTCGTTTACATTTATTTTAAAAAAGCCAACAAATAACAGCCTGTATACATAATACATAAAGGCAATCTCTGATATTACTAACAGCCTGCGTGGGACGATAAATATCATCCACTGTTTTTCCCATTTTCAATCCTACATAGGAGTAACAAAACTGGATTAGAACTTTGACCTTTAAAGCATACTGACCCTTATGTTGACCAAACAATACAAAATGATAATCAAAATCCCCAATACACTCTCACCACATAGAATAGTACAGAAGTTCGGCTCCATACTGTATAATTACACTACATTGGCATTACCTACTCTTAATAAAATAATATTTTGACACGACTAACGAACGACTGACGAATCTAAAACGACTCGACACAATCTCTGTACACAATTTATTTATTCTTTAGTTAATGCTTCTTTACAAAACTGCCTAAACCTAGCCAAACTAAACGTAACCCTAAACTAATAGTTCTTTGAGGATGTTATTACAATTTAACCAAAAATAAAATACACCATTCCTTAATTCATCATCATCATTTCAGCCAAAAGACGTCCACTGCTGGACATAGGCCTCCCCCAAGCATTTCCACTTCGACCGGTTCTGTGCTTCTCGCATCCAACGGGTTCCTGCAGCCTTCACAAGGTCGTCGGTCCACCTTGTGGGAGGCCTTCCAACGCTACGTCTTCCGGTACGTGGTCGCCACTCCAGAACCTTTCGGCCCCATCGGCCATCTGTTCTGCGAGCAATGTGCCCTGCCCACTGCCACTTAAGTTTGGCAATTCTGCGGGCTATGTCGGTTACCTTGGTTCTCCTGCGGATCTCCTCATTCCTGATTCGATCACGCAGGGAAACTCCAAGCATAGCCCTCTCCATTGCCCTTTGGGTGACTTTTAGCCTTCTTATAAGGCCCATTGTGAGCGAGTCATTCCTTAATTATTTAGAATTATTTCACATGTTTTAATCAAGCAATCAGCGAAAGTAGGCTCACGCATACAGACGCATACGTACGACGATTTTAATCGAATGACAGTCGCGAGTGCACTTGCTGTATGTGAAGCGTATCTATGTGTGCGTGTGTTTTCGCTTGTTGTACGGAGCGGACCTTCTGTACTATATTGTGCTCAGTCGAATAAAGATTTGTTTGAATAAATAATGAGAATGTAATTCAATTTTCTGGGCCATACTTTTTGGATTTAGGACGCGTGAGACAATGTTTGGGTACCTACTAGCTAGAGCTTCTTTATTATGTTTGTTCAGTTTGAAGAGGATATTTCCGACATTAACATGTAGAAAATGTATCCTGTCAAACGTCAACTATTATTAACATAATAATTACTAATAGAAAGGGGATGTTTTTTCTGCCCCTAATAAAATTAGAAGACAATACGCTGGATTTAAATATTCAGTCATACAAAGTACTAACAAATAATACAGGAGGCAATTCTCATAGTGAACGTTACAGTCTGGGGGCTTATCATCACCTCTTAAAGCATGGTAGAAGTTGAACTGCACTACTTTTTTGTACTAAGACGTCATACAAAAAAGTAGTGCAGTTCAAGTTCTGCCCTGCGTAAGCCCCCTGATCTCAGTCTCAATCTGTCAAAAATACCTCTAATTTCCCAACATTTTTGACAAGTTTTTGACATTGATTGTCGCTGAGACAATCTAGTCGCAATCTTATTGCGACTAGATTTTGAACGTTTTTAATTACGGGATTTGGTCTCCTGATTGCTGCATTTTTTCGGTCGGTAAGTTTCAAACATAAATCCTGCATAATAAAGGGGCAGCACCTTGCTTAGCGTTAGACTAAGAAACAAGTCAGAAAATGAACCGGAAATACTGCTAAGATTTACAGACTTCTTGCAGCCAATTAAACCCAGGGAATAGCTCTTGATATTCCTTAGGATTAATTAACAGATCGGTCTTCCAAAGTCTAACGAGCGGTCTAACCTTTGGATAACGGTATTTCTTAGCAAATACGCTGTGTAGGCAGCAGTCGCTTTTAGTACAGTATATATACTATTAATATTTAGACGCAGCTTGATAAATTAGAAGTTAACCCTGGAGACGAAGTAAGTCGACTGCAGGATGATAAAAACTATAATTATTTGAAACATGAACAACAACAACAAACAACAACACACACAAACAACATGAAAGATGATCTGAAGAAATGGATTTAGAGAAAACTAAGTAACCCTTTAGATTACGAGTAAAGGCTCCTTCAAACAGGCGCGACACAAAAGCACCGCAAGTCGCGCAACAAGCGGTGCCTTTGTGTCGCGCGCGATTTTATCGCGTGTGTTCAAAAACGTCGCTTGTATGAAACATGCACTAAAACTGAATACCAACAAAACAAAAATAACACAGACTGCAGACATGACGTAAAGCTGCCAACATAATAACAAGATAGGGATGTACTAAACATGATAGAGTCGAATAGATGTTAAAGCGAGACAGCGATAGTCGCCATTATGTTTAGTGCACGTTTTATAGTTTCTTTTTTAACCGACTTTTTATTAGACAGTTGCGTCACACTGGGTACGCCCTAGGAGGACATATACCTAGTAACCTCAGATATAGATATATCTCACGATCACGATCTTTATGAAAACCAAGCCAGCGGGCGACAGGGAGTGGGAGGCAGTCACCTCCTTCTGCGAAGCAGTCATGCTAGCGAAGGAGGTGGCGGGACGGCTCAGGGAGAGAGCCTCCCGTCCCAGCCGCCGCGGGAGACGCTCCGGGCGTCGGGAGCCGCGCGACGACTCCCAGCCACCGTAGGCGCGGGCCTGCGGGCGGAGAGTAATGGGTAGCTCACCGTCCGATCAGGACCAGGCCCGTGCCGGACGGCGCGTACGTGTTCCACGCGCGCCTCAAAGAGATGTCAGCATCGAGGAGGGGCCCCATAGGGCGGAAGCCTGCCGGGTCAGCGGGATTGTCCGAAAGGGTTAACGCTGGCCCGGAACATAAAGGGCTAAGGAAGGAACACGGGTGGGTTTTAGTCAGTAAGAGTCTGACACTCCCTTCCGCTCCACCCAGAGCGAGAGGGGTCATTTGATGATTTCCCATCCGCAAAAAAAAAAAATTGACTACCTCCTATGACGTCACAAGCACTACTTAGTGATGAGAAAATCAAATTGATTCAAAGACGCTGCCGCGTGCGGCACCCGTCGCGCCCTACCCCCGGTCCTAGCGCCAGCGCTCACCCAGCCAGCAGTACACGGGACTGAGCGCGAAAGTGGCGCCTTACGATTTTTGTACGTAAGCTGGGCACGCGAAGTAGTTGCTCTTGCGTTATCTAGATGTATCTATATCTGTGCTAATAACTTTATTGGTAATGCTCTTCAGTAAGGACAGGTGCGTATTCGCAACCAGCGTGCGTGTATGACCAGATGACATATATGAACATAAACGAGGCAAAATGAGTATATAAGCATCGTAGCAGGTGGCGTTCTATAGTTTCAGCCTACCTCGATGGGAAGAAGGCGTGAGGCTGTGTATGTAAAGTCTACAAACTATTGTTCCAAATATTTCAAGTTAAACCAATATGAACTTTATTTTAATGAAAATTAAGTTAATTTCATAGTGACTAGCACTATTGAAAAAGTTATAAAAATGTTTGAAGTTGTAGCGTATAAACTGAACTCTATTGTGTAGGAAATAAAGTTATTTTTCCATAAACTCATAATTATTTGTTTACATTTTTGGCAAATAAATCGCGAAGGCAGATTATGTTTGTAAAACTGCAAGTTAGTCATAAAAACCCATAATTATAACAATTTCAAAAAACTTTCAAACTTTGCGATAAATAATTTGAACGTACACAGGCGTCGCGTCGTGTTGTTTCTCTACTCAGAATGGGTACTTCGCTCATAAAGGGTGCCAGATACCGAGTACGAACGTACTTAAGCCTATTTAACATAAATAAATAATACTGGTAGCAGTTACGCCTGATTTATGTGTCCCGCAGTAATTTTTGTAGAACCTTAATTGAATAAAAGAAGTTGGTTCTGAGGCGGTCGAGCCTTACCGAGCTCGTACACTGCTTTGTTTTCGACTGGTTTTTTTTTGTTCTATAGTAGGTACTGAAAACTCTGAGTGAAATGTCGAAAGTGCTTTTGTAAGAGGAAGTAATGGTAGTACTTGCATTTAAATTCTAAAAGAGCTTTATAAAATATTTCTAAGTTTTTAGGGTTCCGTACCTCAAAAGGAAAAAATGGAATCCTTATATTATAGGATCACTTTGTTGTCCATATGTCTGTCTATCAAGACCCTTTATCTCGGGAACGCGTGGAGGTATCGAGTTGAAATGAAAGGTCCCTTAAAGCTGTGAAAAGAATGAAACTTCTAAATTGACGTAAAAAAAAAATACGGCTGTTGGGTAAGTAAGGGAATCAAAATTTATAACTACAATAGGTACTTCCTGTTGACCTAGAATCATGAAATTTGGCAAGAAGAAAGGACATAGCACAAGTAAAGGAAAAAATCCGAAAACCGTTTTATACATAAAAAAACCCGTTATAAACTACTTAACTACTTAACGGAACCCGCGGTGCGCGAGTCCGACTCGCAATTGACTGGTTTTTAAGCTATTATCTAGCTTATGCCCGCGGCTTTTTCCGCGTGAAATTTTGACCCCCAACCCACCGCACCGCATCCTATCGTCCGCCTGCGCGATTACTTCGTTTTCTGCCTTTTTTTCATTGTGTTCAGCTACTAAGGGTCGTAGCGTGAAGTTAAATAGCCTTTAAGCTTCCTCAAAAATTGGGCTATCAAAAAATAAAAAAAATAAAAATTCTGGTAAAACAAAAATAGTATGACCTAAAACCAATTTTTAAACAGATATATATAAGTAATGTTAGAGAAAATAATAACTGTAGGTAAAGTTTCATAAAATAGCAACACAGTGGCAGCTTCTCGCTAACAATTGGACCACCTTATCAATTCCCCGGAGCCTCATAAAGGCAGTGTCCACTCAGAAACTCATAACATGACGATTAATATGCAACTATGCACGCCGCGTCTGTGACTTGAATTGATTACAGTACATTGTACAGTCAAATTTCAATAATTGCCAAGAAAGCTCTGAATAGGACAACGGAAATTCTTATTATAGCTCCTGTAGCCTTAGACACTGCCGACCTTTTAGATCATTTTCCGAAATGGATGCTGATGCAGATAAAGTAAAAGCAATTTTGTTACAAAAGAAGAAGCAATGTAGTATCATTTTTAGCAAAGAATAAACCTTTGATTCGTTCAGAGAATTTGGAATTGGAGAATTTTGCGATCAGAGGGCCAATTCTCGTAAGTATAAATAAGTTCGTTCAAAGTCTGATCTCAGTCTCAATCTGTCAAAAATACCTCTAATTTCCCTAAATTTTTGACAATTGACATTGATTGTCGCTGTGATGAGACTGCGACTAGATTTTGAAAGTTTTTAATTATGGGAATTGGCCTTCAGAATACAAACGACCAGACCATAGAAAATGGAAGGACAAAATATATGTAAAAATCCGCGGACATATACCACGTGCCTTTCGATATCTTCTTCCAACCCCCATTCAAGAAGTAAAAGGCATGAGGTCATAATTTTATAAATGCAATTTCATAACACTTGAAACCTACCCTACCATTACTTGTAACCCATCAAACTGGCCACAAAGAATGACCATAAGTTGACCATATAACGTCACAGCCCGCCGACAAGCCACAGCGGCGGCTAATGCACTCCGCTACTTCAAAGTTTTAACGATCTTTACTTAGAGCTAGGGTTGGTTGACTTAAATCAATTTGATTTTTTAAATCAAAATTACCAAACTAATGTAACAAAATACTATAATTTAACACTCACAAGCAACGTTTCTCACAGAAAAATATGTACAAAGGAAATAGGAGCAATTGAAAATTAAACATGTGTGCAAATATGTCGCGATCACGGATATCTATGGTCGCGATTTATTAATCAACATATGTTTTTAAGAAATTAGGAACAATTTCTATTGTCGACGTGACTAATACAATGTTAACACGCATCCTGTGCATGTCGCATACTTGCAATTTTTACTTCTAAAACATAACTGTACCTATTCAGTCATGTTTACAAGTCAAATAATAAAAAAAAAAAATAAAATGGATTAACAAAATTTGTAAAAACAGATTTTGCCCAGCCCTGCTCAAAGCTAATACTGCTTTACAAAATGTTCACTAGCAAATGGTTCGTACGTTAAACTTGAAGCAAAAACAGCATTAGACTGAAAAAAGTAGCGAAAGCATTACTTGGTAACATGATGTACTTGTAGAATGCATTAGACTGGGTGTAGGTTGTCGCCTTAAGTGATATGTTGTAAGTGTTAATTTGTCTAGACTTTTAAGCAGAGTTTTTGAAAGAATTGCAAGGCTTTTGAGTACTTTTTATGAAGTTAATTTGGCTATTAGACTTCTTTATTGATCAATCCACGGTACTTAAAAAACCACGTTCTGATCGCCGACCTTTATGAAAAGCGTTGTGATTACAGCAACTATGTTTTGACCATGTTCTAAAACGACCTAGTTATATGCTAAAAAACTCGTATACACAGGATAACGATAACAAAGATAATTATAATTTAGATCTAATTAATCATAAGATCATGATATATTATTTTTATGACGTCATCGTTATTGCTTGAAGCAAGTCCACTTCAAAGTCAAGCACCGTATGCAAAAATACATAAGTACCAAAAAGTATGAACAACTCAATCTCTCAATAGCATACACAAACATTCTAAAAATGAACCCGAAATTTTAAACCTTCGAAAAAGAATCCCGAAGAATGTTCGAAGTCACGTGTTCGCAAGTAATTCAGTAGGCGCAGGAATACTTCGAGAACTTTCCTGTCTCTTTAGATAGGCAAAGTTCGATTAGAAACTAAGCCTGGTGCTTCGGAGTTTGACAAGTGTAGTCCGACTTCATGTTGTAAAGAGTAATTGCATGTGACTTTTTTATAGTTGGAAACTTTGAAGCGGTTGCCAAAGTTTGTGCCAAAGGTGATACTTTTGGGAATTTGATCGATGCGGTTATTGGGAAAAATTTGAGAAGAGGTGAGTTGGGTTTCTTAAATATTTTTAGAGGCTTTGGACATTATAAGAAAGTTTTTATGTAGATGGTAATGAGAAGTTAGTGAAATACAGGGTTGTAGGGACATGAACGCGTAACCTGCAACCACAATGGCTTCAGTACATGCTTCTAGAACGTTGATGCTTTGAAATTTTTCATCGGTTATTAAAAAAATAATCAGTTGTTTCATACAAAAGTGCAATACCTACGCGGTCAAAATGTATGGAACAGCAATTTATTTTATTAACCGACGAAATCACAGATATATATAGACCTAGATAACGCAAGTATCATGATTTGTATGAAACCCTCCCATTTTTTGACACCTACTATGACGTCACAAGCACTATTTAGTGATGGGAAAACAAATCGATTCAAAGACGCCGCCGCATGCGGCACCCATCTCGCCCCACCCCCGGGGCCTAGTGCCAGCGCTCACACTCACCCAGCCAGCAGTACACAGGACTGAGCGCGAAAGTGGCGCCTTACGATTTTTGTACGTAAGCTGGTGCGATTTTTGGCACGCGAAGTAGTGGCTCTTGCGTTATCTAGGTTTATCTATATCTATGGACAAAATATTTCACCTTAGGGGCTTCAGAATCATCTACTGAGCCCATAGTAACAGGTTGTGCGTCGGCATCCCTGCCACCCTAAATACTTACATCATGTCAAATGTTATGATGATGAAAAAGGTATTATTTTATAATTCCACGGCAAAAAGTTCAGTAACTGAAAATATAGAACAGCGTTGTTTCTTACAACGACATCATGACAATCTTTTAAACAAATAGGTATTGCAATAACACAATATAGGGTATATTTTCATGTTATATATTTGAAACCAAAGGCCATAGCAAAACAATTCGTGATAACATTACTGGTATTCTATTCGCAATAACAGAAAACAGGAGACTATACATTCATAAATACTCTAACACAAGCATATTGAATCCATTCCAAAGTACTAACTTTACCAGTTTATGCTTGCAAAATACAGAATCCAGTACAAAGTGATAGGTATTCCTGTAATAAATTACATTAGAATATACAAGCATCTCGTGGACTGAAATCAAACAGTCCAGCTGATTAATTACCCAGCTCGGTTTGCGCTAAAATAAAAAGATGTATAAACAAATTCAGCTTGGTGCTACCGATCTCCTTCCTTTAATTTGTTCTAGAATGTTTCTCCATTTTGACTTTGTTAATGAGCTAGATGTCAAGAACAATCCGTGTATGTCCCTTTAATTCGATCTAGGTGTATTTTTTCTTCCTTTTTGACAAGTTTCACGTTAACCCTATTTCGCAATTTCATAGAGAGACGCCATGCATTTGCTAATGAGCACACAAACAGTTTCTTTAAGCAAACAGACCACAGCAAAATCCGGCCAAAGGCTACAAAGGCGAAGAAGATCAAAGTAATCTTTTGAGCCAACATACTGGTACACTACCTACAGTGTAAACCTATTGAACATCAGAAGGAATACAATACGAGTGATAAACACCTTCAAAGATTCTAATCCATAGCTATTAACAACCCCAATTTATATGTTCTCAATCCTTCACCTCCGAAAGTAAATAATGTATTCTAACAAAGGTATAACTAAATGGTAATCGAATGCCACATCGATTTCGTATAAATAAATTTGTTACATCGTAAATCTCAATAAAGTCTTTGGGTAGCTCTTTCACGCTAGAACATTAGTACGAGGTACAGCAGACTCTGGATTTAGCCTTGAACTGAGAATCGATTTCTTGGGACAATAGGCATCATAGATAAGGATTTTCAATTGCTTTATTACAAAGGGAAAGATGTTGATAATATTTGTTGGAATAAGTTTAAAAGAATAAGAATTAAGTTCACTGAGTATTTATGAAAAGTGTGAACGTGATATCAGCCATTGTAACTTGCTTGACACATTCTAGAATCTTTTAAATTTAATTAATACAGAAGAAGTTATGCTGGCTATTGTTGATTTACTTTTAATTCTAAGTACAGATAAGAAGGGATTTAATGAAATTTGACGTCCAAAAGGTGAAAAGGGAGCCGAAAGTTTCAAGGTTCTGCATAATGTATTCACGCGTATAATAGAAGATTATAAAAGGCAACTGCCATTCAAAACTGGGATCTAAATTAAGGGTGATACGAACGAAAATGAAGTAAATGTTATAGTTTATAAAGTCATTGCTTACAGTCAGAACACATTATGTTAAATTCAACCTAAACAAAGTGTTAATAAAAGTGAAAGTAGAATAATAGCCATATTTGTTGTTTTGTTATTTTTATTTACTGTAATAACCATGTATATGGATTTATTTTTATTTGTAAACATAGCTTGAAACTATACGCAAGCAAATATGGTAATAAAAAACTTTTTATTTGTACTGATATAACTTTTACTAATATTTTTTGTTGTGGAATATAAATTCATCTCTTCAGAAGTATCGTTCCAAGATCCAGCTATCACAATGGTGCTTTGTCACCCGATATCTTTACGACTTTAGTCACCTTTCGATTCAAAGTTCATTCACTCTCATGCAGTGGCGTTTTTTATGACGTCGACAATGTAGAACATTCAACCACCCCGATGGTACTTGAGATTAAATTAAAAATAGAGGTTTCAGCGTTTCATAATCGGTACATCTCGAGACTCGTTCGGGTGGAATTTATAATGACACTTGGCATAAATTGAGGGCACCACTCGAACCCCAGGCTGTTTATGTGAGATAAAAGTATATGACAGTATCCGAGACCCACAGTCTAGGAGAAATATGGAAAATTTTGGGTTGCATCCGTATTTCTCGGGGAATCGGGTTACAAAGATATCGGTAGGCGAGGAGCTAGTAAACTATGACAATTTATGCTCGAATATGGACCTTTTGCCCCCATATATTAAGCCCAACTGTGCCTTCAAAGACCGTTTATGAATCTCGTGTTGATATCACTTGAGAAGTTGTCTTTATGATACCTTCATCAAGGATAAGCTCAGAATTTATTATTACGATCTGTTGTTTATGGTTAAATCACATTTGCAATGTGGGTTATCTTTGTGGTAAATTCGTACAAACATATTAACATACTTACATGTATAGTCTCACCCTCGCACCAATAAAGAATAAGTATCAAGTGTCTAAATACGATAACGTTTCTTTCCTCTAGACGCCTTTGTATATATATTTTATTATTTTCTTTCTATTTTCTTATTAGAGCTAAGTATGTTACTACCAGCGATGTTAGGAATTTTAAGGCCACGCGCGTTTTGTTAAAATAATAAGTAATTGTGGTATTTAAGTTGTCATTTTAACAAAAATTTGTTACATTTTCATAACAAATGAATTTCAACAACCATATAGTCAATAAACGTCATAAGCTTTGACCAGGGTTTATCAAGAGAGCATAAAAACAAAACACAATGCATTAATCATAATGACACGTAATGAATGCCCATTATTCACCCGTGAAACATTAGCATGATAATACATCATCCACTATTTCATCCAAGTTATTAACACGTTCAAACTGCCGACTGCAAAAAGCCGATGGCACCCGAATATCCCCGAACGTGTAAACACAGACGATGCCAACAAAACACAAACAGAGACCGGCCAATTTTACTTAGTAGTTAATCTGTAATTCGTGATTCAAATCCCCGGCGCGGTCGATGCGACACCGCGCCTATCCGTTTAAATGGACAGAAAAAAGACGAGGTGTGGCCGATTCGACCGTCGGGAATCGGTTATGTAGTGAGCGGTCAGCGTGCCTCAGTAAGTAATGGTTGACTCGCCTAACGAGGAAAAAGTAAAAGTGCTGTGAGTAAATGCGTACTGCTAAAAGGGATGGAAGCGAAACTAGTGTAATTAAATAAAAGCGATTCGATTTTATGAACATGGTATAACGTTCTGCTTAGAGACTTCTGTTGAACCCTGGTCTGAATTTGTCACACTTTCTTGTCAGTTTCGCACTTACTTTTACAATCTCCGTATCCCTCGCCCTTCCTTTACAAGATCACATTACTACAATACAAGTCACTTCTTATAAACATCTAAATACTTTTCCAAAGAACAGAAGAGCACATCCACATAAACTGTGACAATATTCATCACTTGCCCGCACTACCATTGGTCGACACGACACAAAAGCCGCAACAATTTGTCGCTCCATATCACACCAGGCCTTTACATGAACATTCAGACTGCACTTTGCGGGGTTAGAAGGACAGAACACGCCATTGGGAATCCGCAAAGCTAAATTGGACTTGGGGACCGGTCACTTGCCTCGTTCCGATCGACTTGCTTCTTTAACACAAGAAAATGTTTTAGATTATATCTGTATGCCAATAAAGAGATAACGAAGCACAATAGGGCAATTTAACAAAACATTGTATTCTATAGTATCATCGCGAACGTTTGTTTCAGCGATTACTTTGGATGTGTTTATGGAAATGAGGGTATTTGTTATGGCACCGTTCCTGCAAGTATTGGATGTTTCTAAATTGAAATTCTGCGTGTGTAATTGAAAATTCTCAACGTTATTGCTGTTTAAGTCATTGTGAGAGGATGTTAGTTTCACTGCTACGTACTCTGTTATTAAATAATTAAATTACAGAATTTATCTTCAATTGAAAGGTTTACAATTTCTGTATATTGTAATTAAACAACATTTGAGTAAAATAGTCATTAGATTTCACGGTTTCATTAAGCCAAAATGACTCAAGCAAAAAGAAAATTAGAGGGTGTATAGATCACCCAACTATCTACTAAGCTTAGTGTTTATAGCCATTAAGCGGTCTCTCTTAAACTTCATTAGAAAAGCAATTTCTATAAGTAACATCCTCATAAAGCTTTTCCTTCGACTCCTCTTTCAAAAACCTATTGCAAAATTCGAACTTCACTAGAATTCCTTTTTCATAATTGAAAACGGAACTGTTCGACAAGTTTTCGATACAATTCTCAGGAACATGCGCTCTACAGACACACTCTGGGGGTTCGACACCGTAACTCTATACTTCGAAACGACTTGCAGATACAAATGTTTCGCCGGCACCTCTACAATACACTTTTCCTGTTTTACTATCCTATACTGTCCGATTCTCGATCTCCGTGCCTTCCTCACTGAGAATCTTATTTCTATTTGCTTGCAATATCTTTTATTGAAATTTTGGTTTGAATGATTCTGTTCTGTTTGTTGAATGAATTATTGGCGTTCAATCGTCGTGAATTTATGAGATGTTGTTAACACAGATACTGTTTTGTCTCTGTATTACCCACTAGAAGAACACGGCTAATGCATTAAATCCGCCTGTAGTTTTTACCTGTGCATAAAGCATTAAACAAATAAAGAATATTTATTTTGTTTCATCATCTGGTTTTTCCACGCATATTTTAAATGATCACGTATTTTTATTTAGTCAGCACAAAACTAGAGCTGGTGCTGTGTGGGCATATCATACAGTTACAATCAAATTGGCATTGCTCGCCGGGCAAGCAAATATGCAAATCGGGAATAACCTGCTATGATGACGTTTTACATACATGTGACTCTTGTTTATTTTAATTCTTTTTGATAGACTGAATATATGTATGAATATTTGTCCCAACGATAGACATATACTCGTATAGGGTTTAAAGAGATAGGTGGTATAATACTATGGGAGATACATAGCCCAAGGCATACAATGTTCTGAAAAACATTCCATCCCGCAAACTCCTTGAACTTGAAAGATAAGCAGTTCCATCTCGAACAAATAACACAAGAACTAAAGAATATTCAAGTAAATATATACAATTCGCGATAGATAAGTTGGAACAAAAAAATGATGCCTCTTGTAAGACGGTCCTTCCAACTGTAGTTTCCTAACATCTGGGACCGTGGCGGTAAATTGCACCCTAGGGATGTGTCGATTCAGTTATAGTACATTTGTTGCTTACCCAGTTGCGGCACTGAGATAAATAGGAAATGGCTTTTTACCCGGCTTTCACGGTATATCTATTGTGATATATAAAAGTATCGGGTGGTATATATTGGCGCATTTTTCTTTAGAATCCAGCTTTGTTGGTCTTAAAATTCTTACGTATTGGTCGTTATTATTTATGTCTGTGTTTCAGGATTTTGATAGTAAAATTGTTTTTAAGCTGACTGGGCTATTTTAGAAAGACAGCAGTTTCTAAAGGCATATAAACTATATCCATTTACACCTCGCTAGCTTTCTTAATTAATATCATGGTTAGGAACTACAATAGTTCAATGTAATGGTAGCTGTCTGATCTTTTAATATCTACAATTGCAGTCAATTCCTCTATCCCTGGAATATTCTCGCCTCTAGCTTCATTTTGCGATATTACAGGTGATTGAAGTTTCTTTTGTAAGATGTTCATGTTCCAATGCAATGATGTCACTATTGTGCAGTATTGTAATCTTCGATTCCAACAAGTATTGGTAAATGGCTGGAAAAGAGTCTATCGCTTTCTTACTTTACACGGCGAGTTCGACTAAAGAAAAACTCAAAACTTAAAGCATATATTTCAATTAAACCATTTACAGGCACTTTTGAAAGAAGTCAGTCAGTCAGAAAATATGAAGCTAGTTGCCCATTCCAAAGCGTAGGTACCTATGGAGAAGAAGAAACTCCATGGACACTCTTTTAAATTATATTTTTACAAAAATATTAGTTACATCATTAATGTTGAATTTAAAATTATATGTGAGAACGATGTAAAAAAGACGTACACGTTAAAAGCGTCCAGAGTACAGCAAATAGCAAGAAAACAACAATCCAAAAATAAAAATAAGCCGAGGCAGCTTTTTTTTTTTTGCGGATGGGAAATCATCAAATGACCCCTCCCGCTCTGGGTGGAGCGGAAGGGAGTGTCAGACTCTTACTGACTAAAACCCAGCCGTGTTCCCTTTATGTTCCGGGCCAGCGGTAACCCTTTCGGACAATCCCGCTGACCCGGCAGGCTTCGGCCCTATGGGGCCCCTCCTCGATGCTGACATCTCTTTGAGGCGCGCGTGGAACACGTACGCGCCGTCCGGCATGGGCCTGGTCCTGATCGGACGGTGAGCTACCCATTACTCTCCGCCCGCAGGCCCGCGCCTACGGTGGCCGGGAGTCGTCGCGCGGCTCCCGACGCCCGGAGCGTCTCCCGCGGCGGCTGGGACGGGAGGCTCTCTCCCTGAGAGCCGAGGCAGCTAAGTGATGACCAGCCCCAACTGACGGCGCCCGTTCACGAACATGACGCATAGATCAGCACCATTCAGCTCAACCATTTTGAAGGGAGCTAAATGATCCAACATACACGCCACCGTCAGCGAGACATTTGTGTGAGCATGACATACTATCCGCCAGGGCACATTCAAGTCAATGAAAGACATATTACCCGGTAAATGGTAAATAAGGTATAGTACATACATAGAACTCACAACTGTGCTATGCAATTATACTTGATTCACATCTACATCTTTACTATATTTTATGTAGGCAATTAAAACTTCTTCAATAATTTTATTAGACACTTCTATAGAATTTTTTTCAATAGAAGTCTCAGTTCAGTTCTTCACATTATTATTTTCTAACTTTTCTTATCTTATTTGCGTGAAGAAGTGCTATTCAGCTATTGATCATATTTTTCTCGTTCTAAGACGTCATTTAACATGCCATTAACACCAACCAATCACGTCAAACATATGCAAAAAAAAAAAACTTCCAAGGCAGAATAACCCTTATAAATGGCAACACTAAAATATAAATAGAAATAAGCCAATAATTCCTCTATTATAGCAATAAAGATAGCACCACAATATTTTATGGCATTTTTACGTTCATCCCCGCAGTTATAATATTTACATTTCATTTTATCGTATCGTCCAAGTTCGTAGAAGGAACGTGTTTTTATATTTCACCTCTAAACAGCAGTTTTATATATTTGGACATGAGAGAATAACGACATGTGCAATGGACTTAAAGTTTAGGTCTGTGAGGACCTAAAATATTACCTTGAGGCATACAATATGTATGCTTTGGCCATGTGATACCTAGTCTTCCTAAGTTTGTCGAATCTACCTACTATATACTACTATTTCTCGACGAAAACATTATTGCACAGTGTTCTGCTTATTGTAATAAACTAAATATTATAGTCATATATTTTTTAAGCTAAATTAATTTTGTTCTTCCCCTGAAGCTTGGTTAAAAGCAATTCATAAGTTTAGAATGTATCCGGAAAACTAATGTTTTAATTGAATTTTTAAATATACTTTCACGAAGACGATGCTACGCATGAAATAAAGGAAAACTGAAACGTGGTTTCTAATAACTTAAGGTTTTGTGGAAGTACAAAGCGCGACAGATATTTATCGCTGCTCTTAGATGATAGAGTATCAACTTGTCCTTGTTTATTACACTCTTTAAAAACCAAGGACAGGAAACTTTAAACAAGACTTACAGATTCCTTTATCTTTGTAATATTAATTTTATCTATTGTATAATACTATATTTATTGATGTTGAAATAAAAAATATCCTGGTGAAAAATTTGGTATGGAAGTATCTGTCCATACCAAATTTTATCCAAATTAGACCAGCCCTTTTTGCGTGAAGAAGTAACAAACATACAAACACACTCACAAACTTTCGCCTTACAATGTAATTCAGAATGTTAAAAATAATTAGTAAATTAAGATCTTCCGTGTTCCTACTACTAAATAGAATTCTCCCAAACGTATGGCAGTATTACAAAACCTAAAAGTGCAAAAACTTTTATCCACAAGGCACCTAATAGAAAGGCCGCAGCACACGACCACGAGACACTGCAACTTTTAACACCATCCATAAAACGTTGTAAGCACTGTGGCCCACTTCACGCGATCCGTTCAGACCTTGATGCGGCCGTAAACATTAGACCAAAATAAGCGAGCCAATATCAATCAGCCGAACGAACAAG
The DNA here is from genome assembly GCA_963082905.1 of Oligia fasciuncula. NCBI lineage: Eukaryota > Metazoa > Arthropoda > Insecta > Lepidoptera > Noctuidae > Oligia > Oligia fasciuncula. Next base: position 2,639,710 of record OY720395.1, on the reverse strand, counting down.
GTGCGGCTTGTTTGTGATATTGAAAATGTAGGAATCGGCAGAAATAAAGGTTCTTCTTTTGGGGGATGGTTATGCATTTTTGCTAATAACAAAGTTCTTATCTGAAAGTATGTTGCAATCATTTCATCGTGTTTTATTTGGTTCTCCTCAAAATAATAAATCCTTGAAAAATATTCATTGACAATGTCGGAACGATTTGTTTATGGTTTTTATTCTAATGTAATGTAACGTAATAATATGTGAGTATGTTCTTAATATGTGGTTAGCACACTAATATTATAAAGGCGAAAGTTTTTGAGTGTGTGTGTGTTATATCTTTTTTACTTCTTCACGCTAGACGGCTGGACCAGTTTTGATAAAATTTTGTATGGTGACCTTGGATTAACATAATTAGGCTACTTTTTGTCTCGATATTCCCACGGGATCGACACTTATGCGGGTGAAACCGCGGGGCGCAGCTAGTTGACAGTAAATTTTTTTTCTTCTAAAGAATAATAAGGAGATACTTGTCTAACTATTTATCCACTCCTACTTCAGCTACTGCCGAAGTAGAATTCTCCAAAACTTAAATTTTTAATAACCGAAAAGCTTCTAACACCTTTCAATCAGTTGAAAGCTGCTTAAAATTCCGCTCAGTTTTCCACAAACACGTTAATAGCTAATACAGAATTTTGGTGTAACATCTAAACCTACATGTGCGGCCAAGCAATCTGTATTTCCACTTACAGCTACATCTTCTATGTATATAAGCTACTAGGTAATTTGCAAATTGATTCTAGATGCCGACTCTTGGCAGTGTTCGGACGAAGCTTCGGTATATTTACATAAACCCAACTACACATACGTTGCGTACACGATCAACGTTTATCCGAGACAATTACCTATCTGGTAATTGATAACGTCTACTGTGTAATTTGGTTAGCCAAATTGTATGGTACTAACGAAATAAGGAGAGCACAATTGAATATTGAAGTAGATGGTAATTTTTGGTTTGGTTGGTAAACTGTGGATTAGGTTAATGTCGGGTTTCGGCTAGGGATAGGCAAATTTCTTCATGTTGGAGCTCCATAAACTTAACTTTATTGCAAAACAAAATTGAAATTAGATCATTCACAATTGCTGTTATCTACTAAAATTCACTCAATCTGCCTGGTCTTTTCCCAACTATGTTGGGGTCAGCTTCCAGTCTAACCGAATGCAGCTGAATACCAGTATTTACATGGACGACTGCCTATCTGACCTGCACAACCCAGTAACTGACTAACAGAGTAGTCTAACAGAGTAGTCAGATAGGAAACGCCGACTTCATCTAGTTATAAAAAAAAACATGATTGACGTGTAAAAGTGTTTGTACAAACCTACTTACAAAAAATAAAATCATTTCATTTCATCATTTCATTTCAATCATTTCATCATTTCAACTGGGTAACACGATACCCTTTGGTAAGACTGGTTGTCAGACTTTCGGGCTTCTGACGACCCGTAACGACTGTTAAAGATCCAAGAATGACACCCAGAGCCAACAGCTAAACGTGCTTTCCGAGACACGGAGGAGTCTCAGTATGTAAAGATGGTCACCCATCTACGGATCGACTGCGGGAAACGTAGCTTAACCTGATTGATCGACCATCGACATGCGGTTGTTATTTCTTAGCCACGAGCCCCTCAAACTCACTAAAACCCATTGTCTACAACATTCATTGTCGCAAGTACAATACACAACCCACGAATTGTCTTCGCAACGAAACAGCGCAAACATCTTGTTTACTCCACCAACAAGCTCACAAAATCCGCAAAGCTTAAAAATAATATGAAATAACTCAAGCACACCCTTCGTTAAGGTTGAGGCTCATTTTCTCGAAAACCAATACTATGGCAATATCAATAATCAATTGGTGCATTCTTGGCATCCGTTCAAGTCTATTATAGAGGCGATATAAGCGATGCATACGCAAATGTATTGAGATTCTTTTGTGAGTCTTGCATCTGGCCTGTATTTTACTTTTATATTTTATGTTTGGATTGGATTGTTTGGATATAAATTGTTACGATAGCGGATGTTGAGGCGAAGTGTTTCGGATCCGGTCAGTGTTGTATTAGTTCCGTTTGTTTCTGCTGTGTTTTGTTTTGTGTCAAAGTTCGTGATTCTTGGAGATGGTAATATGTTGGATATTGGGTTGGGATTTTGTGTTATAGAATTAGCGGATTATGAAGATGTTGGTGATAAATAAGAAGGATAAAATGATTCACATGATACTAATGCTATTGATATTAGTACTGTTATAGAAGAGCTCTGTATAGTTGAAGAAACAATCTTGCATTCAAAAATAAATAACGATTCTGTTTCTAAAAATAAAACTATAAAATTTACCACGCATAACAAAGTTATCTATAACTCACAGCCAATAATTTCTAAATAACTCAACAGAAAACCACAGCCCAACCAAATATTTGAACAACGTAACACCATGTCAATACAATTTGTCCCACAAATTCACTATCAATCAAATGCCGACATAATTCCAGACATTCCTGAGCTCCTCGCGTCAAACGACAAAGTTTAGTCAATTTCATGTAAAATAATGGACAGTTCATGACCTCCCAGTATTAGTCACCATGACTCACAGAATTTGCTCGTCAAAACTTCGCCATGCAAATTGGAAGTTTGGTACCCTTTCTTGTGTTAATAATGGATACAACGGCTTAATGTACTGTTTAGGAAAATTGTAGGAATGGTTTGTGATAAATTCTGAAAAGTTACCTCTGTAAGTTTAGCATAATGAGCTATAATGTTCCCATATGTAATGAGAGGGTCACGTGGGCCCAGTGCGGTTAGATGTCACATGTCTGTCTTCGAATTTTTAGTTCTAGAACATGCCGGTTTCCTCATGATGTTCTCCATCACCGTTTTGAGACCAGTGGTGATGAAATAATTTAAACAAAGTAAAGCTTCTAGCCCTTGTCTGGGTTTAAACGTACGACCTACAACTCGTAACCACTGCTCCGTTTGTTTATCATTACATATGCAGAAAAACAAAAGTGAAGAAACAATAGTCGCGTGCTAGATTCTCACTACAGTTAATTTCACAATACTGTAGACAATTTTAAAGTCAAGAAGTAATTTATCATTCCTTACTTAATTGAAAAAATAACGCAGAAATAACTTCTGTTTGAAGATACAGTCTCTTTTAGAACTTTCGAAACATTTGTATTAATTAATTCATTCATAGGGTAAGCCTGTTTAAAAAAGTTTTTTTTTATAAATCTCAATAGCTTTAACGCCAATTGCAGTCTACAAAACAAAAACAATGACGTCACCCACCATTATGAAATTAAAAATTTCGTAAACAAAATTTGGCGAAAGTAACGATATTTTAACCGCAATATTCCCTTGAGCTATGACTTAATAATTTAGGTGTGTGATCGCTAATATCAAAATGGATACGTGCGTGTCCGCCCTTCGGGGAATAGGCCTATTAACAATCGAAATAGCTATCGTGACACACAACCACAAAGGTTGATAAACAGTTATCGTTAATTCCCGAAGCTACTTTCTCTAATATTAATATAAATTCCAGTTTTATTTCGGCCTATCGCGGTGAAGGCTAATAGTAATAAAATTGGACAGTAAATGAGAATGGAATAAAAATAAATATCATCATACAGCTAGCATAATTATGTATATGACAATATCAATTTACCAGTAACAATGAAAATAAAATACCAAACATTATAAAGCCTGTCAATTTTCCAGTGATGGCTGGTATAGAATCCCCATGCGAGACTAGTAATCGGGCACAATTCCAATTTCGGCCCGAAACTACCTGAAAAATGTTGTGAAAAGAAAATCCAATCATAGTTTTTGGCTAACCTGTGTTACTAACTAAAGATTTGTAGATCTGCACAGTGGTTACACTAATTAGGCCAACGTTAGTTTATAAAATGACAGTTGTTATGACAAGACGTGAAGATTCGGTTTTGGAACCTAGCATTTATGTATTCTACGTAACGCTCATTTTCGTATATTACTATCTAAGACTATCTTGGACACCGATGAAGTAAAATATCGTAAGGTATATAGTACTACTAGTGAGCCTGCCCCTGCTTCGAACGGTTTTTACGACGCGACTTGACAAAATATCGAGATTTTTTAATTAGTTGATATAATATTATCTACTAGACGTTCCGGAATCAATTCTCTAAATAATGATGAAAACCACCTCAAAATCCATTCAATAGTTTATATAGAAGAACCACGTATTACCCAAACAGATACGAAACGAGACTTTAAATTATAATATGTTTAAAAATAGATATAAGATAAATAGTCTGATATCGCAAAATTGCAAAACGCAAGCGTAGTTACTAGTTATCAATGTTCCTTCTTTCGCTTCGTGCGTTCTTTTCCTACAGTTTGTTTTATAACAGGCCAGTATTTTTATTCTTAAAAACATAATTATTTATATTAATTTACGACGGATATGATCCCCTGAACCCCCCCCCCCCCCCTCCTCGATCCCCTGCTTGTTCGTCTTCTGTTTTAATCTCTGTCTTATCCACTATAAACTTTCTCATTCCGGTTTGATCCGCTTTTTCTTTTGTTTTCAATGATAAATTAAGTACTAGTTGTGTTATTCTCAAAACATTTTAGACAACATTACAGGCACTTCCGTCGGCCATCACAGTTAACACGACAGGTGACGATTGCCGCTGACACACCCAACGTAATCGACGCTAATAAGTCACGAAAGCTATATTATTAGCGCAAGTTTTAGTAGGAGTTTCTGGCATTATAACTACGGTTAATAATTTGCTAATGGCTACCTATAGTTTAGCTGCTTATGCATACATAAGCATATTCTGCCTATGTTCCTACACAGACACAGGCCACAGGGGACACAGGCCTCCTTTCGGTTAAAGGGAGTGGGCCGCAATCCACCACGCGGGCCCAGTGCGGAATTTTTGGTTCTAGGACATGTCGACGTTTAGATGACGTTGCTTTAAGTATTATAATTAGCCGTTTGTGTACCACTGTAAAGCAAAGGCCTCCTTCCTACGACTTATCTACATATATGTACTGCTGTTTGTTGCCAATCCATACGAAAAAGTCGAGTTCGTCATACCATCTCCCCCTGGGCCTGCGGTATTTCAGTTTGGCCCTCTTCGGGACCCACTAAGTTGTTAGCTCCTCCGGGATACGACGGTTGTGGCCAGTCCAGTTCCATTTAAGCTTGGCAGCTTTTGCTGTTATTTTCTCAAAAAAAAAAAACAATACTTTTCCAATATTTTATATAATTTTTTTCTTCGTAAACCATCGAAGTTTGCTGTTCTTATTGTAATTTATTTTAAATATTACGACGTTGTCGACGACGACGACGTTGTTTATTGTAACGTTGTCGTTGTTGTAACGTTTACTATAATGTTGTGTTCTTTCTGTATGGTGAAGATCTCTTCGATCACTTCACCTAAATGGATATTCATAACAACGCTCGCTCACTGCGTGCTAGAAATACCTCATTTAATTGAGGCATCCTTGTGAATCAGAAGTGAGTTAGATTAAGTTAGAAAGTACATGTTATCTAAAGCCAAGTTCACACCAAATGCACCTACAATCGGACTAACAGCATCGGGGCGGCTGAAGTAGTTTTTTCATACATACTCACAATCAGCGGTCGATTATAAGCTTCGGTGTGAACACGGTATATATCAAGTCCTGTGACCTTTTTAGAAATGAGTTCTGACACATTACCGTTTTAGAAACATAAACAGAATACAATAGCAAAATAATGTGTTGAAACATTTGCAAACGAACATGCGAGTAACAATTAAATATAATTAGTCAGCAAATGGTATGAAGTAATTTTTCTAAGTGCATAATTTGGGGTTGAAATACGAATTTCCCTCTACGTTTCCAGTACAAACTAGAGTCATTATAGGAGGGAAAAAGAGTAATAACTCCGGGACTAAATACATGGGAGGTGTATAAAGGAAATGAGTTTTTATAATAAACTATGGTGTGATACAGTCCAACGACCAAGGCAATGTTGTTTTTTCTAAGCACCAAAATAATCTAAGACTAATAAATGAGACACTGAAAAATGTTATTTTCACATTATTCTAAATTAACGATCTCATACACCCTTTGTACATACAAGTTTTTCTTGCCGTGAAAATCGCTCGTCAGTGTTGTATGGACTACTATAGAAGTGTAGCGGTATCTACAACGCCACATGAGAACAACGCGTCATACTGACGTCACGCAAAATCCTGCATCTCGCAAGCAGAGTGTACCGCACAACTAGCATAGATACAACGGCCCGACATGAATCATCGGGCAGTTGCCCGCCAGACGCAACACCCGTCTGGTTGGAGGGTCCTCCCTTTTCTAAAGAGTATGAGTGAACTTTACACCCTGTTTGTTCCTCATACATCTATAGAAGCTTGTTGACAGACACGGTGACACACGGCACGGCACTGTCGCCGTATGCGCATATACAAGCTCACACGATTATTTTACAGTGCGGTTATCGCCGCACTGTAAAAAAACCGTGCCTTGTATAAAGGGCAATGTAGCTATATTGAAAAGAAAACTTTTACAAAACGTTTCTAAAAACTAAAACAATCAACCACACGTTCATATCTCACACGTCGCTCCCCGCTGATCACAAACAGACTCAATACCCCGCACTCGGGATACATCATCTGCCTAGCCTTTTTCCCAACTTCTTCAACGACTTCCTATCTGACCTCCACAACCCAGTTACTGGGTAATACGATACTCCTTGGTAAGACTGGTTGTCAGACTTTCGGGCTACTGTCGAACCGTAACGGCTGTCAAAGATCCACGAATGACAGCCGGGACCAATGGCTTAACGTGCTTTCCGAGGCACGGAGGGGTCTTGGTATGTGAAGATGGTCACCCATCCACGGACGAACCGCGGCAAGCGTCGAATCGACCCGTGCGGCTGTTATTACTTAGCCACAAGCCCCTCTGGCCCGCCTCCTCACCCCGCACTCGGGATACATATACTTAATTATAATATTACAGCGCGATATCTTCGTCACCGAGTCCCGGATTGTTCCCGGATCTCCACGGACTTTTGTTCGCAGCGAAGTCCTTTGTCGATGCCTCACAATAAAATTTTATCCCGGAAACCTATTCGCAGTTACCTTTTATTATAATGTTGCAGCGGGTATCCGGGGTACTTTTCAGTCGGGGCCATTGTTGTCCGCATAATAGGGGCCAACCTTTTTATTCCGCTACAGATTTTTGAATGTACCGCCGGTATTAACGCTTCTATGAGATCCGATCGATTGGATGTCTGAAGTGGTTCTTTATTCCGGAGTTTGGAGTCGAGTTCTTTGTTTGTATGAAATGGTCGATGTTGTTTGTGATGCTTTCCAACTTTAGCTTCGAGTTATACCTAGGTTTCGTCTCATGGTACGAATTGATCTTAGTCTGACTAGTTACTGTTAAGATGTCTGACTAATTACTTTGGTTGGCCAGTGGATTCGCGAGGGACAAAATGTTATGAACTCGCGTGTTTGTTTTGAGAATTATTTCAGTTCAGCAATAAATTCCCAAAAAAATGGCTTTTTGTGCCAACTTCAACTGTGATAATTTTGAGTTTTCTTTAAACGTCATTGCAGGTTGGGTAAACTTTAATACCAAAAAAATTTATTACATTATTGAGCTGTAAAAATAGTTTTCTGCACACAAACAAAGAATCTCAGAGTAAAAACTTACGAGGGGTATCAAGGAAGAAAAAAGGTTTGCATGCATAAGTTATGTGTATATCGCTTTAGGCCTGAAAAACTCAACTAAAACAAGGATAAAAGTGAACTAAAGTAAGGAAATAATGTAAATAAAGACTATAAAGTTGAAGACTACACCGATACAGCATTGTCTGGTTTAAATATTACATCGTAGTTAAATATTGACAAGGTGCATCGTACACGAGCCAATGAGCTTCAAACTAATATTGTATGAGGAAACCGTAGCAACTGTCACGAATGTCGTATGTGTGATCATGTCGAAGTAAAAAACGAAGTTAAAATGTTGGAGAATGTTGGAATGGAAGCCTAAAGATGCTTATAATGGCAGAAAGAAGGGTTCATGTAAGCGTTTGAGGTCACCATAACAACTTCGAATACTAACTATTATTGATATTAATAATTAGGTTACACTTTAGAATAAAAAAAATAAATTAAAAATTTAAAAACCCCCGACACAAAATAATAAATAAATAAATTAAGGTATCCCTACAAAAAGTATGAAATAAAATTTTATTTAAATAGAAATTCATATGGAAGTCGGGGGACCGTTCTGTGGAACACCTTATATTCTAAGAGGTCCCCCGACTTCCATATGAATTTCTATTTAAATAAAATTTAGCAAAAAAATGCTTTTTTGCACAACAAACTGAACAGCTGTTTCGTTGAAAACAATTGTTTCAAAATAAAACATATTTGTGTAATGAGTCAAAAAAAATTCAACATTATTTAATATATTAGCGGTTGTTATGTTATAATTAATGTTACGTACACATGATATTAATTAAACAACTGCTAATGCTGCCTACAAACGTCCATACAGTGTTATGTCACATGCATCATTACCATCTTTAAAACAAATGAAATCAAAAGTGTACCGCGTGACTAGATATTTACCAAACCGTATGGAGTAGGTAGGTACCTAATTAACGCGATACGAGGAATCATTAGCATCGTTCCATGGATATTTGGAAACGTGCTACGTAACGACCCGAATATGTGACTTTAGTACCTGCACGTTGAGTTAACAGTCAGTTTGGAATTCGTAGACACAGATATAGGTATACTACAGTGTACACTAATAGGAAGGTGAGCCAGCGATTATAGGATTTCGGTTTTAGATTGAGTAAACAAGTTATGAAATATGGAGGAATCGTCTGTGGCAAAATTACTTAACATAATAATTATCGATGCAAAGGAACGTTAAGGTGACAAAACATTTCAGGATTCAGAAATTAGCACTCAATTTACAGAGATGTGTTAAAAGAGGTAAAAAGTATGTTGCCCTCACATACATTTTAATGAAAAACTAGCAGCGCGGTTTCACCCGCGTAAGTTTCGATCGCGTAGAAATATCGGGATAAAAAGTATATTTTGTGTTAATCCAGGAAATGGTTTATCTATATGCCAATTTTCATCCAAATCTGTTCAACGGTTTACGCGTGATTGAGTAACAAACGTCTTCACAAATTTTTACATTTATAATATTAGTAGGATTCAAACATGCATGGTAGAACGTCTTCACTTGGTATAATACCAAAATTATCAATATCAACAAAAAATATAACACTACAATGCATTTGTAATCAACCGCATCGCACACGTCAAACCATACAAAGACACACGGAAAGAGAAGGCCTCCCTCTCAGAGAAAAAGGAGGCCTATGTCCCAGGAACATTATAGGCAGATTATGCTGATTATAGACACTTGAAACAGCTACCTGCCAGGTCAGCCAAAAGCTACAGCATACTGAGAGGAAGAAGAAATAGATACAGAGGCCCCTGGAACTCTTATCGTCCTAACGCGCAACGTCCGTTTTTGTCGGGATGACGTTACGAATGGACTGGAAATCAAGATGAAAAAACAAAAGAAATATGACGGATTAATTACACCCTGCAAGTAATTAAAGATTGAATGGGTATTCAAATGTCAATAGATACCTATCAATATTACAATAGTGGTAGAAGTAGTTACTTCGCATCGGATAAAACCAAGATTCTTACTGTTAACAAATATTCAAAAACTAACTTAGAATTCCACTGCGATGAAAATTGACCCCATTGTGCAAACGCAAAACAGTAAGGTCAGCCAAAAGCTACGTATGAAGAAGAAGAAATAAACACATAGGCCCATGGGACTCGTACCGTACCAACGTCCTTCTTTTGTCCGGATGACTTAATGAATGGACTGAACATGAAGTTCAGCGAAGGGATAATGGGTTTATTTTGTTAGCTCAAATGTATGGGTTTGTGGGATGGATGGTGAAAGTAAAAAGGGAAGTGGGGCTTATATTATTATATTTAACTTGAAAGGGTAGTAAAGTTGGATACTTAAATAATGATGTGGAAAACTTGAAAACGTAATTTTTGTCTTCAATAACTCTTTCCAATTATTATAAATGTTTGGTTTATGAAACACTAGCTGCACCCCGAGGTTTCACCAGCGTAAATGTCGATCCCAGGGGAATATCGGGATAAAAATTAGCCTATATGTTAATCCAGGGTGTCAGCTACCTCCATACAAAATTACATCAAAATTAGTTCAGCCGTTTGACCGTGAAGAAGTAACAAACATATAAACACGCACACACACACTCACAAACTTTCACCTTTATGATATTAGTGTGATAAGTACTATTTAACTTGAAAGGGTAGTAAAGTTGGAGACTTATATAATGATGTGGAAAACTTAAAAGGGCAATTTTTTGCTTCAACAACTCTTTCCAATTATTATAGATCTTTGGTTTATGAAACATATTATTTCCAAAATATTTTTTTCTCTTATAAAAAATATCACTTTGGATAAATCGTATTCTATCTTGGGTTCTATTCCGCTTAAGCCACAAGCATAATCACCATCATCTTTTCACTGCGAACATAAGCCCTACCTAAGCTACAAGCATAAATAGTTAAATATCGGAAACGTTGATTTCTTGTAGGCACTATGCCTAGCTCGCGACAAAACCAGCTAAGATTTCAAGCTAGTTCGAGCCACATTCCTAAGCAACATCTCCAAGTCTTAGGTAAGCTTTGCTTCCCCTTGACATCGCGGCATCGTGCCGAACAAAATTTTAAAAGCTATCGCGGCTTGCTACCGTCGCCGCTGTAAGCCGAAATAGAAAAATATAATACAGTCAAAAGTGCCTGAACTTCTCTCTAGCACTTACATAAGAATTCGAATTTTTGAACATTTCTGAGACCGCTGGTACAATGTCTTTTGATTCAAAGGAAGTGGTTATTTTCTGAGAATATACGTATGCCAATTCTTTTAGGTGTCATAAGGAGATAGAATTATTATTTTTTATTATTTTCAGCCGTTTGTGACCCACTTCTCTCTGTCTTCTGTGTGCGTGTCAATCTTCCGCTGTTTGTGACCTCACGAAAACAGACGAGATCCTCCTGCCAACTCTTCTTGCCTACTGCGTTGCGGGTTGCTAGTGTTTGGGACACACTGTGTGGTTGTTTTAGCCCATAGAAATAATTGGAATAGAAAAATATTAGGTATACGAATCTACAAGCTCATCTTACTAGGATATCAATCACTTATTAAGAGCGTTTACGCCGAACGTCATTTCTTACAAACTTTCAAGCCTTTGTTTTCCGAAATGAACAAACCAATTTTAATGAAACTTCATACGCATAAGCAGGATACAAAGGTCTAAAAAGTTAGCAGAGAACATATTCGAAAAATAGTGTTACAGCCAAATTAGACCGATTTTAAACTTTTCATAGAAACAGAGATTTCCAGTTTTCTTTTTATAAATAAGACATTTCAAAAATGTTCTCTGCTAACTTTTTAGACCTTTGTATCCTGCTTATGCGTATGAAGTTTCATTAAAATCGGTTCATTCATTTCGGAAAACTAGGGCTTGAAAGTTTGTATGAAATGCCGTTCGGCGTAAACGCTCTTAAGCATGTTGATACAGTAGTGAATAACATCAAGACCGACGATAGACGGCTGTATTGAGATTTAGAAATGTACACCTACGTTCGACGAAACAGGATGTTTTCCAGTACCTATAAGGCGATTGGCACACTGCACCGCATCACGCAGCGGGTCGCAGATAACGCACTCACGCGCGTGATTTTTTACATACAAATTCAATAAAAACGCACTCACGCGCGTGGAATTTGGCACCTTTTCCCGCACACCGCTGCGTGATGCGTGGCAGTGTGATAATCGCCTAAGCATCACGCTTTTTTTCTCCTTCTAAAATAGTTTCCCTTTATTTCCTTAATAGGCGAGGAAAACTCCAACCAAAAACCATTCGATCAATTAACACAGCTGAAAGTCGAGTGCGTTTTATACAAAAAATCCAATTTCCTGGGGTGGTGTTGAGCAAGTGTGGAGCTAAACAAAACATCGGGGGCAACCCGTTGGACGTATCAATCAATTACAACGGCCGACGCCTCCGATATACGCTGTAGAGATAGGCGGACCAACTGTGTTGCTGCGGTACAAATTAGTAAAAATAGCGAGCGAGTTTTTAGGATTATTCGTTTGTGGTTAGCTTTAATAGCTGTAGAAAGATGTCAGTCTTTTGAGACAAAATTGGCCAGCAATGAACCAAAATGTTATTGATAAAAATCTCATACCAAAATGTTCTGAACCCGGTTCCTATCCAATAACGCTTGATTTAGAATTTAATTTGTTACAGTTTATTTAAGTGGTAAATGCTTCTCAAAGAAGACAGGTACTGCAATACCTTTCTGTTCCATATGGACCCGAGCAATTATTCAGAACTAGCTCGCGACTTCGATTGCATGGACTTCAGAAACCGGTTCAGGATCCAGGTTATAAGCTATCTGTGTGCCAAATTTCATCCCAAGCCGTTCAGCCGTTTTTGCGTAATTGAGTAACAAACATCCAAACATTTATAATATCAGTAGTTTAAAGCATTATTTTAGGTTAGGCATTGGACAAATTCTTGTAAGAAAAGGCCGATATTTGTCACAACTTACAAAATTTATCCCAAAACTAATAAACTATCAAATACCCGCTGCACCCCCTCCCTTGTAGCACACCAAGATCTATTGCTTACAACCCTAATCAATATCCACGCGTTATTTGCCAACATGACGTTTTTATTAAATAAACGCCGAACAAACGTTTGTCTACTCATGTGGAGCAAACTGTACTAGAAGACGATTGGATGTTACGACATATAGAAAATTGTGACAGATTGACAGATAAACGAACGTCAGATGATCGAAAATAATGTTTTGTTGTGTCGTCAGGGAACATTGTCGGTTAAGGACAAATAGGAAGAGTAAGAGAGAGAAGCGGGACCAATATTGTACTTCACAGCAATAAATAGTTGTACACCGATATAATGAAATGATGAAGCAGCACTGTTAAAAAGAAAAATACCTTATGTAGGCATTATTATTTATTATTGTAGTTAACTTATTCCGCGGTTCTCTTCAGCATTATTTACAAATACCACTTTTCTACACCTACTTTCGTAAAACTATCAATTCAGAAACCAGTACGTTTTAAAACTGCAAAATCGAAAATAAGACTACTGTTTTATATTTTGGGCTATAAAACTTTATTTACGATCTGTTTGCCAAGCAGTATTGGAATTAAAGCTTAACAATAATAAGCATCGGGAGAAAAACGTGGAATTTTAGCTATTTGAAGAAGTCAGGCTTTCTTTAGGAAATTCCAAAGGATTGGGTTACTCATCTCTGGTGAGCTGTGAGGAATCAACTTAAGGAGATGTCCAGTGACTCATTCGCAGCTTAGAGGTTAATAAATTACCATTTACTTGCTATAAATTTCAGTTAAGATATCATATCGTTCTTCTCATTCCTTAAGCTTTTAGGATGCAAGGTCTTCAACAACAATTTGTAGATATAGCAATGGTTTTGATACTGGACGGGGGATTGGCTTACTCATCTCGCGTGAGTGAGGAATCAATTTAAGGGAATGTCTAGTGACTCATCGGTTATAATCGTAAAGATAAGTAATCGTTCTTCTCCCACCACATGCTTGCAAGATGTAAGGTCTTCAACAACCATAGCATGAAGACATACAAAAGTTATGTATTTTATTGAAATACCAGCTCGAAACTTAAGTTGCCTTTAAGTAACAGTTTAATAGACTAACCATCTACAATTCGACCACCAGAAAAATAATCCCCAACTCTTATTAATTTTTCTATCTCACTACACTCCAAAGGGCGTCATATTTTCCTACATATCTATACAGAACAACTATATATTATACAGCAATATTAATAAAGCCGCTATTGCTTGCCCTGGCATGCCAATGTAAAGAATGGGAGCGCATACCAAAGTCACGCCATTACGACCGACTGTCATATTAATAATTTCCCTCAATGCTCGAGAATTATTGTCCTGACGCAATTATGTGGATATGTGATGAATTATTTTTTCGTATACCTATTGGAGAAGACGTGATGAACAGTTTTTTATGTTAGTACTTTATTGTAGTATGGTGTAATACAGTTTAAGTGATAGTGAAAATATTTTTTGTTTATGAAATCCTGATCTGGCCTAAAAAAATATGATTGATTTCGAAATTGTCTCTAAGTTATATGATCAGTCTTTACCTTTACTTCTATTGAGATGTTTATGTTTTGCCTTCTAATATAATTCACATCGCAAAATTATGATCAATTATATTTAAATTCGCTCTGGCAGTAAAAAAGTAGAAATCTAATTTAGTTATGGTTTATGGATAAGGTTTAATTATGGCTACTTCATCTTAGCAATGTTGATTGGATTCTTCATTTGTTTATGGACGACGCTTATGGGAGGTACAGTCAACAGCAAAAGTAGATGATCAAAATAAGAAATTCAATAGGAGTCAAAACTGATCACAAATATATGGCAGCTGTACTAGTAGTAAATGTTTGGTATAATTTACAATCACATACTTTTGAATCACTTCGACGCCACACAGTTCTGACGCGAACTTCGTTCATTTGTGTTGAATTTCTGATTTTGATCATCTAATTTTGCTGTTGACTGTACCTACCAAATAACTAGGCATACGTTTTATTTCTCAACGAATTTAGAAGTCCTAATTAATAATTTTACAGACATTACCAGCATAAAACGCTGTAATATTTTAATTTCATAGTATTTTTTTTATAAATCTTCTTTTTACATTCACAAAAACGTTGATTTAATTACGTGTGTAACCAACGCACGTGTCTCAGCCAAGCATTTTATTTTTGAGAACGGGTACAGCCTACCAAAAGAACCGTACAGCCTACCGAAATTGCAATTAAACTCAAAGGGGCGAGTCTTAGAGAGGCAATGTAGCGTGATCTGGGGCATGTAAACGTATTATCAAGTCATCTGTGATAGGAGGCAGCGGGGAGAGGGATGTTATTAATTAAAAAAAACTGGCCAAGTGCAAGTCGGACTCGCACACGAAAGGTTCCGTACCACAAGGCAAAAACGCAGAAAAAAACACGTTTGTTGTATGGGAGCCCCCTTAAATATTTATTTTATTTTGTTTTTAATATTTGTTGTTATAGCGGCAACAGAAATACATAATTTGTGAAAATTTCAACTGTCTAGCTATTGCGGTTCTTGAGATACAGCCTGGTGACAGACAGACGGACGGACGGACAGCGAAGTCTTAGTAATAGGGTTCCGTTTTTACCCTTTGGGTACAGAACCCTAAAAAAGAAAAAATAATAAAACAAGTGCGAGTTGAACTCGCGTGGAGAGGGTTCCGTTCGATGAATATTTTATCTACCATGTTTTTTAAATCTTAATAAAAACATTATCATTGTAATTGAAAAACATGTTCTCCCATACATTTCAACTGAAAATGTAAGTTTGTACGCACAATATTGGGAGATTTAGTATGTTGTTTTAAGACCACAGACTTCTTACAGATTTTTCTGTAATCTACAGATATAGAACTATATTCTGTATTGTTTTCAAAATTTTAGACTCAGTAGTTTCGGAGATAAGGAAAGGGGGGAATGGTAAATTTTTTCATCTATTTTCTTAAATAACTTTAATAAAATTTACTTTAAAATTATGAAAAAATATATATTTGAGATCCTCACAGTAAGCCCTTTATACGGTATGCCACACGGTATAGATTGCGAAACTTTTTATTTTATTTTCTATTTGCCTCCCAAAAATGACCTCCATATTCAAAATTCATTTATTTACGTTACACGTCTGTATTTGGGTCACAGAGGTTCATATGTGTACAAAATTTCAACTTAATCATCCATTAGATTCGGAGCAAATTGGCTGTGACAGACGGACGGACAGACAGACACACGAGTGATCCTTTATTGGTTCCGTTTTTTCCGTTGGAGGTACGGAACCCTAAAAAGAAATAAATAATGAAGATAAAGAAAATAAACACAAAATAACAAGTTGGGGGAAATTATGCGTCACATCCATGCAAAACGGTCATCGCTCAGCATAATGCTACGACCCTATGCAAGACAGTGCCCCAGCGCTTGTTTTTAGCAACAGCTAATCATAAAATCTTTATTTTTCGTAACAATAGTAATAAATAACGCTTGTTTCTGTTTTGTTCATGTTAAATGATTCATATTACTACCATGACATACCGTACCATAGAATAGAATAGAATACTCTTTATTATGTACACCATATAAATTACAGACATAAATATAGAAACTGTACAAAGGGTGACACAATGGGCGGTCTTATCGCTAAAAGCGACCCCTGATATATACCATACCACCACCATACTATACCCATAATCATACCATATAGGTACCACTACACCACCACCATACCACCATACCATATACCATATAATTATTACCATGAGCTTTTTATTTTTATTTACGATACTTTCATAAATCAAAATAAAAAAAAATACAACCGAATTGAGAACCTCCTCCTTTTTTTTAAGTCGGTTAAAAAGCTTATTTTTCGTTAAACCATGAAGCAACGCGCTTAAAAGCGATGTAAGACGCCAGTTTTCAATGACTCATTAAACTCGTGTAAAAGAACAATAAAATATTAAATTATGCACACCTTTACACAAGAACTCAGAAATAACCCGTTTTTATTACATCAAATCAGTCTATCTGCTAAGCCTTTTTTCCAACTATTTTGGGGTCAGCTTCCAGTCTAACTGAATATCAGTACTTTACATGGAACGACTGCCTATCTGACCTACACAACCTAGTTACTGGATAACACGATACCCCTTGTTCAGACTGGTTGTCAGACTTTTGGGCTTCTAACTACTCTTAACGACTGCCAAAGGTCTACGAATGACAGCCGGAACCAACGGCTTAACGTGCTTTCCGAAGCAACGAGGTGTTTCGATATATAAACTCAAACTCAAAGCATTTATTTCATTTAAACCACAGGCACTTTTGAATTGTCAAGGAATCGGTCAGTAAAAAAATTTATATAATGGATGGTCACCTATCCATGAAACGACCGCGGTTAACATTCCATCGAACAGTGCGGCGGGCACAATAAATATCATCATCTGCCTAGCCTTTTCCCAACTATGTTGGGGTCAGCTTCCAGTCTGACCGGATGCAGCTGAATACCAGTATTTTACATGGCGCGAATGCCAACCACAACCCAGTTACTGGGTAATACGATACCCCTTGGTAAGACCGGTTGTCAGACTTTCTGGCTTCTGACTACCCGTAACGACTGTCAAAGATCCACGAATGACAGCCGTGACGTGCTTTCCGAGGCACGGAGGGGTCACGATATGTAACGGGCACAATACATAATGCTTAGTAATCTAAGTAGGTATACGTACCTAATAAATAAAACATTACGCTCATAAACGTCCATTTCGTGTTCAATTTCACCTAAAAACAATAACATTGAAACCGATGACTGTATCAAATTAAGTGGAAAACCATTTTTGTTTCATTATACCAACAAAATGTTTAAACGGGTGTTTATTTTGCGGCGCTCACTTTAAACGGCCGTTAAAAAGTTGAAAACTTTCATATAACCCGTTTAATTTACGAAAGCGGAATAGGTTAGCCATAATTATATTTAACAGTTAACTGTAGAAGCACTGCAATTAAGTCAATCGCCTTTTATTGCATTGAGAAAGGCATGCGATAAAAACTCTTTAATATAACTATTGTGTTTGAACGAGAAAGGGCGATTTTGCAATTATGTCTTATTGTGAAAGTATTAGGTACACTGAAAGAAATAAGCTGTAAATAAAAATGAATAAACATTGATCTGAACTGCTTTAAACAGTTTCATATGAGCCTAACGTTCAAAACAGTATTTTTCAACTGATCCGAAAACAGTTAAAGCTTGAGGCAAAATATTACATGACAGTAAACTTTAACGTTTTAAGTTAGGTCACAAAATTAACTGTTTTATTCATTTGGTGATATCGTTCAAACCATTGAAATTTATTTACATTACAGTAATGATGGTTTTCCTTTTTTTTTTTGTTGTTTTTTTCAGTAAATGGTATGTTCAATCATTAAAAGTTACTGTTTGTCTTTTACTGTTTTACAAACATTTCTTCTTACTGTATAGAGTCAGTAAGTCTTAATGAAATCGCTTTAACAGGTAAAGCTCCGCGTATGACCGATGGGTCACGAAACAATAGAAAATCAATTGTCTTATTAGTTAATGTGCTGTAGTAAGATTTTTTTTTTCAGTGTAATGAAAAAATCTATTGCTATTATAAACTATGACTGTCTGAGTATAAAGATAACACTGATAACGATGAAAACTTAACTATAATGGAATCAGTCTCTGAACATTATTGTAAATCATTTGTAGCGGTATCTACAACGCCACATGCGAACAACGCGTCTATACTGACGTCACGCAAATCCTGCATCGCGCAAGCAGAGTTAACCGCGCAATTAGCATAGTTACAATGGCCCGACATGAATCATCGGGCAGTTGCCCGCCAGACACAACACCCGTCTGGTCGGAGGATCCTTCCTTTTCTATAGAGTATGAGTGAGCTTTACACCCTGTTCCTCATACATCTATACATTGTTAATTTAATGAAGCCTCTAAGGTGCTGCGCAGAGAGAGCAATTTTGACCCTCGAACTTCGGCAACTAGCAACATGCAACGTTTATGGCATTTTAAATATAATTTCAAGAATCGACATTACTTTGCTACAAATAGAAAACCTTCAAATAGTTGACAGCTGCGTCGAGGAAAATTTCCACTAGAAGTTGGTCCTTAGAGATAGAGCCGAAATGGCAATAGAACCAGTCGAACGGTTTCCTAATTCCAAAAGGTTATTTTAAGATAATTTTGAGCACAAAGACAAAAAAAAGGGTTTTTCAAGCATTCTTAATCGCATTCGCCTAAAACTTATACCAAGCAACAAAATAGCAAGGTTATAATAATACCTCATACTGTATACATCGCAAGGGTATTGCGAACCAAACATCTTCGCTTTTGTAAAGCTAAGCGAGGAATGAACGAGTTCAGATGAGCGAGGAAGAAAGAGTGTTAGTAAAGCTGACGTTACGGAAATGAGCAGCTGAGAGGAAAATGAAGGAAATGTAGAACAAGCATAAAATGCTTAGTTGGCATTTGTAAGAGGATTTATAGGTTATTTTTCGTCATCTGAACGACTTTTCAAGCTAGTTTCATTTGAAATCCGGCTCGAAGGACCAATGTTAGCGCGAGGTGCAATAAATGAGTGGACTGTATTTTAGGCAATGGTTTAATGCCGCTAGTATTTACAATCTCAACTTTCCCGGACAAACAATAAGTTAAACTTAAGAGTGGAGGATCGTCTGTCGCGGAAGCCAGTGGTCACCGCGCCGCGCCGCGTCTCAATTCACCGATGACGCGCAGATCATGCTGCTTACGCATGCAGACCGCGTGCAACGCGCTGTGTTGGGTTCGATTCCCAACAAGCTGACCATTGTTTAAGTTAATTATTCAGAATTGTGAGTAGAAGTATCTAATTGAAATTCTTTTCTCAGTAAAAAAACGATGAGAGTCGTTTTTAAGTATCTAGGCACGTAATACTTTGTGGTTTTCATTCAAATAAATAAGCGACCAAAAACAGGCAAATACCGCATTTTCCGTGCAGTCATTAAAACAAAAATGTTTTTGTCAAAGTTTTCTCACCCCTATTTTCCTGCAAACCCACTTTCGTACCCCAAAGTTTGTAGTCAAAAACTTAAGGGTTCTGCCCCAAATAAACAGGAATGACTGCAGATAGTCCACATACTGCGGGGTCTCAACGCTACCCTAGTAACGCCTACGTAGATTGGCCACTGGGGGAATTTAGTTTCTTCACGCTACCTAACTTCGTGGCTACTAATGGTTAGTGGGCCTGTTTACGTAAAATTCTTATCTGTGCTTTTCTTGAGTATTTTGGAAATTTTCAAGTTTTATGGTCCATTTTTTGGTGTAGAATTATTTTAAAGTAGCATTATAAACTGTTTTGTTTAGAACCTACAGCATAAACTACCTAATTTTTCGTAAATACTTTGAAAAGAAAATGATAAGTACAGAAACTATTTCTATATTATTATTTATTTTGTAAGTTACATAATAGATAATCTATTCGGCAGTATTTTCTCTTAAGCTTCATGTAGTTAGATTGTTTAGGGCTGTTCGACAATTAGGTTTAAAAAATTGAGTACTTACAGCTAATAATGCACCATTCTGTATATTTCTGAAGCACGGTAATTCCGCTGTAACAAGCACCAGTAATTCATTTATCAGTGCTAATGCACCCACTAAGTGCTTGACCGCTGGCCGAAGCTGAGTAAAACACGGTTTCAGTCGGCCATTTTTATTTTAGTCTTTCTAACCTAAAATAATAACGTCAACGACAAAAAAAAAACAGAAATATTTAGAAAAAAAATAATACATTCTTATAAGTGCCTATTGTGACCTTATTGGTAATGACCTTCAGAAAGGTCAGGCGCATAGTCCTCGCAACCGGCGTGCGTGTGCGACCTGCACCCTAATTGTGTAACACAATATAGTCTGATCTCAATCTGAATTATTTTGAAGGATATTTTACGCCCATGGGAAGGAGGCGTGAGTTTATGTATATATAATGAAGCATTAAAAAGTCTTACAACCACAATTTTTTTTTTTATCCAATTACCATCCCATTTAATACCTAATTACCTTACCTTAGAGCAGTGGCCAAGTGGTAACGGCCGCCATTTACGAGTTTTAGGTCGTAGGTTCGTACCCAGACAGGCGCTTTACTTGGTGTAAATTATTTCATCACCACTGCTCTCAAAACGGTGAAGGAAAACATCGTGAGGAAACAGGCATGTCCTAGAACCAAAAATTTTAAGACATGTGACATCTACCAACCCGCACTGGGCCCGCATGGTGGATTACGGCCCACTCCCTCTCACAGAGAGGAGGCCTGTGTCCCAGCAGCGGGAACATTATAGGCTGATTATGTTATGTTACCTTACCTTTTAAGTAGCATTTCAATTAAAACCGATACCAACTTACTTAAACCATACTAATAAAGGTTTAAAGTAGCGTCGCGATCATTGACTACGACTCTATTTCAACGTAAGTTTTTTCAATTGGACTTAATTAAAAGAAAACAAACGTACGTGGTCTAGGTTGGAGATAGCGAATGCAACGTGGATACGAGGAATTTAATTGGTAGGCGAAAGCGATTTTTGTATTCGAAAAACACTCGAAGTTGACAAGACGTGACCCTGAATAAAATGGTTTAGAGTGGATAGGTACAGTAGGCCGTACGTCAGAGGTAACAAAGTGGTACGTACGACTACACATCAAACTATACATAAGCAGTATAAGCTAACTTCTGATTGTGCGAAAAACCTATAAAATGCGAGGTCAGCTTCGCTCGCTCTTGCATCCTATGTCGACGTAGCCCTACTTCGTGGGGCTCCTATTCCTGTCTAAAGGGTTTAAAGTTACCTAACTAAACCTAACCTCGGGGTTCGGGCATAGTAACCTAACCATTTTTTTTTTTTACGTGATTTTACGCTCATGCATCGAGGTTAGGTTTGGTTAGTAACCTAACCAAACCTAACCTCGGGGTTAAAAAAAACCGGGCATAATTTAAAAAAATTCGTCCATCGCTTTCCATCAGGCGTGATCGAGGTCAAAAGCGCCCATTCAGCAGTAAAAAAAAATCCAGATGATATGGAAACTGCTTAACCACGAATACGATGGCCAATTGACCACTACTGGTATAGACGCGTCGTTTCATCTTTATAACTTTGGTTATAATAAAGCAACTCTCTTCACTTATAACTTGAGCTCTATTTATCTGATCTTCATGTGTTTTTCAAACTACATTATTTAGTTTCATCTTACACTGGTCCCGGATTAAAATGTTTGTTTGCCAGATTAATGGGAAAAGGTATTTTTTCTACACAGGCGGATATTATCTTGTTTACCAGCGAGGGATATATGATAATTGGAAGACGGGATATTTTAAAATAAGAATAATGGTTTTTATTGAGCGGTATGTTGAAAATGTCGATGACCTGGGGGCCTAAAAAGGCCACTTTGGCAGAATCATAACAGGATAACATTATGAATTATATTTAATATCGCGAAGACAGTCTGTATTTTTCTTTTGGGATTGGATTTGGATTGGATTGTCTGGTATATTAGCACAGACAAAAAAAAAATAACAGAAATCCTTCACCAATGGGATTTGATACGATTAACTTAACAGTTAACTGACCAATAAGATTCATAATGTTATACTTTTATGATTCTGTCAAAGTGGCCTTTTTAGGCCTCTTTTTTTTTTTTTTTTTTGCTGTTGTTTTTTTTTTTTTTTTTTTTAATCTTGTGTGCAATTTTTTTTTAAACACCCTATGATTAACAAAATCTTGGTCCTGACTTAATTGAGTTTTCTGTAAATTCCGTCAACAAAACTTCTGTACAGGGTTATTGGTAAAACATTAACAATTATAATAATTATGGCGAAGACAGACCGTGTTTTTCTTTTTTTCGCTGCACTACGTAGGAATAATCAAATATCCTCCAAATAGATTAACAACCTCTTAAGAGGACATTGTACTCATCATTATGAACAACTTTTACTATGGGACCAAAACCGAAATCCACAACCAAAAAAAAAATCAGCTCTTCCATACATTTATGTTCGTCTAACTCGTCAAAATGTAGGAAACAGCTGATTTCTTTTCGCGATTTCAGGTTTGGTTCCTTAGTAAAAGTTGTTCATAATGATTAATACAATGACCTCTTATTTATTTATTTATATATACTTTATTGTACACCACAAAAATACATAACATTAGAAAAATATCAAACACTATAAAATATACAATGGGCGGCCTTATCGCTTTCTGCGATCTCTTCCAGGCAAACTCTTAAGAGTTGTTAATGTATTACCAATAACCCTGTATATTCAATATTTCAAGTTCCAAATAGCAACACAAAACCAAACAAATAGAAAACTATGTTTCTCGCTATAAAATCCTTACAAAACTTCCCAACAATTCGCGCCGCAAGCTAGAATTCTTGCACCTAACACCGAACACACATTAACTTATTTTTAGCGTTAACACTAACAACAGTGCACGTTCGATTCTGCCGAGGGATTATTTACGACTTACTCTATGTGCCGTGATTAAAATAGAAATAGTAGCCATCGGTGGAAGCTTTGCGCGTATTACCAACGATCCGACAGTACTACTGACATGAGTAACGTTGCACCGAGCTTGTGTTAATACTAGGTGGTGACGTCATCATTTCTAACTGACTTTTGAAGTAGTGTGTGTACCTATTGCTTTGGAAGGTGTCAGTTGGCAATTACTAGTAGAGTCCCGGGTTAGGGGTCGTTCGGCCCACTATGGAACTGGGACAGCGGACCAGTTACCCCTTTTAAAAATTGATAATGGTTAACTGGGCCCACATCTGTTTTGCTTTCAGTGCAGTGGGAATATTATATACTCATTATGTTATTTTGGGCACAATTTTTTATAAAAACAAGACTAGGTGTATTAAAATGAAAAGCTTTCTAGTCTTTTTGACTGAAGTTCAATTTCGATGTAATGGAATCCTATTAATTCTTAGCCTTATGCCATAAAATACAATGTCACTAGCTGCGCCTCGCTTTTTCACCCGCGTAAATGTCGATCCCGTGAGAATATCGGGATAAAAAGTAGCCTATACTATCCAGGGTGTCAGCTCTATACAAAAGTTTATCAGAATTGGTTCAGCCGTTTGAGCATGAAGAAGTAACAAACATATAAACACACTCACAAACATTCACCTTTATAATATTTAGTGGCAACCGGCAGCCGGGTCTGCGCATTTTACCGCTGATCTGATGGTGTTACTGACATACGTAACGGAACCTGCGGTGCAGATATTCTGTAAAAATCTCACCGTGAAAAAAAACACACTCACAAACTTTTGCCTTTATAATATTAGTGTGATTATTTAATAATAATTTATTCCAATTTCCCTACGATTTTTCTTGATACCATCACCATGCCATTCACAGCCAGACATCTTACAAGACCTTCATTGCCAAAAGGAAGCAACAAAATTGATAACGTTCCCATCCACGAATACTACAGCAATAAAATCATATAGTGTACTATCTGCTTATCTTCGAAGGCTGGTAATAAAAGTCTGCCATAGGAAATGGGGCCTAATGGACTTCTTAGGTCGTCGCTCGTCAGTAACCCATTTCTGGGAGTATTTATAAATGGTTTACGAGCCTGGAAGCTATCACTACTTGGAACATTAATAACTATTTGGTTACTAGCCATTGATTTATGATTTGTCTGTTTTGTGAAATTATACAGGTTGCTGTTAATTTTGGTTTTGTTTGTTTTTAGGGTTCCGTAACTCAAAAGGAAAAACAGAACCCATAGAAGATTAGTTCGTCGTTCGTCTGTCTGGCCGTTAGTCCCGACCCTTTTTCTCAGGAACGCGTGGAGTTACCAAGTTGAAATTAATATCAAATACTCAAGGCTGCAATTCCATAGAGCAGTGAAGAAATCAATCTTCTAAGTCAACGCAATCAAAAGATACGGGCGTTTATGTTTTGAAATCAAAACGTATAGGGTACTTCCCGTTGACCTAAAATCATGACATTTGGCAAGAAGCAATGTCATGTAGCACAAGTAAAGGAAAAAATCATTACAAAAAAATAATTTTAAAACTATTTAGATAACTAGAAATTTGTACGGAGCCCTCGGTGCGCTAGTCTGACTCGCACTTGACCGGCTTTTTGTGTCATATCATCGCGAACCAGTGAGAACCAGTAGGAGGAGAACCAGGAGAACCAGTAGGAGGAGAACCAGGAGAACCAGTAGGAGGAGAACCAGTAGGAGGAGAACCAGTAGGAGGAGAACCAGGAGAACCAGTAGGAGGAGAACCAGTAGGAGGAGAACCAGGAGAACCAGTAGGAGGAGAACCAGGAGAACCAGTGTTAACAAGGAGTATCTATCGTGTTATCCAGTTACTGGTTTGTGGAAGTTAGATCAGCAGTCGCTTTATGTAAATTACTGGGTATTAAGCCGCATTCGGTTAGAGTGGAAGCCTATCCTAGTATAATTGGGGAAAGGCGAGGTACATGATGATGACCATCGTTGAGGAGTGCCTGTTTCCGACCATAAGAGAAATGTTTAATTTTGATTACTGTTGCTGTTGAACTTATTTTTGTGTAGCTCAACTGTGGCTAATGAGATACAATTGAAATTCTATTGTTATAAATAAATTTAGATTTTTCAACAGTTGAGTATTGTAAAGACGATTTTGGGATCTACTAAGATCAATAGCATCATCAATGGTGACTGCAACCCTTGTCCTGAGGGACATTCGTTATTTGCTTGGCAAACATTGTGACATTTTGGCAATAACAAACCGCTATAGAAGTCTTGTACCTACCACACATCCTGGGGGTCTACTCCGAAGCGGTTAACCACTGTATCGGCCGAATGTTCGGTCATTTTCTGATTCGAATATTGTTGTCCTACTACGAATTTAAAAAAAGAAAGGGTTAAGGGTTCTAAAAAGGTTCGGATTGGCACAGTTTGGTCGGGACCAATAGTCAATATAGGAAATTAATGGTAGTAGAAAATGACCGAACATTCGGCCGATACAGTGGTTAACCGCTTCGGAGTTATAGACCCCCAGGTTTTAAAGCACAATAAGTTCTCATGTCGTTTACACGACCTCTTTCAAATCTCTGATTTCACAGAAGCAAAAACCTCAGAAATGAGTAATTAAGTAAACACGTATCAAGCATAATTAGTTTGGAAGTAGGAACGTTACATTTTCACACTTATTGGCTCTAACGAGGTCACGGCGGTAATGCTCAAAGTACCTACGTAAATTCATATTAGTGATTTGGTCCAAGGTAAGGTAGGTAATTTAGCGAGTTGGTCTAAAATTATGCACTGTACACTGTTTTGCGCTAAAGTGCAGATGCCAGCACATGAAGCTACTACAATCTGTCAAATTTCTTTAATAGATTTTCAACTTTATCGCTAAAACATAAGGTTCAAAGTTGATTGTGAAAATTTGACAGTTTCGGGTAGCTTGATGTGCTGGCGTCTGTACACTCGTGCACCTGAAACATAATAATAAACTAGACTCGATATTGGAATGTTACCTACCATAAGAAAAAAAACCCATACATTTACCTATTTGAAAGTGTGACGTATTGTAATTATGTTTTATCAATTAACGTTGACAAAATATCTAATCTAATCTTACTAGCCCGTACTGTCCCACTGCAGGGCAAAGGCCTCCCTCTCCCTTTTCCACACAATTCTGTCTTTTGCGAGTGCCGGCCAGTCCTTACGGTAGGAGTCAAGCTCGTCCCGCCATCTTCGTCTTGGCCTGCCGCGATGGCGTCGTGCGTTCCCAATAATCGGTGGTTCTCTTAGCCCCTGAGATGCGGCAGACATGTCCGACCCAGTCCCACTTAAGTTTAGCGGCTTTTTGGGTAACGTCTGTTATCTTAGTTTTGGCGCGCAGTATTGTGTTCCTTATGCGGTCAGAAATTCGAACCCCCAGGATCCATGGCTCGCTGGCAAATCTCGAGTCTAGACCTCTGCTGAAGTGTTTTAAGACCAGTTTTGAGCAACATATGTGAGACAAAATATATATAAGTATAATAAAAATTAATGAAATTGTTTATGTATTCTGTAAAAAGGATATAAGAATCTCTTCTTCCACACGTCATTATATTTAAAAAAACAAGCAGAATGAGTCGACATTTCCTATCTTACTACCCCTGAGAATAAATGGCGAAACAAACTCATAGGCCAAAAGGCAAATAAAAACTAAAAAAAAAAAATGACATGCAAAACATTTTTTATAGAGTCATTTGCAAAAATATGTATGCACATACAAAAATAAACAAATTGGTAATTTAAGTTATCATCATCTGCCTAGCCTTTTCCCAACTATGTTGGGGTCGGCTTCCAGTCTAACTGGATGCAGCTGAATCCAGTATACATGGAGCGACTGCCTATCTGACCACCACAACCCTGTTACTGGGTAATACGATACCCCTTTAAATTGGTAATTTAAACACCCCAGAAATAAAAAAAAAAGGTACAAAATATTTCTCTCCACATGGATTATTCTGATTAAAGCAACGACATTCCGTATTTCATGAATGCAGCAGTGAATTTGTCCTGTCCTCACATTTGACCCGCCATGTTTTAACATCGCAATTACCAGGTTGATTGCAAGCCTCCTTTCAATAATAAACTCATTTTAATTTCCAACCAGCATTATACAGCGATAATCAGATTTGTGTGAAGATAATGCGATATCGGCCGATAATTGGGCAAACAAAACGGTTTGTTTTTAATTAAAAATAATTATAATGTTGATGGAATTATTAGTATGTTGGTGAAGCAAGGGTAGTTTGCGTTTGGGTTTTTATGAAGTTAAATTAGATTTTTTCACATTTTTTTTTTGTTTCGTCGCCATTTATGTTTTACTATTGTATGCTTTACAATTATTTTTTCTACTCGTAAAAATATAAATTGTATCGTTAGTTTCGCAATGGGAAATAGTGGTTCTTTTGATTCATAATTAATCTTGTGTCATGGAAAAACAGAAAGGGTATATTTTTCCATGACCCTTTATGTTTTTCCATGACACATGATTTGATTAAGATATTGTGTTTATAGTGCTATACCCAAAGGGTGTCAACAGGACCCTATTGCTATGCTTTCGCTGCCCATCGTCTGTCTGTCAGCGGGCTGTATCTCATGAACCGTAATAGGTAGACAGTTGAAATTTTGACGGAGTCTATATTTCTATAGACGCTATAACAAAAAAAAAATATATTAAAACAAAAATATACGTTGGTACGGAACGCTTAGCGTGCGAGTCTGATTCGCACTTGGCCAGTTTTTTTGTGTATTTAATATGTACCTAAGTACAACGAATCTGTTAAAAAGCAAGCATTCACATTCATCGCTTTTAGCTACAAGACCGCCCATTGTGTCACCCTTTGTACAGTTTCTATAATTATGTCTGTAATTTATATGGTGTACACAATATAGAGTATTCTATTCTATTATATTCTATTCTATTCACCAATATTCAAATAAAATCTTTCATCATTCCACCACGCCAAAAACAATCGCGTTCACTTTTCTCTAAATATAACAAACTGAATCGAAACTAAAAAGATTAATAACCGAAGCCACGTGGCACATCACTTCAGTTTGTTTATGACTCTGACTGTACAATCATGACCATAAATACTTTACACTTGCGCAAGATTCATAAGCGATTTCCTGCCGAAAGTGTTGGTAGATGTTTTATGGCGTTACGAACGTAGTATAAAAAATTCAAAAGTTCAAAAGTTCATTTGAATTTTGCGTAACTCAATCTGCCTAGCCTGCTATGTTGGAGTTGGCTTCCAGTCTAACCGAATGCAGCTGAATACCTGTATTGTACATGGAGTGACTGCCTACCTGACCTCCACAACCCAGTGACTGCAGAGCAACACGATAGCCCTTGGTAAGACTTCTGGTCAGACTTTTCGGCTCCCCATTACCCGTAACGACTGTCAAAGATCTACGAATGACAGCCGGGACAAGGTTAACGTTATTTTCGAGGCACGAAGGCATCTCGATATGTAGGTAATGGATGGTCACCCATCCACGGACCGACCGCCTCAAGCGTAGCTTATCTTTCGATCGACTTGTGCGGCTGTTATTATTTAGCACTAGCTGCACCCCGCGGTTTTACCCGCGTAAATGTCGATCCCGTGGGAATATCGGGATACAAAGTAGCCTATATTTTAATCCAGGGTGTGAGCTACCTCCATACAAAATTTTATCAAAATTGGTCGAGCCGTTTGAGCGTGAAAAAGTAACAAACATATAAACACACACACACAAACTTTCGCCTTTAGCCTTTATAATATTAATGTGATAAGTAAGGTATTTATCACCACCACTGCTCTCAAAACGGTGAACAATTCGAAGACATGTGACATCTACCAACACTCACTGGACCCGCGTGGTAGATTATAGCCCACTCCCTCTCGAAGAGATGGGGCCTGTGACCCAGCAGTGGGAACATTATAGACTGATTATGATTATGCTAAGTTATTTATGCTCGGCACTGTACCGAAGGTGTGGCGGCCCTTTCAGGCGCACCGCGGTACGCGCCTGTACCTACCGCTAATTAAAGAATAACGAACGTTCAACTCAGTGTGTAAATAATGTTGCGTCAGTGTTTTTGGGTTAGCTTTCTGTTTAAAGTTGGTAGTTTGAGTGTTCAGTTCATAAAGTTTGAGCGAGAAAAATATTTGGGTTTTAACTAGAGAATTAATAATAATTAATTCGTAATTAATTATGATCAAATATTTTTTAAGAGCACTGGTAGCCGGGTGGTAATGGCCGCGACTTACGAGTTGTAGGTCGTAGGTTGGAACCCTGACAGGCGCTTTACTTTGTGCAAATTGTTTCATCACCACTGCTCTCAAAACGGTGAAGGAAAACATCGTGAGAAAACTGTCATGTCTTACCCGCAGAAGTTTCGATCCCGTAGGAATATCGTGATAAAAACTATTGTATGTCCTTCCTCTGGATGCAATCTACCTCTGCCAAATTTTATCGAAATCCGTTCAGTGGTTTAGGCGTGAAAGTTACTTTCGAATTTATTATATTTTAGGTATGGATATTTATTCAACATATTCCATGAGAGATTTCTTCTAATTCAGTTACAAATCGCAGCATCAATTAACCCCGTTGTGTAAACATCCTAATATTGATAAGTACAGTTTATATTTAGCATCACGGTTGCCGACTGACGAAAGAGTACAAGCACGAATCTAGCACACAAACGTAAGTGCTTTTGAGATTATATCGCGTTATATTTGGAGTTTGATATCCCGTTTCGAATTGAGGGTACCGGAAATCTGTAATTGTATTTCAAGGAAAAGTTATGATAGCTCCACGGGTTTATGTTATGTCTGTTAGTACTTCGAAAGTGTATCTACCGCCATACGTTTGACAGCACTTGAGAAATGTCAAAC
Source organism: Oligia fasciuncula (assembly GCA_963082905.1). Classification (NCBI taxonomy): domain Eukaryota; kingdom Metazoa; phylum Arthropoda; class Insecta; order Lepidoptera; family Noctuidae; genus Oligia; species Oligia fasciuncula. The sequence goes on along the minus strand of OY720395.1, from coordinate 2,609,454 downwards.
TTTCGAATATTAGCTCCGCCCCTTCGGACCGCTTCAACCATTCGCTCGCGTTTCCGTTCGCGTTGACTTTCTGAAATGTAGTGGCCCAGTGAAAAAAATCTATTGTTTGGACTAAAAAATTAAAACACTAGTGCTTTAGTATGTTACTTGTAGAATAATCTGACAAAAAATCATAATGATTGTATGTATATAGGTATGGTTTTTATTGTAAAAAGAAGACCCTTAAGTAGAGTCCACGTCTTCAAATGGTATAATATCAATTATAATTGACAAAAATTATGAATGCTATCAATATTCTCTTCATGCCATTTGAAAAGTACAGAAAATTACTGAACTAAGGAAAATCTGTTATTATTAAGAAAGTATTATTTGACACCACTGTAACCACACACACACACGTCAAATTATTGCAAGCTGTCAGTCAGGACAAATTGCAATAATTTAAGAAGCTGTAAAACTGTAAAATTCGGCCACTGCTGCAAATCTCAACGCCTTCGGCGCTGGAAATATTATAGTGCACAAGTGTGTGCGTTGACACAGGTGCACTCTCCCTTGCCTCAATCTTGTAGTCCGATGGGGCAGCATGCAATCCGACATGACTGGAGAGAGATCAGGCAAAAGTATTTATCCATTACATCCCTGCACATAAATTACCACAATACAAACAAATAGTACTACTTATAGAGATCACAACATGCCTCTCACATTGACAGGTTACCGCCGCGTCGCGCACGCTAGCATCATTAATTATATAATTTCCTTCAGTTGACGCGGTGACTATTACAAAGTAGTGAGTTCATTACTATGATGGCTCACTCGGGACTTTGGTTTAGTTTACAAATAGGTTTGGAAGTGTTGTGTATGTCACTGTCGCGACAGTTAAGATGTTAACTAGTTACACTGTGACTTTCCGTATAGTTTTGGCCCGATTTACGTGAACTTCAAGAAGATGGTGCTACGTGCTACGTAAGGTACATGCGTTTCACATTCATTATGTGGCCTACCCAAACGTCCTTTCTTTAGTATTGCTCGTCGAGTCGTTGAGCTCCTCAAATTCTGAGTTGAGCTTCAGGATAACTGAAAAATGTTTGCACCGACTGGACTGGTCCACTCAAATAATATGTGTGGTTATTTCCTCAAAATACCATTTCAGGCACTAATCTAAATTGTCCTCACATGATGTGATCCAGATTATGTCTGTACTTTAAAAGAGACTTTTATTTCGCCATTTTGTCTCAGCGGTAGTCAGATCAGATAGGAAGTGTTGCATGGCCATGGAAGTACTATTTTCATGGAGTTTATGTCCTGTGGAACCAGCGCCACACGTCTCGCTTTTCACTAACTCCTTTCATATCTAAATGTGCGTTCACTCCCGCCTAACGACATCCTGGTGGTTCGCTACCACGACGTAGCGACACCTAAACGTCTGCAACATCTGGTGCACCCTGGACATTTAACCTTTACTACATACCAGCAGAATCAACCTATTACGTCCCTACTGCTGGGACACAAGCCTCCTCTGTGTCTTCAAATTCTTGTCTCTAGGACATGCTGGTTTCCTCACGATGTTTTCCTTCGCCGTTTTTGCACAAAGTAAGCCGCGGCTATTACCGCTGGCCTACCACTGCTCTCTTGATGGTGTACTACAGTCATTTACAGAAGCCAACACATCAAGCTACTACAAACTGTCAAATTTCTTTAATGGATTTTCAACTTTATCGCCAAAGAATAAGGTTCAAAGTTGATTGGGAAAATTTGACAGTTTCGGGTAGCTTGATGTTCTGGCGTCTGTACAGTCAGCAACAAAAGTCGATTAACACTTCAGTTTTTTTAATCTCAGTTTTTGAGCAAAATTTGTTCAAATTTGCATTGTACTTCTGCTGCAATTTTGAACAAATATTTTATTCGATAAAGGCACATAAAGCTACCCGAAACTGACAATTTTTCCCAATCAACTTTGAACCTTATTGTTTAGCGATAAAGTTGAAATGCTGGCGTTTATACCTACATTTTCAACAAGTAAAACACTTGATTGTCGCTGAGATGAGATTGTGACTTGAATTTGAAGGTTTTTTAAGAGAATAACGAGAATTGGTCTTCAGAACACTCCTCACTTTAAAGTATAGTTTCAGACCATCTTTGTCATTTAATTCACGATTTTACTGCGATTGAACGTTTATGGAAAACGTTGCTTATTATGCTAGATAATTCGATATTTGTTAACTTCTAGACCTTTAGAACGAAATTTTATGTATTCCAAATCCATCTGAAATATGTTCTTTACCTTTTCAATATGCACAAAACGGACCGGACACTACACCACAGTGTTAACCAGTCCCTATAGAACCTTTCACAATGCTACAATTAGTGCACAATCAGTTCGCCGTGAGTTAGTGATCGGTTTCAAAAACAATTAGAGACTAGCTTGGGGCGGAGGCGTTGAAACAATGGCTCACTGCCATAAACAATAGAAGTCTGTTGCTTAGAAAATCCGCAAAGATATTATTTTAGGCTGTGGTTTGAAATAAGATTGGGTTTTCTTTGTTGCTTTTTGATGGGAGTAAAGGGTTAGGCTGTGGCGGGCGGTACGTTGGAAAACGTACGGAAAACGAAACGTTAAATTGTATTAGGGAAATTAAAAACTTGCCAAAAATTTATGAAAATTAGAGGTATTTTTGACAGATTGACACTGAGATCAGACTTGTGAACGTTCTTAAAGTTACGAGAAATGCACCTCAGAAACATAGGTACAGTCACCTGCAAAAGTCCATGGGTACCCTAATGTCTATTTTCCTGTGAACGTTTGAAGTTCAAGTGTGAATATCAATTTATTAATAGGTTAATAATTAGGAACAATTTTCTTTAAAAGAAACTATTAATTATAAATTGTTTGAATGTTTGAAGAGACAAAAAGAACACCGTCATTTCTTGACTCATAGGATTTTGAATCTGAACTGCCCATCCATTTTTGCAGCCGACCGTACATGTCCAGAATTCCAGATACACAAATCCTAGACCAGAAAACCTCACTAGCAATCAGTTACCTCAACGAATGCGTCATCACATTCCGAATCCAGAGACTGTAACGTTCAAACCTTCACGCGTGTTATAAAAACGTAACGAGCTGAGAGCTCTAAACGATAACAGTACTAAGTGTATTGGCAGCAGTCGAAGACACGTGTATTGATAATGGGTTTAGTAGGAACTGGATATACAGGGCGTCCCACGGCTATGCCACATGGAGGGAAAGTACCTTGAATATTGTAGATGGAACATTTTACTGAAACAAGACATTATTTTAATTTAAAAACAATTTAAACTACATTCATAGATTTTTAAATAATTACATGGTTGAAACGGGAATCGAACCCGCTTCACGAGAAAAAAAATTACCCTGTAGCTTTATCATACCGATCGAAAGGCTCATCATAAGGATTATTTTTTGCTAAATAACATAGTGAAAAAAAAAAGGAAAACCATGAATTTTAACCTTAAGATGATGCATTTCGATCGGTATGATAAAGCTACAGGGTATTTTTTTTTCTCGTGTAGCGGGTTCGATTTTCCGTTCGTCAATGTTAATAGCCTTATCGCGAATAAAGGAGATCTAAGTTTTTGTTGATCAAAAAATGAGACAAGACCGGGATACATTCAGCTCGCGAAACCACTATATAATTTATTAGAAACAATAGTTTTTCAAAATTTATTCGAAATGTGAAGTTTTGTTTACTTGTTCCCAAACCAACATCGCACATAAGAAATTGCTAAACAAACTTCATACCCATGTACTAGGAAAGCAAAAGATTGAAGATATTATAAACACGCAGACGGTTCTTTGCTTCGATACTACTAACCTAAATGTATTTAGAACAGTGTTCTGGAAACTAGGCTATTATAACATCAACGTTTCTAAAATTACTAAGCAAAATTCGATACTCGATATTTTCTGCATGAAAGGATGTACCGGTGCACTATTTTACATATCGTCACTGGAAAGGAGCGCCATTTGGGCCAACACTCACAACAACAACACTCACAACAACAACAACAGCAAACAACCAAAGATCTTATATTAGGATCGATGCAGAAAAAAAAATCTAACCCATCGATATTAAATACCTAACTCATTTTGGCTCAAATGGAGCTTTAGCATTTCTCCTTTCCAGTGACGATATAGTTTTCAGTTTAGCACAATATTTCACTCCCTTAAGGTTTGGTTTCCAAGGAAAGCTGTGAACGGTCACACAAATACGTCTGTCCAAAATGTAGTGTCTTCTGACTCCTTAATATCAAATACTAGTGAAAATTACAGATTCTCATGACGTCCGTTTTAATATAACGGCACCGCTTTTATAGGAAGCCAAAGCTTTTGGGAAATTATGGATGTTCACAGGTTTGTAGTTTCTACTTTGAGGTTTAATACATAAAGGGAGAAGATGAAATGTCTCGGTTTCAATGAAATTATCTTTCGTTTCCGACTCTTCAAGTACTGTTATGTTAATTTTCTAATAGCTGGTACAAAGAACACACACAGTCACAGACACAGACAGACAGTCGTTACGGGTAGTCAGAAACCCGAAAGTCTGACAACCAAGGGGTATCGTATTACCCAGTAAGATGGTCGTTCCATGTAAACTATTGATATTCAGTTGCATCCGGTTAAACTGGAAACCGACCCCAACATAGTTAGGACAAGGGTAGGCAGATGATGATGAGCTGGTACAAAGAAGTGAATGTATTTTCATGTTGTCAAATCTATGTTTTAACGCGTTCAATCGTTGTAGTATATGTACGCAGTAACGGGATTAGGGTTGTCAGAAATCATCGTGTATTAAGTTTAAAGTTTCAAGGCTTTTTCGCTTGGTATCCAAATGTAGAGATGGGGTTATCAGCGACCCCTCTGGAACTTCAGCCTCGAAGCATAATCAGCCTATAATATGCCCACTGCTGGGACGCAGGCCTCACTCTGTAGGATGGAGCGGATTTTTGCCATCATGGAGGTCTAAATCACGACACGGCTGACTACAGTAGATGTTTTAGAGTACTTACTGTTGGTAACTGCTACAAGCAGTCTTGCATTATTATTAACTGTTGTAAACTGCTACAAACAGTCTTACATTATTACTAACTGTTGCTAACTGCTACAAGCAGTCTTATATTATTATTAACTATTGTAAACTGCTACAAACAGTCTTACATTATTACTAACTGTTGCTAAGTGCTACAAGCAGTCTTATATTATTACTAACTGTTGTAAACTGCTACAGTCTTACATTATTACTAACTGTTGTAAACTGCTACAAGCAGTCTTACATTATTACTAACTGTTGCTAACTGCTACAAGCAGTCTTATATTATTAGTAATAATGTGTGATTGCTTGTAGCAGTTAGCAACAGTTAGTAATAATTTATTACTAACTGTTGCTAACTGCTACAAGCAATCTTACATTAATACTAATTAGCTGTGCCCGCGACATCGTTCAGGTGCATGTTGGAAAACAAATTGGATTTCAAGGGTTTTCATTTTTATTAAGCGAATTATTTTTCTAAAATAATAGTAGTCTAAGTTACTCTTTACAACATCAGCTATCTGTCAAAATCGGTTGAACAGCCGTTTCGGAAATTAACTGGAATAAACAGACAGACAGACCAAAATTTTAACAATGTTTTTTTTGTTATAAGTACCGTATATACTTTCACATGCATTTAGTAAAAAGCTGTTATTTTGACAATACAAACAGACACTTCTACTTTACTTATTTGTATAGATCAAACAGATATCGTTGATACAGTAGGCCAATTTGTTCTGAGTTTTAGATTTTGTGGCCTCAATAAAAAATAATGCTAAACAAACATTCATCACAAAAATAGTTATTACACATCTAACTAAGAATGCGCGGTTCACCCGCATAAGTGTCGATCCCGTGGGAATATCGAGATAAAAAGTAACTTATATGTTAATCCAGGGTGTCAGCTACCTCCACACAAAATTTTATGAAAATTGGTCTAGCCGTTTGAGCGTGAAGAAATAACAAACATATAAACACACACACTGACAAACTTTCGCCTTTATAATTTATAGTGTGATGTGATTAACAAAACCATTTATTTTTTAATTAAATTGTTGGCTGGAATAACATAATAAAATATGGAATAACAGGTTAAATATCTAAATTCTTAACTATAATGACAGATTCTATGTCAGTCGGATTAAAGAAAATCATAAATTATACAGCTGGTTCATTTAATGAGAAAAAACAAAAGACTGCCGCTTTGTATTCATTTAAAAACAACTGCTACTGCTGCTGTTATTGTGCCGATTCATATTTTCAAAACCTGATCTTGCGCATAGTCAAAAGTGTTTTTGAGCAATACAAATCTAACAGTAGAAAAACATTGCCAAACTATGGCTAAGAGTTTGCAAGCATTACTTGGCTTTTCCCGCCCAAAACGTAGAGATGATGTTGTCAGACGGAATACAAAAAATGATAATTTTATTTCATCGTATCATGTGTCAGTGGTTATCACAGTTGTATTTTCATTAATCAAACAAATCAAGAATTTCCTTTTAGTTTAAATCATGTTCCAAATAAATTGGCTCTCATATTATATCCGCAAATATCTTGCGGAAATCCGACTCGTGCGCAGCATTTCTGACATTTATATTCTGGTTTTTGAAAACAATGAGTAATTATGTATGAAGGTCTATTTTCAGGACTACTTCCTGATACCACAAATGCTTAAATCCTAAAGACTCACCAGCTCATCGTAGTAATTCGCAATATGCGAATATATCAGGGAATCGTAATCCATTGTCTCCTCCACACTTGCACTTAAACACTCACGACAAACAAAACTTTCAATGAACGACCACAGCACACGTTATCACTGTATTTTTATATTGAGGCTTTTCCAATGAAGGTGAATGGTTGAGTGGTTGAAATAGCGTATGTTCCCCGTGCGTTCCGTCGATATAAGACGCATTGGCCGACCCAACTGACGTACAAACGCCTGTAAAGCTAAATTAAGACCAAATTTTAAACACAAATCTTTGATGTTGGAGCGTATGTATAGAGATGTTGTTACCATATACATATGACTTGGGCGTATTGTTCGGAGATGTGATGTGATTGGAAGATGAATTGTAGGTAAAAATAAATTCGTCTTGCGTTTAGAATGTGAGTTCGTGTCTTTGATTTACGCATGCGAAGTTTTTATAAAGTATTTTGACGTGCTGTGACGTTCGTTTGGAACAGTTGGTGATGTTTATGTTTTGGCATCGTAAAACATTTTTTCGTTTACTCATCAGTGCCAGATTAAAATTTTAGTGGCTAAAAATAAATGATTCAAGAAATGTATCCATCTTACATTCTGTACCTAACTCAAAATGTGCAAAGCATAAATTACCACATCTTTTAAAAGTCTTACACTTTAGCGGCAACTTAACCATTTACCTACATAACAATCTGCAACTAAAAATGCGTACCTACGTATAAACTTACACATCTTTTACAGCAATTTTTTTTTTTAATGACGTTGCCTCACGCTAGGAATTTCTCCTGTATTGTGGGTGCGTTTACAAACGTTTAAACTCACATACACAAACAGCCAGACTCGGAACAACTACTTGTAGGTCTTAAAAATGTTTGTTCTGTGCAGGAATCGAACCCGCGACACGCAGCGCAGCAGTCAATCGCATAACCACTGTGCCAACCGTGCCGTCACTTTCAATTCCACTTATACTATTTATATAACAATCACAAGATAACACGAATAAATTGACACATCAAAACTTCCCTTGTCACACTTCCACAACTCCACTGAATCCCATTCGAGGAGGAAGCGAGTTATAGCGTGTGCCCGACTCATGAGTTACTTCAAACAAGTTGGTCTGTTTTATAATTTCTACGGAAATTTTTATTCCGATTCATATTGTTAGGGGTCGAGTGCAACCCGCTTTGCCCGCTCTCAGTGGCTTCATTTATTTTTTAATTTACGTTCGTATGGGAAAGTTGCGGTACGATTTATGCAGGAATAAAGCGGAAATAGAAAATGTGTTTTTAAAAATAAATCGTTTGTTTTGATTGAAGTTTGTGGTGAAATGTGGGCGGAGGAAAGTGTTAATGAAATGGTGTACTTTATAGGGCTTGTCACGTTTTAGAAAATATTCATAATTGCGTAATAACTCTGATGTTATAGATTTAATATAGATAGTTCTATAATATATTCATCACCTTATGATCTGAACCGGCCGGACAAAGTGTGACTAGAATCATTTCTATTTAGTTTTTTTTTTGACGTTCAAAAGTGCCTTTAATGTGCCTATTTGAAATAAATGATTTGACTTTGACTTTGACTTTGACTTTGGTTTCCATTTTCTGACTGGGATTGAAATTGTGATCATAAAAGAGGATACCCTTTTTGTGTGATTGCTAAAATTCACATCTGTTGGTGTACGCCTGTACCTCATCGTTATAATAATATATAATAATATTCACATCTGTTGGTGTACGCCTGTACCTCATCGTTATAATAATATATAATAATATTCACATCTGTTGGTGTACGCCTGTACCTCATCGTTATAATAATATATAATAATATTCACATCTGTTGGTGTACGCCTGTACCTCATCGTTATAATAATATATAATAAAATTCACATCTGTTGGTGTACGCCTGTACCTCATCGTTATAATAATATATAATAATATTCACATCTGTTGGTGTACGCCTGTACCTCATCGTTATAATAATATATAATAATATTCACATCTGTTGGTGTACGCCTGTACCTCATCGTTATAATAATATATAATAAAATTCACATCTGTTGGTGTACGCCTGTACCTCATCGTTATAATAATATATAATAATATTCACATCTGTTGGTGTACGCCTGTACCTCATCGTTATAATAATATATAATAATATTCACATCTGTTGGTGTACGCCTGTACCTCATCGTTATAATAATATATAATAATATTCACATCTGTTGGTGTACGCCTGTACCTCATCGTTATAATAATATATAATAATATTCACATCTGTTGGTGTACGCCTGTACCTCATCGTTATAATAATATTCACATCTGTTGGTGTACGCCTGTACCTCATCGTTATAATAATATATAATAATATTCACATCTGTTGGTGTACGCCTGTACCTCATCGTTATAATAATATATAATAATATTCCACAACTATCACACAACGCCGTCTAGTCTCAAGCTAAGCAGAGCTTGTGTTATGAGTACTAGACAACTGATAAACATACTTATATATTTCTAAATACATACATATATAGATAAATTACACCCAGACACAGAACAAATGATCATGCTCATCACACAAACATTTGTCCTGGGTGGGAATCGAACCCACGACCTCCGGCATAGCAGTCATAGTCACTGACCACTAGACCAACAGGCCAGTCTTATACTTTGTGGCTATGAAAGTTTTACCGCTTTCCTCACTTACATAATCAGCCTATAATGTTCCCAATGCTGGGACACAGCTACCCTCTCTTGTGAGATGGAGTGGGCCGTAATCCCCCACGCGGGCTCAATGCGGGTTGGTAAAAGTCACATGTCTTAGAATTTTTGGTTCTAAGACAGGCCGGTTTCCTCACGATGTTTTTCTTCACAGTTTTGCGAGCAGTGGTGATGACATAAATTACACAAAGTAAGTCAGGGCCGTTACTACTGAGCCATCACTGATCTCGGTCTCTTCACATATTTCCCTTAAAATAAACTAGCAGCGCCCCGCGGTTTCACCCGCGTAAGTTACGATCCTGTGGGAATATCGGGATAAAAACTATCCTATGACCTTTCCCGGGACTCAAACTATCTCTATACCAAATTTTATCTAAATCTGTTTAACAGTATACGCGTGATTGAGTAACAAACCTCCAAACATCTACACAAACTTTCACGTCACACTAATATCATAAAGGCGAAAGTTTTTGAGTGTGTGTGTGTGCTGGACCAATTTTGATAAAATTTTGTATGGAGGTAGCTGACACCCTGGATTAACATATTAGACTACTTTTTATCCCAATATTCCCACAGGATCGAGATTTACGCGGGTGAAACCGCGAGGCGCAGCTAGTTTATAATATTAGTAAGAAGCAGGATATACAAATTATGTTCCCAAAATTATACTAATATGCCTAAAGCCACAAATTCCAGTCTCTGAAGCGCATAGCACAACAGCACAGTCAACAACAGTGTCCATCAAGATACAGGATTTTTCTAGTTAGAAGGACAGGGGTCTGATGATGAGATGGGTATGGCTATTATTTTACTATTTACTATTTTTTTTTGTCTGGTAAATCATCAAATAACCTCTGCTCTGGGCGGAGCGGGAGGGCCACGTAACTCTTTCGAACAACCCACGACCCAGGCAAGCCCTAGTGGTCCCCATCAGTTAGTGCTGATATCTGTTTGATGCGCGCGTGGAACACAACACGCCGTCGACCCGGGCCTGGTCCTAAACGAACGGCGAGCTACCCACTGCTCGCCGTCCGCAAGCACGCGCCTACGGTGGCCGGGAATCAGCTCTCGATTTCCGACGCCCAGGGAGTCTCCTGTAGGGACTAAGCGCGTGAGGGCGCATAGGTTTCCTCTCACTCACGCGTTCCGCCTCCTCCTTCGCGAGCACTACTGCTTTGCAGAAGGCTTCCCATGCAATCTCGCTCCGTACCATGGCATGGACCAATACTGATACTTCCTAGGCTCTAAGTCTTTCAGTAAATAAATGATTACTTACTTACCGTTTGCTCTATAAAAAACATTTTAAATTCGACCTTAAAACCTACCACGATAGGTACCCGACTCTTATTTATTATGGTATTCGGTACTTTTTCTCGTTATCTGTAATTACCTGTCCAGATTTATTGCATGTTTCTGTATAAACATTTACACACCGACTATGAAAAACTCTTTAACGCAGGAACCGCATGCGCAATAAAAATAAATAGCTTCGGTTTGCGTTGAATGCTATTCTAATAGATAACATCTAAACAACTGAGTTTTGAATTTAACGCGGCCGGGATTTTTTCTGGTTTGTTTCAGAATTCAGGATTGACAGGTTGTTTAATCATTATGATTCGTTATGAAAGCTGGTTTGGTTATTTTTGAACTACGCTGCAGTTGCTCTGTCTATGTTTATCTTTCTTGTAAAATATTATTTTTGGCAGCAATCATGCTTTTCACGGATGACCTATAAGGTCACACTGTGCATGGCTCATTTGCTTGTAAAAAGTTTCCTATGTGCAGTATCACAAAGTGAGCTCAAACACTAAGGAAGGAACATGGGTGGGTTTTATTCAGTAAGAGTCTGACACTCCCTTCCGCTCTACCTAGAGCGGGAGAGGTCATTTGATGATTTCCCATACGAAAAAAAAAGCTCAAACACTGTAGTTTTTATGTATAGTTATGGCTGTGGGTCACAATAAACGAATTTTGTTTATTTCCAAAACCACACAAGTTAAGCGTTCTGAAATACAATTACATCGTCGTTTCCACGAAACCACGCAAAAAGATATCACAATTTCCCGGCCAGCTTAATAATACTAAAAGAATTATCACCCCCATTTTCACGACGCATACTAGAAAAAATCTCAACCAAAACGCTGCGATATAATGTATCCCAGATGCGGCGACAAATGTATTATAACGAGCACAAATAAAAATCAGTACAGAAGGTTTAGTCTTACAGTAAGTAACGAGATGAAAGCACACGATTTTGTCACATTATTTTTTCGACAGCTTTCGGGCTCGAATCCATCCATCCATTACTGACAAGCTCATCCCGCGTTGACGCCGCCAATCAAAACTAATCGGGCAATCCCGAAAGAAACTAAGAAACGAAAGTGCCTCTTGAAAGATTCACTATGCAGATTCTGATTAAAACAAAAAACTCACTGAAGAACGTAAAGAATCTATACAACGTTTCAAGAAAATCCTATTTCACCATAAGAACTTTTCATTGTGTTGGAAGGAAGACTCCAACATCCAGTTGTTCTCCGAATGTCAACGTCATTTCCAAGCTATGCACCCCGGGGCAACCGACAATGCTCTGACGACCGGCAGATGACAGGATGTCCCCTTCGAACCCACTTTGGTAACGGGTGGTTGAGTTACCGAAGCGCAAGGAGTTGTCCTGTTGACTCGCTAACCGAAGTGACGTAATTTTGGGAGAGGCCTAGTCTTTCAATTTGGAAAAGGCATTGGTTTAAAAATTACTGTCGAAGCAGCTCCAAAATTAATTTAAATAAGAGCAGGTTAAATTTGAATTTAGGGTTCTTTTCATGATAAAGTACCAGCATTATAGGTATTGTAATCTAAAGTTGCAAAGGGCAATAATTTAGTTGTCTCACAAACAAACGTTCAATCAATCTGTCTTTGCTGTTTTCGTCTTTGTTAACACCAAAACCTTATCAAATTTTTTTCCTATGTCAGGACACAAAATATAGATCTTTTCCTCAGCTTAAAGATATAGGCCTTCTGCAAACGATCCTACATATGGATAACGCCTATGCAACAAGCAAGACATTCGCAATATAAAACGCCCCGCTAAGCCGACGCTACATACCGCACCGTGGCAATTTATTGCACCGTGATCGCTGTATGCGGTCTGGCAACGCATCGTCCGACCACACGGCGGCTTAGGAAATTGTGGATGTGCGATTTTATAATCGCTGGGTTTAATCGGGAGTGTGTAGCTGACTTTATAGGATGTGGTTTGGCAGTTTAGAGGATGCAAGATGCTGGCAAAATATTTCCTGTTTTTTTTTTTTGGTTGTGGAAATCTGTTGATGGGAATGGATTTAAGTTAACTGAAAATACTTGCTATTATAATCTGCCTGCCTTTTTTCAACTATGTTGGGGTCGGCTTCCAGAAAATTCTTGCTAATGTTCATAAAAATCTGTGACTTTAAGGAAAAATGTGAACCTTGAAAAGTGTTAAATCGAAGAGTCTCTGAACTGAAAATATTAGTAACTTTTGTGTCATAGAGCATGCATTTTGAATGTGGAGTGAAAAATTAATGAGCATGCTCTCTTACGACTTCATTTAAAATTAGGTAGGTAACCTACTATCCATTAAAATGCATGCACACATTGCATTATGATTACAACAAACAACATTTTCGAAAAATAATGTTACAGCCAAATTAGACCGATTTAAAATTTTTCATAGAAACAGATTTCCAGTTGTCTTTTTTTAAATAAGACATTTCAAAAATGTTTTAAGTAACTTTTTAGACCTTTGTATCCTACAGCATATGAAGTTTCATCCATTTTGATAAACAAGGGCTTGAAAGTTTGTATGAAATGCCGTACGGCGTAAACGCTCTTAATAGAAAGTGCTACAAAATAGTTTAAATAAAAAAGATGGTGTGAAAATCTTATCTTTCGTTCACAGATGCTATCTTTTAACTCACACGTGAGTCTAAACGTGCGACATCCGCTCTAAACGCGTGGATGCGATATACAGTATTTATACACACATTAAGGAAATGTTACGTGACTATAATCTTATGCCTTAATCATTTAATTTAACTACGATGGTGCAATTTGCTGCATCCGTTTGGGAATTGGTGTGAAAGTATCATAATAGTGTGTTAATAAATTGTTGTAGATAGTTTTATCGTTTTCATTTGTAAGTATAACCTACTTGGTGGAGTGGTACAATAGTGAATACGGGGACGGGGAAGAGGGAAGAAGGAATCAAGATGAGGTTAGGTTTGCTATAGGTTCTGTAAAATAGCTTCCAAATAAAACAGTAGGATCTAGGATCTTGAGGCAGTATTGCGACTGAGTAATAAATTGCAGGCACATTATGTGACGTTTTGAACTTTAGTGGCAAAGGTCTGATTTTATAGGTGTATCTACATTTGTAGATATGCTCTAGCAATTCCATAGGATCACCGTTTGTTCCTATAGACATCCACAGACAGGACGCGCCTACAGAAAAAAAAGCACGTCCCATCTATCAGGTAGATACATCGTACATCCCAACGTTTGCAATCTATTAAAAAATACCCTACACATACATAATCAGCCTTTAATGTTACAGCTGGGACACAGGCCTCCTCTCTTCGAGAGGGAGTGGGCTGTGATCCACCACGCGGGCCCATTGTGGGTTGGTAGATGTTACATGTCTTTTAATTTTCGGTTCTAGGACAGGCCGGTTTCCTCACGATGGTTTTCCTTCACCGTTTTGAGAGCAGTGGTGATGAAATAATTTACACAAAGTAAAGCCCCTGTCTGGGTACAGTCGACTGCAAAAGTAGATGATCAAAATAAGAAATTCAATAGGAGTCAAAACTGATCACGAATATATGGTAGCTGTACTAGTAGTAAATGTTTGGTATAATTTACAATCACATAATTTTGAAAAACTTCGACGCCACACAGTTCTGACGCGAACTCCGTTCATTAGTATTGAATTTCTGATTTTGATCATCTACTTTTGCTGTTGACTGTACAAGCCCACGACCTACAATTGTGGGCCATTACCACTGCGCCACCTCTGCTCATCCTAAAATACCTTAACTTCACCAATCCAATCAACAATCAATCCAAAATACCGCCTTCATTGTTTCCTAAATCCGGTCACACGCATGACCTGTTGCAGTAACAACTGGATCCATTCCAGTGTTTAAAGTGAAATATAGTCAAATAAAACCATTGTAGTTATCATTTACATTTTTCAATTCGCAACCATTCGGTGCCAAGTGTGCGTAGGAACTGAATTGAATTCTTAAAGCGGTTTTTAAACAAATATATTACGTGTATCTGTGTTGTTGTGGTGAGAAATAACGTAGTTTTGAAGTTTTGTTTTCTTTGTACAAGAATGTGGGTGAGATTTTTGTTGCTTGTTCAACGGATTTATGTAATATTTTTCTGAGGTTTGACTATATGGGTTTTTGAGGGGCTTGTGGCTAAGTTATAACAGCTACACGGATCAATCGATCATTCTAAGCTACGCTTGCCACGGTTCTTCCATGGATGGGTGACCATCTTTACATATCAAGACCCCTCCGTGCCTCGGAAAGGATGGTCCCAGCTGTCATTCGTGGATCTTTCTTTGACTCGTTACGGGTCGTCAGAAGGCTGAAAATCTGTCAACCAGTCTTACCAATGGGTAATGTATTACCTGGTAACTTGGTTGTGGAGGTCAGATAGGCAGTCGCTTTATGTAAAATACTGTTAATCAGCTGACAGACAGCAGACTTTCGGGCTTCTGACTACCCGTAACGACTGTCAAAGATCCACGAATGACAGCCGGGACCAACGGTCTAACGTGCTTTCCGAGGCATGGAGAGGCGTTTCAGACCAAACGCGGCAAGTGTAGCTTAACCTGATCGATCGACCGGTGCGGCTGTTATTATTTATCCACGGGCCCCTCCGTTATAGTTAGGTAATACATTTAGTCCGTCCCGTCTGTGGAACGCTAGCTCTCTTTTGTTTAAATTAAGTTATCAAGCTCACAGCTAAATTGAACGTTGCGTGAGAAACATCACTCAAAAACTTCTCACACTATTATAAGGATTGAATTCAACAACATTTTTAAATAGCAGTAATTCATGTAGCTTTGCGGTGTGAAAATTGTTGCCTTTTTATTTGACGGTTTACGAGTGGACTGAGCACGAATATTAAGGCTTTGTAAGTGAAAATTTTATTGTAAGGCTGTGTCGTTATTTCGCGGAATTCAGTGATGGTCGTTTGTGGTTTTTATGCTGTTTAATATAAAATATGGAAAACGAAAGCCACATAGAGAAAATGAACGTTTAATCGGACAGATTTTTATATTAGATTCAATGTTTACTAAATGGAAAATACGAATCAGTGGCAAACAAATTGAACAAATTAATGAAATAAATATAGTTTCTCTTGAGTGGTAAACAAAATGTACAGACCAGCAGCAGCACATCAAGCTACTACAATCTGTCAATTTTTTTTAATAGATTTTCAACTTTATCGCTACAGCATAAGGTTTAAGGTTGATTGGGAAAATTTGATAGTTTCGGGTAGCTTGATGTGCTGGCGTAAGTACTGTAATTGGGAAATTATTTAATTTTTGATACTATGTATAAATTATGTGTGAATTAGTCTAAGCAAGGGGCAGTCGCACCTACTAGAAGCCGACCTCAACATAGTTGGGAAAAGGTTCGGCAGGTTGATGTAAATATAATGATTAATAATAATTGTATACATAATACCTATACGACATTATTTTTAGTATATGCGAAACCCGAAACACGTGTCTCTGAATCTATATACAAAATTTGAAAACTGTATCATAAAAAATCAAAAAGTTCTAAGCTTGTTAAGTTACCTGTTTGCCCGTACAAAAACATGCTTATACACGTGAGCCGTCTTGCGCTCATTGATAATAGTACCTAGGTACCTAATTGTTCGGCGCGGAGATTGGATAACATACTTAATGTCGCTCGGTGTCCAACTTTTAACCTTTTTTAAATATTTTGGGACAAAATATAACATGGGGTAAAAATTATTGGAATTGATTCAGTTACTTATTCTGAACAAACTATATTCAGGTTTCGCATATACTAAAAATAACGTTGTATAGTACATCCACTATTTTTACAATTCCAGACTTACCTATTATTTTATTTTAGTGAGTCTTGTCAATTTCTTTAAACAAAGCCATGAGTTACAAAGCTTGGTGTGTCTGAGTTCAATTCTGATGACTTATGAAGGCGAATGAATATTAAAGAAAGTGTTTCGTGATACTGAAATAGAAGCAGTTATTTATGGGATACAGAATGTTTGATATGGTGAAAGTGATGAATGGGCTAGATTAGTTTTGGTCCGGTTGGGGCCGATGTTTTTTTTGGAACATACATAATATTATTTTTGTAAACATAAACGTGTTGTCGTCTCTTTCTGCGGTGGTCTCTACTCTAGAAAAACTTTAAAAAATTGTCAAAATTTCTGAAATCGAAAATCGAGTTATCGGTTTTGTACGAAATAACTGTCAAAATTTCTGAAATTTTGAATTATCGGTTTTGTACGAAATAACTGTCAAAATTTCAAAAATTTTGACAGTTATTTCATACAAAAGATGTCAAACGTCAATTTTATTCCACGAATACAAATTATCTGTCGATTGAAAAATCAGTCCCTATTCATGTTTTTTTTTGTATATTGGCACCTTGAATTTTCTTTACATTAATGTTATTTTGTTATCATTTAATTTTGATTTTGTGTCCAGTGCTATATCTATTGTGTGCACTAAATAAATGTGTTAGGCCTCCCGCAGACAGGCGCGAGGCGACACTAGTAGAACAAATTCACAAAGTTTTCATAGAAATTGTTCTACTAGTGTCGCGTCGCGCTGCCGCGTCACTCCTGTCTGCGGGAGCCTTTATGTATCTATGGAGGAGTGGAAAGGAGAAAGGGAGGCCTTTGCGTTTCAATGGGCCAACACAGCTAAAAACAAAATAAACAATTTCTTTCTTTCTAAATGCCTATGATTATAATAAAACATACAAATGGTACGAGTAAATATTATTATGATCTTTTAATATCCATCAAATCCTTCCAGAATCTTCTACGACACAAATAGACATTATCAAACCACCCACGTATGTATGTACAGTCACGAGCACCAATATGTCAACACTTGGCCACTTTAAATTACGATTTTTTTACGAAATAACAATTGCAACGTTGAAATACGACATTTTACAAATACCTATGGGTTCGAAAATACTATGTTCCTACTAATATAAAATTTCATTACAAAATAAAGGAGAAAATCGCCTTTGAATAAAACCAAGTGTATACATACTTTTGCTCGTGACTGTATGTGTTTGTATGTTTTCACAAAACTTCACGTACGCAAATAGCATATGTATGGCTGACTATGTTCTCGAGTCAATCCCTTGGAGATGGCCTCGAGCTACCGACTTAAATTTACCTATGAAAATATTATACGGCATTTTCTATGTGTTGGCAAATAGGGTCTGTGGTTACGATTGATAGACGTAGTTTGGTTAGCGGGGATGGATGGTTTGTGACTGTTTTACTACAAAGAAAAATAGGTTTATTTGTTTTACAAAAAAAACACGGGCTTACAAAAAGGTTATAACTCTAATCTAAGTATATCTATAGTCTATACTAATATTATAAAGAGGTAAAGTTTGCAGGAAACTCCAAGCATAGCCCTCTCAATTGCCCTTTGGGTGACTTTTAGCCTTCTTATAAGGCCAATTGTGAGCGACCACGTTTCAGTGCCATAAGTCATCACTGGCAACACGCACTGGTCAAAGACTTTCGTCTTGAGACACTGCGGTATGTGGGACGAGAAGATATTGCGTAGCTTCCCGAACGCTGCCCAGCCGAGTCGGATTCGACGATTGACCTCTTTCTCGAAGTTAGACCTACCTAACCTCCCACAAGGTGGACCGACGACCTTGTGAAGGCCGCAGGAACCCGTTGGATGCGAGAAGCACAGAACCGGTCGAAGTGGAAGTGCTTGGGGGAGGCCTATGTCCAGCAGTGGACGTCTTTTGGCTGAAATGATGATGATGATGATGAAGTTTGCAAGTTTGTATGTAGGGGGTAATCTTTAGAACTACTAGTCGGATTAGAAAAAATCATTTTGCATTTAATAGCCCAATTCTTAGACACTTAGGAGCCGAGAAAAAACGCTATGCGAAAACGAAGTGATAGGGCAGAAGACGCAGGCAGGTGATGCAATGTGACGAGATGGGACGAGGGAATAAGAAATTTCACGCGGACGTAGTCGCGGGCAGAAGCTAGTAATAAATAAAAACAAATAAAATAATAATCACGAGCACATGACAGAAATAGTCAGCAGCAGCACGTCTTGACTGTGCTAGGGGGCCCTACAGCACAGCGCAGATTTTCAGTGGTACTGGTCACCCGAAAATGACGTACGGACACCCATCCTAAGCTTAATCCGAACTATCCATACTAATATTATAAATTCGAAAGTAACTCTGTCTGTCTGTATGTTACCTTTTCAGGCCTAAACCACTGAACGGATTTCGATAAAATTTGGCAGAGAGATAGATTGCATCCCGGGGAAGGACATAGGATAGTTTTTATCGACATACCTCGCGGGTATTTGATTCAATATATTTGGGAAAGTGAGTTATGTTCCTTATTTGTTACGCTTTCACGCTAAAATGGCTGAACGGATTTGGATGAAATTTGGCACATGGGTAGGCCATAACTTGGGTTAGGACAGAGAATACTTTTTATCTCGATAGTATGTTCCCATGGGATATTTTCCGACCTCCACGAGTGCGAAGCCACGGGCAAAGGTTAGTACTAAATAAAATGTATAAGTGAGAGTTTGAAGAACTTAGGATAAGTGAACCAAGCTGCTGATTACAGATCAGTTTTTGATCATACAATCTATGAAAATTGTATAGTAAAAATTCGCTCGCTAACCTTATATATGTAATCGAACACAGTGGAAAGACAGAGGACAATTATTATTATATGAAGGCGACAGATTCAGTAGTTGGTTTTAATGTGGAATTTAAAGTAGGAAAATGGTAGCTTTATAGTCGGGCTTTTAATTAGCAGCGGTGCTATTCTGTAAAAATCTCACCGTGAAAACTTAGGTGAAGTGAGCTGTCAATTCCTAGCAAAAACAAAGTCACTTCACCTAAGTTTTCACGGTGAGATTTTTACAGAATCGACCGGCTGCAGTAAAGTGACAGCTTATGTAAACTTAAATGACTGAAATTGGCGTCTGTTTGTTTTTTCGCGGCCATCAACCAAATCTTGTTTATCTAGTACAGAATAGTGTAACAAACGAAATTTTGACATGCATATCTCTAAACTCATTCCGAAATGAGTTATTAAGAAGTGTAATTTTAATGCAGCCCAAAAAAAAAGTCGGACTATAGTTAATTAAATCAGTTATATCACTTTTTTACATAGTCAGAAGAGCCAATAAAGTAATTACTGTTCTAGAGCTATGTTAATGACCCCAATGGATATTTTTATGTTTGTTTATACTTCATGTTCCATTTGAAATCCTATATATAACATCTCCCACCCTTTAATCCATTTTATTCTCAAACAACACATTAAACACGTCGTTTCTTCTACTTTAAAAAGATTAACAAAACTATAGATACGATATATTTAGCCCTGCAGTCCCCAATTTAGCTAATTAGAGCTAATAACTATAAATTGTGGTCTATTTTTGGAGGAAGGCGAAGACTATAAATAAATGACGAGTCGAATGGTCGAGGAGGAGCGTCCAGTTTTGGGGTCGCGGGTCGATTCCCGTTTCGGGATTTTTGTAAGGTCATGTTACTATTCTGGAAGTATACAATATTTCTTTGTTTTTCATTTGTGGCTGAAAAAAATCATAGCTGTTATTAGTTATTGAGTAGATACAAAATAAAAACCCAATAAGTTTATTTTTCGTTTTTAGTTCTTTAATAAACCCATGGAGAGAAGTCGTGAGTATAAGTTTTTTTAATTACCTAATAGAAATAACTTCTAAACAAAGGTGCTTAGGAATTTTCACTATTATCAGAGTGATTTAAAACTCATCGTTTCCACAAATTACTTAAAGTATGCGCTAGTAGAAGTTTTACAGAACGATGAAATTGTTTATAGTTACGGGCATTTTAATGTAACACTTCGACGTTTATTATAACTTCACTTCAAAAGATTTTGCGGTTATTAACTAGAGTTGAATTTTAATTAGCTCATAAATTATTACCTATGAATCGTCAAAAAATGTTCTATATTTCTTACTAAATCTTGTTTTCATCGGGTACAATCACATCCAAAGTATATTCTCACCTTTAGGGCTATTTTTCACGCAGAATAACATTCAGCCATCTTTTTTAATGTCAGGAAGATGTGACACTGGCAAACTTTGGCAATCAATTTTTTTTTATTTCATAAAATGGCAAGCCTATTAAAAAGGTTTAAGGTTGATGTCAACTCAACATTGGTCAAAGGTGTATTCTTTTGATCTTTGTCATCAAGAAGGTAGTGAAATATAGTTTCATATGCAATAGTCTGCTCAGTGCCTTATCTTCAAAAGCCTAACCATAAATGGACTCCTGTCTGAAATAAAAGTTTTCTATTCTATTCTAAAAGATAATAAGTGTCCTGACTTTGGAAACTGACGAAGATTGAAGTCTTTACTGTACTTGATATCTAACAATATATAATATATAACACTTGTTGGCACCTGCTTAAACGAAATCTTCAAAATATAAAGCAGACAAACTTTTTAACACCACAAAAGATACGGAACGAGCAGCACACCGTGTTCGCGTACATATTACATATAAACAGACGGGAAAAGTTAAACAAAAAATGTTCATCCCGAAATTTTCTCCATAAATCATTGGCTGCGGAATTTTTTTATCTCAACGATTTATTCTACCTACTTTCGGGTATAGGGAATATATTACATGACAAAAGATATACAGTAATACGGGATGGGATGCGTGTCTGTCCTTACTGGAATGCGTATTGTAATAAACACTAAAAACTATACAGTTTTGTCCATCTTTTTTTTTTTTTTTTGCGGATGGGAAATCATCAAATGACCCCTCCCGCTCTGGGTGGAGCGGAAGGGAGTGTCAGACTCTTACTGACTAAAACCCACCCATGTTCCTTCCTTAGCCCTTTATGTTCCGGGCCAGCGGTAACCCTTTCGGACAATCCCGCTGAATCGAAAAACTTTGGATTACCATTTGTCCGTCTGCGTGTCTGTTCGCTAGAATTTATGAGTAATTCCGTTCTGATCCACTGAACCCCCCCTCCACCCTCCCCTCCTCGATCCCCTGCTTGTTCGTCTTCTGTTTTAATATCTGTCTTACCCACTATAAACTTTCTCATTCCGGTTTAATCCACTTTTTCTTTTGTTTTATTGAATTGAGATGTTAAAAAATATATATAATGCGTCGACTTGAGAACCTCCTCCTTTATTTCGTCGGTTACAAAAAGAGTAGCAGATAGTTGCACAATTGAACATATATACAGAACGAAATAGAGAGATAAAGGAGGAAAAAAAAAAATTAAGTAATGAAAACATAATTTTACACCTAAATAAAAGCCTCCAGGCATAAAGGGCGTGACAGCTTACATATTTATGTAATGCTGGTTTATATTATATAATCAGTACAAAATCACCTCATCAGCTGCCTGCCTTTTCCCAACTATGTTGGGGTCGGCTTCCAGTCTAACCGGATGTAGCTGAAAACCAGTAATTTCCATGGAGCGACTGCCTATCTGACCCCCCACAACCCAGTTACTGGGTAATACGATACCCCTTGGTAAGACTGGTTATCAGACTATCGGGCTTCTGACTACCCGTAACAACTGTCCAAGATCAACGAATGACAGCCGGGACCAACGGCTTAACGTGCTTTCCGAGGCACGGAGGGGTCACGATATGTGAAGATGGTCACGCATCCACAGACCAACCGCGGCAAGCGTAGCTTAACCTGATCGATTGACCTGTGCGGCCGTTATTATTTAGCCACGGGCCCCTCATACAAAATCACTTATAGACCACAGAAATGCTTCAAAATTGTGAAAAGCTGTCACTCTAAAGAAAATGTAATGTAGATGCAGTTGTGTGAAACCACGTAATTACATCGCATGTAAAAGGAGTGCCAAAATTGTACCGAGCAATAAGCACGCCTTAGTTCTACCATTTTGCATTAAGTGTGCACTACTCTTAATATTCTTTAGCAAGAAGATCAGCTTTCCAAAACCAACCTTTTCCTTGGTTCGAAAAGACAACAGGGCTATCACGCAACACGCATCTAACTGATTGGCTGAATTGAATTTTCTTCCATAGCATGACATGGTACAATCACCATTACTCCGAAATACGCAGGCAATTTTTTCTTTACAAAATTTCGCGAGCGTCGCCAGGGACCCCGACATACTCACACTACGCGGCATAATGCGAAAACGGCCGCACGCGCCCGATGTGTTAACCTCATTATTTATGAATACCGTTATGGGCTCAAAATTTCTTACGCTTGAATTATATAATCTGCTATTCCATTACGGTTTCGCTAAAATGACACAATTTATATTCAGAGAGGACGCTCAGAACTCAGGGGTATGACTTTATGGAAAGATTAGGGGTGAGATCAAAAATTAAAATACGTTACGTTCGCGTATCGTTTGCGTGTCGTCTCGGGTTATATCCTCCCCGTTCGCGCGCGTGTGAAAACGTGTGTTAATCATAAAATAATGTTGTTATGACTCTGATCTTCTAGCCGATTACGAGTTTTCGTTTGTACAGCTACATAATTATATTCGATTTAGTATAAAGAAGGTTGTCGAAGAGATCGCCGTGTGAGATATGACCGTCCATTGTTTCAAATTAATCAAAACTTAGTCTTAATTCGTAGGTATCACATGTGGTTACACATCAAATTCAAATAGTCTTTATTAGCAAGTATAACAATATATTTAAATTAAGAGTGTAGACATCCGAAATCTCTAGATTGCTTTGCTCTTTATTATAGGCCTCCCCCAGGCTTTTCCATAGCTCACGATCGTAAGTTCTTTTTTGTGTTACACATAACAAAGAGTAAAATAAATACCAGAAGCTGGCATATAGAAATGAAAACTCATTTTATATCCATCACCTAAGCAAGAAGTCAGGGTTTAATAACGAACCAGTGATCTTAATATACCTACCTGCTTATAGTAGGTACTTATCTAACCTAAGCTAAAAGCCAAACGCCAAAAACCAAAAATAACAATCAAGAACCAAAAATTCGAAGACATGTGACATCTACTAACCCGCACTAGGTCCGCGTGGTAGATTACGGCCCACTCCCTCTCACTCAGAAGAGGCCTAATCTGATTATGCTTAGGGCTTTTGCGACCAAGCAACCATAAAAAACACAACATCACACTAAGAAATCCATACTAATATTATAAATTCGAA
The DNA here is from genome assembly GCA_963082905.1 of Oligia fasciuncula. Taxonomy (NCBI): domain Eukaryota; kingdom Metazoa; phylum Arthropoda; class Insecta; order Lepidoptera; family Noctuidae; genus Oligia; species Oligia fasciuncula. Next base: position 2,585,487 of record OY720395.1, on the reverse strand, counting down.
AGTAACTCTGTCTGTCTGTCAGTATGTTACCTTTTCACGCCTAAACCACTGAACGGAAGTCGATAAAATTTGGCAGAGAGATAGATTGCGTCCCGGGGAAGGACATAGGATAGTCTTTATCGACACACCTTGCGGGCTAAGGCGCGCGCAGGTGGAAGCTAGTAACCCTATAAAATACGCAAAACAGTTCAAAAACGTCTAATGTAAAATGGACAGTAAAACCAGTAAACGGGCTAGTTCACGCGTTCACAGTTCATATCAAAACAGCTGAGATATTACGTCACAACACAGCACAAAGCGTCAGCAGTGCATTGTTAGTTAAAAGCACAAAAGCACGTACACCGTACAATAGAATTTACTGTTAATTAGCATTTTCGACGAAAGAGCAGAGATTTTCATAGTTAAATTAACATGTTTTACTAAAACTTCACCTGTCTTCATTGCCAAAGGGTAAGACAAGTGTCTCCCTTTGCCTAACTTTTTTTTTTATTTTGCGGCTTCGTTCGTGTGGATGTCGGAAAACAATAATGTGTCTCTTTACTTATTCTTTTTCTAAAATAAAAGTAAGCTAAGTTACTACTTATTTTAAAAAAATTTTTTTGCTACTTTCTTAGGTATTTAGTAAAAAGCTGTTATTTTGACATTACAAACAGACTCTTTATTTATTTGTAAAGAATATGACATAGATTTCTCTTTTCGCTATAACATAAAGGACTTTGATTAAATCATACCGGCTACTGAAGAGGATTACATTAAGCATTGTTCTAGAAGATGGAAATCTGGCTTATTAGCAACTTTTTAAATAATGATTCTTATTACATTAAGCTTGGGTCTTCCTACCGCCAAATATAAATTGACCCTACAAAAGATTCTCTAGAGAAATCAATCTCTCATAATACCCACCAATTTATTGCTAGATTTTCAATAAAAAAATGCCTTTTTCTTTAATACTTTATCGGTTCGAACTCGTCGTATAAAAGACTAACCTAGACCCTAAAGTATCCATTTTTTCAACATCTATTTTCATATATAATTTTGAATCCATTAACATGACAACGTGTCAAAATTGTGCATGCATAATATCATAAAGGTTTTACGTCATATCGAGGGTAGGTGTGATATTAACATCTCGCTCGCCGCGGCCCGGGCCGGGTAGGGCGCATGTGCGGCCTGCCACCTTTTTACAAGCATCCATATTTTAGGGTTAAGAAAAATAGGGGTTCTATCGGTTGTGTAGAGTATTGGGAGCGTTAGCAGGTTAACCTGAAAATGTATGGGGAACTGTGCCCTTGGTTGTGTCTGCCTATACGAATGTTTAATTTTATTTTGCTTGAACATGTTTATATGCCTACTTTGTGTAAACTCGAACTCGAAAATAAAAATTCATGCATGTTTTGGTGCAAATTAAAAGTTTATGCATTTTATCAGAAAGTACTGCGCACGTCGCGTCGCTCTAATATAAAACAATAACGACATTGATCATTCAGTGCTAAAGCTTTTCTAGAGATGTAATCTATAAACATATTAGAATATAAGGCATTTGATCATAGTATAATAATGCTATGAACCATTAATGTTTATTTTAATGTAGGTATCCGTTTTAATTACGAAACTTAGTGTTTGGCCAGACTTGAAGCGCGGGCGCGGGCGGGCGCGGCGCGGCTTACTCAAACATAAGGCTCAAATCACACCGAGATGGAAGCGAAGCGGAGCGCAGTTTCAGTGTCATGTGAATTTTAACTTTATTTTAATTACTATAATACATAGTATCGCTTGAGAAACTTGAAAGGTCGCGCGGCCGCCCGCGGCGCCGCGTGCACTCCGATGACTCAAGTTTCTCATGCGATAATAAGTATTATAGTAATAAAAATAAAGTTAAAATTCATATGACACTGAAATTGCGCTCCGCTTCGCTTCCATCTCGGTGTGATTTGAGCCTAAGAACTTCATTTGAGTGTCCATAGTGGGCACGCGGGCGCGGTGAGCGGCGCGGGCTGCTCGGCGCGGGGAACGCGTGGGGAGCGTGCGCTCGTTCATACAAGTGGCCGCAGTGGGTGCGCGGGCGGCCCGCGCGTTGACCAGGGTTCTCAAACTAGTTCGAGCTTTTCTCTAGTAAAAATAAGTCTTCTTCATCCATAATATCACATTTTGACAAACATTGGACACGACAACACGCACCCACGCCGCTCCTCGCCGCGCGCTGCCAGTCTGGCCAGACACTTAGAGTAATTTGACCTAACTCACGTTTATACTAAACTCATTAAACATAATACAATTTATTACCTTAAATAAAATTAACTAAGACGAAGGCTGAATACTGAGTAGTGGTTAATTTAACATCTCGGCTTCAAATATAACACTTACTTTTGCTTCAATTTAAATATTATACCTTTGTTTTTTCAGCTAAATAGGAGAATATTATACATTTAGGTTGAAAGTATGAATTCCAAGAAAGATTTTATGTTTTTTTTTTGGTATGACCTTTAGGTTAATTGCGTAACGCACAATCAGTAGCAATGGCTTTCATTTTGACAGTTCAACAACATTCATTGCGTTATTTATGTAGGTGAGCAGACAATTTTTTCGAACATATAAAGCAATGGAATGGACGAAGTACCTACTGCGCTAGACCCCTACACGTGTGCGACTATGTGTATGCGTAGATTTGCAAGTGACCACAGTTTTCTCCCACAAATATTTTATAATACTTGTTAGGGCAGTAATAAATACTTTACATTTAGTGTTCGAATGTGGGACGTTTCGATTGACAGTGCGATTCCTTCCGCTAAAAAAATAGATTGAAGAAATACTGGTTGACACTAATTATTTTTTAGCAAAACCTACTTCACGTGAATTATTAAATAAATAACGTTCTTAGAAGAAGCTTTAAAGAATACACAATACCTAAAAGGCCTGTAATAAATTACAATGATATTATCACAAATACTAAGAAATGAACTCTAATTACACAACATAAGTGCCCAGTATTTACTAAGCTGTTACAGAACGGAGGATGACCTTTATGGTCGTGGACGAATCAAAAAGTTTTGTATGTTCTACGCTTAAATTTTATCAATAATACTATTACTTACCCCTGGTAGTGTCCGTTTCTCATGTAGAGCCGTTTGAGCGCTGGATGCGCTCTCCGGATTAAAGTATGTTAAAAATGCACACCCTGTAACAAAAACAGAAAAAACATTGAGCTTCGAAGAAAAAAAATCCGGTCAAGTTCGAGTCGGGCTCGCGCACCGAGGGTTCCGTACAATTTGTAGGTGTGTAAATAGTTTATCAAGGGAATCGTCTCTCGAATATTTGTCCCGTTTTTTCCGATTATGTTCTAATAATTCCCCAAAACTTATAATAGGTGTCTTTGAAAGTAAAATTGGAAATCAAAGATATTTTATTACTTATGTATTGAATTTAAACCATATTTGTAAGTTCCGTTCAGTTTTTCGTTCGTTTTTCCTTTTGAGGTACAGAACCCTAAAAATAAGTAGGAAATAACGATTGTGAGATAAAGATTTCAAAAAACACAATATTATAATTAAATAGTAATAATTATAGTAGTAGAGCTCCTTGTGAAAGTTTTATCAGGTAACGTTATTTATATAATTATGTTATCATTTCTATTTCCGTCCATTGGAATTAACGATGATACTTTTCAACTTTGTCTTTGGATGATTGTAATAATGCAAAGACATTCGGACGGATTTGCAAATGTTCGTGACTAGCCAATTGAAGCAATAATATACATAAAATGGATTTTCAATCTAAGCTCCATTAGATAATTCTGTCACAAAAAATAACAAAAATTAAGGTTTTTTATTAAGGTAAAAATCCCATAAAATCATTCACTAGAACCATAGCAAATAATAATAATATAATAATATTCCACAACTATCACACAACGCCGTCTAGTCTCAAGCTAAGCAGAGCTTGTGTTATGAGTACTAGACAACTGATAAACATACTTATATATTTCTAAATACATACATATATAGAATACAACAAACTAGAGAAAATTCTCCTACGTAAGCTAATACAGGTGCTCATAATCAAGCCTACATCATCATCGAATTAGCAATAATTCAGAATCCTGACAGTTAATTATAATTGCCTCTGTTCATTATATTGTTGACACACTGAGTACGGATCGGAGGTAAGGTGTGGCACAGAGCAGCTATATACAGTAGGACAGTATACGCGGTTACAAAGGGCGGTCTTACGCAAAAGAGTTGTTTCAGCGCAAAGAAAATCCACTTTCTTAAACTCTGTTACACTGTAATATGCTCTTTCTGTTAGTTAACTCTTCAATTTACTTTTAATTTATATATCTAATGTTTTCCATGATTTGGGCAAATTATTAAAAATGGTCGGAGCCATGCAGAAGATGCTCTTACGCATAAGAGTTGTTTTAGCGCCGTGAACACAGAGTTTGAAATTATCACGTCTATTCCTAGGAATTAGAGGCACTATAGAGGTATGAGGAACAGGGTGTAAAGTTCACTCATACTCTATAGAAAAGGGAGGATCCTCCGACCAGACGGGTGTTATGTCTGGCGGGCAACTGCCCAATGATTTATGTCGGGGCCGTTGTATCTATGCTAATTGTAAACGGTAAACTCTGCTTGCGCGATGTAGGATTTGCGTGACGTAGTATGACGCGTTATTCGCATGTGGCGTTGTAGATACCGCTACAGCACTTTTGACAGATTGAGTCTGAGAATAGAATGCGAACGTTCATAAAAATACGGGAATTGCCCTTTTTTTTTCAGATGGGAAATCATCAAATGACCCCTCCCGCTCTGGGTGGAGCGGAAGGGAGTGTCAGACTCCTACTGACTAAAACCCACTCATATTCCTTCCTTAGCCCTTTGTGTTCCGGGCCAGCGGTAACCCTTTCGGACAATCCCGCTGACCCGGCAGGCTTCGGCCCTAAGGGGCCCCTTCTCTGCTGCTGACATCTCTTTGAGACCCCTGGTGTAGAATTGCCCCTCTATTAGACTGTTAAAAAGTACTTTTTTATTTATTTAGCAGCAGAAAGCGATGAAGTAGCCTAGTTGATTTAATCACGGAATTCGGTGTTTTCCTATATTTGGGGAACGCTGATCTGCTGACCCAGCAGCGGACATCTTTTAGCTGATATAATGATGACAAAAATGGCGACAGCCACATAAATACAACATCCGATATCCAGCTTAACGTAATCTCCGTCAACAAACAAACACAATAAAAAATTAAAATTCCGCTGCAGTTTGTCGCGTCGAAAATGGCAGCTGATATGTGTTCGGATTACAGTCGGAGCGTAGCTTTATTTGTAGGCGACGATGTTGGTCGAATAGGAATGAACCGATCGTATTATTGACGGCCCGTTAGACGTAAGTGCAACGTACTGATGTGCTGGAAAGTGAGGTGTTTGAGTGGCGGTAGTGATAGAATTGTGTTAAGTGCGATGGGTAGTTTTGTGTTTCTTGAGGTGAGTTATTAGGGCTGGAATAAATAGGAAGTGAAATTAAATGAATGGGTTTGTTCACATTATGGAATCTGTTGGTAATCACAGAATAGATACAGAGAGAACTTTCTAATGTGGTTCTAAATCAATACGATCAAAAAAGATGCAAAATCGAAGTCAAGACCAGGCCCAAAATGATATAAGCAGTACTTTTGTACTCAAAAGTTAGGTGTCGTTTGTTTATGTATTTAACTGTGAGTAGATAAATAATAAAAATAAATGTTTTGAGCTAAACGGAATATCGAAAATGATTACATTTTGGCTAGTATTTCAGAATAAAGTCGTATTTGTGAAACAGGGAAAGCTCTGGGACCGCGAGTTCAACCGACCAGTTTTCTACATGAAAATATATAGGTGATTAAAAAGTAGTAGTAGTAGTATTATTTCTTTGTTTTGTTTAAAAATGTTTTGCTTCTACTAAATCAAATTATTACTTATTTATATACATAAAAACTCTTAGGCACTAAACTATATATTATAATTTTGAAACATTAACAAATTAAAAATATTATCAGCTTGCTACTATTAACAACGTGTAATTGCTATTGACTTGCTATCAAGAAACGATATGTAATGGTACACTAACTTTTTATTGTTAACCACAGTTTTGTAAAAAAAAAATCTGCGCATCTACTAAACTTACTAGTTTATTTACGAGTACCTACCGTTCTTCATTAGTTTGTGTACCGAGTATTATGTATGATTAACTTGTATTTCTCATGATAAGTGAATTGTATTCTTTTTGAGAAATAAATATCTTAAACCGTAAAAAACAGATATAATACAGAGCAGAACAACTCTTTGTAGGTCGAAAGAAACCACGAGAAGAACAATAATTTAAGAGTAAACTAGTCGCGAGCACGAACTCAGTGGAGTAATACTCTCCCGAAATTTGTATGGAAAAAATATCGACTAGTGGCACCTTAAAGCAAAATATCTCCCATCAATTTCGAAAAAAAAAACGATATTCACGACTTCTCCCTAATCTTTTCTAAGCCCATACTTAGCACAAGTACATCTACAAAAAAAAAATACAAAAGAAGCCCGGTGATAACACAAGCGTCACTTAATAATTTTGCGAGTCTCCTCCGCCGGGGGACGTAGAAAATCGTACTGTCATGTAGCGTGTCCCGGCCATTTGTCTGTGTCACATTTTAAAAGGGCAGACTGCAGAAGTTCTATGTGCATTTATATAGTAATGGAGTTTTATGTCTGTGCAATAAATAGGTTTAATCATCTGCCTAGCCTTTTCTTAACTATATCGAGATCGGCTTCCGGTCTAACAGGATGCAGCTGAATACCAGTATTTTACATGGAGTGACTGCCTATCTTACCTCCACAACCCAGTTACGCTTACCGTGGTTGGACTGTGGATGAGTGACCATCTTTACATACCGTGACCCCTCCGTGCCCCGGAAAGCACGTTAAGCCGTTGGTCCCGGCTGTCATTCCTGGATCTTTGACAGTCATTACGGGTAGTCAGAAGCCCGAAAGTCTGACAACCGGTCTTACCAAGGGGTATCGTATTACCCAGTTACTGGGTTGTGGAGGTCAGATACGCAGTCGCTCCCTGTAAAATACTGGTATTCAGCTCCATCCGGTTAGACTGGAAGCCGCCCCAAAATATGCAGTTGGGAAAAAGGCTAGACAGGTGATGATGACCAGCCTGTTACTGTCCCACTGTAGGGCAGAAGACTCTTCTCATACATAGAAGACACGAACATAAATCACCCTCAAAGCGGATTGATATAGTATTTCAGTATTTCTTTCATTCAGCCAAAATAAAAAATATACTTACTCTATGTCTAGGTACTCGTGGATCATTTTATTACCATTTCCAAAAAAAATAATTCCTTGTCAGTACAATTTCTTTCGTAAAACGCGATATTATTAACATAATTCATGGTTATTAACCGTTCGCTCATGGTGGTTTGACACTAGATTATTTCAAAGTCAACCAATAGTTTTATGTGCAATCCAGATCTGCGCCAATCACTCTCAGTTATTTCCTCAGATTGCGATTTCAAATCTACAAAGAGATAATTTTGCCCTTTCTTCAAATTGAATTTGCAGGATGAAAGGTTTTATTTCTGGTATGCAAGTTAATCTTCCCCTTTTCTGTTTAAAGCAAAGTCCTTTACAAAATAACACAATAAAACCCAACATTTTAATCCAATAAGTACCCCTTTAATTGAACGGGCTGAGGCCCCAAAATTAACACCTAATAAGGAACCCCGAACGGTTCCATTACACAAAATAATCTCGACTTCACGGTTTCTTTACTCAAATAATCCTACCCTCTACCCGAACATTAACAAATAAACACAATTCAACCCTACAATTAATACCCAAGATAATTAACATCCTGTTCCAAAACAGGACATTTCTTCACGAAAATAAACGAAAGGCTAACTTGGAGCTTTAAAAATTATGACTTGGCAACATCGAATGGACCGGAAATGTATAGGCGCAGGAAATGAACCCGTTAGCGCAATCCAAGATGGCTGCTCGGAAGCTGGCCAGCCGATTTATTCGTGTTGCTGGACCATAGCAGATGAAATTCTCCATTATGATGTATGGTAATGTGTTGCAACGCTTTTTAAAGGGTTAACTGTGATTTATAATATCTGTCGATATAGATTTACGGTGGGTTTGGGATTAAAAGTTAGCTGTGGGCGTTTTTGTATCCGCTGTTGTCATTGTTCTTGATGCGATGCGACTATTTTTTTGGCGTTTCATTTATGCCATAGCTTCGTTGAGTACATTAAGAGGAAATGCGGTCGGAGAGACTTTTGAACAAGCCTAAGCAAAAAGTCATAATTCGAGGTGTGGCTCTCGCCTATTTCCTCCTCCAATATTGGACCAATTTAAAAGATATTTCATAAACTGAAGAAGAAGAATATATATGGTTGTCCCTATATTTTTCATTTTTCATTAATAGTTGTCTTTGTACGCTAGGCCTCTGTTGACAGCGGTTTAAATCACCAATTTTGAGCACTTTTTGAGGGTTCTAGTGCTTATAAAAATACTGTATCATCAAAAAGGAAAACATAGAGACATACAAGATACAAGTAGTTAATATTTATTATTCTGTAAAAAAAGCATTGCTTTATGGTCATTAACCAGAAAGAAAACAAAGAAAACAAGCGAGAGCGTTTCTATGGAGAAAAACCCGCATTTCCTCTTAACAATAGTCTTCGATCATATACTTTTAGGCAAAAACTTGCGTTTTTTGCGTTAAGGTCCTGTAGTCCCCTTAATATTAATATCTAGAAGCAATTCAATTATCGGCAACGATCTAACTTATGCCAATCTTGTAACCAAACCCTTTCATGTCAAACTAATACTCAAGCCTGTCCATCTCTCTTGTATGAAACTCGAACCTTAACACACAATACATACAACACAATATAGCGCAGTCTGTATATTCGCAGGTTGTTAGCGATGAAATGCAATTGACAGCTGTTGGGTGACGTGCGAGAGAGCCAGTCAATCAGTCAGCTACTGTTCCAGGATTTGGAAAAACTGTAAAATGTTCCCAATCAACTTTGAACCTTATGCTTTATCGATAAAGTTGAAAATTTATTACAGAAATTTGACAGATTGGTAGTAGCTTGATGTGCTGGCGTTTGTACCACTGCTTAAATTAAAGATTTTTTTTTAAAGAACGAGATTATGGCCCGCTTGCACCACAGATCACGTTTAGCACTAAACGAATTCAAAACACCGTTCTGTATCTGTCAATCGTTCAAGGATGATAGAAACACAGTATGATGTATTGTGTTTATTGTATTGTCTCTCTCCGGTCGTGTCGGATTGCCGTCCCATCAGACTATGAGAGTGAGGGATGAGGGAGTGCACCTGTGTCTGCGCACACACTTGTGCACTATATTATCTCCCGCATCGAAGGCTAGTCTCCGTTGAGATTGGCCGCCGTGGCCGAAATACGGTCTGGAGGACTTTATTTATTTTATTTATGATGTTTTAAAAAAAGATTTGGTTCCTTAGGAAAGCGTTTGTGTCATATTATAACGGTTGTCATAAAAATCTCGTCATTGTCACCAGTATTTGAGGTTAATGTGTCTTAAATCGCTCTGTTTTTATTGTGACCGTGGGCCTCTTTCTTAGGAAAGCTATTCTTTAATTAGCTTTAAACGCATTTAGGGATTGGTGCTGCAAGTGCAGGCCTTAACGTTGTTGATTTTTTCTACAAATAATTTAATTATCAGACAATTCTGATATATTTATGATGAAAACATTAACTGTAGGTACTTGAAGCTCCGATCCTAAAATATGCCATTTTGGAACCTATATGTTTAAGAAAGAAATGATTAGTTAATAAATTTTATTAGTTGATTAGTTTTCATAATTTCGTCACACAGAACTTGGTACTTACTCCTCCTCCCAATCGAATAAGAAGTGAAATCCTTGTGACAGAAACTTTTGGAGCGAATTTGCCCAACAATTTGAAACTCATTATTAAGTTTGTCAATCACAAATGGATGCTTAACAAGAAATACCTCAAAACTTTCACAATTCATTCTCTCTCCGAAAATTAGCTCCACAATCCCACATCTCAAAAATATGAACACAATTTCTGGCGCAGGAGAAACCTGACACGATTTTGAATATCATTTCATTAGTTGAGCGGCTTGGAACAAATGAGACTGTTTTGTTTGATCAAGCACAAAGCTTTGCAGCTACGATTTAATAGTCTTGTTTTAACGTTGGACTTGCACGTGTTCAAATTTTATTAGGGAAGTAGGTAGATGATTTTCAAAGGATTGTTGAATTTGGTATGGTATTGTGGTATGGTTTGGTTTGGTATAAAGTTTGCAGGAGCCTACATTGTGGGGTTTGAGAGAATGTATTTTTTTTTAATATGACAATATCCTTGTGTAGGTACTATTCGCTAATAGGACATTTTGCGTCGTTTTGCTATTCACGGATCTCCACCACATAAAAAAATAGAACCAGATAAACTTTTTACGGATTGGTACGCGTAGGTAAGTCCTAACGCGTTTTTCAAATCCGGGACGATTTTTTCATGTTTGTTATTTTATTTAACTCCAGGCCGGTTTAGGCTACTGAATTTTGTAGCTTCCCTTTACACGCTAAATAAAATAAACTCCCACCAAAATAAATTACACAAACTCATTCGCGAACAACCTGCACATCTACGATAACACGATTTTGTATAAACCGATTGTAGCGTATCAAATAAGCGCAAGAGCACGCGATTAGCACGCCGCGCTAATTTACGCTGGCCGGTCGAATTTGCATCGACGCCGGCCGCAACGAACCACAGCCTGCTAATTAGTAGTTAGCCGCTTTTATTTCCGAGCTAGCGTTATCTAAGCCGCTGTAATCTGCTACTGTTACGCCCAGCCGGCAGGCGTGCCTATGCGGCTCTAACATACTGTTTTCGGTGTTTAAAAAATTGTTGCGGTCTTTTTTGAAGGTGGTGAAGGCTGTGGTCAGTGGTTTGGTTAGTTTACGAGTAATCGAAATAATGTGGGTAAAATATTGGGTAAGTTTAAAAGCTAGCTAAGCCTGACTAATGCGGGGTTCATAAATTAGTGAGAGTTTAGATGCAAAAGCTATAGGAAGACATGTCATTGTCTTACTTCAAAATAAAGCAAGTCGGTAACCCACTTTCTAAAGTTGACTCCGAAAACAAGAGACGCTGAATATAACAGTTTCATAGTCTTAAAATATAAAGTTTTCTCTTTCAAATAAACCTTGTGAAACAGGTAAACTACTGTTCTAATTAGTTTTCTTTGTGTACTCCATCTCCACAATAATAAGAACTAAAGCCAGCAAGTATCTTAAATTCAAACTTACAACCGCGGTGAGTAAAATACTTAGCGTTTGAATAATTCAAACAAATAAAGATAAAATTTGATTACCTCATAAAATACACTTAAAGATAAACAACGAGTAGCCTGAGCAATTACGGCTGCAAAACAAAAGAACGCCACCAAAGTTTATTATAATGAGAATATCACTAACTTATGAATTTCGAATCGTTAATGAGAAAAAAAATCCGTGAAACCCGAAGTCTACTTGGGAAAAGTTTCCTTCCTTCAGAGACGACTGAAAAGATGCAACGCTGCAAGTTCCCTACAAAAATATTCGATAAAAAATACGTTCTAACTCTCTTTTGCTGACATTGAAAATGCTAGCTTAAGAATTCGATTTTAAGAGTTATTTCGGATCGTGAATCGGTTGGGGTAAGGTCGTTTTTTGTAAGGAGTGCAAAAGTTCGCTTTCAAGTTTACATTGTTGGGTGAAATTAGTTCCAGTTGAATGTCAGAAGAGATATAAAGTGTATTCTATCTAGTTGGTCGGTTGCGTGCCGGCCGGCAGCCGGTTTATTTGCATTGAAATGATCGGTCAGGAGGAAGCCGATAAGATTGTCTATAGCCCGTCATCAGTTGTGTATTTTGCTAATACTGGTTTTTTTATAGGGTTTGCTCACGCTTTCAAGGGTGGGTTGGTTGGTAGGTCAATATGAAAGAAATAAAAGTATATATTTGGAACGAGTAGGTGGGTATAAGTGGCTAGCGATGTGTCATGCAGAGTAATATTAGAAGTTTGTTCAGCAACAGCAAATAAGAAATATATGGATCTTATTTTCTTGGGGCCCTCGAGTCATACTCGTCAACATATTGACGAATTTTTTTAGTCTAGCCGGATTAACACTCCAAAAATCATATTTAAACAACAACAAATGTTTCACAAACTTACGTTTAGGTAAATACAATTAAAACGATTAAAAAAATCGTTTTAAAGAACTCAAACTAAAAGATAAAAAGCACAATCATAAACGGCTTTACTTTTCCTCCATTTAAAGCGATGACAGCAAAAAATTGCGAAATTAAAAGTTCATAATACAGTTTTCTTTTGAAAATAATTCGATCTATTTCAAGGCGAGGCCGTCTTGAGGCACGCCTTAGCTAAAGGCCCGATGGGTGCCTCGAGCGGAATTGCATTATCACCGTGTTTTAATTAGCCTTCTCGTAAAGTAATATGAACCTTAGTATATTTTCATAAAGAAATATGGTTTTATGGCTTTGTAGGTCGCATGGAAGCGTTGTTTGGATTAGCATATAGCATATGGTCCCCCACTGCTGGGACACAGGCCTCCTTTCAGTGAGAGGGAGTGGGCCTAAATCCACCACGCGGGCCCAGAGCAGTTTGGTGGATGTCACATGTCTTCAAATTTTCGGTTCTAGGATATGCTGGTTTCCTCACGATATTTTCCTTCACGTTTTGGAAGATTGGTGATGAAATAAGTTACACAACGTAAAGCGCCTCCTTCGGTTTGAACCCAAGACCCAACCCTAGTAAGTCGGGGTTAATGTGCTGAGCTACCACTACTCTTCAGTGTTTGAATTTCTTGAATATATTTTTCTCTGATGTGATTTCTTAGATCATTGATTGTCTGGTGAAACGTGCTGATACTGTCTTGTGCCGTTTTCATGTTCAAAATTAATTGTCTAGATAATTTAAACAACGTGTTTATCGATAAGACCGCCTATTGAGTCACCCTATGTAAAATTTCCACATTAATATCTGTAATTTATATGGTGTACATAATAAAAAGTATGACCTATATTCTTTTTTTCTGTCAGCTTAGAATATAGTGAACGTTTGATATTGGCAAAGATGGAGATACATTTACCATAAACCAGTGAGTTTCAGCAAGCATGATAATTGACCAAACACATGCAAACCACTTGACTACATTCAAGTAAAACTACTTTATGATAATTACAACCATTATTAAACCGAATCGCGTTAAAAAAACTACTACATCAAGCTTACTTAAAGCAGTAAGTATAAAGCTACAATGGCCACTATATAAAAGAAACTAGATTATCTAAGAATTCATTTCGCAACATTTTCTCACACTCCATAAATTCTCGTTTTAACCTTAACCTCGTTTGTCACTTTGTACTCCATAGATCCTCATTCCAAATATAAAATGTTGGTGTTGTCTTCTGGGACTTCGTTAATATGTATAAATGAGAATGTAGGTAGGTGGGTATATCACCAGTATCTATTCGTATAAATTCTTGAAAATGAAAGAGGTGTCTTATTTAGACATGATAGATTTTTGGGTAGTTAATATTTCCAACTAAAATTCTACGTTATTATCTTTCGAGATGAGGGAATCTTAACAGAAAATCTAAAAAATCAAAACCAAGTAAATACACAACAACAATAAAGAAATCCGATTCCATCACATAAGCACAAATCTAATAAAGAAAGCGCACTAAAACATTTAGAAGATATTAAAACAAAAGTTGCAAGTAATAATTCCAAAGACACGGAATTAAGACACTTTGCCATTAGCACGTTAATTAATAGAGAACTCATCGCTGAATTTATTGCAGGACCCGTGTCTACAGACAAATGAGGAGGAGCTGCAAAAACTGTTTGGGATAATCTTGTTGAAGTTTAGGTACCTATAGTGTTAAAGAAGTTTGTACATTATAGTAATAGAGTGTAGACAGTTTATCTTTTGGTAACAAAGTCAAAGAAAGACATACAATTATAGAATGACAAGAAGGCTTCCAGGCACATAATAGTACCCTATGTTACCATAAGGATCATTTTTCATAATCGCAGAGCTTCAAAATGGACTATAGATGTCATTTTTGCTCATACATATTAGGTAGTTCAAAAAAATCATAAATTAAACATGAAATCCCCAGGTATTTTGACTTATCGACATCCATAAATTCACCTACAATACAATCAAATGCAGTCTTCCAAAGCTCGACCTAAAACACAAAACCGCTTCAATAAACCAAAAGAATTTATATCCCCGAAACTACACACGTTCGTGACACAGCATTGTAAGCCTGTATTCTCATTTTTAATGTAAAAACAAAATTCGTGGCCAGTAAAATATAATCCACAATCTAACTGATCGGCCGTGGGTCGTACGTTCATTTGTTTATTACCCTGCATCGTCCAACGGCCTAAACTTTTTGCTGGTCTTTTCGAACTAAATTCTTTCTTGGCAATTTCCACATAGCTACCTTGCTGTTTGCGTTTCCTTTCGGCGGCAGATTTGTTGGCTTTTTTACAACAGTGGCCAACGTTTTTCGTGTTTAATTACGTAATAATACAGTGGATTCCAGAGCCCGGTCTTTTTACGGGACTTCGTTTTGGACTTTTTTGTCGGCGTTTTTCCAGATTGAAGTTTTGTCCGTCAACCTTTTTGTTTTCGTTTCTGACATTGTTTCTTTGATCTCGTACAAATCAAGATGGAGGGAATAGTTTTTTGATGAAATTGTTAGTGACTTCCAAAATTCGGATAGAATGTTTGGTTAGATTACAAACAGAAGAGACGAAAATGGCCTGAATAAATAGAAGAATCTTAAAGCTTTAGATAAAAATGTGTTATTATAAAAATAATGTTTTCACTATAAGTATATCTTATTCCACACTATAATTTCCTACCACACAACACACCACATACCCAAAGCAGAAACGCCAAAAACGACCAAAAAAAAAAGACGTCCGAAAATACGAAAATGCGAAACAAAAAGCGGGAACCGTACAGCGAAAAACACTAGGTCTCGTTCACACTATAGACGCTACAGTTTCGGGTATGGGTTAATCCGCCGGTGGCCGCCTCGGGAATTAGTATTCTTCTAGCGTTCCCACGCGGAAAAAGTTGGACTTAAAAATTTGAAGTTGCATATTTTCCTGAAGGTAAAACTGAATGCTGTCGGGATGAAGATATTGTGAATGTGGAAGATTTTAATGCAAATAAAATGTGGGGGTTGGATTACTGCTGTAGAATTTTTTGTGTAATCAATGGACGGAATTTGAATTCAGTTACATTAGATATAGAAGGAATTGTATTTAATATTTTCATTGCCCAATCATTGGAGAATTCATACCACAATCAGGGGGCCTAAAAAGGCCACTATGGCAGAGTCATAAAAGGATACTTAACATTGTGAATTATAATATGGCGAATACAGTCCGTGTTTTTCTCTTTTTCGCTGCACTACATAGGTATAATCAATTAGATTGGGATTGGATTTGGATTGGATTGATTGGTATTTTACCAATGGGATTTGATACGATTTACTTAACAGTTAACTGTCCATTATGATTCATAATATTATCCTTTTATGATTCTGCCAAAGTGGCCTTTTTAGGCCTCCAGTTCCATGATAGTATGCTAGTGCTAAAACTATCAATCGCATAAGAAATGACACACACACCGATTGCTTCAAGAATCATTAAAATGACATATCCGTTCAAAAACAATAAAATTTAGCTTGAAGAAGGTATTCCTACTAAAGATATAACAAGAAAATATATGAATTTGTAAGCCTTATCAGCAGATTTATCCACAATGTATTCTCTCATCAAGAAACTAGCCAAAATAGTTAATAATTCAGCTGAATATAATTCCATATAACATGTAGTTACATTGTTTATTATTTAATAAAGTAGAAATCCCACAAGTTTACGGCTTCATCGCAGTTCAGAACTTACTTAGCCAAATGGCTAGAGTTTGTTCGCTCAACAATTTACATTCGTTTCATGATACGAAACAACTTTCCAGTAGGTACTATTGTTCGCTGAAATGGACACGCCTTTTATATTTACGATACAAAGTAGGTAACAGTTAATATTTGTGATATAATTAAGATGTTATTATGTCACTTCACATACTGACTTTACATTGTAGTCTACGCTTTGCTCACAGATATATAGGTAATTATAATTTGGGACAACAATTTCCTACGCACAGATAACGAAAATCTCAAATTCAAAACTCATTCCAAATATTATGTTCCCCGTATGTAGAAGAGCGAGAGTGAACGAGAGTGAGCAGTGGTGGCCAAGTGGTAACGGCTGCGACTTACGAGTTGTAGGTCGTAGGTTCGAACCCAGACAGGCGCTTTACTTTGTGTAAATTATTTCATCACCACTGCTCTCAAAACGGTGAAGGAAAACATCGTGAGTAAACCGGCATGTCCTAGAACCAAAAAAATTCGAAGACATGTGGCATCTGCCAACCTGCACTAGGCCCGCGTGGTGGATTACGGCCCACTCCCTCTCACCGAGAGGAGGCCTGTGTCCCAGCAGTGGGAACATTATAGGCTGAGTATGATGTAGAAGAGCTGACATGGAACTCGATAGACTGCGCTCACAAGCCTCTATGCCAAAACGCGATCGTTACGTAAATTTTCTTCACGACAATCTCTGTAGGTGTTATTAGATAGAGAAATAGTAAATGTTTTTGGTCTGATTATAGGTAATCTATACTACCCTTGTTTTTTGTTTGAACGTGCTAATTTGAAATCATCGGATTTGATAAAATATTTTTGCATATTATGATAGCCCAAATGTTGAGGAGGGTATAGGCTATTTAATACCACGCTACGATCCTTAGGAGCCGAGCAAAATAGACGCGGAAACTAGTTAGTGATCATTCTGGTAATCTGGACTCTAGGTAAAACAATTAAATACTATTTTCGACTCCTTATTTCAAAATGTATGCCGCAGTTTCTCTTTGCACATTGTAAACACTAAGTATTCCTCTCAACGCCGTGACGGAAGCATAAAATGCCATATCACGGTTGGCGGAACTGATCGTATTCTTGCTTATAAACGCAGGACTCTGGCAGCAGGCCAGCAAAAAGCTAGATTGAATAAGAAGTCCAAATAGCTTCCAGTAAAAATATGAAAAGTACGACTAGTAACGTCAAACAATACACTAATTTAAAATTCAAATTATTCACGTAATTTCCGAGGGGTTAATTTTCTTTACAAGTAAATGCATTAATTAAAAAGCATATTTCTTAGACTGGTAACACACGCACAATTTTTTTGCAGTGGCAATCAATAACGCCGCGATATGATCACTGACAACTGAATTGCATTTGCGTCGCGATGCAAGAAAGAAAAAGAAAAAAGAAACGCGAGTGCGTGAGCCTTATCGCGTGCGTGGCACTTTTGTATAGTCGCGCAGTTACTGCTACTTACAATTAGTATAAACTGTTGATTTTTTCCCCCACAAAAGTTTATGCAGGAACTTCAGCCCTTTTTTCTTGTGGACAAGGGTATTTTAAACGTAACGCATGGCCGAGTGAATGTTGAGTAGAAAGAAGTAAACGAATAAACAACGGGTAAGAGTGTAGATACCGCAATGGCATTCAAAGTAAAAAATGCAGCAAAAAAGACTTTATAGGTAGTTTAAAGTGAAAATGAACGCTTTCAACAGTACATTGTACAATAACGCATAACAAAATGATAAAAATGTAACATGAAATAAACCGCCATATCTACAAGCCATGCTAAACAGCGGACACCCTCCAAAACGAAAAACAAGCTCCATTTACCCTCAAAATAATACTCAACCTTGAACCCATAGATTTATTGTCAAAGGTACAGCGTTCGCGCTCCAAAACATTATTGGTAATATAAATAAAAATAACAAATGTTATGCCGTGACTGTACCAATTTGTTCTGATAATATTCGGCGTTCAGCCGAGCCGTGATACAATCAGCGTTTGGGCAACAAAGGGCTTGGTGGGATTGATGGCGGTGTAGCAAACAGTAGTAGTATTGATACTAGGAAACCTAAATTATTATATATGCCTGGACCTGGAACCTTATGCTTTAGCGATACAGTTGAAAATCTATTAAAGAAATTTGACATATTGTTGTAGCTTGTTATGCTGGCGTCTGTACATAGTGAGAATATAATTAAACTGTGTTAAGAAACTGACATCCGAAACTGCAAATTTAAAATGCACTATGAAGTAGCAATCCGATGATAAGGTTCATGAAGCACAATGTAATAAGCATTGTATTCAAACAAAATACAAAACCGCCGTTTTATTACGAAAGTCATAATGGTACTAAAAGGCCCGAATTATTGACTCTGCATTCACCAAACACAGCTAAACATCCAGGTTGTTCCAATACAGCCACAATAAAGGTATCGACATCAGTACTTATATCTTACAAGTACATGGAAAATGAAGCAAGCCAACAGCCATTATACAATTGTCGGAACCCATTCCCGCTTGCAATAAACCGCTATCACTGGGACCATGTGCATTGTCAAAATTTTGCCAACTCTAATCGCTAATCGTATTGCTTATCGGCCGAACTTCTTACTGTTTATGTGCTATGCATTTCCTAATATTAAATTGGGAACGGGACCGTTTTCATACGAAAGGAGGGTCATTTAAAATTATTTGGACTCTTATTGAGAGTAGCCTTTATGAAGATTGTTTTTGGTTCCGATGTTCGGTCGTGTTTTGTTTTACGAAACTTTTTTATAGTTCTTTCGACTCCCGAGGTATTTAATCTTATTGGTGCATGTTATATCCCCGGGAGTTACGCATACTTAGATTATTCAAAGTCACTGTCAAATCATTTATTTCAAAAAGGCACATAAAAGGCACTTTTGAACGCCAAAATTTCCAAAAAATAGAATTTATTAAAAAAAAATAGAACTTAAAAAAAACTATTAATTGTATCTCATTTGTATATACAATGCTGAGGTATTATTAATTGTATACTAATCTCTGAATTAAAACGCGGTCAAATGCATACGTCGGGCGAGCACACGAAGGGTTCCGTACCAACGTGCAATATTTAGCATTTAATTTTTTTACCATAGTATTATACACTCACATTTCAAGTGTCCACCTTATACAGTTCAAAAGATACAGCCCTGTGACTGACGGACGGACAGTGGAGCCTTAGTCATAGAGTCCTGTTGGCACCCTTTGTGTAAAAAATCCTCAAAATGCAAGCAAAGTATCACTGTTGTCTGTAATAGCCTATCTGTAACTACAAATCGAATATTGATAAAAACGGCTCAGTCTATTCTTAGCCTCTGAATACGAAGAACCAAGACCTGTCCATGAATTTATTAGTACCCAGAGAACATAATGTCCTATAGACTGAAAATAACAACCATTAATTAAAGGGTATTTTGATAGAAGACCCAACGCTCTGCTTCGTAAATATGTAACTAACAAGAATTTCAAACCAATTTTATCCGGCGGAAAAAACGGAGGAGGTTCTCAAGTCGACGCGTATATTTTTTTTTAATGTATTTACCACGCTTAACTTTTTACAGAGTAGTCCAATTTTGATAATTCTTCTTTTTATTAGATAGGGTATACCTCGAAGTTTGTCCCATATAAATTTTGAAAAAAAAAATAGTAAATTACAGCCACAAAAATTATAAATTAAAAACTTTTTAACAAAAAAATTAAACCGCCGAAAAAACTGAAAATCAAACTGTGCATGCGATACACCACTATAGTTAAGTATGTGTAGCGTTACCAAATGGGAGCGTCCCCAAACGGGAGCTACCCAAAATAATAAACCTTTTTTATTTAACCTTAATAACTACGTTCTTAAACTAACGTAAGTATACATACCTAAGTAATTTTGAGTAGGCGTCAAACAAAGGAGGATTATAATATTTTTATGCAATGAATCAAAATTCAGTTCATTTTGATTCAATTCAATATCGGTCATAGTAGCATTGCCGTAGTTCTCAGCGTTATGTCAAAATAAATAAACGAAATAATTTCTCAAAAACACATTCCCAGAATAATTTAAACATATTTTTCTTAGCGTAATGTGAAATGTGTCAACGAGAAAGCTCAACGTCTTGTAAACGGCTCACTCCAATTATCATGGCGTGCTTGTCGTATGGGAGTGAGGAGAGACCGCTATTTATAGCTGATTTATATTTAATATGGCAACATTATAATTGAAATACACTGGGACTGTGTTAGGGGTGTAGTAAATCAACGACGAACTGCGATAGACTGTCCTATTTGCTACCTTTATATTTTTGTCTATTTATTATAATTTACTGTGGTTTGCTTAAGGTGATTCAATGAAGCCCCAATTTCTTGCTTTTTTTCAAATTGCAGCGCTGTTTTACGCTGTATTTTGATTAAAATAACATATAAATAAATAAAGATGAGAATAAAGATGGAAATAAGAGCAGCTTATAAGTATTTATATTGTTTTTTTAATGTAACTATTTATAATTTAATTATGTATTCAGAGCATGTGTACTTGATAATCTGTAAGCTGTGGTTTCCTGTAATTGAGTCTGCATTACAGGATAATCTATATTACCTATACGAGTTCTTTAGTGGTAAAAGATAATTGTAATGTACGAGGATCTCGTAGGTAAGTAAATAAGAATATTTTGTGAAAATATGACGATATCGGCAAATATAATTTCGAGAGCTTGTTGACAAGCAATTTTGAATTTCGCAGACTACGTCGACGGATCTCCATAAAGTCTTTTTCCCAGAGAGATGCGAGTTCTTCAAAAAAATAAACTGATCCGTGTCAGTTGCCATTATATAAAACTAGCTGCGCCCCGCGGTGTCACCCGCGTAAATGTCGATCCCGTGGCAATGTCGGGATAAAAATGTTGGCAATGTCGGGTAGCCTATAATATGTTAATCCAGGGTGTCAGCTACCTCCATACAAAATTTTATCAAAATTGGTGTAGCCGTTTGAGCATGAAGAAGTGACAAACATAAACACACACACACCCACACACCTCACAAACTTTCGCCTTTATAATATTAGTGTGATTAGTGTGATATCTCTATTATTTTATCTGAAAACCATTTATATCTAATGTTTCCTACATTAAACTATCCATTAGTGTCCATGTATGTAGTGATTCGTTGATAAATATTAAATGGACCCTTTGCTTAGTATAAAAGCCACTATTAACCTAGAATACAAAAGATACTTAGATCTGGATCATTACACAAAACGCAAATAAAAAAGAAATAATTTTTCCTTAATCTCGTACAATTTTTGGGTTATTTTACGCACTATTTCATAAATTGTGTGTCTAATATTTCCGTAGGTTTTGACAGTGTGTGTTTTCTATCTATTACAAATATCTAAGCCTCCCACAATATGGACCGATGACCTGGTGAAGGCTGCAGGAATCCGCTGGAGGCGAGAAGCATAGAACCGGTCGAAGCGGCGATGGTTGGGGGAGACTTATGTCCAGCAGTGGACGTCTTTCGACTAAAATGATGTTGATGACAAATACCTACTGTTAACCGACAATAATATTTAATTGCATAATGCAGCCTATAATTTTCCCACTGCTAGTACACAGACTTCTTGGTGAGAGGGAGTAGGTAGGCCGCAATCCTACATCGCGGGTTTTAGAATTTATGGTTCTAGGACATGCCTGTTTCCTCACGATGTTTTCCTTCACCGATTTGACTTGGAATTTGCGTCCATACAACTGCTCTGTATATGTAATTCAGTATTTGTAAACTACTAGCTGCGCCTGCGGTTTCACCCGCATAAGTGAAAATTAGGAATATCGGGATAAAAATTAGCCTATATGTTAATCCAGGGTGTCAGCTACCTCCATACAAAATTTTATCAAAATTGGTCCAGGCGTTTGAGCGGAAGAAGTAAAAACATATAAACACAAACACACACACACTCACAAAATATCGCCTTTATAATATTAGTGTGATTTTAGTATCCATCTTGTACTAAAACAAACCCACGTCAAATTTCTCCTACCTTATCTTTCCTACAATTTACTTTTCCAACTACGAAAATTAAATATCTAATGTTCTATTTGTCATCCATTCCCAAACAATTCCGGGAACATTACCGCATTCCCTCGTAATTGCCGTTGGTCGGCTGATTAATGCCTGAACAATCTAATCTATAATTTAATTCAAATTATCGAAACCCCAAAATCCCGGGTTCAAAAGTGCGAATCCCGCATATTTATGCCCTCAATTACGACCGCCAACTTCGGAGGCATTCCTCGGACAACAATTATACAGGGATTACGTCCGGGACTCATAACAGTCCCGGTATATCCCGGGGTATCCCGTTAAATAGGTATAATGTGCACTGGCCGGATTAAGAATGGCGGATCATATTATCCTTAATTGTACTTTTAAGTACAAGTTTATGGGTGAGATTATATCTTTATATGGTGTTTGGTGTTGCTAATTTTATTTTGGGCTTAAGACATTCAGTAATTGGATTCATAAAATGTCTCGATTTAATTACTTTGAATTTATTTATTATTATCCATTTATTTCAGGCATCAAGGCCCATATAATACACATACAATACAATATGAATATAACTTTATAAATACATACAACATTATAATTACACTAAAAAACTAACAAACTAAAGCACACGAAGTGTCTGCGTCGTGTTTCGCTGACTGGTGTCATGTAGCCGGCCACGAAACCGGCGGTACACAACTCCCTTCGGCCAGAACTCTTCCTTGAGGAACTTCTCGAGGTGATGTGTCGGAACGCGTACCACGAACGAAAAGCAAAGTGGAGAAAATGGAAGAGTTGCCAAATGTAGTCAGAAACTTGAAAGTGGGTAGCATTTAGATTCCAAAGGTCGGAAAAACCAATTAGTCGGTAACTATTGCTTATCAGATTAATAAATTTTATTTACAAAAAAAAATATAAAAGCCTTGGCTTTATTTACATTTTTATTCAAATTCATTGCGACTTAAGAAGAAATGCAGAAGCCTTTACAGCAACGCTTGCAGAAAATTACATAATTTGTTTTGGCTACTAACATCGCTGCAAACATTCTGTTGGCAGAAAGTAGGTTGAAATTATAGTAGCAATGTATTTCACAAATTTGTGGAGAGAGTTATCAACCAATTAAAAGTTTATAAGCCCGCATGCTGGTATATCATAGATTCATTATTATAGTACCATTTAAACCTAATGTTTTTACATAATATCTAATATTACGCTTTGACATTATGTCATCATCATCATTTCAGCCGAAAGACGTTCACTGCTGGACATAGGCCTCCCCCAAGCACCTCCACTTCGACCGGTTCTGTGCTTTTCGCATCCAACGGGTTCCTGCGGCCTTCACAAGGTCGTCGGACCACCTTGTGGGAGGCCTTCCAACATCTTCCGGTACGCGGTCGCCACTCCAGAACCTTTCGGCCCCATCGGCCATCTGTTTTGCGAGCAATGTGCCCACTGCCACTTATGTTTGGCAATTCTTCGGGTTATGTCGGTTACCTTGGTTCTCCTGCGGATCTCCTCATTCCTGATTCGATCACGCAGGGGAACTCCAAGCATAGCCCTCTCCATTGCCCTTTGAGTGACTCTTAGCCTTCTTATAAGGCCCACTGTGAGCGAACATTACGTCACTCTACCAAAACTGATTGCATAGCATTCACCGAAAACAACCCATAAATCCCTAAACCCCTTCCGATCAATTGGGTGTCAGCAAAAAACTAATTCGAGCTCCCCAGTAAACTGCCATTAAAGTAAGACGTACCGGCAAAAAGTAAGGTAGCAACATCAGCAGAAAAGGGGCAGTTAAAACAAAAAGTGGGTAGACAATAAACCCACCCCCTGTAGAGTAACATATATGATCACTGTCTACTAAGTTCCCTGTCGCGCTGAATTCGCACTGTGTACCACCGGCCTAATGGTACCACGTGAATCAATAACTGCTGACCGGCTTATTACTGACCCTGCTTTCAATCAACACCACACATTCAATTCCAAACCTTATTCTTTCGTTCCATGGTTTAATTTAGACCGTCTCGCTCTCAGTACTAAGGCCTTTAATATCGATAGCTCTAATAAAAGTGTCAAACTGCTATGTCCGCGCGAAGGAATACAGTGAACATTTTTATTGACTATTACTAATAAAATAAAGGAGAAATTGAAGCTTCCGTGATGATATCGCAATGATACTTAGAGGTCGCTGTAGGGAGAGACATTAAGGAGTAACAAATGATTTAAGTTGTGTCTTGGGATGGGGAGTGGAGACGTAAACTGTGCTTATCACTGTCGTAAGTTTAAAGGGTTTTGTTTGAGAAATTATTATGATTATAGGACATAAAATTATTTCTTGGTTACTGATTGCGGAATTGTTAAAGTAAAGCAATTTCTGAATTAGTTGTAAATGATAAATGATTTATTTTCTGTAAGTAGGTTTCTACAAACACTTTTACACGTCAATTATATATTTTTTAAACTAGATGAGGTTTCCCTTCTGACTGTGAAGCACCTAAGATAATTTTCCCTCATTTTACAATGTTTACTTGATAATTTATTTTCATTCAAGTATCCATGCACTTGCACGTGTAATTTCTTGGCACTGTTTAAGACTCATTTTACTCGGAGAGCAACTAAATCAATCCTCACGCCAAATCTCTTTTAGATTAAGTAGAAATATATATTTAACTTAACTTTACAACTTGGCTGCTGCTCCTATATTCAGAACATCTTTAAGATCATTATAATTAGGTATACAAAATAATGCTGATGCTGATAAACCAGTTTTTATAGTTTCATTAAAACATTAGCAAGCAATCACCTTTGTACGTATTTTTTTGTTCCGTGTACATAAATGGTTAAATCTATACAATCTATCAAATATATATATTTTTTTTATAAATAATTTTTTTAGATTAAATTAATCACACTAATATTATAAAGGCGAAAGTTTGTGAGTGTGTGGGGGGGTGTGTTTATATGTTTGTTACTTCTTCACGCTCAAACGGCTGGACCAATGTTGATAAAATTTTGTAAGGAGGTAGCTGACACCCTGGATTAACATATAGGCTACTTTTTAATCCGATATTCCCACGGAATCGACATTTACGCGGGTGAAACCGCGGGGCGCTGCTAGTAATTAATAAAATGTTACCTTAAATTGAGATTAAGTTAGTTTGTATGTATAAATAAATCCTCTTCCTAAAAATTTTTGTTTTGCTGTGCCCGACAGTGTCCACGATTGTTACAACAAATGTTACCTACCACCTAAGCATATACATTGTGGACTGCAATAAATGATTCATTATTGAGTAAATAAAATTGCACTGTCTGTTTGTAACGTCAAAATTCCAACCTTTATACAAAATGCATTTATAAGTATAAGTAAATCATACCTATAACAAAAAACAATTTTTAAAATTTTTGTCTGTTTGTTTAAGCAAATCTGATTTTGCCGACGAAGTAACTTAGGCTACTTTAATTTTAGAAAAAGAAATAAGGTTCCGCGCAAAAAAATAAAAACCATGAAATCTGCGAACGATGTCGCGGGCACAGCTACTAAATAAATAAATCTGTAAGTAACATTTTATATTTTAATACAACCATTGTTTTTAAATACCATTTGAAATTACCATGGCATAATTATTCGCATAGTAATATCTCAAAGAATGATCTAAATCGTCATTTTGATTATGCTATAAAAAGTTATGGCTTAATAAAGGAAAACTGCATTAAAATAAGAGTAAAAAAAAAAATGGTCTAGAAAAATTTCATCCAGTTCTTTCTAGTTCAATATTTTCAGTTTTAGTTCATTTTCCTTATTGCCAAAAATAACGTCTATCCGATTGGCATTACAATAACTTATAGAAACTGATCACGTGATATCTATACATTAAAATCTGCAATAATTACACAATTTATTTTTGCCATTTCTAGTTTAATAGTTACTTTGTGTGCCAAATTTTTTGTATTTATTATAGTGTTAATGAAAACGTGGCCAGATTGCGGACTTCCGATTCCTGAACGCTGTGATTTAAAACCGTAAATTCGGTTTACCTGCTACAATACCTTCTATTTTCTTACATTGGCTTTTTTTTTAATCGATTGGGATTATAAAAACTTTCTCACAAACGATTTTCGATACTTATACCGATATCATATTATTCAGCATTAGTCAGCTGTCAACATCAAGTTAGATCATTATAATTTGCGAACATTATCGTACCAAAATATAAAATAAATTACGTAAACCACAACAGCTGTTCCAACATGATCAACTCTCCCCAGATTGAAGAGGGACCAACCCATTGAGAGTAATTAAAACAGAAAAATAGCTAGGGCCATCTAAATTTAAAATTTCCCTCCTTTCATTAATCATCTTGAGGCCGAAAGCCGACAAAGCCTGGGCCGGTGCCGACAACGTATAACAAACGGGACGGCAGGCCTTCAGAGCCTGCCGTCCCCCTCTGGCGCGGTACGAAGAAAGGAAGCGGCTCCTCATATTTCAACGTCGATGCCCATGTAAAAGACACGGACCGTATTTTCTAAACAAAAGTTTTGGGTGCTGCTGGCTATTGCCGGATTTTTTAGAGCAGTAAAGTTATAGTGGTCGGATGATATTGTAGAAATTTTCAACACCCATGTTTTGCGTTTAAAGTAATAATACCTACTATGTTATGATATATGTTATGATATATATATTTGATATTTGGTTACGGTATTATTTGCTTCTGATTAACCATTTCAATCATGAACGCCATTATTATTATTATAAACACACACTAAAACGTTTTTCATAAGCATGAAATGGGTTATATTATACGAATTTTATGCTTTCGTCAATTACAGCTTTAGAAATTCTTAACCTATTTATCTGTCCCATAAACCAATTATGGATCGAGTTGATTATCTAACTATCTATGTAGATAGTGAAAGTGTTAATCACACTATTATAATAATATAATCACACTAATATTATAAAGGCGAAAGTTTGTGAGTGTGTGGGGGTGTGTTTATATGTTTGTTACTTCTTCACACTCAAACGGCAGGACCAATTTTGATAAAACTTTGTAAGGTGGTAGCTGAGACCCTAAATTAACATATAGGCTTCTTTCTATCCCGATATTCCCACGGGAACGACATTTACGCGTGACACCGCGGGCCGCAGCTAGTGACCTATAAATTGTCAATTACCCAAAACTAACACCACTTTTCAGAAACACAGATCAGCCCTGAACAAGTAAATTAAAAAGCACTTAAGTCCTCTCTTTGCTTGCTCGCGAGCAGAAACGAGCAATGGTGGTACACTCATTAATAATATTAAAAGGAAAAGCGGCTATGAAATAAAATAACAATATTATTAAAAGGTCCGTCACTCTGTGTTTTATGAATGGCCGTTTCCGTTACAGAGCAGCGGATTTTTGTTTTTATATGAAATTTTAATGAAAAACTTTATACCTACTGACATGGATAGTGGCGTCAATTTATTTCCATGTTCGTGTGGATTTAAAAAGGAAATAGCGTATTGGAGCAATTTATATTATCAATGCCGACTGATTAAATACTTCCATTCAGCTTAATGGGATGAAAGCGCATAGCGAAATGCGGATATTTAAGCGGAGGACTTGTTAAAGAGTTCATATGTTGGTGGAATGTATACAATTTTAAATTCAACGTTCCAAATAATTACAGTAAAGAACGCGATGTTGTCTGACCACGCCATTTTCAATGAACATTTAATTTCCTGCTCATAATAGCAAAACCGCTTGATGATGAATCGGCAAATATAAATCCAACAAACTGAAAACAACCAATCACCGCCTTACAGCATAAAAATACACCAGTACCCTTCATTGAAACAGTACGAAAAATAGTTTTTGAATGGAAGTCAGCAGATTTCCCATGCGGGGGGAGACGCGAAACAAAATCTGGCGTAAGTTTTATTCTCCTTGACAAAAACTTGCCAGTGGAGCCTTTTTAGTTGAACGACGAAACAGAATTCAGTGCGCAAAGCGGAATTTCTAGTAATATCTTCAAAAGTTAACGCTTCGCTCGCGGCTTGAGGTACTGGCCCGAGCTCAGGCGAATAGCTTGTCAGAAATAAAACAAAAAAAAAAAGAATACGACCAAA
Source organism: Oligia fasciuncula (assembly GCA_963082905.1). Lineage (NCBI taxonomy): Eukaryota > Metazoa > Arthropoda > Insecta > Lepidoptera > Noctuidae > Oligia > Oligia fasciuncula. The sequence continues at coordinate 2,557,253 of OY720395.1, read as the reverse complement.
ATTTTAAAATGGGAAAGGAATAAGAAACAAAACAATACTGGTTGTTTTCTACTTGCATAAGTGGTTATGCTACGTGCCTATAATGGCCGATTCCTATAATTTACGGACCTTCATTGGTTAAAATTAAGACTCTTATACCTTTACCATTAATGACTTTGTACCGTAGAACCTCCCATATGGAAGTAAAACTAGCTTACAAAAATATATGTATACTAGCAGAGCCCCGCAGTTTCATCCGCATAAGTGTTGATCCCGCGGGAATATCGGGATAAAACTATCCTATGTTCTTCCCCGGGACGTAATCTATCCCGAAAATCCGAAACCAATGTATCGAAATCCGTTCAGTGATTTAGGCGTAGGTAAAAAGGTAACATACAGACAACTATACAGAGTTACTTTCGAATTTATAATGTTAGTATGGATTCTATAAAAACTGCTTCCATTGGAAGCAAAACGATTCGTTTTTGTTTATAGGGACCGAGCATAAGTCAAATGACTCCCTAGATAACTATTGCGAAAGTGTGTACTAATTAATGGCTTTTGTGTCATCAATAAGAAGTATACCTTACTTAATTCTTACTAACTAAAGTCACTTTAAAACCTAAATACACCTAGGTTTTCAGAGAAAAATAAAGGTAAAAATCCACGATCAAGAAACATACTCAGATATTCTTAAAAACTCAAGTAGGCGAAATGGTTTATTTAATGGTGCACTCAGGCGATGGACTACTAAGTAGCCTGCTTACTGGCCCACTTAAGCCCAACGCTTATGCTTAAGTAGTTCAAGTCTTAGAGCATTTGCAAAAATGCTCAAGTCCCCTGTGTTTTCATGGATCTTGTAATCTTAAGAAACTTCTTTCACAATTTTTAGGGAATTTTTATGGGAATGTTCTTTGTCCTTATGTTGAATCCTTAATTGAAAAAAAAACCGTTCAAAAACTTGCTTAAAATACTACTTTGGCCTTCAAAATAATGTGAGTAGCTGGCAGCGTTTCTACACGGCAGCTAAAGTTCTCTATTAAAAGAGCAGTTTTAATTATGCAAAATCATCGATGTACGATCACCTATTCGGGTCAGCCGGTGCGGAGGCTGGCAGTTTTAAAAATGAAACAATGGACGGGAAATGAAGACCAGCCATGGTACGTATGTTGGAATGAAATAGTATTGTTAAGGGTGCTCCAGACGGAAGTGTACGGCGGCCGCGTGTTGCACTTTTGTATCGGTTTAGAAAAGCGTTTGAATCGTGCGATGCATAGAAATGGGTTTTATATTTCGAAATGGATTTACTGAAATGTATTCAGAATTGTATATTGAGTATTTTATGCTATAATGAACAGTCAATTCCAATAACTGCCTGAGAGCTTGGTGGACGATTTTTATTACTTTTGTGGGAACCAGTGCGTTATAACGAATTGACGTATCTTTTAATTGAGTTTTAACGCGTTGGAGAAAAAGGGTTGCTGTATTTATATTTACATTTTATTGATGGCATAATAATTTACTATGTAACTTTCAACTTCATCATTTCTTAAAATAATCGTACGGTTTTAAAAATGGGCCTTCGCAAAATATCCTATAACAAACCAGCTCAACTATATGGAAACTTATCTCGTCCAAGACATTAAAGCCATCCCCTCCATCTTGGATCAACTGCGCGGATATTCCCAAATCGCTATCGGCTCATCTGCGGGTACCCTTATAGGCTCGTTCTACGTTTATTACACACGTTTTGGCTGACCTAACCACCTCGATGAGCGACGAGCAGTCCTTTTCACTTGGAGGCTGAGTACAGACTAATAAAACTATGTAGACGGGGGTCTAAAGTTTAAATGGATGATTTTATTATATAGGCGTTTTTGCTAAGTAGTTAAGGACAACATAATTCATCAATCTTGTTCATCTATCAAAACCACTGTTCGATAACACTGCATGGATGACCATTAGCATCATCTGCAAAGTGATAATTCATAATTTCTGCCAAATCTTCCGTCATCGTGTAACGGTTTAAATCATGTCGCGTTACCCCTAATTACTACGAAATTCATGTCATTAACAAGTACAGACAATTTGTCATTACGTATGCATTTAACACGAACATAGATGAAGACAACATCAGCATATGTTGCCTTATCATTCTCAACTTCATTATCATCTTCATACAGACTATATATGTTTAATCCATCATTTCATAAGCAGGCTATAATGTTCCCACTGCTGATTGAAATCAGACAATTCATAAAAATAGGTACAATCCAAAAACATTAGGTACATAAAAAGCTCACTTATAAAGGAACCAGTCTGGAACTAAAAGGCGTATATTAAATGTCTGTGTCTAATTAGAGATCATGAAATCAAGTAATTGAAGAAAAAAACGTATGTTTTTCATGTTTGTAATTCTGTCACGTCTAACATAAAATATATTTTTCTCTTTCTATGGTACATGTTAAGCCTATATACCCGGTTAGATTGGAAATTCTTTACGCGGTCTCCCGTTTGATGCGTGCCTTTGGAAACCAATTGAATTTGTTTCTGTTTCTCGGTCTTGTTTTGGGCTGTGTGGTATTTTTGGTGGCTAGTGGTCTCGGTTTGCACCGATGTAAGGGATATTCTTGATGTTTTTTTTGTTGTGCAAACTGTAGGTAATCCGATTTCATGGGGAAACTTGTTTTAGTTACTGCGACCGGGATTTCTGATGGATGTTTGGGGTTTTTTTGAATCTGAAAATATTTTGACTGACTGGTTTAGCTTTAAAATAATAATTATACTTATTCAGAAAAAAAAATTGACGTTCAAAAGTACCTTATAAGTGCCTATTTGAAATAAATGCTTTGACTTTGACTTTCAGAAAATAATCACAAATTGCCTTTCGAGTTTTTTACCTAGTTATGTTGATTGTGTCAATGCTTTTATTAACTAACAAGAAAACGCGGGGAAGCGGTTCAAATTATATTATAAACTTACATCTAAAACTCAAGATAAAATAAAATGTATTATAAAATATTGTACAGACAAATTAAACACAAAATTGTAAATTCAATTCATTAAAATCCATTCGAAAGAGAAACATTTTACAGAATACTGAAAAAACACCAAATTCAGTTCCAAAATACTAAGAAAATAAGAAAGCTCTAATGGAATGCAAATTAGATAAGCTTAGTTAATCCGTTGGCTACTAATTCCGACGACATAAATACAAGTGGATGATATACACTGCGTGGTACAAACGACTTGCCTATTTGTCGGCTGGTTTTGGGAACGACATGTAACATTTTTATTTATGATTCGACCCAGCTACAAGAATGCCATGCTATTAAGAATATGAGGAAGGATGTGATTTTCTCTCTATCTCATATTATTAGAGTTTTCTTGAATTCATTATATGTCTAGCCTTTTCTGATGCAGTTGAATACCATAGACCTTTACATATCTGACCTCCACAACTCAGTCACGTTTCTTAAGTAACTTACATGTAAAAGATTTGAGGTACCTACTATCAGAATAACATCTTGATTTTTTAGATAAACAAAAGACATTTCATAAAATGCAACTCCATTTCATCAGTTTACTTAAAGTGGCAACAACTGGCCATATTCCATTAAATCTGTTACCTGATTTAAAACAAGTTCAATATTACCATTCAAAACCAAGTCACAATATGGACATGATCATGCATATGGATATGTATAGTATGGTTTATATGGTGTACATAATAAAGAGTATTCTATTCTATTCTATTCACAATTATGGGTTTTTTTACGATAGTAAGAATAATATATATAAGTCTGAGTGCTCATGTTTCAAAACGGCTGGTTGACACTTCCCGTGACCCAAGGGCTGGCTTTTAGCTTGGTCAGAGGCTAAGCATTGCCACACAACGTGGTAATGCCGCCAGTCTCTTGGGTACATTATTTTTTTTTTTTAAACTTGGCCCCACACTAGGAATTTCTCCTGTATTGTGGGTGCGCTTACAAACATTTAAACTCACATACACAAACAGCCAGACCCGGAACAACTACTTGTATTTGCTTACTTATTATTTTAATTTACAGAAGTAAAATATAATCACACCTCATAATAATAATCACAGATAATAACGAAAAACATAAATACCTACAAACCTCTTTATGCACATACAATTATAAATGTCCAGCTTTATTTTTTTAAGAAACAGGCATGTTTATTTAGTTACATAAATTAAAATTCACACAAACATTGCTTTGTGAACTCGCTTTAATTTATCATAATTTTCTTTTTTCCCACGTGAAGTGAATTAATTCGCGTCACCATCTTCCTGCTACATATTTATGTAATGTGCTTGAATACATGCCCATTTTAGGTTTTGTTGGCAACAGAGAATTTTCATTTACATGAAAATTACTAGTATTATTTTATACTAGCAGCGCCCCGCGGTCTCACCTACATAAGTGTCGATCCCGTGGGAATATCGGGATAAAAACTATCCTTTGTCCTTTCCCGGGACTCAAAATATCTGTATACCAAATTTCATCTAAATCGGTTCAGCGGTTTAAGCGTGATGAGGTAACAGACAGACAGACACACTTTCGCATTTATAATAATACTAGCTCCGCCCCGCGGTTTCACCCGCATAAGTGTCGATCCCGTGGGATTATCGGGATAAAATCTATCCTATGTCCTTCTCCGGAATACCAACTATCTCTCTGCCAAATGTTATCGAAATCCGTTCAGTGGTTTAGCGTGAAAATGTAACATACAGACAGACAGCAAACAACAACACAAAAACAAAACAAAAAAAAACAATCACTTATGGATTTGTTATATTAGTATGGATTCCTTTTATTGAGCGGTAACATTATTGTATGTCCAGATTAACTATTTCCACTAGGTACTAAATTAAATGACTAAGGTCTGATTTTTCAATCAACAGATAATTTTTATTCGTACAATAAAATTAACGTCTGACAGATTTTGTATGGAAGAACTGTCAAAAATTCAAATTTATTCCTCGGATAAAATTATCGGGCGTTGGAAAAATCAGCCCTAATTATACAAACAAATATCTTTTTGAATGTTGGAATTCTCTTCTACTTTTAAACCTGTATTGTCCAACTCCTGGGCAAAGGTCTCTCCTATAGCTTTTCAATGTTCTTTGTGCATTTTCTTATCTGACCAATCTCCTGTAAACTCATCTAGGTTGTCACGCCAGCATTTCCTAGGACTCTCTCGGCGATGACGCCTGTGGGCTGTAGGCTGAGTAGTTACTTTTAGTATGAGTTGATAGGATCAGTTTTACGCAGTTACTAAGCGGAGTGATCAATGCTCATTGTAAGAAAAGATGCGCGTTCCTTGCAGCAGAAAAATAACAGACTGGTTTTCTATTTTGCGTGTATTTAAAAAAGAAATGTGTTCGTTTTGGATAAAAATAATAATGTCATTGTTATGATTTCGAGCAGAGTCATATTCAGCATCCGTTTATACCAAATGTAGACCAATTGTGTTTATGTTTTGACTCTAGAAATCAGACAATCCATAAAATTACATAAAACGCGAACCCAGAAAATAACCAGTGTGGAACTAAAAGGCGTGTATTAAAACGGTACCAGGCGTTCCCCAGATAAGATCCCCTACGTACTCCGAAGTTAATCATGAACCTTGGAGCCTATTTACATAATGTTTCCTTTATCCGCCAAGTTGTTCCCGGGATCGAAAAGTTTCACGAGACGCACCGCCAACGCTTTGTATGAAAATCTACGATACAAGTTACTGAGACGAATTAAAATATTGTACGCTGTTAATGAGGTTAGATGTTTTGAAATTCTGAGGTTTTAGAATATTTCAAAGGGTTATTGTTGGGGGAGTTTATTGTTCGTTGTTGCTCGCTATTATTATAGGAGTTGTTATGTATGTGAAAGATTGGATTTCTCCCATGGGTTACGCAAGCGGTAACCTCATCTTTTTTGTGTCATGAATGTCAACAAAGAAACGATAGCGGTCGGAATATAATCATCTTGTGTGGAAGACAACAATAATAAGTATACCTATAGACGTATTCATAATCGGATTTTAATAAGCCAATGTCTTGTCGTTATCTTATAAATCTATGATCATTATTATGCATAGAAGTTTTACGACAGCTGATTGCACAGACCTTTATCAAATACCTGCATAGCATCAAACATTTGTAATGTATGTAGACAACGTCTTGACGTCATTAACCCCAATTTGGACAAACTGTCCCGTATTGAGAGGTGCATAATTGCCCAATTTAACGATTAAACCAAAAATCCTTTTCTCATTTAATTGCAATAAACGAGAGATGCCACAATGATTGCGTGTTGAATTTGAACCGCAAACCCCACAAAGAGATGTTAGTCAACACAACACAATAGTGACGTGTTTATCTCCGTTAACTTTTACAACTCCAGCGAAATTATGAGCTGTGTGAAAAATGTGGGTTACACGTTGCCAGTGCTTTGTAAACTACAAAAGCTTTATGTTTTTACGTTGAATGTTTTTCTTGTGCTTACAAGTTGTTTTTACAAGGAATCAAATGTTAAAGAACTCATGGTTGTTTACAGGTTAAAATTTGTGAAGACTGGAAATAATTAATGTTTTTTGGAGTACAAGAATTGATGACATATTCTATCTTGGTGCTTTTTATTGAATTTATAAGTAATGACGATAGGTATTTGATATACTCGTACTATTTTAGGGATATTATTGATATAGCGTAGTAAGAAATGAAATGAAAAAAGCCTGTGTGAACAAGTAGACTTCGTACTCATGCTAAGTGAGATAGAAAAGCCATATAGTTAATTTGTTACAACATATGAGTTACTTATTCTTTTTTTTTTTGAGTAGGTACATCTGAAATCACCGTTTGACAGTGTTCATATAATAATTTACACAAAATAAGGTGCATGTTTGTGTTCGAACCCACGACCTACAACTCGTAAGTCGTTAGCATTGGGCCACTACTGCTCTGCAATACACTGGCTATAACTCTAAAATCTATAATTTGGTAATTGATACTACTATCACGACATTGAGGTCAGAACGGTGAAGGAAAACATCGTGAGGAAACCGGCATGTTCTAGAACCAAGAATTCGAAGACATGTGACATCCGCCAACCGTGGTGGATTATGGCCCACTCCGTCTTACAGAGAGGAGGCCTGTGTCCCAGCAGTGGTAACATTATAGGCTGATTATATTTTCCACTAATCTCAGACAACATGCGGGCTAATAAATTCACAACAAAAATCTAACGCATAATTGTATTGTTCAATAAACGCCTGTAACACTACATTCAAAGCACCGCCCGTTCATATTGAACATGACAAGTGACGCTATCGCCGAAAGGTACAACTAAAACAAAAGCATGCAGCTAAAATAAAATGCAGCTGTCAATATGGCGACAATACCTATCTCCTATGTGTGCCGCTGAATATTTTGAACCAAAGCACTATTTTTCAATAAAATATGTAATACGGTTGCTTTGAACCGTTTGGATTTAGTGGCAATGTTCTAGAAAGCTCTTTCTGAATCTATTATTGGTTTTTACTTGCGCTCGAAAATGTATTCTTGGTTTTGTTATACTTACTGAATTTAACGTTAATCTAGATTTTTGTTTATAATAACGTGGAAATGATCTTGCCTCTGGTCTTCTTCTTCTTCGTGTCGCTGGCACGCGTGTATTTTAAATCTTGTTTTCCCAAAACTTTGCCACTTCCACGGCGTTGTCGGTGGCAACGTAGAGGTCACTTTGACTGCATGTTTTGGAACACAGAGGGCAGGATAGGAGGTGGAGCATGGTTTGTGACATAGATCTAGCAATCATACCCTTCTGCCGTTCCGTCAAGGTGGCCCCACTTTACCAGGTTGGACTTACATCTTCCCACTTGTGTCCGGAGACGGTTAAGAGACTTCCAAGTGGGCCACGGAAGGTTACACCCGTATGCCTCTGGTACAAACGCATTTATAAGCGTATAGTATATATAAATATCTATTACAATACTTGCAGGGTAATTGGTAGCAATGGCTTTCATTTTGACAGTTCAACAACATTAATTCCGTTATTTACGCTCTGTTGAGCCGACAAGTTTTTAGAACATATGAACATAAATGATTGAGATTAATAGCGTGTTACGCAATAAATTAATAGCGTGTTACGCAATAAATTAATAGCGTGTTACGCAATAAATTAATAGCGTGTTACGCAATAAATTAATAGCGTGTTACGCAATAAATTAATAGCGTGTTACGAAATAAATTAGGGTGCTGGAATGCAATTTTAATAATATAAAAATTATAAGTAAACTTTACATTTCATGCCCACTTTTATTTAGGTAGTAAGTTTTTTTTGTTTACATTTTTAATTTTGATATATTATTTTTTTGCTTGAGTACGTTTTTATTTTATTGTATTTGTTGGTATATTGGCGTGGCTAGCTAACATACGGCAAACAATTTAATTTAATATTCTGTGTCCTGTAATGTTAATCACTATGCATATCTAGTATTGTATACAATCAAGTATTTTCTAACTGAACAGTCTGCTGTGCTGCTGGGGAGTTTGTTGCGCCACTTCTTCTCTCCAGCGAAAGCACTAGGAAGTGGTGAAGGGCGGGCGTTTTGGGGGACTGTCTTTTGTAATTTTGACGTTCGAAAAGTGCTGATTCTCAGCCTAGTTTGAATAAATTACTTTTGATTTTGATTTCATGTTCCGGTACACAGGTATCTGAACAGCAAAGCGGGCAAAGAACCTATAACACTAAGGGCAACGTAAACACAGCTAGTATAGAGAGATTATGTTTCGGTAGCATACAAATACCGTAAAATTATTCGAAAGGCGCCGATCCCTAAGCAATTCCGCCTCACCTCCGAAGCAGTACCATAAAAATAGTATGAGTTTACAAAATCGTTTACTAAACAAGAGTTCTCTCATCGGGCACAATAGCAGAGAACACGTGAAATGAGATGTCTCATTACACAGGGATACGAGTCGGTGCGACGTCGTGCCCTGTGACGTCAACGCGTTAGATGCTTCTGTCACGATTTGATTCACTTTTTGTTCAACGTGTCATATTAAAGATGAAGGGACAAATGAAAACAGTAAGAAAGGACATACCAAGACCCCTCCGTGCCTCGGAAAGTACGTTAAGCTGTTGGTCCCGGCTGTCATTCGTGGATCTTTGACAGTCGTTACGGGTCGTAAGAAGCCCGAAAATCTGACAACCAATCTTACCAAGGGGTATCGTATTACCCAGTAACTGGGTTGTGGAAGTCAGATAGGCAGTCGCTCCATGTAAAATACTGGTATTCGACTGCATCCGGTTAGACTGGAAGCTGACCCCAACAAAGTTGGGAAAGGGCTAGGCAGATGATGATGTTTAATGAGATATATCATTACACGGAGATAACAGTGGTCGACGGGGGGCCAAGTGCCCTGTGACGTCAGCGCGTTAGAGACCATTCTGTCAGGACTTGCTTCACTTCTGTTTAAGTTTTTTTTTGTTTTGTTTAGCCTATACTGTCCCACTGCTGGGAAAAGGCCTCCCCGTAGTCCTTCCAGGAACTCCTTTCTCGCGCCACCTCGAACCAGCCGCAGCCGTCGTGGTACGCGTCCAGGTCATCTCGCCACAGCTTTCTAGGCCGATCTCGGCGGAGCCGTCCATCTTCAGACACCCATTGTGTGGAAACTTTTACCCAGCGGTCATCCTGCAGGCGGCCGATGTGATCCACCCAAATCCACTTGAGCCTGGCAGCCGTTTTACCTAATTAAAATAGCTATCCTACTAATATTATAAATGTGAAAGTTTGTGAAGATGTTTGGATGTTTGTTATTCAATTACGCGTAAACCGTTGAACAGATTTGGATGAAAATTGGCACATAGATAGACCATTTCCTTATTCCTTTGATTAACACATAGTATAGTTTTTATCCCGATCTTCTCACGGGATCGAAACTTACGCGGGTGAAACCGCGGGGTGCTGCTAATGTAAAATAAAGGTATATACAGCAGGTGTAGACAATAGGAGAAAACATCTGAAGTGAGATATCTCATAACACCTTGATACGAGTCGGTACGACGTCGTGCTCTGTGACGTCATCGCGTTAGTTGCATCTTTCACAACTTCATACGAATATTAGTTTTGTGTTTATTAGTTCTGCAGCTCAAAACGTTTTATCAAACCTTTTTTTTTTGGTTTACCAGTAAATCTCTTCAAAACAAAAAGCTACTGATACTGCAGAAAAATAATCTTAAAATACTACCATCCAATTACAATAAAATATCACAACCCGATTAAAAAACAACCCACATTTATTTCACCAACCTCATGCCCTACACTTCCACGTCCTTGCACACATACAAAACAAACCCACATACACAAGTTCTAATTATATCTACACGCTTGGTTCGCTCGGTTCGAATGCCCAGACTATACCGGGTGGTCGACCCTTCGTGGGACACTCTGTGCTTGACAGATATTAAATTCGCATCCCGCGATGCCAACCGGCCAGTATATGGCTATATGTATTGTGACAGCGTTCATTGTGAATACATTATGTTTGTTCATGTTAGATCATGACGAGTGACGTCACGAAAGTTTTCGATGTTGACTTGTTTTGTTCGAAATATAAAACGAAATCGATCGAAAGTTTTATGGTGGGCATAACAACTAGGAGAAATTGTTTCAACGTGTGAACTTTACATTTCATGTTACGTTTACAGATGCTGATTTTTATTGCCCGATTAGTTTTAAACTCGAACAAAATCCAGTTTCTAACTCTTTGCGAGGCTTAGTTTTAACTAATAAGAGCTTGAAAATATATGGGAAATCTTGAAAAACGTAAATAATGACAGAGTCCACAAAAAAAAGTCCATGTGTTCGTTTTCTGAAATACCTCTGCTTTGCCCGATTTGTAAAATAAAGCCGAAAATGTACCTAGTATCTAGTACCTATCAGTTTTGAATATTTGAATGTAGTCGATTGGAATGTTTTAGAATATTGTTTTTGATAGAATTCATAGAGCATAGGTTTTGTTGGAGGTCATGTTAGATGGTGACGTGAGCAATGACGTCACGCCGCAGTGCTTTGTTAGTCTGTTTATTGGTTTTTGTTGTTCAGTTATTTTATAAAGATGAATGAACAGGTCACTCAATCTATATACAGGGTGATTGGAAGATGGGTGCAAAGCTTTAAGGCGAAGATAGTACAGACAATTTAGAACCATTTAAGCCATGGTTGTCTTAGACGAAGTCTTACTACTTTTTTTTTACCAATTTATTAAGATTTTTTTCAAAAATTCCTAAAGTTTTAACTAAACTATTTATTTATGGCCAAATTGAATGATAAACGAATTCATTTTTATTGTATTTAATTAAAGTAATGTGTAAGCAATCTAGCAAAACATGTTGTAGGCCTCTGTATCGTTAGACATTTTTTTTTACAGATATTTAAAGTTCATAACTAATTTTAAAATTCATAAATACTTTTTGTAAACCTTATTTTAAAAATAACGGAACGTGCTTTTTTTGTTCAAACCTTTTTGAAAACATGCTTGATAATCGCTCTTTCTTTTGAGGTAACATTTACGCAGATATCTTACAAATTATTGAAATTAGAACCTAAAAACCAATTTAAGGGAGAAATTTTAAATTTTAGGCAGTCTAAATAAAACAACATTTGAATTAAATTTATTTATGTTTCATGGTCAAAATGTTGTCCGTGATTCCTAATACAAGCACGGCTCCGTCTTCTCACTTCTGTTGTTGTTATTTTCAACATCATATCTCCAGCTTCATTGTTTCAAACTCTGAATTCATTCTCTCTGTCAGTTCTTCTCTCGTGTTTATTTCCACATTCGTATACACCAGCTCCTTGGCCCGGCCCCACACGAAAAAGTCCAGCAGGGTCAGATCTGGTGAGCGAGCGGGCCAAGGGATGGGTCCATCTCTGCCAATCCAGCTGTCAGGAAAGCAATTATTTAAATGTTCCCCATGTGTTGTGTGGGTTATGAAAGTTTGTAATGCCCTCCCTAGAAAATTTGCTTTCATCCGTCCACAAGATTGATTTCAAATTCAAATTTTCTAGGGGCATTACAAACTTTCATAACCTTCATGAATGGGCCGCCAAAGACAACAATCCACATTTTAAGAAGCAGGTGTCGTTTCAGAGGAAATTCTCTGTCAATGTTTGGGCTGGAGTAATTTGCAGGACGTTGATTGGGCCCCACTTCTTACCGGAGACTTTCAATGGTGAAAATGATTTGCACTTTCTACAAGTGGATTACACTACATTTACCAGAGCTGATAGAGGAAACCGGTGTCCCGATATTCGCAAGAGACAGTACAGTCATCTTTCAGCAAGACGGCTGTCCAACGCATTGGATGTTAAATGTAAGGGAACACTTAAATAATTGTTTTCCTGACAGCTGGATTGGCGGAGATGGACCCATCTCTTGGCCCGCTCGCTCACCAGATCTGACCCTGCTGGACTTTTTCGTGTGGGGCCGGGCCAAGGAGCTAGTGTATACGAATGTGGAAATAAACACGAGAGAAGAACTGATAGAGAGAATGAATTCAGAGTTTGAAACAATGAAGCTGAAGATGATGTTGAAAATAACAACAACAGAAGTGAGAAGACGGAGCCGTGCTTGTATTAGAAATCACGGACAACATTTTGAACATGAAACATAAATAAATTAAATTCAAATGTTGTTTTATTTAGTCTGCCAAAAATTTAAAATTTCTCCCTCAAATTGGTTTTTAGGTCCTAATTTCAATAATTTGTAAGATATCCGCGTAAATGTTACCTCAATAGAAAAAGCGATTATCAAGCATGTTTTCAAAAAGGTTTGAACAAAAAAAGCAAGCTCCGTTTTTTTTAAAATAAGGGTTACAAAAAATATTTATGAGATTTAAAATGTTTTATGAACTTTAAATGTCTGTAAAAAAAATGTCTAACGACACAGAGGCCTAAAACATGTTTTGCTAGATTGCTTACACATTACTTTAATTAAATACAATAAAAATGAATTCGTTTATCATTCAATTTGGCCATAAATAAGTAGTTTAGTTAAAACTTTGGGAATTTTCGAAAAAAATCTTAAGAAATTGGTAAAAAAAAAGTGGTAAGACTTCGTCTAAGACAACCATGGCTTAAATGGTTCTGAATTGCCTGTACTATCTTCGCCTTAAAGCTTTGCACCCATCTTCCAATCACCCTGTATAACAAACAAACTCTGCAGCTTTATAATTTATAATTTATTTATAATAATAATTTATTTTATTATATTTTATTATAATATTATAAAGCTGCAGAGTTTGTTTGTTTGTTTGTTTGTTTGAACGCGCTAATCTCTGAAACTACTGGTCCGATTTGAATGATTATTTTAGTGTTGGGTAGTCCATTTATCGAGGAAGGCTATAGGCTATATTTTTTTTCTTCAAAATTAGGGATCCGTAATAAAATTGCTATTTTGTAACACAAGGTGTAAAATCGAAAACCTATTTTTGCGTTCGCTGCAAAAACTATTGACAATAGAACAAAATAATGTACTACGGGTTTGTAGAGCCCATTAAGACCTACAAAAAAGTCCGCGAGAACATATATCTAGCTATCATGGTTTAATCACAATAACCGATTTTGTGTTCAAAATAATTATTAAATCGTCTGAAGAAAAAAAAACTACGTTAAATATGTATCGTAATATTAATCTTTATCGAAATTAAGCATTATTTTATCAAGAGTATTTATGAAGAAGTAAAATACTTTTTGTTTCATCTCAATCGGATATTTCGTTTAAAAGTTATCACGTGTGTAAGATGTTAAGAGTTGGTACCTATTAAGGAGTTATGGGCCATAGAGTTTTTTATCTATACTAATAATAAAGCTGAAGAGTTTGTTTGTTTGAACGCGATAATCTCTTTAACTACCGGTCAGATTTGAATTCTTTTTGCATTTGATAGCCCAATTCTTGAGGAAGGCTATAGGCTATTTAACATCACGCTATGACCCTTAGGAGCCGAGCAAAAAGAAAAAAACTCAGAGTGAACGGTAAGCGAATACGAAGTGTTGCGACGGGATGGGGGTACAAGAAATTTCACGCGGACGAAGTCGCGGGCAGAAGCTAGTTTTATTATAAAGCTGCAGAGTTTGTTTGTTTGTTTGAACGCGCTAATCTCTGGAACTACTGGTCCGATTTGAATGATTATTTTAGTGTTGGGTAGTTCATTTATCGAGGAAGGCTATAGGCTATATTTTTTTCTTCAAAATTAGGGATCCGTAATAAAATTGCTATTTTGTAACACAAGGTGTAAAATCGAAAACCTATTTTTGCGTGCGCTGCAAAAACTATTGACAGTAGAACAAAATAATGTACTACGGGTTTGTAGAACCCATTAAGACCTACAAAAAAGTCCGCGAGAACATATATCTAGCTATCATGGTTTAATCACAATAACCGATTTTGTGTTCAAAATAATTATTAAATCGTCTGAAGAAAAAAAAACTACGTTAAATATGTATCGTAATATTAATCTTTATCGAAATTAAGCATTATGTTATCAAGAGTATTTATGAAGAAGTAAAATACTTTTTGTTTCATCTCAATCGGATATTTCGTTTAAAAGTTATCACGTGTGTAAGATGTTAAGAGTTGGTACCTATTAAGGAGTTATGGGCTATAGAGTTTTTTTATGTTTTTTATCTATACTAATAATAAAGCTGAAGAGTTTGTTTGTTTGAACGCGATAATCTCTTTAACTACCGGTCAGATTTGAATTCTTTTTGCATTTGATAGCCCAATTCTTGAGGAAGGCTATAGGCTATTTAACATCATCTATGACCCTTAGGAGCCGAGCAAAAAGAAAAAAACTCAGAGTGAACGGTAAGCGAATACGAAGTGTTGCGACGCGACGGGGTGGGGGTACAAGAAATTTCACGCGGACGAAGTCGCGGGCAGAAGCTAGTTATTAGATATCTATAGATTTTTAGCCTGAGGGATATGAATGGCAAAATTAATTTTTGATACTTTTTTTAAAAAACATTAAGTGCATCTCTATCTACCGTGCTATCTACTAACTATTATAAATATGAGGTAAGTATGTAGAATGATTGCAAAAAAAACAATGAGAAATTGTTTTTCTCACGGTACAATAAAAGGAAAATCCAGATGTCTCTTAGAAAATTTTCTGTATGAAGGACGATCTAATGAAAACACCAAAAAGTCACAGCGGTACATTTATTATCATTCTTCGAAACACAATAAATAGATATCTAACACAGACATACGTACGCACCAGTGGCGAAGTTTCCATACAACTCGATTCCTACCGGCTTTCCTTTGGAAAATGGCACAGTCAGTATTCTATAGACAAATAATATAATCATATTAAAGATAAAGACCTACTCCGGCAGTCCTCTTACAAAAATTGATCTTTCGCTGCTGGTACGCCCTACAATACAATAATGTCGGCGACCAATATCAGGTATTCTACGTTTCATCACATACAATAAATACCATGTCGTGCCGGAGTCAAACCGTGTAACACGGAACACAAGAAAGGCGAAACAAAACGGAGTTAATAAAAAGTCTAATGGCATTACTTATGGGTTTTATATGAATGGTATTCCTGTTAAAATTTCCAACTACGCTTGTAATGAATGTGAGTTCACGTCAACAGTGCGATAAGTAATTATAGATTGAGCTCACTAGCTCTACTAGTCATGATGACTTAACCGATGGAATGTTGCGGTTTTTAAATATTGTGAAAGAGTCTTTATCCTAAAAAGGTATGATTTGTGGTAAACTAACTGATTTTCTTCAGTTTTTTCTCGGGCCACAGAAGTAACTCAAACTCAAAGCATTTATTTAAATTAAATCAATTACAGGCACTTTTGAATTGTCAAGGGGTCGGTCAGTCAGAAAGATGAAGCTAGTTGCCCATTCCAAAGCGTAGGAACCTATGGAGAAGAACGGACAAGAAACTCCATTGATACTCTTTTAAATCATAATAATATGTTTGCAAAGTTTTGTTTACATCATTCATGTTAAAAATATGCATGTGAGAACGATGCAGAACGTTAAAAGCGTCCGTAATGAAAAGACGAAAAAAAAACAATTCAAATATTAAATTAAATTAAAATAAGACGTAATAACAGAATGGTATCCCAGAGAAAGAAAGAGGAAAAGAGGAAGACAATATCAAAAGATGGGAAAACCATTCGAAAACTACTGCGGAAGGAAACAAGACCACTTAGGAACTTGAGGGAGGCCTATGAAAAGTCTGAGGGAGGCCTATTAAAAGCCTGAGGGAGGCCTATTAAAAGCCTGAGGGAGGCCTATGAAAATCCTGAGTGAGGCCTATGAAAAGTCTGAGGGAGGCCTATGAAAAGCCTGACATAAAAACAAAGCTTACGCTAAAGTGCAAAGCAATCTGGAGATTTCTGAACCTTCAATTTAAATAAATTGTTAAACTAGTTTTAAGATTGCTAATAAAAGCTATTTGAAATTGAATCTGATTTTCACCAGGGTGGTTACGGAATGATCCTTAAACGGTTCAAAATTCTCTAGAAAAGAGGAACGAATACCTTTCCAATTAACCTTTTTGGATTAACCTAAAAATGAGAGTGAAACGAAATCAGAAGCTGGTTTATATTTTATTTATATAGAAATTATTGACCCAACCTTGCTTCGTACGGGTGTAATGGTGACATATCAAAACATCAAGATTTCTATGTAATCTAAGTTAACTATTATAGTGTATCACACAAATAAACCAAACCGGAACAAATGCTCTAAATAATGGTTAAAACTACATCAAAATCCATTGTGTAGTTTTGAAGATTCTAGCAGTCACACAGGCAGACGCGAAAAACCGTCTTTGTTCAGATAAAACAGTTTTTCTTGAAAAAAAAAAAGTTGCTGCCAAGTTTCTTAGTTTTTTCAGGGATAGAGAGCCTGTTACATGACCTTCTACATAAAATATGTACAAATACTCGTACAATAACCCAACAAAAACAAATTGTAAGCGACAAGAATCAGAAATTATACGTTTCATCTGATACAATGAATAGCGGCCAGTGCCGGTTGGAGTTAAACGTTAGCCTGACGCGAGCGTGGCACCAGACACAGGAGAAGCGAGATGAAAAGCTTTGTCTACACCGTTCAGGTGGCAGGCCCATGATGCAGCCTTTCTTTGATTTAATTACAGGTCTGGACCTGCAATATAATTGCTAATAGCTACACGCAGGAACACTAATTATCAAATATTTCGGCCACGTGGTTCGTAACGAACACTCCATGGAACGACTCGTTGTCCAGGGACAAGTGGAGGGCAAGCGGTCACGCGGTCGGTCACCTACGCGTTGGACAGACCTTATCCAAGCGTCAACACAAACCTCTATAGTTCAGAACTTCCGAGACGCTGAAGACCGGAATAAGTGGAGGAGCATCGTGGGGCTGCTTTGGCCAAAGAAAATGCAGAGTCATCAACCACGACCACTCTCTCAAAAGGAAACGACTAAGGAGGAGGACACGCAGGAAGTAATTGCGGATCAGTAGGGCTGAGAAGAGCAGAAAGATACCACAAGCCCTAAGAATACCATCAGTTTTCATCACTCAGAGAAAACCTCATTTGAGCGAAAGAGTGCAGTGCAGTGGGTACATAACATACATTTAATCAGCCTTATGACGTTTCCACTTCTGGGACACAGGCCTGCTCTCTTCGAGAGGGAGTAGGCCGTAATCCACCACGCGGGCCCAGTGCGGGTTAGTAGATATCACATGTCTTCGAATTTTTGATTCATTACACCCATAAACACCAAGAAAATTGGGTGTTTATGGGGGTTTACCAGGTGTTTATCAAAGCACCGGGCTTAAACCCGGGTGGATTGCCCATTTATAATAGCCAGTTTTTCCATTGACTTTGCCATTTTTCTGATAAAAAATATCAAAACGAATCGTGAATCAACTGTTTTGAACATCAGGGGATAAGCTTGGTACTGTCATAACAGAAAACAGCACTTCAAAAACGCGACCACTCATCTCTCGGTCCACTCAACTCGCCCTAAGTAATTCCCCCCTCCCGTGGCGGGGCGATTACCCCTTTATTACTCCCCGGCGCGAGCCCTAATGCATGACACTATTACGCGCACTGCCAACTAATGCCCATGTCTTTTTATAAACATATTATTGTTGTTCACGTAAACGATTGGAAAGAAAGTAAGAAACAATTGAGAGAGTATAAAGTGTTAGTGAAGGGTGATTTATGAATTGAAAATCCGAGTTGATGTTGTGTCGACGCCAGCACATCAAGGTATTATAATCTGTCATGTTTTTTCATAGATTTTTCAACTTTATCGCTAAAGTATAAGGTTCAAAGTTCATCATAATCAGCTTATAATGTTCCCACTGCTGGGACACAGGCCTCCTCTCTGTGAGAGGGAGTGGGCCATAATCCACCACGCGGGCCCAGTGCGGGTTGGTAGATGTCACATGTCTTCGAATTTTTGGTTCTAGGACATGCCGGTTTCCTCACGATGTTTTCCTTCACCGTTTTGAGAGCAGTGGTGATGAAATAATTTACACAAAGTAAAGCGCCTGTCTGGGTTCGAACCTACGACCTAGAACTCGTAAGTCGCGGCCGATACCACTGGGCCACCACTGCTCAGGTTCAAAGTTGATTGATAAAATTTGACAGTTTCGGGTAGCTTGGTGTAAAGTGGTAAAGTTTTTAACCAGTTGTTGTTGGTCGTTGCCAGTGTAATTATGCAGTGTTTTATAAATAGTGTGAAAAATGCCACGTACAGACGCCAGCACATTAAGCTATCCGAAACTGTCAAAATTTCCCAATCAACTTTGAACCTTATGCTTTAGCGATAAAGTTGAAAATCTATTAAATAAATTTGAAAGATTTCAGTACCTTGATGTGGCCAGTCTGTACTTCACTACCTCGCTAGTGTAGTAAACAAAGCCGGCTATTTAGTTTGTTTTTGTAGCAAATTAACATTGAAATTTATTGTAGGTACCTAAGCATTCTGTTATGCACAAATTGGTCATCAAATTGTAATTATATGGCACCTGAAAATGGTAATAGTTAGTTTTCCTTGATGGAAAAATAATGGACATAGAATGAAAAATATTTCTGGTTTGTTTAACCACAATTCAATTCTTTCTTTTTTTTCTTTTATAAAACGTTGCCCCACACTAGGAATTTCTCTTGTATCGTGGGTGCGTTTACAAACATTTAAAGTCACATACACAAACAGCCAGACCCAGAACAACTACTTGTAGGTCATACAAATATTTGTTCCGTGCGGGAATCGAACCCGCGACATGCAGCGCAGCAGTCAATCGCTTAACCACTGCGCCAACCGTACCGTCATTTCATTTGTTCACACACAATTTACATTGCGTTTCAAATCGTTCCATGATAAAAATTACATAAAATATAACAACATAACTCACAATGCGATGTGATGCGGCTGACTATTAACATTTTCCATGAAACGACGATCTGACTGGGTAATACGATGCCCCTTGGTAAGGCTGGTTGTCAGACTTTCGGGCTTCTGACTACCCGTAACAACTGTCAAAGATCCACGAATGACAGCCGGGAACAACAGCTTAACGAGCTTTCCGAGACACGGAGGGGTTTCGGTATGTAAAGATGGTCACCCATCCACAGACCAACCGCGGCGAGCGTAGCTTAACCTTATCGATCCACCTGTGCGGCTGTTATTATTTAGCCACAGACCCCACTTATCTCTATTGTCGAACTTCTACAGCCCAAAATATACAATACTAGCCAATTACCTACGTCACTGGACAAATTGAACCCATTTCACCAATTCCACCATATTAGCTCTATTCTTCCAGTCTCAAAGTGGTTAGTACAGTCAACAAAACAGATTAGTATGCAGGATCGTCGGATATAGTTGAAGTTTAGTAAGAAACCGATGGATGGTCTCGAATAAAATTTAATTTTATTAATAGAAAACAAACAGCTCAGTTATCAAATTAAATTTCAGTCGACAACATCCGTTGGTTTCTTACTAAACTTCAACTAGGTATATCCGACGATCCTGCATACTTATCTCTTGTGTTGACTGTACCTACTTGCCTTCAGCGCGGCGTCAATTTGACGGCTGAAGCTACGTAAATGTCTCACAAGTAGATTGCGTGTCGATGGGAGAAGTAAGTGGGGGGGGGGGGTGGGGCGACTATGTGTGGCGGCGGAGATGCCTCCTTTATAAAGGTTGGTATGTAAAGATTACTTAGATATCGAAGTGTTTTGCTAAGGATTTATTGAATGTATGATATGAATTTTAATAGGTTAACTGAAGTAGTTTTACTACTGGTTGGTTACACTAACAGCATTTGCGTTTCGCTTTCATTTTTTGGCACAAGACAACTCTCTTTGTAAAATCGGTTTTGATTAGAAGGAAAAGAAAGGGAAAAGAAATACGTTTATTTACGGTATGTATATAAGGCGCGAAAGAACACAAACACAAAAATAACAAGTTTTGGGAATATATGCGTCACATCTATCGATGGATTACTTTCTCTTATACCAAAAAACAACTCCAGAGTTTTCATATTATAGCATTATGCAAGAACATAAGATTATATTATCAATCAACCGCAATGTGTACAAAGTCTAATAAAACCTATCTTAGGAGACAGTTATCCAGCTCAAAGTAAAAACATTAAACATTGTCAACCGTCCACAAACACACTACAAAAGTCATTACACCCACAAGACTGGAATATACAAAATATATTACATTTTTCACGCACACTTCCAACTTTAGCACTCCGAAATAATTAAAATATTTCAGCGACACAACAAAATTTAATAAATCCGTCGCGGTAACAGACTAGAGCAGTTATCATAGCGAATACTCAGTGGAATCCGAGACGGCGGTCTTGGCTGAGTTCAGGTGTCATCCTACAATGAACTGAGTTCAAGTGGGTCGCCAGAATTTAAGGCATCTTGGAATTTCACGAGCTCACGCCGAAGTGGGAAGGAATGGAAGAGCTCAGGTTATTAAATATTTATGAAAATGAGCTTGTGTTTTTGGGGCCCGTGGCTAAATAATAACAGCCGCACAGGTCGATCAATCAGGTTAAGCTACGCTTGCCGCGGTTGGTGTGTGGATGGGTGACCATCTTTACATACCGTGACCCCTCCGTGCCTCGGAAAGCATGTTACGCCGTTGGTCCCGGCTGTCATTCGTGGATCTTTGACAGTCATTGCGGGTAGTCAGAAACTCAGAAGTCTGACAACCAGTCTTACCAAGGGATACCGTATTACCCAGTGACTGGGTTGTGGAGGTCAGACAGGCAGTCGCTCCATTTAAAATACTGGTATTCAGCTGCATCCGGTTAGACTGGAAGCCGACCCCAACATAGTTGGGAAAAGGGTAGGCAGATGATGATGACACATTGTAAATATCTATTTCTGCTTAGAGGTACCTCAAAACACGTCTAGAATTATACCTTCTGGCTGGATTTAGATTGAGTTTTCGAACTCTAATTATCATCATCATCGTCATTTCAGTCAAAAGACGTCCACTGCTGGACATAGGCCTCCCCCAAGCACTTCCACTTCGACCGGTTCTTTGCTTCTCGCATCCAACGGGTTCCTGCGGCCTTCACAAGGTCGTCGGTCCACTCTAATTATAGCCACGTAAATTTAGTTACCTACACAAGTGGTTTCTAGGGAAGCGAGACAGTGGATGAAGATAAAAACCACCACTAAAACCGTTGTGGCAGTATTTTCTTATACCTCAGTCAGTCAGTAGACATTTAATAACTTAGAATGAACAAATAAATGTAGAGGCTCAGGGCTAAGGAGCTAAGGGGCTCGGGGCTAAATAATTACAGCCGCACGGGTCGAACCGTAGCTTAACCAAGGTTAAGCTACGGTTACCGCCGTCAGTTCGTGGATAGGTGGCCGTCCTTATATAATACAGACCCCTTCATGGCTCGGAAATCACGTTAAGCCGTTGATCCCGGCAGTCATTCTCAGATCTTTGACAGTCGTTAAAAGTAGGCAGACGTCCAAAAGGCTGACAACCACGGGGTATCGTGTTACCCAACAACTGTCAGATAGGCAGCTCTATGTAAAATACTAGTATTCAGCTCCATCCGGTAAGACTGGAAGGTGACTTCATCAACGACTCCCGGCTACCGTAGGCGCGGGCCTGCGGGCGGAGAGTAATGGGTAGCTCACCGTCCGATTAGGACCAGGCCCGTGCCGGACGGCGCGTACGTGTTCCACACGCGCCTCAACGAGATGTCAGCATCGAGGAGGGGTAGGGCCGAAGCCTGCCGGGTCAGCGGGATTGTCCGAAAGGGTTACCGCTGGCCCGGAACATAAAGGGCTAAGGAAGGAACACGGGTGGGTTTTAGTCAGTAAGAGTCTGACACTCCCTTCCGCTCCACCCAGAGCGGGACGGGGTCATTTGATGATTTCCAATCCGAAAAAAAATAAAAGGTGACTCCATCAAAGTTGGGAGTAAGGCTAGACAGATTGATTTTGAACAAATAAATTTAGCAGAAGAAACTTCAAGCCCATGCTGACAATATTTTCCTTGAATCCCAGACAAGCTAACACAAAGTAAATCCAATCTACAATTTACTTTCAACACAACTACCAAGCGACTCTTCCAGTACATACTATCTGTATTCCACTTGGCAGAACAAATACTATCCACGACGATGATAAGTGGATTGGACCTCTCTCATATTGTACCACAGTTTCAAATTTAAACAGTGTGACTAGAATCCGAACAGCCATCTTGTATTTACTTTAATTCACTGATATTTCTCAGTTGATCCTTACAATTTTCTACAGACTACCCCGATTGGCGATGTGATGTGAATTTGAAAATAAAATACGGTTTCTCTTCGGGATTAAAATAATATAAATCTGGGCTGAATGGAAGGATGAATGAAATTATGCATGTTTTCAATATTGAGGTTGTCGTGAAAGGCTCCGAATTTAAATTCGTTAATGACGTTGAAACGGTAGCGGCGGGTTTAATAAGGGGTGGTATAAGTTTTCTTTTTAAAGTCGCTATTTTTTTTTAAAACGTGAAACCGTGTTTTTAACCGACTTCAAAAAGGAGGAGGTTTTCAATTCGTCGGAACCTTTTTTTTTTTTCTTTTTTTTTTATGTATGTTCCCCGATTGCTCGGAGACGGCTGAACCGATTTCAAAAAATATTTTTTTGTTTGAAAGGGTATACTTTCCAGGTGGTCCCATTGTCATCAGGTCAGGATCTGATGATGGGATCCTGGAGAAATCGAAGGAACTCTTCAAATATTATAGGCACACCTATAGCGATTTGGGTATTTTTTATAGTAACTCGTGCATTTGCTTTCGAAAAGCACTATTTGGTGAAGTGGAACTGATGATGAAGACCATAGATGGCCACCGGAACTACTCAATAATAAGTATTTCATGGGTTGCGATTCGATTACATTATTATGGTTGCTAAGCAAGTTAAGCTCGTCACAATGCGAATGGTGAAATGGAGCTGATGGTGAAATACCAGGAGAACTCTCAACAATGAATTTCCCTGCATCGGGAAAAGCAATATTTTGGTAAAGGCGATGAACAAGTTGACATTAGGCTATTGTAACTTAGATAAATTATAAACAGACCCACTAAAAAGCGGGAAATAAAAACTTTTTAACAAAAAAGAAAAACCGACTTCCAAAAAAAACACTACAAAGAGAAAAATAACTTTAATTTCGGAAGTCGGTGGCAAAAAACTTAAATACAAATCCAAAGACACCGACTTCCGAAATTAAAGTTATTTTTCACTTTGTAGTGTTTTTTTTGGAAGTCGGTTTTTCTTTTTTGTTATTATTAAGAAAGTAGGAGATAGTTTTAATAAAAAAAAAAAGAGTTAGGAACAAATAATACAATATACACAATATTAGATGCAATTTAAATAATTAGACAAAAAAATCAGAAAACGTGTACAGTCGGGGGATCCCCGTCAGGAGCGAAGTTCTTTACGTCATACTCCCACGCACACACAGTCGTATATAATAGAAAGAGACAGAGAGTGATAAATACGTAATTATATCACTTTTTCGTTACGTGACGATTTCTAACAGTTTACTCTAACCGCAAGCCTTCATTCCAAAAATACGTAAACGAGGTGAACAACCTGACAACAGCCTGTTCTTCAAATTCCTCTTCGTTTAACATCTAATCTCACAAAGAAGACAACCTGATGCGTTCATATGGAAGATCCGAATTAACTCTTCAAAAGCAACACGCTAGAAACAGGCGAACTTTGAATAGCGTAGTCAAACTTAATAATATACTACAAACAAAGCAGGCTTTGCTTACATTAGTATTCACTGAACGGAATTCATTTTGTAAGTGCGTTGGGAAACGTATATTTTTTTCATTTTAAAACACATGGTTTTAAAATATGACGCAGTCGGACATGTTGAATTAGATTGGAAGTAATTTCTGTCTGACTGAAAACATTTAATTTTATTCGTTTAGTTATTATTACTTTAGCTGTTCAGCACACAACATACTCTACAAAAAAAAAAAAAATAACCCCAAAAAAGCTCGCATTCACACATCACTACACTCCATTGTTACCCGTTCCCATCCTTATGACCCTAATAGTTGAATCGCTCTTCAGCCCAAGTCTAAGAGCCATTGACGTCCCTAATTGTGGCCGTCAGACGAGCTACCTGAGCAACCCGAGCCACGAGCCACCCGAGCCACTTGACGTCGATAAGTGACGGGGTACACCGACGTGACGTCATTAATAGCCGACAATTAGAAGGCGTTTAGGTGGGGCAATTATTTTTTTATAGTTTGGCTTGGAATATGTTGATTGTTTAAATATTTTCAGTAAATATGCGAAATTACTATGAGCAAAATACGAGTAAAGTGTTTGCTGGAAAACTGAATGTTAATATTTTTTTACAGAAGGTTCTTAACCCCCGAATTTTCAATCGGAACATAACTTTATGCCCATACTAGCTGCGCCCCGCAGTTTTACCCGCGTAAATGTCGATCCCGTGGGAATATCGGGATAAAAAGTAGCCTATAAGTTAATCCAGGATGTCAGCTACCTCCATAAAAAATTTAATCAAAATTCGTCCAGCCGTTTGAGCGTGAAGAAGTAACAAACATATAAACACACCCCCACACACACACACACACTCACAAACTTTCGCCTTTATAATATTAGTGTGATAAAAGTTTCTTTGTCACTGAAACCCAAACTTAATTTCGGAAGTCGGTGGCATAAAACTAAAATACAGATCCCAAGACACCGACTTCCGAAATTAAAGTTATTTCATAATTTTGAGTTAATTTCTTTTTGAAGTCGGTTTAATTTTTTTAAATTACTTTTTTGGACCCTGTAGGCCACAGCTTCTTACTGTGCCCTACATGGTCCTTAATTGTATAAAACTAATACTTAATACAAAAAAAGATCATCAGTAACTTGTGATTATTATACATACAGAAACTGACGTCTTCCTCCCTTGGCGGTAAACAGAATCTACAGAACCACTTGCTATGATCGTTATATTATACTCCTTTTACTTCGTTTACGTTCATAAATCTGTAGCTATTCTGATAAATCACACCGTGATAACGTGGGTGAACTTAAAGAACTTGTGAGCTTAAAGTGAGCTGTCATTAGTTTCAATCCCTTGCACATGGAGGATAGAGGTATGGTGAACTGTCACTGTTGTGAAAAAGTGTCCGTTAAACTGCGTTACATTGGGGTGGCGCCACATTAGCAATAGGGTAAATTTCTTACAGCAGTAATTTTGGATTATTTTGGTTTACGTAAATAGTTGAGGTTTGGTATACTGGGCTGTCACTAACTACAGACTCTAGTCACTAAAAATATTCATGCCATCCCTTTGCCTACGCTAGTGCCATTGTAGAGGGTTTTTGAACTGTTATTTACTGCTTAGAGCTATACACATTTTCAACTTTCGCCCCATATGAGACAGTTCTCCTTACCTCTATTCTCCATGCCCTAGCATCAGATGGAATGACAGGTCACTTCATCTAAGTCCTCACGGTGAGATTATAGCTGAATAGCGGCCTAATCAACGGCGTGCGTGTCTGACCAGCACCGGCTGGTCAGACACGCACGCCGGTTTATCTAATTCATAAAAAAAAATATCCTCAAAGAAATAAGAGGACCAAGCAGAGGCAGTAAATCGAATGATAAAGTGTGTAGTACATCACCATTTTAATAATAACGTTACACGAATCATCGACATCCCTAATTGGTTCCCTCAGTCCAGAACACCTTTGCCACTCGACCCTCGATAAAGTGTCCGGCTATATTTACCTACAGTACTAGGTGTTACGGTTGGACGTTCGTCACTTTACGCGGTAATTATTCGCGAACAATTAGTCAGTGATTGCATCTTTAATTATGTTTTAACAAGTGAGTCAAGTGGTGATTATAGATCGATTTTGTTTTTTCTGGCAATTTATTTGGGTTGAAGTGTGCAGGTACTGGTTGTGTATAATAATAGGTGAATGAATTTCAGTAAGTGATCTCATTTTAATGGCAAACAGTTGCAAAGTTAAATCATGAATCTAGTTTACTCTGTAGAAATTGGACACTTTAAAAGAAAACTAACCTATTTATGTTACTCACTCAACATTAAAGGATATCCCCTAGTAATACACTTCCGGATATCATCGTCATCATCATCATTACAGCCGAAAGACGTCCACTGCTGGACATAGGCCTCCTCCAACCATCACCACTTCGACCGGTTCTACAGTACTTCTCGCATCCAGCGGATTCCTGCGGCCTACACCAGGTCATCGATCGAGCTTCAAAAAATCTGACTGTTGTTGTGCACCGTATAAGAGGCATTTATTTAGTAGTAGATTGATTTAACCACACGATGTTGACTATTTGATTAAAACGGAAACGATCACTATCCCTACGAAAAAGTTCAGACGTATTATTCTCGCAGAATTTCTGATTTATCACTGAAACTTTCCAGAATTTGTACAAAGGGAGGAAGAATCCATCAAAATCTTTCCCCGTATATATACATATATGTTACTTTCTCGAACTATCCTACCAAATCCGTCATAAATATATATCGATAGAGAAGTTTAAACGGCAAAACTTTCATTGAAGCAACATTTACGATTGGTATAGGCTTCTTGTTTCTTTTTACAAGAACCTTGCGCCTTAAAGTGTTGTAAAAAACTAAAAGTACTTCCAAGTTTGGTGTTTTTACGCGACAAACTTTACATTGTATTTGTTAGGCCTTTTGAATGTTGCCTCGTTTCTGAGTTTTTAGGTTTTTTTGGTGAATGATTCCGGTTTTGGACGGTTGATTTTATTGGTAACTAGCTGACCCGGTAAACGTTGTTTTGCCATATAAATTATTTCTAGCTGCCCGGTGCTACTTCGTTCGCGTGGTGTGTTAAAAATTCGTAATTATGGCGTTATTTGAACATTTTATAACGTTATCATCCGCGAGAGGGCAAGGCGTTTTACAGCGAAAAAAAATACCTTCATAATTATTTTGAATATTATTCAATTCAAACTAAAATTATAACTGATACTAAATCAAGATTGACCAATATACTTGACTGTTGTAGTAGTCAAGTTTAAGAGGAAATGCGGATGATCGACTAGTCGTTTCTCCATAGAAACGCTCTCGCCTGTTTTCTTTCTGGTTAATGACCATAAAGCAATGATTTTTTACAGAATAATAAATATTAACTACGTCCCTATGTTTTCCTTTTTGATGATACACTATTTTTATAAGTACTAGAACCATCAAAAAATGCCGATTTAAACCGCTGTCAACAGAGGCTTAGTGTACTTTCACAACTATTAATGAAAAAAAAAACATGTGGACACAGTTTAAATCCTTCTTATTCAGTTTATGAAATATTTTTTAACACGTTCAGACCGGCACCTCATGAGTAGGTACTTGGTATCCTACGGCGCAAATCTTCATATGGCCACCGGTGGTACATCACCGCCCCATGAACCAAAAGTCTTGCCGGGCGGGGTGCGCCACCGGTGGACACGGACAGGAATTATGCTTTCTCTCTTTCTAATAAACTAATAATCGTAATATAAAGTAAAGAGTTGCTAAAAAGGGGGTAGATATTTCTGATCAGATGGCGTCGTACTATACCAGCCTTAGAAAAACTCTAAAATGGTACCGCAAGCTAATCATTGAGATTTTCTGTGGCACAATGTTGGTAAATGCTTGGGTTATTCACCAAAAATTTGCAG
Source organism: Oligia fasciuncula (assembly GCA_963082905.1). Taxonomy (NCBI): domain Eukaryota; kingdom Metazoa; phylum Arthropoda; class Insecta; order Lepidoptera; family Noctuidae; genus Oligia; species Oligia fasciuncula. The sequence continues at coordinate 2,528,973 of OY720395.1, read as the reverse complement.
CAGGAAAAAAACTATGTATATTAGAATTTCGGGAACAAATAATAAAAGAGATGATTAGCAACCCCAGCACTGATAATCAACCCGATGACGCTGCAGAGGAGGGTAGGCCCCATGCACAAAGAAAGCCAAAACACAAGTTAGAGAAAACGGAAGGAAAGCTCAGAGATACCCGAAAGAGATGCAGACCTTGTTACGACCATTTTACAACAATCGAATCTGCGAGTATGGCTAGAAAAAAATCGAAACGCGTAAATACATTTTGCTCTGCGTGTGAAAAACCAATGTGTTTGGATTGTTTCAATACTATTCATGCAAAATAGTTTTCATTTTATACCATCCATAATGGCATTTTATTTTATATTTTTTTCAATTTTGATTTAATTTTCTTATTATTACATTCTCTCAACGTAATTTATCATAAACAATTCGCATTTCGTACAATTTATGTCGTGATTATGTAATTTTTTTTCTAATAAATACAATTTTTCAATACTGTTTTTTGCTTACTTTTCGAAATTATATCCTCCTCCTGAGCTACACTATGCAAAATTTGTCTATTTTACTAGGCGGGAACGGTAAATACAACACTTTCTCTCAAAGCGGCGCGAATTTCTTAGTACATTGAAAGTATAGTGTGACGTGGCCACCGGTGGTACACCTCGCCGTGGCAGCAAATACTCCGTGCTCCACCGGTGGTACACGCCGGTCTGAACGTGTTAAATTGGTCCAATATTGGAGGAGGAAATAGGCGAGAGCCAAACCTCAAATTACGACTTTTTACTGATTTTTCAAAAGTCTCTCGGACCGCGTTTTCTCTTAAGGTATTATGTTAATACAAAGTCGCGTTATTAAGTACCTAACCAGAGTCGTGCCATAATTTTATTATGTAACCCTTAAAGAACATTACTTATATAACTTTAACGAGACGTTTGACATACTCGTAAGTATTAACTTTTCTTCGTAGCTAATAAAACGGAAATTTAATATGAGAACGTAATAATTTTCCGAATAAAATGTCATGTTCTCATTCAATCAAGTGGGGGTAACATCTGTTTGACACATAAAAAGATATTCATTTACGATCTTTCCTTGACTCTATGAAAAATATCTTTACTGTCAGGATATTTCTTAATATTATAATAATGTACTTTTCTTAATACCAAGGCAGTCTGTAGCATAATTTCAATGAAATGTAATTTCAATAAAAATTGGCTTGAAGGTTAACTTAAAAATGTACCGACTTACGGCCAGTTTCTTCATCAATAGTAACAGCCAAAGTAATGGCACAAAAGTCAAAGTAACGGTCAAATTTGTTTCTTCACTATTTTACCTGTTACTTGAATGAAAAAACACATTTGCCAAGTACCAGTAAAGGTCAATACTTTGACTGATTACTTTAGTTATTGATGAAGTAACTGGCCGTAAATAGTCGAAACTCTATCACTTATCTATTTAGAATTTGAAGAAAAATAAAGAACATGTCAGCACATATTTAAAAATGTAGTTTATTAGTAGTTTTATATACTATTTGGTTCACTTATCTCAGAATTTTGGACCTGAATATTCTAAAGTCTAAAATATTATTCGAATTTCTTGAATTTTCCCACGCCTGCTCGATTGGCGACCGCAGATCTAACCTCCTCGCACGAGAGGTTGCGTAAGTAATACGCAACGTGACATGACATCATCTAAAAATACACAGGAAGGTTATTATATATAGGAAAGGGAGGGACTCCGGAAGTTAAAATAAATTAACAACTGAAAAGACAAACATGTACTTGACAAGTCTTACGCTTTCTCTATCTAAATAAGATACAAAGATAAAGGGATGTAATTTATCTTTTGACAAAGAGAAATAAGTGCAAAATTATTTTTGGTTCTTTGGTTCGATTAAGTGTTAATTTTTAACAGGATTTTGAGGAGGCTATCTCCGTACCTATCAACTAACAATAATAGTTTAAACACATCAAGGAAAATCATATTAAGAAAAGTTGCAAGTCATGCGATTCTTTATTATTACATGCATACATACATAAAATCACGTCTTTTGCACGCGAGGGTAGGTAGAATGCTGACAAATGCTTGCACTGACTGGACTGGTCTACTCAAATCAGTGTGGTACTTTCCTCAAAATACTATTTCAGACATCAATCAATCTACACGGTCTTAACATGATCTCACCAAGATTATGTCTGGACTTTAAAGACCTCTGAGTTTGTTTCGGCCTTTTTTCTCAGAGTAGTCATTAGGAAACGTCGACCTCATCTAGCATATTTTATATATTTTTAGGGTTCCGTACCCAAAGGGTAAAAACGGGACCCTATTACTAAGACTTCGCTGTCTGTCCGTCCGTCTGTCCGTCCGTCCGTCTGTCCGTCCGTCCGTCTGTCTGTCACTAGGCTGTATCTCAAGAACCGCGATAGCTAGACAGTTGAAATTTTCACAAATTATGTATTTCTGTTGCCGCTATAACAACAAATACTAAAAACGAAATAAAATAAATATTTAAGGGGGGCTCCCATAAAACAAACGTGTTTTTTTCGGTGTTCTTGCCTTGTGGTACGGAACCCTTCGTGTGCGAGTCCGACTCGCACTTGGCCAGTTTTTTTATAATATGACGTGTAAAAGTGATTCCGATATCTTAATTACAGAATAAACAATTTCATTTCATTTCAGAAACTACAGAACACCACCTGTTTACATAATCCTGTTGCCAAACATTTTTCTATATACGTAGATATTCGGTAGTTCAAGCGACTATCACTCAAAAGACCATATTTATATCATATACTCATTGACTGGACAAAGATAGTATCCTACACTCGAAGTTTACCCAAGTATAAACTTTGCAACACAAAAGAAGGTAGATACGCGTCTGTATCTAGCACATCAAGCTACCCGAAACTGTCAAATTTTCCCAATGAACCTTGAACCTTATGCTTTAGCGATAAAGTTGAAAATCTATTAAAGAAATTTGACAGATTGTAGTAGGTTGATGTGCTGGCGTCTGTACAAACCCACCTTGCCTTAAAGCGCTTGTCTATTACACAATCGCTTCACTCAAGCGTGCTTTAGTTCAATCCCCTGATGATAGGTTTGAACTAAAGCGTGTGTGTAGTGTGTATTGTATATTGCTATCTCAGCCATTCAAGGTCACTAAATATAGTTTCGTTTCGTTCAACATTTAAAATTAGTCACTAAGGGCGCATTCCACCAAACTTAGAAATAGGTGTCTTATCCTGGAAATAAATTTTGAATTTTTGACAGTTTTTCCATACTAGAACTGTCAGACGTCAATTTTATTCCACGAATAAAAGATATCTGACTTTGGTAAAATTTCGCTTAGAGTGTTAACTGAACCTGTTAGATTTTAAAAAGAAAGTTTTTAGAGGTATCTTCATATTTTTTTTTCTATCGTATCAAATTAGTTGTATTAGGTTTTCAATACACTATCTACCTAGCATACTCGTATATACGGAAGAATATCATATATTTTTTCTGATTTTGTTTACTATAGTCGATCATACCTATACTTTTATTGTTTCTAAAACTTGCGTTTTTTGTGTTTAGGACCTGTAAGCCCCTTAAGTAGATGGGCTTATGAGTGCAGCTATTTTCAACAGAAGAGGGGGGGGGGGGCGATTGCACAGCTTCTTCTTATTATCCCTGTGTCTTCTCTTACGATAGTAATGCAAACTTTTGAACCATTGAACTTTTTAGTATATGTCGATGTTTAGGTAATGATTGATTGTTTACTATGAAAAATGTACTGTCAATATTTGTTACAGTTAAAGTCAAAAGGTCTAACACAAGGTTACCTTTACCTCCTCACTCCAAAAGTGGAAGTTTCTTGAAACTAGGTGGTCATTTGTTTGCACTGTTGTGCTTGTAATTATTGAAGCAATTACGTCTTTTGTAACAGCGGCGAACACTGCACTTTAATTATTGAATGACGCTGCTGAATGGCCACAGTTTGTTGGGCCCTCAAATTACTTGTGTTAATGTTAAGAAAATTGAAGATGTTGAAGACAAGGTAGTTTGGCAATAATTCCTTCTGCACATGTGGCTTCCCTGGCTCCTCATTAACGGCTTAACTATTTAAATGTCTATTAACTGCTCTCAAATTACGATGTTCATTTTTTATTTACTTTTTTTACATACTTTTTTGACATAATCTCTTTATTACTTGGCATTATATACAGACAATTCAAATTTTTCATCTCTTTATTAGTGGTTGTAATGGGAATCATATCACTAGGATTTATTAGGTTTTTATTTTTATTTATCCTTTTGATAGATTCTTATTTTGTAAATGTGAGGACTTTGTAGGCCTTGTAGACTTTAGATCTGTAGACCATTTTTTATTTTATCAAGTACCTGATACTTGTTGACAGGCCTACGCTATCCTCCCATACCTACTGTAATTTGAAAATATTGTAAAAGCCAATTATTTTTAAAAAGAGTAACCGTGGAGTTTCTTGCCGGTTCTTCTCCATAGGAAACGACCAATTGGAACCGTGCACCTAGCTTCTGACGTTTCATAAGTGCCCATGTAGGCTTATGTGAAATAAAATACTTTGATTTTGAAGAGAAAAGAGAATATAAATAAAGTTTTTATTGTCCTATCATTAATGTAATGCTATTCATTCAATATTTTTAGTGAATAAGTAATCTTTCCGTCTGTAAACGTCTAAACCGAAGCTGAATGGCGAAAATAACATTTAGCGATGTCCATTCTGGCCTGCTAATCATTTCAACAAACTCTATTTTTTATATGTATTACTGATTTTAGAAATCCGCTTTATTCACTAGTTTCCCATAAAATAATACCCACAAAAGTTTAATCACAATCCAAATAAAACAATTCCAAAATCCGTCCATTCACCTTTATGCCACAATGGTATCAAATTGATTGTATTGACTCCAATGATTGAATTGAAAGGAAAACAATACCCTCGTGTTGCTATAGTCAAATGAGAGTAACTGACATCATGTACACTCATGTGCAAACATACGTATATGGATTCACGAGCTTCTGCCTGTGGCTTCGTCCGCGTGAAATTTCTTGTTCCCCCGACCCACCCTGTCGTATCGCATCGCCTGCGCTATTAGGTACTTCATTTTTACTTATCGTTCTTTCTGACTTTTTTTCTTTTTGCTCGGCTGTTTTTTCTTTTTGTCGTAACGTGATGTTAATATAGCTTATAGCCTTCCTCAAGAATTGGGCTATCGAATGCAAAAAGATTTTTTCAAATCCTACCGCTAGTTTCTGAGATAAGCGCGTTCAAACATACAATCAAACTCTTCAGCTTTATTATTAGTACTGATATTATGAGTACAGTCACGAGCATAAGTATTTATACACTTGGCTTTATTCAAAGGCGATTTTCTCCTTTACTTTTGAATGAAATTTTATATTATTAGGAACATAGTATTTTAGAACCCATAGGTTTATGTAAAGTGTCGTATTTTATTTAACGTTGCATTCATTATTTCGTGAAAAAATCGCAATTTAAAATTGCCAAGTGTTGACATATTAGTGCTCGTGACTGTACATTATCTATATGTGCTTATGTGCGTACATATAGCCATATTATGATAGGCTTTGTTGCATAGCCGTTGTTTAGTTATGACTTGCTAATGAAGTAGCGATCTGTCATGATGAACGTGTGTTTGGATTCAAAATTCAGTAGCTCTATCAATATGAATTTGGTCATATTAAAGGGTCTATAGGAGACAAGCTTCTGCCCGCAACTTCGTCCGCATGAAATTTTTTGTGCCACCGATCCACCCTGTCGCATCGCATCGCCTGCCTCCGCTATTACTCACAATCGGCGTATGACAAGGTGTATAAACGTCAACGAAACAAAAGCAAGTAAGGATCGTTGTTGGTGACATTCTGTAGTTTCAAGTTACCCCACACGCATATCATAATCAGCCCAGTGCAGGTATTTTTGGTCCTAAGACATGCCGGTTTCCACACGATGTTTTTCTTCACCGCTTGTCGCTGATAACGCAAGTTACCAAAATTAAAAGGAAAATCTATCAGCAGCTACCAAGCACCAAGTTTAACAACATGTACCACCAAAATAATGGTCTGATCACTCACTATGTAACCAAAGACTGATTCCACGATAAACACAGATCCCATAACGTGTATCCCAATAAATCTTGATACGAACGTTCGACGACAGCCAATAAATACGGAACGCGAATTGCCCTCAGTTGGAAAATAAATAAGACACGCTGTGTCTGCGGTTACCGATCGGATGTAGAGTTATTTTAATGACTGCCCGTTAAGGAGTGAAAGGGAACTCGGTTGCAGGTTTTGGGATAAACGGGAAACAAAAAAAACATAAAAAACGTCCGAAAAGTCACTTATCTGGAATGAACTCACTGTAATTCGAATCCAAATGTGTTGTACAAGAAAATTTGGACCCGAAGCGAAAGGTTGATAACATTTGAATTAGCAGGAATGACTTGAGTTTCTACCACATCCGGTGCCAAATTTTAAAGTGTAAATTATAGACATACTGTGCAAAAGAATCCTAGAAACATTTAACTAAAAAACCACCGGTCAAGGTCTAGTTAAATTGAAACCAATTTATCTAACCATCCGAAAATTTACATCCACCCAAAAGAGCCAGGTACGCATGCCAAAAATCTTCAAATCAAAATTGCTGGAGGTACTCCACATAAATCTCCACCAATCACAATCGAGAACATTCCGTTAGCTTCCCAAAAATCCTACTAATTTGCAATAACAACCGCAGAAAAACGTTTATCTCCATCCATCTCGTAACTTTTTGCGTGCCACTGAGGCTGAGGAAAATTTTCAATTATCGCACAAGCCGCCCCAGGTCGGGAAGTCACACAGGATTTTATTCCCATCTGAATTAAAGCACAAATGGAATCCCATTTTATAATTTTCTCCGATTTGCAGATAGTCCTTTTCGTTTTTATTGCTTCTGTGACTTATGTCTGAGTTTGATGTGGAATTAGATGAAAATTTCTGTAGTTTAATACCATATGTTGATTCAAAATTTAACGTAGATTATTTGTGTTCAGTTAATCAAGAACCCAAGACTTCGGATGACAGTTTAATTCAGAATGTCGATCAGTAAGCTTTTTTTCATCAAACAATATTTACATAATATAAAAGTAGGGCACAGAATCTTAGGGCATCAAAAAATTCGTCCGCATCGCTGTCAACAGGCAAAGTGCACGTTGTATGGCGATGCTGAGTAAGTAGTTCTTAGATAACACTGTCAACGGTAAACTATTATCAAGAACGACTAAATTAGTTAAAGTTTATAGCACTAATTTAGACGAAAATATCTCATTAGCTTCAACTCTTTCAACTTGAGTTGCTAATAAAATAAAACCTATTTTAATTTCTTCCACTAACAGATCTGCATCAAAACAATGTCTTCCATTTCCACTTTAGTCTCTCCATAAAAAGTTTCTTCAAGAATTATTCCCAAAATTTATGTTTCGGCCATTTTAAGTCTTTGCTTAAAATCTTCATTTGGAGCGGCTGCTGCAAGGCGCTATCTAAGTTCGATCAGACCCTCTGTTGCCAGTGTAAATAGAACTTCTTTTTTATGTAAAAAAAGTCGTTATTATCGTCTGTGTAAATATTTTGGAACTCGTCTCATGAATACTCACGAGTATTCTATATAAACCTTTGTAATTTTAGGACCATTCTTTGTTTACACTTTAAGAATTGGCTTGTTACTGTTTTATGTCACACATTCTTCTGGACATCATTCATAAAATTGTTTTGCTCTGTTTATTATTATATTTTATATTTACGTTAAATTATAACTTTACTATCTTCGTGATTTTCAATAGAAAAATCTCCTTCTTCTGCCAATTTTACCCAGCTTCCCACATAAAAATGAAAACGAACAAAAACCCTGAACATCACTTAATATATAAAAACTTTCCCCGATCACATAAATACATTTAAAATCATTCGACAGTTGTGATCTATTAGCTGGAACTGCAGAACGTTTGTCATAACAGACCGGGGTTCATAGTAAGCTGTAGTTAATGGCTGAACTTTTGTGTATCTACGATGTTCAAATTTGCCGATTTTCGCTCCGGATAACCTCTATTATTTATAGCTTGATCTTGTGAGTGCTAATATTTAATGTGTCTTGGAAGCAATATTCGTTTTCCGTTTAAAAGTTTTTGAAAGATTTTATGATCTAGGAATGGATTTTCTAGTTTCTTAAGAGGCATTAAGAAAATTAGTTTTTTTATGGTCGATTTATTATTTTTATAACACCACAAAAATACATAACATGAAACAACTACATCAAACACTACAAAAAATAAATAAATAAATGGGGCTGTCGTTGGTGCAAATATTATGTACCTGTACAATACACTAAAATATGTAGATACACAGATATAATTTTAGTGCACAAGTGTATGCGCAGACACAGGTGAACTCTCTCTTCCCTCACTCTCATAGTCGAATGAGACGGCAATTAGACACGATCGGAGCGAGATCAAGCGCAGAGCGTGCTTTCTGAGGCACGGGGGTATCACACCGCCAACTTCCAAACTCCGGGATGTTACTAAGAAATGCCCAATAGAAAAATCCTATAACACTTTACCCGACCTGGGAATCGAATGCAGGACCCCACGCTCAGCAGTTGCGCTTGCGACCACGAGACTAACGGGTCAGTTACATTACCAATACTTTGTAAGGTTAAGGGAAATTTTTTTAAGAACGCCTTTCCTTGCACGCGTATAAAAAAATCCGGAACTGTGATAAGGCCAGCCTATAGCATAATCAGTCTATAATGTTCTCACTGCTGGAACACAGGCCTGTGAGGGAGTGGGCCATATTCCACCACGCGGGCCCAGTGGTGGATGTAAAAGACCAGCCTACGCAGCTCATCATCATCAATATAATCAGCCTATAATGTTCCCACTGCTGGGACACAGGCCTCCTCTCGGTGAGAGGGAGTAGGCCGTTATCCACCACGCACCAGTGCGGGTTGGTATATGTCACATGTCTCCGAATTTTTGGTTCTAGGACATGCCGGTTTCCTTACAATGTTTTCCTTCCCCGTTTTGACAGCAATGGTGATGAAATAATTTACACAAAGTAAAGCGCCTGTCTGGGTTCGAACCTACGACCTACAACTCGTAAGTCGCGGCCGATGCCACTGGGCCACCACTGCTCTCAATATGCAGCTCAATATTCTCCAATTTCTTTTTATCGTATTATCAGCGTCCTCATCAAAAACAAAACTTAATAACTCTCTTAATAAAAACACTTCCCTACCTAAAACAAATTACTTTTTTCATCTCCTCCGAGATATTCGTCGGTTATCTACGTTGCTAACCTACTTTTTTTTATCAAATTATGCCTGTAATCGACTGTCAGCGTAGGGGTGACCCAAAGGCGTGGGTGTAATGACGTCCTCATGTCATCCTTGGACTCTCAATTGACTTGGGATAACATAGAGAACTCGATGTTGAAGGAAGTTTTTTCTGTGCACGACTTACACGTCTAATCTAGGTATGTGATCGGACCGTAATTTATGTATGCCGCAGGGGTCCGCAAGATGGCGAGATGGATAACCTCACTTCAAAGTTTAGTCATGGTTATTTTTTAAGAACGTATGTTTGTATGGTACGAATTATTTTCCTTACTTTCAGCGTTTACTAAAATAAAAGAAACGATTTTAATTTATAAGACTACTTTTCTATATTGTCTAATAACGTATCGAAAACAACTCGTAAAGTCATCATCATTTTAGCCGAAAGACGTCCACTGCTGGACATAGGCCTCCCCCAAGCACCTCCACTTCGACCGGTTCTGTGCTTCTCGCATCCAAAGGGTTCCTGCGGCCTTCACAAGGTCGTCGGACCACCTTGTGGGACTCGTAAAGTATTTTTGTAAAATTAAGAAGATTAATCAGTGCAATTGCTGTTCTAACAAACGTCGATACATGTATTTTACTTGTAACTTGCTTTGCACGGCTGCAATGGCGATATGTAAAAAGAAGAGATTTCTGTGCTTAACCTAACATCAGTATTCATGTTGTATACACATAAACTTTAAAAAAAAAAATATAAATCAAGTAATTTTTAGTAGTTATTTCTGTACAAGTGATTTGTAATCTTTCGAAATAAATGAATTGAAACCGTTTAAATTTTACGGAGTAAATACTCTAAATTATGGTGATAATCATATCGAAATCAGTGTATCCATTGTGGAGTTTAAAAGATCTAAGCGTCACTCACACAAACGTACATGAAAAGTGAATTTGTTTACTATATTTGAATGAATTGAGATAATTTTCAAGTTATGGAACAACAAACTGAATGTCATACTAAACAAAGTTCAAATTCCATTGCAACCACATACTGGTTAGGACCTTTTTGTTACAAATGGTCAACCAAAAATCAACTTAGAAATACATTTTACTAAAATACATAACAGATTAAGTGGCGATGGAATGTAAACTATCTGAGATTATGAACACTGCTATAAATATAGAATAGCTTTTACGGAATTTTAAAATTAAATCAACCCAATTACCTTTACAATTAAACAGACATTAAATCGCATCCACGGTCGAGATCCGTTTCCAACTCATAAGGTGACTTGGCACGGATGTATAACCTACAATTTGTATGAAGGTGACAGGTGCCGCTGATTATGGCAATTCACGGAATTGTTAACGTGTGGATTTACCGACGATATTTTCCTCTTTGATAGGATATGAGTTATATGTAGTAAATATCTGTGTATGTGAAATGTATACTCTATACATTCAACTATATTTGGTTTTGTGATTTTGTGTTGAGGACCGGTACCAGTCTCTTTTAAATCCAGACATAATCTTGGTTAGATCATTGTAAAGATCATGTAGATTGGTCTTTTGAGGAAAGAACCACACAGATTGAGTGGACCTGTCCAGTCTGTACAGTACTGATGCAGTTCACAACGATTCGACGAACAATATTTATATAAGTAGGCCGCGTTGGTTGATTTTTGAAGTTCTAGTAGGTCCTGCGATTTTAATCAATCATTAGTATAGTTTTTTTGATTGACATAAGTAGACCTCCTCTATATTATGTGGCAATACTTTGCCATTACTATCTGCCTATAACGTGTGACGGCGAGGTCGTTTTAGAATTTCAGATTTAAGTTAACTATGGTACTATACGGGACTACTCCTTTGTTGACTAGTATTATCAGTTATGCTTTACGAACAGTCTTAGAGCATAGATGAGCTTTAGATTAGCTTTAGCTTTAACCGACTTACGAGTTGTAGGTCGTGGATTCGAACCCAGCCCAGCTAGTAAACAGTGCTTTACTTTGTGTAAATAATTTCATCACCACTGCTATCAAAGCGGTGAAAGAAAACTTCGTGAGGTAACCGTCATGTTCTAGAACCAAAAATTCGAAAACATCTGACATCTACCAACCCGAAATGGGCCCTCGTAGTAGATTACGGCGCACTCCCTTTTACCGAGACCCAGCAGTTGGAATAGTTGATTATGCTTTACGAATACTATTAAGTTACTGCTTACCTACACCATTACTGAAAATGATCACGAACATTAATTAAACATGATTGCGAAGCTCACTCCGTAACACAAACTGCACAGAAATAATGACTTCACAATCATAAAGCCTCGCATCAAACATTTTTCGACCACAGAGCAATAAATACATACTGTGGAGCTGTCATCAAATTTGCAGCACTTCATGAATGGAGTCAATTTGCAGTGGTTGATGCTCAAACCACAATCATTACCAAGCTCTCCTGACGCCGTCATCACGTTTAAAATTGATGGTTCCGTATAATATAGATTTTTTAATCCAATTCAGCAGTAATTACTTTCCAGGTTAAGCGTAAAAGTACTTAGCGAGCCCCTAACTTGCGAGTACCTAACTTTGTGCCGCATCTGGCAATACTGAAAGCAGACTTCAATATACTAAGGAAGAAGCTAGGGTGAGTCGCTAAAAAGGACCAAATTTTAAGCAAAGTGGGCATTATTTTTGTCTAGAATGAAGTTTAAAAAGAAACTCTTACCTAAAATAATGTTTGGTCACTTTATATGAAAACTAAGAAAAAACACATGTTAAAAAAACTTAGTTATAACACAAAAGAAAAAAACTAACGTGAATCGAAAAATACAAAATAAAAAGATGGCGACGACGTCGAAATTTAAAAATTTAACGTCGAACGAGTTTAGGCATTTTTGTAATAAATTGAAAGGCCTGTGATTGATGACACAGGCGAGCGGACGGCGTGTTTACTGTATACAAAATAAGGCAATAAAATGATATACATTGCACATTGTGTGATTGACATCTACATATTGTTGGGGGAATATATTCTGGGATATTTTACGGTAATTTTTAGCCGAGATAGTGGTGATTTATCGGCATCTGTTGCCTTGTGGGGAAGAATACGAAAGGTATTTTTTGCAGCAATAAATAACACATGAATAGACCTATTATGCCGTAATATATAGGCAGTATTTGTATTTCTTTTTCCGCATGTTTTTTAGGGTTCCGTACCTCAAAAGGAAAAACGGCACTCTTATAAGACCACTTTGTTGTCCGTCTGTCAAGACACTTTTTCTCAGGAATGTGTGGAGTTGTCAAGTTGAAATTAATATCAAATACTCACGGCTGCAATCCCTTTGAATTAGTGAAAAAGTCAAACTTCCAAGTTAACGCAACCAAAAGATACGGGCGTTTACGTTCCGTTTATGCCGCATATTTTGACACTCGCAAGGGAATCAAAACCTACAGGGTACTTCCCGTTGACCTAGAATCATGAAATTCGGCAAAAAGCAATGTCATGTAGCACAAGTAAAGGAAAACATCCGAAAACCGTAAATTTGTAGTTACATGCCTATAAATTTGTTTGGAACCCTCGGTGCGCGAGGCCGACTCGCACTTGACCGGGTTTATTTTTTACTTTACCTACCATGTTGGAAATATATGGGCTGTAACAGTGACGTGACAGTAAATAACATGATGAAATGTTCATTTTGAGCTAAAAAACTTGTTACTAAGACAAGTCATTAATCTGCAAAAAAGTTAGAATTTGTAGTCACTTCACTTTGACAACTAGGTTCTAATGCTCCTCAAACACATTTTTCCATCTTTTGTATTAAAAAATTAACATAAAATTCTAAGCAAATTCCCAGACAGGAGATGTAGACATGTGCGGCATTGCTTCATCCCATTCAATCCCGAGTTTTTAATTACAGAGATAGCATCCTGAAAGAGTTTCCTTTTAAAGTAAATCTGTATTTTTAATAAAGACGTTAAGAGTGAATTACTGCCAACCTTGATTATATTTTACAAGTATTTTAGCGGTTTCTTGTAACGCGTTCTGGTTTTAGTTGACCTCAGTATTTTTATTACTGGATCAGAGTGTTTTATAACTTATCCAATAATGTCAAGATAAAATTGTCTAGACAATTAGTAGTTATGAGAGTCATGTGTAAAAACTGTAAACATGTTACGTCTATATATATTTTTAGTATAGCACACAGATTGATCGTTAGTAAACTAAAGATTGCGTAGGCTTGTGTAATTTTAAATAGAAACAATTTTATTAGTACACGAAGATCTGTATTAATCAGAAACATTACGCAAAATACGCGCATTGACGTGGAGTTGTGGGCACCAGCCCGCATTACCTATTATTAATCAGAAACATATATTAAACCTAATTACGCTCGCGGCTTCGGCCGCGTGCTTTTCAAAGTACCTTCTTACCAAATTTCATCAAAATCGATCCAGACATTACAGACAAAAAATCAAAAAAATATTTATAACTTCATATGCATTCAGTAAAGAAGCTATGATTTAGACATTATAAACAGGCTTTAATTTTATTTATATACAGATGTGCCACGATCGATGTTGAAATCGTTAGATCATGAAGTGCTTACAACCTGGGCCCGCGTGGTGGATTAAGGCTCACTCTAGCTCACAGAGAGCCTGTGTCTCAGCACTGGGAACGTTATCGACTGAGTCTGGTATGCTAATCCATCGAACTTACAATAACTTAGCATTCTTGGATACAATATTAAAATGCCGCATATGCCTGATAAAAACGTCGTCGTAATTTAAAACGTTCAAAATCTAGTCGCAATCTCATTTCAGCGTCAAACAAATGTCAAAAACTTGTCAAAATGTCCGGTATTTTTGACAGATTGAGACTGTGAACGTTCTTAAAATTACAAAAATTACCACTCTGTTGTATCAGTGTGTCAAAACGAACATAGGTCACCACGAATATGAACGTCTACACATTGCGAATCATGCTATGAGCGCCGTGTGTTGCGCATGCCTCGCAAAGTCTGTATCCACCTTAACATGGAGCTCCACTCATAAATGAACACAAAAACATAAAAACATCACTATTATTAGAACATAACACAATAAATACACGATTACTAACGCCTACTTATTTTATCTAAGCCTTAATATATTTATAACGTATATCTACATATACGATAATATATAAAGATACACTATCATACCTGATAAGGGGGATTTGTATAGGCTCAAAATCGGCTCTGTCATCAGACCAGTCGGCTCTGAAAAGTAATTGTTTGTTTGTTGTATTTGACACTGGAAATATTGTTGTTAGTGGAGAACCGACTACGGTGAATGGTGAAGGATTTGGTTTTTAATTTAGTTATTGTGTTTTTGGTTGTTTTAGATTTTTTGTTTTTTTAATTAACTGTTTAAGTCATAACAAAATATTTTGCTTATTTTTTAAGCTTAAAAGAACAAAGAATCACTTACAAATAGACCCTTCAAAATAAATACTTTTCCACAACATTTGCAAAAAGTTTCCGTCCATAAGAATCAATAAGGTTGTATAGGTAGCGTAATGCAATAAGATATTTTATCACTCAATATTTTTTATGCCAAAAAGTTATATTTTAAATGAAAAAAACAGAAATTGACATTAATTTAAACTACGATATTACTACAAAAACTCTACAGAACACAATATACAAGCATTAAAATCTTCTTGCAAGTCGAAAAACAGCAAAAGACTGTATTACTAAACTCAGAAGTCTAGTTTTTGTCCTTGAAGTAAAGTTAAAGTCACTTCAGTCCTACAGATGTAGCGGATTAAATGAACGTAGACGCGCGTGGTCTACGCCACTACGCCGCTACGGCGTAGCAAGGTCTACGGTGCTACGTCTACACGTTTTTCTATATACATTTATTTACTAGGAAAAGTATTTGATGGAAAGCTTTTGTAAGTTTATGGAACATAGAAACAAAATAAA
This sequence comes from Oligia fasciuncula, assembly GCA_963082905.1. Classification (NCBI taxonomy): domain Eukaryota; kingdom Metazoa; phylum Arthropoda; class Insecta; order Lepidoptera; family Noctuidae; genus Oligia; species Oligia fasciuncula. Next base: position 2,513,661 of record OY720395.1, on the reverse strand, counting down.
TAGAAGATGATTTTCTATTCTTCCTTGCTTGTTAAAGCCTTTAAATGTTTTTAAGCGTAAAGTATGTTTATTTTTTTGTAAAATGTAACGAAAAATAACAAACTGTTTTTAAATATCAAAACAAAAATGACACTGCACAACACAGAGGGCTGTTTTCGCTATTTTCATAGAAAAAATATTCACAATATTTACCGAACACAATCCTGAAATTACAGGCATTCTTTCACCGTAGTCGGTTAAAAACACAGAATATCAGCGCTTTGCTGTGAATTTTTTACACGTTAGCCACTTATTGTGTTATCGCTGGACAAAATGTTCGATCCTTATCTCACGAGGGGTTTGAATATGAACATGATATTATCTTATCAGTATTTATTACCTCGTACCTGTAAAAACTTTGTTTTGTTCACAATAGGTTTTTGTTTAGTTTTTTAATAAACTGCGGCGTTGTCTGGCTTTGGGCTTTGACTAGGTTTAATATTTTTCTATACTGTGTTTTTAATTTTTTGTTATTATCTCTTGATTTTATTTATTTCAATAGATTTTAGATATTCGTTTTCATTAATGGAAATATAGTATGTAACAACACGAAATGGGAACACAATTTCTCTTAATTTCACTTATTCACAGCACACAAAAAAATATTCATGAGTCGGTGAAATTATTAATTATTCCACATTCAACACAACACAACACTTTTATTCCAACTTCACAAAAACATTATTTATTTACATTTAAACAACCTTAATCACTCTAATAATAATGTCGTATTTTATGTAGGCACATTTTCGACAAAATCTCATCCATTATTCTTATTAAAAAGGCTACTTGAAAGATCGAACTTTATTCGGTAATCTATTTGATCCTTTAAATAAGTTTACGTAAAGACGGGTTCCAGCTAAATTGCTTTGTCGATCCCAATACGGTAGATTTCTTCGATTTTATCAAGGTCCCCTGAGGCCTTTTTTAGAGGAAATTCTTCGTAAGGAATAATAAATTATACCTAACTTATTTATTGATAGGGTACCGGGAAATATTGATAAGTAAACTAATTTCTCAAATGGATTTTTGTTATGAAAAGAGCGATATCACTTTTTAATAAAAACACTGACAACAATTTAACAGAAAAAACTTCACGGTTTTCACAAACAAAAAACACCGCACCAGCAAATGTCACAACCACCGAACATTTTTGTCTACAATCAATCTCAATTTAACCACAACTCAATGATCCACTGGCAGTCAATAAAACCCACTTTTCCATCCACTCCCCACCACGTTGCAAGTATGATAACGAAATAAAACTTTCTAAAATATTTTTCCATCGTTCCTGCAATAATGACACTTATTCCAGTTCCAGACTTGGTCCAGTAGCATCTGCCAAGAAACTCGGCACGAATTATTATATGATGCATCCGTAACATTTAAATAACTTTATCTTAATTGAAATCTTATTATGAAGGTGTAGTAGGAAAACATTCACTTTAGCGATAACGTTTGTTTTGTTATTAAATTTTCATTATTGCACTGTGGTTTTAGTGAGAAATGTGTTTACGAATGTTGAGCGGTATTAGGGTTTATGTTTTTATTTTGTGGGATTGTTTAGTTTTGGTGTTGTTTACTGATTGAATGATTAATTTCAATAATTTTAAACTACTATTTATATAATTTTTCGTTTTTGTGAGGATGTATTTATTACTCATTCTTTTACAACTTTTAACACTTGAAAAAATAACAATTCACTTTAACAGGCACTTTCTTTAGAAAATTAAAGTCACAGAGTCACAGAAGCCTCACTTTCCAAAATGCATTCAACAATAAAATAATTTGTTGATGTTCTCTTATAAAACCGACTTCACCATTCGACATAATTTCCATTGTCTTACAAGACACTGGTTTCATTAAACAGAACTTAATTTGTAAACAGTTTCCTTACGAAATTCAGTGAAGTTTCCCTAATTAATTTTCAGTTCAAATATAGTTAGTACAGCCATAAATCTCAGGCCAAGTTTTGAGTCGGTAGGCTAAACTGAGATAGCGGGAGGTACATCAAGAAATTTATTTTCCTTCAAGTTATCTCAGTGGTTTCTTATCTTGAAGAATAAATAGAGCCTCAATACATATTTCATAAGATATTATTTAGTTATGCTCGATAGTTTTGTAGAATATTAAATGTTAAGATAACGATTGAAAATTGTGGCCCTCGTTTTCTGTTAAGACAAATGGTTTCCTTTAGCTTTTACATGGAGATTACTGAGTGATTAGTATGGGGCTCCTGCCTCCCATCTTCAAACTTTTCCAAAATAAACTGTGTATAGATGTTGTTACTTGTAGGAGAAAATAAATAAATATAATATTTATGTTTTATAAAATAAATATTTATATTTATTTTATAAAATCTGGTTCACAAAGATCTTTCAATTGTTTTAAAAATTATTCCTCGGATCTTAAGATCTCACTGTCTTTAACAAAAAGGAACTACCTCCAAAGTCTAAACCCTCACCACGCTACTCTTAATTTTTAATATTTTCCTTTTACATTTCCCTAACGTGTCTGCTAACTCAAGAAAGCTTTTAAGCCTTTTAACACATTTGCATTCCGTCACTTTAACTTTATTTTGTGTTTTTAACTTTTCAAACACAACATAATTTTGGTTTTGATTTTTTGCGTTGTCATTATTTTTGTCCAAACCGTCGGTCATCGAACCACAGTGCGAGTGATAATTTGTTTGTTTTTCATGTTATGTTATGACTCACAGGCCAGACAATGTCGCCAAGTTTATGATTGCTTTATACACAAAACCTGATTTTTGGCTAACGTGTAACAAATCCTAGGTTTTTTTTTTACTTTGATTCCATAACTTACCTCCACAGATTAAAGACATCGAGGTAATTTTGATTGATATATTTATAAAATCGACTAATTTAACTTTGACTATGTCTCTAACTAACTAGCGCGTCTAACTCGAAAGCTTGGCTATTTTAAGAGATTTTTAAATTCTATATTTAGAGGCGTGAAGGCAATGAAATATTAAACTTTGTACTGGCGATAAGTATCGTTAGCGCTACTACTATTATATCACTTTTTAGAATTAAAAATGGCACTAAAAAGACACGATTTATAATCGATTTTGTTACACAGCAATAACCGCCGCCGAACGTCAACACTCAAAACAATATTCTATTTTGTAATAATTTTATTTAAATACCAACGTTGAAATGAATACATCAAAATTGTGAACTAAATACACCGAATAGGTTTAGCGCGTCGTGGGTAGTATCATAAGTGTGCGTTCATATTGGCTTGTTATTATTGTTGTTTACGCGCGTGTTATCGCGTTTGGCCGGAGCGGCGGGCGTGTGGCGCGGCCGTTGGTTGCTTTGGACTGATGTCGGAGGCGACCGTGACGTCAGATGACACTCAGCCTCGCGCGCCACAGCGCATGCGTCCGCACGCACACTTGCGCTACCCGATCAGAACGCACGTGTCGACGAGTGACACACAGTGTGCGTCTTACGCAAACTTAGTTATATGCAAGTTTTGGAAGTGCTGGAGTTATGTACGGTGTGCAGAGCAAACGAAGCCGAAAGTTATGTTTATTAGTTTAATTAAGTTGTCGTCGATGTGATGGAATGACGTGTTGTGTTCACATGTCAAACTTGAAGTTGCTCGGTTATTGCTACTTTTCAGATAAACTCAAACCTATTTTTGTAGTAATTCCTCCTTTGAATGAAGCCGCAAAATAATTTATAATCAAAATTCTAAAAGATCACATTTGAACTCGTTTTTTCATGAATTGGTTAATTGTAAAGGCCTTTTAGACGCCCTCGTTTTCATCGAAGACGTAAGTGGACTAATGACAATAATATAATCATGAGACCAGAAAACAGCCTTATTTTTTTGTCCAAAGAATCAGCATTGTCATACAACGTGATAATGCTGCCAGTCTTTTGAGCCCTTTTCCTTTTGACAGCGATGCGGTCGAATTTATTTGTACCTTATTCTTTCCCCTTTTTATAAACATGTACATATTATTATTTTAAGACTGTTAGGTTATCTACTATCCCCCTTACTAATAAACGTATTATATCAGATGAATAGTTACACACCCATTTATCTCTTTCAGTCGTCAGTAATTTGACTTTCGAAAGAAGAAGACAAAGCGTTGTGTAACTATACAAACGCTATTGACGACACGCTCCATTGGCCAAACGTACACTTTGACCAAACACACCCTTGACCGACCGCCACGAACTCTATACAACATTTATAAGTAAAGGGGTATGTAAATAATATCTTTTAAAGAAAGAAAATATTTTTGTCGTAAAAATAATAATGAGAAAAAAATATAACTGAGTTATTGCAATTTATCTAGAAACACTGTAGTAACACAATCTCTTTAAACCAATTTCTTAAAAAGCCTACTTTAGTCCCAAAAACGCAAAAAAATAAAGCGTTAAGAGCCTCAACACATCCTTCGCAGACCTTGACACTTCGAATAGAGCCTCCCGCTAGAGTCGTTACAAAGGGCATTATTAACTAGCCAAGCACACAACAGTCCGATAGAGCTCTACATAGTAGATAGAGTCGACTCTACATAGAGTCCGATAGAGTGTTGTAGCAAGTCTCTATTTTATGTTGTTTTGTTTTAGTTGATAACGTTAGAGGATTGTGATTAGGTTTTGTTTAGATTATTGATAAGACATGATTGTATTTTTGTAAAGGGTGAGCAGAAATGTAAATTCTTTTGCAGAATTATAATATCTGATTCATAGTAGAAATGACGTGATGATGATATTTAGAAAAGTTTAATGTATTAATTTTAGAATAGAAACATTGTTTTTATTGTTATTTCACAGTTAAATAAAAATAGTATCCTAAAAAGAAATATTACCATAACATGTTTTTTTTTTTGTCAAATTCAATTCAATTTTTTTATCAAAAATAAATAAACCACTTCAATACCAATAAACGATACAAAACCAATAACACTTCGTAACTTTAAAGAGACAAAAATAAAATGAAATAAAAATATCAAACACGTAGTTTTGTCTGTCTAACAAAACGGTTAATAAAATGTCTACAGCTGCTACGCCGTAGCACGCCGCTACGAACGCGTAGCACGTTGCTACGATACAGTTGAATGAACTTTTTCTCCGCTGTAAATTATTATTGATGGGAAAGCCTTTCAATTGTTTTTCTGTTAGTGATTTATGTTTAACTATTAATTTGTATTACTACTGCTTGGGATGCTAACTGCATCCCAGATGAAATCTGTAAAATATTTTTTTGTTACTTTCAAAAATGATGCGTAAATACATCCATACTAATATACTAATCCATACTAATATTATACATTCGAAAGTAACTCTGTCTGTCTGTCTGAATGTTACCTTTTCATGCCTAAACCACTGAATGGATTTCGATAAAATTTGGCCTAGAGATAGATTGCATCCCGGGGAAGGACATAGGATAGTTTTTATCCCGATATTCCCACGGGATCGACATTTATGCGTGTGAAACTAACATTCATGTCATGGTATGTGTGTTATGGTCATGGAAAGAGGTAACGGTACTAACTGTTCAGGACTCATTCATGGGGTGTATTTAATTTTATGAGTTTATTCAATACTCTTTTACATCCTTTTTTAGGGTTTCGTACCCAAACGGTAAAAATGGGACCCTATTACTAAGACTTCGCTGTCTGTCCGTCCATCTGTCGGTCACCAGGCTGTATCTCAAGAACCGCGATAGCTAGACAGTTGAAATTTTCACAAATTATGTATTACTGTTGCCGCTATATCAACAAATACTAAAAACAAAATAAAATAAATATATAAGGAAGGCTCCCATACAACAAACTTTTTTTTGGCGTTTTTGCCTTGTGGTACGGAACCTTTCGTGTGCGAGTCCGACTCGCACTTGGCCAGTTTTTTTATTTTTTAAGAGATGTAATTCATCAAACGACCCCTCCCGCTCTGGGTGGAGCGGAAGGGAGTGTCAGATTCTTACTGACCAAAACCTACCCGTGTTCCTTCCTTAGCCCTTTATGTTCCGGGGTAGCGGTAACCCTTTTGGACAATCCCGCTGACCCAACAGGCTTCGGCCCTAGCAAGCCCCTTCTCTGTTGCTGACATCTCTTTGAGGCGCGCGTGGAACACGTACGCGCCGTCCGGCACGGGCCTGGTCCTGATCGGACGGTGAGCTACCCATTACTCTCCCTCCGCAGGCCCGCGCCTACGGTGGCCGGGAGTCGTCACGCGGCTCCCGACGCCCGGAGCGTCTCCCGCGGCGGCTGGAACGTGAGGCTCCCTCAACCATCCCGCCACCTCCTTCGCTAGCATGACGGCTTTGCAGAAGGAGGTGTTTGCCTCCCACTCCCTCTCGCTCCAGACCATGGCTTGAACCGGGCCGGACGCGAGAGGTCACTGCTGCTGCCGATCGCCTCTACGAGGACACGGCGGTGCTCCGCCCAAGCGGGGCAGACCTCCACCGTATGCTCCACCGTGTCCTCTGGGCGATTCTCTCTTTTACATCCTTAGAACATTATCGTGAATAGCTCAGAGGCTAATGAAGACCAGTTCAAGATAATTGCGTTTACCGCATTAGAATTAAATCAAGTCATTTCCGGAAGTTCGCGCCTGGACCGGAAGCTAACGCTCCGTACCTATTTGAATTTAGTTACTTTGAAAATTCAGTCTAGTCAAAATATATGTTTTGTCATTTTCTACTTAATTAAACTAGAGAGAGCGAGTGGTGGCCCAGTGGTAACGACCGCGACTTAGAAGATATAGGTCGTAGGTTCGAACCCTGACAGTAGGTGATGTAAATTGTTAAAACAAATCCTATGAAAATGTCAGGAATTTACCTATAGGTTTTTAAATAAATCGAACTTTTTATGAATTAAGTATATCGGTAAGAGGTATCATTCCTGCAAAATCCTAAATCTTGGAAAAGAGGAAAGCCTTTCCCAGTACTGGGACAGCGCAGGCTAATAAACTAAAAATATGGTATATTACGACAGCCGCAAATTCAAATAACAGAAAACCTGATCAAGTTTCTGACTACATGCCATATCGCATGTTAGCTTTTGTGATTGATTCACCAAAATAAAACGACTAATAATATAGGTAAGATGATCCGAGATTTGCCTACAGATCATATTGCATAAGCTTTTACTAATATACCGCTCACAGATATAAATAGACCTATATAACGCAAGTATCACGATCTGTATGAAAACTTAGCGTGCCATTTTTTTGACAACCTACTGTGACGTCACCAGCACTATTTAGTGATGGGAAAATCAAATCGATTCAAAGACGCCGCCGCGTGCGGCACCCGTCTCGCCCCACCTCCGGGGCCTAGCGCCAGCGCTCACGCTCACCTAGCCAGCAGTACACAGGACTAAGCGAGAAAGTGGTGGCTTACGATTTTTGTACGTAAGCTGAGCACGCAAAGTTGCTCTTACGTTATCTAAGTGTATCTGTGATAGGTACAGCTTCTTCTTTTTTGGTGCTGCTTCTTGCTTTTAGGTGCAGTTCATGACTTTGAAATACGTGATGGATATCGAAATATAAATACAACATTCTTCTCCATAGGTATCTACCTACGCTTTGGAATGGGCAACTAGCTTCATTTTTTCTGACTGACCGACTTCTTGACAATTCAAAAGTGCCTGTAAATGGTTTAATTGAAATAAATGGTTTGAGTTTGAACAAAACAATAATTATATGAAGTACAGAACCAGGTCAGCGGGATTGTCCGAAAGGGTTACCGCTGCCCGGAACATAAAAGGCTAAGGGGGGTTTTAGTCAGTAAGAATCTGACACTCCCTTCCGCTCCACCCAGAGCGGGTCTCCCTTCCGCTCCACCCAGAGCGGGGTTCCAATCCTGAAAAAAAAAAAACAGAACCAAGACCCCTCCGTGGCTCGGAAAGCACGTTAAGCCGTTGGTCCCGGCTGTCATTCGTGGATCTTTGACAGTCGTAACGGGTAGTCAGAATCTGACAACCATGCATGCTTACCAAGGGGTATCGTATTACCCTATAACTGGGTTGTGACGGTCAGATAAGCAGTCGCTCCATGTAAAATACTGGTATTCAGCTGCATCCGGTCAGACTGGAAGCCGACCCCAACATAGTTGGGAAAAGGCTAGGCAGATGATGATGGTGATGTATAAACAGAAGTTAATAAACACTGAACGCAGATAGGATTTTGTATTACACGTCTTTTTATCAGAAGTTCATTGACCAAGTTACGCAACTTCAGTTTAGGGATCACTAGTTACTATTCCTCAATATACATACGTATACCTCAAACGTAACACTGGAGGGGTGAGCAAAGATCATAGCGGGTCGCAGATCGGGTCGGGCGCAATCAAGCGGCCGTCAATCAGCTACCAGCCTTACTTAATTACCTCGTCACGAGTGGGCAGTAATACTAACACGAATGCCCCTGTGTGGGTTACACTGTACACGAAATCTGATGTATCCATAGCTTCAGGCATACATCTGTGTGTGTACCCACTGCTCACATTAACAAACAAACTTGGTAGGTTTCCTCTGTGTGCATGAAACGTTTTCCTTCTATAAGATTATGTGTGTGTTGGCTCCAACAGTCTATAAGTATGTGTGTGTGAGTCAATTACGTGTGCGTCTATGTGTGAGTGAGTTACAGATACAGAAAGTCAGGGAGAGAAGGTTGTGATTGTCAATTTGTTTATGTATGAGTGTGTTGGGTTTTTGATGTGTGAGATCGGTTTGATCAATCAAATTACTGATTGATTAAAATCGATTGTTTTTTAATCATAATCTTGTCGATAAATGTAATGTCCACTTTTAAAAGTAAACTATCAAACTGCTACAGTAATCGTCGAAACTCTTTATTTTTTTACTCTATAAGTTTTGTATTTTAGGACTGCTTCGTTTTCGAAGTTGCCTATTCCTTGCTGCTTGAGAGGGAAATTAAGCAAAATTGCCTATCTTCAACTTGATTTTTCTTGAAATAAAAGTCCATACTAATATTTTAAATTCGAAAGTAACTCTGTCTGTCTGTCTGTATGTTACCTTTTCACGACTAAACCACTGAACGGATTTCGATAAAATTTGGCAGGGAGATAGATTGCATCCCGGCAAAGGACATTGGATAGTTTTATTGTCATACCTCGCGGGCGAAGCCGCTGGCGGAAGCTAGTATAAAATAAAAATAATATGAGTAACTACATAATATCAAAACGTCCTTGATCAACATCTTCAATGACACATGTCATACCCATTTGACTCCTCGATTGTCATTTCCTTACCGACCAAGAAACATCCCACGCCGAGCTTTGACTGTAATCCTTTACATTTACAAGTACTATTGCCAAATTCAGTAGCAAGCACACGTAGGTACGCTCCTGATTCTGATTACGTTGTTTGAGGGTACGATGACAATGACGTCATAACAGTTCCGAGGGTAGATCGTATTTGTAGAGGTTAGGCCTGTTTATTTAAAGAAATTTCACAGTTTTGTTCAAACATTTGGCGATTATGTGTCAGAGATTATGGAGTAATTATATTGGAATGACTTTGTTCTTGGTGAGGTGCTTGTTATACAATGTATTTTCAGTTATGTTAATGGCTCCTGGCTAAGTAATATCCGCCGCACGGGTGGATGCCACACTTTCCGCAGTCGGTTCACGGATGGGTGGCCATTCATTACATATTGAGACCCCTCCGTGCCTCGGAAAGTACGTTAAGCCGTTGGTCCCGGCTGTCATTCGTAGATCTTTGACAGTCGTTAAGGGTAGTCAGAAGCCCAAAACTCTGACAACCAGTCTAAGCTATCGTATTACCCAGTAACTGAGTTGTAGAGGACAGATAGGCTGTCTTTCCATGTAAAATACTGGTACTCAGCTGCATTAGGGTTGACTAGAAGCTTAACCCAACATAGTTGGGAAAAGGCTTGACAATGATGATGCATTTTCAAGTATGTATGTACTCCCAAAATAGATTTTGAATGTAGGTTTATAGAAGGCAAGCCTAATGCTGTCATGACAATAAATCTAATATTACAATGCGATAGTATGTGTTTTAAGTAAGTAATAAGTACATAGTATTAAACGTTTCGTTCAATGGAAGTCATCAAATATATCTACAACACCATAAGGATGTTGCTTGTTTCTCCTAAAACATTCCTAATCTTAGATAATATGGTTATGCGACGTATCTCGATAGTAAAGAGTCGTTGACACAGGCAACGTACATACCAAAGATCATCTCTGCAGATGAGATGTAAAACTGAGACATCCGTAGGCACTTTAAGAAATTGGCTGCTGATATTTTGTTACACATTATGATATTCGACAAATTTTCCTTCGAACGAAACGAGAATAAGTGGCTCTGAGCACTCAAATTTCCCAAAGAACTTTGTACACTACATAAAATAATATGATCTTAGAAATACGTAAGCAATTGACCCATTTTATACCTGTGAAACCGTAGCACCGTAGCTTCGTAGCTTCGTAGAGCAGCTACGCCGTAGGTGGCTACGACTCGTAGCATTAACCATACAGGATGTTTATTTGAATCGAAATGTGCTTAATACTAAGCGATTGAAGGTTTTATCACAATAAAAAAACATTATTTGAAACTCTTGAGTCAATAGACAATTTTACAAATATAGACAAGATTTTTTTTTCAGTACTCACAGATAATTTTGTCACCATAATATTCAGACAAAATATTAAACATTTTCTTTTCAAAATTTATGGATTTTAACCGTAATATATTTTTATTTTATGCCTATTCCAGTCACGTTTCTAGCCTCTACACAGCCTGTATAAAAATATGAATTCAAGTTTTCTATCTTAAAAAGTTTCAAGAGTGTCTTAAAATATATTCAAAGACATTATAGTATTTTGGATATTAGCCAGCTTTGGTTGTGACGTTAATTTTAATGCGTCTGACCAGATCGACCTCGTCGCGTATTATGTTGTTGGCAAAAAAGTAACTATTAAGATGTTTACGCAAGACTTGACAAGATTATGAAACATAGTTCAAGGATCTTTGTATTAGTTTAGGAAATGAAGGAAAAAAAGCCGTTCTTAGGGTTCCGTAGCCGAAACTCTTACAATTTCATCATGTCCGCCTGACCTGTCTGCTCGTCCATCCAAATGTTACAAAGTCATTTTACTCGGAGAAACTTTATACAATGTAGTAAAATTACGTAAAAACTATCAAGGTCGGATTTTAAGTCATAAGTTTTTGAGGTATGGGATATTTTCGGTTACAACCGCAGTAACAACTTAATTTTTCTTTGTATTTTCGAGAAATACTATGAAATACAAACTTATTTTTGCGCTCGATAAAATCAATAATACGAGTACATGCGTAAATATTCATCGCAACAACGGAAGCGTTCCCTGTGCGTGGAACAAGTACGAAAAAAAACAGACCAAGTACATGTGGGAACATGTACTTGGTCTGTTTCTTTTCGTACTTGTTTCATTTACTGGCTATATTTTAACGTTGTTGTGGGTAGGTAAGGGCTTTCCTTTATAAGAAAGGTATTTAACTTTGTCCGGGAGTGGATCATTGTTGCGTAGCTGCGGGCAATATCCATTTGGTGAAGTCACTTGCCCAGAAGCGGGTTGATTGGTTCACATTTTTTTGTTTCTTTTCACTGCCGTCTTGCTCCTTTGTATCTAAGGAGAACTTTTGCTAAATCGAACTGACTGCTTACTTGCTATCAATCGGCAAACGACTTATTGTATCGTATCATTTTTTGGGTGGGAAATTATCAAATAACTTCTCCCGCTCTGGGCGGAGCGGGAAGCCTTTTCAGGCTGACTAAAACCCTCCCGTGTTCCTTCAGTTGCCTATGCCAGGGACCACGTTATCTCTTCCGAACAACCCACGACCCTGGCAGGACTTATTGTATCCTCACGTTCTGATTGAAGTTGCAATATAAATTATTTAAACTCAGAACTGAAGTACAGTCACGAGCAAAAGTATGTATACACTTGGCTTTATTCAAAGGCGATTTTCTCCTTTATTTTTTAATGAAATTTTATATTATTAAGAACATAGTATTTTCGAACCAATAGGTTAATGTAAAGTGTCGTATTTCAACGTTGCATTCGTTATTTCGTGAAAAAATCGCAATTGAAAGTTGCCAAGTGTTGACATATTAGTGCTCGTGACTGTACGAGTCGCAATTTATTTGGACGTTGCACTTTAAGCCTGTCCTTAACACTGAAAATAACAATTTACTAAGAAGCATGATGTTGTTATTTCATCCTTAATCTATGAGTTTATGAAAAAATAACTTTAATTCCTACACAATAAAGTTCAGTTTGCGGTACAACTTCAAACATTTTCAAAACTTTTTCAATAGTCCTAGTTACCCTGAAGTCCTTGAAATAACATCAATTTGAAACATTGCATTAGTTTGAAGAGACTTTACGTACATACATTCAGAAACTCACACCTTCTTCCCATGAAGGGTAGGCAGAAATTACAGAACGCCACCTGCTACGATCCTTACATACTCCTTTTGCCTCATTCATTTAATTCACCCTAAATTAGATCATCGTCAAAATCTCATCACCATCCTTCTCTCGGCCCTACCCAATTTATATAGGGTCTAACTCTAAATCTAGTAAATTAAATTCGATCGAAGAAAGCTAAAAGACTACCTTCTGCTTAAATTACTGTTACAATTTCCTCTATTAGTATACATACAACGATGCACCAACATATCAACTCCCATAATAATTGCAAGTGAGCTCGTCACCAAGGACACACTCCACCATCACATTTTAAAACAGAGTGACAAGGTGACATTTTAAAATTCATTAAAAAAATAAACACGTTTCTCTTTTCATTTTAGCTTTATCAGCCCACGTAATGTCCCCACTACTAGGACACAGGCCTCGGTGAAAGGGAGTTGGGCCCAATACGGGTTGATAGATATGTTCATGTTTTCGAATTTTTGATTCTAGGACATGCCGGAATAATATACACAAAGTATATGCGCCAGCTTGGGTCCGAACCCACGATCGTAACTCGACTGTAACTCGTAAGTTGGGGCCATCACCAGTGGCCCATAACTTTGCCAAGAAAATGACTCATTTAAATCATGTAATTAAAATCCATCGAAGAAAAACAAATGACAAACTACAAGTTCTTAAATGACTGTTGCAATTTGCTCCACCAGCAACCCACATATCACTTCCCATAATGATTGCAAGTCAGGCCGTCACCAATTATGCGTTGCAATATTTCAAGCGTTTATTGCCATGCGTGGCTTCTAGCTATGCTAGCTTAGATCGAGATAGGGTAACCTACTTTCAAGCCAGCTGCATAATTACGTCTGATAATAACAACACAGCACTCAATCATAACTTATGGTTTAATATCAGTATTGTGTGGTGTTTACTTTTGGATTTGTTATTAATTTTGCGAGTAATTAAAATGGGTGAAATATAATTTGTGCTTTTGAATAGTCAATAGCTGAAGACGGTAAAATTTTGAACACTGTCAAGCTGAGAAACTGTCAGAATTTAGTATCGCCTAAAAAAAACAGTGGCACTCCGGGAGTGCGACAGAAGTGAAAACAAAACACAAACAGAATACTTTGCCATCACTCACTGACATATCGGATAGACATTAAAACCGAGTACATCCCGAGGACAGCCGAACACATCCGAAGCGGGTATTTTTTAAATCGTACGGTATTTTTTTTACATTTTTCATCAAAAGTCGAAAACTATGGGGCCTAAAAATAAAAGAAAAAATGTTTGAGAATGTGCAAACTCCGCTCTTTCATATATGATACCCCACACGCCCTAGTAGCCCCACTTCAAAATTTTCCCCTTTCAGTTCCTGTTGCAAAAAATATAGATAGTTTTTTTTTTCTTTCTTATTTGCAAAATAGTTGGGCAAACGCCATCGAAAACTATTCCTAATTTCAAGTTGATAGCATTAGTAGTTCTTGAGATATCCAGCTATGACAGACAGACAGATTGAATCTCACCATAAGGGTTTCGTTTTTACCGTGTTGGTACGGAACCCTAAAAACTATATTTTTTGCCATCGACATGTTAAAATAATAGTCTAAGTTATTCCTAAACGATTGAGCAGCGTGTGGGTTGATATTACTTGTATGGTTCATGTTATTTTTACACTGAAATCATAGAGCTCATTTTTATATAGGTCACGGTACTGCCTTCGAGGAAAGTAAAAAAAAATCCATGTCATATTTATAAAAGCAAAATTTTAATAATTATTTCCTTGGATAGCTTTTTGTGAATTTTACTAACCACAGAAAATGTTCAAGATCAGAACCTTCACAGCCTTCAGAAAGATGAAAGTTAATATAATGACTTAACCTATTTTACAAAAGCGGTTACATACCCCTGTGAGCACCAGTTTTCATCCAATCGAGCAGAAAACGCGCCGTTTTTTTTTTACCTTTGCTTCTCTTTAAACCCTCCAGTTATTCTTTGAACCGGCTTATTCGTTCGTTAACGTACCCGTCAATTTCGCAACCTCCGGACTACCTACCGTAACGATAATATTCCGGCAATTACGACTTTATGTCCAGGGAATAAAGGTCATGGTGAAATAATGGGATGGTGCAGATTTCTGTAACTTTTTTCCTGTAAGATTTTGTTTTTTTAAGTGGATGTGATGTAAAGGAGATACCGCATTTTCAAAGTTATTATGATGATAAACGAAGATATAAAGATAATCACTAAGGACAGTAAAACAAATCTACTGTATTACCTTCCCATTCAAAATAACTGCCATGTAATTTAACTTTCATTCTTAGCGAGAGGTCAATCCGGACAAGAGCCACTATAGTCACAAGAAGCAGCTAGTTAGGCAATATTCAGCCTTAATGAGCTCACTTGTTTACATCAAAGTCGAATCTTAGAAAAATGCATCTAAATAACTCACTTCATAGAACATTTTTTGTCAATGTTACGTAGTAATACACTTTTTGGAAAATCTTTTTGAATTATCAGCAGGTCTGAAATCAGAATAATGACATAATGCTATTGACGATGTTACCAGGACGAAAACAAATAAATAGTCATGCCATCAGTAACTCATAACACCGTTTCAAACACTATAATCTACATCGTCCCCACAAGATTTGACCAAGATTATGTCTGGACTTTAAAAGAGACAGTGACCTTTGAGTTTGTTTCGCTGTCTCTTCTCAGGGTAGTCGGATAGAAACACCGACCTCATCTAGTTTAAAAAAATATTAACGTGTAAAAGTTTTTATATTCTAATATTTAAAAATATAATTTATATGTATTTACTGAAATAAAGGAGATAATAATAATAATCAAGTTTACGTAGTACCCATTGTTGTCTCCACGACGGGTGTTATACCCAATCACCTCCACCACAGCCTTAAACAAATAGGCCTAAAAGACTCAATTTATATAACACTCCAAAAAGCCGCAATTTTGAATACCTGCAGAATAGTTAGAAAGTTCATGCAAATTGTAGAAACTGAAATCACCCCTCAAAAGATGATTCTTTCGTTAAAAAAAAATAACACACCAAGTCAAAGTAACCCACACGTTACATTGACTTGGCTTGGACCCGTTAATGTAGCTCATACTAGCCAAAGAGCTAAGAAACAAAATTTCTTTACCAAAAATAATAATAATAAGGATTCGGAAGGCAGTACAGCCGTATATCGATACGGCTCGCATTGTGAGGAGGTTCCTGTCTCTGGAGCCCTAACCACCGGTAGCTTGGACCCTGCTCCCAACACCGGCGGATCACTATATTTTTATATTTTAAGAAATATAAAAAAATAAAAAAAAATAAGTTAACTAAATAAATCAACGAAATAATAATAATAATCATTTTATTTCGGGTAGCTTTATGATCCATAACTTGTTAGTAACATTATACCCAGTAGCAAATAGGCTAGCCTATTTTCAGTCTCGCCTCTCAACATCTTCTAAGCACCTGCGACTTTAAGCTATACCGTGTATCCGATAACTATGGGCCAAGTTTTGACTCTTATGTCATTTATGGTTTAGAACTTTGAACTGGCTGTTATAACTTGTGCGTTGCAGAACTATCTAATGCTCTTCGAATGTATGAAGGAAGCTGTGCACGACTTGATGGTACTAAGTGTATTGTGTGCAGTGTGCATGTCGGTTCCCTCAAAGGGGTAAGTTGAAACGTTTACTGGGAAAGCTCCAAGTGATTTGACGTAAGTGGGTCTCGGGAGGCCAATTTCCGTTTTTGTTTAATAACGTTCAAAATGTAGACGCAATCTCATCTAAGCGACAATCGATGTCAGAATCCTAAAAAAAAAATTTGGTAAAATAGAGGTATTTTTGACTGATTGAGACTGAGATTAGAACGTAAACATTCTTCAAATACGGAAACTGCGCCTCCTTTGCTCTTCTGACCAAACCCAGGAATATCGATCTCTGATAAGATTTTTCTTAACTGTACCTACGAGTTCTTATCTGTACGAGTTGAAAGTGATACCCACCCTGATACAGGTTAGTTGGAGACTTTAATACAAAAAGTTACCGGTTAAAAACTCGCTTGAAGGTAACTTTTACGAAAATCTGAATTTGATCCTTATAGACAACAACAGGACCAAAATTTATAAACATACATGAAAATATTCAGAGGGGTACCTGGCTAAATAATAACAGCCGCACAGGTCGATCGATCAGCTTAAGTTACGATTACCGCGGTTGGTCTGTGGATGGGTAACCATCATATTTTTTTATTTTTTCATTGTGAATGTGAAGACGATGTGGGTCATTTTACATATATATTTTTTTTTATTATTCTCTCTGTTCTGTTAGTTTTTTTTTTTCATGGTCTGGCAGTTTGAGTAATTTATGTGGCCTATCCAAATGTCCTTTCTTTGGTATTGTTCGTCGAATCGTTGAGCTCCTTAAGTCTTGAGTTGAGCTGCACGATTTTTGACAAATGCGTGCACTGACTGGACAGGTCCTCTCAATCTGTGTGGTTCTTTCCTCAAAAGACCACCTCAGACATCGATCTACATGGTCTTCATAATTATAACCTGACCAAGATTATGTCTGGACTTTAAAAGAGACTGTGACCTCTAAGTTTTTTTCGGCCTTTCTTCTCAGAGTAGTCAGATAGGAAACGCCGACTTCATCTAGTTTTAAAAAAACATGATTGACGTGTAAAAGTGTTTGTACAAACCTACTTACAAAAAATAAAATCATTTCATTTCATTTCATCTTTACATACCGAGACCCCTCTATGCCTCGGAAAGCCTTTGGTCCCGGCTGTCATTCTTGGATCTTTGACAGTTGTTACGGGTAGTCAGAAGCCCGAAAGTCTGACAACCAGTCTTACCAAGGGGTATCGTATTACCCAGAATCTGGGTTGTGGAGGTCAAATAGGCAGTCGCTTCATGTAAAATACTGGTATTCAGCTGCATCCCGTTAGACTGTGAAGCCGATCCCAACATAGTTGGGAAAAGGCTACGCAGATGATGACATGAAAATATTTACTGAATTAATCAATAACGATACCATCAAACAACAAACATACCAATATACCAATAAATCCTAAGCAAACTTCGTTCCAACACTTCCAACCCTTCAATACCCAACCATAATAAACTCATAATACATATAAAAATGGAGTAGGGGTGGCCCAGTGGTAACGACCGCGACTTAAGAGATATAGGTCGTAGGTTCGAACCCAGACAGGCGCTTTACTTTGTGTAAATTATTTTAACACCACTGCTCTCAAAACGGTGAAGGAAAACATCGTGAGGAAACCGGCATGTCCTAGAACCGAAACTTCGAAGACATGTGACATCTATCAACCCGCACTGGCCCCGCGTGGTGGATTACGTCCCACTACCTCTCACAGAGAGGAGGCCTGCACTGAGAAAACTCGCAATCATAAAAGAGGTGAATTCACTGAACTGAAGAACGATGATAATACTGATGTTGATGATAACAGCATTTAAGATGACGTAGTAGCTTGATGTACTGGCGTCTGTACATTTGGGGGAGGTCATCGTATTTTTAGAGATACTTCTTCATAATAAACTATGAAATCTATTTTTATATGGTGACTGTCATTGTGTTTTATAATTAGAATCTTATTTATAATTATCATGCTAATCTAAGGGATAGTGGACCATTTTCTAGTACATAGTGTTATTATTTGAAGAAGACAATGTTATTTTATAATTACAATTTTTAACGATGACAAGTATCATAATATTGCATTTTTAACATTTTTTTTTTTACTTTTTTTTTTGCATTTTTTTTTTTTTTTTTTATTTGCATTTTTTTTTTTTTATAAAAAATTTACCCAAACAATTTGATTCCATCTCAACGCATTTCAGTTCTAGCGTAATATTGACTTATTATCAACATATTTTAGGACAACGCATTTATTTTAAACCAACGTCACGATATTTTAAGATTATGCCAAAATTACATTTTTCTCAGTGTGTGTACCAGCAGTGGGAACATTATAGGCTGATTATGTATGTTATGAACATAAAACAAAACCTATTTAAAAACACATTAAATCAAAAACCCACAGGGTTCAGTCCACGCCAATTTAATATAACCATAACAAAGGGGTGAAAATTTATAGTACACAATTTTATACTCAAGGAAGACGCCTTTTTCCTGTCACCCTTGATAAATATAAGTGTCCTTTTCATACGGAACCATTATTAAATTTTATGTGGCATCCCTTCACAATACACCCACTTATTGTAATTGCGATGTTGAAATTATTAATGATGGTAGCAGCCCTGTAATGTGTCCGTTGTAATTATAAATTGTGTTTTGTTAATGATTTTCATACCTTTATTTTGATTTTATAGTGCTAACGGACAGAGGAATGATATGATGTTGAAATTTCATATCCTGAACGCTAATTGTATAACACACTATTATTCTCAATTTGAATCATTTTGAAGCTTATTGCTAGTCCATTGCTCCTTATGTTCGAAAAATGTGTCTGCTCAACAACGTAAATGACGCAATGAATGTTGTTGAACTGTCAAAATTAAACCCACTGATAGTGAGTAGACTACTGATAGTGTGTTACGCAATTACCCTGCCGATCTATGAATTTCTGTCTCCCACTGTATGGTAATTATTTCGCCGGAATTTACAAATTCTAGGAAAATTTAGTCAAATGTGTGTGTAATACATATATACAAATAAATACAATTGAAGTGTCTGTTTGTAATGTCAAAATAACAGCTTTTTACTAAATGCATCTGAAAGTATAAACGGTACTTTAAAAAATTTTGTTTGTCTGTCTGTATGTTCCGGTTAATCTCCGAAACGGCTGGACTGATTTTAACATGACTGACTGGCACTGGCAGACAGCTGACCTTATAAAGAGTAATATAGGCTCCTTTTATTTGACTTACTTTTTTTTTTTACTTTACACGTGACACATTATTTTTATTAGTTTTCCGACACCCACGCGAACATAGCTAGTTACGAATAAAATCCATCAAAATAACAACTATTTAATACTTATAGCCATCTTAAATCCACAGCAACATCATACCAAAATCATTACACGAATACCGACCATTAAATGAGGGCAGACAAAACCATAGCCACTCTCACAGTACAGTCACAAACAACAGGGGAACACGAAACTGCACCAAAACGAATAAAAGTGTGTCCGCGACAAATTTTTCACTTGGCGTCATAACACAGTTTGCGTGTGACTGTACAAATAAACATGTATGAACCCGAAACTTGAAAAGCGTTGCAACGGGCACGCGAGGAAAAAACGACGAAGCTATTTTTCTGGATTGTGTTACATTGATGCATGTGTGGTGTGTTTTGTTATTTTTACGACCGTTTTCTACCGCAATAATTTTCGTTTTCTATAGGAGTGAGGGAGACGGGGTGTGTTTATCAGCTTCTTGTCAGCGGCCGTTGACTCGGCTCTCTCGCTCGTTTCAGCACTTTCCCGCGTTAGGATGTGGGAGTTATCATTTAATCCCAACACGGTATAATATTATTTTGTACAGAAGGACTACGAGTATCTTTGTTTTGATCACAGTCACTTTACTTGGTCCATATGATGTACATTTTTATAGATTTTTTCCTATCCCAATTTCAGCACTAATACATGGAAACATTATACAATATCCAGTCCATTCCCACTACATAAAGACATCATAACAACACATTAGTACCCCACCCACACAAAAACACGGGAAAATCAAAGTAAACAATAAAAATAAGGCACTCGAGTCACGTCACCCGAAGATTATGGCGGGACGACGTACAGTAATAAAAAAAAAAACATGAATCACGCTGTGCCGTGACGTCACACACGTGACATTCGTCACACGCGGGACAACTGATTCGTTAACCTGGAATGGTTGTGACGACTGCAACGGTTTGTCGGCACACTTTTTTAGCATTTAAGGTTATAAAATAATTTATGTTTTGTAATTGTATTTGTAATAACTTTTATGTTTTGCCAATGCGGTTATTTAAAATATTTATAAATATTAAACTTACACACACTATTTTTACAGGATGACCCAATAGAATAAAAAGCAACACTAAACTCTATTAGAAACACAATCTGAAGTCAGACTACAGAATTATATATACCTACCTAACCTACCTATGTAATAATTGTCAAACTAAACTTTTTTTTAATTTAATGCTCTGTACTCGTATTATACGTACTTAACTCATAAAGGTAAAAAAGACAAAAAACCCTTAAACAGTGCCTGAAAATGTTCCTTCAAACACCGTCGTACCTAATTAAACCAGCACCATAATTGCGTAACTCACTATTACTATCAATTTGAATCATTTTGAAGCATATTTCTAATCCATTGCTCCTTAGGTTCGAAAAATGTGTCTGCTCAACAACGCAAATAACGCAATGAATGTTGTTGAACTGTCATAATGAAACCCATTGCTACTGATAGTGTGTTACGCAATTACCCTGCAGGTCAACGATAAATAAAAGCTTGTAAAAATATTAATGTGCTCTTGGTCAAAATGAAAATTAAAAAAATTGTTTAATTTTTGCTTCAAATGTCAGTACGATTTATAAACGTGATTTTTAGGGTTCCGTAGCCAAATAGCAAAAGCGGAACCCTTATGGATTCGTCATGTCTGTCTGTCTTTCCGTCTGTCCGTCCATATGTATCCGAAACTATAAGAACTACACTGTTGAAACTTGGTAAGTAGATGTATTCTGTGAACCGCATTAAGATTTTCACAAAAAAAATTGAAAAAAAAACAATAAATTATGGGGGTTCTCCGTACTTAGAACTAAAAGTCAAAATTTTTTTTTTCATCAAACCCATACTTGTGGGGTATCTGTGGATAGGTCTTAAAAAATGATATTGAGGTTTTTAATATCATTTTTCTCTAAACTGAATAGTTTGCGCGAGAGACACTTCCAAAGTGGTAAAATGTGTGTGTCCCCCTGTAACTTCTAAAATAGGAGAATGATAAAACTAAAAAATATATATGATGTACCTACATTATCATGTAAACTTCCACCGAAAATTGGTTTGTACGAGATCTAGTAAGTAGCTCGCCGGTGAAAATTTAAAAACATGATGGTACGGAACCCTCGGTGCGCGAGTCCGATTCGCTCTTGCCCGGTTTTTTTAAATGGGCTAATAAAAGAACACTGAGGAACTTCTAAATCACTTAACTTAAAAAACAGTAAACTTAACAGCTTCCTTCATCTTTGAATTCGCTTAATAATACAGTTCGTAACTTCCGAGTGTTGCTTTTATCTTCAACCCTTAGTTGAATCCTACAACATTTTTATATTAGCCATGTGCCCCCTAGGCAAAGATGGCAGCATCACCCCATTTTACCCCGGGGTCGCAAGTTACCCCACTATATCTCGGAGTAGCAAGAGAAATATAAGAGGTGGGTAGGGATGCGTTACTTGCGTACACTAATAAGGTTACAGTTCCCTTGTTCTCTAAATGGTAGGTTTAATACAGTTAATTAATATTTTTTAATCATGCCTACTCATTTCGTTCGTAACATAGACTTAAAATTTCTTCAGTTTTTTATCAATCTTTTTTACTCCCAGCGAGTAATGTGAACGAGGTTGGATCTTAAGCATGCTAACCTAGGATATGCGTATAATTCAGCATTGTATCCGTCACCAAGAGATAAAGTTGAAAAATCAATCAATAATATTCTTTATTGCGGATCATAAAGAATATTATTGATTTTTTTTTTAGCCTGCGCTGTCCCACTCCTGAGCAAAGGCCTCCCTCCAGCCCTTCCATCTTTCGCGAGCCCGCGCGTCCTCTTTATTTATTGATTGATTGATAAACATTTTAACGGCAACAATGCCTTTTACACTGTAAAATTACAATGTTGTCGAGATGCAGAAATGAACTGGTAGCACTTTGCCAAACGAATTCCTTTACAAAGAGCTCAATATTACAAAGTAAAAATATCTCTATCAATAAAAATCACTTTTCAAGCGCCATTTCAAGCGCCATTTAACACCAACCGTATCTAAAGACCAATACCAATACATCATGTGAGAAACAATAGTGTTGTACATACTAATCGATAGTGCTGTGCACACTACATGTGAACAGTTCTCCGGAACAGTGATAAGTAACCGTTCCTCTAGACTGACTTTTACAACTTGAGAAGATACATGGCCGGTGCACTGGCTTACTTTCACCTTCCGATCAATAGTTACTATGTTGGATCTTGGTTTTATTTACTACTGATAATAGAATTTTGTAGGGAATATTTTTACTTTATTTTTATGAAAGATATTTATCTTTTGTTAACCAGTTATTATTAAAAAGAAAATAATGCATGGCTTATAAGAGCTTTAGTCATTAATGTTATACTTATTGAAAGGATCTGATAAATACTTACTGTCACCATATACTGTCACCAAGTGCAATAATCATAAAAGCTGTGAAAATATTATTTGTCTTCTATAGCTCCGAAAGTAAAAACATATTCCTTGCTTATATTTAACGGAACGACTTTTTTAGCAACATTACGTTTTCGACGCATCATGCTTACGAAATAGGACCTACTTTCCGCGTTAACTTGACATTTCATTGTGACATTGAACCATAAAAATCTGTCTCTTTCCGAGTCCTTTGCGTAACAAAAATATGACCTTGAGTAGGCTCCAGCCAATTACAGTCGTTGTCAAAGTTTCCTTATGACACATGAAAACGTCTTTTATATGCTCCAAAATCGACGTCTCAGTCGTTATCAACCTTGGAATATTCCCTCATATCTCTGGGAGGGTACGAACATAAAATTTACGAACACTTACCGCGCAACATATTTCTAATCGACAATAAATCATTACCGACCTTTGTGCATGCCCGTGTGCTTATCCTTAAGCACCGTGAGCTCGTAAATCTTCCCGAACTCCTCGAACATGGGCCGGAGGTCGTCCTCCTCCAGATGTCGCGGTATCTGGCCTATGAACAGTTTGACGGCGTCTCTGCCGGCGCCCGGCGGCGCGCCGGTCCGCTCCGCCGGCGTCAGCGGCGACGCGCGTTTCGGATCCGAGCCGAGGCTGTGCACCGGCGTCGACGGTGCGGTGCCGATACTCGAGTCGCAACTTTGAGGAACGCTCATCATGTTCACATTCTGCATATTGTAGCCCAACAACATCGGGTTCACGCTACGCATATTCGCTCCCACAATCATGTTTATCACAGTTAACAGACTTTAATTAACACAAATTTAATCACAGTGCTTTGTACTTCGTTTGCCTTAATCTATAAATTCGGTTTGCAAGTTTTTTTAAAGCTCACTCGTGTTTACTTTCGTTTTTCGCGGAGGGCGAGTGTTTAGGAGGTGGGGCTGGCGTGTGCGTGGGTGTGCGGCAGATCGCGGCTGTGTGCGTGCCGTCTCTTCTCAGTCACCCCGTAATGCGTAATATTATCGATCGGTATAGTAACGGTAGCAGGCAGTACAATCGTCCCCCCGTTTTTCTCACTGGCGCGAATTTATTTGTGTTTTTTTATGAGTGATATTTTTTCTATTAATATTTATTTTTATAATATTATTATTTAACAAATATTGCACATCGATTTATTTAAATACTACACCTTAGTTAACACTTAGTAACAAACATTTACTTAATTTATTTAAATATTAATTATATTAACACTGAGAAAAAATTTGGCACAACGCTAATTCTACACATTAATTTTTGAGCGAAAATTTTCTAACGTAGTTTTCCGAAAAGTCTTAAATTTTTTCCACTAATTTGGAATGTTGGTACAGAGTTTTTCACACGTGAAAAGTGTATAATGTTAGTCAGTGTTTACGTAGCGAGAGCGGCGTCGCGCGGGGCTCTGTTTACAAACAAACTGCGGTCCAACACAAGTTATTTTTTTCTATATTTTTTTATTTTTATTTCACTGTTTACCTCTGATTGTTCACACGCAATTTGTCACTGTGCACACGAAAAATGTATAAACGAGAAAAATTGTAAATATTTTTTTAACTGACACACTTATCACTAGAATACTAATCTAACTTATATTAGCACTTGACGACGATTAACCATGACTTGACGCACAAACGAAAAGCACAAAACACGAACTAAATGAGACAACAAATTCGCCGTGTTTCCGACTATATGCCTACATGTCCACTAACCTAAAATTCCCTCCGAGGTCCCCTCATAGCACGCCATGGGGGAGCCTCCAGTCTTGATACAATCCTCCCTTTCACTCACCCTTAGATACGCGAGTAAATTCGCTTTGTGTGAATAGGTTGATTATTTGAAATTTCTTGTTTCGCTATTCCGGTGACGGTGTTGAGACGCGTGTAGGTTTTGGTTTGAATTATGTGGAAAATTTTACGCGTTTTAGTTGATTATTTACTGAAACAAGGTGTGTATTTATGTTTTTCAGCGAGGTGAATTCGTCATTAAATGTTTACAGTATGTTTACTTACTTTTCAGATTTTTTGGAATAAGTCAAAGATTTTTTTTATGAGTTTTAATGAATAAGCATGCTCGTATTCTTAACGGTTTTATTTAGTTTTTCATTAAGAAGGAGTATTATTAATACTTTGCGGTTTCAGTAATTTAACATACAGTTATAATTTACTCATATTTTATCTTTTACATTTTTAAACGTGTAAATTAAAATGGAAAAAATTAAATTAAGGCCCAACAGAATAATAAATTATGTTATGTTATGTCTTTGCTTATGTTTTACAAAAAATGTATTTTCATTTCAATTTTATCTTAATAAATTGTATACTTAACCCGGATTCTGTACCGCTTCAAATATAAAATACACCCAAAAATAATCATTCTAAAAGTTTCAACAAAAAAAGACCAATGTATTATTATTAATAAACACAGCTCAAACCCACATCAAGTGTTAGCAAAAAACCTTTGGTTCTGAATAATTTAGCCAACCGACGCTTAGTAGTCGCTCGTAAAACGCAATGGCAAATTCGGTAAAAGGTCTTCAATGTTTGGTCGAGCTATAATTCAAGCCCCAAAAATAGCGAAGGGGATGAAGCCCCCTCTCGCCCCCGCGCCTCACCCCCCGGACCTCAGCCTCCGATGATCTTTGCACGCAACTCGTAATAGCTGTTTAGAAAAATACATAAAAAAGGAAACCCTCCTTGAGTTTTCTCGAGGATGATTTTTTTTTTAATTTATGAAGTTTAAAGATATGGTAATAGGGACTTAATTAAGGCGTTTCTTGTGCTATATTTGTTTTGTACCTGTATCGCTGGAGGGCGCGTGTGGGTTTGTACCTGTATCGCTGGAGGGCGCGTGTGGGTTTGTACCTGTATCGCTGGAGGGCGCGTGTGGGTTTGATGATGTACGTAGGTACTCGTAGGTAATTATCTGTAAAATAATCTCTTTGAAAAGAGGGTATTACCTGCTCTTCTTATTTTATGATTTTCTTTGAGACTTGGATATTTTAGGACTGACATGTCGATTTTATATACATTATTATTAGTTTTATTTGGTATATTATTATTTAGGTCAGGTAAATAATATTATTTTTTTATAACAGCTTAAACAACCATTACAATGTTTATCTTAAGTAAGAACTCAAACTAATAACCTAAGCTATATACTTACAATAACCAAATTAGAAAAATTAAAACGAACAATACTTTATATGATTACACCATTAAAAGCACAAAACATAGTTTAATATAATTACTTACGTCACCTAGTACAAACATAACATAGTACAACATTAACACAAACATACTTACATTATGAAAAAATTAAGTATTATTTTGCTTGTAGCATAATATAAATTGTTGCGGATTCACGCACACAACAAGTAAATACGTCAATCTGAGTTTGAAGGTCGTTGATGGTGGTACTGATAGCTCTGGTAAGGGGTGCCTTGGCAAGTAGGTTAGTTCTGGCTGTAGGTACCAGTAGGTAGTAGTGGCGGGCTGTGCCGCCTCCACACGTAGCGGTCCCGGCACACACAGACTCAAGCGCTGGGGTTACTCTCCACTCCATGAAGCACCTTCACCAAGTGGGCGACTGTCGGACATGCAATTGATTATAGCCAACCATGCCTAGGACAAACAGAGTGGCTTAAATCAGTGAGTAAAACGGATATATCCCTTAAAATTTCCTGTACAAATCCACGCACGCTCCAACATTACAGAGTACTTAGCTTCATGTGGAGCCCATAAAACCGTACTATGTTTCAGATGACTCCTGACTAGTGCATCATACAGGACCCTAACTGCTGTGATGTTTGTAAAGCTTTGTGTCTGTCTCAGAAGAAATTCCAAGTTTCTGTACGCCTTCTTTACATTCAGTCTTTTAAAATCAAAATGGTGTCAAGGGTTGTTATAAATTATGCCTGCGTAGAATTTTATTTTAATATTTGAGTAGGTAGAGAACCCTTACCGTGGGATGATCAACAGCTGATGCATTGTTTTGTCACTTTTACACTCCATTCAAAGCGAAGTTTATTATTTATTACTCGGTTGGGCTTTAATTACTTTTTTTGTGCATTTTCATTGAGAAATTGTTAAATGATGCATGTATTAAGACACAATAAAAATATTAAAATGGAATGATATAGCATTCCATTTTAGTATTGTTAAAATGAGCTTAGTAATGTTTCCCACAACTAATATTGATGAATTTTACCTTGGCCTTTGAAAATACATGACCTACTTTTCACCCGAAATAATTTAAAAAATTATGTAGGCGGGCCCAACTAGAGAGGACATTTACAAAGGACATTTTAATAATTGATGCTAGTATGTCTGTATTTATAACAGTCATTCAGTATTTTGACGAGTGGATTACGTTTAAATAATTACCATCTCAAATAATAATTGCTTTTTAACAAACAGGTATAATAAACTGAACGGTTAAAACTTCATCAATTTAATTAATCCTACATTCGTATTACGTTTCAAACCTTGATTGGTGTCAATTTAAAATCACAAATAAAGGAATTATTTGTGATTTGTGCCTATTATAATTATACACCTGTTTAAAATATAGTCATTTTTATTGCCGATATACTTTTTTGCCTTTACTCTACCAGTTTTTATACAAAAACTAAAAGTCATTTATCCAAACTAGGCATAGAATCAGCACTTTCTGAACAAGTACATAAGACCCAGATCCAGTGAGGAATGAGGAGATCTGCAGGAGGACCAAGGTAACCGACATAGCCCGAAGAATTGTGGCAGTGGGCAGGGCACATTGCTCGCAGAACAGATGGCCGATGGGGCCGAAAGACGTGGCGTTGCAGGGCCTCCCACAAAGTGGTCCGACGACCTTGTGAAGGCCGCAGGAACCCGTTGGATGCGAGAAGCGCAGAATCGGTCGAAGTGGAGGTGCTTGGGGGAGGCCATGTCCAGCAGTGGACGTCTTTCAGCTGAAATGATGATGATGACGTAAGACCCCCAAAACGCCCGCTCTGTACCATTTCCTAGTGCTTTATCTGGGAAGAAGAAGTGGAGCAACAAACTGTCCAGCAACACATTTGTCATAAGGTAATAAACGACTAGATAATGAAGAGGTAGATGAAAAACTTTCTGGAGAAATCACAAACCTGCTCATTATTTCCTGCCTCAGAGAACTACTCGTCACAACAGCCGTAGGTGGTATAAAAAGTAAAATCAACAATAAAAACGCCAACATAAACATATGCACAGAATCACAGATGCATGTCAGTGGTCTTTGCATCTCCCGTGCATCAATTAGGGCCCGTTTGGTGCGGTCTCGTGCTCCCAAACCGTCAGTCGCATGCGAGCGCCGACCAAATTCTGGAAACCGCAAACATTTGGCCAAACGCTAGATATTTTGATTTTACTAATGTTACGTTTTTGATACGTGTTTCGATTTACGTGTATTTAGGAAACGACCGATATATTTCGGTTTAGTGAAATATATTTTAGTGTAAGTATAGTTAAAGAATACAAGCAGGGAGACTATATATATAGCTGAAAGGTTTGTTTGTTTGAACTCGTTAATCTCTGGAACTACCAGTCGGATTTGGAAAGTTTTTCTTGCGTTTGGTAGCCTGATTCTTTAAGGAAGGCTGGCTATAATACATCACGCTAGGACCCTTAGGAGCCGAGTAAAATAAGTCAGAAAGAACGCTAGTGAAAGCGGAGAAATAGCGCGGGCAGGCGATGCGATGCGACG
Organism: Oligia fasciuncula; assembly: GCA_963082905.1. Classification (NCBI taxonomy): domain Eukaryota; kingdom Metazoa; phylum Arthropoda; class Insecta; order Lepidoptera; family Noctuidae; genus Oligia; species Oligia fasciuncula. The sequence goes on along the minus strand of OY720395.1, from coordinate 2,484,974 downwards.
GGATGAGTCTGGGTAGCAAGAAATTTTACGCGGACGAAGTCGCGGGCAGAATCTAGTAAGATATAATTTTATTTAAAATAATATTTTATTTTCAGTGGTATTTGAGGATCGGGTGAAGTGGTCTTTTAAAATAAATAGAATAATGGAAGGATAAACGTGTCCTAATATAGCTGGTACAAGGCAACTTCGTCATTGGTGCGGGAGGGCTGGCATTGTGGTCAGCTGACCATTTGTCCGGTGTAAAGGTAACACTACCTTCTGAAGTAAGATGACATTTTGGAGGAAGTATTACGCCTACTAGATCTACTTCATCGCCCTTCATTTAGTCGGTACTTACGGTGTAGGTAGGTACCAGGTACTTATCTCAATTGAGACTTGACAACAGCGGAATGATTTGTCAAGTTTATAAATCGACAATTCATACTTCCGCATAAGCTTGGGTTTCATTAAAAAGCGGTGTCTTAATTTTACGCCGTAAAAATACCCACTGTCATTTTCATGCCTTTTGTTATTTTGCGGCAGCTAGATGACATCGCTTTCTTAGGAGAATCAAGTTTACTTCCGTGCACGACAAAAGGTCTTGAAGGACCAAAACATTATGTCAAAAAACATTGAATCACCAAGTTACGAGAAGTTGAAATACAGCCGGTAAAGTGAGCTCTCAATGGTGTCAATCAATAGCGTCAAGTGAAATGACAGCTCACGTCAAACTCACCTACGTTTTCACGATGTGATTTTAACAGAATATAGATCCAGATGTACTTTACACAAATGAGGGACCCGTGGCTAAATAATAACAGCCGCACAGGTCGATCGATCAGGTTAAGCTACGCTTGCAGCGGTTGGTCTGTGGATGTGTGACCATCTTTACATACTGAGACCCCTCCGTGCCTCGGAAAGCACGTAAAGCCGTTGGTCCCGGCTGTCATTCGTGGAAGTTTAACAGTCGTTACGGGTAGTCAGAAGCCCGAAAGTCTGACAGCCAGTCTTACCAAGAGGTATCGTATTACCCAGTAACTGGGTTGTGAAGGTCAGATAGGAAGTCGCTCCATGTAAAATACTGGTACTCAGCTGCATTCGGATGGACTGGAAGCCGACCACAGCATAGTTGGGAAAAGGCTAGGCAGATGATGTACTTTAGACAAATAGTTCACAAGGAGCTTCACGCTTTCATAGTTTTCTCACAATCACGAATCCGAAAACTCCCCAACTCTTTCAAAAGACATGCTCAACAAATATTTTCGTCATACCCGCAAAATTTTAGATTCCTAGAACTTTGTTAACTAAACAAAGGCGCTACGACCTACTTATTAAACATTCTGTATTGAATATTTGAGCGGGCTACGTGCTAACTGTGGTTAGAACTGTCTCCGGATCTTGTTCAACTTTGACACGAGGCTTTTGTTCAGAATGTGTGAGTGACGGGGAATGGAAGAGATTCAATTAGGGCTGGTTTGAGTTGTAAAGGATTGTGCAGTTGTAACTGTTTGGGTTCTTGAAAGAAATAGGTTTGTAGTGAATGTTGTAGGAGAGGGAAAGGAGGGTGATCCGTTGGTGCTGCAGGTAATAAAGTAGGTACATATTATTGGTAGGAATGGTGACTACTATAGAGGTTTGAGGAACAGGGTGTAAAGTTTACTCATACTCTATAGAAAAGGAAGGATCCTCCGACCAGACGGGTGTTGTGTCTGGCGGGCGACTGCCCGATGATTCATGTCGGGCCGTTGTATCTATGCCAGTTGTGCGGTAAACTCTGCTTGCGAGATGCAGGATTTTGCGTGGCGTCAGTATGACGCGTTGTTCGCATGTGGCGTTGTATATACCGCTACACTACCAAAATGACCACTAATAGAGAAGTATGGAAGAAAAAGGCAAGTTGCACTGACCCCGAAGAAATTGGTATATGTGCAGGAGAATCATGACGTAGGTAGGAATGGTAAACAACATGGCCACCTGTTGTGGCTACACATAAATGTTTTAACATATCCTTATTATTACAGAAGGAAAAGCTTTGTAATTGCTTCTTTTAGATAGGTAAGTTCTGGTTTTAAAGTTATTAATTCTTATAATGAAAATCCAAGTAAAATTGACCAGAACAAAATAACTGAAACCTACACACAGAAAAAGAAAATTGACACTTGAATAATATAATCCTATCACAGTTGGCCTAATAAATACAGACACACACGTCTTAATAAGTTTAATCACGAGTAACGAGTATATCGAAGTAATCAACGAAGGGGACAATTATCGGCGACCACTTTATAGTTACGCAACACGAAAGGGAAGGGGAGGTGGTGTCGGGTGACGGAATACGGCACACACTCGTAAAAATACCACAATTACACGGAATTTTGAGGGGAATACACGTGTTTTTGCTATCGTAACGGGTTTTATGGTGGTGGAGGAATTGTTTTGTCACTGGTTTGGATTGTGTTCTTAAAATGTTTGTATTTCTTACTTTTTGCGGTTTTTATGGTATTTGAATGAGTAAGGAACTTGGCAGATGATACATTCACGTACTTAAAAAACGTTAAAATTCAAGTGTCATCTCAACGACAATCAATGTCACAAAACTTGTCAAAAATGTAGGGAAATTAGAGGTATAAAGGAGAGAAGAGGTATTAGAGACACTGTTAATTTAGACTGAGATCAGACTGTGAACGTTCTTGAAATTACGAAAATTGCCACTCTGTTATGCCTAACAACATTCAGTTACATCCATAGTATAATAGAGTTTTACAAGTTTATATAATTTGGCAACGAGTAGACCTGATTATTTATTTAATACTTCAAGCACATAAATGTACAGAGGCGGACTTAATGCCATAGGCATTTTCTACCAGTCAACCTTTGGGTGATACAGAGACAAACAGGTGGTATTTATTCCTCAATCATGAAAATTGAGGAATAAATATTTTAAATATAAAGATACGCATAAACCTACTAAAACTATGAATATAATATATACCTAATTACATATAAATATAAACACAAATAAATAATACATAAATAATACATGAATATACTTACTAAAAACAAATAAGACAAACAATGAGAAAATATTACCGTTGTGATGATACTGCCAGCTTCTTGCGAATGTGCTCGCGAACCTTAACTTTAAAGGATAATCGGTTGGTCCTGATTTCCTGGTGGAGCGCATTTCACAGGGAGATAGACTGAACGAAGAAGGAAGAGTGAATGAAGTCTGTGCGGTGAGTTGAGGACATTGGAGAAGACGATTGTGTGATGAACGTACATTAGTTATTATTTCATCAACTCAGCCTATCGCAGTCCACTGCTGGACATAGGCCTCTCCCAGACTGCGCCACAGCACCCTGTCTTCCGCGTCAGTGTCCACGTTTCAGCACCGTATGTCATGACGGGCAGGACGCACTGGTTGAAGACCTTAGTCTTCAAACACTGCGGGATAGGCGACGAGAAGACTTGACGAAGTTTTCCAAATGCTGCCCAACCCAACTGGATCCTCCTGTCGGCCTCTTTCTCAAAGTTGTGTCTACCGAGCTGGATGACTTGGCCTAGGTAGACATAATCCTTCACAACTTCGAGAAGCGACCCTTCGATGTGGATTGGACTCGGCAAGACGTGGGAATTGTACATGACTTTTGTCTACTGTTACAGTTATTATTTACTGATTAGTTATTACGCTAAGCCAGGCATTAAAAACACACAATGTTTCTGTAGGTAACGTGTGATAAATTCAGACATCTTTTACTTTCCCTATACGACTATTGCAGCTTCCTTCGGCAACCAAACTTCCGTGTACACAATTTCGAAAAACTTAAAGTGATTCCTCTACACACAATTGAGCCTGGTGGAGTTCTTGGTGCACAAACAAAGGCTTAGATAAGAGCAACTTTATGCACTATTGTAACTTTGAATCTTTTAGAACTTTTGATTGTTCCGTAGAGGAAACTTGTAGGTTAGGCAGGTAGGTATATTTTTGTATGTACCTTTGGACTACTCAACAAAGGCTAGGGAACAAGCTAACTATATTAACTTATTTAAGAAAACTCTTTAGAAAAAGTTCTGGCCGTCAAGTGCACCGAGTGGTCATCAGTGACCAAACCGCCAGGAGAAGATTGCATGAAGTTAATCTTCACAAATGGCTTAGAGTTCCAGCTCTTCGACGGAGAAATCGAGGGCGTCGACTAATGTGGGCTAACGCATGTTTGCCAACTGGACCAAAACTCAATGGGCTCGTGTTTTTTTTTCTCAAGAGTCGTGCTTTGTGGTTTCTTCCCGATTCAAGAAGAGTGCGTGTTTGGTGCATTCCTGCTTATCAGAGCCGAGACCAGAAAACTCAGGAAATTTATCTGTACCAGGAGGGACGATTATGGTGTGGGCTGGAATTCGTATTTCGCTGGAATTTCGGAAGAACGAATATCATTTTGATAAGAGGCAATTTTAATGCGGAACAATACTGTGACGAGATTGTGCAACCTATGGACATGACTTACCGATAGCAGTATGGCCAAGATTTCATGTCCATGCAAGATAATGTGCGTGATCCTCCCCGCATTCACCCTCTTAGGGGTTGAATTTCGAAAAATCCTTCCTTATTCCTTGTCTACATTATAAAGGGAACCTCTGTGAAAAATTTCAGCTTTCTAGATCCAAGGGTTTGGGCTGGGCGTTGATGAGTCAGTCAATCAGTCAGTCAGGACTTTTCTTTTTATTTATATAGATAGATAGATATCCTTGTTCCCTAGACTTAGTTGTGTAGTTTTTTGTTTTTTTTTTTGAAGATGGAGCCAAACATGGTGTAAGCCCCAGGCAGCAGGCAAAATTCATTCCTTTTTTTAAGTTTAGGCAATTGAATTTCACGGGCTACTACAGTGTCTCCCCCTTAATGACCACTATCTATCTCGCATATCTATGTTTGTTATACCATTATTTAAAACTATCCAAATCAGTACCATAAAAAAACCATAATCAAACTATAATGTTCACTGCTGGGACTCGGGCCATCTCACGGCGAGAGGGAGTGGGCAGTAATCCACCACGCGGGCCCAGAAACAAAATTTGGGCAAGGGATCCAAATCAGTATTTATTAAATCGATCTCCCATTAAAATATTAATGTCACAATGTTATTTAAAAAAGTTAGTTTGATAATTACCTATTACATAAGCACTTAGGTAGGTACATATAATTCTGTAGTCTGACTTCAGATTGTATTTTTTTAATAGAGGTTAGTGTTGCTTTGTATTTTTAAAGTTTAGCGTAAGTTGATCTTTCAATTTATTTGGTAGGTATGTACTATTGTATTGGGGCCATCCTGTAAAGATAGTATGTGTAAGTTTAATAAATAAATAAATAATAAATAACTTGAAAGATTGTTATTGTTACCAAGAATGTTAGCACCATTTATATTCTGTGTTGGTATTCCTAATCCTATATATTATATTTTATTGAACAGCCCTGCCAAGTTCTGAATACGGATCTACTGATATTGGTCCAGGCTTGATTATTTATGTAAATGTCCCTTGAATATCAAGGCTAACTGCTGTAGGTACAAAAGCATCCCTGTTTTCCAACCAAAGCTGTATTTTTTACGCCATGCAAACACGTTTACATCATCACACAACTGAGGTAACACTAATTACCTACGAACACATAACAAACTTCGCACCCAAAAAAAACATACAGGTTTACGTCAGAACAACATCAGCGGAAGGTGTCAACAACAGGGATGTGTCAGCGCCGGTCAAAACCGCACGCACGCAGGGGTAGGTACGTAGAGGATACATTTTCATTCACGCACCCTTTACCTACAAAGTACACGCTGTCAACTGCACGATTTTGTAGGTGTGTGTTTGAAGGGCTCGAAATGGTTTGTGGAAAAAAACACATGCTGTTTATAGCGGTTTGTTATTATAGAATTTTGGTGTTTGACCAATTTGGGATCATTTTGCTGTTCGGATGGAAAATCTCAACTTAAACTTAGTGGAAGATATGATTGTTATGTTTCATTTCGTGGACTGAGTCGGCAATAGTGAATCACGTAACTTAGATACTTGGTGCATAATCAGCCTATAATATTCCCACTGCTGGGACACAGGCCTCCTCTCAGTGAGAGGGAGTGCACCGTAATCCACCATGTAATGGGGGCCCAATACGAGTTGGTAGATGTCGCAACATGTCTTCGAATTTTTGGTTCTAGGACATGCTGGTTTCCTCGCCATTTTTTCTTTCACCATTTTGACAGCAGGCGTAATAAAATAGTTGACACAAAGTAATGCGCCTATTTGGGTTCGAACCCACGATCAGCAACTCGTAAGTCGCGGCCGTTACTTACCACTTGGCCGCCACTGCTCCCAGTTGGTGGTTGCAGTGTAATATTATCGTTATTGACAGAAAGATGAACGACTATGTCAAACGAGGTCACGTGTACAAAGAGAAAAGACTATATTTACAAAACACACTAACACCCGTATTCAAACAATACTTGTCTAAGTAAATTAGCAATACTAGGCGAAGTAAGGCATTTCTCAATGCGTTTCATATGACAAGCCTTTCAAATCATAAATATTAAGGGGTGCATAGTGCCGATTGCCACTCTTGTCTATGAATAGGTTTTTGGGACCCTGTGCGTCCGCGCACATTGTGAGACCTTGTTTGTGAATATGGGTGTAAAACTATTTAACAAGCAAGTCTCATAATCCTCTTATCTACCCGAAAAGCCAATCAAAACTTTTCTCTCACACATAAATAAATGTTAACATTATCCCAACCATACCAAAAATAATTAAATCGCCCAACTAACAAGGCTACTTCAGGAATAATTTAGCACAAAGGCTGTGCACGGGCAGCCGACTGGGAAAGCTTATGCCCAAAGAGTGAATGGAGATATCGGCACAAGTTGCCACAAACTGTTCGAATGCAATGGTCCCCTTACGTGCTTACTATTCGGAACAAAGGGGGCCTGTGGACCCCTAAAATTTAGGGTTGCAAACAGACCTTGTTAAATCTGGGCATCATTTTCGAATACCGCCGTTGAGGGACTACTTTTATTAATTTTTTAGTTTGTATGTATAGAAAGAAATAAGGTCATGCGTTTGCGTATACTGGTCCTTTTCTATTTTGTAGATGGTCGTGTCCTTGTTTAGATAATGATTCTAATACTTGACTTGAAGTATTTTTTACTGTAGTTTCATTTGCCTTGTCCTCTATATGAGTATTTTAAACCCTACAAATAAGTAGCTGAATAAGTAGCTTCTATCTAGAGGGACCCGTGGCTAAATAATAACAACCGCACAGGTCGATCGATCAGGTTAAGCTACGCTTACCGTGGATGGTCTGTGGATGGGTGACCATCTTTACATACCGAGACCCTCCATGCCTCTGAAAGCACGTTATGCCGTTGGTCCCGGATGTCATTCGTGTATTTTTGACAGTCGTTACGGGTAGTCAGAAGCCCGAAAGTCTGAGAACCAGTCTTACCAAGGGGTCAGATAGGCAGTCGCTCCATGCAAAAAACTGGTATTCAGCTGTAACTGGTTAGACTGGAAGCCGACCCCAACATAGTTGGGAAAAGGCTAGGCAGATGATGAAGTAGCTTGTATCTCACCCACAGAACCCAGTATTATGTCCCAGCACATGCCCGAGGCTTATCCTTCTACTGCAGCAAGTTACACATTCTAAGACTGCCCAGACCAATGTCTTGGGGGCAATAAGTTGGCCATCTACACTAAAATTATAACGACATACCACTTGGGGAGCACGCAATGTTGGCGGATAGTTGGCCGAAGATATACAACTTGTGTTTAATGCGACTTAAAGTCTTGTTAGTCTATAAAGTTATATGAATACTAAGGTTTCAGTGCGGTAGTAAGGAGTAATTGCAATTTCAATTTTTCGTTTTAATTAACTGTTAGCTTTAATCCTATTAATATTATATATGTGAAAGTTTGTGAAGATGTTTGTTACTCAATCACGCGTAAACCGTTGAACAGATTTAGATGAAATTTGGTATAGAGATAGTTTGAGTCCCGGGGAAGGACATAGGATATCCCGATATTCCCACGGGATCGAAACTTACGCGGGTGAAACCGCGGGGTGCTGCTAGTTTTAAAATAAACTAGTTTTATGAATATTTTGGGCTGTCTATAAAGGGTTATTTTAAATTGGCTAGCTAAACTCCTTAGACGCGATGCTTATCGATATCTAATCACGATTTAATAAAAGGATTTGATGTTTTTTTTTTGTGAGGTCAACGACCGATATTATTGTTGTTACTTGAGTCTTCAAGTATGAGTTGAGAAAGAGAGAAAGAGTGTCCATGGAGTTTCTTGCCAGTTCTTCTCCATAGGTACCTACGCTTTGGAATGGGCAACTAGCTTCATATTTTCTGACTGACCGACTTCTTGACAATTCAAAAGTGCCTGTGAATGGTTTAATTGAAATAAATGCATTGAGTTTTTTTTTTAGCTTGGAAAAAGTGTTTTCTTATGTTTTATCGTGTTAAGATAATACTCATCACGTCTACAGATTTACTAAACTAATGTTGCAAGTGACTACAATAACAACATTTTTTTTTTGTTTAGATTTCGATACCCACCGCGTCTGCGGAGTTTAGCTAGCCAATTCAAAATAACCTTGTATAGTAAAATGAAAGGATGACTAACAAAAGCCCTTTAATAAGAAAAAGGACTTTTACTCGACTACGGAAACAGTAAAATAGCAAACCACAGACAATGCAATGAACTAAAATTATCTACCTATTATTTTAATAAATACCCCTTGCCCAACATTGTATAAGTAGTCCCACCAACCACAAACTACAATTCTATTGACTTTAACCTCAAAATTAATGGCCTACTTAAAAACCTCAACGAATTCACCTTCGCCAGTTCGACACAACATAATAGTTACGTCTTCCAACAAAGAGTTATACAGGGTGTTTAAAAGCTGAGCGCAAAGCTTTAAGGGAGTGATAGTTCACACCATTTACAGCATTTTGAGCCATACATGTCTTAGACGAAGTATGTTTTTTATTTTTTTTTTCACAGTTATAGTTGGTATTAGATGACTAAAAGTTCGCAGCTAAAAAAAAAACATACGTCGTCTAAGAAAATGCTCTAAATGGTTTCAACTATCATCCCTTTAAGGCTATGCATCCAGCTTCCAAACACCCAATATACATAATTCGCCCCTCACTTTCACCCCCATTGTGCGACCAGATGCTCGCTTCAGTGGAGTTTTGCTACGTCACTTCTATTTTGCGTCGAATTGTCCGGTGACTAGTCATTCACCATTGAATGTTGAACGGTATGAAATTGGGTTACTAACATCACAATGGGTATTTTCGATTATTGGATGTATTGATATTGATGATAATGGATTTATTAGGTTTAATTGGTCAAGATTTATTTCTTGATAAATCTTAATGTTTATTTCATATAAATGACGTATGGGTGTGTACAAGTACCCAAAAACCAAAAATATCTCATTTTAATAATATTATTCTTTTGAAATTCAAATTCAAATTGTTTATTGTGGTACACAGGTAAAAATATGCTGTCACACTTTATAAAGTGAAGTACATTTATGTCTGTGTGTATGTGTGTGTGTGTGCCTTATAAGAAGGCTAAAAGTCACCCAAAGGGCAATGGAGAGGGCCGATCAGGACCAGGCCCGTGCCGGACGGCGCGTACGTGTTCCACGCGCGCCTCAAAGAGATGTCAGCATCGAGGAGGGGCCCCATAGGGCCGAAGCCTGCCAGGTCAGCGGGATTGTCCGAAAGGGTTACCGCTGGCCCGGAACATAAAGGGCTAAGGAAGGAACACGGGTGGGTTTTAGTCAGTAAGAGTCAGACACTCCCTTCCGCTCCACCCAGAGCGGGAGGGGTCATTTGATGATTTCCCAGCCACAAAAAAAAAGTACATCTATGACCCGCCTTTAAGCATACAATAAATTAAAGAGTTTTGCAACATTTTATGTTAATAGTATTAGTATTAATAAATATATTAGTCAACTAGCTGCGCCCCGCGGTTTCACCCGCGTAAGTGTCGATTCCGTGGGAATATCGGGATAAAAAGTATCCTATGTGTTAATCCTGGTTATAAACTATCTGTGTGCCAAATTTTATCCAAATCCGCTCAGCCCTTTGTGCGTGAAGAAGTAACAAACATATAAACACACGCACTCGCAAACTTTCGCCTATAAAATATTAGTGTGATAATAAAAATAATTAATAATTTAAAAAAAGTCAATAATTTAATAGTAATTGATATAGTAGTGAATAATTTGTTAATATTTAAAACAATAGGCAATACTTTAATAATATTGAATATAGTGACAGCTATTCATCAATTACAAGAAAAAAATATAAGTTGTAATATAAATTAACTTATAGTGATTCAATAAAAAACTGGAACTAATAACGATTATGGAACTAATTCAATAAATTAAAATACTCATTATCAGAGTAATATACTTTCTTATATAAAGCTTTTTTGAAATCAAGTATTTCATTCTCTGTTTTTTTTTCTCTTTTGAACATCACATTTGATTTACATATCTGCAATAATAAAGCAACTTACCATCACCAGAGCATAACAATAAAACCATTGCATGTCATTCAATACGCTATTTTTTATGTCACCGTATCAACAACATCCGAACCCTCTTTTTAATCCGCTTCAAACCAGTTCGGACCAGTTTGAGCAGAATCTTGGCGCGTGGACAGTTCACCCCTGATACGGTACGGTTTGCAGGTCATTGAACCATGGGGCCCAAAACTAGGGGTGACTCTACTAGAGGAATAATCGATAATTTAGTTTTTTGGCATAGGTGTGTCCCTGGGGTTCGGGTGACCAACAAAGTGATGTCGCACGTTTTTAAAAGATTTTTTACGAATTAGTAATTAGATATTTTTAAAATGGTGGTGAAAATTGTCTCCACTGATTTTAAAATAAAAAACTATGTTTATTCAGCTGGATCAGTTCAAGTATGATTTAAGCGCACATCATAATTTAAATCCAATTCTCAGATATCGAATCAATAAATTCTAAATAAAAAAAAACAAATTGCTTTATAGCCGAATTTCATATATAAAGATCATAATTTACACGTGAACCTATCAATGAATGAAGTTTGCGCAACTATTTTTAAATTGTTTTCTAATAAGGAAAAAAACAAAACAAACAGAATCATCACAAAACTAGTTCCGTAATGTAAATCCGGCTTAATGTTTAGTTATGTACAGTCAACAAAAGAGATAATTATGCAGGATCGTCGGATATAGTTGAAGTTTAGTAAGAAACCGATGATGTTCTCGAATAAAATTTAATTTTATTAATAGAAATCAAACAGCTCATTTACCAAATTAAATCTTCAGTCGACAACATCCATCGGTTTCTTATTAAACTTCAACTATATCCGACGATCCTGCATACTTATACTACTATCTCTTTTGTTGACTGTACACGCCTTAAACGGAATACTTCCAAACAACACACATTTTGTAACAAAATACAACTCAATCTTGTGTCCCCTGGTATTCAAGCGTGATAATATTTGTACACCCAAAACAGTTTTTCTAACAAACTACGATAAGAATCATAACAACGGAATAGTGTGACTTATTCCGGGTATTTCCGTTGAACTAAAAGAGGGGGTACTTTATAAACTTCATGACAAAAGTTATCAAGAACAGCTCAAATGTTCAAAAATAAAAGGAGTCGCTCATTTTTTTTTTCGAACTATTTGGGTTAGATATATACAATCTATCTCTCTACCAAATTTTATCGAAATCCGTTCAGTGGTTTAGGCGTGAAAAGGTAACATACAGACAGACAGACAGACAGTTACTTTCGAATTTATAATATTAGTATGGATAGTAAAAATTCAGTGTATGTATATTATGATTAAGTATCAACATAATATTCAAATTGGGGTGTTTTTGGTATGCGTTAATTCTGAGACATATTGTAGTTGTGTTTATACATACCAATTATAAAAACAAACAAATTAATTAATTGCAGGTAAAGAATAAATAAATATATTTATTTAGCACAGGCTAATAGGCACACAGCACTACTACTAGTAAAGCCAGCAAGTAAACAAGATGACTCCCCAAATCTTTCTATACTCCAATATAAAATATCTGAAGAATAAAACTCCAAAACTTTACTAAACATCAATCTCCCTTTTCCCTAAACATGATCAAAGAACTTCAAGCAATACAAACTCCACTTGTACGTGTCCACAAAACTGAGATAACTATCGATGACCAAATAGTTTTCGTATACCTTCGTGAATTTTCGCCATTTTTCGTACACTGCCGTGCGATTGTGTGCACTAAGGGTTTGAACACGTGGGGGCTGTGCCGCTATCGAATCGTCCCCGTCGTATTTAAAGGCGAAGGAGACGGATGTGTGATGTGCAATGCGGAGTGGCATGGAGCGTTCTTTATCTCGTGGAATACAATATTTTTGGTTATTTCATAAATTAATCTGTTTAATTTTGAAATAAACCATAAAACTAAGGGTGCTTCGTGAAAAACTGGCCAAAATGGATGTAACAGAATGTATAGTAGAGAACTCAAATAGAACTAGATTAAAATATAATTTCCTACAATTGAAGATGTTCTATGAGAATCGAGCTCGGTGAAGTGACTTTAGAGGGGTCTATTTTTAGCCATTGCTGGAAAATAAAATTAAAATAAGCTTCTAAAAATATTAAAATAAACATTGTAAATTCATTGTAATTGCTTGTATTTAAGGCCACGTCCTAAAAACAGAAAAAGAAAATCGCATGCGATTATCTTTTCTTTTTTTTGAGTATGGGAAATCATCAAATGACCCGCTCTGGGTGGAGTGTCAGACTCTTACTGACTAAAACCCACCCGTGTTCCTTCCCGTGTTCAGGCCCGCGCCTACGGTGGCCGGGAGTCGTCATGCGGCTCGCGACACCCGGAGCGTCTCCCGCGGCGGGTGGGACGGGAGGCTCTTTCCCTCAGCCATCCCTCCACCTCCTTTGCTAGCATGACTGCATCGCAGAAGGAGGTGACTGCCCCCCACTCCCTCTCGCTCCGGACCATGGCTTGAACCACGGACCGACGCGAGAGGTCGCCGCTGCTTCCGATCACCTCTACGAGGACACGGCGGTGCTCCGCCCAAGCGGGGCAGACCTCCACCGTATGCTCCACCGTGTCCTCTGGGCGATCCTCGCAGTGGGGACACTCGGGCGTTTCCTCCCGCCTGATGATGTGCAGGAACCTCCTGAAACATCCGTGTCCGGTAAGGACCTGCGTCAGGTGGTAGGTGAGGGCGCCATGACGCCTCTCAAGCTCCTCAAAGAGGGGTCTTATCGCAACTATCGTGGCGTGCCCTACGGCGTTGCGGTTCATCGAATAAAAAGTGACTTATGAACAGTACGAGTATTCGCGCAACATTCGCTTTATATTAGGACGCGGGGTTAGGGTTAATAATTTTATTCTAGAAACTATCGAGTTTCAACAGCAACTCCACATATTCCTCTGTCCCCCAAAACTGTGCGCTAAGAGAAGGGCTTGGACTTGGGACCGTTATTGATTTCCATTATCCCCGCACCACTGCTCGTCATCTTAAAGACGTGTCGCGTTTCACACACATTTTTCTAGCATTACACTTTTATTCAGCGTCACACTTTTACACAGGTTTAGGCTTCAAAGACGAGCCAAAGGAGGTAGGTTTTGAAGTGAAAACTTCTTTAGGCGCGTTCGGCATTTTTTGAGATGCGACACCGCGCGTGTTTTGTTTTATAAGACGATTAAAACAATACCCGCTTCGGATGTTTTCGGCTGTCCTCGGGATGTACTCGGTGTTAATGTATATCCGATATGGCAGTGAGTGATGGCAAAGTATTCTGTTTGTGTTTTGTTTTCACTTCTGTCAGCACTCCAAAAATTGTGGCGTCTATTAATGAAATGCATGTTATTTAGTTCCTTATGATCTCTAAATTACAGTGGTAGTAATAATTATACATCCTGAGAAATACGATCAAAACCTAAAAACTCAGTAAAAGAGCTATTGTTTAGTGAGTAGATTGGCCTCATCGATATTATTATTTAGTAAAATAGTGCAATACTATTTATAATGGAGGTTACAATACAAGGGGCCAAAAAACACCTCCGCTCCGTGCATACACGCTCACACGCACACACTTACAACCATTTACAATCAAACTACACCTCAATATGTGCACACATGTTTACGAAACCGGCTTCACTTTACTGTTGACAGCCCTCTGTCTTGATTTTTTATTGGGTCTAAGGCCGTCCTATACGTTTAGGTCGAGTAGGTATTGAAGTTTTCTATGGGACAATTGATAAATTTTTCGTGATTACGATGTTGCTCCCATGGAGAAAGTTGTTCAGTTTGATGGTGTGTACCACACACTTAAATTTGGCTGGTCTTTGAAAATAAACCTTTATATCCTTACACTTACTTTCTCGTTGTGTCATCTGTACCATTCATCATCTGCCTAGCCTTTTCCCAACTATGTTGGGGTCGGCTTCCAGTCTAACCAGATGCAGCTGAATACCAGTATTTTACATGGAGCGGCTGCCTATCTGACCTCCACAACCCAGTTACTGGGTAATACGACACCCCTTGGTATGACTGGTTGTCAGACTTTCGGGCTTCTGACTACCCGTAACGACTGTCAAAGATCCACGAATGACAGCCGGGACCAACGGCTTAACGTGCTTCCCGAGGCACGGAGGGGTCATGATTAATCTACGAGAGGAACTGTAGAAACTCATCACTAATTGGTAGTTTCATAAGATTTTGATAACATATTTTTGACGTGACAACGTCTTAAATTAGGTTGCGACTGGGAGTCACTTATGAAAAAGTGTAACGCTCGGTAACGTTACGATGAGTCACCGAACGAGAGAGAGGCCCGCCGAATGCCTTGCGTCTCTCTCCCACTCAACTATGATCGGATGATCGGTCGTTGTCACGTAAAATCTTCGCCCGTAAAACCGACTTTACAGGCAACCATTTTTTTTATAAAAGTGATTTTAAGGGTTCCGTACTCAAAGAATGCCAACGGGACCCTATTACTAAGGCTCCGCTGTCTGTCTGTCCGTCCGTCTGTCTGTCACAGAGCTGTATCTTTTGAACCGTAATAGGTAGACACTTAAAAAATTCACAGATTGTATACTACTATGATTGCTTTAACAACAAATAATTTTACCTTGGCCAAAGGCTAAGTACTGCCATACAACATGGTAATGCGCCAGTCTCTTGGGTACGTACCTACATTACCAGTCGACAACAAAAAAAAATCAATGAATGAATGAATGTCAATGAATTTTTCGACGCTATATTTTAGTTTGTGAAGTTTTAGTTAAGTTAGGATTTAATTTTGTTATTTTTTTTAATTGATTAGGTATTTATTACAATAATTAACGTAAAATTAAGTCAAAAATTAAAGGACATCCTTTAATTTTTGACTTAATTTTACTGTTTCTTGTATGGGGACATCCCCATACAAGAAACAGTATGTAGTATTAAATATTGTACGGTGGTACAGAACCCTTCGTGGGCGAATGCAACTCGCACTTGGACGGTTTTTAAGTACCTAGATGATCTTTTAAAAAAAAAATTGAAAAACCACAACTCGTTTTTCTTTTTTTTTTATTACTAACTGGGCCCGCTCTTGACCCCGATCACGCCTGATGGTAAGCGATAGATGAGGTCTATGATGGAACGAGCGTACCATAAATACAAGATTATTTACACATCAAAAATACTTCTTCAACAATAAATAATGGAAATCAATTCACATCCATATTTCAATATTGGTTTATTACAGCTACATTTATGGGGTGACAAAAAGACCGCTGAAATAGAATGAAATATAAATGAGTGAAGGCGACGCTCGTTGGTATCTGATGAACGAATCGAATGAATTCCTGTGGAGGTGAATGATTCGTTTTTCTCAAACAGAACAATGGAACGAGATAGATAAGATTGATAACTGGAATAAAATATTAAAGGAATACTTATGTAAGAAAGTAATTTAAATGACGTCGCGTCGTTGTGTCAGGTTGTTCAATGTTATCCACTGAGGAATATATTATTACGAAACGTGACGTTATTATAGATAATTAATTAATTTTCTTTGAAGACAATGTGATTTAGGCTTGAGCATAATCACCCTATAATGTTCTCACTGCTGGGACACAGGCCTCCTCTCTGCGAGAGGTAGTGGGCTTTAATTTACCACGCAGACCCAGTGCGCGTTGGTAAATGTCGCAAGTCTTCGAATGTTTGGTTCTAGGACATGCCGGTTTCCTCACGATGTTATCCTTCACCATTTTAGGCTTAGGAAACCGTTTATTAGGGTTACTACTAAGGCTCCACTGTTCGTCTGTCACCAGGCTGTATCTCATGAACCGTGACAGCTAGACAGTTGACATTTTCACAGATGATGTATTTCTGTTGCCGCTATAACAACAAATACTAATAAAAACAGAATAAAACAAATATTTAAGGGGGGCTCCCATACAACAAACGTGTTTTTTCACTGTTTTTGCCTTGTGGTTGTGAACCCTTCGAGTGCGAGTCTGACTCTCACTTGGCCAGTTTTTTTCCCTGTCGTGCTATATAACTATCTACTAATGAATTAGCTCCACTAATGCCTAGTCTGCAGCTATAATAGGTTTCTAAGCTTACACTATTATCATAGCCTTCTATTATAAGCCGTCATCATAATCACTTATTAGATTTAAATAATTATCATTTCTTAGAAGAAACTTCATCATGAAAAATTTGGTTTATAAACCATTATCGCAGTCCCTTTTTTATTTGCCGAACATCAGGCAAATTTAAACGTCTATGACTCACATTACCATAAAACTATCTTTCTTAATACTGAAAGACCTCACCAGATAAGATGACAATCTTAAAAAATATACAAACGAACAGTCCACAGATATCTGCCGATCTTCTGTGGGTAATAAAGGGCGATAGTTGGAAGGGATCGGTTATCGTCACATCTCGGACTCATCGGGAACTATGAATGTGGGTCGGGCAGAATGTAGAGGGAGTATTTAATTTGGGTGGTTGGGATTAAATACATACCTTTTATTATGCTATGACTGCCCTGAAGTTGCGTAAATAAAAAAAATATATTTAAGTATTCATAAATAAATATAGGTATAAGTCTTAGAATGAATACAGGTATTACAAAGCATAATGCCTGTACTAGGATAGGCGGCATAGTATAAAACGCAATAAAAAAAGTTGACTCTGGTAGAACTATGGATAATTCGGATTTACCAAAAGATATATTTTCCAATTAAATTACATTAAGACAAGAACCAACGTACAGACGCCAAACACGTAAAGCTACCCGAAACTGTAAAATTTTCACTTCAGTCCAGACATAATCTTGGTCAGATCATGTGAAGACCATGTTGTTGTCTGAAATGGTCTTTTCAGGAAAGAACCATAGAGATTGAAAAGTACTGACATTGACAGATCTTAAACACAGTTCATGTGCTGATGGCCGTTCAATTTCATTGGTGATATTGGCACTAAGTCTATGTTGTCCTACACTATCTTTTTATTTTATTTTTTGTAAAACGTATTGTACAATTGTTTGTTTTTCCCAAATAAATTTTAAAAAAATACTATGACCTACCAAAGACCTCAAAACCAAAAAAAATATACCAAAATACCCTCACAATTTTGATAACAGCCACTCCATGTTACCGGACGACCTACTCAAGCACTCTGCTGACCTCCCTAGGGCCCAAAGTTCCATAACTAGTTAAGATTTAATTAAATGCTTCCACAACTGTAGCTAATATGCTAAGCCAATAAACTGCTGCGGTATATAGACCATCAGTTGTACAATATTCATCTGGGTGGAAGCTTCTAAGTCATTTCTATTCCGTTTTAATACTAGGGTACAATTTTGATGGTGGATTTAAATTAAACTTGACATAAACTTACTATAAAATTGGTCACATTGTCAATGGTTTGCTGTTGTTCAAGCTTAATTTTTTTTAAATAAGAGAAAACGTAGGCAAGTATGAAATGTAAGAGACTGGCAAGCACCCTAATACCCTGCGTAACATACTCATTTTGAAGGATATTGCCAATCCATTGCTTCATATGTTCGAAACGTTTCTCTGTTCAAGAACGTAAAATAACGCAATGAATGCTGTTGCATTGTCAAAATGAAAGCCATTCCTACTGTTAGTGTGAAGCGCAAGTGTCAACTGCAATATGCGGCATCAAAGAAAAAATTGCATTTCATAACAAAATGTTGTTTGTACTCCTGTAAATGTAATTATATTACTTAAGGGAGACATGCAAGGATTTGACAACAATACTACCATAATCATCAAGATTGGTGACCTATTAATTGCCACCTCAGAAAATATGTTTTCACTCTGCCTTAAATTTAATTCCTATTTTTTATATTGCAACATGGGCCTGCTCTTGACCTCGATCTTACCTGATGGAACGAGCAAGCCTAGAAGGTGTATTTTCCTAATATCTTTTCATAACACCCTAGTAAAGATAGACGGTAGGTCGGTACCGAAAACTAGCATAAAAGCACAATCAGCCCACTGCTGGGACACAGGCCTCCTCTCTGTGAGACGGAGTGGGCTGTAATCCACCACGCAGGCCCAGTGCGGGTTGGTGGATGTCACATGTCTTCGAATTTTTGGTTCTAGGACTTGCCGGTTTCCTCACGATGTTTTCCTTCACCGTTTTTGAGAGCAGTGGTGATGAAATAATTTACACAAAGTAAAGGCCCTCCCTAGGTTCGAACCCACGACCTACAAATCATAAATTACGGCCATATCCACTGGGCCACCGAAAACTTTTCAACTATATTCACTTTCTTAACTACTAGAACCCAAATTAATATGTAAATATTCGTACAAGTTACAAAACAGTGTAACATAGAACACGTACGCAGAAGTAGTGACTACCCTGATATAAGTTGTGTTGCCCGGGGCAAATAGAATGGACCTGAGTCTCCGAGCTTAACTTCAAACATTCCTCGAAATAGGATGAAGATATCTACGGAAAAGTGATAGTGTGGATGAAACTATATGTATATTTAGTGGATGATACTGTGGTTTGAGATAAGCAGAACAAGGTCGGTTTTATATGATCTTCAGGGACGGTTGGGTCAGCAATTTTTTAAGTTTCCTTACAATTTAATATGCAGGGTGTAAAAAGACCATCACAAAGTCATTAACAACGCATTCTGTAGAGAATGTGTAGATTACGGCTACACCGACACACTGCTTCATAATCAGCCTATAATGTTCCCACTGCTGGGACACTGGCCTCCTCTCGGTGAGAGGGAGTGGGCCGTAATCCACCACGCGGGCCCAGTGCGGGTTGGTGAATGTCACATGTCTTCGAATTTTTGGTTCTAGGACATGCCGGTTTCCTCACGATGTTTTCCTTCACCGTTTTGAGAGCAGTGGTGATGAAATAATTTACACAAAGTAAAGTGCCTGTCTGGGTTCGAACCTACGACCTACTACTCGTAAGTCGTGTCCGTTACCACTGGACCACCACTAAGACACACTGCTTACTAAGAAACATTTAAAAAATCACAATGACGGGGAAAAAAGCGTCTTTTTACAACCGCTATCATCTACCCAAATAAATAAAATTTAAGTGTCTGTTTGTAATATCAAAATAACAACTTTTTACTAAATGCACATGAAAATATATACGGTACATAAAAAACAATTTTTAAAATTAAAATTAATGTTTGTCTGATTGTTCCGGCTAATATCCGAAACGGCTGGACAGATTTTGACGGGACTTTGACTGGCAGATAGCTGATGTTATCAGGAGTAACTTACTTTTATTTTCTTCTACCGTTATTTTAAAAAAAGAATAAGAATTGAAGCGAAGTCGCGGGCACAGCTAGTTATTATATTAATAAGGAGAATAATTTGATCTCATCCACCTTAACATGGCAATAGGGCTAAATGTATGTTATTAGAAAGCTATTTGACGTAGTGTTGACACTATGGCAGACAGCAGATCATCTCTAAACGTTATGTAAAAATGATAAGGTACCTACTTTAATTTGACGAGTTGGTACACACATTGGAAAGCTTGGTGCACTGTTTATATTTGAATATAAATATTTGCGATAAATAGTACGAATTCAAAACTCACCATCATCATCTGCCTACCCTTTTCCCAACTATGTTGGGGTCGGCTTCCAGTCTAACCTGATGCAGGTGAATATCAGTATATTACATGGAGCGACTGCCTATCTGACCTCCACAACCCAGTTACTGGGTAGTACGATACCATTTGGTAAGACCGGTTGTCAGACTTTCGGACTTCTGACTATCCGTAACGACTGTCAAAGATCTATGAATGACAGCCGGGACCAACGGCTCAACATGCTTTCCAAGGCACGGAGGGGTCACGGTATCTGAAGATGGTAATCCATCCACAGACCAACCGCGGCAAGCGTAGCTTAACCTGATCCGATCCACCTGTGTGGCTGTTACTATTTAGCCACGGGCCACGGGTAATAATTCAGTTTAAATCTAAAAAAAAAAAACAGTAAAACGCTTGAACCATTAAATATTTACATCAAACAAACCACGATCAAACCATCTGTTGACACAGACCAAGTATTCAGTGGTTACCATCACACAGTGATCGATAGCACTAGAATAGGATCCTATTTGGGGCGATTCATTCGAGCACAAAACAGAATACCTACTGTTAAAATAATATAGAAATATAGCTGGCTATAGCTAAACATTGCAGCAGTATAATATGTTCATAGCAATATTGATGAAACATATTCCAATCAATCTCATGTTATTATTGAAGCAGACAATGAGAACAATCACATTAATATTTTATAGGCGAAAGTTTGTGAGTGTGTATGTGTGTGTGTTTGTTACTTCTTCACGCCCAAACGGCTGTACCAATTTTGATAAAATTTTGTATGGACATAGCTGACACCCTGGATTAACATATAGGCTACTTTTATCTCGATATTCTCACGGTATCGACACTTATGCGGGTGAAGCCGCGGGGCGCAGTTAGTGTGTTAATAAAATACAAAAAATAAGAGATGTAATCAGACTTCTAAAATCATTTACAAAGTCCAGTCTATCAATTACTTGCTACTCATCATCTGCCTGCCTTTTTCCAACTACGTTGGGGTCAGCTTCCAGTCTAACCAGATGCAGCTGAATACCAGTATTTTACATGGAGCGATTACCTATCTGACCTTCACAACGCAGTTACTGGGTTGGTAATACGATACCCCTTGATAAGACCGGTTGTCAGAATTTCGGGCTTCTGACGACCCGTAACAACTGTCAAAGATCCAAGAATGACAGCCGGGACCGAGGACTTAACGTGCTTTCCGTAGCACGGGGGGTCTCGCGGCAAGCGTAGCTTAACCTTATCGATCGACCCGTGTTATAACCCGCCCCCTTAACTACTGCCACTATTATTATGTATTTTTAAACTTGGCTATCCCGTATTCACAAAGATTTATCCATTTGATTACCAAAAATGTACAAAGGGACCGGTAAGTTACTTCAGATTCATTCACTAAAATTTTTAAATAGAAACCTTATTGAAAACTATAAAATAAAACCATACATTATAAGCATCGTCCACAGAATGTTGAGTACTGGAAACCCGCGCAGTCATTGCGCTCACATAAACACTTTTGTGAGGACTCATCGTGATCAAATGCTGGTAATAAAGATAGATTAATGGCATCCCACCGAGCCGAGCGTTGCCGAACTTTGCCGAACTAACATGTGAGAGCGGAGTACGAATTGCAGAATAAGTTTTATTAATGGTTTTTGGTTCTTTTTTTCGGGTTTCAAACTGGATGTAATTTTGATATGGCGTTTTTTGTCATTTTGTTGTGCTTGGCTTTGATAGTCTGGCTTCACGGTGTTTGCATGCAAAACATGTTAGACTCAGTTTCAAAAACACCACTGCCTATTAATCACATTTTTTTCGTTGGGACTGGTTGCAAACAAAATCTTGTCTATGAATAATTTGGTCATAAATTATAGTTTCATATAACATTGAAACATGCAATTTTAACGATAACAATGTTGCCATTTTAAACTCCACAAATCAAGGCCTTATCTGCAACATCGTATTATCTATTTCCAAATTAATGCACCGTTGCGATAAAACCCCATTCATCAGAATCCATTTTTTTGCCAACATTACCATCGATGCAATTTATCTGTAGGAGTCTTGATTTATTCTGTTACTGCTAAGTGTGTCTGCTTGACAGCCAAAAGATTTATTGCTAAGTTTTTTTCCGCTCCAAAGGTAGAGCCTATGTTTATCTGAACCAACTATCTAAATGCGGTGGTATATTAAGTAAGTTGTATCTGCCTGGTTCATTCTGATCGTATAAGCGAAAAATATGTGCGTGGTAAATCCTGCTGAGCTTTCTGATTTTGTTGTATCAAGATCGTATTTTCTTCTTTATGACCTTGTTACTTATGTTTTATTTATTAAATAGAAGCCCGAACAGAAAAAAAAAAGCCCGAACAGTATAATCGGCCCCTATGTCTTGCGTTTGTGGATTATGAAAAAGATTTTCACTTTATCGAGACCTGTGGCCTTAGTGTGAGTTTTTTCACTCACGTTCGATTGCGAGCGCGTTAGAATTTTATATGGAAAAAATTTATAGCGCCACCTGGTGGTCACTAGGAGAAACCTAATTTCCCATATAAAATTCTAACGCGCTCGCAATCGACCGTGAGTCGAAAAAACTCACACTAAGGCCACTGGTCGGTTTTGGAGTCTTTGCAGCGGTGCCAAGTCGACTGGAGATACATTCATGTGCTGAGATGTATTTATGAACACACGACAATGACGGTCCAAACTCTGGACCAGCGAACTGAACATATAAATCGAGGTGAATGCCGTGTAATAGGAGAGGCCTTTATTCAGCACTGCTGTAGGCTGATGATGATGAATTTATGTTTTAGCGGTAGATACTTGAATTCGCTTACATCAAATCCATCCCCATCCCATCATCCCGATTACCACTCAGACTAGTGACTACATAAAACTTTCAATGTGACATTAACAAATAAACCTATCAAAACTTGAGGTTTCTTTCCGAAAACTATACTACTGGCCTGATTCTGTTTTCCTTTTCAGAACGAGGAATCTTATCTTTACTTTCTGCCTCTTCACTTAACTTAAATTGCCAATCATTTAATTTGTCTTTAACCATTTGAACTCAAAATGTATTTAGAAGTACAGAATTTTCTTTACAATGTATGCTATATAAACAAGTGAGCAACTTTTTGCCTTCTTCTGTTCTGTATTTCCAAAATAACAGTCGTTTGCGAAACTCCCTAGTACATTAACAAAATTGTCTTCACTAAAACAAACAAGCCCTTTGCGCAACTTCATAAACAATGCAAACGGCAATTTCATACCCAACTTTTTGTTCAACAAAAGAAAATATCCTTTTCCCAATAATACTAACGACGAAAATTGACGCTTCACAAAAAGGGATCTAAATTATTACTTCAGCTTTGTTTGTCGTCATCAAAAGGAGAAAACCTTAAAGGTATCTTTAAAAATCCATTTCAGAGTTATCCGGTAAAAATGCCTCGGGTGATTTTTTATATCCATATTCACCATTTCAGAACGCCGGGGTGAAGGTAGATGGTGACACACGGTAACAAAGATTAATGATACAGATCTGAAAAGTTTTTTAGTTTAGTATTTTTGGAGGATTGATGAAGAGTGATTAATTGTTTTTGAGTAGAGTAGCGATATTGGAAAGTTTATTATGTGTCGATAAAAAACACATTGCACGTGAAGTGACAATACAATTGAAACTAAATATTGTGGTAATATTTCGATCATTGCTTTGCAAATTGAACTTTTTCACCATGTTGTAAACAATCTCTATGTGTTTCATTAGGGAAAACGGTTTGAGGCTAACGTTGAATCAACATGATTAATTAATTTGACTGTACATTTTTATTAATTTAACGAATAAATCAATCGTGGGCCAAACATAGCTCCCTGAAGCATCCCACAGTGTGTCTCCCATAAAACTCAATAGGATGGTGGGTGTGACCGTTTTATTCTGCCGTCTCCTCGGCTTTGCAATTCGCTCGCCGTTCACAGGGCTACAACGAAGGGGAAGTGCCCAGATGTCGCCCGAACAAATTATTTACTACCCTTCCTTTTGTCGAAGGCCTGCATCTCCATATTTGTTATTGCGAAAACGGTGTCAACCGAATTTCGGAGCATACCTGGAATTGGATGGCGCAATTCATCTTGATTCTTTTTATGGAGCAAATTGGGTTTGATAGAGTATGTAGGCCTGGTAACCATTTGTTAATGTCTACCGGTTTGGCAACAAATAGAAAATGTTTGGGTTCTGTAAAATATTTTTTACAGGAGCATTGAAATCTCTTACAATTTTTTGTCTTTTTACTGTGATTGTTGGATGTTGTGTGACAAGTTTATTTTATGTTACAATTTTATTTCCAGCAATAGAACTGTTTGTGCTAGAATTTATTATATTTCAGTATTTTTATTATGCAGAACACAGTTTCCGCATAAGTTTTATTTCATCCATTAATTAGAAAATTGCGGAATATAGACACAGCATTCCATAGAGCTGGCCGGAAACAAACGCAGGTTATAAAAAAGTCACCGGCACATGTTGCAGTCGAGTGCAGTGACCGCACATACACTTGGGCACTAATAGTATTGGCTCTCGACTATTGTGACTGGATTAATGCAAAGTATATAGCTACTTTCCACAAAGTTGTTTTCTGTTAATGTAGAAAACATTATCGTAGTGATCTTTGCTGATGTAATCATTGAAGCTGCAGAGTGAAAAGATAGAAAAACATACGACGCTGCTGGTAATCAAACTCAGGTAAGTTCGAGAAACTGACTCAGAACCAGAAGAACTGCATTTTAAGAGTAAGGAAAACTGAATCTGTTCTCGAATAAAAGAATTTCAGGTTTCTATAACAATTCATATAATTTCCTTTCTTAGTAATTTCAGACCTTAACATTTTTAACACGTCTGTAATTTTAAAGAAAATTTTAGTAGCACGATCCGTGTACGAGTACAACCTTGTGTTGCCATATTTCTGTCAAAAGTTAAATTTACGCTACACGTTTAATAGAATTGTCGGTTACATTTTGGGTATCAAATCCTTCAGCACAGAACTCCAGAAACTCAAATATCTTTCTCTCGGGTTGGAGGAGATATTTTCCCGTGATTTAGACACCAAATCCAGCTCATAACAAGGCGAAATGGGGAAGATAAGTACAAACAAAGCTGCAACGTACTTCATGCAACATATGTGGACGACTCTTTTATTGCTGCGTCTGTGTTCGTGTTATTGGTCGAATTCATCCGGGGTTTAATTCCATTGCATGTGTTTTTATATCGTTCGCTCTGTTGCCTTTTTTGCATGTTAGGGCTTAGAAGAGTTATGCTGTTAATTGAAATGTGCTTGCTTGTTATTTGTGCTTCTGTACGTTTTTTGAGAGTGAGAAGTGTGAATTTTATTTTGTGGTTATATTGTATTCTTTTTATGTGCATTTGGAGTACGAATTGAGAAATGGTTATGGAAAAGTAAAAAAGATTATCAATTTGATTTAATACCGATTATAAAGTGAAAATACCTCGAAGGGATGTACAATTGTACAGTCAACAAAAGAGTAAGTATGCAGGATCGTCGGATATAGTTGAAGTTTCGTAAGAAACCGATGGATGTTCTCGAATAAAATGTTATTTTATTAATAGAACACAAACAGCTCATTTATCAAATTAAATTTCAGTCGGCTACATCCATCGGTTTCTTACTAAACTTCATCTATATCCTACGATCCTGCATACTTATCTCTTTTGTTGGCTGTACATCCAGCATAAGAGAGTAGAACAAAATTAATTTATTTTAGTTTGTTTTCATTTTTTGTATGTTGGTCCTTGTTTTTATATATTGTTGTAATTTGTTAGCATTTAAATGTGCTTTTGTGTGTTGTGCTATGTCTTTTGTGTGCACTGAATAAAATGATACCTATACAGGGTTATTGGAAAAACACCAACAACCTCTTAAGAGGTCATTGTACTCATCATTATGAACAAACTTTACTATAGGACCAAACCTGAAATCGCGAAAAAAAATCAGCTGTTCCCTACATTTATGTTTGTATAACTCGTCAAAATGTAGGGAACAGCTGATTTTTTTTTCGCGTTTTCAGGTTTGGTCCCATAATAAAGTTTGTTCATAATGATGAGTACAATGACCTCTTAAGAGGTTGTTGGTGTTTTTCCAATAACCCTGTATACATATATTTAATAATTATTATTGACATTATTCTGACTCTGCTGAAAGGTAAACTGTCACTTATTACTACAGACAAATACATATCACTTTTATTTGGCATAGAAATCTAGCTTTATGAATAGAGCACAATTAAATTACCACCGCAATATTTAACCACTTCCATCTTAAATATACCAAAATTGTTTAAAAGCTAGCTGCTATTTCTCTAGTCTCATTTTCAACATATTCCCGGAGCGCCATTTTATCTCATTCACACAAACCTAAACACAACACAGTGAAGAAATTCGAAACATCAACTCTCGTCTGCCGCATATTTATGTAAAATATCGTATAACCTCCCATATTTGTTTTCCATTAATCCACTAGTTTGCCTGAACAAAGTAAACACGATTCCACTAACTGTTGTAACGAAACTTTACTTCTGTCTTATTTTAACTTGGGAGGTAAGAATGAGATGGAAGCAACGCGAAGCTGTGTTGTAATAATGCACAGTGTATCGCACTTTCAAACGATGAAGTAATCATCTTTGAATATGGTAAACATTTGAAAATTATATTGTTGTTAGCTCAGGGTGTATGCTCGTTTTCATTTAATATTAATGTCAGGCATTTTGAAGCTAATTGTTATAAGGTTTAGATAGGTATCAAATGAAGTATTATTATCATCATTTCAGCCGAAAGACGTCCACTGCTGGACACTCTGGACCTCCACTGCTGGCTCCCAAGTACCGCCACTTCGACCGGTTCTGTGCTTCCCGCAGCATCATACAAAAAAAAAAAACTGAAGTTTTTCAGGCATCCAAAGGCATACTTACTAAGTATAGGTATTTATTTTTGGCCACGTCTTCGCCTGTCTTAAAAGGCATGAAACAAATAGTATTTCTTTGACTTCAGACGACCAATTCTCGCACTTAAAAGCGTTCAATTCAAGTCGCTTTTTTTGACATTTTGGGAATAGAATGCAAACGTTCATAAAAATCCGACTTTTCTCCTCCAAAACGAATCATGACTAATATTTTGTATTAAAAGTAATGAAGACTTTCAAAAGGTGTACCTACTTAAGGGGTTGCTTAGCAAAGATCATGAAAGGCAACCCTTAGTCACCACAGCAACACCCTCATAGATGAAACCTCAACAAACTGTTTTGATAAGACTTCCAAGTTCTTAATAGTGAACACGATGGCATTTTGGAAGTAATTCATTTTCGAATTCATCACTCAGCCTCTTAGGCAGCTTTATTGACTAACTAAATGTCTATTTAATAATTTTATAAAAATACATAAACCTACATGTCTATTTTGGCGGTTACAAAATTACCTAAAAATACCACCATTATAATATTTTTGCATCACGGAATTTTAACATAGGTATTGTTGAGGTACAGACGCCAGCATATCAAGCTACTACAATCTGTCAAATTTCTTTAATAGATTTTCAACTTTATCGCTAAAGCATAGGTTCAAAGTTGATTGGACCATAGGTACAGTCTGGGAAATTTATTGTTAAGCAAATTGACACTCTACGTCAATTTAGCGCGTTAAAGTCATTTCATACAACTGTCAAAAAATAATGTTGTAGAATTTGAATAAACGGACAATTTAAGATGGTAGTAAGCTTGCTTAACAATTAATTTTCCTAGTTTTATTATTGGTTAAATAAGTACAATAACAAAACAAAACAAAAATAAAGCAGTTACTCGTATAAAGATAGATAGATAAACCATTTATTTGGCGCACACAAAAAGACAGCACAACACACAATAGTACAATATAAGATGATAACCAAACTAACTACATAAAATATAAAAACAAAGAGAACAGCTTACTCCAGTACCGTCGGACATCTCCTCACAATGGTCACAGTAGCGAGTGCGTTTTATTGTCCCGCAAGCCGTGAGGGCCTGACACGAGCACATGCAAATATACCTTCTGTTTCAGTTTATGTTATTGTGTTACAGATACAAATTATTGTTAGGTGTAACTTTAATATTGTAACGAACAATTTGGCATAAAGAATTTCCAACATTTCATCGTGTTTATGGAAAATTGTTACAAGTACCTACCTACTACCCACTAAGTTCAGGGAGTATCTACTAAGCCGTTGGTCCCGGCTGTCACTCGTGGATCTTTGACAGTCGTTATGGGTAGTCAGAAGCCTGAAAGTCTGACAACCAGTCTTACCAAGGGGTATCATATTACCCAGTAACTGGGTTGTGGAGGTCAGATAGGCAGTCGCTTCATGTAAAATACCGGTATTCAGTTGCATCCGGTTAGACTGGAAGCCGACCCCAACATACATATTTGGGAAAAGGCTAGGCAGATGATGATGAATTTAAGTAGTTTTTATAAGAACAGCTGAACACGAAGGATGAAGAACATGAAGATGTGAAGTAAGGATAGGTAGAATATGCTTTAATCATACAAAAAAATGGACCAAAAAACGGAAAGCGTAGCGCAAATTGAGAGGGACCCATGTAAAGCAGTTGACTATGTTGTTTTTTTACTTTGCACATTATTTGCACCCAATTGCAACCACCAAAACTTCAACTAATACAATGTAAATGCTGTATATATTCAAATATGAAGACAGTGGATATGAATAGTTAACGCCTTCAGTAATGTTGTCCGGAACTACAATCGTACTCGAGCATACATTAACTGAGTGCCAAGCGAGCTGATGCGATAACTGACATTTGAATAAATAGTATTAATATATACAAGGCTTATAAATACAATACCTTATTAGAAATTATATCCTACCTCCTAGGAAAAGGTATACTTTTTACTGGAGTCCATGCATCAAGATTTTCGATGACAGAGCTCTTTTAAGTTCATAGCACACGTATAAAACCGGAAAGGGATCGGCGGTATTTGTTGTGTGAAACTTTCTACTGCAACGCACACTAATCGAAATCGTAACGCAATCGCATCGCCTCGGGACAAGCTCACGAACCGCGGTGCGGTGCGTTACGGCTCGTCGTCCCCGCGCTTACGTCTCTCCGTACCCGAGCTTACGTCTCTTCATCCACCCTTGCCCCTCTCACCCCTCCAGCCTGCCTGCTGCAACATCAACTAGCGGTCGGCAAGCCGTAAGCGCGGCGTCGCCTAGCCGTAGCCGAGTCGACGTATCGGAGCATCTGATCCGCTTTGGTTGCCGATCCCTTTTCGATTTGATACTTATGCGTATTTTTAAACCTAAGATTGCAGATGAGTTGTTGCATAAGGAGAAGGTATTTCTTTTTTAGACAGTAGTTAGTATTTATTTTCGAGTCTAGCTGTGTATTACACGGAGCAAGTTTTTTTAATGTCTATGGTATACAATAAAATTGAACCGACATACAACAGACTTGCATAGATTAAACACTGTTTACACAGTGCAACTTTTATTTCTTCAAGTTATGGTATGCCACTGGCAATTAAATTGCTCCGTGTAAATCAGGCTTTAGTTTTAAAACAGTTATTCTTTATACATAACTAGCAGCGCCCCGCGGTATCACCCGCATAAGTGTCGATCCCGTGGGAATATCGGGATAAAAGCTGTCCTATTCCCCGGGATACAATCTATCTGTCTGCCAAATTTTATCGAAATTCTTTCAATGATTTAAACGTGAAAAGGTAACATACAGACAGCCAGACAGAGTTACTTTCGAATTTATATATTGCTTTCCAGTCTTATGCTTTAATCCTTTTAAATTCATAAGAAGATTTAAAAAACGTAAGTACTGCAAAAACACAACAACAACCAACCTCATAAACAATCTCATACAAAAAAAAACATTCTAATAAAAAAAATCATTACAAAAAACACATTTTTTCTAATACCCCAGCATTATGAATACGCCCTTCCCCACTTTTACTGCCTGTTACTTTATTCGGAGTAAAAAAAAAAGAAATTCGGCTATGATGCCTTTATTACCGGCCGTAGACGTATAGAGTTATAGCCCTTCTCATTTCGCTAGATAGCCCTTTGTTTAGAGGACATATAACTTTTTATATCTGGGCCTGTCATCTAGTTTTTTGCGTATATAGCCGTTTGCTTTTCCGATGATGCTGCTTACCTTTGTTTATTAGCTGTGTCGTGTTTTTCAGATGCTGACTTTTTTAGCGTTTGGACAAAAATTGTGTAAAAGGTAAACGGAGTAGAAGCCTCTGGCGCAGAAATCTCTTTTATTTTTCACAAAAAATAAAAAAAAATCTCCCTTTTTTACATTTAATTCTTTGATTGAAGCCGGCCGATGGCTTTAATCAAAGGTAAAAAACTGGCGAAGTGCGAGTCGGACTCGCACACGAAGGGTTCCGTACCACAAGGCAAAAACACCGAAAAAACACACGTTTGTTGTATGGGAGACCCCCTCAAATATTTATTGTATTTTGTTTTTAGTATTTCTTGTTTAAAGCGGCAACAGAAATACATAATTTATGAAAATTTCAACTGTCTAGCTATCGCGGTTCTTGAGATACAACCTGGTGACAGACAGACGGACGGACGGACAGACAGCGAAGTCTTAGTGATAGGGTCCCGTTTTTACCCTTTGGGTACGGAACCCTAAAAAGGGTTTTTTTTTATTTAAAAAAAGAGTTTTTTTTTATTGCATTTCGCTACGAATTCATTGACAATTTCCGCGCGTAGAGTAGGGAGGGTGCTTTTAAGTTGAATTTTTATATTATTTGTCGATTTATGTTTTTTTTATTCGGAAAAGTTTACTTCAAAAAAGTTTTAGTATTTATTGATAGGTTAACTTCGTTTATTTTTTGTATCCAGTAAACGGAGTAGAAACTCCGTTTACCTTTATACCCTGTTTGTGTCCAGACGGTAAAAAAAGTCAGCCGTCCAGGATTTACATGCCGTCTAAGATTCGAATGAACCGATCTTCGTAAAACGTGGAGAACCTACAAAGGTTGTAGAAACACTGCGAGGTCCTATTATAATGACTCTCACCCAGCCTCGCCTTTGACCAATATTGGTATTTGCTTTTAACTAGATATGCCTGTAGGTAGGTATTTGTATTTTGCACAGAGCGACAGCCATCTGACCTCCACAATTCAACTACTGGTTTTCATAGAAATTCAAAACAAGATCAGCTAAAAGAATTTCGGACTTCTGACTGGTCGTATCGATAGACTTCGTGTGAAAATCGGAACCAATGTACTTACGTAGTCTGTGAAAATCGGAACCAATGGACTTACGTAATCCCCCAGGCAGAAACGGGTCTCCATGTATAAAGGATTGTTTTTGATATTCCTTATTCTGTGTTTCGTTCGTGTATTACCTACCTACGATATAAGTTAAATAATATTTTTATTCTATCATTTCATCGACATATTGTAAACCGGTACAACAGAACCCCTTCGCAGCTAAATCTAATACATATAGACTGAAAACCGAACAAACACACACAGCTGCCTTATTGTTACGTTGATAAAGTTCAATATTGTTTAACAAAAGGGTGGTTTAGAGTAGAAAGTTGACAATGGCAGAGTGCGCAGCGCCAAAATGTTTTGAGCAAATATTCATTGAATGTAAATCCACCGAGGCCGTTTGGATTAGAAGTGGTATACCTATATTGTATACGGTAGCAGTTTCAAAACGAAAAGCGAATTGTTATTGATTTGTTTCGAGGTTGTGGGTATGTGGGGGTTTATTACGGTAATTTCGCAATCTAGAGAGGAGTAAGTTGCCCCAAATTGATATATAAAATTGCCTATTCTACTGATTTCAATTCAGGAAAACTCACGCGTCTCTGCGAAGCGAATATTACTGTTTAAATGGAATTGATTGAAATTCTGATGAGCTATTGAAAAATAACAGTGTCTGACTTTTATATTATTTCTGACTAATATTATTCTCATAAAATGTAATAATGTAATGTTGGTGAACCCGTATTTAGTCTTTGCTTTATTGAAGTAATTATCTGTTTGTTATCTATAAAAAATAAATAAAATTTGTACGCCTAGTCAGGCAAAACATGTAAGGACTTGTTACCTATATTTAAGATCTTGCATGCCTAATTTGTATGTAAACGCATGTTTGACAAATAAATTATCTTTATCTTTATACTACATGTAATTTCCGAAATATAACAATTTTCAGGTGTGCCTAGCCATACGACAAAATATTCAAAGTTTTCAGCTTCTATTAAATTGGGATTACATCTCATAGGCACTGATGTATATTTTTAACCAGTCTTACCAAGGAGTATCGTATTACCCAGTGACTGGGTTGTGGAGGTCAGATAGGCAGTCGCTCCATGTAAAATACTGGTATTCAGCTGCATCTGGTTAGACTGGAAGCCGACCCCAACATAGTTGGGAAAAGGCTAGGCAGATGATGAGGCACTAATGTATATTTTTGTCTTATATTGCTGTTCAAAAAATGTGTAACATGCAATATTTGTAAAAAAAAATACATAATTTTCCTATCCCAGTTTAGCTTAGTAACAGTTATCTGAGTGGTCACTAAAAATAGACGAATATTCATTAACGAAAATATAATTCCCCCTCACCTGTTTTCAAATGCTGAGCAAGTAAGTCATAACCTTGATCAGAGATCCCGCAAAGATAATGCCGTAATTACGGCCGCGCCTGCCAGGTAGATAAGAGACCCTAATATCGTGTTTCACTTAATAAAATGGATGTAGCCTCCCCTTTTGCGAAATCCCTTTGCGAACGGCTCAAACAAATTGGCTTCGGAGTTGTGATACCTATAACTGCAATGATAAATGATGTTGATGATTAATGATAATGATTTCTGTAAATGGGTCCAAAAAAACACTTTTCATGAGGTGTAAACCCGGATTGGTCCAGTTATGTTTAGGTCCCATGTAATAGGGGGCGAGCCAATCAACCGAGCACAAATCCGGACTCCGGGCTGTTACTGAGAAATTCCAGATGGAAAAATCCAATAACACTTTTCCGGACCTGGGAATTAAACCCAGGGCCTCATGCTCAGCGCTAGCGACCACTAGAATAACGAAGCAGTCTTTAAACGAATTAATATCTGGCAAAATGTGGGTGTTTCATTGCTTCAGCAGCTCTCTCGCTCTGCCTATCCCATCCGGGATTACAAGGCGTGATGTAATGTTTGTTTACAGGCTGATCAGCACCCTAATTGCGTAATATACTATCAATAGGAATCTGAATCATATTTTGAAGCAAATTGCTTATCCATTGCTTGCTAAGTTCTAAAAAATTGTCAGTTCAACACGTAAATAACGCAATGACAGTTGTTGAACTGTCAAAATGAAACCGGTTCCGATTGACAACGTGTTACGCAATTGCCCCGGAGCTGTGGAGATTATACTCCTCAGTACTAACAATATGGTCTCAAAATATTGCGTATGTTTTGTTCGTTTACTCTTTTTATTAAACTACAAAAGCTAGCACAAAGCTCCGAGTTGTTCCAGTTTATAATTGTAGGCCCTGGTTCATATCACCCGTTCGCATAAGCAAGCCGAGCTTAAGGGCAGAGTAATTAACATTTTTATATGGCTCATTTGCATATCGCCTTGATAACTCTATGAATTTAAATTTATTAAAGGTTGCTCTACTTGTTGTAGTCATTCCAGTAATCAGAGGGGTCAGCTTTGCTGCTTATGGGAAGTTTGTTGAAAGTTTTAGTTTGTAATGTTGGTATTATATTTTCTGCGAAGGATATCTTTACGTACTTTATATGTGACTAGGGCGTGTAGCTAAGTAAAAACAGCGGCACGGGTCGATCGACCAGGTTAAGCTACGCTTGCCGCGGTTGGTCCGAGTTGGGTGACCATCTTCACCAAGACCCCACCGTGCCTCGGAAAGCACGTTAAGCCGTTGGTCCCGGCTGTCATTCGTGGATCTTTGACAGTCGTTAAGGGTCGTCAGTAGCCCGAAAGTCTGACAACCATCCACAGACCAACTGCGGCAAGCGTAGCTTAACCTGATCGATCGTCCTGTGCGGCTATTATTATTTAGCTACGGGCCCCTCTATAATACCTGCATAGCTTTTGTAATATTAAAAACAATTACTATATTTACCAAATACTTTCATAACAGCATACGCTATCTATTTCCGCCATCATATTTCCAATCACTTTCATCCCGTCAAGTCATGTTATCTCAGAACTCATAAATACTGATCACGCGTCCACTTTTTGCGCGTCATCTTCGAGAGTATCGCGACATAAAAAGTGTAATGGCCGCCGGTCATGAGGACACCATAAAAATGCTTTGGAAGAGCCGAAACTCTTGACTAAAACTTTTTTCTTTTGTGAATAGGTTCAGGACAAAAAAGCTATCATTTTCTACATTTAAAAACCTGCCCAAGTGTAAGTCGGACTTGCAAACGACTTCCGTGCCACGGTACCAAAATCAACACAACATTTTTTTTTAAGTTTCTTTTTAGTGGTACCCCCTATATTTTTAACTTTATTTTATTTTGAGTATTTGTTGTGACTACCACGCACAATGGTCCACGTGAAGGAATAAGTGCGGAAACCAAACACAGAACATAGAGTAGATATTTGTTGTTATAGCGATAATAGAAATACAAACTTTGTGAAATTTTCAATTTTTTTTTCGGAGGCTTAGTAATAGGTTCCGTTGGCAACTTTTGGGTACGGAACTCTAATAAATCATTAAGGCATTAGGCATTAAGTCCACCTCTGTACATTTATGTGCTTGAAGTATTAAATAAATAAATCATGTTTCCTCTGTGTACTGCAAGTCTATTGTATCTGGGTGAAATATCGTGTCATTTTAGTCACAAATGATGATTGGTTAGTGCAAATTTGGTCAACCAATGACAATAGCTAACGTAAGATTTGACAGCTAGTATCAGGTTTTCAGTGTAACAAGTTACGGAGCTAAAGGATTATTCATAAACTAGTCTTCTACTTTGTTAAAAAAAAAACCACCGACTTCCAAAAAAAACACTACAAATTGAAAAATAACTTTAATTTCGGAAGTCGGTGTTAATAAACGAAAATACGGAACCAAAGACATTTTTTTTTAACAAAGTAGAAGACTAGTTTATGAATAATCCTTTAACTCCGTCGGTTGTTTTTTTTTTTGTATAAAAGTTTTTATTTTTCACTTTTTAGTGGGTCAGTTTGTAATTTATCTAAGTTACAATAGCCTAATGTCAACTGCTCATCACCTTTTACAAAATTTTCCTTTTTTCGGTGCTGGGACGTTAATTGTTGAGGAGTTCTCCTGGTAAGAACCAGGAAAACTCCTCAACCACCACTCACCATACGCATTGTGACGAGCATAAATTGCTTAGCAACCATATTAAACCCATCCAACCCATGAAATATTTGTCATTGAGTAGTTCCGATGGCCATCTGTGGTCTTCATCATCAGCTCCACTTTACCAAATGATGATTTCCGAGAGAAAATGCTCAAGTTACTATAAAAATACCCAAATCGCTATAGGTTTGCCTATAAAATTTGAGGGTTTCCCTCGATTTCCATGGGATCCTCTCATCAGATTCCAACTTGATGATAATGGGACCACCTCGAGAGTATACCCTTTCAAATAAAAAAAGAATTTTTGGAATCGAGTAATCGGTGCACATACATAAAAAAACATATATAGAGTCGAACATATAACCTCCTCCTTTTTGGAAGTCGGTTAAAAAAACGAAATAACCGCTCCCCCCCTCATCCTCCTCCTCCTTTTTAACCCCTCTTTGATTTGTGAATAACTACAAAAAAAACTGCCAAAATATCTCACGTAGGTATTAAGTATTTCATTACCATATAACACACGACATCAAAAAGCATCCATCAACAAAACATTAATAAATAAAAAATATCATTTCATCAGTGACGTCATCGAATGTCCTGCTGTCAACCCAATCATAATTCGGGCCATTCATCATGCGACAGTCCCCAACTAATTTAGTGGACACTATAAATCTTACAAACAACGTTGTGACAGTTATACCACCCAGGAATTTGATGACACTGGTATTACTTTGATTGGGAGTATTTACTATAGGCTAGTTTCAAGTTAGCACAGTTGTTAAACATACATTTACACAGCACGAAACTCCGCAGATATTGTGATGGGTATCGATATTGAAACAAAATAATACGAAAAAAAATATTAGATTTTTTTTTGGGATTACGACGTAGCTAATGCAGTCTTTTTTTTTTCTTTTTAAGACGTTGCTCCACACTAGGAATTTCTCCTGTATTGTGGGTGCGTTTACACAAACATTTAAACTTACATGCACAAACAGCCAGACCCGGAACAACTACTTGTAGGTCATACAAATATTTGTTCCATGCGGGAATCAAACCCGCGATATAGTTAGCGAAACTGCGGAGTTTCGCTAACTATTTTAATGTGACCTGTATGTTTTTGAGGTGAAAACTTCTTTAGGCGCACTTTGCGTTATTTTCCCCAAATGACTCACGAGCCGATTATGATAAAAACTAAAACTTTATCATAAAATGTTTGAAAAATCAAGTTTCCTAGCCAGAAATCAAAACAGTTTAGGTACTCAACTAAACTGAGTCGGCCGTAAAGGAGAGAATCTTTTTGTTTAATTTAACTTTTAGAAAGTTTTTTTTATAAAGGAAATGTCGCCCGTCAATCTCATTTCTCTCGGTTTGAAACCCAAAGCTTTTTGTAAAGTTTGATCCCAAAGGAGGAAATGAGAGACTGTAGTGTGAAAGTTGGTAATGAGCATGGAATGAATGCAAGTGACCCTTAGTTTGTAGTTAAGTGCTCAGGAATAGAAAGTTTATATTGATATTAGGCGCTGGGTAAAAATGAAGAAGCACAGAAAAAAAGGGATGCGTGCTTATGCCTATCCTACCCTATCATGTGATAGAAGCGATAACTTACGACTGGAGCCGAATATACGCGATTCAGCGTCACCGCCCGACTGGAGCCAAGTAGATATAAAAGAAAACAAAAATAAAAATATTTTATTGGCAGACATCGTAGGCTCATAGCATGTTAGTATTAAAAGAAACTTAAAAGAATATTTTAGTAGTAGGTAACAAATTAGGCTCACAAAAACAATATTATAAAATATAAACATTTTATGAAACATAACATAAAACACCCATTTACAATTTTTTATCAAGGCCCATGGTCTGACATGTAGCTTGATTATTAAAATCCACTCATATGATAGCAGGAACAACAAGCAAAAACAGTATCAATAAAATCGAATAGAAAGCGGCCAACGCGTCAGTTTGCAGCTCGCAGCGCATACAAGGTTTACTCCGAGTATGATATAACAAAGGTCCAACGGGGACCGGTCATTTGCAAATGTCAGCCGCTTCCGATTTTTGTTCTACAACGACTTTTTCAAAATCTAGTTTTCGTGCTATCCGATCTGGGAAAAGAGAACGGAGTTTGAAATGTTTGTTATGAAGAATTGACAGGGTTCAATGGATATAGCAATGAATATAAGACTATACGAGTAGATTGCATTACATTTAATTTACAAACGTTTGTAGCAATGTTTAAAGACTGCGTAGATTTTCTGTTCCCTATCATTGAACTTCGGACTTAAAATAAGTTTATGATGATTTTTTTTTACACACATATCTTATCATCACGCCTGTAATCACCAAAGGGCTAGGCAAAGGTATACTTATAGTACACCCAAATTCGCCACTTTAAGTCCCATGTAATAGGAGCGAGCCTATTGCCATCAACCGAGCACGAATTCAGACTCTGGGCTGAAGGGCCGGGGATATTTTTCTTACCTGTTACTGGAGTATAAAATGCTATAGTTAAAGCAGCTTAAAGTAAACAGACTACATGCATAAAACACGAGATACGTCACAAGAAAAATCTCCAGAAGAACACTGGTAAAATAAATACGACAGAAATGTTGCAATTAAAGTACACAGAAAAATATGTGGAGTTGATTACTTAAGTATGAGGAATGTATAAATGTGGGCGAGTATGAATGTGGGGGTCGGTGTGAAAATGAGACACGTTGATGTTCTGAACACACGAGGAATGTCGGGGAAAGGAAATTAAAATTAAAGAACAAGTAAATAA
Source organism: Oligia fasciuncula (assembly GCA_963082905.1). Lineage (NCBI taxonomy): Eukaryota > Metazoa > Arthropoda > Insecta > Lepidoptera > Noctuidae > Oligia > Oligia fasciuncula. The sequence continues at coordinate 2,446,606 of OY720395.1, read as the reverse complement.
ATGCAAAGATGAAATTAAAAATCTCGTAAATGTTAGAAAATTCTGCTAAATTTGGGACAAGAATCCCATTATTTTTTGGCCATAGGTTAAGCGGTAACTTGAGTATGGACAGCTGCATCCTCTTTGGTATAATAATCCAGCACGCGGGCCCAGTGCGGGTTAGTTGATGTCACATGTCTTCGAATTTTTGGTTCTAGGACATGTCGGTTTCCTCACGATGGTTTTCCTTCGCCGTTTTGAGAGCAGTGGTGATGAAATAATTTAAACAAAGTAAAGCGCCTGCTTGGGCACGAACTCACGACCTACAACTCGTAAGTCGGGGCCGTTACCACGGGGCTACCACAGCTCTCACAATAAATTAAATTGACTGAATTAAAGAAAATTGTTTTGGAAAATCTACTACAAGAAGTTATTTTACTAAGTTAAAATCAGTGTCGAATTTCTCATGAACCGTTTCCCCATTCGTAATGTTGGGTAGGTACCCAATGTTCAATTAATACCGTCCGCAGCCAGTGCCGCCATTTTGTTAATGAGCCATTTTAGATGTTTGACATTTTGTCGTAAACTTGTTACAAAATGGAAGTGTTTGCACTTAGTTAGCTGTTCATTATTAAATTATACTTTGATTTTATGGGACGCGGACGCTGTGAAATTTTATTTTATTTCATTGGTTTCTCGAAAATCATAAAAATTTTAAAGTTATGCTTTGGCTGTAGGTAAATGAGGTGTGATTCAAAAAGGCTTTTATCACTCTATTGTGGTTGATTAGGTGGATAAATGTGAATGTAAATAGTTGTAAAATCATCAGAATTTAAATCCAAATTAACCCATCAAACGATCGCAAACTCAGCAGTTTTCGCGATTATATTTATTGTTATTTTGAGTGTATTTTTGTTATGAACAGCTGATTCCTATGAGATTTGTGGGATTAAGTAGGTACTCTATTTTTACAGTAAGCAGCAGTGCGATTCTGTAACCATCTCACTGTGAAAACTTAGGTGAAGTGAGAGTGGAGTGAGCTGTCAATAGTGTCAATTACTAGCAAAAACAAACTCACTTCACCTTAGTTTTCACGGTGAGATTTTAACAGAATCGACCGGCTGAAGGCCACTTCTCATAATTAAGATCCTTCAAGATCTAGTCTCCGACATCAAAAGCTCGTAAAAAAATTACGGAAAGTTGTATTTTTGACAGAGACTGATAACAGATTGTGAACGTTCTTAAAATGACGAGAAATGCCCAATAATTGATAAACAACTATAACAGTTAAGTATATGCCCATTTAATTCCTTTATAGAATTGTATTCTATTTAATCTAAACAATATTATTTATTTAAAGTGTTTACATAATTTTAAAGCTAACAGTCTTAAAATAATAATATCTACATACTACAAGTATATAAAAAGGAGGGGAAATAATCAAAGGGCATCAAAAAATTCGTCCGCATCGCTGTCAACAGGAAACGTGCCCGAAAGGCTGGCAGCATTGCCACGTTGTATGGCAATGCTGATTCTTTGGCCAAAAATTAGGCCAGCCCTCTGGTCAAGTGAAGAGTCGACCAACTGCTTGACGATGTCTCGAAATAAAATATGTTTTCATAGAATTAATACGAAATAATTTAATTGATTCAACAGTAAACCGCAAAATCAATGTTTAACAAATTATACGTAGCGTCGACCACACAACATAAAGTATTCCCAGTGTTTACCACTCGCAGATGTGTAATATTCGGTCAACACTGCCCTGGGGGACGTTCGCAAATTGCGAGTACGGAAGCTTCGAATTTTTAACACATTTTTAAACGGAGCTGCAGAAAAATATATGAGTTGGAAGTGAATACCTACTTCACCTGGTGTAATGTCGGTGGAAAGTGGTAGAACTGCGATCGACCGTCCGTTTATACAGGGCAGTGACCACGGAAGATAGTTCCTCAATGTAAAAAAAAGGTACCTACCTCGAGGATAAATGTGAATCGAAATGAAATGAAATTGTTTATTTTGGAAATAGGATATCGGAATCACTTTTACACGTCATATTATTTAAAAAATAAGCTAGATGGGGTCAGTATTTCCTATCTGACTACTCTGAGAAGAAAGGCCGAAACAAACTCAGAGTTCACAGTTTCTTATGTCCAGTAATAATCATGATCAGATAATGATGGTGAGGACTACAACATCAAGCTGTAAATAGAATATTATATACACCATAAAAAAGAAAAGCTACCTGAATGAAAAAAGATTCGAAAAAAAAAATTTTTTTGCTTTTTTGGTGTTCCCTAATTTTGTAAGCTTTCGTCAACTTTACCCATGGGACAATCTCAATTTGCGACTGCGCTGTTTCACGTTTTTGACAGCGGTAAGGATTTACTTTTAAACAATAAATAGATACAAAAGTAAAGAGCATTTAAGCATTTACAAGCTAAAAACCAATCGCTTAATATTGAATTGCAACATTGCCACATGAGATATCATTTTAGCGCAGTAACATTTCAATTGTAACCACTTTTAATATTTTTATTGTTGCCCCAATAAAACTGCACGCTATTAATAGCATATTTTAACTGTTTTTTTTTTTATAAACCTCAAAATACCGTTACCAACATAACACTAACAAACTTTTAACATACAAAGTATAGGTACTTATTTTCATTTTAAAATTGCTGCTTTATTAAGGAAATCAATATTGAAAATATCTTTTTAATACACAAAACCAATGTTAACACCTACCCGCAGTACATAAATCATTTACCTATTACGCAGTTGTGTGAGTCGGTCAACAGTCCCCAGGGTAAAGCAATTTGCGACTCCACCACCGTTTCAGATTTTTGCACGGTCGAACAACAGATTAATGAACTCGCACCGAATGTCTCGTAAACCTCCCGCAATTACCTTTGGAGGGATATATGTTTTTTTTTTTTTTTTTTAAGTTTTGGGTGTTCAATGAAGATTAATAGGGATATAACTAAAATATACATACCAGTTTAAGGTTTTATTTAAAAAAAATGCATATGTATAGTTTATAGATTATAGACTTCCTTATTTATAAATAAGGGAAGATAGTTTGTCTGGTCATCGGGCAAGAAGCCACTTTCTTGTCGTCACTGTAGTCACCAAGACAGCTCTCAGTTTTAACGAGGAGATTTGAAGTTCGAAAGAGGATTTATACTTATTCTCCTCTGGCGACTTTCTTGATATAAGGTTACAATGCGGTAACTAGACACTCAAAAGAACTGTTTCATCCCGTTACATAGATTTTTGACGTGACAACGTCTTAAATTAGGTTGCGACTGGGAGTCACTTATGAAAAAGTGTAACGCTCGGTAACGTTACGATGAGTCACCGAACGAGAGAGAGGCCCGCCGAATGCCTTGCGTCTCTCTCCCACTCAACTATGATCGGATGATCGGTCGTTGTCACGTAAAATCTTCGCCCGTAAAACCGACTTTACAGGCAACCATTTTTTTATACACGTACACAGAACCACAGCTTAGTTGTTGACCGGAACGAAGAAATTCAAACCTAAACCTAGTTTCCTACCCACAAGTTTCTTAACCTAACAATTCTACTAGAACGTACGAACTCGTGTCCCATATACCAAGTGCGTGCAAGTAAAATCTTTGGCACAATCAATCCACATATAACAAGCGGCTTATCGCCCAACATCGATAATTAAATGTTATTGCTTTGGTCATAAATCCTCGCTTTATATGCCTAGTGACGTAAAGAGAAGTGCGAATGCCATAGTGGAGGAATTCGCAGAAAGTTGGTGTTGGTGTGAGTGAAATAATGGGAACGGTGAAAGAATGAGATGACTGAGGAATTTAATAAGTATCGTGCTGTCTTGTTCTGAGATGTATTGTTGTCTCTTTTTGTGGTTCACGTGGAATATTAAAGGTGATAAGGATTATTGTTTATTGGTTTTCGTTGAATATGTTTGACAGTAGCTATATGTTGAACATGTTTGACAGTATGAACTGACTTATCGTTGTACGAAAAACCTATAGGTACAAAGGAAAGCGGGGTCAACTAAAACTGGAAATGTATAGCTTGTGATGTAGCCGTGTTTACAGCCAGCACGAATCATCCGCTTACAACCTATGATATTGCGATTAAATCATTTTTGGATTCTTATTCACGATTTTGATTCTGTCGGCTCTAGAACACAATCAATAATAATTATTTGTATTCTTGCTTATAGTTTTACTCACGCATTTGTTTAAAGTTTCTAGACTTCTACATAATTAGCCTATAATGTTCCCACTGTTGGGATACAGGCCTAAGAGGGAGTGGGCCGTACCAGCACACGGGCCCAGTGCGGGTTGGTCTAGGACATGCCGGTTTCCTCTCGATGCTTTCCTTCACCGTTTTGCAACTTTTTTCTAGACTTCTACACTTACTAATACTATATCTACAGCAGACGACAGGGTCCTTTCCCAAAAAGAAAACTGATTCGTCGGCTTTCTGGTTACCACCGGTTTATCACGTCGTAAAGATTGAAGTGAAGGGAATAGGTTCGCCCTTTATCATCGCCTCTCAGCGTCGCTCGTCGCGATAAAAATTCGATTTGTGACAGACACGACAAATGTAGGCGATATGGAAATATTCTGGTGAAAATTTAATTTTCTGGTTGAGAGCGCCTTTCGAATTAAATTTTCAATGGATTTATTGCTTTGTTTAGAATGAAAGATTTATAGAGAACACGATAATTTCAATAATTTTTCACTCATCATTTATGAAACACACTTTTATGAAAGAGTGGGTACCTATTTACTTTGTTGTATCCCTAGGTTCGAAAAAGAGCCTTTTTTCATTATTTTTTTTTTGGTTTGGTGTCTAACCATCAGACTACATTATCATGCACAGACATTATCATCTTGCACAGACAATTCACAGCAGATATCATCTACTTTGTTCAATTCTGCGTTTATCACATTGATTTTGACCTAAATTCTTACTAAAATTGCCGACGCTTCCTTTCCCGTTCATTGGTCACCATTCTGACCAAACAAATGGGCTAACCCCGTGCAGCCATTTTTTCCTTTTCATTTGTTTCATATCTATTTAAATTACAACATTAAGAGCTGATTTTCAATAGTCAGTTAATTTTTATCTGAGGAATAAATATTGCGGTTTGACAGTTTTTGTATAGAATATATGTCAAGCTGTCATAGGGGAAGGTTGCGATCATTGGACTAGCTCTTTCATTGGACCACCAAGGTATTTCCAAAACTGTGCAAGCTAGCAATACCCAAACTAGTCGAAATGAGTCCGTGACGACTCAGTTGCACCCCCCTCTTACCTCAGTGACGCTGCGGCACGTGGCGAGGAGAGACGTGTGACGTTGTCTTTGCGGCGGTCAAAATCTAATTATTACACTCAGGACAATTTGACGTCAGTATCATTGCATTCATATTTGTCTGCGTGCACTGTTATGAACTATTAGACAATTTAATTGTGATTCCATGAGTGTTATTCAATTTTGTCTAATCATGACCATGTATATTTTATTTAATTTTTTTCTTAACGAATACCTTGTTGCCATCAATGGACCCCAAGAGAGTTCCACCGTTGGACCGGTCCAATCATAGAAACTTTTTGCTGTATTTTTCTGGTTTGGGAATAGGTCCCGAGTATTTCACTAATTATGGAAAAACCATAGAAAAATCATTATAAATTTTAAATTCCAGAATGTCGCCAAAAAAAAGGAAGTACTTTGCATGGAATGAAACAAGTATGAACCTTGTTTTAGAATCAGTAAGGAAGCAAAGAGTTGGTTTAAGTGAAGCAAGCAGAATATAATTATGGAGTCCCGAAAGCAACAATTGCTATTACTACAAGCAACCTTAGCTTCCTTTAGACTCTATCTTAATTTAGATGACTTGTTGGTCTCACTAGATGTGCCAAATGTAAAATTTTATTAGATCCTACTAATTATGTAGCCTATAAGTATAGTTTGTTTGCTTGTCCTATGTGTATGAGTAATGTTTGTCTCTCCTCGTATGTCACAATTTTGTAATATTGATAATTATAATTAGTTGCCTCGATTGGTCCTCTAGAACAAATTTCTCGAAGTCCATTGATGGCAACCTGGTGGTTCATTGAAGGTGCCCATGGTCCAAAGAAGGCAACAGCCTAAGATTTTGTTTTCTTCGTTTATAGCAAAAAGTGTAAGCCCGAATTGTTTGTGCGTTTGATTATTATACATAAAAGTCCTACGAAATAGAAATAATAAACTGCTTTCATTTTAACACTTACACTTTTTGAGGTATGAGGTAGTAAAGTTATGTGGTCCATTCATAGCAACCTTCCCCTAATTATTCTTCAGATAAAAGTTATCTGGCTATTGAAAAATCAGCCCTAAATTATGTTCGATTGTTATTGGTTTTTTTTTTCATTTTTATTTGGGTTTTTTTCTTTTTTGGTTTGCAATATTAGTAGAGTTGTGTAAAACATCACATTTATCATAAGCAAAATGTCATGAATTTAGAACAGAAATCACCGCAAAAAATATCAAATTACGGAAACTAGTTAGTGAGAAAAAAAGCGATAAAATTGGAAACGCAATAGCGCTGGGAGTGGGCAGTCGGGCACAGTGGCGGGCGAGCCGCGAACGAATGAGCGTATCTCCTCAAATGGAAACAACATGGCGAAAAAACCGAGTCAAGCTCAATCTGGTACATTATTCTATGGTCCCGCATAAAAAATAACTAAGCGACTCTTGTTGCACCTAAGAAGAGCCCATTAATGCTAGTCTGTATTGACCATATTTTATAGACGTGTGGCAAAAATCTTTGTCAGTTTTTTTTTCAAATGAGCAAATCTACAAAACATTACAACCTAAAGTCGATTGATACTGGGTACAATGCAGCAGTGTGACGTCAAAAGAAATGAAAATGGACCTACCACTACCTAGTATCAAAGAATTCGCACCATTTATTCCCATCTACAAATAAAAAAGTTGTTCGATCCTGTCATAATATTGTCAGATTTTCAATATTTCACAAGATACTACGATTTGCTTCCTGAAAGCTGATTAAAAACATCCAAATTGAGAGCCTCCTCCTTTTATGAAGTCGGTTAAAAAGGTAAATCGGTTCCATTGTACGTACAGACGCCAGCACATCAAGCTACTTATAGATTTTCAACTTTGTCGCTAAAGCATAAGGTTCAAAGTTGATTGTGAAAATTTGACAGTTTCGGGTAGCTTGATGTGCTGACATCTGTACATGGAAATTAAAAAGCCACCATTCAGCCTCCACCAAAAGATGAACAGAGTAAAGGGAACTCCGAACGCGCTGCGCTTGGTCGGTTGGTCGGAATTTTTACGCGCACTGTTATAGGCTTTCCTGCTAATCTCTTAACTTTTAACTGGGAAACAATAAAATGTCGCAGCCAGTGGGCAGCGGGAAAAATGTGTATTTTGGTTAAAAAACTTGGATTACTGGGAGATATTTTTGTTGGTAGACGGTGTTGAAGGAAGAAAGTAACGGTTTGAGAGATTGAATAGTGGATAATGTAATAATACAGACATATTTTTGTGCAATGCGAGTGTGCTGTAGGTACCTAAACCTTTGACGGCACGGTTGGCGCAGTGGTTAAGCGATTGACTGCTGCGCTGCATGTCGCGGGTTCGATTCCCGCACGGAACAAATATTTGTATGATTTACAAGTAGTTGTTCCGGGTCTGGTTGTTTGTGTATGTGACTTTAAATGTTTGTAAACGCACCCACAATACAGGAGAACTTCCTAGAGTGGGGCAACGTTTTTTTTAAAAAAAAAACCTTCGTCTACCTGGGAAACAGGCGTACTCTCATGTTTTTTTTTGTGCCTGGGTAATTAAATCATCAACTATGTTGGGGTCGGCTTCCAGTCTAACCGGATGCAGCTGAATACCAGTAATTTACATGAAGCGACTGCCTATCTGACCTCCACAACCCAATTACTGGGTAATACGATACCCCTTGGTAAGACTGGTTGTCAGATTTTCGGGCTTCTGACGACCCGTACCGACTGTCAAAGATACACGAATGACAGCCGGGACCAACGGCTTAACGTGCTTTCCGAGGCACGGAGGGCTCTTGGTATGTAAAGATGGTCGTCAGTTCACCCATCCACGTACCAACTGCGGCAAGCGTAGCTTAACCTTATCGATCGACCCGTGGGGCTGTTATTACTTAGCCACAAGCTCCTTGATAACAGGAAGTATAGTCTAAAAATCTAGGCTTGGAAAGTATGGTGACTAGTGTTATCTAATCCAAAGCATAGGTTATACATACGCTTTTAATTCCAAGCCTACATTTTAGATCCATATAAAATCACATTTGTTATTCAGTAAGTGCTGGTTGTTCCAAACGGTTGGTTAACATAACATACGTACCTAAGTCAAATAATAACAATTACGTACAGTCACGAGCACTAATATGTCAACACTTGGAAACTTTCAATTGCGATTTTTTCACGAAATAACGAATGCAAAGTTGAAATACGACTCTTTACATAAACCTATTCTGTTCGGTTCTGAAATGCTATGTTCGTAATAACATAAAATTTCATTCAAAAATAAAGGAGAAAATCGCCTTTGAATAAAGCCAAGTGTATACATACTTATACTCGTGACTGTACTCGTTAATATTTGACGTACGGCAAGGCCATTTGTAATTGTAATTTAAAACAACGCTTTTTTTGGTTTGACGATAGTTAGCGCCATTTTTGACCGATATTATTAACGTGTACTTTAATTAACCATTAAAATGTCTCAGTACTTGTAGACTCATGTATCATGAAGGAATCTGTTCCTCCACCCCACTGCTGTAGAAAATTCGACTTCCTTGGGGAGTCCGTGTCTACACAGTAAGACAGTGGTCAGGGGCAGGGCTGTTCTAAGCCGCCCCTACATTAATGTGTATTAAAACCTATATGTGTAGTAGGTGTATTGAAACTATTAGAAGCATAATATGGCCCAACGGGGGTATTAATCGTGTATTTGATAAGGTCCAATATGACCGATATTATTAACGTGTACCTATAAGCGTGCGTGAAATAACCCGCCCTTAAACAGGCTGCGTTATAATCACACTAATATTATAAAGGCGAAAGTTTGTGAGTGTGTGTGTATGTGTGTGAGTGTTTGTTACTTCTTCACGCTCAAACGGCTAGACCTATTTTGATAAAATTTTGTATGGAGATAGCTGACACCCTGGATTAACATATAGGCTACTTTTTGTCCCGATATTCCCACGGGATCGACATTTACGCGGATGAAACCGCGGGGCGCAGCTAGTATTTAAAACGTACCAGAATTCTAACGCCGCATTAAAACTGCGAAATGACATACCATGACATAAATATTCATCTCTGAGTTGCACCGTGTATGACAGTGTATTCACCGAGACAGCTCACAGCCCACTAAACGCACAGCGTCCATAGGGAGCGGCGAGTTTAACGACTAAACGTATAAATTCCGCGTCGTTTATTTACTTTTTACAGCGTCTAGGCCGAGTGAGGGGAACGCGTCTACGTAGAGTGCTAGCGTTAGTGCGGATGACTGGCTTAAATGTGCAGGGTAGGAATTCAATGTTTGGCCCTTTGAATTTGCATACAGCATCATTTTCATATTCTGTGGCTTTTGCGACAAAACACGTTTTATCATTGCCTGCCCTAATAAACCATCATCAAACAATGCAAATGCAATGTTTTATTCATTAATAAAACAATTCTAAACATTTAGGTATAAATCATCTTTGTTATTCAGTACCTCATTGTCTAGCCTTTTCCCAACTATGTTGGGGTCGGCTTCCCGTCTACCCGGATGCAGCTGAATACCAGAATTTTACATGAAGCGACTGTCTATCTGACTTCCACGACCCAGTTACTGGGTAATACGATACCCCTTGGTAAGACTGGTTGTCAGACTTTCGGGCTTCCGACTACTCGTAACGACTGTCAAAGATCCACGAATGTCAGCCGGGACCAACGGCTTAACGTGCTTTCCGAGGCACGGAGGGATCACGGTATGTAAAATGGTCACCCATCCAGAACCTGATCGATCGACCTGTGCGGCTGTTATTGTTTAGCCACGGGCCCCTCAACATTGTATCCCCTTATAGTTATACAATCAATAATCCTACTAATATTATAAAGACGAAAGTTTCTGAGTGTGATGTTTGTTTCTTCTTCACGCACTAACGGCTGAATCAATGTTGATAAAATTTGGTATGGAGGTAGCTGACATGGATTAACACATAGGATACTTTTTATCCCGATATTCCCACGGGACCGAAACTTATGCGGGTGAAACCGCGGGGCGCTGCTAGTTGGTTTTATAAAATTACTAAATTTTTTACGACGGCTTGACCTACTTATACCCCACAACAAATAATATCACTTTAAAATGTCCCCACTCCCGGTAAGAGGTTCAGGCCTCGCCACTCAACGTGAGGCCACAACCTATAGCCAGGCCTCGGGACTCAAAAAACGCGGGAAGCGGAACGAGACGCGACCTCACTTACAATTTCCTCCATTTCCGCTAAGGGATGGGGTCGCCATGTTTCAAATTTAAATGAGATATTTTTATCTTGCAACATTAAAATTATCACGCATTGTGATACTGTTTTATGACGGACCTTTTAATTAGGGTGCCTTGTAAAGTTATAACGCCTGTAATTGTCGGGACAGTGCGGAAAGGACGGTGTTATTCACGTATTAATTTGTTTTGTTTTGTTTGGATGCAATGGTGGATAAAAATTGTTAAAACTGGAAAATTAATATCACAGGGTTTAAGCCTGAAATGAGTTACTGAGTTTCCAAATTAATGATTTAAAAGTCTTCCGATAGAATCAAAGTCGTATCTCACTTGAATGTCTTAAAAAATGGCAGTAATTTACCGCCATTTTTTTTATACTCTTCGAACTGTAATCTTCTTTAGACGCACTTGGCGCTCTTTCTGAAAATGGTGACGCTGAATCGGTTATACCCGGCTCTAGTCAGTCGGTGATACTGAATCGGGTATACCTGGCTCCAATCAGTCGGTGATACTGAATCGGGGCTCCAGTCAGTCGGTGATGCTTAATCGGGTTTACCCGGCTCCAGTCAGTCGGTGATACTTAATCGGGTTTACCCGGCTCCAGTCAGTCGGTAATACTTAATCGGGTTTACCCGGCTTCAGTCAGTCGGTGATACTGAATTGGGTATACCCGGATCCAGTTAGGCGGTGATACTGAATCGGGTATACCTGGCTCCAGTCAGTCGGTGATACTGAATCGGGTATACCTGGCTCCAGTCAGTCGGTGATACTGAATCGGGTATACCTGGCTCCAGTCAGCCGGTGATACTGAATCGGGTATACCTGGCTCCAGTCAGTCGGTGATACTGAATCGGGTATACCTGGCTCCAGTCAGTCGGTGATACTGAATCGGGTATACCTGGCTCCAGTCAGTCGGTGATACCGAATCGGGTATACCCGGCTCCAGTCAGTCGGTGATACTGAATCGGGTATACCTGGCTCCAGTCAGTCGGTGATACTGAATCGGTTATACCTGGCTCCAGTCAGTCGGTGGTACTGAATCGGGTATACCTGGCCCCAGTTAGTTGGTGATACTGAATCGGATATACCCGGCTCCAGTCAGTCGGTGATACTGAATCGGGTATACCTGGCTCCAGTCAGTCGGTGATACTGAATCGGGTATACCTGGCTCCAGTCAGTCGGTGATACTGAATCGGGTATACCTGGCCCCAGTCAGTTGGTGATACTGAATCGGGTATACCCGGCTCCAGTCAGTCGGTGATACTGAATCGGGTATACCTGGCCCCAGTTAGTTGGTGATACTGAATCGGGTATACCCGGCTCCAGTCAGTCGGTGATACTGAATCGGATATACCCGGCCCCAGTCAGTCGGTGATACTGAATCGCGTATACTCGGCTCCAGTGGTAATTTTTCACTTCTATGGTGTGGCCGTCTTTTTAGTTTACATATACACCTCATTTCGAACATGCTAGCGCAAATTGAGGCGGGCCACACCACAACGCAGCGCATTACAAAAATCCTCCTACATCACTTTCTTACATTTTCTATGAACCAACACACAATACAGGCGGGCCGCATCGCACTTTTTCGTATAAAAGTGCGTTGCGCTGCGGCCCGTTGCGGGTGTGTGTTTGGCGTAATAGCTCTTAGCTATCAACAAAGCATTCTTCTTTCACTTCGATTAAATCTAGAACAAATTGAGTGTTCTTCATAACAATTCCAACTACCTCCATTTTCAAATCCAACTCGACGACTACCTTCCTTATCACAGCATTTATGTGTTCTCAAGCAATGATTGTAGCCATCAAAGGGTTGTTTAGCGTGAGCATTGCAACGAAGTATGAAGCGTCTCGATCTTCGATAAGTTGCATAACAGTCGGCTTGCATGCGGCGTTGCATGCACGTTTAATAGTTCAGTCTATTGCTTAGTTTGTCACACACGGGCTTGCCTACCACCCAACAATGTAAGGAATGTATCGTGTTTATTTTGCGTGTTTCGAGAAAAACATGAATGTTGCGCTTTGTCTAACTTGTCCGAGTGAGTTATTGTGGCGTTCGTGTGCGACCTGTCGGGTTTGTCACTGTATATACTTGTACAGCTGTTTTTGTAATTATTATTGTGACGTTAATGGTGAAGTATGTTGTGTGGATTTAAACGTATTTAGTGGAAGTTTTTGTTTTTGTTTCATTATCTGAGATTGACGTTGATTTAAGTCTACGGTAAAGCGATAAGCTAATATGCTTTACTGCTCCTATGCTACGGTTTTTTTTTGTAGGTACCAGTTAGCATTTACTTTATTTATGAGCAAAGGCTTCTTTTAGAAAAATGGCGTTTTATATATATGTGTTTGTGTCGCGTGTAGGTTAAAAGGCTCTCTCCCACAGGCGCGTTATTATCGGAGAGCCTTTACTTTTTTATTTCATTCAGTTTCATGCAAATGGATTTTATTTCTTTTTTCGACAACCAAAATCCAGTCTACTCGCCAAACTTTCGGCCCGTACATTCCACCGCTATCGGGCTGATGATGAGGCTTCCTGCCCCCGTGCTGTGTTCAATCGACTTATAATCAAACATTTGATACCATCGGCCATGTTTTCACATGTTAAATTACTAAGAAAATAATAGCGAAACTCGTGTCGATTTCAAACTCGTTCGGTTTCTACGAATAGTAATTTAATAGCTTTGCATACGTGGATTTTCTTGGCATTGGACCACAATGTACCTACTTTGTATGCTTTTATTTCTTCCGATGACTCATGCCTGACTTCTAACATACAAAGGTTGAATCAAAGATGTTATCTTTATTACGTATGTCAGTATCTCGGATCTGATAAAGTCATGATAACTAGAATTAGCACCCTAACTGATTGAAAGTAACTACCTAGTAGGTATAGCAGTTATCAAGGTTAATGCTTAATAGAAAACCCACTGTTGCTACACCTACATGTAAAGCTCCTACAAACAGACGCGACACGCGATATAATCGCGCGCGACACAAAGGCACCGCCCGTTGCGCGACTTGCGGTGCCTTTGTGTCGCGCGCGATTTTATCACGTGTCACACCTGTTTCAAGGAGCCTTTATTTAGCCGCTAGGCACTAACCAATTGGTTTGAGCATTCCTTTTCGTCGTAGGAATTTCACCATACAAACACAATCAATGCATGTCTATTACCTTTTAATACATTTGTCGCCTTGCACGGAACCCATGGGTGTGGAAAAAAATTGTGAGGTCTTCTTTGAAAAAAAAACTAGCCAAGTGCGAGTCGGACTCACAAACGAAGGGTTCCATACCACAAGGCAAAAACGCCGAAAAAAACACGTTTGTTGTATGGGATAACTGATAGATACTTAGCAGGAACCGTATAAGGGAAGGTCAAACCATTTATTTCAAAATAGACCAGAAAATGGTTCTTTTAAAAAAAAATATATAAAACTCAATAAAACAGAAATGAGAAGCACTCCCACTTATATCATTGGGCTGGTTTTAGGATTCCAAGTTTTTATCGGAGGAACATTTAAACATACAACTAACATGAACTGAAGTCGTCTTACACGATACCCATAGGAAAGAAAGACCCATCCTCATCATCTACCATAAAACGCCCACCAGATGAACACACTGAATCAATGTACCAGATCAGGCACGTGTGAATTAAGTCTTGCACGTTACGATGAGCGGCGGGGCTCGTAAATCTGGACAACTATCTGCAATACTAGTTGTCTGGAGAGCACTTAGTACTGTCCTCGACTTGAGAAGGCGGTGTAAGGGAGAGGAGGAAAGCTATGGACTCGGTGGTCAAAAGAATATTAACTCCTGGTAGAGGAGAATCTATGCAGTTTTTCCATTTTAAACTCCAGGATTTACCACAAATTCAAAAGATTTGCCAGAGGGTCCAGTCGCGAAAATGGTTTTAGAAAATACGAGAAGATCTTGACTATTCTTTCTAGGTATATACATATAAAATCCGTGTAACCTTTAAATTACTTCCGCATTTTTTCCAAGAAAGTTAGGAGGATTTTATAAAAGCGTGTCGGTAGAATTTCACCAAACCACAGTCAGGAGAAAACAGTGAGTTACGGAAAATTACCGATAGTTCCTCTTTCTTATTGTATTGTTTACGTGGTTTACTTGCAAAAGAAACATGACCTGTTTGTGTATAGGCCAGTACACCTGACTTACACCCGCTGCCTTTTCCACCTTACACCACGTCTTCACAATCGGCTATACCGGTTTATGCTCTTTTTAGCGCCGTGCAAAGAGCTCACGATGTCTCGGGAGCAGCAGCTGCGCCGAGAGCCCCGAGATGGCGGCAGTTGTTAGTCTCACTCGCTGTTGTGTTATGTGTGTGGCCAGACGTTTGTTTGGCGGAGAATTCTAGAGAATTTTCTTAAGTTTTTTGAGGAAAATTCTTATTCTTTATGGTACACATTAAAACACTTATAACATTATTCAGGCAGCTTATTTACAAATCTAGAATTGAGTTCTCCGACAGCAAATCTCAGTGTGAAAGAGGGATTTGTATAAATGAAGATAGTAAATGATTGCACATTCATACTTAAAATACCAATAACATAAAATTTACCCTCAAACACCGAACAATTAAAAAGATATAACTGCAATAACCTAATGTACTTGGGCTTTTGAGATAACAAAGACCTTATACCTTCAGGTATATCTATAAATAGATGCAAAAAAAATAAAAACGCCTCTTCTTCATTTGACATGAAGATGTACAACACGGTTTACAAAGACGGACTTAACTTCACAAGGCATTCCCTGTCAGTCGACCGTTTGGTTAAAAAGACTATACCACTAAAATGCATTTGTGTACTTTGATGTCATTTGAATATTTTGATCACACAACGAACTTAGTCACAGAGTGAATCGCGAGCTCAATTTTTTTATCTATGTAAAGCGGAAAGCCAAAGCTCGTTAAAAAAACAATTGAACACAGTTCGCGATAGTTTTTAATTCAAATTGATTTTTAAGCTCACAGACTAACTCGCAACAGTCCCGCGACCGTAAGAGCTTAAAAGAGTTCGAAACCCCGCATGGGGCCTACCTACAGTGACATACGAGATCCTCACAGACTCGTACTTAACAGTGCTCCCAGTCTTGCTAAGTACAATAAAAGCTGCTTATCTATGTGTGTACGAATTCATAACAAATTACCTAGTAATCTGAAAATTTTAAACTCGAGATATGCTTTTAAGAATAAATTGTATGAATGGATAATTGATAACAACTTCTATAGTATAAAACAATTCCTAGAGCGGAAATAGTTGTTGTTTTAATATAATAATAATTTTGTTAAGGAAATTGTTATTACAAATATTTGCATGCTATGTTTAATCTTGGCAAAACATGTCTGCTCTATTTTTGTACTGTAAGACCTTTTTATACCATGTTTTAAGCAAATAAATATATTATTATTATTATTATAGATATACGAGGAGAGCTACCTACGCAGTATATTTGTTTGTAATAGCAAGCAAACCGATCCGAAAAATCTGTAATTTCCTTGTTTCATGGAGAGACCAACGGGACGAACGTCCTACTTGGTTGGAAATGGTAACCACCTGCTTTTAAAATCTTCAAAAACAAAAATTATGCCACTCAAATTAACAGCATGCATACTCTTCAAATAAAAGTAAACCACAATTTTCAGCAGATGCACTTATGTTGTTGTTATTGTGCATGAGGTATTTAAGAGTATGTGTCTGTATGGTATGGGTTTAATAAATGCCAGAATTTTTTTCTTTTTTCAAACGGAATTGTGTTACAAGAAGCTTTCCTACATATTATCGCCTATACTGTCCTACTGCTGGGCAAAGGCCTCCCCTAAATCTTTCCAGGAACTCTTTTCCCGCACCACCTCGACCCAACCCCCGCAGTACGCGTCCAGGTCATCTCACCACCTCTTTCTGGGCTGGCCTCGGCGGCGCCGTCTATCTTCAGGCACTCATTGTGTGGAGACTTTTGCCCAGCGATCATCGTGCATGTGGCTGATATGACCTACCCAATCCCATTTGAGTCTGGCAGCCTTTCCTACATACCGGACGACGTCAATACGTCGGCGCCGGCTGTCGCTGAAAACCAGCGCTGGGGCTCTGTCTTGCATAAGTTCGCAGCATAATGCTGAGCGATAGCCGTTTTGCGTGGATGTGACGCATGTTTCCCCCAACCATTTTTATTTTTTTTTGTTTATGTTCTTTATTGCTTCATGTTTACCGCAAATAAACGTATTTTATTTCTTTCTTTTTTCCATCCAGTATGCCCATTTTGGAATGCAGTGTGTTGTTCCGAATTCTGTCCTGTCTTTTTACATCCAAACAAATCAAAGTTTACTAGTTACACAAGCAGATGGTAACATTACATACACATTTCCACCGCTAAACCAATTTTCCCTTTTTATAACCCTAAGCCACAACACAAAGACACTATTACAGACAAACTCTCACATATTTAGCGCAGTTATGCAAGTGTCAAGCATGTGTATACCAAATCGATAGTGTGAACGGTGCCTAACGCCGCCGGGACGTAAACACGTATTATACGCTGATTGGTTCCTGATCTGACTCGAAGGAGTCCACTGTCTAACATAGTTCAGTATCGTTTAGTAGAAACTGGGTTGAAGGTTTGGGTGGTAATGTAAAGAAAAGCTTTATCTTTTGCTTTTTCATAATTGGTACTTTTACTAAAGGCTTTCTCTGTTTTTTTGCAGAAATTATTTATTTATTTTTACTCCCTAGAACGTTAGCTTTGGAATTTCCGGAATATTGACTAAATTAACGACTAATGATATACTTATATACAAACCAATTCTGTAGATTTCTTCATAATGCTATGTTAGATAAATATGTTAATTATTGTACTTACCAGAATACCCCTCACCGAGCATATACACAGTCGGAGTGAACTCGTACGCACTGAGCGCTTCCATCTCGAGGAGATGCAGCATCTCCAACCTGTAAATAAACAAAGGAACAATGAGTACTTACGTTTTCAAATACACAGCATAATCAGCCAATAATGTTCCCACTGCTGGGACACAAGCCGCCTCTCTACGAAAGGTGGAGTGGGCTATTTATCTATCACGCGGGCCCAGTGCGGGTTGGTGGATTTCACATGTCTTTGAAATTTTTTGGTTCTAGGTCATGCGAGTTTCCTCACGATGTTTTTCTTCAACGTTTGGAGATGAAATAATTCACAAAACTAAAGTGCCTGCTTGGGTATGAATTCACGACCTAGAACTCATAACCGGCGTTACCACAGGGGCCACCAATGCTCGTCTATGTACGCTTAAATACAATTAACAGCATTTCCCATATCAGTGGTCATTTTGCATTGCCAACAATTCCAGGTTTTAGTATCTTTGTCAGTACGAATTTCCATGCTGCAAGTAGCACTCGTGGCGGTTAACGTGTTTGCACAAAAGCTTACACTTTAACCACGCAAGACCTTGTAAAATGATGACGATGTCCAATATGTGCAAGTATGCAAGTAGTTGCCATGGAAATAAATGAAATCTTATCAATATTGCAAGTTACTAATATCTGGTGGCCTAAAAAGGCCACTTTGGAGAATCATAAAAGGATAACATTAAGAATTGTAATATGGCGAAGACGGTCCGTTTTTTTTTTTTTTTCGCTGCACTACGTAGGTCTAATCAAAGAGATTGTGATTGGATTTGGATCGTATTGATTGGTATATTAGCACAGACAAAAAAAAAATAACTGAAAAATGCTTCACCAATGCGATTTGATACGATTAACTTAACGGTTAATTGTCCATTATGTTATCCTTTTATGAGTCTGCCAAAGTGGCCTTTTTAGGCCCCCTGCTTTCAGTTATTTTTCATGCAAAAATATGTGACATGATAATTCGTCACCCGGGCTGTAGTACCAACCAGAATGATCAAATGTATTATTCTCTCTCCTTTTTTTAATTAACAAATGTATACTTGCACAGTTTTCCAGGCCATTAGCCTCCAAGACCAATTTTTTTTTTAAGCTAACAGTTTTTTAAAAGCAATCATTATAGATTTTCTCATCTGTCCATCTGGAATGCGTTCAATTAAAATGTAAATGTCACCATCCACCATCAACTTTATCCGACGCCTTTCAAACTTATCGGACTCCGACTAAAACCGTCCCATGAATAATACATGTGCTGCCATCTGTTATTTTAAACAGGCGACGTCTTCAGAGTTTTAATATTACATTACTGTTTTAATATAGAATAATTATGGTAATGTCAGACATTGCAGGCAATGGGAGTGTAACTGATTGCAAGTTTGAATTTGTACGCTAAATTGTTGGTGTAGTATGTTTTTTTATTAGTTTGTATGTTTTGTAGAGAAACACCAATTCCTACAGTTTATTTAGTTCCTGGTATTACTGAGGAAACTTCTCTATATGTAAACGCCTCATTCAAAGAACGAATTGACTACGTATAGAGCTAATCTAGCAAGTTTAGCTTTTGTACGCAGTATGCCTCAGACCAAATAACAAGTCGAAGACATAGCGCTGCGAACAATACAGGGAAGCATGCAAAAACTACACCTCAGCTCGGTGCATACATGCTCACACGCACACATTTACAACCATTTACTATCAAACTACACCTCACTATGTGAACACATGGTTACGAAAGTTGCCTCACTTTGCTGTTGACAGCCCTCTGTCTTGGTTTTTTATTTGGTCTGAGCAGTATGCATACTATAATTGCATTATGTTCAATACTGATTTTAAGCTTTCACCGTCAGCCATCATTTATTTCCTACTTCAGCATGTCCCTGCTGGATGGAAGCCATCAAGTGAACTAACATTATTGTACTATGTATTATTCTTAATCTCAACTTGATTTTCTTCTTCTACCAGTTACTAGCCATTTCATAGTATATATGCGAATTTTGATTTATATACATACTAGCTGCGCCCCGCGGTTTCACTGGGAATATCGGGATAAAAAGTAAACTATAATTATGTTAATCCAGGGTGTCAGCTACCTTCATACAAAATTTTATCAAAATTAGTCTAGCCGATTTTGCGTGAAGAAGTAACAAACCTATTCGTATAAACACACAAACTTTCGCCTTTATAATAATTATGATTAGTGTGATTATTTTTTTTTTTTTTTTCGTGAAGTCTTATTTTTAACACACAAATGCAAATAAACGTTTATTGTGCCACGTGTGCAAATGTATAAGATAGGCTTTTGTTTTTTTATTTTGATAGAACACTTTCGCACTTTCTAACATAATTCTAAAGTGCAGTTATACTAGGTTAATCTCAGACTAGACAAGACGTTCCAGCCAATTGTCTCCATTGTCCCGCTAAACACCATTCCACACCTTAAAATGAACTCACAGACCCGAGTCAGGTACTCCGAGATTCAACTCTTGTTCCCATCGCGGAGTAATCGTGTTCTTGAAATTGAGTCTGCAAGTTTCGGCGTGACGCGTTATCGGATTTGTTCGGTACGCGCTCGGAATCTGGGCGAATGCTCCGCCTACTCACAAATTGCATCGGATACTGAAAACGTTGGCTTGCTTTTTAGTTTTTAGTTCCGTTTCTTTGTTAATAGGCGGATAAGAGGGTTGGGAGTGTGTGGTCGTGTGAAATGATGAAGCAGTTTGGTGGGGAATATAATTTATGCTAATACTTTATCTGAATTCTTCTGGTATTCAGCTGCATCTGGTTAGACTGGAAGCCGACCCCAACATAGTTGGGAAAAGGCTAGGCAGATGATGACTTCTGACATCTGACTTATAGGTGAAAAATACACTCTAATTTTCTTTGCGATAAACCATTTAGCCTGTATTATAGTTAGATCTTCTTGAAAACGTCAGACAATTCTTGTAATTTTAAGAACGTTCACAGTCTGATCTCAGTCTCAATGTCAAAAATACTTCTGATTTCCGTACATTTTTGACATGTTTTTGACATTGATCGCTGAGATGAGATCGCGACTAGATTTGAACGTTTTTAATTACGGGAAATGGCCTTGAGGATAATAGATTATAATAACGTACCTACATTTTGTACACAAAAGAGTATTCTAACTATCTTCTTTAAATTCCACGAAAATCTTGTTCATCAAAGCATATGAATACTTGGGTTGCCATGATTTACTGGATTTTATTGGTCATCGTCATCATCAGCCTTAGTAGTCCACTGCTGGACATAGGCCTCTCAACTTCAACTCGATTTTCGGCAACTCGCTCCAGCTGCTACCAGCCATCCTGCTTTTTAGTGGTCACCGTGGTATTTATTTTATATCACGTGTAGAGGTAGCATGTCACCAATAAAGACCATGTAATGATCACGGTCAAAAGAACACAAATGGAAGTATTTCCATAGCATGAAGCAGCATATTTTTACACTGTAAATATTCACGCGTTATAAAAGTCAACTGAGCAAAACAGCGTTCGTTCGTAACTCGCGGGACAGGCTAACCGGGCCCTGTTTACGCACCATTGCAGTCTTTAAAATTGTTCACCTTTTTACTGTTTTTAACTGTGCATTTGTGCATGTTCTCAAAAGTTTTTGCAAAGTAAAATTACTTAAATATTTTTTGAGCTGAAGAAAAATCCCGAAAACATAAATTAAAACTTGTAGAAAGACTGTTTCTCAGAATATTCTACTCCTTTTTGAAGTCAGCGAAAAAGATAACTTCGTTCATCAATATGTTGCTACGGCGTAGCTGGCGCGTCGATATGTAGCTACGCCGTAGTTGACGCAACGATGACACAGCTACGCGATCGTAGCAGATAATCCATCGCGTGTTAGAACTTTCAAGAAATATATTTTGTTGAATTTTCATTTTCGATATTTGAGACCAAAATCTTTTACACGTATTTATACACAAGTATTACCTATAGGAACACGTGTTCACTATAACATAACTTCCAAAAGCGGTCCAAAAGCCGTTCAATATTAGCGCAAACATTTACCGTGGACCTTTTAAAATGAAATAACAAGAAAAAACATCCCAGTTATTTGCAAAGGATGACAATAACGGTTTAGTGAGCCAAATACCGGTTTTTTTGCCACCCCGCCCCTTTACGAGCATCGGTATTATTGAATTTCGCGAATGTAACACAAAAAACCGATATCATATAATCGCCAAAGGGCTGAATTGTGATTTTGAGGGCACTTGCCGCAAATCCTTTTGGGAATTTTTATCTCTTTGTTTATTTTAGTGTTTTGGGTCTCCTTTTACATGCCGTTAAGGCTCGTTATGGGTTTCGGTCTCGTGATATTGGATAAGATGTTCTCTTTTGTCTCATTAAAAGTTTTATTGACGCTGTTTTCTTACATCTGAAAATTTCGCCCTGTTTTCTCTCGTCTGAAGTTCAAAATTTCATAAGGTCTGTCTAAATATAAATACGTACAGAAATACCACCAAGATGAATAAATAAAGTTTTCTTGAAATATGCAAAACAAATTCAGAGAAAATTCAAAATTCTCCGGCAAAAATATACAAACAATTTCAAAATGTTATTAAAAAATATCTTCAACCGAATCCAGATTTCAACTGTAGATTTAAGCCGCACCAAGTCTTGACTAAACCAGCGAGCTTGGCTTCAGCTAACCATTCGCCACAAATTGTTCGTATAGCTTATTTACGTTGGGGCACAGAATATATGGGTACAGAAGGTCAGCGCTATACAACAAGCAAAAACGCATGCACACATAGACACAGCTCACGTACGATCAAGCAGCGAAAATATTTAGCAGGTTTCCAACATGTTCTAGAACCAAAATAAATGGAAGACGTGACATCCACCAACCCACACTGGGCCCATGTGGGGTGTTTTATGGCCCACTCCAACTTACAGAGAGGAGACCTGTGGCGGTGGATGGTGGCAGGATGGCTGAGGGAGAGAGCCTCCTATCATAGCCGCCGCGGGAGACGCTCCGGGCGTCGCGTCGGGAGCCGCGTGACGACTCCCGGCCACCGCAGGCGCGGGCCTGCGGACGGAGAGTAACGGGTAGCTCACCGTCCGATCAGGACCAGGCCCGTGCCGGACGGCGCGTACGTGTTCCACGCGCGCCTCAAAGAGATTTCAGCATCAGAGAAGGGGCCCGTTAGAGCCGAAGCCTGCCGGGTCAGCGGGATTGTCCGAAAGTGTTACTGCTGCCTCGGAACATAAAGGACCAAGGAAAGAACACGGGTGGGTTTTAGTCAGTTAGAGTCTGACACTCCCTTCCGCTCCACCCAGAGCGGGAGGGGTCATATGATGATTTCCCATCCTAAAAAAAAAAAGGGAGCTGGCCTTCTGTACCTATATATTCTGTGGTCGGGGCTTGCACCTGTCTTGCCTTCTATTGGGGTGATTCTCGTTATTGTGGCACCGTTTGTTAGGGCTGTTTGTGTTACCGAAGTTACGGTACAGAAGTGAACAAGATTTTTGGCGTTTCGCAGTTTTAGGGTTGAATTTTGGTGTAATTGTTTGGGTGAAGTTTTCCTGGAGTTAATTAAAGGGTACAAGAAAGAGAGACTGAGAGAGAGACAGAATAATTAAGATAAGGCGATCGATAATATAAAATTTGCGTAACATAACTTTAAAAAGTTGTTATTCACTTTTCGTATTTGAGTGTACATTGCACGTAAAAGTTAGCTAATTTAATGCCAGTTTTCAGTCCCCTGAACTTGAGTTAAAATCTACTGAGAACAACGCATCCTACCGCTAAATTATATTTTTCAGTCTTTCAGAACAACTTCATAGATTATCCCTTTTCACCTAAACAGAGTAAAACCTTGGAATTGGCTGCCAAAAATCTAGAAGAGAGAAAGCGTCAAACACTTTCAGCGTAAATCGAATGGCCCAATATTTGGCTTCACTTGAGGACTGCGTACATTGACGGAGTAAACGGTATTTATAGTGACATCTTTTACCTTGCTATTGAAAACCTATTACTATGTGAAATAGCGCTTTTCTGTTTATTCTAGTACCTCTACAAGGTCACCAGTTGTTGAGATTCATCATAATCACCCTATAATGTTCCCACTGCTGACACAGATCTTATTCTAATTGTGTACAACCATTATACATATCAAGTTCTTAGGCTAACTTACCTTTACAAACATTTTACACTGAGTTTACTATTCTATAAACATTCTATATTTGGTCCATAAGAACACACTACTATTAAAAAGAAACCACAAAAGTCTTAGCACTGACTTTAAACGCATACCACTATTATTTACCTACTAAAGGTAATGCACTCAAATAATACAAAGGCTATTTTAGGAGCATAGGTTAAACATTACAATACTATAATATAACTTACATTTAAACATTTATCATCGACGAGTTAAAACAGAGAAATGATAATTCTAAATTGTGGGTAATTTGCGTAACTTTTCCCCGAGTATGCTTACTGCGACCGGGTCAGGGCAGCACGGTCGGTCCGGTGGTAGGTAGATATTGTTATTCACTCAGAAAATAGTGGTGTGGCAAACGATATCGATTATATGTTGTAAAATACGATAAGTTATTAGATCTACTTTTGCATATGGATGAAATTAATGGGTGCCAAACAAACTTGAAATCACAAAAAAAAACAACTGTTCCCTACATTTATGTTCGCATAACTCGTCAAAATGTAGGGAACATTTGATTTTTTTCGCGATTTCAGGTTTGGCCCCATAGTAAAAGTTGTTCATAATGATGAGTACAATGACCTCTTAAGACGTTTTGGGTTAATTCATTAACACCTTGTATACAACGGCCCGACATGAGCTGAGAGATGTTATATAAAAATGTTATAAAGTGCTACCTAAGTCTAAAGTATAAATTTGTAAGTGTGTATAAAGACTCGTCAGACCCCCACAGTCAAACCATTACTATGGTTTTTGGGGCTTAGTTTGTTGTAACCTTTTTTTTTTTGCATGATGTGAAATTATAATAAATAAAATGAATCATCGAGCAGTTGCCCACCAGACACAACACCCGTCTGGTCAGACGATCCTCCCTTTTCTATGGAGGTTGAGTGAACTTTACACACTTCGTTATACCTCTATAGTACCTACACTGACATTTCGCCAGTTATGTTTTATGTCCCATGTCTTAGGGGGCAAGCCTACTGCTATCAACTGGGTACACATCCAGACCCTCGGCTGCTACTGAGGAATTCCTGATGGGAAAACCCAAAAATACTCTGCCCTACTTGGGAACCGAACCCAGGACCTCAAGCTCAGCAGTAGTGCTTCCGACCACTAGACCAACGTGGCAATTGCTTCTATACATTATTAAGCTCAACATATGCGAAAATTGATAAATATTTTGATGAGTATTTTACATTTAACTGTTACTTCTCATACTTTTTACAAAAATATGTAAATTAATTTCATAATAAATTCTCTTTGACGAAGACTTACAGCATAAATATTAAAAAGTTTAGTTACTTTTTTGCAAAGTAATTAAGAATACTAACTGAGCGCGCTATTTAGAATATTAAAAGCCCTTTAAATAAGGTTGCGCTACAGGCTATGCATATTAAACAGCTGCCTCTTAAATACTTAGGCTGTCACAAATAAACATTTCTTTCTTTCTTGAATGACGTCACTAACTCAACGTAAACTCAATCGACGTTAATAATACCGTAGCTATTAAAATTAATGATATTATACACCAACCCTTTGTAAATATAATTTGTAAATGGTACTATAAAACGAAATTATACAAGCAAGCTAATTCCATTAGTCAAGTTCCCCTAAGTTAAAGCTTGTAACTTAATTCGTTTGCATCAATCACATTGCAACAGCGCAAAATGCTTTTATTTAAAACTAGTAGCTTACGGAGCGTAGCATTTTGTTAGCTTTTGTGACAAAAAAGATAATTTAAACTACGATGCAGGATTTTTTTTCAGACAAAAATCAAAAGAACATGAATTAAACAGAAAACGAAGTGAGTAGTAAAAATTTTGTAAATATATTCAAATTCAATGCACTTTTTGATAAATGAATTTATTTCTCTAAGTAGGTTTGTACAAACACGTTTACACGTCAATCATATTTTAAAAACAAGATGAGGTCGGTATTGCAACACTACCTAGGTAAATAAATCATTTGCAGGTACTTTAGCATTGTCAAGAAGTCTGTCAGTTAGTCAAAAAGTTATGTACAGATGCCAGCGCATCAAGCTACTACAATCTGTCAAATTTCTTTAATAGATTATCAACTTTATTGCTAAAGCATAAGGTTCAAAGTTGATTGGGAAAATTTGACAGTTTCGAGTAGCTTGATGTGCTGGCGTCATACTATGAAACACTTTTACACGTCAATTTTATTTTTCAAATCTAGATTAGGTCGGTGTTTACAATACTAATAGAAATCCTATGCGGACTGAGATCTGTAAACCTTTCCGACTTCCAACTTTATGTTAAAAAAGATTGAAAAACCTATTTTCCTAGGCGGCCCTAGACGATCTATTATATTGCACAATATCACGAATTGCGCAATGTGTTGGACCGTCAAGGGTTAATATTGAATGTTGTGCAATGGTTAAACAAATGTTTGAGCGAGTTAAATTTTTATTGCACCTTGCTTAATTGCACCGTTTAGGATAAGTATTACAACAGGTATTACGCAGGTCTTGCTTACGAGAAAACTTTGAAGCCAAAGTTATTGCATGAAAATAATGGATCGTTTGAGTGCAAGAACTTATTGTAGCTGTAGGTGCCACCTTAGATAAACTAAGAATTAATAGAACATTAGAAAACGGGAGGCTTTTCATATTCATTCCTTATAATTAATCTCAATGCAATATTCAGAATGCCTTCCATATTACTTGAGACTGCAATTTCATTGAGCGTAGACATTTGCATGGCGAGACGTTCCGACGAAGACGAAATAAATAAACCATGATTCAGTGTCATAAAAGAGGTGTAGGTAGTTTGAATTTTTATGAAGCACTGACATCTTGGTGACGTCATACTGTGAATATGAATCTGTGTACCAAGCGGTATTATGGAACAGTATAGTTTTAGAAACTTCAGAACGGTCATCTACTGAGAAATCCAGCGAAATAACTTTTGTTCTCTCGGGATCTAAAGTTCTAGCGGTGATCGTGAAGTACCTGGTCTGTAGATACTACATTGGTCTGCAGATACTGGTCTGTTGGCTACATCTTTTCAAAAACCATGTAGTTTGGTCTACAATGGTCGAGGTTTTCTAATGGAAAATCAATTTTACTAAGGCCTTTTCAAGGGCTAGTCATCCTTTTCCTTGACTAAATATTATACCGCACCCTAATTGCGTAACACACTATCAGTCGGAATCTGAATCATTTTGAAGCAAATTGCTATCCATTGCTTCATAAATTCGAAAAAATTGTCTGCTCAACACGTAAATAACGCAATGAATGTTTTTGAACTGTCAAAATGAAACCGATTCCGATTGATACTGTGTTACGCAATTGCCCCGCAGGCGCAGGTTAATTTTGAATTAATTGGCCATCTATCTGTGAGTGAAAGTACTCTCTTAAAGAACAACAATAACCAAAATCAAAACTAGCTGACCTGAACTTCGCACCGCCTCAGAATCAATAAATACTAATGTATGAGATAATTCATTATTTTCATATTTTTTTTTTGTGAATTTTTCCCATGTCCATATAATCCAACAAATTAACGACCACAAAAATCGGTCCAGCCGTTTTTGAGTTAGAAATGGTGTATCTAACCCGACTTTGTTTTACTTAGGCATAGATATTTAATACCAATGAATTTACAAATAAAATTTTCAATTTTTAATTTTGCCTCTACTCAAACTAATTTTGGTTGTGATAAGTACTGATTAATAAAGATGATTTATACCTAAATGTTTAGAATTGTTTTATTAATGAATTATTATTGTTTGACAAATAAGTACTTAAATTATTTTTTTTTACTGTACCTTTAAAGTACTTGTAATTTGGGACGAAGCACAACTTCAATAGTGTTATGGGACAAACTAAGAATTTTTTGGAATGTGGGACAAACCTTCGGGACGAACGAAGAATAAATCACATACTCCAAAAAGCATAAAATAACAATCAACTCAAAACTATCTCTCAAACTTACATACTCCGCATCCACATCCCACAATCGGTCTGTGCTCACACACTGTATTAAATCGTCGGTCCATGCCAGCGGCTGAGTGAACGCAACGATTTGTAATCTAGCCATTAGCGGAGTATACTGTGCTTGGCGGCAGGCCTACCAGGCCTGCCAACAGATGGTACACGCTGGACCAGATACAACCAGTGTTCCGCTTGCTTGTTTTGTGTGGAGATTGCATCTGTAATCTTTTTATTGAGGTTGTTCAGCCAAATGTGTGTGGAGATTTGTGGTTTGGCTTGGTAAGATGTGGTAAAGAGAACAAATGTTTTAATAATGGAATGAACTGAGAAAATATGATACGCATTTTTAACCGACTTCATATATTCTATCCTAATATTCTACTTCATAATTATAAGTATATTAAAATATCACACTTATGGCCGATTTTTCAATCGATAGATAATTTTTATATGTCGAATATAATTGACGTCTGACAGATTTTGTATCGAAGGAACTGTCAAAAATTTAAAATTATTCCGCGGATAAAATTATCTGACGTAGGCAAAATCAGCCCTTAATATTATAAAGGCGTTGTGAGTGTGTTTGTATGTATGTTACTTCGTCACGCACAAACGGCTGGACCAATTTTGATCAAATTTGGTATGGAGGTAGCTGATACCCTGGATTAACATATAGGATACTTTTTATTCCAATATTACTACGGGATCGGGAGTTATGCGGGTGAAACCGTGGGGCGCAGCTATTATTATTATAAATGCGAAAATATGTGAGAATGGATGGAAGTATGTTACTCAATCACGCAAAAACTACTGAACGGATTTTAATGAAATTTGGCACACAGATATTTAATACACATGGGATAGTTTTTTTTTTATTCTGGTATTACGTTTCCGTGGGACAACCTGACTTTCACGCGGGTAAAGCCGCTGGCAAAAGCCAGTAGGTTGATATTCTTCCAATTTCATATTCGAATTGAAGCTTGAATGGAAAGCTAATGGTCTAATGGAGAACTTTAGACTACCGTAAACCCGTCATGCACATCTTCAAACAAACACAAACCTTCTGACAGTAGAACAACACCATCGAACCATGAGGGACCCCACAACAATGGCTCAAAGGCCTCACTACAATCAAGGCATCAAATTCTGCTACCGTAGGCCCACACAATACGAAACAAGAGCGGTCAGGCCGGACAGTGGCAGATAAACGGCAACATAGTACATAACAAGGAAGGCAGAATAAAGAAGGGGAAGGGGGACAATTAGGATCGCAATTACAGGACAGTATGTCCCAGATTACGACCGCACACTCCACACAGATTCACATTCCGGTGTCGAGAATAACAAAGCTTGCCAACTAACTATTAAGACGTTCTGAACTCGGGCCTCGCTTTATGGCCGCTCAAATTGCACTTGTATTTTTGTGTTAAAATGGCCCCGCCGTAATCTAGGATTTGTTGAGATTTTGCACTGTTACGTTTTCAAGCGCTTTGTCAGTGGGGTTTGGATAAATAATATGTCAGATTCCTATATTCGGCTTTTTTAACAACAATTACTTATCGCTTAAGAGACAGAAATATTTTAGAGGCAATATTTTTACGTTAAGGGGACTACATGACCTAAAGCGCGGTCACTGTCGGACTGCGTAGAAAAGAAAGAGAAGCGCGATGACAGAACGCTGGTAATTTATTGCAAAGTATGAAGGAATTGTCTAAAATCTAATTAATTAAAACACTACTGCTTTAGTATGTTCCTTGTAGAATAATCTGACAAGAAATCCGAATGATCATAAATGTATATTAGTATGGTTTTTATTGTAAAAAGAAAATTTTTAGAGGTAACTTCACGACTTTTTTACATTTTTATTTTTGGTTTATTATATTTTTGCTTCAAGCTCCAAAACTTTTTCCATGCCGTTATTATTCTTCTTTCTACTTCTGCATCGTTGCTTAGTTTTTTACCTACGTATAGTATTCTATTAGTGTATAGTTTTATTTTATTTGTTGGTATATAGGCTTGGCTAGCTGATGTATGGCAAATCATTTAATTTAATATTCTGTTTTATGTTAATGTTCTGTGTCTTGTTATGTTAATTACTTTGCATACCTAGTATTGTATACAATCAAGTATTTTATAAATGAGCAGACAGCTGTGCTGCTGGGGAGTTTGTTGCGCCACTTTTTCTCCCCAGCGGAAGCACTAGGAAGTGGTGAGGGGCGGGCGTTTTGGGGGACTGTCTTATGTAATTTTTGACATTCGAAAAGTGCTGATTCTTAGCCTAGTTTAAATACATGACTTTTGATTTTGATTTGGTATTATGTTATGCCGAATTGGTGCCCTGAGACAGTGAGGCGGGCTCGCGGTAGACCACGTAGGAGATGGCGGGTCAAGCTGGAGAGGTTCCATCAAAACTGGAAGGAGAACGCGCGGGCTCGGGAAAGATGGCAGGAGTGGAGGGAGGCCTTTGCCCAGCAGTGGGACAGCGCAGGCTAGATAAAAAAAAAGTATGTTGTGTAATCCTTATTAAACTACAATTTGTGAACAATACGTTTGTTGAAGATACAATTCTTGCCAATACCGGCCAGTAAGACACGAGAAATAGAGCAATAGATGAATGACTTCAATATAGAAAATTAGATGCACTCGTCCATACGCAAAAGCGAGCTGTATGTTGCAGAAATATTTTTAAATTTGTTTCAGCGGAGACGGACTTAGCATGAATATGCGAATTGAATTGTCGTGCGAGTATGCAAATCACAAGTTTTGTATTTCATTTTTAAATAAAATGTATGTTTATGAATTAGGTACGTTCTGCGCTGTTTTTTTGTGTCCTTTTTCGTGAATTGTACGTAGCTGTGGAGGTACGTAATTGCGGAGTTTTTCTTTTCATGAATTCGTTATTTTTACGCTAAAAATGAAACACCAAAAAACTGGCAAGTACTTGCAAGTTCTTTAGTTAAGCCTAGCTGCGCCCCGCGGTTTCACCCGCATAAGTTTCGATCCCGAGGGAATATCAAAATAAATATATTCTATGTCCTTTCCCGGGACTCAAACTTCATCTAAATCGGTTTAGCGGTTTAAGCGGGAAGAGGTAACACATTCGCATTTATAGTAATAGAATGGATATAATTTTTCATTGCTTTATTTATTTAGCCGATTTTAGTATAATTTACGACGTCAAGGCGTTGGTTTGGTTTACAACATTAATCTTTATCAAAAAGTAATCCGCTTTGTTTAAATTATTGCTTATTAAAGAAAATGCAGTAGGTATATAAACCTAAATTACTTATATGAATGTCATAATAACTTTTAAATCAACTAGATATAATAACTGAATCACATGGAATTTAATAATTCATATCGTAGTAAAGAGAGTAGAGTCGTATCAAAGTCAGGGCTAGTATAACCTACCTACTTAGAATTTCACAGAATAAATCGTTTGCTCGTACATTATTAACGTGGAAATACGTGGTTTTCTTAGGTAGAGGTACAACTTAATAGACGGGTTTTTCTACGATTTACCAATAGAACAGTATCCTTAGTTACAAAAAATATATAAAAATCTCCGTACATACACCCTAAATATTATAATATTCTATTCCACCATTTCCGTTTATATTCCAGCCTTTTGTACGAAGCGCCCCGTCCGGTGGATCTGCTTTTTATGTAAAACCGAAAGGCTATTTGTCAAGGTAATTTGAATTTACTCGCACGCTCCGGCCCTTTGAAATGCATGCTTAAAAATATACTAGTTTTTACATGGACTGCTTCAAACAAATGGAAATAGACTGGCTTTTGGTTATTTGGCGAATATTTTTTAAGGATGATTTAGTATTCATGGGATGTATGGTGATTTTTACATGGCTGAAATATTGCCAAAAAACATTTGAAACAGTACACTGAATCAATCTGCACGGTACTTACAGTTAGCAAAAAAGGGTCGATTAACACTTTACTTTCTAAATATTAATTATTGAGCAAAATATTTGTGTAAACCGGAACAAAACTAAAATTTAAAGAATATTAACTTTAAGCCATTATGAGTGAACGAAATGAACCAACTTTGAGGGATAACTAAATGGAACAGACTGGATAAGATGTGACTTTGACTATGTGGGAGTAATAATAATTGTTGTATTTATATGTGGCGGCTTGTAATTAGCAAAATTGCTAATTAACAATAATATAATGTAATGTTTTGTAATAATAAAAGCAATGATTACACTTCTTTGGAACCGACGTAAGAAAAAACCTAGCAAAACTGAGTAGAATTGAACAAAAATGAATTCCCTTAAAAAACACAGATATTCAGCCCATCGAATAAGAAAGAAAACCCACCCAACCAGGCTCACTTGGGAAAACTCGAAGAAAACCGAAACATTAAAATTATTCCGCTATCCATATTTCCATGCTAATTAAGCCATAAAATATAAATAAAACATTTATCTTCCGCAGAGAATATTGCCTCGTTTAGCTCATTATTTACGGCGCAAAGAATACCCTATTAAATCTTAATAAGACTCTTTAATTTGTTCCATGCGATGGTATCGCCTCCAGCAATATTGTTTACACAAAGAGAGCTAGTTCGATGTGTGTTGTTAATGGAGAAAAAATAGTATACCCACGACTTTACACGAGTCATTTGTATAGTTCGTAGGTATTTTTTGTAGTATAAATATGATTTCTAAATAAATATGATTTCTATGCCAAATGCCACATGATTTTTCTTTCACGCGGACAAAGCCGCGGACAGAAGCTAGTCAAGGATAAATGAATATTCGAATTCACGCTTTATTTACATGTAGTCTGACAACCAGTCTTACCAAGGGGTTTCGTATTACCCAGTAACTGGGTTGTGGAGGTCAGATAGGCAGTCGCTCCATGTAAAATACTGGTTCTCAGCTGCATCCTGTTAGAATGGAAGCCGACCCCGACATAGTTGGGAAAGGCTATTTGCTCGCTTTCAATGTCTACGTCTTTTTTACATCGTTCTCACATATCAATATAAATTCAATATTAATGATGTAACTTATATTTTTGTAACAATATCATATAAAAGAGTTGTATAGAGTTTCTTGACCATTCTTCTCCATGGTACATTACTACCCTTTCGACAAGTAACGGACAACAACAACAACGTTGTCAACGGAATGGACAACTAACTTTACATTTCTGACTGACCGACTCCTTGACAATTCAAAAGTGCCTGTAAATAGTAAAACCCTAATCTCAAGCAAAAGCTTATGTAGTTTGATGAACCAAAACTAAGCTTCAAATCCGCCAAAAAAAGAAGGCAACATCATTTGAATGAAAGACCCCCCCCCCCCCCACTAGTGAAGCTCCGATATACACCTGAAAATTTAATCATGCGACCGACCGTACGCTCCGTGTGCGGACACAGGGCCCGGATTCCGCGTCGCCTTTTTTGAATACATGCGGATTTCCACGTGAATTAAAATCTGTACCGTTTAAAATGTTGCAAGAATCCTTGTGGGCAGTGGAATTTTATGTATTTTTACAATTAAATAATGTATATTTTCAAGAAGTTGTCTTTTTGGTAATACCTACATGGATTTTTTTATTAAGTAGTGCTAAAGGAATTGAATAGGTGGGCACTTTACCATCGTCCTTGTTTTGGTGGTCTGAATGATTTCTAACAGTTTGTCCATATATTTTAATGGGACTTTATATTATATACCTACGTCAGTAACTATAAATATACTATATAATAGAAGATAGTTTTGACCTAAGGGGCATAGATACCACTTGAAACTACACACAGTAATAATATATCGAGTTTATAGTTCGAAATGCTTGCATGCCTAATAGCTATATGGGTGTTGCTATCAACCTCTAACATAGATTAGAATATGAATCTAATATTTTGTATCTAGGTAATAACAGCCGCACAGGTCGGTCTTCAAGGTGAAGCAACGCTTGCTGAGGTCGGTACGTGGATAGGTTCCATTACATACCGAGACCCCTCGGAAAACACGTTAAGCCATTGGTCCCGGCTGTCATTTGTAGATCTAGCAGTCGTTACAGTTAGTCAGAGGCCCGAAAGTCGAACAACCAGTCATACCAAGGGGTATAGATCGTGTTACCCAGTAACCGGGTTGTGTTGCTGGCAGTCGCTTCATGTAAAATACTGGTATTCCATCTGGTTAGACTGCCGACCCCAACATAGTTGGGAAAAGGCTAGGCAGATGAATTCCGTATTCAACTATTTCCAATTCTATTTTATGGAGCCATCCAGCCAGGTCTATCTACATAAATCAATAATAATAATAATTCATAATTCGGAAAGCAAATATTAATAGTCTCATGTAGTGGTACAGTCCGTTTACAGATATTTATCTCTGATCTTATCCAAATCACAGTGATCTTTATTCTCATTCAAATAGAGGTTGTTGTTGTGTTGCTGCCACTGACAAGTCTGTCAAAAACATTGTGGTTTCTATCTCGTTACAATAAGGTTGCAGTTAGCTTGCTGCCGTCAGAGGTAAAATTATTGTGAACGGACTTGTAGTAGACGCATTTTGTTTCAATGTCATCAAAAACGTTCTTAAAAAAAACAAATAAGTAGGTACCTCCCGAAATCTCCAAAGACCAGGCGCCTTTTCAAGGTTTCCCCCGAGAACAAAAAAAAAGGGTACCTCCCGAAAAGTTCTTATATTTTCCTTAGTATTAAACTCAAAGCGATTAAAGGCGTTAAAATACCAGCAATTCAATGAATTGCACCCAATAACACTGAAACACCAAACCGCAAAATGGCCGCAATTCCTCAAAAGTCTCACTATCAGCCATTATAGTTTTCATTTACTTTTCAACTTTCGATTGAAAGTCACGATTTACCGTTTGGTACAAAATCTATAGCAATAGGTAACATGAAAACGATCTGAAGGAACAAAACTCGTAAATTTTTCCGCCAATAGCGAGAGTTTTGTAGGTAGTGTCAATTGTTTTGTTCGGGAAGGTGGTAGGGTCATCACTGGGTATTTTGTCATTCGACTCGTTCAACTGATTGACAAAATTCATTTTGGTAGGCTTCACAAGTCATTGTTTGACATTTCAAATTTATTTATTAATAATTGTAATTTGTGCAAGAATATATTGGACGGTGAGCCCTAAACTAGGCATTTGCCTGTATCTATAATAATATAATAATCAGCCTGTATTGCCGCACTGCAGGGCAAAGGCCAAGGAGAACCAAGGTAACCGACATATCCCGGAGAATTGCCAAACTTAAGTGGCAGTGGGCACATTGCTCGCAGAACAGATGGCCGATCGGGCCGAAAGGTTCTGGAGTGGCGACCGCGTAGCGGAAGACGTAGCGTTGGAAGGCCTCCCACAAGGTGGTCCGACGACCTTGTGAAGGCCACAGGAACCCGTTGGATGCGAGAAGCATAGAACCATTCGAAATGGAGGTGCTTGGGGGAGGCTTATGTCCAGCACTGGACGTCTTTCGGCTGAAATGATGAGAGCAAAGGCCGGGCCGCCCGATAAAGGGTGCTCAACCTGCCCTAACTACGGTCCGTATTTCTTTGCCAAGAGTCAGCCAAGTTAATGAGGAGGATTTCACGAAAGTAGAAAGGAAAAAGAAGAAGCCCTGTTCTCGTAACCTGTGTGGCACCGCACCGAGTGGACCCAACATCTGCTTTGCCTACGACGCAGCTGTACCTTTCGCGTCTGCATCACTCCACGACAACTGAGGAAGTCATGCAGTATTTGAAGGTGAAGACCAATTTGACTCTGAGGGTCGAAAGGTTGGAATCGCGCCACAATATCAACTTTAAGTCATTCGTGGTACGAGTTCCAACCCAAAAAATTTGGACGGTGTGTTCTTTGTGAAGAGTAGGTATCCAATAAGAAAGGGTTTTTCGAAATTCCACCCCTAAGAAGGTGCAATTTCACGCGGATGAAGTCACGGGTGAAAGCTTATAGTCCATTATATTTCCCGTTCCACATTTTGCCAGCCCTGTGAACTAGCGATTATTACCGAAGCGGAGCGTCGCAAAGTTCTGAGATGTTCTCGGTATTCTGTCCCGGTTCCAATGTTTGCGCATTGTGACATCCACACTAACTTCTGCTGATTTTATTGATTGAGTAATGAATGAATAAGTTTTGGTTAATAACAAACACTTCATTGTTTCAGTTGAAACTTTGGTTTCAAGTTGAATTGTTAGGTATCTTTGGCTAAGTAATAACAACCACACGGGTCGATCGATCAGTGGCCATCGAAAAAACTCACACTGAGGATACTGGTTAAGCTACGGTTGCTGCAGTCAGTCCATGGATGGGTGACCATTATTCTATACCGAGACTTCCGGTGAAGTCTCGGTATAGAATAATGGCTTGGCTTTTGTGAGCTTTCCGAGGCTCGATAGCCTCGGAAAGCTCACAAAGCCGTTAGTCCCGGCTGTCATTCTTGGATCTTTGACAGTCGTTACGGGTGGTCCAGAAGCCTGAAAGTGTAATGAAATGAAATGAAATGATTTTATTTTTGTAAGTAGGTTTGTACAAACACTTTTACACGTCAGTCATGTTTTTTATAACTAGATGAAGTCGGCGTTTCCTATCTGACTACTCTGAGAAGAAAGGCCGAAACAAACTCAGAGGTCACAGTCTCTTTTAAAGTCCAGACATAATCTTGGTCAGGTTATATGAAGACCATGTAGATCGATGTCTGAGGTGGTCTTTTGAGGAAAGAACCACACAGATTGAGAGGACCTGTCCAGTCAGTGCACGCATTTGTCAAAAATCGTGCAGCTCAACTCAAGACTTAAGGAGCTCAACGATTCGACGAACAATACCAAAGAAAGGACATTTGGGTAGGCCACATAAATTACTCAAACTGCCAGACCATGATAAAAAAAAACAGAACAGAGAGAATAATAAAAAAAAATATATAAGTATGTAAAATGACCCACATCGTCTTCACATTCACAATGAAAAAATAATATAATACTTTACAAAGTAAGCAAATGTCATTGTTTAAAAAAAAAAATATTCATCAATGTCAATGTGTATATAAAAAAGAAAAAAATCATTCAAAATGCAGAAATTGGAAGCAGCTCAATCCCAAGCCTTTTTGTCCTCAATATAATCTTTAACGGTATAAAAGGCTTTCTGGCACAACTTACGTTTAATGAAAGATTTGAATTTATTAAGGCTTAGATCTTGAACGTGGCTTGGTAGTTTATTGTAAAAGCGTATACATTGGCATCTGAACGAGCCACCTATTTTCTTGAGCCTGGTTGTAGGTACAACATATTTGTGTTTGTTTCTAGTATTTATATTATGGATATCACTGTATTTTTTAAACAATTTTATATTTTTATGGGCATATAAAAGATTTTCATAAATGTACTGAGAAGGCACAGTCATTACATTAATCTCTTTAAATTTGTCTCTGAGAGAGTGTCTCGGACTTAATTTATAAATTGATCGAACAGCTCGCTTCTGCAAAACAAAGATAGTCTGAATATCGGCGGCATTTCCCCACAATAGAATACCGTACGACATTACACTATGAAAATAGCTAAAGTACACTAAACGGGCAGTCTCTATATCAGTTAAATTTCGAATTTTTCTAACAGCGTATGCTGCAGAACTTAGCTTTTTTGACAATTTATCTATATGTGGACCCCACTGAAGCTTAGCATCCAAAGTTATGCCCAAGAATACTGTGTTGTCTTCAGGATTCAATTCCTCGCCCTTTATCAACACATTAGTTTTCACCTGCCTTACGTGGGGTAGCGTAAACTTAATGCATTTGGTTTTCTTCTCGTTTAGAAGCAAATTATTAACATTGAACCAGTGGACTACTTTCGAGATCGCGCTATTTACATCGTCAGTAACCAACTGCTGACGTTTAAGTTTAAACAAAAGAGAAGTGTCATCTGCAAACAACACTATATCATGATGATCCTTTATGAGGTACGGCAAGTCATTAATATAAATGAGAAACAAGAAAGGACCAAGAATTGAGCCCTGTGGGACTCCCATTGTTACTATAGATCCGGGTGATCTTTTTCCATTAACGTCAACGCTCTGAATCCTTTTACTCAAGTATGAAATAAGAAGATCCAGAGCAGTGTTTCGGATCCCGTAGTGGCGGAGTTTCCTGATTAACGTTTCGTGAAGAACGCAATCGAATGCTTTGGACAAATCACAAAAGATGCCCAAGGCATCGCATTTATCTTCCCATGCATTATAAATATGTCCTAATAGTTCAACGCCGGCATCAGTAGTTGAACGACCCCTTGTAAAACCAAACTGTTTGCTATGTAATAATTTATGTTTATTAAAAAATCTTTGCATTT
Organism: Oligia fasciuncula; assembly: GCA_963082905.1. Lineage (NCBI taxonomy): Eukaryota > Metazoa > Arthropoda > Insecta > Lepidoptera > Noctuidae > Oligia > Oligia fasciuncula. The sequence continues at coordinate 2,408,681 of OY720395.1, read as the reverse complement.
GGTCTAAAATTAATTTCTCAAAAATTTTACTAAAGGTAGGTAGTACAGAAATAGGTCTATAATTTGTGGGGTCTGATGTACTACCTGATTTAAACAAAGGTATTATTTTACTATTTTTCATAAGGTCAGGAAACTCCCCATTGTCAATACAACTATTAAAGATAATAGCTAGAGTAGGCGCCACAATGTCAATAATAGACTTGGCTACTTCTACAGAATTACCCAACAGATCTGCAGTCTTTTTTACATTTAAAGTGTGAAAGGTTTTAATTATATCTCTACAGGTAATATATTCAAAATGAAATTCTGAATCGCAACCATTAACATTTTCTTTAAGCAAAGACTCAGCAACAGAAGGTGATGAGTTTAGTGATTTAGTAGTTGAAACGGGAATATCCGAAAAGAAATTTTCAAATGCCTCGGCGACTTGTGTGTCTGATTTTATTATGTTGTCATTAATAGACAGGCTGTAGTCAGTATTTCGGTTACTAGATCTTCCCGTTTCACTATTAATAATATTCCAAGTCGTTTTAATTACATTACTGCTGTTTTTAATCCTTGAACTCAAATAACGTGACTTGGCCATATAACAAACTTTTTTAAATAATTTTGAATAATTTCTAACATACAAATTAAATTCATCAGTGTTAATACCTATAAGTCCTTTCATTGTACAGTTCATAAAGCCGTGTTCTACTTTTATGAATACCAATGGTAGCCCAATCACTGAACGATGCATTACTATTAACCGAAATAGTCTTGGGAATAAAGGTGGAATCAAATTGTTTACAGTATACATTAAAAAAATTATCATAAAGATGATTAGGATCAGCATGAATAGACAAAACTGGTAATTTATCAATGAGTTTAACTTTAAAAGCCTCCAAGCGACTTGCAGTTTTGGGGTTAACAGTGATATCCTTTTTAGCCACTTTTTTGTTTTGATTTTGAATAGTAATCCTTTGCCCGCAATGATCCAGTCTTACCAAGGGGTATGGTATTACCCAGTAACTGGGTTGCGGTTTGTTGGTCAGATAGGCAGACGCTCCATGTAAAATACTGGTATTCGGCTGCATACGGTTAGACTGGAACCCAAACCCAATAAAGTTGGGAAATCTTTACTTTCATTCATTCAGCCACTGACAGAAAACGCAAAACCTAAACCGGTGAGTCTAAAACCCTACATGTCTGCATAAGAGGTCCATAAATAGCTTTTAGTTATTTTAGCAGTAACAAACGATAAAAAAAATCACATTCATTAAAAGTTTTACCAAGTTTTGCTGTTTTAATTGACCGTAAATGAGCAAAATACACAAGTTTTACCCTATTACATTTTCAACATACCTACTAAAAACAGTTGTTCATGTTCATATTATTATTCACTAACCCCCTTACTAATAAACTTTGTATAGCATCTGTACGGTTACACAACGCTTTGTCTTCTTCTTTCGAAAGTCAAATTACTGACGACTGAAGGCTCCTTCAAACAGGCGCGACACGCGATAAAATCTCGCGCGACACAAAGGCACCGCAAGTCGCGCAACGAGCGGTGACACAAAAGCACCGCAAGTCGAGCAACGAGCGGTGCCTTAGTGTCGCGCGCGATTATATCGCGTGTCGCGCCTGTTTGTAGGAGCCTTGAAAGAGAGAAATCGGTGTGTAACTATTTATCTGATATAATATGTTTATTAGTAAGGGGGTAAGTAAGTATCAAGTATGAATTAAGACCAACAATAATCGCAGCTCGAGGCAGCCTGCCGACGCCCAGGAGAAAATTTTGAGAGCATTAGTGTATGACATACCTACTCGTAACCGAATCCCGCGAACATCATCGCAGCACAATACGAGTACGGCGATCGATTAAGAGGCAGTGAGGAGCACTTAATCCGCTGAGTGCGTACTCAGGTTGAGCACGACAACACACCGCAACAAGGCACCGTGTATTCCACGTAATGCGCTTTGTGAGCTGTCTTACTAATTTATTAGATGCTGATAGTTCGTGCGAATACGGTGACACTTAGTGTCTAAACACACTTTGCCGATGGTACGCGACTGAAGTTCGGCATGAAATCGCCTGCAATGCTATTTGAATTACTGACGATACTTGCTAAAATTACCTTGCATTAAATAGCATTGCAGGCGTAATCATGCCGAACTTCGGTCGCGTACCTTCGGCATAGTCTGTTTAGACATTATGAATCTTCAAAGGTCTCTCTGCTTGTCTCAAATCGACTTTGATGATAAACAAAAACAATCCTTACCAAAAGGTGACAAAACCTTTTTTTTAACATTTCAATGTTCAAAATAAAAAAAAAATGTCACTTGCCATTGAGAGGTATATATGATATCAAAATTGAGATATCTACGCTGTGATCTTTTCGAGACATTTGAGAATCCGCTTTCAGTACTGTACTGGGCTAGCATACTATAGAGGTATGAGGAACAGGGTGTAAAGTTCACTCAAACTCTATAGAAAAGGGAGGATCCTCCGACCAGACGGGTGTTATGTCTGGCGGGCAACTGCCCAATGATTCAATTCAATTAAATTAAAAACAGCAGTAATGTAATTAAAACGACTTGGAATATTATTAATAGTGAAACGGGAAGATCTAGTAACCGAAATACTGACTACAGCCTGTCTATTAATGACAACATAATAAAATCAGACGCACAAGTCGCCGAGGCATTTGAAAATTTCTTTTCAGATATTCCCGTTTCAACTACTAAATCACTAAACTCATCACCTTCTGTTGCTGAGTCTTTGCTTAAAGAAAATGTTAATGGTTGCGATTCGGAATTTCATTTTGAATATATTACCTGTAGAGATATAATTAAAACCTTTCACACTTTAAATGTAAAAAAGACTGCAGATCTGTGGGGTAATTCTGTAGAAGTAGCCAAGTCTATTATTGACATTGTAGCGCCTACTCTAGCTATTATCTTTAATAGTTGTATTGACAATGGGGAGTTTCCTGACCTTATGAAAAATAGTAAAATAATACCTTTGTTTAAATCAGGTAGTACCTCAGACCCCACAAATTATAGACCTATTTCTGTACTACCTACCTTTAGTAAAATTATTGAGAAATTAATTTTAGACCAAATGCAAAGATTTTTTAATAAACATAAATTATTACATAGCAAACAGTTTGGTTTTACAAGGGGTCGTTCAACTACTGATGCCGGCGTTGAACTATTAGGACATATTTATAATGCATGGGAAGATAAATGCGATGCCTTGGGCATCTTTTGTGATTTGTCCAAGGCATTCGATTGCGTTCTTCACGAAACGTTAATCAGGAAACTCCGCCACTACGGGATCCGAAACACTGCTCTGGATCTTCTTATTTCATACTTGAGTAAAAGGATTCAGAGCGTTGACGTTAATGGAAAAAGATCACCCGGATCTATAGTAACAATGGGAGTCCCACAGGGCTCAATTCTTGGTCCTTTCTTGTTTCTCATTTATATTAATGACTTGCCGTACCTCATAAAGGATCATCATGATATAGTGTTGTTTGCAGATGACACTTCTCTTTTGTTTAAACTTAAACGTCAGCAGTTGGTTACTGACGATGTAAATAGCGCGATCTCGAAAGTAGTCCACTGGTTCAATGTTAATAATTTGCACCTAAACGAGAAGAAAACCAAATGCATTAAGTTTACGCTACCCCACGTAAGGCAGGTGAAAACTAATGTGTTGATAAAGGGCGAGGAATTGAATCCTGAAGACAACACAGTATTCTTGGGCATAACTTTGGATGCTAAGCTTCAGTGGGGTCCACATATAGATAAATTGTCAAAAAAGCTAAGTTCTGCAGCATACGCTGTTAGAAAAATTCGAAATTTAACTGATATAGAGACTGCTCGTTTAGTGTACTTTAGCTATTTTCATAGTGTAATGTCGTACGGTATTCTATTGTGGGGAAATGCCGCCGATATTCAGACTATCTTTGTTTTGCAGAAGCGAGCTGTTCGATCAATTTATAAATTAAGTCCGAGACACTCTCTCAGAGACAAATTTAAAGAGATTAATGTAATGACTGTGCCTTCTCAGTACATTTATGAAAATCTTTTATATGCCCATAAAAATATAAAATTGTTTAAAAAATACAGTGATATCCATAATATAAATACTAGAAACAAACACAAATATGTTGTACCTACAACCAGGCTCAAGAAAATAGGTGGCTCGTTCAGATGCCAATGTATACGCTTTTACAATAAACTACCAAGCCACGTTCAAGATCTAAGCCTTAATAAATTCAAATCTTTCATTAAACGTAAGTTGTGCCAGAAAGCCTTTTATACCGTTAAAGATTATATTGAGGACAAAAAGGCTTGGGATTGAGCTGCTTCCAATTTCTGCATTTTGAATGTTTTTTTTCTTTTTCACATTGACATTGATGAATATTTTTTTTTTAAACAATGACATTTGCTTACTTTGTAAAGTATTATATTATTTTTTCATTGTGAATGTGAAGACGATGTGGGTCTTTTTACATAGGTACTTATATATATTTTTTTTATTATTCTCTCTGTTCTGTTTTTTTTTTTTTTTTCATGGTCTGGCAGTTTGAGTAATTTATGTGGCCTACCCAAATGTCCTTTCTTTGGTATTGTTCGTCGAATCGTTGAGCTCCTTAAGTCTTGAGTTGAGCTGCACGATTTTTGACAAATGCGTGCACTGACTGGACAGGTCCTCTCAATCTGTGTGGTTCTTTCCTCAAAAGACCACCTCAGACATCGATCTACATGGTCTTCATATAACCTGACCAAGATTATGTCTGGACTTTAAAAGAGACTGTGACCTCTGAGTTTGTTTCGGCCTTTCTTCTCAGAGTAGTCAGATAGGAAACGCCGACTTCATCTAGTTTAAAAAAAAAACATGATTGACGTGTAAAAGTGTTTGTACAAACCTACTTACAAAAATAAAATCATTTCATTTCATTTCATTTCATTTCATTCATGTCGGGCCGTTGTATCTATGTTAATTGCACGGTAAACTCTGCTTGCGCGATGTAGGATTTGCGTAACGTAGTGTGACGCGTTGTTCGCATGTGGCGTTGTAGATACCGCTACAATACTTCTAGACATGATTTATTTAAGTTTAGAACCACTCATCAACACACAGAAGAACCTACAAATGTCCATTTACATGGCTCACCACAACTCCAAAGTATCCGACCAAAACAAACCAGACTACTTCGTCAAAGATTCCTCTCTACCATATCTCGTGCATTTAAAACAAACTTCAGCCGAAGACATTGAATTTGATGCACACGTCCTCACTCGCTCTATAAAATTAACAATTCTTATCACTGCCGGCGCTCGTGAAGTCGCCATATGACTCTGTCACAGTGGGGAGGTACTGCTGGAGAGAGACGTAGTCATGAAAAATTGAGCCTAGTTCAGACGACCCATGAAAAACTGAGCCCGTATCAGACAAACTCACCGAATAAAAAGTAATTTAAAAAAATTAAACCGACTTCAAAAAGAAATTAACTCAAAATTATGAAATAACTTTAATTTCGGAAGTCGGTGTCTTGGGATCTGTATTTTAGTTTTATGCCACCGACTTCCGAAATTAAAGTTATTTCATAATTTTGAGTTAATTTCTTTTTGAAGTCGGTTTAATTTTTTTAAATTACTTTTTATTTCGTAATTTTTAGTTTTTGCACTAGTATTTGACCAAGGTTTTGAGATGTTTTCCTTTGACACTACACCCGTAGCTCTTATCAATAAGCCAGGCCGTCACACTTACACGTATTAGTCCATATCTTGAAAATTACTGAATCGATCTTGATGAAACTTGCACTGTTCCCTAAGTTGAAGAAAATGTAAGCCAATAAAAAAAATGGTCACGATCCGATTAATAGTTCCGGAGATATGCGTGGACAAACATACATACATACATACATACATACATACATACATACATACATACATACATACATACGTCTATGAAATTTTGTATATTTGTTTGGAAGCCCTAATAGATCATCATATGTGAATATAATGCTATTCCAATAATATTACATACATACGTATCGAATTGATAACCTCCTTTTTTTTTTGAAGTCGGTAAAAATAGCCTGTATCAGAGCGTCTTTCGTACCGTCAAACAATTTAAAGCTTATAAATTCCAGTTTTTTGGTACAGATCTAAAATCTATAATTAAAATGGATATTAGATATCTAAACTTGAGCAAGTAATCAGTATATTTTAAAGGTTTGTTTGAAAAAAAATTAATAAATCTTAGTGCTATCGAGAACCAAAGGTAACACCGAAACTCTCATAAAAATCACACTATCACGTGACGTCGTGAAGTGGTGAAAAAAAGCATTTGACAGTCACTAACTGTGAGTAAAAAGATGCCCTCCTTTCTTTAGTGGCACCCCATTATTACATACAGCAGTATTTCATAGGTAAGGCTCTCAGAGCAGTACTAATAACGAACATAGTAACAGTCTTATGTCAAACGTAGCCAGGTTGATCATCAATTCATATTTATTTATATATACATTATTCATTATATGCCAAACCTCTTCCCAACTATGTTGGGGTCGGCTTCCAGTCTAACCGGATGCAGCTGAATACCAGTATTTTACATGGAGCGACTGCCTACCCAGTATTACCCAGTAACCGGGTTGTGGAGGTCACCACAACACGGTTACTGGGTAATACGATACCCCTTGGTAAGACTGGTTGTCAGAGAAGATCCACGACTGACAGCCGGGACCAACGGCTTTACATGCTTTCCGTGGCACGGAGAGGTCACGATATGTAAAGATGCTCACCCATCCACAGACCAACCACGGCAAGCGTAGCTTAACCTGATCGATCGACCTGTGTGGAAGTTATTATTTAGCAACAGGCCCCTCTTATATATACTTTATTGTACACCACAAAACACATAACAAAAGAAATACACTTATAGGCACGTGGGTATCTATATCAGAAACACTCATTGTAAAATGGGTAATCGGGCGAGGTATTCTTGAAATAGCTATACAGGTCTTCGATCAGCAGCCTTATAATTAGGGATCTCAATTTACATTACAAAATATATCACCACTATAATCAGATGAGAGCGGATTATGATTTAGGACGTAAGCGATCCGTCGTGACCGTCTCGAGCACGCCACCTTTTCTTCCAAACACACGAGTCAGATGGCCGCCTGACGTTCATGACGTTCCGCTAGAGTGACAGTAGTGACACCCCCGCTGCCACTCTCGTCCGTACAATGTTCATTCATTTGATCATCAAATCCCACCAGATGGCGCTAGGGACACGCCTTCACGGCCGGACTGACCATCGCCCGTCCTCGGGCGAATATGTATTCCTGCGACAAGGAGGTACCAGCCAGTACTGTTAATCAAATCCTCATGCTCGTCCACCCTGACATGAGCCAGTGCGTCTTACTTTTGGCCACAGCCAATTTCGAACTCACTCTCACAACACGCACCACTCTCCTTCCTCATATGATGCGTAGCCCGGACAAATGCGTCCCTTCGACTTGCCCCAAGTGCAAGACCGGACAACACCGTCCCTTCGACTAGCCATCAGCTCACGTCAACGAACTGGAATCATACGTCCTTTCGACTAGCACCGCTAAGCCCGGACAATACAATCCATTCGTATCACACAGACGCATGCGTCCCTACGAACCTGCTAGCACTCTAGCCAGGACCGGACAACATCTCGTCTCTGGGTTTGCGTCCTTTCGAGTTACCAACCAACGGGCAAAACCGGACAACAACACCCACACGCGAATCACATAATCTGAACGTACCTTAGAGTCTGAACACTATGCTCAGTGGATGTCTACTTCTACGTCAAAGGTCACAGGACCCTCATCTTCCGAATCAGCGCTGGCTGTCTCAGAAGGTGCCGTAAGCGTTACAGACGATGCAGTCAGAGTAGCAGAATCTGCAGTCAGGGTGTCAACACTACGAGCCAACATAGTCTCAAAATCGGTATCAAGAATGCCTTCTGACTGCACATCTAACGCCTTCGCGGCCTCCTCGTCATTCATAATGACTTCAGTCAATTCCAATAAGCCCTCGTGACCTCCAGGCACAAAACGCAAAGAACGATGCTCAAAACATCCCCACCAATGCCAGTCAAATAAACAGTGCTATTGCGTTCAGTGCCAGGAAAATACAAAGACAGTTTCTTTAATCAAAGAACAAGAGGAGCTACAATCAAAAAGGAAACAGATATGCTCACCAGATGACGTCGTGAGTTTACCTCTCGAAGTTTTGTGCTCGCAAGTGTTGACTTCCCTCACCACTGCTCCGCTTCTCTTCTGGGGGCATGTCGTAGATACGTGGCCGGATTTCCCGCACGTGAAACAGGTTATTGCTGCCAATTTGTCCTTGACCTGATCCGTGTTGGAACTATCAGCTCAGAACTCCACACCTATGACACTTTACATTGAACTTCGAGTCTGACAGACGAGGTCTTTTTGCCTTATTGTCATTTCCATCATTATCTTCAGCTCGACGCTTTAAGGAAATCCCGCCAAGTGTCCGGAAGAGTTGAGCACGAGTTGTGATAGCATAGGAGTTGAGTTCACGACGAATCATGTGGTCTTTCCAGCTTAGAACAGAAACAACGAACCCAGTGATTGCCTCTTCTGGCATCTCTACTTTAGGGATTCGCTCGACCAGTGTCCATAAACGCAGAGCCGATTCACTAGCAGTCTCCTTTGCTCCGACCTGGAAGCGCAATACGTCGTCGAAATAGTCTTGTATCAATTTGGGCTCTGCAAATTTCGCCAGCAATGTTTGCTTTACAATAACCCAGGTTAAGTCTTCCAAACGCAATTTAGTCAAGACAGATGCCGCTCGTCTTTTTAGTGCAGTTGTCAGAGCAACTAAAAGTTCCACGCCACTCAGTTTCTTGCTGTTAACAATCAACTCGGAAACACGGCACCAGCCCTTAACATCAGCATCTTCATCATCAGGGTCGAAATTGATCAACTGAACCGCGTTAGTGTTTGCTACAGACTGCGGTACTTGCTGCGGCATCGCTAACAAACGGGTTAACAGGGCTTCCATATTGGTGAACAATCCGCTATTGCTAGGTTGATTATGCGGCTGAATATCTTTATCCGACTGTCCTTCGCATCCCACTTCTGATATAGGCACGTGGGTATCTATATCAGAAACACTCATTGTAAAATGGGTAATCGGGCGAGGTATTCTTGAAATAGCTATACAGGTCTTCGATCAGCAGCCTTATAATTAGGGATCTCAATTTACATTACAAAATATATCACCACTATAATCAGATGAGAGCGGATTATGATTTAGGACGTAAGCGATCCGTCGTGACCGTCTCGAGCACGCCACCTTTTCTTCCAAACACACGAGTCAGATGGCCGCCTGACGTTCATGACGTTCCGCTAGAGTGACAGTAGTGACACCCCCGCTGCCACTCTCGTCCGTACAATGTTCATTCATTTGATCATCAAATCCCACCAGATGGCGCTAGGGACACGCCTTCACACTTAAGACTTACACAAAACATACAATGGGTGGCCTTATCGCTTTGTGCTATCTCTTCCAGGCAACCTTGGAATGGACAGTGATTGCGTGAACATAAAAATGCGGTTGACATGTACAGACGCACATCAAGCTACTACAATCTGTCAAATTTCTTTATTAGATTTTCAACTTTATAGGTAAAGCATAAGGTTCAAAGTTCATTGGGAAAAATTTAACAGATTGTAGTAGCTACGATATTTTATAAGAAAATCAATCCGTATAGTCTTTTCCCAACTGTGTTGAAGTCGGCGTCCAGTCTAACTGGATGCAGCTGAACACCGGTATTTTAAATGATAAATGATTTTATTTCTGTAAGCAGGTTTGTACAAACACTCTTACACGTCAATCATAATTTTAATAAAAACGAGATGAGGTCGGCGTTTCCTATCTGACTACTCTGAGAAGAACCACATGTGGTTTACATAAAGTGACTGCCTATCGAACCTCCATAATCCAGTTACTGGGTACCACGATACCCCTCGGTAAGACTGGTGGTCAGACTTTTGGGCTTGTGACTACTCGTAACGACTGTCAAAGGTCTACGAATGACAGCCGGGACCAACGGCTTAACGTGCTTTCCGAGACACGGAGGGGAAATCATAATCATCATCTCGAAATGTAATAGTTGGTCACCCATCCACGAATCGCTCGCAGTAAGTAACTTAAAATTCAACCGACCTGAGCGGCTGTTTAGCCATGTTCCATAAGAAAATAAGGGGGTTTATATTTTCATCCATTTTATAACTAACTTACTATGCCAGTTATTCTCGCGAGAGTAAACCGAAACCCTTGAGGTGTCTGCGAATAAGTTTGTCTTTGACTAGAGGCGTTCCAGAAATGTAATTTGGACAGATTTGGCAGCAGTCCAATTTGATTCATAAGATTTAGTATGCATCTAGGTGCACCTGAATATAATGCCACTTGGAAACCGATCGAGCAAATAAGAACTTTCTATACGTATATATGCCTGTGGAAGATTACTCAGCTGATTATGAATCTTTGAGTAATTCCAAACCTTTGTAATTTCAATCCTATGTTAATCACACTAATACTATAAAGGCGAAACTTTGTGAGTGTGTGGGGGTGTGTGTGGGGGTGTGTGTGGGGGTGTGTGTGTGTTTATCCATTTGTTACTTCTTCACGCTCAAACGGCTAGACCAATTTTGATAAAATTCGGTATGGAGGTAGCTGACACCCTGGATTAACATATGGGCTACTTTTTACCCCGACATTCCCACGGGATCGAAACTTATAAATTATATGTATACCATAAATATATATTAAGTAAATTATATACACACACACACACAAACTTTTGCCTTTATAATATTAGTGTGATATCTTTGTTGAAGATCCTAAATTAATTATAATTATTGAAAGACAACAGCTATTAGAGCTTTATGGAATAACAAGATCATGCTGTGACAACCCCAAATAATTCATAATATTATTATCTCCACTTATAGTTTTGTCAAGTTTAAAGCGGGTGGGCTATTAATTGACTTGACCAACTCGTCCCAACTAACTTCTGCCTAAAAGTACACCAACTGTGACAGTTGCTTAGTGTAAATAAAAGAGGCGAGCACGGCGCGGCCACAGAAACAGCGCATAAAGCTCTCCTGAGAGGCTCGCCGGTTTGATGGCCTCGCCAAGGCATGTTGTGACTGCAGAAAACTTGACAAAATTTAACGCTTATCCATTGCAAGTTTTTATTTTCTTAAAATTTCATATTCCTAAAGATTATATTCTAAATTATGGAACATTCAGAGATATTATATCAAAAAAAAAAACAATTTTAACAGTTACTGTGTTGTGTTTATAGGAGGTCTTTCCACGTAAAATACTGGTATTCTGCTGTATTCGATTAGACTGGAAGCCTTATTTTTATCCGGGTTGGATAATCCTCATGGATGTCCACCGCCCAGGGGTGGTCGGAGGGGTCTGTCTGATTCTTACCGACTAAAAACCACACCGGTGTTCCCTTCCCACACTTGGACCGGGGATCCTGGGAACTGGTGCGAGCCTGGAAAGCTACTCCAACATAGTTGGCAAAAGGCTAGGCAGATGATGATGATGTTTAGGACAACTCGACAAAGACAATCCAGGAGTAGTTGCCATGGTTAGAAATGATTGATGGTCGTTGTGTTATAACCCGGTCAGTTGATCTCTAACCGACCCACGCGACGTATCCGTATCAAAGATTCATTCTAAAAATCTATACAAAACTTCACTATAATATTCTTTGCAAAAATACTATAGATAAATTTTAATAGTTCGCGGTACAGTTAGATAGTAGTAAGAAAGCAAAAATAAATAATGGAAGAGAGGAGAATCTGGTAGAGTTTATGCCTGCAGAGTCACATAACATATCACAAATTCTGTCATGAATAAATGAGGAAAAGAATTGTGCAACTTTATAGACAAAGTTAACATGCAAAATGGCGACCCACCTGACTATGTATCAAAATATGTACGGTCGTTAACTACGCAAGTTGCACTTAACGCAAAAGGTTCAACTTTACTGCTGGGCGCGCTATAAAACTGCACTTTACGAGTACATCGCCGCAAAACTTAGGTACAGTCAATCACAAGACTTCAACTACAAAAACCCACCTTACTGCTACAACTTAAAGACGCTGTCAATTTCAAACTGTGGCCATGGACGTGCAGTTGATTGTAACACTAAGTATATGGGCATGTAAAATTTTTACTTACAAAGATAAACAGGTGATACAATCTGTATGGGCTTTCCAGTCTTTTTGTAGTAAAAGTGACAGATGTCAGGCAGACTATTATGTTAGGTACACACACAGTGGCTTCAGTCGTCAGCGACTCTCATCTCACGTCCAAACGCAGATTTTGACATCGCTAGCAACAAATCGCCAACGAGTATGTACACCTACCATTAGCTAAAAACCTTGTCAAAAGTAGTTAGGAACCTAACTGTTTAAATGTAATGACGAATTCATTCCTCCTTTTGTTACTAGTAGATGTATGTTGTGTATATCTCTGGAGTTTGCCCTCAGGAAATACCTAAGAGACGAAAAGTAAGGTACAGTTCGCTTCACAAATAAGGTCCCCCCCTTGGTATTGACATCAAACCTATTTAAGTTTTTCGTAATGTAACGTAAGTGGCGTGTTGGTCTAATGGTTAACACTGCGGCTTGGCGATGCGGTGGTCACGAGTTCAAATCCGCGGATGAGAAGATTTCTTTTTCCTTTATTTTATTTATTTACCCTTTTTTTTAGTTTCTTTATTAGGTGATTTTCGTTAATTATTATTTAAGAAACCAAATGGAGGTTTGTAATAAAAGCTAGGCATTTTGATAAACAATATTCATTTATTTTTCTAATTACATTTCTAGGACTTCATGGAATCCACTTCCAGGTTGAGTATACAGTTTTCTATCTGTGTTAAATTGGGGTTATTTACTTAGAATATTAACTAAACACAAAATAGATACCCTGGATGAGGTTTAGAACGTTTAACATTAGATAAAGGTTCGTTTATATATATATTTATAGAAACATAACGACAATAATATTTATTTATTTAAAGTTGTGAAAACAGTTTTTTTTTTATATTTACTTATCGGAAAAAAACCTTTAAAAAAAAGAAATTTTGTCTTTGTGTCTGTGAATTACAGAGGAAGAATCAACATGCTAAACTATAATAGTATAGCAATATACATCTTTCTCTTTTATCACATTTTCTAATAACCCTTATTTAACACAACATTAGAAAAATATGTGAGGTCAGATGGTGCATCGTTAATACATTACAAGACTACTTGTAAACCAGATTATCTGGATTGATAATAATTATAATGGTTGTTTGTTTTTGATTAACTACGAGATAATGATCCCACAAATTTTGGGTATTATTAACACTTGCTCATATATGTTCCAACGCAATTTTATCCGATACGTTACACAATCAATCTGCCGAGTAAATTGCCTTATAATAACGGAGAGGATGTCACAGTCTATCACTTCTTGAAGTTTTGAAGGGTGCCACTAAATGAGCTTTCACAATATTACGTTGTCGCTCCATTTGTATTTTCTCTGGCCTTGGAGATCACATTTCACATCACCCGTCGCTTGATACCTTTGTATCCATCTACGAACTGTTTTTCTCTGCAATGAAAATAATAATATTAGAAATACATAAAAACATCCAACTAGTAAGTAATAATGCAACATTATTGCAACAATAAATAGGTAATATGTGGAAGTATAACATAAATCTTACCGTTATGCCCATAACTCGTGCTATTTTCTTTATGCTTTGTTCCTGTTCCCAGATAACAAAAATTTTAGCCTTCAAAAAAGTTGTTAATCAAACCATACCATCGGTTAATAGAATCAACTGGTCAAAAACTTAATAAATTTGATAATATTACGACGAAGATAATTACACACAAGCGAATCGGCACGAAAACGAAACCATTTAAAAAATAATTATACCCTCAATCACAGTTTACTAAATAAAGCGAAGAAGTATTCTAAATTCAACCTTAACTCGCAGTTCATACAGCAGTTAAGTTTCTGAAGTAAAATGACGGTAGTGCAACAATCGGAATCAACACATTATATTCAACCAAACAAGAAATCTATGCTAATTTCAACCTTATCTTTTAGTTAATTGAGGAGTTAATGCGTATTGCATTTTGTAAAACTAAGGTATTAAATATAAAACGAAAGTTGAAATTTAAACCTTATTATCTAGAAGATTAGACCGTTAATAACCTTGTTCGTTATAAGGAGTAATACTATTCCAATTTTCGTTAAGGTTAACAACTGAGCCAATAGCCTAGTAGTATAAGACACGGTCTCGATGATCGGCTGGCGCCTGGTGATGCGGGTTCGTATCTTAATCGCACGCAAAGTGTCTTTTTGTAAGTTATTCTTGGTATACGGTTCGGCCAGAAGGAAGCCGAAAAAATACCTTAAAGAATTATTAAAAACTTGAATGAAACTTGCAAATAATATCTGATTCGGACCGTTGGATGCGCTCGGGCAGAGATTGGTGCGGCGGCGGGGGAGGGAGCTGCTCAAGGCTCACGTGACGCGCCAGCGCCGCCGCGCCGCCGCCCGCCGCGCCGCTCGAGCGACGAGCGACGGCGGGCCTGAGCGTGCTCGGGCGATAGTCTTTAAGTCTTGGGGGGGTTCCATTTCTCTGACGCTGACTGTACATCATACATACATACATATTTTCTCTATATCTAAATGAATATGGAGACACGCTTGTGATCCTGTCGAGAGACGTTTATTCGGAATAAAGACTGAAAATTGTGTTTTTTTTTATGACGTTATCACTGAATTATAAAATCAATCAGCTTGTCAGGAAACGATATTGATAAAGGTAGATCCATTCAAATAATTTACAAAATTATGATCTTGCTAATTCGATTAATGTCTAAAGTTTACATTTTGCGCGAACGATTTACATTATTATTTATGGGACCCTTAACTTACAAGTAATATTTAATAAACCGACCCCATTAATCAAGTCTCCGAAGTATAACAAGTAATATAATAATCTGTTCGTTCATAAAACAAAACCACTTAGCAATAATAAGCGGAATCGTTGTGAAACAAAGGTTTTAGTGAAAAAGTTTGTAATTTCCAAGGCATTAGAACTCGGGCCACGTAACTGTGCGTATGAATAATTTAGAGGGGCGCCTATATTTGGGCTACACTTGTGGTCTTCTGAGGGCACAACTTCGTGTTGGGGTACTACTGACGTTTGCTACTAATTTTACTCGAAAAATTAAAGACGAGTTTTAAAGCGATGCAGTATCGGGTTAATTATAAGAAAAAATAATGCGATCGATAAATAATACGAATCAATTCAGTCTGTTCTGTTCCCACTGCTGGGACACAGGCCTCCAGGGCTGTCTTCGAGAGGGAGTGGGCTATAATCTACCACGCGGGCTCAGTGTGGGTTGGCAAATGTCACATATCTTTGAATTTTTGGTTCTAGGACAAAACGGTTTCCTCGCCATTTTTTTACTTTACTATTTTGAGACCAAAACAATGAATAAAACAGAAAAAAAAACATGCTGAAGTAAATCGAAATGATACTGAACCAATAGTTACCATCTTTATCAATAAAATTTTAAACGTATCTATAGTTGACTACCACAATTAATAATAGTCCTCCAGACCGAATGTGCAATAGTGCACAGGTGCACTCTCTCTTAGTCACTACTCACTCACTACTACTCACTCTCATAGTCCGATGGTACGGCGATTACAAACTTAATCGACACGCAAAACAAACAATTATCTATTGTCTGGAGACTACTCACCGGGAGTTTTGATTCGCTCTTTGCTTCACTAAAACTCGTCTAATAATCACTTCCAAAACCAAAAACAAATAGTAAGACTGCAAACCAAAACCGACTCAAAGTTACTAAAAACGGAAACCTTCGCTCATTCGGCTAATGAGTTGCTCGACTTTTTGGGCGGTTGTAAAAAAACAACTCGGGAATATTTCCCGAAGTATGTACCTGTGGCTTGGGAACTTTTCCGACGTTTTTTGTTGAGTCTGCACCGCTTGTGAGCGACGCCTGTGTTTGGCAGCTTTTCAAAGAAGTATTGTTCTTTACTTTAGCGACGACACACGACTTTGGGTATGCAGATAAAGTAGGTGGTTTGGTAAATAAGACTTGCATAATATAAAATTGGAACAGTGTTCATCTCCCAACTATGTTGGGGTCGGCTTCCAGTCTAACCGGATGCAGCTGAGTACCAGTATTTTACATGGAGCGACTGCCTCCCTGACCTCCACAACCCAGTTACTGGGTAATACGAAACACCTTGGTAAGACAAAAAATTAAAATTGGAACAGTGTATCGGTGAAATTAAAACTGTATGAAACTTACGTAAACTGTGATTCCGTCATTTTGGATGAATTTCTGATACCTGTAAAAAAATAAAAATTGTTGATAATTTGCACACCAAACATTTGAATAATATTAAAAGTATTGTAATGACTGATTGTATGTAAAGGACAATGCTCACAATGTATGGGGAAAAAACCCAGGCCCGGCGCAAATGAAATGTATCTCAGATTTTAAGTATTTATATGTGACATAATATTCAGTAGGGGGCATTACCAAAATCTTTTTTTTAAATGTCATAAATTGCTAGTTGTTTTATTTACGGAGCTTCAAAAATGTGATTTTTTTTGACACTCGGCCGGTAACTTGATAAGGTACGAGAATACAGGGAACCTATAAGTGCGAGTGAAATAGCAGTTGACTCTTGGTTCGTTTTTGTAGCGAGCGACGACGACCGAAAGGTATTGTGTGAACAAACAACCGGTTTAGTTTAGTGCCTCTCCGCCTTGCAACAACCACTGAGAATATTATAATGGTTAGCGTAGTATGTTAAAATATAATGTATATACATATTTTCTTTAAATAATTCTATTTAAAAATTACTTTCACGAAAAAAGGATTAGCAAAATATTACGTTTAAAAACGAATTTTTGGCTATATTTTTTTTTAGTATGAAACTACTATTTTATACTAAGAATTTGAGATATGTACCGTTTGCGCCGGGGCCTGGGTTTTTTTTGAGCATTATCCTTTATTATATACCCCTAAATATACTAAGCATACAGTGATTGATTGATTCATTATTTCATGTATGAGAAAACCAAAAATATTCAATCAATGTTTTGACAGTTCAGAACTAAACCAACCTGCCCAAAATGGCACCACAAAAATTTATAAAAAACCAAATAAAAACAAAATTGAACAGAAACTTTCCAAAAAAAATACAAAAAAACGGGGCAAATAAAAATGAATGGGCAACGCGTTGGCTTCCGAATAAATTTGGCTGAATTCAATCCGCTTCAGTAATAGTTCCGGACAAATCGGCAGATTTGACCAAGTTCGCGCCGTCCGGCCAAATCCGGGCCGCAACGAGCGTGAACCGGCAGATACGGTATCTGTACGGTTCCTGTTATTGTTTACTAGCTGCGCCCCGCGGTTTTACCCGCGTGAATGTCGATTCCGTGGGATCCAGCTACCTCCATACAAAATTTTATCAAAATTGGTTCAGCCGTTTGATCGTGAAGAAGTAACAAACATATAAACACACTCACACACTCACAAACTTTTGCCTTTATAATATTAGTGTGATTTGTATTGTATTGCTTCTATTTTTGTTTGTTTGCTTAGAATTTCGTTTGGTTTTAGGTTAAGGTTTCATATTTCGCTGCAGTCTGTAATTCAGCTCTCTTTTTCAGGTGGCATGTGCTTTTTTTGTCTGATTCTTCAACAAGGATTTATATGGGAAAACAAGGACTTATTATTTTACTTGAAACCTAAACCAGTCTTTTGGCAGCAGTTCTAATAATAACGTTTGGGCTCAATAAAATATAGCCTAATACAGTTAGCGACTTCTTCCGCGTGAAATTTCTTCTTTTTCTTTTTTATTTGTGCAGATTAAACAATTTTTCTTTCCTTCTTTCTTTTTTCTTTTTATTATATTACCCTAAAGCATGTACCGTCAAACTACATACGGATTTTTTTACTCAGTTAAAAATGTGTTCGCTAAAAACCACTCTTCATATGTCCATGTATTGTCGGAGACAAATCTGCTCGGGCGCTGGCTGCGACTTTAATTACTTTTTATTGGAGCCTACACCGTACACTACGATATTAGATTGGTAAACGTTCGTGTGGTTTTGGTACAGGATGTATTTATTTCTATTGGTTCAGGGTTTTGAAAGATTGTGGTTGCAGTCTAAGCAATTACGTCCAGAGTATCTGGACGCATATTTTTATATGCACAATTTTATTTGTTGTTACATTTCATTTTTGCTAATACGATTGCTGGTAGTTTTAAAGCTAACTATCAACATTTATTGGTATTTAAAGCTGCGCCGACCGCGCAGTGGCGCCCTCATCGTTTGTTTGGTTATTTCTTTTATTTTAGAATGAAAATGCAGAAAATAACCACGTTAAGTTGTGCTCCACAAGATTATACGTCAATATTATTATAAACGGTAGTTTTACATTGTTTAGTTTTGTTATAATCCTTAAAACGGAATATAGTGGCCACTATTAGCCGTTTTAAGGATTATAATAAAACGTATAATCTCGTGGAGCACAACTTAACGTGCTTATTTTCTGCATTTTCATTCTAAAATGATACAAATATAACCAAACAAACGATGAGGGCGCGACTGCCCGGTCGGCGCAGCCTTAACTGTAAGTGGTATTTCTGAAACTTAAGGTACTAAGCCTAAGTTTGATCATTTAAGTAAGACAAAAAACGGGTTCTAGGCGGAATGCAAAAAGTTAATATCCACTGGCGAAATTGAGCCTACCAATACCTGCTGTTTCAAATGGTAAAATAAATAATTGTCTAATAACGGAGATGGCGGGATGAGCGTGACTCCTTCAACAAGAACTGGTCAAACAGCAGCTTTGAACAGAGAAAAGTGGAAAGAGAGTAGACAGGCCTTTGCCCTGCAGTGGGACATCTGCACAGGAATATAACTAAAAAAAAATGCGCTAAAAACAATCCAATCTTTTGTATATATCTTCCAGTCTCAATAAATATATTAGCACACGTGGGTACTGCTTGCCATAATTTCTAAATTAATTTTATAACAACAACACAACTTAGGGATAATTGTGTCGTGATTTCATTGATTTAATTTTAAAAAACATGCATTATTTTAATACCGCATTATAATATCCACTGTGGCAACACTGTCAAAGTACAAATTATTAATATTGTAACAAACTTTTAAAATGTATTTCCACTATGGCAACTAAATGTATATCGGCGCTAACAACGAAAATAATTAAGATTAATAATCAGATTTCTAAAATTAGTTCATAAATCATCAATTGATTAGTTTGAGTTTATTATGATGTTAAATTTACGTTAAGCAGCATGTTATTATTGTTCCTATTGTAATTTCAATACTTAACCTAAAAACTAGAAAAACACGTGCACGTGCGCCGAGCCCTATAAATACGGCCGCACTATCGGCGCTCGGTCATTCCCGTGTGTGGCACGACGGCCTGATCTACAAGCTGGCCACCTCAGGCGCGCCCCGTCGCGTCGTCATGGTGGTCTCTACTTTCCTTGCCAACAGGACATTTAGGGTGGTGGTCGACGGGGTGCTCTCTAGCGCCCGCCCGGTGCTCGCGGGTGTGCCGCAGGGCAGCTGCGTGTCGCCGGCGTGTTACTCACGTTACACCGACGACATCCCCACCACCTCGGACGCCATGCTCGCGCTGTACGCCGACGACGCCGCGTACATCACCACATCGCTCAATGCGAAGTACGCGGCGGTCAAGATGCAGCGCGCGCTCGACTTGCTGCCCGAATGGCTGTCCAGGTGGCGGCTTTCGGTTAACGTGGGTAAGACGCAGGCCATGGTCACCGGCCTTGTGCCCCTCCCACCACCCTTGAAGCTGCAAGGAGCCGACATCGCGTGGTCGCCCTGGGTGAAGTACCTAGGGGTCACCATCGATCGTCGGCTCACGATGGGGCCACACGTCCGCTCGGTCGCCGCTAAAGGTAGGGTCGCCCGCAACCTACTTAAACCGGTGCTCTCGTCCCGAATACCGGCGCGCGTCAAGTTGGGCGTGTACAAGCTGTACGTGCGCCCAATCTTGACGTACGCCGCCCCGGCCTGGTTCGCCCTCACGAGCGAGTCGAGCCGAACGCAGCTCCGCGCGCAGCAACATCTGGCGCTGCGGACCATTATGGACGCTCCTCGCTTCGTGAGGAACGATGTCCTGGAACGGGACCTCGGGATTGAGAGCCTGGACCAGTTTGTGCGGCGCCTCGCGAAGGGAATGTTCGCGCGTGCCGACGCATCCGCTTGCCCGCATGTGCAGGACATTGCGCCCTGGCACGCGCGCCCCCCCGACGCGAGACCCCTACCCCGCGACCTGGTAGCGGACGATGACCCCATCCACCACCGGATTTGACGCCTCGAGTGAGCCGTACCCAGCCGTACCCACTACGTACCCTGGTTACACGCGGCTCACTCGACCCAAACAGCACTCCACACACATTACACACACTCGTCGCGTGGCGTGTGCTAAGTTAATATAGGCACGTTACGCGGCGAACTCAGCCATTCACAACTACACAGGCGCCTAAACTCACACGCGTACGCGCAGCGCGGGCCGCGGTACGCGTAGACACTGGGCGGTGTCACACAATACAATACCGCCCACACATACATGACGCTCCCTAGCCCGGACCGTGGACGGCTAGCTCTGGAAGCGGGGCGGGCGGGAGCAATATCACCCAATTCTGTAGGAGCGTCGAGTCGGCACCTCCGTCGCTGGTCGTCCCCCGCCGGGCCTCCCCCAGGTAACTGGGGGTCTCACCTGGCGGGGACAGACCGCCGAGGTGTCGTGAAGAAAGCGGCGCTGCGAGACAGCGTCGTGGCGCGCCTACAGAAAAACAACATGCAATCACTCACATGGGCGCGCGCAATATACGTGCGCCCAACATTGCCGCAGGCCAATGTAGCCGACCGAGGGAGGGGCCTGTATTGGCAGGTCACCGCATGGCCTCCGCGGCCGGGGGGCGAAGCCCCGGCACCGCTCGCCACGCCCCCTGACGGGGGCGTCGCGACATCCACACCGCTCGGTCATTCGTGCTCGAGCCGTCGTACAGTACGGACCTCTCTGGGACGTCGTTACGCTGCCCGTTGAATATACGAAGCTCACCTACTACTCGTGAAGTTTTCTTTCGAGGACCCAAACATGAGTCATCATCAAGAAGTCAACAATTGTGACGTCAGCAATGCTGACGTCACGCTTTTTAAAAACACTACGGAGGTACCTCCTCCGTCATCAGAAGTGGGATCGCAAGGATCTCCTACCCAAGCTGCTTCCTCATCAGCTCGTTCACCACCTGATCAACTGGAACCAACCAACACTCAGCAGCAGGAACCTGTGCTGGTTAACAATACACCATTCGAAGCCGCACCACAATTAAGACTGCAAGCGTACCCTCACTATGCAATGGAGATGGGAGGGATACCACCACAATTCTTGATGCAAATGATGGAAACGATGCAGAAAATGTCGGAGCGCTTATGTGCTTCACCTATCGAAGCAAAAATAAGAATCAAGGACGTCTATTTACCATCATTCGATCCGGACACCCACGTCGGTGTACGAGAATGGTGCCAGCATATAGATCAAGCGATTGAAGCGTACAAGCTGAATGATTTCGATGTACGTATGAAAGTCTGCAGCCTGTTAAAGGGACGTGCAAAAATGTGGATTGATGATTGGATGGTCACTACTACAACGTGGGAAGAGTTGCGGGAAAATCTCATTACCACGTTCGAACCCGAAAATAGATACTCCCGGGACATCATCATGTTTAGAGAACATGTTTACGACTCAACAAAAGACATTGCGGAGTTCTTGTCACGTGCTTGGATTTTGTGGCGAAGAGTTACCAAAGACAAACTGGGAAACGAACATGCTGTGGAAGCAGTGATTGGATGCGTAAATGACGAGCGCTTGCGTATCGAACTATTGAATGCCAGGGCAACCACTGTCCCTGAGCTCATCTCAGTTGCAACATCCATACGGAAGAAGCGTAGTCACCCAAGCGGCAGTTCCACTACATATAATAAGCGTCCACGTTTGTCGGACAATACGCCATCTACATCAAGCTGCCGCATATGTAAGAAGACAAACCACAACACTAACGACTGCAGATTCAAACCTTCGGAGTCTAAACCTGAAGCTAGCAACAATAAGGATTCAAAGACAACAGCCACACCTGCCTGTACCTATTGCAAGAAACCAGGCCACACTTACGAAACTTGCTTCAAACGCGAACGTTCACTAACCTCAAACGTGAACTGCGTAGCAAGCAATAAGCTGGCTCCTATCATCATCAAAATAGGTGAAAGGATTTTGCAAGCCGTCTTTGACAGCGGGGCGGAGTGCTCAATTATCAAGGAATCTATTGCTGCAGCTTTACCTGGTCAAAGGAGACCAGTAGTCAATTATTTAAAAGGGATTGGTCAATTCCCCGCACTATCATTAACCAAAATTACAACTGTATGCGTCGTAGATACCATCAGTGTAGAGCTGGAGTTTTACGTATTGCCCGACTATGAAATGTCAACAGACATTTTAGTAGGTATGAACCTGATCCATGACACTAATCTAAGTGTGATAATTACATCCAACGGAACGAAGCTAATCCATAAAACGCTCGTCAATCATGTGAGTACGAGTTCTTCTCTCTTCAACAACTTGGACTGTGACCTAACCAATGAAGACGAAGTCTTGCAGCTACGTCGACTTCTGAATAAATACGAACACCTGTTCATTCGTGGATATCCTAAGACTCGGGTCAACACCGGCGAGCTTGAAATCAGACTGAAAAACCCTGATAAATTCGTCGAAAGAAGACCATATCGCCTCAGTCCAGTGGAACGAGAGAAGGTTCGCACCATAATACAAGAACTTCTGGAACATAACATAATTCGTGAAAGCAAATCTCCCTACTCAAGCCCCATCATCTTAGTCAAGAAGAAGAATGGTGACGATCGGCTTTGTGTGGACTTTCGAGAACTAAACTCGAATACTCTACGTGACCATTACCCACTGCCGTTGATATCCGATCAGATTGACCAGTTGGCAAATGGTTATTTCTACACAAGCCTTGATATGGCAGCTGGATTCCATCAGATTCCCATCGGTGAGACCTCCATAGAGAAGACCGCCTTCGTCACACCAGATGGATTATATGAATACCTCACCATGCCATTCGGTTTGAGCAATGCTTGTTCGGTTTACCAACGATGCATCAACAGAGCTCTGACATCATTGCTGGGAACAGCTGCACAAGTCTACGTAGATGACGTGTTAAGTAAATGCACAGATTTCCCTGAGGGAATCTCACACCTGGAGCGAATCCTCATAGCACTGCAAGACTCGGGATTTTCTATCAACGCAGACAAGTGCAGTTTCTTCAAACGGTCCATTGAATATCTCGGAAACGTAGTTTCTGATGGCCAAGTACGACCGAGTCCGCGAAAAGTAGAGGCCCTCGTCAAAGCTCCAGTACCCAAAACTGTCAAGCAAGTCAGGCAGTTCAATGGTCTAGCTGGATATTTCAGGAAGTATATTCCTGACTTTTCTCGTGTAATGGTACCTTTATACGAACTGACAAAACAAGGAACAAAATGGACATGGACAGACAAACACGAAAAAGCTCGTAACACAATCATCGAATGCCTAACGTCTGCTCCAGTACTTACATTATTCCGAGAAGAAGCACCCATCCAACTATACACGGATGCAAGCAGCCTTGGATTTGGTGCAGTACTGGTACAGGTGATTGATGGACGTCAACATGCAGTTGCCTTTATGAGCATGAGAACCACGGAGGCTGAAAGTCGCTACCACTCCTATGAGCTGGAGACGCTAGCAGTGGTTCGCGCTATAAAACACTTTCGCCAGTATCTATATGGTCGAAAATTCACCGTGATAACAGATTGCAACGCGTTAAAAGCGTCAAAACACAAAAAGGATCTATTGCCAAGGATTCATCGCTGGTGGGCATTCTTACAAAACTACGACTTCGAGGTAGAGTACCGCAAAGGTGAACGTCTCCAACACGCTGACTTTTTCAGTAGAAACCCAGTTGAGTTTGCAGTCAATGTTATGACAAAAGACCTGGACTGGCTAAAAATTGAACAGCGACGGGACGTTGAACTGCGACCAATAATGGACAGCCTCAGTGATAATAACCCAGTAGAAGATTATGTGTTGGAGGACAACGTCTTAAAGAAGAACGTCAATGATCCTACCTTCGGTCAGCAGCTCAGTACAGTCGTCCCTAAGTCTTTTCAATGGAGCATTATAAACTCTTTTCACACTGCACTAAAACACCCCGGCTGGGAAAAGACACTGCAGAAAATCCAAGAAACTTATTGGTTCAACAGAATGAGTTCTACTGTTCGAAGATTTGTGGATAACTGCGTTATATGCCGAACATCCAAAGGAAGATCCGGGGCCATTCAAGCCCAATTACACCCGATACAAAAACCGATGACTGCCTTCCAAGTTATTCATATGGACATAACAGGGAAGCTAGGCACCCCCGATGATCAGCAGTACGTCATAGTCACCATTGACGCTTTCTCGAAGTACGTTTTACTGTACTTCAGCACCAATAAAAACCCACACAGTACATTGGCTGCTCTAAAACGTACTGTGCATCTATTTGGCGCACCGGTCCAAATCATAGTCGATGGAGGAAGAGAGTTCCTTGGCGAGTTTAAGGAGTACTGTGACAACATTGGAATAAATATCCATGCTATCGCTCCAGGAGTCAGCCGAGCGAATGGCCAAGTTGAAAGGGTCGTTGCAACCCTCAAAAATGCATTAGTAATGATTAAAAACTACGAAACAGAGCAATGGCACACTGTACTTGAAGAACTTCAACTCGCAATGAACTGTACAACTCATCGAGTCACCGGTGTTGCACCACTGACACTTATTACACAACGAAAGCACTGCGTACCTCCTGAGCTTCTCAACTTGGTGGATATTGACAACGAAACCGTTGATATTGAAGCGCTTACTCAACAAGTACAACAGAAAATGATCCGTTCCAGCGAACAAGACAGACAACGCTTCAACTTACATAAAGCCAAAATCCATCATTTCCAAAGAGGAGATTACGTATTGGTTAAGAATAATCCTCGCAACCAAACCTCGCTTGACCTAAAATTCAGCGAGCCGTATGAAATCACCAGGATACTGGAAAATGATCGGTATTTGATAAAGAAAGTTATGGGCAGAGGACGACCCCGCAAGGTTGCCCATGATCAGCTGCGCCGTGCTCCACAACCTGGTGATCAGTTAACCGTATCGGCGGGAAACGAATCACCTACTCACCGAGATCCTGTTGCAGAACCAATTGAGCCCATTCCGTCGACCTCACGAGAATAGTTGCAAATAGAGCCAAGTCACGACCTACGGGGTGAAGATAACCCATCAGTATAAATGGTGAGTAACTCAATTCAATAATTCCAAATAATCTGACGATAACCTTTAATAAATCTAAGAGAACCTCCGAGAACTCTACGAGAACCTCCGAGAACTCTACGAGAACCTCCGAGAACTCTACGAGAACCTCCGAGAACTCTACGAGAACCTCCGAGAACCCTACGAGAACTCTACGAGAACCTCCGAGAACCTTGCAATAAAATCTCCGAGAACCTACTAACTACTAGCATTGATATTCTCAAACTTACATAACAGTTGTGTTTATGCAGCAACTAAGATAGACAACGCAAGTTGCTTACAGATGCACTACTCAGAGAAGTTATTTCTATTCTTGCAGGTCAATGAGATTCGACGAAAAACCTACGAGACTCTACGAGAATCCACAACAACTTACGAGAATCAACGAGGCTGGTGCAGAGCGCGCACCGCCTGTCAGTATGGCCGTATCGGCGCTAACAACGAAAATAATTAAGATTAATAATCAGATTTCTAAAATTAGTTCATAAATCATCAATTGATTAGTTTGAGTTTATTATGATGTTAAATTTACGTTAAGCAGCATGTTATTATTGTTCTTATTGTAATTTCAATACTTAACCTAAAAACTAGAAAAACACGTGCACGTGCGCCGAGCCCTATAAATACGGCCGCACTATCGGCGCTCGGTCATTCGTGCTCGAGCCGTCGTACAGTACGGACCTCTCTGGGACGTCGTTACGCTGCCCGTTGAATATACGAAGCTCACCTACTACTCGTGAAGTTTTCTTTCGAGGACCCAAACATGAGTCATCATCAAGAAGTCAACAATTGTGACGTCAGCAATGCTGACGTCACGCTTTTTAAAAACACTACGGAGGTACCTCCTCCGTCATGTATTATTCTACTTTGGCAACACTTGGAAATAACGGTTATGATATTATCGTTATTTCTGGGTGGGGCAAATATCGTTTTAAATGGTAAAAGGTAGTGCAAAGCTAGTCGTTGTTGGATTGTTTAAAAGTACAATTGTGTGATTAAAAAGTAGGTATTAGCAAGAAAATGATGTTTTCTTCATACTGGGTAGTACAAACGCCAGCCAGCACATCAAGCTACTACAATGTGTCAAATTTCTTTAATAGATTTTCAATTTTATCGCTAAACCATAAGGTTCAAAGTTGTTTGTGAAAATTTGACAGATTCGGGTAGCTTGACGTGCTGGCGTCTGCACATCTATACTCTTACGCTTACCATAATAAAACACAGCTTAAACTCACAAGTTACTATTCTAAGTGGTTTCCATTTGTTATACATTCCCCACAGCTCCACGCCAGCTACGCAAAACTTCTTTGATTACACTTTAAACAACATCGCCTCCAAAACTAAACTACTTAGTATCTAACAGAATTCTAAAACTATTCAAACTTGAATACATCTCCAATTAACAATGACAACGTCGGTTTAAGGAATTTGTGTAACTTAATACTTACATGGCCTTGTGTACAAAATGGCTTTAACTTACACAAGTTCTATGTTAAAGAGTTTGTCTGGGTACAAGTTACCACTAAGCCAAACGACGTTGGTGAATTTTCGTTTGGAGACTTATAATTTTATCTTATGACGCGTAATAATGCATCAGGGTTATTGGTAAGACATTAAGAACCTCTTAAGAGGTCATTGTATTCATCATTATGAACAACTTTTACTATGGGATCAAACCTGAAATCGCGAAAAAAAAAACAGCTGTTCCCTACATTTTGACGAGTTATACGAACATAAATCTAAGGAAGAGCTGTTTTTTTTTTTTCGCGATTGAAATATCTTTTAAATTAGTCCAATATTGGAGGAGGAAATAGGCGAGAGCCAAACCTCGAATTATGACTTTTTACTTAGGCTTTTTTAAAAGCCTCTCCGACCGCATTTCCTCTTAAAATTACAAGAATTGCCCCGCTGGTCTTCTTACTTAACTTGAAAAAAAAATCCTTCTGTGGTTCTAAAAGCCGAACCGAACATGCTAAGCTAAAAAATCCTTCTGTTGTTCTAAAAGCCGAACCGAACATGCTAAGCCAAAAATCCTTGTTGTTCTAAAAGCCGAACCGAACATGCTAAGCCAAAAACTCCTTCTGTTGTTCTAAAAGCCGAACCGAACATTCTAAGCCAAAAAATCCTTCTGTTGTTCTAAAAGCCGAACCGAAAATGCTTAGCCAATACCAAAGAATAAAATCCGTCCCACAACACTACAGGATAAAAGAATGACATAAATCGGATAACTAATTACGATTGTCTAGATCAGATGGCAGAGTTACCGACTTATGAGAGTCCAATGTCCACATTATTAAACGAGGCTTAGTGTTGCGCGCGGCGCCGGCGGCACTACCAGCCTTGTGTTGGGGACTTACGGGTGGATGGGAAAGCGAGCTTAAACAACTGATATTTTTTTCAACTGATAACGTATTTTGCTTTAAGGCATACATCATCTAACTAGCCTTTTCCCAACTATGTTGGGATCGGCTTCCAATCTAACCGGATGCAGCTGAATACCAGTATTTTACATGGAGCGACTGCCTATCTGACCTCCACAACTCAGTTACTAGGTAATACGAAACCCCTTGGTAAGACTGGTTGTCAGACTTTCGGGCTTTTGACGACCCGTAAAAGATGGTCACCCATCTACAGACCAACCGCAGCAAGTGTAGCTTAACCTGATCGATCGACCTATGCGGCTGTTATTATTTAGCCAGGCAGTGTCACTTGAAGGCAAACAAGTTGAACATTAAAGTGCTTCGAATGGTAAGCCACGCAAGTGACGCATGCCTCAGGATGAGGTGTCTGCATGGTATAGCATAATCAGTCTATAATGTTCCCACTGCTGGGACACAGGCCTCCTGCGGGAGGAAGTTAGCCGTAGCCACGTGAGCCCAGTGTGGGATGGCGGATGTCAGATGCATGCGAATTTTTGGTTCTAGGACTTTTGGTTTCCTCACGTTTGGTAACCTCACAAGGCATCTGGTGTAATATATATAATAAAAAATGCATTTGCGGCACATGCCTGCATTGTCTGGAATCTCCCTTGGCAGCAGCTTTTTTAAATCACGAGGTTTCTGCAATAAGGACGTCAAAAAGGTTTAATTTCCTAGAATTTCTCGATAAACACAAACCAGTTTTTTGACAGATCAAAATTACTGATGTGACCTTTATATTTTCATAACTTTACTAACTGAAAGTCAAATACAATTCGAGACACAGATTAAACCCCGGCAGGCCTCCGGTGGTCCGCTCAATCGCTCATCGGCTTAGAAAAAATCACCATTTACATCCCCATGTCCGTTGTCTATGGCTCAAATATACAAAAACACTCATGTAAGTAGGACTTAAAGTTCAAAAGAATTTTTTTATTTAATTTACGAAAAATCACCTACTCATTTTTCGCAGTTTCCCATTCTCTGCCTCCGCATGTCCCAGCATATAGCTCGGAAACTCGCTGACGGGCAACATGCCCCTTTGTGCTACATACTCAACACAACTTGTATAGCCCACTCTATTAAACTTTACCATGGTCCGGATATTTTTAGATAAAAATATTATTTCGAATTACAGGGATTTCCCTCTTTAAATGGAGGACGGAAGTTGAGGGGCCCATGGCTAAATAATAACAGCCGCACAGGTCGATCGATCAGGTAAAGCTACGCTTGCCGCAGTTGGTCTGTGGATAGGTGAACATCTTTACATACCGAGACCCCTCCGTACCTTGGAAAGCACGTTAAGCCGTTGGTCCCGGCTGTCATTCGTGGATCTTTGACAGTCGTTACGGGTAGTCAGAAGCCCGAAAGTCTGACAACCAGTCTTACCAAGGGGTATCGTATTACCCAGTAACTGGATTGTGGAGGTCAGATAGGCAGTCGCTCCATGTAAAATACTGGTATTCAGCTGCAACTGGTTAGACTGGAAGCCGACCCCAACATACTTGGGAAAAGGCTAGGCAGATGATGAAATGGAGGACGAAATTTTTCAATTGAGATGTGGGTAGTTGTGTGAGCGAATGATCAAAAAGTCGAATTAAGAATCATTTATGGAATAATATACAAACTCATGATGCTTCTTCAATGCCGACATTTTAGAAAATTACATATCATGTTTATACCTATTTAGAGTGACATAGTGGCCCAGTGGTAACGGCCTCGACTTACGAGTTGTAAGTCGAGGGTTCGAACCCAAGCAGGCACTTTACTTTGTGTAAATAATTTCATCACCACTGTTGTCAAATCGGTGAAGGAAAACATCGTGAGGAAACCGGGTATGTCCTAGAACCAAAAATTCGAAGACACTCCCTCTCGAAGAAAGAAGGCCTGTGTCCCAGCAGTGGGAACATTATGTGGGATCATGTGATCAGACGAAGATTCGTCACTTTAGCTATTTTTTCGCTATCCCTAATAGTACACATTCACTAATACATTCACCTTGTGCATCTGGTCAATTCGCAACTCGTAAAAATAATATTAATGAAAATAATTAATTATTAGGTTAATAGTTTGTTAAATATCTTTGTAAATAAATTTATACTAATGAAAACAACATTTCACCAATAATATAATTCTAAACTTGCGATTTGAAGAAGAATCTGTCTCATCGCATTGAGTTCAAACTCTTTACAAGTCAGAAATATTGTAAAAGTCACGTCCCGAAATTACAGTAACCCCTTTCTTTCAATCGAGTCTCAGGACTTTTGTGAAAATATAAATTATTCATATTCGATTACCCGAAGTCGCTTCGATCAATGTATGTGGAACCAAATCTTTTTCGTTTTCCCCGAAACGTTTTCTCGACCTACTTATCGAGTTAGTTTTTCGTGTAGCCATTGTTTTTGTTGTCATTAGTCACTCATGTCGTCATTACGTAGCTTGTTCTTTGTTTTTCTACCTTCAACGTCTATTTTCAGTACCTAAAGCACGTGAGGACATAATCTTATTATTTTGGTATACATACTCTCGTACTGTCCAGTAAGTGACTGGGTTGAGGAGGTCAGATAGGCAGTCGCTCCACGTAAAATGCTGGACTTCAGCTGCATCCGGTTATACTGGAAGCCGACCTCAACATAAGTTGGGAAAAGGTTGGGCAGATGATTACTATTGCAGTGTCCATGTTGGATACAATAGACATGGATAATTCAGATTAATTGCGATCCTAGTTCCGTTACAACTTCTTCATTAGCCAATTATATGCAAACAATACAGGCTCCTTAAAAATGCCTTCTTACATTACCTACCGGTTTTAACCTTTTGACCGCCACAGTCATGTATATCTCTGACCAACCAAAATGTGCCCAGCACGCCACGGTTCCACTACATGACAGACTTTGACGCCGAGGGCACGTTTTGATTTTTTGACGTGTGGCGGTCCGGTTAAAAGGTTAATAATGTCAATCTGAACCTTATTACAATCCAACAATCTTTAATCCACAATTTTTCCCTTGTTTTGTGAATTTTGGAAGATTAAATATTATAAGCATAATATTTGAGGATATTCAATCTCTTAGATGCCTATTGATTTCAGAGATTATTTTCATTTGATCTTCAAATCATTCGTATCAACATAAACCTCTTACAAACATCGTTCATCACTTCCAATACAAGTTGCTCAGCGAACTTGTAAACAATTCAAGTGGAATCTTTCTTTCTGCAGATTACGATGCAGCTTGCAATTTTTTTACATCTTAAGAGAATAAACAAAATCTACTCGCCTCGTCCAATCCGTCGCGTTTTCCTTTACATCGCGCTGTGGCCATGAAATTGGAGTGGCAGCTTGTCATGACAAGTTAACTTAATTTATTTTATGTCAGTTATGTAGAGTGCTCACTATTTTATTCAGAAGTGGGGATTTTTTTCAGAAGTGTGGTTTTTTTTCAGAAGTGGGACAGTATAGGCTTTGAAAAAAAAAAAATCCCTTATAGTTATATAGGTAGAGGTATGAGAAACAGGATGTAAAGTTCACTCAATCTAAATAGAGAAAGGAGGATCTTCCGACCAGACGGGTGTTGTGCCTGGTGTGCAACAGCCCTGTAGTTCGCATGTGGCGATGTAGGTGGCGCCACGCTTATGTTCAAAGAAATGGTTATTATTTGTTGCTAAGTTGTACCTTTGTATAATGTGTTGGTGTTAAATGTACAAGTACAAATCAAATGGGTCATAACTAGCATGAAAAAAAAAACAAACGCCAAATCCAAACATTGAGTCCAATAAAAACCTCTTTCCCCTCCTCTTTATCCAATATTAACAAGCTCATACCTTATTAAAAAGATAGCCAGCCAATCAGGTTAGTAAGCTCAGCTGCTTAACACCTAACGTTCTTACCAAAAAATCATCGCTTTATCCCCAACAAAGGCTAAACGCTGTTCTCCCAGCCTGAGTTTAAAGCGATCTTTTCTGAGATGCCAGTCACTATCTCCGCTTTTGTACGGAGGCTATTCAACGTCGGCGGGTGAGGCGCGGAATTGGACAGCCAAACCCAATTACCGTGGAACGTCCGCGCTAGAGTTTTTATTTATGCACTGGTCCTTTGAAAAATGTGCCCCTTGCTAATACAATAGCTTCTAGTTTGTTCGTATTTCTTGTAGGAAGAACGTAGATGAGATTGATAAAGATCAGTAGAGATATTCACAACCACTCAATACGGTTCCGTATCATATCGAATATCAATCAATGTTATCGTAGGAGTTCTCTAAACGTTGTTTACAAGTCCAAAACCCCAAAAATATTGTGTGTTTAAAGGCTGATTCCTCCATCGTCAGTTAACTTTTATTCGAAGAATAAAATTGACGTTTGACAGTTTTTGTACAAATTAACTGTCAAAATGTCAAAATTATTCCTCGGCCCTAAATCAAATAGACGACCGCTGTCCTTCCGACAGCTGTTTGCTGTCGGGGGCAAAGCAAATCAGGTTAGGTATAGAAATGTGTCATTTTCGATACGATAGCCTGTCCGATGGTTGTGAATAGCTATGCAGAGAGGGATTAAGAGGGAAATATGAATTTATTCAAATGCGACCTCATCATCAGGTACATCCTGTATACCTACCGCCTTGCCACTAATCAAGGAAGTATTCATTACAGACTGGTGACTAGTGTCAACACCTAATTGAATAATATTAGTATATTTTAAGTCATAGAAATAAAACTAAAAGATTCGGCTTTACTCCGTGACTGTACTAATGATGAAATTGGGCAGTGGGTCCAGTCGACCTATTCAAAATGTGATAAGGTTGAGTGATCCCTTGGGTCCAATACGAGTGGGTCCAGTTGACCAAAGACTCCTAAGATGGACTATCTATTGATATAAATCCCAAATAGCAGCCAAGCCACAAACCAACAATAGCAAAGTATCTTCTTGAGGGAAAGTTACTAACTCGCTGGCAATATCAATGCTCTCAGTTCGAGGAATTGCACAAAATATTACCTGTGCGAATTGATCTCTTTCAACTAACGATGAGGCCCTATACCTGAGTGAGATTCATTCAAATACTACTCGAGCTTTTGTAAAATGAAAAGAAAAACTCATTACATACATAAAATCTCCTGAAACCTGCAATTTTTATCTTTCCACTACTTAATAACAGTATAGCTAAAGTGCCTAGATTCAATGCATTGAATATGACTGAACGAGACCCGATTCATTCGTTCGCGAGTCAAGTAAGAACTGCGACTACCATGCGACTACACACGGTCACGTATCTTGTCGAGCAAGCGATGAGCTTGTAAAAGCGCTCGTGCGTCACAGATCATACAGATTGCTGGCAGCGTTCCATTTTCGAATATGATTCGTTTTTAAATTATCTGTGAACGTTTTGTCGTGACTTAAGAATTTTCTTGTTCAGTGAATCAGGAGAATGGGAAGCAACCGCCATAATGGTAGAATCCAGTTGTGATAACGATTTCATCTTCCCTGCAGTCTTGTCGCTCACATGATGTTCTATTTTTTTTCACATTTTCAATGCTGTATTTCTTGCATAAAGCATTTGTTAAGAGCACGTGATGGGTGGGATCGATATGAAATGCATTTCGATGCAGTGTGCAGAGATAGGGAAATTGTTACTTAGTCATAGTGGCCTCAAAAAGTTAGTTGTAATTTTTCACTTCAGCTGTGTGACACCACATTATGAATTAAAATTTTAGTGATCCAAATGCTTGAACTGCTATAACGTTGTTATTGACTAATGCCTTTGACTTATCACAAACAATAATCAAGTAATCCCTTAGGAGCATATGATTATTTATATTTATTTTATATCATAATGTGGCATAACAACTAAAATTCTCAGGCACCTTTGAGATTATCTCGTCTTTGGTCCGCTAATATTATAAATTCGAAAGTAACTCTGTCTGTCTGTCTCTCTGTCTGCCTGTATGTTACCTTTTCACGCCCAAACCACTGAACGGATTTCGATAAAATTTGGCAAAGAGATAGATTGCATCCCGGGGAAGGAAAAAGGATAGTTTTTATCGACATACCTCGCGGGCGGAAGCTAGTAAGTGATAAATGTAATTAGCATAATCAATATTCAAAAATAATTTACTACAACTAATCCGGAAGTGACTAAAGTAATATATCCACGATGCATATTATATTATTATATATCCCACAGACAGGTATACCAAACCAGAGCCAAAAAGAGCCAGTCAATAAAACACTCGATTTAAAACACAACATTTTTGCGCAAACTTTTGCCTTCAAACTTTGTTTTTGGCAAGCAGTCTTGGCTTCAAAGTTGTACGTATATCTCAGCCGTGGATCACAGCTGGTCTAACTTGAAACCCACGGGTGCTTGATCCAGCCTCTCTTTTTTAATTAATACCACTTCGAACAGAGAACCCAAAAGAATGCTTCAAGTCATTAAAAGTTTTAATAGCATTTGACTTCGAGTTGCAAGGATGGTAACAAATTTTAGTCGAAAACTTTTTTGGTTTTTGAAACTGTAAGAAATAGTTTGCGCGGCTCGAGTTTTTTAGAATGGAAAAGTGTTGGCTCGAAAAGGGTTGGAGTTGGAGTTTGGGGAAATATGGTGATTGTGCGTTTGAGTTATACCGTACGAATGGGCTGGCAAGCCTTTCTCGTTACTTTTGTGTTTACAAAAGTTTTATTAGACTTTATTTAAGGTTTTTGCTCTGGCAGGTGAATGACGAAACATTGTGACTAAATAAATATTTTCCTGTAACCTTTCCTTAAGACTTTTTGGAACGAAGTTCTATAAAGCGATTAACACACGGCACCGCGCACCGCCGCGGAGGGCGGTGGCGGTAAAGCGGTGCCCCGTGCGGTAAGGCGGTTTACGCGCCTGTCCGCGCGGATGGATTTAACACGGTTTTGACATCGAAATCCATTTTTAAATTGCAACACGTCCTGCACCCACGATGATCCGCGCGGTTATGCGGCGCCCCGTGTGTGAGGCGCCGCCTCACCGCGCGGACGGCAGCGCGGAGGGGCGGTGGCGGTGAAAGCACCGCTCGACTGCGCGGCCAGGCGGTGTACGTGTGTTAGGCATCTACGGATTTAATATAGACCAATGCGACATGAGCTCCGCTTCACCGCCTACCGCGGCGGTGCGCGGTGCCGTGTGTTAATCGCCTAACGCAGCTTGGGGTAGAATTATAAAATAACATAAGATTATATTTATTTGCTCAAACATGTGTACACATACAAGAATACAAATGCATGCAGGATAACATAAAAAAGAAAGGATCAAACATGTTTGCCACCTAGTATGGCGTGCAAAACGGTGAAGGAAAACATCGTGAGGAAACCGGCATGTCCTAGAACCAAAAATTCGAAGACATGTGACATCTACCAACCCGCACTGGGTCCGCGTGGTGGATTACGGCCCACTCCCTCTCACAGAGAGGAGGCCTGTGTCCCAGCAGTGGGAACATTATAGGCTGTTTATGATGATGATGGCGTGCAAATATTATGAATAATAATGATTTTGAAAGTAAACTAGTAGAAATCGTCACACAAGTAACAAAAACGCGTTATGCGACTTTCTTTCTCCCAAAGATGGTTTTCTTGGTTTTCGAAGGTGATGAAGCCAATAGTGAGTTAAAAATGAAAATCCAAGATGGCGACAATTTTATGAGAGCTTCTAAAAACCTCCTACTACTTAGATGGTTGTGTATTAAAAACTTGTACTAAATTTACACTTTCTATTATCGGGAGATAATAGATTTGTAATTATCAGGAGTGATAAAATAAAAATAACTATTATTTCTCTCAGTGAGTCTGTCTTTCTATTATATACGAGTGTGTGTGTGTGTGCGATTATCGCGTAAGGAACTTCGTCCCTGACGGAGGTCCCCGACCGCACACGTTTTTTTTATAGTTGAAATAATACGTGATCGTCAGTTCTTCTCTAAACTCTATTTTTTTCGCTTAAAAACACATCTCGAGCATAATAATTATGTATACAAAAACGAAAATTAAATCTTAAACTAATATCCCTAATATACACTACACACGCTTCAGGCTAAGTAATAACATTACAGCCGCACAGGTCAATTGATCAGGTTAAGCTACGCTTGCCGCGGTTGGTCCGTGGATCGGTGACAATCTTTACATAATCAAGACCTCTCCGTGCCTCGAAAAGCACGTTAAGCCGTTGGTCCCAGCTGTCATTCGTGAATCTTTGACAGTCGTTACGGGTCGTCAGTCAGAAGCCCGAAAGTCTGACAACCAGTCTTACCAAGGGGTATCGTATTACCTAGTAATTGGGTTGTGGAAGTTAGATAGGCAGTCGCTCCATGTAAAATACTGGTTTTCAGCTGCATCCGGTTAGACTGGAAGCCGACCCCAACATAGTTGGGAAAAAGCTAGGCAGATGATGATGCCTAACACACACTCCAGCATAATTCCAACACGCAAACAATCGACCAACTCAGCAATCATTACAAAATCCTTAATTTAAACCGCAGGTACACCGGACACCTATAAAAACATAATTCTGTGTAAGGCATAGCCATCCTCTGCCTTTAAATCGAAAACCAATTACGGAAAAACTGTACATAAATACAGCCGAGCATTG
Source organism: Oligia fasciuncula (assembly GCA_963082905.1). Lineage (NCBI taxonomy): Eukaryota > Metazoa > Arthropoda > Insecta > Lepidoptera > Noctuidae > Oligia > Oligia fasciuncula. The sequence goes on along the minus strand of OY720395.1, from coordinate 2,372,043 downwards.
TCCGGACGTGTGTATGTATACGCATATAGAAACGGTAAATGCGACAACAGAGAACTTGTATGCCTGGAAGGGATAGCCTATTTATATTTGTAGGAAAATAATAAAACTTTGACCAAAATTCTAATAATTAGTAAAGTTTTCCATGGTTAATTAATTTGTATCTGTTGTAGATACGAGAGTTACACCATAAATGGCTAGCGATGAAGTATGCTTGCTGAGAAGATTTTGACTGTAGACTAGGACGGAAAGAAAGCACGTAAGAGGTTCCTCAACGATACCTTTTTCCTTGGATCAAAAGTTTCTAGGTTATGAGGAAATGCGGTCAGAGAGATTTTTGAAAAATTATAAGTAAAAAGTCGTAATTCGAGGTTTGGCTCCTCTTAAGACTTCTACTAAAATGTTTTTTTTGGTCATTATTTGACCAAAGTATGGTAAAAAGCCTTCAGGCTATGTGGAGAAACCAGCAAGGTGAGATTAGCCTAGGATCGGCGGGGTAATTGAAAATACACTCATCTGCCTAGCCTTTTCCCGTGTTGGGGTCGGCTTCCAGTCTAACCGGATGCAGCTGAATGCCAGTATTTTACATGGAGCGACTGCTTATCTGTCCTCTACAACCCAGTTACTGGGTAATACGATACCCCTTGGTAAGACTGGTTGTCAGACTTTTGGGCTTCTGTCGCCCGTTACGACTGTCAAAGATCCACGAATGACAGCCTGGACCAACGGCTTAACGTACTTTCCGAGGCACGGAGGATTGATGTGTGATATGTGGTAATGGTCACCATCCACGGACCAACTGCGGCAAGCGTAGCTTAACCTGATCGATCGGCTGTAATTTTACTTAGCCACAAGCCTCTCATGCGTAACACACTAACAGTAGCAATAGCTTTCATTTTGACACTTCAACAACATTCATTGCGTTATTTACGTTGTTGGGCAGACAAACTTTTCGAACATATGAAGCAATGGATTAGCAATATCCTTCAAAATGATTCAGATTGTGATTGAAAATGTATTACGCTGTTAAATGACATGCAATTCAAAAGACCTAAGTCCAAAATTACTAAGGCAGCAGTAGTAGAGAATGCTACTGTGCCTAATGTTAGCCCAAAACCCTTTCAAGTCCACTACCCCATCCATAGAGCTCTATACCAGCAGATAGCACGTTTAATTAACACAAGTGACAGGGCGAAGTGAGCCGACGCACCGACTGGCACATATAGTGAAATAACTATACCCCGCTATGTAGTGCGGATTATAAATGGGTTTGATTTAAACACGTTGGTACGGAATGAGGAGAGATCTTCGTTTGTTTGTTTGGATGAGTTCACGTGTTGTTTTTTGAGGAGCTTCATTGAGAAAGGTAAAGTAAGGGAAATTAGGAAATCTGAAGGTAACTTTCTGTGTTAGGAAACATTGTTGAAAATTACGAAATAGTCCAAGAGCTGTTATTAACATTTTTTGTTTTGAATAATAGGCAAAGGAAAATTTAAAGTACGCATTGAACACTTAGTTATAGCAAGCTACTGCAAACATACAGAATTTTTGTAATAGAATCAATTCAGCCTATCGAAGGCACTGCTAGACACAGGTATTTAATAATTACTATAGTGACATTACCAAACTAAAGAGACTATCCTGTGAGAAGTGTTAATGTATATGTCACGGCTAATAGCCGAAGTGCGGCTACACCTAGTTTTAGCCGGCCGAAGTGCGGCTACACCTAATTTTAGCCGGCCACATGCGGTTCGTGTGTATTTCGGGAGGCGACATAGGATACAAGAGCGAGCGAAGGGCACCCCGAGGTTCGGTTTGGTGAGGTTCCTTTAAACCCCTTACACAGAAATAGGAGCCCCGCGAAGCGGGCCTCCGTCGACGTAGGATGCAAGAGCAAGCGAAGGGCACCCTGAGGTTAGGTTTGGTTAAAACTAGGTGTAGCCGCACTTCGGTCATTAGCCGTAACATATACATAGACTCCAGGAAAGAGTTACCTTATTATCAATGCACAAACTAACTCTTTAAGGTGAACGTAGCAGTGAACTAGACGAAAAGACGTTCTGCCGTCTTGTTCTGGTTGACATCGTAACAAGATACGTAGGGTGCAAACAAGTTCTCTGAATATTACTTTTTTTTTTTTTACTTTAGTTATGAACTCAAAATTATTATTGTAAAAAACAATACAATATCTGTTCAGTAGGCAACAAAAGAGCAGCACTTCAAGGGTTAATTATCGTTGTTGTTATATTGTTTAAATTCATAATCACGCCGCGAACACGCTGCTACATTATTATAAAACTTTCATATTAATATGCAGATGTAGTGCCCCACATAATGATTTACAAGCAAAGAACAACATTAATTCATTACGAAACAAATTAACATAAAATAACAAGAACGGAAAAATACATAAAATATAGAATAATATAAAATACAGGCAGCCATCCATATTCACTAACAAGGGAACGTGGATTACCATAATTTCCGACCTACCTATACAGATACAAATCCATTTAACCTGTTTTATATTCCGCAAAAGTGCCCAGAAAAGGCCAGAGGACTTAACGAGTGAATTAGAATTTTACATTGTAATGGTTGTTGCCCGCAGAGAAGGGTGAAAGAGGGGTAAAAAGTGGGGGGATGAAAAACGCCAACGTCGAGTGGCATCTCACCTAGGCGCGGTGCACACTTCAGAGCTTTGAACTAATTATCCAGTGCTGTGAACGCCTCGCAAGCGACAATTTCACTAATTATTACATTAATTGAGAAACTGTGAAAATTAAACCGTATTTTTTGGTAGCGAGTAGTGATTTAAATGTTTTGTCACGAATGTGAAACAGGAGTAAATTGGTTTTATACTTCTTTATTACAAGTGCGCTTGTGTATGCGTTTTCCTCGTTGACTTGTGTACCTGAGCTGTTGTACCGACAGCGATGCAAATTGACTCTGTATTTTCACTTGAAACTAAATGCTTTTCGCTTACTCGAATTGCACTCATGACGTTAAATGGCTCAGCGGAATTTCAGTTTCTGTTAGGTTACTCAAATTCTGATATATCTAAATAGATTGTCGAATCTACTGAAGACAATATGTCTTCTGATGCTCTCCTCGTAAATCATCACAATCATGTCATCTATAAATTTAAATTAATTTCAATTAAAATGATAGACCGATCTTATCAAAGAAAAATACTTGACAAGAATTGAATTCATAATAATATCAACGAATGATAACAGATAAAATAATTCTTTGACAAAACCAATATCTGAAACTTCCATCAAAATGACAACTTGACAATATCCAAGAGCTAGATCAATTTAACTTCTTTCCAACTTAAACATATTAAAAGAATGACAGAGAACTTGAACACAATTGTGAGTCGTGACAATTCACAATGAAACTTTATTTGAATTTAAATAGTTTGGAGTCGTCAGGCGGGGATAACTGCGTGGATCTGAAGCTGCCAGGGGACTAGACTGACGGTTGAAAAGCAGCCAAGAAACTTAATACGTTTAAATTCTTTGCATTATTTTATATATATTTTTTTAAGATATTGCTTTGGGAATAGAAATGTATGTAGGTAGGTTGGTCGTATATACGAGTAATATATCAACACGCTTGCTCAAGGCGAGTAGGCGATTTCAGACTTATATTAATAATTAGTCCAGGTTTCCGCACGACGTTTGCCTTCACCGATGTCCAAGATAAACTTTGATAATTAATAAAAATAACAAAATTATCTAAAATATTAATTACTAGCTGCGCCCCGCAGTTATACCTGCGTAAATGTCGATCCCGTGGGAATATCGGGATAAAAAGTAGCCTATATGTTAATCCAGGGTGTCAGCTACCTCCATACTAAATTTTAGCAAAATTGGTCCAGCCGTTTAAGCGTGAAGAAGTAACAAACATATAAACACACACACACCCCCACACACACACACTCACAAACTTTCGCCTTTTATAATATTAGTGTGATTATTATTAATATTTTGGATCATTTTATTAATTTATTAGTTATTATTTGCTTAGGTACAGATAGCGCAATCCACGAAGACCCGCCCCACTCTTCTTACTAACCGCTAGCGGTTATCGCTAGTTAATTTCGCTAGTGCTTTAGTTTTTTGATACACACTAATTATCCACTATTAAGTATTTACTGTGTGTCGACAAAACTAAAACACTAGCGGAATGTTGCACACTTGTACTGTAAGCGATTCGGAAGAAGAGTGGGCGCGTATTCGTGGATTGCACTATCTATAGTCGTACAAATGTATAAACTTTTTATTTTATTTTATTTTTAATGTTGTTTTGTTATGATACCAGTGCATTGCTGTCCCACTGCAAGACAAAGGTCTCTTCCGTGGTCTCTTCTGATACAGAGGAGGTAAAGCATTAATCAATACGCTTGCTGAAGGCGTTGGCGACTTCAGACTAATATTAATAATTAGTCCAGGTTTCCTCACGACGTTTGCCTTCACCAATGTCAAAGATGTCCAAGATAATCTTAGAAAGTCCATATGAATTCAAAAAGTCACTTCGGCACTTGCCTGGATAATGTTGTTTTGTTATAATGGATAAAATAATTCCAATAATTCACACGTTTAATGAAGCATTCGATTTCGCACAAACAGAAATTAAAACTTAAAAGGAAAATCTCGAAACAAACCATCCGATTTAATTTTAAAGTCCCAAAATTCGTTTTAAATGAAAAATATTAATCCAAATTAAAACGCAGAATCGGAACACATCAGCCGTAACCGAGTTTACCGGCTTCCGATGAGTAATATACCACGCTCGATGGCTTGCAGATTACGGACTATAAATTATTATGAAGCAATCAGTGTATGGCAAAAGTTTGGGCACTGTTTTGTATCGGCGATGCGGGGACGATGCGATGCGGGGACGATACGATGTGTGATGTTTCATCTCAGAATAATACTGAAATCGTTAGAAAAACTTTTTACTGAAATTGAAAAAATATTTTTTCCTGACCATTGATAAAGCCGCAGGTAAAATTCATAAAAAATAAAGATAGATAGTTCAGTTTAGTACTTTTATCTTCAGTCTAAAGCCAACTATACCTACCTAACAGTTTTCTTCTCCAAACATTTTTCCGTGTCCCAAAATATTTTTCTAATCCTCCACATATTATCACTTTAAAATGCAAAATAACATCCTCACATGCTCCGGAAACGACTCGACACCAATACAAGATCGCCATTCATAAAGGCTCTTGCTCACGAACCGTGAGCTGCCGTAGATTTATTGGTAATATAATTTTGATTGATCGAAGCGATTTCAGCCACCAACTTGAGGTTTAAAGCGACGCACCGAGAGCTTAGCCGTAATCAATCTTAAACGGTGAACTAATACGTTTAGCAGGTGACATAATACGTGTAAGAGTTTAGAGCTTCGGGCTCGGAGCTATGTTGCACGTGGAAAGTAACGGAGATTAAGAGTCCATTTTCAATCGGCACTTTTTTTTAGGGGACTACATGACCTAAAGCGCGGTCACTGTCGGACTGCATAGAAAAGAAAGAGAAGCGCGATGACACAACGCTGGTAATTTATTGCAAAATATGAAGCAATTATCTATTTACAAAAATCTATTGTTTGGACAAAAAAATTAAAACACTAGTATTTTAGTATGTTGCTTGTAGAATAATCTGACAAACCAAAAAGAAAGGTTTGAGGGATCTTCATGATTTTTTTCTATCGTATCTTTTTTGTATTATGTTTTCAACAAATTATCTACCTAGCATATATCCTGAAGAATATAATATATTTTTCTAATTCTGTTTAGGTACTGTAGTTTTTTTTTTTTTTAAACGTTGCCCCACGCTAGGAATTTCTCCTGTATTGTGGGTGCTTTTACAAACATTGAAACTCACATACACAAACAGCCAGACCCGGAACAACTACTTGTAGGTCATACAAATATTTGTTCCGTGCGGGAATCGAACCCGCGACACGCAGCGCAGCAGTCAATACCTAACCCACTGCGCCAACCGTGCCGTCAACGTAGTCTATCATATATACTTTTATTGCTTCTAAAACTTGCGTGTTTTGCGTTTAGGTCCTGTAATCCCCTTAACAGAAATTTTTATCACTTCACATTAAAGAAGCAAGTTGCAATTTAGAATGCACGTTTAAATTTGATGACTGATGTTGTGTTATTTTCAATTTGGGGGTTTATTAAATACATTATTTTTGCATTTATTTCAATTTAAAATTACACTTTAGAATTGTCAAGGAATCGGTTAGTCAGAAAGAGTAAGTTAATTAGTGGCTTGGGTTAGGTATCTCCAAGCATTTTTTTCTTTCAAAGATGTTCATTATTATCAACGATACCGTAATAATCCCAACGTCACCCCTTACTAAAGCCTACAAAGACCATTAAATCGTAATCTAATACAGTTGGTGCGATATGACGGACGGAGATATTCATTTTTCATTCTTAATTTAGTAATGTTCTAATAAAGGTGACAGGACACTGATTCCCAATGTTGATTTTTATTTTTTCACGTTGATTTATTAAAACTATTGAAATTAATTACAGAGCTAGATATTAGTAACAAAATGAGCCATTATGGATCATTGGTACCATATGTAACGGAAAAGTGTTTTGTAGACAGTCTTCTCCTGATCTGCATAGCTATTCACAACCACTCGATACGTTTCCATACCAAATCGACACATCAATCAATGTTATCGTAGGAGTCCTGTAAACGCTGTTCACAAGTCCAAAACCAGAAAATTTTGTCGGTTTAAATCAAATAGACGACCGCTATTCTTCTGACAGCTGTTCGCTGTCGGGGCAAGGCACATCAGGTGATCCAAATGTGTCATTTTCGATACATTTCGAGCCTGTCAGATGGTTGTGAGTAGTTATGCTGATCTTGCATTGACTGGCCTGTATAGATTACAGAAATAAGTGGAACAGGGAGAGAAGACGGGAAGGTCTTTTTATTTTTCGGATGGCAAATCATCAAATGACCCCTCCCGCTCTGGGTGGAGCGGAAGGGAGTGTCAGACTCTTACTGACTAAAACCCACCCGTGTTCCTTCCTTAGCCCTTTATATTCCGGGGCAGCGGTAACCCTTTCGGACAATCCCGCTGACCTTCGGCTTCGGCCCTATGGGGAGGGGAAGGCTTTACTCTGCATTAGGACAATGCAGGTAAACTTGATAAATACATATAAAACAAAATAAAAATGATAATTATTAACCGAACGTAAAATTCTCCTAAAAAAAGACAATTAAATCGTAATCCAATACAGTCTGTATCCAGATAACAGCTGTGAGATATGACGGAGACGTTCATTTTTCATTCTTAATGTAGTAATGTGGTAATAAAGGCGACAGGTGACACTGATTCGCTTGTCCCGCGTAAGCTTAAGGTGGAAGCGAAAATTAACTCTGAAATTGAAAAACTGGTTACTTTGATACGTTTAATTTTCTTTTTATTAAAATATATCGTAAGAGCGTTTACAACACGACGTACGGCATTTCATACAAACTTACAAGCCCTTGTTTTTCGAAATGAATGAACCGGTTTTAATGAAACTTCATACGCATAAGCAGGATACATAAGGTCTTAAAAGTTACTTAAGAACATTTTCGAAATATTTTATTTGAAAAAATATAACTGGAAATCTATGTTTCTATGGAAAATTTAAAATCGGTCTAATGTGGCTGTAACACTATTTTTCGAAAATGTTCTCCACTAACGTTTTAGACCTTTGTATTTTGCTTATTACGTTTTATTGAAGAAAAATGGTAAGAAAACGTAATATCTACAGTATAACTATATAAACTACAAAAATATGTATTTGCCATGCCATTGTATTTTTATTGTTTTCCTTTTTAACATTCCTTCATAATTTTCAATCTGTGCAAGTTCTTAACAAATTTTGCCTTGAACACAATTGTTTTTTCGTTAACCTATAGTGTCCCACTGTTGGGCAAAGGTCTCCCTATATTTTTCCACTTTTTTTTCCCGTGCTTTCTCCGTCCAATCGGTTAGAAACGAGTCTAAATCGTCACGCCAGCGTTTCACGTTTCCACGTAAATTCATTATTACTGGTCCACATAAATTCTTACTGAATTATTAGAATTATTACAATAGAGAAACATTGAGTTCAACGAAAATAAATCCACTATACCTACAACCAAATTCATAAAACAATTTCAAAACAAAAAACTTTTCAAACAAAGCCATTGACAACCTCGCTACTCCACAGTTAGCCAAATAACCTAAAAAAACATAATTTGTCACCCATTCAGATGCACGTTGTACAAAACAGCACGTCAGCGGCAGAACGCCAGTTTTTAATTGCCAAACAGCGTGCCTAGTGCCATTTCATTCAATTACTGGCATGCCAGCGCTCTCGCATAACACCGTCGAGTTTTCTAGATAATTCCATAATGTATGTTTAAACTTTGTTTTAATTCTGCTACGGTGGGAATGTGCTGCAGGTACGTTGGAAATTCTGCTTTTGTCACGTCAACATTGTTAAGAACTGTATTTAAATTAAACTATAGCTGTTGAATCCAATGCAGGAAATTACACTGTCTGACAAAAATAGAATAGCAAGCAATGCTCATTTCGATTTAAATTAAAATTATTCTGCATATAATGAAACATACAGAAGAAACTGTGACAGTGGAAGTAAAATCCGAATCTGAAAAATCGGAGCACCATCTAAAAGTCAAACTCAAAATCATTTATGAACTAAGTAATTAAAAGGCACTTTTCAATATTTACAAGAAAAAAGAATTGATAGTAGTTGTCCATTCCAAACGACGATTTCCCTAACTTAAGTATTTGGCGGGATGAGTTGGACTTCTTTAATAAAGATTGGTCCATGGCAGCTCTCGACAGAGAGAGCTGGAAAGAGCGCAGGAAGACCTATAACTGCACAGCTTCTAATGTCACTGATTAGCCAATTTTTTTTACTACGACGTGATCTATTCGGTTAACATCATAGTTCATACCGACATGAACAAAGACGAACCTAAACTAGAGAATGAACAGAAGTTGAGCAAATGCTCTCAATAACAAAAAAATACGAGAAGAATTAATCCATCCCACACAATGTACTACACAGTACGGCCCAATATCCACACACACCTACATACAAGCACATTTCCCGTCGCCGCTCGTCTGCTTTCCTCTCGCCAACTCGCAGCGCCTGACTAGGCGTTTACATATCTTGCATTTTCGGACATAATTAAAATTTCCACGCCTGGGAATTCTATTATGGAATTTAACACATCCCGCACCGTGCGGATTTCGGCTGAAATCATTGTATTTTCCGCAGAACGAATCCTATGAATTTTTGAGGATGAAATTTCTGAAATATTATGTTGGATTTTATGTTCTTTGAATATTTAGAGGAGTTTATATTGTGGAATTATTATTTTACTGTTCGCGGGATTATGAAAGAAAGAAATAAAATACGTTTTCTTGCGGTAAACACTTTGAGGTTGTGTTTATTCTTGAAATAGTTAACTTATAAATAAAAAATAAAAATATTTTTATTTTATAGATAATCAAGTATCCTGTTTATTTACTGCCGCAAGTAATTAAATTGCCCATCGAAGCACAAAAATAAACTACCCATTCAACAAACAACGTTAAAACGTACAGCGAGAACATTGAAGTACAACTCAAGTTCAAACAAAAGAAAAGTTTCTATCGATTCGCTCGGTACAAGTGCTTCCGCCAACCAATTATGTATGAAAGTGTTGTTAACCAACTTATTTTATTAGCAGAACTAAGGAAATGCCTACTCATTGTTTGTATAGGTTTTGAAAGTTAAAGAAAATAAGGAAAATAAAGAAAACTGCCTTATGTTTTGATAGTTTCCGTCGTCGTATTAATCTTGATTTATTCCGGTCTGATCACCCTGAACCCCCCTCTCCCCCTGGATCCCCTGCTAGTTCTTCTTTTGTTTTAATCTCTGTCTTATCCACTTTTTTTAAGTTACTCTTTTTGACAGGTAAGTACAGTCAAGAGAAAGGACAAAAACTAGTTAAGACATAATTTCGCACCTCCGATAAATAGGGTACAACTCGAATAGTAATTTACAGGAATTTTCAAGTTGTTTTTCCGGAAAATTGAAAAACAGCATATGCCATTAAAACATGGTTTTTTTTTGTAAGCTTTTCAAGTACGTTATAATTTTGATCACATAATAATAAGAATAAAAACTGATTAACAATCCATGAGTTTATTTTCCCCCTAACCCCGTAACCCTATTTTTTTCGAGTTGTAACCCTATTTTATCGGAAGTGCGATTTGTTGACATTTGCGTCTGCAATAACATACACAACACTGCCAATAACATTATGTAATAAACATATTTCATGAGATGTTTGATGGGCATAGCACTACAGACGATTAACAAAAGATGATTGAATATAAGTACTAAGTAATCTGCAGTATAATATGTATGTAGTTAGAGGAAAAAACCGTAATAGCGTTGATGGCAAATGGAATTCGGAAATAAGTGAGAAAATCCTAAAAGCAAAAAGAACCCATAGGATGGCCGTCAAGCACAATCAGTAAAGTAATCTGTAACTCCACCTTATTCCTCTAATTCATCTTTGGTAGAAGTAAAAACGTTGGTTTCATTTCAATTAATTATTCGTCCCCTCGGACCGTTCCAAACGTCCGCCACTTCCAAACTTATTAGAGAGAATATAAAAGAACGAATAGAAACAATAAGCAGCGTCCAATGAATGAATATATGAATAAAATCTTTGTCAACTTTTGTAATCAATCTGAAGCGAGTTTCAACAGTCGCTAACGATCTCATTCATAACAAACTTTGAATAGAAGGCAAGCCTTAATTAAATCGTCGATTCATATTCCCCTGTCCCGATACCCAATCAAAGGCAGATGGGAATCGGAAAAAAGTCGAAAACGTTGAAGACTTTTGTAATTAGCCAACTGTGGAAGCGACAAAAAATATATTTCGCTCGTCCATGAATATGCAGGGGTGGTGTTTGTCGCGGCCCGTGACCACCCCTGAATTATTAATGTTTACGTAAAGCAAACGAGTCTCACTCTAGATATAATGTGGGTAAGTAGGGATCATTCGTTGGCAGAAAGACGAACCGCCTTTGCTTTATTACAATGAATTGTCGACGTCACAGCTTAAGGACTAAGTCAGGGCACAATAGAATTGTATAAGTTTCAGATTATGATGAATTAGCTCAATGGATAAACGACTTTGGGGTTTAATTTAAATGGGAATTATTGTTGAGGGAGCTTTAGACATTACCATTGTTTCTCATTTAGGTTTTGTAAATCTAGAGATATTTTAACTAATTTAGGAATCTTTACATTCGATAGGAATGAAGGAAATAATCAAAATGTGATAGAAACTGAACAATCACAATGTGGAAACATTTAGTAATTTGTAATCTTACATAGCAAACGTCTACACGGTAGACTGATCAAAACCAGCCAGAGAGCCTATATCACAACTGTTGCCTTTTTTTTTTTGTTGATGGGAAATCATCAAAAAACCGCTCTGGGCGGAGCGGAAGGGAGTGTCAGACTCTTACTGACTAAAACCCACCCGTGTTCCTTCCTTAGCCCTTTATGTTCCAGGCCAGCGGTAACCCTTTCGGACAATCCCGCTGACCCGGCACAACCGTTGCCTCACCTCTTGTCTTGCTCGCTGTACAAAAACACCTGAGGGGCAATTCTCGTAACTTTAAGAACGTTCACAGTCTAATCTCAGTAAAAAAATACCTCTAATTTCCCTAACGTTTTTGACATTGATTTTCGTTATGATAAGATTGCGAGATTATTTTTAATTACGGAAATTGGCCGTCTGCACTATGACCTTTGTGAGGCTAACGCTAACGCTGTCGAAGCAGCCGAATCCTGGTCGAAGCTTGTTTAAAATGAATAATAATAATAGCCTCCCCAACCGTTTTCGGTCACGGTGGCCAATCTCAATGGAGATTAGCCAGGTACGCAGGGGATATTACAGTGCACAAGTGTGTGCGCAAACATACGTGCACTCTCTGTTCCTTTACTGTCATAGTCCGATGGGACGGCAATCCGACACGACCGGGGAGAGTTCAGGCGCAGGACCAACGGCTTTACGTGCTTTCAGAGGCACGGGGGTATTAAACCGCCAACTTCCAAACTCCGGACTGTTACTAAGAAATTCCTAATGGAAAACCCAATAACACTTTGTTCGACCCGGGAATCGAACCCAGGACCCCACGCTCAGCAGTCGCGCTAAGAAAATTAATAAAAGGGAACTAAGGGAAGCGAAGAAGATGAAAACCAGTCAAATCCTACTCTACAGACTGGCGACACATTCATAAAATCCGACCATGGCCCCGAGACTTAGCAGCACAATCAACAGTTCATTGGCTTTGTGATCCAAATGTAATTAAAATGTAACAGACAAATGAATGAGGACGCCTTTGGCATAAGAGAGGTCAAGTTCAGAAAAACCAGTCTGCAAAACCCCACTAAAAACGAAATACTGAAAACCGAATTTAATATTATGCCAAATTCATACAGAAGTAAAGGAACTCGATGAGAACTGTGAGAAGTCTTAAAACCCATTCACACGATGCAAATTTCTTGCATGTCGCATACAATAAATTTGAATGACGTGCATCTTCTAGACACTGTTTACGGCAGTCTGGTGACAGCATCTTTATTGTTTCTTCAACTTTGTCACAGGCAATTAAATAGCATAGTGTAAATCAGACTTTACTACAATACAGTTTTTTTATCGTCAGCCGAAAATTGCTGTGTTCCGTTTTTGAGGGCTCTTGATAAAGAAACATAATGAAAAAGTTAAAATGCCTGAGGTGTGAATTATGTCACACATCAGGCATTTTAACTTTTTTGCAACGCATCCATACCCAACAGCATCCAACATTCCACATATTTCTGACCAAATGAGTCCCTTTTTTTTTTTTGAGTGGGAAATCATCAAATGACCCCTCCCGCTCTGGGCTGAGCGGAAGGGAGTGTCAGACTCTTACTGACTAAAACCCACCCGTGTTCCTTCCTTAGCCCTTTATGTTCCGGGCCAGCGGTAACCCTTTCGGACAATCCCGCTGAGTCGCCTCAGTTACGGTTAAACCGAACCATCACTATTTCAATGTTAAAGTGATTATAGCGCGTTAAGACTTCTGAAAATTCTTTTGTTTTTCTGTCGGTAAGGCTATTGACAATGATCTTCATTCTTTTCGCGTGTCTTGTATTTATTTCTTTTGTGATTATATTATTTTTCTCCGACGCACAGTCGCTCCTTATTTTAACGAGTTTTTTTTAGATGTGATCTTTAGTGCGACATTTCAATTATAATAACATGAATATCGTTAAATTATTTTTTGTTATTTTTATTTTGAAATTAATTGTCTTGTTAACATAAATGTGAAGACATGAAAAAAACTGTTTTATTTAGATAGAATGTCTATTACAATGCCAAACCAGAAAATTAAAATAACGATTTCAGGCAGGACACTTTTCTTTTTCTTTTGATTGTATTTTTTATACGAATTTACAGTTAGTTAATGTATTTTGAACTTTATTCCGACAAACGTAACGATCATAATACAAAATTGACAACTTAAACTCGGCACCTACTAAAGTTAGTTTTTATATTAAGAACTTTAACTTTCTCGAAAAAAAGTTAAAATTATAAAAACTGAGTGGAAGATTTCTGTTTTCCAGTCAACTGGCTTGAAGGTTTCAGTTTGGACTGAAGTTAAAACTCGTTTTTTAATGAGTCGGAACCATTCGAAAATAATAAGACCCTAAACTGTACAGTCACGAGCACCAATATGTCAACACTTGGCAACTTTAAATTGAGATTTTTTCACGAAATAACGAAAGCAACGTTGAAATATGATACTTTACATATACCTATGGGTTCGAAAAAGTATGTTCCTACTAATATAATAATAATAATCATATAATAATAATAATCACACTAATATTATTAAGGCGAAAGTTTATGAGGGGGTGTGTGTGTGTGTGTGTTTATATGTTTGTTACTTCTTCACGCTCAAACGGCTGTACCAATTTTGACAAAATTTTGTATGGAGGTAGCTGACACCCTGGATTAATATATAGGCTATTTAGGCGTTTTATCCCGATATTCCCACGGGATCGACATTTACGCGGGTGAAACCGCGGGGCGCAGCTAGTCATATAATAAAAATAAAGGAGAAAATCGCCTTTGAATAAAGCCAAGTGTATACATACTTTTGCTCGTTACTGTACAAGTTGTAGACATGTTAACACAAAAACAATGCTACAATTAGCATCCCACGCCCAGTTGGCGATGACTGGGCTGGCTGGTGTACGTCTTACAAATGCTAGCTAAGTTCCACTAAGTTGTTTGGCTAACTTGCGCCTGACGATGTCCAGTTACTAGGAGTACAGTCGTTAATTGGATCGAGAAATTAGTGACTTTCTAGTGTGTGTGTGTGTGTGTGTGTGTTTTGTAGTCCTTTGAACAACTTTTGTTAGTTTTGTAACCACCCCAGTTTCTTTTCAAACGTAATTTAGTAGAAATTGAATCTTCTCTATTTCATTACCTACGTGTTTTCTTTTAGGCGTAGGTATTGAATTTTATTTAAGACTTATCAAGACCTTCAAACAGAAGAAAACATACTGTAATTAAAAACCGAAAATCGTTTGTATCGGTAGTTTGTAGAAAGCATCATATTGATCCTATACAAGCACTCACTGTATTTAGTGTCTATTCAAAATATTATCATCACTTAGCTGCCTCGGCTTACTTTTATTTTAAATTATTTTATTTTTGGATTGTTGTTTTCTTGCTATTTGCTGTACTCTGGACGCTTTTAACGCGTACGTCTTTTTTACATCGTTCTCACATATAATTGTACATTCAACATTAATAATGTAACTAATATTTTTGTAAAAATATAATTTAAAAGAATGTCCATGGAGTTTCTTGCCCGTTCTTCTCCATAGGTACCTACACTTTGGAATGGGCAACTAGCTTCATATTTTCTGACTGACCGACTTCTTGACAATTCAAAAGTGCCTGTAAATGGTTTAATTGAAATAAATGCTTTGAGTTTGAGTTTATCCTCTCAAAGTACAACAAATACTTAATTTATGCAGTACAATTAATTAATGTACTTAATGGTTTTGACAGCAGCGCATAAATGATGATCTACCAACTTCCAGACTAAGTCAAGCTTATATTCTGGGAGTAAGTGGCTACAGTGACGTATGACGACACAAATTCAGGAGTTTAATATTTCTACCTAAATATTGCCTGAACCACATATTCAGAAACCAAGAATTCCACACTACACAGCCGAGCTAAGACGCGTAAATACAAAATAGCAATATTACAAGCAAATGGTAAGGCTTGCGGTTTTTGGAACGCAGCACGCTCCGAATTTAACAGTATTACATTATTTTCGATAGCATACAACAGTCGAGTTATGTTGGCTTGCGGATACAACTTTTAACTGAATCATTCCGACTATGTTGTTTGTAAATACGCGTCCATGATCGTGG
Source organism: Oligia fasciuncula (assembly GCA_963082905.1). Lineage (NCBI taxonomy): Eukaryota > Metazoa > Arthropoda > Insecta > Lepidoptera > Noctuidae > Oligia > Oligia fasciuncula. The sequence goes on along the minus strand of OY720395.1, from coordinate 2,356,491 downwards.
TATGTTTTATACGTTTGATTAGGTACATGAATAACTTTAGGTAATTAAAGTAACGTAAGTAGTAATTAGAAGATGGCGGGACGAGCTGCACCCTAATTTCGTAACACACTATTGATCTCAATCTGAATCATTTTGAAAGATATTGCTAATCCATTGCTTCTTATGTTCGCAAAATGTGTCTGCTCAACAACGTAGTTAACGCAATGAATGTTGTTGAACTGTCAAAATGAAACCCATTGTTACTGATAGTCATCATCTGCCTAGCCTTTTCCCAACTATGTTGGGGTTGGCTTATAGTCTAATCGGATGCAGCTGAATACCAGTATTTTACATGGAGCGCCTGCCTATCTGACCTCCACTCAATTACTAGGTAATACGATACCCCTTGGTAAGACTGATTGTCAGACTTTCGGGCTTCTGACGACCCGTAACGACTGTCAAAGATCCACGAATGACAGCTGATAGTGTGTTACGCCACCCACTACCCAGCTGGACAGTTTCGTCAAAACTTGAAGGAGGACGCGCGTGCTCGCCATAGTTGGAAGAAGTCTTGAGAACCCTTTGTCCAGGAGTGTAACAGCGTAGACTAGTAAAAAAAATAAAGTAGCTGTATTAATTTTAAGAATTGTTTATGTCGTGGACATTTTTCACTAGCTTCCGCCGTATGTTGATAAAAACTATCCTATGTCCTTCCCCGGAATGCAATCTATCTCTCTGCCAAATTTGATCGAAATCCGTTCAGAGGTTTAGGCGTGAAAAGGTTACATACAGACAGACAGACAGACAGACAGAGTTACTTTCGAATTTATAATATTAAGTATGGATTGTGATTTAATCTGAATATTCGCTCTGCTCACACCCTGGCATTGGTAATGGAGTCTGAAACCTTGGCATATTGATCTCAATATCAAACATTTACCTACTAATCCGCACTAGGCCCACGAGGTGAATTACGGCCTATTCCCTCTCACAAAGTGGAGGTCTGTGTCCCAGCAGTGGGAACATTATAGGCTGATTACGCTAAATCAAAATAAAATTCTGACTTAGCCTTAATTTTCATGCCTGTTTGATTAAACTATAAAAAAAAAGTCATTTAATTCAATGCAATTATTCTTAACATACCAGAAGGCCATTATCCTCGTAATTTAAAACGTTCAAAATCTAGTCGCAGTCTCATCTCGGCGTCAAACAAATGTCAAAAACTTGTCAAAATGTAGCGAAATTAGAGGCATTTTTGACAGATTGAGACTGAGATCAGACTGTGAACGTTCTTAAAATTACGGAAGTGGCCCTGAGTGCACATTAAAAATATCTAATATTCAACGAAAATGAACCTTGAACAAAAATATAGCAATCAATACCAGAGTACCACCTCGAATATTCACAGTAGTATCCCGACCAACAGAGGTACGGAACTAACTTTCTATCAAACTTTGAACGCTAACTTTTATTCCGTGAATGATCCCAAAAGGCTATTTTACGAGACTCGACCCCTTGCGAGTGTGGAGGGTTGAAATATGTTTATTTCAGTTAAAATGTAAGCAGTTTCTTTGAAATTGTTGTTAGGTTAAACGGGATTGGTGAAAGTCAGTGGAAGATATTTCAAGGGTTAAGAAACACTCCAATATTTAACAATAATAGCCTATCTATTGAGTGGGGCCCGTGGTTAAATAATGACAGCCGCACAGGTCTGTGGATGGGTGACCATCTTTACATACCGAGACCCCTCCGCGACTAGCTGTTGGTGCCGGCTATCATTCGTGGAACTTTGACAGTCGTTACGGGTAGTCAGAAGCCCGAAATTCTGACAACAACTTGCCAAAGGGTATCGTATTACCCAGTAACTGGGTTGTGGAGGTCAGATAGTCAGTCGCTCCATGTAAAATACTGGTATTCAGCTGCATCTAGTTAGACTGGAAGCCGACCCCAACATAGTTGGGAAAAAGCTAGTCAGATGATGGTGATGATGATGACCAATCTATTATTGAAGTGAAAACTTCTTTAGGCGCGTTGGGAATTTTTCTCTTTTTTTTTTTTTTTGAGATGGGAAATAACCTTTGAATTCGCGCCACTGTTACCGTAAGCGACACCGCGTGTTTTGTTTACAAGACGATCAAAAAAATATCCACTTCGGATGTGTTCGGCTGTCTTCGGAATGTAGGTACTCGGTTTTAATGTATATCCGATATGTCAGTGAGTGATGGCAAATTATTCTGTTTGCGTTTTGTTTTCACTTCTGTCGGCACTCCCGGAGTGCCATTGTTTTTTTTATCCCACTAAAGGGCAAAGGGCACTTCTCATACAGAAAAGGCATACGTTACAGACTTATATTATTGACTAACCCCTTCATTCATAAACGTTGCTTAAAAAGTAGTGATTAGCGACTGTTTAACCATACATTTTTGACGTTTAAACGTTAATCATCGTTTATAAATAAACCCTTATAAGTCCAGGATTTCTCACGATCCTTTGCCTCACTGTATCTCAGTGATGTATAAAGAAACAGACTTCAATGCTATAAAACCCCGTAAATAAACATATACAAAATTCATAAAAGTTACCATAACTTCTACCCTTACAGCTCTGCCTACCCTCTCTGTTACAACGGGCACACAATACATTGACAGTAGCGGGTCGACCCTCGTCACCAGAGATAACGTCAAATCAAACACTGACGCCACCGACGTCGACGTAACTGGGGTACGTCACTACGTCACAAATTACTCATTGATGGGTATTCGGGAGGTTTATTTTTATTTTACATTTATAAAATATATTTTATGAGCCCTTCCCTGGTAAAATAAACCAACGTGAGGAAATTAGGATTTTAATAGTCTGAAATCGCTAACCAGTGAGCAAGTGTAGTGCAATAGTCATTCCTTCACCGTAATAGAAGAGAAGTTTACCTTACAATGGTACAGGCGAATGAAGAAAGAAAGAAAATACGATAATTTGCGGTACACATGACGCAAAAATAAAAACAGTGGCACTCCAGGAGTGCCGACAGAAGTAAAAACAAAACTCAAACAGAATACTTTGCCATCACTCACTGACATATCGGATATACATTAAAACCGAGTACAGTCAACAGCAAAAGAAGATGATCAAAATCAGAAATTCAATACTAATGAACAGAGTTCGCGTCAGAACTGTGTGGCGTCGAAGTACTACTACTTAGAATACTTACTACGTAGAATACTTTTGAATCACTTCGACGCCACACACCAACTTGAAAGGACTTCCAATATGGAAGTCCTCTATCTATATAACAGGAGGTCGCAGTCCATTATCTTTGCTCAACAATTAGGTTCATTAGCTGTCTGTTCATTGGCTTTAAACTAAACGTTCATCCATCCACGTCATTGATGGTGAACACACACAGTATACATTAAAGACATTTCGAATTATTAAAGTGACTCAAACTGAAACCGTTTATTTCAAATAAACCGATTACAGGCACTTTTGAATTGTTATGGGGTAAGCTAGTTGCCCATTCCAAAGCCAAGTAGGTACCTTTTGGGATGCATGAAGAAGCCTCCTCGTGTAGCGCAGTTTGTTCCACTAGTTACTCAACTGAACCGAGCGCTCGGCGCATCCTGGACAGTCACACACAACACCTTATTTGACTGGCTTCTTCCATTGCGGTGGTAGGGCTAACGCCCGCCTGGTTTGCGACCACCGGATTCGATTTCGTCGATGCGTGGGAGTTCCAGTGGCTTAGACATCTTCTGGGCACGCTCGTTCCATCATAGACCTCATCCATCGCTTTCCATCAGGCATGATCGACGTCAAGAGCGGGCCCATTCAACAATAAAAAAACCTATGGAGAAGAACGGGCAAAAAGCTCCACGGATTCTTTTAAATTACAAAATTGTTACAAAATATTGGTCCCGACAGACAAGTCAATTATAGATAGGTAAACTCAGGAAAATTAATTGTTTATAAAAACTACCAATTTTAGATTGTGCGTTTATTCCAATCATAATTTGTCATTCTTTGACAGTTATGATTTTTATTTATTGATAAAGTATGTAAATTTGATTAGCAATGAATTTTGCTGTCTGTATATCAGTGTCTCCCATTTAGGTTGATCTTATCAGTTTTATTCACTCAATTCATTCAATAAATAGGTAGTTACGTATATCAGAAATAAATATCGTCTTACTAGACAAATGTCTTAATAAGGTAGGTCGTTTTGGGACTTAGCACATGCTATGCAATGAAAGTGAGGGAAAAGAGAGTGCACCTGGGGGCCTAAAAAGGCCACTTTGGTAGAATAATAAAAGGATAACATTATGAATCATAATATGGCGAAGACAGTCCGTGTTTTTCTTTTTTTCGCTGCACTACGTAGGTATAATCAAAGAGATTGGGATTGGATTTGGATAGGATTGATTGGTATTTTAGCACAGACAAAAATAAAAAATACTGAAAAATCCTTCACCAATGGGATTTGACACGATTAAATATACAGTTAACTGTCCATTATGATTCATAATGTTATCCTTTTATTATTCTGCCAAAGTGGCCTTTTTAAGCTCCCTGGTCTGCGCACACACTTGTGCTCTATAATATCTCCTGCGCCGAAGGCTGGTCTCGGAAATTCGGTCTGGTGGACATTATTTTATTTTCTAGACATGTTCTTATCCTAGCATTACTTTATGCAACTTTTTCTTCAGCCTTTTGTAGATGGCCAGTATTTTCCATGTGTATTTTGCGCAAATGGAGCGAAAAACTTAAACCAGATAAGCCGTTCGCACCAAATTCATTACATTGCATCCCCAATACAATAACAAACGAAATAAAGTGTTTACTGGCAAACGTACAGCGAATATCATTTTATATATAAAAGCTCTTAGTTAAATCCTGAATCGAATTCCATTTGTAGTAACTTGTGTTAGGGTTACATTCGTTAGATTAAGCCTCGCCCGGTTCTCAGCGATAGGAGTCCACAGGGACTGGAAGAGAACGCTTGCGTCTAGCAAATTGGTGGAAGGCATAAGTGGAAGCGACTATTAAGGGCCTATAAAAGCAGTGGTAGCCAAGTGGTAACAGCCACGACTTTCAAATACAGGTCGTAGGTTCAAAACCAGGCGCTTTACTTCGTGTAATATACTTCATCACCACTGCTCTCAAAACGGTGAAGGAAAACATCGTGAGGAATCCGGCATGTTCTAGACATGTTCATAAATTCGAAGACGTGTAACGTTTTGCCAGCCTGCACTGGGCCCGCGTGGTGGATTACGGTCCGCTCCCTCTCAACTAGAGGCCTGTGTCCCAGCAATAGGAACATTATATGCTTATTATGCTACTATTTCAGACAGCTAACTTTCAAAATAGGTATTTCCATTTATCTTCTCGATAGTTTTTTTTTTTATCATATAATCAAGTGTTTTTATCTCAAGAAGCGTCACGCGCTTTACTTGTGATTGAGTATTAACTTGTGGTTACCAAGTCTACAAACACGCTGTGAATGTGTGTCTGCGCAGGAGATTACGGTACCGTCCGAGACAATGGCAAACTCGGAAGTGTGTGTATTAAATATGTTCTCTACTAACTTATTAGACCTTTGTATCTTGCTCATGCGTATGAAGTTTCATTAAAATCGGTTCATTCATTTCGAAAAATAAGGGCTTGAAAGTTTGTATGAGATGCCGTACGGGGTAAACGCTCCTAAGGCAAAGATTTCTTGAAAACGGTCAAAAAGTTGTTCCTTTAAAGCAGTCTTAAACCGTAAATAATTTTGACAAAAAAAATATTTTCAAGTCTTATTTTAATACAGTGATGAAAATCAAATCATAATTAGACATACATGGTTGCAGTGAAGACTGGCTCTGACGGACATTGTCGAGTCGCCGACATCCTGACGAAGAAGGGCATCATAACACGTGCCTACAACAACTTATGCCCTCTTCCGGTCTCTTCAACATCATCATGAACTCTTGAAGACTTCTCTTCAACGCGGGGAATATGTTCCTGACGTCACATCGGGCCACACACCACACCGCGATCGCAGGCTTCCCCCGACATTCACTCATTCGCCGACACCTTGAGCGTGCGCACACAATCGGTCGTCTTATTGTAATCAGCAATACTGAATACAGTTCTTGTAATATCGCAGTAGTTTTTTTTATTTATTCACCAAGTCAAGACCACCAGCAGCACACCTGGAGCTTGATACTCAACATATGGTCCTTCGAGTTAAAGAAACCGTTTTTGTGCTACGCACGCGCCTTCTGTGGACTTTGGACTGGCCGTCCGTACCGCGCGCTCGCCGCTGTGGAGGACACTTAGAGGACAGTCTACCCAGAGGGACATTATACTGAGTGAGTCCGTTCCATATCCTTTTCTACTTTCCTGTCTTTTTGCCTTGTCATCCAGGAATGTTAAAATAGTGCTATACGGATCAGGCATACAGTGATCTCTTCATATATAGCTTACCTATTGAGTGGAAGTTTCCACAATCAAATCATCCTCATTTTGCATACTTACCTACTTAATAACTGTTCATAATTTCTTAAAATATTTCTTTGTTCGCTTGGCGCACGTGTTTGCTAAACGCGTAAACAACCTCATTAGTGTTTTTTTTTCGACATTGTACTTATTGCACCGGTTAGTTCGCCGGGCTCATTAGCAATATCAGCTGATTTTACCGTAGGCTTGGCCAGCTATTTACGCATTTTATAACTTAACTTAATTAAGTACATTGGTTTCTTTGTCTTCGCTTGCACTTCAGACTTTTTTCTTTGCCTACCTACCTTCTCATTATGTCTGATGCAAAATTGAGGGAACTTATAAAGAGGCGTGGTGGCTACAAAGCAAAGCTTACGCATTTTAGCAACTTTTTAAGATTAATACCTAGCACGGGTAATGATTTAGATAGCTTCCAAGCAGCAGAATTAAAACATCGTCTTGGATTAATGGAATCTCTATATATCGAATTCGACGTGTTGCAGACAGAGTTGGAGCTGTTGTCGGAGGATGCGGACGAAATGTATGACGAGAGGGAGCAGTTCGAGACGCAGTACCACGTGCTGGTAGCTCGCGCGAGGGCAAGCCTCGCCCCCGCGCGCGTCTCCTCGCCCGCGCTCATGTCGGCCACCTCCGACGAGAACCTCGCGCGCCACGGCTCTGGCTGCAGGCACGACTTCGTTCGGCTGCCTAAGATAGACTTGCCTCACTTCGACGGGGACTATCAGCACTGGCTTGAATTCCGAGATACGTATCTTTCCCTTATTCATAACAATGACAGCATACAAGACATTAACAAATTTCACTATTTACGTGCTGCCCTAACCAGCAGCGCGTCATTAGTGATAAAAAGCATAGATTTCAAAGCAGATAACTATGCTACAGCTTGGCAGTTATTATCCGAAAGGTACGACAATGAAAGACTACTTGTTAATAATCACGTACAGGCCTTATTTAATCTTGAACAAATTCAACATGAATCTTGTAAATCGTTAAGGAACATGATCGACGTCACAAATAAAAATCTTCGTGCTTTGTCAACCTTAGGGCAGCCTTCTGAGCAAGGGGGCCTAGGGGAAACCCTTATAATATACATGATGTCAGAAAAACTTGACAAGGTCACACGAAGAGAATGGGAAGAATGTAAAAATAATTTAAATGCCTTTCCAAATATAAAAAATTATATAAAGTTTTTAACAAACAGAGCAGATTTACTTGAATCCTTAAATTATAATAAAAACACAACAACAACAAAAAACACTAACGAAAACAATAAAACAAAAAACTTCCTTACAACTACTAAATCTAAAAATAAAAACAATTCAGACAATGTTAAATGTCCTATGTGTACTCAGAATCACTTTTTATTCAGTTGTCAGCCTTTCAGGAATCTTGACATAGAAGCACGCATTAAAAAGGCTTCAGAAAGCAATGTTTGTATGAACTGCCTTCGCCCTGGTCATAACGAAAAGCGTTGCAGTCTCTCGCATTGCAAATACTGCAAGATCAAACACAATACCCTCTTACATAGGGAATCAACAGAAAAACAGACAGGGGAAAACATTGTTCTGTCAACAAACGTCGTATTACCCTGTTCAGAAACTAATCAGGTTCACATTTTGCTATCCACAGCCTTGGCAAAGGTGACAGACGTCAATGGAGAGCTTCATACTGCCAGACTCCTGTTGGATAACGGCAGCACCTCCAACTTCATCACCGAAGAGCTCTGTGGGAAGCTCGGCCTGGTAAAACGCAGCACTAGCTCCACCGTCTCAGGTATAAACGGTCAAGTTTCCAGTACCTCAGAAAGCTGCATTCTTCATTTGCGGTCTTGTAATGGTGGCTATCAGGCGAAAGTAAGCTGTTTTGTTTTACCAAAGATCACACAATTGTTGCCTGGCTCTTATGTAGATAAAAGGTACATTACCATCCCGCCAGGTATTCAATTAGCAGATCCATCATTCAATGTACCGACTGCTATCGATATTCTAGTAGGTGCTGAGGTATTCTGGGACGTCTTAGGTTCCGATACCATTAATTTAGGCAATAATCAGCCTAGATTACAGTCATCCAAACTGGGTTGGCTTATATCGGGCCGCGTCAGTCGGTCTCGTCTTCGTACACAACCTTCTGTTTGTCACTTTCTTTCACATGAGGAGTCAGATCAGCTGACTCGCTTTTGGGAACTTGATACGGTGTCGTCCGCAAACTGTTTCTCAACAGAAGAACAGGCTTGTGAAAAACACTTTCAAGAGACCACACGTCGGGATACGCATGGTCAATTCGTTGTCACCATACCATTGAAGGACTCGCTCGAGTGCTTAGGTGACTCTTACGCGATGGCAAAGCGTCGTTTCCTCTCCCTAGAGCGTAGATTTGAGCGGGAATCCACATTTAAAAACAGATATTTGCAATTCATGCAAGAATATATTGACCTTCATCACATGACAGAACATTCACAAACAAATCATTCAGAAATGAATTATTTTATGCCTCATCATGGTGTTGTGCGCGAGTCGAGTTCTACCACAAAACTTCGCGTAGTTTACGATGCTTCGGCCTCCAGCACCTCGGGCAAGTCCTTCAACGACATTCAGATGGTAGGTCCAACCGTACAGGAGGATCTACTATCCATACTCTTAAGATACAGGCAACACAGGTTTGTTGTAACGGGTGACATTGAAAAAATGTATAGAGCTATTTTAGTTGAGCCATCTCAGCGCCCGTTACAGCAAATTGTTTTCAGATTCAATTCTTCAGACCCTTTAAAGACCTATGCACTGAATACAGTGACATACGGTACAGCCTCAGCCCCGTATTTGGCCACAAAATGCCTAGTTTCGCTTGCAGATCAATGTTCAGACCCAGAGGTTAGTCAGTCCATCAGACGTGATTTTTATGTAGACGACTATTTGAGTGGTGGCGATTCGATTGAGTCAGTCATAAATTTATGTCAAGGGGTAGTGAATACTCTCGAGTCCGCCAAGTTTCAGCTTAGAAAGTGGCAATCAAATAGTCCAAAGATATTAGAGTCAGTCACTAATATAAAACCAGAAAATCAAGATAAAAAACTAAACCTAAATGACAGTCCTAGCAAAACACTTGGGTTATACTGGGACTGTAAAACAGACAGATTATTTTTTTCTATAGATTTAAAACCAACTTCAAAAATTACAAAGCGTAATATTTTATCTTTAATAAGTCAGGTATTTAATCCAATAGGCCTCGTCGGGCCATGCATAGTTCAGGCTAAACTTATGTTACAGCAGCTGTGGATACTTAAATGTAACTGGGATGATGAAGTACCAACAGAAATAAAATCACAATTCCTTGAATTCGTACAGTCACTTCCAGCTCTTAACTCTGTTTACATTCCTCGTTGGGTATCTTGTAGCAATGCTTCTTTAATAGAACTACACACTTTCACAGACGCTTCTGAACGCGCCTATGGTGCGTGTACTTATGTCAGAACGGTAGCAGTCGATGGAACAGTTTGCGTTCGCCTTTTAGCTTCCAAAAACAAGGTCGCCCCTATAAAGCCTACAACCATACCAAGGTTGGAGTTGTGTGGTGCTTTACTGGGCACAAGACTTTTTCTGAAGGTACGTAAATCACTCACTCTAGAGATTAATCGCTGTTTCTTTTGGTGTGACTCCATGATCGTGCTTGGATGGCTGTCAACAATGCCAAGTCGGCTTGATCAATTCGTCCGCAATAGAGTGAGTGAAATCCAAGAAGCTACGACTGGACAGACGTGGAGCTATGTACCTTCAAAGAGCAACCCCGCTGATCTCACATCTCGGGGGGTGAAGGCTGATTGCATCAGCTCGTCCACTCTTTGGTGGTCGGGTCCTGATTTTCTTAATCACAGAGAAATCAAATTTCCTACATCACCTAATACACAAATCCAATCTTTACCAGAAACATCTTTACATACAACTGCTGACACACATAAACAAAATAATAACAATATATTTTCTAATTTAATTCATAAAAAATCATCATTTACATCACTTATAAGAATCATAGCCTATATACAAAGATTCATTCATAATTGTCAGAATCAGAATAACAAAAAATCATCTTACTTATCAGTTTCAGAATTACGATCATCACAGTATCTTATATTACAGATTTCTCAACAGGAAATGTTTCCTGAGGAATATTCATGTCTTAAAAGTAATCAGGCATTACATAAAAAGAATCGATTAATAAGTCTTTCTCCCTTCATTGATTCAGACAACTTAATACGCGTAGGTGGACGTCTTAACAACTCCAACTATAGTTACAATGTCAAGCATCCTATCCTTTTATGCAGCAAACATCACTTGACAAAAATTATCTTCCAAAGAGAACACAAAACACTCTTTCACGCAGGGCCACAATTACTTTTAGCACACATTAGACTCACTTACTGGCCTTTAGCAGGCAGAAACCTGGCTAAGCACGTAGTGCGTAACTGCGTTCGCTGCACTCGCTTCAAAGCTCAGCCTATTCAGGTCACCATGGGCAACCTACCAAGCGATAGGACTCATCTAGAGTACCCTTTTTTGAATACAGGGCTTGATTATGCCGGGCCAGTGCTGATAGCCGACCGTAAGGGTAGAGGATGTAAGCTACTTAAATCATACATATGTGTTTTTGTGTGCTTTGCAGTCAGAGCCGTTCATCTGGAGCTGGTTTCCGACCTCACCAAGGAGGCTTTCCTTGCGGCCTTCAGCCGATTTATTAGTCGTCGGGGCAAGCCTCAACGCGTGTACTCCGACAACGGCACTACATTTGTGGGAGCTTTCAATGAGCTTTCACGCTTCTTAAAGGTTTCATCTAGTAATATAGAGTCAGATCTTGCAACCAAAGACATTGAATTTAAATTTATACCTGCCTACAGCCCACACTTCGGTGGGATTTGGGAAAGTGCAGTAAAGTCCACCAAACATTTATTGCGTAGAGTCATGAGCCTAACTCATTTAACATATGAAGAGCTCTCAACCTGTCTGATTCAGATAGAGGCTATTTTAAATTCCAGACCTTTAACACCCCTATCCACTGATCCATCAGATCTTTCTTATCTTTCTCCTTCACACTTCCTCATCGGACGATCACTCACGTCAGTCCCTCGTCCTCAGATCACCGACGTCAATATCCAGCGGCTACAGCGCTTCGATCGCATCGAAAAACTAAGACAACATTTTTGGCAGCGCTTCTCTAATGAGTATGTGTCTCTCCTGCAGCAGAAAACCAAATGGCAGACAGCTGGGCAAGAGCTGAAAACAGGCACCATGGTCTTAGTGAGAAACACCAATCTTCCTCCTCTTCTGTGGTTGCTGGGCAGAGTGGTTGCAGTGAAGACTGGCTCTGACGGACATTGTCGAGTCGCCGACATCCTGACGAAGAAGGGCATCATAACACGTGCCTACAACAACTTATGCCCTCTTCCGGTCTCTTCAACATCATCATGAACTCTTGAAGACTTCTCTTCAACGCGGGGAATATGTTCCTGACGTCACATCGGGCCACACACCACACCGCGATCGCAGGCTTCCCCCGACATTCACTCATTCGCCGACACCTTGAGCGTGCGCACACAATCGGTCGTCTTATTGTAATCAGCAATACTGAATACAGTTCTTGTAATATCGCAGTAGTTTTTTTTATTTATTCACCAAGTCAAGACCACCAGCAGCACACCTGGAGCTTGATACTCAACATACATTAATGCATCAAAAACATCTTCAAATACACCTCTTGTCTTTAAAAGCACTTTATCCCTTCATTAACAATTTTAAATATAGTTAAAAATATGCCATTAAATTTCTAATGCCAAACTGCATTCAGTGATGGATTATTTATTATTAAATAGTTTTTGTAAATAGATAATTACTTCATATTTTGCAAAAAATTACCAGTTTTGTGTCATCGCGCTTCTCTTTCTTTTCTATGCAGTCCGACAGTGACCGCGCTTTAGTTCATGTAAGCCCCTTAATTGCGATATTTTCGCATAGCATCTGAAACGACAGCTAACACTAGCCGCTACATCGCAACACTTACAACGTTCCACCAGGACGAAATTGGACTCGAAATGATTGAATGCAGTTGTAAAAGCGAGTAGTTTGAAATATACGGAACCCTTTGTTTTAGATGTATTTATTACGGGCCCGCCGTAATAATGTGTAACTTTCATTTATTGCTCTCATGCAATTTGTACGGAATGTACATTTTGTGTGCACATCGCACTATAGTGTTGCCAGATGCTAAGATTTGTTGCTGTTACGTAAATGTAAAGATTTTCTTGTTTTCTCCTTTAGTGTAGGATGAGTGACTTGTGCTGTATTGTTGTGTGAATTTGTGGGAACATTTTTGATGTCTGTGGTGTTAGTATTCTTTCGTAGTTTTAGAATTAAAGAAATGGAATGTGTTTTTCTTTAAGCTTGCTCGGAAAATTTGTAGGGTTTCAGGTAACGGAACCCTGTTACTAAAAGGATCCGCTGCTGCCCGTCCGTCCGTCTGTCTGTCAGCGGGCTGTATCTCATGAACCGTAACAGGTAGACAGTTGAAATTTTCACAGAGTGTGTATTTCTATTGTTGCTATCAACAAATAATAAAATATTTTATTATAAAAGAAACAACCAACTTCCGAAAAAAACACTACAAAGTGAAAAATAACTTTAATTTCGGAAGTCGGTGTCGTTGGTTCCGCGTTTTCGTTTTTTGACACCGACTTCCGAAATTAATGTTATTTTTCACTTTTTAGTGTTTTTTTTTTTGGAAGTCGGTTGTTTCTTTTTGTAAAAAAGTTTTTATCTTTGACTTTTTAGTTGTTCTTACCCCACACAAATTCATATAACACTACTTGCTATGTGAATATCAGTGACAGGAAGCTATTAAAACATCATCAATATAAACTTAGTGGAAAAAAGCGTATTATTGAAGCTAACTTAAAAACTACCCAAGCAAAGTTCATAAAATTTATAAGGGACCATCCATGAAAAGATGAGAGAATTTTGCAAATCCGTCTGTACCTATATGACGGAGTTATGCCCGAACATAAATAAAAAAAAACATAAACATCCGAATTGAGAAACTCCTCCTTTTTTGAAGTCGGTTAAAAATAAAATCACACTAATATTATAAAGGCGAAAGATTGTGTGTGTGTCTATATGTATATGTTTGTTACTTCTTCACGCTCAAATGGCTGGACCAATTTTGTTAAAATTTGGTATGGAGGTAGCTGACACCCTGGATTAACATATACTTTCTATCCCGTTATATTTACGCGGGTGAAACCGCGGGGCGCAGCTAGTAAAGTTCATAAAAATTAAAGGGGGTCTCCATACAAGAAACGTTTTTTAACCTGAAGACGATGCACCTAAATTACTATACCACACGAAAGGCAACTCGATTTCACATTGTATAATATTCAGGGACGAAAAGACTCTCTCTCCATCTCCTAAGGCCCATGTAGCTCGTCTCCTCATTGATTATTTCCATGTTTTAAATAAACTCTTTGTGCCTTTGTCTCAGTTGTCTAAGCCGCAGAAGATTATTCTTGCCGCTTTATTAAAAGCTGGTATTTTTCCGTGTTCCCGACTCGACGGATATTCAAGTAAAATGTAAGATGCTTAGTTTGTAAATACTCTTGTAAATCTTTTGAATTCTGGTTTGGGTAAGATTTTAAGTAGGTATGATATTTATATTAATAGGCCGGGGAAAAAGAATTTTTCGTATTTTTTATACAAATTCATGACATTTTTTTCGTTAGTTACATTTGATTGTAATATATACAGGGTGTGTCGTAAATAGTGATCCAGAGTAAAGGAGTCGATACACTGTATTCTTATGTATCACATCCCGAAATTTTAACAAATTTCTCCGAAAAAAAAAATGTTTTTAAAAATTCTGTACCGCTTCACGAATTTGGCTGTAATTTCCACAAATATCAATTTTGTAATTCTGTTTTTTTTTTATAATTCTTGAATATGTGTACATACTATGATATCCAACCCTTTTTTATATTTTAAAGTCACAGGTACTTAAAGAAATTAATTTGTTTTTTCGTAGACCCCCTTAACTGAAAATGGTTATTATTTCAGTATGTGATACATAAGAATACAGTGTATCGACTCCTTTACTCTGGACCACTATTTACGACACACCCTGTATGTGCCATTTTGTTCGATAACTTGTTTCCATTTTGTAGGTAGATACATAATCCCATTGCTGTAGAAATTTTGGGACTTCTGATCAAAAAACTGCGACAAGTAAGTTTTGACAGTCCTCTCTTGATGACCTAACAATACCTAAAGAATTCTGAAGAGACCGAATAAGTTGGAAATCTGAGGGTTCAAGGTCAAGACTCTATGGTGGATGCATTAAAACTTCCCAATCAAGCTCTCTCAATTTTTGCTGTGTGGATACAGATGTGTGTAGTCTGGCGTTATCATGATAAAAGACCACACCCTTTCTGTTGATCAATTCCGGCCATTTTTTCTTAATTTCTTGCTTGAGTCTCATTAGTTGTTGGCAGTGGAGATCCGAATCGATGATTTTGCCGGCTGTAAAAGCTCATAATCGAAAAAACTTTTTTCCCGACCTCGTCCGCATCGCTGTCATCCGGAAACGTGCCCAGAAGACTGGCAGCATTGCCACGTTGAATGGCAATGCTAATTCTTTGGCCAAAGAACGACCCAGCCCTTTGGTCACGTGAAGTGTATGGTAAGTATATTGTATGGAAAGTATATAATGCCCAGTAATCACGGAAAAATCGGTGTACGTACATGAAAAAAAAACCCGCGGAATGCATAACCTCCTTCTTTTTTTTAAGTCGGTTAAAAACGAATGAGATCACAAATATGAAAGTTTAGATATTTGATTGCGGTTCAAATAAAAGGCTGAATGTATTTGAATTTTTGGCACACATGCAGACCATTCTAGTTTTCCACCTAGATAAAAGTTTTCAGAGATCTCTATATTCATGCAGACAAAGTATATCTATATACTTTTGCTGAATCTAAATTCTGAAACTTCCTACCAATAATTGCAAACCCAAACTAATTTCACAGGAATGCCACTAATTTTTATCCGAATCACTTTCCACCAGCATTATTGCAATTATTATTCTATCACAATAGCTCGGCTGTCTATCTAATTGGCGAATGGCGCTAATGAAAAATACGCACGCTTCGGCATTCGGCATCGATCCGTCGATGCGTTCATCGTTACGTGACTGAAGGCCTGCCTGTTACACCGAAGTGTAATGCGTTTTTTTTTCCGGTACCGAGTGAAAATTAAGTGAAATATTCAACGTGGCACTGATTTTATTAGTGATATCATTCTAAAAGTTTGGTGCGTAGTCCTAACTTGCAGCCGGCGCACGTGTATGGCCCGATGTATGAACGTGGATGCAAAAGGAGTATAATAATGTGTGAATTGTAACAGGTTCACATTCTGCCGTAGCCATGGGAAAAAGGCGTGACTTTTTGACTACGTCAATGTATATTTTTTTAAACTCAGAAACATATTACACCGCTCATGGACATGGTGCAGATTTCACATTATAAAGGTACAGCATGGGGCTTTGTGTATAACTTTTATTCGAGGAATAAAATTGACGTTTGACAGTTGTATGAAATAAGTGTCAAAATTTCAACATTATTCCTCGAATAAAGATAACAAATGATTGAAAAATCAGCCCTAAAACATGTATTTGTATATTGATAACAATAATTAGCTTTAGAAACTAAGCGCAAAGATAAAAAAAACTGAACAAAGCTCATTTTACCCTCTGCCATGCTCGCAGCGGTGTAACAGCCATTCTACTTGAGCTTAACATGCCGTTGGCGTCGTAGAATATTGGAACAATTTATGAGAAGACCTTTGTAATTTAGAAGAGCACTCAAATTGAAGGTATGGAGACTGACACCTCGGCCCCCTTCACGGAATTTAGATGACTCATTTTGAAAGGCCTGAACCTTTAAGCCTCGTCAGTTATAATGTGATCAGTCTTTGCAACCGTTATGACTTTTATTGGGATTTGGATTTTTAGGGAAGTGTAAATCTAATTTTGGTACGTGTACAGATTTTTGTAATGTTGAACTTTTTACGTATTCTAGAGTTTTCGTTTTAAATCTAATTTATATGGTTTTGGGCAGGGTTATCCTTGAGGCAATATTGTTGATAGATCTGCAAAATTCCGAACTCAGCTTGAAAAAACCGACCTACTACGAAAATATTTTAAAATATTCTTATTAGGGGTTGTTTTAATTACAACAATCTCCATTTGAGCTATATGAAAATACCGTACCTATGTTTAAAAACACAGGCCAGTTGAGGTAGCAAAAATGCCAATGCTACCTACCCATAATGGTACGGAGATACTTAATTATCAACACTAGAAAGTAATTTTCAGTCAAAAACCTGCTAAATCCCCCACAAATGCCTTCAAAAATCATCCTTCAATGCACAGCCTACAAATACCAGTCTACCAATGACCAGTGTTAATCCGGGCATCCCGAAACACCGTGATAACACCGCAACAAGCCTCACAGACGGACAATAGCCTGAATTATCTATACAGATCCGACAGGCCAACTACTCGGTTTGCGTCGCTACAAGGCAGTATTTAGCTGTCACATGCGGTGTGACGATTAGTACGACGTATTGGTGTACTGGTTAAAAATTATGTGGCGTGTTTTTTTTTATTTATTTAATTATTTATTTTAATGTTTTTTGGGGACCTCACGCCATTCATGACGTTAAAAACACAATGAGGCACGATGTCAACCCAGTAGCACGAATAGATATAGGTACTAATCATCATCATCGTCATTTCAGCCGATAGACGTCCACTGCTGGACATAGGCCTCCCCCAAGCACTTCCACTTATAGGTACTGCTCTGGTAAAAAATACCCTAGATTTGGCTCCAGAAAATACCAATAGCTAGTATTATTATTACACGAAACTGACTCCAGTATTGAATAAAATTTACACGCTATATGTTTTTTCGGTATAATATAATAATAATATAATTTATTTATTAGACGTCAGAGATCCACGGGTTAGTTACAAAAGCACTTATAAACTATGTTAGTAAAACACACAAAGAATAAAATAATAAAAGCTTAACATTATTCTTGCCTCACCAGTACTCGCATAAAGTGTTGCAGGAAAGGTGAGTCAAGTTTATTTGTTAACATCCTCAGAATGCCATTTGAGCTCGACCGCGCCCTATGCAAAAGTGAGGCTGTCTTTATTCTCATCATGGCATAAAGGTCATGTGTGCACTTTTCAGGGCCTTCTGTTCCTCATTTTACACCTGTAGCCTGTGGGTACATTTTACGCAAAGATCGTACAGTGCCCTTCGCGTGCAATACAATAATGCTTTCAGGGTGTTGATGGGGCTGCCTCGCTTCTGTAGCGCATCAGGGATGTTTGCGGAATTGCGTGTTGATTGCTTTTATGCATTAATGCGTAAAAGATGTGCGTCCTTGGTGCGCAGGGTGCGAGCCAGTTCCAACAGCATCCTGGGAGTTATTGCAGATAGGCTGGACTGCTGTATTGTAAGTCGTTGCTCCAGTATCTCAGCTGGAGTGCGGAAGCAATGATTGTTTTGGTGTGTTTGTGTAATTGTTGTTGTAATTGTATCACTAACATAGTTGTAAGTTTATTTTATTGTTACTAACACTGTATGAGTCTCATAGTTGCTTGTAATAAAGAATTTATTATTATTATTATTACTACAGAAACGCGGCAAGCCCAAAAGCATTCTGAAGCTGTTATTGTACTGGATTCGCAGCTTATCCAATACTCCACGCGTATAACTGACCCACAGGCTACTCGTGTAGAAAGTTTGGCAATACGCTTTAAACAAGGTTAGTTTTACCTCTCTACTACAACGAGCAAACCTGCGGGCCAACATATTAGCTCTCACAGCGAGAGCTCTGCGTTCCCGCTCAATATCTGCATGATCCTTAAGGTCGTCCGTTACACAGTGTCCTAAGTATTTAAATTGTGTCACTCTCTGCATTACCTGTCCATTGAGTGCAATGACTGGCTCAAGAGATAATTTTTTGCCGACGGCCTTAAAGATCATGTAGACACTCTTTTTAGAGTTGTACAGCAGACCATGGCTTGCAGCGTATTTGGTACAGCAGTCTAACAGTTCCCGTATTGCGCTGGCAGTTGGGCCCAGCAGCACCATATCGTCTGCGTAGCTAAGGTTATTGACACAAGTGTCATCAATCCAACATCCAATACGTTTGCTGCTGAGCCCAGCTATCAGCTCATTTACATACAGACTGAAAAGCTTCGGTGAGGTAAGTCCCCCCTGCCTCACCCCGCATTCCAGTCTGTATGCGTCAAAAAGCGAGTTTTGCCATCTCACATTATTCACCTGATTGGAGTACCAATACTGAAACACACGAACTATTTCAGCAGGTACGCGTGCCTCCCTGAGCTTTTTCCACAAAATTTCATATGACACAAGGTCAAAAGCCCTGGAGAGGTCAAGGAAGCACGCGTAAACTGGTGTGCGTCTATCAGTATAATATTTGACGGTTTGCTTTAGACTTAATATTGCGCTTTCAGTGGAAAGTCCTGGCCTAAACCCGAACTGAGCGTCATGTAGATTTAAAAATTTATCCAGTATGTTGTCCAGCATCCGTCAAATACTTTGGCAATCACAGTAGCGAGCGATATAGACCTGTAATTATTTACGTCTGTGATATCACCCGTCTTATTCTTTATAATGGGTACCACTAGCGTTTTCATTAAATCTGGTGGAAGATAAGAGTGACTGATACTTAAAGAATAAAACATAGATAACACCCGAGCACAATGGAACCCCGCATATTTTAGGTGCTCGATACTGAGACTGTCATGTCCTGGAGATTTTCCTCCCGTCATTTTTTGTATAACGCTAGATATTTGCTTAGCCGTAAATCTGATAACAGGGCTGTTCTGACTAGTCTCAGTTAAAAATACAGCAACAAAAAATAGACGAAAAACTGGTTGGTATACTGCCTGAAACTTAGCTGGCTATGATTTTCATCGGCAAATAAATACTTGATATTGAAGCCTGGATATTGAAATAAATTGGATCGTAAAAATATATAGACAGCTCAGTGAAGTGATGACAAAGCTTATTTTTCAGTTATTTTGTGGCGATGAAATGTAAATATTTATTATGTTGGGAATATTCTGTTTTTTATAATGGGTCCAATATTTTATTCAGAATTTAAATAATATGTACCGAAATAACAATGAATAAATAGCTAATTATTAAAAAAAAAACAATTAAATTTTATGTAACAATAGCAACGAGAAATGTCTATTTTTTTATTATTATTTAATGAACTCATATATTTACTACTAGCTTCTGCCCGCGACTTCGTACGCGGATGCTGTTGCTTATGCCAGCGATACGTTGTCGCTGACAACGACATGACAACGTAGTTGTCAAAATCGAAGATCTGAAACGTCTGATGTCGAATTCTAAGAGCCCGGGGACTGGAAAACACCGGGGTGAGCGAGACGATTCGAGACGTCATTTTCAGGCAATAATGAACCAATAAGCTGGTAAACTTTGAATGTTGGCATAAATGGGTCTTCTGAAATCTGCTTCGCACCAAAATATGTCATTTGAAAGGCATTATTGTGCGAACGGATGTTGTCCAAGAAATGTTTTGACTGTGGATGGTCACCAGTGATCTTAATATTTCTGGAGGATTTTGAAATATTTCAATATGTACTTTCCCACCTGAGCAACACATACCGTTTGTTTCTTTTTTCCATTTTAACAGCTTCATAAAAAGTTCAATTTTGAACCACACCTCCGATGGCGGAATATGTGGTGTAGTCAATCAAAGGAGTATACGTAAATGCACTCCGTTCCTTATCAACCCAAGGAAGGTCGCCATGCCCTACGGCTATATCTTGAGACACATCCGATTCTTCAGATGATATCGACATTCTGTTCAGAGATGTCGAAGTCGATCAGAATTCTCTCTGATTATGAATATTTTGTTGTGTGCGTGTTCGGGACAATGTAAGATAATCTCTATCAGTAGTAAGTCGCGCATCACGTTCATCACTCGTTTCAAAAGACCTGTTAGTAGAAGAGCGAATACGCTGAAAACTCAAGCGTGTGTGTTCACAATCAGCGGTCAGTCGCCGCAGAGGTTTCCACGGATCGAGTTGCAGCCTGATGTTCTCGAACAGCATCAAGTCTCTCCTAACGCTCTCCGGTAGATTCTTGGGATCTTATGATCCTCAATCTTTTAGCCCCTTTGGAACATTGGGAAAGATTTGACCTCTTTCTAGGCATGGTTATAGTTTTATTGTGAAGAAGATACCTGATCTATTAAAATCTAAGTGACTGCTCCTCTGCGTTACCGGGTAGGCTACCGTGTCACGAAGATAAATGGAAAAGGAAATTAAACACTCAAATAACATAAGCCCGAAGGCATATTATTCGAAAAAATAAAAAAATAAATGGGAGTTTTGGCCAGTAGAGTCAAATTTTCAATGATATACCATCGTCATCGAAAATCAGTCCTAAACTGTTACCGCATTCACCGCGTGGAGGTACTCCCAGCTTAAGTTATTTTATAATCCCAGCATATGTTATTTTATACAGTGAAATTAGTGATGGCTTTAATTTCCACATCAGATGTTTCTGATCTTTGATTTTTAGGGTTCCGTACCCAAAGGGTAAAAACGGAACCCTATTACTAAGACTTCGCTGTCCGTCCGTCCGTCTGTCTGTCACCAGGCTGTATCTCAAGAACCGCGGTAGCTAGACAGTTGAAATTTTCACAGATGATGTATTTCTGTTGCCACTATAACAACAAATACTAAAAACAAAATAAAATAAATATTTAAGGGGGGCTCCCATACAAAAAAACGTGTTTTTTTTGTCGTTTTTGCCGTCTGTCTGTCGCCAGGCTGTATCTCAAGAACCGCGGTAGCTAGACAGTTGAAATTTTCACAGATGATGTATTTCTGTTGCCGCTATAACAACAAATACTAAAAACAAAATAAAATAAATATTTAAGGGGGGCTCCCATACAAAAAAACGTGTTTGTTTCGGCGTTTTTGCCGTCTGTCTGTCACCAGGCTGTATCTCAAGAACCGCGGTAGCTAGACAGTTGAAATTTTCACAGATGATGTATTTCTGTTGCCACTATAACAACAAATACTAAAAACAAAATTAAATAAATATTTAAGGGGGGCTCCCATACAAAAAAACGTGTTTTTTTCGGCGTTTTTGCCGTCTGTCTGTCGCCAGGCTGTATCTCAAGAACCGCGGTAGCTAGACAGTTGAAATTTTCACAGATGATGTATTTCTGTTGCCGCTATAACAACAAATACTAAAAACAAAATAAAATAAATATTTAAGGGGGGCTCCCATACAAAAAAACGTGTTTGTTTCGGCGTTTTTGCCGTCTGTCTGTCACCAGGCTGTATCTCAAGAACCGCGGTAGCTAGACAGTTGAAATTTTCACAGATGATGTATTTCTGTTGCCACTATAACAACAAATACTAAAAACAAAATTAAATAAATATTTAAGGGGGGCTCCCATACAAAAAAACGTGTTTTTTTCGGCGTTTTTGCCGTCTGTCTGTCGCCAGGCTGTATCTCAAGAACCGCGGTAGCTAGACAGTTGAAATTTTCACAGATGATGTATTTCTGTTGCCGCTATAACAACAATTACTAAAAACAAAATAAAATAAATATTTAAGGGGGGCTCCCATACAACAAACGTGTTTTTTTCGGCGTTTTTGCCTTGTGGTACGGAACCCTTCGTGTTGGCCAGTTTTTTTATAAGTCAACAGGAAATGCCCATCAGACCGAACAACTTTTGCTAAGACGTCATTCCTATATATGTTATTGTGTAGCTGGGCTCTTGGAGTTCCACATCAGGTGTTCCAGATCTTCAAATTTATTCTGTCGGCAGAAAATGCTCATCACGTGGAACAATTTTTGCTATGGTACCATTTTTGTATCTCTTATAGTTTAGCTGGTCTGTTGCGGTTCTGCATCAGGTGTTCAAGTTTCCAAGATAAATTATAGCCTATATGTTGCCCAGACATAATACCTGTACAACAAAATAAAAATCATTCAAATCCTTCCAGTAGTTCCGAAGATTAGCGTGTACAAACAAACAGACAAACAGACAAACAGACAGAATTTTTTTTTCGGATTCGTACCCTATTACTGTTTCTAAACCCCCCCCAATTTTTTTTTTTTTAATATTTTCAATGTACAGACACAGTTTTTCTACTGTTTTATTATATGTATATAGATATTTATTTACTACATTGAACTTACCTACAGGATATTAAACTCCCCCTACTAAATATTCTTATGAAACTCCTCTGTATTTAACTCTAAATACTAATTGAATGATTACGGTATTAGGTACAGTCAACAAAAGAGATAAGTATGCAGGATCGTCGGATATAAGTGAAGTTTAGTAAGAAACCGATGGATATTCTCGAATAAAAATCATCGGTTTCTTACTAAACTTCAACCTGATCCTGCAGAGTTATCTCTTTTGTTGACTGTACATCAGACATAAAAATTATAATTCTTTTTCCTTTCTTGCGCAAAATAATACTTCTATTTTTTTTAGCTTTTTATGTCCCACTGCTGGGCAAAGGTCCCTACTCTCTTTCCACCTGTCCTTTCTTTCTCTTTTCTTTTAATTAGCACCTTAAAAATTATACTGCAGGACGACATCAATAACTTCCACTGAAAGAGACAATAAATATTAGAAAACTCAAATGAATATCTGTCTCTTTCCTACTCTACCTCGGAAATGTTAATAAGCCCGCATTGTGGCGACAAACAAAGTCGAGAAAATTATATAGTTTATATAACCATTCACTCCTTTCTCTTGCAAATCAGCAGCCAGTCATTTAGTCTGAATTATTCATCGCGTTTTGCCAAGACTAACTTTCCAAAGTATTTTATTATTCAATATTCTCGATATTTTGGTGACA
This sequence comes from Oligia fasciuncula, assembly GCA_963082905.1. Classification (NCBI taxonomy): domain Eukaryota; kingdom Metazoa; phylum Arthropoda; class Insecta; order Lepidoptera; family Noctuidae; genus Oligia; species Oligia fasciuncula. Next base: position 2,333,018 of record OY720395.1, on the reverse strand, counting down.
GTATTATAAAATTTTCATCTCAAGACTGAGATAAATGATTTTTATTTCTGTAAGTAGGTTTGTATAAACACTTTTAGAAGTAAATATTTTAAAAACTAGATGAGGTCGGTGTTTCCTATCGGACTCTGAGAAGAAAGGCCGAAACAAACTCAGAGGTCACAGTCTCTTTTAAAGTCCAGACATAATCTTGGTCAGATCATGTGAAGACATGTGTGTGTGTCTGAAATGGTCTTTTGAGGAAGGCATCACACCGATTGAGAGGACCTGTCGAGTCAGTGCACGCATTTGTCAATAATCATGCAGCACAACTCAGAACTTAGGAGGCTCAAGTAAGTGAAGTAAATATCACAATATTAGCTATTTATTTTGGTGAATCAATCAAGGTTCTCTAAGTCAGGATAGCATAACCAGCCTATAATGTTCCCACTGGTGGGACACAGGCCTCCTCTCGGTGAAAGGGAGTGTGCCGTAATCCACCATGCGGGCCCTGTGCGGATTGGTAGATGTCACATGTCTTCGAATTTCTGGTTCTAGGACCTACCGGTTTCCTCACGCTGTTTTCCGTCACGTTTTGAGCGCAGTGCTGATGAAATAATGTACAGAAAGTAAAGCGCCTGTCTGGGTTCAAACCTACGGCCAACATCTCGTTAGTCGCAGCCGTTACCGCTGGGCCACCACGGATCTAAGTGCGGTTAGAATTCAATAATATATGGCTTCAATCGCAGACAATTAAAGAAACTAGGAAAGGTTATGAAGCCAAACAATGACTCCTTCATCTATGACGTTGAAGACGCCTACTTATTCAGACATTGTTGACTCGTATTGAGCCCATTCAACGATGGAACAATATCTACCTGATACATAGTACAGCATTATGTACCTATATATAACAGTCCTGCTCACCTCTTCATCTGCTTATCACAATCAGCCCGTATTGTTCCCACTGCTGGGACACAGGCCTCCTCTCTTCGAGAAGGAGTGAGCTATAACCTACCACGCGGGCAAAGTACGGGTTGGTAGATGTCACATGTCTTCGAATTTTTGGTTCTAGGACATGCCGGTTTCCTAACGATGTTTTCCTTCACCGTTTTGAGAGCAACGGAGTGATTGAATTTTCCCAAATTACTGGGTAATACGATACCTCTTGGTAAGACTGGTTGTCAGGCTTTTGAGTACCTGTAACGACTGCCAAAGATCCCCGAATGACAGCCGGGACCAACGGCTTTCCGAAGCACCGAAAGGTCTCGGTTTATAAAGATTGTCACCCATCTACGGACCGACCACGGCCAGCGTAGCTTAACCTGATCGATCGGTCCGTGCTGGGGTTACTACTTAGCCACAAGGCCCTATAAACAGTCCTGCTTACCTACCAACACAAAACATAAACATAAAAAAGAACAAAACAACAGAAGACTAACACCTCATTTTTCACCATTTTTCACCCTCTCAAGATATACAGACCATCTCCAGATGGATTCCCTCACTAAAATACGCGACACTGCGAATTGTTTCACATGTGACCAAATTTCGCAGCCATTCGATACGAGAACCATAGCTTTGTACTCTAAAAAACTTGCCAAGTGCGCATACACACAATATCTGAGGGTCCGTATTGAAAACTTAACAATTATTGTGTTGCGGATTTAGCGAATTCTAAAATTTTGTGAACAGATCATGTTCACAATAAGTTTTGATAATAGTACTTAGGTAAGACCTCACCTCATTTAAATAAAGAAGGAATATGGTTTAAATTACACACGACTTGAACACCAACGACATCCCACAAGCCATTTATCTATCAGTTTTTAATAAGAGAGCAGTCCTTACGTTTTTGATGTCAATTTCATTAAACAATACTTCGACATGAGGGTGGTCCATCGTCCGTCCTACAAAGTATCCATTTTTGTCGTACGGAACCCTAAAAACATCATAGCAACCTCTCAGCGAAATTGAAACTATAAACAACAGCAGGTGAGGCGAAAAATCAATCCTGTTAATAGGAGTGTTCTAGGAACGAAGATATAGATTATTTTGGTTCAGTTTTACATTTTTTTGTGAAAATTTCGGACCTGTTTCGGTGTCCGGATAAAGGCTTCTACAAACAGGCGTGACGACGTTGCTGAATTTAAAAGATCAAAGTTCACAGACAGCGGGAGCTACTTTGTTTTATACTATGTTGTAAAGAAGATTTGGCTCTTCAACAATGAACTACTACTTAACTATTTTTAAATTGCAAACTTAAATCTAAGTGCCCCATTACCTTAAGTGTAGCACAGTATGCACTACCTTGTGCGCAGATAATACCACAAATAAAATTAATTAATATTAACACCTTCGTGTTTCCAATAAACTTTTAAGCCTAGATTATGAGAACTCCTGTCAATACCCGATTGAAAACCAATTTACCGATCAATTTTCCAGTAATTGATATTAAAGGTACTTCCATCATATCAATCACCAATGAACTGCCTATAAGTAATTTGATTGACGTTTTTAATTTCAAGAATTGCCATCCAATCAACGTCCTCCCATTATAGTTTATTAACAAGACTATAAATATCTCTGTTGTTTACATGTAAGTAGATAGATACTATACTATACATCTCAATATATAATAATAATAATAAATTTTATTTCAGACCATAAGTCCATAAAAAACCACACACAATACAATTTTATACACAAAAATACACATACACACATAAAAACAAAACAAAAACAAAAAACAAAAACAAAAAAACAAAAACAAAAAAAAAACAAATATAATATAATATATGACAGACAATTATGACAGTATATTTTTTAGGTTTACATGGGGGCCTAAAAAGGCCACTTGTGCAGAATCATAAAAGGATAATATTATGAATCATAATATGGCGAACAGGCTGTATTTTTCTTTTTTCGCTGCACTACGTAGGTATAATCAAAGAGATTGGGATTGGATTTGGATTGGATTGATTGGTATTTTAGCACGGACAAAAAAAAAATAACTGAAAAATCCTTCACCAATGGGATTTGACATGATTAATTTAAGAGTTAACTGTCCATTATGATTCATAATGTTATCCTTTTATGATTCTGCCAAAGTGGCCTTTTTAGGCCCCATGGTCGCTTGTTGTTTTAAAAACTGCAGTCCCCATAAAATCGGAAGATATTATTCAAACTAGGCTGAGAATCACAATTTTTTTAACATCACAATTACTTAAGCCAGTCCCCTTCACCACTTCCTAGTGATGTAGCTGGGAAGAAGAAGTGGCGCAACAAACTGCCCAGCAGCACAGCTAACTAGCAGCAAACTAGATTTTATACAATAACAAGCTGTGCCCCGCGGACCCACATAAGTGTCGATCCCGTGGAAATATCGGGATAAAAACTATCCTATGTAATTTCCTGGGATGCAATCTATCTCTCTGCCAAATTTTATCGAAATCCGTTCAGTGGTTTGGGCGTGAAAAGGTAACATACAGACAGACAGACAGACAGAGTTACTTTCGAATTTATAATATTAGTATAGATATGTAATTAACTTTACTAAACATAATAAGTAAGGTACGTAATAATTATTATTGCTATTTAACTGGAATACTTTCTCCTTCTTAATAATAATTTTAAAAAAAAATTGTTTTTAAAGCTCACTTCCAATAAAGGCCATAACATTTACTCTTGAAAAAAATGGGACGTAAAATCAAAAGGTTTAAAAAAAGCACGGGTGAGAGGCAGTCGCGATCCAATAACCGTCCCGTTTTCCCAATTTTCGAACGGAACACTAAAAATCAATTCACAATTTCCTGCCCCTAATAACGTACCGCTCAGCATCCAATCACTGTTCCCTAATTACCGATCTCCATACGGTTATTCAAACAAGTAGGAACATGCAATCTGCAACATCAAAGTCAGCTAATAGAGCCTGCAGATAGAGCACCGTGCAAAATTGAATACGTCCCAGGACAATCTCCGCGATAGATGCGGGACGCTGGTCTGAGTTATAAGCGGAGCGAGTTTTGTACTTAGTTCTTCATACATACATACATAAATCAGCCTAATGTTCCCACTGCTGGGACACGGGCCTCCTCTCTGTGAGAGGGAGTGGGCCGTAATCCACCACGCGGGCCCACATGTCTTCGAATTTTAGATTCTAGAACATGCCGGTTTCCTCACGATGTTTTCCTTCACCGTTTTGAGAGCAGTGGTGATGATTATAGTATACACAAAGTAAAGCGCCTGTCTGGATTCGAACCCACGACCTACAACTCGTAAGTTGCGGCCGTCACCACTTGGCCACCACTGCTCTAGTTCTTCAAAGATTTTGTTGTTGTGGCCCGTTTACGTTGTAGCTAATGCGACTGCCGAGGCACTGCAGCGCGTCGGTCATGTTTGCCGACGCTCGTATTGATGGATTTCATGCCATTGTCAGAAAGAGAGCGGCGTCATTGCTCAGTCGTGCTCGCGGTGGCAACAGCATTCTTAGCGTTGTGGCTAGCAAAATCGACTGTCCAATATTTGTGGCATTGTGTGCAGTTGCATGTCAATACCACTACGGAATCCGGAACGCCTCTCTGGATCTTCTTACTTCTTACTTAAGTGATAGGATTCAGAGAGTTGATGTTAACGGAAAAAGGTCACCCGGATCTGTAGTAAGAATGGGGGTCCCCCAGGGCTCAATTCTCGGCCCATTTTTATTTATTATTTATATAAATGACTTGCCTTACCTCATAAGGGATGAACATGATATAGTGTTGTTTGCAGATGACACTTCACTTTTATTTAAACTCAAACGTCAGCAGCTGGTTACTGACAATGTAAATAACGCCCTTGCAAAAGTAGTTAACTGGTTTAATGTCAATAACCTACTTCTTAACGAAAAAAAAACGAAATGTATTAAGTTTACCATACCCCACGTTAGACAAGTAGAAACTAGTGTTCTCATTAAGGATGAAGAGTTGAAACCTGAAGATACCACAGTATTCCTAGGCATAACGTTGGATGCCAAGCTTCAATGGGGCCCCCATATAGATAAATTGTCAAAAAAGCTTAGCTCTGCAGCATATGCCGTTAGGAAAATTCGTGATTTAACTGATTTAGAGACAGCCCGTTTAGTATACTTTAGTTATTTTCATAGTGTGATGTCGTACGGTATTCTGTTGTGGGGAAATGCCGCCGATATTCAGACAATTTTTATTTTACAAAAAAGGGCAATTCGTTCCATTTATAAATTAAGTCCCAGACACTCCCTCAGAGGCAAATTTAAAGAGATTAATATAATGACTGTGCCTTCTCAGTACATTTATGATAATCTTTTGCATGCACATAAAAATATTAATCTGTTTAAAAAATACAGTGATATCCATAACATAAATACTAGGAACAAACACAAATTTGTTGTTCCTACAACAAGGCTCAAAAAAATAGGTGGCTCGTTTAGATGCCAATGTATACGTTTTTATAATAAACTTCCTAGCCACATTCAAGAACTAAGCCTTAATAAATTCAAATCTTTTATAAAGCGAAAACTATGTCAGAAAGCCTATTATACTGTAAAAGACTATATTGAGGACAAAAAGGCTTGGGATTGAGCTGCTCCAATAGGTTTAGAATGTTGTTTTTATTTTTGCTATTTTACACTTTAATAATTTTCTTTTTTTTTTTTTTTTTAAGTATCTTTTTACTTAAATAATGACATGTACATTTACTGTATAAAGTATTATATGATTTTAATTATTGTGAATGTGAGGACTATGTGGGTAATTTTTTGTTTTTTCTCTCTTCGTTTTAATCATGATCTGGCAGTTTGAGTAGTTAATGCGGCCTACCCAAATGTCCTGTCTTTGGTATTGTTCGTCGAATCGTTGAGCTCCTTGAGTTCTGAGTTGAGCTGCACGGTTACTGACAAATGCGTGCACTGACTGGACAGGTCCGCTCAATCTGTGTGGTTCTTTCCTCAAAAGACCATTTCAGACACCAATCTACATGGTCCTCAAAGATTATGGCGGATTTTTTATATACACATTGACATTGATGAATTTTATTTAGACAATGACATGAATATTTACTTTGTAAGTAATTTTTATTATTATTTTTTATTTAATTATTGTGAATGTGAGGACTATGTGGGTCATTTCTTTTTTCCTTCTTAGTTTTAATCATGATCTGGCAGTTTGAGTAGTTTATGCGGCCTACCCAAATGTCCTGTCTTTGGTATTGTTCGTCGAATCGTTGAGCTCCTCAAGTTCTGAGTTGAGCTGCACGATTTTTGACAAATGCGTGCACTGGTTGGACAGGTCCGCTCAATCTGTGTGGTTCTTTCCTCAAAAGACCATTTCAGACACCAATCTACATGGTCTTCACACGATCTGACCAAGATTTTGTCTGGACTTTAAAAGAGACTGTGACTTCTGAGTTTGTTTCGGCCTTTCTTCTCAGAATAGTCAGTTAGGAAACGCCGACCTCATCTAGTTTAAAAAAAATATGATTGACGTGTAAAAGTGTTTGTACAAACCTACTTACAGAAATAAAAATCATTTATCATTTATCATTACTAAGAACAGTAAGAGTAACAGATCTTGTCCTACTGAGGATAGGATAATTAATTTTATATTTCTATTCCATTTATATTTTTTGTTTTTATGATTTTAATTAAATTCTTGATTTTAATTTATATTGCTTATATTTAATTTAAAGAAGTAAATGATTTTAAAGATTTTAATAACTTTATATTTATTTTACAATTTTGATTTTATATATTTCAGTTATTTAATTTTAGTTTCAGTTATATTAGTATTATTGTGGCATGTATTTTAATATTTGGTTACTAACATAATTTTTAAGTATAACATAAATATGGAGCACTGTGTCTGAATTAAATAAATAATAATCCATACTAATGTTATAAATGTTAAAGTAACTCTGTCTGTATGTTACTTTTTTACGCCTAAACCATTGAACGGATTTTGATAATTGGCAAGGAGATAGATAACGTTCTGGGGAAGGACATTGGCTTTATTGTTTCCATGGGATAATTTCCAACTTCCACGCGGATGAGGCCACGGACAGAAGCTAGTTAGTTATATAATTTATTAGTAAATGCTCTGACGGTCAAGTCGTCAATGTTTACGTCTTAAACGTTTATTATAAATAACGCATAGAACAATCGCCACATTCACAGTCAACTCTGTCGACGTCCACAGCATAATAGTCGTCTATATCTATACACATCAAAAGTGTCTAGGGATCAAGCATTTTTATGCGGATTTCTTGAGATTGAGATGTGGCTTTGTAATAAATTTATGATTTTATAAATTTATATGGATCCTTTTTGGTGCATTTCATAATTTGAATCAGGAACTGTGAATCAAATTCGAGTAAAAGATGAAAATCAGCTGTCAATATTTTCCCTATAAAAACATACAACGCATTGAAGACATTATTAGTGCTACTGTTTCCCTACTACTGATTAAAACCAACGTTATTATGGAGCGGCGACGTCATTTAAGCAGGGAAGAAATGCTCAGAGCCGTGGGAATGATAGAAGCTGGTTCCCGGCAACGTACTGTGGCTTTAGCTCTGAATACAAGTCAGAGTGTTATCAGTCGACTTTGGACACGTTACCGAAGCACTGGTACCGTGGCTGAGCGCCATGGAGGACGGTATCGCTGCACCACACGGAGACAAGACCGATACATTCAAATCTTAACTCGAAGATCTCCAACAATAACCGCCATGATGTTAGCCGTGAGGCTTCATCACTCTTCAGGGAACTTAATTAGCGACCAAACAGTCAGAAACCGCTTGCATGAAGTGAACCTTCATTCCCGAAGACCGCTACGGGTACCACCTATAGCAATGCACAATCGTAGGATTCGATATCAATGGGCTCTTGAACACAGAAATTGGGCAGAAGAACAATGGCGTTTCGTGTGCTTTTCTGATGAGTCTCGTTTTGGTATGAGACCGGATACAAGACGTATACGACACTGGAGAACCCCTGGACGCCAACAGCGATTAAAATCCTGCCAGGAAGTCCATCCTTATAGTGGTGGAACCATCATGGTATGGGCGGGTATTTGGATCGGCGGAAGAACTGAGTTGATTTGGATCAGAGGCAACCTCAACGCTCAAATTTATGCTGAGACGATTGTATCAGACGTCATCGTTCCTCTACAAGTGCAAATCGGTCCCTTATTTCAGTTAATGCATGATAATGCACGACCGCACACCGCAAGAGTTGTAAGACAGACTCTCGCCGCAGCTAACATCAATGTCCTGCCCTGGCCTGCTCAGTCGCCAGACTTGAACCCGATTGAGCATGCATGGGATATGCTACAGAGAAGAGCTCTGCCGAATATGGAGGGTATCCAGTCGCAAGAAGACCTTTTTTTGTTGTTGCAACGAACATGGGCGGCCATTCCACAGCGTGATTTGGATGAACTCATTTTGAGTATGCCAAACCGATGTTCTTGTGTTGTTAGTGTTCGCGGTAGAAACACGGATTATTAATTGTTTAAGTTACCCAATAAAATTTTAAAGAAAACTGTTATTTCAGTCTTTTTTTCGAACTTTTGTGTTAGTGGTTCAAATGTCAAAAATCCCTTTATTAGGAAAATGGCAAATTTCTTTATTAATGCAAAGGTGACTTGGTTTATCGTTACTGTGACAAACGAAAACACTTTATTTGATGAATCCTTAAAGAAAATTTTAATTAATATCAATCAGGAGAAAAGTTATTGCAAAAATATATGTTGATCCCTAGACACTTTTGATGTGTGTATATAGTATCTTTGAATAAATTGATGTGTACAAAAAATAGATTACGCTAAACAAAAGAAAACTAACTTAATATTCACTTTTGATCCCACTTGGTTCAAAAGATACAAAATCCGTTAAAATTAATAACTTTTTAATTCGATCTTATCATAAACCCCATAATATTTAAAACAAAAGCTACTTGTTTCGGTGGTACCTATGTAAAATAGTAAGAAATTCTAAGCTGAATAATATTGCTAACAATAATCGCCACGACCTTTATAAGTTACCAACTACCAACTTGATAAAGTTACTTGAGTAAGATGGAAAGGTTGAGCTAAATTGAGACGTGACCTTTTATATAAAGGTGTATCTTTTTTGAAGGTACCCAATGGTATATTTTATTTAGGGTTTTAGGTTATTTAATATTTCAATTGATAGTATTTTGTCATCAGAATAGATGTTTTATGTGTTTGAGAGTTGATTGTTTCAACTTAAAGATTATTTATGACAAAACAATCTTTGGAGTCAACGAAGCTTGTATTCATAAATTACAATCACCCGTCATCTAAGTATATATATATACCCACTTTCCAGCCGTTTGATAATTTGCCATTTGATTTTTCATATTTTGTAATTTTCGTTGTTGTAATAATATAGTTTTGTAATCTTCCTAGTTGGTTGACAACACTAGAGATTTGTTAACCAACATAATTCTTGCCCTTACCTCAGTTGGTTTAGAGTCGGTAAAGCTTGTCTTCTTTCATAGTACATCTATATATTATCAGCAGTAGGTAATCTTAATTCATGTCATTTGATCTTTGAAACATTCCGTTCATCGTGTTGCTATCTTTCTCTATTCTTTGTTTAAACTATTAAAACTTATGACATGTGAGTCTAAAAAAGTTAAAAATAATTAGAAAATATAGCTTATAACTTGCACCAAATCAGTGAATGTAAACTGTAATAGTGAGCCACGGATCGGTCCGATAATATGTATTTCTAACGGCTAAAATGTGTTTGCTTTTTACAAACGAACGGACGGTAGCCCAGAATAATATTGGAAGAGTTACAACAATAACGTTTTCAACTTAAAATGGAAATTAGTTTCGTATTTTTTATTTGGTTCGTTTAAACGGACAGTGTCTCGAGCTTTTAATGTTATTACATCAATTCAACGAGAGAGAGTTTTTTATTTTTCCGTTTCCTTCATTATGTGCCTTCGTTTAGAAGATATTGAATTTAAATCTTTATGATGCCATAGGATATAACACAACATACATAATCAGCCTATAATATTCCCACTGCTGGGACAAAAGGCCTCCTCTGGGTGAGAGGGAATAGGCCATAATTCACCACGCGGGCCCAGGGCTTAGCTATAGGTGACAAACGTCTTTAAATTATTAGAAGTGAGTTACATAAAGACAGCCCTACCGCCAAACTCCCAGCTAAGATGACGCATCGTAATGGTACGGTCAGCAACAAGTCGAATAACACCTCAGTTTTTTTTATCTCAGTTATTGAGCAAAATGTTTGTTCAAAATTGCATTGTAGGTACTTCTGCTGCAATTTTGAACAAATATTTTGCTCAATAACTGAGATTAAAAAAACTGAAATGTTAATCGACTTTTGTTGCTGACTGTACACGCATTCGGTACCAACTACCTAACAGCTTTATTTTTTGTTTTCCCTACATGGTCTTAATAAGCAATCCTCATTTGCCTAGCTTTTTCTAAACGGATGCAGCTGAATACCAGTATTTTACATGGAGCGACAGCCTGTTTGAGCTCCACAACCCAGTTACTGGGTAACACGATACACCTTGGTAAGACGGCTTATCAGACATTCGGGCTTCTGACGACCCGTAACGACTGCCAAAAATCTACGAATGACAGCCGGGACCAACGGCTTAACGTGCACGGATGGGTCTTGGTAAATAAAAATGTTCATCCATCCACCGTGTGACCCGTGTGGCTGTTATTACTTAGCCACAAGCCCCTCGTATATACGCAATACCACAACTTAATCCAATCTAGACACACGCATACAAACACCCAGTCAATAATACCTTCAATACCTAATCCAGATCGCCAAACATCTCGCCTACCTACACGAGACACACTCCACATGAAGCATCATTGTACTCAAGCACGGAGGGAATGCGCTCAGAGGCATAAACATTTTTACTTCACCATTTTACATTGATCCCCCTCACCTTTCCCCACTGACCGCATCAAGGTGACTCAGGGGTTGATAGTACCAACTCCAGGGGTCAAGTTAAATGGTTACCGTTAATGGTATTGGCATGGAGGCGCCATGGTTCTTTATGGTGGAGACGAGCGTGCGTGCGGCGCCGATGACGTCATTGTCATGACGTCATGTAGTGCCCGTTAATTGTTTGAGCCTCCAACGTTCAGTATGCAAATCGGGTAATGGAGTCTTCAGACATTGAGTGGGTGGACGGGTAATGGGTTAACTGTTTAGATGGATTCTTTAACTACATATCTTATATTAGGCTACTAATTGTTTTTTTCTTTTTAGGTATTTACATGGCAGCAGAAGAAAAGGCAATTTTGAAGATGGTGACGAGAGCTGTCTGTATTCTGAAAGCGGAGAAATGGATGTTGTTGTGCAACTTAAAAAGCTGGCCAAGTGCGAGTCAGACTCGCACACGAAGGGTTCCGTACCACAAGTTATAAAACGCCGAAATAACGTTTCTTTTATACCCCTTGAAATTTTAACTTTATTTTATTTTTATTATTTCTAGTTAAAGCGGCAACAGAAATACATCATCTGTGAAAATTTCAACTGTCTAGCTATCACGGTTCATGAGAAACAGCCTGGTGATAGACAGACAGACAGACGGACAGTGGAGTCTTACTAATAGGGTCCCGTTTTTATACCTTTTGGGTACGGATCCCTAAAAAAAGAAAGATAAATAGTTTAGTTTACATAAAACGCACATTGCATAAAATATACCAAGTAACACTATAGCCAAAAACCAAGATATCGAAAGAAAACTAAATAATTAAAAAGTTTGAAGTTATATTTTTAAGTAAAAAAACCTAAGAGCGGCTAATATCTCCTACTCTAAAGGGCTCTCTAAAGGGCAACTCTAAAGGGCTAAGTTGAATAAGTTATTTAGTCTAAAAGAGAAAACCCTACCAAGGTAACGGGGTACTTACCTAGCTCAGAGTACCATACCTACTGACTATAAGTATAAAATGAGAAACAGTATCCGAACCACTTTTAAAGAATTTTGACACTAAAACAACAATTTTCCAAAGACAAAAAAGTCGTCCACATAGTTCACCGAACATCGTACCCAATTAAAGTTGTGAACTTAAAAACGGGGTCGCGTCCATTACAGTTTAGAACAAAAATCAAAAGTTTCGTGAACACCTGCGAAATTATTATGAAAAGCAAAAATGACTTAATTAAAAAATTCTTGTCTTGACCGTGTTTTTTTCACGTTTTTTAATAAATATAATAAGTTTTTTAATTGAGTGTCTGAGTTTAGGTAACGTGATCTTTTCAATTTTATCTAAAGATTCACCTTGTATGAGGGCCTGGTGGAAGTCGAGGTAATCCACCAGATTTGAGCAACGCCAATCACCGGTCGTTGCAGCGATGCTTGGGTAAGGTCTAATGCATAAGCATTTCTCAAAGATAAAAAAAAGGCAGGTCCACTTGGGAACGTCTTTCGATTATTATGATGATGATAATGCTGCAACGGTATTATTCAAGACAATCTTGGACAGTGATATTTTACCCGTAGGGATTTTAATGTTCGACATTCAAATATGTACCCGTACATCTGTATAACGGATACCGTACATCAGTGCCTCAAGCTTTTAAAATTTATATATATTTTAAAATGACAGTGTCACCTATATTATTTTATTTTTTTCTTTTTAGTTCGCGTTATTCTTTCTTTTTTGGGTTACATTTTTATTTAAATAAAAGCATGTTTTTAAAAACTTTTTTACTATGTACGTTATATTTTTCTCAAAAATGTGTTTCTTTAAAACATTTTCCGCTGCTAAGTTTGTTTATAGCCAACCACCTTCGCATAAAATAAAACTCCACTACTTTTCCTCTCATAGATTACCACACAATACCTTGCCTACCACAATACAACCTTTTGGCAGAAACATGTAAGAATCCTGCCAAAAGCTGCATACAGTTAGAATGTATGACACGCGCCTAGCACAAGTTTAGCTAAGTTTCATACAAGTTCATACAGTGCCCGGCCGTGCAGCGCGACGGATTGTAACTTGTTCGGTGACTTATTCAAGGTACGTGTTTCATTGGTTTAAGGAAAGTTTTTAGTGTTATTTTGAGTCTAGAATAGTTGGAGGAACTAGGATGATTTAATAATATTACTCGTAATTTTACCCCATTAACATTGATAGTTGAACATAGGACTAGTAATAACCAATTAAGTGACAAATTGGCTTAACCAATACGGCTGGCAAACTGTTGGTATTCCTGGTGGCTGGCCATTCCTGCCCACGTCTCCGCGGAGTGCATGATTCATATTGTAAAGTTACCTTCATCAACTGTTAGACCATTCTAAGGATTATATTACCGCTATTGGAACATATTTATTTACTTATAATATATTTAAAATGAAATAAAAATAGGTTTATTTACGCAAACCTACGCGTTTTTTGGTAAGATACAAACACTAGGAACCAATACGCTAAAAGCCTTGATATTTCGCAATCACATCGAGACATGTCTGGAAACTATTTTAGGTCAAATGCGTCCTCTATTAAATTGTCTAGGTAAGAAAACCTTTTATTTGTGACCGAGCAGAATCTATGCAATATCTGACAATTGGATGAATCTGAATTATTTATTGGAAAGCATTTGTATACACCTGTCTACTGTAGTGTTACTTTTACCAAGTTTTTGAAATAAAATGAGTAAAAAAAAAACACTTCGGGAGTGCCGACATAAGTGAAAACAAAACACAAACAGAATACTTTGCCATCACTCACTGACATATCGGATTTAAAACCGAGTACATCTCGAGGACAGCCGAACACATCCGAATGTAGCGCGGTGTCGGTAATAATAGTGTCGCGAATTCAATGGTTTTTTTTTGTAAAAATGTTTTCACTTCAATACCATAATTATGTAATCATTATGTGTCTGTATACTTTTTTCCTCTAAAATCCACCTCGGACACTAATCTGCATGGTCCTCACATAACATTATTAGCCTGTGATGTCCCACTACAGGGCAAAGGCCTCCCTACTCTCTTTCCACTTCTCTCTGTTCAAAGCTGCTAAGGACCAGTTCTTGTTGAAGGAGTCCAGCTCATCCCGCCATCTCCGTCTGGGCCTGCCGCGATGTCGCTTGTCATTAGGGGCCCATGGTTCTCACATGATCTGACCAAAATAATGTCTGAACTTTAAAATAGATCTAGACCTAAGAGTTTGTTTCCGTGTTTCTTCTCACAATTAGGAAACACCGACCTATTCAGTTTTTTTTAAATGATATTGTAGACGCAATTTTTTTGTAGGAAACCTTACTTTATTAAAAGTAAATATAATTTATCATCATCGTCATCGCGTAGCCTTTTCCCAACTATGTTGGGGTCGGCTTGCAGTCTAAACGGATGCAGTTGAGTACCAGTATTTTACATGGAGCGACTGCCTATCTGACCATAACAACCAAGTTACTGGGTAATACGATACCCCTTGGTAAGACTGGATGTCATGATCATCATCATTATTTTAACGTAATTAAACGAATTCATATTTTTAAGTATGCAGACATCTCAACTTACATCCAAGTACATAAGCGAGAAGACAAGTTAAAGTGTGGTGTTTTAAGAAAACAAATTAGCGCAAGTCTGTCTATCTTTTTTTTACATATTTCGATTAAATGAATTCCACTTTTCCTCTTAGCTAACTTCTTTAAATTACATTGCTTTTTTCTGGCTCAGTGCCATTCGTGACTTAGTAAGCAATGCTATTGACCTTCACTTCAACGAAATAGTACCTTTAAAGACAAGGTTAGGTCAAGGCTGACCGAAGGGCCAGCATTTACGTAAGTCTCAGACTTCGGTACACGTGGACTAAATAAATTTAAGTGAAATAGCAACTAGCACTTGCCAATGAATTAATTAGTAATGTAGACAAACAATCTCTCAGATAAAACCGTAAGTCCAACCACCTACAACCCTTTCACAGTTTTATTACCTCTAATAGCAATAAGGAGTATAAAGATCAATGTGATTTGGACAGGATGAAAAATCAAAAGTAAAATAACTGTAAATGGACTGTAGCACAATCACTCACACAAATACACAAAAAATACAAAATACTCAAGAGCATGCATGCACAAAATTTTCTTTCTTTGCATAAATTGTTAATGTTCCAAAAACGGGTGAAGACAAGCACGCACGTGTTACTAACACGGGTACCACCCGGCAAGAGTCAGGGCTTCAATTGAAAATGTAATTACATTTTTATGTCAATAGTATATTTTATTAATACTATTAATGAAGTAAGCTTAGCAACGCAAAGAGGAGTTTGAGTTTGAAATTAAAAAATGACTCTTGTACAGACGTCGGCACATCAAGCTACCCCAAACTGTAAAATTTTCCCAATCAACTTTGAACCTTAAAGTTTAGCGTTATAGTTGAAAATCTATTGAAGAAATTTGACAGATTGTAGTAGCTTTATGTGCTGGCCTGTACATAACTCAGTCATTTCGTGCCTGTCAAGTTTTATAAACCAAGATCGACTCACTGTAGCAAAGCCTAAACAAGAAATTATTTTCCACAAAAATGGCAAAAATACTTACACACACTATATTTCAATAACTCCAACATACTTAAAAAGAAAATAATTTTCGAAGCCGCAAAAAAAGGACAGTCCAAAAATTGTAACTAAACCAGTGCCAGAAAACTAACTTTTGAACACTTTTATATGGCTTTACGGTGTACAGTGGGCTAATACGTTCAGGTTGTCTTCCGTGCCAGCAAGTTTCGATATAAATCGTGGGTTGGAGTGTGGTGTAGAAGATAGCAGGCAGAAAATTTGGCAGGCGGCCCCTCGGCCTGCAGTAAGGGAGAGTAGGTTGGCTAGCAGTCGCCTTGTACTTGCGTTAAACAGTTACAGCCGTGTAAGTGAGCGAATTGAATTTTTGTTTTTATGCAAATTTTGGCAACCGTTTTGGCGTTAAATGGTCGTGTGAAAGCCGGGCTTGGGTATTGTCTTTTTGCCAATTTTCATGCTGTCTTGTATTACATTATAGACTCCCCGACTCTTAAATCTAGCCAACCCGCTTTTTTTGTAACAAGTTCTACAGCTTTTATGGAATGGCTTTTGGTTGTGAATTCAAATCCTACTAATTTCATTAACGCAAAATTCTTTGAAGATAGATGGATGATTGGATTTCACGCAAAAACTACTGGACGGATTTGATGAAACTTTACAGTACTATAGCTTATACATCAGAATAACACATAGGATACTTTTTATCCCGATATTCCCGCGGGATGGGCACTTATGCGGGTGAAACCGCGGGGCGCTGCTAGTTTGGAATAATGAGGACACCAAAATGATGGAATGTCGGCTTCAAATCTGCATCAAAACGTTTGATGTAGTAGGCCTTTTTACATAACATGGAAATGCTTGGAGGCTCAATTTCATAATCCAGGAGTTTAGGATCTAAGGCCCATCGTCCACGACGCTACTCAAAAGCAATGTGTAACCCAACTAGGGCTTGTAATTCGAATATTCGAATATTCGAATAATGCGAATATTCGATCATTTTTGCTATTCGAATATTGACTGATGTTAAATTCGAATATTCGAATAATTTTTAGTTCAGTTTGAAAATACGAACTACGTCTGTCTTACAAGTTGTTACCTACAGACCGCGCTTTACACGTACCTACACACACAGTGCCGGCGCCGCCACTCCGAGGTTTCGCAGCCGTAACAAATATGTATTTACAGAATTATTATCAATAAAGTCATCAACACAACTCTCTAAGACCATGTAATCCTCAAGAATTACTATTTCATGAAATCTTGACATTTGGGGATTATACTAACTTAACAAGTTGTATTACTGATTTTTTTTCTTTGAAAATATTTATTTGGCTATATATACAAACTTAAAATAACAAAATTAAATCCTAACTTAACTAAAACTATACAGAAACTAAAAAATAGCGTCGAAAAATTCATCCGCATCGCTGTCGACTGGTAATGTACCCAAGAGACTGGCGGCATTACCACGTTGTATGGCGATGCTCTATATAGCCTCTGGCCAAGATAAAAGCCAGCCCTTGGGTAACGGGAATTGTCAACCAGCCGTTTCGAAATTTCTTTAAAAAGACCATGAGCACTCGGACCCCACGGCCCGAGAGTTTCAACCCCAAACGGCTCGAAAATATAGTTTCCGATGAGGTTATTATATTTTCGCCGCTTGAGGTTTTCCGCAGCCACAGCAGCAGCGCCAGCACAGCATGCCGAGCCAGGAAGATGGAATGGCGCAAGATTATCAACACACGTAGCATCCCACACTAAAGGCCTACCCACCTTCCATGGAAATAAAGACATACCGTCCGGTCTCTTGCCATCGTCGAGTGCCAAGCCATTGGGTTCTAATACAGCTGGAACGCCGACGGTGACAAGAGCTCTTCGGATGATGTCATTAATGTTCGCGCTAAGCGTGCCGCGCTAAGCGACCCGCACTTCGGCTGCAAGACAGGCCGTGGTGGTGTCCGAGGCTGTTGACATCTTCGCTACAGTGACAGCGATGGGGAGAACAGCAAGGAGTGCCTAGTCGTAGGGAAGCAGCGAGGTGAAAAGTAGTGTCGTCGAACAAATTGATTGTAATTCTGTAAATACATATTTGTTACGACCGCGAATCATATTTTAATCAATGTACAACTTAATACTGGCCAGCATATTCCAAAAAACGTAAGAAAATTTGAAGTTCGCAGGCTACCTTAGCGGTCCCCCTTAATATTTTTTATTTGTTTTTTTTTTTTTTCATTATAATGTCAAACTATGTTGCCTAGAGGAGATTCAATTTTATATAATAAAAATACTCAACTCAAACTTGTGTATTTATTGTATAAGCAAGTTGTCCCTTCAAGGTTTCAACTTGGTTTCAAAGGAAAAAGCTAATATTCGAATAAATATTCGAATAATTCGAATACTGCCTGTAAAAACTTCGAATATTCGATTATCTAAAAACTTCGAATATTTACAAGCCCTAAACCCAACGCAACTTATCAACGTGTAGCGGTATATACAACGCCAGATGCGAACAACGCGTCATACAGACGTCACGCAAAATCCTGCATCGCGCAAGCAGAGTTTACCGCGCAACTAGAATATATACAACGGCCCGACATGAATTGTAGGGCAGTTGCCCGCCAGACACAACACCCGTCTGGTCGGAGGATCCTGCCTTTTCTATAGAGTATGAATGAGCTTTACACCCTGTTCCTCATACCTCTATAAACGTGTTAATAACTAGTTTGTGATTGGTTGCGTCGTGTACGGACCACCATTGAAATATTATACTAGTGCTGTGACATTCTGGCTATTTATTAAAGATTTGTAGGTTTGTAGATTGTAGGTTCGAATCCAGACAGGCGCTTTACTTTGTGTAAATTATTTAATCACAACTTCTCTTAAAACATCTTGAGGAAACCGGCATGTCCTAGAACCAAAAATTCGAAGACATATGACCACTACCAACCCACACTGGACCCGCGTGGTGTATTCTGGCCCACTCCCTCTCAGAGAAGAGGCCTGTGTCCCAGCAGTGGGAACATTATAGGCTGATTATGCGATTGGTGATTTGAATTTGTAACATTTTACTTTTGAGAAGCTGAATGGATGATCGGCAAAGTCAAAGTCAAAGTCAAATCATTTATTTCAAATAGGCACATTAAAGGCACTTTTGAACGTCGGCTTTAGACTACCTCCAAGCCCGTATTATTATTATACTCTTTGCCTCCAAGTGCGGCAATAAGACAGAAAATGTATAAATGCTGGAACATTCTAAGGAGGAAAATGAGGCATATTTTCGTCCAGGAAAATTAAAACCGCTATGCATGAACGGTAAACCAGAATACGAATATGCTCTACTGATTCTTCAAATCTTTTTGTGACCGTTAAAATTACCGTTCAATTTATTTTCATAAATGAGTTCTAATTCACCGGAATTCATTATGTAACATATTTGTTAATAGGTAAACATGACCAAAACAATATAATATTGAATGTTTGAAAATTAATTTGTCAAAATAATACCAATGATCGTTTTGAATTATATTTATTTGAATTGTGCAATGAATTGATAAATTAGCATAGGTTACCTGTTGAATGGCAGGTAATTAATTATTTTCAATGGATGTAATGTTTATACGAATAAATACGATGTAATTATAGTGTAATAAGCTTTTAGGTGACGTTTCAGTTGTTTATAAATATTTGTGTTTTAAATGGCTAAATGTATCAGTACCTAAATTTTGTACCTACATTGTTATTCTAAGACTGGAAGAAATTATGGAGGAATTTGCTCAAAAGTAGGAGTATTAACTCATAAAATACTTTTTCTTACGAGTAGGAAATTCTATTCTACATTTTTTATTGTATGAACTACACTAGCTAAAGATTACCTTTATAATAATTCGTCAACGTAGCGCATCTGCTACGCGAGCGCTACGAGTGCTACGAAGCTACGCCGTAGCAACGCAATATGTGCTTTGTCATTCACGCCTCGTTTTCATCACAATCGGATGCAGTTTCATTTGAAATGAAATTCATGTGAATTGTCTGTTTATTGTGTTGTTTTGTTTGAACGAGTGTCAACATACTAATACGATAATTTAATTAAACTAGTATTGTTATAGCGGTAGTCGTATTAAAATTGTTTTAGGTAGCTTTCATTAATTAATAGTGTTTTACTAGGGTGTTAGAGTTTTCTTAGAAATTACGTAGTGACATTTCTGTGTTGCTAGATCCTTTATCAGTATTGTTCTCTCACGAAGTATTTCCGAATATTATCCTAAAATTGTTATATTTTAATTTCAATAAGACAGAAGAAAGAGAAATGTTGATTTTTTGAAGTGAAAACTTCTTTAGGCGCGTTGCGCATTTTTTGAGAAGGAAAAAACTATTGAATTCGCGCCGCTGTTAACCATAACCGACACCGCTTCGGATGTGTTCGGCTGTCCTCGGGATGTACTCTGTTTTAATGTATATCTGATATGTCAGTGAGTGATGGTAAAATATTCTGTTTGTGTTTTGTTTATACTTCTGTCGGCACTCCTGGAGTGCCACTTTTTTCAAATTCATTTTATCAAGGAAAGTCGTAATATTTATGTATTGAAATAAACACGTATTTAGGCAGTATTATTAAAGGCTAACATTAAAAAGATAATGTACTTAATGTAAAGCCCACAAAACAACTACACCTGAGGGGCAATTTCGGCGAGCAATGGACAGCTCGGCGAGCAATGGGCAGCTCGCCGTCCGATAAGGACCAGGCCCGGGTCGACGGCGCGTTGTGTTCCACGCGCGCCTCAAGGAGATGTCAGCACCAACTGACGGGGTCCGCTAGGGCCGATGCCCGCCAGGGTCGCGCGTTGTTCGAAAGAGATACCGTGGCCCTTGGCACAAGCAAGTGAAGGAACACGGGTTGGTTTTAGTCAGTAAGAGTCTGAGCGGGAGGGGGTCATTTGATGATTTCCCACCCAAAAAAAAAAATGGGGCAATTTAAACGTTCGGAACGTTCTTAAAATTACAAGAATTTTAAGAACGTTCACAGGCTGATCTCAGTGCATCTGTCAAAAATACCTCACATACCCCTACATTTTTGACATTTGTTTGTCGCCGAGATGAGACTGCGACTAGATTTTGAACGTATTATATTATGAGAATTGGCCTTCTGGCTAAACACCAAACCCAACAACTAAAGCCTTAAAGCCTTGCAACAATCGCATCATTACGTGCAAGTGGCCTCCCCCCCCCCAATGCCCCCCGCGCAGCCTCCATTACCGCGAGATGAAGATAATATGATCCAAGATGCTGGTCATGAATAATTCTACAGCCATTACCGATGCTGACTGGACTGCTACCATTCATTGGGTGATCCTCGGGTTTATTGAACAGTTTTGAGAATAAAAGGTTTAGGGTAGTTTATGATGCAGCCCTTTTTCCGTTTTTTTGTGTCCGTGGCATCACAGCGGGCCCTATCAGAATACCAGCACTGCGGTATTCATTTTTTCACAAACATAGGTCTTTTTAGGGTTCCGTACCTCAAAAGTGAAAAACGGAACCCTTATAGGATCACTTTATTGTCCGTCTGTCTGTCTGTCAAGACCCTTTATCTCGGGAGCGCGTAGAGGTATCGACTTGAAACTATATACTCAAGTCTGCGGTCCCTTGAAACTGTGAAAAATTCAAACTTCTAAGTTAACGTAAAAAAAGATACGGCCACAAATGCCACAAAACATCGTGAGGAAACCCGCATGTCCTAGAACCAAAAATTCTAAGACATGTGAAATCTACCAAACCGCACTGGGCCCGCGTGGTGGATTACGGCCCACTCCCTCTCACAGAAAAAAGGCTTGTGTCCTAGCAGTGGAAACATTATAGGCTGATTATGTTCTAAGTAAAAAAAGGAAGCAAATGATAATGTGACGGTTGACGGGGGAGAAAAGAAGAAAACATGTTGTGTTGACCCCAAGTAACATGGGACCCTGCCCTAGGGCAGGAAGGTGATAAAGTTCTTCTTGTGACTTGGAGAGAACATTAAAATAACCTCTATGGATGGAGGCTGTTTAATTTGTATCCAATGAGCGGCGTAACATTTTGATGACTGGCTAATACACATATACATTACACATACATACACATTGTATATATAATATTTGTCATAATATTAGCAAACTCAAAGCATCTATTTCAAATAAACCAATTACAGGCACTTTTGAATTGTCAAGGGGTCGGTCATTCAGAAAGATGAAGCTAGTTGTCCCAAGCGTAGTAGGTACCTATGGAGAAGAACGGGCAAGAAGCTCCACGGACACTCTTTTAAATCATAGAATTACAAAATATTGGTTACATCATTCATATTGAAATATATACATTTGAAAACGATGTAAAAAGACGTGTAGGTTAAAAGCGTCCGTACTATTTTTAGTACGGACGCTTTTTTTAACCTACACGTTTAAGACAAAAACCAGCCAACTATTCGATACAATTCGCGACGATTTGAGATAAATTAACTTATGTAAGATCAATCATTCTTTATTTTACAAATAATGATTGATTGATTGTTGAAGGACAGGATGTGGTCGATGTGGTGTGATGTTCAGCCGTGGACATAGGCTAGGTATTATCCGTCTTAAATTATGATAATGTCGAATCATTAACCTTTTGCCCGCCACAGTCATGTATAGATGACAAATCAAAATGTGCCCAGCATGCCACGGTTCCACTACGTGACAGACTTTGACGCCGAGGGCACGTTTTTGATTTCTTGACGTGTGGCGGTCAAAAGGTTAAATACAGACAAAAAGCAGAAAGCTTGAAAACTTACCAATTCTGACTCTATTGACTAGATTAATAAAAAATGCAAAGTTATTTCAAAACCTTTATCCTTTTTCCACTTAAAAATATATTAAGTAAGAAATATATTAAGCCTCTATATAAATGTGAAAATACTCAAACACAACAAAATTAACAACACAACAATCTCCAAATTCAAAAACAGGACTCCCAAAATTGTACTTGAACCCACAAACTTAACGGCAATCATTTAACAATTCCACACCATCACACCAATACTTGAGGTCATCAAATTTTCATATACAATTCCGTAATACATATAATCCAGTTTGAATAATTCTGAAGCCCGGAGGCCTGAGGCCTGGGGTGATACGGAGTGTCGGCTGGAGATAGCATTTAGGCCGATTTCTTGGCACGGAGCCTCCAATAACCGCTGCCTGGACTTCGGCCTGGCCTATTTTAGAGACAACTGCGAACGAGAAGCGATCGAAAGATAGTGATTGGTTTGACAAATTCTTAGTAATACGAGTTGTTTTATTAGTTTGTTTGTCCTGCTTTGACGGGTCAGTGACTCGAGGAAATGTCGTGATTTTGGCAAGTGAGATCACATCACATAGAAAGATCACATAGTAGTAGACGTATGTTTCATACGCGGCACGTGTAACGACGTTAACCAAAGCCATTTCTATAATTTGACTTAAAATTAATATTATGTGATCAAACAAATACAAATTACTATTCTTTCATTAAGAAAACTTGGCCTGGTGCAGAATATATTAGGCAAGGAATCTTAAAATCTTATTTCTAAGCTAACCGTTCATTTGAATTTAAATGTCGCAATAAAATCGTAGGGTTCCTAAAGACTTAACTACTTCTTCGGCCTTGTATTGTATTTAAAAACAATATTGTAGTCAACAAGAACTTTTAATCAACATTACATTTTCTGAAGCAATGTAAGAACTACCTCCAATAGTAACTGACCAACCAAAAACAATTTCCGCACACAAACTTTTTTCAATCCACCAGTATTCGCAAGTCAATATCCAAGAACAAAAACAGGTCATAGATAAAACCCAGTCCGAACTATCACATTTTATAGGCCACCTACAAACGATTTGTTTCCCCAAAATCGGTTATCCGAATATGCACTGTGGTCCCAAAATTGCGTTCGGGCTGTGAGCAAAAAATGTATATTATGAAATTTAGCCGCCGGCCATAGCATAAAGTTTAGGAAGTTTTGCTACACAACAAAAAAAGGTACAAAAGGAGGTCAGATTATAGTAGTTTATTAGTTTCGGGATGTGAGGTGTTGATGGTGGAATTGGGGTTGTCGTCACCCTATTTTTGTTTAGGTCCGGCTTACACACAACACACACTCGCATGATGCTTGATACTATAGATTATCACGACGACTGATTGAACAAGAAGGACTAGTCTAATGGCAATCGCTTTCAAAGCGTTTTGTATTCCTACCGTGCCAGTCCCATATTTCGTAAGGTGGTAAATAAATATTGACACATTTCGCCATATTTTGGCATGCAAATATCGATATATGTCAATAAACACGTCTTTTCCATTATCGTTGTCGCTGATAAAATGTCACTTTCCTCTGATATTCAATTTTCTTGTCTTAATATTAAAAGCCGTATAATGGGCAGAGACAAGTGTATCAAGTATGTGAGGAGGTACGGATACAGTCATGTCACCTATTTTTCTCGAGCATTGCTAATAGCACTTTTTTCCTTGTCTGACTCAGAAACGGACAGTAAATCCTCCAGAGGATTACTGACTATAAAACTATTGTCAATGCCATGTTCTTTGCCAGTAATGACCAAAAATCTTTCTTACTTTTTAACTCCCTTTTACTCAACACACAGGTGTAAGTAAACTACACGAAACAAAAACACGAGCCAACATCCACTACATGCACCATCCACATCCAAACTCTACTCGAAACTGAACAAAACTCATTTGGCAAGTTAAAGAAGTGTTCACGGATGATAGGCATATCAAATTATCCGAGTGTGTAGGGGTAATTAATTAAAACCCTGGAGCGTCTTAGCGAGGTCTTGAGATTCCCGAACTATCGGCTTACTCGACTTGCTGCGACCTGGAATGTTCGGGATATTAACCTCTTAGGGTGTGGTGCACGGGAGAGGCGTATAAGGGACTAAGGAGGCTGATATGCTGAATTTTAGTAAAGATATTAGCAACTAATAATATCACGCATAGGTGAAAGAATTATATTTTATCGCAGAACTAAATAATGTGCATAACACTAGTTATTACAGACACGTTGCTTAGATGTTGAATACAATTTAATTTAGAAAAACACCGTACAAATTGCAAAAGCAAATGCTGTAAACAAGAGCGTGATGAGATCACTAGATTTTATCAAAGTGTACTCCCACCCTTTTTGTTTTGGGTGGGAAATTATCAAATAACTTCTCCCGCTCTGGGCGGAGCGGGGGCGTGTCAGACTTTTACTGACTAAAACCCTCCGTGTTCCTTCAGTTGCCTGTGCCAGGGCCACGGTAACTCTTTCGAACAACCCGTGACCCTGGCAGGATTCTTACTAGCTACCCTTAGTGGATACTTCAAAAAAAATCGGTTACCATTGATCGCAGGCCCATTAAATTAAATCTCAGCAAATATTACTTGTAACGAAAAGGAATGAACTTATTTTTGCGCACAAACCAAATTATTTCTAACACCAACTTTCCGCTCCCGCTCATACCTTGCACAGAGACTTAATAATTCCATAACTAACGCTAGATGACTATGGTACTCTATTAAAACACGATAAATTGTTGATCACCGTGCCAAATTTTATAACTATGGTAATCCAATTAGATTCTCTGTGATATATATCCTACTTTGATAACGTATTAAGATTGGGGGATACACTATGGAGAATTATGTGACAATCTAGTCTAGCCAAAAACTTTTGACTGTCAAAAATGTAGCACGCTATGTGCCATGCTTGAACTTACAGTTCGGCCGATGAGAGAACGCGTTCCTCGACACCTGTCAGTTTCATACAAACGAATACGTGTTTTGCGAATTTGATCTTTATTATAGGCCGACCGGCCGACGTTGCCTGAGGTAGCAGCGCGGTGCGGGAGGAGTGTGATGACGTGATACGAGAGCTCAGTCATTCGTCAACTTGTGACAACTATCACCCGTCCCGCACCGCGCAGCTACCTCAGGCAACGCCTCAGTTTAGCGGTCGGCCTATAGCTATAGTCTATTTAAATGTATGTTTCAAATTGATGTTATTTCAAGTTAAACGAATATCAACCTTATTTTAATGGCAAATAGGTTGGTTTCAGAGTGACTAACACTATTGAAAAAGTTATAAAAATGTTTGAAGTTGTAGCGTAAACTGAACTTTATTGTGTAGGAATTAAAGTTATTTTTCCATAAACTCATATTTATTTACATTTTTGGCAAATAAATCGCGAATGCAGATTACAAGGATTGTCACACTGACATGGGTCAGAAACGTATTCTTTCGACAGTCGGACTGTAATTGAAATTGGCAGAGTTATGGATGATTTCCACCAAACGGCTCGCATCGCATCGGATCGGAACGGATTTTACAATCTTTAAACGATATTAAATCGTGTACACAGTATTTAAAGTCTATAATAGCAATCCGCGCACTTGCAGCTTGACCGCGGGCGTTTTCCGCGACACGCGATCGTAGCAGAAAGTACCTATGCTGCGACGCGCGATCGACTTCGTTCGCCTGTGGTGTGTGAATCCAAATTTTTCTTTTCCTCTTCTGTGTTTTATGATTATTTTCTTCTTAGAAGAAGAAGAAAATAATCATAAATGTATTTGCCAACAATACTACGTCAACTTCAACCATCTTCGAAAATTAGAACACTTCAACACGGTAGGAATTGAACTATCTATGTAAACGTTCGCAAGCGACGGTACGGAGCCGATCGTATGCGTCGACATCCTGCCGGACGCGATCGGCTGTCGTCGCATCCGTTCGTATCCTTCCACTAATTCACTAAAAGACAACGCACAGCCTAAACTGCTGTGTCTAGTAACATGATGATAACATTTGGGATGCATGAGGAATCCTCTTCGTGCATCGCAGTTTGTTCCGCCAGTTACTCAACTGAACCGAGCGCTCGGCGCATCCTGGACAGTCACACACAACACCTGGGCTAACGCCCGCCTGCTTTCCGTCCACCGGATTCCGGCGTCAAGCAGCCTGCTGTGTTTTGTCGATGCGCGGGAGTTCCAGTGTATTAGGCATCTTCTGGGCACACTCGTTCCATCATAGACCTCATCCATCGCTTTCCATCAGGTGTGATCGAGGTCAAGAGCAGACTTATTTATAAATAAAAAAAAAAATAAAAAAACATGAAATTTTGCATAAGAGTTCATTATACCTATAACCGAGGCAAACAGGAATTCAATCAAAGGTAGGTACTTAACTAAATATTTATTTCAGATAAATAAGCATTTACTTTTTCCACTTTACTGAAAAGCCGAGTAAAGGCGGTAACAGACGAGATACGGCCAAGACCCGCCCGGGCCTTTTTGAAAATTAATTCTCATAGGGGAAAGTTTTTATGGAAGTTCGTAATTTTTTCATAGGGAAAATCCATCAAACGGGTGGCTTATTACCTAACATTAAATTACACGCGAATTTCATATAAATAATTCTATATGCCGAATATTTAATTACTTAATTAATTCGCCCTTAAATTACTTATAACACCCCTATCGCCTATTAAAACAAAAAAAAAACTTTATTAAACAAAACACGCCCGATAAGTTATCGCGAAAAACAGGAATATTTTAATAACGCTGAACTAAAGTTAAAAACGGTACTTACTGGCATAATTGCCGTAAAAACACATACTATAATAATCTTATAAAGTAAAAGGCGAATCAAATATGCTTTTATCACGGCAGGGAACGTTGCATTTTTATAGCAATGACGTGTATTCATGGTACCTTTGGCTTTAGTCCGATGCGTTATACTTATATGAACGTAATAAAATAATAGTAATGGTTCATAAAAACTCGATTATCGGACCATTAGGGATGTTTTTTTTTTTGTTTTTTTTGGACATCGGTGAAGGAAAAATATCGTGAGGAAACCTGGATTTATAGTTAACTAGCAGTGCCCAGCGGTTTCACCGCATAAGTTTCGATCCCGTGGGAATATCGGGATAAAAAGTATCCTATATCCTTTCCCGGGACTCAAACTATCTCTATACCAAAGTTCATCTAAATCGGTTCAGCGGTTTAAGCGTGCAGAGGTAACAGACAGACACACTTTCGCATTTATAATATTACTAGCTGACCCAACAGACGTCCTGTTTTTGATTCGAAAGACACGTGGAGCCATCTATTATCATAATAACGTTATTGTTGTTTTCCTCGGGAACAGCACTTTTTTTCGGGGTGAAAGGTACCCTATGTCCGTTTCTGTACACCTGACAACATATATGCAAAATTTCAGGATGATCGGTTCAGCGGTTGAACCACAGAATCCGTCGAAGTGAAGTGTTTGGGGGAGGCCTATGTCCAGCAGTGGACGTCTTTCGTTTGAAATGATGATGATGATGAAAATGACACAACTACATAGCTACGTACAAACAAACATAAACTTAGGCCTTTCTCTCACATTAATAAAAAAACAACCACCACTTGTAGGTCTTGGTAGCATACATCCTATCAGCAAGATCTTTAACTATACTGTTTCTAATCGTATACCACGTAAAGTTGCCTTACAAGCCAAACAAAAGTCAACATTCTACAATGTATTTTACTTCAAAAACTATATTTTTCAAATACAATAAACCTTTACAATAAACCCATCTGTCTTCGTTCCACTAAATTATTTCTCGTATTGCCGTCTGGCGACAATTTCTAGGAATCGATTTCTAAAATTGTCTGCCTGTCATTCATGTCTTGTGCGGTCAGTTAATATTTTAGAAGTATTAGGTTTGGGGCAGACTGACGTATCTTTGTTTTGATGGCTAGGTTGAAACTTCACTATGACTCTGATAAAAGTTTCTAATGGGAAAATACCTGAACCAATTCTCGTAATTTAAAACGTTCAAAATCTAGGCGCAGTCTCATCTCGGCGACAAACAAATGTCAAGAACTTGTCAAAATGTAGGGAAATTAAAGGTATTTTTGACAGATTGAGACTGAGATCAGGGGGCCTAAAAAGGCCACTTTGGAAAGAAAGAAAGAAAGAAAATACATTTATTTAGCACAGACTAAAAGACACACAATACACCAAATAGACAGTAATCGTACATACATCAGTTAAAAACAAAAAAAGATATAGAATAATATAACATTATGAATCGTAATATGGCGAAGACAGTCCGTGTTTTTCGTTTTTTCGCTGCACTACGTAGGTATAATCAAAGAGATTGGGATTGGATTTGGATCGGATTGATTGGTATTTTAGCACAGACAAAAAAAAATAACTGAAAAATGCTTCACCAATGGGATTTGATACGATTAACTTAACGGTTAACTGTCCATTATGTTATCCTTTTATGATTCTGCCAAAGTGGCCTTTTTAGGCCCCCAGATCAGACTGTGAACGTTCTTAAAATTACAAGAATTGCCCCTTAGAGCTTAGTTTTTTTCCTGCCTTTGAAC
This sequence comes from Oligia fasciuncula, assembly GCA_963082905.1. Lineage (NCBI taxonomy): Eukaryota > Metazoa > Arthropoda > Insecta > Lepidoptera > Noctuidae > Oligia > Oligia fasciuncula. The sequence goes on along the minus strand of OY720395.1, from coordinate 2,304,060 downwards.
TGAACTGAAACCGTGAATGGCCACTTTATTTTAGATTGATTTATGTTTTTATTTTCACAATCAACGACATGCGAATGACTTTTAAAATGGAGGAACACTGACTTCCAAGTCACAGGTTGATACCTAGGTTGCGGGCCAGGGGACCTATTAAAAAAAAAAACGAAAAAAAAAATCGCGTCTGAACTTTTGAGTAGTATCTACCTACGTATTTAATTTTAAAAAATATTCAATAAAAGTGTCTTGTTGTTTGTAGTTGTCTTTGGGACAAATCAATGAAGGTAGAACACCAAATTTTAAAATTAGGACAATACGGTAAAGATTATTAATTACTTTATTCACTCCGCGTGTGTCTCATTCTCATTATCGACACTAACGACTTTCCAAAAAATAAAGTTAAAGTCAGCTAAAAATAGAAAGCCATTTTCAGACAGCTCGACTGCTCACAGGGGATCCTGTATTAAGGCACTAACGAAACGACTCATCAATACCGTCTCACGGTTCAATTAGCTACTGAATTCCAAAATGTAGTGCTAAGTTAAACCTGTTACTAGTTTAGAACTATTGAATGTATTAGTCAGAATATCATGTGTGCGTTACCCCAGCCAGATATTGTCGAAAATCGTCATCTAAGTGCAATAGATAATTAGATATACAGCTTCTGTAAATGGTAAGCACATTTTTGAATTTGGTAAAGTGATAGTTTTTTAATTATTTGATAAAAAATGGTTGCCTGTAAAGTCGGTTTTACGGGCGAAGATTTTACGTGACAACGTCTTTTTCTCGGTAGAATATTTATTGATATGAATATAATTAAATTGCACAATAGGAACAAGGAATTGAATGAAAAACAGACCGATCATAGTTGAGTGGGAGAGAGACGCAAGGCATTCGGCGGGCCTCTCTCTCGTTCGGTGACTCATCGTAACGTTACCGAGCGTTACACTTTTTCATAAGTGACTCCCAGCCGCAACCTAATTTAAGACGTTGTCACGTCAAAAACAGTTCCGGCTGGAGTAACGTTACCCCAGCCAGATCTTTTGTTTTATAACGGATATATTGAAATAAATTTTATCTAAATAATTAGATATCAATTTGAAATAAATGGTACAACTTAATTTGTATTTGTATTTGCTATGGTTGCGAAGATATTTAAAATCCTGCTGGGGTAACGTTTGCACGATTGCTATATCTTGGAATTGACTAAACGGATGATTATAATTTTTTTACAGGACATCTGGCTAATTAGCTATAATTTGTTACGCAATAAAAGAATCCACAAAAATGCATCGTTTTGAAGTTATTTTAATAAATAGAAATCTGCTTTAATAGGTCCTAGCACTTCCAATAAGCGCTCCAAAGAATAACTTGAAACGTTATTATATAGGTAATTACTGTCTGTAAATGGTACTGAAGTTTCATTAGTATCCTATACGTAATTAAAAAGTTAGAAAGAAAATTCAATTTGTTCCGGCCACGGCGCGCAGCCGAGTTATTTGATGACCGATTAACCGAGTTTCCTGCAGTAGTGGTAACTGAATCTTATATCAATAATTAGATATACAGTTCAATTATATACCTGTGAAATTTCAGACTCTCACACTAATTAATTTCCGATTATCTCGTTAATAATCGGAAAAACATATTTATGCGCGGTAACCCGACCAAATCTAGGATGTTATAAAAAAGCGGCCGCGCAATATATTATACCAACCTTCTAAAATTATTAGCATTATTGTCCTTAAAAGTTGGTACAGTCACGAATAAAATTAGTTTGATTGAAAAATTAAACTTACCATACTAAATGTTTTAAATAAACTTTAAATTGTTCAAAGTAAGTATCCACTATGCCATTCTTATATCTACCTACCTACGTTTAACCATTCTATCGATGAGGTGGGTACCTACTTACTTACCAATTTATAAGGTACAAATTGCGCATAATTAGTATTTAGTTAATTTTATATTAGGTATGTATTTAGGTAAAGGAATTTATTATTATATTTTAATATGACATAATAACGATACATGGTATAGATAGGTGGTAAGTATAGGCCTATGTAATATGTTATGTATGTTTTTCATTTATGTTGTGTAAAAAGAGAAGAGGTGGCTTTAAACAGAGCAGAGTGGAAAATCAAAGGGGAGGCGTTTGCCCAGGAGTGGGACACTGTAATAGGCGTAGACAGAGTAATCTATAGACTCATGGTATCCGTGTCACAGAAAGGGACAAAAAATTCCAGCAATCTTCATCATACTGTAATTTTTACAGCTTATTACACTGCACCTTACCATTTTCACAGTTGGGCAAATGTGCTATTATTGAATTAAGCACGAAAAAGATCTTATTTTCCGTTTAATCGCGGTGTAGTTTTTATTATTTCATTCATAAACGTCAAACTTGTTGTGCACATTGATGTGCTTAGCCGACACGCAGTAAGGGACAGAAATATTCTTACTCTGTCTCTTTTCTTTGCTAGTGACGTTAATATATTTCTCTTTTTCTTGTGCGAATGAAAAAGAAGATATGCAGCAGTCTATAGTTTACTCTGTCTACGGTAATAGGCTAGTTAAAAAAAATGTGTAAAAGGTATACCTGTTGTAAGTAGTAGAAGCATCTTGATATTATATAATTGCTCTGTGATTTGTATGTAATAAGACTTAGCTTGACTTTGTACTGTGTCAAAAAGTAAGTATTCTAAGAACTTGACTAAAAAATCTACAATAGTAAAAATAAACGACATAACAGTCGTTTATTTTTACTATTGTAGATTTTTTATTTTTATACAATAAAATTTAGTTTAAGAATACGGCTATCTTTACGTAAGACATTTGTGATTTTTAAAATCAGATTAGAAAAACAGTAGCACCTACCTACCTACCTACTATAAAATATGTTAGTAGGTACTTACTGCACTGTGATTTTTTACAATAAAACTTAATTTTAAATATGGCTACAACTATTTTATTTTAACTTATTCGGAACGCTAAGCACAACAGAGTGAAAATAGTGAAGGTGTTTATCAGTTCTTAATTTTAATTTCAGATAAGCAAGCAACGTTGCTTATTAGTCCATTAAAAAAAATCTGTGATTATTTTTGAAGTTAATTTATATACACTTACCTTAGAATAGAATATATTTATTTGCTTTAAAACATGGTACATTAAGGTCTTATAAATAAAGTTATGATCTTACATGTTTCGCCATGGACTGGCATACAAATATTTAAACATGTATTATAAACCTTAATTAATATCTGTATATCATCATCTACATAGGTAGGTAAGTACTCCATATTTTTTATTACCTACTCATTATTATTTTTGAAATGATTATTCTATCTGTAGATACAAAAATATTTAATTATAACTATGTTTTACTTTACCACTTGTGTACCCGTCTGTACCAAACACGTATTATTCTCACGTATTATCCTGTAAGTTTTAGAAGGTTGGTATAATGTATTGCGCGGCCGCTTTTTTATAACATCCTAGATTTGGTCGGGTTACCGCGCATAAATATGTTTTTCCGATTATTAACGAGATAATCGGAAATTAATTAGTGTGAGAGTCTGAAATTTCACAGGTATATAATTGAACTGTATATCTAATTATTGATATAAGATTCAGTTACCACTACTGCAGGAAACTCGGTTAATCGGTCATCAAATAACTCGGCTGCGCGCCGTGGCCGGAACAAATTGAATTTTCTTTCTAACTTTTTAATTACGTATAGGATACTAATGAAACTTCAGTACCATTTACAGACAGTAATTACCTATATAATAACGTTTCAAGTTATTCTTTGGAGCGCTTATTGGAAGTGCTAGGACCTATTAAAGCAGATTTCTATTTATTAAAATAACTTCAAAACGATGCATTTTTGTGGATTCTTTTATTGCGTAACAAATTATAGCTAATTAGCCAGATGTCCTGTAAAAAAATTATAATCATCCGTTTAGTCAATTCCAAGATATAGCAATCGTGCAAACGTTACCCCAGCAGGATTTTAAATATCTTCGCAACCATAGCAAATACAAATACAAATTAAGTTGTACCATTTATTTCAAATTGATATCTAATTATTTAGATAAAATTTATTTCAATATATCCGTTATAAAACAAAAGATCTGGCTGGGGTAACGTTACTCCAGCCGGAACTGTTTTTATCAAATAATTAAAAAACTATCACTTTACCAAATTCAAAAATGTGCTTACCATTTACAGAAGCTGTATATCTAATTATCTATTGCACTTAAATGACGATTTTCGACAATATCTGGCTGGGGTAACGCACACGAATATCATGTGCAGACGCCAGCACATCAACCTACTCGAAACTGTCAAATTTTCCCAATAAACTTTGAACCTTATGCCTTAGCGATAGAGTTGAAAACAAATTTGACAGATTGTAGTAGCTTGATGTGCAGTCTGCACAACTGAAAGACTTTAATAATGTAAGTTTTGTTTTGCGAGAGCAGGGGTGGCCAAGTGGTAACAGCCGCGACTGACGAGTCGTAGGTTCGAACCCAGACAGAGGCTTTGCTTTGTGTAAATTATCTCATCACCACTGCTCTCAAAACGGTGAAGGAAAACATCGTGAGGAAACCGGCATGCCCATGAACCAAAAATTCGAAGACATGTGACATCTACCAACCCGCACTGGACCCGCGTGGTGGATTACGGCCAACTCCCTCTCTAAGAGAGGAGGCCTGTGTCCCAGTAGTGGGAACATTATAGGCTGATTATGTAGTTTAGTTTTCACGGACGCTGTGATAGTGTTATTTTCATTGAAATTTATTGTAAGTTTCGACTTCACAGTAATAATAATTATAATTACAGCCAATGAAAAACCAGAAACAATATTACTTACACAGTAACCTATTTACGACATCATTAACAGTTTTAATACGAAAAATAAACTGTTGTCCGTAAAATAAATTACATATATGTATATATTTGACCAGCCTTTATAATTTGTTAAATCTTTTACCTTTTCACGAATGTTTCATCGTGCACTGCGGATGAAAGGCATCATGCACACATGTTCTATTATTAATGCAGCAATTAAGTAAAAGAGATATTTAACTACACTCGTTTGCGACAAGCTTTACTACTCTACTTTCAAAATTTAAACACGATATTATTTCAATTAACAAGTGTTAAAAGTGGTTCTTGTATTTCTTTGAACGAATAAACTGTAAACAAAATGGATTAAATAAGTATTGGATGGTCTTAATTAATAAAAACTGGCCAAGTGCGAGTCGGACTCGCACACGAAGGGTTCCGTACCACAAGGCAAAAACGCCGAAAAAAACACGTTTGTTGTATGGGAGCCCCCCTTAAATATTTATTTTATTTTGTTTTTAGTATTTGTTGTTATAGCGGCAACAGAAATACATCATCTGTGAAAATTTCAACTGTCTAGCTACCGTGGTTCTTGAGATACAGCCTGGTGACAGACAGACGGACGGACGGACGGACGGACGGACGGACAGCGAAGTCTTAGTAATAGGGTTCCGTTTTTACCCATTGGGTACGGAACCCTAAAAACGAAATGGAGTTTTCTTAGTATTTTCATTACTGCCCTTTTTATGGTTTATTTTATTTATTTCCTGAAGAGCCGAAGAAGAAGAAGAGCGGTGGTGGCCCAGTGGTAAAATGGCCGCGACTTACGAGTTGTAGATCGGGGGTTCGAACCCAAGCAGGCACTTTATTTTGTGTAAATTATTTCATCATCAGTGCTCTCACAACGGTGAAAGAAAACATCGTAAAGAAAACTGCATGGCTTAGAATCGAAAATTCGAAGACATGTGATATCTACCAACCCACACGGAGCCCGCGTGGTGGATTTCAGCCCACTACCATCTCACCGAGAGGAGGCCTGCGTCCCAGCAGTGGGAATATTATAGGCTGATTATGCTTATTGAAACAACAATTAATTGGTAATGCAACACAACAATGCAAAATAAAAAAAATGCAAAAAAATAAAAAATGCAATGTACAGACGCTAGCACACCAAGTTACTACAATCTGTCAAACCTCTTCACGCTTAAACCGCTGAACCGATATAAATGAAATTTGGTATAGAGATAGTTTAGGATAGTTTTATCCCGATATTCCCACGGGATCGAAACTTATACGGGTGAAACCGAGAGGCGCTGCTAGAAATTAATATGGACAAAAATATCACACTATATAATAATAATATAAAAGCGAAAGTTTGTGAGTGTGTGTGTGAGTGTGTTCATATGTTTGTTACTTCTTCACGCTCAAACGGTTAGACCAATTTTGCTAAAATTTGGTATGCAGGTAGCTGACACCCTGGATTAACATATAGGCTAATTTTTATCCCGATATTCCCACAGGATCGACATTTACGCGGGTAAAACCGCGGGGCGCAGCTAGTTGTTTATATAATAAAAATGGATGCTATTCACATTTTGATATATTCCTTTTGTTTGATGGCAATTGGCAGACAAGTCTAGCGATGTAAGTAATAGAAGGGAGCTCTATTACATAGGACACCTCTGTCTAACCTATTGGGAAATACAGTCGTATCGTTATGTTATCTATATTTATAAAATTCAACGTATATATATCAACGCACAGCCTAAACCGCTGGTCAAAGAGACATGAAATTTGGAGGGTATGTTCTTTGTGAAGAATAGGTATCCACTAAGAAAGGGTTTACAAAATTCCACCTCTAAGAGGGTGAATGGGGGAGGGTAAAATTTCACGTGGATGAAGTCGCGGGCAAAAGCTACTGTGTTCATATAAGCTGATACGCGTCCATCTTTTCAACCTACGGGCCCATGCAATCATACAACAGTGCATGCGTTCTATAGATTATTAACCTCTTAAGCTCTGCAACTCAGGCCGAACTAGGTCGTTGTGCCAACCGCCTAATATAATTCCTTAGTCACCGAGGACACTTAGGGATAGAGATTGGGTGGCTTATCCTTAGCCCTAGACTTGTGATTCTCGGGCGAGCATAAGCCATGCAATTTCTTCCTGTAAGTGGTTCGCCTGAAATGGTCCGATCAAGATGGATGCAACAGGGAAGAGCGTAATGAATTCTATCATGCGACTGAGTGACATCTAGCCACAATCACGATAAAATTGTAATGACGTAAAACCAATAATAAATCATTGAAATGTAACTCTTACCTCATTGTAATAAAGTATAAATTAGATTGGTTGCCGTGAATTTGATAAAACTCTCGGCAATCAATCTAATGTTACATACCTTACCTTAACGATACAAGTTTAGTGTTCTATTGTAATGACTTAGGTACAGACGCCAGCACATCAAGCTACCCGAAACTGTCAAATTTTCCCAATCAACTTTGAATCTTATGTTTTAGCGATAAAGTTGAAAATCTATTGAAGAAATTTGACAGATTGTAGTAGCTTGATGTGCGGGCGTCTGTACTAATGGTTGTATCGTGAATGTTCTATCTTAAAAACCAAAGTCTGCTCACTCGAAAAATACTCAAACTAATAATCACAGAACAAAAACATCGTGAAATCTAAAGAACAAAATTAACTCGTTAATTTTACACAGGCTCACCAGGAAATGCTGAAACCTCCCAAATCTACACTGCCATAACAATGAAGCGCATCTCGAGACAAAACTTACAACATAGACATAAAACATGGCCGCGTTCACTCCGTCACGACAGCCCGCCGCAACGCCACATTTGCATTTTATTAAAATCACAATTTTATTTTCAACGTCAGCCTTCAAAATCCTCACTTTTACAGAGGATTATGGATGTCTCTCTTAATTAATTCCTCGCCTGTTTTGGATTTTAATCATGCGGTCTTTTGATTAGGTCTGGCAATAAAGACGAGGAATCTGATTAGATGTACCAGGGCGCCATAAAACGCTGGCATTGTGAAAGACCGTGCGGTTTAATTTGTACGGATTACTGTGAACCCGATTGGATGTTGTAGTAAGCTTATTTTAGTATGATCTTTTTTTAAAAGAGGTAGAAATTAATCTTCTTTCTGCTTATGTAATGCTAGTCCTACTATCCTACTTATCACACTAATATTATAAAGGCGAAAGTTTGTGAATGTGTGTGTGTGTGTGTATTTACATGTTTGTTACTTCTTCACGCTCAAACGGCTGGCCCAATTTTGATAAAATTTTGTATGGAGGTAGCTGACACCCTGGATTACGTGTTATCCCGATATTCCCACGGGATCGACATTTACGCGGGTGAAACCGCGGGGCTCAGCTAGTAATATTATAAACGTGAATGTTTGTGAGGATGGATGGAATGATGGATGTTTGTTACTATTTCACGCAAAAACTACAGAACGGATTTGGATGATATTTGGCACCCAGATAGTTTATGACCAGAATTAATACATAGGATACTTTTCATCCCGATATTCACACGGGATCGAAACTCTTGCGGGTGAAACCGCGGGACGCTACATAAGCGCTGTATATAGGGCTTCATAAATTTGAAGCCTAGTTTTTGTGTAATATAAACTGACATTGTTATGGTCTAGGGTTGAAATGGTGGCCTATAAATTGCGATACCCATAATAATAAAGGAACCTTTATCGTCATCAGAGAATGGCGTATATAAGTTAATGCACTACCTTTGCTAAAGCCTTACTTTTTGGTGACTTTGGTCATGATAAACAACAACATAGGTACCTATAGAATCAAATAGTTATCGAAAGAAAAACAAGAGCAAAAATAATATCTGAATTCGTCAAAACTCAGTGACTAGGCGTCGTGATTCAAAGTTGATTCATTCTCTATAAAAGAAACACGAGTATATGCCAGACATGTAAGACATCGTAGCTCAAATTGTAGCAAATTTTGTACACTTTAAAAATGTATAGTAACTTTTATAACATACAAGACAAAAATTTAAAGAAGTGCGAAAATTTCGAGGTTTTTTGAGCACTACGCAGTGAGCACAGGCCTTTCGAAACTACAAACTTGGTTTTACACCATTAGTATCTACCCTAACAACATCTCTAAAAATCAGTACAGTGCAACTTTTGCGACCTAACGCGATTTTTGTGTGATAGCGACTGGCTCAACATTATCTGCAGTCAAACTATTATTTATTACAAACTGATGTTATACCTAGATACCAACAAATACGAGTCAGTAAATAAGTCAATACATTTTATTCCCAACCCACATAAAACTTTTACCTCACAAACAAACATGAACGCAAACAACCACACATCAAATAACACCGAAAAATGTTGTCAACATAAAAATTCAAAACTATAAAAATCCGTCACGAATTTTACGATTCGCTACGAGAAAATTTTAATGTGAAAACCAGGGTCCATTAGTGAGTAAAGTTCTTTGAAGCGGGGACGTAAAACCATAGCCAAAACAAACCATGCATCACTGCCAAAATTCTCGTGACGGCGGGCCGCATTAGCAGGGACAACCTATCTTTGTGTTACATTTTGTAGGCACTTACAGACTTGCTAACGAAATTTCGGTAAGTTGAAAATGAACTGGAGTGTATTAGTTATGTGTCGAGGATTTGTCGTTTTGTGTTGGCAATCTGGCTGTGTTTTAATTGATGTTGTACTAGCTTCTTGTTTGCACAAGAAGCTAGTACAACATCAATTAAAACATTCAGAAAAAAATATGAATTTTTACACATATGTATTTCACTGAAAAAAAGAATTTCTTACTACGAGTAGCGATTTCATTAAGACTTACTGACTTTATACAGTAAGAAGAAATGTTTGTAAAACAGTAATAGACAAAACAGTAACTTTTAGTGATTGAACAGAGTCATCATCATCTTTCTGCCTAGCCTTTTTCCAACTATGTTGGGGTCGGGTTCCAGTCTAACCGGATGCAGCTGAGTAAAAAAAAAATCTGCTGTTTCATACATTTTGGTCAAGTAGGTATTGAACGTTTGTATTAAACAGCTGAGTTTTTTTCGTGATTTCAGAGTTGGTCCAATAGTGAGAGTTGTTCAGTTCGATGGTCTAAAGCACCTATTAAAGTTTGTTGGGTTAATTTTGAAACACCTTAAATATATATAATAAGTTACTTTATAACTTACTCATTTAAGACTTCAAGACACTAGGTCTCCTCATCTAATTTGAAAACCTATTTTATTTTTGACGTGTAGTGTTTTTAAAGATCTATTTTTAAACGATAAATGATTTATTTCTGTAAGTAGGTTTGTATAAACACTTTTACACGTCAATCATATTTTTTTTAAACTAGATGAGGTCGGCGTTTCCTATCTGACTATTCTGAGAAGAAAGGCCGAAACAAACTCAGAAGTCATAGTCTCTTTTAAAGTCCAGACAAAATCTTGGTCAGATCGTGTGAAGACCATGTAGATTGGTGTCTGAAATGGTCTTTTGAGGAAAGAACCACACAGATTGAGTGGACCTGTCCAATCAGTGCACGCATTTGTCAAAAATCGTGCAGCTCAACTCAGAACTTGAGGAGCTCAACGATTCGACGAACAATACCAAAAATTTAAATTTTATGAAATATAAATCATTTATCATTCTAGCAAACGGGTGACGCAACTCCTTATTTCTACGATCAAAACTCAGCATCTTTCCTTTTTCTAAACATCCCGACGCACCTGCCAGCTACGTTTAGATCGTCAGTAAATTGAAAGAAAATAATGATAAAAAATGTGAGCGCATCTTTCAAATAATGAAAAAAAAAATGCGACGGCGGCGTCCCAAGCAATTTGTATTTGAAATATTGTCCTGACCTGATTTTAATGTTCCTTACTTTCTATATAAAAGCTGTTTTTTTTCTTACTTTTTCCTTGAATCACAGAATATTTAGAAAATATAAAGAAATTCTAGAGAATGGAGGAAAAAGATAAGTCTCGTAATAAGACAAGCGCCTTTGATACTTTTACCGAGTTTTTTTTGTAGATTTTAGAACTTACAATTTATATTACTTAGTATGAACTACGTTAGAAAGCTTTTTCCAGTTTAATTAGTTTTAGTTAATTGGTGAAAATAACGCGAACCTAGAATCTGAACACAGCATCTCTGAAACCCACAAACCGATCATAGAATCAGGTAGGTAACCAGGTATATAATAACGTAAGTACTTCGCATATATCTTCTTCGTCGTGTCGATGGCATTAAAGTTTAATAAATTTGTCCCAAAACTTCGCTACTTCTACATCGTCGACGGTAGCAGCGCAGAGGTCACTTTGGCTGCATTTTTTGAGGCACAGAAGACAGGATAGCAGATGGAGCTTAATTTGCAACACAGCTCCACTCCACAGACTTCTGACGTTCCGACGAGATCCCCGCATTACGAGGCTGTGGTTACATCCTCCCACCTGGGTTCGGAGGCGGTTCAGAGTCTTCCAAGTGGACCTCAGAAGAAGAACCTCGCTCGGTGGAAGGTATTGAGTGGATGAACGGAGAATATTCTGCATCAGTTTGCAATGGGCGTCAGCTGGGTTCCGTGGTGGAGACACTGTTGATTTTAAAAAACTGTGCCAGCTTTTTAGTCTTTGCTTTGGTAGTTTTGCGCCATAAAGTATATATGATGATTGTATTAGACGGCGGGAAAAAAACGGGAAAAAAACAAGGGCGGAGGATTCCAGATTTAAACGCAATAGGCCGAATAAATGGTGTTACAATAAAAAGCAACGTAGCCCTAAAATCAGATTGATCGCAATGTTCCTATCTTATTGCGATAGAAAAACAATATTGTATTATCTATTTCTATAACACAGTCTATATCGAGTAGTGTCACGCAGTGAGCGACATTGAACAACCTTACGCTGAGAATAGATGACTCACGGTAAAGCTGCGTGTTCACTAGGCAACACATTTTTTTGTGGTTCAGGTGCTAGCGACATTAATTGTTTTCCTCGCTATTAAATTCTACTACAAAGCATCATTTTAGGAAACAGTATATGAATATTATAATACGCAAAATGAAAAAGAAATGGAAATGGCTACTCAAAATCAATATTAGGTCAGTCAGAAGCCCTCGGGACACCCAGATCTTACACAGATGTTCTCAACTGCCCCGGAGTATTAATCAACTTCTGGAGGGAGATGGGCTGGTTGGAATAACCACCGACGTGTTCCACTTGAAGCACTAAATGCGGAAACCAAACCCTTAACATAGAACATAGATAGAGTCACCCTCACGCCTCGAGACATGTCCGAAATATTTGAGGATGCGCGTTTGGACCGGAACAGATAGACGGCTTTTGATGTTGAGTTCTTGGCGTATAGAGGATACTTACAACAGTTTAAACGGAAAAAAACTAAACACTCGTAGTCACTTCTCCGCTAACCAAAGTCTGGGTGCATTACAATAGCCTCTAGAAGAAGACGTTTGCTTTCTCACAGCTAACCTCTCTGACTTGTATCTATCCGCAGCCTTAGAGACTAAACCGATTCGTTCGGTTACGACTGTTTTATTTCGCAATCAACCTCAAAGTTGAACAGATGGAATGTGAAGTTCTGCTGCATAGTTCGTTGCACTGTTACTGTCTTTTGTAATGTCGAGCACGCGCTAATAAAAATTTCATGGAATTTCATGTCGAAACCTGTTTTTGATCGTCATATTTATCGAGTGTCTGTCGTTGAGTTTAGTTCTAGTGAAACAACTTGGTTGATGCACATTTTAGTTAAATAATTTTTGGATCAAAAACATTTAGTTTTAACTAGCTGTGCCCGCGACTTCATTCGCGTGAATGTCGGAAAACGAATTTGAATTTCATGGGTTTTAATTTTTTTTGCGCGGAACCCTAATCCTTTTTTATCCTAAATGAAATGTGTATATGTTACTCCTTATAACATCAGTTATCTGCCAGTGAAAGTCCAGCCGTTTCGGAGATTAGCCGAAACAAACAGACAGTCAATTTGTTTAAATTGTTTTTTTTTGTTCAAGTTTAAACCGTTTAAACTTTCATTATGCATTTAGTAAAAAGCTGTTATTTCGACAGTACAAACAGACACTTCAAAATTTATTTGTATAGATTTTATAACCTTGGATTGCAATAGTCATTAAGCAGAGAAGAACATATGCTTATTTGGCACATGTCATAAGTACAAAAAAAATGCTGCCAACTGTGCCAAATAGGCTCAATACTCGTAACTAGTGCCTGACTCTGGTTTTCAACTGGACCTTAGAGACAGTTGACCTACTCTAATTTCTTTTGTATGTTATTGACTTTGCCAGATATTCTATCCCTAATTATACAATTAAAAGTTGTTTCTTTTCATTGCACAATTAGAGGGATAGTTGGCAACCACAATCTTAATTGAGACTGTCTGAAGCAACCTTGACATCAAAATCTTATATTCTATCACCCAGCACCCTACTTCCGTAATACACTATCAATCTCAATATGAACCATTCTGAAGGAAATTGCTAATCCAATCAAAATATTCTATTTCACATAAGCCTACATGGGCACTTATGAAACGTCAGAAGCTAGGTGCACGGTTCCAACTGGTTGTTTCCTACGGATAAGAGCCGGCAAGAAACTCCACGGTTACTCTTTTTTAAAATAATTGGCTTTTACAATGTTTTCAAATTACAGTAGGTATGGGAGGACAGCGTAGGCCTGTCAACAAGTACCAGGTATTTGAAAAAATAAAAAATGGTCTACAAATCTAAAGTCTACAAGGCCTACAAAGTCCTCACATTTACAAAATTAGATTTACAATGCTTTTTATCTTCGAAAAATTTGTATGCTCAATAACGTAAACAACGCAATGAATGTTGTTGAACTGTGAAAAGGAAACCCATTGCAACTGTTAGTGTTACGCAAGTACCCCGCAGATTCCATAACCTCCACCTCTGATCATTAATTCCCATAAAAACACACTTCGAACGACCTATAACGTTGCGCAGATATATAAACAGTCCCTAACCAGAACGTCTCGATACATTTACGTACCCATTTTAACGGTACCAATAATGTATTGTCACTTTATGTGACAGTGTGGCAAAAATGTGTAAGATAATGTACCAATACCTCGTGCCATAGATTAAGGAACTCGTACAGAAGTGGCACTCTAGTGGAGTCCGCACAACGAGGCAAGAGCTTTGCCTTTGTGCGAGAGTCATCATCATCATCATTTCAGCCGAAAGACGTCCACTGCTGGACATAGGCCTCCCCCAAGCACCTCCACTTCGACCGGTTCTGTGCATCTCGCATCCAACGGGTTCCTGCGGCCTTCACAAGGTCGTCGGACCACCTGTGGGAGGCCTTCCAACGCTACGTCTTCCAGTACGCGGTCGCCACTCCAGAACCTTTCGGCCCCATCGGCCATCTGTTCTGCGAGCAATGTGCCCTGCCCACTGCCACTTAAGTTTGGCAATTCTTCGGGCTATGTCCGTTACCTTGGTTCTCCTGCGGATCTCCTCATTCCTGATTTGATCACGCAGGGAACCTCCAAGCATAGCCCTCTCCATTGCCCTTTGGGTGGCGAGAGTACCCGGAAAAAAAGTGAAACAATAACTGAAAAGGGATATGGGCATTAAACTTTAGGTTTTAATATAAACCTACAATTTAATGCCACGATGCTAATGCTTCTATCATATTGATACGCCACGTTAGAAACCTAAGTGTCAAAATTAATTTTGTATTTTGTCTATCTCCTGTCTGATTTGAAAAACACGCTTTGCAACGATAATAGCTCCGCTTTATTATTTTAATACTTGTCCTACTTAATCTAGACAATCGGTAACTCACACACATAAGCTTTTATCATAATGCAGTACAAATCCATTTGTGCTTATGCAGAAGGACACACACTCAAACGAAACTCAAATGTCCTGTTTCACTGTGGGGGCTGTACTGTGTACATTCCTTTGTGTGTGCACCGATACCGCTGAAATTATCATCTACCGTTTCTAACCAATCGCCGTCTGAGTATAACCAGGCGCTCGCCCAAAGCAAAATAGAGTTGTCAATTTGGACGATGATCAATGCAAGTGCAGAACACGTAACATGGCAATCCTCGACGTGTTAGCCCGTAGTCACGAGCTACATTCTCAAGCGACACGCGTCCTACGACAGCGACTGCGGAGAAAACAAATGAAAAAAGTTGTTTAGAGCATGCCACGAGTCACCGCGACGCGACTTGCAAAGGAACGGACGAAAACAGGTGACGCGCGCGAGTGGCACTTAGTCGCACCGCTTGACGCCCTTAAACGTTTTAAACGTCCCGAAACTGGTTCTACTCCCTAAGCACGAAATCCGTAGTATCGACTGAAGTTGCGGGCTCCTACTCTGTATCATTTACGGACTTAGGATTTGTTCGGGGAAATAAATAAGAATGAATGGCAACACGATTTGAAAGTTGTTTATACTGTCGATAGGTATTTGACCGTCCGAAAAATTGAATTTGACACTTTGTTCTGACGACTCAACTACCAGACGGGCCCATAACTTCGTTGACGGACTTAAAAGAAGACCCCCCCTGTCAATGATCCCCTGTAAGCTGTGCGTTCGAATCGAGAGTGTCGCTTCTATCCATTCTTATTCTATGCTCGAATCGAATGGGTGACGGATTTCGCAAGGTACCGAAGGGAACGTGCGAATAAATTCTGTGTTTTATGAATGATGAGAATTGTGGTTCGATGTATAATAATAGTGGTTCGTTTGGGTTTTTTGTTTTGATAGGTTTTCAGTGTGGATTTTGGTATTGATTTTTTAACAAAGTGTCGTATTTATTCGATTTTGTTTTGAGTAAAAGTTACAGATACTCGTAGTAATTGACTTGTCTGTAGTTTCGTTTATAATTAGAATTTGCTTGCATTTACTAACTTAAACTAAACTCTGATTTTTAATTTGCTAGACCGAAATGACAGCAAATTTATTATACTCAGGGCTGATTTTTCCAACACCAGATAATTTAATGGGAGGAATTATTTTGAATTTTTGACAATTCTTCCATACAAAAACTGTCAGACGTCAATTTCATTCACGTATGTCACGTTGACCAAAGAAAAGGTCGATCACAGCTGTCATTTTGTTGTGTTTGTAGCAAATTAAAAATCAGAGTCTAGGCATTTTGAGTATTGGAGTAAAGCTAAAGAATACACTCTCTGTCAAATCCTTTATCTATTTCAGTAAAAAAACAACGATCCAATGAGTTAAAAAAAAACATTATCAAATCCAAAAATAAAAAAGGCATACACTTCACTGCCACAGGCACACCGGGCCCAAATACAAGTAATCCAATTGTTTCAAACGACCAATCGGCAATACGAGACATGGAAAAAAATGTAAATTCGTTAGAACTAGCAATCAGTCGGTCGCTAGTTTGTGGGCAACAGATTTGCATACTGCATTATGCATCGATGTATCGCAACGTCGTGGATTGATGCTCGCACTTCAATTCTGATGTTGAACGGGGATGTAAAATGACGGGTGTTTGTTCAGGCTTTGGTACTGTGAATAGGACTCGTTAGATTATTTAGCTGCTCTTGTGTCATACATGGATAAGTTATACCTACCTGTAGCCAATTGTAATTAATAGAACGACTTACAATACAAATACAAACTTTTATACAGAGTTAGAAATATAACACCTGTATTCTAGAACATAATTCCAAGAAGAATCCTCATCCAAAAACAGATTATTATTACTATTCTGTCAGATGGAAATCTAATTTCATGCCCGAACACTGTTCAAATGGGCCTTTAAATGCACTACCACCTAATCTCATACATAGCAACATATCACGCCATACAATACATAATCACACGTAATCACTGAACGCGTCTCCTCATCCAATTAGCCCGGGCTCCTAATCCTGACAGAGCGGCAACGTACAGCGCCATCTAGCGACACAATTACACATTATATTTACACACATATTTGTGCAGCTGCGTACGTTGATTCATTGTAAACAAGCTGCAATTTGCATATCGCTCGGTGTGACGCTGTCTTTAGGCGCGGATATTATTTTAGTTTAATTAGTAGTTTCGTAAAGGATGTGGATTTTGGAAAGGTTGTTGTGGTTTACTTTAGGATGCTAGAACTAGAGTAACTTACAGGCTCACCAGGAGCCATGGCGTGGCCTGGCATGGCAAAGGATCCTCCCGGAAATTATTTTTATACCCTTGGAACTCACATTTCGTTGATATCACACAGGAGACTTGAGCATTCTGCGGTATGCCGCGGGAAGCTTAAGCACGTCATTGCCATGAAATACCATGACGTGCTGCTAAGTGAGGGTTTGACACAGGTTGTGTCACTCTGCATCTTGCTTACTTAAATACTTATTCATCTCACCCACGGAACACGGAATCGCCGCGCCATTATCACCAATAAAGTGCACGAGCAGCCATTCAAGGACGACAGTTTCTAAACATAATTTCTGTCATAGTGAAGGTAAATGGTGACACGTTTGGTTTATAAGGGAAGTGTTGACAAAGCCGCCTTTAGCAGCGGCCGAAGGCATCTCCGTACTCTCACCCGATGGTAAAGACGATGGTGTAGGCTTGCTTTGAAGCAACCTATTCACTCTAGACTTGCAGAACTATTCAAAACCACCTGACAAGCTATTGTATCGAAAATTACACATTACGATAACATGATTTGCCTTGGCCCCTACAACAAATAGCTGTCAGAAGAATAGCGGTCGTCTATTTGATTTAAACCGACAAAATTTTCGGGTTTAGGAATTGTGAACAGCATTTAGAGGACTTCTACGATAACATTGATTGATGTTCGATAAGTACTGAAGTATATCGAGTAGTTGTGAATAGCTAAGCTAAAGACTGTTGAAGACAACCAGGGAAACACAGACTCCAGCAGGAAGTGTAGGTAAGGTACAAACGCCAGCACATCAAGCTACTACAATCTGTCAAATTTCTTTACTTGATTTTCAACTTTATCGCTAAAGAATAAGGTTCAAAGTTGATTAAGAAAATTGGACAGTTTCGGATAGGTTGATGTGTTGGCGTCTGTACGTATTCTTTATTTTATAAATAATACTCTTGATGCCGTAAATCATCCTGCTCATTACATAAGACCACGCCTGTATTGGCAGCGTCGTTGACAATTGCCATGTGAATGTGGGTTACATTTATACACAGATAGAATACCATGAATATAGAGGGGCTGGTGGCTAAGAAATAACAGCCACACGGTTCGATCGATCATGTTAAGCTACGCTTGCCGCGGTTTCAACATGGAGAGTCGTCATCGAAATCGTGGGTTTTCTGAGGAATTGCTAATCGAAAACCCTTTACGCCCTTTGCCCTAACCGAGAATTAAAAGCTGTACTTCACTATCAACAGTCGCTTTTCCGACAACAAAGTAGAATTACGTAAACGTGTTTTCAACATTACCAAACGTTATAACATACGTTTTCTCATAACACATTTTTGTCCATATGTTTCTCCTCAGCAGAACCAAATAACTAAACATACCATCATTAATATTCCATACAAACGTAGTTAAGGCATTTAGGAAACGATTTACCAAAGCAGCATGAGCCTAAAACCAGCTAGTTTGTAGCAAATAACTCAATTAATTCGGACTTGTAGTGGTTTATTGTTGCACAGGTTCACTTGGCAAATGTTTCGCTTTTTATTCGTTTTTTGAAGTAATTGAACGCGATGGTAAGGCAGTTGTTTTTGTTTAGAAGTCGATCTTATGCCGATGGTTTAGGCTGGGTTTTAGTAGGTACTGTAGAGGCTATCTAGTGTAGCCCTACCTTTAGCAATACAGGCTGGTTATAATTCCAGCCATTCGAAACCAAATAAGGTTTTGAAAAGGCAGGGTCCAGAGAAGGACACGTGCGACAAGGATGGTTTCATCAAGGTGGAGAAGAAGAAGAAGAAGCCTCCTTGTCAGAACCAGTGCGGCACCGGGCAGGCAGGACCCAACATGCTGCTGCGTCCAGCAATCCCGTCGACGCTGCTGTATGTGTCCAGACTGCACCACTCCACGAAGGTTGAGGAGATTGTGGAGTACATGCGTGTCAAGACCAACTGGACTTTGAGGGTCGAGAAGTTGGAGTCGCGTCACAACACGAACTTCAAGTCGTTCGTGGTGCGTGTTCCGACACATCATCTCGAGAATCTCCTCAAGGAAGAGTTCTGGCCGAAGGGTGTCGTGTACCGCCGGTTTCGTGGCAGGCTATATGACACCAGTCAGCGAAACACGACGCCGACACTTCGTGTACGTTAGTTTTTAGTGTTAATATAATGTTGTATGTATTTATAGTATTTTTAAGGTATATTAATATTGTATTGTATGTGTTTATATGGGCCTTGATGCCTGAAATAAATGGATAAATAAAAATAAATAAAATAAAAAATAATTACTAAAATAATTATTAATTAATAATTCCATTCAAACGTTCAAGCAAGAGTCAAATATTCTAATAAAGTATTTTTGTTTAGTAGAGTCAGAGTGCTAGGAATAACATGATATTATTGTAAAATCGTAAATATATTTTATCCAAGTCAAAGCTTTGGATGCGAGACGCACAGAACCGGTCGAAGTGGAGGTGCTTGAGGCAGGCCTATGTCCAGCAGTGGACGTCTTTCAGCTGAAATGATGATGATGATAAAGTCAAAGCTTTTTAATTATATTGTGAAGCTCCCATCTGGAGTTCCACAGTACCAATACAACGATCGGTTTTTGTTTATCTATCTCAGTCACAAACCCTCTTACTAATAAACGCTGATGAATAGTTACACACCGATTTCTCTATTTCAGTTGCCAGTAATTTGACTTTCGAAAGAAGAAGACAAAGTGTTGTGTAACTATACAGACGCTATACAACGTTTATTAGTAAGGGGGCTAGTATATAACCTGTTTCACTACCTTGAGATTATCTACTAATACAACATAATTGTGTCCCATTTTCAGTTACCCTGGTGGTTGTGTGAGTACAAGAGATGTCACAACGAGGAGCATATGAACCAATCAGCTGAGCCTTTTCCCGAGGCACGGGAAGCCAATTTGGTCATTAAATTTTCGTCGCATCATCTTCTGCCTAGCTCTTTCCCAACTATATTGGGGTCGGCTTCCAGGTTGACAGTATATAGCTGAATAACAGGAGCGATTGCCTATCTGATCTCCACAACCCAGCGAGAAGCATATTAAAACGAGTTCGTACTTAAACTCTAAATGACAATACTCCCACGTATATTGTTAATCTAACTTCAAAATAATCTTACCAACTATCGCCCCCAACTTAGATTAGTTCCAGCGATTACAAAGTTATCGTTAAAGGACCTTTGTACGTAGGTACACAACCATTATAGGTATTATAATGACACCCCCTGTATGATACCTGAAACAACACAAGTTTTAAACTAACCAGTAATCGAAAACAGTATTCACCGATTTTATTTACTTAGACGAAACTTGCCGAAGTCAGTCCGTGGATGGGTGACCATCCGTTACATACCGAGACCCCTCCGTGCCTTGGAAAGCACGTTAAACCGTTGGTTTCGGCTGTCATTCGTACCTTTGACATCCGTTACAGGTAGTCAGAAGCCCAAAAGTCTAACAACCAGTCTTACCAAATGAGAAAAGACTGGTATTAAGCTGCTTCCGCACCCTAATTACGTAACACACTATCAATCGGAATCTGAATCATTTTGAAGCAAATTGCTAATCCATTGCTTCATAAGTTCAAAAAAATTGTCTGCTCAACACGTAAACAACGCAATGAATGTTGTTGAACTGTCAAAATGAAACCGATTTCGATTGATAATGTGTTACGCAATTGCCCCGCTGGTTAGACTGTAAGCCGACCCTAACATAGTTGGCTAGGCAGATGATGATGCGACGAAAATTTTATGACCAAACTGGCTCACTGTGCCTCCACGTGATCTTCAGCAGTATCTGCTATTAATACTCTGCATAGCATTGCATTTCTTGTTATGGTGCCGTTCATCTCATCATCCGCAAAAATCAAAATCAAAAGACATTTATTCAAATTAGACTGAGAAACAGCACTTCTTTTCGAACGAAAAAATTACATAAGACGATCCCCCAAAGCGCCCGCCCTTTACCACTTCCAAGTGCTTTCGCTGGGAAGAAGAAGTGGTGAAGAAGAAGTGAAGCTGTCTGTTCAGTTAGAAAAAACTAAAATAAGCTGCAGATAAAGCTGTTGAATTTAGACATGGGCAAAATAGCTCACTGAAAATAAAAAGACCGATTAGCTCTTTCACATTAGAGAGCTATATCACTCTTGTAGCTCACTATACACTCTTCTATAGCTCAGTGACTCAGACGCCGACTGTTAGCTCATTTGTATTACGCCGCACGCGCGTCGAAGGAGACGGGTCGGCTCGCTCAATAGTCAATAGCTCTTTTGAATTATTGTAGTACACCTACATGCAAAACGTTTTCCCAAGGACCCTACTAGCCCTAGAACGGATTCTTGTATAATATTTGTCCTAGTATTACTAGGGTACAATATGCAACACCATTGCCAGCATATCCAATCTAAATATAAATAAATAATTATGTAGGTTATAGGAGAGCCCAGTGGGATCGGTCCCGACGGTCGTGGGTTCGAACCCAAGCAGGCGCTTTACTTTGTGTAATTTATTTCATTACCACAGCTCTCAAAACAGTGAAGGAAAATATAGTAAGGAACCCGGAATGACCTAGAAAAAAAAAAGGCCGGCGTGGTGGATTACGACCCACTGCCTCTCACAGAGAGGAGGCCTGTGTCGAAGCCGTAGGATCGTTATTGGCTGATAATGCTATGGTTATGCTAAGGATGTAAGAATGTTTCTTTTTTTGTAAAAGGTAATGGAAGTACTGCAACAATTACAAAACATCTGTCACTGATAGAAATCAACCCTATTGCCGAGTACCGTATTATATGTTTTATATTAAAATAAGAAACTACACGCGGAGGAAGTACTTAACTGTCGGTGACTTCCTCCGCGTGAAGTATCTTATTTCTGAAAGCTCTCATCCAAATATAGGACTGTATCCTATACCTACATCCACTATACTCGTACAAAACCACGTGCTTTGCACCCTTCTCTCCCAAATCCCAGTCATTACCATCAGTCAACACATCACATATGCATTTGATCTGTAAAAACACTAACATATGAATGTGCACCGTTTGTTTTCTTGATGCAAAATATCGATTTTAATTTAAAATAGAACCATGCAGTTATCCGTGTTTCGTTCCTTTTATCTCTCAGCTCCGTTGTCAACATCGTGCAATGATTTAATAATTATGAAAAATTCATGAAATATTCACAGCATCATAAAGTTAATATCGGATAATGTAAGTGCAGTTTTAAAAGTAATCTTCTTATCGCATCATCGTACATTGAAAGCCGCTTTCAACTCCATCAGCTTAATCAATTAATTCATTAATTAACAAGCTCTCCCACCAATTATCACGACGTTGATCAAACAAATCAAACAATGGCCGAATATCGCGACCTTTGTTTACATAACATAACCTCATTTTCCTAAAAACAAAACATCACTCTAAACACAGCTACTTACCGTGTTACATCCAAAACAAACGCACGGGAACTAAAAGTAAAACAGCCGGGTTACGCGCTACATGTGTCCGTGACGTCACCGCCACGCGTGGCGCGTGCGTGGCGGCTGTGGAGTCACGCGGTACTGACAACGGGCTCGCGAACGCCCGCCCTCTATCGAACTTCAATCTCGTGTCGAATGTCGAATATTCGGGTTTTCGTGTTTTAGTTTTAGTTTTTGTAATGCTTTTGAAAGGACTTCAGTGCAATGTGGATTGAGACAGATCGTTACTATTTGTGTAGTTTCTCGCTGGGTTTACTTAGCGGAAAAGTCCGAAACTTGTTGGAGTGAGATGACTTGTCTAGCGTCTGTAAAGCTTTGGTTTCCTTAGAAAGCGGTGAACAATAACGGCTGTTTAGATACAGAGTAATGTTTCACTTCTTAAGGTGCCTCTAGTCGATATTTTTTCCATACAAACGGGAGAATATTACTCAACTGTATGTCACTGTGCATCGTTTTGACTTTTATTAATTTTGTCTGTACGGAAACAGAATAGTAAAAAAAAACCCATTAATAAGTTATGAGCCAACAAAGATTCGTTTTTCTTGCTATTTTTAACGTAACTTTGGGTTTACATAAGTAATAAAAGAACTGTAAAATCTTTAAAACCAAGTCCGTACTGACAAAGCTCAGTTATCGAAGAGTTTATTAATCTTTATTTGTAATTGATTTATGCAGTGATTTTCATAAAACTCGATTTTCCGAAGCACTTTTCGAATTTTTTTACGCGCCTATCAGTTCGGAACGGTGTTTCTGTGCGTGAGAACTAGACGTTGTTCGTGTAGACTAGCGTGTAACTCTCATCACTGATACTAGCTCTGTCGGACATGAAACCAGGTGAAACAGCGTCCTTTTTGCCCATGACCACCAGTGAATTCGAGCTCGCGACTAGTTGAAAAAAAGCAAGCAAGCGTTGCTTCTAGTTGAAGCATTTGATTGTAAGTGCTTGGCCAGACTACATCGCGGGCGCGGGGCGGGCGCGGCGCGGCGAACTCAAACATATGAACTGCGCGGGCACGCTGGCGCGGTGAGCGGCGCGGGCAACTCACGCCATAGCTCGTTCATACAAGTGGCCGCAGAGGGAGCTCGGCGCGGGTGCGGGGCGGGCGCGGGTCGGGCGCGGACGGCTCGCGCGGGGCCGGATTTCCCAAACTAGTTCGAGCTTTTTTCTAGTAAAAATAAGTCTTCTTCATCCATATTATATTTTGATGAACACTGGACACGACAGCATGCAGAACGCAGCCGCGTTCTAGTGCGGACAGGCAGCCCGCGCGCTTTGCCGCGCCCCAGTCTGGCCAAACACTGAATATGTTTCATTCTGTCAGATATTGAAATTGGTATGGATATTAATTAATCAAACCATTTTGAAAATAAGTGCGATTGTACTATGCCCAGCAATTTTCAAGGAGGTACTTAGTTTATTGAAGCAGTTTATTACCATTTTTTCTTCAGCTTCCTAATTCTTTACTTATGAGTACCTACCTGCCTTGACAAGGCTTGCATTTTATTAGAACCTCACCTGAAATACAGTCAATTATAAACGGAAATCGAATCCCAATGAAAACCAAGCTCTTAATCTGTTACCAATAAACTTTTTTCTTTTGAATCAATAACCCTG
This sequence comes from Oligia fasciuncula, assembly GCA_963082905.1. NCBI lineage: Eukaryota > Metazoa > Arthropoda > Insecta > Lepidoptera > Noctuidae > Oligia > Oligia fasciuncula. Next base: position 2,279,921 of record OY720395.1, on the reverse strand, counting down.
AAGCGCGCTGGGGCGAACGAATTAGATGCATTGACTCCCAAGAGCGATATCGTAGCAGATTAGATTTTTTAATCCTGACACCGCATCTCTATCAAAATAAATAGTGATAAATGATTTATTTCTGTAAGTAGGTTTGTACAAACACTTTTACACGTCAATCATATATTTTTTTAATCTAGATTCCTATCTGACTATTCTGAGAAGAAAGGCCGAAACAAACTTAGACGTCAGAGTCTCTTTTAAAGTCCAGACAAAATCTTGGTCAGATCGTGTGAAGACATGTAGATTAGTGTCTGAAATGGTCTTTTGAGGAAAAAACTACACAGATTGAGTGGACCTGTCCAATCAGTGCACGCATTTGTCAAAAATCGTGCAGCTCAACGAGCTCAACGATTCGACGAACAATACCAAAGACAGGACATTTTGGGTAGGCCGCATAAACTACTCAAACTGCCAGACCATGATTAAAACGGAAACAACATTCATTCGACACAAATGTAAATTTGTTGAAGAATAAATAAATAAACTAAATAAACAATGACCCGTGATAGTAACTTTCAGCACAGCATTAAATGAGGTGGAATATGAAAATGAGAAAAAAATTAAAAATGTTTATTTGTCCCAAAACAGTTACATGGATTTTATATGAGACATCCAGTAAGTAATTGATAATACTTGTGTTAGGGCTATCCCGCTCTTTCCCTTAATTATTACAATATTGAGACGATTTTTTATAAAAGGTGACTAAAAATAAAATTTTCGGAATAAAAGGTAAATGGCTTATAAACGAATTAACAGCTCTTTGTGTAACTGTAGTTGTATGCCTATGTGTGCGTCTTATTTTTAAACAGTGTTTGTGATGTTGTGTGTGGGGAGTGTGTGTGTGGGGGGATGTGTTTGTGAGTTTGTGAGTTTTGAATGTGTATGTCTTCTTTGAAGTCTTTAAAGTGCAGATGTGTTCGAAGCGCAATTTATAGAAGAAATGAAATGTTTGTTTCTGTAAGTAAGTCACTTTTACACATCAATATTTTGTTTGTAAATATTTTAAAACTAGATTAGGAGTGAAATGGGTGCATGTTCTGTATTTGTGTGAATTAGTATTTTAGCATATTAATGCTGATCTATTAAATAATTTCTTTCAACTTTAGCTAATGTATAAGGTACAAAGTTGATTGGGAAAATTTGACAGTTTCAGATAGCTTGATCTGCTGGCGTCTGTACATACAATGCGGAACCAGCTCGTTCGTCTAGTAGTCGCTAGTGCTACTGCTGAGCAAGAGGTCCTGGGTTCGATTCCCAGGTCCGGCAAAGTTTTATTGGGTTTTTCCATCAGGAATTTCTCAGTAAGTAGCAGGCGGCAAGTTTGGATTTGTCTCCGATTGAAGACAATAGGACTATTACATGGGACTTAAACATTTATTTATTTATACAGGGTGTTTGGTAGAAGGACCAACACAATTTTTCGGGGGATTGGGGATGTCATTTACTAGCACAAAATTGTTTTATTAGGTATTCATTTTTATCGTGAATTTTTAAATTGGATTTTATTTCTTGACTAACACAATTTTACGACTTTGGAGGCACTCAAGTAATTTTTTAGAACTAGGTACATTGCAGATAGCACCAAAAAAATTGCGCTCTATTACAACCACAAACAAAAAAGTTGCGACGTTATTTCGGGTGATTAAAACGAAACATATTATTATCTCAATTACCTACCGTGACACTTAAGACATGGGACATGACATGTGTTATGGGGGAAAACTAGGATAATATGACACTTCCTATCCCTAAGAAAATTGCGTCGGTCCTTCTACCAAACACCCTGTATATACTTTATTGTACACAACAAAAATACATCACACACATACACACGCATACACATAGCAAAATATGTGTGTACTACAGGTACAGTCCTACCTATATAAATCTCATATCTATGCCTCTACCTTGTGTAAATTATTTCATCACCACTGCTCTCAAAACGGTGAAGGAAAACATCGTGAGGAAACAAAAATTCGAAGACATGTGACATCTGCCAATCCGCACTGGGCCCGCGTGGTGGATTACGGCCCACTCCCTCTCACCGAGAGGAGGCCAGTGTCCCAGCAGTGGGAACATTATAGGCTGATTATGATGCCTCTACCTTACCTTTCGAAGATTACAAGCGTTAAGCAAAATGCTGAAAAGCAAATTATTGAATCAATTTAGAGGACATGTAAAAGTAACAGTGTTAAATTACTTTTGCGGCTAACTGTACTACTTCAGTTTTACCCTACCCTAAAAAGAGAGTGTATTATGAGAACAACTACAATTAAACCCTTTTTACCACACGAATTCGCGCTAAAAACCGTTTTTCAAACATATTACAACCACTATCAAAAACTTACTCCATTACAAACTACCCACTAAAGGCTATAAAACGCTCCCACAAAGTGTCCACATGAAATTTTGAAGTACAATTATAATTCTGTCTCCTGGCAGACTATTATGTACTAACTAAAGTGCCTAGTCACGTGGTCTCGATAAATTACAATAAAAATTACCCGCAAAACGTGAAGATAGTCGCAACCGAAGTGGGGAGAAAATGTTTAAGTGTGGGTGAATGCTCGGTGCAGGAGTTCCGTACTGATTTTAGTTTTGAATGTTAAAGGCGTTTCTCCACTCTCTGTGACCCTACACCTTTTTTATTAGCTAAACTGTATCTGATCATCGAAGATCTTCACCCTTTTTATCGATGAGTAGGGAGAGTATTTTATAGCAATAAAACCACACCACGTACTCAGAACGGAGACATATTTTCGAGGTCTCTTATAATTGGCGTGGTAACTAAACCATATAATTTAAATCGACCAACGCCATCTATCGAGCCATGAGGTAAACTTTTCATACAAATTGGTTTAGGTTTAGCGAAATATTATAACGTTAACAGTACCCATGTCATAGTTAAGTCTGGAACAATGTGTTTCTTATTATATGTTTGTAGCTGCGACATAGATTTTATTTCTTTTTTTTTTTTTGCTATCGCCGTTATCTCCAGTTGTTTTAGTTCAAAAATGAAAATAAACTTATACTTTTATTATTTTTTATAGACGATGTAGGAATTCATTTTTTATTTATTTAATACTGGCTGCGCCCCGCGGTTTCACCCGCGAAAATGTCGATCCCGTGGGAATATCGGGATAAAAAGCCTATTGCCTATATGTTAATCCAGGGTGTCAGCTACCTCCATACAAAGTTTTATCAAAATTGGTCCAGCCGTTTGAGCAAACTTTCGCCTTTATAATATTAGTGTGATGAATATCCTTCTTTCTTTGACAACAGTAATTACCGATGCCCTTGATGTATAATCAATGGTAACAAGAATAAACAGTGCCTCCACAGAAAAAAAAAATTATAAATAGGTATGTGAATCGTGAACTATATTTTAATTAACGTTTGGTCAACTGCCATATTTTTAATAGAAGTTAATGAATCACGATACTAATACAAACCACAAAAAAAACAAATCCAAAATTCATGAAAATTCGCTAAAGAAAATGAACAAAGATGTTTTTTACGACATCACATTAAATCCCATTCCCCTTTTTCTACGGAACCCGAAAAATTAACAGGTGAACGCGACTGTAATGAGGAAAGTTGGGAATACCGAAGGATTGCCAATTTAGATATTCAAATCGTGTTCGGTTCATTTTGCGGATATTTTGTATACGTAAGGATGTTTTTCTAAATAGAGTGGATTGGGGATGCGAGGGGAAATTGTCGAAGAAACTCCGGTATTTTTTTTTTCTTGTATACTGAAGTTTGTATGGAGTGAATTATCGGAGAGATTAATGGGATCCTTTCAGGTGGGTTTTCTGGGTAAGGTTGTTTTATCGCGATATTGAAAAAGGACGTAATTTATGTTTGTGGGTATGCAAAGAGTTGAGTAGGAGGTTCGTTTCTGTGGAGGTATTATAGAAGGATTGAATTATAATCATTAGGTATGTTAGTTACAAATTATTCTTTTAATTATGTTTAGTTTTATAACAATTCCAATTCATACATCTCGCTTTACGTAACCTAGGGATTGACCCAAGATCTTTACCCAAGATCTTACACAAACAAACACTATACCTACCAGAGAGCCAGTCTGCGTCTACCACCATAGGTTATTTTTAATTTATTTCATCATCTGCCTAGCCTTTTCCCAACCATGTTGGGGTCGGCTTCCAGTCTAACCGGATGCAGCTGAATACCAGTATTTTACATGGAGCGACTGCCTATCTGACCTCCACAACCCAATTACTGGTTATCAGACTTTCGGGCTTCTGACTACTCGTAACGACTGTCAAAGATCCACGAATGACAGCCGGGACCACCGGCTTAACGTGCTTTCCGAGGCACGGAGGGGTCTCGGTATGTAAAGATGGTCACCCATCCACAGACCAACCGCGGCAAGCGTAGCTTAACCTGATCGATCGACCTGTGCGGCTGTTATTATTTAGCCACGGACCCCTCATATTTTTAATTTATTTAAAGAATAAAAACCGAAAAGCTGCAAAGACGTGTCTAATTTGATTGCCAACATGAATACGGAGAGAAATTCAATTTAACTAGTACTAATGTCGCGAAGCGTCGTCAGTAGCGAACTGCGAAATTGCTGTAAACTCAAACATTTCGGGAGAGAGTTGGCTTGTCACAAAAACTTAGACTCGCAACTTGAGTTGCGCGGCAATGGCTAAAAGCGCTTTTATTCTTAAAGCACTAGATATTTTCCCCCTTTGTCAGAATAACGAATAGCATTATGAGAAAGTGACATCAGGCAGACAGATACTCTTCATCAGCGATGTGGTGGCGTAATAAACCAATTGCAGAATACCCAAACATTTCGGGAGGGAGTTGGCCTGTCACAAAAACTCAGACTCGCCACTTGAAGTGCGCAGCAAATGGCTGAAAGCGCTTTTATTCTAACAGGATTAGATAATTTTTCGCTTTTCATCCAGCGAGATTGAGGTCAAGAGTGGAACCAATTCCAACCAAAATTCTGTAATTAAAACAAAATTATGTAGTGGCTTCAAAAACCTCGAATTTAGTCAAATTACTTAACTTTTACAATCCTTTATTTATGAAAACCAAAACATGTTCAGTTCCTACAAAAAAATATTTGCACGTTTACACAGATGTAGGCAAAACCTGTAACTCAATTTACACCTTTTGCTAAAGTCTTTGTACACATTTCTGCAAGTAAAAAGAGTAGGTACGTGCTGAAACATTTTCTAAAAAAAAGTGTTATAACATTTATTTTAGTAGAAACGATAGGCGGAGAATATTTTGTTTTAGCAATTTTTAAAGTGTTCTAAATATTAAGCTGAAAAGAACAGACACTTTGATCTTAGCCAAAAGGCCGAGAAGCGATATTCCTGCCGGGGCAGCGGGATTGTCCGAAAGGGTTACCGCTACCCCGGAACATAAAGGGCTAAGGAAGGAACACGGGTGGGTTTTAGTCAGTAAGAGTCTGGCACTCCCTTCCGCTCCACCCAGAGCGGATTTGATGATTTCAAGCCCTCAAAAAAAAAGTGTTCTAAATAGCACATCGAGTCTCACTATATCGCGTTCCACTACTGGACATTGGTCTCTCCCAGGCTGCGCCACAATACCCTGTCCTCCGCCTTTCGCATCCAGTCTGTTCCAGCGACCTTCTTAAGGTCATCTGTCCATCTAGGGGAACGTCCCACACTATACTTGCCGATACGCGGTCTCCACTCCAGGGCTCGTCCGCTCCACCAGCCATCGGTCCTTCGGAAAATATAGCCAACCCATTGCCACTTCAGCTCGCTTACTCTGCAAGCGATGTCGGTAACTCCGGTTCTTTTCCGCTTCGTTACTCACTAACGCGTAACTAATTACGGTACTTTTATTAAATAAAGTAAGTCCTACCCTTGCTTATTTCTTGCTAGCTATTTTAAATTGAATGTCACAGTATTTTACAAGACACTAATGAAACCATTTTTATTTGATTTCAGATCAGCCAACGCTTTTAACGCGTAGGTCTTTTTTTTTACATCGTTCTCATATTTTAAAATTAGAAATTCAAAGTAATGATGTAACTAATATTTTTGTAAAATATAATTTTAAACTGTTTTAAAATTATATTTTACAAAAATGGAGTTTCTTGCCCGTTCTTCTCCATAGGTACCTACGCTTTGGAATGGGCAACTAGCTTCATATTTTCTGACTGACCGACTTCTTGGCAAGTGCCTGTTAATGGTTTAATTGAAATAAATGCTTTGAGTTTGAGTTTGCCGATAATTTAAACCGCTCGCTTTGACCATATTGTATACTTACATAATCGGCCCGTTTCATACAAATCTAATGCAACAAACTACTTCTCATCCCGCTGACTATTAGTTGAATGGTTCTGACGTTAATTTTTACCAGTACAAAAGAGTCCACACTTTTGTACACAGTTTTATTTTGTCAGTTTATTTCACAAGTTTTTGAAGAGGTCAGCAAAAAGGAGCGAAGTGAACATTTTTGAAAAGTTTGTGAGGTGAACGAATAAAGATTTCATTTGAATTGTGGAACTGTAAAGAGTAGGTACGTTTTTCAATTATTTTGTAAACAAGTGTAGAGTTACAGTGGACAAACATTAATCGTAAGCTTCAATGGAGACGTGGTGAAGAGATATTCAGCATCGATCACTAATTATTGTAAAATAAAGCAGTAAGTAATTATTTCTTTCAAGAACAAAATCAAAAGTCATTTATTCAAACTAAGCCGAGAAGCAGTACTTTTTTTACGTCAAAATTACATAAGACAGTCCCGCAGAACGCCCGTCCTTTACCACTTCCTAGTGCTTTAGCTGGGGAGAAGAAGACATCCACTTGGAAATGCAATTCTATGAAGAGTGTCCATGGAGTTTCTTGCCCGTTCTTCTCCATAGGTACCTACGCTTTGGAATGGGCAACTAGCTTCATCTTTCTGACTGACCGACCCCTTGACAATTAAAAAGTGCCTGTAATTGGTTTAATTGAAATATATGCTTTGAGTTTGAGTTTGAATCTTAGGACTGGAGTAAGGCTACAAGGCGCCAACCAGAGCGGGATGATGATTTCTCACCCGCAAAAAAAAAAACGTGTATCTTATTACCCAGGCACTGGGTTATGGAGGTCAGATAGGCAGTCGCTCCATGTAAAATACTAGTACTTAGCTACATCTGGTTAGACTGGAAGCCATCCAATGATCAGAGAGTAGGTGCCAAAAAGCCATCACTAAATTCCAGGCCAACACAAAAATAAGTTACACAAATAAGTTTATCCATAAAAATGTAGTAACATTAGCAACAGACACCAACGGTAAGACATGATATACCGTCGGAAACACTCTTTGGCAAGGCCTACCTCCATTATGCATGTTGCTGGCAATCTTGGCAAAATTGTGTCATTATGCCAAATACCCTGTACTCTGAGAATTTTAAGTTGGGAATATTTTTAGTTGGCAACTGCCGAGATATTGTTTTTAATTTTGTAACATATGGCGTGTAGTTCCTGGGGGAAAATTGGCAGAGACACCTTTCCTGTTGATGTTTTTGGAGTTAGTTATAGCATCAGTTACTCGCGTAGATGAGAGAAATAAAGATTAATGTACCGATATACTTACAATACAGATTAGGTATTGGGTTTTGGAGGTCAGATGGGCAGTCGCTCCATGTAAAATACTGGTATTCAGCTGCATCCACTTCGACTGGATGCAGAACCCGACATAGTTCGAGAAAGATTGTTTTTTTGTACCGATATACAATAAATCTATTTTATTATTTTAAGGTTTTTCGACTAGCCTTTTGGTCGTTATCTTTTTATTTATATGGAGTTGACTTATTTTAGCTGTTAAAAAAACTTTTTAACAAAAAAGAAAAACCGACTTCCAAAAAAAACACTACAAAGTGAAAAATAACTTTAATTTCGGAAGTCGGTGTCTTTGGGTCTGTATTTTAGTTTTTTGCCACCGACTTCCGAAATTAAAGTTATTTTTCACTTTTTAGTGTTTTTTTTGGAAGTCGGTTTTTCTTTTTTGTTAAAAAGTTTTTATTTCCCGCTTTTTAGTGGGTCTGTTTATAATTTATCTAAGTTACAATAGCCTAATGTCAACTTGCTCATCGCCTTTATCGCCTTTACCAAAATATTGCTTTTCCCGATGCAGGGAAATTCATTGTTGAGAGTTCTCCTGGATTTCACCATCAGCTCCATTTCACCATTCGCATTGTGACGAGCATAACTTGCTTAGCAACCATAATAAACTAATTGAATCGCAACCCATGAAATACTTATTATTGAGTAGTTCCGGTGGCCATCTGTGGTCTTTATCATCAGTTCCACTTCACCAAATAGTGCTTTTCTAGAGGAAATGCACGAGTTACTATAAAAAATACCCAAATCGCTATAGGTGTGCCTATAATATTTGAAGAGTTCCTTCGATTTCTCCAGGATCCCATCATCAGATCCTGACCTGATGACAATGGGACCACCTGGAAAGAATAACCTTTCAAACAAAAAAATAATTTTTGAAATCGGTCCAGCCATCTTCGAGTAATCGGGGAACATACATAAAAAAAAAAATAAAAAAAAAAAAAAAAAAAAGGTTCCGACGAATTGAGAACCTCCTCCTTTTTGAAGTCGGTTAAAAAGCTTTGACGTTTTCCTGTTTGCAGGGAATGAGTGCTGGTGTAATTATGGTTTTCAACCAACGCGTTAGTAATCTTGAAGGTTTGCTGAATCGTTTCACAAGTACCCAATGCAGATATGCAATGTAGGTTTATGTGAAACAAAATTTTGTGATGTCCTAAGATTGTTTATTAACCAATATAAAAAATACTTGAATCTAAAGGAAAATGAGCCTTCTGGCACCTACTTTTAAAATACATACTCAATAAACCAATTTCCACACCTTTCTAAACGCCTAAATTAAAAAATCCACCAATAAACGTTCACAATTTATTGCTTTACTTAACTTTAACAACATAAGACACAGTATTAAAACAATGATGATTAAGATGGCTACATTATAGATTATTTTTTGCTGTTCATTAAGTTTTAACGAAGCTGTAGTGAAACATGACTCCTATTAAAATGTGCGCGTCTTCGTACTAAGTTTATTATCAAGTTGGAGTGATTAGATTATAATTTTTGCGTATTTTTTCTTTGGAATTATGTACTAAGAGATTTTATATCTGCCGAAATTGTGCTATTTGGATGATTGTTGACACATGAAAAGTTTTTTATTAATCTATAAGGAATTATCATCAGACATTTGTCAGCCCAAGTTTGTATTTTTTTATGGTATTTTTTTATATTAGACACGGAGAAGAAAAACTCACGAAGGTGAGCTATGGATAAGCCTGGGGAGGCCATTGCTAAAGAGCAAAGCAATTTGGAGATTTCTGAAGTCTAAACCTTTAATTTAAATAATTTGTTAAATAAGTTTTAAGATTGCTTGGCTATTTAAAATTGAGATTTATCCAACCTTACATAATATATGTAAGCTAACATTTAAAATAATAATATGTACAGTCAACAAAAGAGATAAGTATGAAGGATCGTCGGATATAGTTGAAGTTTAGTAAGAAACCGATGGATTATGTCGACTGAAATTTAATTTGATAAATGAGTTGTTTGTTTTCTATCAATAAAATAAAATGTCATTCGAGAACATCCACCGGTTTCTTACTAAACTTCAACTATATCCGACCATCCTGCATACTTATCTCTTTTTTTGACTGTACATATATCTGAACAAAGGGGTCTTTCCCTAACCTAACAACATTTTCGTCTACAATTGGACTACCTAAGGTAAAGAATAAAAGTGAGCAGCAAGGCAGCAAAAAATTTCTCGAAATTACTTTACACTCAGTTAGTAAAGTAAAATTCAAGTTTTAAAAAGCCACACTTCATAATACAGCCATATTGAAGTGCCCCTAAATCACAGTTAGCAGAAAGTGGCTCAGTTATAACATAATCGCATCAGAGATGACACTATAAACAACAATACCTTGCCCGCCGTGTGTAAATTTTCATTTGTTGCCCGTGCCCGCACAGCGCAACACTATATCATAATTCTACCATCCTACCATTCTACCATTGAACTCTAAAATATTTCCAAAGCTCACGTGAATTACCGGGTTCTGTAAAAGTGCCGTATTTCATGGCGTAACGTTATTTATTGATAAAGTTTTCGATGCAATATGTATGAGGCTTTTGTTTTTCGGCTGTGATGGCCGGTGATGGCTTGAAGTGTATTAAAGCCTGTTTGCGTATAGATAGATTATTTCAACGGGCAATTTATTTTGTTGGAAAAAGTTGTGCTACAAAAATGTAACTGCTACAAAGAACGGTCAAAGTGAAAAATACACAAGCTTGCCAAGTCCTATCATGTGACATATAATTTATTGATAATCACAGTTTGTGTGTAGGTATTGCTAGTGTAAGTTTCTAGGCATAAAATTCAAAAAATAATTCTGCAATCCGTTCACACTCAAACTCAAAGCATTTTCATTTCAATTAAACCGTTTACAGGATAAAAATAAAATAATTAAAAATAAGCCGAGGCAGCTAAGTGACGACACTGATGACCAGCCCCAACTGACGGCGCCCGTTCACGAAGCAACCTTATAGTAACGAGAATAAAGATCGCAATGATTTTGACCGACTCGTCAGTGGATGCGACCTAACAGCAACCTTATTTGAATGAGAATAAAGACCACTGTGATTTTAACAGTGATGCAAAATCACAGGTAAACTATCTGCGAAAGGACTGTAGTATTTTGGTATTTGTTTATCTGTATAATACAGACTCTTCTAAATTCAAAAACAAATCTTTCTATTCAACCAGTATTAACTTCAACCACAAGACATAAATTCATCCGATCTCCTTGACACAAAAGGACCCATATAAATTCTTATCAGCCAGCATTACCACGGCTATACATTTCACAGTAAGTAACCGATTAAAACATCTTTTATCGTCTAGTCATAAAAACACAATCACACGAGGTCACTTTCTGGGCACTCAAGCTAAACCAAAAGTATATTATTTATAATTATTGTTTTTGTTTCACTTTTCATTTGTTATACCTACATAAATATACTTAGATATGTTACACTGTATTTTTTGAACCACGATGAAAGAGACTGGCCTCCACGACACAGGGAATCGTAGTGTGGAGACCGGTTATTTATCTGAAATAATTATGTATTTTTCTGAACAATAAAGATTATTATAATTATTATTTATCGACAGCACAATACGTACCTACCCGTAAAGTACTTTAGACTAAGAAGACCTATAGCTCATTTATTAAAATTATTTGAAAGAATAACATACATTCATACATTACCTCACGCCTTTATCCCATAGAGCTAGGCAGAAACTTCAGAACGCCGCCTGTTACGTAGCTTACATAGTCCTTTTATTTTGTTTACTCACGCCGCCGCCGGTTGCGAATAATATGGACCTGACCTGTCTGAGGCAAAAACTATATATTATGTCCCTCTAGGGCACCCCTCCAGGGCATTTCTACTAAGATCTGCCTTGTCCTGAAATAAAAAAGTCGGTTTAGTTACACCATTTATAAGTCAACGACTTTTTTTTTCTTTATTTATAAGAACTAAAGTTCTTAGTAATTGATTACAATCTAGCCTAAATAGACTAATAAGCAATTTAACTCTAACTTAATATTTTACGAGATAGATTATGTTATAACTAAGAATAGTGTCAATTTGCACTTTTACACAGTTTCGTAGCAGTTTCTTAGGGTCTGATAAATTGATAAAACACTTTGTTCATGTGTTACATGTACAGCACCATTAGCACCGCACTATTACTCATTCACTTTATATACTACACTAACTCAAATGTTCTCAGTTCTCTTTAGCCTACGCACTATGTCCGTGTGACAACACGGACATAGTGCGTAGCAGCTGAATTGCCTCTACATTCACATGTCGGTGAAGTCTGTGTTCGTGGACTTCAGCAAATTTTTGAATGATGGTTGTGACGAGTTCCATTTTAAGGTCACGGTGGAGGTCGTCATTTCTAATGTACCTACCATGAAGCATGTAGGAAAAATTGTCAGGACCGACTGGACCAATTTTTATGATCTTTGATTTGTTGGATTTGTCCCCGGCCCGAATAGCAGAATAACTATTAAAACATGGGAAAAATTCACGAAAAAATAATAATGAGGATAATTCATTTTCTCATACATTTTTTATGGAATGGCTTATTGATTCTCAGGCGGTATGAAGTTCGCTGGGTCAGCTAGTACTGTAATAAAACCTGCCCAGGCATTATTCTTCCACCCGATAAGAGTTGATGACAAGGTAACCTGAACTATTTACCAGTTACACTAACCATATTTCCTTCCTATCGTCAATCGTAAAACTGACCCTAGCACTAACATAACTTATATGGGACTTGGATACTTCATGATCGGTCAAATAAAAACAAATTGCCTTCATAAACACTGAGGTCAACATTACCTGGGTAGGTAAAATATCTACGATCCGTATCAAACTCGGCCACCAAGCGACGGAAAAACTGCCCAAGACATTATGATTTACAATATACTAGCTGTGCCCCGCGGTTTCACCCGCGTAAATGTCGATCCCGTAGGAATATTGGGATAAAAGTAGCCTATATGTTAATCCAAGGTGTCAGCTACCTCCATAATTTTTTATCAAAATTGGCCCACCGTTTGAGCGTGAAGAAGTAACAAACATATAAACACACACACACACTCACAAACTTTCGCCTTTATAATATTTGTATGATAGTGTGATGACAATGTCCCAGTAATTGAAAATTTGCTATAGTGAATGAATTTTGTAGAGAAGAATAGCATTTTTTTTTCGCATTGTATACATAAATAATTAGCCCATAATGTTCCCACTGCTGGGACACAAGCTTCCTCTCTTCGAGAGCTTGGGCTGTAATCTACCACGCGGGCCCAGTGCGGGTTGGTAGATGTATAGCCAAAAGTCAAATCAGATTATTAAATAAAAAAAAATATCCTAGGCTTTATTACTTGCTGACTTTAGATTTTTCACCACAGTACCTACGAGTTATTATCCAGTACCTCAAGAAACGATAAGGAAGTTGGCTTATTAGCCCTGTTTACTGCCAATAGAGTTTAGAGCAGTGGTGGCCCAGTGGTAACGGCCGCGACTTACGAGTTGTAGGTCGTAGGTTCGAACCCAGACAGGCGCTTTACTTTGTGTAAATTATTTCATCACCACTGCTCTCAAAACGGTGAAGGAAAACATCGTGAGGAAACCGGCATGTCCTAGAACCAAAAATTCGAAGACATGTGACATCTGCCAACCCGCACTGGGCCGGCGTGGTGGATTACGGCCCACTCCCTCTCACCGAGAGGAGGCCTGTGTCCCAGCAATGGGAACATTATAGGCTGATTATGTATGTTATGTACTGCCAACATAACAGACATGGTATATGCTGTCATGATAGAGTATCAACTTCTACAACTTTTTATTTCAGGTATAATTTTTACTGCGCACTTCCCTTTCGTAATTCAGGACTGTGAATTGACCTTACTTCGCTTTGAATTACTTCAACCGGAACATGTCTTTGACATAAATTTGGTAATTCGCAAACTGTATACGGGGGAACAAACAATTTTATTAGCTTAGATAGCACAAAGTGTGCAACAGGCAGGACTGTGAGAAGGTTCACTTTGTTCGAAGACTGGCTATAGTCATCAGGTAGAATAATTTGTGCCGAGAACGACGATGCTGATGTCATGGTGCCGATTTCTGATTTTAATGAACAAGCTCTAACTTCACTACACACCTACACATATATAAAGAAGTTGTGTACATAATAACTGATGTGAGCTTAGTGTTCGTTGGAGTCAAATGTCGTCTTTAACTACTCTCTTGGCTTGAAAAATTTGCAATTTGTTATGCTTTTATAGCTACTGTAGCTTATATACTTATACTAAAAGCTAATTATAATGCTTAAACGCTCTGAGGGCAGTGTTGAAAAACCTCCGGTACTGCAGTGCTTCCGCAATGTTTGCGGAGGTTCACCCTTGTTTGGTATAACAACGTTTTGTCGAAAATCGCTTCGGCTAATTTTAGTTACAATAAAGTCATTTCGTATAATTATTCATTTGACCGAATAATTAATTGATAGATTTTTATTTAGCATATTTATTTCTTTGAAATAATGTCATTTGACCGAATTTTCACATGCAGTAATTTTATTTAAACTAATGTTTCACTAGACTAATAATGATTTAGTCGAAAGATCGTATCAAATATTCAGTTGACCCCAGGGCACCCCGAGGTTCGGTTTGGTTAGGTTACTTTAAACCCTTTACACAGAAATAGGAGCCCCGCGAAGCGTGTGTGTGTAAGTTGTAAGTTTTGCTGTGCCCTACAGGGTCCATAATTGTATCTTTATCTGTAACATCTGTAATGACATTATGGTGCGCCAATAAAAATGAATATGAAAAAAAGATGATTATGAATATGAAGTCATCGCATTGGGCAATCCGACGACATAATCAGCCTTTTGGATATTTCCGCAGTATGTAAAGCAAACCTTTTGTTACCTATTATTTAACATGACTAACATGTAAGTTAGGCGTTGTAAAATGAGGGACCGTTGTCGGCTCGCAAGTAGCTTTTTACAGCCAATAACAATGCTAATAACTTTGTCAGTAAAATGGTTTTACGTTATACGAACGATCCGACGTACGGATGAATTTGATGGGATCTGTAAGTAGATAGATAGGTAGGTACATGTTTTATTTGTTACTCGAATTCAATGGTAGGTACTCTTTCTATTTATTTGTTTATATACTTTGTTAATAATGTTGATCGTTGTTCGTGTCGTTTGGTTTATGAGGAATTAACAAAAGATATCTCTAGATGCAATGTGGACATGATAATGTAAATGAGGAAGTGAAGAACGAATCCTCACTTTTCCACTTTTTTAATTTTGGAGAAAACAGTAAAGTGTAACAAATAACTAACTGACTACAACATCAGCATTTTGTTTTAGTTGTGTCATCTAAACTAGTGTTTCAATCAATCTGACGTACCAAATGGCTGATAAAAATCTTAGCTAATAAGTATTTGGAAATTTGAGGTTTTGATTAAGAGGGAAATTCAAATTTTCTTACGTTTTTTGCAATTTGCTGGTCAGTATTTATTAAGTTGTACGTTGATTAAAATATGATTCGCGGTCGTAACAAATATATATTTACAGAATTATAATCATTACAATCAGTAATACCATTGGGTTGCTGTCAAGTCTGTCAAAATCACAATGATTTTTATTTTCGTTGTAATAAGGTTTGCATGGCTTGCATAATGGAAAACGACATCGTGGCAGGCCCATACGGAGATGCGGGATGAGCTGGACTCCTTCAACAAGAACTGGTCCTTAGCAGCTTTGAACAGAGAGAAGTGGAAAGAGAGTAGGGAGGCCTTTGCCCTCCAGTGGGACATCACAGGCTAATAATAATGTAATAAGGTCGTTATTCGGTTGCTGCTGTCAAAGGTAAAATAAACGTGACCGGACTGTACCTACATGACTGAATATTAACGGATAACATTAAAATACTGTGTGTGCTGTCAATGCAAATATTTGTAATCGAAAACGCAACCATCAGTAAAATCAAACATCAACATTCTCGTTTCATTGTTTTGCTTATTTTTTATCGAACAATTTTTGTTTTTTTAACAACATGCCGCACGAATTAGTCGTAACTTAACTCAATTTTAAAGGGTAGCTCAGACTACTATATAATTTTCCTTAGAAATGTAAGTAATATGATAAATTATAGGATGTGTTAATAAAAGGGACCCCATAGCTTCCCATGAGTGTCGTAAGAAGCAGCCATGGGTACACTGATTATGGCAACACCATGTATTATAAATTCTAATTTTAATAACTATCTCAGGACTGTTGGTTTCAGGAGTTTTGAAAAGCTTACCCTTGTAGATTATTTTAATGGTTTGACAGAAATTTTCTATTCAAGAAGATCTGCTACTGGGACTGCAGAGAGGTAAATCAGGTGACGAAAGGTGGCGGTAATCACCTTCTATTAGAGAAAACCATTTAGTTAAGTACTACAAAATACCTGTTAATTATCATTTATAAACTTATCTTCAAAAAATGTAAGACGGTTTTTTTACAAAAATCGCGGGTCAAAAACCGCCAACAACAAAAAAAAATCCAACCGTTTTCCAGACTATCCCTACACAATTTAACACAAAAGTAGCTGAATCGATGCATTTAAGACCACAAAACTCTAAAAGGAAATAGCGTTCAAAACTTTGATCAGCGGCCAAATGTAATCCGTACCTGAAAGGTCCCGGCTACACGGATCTTGGCACGAATTCTTAAACTGTCCCAAGCTATGTTAAAATGAATACCTAGCTGAGGGGGTTAACGTGGGAACTCGAGGGGTTAACATGGGAACTCGAGGGAAACTCGTCTGCGAAGTCTCGGGTTATCTCGTGTTGATTTGCGTGTTAGTTCGGTGAAGAAAATATTTTATTTTTATTTATTTATTAAAACTTTATGCACAAGTAAAAGAAATACTGTACAAAGGCGTACTTAATGCCTGAGGCATTTTCTACCAGTCAACCTTAGGGTGGTGCAGAGACAAAACATGGCAGGTGCAACATACGGGATAAATAGCTAGGAAATGACTACTTATAAAATACAAGAATAAATACTAATACATAGATAGATAGATACATACATGCATACATACATATAAACAAAATGCAAAAACAAAAATTTTCTGCTATGCTACCAAAACTAACGTCAACCCGTGACTCGATCTCAAAGGATGTAATGACAATAGTCAAATTTTTATGAGAATTGACACTGAAGCCACGCTACATTACACAACCAGGCGTTACAAGTCCAATCTAGAATGTAAATAAAAAAGAACTGTTGCAGACCAGCTTAATCGTGAAGACGCACAAACGTAACATAATTATCACACTAATATTATAAAGGCGAAAGTTCGTGAGTGTGTGTGTGTGTGTGTTTATATGTTTGTTACTTCTTCACGCTCAAACGGCTGGACCAATTTTGATAAAATTTTGTATGGAGGTAGCTGACAACCTGGATTAACATATAGACTACTTTTTAACCCGATATTCCCACGGGATCGACATTTACGCGGGTGAAACCGCGAGGCGCAGCTAGTTAGTTTTATAGTCACTAACTGCCAAGCAAAACACCACAACGTACTTCACCAAATGACATCTAAAAATTTGTATGGACTCATGCATGGTCTACGGACTACGGTTCATGCGGTAGACAGCATCATCCACCGTCAGGAGCATCCCTAAGGCCGCTTGATTTAATAGCTTCGTCGAGTCCCAAACTAGTCGAATTACGACCAAAGCGATAACTTATCGTCAACCCATAGTAAAACAAACTTTCTCGCTATAATGTAGTGTAGAAATTTTGCCTACACGCCCGCGCGGGACAGGTAGGCGCTGCGAAATTACTTAACGACAGTCCCGAAGTAGTGTGGAGAATAATTACAGCGGTTCTAGTTGCTGCGTCTTATCTATTAGAAGTTATGTAGCTACGTGTGTGGGTATTGTGTTGTTAGTTTCAATGTACCTATTGAAACTCATCTTTGTCTGGATAATTTCACTTCACACTTGCGTGGGCCTAAGGGGAAAGTGTTAAAAATCTTATGAGTGTTTTGTTGTTGATAGTGTAATCTTAATACAATTTAATTGTACCTATGGATCTTGATATCTGACTTAAAATATTTGTGAATATGTGATGAACGCCAAAGAAATCATCTAATCTCAGTCGCAATCTGTCAAAAATGTCAAATCACTTTACCTAAATTTTTGACATTGACTGTCGCTGAGATAATATTGCGACTTGAATTTGAATAATAATTGGACTATACATACCTTTTGATAGACATCTATTGATTGCCATGCAATGAAGTATCACCTGGCGATTATGATCATCAATCCTTAATTCCACCAGAGTCCACCATTATTCAGTATACAGCCTTAATCAAGACAAAACAAAATTATTTACAACAGGATCCTCTAACAAATTAAACAGGAAGTTTTCTTTAAAATGTTCTCATTAGCAATTGCTATCACGCAACGATATCTCAGCCAACTTTAATTAAATATAGTCATCAAAAATATTTATAATACCCGACGGTAAGTCTTGCATTTTTATGAGTTTTTAAAAGATACGCAAGATAGTAAGAAGCAACCCGATAAATATGGCCTGTGTTGGTAATTAAGACTGCACGTGTATAATTTTATGCACCGAAAGTCTCCTTGCAAAAATTAAGTATTTTCGGTGCTTTTTACCTTAGTTTTGTAAAGAAAACGGTAAGGAGGAGTTCTCTCACCATTCAATTGCAGCCTGACCAGCATTTCTGTGAAGCCAGTGGAATTACAGACATGTGAATCAAGCATCATAATCGGCCTATTACGTTCCCACTGCTGGGACAAAGGGGTCGACTTCCAGTCTGACCGGATGCAACTGAATAGGTACCAGTATTTTACAAGGAGCGACTGCCTATCTGACCTCCACAACCCAGTTACTGGGTAATACGATACCCCTTGGTGAGACTGGTTGTCAGACTGTCGGGCTTCTGACGACCCGTAGCGATTGTCAAAGATCCACGAATGACAGTCGGGACCAACGGCTTAACGTGCTTTTAGAGGCACGGAGGGGTCTTGGTATGTAAAGATGGTCACCCATCCACAGACCAACCGCAGCAAAAATAAATCAATAATAAATATTTTGTGCTTGCGACGTTATAGTTATAGGTAGTCAAAAAAATGGCAGCTAGGTTTTCATACAGATCGTGGTACTTGCGTTATGTAGGTCTATCTAGGTATATATGTGGTTAAACCTAACCAATCCTACTCGTCAATTAAAGACAATAGTACCTGTCATGAAATACATAGTTGATAGATTGCCAACTCCAATCAAACCTAGGTAAAAATACATTAGGTAATAGGGCCCATAACTGCAACATACACGGTTTACACCGCATCGTAAACTGACAATGTAACGGATTTGAGCAGCCAATGTGACGTCATACCGATATTGTTTTATGACGCCAATGGCGGTCTCAGCCATTTGCAGGTGATGTTGAAAGCTTTTAGATGTATATCAGTCTTGTTTTATGTCCTTTATAGTTTGTGCTTTGTCTTGGCTATTTTGTAGACAGAGTTTATGCATAGAATTATCGAAGGTTACAATCGGGGGAAAGTTGGTAAAATTTTACTACGCCCAATCCCCAGATTTCTACTAAAAAGGTAGGGAGATTTGCTCTTTTTAGGGTTCCGTACCCAAAGGGTAAAAACGGAACCCTATTACTAAGACTTCGCTGTCCGTCCGTCCGTCCGTCTGTCTGTCACCAGGCTGTATCTCATGAACCGTGATAGCTAGACAGTTAAAATTGTCACAGATGATGTATTTCGGTTGCCGCTATAACAACAAATACTAAAAACAAAATAAAATAAATATTTAAGGGGGGCTCCCATACAACAAACGTGTTTTTTTCGGCGTTTTTGCCTTGTGGTACGGAACCCTTCGTGTGCGAGTCCGACTCGCACTTGGCCAGTTTTTTTTATTAATTTGAAATATATAAATGGTTAAGGCCTGGTGACCTGACTTACAGGTTTTGTAAAAAACTTAGTTTAGGCGCCAGTCAAAACTGTATTTGTAGACTAATTTTACTTTAAGCTGTAATTTGTGGTAAGAAATAAAATCTAATTGAAATATCTTTTACTTTTGCAAGTTTGGCAAGTGACTATGAAAAAAAAACTAACAACCTTTAGGTGTCAAAAGTTAGAATAAGCTTAACAAATGGCTAGGAGAAACAATTTAAAACAACTTTTAGGTGTTAAAAGTTAGAAGAATGTTGCGTGACTGCCTTTTCAAGGCGTAAAAAGTTAGAATAAAATGGCGTGGGTGCCTCTCTCCAAGATACACTAGGGGGCACCTTGAACGCGACCATAATTATGTACCTATACGATGGTTGAAGACAATTAAAACCGTGTCAAAAACCCTGTCGACACACACAAATCAACCTCCCTGCAATAAAACAAACGACAACACGAACCGAACATTTAACAGCTAATCCAACGCTTATCTAACACAACCAGTATTTATCCGAACACTGCAACACATCACTCGTTGGTTGCAGCAACCATTACATCGCCCGACACGCGATTAATCCCGGGAACCATCTACATCGGTGACTGAGCGGCAACCGATTGTGTGTGCAACCAACTATTTATAGTGGAGTATAATGAGACCGAAGGGACATCGGCTATTAATATGTGTTTAGAACAAGCTTGATTGGGGATCGTTTAGTTCCTGTTTTTGGTTGAATAGAGCTTGTAACGTGTGGCTGAGAACTAATTGGCGAATTTGATACACAGACTGTTCGGAAAGTAAGGTAAATACTTAGTTCTTACCGTTGTTGATGATCTGTGTTTTATCCGCCACAACACATCATCATGTTGTGACATCCACCAACCCGCACTGGGCCCGCGTGGTAGATTACGGCCCACTCCCTCTCACCGAGAGGAGGCCTGTGTCCCAGCAATGGGAACGTTATTGGCTGATTATGCTGTGAAGATTGTGAAGGTCTGGTTTCAAAGTTGATCTTGACTGACTTATGACCTGATAGCTACAGGGGCATAGAACTGATCGTTGCTGACGTAAGAGGTACTTTTAATCGGGGTGAAGGTAAAATGAGGTATTCCTTACTTATATGGTCTATGTTATTGGGATTGGTTTCCGTACTTAATTCTTCAAGTGGATCATTGTACGTGGGCAATGGCGTTGGTCATTCATACGTCGTATTTCTTACTTTTTGGTACTCGATGAGATTAGTCGGTTCATAGCACTGTTTCATAGTGAACATAAATACAGTTACTTAAATTAAATGACTAGTATAAGAGCTACAAGATTCATGAAAAATCTTTTTTACAAAAAAAAAAAACACCCGACTTCCAAAAATATTATAAAGTGAATAATTTAACTTTATTTTGGAAGTCGGTGTCGTTGGGTTCGCATTTTCGTTGTTTGCCACCATATACCTACATTTAAAAAAAAAAACGATGTACAAATGGCGGAGATATTGCGTAACAAACATACAAAAATAAAACAATTTACTTGATAACATATAAATCAAAGAAACAATCAAGAAAACCACTTAATCCATTCATCCATTTAAATGCAATGGATGCTCATAAAACGGCTGCCAATAAAACAATTGTTGTCGATAGCAACAGTTGCACTACCGGTTGTACAGGAGACAATCGTTGTATAAATTACAGAGCATGAAAACATTCGCGACTGCGATTTGGTTGTGCCAGGAATATTGATGGATGTCTGGTAGTGTGTTGCGAACGGTGATAACGCGGGTAAATAATTATTATGTAACTAGCTGACCCCGCAAACGTTATTTTGCAAAACCAAAAAAAACAGCCTACGACCTATTCTCAGACCTACCAAATATAGGTACACAAAAAATTTCATAAACGGAGTAGAATCCTATGGCACAGACATACACCTCATTTTGTGTTTTATATAAACATAAATGAAATTAACTTTTCAATAACTACTAGCTTATTTGTTAGTAAAGGAAATTATTCATACTAAAACAAAAAAAAAACATGAAACGTCAGTAGCTGACTAGCTACTGACGTTTCATGTTTTTTTTTTTCACCGTGCGACTGCACGGTTCCAAATTGGTCGTTTCCTGTGGAGAAGGGCCGGCCGGTAAGAAACGGTTACTCTTTTATTTATAAAAATAATTGACTTTTACAATATAACGGGCATGGGATGCCAGTATAGGCCTGTCAACAAGTAACAGGTACTTATCAAAATAGAAAATGGTAAAATGCTACAAATCCACAGTCTACAAGGCATAACAACGTTCTCACATTTACAAAATATAAAAGTTAATCTTTTTAAAAGATAAATAAAAATAAAACCCTATTTAAACCAAATGACAACTGTAACAAATCTGAATTAATATTCTGTCCACAAAAGCCATTAACAGAGTTGAAATTAGAATTGTAAGGTAAATAATGGTAGATTTAAAATGCTATCAACCTGGGACCCAAAATGTTTTGTAGATATTTTTTACTAGCTGCGTCCCGCGGTTTCACCCGCGTAAGTGTCCATCCCGTGGGAATATCGGAAAAAAGTACCCTATGTGTTATTCTAATGTGTAAGCTTTTTTTTTATTGCTGAATGGGCTCTCTCCTGTCTCCTGACCTCGAACACGCCTGATGGAAAGCGATGGATGAGGTCTATGATGGAACGAGCATGCCCAGAAGATGCTTAAGGCACTAGAACACCCACGCATCGACGAAACAGCAGGCTGCTTGACGCCGGACTCCGGTGGGAGGGTGGTCGCAAACCAGGCGGGCGTCAGCTCTACCACCGCAAGGGAAGAATTATCCAGTCAAATAAGTTGTTGTGTGTGACTGTCCAGGATGCGCCGAGCGCTCGATTCAGTTGAGTAACTGGCGGAACAAACTGCGCTTCACGAGGAGGTTTCTTCATGCATCACAAAAAGCTATACTACTGTAAAGTTTCAACAAAATCCGTTCAGTAGTTTTTGCGTGAAAGAGTAACAAACATCTATCCATCGATCCATCTTCACAAACTTTAAAGATTATAATATAAGTAGAATTAGTAGGATAGAATACCAAACTCAGCGTTTTTCCACACAATAGACGTCCCTATGTCCGTCCCAGTTTGGCTCCGGCTTGGAACCGCGGCGGCCTGTAAAAAGTGGTCTATAATTAAATCGGTGCGCGCCAAGAAACTGTCAATATCTGTGCAATGCTTGTAGGCTCATAACGGAAAACTTGGCGACTGCGAGCCATTGTTTCATCTTGTTCGGCTGAAAGAATATTCTGATAATAGAGGAAAATTATTCTGTAAGAAAAATTGTTTGGTAGTTGGATCGTGAAGAGGGGCCCGTGGCTAAATGATAACAGCCGCACAGGTCGATCAATCAAGTTCAGCTACGCTTGCCGCGGTTGGTCTGTGGACGGGTGACCATCTTTACATACCGAGACCCCTCCGTGCCTCGGAAAGCACGTTAAGCTGTTCGTCCCGGCTGTCATTCGTGGATCTTTGACAGTCGTTACGGGTAGTCAGAAGCCCGGAAGCCTGATAACCAGTCTTACCAAGGGGTGTAGTATTACCTAATAACTGGGTTGTGGAGGTATTAAACCCACCAGACACAACACCCGTCCGATCGAAAGATCCCTCCGTTTTCTATAAATAAAAATAAAAATCATTTATTTCAGACAAAAAGTCCATAGGCAAGGTAAGGGTACTTCCATACTTGTCCATTAATCGTCATCTCAGTAGTATTTTTTAGCCATATCCATCGCTTCTTTTGTCATCCCCTACTCTTATATCCATCCACATAAGTACGCCAACGAATGCCACCAATCCACTACAAAATCATTGGAAGCTTTTCATCATCCTAATCTTTTAGCGTTACTTTATTAGCTCTCCGAGGTGCCACATGTTTATCGCGTCTCTTTGTCCAGAGTTGAGCGTTGAGCGTCGAGTCTGATACGGTTTTATGACGAGCGAGGGTAAACATTTTGTATTCCTAAGTTTGGAAACATAGATAGAGGAAAATGTAAGATTGTGAGTGAAGAGCATTTTGAAATTTATAGATCGCTCATTTACTCATTGAGTCGTCTGAAGCCTGAAACTGTGACCACCAGTTTTACCCAGTAACTGAGTTGTGGCGGTCAAATAGGCTGTCGCTCCGTGTAAAATACTGGCACTAGCTGCATCCGGTTAGACTGGAAGCTGACCTCAACATAGTTGTGAAAAGGCTAGGCAGATGATGATGAGATCGCTCATTTACAAAAATACATAAAGTTCATCCAAATTCTTTGCACAGCAGAAAAGCTACCGGCGAAAATAATTAAGATACCTTATATAAAAGGGAGTACCTTTTATATAAGGTATCTTAATTATTACCTTATATAAAAGGGAGTACCTTTTATATAAGGTATCTTAATTATTTTTCTATTTTACTTCGACAATCGTATGCTTAATTGCTCAACCAACACACTGTAAACTGTATTTTGGACAAGTTAAGTTTATTTGGTCACCTTCAAACACATTATATCCCCTAAACTCCCCACCAGTATGTCCCACACCTTTATAGCCAAACTTCGCGACATATACAGCTTACAAAGTCACTTTTATCTACCAACATAATACATTAACGCATCGCTTAGCCGCACTCCGTCGGCCGCTGGTCGTAAACGACAATGTAACGCGCGTCGTACGAAAGGATTTTAACTGCACTGTTGATGGATTGTCTGTTCGCGACGATACTCAATAGAATGATAAAATAAACGATGTGTTTATGTATTGGCACGGATTGGAGACTGTGCCAAGATGGCCGATATTGTATGGGTAAAATGAATAAGAGGACGAATTATAGGCCGACCGCTTAACTGAGACGTTGCCTGAGGTAGCTGCGCGGTGCGGGAGGGGTGATAGTTGTCACAAATTGACGAATCACTGACCTCTCGCATCACGTCACCACACCCAACTCACACCGCGTTTCTACCTCAGACAACGTCTAGGGTGTTGATGGACGGAGGCTTGCTAATAAATGACAAAATTGTGATTATATTAAATACGAAATCGACGTTTTCTGTATTAATTACAAAGTGAATACTGCAGTACTGTTGAAACTACAACCATTAATGCTAAGACAATTTTCTCAATCTGAGGTATTAAAGGCTCTATACAGTTACTTCTCATTCTTCTTCAAACAGTTTTAAGTAAATTGCTTTTCCAACTTACATATAGAACGGAGCGTCGAAATTTACAAGTCGTAATGTTTCAATTTATTTGTAAATCAGTTTAAGTTGCACAAACACAAGACGGTGCGGAAAAATCCAGAGTAGTGTTGCGTCTGTAGCGAACGATCCCTAATATGTTAAGGATGATAGGGATGGGACACGATGAGGTAAACACATGAGGGAAGGTGAGGGAATTTATGGATTTTTCAAAGGGTGTGTAAGTATAACGAAACTTCTTATTTGTTTGTGACGAAGAAGATTTTTTTGTAAGTTTGTAACTCACATCTTCTGCCTTTGTACTCGTCCAATAACCAGGAGTCCAGTACAAAAAACATAGACGAATAAAATATGGGAAATAGAAAAACTCGAAAAAAAAAAAATTAATAGAAAATTTGTCATAATAAATCATAAAATTTGCCATATCGGATTTAGAAGTGAAATATTCTTTACATATCAATCACAATGCACTCGCGCGCAAACTGTGTATGAGTTTTCCCGCAAACGAATTAACATTAAGACGCTTATAACGAACAAAAGCCAAAGGCACTGCTAAGATTGGATTTTCAACAAGAGCGATACGTAAAGTTATCAAATATTACGAACATTATATCCAACCTTAACACCTATCCATACTAATATTATAAATTCGAAAGTAACTCTGTCTGTCTGTATGTTACCTTTTCACGCCTAAACCACTGAACGGATTTCGATAAAATTTGGCAGAGTGATAGATTGCATCCCGGGGAAGGACATAGGATAGTTTTTATCGACATACCTCGGAAGCTAGTACTGTATAAGTGTATAATCCAGCTCACTCTCTCATATCCATGTCGCATCACTAGCGACGCCTTCTCAAGGCGACGCGTACTTTGCATGTTGAGTGCGCCCGCTGATACCAGCACAGCAACGCCTTTTGCACTTCACCCAGAATGCAGTTTAGTTATCCAATTCAATTCCAAGTTTATGGTGCGGGATTTGACTTAGGACACGCTTGAATTATGGCTGGTGAGTTTGTGGACCCCATATCCGTAAAATAAAGATAAAAATGATAGTTTTCTAAATAAAAATAACCGATCGAATAAATAAGAAGACTATTAGAGAAAAACACAATTTTAGTCAAAAGATGTTTATAAAATAAAGGACAAATGAACAGGAGGCCTCATAAGGCCTCTTTGGCAGAATCATAAAAGAATAACATAATGGACCGTTACGTTAATCGTATCAAATACCATTGGTGATGCATTTTTCACCATTTTGCTCAAAACAGCTCACAAAACACAGTTTCGTTCACTGCCATTCAAAGTGAACATGCGCACACGCGACATCCAAATTAAGACTCTTAATCATACTTTGAACATAATCTAGGAGCCAGCGAACAAAATATAACATTCATAAAAGTACGATTTAGTCGCGAGTACATGTGACGACAGTACGTGAGCTGTCTGTTCTTAACTATGTACGAATTTACGAAACAAAGACTTATAGCCGGGAAAATCCTATTCAAAAACTAGCTTTGGTAAACGATAATGAACTTTGAGTAGTAAATGTAGAGTAAGTTTTGCGTTGGCGGTACAAAATTCCGTTGATAATTCAGTTTTGAAAGGCGCCTCCGTCTTGCATCAGTTTGTTGTTGATTCTTATAATTTTGAATTAATGAACTTTGTTTTATAGGCTTTGTTCCAAGTTTGAGCTATACGTTTTGATTTTGTTTTGCATATACTTTTAAGCCCAATAATCATACAACGATGGAATTACAACTTTGAGAATTTATTTCCTAAGCGTCGTAAACAAAAAGGGCCTCCGACTGCTACGGCGTAGCTGTTGCTACGGAAGTACTGCTACACAAGCTACGCGGTCGTAGCATTGTGTTCGATCGACAAATAAATCAAATTTTGTTGGACCATTGAATAATATCAATCGTTTTAGCTCTAAAAAGACAATTTTGTTATAAAATTAACCCATCCTACAGAATATAGAATCGCCTTTCTATACCTATGTCCTATCTGCAACCTGACCAACATAACAAAAGCGCACTTCCATCCGAACATTCGGCGTCCAGCTTGCCAATTCATCCCACTAAAAAGGCTAAGACCACAAAACGTTCCATTCACAAATTCACATCGCAATTACGGGGACAATTTTACGTTTTTTTTTTCGGCCAAGCGGTTGCCAAGTGTCCTATATGGCCAGGATGTTTGTGGTCCCGAGTGGCCGGCCAGATTGTAATTAAACCCTCTCGTGCCAAGAAACTGTCGCCCAACAACATGTCGACCGCACATGTCCCGGGTTTTTTTTACCAAGTTTTACAAAGCTGATGTTTTATGAATTTTTTTGGGAAGTTTATGATTACGTTAGGTTGAGAGGACGCATGAGTACGTCTAAGTACTGTTTCATGTGGCGGTATCAAAGAGGCGTTTGTATAAATTTAGCTCACTCGTTTTACTAGATATGTTTGTAGGATTTCGCCATTTTATTTTACTAACCTCACTCATAAGCATTTCTATCTAAACTCGATTACCGTTACAGAGAAAGAAAAAGACAATTATAAACAAGGCGTGCGGGTGTTGGTGCCAACGGAAGAAAACGACGATTAGCCACGGTAAACAGTTTATTTTACACGAGATACAGTTTATCACAGGATTCACAGGTAAGGCGGGAGAAATCGAGAGCCGTGGTCGGTACGAACTCGTTACGTGTGCTCTGCGGATCGGAGCGGGCGCACGACTAACTGACTCGAAGCGCGGCGCGGGAGGGACGCGGCAGGGGCGGCGCGTGGGCAGCGCGGCGCGCATGCGCGGCGCTCGGCCGATGTTAAGCTAGCTCTGCGGCCGCGCGCCATACTACGTTTCAATCCCAAAAATGCGCGTGATAGTCTCCCCCTCTAACCCTAACGAACGTCCTCGCGTTTGGGTTAGCTTCTACGAGGCCTCCCCCTCTTACGTTTCTCCTGTACTGGGGCTTGGATGCGACCAACGAAGGGAGTCAGAGTAGAGGCATGATACTTACCCAATACCACACCGTCGCTGAGGCGCTCTAGGGTGTATGTGGTGGGACTGACCACAGCCCGGATCTTGTATGGCCCGTCACGGCGAGGGATAAACTTTGACGTCTGCCCTCTGCCGGTATCGTTAGCCCCTTGAGTTTTCAACAGTACTAGATCACCAACCTTATAATCTGGAGCTGGTCGGCGATGTTCATCGGTGTACTTCTTATGTGCCGCCTGGGCACTCTCATAGACGTCACGAGCGTCTAAGAGTACCGACGAAATCTTCTTGAGAAAATTAGTGATGTCACCTACATAATTATCGTTCTCGATTATGGTGCGCATCTCTGACATGACATCTGCTGGCGCGCGCATGTCTCGCGCGAAGTTCAAATAAGCGGGTGAGTAACCGGTTCCTGACGTGACTGCCGAGTTCATGGCGAAGCGGACTGCAGGTAAGTGGATATCCCACGTATCATGGTCTTTACCCACCAGAATCGCCAGCTGTGGCTTGAGGTCCCGGTTCTTACGTTCCACCGGGTTTGCCTCGGGGTGGTAAAATGAGGTAAGTGATTGTGTAATCCCCATCGCGTGACAGGTCTGCTGCATTACCTCACTTATAAATTGGACACCGTTGTCACTAACCAGGCGCCTGGGGACTCCGAACCGTAAGTATACTTCTGATACAAGTACCTTTGCGCATTCCTCACTGGTAGCTGAAGTAAGGGCGAACAGCTCCACCCAGCGTGTGCAGGTGTCCTCGACTATCAGGATCCATTTGTGTCCTTTCGCTGTTTCAGGTAGGGGGCCGAACAGGTCCACGGCTAAAACCTCAAACCGGCGTGCAGAAGCGGGCGTCTGCAACAACCCAGCCGGTTTCCTAGTGTCTGCCTTATAACGCTGGCAAGGTACACAATTTTTAACGTACTGCGTAACGTAGGAACGCATTCCTGGCCAATAGTACTTACCGACTAAGCGTTGCAGTGTACGTTCCGCGCCCATGTGACCAGCAGTGGGTGCATCATGGTATTCGGCCAATACTTTGGCGCGTTCCTGTTCTGGGACCACCAGACTGGCGTCATCGTGCTCATCGTTCTCAGGGCAATATCTATACAACACACCTTCGGCGAGCACATACCCTTTGTTGGACCATACCCTCCCCCTAGAGGGATCGTCGGATTCCAGGGCCTCGACGATTTTACTTACCTCTGGGTCTTTTATTTGGTTCTCGCGCAGGTCCCTCAGACTGCGAGACGGCACGTCGACCACAGCGCAGCACAGGTCACAATCGGCGTCTTCGGCGCATGCCGGACGCGATAGAGTGTCGGCTATAACATTGGCCTTACCTGGTGTGTATTCTATTTTCAGGTTATACTCCTGAAGACTCAGGGCCCACCTTGCTAGGCGACCGCTCGGAGACTTCATACTCATCAGCCACCTAAGTGGTTGATGGTCCGATTTGATTACGACTTCAGCGCCATCTATGTACCCCCTGAACTTGGAGACTGCCCAGACGACGGCTAGAGCCTCCCTCTCTGTCGTGCTGTAGTTCCTTTCAGCGGCCGTCAAGAGTCGACTGGCGTATTCTATTGGGCGCTCGTCGGTCCCCTCCCCCTGGAGGAGAACCGCCCCGAGAGCATATCCACTGCTATCAGTTCTGAGGACGAAGGGTAACGTCGCATCAGCCTGACGCAGGATCGGCGCCGATACTAGCAGTTGCTTGATCTTCTCGAATGCTGCCTGCTGTTCCGGGCCCCATTTCCATATACTTTCCTTTTTTAGCAGCGTTGTCAATGGTTTGGCGACCTCTGCATAATCAGGGACAAAGCGCCTGAACCAGCTCGAGGTCTGCAGGAAACATTTCAGATGTTTTACGTTCCGAGGCGTCGGCATGTCCGCGATTGCTGCGGTCTTCCCTGGATCGACATGGATACCACCTGGTAAGATAATGTGCCCTAAGAACTTTACCGATTCCCTCGCGAAGTGACTCTTCTCGCGGTTTACCCGCAAGTTGAACATGGCGAGTCGATCAAATACGGAGGTGAGATCGGCGAGATGCTTCTCGAAGGTCTCATCGGACATTATCAACAAGTCGTCTAAATATGCTAGAAGAGTAGTACCTGGCAAGTTCGACTTGAATCTGTCAATCAGCCTCTGGAACGTGGCGCCTGAGTTGCGCAAACCCATTGGCATGCGTTTAAATCTATAAGTGCCGAGCGGTGTCGTGAATGCTGTCTTGTCCCTATCGTTAGGGTCGACGTTCACTTGAAAGTAGCCAGCTCGGAGGTCAAGGGTAGTCATGTACTTAGCTGTTTTTGCGTCGTGAAGAATGTCCTCGATCCTTGGGAGAGGGTACCGGTCAGGTTCAGTGACAGTATTGAGCTTGCGGTAGTCAACACACAGTCTGAAGCTGCCATCCTTCTTCTTGACAAGCACGACATTCGATGCCCACGGCGACTCGCATTCCTCAATGACGTCAGAGTTGACCAGTTTGTGCAGTTCCTTCTCGAGTGCCTCTCTCTTAGGCGGCGACAATCTAAAGGGAGGAGAAGCCAAAGGTTCCTGTGTCTCGCTTACCTTTATCTTATGGACGGCGAAGTCCGTAGGAGGTCCCGCCGAAGCAAACTGAGCGACTCTGTCTTGTAAGAACCCGTTGAGCGTGGCCCTGTGCTCCGGTGGTAAGCTCATACCTTCATCTCGGCGCAGTGACACATCGCAGACCTCTGCTTGTGTCACGGCCGCGCTGTTCAATACATAAGATTGCAAAAACGGATTCCGGTCTCCTGGACTATCTGCAAAATGCCATGACTCCTGAGCTATGTCTAGAACAATAGCCGCGTTAGCAATAAAATCACGACCTAAAAGTGTTCTGGTGTCATCACCAGGAAAAACCATAAACTCGGTGTCGACTCTTCGACTATCTAAGGTGACAGGTACAGTAGCGATCTTTACCATTTTCTTATGACACGAGCCATCGGCGAGCCCGATATAACGCTCCGTTTCTTGGAATTGAACGCCACTATTCACTAACAACGAATACAATAATTGGCTAGCAACACTGTGCGTAGCTCCGGTATCGACTATTGCTACCCCTTCCTTACCTACAACGCTTATTGTTAACAAAGGGTGTGACGTCGTTGACGCGAAGAAGTCACCTTTCACGACGTTAAAGTCGGACGGTTTGGTGGGCGCGGGTTTACTCGAACAAGTTTCACACTTTGACTTCACCACCCCTGGCTGACCGCATCCATAACAACGTATCGGATTAACATCTTTATCACTAGTACCTACTTTATTAGCTTTATTGTCACTATCGACTTTATTAGCCTTACGACATTCATTAGACGTGTGACCGAACGCTTTGCAAAACGAACATCTGATACGATTACGTTTCGAGTTATCATTCGAGTTAGAGGTGAGTTTGGAACCGGTGGTTGCGCTAGGACTCGTAGTACCGCGGTCGGGAACGGTAAGTACATTCGGGTTATTCGCGGAAACGATCGAGTTTTTTAATTCCGTTATCGAATCTTCCACGAGTCTCGCTCTCTCTAACAAATTATCAATATCGCTAATGGTGTCTCGCGACAAACGTTTCCGTATTCGACGATGTAGTAAGCCGTACACAATATCCACTATCATCACGCTTGGCACAACATAGGGTAATTTAACTAATAAAGATCGTACCTTTGATATGAAAACTTCAGCGCGTTCACACTCACTTTGTTCCCGCGTAAATACCTCGCGTAGTGTCCTGTACGCGGGCTTTTGCACGCCGCACAGTATACGATTTGACCAAACTAGAGGGACAAAAGTCTATAAGACAATTAAAGGGTTTGTAATGGGTCAACGTTATAACTTATAAGTTATGTGATGATGTGGTAGCCATTTAAACACATTTTTTCAATTATGTAAATTTTAATCTGACTTTAAAAGCGATTTTAAATCAATACAATGTTTTAAGTTGCTTTTTTTTGGTAATTTTCTCAACAATGATATATAAGGGTCAGATGACACGAGTAAATACTTAATTAAATCAAAATTTGTGCGGACACGAGAAGTTTTCAAAGTGTGGCCCAGTCTGACTTTACGAATTTCTTTGTTTTTGGCCTCCGAAGCCTCTTCGGACATTTGTCCTATTGGTATGATTGAATGTCTTATTATCTCTGCTCCATGAACTAGTAATTTATGTAATGTAGCTGGCATGTTATACCATGGGTATAAGGAGAGGTACAAGCCTCTCGTTTCTGAGCAGTATGAATCAAACTTTATCGGGTCAATTTCATAGCCAGAAGCTATGACTGTAAGAACTGTACAGAGGCGGTAGAGCAGATTTTCGTCGAGGCCGGTGATACGAGCAGTTTCTTTATATTTGTGGAAAAACGTTCTTGCTGTATTTCCATCATTGCTCGTTCCAAAACCCGGCTTAACTTTGTCTATAATGAGACCGATTTCTTTAAATTTTCCCTTGATTTCTTCTTTCTGCTTTTTAAAGATTTCTTTGTTTTTATCTCCCCTAACTTGCCACTGACCTATATTCATCCGGTATGCAATATTTAATAGGCATTCCATTGTGCGGATGTAAGCATGGAGGCTAGATATCCCAAACTGATACATATTTTGATTAGGCTCTCTTGCACTTACAGTTGAATTCATCTCTTTGGAGGTAGCTTTGCAGATGAAACATGTTTGAGTAGATTTATTTTCGGAGAGCACGTTACATACTTTACCGTCTATCATCGACAAAATCAACTCATGTTTTACAGAAATAGCAACTCCATCTATTTGTGCACAAGTAGGCATCAAATCCCGAATTTGTTTCTTGACAGCTTCACATTCTTGTTTTATTAATGACTCTGTTTCTTTCTTAAATATAAACTTTATAATTCTGCAGAATCTTGGAGAAGATGGGCGTGGATTTTCCCATATGATTGAGTTATTGGCATCAGCATTATCTCTCACAAGTCTTAGCGGCACCAATGATAATACAAACATATATTCATCTGTATTGTTGGAATTTTCAAATGGCTGTTTGTATAAGCTGTGGCCTGAGGAGCCGTCACATCCCCACTTGTGGATCATTTTGTAGTTCGAGCCGTTTACATCAGGTCTCAATACTTCTCCAAGAATATTTTCGCATATTCTTTTTGCCGTATGATTCAAAAGAGCTTGTAGCTCAACCTCAGCATACGTGTCTGTCATACTGAATTTTTCCACAGAAGGGTAGCTCTGTTCTTTCACTTTTGCTACTTGATCATAGCATGGGTAAAGACGGAATCCTCTTTCTTTTGACTCTTGTTGTATAGTCTTATATACATTCACAGAGAAATGGTTGGATATAAACAAAGCCAATGCTTCTGCCGGGGTATACGGCCTTTGTTCTTTGTTTGCATTTATTCTTCTGCGTGCTTTTTTATATCCAGTAGCTCGTCTCGGTGAAGCTGTTGTAACTTCCTGAATTAAACTAGCCGCGTCACGTTTCCCACTGGCTCGCATACCTAATTGAGTTGCAAAAGATAATTGTTCAACGTCATATTCTTCGAACAAATGTTGAACTTTACGTTTTTTAGTTTTCGTGGAACTATCTTCAAAACTCTTTTTTGGTCTGCCAAAACTGGAACTCGGTTTTGGGGGCTGTTCACGAAACATTGTGAGCACCAACTCTTCATTTAACCATTCTTCGTAATCAATTAAAAATAAATCTAATCGCCTTTGTTTGCGAAGCCATTTCAAACGAATCTTCTCACATTCCTTTTTCAAATAGGCCTTAAGTGGCTTCTCCTGATCTTCCGGGAGGTTCAGATCAACAAATCTTGACTTTATAAATGTCAAAACTTGATCTAATTTGCCTTTAGGCGGTGTAGAACGCCAAAATTCAAATAATGATTTTCGCTGAATTCGGGCACCTTTAAAGAAATAATAAGAAATATTTAGAATCGCATAAAGTCGCATTTCCAAATTATGATTTTAACAAACTTAAATGTTAAGAGAATATGTTAAAAGCGTAATTACACCTTGACTCAACTTGACTGCCTACTTTAAGATTGGGTAAACTTAGATCATATCTATTTTTTGTTGTTTTATAATCGATCTATTTAGATACATTATAACTACGCCTTTTAAAACAATTTGATGGATTAAAATCAATTTATATACAGATAATTACCTCGAGTTACAGAATCCATGACTAGAAAATACTTTAAATCACACAAAACCTCGAAACACATGCACAAACGGAACCGTTCACAACTGCACTGACCGTGCGGGCGGCTACCTGAGTTCGACGCGGTAACTTCGCGCATTGTTATTGAAGGGATCACTACACAATAGCATATTCTGACGTCATTATCGGCTGTAGGGTTCGTCTAAATGGGTAATAATAGTAAAAAAACGGTTTATTTTAACATTATCGGTCTTATTACAAAAAAATGCTTAAGTACTGGTTTAAACCAAGACTAAAAGGTCTAGGTTTGTGACTGTATTAAAGTTAGTACTAGTATCAAAGTGTGTTCCGATTACAAAACGAAGACTATCCGAGGATCTTTTAGTACCAAAGAAGGTCCATGGTTCAAATAATATCCACAGATAAGAAACAAAAATGGCATTCTTTCATTCGTTCCTACAGGCTTTATTTGAAGCAACGTTCTGTTTCTATAAATATTGATATTATAATAACACTTGAAATGATTAAATAATTATTTATCATTACAAAAATATGTCATAAATTGTTCTTTGTTTAGGTTACAATATAATGAACAAGCACAACTTGTACTTTTGACGCGGTTTTTATAATCAAGTTGTCATATTTTTTAACACCTCTAGCTTGAAATGGAATGAATTACATTCGGCTGTCCGCGTAAATGTTTACGTCCTTTTGATTATGTATATGCACTCCTTATTAATATTATTCTTAGTATTTTTATTACTAATAACAGTCTGTTAGTTGGTTTGTTCGTGAGTTGTTGTCACAAAACAACTCGAAAAATTATGTTTTACTAACTTTTTCTTCAGAACTCCAGAAAAAACTGAAACTGTTGTGTGTGTTGTGTTGTGTTGTGTGTGATGAAACTGTTTCAGAGAAAACTGGAGTTCTGAATAAAAAGTTAGTAAAACATAATTTTTAAACTATTAGGTACCTACCGTAGGTAAACAATGCCTTGCTTATATAAGGATAATGATGCCTTGTTTCATCTTATTTCGACTACCTAACGCGGATGTTCTTATTATTATAGGAAATATTACGTAATGCGCAAACCACTTGCACTTCAGGACTCAATGGGCATCCTCGAGGGTCGTGGGATAAATCCTCACGTAAAACATCCACTATTTTTTCCTCAATCGTTTTTTGAACCTATACTTATATTTAAAATCTTCGTCACTCAATTCAAAAGGATTTACACGATGACGATGTCTGTAAGATCGCCGAGACGTTTCCAGCATATCCAAATCATCCAAATCCATCACGTCAATCATATTAATATCCATTTTTTACGATTTGCAAATAAAAAGACACAATAATAATCAACGCTAACCTCAAAAATAAATTAGTACCGATGTCAAACCATGGTTAAACTAGGGGTCTCGGCGGACTAACTTTAGTACCATACATAGTTCATGAACTAGTGATAAACTTCATTTTGTAATAGCGTTTTATTTAGTCATGGTTTAAACCTAGTGATAATCCCAGTACTAAATTTAGATCGCGTTTTGGAATAAGACGGTTTGAGTTTTGACTTTTGTCCCTCTAGTTTGGTCAAATCGTATACTGTGCGCCGTAGGCAGCGCGCAGGCGTGCGAGCGCGTCCGGCCACGAGCCGACGCAGGCCCGGGCGCCGCGCCACCATACCGCCGCGTCGCCGCTTAGCAGGATCGAGAGGCCGCGTAGCGCGTGCTCGTCGGACACGCCGGCGCACTCCTTGTAGACCTCCACTGCATCGATAAATGCCTCAAGTACCTCGGTGTCGCTTGACTGCCCGTCGAACCTCGCGGTGCACTTTGAAAAGTTACCGCCGGAGGTCGCGGGCGCGTTCGCCGTGGGCGATGCCGCCGGTGTCGACGCGACTGATGGGTTCCGCTGGTTGCCTTGATGTAGAGACCGTAGGGTGTCAACTAGCGTGCGGTTGGTCTCCGCCTGCATCCTGGCGAACGACTCCATCATGGTGGACAGTAGCCGTTCGGTGTTCAGCGCTGCGGCGGGTGCGCCGGTGCGGGCCCCGCTGAGCGTGTGGTCGAGGGCGGTGCCCCCCTGGGCGCGCATCTCCTCGGCCGCGTCGGTTGAGTCGCGTGCATGGGTGGTAGCACTAGTAGCGGCGCCGGCATAGGCGCGTGGCTCCACCACTGAGTCACAGTCCGCATCGGAGTAACCGTCGCTTCCTCGTTCCTCCGCCTCGCGGTCGTTTGCTGCTCGGGTTGCCCGCGTCGTTCGTGGCATGATAATAACTTTATTGTCGTTGACTAGGTTAACACACTTAACTGGGTTCGTTTTTCCGTTATGTTGAAACTTAACATGGCCGCGAGTTGGGCGTCACTATAAACAAGGCGTGCGGGTGTTGGTGCCAACGGAAGAAAACGACGATTAGCCACGGTAAACAGTTTATTTTACACGAGATACAGTTTATCACAGGATTCACAGGTAAGGCGGGAGAAATCGAGAGCCGTGGTCGGTACGAACTCGTTACGTGTGCTCTGCGGATCGGAGCGGGCGCACGACTAACTGACTCGAAGCGCGGCGCGGGAGGGACGCGGCAGGGGCGGCGCGTGGGCAGCGCGGCGCGCATGCGCGGCGCTCGGCCGATGTTAAGCTAGCTCTGCGGCCGCGCGCCATACTACGTTTCAATCCCAAAAATGCGCGTGATACAATTTAATTAAGTAATTCTGTAAAGTTACTATTTTTTTCTTTTTGCTGTGTGGTTATCACAAGATTTCTTCCGGGTTTCTTGCCCATTCTTCTCTATACCTAAGTACCTACTACGCTTTAGAATAGATAACTAGCTTCCTATTTCTGAGAGGCTTGTGGCTAAGTAATAACAGGCGCACGGGTCGATTGATCAGGGGTTGGTCCGTGGATGGGTGACCATCTTTACATAAGACCCCTCCGTGCCTCAGAAAGCATGTTAAGCCGTTGGTTCCGGCTGTCATTAGTGGATCTTTGACAGTTGTTACGGGTCGTCAGAAGCCCGAAAGTCTGACAACCAGTCTTACCAAGGGGTATCATATTAGTGTAGGTATTACTTAGTAATTTGGTTGTGGAGGTCAGATAGGCAGTCGCTACATGTAAAATACTGGTATTCATCTGCATCCGGTTAGACTGGAAGTCGATCCCAAACATAGTTTGGAAAAGGCTGGGCAGATGATGATGAACTGGCTTCCTATTTCTGACTGACCGACTCCATGACAATTCAAAAATGGATAAATGCTTTGAATTTGAAATTGATTATTTGATGAAACGATTACCTACGCAATACTCATACCTGTAAATTCGAATTTAAAACAAGTAGTCTTGCCAACACAAAAGACCTTAGCAAAGCCACAATAACACGCGATGAAGAAATTTTCCCGCTACGTTCACGGCATAAAAATAAAAACATTCCCTGGAAAAACTAAAGTAAATCACACTTGGACGATATATCGTAAGTTTAAAGACAATGACGAGTATCGGATTTGGATCGGCGCCACACGCGCTCCACAATGAGGCGATTTAGGCGCGCGCCGTGACGAGAAACGCAAGTGAGGGCCGTCACTCATGTCTCCTTGTAATGGCTCATAATTGTTGGATGGTGGACGTTTTTATCTTTGAGAGATTTATTTCGATGGTATGGTAGAAAAATGACTTAACTAATATAATTTAACAGAGTGTCCATGGAATTCTTTACCCGTTCTACGCTTTGGAATGGGCACCTAGCTTCGTCTTTCTGACTAACCGACTTCTTGACAGTTCAAAAGTCCCTGTAAATGGGGGTCGGCTTCCACTCTAACTGGGTGCTGCTGAATACCAGTATTTTACATGGAGTGACAGCCTATGGTCCTCCACAACTCAGATACTGGGCAACTTGATAATCCTTGGCAAGTCTAGTTTTCACAGTTTCAGGCTACTGATTAAACGATTAACCTACTTTCTGAGGCACAGAGGAGTCTCAGTATGTAAAGGATGGTCTCCCATCCAAGGATTAACCTCTGCAAGTGTTACTTTACCTTGAAGATCGACCCGTGCGGCTGTTATTATTGGGCAAATCTGTAGGTAACTGACATGACAAAAATACCATTTTCACAACCCATAAAAATCCATCCTACATTTGTGTAAAAAATGAAAAATTCCTCGTATAATGTTGTGATTCTTTACCTGTCGCATAACGCATTATGGCGGTTCTATATTCAGAGTCGGCGCCAAAGTACAATGGCGACGAGGTTCCGTCATAGG
Organism: Oligia fasciuncula; assembly: GCA_963082905.1. Lineage (NCBI taxonomy): Eukaryota > Metazoa > Arthropoda > Insecta > Lepidoptera > Noctuidae > Oligia > Oligia fasciuncula. The sequence continues at coordinate 2,241,628 of OY720395.1, read as the reverse complement.
TGCCCAGTGATTAATGGGCCACGACTATGCACCCACTTTGTGGTTACATTGACTGATTGCCACGGCTCTGGCATGGCACAGTGTTTTACAAATCGGTTTGAGCTTTTTGGCAGTTAGATTTTGAAGACTGGAAGCTGTGTGAAGAATAAAATTCTGGTTTTTGAAGTTGTGAATTGAGATAAAAGAGACAATTTTGTTACTGTTTGAGGTAACGTCTTGTGTTAAATGCAGCACGATAAAACCTACAGTGCGGCCGACGAGATTGCATTCTTGATACCTGTTAGGTTCATACAAACTAATACGTGTTTTGCTTTGATCTTTATTCATCTGCCTAGCCTTTTCCCAACTATGTTGGGGTCGGCTTCCAATCTAACCGGATGCAGCTGAATACCAGTATTTTACATGGAGCGACTGCCTATCTGACCCCCACAACCCAGTTACCTTGGTAAGCCTGGTTGTCAGATTAACGGGCTACTGACTACCCGTAACGACTGTCAAAGATCCACGAATGACAGCTGGGACCAACGGCTTAGCGTGCTTTCCGAGGCACGGAGGGGTCACGGTATATAAAGATGGTCACCCATCCACAGACCAACCGCGGCAAGCGTAGCTTAACCTGATCGATCGATCTGTGCGGCTGTTATTATTACGGGCCCCAATTTGATCTTTATTAGTTACTAGAATTGTCGCACTGACATGTTTCAGGAACGCGTCCTCTCGACGACCGGACTGTAGTGATTGAGATTTGTGCGTGCTTTATCTGTGTTAAAATTCCAACCCACCAGTTTTCCAATGCAAAAATCTACTATTGGTAACCTACCAATTCGGCTTTTTAAATTTATTTTTTACTAGCAGCGCTTCGCGGTTTCAGTCGCATAAGACGTATCGATCCCATGGGAATATCGGGATAAAAAGTATCCAATGTTTTATTCAGATGTATAAGCTTCTGTATGTACTGTAAAGTTTCATCAAAACCCGTTCAGTAATTTTTGCGTGAAAGAGTAACAAACATCCATCCATCTAATTTGTGAGGATGGATAGATATCCATCCTCACAAATTTTCGCATTTATATTAAAGTAGGACATTAAAAAGCGTGGTGATTAATGGCAATAATTACCTACCTACCGAATGCCATTAATCACCACGGTTTTTTTTAATTCCAACACCAAAACCTTTAATCAAATTGCCATCCCCTGTTGGAGCTCAAAACAGCCTAAAAGCTACTTAATTTATAAGTCTAACAAAGTTTAATTTTAATTATAGACTTTGAGCGCGCACAGCACGCGTAGCATGACGACGTTTTGTCGACGGAAGAATAGACAAAATGACACATTGCCATGCTTAGACGCGTAGAAAGCGTACAAATATTTCTACAATCTGTCATTTTGTCTATTCTTCCGTCGACAAAACCCGTTTCTACGGCGGTCATGATACGCGTGCTGGACGGAAAGAGATGGTGTATGTTGTCGTATTTGTTTTATAACTAGCTGGAACATACGGTTTTGCTTGGGATGTGATCATGTAAAAGATTTCGGTTGGGCTGTAGAAATTATGACATTTTAAGGATTAATATAATAATTAACTATTTAGGAGATCGAAATTAAAGATATCAATTGATTTGACAGATTGACAAAAATTATAAACATCTAATGCTACGGCTACATTGTCGCGATAACGCGAACTACACGTCGTCGCGCGCTCTCTCTAGCACACCGCTCGACGTCTTGCTGTACAACAGAGAGCGCGCGAAGTGTAGTTTGCGTTATCGCGACAGTGTAGCCGTAGCATAACAGGCGAGGGTGTTTATGACACCTTTGCCTGTCCTATTTTCAGACAATTTAAGGTTGGACAAAGTAAGCAAAGCCAAATTAATTCATATCAAATAATAATAATATGTTTATTTGTGCACACAGTATAGCAATACGGACATCGACCCTCAACCTGTTACCATAAATTCAGTACATGATTTTTGGTTATAAAAAAAAATCAGTGGCACTCCGGGAGTGCCGACAGAAGAAAACAAAACACAAACAGAATATTTTGCCATCACTCACTGACATATCGGATATACATTAAAACCAAGTACATCCCGAGGTCAGCCGAACACATCCGAAGCGGGTATTTTTTTAATCGCCTTGTAAACAAAACACGCGCGGTGTCGCTTACGGTAACAGTGGCGGGAGTTCAATGGTTTTTTCCCATCTCAAAAAATGGCCAACGCACCTAAAGAAATTTTTCATTTCAAAAACTATTTTTATTGATAGAAAGAAGGCTACAGTACCTATATTGCCGACCGCACTATTTAGCGCACTATTGCCAGATATGTTTTATGATATATCTACTTAAATACATAGCTAACTTCCACGTGGTAAGTCGCAAGCAGAAGCTAGTTTCCTGATAAAAGGAAATACAGCATAAATAATCCATTACCTACATAAAAACAAAAAACCCGTCGTTTCCTCAATCAAATCTCAACAGACCAGAGAGTGGGCGCAGAGGAAGTACCCTCCTGAACGGAAAATATTATTTGTGCCGCCTGGATAAGCAGGGACCCAGGGGATGCTGGAATACTTCCCTGCTTGTTACACAGGGTAATGGATCGATCATATTTCATTAGAAGTTTAGGTATATTTTTTATTTATTTTTTGGGGGAGTGGGTACTCTGTCCGCCCACCAAGTGACCCCAGGGAAGACGGTGGCACAGTGGTCGAGTGCTGCCGTGCATAGCGAGGCTCAGGGGAGGCCTCTTTACAGCCCAGGCCCAGGATGCCCAGGCCCAGGGTTGTGCCTTACTTACAGGCGTTGCACGGGGAGGTTCCGGAATTGGTCTTTTAAGAGAAACCGGGACCACCCCTATGTGCTGATGATGATCACCGGTGTGGTTTTAGTGAGGTAAAACTCCCACACTCCTCGACCTCCCCGGAGGTCGGGTGCCTTTTGAAGATTTCCCCCGATAAAAAAAGGTATATTTTTCATGAAATATAATATTTAAGAGGAAATGCGGTCAGGTTGGCGTTCATTTCATACTAAAGATGCCTCACTGCGATACCTCGCGATCGCGGCTTAGCTCGCTACCTCGATGTCACCTCCATGTGAAACGAATGATAGACACACACGCACATGCCAGGCATCGAGGTAACAAGTAGCTCAAGATGTATCGCAGTGAGGTATCCTTCGGCATGTGCGTGCGTGTCTATTATATTAGCATGCATTTGTTTTACATGGAAGTGACATTGAGGTAGCGAGCTAAAGCGCGACCACGAGGTATCTTCGGCATTTAATTATCCTAACGTATTCCTGTTTTCTCCCTGATTAATGATACTAGTCCAAATATTTATTTTTACGTATATCTACTAATCCATGTCCCTATGATGTTTTTGGCGTAATCATATAGGGTGTCTGGAAGCTGGATACAAAGCCTTAAGGGGGTGATAGTTGACACCATTTAGAGCGTTTTGAGCCATACATATCTTAGACGAAGTATGTTTTTTATTTTTTTTCCAGTAAATGTTAGCTAGTATCTACCTATGTTATTTATGACTAAAAGTTTGTAGTTAAAAATAAAAAAACAGGTGTGTGTAGGTGTGTCGGTAGTTTATCCCGGGTTTTTTTTTATGTTATACAAATATTCGATTTTCGGATTTTTTTCCTTTACTTGTGCTACTCGTACATAACCTTGCTTCTTGCCAAATTTCATGATTCTAGGTCAACGGGAAGTACCCTATAAATTTTGATTCCTTGAGAGTGTCGAAATATACGTTTTTTACGGCATAAACGACCGTATCTTTATTTCACGTTAATTTAGAAATATAATTTTTTCCACGGATATATTTTTTCACAGCTTCAAGGTACTGTAGACTTGAGTATATGGTTTTATTTTCAACTCGATACCTCCACGCTTTCCCAAGATAAAGGGTCTTGACAGACAGACAACAAAGTGATCCTATAAGGGTTCCGTTTTTTCCTCTTGAGGTACGGAACTCTAAAAATTGTGGAATTATTATCCATAGTAAAAGTTTTAAGCAATGAATGCTTCCACCCTCCAAATGCTTCCTTCCTGCTTGCTCCTGGCTCCTAACAAATAAATAAACAAGTTGTGTGCGGATGTGTGTCGTCGCCAAGGTAGGATTAGAATCTAGTGTCCTAAGAAAACCCTAGAATATCCACAGGATTATCCGGAGAAAGCAACACAAAGAGGGTCACACACAGGGAACGCCGCCGCCGCACCTGAATAATAAAGTTTTACGTTAGACACAAAGGTAGGTTGGTACTAGTTCATAGGGTTCCTTGAAACAGAACCTACCTGCTTCTTCAATGGTGTAGATATGAGGGAAAATCTAGCAAAATAGCTTATTAATTTGATTTCTGCTGGCGGGAAGGGATTGTGTTTTATTTTCGTCGTGTTTGATGAGAGGGGTAGGCAAGGAGGCGCTTGATTTTTTTCGGGGTTGCTGCGCTCCCCTTAACTTCTTTTCCGCATTTATAAATTAAAATTGATATCGTGTATTTTTGTGAGTTTCAGTTATCGATTTTGAAGTTACTGAAGTACTTTACTGCATTTAAATAAATTAAATTGGTTTTGGTAATTAAGTTTTTTGTGGAAGATATATAATACACACTCAGTCCACGGCCATCAGAATTAAGAACAAGTGGACTTTGAGAGTAGAGAAGTTGGAATCGCGTCACAACATAAACTTCAAATCGTTTGTGATGCGGGTTCCAACTCAGTGCCTGGACACCTTCATATAGGAAGAGTTTTGGCGGAAAGGTTTGGCGTACTGACGTTTTCGTGGAAGGTTACCTACGCGACACCACGCAGCGCAACATGACACCGACACAGTCATCACTTAATAGAATAGAATTTATTTCCAAAGTAAGTGTTACATTGTATACCACAACTTAAAACTAAGTATTAATCATAATAATATACAAGTTAGTGAGTTTTCAAATATGTATACGCATTCTTAAAAATTAATCATCCTTAATTAGTATGTAAACATTTCGTACGCTAAAAAAATATCTGATGTTACAACTATGATTGAGCAAATAAACTAATTGGCGGTATACAGATAAAAATTCTTTACCTTCCGCGCTAGTCATAGACTGTGTTACGGCAAGGTAAGGATTCACGCTCTAGAAATACCAACTGTAAGTTAATTGACATAAGGACAGTTATCCAATGTATTTGGTCATAAAGGAGTATACAAAACATGCGATAACGGCTAATGAGTTTGGCGTAAACAAGTAGTACATGCAAAAATATCAGACAACATGACTTATAACAAACCATAAGTGTTATTGTCAGTTCATAAATCAAATACGAGGTGACAAAATAATGTTATAAATATTTTATATCAAAAATATATGAAACAAAAGTATTATGGAATTTACAGTAAAGCCAATTTAACATGAAATCATCTCAGCTATACTTTATTCGTGAATGTATGTTATGTGTATGTATGTTATATTTAAAAATTATATAGATATGAATATATTTATATAGCCGGATTAGTGTAATATACAGATATGTATATATATTTTGTTTATATATTAAGATTATATTTAATTACTTGCATATTTGCATTAATTTTTCTGTCCGTTCATAATCTAAACTACTCAGAAACTCATCCAGTGCCCTCCTGCAAATAGAACTCGTCATTTCTTTTAAGGTCTTAACTTTACTTATGCGATTGTAAAGTAACGGGGCCAGGAAGTAAGAAAAACCCTGAGCAAAAGAAGTTTTACATGAAGGAACTTTATAAACTTCATGTGATCTTCTAATGGATTGATTCGAGGGTCTTTGGCAGAAGTGTTGTCTCAAAACAATGGTTTTAATGTAAAGTTGACGAATATTAAGGACCTCAAACTCTTCATATAATTTCGACGTAGAGTATCTAAAGGGTTTGAAATTAATAACTTTTAAAATACACCTCTGGGCGCGTTCAATTTTTATAACAGTACTTTTTCGTGCACCTCCCCAAGCGGCGATACCATAAGTAGCGATTGATTGACATAAAGCGAGGTAGACCATTCTGTTAGTCTTTCTGTCTTTTAGGTTTCTAATTTTTTTGAAGATAGGTATTAGTTTGCGTATTCTAGATTTAAGATTACTAATATGTGGTTTCCAATTTAAATTTTTATCAATTTCAATACCAAGGTATTTAGTACTATTACTTGCAGATAAAATATGGCAATCACAATCTCTAATAGCAAAAGAGCAATTAGAAGAATGCGCTTTCAAAAGGTAATCCGGAGGTGGCTGAAGATTGTTTTTGATGCTAAAAGTTATATATTTAGTTTTATCTAAATTTAATGTGAGTAAATTGTAGTCAAGCCATTTTATTATTTTTTGTAGCCCATTCTCAGCTGATGTTTTGGCTTGTGCCCATGTTGAATGTTGAAATAAAATCACCGTATCATCGGCAAATGTAATTAATTTTGATTCAGGTATTTCAATATTGCATAAATTATTAACATAAATAAGGAACAAAGTAGGCCCAAGTACTGATCCTTGAGGTACACCAAAATCAATTTTTAGTTTTGAGCTAGTTATATCTCCGATTTTTAATGTTTGTGTCCTGTTACTAAGATAATCTTTAAAAAGTTCCAGTGGTACACCCCTGATGCCTATAGACTCTAATTTACGAATCAGTAAAGAAATTGAGACAGTATCAAACGCCTTGGCTAAATCCAAAAATAAACCTATACATTTCTTCTTGCAATCCAGATTCCCAGCTATATTGGTAACCAAATCCTCCACAGCATCCACAGTTGACTTATTTTTCCTAAAACCATATTGATTTTTGGCCAAAATATTATTTTTCTCTAAATAGTTAATTAGTCTATGATTCATTACTTTTTCTAAAATTTTGGCTAAAGTAGGTAGCAGTGATATCGGGCGATAGTTAGTAATATTGTCTTTTTCCCCTGATTTGAATATAGGCACAACAATGGAGTCCTTCAGTGCGTTTGGGAACTTTCCAGAAGACAAACACAAATTTAATAAATAAGTTAGTGGTGTTATTAGTACATTAATAAATTTCTTGATAAATAGTGATGATATGCCATCCCAACCAGTAGTATTAGTATTCTTCAGTGACATAACCAATTTTTGTACCTCGTACTCATCTGTTTCCAGAAGCATAAATGAGTTTAATGGAGCTTGATCATACTTAAAATCCTTGACTATATCATCTTCAGTTATTTTTAATTTATTTAAAATGTTGTTTGATAGTGTAGCACCTATATTGACAAAAAAGTTATTGGCATAATCAATTGATTCCTGTGGTGTCGACTTAATACTTAACAACTCATATGTTATTTTAGACTTATCCAACACATTCAAGTTACATACATGTTTTATAATGTTCCAAGTCTTTTTTATGTCATTTTTACTATTATTTAAGTTACGTTTGTCGTGTTCATTTTTTAAATTATGCAGAATATTGTTACAATGATTGCGATAGCGCTTGTAGGTAGTTTCTAGGTCTTTGTCATTTGGTGATTTTAGGTGTCTTTTATGTAACGTGTCTCTAAATCTCATACAACGCAATAATCCGGGGGTTATCCATTTTTGACGAGTTTGTTTTCTGTTTGGTATTTCAGTTATTTGCGTGCTTTTTTTAATTATTTCAGATAGAATTTTTATAAACAGTTCAGTTGCTTTATTGGGGTCGTCTATAGATGTTATACTTGAAAAATCAATTTCATTAATTAGAGTATTAGCCACATCGTAATTAAGTTTTTTTGAAGTTTTATTATGCTTGTTGTATATAGTACTTTGTTGCGATAAAGATATATTCAAGTATAAACTGCTATGATCAGTCACAGATGACTCACAAATCACAGTCAACATTTTAGAAATAGACTTGACAAAACAGTGATCAATACATTTGTTCAGACGAGTAGGAAGAGAATGACTAGGTAAGAGACAGTGGGTTGCCAGTAGATCTAAATACTCGTCAGATTTTGATTCATTGTTATAGGTACCAATATCAATATTGATATCACCAGTTAAATAAATATTGGGTATGTTTTTCAGTTTAATTAAAAGCTCGTCTAAAGAAAAAAGAAAATTGGTTACTGAAACAAAAGACGGTGATCTATACATACAAATAAAGGCGTTTGCTTTATCAATTTCAACCACTAAACAATCAGCGTCTATAATATTGGGTTCGTACACTATAACATTTGGCAAATTACTTTTTGTATATACAACTACACCACTATTCTGATTAATATGCTTCTGTGTGTGGTGGGTATCGTAATGTTCAATACCTGGAATTAAGTCTGAATGTTGTAGCCAACACTCAGTTAAAATGATAATGTCGTAGTCTATTTTACTCCTTGCCATAAAAACTTTAAAATCTTCAAAGTTTTTATGTATACTTCGAATGTTTTGTACTATTATTTTAAGAGATGGTTCAGTATTAATTCTAAATTGCAAGAACGATTCCGGATCCTCAACCAAAAAGGAATCACCAGCGTTGATATTATTATCAACATCGGTGACCACATCCTCTAGATTGTTACACATTGTTTAAAAACAAAAAATAGAATTATATTATGGGTAGCATAAGTTTGGTTGAAGGATATAGTTTCCGATATTCGTGAGAATAGTAGTGTATTCAACAGTAGTTCATAAACGGACATGAAATATATATAATATAATAATATAGTAATACGACATATGTTTAAAATCAGTATCAAATATATATATAGAATACAAATATTATGGTAGTAATATAGATATGTAAAAAACTTGTAACAAAAAATAACAATATTTGTAATAATTAGGTGTGTGACATAATAATCTAGGTTTAAACTAAAAAAAGTACAAAAGGAATAATGATAAAGAATAGGAACAAATGACAAAAAAAAAGTTGAATGATACCGTAATTTGATGGAAAATGTGCCATTATATAGTCATTGTGTTGCTAAATCTTTAATCTGATTCAGAGTTTTAATGACTATGGCAGACTGGCCCTCTTCCTTGCGAAGTAAAATATTTCCTCGGGATACCCAGCAGTATTTGTACATACCATTCTTTACTAGCTCTCGAGCAGCTGCCAACATCTTTTTTGACATTGGCGTTAGTGCTTCAGATACGTAAACTCGCGAAAACACTCCACTAAGTCCTAAAATTTCTGTATTCAATGGTTGATCCTTGTTCTCAGAGTTATATTTTTTAGAAGCCTTTATAATTGTTTCTCTCTTTTTGGCATCCTGATACTCCACAACGATTGGACCCTCAAATTTACCTCTTCTGTATATATTTGTTGTTGCATCAATAGGCGGTATATTTAGAGTATTGTATATTTTATTGACTATTTCATAGACATTTTCTTTATCATCGCGTGGAATATTCCTTATTTCAACAGTATTCTTGATAAGTTGTTTTTGCAATTCATTTAATTGAAATTCCAATTCAGTTACCCGTGTACTTTCTGCTTCGTATTTAGTTTCAAGGTTTCGTACCCTAACATCCATTTCCTTGTAATTTTCAGCATTCTGTTCAAGTAGTTTTATAATCTGCGAATTAGACTCAAGGATCTGGCTATTTTGTTGCTTGATCTCGTTAATTTCAGTATTCATCATTAGCTTGAAAGATTCCATAAGTTGTTCCTTTAGATCCGCCAGAGTTTCTTGTTCAGGGTTTTTTCGCTTCCTTATGTTAATATTTTGAATAATATTCTGATCTGGTGAATCTTTAGACAAATCCGGATGCGACGAGAACTTTATTGACTGTCCAGTTTTTGGAGTATGATGCATTTTTGTCTGATAAATTTGCTTGTACTACAAGGTGGTCGATCAATTCAAGTTTAAATATACGTATTTGAAACACGGTCTCCAATGGAAATTGTAACTTATTGCTTATGAAACAAGGTCTCAAGTTGCACTTTGAGATTTTCGTAATACGGTAAAACACGTCTGTCTTAGAATAACGCACGAGCGAGAATGACTTCGTGCACAATAGTTTGTTTTTATAATTAAAATATGTATGTTTAGGCTGAAATAAATGGATTATTATTGTATTTATTTATTTAATAGGTACCTCCTAGTGGCTCCTAGTCCCTTTCCCTTTGAAAGTTGGTTAAAAATCCACCCAACCAAGTAAATTGGTAGATACCTACTAATTAAGGAACAAAAGGGGTATTAGTAGCAGTGTATTAATCAAGTCGCCAAGTCCATTAGCAAATGTTCGCGGGACAAAAGAGTTGGAAGACAATCGATATAATCGCGCGGTACCGCAAAACGCTTCGTGTTTCCTAGGGAGACCATGAGCACCGGATTTTGTGGTACCCATAGATAATTTTGGTACTTTAAAGTGAAAGCGCCAGGGTAGCTCAAATTTTCTTACGTTTTTTGGAATCTCCTGGTCAGTATTGGGTTGTATGTTGATCAAAATATGGTTCGCAAACGTAACAAATAGTTACATAATTGTACTTATTTAATGTTACCAATAAAATAAAATAAAATAAATTAACCAATGAATAGTAGTCAATTTCAACGAGGAAATTTACGCGCATTTTTGTAAGAGGCCTCATAAGGAAACTTATGAGGCCTTACGTACAAAAAAACAAAGTACAAATTAAATACTTATCCAGAGTGTATATTACACACTGAGTTTAGGTCTACATTACAGTTAGAATTTAATTTTTCCTATTATAGATTGTAATTACTGTAAATCCTATTTGTACTTTGTTTTATACTTGAATAAAAAAAAACATTATTTTATTTTTTATTAGGTACTGGGTATTATTAATTACTCAGTCTTACAACCATGGTTGCCCTACATGGATGTCACCTACAAAAGAGCGATGATGGATGAGCGGTATCGTCTGAGACGCTTCTACACAGAGTACTCTGTTCTCTAATAGGTACTTTTTAATGAAATGTATGTTCGTGAGGTTTATTTCTGACAGCATTGATAAAGATTGGGTAGTTTCTGTATTTAGTAAAATAATATCAATTAGATAAATCGCTTGTAAACGAAGAGTTCAAACCGCCAGCGCCAAACCGGGCGAACCTAGGTACGGGGAGCAAGTATACGCAAGTCGACTTATCAAGTACAAATTACACACTGCAAATTTATACCTACCTAGGTATAAATTTGCAGTGTGTAAGCTGACTTCCTATTGTACAGACGCCAGCACATCAAGCTACCCGAAACTGTCAAATTTTCCCAATCAATTTTGAACTTTATGCTTTAGCGATAAAGTTGAAAATCTATTAAAGAAATTTGACAGATTGTAGTAGCTTGATGTGCTGGCGTCTGTACCTACTAAAAGCATAGACAATGCGAGGTCAGCTAAAACTGGAAATGTATAGCTTGTTAGGTCGTCATGCGTACCTCCTACTCCCTACCGCGCGTAGGTACATAAAAGGTACGACCAGTATGAGCCCCTCATGATTAAAAAATGTATACATCGTCTTCCGGCCCAAATGTCTTATGTTACTTGGGGTCTGCGCAGCACGTTTCTTCTTCTATTCTCTCCTGTCAACCGTCAGTCTTTGTTTTTGTTCTATTATAAATGCGAAAGTGTGTCGGCCTGTCTGTTACCTCTTCACGCTTAAGCCCGGTTTCCACCGCGAGCGGAACGGACCCATTAATGACTTCGTTAAACTCGCAAACGCAATCTGCATACTTGTATTTCCTCCTACTTCCACCAACGATGGAAATAGAAGTATTCAGTTGACTGTTAACTGCTGCATACTTGTATTTCCACCGTTGGAGGAAATACAAGTATGCAATTGCGTTTGCGAGTTTAACGAAGTCATTAATGGGTCCGTTCCGCTCGCGGTGGAAACCAGGCTTAACACCGCTGAACCGAGGTATAGAGATAGTTTGAGACCCGGGAAAGGACATAGGACAGTTTTTATCCCGATATTCCCACGGGATCGACACTTATGCGGGTGAAACCGCGGGGCGCTGCTAGTTGTTAATAAATAGGTACGTTTGCCATCGCAGCCTTATGTAGCTTGCTGTGTGTACCTTTTTGACATAGCTTCTGAAGGTTATTCTAGGCACTTAATTACTTCTCCCTTCGAGCGAGACCTCATCTCATTTCATACCTATTTTGCAAATTTTACCTACAAACGACCGTACACTTTTATAGGCACACTATCCATCAACTTTCAACCTTACACATTACTGGAAGTGGGTCCGAACATGGATCTATATTGCAGAATACAGAAATATTCAAGCGATTGGCCTGATCGCTAAGTGCGATCGTAAAAACATGAGGTGTCTGTATGTTAGCTCATAATATAGGGACTAGGCAGCTTTACAGCTTGAGCATGATACCGTGGCAAGACTGGCAACTTGTAAATAAAGTAGGTACCAGAGAGTCCGTCTCACGAAAGAAGTCTCGCAGATGCGCCACTGTCTTGCGACTGAATCATAGATATTTGATTTACCTATTTATTTATCTCGACATCATATTAGAGGCACTGGTTAATAAAATGAACACTCTTATATAGAGAAAGGTGGGGATTTTGCTAACTACATTAATACCTAATTAGTTCAGTTTTTTGCCAACCCGCACTGGGGCCGCGTGGTGGACTGGTGGATTATCCCTTTCAAAGGAGGAGGCCTGTGTCCCAGCAGTGGGAACATTATTGGCGGAATAAGATTGCCATGGGACATAATCCCTGAAACAGGACTCTAGTATCTAGTAGATTTAGGTACTTAAGTTGTACCTACCTAAACAGGTGTGGAGAATTAGAATGCTTGCCTTCCTAAAGATAACACTTAGATCGAAGATGAATCTGGACTAATTGGTAAATTACAATTTGTGAGAGAACTTCCACATGAAGTGAAAACCTCCTATTTTGTAATTTGGTCAAACCTCATATTTTTACACGCCATCTCTGTGTCTACAGTGGAACTGTTATAAAATCACGCATGACTGCCAAAATTCAAGTTGTAAAACTTGTAACATAGATGACGCTCGTAGCAGTAGTTGTTTTAAAACGACTGATGTGTTTTCTCTCCTTTCTTCATGTAGGTACCAATCAAAAAGTACTCTGTGGTAGGTACGGTGCAACAAGGATCTTTTGTCGCCTGAGGGCTGATTTCACTGAAGTCAGATATCTTTTATCCGTGGAATAAAAACAGACAGTTCCACAGTTGTGTTAAAAATTCAAAAATTCTCAGGATAAGACATATTCTAGGTATAAAAGTTTGGTGAAATTCGCCCTAAGTGACCTTTACATGGGCGTTGTTGTTAGATATTTGTGGAATTCTCACTGAAATTGTATTGTAAAAACATGATAGAGGGCGTTAGTTCCCATTTTGGTCACGCGCCAAAAAATGTTTATCTCACGCAGCCACACACGCTTTACTTGTGGTTACCAAGTGCAAACAATCACGGTGAATGTGTGTAAGCGCAGGAGCTGGGGGCCTAAAAAGGCCACTTTGGAGAATCATAAAAGGATAACATTATGAATCGTATTATGGCGAAGACAGTCCGCGTTTTTCTTTTTTTCGCTGCTTTACCCTAGGTATAATCAAAGAGATTGGGATTGGACACAGACAAAAAAAAATTACTGAAAAATGCTTTACCAATGTGTCCGTTATCCTTTTATGATTCTGTAAAAGTGGCCTTTTTAAGCCCCCTGCTCTCGGTACCGCCCGAGACAATGGCGATGTCGGAAGTGTGTGTGTGTAAGCGTAGTGTTATGTACCGACGGCGACGCTACTCGTCTTCACGCACACATTTACAGCGTTTTCATACGTTTTGTTACCTACTGTACCGTTGTAGTAAGAACTCCAAGCTTCACTATAATCTTTCAATGAAGCAAGTATAAGTGGATACTAGACACGTAAACATTTATTTCTATTAAAGGAGGTAATGAAACAAATCAACTACTGTAATTTTATAAACTTTATTTTAATTTATTATAAATATACAACAGGAATGTTAGGGTGTTTACATAGGACCTTTTCCAACTACAAACCAATATTGTATCTCTATCACTTACAACAAGCATTTTACAGACCGAATTTGATGTATGGTTGACAGGAAAAACGTTACTGTCACAATGAAGATCTATAATAATAGGCTATTTGACAATGTAAAAAATAAGGTCATAATTATTGACACTCGTAATAGATTAACGCTTTTAAAATCGATTTGCATTAATTTTACTACAAAACAATGTATTATTTATAAAAAAAATCCCGAAAAAACTTAATCTTTTTAAATCTGGCGCCACGTAATCGAAAACGGTCTGGATTGGCTGAACTTAAGATGACGTCATGATTTAGTAAATTTCTGTCTATCGTTGACAGAACAGATGACTTTTGTCTAGTATCTCGACAGTTTCAACGTTTGTTTACGTGAATCGTGACGTCACGACGCCATATTGTTAAAGATAGCGTTTTGGCGGCTTATTTAAACAGTACATTTTTATTTACTATTTTTTAAAAGAAATACATTATGCAATTTGAAGTAATAGGTTTTTGTGGGCTCGTTAGACACCATTAAATAATCTGAGATGTTTATCAGAAACCAGTCAAATAGCCTATTGTTTGTGATAGGGTACATCATGATCACCTCTCAGTTGCACTAAGGTTCACAGAGTTTAATGAGAAATTGCAGATGTATGTGAACCTACAGGTGAAACTTATTGGTGTGCTCGTGACCATCTTTCCGCTAGATGGCGCTGAAGACAACATTTCAAGTTTATTTTATGTGTAATTTGGTCGTCTGTTTCGTGTGTTGGTCGTGAACGTTTCCTAAAGAAAATAATATTTACTAAGATCTGTAGTCCGTAGTGCAGGAAAATATGAAGTTAAACAATTACTCTTCGTTTTTGTTGAGACAGAAAAACTGTGTCCTTCCAATTTACATAAAACTTGGTGACCGAATTTGTACAATATTTTTACTTAACTGTGCAGTTTGTTACATGCGTTATACACATACACTCTGATCATAATATTAATCATTACATACTTATATTGCATTCGCGCTTTATTTGCCAAAAATGTAAACAAATACGAGTTTATGTTTTTTTTTTTTTTTTTAATTTGCTGGAGCAGTCGCACTCCGTCGCTATACGGGAGGTGAGAACTGTAACTGACTGCACGGTTGGCGCAGTGGTTAAGCAATTGACTGCTGCGCTGCGTGTCGCGGGTTCGATTCCCGCACGGAACAAATATTTGTATGACCTACAAATAGTTGTTCCGGGTCTGGCTGTTTGTGTATGCGAGTTTAAATGTTTGTAAACGCACCCACAGTACAGGCGAAATTCCAAGTGTGGGGCAACGTTTAAAAAAAAAAACATTAAATCCACAGATATAGATAGACCTAGATAACGCAAGTATCACGAACTGTATGAAAACCAAGCGTGCCATTTTTTGACTACCTACTGTGACGTCACAAGCTCGCGCTCTCGCTCACGCTCACTCAGCCAGCAGTACACAGGACTGAGCGCGAAAGTGGCGGCTTATGATTTTCGAACGTAAGCTGGTACGATTTTTGGCACGCGAAGTAGTTGCTCTTGCGTTATCTAGGTGTATCTATATCTGTGATTAAATCCTACATAATAAAGTTCAGTTTACGCTACAACTTCAAACATTTTTATAACTTTTTCAAAAGTGCCAGTCACTCTGAAATCAACTTAATTTCAATTAAAATAAAGTTGATATTTGTTTAACTTGATATGATATTAATTTGAAACATAAGTTTGAATTTACTTTAATAACATTACGCTTTTATGCCCCCAAGGGATAAGCAGAGATATCTAACACTTACATTTGATAGTTTATAATTATGAGTGCTCCAACACATTTTGTATTTTACATAGAAAATGACATGACAAGCATACTTATTTTATTATAAATATAGTTGTGATAAGTTCCAGTATAAATGTTATGTAAATAATACTGTTACAATAAATCTCTTACCAAAATATACAATATTATCAAAATTGTTTTAATTCGTTTTTCATCCTAGAGAAGTAATTGTTCTAAGTTCTAATTCGTACTTATAATTACCTTATAATGTTTATGTTATTTTGTAACCATCATTATATGTTTTGTAACTTGTTGCATAATCACGTTGTTTTTCTTGAGGGCTAGGCCCTGACTTCCTAATTAAAACACAGTAGTTATAAAATCATAATTATTTTGTGAGATCGGATATTCGGATGCATATTCGAATTTTTGGTTCTAGGACTTGCCGGTTTCCTCACGATGTTTTCCTTCACCGTTTTGAGAGCAGTGGTGATGAAATAATTTACACAAAGTAAAGCGCCTGTCTGGGTTCGAACCTACGACCTACAACTCGTAAGTCGCGGCCGTTACCACTTGGCCACCACTGCTCTGATTCTCTGATCTTTATGATTATAACTATATAAATAAATATTTTTTAGATCAAAATACAGCCTGATACAGACCTGCAAATTGCAAAAAACGTGACGCCTTCGCCTTAAGTTGATAACATTTAAGGGGCTTACAGGACCTAAACGCAAAAAACGCAAGTTTTAGAAACAATTAAAGTACTAACTACAGTAAACAAAATTAGAAAAATATATGATATTCTTCAGGATATATGCTAGGTAGTAAACAAACGGTTTTTTTTTACTTGGAAAATTGAAGAAAAATCCTTTTTTTTGTAAGCAAGAAAGTTTCCACGTAAATTATTAGGAACCATTAATAAACGAAAATTTTGAATCACTACATTGGAAACATCCATTTCTCAAAAAATATACCAACAACATCTTAAAACATATTCACATTGCCTAAAGGTTAGTTGACACCAAATTCTTTTCGTTTGTAGTAAAGTGTAGTACGGCCGCTATGGCGTTTAACATGTGTTTCCTTCCTGCGTAGTCCGTCGACATTAGGTACGCCATTACAACGTTCTTTAAATATTCTAGGTTCGCGCCTTCGCGGGATTGGATGCGGCGTAACCTGGAAAGTAATAATAATAAATGTATAAAAATAAGTTTATTGAAGAAAAGCCTAAAAACATACTAAAACAACTGCACGGTTGGCGCAGTGGTTAAGCGATTGACTGCTGCGCTGCGTGTCGCGGGTTCGATTCCCGCACGGAACAAATATTTGTATGACCTACAAGTAGTTGTTCCGGGTCTGGCTGTTTGTGTACGTGAATTTAAATGTTTGTAAACGCACCCACAATACAGGAGAAAATACTAGTGTGGGGCAACGTTTAAAAAAAAAAAAAAACTGCTACTATAACACTATTATAACTAAGTGGCGTGAGGAAACTGGCATGTCCTAGAACCAAAAATTCGAAGACATGTGACATCTGCCAACCCGCACCGGGCCCGCATGGTGGATTACGGCCCACTCCCTCTCACTGAAAGGAGGCCTTTGTCCCAACAGTGGGAACATTATAGGCTGATTATGTATGTATGTATGTAAGTGGCTATGCTAAGCTTAATACATTGAAACCCTGATCTCCAAACTAGGGGTGACCCTGAGAGATCAGTGTCCCTCCCCTCCGCAACAAAGTCACAAGCCAATATTTGTAACTCAAAGAATTTTTCAATTGAATTGAATTTTTCAATTGAATTTTTCTTTTGAACTATCAAGGGGTCGGCCAATTGACAATTCAAAAGAAAAATTCAATGACTGTAATTGGTTTATTTGAAAAAAAAAAATCTTTGAGTTTGATTAACGTAAAGTTGACTTCATACCCGAATTCGTCTTCATAAATCCAATTAGTCATAAGAAATGCACAAACAAAACGCACATTACAAATAAAAAAAGACATAAAATATGCACATACAATTAAAAACCTCGTACATAAGCTTATAAAATGTTGAAAATTTTGTCCATTGCCATTTTTTTATTTTGTTATTACCTGTCAATCTCCTCTTTCAGTGTCCTTACAACTTCTTTGAAGCGTTCTTTTTCTATTGTCGCCTCTCGCTGGCAATCTCTGTAAAAATAATAACACAAATTAAAACTAACATCAATTTCTGGAGGGAGGTGGGCTGGTTGGAATAACCACCGACAGCCGCCATGGCCCACGCACAATGGTCCACTGAAGGACTAAGTGCGGAAACCAAACCCATAACATAGAACCCACTTTTCGACAGCTATGTGCTGTGTTTATAAAAACACCTCCTGTACAGTATGCAGATGACAATATCGATTGATGCGGTCTCTGGGGAGGCCTGTATGTTCGATGACACTGACAAAACGATTATCGTCATCTTTTCAGGGGCACAGGAATAGTTTTTCAGATTTAACCTGTTTTTTCTGTTTTTTTAGTCTGTTCCAAAAGTATCAAATCAAATCAAATCATTTATTTTTGCCAACATGGGTAGGGGTACAGATGTTATACAATGTTTTGATAATGTTCTCCATGCTCTGCCGTCACATGGGCATGCAAAATCTACACATAAATTACAATCTACTTTTTTCAAGATACATACTTATCAAATAATATTACAAAATTATCAAATTGGAAAATCATTTTAACCGTATTTTCAATGTGAAGGAGTATTTAGTCAATATGTAATTAAATAAATGTCAAAGTAAATAGTGAATAAATAAATAAAGTCCTAGTTTATATAATAATTGTTTTGTCACATGTCATTTCTATAATTGTAAATCTGATTATTAATTAATTATTGGCCATAAGGATTCCCTTTTAGATATTCCTTCACACTGTAATACACTTTATCAGTTAGAAATAGTAGTAGTATAGAACGAAAGTGTTAACAAATGGATCAGAAAACGTACCTGTGGATGACAGCATACAAATTCTGTGCCTTAGTTGTAATTATTTGATCTATAAAATCCTTAAAGATGTTTTTCATTTGTTTTATAACAGTCTGTCGATGATATTTCAATTACAATTTAATAATGTTATTCCATACCACCGAGAGGACGTGTGTCTCAGCAGTGGGAGCATTATAGGCTGATTATGAATGTTAATCATTCAATAATATTGCCTAATTATTTTACCTGAACAGGGTTTGTTTACACTTTCATCAGATATTTTTGGAACAGATCATATAGTCAACATCTATTAGAATGTAGCTGAAATAAATAAATATGAAATATTATAGTCCATACCTAAACTGTCCCTCCATGATGTGTTTTTCCTTCCGCAGCTGCGATATGTCGAGGTCCTTCCTAGCCAACTCGTGCGCATAGTGTAGCATATGCGGCGGTGCTGTCACGTCCTGAAAATCATAAAGATATGAATGAGTTGAGTTTTTTTTTTCACTGTTTAAGAGCGTATTTCATACAAACTTTCAAGCCGTTAATTTTCGAAATGAATAAACTGATTTTAATGAAACTTTATACGCATAGGCAGGATACAAAGGTCTAAAAAGTTAGTAGAGAAGATTTTCGAAAAATAGTGTTACAGCCAAATTAGACCGATTTTAAATTTTCCATAGAAACAGAGATTTCCAGTTGTCTTTTTTTTTACGAATTCCTTGTTATAGTTTTCTGTTATTTTTCCGTTGTTACCTGTTTGTTATTGATTTTTGTTTGTTTGTTATTTTTTATAATTGCCACGTGTCTTTCATATTTTCAACTTTAACGTGCACGAAGCCGCTGGCAGATGCTAGTTTGAAATAAATACGGCCCGGTCATGTTTTTACTTGTTATTTTTAATTTGAAAAAAACCTTCGACTTGAAATTTTATATCGTCGTTGATAGTCCAATACCGCGTAACTAACATTATTCAAAACCGCGTATGTACAAAAAAAAAGCAAAAATGAGATTCCGCGGCTGTAGGTAGGTAACTTTATTGTGATTGGCGTCAACCCGTATTTACGTCTTTTTTTTTTTGCTTTTTTTGTACATACGCGGTTTTGAATAATGTTAGTTACGCGGTATTGGACTATCAACGACGATATGCTAACTGTCTATCTGTCAACGCAAGTACAAGCCGCCATTTAAGATTCCTTTCTTTAATGCATCGGCATATACTTCCTCGTACGTCTATCACCCCCTTTAGGAAACAGAAGATTCCTCACCGTTAGCATCCCGTCTTTAAAATGCGTGTGCTCCTCAGCGCTGACGCGACGCGAGCGGTCGTTGCGGGCGCGGATGTAGCTGTCGGTCTCGTCCAGCAGCGCAGAGTAGCGGTCGCGCTGAGTTTGTACCTGTTTCTCCAGGCTGAGGATACGGGTCTTGAGGTCTGACACGATTTCCTTTTGGTAGTCCTGCTCGTTTTTGATTTTCTGAAACGTTTGGAGTAAATATCACACTAATATCATAAAGGCGAAAGTTTGTGTGTGGGGGTGTGTTTATATGTTTGTTACTTCTTCAAGCTCAAACGGCTGGACCAATTTTGATAAAATTTTGTATGGAGGTAGCTGATAAGGCTACTTTTTATCCCGATATTCCCACGGAATCGACATGGAGCGCAGCTAGTTATAAATATTGCCTGCTTCATGTGTCAATAACCATTATTTTTCTTATGTTAGATTTTAATAGCGAGAGTTGCTGCTACTAACTCATTTTGGTACCTACGAGTCTAATATTACAGATTTATATTTTACTAGCTTCCGCACGCGGCTTCGCCCGCGAGATATGTCGCGGCCGTCACCACTTGGCCACCATTGCTCTCTAAGCTAGACGATAATGTTGCCTTTTTCTTATCCCCTTACAATTTCTACGGAAACATGTTTCGCAGAAAAGTAAATCATTAAAATAGACATTACCTCCTCATACAACTTCAAAGTGTCCAACTTGTCCTGTTTTTCTTCCTCCAACACCATTTTATAAGTCTCCACCTTCTCTTTCAATAGTGCTATCTCATTCTTCAAGTCTCCTACATCATCCATCTCGCTCCCAGCATCTCTCACTTTCATTTGCTGCTTATAGAGATCAAACTCCACTTTTAAACTCTCATATTCTTCTCTACACCTCAAATGTACGTTCTCATAGCCTTGGACTTTGAAAACCGTTGAAATGTCTATGGGACTGCCCAGTTTATCGTTTTCGGCTATTAGTTCTTTTTTTAGAATGTGTATTTTGTCTATGAGTGTTTGTAGGTATTCGCTGTCGGCTAACTTTTCGTTGTCCGTCTCGCTTTTTTGTGTTGTTTCTTTTGTTTCTTCTGTAAAAAAAGAAACATATTTTTGGTGGTTAAATACAGTTAAGTAACAAAATATAGTTATTACAGTTGAAGGCATATAGGAGACGAGACGTTGGTAGCTACGCTTCATGAGGAGATCCGCAGGAGAACCAAGGTAACCGACATAGCCCGAAGAATTGCCAAACTGAAGTGGCAGTGGGCAGGGCACATTGCTCGCAGAACAGATGGCCGATGGGGCCGAAAGGTTCTGGAGTGGCGACCGCGTACTGGAAGACGTAGCGTTGGAAGGCCTCCTACAAAGTGGTCCGACGACCTTGTGAAGTCCGCAGGAACCCGTTGGATGCGAGAAGCGCAGAACCGGTCGAAGTGGAGGTGCTTGGGGAAGGCCTATGTCCAGCTGTGGACATCTTTCGGCTGAAATGATGATGACAAACAAGCTGAGGATCTGAGGAGGGTGAATGGTCACTACAGACAATGGACATCTACAATGCCAGAGGTACCGCAAAAGAGTTGCCAGCCACAAAGCTGAATTGTTGCATGTGCCTATAATTACACCGGTACCCATACCTTTCAAACCAGAACACAGCAATGCTTGACGGCACAAAAACTCACTGTGGCAGTATTTTCCTGGGCAAGCTTGTCACAAAGAGCTCTACTACAACTATAAACGTAAATATACAACATTATTTTTAGTATATGCGAAACCCGAAACACGTGTCTAGTACGTTTATGTAAAGAATCTTTGTACAAAATTTCAAAACTGTATCACGAAAAATCACAAAGTTATAAGCTTGTTAAGTTACCTGTTTGTCCATACAAATCATGCTCACCCGCGCCGCGCTGTCTCTCGCTCATTGATAATAGTACCTAGGTACCTAAAGGTACGATTCCACCAAAATAGTGTGCAGCACATTTGTTCACAAACATTGCGTGCAGAACACCAACAGTGTACGTACTGAACTGCAGATCCGATAGTCTCTGTTTCCACCGGCAAAGCTGTGCGTAACTTTTGTATGCGCACAGTGTAGCACACTTGTGCGCGAACATGATGAAACAGGACAAATAATTTTTTTCACTCCGGTAGCGGAAGCAAGACTGAGTTCGCGAACAACAAGTGTGTACGCATCGACGCGAGTCCACTGCTTGCACATGTGCGCGCACAAAAGTATGCAGATGTGCGAATTTGTTATTGTTTGCTTGAGTGAGTCGATCAGAATAAACATTTGTGTCGTACACTGTGCCGCACAGTGCCGCACACTGATGGAATCGCGCCTTAACAGTTCGGCGCGGAGATTGGATAGGTAACCTACTTAGTGTCGCTCGGTGTCTTTTAACCTTTTTTAAATATTTTTGGGACAAAATATAATTATTGGAATCAATTCAGTTACTTATTCTGAACAAACTATATTCAGGTTTCGCATATACTAAAAATAACGTCCATTGTATGAGTGCACAAAAATCATCCGAAATCGGAGTAGGTGGCGAGAAATCGTGAGGCGAATCACATCAGCCTCTAAACAAGAAACTACATGAGGACCACGACCGCTCTGACAAGAGTGCTACGAAGAAGAAGAAGTAAAATAACGTTGTATTCAATTTCTTACCAAAATGAGTATTAGCCGCGATTTTATCCATCAGACTGCCATTAACCGAGTCTTTTAACTGCTGTATAAGTTGTTGGTCATGCCTTCGTCTCAAGTCGTACTGTCCCACAGTTTCCGACAGCTCGGCTATCTTACTCTCCAGTAGGGCCACCCTTTCTTCCTGACGGGCGCATATCTTGCGAGCGGACTCTTCGGCGCGTTTCGCTTTTATTTGCTCCTGGGAATGAAAATAAACATGTTTAATCGTAATTTAGTTCCATGCGCGTCACACGTACGTTCACTTATGTATATCAGGAGCAGGGACTTGAAACGTTACTCAAAATAACGTTACGCGTAGTTCCACCAGGATCGTAACAAAATCAATTCCTTGGGTATAACGATACTGACAAACGGAACGAAATCTTAAACTGTTCACTAACAATATTAACAATATATCGTTATTAGTATAACGATATAATAACGTTATTCATTTCGATACTCAACTTTGCCAGCTTCATGACTTATAAGATGTCATTACAAGCGGATAAGCTTAATGTTACTGATACCTATAACGTTACTTATAATATTGTTCTACGAAAATGATATTCTATAACGTTTTCTTTTGTAACGTTATTAATATTTTTAGGTTTTAGTATCGTGACAAATTTTGGTACGTTATACGATAACATAATATTAGTGGTAACGGAACGAAATTCATTTCGTTATCGAGTCCCTGATCAGGAGCACCCGATGCAGTCAGCTTTGCTACCTTTTTTGCTGCCTAATTTTATTACTACGGTAAGAGCTGTGCTGCAAAAACTAGTGCCAACAGTTGTATTGGCAGGAATTGACGACGGTTACCGCTGCCCCGGAACATAAAGGGCTAAGGAAGGAACACGGGTGGGTTTTAGTCAGTAAGAGTCTGACACTCCCTTTCGCTCCACCCAGAGCGGAAGGATAATTAGAAGAGATACCACCCTCAAAAAAAAAAAAAACATATCCAGGGCGTGAATGTTACTCCATTTTTTATTCGGAGGTTCAATGTCCCCTCAGAAGGATACTACGAAAGTACGAATAAACACATCCATAGCGCCTGCTATTATTCTTATTGCAACTATATGTGTATTTGCAAAATGGTTACATTGTATAGAGACACGGGATCCATTTTCGTCTTATTGATCGCATCTTATGAACTTATTTATTCACAGCAAAAAAAAATGGTTGCCTGTAAAGTCGGTTTTACGGGCGAAGATTTTACGTGACAACGACCGATCATCCGATCATAGTTGAGTGGGAGAGAGACGCAAGGCATTCGGCGGGCCTCTCTCTCGTTCGGTGACTCATCGTAACGTTACCGAGCGTTACACTTTTTCATAAGTGACTCCCAGTCGCAACCTAATTTAAGACGTTGTCACGTCAAAAAATCTAAGGTATATTCATCGTTGACCCTTAATCGTGAATAAAAAGCTATGTGCTACATAAGTTACAAAATTCCAGATTGTGATTTTCAAATCGTCATCCCTTAACCAGTCGAATGCCGTAATTACAGAAACAATTAAAAACCTATTGTGGCACGCGTGGATACACGTAATAAGAAGTGGCTTACACGCAAAAACGAAAAACGAACGAACAAACGAACGAACGAAAAACGTACTTTCTTTCTTTTGCTTATGAGTTCAGTCACGGACACGCATTTCTAGCTCTGCTTGTGATGTTGTACACAGCCACAGTTCTCACCTCCCGTATAGCGACGGAGTGCGACTGCTCCAGCAGCGCCAGCTTCTGCTGCAGCCGCACGAGGTGCGCCGGCGTCTCCACCGTGCGCGCCTCCGCGCGCTGCAGGCGACGCTGCGCCGCCTCAAGCGAGCTGCTCAGATCGCGGACACGCTTTTCTAGCTCTGCATGTGATGCTGAAAGGTATAAAGTTGTGTTGATGTTTAAATGTTAAGGTGAATGCGCCGTGGTAGACCGCGAAATTCAATTTTTCTTACGTTTTTTGCAATTTTCAGGTCAGTGTCAGGTAGTATCTTGATCAAAATATGATAATCATTAGAATCATTACCTAATACATCTTTCTAAGTTAGATTTATTCCCTAAGCACTTTTCCATAGAAGATTTGTTCTTATGGAACAAATCTAACTTAGGAAGAAGATGTATTCATGATTTTAATGATTATAATTCTGTGTTTTAATTTTTTAGTCCAAACAATAGTTTTGTTGTAAATAGATAATTGCTTCATATTGTGCAATAAATTACCAGCGTTGTGTCATCGCGCTTCTCTTTCTTTTCTATGCAGTCCGACAGTGACCGCGCTTTATGTCATGTAATGCTTACTAAAAGTCGGTGAGACAAATTCGACAGTTCAGAACGACAATGATGTTATAGTTAAATCTTGAAAGTAAATACTTTTTAAGCTTTATCCTATCGGTATAGATAATGCGGGTCTGTTTACAGAAGCTACAAGTTACAAGCATAACAACAAGTATTTTATTTATAGAGTTTAAAAATATTTGTTAAAGGAAAGTATTTTATATACTGAAAGGCCTTACAAATATTTGTGTAGTGTTAAAGCAGGTCTTACCTTGAGCCTCACTGGAATGCACAACCTTGTCTTCTAATTTCTCTTTAGTCTTCCTCTCACTATTCAATTTCAGGTGTAATTCTCTGAAAAAAACATTAATTCTTTTAGATTCACAATAAACCCGATTTCATAATAAAATCGACACAGGTGTAACTGTAAACACGCTTGTCGTAAATTATGGAATCAGGCGTTACTTTTCGGAAATCTAGGACAATGCTGATGCTATGTAAAACAATTTAGTTTTTATTCCACAATAATTCGATACTGCATCCAATCTATTTCGAAATTAAAACTATATTTTTGCAATTAACTTGTCTTGATTTTGTCAAATAGGTCCTGGCACTATTCTAGAACAATAAGTTAAACTCAACAAAGTATTTTTTATCACATCTATTCAAAAACAGCTCGTGTATTCTTCGTAAACAGGGACTAAAATAGCTCTTTAATCCCTAGAGACTAAAAGTGATTTGAATTCGGAACGTGGATATTGTTAGTAAAAGTTCCAATCACCAAAGAGATGAAGCACGGACATTGTATGAACAAGTAACAGGCTGTATGATAAAGTAAAAACTGGCCAAGTGCGAGTCGGACTCGCACATGAAGGGTTCCGTACCACAAGGCAAAAACGCCGAAAAAACACGTTTGTTGTATGGGAGCCCCCCTTAAATATTTATTTTATTTTAATTTTATTATTTATTATTAAAGTAAAAATACAACTGAGTATTTTGTGAATATTTCAAGTGCCTACCTGTTGCCATTATTGATATCGAGCAAAACAGGGCAAAAAAATCGCGTTTGTTGTATGGGAGCTCCCCTTAAATATTTATTTTATTTTGTTTTTAGTATTTGTTGTTATAGCGGCAACAGAAATACATCATCTGTGAAAATTTCAACTGTCGAGCTCCTCCGTGCCTCGGGAAGCACGTTAACCCGTTGGTCCCGGCTGTCATTCGTGGATCTTTGACAGTCGTTACGGGTAGTCAGAAGCCCGAAAGTCTGACAACCAGTCTTATCAAGGGGTATCGTATTACCCAGTATTGGGTTGTGGAGGTCAGATAGGCAGTCGCTCCATGTAAAATACTGGTATTCAGCTGCATCCGGTTAGACTGGAAGCCGACCTAGTTGGGAAAAGGCTAGGCAGATGATGACTCAAATACTCACTTCATCATAGCCTGATGATCAGCCCTCTCTTTCTCTCTCTCCTGTATTTCATACGCCACTTTAGCCTTCAAGTTGTTTATCTCAGCCAAGTGTTGCTGCACTAATGTTCTGGTTTCTTCTCTCATTGCAGCTATCTGGTTTTCATACTGTGGATCAAAATTGTTCTAGGATGATTATTCTGGCCTGTTGTGAAAGGATCTTCAGTGCCAGATTAGCCCATAAGCAAATTAAGCAATAGCTTAGGGCATCACGTCTCGGGGGCACCATAAGGCAGAAACAGCACCGATAGAGTAGTTTGCTAGCACATGAAAGGCAAGGCTGTTTATCAGCAAGATATTACAAGACCCAAAAGTCACTCTAGATAGAGATGTGCGCCACTCTTTACTAATCGCTCTTCGATGTTTTGGAAAATTACGAGGTGGCTATATAGTGGATAGGGGGCCTACAGGCGTGAGTTGCTTAGGGCATCAAGTAGTCTTTATGCACTGAGGATCATGGTAAAGTTACTGCAATAAAAGGTGGCAATTACTGCTGCTACAAGCAAAAGGGAGCAGTGGTGGCCCCGTGGCAACAGCCCCCGACTTACGAGTCGTAGGTTGTGGGTTATTTTGTGTACTTAAATTAGGTAGTGTACAGGTAGGCGCTTTATTTTGTGTACTTAAATTAGGTCGTCAGAAGCCCGAAAGTCTGACAACCAGTATAACCAAGGGGGTTGTCCTGTTTTTTATTCGAAAGACACGTGGCGCCATCTATTATCATAATAACGTTATTGTTTTGTTTTCCACGGGAACAGAACTTTTTTCGGGGATGAAAGGTACCCTATGTCCGTTTCTGTACACCTGACAACGTATATGCAACATTTCAGGATGATCGGTTCAGTGGTTTAGGCGTGAAAAGGTAACAAACAAACTTACTTTCGTATTACCTATAATATTAGTTATAAGCACACACCCTCCTATTTCTTTTTTTTTTCTTTTCCGCAGGTATTTAAAGATTCGAATACAAAAACATAAATAAAGTCCGTTCGTATTCTGAATCGATATAGCTATCAATGTCGTCAACGCTTGTGTCACAATAGAAAACGTTTATTGTTTAGATTCCTATGAAGAATGGCCTGTTGTATTGTAACCCTAATGGCATCAGCTATTATAATAATATGACGATGTCTATTTTTTGTGGCGTAAAAGGTTTAATTAAATAAAGTATTTGGTGCTATTCTTCGGGTCGTCGAGCCCACTAAAATAGGGTTGAAATACACGATCATTGATGCCGTCTGGAACAGGTCAACTCAACTCAATAATGGCACTTTCTTCAAAAGGCCCTTACAGACATGGTCCTGCATTGTTAGACTCACAATACAATATTAATCAAACTATGTTTGAACTTTAAAAGAGATCATAAACAGAGTTGGTTTCGTCATTTCGTCTCAGTTTTTTTTATTTTTTTCGGATTGTTAATCATCAAATGACCTTTCCCGCTCTGGGTGGAGCGGAAGGGAATGTCAGACTCTTACTGACTAAAACCCACCCATGTTCCTTACTTAGCCCTTTATGTTCCGGGCCAGCGGTAACCCTTTCGGATGATCCCGCTGACCCGGCAGGGTCTCAGGGTTCAGACAGCTTAGGAAACACTGGTGCCACCTAGTTTTATATTATTAAGTAAACTTTATGTGTAAAAGTGTCTTAAGTGAAATACTTAGGTGCAGAAATAAACATAATTTTATAATTTTAAGAATCTTGTTAAAATCAAATTACTACAAACCCAAATCACAATCTCACTTAATTATTTTGTTTAACATATGTAACTTAAAAAATTAATATTAAGTATAGTTTGATAACAATCATGTTATGATTGAAAGGAGTTGCTGATGACATAATGGATTAGGTATGCCACATCAACAGACTGCTTGCTAGAATTTATTGGAATTTTTAGTAAATGGACTCAGATGTGACTCAGGCTGGCTGGACAAATCTTCAAAATAGCTCGCATTTTACTAGGTCAATAGGGCACTTTATGTGACGGCTAAACACCCTTGTTTCAGAATTTGTGACGCTACAGAATCTTAGATAATCGATCGAAAACATGTCCCGCCAGCTTGAAAAACCACTTTTCGCTGGTCTCTCAATCTCGGTGACGGGAGTGATTTTGAAGACTTTTTGCATATCAACGGGCGTCACATAAATTTGTGACAGGCATCGAGTTAAAAGTTTATGATAGGTACAGTCAACAGCAAAAGTAGATGATCAAAGTCAGAAATTCAATACTAATGAACGGAGTTCGCGTCAGAACTGTGTGGCGTCGAAGTGATTCAAAAGTATTCTACGTAGTAAGTATTCTGCTGACTTACCGGCTACGGAAAAAACCACAGTGGCCCAACGTACGCAGATGATACAGCCCTACTTGCAACACACTCAAATCCAGTCACTGCATCAGAACATCTACAGCTCCACATTCACAAAATCGAAGAATGGCTTAAAGTCTGGAGAATCAGGGCAAACCAAAGCAAGTCCACGCATGTAACTTTTTCCCTCAGAAGAGATACCTGTCCACCAGTGATTCTGGATAATGAAGAAATTCCTCAAGATGACAACGCCAAATATCTAGGAATGCATCTGGACAGGAGGTTAACATGGCGAAAACATATATGGACGAAAAGAAAGCAGCTGGATGTAAGTCTAAGAAACATGTACTGGTTAATAGGAAAGCACTCACAAATGAGCACAGACAGCAAGCTGACAGTCTACAAAGCAATTCTCAAACCAATCTGGACGTACGGTATCCAGCTTTGGGGCACGGCCAGCCAAAGTAATATTGAGATTTTGGAAAGGTTTCAGTCGAAGATATTAAGAGTTATCTTTAACATACCACAATACATTAGTAACAAGCTAATATATCAAGATTTGAAAATACCTACAGTCAAACAAGAGATAACACAATACAGCAACAAATACCAGAAGAGAATATCAAAACATCAAAATGAACTCGCTCTAAAACTAAGCGGTGATGGTGGCCTGCAATTGACGAATACGACAGATTGCTGTGAAGCAGAAAGAACAAAAAAAAAAAAGTAAGTATTCTAAGTAGTAGTACTTCGACGCCACACAGTTCTGACGCGAACTCCGTTCATTAGTATTGAATTTCTGATTTTGATCATCTACTTTTGCTGTTGACTGTACATACAGTGGTTTAGTAGAAAAATGCAAAAATCTGTGTCCAGCCAGCTTGAATTTACGTATAAAACTTTTGGCTGGCACTTCCGAATCTCAGTAACGGGAGCGTTTTCGTACATGGTTCCTTTACTAACATTTAGTGACGCAATGTGTGACAGTAATAATGTTTGATTTATGGCGTCACGTGTAAGGGTGTTTAGCCGTCACATAAAGTGCCCTATTGACCTAGTTAAATGCCAGCTATTTTGAAGATTTGTCCAGCCAGCCTGAGTCAAATTAATAAAGATAAAATTTTCGAAACACATATTAGTTTGTATGAAACAGACATGTGTTAAGATTGCATTCTCTCGTCAGCCGCACTGTCTTATATCTAACCTACAC
Source organism: Oligia fasciuncula (assembly GCA_963082905.1). Taxonomy (NCBI): domain Eukaryota; kingdom Metazoa; phylum Arthropoda; class Insecta; order Lepidoptera; family Noctuidae; genus Oligia; species Oligia fasciuncula. The sequence goes on along the minus strand of OY720395.1, from coordinate 2,211,710 downwards.
CCTACACAACACAATAACTTGTTCAAAGATAAGACATAATCTTATTAAAAAATCATTATGACACATAAAATTTTATAACAAAGATTTGTTTGAGAGGTTAAACCTTTGTTATAGATGAATACATTTGGATTAAACTTGATATAAAACATATTTCATTGGGGCAATACTACCTACATTCTTCGACAAGGGTACTGTTGTTAAACATACCTTATCCCTAGTTAGTTTCTTGTCTGCCTGGAAAGCCTCTTCCATCCGCGACTTCTCTGCTGTCAAGGTGGAAAGAGACAGCATGAGCGCTGACACTGACTCATCCCTGCTTTCCTCTGAAAAAAAAAAACAGAGGCACAAGTCTTAATTTTTGCAGGGATATTAAACCAGTAAGCAAATAATAAGCCACTACCTCTATGTAAAGGGATGTGGAAGAGGTGGACAAGGTATCACTCAAGTAATAGGCTGTAACTTTTTGGTGATTAGAGCATAGTTTTCTAATGTTTATTAGTTTTTTGGCCTTTAAACCTACTTCCAGAAGTCCTGGTTTGGATAATGTCATACAAACCCTTCTTCCAATTTAGCTGGTGGATAATACCTATGTGAAACATGTCTCAATCAACATTAAATTTAATGCAGTGTAGCTATGCAGTGCATTCTTAACGCAGTTTAGCTATGCAGTATTCATTTTAGAGACTAGTTCATCATCTGCCTAGCTCTTTCCCAACTATGTTGGGGTTGGCTTCCAGTCTAACCAGATGCAGCTGAATACCAGTACTTTATATGGAGCGACTGCCTACCTGACCTCCACAATCCAGTTACAGGGTAATACAATAAGTACCCCTTGGTAAGACTGGTTTTCAGACTTTCAGGCTTCTGACAACCCGTAATGACTGTCAAAGATACAAGAATGACAGCCGGGACCAACATTTAATAGTTAACCCTCCTACACACACGACTAGAAATTAGTTACTTGTTTAAATTTGTTTTTGGATTCCGATAACGGCAGTAGAAAAAATAACATGCTTACCTCCCCCTCCTCCTTCAGAAGGGCTTTCAGTTTTATTCAGAGCTTTCAAACTGATCTCCAATGCTTCCTTTTCCTTGATAAGTCCTTTGTATGCGGCAACAACATCTGAAAAATAAATTACAGTAATCATTGAAAAGTAAATGTTATCTTGAGATAAAAGATAAGATAATGCTAAGCATGGTACTCAAAAGTGGAATGGTATAGTAGTACCTGATCATGTTACTTTTACATAAAACTAGCTTTTGTCCCAAGAAATTATCCCAAGGGAATGTACAACTGGGATAGTCTTATATCCTAGCCCTAATCCACCATACCCACCCGTATGAGAAATTACACCAAAATCTGTTCAGTTTTTAAGAGGTGAAAAGGTAACAGACAGAGGTACTTATATTACATTTATAATATTAGTATGGAGTAAAAATGTATACTTTGGTGTCTTTTCTACTTACCTACTAGCTAAAATAATATGTAAGTAGGTAAAACTGTTGTCATTGTTAAGATAATAAAGTGTAAGTATAATTATATGCATTTATGACAATTTCTCCAAGAAGACCAATGTAGTTATCAAGCTTGAAATTAACTTAATTAAGAATCCATTAGACACAATAGGCAAACTGTTGCTACATAAAATTGCCATTTTATTTTACAACATTTTCAAATGTTGTAGTAAAAGTTTAAGCAACGTTTTGGAAGGTCAATTACAGAATGGCAATAATAGTACAGTTACTTGAAGGAATTGTTCAAGCTTTATAACTAACAATAATATTGAAGATACCTAATAATAAAAATTATTAAGTTGACCTAATGGGGACAAACATTCAACACACACAATGGGGGGGTAAACATTGCATCATTGAGCATCAGGTGATTCGAGGTCAAGAGTAGGCCCATTCAATAAAAAATAAATTGTAAAAATAAATCCCTTACAAGTGGTAACCACCTATTTCTAACGTAGCACAAAAAAACTACACATTTTCGGGAACATTTGGAACTGGAAAGTTTACAAAACATATGGTTTTGTGTTTGTTCTTCAATTGTATCCGCTTACCTCTGAGACGACCTTCATATCGCTTGATTTGATCAGCTTGTTTGGTAATAGTTGATATCAATTCTTGTTTGGATAATGATTCCATGATTTTTCACCACTGCTGTTTACGTTTTAAGACACACAAGCTAATAATATTGCTTAGGACTTCAATATAATAAACGTAATGGAGTCTTGATTTGAAACAATTTAATTACGCAAGTTTGCTCACACTTATTGTTACTCTCAACTGCTTGTTTAATTTTCTTGCAATTCAATAATATTTTCTTTGACTGACACGGGACACCTAACCACAGATTACTAATCACCTAACACCAGACAACAGACCACAGAGTACATTATAGTATCAACAGACTGACTGACATTTCAGTATACTATAATGTACTCTGTGCTGACTGACGTAAGTAATGTGACATTTATACGTCAAAATGTCACACTATGAATGAACATTTTTTTTTCTCATTTCTGCGCACTTGAAATGGGATTGGATTATTTTGATATTTATTAGGTTGGATAAGTTTTTCAAATTAAGTCTCTCAATAGTATTACTGTACCCTGTAAATAAAGACCTCAATTTATTTAGGTTCGTTTTTAAATGGACGAATTTTGTAATGTTTGCTACATTTTTATTGATTCCTATGATAGTAAGTACTTATTTACGTAAATTGGCAACATAGAACTTTTGGTGGCTCGAATGCGTCTCGTCTCGAATGAATGTGGCTCGCTCGAATCGATGACCACGTGGGATGACGATATCAAAATCACAACCGGGAAGTTTGTAGCATTTGAAAAGCTACAAAGGTACAGTGCAAGAATTACCAATAATCATTTACAATACCTATCTACTTAATTACCCATGGTCTGGATAGGTACCTACTTTAATCACCTTTTTATTCATTAGTATGGCTAAACTACGTGTAAGCCTTTTGATTAATGATCGATGAAAATATGAGAATTAAAACGTTACAAGAATAGGTAGGTACTCATCTACATACCCAATAAATTATCTACATTTGAATGAATACACGGCAACCATTTTGCAAATCCCAGCATACACATAGTTGCTATAGGAATAATAGCAGGCGCTATCGATGTGTTCACTAGTAGTATCCTTCTGCGGGGTCATTGACCCACCGATTTAAAAATGGGGTAGCATTCACCCCCGGTTTAATTAATGCACATGTTGTTATAAACGCAATGTCCAAATGTAGCACGTATAATTATTGTTTTGAGTTATCCAGTCATTGGCCCTAGTTGGTCATCGACATCATTTTTTATGATGGTTGACGTAACAAAAATCACTGACAAGAAAGACTGCTGAAATTGTTTTATGTCCATAAAACACGATTGGTAGGTAATTGGTATAATACCTACCTACTTATTCAGTTAATGAAGAGGTATACCTGCCTAATTAATAGATAGGTACCTACCTACCTAATCCAATTCCCTTTCGTGATTTCGCAAGCAAGACTGGGCAGGTAGGTATTCAAGGGATACCTACTTTTAAGTAGGTAGTTAGATGCCTATTTAAATAAGTGGGAGAATGCTTGATCGTTGATCCTAATTATTAGTACTTACTGCGCTGAAACAATAGCTAGTTAGATATTTTGAATAATTTAGTCAACATAGGTACCTATTCCTTAACCAATAAACCAAGAAGTTAGTAACGCATGGTCGTAGGCGTAAGATAGGATTACAGGAGTTACCTAATGCTTTCATATATTTTGGAGGCATGATCATTTCTGATTTCATTTTGAGTTTCAAGTCCCCTGTCAAAAACGGACCCCTCCAAAAAATCGAAGCGCATGACCGGTGGGACCACCGTATGAGAAATTTGATTTCAGCAAAAGCACGATAGAAATGTTATAATGCTCATAGGTAGGGTACCTAACTACCTACCTACTAGAGTCGGTAAAGCTAGTGCTTTATTCTTACTAGCCAGTGAGTAGGTCTTCAAAGCTTTGTTTGGAATCCAATTCGCGAGTTTCCAGCTAAATAAAACGGGCGTGGCGCCTCGCTGTCTGTAGTTTGGATCGATGCATGCGTACTGCGTACATACACCCCCGGCTTACATTAGGTACCACTTTTGGCGTCTTCCGCACTTCGCTAAGAATAAATTTAGATAAGTAGAATGGATTTTTACAGAATGAAATAAAATCAGGCTTGTTTTAATTCCAGGGCGGTGCCACGGGGAGTCGACGATAATCGTAACCCACATCTCAGGCAAATGACCCTAGCAAATGGCGTAATCCGACCGCCGATGGCGCGGATAAGCCCAAATAGAGGAAATGCTTTGGATTTAAATACTTAGATTTGGTTGAAGTTAAAGCGAATTTTGGGAAATTAAAAATAATCTTTGAAATAAAACATTATTTATATGTATTATTGCTAAGGTCAATATTTAATTTCTATCAATATCCCCTACGTCAGATTACATTCGTTGACATTATTTCAAAAATTAAATGTAAGTAAGCCAAACACTTTTTCATACATTATCGGCGATTTGTACTCTGTCTTATAATTCTAGCTACATTCTAGGCCAAACCCTACAATACCCAAACCTGCCCAAAGTAAATACAAACGAAAAAAAACTAAACCAAATCATTAAACATGGGATAAATAAACACTAAATAGAAAGATGTTAGTTTTATATAAATTAAACAGAAACTATTCTAAATAAATAAAATACCACAACTTAGAACACAAAATACTAAAGTTGAACAAAACGAATAAGTGGACAGGTGTGTACTGGTATTATTTTCGGTGGAGAAAGCAAGCGTATTTGTTTATACCATTCAGGGACGACACAACATAGACTAATCAGTAATTGTAAAATGGATTCTTGCTTATTTTATGCGCGAATGTTTGCATGTTAGCACTGTTAGCACGGGAAGCCGAAAGTGGCAATAAAATTCAAGTTATAAATTGGGTTTGATAAACTTTGGCCATTTCCTTCCAGCCGAATTTCGACTCTGTATCAACCCTTTCTAATTTATCTTCAATTAAAAGTTAGACTCTTCTAACTGCCACTCCCAGAGTCGGCGTGTACAATCGCGCACAAGTACAGCACATCCACATCATAGCAACAACTCAGAGGTACATCTACCTTTGACTAGTTTGATACACACCATTTAGTATTTTTATGTATTGTGTGCTTTATATGGGTATATTACTTATATTAAACCAAACACCACACCAACATAATTTTAAACCAAAATCCTAATCTACATTTTTAATTAGAGAACACAGTTTTCTTTAAATACTTAAGTATACATACTTAAAGATTTAAATGTTGCGCAAAATTATAACTGACTAGTTTCGCGTATTTAAGTACTTTAATAAATAATTAATATTAATGAAACATTTATCCTTACCATAGAAATTAAAGAAAATACTTAATCAAAATGCATTATACAAGCCCATCTAGGTGTCTGTGAATATCTCGCCACGGTTTTTATTCCACTTTAATTATGATATGCATTTGACTATTAATAATTTAACTATTACAGAAATTACTATAATGAATATCGGAACCGATAGGTAATAGGTAATACGGGCTGGTTTCCGCAACTCCACGACAAAGCGCGTATTTTGCGTACGTATCGGAACCGATACAAACAGTTGGATAAGGTATAGTACTGAGTAGATTACCCAACTAATTTTGAACTTACACTACATTCAATATATTAATATAAACATCGAAATGAAATCTATAATTTCTATTACGATTATGACAATAAATTATGTTTACAATGAATTTTTAAGTTACTTAAATTTAATAATAAATAGTGATGATTATACAATCAAATTAGAGAGACAATATCATGATGTGAAAGTCAAACGTCATGGATTTTGCTTTGTGCAGTATATGCAACTTTCTGGAGAAAATTGCACTTAAGTTTTAAAATTTCGATTTTATATGCACACGAAAAATGTCCAATCAATAATTATCAATTTGACTTTCACTATTATACAATCACTATAATAATTATGTGCCCAATGTGATACATGGAGGTATCCAAGTCATAATAAAATGTTGATCAATAACTAATTTAGTTGTAATGTCATGGTCCTTATACATAATTTCAATCGAGATTTTCTTGTCAGATTTCAAGTAGAGTTTATGAATGGAATCAAATTATACATAAGTAAATAATAATTATGATCCTAATTATAATTGTTCTATATAAAATGTATCCACCTTACTTATGACTTTGTGCACAATTCAAGCTCCAGAATTATATTATTATCCAATATTATTATAATAATGGGGCCATCCTTATTTTATCAAAATGAATGGAAGTACAGTTTTTAGTCAAAGTTTTACTTACAAACATCATTTTATATATCAGTCAATGCATTTCTGACATCTTTGGTAATAATTATACAATGAACATTTTGTTTACATATACTATGTATTATTATTGCAACTATTTTTCAAAAGAAAAAATAATAATAGTTGTTGGTACAATAAAAATTGCACAGCATTTCAATATACATATTTTAATAAAATATTTTTTTTATTTTTTACTTACAGTAAAAAAAGTTTAATATTGCACTGTCAATCGTTAAACATATTATAATTATTGCCTGAATTACGGTTAAATATTAGAATCTTGTTGGCATCATTATCCTATTACAATACCAGAACTCTACGGGTTAGTCTTAAAAAAAAGACTCATACCAATGGACATAAGTTAATAAATACATAAACATTGAGTTAGCAAAAAGTATGCAGTTAATTATTTATATGTATGTATGTCATTGTTCTCAATTTATATGAGTATGACTAAGCTACTGACTCCGTCTGATTTATAATTCAGTTAGCCAGGTAAGCCATTAAAATATTACACAAAGTTTATCCATCTAAGTACTGCATCACTTGTTACTAACTTTAATATCTTAGGACATATTATTATATCAGGTATTTCACTAGACAGGTATTTCATGGACTCCGTAAATTAAAATTAGGTCAATTTTGTAGAATACTTGGTGTATAATGTCAGTCATTTTGAAATTTTTCTAGATATTATTGTGATGATTTTATTTTGTACTTATAATGTATGAACATCGGTTCTAACTGACATTATGTCATGATTTGAATCACATTTATTCCGTATTTCACTCAGTAATTAGTCAAACTTCAAACCATGACAAAGTAATGATCAACATTTTTGCATTAGCTACAATTTATTGACTAGAATCTGGCTCATTTAAGATTTACTCTTGTTCGTTTTGAAGCTGACCTGGAGTACCTGGCCATTTAGCGAGTATCCATTCAAGGATTGGATGGCAACGACAGCCTCATCATAATTAGTCATGGTGACAAAACCATAGCCCTTGCATTTGTTGGTTGTGGGATCTCTAATTATTTTAACACTCTGGACGGCACCAAATGGGCCAAAGAGCTGCCAAAGTACACTCTCTTCGGTATCAGCTCCAATGTTATACACAAAGATGCACCAACCTGAGCCACCGATAGCATTTCCCTGTATGAGCGGGTCGGCTAAAGGAGAAAATCGTTGAAGACCTTTGTTGATAGCTAGTAGAGCCTTTCCAGCAGGACCTACGAAGCGGCGAGCAGCAGCAGGCGCGAGGTATGCTGCCAGTGGGGCCAGTGCCTTGTTCTGGTTACTTGGGTTGTTGGCACATTTAACTGTGATGGGACCTGTACCACCTGGAGGTACTGTGCCATTCAACTCACGTATTGCGTTCTCGGCCTCGTGTCTCTGGTCGTAGCGGATGAATGCGACGCCCCTCGAAGGCCCAACGATGGTCGGCTCGTCGCTGCCTACTTGCAGTAAATGGCCGACATTCACATTCTCATGAAGTATGCGAGAGCTGATGATGGTTCCGTACGGACTGAAGAGCTTCTCCAATTCTTGCTGTGTCATGTGCTTCGGCAAGCCCGACACATAAAGATTGGCGCCTTTAATCGCGTCGGAACTAGGGCGGGCGTACGATACCTTTATGATCTTGTTCTGCAGTCTCAGGCCATTGAGCGTGTTCACAGCCTTCTCCGCGTCTTCCGCCTTGTGGTAGTTCACGAATGCGTACCCCAAACTCTGCCCATTCAGAATGTGGTCGGGGAATACTGTCACTTTGTCTCTAATAAGCTTGCAACTTTCTACTTCGCCGACACTCGAGAACAACGATCTAATCTCCTCCTGTGTCATCGTTTGCGGCAAATAGTTAATTATTAGGTTGGTCTTAGACTCATTATTGCAAGGTTGGACCTTGCTACCATTTTGCGTGGGCTGGTTCGCGTTTACGCTGTCGAGTGTATTTGCCATCATTTTTACTATTTCTATGTTTACACCAAATTAGGTGAAATGTCACAGGATCTGTGACTTATTACAAAATATATAAAACGGATGAGTTACAACATAGATCCACGTTCTTCCCTAGTTAGAACAACACCACCACTTCGCGTTGGTTGAAAGCATATGCAAGGGAAGAAAATCAATAAGATGCTGTTCACTTTTGTACTTATCCTGTTTTAGGTGGTACGGCGCCGAGTCCGTTGAATCAAAATATAACGAGGAACACAAATAAGCTCTAGTTTATTAGATCTTATGGAGAATACGAAAGAAAAGTGAAAAGGAAATCAACCAAAAATCTATGCGACTTGCGACCTATTCTCGTAAATTCATTTCTTTCACTTCACTTTCTTTTTAAAATGTTGCCAGACTGTGAACTGAACTACCTAAGCTACCTCCTTTCCTATTTGTGACTTTGCGACCAAAATATTTCCCTTAGTTTAAAATATTGCATTCCTTTTCAAATAAATAAAAGCAATAAAAAAAACGATTTTTAAAATAAGGCTAATTGATTATTGTATTATTCATGTCTCATTATTATTGTGATTGCAGATGCACTGATAATTTTTTGACGTTGTTTTTCTGAAATCGCACTTCTATAAAAAAATAGTGTGTTTTTTTTTATTTCCAAAGGAACTTATTGCAAGTATTTGCTTCACGAAATTGTTTTGCATTCGTGGCGTTTTGTTACGCGACAAACATTTAGACATGAAATGCGAATGCTCATGGTAAGCACTGACCTTATTGAAAATCTTTATATCTAAGACTACAAAGATGAAGACTGAAGACTCCTCCTGTGCCATCCGTAATAGAATTAAAATTAATTATGTAGTCTAATTTTCTAATTATACGAGTTTGAACATTCTATTTATTTAGATTCTTATTATTGTAGGTACACCTTAAGGGCTTGTTGCAGGAACAATTAAATTTGTTAATTATGACCAGCACCCGCATTACGTAACACACTATCAATCACAATCTGAACCATTTCAAGGATATTGCTAATCCATTGCTCCAGTTCAAAAATTTGTTTGCTGAACAACAAATTTTATGTTCGAAAAACAACGTCTGCTCAACAACGTAAATAACGCAATGAATGTTGTTGAACTGTTATAATTAAAGCTATTGCTACTGTTAGTGTGTTACGCAATCACCCCGCAGCTTTATTTGCAAGTTAGGTACCTGAAGCCATATTTTAATTCTGTTTGCCAAAGTACGTGCTAAAATATACCTAATGCAATGATGATGATGCACTATCGAGAAACAGGTGTATGTTTTTATTTTGAAGGTATTTGTTAACATTATTGGCGTGATTTCACTACGGGTACGTTGGGTCGCTGACTCTATCGACAGATTTTTAGTAATAAACGCAAAATAATCTACTACTCACTCACTACTATCTACTACTCAGTCTACATAAGGATGAATCCAAATCAGCGATTATTACAAAAAGTTTATTTAAATATTCATTTTTTTTTTAGATTTCTAGTTTTACTGTATGTATCTCGAAACTTGGGTAATATTTTACTTCTCGCCACACCAAAACAGCGGTGCCAACCTAAACGCCATTCAATTTAGCCAATATAAAAACCAATAAGAAAAAGCGTTCATGGAAGCAGCTAAACTAAAACTAATAATATAATTACTTAATTGATTAACTAGTTTTAGTATATTATGTGATAACTAGAAAATCATTTTATTTTTAATTTAGGTCACAACTCAACTTATTTTGTTTTATTTTGTAATACAGGCACTGTACTTAAGAAAATTGCAACGATGTGAGCGCCATCTCGTTTTTCGAAGAGTAAACTATAAAAGGGGTCAAAAAATTCTAGCAAGTCAATGACCATGAAGGGCAGTGGCAGTTGCCAGGCCAGGTAATACTATTAGTTATTCTGTGGCCACGGTTTGGTTCTACATTCTGTTTAATTAATTAGAAACGTTGCGTTGATATCATTCTACTTACGTACTAGTAGAATAGAACTCTACTTATAAGTTTAATCTGTAGACAATGTTCTGTACCCAAAGGGTAAAAACGGGACCCTATTACTAGGACTTCGCTTTCTGTCCGTCCGTCCGTCTGTCTGTCACCAGGCTGTGTCTCAAGAACCTAGACAGCTAGACAATTGAAATTTTCACAAATTATGTACAGACGCCAGCACATCAAGTTACTACAATCTGTCAGATTTCTTTAATAGATTTTCGACTTTATTGCTAAAACACAAGGTTCAAGGTTGATTGGGAAAATCTGACAGTTTCGGGTAGGTTGACCTGCTGGCGTCCGTACCTATTTCTGTTGCCGCTATAACAACAAATATATACTAAAAACAAAATAAAATAAATATTTAAGGGGCTCCCATACAACAAACGTGTTTTTGCCTTGTGGTACGGAACTCTTCGTGTGCGAGTCCGACTCGCACTTGGCCAGTTTTTTTTTAAACAGCTGACTGTACCGTATGTTTCAGATGATAAAAAAGACTAATGAGTTTATCAGGAACCAATTTAATACATTTTACCCACTGACCTATATCATACAAGTACTGTATAATACAGGCAAAGACTACACTAAGATGCTGTATACAGGTCAGTGCCTGTATTATTTTTTTCTTTGATTTTACCACAGAAAAAAATATTATTTCGTGACCTACTAGATTATAATCTAGTAGGTCACGAAATAATATTTTTATCAATAGTGTTATGTAAAGCACGATCTACACGGTTTAAAACGGTGGTTTCAAACCTAAGTTTAAAACAGTGTAGACAGTGGTTTGAAACCAATTTCGTATGATCCTTAAACCACCTTGGTAAGAAAGGCCTGCGTTGCAAACCAGTGGCAGAAGAAAATGTTGGTTTTAAACCGTGTAGCAGGCATCTCGAAACAACAACAACTTCAAGGTCACCTTGGTTTGTAGACTGGTTTCAAACCGTGTAGATCGTGTTTAAGAGAACTATGGCTACAGTGTGCCCAGTGTATTTTGGCAGGTGGCGTTATTGGGAAATATAAATAAATGTGCCATCCTGGAACGGTACCCAGCCGAAGCCGTAAATACCCACTATACTATACTAATTATAACACTATGTCCAGCAGTGGACTGCACTTGGTTTCTGATGATAAAACATTATCTGTATATGTATTGTCAGGCCTGGGTATATAGTCGGTCCGTTTGTAGAAGATTACGAATACAATTATTTACTTAAAGTTCAGCTACTCAGTTCTACCCGTCCGTCTGATCAAACAAACTCAAAACCGTCTGTGACTGGCTGTGCCTCCCACAAGATCGATAGCCTTCGACGGCTGGAACGAACACTCTTGAAGACAGCGCTCGGAATCACCGCGCTGGCAGCCAACGAGGCGTCTCCGTGTTCTATGGTCTTCAAGAAAAATAAACAGCCATTGTCTTATGTAGGTATTTTGCACGCAGCCGGCCAGTGGTATTACAGTGTCAATATGACGGGACTTACCCATAATAATTATGTATGCACGCATAAATTAATGGTTGGCCCCTTTTTTATAAGGTAGGTACCTATTTAATTCTAGGGGAGGCACCTAATTATACACCAGCTGTCTGTGCGTTACTTTTCGATAGAGGCATATCCGAGTTCAATGTTCATGAGTGAGCCGATTCTTTTATCTAGTCTTTATTTCTAGGCACTGCTACTTCTTATTTTATTTACTGTTGAGTGCTTTTCTCAGGACATTAAGCAGAGAAGTTAGGAACTTTCCTTGGATAAAAACTACAGCTCCAATAGACCTAACACAAAGGCAGTGCCGGATTAGCCCCTACGCAAATTAAGCAATTGCTTAGGGCATCACTTCTCGGGGGGCACCATAAGGCAGAAACAGCACCGAAACAGTATTTGCTAGCACATGAAAGGCAAGGCTGTTTATCAGCAATAAGATATTACAAGACCCAAAAGTCACTCTAGCTAGAGATGTGCGCCAATCTTCACAAATCGTTCGTCTTTGTTTTGGAAAAATACGAGGTGACTAGTGGATAGGTGGGCCTACAGGCGTGGATTGCTGGGCATCAAGTAGTCTTAATCCGGCACTGCACAAAGGTCATAATTAGATCCTATCGTTCAGTACAAGGATGGTCCTATAACGTCGGCATGTCCTATCAGAGTTCCCTAATATGCAAAACAAAGGCATGTATCACAGACGGATGTTCACAATGGATCCGAACTGACTCACCGTTACCGGGTGACGAGTTTGTTCATACTGATTTGGTCCAAGTTACAGGGCACAGCGGGCGGATTAACGGGTTTTATTTTGTGAGCTGAAGTAGGTGTGCTATACTTAGAAGACACATGACAGCAACACAAATCACAGAGATATTGTTAGCACGCCTCTATTAAAAACAGTGCGCTAATTACAACAAAAGGACTGACTTGTTTCGATTAACATCCGGATAAACTAATAAAAAGTAACCTGCGAAATTCAAAATTAATTTATTGCAAAATATGAAGCATTGTAGTATGATTTACAAAGACTATGTATTTACAAAAAATCTATTGTTTGGACAAAAAAAAAAAAAAAAATTGTGCTTTAGTATGTTGCTTGTAGAAAAATCTGACAAAAATCAGAATGATTGTATGTATAGTAGGTATGGTTTTTATTGTGAAAATTAAGTTTTTAGAGGTATTTTCATGATTTTTTTCTATCGTATCAAACTAGTTGTATTATGTTTTCAACACACTACCTAATAGCATATATCCTGAAGAGTAACATATATTTTTCTGATTTTGTTTACTGTAGTCGATCATAAACTTTTAGGCATTATAAAACTTGCGTTTTTTTTCGTTTACGTCCTGTAGACCCATTTTTTTTCAGGATGGGAAATCATCAAATGACCCCTCGAGCTCTGGGTGGAGCGGAAGGGAGTGTCAGACTATTACTGACTAAAACCCACCCGTGTTCCTTCCATAACCCTTTATGTTCCGGGGCAGCGGGAACCCTTTCGGACAATCCCGCTGAATCCTGTAGTCCCCTTAAATAATGTTAAAGTAGAGTCTCGACAAGTTCCCAACTTCAAATTTTCAATTGTTCCAAAAACCTTGGTACCTTCAGAAATGGAGTGTACGTCTAAATCTACGAAACGTAGGTACGCGACGGAAAGTTATGTTGCAACGTTTTTAGGGTTCCGTACCAAAATGGTAAAACGGAACGCTTATGGTGAGACTCAGTCTGTCTGTCTATCACAGCTGAATAGTATAAATAATTACAGCAGAAAAAAAAAATTGATATCGAAACAGTTAATGACATGCAACATGCTAGCGAAGAGTGAAAATAGCTTTCTTATATTTATCAAGAGATAGGGATATAGATTAGTTAGTGATAAATACTGTAACTGTAATGATATGATCACAAATTCACAACTCACAATATTTCGCATCTTTTTTTTCAAATGAAATTGATAGATAAAATGTTTTTTCAGTGCAACACAGGACACAATACAGGTATTAAAATAAACATCAAAAAAAGGTCAAAAAAGAAGACAAAGATTAAAAAGATAAATTGACCCATGACACCTAGCTCATATACATCTATATCGGTCAATCACCTGGGCGGTGTGTGTGTGTCTCATGGTTGCACCAAATTAGTGACACACGGATACCGAGAAGACACATCTGAGTTTCAACAAAATGGTACCTACATAGTGCGGCGCTTCAGAATTTCGTCTTCTTCTTTCTTGTCTAAGCGTTGTGTATCAAAAGTGAAACTTAAAATTCGCATGTTTTAGCAAGGATTTAATTCAGTATTGGCACTCGATGAAGAGTGCGGATCTTTATCTATAATCATACAATAGATCTAGTAGGTATGCACACTGAATCATGTTAATTTAATTTTTCGACATTATTTTCCTTAGTTACTTACAAAATCACAGTTTGTTATTAATATTATATATAAAAATAATTAAAATTGCCAGAGAGGCCTTCGCCGATAACCCAAACAACCCGATAAAATGCCATAATTTCGCTTATCACTTGCACCAAATTCAGACGTTGTACTGCCGGTTTGAGTGCGTTCGGTACGCGTGCACCGGTGACCGGGCCGGTTGCTAAACATACGGCTGGTTTCCTTTAAACGCTTGGTTAGTTATAGCGTTTGCTCTGTGAACTCGGATACGTAATTTACAATCTAATGTTGAACAGAGTAGGGTATTTAGTAGCGCAGTTTTGTATTGCTATTTATATAAATTTAGAGAATGGTTTAATGTAAAATTAGTCAGCGCCTGACGTAAATTGACGTAAGTATTTTTAGTAGCCAACTTTATAGTCTCGTCTAAACTTTTCTATGGAGTATCTTAATTTGACAGGACGAAACTAATATTTTATCTTCTGTCCTTTTCATAATGAAATAGAAAGAAAAAAATGCACTGAACTTAAATTTAGTTTAGTTTGTGAACACGGGAATCGGCGCCATTGGTAATAGGTTCACCCACTAAAAGTTCCTAAACGTCAGACAGGGGGAAATCTATACTAATATTATAAAGCTGCAGAGTTTGTTTGTTTGTTTGTTTGAACGCGCTAATCTCTGGAACTACTGGTCCGATTTGAATGATTCTTTTAGTGTTGGGTAGTCCATTTATCGAGGAAGGCTAAAAAGAAGGTTCAAAATTAGGGATCCGTAATAAAATTGCTATTTTGTAACACAAGGTGTAAAATCGAAAACCTATTTTTGCGTGCGCTGCAAAAACTATTGACAATAGAACAAAATGATGTACTACGGGTTTGTAGAGCCCATTAGACCTACAAAAAAGTCCGCGAGAACATATATCTAGCTATCATGGTTTAATCACAATAACCGATTTTGTGTTCAAAATAATTATTAAATCGTCTGAAGAAAAAAAAACTACGTCAAATATGTATCGTAATATTAATCTTTATCGAAATTAAGCATTATGTTATCAAGAGTATTTATGAAGAAGTAAAATACTTTTTGTTTCATCTCAATCGGATATTTCGTTTAAAAGTTATCACGTGTGTAAGATGTTAAGAGTTGGTACCTATTAAGGAGTTATGTATGGGCCATAGAGTTTTTTATCTACTTATACTAATAATAAACCTGAAGAGTTTGTTTGTTTGAACGCGATAATCTCTGGAACTACCGGTCAGATTTGAAAAAAATCTTTTTGCATTTGATAGCCCAATTCTTGAGGAAGGCTATAGGCTATTTAACATCACGCTATGACCCTTAGGAGCCGAGCAAAAAGAAAAAAACTCAGAGTGAACGGTAAGCGAATACGAAGTGTTGCGACGCGACGGGGTGGGGGTACAAGAAATTTCACGCGGACGAAGTCGCGGGCAGAAGCTAGTTATTGATAAAATTGTTATCTTGTATGTCCATACTTACATACCTTTATAATTAAATTGAAGTCGCTTTTCGTGTCTATATCTGTATGCGGTTTTCAACATCAGATAATTTATTCAGGAAGATACATATACCTATGTGTAGGTCCCTACCTAATTCAATAAGTGCTAATATGCTAGTTTTTTTAATAAATAAATTTTTAATTCTTTATTGCGTAGGTACCATAATGTTTATAGTTGGTAGGGATATAATTAAATTAGTCACAATATAGACCCTGTCGGGCACAGGAGAGAGGAGAGAGAATCAGTAGGTTACATTAGCAGCCACCCGAAACGTGCTTACCTACCTCAAGGGAATACTTATAATCTCGCAGTGCCTCAATTTATTTCATAACCTTCTTTCACGCTCTCAGGGTTCATAACACGTTTGGTTATCACACGTACCTAATCCCTGTCCCGTAAACTCTAATCCAAACTTTAACCGAGTTTAATCCTAAACCTAACATAAAACTAATCTGAGATTGCTTTTTATTGTTGTTTTACTGCTGTCCTGGGGCTCTTCATAAATGTCATTAAACGATGGACCTTGCCACTTGAGGTTGACGGGTTTAATAGCTTTTGGTAACGTGATAGGTAAGTTCTTCATCTGACTAGCCTTTTCCGAACTGCAGCAGCTAAGATGAAGATGCAGCTAAGTACCAGGATTTTACATGGATCGACTGACCTCTACAACCTTATTACTGGGTAATAGGATTCCTTTTGACTTTCGTAACAATTGTGAAAGATCTACGAATGCCAGCCGGGACCAACAGCTTAACACGCGTTCCGAGGCACGAAGGGTTCTTGGTATGTAGAAGATGGTCACCATGGACCCATTCACGGACCAACCGTGGCAAGCGTAGCTATGAATTTCATCTAAATCGTTTCAGCGGTTTAAGCGTGAAGAGGTAACAGACAGACAGACACACTTTCGCATTTATAATATTAGTATGGATGTCCGCTATTTCGCCAAACTTGATATTTTTTTACATTAGTCTCTTAATTCTTTTGGTGAACGTCATAGCATAAATTGTATAGGTACCTACTTAATTTGAACAAAATTTAACTTCTGTCAAATTTCTTTATTAGGTGTTCAACTTTATCGCTACACTATAAGGTTCAAAGTTAATTGGAAAAATTTGACAGTTACTGGTAGTTTGATGTGCTGGCGTATGTACAGTCAACAGCAAAAGTAGATGATCAAAGTCAGAAATTCAATACTAAACGGAGTTCGCGTCACAACTGTGTGGCGTCGTCGAAGTGATTCAAAAGTATTCTACGTAGTAAGTATTCTAAGTAGTACTTTTGCTGTTGACTCTACATAATATACATAGAGAAAGTTCGCTATGAAAGTTCTGAAAAAAGTTCTGACTCTTGTGATTGGAATGTCTCAAGGCTATCATTGAATATTCAATTAATAAAAAGAAGCTGACATAATGTATCAGTCGGTTGTTGAATGTTTCAGTCGGGTCTCTATGCCTACCGAATAATGCTGGTTTTGTTCGTTTTCTTTGTTCACGGTTGTGGTTACAAAACCGCAAAAATGATTGGCTTTTGTTTCAATTGTGACCCAATTTTCTGTATCTATCGTTGTTAGTAGGTTATTATGTAATGGTTATTTATTTATTTATTCTTTAATTAAAACGGTAACGGTTATGTGTTGGTCTAGTGTTCGCAAGCAATACAGCTGAGGATGAGGTCCTGGGTTCGTTACGCAGGTCGGGTAAAGAGTTATATAAGTACTGTTTTTTTTAGGGTTCCGTAGCCAAATGGCAAAAACGGAACCCATATGGATTCGTCGTGTCTGTCTACCTGTCCGTCTGTCTTTCATCTCCTTTTAATTAAATAAACAGCCAGATAACACTCAATAGCGACAGTTACTTGAAGCATTTTAGCGGATAAGTAAGTCGTTTTTTTTCTAAATTACTGTTATTTGCTTTACCTCTATTTATCTTTCGCAACAGTCACCTAGTTACAGCGACCTAGCTCGCAGTTTGCACTACACCAGTCGAACTGTAATAAAAGTGAAAGTATTGGACTTATTACTATTTTAATGTTCCTTAACGTGGCATTCCTCTCTGTTACGAATAGGTAAAGGAAGTTTTTTCGTACATAAAATACGAGTACCTAGTAAGTATTTTACTTTACCCTTTTTTACGCCGCCGTCGACCCGGGCTTGGTCCTTACCGGACGGCGAGCTGCCCATTGCTCGCCGTCCGCAAGCCCGCACCTATTGGCCGGGAATCGGATGTAAATTCCCGACGCCCAAGGCGTCTTTTGCTGTGACTAGGGTCGTAAGGGTGCAAAGATTGCCTCTCCATCACGCGCTCCGCCTCCTCCTTCCGCGAGCATTACTGCTTCGCAGAAGGAGGCGACAGCTTCCCATGCACTCTCGCTCCGTACCATGGACTGGACTAGGACTGGACGCGAGAGATCGCCGCCCCACGTCGCGTCGCCGCCGCGCGCCGTGAGGACGTGCCCAAGCCGGGCAGACCTCCACCGTATGCTTCACCGTGTCCCCCGGGCGATCCACACGATGGTGACCGAGGGTTTCTTCCCGCCTTATCCTCTCTATCCTTATTTTAGCATAATCAGGCTATTATGTTTCCACTTCTAGGACTCTCTCTCGGTGACGGAGTGGGTCATAGTCGAAATCTACCACAAGAGTCCAGCGTGGGTTGGTGGATGTTACATGTATTCCACTAGGATATGCCGGTTTTCTCACGATGTTTTCCTTTACTGTTTTTGGAGCAGTTGTGATTGAATAAATTATTATTGAGATCGAACTAACGACCACTCGTTCGCCAGTCTTTCGAAAAACTATTGCCACTGTTTTAATATCTGCATAGCTTTTCACAGCCATTCGACAGTTTGTCGTATCGAAAATGACACATTTTGAAACTAATTTGCCTTGTCTGCGACAGCGTAAAGGCTCCTTTAAATGCGCGCGACACAAAGGCACCGCTCGTTGCGCGACTTGCGGTGCCTTTGTGTCGCGCGCGATTTTATCGCCTGTCGCGCCTGTTTTTAGGAGCCTAAAAGCTGTCGGAAGAATGGCGCGGGCGGTCGTCTATTTCATTTAGGGCTGATTTTTCCAACGCCAGATAATTTTATCCGAGGAATAATTTTGTGATTTTGGACAGTTCTTCAATGCAAAATCTGTCAGTTTTATTCCACGAATAAAACTTATTGGAAAAATCAGGTCTTCATCATCTGCCTAGCCTTTTCCCAACTATGTTGGGGTCGGCTTCCAGTCTAACCGGATGCGGCTGAATACCAGTATTTTAAAGAGAGCGACAAAAACAAAAAAATTGGAAAAACCAGGGATGATTTTTCCAATATTTTTTTTAACTGACAAAATTTTCGGAATTTTAAGAGTTTCTTTGGTAATATTGTTTGACGTTCGATTCGGCACGGAAGCTTATCGAACGATTGTGAATAACTTTGCTGGTCAAGACTCTGTGCCCATCTTCTTGACAAAATCCCTAACGGCCGCTCTCTGAAACATAATAATGACGCATTATAGTTAATTGACGTCTCGGTACACGCATTACTTGTTTACGACACCCTCGGGCCATAAGAGTGACCTACATTCTTGGTAAAACCACAGGATACCTACATCATAGTAAAGTTTTTACTCTGCCTACATGCTTAGTAATAAATGCAGTACTTACTTAGTACCTATTAGGTATTGATACTTGAAGTATTTATTTCCTTATAAAAAACTATTCAAGGTATTTTCGTTCGTCTTTGTTAAGTGCTAATACCTATTATGAAGTGGAACTATTCACTATTTATGTTGGTAGCATATACTTATTGTTTGTTGGCAGCGAACGAATAGTTAAATTGAGGTAATCCACTCAGAGCATTGATTTTAACGGCACTCGCCTGATTACCTTAACCTAAGCTGTTACTACTCACACAACACTACTAGATGCACATTTTTTTAGCTATTTCCTATGTCTTGGTAAAAATAGGCTATTATCTACTAGTGCTGTGCATACCCTCGCACAGTTTAATGTAGGTAAGTACAGCCAAAGAATAAGGCATTCTGAGCATAACTATCCAAATAAGTAAGTACTTAGTTGTTGAATGTTGGTATCTCACAAAAAACACAGTTGTCACCATACCTATAGGTACTTTGCGGCCACAAACTTATACCAGAAACATCATAATATATTACTTACATAAAAGATCAAAACAAGTAAAAGAAACAGATTCAAATTATTCAAAACAATCAAGGTTGTTTAATCGCTGCCCAAAGATAATCCAAACACATTTCAATTTTCACTACATACCTAACATAATTTACAAATGGAGAAACCCCAAAGTGTCCAGTTAGCATCGTCGAGTGCGTTAGGTGCACGCGCACTGAGGCCACTCCGCTGTACCTACTTTAGCAACGTACGTAACGTACGTCATAGTAAGAAGGCCCGGAAGCTCCCAGAAGGCTAAAATTCAGATTCTTATTTATTATCTTCTAAACATTTTGTGACTGATTGAACCAGAGACAAAGGAAAGCCTGAAATAGTGAAAAATCATCTTACATACGGAAATAGGAGCCGCGAAGTGGAGCTTCTATTTCCTATATCATTATCATCTGCCTATGTTCCTACTACGTTGGGGGTCGGCTTCAAGTCTAACGGGGTGCAGCTGAATTAGCTGAATATCATGGTTGTGTCACTCACAATTAAAATAATAATAAGAATATGTACAAGTATATAAAAAGGAAAGGAAAGAATCAAAGGGCATCAAAAAATTCATCCGCATCGCTGCCAACAGGAAACGTGCCCAAAAGACTGGCAGCATTGCCACGTTGTATGGCAATGCTGATTTTTTGGCCAAAAAATAGGCCAGCTCTCTGGTCACGTGAAGAGTCGACCAACCGCTTGGCGATGTCTCGAAATAACACGTGGGCACTCGGTCCCCATGGCCCTAGAGTTTCAACCTCATACGGCTCAAACATATACGTTCCAAAGAGATTGGAGTATTTGCGCCATTTGAGGTTTTCCGCACCTGCAGCAGCTGCCCCAGCACAGCTCACCGTGCTTGGAAGATAGGATGGCGCAAGGGTGTCGACACACGTTGCATCCCACACCAAAGGCCTACCAACCTTCCAAGGCATTATGGTCATTCCGTCTGGTCTCTTCCCATCGTCGCGTGCCAGCCCATTGGGTTCTAAAACAGCTGGCACCCCGGCGGTGACAAGAGCACGACGGATGATGTCATTGATGCTAGCGTGCCGTGCTATCCGGCCTGCGCTTTTACTAAGCCACGGTGTCCGAGGCAATCGACACTTTCACCGCATTGGCAGCGATGCGGAGCCACGCAAGGGGCGCCCAGACGCAGACAAGTAGCGAGCCGGAAAGTGGAATCACCCAGCAAAGTGCCTTGGAAGTCCAAAACAAATAACAAAGTTGATTGGCCGAGTGCGTTTGCACTAAATGCACTGGACGTGGTCGCAGTCGCACCGCGTCGTCGCCGCATCGGTCGCCGCGTGGCGTCGCGTCGCAGGTGGTTTTATTTGTATTTTGTATTGAATGTGTAGGAAATATCTAAAGTAATATGAGCAAATCAATCAATTTATCTGCCTAGCCTTCTTACACACACACACACACAAACTTTCGCCTTTATAATATTAGTGTGCTGTCGAACAAACTCATCCGTCTTCCCTTAAGGCGAATGCGCCAGGGTAGCCCGCGAAATTCAATTTTTTTTAGGTTTTTTGCAATTTGCTGGTCAATATTAAGTTGTACGTTGATTAAAATATGATTCGCGGCCGTAACAAATATGTATTTACAGAATTATAATCATTAAAGTCATCAACACAACTCTCTAAGACCATGTAATCCCCAAGAATGACTATTTCATGAAATCTTGACATTTGGGGATTACATGGTCTTAGAGAGTTGTGTTGATGACTTTAATGATTACAATTCTGTAAATAACGTTTCTTAAAATAAAATAAAAAATACATATTTGTTACGACCGCGAATCATATTTTAATCAACGTAAAACTTAATACTGACCAGCAAATTGCAAAAAACGTAAGAAAATTTGAATTTCGCGGGCCACCTTAGACCTTCCCCCTTAACGAAGGCTAAAAAAGGTTTGGTAAAGATTCCTGTGAAGTTAGAACTTGTTGGCTGTCTCTCTTCACTAAAATAGCAGCGCCTGCTACCTGTCTTACTGCTTCTAATATAAGTGTTTTATTTTGTACTTGGTTTAGTTTGGACTTGGACTCCGACAAAACTGCTACCTATCGCCAGTTCCACTTCCACACCAAAAGATACATAAAGAGACGAGGTTTGATTGTCCTTCGGTCGCGGATATTATGAAAAAACATAAAACGATGTGGTTGCCACAGACTGTTTGTCGTTAAAAAACAAGTCGCTTCGAGCCGAGTGCGTTCGGTGCGAGTGCACTGAGGTGTACCGGGTCGAACGATCACCTTCGTACCTAGATGTGCAGACGCCAGCATCTGTCAAATTTCTTTAATAGATTTGCAACTATATCGCTAAAACATAAGGTTCAAAGTTGATTGGGAAAATTTGACAGTTTCGGGTAGGTTGATGTGCTGGCTACAGTTGCATAATAGCCAATGTGTCGAGGTAAAGATTAGTTATTAAATTACTGCACATAGTTAATAGTCGAGGTTGGATGAGAATATTTTAGATTTACATAGAAGTATTTTTAAGACGTTATTTGTGAGTTGGGAAAATCTCCAGGATTTTTTTTTTAATAGGTTTGATTTTCATTTGTTCTCTTGAATAGAATGCTGCGGTTGACGATCGATAGTGTATGCTTGTTCAAAAGTGTGATTATGCTTATATACGAGTATGTATGCTATCAGTAAACGCAGACTGCAAGGATACTTTAGCAAAAATAATGTTTCTTGCAAGGAAATTTTAAGGAAATAATTCATATTAAAAACAAAACTGACAAGTAGGTATTAGTTAGACTTAGGCTACATACTTTATTTTTTTCTCGTAATTTTCAGAACGATCACACTTTCACAGTCTGATCTGTCTCTATCTGTCAAAACTACCTCCAATATCCCTAAATTTTTGACAAGTTGTTGACATTGATTGTCGCTGAGATGACATGATGAATTGATGACATGATGATGACAAGCACAGAACCGGTCGAAGTGGAAGTGCTTGGGGGAGGCCTATGTCCAGCATTGGACGTCTTTTGGCTGAAATGATGATGATGATGAGATGACATTGCGTCTACATTTTGAACGTGTTTAATAACAGGAATTAGCCTTCAGATCAAAACTAGATTCAAGTCTGATAAATGTTGACAGTTTCAAAACAATGTTTGTGTCAAGATATCGTTTTAAAATACAAGTTAAAACAGTGAAAGGAAGCAACCGAAGGACTCATAAACACACGCTATTTGTTGACATTCTTGGTTTAATTGAACAAACCGGAAAAATACTGAAGTTATTTGTGGAATAAAAATGTTGCTATGTCAATCTGAGTCCATTTTGAGTGCACGTGCACTGCAATGTCTGACCGCCTATGATAATATTTTAATGAATTCATTCTTGGAATCAACTAATTAGTTGCTATGACTAACCATATAGCCCTTGACCATTAAAACAAAGGCATTAATCACGATTGTCATCTGTTTAACTGGGAACTGTTTGGAACTGGGTTCATATAGTTTTTAGGGTTCCGTACCAAAACGGAAAAACGGAACCCTTATGATGAGACTAAGTCTGTCTGTCTGTCTGTCACAGCTGAATATCTCAAGAACTACTAATGCTATCAACTTGAAATTTGGAATAGTTTTAGATGACGTTTGCCCAACTATTTTGCAAATAAGAAAGAAATAAAAATATGTATATGTATATTTTTTGCAACAGGGACTGAAAGGGGGTCTGAAAAATTCGAAGTAGGGCAACTAGGGCAACTAGGGCATGTGTGATATCATATGAAAGAGCGCACATTCTCAAACATTTTTTATTTTTTTTTAGGCCGCATAGTTAGTTTTCGACTTTTGATGAAAATGTAAAATAAAATACCGTTCGGCCCCTTATCTCCGAAGTTGGCAAAGAGAAAAATCTGAAATAATTCTATGTGATAGAAGTTTATGTAAAGATTACAGGAAAAATAAAACGAAGTCTCTAAATAGCACACTTTTTCATAAATCATCAACAAAAGTTACATTAGTTCCAATATCGGTCAAGAGATGGCGCTGACATAAAACTGCAGTATTCTACACCGCAGTGCACAGTGTTCATTATTACTTCCCGGCAGATAATCGTGAAGTCTGAATAAGTTAGTACTATCAGTTATTCTGTGGTCTGGGCCGATTACTCGGAAAATTCTAAGAATATCCCGGAAGCAGCTAGGGGTTTGGAAAAATAAGGACTCCGATCGCCTCCCGAGCTATCAATCCCGTCATTGGTTAATATAGGGCAGCGTTGCCAGATTTTTTGGGACAGAAATAAATCAGATGTTCCATACATTTTTACCACGTAGGTATTGCACTTTTTTATGAAACAGCTGAATTTTTTTTGATAACCGACGTAATTCTACGCTATTCAGAATCATTGTGCTGAAAAAGCACGTTAAGCCGTTGGTCCCGGCTGTCATTCGTGGACCTTTGACAGTGGTTACGGGTAGTCAAAAGCCCGAAAGTCTGACAACCAGTCTTACCAAGGGGTATCGTATTACCCAGTAACTGGGTTGTGGAGGTCAGATAGGCAGTCACTCCATGTAAAATACTGGTATTCAGCTGCATCCGGTTAGACTGGAAGCCGACCCCAACATAGTTGAGAAAAGGCTAGGCAGATGATGAGCTGGCTCGTCGATGGACATGCCACCCTGTATTTCTATCTACAACTACTTGTGCGGTCAGCTAACTAGACAATGCTCTGGCTGGCTAACTAAAGTTGTTGAATTAAGTGCACGTGTACTGAGTTGGACTGGTCTCTTTGTACTAAATGTAAATGACATTGTAAGTAATTAATTTGCATCGTTCCGTTAATTATGTCAATTAATAATGGAGGATTGTGTGCAAATCCTAAGCCGGGCTAATACAGATTCTGGTCTAGTCTTTGCAAGAATTTCAAGGAACTAGTTTGAGTAAAGATTAATTATTGTGAAGTCTGTCCGTTTTGAATTAAGGCTCCTACAAACAGGCGCGACACGCGATATAATCGCGCGCGACACAAAGGCAGCGCTCGTTGCGCGACTTACGGTGCCTTTGTGTCGCGCGCGATTTCATCGCGTGTCGCGCCTGTTTGGAGGAGCCTTTAAGATGCGTGGAGTTTCATTTGAGAATACGGGCCTCAGTCCATATTTTGTAAGTACTCGTAGTTTGTTCGCGACTCTAGCAACGTGGAAAACAATAAAACGTATGTTACGACTGTTCGTACCTACCTAATTCATTCGAAAGATATCGATTAGCCAAATAGCCAGATGTTGGAGCAAGGAAGGCTGAAGGTCGACAAATTGAAAAATGTAGCGTCAAAAAGGCGGGCTTTGTCGCTCCAGCCTTCTCACGCTCTCCCATTTCGTCGAAAAGGGAAAAGGTCTTTGTTTTTCTTTTACTTTTTAACTAGGTATTTATGGGGAGAGGCTTTTCAATTAAATTAAAATAAATACATTATTAATTAAAAAAGTTAGGTCTCATTCGCTACAATACTATTATTATAAACTAGCTGTTCGTGCCCGGCATCGCCCGGGTGAATTTCCGATTTATCTGGTGAATTTTCCAAAAAAAATCTTTCATACAAACCTTGTCCTAATAATTACGAAAACAACAAAAAAAATGCCAAATCGGTCGAGTCATTTTCAAGTGATGATACTACACATGGATGGATGGATGTTTGTTACTCTTTCACGTAAAAACTATTGAACGGATTTGATTGACGTTTGGCACACAGATAATATCAGTTTTATCCCGATATTCCCACGGGTTCGAAACAACGATCAACTTTTTATGCGGGTAAAACCGCGGGGCGCAGCTAGTCTTTCATACATGCGGCGATTGATCTTTATTTAGACATATAGAGTAGGGTGCTAAATATGGAGTTCGATTCTGTATTTCCATAAAGTTAGCATAATAATATTTCGTATTATATTTATATTTCGTATATTCATAATCACTAACATCGTATATGATTAGCATTCAATTAATTAAATTAAATTCAGACAACGTTTTTATCATTATCTCAAACTCGTACCAAATGACTAACACCGCTTTCCTGTTTTGTGAGCAACAAAAAAACCTCATGATTTTGTTCGAGAGAGTTCAATTGTCAATGGACAAAGTTGTCTCGTTTAACCGAGTGCATTCTCAGTGCACGTGCACTGGACCGGCCGATTACCTTTGCACTCAATTACAAAGTGCGTAACGGTGCAATGATCACTCTGACTCTGAGTGCTGTTGTGTAAATCATTGTATTGTGGTACCTACTTTGATATTGATTAGTTACATACAATAATAATTATAATGGTACGACTTTTGTATTTTATTATTGACATATCAACTAAAGAATCTAGCTGTCCATTTTATTCGGCTTTACTACGTGACTGTACTAATGATGAAATTGGGCAGTGGGTCCAGTCGACGTATTCAAAATGAGATTACGTCAAATAGACCCGCACGTCCAGTTCGAGTGGGTCTAGTTGACCAAAGACTCAAACTAACAGACTGTTTCATATTACATAATTATCATCATTTCAGCCGAAAGACGTCCACTGCTGGACATAGGCCTCCCTCAACCACCTCCACTTCGACCGGTTCTGTGCTTTTCGCATCCAACGGGTTCCTGCGGCCTTCACAATGTCGTCCGTCCACCTTGTGAGAGACCTTCCAACCCAACGCTACGGCCGCGTCTTTCCGTACGCGGTCACCACTCCAGAACCTTTCGGCCCCATCGGATATCTGTTCTGCGAGCAATGTGCCCATACCTATATTACACAATCATGTTTCATGCAAACACCCCGTTTGGCTAAATTTGGGGAGGATTATCGGAAACTCCTTTCTTTGTACACCTATGCACTCTCTATTGCCTGTTATTAATTTGTCTTCAGTTTGGGGTTTATTTATAAACGATGATTCAAGTTAAGTGACGTTCAATCGTCAAAAATGTATGGTTAAACAGTCGCTTATCACTAATTAACTTTAAGCAACGTTTATAAATAAACCCCATGCATCCCCCATGTGTTTATTTCTTTAGCGCGAATCGTGAGTGTCGTGAGTCATAAGATGACACTGTTTAATTTGTATTAAAAGAAGTTGAAAATAAAACACTATCGCTATTACCACAGCTATTACTCACTATCATGAGTAGGTACTGTTTGATTATTAAAGGACCAAATCGCTTGGTGCCTATTGCAGAACCGTTGTAAAAATTATAAAAAATATCTGTTAGCGTAAAGGTTCCTACAAACAGGCGCTACACGCAATATAATCGCGCGCGACACAAGGGCACCGCTCGTAGCGCGATTTGCGGCGCCTTTGTGTCGCTCGCGATTTTATCGCGTGTCGCGCCTGTTTGAAGGAGCCTTTATTCCACACGGACCAACTACAATTACCAGCTGACCTCAGTGACCTTCGCAGGACCGCATCGCAACCCAATTAGTGGAGAGTTCTGAAATGTTAGACCGTTTGTCTGGACCTTGAAATTTCTGATTGCCCGCAATAACTGTTTTTGTGATAACAGAAATGGTAAGACACTCATTTAGGCAAGGATAGCCTGCAAGGCTTTTAAACCGTGGAATAGAGGCAGGCGCGGTCGCAGCCTGAAATTTTGGAGGGGGTCACTCACTACACTAATAAAAAATAGGTATCTGGAATAAAATAAACAACATTATTGCACAAGACCAAATTTTATTATTATAAATTTATCGCTGTTATTATAAATTTTATAGCTAGAAATTTCCTTTTATTATTTGGCAAATTTTTGAGATTTTTCGATTTGACCTTAGATTTTGGGGGGGCGTCATGTCCCCTGTGACCCCCCCTTCGGACCGCGCCTGAATAGAGGGCAGTATGTATTACATCTACACATCAAAATTTTCCGTTTTTACAATTTTAATGTAAGTATTTATTTTGAAAAATTCGTTGAGTCTCAAAAAATCGCAAAGAATGTGCCCAATTGGGATGGAGTAATGGAACTGTGGAGTTAACGCTGTGTGAGCATGCGTGTTCCATCGCCGCCCGTTCGATGTCCACCGCGCACAGGACGGATGGAGAGCAGCCATTGACTTATATATTAAAGCAGCACATGAAGTAATTTTTCGCTCTGCCTGGTGTAATTGCTGTAAGGCGTACCAGTAGGAGGATAATTAAATAAATAAATAAATCTACGAGGATGGGTATAATTTAGGCAGTTCACATCAATTAGATTATCCGCCATTCTTTCGATAGCTATTTGTTATTCCGCAAGGCAAATCAGATAAAGCCTGTTGAATGGCTGTGAATAGCTATGCAGAAACCTTACCTTCCTATTAGTTTATAGAAATTTTCCCTTGTTTGTTGTGTTTTTCCTTGAAGCACCAAATAAATGATTAAGCGATCTGATAGATAGATAGCTAAAACGTTTATTCAGTGTAACAAAAGACACAATACAGTACAGATATTAAAAACATCAAAAAAGGTGAAAAAAACAAACAAACAACAAAGATTAAAAAATATATTAGACACCTAGCTCATATACCTACATCTATAACGGTCGATCACTACTGGGCGGTGTGTCTTATGGTTGCACCAAATGGGAGTCCAGCTCAGCATATGAATACCCGACGCTGGTATTCTGCTGCATCCCGTTAGTGACACACGGATGTCGAGAAGACACATCTGAGTTTCAACAACATGGTATCTATATCTTGTTAAATCAAAATCAAAAGTCAGAATTCACTTTTTAAACCTCAAAATTACCTAAGACAGTCCCCCAAAACGCGTTCTTCACCTCTTTCGGGATGAAGGATTTTGACCGAACTTCTTCCCAGCTAAAGCACTAAGCTGGGAAGAAGTTCGGTCAAAATCCTTGATAATTATAATCTTCACACAAACATTTTCTTATCAGCAAAAACAAAATAAGCAACACATCAAAAAATACAAACTCAAACTCAACTCAAACTCAAAGCATTTATTTCAATTAAACCAAATTCAGGCACTTTTGAATTGTCAAGGGGTCGGTCAGTCAGAAAGATGAAGCTAGATTGCCCATTCCAAAGCGTAGGTACCTATGGAGAAGAACGGGCAAGAAACTCCATGGACACTCTTTTAAATCAAAATAATATGGTTACAAAGTCTTGTTTACATCATTCATGTTAAAAATTATGCATGTGAGAACGATGCAGAACGTTAAAAGCGTCCGTAATGAAAAAAAAAAAAAAACAATTCAAATATTAAATAAAATTAAAATAAGCCATGGCAGCAAAGAGATGACCAGTCCCTACTGACGGCGCCCGTTCACGAACATGACGCATGTATTAGCACCATTCAGCTCAACCATTTTATAGGGAGCTAAATGATCCAACACACGCGCCACCATCAGCGAGACATTTGAGTGAGCATGACATACTCTCAGCCGCCAGGGCACATTCAAGTCAATTAAAGGCGTACCCAGTAAATGGAAGCTTTATAGTATGTACATAGTACTCACACATGTGCTATGCAATTATACAATACTAGGAGATTGAATTTATATAATGCAAAAAGTGTATTTTAAAATCTTCAGCAGCT
Source organism: Oligia fasciuncula (assembly GCA_963082905.1). Lineage (NCBI taxonomy): Eukaryota > Metazoa > Arthropoda > Insecta > Lepidoptera > Noctuidae > Oligia > Oligia fasciuncula. Next base: position 2,182,264 of record OY720395.1, on the reverse strand, counting down.
TCAACAGTATTTTCCAATGCTAATCAATTTATTTGTGCGTCCTTATGGAGCAGGACCAGCGTTTAGCCAAGCACTTTTATCGGCGATGTAGTCCCCCAATTTATAATATGCCTGGCTGCATAGTGTGCGTTTTATACAAGATTTAAATTTCGTTTCATTCAGTTGAAGTATGTCGGCAGGTATTTTATTGTAACATTTTAAACAGTAGCCCATGAAAGACGAGTCCACTTTAGCCAGCCTGAAACCTGGTTGACATCCTGGTACATCAGCAACAAACTCTTATTCATCCTAAATACACGTGGTTAGGTACAAGTGTACTTAAAGTACGCTTGCCTTGTACTGAATATCGCGTCACGATAGCGACCATGATTGCCCGAGACCCGGGACTTGACAACAAATGGTCCCTTTAGTTTAGTTTTATTTTAGTACGCTCGTTATAAGTTAAGGCGTAAAATTGTCGATGGTGTTTTTCCGTCAATTTATCGACTTCATCTTTGTGTTTATCAAGGTATTTACATTTGTGTTATTCAATAGTCGTGTTCGTGTGACATTTCAGCTTTGTCTATGAGGTGGCCAAGCACCTGCGATGCGTCTGGTATTCAAGGTTGTCCATAGCATAGGTGACTTTATGGACTCTATTTATGATTGGTTGCCTGCTATGCCAACTAATAATAAAGCTAAAGAGTTGTTTTGTTTCTTTGAACGCGCTAATCTTGAAACTACCAGACGGATAGCTCAACTCTTGAGAAAGGCTATAGGACATTACGCTAGGGCCCTTAGGAGCCGGGCAGAAACAAAAAAACAATCAAAAAGAACGCTGGCTGAAAACAAAGTACAGACGGCAGCACATCAAGCTACCCGAAACTGTAAATTTTTTCCAATCAACTGTGAACCTTATTCTTCAGCAATAAAGTTGAAAATCTATTTAAAAAACTGTCAGATTGTAGTAGCTTGATGTGCTGGCGTCTATACAACCGCGAGCAGGCGATGCGATGCGACGAGGATGGTCGAGGGCAAAAAAAAATTGATGCTAGCTAGTACAGAATAAGAAAAGGAAATGGTGAGATAGATTGTGGCTTTCTACGATAGTTGTAGAGTTCGATATAATTTCCCACAAGTACTTAAGTTTCCAAAACCACATTGTAATTGCGGTGTATTATGTATAAATCTTTTTCTGGCTTATCGCAGTTGGGTCCAGGGTAATGGTGCATACCCTGGACCCAGGAAACACTTCATTATATTCAACGAGGGGACTCGGTGTATTGTAGCTGATACAGCAGGTTTCAGGCAGATATGGGTCAACTTCCGCTACACTTCCGCAACCCTAGTGGCATTTAGGCTTTCGCAGCGTGTTCTTTTGTCTTCATGAGGTATTTCCTGAAAATATAAAATGTTTATAACTTGATAAAAACGTAGTAATAAGATTTTAGAGAGCAATCAAGAATTCTTGCTAAGAATGTTTTAGATGCCAGCCTCTTTACAATTACTAGAAAAACACCTGCAGGGTAATTGCGTAACACACTATCAGTAGCAATGGGTTTCATTTTGACAGTTCAACAACATTCATTGCGTCATTTACGTTGTTTAGCAGACACACTTTTCGTACATAAGGAGCAATGGATTAGCAATATGCTTCAAAATGATTCAAATTGAGAGTAATAGTGTGTTACGCTATTAGGTTGCAGGCAGTCATGTGTTTTCTGAAGGCCAGTTCCCGTAATTAAAAACGTTCAAAATCTAGTCACAATCTCATCTCAGCGACAAATTTTGACTTTGACTTTAATCAATGACCAAAACTTAGAGGTATTTTTGACAGATATTAGAGACTGAGATGACAGGTGAATACTTAAGGAAACAGGTATTTTAATTGTTTCAGAAAATACCGTGATTCGTATCCATTATATCAATTTCGGACAACTAAGAAGCAATGCGTTGGATTTATTCATTTGTTGATGCCCAGAACAAAAACAAAATTGTTTCATTCGGAATATATTTGTATTCTTTATCTCTGTTAGCATTATTGTTAAATCTCACATTTGCGTCATTCTCATGAATGTGTTAGACATTATGACGTTAATAGTTATAATACTTGAATTACTGTAACTCAACCACCATGACCCTAGAGGTGAAGACAACAGATGCAAATCTATATCCATAGGAAAATTTATGATGGTGACTTGGTGAGATATTTATAACTAGAATGGAATTAGGTATTGAACTTTATCTATATAATAAAACTGAAGAGTTTGTTTGCTTGAACCCGCTAATCTCTGTAACTACCAGTAGGACTTGAAAATTTTTATTTTTGCATAATTATGATAGAAATTTCCTGAGGAAGACTATAAGCGAGAATAAAGTAAGCTACGGGCTGGGTCGGGGAAACAAAAAAAAATCACGCGGACGGAGTCATGGGCAGCTACTATTATTATAAACTTCTTATTCATATAACCACAAAATAAATAGTACAAGTAATATAACGATAAAATAAGGATAAATTAACAAGAATAGTTATTCGTTCCTAGTGGCTTCGAATCAACTTTTAAACAATACCTATTCCATTAAGAGATTTAAGCCTGATTTTTCGATGGACAGATAATTTTTATTCGTAGAATAAAATTGACGTCTGACAGATGTTATATGAAAGAAAACACTGTCAAAAATTCAAAAAAATCAGCTGCTCCATACATTTCTGTTCACTTAAATCGACAAAATGTATGGAACAGCTGATTTGTTTTTCGGAATTTCAAGGTTCAAAATGATGAGTACAATGACTCCTTTTCGGGTTTAGTATAAACAAAAACTAATGTTGTATAATTATACCCAGACAATATTATGCCTCGCCAATATTACGTATTTATTAGTATGTACTCTTATAAAATTTAAGAAGTGAACCCGTGTCCTAAAACTCACACAAATCATGGCCTCACTACCGACACCCAGTCATTATTTCTAGATTACTAGTTCCTACTAAGAACTCAGTAATTCCTTCCCTGCCAGCAGAATGTTACGCAAAAACCAGTCATCATTTTATGGTGTTATTGCATGATAATGACTTTAATGATGATATATACATACCTATCTACATTGTTTGTAGAGCGTCATGATTATTCGTTGTAAGAGGTTCGCACGGGCACGTTTTTCCGCGGGTGCGATTTTTAGGGTTCCGTACCTCAAAAGGAAAAAACGGAACCCTTATACGATCACTTTGTCGTCCGTCTGTCTGTCTGTCAAGACCCTGTATCCCGGGAACGCGTGGAGGTATCGCCTTGAAATTAAAACCATATACTCAGGTCTACGGTCCCTTGAAGGTGTGAATAAATCAAACTTCTAAGTTAACGTAAAAAAACTACACGGCCGTTTATGCCGCAAAAAACGTATATTTCGACACTCTCAAAGGAATTAAAATGTATAGGGTACTTCCCGTTGACCTAGAATCATGAAACTTGGCAAGAAGAAAGGTCAAGTAGCACAAGTAAAGGAAAAAATCCGAAAACCGCAAATTTGACGGCACGGTTGGCGCAGTGGTTAAGCGATTGTAAGCGACTGCTGTGCTGCGTGTCGCGGGTTCGATTCCCGCACGGAACAAATATTTGTATGACCTACAGGTAGTTGTTCCGGGTCTGGCTGTTTGTGTATGTGAGATTAAATGGAAAACCCACAATACAGGAAAAATTCCTAGTGTGGGGCAACGTTTTAATAAAAAAAAAAAAAAAATTAAGTTACATAAAAAAAAAAAATTGAAGTTACATAAAAAAAAAACTGAAAAACTATTTACATACCTACAAAGAACCATGGGCGTTTTTGTATGAACCCTTGTAGCATCTTACGGAACCTTCGGTGCCCCAGTCCGACTCGCTCTTGACCGGTTTTTTTTTCGCGCACTGGATTTTCAACGCTCTGCTTATCGCCAAGAGTTGAAATTCCAGTGCGTGATATTTTTACGTCTGTGCGTACGTGAGCTAAATAGAAAAATCTACCCGTTCATCCAGTAGGTAATGGATTCATAAAAACTATGGGTGGTAACCTTGTTATGGAGATTGTTAGTAGATGAACAAGAGGATTTTTGTGGTTTACAATAAATTGTAGTGCAGCACCATCTATGGTAGCACCATATTTCCATACCACCCTGGGAGACAATAAGGTACTGAGTGAAAGCCCAATCAGTAATCAATGTCTTTAAGTTTTCTTTCAGTAAAGGCTCCTTCAAACAGGCGCGACACGCGATAAAATCGCACGCGACACAAAGCACCGCAAGTCGCGCAACGAACGGTGCCTTTGTGTCGCGCGCGACTATATCGCGTGTCGCGCCAATTTGTAGGAGCCTTAAAAGTCTTTGGTAACTTACTAAAACTTTTGAAACAAGTAATATGGTTACTGGTTACTGTTAGCTTGCTTGCATAATCCCACTGCTGGGCCAAGGTCTCTCCCCATGACTTCCAGCTCTTTCGATCCAGGGCTAAAGTAGACCACTGGTCGTTTGTTTTGTCCAGCAATATGATCCTTTTGAAACTAAACACCTTTTAAACATAATACTACTCTATAATCTGGGGTTACCTGAAATTTTATAATGACACCAAGTTCGCCGTCTAACAAGTATCTACGTATAACATTTTGTCGAGTCAAATCTACTTGCGGGGTAATTGCGTAACACATTTAAAAGTAGCAATGGCCCGTGGCTAAATAACAGCCGCACAGGTCGATCGATCAGGTTAAGCTACGCTTGCCGCGGTTGGTCTGTGGATAGGTGACCATCTTTACATACCGTGGCCCTTCCGTGCCTCGGAAAGCACGTTAAGTTAGCCGTTGGTCCCGGCTGTCATTCGTGGAACTTTGACAGTCGTTACGGGTAGTCAGAAGCCCGAAAGTCTGACAACCAGTCTAATCAAGGGGTATCGTGTTACCCAGTAACTGGGTTGTGGAGTTCAGAAAGGCAGTCGCTCCATGTAAAATACTGGTATTCAGCTGCAACCGGTTAGACTGAAAGCCGACCCCAACATAGTTGGGAAAAGGCTAGGTAGATGTTGAATGGCTTTCATTTTGCCAGTTTAACAACATTCATTGTGTTTTTAACGTTGATGAGTAGACACATTTTTCAAACATAATAAAGCAATGGATTAGCAATATCCTTCAAAATGATTTAGGTTGTGGTTGATAGTGCGTGGCGCAATTAACTACTACCACAACAGAACTTATGTTGAACTGTCAAAATGAAACACATTGTTACTGATAGTGTTATTGTTTTTAAAACAAACAGTTCCGCAGCAGTATATTATCTGCTCATCTATATCTACAATGTAGATATAGATGAGCAGATAATATACTGCTTAATATTATAATCTTCAGCTTTATTATTAGTATATAGATATATGTAGATTCTACATATATCTATATACTACTAATAATAAAGCTGAAGAGTTTGTTTGTTTGAACGCGATAATCTCTGGAACTACCGGTCAGATTTGAAAAAATCTTTTTGAATTTGATAGCCCAACTCTTGAGGAAGGCTATAGGCTATTTAACACCACGCCAGGACCCGCAGGAGCCGAGCAACAACGTCGGAAAGTAATAGCGCGGGCAGGCGATGCGATGCGACGGGGTGGGTCGCCGGTCGGGGGAACAAGAAAATTCAAGCGAACGAAGTCGCAAGCAGAAGCTAGTAATATTATAATGTTTGCCATTCATTCATACAGATTTAGGAAACAAATGCATCTACTCTGCTTTGTTACAGTTTCGGCAATGACGACGCTCATTGTGATGACTCCTGCGTACTCCTGTGTATGTTTTAAACAATCCTTTGTTATTCTTATTTATACAGACATGGTTTTTTGTTATACCTTTCTTCCTCTGTTATAATGCATAATATTATGTAACGTGTGCAGCTGTAAAACTCTTTCAATATCTATTGTATTGTCTATGGTGGATTACGGCCCACTCCCTCTCACCGAGAGAGACTTGTGTCCCAGCAGTGGGAACATTATAAGTTGATTATGTTCATGGCCATTCAACTGTTTTTAATAATAGGTAATACCTATTTGAATGCAAAGACTAAGCTTAGAGGGTTTGGTCATGACGAGCCTTTTCTTAGCCAAAAAGTTTACGAGGTAGATGTAAGTGGAAAGGCCATTTTTTTTTTTTGGGTGGGAAATCATCAAATGACCCCTCCCGCTCTGGGTGGAGCGGGAGTGTCAGACTCTTACTGACTAAAACCCACCCGTGTTCCTTCCTTAGCCCTTTATGTTCCGGGCCAGCAGTAACCCTTTCGGACAATCCCGCTGACCCGGCAGGCTGGGGCCCTACGGGGCCCCTCAATTTATGCTGACATCCTACTTTGAGGCGCGCGTGGAACACGTACGCGCCGTCCGGCACGGGCCTGGTCCTGATCGGACGGTGAGCTACCCAAGTGGAAACGCCCTAGGACATAATATAAAGCTTGACCGTATAACGCCGGGGGTCGCGGGAACGTACGGTCCTTTCGCAACCCCCAACTGGACCTCTGCATGAACCTCCGATCGACTTGTGAGGCTGTTATTATTTAGCCACAAGCCACGTCAAATAGTAGACAATCAATATCAATTATAATTGAATCATGAATTACCAACATCAACGATACATTACAAATATCTACCAAGTACCTACAACGAGTTAGAGACAAAGAATGAAATATTAATCACTACACTCCAACTTTACATAATGGTTTAAAGTTCATTCCTTTGTTGTGGTGGCAGGGTTTTCCATTGTCTGTTGTCTCTTTCTCTGTCTTGAATGAAGAGCGGGATGGAAGACGAACATTATCGAGCACCAATCGTTTTGAATGTTGACTGTGAATCTGTAATTATCTTTGAATTAGAAGTTGGAATGGTGAAATGAATGTTTGGGCTAGACGCGACCGACGACGGCGCGACAAATTTCCATGAAGTTTTTTATAGAAATTGGTCTACTAGAGTCGCCTCGCGCTGTTGCGTCGCATCTGTCTCCAGGAGCCATAATGGCGTGGCGAAAATAGGTAGGTATGTGTACAGTCAACAGCAAAAGTAGATGATCAAAATCAGAAATTCAATAGGTACTAATGAACGGAGTTCGCGTCAGAACTTTGCCACACAGGCACACAGTCTCTGCACACAGCTCAACAACAACAACAGCAACAGCTCTGCCACACAGTTCTGACGCGAACTCCGTTAATTAGTATTGAATTTCTGATTTTGATCATCTACTTTTGCTGTTGACTGTACCTACGTTATGTCACGTTATTGCACGTGGTGTGCTCTTTTCTTCTGAAGCCAAATAACAATGCAGGGAATTGAGACAAAGGACCTTTTGAAATCATTTTCTCATATTTCAGTAAAAGGTCAGCAGAACGACTTCGCACCTGAAATTGTAATTGTTTACCAACACAACAGCAAGTTATATTGTGTCCTATATTATTACCCCCTTACTAATAAACGTTGTATAGCGTCTGTATAGTTACACAACGCTTTGTCTTCTTCTTTCGAAAGTCAAATTACTGACGACTAAAAGAGAGAAATCGGTGTGTAACTATTCATCTGATATCATACGTTTGAATAGAATAGAATAGAATAGAATATGTCTTTATTTGCTTAGAATGTAGGTACATCAAAATAAGTTGTTAAATTATATAATAGGATCCATGTACATTCTGCCTTAATATAGCATGCAAATGTAATAAAAAGTAGATGATATTACAAAAAATTATCATTTAAGAAATCCTGTACAGAATAATAACATTTATCTACAAGTATTTCTGTGAAACGTTTTTTAAACTTTTGCAACGGTAAGTTTTTAAGTTGGTCAGGTAGTTTATTAAAGATTACAGGAGCCATACAAATCACATTTCTTTTTAATAAACTAGTAGTTTGTTAGTAAGGCTGGAAATACTGTTACGCCGACGTCGTCGGTCGCGTACCGATTTATATAGCCTCGCGCTCGCTGACCAGTCTAATCGGATGCAGCTGAATACCAACTACTTTACATGGAGCGACTGCCTATCGGACCTCCACAATCCAGTTACAGCCCTTTCACACGGCAGTCCAGTTTTGCAGGACCGGCTTTTTACTGGATCCTGCAAAAACGGACGCTGTGTTCACACGGTAGTTCAGTTTTGCAGGATCCAGTAAAAAGCCGGTCCCGAAAAACTGGACTGCCGTGTGAATACGGTTGCTGTTTTTTGACCATTCCTACGCTAGTGATCAGGTAAAATGGACGTGAATACTTTGCTAATATTCTATTGGTATTATCGGCGTCGTCGGCAGCGAAATAGAAGATTCTGGGTTCATCCTATCGTGGCACAACGCTCGACTTTAGGTATTTTTGTAAATCTAATGAGCGATTTGAGAACAGATGAGTCAACATTTTTCAATTATTTTAGGACCACTATCCCGCAAAAAACAGTGTCCAGCCAAAAACCGCACGCAGGAAGCCGTGTGAACACTGCTATAGAAATATATGTGTCATTAAACGGGATCCCGATTTTTACTGGACGACGGATCCAGTTTCCGGTGACAAAACCGAACTGCACAAATCGACGGGATCAGCATTTTGCAGGATCCTGCATGCGGTTTGCTCGTGTGAACACTAGCATATAATCTCTTTTGCGATCAAACGGGATTCTGCAGAAAACGGGATCCCTCCAAAAACTGGACTGCCGTGTGAAAGGGCCGTTACTGGGTAACACAATAAGTACCCCTTGGTAAGACTGGTTTTCAGACTTTCGGGCTTCTGTCGACCGTAATGACTGTCCAACCCAACGACTTAACGCATTTTCCGAGGCACGGAGGGGTCTCGATATGCAAAGATGGTCACCCATCCACGGACCGACTGCGGCAAGCGTAGTTTAACCTGATCAATCGACCCGTGCGGCTGTTATTACTTAGCCATGAGCATTTCTGAGCGCTGGACGAACATATTTAACTAATATAGTTACCCTGATACCCCTCACAATTGCCAATCCCCAACGTTTTAATTGGATTCAAAAGAAGAATATATCATTGTCAACGTTCAGGCATTTTTAAACTGTCAGCGGGATTGTCCGAAAGGGTTACCGCTGGCCCGGATCATATAGGGCTAAGGAAGGAACACGGGTGGGTTTTAGTCAGTAAGAGTCTGACACTTCCTTCTGCTTCACCCAGAGCGGGAGGGGGTCACTTGATGATTTCCGACCCAAAAAAAAAAGCATAAAAACTTCGTAAGGAAACCGGCATGTCCTAGAACTCGAACTCGAAGGTATGTGACTTCTACCAATCCGCACTGGGCCCGCGTGGTCCCGGAGGCCTGTATCCCAGCAGCAGGAACGTTATAGGCAACGTTCAAAAGTCGGTTATGGTCAGAGTTCATATTCAAAATGACCATGATCATATAATTACCCTTAATCAAACGAGCAAAGTTCAATTAAAACCGCATAAAACAAAGAGCAACCTACTCATACTCAACGACTAGTATTCGTTAGCTTTTTTTCTTAAAGCCAGTTGATCCACAGCTGCGCTGCGTACGCGCAAATTGATCTGATTGCCGCTAACTGATGTAGTATTTGTGTTAACTAATACCAATTGAGAAGCAATTGGTATTCGTTTTGTAACAATTAGTTTGTCTTGTCAATTAATGTTTGACGTACTTATCGTCTAAAGTTTACTTTTAATTAATTGTTGATGTTGCTCTCAATTAGGTGCATACTTGATGTCGACAGCTCCATTATAGTTCATAGTCTGAAGCGACTATACTGACCAATTTTGTAATTGTTTTGAATTATTTTAGGTAATCACTTCTATAAATAGCATAATATTTAAAACGATCATACGTCACAGTGGTCAGGTTACAATAGCTGTAAAAACAATGTTTTTATTATAATTATCTGTAATTTATAATAGACTAGCTGACCCGGCGAACTTCGTACAGCCCCGCCAGCCGCTCTGCCCCCGCTTTTAAAATCTGATATCTTCTAAGATATTAAGAAAAGGCAATTTTGATCTCCATGAAATGCACAATGTATGTAATGTATTTAATTGGATAAGGATTAATACTGTATTGTTTAAAATAGCTTGATAAATAACCCACAACTTTTTTTGTAATATGTAAAAGATAAAAATGGTTACTATGGGTTATCTAAGTTCCTTGGGGTTATCCTTAGGATATTACATATACCATCGCGGACTTTTTTATCGATGTTTTTAAGATATACAATTCCGTAGTACATTAATTTGATCTATCTCGTAAGGTTTAGCAGCGTTTGCAATGTAAGCGCAAAAAATATTTTTTTTGGTACGACGTCACATTACAAATCTTTGAATTTTTCGGCTTTTTAGGGTTCCTTGGGTACGGAACCCTAAAAAGCCGAAAAATTCGGGTAAAAACGGAACCCTATTACTAAGACTTCGCTGTCCGTCCGTCCGTCCGTCTGTCTGTCACCAGGCTGTATCTCAAGAACCGCGGTAGCTAGACAGTTGAAATTTTCACAAATTATGTATTTCTATTGCCGCTATAACAACAAATACTAAAAACAAAATAAAATAAATATTTAAGGGGGGCTCCCATACAACAAACGCATTTTTTTCGGTGTTTTTGCCTTGTGGTACGGAACCCTTCGTGTGCGAGTCCGACTCGCACTTGGCCAGTTTTTTTCCTACTCTAATATGCATGTATTATATATATATATATAAACCTTCCTCTTGAATCACACTATCTATTGCTGAAACTAACTGAAATAAAATCCGTTGCGTAGTTTATAAGATCTAAGTTAACAGGAAGCAGAAGCGACTTTGTTTTATACTACGTATGTAATGAAAAGAAGAAGATTAACATGTTTTCGTAGTAAGGTAGGACGTACTATTGTTTACAGACTCCGTACTGGAGCATACTGTTTACTACAATGAGCGTTCTCACCTTGAATCTAATAGTAATTAATTGTATATACCTAAAGTATAATAAATTAAAGACTGATAAAATGAACTCCATTCTATGTAATTGATAACGCTGCAATGTAATATAGGTCACACGTGGTCAGATACATTGCTCACAGTTCACAAAACGAGAAAATAAACAGACAGATCTGCGTGTGTCAGCATTCAATTGTTTATCACTGTGTCACTACGAGCATGGTTTTTCTAACAGTATTGAAATGGCTTTCCTTTTTAACCGACGAAAAAAACGGAGGAGGTTCTCAAGTCGACGCGTATATATTTTTTTTTATGTATGACCAAGCATAACTTTTTACAGAGTAGTCCGATTTTAATAATTATCTTTTCGTTTGAAAGGGTATACTCTCGAGGTGGTCTTTGAATAAAGCCAAGTGTATACATACTTATGCTCATGACTGTACCTATATTAATATAAACTCATTAGTGCACGCGCACTTGCGATAAGCGTTCCGCTAAAAATATTTACATTAGCACAGACTTTATATTTAGACCGCGATTTAGTTTGTAATTTTAGTTATAGGTGTATACGAAGCTACATCCATACCTAAGTACTAATATTATAAATGCGAAAGTGTGTCTGTCTGTCTGTTACCCCTTCACGCTTAAGCCGCTGAACCGATTTAGATGAAATTTGGTATGGAGGTAGCCGACACCCTGGATTAACATATAGGATAGTTTATATTCAGATATTCCCACGGGATCGACTCTTATGCGGGTGAAACCGCGTGGCGCCGCTAGTGTTGTATAATTCTCAAACAAAATATCATTAGTAGGTATGGGCACAGTTTGAATAGGGCCTTTAGACTTCACAGTAACACTATTGATCTTGGGTCTCTTTAGACGGAAACTGCAGTAAATCTTCTACATAAGAGGAAATGCGGTGGTCGTTTCTCCATAGAAACGCTCCCGCCTATTTTTTTCTGCTTAATGACAATAAAGCAATGATTTTTTACAGAATAATAAATATTAACTACTTGTATGTCCCTGTGTTTTCCTTTTTGATGATTAGTTTTATAAGCACTAGAACCCTCAAAAATGCCGATTTAAACCGCTGTCAACAGAGGCCTAGTGTACTAATTTGACAACTATTAATGAAAAAGACAGTATATAGGTACCCTTCTTATTCAATTTATGAAATATCTTTTAAATTATTCCAATATTGGAGGAGAAAATAGACGAGAGCCAAATCTGGAATTACGACTTTTTACTTAAGATTTTATTTACAAAAGTCTCTCCGACCGCATTTCCTGTTCCCCCAATTTTTTTGTTGTTTGTTTTTTTTTTCTTTGCGTCAAGTTTACCGCAATTATGAGTAATTTCTTGCTTTCTTTTATTCTTATATATTAATTAATTCATTCACAGACACACAACGTACACCCTAATCTCTGGTTCTAGCATGAAATTTTGCAAAAGAGTTCCACAAATAACGACCAAAATATAAATTTTCGGATGCATGAAGAAGCCTCCTCGTGTAGCGCAGTTTGTTCCGCCCAGTTACTCAACTGAACCGAGCGCTCGGCGCATCCTTGGAGTCACACCCAACACGTTATTTGACTGTTCATTCTTCCCTGGCGGTGGTAGGGCTAACGCCCGCCTGGTTTGCGACCACCCTCCCACCGGAGTCCGGTGTCAAGCAGCCTGCTGTGTTTCGTCAATGCGCGGTAGTTCCAGTGCCTTATACATTTTTTTTTTTGGGCACGCTCGTTTCATCATGGACCTCATCCAACGCTTTCCATCAGGCGTGATTGAGGTCAAGAGCGGACCCAATTAGCCATAAAAAAAAATAAAAAATGACGAAAGTGAGTACAAAGGAAGGATTTTTCGGGCGCACGGCTTGTCTAGAAATAAAGTTGTTTTTTTGTGCAAGTTAATAATCTGGGAATACTTGAACAGATTGCCAGAAAAATGCGCGGTTTTCGTGGTGCAGATAGATTACATGCGGGTGAAACCGCGTCAATATCTGTACAATGTTATCTAATCTGGTTTGCAATGCAATGAACAAACTATAAAAGTGACATTTCCAGGTTTTGATCATACATCTTCATGATTAAGGAGCAAGTCCCTGAACCTCTGAGCCATCACTTGTGCTTGGCTACAACTAATTAATTGGTGTTGCGTTCATTAGCCATCACATGGCGAGTTCATTGGCCAAACGGTTTAAGGCTTCATCATGTGATCAAACTTATTTCACGCAATATACCTCTTGCTTGGTTGATCTTTATAAAACTAAATACCCGTTTCATAAACTAAAACACGCAGAGTTTAATTTACTAATTTATTTAATACGTATAATAGGTATTTGGTCATGTTTATGTTTAACTGGTTTTGTAGCCGGTTTTTTATTTAATGTACGAGTATGTACTCCTCAATGTATTATGTACAGACGCCAGCACATCAAACTACCCGAAACTGTCAAATTTTCCCAATCAACTTTGAACCTTACGCTTTAGCGATAAAGTTGAAAATACATTAAATAAATTTGACAGATTGTAGTAGCTTGATGTGCTGGCGTCTGTACTTATCAAAGAATCACGTCAATCAGCATAGTAATCACGGATTTTTCCGTGATTACTGGGCCGATTGACATGATTATGTATTTTTGAAAATGTTATTAATTTATTTTTATTGGAAGTTTTATAACTTTCTGAAGACTTCGATATTGACAAAGAAACTAGAGTTTCATCACAAGATATAAAAATCAGTCATTGGACTTAAAATCAGACTTTTATTATCAAGAATATTTCTGAAACAACCCAACCTACCTTTTTCAACCTCGAGTTCACTTGTAAGAATATCAAAAACCTTATATCCCGAAGTCGAATAACGAAGTATATCCGTTACATAACCCCGTTAGGCCTTAGAGCCGATGCGTAGTGGACTTGTGGCTATGATGTTTACATAGCCTTTCTGCGAGACCTTCTTTGCATCCTCTCAAAGCGAAATAGGTTGACCTCTTTAGCTTGACCTGCTTGATGATGACGCTTTCATTGGTTTTTCGAAAATAAGGTGTAAAAATATTGGGTTAAGTTGTTGGAATTTGGGCAATAAAGAGGCAAGAGAAAACGATAAGGCTGTACAGTTTTGTACTACCTAATAATCGTATTTTTTGTTACATATTTTCTGGTGGACAAGTAATAACAGCCTTACGGGTCGATTGCGCTTGCCGCGGTTGTTCCGTGCATGGGTGACCATCTTTTCATTCCAAGAACCCTCCGTGCCTCGGAAAGCACGCGTGGATCTTGACAGTCGTTACGGGTCGTCAGTAACCCGAAAGTCTGACAACCAGTCTTACCAAGGGGTTTCGTATTACTTACCCAGTAACTGGGTTGTGGAGGTCAGATAGGCAGTCGCTCCATGTAAAATACTGGTACTCAGCTGCCTCCGGTTAGACTGGAAGTCGACCCCAACATAGTTGGGAAAAGGCTGGGCAGATGATGATTTTCTGGTGTATAACAAAGTATATAATTATTATATAGAGATGATGCATAAATAATAATGAGAAAGAGTTAGAATAGTAGGTACTAACATCCTCTTATGCTCTGTTTCTATAAACAAAATCTTACCTATTTTGCTTACACTGGTAAGTAGGTTTTTGTTTCTTGAAATTTATATTGCCAAATCGGGCATATAAATAGATTTGTAAGCTAATTTCACCTGCGACACCTACTTAAATATGGGTGGGTCTACTTTGCTTCATTATTGGTAAAGATACGAGACTCTTAATTTTTACTAATAACGGTGTATAAATTAAAGGAATCGGCCTCAGATCAGATCATTACAGATCCTCAGTAATCTTGGCCCTAGTACTAAGGCATTTTTGTGTTGGAAAGAATCTTAATTTCTATTGCTTTCTATCCGTCACTGTTTTATTTAGTAGTTTTAGTAAATTTTTATATGATTTATGTTCTGAAAAGCTTGCTGAATGCATAGGACCTAATTGGTATTTGATCTCTGTGGTTCTATTCAAAGTTCTTAGCTTCCTGGGTTTAGATTTAGCTATGATCATCGATCGTTTGTGGGTTATATATCGTCAGCAATGACTTGACGACATAATATTGACGTAAATCTTTATTAATAATCCTCATAAGTTTCTTCTCGAACAAGTTTTTTTTTACTAAAATAAAATGCAAATTGTCAGTAAATGATTTATCAAATGGACTCTGGAATTAAGATAAAAAATGTTGTTGGTACCAGTACTAAATAAATAACTATTAATAAATGACAACGTTATATCACAAAATACAGAGACTACAGAAGGGAATCACATGTATGTACTTCACTTTTCATACCTACGCTCAGCGGTCGCGCTAGGGTTGTCAACGTTGGCTTATGCACAAAAAACTATCGTGGTAGTGGCACTCGTATCTAGTTGTTTGATTTATTGTTGAGCTTATTCTACAATATTAAAAAATACAATAAACATAGTATTACAATACAAAAAGTTTACAGAACAAAAACATATCAAAATTTTACATTTGTCAATTTTCACTATCGAAAATCCCTAA
The DNA here is from genome assembly GCA_963082905.1 of Oligia fasciuncula. Lineage (NCBI taxonomy): Eukaryota > Metazoa > Arthropoda > Insecta > Lepidoptera > Noctuidae > Oligia > Oligia fasciuncula. The sequence continues at coordinate 2,166,834 of OY720395.1, read as the reverse complement.
TAACTTCAAAATGGATTACCCTATTTACACAATTTATTTTGCCCTATCCGATTTAGACCTAAACCTATCAAATGAAACTAAAAACAACACAATAGGTATCTACACATACAAAAAAATCATGTTTTCAACTTACTAGTTGTTGCCGTGAATTTACCTTACAAAAAAATTACTTCGTTTATACTGATTCAAAATAGGAAACTATGATATAAATCGAGCTTAGATAGCTATTTTTTTGTACAGACGCGTGTCTCAAGCGGATGGCACTCGCGCTCGCACTAGTCCCAACCAGTCCGAGATAACGTATCCGTGAGCGGTGTCTATGTGTGCGTTGCTCGAGCGCACTTTGTATGTAGATTGCCTTTTGTTACTCTCTGTATTTTGTGGTTATATTCTTCTTTTGACCTTCAACCTGCCAGGATACAGTGATACTGAAAAACATTGACAATATTAATTGGGTTGACCAAACGAAATGATTACTTATGAACCTACTTTAGGCCAAATTAAATTGTTGGTCATTTCATACGAAAAAGCTCTCTAAACGTAATTAAAGAAACTTGTCGTTGACTACTGATGTACAAGATGGGGACGACAATACAACACTAAATTGAACTTCGTATATCATCATCATCGTCATTTCAGCCGAAAGACGTCCACTGCTGGACATAGGCCTCTCCCAAGCACCTCCACATTGACTGGTTCTGTGCTTCTCGCATCCAACGGGTTCCTGCGGCGGGTTCTTGTGGGAGGCCTTCCAACGCTATGTCTTCCGGTACGCGGTCGCCACTCCTGGAACCTTTCGGCCCCATCGGCCATCTGTTCCGCGAACAATGTGCCCTGACCACTAGCAATTCTTCGGGCTATGTTCGTATACGTGTCTAACTAGCTTCTGCCCGCAATTTCGTCCGTGTGTTTATTGCTCCCCCGACCCACCCCGTCACATCACATCACCTGCCCGCGCTATTACTTCGTTTTCGCTTAACGTTCTTTCTGACTTTTTTCTTTTTGCTCGGTTCCTAAGGGTCTTAGCGTGATGTTAAATAGGCTATAATCTTCCCCAAGATTTGGGCTATCAAATGCAAAAAAAAAATTTCAATTCAGACTGGTAGTTCATGAGATAGCGCATTGAAACAAACAAATTCTTCAGGTTTATTATTAGTATATAAATTAGTAGGTATAGGTAAATATAAATTTTAAATATAATAATATAAATTAGAGCAGTGGTGGCCTAGTGGTAACGGCCGCGACTTACAAGTTCTAGGTAGCAAGTTCGATCCCAGACAGGCGCTTTACTTTGTGTAAATTATTTCATCACCACTGCTCTCAAAATGGTGAAGGAAAACATCGTGTGACACCCACCAACCTGTCACTACTATTTACTTTGTTTGAAAAAATCCACTTTTAAAATGGTATGATGGGATTCAAGGTTTCAAGGGTCGATTGAAGGTTATGCTACGCTTGCCGCGGTCAGTTCGTGGATGGGTGACCATCCATTGCATATCGAGATCCCTCCGTGCCTCGGAAAATGATTCCAACTTACATTCGTAGATTTTTGGCAGTCGTTACGAGTAGTCAGAACCTAAAAATTCTGGCAACCAGTCCTTACTAAGGGAAAGTGAAGGTCAGATAGGTTGGCTGTGTGCTTAGAAGGGCCTATATCCTGTAAAAGGTTACTGGTATATATTTTTTGGAAACTGGGACGTCAAAAACTCGGCATTAGTTAAAATGTTGATCTACTACACTACATAGTCGCGATGACAATTATTTTCACTGCTAGACGTAACATCCGATAATGTTCTGCGTAAGTAAATATTTATGTTATACATTACAATATTATTATTAATACGATGTGCTATGAAACGGCTTTGTTTACTGATAGTATCTAATAACAGGTTTAATGATCAAGTAATTGTTGTCATGTCTTGCGTTACATGTTTCTCTTGGGATGTTTTTAAAGTAGTAGGTATTTAATTAACGATTAACGTATTCTTTTTCAGTTAGTTTTAAAAATGTATCATCATTTATTATGTTTTATACATTTCATTAAAATGTAGGTTGTGTATAGGGGCAGCACACGTATACGTTAAATTTTTTACTTGCATTTTTTCTCTCAAAAAATTCGTGCATAGCGAATTTAACTAGATAAATGTAGGCCATAGAAATGTCCCACATTCAGCATTTATTTTGCTGAAAAAACTGAAATGCATTAAAAATGTGGCCCTTAAGTTTCAACAGTAGGTACCTACTTTGCGGAATCATCAGTAACGTGGTACGAAATTATGAATACCTGTAACATCTACTATTATTATTAGTGTGAGAAAACTTTATGCTATGACATGACTTTTTATCAAAGTGTAATAAAAGTCCGTTGTACAGAGCCAGCACATCAAGCTACTACAATCTGTCTTTCTTTAATACATTTTCAACTTTATCGCTAAAGCATTAGGTTCAAAGTTGATTGGGAAAATTTGACAGTTTCGGGTAGCTTGATGTGCTGGCATCTGTACGTAGGGTTATCGTAGAGCCTAATTGACAGTTCAACAACATTCATTGCGTTATTTACGTTGTTCAGCAGTCACGATTTTCGAACATTATTATTATGAAGCAATGGATTAGCAATATCCTTCAAAATGATTCATATTGAGATAGATTGTGTTACGCAATTAGGATGCTGGTTAATATTGCAACAAATCATAATATAACATTGCATCACGCCTGTATGGCCCTAAGGGTTAGGCCCCCACCTGTATGGCCCTAAGGGTTAGGCTCGCACCTGTATGGCCCTAAGGGTTAGGCCCCCACCTGTATGGCCCTAAGGGTTAGGCTTGCACCTGTATGGCCCTAAGGGTTAGGCTCGCACCTGTATGGCCCTAAGGATTAGGCCCGCACCTGTATGGCCCTAAGGGTTAGGCTCGCACCTGTATGGCCCTAAGGGTTAGGCTCGCACCTGTATGGCCCTAAGGGTTAGGCTCGCACCTGTATGGCCCTAAGGGTTAGGCTCGCACCTGTATGGCCCTAAGGGTTAGGCTCGCACCTGTATGGCCCTAAGGGTTAGGCCCCCACCTGTATGGCTCTAAGGGTTAGGCCCCCACCGGTATGGCCCGGAGAATTAGGCCTGCATCGGTATGGCCCGAAGAATTAGGCCTGCACCTGTATGGCCCTAAGGATAAGGCCCGCACCTTTATGGCCCTAAGGGTTAGCCCACAGAGGTACACCTGTAGTACAGTCAACAAAGGAGTTAAGTATACAGGAGCGTCGGATATTGTTGAAGTTTACTAAGAAACAGATGGATATTCTCGAATAAAATTTTAGTTTATTAATAGAAAACAAACAGCTCATTTATTAAATTAAATTTCAGTCCAGAACATCCATCGGTTTCTTAGTAAACTTCAACTATATCCGACGCCCTGTATACTTAACTCCTTTGTTGACTGTACCCCCTCGATACGCTTCCGTATCGTGTCGCGATTATTCAGCTGCATCCGGTTAGTCAGGAAGCCGACCCCAACATAGTTGGAAAAAGGCTTCACAGATGATGAAGTTATAATATTTTCAGAATTTTTACTTCATATTTGTCTCTATAATCATGAAATAGTTTCTTCTAGGATTTACAATGTGTTCAAGCCAAGTGGTAACGATTAATTTTGGGTTTATGCGATTTCTGGAAGGCTTATTTTCAGCAGTAAATATATTTATTTATAGAGAAAGGTGGACCGACGACCTTGTGAAGGCCGCAGGAACCCGTTGGATGCGAGAAGCACAGAACCGGTCGAAGTGGAGGTGCTTGGGGGAGGCTTATGTCCAGCAGTGGACGTCTTTCGGCTGAAATGATGATGATGATGATTAGAGAAAGAAGCCTCCAGACTAGTCCGTCTCGACCTGTATTGGATTAGTTACGACTAGCTCTCGACTATTTTTGGAGTAGTCACAGTAAGTAAATGCTTTCCTAAATAAAAACAGCTAATAAAAACAACTAATTTGTCAAATTAAAACCATCTTCCTCTTTCCTACTTTGCTGTGCTCGACAAGGTGCACAATTATCATGACTTTGTAAAAACTACCACCCAAGTTCACATTGTGGAATGCAATAAATACTATTTATTAAACTAGCTTCCGCCCGCGGCTTCGCCTGCAAGGTATGTCGATAAAAACTATCCTATGTCCTTCCCCGGGATGCAATCTATCTCTCTGCCAAACTTTATCGAAATCCGTTCAGTGGTTTAGGCATGAAAAGGTGACATACAGACAGACAGGCAGACAGACAGAGTTACTTTTGAATTTATAATATTATGGACTGGCGGCCACCCCAGCTTCGCACGGGTGCAATGTTTTTTTTTTTTCAAAATTTTCTGTCCTGGCAATACCGAACACAGCAAAAAAAATATCATCCAATTTGGTGCAGTCATTCGGAAGTTATGCGCGTACAGACATTTCGGCGACTTTGTTTTCTACTTTCCATCCCTATGAATATGTCATGCCTGCCCTAGCTATAGGCAAAACAATTTATTTAAATGTACAGATTCTGAAAAGACATAAAAAAAAAACAGTAGCTCTTCACCTTTATTGAAGCAGGCACCATTAATACAGCCTCACACAATAATTCAATGAACAGTCTGATATAGAAGGTCTAGACTGGATCCCTGGAAGTTTGTTCAGTTCAATGTCAGCCATTCACGCGTAGTCTGTGCTAGTCTGTAGTGCGCAGGTAAATCGATCCCCGCTGCGTTTCCCGGCCCCCACAATGTAAATTGAAGCGTAGGGGTCGTTGCACTGCCTGAAAGGAGGCTTGTTGAACGTAGACGGTACGGGGACGATGCGAATCCGATGTAGGGTGGAAAAACGATGTTCTAGGAAATAAAAATAAAAATTGTTAATTTGTTTTTTAGGGTTCCGTACCCAAAGGGTAAAAAGGGGACCCTATTACTAAGGCTCCACTGTCCGTCTGTCTATCTGTCTGTCACCAGGCTGTATTTCATGAACCGTGATAGCTAGACAGTTGACAGATTCACAGATGATGTACATACTTCTATTGGCGCTATAACAACTAATAATGAAAATAAAATAAATTAATAAATAAAGGGGTATAGAAGAAACGTATGGAACCCTTCGTGTGCGAGTCCGACTCGAACTTGGTTGGTTTTTGGTTTGATTGTTGAATTCGACCTCACCTAAGTTTTCACGGTGAGGTTTTTACAGAATCGACCGGCAGGAAAGAATGTTAAACAATATAACTTTGTTTTGTAATTTACACAAACACAATCTATCACTGCGACGAATAAACCAATCATCAAAACATTTTTTAAACGCTTTTTCCGGAATTGAGTTTATTTCTCCTTTATGTCTTCTACCGAATGTAAAAGGGTGTCACGAAGTGGTAATTTGAGTTTCTTCGCCTTGACCACAATACAACACAGCTCCAGTTCAGTTAACCGTATTTATTTAGCATAATTTGTTCTAAGCTTTCCTCCACGGCCCTATTACTTAATCAGTTTATCTAACCTCCTTTTTTAAGATTCACTAGAATTGTTAGTCGCTACAACTTGCTCAAAACTGAGATAATTATGTTAATTTAAAGACGTGTTTCACTGTGTCCTAATTATTTTTTAGTTTATGTTAATTTATTGAGATTATTTTGTCTTTTCAACTCTCGTTTTCGTTCTAGTGATACTAACCATGATTTTGCTCATAATTATTATGATGAATGAAGCTAAATGTGCAAATCGATGAGGCTTTCTATAATTATTATGTCTGTAATTTATATGGTGTACATAATAAAGAGTATTCTATTCTATTCTTTTCATGTCAGATGGATAAAACATTTTGCCTGGAAAGTTTTATTGCTTATCACTCGTGGAGTCGTGGGTTGCAGTTGAAAATTAACGTCAGGTGAGACACCTTGTCATCTGATATTATTGGTATTCTAATCATTGTTTTCTGTTTTTAGGGTTCCGTAAACAAAGGGTTAAAACGGAACCCTATTACTAAGACTCCACTGTCAGTCTGTCACCGGACTGTATCTCATGAAACGTGACAGCTAGATAGGTGAAATTTTCACAGATGATGTATTTCTGTTGCTGCTATAACAACAAATACTAAAAACAGATTAAAATAAATATGGGGGGCTCCCATATACACAAACGTGTTTTTTCGTTTTTGTCTTGTGGTACGGAACCCTTCGCGTGCGAGTCCAACTTGCACTTGACCAGTTTTTTACAGTTTAAGGTGTATTTTTTTGCTGTAATGCCAATAAATGTATTTTTCATTCTTTCTTTGTGAGGACTTTTACTCATTCTTATTTACCGTAGTACTTAGGTAGAGTCAGCGAGATCTGCTTGCAGTACGTTCTTTAGTTCAATAGTATTCTAAAGAATAGAATCCTCTTTATCTCAAATTCTGTTGAGACCGTTTTCAATAAATAACAACTTATATGTTTCGTGCTTCACTTTCAACAACAAAAGTTTAGTTTTTTTATTTGTAGATGAAGAACTGCTCTTTAGGGACAAATTTATTTCCAGTTGCAGATATTCAGTAATTATTGGCCTATCTTCGTAATCGTCCTAATTTTCGACTCCACAAGAAAGACACCTCATGACGTCATCGTGTCGTAGACATGTCGTCAGTATCACGTGACCACCCCGTACCATATAAATGGTGGTGAGATTATGGCGTGCTATCGGTGCGTCGTCGTCTTCAAGTCTATGGTAATAAATACGTTTTGTATTTCAGGCAAAGTGATGCTGACGACGCGGCGACGTAAACAATCTAGTTGTTTATCATATTCTTTATGAGCCAATAAAATTAGGGCCCGTAGTGGTGTTCATACTATTTTAAGGGTTGGTTAATCCATTGCTTCATAATGTTCGAAAATATATCTGCGCAACAACGTAAGTAACGCAATTAATGTTGTTGAACTGTCAAAATAAAAGCCATTGCTACTGATAGTGTGTTACGCAATTGAGGGGCCATAACAGCCGCACAGGTCGATCGATCAGGTTAAGCTACGCTTGCAGCGGTTGGTCTGTGAATGGGTGACCATCTCTACATACCGAAACCCCTCCGTGCCTCGGAAAGCACGTTAAGCCGTTGGTCCCGGCTGTCATTCGTGGATCTTTGACAGAAAAGATCCACGAATGACAGCCGGAACTTTCGGGCTTCAGACTAGGGGTATCGTATTACCCAGTAATTGGGTTGTGGAGGTCAAGTAGGCAGTCGCTCCATGGACCTCTCGCTCCCCGGCTTGGTCAACGCCATGCTAGGGGATGAGGGGTTCAGAGCGGCAGTCGCCTCCTTCTACGAACACGTCATGTCCCAGAAGGAGGCGGCGGAGCGCGTACGGGAGGAAGACCCTCTCCCAGCGCCGCTCCGAAGGCGGAGGAGGGGTCGAAGAAGACGTCAGTATGACAGTCATCTCCGACTCCTCCCAGGTGGAAGCCAACAGGCGACGGGTGCGGGGGCACCCTCTCCTGTATTGCACAGGCTTCCAACAGGGCCGGACGGGAATGGCCAGGTGTTCCCGGCTATTCCCGTAGCCCCCCAGACGGGGGGACGTGCGGGGCCCGCCAACTAGGCGGGCATGCGCCGGGGGTGTTTTGGATGCAAAGGCTGAGCCGGATTCCCATGACCTCCTCATCAAGGCGATGAGGGAACACCGCTGAGTTTTAGTGGGTATACTGCCATCCTGGCAGGGAGTCCCACATACTCCGTCTCGTCCCCCGACGAGCGGAGATGCGTAATGACATTTCTCAGCGAAAAAAAAAAAAATGGCAGTCGCTCCATGTAAAATACTGGTATTCAGCTACATCCGGCTAGACTGGAAGCCGACCCCAACACAGTTGGGAAAAGGCTAGGCAGATGATGAGTGTGTTACGTAATTACACCGCAGGAAAGGTGGTACTTGGGTAGCAAGTTCAGTTCTACTTCAAGATACCAGCTGGTAACTGTCCCACGGTCTTTGCGATAATGGAACAAATTAATTGCTGAACCATTAAATATGTACAACATAGACATATAGGAAGTGGTATTTACGACGTGGTAGTTGGCGACTTCAGACAAATTAAGTATTTATTGGCAATCCAAGTTGGTCTTTTTCCTCACTTTCTTCGTATTTACAAGTACCTATATAAATAAAGTCCTCCAGGCCAAATTTCGGCCATGGCAACCAATCTCAGCGGAGTGCACAAGTGTGTGTGCAGACACAGGTGTCCTCTCTTTTCCCTCACTCTTATAGTACGATCGGACGGCAATCCCACATGACCGGAGAGAGATCAGGCGACGCCGCCGGGCCAACGGCTCATCGTGCTTTCCGAGACACGGGGATATCACGCCGCCAATTTCCAAACTCCGGGCTGTTACTAAGAAATTCACTTTGCCCGACCCGGGAATTGAACCCAGGACCCCACGCTCAGTAGTCGCGCTTGCGCCGACGTGACTAATGAGATAAACAAGTATAAAGCGTGAGTGAAGGGGTGAATAAATTCATGAATAGTTTCCAGGCGGATTGATGTTGACAACGTATGAAAATGAGCGTATTACTTGAGCGACAAGTATTGCGGCGAAACGTCTTCTAAATAAACACGGAGAGGTTTATTGAACTTCGCCTAAATGGTAATAAACTTGTTTGTATTTTTCTTGGAGAAATGAAACCTTCTTTTAGATGGACCGGCTTAAGGTTCACAGTGCGATAGTTCTGCGAGCGACCTCATAGTTTTCTTCAAAAATGTCTTGAAGCAATAACAGCCCGCAAAAGAAAAAAAACTGGCCAAGTGCGAGTCGGACTCGCACACGAAGGGTTCCGTACCACAAGGCAAAAACGCCGAAAAAAACACGTTTGTTGTATGGGAGCCAGCCCCCCTTAAATATTTATTTTATTTTGTTTTTAGTATTTGTTGTTATAGCGGCAACAGAAATACATCATCTGTGAAAATTTCAACTGTCGCGGTTCTTGAGATACAGCCTGGTGACAGACAGACGGACGGACGGACGGACGGTCGGACAGCAAAGTCTTAGTAATAGGGTTCCGTTTTTACCCTTTGGGTACGGAACCCTAAAAACTGTGCACATGATGGAAATTTTGCCATGTAATGGCATTGGCAGCAGAATTGTTGTTTACAGTTTGTTATTATTCGGTACTTTATAGACAGCAGGTGCGATTAGAAAAAGGAAAGCTCACGATCAAATACTGCGGAAGGATCCGGGAGAGGCCTATGCTGGATAATAAAACAAACTCATTACCGAGGTCTAATACATTACAGAACTTTACAATTAAATACATTATCCTCCTTACTAATAAACGTTGTATAGCGCCTGTATAGTTACACAATGCTTTGTCTTCTTCTTTCGAAAGTCAAATTACTGACGACTGAAAGAGAATAATCGGTTTGTAACATTCATACGTTTATCTATCTATATAAATAAAAAGAAAAGTCCTGACTGACTGATTGACTGACTCATCAACGCCCAGCCCAAACTGTTGGACCTAGAGAGCTGAAATTTTGCACAGAGGTTCCCTATATAATGTAGACAAGGAATAAGGAAGGATTTTTCAAAATTTAACCCCTAAGGGGGTGAATGGGGAGAGGGTGAAATTTCACGCGGACGAAGTCGCGGGCAGAAGCTAGTTAGTAATGAAATAACTTCAAACGTTCTTTAAGTTAAGACGGGGTTGTAGGATTAAACAAAATACTGTAGAGCTGAAACAAGATATGAGATAAGAAGGAAAACATCGTTTCGTTTCTAGAACCAAAAATTCGAAGACGTGACATCGTGGATTACGTCCCACTGCCTCAAACTGAGAGGAGGCCTGTGAGTGGGACCACTTTCAGCAGTGGGAAAATTATAGGCTGTTTATCCTAGTTTATATTATATACAGAATGTTTATTGTAAAATAATATATATTAAGTTTGTTACTAAAGGTTATTTGAATTTGTGGTATGAAGACGCGACAGCATTTTTTTTTCAGTACCTACTCTAACGTTTTGTTTCATTCAAATATGGTGGTTTGAGTGCTGCTCCAGTATTTATCTGCATACAGCTACAAAACTTTGTTTTAACCTGTGATATGTTACGGAAGCAGCAGGTGTGGCGCTAATAAGCAAATCTTATTACTATGTCCTTCCTTATACTGACTTAATTAGAATACCTATAATTATAATTGTGTGGGTAATTTCCTCTGTTCTAGCGACTACTCGGCTTTATGCCAAGATCCGCCTCGAATTAAATTACCCATTAAGAGGAAATGCGGTCGGAGAGACTTTTAAAAAAGCCCAAGTAAAAGTCATAATTCGAGGTTTGGCTCTCGCCTATTTCCTCCTCCAATATTGGACCAATTTAAAAGATATTTTATAATCTGAATAAGAAGGATATATTATATACTGTGTCCATATGTTTTTATTTTTTCATTAATAGTTGTCAAATTTGTACACTAGGCCTCTGTTGACAGCGGTTTATATCGGCATTTTTTGAGGGTTCTAGTGCTTATAAAAATAATGTATCATCATAAAGGAAAACATAGGTACATGCAATAGTTAATATATATTTATTATTCTGTAAAAAATCATTGCTTTATGGTCATTAACCAGAACAAAAACAGGCGAGAGCGTTTCTATGGAGAAAAGACAACCCGCATTTCCTCTTAATGGTTAATTACCAAATTCTTGTAGCGGTAAGTATTTTGAACCGTAAGTAGGCTTTCTGAGTATTCCTCATAATAACGGTGGTGATTAAATTTACATTCAGATTGATGTTTCGAACTACGGAGTTACTTCCAACGGATTAATTGCGTCTCATCAAAATAATAAGGGAACAATTTCTTACTTACTCGTACCCAATGCTCGGTGCCTATAAACAAAAACGATTCGTTTTGCTTACCAATGGTAGCATTTTTTATTGCCACATTGGGCATCTAAAAAGATTCGGAAGCTAATTTTACCTGTGATAGCTACTTCCATAGGTGGGTCTACTATACAAAGCTATGAGGTATTTGCTTCATTATTCTATTTTAGTTTCTTTAATTCAAACTCATGGAAAGGATTATTTTTAAAGATTTAATTTATTATATAAATTATAATTATATCTCCTTTATTTCATTTTAAACATATAAATTATATTTTTAAATATTACAATATAAAAATAAAAATAAAACATTTAAAAATATAAAAAATAGTAGCCCACCGGTATCGGGAACAGGGTCCAAGCTACCGGCGGTCGGTGCTCCAGAGAGAGGAACCTCCTAACAATGCGGGCCGTGTCCAGAAGTACTGCTCTCTGAATCAAGCCCTTGATCCAGCTGCCCAACGAGAGCCTCTTCAGGTGTTGGTTGATTATATTATTATTCAAAAATTTAATGATACAATTTTTAATTATATTAATTTTATAATTCCTTTTTGTTTTATAAAAAATATATTAGATACAAGAGTCTTAATTTTAGCCAATAACGGTCCGTAAATTATAGGACTCGGCCATACCATAGGTACCGTACCACATGAAGAACTCTAATACTAAAGAGCTCATGTTCAGTAAGAGACACATTCTGTTAACATAACAGTAAAATTTCAACAAACATAGTGTGATAACGGTCAGATAGGCAGGCGCTTTATGTAAAATATTGGCATTCAGCTCCGGTTAGACTGGAAGCCGAACCTAACATAGTTCGGAAAAGGAGGTCAGATGATAATGAGGAGTGACTTGTAATTGACCGACAATCATACTTACAAGTTTTTATTCTGCTTTGTTTGGCTGTAAATCCTCCTGAGAAAATAAAAAGTATCTTACAGTCAGGATTCACCACGACCATTCTTGCATCAGCCTATAATATTCCCACTGCTGGGACCTCCTCTCTGTGAGAGGGAGTGAGCCGTAATCCACCACGTGGGCCCATTGCGGGTTGGTAGATGTCACATGACTTCGAATTTTTGGTTCTAGGACATGACGGTTTCCTCACGATGTTTTCCTTTGCCGTCTTGCTGATCGATTGAAAGTAACCCCTACTATTTTGATGACGTACACGCTTTAATAGAATAGTCAGTACCATGTTCGTATCAGTTTCAACCATTAAAACACACCCACCATGGCCAAATGACGTCACCAATTACAAACAAGCTAATAGCTAAATGCTAAATTTATTACATTTTGTAATCGCCAGCTCTAACTGACTGGATCTAGGTCGGAAATAGACTTAAGTCAGGAATCTAGATTAAATACTAACGTTTTGAACTATAGGTACAATTCTGCCTTACCCTTTGGGTTACACAGGGTTTTATGTTATGTTTTGAACTTTGTTAGTAAAATTTGTGTGTTGTTGTTTTTTCATGACATGGAAATCCTCGTAAAGAAGTACGTACCTACCTCCTTTCTAGTTATATATTTCCAAGAATTTGTACTTGAGGTACATCAACTAAGTCGTTTAATCCCACGTACCCTGTAAACCTTCCATTAGCCTTGGGTAGGACCGACGAATAATGTAGTCTTTAAAAAGAAAGTATAGGTCATATAATTATTCAAAAGAAAAAAGAGTCCACCCAAACAGACAAATTATTATATATTATGTACCACAAAGAAATGTTACAGAAAGACATTTCATCATGATAACGTAATGGAATAGGAAATACGATAATTGTGTTTTCATTTCTTATACTCGGAAAGTAGTGTTTGTTTGATCCGAATAGCGGGTGGAAGACGCTGCTTCCCACCTTTGGGCGGGAAAGACTCATAGACATTGCTTCCCTCTCTAGGGCGGGAATGAGGTTAGGTAGTCAGCTACGATTTTTTTTATCATAATTAAGAAAAATGCTGCGGTCTTGTGAGTGTATAAAACAGCCAGTGTGAATTAAAAAAAATACGTGGACGGCCCGCGGCGGTCACGCGGTTTGTTCCGTATTTAAAATGTAAAAAAGACTATAAATTGGCGGGATACTAACTCTGTAAGCTGTACCTAAATTCAAAAACTTGGTTTTATAGACTAATATTTGATTAAAAATGAGTTCAAGCGATTCTGAAATGTTGACCCCGGATTCGGTTAAAGACGAGGCAAATACAGTAATCGAAAATCTTTTGCCAGAAATTTCAAAAGAAAGATACTTAAATACCTATAATGATTTTATGAAGTGGCGAGCAGACAAGAAAATATAAATATTTTAGAAAAACTAATATTTTTTTCTTTCCTTATATTCGAAATGAAAGAGTAGAATGTTTAACACGGGTGAAAGTCATCAATTCTTTTCGACCCTTGTATAACAATCTACTATTCCTTATCTATCTATGAAATATAGACATACAGAGGTATGAAAGTCAACTAGGGAATATTTGTAACGTAGAGCTTACCTTGTACCTAGTACCTTACCTTGGTGATCGTAGATTGTTTTTATTATCACACAGGAGGACGCTGCCTGACATAACTTGCAGTTTTGGCAATCAGTGGTCTATTCTGTACAACAGCGGTGCTATTCTGTAAAAATCTCACCGTGAAAACTTAGGTGAAGTGAGCATGGAGTGAGCTGTCAATAGTGTCAATTCCTAGTAAAAACAAACTCACTTCACCTAAGTTTTCACGGTGAGATTTTCACAGAATCGACCGGCAGCTCTCAACGTGAAAACTTAGGTGAAGTGAGCTTATCTATCCATCTGAGGCATAAGTGTGAGTTTTTTCACTCACGTTCGATTGCGAGCGCGTTAGAATTTTCTAAGGGAAAAAGTTATAGCGCCACCTGGTGGTCACTAGGACCTAATTTCCCATATAAAATTCTAACGAGCTCGCAATCGAACGTGAGTCAAAAAAACTCACACTAAGGCCACAGATGGATTGACACTACTGACAGCTCTTTTCAAGCTCACTTTTCCTTAGCTTTCCTGAGATTTTTATAAAATAGTTCAGCTGATACTGGCCATGTCTGTCGAAGAACTGATGACCGGTGGAGCTCGGCTGGGTCCTTTCGCATCCAGTCCCGGTACCATTCATCATCATCATTTCAGTCGAAAGACGTCCACTACTCGTCATAGGCCTCTCCCAAGCACCTCCACTTCGACTGGTTCTGTGTTTCTCGCATCCAACCAAAAGACCAAATGTTTTTTGTGCTTGTCATTCTTGGGGGGGGGGGGGGGGGGAGGGGGGCTTGCCATAATCGCCACGCTTGGCAAGCGGGTTGGCGATCGGAGCATGATATGGTGGTGGAATGCATAGAGAACGCTGCTGCCCATTCTCTGGTACGACCGTTAGTCGCTTTTACGACACCCACGGGAAGTATGGGGTAGTGCTATTCTTTAAGTCCGGCACCACACCGGTTTCATTGGGTCCACCCAATGGAACCGGGTGGTGTTGTGCTACTGGAGGAGAGGCTTATGTCCAGCAGTGAACTGCGATAACAGGCTTAGTTGGTCGAGGATGTGTGTTTTTTTTTTGTTGGTTGGTGTAAGACTAATCTAACCTGAAATGAACCTAGTTGGGTTTGGGTCACCTCACGCAGAAACTTTAATTTTCTACTCTACTAAGCAAGGGCTCTATATCTGCTAGGACCAAATATTTGTCCATCTTCCAAGAAATTATTTGGGGATGAGTGCTTGTGTCGTTACGGGTAGTCAGAAGCCTGAAAGTCTGACATCTAGTCTTACCAAGGGGTATCGTATTACCCAGTAGCTGGGTTGTGGAGGTCAGATAGGCAATCGCTCTATGTGAAAAACTGGTATTACTTAACCTGATCGATCGGCCTGTGCGACTGTTATTATTTAGCCACGGGCCCCTCATGTATATACATACATGTGTGTATGTATGTATTACCCAGTATCTAGATAATGGAGGTCAAATTGGTAGTCGCCCCAACATAGTTCGGAAAAGGTAGACGATGTTGATGAGAAGACCCATAATCACCTTCACCAGTGTAGTTTATTGGGATAGTACCAGCGAGTGGTTACTTATCTAGGTCGCAGTTGTTTTCATGTGCTCTGCGTATAACTTCAGTTAATGATAATCGTGTCACAGTTGCGTTGCGGTTGCCCTTTGCACTGCTAGCTCCAATATTGGTTTCCAGAACGCTTGGAGTAAAATGCACTCATATTTTATAGGTTATTGTCTTAGCAGCTGTGTCCGAGTAATATCGACCGATTGTTAGGTTTGTCGCAAATGTTATGACTGGAAAAGCATTGCAAATGATTAGAGTATTTCATTGCGTTACGTATAAAATGTTCATCTAGTTGGCTCGTAATAATCTTAATCCGATGCAGCCTGTCCCTTGCTGCCTTCCCCCAGCGACGCCCTAAGCCGCGTGTAATCTGTTAGTTTTTAAGTTTTAAGCCCTGGCTGGAGGCTTTAATTTATTGAGGTACCCACAGGCAAGCCCGGCAACCTCTCGGTTGACCTACGTGATGCCGTAAAATAATAAAAACAAAAGACATTCTCTAATCTGTCAAACGTGGGCACCTTTTCTGTGACGTGGGTCTGACATCTTTGGGAATCCTATGTACAGAACAGTAGGTACCTAGGTGTTAATAGACATACATACTTACGAATGAAACAAAATATCGCAACTTCACACCATAGAAACTTCGAGTCTGACGATCACTTGACAGTACTTTTCCTACACGCGGCTATGACAGGCACTTTTTTAAATTGCTTACCATTAAAATTGTAATTGTTGTACTGACGATGATAGGTTATGCAACTGCAACCAGTCGTTAGTTATTATTTGTATGATAGACAAAAATTTATATATTTTTAGACTTGCATTGCTGAGTTGGACCTAAATTCACGTGCTTGCCAATAATATAGGTTTATATTTACACCGCCTACGACATTTTAGTGAGTAAACAATGTGTCTACTCTAAGCCAATCGATATGTCATTATCGTATTTTGAATTGATAGGAGTTTGATTGAATTGTAAATTCAGATTTAAAGTATGTAATTATTTTGGACCTGTTTTGAAATTCAACTATTGTTAGAGAACGATAATTGATGTTTTCAGTTCATATAGACTCGTCGATTTAATTTTTCTTTGACATTTTGTTTAAATGATAAATGATTTTATTTCTCTAAGTAGGATTGTACAAACACTTTTACATATCTTCTAAATATATAAAACTCAAAGGTGACTGACTGACTGACATAGTGATCTATCAACGCACAGCCCAAACCACTGGAGAGATCGGGCTGAAATTTGGCATGCAGGTAGATGTTATGACGTAGGCATCCGCTAAGAAAGGATTTTTCGAAATTTCACCCCTAAGAGGGTGAATGGGGGGAGCGTGAAATTTCACGCAGACGAAGTCGCGGGCGGAATCTAGTCAATCATATTTAAAAACTAGACCAAGTCTGCGTTTTTTATCTGACTACTCGGAGAAGATAGGCCGAAACAAACTCAGAGGTCACAGTATCTTTTAAAGACCAGACATAATCTTGGTCAGATTGTGTAGACCGTATGCAGACCGTGTATACTGATGTTGGAAATGATCTTTTGAGGACAGAACCACACAGATAGAGTGGGCCTATCCAGTCAGAGCACGCAAGTGTCAGTAATCGTGCAGCTCAACGCTCAATGATTCGAAGTGGTTTACTGTGACGTGGTTAGTTCCTCACTGAACGATGTTTTGTTTCATGAATGTTTTGCTTTACCAAGACAGTAGTTTCCCTTTGTATGTTGCTAACCTAACCATCACCTACTCGTATGAAGTGGCTTCCCTCTGATCCCCGGAGTGTGACAGAGGTGTAATATCATGACACAGTTCATTGCTCGTCGATATTACAGCGAAGGGTCCCACAGTTTATAAGTGTATAGTCTATGTCATGGACTACTCAAAGCCAATGATAAACAACAGTAATTGGACTGGTATTTCTCAGTAGCACACTTACTTACTTACAATCTGAATCATTCTGAAGGTTATTGCTAATAAATTGCTTCATATGTTTGAAAAATTTGTTGTTGAACTGTCAAAATGAGAACCATTGCTACCCCGTAGGTCGGGCGGGATGTATACCCGGTTGATTGCGATAGACTCGTCCCCTAATACAAACGGGACAAATTTAGGTGTTCCATAAGCGCACCTCTGCCTAAATTTTCGTGTTTCTAATTATGTTTATTTTAGTGATATGATCGGTTTTTCCACACAAACATGTGAATGTTCCTAAATTACCGTAGGGTGATAAAGAATTTGTTTTTCCTAATTATGTTATTGGTAAACGTGATCGTGGTAAACGTGTTGGTCTACGTGGTGACATTATGCTTAAATATATAACTAATATTATTATAATTACTTATAAAGTGGTAGAATTTGTTTCTTTGTTTGTATGTAGTGGGTAATCTCTGGAACTACCAGCCGGTTTTGAAAAAATCTTTCTGCCTTTGATAGCCCAATTATTGAGGAAGACTATAGGCGAACTAACATCACGCTATGACCCGAGGGGATAGGAGCCGAGCAATAAGTCAGGAAGAACGCTAAGTGAAAACGAAATGATAGTGCGAGCAAGTGAAGCGATGCGATGGGTGGGTAAGGGAAACAAGAAATATCACGCGGATGAAGTCGAGGGCAGAATCTATTTCATTATAACAGACTGATGCTGCTGCCTACCCACTTGCCTTTGTCATATTTGAAGACCTGCGGGAATACGTACCTATCTCCGGGTGGAATTTTAGAGTAGGTACCTACTTGGTTACTACCCGAGTTACTTACTGAAAGGTAGCTTCTTAGTACGTGGGACGCATACGAAAATAAATAAGATTTTGTATTACCCTACTCGCGGTTATTTTTTCATAAGTTTACATTATAATTATATCCCTGTTTTTATGCCTTTATGTTGGCAATATATTCCTGATTATAATCAGTGTTTACGATATTGTTTTTAGCATAAAATTGTCGTTCTAGTTTAGGAGCTCGACCTAGATAAATTTTAAATCATTTTAGAGTGTTCAGTACACATTTTTTGCGTATACCTACTTTAAAAGAGTGAATATTACAATTAGTTATACAAATTCAAATAAGTTTACTGTGCAAAGAGGATTTTTTTTCAAGTTTTTTTTTTTCAACTTTTCATAAAATTAGCATAAACTTACCATTTCAATACAATAAGTTTATTGCAATAATTGTAGAATAACCTTGTTAATCAATCTAAAGAGATAAAAATCCAAATGAGCACTTTATTCTTATTTATTTAAGTGTATCAAATTAAAAAAATTGTGCGCATAAATTAAATGATTACGACGACATAAATTAACCGATTTCATTACAATAACATAAATCAGGTCGAGTCGTAGATTGTATATTCTCATTTCTGTATGCACGGCGCACAGAATGAGAAATTCAAATAAGAATTCTACTCAAAAACTAAACAAGATAAACTACACAAGCAGTTCTATTAAAAATTGAAAGAGGCCGTATTGATTTATTCTAAAATGAATTCCATTTAAAACGAATGAACCGATTTGTCTATGGAGCCGAGCGTGTCTAGGATATTACTAGCATTATTTTTAACATGAACTGACGTGGTTAGAGAATGGGATTGCATTTAGAACTTTATCCTAAAATAGGGCAGTTATTTCCCGAGCCGCTACATCCGCAGTGCGCGGCCGCTCCGCCAGAAAGAGGGGCACATTGCGCCAGAAAAGGACGGGCACAATGACCGAAATCGATGTTAGAAAGAGCGAGTGTTACATGAACCTGTCTCGCTCGCCGCCGGTACACCCGCACTAAGAATGCACCCGCGCGCCGAGCGACAGTGCGTGGTGTACTCGATTCGCACTCATTCTGATGTAACCAAAACGTACTGGAAACGATAAATTGAAACGTAATCATCAGCATTGCGAATCTGTTTGATTTTTTATGTTTGGATTTGATCGACTTCCGTGGTTTGGTCACGTTGATTACTTGACTATGGACTAGATGGATATCACACAGACTGAAAATTACGAATTGAAAAATTAAAATTCGTTAAAATTCGTAGAAACTATAGAACCACGGGACCCAAATCAACATTATAATAAATAGCAAATACGTTACCTTACGTCATAAGATGTTAGAATTGACAATCGATTGGAGTTATGTCGGGTTCACAAACATTAAACAGCTGTAGAGCTTCGGCCACCATCGTCTTTGTTCGGTGCCAGGGACACACAAGTACATCCAGTACGTATAGTCCAAGCGCCGCCGTGTTGAGTTCGTTGTCGTGATGAATCAGTAGCACATGAGCGTCAGTAGTGAAAGAGCGCGTTGCCGCGAGCTGCCGCACACAACAATAAAATATTACCCAAATCCTTTGTAGTGCGTAGACATTTCGTTTGATTTTTTTTTTAATCTCAATGTGTGTGACAGGCGTGTGCATATTGTGACAGAAGATTGTTTATGATCCCTGGATTTGGATAGCCATTTTGAGAATCAGGTAAGAAATGTTTATTTATTTTCTCAAATATTTCGTTCATGTTGAATGGTAAAATGTCCGCTTTTGTGTTAAACAGGTCGTATGAATATTCATTATTTTATTTATTGCTGTGAAAATTATGGCTGTGTCTATTTTAGTGTAAAAATTGATCAACGCCATTCGAGTGAGAGAAAAATATTGTAATATTTTTGTTTTGTTTTGGCCCTACGTTTAATTGACGCAACAGAACCTATGCAAATCGAGCTACCTACTGAAGAAATTAACGCCAAAAAATATAAAATAAATGCTCCAATTTCAGTGCTGTGAAAATTGCGTGCTTTGTAGTAATTAGTCAGATTATAATGAGCCAAGTCGGGTGGGTAGCAGCTGAAAGATTTTTACTTTCGTTTCGCTTTTTCTAAAAAGCAAAGAAATTGAAAACAAATTAATTAAACTGACATTCTAAATTTACATTCATGTTTTTATTATCTTCGTCAATATGACCTACCTACATCAAAACACTTATGTGCAAATAGATAGTAATCTGGAGTCATTTTGTTTGCAGAATCTGTGAAAAACAAGTGTGCAGACATTGTTTATACTGTCTGAGTAGGTACACATGAAGTAACACTTACAGATGAAGGTTAAGAAATTGAGAAAAATACTTTTTAAAATTTTAGGAAAATCATAATATAATTTTACAATATTTGTAAATATGTGAACGTCGAGATATGTCACCTAGTTAATTTTATCTGCCATTGCTTTAATTTTACCTCTTAGTAATTTTATTCTAGGTGCTTCGTCTTCACATAATTATAAATATATAATTAATGTATTCAAAATATTTTTAAAACAGTAATGGTGGAGTATCTTTCCTATTCTTCTCCATACGAAACTACCTTTTGGACCCTAGGGGCGTTTGACTTTGAATCTTTTGGGACAAGAAGATGGTCACATCTCATCATTGTCATAAATGAAGAGTGTCCCTAAATGGGTCCAAACTTTCACATCGGTACTTCACATCGTACCTACTTATTCATAACTTGGTAGGTAGGTACCGAGTTTTGTTTCCAGTCATTGAATATTCTGAATTCAGGAGAAAGTTATACTTCTGTCCACATCGGTGGACGATATTCTCACGATACTGTCTAGAAAATATACATTGGTTTGAAGTAGAAAGCCTTTAGCCACGTATCTATACAATCACTGAAATAGAAAAATTAAAGTGTCTCTTTGCAATGTCTAAATAACAGCTTTTTACTAAATGGTTATGAAAGCATATACAAATCTTATAAAAACAAAACAATTTTAAAAATGTTTGTCTGTCTGTATATCCGTCTGTTTGTTCCGGCTAATCTCCAAAACGGTTGGAAAGATTTTGGCAGGACTTTCACTGGCAGATAGCTGATGTTAAAAGGAGTAAGTAATTTAGCATTTTAGAAAAAGAATTAGGGTTCTACGAAAAACAAAACCATTTAATCAACAGCCACGCGGGCGAAGCCACGGGCAGCAACTAGTAACGCCTACAAATCGAGCAGCACCCTGATTGCGTAACACACTATCAATCGAAATCTGAATAATTTTGAATCAAATTGCTAATCTATTGGTTCATAAGTTCGAAAAAATTTGTCTGCTCAACACGTAAATAACGCAATGAATGTTGTTGAACTGTCAAAATGAGACCGATTCCGATTGATAAAATCTGTTACGCAATTGCCCCGCAGGACCTTCATCGAAATTCTGCTCAATATCTTTTCACCCTACGCATCGAATTCTGTTGAACTTATCATTGTTTTTCTTCTATTAGCATTTTGGGACCATGATGAGGGGCGTCTCATCCAAGCAAATGTTTTTTATACACCTAAGAGGTAGATAGGTAGGTAGGTGAAATGTTTCATACGTCTATTCCTATTGGTGATTTGGTCATGACTCATTAACCACAAAACAACAAGTTTAATGTTTACGTGATAATTCAAATAACAGTTCTGTTTTATATTATAAATTACTAGCTGCGCCCCGCGGGAAATCGGGACAAAAAGTAGCCTATATGTTAATCCGGGGTGTCAGCTAACTCCATACTAAAGTTTATCTTAATTGGTCCAGCCGTTTAAGGGTGAAGAAGTAACAAACATAATAAACACACCCCCCCACGCTCACCAACTTTCGCCTTTATAATATTAGTGTGATAAAATCAGTTCTGTCTAATGACAGATCTGTTATTTATAACCATCATCATCTGCCTAGCCTTTTAAATTCCCAACTATGTTGAGGACGGATTCCAGTCTAACCGGATGCAGCTGAATACCAGTATTTTGCATGGAGCGACTGTCTATCTGACCTCCACAACCCGGTTACTGGGTAATACGATACTTCTTGGTAAGACTGGTTGTCAGACTTTCGGACTTCTGACGACCCGTAACGACTGTCAAAGATTCACGAATCAGCCTGATGCTTAACGTGCTTTCCGACGCACGAAGAGGTCTTGGTAAGTGAAGATGGTCACCCATCGACGGACCAACCGCAGCGAGCGTAGCTGATCGATCGACCAGAGCGGCTGTTTTTACTTAGCCACAAGCCACTCCAACTGTTATATATGTATAAGCATTGTAAATTAAAATGATTTATGGAATCAAATTATAAGCAAAAGAATGTAGTATGTACACAAAACAAATAAAAAATACACTATGAAGAAAGGATTTCTTTTTTAATTCCTAAAGAAATTGAGAAAATGTACGAGGTACCGATGTTTTGTTAAATTATAAATTAAAATTCATGTTATCGTCTCTACTATTTTCTTTTACCGACTCTCTCTCTGTAGTCGGTCCCTCATGTCTGAGGATCGTGGTCAGCTTGTGGTCTTTCACCGTAATTACATTTAAATATTCATTTAATCATCTTCATCATTTATAATATTTACAGATCGTAAAATCTAATTTGTTAGTAATTATTTACACAACTAAAACATTAGATGCTAGTAGGTACATCCATAATAATTATTACAAAGGTCTTAAAACTATGCAATACAGATTTTAGTTAATTACGGTAAAAAAAATAACCAAGTGCAAATATAATGAATGAACTGTGTTAAAATTCACGAGCCTCAATTTGAAGCACTTAAATGTGACGATGACTTTAAGTGCATAAGGGAGAGCTCTTAGACTACACTGTTAGGAACGTCGCAAATTGCATAATAATATTGCCACGGCGGTAATTGAAAGTTCTTGATGCATGTGCCACAAAGTAAACATTAAAGTAATTATGATAACAACAACTAGAACTGCTGTTCTACCAAGTTGATAAGAAAAACAAAAACTCTTAATGCACGTTCCATTTCCGAACATAGTGAGTGCTTCTATTATAAAAACATAAATGCAATATTTTATGACTCCTAAACTATAATTAGATTTTTCATTCAATGAAAATTCTGTAGAGATTTTCAGTTATTTAATATGTCATCATCTAAATTGCCTGTATATGCAAACCTTCGGCAAAAAGTTATCAATCATCAAAATGATAGAGATCAGTAAAGTACTGTCAGAATTTTGGATAATATCCAGCGATTCAACTAAAGAAATCCGAATGTAAACAACACTGAATGATTTATAGTTGATATTCTTTAAAAAAAATCGGCATAAAGAATTCGGAATTCGGCGGTCATTGCAATTCTTCATATTATTACTCATTTTATTTCCCATTTAGTGAGCAACACGCAACACTCGACATCACAACAAAGATATTGTAAGTTTAATAATGATTCCATAGCATTCATACGTAGGTAAAGTCAAAGTCAACGTCAAATAATTTATTTCAAATTGGCACATAAAAACACCCTTGAACGTCAAAATTTAGAAAAAAATGGAATTGATTCTAGTTGCCCCAAAAGGTAGTTTTATAGTATCTCCTTAACTAATACAAAAAATAAGCTTAAAAGATTTCAGCAGTAATAAGATACAAAGATAAAGATATTCTAGCTCCGTATCTCAAAACAGGTAAAATCTCTTAGGATTTCGGAGAATCCCTTTGGTGGCAGCTCCTAAGACTAGATACTTCCGAAGCCTCGTATTTCTAAAAATAAGGGTCACGTATTGTATTATATATGAAATCAGAAAAAAAGAAACAAATATTTTAAAAGCAATGTAGATTATTTCATTGCTGTTTTATTATTGAGTTTTACTAAGAAGCTAACTTCCATGTGTAATATAATGACAATTAAAAAGTGCTCATTTGGAAAGTATCCAATCCCAGATGCGGTTAAATTGAGGTGAATCCAAGGAGCATCTCCCAATTTCACATTAATTCTTGTGACACTCATCAAGGTAAGTGAAACAATAAACAAAATGTATCGAATATTATACCTATATAATGCCTAGGTAGATGACATTTATAGGGGGGGGGGGGGGGGGGGGGTTATGAGACGTATTATAATTTTGTCCTCAAGAGCCATTAACCCAATCTTTAAACCCTACGTTAACTTTTTGGGAGAAGCAGCACAGTTCTGTACTAAAATAATAATACTAATTAGGTACCTACCTAACATTTACGGATGTAACTTCTCGTGCAAAATTCGAGTAATTTCAAGAGCTAAAGGATCAGCTCTAAAACACGCGTTTCTATGCTCTTGACCCCCTTGACCTCAAAAGGATACATGTTTGACTCGAAAACGGACATTTTCTGATAATTGAACGTTGCTCGTGGTCTCGTAGACGGTTTAGTCCATGTTCAACCTCATAATTTTTACCTCCGACCATCAGTTGAGTCCTTTGTGATACTAGAATTTATGTAAGGATTTTCGTATCATACTGGAATTTTCCGGTATTTGATAAATGTGTTCCCACATACATAGCTATAGAAGAATGTCAGTGAAGAATTGGTTTTATAAATATTTGCGATTGAAATGAGAGTTTTGATCGTACTTTAACTAAACTATAATAATATTAAAAAAAGAGAAACGATTTTATATTTTGTACCTACGTTTGTTTGGTACGCTTTTATGCTAACACAACTTAACCGATTTGGATGAAATTTGGCACATGGGTAGATCATTAGGATTAGAACATAGGATTTTATTCTGATAGTCCCACGTGATCGAGGCGCAGCTAGTCTTGGACCTGTAAAATGGCGGATTCCTATTAGATTACTACCAGATTATAGCATTGCATGTCCTATAAGTTACTCACAGTCATTTGAAAATTATTGATTAATCACATCGACCCTGTGAGTGGTTAATGCTAGCAACGCTGTCTGCAGAAATTGATACCAATTCGGTTGTTAATATTGCCACCAAACAAAAAACCTTGGATGAAATTTCTCGTAATAAAAAACTTTTTTACAAAAAAAACACCGACTTCCTAAAAACACTACCTACTAACGTCTTTGGATTAGTATTTTTATTTTTTGCCACCGACTTCCGAAATTAAAGTTATTTTTCACTTTATAGTGTTTTTTGGAAGTCGGTTGTTTTTTTATTTTATTTATTTTATTTTATTAGGGAGATCAAAAAATTGTAAATTTTGTCTTACATCTAAGTATACAATAAAGTGGGTTAACATACAATCAACAACGTCTCCACATATTAAAAAAGTTTTTATTTTTTAATTTTCAGTGGGTCAGTTTGTAATTTATCTAAGTAACAATAGCCTAATGTCAACTGCTGATCACCTCTTACAAAATATTGCTCTTCCCGATGCAGGGACGTTAATTGTTGAGGAGTTCTCCTAGTATTCCAGGCTGCATCAGGCCAGACTTATGTCAACATTGCATTGAACTTAAAATTTAGTCCTGTTTAAAATGAGCCCAAACACGACTACGGTGCTGTAATTTCAAGGTTTGTACTTTTTCTGATACTCCTGGCTTCAGCATCAGGTCTCTATGTACTTCGGTGTTCCTCATTAACAGTACGTTTTTCCACACATCGAGCCCTTTTCAATGAGCCTAAACACGATATATCTGCTGTTAGTTGTCGAGGAGTTAGGTACCTACTCTGCAGACTATCCTGACTGCAGCATCAGGTCATGACTTGGTGATCATGAGACCAAATGTGGCAAATGCCCTATCAAACATCAAAACAATTTACTAAAACAGTCCTTGCCTGTTCGAGTAACTTCTTACTGTTAAGGAGTTGTACCTTCCATCATCAGCCCAGCTACCTGACATGGTGACAACCATACGCAAATACACAAGATACTTCATAAAATATGCGAAAAACAATAAGTGAGCCTATAAAGTTTGAGGGTTGCCCTCGATTTCTCTAAGATCCCATCATCAGATCCTAACTTGGTGACAGTGGGACCACCTCAGAACTATCTAAACAAAACTTTCGAACAAAAAAAGAATTTTGAAAATCCGTCGACAATTGGCGGAGTATTCGGTGAACAAACATACAAAAAAAAAACATACAAACATCCGAACATAGTACCTCCTCCTTTTTGTGAAGTCGGTAAAAAGAGCATAGAAGCTTTGCATAACGTGTTTAGAATTACCGATTAGCTGCTAGCACAGCAGTTGCAACTAAGCAATCGATATTAGATTTTATCGGAGATCGGAAACGCGCACGTAATCCTGAATCGTAATTGTGGAACATTAAATGTTCCACATTTCATTGGAACACGTATGTTTTTACGTTAGTTTGCTCCTAAAATAATCTGATTTCTTTCTTTCTTTGGTTTGTCAAAATTCTGAAGCTAAACCAGCTTCATCTACATTTATAAAACGTTTAAACACAGCATCCATTTCCTCATTACTAATGGCTTTAATACGGTTGTCCTATGCTAGAGCAGCAATGTACAAGTTGTCTAGACTTTATCCCCGCATTATTCAAGAAGAAGAAGCGAGGGAGTGACGAGAGCTAATAAATTCTAGTGTGGTTATAAAAAAATCTAGTTTTATTCAAACTAGATTTATACGCCCATAAAACACTGAATACGAAATATGCATTGGACGTGTCTTTAAACGATGATTCAGAATCGAAAGTGACACCAGACGCAGGACAAATAGAACGTCGAATCTCCCGCGGAGTCTGAATGCGAAACATCGTTTAACAAAATCTTTCCTTAAGAGCCTATACTACCTCAACTAAAATTCACTCTTTATCTCGCTCGCACGATACTGCTCGCGGACTGTGTGAAAGCGAGACAGAGTGCGGTGCTGGGCGGGAGGCAGCGCCAATAGTTTAGGTATTTGCTTTTTACGGTGAAAATAAAGGTAATTCAAAAAAACTAACTAACATAAGACCTGCTTTATAGTTAGTTCAGTTAGTATGCAAAGTTTAATGATCTAATTTGAAGTATTTTTTGAATACCAGCGGTTTATTGTTCGGTTTGGAGGTAACTTTGGAAATTTTTTCTATAGAGAAAATTTTATGGAATCGTGTTTTCGTCTAACATAAGACCTTACATTAATCCTCAACTTTAGCATATATTTATTTCAAAATTAATGCTGCGGAATTTGCGACATAACGGAGGATCATGCTAAGCCATTTGAGGTAGTATAGGCTCTTAAGTCATTAGTTTAAAATCTTCATTGCTATGGCATGTTAGCTAAGTAGACTTAGATGGATACGTTCCTTTTTCTTCAGTGGGGTAAGCTAAGCTAACAATGGTGCCAAAGTTTTGGGCACTGTCATTCGTGTCTGATGAGAAAATTTTAAGATCTCTTTTTAATTGGATTTCTCCTTACTTACTTCTTTCATGTTTTTTTTCGTATACAGTTGTATAGTCATTGCTTCATCATCTCCGAAGAAGAAGGCAGTATTATATATTAGTCTGACCTTTATAATAGACCGAATGTAACAACAAGTTTCATAATAGGCAGCAAATTTTGCACTGCATGAAATTACAGTCTCATAATGTATATTTGTACAGGTGCTTCAACAGACAGCGAGTACTTTAGGTACCTATAGAACTCGTAGTACAATGCACCTAAATTACCTTGAAGACCTGGCACCGTTCCATAATCGCACAATTTCTCATGCCTGACTCTGAAGACGTTTATAACAATGTTATGCTTACATAATAAGGGTCAAACTTACAGAAACAGGTTCTTATAATCCCTCAAACTGGGTTAGGAAGCCGCTAAATGCTAATAAGTAAACTACATAGAAGTTGTAGCCACAGTACCAGCGTATTGAGGATGAGACCCTACTCGACGTAAGTAGGGTACGAACGGAGAGTTAGTAAAGTAATCAATCACGGTAAACTAGGCTAGTTTCCGAGCTTTCGGAGAGGGTCGGCTGTTCACAAGTGCGGGATGGATTATCACTGGAATTTGATGAGTTTTCTCTTAAGGGGGATGCACTAGGTAGCCCGCGAAATTAAAAAAATTGGCTGTGACACACGGACGGACAGACACACGAGTGATCCTATAAGGGTCCGTTTTTTTCCTTTTGAGGTCCGGAACCCTAAAAATAAACTACTAATAAGAGTTGGGGTGTAGTGTACTTTTATCTGTTGACTATTTTCCTGCTCAAACACCCAAAGTCAACAGAAACGAGAAATCTATACTATACTTGTAGATTCCGCGCTGACAATGCGATATTACTTGTGAAAGCAAATAAACAGACAATGGTAAATGACGCCATTTTGTTGTATAACACGAACATTGCTTTAGTAGGTAACAATTAGAATGTTTCAAAAAGCTATGTGACATAGACTTGTTGTCTTGGTTACCGTGAATGAAAAATGGGAAACTGTGTCATAAAAATTTGTTTCTTCTAGCAAAACTAATTATTGATGCTTAGTCTGAAAACAGTCTAAACAAAAAAGAGCATTACAATTTAAACAGGTTGCTTGTTAAACATAGTTAATATGAAAGATAGTTAAGTCAAACACTATTTAGCATACCGAAAATGTTCCTTGAACCCACAAAAGAGTCAAGCATTTCAGTCAAACGGAATGCAGACGTTCCAATAACCAAAGTTTAAACCGTCAATTTATAACCGAAATTGATTGTCACGTCACGCGTCTCCCGCAACTAGCACAATTATTGTTCGTTCTACTTGAAATCATAAATTATGTTACTAACACTATATGGATTCTTTGGTCCGAAATAAAAATCATTATTATTATTATAAAGAAAGCAACTTTAAAGGAATATAAAGTACTAGGTTCTGCCCGCGACTTCGTCCGCGTGAAATTTCACCCTCTTAGGTGTGGAATTTAGAAAAACCCTTTCTTAGTGAATACCTACTCTTCACAAAGAACACACCCTCCAAATTTCATGTCTCTAGCACCAGTGGTTTAGGCTGTGCGTGGATATATCAGTCAGTCAGGACTTTGAATTTTATATATACTTAGGGCATACTGAAAGTTTCTGGATTCTGATAAATAAGACTAGATATAAGACTACATACTTTTATTGTTTTTCAAAGTATATTCCCCAGCAACCAATGCATTTTTACATTCGCTAAAACCACTAGTTGGACTAGTCTTCCTTAGGGACCTCTTCAATGGCTTCATGGAACACATTCACCGCCGATTCAGGGCTCGTAAATCGTGTGCCTCTAAGTTTGTCTTTAATTTTTGGAAAAAAAAAGAAGTCGCAGGGTGCAAGGTCCGGGCTGTAAGGCGGATGCGTCATCAGTTCCACAATTGAAGCCTTCAAATAGGCTTCTGTTGCCATAACGGAATGTGAGGATGCGTTATCGTGGTGAAGATGGACATTGCCTCGAGGACGCTTTTCACGAACTTTTTCTAAGACTTTGGGCAAGCAAGTGTTGACGCACCAATCTGCAGTCACTGCCCTTTGATCTTCAAGCGATACTGTAGTGTAATGTCCTGATTTGCCGAAAAAAGAAGCAACTATTTTATTAACAAAGCGTCGACTTTTCATAACTTTCGTCGTCAAATCTTCAAAACGTCACAATGAAAAAGCAAATGACAGTCTCGCAAATTAAAAAGTTACATGTTCCCAAAGAGTTCCATTTTCGAATTCCATAATTGTTTTTTCATTCTTTTATTGTAAGTGGCTAAATCCAGAAACTTTCAGTATGCCCCACGTATACGAGTAAATATGGAGGAGCTACAGCCAGACGAATTCTTGTTCAAGGCAACACAGAAATACCTCTAAGGCCTTCAAGTCTTGAAGAAAAAGAAAAAAGTTATCTATGTAATTTGGGGTGGCCTTTGCGCTGAAATGATGTCGAAGGAACAATATTTTGCTTCACTTTTTGGGACCTAAATGGCCTTGTCTTTTAAATTCTGTTCCATTAACATTTTCTTTTAGCGTTATAATCTTTAGGTTCTTCATCTATATTATGTTTGTCTTCATCTATAATTCTAGTACCATCATCATAACAGTATAATTTATGAACTAAGTATACTGTTTAATTTGGACCATTTAATTTTGTCGTAGCATTTATTTTGTAAATCATTAATGAAATTGTTATATCGGAACAGGAATCTCAAGCATTCATTTCTTATCGATAAACCGTAATACTTGCGTATGTTCCTCGGCTAAGCAAGGATCGGTAATCCGATATAAAATTGAACCTATTCGAACTTGTACGAAGGTCAGAATTTTAATATGAGAATTTGCGTGTAAGTGTCGCGTGCTCAGGAACAGTCAAAAGCGTATCGATCGCCGACATTGTTACAGTGACTTTAGTAGTGTTTCTATTACGTCAGCCACAATGAGCATTATTATGTAAACTTGTGGCGACAGAGAGTTAATCATTGTTATTGAAGAAGTGAAATGTTTTGAGGTTCTCTGGCTATATATCTCCAGGTGATCGAGTGATTTGTAGCGCATGCATCTGTAAATTTCAGGGATTTTCAGGCAGGCTATAACAGAATAGTAATGAAAAATGTTCATAGAAAAGGCTCGATAAAGCTTTAAATTATGCCAAGCATTCTCATAATCAGAATCATCATGATGATGATGATTCTCATATTTGTTACAGGAAGGGTTGCATAAAATTCTAAATATTTCTAATTTGACTCGTGCCAGAGAAGTTGAGACAGTACCTGGACAAGAATACTGCAGGTGTTAGTAAATAAAACTGTATGTAATTTTACTTGATCTTGAAAACGTGTGGCTTCTTCTATTCTTATGACAAGACACTCGCCTTCAATGGCCGATGCTGGTTACATTTTAACGTCCATTCATGGATTGCATAGAGAAGCCGGATCAAGTTCTACAATATAATCATTTTGCACCGTCACTTCATTTTAATCAGTTTCAACTTCTTCTTCAGAAAAATCTTCAACGTAGACTTACATTTTCATAAGGCCCATTATTCAACCAATGCGATATATTGATGGTATCTGCGATAGACATTGAAGTATGATGCTTTGTGTTCAGAAGTTATAGAAGGCTTCATGATGGCACTAATAAATCAAATCTATTCATTATTCAGGCAATAAACTAGTTGGCATAGCAACGTGGTTGAAACATGCCGGCGTAAACTGTAGCTCAGTTAAGTCGTTAAGCTGCCTACCTTCCGTAGCGTAACCTATTTTTGAATAATTGTGTTACCTAAGTCCAAGGAACCTCAAAATTATTATTCCTGTAAATAGATAGGTACTTCAATATGAACACTTCTGTTTTGTTCGTTTCATGAATTATCATGCTGTGATAGTTATATTTTAGGTGGAGAGAATTTCTTACCAATTTTGTACTCGACCTAACCAGGATTTCATGACTTCCAGCAATCGCTCCACCTAACAGTCGGCCTGAACTTAATCATATACTGCCTAGGTAATAAACCGTACATGGAATACGTTTAAATTCCGTCTTTCATGTTCAGTTGGCAATTCTACGACTGTTCTTTTTCTCATTTGCATTAACTGCTTTGAATTTCATCTTGTTTTAGCAGGAATACTGTTTTATCATGGACTTTGATTGGACCTTTAAAACAAACCGATTTGTGCTATGGGATTTTGTGTGGGATGACTTTAGCCATTGGCTATTCAGTTTTATTGTCGCATTGATTATTCGATGTTTGTCATATTGCGTTAAATTCCTGGTACTCGTTTTATTACCTGCTATATATTCATTTGTCAAGTTATATCAGTCTTCTCAAAGTATTACCATTTCAAAATCGTATTATATTGAAACAATTAAGGATAGTTTCTTATTTTAGATCAACAGCTCTAGAATGTCTGATAATAATAGAGCCCCGGCGTCGCCGCGGCTATCATTAAATATTCTATGAATTGGACTTGCTATTTTTCTATCTGTCTATTCTTCAATTTCTAGACATGTTATGTACGATAAGACGGTATTTTTACATTCTTATACAAAGACTGCTGCAAAGTATTACCAAGCCTAATTTATTCTCTTATTAAGGTTCGTTCAAACAAATTAAGCAGAATTCTTGCCAAGGTTAGGAGTTAGGACCCTTCTAAATAAAGGGTCCGTGCCAACGATCAATTAAAAGCAACTCCATTGTAAAGTCATAAGAGTTCTCAGCCTCTATTAAAATACCGACAAGTTTCTTACTTAATAGCTTGGTATTTTGATCGGTATGATTCGAAGGAATTTAATTTACGTCATGAGTGATTTTTTCATTCTAAGGGTTTCAAATATTTCTTTGTTTCTTGAACCTGAAAACTTGAGGTACGACATTGTTCATTTCAGTTTGCCTACGAACTTATGACCAATTATGGCAATTCTGAGTTTTTTTTGTACAATAATTTTCTTTGTTTCTTTGCCCTTTGAATTTTCTTTTGTTAGTAGATATAAAAACTGCTTTCAAATGATTCAATCATTCTGTAATAATTTCTAAGCAAAATTATCCTCATAATAAAAAGAAAAAAATTATTTAAAAGAATTTTGATACCATTAAGAACCAATATCATTAAATCTTGTCGCGAATTTTCAAAAACATTAGCAAGGGTGGAAATATTTTCAATCACATTTTAAAAGAGCAAAAGGTCTAAGAATGGAAGCAGACTCGTCTCTTTCCGAGGATCTAAAGATTAAAATCAATGATTCACCCATCAACAATGATCTTGCGATGATGCGTCACTAGTTCATTGCATTCATGTCATTTGTCTCACAGATAGCAAGAACACGGTTTCGCCTGTAAACATGGATATTTGTAATCTTTTCATTGTTAAGTTCACTAACACTTCACAATCTCATTATCTTATCGCTTTGTCTACATTGTGGCTGAAGTAAAACTACTGAACTTATTTCCATATCTCCAACTCTCACATGCTCTGAATTGTTATTTTTTTCAAAAGTTGTTGGATTTTATCAATAGCAGCTTCTTTGATATTATTAAGAATACTTATTTTGGCCTGCTTCGATTGTTGTGCAATCATAAAAGAATTTAAAATTCCTTTTTTTTTCTAGCCTACGCTGTCCCACTCCTGGGCAAAAGCCTTCCTCTTCCTTACATCTATCGCGAGCTCGCGCGTCCTTCGTCCCGCCATCTCCTACGTGGTCTGAAATTCTAAATATTTACATCATTTATATTGCAATTTTCTTATCAATGACGTTATTTGACGACTGTACGATATCAAATCAGAGAAATATGATTACTACAAATGTATAGCCCGTACGTCTGAGATACTGTAAGTACCTAAATAAATTGATATAAAACAGATTTTACAGATAAACCCAACAATGTTACAAGTTAGTAATAAATCCGTTTTTGATGCGCTGGCAATAATTTTATGTTATGACGTTATCATGTCACGGTAATGATGTACAATCATCGACAGCAGTTGAAATATAATTTTGAGATAATATTAATAAAATGTGTCAAACAAATAATAAGTCTAGTGCTGTTTTATCTGCTTTCATTAATTCAAGGATTAGTCCAAGATGTCTTTTGTGTTTGTAACTTCAGAATGATGATGAAGTTTTAGTAAAATATAATATGGTGTTAGCAAATCTGTTTACATTTTATTTATCATACTAATATTATAAAGGCGAAAGTTTGTGAGTGTGTCTGTGTGTTTATATGTTTGTTACTTCTTCACGCTCAAACGGCTTGACCAATTTTGATAAAATTTGGTATGGAGGTAGCTGACACCCTAGATTAACATATAGGCTACTTTTTATCCCGATATTACCACGGGATTGAAACTTATGCGGGTGAAATCGCGGGGCGCAGCTAGTAATCAATAAATGAAGGGTACAGTTAATTTGTTTAATTTTTAATCTGTGTAATTTTAATGATTTTTCTTCCTTATCTATTTCGGCGTGATTGTGTTACTTACGTACCTACTTGTTTTACGACTAATTTATGAGTGTTGTTTGTGTTCTTGTGTTCCTCAGCTGTGAAATTAAATGTGTCATTCGATAAATCTGTCCCAAATTCTGTTAAAGCAATTTTAGAAGTAAAACTTCTTAGGCGGCGACTCGACAATTGGACCCCCACGTATCACGTTTAGGCACATTTCATTACATGAGAAAGGAGAAAGATATTAACTCAATCTCCGACACTAAATCTCTCCTATTCTTTATTTTTTAATAATTCAATATCCAACAGGGACTTTAAATCTCAAAGGCGGACTGAGCTGGTTGACAGCTGTTTACGCCATAATATTTATGCGAGACCTAATAGATTGGGCCTTGGCACAGCCGGAAACTTCCTGGCCAATGTTAAAACTATCGCTTCCTCTAACAAACAAAGAAGCGACCATTAATAGCTTACCATGTTAATTTATTGACTGGTTTTCTCATATTTCTGTTAAATATTGCAAAAAAAAAACATTTATTTAATAAAAAAAGTAAATGTATGTGTGTCTGTGACGTGTGTGTGTATTTATGTATGTATGTGTTCCTGTGTATTTTTAAAACGTTTTTTTTTTTTTTTTATTACTAAGGAAAATCCGAGAAAGATGTAAAGAGGATCCGATCCGATCCGACATTGTGTTGTACTTCCCGGTCATAAAAGCAATTGGTTTCATTTAGAATAAATTTAAAATTCCATTTATATGTCGTTAAAACTGACACTGTTTCGAAGAACAGAAGAGGAATGGAACCAAGCCTTTCTCAAGCGGAATTTACGATTTTTTAATCGGGTAAAATGAAAGTTAATTTCAAAGCAGATCTTTTCTAAGAGCTTAATGATATTGTATTATTAGGGTATTCATAAAAACCCATTTATTTCGATCTATTGAACATTATTCGGTTACATAAATTCGATATAATTATAACACGTGGCGATATTACAGGTAAAATATTGGCATAACCTTTGAGGGTTATACGCTACGAAATAAATTGATGGCAATCTCATTATAGGCGAGGCATTACTATGGGTAAAATGGAATCTTTAAAAATGTATTGATTTTGCTCCTGCTCTTCGTATCGTTTGGATTTTGTGCGAAGTTATGGATGACACAGATGAAAAGGGTGAATTCATTTCTAGACTATTTCATTGTACGTACATGGGCAGTGTCTTTCAAAAAATGAAGATTTTCTGTGTGGTATCTACGTTTCATAATGCAATTCCTGATGGCGTGTTTTATGAATCTTGCCTAGCCCTTTGTTATCTGAAATGAAATGAAATGAAATGATTTTGAAATGATTTTATTTTTTGTAAGTAGGTTTGTACAAACACTTTTACACGTCAATCATGTTTTTTTTTTAAACTAGATGAAGTCGGCGTTTCCTATCTGACTACTCTGAGAAGAAAGGCCGAAACAAACTCAGAGGTCACAGTCTCTTTTAAAGTCCAGACATAATCTTGGTCAGGTTATATGAAGACCATGTAGATCGATGTCTGAGGTGGTCTTTTGAGGAAAGAACCACACAGATTGAGAGGACCTGTCCAGTCAGTGCACGCATTTGTCAAAAATCGTGCAGCTCAACTCAAGACTTAAGGAGCTCAACGATTCGACGAACAATACCAAAGAAAGGACATTTGGGTAGGCCACATAAATTACTCAAACTGCCAGACCATGAAAAAAGAAAAAAACAGAACAGAGAGAATAATAAAAAAAAAAAAATATAAGTACCTATGTAAAAAGACCCACATCGTCTTCACATTCACAATGAAAAAATAATATAATACTTTACAAAGTAAGCAAATGTCATTGTTTAAAAAAAAAAATCTAATCTAATCTAACTAAAGCTTCCAAGGTATATAGTGGTAACAAAATCAAATATGATGAAAGAAATTCCTATATTACATTTCGTTAAAATCCTATACGTATACCTAAACACGAGCTTGTTCTTACAATCAAGATACCCAAGTTTCTTAGTTATGGAAATTGTGAGCCATTCTGCTGCTTCGACCTTACCTCCATGTTTCCTTTTATGATGCTAACACCACTCATATCATATTATGTGAGAGCCTTAATATGTTCAGTAAGTTTTCTTTTTGTCGAGGACAAAATATTTAGTTTTTTATTCAGCAGTCGTGGTTTTGTTGCTACGTAGGTATTTTGAATTCCCAATTGCTGCCAACATTGTTTCTATAAATTAAAATTATTTATTCTCGTGTACTTTTCCATTGGCAGATCTCTTAGCAGAAGTAGTCCACTTAATTATGTTCGACGTTCTAGTTAAACAAAAAAACACCCCTATGGAAACGTTTTACAATTTAACTTAATTATTATTATATTTTTGCAATAAAGCTAGCTTGTACCCGCGGTTTCGTCAGCGTGGATGTCAGAAATCATCCTACCTCCTTGCCAAATTTTATCCGTGGTAAAAAATAAATACAGAAAAAAAAACGTGAAAACGTCATATACAGGCAGAGACGCAGAGTTGCTTTGGAATTTTAGTTATTACTAGCTGCTGCCCGCGACGTCGTCTGCGTGAAGGCTCTACAGCACCAAAAATACCTAAGATGCCAGTGTCGCTATAGCATTATAAAGTAAACAACTTTTAAAATAGCATTAAAATATAAGTTTTTTTTTTGCAAGCGAAGCAAGTGAAGAGAGTTATATGGGAATCCTGCTGAGTTCAGTCATAAGAGGTGACTGAAGGAAATAGAGAAAATAATGCAGGAATACATTCCACAAAAGAGTAAAAATACGTTCAAAGGTATCATATATACCTTACAACACTTCCCTATAAACTACGTTGGTAGTTATGCTGCCAGGAGCCAAAATGTGTGATGACGCGGGAGCAAGCGACGACGTACAGTTGCCCGTGTGAGAAGCAACTCGTTCTGACGTCGACACCCACTGCCCTCAGTGTCTGCCCCTGCGACTTATTGATGGTCATCGCGAAGCAAACACTCACGGGGAGCTGTACGCGCTTGAACTGGAACGGGAAGTTATGAGGTATGAGGGGAATGCGTGGTATAAATACTGCCTCGCCGACGCCATAACCCGTAAGAATTTCCGCCTCAATGGTGTGTCTGTGGAGCGAGATGACTTTAAGGCGGGTCCCGTTACACAACTTCGGAGGAGATAGGTTCCGAAGAAGCATAACCGGGACACCGCTTCAGCTTGATGGTATGCGCTGGAAGTCCACTTGCTGACAGGGAGTTCAGAAATTCCACGGGATAATGTGTGGCGTCATCTTGCTTGACAACAGTGTTTATCGAGGTGTAGACCACTTCATTCCCCTCAATTTCCGAGAGAATGCATTCGTTACTTGCTGCAGCCTGATCATTTTTGGGCGTCAAAATGGCCCGCTCACACACCCAAGAATTCTGCTGGTGCGGTATACGACTGAATGTCCCCGTACATACAGCGAATGAGTTCTTCTAAGCTGGAAACCACTCTACCGAGAGACTCTGGAAGCACCACCTGTCTACCTCTCTCTTCTGGTAGAGTGCCTTCGCCAAGACTTAGAAGGACATCGGAGAATTCTTGAGCGCGTGCATTGCCGCCGAGCCGAGCTCTCATATTAATGGTCAAGCGCAGCGTACGAACTCGTGACCACAACGAAGATCGTTTCAACGAAGCATTCACCTCGTCAGCCCTCGATCCTCGGTCATCGTACACTCATCCCATACGATCAGAGAGCAATCCTTGAGCATAGCAATTTTGCCTTGCCTCCTGACCTCTGCAAGTATGCCAGTGGTAACAAATGTTTTTCCTGTTCCACCAGGAGCATCCAAGAAAAACATTTTACCCTGGTTTTGCCAAACGCTTTCAAGGACGGTGTCATAAATTTTTTTTTTGCTCTGAAGAGAACAAAGCGACATGGTCATTTCGTATGGTGGTCATTTCGCCGTCTCCGACTTCGTCTCCAGTAGCACGCCTCAAAGCTCGTAGAAAATCTTCAGACAGATGATGGCGATACTTCTCCCACAAAGCTACCGGGTTCGCGACTCCACAAAACACCAAGATGACGGCAAACAGATGACGCATGCGGCCGGGACTGTCACTGACGCTCGCCTCCGCGAGGGTGTCAGCCCAATTTTGATCACCGTCGAGAAGGTGACGTGCTACGCAGGCTGCGCGGTAAGTGGGAAACTCCACGCCATCAAAAGTCCTCAGAAAGGCGAAAGACTTTGCCTCGGACAGTGTGAAGTAACAACCGCAGAAAATCGCATTCGCCGTTATTCGGATGCACGGTATAATTTAAGTTTATAATTAGGTACCTATACGACATGAAAATATGTTAATTACCAAGCAATAATCACACAGATAAATACCGAACAAAAGTATTAACAGTCAATGTTTATTTTGTACTAACAACATGAAATTGATGAAGAAATGATCATCATCAATGAACATAACTTTTTTGTAATACTTAACACCGCATTTTTTTTAAATTGTCTTCCTCAACTCTGCTCAAGATTTTGAGGGTTTTGTTGGAACTTGAATTTGTCTCAAATACAATACGATACAACTTTTATGAAGAAAATGCACATTACCATCTATGAATTTTAAGAATAACTAACTACTAACCTCACCAACATGATCAAATTTAAACTATTAATTTCCAAAAAGTGTTGAAATGTAACTTGATTTGATTTTTATGAAATCTCATAGATGGCGCTGCTTCAAAATTGTCTTATACTACTAACATTCATTAAACTATGTTTCTCTGCCCAAGTTACTTAAATGGCGTAAAAGTTTTTATAGTGTAAAGCTAGATAATAGCATGACTTACTCAAAAACAACATTTAAATATGCGTCGTTAGATTACACGCTGTCACAGAATGCGTAAGAAAAATAAAGATTCACAGCTCCTCCTCGTAGGTGATAGCGTGATAATATGTAGCCTATATGTTGACCCGACCTCTTAGTAATATTCATGCAAAATTTGAAGTAAATCCATGCAGTACTTTTTGAGTTTAGCCCGGACATATATACAGACAAACAGACAAAAATTCTAAAAACTATATTTTTGGCTTCGATATCGATTGTAGATCACGCCCCAAGTATTTTCTTTATATATTCTATGTACAGTTTTGCCTTTCCTACGATTTTATTATATACGATTTTATTATTTTATATAATTTATTTAAACATTATCATTATTTATTTTTTTAAATAACACAGACATAAGGATCAGAATTATTTCGTCATAAAGGCAAGCCTTTACGACGTGATTAAACACATAATAATGTTTTAAAGATCACAATATGATTTCTTTAGTACTATATCGCGCCAATAGATGTCGTTACATGTTTCCACTTATTGCAATAAAAATTGTTATAGAATGCTTTAAATTGATTATATCTTTTGATAGACTGAAGCGATTGCGATGAAACAAAGACTAATCACTGCTCGGAGTTCTACACTATATTTGAGTATAAATATGAACCATATTGGTTTGGTACTTTTTACGTTGAGCCTGTTCAAAATCTGTCACATCCAAACAGACAAACAGACAAAAATTCCAAAAATTGAAGAAATGGCATCTGTTGGTTATCCTTTATCAGCCCAACTATTTTTTTTATTTTTATTTTCAATGTACAGAAACGCCTCGTTTACAGATTTATTATATGTATAGATTATTAGTATGGATATACGGTGGGCATGCTAATAAAATACGGGTGAAATAAAATTCGAAATAACACTGGAAAATATTAAAAATTCTTGATGCTAAATCAGTAGGCTAAGCTTGAAGATTGAAATCGTTGTGCAAATGATAAATTGCTAACCACGAGTAAACGAGAGGATAAGAGAGTTTTAGTAAGTCACCCCACGGTTTCACCCGCATAAGTGTCGATTCCGTGGGAATATCGGGATAAAAAGTAGCCTATATATTAATCCAGGGTGTCAGATACCTCCATACAAAATTCTACTAAAAATTGGTCGAGCCGTTTGAACGTGAAAAGTAACAAACATATAAACACACCCTCACACACTCACAAACTTTCGCCTTTATAATATTAGTGTGATTACTTCGATAAACTATCCTAAGAAATAAGGTCGTAAAATGATCCAGTTTTATTTAAGAGTTTAAAACAGCTTTACCTTTGAAAATATAGGAAAAGTTGAACTAAAATCCAAAGCAAAGGTTACTCTGAACATTGATTTTAATAGCATCATCATCTTTTATTTATTTTCAGATCATGAAATCCAATTTGTTAGTAATTAAATACAAAACTTAAACACTAGTGTTAATACACCCATAATTATTGATAGCTACAAAGGTCTTAAAACTGTATAAGTTAGTATTACACTATAGATTAAGGTTATCAAAACAATAAGATTTACCCAAAATAATTTTTTATTTTTTTTTATTACTAAATGGGCCCGCTCTTGACCCCGATCACGCCTGATGGTAAGCGATAGATGAGGTCTATGATGGAACGAGCGTGCCCAGAAGATGCCTGTTCACTCTTGCTTTGAAGGCAGACGGGTTAAATGTGGGCGGGAACACAGATGCCGGCAGAGAGTTCCACACTTTGGCTGTGCGCATAATAAAAGTGGAGGAGAAGCGCTTAGTACGACTCGTGGGGATATCAACCAAGTGCGGATGGTACGCTGCAGTACGTCTTGTTGTCCGGTGGTAGAAGGGCGATGGTGGGATCAGGTCATGGAGCTCCTGCGCACACTCTCCGAAGTACAATCTGTAGAAGACCGACAGGCAAGCAACATTACGCCGATGAGTTAGGCTGTGGAGCGTAGCTACCAACGTCTCGTCGCCTATAAGCCTTTTAGCTCTGCGTTCCACCGAGTCAAGTGCAGCAAGCTGGTATTTTGCTGAGCCATCCCACAAGTGGCTGCAATACTCCATACAGGAACGGACCTGTGCTTTGTACAGACTTAAAAGCTGTCCTGATGTGAAGTATCGCTTCACCTTATTTAGGATGCCCAGCTTCTTGGCTGCAGTCTGAGCTTTTGACTCGATGGTTGAGCCGAAGTTGAGATCAGATGTCAACTCCATGCCCAAAAGCTGTAGGCGGTCGGCAACCGGTACAGATGCACCTCGGAAAGTAGGACATAACTGGAACTGGCTCCTTTTTGCAGTGAAAAGACATGCCTGTGTTTTCTGAGCATTGAATTTGACCAGATTATCGTCGCCCCACTGGGAAACGAGATTTAATGTCGAATTCATTCGCTCTACCATGGCCTCTCTAAGAGTAGCTGTTTCCTCTCTGCTGGCTCTTGCACTGGACAGGTATCTTTCTGCGACTGCGCTGTCATCTGCGTACCCAATTGCACCAAGCTGTAATAGGTCGTTGATGTGCAGTAGAAATAAAGTCGCGGAAAGAACAGACCCCTGAGGAACACCGGCATCAATGGCCATATGTTCCGATGAGCAGCCATCTATGACCACTCTGATCGATCGATCACTCAGGAAGTCAGAAATCCAGTTGCAAAAGTCAGCAGAGATGCCGAATGCAGGAAGCTTACCCAACAGACTGGCATGCCAGACCCTGTCAAAGGCCTTTGAGATATCAAGCGACACAGCAAGGGCTTCGCCGTGTCTCTCAATGGCCTCGCCCCAGCAATGCGTAACATACACAAGAAGATCCCCAGTTGAACGACCACGACGGAAGCCATACTGGTGGTCACTGAGGAGCTCATTGTCTTCGAGGTATGCCAGCAGCTTATTGTTAAGTACCCTTTCCATCACTTTGCACAGTATGGAGGTTATGGCGATTGGTCTATAGTTGACAGGATCGGCACGGTTACCCTTTTTGGGCACCGGCTGCACATTAGCAAGCTTCCAGGACCGCGGTACCACTCCGGTTTTTAGAGAGAGGCGAAACAAGCGCGTCAAGACAGGAGACAACTCTGGAGCACAGCTCTTCAGGACTCTTGCGGGTATTCCGTCAGGTCCGCTGGCTTTATTCACGTCTAGACTACTAAGGGCCTTACGGACCTCTTTGAGATGGATTGAGATCTCCGGCATTGCGGAGCCACAGTGAGGTATGTTAGGTGGTATGTTAGAGGCCGTATCAAGGCGTGAATTTTCGGCAAAGATGGAGGCAAATAAATTTGCCTTCTCTTGCGCGGTATGAGCCAGCGTTCCATCAGGCTTCAGCATAGGAGGCAGCGTAGGACGACAGAAGTTCGTCTCGACCGATTTTGACAGGGACCAGAACTCCTTGCTACCCGAAGGGTAAGACGCCAGTTTGGCCCCAATTCGTCCAACATGGTCGAAACGCGCCTTCCGTAAGACCCGTTTGCAATCCTTGGCGGCAGAATTTTAAGCTCTTTTCATTGCGCGAGCACCTTGACTGTTGCACTTGTCACTGCGGGCCGAAGCCCAGGCGTGGTATGCCTGCTCTTTGAGCAAATCGGCTTGCGCACAAGACGCGCTGTACCAGGGCTTTAGTACTACTCTCATTAATTTACTATTTTTACTTATTGTTTTACGATTTTGATAAAACCATTCATAATGTCTTATCAATATGATCAAACAACATATTTAATTTAATCGACCTTGTTAACCTGATCTTTATCAAATCAATCATCACCCACTGTCATTGCAAATAATTGTTGTAACCGCTGTTAAAATTAGTTATCAACAAAAGCAGATATATCATTTTATATATATCTTAGGGCGTGGGAAGAAAGTAATTTTATTGAAATGCTATACTCGTTTCAAATATTGATAGCTCGTCTTTGTTAACTGAATTGACATTTAATAGAGACAAAAGTTGCCTGATGATAATTATTAATTGTGTTGACGACTGTACTTCTGTAGATATAATTAATTATCTAGTTGTGTGAATTATTGCTACTTGTTATAAATTTTGTATTCTTTATTGAGTGTCTAATTGGGCTTCGACTTAAAGCCCTATATATTATCTGATCTAATATTTGTCTATTCTCACTTGTCAGTGTCTATTTAAAATGACCGATAGCTGAATTTATTGTTATCTTGTAACTATCTACTCCTTTATCGTTATCCATTTGCATAATGTTCTAGATTAATTTCTGTATTCGGCCTAGGATAATTACAAATTCTTTCACGTTTGCTTAAGTACCTAATTACTTTTTGAATTCTTGCTTCCATAATCTCATATACTAAATTACTTTCACGATTGCCAATAGTTGTTATCCATGCCTGGCACTGGATGTTGGGCCAGGTGTTACCGTCCCCTCAATTTCACCATTCTTGACGTATATATAGGACCTATATTGCATATAGCTACGCCTATGCTTCCAGACGGGATAAGCAGAGTTACAGCTAGTGCCACAGCACTACTTGAAATTTATATTTGGCATGAATGTGGTGGACCTAAAGAAGATTATGTTGCTGTATGTGATTACCGTTTGCCAAGCCATCGTCTGTCTTCTCTAACAATTGTTCGAATAATGAGGATCGTGGCATTAGGTCTAACTTTTTTCCATTTTAAATATGTATTTTTGTGGTCCTCTTTGGGGTGTATAGCCACTGATTAATTTAACATCATCTTCCACAAGATGTATAAAATAATTAAAGTCTGATGTTGAGTCAATCGAATATTGCAAAATATTATGTTGAAAATTTCAAGGTCTGTCATGTAGGCGCTGTAAATCGTTAATTTCCAATGGTCAATACGCATTTCCCTATCCACAATCCGGTCTGACGTGAATTGTTATCAAAAGATTTCAGATAGTTGCTAAGCGGGTTCACAAGTATATATAATTAATTCAGACTAATCGATATGTACTCAACTGTCATAATTAGTGCCGATGTCCCGCAAGAGTTGGACGTGGTTGTGGTTCATATTGTGTAATGTTTAATTTAAGCGCAACTTGGGTGCAGGTGGGTCTTTTTATTAATTATATTACTAAACATCGTTTGTTTTGATTTCGGTTCGTTACGTGACTTGTTTACCAATTTTGAACGAACTTAGTGGACTATAAATCCAAAACTATACTGCGAGTTTGTGCTTTTTCAATTTATTATTTCCCGTCACGTTTATATGGGAACTGTATTAACACACACACACACAGAGTTGTTGTACAGTATTTAAGTAAATTTCTTACTTCTCTCCAATACCAGTGTTGTCAAATTTGAAATGGGGGTTTTTCGTTACATAGTACGCCATTAAATTTGCGTCATAGCTCGGTTTTAAGTCTTTCGTAACGGGAGTAACAGCTTTTTGATGTCTCTCTGAACCATAGTGGCCTAAATCATGCAGTTCGAAGCTGAAAGTACAGTTGTAACTAGCATTCAGTTTTCATACTTTACTTTCTCCAATATTTGATT
This sequence comes from Oligia fasciuncula, assembly GCA_963082905.1. NCBI lineage: Eukaryota > Metazoa > Arthropoda > Insecta > Lepidoptera > Noctuidae > Oligia > Oligia fasciuncula. Next base: position 2,123,044 of record OY720395.1, on the reverse strand, counting down.
TGTGTGTTTCTCTAATAGAAAGGCATTTTTCATAAAACCTGCACCGTTGCACAAAATATCTGTTCGTTGGTGATAATTCACTTTTATTAGCTTAGCTGTATTACAAACTATATTTTTCTTCTTTACTATACATTATAGAAGCTAAACATACATTGTAGTAGTTAATTCTCCCGCGCCAATGTATGAAAGTAGGCTATTATATCACATCCAGGGGGAGTAGCTACTCGCTAAGCACACTCCTACCTAATATTATATGTGTGGTTTCGGTTTTTTTTTTTCTTTATCTTCAATTTATTCTTGTCATAAATGTGTCGGAGAAGAAACTGATTACTTTTGATTTCATATGTATTTTATACATACGTTCTTTATATGAAACTTTCTCATCCGGAAGGTTGGCATGGTCTCCGCCCACAAAATTTCAACAATGTGAATATTTGTTTTTGGTTTTGTTTTGATATTATAATACGAAATTTTGTCGCTCTTTATTTTTGGCCTAACAAATATGATTTTGATTAATTCTCTGATTAGAATTTGATTAATTATCTTCGTTCAATGCACTGAAAATGCCTTGGGAGACAATCTTTAACAAAATTTTCGTTCATGAACCTTAGTTACAAGAGACGGAAATTGTTAGGTCAATCGAATTTAGTTAAGATGAAACGAACTTCTGATAGCGTTAATGGAGAATTGAGTTCAATGTCTGGTGGCTTAAATTGTTTTTTAGCTTGAAAGACCTGTTAACCTTTTAAGCTCCTTAACTAAAGTAATTGTGCTTTTGTCATAGTTGATTCTTCGCTGTGGTCCAAAGAGGAGGGGGACAAATTATATAATGATGTTACAATAGAAGTACTTGAACAAACTGTATAAGAAAATATTCTTGATTCAGTAATGGTACTTTATCGTGGGAATTAAATAAATATTGACGTAATTGACAAAGGAAAAACTACCTCTGAAACATATGTCAGAATAGTAAAGATAGTAAATGCACATAGAAGGGATTCGAATTCTAAAATCCATTGGATTGCTGATCTTGTTAAACAGAGAGATATCACTTAGAGCTAAAAGCTGCAGTTTGGTCCAACATCCGATTTGGATCGTTTAGGTGTACGTAAATACATCTTTGTTTTTTGTCAGTCTGCAAAATTTGCCGTTTCGGTCATTGATTTACGATCAGAGAGCTATGCGTTTGAGAATGTAGGTCCTTGTGGCTAGTAGAATTCTTATACGTTGTATCTTGTTTAGTTTCTTTGTTTTTTGAGTATGTTTAGAAAGGTAACTTAGAAAATGTTGTTTCATTGGTTAATTCAGAGTTGCCGTGTCTACCGTTGTAATTTAACAGTAGACACGGCAACTTTTTTACTGAAACCTTGTAAGTTGAGCTGAACAATGTAAGGGGACCAATTGCTTACCTACCTATTGTGTTTCTTTTGGTTCACTTAAGAAAGTTAACAGCAAAGTGGCCTGTTGTTTGAAATCCTACATTTTGAGTATTTAAATGTTTATAACTAGTTAGCATTGTGCTCTCTTGTTCAGTTAGGAGCAATGACACACCGAGGCCGTAGTTTGCAGGTTTCATTTAATTGTTGTTGGCCTGGTGAATTAGAATGATTTCAATAGAACTCCTTTTGAAATAATTTCCGCTCATCTGGTGAACGAAAAAGTCATCAAACGTTGGGTGGGTTTATAAAGAAAGAATGTTATAGACTGGTTAAAATTATTTTGAAATATTCCGTGCTTGTATTTTGTAGAATGCTTTTATTTTATCGTATGCAAACACTAAATAGTGACCGACTTATCACCTATCAACAATGTGTTGGAATGGAGATTATTTTGATTGCAGAGTACCTACCTATCTGCTGAAACTTTGTAATTATTTTTTAAAATATTTTTTTAAATGAATTTCTTAAAAAATAATTACAATCGCTTTTTAGTCTTATATGCTACTATAAGAATAATAAGCAATTTTAATCTAACTTAATTTTTACGTGATACTTATTTTAAAACTAAGAATAGTGTTGATTGTACTTTACACAAGTCCGTTCCACTTTCTTAGTCTGATATGATGATAATAAACACTTTGTTCATGTGTTATTATGTGTGTCATTGACACTATTATTTTTACACTACACTATCTCAAAAGTTTTGTCCGTTTTAGTCTTCGCACTATATTTTTTTGGCCTAACAGCTGAATTGTCTCAATAATTTACTTTGTAATGATGATAATTACAATAATGAGGACTTGATTTTACGTTTCGATATTATGAAAATCCGTAAGTTCTTAATCTCTCATATTTTTTAGATTGGTTAACAATGTAATACCAATTGACGTATCCTTCAAAAATGAAAAGGGAACATCCCTTTTGGGTAACAAAATTGTAACATAGACAATATTCTATCTTAATGCTTTCAACAAAAGTAACGTTACAAAATAGCGCCGAGTGAACAACGGGCAATTTTTAAGCCAAAGAATATTTCGACGAAAAATCTGGATAACGTAATACTCGATGGCATAATCCAATAAGTTTTGTTCCACGTACTTCGTTTAAAATAACTTAATCACGGGCGAAACGTGCGCTATATGTATAATTCTGTAATATTCAACAATGTGGTTAAAGTAACAAGATTCTTGGGAAACTAATTCTGTACAGACTCCGAGGCTTGGGGATTAAAAGATCGTATTACTGTTCTTAGTATTTTGATGTACGTTTATTGGTACATGTGAACTCTTGTACGTGAGTAGGGTTGATTTAATTATATCGTACGTGGTATCTAAGAGCATTTTGGGGTAGGTACATACATAAACTCACGTCAAACTGGCGTCATTGTGGTATAAAATTTACTAATTTGGAGCTTATCCAGGCTTCACACGCAAAATTAAACACAATTTGTAAGGATTTACTCAACAAATATAAAATAGTATATTTCATTACAAGTGCGGAAAGGCTGTCATTGCAAAGAGTTCCGACAAATGTCTACCCGAGCAGAGGCGCAGCCGAAGGCGAGGGTTGACAGTCGGAACAAGTTGCAATGACGGTTCCGCAGGTGTACTGAACGACTATTTTTAATACAGTTGCGAAAAAATGAAGCAATTTAATAAAGTAATAAAAACACAATATTGCTTTTTCTCTTCTCTCCACGCAATAAATTAGTCGTATGAAGATATGTAACGACTTTTTGACTTTTCCTGTAAAATGTTCTCCGAAGCATTTTGTGCAATTATACTGAGTTCCGGTGGTGTTAATTAAAAAAAAATAAGGTCGAAACTACTCATTTTGTGCAACAAACAACTAAACTCGCAAAGAAAATTTCTGGAAAATGGCGCCAACCGTAGAATATAAGCAGAGTTTTTTTTTCTTCACCCATTTTGGTAGGCAAAGGGAACTATTCATACAGCTTAGTATTCAGTATATTTTTTTTATTGATATGAAATGAAATTTAATGAGATGAAATGAAATTAATCCTAACCTAACTCATTCAATTAAATCTGATATTGAAATAAATTAGTAGCTTCTTTTTAGAAATATACGTATTTGTATGAATCACAAAAACTCTTTAGTAAAAACTTCATGGTTGGTTTTTTCTTTTTATAGACATTATTTTGACAGTTGGGAAAGAGAACGCCCGAGTTCGGGAAAGGTAAAAAAAAAGCACTAGTATGTAATAGCCCACATCCCGAACGCTATACGTCCCTGCAATACACCACTTTTTGAGCAACTGTATTAAAAAAAAAATTAAATCAATTGTATGTAGGTACCTACTATTAAGTTCGTCCGTATATACTCAAATTGTACTCTCTTACATACTATTTGGGTACCTACACTAAATTGTCCGGTAGCACTGTTTTTGTGCTAACGTATCTATTGGCTTGATTCCAAGGGTTCCTATTGATCTAGCCTAAAATTTATTATTTTCATCACAATTATATTTTATAAAAGTTCCAGTTTCTGCTTTTCATGTTGTTTACTCCCATACAGTGGGTCAAAGAAAACACAGGGATTGGCTAAGAAATATTTGAGAAATATGGGTCAGTGTCTCTGTGGACAATCAATAGTGGTTTGATATTTACCATTTATAGATACTTAAAATATTCTAGGAGCTCTTTTTACATTATAAATTCTGATAGTCATTGCGATATATCTACCGGTTTTGCGATTATGTCAGCCAACTTAAATGCTAGATGATAATGATCAAATTTAAATACTTCCATTTATAGGTGAGTAATATGAGTTCTTCTGTTGACTTTGAGAGGTTTTAATATTTAATTTAAAATAATTAAATAAATTATCAGCTGTGTTTAATTATAAACTTTTCTTCTTCTTTTACGTCTATCTACTTACCTACTGAAGTCTTACAAACAACATGATGGATGCAAATAGAAACTGGTGGAACATTATAAATAGTCAGTCGTTCGCAGGGCTCGGTTCTGCGAAGTATAGCGATCAATCATAGTAATTATACTCCACAAAATAGACTGTTTAACTTTGGGATTTTCTTAAACAACATAATGGATTTTATAGCCACGAATTTGTCAATATTAACATTCTTTAAATCGTGATATGATAACTGTGCCATTCTTTTAATAGATTGCGTGTTGCGGGTTCGATTCCCGCACGGAACAAATATTTGTATGACCTACAAGTAGCTGTTCCGGGTCTGGCTGTTTGTGTATGTGAGTTTAAATGTTTGTAAACGCACCCACAATACAGGAGAAATTCCTAGTGAGGGGCAACGTTTAAAAAAATAAAAAATTACCATAGCAAACAACCTTGTCGGACTGATGGATGATAGCTGTACAATTTAATTATATAAATGTTATGTCAAAGATGATTATCCTCCGGAAAGTAACTAAGGCGATAATCATCCTCCAAATTTCTTAAAAAAAAAAAAACATTAACGTAGCTCTGACAAAACGTATAGGACTGCACGGTTGGGCTAATTTTGTAACACGATAAAAGGCAAAGCCCGTAGAAAGAATGTTTAAACTGAATATTTACATTTTAGTCATTTCAGTAGGAGAAACGGATCTGAGTTTACTTTCCAAAGTGTCTAGAACCAGGTCTGCGCAAAGTTATTGTACTGCCATCCCAACAATTCGCGAAATGCTAACGGTATTTTAGTTCAGTACGCTTTTCAGGAGGCGAATCGTCTGAATCGTGTTGTGCAGTGAATGAAATCGTTTTAAAGTTAGCTTTTATAGCAATTTCAGATCCAACTTCTACCTTGATGTTGTTAGTTTGTTTAATTCATCTTAATTATTAATATTTATGAAAGTATCTTTTCCTACTATTTTATTGTCTAGCTAGTATATTGGGACAGTCCTTTTTGTGTCTATTGTATTTCGTTTATTTGTTTTATCTTCCTCTTGAATATAATATTCAGTATCAACATGATGCAAACTGTTAAATCAGACAGATGTGTTACCTAACACTTCCTTACGTAATACATTATTTTGTGCAACATACTCAGTTGATTGTTTGATGTTCTTCTCATATCGTCTATTAATAAACATAACATTATCTTGGTTAACAAGCATGACAATCTGTTAAAATTTATCACATCTTTCAATTTGTTTATTTATGATTTTAAAGGACATCTTTACTGGAACGAGCCTGATCTTTACTTTGATCATTATGTTAGATTCTGGGAGAATACAGCCTCACCTCATTATCTGAGATTTTTGTAGAAAATATTATTGATAAAGTTCAAATAGAAGCTTTTATCCTTCCACCTAATAAATCTCATTTCCTATAATTTACTTCTCAGCATTTGCTTTTATTCGATTTTCATAAAGAGGAACGCTTTCAAGAATCTAAAAAGGTTAATCATCGTCGACCTTTGGTAATTAGTGTCTTTATGAGATTTTAAACAACAAAGTCGGGGTATTCCTCGAAACGCACCAACCTTTGAAACGTACCAAATGAAACGTCTATCGATTTAATTTATTACGAATCCTTCATGCTCTTCTCTATGTTTCATCGTCGATGCATTTCGAGGAATATTTTTTTTTCGAGGATTTTTTTTAGTGCTTTTCAAAGTTGGTGCGTTTCGAGGAATACCCCAAAAAGTCTGTGTACGATAACGTTATCTTTCTACCTACTGACACAGTCGTTCATTTATTTCTTATCGATTCTGGTAAACATGATTCTCATTACGCTTAATAATTAACCGTTAATGTTTCTACTGATAAATGTTACCTCGGTTTGAATCGATCGTTTATGATGATGATGGTGATGATTTTAACGATGATTTGATATTTAAGTAGGTAATCAAAGAACAAAAGGTCTCTTGAGTTAAAGTTACTGAAAACATTGACTTCAATTTAGATTGTAACACATTAGTATGAATTACAGTAAACCATAAGTATTTTGTTTAACTACTTTCTGCCACAAGGTGCTATACATCTAATTATGCTAACATTTGACATATTAACGATAAAATATAGTTAGTTTCGTGTTTAAGTAGGTAAATATGGTTCGTAGCAGGTAGAGTTCTGTGGTTTCTGCCTACCCCCCGTGGGATAAAGGTATGATTTTATGTATGTATGTATTTACATGATAACTACTGACAAAACATTTCTTATTTATTTCTAAAAACCCGTCTACGTCGTAGTGATATGAAGAATGCTTTCCACGCCTCTCTTATAAGCCTCCCCCAGTCCTCATGACTATGAGACTATGACGCTACAAACAAGCCTACAATACAAAGGATGAGCGTCATTTGCTAGAGTAAAGTGTCTCCAAGCCTAATTGGAATAACATTTTGAAACTTTCATGACGTTATTAGTTTTCCTGATATTTTCATGCTTATGTGGCGTAGCTGGTAGTTCTCTTATATCATTGTTTGGTTGATTATTACAATAGCAATATTCTTCCAAACGGTAGGTACTGCAATTGTAGATTCTGTGGAAAGATCAAAATTCGAAACATCTGTTATTGTAATGTAAAGCAACCCCCACGTTTGATAACTGTGTGGGAAGTAGTGGCTAGCGCAATCGAATTAACTGCATCGTTGGAGTTGTTGACCAATCAGTTGAATTGACCATCAGCTTCGTTATATCCACAAGTTCATTGAAAACGCGTTTAGAAACGTTTTGAAGCCCGTTATTTTGTTTAGTTTTCAGTTGTTATCTCACAATTATGTAAAATATGTATAATCTTTATGATTTTGTTTCTATCGTCAAGATGATGAAATTCTTATATGATAACATCCATAGCAAAGTATCTACATTTTATCATCATGCATTACCTACACAAAACGGTAATCCATCAGTCTAATACTGTACACCTACACTTGTCATTGTATATGTTGGATGGATGGCACAGGTGTTAAATATCTGGAGCAAGTGGTAACTATATAACTATCTAACAATCATTGTTGACTAAGTCCAATAGGCTAATGATCTCTAGAACAGTTCCCATGTTAATATTAATTCGGTATGGTTTATACGAAAACGATAAAGCAGGCATTTTTATGCACGAAACCAATTTCGTTTGTTCGGGCAGTCGGGCAAAGCTGAATATTAAGCACGATTTATATGAAAAGAAAGGAACACGGAACGGCGTGCCTTCCTACGAAGGTATTGACTAATATATTTTCATCTTTGAGAGGTAAAGATTCAATAAGAAAATTCCAGAAAATTAATGTTACTGATAAAAGTTATCTATTGATTGAACTAAATAAAGCAATTGAGAGCAGTGATGTGGCTTTCTTTTTTCTATTGTATCCGTCATAGTCCTCCGCTTTATAGGAATTGTCGTCTTCCGAGAGAAAATTGGGAAAAAACAGGAAATCCTCTTCGCCTAAAGTCTATACAAACTTATGTTTCAAATTATTATTATTTCAAGTTAAACAAATATCAACTTTATTTCAATGGTTATTAGTTGATTTCAGAGTGACTAGCACTATTGAAAAATTTATAAAAATATTTGAAGTTGTAGCGTAAACTGCACTTTATTGTGTAGGATTTAAAGGTATTTTTCTATAAACTCATATTTAGTTTACATTTTTCGCAAAAAAAAAAACAAAAACAGATTAGTTATGCTGCCACGTACTAGTCGTAATCCCGAGAGGTTCCAATCATTAGAGCCTTGTTATATCTTCGTCGTCGTCGCTTTCTTCGTACACCCCACGACTTCCTTCTTGGACTGCTATAAAGTGGTCATTTCATCGTGCATCAGGACAACTTGCACTTGAGACTACTCATCGAAACATTTTTATTAGAAGACGTTCAAGTACGACCTTCTGATAACCGGTCATTGAAGCAAAAACTGTTGTTGGTGGAAACCAGTTATATCACGTAAATAGGTAATAATTATGGTAAGGAGATGAAGAACTTGATTTATAATGTCTTAAAAGTATATTTGACTTTTGATAACAGGATTTTCCAAGAGTTGCTAGAATTCGCAAAACGTGATCTTTCGGTATTCGCTTGAATCATCTACAGCAAAACTTGTTCTTAGAATGGATACAAAGTAGTTAAATAACCCAAGCGCTATACCCTAAATTGGAAGAGGAAAAACACCTTTTACTACTTGTGAGGCGAGTGGAAAGGAACCATCGTTTGCGGGATCGTTTCAATAGCCCAGAAAATCAAACTCAAACTTAAAGCATTTATTTTAATTAAACCATGTACAGGCACTTATGAATTGTCAAATTTCAATAGTCGGTCAGTTAGTTAGAAAGTTGAAGCTAGTTGCCCATTCCAAAACTTAGATCTCTATGTAGAAGAACGGGCAAGAAACTCCATGGACACTCTTTTAAATCAAGATATTACAAAATCCTGGGTACATTAATTTGTTGCTTCTTTATGTGAGAACAATGTAAAAAATGAAAAGTGGTGCGAGTCGGACTCGCACACGAAGGGTTCCGTACCACAGGCAAAAATCCCGAAAAAAACATGTTTGTTGTATGGGAGGCCCGCCTTAAATATTTATTTCTGTTTTTAGTATGTTGTTATAGCGGCAACAGAAATACATCATCTGTGAAAATTTCTAATGTCTAACTATCACGGTTCATGAGACACAGCCTGGTGACAGACAGACAGACGGACAGCGGCGTCTTAGTAATAGGGTACCGTTTTACCCTTTGGGTATGGAACCCTAAAAAGACATAAATGAAGAAACAATTCAAAATATAAGATTAAAAATAAGCCTTGGCAGTTAAGAGATGACCAGTCTCATGATGAAATGTCTCTTCGAACGTGTCAATTTACAAAGGTACTCAAAGCACTGATTTCCCCGAACTTTATAACCGCAGCGCTGATACCAGCCCACAATAAAGTAATCAAATTTCGAAGAACGGTCTCCAATGATCATAGATGAGCATCATAAAAATTGATTGATTGCCATCGTATATAAACTCTCTGACGTGTCACCTTGCGTCGGGTTGTGAATACTAAGTACTTGCTTGTTTCATTGAATATCATACGTGATATTAATTGGATATTTAACTATCGATTTTCCTCTTGATATTGTTGTTAGGGAGGTTTGAGAACCTGTCAGATCGTGTAGGTATATCAGATACTTTTTGGGGGAGTGCTTACATGGTGTAGATTTCAATAGGTGTAAAATATATGGTGATAGAAATCAACGGAAATTATCCGAAGATAACATTTGAGGCTGTACTTTACGCCTGGACAGCTTTTAACCCTTTACAAAGCGCAAGTCCGATCCTGCATGGAGTATTGCAGCCACCTTTGGGATGGCTCAGCGAAATACCAACTTGCCGCGCTTGACTCGGTGGAACGCAGAGCTAAGCGGCTCATTTGCGACGTAGAACTGGTGGATGCCAAGCTTCACAGCTTGGCTTATCGCCGCAAGGTTGCCTGCTTGTCGGTCTTCTACTGATTGTACTTCGTTGAGTGTGCCCAAGAACTCCACGACCTCATTCCACCGGCCCTATCTACCTTCAGACATCCAGACGCACTGCAAGTTACCATCCCTGCCTAGTTGCTATTCCATAAATTCACACTAAGCGTTTTCAAATGTCCCTTATAATGCACACAGCAAGAGAGTGGAACTCTCAACCTGCGTCTGTGTTTCCGAGCGCATACAACCCGAATCTCTTCAAAGTAAGAGTGAACAGGCTTCTTCTGGGTAAGCTCACTCCATCGTCGACTTTATCTCTGTCACTTCGGACCGAGACTAGAGTCAAGAGCAAACTCATTTCAAATAGAAAAAAAAAATGATTCTAAACATCACCCGAATCAGCTGTTCCCTACATTTTGACGAGTTATACGAACATAAATGTAGGGAACAGCTGATTTTTTCAGGTTTGTTCGCATAGTAAAAGTTGTTCATAATGATGAGTACAATGACCTCTTAAGAGTAATGTGATAACATAATCGCCACACTGTATAGTATAATCTCATAAAAATAATGGAAAACAAGCAACTAAAGTATTAAGGGGTTTCGTGGCAAATGACGTACACGCGTAGTTGTTTAGCCTTGAAACGTACCATCAACGATGCGTACTATTGGAATACTCGTCGTTAGCGACTTGAGGAGTCGGTATTTGATACCACCCGTTTTTCTTACCAAACAAATGTAGTATCTTGGTCTTGAATATTTACAACCAAATTAAACACAGCTCGCTAACTCCTTATTAACCTTTTACGGTGATAGAAAAGTAAATAATTGAATTTTAATTTCCTAGTCGTAACATGAATAACGTAATACATTTTTCCACGCCTGAAATAGCCACTAGCCGAGCAGGCGCGGGTGTTACATACATATTTTAAGGCCTAACCGAGGACTATAGTGTGAATACAGAAGTACAATTGAATGCACTAAGGGAGTCGGAATATATCACTCTCGTAGATGAAGATAAAGATAAAAATATTACAGAAGCACGTGCTGTCTGCGACGAAATTGGTTCTACACAACTTGATCAAAACGCGTAAACTCTATCGCAAGTTGCTAGCAGTAGACCTTATGCTACCCCTTATTTTTGACAAGCCCCATGTAGTTGTTAAAAATAACTAAAATAAACAAGACCAAACTATACATATAAAACTGTCGCCCTTAAAATATTGTTTGTATCCTTGGGAGTGGCTACAATGATTGGGTTAATTGATTTGTTTGGCTTTCGGTTCTATTTTCCGTTGTTGTTGTTTGTAGATCTTTTAGTGTCATTACAATGGTCCGGTACTTTTCTAATTATTTACTCTATTTAACCGTTGATGATGATCTGCTTTATCGATGTGTGGTTGGTATCACCTGGACTGTCTACTAATTCTTCTTTTTAGTTACAATCAAATACAGTTTCCATTGGTTTATTATTGCAGTATTTTGAATACATTTACTAAAAATAAAATAATGTCCTGCAAATGCCCAAGGAATTTCCAATTTCTTGGAACCATTAATCATTTTAAAGTTCTCTTTGAACATCTTTTGTTGGAATGTGTTCTGTTTCCGCAATATAAAAATGGAATTGCCACTCTAATCCTATCAATAAATCACGAACGAGCTATAATTATGTTTATCCGATCCATTTTGTTGTTCAATTCTGTTAGTGTGACGTCATGCGAAAGAAAGTCGATAGCCCTCCTACGTCTGACAAATGTCGCGGTCAATATTTCTCCCATACGAATTGCGTCACAGTTCCTTTACAGTTTTGATCCATTTTAGGCACGTAAGTGATGTTAAGGAAGTTTATTAGGAAAATAGATTGGTGGAACCAACCAAGTGATTATTGGTGTGAAAGTTTTGATAGGTTGACCTATTTATGGAATACTTGCTGCAAAAGAAAATGATTTCTCTTGGGTTGTTAAAAGATCTTCTCTGAAAGAAGTACCTAATTGACGACGTAAAAACAAAATATGCAAATTAAACATCCCGCTTATGATCATCCAAAGTTAAATAATGAGAGTTTTGCAACACTGTTAAAGGCTGTCTGTCACTGAAATGTGTGGTTTCATCAAGTTTTAACAAGACCTGTGCCAAATGATCGCGGTTTTAACTGAGGCTTTTGGCTCTAATTGTAACTGATTAACCCAATGGGAGTCGTAGACCTTGGGCCTTTTACGTACACATAGCCACATCAAGCTATAGGTACAAATCCAGTAAGAGCTGGTCTGGCGTTGTAGGTGGAAATGTAGATGTAGCTTGATATGTCACCGTGTGTACATTCATAATCATTGTGACGTGAAAAGGTCTTTTTTGCTTTCATAATTATTTAATGTTTTCGCTTAGACTTTGCAATGTACAAATTATAAAATAACAGTGTACTCATTTCTTTACTCACATTTTTTTTTTCCGTTTGAGCTGTTGTCTTTGTTGTCAAAACGCCGCTTCACTTTTTGTGAATGTTAGAAGATATTGTGACGTCTGAATAGAATCAATCTTCTTCATTTTGATTGGCAGTCGTTATCCACCCTTGACGGTACAAGCCTCTGCTTAAGTTATAGTTAAAAAGGCTGGTAGATTTATTTTGTTTTTCAAACTATTAAGTTACAGCTACCATTTATCAACTGATGGGTAGATTTTTGTTGCCTCTTTTTGCTTTATAGTTTAACATGGAGTCGCATTCACGATACTCAAAGCATTATTGAGTTTATTTTCAGTTGTATCAGTATCATAATATTTATATTATACCGTTTTTATGTTGAATAAGGAACATTGATACTTTCAATATATCATTACCTGATTTAAAATTGTCGATTTGATAATAATATCATCATCTGCCTAGCCTTTTCCCAACTATGTTGGGGTCGGCTTCCAGTCTAACCGGATGTAGCTGAATACCAGTATTTTACATGGAGCGATTGCGATTTGATAATAATATAAGCCACAATAATAATTTAAGCCTTTAATCATCTAATTTAATTTTGAATTTGAATTAATTAACTTTAATAATTTGAGGCATTATTCTAAATGCATAGTTTTAAAACAGTGTGCAAGATAAAGTTTAGCTTGGTTTAATGTGGATTGTAAAAAATTTAAAAGTTGCGTACTTGCGTCTCATTCCTAAGACCCAAAGAGCCAAAAAAGTAAGTTTCATGATCCAGTTTTTATTGAATTTAAAAAATATCCTTCCATACAACCTTGCTTATTTTTAAATCTGTACATGTTTACGTTATGCAAATAAAATATATACATATAGGTATCAATGAAAATTAAATTTTAGGATTTGGGAATTTGCCTTTATCTTCCTAGAAATCGGTGCGTCATCATTAGGTAAATATTTTAAATGGTAAAACATGCTGGTTTTTATTAATTAGGTACTGTTGCTAAGTGACAAAAAATAATTTCGTTTTTGGAGAATTCTTACAATACGTAGTGTATTGTAATAATTCTGCTAAATATCATTGAACTGTTAAGATAATAAGCTGAGTGGTTGGTTGTTAAGATGATAAGTTGAATTAATGGTAAATGAGTTGACAGTTAATAGAGATGTAAGAAGGCAAGGTGCATCAGCCCTATTTTTGGATACCGATGATGATTATGACTTTAAAATACAAAATACGTGATTGTATCAATAGCTCCTGTTACTTTTTTCAACAGCTGCTTCACAACGTTCATAGAATAACCATAATCAAAAACCTTCTCTGGTATTAAACCTGCTGTCGCCTTGTTTCCAGGGCCCCAAATCACACGATGTCAATGCAGCGATGACGTCGGGCCTAAAGATGGAGTCGAAAGGCACCCAGATCCACCTGCCGCTGATGTGCCGCGGCAGCCGAGGAGAGCTTAACGACAAGGTGACCTTCGCCCTGGTCAAGTCACCGCCGTACACTGAGCCGCTCAATAATGGACAGCTGTTGGGGTAAATATCTATTTCTTTGATGTCATTTTGTTGAATAGGATATGATTAGGTGAAAATATGTTTGGAACGGTCTGCTTGGTAAGTCCAATACAGCTTTTGAAGTGATGGATGAATACGGTCATGGATCGGGTAATTTGTGTGGCTTTAATTAGACTCGAATAGATTGTATCGTACCTACTAATGTATTAGAGACGGTAACAGTTAATAAAATCAAAGGACAACACGTCCGAAGCGAATATATTTATAGAACCAGTCACAGAATACGATGCCATAATCAAGCCAAAAAAAAAACTAAGGTAATAATACTGGTAATTTCAGTCAGAATAAGAAAACTCTGTGATGAAAATACCCAAACACCTATATACAATTTATTATACATATACGCAGGCTTTCGGAATCCCCCAGTGAGGTACGGACAGTGAATAATAATCCTTAGCAGCCTGAAAAAGGCCAAAACCAATTTCAGTTTACTTAAAACTTTTTGAATGAAATGAAAAGGGGAAGGTCAATATTTTGGTGTTTTGTATGAAGATAAATAATGGTTATAGACCCGATAAAATATGTTAGGAATTAGATTAATTTGGGACGAGAGGTCAAATTGGAGATGTGGAATTAAATACCTAATTCGGTACACTCAATATAAAAGAATATGAAAGAATTATCTTGTCAAATATCAAAAGAAATCTAAAAGAAAAAATAAAGAACGCTGGAAAAGTGTGCAGACCTCTGAATCGTAGACACTTGGCTCACTTCTTAGTCGGAAAGGGTGGCGTGAACTCATATACATACAATAAAGTAGCTAGAACCTAGAAATTCTGAATTCAATACAAGATCTGCTAAAAAAAGGGGTCTACAAACTTTGGACTCGTTGTTTTATTCTCAGTGCGAATGTACCCAAAAGTTTTTGCTGCTAACAAAAAGTTGGAAAACGAACTTGTTTCTTCTCCATGTTACGGCCGTCATTCGCCCATTTGATGTATGTTATTAGCTAGGTAACAAACAAGTATAAATAATAGACTGTCCGTTGGTGACGTTGCTAAGCTCGCTCATGTTTTTTTGGTCGAACTCAGGTTCGAGAATTATTCACAGTTGAAGAGATCCGGAATAATTTTGTCGTTTTTGTAGAGACATAGTATATGCGAATCTAGACAATGTTGAAGTTTTTGGTAATAAATAGGAATTTAGAATGATATTGAAAGATTTAAAACTTAACATACTAGCATCGATTAAATTTATAACAAAGATAAAGATTATTTATTTATATAACAAAGCAGCACCTAATAGCTTTAACTAATAGAAACGTCTAATTGTTATTGTAACAGAATCGCCATGAAGTCATGACGGGAGTTCCTAATTAATAAAGATTAATTTCTCAGCTGATTAAGTCGAGCAACACATCTTAGGGCTGATTTTTCAGTAGTCAGATAACTTTTATCTGAAGAATAGATATGGCAGTTCATCATTACATCATTTCTATGCAAAAGCTGTCAAACCGCAATATTTATTGTATATAAAACTTGTACACGGGAAGATCTTTTAAAACTTCAAACAGGTTTTATCTTAAGAGTAGATAATTATATCTACTACTATAAAATGTACATGATAATGTACACTTTAGTACTGACGTAAAATTTTAAACTAACATCCTGTTGTAGAATTTTAATTAAAGCAAACACATTTTCCATAAAAATGTGTCCTATGTACAGAAAAGGGTAGGAGGACTAATTTTTCCAAAACCTTTACGAAAGCGACCGTAAATAAATGTGATGGTGGACAACATGGCATATAACACTGACTTGGCTGAGGTCATGTTTGGAAAACAGCCAAAAATTTTAGTTTTGAAGCTTTATAACATTCAATAATATCATCCATTCATTAATATTGTTGCTTTAGGATTCGTGAAAGAATAATAACTGTAATAAGTCACGGTAGATAATGAATTTGGTGAAAGTTTATACAGTATTAAACATCCCAATAAAACAATTGAAATTGGTTATAACAATAAATACTTATTTGGGAATTAGTATCTACCTTTCTATAGTTATACAAAATGTCTATTTTCTATTGATAAAGCTAATAAATAGATAAAAAAAGATAAATAAATGTAACGACTAGCTATTGCCCGCGACTTCCTCTGCGATCCAGGGTGAAAAGTAGCAGATGTCTTTCTCTAGGACACAAACTTCCTATCTCTCAAATTTCATAGCGATTGGAAAACAACAGACAGACATACAAGTTACATTTGCTTTTATAATATTAGCATGGATAGTATGGATTAGAAAATCTTCGGTAATTTATTTGAAGCTAAGTTTATTATGTACGTGATTAAGGCAGTAAGGATAATTGCGTGCCCTTTAGATCTGCCTCATTCAAAGGTAACTTTACGTCCAATTCAGCTACTTAACTATCTATAGGTATATACAGAAAAATTATGGCTACTTAAGTCTAATCCTATAATTAAGTTCTGAGTGCTATTCATGTTACCATTAGAGCACTCACGTGAAGCACTTTATGATTGGCTTTTAATTACCACAATTAGCATCGTAGTAGGTGAATGATAGAAGTATTTTTAGAAGCGTGCTATGTGCGTGAATGAAATTAGTTTTGCTCGTCTCTGGTAATAGAATTACTTGATATGATACCTACGGCGTATTTGAAGTCAGTTGTTGAAATGGTAAATTTATCCGGCTGAGGCATCTTAAACGGTAATTTAAAAACATGTTTCAATTAATTTATATTTCGTCCAAATATTGGAAATGGTTAGTAATAAGCTTCATGCTCGTAAACAAAAAAGTTTAGCCTAATTTCCATGAAACTTTCCCTGCGTTCCGAGATGGAAAATAATCGATGTGAGCGTGCTTAAACCCGTACCGAATTAGCGTGAGCGCGATAACGACGTCCCGTGAATCGTCATAGGTGACGTCATGACATGCGCCATCTTGCGATAACGCCGACCATGCCCTAGAATAATATCACCGTGAGCGCTGTCAAAAATGACAGTGTGTGTGAGGATGTGTCAGTGTGTGTTTTGTTTTGATTTGCATCTTATCATAAAATTAAACTAACGTGGCATTTTCGAAATTGTGCTTCTGGCTGATAGTCGCCACCTAACCAAAGAAGAAGAAATGTGGTGTTTATACAAAGAAATACTGTAATAATATCGTTTTTACATTGAGTAAGCACTGTGAGCGCGCACACGGGCGTTCCGAATTGTTGACAGCTCTCAGCTGTCATAATCGTGATATCTAATCGGAACGCCATGTGAGATGATGTGAGCGCTGTGAGCGATTATAGCTAATTCGGAAAGCGCCCTTTGTTAGACAATGAGATAATAACATCTAGGGTGAAATGTATGAGTCTATACAAAATTCAGTTAATATCACTATTTCATCATTTCAGCCAAAAGACGTCCACTGCTGGACATAGGCCTATTTGATTTATACTTATTATCACTATTTGATTTATACTTATTATCTGTTACTAAATACCACCTTTAATTATTTCTACCACATATTTCCTCCACTCCGACCCCATTTTATAACACATCAGCTGATTCATAAACTTAAGGGTTGCTGACGATTCTCAAGACCCACTTCAGAGGCTTCCCTCCTTGTAAACTTACATATACATAAATCCGTGCTGTTACATGTTTTTCTTCTAATCTTGTTGAAGAGTCACTAATCGAAGTTTGGGTACAATACCATTTGATATCATGAGGAGTACTTAAGTGTCATTCTATAAATACACACATCAAAAGTGTCTAGGGATCAACATATATTTTTGCAATAACTTTTCTCCTGATTGATATTAATTAAAATTTTCTTTAAGGATTCATCAAATAAAGTGTTTTCGTTTGTCACAGTAACGATAAACCAAGTCACCTTTGCATTAATAAAGAAATTTGCCATTTTCCTAATAAAGGGATTTTTGACATTTGAACCACTAACACAAAAGTTCGAAAAAAAGACTGAAATAACAGTTTTCTTTAAAATTTTATTGGGTAACTTAAACAATTAATAATCCGTGTTTCTACCGCGAACACTAACAACACAAGAACATCGGTTTGGCATACTCAAAATGAGTTCATCCAAATCACGCTGTGGAATGGCCGCCCATGTTCGTTGCAACAACAAAAAAAGGTCTTCTTGCAACTGGATACCCTCCATATTCGGCACAGCTCTTCTCTGTAGCATATCCCATGCATGCTCAATCGGGTTCAAGTCTGGCGACTGAGCAGGCCAGGGCAGGACATTGATGTTAGCTGCGGCGAGAGTCTGTCTTACAACTCTTGCGGTGTGCGGTCGTGCATTATCATGCATTAACTGAAATAAGGGACCGATTTGCACTTGTAGAGGAACGATGACGTCTGATACAATCGTCTCAGCATTAATTTGAGCGTTGAGGTTGCCTCTGATCCAAATCAACTCAGTTCTTCCGCCGATCCAAATACCCGCCCATACCATGATGGTTCCACCACTATAAGGATGGACTTCCTGGCAGGATTTTAATCGCTGTTGGCGTCCAGGGGTTCTCCAGTGTCGTATACGTCTTGTATCCGGTCTCATACCAAAACGAGACTCATCAGAAAAGCACACGAAACGCCATTGTTCTTCTGCCCAATTTCTGTGTTCAAGAGCCCATTGATATCGAATCCTACGATTGTGCATTGCTATAGGTGGTACCCGTAGCGGTCTTCGGGAATGAAGGTTCACTTCATGCAAGCGGTTTCTGACTGTTTGGTCGCTAATTAAGTTCCCTGAAGAGTGATGAAGCCTCACGGCTAACATCATGGCGGTTATTGTTGGAGCTCTTCGAGTTAAGATTTGAATGTATCGGTCTTGTCTCCGTGTGGTGCAGCGATACCGTCCTCCATGGCGCTCAGCCACGGTACCAGTGCTTCGGTAACGTGTCCAAAGTCGACTGATAACACTCTGACTTGTATTCAGAGCTAAAGCCACAGTACGTTGCCGGGAACCAGCTTCTATCATTCCCACGGCTCTGAGCATTTCTTCCCTGCTTAAATGACGTCGCCGCTCCATAATAACGTTGGTTTTAATCAGTAGTAGGGAAACAGTAGCACTAATAATGTCTTCAATGCGTTGTATGTTTTTATAGGGAAAATATTGACAGCTGATTTTCATCTTTTACTCGAATTTGATTCACAGTTCCTGATTCAAATTATGAAATGCACCAAAATGGATCCATATAAATTTATAAAATCATAAATTTATTACAAAGCCACATCTCAATCTCAAGAAATCCGCATAAAAATGCTTGATCCCTAGACACTTTTGATGTGTGTACATTTGTAGTATTTGCCTCACCATTGATAAACCAACCTTTTTCTTGTGGCAACGTCGTATAGGTAGATAAGCAATACTAGGTATGACATATAATACTAGGCACAACAGAAACTTAATTTTCCTAAAGGTTGCGTTGTAGAGGTCGGACGGCCATTGTTTTAAATGAAACCAGAATATAAATGACCACTGCTGAGCCCAACTCTTCCATGTTAATGAATGTGTAAGCAGTAAAAAAATGGGCTCCGACAGTTTGCATATTTTGCAAATTTAAAAAATATCCAGCATTCAAAAGATAATACGTAACGTTCAAGTGCTTTCATTAAAAACCCCTAAAAAGCTTTCTGTGGTTTTTAAACTGCTAACACAATCGTAGTAAGAGCGCAATTATCTTTTATTTCTGCGCCAGTTTCTTGAGAGTCTCTCTTTAATAACGTTTTCTTTCAGATATTCTGGTTCCTATCTACAGACACGTTTATATTTTCATGAACAAGATTCGGGGTAAACATTATAAACGGCGTCGGCTGGGTTTGTTGGAACGACACTTTTGGCCCTCCCATTTGCTTAGTTAATTTTGTATGATACTCCACTATTATATATGTTTCAAGGCTGAACCCCGAATAACCGTTGTTACATTAAAGAGGGTATAATTTATTACTAAAATTGTACGAAACTTCGTTTAATTATTATGGCGAATGGTTTACCTCGTTATTAAGAGTATCATTATCTTCATAATCTGCTGTAACTTGTTCTACGTTAAACATTATGGCGATATTATTATCCATTCATTTCCATTTATTGAAGTAATCTGGACCTTTCGTATGGAATAGCTTCTGTTACCGTATGAACTCTTAGGTTGTGGTTTTAGGTACGGGTTTCTAATTCTAGAAAATAATGCCAGAATTCTTTATTATCGAAAAAATCCAAGGTTTTTGCAATGCCTACTACCCCTAAAGTCCAAATCTTTTTCACTCTTACGCAAACAGACCAAATTAATGGGATGTCAGTTGGCATGTAGAATATTCGGCATTCCACGAAACGTCAGTATTCCACACGCTATTTGAAAAGGGTGGATGAAAAGTGGTGCGACCTTAATATCAGCTTCAAGGTCATAAACTGACGTAGGTGTTATACAGAATTTTATTTATAGATACTTTATAAAGGATGTGATAGTGAACTAGGAAATTTATAGGTGTGAAAGTTCGACATCATTAGGTCATTAATTTGTAAGTGGTGATAGAGAATAATGTCAGGCACAAACAAATAAAGTGTAAATTGAGGTTGATATTAAATATCCCATGACTTTTACTATTTAAAATTGCTTTGACATTCATATATTGCTATCAATAAAATATGAGTTGATTTTGGTTCATTATGATACTAGCAGTAGGTTTAAAGAAGTATTTTAAAGATTTTGTTTCCTTCGTCAGAGTTGTTATTACAAACCAAGTGTTACGTAATATCATAACATGCTGATGAGAGATATTCAGTGAAAAGATTATTACAATACAAAAGATTCTAACCGTAACAAAATCCTATCACTAAGCGAAGATAAAATTTGACAACGGTTTTGGGAATGCTGAAACAAAGTCATGACGCACTGAAATACATACATAACACATTGAAAGCAACGATAAAAATCCTGATATATGACACAAATGGAATTTTTTTCTGTTATTACAAATGTTGAACATACGGTAACTTTGGTAAAAAACAGAATGATGTGTCTACAGACAGTGTTGATAACGGGATCGCTTCGGATGAAATATTCAGATGTAACTTGAGAATTGAACACGGCTCCGACGTCAATAACTCCTACACTATTAATATGGTAACTGTCCAATCGTAGGAATTTATGAATATTGGATTTTATCTGTGTCATAATCTGCCAAATAAGTAAAACATCAATTTGGTGTGATATCTGATTTAAATTATAATGTAATTGTAATGTTATCTGGGTAACCAGAAACAGATGTCTTCAGTTCGATTCGCGATCTCGACGCGTCATAAGCTCTATAAGGAGCTCCGTTAGGTTTCGAAAGTTATCGGGAAATTTCGAAATGGAGACGTGAGTAATAACTACGCATAATTTAACAATCCTTAATGTTTATGGGTTAGAAATATTTAGGACAATACTGAAATCGAAATCACGGCCCGGAATAAAGAAAGCTGTAAGCCCAGTATTTAGGCCATTATCGTCACTGGCGTTTATATTTACCAACACTTTTATATCTTTGGTTGTAAGTTGATTACCAAGTACACTCGGGTTTAATGATGTCATTGGAAGTCCCACAGGGAAAGTTGGTTCATCACTTGGAACATGCAACGGTGCATTAGCAGTAATTACTTGTATATCATTACGCCCCAGTACCACTGAGTCCTTTTATCTGGCGTTTTACAAACGAGTGTCTAAAGGGCAAGTCGACTTACATTCGGTTTATTTTGTGGGAATATAAGTCAACGAGGTACCTTTGAAAAAAATTGACATAAAACCACTATAACTAAAGGCAATGTAATATGAACATGAAAAGCATGACTTCGATATCGATTTACAATAATATTTCGAAACAAAGTTAAAAGTAGATAATAATTATATTTACATTGATGACCTTTGTCCAACATAAATATTATGCTTCTGTGTCATGATGTCAGAATATAATTGAATGGAACCCATCCATTACGCGAATTGCGATACCGCCCTTGGTTCAGTTTCCGCAAACAATGATATCGCGTAGTGACCTATTAGTAATATTACCGTTTTTGTTAAGTAAAATGATTACTTAATTTAAAATTGGCTTTATTTGTCAACGGTTGTATAGAGTTTTGCTGTCTGGATATCTTTGCATATTCTAATATTATGGTGGTATAGTAGTAGTAAGTGGTTTATTATGTGTCACTTCAAGTTAAGCAGTGTTCTTTCTGACTAATGTATCCTGTCACATTTAATAACTTTTGCAGAGTCAGGTATTTTTTTATCATTTTAGTTTTTTTTACACTTATGTTAACTGATACTCCTACTCCATCTTCAGCAAAGAATTATATCATTCAAGTACCTATGCAACTGGATTCCGTTGAACTGTTTCTCGAAACCAACAATGCCAGTTGGCAAGAGTCCAACGCGTTGTAAATGACTGAATAACTGACATGACAGCACTTTATGCTCAAAATTCTGTAGTGGTCGTGTTTGGAACAATTATGAAAAAAAATCATACCTGAACTTGGAAAGCCATAATGGAATTACGGAAATTATGTTTGAAAACAAGTTGGTCAGTTTGGTAACAAAATGCTTTATCTAAGTAGATTACTTCATAAAAACCTATAAAAACATTAGACGTGTAAAAAGAATAGCTTTTACTACCTTTCCGTAATCATATTGGCGCTATAGTACTACAGATCCCATAAAAAGAAGGTCTGAATCTAATTAAATACTTAGCAGTTCAAGGGTTTTTATGCCTTTGATGAATACAGCAGTGAAAGCAATAATGCTGTCGTTTAAACAAACGAAACGCTTCTCTATCTAATTTAGTTTAACTATGATGTGGTCTAGACGGCCGTAATTTAGACAAAACGTTTTATTTTGGTTCAATTTATAATAATTGTCTTGGTACTTTGACGACATACTAGTAAGTATATCTGTAAAAACCTCCTTCGTAGATCTAAAATTTTATTAGAAATGAAATTACTACTTTGAACACGTCCATTTCAGTAACAAGCGTATACAGTGTAGGCAATATTGCTTATATTCGTTTTTGCAATATAAAAAACCGTGTCCCTCGCAGATGGCGAGAAAGAAAAAGGAATTATTTACAGAAAAGCGTCATTTGTAATTGCATTCTTATCTTACTTTGTTGTTTTTTTTGCGTATTCTGGTACAAAACTGGAATGTTGCAATAGCTGACCTTGATATGTTAGGTCATTATAAAATATTTTGTAAAGATATTTTTATTACCGTTATTAATCTTACCTTCAATTTTGTTACAGAGGCTCGCAGATTAATCTGTGCAACGGTGCTGGCGGCACAATAGCCATGGCAGCCCTTCCAAAAATACCCAACGGGTATGGAGACCAGAAGAAACCCATGGCCACACTCACACACTTGCCCAAACGCCCTCCAGTAGACATCGAGTTCTCAGACTTATCATACTCCGTCAGTGAGGGAAGAAAAAGGGGCTACAAAGCTTTGCTCAAATGCATAAATGGCACATTTAGATCTGGTGAACTTACGGCCATTATGGGACCTTCTGGGGCTGGGAAAAGTACGCTTATGAACATCTTAGCGGGATACAAGTAAGTAAAAAATAAATAGCTTTTTATTCATTACATTGTCAATAAAATTGAGCGACAGTTAATTTATTCCGTGTTTGATATAATGTGAATGATGAACTTAACTTACTTATGAAGCACAGAACCGGTCGAAGTGGAGGTGCTTGGGGGAGGCCTATGTCCAGCAGTGGACGTCTTTCGGCTGAAATGATGATGATGATGATGAACTTAATGTCATCTTTAGAATTAACGAACTCACAAGAAGTTGAACTATGTCATCTTCTTAGGTTTCGCCATGTGCGTCATAGGCACAGACGCAGTATACACCAAAATGTATTTTCTTCAGTTCGTGGCTTTGAAACTGACGAATTACGTGTGGAATACTACTATTGGAGTATTGCCAAAATATTTGAAATTCCTTTTGCGTTTACGATACACTTTTTACTTTCAGGACGTCCAATGTCAGCGGATCGATACTCATAAACGGCAAGGAGAGGAACTTGAGACGGTTCAGAAAGTTGTCCTGTTACATAATGCAGGACGACTGTTTGCTGCCACATCTCACCGTGAAAGAAGCTATGCACGTCGCGGCGAATCTAAAGTTAGGGAAAGACATGACCGTCACTGCCAAGAAGATCGTCATAGACGAAATTTTGGAAATGTTGGGGCTCGTAGAGGCGAAAGATACGAGGACTATAAACTTATCAGGCGGCCAGAAGAAACGGCTGTCCATAGCTTTAGAGTTAGTTAACAACCCACCTGTGATGTTCTTCGATGAGCCTACATCAGGACTGGACAGCTCATCGTGTTTCCAATGTATATCGCTTCTGAAGTCACTAGCGCGTGGCGGTAGAACTATCATATGCACTATACATCAGCCGTCCGCAAGGCTTTTTGAGATGTTTGACTTTTTGTACACTTTAGCCGACGGGCAGTGTATATATCAAGGAAGAGTTAGTGGTTTAGTGCCGTTTTTGTCCTCAATGGGTCTTCACTGTCCGAGTTACCATAATCCTGCTGATTACGGTAAGTGTTCATAAATACCAACTAATTAAACTAAGTCATGTTGATTTGAAATTACAGACAAAACGCTGGAAAGCAGTGTTAGTGAGTCAATTATACAGGGTTATTGGTAAAACATTGACAACCTTTTAAGAGGTCATTGTACTCATCATTATGAACAACTTTTAATATGGGACCAAACCTTGAAATCCCGAAAAAAAATCTGCTGTTCCCTACATTTTGACGAGTTATACGAACATAAATGTAGGGAACAGTTAATTTTTTTTTGTTGTGTGATGTTTTAATAATAACCCTGTTTAAAGGGGTACTTTTACGGGATTGACTACCAATCTGTCAAGGTGTGCTATCAAGATTCTGCTATTTAAAAAATATTTCATGCTATTATACAATGTACAGTTAAATATTTTCCTAGATTTGTTCTATCTAACTACTTATAAAAAAAATGATTACATCAGTATCGAAATAACATTACTACCGTTAAACATGACAGGACTCGATAAAACTATAAGGTCAATTGAAGAAAATTCAATGCCCGATTCTCAAACAAAGGCTTGTTAAATTATATGGAAATGTTATTCAATTAACACGCTTCTTTGTTCAATAGTTGTCCGTTTAATAATTAAATAATGATTGGGCTGATATATTGGATTGTCTCGATCGTGTGTTTGCTTTGCTGTACGAAAACCGTAAAACTTTCTAGACAGAAAATGTGTTCCATGTTAGTTTTCATAATATATAGAGTGACAGGAACATCGGCGCACAGCCTGTTACCATGGATTCAGTACATGATTCTTAACATAAAAATTTAAACGCAGCTGGGGCGTTTAAATTTTCTTCAAAAAATGTCTACGCTTGGGGTCTACAATCATGTGGCGAATTCATGGTTAAAGTTTGCGCGTTAAAATCCCTGCCACCCTGTATAAACATAATAGATAATATTATGCTTAAGTGAAAAAATAATTAAAATCGTAATTATTTAGACTGACATTTCGATGATACAGTTTACCTACATCTGAACATATTTCGTGCATAGTTCACATTTAGATCAGTTGGTATCGAAATAGTATACGGTCCTGGAAGCTCATTGGCGCAACTCGTTCAGTCTCATTTATATAGCACGAGTTATATGTATAAATCGTAAACAAAATTATCAACCATTGGGATCACTTGCATCTCTGTCTTTATACTTCTTTGCTCTAGTTTTCGTTTCATCAATATCAATTAAAAGTGAAATGCTATTGACCGAAACTTCGTCCAATATTGTTGAAAAAAAGAAATAGGTATTTCTTCTTTCTTTTTAATTCTTTTCTCGTGACTAGTGTAAATTTTAATAAAAAAGTTTGGCTAGGTTAGGAATATGAAACAACTGAAAAATATTTACATTCGGACACTAAAGCGACTGGTTGCAAAGAATTATAAGTATTGTCAGCAACAATAAAACAATAAACGTCTTTCCTTTCTATATTTCAAAAATATTTTAGTCTATGAAGGTTTAATATTACCAAATGTAACAAAAAATATAACTAGAAATACAAGAAAAAATAACGTAACCTGTTTAATTGTACACCATAGGACGGCCTCGCTTTGATGTAGTATTATGAAGGTTGAATTGGTTAAGGTTTATTTTTAAACACACATCAGACTGACTAACGACAAAAACCGCCAATCGTAGTTAACGCTCGGGTATCTCGTCTACAATATTCTGTTGCTCACTATGTGTAAGGTTCCTTACACATATCTTGTCGATCCCCAAAAATATATTACTCACAGTGTAGAGCACATACATTTTGTCTATCCCCAAAATGCTCACTGTGTAGGTAGCAAATTTTCAGACTCTGACCTTAGAGAATCCTCTGTCAATATGTAAGGAAACCTTTTTGATCAATCGACATTTGTCTCTGTTTACCCGACTGACCCAAATTCAACCAATGAAGTGCGACCATCTGCGAACCCTCCATCTTCCAAATGTTCTTCTAAAAATAGGCTTTTTTGTACACCCAGCGGCTGTAAATTTGAGCCACGACCAAAACGCGAATTTTTGAACCTATTTATTTAATAGGATTTTATAATGAGAATATATGCCAAGTACCTAACTTCTCTAGTTGGGTTTAGGTAACCAATTCACATTTAGTTACTTTAAAATTGATTTCTGTAAAAATAATTACCATAGCTGCTTTAATGTTCCCCAGGAATGTAAGTTAAACGATTGGTTTGATGCTCAAATTATTTAAAAAACTAACCAAATGTGGAAAATTCACTTAAACTAACTAAAGAAGCTACTTGGCACATATTCTCATTACAAAATCTCTTGGAATAACTAGGTTAAGTTTATTCACAAATTCGCGTTTAGGGCTTTACCTTCACTGCCGTTGAGTGTAATTTTACTCCAAAAGAACGGCCTATACCTATTATTCAGATCAAAGCACAAAAGGGAAATTATACAGCAAAAAATAACTTTTTAGCACATCAATAACCTAGTTACGTCTGTTTGACTTTATAACTTCCTGTGAACATTCAACATCAATTTTTCTTCATCGCTTGCATTGTTTGTCTTTACTTTTGTATCAGCGGCACTGAAAGTGAAAACATTTGTTCTACATCCATTCATTTTAATGTTATAGAGATGTTTATTTATGACATGCGATCTGAAGAATCTTAAATCTATGATGCAATGAAAATTACTTGTGTTCTTATAAGTATTACTGTACTACGACTACGACCACTTTTCACATAGTATTTCGAACTAGAAAGTCAGACCCTGATGTTATAGGCTTTAACGATTTTGGAATCAGAAAAGTTGTGACTAGCAACAGGTTTGGTGAAATCTTGCTAAATTTTATATGGTCAGAGTAACATTTCTGAAGTCAGATATTTTTCATAGTCTCATTCACTGTAAATTTCCAGTACTAAGTTACTAACCTTTATGTATTTTCTATTCCAGTGATGGAAGTAGCAACAGGCGAGCACGGTGACTGGGTACACAAGCTGGTGATGGCTGTCAACAAAGGCAACTGTGGCCGAGGCCAGTCGTCATCCTCATCATCATCGTCCTCCGTACCTCAGAACCTGAACTACAACAACCAGACTAGCAAGAATAACGCTCAGAAGGCGGAACAACAGGCACTTGCCATTGTGATAGGTAAGAATCATGATAAGTAAATTTTTTTGCACAAATTTTAATTTAGAATAAGAAACAATCGTAAAAAAAAGAAGAAAAAAAATACGTCTATTGGTAAATCAACGGCCGCATGAGTTGGTTACGGTCACGTTGGTCGGTCGTTGGTCCAAGTACTTGCAGAGACTGGATCAGTACCTACTATAGTCGGGCTTATTGAGCTGCAGTAAAATGACAGCTTATGTGTTACTTAACTTTTTTTGTTTTTTCACGGTCATCAACCAAATCTTGTTTTTCTAGTACATAATAGTGTAACAAACGAAACTTATTTGACACAGATATGTCTAAACTCAGTCCGACATGGAAGTGTCATTTAACTGCAGCTAATTAAAAGTCGGACTATAGTCACTTGTCATGTTATAAGGAGCAAGTTAAAGACAGGATGCAACTGAATGAAAACAACTAATATTATTGCATTGGGTTGGTATTTTTTCCTGTATTTACGGCAATTAATTTATAGCAACGCTGGTCACGGATGCAGCATACATTTGTAAGAGATTTTTTCCAGGCGGTAAAATGTTCCTACGATAGACAAACACTTGCCATGTTTTACTCTAGCTAGCTAAGTAGACATTTGAGTTTTTGCCAGAATATCCAGCAGTGACCAAGGTTTCTTACTCCATTGCAAGAGGCACTTAAAATTTTTAACATTCCTAGACAATCACGTTAATATCTATTTTCTCGTTTCCAGACAAACCAACCTGCACTGTTATAGACATGTCCGAACCAGTCCTTAACTCAGAAAGGCAGATCGCTTTACCCAACTCCACAAACCTCGCGCCAGTTACCTGCACCACATCACTCCTCGACTCCAGCGAAAGCTTCACGAAGAAACCCATAAAGACCGGCTTCCCTACATCAGGGTGGAAGCAATTTTGGATCTTATTGAAACGTACCTTTAGAAGCATTTTGCGGGATCAGATGTTGACGCACTTAAGGCTTTGTTCTCATACGGTGGTTGGGCTGCTGATCGGTTTCCTGTATTATGATATTGGGAGAGATGCCGCGAAAGTGATGAGCAATGCTGGCTGTATATTCTTTACTGTGATGTTCACTATGTTTACTGCTATGATGCCTACTATTCTAACATGTGAGTATTTTACCATTAATTCTATTTGTATTTAATCTATTGTCAGTGACGCAATGTTGCCTGCAAATATTTACTGTTTACTAGTTACGAAAGTTAATAAAATCATATTTCCTTTCCTGCACAGAGTGAGACTGTTGTATTACTCTGGAAAAATATTTTTAGATCTCCTTAAAAGTATGGAATTGCTGTAAAGCGTTGGTGGACTCAGTGTATTTCCTTGGTGAACTCCTACAGCGACCATGCCGGCATTAGATGAATCATATAAAGACAATAATTTTCTTGTGTAACATTGTAATAAAGATTTTGGTTTCTTCTTTGTTACAGTCCCTACTGAGATGAGCGTGTTTGTGAGAGAGCATTTGAACTACTGGTACTCGTTGAAAGCCTTCTACTTCGCTAAAACTATGGCGGATCTACCCTTTCAGGTAAACAGAACTCATTTCTTAATTATTTTTTGTACACATGATTACAACAACAATGTTAAAAAATTATTCGGACAGCTAGCCCCAGGATTGGGTCCTTTATCAGCAAACCTCAGAGCTGTAGAGAGGTTTGCAAATCATCTTCCTGCCCTTATCCCATGTTACTTGGGGTCGGCGCAACACGTTTTCTTCTTCCATTCTCCCCTGTCAACCGTCACGCTATCAGTCAATCCCTTCTCTTTCATATCATTCCTCACACAATCCATCCATCTTTTCTTCGACCTTCCTCTCCCTCTCCATCCATAAACATGAGATATTGAGAGGTTTGCAAATGAGGATAGTAAATAAATACTTAATCATGCTATAAATTACATAATATTTATTAACTTATATATAAATATAGCAATTAAGTGTACAGTCCACAATACATAAATATAATAAATGCAATTTATAATCCTCATTGCTTTAATTTTATCATAGAAGTATACGAAACAGATTTTTTGTTATTTAATATAATAGCTCTGTGACGTATTGATACAAACTACACTTTTGCAGATAAAAAAAAAACATTGTATATATTTCCAAATCTAGCTGTATTCGATGACAAAGTAGCCCGATGTTAGTAACTGCCGAGGTATTCTGTATAAATTTCACCGTGAAAACCTAGGTGAAGTGAGCTGTCAAGAGTGTCAATCCTTAGTATCGTGGAATGACAGCTCATTTCACGTTCACTTCATCTAAATTTTCACGGTGAGATTTTTACAGAATAGACCGGCTGTACCTATGCTAACTTTCTAACGTTAGAAAGTTATATTAGTATAGGCACTTCGTATGCGTAAAATTTCATGTTTTAATATAAAATAAATCCTATGCCACTCAGCAATAGGTTTCTATTAGTTTGTAATTGGATCAGTACTTTCAGAGTTTGCCTCTTACGAACATACAAATCCATACTAATATTATAAACGTGAAAGTGTCTGTCTGTCTGTCTCTTCACGCTTAAACCGCTGAACCAATTTAGATGAAATTTGGTATAGAGATAGTTTGAGTCCCGGGAAAGGACATAGAATAGTTTTTATCCCGATATTCCCACGGGATCGAAACTTACGCGGGTGAAACCGCGGGTCGCTGTTAGTAATAAAAATAATTTTACCTCTATACAATATTAAATTTGTATAGCTATACAAACATAGATTGTAGTCTGTGAACTTTAATATTTCTCCGTTCGATACTGACATGACCTCAATTGCCCATAAAGGAACGCTACTTTATTTATTAGGTACTTGACTACAATCAAGCCACAATTGCACGTTAAATATTGACACGAGCCGGACAATGTCAAATACCGAGTCAACAATGAAATAAACACAATTTTTAGGGAAAATATTTTTATCTTTGTTGATAAAGTAACTGTGTCTAATGGTACCTATCTTCTGCAATGATAAAAATAAAGTTATTAGTGCAGCTGTTTGTTTATCATCTCCAACAAATAATAGGTATACGATGTCTCATCGAGAGATAAGATAAATATTAAATCTACTCTGACTATACGCACTTAATATTATAATGTTGTTCTATATTTTGTTTCGTTTATAGTTCTTGCAAATATTATAATATCTGCAAGGCATTTAATTTTTTTTATTCGATTTATAAGTTCCAAAAACAATATTATAATCCGTCAAAACATTTTCTTCGTCATAATATCTAGGTTCATCGCGCGACAATGTTTCAAATTTAGTCACATTCGGCGTCTTCCCTGACATATCTACATATGTCTAGGTTAACAGCCATCTAAAAGTTAAACTCACATAAACGGTTTCTCCTCTTCCAGATTGTCTTCAGCGGCGTCTACGTGATGATAGTGTACTTCATGACAGGCCAGCCGATGCAGACGGACCGGGTGCTGATGTTCACGACCATTAACATCCTGACGGCCCTGGTGGCGCAATCCCTCGGGTTGCTCATCGGGGCCGCCATGAAGATCGAGACCGGGGTCTACCTGGGACCAGTGACTACCATCCCCGTAGTACTCTTCTCGGGCTTCTTTGTTAATTTCAACGCAATACCCAGCTACCTGCAATGGCTTACTTACCTCAGCTACGTTCGATACGGATTCGAAGGCGCCATGCTCTCAGTCTACGGCTTCGGAAGGGAAAAACTTCACTGCTCCGAAGCCTACTGCCACTTCAGGAATCCTAACTTGTTTCTGAAGGAAATGACTATGGATAAGGCGAATTTCTGGATCGATGTCGGCGCACTAAGCGCACTCTTCGTCTTCATTAGGGTAATCTCTTACTTAGTCTTAAGGTTCAAATTGAAGATGATGCAGTAGGCGCATGCACAAAACGACCGGGACGATCAGCTTCGTTGGCGATGACTATTTCTTTCAATTTGTCGATTTTGATGGAATCGGAGTTAAGTGAATCTTTGCATGGTTCCGTAGGGTGTGTGTGTACCAAAAGGATATTAATGAATCATTCCTAAGGATAAATTATTATGTTTTAAGTTGGTTTGAGCTTCGTGTGGTTGCTGGTGAGGTGTTCAGGCTCGTAGAGATAATGGGAGTTTGTTTTTTACTATAAACGTGTTGTCACAGCTAGCTATGCTTTAATATTAGGGATGTACTTAATGGGGTATGCGGATGCCCCATATAGCTCAACGGTCTTAAGTCCGATTCTATTCCAAAATTCTTTGATCATCACGGATTCTGATAGCAAGTTCGTAGTTATAATAATAAAAAATAGTTTTCGAAATACTTTAGCTTTTTAGTACGCAGATAAAATATAGATTGTTTATACGTACCCATAGGGGATAGTCGTTAAGGTTTTATAGGAAATCGGGCCCATGACTTATGTTTTAAGTTCCTTAATTAGTGATTTTTCATACGTTAGTTTATGATTCATTTATAACATCACGCGTAGGCGATATCAACTTGTATGTACTCAACATTCTTAGGTATTTAATTAGTATTTTAAAGTACCTTTCATTACGCTAAAGATTTTTTCGTAAATCTCTATGTCTATCCTAATTACCAGTATTTATTATTAAATAAACGACTGTGATTTTTATAATGTTGTTGTTTGAATCAATACCTAACCTTTGCACATCTATGAGTCCCACAGAAACTAACATCTTCATGCAGTTTCCTACCAGAATGAAGTAAAGTCAAAGAATTTATTTCAAACTAGCTGCGCCCCGCGGTTTCACCCGCATAAGTTTCGATCCCGTAGGAATATCGGGATAAAAAGTAGCATATATAGGGTGAAAAAAAATCAGCTGTTCCCTACATTTATGTTCGTCAACTCGTCAAAATGTAGAGAACAGCTGTTTTTCTTTTCACAATTTCAGGTTTGGTCCCATAGTAAAAGTTGTTCATAATGATGAGTAAAATCACGTGTTTAAGTATCGGTCACTAATTACCAGTCACCCTATATATTAATCCAGGGTGTCAGCTACCTCCATACAAAATTTTATCAAAATTGATTCAGCCGTTTGAGCGTGAAGAAGTAACAAACATAAACATACACTCACACGCCTTTATAATATTAGTATGATAGGCATCCTCTCAGGGACGAGCTGGTACAAATTTGTGGGGCTTGTGGTACACCTGTGTACCAGCTCGTCATAATGAAGTTAAAGGCACTTTTGAACGTCAAAATTTACAAAAAAATAGAATTGATTCTCGTTGCTAGCCTAAAGGTTTCGTATGGAGAAGAATGTGCGAGAAACTCCACATTAAAATGTTTTACAATATTTTGGCAACCAGCTGAAGTAGACAACAGAAGGCAGTAAGTTGCCTGTTAGGGATTGTTCAACAAAGCCCTATGTCCAGTGCTGAAACGAAGCTGAGAGATATATTTTGATATAATTGTTAAAAAATAGCACCTTATAATATATTAATAATACTTAATAATATCTTTATTCTACAAGTAACATGACTCAGAGGTGTTAGTAGGTAACAATATTCCTTTAACATAGGGATGTTAGTTTTCCTATTCTAATCACTTAGCCTAAAACCATGAATAGGTATACACTGGTCCTTACACTAGGATTCTTTGTGTCGTGAGTACTAGGATCTTCCATGACAGTACCTATTTATACAAAAGAATAAAAAAAAAAAATCGTGTTGTGTGGTGTGATGAGATTTATTTATTTATTTCAGGCGACGCAGGCCCATACATGAATACCTTAACCTAAATATATACATATTCTTATTAAAAAACAGTACTTCACTTGCTAACTCTTGAGCAGATTTGATGTGATGTGAGTTGTTTACGTACAATACGTTGTTCTGTGTGTTGTGTTGTGGTTTGGGTCTATCCCTTCTATGCCAAAATGTTTAGAATTTACTCGGTTTCAATGTAGTTCTTAGGCTGCAACCATTTGTAAACTGTTGAATCAGCGATATCATCGTTAATTGTTAAATTCAAATATTTATTTGCCAGAAAATACATTGTTCATTTGGGGAAGATCTTAAAGCCTAAAAGTTATTGTATTCTGCCTGCAAGCAAGCGTGCAAATTACATTCAATATAGTCATTAATTTTCACATCGTACCCAAAATGCAAACGCAACATTAAAATAAATAAAATATAAAAAAAAACAGACCAAACCAAAATAACATTCATGCATTTCAATACTTTAAATTGTCCGATTATAAAAATTAACAAAAAATAAAGTATACATGTCAATACAGTAATTTAAATGTTAATAATTAAAATAAAAAATGTCAATCAATAAAATTAATGTCAATACTTAAAATCTAATGTCATTGAAATAAATTTAAATGTCAATATCTGTAATTAAAAATGTCAATAAATTAAATAAAACAAATATTATTTAATGAAAATTACTATTATATACCTACAATAAAATTATCTGTCCAATTACTCGTAATTATCAATTAATTAATTATATTATTTAACGACTATGTAGGTATATGTTCTATAAAAGCAACTATTTTGTAGCCACTCTGTCAATTTGATTTTAAAAACATTAGGTACCCTGCAATAATTTTAATTCTATTGGTATGTTATTATAAATCAATATACACATATTATACACATTTTTGTTGTAAATATCTTTATGACCAGATGGATGATATAATAAGTTTCGAAACTTAGCCCTTTAACAGATTTTCATGATTCTTTTACTCGTTTGGAAGAATATTCCTCAGAGGTAGTCCCGTTTAAATTTGGTGAAGATCTGATGAAGATTTATGGAGATAGGCTATGAAACTTGTCAGTAATAAGAACGGTACAAGTATTGTGATTTTATTGTTGTATTGAAGATCTAAGAAAATTGCTGGTTTATTTTTTTTACAAATTACATACCTCTCGGTGGTCAACTGTTGGAATGATGAATCGATGAACTCACCATGGAGCTCCTAATAATCGAGGAACAGTACACATAATATTGTGGATGGGTAATCGAACCGAAAATGAAATAAAGTTACTGAGCATGTTACTGGTGGGATTTCTGTTTTTACTGACTGACTTCCATAAAGAGAAGTCGGTGTGATAAGATATGTTTTATTTATTTCCTGTTGCCACCGACTTCCAAAACTGAAGGTATTTTGCTCTTTAATTAGTTTTTTTTTTTGGAAGTTGGTTGTATCTTTGTGAAAAAGTTTTTCTGCTCATTAGACAAATTGATAGGGAAAAATATCATCTCAAAAAGAGTCACGTATTTGACGCATAATGTCGGATCGGGAAGCAAGATGATGAAAAAGAAACCCCGGCTCATAGTCGTAACGCCGCGTTTTATTGATTTCAGTTCGGTACTAAAAACATTGAATACAATGCCATCTGTTGTTATCTATGTGAACTTACGAAACCAAGAACGGCGTTGAATTTGTTGTTACGCTTCACGATAATACCCACAGATGTCTCTTATTGAAATGATTTAGGAAGTATATATTAGAAAAAAAATTAAAATAATAAGTTACAAAATCAGATTTAATCATAAAATTGTAAATGACGTGGTTTGTGATCTCAGTATAATACATTAATTAATTTTTTTCATTCAAAAAGTCTATGTACTTATACCTAATCTATTTACTAAGAAAACATAATAATAGGTACGGTTCAATAAGTCTTTAATGTAATTTTTTATCAAACACCATAATAATTCCTCTATGAAAAGGACTACCTAAACTTCGAACATACTGACTGACACTTGATTCGTTCCTAAACACAGTCATTACACCTAATTTGGTGCAGTATCAAGTAGAACACGATTGCGACAATAGTGGGTAATATGTGCACATTGTGTGCTGTGCTTAACTAAATATTCATAATTCTGGAGAAGGATTGAAGACACTGAAATATCTACATGGAGAGGCAATGAGACCACAACTTAGTCAGACGCAAACAATTGGTGCTTTTGTATAAGGACGCTCAACGCCGTCTCTAACAACGTCAACTTCGAGTCAACACCATCGTGTTGGCTGACAAATCCTTGAATTACCATTGTTAAGTAACAGCCTGTAATGCAGTGTGGTTTGATAGGGACACGGATAAATACACTTTTAAAAGGTGGTGGCTATGTTTTTGGGCATACTTACCTACCTATATCGTAGCGTTTTCTTTGTAAAGATCCGTGGTCACCCCAAAATCGATGTATGATAGTTGTGCCTTCATCCTACACCGTACTGAATAGATTAGTAACTAATGATCAGTAGTATCTAGGTATCGTTTAAATATTCATCACGATAATTTTGAAAAAGTTCCTTATCATCTGCCTAGCCTTTTCCCAACTACATATGTTGGGGTCGGCTTCCATTCTAACTGGATGCAGCTGAATACCAGTATTCCAGTTACTGGGTAATACGATACCCCTTTTGGTAAGACTGGTGGTCAGACTTTCGGGCTTCTGACTACCCGTAACGACTTTCAAAGATCCACGAATGACAAATTCCTATCGAAATAAAACAGTAGGTACCTACTCAAACTACCCTAAACAGCCCGAATGTGATAATGACTCGTTATACATATTAAACGCCCACACATTCGCAAGTTCACACTCGCTCGCTCGGGACTCGATTAATTTGTAATCGAGGACATTTCCGACATGCGCGTCCGATTAGATACCTCTGTTAGTAACTGAATCAATTAATTATTTATCGATGGGGACCTTTGCTTTAATCGAATCGATTAATGAGGGTGCGATGAGTTGCTTATTGAGCTTGAAACCCTTGATTTGCTTGACCTTGGGGTTGTAAATTGATATCATGACGTCACGTTCGCCAATTAGTAACGAGTATGGGACAGTCATTCATTTAATTTAATTTTTTATTGTCAGGCAACTAAGGCCCATAGATAAATACACAAAATAATCTTATAAAATAATAAACTAATACATAACTAAAAACCCTAAAACTATGAACTTATACACGTAACATTGTCAGCGTCGTGTTTCGCTGCGTGGTGTCGCGTAACCGTCCACGGAAACGTCGATATA
Organism: Oligia fasciuncula; assembly: GCA_963082905.1. NCBI lineage: Eukaryota > Metazoa > Arthropoda > Insecta > Lepidoptera > Noctuidae > Oligia > Oligia fasciuncula. The sequence continues at coordinate 2,086,547 of OY720395.1, read as the reverse complement.
CGACACCTTTCGGCCAAAAGTCCTCTTTCAGACAGGTTGTAGATATTGAGTTGGAACTCGTACCACAAAAGACTTGAAGTTGATGTTGTGACAGTAGAGGTGGATCATGGTCAGTGGCGGAGGAAGACTTAAATTTCATGTGGGCAACATACATTTTGCGAGACCCTCTGGTAACTAAAAAAATAGATTTTAAAAACAATTTAAACTGATAATTTTTATTTACTAAGGACAATCAAAAAGTTATATAAATTATAGGTAGGAAACATTGTAAGTGCGCTTTACTTTGAATAAATTATTTTATCGCCACTGCTCTCAAAACGGTGAAGGAAAACATCATGAGGAAATCTTAGAACCAAAAACTCGAAGACGTGACATCTACCAACCCGCACTGGGCCCGCGTAGTGGATTACGGCCCACTCCCATTCACAGAGAGGAGACCTGTGTCCCAGGAGTGGGAAAATTATAGGCTCATTATGCTAGGTCGGCATATCACAGAACTCTGCAACCTATTTCCCTCCAAACAATATTTTAATGACAGCCCTTACAACAGTCACGAGAATAAATAAAATACTTCACTCGAGGTCAAAACCGCACATCCTAACCACACACATTTTCTCACAAGTTCCCCCGTGCCTTTCTACCGCATATTAACAAGGGTGCTTTTCCTCTTCCCACCGCTTTATAACCACATTTAAACAAAGATGGGACTAAAAAAGTCAGGATTGCTTTTATACGTACCAGGAGTGCAGAGGTTCAAAGATAAAGAGATAAACGTTGTGGCTGATACTCCCGGGAACAGCGACTGTTTACTGACAACTACAATGTTTGTAGCATTAGCTCTGATGATTACTATGTTGAGGTTTGAAGAGATAGAATTATGAGGAAGCAGTTCTTTGCTTTACGTCTGCATATTAATAGTGAAAAACATTGTTTTACGTTGGACGAAGAAAATGACGAAGTTTTATGTGTTTCGAAATGGCGAAGTTTTATGTATTTCAAAATGGCGAAGTTTTATGTATTTCCTGATGAAAAACAAGGCAGCTCGATACCAGGAAAGCATTTCTTCAAAGGTACATTACTGGATGGTCAGTAGTGTTACCTTCTCTGACAAAATCAACACAATCCTTATGCAAATAGTATTTCATAGTCGTCTTATTCGAAGGGCCCGTGGCTAAATAATAACAGCCGCACAGGTCGATCGATCAGGTTAAGTTACTCTTGCCGCGGTTGGTCTGTGGATGGGTGACCATCTTTACATACCGAGACCCCTCCGTGCCTCGGAAAGCACGTTAAGCCGTTGGTCCCGGCTGTCATTCGTGGATCTTTGACAGTCAGAAGCCCGGTCTGACAACCAGTCTTACCAAGGGGTATCGTACTACCCAGTAACTGGGTTGTGGAGGTCAGATAGGCAGTCGCTCCATTTAAAATACTGGTATTCAGCTGCATCCGGTTAGACTGGAAGCCGTCCCCAACCTATGGGAAAAGGCTAGGCAGATGATGAGTCGCTTTATTCCTCTTGCGCCAGTATAAAAATACATCGTCAGTTTAATTTCAATCATTCCATCCAGCTGATTCCTGCTCATCTCCATTTTAGGCTCGTGTTCAGACTCCTTCAGTACAAAGTGGAATTAAAAATCCTCCTGCCAAATACCACAGGAATCCTGTAGAGTTTTAAAACTTTTTTCCCCGTTGTGAAATTAGCATAGAAATAAAACATTTACATAAGAAAGTTCGGTTTATCTTGTAATTTCTATGTTAATCAGATTCGTCTGACCTTTGAAACATTCAGAACAGAAAACAACTCTACTAACATAAAATTGATTTTGTTTACTATTGAAGTTGCTACATTTTGTGGGAGATATTTGGGTTTGTACGAAAGTAACTTTATTATTAAAATTTAATTACTTCACTAATCTGTTCAGGCCGTCATTGCCCCGAATATAGTTTTCACCCAATTTGCGATATATTAATGTATTTATAATTTTATTCCGGTGCTTTTGGGTTAAGGCCGTTATAACAGTTTTTAATTCGGTTAGCATAATTTTGTAGGATAAAATAAAATTATTAAAATTCTTAATGCACTTAGCATTAAGAGTAAACTAGTCGCGAGCTCGAACTCACTGGTGGTCATGGCCAAAAAGCACGCTGTCTCACCTGGTTTCGTGTCCGACAGAGCTATTATCAGTGATGAGCAGTTAGACGCTAGTCTACACGAACAACTTCTAGTTCTCACGCACAAAAACGGGCGATTTATTATTACTAACTAGCTGTAAGCTGCTATAGCTGAATGGTTAAAAGGATATTACAACTCCAAGTCCCTAGAAGTAACTATTCAGGGTCAAATTAAATTAGCTAGCGAAACTTTGCAGTCGCGATGGGTATCGATATCTTACTACCAATAAAAAGATTTGAAGTTTTCTTGTGGGTCAACGACCACTGGCAGTTTTGTAACTTGAAGTATGAGGTGAGAAAATCTATTTTCTTTTGTTTTATCGTGTTTAGGTTGCGATACTAATCACGTCTGTAAAGCTTACACAAACGAAACTGATGTTTTAAATTGATATTTCAAGTACACTAACTGCGGTCGATGACCCCACAAAAATTATATTTCTTTTTTAAGGGTAAAACGGGACCCTATTACCAAGACTCCGCTGTACGTCGGTCCGTCTGTCACCAGGCTGTATCTCATGAACCGGGACAGTTAGACAGTTGAAATTTTCACAGATGATGTATTTCTGTTGCCGCTATAACAAAAAATACTAAAAACAGAATAAAATAAATATTTAAGGGGGGCTCCCATACAACAAACGTGTTTTTTTAGGCGTTTTTGCATTGTAGTACGGAACAACGTTGCAATAGCCAGTTTTTTTGTTTTATCATGTTTAGATATAGATACCCATCTTGTCTGCGGAGTTTCGCTAAATCATTTAATTTGATCCTGATGTACGCACTATAAAATATTTTGCTACATAACCACCATAACCACCTCATGTAACAACTCTTTAAATTACCACCAAACAGCATTCAGAAAGTACACAACAAATAAACACCACAATGACCGCTTCGTTACAACACTAACACGAAGTCTGGCAACATTTGACAGTTTATTAAACGTCAACAACAAAGTTGCCACATTCGAGTTACAGCCGACATTGCGAGTCCGTTTACGTTTGTACTGTTCCATTTTACGGCTACGTGCTACAGATTTTATTGTAGTTTTGATCCTTTCGAGATGCTTGCCAACTTAGCTTTGAATAAATTTTGGGGGTATTTTGATTTTTGATGCTGTTATCATGATATAAACTGTGTGGTCTGGTTGCATAAATTTATGCTAGACAGGCGCTTTACTTTGTGTAAATTATTCCATTACCACTATTCTCAAAACGGTGACGGAAACATCGTGAGGAAACCGGCCTGTCCTAGAACCGAACATTTTAAGACATGTGATGTCTACCAACCCGCACTGGGCCCGCGTGGTGGATTATGGCCCACTCCCTCTCACCGAGAGGAGGCCCTTGTCCTAGCAGTGGAAAAAATATAGGTTGATTATGCTTTACATTTTGAGATTATTTTTAAAACAGGGTTGGGGTAGCTGGATTCTTGACGTTATTGACTTTCATCCGTCCAGTGATTAGTCGCATTATATCCATTTTCATGAGAACCGGTTTCGATTCCCCCTGTCGGGAAAAATGTTACTAGGTTTTTCCAACAGGAATTTCTCAGTAGTAGCCGTTTTTTTTTTTTTTTTGTGGTTGGGAAATCATTAAATGACCCCTCCCGCTCTAGGTGGAGCGGAAGGTAGTGTCAGACTCTTACTGACTAAAACCCACCCGTGTTCCTTCCTTAGCCCTTAATGTTCCGGGCCAGCGGTAACCCTTTCGGACAATCCCGCTGACCCAGACAATCCCGCTGACCCTCAGTAGTAGCCTGGAGTCTTGTGCCCGGTTGATAGCAATAGGCTCGCCCCCTGGCGAAATGTTGGTGTTCCTACTATACACACACCTCTGCCTAACTGCGAATACAGGTGTGTTATAATTTTTTTGCCAATTTCTTTTTTAGATCACCGACGAGAACAAAAGACGCGTCGCTTGTTCTTTGTTAACAAACCTCTGAACTAAAACAGTTTAGCGGTTAGAAACACTTTCAATAAATGGCTACCGCACTAGTCTATTCAAATAAACGGTATCATTGACATGGATATATTAATCAAAGTGTGTTTTTGAAATGGGACTTCTTCTTGGTGTCGCTGGCACGAGTGTATTTTATATCTTGTTTTCCCAAAACTTTGCCACTTTCACGGCGTTGTCGGTGGAAGCGCAGAGGTCACTTTCACTGCATGTTTTGGGACACAGAGGGCAGGATAGGAGGTGGAGTATGGTTTGTGGCATAGCTCCGCAATCACACCCTGCTGTCGTTCCGTCAAGGTAGCCCCACTTTACCAGGTTGGACTTTCATCTTCCCACTTGTTTTTCCGGAGACGGTTCAGAGACTTCCAATTGGGCCACACATAAATGTGACTACCGTCACCATTCTAAAGCTTATCAATAGTGTTGAATGAGTAAAATAGAGAAACACTAGCCTTCTCTCTCTCTCATCAAAAGAGTTAAAAGGCCAAATAATATACTGTATGTACTAAGCATGTGTGCACCTTTGAAGTAAATCCACAAACGCTAAGCCGTTTCCGGGGCCATCTTCGTTAAATGTAGAAATATAAACTGGGGTCGAATTTAGTTAAAATATTTCTCTTTGCAGTAATCTTAATAATTATGAGAAGTAAACTACTAATGTATGACGTATACGATGATATTATTATATATAAAATATATTATCTTTGAAAAATTATATATAAATAACAAATGTATTTAATTTCAGTTTGTAAAATTTGTTGGATTATTATTATATTAAGTACACCTTGGATGGCAAATTGTCGTCAATGTATTATACCTTGCAATCTCGAAGTCTAAGAAAACACCCTTTTCTCAAGCCGGAAACCATACAACATAAAGAAGCATTAAAAGTATTCATGTTGTCAAGACATTTATTTAATTCACCACTTTTTCCTTTGCGGCACAAGAATTGCTTACCAAGCGGGACCAATGCATGTAATGCCAACCCCACGTAAGCAATAACGTATAAAAGGTCGCTATAAAATAAAGTACAATTGTTTTTATTGTGCAGTTAAATAAAGTTAAGTTACTTATTTATTGAACTCGAGTTGTTGTTCAAGTGCCATTGCATTGATTCCGATAATTGCCTGGCTTTCGAGTTTTCTATAGTTTTTATGTTTTATTTTGAAAGAGTTAAAAATAATTATATTTATTTGTACACTGCTTGTGAAACACAAAATACAAATAAAAAAGTGAAAATAATGTTTTAACAACAAAAGTGTGTGCCTCACGCATAGTCAGCCTATAATGTTCCCACTGCTGGGACACAGGCCTCCTCTCGGTGAGAGGGAATTGGCCGTAATCCACCACGTGGGCCGAGTGCGGGTTGGTAGATGTTTTCGAATTTTTGGTCTAGGGCATGCCGGTTTCCTCACGATGTTTTCCTTCACCGTTTTGAGAGCTGTGGTGATGAAATAATTTACACAAAGTAAACGCCTGTCTGGGTTCGGACCTACGATCTACATCTAATAAGTTGCCACTGGGCCACCACTGCTCAAAAAAAGGTTCACATCGGTATTTCGTATTCTTGTTTTGGTAAAAATTTACCAAACAAAATTATCTTGAAAATACTTTTCATTTACCTTTTTTTTTTTTTTATTTGAAATGTGTTTGCTCTTGACTCTAGTCTAGGTCAGAGGTGACAGAGACAAAGTCGACGATGTGGAAATATAAGCTAGGGTTGAATTTAGTTTAATATTTCTCCTTGCAGTAATCTTAATAATACGAGAAGTGATTGATAATAATTAATATTATGACGATTTCAATAATCTCTATTATTAAAATTAGCTGATTGGAAACGTAGCATGGTTAGATTGTAAACATCACATTGATTAATTACTCTGAAGAACCCGAAGAAACCTGCAACATATACTTTATCCTACATTCGTCTATGGTTAGATACTCGTATTACGTACTTTGTAGGAAGTTCATTCGATCTATCAATAAAAGGATACCGAGTGAATGGACTTTCAATTGGTTGAAAATACCGGCTGCATTGCTACATCTTGTACATTCGTTTACTATAATTGAATATTGGAAACATCTGGAAACCATTTTCGTTGCTTGATGTAGTTTTGAAGAATACTCGAGCAACTAATTTAGTTATACTGACTTATAGGTGTTTGCAAGTTTGACCTTTGATGTATCACGCAGACAGGCAGTGGACAGTGTCAGTTGGGTGCTATCCTTAGATAGTTAGCCGCAATTATTAGTTAGGTTGGACGCCATTATAATTCAGAAGGCCAATTCCCGTAATTAAAAACGTTCAGAATCTAGTCGCAATCTCATCTAAGCGACAATTAATATCAAAAATTTGTCAAAAATGTAGGGAAATACGAGGATCTTTTGACAGATTGAGACTGAGATAAGACTGTGAACGTTCTTAAAATTACGACAATTTCCCCTCAGGTGGGCGCCATTCGGTCCCATTTGGGCGCCATTACAAAATATGATAGAAAACATCTTTTTTTTTTTGAAAAATGGATGAAATGTAGGCTCTATATTCAAATTAAAGTCAGCCGATACCCACAGAATTGGAAACTCATAGAAAGCTGGTAAATATAAAAATGATCCGCTATATTTTAACATAATAGCAAAGTTTCTGAATGATATTTTTAAAAAATGAACCTTATTTACAAAGTACAACAAGATAACCTTCTCATTAATCCTTAAATCTTTATATGTCTACATCTCTGCCTGCCCTGATAACATGCGCCTTTGACTGCACGGTACGGAACCCAATTTGTCGCCGGAGTTCAACCCGGCTGCGCAGTGATTGGGTTGAAATTGAAAATCGAATGAACCACTCCAACTGGCTATACCACAGCTATACCTTAAAAGGGACGGCGATGTCGCTTACATTTATTTTGTTTATAAAAAAAGGTTGATTTTATTTTGTCGTTGGTAAGCCGGTTGTGGGTTGTTTTACCTTGTTCGGTATTGATTTTTAGAATTGCAAGAATGGGACTACCCACGAAAAAAAAATCATTTAGATGATAATATACTGACACGTATGATACAGAAACTCAGAACTTTTAAATATTAAAAAGGTACGTGTCACATCAAAGTTATGACATCAAAATGAAAAAAAATGGTTAAAAACTTAAGACGCTTTCACAAGCTGCCAGATTTGAAGCAGTCTTGTAGAAACAAAACATCTTCTTACTGCAAAAAAAGCACAGTTGCTGCGCACTCTATCATAATATGTTGCAACATTTTAAATATATCTATAGAAAGTAGCATCACATTTAACTAAACCCACAGATGTGAATGCACACTTTAACCTACGCCCACAATCCAAAATTAAATAAACTCAATCCATTTTCCGACATCGAATATAACACGCAGACGGATCAATAAAAGTCTAATATTAACATAAATGTTGAAGCCAAGCCGCGGGCAAGCGCCTGTCTGCAGGTAAATTGAATTCTGTATACATACGTACATACATACACCACAACGTATCTATGAGTTGGAAAAAAAACTAATGCAGAAGGATCACTTCTAAAAGGCGACTTTTCTTCTTCTAGGATGGGTAGTTATTTGCAAAACTGCAGGATTATGTTATTACCCTCTTACTCGTAGACGCTATAAGTTTATACCATACTGAAGTGCGAGTGCACATCATTGCTCTTTTAAAGTCACGCCATTTTTTTATGTACAGTCAACAAAGGAGTTAAGTATACAGGAGCGTCGGATATTGTTGAAGTTTACTAAGAAACCGATGGATATTCTCGAATAAATTTTTTAGAAAACAAACAATTCATTTATTAAATTAAATTTCAGTCCAGAACATCCATCGGTTTCTTAGTAAACTTCAACTATATCCGACGCTCCTGTATACTTAACTCCTTTGTTGACTGTACGTACCGTGGGGTGACTGCGTAACACACTTACAGTAGGAATGGCTTTCATTTTGACAGTTCAATAACATTCAGTGCATTATTTGCGAGCCAAATTTTTGAAAATATTAAGCAATGGATTAGCTGGCTGGTTCTATAAAAAGAGCAGCGGGCTAGAAGAAATTTACTCACATAAATTGATGATCATATACAGGTAGGTTATACTGCATACTAGTGAAATATATAGACTCACGAATTAGACTAACCCAAATTCCAATTAAAATTCCTCCTTAACTAAAGTCTTCATCACTATGTTCTACGGAGTAAGACTTCTACATTTCTTCATCTCATGTCACAAGGTACGCGGCAAACGACGCATCCCACTTGGAAATGAGACGAACTGATTGCATTCAGTTGATGGGGCTGGAGTGTTTAATTCCTGATCAGGTAGAACCCTGATTGATTTTTGGTACGTTTATTTGGTTAGACGTTATTTTATTTAGATCACGTAAATGTTTGAGCAGAAAAACACACGTTTAGATTTGTTATCAATAACAAATTTGCCTCGCTTACGTACAGCCTAGCCGGTCATACACGTACTCCGCTTCCGAGAAATATTTCTTATATTTTATTAATCAATTGATTAATAAAAAAAAAAGAAAAAAAAAATTAGTATGTAAGGATCGGAGCAATAGGGTAATTGCGTAACACAATATCAGTAGCAATGGGTTTCATTTTGATAGTTCAACAACATTCATAGCGTTATTTACTTTGTTGAGCAGACACATTTTTCGAACATATCGTCAGTTGCAGGTTCAATTGGGGTAACTGACAAAACACGTAAAATGAGTTGAGTATACAGTTTTTCTTAGTTTTTTCTACTCTTTCGAATGGTATACTTGAAAAAATTCTAGCGTTAAAAAAATGTTGGTTACACCACACATTTTAGCTGCGAATTTTTCAGATTTCCTTCTAAATAATGGTGCAATTGATTACGTTACCCATTTGTAGAAGTCAAATTGGTGTATTTCTAGCCCCGAAAAATGTAAAATTAGAGTAAGTGTCTTGACACACAGGCATTACTCTTACACAAATCATTGTTCAAATAAAAAAAAGGTAACATCGCATACACCAAAATGTCATCAACATTATTTGACTAATAGTTATGTTACGTCAATTGACTCAAACTAGGTTTAAGCTTGGTGTCAGTTACACCAATTTGCGCATGAGAATGAAATAACAGTTTGCCTCTTAAATTATTTCACCAAATTGCAGCGGGTTACGCGTGGCATGATAATTGCGCGCACGCTCAAACTATTGCTATCGCGCTTTCACCTACAGTGCTTAGTGAAGGTGTTCAGAAGACAGAATGATTGTTTACAAATCTGCACGCAGTCCTTTTGAAGTAAGTGGCCCAATCAGTCGGCGCTGATCTGTCTTTTGCAAAAATGGAAGACAATTTAAAACAATTGATGCAACGCAAACAGGAAGAAAAACAAAAACAATATCTAGGCGAGCGAAAATTTAAAACAGAGTATAGTAATATCACAGTTCATATTCCAAAGAAAGATAAGTGCCAAGTATGTGCCAAAATAGAAAATAATAATAAAGAAGCCAACGTCGTGATAGATACTGAACTTATTAAGGCTCACATTGAAGAAAAAGAAGCAACATACGAAAGATCAAAAAATGCATTCTATAGACAAGGATACTCTAGTATCAAGCTTCGACTTACAAAAGGTTTTGAATACACCGCATGGTGATAATATTTTACTATTCTACAGTAGAAAATACATTGTTTTCAATTTTACAGTGTATGAAAGCTCTACCCAAAACGGGTTTTGCTACACATGGGGTGAAAGTGACGGAAAACGCGGTGCAAAAGAGATAGGTTCCTGCATTTATAAGTACCTGCAAAATGTCGATAAGCGGGGTATAAAAAAAATCCTCTTTTATTGTGATTGCTGCAGTGGACAAAATCGCAATAAAACCATACTGTCGATTTTCCAATAATTTTTGACGGTATCTAAAAATATTGAAGTCATCCAAGTTAATTACCTGCTGCCAGGCCATAGTTACATGCCAGTAGATAGTATGCACTCTATAATAGAACGCGAAGTGCGTAAATTGACTGTATGGAGTCCTACGCAATGGCCAAGTTTTATGGAATCGGCACGAAAAAATCCTTGTCCCTAGTCCCTACAAGGTATTTGTCCTCGAACACAAAGAATTCATTGATTGGGATCCAGTGACGCAAGAATGTTTTCCCCCTAGCACGAATTTACAAATGTCGAAGGTCAGGATTGCCACAATAAAGAAAAAAAATGTAAAAATTATTAAAACAAAACATTCCATGAAAACCAATGCAACGACTTATGAAATCAAGGTTGATGAAGAAGATCTAAAGCAGAAAGGAAAAGGGAAAGGAAAGGGAAGAGTCAAAAAGGTTGTAAATGAACCGCCAGAGTCGTTTGAAAGAAGGATTATAAAAGTATTTCAAGGATTGAAACCCCTTTATAAAATTAGACAGGCTATATCACAAGTAAAGTATAAAGATTTAAAAAAAAATTGTGATGACGATGTTATTCCTAACAGATACCATAGTGATTTTTTAAACCTACCCTTTACCAAAGATGTAAAAGACACTCTTAACCAAACTGATCAAGAAGACTCAGTAGAAGAAGAGCAGTAAAATAATAATTTAACAGTGTTTTAGTTTATTGTTTTTTTCTTGTAATAATTTAAAAAAAGGTTGTGTGAGACTGCGCTAAATAAAACTCATTAGAAGAGTAAGCTAATTAAAACTACTTTTTTGTAATAGTTTTGACCGATTATAAGATAAATGAATAAAAATTATTTTTTATTGAATCTTACCCTATAAAAATACATTTAAAATTAAGTACAGTAAAATTAGCGTAATCGACATCAGGTGATTATTTATTTATTATTATGCATCTTAACTAAAGTAACATCAAACAACAAAGTAATACAACATCTCTTACATCAAAATGAATTGCCATAACTTATTATTTTGGTAGCCATACACCATTTCGACCTGAAATATTTTAAGAAATCTTGAGGTCAAACTGGTGTAACTGTCATAAGTTTGAAAAAAATTGGTGTAACTGAAATTTATTTTCGAAAATGGAGAGTATATGAGCTAATTTCATATTTAGGCTGAAAACTTAGTGAATTCTAAGCTATTCTGTCAAAACAGACCAAAAAAAGGCCAAACACAAAAAAAGTTATGTTAAATTTAAAACGAAAAAAACCTTTAAATGCTTCTACTGAAAAGTCGTGTTTTGTCAATTACCCCAATTGAACCTGCAACTGACGATATGGAGCAATGGATTAGCAAATATGCTTCAAAATTATTAAAATTGAGAGTGATAGTGTGCTACGCAGTTAGGGTACAGGTCCACCCATACCCATATTACATATTCAATTTTATGTTTTATAGAATGGATCGGAGTAAAGTACAGACGCCAGCACATTAAGCTAGTACAATCTGTCAAATTTCTTCAATAGATTTTCAACTTTATCGCCTAAACATAAGGTTTAAAGTTGATTGGAAAATTTTGACAGTGTCGGGTAGCTTCATGTGCTGGCGTCTGTACATACGTATGGCAGTCCCGCTTTTGATCATGAAGACGAACAGACACGATTTGATGCTATTACGTGATGTTGCTGTGGAATGCAGTGAAGAACATATATATAAGGCTACACCCTCCGCAGCTGTGAAACGAATAGTGTCAAGAGGAAAGGCAGCCTTATTGGTCTGTCATCGTATTCGTCTGTCAGCAAAGCGAAGACCATTGGAAGGCTTACACGCAGCTTGCAGTGGACATTTATTGCTGTTACATTTATTGTTGTTGTTTATTTGTTGTTGTTGTTTACTGGTCATAATATTATAAGGTCATGCTTTGTTGGACTTTCATTCACAAGGACTCTGAACGAGGCACAATATATTATAAAGTTTTATTGTTATTACGTCGAGAGGCGTTTAGTGTCCCGCAGTGTTAAGAACCTCACGGAGAACTTATAGTACCTAGTGCACTAAAGGTAGCACACGTATTGAACCGGAAAGGGATCGGCACTGCATCAACTCGAGCCCTTCAGAATTCTTTCTATGAAACTCCCTACTGCAACGCATACTAATCGGAATCGTAACGTAATCGCCTCTCCTCGGGACAAGCTCACGAACCGCGGTACGGTGCGTTACAGCTCGTCGTCCCCGCGCTTACGTCTCTCCGTACCCGAGCTTACGTCTCTTCGTCCACCCTTGCCCCTCTCACCCCTCCGGCCTGCCTGCTGCACCATTAACCAGCGGTTGGCGAGCCGTAAGCGTGGCGTCGCCTAGCCGTAGCCGAGTCGACGTATCGGAGCTGCTGATCCGCTTTGGTTACGTGCTTACGTTAGGTTGACGCCTGTTTGGAGGCGAGGCGAAAGGCGATACGGCGCCGATCCCTTTCCGATTTGATACGTGTGCTATGATACCTTTAACTTCCATATTTCAATTAAGAACCTCCATTTTAAAGTTAGTTAAAACTGTTCTCACTTTTGAGATCCTTGACACGTAAGTTCCACGAGTAACTTCATCTAAAGTCGTATGAGAGCTTTGAAGATAAACCTCTAAGAAAATTACGATGAAGAAAAGCCGTATGTTATGTGTACCTACATTGTATGAAATAAACACTTCTTGCATAATATTATGAGCACAAGGCTAGGTATTTGCTGGCTCTGTTTCTAGGTCAACACGAGAATGTTTGAAACTTAGGATTATCATTTTCTTTGTCACATTTTTAAATTGAATATTATTCAGGCTGGTAGTGGAACGGCGCCGTTCAGTTAAAAGCTAATTAAACTAGATGTTGGCGGTGGCGGCATACATAATGAAAGCACGGTATACATTTTTGTTGAAGTAAAGTTCATAATTCAGTAAAAATACCAGCACCAAAAATGCTTTTACGTGGCTTGACTGCGAATTTAAGCCTCCACAAATCATGTTAGGAAATTAGATTTTCAATCAAGATCAACCCAACCAAATTCAGATAGATGTTCATATATGTGTGTTTCCGTCCTAATTCCCGTACCCTAAGGAGGGATCATATCTAATTCCCCCTGAGTGAAACCACGGCAATGAGCTGTTTATATAACAAATGCTTCGTATTTGTAAGTGCATAAGATCTTGATTCTAGCACAGCTTAGCAGCTTAGCAGCACGCACAGCGTAGCTACTTACAGTGGTTCAACGGGAGAGTTTTCGTGGTGCAATCGTGAGTGGGGTAAGTGGCGGGTTATTTCAAATTTGGCTAGCTAAACTCCGCAAACGCGATGGTTATAAATATCTAAACACGATAATAAAAAATAAAAAGATTTGATGTTTTTTTGGAAGGTTGACAATGTTGTTACTTGAAGTGTGAGTTCAGAAAAACTGTCTTCTCATGTTTTATTGTGTTTAGATACCGATAGCCATTACTACTGTGAAGTTTACACAAAAATACGATTTTTTAAACTGATATTTCAAGTGACAATAACCTCACAAAAAACTCATCAAATTAATTTCTTTTTTGGGTTCCGTGCCCAAAGGGTAAAAACGGGACCCTATTACTAAGGCTCCACTGTCAGTCTGTCCGTCTGTCACAAGACTGTATCTCATGAACCGTGATACCTAGACAGTTGAAATTTACTATTTATTTATAAAACTACTAAAAACATAATAAGATAAATATTTAAGGGGGGCCCATACAACAAACGTTTTTTTCGGCGTTTTTGCCTTGTGGTACGGAACCCTGCGAGTCCGACTCGCACTTGGCCAGTTTTTTGTTTCATCATATTTAGTTATCGATACCCATCGCGTCTACGGAGTTTACTTAGCTAATTCAATTTAACCCAGTATGTCCCAAACTGACATATTGCACTTCGGGACATGAGTAGGTATGTACAGACGCCAGCACATCTAACTACTTCAATCTGTCAAATTTCTTTAATAGATTTTCAACTTTATCACTAAAGCATAAGGTTCAAAGTTGATTGGGTAAATTTGACAGTTTCGGGTAGCTTGATGCTTCTGTACACTGTACTAGAGTATAGAGAAAAAAAACATTTTTCGGGTTCTGTCAAATGTATGCGCGTTGTACCACTGTTAGTAGTTACGCAGTGATGCTAGACTGCGTTCGCATCTGAATATCTAGTGCAAGAAACTTCGTATTGTAGAACTTCGGAGTTAAGACTTGCTACTCATCTTCATTTGAAATTGTATGGGAGTGGGAGGGAGTGAGTAGTTGTTTAATATCGTATGCCTTCCGACGTCGCGAAGTTTTCGGCTTATATCCAACTTTGTAGTCAGTCGCAATTGTACACTGAAAAAAATAATTTCTTACTACACCACATTCTGACTTTCAACAGTAAAGAAATGTTTGTAAAACAGTAATAGACAAAACAGTAACTTTTAATGATTGAACAGTACTATTTACTGAAAAAAAAAACAACAAAAAAAAAAAGGAAAACTACTGTAATATAATTAAATTTCAACGGTTTGAACGCTATCACCAAATGAATAAAACATTTAATTTTGTGACCTATTTACCTACTTAAAACGTTAAAGTTTACTGTCATGACGGTAACATTTTGCCTCAAGCTTTAACTGTTTTCGGCTCTAAAGGAACTGTTTAAAGCAGTTCTGTTCAGATCAATGTTTTTCATTCATTTTTATTTACTGCTTGTTTCTTTCAGTGTACGGTTTTCATTTTGTGAGTGTTTTGGACAGGAAAAGTTACACTAAAAGGAATACGATTTTCCGAAATTCGATATCGGTAGGTAGTATGGTAAGTCATTGCTAAGTTTCGCTTTAGAGAGGATATAGGCATTTCAAATTTGTCCCTTCAGTTGGTAAACCTTTTGGACTCACTAATCCGATACCGGTAACCAATAGTTACTACGCAACATTAACCTTCGTGTTCCACCGCTGAAAAATGAGCCATTTCAGTTGTTAAATCTCAAAGGAAACAGCCTCGCAACATCACACATCCGCATTCCTCAGATCTCACTACATCCAATAAAGGAATCTGTGACTCATACATCTTAAATGTGTCTCTACAGATTCCTATTACAGCTGGCTTCGTCACGCATGTTGGTTGCAATAAAATAAATTGGGACAACTGACCCGCAAGCAAAGCAGTTGTGTCCTTGTAATGTTCAGCACTGTCTAGGGACCTCCCAGAGTTTTCGGGAGTTAACTTGATTTGGAAAAGCATCAGATGGTTTTGGAAATGTTAGGGGAATTTTAGCAAAATGTTGTCTTTAGCAGCGTTTTCTTAGCAGCAAGACGTGTTCCCCATGGGATTTCCCATCGGCAAACATGACGAATTTCCATACAAACTTTTATTCCGTACTTAACCCCTTTAAGGGATGAGTTTTCAAAAGTATTTCCATAATACTCACCTTGTTTATTTAAGCAACTCTGGCGCAACATTTCTTGCTTCTAGATCAGCGGCTCAGGCCGTGCCTTGTTTGTTAGTGAAGATGCTAGGAGGGGACGCACTTTTACCTTTAATAGTTATGTTCTTCAGAAAGGTCAGGTGCGTAGTACTCACCGGCGTGTGTGTATAACCAGATGTACTCGTATGAACGTAAACGAAGAGAAAGGAGTATGTGAGTATCGTAGTAGATGGCGTCCTGTAAATTCTACCTATCCCCATGCAACGAAGGCGTGAGTGTATGTAATTACTGCTGTGTATGTTGAGAACAGTTCTTATTAAAATACAAGCTGTGTCCCGCGGTAGTGATCGTGGGAATATCGGGATAAAAAGTAGGCTAAGTTAATCCAGGGTGTCGGCTACCTGCATACAAAATTTTATCAAAATAATTGGTCTAGCGTGAAGTAGTAACAAACATATTTTAGAAACACACACACACACATTCACAAACTTTCGCCTTTATAATATTAGTGTGATAGTGTGATTATATAGTGCGTTATTAGTGTGTGTGTGGGGGGGTGGGGGGTGTAGTGTGTGTGTTTGTGTAGTGCGATACCAAATAAATGGATTGAAAATAAGTCGAATAGCAGTCTATTCGACTTATTTTCAATCCATTTATTTGTTAGTGACCGACTTTCTAAAAAACACTCGTTGCTGGATTTCGGGTTTTGTAGCTATTGTATGGCAACTGGAATTAACGACTAACATTCGATTGGACATGGAGACATGGAATACAACCCGAGCGAGTAATTAGTAATCGATTATAGGCAAACCGTCCGAGATAAAGTAGACTTTCGAATAAATAACCAAAATTTTCCGCTCTGTGTGCTACGATAATTGTTATGAAACATTAAATTCGAAACTCTGATACAAAATTACTGAAATTAAACATTGAGGGTATTCTGTAGTCATCATTTCGAGTTTGTGTATATTGGTTTTCTCTTGATTCGTTGTGTTTGTAGGGCCATATTATTACTTGAAGGGGTGGCAAAAATACAGTATTATTCCTATGTTATCTCTAGGAATAGCAAGTCTATTTTTGTGACATTATTTATTTGATTTTACTTGGTTTAGTCTGTCATTAGTATTCATACCTACAGTCACTTCTTGAAAGTTTTTTTTGGAACGAAGTACTTTATCGCGGGTTTCGTTATGAGTAAAGTGGTAGACATGGTCACGTAACGAAAAAGCGTTATGCAATGTGACTTAACAACGAACTATCCCCTCTCTTAAGGCATAGTTTTCATGGTTTTCGAGGGTGCTAACCAATAGTGAGGCCAAAAAGAAAATCCAAGAGGGCGACAACTTTATGAGAGCTTCTAAAAACTTGTACTAGATGGATCTTTATTAAATACACACTTTCACTCTCTTTGTCTATTATATACGAGTGTGTGCGCGTGCGAGTATTTGCGTACTTGATTCCTGACGGGTGTCCCCCGACGCACACGTTTTTTTTCTTTTATCCTTCCTGAAATGATTAATGTATTTTCACATGACAGTCGGGATCAGTACAAAAGAGATCACTGGTGCCTGATGACTGTCAATCTCCAATATCGGTAAAGTATGACAGTCGGAAATGATGGTAATGAATGAGGAACCCGATGTGTATGCTTAGTATGGGAGCTGTGAAACCACGAAGCTTTCAATATTATTTATTCCCAGCCTGTAAATTGTAGTCGGTAGTACGGTTCAAGCAGAAAGATTACACAATCATTATTTTACGACCCTTTTTAAAAGATTGCAAGCATGTAATGTTTCTTTTAAAGGCATTCCTTTGCGGAACTCTTGTTCGAAGTAATTACGAAAAGTATGCCAGACCGTTTACGTATTTTCTTCTTTTTTTATTTAACTGACGCAGGTTGAAATGAAAATATGAATAGAAACGAGACCATATTTTTGTGTTATAAGGAAAGTTAAACGACGAAATTGCCAACATTTTTTGGGTTCCGTACGTCCGAATGAAAAACGGAACCCTAATGGGATCACTCGTGTGTCTGTCTGTCACAGCCAAATTGCTGCGAATCAATTGGAACGATTTAGTTGAAATTTGGTACACATTTATAAATTTCTGTGACCCAAACACAGATTCAAAATAAAAATCAAAATATTTTATTTCACATAAATCTACATGGGCACTTATGAAACGTCAGAAGCTAGGTGCACGGTTCCAATTGGTCGTCCACGGTTACTCTTTATAAAACAATATTTTCAAATTACAGTAGGTATGGGAGGACAGCGTAGGCCTGTCAACAAGTACCAGGTACTTGATAAAATAAAAAATGGTCTACAGATTTAAAGTCTACAAAGTCCTCACAATTACAAAATAGGAATCTATCAAAAGGATAAATAAAATATATATAAAAACCTACTAAAAGCAAGTGATATGATGGTCATTACAACCACTAATTATTATTTATATTTAAAATCACCTGAAATACAAATAAAAAGTGTAAATAATGTTTTAACAACAAAAGTGTGTGCCTCACGCATAATCAGCCTGTAATGTTTCCACTGCTGGGACAAAGGCATCTTCTCTTAGAGAGGGAGTGGGCTGTAATCTACCACGCGGGCCCAGCGCGGGTTGAATATTGCATGTCGTAAATTTTTTGGTTCTAGGACATATTGTCTTTCTCAAGATGTTTTCCTCACCGTTTTGAGAGCAGTGGTGATGAAATAATGTACACAAAGCAAAGCGCCTGTCTTGGTTCGAACCTACGACCTTCAACTCGTTAAGTTGTTATCACTGGGCCGGCACTGCTCTTAATTTAATATAATTATATTAAATTAGTATAAGCGCATTTTTTGCGTTGAGATTATCCTGTAACGGTAGGTGTAAGTAGATAAATCAATAATAATAGCAATCAAGCGATGCCTCATACTCGTAGCAATATCAAACAGTAAGCTTAATTGATTATATACCTATTATGTTTTCAGTCATAAATGTCATTAAAAGCTCGGCTAATCCATCCGTTGAAAGCTTTAGATTACGTCCGGAATAGGCTAACTCTTTTTATTCATTCAATTGATGTATTGCGGTGATCCATTTGAACGACTTTATTTTATCAATTTATCCAGTTTTGTTAGCGTACGTACAAAGGGTTATGTTGGCTTTTTAAAGTAAGTTATCATCATCTGCCTAGCCTTTTCCCAACTATGTTGGGGTCGGCTTCCAGGCTAACTGGATGCAGCTGAATATCAGTATTTTACATGGAGTGACTGCCTATCTGATCTCCAAAATTCAGTTACTGGGTAATATGATACTACTACTACTTTACTACAAGTAACTGGGTAAATTCTGTGACAACCAGTCTTGAATAACTTTCCGAGGCACGTAGGGGTCATTGGTATGTAATTATGGTCACCCATCCATGGGCCAACCGTGGCAAGCGTAGCTTAACCTGATCGATCGACTCGTGCAGCTGTTACTTAGCCCCTGAGAGTACGTAAGTATTAAATGCTATAATTATGAAACAAGATTTTATTTCACCTAGGGCTGATTTTTCAATCGACAGATAATTTTTATCCGTGTAATAAAATTGACGTCTGACAGATTTCGTTTGGAAGAACTGTCAAAAATTGGGCACTTATGAAACGTCAGAAGCTAGGTGCACGGTTCCTGTTGCTTGTTTCCTATGGAGCAGAGCCGTCAAGAAACTCAATGGTTAAAACTTGGTTATTTGGCTTTTACAATAATTATTTTAAAATTACAGCATTAGTACGCATGGAAGGACAGTGTAGGCCTGTCAACATGGAAAATTAACTGTGAAGAATTATGTATTCTTGGATAGTGCCAATGCAGACGAAATAGCGTCCTTATAAAAATTTGTTATGCCAGTCCACGCACACATTCTGACGAGTAATTTATTCAGTAAGAAATTTTATATTCTAAACCGAAAAAAACCTTCAGTACCTATCGACATCTGAGCTGATATTTTTATGAAATCCCTTGACATAGCTGGTGGCTTAGGTATCGACTGCCAAAATATACTAAATCAAATATTTTTCTCGACCCGAATAAGAGCTTAGGTCTATCCAAAAAAGGCCCCTTTCTGACCTAAATCACCTCTTTCAAATGGCCGGAAAAAATCCAAAGGAATATAAAGATATTTCCGAAGTGCAAATACTCATATTTGCTCAGCTGGATTGAATACAGTACCGTTTAATAATAATCAAGACCCTTCAGTGAATGCTCTGTCGATTTGTAAAGAAGCCTTCAATTCCAGCTGAATGATAAGATTGATTTGTACATTTTCGAAAGCTTTGATGGCTTCATTCCTTTGGGAACTTGAATTCCTGGTAGAAAGTTTAATCTCATTATGGATATCAGGACTCAGGAGTTTTGTATAAGTGCCTACTTAATTCATGAGCTAAATACAATAAAGCTAAAGTCTCTTAAAGCGATGACCGCATATAACGGCCGGAGTGACGGCTGTCATTAAAATGATGACAGCGGCAAAGGTTTAAATCGTTAGATACGCCCAAATACCGTGTCAAAAGATAGTTGCGTTTTTGTTTCGTTTTGACACCTTTGACACACAATGACGCAGTGACTTGACTTGATCGTCATGGAAACGATATATACCATGATCTTTGCGTTATCCATAAACTTTGCCAAATGCTTCTATAGCTTTTACAAATTAAATCTAACAAAGGAAGTAGTACTTAAAAAGGCTTCGTTACAAAGACATTTGTAATTTCATTTAATGAAATTTAATGCTCAATTAATTATGCAGTAAGAAAGGGTCTTAACTTATTAACGACAAGTTTCAGAAAGCCAAATCTTAAGAATGAAAATACGTTGTTGCCAATTCGGATAAAGAGGCATACATATCGGGTGATTTACGTCAAGGTATTTAGTTTGTATGAAAATGAACAAAAAATAAAAAATAAGACTTCATTAATGTGTCCATAATGAAAAATGCTTATTACCATGGTCTGAACATCGAACAACAACAGTCGAAGTTTATGTATATCGTCCGGAACACGGTATATAATAATATGTGAGCTCACTCTTTTCGATATGGACACTTTTTCGCGTGATCAAGTACGGTGAGGAAAAATCTAGCGATTTAAATCTTTGGGTAGCGGGGTTGGACTTTACGGTGTCAAAAACGCTCTATAAGAAAACACACCCACTTACTTTCATATAACATTTCAGCGACGTCATTCACCGATAAATTGCGGACGCTATATGGCGGCCACCGCTGTTCTAGGTAACCGAAGCTGTAGACCCATCGTCCACGATGCTACTTAAATGTAACGTGTTACAAACTCAAATCACCAATGAGTAGCCGAAATATCACAGCACTAGTACAGACGCCATCACATCAAGCTACCCGAAACTGTCAAATTTTCCCAATCAGCTTTGAATCTTATGCTTTAGCGATACAGTTGAAAATCTATTAAAGAAATTTGACAGATTGTAGTAGCTTGATGTGCTGGCGTCTGTACAATGGCGGTCGGTACACAACACGACTTACTAACGCGTTATTAGGTAGTGTGTGATTGGTTGCCTAGCAACAAACTACATCCATATGACAAGCGTGGTATGACATTTTCTCTTTGACTGGTCATAGAGAGGCTAATGATCACATTGAACCCACTGTCGGTCGATTCTGTAAAAATCTCACCGTGAAAACTTAGTTGAAGTGAGTTTGTTTTTGCTAGGAATTGACACTATTGACAGCTCACTCCACGCTTACTTCACCTAAGTTTTCACGCTGAGTTTTTTACAGAATAGCACCGCTGATCACTGATTGAAGGCTGCATCGCCTAATTGTGAGACATGTAATAAAATTGAAGATGTGCAACATTTGCTGACTGACTGAATGTGCTAGGACCAAAAATCAAAGGGAATCTTTGGCTAGGGAGTTTCAATTAAATATGTGGGATTTTGGACTTATCCAAAATATTTTGGCATACCCTAAATCAGAAAGTACTAAACGCATTATTTGTGGCTTAATTCAAAAGTCTAGACAGTGATTCTCTTTTCTATTTTCATAGTATGTATGTCAAGGCATTATGGTTATTCCGTCTGGTCTCTTCCCATCGTCGTCTCTTCTCATTATTACCTTGTTGCAATGTTAATATGTTTTCAGCAAGTCGAGTGTGATGCGTTTATCTAACTCGATGAAATGTTACACAAATTCGCTCGTTTGTTTGCAAAATCAAGTTCTAATAAAACGTAAATATGGGAACATTATTTTACAAAGTGACATTAGCGTCTGTCAGATTAGTCCAGTGAATTAATAATTACACTATAACGGTGGTAATACAATAGGGTAGGAAAATATAGTATAATTATAGATGTATAGTTGTGTGTAAATAGAGTATAAGGTACAATGGGTTTGACACTGATTTAATAAAAGAGATTTCATTTGATTGAAAGCGTTGGATAAAATTTAGCGTAAAAAGAGATAAGTTATCAATAGCTTCAGTATCAACCTGTTCAGTTGGATGACTTTAAATACGATTAATTCGACAAACATTTTGGGCTCTCAACCTAAAATTTTCGATAGTCTCACCAAACTGTCGAATCGTACGAATACAATCAAATATTATCGATTATATATAACATTATTGGGACGATCGTCTGAGCTTACTCATTGCTAGTTGTAGGAGAAGAGAAGAACCTCCATTGGCGATGATAGCAAAAATAACGTATTAAACCAGCGTCAGGCAATAGTTGTCTGGCATTTTTGCTGAACTGGGCCTTTTTGGCGCAGCCGTGAGGCACACATTCCTGCTAATTTCTTACATCGGACTTTGCACTTTTTATTTTTATTTCTTTTGTTTTTATCTGTTGTGCGATAATTATCTGACTATCTGGTGTATTGTGTGTATTTTAGTCTGTGCTAAATAAATGCATTTTCTTTCTTTCTTTATCTATACCGATTCGTGTATTTAAGTATATTTTTTGTGCTTTTTAATAAGGTATATTACCATATTTATAGTTTGTAATAGGTATATTATCTTTATATCACACTAATATTATAAAGGTGAAAGTTTGTGAGTGTGTGTGTTTATACGTTTGTTACTTCTTCCCGCTCAATCGGCTGGACCAATTTTGATAAAATTTTGTATGGAGGTAGCTGACACACTGGGTTAACATACACATTTTATCCCGATATTCCCACGGGATCGATACTTATGCGGGCGAAACCGCGGGGCGCAGCTAGTATTTAAATAAATATTTATTCCTTAATTTTTCGTAATTGCGCCTATCAATTATCACCGTTCCTCTTCCTATTACCCAAAGGTAGAAGATGCCTATGGCATAAAGTCCGCCACTGTCCATTTCTGTGCTTGAAGTATTAAATAAAAAGTTGCTGGATGATTCATCAAATGAGTTTTAGAGTTCATTTATCCAAAAAGTATCATTTGAAATAAGATTAATTTTTATCTATAGACTTAAAGAGCACTCAACAAATGAGAATGCTGAGAGCTTTTATCTCAAAATAAGTATAGTCCTTATACCAATTTATTGCTCCTTACATTTATTTTAGAGCACCAAGTCTCAGACCAAATGAAAAGTCTTGGTCTGAGCACCAAGTAAACATCTTTTCAACACAAATTAAACAATTCACAGCTTTTAGACTCACTGTCAGACAATGTTAGGCCTCTCAGCCCCTTGTTTTACAAATCGAATTATTCGCCATTCTTCCCTAATATCTGTTTTTGACAAATCCATTAGATACTCCTTGTTGTACTCCAAATTACTCAGCTTTCGAGGTTTATTCTCGTCACGACAACAAAAGACTACTAAAGTCTTGCTTACCTACAAACAAATGCTTTCGAACTGTCCCCAGCCAATCGAAATATCCATTATTTTCGGTGAGAACAGAAAAAATGGTGATAATGCATCTATTGTTCGTATTTATGGCACGGCCGCACCGCAGCCATTTTGTGGGCCAGATGAAACAAGGTCCGAATAGTGTTGTGTGAATATGTGATTGGACAATTTTGGAACATTCGGTTTTTGGCGGGACGAATTTAAATCAATTTTAGGTTGGAAATAGGAGCTACGGTACAACTAGAATAAATAGGTCAGCTAATTAACGTTGTCCTCTTCTTATTTTGACGGATTTGTTTGGATACCCATTGTTCTTGTATTACATAATGACGTCATACGCAAGGATTTCGGAAAAGACAAAAAAAACAAACATGCAATTGTTAACTAAACTCTGACTATTAATTTGTTAGACCAAAATAACAGATTATATATATCTACTAGATAATGTCATGTTGGCATGTGGCAGTAGGCAGCCACATTGCTCGCAGAACAGATGGCCGATGGGGCCGAAAGGTTCAGGAGTGGCGACCGCGTACCGGAAGACGTAGCGTTGGAAGGCCTCCCACAAGGTGGACCGACGACCTGGTGAAGGCCTCAGGAACCGAGGAGGAGTTAGTCAGGAGGCGTTGGATGCGAGAAGCACAGAAGCGGTCGAAGTGAAGGTGCTTGGGGGAGACCTATGTCCAGCAGTTGACGTCTTTCGGCTGAAATGATGAATGTCATGTTGACAAAAAAAGGTCGATCGCAGCTGTCATTTTACTCTGAGTTTTGTTCGAAGTTGATTGGTTCGTTAGTCACATCTTAGTCATCTCTAAGGCACTCACTCGAGATAAAGATTGACTATATTTGCATGTCTTTTTCATGTATTGTGCTTTTTGTTTGTGCAAAAATAAAAATAAATTCTTTCTTTTATTTTGTTTACTACTTACCTTCAAAGCCTAAGTCTTCAAGCAAATCATGCAATAGCAGCGGGATTGTCCGAAAAAGTTACCGCTGGCCCGGAACATAAAAGGCTAAGGAAGGAACACGGGTGGGTTTTAGTCAGTAAGAGTCTGACACTCCCTTCCGCTCCGCCCAGAGAGCAGAGGGGTCATTTGATGATTTCCCACCCAAAAATTAAATCATGCTATAGCCGTGATAAATTATTCACTTACGACTATTTCAGGAGCACCTTTAGGTATTCTGACAATTCCAGGCAAACGCAAGTTTCTAATTTAGTGATAATTAGCAAGTTTTGAGGTCAGTGTGTTGTTGAGTATTAAACGTTTCTAAATAAATTAATACTTTACACAAATCTATTTGGGGATTTTCGACTATCTGCCTAACCGATATCTGGAACAAATCTGGGACATTTTGGGGCCATTTTACTTATAACTTCATATTTAAAACACTTTGCGGGACACTTAACGCCCCTCGACGTAATAAGTTGGTCTCTTTCAGTGTCCTTCAATGTGTTAATGTAAGTAGGTAAACCATACCTTTAAATAAAATAGTTTAAGAATTGAATTGCCTTCGCTTTTTACCCGACTGCGCCTGAAGGAGGGTTATGTTTATGTAGAAAAAACAAACCATTTTCATACAATTTTTATTATATTTTCAAATTCAAATGGGTCCCGCCTGCTTCCAACTATTATTTAATTTAAAATGGGCTTGTTTTTAGCTTTTCAGTTTTTTTAACTTGAGTTTTACTGCAGTCGGGTTTTTTATTTTTTTTTAATCCTTTTTTTTTTTAAATGTCTTCTCATTCTATATTTTCACCTGTATTTTGTACTAAAACGCACACCTCTCACATTTATTTGTAGGCAATGTAAAAACGTACTTCATTCGGCAATCAACCGTATCATCGAGTTTGGGGAAAGAATCTCCATTTTTAAGTGACTCAGTGTAGCTGAGCTCTCAACCCTTCAAAGCGCTGTGGTTACATTATTTAAATATGCACCGGCTGTCCCCACCCCACCTCTGTTTGACAACAACGACATAATATACTCGAGAGGCGAAAATGTCGGTCAAGGCCAAGATCTTGGGAGGTCGTTTTAAGTTATGGATCAACATTATACAACCTACTTACTCATAGTCTAAGCGTATTTGAGCTTAATTTTAGGTCCACCTAGTCCAAGATGATAATAACATAGGGTAGTAGGGAAATTGATGCACAACTTGTTACCACGGTTTCAGTATATGAAGCAAAACCGAAAAATTTACTACCGACGAAAAATTTCTACTCAGGGAAGAAATTTTTCGTCGTAAAAATATAAAATAGATGTTGTCTACATTAATTTTGACTGCGTAGGTACTTTTCTATGAAACAGCAGATTTTTTTTTATAACCGAAGAACGCAATTTCTATACCGGGGGTCTCAAAGAGATGTCAGCATTAGAGAAGGGATAGGGCCGAAGCCTGCCGGGTCAGGTGGATTTTAGTCAGTAAGAGTCTGATACTCCCTTCTGCTCCACCCAGAGCCGTCCTGCTCTGGTCATTAGATGATTTCCCATCAGCAAAAAAAAAAAAAGAGATGGTCTAGCATCATGTGCTGAATTCCATTGGTTACTGCCACCCTGTATAGCGCTATAAACCAGTATGAAAAGGAAAGCTGTTAATTTTTAGTGGTAGGTAGTAAAGGTTTATAGGCGTAAGGATTAAACGGACCCTGACTTAAGCTACCTTTCCACCAGAGATGAGCGAGGATGCGTAGCGAGGAATGTGTGTAAAACCAACCAATGACATCGCTTCATTTTTATAGCTTGAACTAAGTTAGCGTTGTTATTGGTTAGTTTTACACACATCCCTCGAAAGAAAAGGTGGTGAGCGATTATGCGTAGCGAGGGATGTGTGTAAAAGTAACTAATACCAACGCTAACTTAGCTCAAGCTATAAAAATGAAGCGATGTTATTGGTTGGTTTCACACACATCCCTCGCTACGCATCCTCGCTCATCTCTGGTGGAGCTTCGATTAATAACAACAGCCAGAAATGAAAAGGCTCCTTGCGATGTAGTTTATATTATACAGAAACTGGTTGGTGATGAAAAATAGTGATCGTCGTTTGTTTTTATTAATCTACTTACAGGGATCTAAGATGATGTTCTATAATCCCCTTTTTCGATGGCTCAGAAAGGCCGATGGAGTCACGTACATTAGCCAAATAAACTTAGTTCTATTCGGCAATATTGCGGTTAATATTACTAGCATCGCATTGCGGTTGTTCAAGTAGCAATTCGTGATCAAATCATCGTTAATGAGCTTTATTGATATATTATCTTTGTTCATTTTTAGTGTTGTACCGCTATCACTCCTGAAAATGTCTTGTTAATGTCTTGTCTAAATCTTAGCAGCGTTATTGAATAGTATTGCAATGATTATAACGTAGCTCTTAAATTATACCTGATGAAGTATGTGTTCCGTTGCACCGTTTTAGCTTATAGGCGCTGATAAAAAATAGACACATAAGATTTAATAACTTTGTTAGTTGGGGCCGAAAGACCAGAGTATTAGACGACTAATTAGGTATGGGTAATCGCTTCACCGACAGCCCGAAGAATTCCCAAACTTAAGTGGCAGTGGGCAGGCCACATTGCTCGCAAGACAGATGGCTGATGGGGCCGAAAGGTCCTGGAGTGGCGACCGCATATCGGAAGACGTAGCGTTGGAAGTCCTCCCACAAAGTGGACCGACGACCTTGTGAAGACCGCAGAAACCCGTTGGATGCGAAAAGCACAAGAACCGGTCGAAGTAGAGCTGCTTGGGGGAGGCCTATGTCCAGTAGTGAACGTCTTTCCGCTGAAATGATGAATCGCTTCACAGCAGTTAGACACTAGCATAACATAACTGGCGAAATGTGAGCAGTACAATAGTTACACCTCTGTCTATCCCGTTGGGGGTTACAGAAGTGACATTATGTTATGCAGTTAAACCACTGTTGTGACACTCTTTGAAACATAAATAAGAAATGCAAAGTCCCACAAAAACATCACATTTGGTACAACACTAGTGCAAAAATTGGGACGATCTACATCCGCGTGTGTTTTGTCTTTACCTCTCCAATTCACGGGCTATTTTAGTATCGGCCTGTTTTTACATTGACTCGCTGTTTGATATGGGAGGGAACAGAACGAACATGTTTTAGCAATGTTCATTTTTGAAGAGATCTATTTCATTTTCGACAGGTGCATCATTTTCGATTAATTACCTTCATCATCTTAGGCTTTACAGCCAGGGTGAGCCTTAGCCTGGTCAAGTCCTTTTCTTCAATGTGACCTATTTCCGGTTTTTTCTCTTCAATTTCTCTTTCCAACGGTTGCATGCTCAAAGGGGCAATTCTCGTAATTTTAAACACGTTCACAGTCTAATATCAATCTGTCAAAAATACCGCCAATTTCCCTACATTTTTGACATTTGTTTGTCGCCGAAATGAGACTGCGGCTAGATTTTGAACGTATTATATAACGAGAATTAGTCTTCTTACTCGTCTATTCTTGCGACATTTCCTGCCCATCGAAGACTACTAAAAATAATATTTTGATGGTTTTAATTACATTAGGCTCGTCGTACATATCTTAGAGCTCATGGTTGTACCGCGTTCGCTATTGCTCGTTTTTCAGCACTGCACCGACATATGCGCCTGAGGATTTTCCGTTGAAATACTAAGAGAGGTTTCGATTAATCACATCCATTTAATAAAAATCTTAAATTCCATTGACATATATATTACTAGCGTAAGGACCGGGCTAACGGCGCGACTAAATGGCACCAACGCGCTGGCCCTAAAATGACGGTTTTAGGGCCAACGCGACTCAGTTGACAGTGGTGCGCGCGAACTTCGAATTTCGAACGAAGAACTTCTATGTAAAATGTTCAGACGGGCGTATCCTTACTTTTGAAATCATTGTTAAATTCATTTACTGAACTTACTGCAACTACTTTGTACAAAAGTTCCTTGTATACAGGTGGTCCAAGAGTCGTGGATAAAACGAAATAGGGAGATAAAGGAGGTCATTTCCAACAAAAAAATCTTTCTACAGCATGGTCATAATTCAATTGCCTTAAAAGTTATGAATATTTTTGTATACCGAGTTCTTTTACAATTAGACTAATAAAAAAAAAAAAGTATATAGAACAATAAAACAAACGGTGTTGTATTATTACTAGATAATGTATCAGCACTGCAAAAGTTCTATTGCGGATCTGGGTACCAAACTCAAGAGCAACTAATTTTTTCCGAAAATTTTGAAGCGTTAACAATAATTTTATCTCACTTTAAAAGCGTTGAAAATGACCTCCTTTATCTCCCTATTTCGTTTGATCCACGACTTTTTGACCAATCAGCATAGCGAAAGGAAGGATTTTTGAAGATGTGTCCTCTAAAGAGGTTATGCAGGGGAAAAGTTTTTATGGAAGGTGGTAATTTTTCCGGTGGAAAATCCCATCGGGCATGCGGCTTGTAATTTAATAATTTTCTAGTGACGCCTTTCGTTTAAAGACACAAAGAGAGTTTAAGTTAGAGGGTTTGGGTTTGAGTTTTATGAGTCATCACCATTCTCCTGCCATTGTACCAATTTATTTGAGGTCAAGGCAACATGTTCTTTTTTTCCATACTTCTCTATTAGTCGCCATCTCGGTAGTTACCCCCGTTCTATAGTCCGCGCGGAACTAGTTGGCCGCGTCTTAGGTATGTGAGCGGTGGGACGGAGGGGCGGGGGCGCTATGTCGTTACTCAGTACGTGCGTTGCGAACAATAGGCAACACCGCCGCCCTCACCCCCGTCCCCACCTAAGGCGCGGCCAACTAGTTCCGCGCTGACTATAACCTAACCATATCATCATTCACACAGCCCATCCATTGTTTCTTTGGTCTTTCTCTACTCAAGCCATTGACATTCATACTTGTTAACTATATGATTTTGGAAACTAAAATAAACCATCAAAATCAATGCAATAATATTATTATATCTGTTTAAAACGCAATGGTGAAGAAAATACGCATTTATTTGCCTACCCAAATACATTTGAAAACACTTTCTTTAATTAAAATACTGATTCAAGCATTGTTAATGAATTAACAAAAAAATTACACATGCTGCTGGGTAAACAACGGCTCCCAAAAATACACCCACAAATGAACTAAAATTGTCAATCGAACTAGGGATGGGCCGAAATTCGGTTCACATTCGGTTCAACCGAAATTCGGCAGCTTGAACCAAACTTCGGCATTCGGCCGAAATTCGGTTCAGATGCCGAACATTTGGCACAAGAAAAATAATACCTACTTGCACTATTTTGACTGAAATTCAATAGAATTAGAATAGCATTACTGTAAAATAAAATTATGTCTTTTACTCAGTCATTGTCATTAAAATCAGCAATACAACTTCAAGTTAAGTTTAAGTTAGAATAATCCTCAAATGTCATGATTTCATGAAATAGTCATTCAATAGGATTATATGAACTTAGAGAGTTGAATTGATAATTTTTACAGCCGCAAATCATATTTAGATCAACATACAACCTGATACAGACCTGCAAATTACAAAAAACGTTAGAAAATGCTCCGGGGGACGCGGTGGGAGCGCGGTGTGGGGGCGGGGTACATCTAGCAATAATATTGAAGTAAATGCGTCAACAAGTCACGACGTGTCACTCTCGAGAAAGCGCTTGAAATTTAACTGAAGTTCGGCCAAACTTTGGCCGAACTTTTCATTTTAACCGAATGTCGGATTCGGTTCAAACCACATTCGGCCCAAATCGAACACATAAACAAAAAAAAAATTCAAAAGTAAAGTACGATTATATCGTTCTAACTTTCCTCATAACAATGGCTACCTCATCATTGAGATACATTATTTAGTTATAAAATATTCTTTAATCTTGTTTTTCTTTGACAGGGGATACAAAAATAATTAACGGTTGGAATTAGACCTCGAGTGCCTCTTTCCTTATCTCAGCGGCAACTGATGGGGGAAGACCACCAATGAAAAACAAACTCTATCTTTTAGAGCTAAGGCTCTCTTTTCTTTGGCGTTTTATAAGTTACAGCGCCCAAAATCGCCTTATTTAATTTAATTGAATGTTCATTTTCTTTATTTGATAGCTAATATTTCACACTTATAATGAAGACAATAAAGCTCTTGGATAGTTATGACACTTGTGTAATAAGGCCCAGCTGGTACTCTCTCCTTTATTATATAAAGTTTTTAATAGTTTTTCTTGAATAGAATGATGCATAAAAGGTAGCCCTGAAAACGTTTAATTTGGAAGGTAGATAGTGGCGTAGTGGCAGATACATAGTGGCTTAAAGGTATATATGTCTGTGCATGTGTTATTTGCATACGTATGCAGCTATGCTCCCAATATGCCAAAAAAAAGAGAAATGGTTTTGTAAAACAAAAAAAAAACTGTGAGCGCTTTTTGGCTATGGTAAGTAGTCGGTTGCATTATAAAAGTCTGTGCGGCAAAAAACAACTGCCATGGTTAAAAAATTGTTTGAGTACTTGTGTGCAGAGATATGTATAATTAGAGTTGGATGTATGTCCACGAGCGAATTAGAGACGAAAGGTTTTGCTAAGAAAAAACTAAAACTGTTTACATTAAAATACTTATATACAATTATTACACATACAACTAACTACATATTTACGCTAGCATACCTAAGCATAGTTAGCCTATAATTTACCACTACTGGGACACAGGTCTACTCTCTGGGAAAAGGGCTGGGATCGCGTCACTGAGGGGAGGCCGTTGCGGGTTGGTGCATATCACATGCCTTCGAATTTTTGGTTTTTATTTTTTTAAACCTTAAATAATCAACCAGCTACTCGAAGTCGGCTAAAAGTGGGTTCTTAGGATAAAACTGCTACGCAGTTTTAACCTTTGAAGATCTTTAATTTATTTACGTAAACAGACAATTCTCCCTGGTATTCCACAGTTCAAGAAAAGCCACTTGATGTCAAAAGATACTTTTATTAATTTTGTCGAAATTGCATTTTTGCGAAAGTTAATAAGTTAAAATGCCCTTGTAATTTAACTTGCAATAAACTATTGAAATACGAACTGTTAGGATGGCGCTCCGTGGGTCCTTTTTAATGGAAACACTTTATTTACTACTACAGAAACTATTTTTATATTGGACATTTGTGGGTTGAAATTTGCTTGCATAGCGAGCAGTTTTATATTAGTACATGAATTTTCAAATCCACGACCCACAACTCGTAAGTCGAGGCCGATACCACTGGGCTACCACTGCTCTGAAATTCAGCCGAACGTAGAATTTACGACCCCTTTCACAATTCGCCCTACTATTAACTTTTGAAACTTATATCACATCAAAATCAGCAGTCACACACAAGTTTCACATGATATCAGTCACACCATCAAACAACCATAAGTAAAACAGTTCAAACACTCAAAATTCTCGCATAACATTGAGTTGGGTCCAAATGTTCCTCAGATAAATTAGCAACTCGAAAGTTGCCAGCAAGTTACAAACCCTTATCAAAAAGTACGGAACCACTTAATTCCGACGTCAGTTTTATGAAAAATTTATACTCCGCCCATAGTTCCGTGAAATGAACTTGGCTAATACAAGTTTGGACCGGCTCGGGTAAGTTCGGACCGGTCTAAGGCGGATTGAACCGGTTATCGCGGATATTGTAAGTTTTTAGTTGGATGGCGGACGGAGTTTGCAAGAATATTTATTGTAGATTCCCCAAAAGCTTGTTTTGTAATTTCGCAAAGTTACTTTGGATCGGAGCTTAGGGTTTCCTTTCCGAAATTAAATTCATTTATAAGTATTTATATAGAAATAATAACCTACTTAACTTTCCTCAAAGCTAATTGACTCGTTATTGCTGTTTAAACATGTTTATATAGGTTCTTAATGGAGTGGTTTAATTGGAATTTGGAGGGTAGCTAAATTAAAATTTCGTTCTAG
Source organism: Oligia fasciuncula (assembly GCA_963082905.1). NCBI lineage: Eukaryota > Metazoa > Arthropoda > Insecta > Lepidoptera > Noctuidae > Oligia > Oligia fasciuncula. The sequence goes on along the minus strand of OY720395.1, from coordinate 2,054,349 downwards.
GTTTTCCGAAGGGTTTATGTTGTAAATAATTTGGTTACTCTCCATCCTTTATGTGATGTCTTAAATTTTCCACGAATAATATTGAAAAGTTTACATCATTGCCATAAATGCCATATGTATACTAAATTTTAAATCCACAGTCTGAATGATTGAAACATCTACATTTCTACAACATCACTTTCACCAAGTATTTCATTCATTCAAATGAGGCTGTGATAATTTCTGACAAAAAGGCAAGACTCAAACACGAAAGCGACAAGATTTGCAAGATTAATCTCTCGTTTACCTGAAATTCTTCCTGAAACACCCAGGCTCGCTTTGTTTCGAAAGGATTACATTTAAACCTCTTAACTGTGTTATCAGTTTTCATCTTTTGGTGTGAATATTCGTGATTTACATCTTAACTACCTTTTGTGGTTTGGCCTCGATTTTAAATTCAAAACAATTTTTTCGGGGTTTAGAATTAAAAATCTAGTTTAAGCGGATAGACTGAACAATCTGAACTACGGGGACAGTCCGGTTTTAACGGGATACCCTATTTTAATTTGTAGTCTAATCAAACTAAATTCTACATCATCATCTGCCTAGCCTTTTCCCAACTATGTTGGGGTCGGCTTCCAGTCAAACCAGATGCAGCTAAATACTAGTATTTTACATGGAGCGACTGCCTTTCTGATCTCCACAACACAGTTTCTGGGTAATACGATACCCCTTGGTAAGACTGACGACCCGTAAGAATTGTCAAAGAGCCACGAATGACAGCCGAGAGCAACTGCTTAACGTGCTTTTTACGGATCAACCGTGGCAAGAGTAGCTTAACCTGATCGATCGACCCGTGCAGCTGTTATTACTTGGCCACAAGACTCCAACTAAGTACTAAATATTTGATCAAATACGGTTGATTTATCAGCTAAGTTACATTTACTGTGTTCGTCTAGATGTTTAAAGTTCCATTCCAAAAAGTTCTTACATGCAGAGTGATGACCAAATTGCTGTTCCATAATTTTGGTTCTCTGGAGAAAACCAGCGTCCTAATTTCGAAGCACATTATCAATCACAATCTGAACCATTTTGAAGGATATTGCTAATACATTGCTTCATATGTTTGAAAAATTTGTCTGCTCAACAACGTAAATAACGCAATGAATGTTGTTGAACTGTCAAAATGAAAGCCATTCCTACTGTTAGCGTGTTACGCAATTACCCCTCAGGCAAGAAACACGTGTAATAAAGCATCTGATGTATGAAATATTTCCAGCGGTTTCATATATACTAAACAATTTATTAAGCTAGAATCACGAAAACCTTTTCAGTCCTCTAAAGCCTGCTAAATTGTGACATGATTTAACGCGGTGAAGTGAGGGACACTTTACAAATGCTTAGGTTTGACACTAGATTTCTTTGAAGGCCAGAAAGGCGGGTGGCTAATGAGGATGGATGTCCAGATACGAGTGTGGTGGGTAGGTACTAATTAAATAAGGATTCGGTGTCGCAAACGTGGATTGAAGAAAATTTGGACGTGTTTGTATTTTTTTTTGGCTGTTTTTAGATTTTATTTTTGACAGAGGAACTCTGTGGTCAGGAACAATTATAGGAACGTCTTCATTAAGGGGCTTACATGACCTAAAGCGCGGTCACTGTCGGACTGCATCATAGAAAAGAAAGAGAAGCGCGATGAAACAACGCTGGTAATTTATTGCAAAATATAAAGCAATTATTTAATTACGTAAAATCTATTGTTTGGACTAAATAATTAAAACTGTAGTGTTTTAGTATGTTGTTTGTAGAATAATCTGACAAAAAAACAGAATGATTGTATGTAAATTAGTATGGTTTTTATTGTAAAAAGAAAGTTTTTAGAGGTATCTTCATGATGTTTTTCTATCGTATCAAATTAGTTGTATTATGTTTTCAGCACACTATCTATCTAGCATATATCCTGAAGAATATCATATATTTTTCTGATTTTGTTTACTTTAGTCGATCATATATTTTTATTGTTTCTAAAACTTGCGTTTTTTTGCGTTTAGGTCCTGTAAGCCCCTTAGTGGTGTAATTTAGAAACACGTTAGGAACATTTGGACTGTTAAACATACATTTCCCACTGAAGATCTTCAAAACATGAAATTATAAAGATTTAATTCTGGCAATATTTATCTATACATATTATAAATTATAGTATGACCGCGGTTTTCTTCAAAACTACTCAACGATTTAGATATGGTTTTTACCATCATTTAGAGAATTTACATCGGAAGATTAACGTGTATAATACATTTAAATTCAACTTACATATAATAATAAAGAAATCCAGATATTGTGTCTAGTCGTAAATATCGTGGGAAGCAGGGGCGGGTCGCTAGTATCAATATAAAGTCGGTCTAAGAATGGTTCCCAAATAAATTCAAGCAACAAATCCCATTTGTCGATAGAATATAAAAAATGGAACCCAGTGTTTTTAACACGGTTTTATTTGCTTCACTTGTACGCCAAATTGTCAAATTTCTATTAGATTTTCAACTTTATCGCTAAAGTATAAGGTTCAAAGTTGATTGGGAAAATTTTACAGTTTCGGGTAGCTTTTAAACACCAATTTCGGGGCCGTGTGATCTCCCGTTCTGGCGATTTGAACTGGTCGGCCAGATCGCCAGATCTGACGGCACCAGACTTCTTTTTTGGGGGCTTTTTGAAATCTCGCGTTTACCACAACAAACCACAAACCTTGCAAATCTTGAAAGCCAACATTGAAGAAGAAATCATTAATTTGGAGGACGTTTTGCTAGCATCAATTCAAAATGCCGTAAAACGATCACAAATGGGCGTCAACTCAGGAGGTGGTCGTTTGACCGACAATTTGTTCGACTTAATGTCATAACTTTCACACCTTTAAATAAATCCGTGAAAACCCATTTTTTCATTTCCAACCAAATGGCAGCCAATTCACATTACTTTTGCCCCACCTTGTATATTCTTTCTTTATCATGCCGTTTTAAATTATAAATCCTTGCAGGGTATAAAGCGAATGAGTCAGTAGAAGTGTACCCGCAGGGCCATGTGGGTACGTTTCTCTTTTAACTAAGTTTGTGAACAGGTTGTATACACGAGGGGACTTGATAAGAAAAAGACTTGCGATATGAAGGGTAGGTTGTAAAGGGGCTGTGTTTTCCTGATGTTTGGTTTCAGAACTGTATGAATTAAGGGGCCGGCGGCGGAGCATGCGTAGTTCATTACAAACGTAATACTAAAATAATTTGTAAATCAAACATATTCATAATGTAGTGTGTATTTATTCCGATTGGATTACAGAATATCTGGTTCCCAAATACATATTTTGAATGGACACTGATTTAAAGACCAGATATGAGAAAAATTAGTTTTCTATAGAAATTTGTAATTCCTCATATATTTTCTCATCGTCAGGATATATGTGTTTTCGTCTTGAGTGAGCTTGAATCCCTCGTTGTCTTCCAAGACATAAAATAGTGCTTTATCCCCTCAGTGAATAATCTACTTAGTCGCGCATGATAATAAAACCGTATGATAACAAATTGATGTATTAATTAAAATTCAAAATCATCGAACCACCTTCAGCAAAATATTTCACACAAAATAACTCCTTTAAAATCAGTAGCTACCCTCTAATCCTTCATAATCAACTTGGCTCATTCCTGCATCGTTGTCGCGATCCATCCATTCATTATTTATAATTAGCGACTCGGCCGCACGCATCCGAGAGGGACATTAATCATTTCAATTACTAAGTCGCCGCCAGACGGAAGGGCGACAGGAACCTTCCTTGTTTTTCAACTGGAGGATCGCTTTTTGGATTAAAGTTTTAAGCTGATGATGGTAAGTGGTATAGAGGCTTTTTGCTTTCTGTCAGCTTTTTCATTTGTAGATGTTCAACTGTTTCGATTTTAATATGGGAAGTATATTTTCTATCACCAAAATTTATATTTGTCATCAAGTTGTATCACCTAATAAATAGATCTATCGCCACGAAATATTTTCGTTCTCAGATAAACAAAAATTGTTCCCAGGTATGAATTATCAAATTAATGTTAATATATGTGTAAAATAAGAGATCGATAACCAATAAAATTATATTGCATTACATGAATATAAACTTCGTTCTTATAATAACAGTTTTGTTATTTGAAATGGACATTATCGAGAACCGAATTAGTTACGAGGTTAATTATTAAAAAAAAAATGCTTAGGTTAGGTTAGGTTAAAACTGTGACCTACGCACGAGCCGAGCGAGCGAAGCGAGCGGTGCCGCGGCAGCGGCCGGCGAGTGCCAGAAACGACAAAATTTTAAAGAAAAAAAAATATTATTATTTAAAAGAAAAAGAGATTATTTAAAAAAAAAAATATTATAGACCTTATATCTCAGGATTTTAGGTGATTTATTGTGGAACTGATTTTGCATTGTTTGGTGACTACATTTTGGTGACAGATCTAATCTAGGTGAAACCCTATTATTTAAGAAACACAAAACTAATTAAATTGGTGATAGCTTAAATGATACCCTTTTAATATTAGGTCCTTACCATGTATGAAATTGGTGTTTTGTCGAACTGGCCACTTTCAAATATCCGGCGCTTGGAGCTTCCAGATTCAAATTTAAGCTTATGTATTTGTGTATCGAATTTAGTGATTCATTTGTTTTCACGCCATTTGAATTTTCTTTGATATCGTTCTGATCACAATATGGAAAACTTAAAATACCGCGTTATTTACGAATACGAGTTCCACCGTGGCACCAGAGCAGTAGAAACAGCTCAAAGCATTACCTAATGACATGTATGGGGAAGCTGTATTTAAAATAAAACACGGCACGTTTTCGATTCCAACTTTTTCGTTCTGGAATTTTTTATCAACAGAACAAACCCCGTGGACGGCTGGAGACCCTGGTTGACAATGAAAAAAAAAACTTTACTAAAAAAAGGAAAGGAAGAAAAAAGGTAGTTGGTTGTTTTTTTTTTGGTCAAATCGTTTTTATTTTTCACGTTTAAGTTGTATTTACCCAACACGTATTCGTATAACACTACTTGCTATGTAAATATCAGTGACAGGAGTCATTACAACATCATCATTAAAAATTAAGTGGCAAAAATACGTATTATTGAAGCTAACTCAAAAACTACCCAAGGAAAGTTAATAAAATTTATATGGCACCACCCCTGAGGCATAACCTATCATAAGCACAGAACCGGTCGAAATGGAGGTGCTTGGGGAGGCCTATGTCCAGCAGTGGACGTCTTTCGGCTGAAATGATGATGATGATGATGAACTGGGTTTGAACTCACGACCTACAACTCGTAAGCAATCGTATTCCATGTTTATTTTGCTCATGCATCTTTGTTATTACAACTCAGTTGTAACTCAATACCTACATCAAAACTATCATCCTCATGCTTAAAAAATAGCTGGAAAATACAATGTTTTTTTCAAAATGAACATAAAATCCGTTTAACGCAGTATTGTGAGCAATTAAAGCAATTAAGAGCATGTGAAATCATTGTGTTTCAACAAAACGTTGATTTAAAGTAGGACATTTCACGTGATTGTTTGTAAATTGAATGTTTATTTGTTATTCGGAAATTCGATTTACTACCTATCAAAATATTGCGTGCGTGAAGAGATTATCTGATTTTTTTCCGAGTGAAGCAGTTTTTACAAATATTATTATTTAATCTTTGATTCTAATTTCATTAAAAGGACTTTCAGGCTCCTGGGAGCCCAGAAACTATACCGAACATTTTACACAGAATATTTTTTTACTTAGTTTTAAGACATTATTCATATTTGATACTAATTATTAACGCGTAAAAGTGTTTATAAACCTACATACAGAAATAAAGTCAATTATCATTTGTGTTTAATTATCTGTTGACTTAAAAACATCGTTTGAACTTATACGAGTAAGTAGCGCGTTGGTTAGGCTTTTGTTATCTGTAGCGAGTGCTGTGCATAAATATAAAGCAGGGCCCAATATAGTTAATTACTCTTTTCAGGATACAAAGAGATCTTAATGAAAAATCGTAAAAGATAATTATCTAAACAAGAATAGTCAAGCAACCGCTCACTGGTCGCAAAAGCGCTGCTGAACCCCCAAACCATCGATCCAACCCGTTATGTTTACGTAAAAACCCCTTTTAAAGGCTCAATTTTCTAAAGCAAATGAATAATTACTGAAATCGTTACGAAACATCGTTAATTATGATCTTGAATAAATATAACTCTTCTAGCCTATTCATTGGGGCGGATCTTCCTACATTTTTTTCCCTTTTTCATTTCATTCTGGTGCTAAATTATTTCCCCTTCAAGATGTTTTTATTCCTTTAGATTTTTTCTTACCTACCCATTTATAAGCGGTTGTATTTCTAAGGAACGTTTTGCATAAAATAATTACGATTTGTGGCTGTATTTTTTTAAAGGGTCATTAATTTGCGAAAAGATTCTTCATAATCATAAAGATAATGATGATTTTACATAAAGCGAGACGAGAAAAGTGTCAGTGCTGCCAGATAGTCCATTTAATTCATAATCAGCCTATAACACTGCTGGGACACAGGCCTCCTTCGTGTGAGAGGGAGTGGGCCGTAGTCCACCATGCGGGCGCAGTGCGGGTTGGTATATGTCACATGTCTTTGAATGTTTGGTTCTAGGACATGCCGGTTTCCTCACGACGTTTTTCCCTTGTTTTTTAAAAGCAGTGGTGATGAAATTAAAGCAAAGAGCCTGCTTGGGTTCAAACTCACGACCTACAACTCGTAAGTCGAGGCCGCTACCACTGTCCTACCACTGCTCACGCCCATCACTGACTATTTGATGTTAAACGGTAAATTCTGTCTACTAGGTACTGCTAAGATTTATGATTATTATTATTTCCAAAGGATAATTGGAAGGAGGGAAGGGAGGCCTTTGCCCTGCAGTGGGACAGAAATGGCTGATAATAATAATAATTTCCAAAATACTTAACCCATTTTACAATTGGTTTTAGCCGTACAACGAAAACCTCTCAGGGTTTATCTGTGTGGCGGCGAGCCGTTCATTTCAAACTCAAAGAACAATGATATTTACTGCAATGCTAACTAAATTACAATAAAATAAATATTTTAATAATACCTAATGACAATTTAATTGTTTTTTTACCGACTTCAAAAAAAAGGAGGTTATCAATTCGATACGTATGTATGTAATATTATTGGAATTGCATTATATTCACATATGACAATCTATTAGGGCTTCCAAACAAATATACAAAATTTTATAGACGTATGTATGTATGTTTGTCCACGCATATCTCCGTAACTATTAATCGGATCGTGACCATTCTTCTTTTATTGGCTTACATTTACTTCAACTTAGGGAACAGTGCAAGTTTCATCAAAATCGATTCAGAAATTTTCAAGATATGGACTAAGACGTGAAAGTGTGACGGCCTGGCTTATTGATACGAGCTACGGGTGTAGTGTCAAAGCGAAAACATCTCAAAACCTTGGTCAAATTCTAGTGCAACAACTAAAAATTACCAAATAAAAAGAAATTTAAAAAAAAAATTAAACCGACTTCAAAAAGAAATGAACTCAAAATTATAAAATAACTTTAATTTCGGAAGTCGGTGGCAAAAAACTAAAACTAAAATACAGATCCCAAGACACCGACTTCCGAAATTAAAGTTGTTTCATAATTTTGAGTTCATTTCTTTTTGAAGTCGGTTTAATTTTTTTAAATTACTTTTTTTTTCATTAAACGTTTATCGTTTGTTCGTTTCCCATTTTTCCTTCTTTCTCTCTTTTGTTTGCAAGATTCTTTTGGAGTTTTTAGATACTTTTAGCTGGTGATCTAAATAATATGCTGGTTTCCTGTTATACAGGGTTATTGGTAAAACATTAACAACCTCTTAAGAGGTCATTGTAATCATCATTATGAACAACTTTTACTATGGGACCAAACCTGAACTCGCGAAAAAAATATCAGCTGTTCCCTACATTTATGTTCGTATAACTCGTCAAAATGTAGGGAACAGCAGGTTTTTTCATCATAATGATGAGTACAATGACCTCTTTAGAGGTTGTTAATGTTTTACCAATAACCCTGTTTAATGGAATCAAGGTTCTTATAAAAGTTTGAAGAACCTTGATTACTACACTCAACCACTCCTAAACATTGGGTCAAGCAAAGTCTTAGCCATAAAAAGTTTCGAGAGCTATTAGAAAGTCACATAGTTTTAAGGACAATATTACTAATGATATGAGTCTTCGCTCAAATTAAAGATTTTGATTCATCATCATTTCAGCCAAAAGACGTCCACTGCTGGACATAGGCCTCCCCCAAGCACTTCCACTTCGACCGGTTCTGTGCTTCTCGCATCCAACGGGTTCCTGCGGCCTTCACAAGGTCATCGGTCCACCTTGTGGGAGGCCTTCCAACGCTACGTCTTCCGGTACGTGGTAAGATTGTAAGATTTTGATTAGATGGTTTTTTTTAATTTTCACATTACTGACGCTTTTATACCTTTTAACCCGGAAAACAAAATTACAATTTTTCAGTAATAATATTATTGTCATTGGTCAGTATTATTTTCACGACAATAATACCTAATCAACAGAATTGTATTATTTATCTATTCAAAAAACAACATTACCTTACAGAAACGAATCATTTGATTTAGCTCGTGTTTACGTTGTGGGCTAATCGTCATTTAGTTAATTACAAATGATGAACATACAGACCGACCTACATAGAATTACAAACTAAGTTATTTCCCGCTAACGCCTTATTTCCCGGTATTGTGTCGAATTGAGTTAGGTCTGTTTGTGGAATAAACCACATCCGGGGATTTAATTATTTTGTTCTATTTTATTTTATACTAGCTGCGCCCCACGGTTTCACCCGCATAAATGTCGATCCCGTGGGAATATTGGTATAAAACGTAGCCTTTAAGTTAATCCAGGATAACGGCTACCTCCATACAAAATTTTATTAAAATTGATCCAGCCGTTTGAGCGTGCAGAAGTAACAAACATATAAACACACCCCCACTTACGCACTCACAAACTTTCGCTTTTATAATATTATGCGAAAGTACCTCTGTCTGTCTTTTACCTTAACTTGACGGAATTCGATGTGTGGCACACAGGTAGACCATGGCCTGGGTTAGGTTAGGTAATTGCTTTAGCCTAGACTGAAACACTTACTACGTCAATCGGTTTTCGATGTACACACAGCTCCATTAAGTAGTTACCCCACCAAAAGACATGTGCGTTCAAATCCGTGATAGGCCCAAGTTGGTTTTTGTATTTTGCAAAAACATTTTATTTTAAATAATGTATTGTTTTAGTGAATAAAGAAGTTTAAGTAAGTATTTTTTTTTTAATTCTGTTTTTATTATTGGTTTTTTCAATAAAACAATACTTTTGCGACGACAAGCAACAATAATAGGGCATTTACGACAACTTATTCATCGTCTAAATAGACTGGAGGTTTCAAGACCGCTTACCGTGCATAAGATTGGAAGTTCAAATCCTATATAGGCACGAAATGTGCTTTTTGTTTATTATATTATTTTGATATATTTTTCTATTTTGTTTTAAGTATTAATTATTTATAAAGAATTAAAAAATCTAGAAAAATAAAATACTTTATTAATCATTTAATAATATTTATTATTGCTATTATTTAACAAAACTATGATCTTATTTTACAACAAACAGAACAACTATTTTAGTTCTCATAAAATCAGAAATCATTAAAAAAAAATTTTGATAAATAGTAGTCGTTTACTCTTCGCCGTTTTAAGTGAACGTATACAAAGTTCTAACTTGAAGGTATGGATTAATTTTATAAAGACAACGTAAGTAAGTAAAATTAATGGATACCCTCAAATTATAACATCTTTCGATTAGACAGGGACCTAAAGATATAATGACTCAGCCGATAGTAGATAACAATTTCATCGCAATTCATATGGGCTCGCTGGCTAGTTCGTCAAAATGCCGGTATGACTATGACGACGTTCGGTGATGCGATGGTTCGAATCCGAATCAACACAATGGACTCTTTTTGAAGTATTCTTTAGATTATTCGTAAGGAATTCAATGTTGTAGCAGTGTAACATTTTAAAACTTGAGGGGTTAGGACATAGTGACGCTTTCTGTACATGATTCGATTGAGAACAATTTACGTCGTAGCACATTTGCTACGCGCTACGTCTACGCGACCACGCTGTGACGTAGCGCTACGAAACGCTCTACGAGTCAGATGATAGAAACTGTTAACCTGAATAGTTGCAGGTTATCTCATATTAAAAGTACACTTTGTAGACAAGGATATTACAAATTAGAGGATTATATCCAAGATAAGAATGGTTGGAAACATGCTGGTCCTGGTCCATAGGACAATCTAGAGTCTAGATAAAATCAAACTGGTTCCTAATTTGATTTATATTTTTCTAAATTTTTATGACATTAATTTTTACAATCTGTGACTACAGTAACTCACACACTTGTTAAAATTCTAGGAAAATGATCTACTTTTACAATATTCGTAAATAATTTGTATATATGTGAGCACCATGTATCTATCACATAATTGATTTACCTGTCATTGCTTCATTTTTAATTCTTTTTACCTTTTGTGGTATACCTACAAATGGCATGGATGTTAACCCCGTTTGTAACCTCCTAAGTTGCAGAACCGTAAGAACATGTGTTGAGGTCACAAGTGCATAAGTGCACAGGTCGTAAACAACCCTTGTAAACATTTTATTTGTATCGCGCTACGTGTTATGTATGCTGTGAATTTGTTACCGTCGCGTTGTTGCAACCTTGTGGGACGTCTTATGCTTGTTATCCTTTCGCCTTTCTTAGGAGAAATAAATGGTTGATCATTAGTAGGTGGAGCAGTGGTGGCCAAGTGGTAACGGCCGCCATTTACGAGTTGTAGGTCTTAGGTTCGAACCCAGACAAGCGCTTTACTTTGTGTAAATTATTTCATCTCCACTGCTCTCAAAACGGTGAAGGAAAACATCGTGAGGAAACCGGCATGTCCTAGAACCAAAAATTCGAAGACATGTGACATCTGCTAACTCGCACTGGGCCCGCGTGGTGGATTACGGCCCACTCCCTCTCACCGAGAGGAGGCCTGTGTCCCAGCAGTGGGAATATTACTAAATCAAACAGAAATATTCAGGCTAAAAATAATTTCTTCTAAAGTCGGTTCTTCTGTCCGCTACCGATACAGTTTACATAATTATTTCTCTTAATATGAACATTAATTAACCGCCGGGTGTCGGTGACAGCGAGAACGCCTCGTTCACTGAATATTGAGAAATGGTGAGAAGCATCTAGTTCAGGGGTACTCAAAGTTGATTTGTGAGGGTCACAAATTATGACGCTTTTTAATTTTTTACCCAACTGAATGTAAGTGGTTGGTCAGTGGATGAGTGACCATCTTTACATACCGTGACCCCTCCGTGCCTCGGAAAGCACGTTAAGAAATTGGTCCCGGCTGTCATTCGTAGATCTTTGACAATCGTTACGGGTAGTCTGAGCCCCGAAAGTCTGACAACCAGTCTTACCAAGGGGTATCGTAGTACCCAGTAACTGGGTTGTGGAGGTCAGATAGGCAGTCGCTCCATGCAAAATACTGGTATTCAGCTGCATCCGGTTAGACTAAAAGCCGACCCCAACATAGTTGGGAAAAGGCGGCAGATGATGAATGTAAGAAAATACGATTATTTGCTGTAAAAAATAACGTAAAGAAAAGACACAAACACAAAAAACATCAAGCTGGGCAAAAATATGCGTCACTTTCACGCAAAGTAATATTAGAAATTTTTTGGTTTAGCCAAACAGCATCAGAATCTAGCATACAGAGTAGGGTATGCAATACTGGATTTCCAGGTTTTCATTTTAACCGGTAAACCGCCCATTTTGACGGTTGGTAAATTACCAGTAAAAACAAATCAAACTGGTAATTTATCGCTATAGGTTTATAAGATTATTGGTGAAATGTTAGACATATTTTTGAAAATTCGAGCATCCATTACAAAAGCTTTGACAGACTTTAATCAGATATCACTTTTACAAACACAGATATTCAACATTAAAAAAATCTGTTTTTTAAGTCTTGTTAAAAATGCAGAGAAAATGACTTGTAGATGAGATGCCACGTTAGTATCTGCTGATGCTACACTTCAAATTACCATCAAAAAGTGAAATGATTCAAATAAGCAATGGACACACGACCGCTGCTACATTGCTGGTCAGAGTAAAGTTAACAATAAAAGATTTATTGAAGAATTTCAGCTTAAAGGGACTACATGACCTAAAGCGCGGTCTTTGTCGGACTGCATAGAAAAGAAAGAGAAGCGCGATGACACAACCCTGGTAATTTATTGCAAAATATGAAGCAATTATCTATTTACATAAAATCTATTGTTTGGACTAAAAAATTAAAACACTAATGCTTTAGTATGTTGCTTGTAGAATAATCTGACAAAAAATCATAATTCAATTCAATTCAATTTATTTGTTAGTATAATGATTGTATGTATATTAGTATGATTTTTATTATAAAAAGAAAGTTTTTAGAGGTATTTCATATTTTTTTTCCATCGTATCAAATTAGTTGTATTATGTTTTCAACACACTATCTACCTAGCATATACCCTGAAGAATATCATATATTTTTATGATTTTGTTTACTGTAGTCGATCATATACTTTTATTGTTTCTAAAACTTGCGTTTTTTGTGTTTAGGTCCTGTTAGCCCCTTAATCGGATGTAAGGAAGTACATAAAAATGGATTACTCCAAACGGAAACACGTACCAAATGCGTACGTAGTTCTACCAAGTATAAAACAAAATTGTTTTTCACTTAACTACCATGTTCGAACTCCAATTTCCCCAAATAAAGTCCCGAAAAGTACTTATTATTTATATTGCCTTGGAAAGCTGAGCTACTTTGGGGTCATTGCTACCATTCGCTTTTTAATCACTGAAAATATAGAACGAATCTTGTCGAACAGAAATGTTTATTTTGAGCAATTTTTTTTCGCTTTTGATGATGTTTAGACAGATAGTAGGTTTATCGATCTAAGACCATAATTTATAATAATAAAAAAAACGCGACACGAAACGAAAAAAGTAAAGTGAGAATTTCTCTAAAAATGTTAAAAATTATCTAGTTTCTAAATTATAAATAATCGCTGAAAACCAGTATTTCACATGGAGCGACTGCCTATCTGACCTACACAACCCAGTTACTGGGTAATTCGATAGGTAGGACTGGTTACCAGACTTTCGGGTTTCTGACTGACGTCCGTAACGACTGTCAAAAATCTACAAATGACAGTCGGGACTAACGGGTTAACGTACTTTCCGAGGCACGGACGGGTCTTGGTATGTAATGGTATGTAAAAAAATCGCGTTTGTTGTATGGGAGCCCCCCTTAAATATTTACTTTATTTTGTTTTTAGTATTTGTTGTTATAGCGGCAACAGAAATACATAATTTGTGAAAATTTCAACTGTCTAGCTACCGCGGTTCTTGAGATACAGCCTGGCGACAGACAGACGGCAAAAACGCCGAAAAAAACACGTTTTTTTGTATGTGAGCCCCCCTTAAATGTTTATTTTATTTTGTTTTTAGTATTTAGACAGCCTGGTGACAGACAGATGGACGGACGGACAGCGAAGTCTTAGTAATAGGGTTCCGTTTTTACCCTTTGGGTACGGAACCCTAAAAAGCGTTATGTAACCTATCCACGGATCGACCTCGGCAAGCTCAGCTAAGTCTTCGATAGAGCCGGGTGGCTGTTATTATTTAGCGACGAGCCCCTCAGTAACAGAAAATAGAAACAATAGTCGCAGAAAGGACGAAGAGAAAAAGCCATCGGATCACATTTCATCTCAGATTGAGCACCGCTGATCGGACGTTGTTGGCGAAAGTGAAATAATATGTATGCAAAGTTGTTTAATGTGTTGTGTGTAGCGAAGTGGGGGAAGGGGACTGTATTGATTTGTGTTCAACAGGGGGTGTAGTACCTACATGGAATGTGACTTATGATTAATTAAAATAATAACGGTAGATATTCATTTGCAAATCACGGTTTGAATTTTAATTACCCATAGCAAAGGTTTCTGTTCAAGGTTATTTAACATGTTATCAACTGCTGACGGTACTTTTAAGCTAAACTGACTTTTAATTGAGTTTATCAAGATAAAAAAAGTCATTTAAAAAAATTAAACCGACTTCAAAAAGAAATGAACTCAAAATTATGAAATAACTTTAATTTCGGAAGTCGGTGTCTTGGAATCTGTATTTTAGTTTTAGTTTTTTGCCACCGACTTCCGAAATTAAAGTTATTTCATAATTTTGAGTTCATTTCTTTTTGAAGTCGGTTTAATTTTTTAAAATTACTTTTTATTTGGTAATTTTTAGTTGTTGCACTAGAATTTGACCAAGGTTTTGAGATGTTTTCGCTTTGACACTACACCCGTAGCTCGTATCAATAAGCCAGGCCGTCACACTTTCACGTCTTAGTCCATATCTTGAAAATTACTGAATCGATTTTGATGAAACTTGCACTGTTCCATAAGTTGAAGTAAATGTAAGCCAATAAAAAAAGAATGGTCACGATCCGATTAATAGTTACGGAGATATGCGTGGACAAACATACATACATACGTCTATAAAATTTTGTATATTTGTTTGGAAGCCCTAATAGATTGTCATATGTGAATATAATGCAATTCCAATAATATTACATACATACGTATCGAATTGATAACCTCCTTTTTTTTGAAGTCGGTAAAAATAAATCGGGGTTCTCAGGGAATAACCCGTGTAACGTACAGTTGTACAGACGCCAGCACATCAAGCTACCCGAAAATGTCAAATTTTCCCAATCAACCTTGAACCTAATGCTTTAGTGATAAAGTTGAAAGTCTATTAAAGAAATTTGACAGATTGTAGTAGCTTGATGTGCTGACGTCTGTACAAAGAGTTTAACGTTTGTTTTTGTTACGTACTTTCCAAGTTTAATTTAACGTACTTATTGGTTGGATCTGAAAAAAAATATCTGTTCCCTACATTTTGACGAGTTATACGAACATACCTAAATGTAGGGAACAGCTGATTTTTTTGTCGCGACTTCAGGTTTGGTCCCATAGTAAAAGTGTTCATAATGATGAGTACAATGACCTCTTAAGAGGTTGGTTTTAACAATAACCCTGTTTATATCACTCAGGAGTAACATCGAATAAAAACGCCAGCAGAAAATTTTATATAAAATAAATATTGTACTGTCTTTTAACAAATATTAATTATAAAATTGGCAAGCAGCGTACAAAAAACATCACTACACATAAGCTCTGACACAACAAACAAAAAAAAAAACCCAAACAAGCAAATACCACAGCATGTCTTTGTTCGTTCCGCGTAACGTGCACTCGTAGGTATAAATTTTCTTTTTTTTACCGCATACAGCAATTCGTAACCTAGTTGCAATAGTTCGAGAGCTTGCTACTAAAATATCACTGTTACATACGTCATAAGAGACGTAAAGTTGCTTCGTAAAATACGAAAGATGGGTTCTTGTATGTATCGACATATTTTTGTAATAAACATTTTTGTACTTTAATAATTCATTGCGATTGCCAATAGAGGTACAATAACAATACAACAAAAAAAAAACAACAAAACGTAACACAAAAAAACAACATAAATTACACACAAAACAACACGCTACAGTAAAATAGATTGTACAAGCATATATAACTATGTGTGTTCACATTTTATTTTTTTGGTAGCTTGTGTTGTGTTCCCCTGCTGGCTGGGGTCGAAGTGGAGGTGCTTCGGGGAGGTCTATGTCCAGCGGTGGACGTCTTTCGACTGAAATGATGATGATGATGCTGGCTGGGCAAAGGCCTCTCCTTTCCGTCCTCCCTCAGGCATCCAGTGAGTGACGATCCTTGCTCATCTCTCCGGGTGCATGAATAAATAAATAACTAAAATAATAATTCAATCCATACTTCCATACTAATAATATAAATGCGAAAGTGTGTCTGTCTGTTACCTCTTCACGCTTAAACCGCTGCAGCTGAACTGATTTAGATGAAATTTAGTAAAGAGATAGTTTGAGTCCCGGAAAGGACCTAGGATAGTTTTTATCCCGATATTCCTACGGGGTCGACAAGTTTATGCGGGTGAAACCGCGGGGCGCTGCTAGTACTTAAATACATATCATTTTGAAAAAGTCGTTCTGTATTCGGGGACCGCTGATATCCCTTATAAGGGGGATGAGAAGAAATATTTCAATACAACTTTCCTCATTGTTTTCATGAATTGATAAATGGAATTTGACTGAGTTGCTGGCTCTTGAGCTATAACTAGTTTCATACTATTTCAAAAACTACAGGGCGTGTAGAAATGGTTGTCATAAATCTCAAGCCTGAACTTTCTGCTTATCTTATAAAATGCAACGATATTATGTTAAAAAGTTTCAGGTAAGCCAACACGAATAATATATAGGATAAAGCCACCACTTATTTTGCGCGATCAAGATAACATTTTCCCTCAATTTTATGAAAGTCTACGAATGCAATAATGATCGGCATAAAATTTTATTAAGCTTTTTATTTTAATACCGCTTTTCCGTTTTACTGGGAAGTTGAGTAAGTATAGTAATGCTTTTTATATTGATTTTTAATTACTTTCCAAAGAGAGCATTTTTTGGTGAAAGTGTGTAAATCGGTTACTTTTATGGGGTAGTTAAGATAAGGGTGTCGGTTCCGTTTTAGCTAGGGTGGTGATAAAGCGATCGCTTTAATTGCCTTATAGAGGAAAATATTAGGCAGATAAGTACTTATCGTTTTTATCAACGTGCCGCAGTTAATGCAAGGTGGGGCACATTTTCTCCATATCGTAACGTGTGATGAAGCATTTTGACCTGTATGCGTATGGCGTATGCGTATGGAGTTCTTGTGATCATTTAGCAATCTTTTACTGTGCTGAGAAAAGTTTTTTGAAGGATTACAACCAACTAGTTGCTAGAGCAGTCTAGCCAAGTAGTAATGGACGCGCTTTGCGAGTTGTAGGTCTTAGGTTTGAACCCAGACAGGCGTTTTCCTTTGTGTAAATAGTTTCATCACCAATGCTCTCAAAACGGTGAAGGAAGACATCGTGAGGAAACCTGGGTGCTTACTCTCGAGTTTAATTCCGATAGATCGACATTGGAATTGTGACGTTTCGTACTCTTGAGTTCGATGCTAGCACCAATTGATTTTTATATTGGGTGTCCATTTTGGGGAACTAAGTGGAATTGGGAACGGGCTTCGCGTGACGTAAACGGTACTCTTGAGTGTATTTTGACAGCTGTGTATTGCGGCAATATTGCTTTGGGATAGTTTGTTGATAGTGATTTTTCCATTATCAAAAGTGTAACTTTTTAGAAATTATTTTGCGTTTTAAGTGGTTTTTTGTGGGTTCTATGAGTATAATATGGCACGATAAGTAATATATAGTGTTTTACGTAATTTCCATAACAAACAACTGAAACAAAGACGAGATGAGCGTCGGATGATGCGTTATATGAACAAAGCGTTTTCTATGAATAAATACGAATTTAAAGCAAATTACGGAGTGAGCAAGGATTTTACTCCTCTTTCGTATTACATAACAACATTTTTATCCTATCTCTATACAATAAAAACTTTCTAGGACATTAACTTAATAAAATCGGACTTCGGCATGTTTTCATTATACAAAATTATTTCTATCTCTAAAACCCGTAAACCGATTTTCATAATTCAAACTAGAATATCAGTTTTGAACATAATCCTCTCATTTGACACTAAAATCTCGCAAATACTCCTATCCTATAAACAAAAATCCTCGTTTTCAAGTTACGTAATTATTCTATAATTTTCCTTCGTACATTAAAATTATCAAAAATTCTACGTTAAATATTGATATCAGGTTCTAATATGAAAACTAATAATAAAAACCAGTTAGAAAGCTAATTAGAGCAATACAAACACTTAAAATTTACTTACCTAATTAGAAAATCAAAATCTTACTCAGTAAAACAGTAGTAGCACATATATATCGACTCCCACGCTAGGTATTTTAGGGTCTTAATTATCCTATTCTAACTATCACTTTTACATTCTAATATCAGTTCACTGGTATCTCAGTAATGTTCACTAGGTATTCACTTAAACACGTTCGGCGTTCGTTACAAAAACATTAAGTAGGTACTTTATGAAGCAGTTGTTTATCTATTTACTTGGTAACATTTGTTTAAAACTGTAATACTAATTAGTTAGGTAACTTAGCGGACAGTAATTATTTCTTACTAAAAAGAACCAAACGCGAACAATATTGTCATAAACAAACAAAAAATATGTTTGAAATTGGAGAACTTACACGCAGTCTTTTTTTTTAGAAGTGTAGGCAACGATCCTACCGCATGCAGCCAAAGTCATGGTTAATTTTATGATTTTAATCATTTTCTTACGCCCAAATGAATTAAATACTTTATAATTAATCAATTAAAGAACTATTTATATCATTTTTATTTATTAGCCTTGTTATTTAGAGGATAAAGCATTTTAAAGCCCCATTACCGGTTTATCGTAATGAGTTGAACCACACTATTGCAGCCCGTTACGTAGCTAACTTCACGTGTAACAAAATAATGGCAGACCAATGTCAATTTAATTTCAATGGTGACAATATCGTTTTCAAGAGTACCGAATCACGTGACTGTAAAATTAACATCGGAATCGTATTGGCCTTTCATTAGAATTAAAATTAATTTGGAGAGTTAGCCCCCAGCATGTCCTAAAATCAACAATTTGAAGACATGTGACATCCACCAATACGCACTGGGCCAGCCCTCTCCCTCTCTCCAAGGCCTGTGTCCCAGCAGTGGGAACATTATAGGCTGATTATGCTGTGGTTGCAAGATTGAAGTGTTTCAGTCTGTCCATGAGATGGACTTAAAAATATAAAATTAAATGAATATTGTTGCCTATTTTACTAACATAACAAGCTATCTCACATGCCATGGCAATTTTGTCAGAAAACCAAGAAACCAATTTAAGATTTCGTCAAACATAAGCGTACACATACAAACAAGAATTATGAATCTATCAACAACAATCCCTACAAAGTGTTTCCTTCGAACTCCACTATGAAACACAAATACGACCATTGTATCGTACATTTGTATACACAGTCTGTTCGATTGAACTAGCTTTTGGTGCCGAGCGTGTAGCGTAACGTTCAATAGCGAACATAACTCAGCGGCTTCGCTCTTGTGGTGTGCGTAAAATAAATACAGCCTTTATCTTACAAGTAAAACTTCAGCCTTAACGCAGTACGCCGAGAATTTTATACAAAGTAACGGTTATGTAACCCTCCTTGCATATTGTAGTTTGTAAGACTGCCGGTGACTCACCGAGATGAAACTTTGCATTGTAAGAACAACAGAATCTCGAATCTCGATGGACGTAGTAACCTCAATATGCGGAGGCTGTCTCTATTTCCGGCCCGTTTTCAATTATTCGGGTCGAAGATTTTTCCGAAGGGTTGGTGTTTTCAGAGATTACGATATTGAAGATACTGGTGAGATACTATCCTTAGGCTATTTTCGCCTTATGTCGAATATAGTCTCAAACGTTAAGCGGTTTTGGTGTCCCATGACACAATCCCGGCGTGGTACGATATCGGCCCAATATTATAATACTATTGTAATAGTATTATAGTAGCAGAGAGGCTGGAACAATTTCGGTCTAGCTGTTCCAGCGACTCTCCCCCGCCGGGAGGCTCCATTTGGGCTGTGCAACAAATGTTGCACAGCCTATTCCATTTAGGCTGTGCAACAAATCTCTCTTTGAAGGATAAAATCAGGAATTCAATTATCCGGAAAAGAACCGGTTACCGACATAAATATAGCTTGCAGAGTAAGCAAACTGAAGTGGCAGTGGGCTGGCCATGTCTGTCGAAGGACCGATGGCCGGTGGAGCAGACGAGTCCTGGAGTGGAAACCGCGTATCGGCAAGCGTAGTGTGGGACGCCCCCCAGCTAGATGAACCGATGACCTAAAGATGGCTGGGGTAGACTGGATGCGGAACGCGGAGGACAGGGTGCTGTGGCGCAGTCTGGGAGAGGCCTATGTCCAGCAGTGGACTGCGATAGGCTGAGTTGATTGATTGAATGACAATAGCAAATCAATTATCTCATTATCGGTTATTATGAGGTTAAGGGTCTAAACAGACGAAGTGCATTTGAACTGCATGCCAGCTCTAATTAGAATTAGTAGGATTATAATACGAGTATCTAGATAACATCCATACTAATATTATAAATTCAAAAGTAACTCTGTCTGTCTGTCTGTATGCTTGTCTGTCTGTCTGTATGCTTGTCTGTCTGTCTGGCTGTTCACCTTTTTACGCCTAAACCACTGAACGGATTTCGATAAAATTTGGCAGAGAGATAGATTGCACTCCGGGGAAGGACATAGGATAGTTTTTATCGACATACATCGCGGGCGAAGTCGCGGGCGGAAGCTAGTCAAATATAAACGTAAAAAGTTTTTAAGCTACACCCACAATACACTCGCAGTCACAAAAAGGCAGACCTTTTGTACCACTTAGTTACAAACAATGCCAACAAAAAGGTTACCTACTCGTAAAATATTCCCTATATTCTAAACTCTATTACCTAATCCGCTCATTTAGTATATAAACAAGAGAATGAACGAGAATTTCCGCGCAACATAATATATACAGATTCCTCGAGGCTACAAGAGAGACATACCAGCATTTTATCGTGAAGAAATATGTCGTGCCCCTGGGATCGTGAGGAAATAATTCATGCGAGCGGAGCTGAACCACTTAGGCATTCATCATTCATGTCTGTGTTTATGGTTAGGCGCTTTTTCTTTCACGGAATTATGTATAAGTTTGTAATTAGATCATCATCTGCCCGCCTTTTCCCAACTATGTTCGGGTCAGCTTCCAGTCTAACCAGATGCAGCCGAATACCAGTATTTCACATGGAGCGACTGCCTATCTAATTTTGTAATTAGATATATAGTGTGTATCAGAAAGTTGATGGTAGTCAAAATTAAGGGGATTACAGGACCTGAACGCAAAAAACGCAAGTTTTAAAAGCAATAAAAGTATAATTATGATCGACTACAGTAAACAAAATCAGAAAAAATATATATGATATTCTTCAGGATATATTCTAGGTAGATAGTGTATTGAAAACATAATACAACTAATTGGATACGATAGAAAAAATCATGAAGGAGGTATCTTCATGATTTTTTTCTATCATATAAATATTTTCTAATGCCATGCTAATATACATACAATCATTGTGATTTTTAACACGCTTTTATTAGGTCGACCTGTATGTAACTAACTATGTAATGGACTCTAAGGTAACTAATTTAACCATCTTCCAAGGGTCGTAGCATAATGAAAATTGGCAGCTGTATGTAGTTCTGATGACAATACAATAATATGGTATTGTCGAACTGATCTGATGATGGAGCCGGAAGATATGATGTATGTAACTAACTATGTAATGGAATCTAAGGTAACTAATTTAACCATCTTCCAAGGGTCGTAGCGTAATGAAAATTGTCAGCTGTATGTAGTTCTGATGACAATACAATAATATGGTACTGTCGAACTGATCTAATGATGGAGCCGGAAGATATGAACTGGAACTTCATGATGGAAAATCGTATTATAGCTGTTTTGGATTTCTTATAAAAGTCTTGTAATGAACTTTGACCACGATTAGGTTTCAAGGTCTGATGATGAAGCCGGAAGATAGGCACTGGCATTCCATGATAGAATATCGTATCATAGTCGTGTTTGCACTTGTGAGAAAGGCCACGTAATGGACTTTGAACACGATGTTTCTTTTTTGTTTTTACGTGCATTTATAAAAGCGTGTTTTTCTAATGTTTTTTAAACGATTAATTTAATTTTTTAGTCCAAACAATAGATTTTTTGTAAAAAGATAATTGCTTCATATTTTGCAATAAATTACCAGCGTTGTGTCATCGCGCTTCTCTTTCTTTTCTATGCAGTCTGACAGTGACCGCGCTTTAGGTTATAATAATAATAATATTATTTCGCCCTTTATAGGCACAGGCCTATAAAGGGCGAAAAATGTGTGTACATACAAAGGGACTTTCCTTTGCACACACACGACGAATAAACTGTAGTGTTTCGCTCTTTGTAGGCGCGGTCGACAGTGTTGTATGGATCACTATAGAAGCTTATTGTCGTATAGGTTTTTTCTACGACGCGGTTTCGCGTACACGTACCGTAAAAATACCGTGCCGAGTACAAAAGGCAACACAAGTGTCTATAAAATAACTCAGTAAAGAGACAGGTAACATTGAACAACTATTTATTGGTACTTGCTAGGTTTCGAACCCTCAACACAATGCTTCAAAAGCAGGTCCACGAACCATTAACCCACTAAAACATGAAGCTAATATCAAGGCCATTATTTATTTCAACAGATTGGGTACAAAAACTAGACCGACTCAACCCGAAACCGCGGCAAAAAGCGCACACAAATTTATTTCGAACAAAACTGTAGGTACTCGTTTATTTCACAGAAAACTAAAGGCGAAATTGTTCGATAAAGATTTTTTTACGCGTCATAAAAATGGTTTTCCCCTTTCGATTTATGTTTGAACCTGTTTTTGTCCGTGGAGCCGCTTGCGTGTATGAATTATTTTCGTGCTTTTCTATAAGTTTTATAATACCTAACAATTGTGATAAACAATGTAAGTACATTTTTGTTTATCGTTTGCACTTTTTATTTATATGACGTCATGGTTGTAGTGAAGTGAAGTTTAAATGTAATTGTTGGTATCATTTTATTTTTGTTCAGTAATCTCTGTCACATTCTGATGTTCCGAGTACAACCTTACAAAATTTGTAAGGAAAGGCGCACTTTGTGCTTTTTCTGGAGAAGCAACAAAACTGAACATAAACGCGCGGGCCGGTGGCGCTGAATCGGATATACTCGACTCCAGTCAGTCGATGACGCTCAATCGTGTAGACTCGGCCCTGAATCGCGTATACTCGTAGTTTTCACTTCTATCGTGGGGTCATGTTGGAACGAACGAATAAACCAAACAGTTTAAAAGTGTCATGTTAGTTCAGAAATACGCCACTAGTGGCTCTAGTAGGTGTCAATTATCTGTGATGGTCTGGTTATACAGGGATAAACAGCACAGTTGAGCATAGTTAGCCAACGTTCCCAGTAACGGACACGGGCCTTCCCTCCGTGAGAGGGAGTGGACCGTAATCCACCACGCGGGCCCAGTGCGTGTAGATTGCACACGTGTCTTCGAATTTTCGGTTCTGGGACAGGTCGATTTTTTCACGATGTTTCCCTCCACCGTTTTGAGAACAGTGGTGATGAAATAAATTACACAAAGTAAAGCGCCTGTCTGAATTCGAACCTACGACCTACTACACGTAAGTCGGGGCCTTTACCACTAGTCCACCACCGCTTAAGAATTAATATTCAATTTCATTTTAGGAGGTTTCCAATGTACAGTCAACAAAAGAGATAAGTATGCAGGATCGTCGGATATAGTTGAAGTTTAGTAAGAAACCGATGGATGTTGTCGACTGAAATTTAATTTGATAAATGAGCTGTTTGTTTTCTATTATTAAAATTAAATTTTATTCGAGAACGTCCATCGGTTTCTTACTAAACTTCAACTATATCTGACGATCCTGCATACTGATCTCTTTTGTTGACTGTACATACAATGTATCGTAACGCGCATCATTACACGCTACGAGTTATACTTACATTGTAATAGTTATACTGGTTCCTTACACTTCAATCCTGGTTTATTTTCTTCAAAACCCATCAAAACACCCTCTTTTTTAAACTAAAAACCTATTAATTTAAAAGCTGAGTTAAATCTTTACAGCGTAACTATCTATTGCGTAATCACAATTTGCTCACGTCATTTCTCAGAATCACGAAGATCTTAAACGCTTTTAACTGAACTCGAGCTCGTAAAGCAAAGAAATTAGAGTGCCTAATTAATCACAGGGAATTACTTAAGCGAGACTGTGTCAGTACGTGTAAATTCCCTAACTTTGAGCGGCAGGATCAACAGCAACTGACACTTCAGTCAGCAAACATTCTTCAGCTTCCTAATTTACTGTTCGTCGCACATAAAAGTTATTTAGTTAAACTTAATTGCTTAAGGCGACTACATGACCTTAAGCGCGGTGTTTGTCAGACTGCATAGAAAATAAAGAGAAACGCGATGACACAACGCTGGTAATTTATTGCAAAATATTAAGCAATTATCTATTTACAAAAAATCAATTGTTTGGACTAAAAAATTAAAACACTAGAGTTTTAGTATGTTGCTTCTACAATAATCTGACCAAATATCATAATGATTGTATGTATATTAGTATGGTTTTTATTGTAAAAAAAAAGTTTTTAGAGGTATCTTCATGATTTTTTCTATCGTATCAAATTAGTTGTATTATATTTTCAACACACTACCTACCTAGCATATATCCTGAAGAATATCATATATTTTTCTGATATTGTTTACTGTAGTCGATCAAATAGGTACTTTTATTGTTTCTAAAACTTGCGTTTTTTGCGTTTAGGTCCTGTAAGCCCCTTAATCTTGCCTATCTTTTAAACCGAAAGTTTGAGGAAAATGTTAATTAATTTAGCGTTTAAGTTTAATCAAAATTAGGAAGCACTAAATAAATTCAAAAGGCTCGCCTTTTGAGATTTAACAAGTTGGTCTAATGACTGGAGATGCTAGTCTTTGATAATACTTGAATCTACGTTGTCAATGGTATTATCTTTTAATCCCTTTTGTATTAAACGATCAAATACGAATAAATTTCTATGGCCACAGACTTTGAAGACAAAAGTACAATTTGACGGCGCAGCAAGTGGCGCCGTCTAGTTTAGTTACGAAGTCACTAGGAAACACTGAAAAGATCGGATAAGAGTGACACTGGCCTTGGGCGGAGCACCGCCGTGTTCTTGTAGATGCGATCGGCAGCGGCGGCGACCTCTCACGTCCGAATCTGGTGCAAGCCATGTTCCGGAGCGAGAGGGAGTGGAGTCACCTCCTTCTGCGAAGCAGTCATGCTAGCGAAGGAGGTGGCGGGATGGATGAGGGAGAGAGCCTCCTGTCCCAGCCGCCGCGGGAGACGCTCCGGGCGTCGGGAGCCACGGGACAACTCCCGGCCACCGTAGGCGCGGGCCTGCGGACGGAGAGTAATAGGTAGCTCACCATCAGATCAGGACCAGGCCCGTGCCCGACGGCGCGTACGTGTTCCACGCGCGCTTCAAAGAGTTGTCAGCATTAAGGAAGCCGAAGCCTGCTGGGCCAGCGGGATTGTCCGAAAGGGCTACCGCTAGCCCAGAACATAAATTGCTAAGGAAGGAACACGGGTGGGTTGTAGTCAGTAAGAGTCTGACACTCCCTTCCGCTCCGCCTAGAGCGGGAGGGGTAATTTGATGATTTCCCAACCAAAAAAAAAAAGTGACATTGGCGCCGATTCTGTTGTGTCACAAACTAAACTAAATTTAAGTTCAGGCATCTTTTTCTTTCTATTTCATTAAGAAAGGGACAGAAGATAAATATTAGTATAGTCCTGTCAAATTAGTCAGCGCCTGACGTAAATTGACGTATTTTTAATAGCCATTTTTTTAATCTCGTTTATATTGTCTATGGAGTATCTTAATTTGACAGGACTAAACTAATATTTATCTTCTGTCCTTTTCATAATGAAATAGAAGGAAAAAGATGCATGAACTTAAATTTAGTTTAGTTTGTGAACAACAGAATCGGCGCCACTGGCTAGTTACTGTCACTATAGTAGAGGGTCGCATCGATGGTTGCGAGGCGGCTGTCTTCTGACGACAGAGATATCAGGGGAGCCGCTGTCTTACCACATCCACCACGAACTGCTACATTCCGGCACAATCCTGACGATATTGAAGCTGCTGGACCACTAATACGATGACCAGTTCTGGTAAAGGCAATCCAGTCCCGTTTAATTAATCAAATTCAAGAACAAATTCATACCCACCTAATAACATATCAACCATAATCATAGCTCATGTTGTAGGATTGATAAAAATGAAAGAATCCAATATATTCCTGTTTCACAATCAAAGCACCCACTCTTCAATCTGTCAAGTAAAGAAAAATTCATTTCCTACAATATTTTTCTTGAATCTGAACACATGAAATATGAGCCCTGAATAAATAAAATTAATTAATAAATTTTATTGCAAAATTATATTCTATTCTAAATATTAGAATAGAATATAATTTTGCAATAAAATTATTTAAAATATTCCACTAGAGTAAAATGGATTTACATAGATTTTGGTTTTTATCTATTGAGGTCGATATAAATTGGAAAATGATTTATAAATATATGCCATCATTATTTTTGACGTACAGTCAACAAAAGAGATAAGTATGCAGGATCGTCGGATATAGTTGGAGTTTAGTATGAAACCGATGGATGTTCTCGAATAAAATTTAATTTTAGAAAACAAACAGCTTCTTTTTCAAATTAAATTTCAGTCGACAACATCGGTTATATAATATCGATTAATTTTTTAAAGTTTTTTCTTTTAAGTTTAATATACGGTAATGCAATACAATAGTAAATTATTAGACAAATAACTATTAACACTAGTAAAAAATTTTTTTTTTTTTTTTTTTTTTTTTAAAAACGTTGCCCCACACTAGGAATTTCTCCTGTACTGTGGGTGAAATTACTAACTATACAAATAAATACAAAAACAAAGTTCTGTATTTACAAGTTAAAAGCCAATAACAACCACGTAAGAAGTATTTGAAAAAATCTAATCTGCACTAAGAAAGAGGGAGAAAAACATCTCAGTAGGCACTCCAGCCTGATCCTATAAACGAAAAGCAGCGTCAGGCCGCAGATACGATAATATTCCGGTGACAGATCGTCGGCTTATCTCGTCGTAACCCTCTCGTCCCCAATTTTACGACTCACACGTGATGATAAACTGCCGACACATGTTTATTCATCCCCCGATCAACATACAATTTTGGGGGAAAGACAAAAATCTGCTTTAATAGTTTCTGGGTAGGCAAAAACTGGCTAGCAAATTCATTGTCCGTTAGGGAATTGGGAAGTTTGAGTAAATGGTTATTTTTTATGTCAATTCGGTATTAATTAATGGTTTTTTTATGTATTTATTAAAACATGGAAATGGCTGATGGTCCAAAATGATAAGTAGTAACCATTATTAGGTCATAATTCAATTAATTAATTGTTTGAGCCATACAAACATTGCGTCCGTGACCCAAAGAGAATAATTAAAAGTCATACCAAAAGGGATAAGTTTGCAATGTACAAATTATAAAGTAACAGTGTACTCATTGTTGAAAAGCATAAAACTGCAGTGTTAATGCTTAGTTACTAGTGAACATAAAATTACATAAAGGATTAGAATAACTGCCGTTTGTAAAGGTTTTAAGCTATGAGGACGCTGTTGTATCAATAAAAAAAAAAAAAAAAAAATCTGTAATCGTTATAATAACAACCAGTCCTCTACGCAGCATTTCCCCGTATGTAGGTCAACACCCAGCAAAGGTACTATAAATGTTGAGCCCTTCACCCAAAAGGTCAAGGAAAAATGGGATTCGCCGCTCGACGCTCGCCGTGAACGGACGTGCCGCTCTCCGCCGCTGCATCGTGTTTCGCTGCTCTCGCCGCCCGGTTTCGTTACGCTTGCCGTAACGAGTTCCGTAGTCTTCGACTACGACCCGTTTTCTATCAATAGCTGCCTTTTTCAAGGCACTGTTGATAGAGTATTTCTTAACAGTTTAACGTCAAATAAAACGTTCGTCGATTGTTGTGGCCCCTTCTGGGTAAAACCACAGTTTCGTGGTCCTTGGTGGAAACCTCACGGTGTCAACGAAGCCAAGTGGGTGGTGCCCCAATCCACCAGCCTCGCCCCTTCAGGGTGAGGCAGTCAATTGGAATCGGGAGCTAGAATCTTGGCCTTGGGGGGTCTCCTAGTCAAGCCTAGCTTTGTAACTAATCCTTCTCTCAACAGCTTTGCATCTAGTACGGTTGGGTGTGTCAACCCCTTCGTACTAGAACCAGTCTGGGTGTCTCTACACCCATTTCACTTGACTGGTTAGGACCCCGTCCGCGCAATAAGATTAGCGACGGGTTACAAGCTTAGGGCTCACCTTAGGTACTCACCTCCCTGTCTTCACCCGGCAGGGAGGGTAGGATCCACTCACCCCCGGGCATTCCCACCCGGGGTTAGGTTTTCGTTAGGATCCCTAGGGTTTCACGCCCCTAATGCGAATTCTTTTCCCGGCCCCTTCCCTCCGATAGAGCCACCATGGCGGATGCCGTAATATTGGCATTCGTCAAGGAGGTCCTTTTTAAAGATGAGGCGTTCATTGAAAAATATGGCCCTCATCTGATTGGTTTCCGGAAGCCAACCCTCCCGAATGTCTCGGTCACAGACTTTTGTGACTTTTTCGTTAGCCCGTCGCCGCCGCCTACGGCCGACAAAGGCTCAGCCCCCTCCGTCGCGGCTAAGCCCGCTCCGGCGCCATTGTCCGTCCCAACAATGGATTCCGCCAAACCCACTAAGACTAAGGTCGCCGCAGCCCCCATTTCGGTACCTATTGTGCCAGCCCCTATTGTCCCTGAGACAATAGACGCCTCCCAACCCGAGGACATGGATACGTCTGCTCCTCAGACAGACTCGGATGATGCACAATCCGCCTCTTCCTCCTCCGAAGACGACTACGAAGTCGTCGGAAAGGGAGGCAAGAGAAAGAAGGGCTCATCCTCTCACTCTAGCTTAGCCAAAAAGCCAGTAGCGGCTCCCCCTTCCCCGCGCCCTCCCACCCCGCCCCCCACCGCCTCCCCCGCCGCTTCTCAGGCTGCCCCCACTTCTCAGGCCGCCCCCACTTCTCAGGCCGCCCCCACTTCTAGCCCTAGTGCTATCCCTCCCGCTGCTAAGAAGCAACGTCCCCCGCCCCCTGTTTACATTCAGGAGAAGTCCAAATGGACCGAAATTTCCAAAATGTGTGTTGATCGTAAGATCAACTACACCAACGCCCGATCTACCCAACAGGGTATCAAGGTAACGGTTCCCTCGTCCTCGGACTACAGGGAATTTACCCGACTCCTCCAAGCAAGGAACTACTCGTTCCATACCTACTCCCTTCCGGAGGAAGCTCCCACCCGCGTCATCATTAGGCGCATCCTCAAAGAAATCTCCACCGAGGAGATCAAAGAAGACCTTGCTTCACAAGGTATTCCCGTTTCAGCCGTCCATCGCTTACACAGAGCGAAAAAAGGCTTAGTCTACGACATGGTCCTTGTCGTATGCGACCCCACTGACGGTCACCATCCCATTTTTAAGGTTAGGTCAGTCTGTTCCCTCTCGGGAATCTCCATCGAAAAGCCCCGAAAGTCCAACCTCATTGGACAATGCCATAGGTGCCAATTATACGGCCACTCACAGTCCCACTGTTACGCGACGCCTAGATGCGTCAAGTGTCTAGGCGATCACGGAACAGCTGAATGTTCCCGCCCCAAGGACCGCACTCTGTGCACAGAGCCACCGAGCTGCGTCCTTTGCGGCCAATCCGGGCACCCGGCTAACTACCGGGGCTGCCCTAAAGCCCCGAAAGCCCCCTCCTCTAAACTGGCGAAGCGCGCAAGCGATCGTCAGCATAGAGAAAGTCCTTCTTCTGTGAAGATTCCATCTTCACAAATGCCCGATAGGCTCAGTCCCCAGCGACCCTCTCCTTGGGCAAACCTCTTCCACCAGAAAGCTCCCGCAGCTTCGGTGCCCGCCCAACCCCCGACCCCCCCAGCTCTGATGGCAATCCCCGTCCCACCGCCAGCAGTAGCCCCTTCAGTCCCCTCGGCCCCAGTTGCCGCTCCGGTAGTCTACCCCACTACCGCTGCCCCGCGCCCCAGTAGGTTCACTCAATCCCCCGTCTCCGGCCCTCAGCCCAGCAGCATGGAGGTTATAATCGGTGCTTATGCATCGTTTATCGCCCCAGCTAACGCGATGGCAGCGGAAATTCAAGCCTGCAATGGCAATCCCCGGCGTATTGCCGAGATTTTCAATGCGTATCCCGAGATTACGCAAGTCCTGCAAACCCTCAAATTCTAGCTACTCCAATGGATATACAAAGAATAGGTGTTACCAAACCCCGATCCCTTAAAATAGGTTTCTTCAATGCCAACGGCATTTCTGGCCAGCGTGATGAGATAGCCACTTTCCTCCGCGACCATCAACTAGACGTCCTTTTAGTCCAGGAAACCTTCCTGAAGCCCCATCACCGTAACCCGAACATTGCCAACTTTAAAATAGTTCGCAATGACAGGTCTCGGTGTCACAAGGGTGGTACCCTTATCTACTTCAAAAAGTCCCTTCACTGCTCCCCTATAGACCCTCCTCCTCTCCTATCTCACCTGGAGGTCTCTATCTGTCGGCTTGGCATGACCGGCCACCAATCCTTATTAATCATCTCGGCTTATATCCCGCCCACGGCTGGTGCAGAGGATCCCATCTCTCTCACCAACGACTTCACTGCCCTCTTCGGTATGAGTGACTCCGTCATCATGGCGGGGGATCTCAATGCCAAACATCCCGCCTGGAACAGTAGCACGACTTCTACCAGAGGTAGAATCCTGTTCAACCTAGGCGCCACCCTTAACTTCGATGTCATCGCTCCGATGCATCCCACTCACTATCCCGGAGATCCCACCCATCTTCCTGACGTGCTCGACGTAGCGCTACTCAAGAATGTAAACCTCCGTTTGCAATCTATCGAGACGCACCAAGAGCTCAATTCCGACCACCGTCCCGTCACTATTCACCTAGCCCCCTATTCGGGCCCCCGTGATCCCAACCAGCCCCCTCCGACCAAGATAGTAACCGACTGGAGGAAAGTAAGCGAGAGACTGAAATCCACCAAGTCACCACACTTAGACTCTATTCCCGAGCAGATTGTCTCAGTCGCGGACACGACGGGAGCGATCGCCTCGTTTACAGATCACGTTCAATCCGTATTGACGGATTGCTCACGGGAAGTTCCAGTGATGGAAGACCATCGTTGGAAATTACCCGCTGATGTACGTGATCTGATAACCGAGAAGAACGCGTCCATTCGTGCCTACGACTCTTTTCCCTGTGACGCGAACAAAGCCCATATGCGCCATTTACAGCGTGCTGTAAAGAAACGCATAGCGGAGCTGCGTTCCGAGGGATGGGCCAAATTGCTCGGCGAACTAGAGCCCAACCACTTAGCCTTCTGGCAGCTTCAGAGGAAGCTTCGCTCCCCCGAAGAGGCCACTGTACCTCCTCTCATACGCCCCGACAAGTCCGTAGCTTTTGACAACCCCGACAAAGCCGAATGCCTCGCCGCCAGCTTAGAGTCCCAGTGCTCCCCCAGCTCTCAACTAGTAGATCAAGCGCACATCGATAAGGTGAACGCTGAGGTCGAACGTAGAGCCTCCCTACCGCCAGTCGAAGACCCTGATGATCCTCTGCCTCCCGTCACTCCTGACGAAGTGCAAGACATCATTAAAGGGCTCGAAACTCGCAAAGCCCCCGGTTCGGACGGTATCACCAATAGGGTGTACAAACTCCTCCCCGCTCCACTCATTTTACTCATGACCGCCATCTTCAATGGCGCTCTGAGCAATAACATCTTCCCCCAAGCGTGGAAAGAAGCCACGGTCATCGGTATCCCAAAGCCAGGCAAGCCCAAGTCTGAGCCCTCCAGTTACCGCCCCATCAGTCTGCTCAATGTCTTTGGCAAAATCTACGAGAGGCTTATTTATAAGCGTCTCAAGGACTACGCCGAAGCAAAGAGCCTTATCCCTAACGAGCAGTTTGGTTTTCGAACTAAACACTCATGCATCCATCAGGTCCACCGCATCGTTGAGCACATTAGCGCTGCCTTTCAGCGCGGTGCGTCAACGGGCGCTCTGTTCTTTGACATAGCGAAAGCATTCGACAAAGTCTGGCACAATGGCTTATTATATAAGCTCTACCTGCTCGGTGTGCCAGACCGTCTCGTACTCATCCTTCGAGACTTTCTGTCGGATCGCACTTTTCGCTACCGCATCGAGGGTGCTCTCTCCCCCCCCCACCCGATCCGTGCCGGAGTCCCCCAGGGCTCCGTAGTATCCCCCCTCATTTTCACCCTGTTCACCAGTGACATCCCCAAAAGTAATTCGGCACAGTTGGCTCTCTTCGCCGACGACACTGCCGTTTACTGCTCAGGTCCCAATCAGGGCTCTATCGCTCGCAAGCTCCAAACCTCCGCAAACGCCTTAGGCGATTGGTTCCGGAAATGGAGAATCGAGGTCAATCCCGACAAGAGTCAGGCGGTACTTTTCTCAAAGCCGCGTAAATTCACCCCCCTCCCCAGCCCGATCTCTATGTATGGCAAGCCGATCCCTTGGGGTAAGCAAGCCAAGTACCTAGGTGTCATTCTCGATCACCGTCTCAACTTCAAAGAGCACATAAAGACGGCGCGTTCGCGCGCCGCTTTCGCTCTCGGTAGGCTCCACTCCTTATTGACCGCCCGCAGCAAATTGTCCCTCAGGTGCAAATTGCGCCTCTACACCGCGGTCATCCGTCCCATCATGACGTACGCTTGCGTAATCTTCGCGCACGCCAACCCTCGCTTCCTGCATAAAATGCAGACCCTCCAAAACCGTTTCCTTAGAAAGGTCACGGGTGCCCCCTTCTATGTCCGAAACGTGAATCTCCACGTAGATCTCAAACTCCCCACCGTCCAGCAGTTCATGAAGCGCCTCTCCAAGCGCTACTTCGACTCTGCTATGAAGCATCCCAATCCCCTGATTGCGGCGGCCTCCCGTTACACTCCCTCCCGTATAAGTAGGATTCGCCGACCAAGGCATACCCTCACCACCCCCGACGACGCCACTACTCTCCTCCAGGAGAGTAGTAAGTCCACCAGTACTCTCAAGAAGTACAAGTCCCGATATCCGTCCTTCCGTCCTCGCCGTCGAGGCCCGTCGCGACACCCCGTACCATGTCCACCCCGACCCTTGCTCGAGCCAGCCCGCGCCGCTGAGCCTGTAGCTTTAAATTCGTCCCCATTAAATAATAATTCCGATCCAGCCTGTCCCTTGCTGTCCTCTCCCAGCGACGCCCTAAGCCGAGGTCCGAACCCCCCGGGGGGGTGCCCTTAGCGTGTAGTCGCTTAGTTTTTAAGTTTTTATGCCCTGGCTGGAGGCCCAATTTATTGTGGCATCCACAGGAAAGTCCGGTTGAGCAGTCGACAACCCCTATGGTTGAACTGCGAGATGCCATTTTTCAAAAAAAAAAAAAAAAAAACCAAAAGGTCAAGTTTCCCCAATCAATCCCGCCCAAACGGTTCGCCTACAAAATTAATTAAACTTTTCACTCCAAGGTTCGCAAATTATTTTTATCTCGTCATTGGATGGTGTTATCGAAAAACAAACGGTGCTCAGATAACCCTGGTGACAGTAACAAGTGGCCCTAATTTAACTTTAGCGGATCTTTACGAGTTCCCGACAATCGGGGAGGAATCTCAATGAGGGACCTCTGAGGATTATATTACGAACGTGAAATTATTTTATTTGAAGGTGCTATGGATATTTATTGAAGGGGTTTGTGATTTAGAAGTTGGTGTGCTTTATAGCAAAGAATTTAACTGCCTCCTCACCTGACGGTGAAGGTTATGGAAAAACCTTTCCCCTTTGGCCATACCATAACCATACCATAATCAGCCTATAATGTTCCCCTGCTGGGACACAGGTCAGGTAGGTCTCGGTGAGAGGGAGTGGGCCGTAATCCACCACGCGGGCCCAGTCCGGATTGGCAGATGTCACATATCTTCGAATTTTTGGTTCTAGGACATGCCGGTTTCCTCACGATGTTTTCCTTCACCGTTTTGAGAGCAGTGGTGATGAAATAATTTACACAAAGTAAAGCGTCTGTCTGGGTTCGACCCAACGACCTCCAATTCGAAGTCGCGGCCGTTACCACATGGCCACCACTGCTCTCTCCCCTCAAATAAAATTTCACATAAATCTTCCTGTGCACATATAAAATGTCAGAAGCTAGGTGCACTGATCCAATTGCTCGTTTCCTATGGAGAAGAGCCGGCAAGAAACTTATCATTAGAAGCCCCATGTTTATTCTCCAATGAATTCTAAGCTTTGGAACAAGCAACTAACTTTCTTTATATTTGTCTGACATACTGACATGAGACATCGTAATTGTCATTACATGTTTCATCTTAATTGTCATGCCCAGTAATGCGATGATGTACGCTAACAGTAACCAGTAACCATTCTACCTTGTGGTGATCTACACAAGTATTTAATAAGTTTAAAATGTAAAACTCAGATGTGTCTTCTCGCCATTCGTGTGTCACTAACGGGATGCAGCAAAATACCAGCGACAGGTATTGTACCTGGCATATGCTGAGCTGGACTCCCATTTGGTGCAACCATGAGACACACACCGCCCAGTAGTGATCGACCGTAAAGCCCGGTTTCCACCGCGAGTGGAATGACTTCGTTAAACTCGCAACCGCAAACTGCAACACAACAACAACAACTGCGTTACATGCGCATACTTGCGCTTGTTTACGTTTGCGAGTTTAACGAAGTCATTAATAGGTCCGTTCCGCTCGCCGTGGAAACCGGACTTTATAGATGTATATGAACTAGGTGTCTATGGATAAATTTATCTTTTTAATCTTTGTTTTTTTTTTCACCTTTTTTTATGTTTTTTAATACTTGTATTGTGTCTTTTGTTGTTACCATAGTGATAAAATTCATTCGTCACACAATAAACACTTGAACACGTGTTACGAAATAACAATTGAAGAGCGAAACCATTTTATTTGTAAAGTGAAAGCGAATGGCGGTTGCTTCTACCAAAGGAATTACCGAAGTACCTTCCGTGTAACTTGGGGGGCTCAGCTTTTGTTGCTCGAGTGGCCATATTCGAAACGTAATTCGCGAAATAGGAAATATGTATTGTACGGATATTTAAGGGTTTTGTGATTTTCCCTTTGAAGAGGAGGTTCTGTAGGTACTTATACAAAAGAATTTCAAGGTGATTTATTGTTCACCCCGGAAACTGTAACTGGCTGTTAGTATGAAACATCGAGAATAAGAATGATATAGAGGCATTTGACAGGACTTTTAAGTGCATAAAAGTATAAGTTACATAGAGGCTGCTCTAAAAAACCTAACTTTTTCTAAAATTCGATGTGTCATATTAACGGATGTTTTCATAATAAATCTTTACGGATGTTTTCATAATAAATCTTTACGGAAATAATCTTGATATTTGATATAAAAGGATTTCGATGTATAAACAAAAAAAGCGGACAGGGGCGAGTTGAACTCGCACTCAAAGAGTTCCGTACCACCGTACAATATTCAACACAATATATTTCTCGTTTCTTGTATATTTTTTTATACTTGTACGGATCTCGGCGTTGCGCCGAATGTATGGGGTAGTAAGGGCCGAAGCCAAGTGCTACCCCTGGAAATTGGTTAGATTATGATGAGAAATCAAAGTCAAAGTACCTACTTATTTATTAGTGCGATTTTTGATGATATAACAGAAGATGGTGTATTTAGATTTTTTGTGACGTCTTGTGTGCAGTGTGTCTGTCCATGAGACTGTGGTCGTGCGGTGGTTGCTGCTCTCTTATTATTGGTTCTTATAGTAATCGTAGTAGTAGATACACACTCTGTGAAAATTTGAAATGTCTACCGGTTACGGTTAAAAAAATACAGCCCTGTGACAGACGGACGGACGGACAGCAGAGCCTTAGTACTAGGCACCGTTTAAGTACGGGACCCTAAAAGCTTCCTTTCGCAATAGTTTTCCTGAAACTATCAAAAGAGTTCCTCATCTAAGCTAGTTATTTAGTGTCTATTATGTAGCGTAATGTGTCTTATTTATAGGCGAAAGTTCATTGTTTTGGAGAATGGGAGCCATATCGAGCGAAAACTGCGGAAACATGGGCGGATAGACGGAGGAATTTCTGTAAAGGCTGTTACAGACAGACGGGTATGTGAGAGGTAGTGTTGCCACGCGCGATAAATAGTACGTCTGAACATCGTACGGTTTTCATACGCTGTAGATTTTTAGTTTGAAAAAGGAAAGTCATTTTATATAGTAAGGAATTTTTGTTTATTATATGGACAAACTTCTAATACTAAATAAACTAACAAACTATTAATATCCTAACCTAACTAAAACTAATACCAAACTTAAATATTGCGTCGAAATATTCCTCCGCACCGCTGTCGACTGGTAACGTACCCAAGAGACTGGCGGCATTACCGCGTTGTATGGCGAATACTTATCCTCTGGCCAAGTTAAAAGCCAGCCCTTGGGTCACGCTAAGTGTCAAACAATATGGAATCATTTTTGGTTTTGTTTTGTGTGTATTCAGCCTGCTATTCTAGTTCTATTTTCAAATTAAAACTGTCACCTGCACCTGACAGAGTAATGAACACGATTTTTGATATGACGTTTTGAAATTCCGTGACACACTCTTTTTGAAGCAATTTAAACAGCAATTTTGTGTTGATGTTGTATTTCTAGAAAACCTTTAATCCTATAATATCAAAAACAATTCGCAATAAAGGCATATTTACAAAACCGTTGAATGAATAGGTACACCACAATAGTCTGTAACATTGAAGCGGAGATACAGATTTTAACTCTCAAACCTAATGTTCCCTTATTATTGTAATCAAAAGTCAATGTAGCGATTATAACCACAGTGGGCGATTATCGCTACAAATCCAAGTTACAAGCTATAATTGCGTGGAACAAAGATGCGATTAATTTTTCCTCAATTGAGCCATAATTACATGTATTAAATTAATAGATACGTTGTCTTTGAGCAGTGCAATCTCATTAATACATGAGTCTTTAAACGGTTCTATATTACAGGCTGTTTTGCTGTTATTTGAACTCTGTTTCATTAGGGTTAAGGTGCATTTTAGATGGCTGAAAATGGCCTCCATGGCTCCGTGTCATACTGAACATTTTTTAACCGATAAAAAACCGGTTAAATTTTTTAAATTTGAGGTATGTATTTATAAAACTATTTTGATCATAATG
This sequence comes from Oligia fasciuncula, assembly GCA_963082905.1. Lineage (NCBI taxonomy): Eukaryota > Metazoa > Arthropoda > Insecta > Lepidoptera > Noctuidae > Oligia > Oligia fasciuncula. The sequence goes on along the minus strand of OY720395.1, from coordinate 2,017,081 downwards.
GGTAACGAATGCGTCAGTATCTCAGTAGGCCATATTACTAATTTGGATTGGTATCAAAATTATATTTTGTGTTTTTAAAGTGTTTGTGAGAAATTGGCTCTAAAATACTTTCTGCATAGTTTAACCCTAACATTATTCTCAGCCTAGACTCAAAAACAGATCGATTTCATCTATATACCAACCGCTTGTTTGTCCTACCCTCAAAAACAACAGTTATACTTAAATTGTTTCACACATTCATGTTTTCTTCTAACGCCAATAAATTAGTTTTATGTGAGGTTTATGTAAAAACATTGCAATAAAACCGTTTTCCTTTGAATGGAGAAGTCGGAGTATGTTTCTTTGAAATTGACTCGTATATAAAAGAGAGATTAATATTATAAAAATGTTGTCGGTATACAACGTTATTTTTAGTATATGCGAAACCTGAATATAGTTTGTTTAGAATAAGTAACTGAATCGATTCCAATAATTTTTACCCCATGTTATATTTTGTCCCAAAAATAATTTAAAAAGGTTAAAAGTTGGACACCAAGCGACACTAAGTAGGTTATCCAATCTCTGCGCTGAACGGTTAGGTAGGTACCTAAGTACTATTATCAATGAGAGCAAGACGGCGCGGCGCGAGCGTCGCGGGTGGCATGTTTTTGTACGGACAAACACTTATAACTTTGTGATTTTTCATGATACAGTTTTGAAATTTTGTACATACATTCTTTACATAAAAATACTAGACACGTGTTTCGGGTTTCGCATATACTAAAAATAATGTTGTGTGTGTTGTGGCTTTTCTGGGAAAGCAGTGTTTTTCATTAGTTGAAAGTTTCGTAAGGTAGGGCGCTAGGCGTATTGACAGTACGTTTGACTTTTACATTTATATGAAACAATAAATCGCGGGCTTAATTTTGGATCACGTGTGTAATATAATCATAAATACTGTTTAAACGCATCACTGTTGATACAATTTGCAAAACTAAAAAAAAATTCAGATCGGTCAAGCTTTTTTTTTGGAACTTACCTCACCTATATAGGCATTTACTCATACCATAGCCAAAAGATGTCAGTGCGAATCTTTCAGCTTCCTAGCTTTTTTTTTGGCTCCGACTTACGTGTCGTAGATGGGAATGGGTTCAAACCCCAGCAGGCACTAAACTTTATGAAATTTATTTCATCACCACTGCTCTCAAAACGGTGAAGGACAACATCGTGAGGAAACCGGTATGTCCTAGAACCAAAAATTCCAAGATCCAATTTGTGATAAATGATGATTTTATTTTGTAAGTAGGCTTTTACACGTCAATCATATTTTTTTTTAAACTAGATTAAGTCGGCGTTTCCTATCTGACTACTCTGAGAAGAAAGGCCGAAATAAACTCAGAGGTCACAGTCTCTTTCCAGACATTATCCTGTCCAGTCCAGACATAATCTTGGTCAGGTTATATATCTGAGGTGGTCTTTTGAGGAAAGAACCACACAGATTGTGAGTTCATGTCCAGTCAGTGCACGCATTTGTCAGAAATCGTGCAGCTCAACTCAAGATTTAAGGAGCTCAATGATTCGACGAACAATACCAAAGAAAGGACATTTGGGTAGGCCGCATAAATTACTCAAACTGCCAAGACCATGAAAAAAATACTAACAGAACAGAGGGAATAATAAAAAAATATAAAATTAATAAAATGACCCACATCGTCTTCACATTCACAATAAATAAAATAATATAATACTTTACAAAGTAAGCAAATGTCATTGTTTATAAAAAAATAATTAATGTCAATGTGTATATAAAAAAAAAAACATTCAACATGCAGAAATTGGAAGCAGCTCAATCCCAAGCCTTTTGTCCTCAATATAATCTTTAACGGTATAAAAGGCTTTCTAGCACAACTTACGTTTAATGAATGATTTTAATTTATTAAGGCTTAGCTGTGACATCTACCGAACCCACACTGGGCCCGCGTTGTGGATTAGGAAAGGTCCTAATCCACAACGCGGGCCTGGGCCTGGGCCTCTTGAGGAGATCTGGGTCCGAGCAGTGGGTACGTCATAGGCTGATTACTTGTTCAGTTGTCTGTCCCAGGATTTGTAGAATCACACAACGACTATGCGAATTCAAAACCAAACCAGTAATCGAAAAAACAAAAACCTAGTATTACGTAACAAATAAAATGGTACCAAATCGAATAGCGCAGTAGCAATTGTTCGCTAACTATACTACTAAAAACTCCTGCTTTTTATTATTTACATTCGTTTTCAAACCTTTTTGTTATAAATGGCTTTAAAAAAAAACCCAAATAAACCTACAAAATGTTCACCTGTTGAACTGAATCCGTGATAATAAATTTGAAATTGTGTGTCCTTTTCATTCGTTTACCTTGATGATGCAATAGGAGTCAAAGTTTGGTAGACGCTTTACTCCAATCTACTCTATATAGAATAAAGGCTCCTTCAAACAGGCGCGACACGCGATAAAATCGCGCGCGACACCAAGGCACCGCAAGCCCCTCAAGTCGCGCAACGAGCGGTGCCTTTGTGTCGCGCGCGATTATATCGCGAGCCTTAACGATGGCTACTAAGTTTTTAATTTTTCCAAGAATTACAATCTACATGGCCCACATGATCTGACCAACACCTCATTTAGTTTTTAAAAATAAAATTGACGTGTAAAAGTATTTGTATAAACCTACTTACTGAAATAAAATCAATTATTATTTATTCAAAATAAATATTCCAACCGTAAGTACCTAATATCGCTACGCGACGCGACGGAGTAGGTACAATAAGTCAGTTTATTTTCCGAGTCTGTATATTCATTTTGTTTTTTAAATAAATTGTTCTTTGTTAAAAATATAGTGTGCGTGTGTAATGTAGTGTGTTATTGGGTTTTCCAATTGGTATTTTTCAGTAGCACTCCGGGGTCTGGATTTGCCAGCATTTATTTATTTATTTTTTATTGCTGAATGGGCCCGCTCTTGACCTCGATCACGCCTGATGGAAAGCGATAGATATGGACATGGTTTGATGGAACGATCGTGCCCAGAAGATGCCTAAGGCACTGGAACTCCCACGCGTCGACGAAACACAGCAGGTTGCTTGACGCCGGACTCCGCGGGATGTAATAGCAATTATGGGCTCACCTCCTATTATATGGGACTTAAACAGAACTGGCGAAATGTGGGAGTACTGGTATACCTAATCCTTTGGGGAGGACAGGCGTGATGTTATGTTTAGTAAAAATTTAGTAAAAACGAATTCTTGCTTGACTAAAGTCAGACTTTGGGATGCAGTATAGTGCAGTTTATTCCGCCAGTTACCCAATTGAACCGAGCGCTCGGCACATCCTGGGCAGTCACACCCAACTCCTTATTTGACTGGCCAATTCTTCCCTTACGTGGTAGGGCTAACGCCCGCCTGGTTTGCGACCAGTTCCCACCGCCGGAGTCAAGCAGCCTACTATGTTTCGACGATCCGTCGTTCCAGTGCCTTAGGCATCTTCTGGGCACGCTCGTTCCATCATAGACCTCATCCATCGCTTTCCATCAGGCGTGATCGAGGTCAAGCACGCCCATTAAGCAATAAAAATAAAAAAAATAAGACATCCTTCCATTTTTGAACCGCGAAGAATACTCAAAAAATGGCCAGAACCGTCTTAATATTTTGCGATCGCGCAGCATCTTTGTGTTGAATTTAGTAGTCCAAGATCGTTCACGTAACTTAGTACTCAAGTAGTATTGCCATAAGTTTATTAGACGAATTTCTATGTTCTCTGCATCGCTATCTAAGTATAAGAAAACTTAACACAGGTTCTTTCGGGTATCCTAAATCTAAAGAAGAGCATAAAGTTCCCTCGGAAATCCTTATCCTATACATACAAATGGTTCTAATGTTATTAGCCACAGATTTGTTAGCAAATGGAGTAGGTACCTAGGTACTAAGTTGACGCGGATAGAGGAAATTTTTAAGATTTTTGTATGTATATATAGACAAGCCTCTGTCTTCAACCATGACTATTAATATTAATTTACTAGAAGGAAAACTCTTGTTGTTTTTTTGAGTACTTTTTACGTTTTTATAAAAAAAAAACACATCACACTAATGTTATAAAGGCAAAAGTTGTGTGTGTGTGTGTGTTTATATGTTTGTTACTTCTTCACGCTCAAACGGCTGGACCAATTTTGGTAAAATTTTGTATGGAGGTAGTTGACACCCTGGATTAATTAAACTATAAACTATAAACTTTTTATCCCGATATTCCCACGGAATCGACATTTACGCAAGTGAAATCGCGGGGCGCAGCTAGTCTAGTTCACGATTGTCTTCTAGCATATAACCGATTTAGTTTGACTGTACTTTAGGCTTACATTCAATTTTTAATAAACTACATTCGCTGACTTGGCTCAGGACAAACACCGGGGATCGTGGAAGACGCACAAGTTCCCATAATCCCCTGTCCAAGTGTGGGAAGAGAATACCGGGGTGGTTATTAGTCATTAGGAGTCTGACAGACCCCTCCGCCCGCCCCAGGGCGGAGGACATCCATGAGGACTTTTCGGTCATCATCCATCCATCTGCCGAGCCTTTTCCCAACTATGTTGGGGTCGGCTTCCAGTCTAACCGGATGTAGCTGAATACCAGTATTTTACATGGAGCGACTGCCTATCTGACCTCCACAACCCAGTTACTGGGTAATACGATACCCCTTGGTAAGACTGGTTGTCCGACTTTCGGGCTTCTGACTACCCGTACGTAACGACTGTCAAAGATCCACGAATGACAGCTGGGAGCAACGGCTTAACGTGCTTTCCGAGGCACGGAGGGGTCACGGTATGTAAAGATGGTCACCCATCCACAGAACAACCGGGGCAAGCGTAGCTTAACCTGATCGATCGACCTGTGCGGCTGTTATTATTTAGCCACGGGCCCCTCCAGTCCGGAATAAAAAAGGAGTGAGTTTATACTTCTTTCCATGCAGAACGCTACCCGCAGCCTGTGTACAAACTTTCCATAATCCTAACGTTGGCTTAAGAATAACATACAAACATAGTCTTGAAATACATTTCGAGTACTCTGAGAGGTTGATGAAATAATTGTGTGAGAATTCCATTTAAACTCCTCTGTGGTTCCCAAAGCGGATCGCGTTTTAGGCGACGCAAGCCAAGCCGTGTTACGTAATTGGGGGCGGAATCAGTCTAGACGTAAGACATGTCTGGAACACAATTATAGCAGGGGAAGCAGCTTAGATAAATATGGGTTTCAGTTCTCTCGCGAGTATTTACGGTGATTTGCTTTTATTCGCGATGAGTTTCATAGAATATTCAATGTTTTGCAGCTGCGGTTACGAAGGGGAAATGTTTGAAATTGAGAGTGCATGTATTATTTCAGACAGCTAGGTCCATAATCAGCTTATAATGTTCCCACTGCTGGGATACAGGCCTCCGATCTGTGAGAGGGAGCAGGCCGTAATCCACCATGCGGGCCCAGTGTGGGTTGGTAAATGTAGCATATATTCGAATTTTCGTACTAAGACATGCTGGTTTCTTTTCCTTCACCGTTTCTGAGAAAAGTGGTGATGAAATAATTTACACAAAGTAAAGCGCCTGTCTGGGTTCGGACCTACGACCTACAAGTCGTAGTCGATCTAAATCTATGGTCTTTGGCATCTACAATGTTGTGTTCAGTTTTCATACAGAGTGGGTGGAAATCAGTATTTAATTCAATATGATTGGCAGTTGAGTTAGGTATTGAACATATTATATTACTAGCTACATATTTAATAGTAAGATAATATAGCCAAGATTTTATCGATCTCAAGTGAGTGTTGTTTCAGTAACGTAATCAGCCTTATAACGTTCCCACTGCTGGGACACAGGCCTCCCCTCAGTGATAGGGAGTGGGCCGTAAATCCACCACGCGGGCCCAGTGCGGGTTGGTAGATGTCACATGTCTTCGAATTTTTGGTTCTAAGACATGCCGGTTTCCTCACGATGTTTTTCCTTCACCGTTTTGAGAGCAGTGGTGATGGAATAATTTACACAAAGTAAAGCGCCTGTCTGGGTTCGAACCTACGACCTACAACTCGTAAGTCGCGGCTGTTACCACTGGGCCACCACTGCTCTAGACTAGATAGTTGTTTAAGTGTTGTTGTTTAATTTCTCCTATTTCTTTTTTCTTTGTTTTATATATTGTTTGAGTGAATACCGTATCTTAATACCGACGTGGCTATATTCTTAGCTATGGAATCCGTATTCAAATAACATCTTCCTTAAATACGGTTGGCGTCGAATGACGAAAACGCATTTTCCAGCTGATATAATTACGAACTAAGGTTCAAAGTTGATTGCAAATGCAACCCGCAATCATGACAGTCAGACTGCAAAATCAAGCGTGATTGCGTTGCGACTATTTAAGCTCTACTTCGTACGTGATCGTACGGGATCGCACGTCATCGGCCGTGGTCGTGTGGTGACGCTTGATTTTGAGTTTGTTAGCGATGTTTATTTGTTTGGAATTTGGGAATGGAATGAATAACAAGCCATTGAGAGTTTTTGACAGATTTTGTATGGCAAATCTCTGACAGCGGTGCTATTCTGTAAAAATCTCACCGTGAAAACTTAGGTGAAATGAGCTGTGAATAGTGTCAATTCCTAGCAAAAACAAAGTCACTTCACCTAAGTTTTCACGGTGAGATTTTTACAGAATCGGCCGGCTGTGCAGCCGTGGAAAGACCAACGTTTGTAAATTAGTCATCATCATCATCATCATTTCAGCCGAAAGACGTCCACTGCTGGACATAGGCCTCCCCAGAGCACCTCCACTTCGACCGGTTCTGTGCTTCTCGCATCCAACGGGTTCCTGCGGCCTTCACAAGGTCGTCGGACCACCTTGGCCTTCCAACGCTACGTCTTTTGTAAATTAGTAGACTGGTTTATTTCTAGGTTTTGACTATTGCTAGTTTTTAATGAGAAGAAACTGAATACTATGAAAAATATTATTTTTTAAATGTTAGAAAGTGAGTATTTCGAAATACCAAGACGTTCCGTACGCAAAATACGCGCTTTGTCGTGGAGTTGCGGAAACCAGCCCGTATTACCTATTACCTACCTAGACGTTTTGTGTTTAATAAATATTCTGGTAAATTAATTAAAGAATGAGTATAATACTGCGGAATATAGCTGACTAAATGATTGAGTCTGAGACTCTTCGGCATTCAGTTAACATTTTTCACCTAACAAAATGAAGTATATTTTCTTACAAAATACGAACAACGTTTTGTAAATACAACCGTTTGTGTATCCAACTGGACAGTCTATGAAGTAGAACTCAATTTATTGTGTGTCACACAATAAAATAGCATTTCACATTTTTGTTACATGACACAATACATTTCAAAAGAAGTTTGCCCAGCGTTCTACGTGAGCGCTGAATGCAACAGAGCTACTCGATGCGATGCAAAATATCGAAGTATGCTCCTATTAGTGGGCCGTGTGTAGAGGGTAACAGGAGGAAGGGAATAAAAGGAAGTTTTAATATGTGAAGCCGGCTCCAACTTGTTATCATGTTATAATGAAATAGTTATGATACATGTGTGCTATGTTGATCATTGATCGTATGAAACGCGTGTGCAAAGATCAATGCACACGCGTTTACGTTACGTAACGTTTACGACGTTTTTCAACACAATTGTGAGAAAAAAAACAGACTCGTATGGTTAAAAATATTAACTTGTATGGAAAATGGCGCGCTGGTTTTGTTTTTCTGCAAGTGTAGATAAAATCACTGTCAAAATCTCTAAACAGCCTATAGAAAAAATATAATATATTGTATATTGTGTGATAAATTTTAGCATTGCCACGTTAATAATACTTAATAATAATATCCTAATTTATAAATTCTTAATAATAATAATACTTATTATATAGTCTGAAATAAAGAATTTGAATTTGAATACTACTAATACTAAATACTACTAATAATACTCAGTAATCTTGCTGCGCCCTAACAGGGTCATGTACTGACTAGTTTAAGCCTAGCCTATAACTAGGTATGTATGTGTACATTGTGCAATAAATAAATAATAAACACAAAATAATGTTTAGACTGATCGTAGTGTTGTCGTATGTCAAATTGTAGTTTAGTTAGTATGGAATTAGAAAGTACTATTGGCATAGAGAAATATAGTAAGAAATTTGAATTTCGCGGTCTACCACTGCGCATTCATCTTAAATTGTCCGTGGTCTCTGGACATTCACCTTAAGGTAAATAAATTTTAGTTTATTTTGGGTCCAAGGACAATACAGACTATTTAAAAAAAAAGCGCGCATGTCCGATTAGTAAATAGTTATCTATGGCGTTATCGCACTAGTGGAATAACATAAAGTAAAAAGCACGCGTTTTTAATACACTGCATTATGGACCTAAAAGCGATTCATTACGAGCCACTTTACGAGCAAGTGTGATGAAAATATTTTATTTGGGACATACACAGGAAATACAATAATTGGAAAAAAACACAGCATAATAACACAGTTAAAAACAACAAAAAACCTGTCTCAGCATAATGCTGTGACATTTAAAAAATAATACCGCAGCGCTGGTAATAATTCTGATAGAAGCCATAAACACTCTCTCCTATTGTTTTCTCTAGAGTTGCCTAGTAAAATTATCCACTTCACGTAACGACAATGCTATTAGTTCAAGAAACTCCTAAGCAGAAAACATTTCCATTTCTCAACGACTACCTTCTGCCCGCGACTTCGTCCGCGTGAAATTTCTTGTTCCCCGACCCACCCCTTCGCATCGCATCGCCTGCCCGCAATATTACTTTGTAGCGGTATCAACAACGCCACATGCGAACAACGCGTCATACTGACGTTACGCAAAATCCTGCATCTCGCAAGCAGAGTTTATCGCGCAACTAGCATAGATACAACGGCCCGACGCGAATCATCGGGCAGTTGCCCGTCAGATATAACACCCGTCTGGTCGGAGGATCCTCCCTTTTCTATAGAGTATGAGTGAACTTTACACCCTGTCCCTCATACCTCTATAACTTCGTTTTTGCTTTCTTTTTGTTGCCTTTTTTCTTTTTGCATCGCTCCTAAGGGGACTAGCGTGATGTAAATAGCCTATAGTCTTTCTCAATAATCTGGGCTATCAAATACAAAAATAATTTTCAAATCCGACTGGTAGTTCCAGAGATTACCCCCTGCATACAAAGTTACAAATAAACTTTATCTCTGATATATAATTATTTTTACAAGTATAGATTGATTCAAATTCTGACAAGACTTATGATTTCGTGGCTGCCATTTTCCTTTTCGATGTGGTCACATCTTGAGACATTTTACATCACGATATATTGCATACCATCATTTCAATCGTTCACGTAACACCGCAATATCTAAGTCTGCTGTATATAGCTAACAAATGTTCGAGCAGTAGACCGGTGAGCCGAACAATAATGTGGGGACGGCTGAGGGTGCTGCAGTGAAGAGGAGCAGCACAATGGAAAGAATTGACGTGGAGGAGGAGGGGAGTATTGAGCTTCAAATGCGATGCAATTTCATGGAGTAGGTACATTTATTGTGGAGATAAGTATGAGGATATGAAGAGTTTGTGGTTGGGTTCGTAAAGGAAGTGGAACGAGAAGAATATTACATACAACAAAACATTATCAGTAAGTATCTACCTGTTCTATTGTCAAGCAAATATTTGCTATATTGTTAGTTTATTCTTGTCCGGTGTAGTTAACTGTGTTCTCAGATATGATAAACTTCTGCCTGATACCTATATTATGAGACAAAGACCAGAAAAACAGATAGATTCAGAGATATAACGGAACGTACCTATATATTTCCAGATATATTTTCTTTAAAGGCAAGAAAAAAAACGATTTCCATTTTATTCCACTTAATTTAATTTATCTCTAATTCAGACACAGATACCATAAAATAGTTACAGAGAAGGCGTCAGTAGAGCAACAAGTAGTACACACAAAAATAAAAACGAAAATTTGTTAGTTTTTTTTTATTCAAATCAACTCAGCCTATCGCAGTCCACTGCTGGACATAGGCCTGCTCCAGGCCGCGCCACAGCACCCTGTCCTCCGCACATAAGTAACTAAAGGTTTTAAATCTAAAACTTACAACTGTAAGAATTGTAAACATAAAAAGCACATGCAAAGCACATCGTTAATCAAACCACGTTACTTTTAAATCACCTCTTAACTTACGCGAGCAGAGTTAATGGCCGCCATTTTTCTTTAGTGCAAGCGAACAATGTATTTAACAGATTAATCACAGCTGCCCCTAGAGCATCCAGGGGGTGGCTAGCGTGTACTAATAGACGGACTGCAGTCTTTTTTTATAGGGCTAGAAACGTGGTCACCTTCTTCTTCTTAACGAATCGATGGTAATCTAAATGGACTCAGTCCAGAATTCGGCTACGTGTTTGGAGCCATCAGTAGCGTCCATCAGTTCAGTAACGTGCAGACGACAGGACACGCAGGACACGATATTAAGTGTCCCATCGTTTGTGGAACAGCACCACATTTACACCAAGGCGGAGTCGTCTATGAATTTCCACCTGAGCAGGTTTCCTTGCTTCGGTCAACTTGGGTCCGGAGTCTGTTTAAAGACTGTTTAGAAACGTGTTAATATTCTTGGTAATCCATATGAATATGCTGAATGTTCAATATATGATGTGAGCACAACAAATAAACAGCGGCAGGTTCGAACATAATCGAGTCCCCGTCAGTCTAATAAATAACCGAAGTCGTTATCATGATTTTGATAGACGCTTTTACGGACAATCCAAATTCCCGAATACCGGTTCTATTGAGTACCGAGATTCCACTGGCAGCAACGATTTTGGAGTGGTTATTCTCAGTGCATTTTGCAGTACAATACTGTCAGGCAATAAACCTCGAGAAAGGATTTTATACAATAGTATAGGAGTTCATATTATAACACAATAAACTACTACTATTTTCAGTATTTTCGTCAAAATGAAGTACTTTTACACATTTAAAATATACTTAGTAAAGATACAGAAATAGTAGTCAATATTAAGCGTTGAAAGTGTAGTAATTGAATCTTTCAGCAGACAGTTCGATATAAAATGCGGACATTCATGATTCTTTATAGGCGGGGGGAGCCGGCGACAAAACGCTTTACTCAATGTTTATTGAACAGGGAATTTTCTTAAACGTTTTCTGTACTACTTTATGTTGATTTACAACGTTCTGCGTATTATGTGGTTCCGTTTAGTGCAAGAATAAATCAGCCCTTAATTACTCACGGGTGTTTTAATAGGTGACTATGGAGGTTATGTTAAATGGATTGCCGTGTTTTGGGAAATATCATTAAATTTTGTCACCAATTTCTACCAAGTGTGGTGATTATGATACACCTACAAAGGTTTACAGGGTTTGTTTTGTTAGTTTATGACAGTCAGAGTCGGTTTTGTCGAGGCGAGGATGAATTATTCGTGAGGGATCCTAGTTTTAATGTAATTGGTGGGACACCATGTGGTTTTTGTCAGTAAGAGTTTGACAAACCCCTCCATCCACCTCAGTGCAAAGAAAATCCATGAGGATTTTCAGAATTACTTAAAACAAAAGAAAGTGTGTATTTCTAGCAAAAATATAGAGTACGAGCCGCGCTCCGTGGTTTCACCCGCGTAAATGTCGATCCCGTGGGAATATCGGGATAAAAAGTATCCTATGTGTTATTATAATGTATAAGCTATATTACTGTAAAGTTTCATCAAAATCCATTCAGTAGTTTTTGCGTGTAAGAGTAATAAACATCCATCCATCCCCACAAACTTTCACGTTTACAATATTAAGTAGGATAGCAAAAACAAAAAAGATTGTCCCCAGCTCTTGGCCTAGTGGACTGTTATTAAGTAACTTAAAGTCTTAACCCGTGGCCGAGCTACACGCCCAAGCGACACGCGTCTTGCGACAGAGACTACAGGAAAAAAAAATGAAAGAAATGTTTAGAGCGTGTCACGACTCACCGCCACGCGGCGCGACTTGCGGAGTGACGTACGGAAACAAGTGACCCTTGATATGACATTGTTGGAATCGAACCCAATATAACACCTAACGCGCGGTCTGCATGCGCAGGCGGCGCCATCAGCACTCTGACTCCACCGCGACGGACGATATACTCCTCTCTTAAACTTAATTTATTCATTGTTTGTCCGGGAAAGTTTATATTTGTTAATAAGAACGGCAATAAATGCGATTGCCCCTAAAATACAATCCACTGTTTCATTGCTCCCCGCGCTAACAACATACTCGAACGATCAATCAAAATTCAAGCAGCGTATTCGCGCAGCGATCGTTTTTGGTTAGGACGGGGTCTGACGTAAGTCGCGTCGCTCAAGGTCGTGAATTAGGCCTTACTAGGGTCGCATGTGGACTTATAAGTCAGGCCATTGATTAAGTAGATAAATGAGATCTCTTCAGGACGATTGCGAAGGTTATACCCTAGTTGTGCACTTTGTCCTCAAATACATAAAGAAAGAAATATTTTTTTCGTATTTAGGTTAGCGGTGAGATATTTGAAACTGTAAGTAATGAGATGGTTACGTGTTTATTTATTCATTATCTTTTATTTTGGAGGAAAATGGCTTGAAGTAATGATGTGGTATTTATCTAAAAGATAGCTTTTTAAAGAAACGGATGTTTCCGGGACTTGAACTAAGTAAGGATCCAAAAAATTGTGTTAATTGAAGTAATTAATATTGATTCTCTTAATTGTCTTTTCTTTTTATACTTATGGCCATTTTAAATGATCTATTACTAGTCTATCCGTCTGTCATAATACTATTTCTAAGTAACACAGTACGACAAAAGCAGTTCAACTGATCACAAATTGTGTTATTGTGACATAATTCAAATCTTGACTAACAATAATCCTTCGAGATCTCGTTAAGAAACACTGCTCTATTTTATTATTCGCCAGGATGCACAAATCTCTCAAGTCTCAACGCAATAAGCACGACCTGTCCTTGGCCGATTTGTATTTCTCTCACATCCCTCTTTATTTCAGAGCTACCAATGACAGAGCCCTCTTAAAATCTCCAAAACATATTTCCTTCAAAACATTATGCTGTCAGACAATGCTTCCTTACGGCCACAGTAAACAATATCTTCTGCAGTATAACCATGGACGCTGCAAACGTCTAGTGGCATTACACGTTGGTCCCAATGTTGGCCCCAACGCCTGGATGGAGAATGTAGTGTTGGGCAACGTTCGGGGCAATGCTGGATTCACCATCAATACCTTGGAAGAGTGGCGTTGGTACCAACATTGGATCCAACGTGTGTAACCGGTGTAACAAAAGAAAATGGTGGAATAATTCCCACGTTTTATACCCTGCCTTGAATAAACTAGGGGATATACTTGTGTTTTACCGTTTATAAGCGGATTATAAATGGTTGGTGGTGTAAGCATTGTCTGGGGAGGTGACTGTCTATCTGTTTATGCAGCTTTAGAGTCCAGAAGTTTTGAGTTTTAAAAGGGATATTGTGGGATAGAAAGGAATGTTTTGTTAAAAACAGGCACTTGCAGTAGCCGGCGAGGTTGAATGATACAATGACAATGTCTTTAATTTTGCCAGTTGAACACCATCCATTGCGTCATTTACGTAGTTGAGCAGACAATTTTTGAACATTATGAAGCAATGGATTAGCGATTTCTTTCAAAATCCGTCGGATTGTGATTAATAGTGTTTGACGCATTTGAGATGCTGGAGAACCTATGAATGCGTGTCTTCAGCAGTTTGCTGCTGTTTCTATAACTAGAATTAAATAATGCGACTTTTGAAATGTCACTGGCGTGGTGGCGAAGGCAAATGCAGTGGAAAAAAAAGCCAATTTATGATAAAAATGTGCGAATACGCATTTATACAGCATAGCAATTAATGTCCTGCAAAATACAATTTCAGCCTAAAAATGTTACAACATCAAAATACCTAGTTAAAGTTACATTCTCGCTCGTGTTAAATCTTACGCACTAAAAATAGCACAGAAAAACAAATAATATAAATCCATATAAACAACACATCAAACCCGGATAAAGAGGCTGTCCTCTCATGAAAGTTAGTAAGTACGTAATTCCCTCCGTGCTTCTAGTTTCATCGCTCACTTCTTCTTTAAGTTGTTCTGTAATACGGATATCTTTAGTTTCTATAATACTATACAGGGAATTGTACAAGTTTGTTATAACTTGTTTATCTGTTACCGTTAGAATACGGAATAGGTACGTTAATATGCGCATTAACTAGGTAATCTGCAAATTACCGGGTACAATCCGTTAAAACCGATTTTAGGATAGATAGGAAACGCCGACCTCATCTAGTTTACAAAAATATATGATTGACGTGTAAAAAAAAGTGTTTGTACAAACCTACTTACAGAAAATAAATCATTTATTATTTAAAGGATGAACTAGTTTCGCCTAGGCCAAACCAGTTCTCATTCGCTCGCCCTTGCATCCTTGGACATGAAGTTTTACGAAAGTCGCATGCCGAAACAACTGTATTATAGAAGAGCACATTGAAAGAAGTTGTTTAAAGCATGCCACGAATCACTGCGACGGGAGTACCTACGCGACTTGCATAGCGACAGACGGAAAACGGTGACGCGAGACGGATGCAAGATGAAAAAAAAAACCTGACTGAGTCTGCCAAAACTCACCGTATTATATTGTCACTTATTTGAAACAATAAAATCAGTACAGCATATAGTTTATGGAATTATTCAGCTAGAAACGTATTACATACACCTAACGCGCATTACACCTCCATGCTATCCCAGAGGAGCCAGCTGTCTATCAAGCTACTGCAGTAAGGAGCTTTAAGAACAAGGCTGACAACAGTTTTGAATTAATTGGGACATTTGTGAGAATCACAATTTTTTTTCTAAGATTGCAGAAACCAAAGAAGCGCAAGCTAACCAATGGCATAAAAAAAAACATGGGCGGTCGGGGGAGTCCCGTCAGGAACGAAATTCCTTACGCGATACTCGCACGCATACATACACGCGAATATAATAGAAAGAGACACAGAGAGAGAGACAGAAAGTCGCATGGAGAGGATTTAACGCTTACGTGACGATTGCCACTAGTCAACTCCTACTGCAAACCGCGGTATGAAACTACGTTCCAAAATTTGTTTATAGTAAGTAGGTAATTAAGTTATTAAAACAGACAAAGCAAACAAATTCTGAAGAATAAAGCATTACTTACTTACTGGCATAAAGAAACAAAACGCATGATCGGCAAAAAAAAGAAAACATAGAGATGAGTCAAGATGTAGATATATTCGACTCGTATTTCAAACTCACCAAAAATTATTCCAACAAAAAGGTAATTTGTAACTGACTTCCTAACAAGTATGTCCTGTAGAAAGGTAACATCTTGTAATTGTAGGCATAGCACTTAAACATAGGTACCTCATGTACTTAATTAAGTGCGACATCCATTTAATTATGCGAATTAAGTGCTTTCCCCAAGATCCGGCTATCAACGCAGCTCGTAAAAACTTTGAGGTTAAAGACACAGTACCCATTTTTTATATGTTATGAGACAAAGGTATAAAAGTTATGTTCCTTATACGTCAGTTACTTTGACATCATCGTAAATTAATAGGATTTAGGCATGCCCTTTGTTGTGTCTGATGGCTAGGAGAGAAAGATGGTGATGTGTCGTCCTTCCATAGCTTGCAACCTGAGTCGTGAATTCGTGATACACTACGTGTCTACAAAATAAGATCTCCAAAAAAAAAAAAGATGGCGGCGTTAGTTCCGATCTAGGCACGTGTCAAAATATCCTTGTTACCTACCTATAAAACCCATCTTGACGGTGTTACGTGGTGTTACGCAAATTACGAAATGGAGATCAACCCATCTCCTAAACAATATTCATCTATTGTGTAGATGAATTGTTTAAAGTCGTTGTAATTGTTTATGTTGAAATGTGGAAAAAGCATGAGCAGATGATAAACTCAGAGATGGGTAGATCTTCAACAGGGAAGGTCAAGGGAATAAATACCACAAAGGTGAGGGCTACCTTTAATTTATGTTGTAAAACGTCTTAGACTAATAAGTTATTCGTTATTTCTATCATTGGAATTAAAAAAGGTTAAAAAAAAAGATAAGCACTAAAAAATACAATTATGGTGTGCCAGTCAATTATATTGAGTAAAGTAAGTGGCACTCTCCCCTTATCATTTCTCCAGTCATTTCAAACGACACTATCCACACAACAACACAACACACAGTCACCCCACTCATAACGCCTAGTCTACACAGTTGTGACGCGGAAATATTTATCCCACAGACATTGTGAGCACTTATCCTTATTCCTGCTTGAATTTTGTACGCAGCGCGAATAAGCCCTGTTCGTTGGCACAAGATAAGCCATGTATGGTAATGTAGTTTCCTCAAAAGTCTCCCAAGAACCCACTTTTCAGGATCACGGGGATTTTTCTAGATACAACGTTTTTAGATTCCAATTGTGTCAGTAAAGTGGCACTCTTGTCAAATTGTATGAATTATTCAGCAGGGGACTTAATTTGAATGAGAGCTTTTTTACAAACGTATTCATGACCTCTTTACCCTGTCTGTGATGCGTCGGGTAGAACTACGATTTGGACCCGTTTTTGTCTAGTTGAAACTGATTTCGTGGAAATGGTTTTTTGTGAGAATGCGCTGCAGAGATAGATTAGTTTATTAAACAAAAACGCATCTCATAATTCTGACCTATTTAAGTTAGCAAGGTTACTTAATTAAACCCAGTTAAAATTAAAAAAGTTGACCATAGAAAAATTTTGAGATTCATCACACATCCAATTAAATAAAAGCGTAAACTCGGGAAACAGTCGAACTATGTAGTAACTAAGGGACTAGTGGCGCGTAACTAGTCGACAAGAGAGTACATAATAGCTCTGATGTTACTAAGTCAATGTTATTCTTTCCTTTGTTTTAGAAGAGGAAACGTTTCGGTTCTGTGTTCTGGGTAGTCAGACTTTATTGGTGAAAATGTCTAGAAGATTAGAATGCATAGAAAAATTGTATTGGTTGACAACTTTATATGGATTTTACATTTTACAGTGCATACCTATAGTGAAACAAGATGACGATGTGTGTGTGTGTGATAAGATTTATTTTGTTAAATTAATATTTGATGTACAGACGCCAGCACATCTAGCTACTACAATCTGTCAAATCTTCAAAGTTGATCGGGAAAATTTGTCAGTTTCGGGTAGCTTGATGTGCTGCGGCACATCACATCGACAAAGTTGCGGCAAACAAATACGCGAAAAATGTAAAGTATGATATGTTGACCATCAGTGGTGCGACAGCACATCAGCTCGATAAAATGACGTCGGTTCTAAAATAGAATCGTAGGTTCATTACAAGCACAATGCGCATTTCAGCAGAAAGCTTTTTTTTAGCTGCCCTTTTTGAAAGAGGTTTACTTTCGATGAAGCTATTCATAATTAAAATTATTATGTTTTAAATATAATAATAATAATTATTATGTTATAAATAAATAAAGTAGGATAATATATTTTCTCCTATGTTGGGTAAAAATTCTTAGAACTCACTTATTGACATAAGCGAGTTCTAAGAATTTTTCTTCTCAGAAGAGAGGAGGGAGATCTCCCTGTAAGAGAGGAAAATCTCCCTGTCCTCCCTGGACAGGGAGATTTTCTAAATTCAGTTTTGACAAACTGAATTTGGAGAATCTCCCCGAACACGCTGTGAACGCTGTCTGCGCTTTCGCGAGCACTGCAGCAAGCACATCACTAGAACATGAGTAAAGCAGTTCACTTTACAGCTTGTTCTAAAAGATTCGTCTGGAACTAAGCTATAAACTCTGACTGAGAGAGCTATCTGAGCTACCTTAAAAATATTTTACTATTTCCTTCTTATGATTATTGTGAAATCGCTATCAATTACCTTTTAAGTTTTATAGGTTTTATTTGAATCTATACTAATATTATAAAGCTGCAGAGTTTGTTTGTTTGTTTGTTTGTTTGAACGCGCTAATCTCTGGAACTACTGGTCCGATTTGAATGATTATTTTAGTGTTGGGTAGTCCATTTATCGAGGAAGGCTATAGGCTTTTTTTTCTTCAAAATTAGGGATCCGTAATAAAATTGCTATTTTGTAACACAAGGTGTAAAATCGAAAACCTATTTTTGCGTGCGCTGCAAAAACTATTGACAATAGAACAAAATAATGTACTACGTGTTTGTAGAGCCCATTAAGACCTACAAAAAAGTCCGCGAGAACATATGTCTAGCTATCATGGTTTAATCAGAATAACCGATTTTGTGTTCAAAATAATTATTAAATCGTCTGAAGAAAAAAAAAACTACGTTAAATATGTATCGTAATATTAATCTTTATCGAAATTAAGCATTATGTTATCAAGAGTATTTATGAAGAAGTAAAATACTTTTTGTTTCATCTCAATCGGATATTTCGTTTAAAAGTTATCACGTGTGTAAGATGTTAAGAGTTGGTACCTATTAAGGAGTTATGGGCCATAGAGTTTTTTATCTATACTAATAATAAGGCTGAAGAGTTTGTTTGTTTGAACGCGATAATCTCTTTAACTACCGGTCAGAATTCTTTTTGCATTTGATAGCCCAATTCTTGAGGAAGGCTATAGGCTATTTAACATCACGCTATGACCCTTAGGAGCCGAGCAAAAAGAAAAAAACTCAGAGTGAACGGTAAGCGAATACGAAGTGTTGCGACGCGACGGGGTGGGGGTACAAGAAATTTCACGCGGACGAAGTCGCGGGCAGAAGCTAGTCACCAATAAAATGAAGCGTGAAGCGTGTGGGTGAGATATATTTGGGAGGCTACTGTTGATCTATTTCATTTGTTTATGCTTCTATGTATAAAGAGTGAGTTATTCCGGTCAGATCCCTTGAACCCCCCCCCCCCCCCTCCTCGATCCCTCATACCGTGTACGGTGACTTGACAAAGACGAAAATGTAGAGTTGTTGTTCCTCAATACTAACATACATCTAAAAACGCGCGTGTGGATTGAATGCTCCTTTTTAAAAGTATATTATATTTTTACGAAATCGAGGAAGAATATACAAAATAATTGTGAAAATAAAAAAAATTGGGAAATCTATGTTGAGAAATTCGTGGTCAATTAACTAGAAACTGCTAACCAGAGAAAATACTGTAAATCGTGTCTCAAAATATACTAGATATATTATGTTTAACATTTTTATGCGGAATAATTGTATTAAATTTGTGAAAACTATTCACAAATATTCAATTGATTTTAACGGTTTATTTCGATTTTATAAAGATTTATTTACAACACTCCATCCTCCTACGATGCAGACGGAGTGTTCCAAAACTCTCCAACTTTGGCTAAATAAATTCTTAATATTCTTACTCTTTTACGAGTATAATTCAAAGTCAATTTGTGAAACAAAAACCTTGACGTAAAACATAATAGTTAGAGAGTAAATAAAAAATGCTGTCTATTCAACGTCCCGTTTGAGTGTTCCATGTTGTAGCGTTTTTTTACACGTGTCCGTTACAATAAGAATTACGAATGTATTTATTTCAATAAACTCTGTACGTATATTTTGTTGCTGACTGTCCAAAAATCTGATACATCCGTCCGGAATGAAAACAAAAGAAAAAGGGGATCAGACCGGAATGAGAAACTTTATAGTGGATAAGATAGAGATTAAAACAGAAGAATAACTAGCAGGGGATCCAGGGGGTTTAAGGCTCCTACTAACAGGCGCGATATAATCGCGCACGACACAAAGGCACCGCTCGTTGCGCGACTTAGGGGATCAAACCGGAATAACTCGTATAAAATATGCTCTTTCAATAGGCACATTTTGTATAATCCCCTTTTTGATCACTGTGTTGATAACATCCTATCAACGTCATCAATGGAATGATTCATCCTGTGTCCATAAGTACACTTGGGCCAGGCGTTTCTGTTTCAATCACAAAATCTTCATTCTCCTGACCTTATCCCAATATATTTGGTGTTGGCACAACATGTATTTTTCTTCCATACTTCTCTATTAGTCTCAAATCACACCGAGATCTTGAAAGGTCGCGTGGTGCACTCCGATGACTCAAGTTTCTCATGCGATAATAAGTATTATAGTAATGAAAATAAAGTTAAAATTCATATGACACTGAAACTGCGCTCCGCTTCACTTCCATCTCGGTGTGTTTTGAGCCTTAGTCGTCATCATCATATTTAGAAAGGAAGTGACTACCGGTCACTTCCTTTCTAAATATATCATCATTCACGCAGCCCATCCATCGTTTCTTTGGTCTTACCCGACTCTTAAAGCCATCGACTTTCCTATTCAAAACTTTTCAACCGATTTCCACACAACTTTTCAGTTACCGATGCCACGTTCAGACTTCCTCTATCCATTTATTAATCACATATATTATCACCAAAATCATTCTGAGCGCTATTACAATTTTCATTAAAAAAACAATGGCACTCCGGGAGTGCCGACAGAAGTGAAAACAAAACACAAACAGAATACTTTGCCATCACTCACTGACATATCGAATTTTATACCGAGGACAGCCGAACACATCATAATGTAGCGCGGTGTCGGTAACAATGCCCCACGTGCCTAAAGAAGTTTTCACTTCAATAGAGTCACCATAGCAACAGATTCATAGCAATAGGCTATTTGACAATGTAAAAAATAAGGTCATAATTATTGACACTCGTATAGATTATCGCTTATAAAATCGATTTGCATTAATTTTACTACAAAAAATTTTATTATTTATTAAAAAAATCCCGAAAAAACTTCATCTTTTTAAATCTGGCGCCACGTAATCGAAAACGGTCTGGATTGGCTGAACTTATGATGACGTCATGATATAGTCAATTTCTGTCTATCGTTGACAGAACAGATGACTTTTGTCTAGTATCTCGACCGTTTCAACGTTTGTTTACGTGTATTTTGACGTCACGACGCCATATTGTTAAAGATAGCGTTTTGGCGGCTTATTTAAACAGTACATTTTTATTTACTATTTTCTAAAAGAAATACATTATGCAATTTGAAGTAATAGGTTTTTGTGGGCTCGTTAGACACCATTAAATAATCTGAGATGTTTATCAGAAACCAGTCAAATAGCCTATTGTCATAAAAATAATCTAGTCCTCGGGTTGTGGAACGAAATTGGACAATGTTGCGAGATTGAAAGTAATATCCGCTGTGAGAACAAAACTCGATCGTTCACCACTAGGTATTGGTTGTGCACTTTGTGCAGATAAAATGCAAATCTCAAATGGACTTAAACTGAAATGCAAGGTTTTTTTAATGAGGATTTGGAATGGAATAGTACCTAAGTGCTTATTTCGTTCTTGTTATTTTTTAGTCCACTGGCCAGCTTTTACTTTTTCAGGGCTTCTAGTAAGTTCTTAAAAAAAAAACATTGGTCTCTTCAGGAATGGACAGCTTACATAAAACAATTGCGGGTTTGAAAAGTGTCACTAAAAACAAATGAAAAAGCGGATCAAACCGGAATGTGAATGTTTATAGTGGATAAGACAGAAATTAAAACAGAAGACGAACAAGCAGGGAATCGAGGAGGGGGGGGGAAGGGGGGTGGAGGGGGGGGGTGAAGGGGGGTTCAGGGGATCAGAACGGAATAACTCGTGAAAACGGCTGGTGGTAGCATGAGGAAGAAGGATCGGTGGACGGAATGCATAAGGATTCGCCTAAATCAAAAAGAAGGTAAACTAACTGACAAACTGAATTTAGGAACAGAACCAAACCACCCCATTTGCATAACACACTTTCAATCGTAATCCGAAGGATATTAAAGGAAATTGCTAATCCATTGCTTCATATGGTCGAAAAATTCGTCCGCTCCACGACGTAAATGACGTAATGAATGTTGTTGAATTGTCAGAAGCCACTCACGTGTACGCCGTCATAAACTAACGCAACCTAAAATACGCCGCAATGACAACTGGATAAAACTCACGTAACATAAAACTGTGACAGCAAGCCCCTCAGTATTTATTTTTTTGTAATTTTGTCTATGGGAGTATTGCTTGCGTTCCATTTTTTTTAGTCGAGTGGTTAGATGTAGTACATGTGTGCCAAAAACCGTGAGTTCGTAGCAGCATTACGAAATTAGTTATCTGTAGTTGAAAATCATAAAAAAAACAAATGACGGCGATGACGGGCGCGTAATAGGATACTCGCGTGATATAAATGTTATTGTTTATATAAACTTTGAAACTACAATGGTATGTATTATATGTCATTCGATTCGGTATGAATGGGGCTATTTTTTAGGTAAATAAAAAAATAGGGTCATCGCTTTCGATTTTGAATGAAAATTACTTTAATTTTTAATTTTCGTAATGTAAACAAACATTAAAAATAAGCAATTATTAAAAAAAATCAAAGTCTCTTAAAGTTACGAAACAAGTTTTGTAATCTACCCTGGTCTATCCACTTGAAGAAACAGCCATTAGTTTAACAGCGGTTCATAGATTTTTTTTCTGTACGAGTCGTGTATAAAATTTAGGGACATAACAATGCCCCTCACGCGGGAAGCGTACATGTGAGTGGAACACACTTTCAATCGTAATCCGAAGGATATTAAAGGAAATTCCTAATCCATTGCTTCATATGGTCGAAAAATTCGTCCGCTCCACGACGTAAATGACGTAATGAATGTTGTTGAATTGTCAAAATGAAAACCATTGTAAGTCCCTCTGTTTTTCCGTTCTTTCAGCTCACCAATATCTTTCAATGTAATAACTTCACAGTACATAATTTCATCATAGTAATCGCTTGATTTCCCCATCCACATGACAATATTCCTAATTGTGCCACCATAATTATGTTGTGACATTAGAGGTTGTCAGAACAATACTGCATAATAGTCAATTAACGGTGTTCAAGTCAAACGACCGGTTTAATGGAGACTTGAGGAGCTTATAATTGTCAACCTTTACACTTGATTGTGGAATGGTTGAAAGGTGAATGAAGATGGAGGTAATAATCATTCTATTTGTGACTACCTGTTGCCCGTGACCTCGTCTGCGATCTAGGATGAAAAGTAGCTTCTCCAGGGGGCCTAAAAAGGACACTGGCAGAATCATAAAAGGATAACACTATCAACCACTCACTGGTCACTGGTCCTGGGTTCATTAGGATTTTTTCCGGTAGCAGCTCGGTATCTAGAATTGTGCCCATGGCAATAGGCTAGTTATATTTAAGTTCATGGAACTTAAATATAACTGGGGAAATGTGGGTGTACTGTGAGAGACATCAGTCAGTCATCAGTCATCCATCAGTTAGTCTCAGTATTTACCCTAACGAATAAATGAATCCACAGTTTGTCATATTACTTCATTATTCCAAGAAGCTGGTTCTACGTTTTTACATTTTATAACCTTGATCTGATTCCTACCGTTGTTTTTTCTATTCTATTTTTAAATCAGTGTTTGTCTCGTATTTTTGCCATCTACTTTACAAAGTATTCATAAAGGTTGCATTTGAGCACAATTAGGCAATTATCTCCCTGTGTGCTCACTAGTTCCTTTAGCAGTTCCTTTGAAGGAACTATTTACAGTACTAACGATGAGTACTGCACCTCTGCTTAACCTTTTGAGAAATACAGGCATGATGTTACTTTACGGGTGTTGTCATTTGATTTGGGTCGGTGTAGGGTATTGTTAAATCGAAGCGGTTGTAGCCAAGCTACTAATGGTTGATGAAAATCACTATAGGTTTGTTTATTTATTTTCACTGATATGCATACATAGGCATAGGGGCCCGTGGCTAAATAATAACAGTCGCACAGGTCGATAGATCAGGTTAAGCTACGCTTGCCGCGGTTGGTCTGTGGATGGAGGACCATCCTTACATACTGAGACTCCTCCGTGTCTGGGTTGTGAAGGTCAGATAGGCAGTCACTCCATTGAAAATACTAGTATTTAGCTGCATCCAGTCAGACTTGAAGCCGACCCCAACATAGTTGGGAAAAGGGTAGGCAGATGATGGTGTGCGTACATAGCACGTTTGCACGGGTTTTATAATTGGTATGGTCAGAAAAAAATTTACTATTTTAAAACTAAGTAATCTTTAAAATCATGATCAGCCCCTTATGTTTCTGTCGATGGGAGGCAAGCCTTCTCTTTCTGAGATGGAGTGGAACGTAATCCATAACGCGATTGCGGGTTGATAAACGTCACATAACATTATCAACCTATACAGTGTGAGTCTTCATAATGTGCACATAACGAAATAAAGGAAACATAAATTAATTTTAACGACGGAAAAAATATTTGAAAAAATAAAAAAATATTTAAAAGGATCTTTACCTGCTAAAGTATGGTGATTGCAAGGCCTTTCTTTAACAGTTGATAGGAAATTTTGTGATTGAGTTATAAACATGGTATTTTTACGTTTAGAAATCTGATACGATGGAGAATAATTTAAAGTACTTAATCAAAAATGGTAGGTAATCGGCTTTTATTGAGTAATTTTACAATTATTGTAAAAATTGATGAAAAAATATCAGATTTTTGTTAAAAAAAAACCGTAATTCTCAATTGAGGGGCGATTGTTTACACAGGGGTCACAGCAGCGAACCAGAATTTTAATAAAAATTCTAATTTATTTTTTTTTAGATTTTTTTAAATTTTTTTTTCCGTCGATAAAATTAAGCTTAATTACCCTCATTTCGATATGTGCACATTATGAAGACTCACACTGTATGTTCCCACTGCTGGGACACACGCTTTCTGTCTTCAAGAAGGAGTGGGCTATTATGTAATCCACCACGCGGGCCCAGAGAGGTTGGTAGACGTCACATGCTTTCGAATTTTTGGTTCTAAGACATTTCGGTTTCCTCTCCGCAGCTTTTGTCATCGATTTTACATTCTATTTTAAGGTTAAAGAGTGCCCTATTTCTATCAGTCTATTGACAGAAAAATAAAGGAGACACGTAACAGCTTTGTTAAATTACCAACTGTCTGTTACATTTGTTGGTTAATTTGTATAGTAACTTGTTTGTGTGAAATAGGTTAGTGGGCCAAACAAGGACAAAGATAGGCGACAATGAGATGTTACTTAGAAGGTTTGTTTGTATGATGATAGACGACCAAGCAAGTGAAGACTTTGGTGAGTAGATACTTCAGTCTCTGTGTAGTCTTGTTTGATTTGTGCGGTTTACTAATAATAATCATAAAATATATTGTCATAATTTACATTGGCTTAACGAAATTCAGCATAATGATCACTACGCATAATATTATTTGGCATAAATGATTTGCCATAATGTTTATTGCCATAAATAGGTACTGTTGGTACAATAATAATGAAGCATTATTTTATAAAGTATAAACGCATAATGATATTTATAATAACACCAAATTATGCTAAAACAAATTAGACCAAATGATAATTATACTAACCTTTGCCAAAGTGTTATTATGCCTCAATATTATTATGCTACTTAATAAACGTTATGCGAAAACGCTATGCGCGTTATGTTTTAAAATGTTATGCCAAGAGGGAGGGGGATTCCCGATTTGTGCATTAACAAATAATTTGTTTATTTAAAAAAATAATAATAATACAGTTGAATAATAAGAAAAATAAATAGCCATAAAAAACAAAATATTATTTTAAATTTGAATTACGACTCAAGTACTTTTGAGCTTATATAATTTTCTTAACTTGACTTGATTTGCACTTTTGATGTAATTTTTCCAGTCTGAGACCCATTATCTAAGCCAAGCCTAAGCCGATCTGCAAAGCCTACAAAATTTAATGCAGGAAGCGGTACAATGATGTCAGTAAAAAAAAAAAAGTTTTCGGTAAGTACAAACGGACACATGACGAAAAGAAGAATGGAACAGTAACTTGTAAAAGATGAAAATTCAAAGTTGATTTTCTTCTAAGCTATGTATTGAACGTTGTTGGTGAAATTGTAAACGTATTTCTGCAAGCCAATACGATATTCAAATGTGAATCAAACGATTTGGAGAACACATCACAATTTCAGTAGATGTTTTCGGAAAATTGCTTTCGGATTTCAGTACATATGACACGAGAAACCTAGATACATAACTTATAAAATGTGATTGTATAAATAAAATGAATATAGGTAACTGTCAATGACATAAATACACAAAACTGTTACTTGATTTAAAAAATATTATGTGTGAATGAATTAATATTTCAAAATTGTTGGACTAAAACAAAAAACGTTTGCTGTCGGGAGACCCCCGTGGAACGAAGGTAATCACGATAATCTCAGGAACACATGTCATACTCGTAAAAGAGACGGAGAGAGAGATAACGTGTGAACGCATTTTTAATACAGAGCCATTTAGTATAAGTATTTAGAAGCTCTCATAAGATTGTCGCCATTTTGGATTTTCACTTTGACCTCGCTATCGGCCTTAGCACCCTTGAAAACCATGAAAACGGCACCCACGATGAAACATTTGCCAATTTTCGCAGCCGCCATCTTGGATTTTCATTTTGACCTCACTATTCTATAAATAAATATTATACATATATGTATATCATATATTTGATATGGCCGCGAATCATATTTAAATCAATATTTACAGAACCTGACACAGACCTAAAAATTAAACAAAAAAATAGGAAATTAAACTTCGCGGGCTACCCAGTCGCTTTCGCCTTAAACAACATAAATTTATAACGTCGTAACTCGTAAAGCTCAGGTAGGTGGTAAACTATTAGTTCATTACTTTGAACTTGGCTAAGTATAGTATATTATCAAGTTAAAGCCACGCGGCTTTAACTTGATAACACATACTTCGCCAAGCAGAACTGTGTGATAGTTGATTAGGATGTTAATGAGTTGTGCTTAGTTTGAGTTATGTGAAGGTGTATCGCAGGTGATTAGGTGAATCATCATCATCATAAATTAGCAGCCGCCAACTTCCCCCCACATCTAAGGATAGACCTCCTCCCTTTAGTGTGTAGCGGTATCTACGACGTCACATGAGAACAACGCGTCATACTGACGTCACGCAAAATCCTGCATCTCGCAAGCAGAGTTTACCGCGCAACTAGCAGAGATACAACACGGCCCGACATGAATCATCGGGCAGTTGCCCGCCAGACACAACACCCGTCTGGTTGGAGGATCCTCCCTTTTCTATAGAGTATGAGTGAACTTTACACCCTGTTCCTCATACCTCTATAAGAGTCATACTTCACTAGTCCTTGCGAGTCTCATCCAGAGTCTTCTCTGCAGCCTCTTCCAGGGTAACTGAATGATACAGTCAATGTACTCGGTTGTTCGCCACCGTAATGATTGCGGTGTTATTTTTTAGTGTGATTTGAGCAGCAGAACAATACAGTCAATGAATACGTGTTGGAATTAAAGTTGTTTTATTTTATTTTTCGTCTTGCCAAAAGTAGTTCCGTAGGTATAAAAGTTTTTGCTGTATCGAAAGAACCTAGTGACCCGCCCTGCTTCGCACGGCTGCAATGGCGACATGTCAAGAGATCTAAATTTTTTGCTAAATCTTTTTGACGTGACAACGTCTTAAATTAGGTTGCGACTGGGAGTCACTTATGAAAAAGTGTAACGCTCGGTAACGTTACGATGAGTCACCGAACGAGAGAGAGGCCCGCCGAATGCCTTGCGTCTCTCTCCCACTCAACTATGATCGGATGATCGGTCGTTGTCACGTAAAATCTTCGCCCGTAAAACCGACTTTACAGGCAACCATTTTTTTTTATTTAGCCTACACTATCCCACTGAGCAAAGGCCTCCTCCATAAAGTCTGTAATGCAACATCTACTTAATTTAAGTACGCATAAACCTTCCGGAATAAATGCTGTACCTAAATTATGGTAAAGATACCATCAAAATACATTGGACAGTTTAGATTTAAGCGGTCACACAAATAAACACGATAAGCGACTTTGTTTTTTATACTACAAGATAACACATAATTTAAATCCCATATAATAGCCAAACAGGAACGATTAATACTATTTGCTTCATAAAACATCCATAACAACGGGATATTTTTCCTGTTTATGTGTACCGGAAGAAAATAGATAATAACAATTTCTTACGCTATATAAACTATGTATGTAGAAATATTAATAAATGAAATAGAATTATATGCCTATCAGCTAATAGAAATCTTATTGAATGAGCTGGGATTCTTGCCAACGGTTCCAACATCCATCAACTGGGTACCTACTACCCATACGATATATGGATATGGATGGCGAAATATTCTGCTTATGAATGTAATTTGGCCATGGTCATTGGTCAAGGCTTTAGGGGCTATATCTTGGGTTTATATAACCTCCTTGATGGTAGAGAGAGATATGAGCATGAATCTGAAGATTTGAAAAGTATGTCATTGTCATACCTACCAGGAGTATAAACAGTAGTAATGAGCATATTTGACTTGTGCAGTTAGTCAAAGACAGCTTAGTAAAATCTTGATATCTGTCTTGTGTAGTCTTTTTGGTTTATTTTTTTTTCTGGTTCTTTTTAGTGTAATTTTGTCAGTTTTAAGTGCTCCTTTTTTACTTTTTGAATTTCCTGTGTGTGTCTCAGTTCTATTGGCATTGAAAGTAGCTTTAATGCCAAAAACAACGCCAAAAAGCACTGGCATCAGCAACATAATTCCTAGTCAGCTATATTTTTACATCAACGTTTTCGGAAGCTGGTACCTACCTAATTGTTAAAAAAAATCCCTGAATGCTTATTAGACCAATACGCAATGTTACCGATATAATAAAGTCCTCCAGACCGTATTTAGGCCACGGCGGCCAATCTCAACGGAGACTAGCCTTCGGCGCGGGAGATATGCACAAGTGTGCGCGCAGACACACTCTCATAACCCGATGGGACGGCGATCCGACACGACCGGAGAGAGATCAGGCGCAGGCCCAACGGCTTAACGTGCTTTCCGAGGCACGGGGGTATCACACCGCCAACCTCCAAACTCCGGCCTGTTGTTGTTGGTTGTTTTAAATACCACGTGATCCAAAAGCAGTTTGTTGCGACGTGCAATTCGGATTCTTATAAATCTATGTTATGGGTTTGGTTTCCACACTTAGTCCTTCAGTGGACCATTGTGCGTGAATATATCTATTCTCTTTTGGCTGTTTACTCAACACTGTGCGCTCATCTGTCACAGTATCCTAGTTTTAACCAGAAACGATACGGACATTACGGGCGTTTCCTTCTCCGTGTCACCTACGGACAGACTACTTTGGAACCCGAACTAAGAATGAATGATAACACGATTTGACACTAATTGTTCCTATTCGTGATGAGTTTTGCCTGTTTTGACGGATCAACTGAAAGAGAAAGAAGGGAAATATGTTTATTTGCGGCAAAAATGACGTACAGAAAAAAACTAGTTGAGGGAAAACATGCGTCACATCCACGCAAAGCGGCCATCGCTCAGCATAATGCTAAGCTATAAATGTAACTACTTTCGGAAGGTTCTGTATCTTCGTTGATGGACTTGGAGAGTAGACACCCTGTTTAGGTCCACCGACTGAAATCCAGTGCAGTGTGATGATTCCTATGATAGCATCATAATAAAAATTAAAGATGGAAAACCGTTTTTTAAAAATCAACGTCTTAAAAGTCAAGAAACGATATTATTCAAAGTTGGCGGAAATGAAAAATGGCAGGGTTTGTGAATTGATTCAAATACTATCGTCCTCCCGCGGACTCGTTCGTGCCGGGTCGGTAATTTGGCGAATATTCGCATTTTGTTCTCGTCGCTCGCATCCCCATCCGCCGTCCGCTCCATCCAGATAAGGAAAGTTTTAAATATCAGTAGTTGTTCATACGTATATTGTAGATTAAGTGAGGCTTTTGTGTTGCGCATGAATCTGATTTTGATATACAATGTATTGAATGTTGGTACCTATTACGCCGAAATAAACACGTTTGTTGTATGGGAGCCCCCCATGTTTATTTTATTCTGTTTTTAGTTGTTATAGCGGCAACAGAAATACATCATCTGTGAAAATTTCAACTGTCTAGCTATCACGGTTCATGAGATACAGCCTGGTGACAGACGGACAGTGGAGTCTTAGTAATAGGGTCCCGTTTTTTTTTAATTGTGTTTGTCTTTCTTTGGGTACGGAACCCAAAAAATAATTAAATAATAAAAATAATTTATTTTTTTATTTTTCTCAACTCCTAACGGTCACACGGTCCCAGCGTGATGTTTAATAGCCTTCGTCAAGAATCGGGCTATCAAATGCAAAAAGATTTTTATGAATCCGACCGATAGTTCCAGAGATAAGAGCTTTGAAACAAACAAATTCTTCAGCTTTATAATATTAGATAATTTATGTAATTAAAATAATTGCTAGAAGTTAAAAAAGTCCGATCAGAAAAGAAGAGACTCATCAGTCTCTCTGTGTACATTATTCAACTGTTCATAACATTTTGCTGACGCTGCGGAATGAACGCGCGTCAGTTTGCTTAGATATTTAAGTCATATTTCACCTAATTGACAGGCATTGTGATTTAGCTAATAACTGAGTAAACAACCTAGAGAAAGGAATTGCCAAGTGTGCATTATCTATATCTATACTTATAATAAATCTGTAGAAGTGAAAATTCTGTACATTAAAAATATCAAAAAAAATAAATCGCAGGGGGTGTTACTAGACCGAAACCGAACCCAAAAATGTGATTAAATAAATTTTTGTCTGTCTGTCTGTCTGTTTGTTCAGGCATCACGCAAAAACTACCGGTTCGATTACGATGAAACTTGGTATAATTATTCTTTAATATCCTGGGCACCACACTGGGTACTTTTTATCCCGGAAAAGTATCTATATACATATAATTCAAAATCCTGACTGACTGACTGATATATCAACGCACAGCCTAAACCGCGGGTCCTAGAGACATGAAATTTGGAGGCTGTGTTATTTGTAAAGAGTAAGACTAAGAAAGGGTTTTTAGAAATTCCACCCCTAAGAGGGTGAACGAGGGGAGGGTGAAATTTCACGCGGACGAAGTCGCGGGCAGAAGCTAGTTGTACATAAATTGGGTTCATTAAACTTATTTAAGTGCCTGTCAACCTCGTGATCTGTCCTCTATATACTCCAACAACAACATCAGCAACTCTGCAAGTGTACGAACCGTACACTTTGCCTGATCGGAGTCTCTGATCTGACTTTTTTGAAATTACTTAGATAGCAGATATATCCGATTATTCGAAGAATTTTGGTTAAGTTTATGTTTATTTTTTCTTGAAGCCCATTTTCAGTGAGACATCATCATTTTTATGTAATGCCGAAATCGAGGCATTCCCGACCTGTGAAAGTATAAAATGAAGTTTTCTCAGTGCTACGTTTATTAATTTTAATAGAATAAGACACTCATAAAAACGCTCACGCAATCTTAGTTCTTATGACTTCAACATTATATTAAGCTGATTAAATAATTCACTTTCATACAAAACAAGCCAGAATACTGCAGCAAAAGGTATAAGCACCAGCTTTATACTACACAAGAGGACCTTTACGGGATTCTCAGCTCAAAGGCCGGACTCAGTACTTAGAAATTAATTAAATGGCACACCGCATTGTTGCTTGGCAATCGATGAACACATAGAAAGGACTTCGTGTAATTGCTTTGCATTTATCAAGAACAGGTAAGTCATAATTATTTTTTCTTCTCTATAATATAGGTATAAATGAAGGTATGGTACCAACGTAATTGGTATACCTTGTGAAGGCCGCAGAAACCAGTTGGGTGCGAGAAGCACAGAATCGGTCGAAGTGGAGGTGCTTGGGGGAGGCCTATGTCCAGCAGTGGACGTCTTTTGGCTGAAATGATCATGATGATTACAGGTATTATTATTATATTGTAGGTATTGGTAATGAGGTATTGGAAGGGGCCCGTGGCTAAAATATAACAGCCGCAAAGCTCGATCGATCAGGTTAAGCTACGCTTGCTGCGATTGGTCTGTGGATGGGTGACCATCTTTACATAACGAGACCCATTCGTGCCTCGGAAACCACGTCAAGCCAGCTTGACGCTTGGCCCCGGCTGTCATTCGTGGATCTTTGACAGTCGTAACGGGTAGTCAGAAGTCCGAAAGTCTGACAACCAGTCTTACCAAGGGGTATCGTATTACCCAGTAACTGGGTTGTGGAGGTCAGATTGGCAGTCGCTCCATGTAATATACTGGTATTCAGCTGCATCCGGTTAGACTGGAAGCCGACCCTAACATATTTGGGAAAAGGCTAGGCAGATGATGATGTAGGTATTGGTAGTCCACTACGTACCTGATTGCTTTATCGTCGTAGGTTTAAAAGTTTCTTGCGAGTCTTAAAACGCCAAGGTCTATTTGCCCATGTGACAGTTAGATATTTTAAACCTTAGTGCTTGGTCAGACTGGCAGCGCGAGCGCGGAGCGGGCGCGGCGCGGCGTACTCTAGTAAGAACTTCATTTGGGTGTCCATAGTAGGCACGCGGGCGCGGTGAGCGGCGCGGGCTCCTCGGTGCAGGGAGCGCGCGGGCAACTCATGCCATAGCTCGTTCATACAAGTGGACGTAGTGGGTGCGCAGGCAGCCCGCGCGGGGACCGGGGTTCTCAAATTAGTTTGAGCTTTTTTCTAGTAAAAATAATTCTTCTTCATCCATATTATATTTTGACAAACACTGAACACGACAACACGCAGAACGTAGCCGCTTTTGACTGCGAACAGTCAGATCGCGCGCGTTCCCGCACCCGCGCCGCTTCCCGCCCCACGCTGCTAGTCTGGCCAAGAAAGTTTATTACGCAATTGGGTGTGGTTTTATCACTTTCCATCTTATATCCAATCTAAAGAATTGATTACTTACAAATGGCTATAAATGCATTCATAAACCCGCGCCTTCTTCCCATGAGGGTAGGGTAACTATACCTAAGTAAATATAATTGTTTCCAGAAATTTTCTTAAAAGATTTGGCACAGCATTCATCTACAAAACAAATAAACAGCAACTGCAGTACAGTCAAACACAAAATAAAATCGTAGAGCAATCTGTGTTGCTACGGGACATAGATTAGAGGCAACATGTCACAATGCGACGCTACTGGCAGTTTAAAGAAAGAAAGAAAGCTGCCATGTGCGCGTCGGACTGTCACACGAAGGGTTCCGTATCACCGTACAAATATTTAACACGACATTATTTCTTTTACACGTTTCTTGTACCCCCTTTAATTTTTAATGTTTTATTTTCAATTTATGTTGTTATAACAGCCATAGCAGTATATTGTAGGGGCTCGTGGCTAAGTAATAACAGCTGCACGGGTCGATCGATCAGGTTAAGCTACGCTTGCCGCGGTTGGTCCATGGATGGGTGACCATCTTTACATACCAAGACCCCTCCGTGCCTCGGAAAGCACGTTAAGCCGTTGATCCCAGTCCCAGCTGTCATTCGTGGATCTTTGACAGTCGTTTCGGGTCGTCAGAAGCCCGAAAGTCTGACAACCAAGGGGTTTCGTATTACTACTTAGGTACGATTCAAAAGATACAGTCATGTGACAGACGAACAGACGGACGGACGGCGGAGCCTATGCATTAACGGTCCCATTGGCACCCTTTGGCTACGAAACCCTAGAAATAAATAAACCCGAGCCAATGGCGGTTGGTTCATATGGGAGTTAGGGAGGAAAAACAACAAAGGAAAGGCTATGTACAGTCAACAAAAGAGATAAGTATGCATGATCGTCGGATATAGTTGAAGTTTAGTAAGAAACCGATGGATGTTGTCGACTGATATTTAATTTGATAAATGAGATGTTTGGAGCGTTTACGACGTACGGCATTTCTTATAAACTTTCAAGCCCTTGTTTTTCGAAATGAATGAACCGATTTAAATGAAACTTCATACGCATCAGCAGGATATTAGATCTTATTTAAAAAATGATAACTGGAAATCTGTTTTTATGGAAAATTTAAAATCGGTCTAATTTGGCTGTAACACTATTTTCCGACGACCTTGTGAAGGCCGCAGGAACCCGTTGGATGCGAGAAGCACAGAACCGGTCGAAGTGGTTGTGCTTGGGGGAGGCCTATGTCCAGCAGTGGACGTCTTTCGGCTGAAATGATGATGATGATGACTATTTTTCGAAAATGTTCTTAAGTAATTTTTTAGACCTTTGTATCCTGCATAAGCGTATGAAGTTTCATTAAAATCGGTTCATTCATTTCGAAAAACAAGGTCTTGAAAGTTTGTATGACATGCCGTACGAAATTAAATTTTATTCGAGAACATCCATCGGTTTCTTACTAAACTTCAACTATATCCGACGATCCTGCATACTTATCTCTTTTGTTGACTGTACATACGAACATGTATCTTGTTTTATACATAGTCATGGGGAAACAAAATTCCCGAGTGAATGGAATCAATCGAATTCCGTCTTTATAAGTACTCCTTTAGTTTTATGGTGATTGATAACACACAGAGGTATAAAAATAGCAGCCGTAAAAAGTTGTTTGTATCCCCCTTGAGACGCACTGTGCACTTTGCATGTGCCTACGTTCGTTTGATTTTAAGTGGGTCATGGTATCATTTTATTGCTTTAATATAAGTTTTTGGAACGAAGTTCTTTACCACGGCTTGCGGTAGGAGTGAACTGGTAGAAATTGTCACGTTACGAAAAAACGTTATGCGCCATGTGACTTTAAACTAACTGTTGCCCACGACTTCATCTGCGATCCAGGATGAAAAGTAGCCTATATCCTTATCCAGGTCATGGTCTATTTGTGTGCCAAATTTCATTCAAATCCGTTCAGCCGATAGAGCGTGGAAAGCGTAATAAACAAACAAACTTACTTTTGCATTTATGATATTAGTTAGGATAGTTAGGTAATAGTAGTTTGTGGGAGATAGTTTTCATAGTTATAGAGTGTACTAAAGCCGATAGTGAGGTCAAAATGAAAATCCAAAATGGCAAGCCTATGAGAGCAAAAACTTAACTAGATGGCTCTCTCACACTTTATCTCTCACTCTCCCTCTCCGTCTCTTTCTATTATATCCGAGTGTGTGTGTGTGTGTTTCGCGTAAGGAACTTCGTTCCGACCGCACACGTTTTTTTTTCTCGTAAATTGGCAACATTTATTTTCTTTATATTCATGATACATAATTAGTTATCATTTAATTGTGCTTTTTGCGTTCTGAACTGCTATTTATTTTATGTGCACTAAATAAATCTATATAGCTACTCAATGATTTCGAATGTCGTCTTTAAAAATAAAAAGCATTAAGCATGACATGTCTTGTAAATTCTTGTAAAATACCTAATGAACTGAAGTGTATAAAGTATCGCACTAATATTATGAAGGCGAAAGTTTGTGAGTGTGTGGGGGGGGGGGTGTGTTTATATGTTTGTTACTTCTTCACGCTCAAACGGCTGGACCAAATTTGATAAATTTTTGTATGGAGGCAGCTGACACCCTGGATTAATAACATATAGGCTACTGTACGCGGGTGAAACCGCGGGGCGCAAGCTAGTATAGTAAAAGTGAGTCGTTTTAGTGAAAAATACCTTCGAATCCAGTCAACGACAGATAAAGATAAGATATTAAGATAGGGTTATTTGGTCCTTCGAGAATTAACTGTTGTTATTTTCTATTTCTATTGGCTCGGTAGTTGTAAAGCTATAACATTTGTCATCATCGTCTGCCTAGGCACTACTTTACATGGAGCGAACGCCTATCTGACCTCCACGACCCAGTTACTGAGTAAGGGGGGTACCCCATGGAAAGGACTGGTTGTCACATAACCTTAGGTATAACAACTTTACTACCATGGCTGCTTTTGAAACCAAAGTAAATAAGAAGAATGTCACATCATCCAAAGCTAAAACTAACCTTACCATCCGTAGTTAAAATAAAAACAAAACAGTTAAGCTAGCCTTGCGCATAACCTTCAACATTATTCCCGTACAAGACGACTTTTGTGACCCCCATCCCCTTTATATAAGCCTTTAATCGCATCTTACAGTTCCATGTGGACGGACTTTATCTCCCGACCTACATACTGAACATACAGTTATTACTACGACCTCTTCACATTAATACATGCAGGGTTTCGTACTACATGATGGAGGACTGACAGTCGTAGACCTAAATTGTGACAAAGCAGCACCCTAATTCCGTAATATGCTATCAATCACATTCTGACTCATTTTGAAGTATATTGCTTATCTTCATACTTTGAAAATTTTGTCAGCTCAACGATGTAAAATTACGCAATGAATGTTGTTGAACTGTCAGAAATATTTTTACTCTGTCTCTTTTCTTTGCTAGTGACGTTAATATATTTCTCTTTTTCTTGTGCGAATGAAAAAGAAGATATGCAGCAGCCTAGTTTAAAGTTTACTCTGTCTACGGTGTGTTACGTAATTACCCCACGCTTGTCAGAAATTACTTACTCTGGTTCATCAGTAGAATTTAGAAGCAATGGTATGATTTAGAAAACCAATGCAAAAGCCTCCCAAAGTCCCAATCTTTGGTCTATGAAAGATATTTGAGACAATCAACTAGGTTCAAATGTTATCTACATTTTGATCCTACAACTAGGTACAAACCTACCTATATCGAACTAAGTTTAAAACTTACAATTAGTTCTCTAACACACATGTCGGACACGCACACGATGGGTTCCGTACCACAAGGTAAAAACACGTTTGTTGTATGGGAGCCCCCTTAAATATTTATTTTATTCTGTTTTTAATATTTTTTGTTAAATATAGCGGCAACAGAAATATATCATCTGTGAAATTTCAACTGTCTAATAATAGGGTCCCGTTTTTACCCTTTGGGTGCGGAACCCTAAAAATACCCCTTTGATACATAAAACCTCTAAAAATATTCAGTTGATTTGTTTCACTAGGATTTCTCCGACATCGTGAGACACAGATACGAATCTCACATGCACAAACATCCAAGCCCGGAAGCGTCTGTACCAGCCCATACAAGTATTGTTCCGTTCGGGAATCCATCTGCCGTCGTGTTGGACCATAAATAATGAAGTATTGAGCATCAACACTGAGCAGTAGTGACCCAGTGATATCGGTCACGACTTTCCAGCTGTACAGATGCCAAGCACATCAAGTTACTACAATCTGTCAAATTTCTTTAATAGAATTTTATAGCAAATAAACGTATTTACTTTCGTTCTTTCTAATTTCAACTTTATCGCTAAAGCATTAGGTTCAAGGTTGATTGGGAAAATTTGTCAGTTTCGGGTGACTTTATGTGCCTCTGTACCTACGTCGTGAGTTCGAACCCAAGCAGACAATTTACTTTGTTTATTTCATTTCATCACTACTGCTCTCAAAACGGTGAAGGAAAACATAGTGAGGAAACCGGCATGTCTTAGAACCAAAAAAATCGAAGACATGTGACATCCACCAGCCCGCACTGGGATCGCGTTGTGGATTATGGCCTACTCCTCACAGGAGACCTGTGTCCCAGCAGTGGGAACATTACAGGCTGATTATACATCAACACTATGCCTATGACCGTATTAAGGCCTACGCAGACCGGGACGGCATGGTAAGGGATTTTGCCGTCAGTCAGCGCACACTTGCCGCTTAGATACCGCGGCATTCCAGCGGCTTACCCGCTTCTCTACCCCCGCCGCCTCACCCCGTGGTATGTCACAACGAGCTCCGGAGTCCTTGGCTTGCCGTTGCCTACCGCAGGACGCCACGGCATCCCGCCGCGGGAGTCCGTGGCGCGTCTTTCAATGCAGTGCAATGGAATCCCTTTGGATGCCATGGCATCATTTTAAAGCATAGCAATTTATGTCGTATTTCTATATCGATACATTTGAATGTCCATTAGTAAAAATTTAAATCCCTTGCCATGCCGTCCCGGTCTGCTTAGGCCTTTAAGCTTTGTCAAGGCGAGCCTGCTATGTTTATTGAGTTTAGTTTCAACTACGGGGTGCCACTAAAATTAATCACATAATAACCGAATTGCTCTTTGCTGAGCTGCGAACTTATTGGATATTGGACCCGCAATTGTTGCTTTCATCATCTACACTAAAACAATGTTTGTTGTTATTTTTTCTTGCCTTGTATGATACCTAACATGAACATTTAGCAAAATACTATAAGTAATCACTGTTAAACAATATTAACGAAAACCAATACAAACTGAAAACTACATATTTAAAGGTAAAGAAAATTTTCAAATGCATGGAAACTGTGCTTCAATTTTAGAACGCAGTTTTTTATGGCTTGTGTTATAACGCCTACCAGAAAAATATGTAGCTATTTTACTACCAAAAAATTCGAAATACCTGCCAGAATGGATAAATGCTCAACAAATTGTATTTCATAAAGTATTGTAGAAATGAACCTATTTTCCTTTTTATTCTATGCCATAAAGATTTATAAACGCCTTTAAAGTTAATTTCAGACCAAATATGTTATATTATCGCTAAATAGATGTTACCAATATTTTATTTCACGACTTTCAATTTAGTCAGTTTTACTGAGGCAAATAAAAAACCCGACTGCGTTAAAAAACAAGTTAAAAGAACTGAAAAGCTAAAAACAAGCCCATTTTAAATTAAATAAAAGTTGGAAGCAGGCGGGACCCATACCATTTTTATCTGGGGGCACGGGAGTGCCCCCGCCAAGACGAGCCAAGCGAAGCGCAAGGGCACTACCTACCTTTTCTCGAAGCACTTCGTCGTATTTTTGAACCTTCATAACTTGGGTTTGGATTATACCAGATAAACAAAATTTTCGGGATATGATGTCAGTGGTTGACTTATTAAACCTATAAAGTTTCAATTGCATAGCTCTTATACTTTAGATTTTATTGATATCTAAAATACCCCGATTTCGTCACTGATTCACTTACTCACTGACTCACTTACTCACTGACTCACTGATGATCATCAATATTCTAAGGTTCTTCCTGAAGTCCTAGAAAGCTGAAATTTGGTATGTAAGCTAGTAATAGTACACAAACAACAAAAAAACTCTAAAACTTGGAACTTTTACCCTTCAACCCCTTAAAATAGGGGATGGAAGTTTGTACGAGACTTCCGCAGATTTTTATGCTAGAGTTCTGAAAATTGATATAGGGACTCCTTGTTATAAATAATAAAATACGTATTTCAGGATTTTCAGTAAATAACCCCCCAACCCCCCAAAATTTTTTTTTTATTTCATAAGCATCAAGATACTAAGGTTCTTCCTGAAGTCCTAGAAAGCTGAAATTTGGTATGTAAGCTAGTAATAGTACACAAACAATTCTAAGACTTGGAACTTTTACCCTCCAACCCCTTAAACTAGGGGATGGGAGTTTGTATGAGACTTCCGCAAATTTTGATGCTAGAGTTCTGAAAATTGATGCAGGGACTCCTTGTTATAAATAATAAAATACGTATTTCAGGATTTTCAGTAAATAACCCCCCAACCCCCCAAAAAAATATTTTTTTATTTCATAAGCATCAATATTCTAAGGTTCTTCCTGAAGTCCTAGAAAGCTGTAATTTGGTA
Organism: Oligia fasciuncula; assembly: GCA_963082905.1. Lineage (NCBI taxonomy): Eukaryota > Metazoa > Arthropoda > Insecta > Lepidoptera > Noctuidae > Oligia > Oligia fasciuncula. Next base: position 1,977,486 of record OY720395.1, on the reverse strand, counting down.
TGTAAGCTAGTAATAGTACACAAACAATTCTAAGATTTGGAACTTTTACCCTCCAACCCCTTAAACTAGGGGATGGAAGTTTGTAAGAGACTTCCGCAAATTTTGATGCTAGAGTTCTGAAAATTGATATAGGGACTCCTTGTAATAAATAATAAAATACATATTTCAGGATTTTTAGTAAAGAAACCCCCAAAAAAAAAAAATTATTTCATAAGCAACTTTCAAAAAGATGTGAAATCCCACCAAAAACATTTTCATGTAAAATGTTGCCAAGACGACACCACATATGGCTCAAAAAGTTATCAGATCTCATGTAGAGCCAAGCTTCTAACTCTACACGCCCTAACTTCACAAACTCTACACCTTAGTCAAAATATGTGGCTTGGCCGTTTCGCTACCATCACATGGGCGTAAGGTGAAAAATTTATTCACTGTTCATTACTTTTCTGTTATACAATAGTTTTTGTAGTAACGAAACGGCCAAGCCTCATATTTTGACTAAGGTGTAGAGTTTGTGAAGTTAGGGCGTGTAGAGTTAGAAGCTTGGCTCTACATGAGATCTGATAACTTTTTGAGCCATATGTGGTGTCGTCTTGGCAACATTTTACATGAAAATGTTTTTGGTGGGATTACATTTTCAAATTCAAATGGATCCCGCCAGCTTCCAACTTTTATTTAATTTAAAATGGGCTTGTTTTTAGCTTTTCAGTTCTTTTAACTTGTTTTTTACCGCAGTCGGGTTTTTTATTTTTTTTAATAACTTTTTTTATTTCCAGCTTTTTAGTTTACAAAATTAAATGTGAAATATTGCGCTGACGATTTAGTTCTCGGTACGTGTTTTTTACGATTTGTCACTTCGAATTACATTTAACCATATAAGTTGTTTATATTTTTGTAATCGTCTTTTAAAGCCCTTTATTTTGATACCCCACTCGATAGGTTTTGAAAAAAATAAAAAAATTTTGAAGACATACATACATACATAGTAGTCGCCATATTGAATTTTCACTAACGTCATGTCTTTAGTGACACTCGCCGGACTAAGAGGAATCGATTGACGTGTGAATCATATAAATCGGCCCAGGCGTTTGGTCTGTATAGTGCTTCAAAGGAACATACAAACATACATACATAGGCTGATGAACACATTACCACTCCTTTGCGATCGTACAATTTTTTTGAATATCAAATATAATATTGCGTATCCCAAACACATGTTACTTGATATTTGTATTGTCATTCGCTCGCTCTTGCATCCTATGTCGACGAAGCCCCGCTTCGCGCCCCCCCCCCCCCTTTATTTATGTGTAAAGGGTTTAAAGTAACCTAACCAAACCTAACCTCGGGGTGCCCTTCGCTCGCTCTTGCGTCTTACGTCGCCAATATTTTACATTTTGGGTATTAATGTTACTATTTCAAGGAAACAAGATTTGGTGAGCCATTTTGATAGGCAAAAAGAATATAAATTCAACACGTACAATTATTCTGATGAGTGTATAATTATTTTGGAACTTAAGACCTTGGTACAGAGTGTGTTTATTTTATTTGAAGTTAACATTATATTACTTGGTACTTAGTCTTAGGGTCTAAAAATTATTTTGGTGAGCATTTAAATTGTACCCGTTTTTTATGTTTACCAAGTATAGACTTCTGTTTCAGTAACATTACGTAGCTTGATAGTGGCCGTGCTAGTGGTAATGTTTTACAAACTATTCGAAAATTATAAATTTCGATTATCTACATAATTATATCAAACTTTTCGTCATCCCCTCGTCGGTTAGGCAGACTTTTTATGACCAGTAACAATAGAAAAAGTAATTATGTCTCATGCGTGACAGTTGAGCTCTTAACCGTCATGTTTAGGGCAAATTAGGGCAAATAAATCTATTTTCTTGCGATGCGATAAACCTACGAGTGACCCTAAAACTGCTACAGTAAAGGATTATAATCTCATCCAGAAGATGGATTGGTGAACACAGTTCGACAGCTCGACCTACATTATAATATTAGATTGATAGCAAAAATTCATTCAAAACAAAGTTCCCTGTTTTATAATTCCCGGTCCTTTCTCCCGGGATTAGTGTCAGGGGGATATGTCTCAAAGTTTTCCCGCAAACAGGGAAACTTTTGGTCCTTTTGATCCGAAGTGACGTAAGAGAAGACAAATAGACGTGTCGTGTTCTATAGAAGTTCTGAGTTAACAGATGATGAAGCGATCGGGTTTCGTAAATGACTTTTTGAGATGTGGAATATCCGGATATTGGGAAGGCATTGTCTTATCGTTCTAGTTTATCATGTGGGATCATCTGTAAAGATGATGTTATAGAATGTGAGATCATTATGTAGATAAAGAAGTAATCCAGCTAAATCTTTTTTGGAAAATAGTTCTTTTGTTTCCATATTCTTCTTTTTGAAACGGTTATTTTTTCTTTTTGCTTTTTAGCATAATAACTATTATTTTAGCATACTAATTTTTAATATGAATGTTGTTGCTGCTGCCTTGTCTGGAAGGTTCAACAGAGCGTTGTAAGGTTATAAATAAATTCGTTCTTACGTCCAACAAATCAAGATTAAAAAAGAAGAAAATCTAAAAATGACTGGCGCCGCCGACGAGACTCGTAAATTCCAAAGAAAATAATATCGTAACAAATAACAAATCCATGGAGAATACAATAAAGAACTCCAATATAGAACAATAAAGAACTCCAATAAAGAACAATTAAGAAAATATCCCGAGAACAGTATTACAATAATTGGACCAAAGAAAGGGAACAATTTCAACAACTTGGTAAAAATAACGTCGGAATTTCAATCGTCTCGGCGCTTTATGCACTTTCCTTTTCGTCCTGTTTCTCAGCGACGCCATTGCTCCGACATTTTATTAGTTCCAAGGGAGAAATATGTTATTTTTCCTCGAGTTTTTTTACGACGGCTCTCAGTATTTTTTTATAAATAATCTACGTACCGTATATATACACTTACGTAAGAATTTTTCGGTATTTATGCCGTGCAGTTTCTGAAACCTGTAATTTATGTCGTTATACTGAAAAAGTTTTCGAATCCACTCAACGTCAGTCAAAGTATACCTAGTCGTCCATTTTTTTCTCAATTCAAGCACGTTTTTGGGGAAAGGACTTAGGTTAAGGGTATAGTTCCTTCGAGTATTAAGTATTCTCTTTAGGGCTGATTTTTCCAACGCCAAATAATTTTATCCGAGGAATAATTTTGAATTTTTGACAGTTCTTCCATACAAAAGCTGTCAGATGTCAATTTTATTCTATGAATAAAAACTTCATTATTAGTCGATTGAAAAATCAGCCCTTATTTATTATTTTTTGTTTTCGATTTGTCCGACAGTTGTCACTTATCAGACCATCACATAACCTTTTGGAGGATAATAATTTGAAAAGCTCTTCGCTTTCCTTTGTTAATTAAATTCAATAAAATATAATAGGGGAACTGCTCTGGGGGAACTCGACGATATTAATGATGCCTTCCTAGTACAGAAAAAATGCCTAAGAGCAATCTGCGGTATTAGTCCTTTAACATCCTGCAGACCCCGCTACAAAAAAAAAAAAAATTCTAACCTTAACAGGTCTTTTCATAATGCAAGCTGGTGTATTTGTCAAAGAGCACTCTACATTTTTTACAACATGCGACTTACATTCAAAATATACCCGTCGAGACCCAACACGGCTAAGAATTCCTTCACATCAAAGCACATTATGTCATAAGAATAGCTTTATCACAGCAATTAAAATTTTCAACAATATTCCAAAAGAAATAAGGGAACTCCCTCTAAAACGCTTTAAATCAAAACTACACAAATGGTTTATTGGTAATTGTTTTTATAGTGTAAAATAATTTTTGATAAAAAAGTAGCAGATAAATATAAGATATGATGCTGAGATTTAATTATATTACTTTATTTAAACTTTTATTCTTATGTTTTTAAATAGATACGAAACCCATTAGGATTTCGTATCAATGTCATTAAAAAGGTTTTAATTTTAACAAATTAATATGTTACATTTAACATTATTAAATATTTGTATGCCAGTCCATGGCGAAACATGTAATATCATAACTTTATTTATAAGACCTTAATGTACCATGTTTTAAAGCAAATAAATATATTCTATTCTAGGCTATATTGCAAACCAGACAGTTGCCACCCAAAAAGCTAGGCTCCCAGACAGAGACTTGCAGGCCCTGCTTTGTGTAGCTGACGATTCCATCGTTCTAGTTGGAATTTGTTTCCGTGAAATAAGAATGAAAACCCTGCAACACAGGTAAATTACTAACCTTACTGAGCCAGCATTCGGAATCGAACCAAAAGCGTAAGGAATGTTGTAGTTCTGAAAGCATAAATACCAATATTAGCCATGTTGTAAATTCTTTAATAGGCTATATTTAATCGCGCTCGTGATCACAAAAGTTAAAACAATCTTATAATATTGTTATAAAAAAAACTGTAGGCCTTCGTGTCAAAAGAAAAATTACTCCAATAATCAATAAAACAGGGGCAACCACCGGAGGAAGCTTAGTAAATAAATAATTTATTTAGGCATCAACACGCTCATTTCTCACGAGAGGTTAAGAAACAACCGCGGAAACACAATTGATTATATCAGCTTTTGAGTATTAGAAGAAAGAAAGAAAAACGGTTTATTCTGCACAAACAAAACGCACATTGCAAATAAAAAAAAAAAAAGATAAATATACACACACGACGTAGTCAAAAGCCTCGTACTTACACACAGCAACACAGCAATACAAGCTTAAAAAAAAAATGACAATTTTGTCTATTGCTTGATGTCAGGGCCAGGGACCAAAGACAACACACATTATTTTATTACTTGACATTGACAATTTGAGATTGACATTATTATACGAGTACCTACATACGGGTAGAAAAGATGTTGAGTATGTTTGATATGGTGTTATCATTACATGTCTTGTTAAATGATAGGTTTTCTGAAATAAAAGACGCATTTTAAATACTCAGTTTTTTTTTCAATTAAATCACCCTTTGTATATTTCAGATACTGCAGATCTAGCGATTTCAAAATCTGTGTGTGGACGTGAGATTTTGAAATCGCCAACGAGTCGACGACGGTGACAAAAATCGCTGCGTGTGTAACGAGAACATTAATTTAAAATACATAGAATCACAATGCAATAATAAAGAATAATAGCCCCCAGAATAATAGGCCCAGGAGGAGATGGCGGGATGAAATCGACCCTTTTCGAAAAGATCGGTTACATACAGCAATATATAGGGATAAATCCTTCCTTCCTTCCATTTATCCCTATCTAGTACCCTGCAGTGGAACACAAATGGGTGATAATAATAAACAATAAAAGCCCTACTATTTTAATAATCTCTATTGAATTTAAATCTATACTTAAGTTTTACAGACTGAAATCCTATTCAGTTTATCTGAATCATCTGAAGTTACGGTTAACTTAAAACAACATCTATCCAGAATCTATCTATTATTCAACAAATCAGATTATACAAACTCCTAAATCCATTATCGGCTATCGGTATAACAATCAGTGTCGAATCCAATTTATTGCACACTGAAGTTTTTGAATAAGTTAGTACTAACCTGATGGTTGGGTTCATTAGCGGTTTTGCTTATAGGGGACCGCACACGTCAAAAATATCAATACCTATTTAAGAATATTGATAATTTTACTAACACTAACAAAAAGGGCGAAATAAATCGGCGATAGTTCAAAAATAACACAAGACCCAAGGCAGACTATACAGCACGTATAATATGACCCTCATCGTAATCGCTATAAAAAGTGTGCGGTCGGGGGACACCACCCCTTCAGGAATGAAGTTCCTTACGTGTTACTCGCACGAAAACACTCGTTTATAACAGAAAGAGACAGCTAAAGAGAGAGAGAGTGTGAATTTATTACGCGTTTTTGGATTAGATTTTCATTTTCACTTCACTCTCGGCTTTAACACCCTCGAAAAATAAGGAAACAACATCCATAATGGAAAATCCGATTCGAATTTTCGCAGCCGCCTTCTTTGATCTTCGTGTTGACCTCATTATTGGCTTCAACACCTTCGAAACGAAGATTTCTACCAGTTTACTTCTACCACAAGCCGAGTTAAAAGAACTTCGTTCCAATTATCAGCTGTCCCATACAAAACCATCAATACGTAGGTACTCGATCCAAATGTACGGGACACTTGATAATTTTTCGCGATTACGATGTTGGTCCCATGGAGAATGTTGTTCAGTTTGATGGTCTGGGGGCCTAAAAAGGCCACTTTGGTAGAATCATAAAAGGATAACGTTTTGAATCGTAATAGTGAAGTTCTTTTTTCGCTGCACTACGTAGGTATACCTAATGAAAGAGATTGGGATTGGATTGATTGGTATTTTAGCACAGACAAAAAAAAATAACTGAAAAATCCTTCACCAATGGGATTTGATACAATTAATTTAACTGTTAACTGTCCATTATGATTCATAATGTTATCATTTTATGATTCTGCCGAAGTGACCTTTTTAGGCCCCCTGTAGCACACCCTTTAGAACTGTACCTGTGCAACTGTATAGGCAAAATGCTTATTGTTTAAGCCATAATTTTTTCTTCTCTACATTTTTAATGAATTAATGTTAGTAAGTAAGAGAATGGATAAATAAAGTAAGAAATGAGTAAAAAGGTGGAAGTTTGAAGGTGGTGCCAGCGACAGAAAAGTTGAAACGAAATCGTTTGGCTTGATAAGGGCATGTGCTGAGAAGGGATGAAACGCATGTGACTAAAAGAGTGATGAATATACAATGTTGATGGATGGAGAGGGAGAGGAAGGCCGAAGAAAAGATGGATGGATTGTGTGAGGAATGATATGAAAGAGAAGGGAGTGAATGATAGCGTGACTGTTGACAGGGGAGAATGGAAGAAGAAAACGGGTTGCACCGACCCCAAGTACCATGGGATAAGGGCAGGAAGATGATGCTGATGAATGTTAGTAAGTAGGTAAGTACTAGGTATTTTAGGTTTCCTAAGCTGATTTAAATTATGTCCTTCCAAAACCTATTATTCCATTTTCTAAATTCATTTATGGATGTCAGTACCTATATGTCTAATAATCAGTGTCGTATCCAATGTATAGTCCAACTCGTAATTGCTTTATCACCTTAAGGTTGAATGTCGCATGCACGTCATAAAATGACAAGGTCTATTTGTCCATGTGACAGTTCGATAATGTCAACCATTAGTGATGATCAATTCACTAGCATTTGTTGTCAAAACTGTTAAAGAAATTACGAAAACTAAACTATGATGTACGTTCACCAGTTGTAGTTTTTCAATGACATTGTCCTAACCACGTTAAAGCGAAGCGTGTAGCTGTAACATGTTTATCTACTGGATGCGTTTGTGAGCGGGCTGTGACGAGTCATGGTTTACTCTAGCTAGTTTTGATTTTTGGGTGTTTATTGTTGAACTAAGTTGCTGTCATTAAACTGAAAGCTTGTAGTTGTACTTTTAGATGCTTTTGGAAACAGAAAAGTAAGCTATCTCTTTGAGTCATAGATATGTATGTACCATTAGTTTTAGAATACAGAAAAAATACTAGTCGCAGCTGAAACATGTCAAGTCAAAATAAATCAAAACTCAAGAAGGAACCCGTGAAAGAATTTACACTACGATACGCCAACAACTCGATACAATTTAAATTTTATTCCCTTACAGTTTTATCACAAGAACATTTCAAAAGCAAAGAACTATTGGTACTCCAGCGCAATTGGCACTTAAACGGAAAGCCCTTCAAAGAAAATATAATGTAAAACCTTCATGTAAAAGCCAGTACAGTTGGAATAAAACGCAGAATACTATTCGCTATAATAATATTTTTATAGGCGTCTCGTAGACACAGCATTATGATGAAGTCGTAAAAGGGAAAACAATCTGCGAACGACGAAGATTACATTAACGATTTAGATACGTTTGTAGGTATGAATACTTGAATAGATCAAAATACTTGAGCGCTTTTTATCTGTTTAAGTTAAAAATGAAGAGATAAAGATAAGAAGGGCTGTTATGTGCTTTTGTTTTTATTAAAGTGTTGGTTTCATTGCGTTAAAAAGTGGTGAACGTTTGATCTGAGGAGATTTCAGTAGCTAAGGAGGTTTGCTTCACAGATTCTGCTATATTAATTATTAACGTTACCAGTATACCGCCCGGTTACTGATCTGAATGATTTTTTAAAAAATAAATTAATAGATAAAACGTCGTCTGGAAGACGTAGCGTTGGAAGGCCTCCCACAAGGTGGACCGACGACCTTGTGAAGGCCGCAGGAACCCGTTGGATGCGAGAAGCACAGAACCGGTCGAAGTGGAAGTGCTTGGGGGAGGCCTATGTCCAGCAGTGGACGTCTTTCGGCTGAAATGATGATGATGATGGAACTTAAACAAAAAAAAAAAAAAAAATTAAATTATTAGATTGCGTGGGAGACCAGGATTAGACTCGCACGGACCAGGGCAGCATGACTCAAAGGGTGGAGGCAAATGAAATACCAGCAGTGGGTGTTACAAGCTGCCAACGATGATCATGGTGAAGGGATTTGTTAATAAGTCAACGTTTCTTTTTTATATGTGCTGGTAGAAGGTAATTAAAACTGTGTTTTTTCTTGTTAAAGTACTTCTCCAATTTTTGAAGATTTGCTGTATTTGCTTTGCATAAGGTTTCAGTTTCAGTTACTCATCCAAATATTGTTGTGGTGAATGGTGATGTAAGTACTTAAATGTCTACCTTACTGTCTAGTTAATTGCTGATTTGACTCAGTTTTTGACTCATTTTCAAGAGGGAAGAATCCTACGTCTTTTTCTTAGAAAAGTAGTATAAAATGCACAAATATGATATATTATGATTATTCAGGTTTAGCAGGCTGTCGTAAATCTGACATACTTTGGCCTTTTATGGTAGTATTAAACATTATGGATGTTCATAAAATTGATATAGGCACTAAAGATTCTAAGTTATGTTTATTTATTCTAGCATCGACACATCAAATACTAAGAAGTCTTAAAAGGAATTTAACAGCGGGGTTATAGCATAACACGGTTACACATGTCTTTCATTTTGACAGTTCAACAACATTCATTGCGTTATTTACGTTGTTGAGCAAATACATTTTTCGAACACACGAAGCAATGGATTAGCAATATCCTTCAAAACGATTCAGATTGTAATTGTTTTTTTTTTATTTGTGACTCTTTTCTGCTAGTTTTGAGTAAGTAGCCTCCTTTTCGAAATTAAATTAAATTTATTTGCAAGAATTGTAGTACATTACAGATGGTCGGGTTTTTTTTAAGGTTTCTAAAACAATTCGCTAAAACTAGCATGCAAAATTATTGATTACATGAATTAATAAATTAAGCTAATACAATTGGTACATAGATCATAATTATTAAATTTAAATGTCAAGTACCTATTTGTCAAATTGTAATAGTAACGTGTCAGTGTGAATCTTTAAAGTCTAAATACTCCTTCACAGAATAGAGTGATTTTTCTATAAGCCATTTGAATATCGCTGTTTTAAATCGGATTTTGGTAGTTTAGTAAATATCAACTTCTATGATATAAGTGGCTTTTCATCGGAGGAATAATTAATCTGTCAGGATATCTTGTCTTAAACGTAACAGTGTCTCCAAGCCGTTAAAGTAAGTCGGAGTGCATTTTAACAAATTTACATTCTCTCATACTAAAGTCCCAACGTTGTCACAATTATAGAGATTGCTACACAAGGTAGTAAGGAATATTAACCAGAGGTGTATGCATATTAACAACAGGCAGTTACGACATACTCTTCAATATGTGCCGGCGACCCTTCCTTGTCACACGCTTGCAACAATACGCTGAGGTACGCCTACTTCAAGCCAGAATCCTACATGATAGTGTAGCCTGTCTTATCCTTCTTTTCCACTTCGCATAATTATCTCAGTGCATTTCCACATACCCCCTTACTAATAAACGTTGTATAGCGTCTGTATAGTTACACAACGCTTTGCCTTCTTCTTTCGAAAGTCAAATTACTGACGACTGAAAGAGAGAAATTGTTGTGTAACTATTCATCTGATAATATCATATCGTTTATTAGTAAGGGGGTTAGTGTTTTATCAACTGGACAAATCCGTACTTTATTATTAATATGTACCCGTGATATGTACCTACCTATTATTAAATCTATCTGTCTGTCTGTTACATTTTCACGCTTAAACCACTAAACTGATTATTAAGTTTATCACATAGGTAGCTTGAAACCTAGAGGTCATAATATGCTTCTTTGCGCCCTGGAAAAAAATATTAAAAATATTAACTTAATACAAAATACACAGTTAGTGTTTTTATACGACCTTTTGACCTGACAAGGAAACCAAATTGTTTGCCCATAAATAAACTGGCATGAAGTATCCTTTTACCTATATTATTCTGATTCCTGAAAATTATTTTATGTCTTTTATTACCAACTCCGGTGAAACCCAAAAGGACGGTAACATTTTTCAAGACTTTCCTTGATCCTTCCTGTGCCTATGTCAATATAGTCTCTGAATTTAGTTCAGACTAATATTTGTGCTACGCGGGTCTTGAATACGGAATCCTAAGTATACAGCAGAAGGGTAGACCACTGCTATATTTAGCTCATCTGACCTACATTTTTTGGTATGCCTTTTCAGGTTTTATGAAGTGAAATTGAAGTTATTTTTCCAATTTTTTCAAATTAAATAGTCTTTTGGCTTTCTTTCAATCAACTCAGTCTACCGCAGTTCACTGCTGGACATAGGCTGCGCCTCGACACTCTGTCCTTTGCCTTCCGCATCCAGCATTTCTATAATAAGCTTTATTTTTATTACTTTTTCTTTAAATCGAATCTAGTTCAATCGTAGAAACATAAATAACAAACATACAAACACACACAGACAATCAAACGCAACGCCCAAAAAAATATAAGAATAGAAATGAGCTCAAGCTTTTTAAAGAACAAATACCTACTTTACAGAACTGACAGAAAACCCTCGCAATAAAATTCAAAACCTTACACAAATCTAAAAGTACAACCAACATTTTTCAAAGCAACCACAATTTCCTTCAAAACAAACAAACTTGCCTCCCTTAATGAGCCGCCGTGGATCCGACATTAAACGGCAGACACAGTCAACCGACTATAAATCAACTCGGTTGCTTTGCATAACAACCAGGGACAATAGCAGTTTGTGCTGTGTGCCGTGTTGTGTAAGCGCTGACTTGCGGAGAAAAATTGCATCTGTTTATCTGCATCGAAGCGGTATTCTGTGGCAGGTTAGATTGTAGATCAATATCTACAATTTAACCTTCCGCAGAATACTACGAATTATGGTTTGAAATCAGTTTGAAAGTGACTGATGTTAGGCCAAAGAAATCGGAGTCGTCCAAAAGGTTGACGATATCGTCAAAATCGCGGGACACACCTGGATGAGGGACGTATGGAACGCGTAAAAGCTGCTTGGCGGCAGAAATAGGTTCAATCTGCCTAGACTTTCCCAAACTATTTTGGGGTCGGCTTCCAATCTAACCGGAAGCAGCTGAATACCAGTATTTTACAGGGAGAGTCTGCCTATCTGACCTCCACAACCCAGTTACTGGGTAATACGATATATTTTACATAGAGTGGCCCCTTGGTAAGACTAGGTTATCAGACTTTCGGGCTTCTGACAACCCGTAACGACTGTCAAAGATCGAAAAATGACATCCGGGACTAACGAGTTAACGTGCTTTCCGAGGCACGGAGGGGTCTCCGTATGTAAAGATTTTCACCCATCAATGGACCAACCGCGGAAAGCGTCGCTTAATTGATCGACCCGTGCGGCTGTTATTACTTAGCCATCACGAGCCCCTCCAGAAATAGGTAAGTATGGTGATTATATTAGGGCCTTTCTTAAAAACCCTTTCACAAGAATCTCTTCTAAGTTCAACCCCTCAACTTCTGTTTTTAATTAAGCCTGCGTTATAGTGAATCGGCGCCATTGACTCAGCATACCGCTTTCAACGGGGAACGATAAATCAACTCCCTCGCTTTACATAACAAGCAAGGACAATAGCGTTTTGCGACGCATTTTCTGTGCTTTACCTAACTGACGTGGATGAAAAATTGCATCTGTTTTATGTTCTTAAAGTCAATATGTACCTACTTTGTTATTTGATTTTGTCGTCTGAAATGGGAGCTTTGCTTTCCATTTGTGGTGACGTCATTTCCACTGCACTATGTTAATTCGGGGTTCTTTTTTCTGTTTAATCAAGCATATTTATTTTAACTAATGCTATTGGTATGCCAAACAAAATGCAGCAATAGAGATACGGTGGATAAGACAGAGATTAAAACAGAAGATGAACTAGCAGGGGGTCGAGAAGGGGGGGGGGGGGGTGGGGTGGAAGGGTTCAGGGGATCAGACCGGAATAAATCGATGTAATAACAATAACCAAAATTGCTTGATATTGCTTTGAAACTGTGACGGTATGGAATGACCATCTCTTGTCTAAATTAACGGCTAAGAATCTACTAGTTTTAGTAATGTAGATCCACAGTTAGATACGTATAAAACATCTCATAAGTATTTATTGGTCAAACTGTGCATCCACACTTTCCCGTCAATAGCGTAGTTTAAAGTAACTTACTACAAGTATACATAACTCGTATTTAGTCTACTTACGAATAAAGTGCCATTTTCCGTCAAATAACATCGTCGGGTTTATGTAAATAAAGCCTCACAGCGTAGTTTGAAGTAACATAATTATATATATATACTGCCTATACATGCGCACACATACACAACTATGTTTACAGGGTAGGGAAGTTGGTTACGCTCATGTTAACAAGGTCACCGCCTGTGAAGATTTCGACACCCTGTGGCATAATAGCATAATCAGCCTATAATGTTCCCACTGCTGGGACACAGGCTTCCTCTTTTTGTGAGAGCAAAGCGAGCAGTAGTGTTCCGAGTAATGGCCGCGACTTACGAGCCGTAGCTCGTGGGTTCAAACCCCAGCATTGTGAAGAAGCCGGCACGATCTAGAACAAAAAATTCGAAGACATGTGACATCTACCAACCCGCATTGGGCCCGCGTGGTGAATTATGGCCCAGTCCCTTTGACATCCTGTATAATTGCTGATATTGAACACGATTGGATTTGATGATGATGTTTCAAATTACAGGACAGCTGCATCAGGTTAGACTGGAAGCCGAGTCCAACAAGGTCAGGCAGATGATGATGATGATCTACATTATTATAATTAAGTGTCTGACGGCGCAGCAACTGTCGCCACCGCGTTTTGTTACGAAGTTACTGGAGTCACCGAAAAGGTCGGATAGGAGTGACACTGGCTGGTAACAGTCCCTCTAGTAGAGCGGCCGTCGCATCGATGGTTTTGTGGTGGCTGTTCTGTGATGACAGAGAGGATGTCAGTGGAGTAGCTGTCGTACCGCGTCCACGACGAACTGCTATATTCGGGCACAATCCTGATGACACTCACAAACTGCTTAACCATAGGATGGCCACTTCTGGTAAAGGCTATCTGGCGCCAATATCTCTATTCAGGGTGGCAGTGACATCGACGCGGAAACTGAAACCATGAATTCAGCACAGGATTCTGACCCCCTTTTTTTTGTGCAAGGGTAATCATCAGATGACCCCTCCCGCTCTGGATGGAACGGAAGGGAGTGTCACACTCTTACTGACTAAAACCCACTCGTGTTCTTTCCTTAGCCCTTAGTTCCGGGGCAGCGGTAACCCTTTCGGATAATCCCGCTGACCTCGGACAATCCCGCTGACCGTTGTTTCATTGACTTATATAATTATAGTTGTTCCTGTTTTGACCGCGTAGGTATTGCACTTTTCTATGAAACAGCGGATTTTTTTTTTACTGACTTAATCTCTTCTAGGTGGTCCAGAATCATGAGCTGAATTGAAGGTTTCAATTTGCGCGTCGTTGTTTCTGCCACCCTGTATAGCCTTTAACGGGTAAGTGAAGCTATAATTGGGTAGATTACTAAGGACAGCTTTAACGGGTAAGTTAAACTATGATTAAGTAGAGCTTAATCACAAGTTAGAATATCGTTTAGCTTAGCATTAATTAAAGCCTGTTACATCATGTTAATGTTACTAAGACGTTGATATTTAATAAGGCGCTTATGCAGTTAAATGTAGTTTAAGATCTTAATCGAAGACATCAAAGGATGTCTTGGATAAAGGTAATATAGTACAAAAGGTTTAATAAAAGTAAAAGCTCTAAGAATCAGCAATCTAAGTACGATGCTATTAAGAAACAGGCATTATCATAAAAAATTATGTGACTCAGGCTGGCTGGACAAATCTTCAAAATAGCTCGCATTTAACTAGGTCAATAGGGCACTTTATGTGACGGCTAAACACCCTTATTTCAGAATTTGTGACGCTACAGAATCTTAGATAATGGACCGAAAACATATCCCGCCAGCTTGAAAAACCACTTTTCGCTGGTCTCTCAATCTCGGTTCTTTGCATGTCAACAAGCGTCGAATAAATTTGTGACAGGCATCGAGTTAAAAGTTTTGTGATACGTACAGTGGTTTAGTAGAAAAATGCAAAAATCTGTGTCCAGCCAGCTTGAATTTACGTATAAAACTTTTGGCTGGCACTTCCGAATCTCAATAACGGGAGCGTTTTCGTACATGGTTCCTTTACTACCATTTAGTGACGCAATGTGTGACAGTAATAATGTTTGATTTATGGCGTCACGTGTAAGGGTTTACGAGAAATCAATAAAAACTTAATGTCCAGCCAGCCTGAGTTCAAACTGGCTGGACACATTCATGTATCTCCGCTGCCTGATGATCTACGGCCTTCGAAATATGTTCAAAATTTTGTGACGGGGACGATAATGATAACCTGCATTTGTGTCGGAGAAACTTTGCGTAGTTTCAAAGATATTGATCATTTAAATTTTCCCATACAAACATCCAAACCCTTCGCATGTCGCGCGTACAGGGTATGTACCGATAACAATAGAATTTCTATTGTGTCTGCTAATTGGACATAATTATGTATGTCTATAGTTTACTCTGTCTACGATTTTGTCTCATACACAAAGGAGGAGGTAGCTGCTGTCATTAATGTCATCTGTCAGTCATGATGAATGGCGGGAAATAGACTAAGTATATTCAACTTAAAAATCAACATATTTTATTTCACATACACCAGCATGGGCACTTATGAAACGTCAGAAACTAGGTGCACGGTTCCAATTCGTCGTTTCCTATGGAGAAGAGTATTTGCGTATAACTGTTTTAGATGTGCGAAGTGTTATTGAAGACTAGTTCAAACTTAAGAGCCTATACTACCTCAGCTAAAATTCACTCTTTATCTCGCTCGCACGATACTGCTCGCGGACTGTGTGAAAGCGAGACAGAGTGCGGTGCTGGGCGGGAGGCAGCGCCAATAGTTTAGGTATTTGCTTTTTACGGTGAAAATAAAGGTAATTCAAAAAAACTAACTAACATAAGACCTGCTTTATAGTTAGTTCAGTTAGTATGCAAAGTTTCATGATCTAATTTGAAGTATTTTTTGAATACCAGCGGTTTATTGTTCGGTTTGGAGGTAACTTTGGATTTTTTTTCTATCGAGAAAATTTTATGGAATCGTGTTTTCGTCTAACATAAGACCTTACATTAATCCTCAACTTTAGCATATATTTATTTCAAAATTAATGCTGCAGAATTTTCGACATAACGGAGGATCATGCTAAGCCATTTGAGGTAGTATAGGCTCTTAAGGGTAACGCTTAACTTTGAGACCACTTGACTGTGTGTACTTGCTAAGAACTAAAACCTCTCCCTACCTACTTATTATACCCTCAACGAACTTTAGTTCAAAGCTTATAATATAGTTTACTGCCGATCCCTTAGAATAATAATATAATTACTGGTGAAATCATCACGCTTCGCAAACGGATTAGGGATCATATTAATGTCGAAACAACTTTCAAAATATTTATTTTAATTAAATTATTAGCTAGGCATTTGTATTTGAATAGGCAAGTAGGCGGTAAATAGGTTAATTTAACTTATGCTGGTTGCCCATTCCTTGTCTAGAAACTTATGAAGAAAAACGGGTAAGAACATTGACATATATATTACTAGCGTAAGGACCGGGCTAACGGCGCGACTAAATGGCACCAACGCGCTGGCCCTAAAATGACGGTTTTAGGGCCAACGCGACTCAGTTGACAGTGGTGCGCGCGAACTTCGAACTTCGAACGAAGAACTTCTATGTAAAATGTTCAGACGGGCGTATCCTTACTTTTGAAATCATTGGGTAAGAAGCTCAATTGGCCTAATTACAAAACAAGGTTTATCTTTACATCCAAGTTTAAACCATCGAGCCATTTTTTAATTTCGAATTTTGTTGCGGCAAAGCTAATATTCCAATTTCAAAAACTGACGTTAAAACCGAATCCAAGTTGTAAATTTTGTATTAAGAACTTCACTTTGTTCGAAATACAAAACTAGCTAGCTACGAGTAGTTTTGTGTTTGCTAGCCCAAAAGCTAGAACTAAAGTTAGATCTAGTTTATGACGGTGTGTTACTGCCTTACTTAGTTGCTTTTACGACACTGTAAAAAGATGCTAATACTTCTACTTAATTCGTCAGCTCCAAAAGCGTCGATTCTTCGACAAAGTACCTCCAAGTTTCAAGCAATCTAAGTTATTGAACTTAACAGTTTTCTTACTTATTTGTAAAGAAAATAAGTTGGATCCTAACTTTGGTCAAGTTAAACAGGAAAAAGACAAGATAAACTTTATTTAGTTGTTGTAGTAAACAAACGAGTTTAAGGTTCTGTTGTAAAGTAACTAGCTGTTACCCGCGACTTCGTCTGTGATCCAGGATGAAAAGGAGCCTATGTCCTTACCCAGGACATGGTCTATCCGTGTGCCAAATCCATACTAATATTATAAATGCGAAAATGTGTCTGTCTGTCTGTCTGTTACCACTTTACGCTTAAACCGCTGAACCGATTAAAACGGGTATAGAGATAGTTATAGATAGTTAATGGGTATAGAGTCCCGGGAAAGGACATAGGATAGTTTTTTATCCCGATATTCCCACGGGATCGACACTTATGCGGGTGAAACCGCGGGGCGCTGCTAGTCTCTAATATAATGTCAGCGGAGTTTTGTTAGCTTATTTAAAGTGACACTTTATCTATGGGCAATTATTGTAGCCCGAAATAAATAAATTATTATAATGGAAAAATTAACACAAGAGCACCCTACGTTTTCACAATCATAAACCGACAGTAATCCATCAGCTCTAAATAGTGCCGAAGTCACGTCGTGTCGCCTGCGGTTGTTTCCTCAGTTTCTTTGTCCAACCCCATTTCAATGCAATAAACCACCTTTATGAGAACTACCCCGAAATTCATATAACGTTGTATGTGTTTTCTGTTGTTAGAACTTAGGTAAAGGAGCAGTCTTGTAATCAAGATTTTGTGTTGTTAAGAGGTATGTAACTGAGCTTTAAAGATGTTTTGGAGCACACTCTCCATACGTTCTTCGAAATTCCTTACCAATCACTTAGGGCCACCACAGTTACACAGCTTGATATATGTTTCACAGGTTTAGCTGCTTCACGCGCCAGCTGTCGTCTTGCAAGGTTTTACTTAACAGTTATTTTCTAGCCACCATCAGTTTGCCCTGGTCCCCTGTTGCTTAGGGTCGGCGCAATACGTTTTTAGGGTTCCGTACCCAAAGGGTAAAAACGGGACCCTATTACTAAGCCTCCACTGTGTCTCATGAACAGTGATAGCTAGACAGTTGGAATTTTCATAGATGATGTATTTCTGTTGCCGTTAAAACAACAAATACTAAAAACAGAATAAAATAAATGTTTAAGGGGGGCTTCCATACAACAAACGTGTTTTTTTCGGTGTTTTTGCCATTTGGTACGGAACCCTGTCGTGTGCGAGTCCGAATCGCACTTGGCCTGTTTTTTTCTTCCATTTTTCCCCTGACAATGGTCACTCTATATTGATTTCGTATTTCTTCTTCAAGGAATACCAAAAAAAAGATAGGTGGTTCTTAATAGAACAGTAGGTATATTTCTGACTATTAAATAGAAATGTATTCCGTTGTTAGAATCTCAGTGTCGACATAAGCCACGAAAAAACTCATACTAAAATGGAAATGAAAACACCAAAGCCTTTTAGTAGAATCCTACAAACAGACATCACAGAAACCATCCAAACACTACAGCAAAACAAATACTAATCAAAGGTTTAAACTAGAGCCAACACACGATAACGAACTTCCAAACTTCGTTCTAAACAAATCACCATCTATTCTAGCTCGACTCCAAAACCTGGCAATTCATTTAAAATCGATTTTGTTTCAAGAGTAACCTCCATTGTGCTTGCCACAAAATATCAAGAACAGAAAATCAACTCCAGGAGACATACGCAGAGTAGTCAATATACTGGATGGCTTGTAATTTAGAAAGAAAAAAAGAAAGAAAATACGTATATTTGCGGTAAACATGACGCAATATAGAACATAAAACAATAAGAAAGGGTTAGGGGAAACATGCGTCACATCCACGCAAAACGCATTATGCTGCGACCCTATGCAAGACAGAGCCCCAGCGCTGGTTTTCAGCGACAGCCGGCGCTGACGTAATGACGTCTCCGGTGCAGCAAACAATTATTAGGACGCTGTACGAATTTTATGTATTCCTTTTAGAATGTGATAGATAGAATATGTTTTTATTATGTAGATAATAACCACCACAAAAAAAAGTACCATAAAACTTACAGATATATATGTAGACATTTTACATGGGGTGACACACAAAAGGCGGTCTTATCGCTAAAAGCAATATTTTCAAGACAACCTTTGGATGGATTAAGGCAGAAGGAGAGACAATACTGAAGCACGAAGGTAGTCTGTGGTGTACCATTTACATATTTATACAATAAATACGTACATGATACCTAAAACATATTATACTTATCTTAAATAGACGTGACGTCCCCATTTGCAACAATTAATTTTGCTATGACATTAAGACGTACAATTTACGAAGAACACATCTTCAAAATGAAGATGTGTGATGTGTAATTTATGTACCTCGTTAAAAAAATTACATAAATGAAAAACATATTTAGACGTGCCGCTGAAACAGTCGTTAATGCTGGCAAAGGTCGAATTTGCAAATGGTTCAATTATTTGAAAATTAAGTGATAATCGAATTAATTAACTGGTTTTGGCATAAACCAGTTAATCCCGCTACTTCATAACGTCCCAGTAATCCATCACACGTCACGCACCCTGGTCGTCATGACCCGATCACAAATCGCAGAGCCGCAGATGATTTTTGAAAATTTCCTTTAACTACCTATTTGATGTTTTCGAAAATTTGGTTACATCGAAGGGTTTCTTAAAGTATTAGGTGCCTACTGGAATATCAATGGAGGCCATTCAATTTGAGATTTTCGAGAAAAGTGATATTTAGCCGGAAAATTTATAAAATACATAAAAATCGGGTTTTCTTTAATCCCATGAATTTTCGCATTGGCTTAATGGGGTATGTAATTGTTGCAAAGGGCAGGAGAATGATTGGCCACACTAACACGTCCTGGAAAGGATACGTCAAATTACAAGTTACCCTGTTTATCGATACTAATATTATAAATGCGAAAGTAACTTAACTCTTTGCTCACTTGACGCCCCTCGACGTATTAACAATAAAACTTCTATTGTGTCTTATTCACTGACCTTCATTATCTATAAATGCGAGACTAACTATGTCTGTTACCTTTTCACGCCTTAACAGCTGACCGGAATTCGAGGTTTGGTGCACAGGTAAACCATAGGCTAGGACCACTGAGCTAGGAGATTGTATACTTTTATCCAGGTAGTAAATTCCCGTGGGATAGTTTCCGACCTCTTTATCAGTTTCAGTATAGCTTGACAACATCGTCACATTTGTATTTTCCGAATGACGCTGGCAGTACGGTACGTACGATGCAATTTTTATCAAGCGATACAATTCTGGTATCAGCTGATGTGTCACTCATTCTGATGCTCATTGTCTGGAAAGCATTATTTTACTAAACGCGCCTTCTTTTTTTTTTTTAAATCCTCTTGAAGTCCTCCGCCTTAGGGTGGACAGACTGTTCCATCTCACACCTACACCGGGGGAGCAGGAACGTATGATCCTTCCGCAACCCCCGACTGGTTACCATACGCGCATCCCCCAACTTTTTTCTCAGGCAAATAATAATGCTTATAAATATTTTCGCTAGCTAGAAGACTTTCGGATAGTGATCCGATCCAACTAAAACTGATACTGCATCCGTCACTACGGATGCGGTATCAGTTTTAATTGGATGTTGATTGCATGTTGCATAATTATATTAATTGATCCTTCTACATGTGCATTATTTTGCGAGCGGGAGGTGTTACAAGCTGTATCCACGTTTGTTAAACTAATAGTTTGCGAAGAAGTGTAGCTATGATACAAGTATAATGAAACTTTTGAAACGTGACGAATATCGATACCCAACAGTCCCAACACCTCTGTGAAGTTTCATCGAACTAAAACAGTATAAATTGAAGAATCATAAACTTGAATAATTTATGATTCTTCAATTTATTCTGTTTTAGTTCCATTTACAACAAACTTTAATTATTTTACACTTTAATTAATTTAGAAGTTATAATTAAATTCTTAGGGTTTAATAGGTCACATAATAATGAAAATAGTAATCATGTTCACAAAATTCATGTTCTGCGTCGTGTGGTTAAGGCTCCTTTGCATTTCATGCAAAAGTTTATTGTAATTTTTCTTAACCTAACAGGCACAAGGCACATATTGCATGCTATAATCAATACAAAGATGACACTCGACCACAATGACAACGCGCGGCACACTGGCTGAAATAATGAGGAAGGTACAGTGAAGCGTCACGCGGGAAACACCCGATCTTTTTACTGTTACTGTTTCTGTTAGACTGCTTAATCCCACCGATGGACTGCTGCCTGTCCCATGACTTCCAGCTCTTTCGAACCAGCACTAAAGTGGACCACTGGTCGTTTGTTTTGCTCTGCAGCTCATCCCGCTATCTTCTGGTTTTGCCGTCGACATTTTTACAATCGTTTAGTAATATCTAGGATTAAACAAAGTATGTGTAAATAAGATCTCTATTAGTAGTAGTACCTATCATTATAGTTAGTGATCTTTTTTGTAATTTTTTTTAAATCTTTTAATTCAGTACTTAAGTATTCGAAGTGGATCTTCTTCACTTTCCCTCTTCACTGTGTCTTAGTACTCCTAGCCTAGGCTGAATTGCAATTAAAATCCAGTCTTCCGCCTGCAATTAACAATAATTGTTATGTGCATAATATGGCGATATTAATTTTACGATGGCAAACGTTATTTATTTATCAGGAAAATTCCTCGAGCATTGAAATCAGGGTGATACTTATCTTCATAAATTCTCTTTACGACTATTGGAATTCGGTATGTTTTACAGACGGGAAGTAATGGTGAAAATCTGAGTAGTGTTTATTTAGGTATTTAAGTGTTAGTAGAACTCAAAGGTTATAAGTAACGTAAATATATATAATAAATCGGGCCCGAATGGTCATCAAGTTTGGTGGAGGCCACTTAGCCAATATCAAAAATATCCAAAAATTTAACGGAAGTTTGTCATTCATAAAAAAATTACAGTCACAGAACATCGGGTGACAACTTTTGCGCCACCTTGTATAACCCAATTTGTTTTGCCGTACTTAGAAACTAAGTATCAAGCTGGGAGTTCGAGCAACGTGCTAGCTTTACCAATGAGAATCATAACGAAGGCCTCTTTAATATCAATATCTGCTGAAGTAGGCTTAATTGAATAGGCTTTCAATTTTGTTATTAATTTTAACACAAAGTTATTACTCTTGTTATAGGTAATATGCCCGATTTTACCATACACAATCGACAAACCAATAAACGGGCACACTTTTTATATCCGGAGGCTTTTATTTACGTTTTTGTTTTTTTATTTCTACTTGAGTTACTTTTCATTGTTTTTTTGTGATATATTGGCGTATGCTAGCTGACACCTAAGTCAGCTAATAATTTAATTTAAGGTTTTGTGTTTCGTAAAGTTATTTACTTTGCACACGATTGTATTAAATTAAGTTTTTGGAATCAAACGGACAGCTGTGTGTATAAAGCACTGGGAAATGGTAAAGGGCTGGCGTTTTTGGGAGACTGTCTTATGTCATTTTGACGTTTGAAAAGTGCTGATTTTCAGTCTAGTTTGAATAAATGCCTTTTGATTTTGATTGATTTTGAATGTCCCATATCCCTTATTTCCATACTGCTTTAAAAGCCTGTAAATATAGCAAGTGGAAGCCCACTCGCTATATTTGCAGTGTCAGGGCAAAAGTCACGCGTGTTTATTGAGCGTGTTCGATATAGCAAGTAATTGCTTTTGTGATGTAATGTCGATGGCTTATAGAATGGGGGCCTGTTTGTATTGCCAGATACATTTGAGTACCGATTTTGCGTGTTTGGATGACACAAATGTGTGTTTGTTATGTGGGTTTCAATGATTTGTTTGTGTATTTTGTGTTTGATTGGCGTGGGTGTATTTGTGTTGGGTGGTATTTGTTTTTAATGAGCATAGTACGAAAGTGGTAGTAGAATAATGATTGGCACAGATAGTAGGATCATGTGCCACTGTAACATAAGGTTTCTTGGTGTGTAGATAAATAATAAAATTTAAACGAACGTTACTTACAAAGATTACTTTATTACACAAAGTCGGATCAGATTTCGAGCTCGCGAAAGGTTATGACCGCCTAAAGAACACCACTATTCTGTAGGTCCTCAATATGTAGAAAGCGGAATCCAGAGGTAGATGATTCCGGGTCCGGAAGCGTTTCAGCAGGATTGTCCAGCCACTTCGCATGACACATGACATTAATGTAATCGCAGCTGTCATTTTGGTCTTACTACTAACTAGCCTGTATTGTCCCACTGCTGGACAAAGGCCTCCGTCTCCCTTTTCCACACAATTGTGTATTTTGCGGGCCAGACCTTTCGGTAGCAGTCAAGCTCGTCCCGCCATCTTCGTCTTGGCCTGCCGCGGTGACGTCGTGCGTTTAGTGGGACCCAATCGGTGGTTCTTTAAGCCCAATTATCATCTGTCATGCGGCAGACATGTACGGCCCAGTCCCACTTAACTCTAGTGGCTTTCTGGGTAACTTTCGTCATCTTGGTTTTTGGCGCGCAGTATTGTGTTCCTATGGTAAAAAATTCGAACCCCCAGGATACTGCGCTCCATGGCTCGCTGGCAAACCTCGCCTCTGCTGAAGTGTCAAAGACCAGGTTCGTGCACCATACCTATGTGAGAATGAGGAGAATACACATGTCCATAACTCTCCGTTTGAGACATAGTGGTAGATCTTCTTTTAGAAGATCTTTCGTTGCGTCGAGCAATTTCTTTGTTTTGGTCTAGCAAATTAAAAATTAGAGTTTAGTTGTTCAGACGTTAGTAAGGTGCGTCGTGTACTTACACCATTCAAATATTAGTGCTGTGACATTTTGTTGTTTGCATTTGCGTAAATTTCGTGGACGATGGGTCTTAGATGTGGGTATGAAGACCACTTTGCATATACCGTGTTTTGTTTGTAACCCAGTTAAGTATTTTAATTAATTACATTTGTAATACTAAGTAAACCACTGTTTAATCAACCTTTGTAACCCCAAGAACATTTACGGAGTTTGTTCATCGGAACAACCTTGTTAGCTCCTTTCAATCTGGGTTCAGGCCTGGGCACAGTACAGCGTCCGCTCTCCTTAAAGTGACTGGTGACATTAGAGAAGCGATGGAGGATACCAAAGTTACTGTATTGGTTTTAATTGATTTCTCCAACGCCTTTAACGCCGTCAGTCACGATATTCTCCTTTCTATCCTCTCTCACCTTATGGTTTCGTCCGAGGCTCTGAAATGGTTCTCTTCTTATCTTCGGGGACGTCAGCAGTCGGTTCGCGTTGATCAGAGTTCGTCAAGTTGGCGTGACCTGGATGCTGGTGTTCCACAAGGCGGCATTCTTTCTCCATTGTTATTCTCCATCTTCATTAATTTTATAACTCACTGTCTTCGGTGTTCGTATCATCTATATGCTGATGATCTTCAATTATATACTGCTGAGCGGGTAGAAGGTTTGTCGGACGCTATAGCAGATGTAAACCGAGACTTAGATGCTATCAAGAAATGGTCTGATAGTTTCGGGGTGTCAGTGAACCCCTCGAAGTGTCAGGCCATTTTAATTGGAAGCTCACGCATGATGGGTAGGGTGACGCTTAGCTCTCTTCCTCCTCTTATTTTCAATGGTACCGTCATACCCATTACCCCTACTGTGAAAGATCTCGGTTTGCATCTTGACTCTACACTTAGCTGGCAACGCCAGGTCTCTAGTGTTAGTCAAAGGGTCAACGGTACTCTGCGATCCCTGTATCGTCTGAGGAACTTTTTGCCTGCTAAGACGAAAACCATGCTTGTGCAGACTTTGATTTTTCCTATAATCGACTATGGTGACGTGTGTTACTTTGACTTGAACGCGGTTTTGCTGGATAAACTCGACAGATTACTCAACAATGGTATCCGGTTCATATTCAACCTCAGGAAATATGACCATATGTCGAGCTACAGGTCTGAGCTCAAATGGATGTCCATTCGCCAAAGAAGAAGTTTGCGCGCTTTGACCACGCTTTTCTCCCTTCTCAACTCGCCTACTCCTCCTTCGTATCTCGTGTCTCACTTCCAATATCTATGTTCTTCCCACGCTAAGAATCTACGTTCTTCTAACAATCTTCTCCTACTCTGTCCTTCTCATACTTCTGACTTTGTTCATTCTTCCTTTCATATTCAGTCCATTCTTCTTTGGAACGCACTTCCTCTAGATATCAGGACGGCCACCAGTCGGTATGCATTTAAGCGGAAATTGCAGAGTTATTTTCAAAATAAATAGCGTAGAGTAATCTCAACACCTCTCTCCCTTGAATTTGTATGTATATATATATATATTATAAGTATATATTATATTAAATAGTATGTATGTGTATATAACCTATTTATGTATTTGTGTAAGTACCTAGTTTTATTAGCTTTTTTAATTTTTATCATTGTTCTTCTCAACCAAAGCACCTGCCATCCAATCTCTTCACCACCCTTGGTTGACTGGTAGATAATGCCTAAGGCATTAAGTCCGCCTTTGTACCTTTTTTGTGCGAAAAGTTTAAATAAATAAATAAACATTCCAACATTCATACAGAAATAACCAGTGAAGTTTTAATACATACAGCTGTAATTGCATAAACGTAGGAATAATATTAATCCTGCAGCGGCCACGCTGGGGAATGCAAAGCTTACGTAGTGAATGTAAGTGGACTCGGACTGACGACGTTAATATTTCGTGCAGTGGACCCCGTTTATCATTCTCTATGTTGTATTGTCTGGTTTCAAGTGTGAGTTTTTAAGGTTCCGTTGCCAAATGGCAAAAAACGGAACCCTTACGGATTCGTCGTGTCTGTCTGTCGGTCTGTCTGTCCGTCCGTATGTCACAGCCACTTTTTTCCGAAACTATAAGAGCTACACTGTTGAAACTCGGTAAGTAGATGTATTCTGTGAATCGCATTAAGATTTTCACAAAAAAATAGAAAAAAACAATAAATTATTGGGGTTCGCCATACTTAGAACTGAAACTCAAAAATTTTTTTTTCATCAAACCCGTACCCCCGTACGTGTGGGGTATTTAAGGGTAGCTCTTCAAAAATGATATTGAAGTCTGCGCGAGTTTGCGCGAGAGACACTTCCAAAGTTGTAAAAAGTGTGTCCCCCCCCCCCCGTAACTTCTAAATTAAGAGAATGATAAAACTAAAAAAAATATATGATGTACATTATCATGTAAACTGCCACCAAAAATTGGTTTGAACGAGATCTAGTAAGTAGCTCGCCGGTGAAAATTTAAAAACATATGATGGTACGGAACCCTCGGTGCGCGAGTCCGACTCGCTCTTTCCCGGTTTTTTTTTTTGTAAATTTTCTTGTTGAATGTTAGTTGGCTTGCGTAATTCTTACACTAGCGGCCCGCCCCTGCTTCGGACGATTTCAACGACTTGACAAAACTTAGAGATTTCTTTATTAGGTTGGGTTGGGCAAAGTGTGGGCGAAATATAGGTGCCGTACCATTCTGCCTAATCCATTGGGGAATACTTACAGGCCTGATGTTATGTTCTATATTAACGTATTATGCATATAAACCTTCTGGAATTAATTCTCTAACTGGTGATGAAAACCGCATCATAAGTCGTTTTTATTGCACAAGAGTGTGCGCAGACACAGGTGCATTCTCTCTTCCTTTACTCCCACGCACGCACGTAATGTCCTGCGCCTGATCTCTCTCCGGTCGGATTGCCGTCCCATCAGACTAGTAGATAAAGTAGATTAAGAGATATAGTAATAATACTGTCAGCCTGAATGATCCCACGGCTGGGCAAAGGCTTCTCTCCATAAGTTACAGTTATTTAGGTCCAGGGTTAATGTGGACTGTTTGGACTTTCCCTTTGCAGAAAAAATCATTCAACTTTTAATACAAGGTTGGAATTAAGCTTCCGTATCAGTACGCTTTTCTTAACTTTAGAAAAACTCACATAATCTCTTATAGTTTATACCTAGATTACAGAACCACAGTACACTGAACTTTCAGGATTTTTCTGAGCCCCTATTTTATTATAACACGTAGGCTGAAGCGCCGAACCATGAACAACGATTAGGTGTGATCAATTCAAAGGCTGAGTTTTGAGAATAAAGACCTAAGACCTAAGTTTTCACTTCATTAAACATGAAAATTCCAATATTTTTTAGATTTATTAGATAAATGAAGCTGTTCCGAAATTAGAGCCTGATCATTTATCTCTCTAATCTGACTTTTTCAATCTTATTGGTTTGAAATCTTTTTACATACATAACCCAGGGTTCGGCAGAAGGATTTGTACACTATAAATGATAACATCATCTTATCAAAATCAGCCTATAATGTTCCCACTGCTGGGACACAGGCCTCCTCTCTGTGAGAGGGAGTGGGCCGTAATCCACTACGCGGGCCCAGTGCAGGTTGGTAGATGTCACATGTCTTTGAATTTTTGGTTCTAGGACATGCCGGTTTCCTCACGATGTTTTCCTTCACCGTTATGAGAGCAGTGGTGATGAAATAATTTACACAAAGTAAAGCGCCTGTCTGGGTTCGAACCTACGACTTACAACTCGTAAGTCGCGGCCGATGCCACTGGGCCACCACTGCTCTTAGTAAGTAAGGTGAGTACAATATAAATAATAAATGATTTATCATTTATAGTGTCCTTATCCTATTAGTACAGCCACATTTCCCCAGTTATATTTTCAGTTCCATGTAATAGGGGGCAAGTCTACACTGAGAAATTCCTAATGACCCAATAACACTTTGACGGGTTTGGGAATCGAACCCAGGACCTCACACTCCGCAGTAGCGCTTGCGACCACTAGACCAACGGTGCTGTCCAAAATCGCTTTTAACCGACTTCAAAAAAGGAGGAGGTTCTCAATTCGACGGTATGTTTTTTTTTTTTTGTGTGTTTGTTACGCGATTACTCCGCCAATTGTAGACCGATTTTCAAAGTTCTTTTTTTGTTCGAAAGGTTATACTCTCGAGGTGGTCCCATTATCATTAAGTTGGAATTTGATGAGAGGATCCCATGGAAATTGAGGGAAACCCTCAAATTTTATAGGCGAAGCTATAGTGATTTGGGTATTTTTTAAAGTAACTTGAGCATTTGCTCTTGGAAATCATCATTTGGTAAAGTGGAGCTGATGATGAAGACCACAGATGGCCATCGGAACTACTCAACGACCAATATTTCACGGGTTGCGATTCGATTACTTTAATATGATTGCTAAACGATTTATCCTCGTCACAATGCGTATGGTGAGTGGTTGTTGAGGAGTTCTCCTGGTTCTTACCAGGAGAACTCCTCAACAATTAACGTCCCTGCATCGGGAAAAGCAATATTTTGTAAAAGGTGATGAGCAGTTGACATTAGGCTATTGTAACTTAGATAAATTACAAACTGACCCACTAAAAAGTGAAAAATAAAAGCATTTTACAAAAAAAACAACCGACTTTCAAAAACCACTATAAAGTGAAAAATAACTTTTTTGTACTAAAATATGTAATCGTAATCATTTATTTGCTTTAAGTATTGTTACAGTGTTGGTCTTAAAGTTAGTAATTAAGTTCACTTGGTCGGTGTACTTATTTAAAAAATGCTATTATTAACAAAAACACACCTTTACCCTTTACTCAGCAAAACTTAACCTTTCATAAACACAATCCACACACTAGTTTAATTTTAATTAACAACTTCAATTAACTCGCTTCATTACCGAACGTTTCTATTTCCTCTATGTACCTAATACATTTTATGTAGGTATTTGGTATGTAGGTACTTGTGCCAAGCAAGCAGAGTGGAGTCACTAAAAAGATGGGTACAGAAGTTAGGCTTTATACAACGAGAGAAAAATCACACACACAAAGACACGTACAGCGAGTGCAGGCACACTCGCAATTGGCATTCATTTGATGTAGTTTATGATCGTCGTCGGTACGATTGACAAAAAACTTAACCATACTTGTGACGTCAAGAATGCGACGCGACAACGAAATTTGACATGTATCAAGTTTATACAAAGTCCAGAAGTGATCATCATCTACTTTCTGGCCCTTGTCCCATGTTACTTGGGTTCAGCGCAACACGTTTTCGTCTTCCATTTTGCCCTGTCAACCGTCACGCTATTATTCAATACCTTTTCTTTAATATCATTCTTCACTCAATCCATCCATCTATTATTTGACCTTCCTCTCTCCATCCATCATCATTTATATTAATGTCACTTTTACTCACATTCGGTTCCTTGCTACTCGTCGCCATGCCTACCCAAACGATTTCCTTTAAATTTTTCCTTAAATACTCATTTCTTAGTTCATCCATTCTCGTCACTCGAAACATTCCTCTCAACATTCTTATCTCCGCTGCATGCAACCTTTTTTCATTCGTCTTCTTCACGACCTAGCATTCCGATGCATACAGTACGACGTTCAAAAGTGAACAACGTTTTTGTAAGTTGATTGTACACGTCATGTGTGTGCTTTTGCTCGTTATAATGCATTTTTTTAAAAGTAACTTGTAAATATGTGAGCACCATGTATCTATCACTTATTTGATTTACCTGTCATTGCTTAATTTTTAATTCTTTTTACCTTTTGTGGTAGACTAATTTTATTATGGGTGCATCGTGTTCACATAATATAATTTATATTATGTATACAAGACCTTGTAAAATATTTTAAAAGAGTAACGGCGGAGTTTCTTGCCCATTCTTCTCCATACGAAAACTACCTTTTGGAATGGGCGCCTAGAATCATTTCTATTTAGTTTTCTGACGTTCAAAAGTGCCTTTAATGTGCCTATTTGAAATAAATGATTTGACTTTGACTTTGACTTTGACTTTAATAATAATAATAATAATAATCGTTTATTTCAGGCATTAGCACCCATAAAATTAAAATTGAAAACTTACACTAAAAATAAAATAAAATAAAACTTATACTAAACATAAACATTTCATACCAGAGAAGCTAAAACACAAAGAGGTACAATTATTTTGTCTCCCTCAGTACATGCACCGCATGAAACACAACTTTTACAATAGCATTTTTACTTGCTACCACACGTGAAAAGAACGACGCCCTGAGCTTCCTCATGAGCGCAAAGAAGTCGGTAACTCCGCTCTCAGCAAACATCTCAGTCGCACTACACCGCCAGGGCAGGTTGAGCATGACCCGAAACGCGTTATTATATTGTACACGAAGAGTGTTGTATGCACTCTTCGTGTACTTGTACCAAAGTTGACTGGTGTAGAACGACTGACAGTAAGCCTGGAACAGGGTTACCTTTACTTGCTTCGAGCAATGGAAGAACCGTCTATTTAGCATGTTACTTCTACATGCAATGCTACGTCTTTGTCTTTCCATGTCATCGTCATCTTTTAAGTTGTCCGTTATGATGTGTCCAAGATACTTAAATTGCCTAACTATTTTTAATTT
Source organism: Oligia fasciuncula (assembly GCA_963082905.1). Lineage (NCBI taxonomy): Eukaryota > Metazoa > Arthropoda > Insecta > Lepidoptera > Noctuidae > Oligia > Oligia fasciuncula. The sequence continues at coordinate 1,947,241 of OY720395.1, read as the reverse complement.
TGTGCCACACAAAGTAATTGGCAAGACCTTATCAGGGCCATTGCCATGTTTAAAAATCATTACTTCTGTCTTTTTAACATTATATGTTAGTTGGTGTCGAGCAGCATAATTCTCACAAATGGAAATGAGTTTTCTGAGGCCATTGACCGAGGGGCTGAGCAGAACCATGTCATCTGCATAACTGAGGTTATTTAAACATTCACCGCCAATATGGCATCCGACTCTGGTGCTGCACAGCTCCTCAATCAGGTCGTTGACATATAGGTTAAACAGCACCGGGGACGTCAAGCCACCCTGTCTCACGCCACTGGTCAGCCTATACGTCTCCGACAAGGCGTTATCCCATCTGACTTGGTTATTTTGATTGTTATACCAATATTCAAACAGGTCTACTATTTTATTCGGCACATGCGTTTGTCTCAACTTGTTCCAGAGTATATTGTAATTAATTGTATCAAAAGCACGGCTGAGGTCTAAAAAACATGCGTATACTATTGTATTTCTATTAGTGTATTTATGGATAGTATTTTTTAGAGCAAAGATAGCTAGGTCAGTGGACAGGCCCCGACGAAACCCAAACTGTGCGTCATTAAGCGGAATGTTCGTTTCATTTAGGTGTGTCATAATCAGATAATCATAATCAGACTTTATATGAAGCTGATCTTCTGTACTTATCTTTTCTGTGGCAAAGTCGTAAGAACAAACTTGGCGAACAAATATTGGACTGTGGAATAGATTACATAAAATATTGCATTAAGGGATTACTTTGTTCGTTCAATAAGAGTATTGTATATCTGGAGATACTGTTGAGCTTAGTTATGTACTTACGTATGAAATGTTTCTTTGTCTTGTTTCGTAGAAAGACAAAGAAGGGCTTCTTTAGGAAATTACTATCATATGTACTAGTCACTACCCACTTCCACAAGACTTATGAGCTTCGTAATATTGAATGTAAGAGATAGAGGTATTGTAGGTAGGTACTTATGTTTTTTCTGGAAAGTTTTTTTTTCGTTACGTTTTATTTATAAAAATAAAGTGAATTTTCTTGTTCCCTGACCCACCCCGTCGCATCGCATCGCCTGCCACGTGTTTTCGCTTAGTGTTCTTTCTGACTTAATTTCTTTTTGCTGGGCTCCTAAGGGTCCTAGCGTGATCTTAAATAGCCTTTTTCAAAAATCAGGCAAAATATTTTTTTCAAATCCGACTGGTAGTTCCAGAGATTAGCGCGTGCAAACAAACATACAAACAAACTCTTCAGATTTATTAGTAGGTATAGGTAGATAGATTACATGCGTGTCCGATTCGATTCGAATTTCTTCGATTACATAACATGACAGGATCACGCCTTTAATCCCCGAAGGGTTAGGCAGACCCCAGGGGGCCTAAAAAGGCCACTTTGGCAGAATCATAAAAGAAGAACATTATGAATCATAATATGGCGAAGACAGTCCGTGTTTTTCTTTTTTTCGCTGCACTACGTAGGTATAATCAGAGAGATTGGGATTGGATTTGGATTGGATTGATTGGTATTTTAGCACAGACAAAAAAAAATAACTGAAAAATCCTTCACCTTCCTTCAGGATTTGATACGATTAACTTAACAGTTAACTGTCCATTATGATTTATAATGTTATCCTTTTATGCTGCCAAAGTGGCCTTTTTAGGCCCCCTGAGGTGTACCTGTAATAGTACCACATTACGCCAGTTATGTCTAAGTCCCATGTGGGATTAGCCCTTTTAGCTTACAACTGGTTTTATGTATTGGGTAAATATTTTGACTCTTGTTGACAATATTATAAAGACTACCTTACCCGGCGAACTTTCTACCGCCTCAGAATCAATAAATACAAAATGTATGAGAAAATGAAATATGTTCATTTTTTTAATGAATTTTTCCCATGTTTTAATAGTTATTCTGCTATTCGGGGCGGAGACAAATCCAACAAATCAAAGATCATAAAAATCGGTCCAGCCGTTCTTGAGTTATAAATGGTGTAACTAACACGACTTTGTTTTATTTATATAGTTTTAAGATAATCACCGACAATAGTCCCCTTGCATCATAATCCTATCAGATATTTTTTCACAGAACTGTGTACCTAACTACTAATTTCAACTGTCATCAAACGGATTCAGACTCCAGGCTGCGGCGTATTCCTCGAAACGCACCAAGTTTGAAACACACCAAAAATAAACCTCGGAAAATAAAATTAATAAAAATAAAATGCATCAACGATGAAACATAGAGAAGAGCATGAAGGATTCGTAATAAATTATATCGATAGACGTTTCATTTGGTACGTTTCAAGGAATACCCCCGGGTTGCTATTAAGAAATTTCTATTGGAAAAACCCAATAACACTTTAAGATAGATAAACCATTTATTTGGCGCACACAAAAAGACAGCACAACACACAAAAATACAATATTAGATGATAACCAAATTACCCATATGATGACTGATGACGACTTTGCCCGAGCTGGGACTCGAACTCAGGACCTCATGCATACGATAATAAAATAAGGATAATATTTTTGTGTTCACCAAAAATCTAAAGGTACATCTATGTATGCATTTCTAAAATATTATTCTTCCCCGAAAAATACTGATCGTGCACCAAATATTACAAAATATTTGTAACTTACTATTTTAATTTTTTTGAAATGGACATTATCGAGAACCGAATTAGTTACGAGGTTAATTATTTAAAAAAAAATGCTTAGGTTAGGTTAGGTTAAAACTGTGACCTCCTACGCACGAGCCGAGCGAGCGAAGCGAGCGGTGCCGCGGCAGCGGCCGGCGAGTGCCAGAAACGACTAAATTTTAAAGAAAAAAAATATGGAAAAAGAGATTATTTTTAAAAAAAAATATTATTATTTAAAAAAAAAAAACTTTTTTTTAAAATTAGGTGTATTACTATTTTTACAAATTTGCAACAGTTGTTAAATAGATGCTCGTTATGACATATTTTAATGAACATATTTTGGTGCACATTCAGTATATTTGGTGGAACACAGGCAAAATTAGGTAAATGAAATGGGAATAAATTGAAGTACTTTTAAATACCATCCATAAAATAATCACTAATCTGCGTTCTCGTTAACTTGCAACAAATAAATCTACTATCACTTCTCTCATTCACAAACCAATTTCGGGTACAGTCAACAACAGCGTTAATTTGTGAAATAATTACGTCGGTATTCAGTTCAGTCACAAGAATTAATTTACTTTACTTACATTCTGAAACAAAGGCAACATACTGTAGGTTGTACAGTCACGAGCATAAGTATGTATACACTTGCCTTTATTCAAAGGCGTTTTTCTCCTTTATTTTTGAATGAAATTTTATGTTATTACGAACATAGTATTTCCGAACTTATAGGTTTATGTAAAGTGTCGTATTTCAACTTTGCATTCGTTATTTCGTGAACAAATCGCAATTGAAAGTTGGCAAGTGTTGACATATTAGTGCTCGTGACTGTACATAGACGTCTAATAGTAAACGTTTAAATATTTAAACACAGGAAAGCTTGGACTTAGTAACAACGTAGTTAGTGAAAAAGGATTCGCGTTCTGCACGCTAATTGAGTAAAACACTATCTCAATTAAAATCATTTTGAAGAATATTGCTAATCCATTGCTTCGTACGTTGGAAAAAGTCTGCTCAACAACGTAAATAACGCAATGAATGTTGTTGAATTGTTAAAATGAAAGCCATTGCTACTGATTGTGTGTTACGCAATTACCCTCGTAGGTTTCAACAATGCTGTCTTTATTAAACGCTAGGGAATAAAGTAAAATTGTTCCTCAATAGTTTGTTATTCATACATACCTACATAAACTTACGCCTTCTTAAAATGGGGGTAGGCAGAAACTACAGAACGAACTTTGTAATTCATCAAAAGTAAAAAGGAATTTTTCAATGAAAGAATAACTGGACAAATCGTCGGACACTGAGCGTTGATCAATATGGCCGATGTTAGATGGTCAAGTCATGAAACGGCAGCGGTATATCACTCTATGGCCATTTCTATGATCGGACCACGACATATAGGTACGGCCGGCTGCAAAAATGGATGGGCAGTTCAGATTCAAAATCCTATGAATCAAGAAATGACACCATCTAGCGTACGTTATTTGTTTTAATATATTTAGGGGGTTTTAATTTAAGAATTATATTTTATTTAAAATTAATATTAATTTCTTTTTTATTTATTTGAGTTCGGGGTCTTTACCTCGTTATCGATATGATAAACTAATTTATTTTCGAAAACTTGAACTTCAAACGTTCACAGGAAAATAGACATTAGGGTACCCATGGACTTTTGAATTTATTGTATTTGTCTATTAGGGCTGGCCTATTTCTTGGCCAAAGAATTAGCATCGCCATACAAGGCAATGCTGCCTTTTATCCACTGTTCCTGTTGAAAGCGATGCGGACGAATTTTTTGATGCCCTATGATTTTTTTTCTGCTTATTTTTATCATATAAATGTGTAAATAAATGATTATTACCTATTTTAAATATTAGCACAGATTATGTAAATATTATCATGATATGGATTTGAAATAAATACTGGTATTTGTCTCCAATTATTTATGTTCTATAATACGTACTGTATAAATGTACTGTATCAATGTCTTGCTACAATTAAGTAGGCAATTTTGCAACTCATTGATGCAGACAAAGATATCAGACTTTAAATAAATTCTTGTCGATGTATATTTTTTTTTTCCTGACGGTACAATTCGTGTTCAATTCCAGACAAACTCAATAACACTCCAGCTATAACAAAGCTGGTCATCAGTATGACAGTAGGGTCAGGACGCATAAACGTTAAGCGCGCTGCCCAATCCAGCTAATGAATGTGAACCGGATCGAATCTACGGAGGCTGTTAAAACAGCGGATACATGAGCTTCTTGAAATAAGTATCATGAAAAATAATATGCACGAATTTTCTTTTGTGAATTTAATTGCGTTGATAGATCCGTTTCAAGCTTTTTCATCAACTTATCCTGTTCCCAACTAAGGGCATTTAGGCCATTTTATGTCCTGGCAAATCACTGTCCATTCCAAGGTTGCCTGGAAGAGATCGCAGAAAGCGATAAGGCCGCCCATTGTTTTTTTTTATTTGAAATTGGTTTGCTTTTGACTCTAGTCTAGGTCAGAGGTGACAGAGACAAAGTCGACGATGGAGTGAGCTTACCCAGAAGAAGCCTGTTCACTCTTACTTTGAAGAGATTCGGGTTGTTAATGTGTATTTTGTAGTGTTCGATTTATTTTTTGTTATGTATTTTTGTGGTGAACAATAAAGTATTCTACGTCCTAACTATCGTTCTCCTGGGATAAAAACAACTTATCTGCAGATGTCCCAATCCAGGTCATGGTCGACCTGTGAGCCACATGGAAATTCATTCAGCCGTTAAAATGTGAAAGGTCCAGACGCCAGCATGCACATCAAGCTACCCGAAACAGCCTGCCAATAAACTTTGAACCTTATTTTGTAGCGATAAAGTTGAAAATCTATTAAAGACATTTGACAACTTGTAGTAGCTTGATGTGCTGGCGTCTGTAGTATATATATTATATACCTACGTATTTAACTAGTTATTTTCGCATGTATCATAATTATTACATTTATTCCATTTTTTTTTTCTATTTTTAAGCCTGAAAACGAGGACGTCAACTCGCTGCTTTCCTGGCCACGCGTTTAGGGTTTTAGGCCATTACACACGACATTTGTGAGGAAGCAAGACACTGAAACTGGCTAATAAGCTTAAATCGTCACGCGTGGCAAGCTTTAACTACACTTTGACCCTGTACCTGGACAAGTGACAGTTAAGCTTTCTACCAGAAATTAAAAAGTTCTTCTATTAAGTGCAATTTTGCAAATCAAAGCGTAGACTTGTATGGAAGTGGAAGAAACATGGTTAAACCGTGTAGCATAAGATTATCATATTAAGTGAAACCACGTATTCTAAATTACGTATTTTAAACATACACAATTAAAATAATTAACACATTACAATTAACAAAAGAAAAAAATGGTCCCACGGCGGTGTATCTATAACTGTTGTTCGTAGTTTCGAACCTACGACCTACAACTCGTGAGTCGCGGCCGTTGCCACTAAGCCACCACCGCTCACAAGCTAATTAAATTCAAATAAGTAATAATTCATCTAAACTTCTTGGAATCCACAAGAATATTCCTAACCGTAAACTGTTGGCTGAATTTCAAATCTAAATTAAATTAATTTTCCAAAGGTACTTTATCCTAGACAAAGCTTCGTCATCATCATCATCATTTCAGCCGAAAGACGTCCACTGCTGGACATAGGCCTCCCCCAAGCACTTCCACTTCGACCGGTTTTGCGCTTCTCGCATCCCACGAGTTCCTGCGGCCTTTACAAGGTCGTCAGTCCACCTTGTGGGAGGTCTTCTAACGCTACGTCTTCAGAGCCTTTCGGCTCCATCGGCCATCTGTTCTGCGAGCAATGTTCCCTGCCCACTGCCACTTAAGTTTGGCAATTCTTATGAAAAAGACAAAGCTAATCAAAACGCAATAGTTAGCCAATTACCTTCTGTAATAGACAGAAATATTACAGGCAGACTAAATTAATTCTTGATCGTAAGAAGTAACTTAATTCCTTTCTGTGCCTGTGGCTTTGTAACCTAAAGAAAATATTTGAGACGAAATTGTATTCAGTATTTGTATAATTGCTGGAAGCCAAATAAATTCTCTGAAAATAAATCTCCTGCAAAATGGTTGTACAAAAACTTTTTTACAAAAAAAACAACCGACTTCCAAAAAACACTATAAAGTGAAAAATAACTTTAATTTCGGAAGTCGGTGTCTTTGGATTTGTATTTTTGTTTTTTGCCACCGACTTCCGAAATTAAAGTTATTTTTCACTTTATAGTGTTTTTTGGAAGTCGGTTGTTTTTTTTGTAAAAAAGTTTTTATTTTTTACTTTTTAGTGGGTCAGTTTGTAATTTATCTAAGTTACAATAGCCTAATGTCGACTGGTGATCACCTTTTACAAAATATTGCTTTTCCCGATGCAGGAACGTAATTGTTGAGGAGTTCTCCTAGTATTCCACTCTCCTAGCTGATAATCCTGGCTGCAGCATCAGGCCAGACTTATGTCAACATTGCATTGAACTTAAAATTTAGTCCTGTTTAAAATGAGCCCAAACACGACTACGGTGCTGTAATTTCAAGGTTTGTACTTTTTCTGATGCTCCTGGCTTCAGCATCAGGTCTTCGGTGTACCTCAGTAACAGTACGTTTATCCACACATCGAGCCCTTTTCAATAAGCCTAAACACGATATATCTGCTGTTAGTTGTCGAGGAGTTAGGTACTCTGCAGACTATCCTGACAGCAGCATCAGGTCATGACTTGATGATCATGAGACCAAATGTGGCAAATGCCCTATCAAACATCAAAACAATTTATTATAACAGTCCTTGCCTGTTCGAGTAACTTCTTACTGTTAAGGAGTTGAACCTCCCATCATCAGCCCAGCTACCTGAAATGGTGACAAACATACACAAATAACCAAGATACTTCATAAAATATGCGAAAAACAATAAGTGAGCCTATAAAATTTGAGGGTTGCCCTCGATTTCTCTAAGATCCCATCATCAGATCCTAACTTGGTGACAATGGGACCACCTCAGAACTATCTACTTTCGAACAAAAAAAGAATTTTGAAAATCCGTCGACAATTGGCGGAGTATTCGATGAACAAACATACAAAAAAAAAAACATACAAACACCCGAACATAGTACCTCCTCCTTTTTGTGAAGTCGGGAAAAAAAAGAACAAGCCAATCGTTTAAAACGACAAGGTATTTACGACAAGGTATTACTACGAATTTAGTAATTGAATGCCTTTAGAATTCGTTTCAGAAATCGGGGACCAATTTGAAATGGTTCTATTATTATTAATCCGTTGTTCCCTCTCATGGTCAGTGTCCCGCTCCTGGATTTTCCCATCATGACCTCATTTTCCTCTCGTATATCCTAAAACCACCTAAACCTATCCCAAAAGTTCTGCACATGCGGTGTTTTGCACGTATGGACGTCGAGATGCTTCGTCAGGATGCGTCAGACCTCAGTTGGGAACCCCTGGCAGCGGCGACAGCTGTAGACGAGAAACTGCGCATTTTTGATCAGACGGTCCTTGCTCTCTACGACAAACACGCTCCTGTTAAACAGATTAAACTTCGGCGTCCTCCAGCTCCTTGGATGACGACAGGGGTTCGAATGGCGATGAGACGCAGGGATCGGGCCTTTCGTAAATTTAAAAAGGATCGCAGTGATGAAAATCGCAACTTATTCAAAGCTGCCAGAAATCGGTGTAATCAGATGATACGCAACGCTAAACGCCGCCATATTCTCGAGAACATTTCTTCTTCTTCACCTGCTGATATCTGGAAGTTCCTTGGTACTCTTGGTATCGGCAGACCACGGCATGTGGATTTTCCTAATACAATTGGCCTTGATGATATCAACCGTCACTTCACATCCACTTGTCATTTGGATTCCCAAATGTTGTCCCAGACGGTCGATTTCATCAATGGCCTAGCGAGTCCCATCATAGAACCATTTCACTTTTCTCCGGTGACCTTGGACGAAATTAAAAAGATCATTCTGTCCATAAAATCCAAGGCTGTGGGCTATGACGGCATCAGTCGTAGTATGGTCGTTTGGATCCTTGATAGCCTTCTCTCTCCGATCACCCACATTATTAACTTTTCCCTTGATTCCGGACAATTCCCATCCCAGTGGCGTATGGCCTACGTCCGCCCACTTCCTAAAATTTCAAATCCCTCCCTACCCAGTCACTTTCGACCCATTTCCATTCTCCCATTCCTGTCTAAAGTGCTTGAGGCCTGTGTACACAAGCAGTTTACGGAGTTTGTTCATCGGAACAACCTTGTTAGCTCCTTTCAATCTGGGTTCAGGCCTGGGCACAGTACAGCGTCCGCTCTCCTTAAAGTGACTGGTGACATTAGAGAAGCGATGGAGGATACCAAAGTTACTGTATTGGTTTTAATTGATTTCTCCAACGCCTTTAACGCCGTCAGTCACGATATTCTCCTTTCTATCCTCTCTCACCTTATGGTTTCGTCCGAGGCTCTGAAATGGTTCTCTTCTTATCTTCGGGGACGTCAGCAGTCGGTTCGCGTTGATCAGAGTTCGTCAAGTTGGCGTGACCTGGATGCTGGTGTTCCACAAGGCGGTATTCTTTCTCCATTGTTATTCTCCATCTTCATTAATTTTATAACTCACTGTCTTCGGTGTTCGTATCATCTATATGCTGATGATCTTCAATTATATACTGCTGAGCGGGTAGAAGGTTTGTCGGACGCTATAGCAGATGTAAACCGAGACTTAGATGCTATCAAGAAATGGTCTGATAGTTTCGGGGTGTCAGTGAACCCCTCGAAGTGTCAGGCCATTTTAATTGGAAGCTCACGCATGATGGGTAGGGTGACGCTTAGCTCTCTTCCTCCTCTTATTTTCAATGGTACCGTCATACCCATTACCCCTACTGTGAAAGATCTCGGTTTGCATCTTGACTCTACACTTAGCTGGCAACGCCAGGTCTCTAGTGTTAGTCAAAGGGTCAACGGTACTCTGCGATCCCTGTATCGTCTGAGGAACTTTTTGCCTGCTAAGACGAAAACCATGCTTGTGCAGACTTTGATTTTTCCTATAATCGACTATGGTGACGTGTGTTACTTTGACTTGAACGCGGTTTTGCTGGATAAACTCGACAGATTACTCAACAATGGTATCCGGTTCATATTCAACCTCAGGAAATATGACCATGTGTCGAGCTACAGGTCTGAGCTCAAATGGATGTCCATTCGCCAAAGAAGAAGTTTGCGCGCTTTGACCACACTTTTCTCCCTTCTCAACTCGCCTACTCCTCCTTCGTATCTCGTGTCTCACTTCCAATATCTATGTTCTTCCCACGCTAAGAATCTACGTTCTTCTAACAATCTTCTCCTACTCTGTCCTTCTCATACTTCTGACTTTGTTCATTCTTCCTTTCATATTCAGTCCATTCTTCTTTGGAACGCACTTCCTCTAGATATCAGGACGGCCACCAGTCGGTATGCATTTAAGCGGAAATTGCAGAGTTATTTTCAAAATAAATAGCGTAGAGTAATCTCAACACCTCTCTCCCTTGAATTTGTATGTATATATATATATATATATATATATATTATAAGTATATATTATATTAAATAGTATGTATGTGTATATAACCTATTTATGTATTTGTGTAAGTACCTAGTTTTATTAGCTTTTTTAATTTTTATCATTGTTCTTCTCAACCAAAGCACCTGCCATCCAATCTCTTCACCACCCTTGGTTGACTGGTAGAGAATGCCTAAGGCATTAAGTCCGCCTTTGTACCTTTTTTGTGCGAAAAGTTTAAATAAATAAATAAATAAATCCGATCCAACAACACATCCGATTTGCGTAACACACTTTATATCACAATCCAAAGGATTATAAGGGATTATAAAATATCTGTCGCAGCCAACTGGTTTAATTAGCCGTTTAGTTAACCGCCTAGCCTTTTAACTAAACGGCAGCCATATTCAAGTAACGGCCTGATATTCAATATATAGATAGAGCGGAGGACATTCATGAGGATTTTCCAACCTGGAAACAAAAAAAAAAGGTTAGAACTGTGATCTGCGAGCAAAGAGAGCAAAGCGAGGCGAACACTACTTCCAAAGGCCAAGCGGCAACTAAACGGCTAATTTAACCAGTAGGCTGTGACATTATCCATTGCTTCTTAAATTTGAAAATATTGTCTGCTCCACGACATAAATAACGCAATGAACGAAGTTGAATTGACAACATGAAAAGGCATGCTATTGTAAGTGTGTTACGCATTTGCCCCACAGTTCTTATTTCTTTTCACTCTTTAAATCATCTTCTTGCGTACTACTTATACATTTTCAAAACTGTTTATACTACTTCAAATAGGATGAGAAACTAAAATGGGGTGCTATCTTTCTAAATTAACTTGTAATTATCTCAAAAAGCCAGGATCATTTTATACTCGTACTTCACTCCGTCAAAAGTTCTATCAAATTCGATTCAAAACTAAAATCATAATGCAACTTTCAAACTAATTGGTATGAATAAAATAATAATTAGAAGAAGCGTCGTAATTACTTATAATTATTTGCAACGAAGAAGGTCAAAAACCCAGAGAGTTGCAATTTCAATTTCGTAGTGTTTGCAGACGCCCAAGCCTCGGAATTAGGGATGGCAAACCTTTTAGTGTTGACTTTTAAACTTTTGGAGAAATATTGTTTGTGTTTGTCATCTTTTAACGAAATAATTGAATATTAATTTACTTTTACGTAAACAGTATTTTTTGTTTCCTCAATGATTGCTTTTTTATAACTTCTGGACCATTTAGGATTTTCCTTATTTACCTATTAAAGTACAGACGCCAGCACATCAAGCTACCTAAAACTGTCAAATTTTTCCAATCAACTTTGAACCTTAAGCTTTAGCGATAAAGTTGAAAATCTATTAAAGTTTGACAGATTGTAGTAACATGATGTGCTGGCGGCGTCTGTACAAAAAAAAAATGAAGCTCAAATACTTTGGGAGATTACCAATTTTCTTTTACCTTCAACTTTGAGTAAGAGATCAACGTAGGTAAACCTACATTATACTTTAATTGGTTTCATGTAACAATATTTCATAGGTGTAAATAGAGTTTAATAGTTCCAAGTTACATAGTATTTAAAGAACACCATGTATCCTGAAAGAAAATTGCAGTTATAATTGTTATGTTGTTGTTGTTATTTTTGTGTTGCTGTTGTTGTTTGTTGTAATATCGCAGCATCATGCTGAGATAGACGCCTTTTGGCTTCGTATAGGACTTTGTTTCATTTTCCTTTTGTTACTTTTTTTTTATTTATCTTGGATTTTTATTTTACTGTGTTTAGTTTAGTTAGTGATCTTCCTGTACGAGTCGCAATAAATACTTTTTCTTTCTTTATTTTCTTTCTTTCTATCTCGCTGATACCAATTACAATATTGGAGTGCTCATTCAGAGAATATAAAAACTACGTCTATAAAATAATTGTCTTTTTTAGGGTGCCGTACCCAAAGGGTAAAAACGGGACCCTATTACTAAGACTTCGCTGTCTGTCCGTCTGTCCGTCCGTCTGTCTGTCACCAGGCTGCATCTAAAGAACCGCGATAGCTAGTTCTGTTGCCGCAATATCAAAAAATACTAAAAACAATGTAAAATAAATATATAAGGGGGGCTCCCATACAACAAACGTGTTTTTTTTTTCGGTGTTTTTGCGTTGTGGTACGGAACCCTTCGTGTGCGAGTCCGACTCGCACTTGGCCAGTTTTTATTTCTTGCTGACCAGACAGACGTCATCCTGTCCAAACAATAGTTCATACAAATCCCATAGAAAAAAAGACTTTCAGTTTTTTCCATTTCTCCAATTTTTCGGGGAACTTCTCCAATTTTTATTTCCATCAAAACTTAATTAGGAATATTACAAATATTTTTAAACAAAAAAATAGCCAAATCGGTCTAGCCGTTCTCAAGTGTTGCACTCACCAATGAAAATGCTTCATTTCTATTTTTATACACATTGAGAGGATTCTACGGAAAGTGTGCCCCATAGATAGATATAATTTCTACGGTGTGCCCCATGTTTGCCACCCCTGCTCTAAAATAATACCGCCTCCCCGAACAAAGGTTATTAAAAGTTCTGATTATTTTCACTCGGTTTCAGCTGTACATATAATAAAACGGCTTACAAACGATTCTGATGGGCCGTTTGTTGATTGTTTTATGCGCTTTGTTTGAAATTAAAGTTTGTAGCAGGCCTTAGAATTCTCGAGGTTTGATAACACTGGGCTATTGGAATACTTAAATAAGTTATTTGATCGAATTGAAATCCTTAACTTATTCGCTATAAAGTTATTCTGAATTTTTTATTTCAATTGGTTGATAATAATAAAAGTTGGTTTTTATGATTGGATTTTCCGAATGACAGCAGCTATGGCTTCTACAACAAAATAGGAAATTATGAACTTATTTAAAATCTCAATCTCTTAAGCTAAGGTTGCCACTTACTTTGATCCACGGCGTAGCGTAGTTAAATGACGAGCTAAAGTTGAATTCTATAGTAATGTTTTGGAATTATTTTTATTTTATTACAAACTAGCTTCTGCGACTTTATCCGCGTAAAATATCATCGCATCAAACTAGCTTCTGTGACTTTATCCGCGTAAAATATAATCGCATCAAACTAGCATCTGCGACTTTATCCGCGTAAAATATCATCGAATCAAACTAGCTTCTGCGACTTCGTCCGCGTAAAATATCATTGCATCAAACTAACTTCTGCGACTTCGTCCGCGTAAAATATCATCGCATCAAACTAGCTTCTGCCCGCGACTTCGTCCGCGTAAAATCGTTGCATCGCATCGCCTGCCCGCGCTACTCGTATTACTTCGTTTTCGCTTAGCGTTATTTCAGACTTTTTTTTTTGTTCGGCTCCTAAGGGTTCTAGCGTGTTGTTAAACCTATAGGTAATCTTCCTCAAGAATTGGGCTATCAAATGCAAAAAAACACCGGTCAAGCGCGAGTCGAACTCGTGCACCAAGGGGTTCCGTGCAAGTTTGTAGGTACCTATGTAACTAAAAAATTTAAGGTATTCGGATTTTTCCTTTATTGTTACATAACTTTTCTTCTTGTCAAATTTTATGATTCTAGGTCAACGGGAAGTACCCTATAGGTTTTTATTCCCTTGCGAGTGTCAAAATATGCGCCATAAATGTAACATAAACGCCCGTATCTTTTGATTGCGTTGACTTAGAATTTTGATTTTTCACTACGTCATGGGATTGCAGCCCTGAGTATTTGATATTAATTTCAACTTGATAACTCCATGCGTTCCTGAGAAAAATGCTCTTGACAGACGGACAACGAAGTGATCTTATAGGGGGAAGTCCCGTAGCGCCGGACGGCACCTAGCGTCGGACACTCGTACTATCTCGACAAACGACAACGCGATCTATTCAAATATTGGTGAAAGGGGCGCGGGGGAACGTAGCGATACAGGATCACGCAACGCAGTTTGCCAGTGAGGCGAACAGCCGCGGTGGGAGAGGTGAATTGCTGTTTTTGGCGGGAAAGCGTTGCGTCTCGTAAATTTCAAGTGAGTATTACTGGTATAGTTTTGTGTTTAATCGTTTTGTTATTTGTTAATAAAGACAGTGTTTCATAATAATTCGTAAATTGTCAAAGTTTTTATTAATTACTTAAACAGTTTTAGTATGAAATACGTAATTTTGGACATTCCCTGTCCCCTACTTCCGGACACAAAGTTGTCCCTTACCACCGGACAGTTTATAGGTTGGCTTTTTTACTAAGCATGTATACTGTAGCGATATAAAAAGGAAACGACTTCATCGCCACTTAAAAACGTATAATTTGATTTAATATTAATAACCGAATTTACAAAAAATTACAAAAACTTAAAGAAAAAAATTTAATACTTGAGGTTTTTTTTGTTCATTGAATAAAATTTCAAAATTTAGTTAGATTACCTACGCGTCGAGTTAAATTGCAGTTGCAACTGTAATTTTTGCTACGATCGCGTAGCACCAATAGTGAACGAACGATATAAAAACCTGTTGTATTCTGCAATTAAAGTTACACGAAACTATTATTTATAAACGACAGTAATATTAGTAAAAAATCAATAATAAAAAAATCTGATGGATCCTGGATTATTTCTCTCTGAATTATATCTTGAATTCCATTTCACATCTGGTCGGTATGGTTTTGAAACTGCTCCCTCGAATAGATCTCCACTCCTCAACTCATTCAAAAAATCCAGGAACAGATTAGTGCATAGGGGTAGGGTAAGGCCGAAAACTCGGCTTGTTACGTCTTATATTTTCAGGCGTATCCTAAACAAAATAACGCACATTAAGAATGCTGTAACAAGCTGAACCACTTTTACCAAAAAAATAGGTAACGAGTAGAAATACACATACCTGATAAGATCAAAAGATCAACATATAACTATATGTCGAAGACTTCACATAAATCCAATTTAGATGATTAAGGACGTATTTTTCATAATATCTTTACGATTATCAGCAAAGAAAAAAAAAATTGCAACCTTCAGCAATGAACACCAAAAAACCTCTGCCAAACTTCAAGAGAAAAATTTCATTTTGACAGCATCAGTTCAAAATTCAAAAGTTTGATTTTTTAAATCAGAAAAACGACCAAAAAAAGGTTGTCTAAAATCTTAAAGAAGGATGGAATGTTGAAAACATAATATGCAGTAATCACTAATACTGCAATACTTATCATACTAATGAGAGTTTGTTGTTTTACAGGATAGAAGGAGGGAGATATTTCAACATGGAAGAGACAAAAAGAAAGGAAAATGGGATCAGCAAAGTTTGAAAACTGTAATATAATAATATACTCTAATATGGAAAAAACTACTTGTGGTGTGTTTAGAGGACCACGACGAGGACTGGAAACAATGCTCCAGCTGCCAAGAATGGGCCCATGAAGCATGTGCAGACGTTCCGGAATGTGGAGATACCTATATATGTGATAGATGCACAATGTTTTCAGAATGTCTGGCGCTTGGGGTTTGAAGATTAACCCGTCCGGTACTAGGTGCCAATATTAAAGACTAACTTTTTTCTACCAAAATTTAATTAACGTTCCAAGATTATGTTTACGCAGAGATTGTATTTTTGTTAATTGATTTTGATTTTATATTTTGTTAATTTAACTAATTCATAAATAAATACATATTTCTCGAAGTAGTTTTAATTTTATTTTCGGAAAACCTTATATGTCCGTCACTAGGGGACTTCCCCCTAAGGGTTCCGTTTTTCCCCTAAAAAAGATTCAAATCCGACCAGTTGTTACAGAGAACGCGCTAACGTTCAAACAAACAAGCAAAAAAGCAAACAAACTCTTCATATTTATTATTAGTATAGAAGATAATTATATAAGAATGGAAGATATATAAATTAGTATCCAGTCATATCTTTCAACATCAATCTTTCCATCCAGTAATACCTATATTGGTCACAGTATTTGCTCGCTTCAATAAATAAACTCCAGACCGTATTTCGGCCACTGCGGCCAATCTCAACGGAGACTAGCCTTCGGTGTGGGAGATACTCGTATTCTAGCGTACAAGTGTGCGCGCTGACATAGTTACACTCCCTTTTCCCTCACTCTCATAGTCCGGTGGGACGGCAATCCGACCCTACCGGAGAGAGATCAGGCGCGGGACCAGCGGCATAACATGCTTTCCGAGGCACGGGGTATTCGATATCCGTGGGGTATCACACCACCAACTTCCAAATTCCGGGCTGTTAAGTACTAAGAAATTACTAATGGAAAAACTCAATAACACTGTCCGACCCGCGTTTTGCAGTAATTTGTAACTGAAGCACAAAAAAGAGGCACTAACCCAATGTGACCTCTCCAGCACTATTAACCGGGCAATTTATTCATGTTTTTTATCTGTGCCCAGGGAGCCGTCAAACGACACCTTTTGTTTAACTTTCATTTAGGCACCCTAATCTTTATTGTTAATCTAAGGCTCGCCCTTTTTAATTTAACAAGGATTCGCCGAAAGAAATTAATTTGTAAAAAAAAAACGGCCGAGTTGGAAGAATACAAAGGGTTCCGTGCCAACGTACCTACAATACAAAAAAAAATTAACACTAAACACGTTTCTTGTATGGACTCCTTTAATTTTTTAACATTATTTTATTAATGTTATTATTATCTATTGTTATAGTGTCGGGGTGTATTATAGGGGACTTGTGGCTAAGTAATAGCAGCCGCTCGGTCCGATCGATCAGGTTAAGCTACGCCTGCCTGGTTGGTCCGTGGATGGGTGACCATCTTTACATCAAGACCCCTCCGTGCCTCGGAAATCACGATAAGCCGTTGGTCTCGGCTGTCATTCGTGGATCTTTGACAGTCGTTACGGGTTGTCAGAAGTACGAAAGTCTGACAGCCAGTCTTACTAAGGGGTACTATATTACCCAGTAACTAGGTTATGGAGGTCAGATAGGTAGTCCCTTCATGTGAAATACTATACTCAGCTGCATCCGGTTAGACTGGAAGCCGACCACAACGTAGTCGGGAAAAGGCTAGGCGGATGATGATGACAGCGGCCATAGTAGTACCTACACACTCCGCGAAAATGTCAAATGTCTAGCTATTATTACGGTTCAAAATATACAGCCCCGTGACCGACCGCGACGGATGGACTGATGGATATCGGAGCCTGAGTAATAGGGTCCCGTTTGTACCCTTACGGTACGGAACCCTAAAAATAGCAGCTTGTTGTTTTTGCTATGTTGTATTTCATTTTCGTGAAACGATGTTCGAAAATAATATCGAATATCGTTTTAATTTGGAAGTGGCGTGTGAATGTCAGGTCCAACGGACTCATTAATGAGATGGGAGGTCTGCTAGCGAAGGGTACATAAGGGACAATAAGGCGGGCTCGGACGTAAATATGAGAAGGTTTCGGGTCCGTATATAAAAAGACAATGGATTGTGATTATTATTTATTGTAGCTCTGAATTGTGTTGTTAAGTATTCTGATTGATTTTTGTTGCTGTTTATAGATATATAGCATAATTATTAGTTACGTGATGTTAAGCTAGTTCCCCTAGATAAAATCGCGCGCGACACAAAGGTACCGCAAGTCGCGCAACGAGCGGTGCCTTTGTGTCGCGCCTGTTTGATGAAGCCTTGACTCTTTTCAGTTAAGTAGCTCACATTTATCTGTAGCCTAGTGTTCTATCAGAATACCAGATTTATTCCTATTTATTTTTTTTAAATATCGCGGCATCATGCTGAGATAGGAGCCTTTTTTTCTAGTTGATTTTAATTTTTGTTAGTTTTAAATGCTCCTTTTTTAACGATTTCTATTTCCTGTGGGTGACACAAATAAAAAAAAAATTCTTTCTTAGTATATCACTTTACAGTTACCTATGTCCTTGAGAAGGGTCAGTGAGGCTCACCATCATCATCAATTCAGCTGCTGGTTATAGGCATCTAAATAATAATAATGGAATTGTGGAATATTATTATTATTGGTTATAGGCATCTCTTATTTCTGTAATAATTCCCGGTTCCGTGCGTCCCTTATCCAAGTGTGTGGTATCTAAAACGCAACATGCGAACAACGCATCGTACTGACGTCACGCAAAATCCTGCATCTCGCAAGCAGAGTTTACCGCGCAACTAGCATATATACAACGGCCCGACATGAACCATCGGGCAGTTGCCCGCCAGAGACAACAACATCTGGTCGGTGGATCCTCGCTTTTCTATAGAGTATGAGTGAACTTTACACCCTGTTCCTCATACCTCTAAACAGGTGTTTCTCGCGAATTTAACAATGAGGCTCAGTTACAGTAACTTCTTCTAAGCATACCCTTCGGCATACCTATCGACCCACTTGTTCGGTACAATATTAGCAAACGAACAGCTCAGCACTCTTTTGCCTGCGTGTATTTCCATAAAAATATGTATCGCAACTACGTCATCACGTAGTTGCGATACATATTCAATTTCATCCTGTATAGGTATATAAAGTATTATATCCTGTATATTTATTTATTTACTATGGATGACTTACAGCTAAAACCAACAGAATAAAAAATAGCGTGTGAGACTGATAGCCAATTACAAGTCATCACTTCTAAAAACAGATTGGAAAGAAAGAAGAGTGTGAACAACACAACACATATATATTTCATCTAGTTAGTACGTGTTCGACTATACCATTCGCGTTACTCAGACCAAACATCAACCATCTTAGTGCTAATTTAGCTTAGATGTACCATTTCATAATTATAATTAATTGTAGTATTCAATATACCTAGCTTTTAAACCATATCATTTTGTATCATTAAATCAGTGATCGTAAACCAACAAATAAACCATAATCCATCTAATATAATACTAAATAACCAAACAGCAACCCACCTAGAAGTTAGTGCTAAACCACGCCGGCTTTAAATTCTACACCAATAGTCACTTTCGTGTCGGGTACGATTTACCCATGCATAAGCTTTCTGCTTCAGGAATCAAGTAGTCGATAATATATTGGATTCTTCAATACGTCGTAATAATTAAAAAAAAAAACCTCATGCAGCTTTGGAATGTAAATGAAACTAGTTGCACAATGACATTTTGTTTGAATTTGCGTGAAATCTGAAAATAATGTTTTTAACACATAAGCTGTGCTACAATTTATTACCTTCATTAATATTATATTTAAATCCTCGGCGTTGCAAATGATTCCATGCAATTTAACGAAACATTTTCAGAACATATTAATGTGTCTCATTTTATAATAAACTATAGTAATCTCGATTGCGGTGGTTTGCCAAAATCCAGCTGATTTGCAGTGTGTACCAATAGTTAACTGTAATTTCTGTTAGTATTTGAAATATTAACTGAACCTGCTGCTAGCTGTGAACAATGGGTGATTTCAACCATTGTTTTAGCATGTAAGTGGCTTATTGTGAATGTCGTAACTGAATGCTCGTCAAATCGTTGAGCTCCTTAAGTTCTGAGTTGAGCTGCACGGTACTGATAAATGCGACTGCGTGCACTGGCTAGACAGATCCACCATTTCAGACACCAATCTACATGGTCCTCAAAGATTATGTCCGGATTTTTATATACACATTGACATTGATGAATTTTATATACCTACCTATACTCGTATAATGACATGAAATTTACTTTGTGAAGTATTTTTTTAATTTAATTATTGTGAATGTGAGGACTATGTGGTACCTATTTCTTTTTCTGTTTTCCTTCTTAGTTAGTTTTGATCATGATCTGGCAGTTTGAGTAATTTACGCGGCCTACCCAAATGTCCTTTCTTTGGTATTGTTCGTCGAATCGTTGAGCTCATCACGTTCTCTCGTTCCACTAAAATCCCCTAGATCAGTCCCCCGGGGGACCTGAGTTGAGCTGCACGATTTTTGATAAGTGCGTGCACTGACTTGACAGGTTCACTCAATCTGGGTGGTTCTTTCCCCAAAAGACCATTTCAGACACCAATCTACAAGGTCTTCACATGATCTGACCAAGATTTTGCCGAGACTTTAAAAGAGACTGTGACCTCTAAGTTTCTTTCGGCTTTTCTTCTCAGAATAGTCAGATAGGAAACGCCGCCCTCATCTAGTTTAAAAAATATGATTGACCTGTAAAAGTGTTCATAGGTACAAACCTACTTACAGAACATAAATCATTTTTCATTGAAAATTTATCGAGTTAATTAGCTAGGTGTGCTAACTGGGCATGCTAGGGTTGAACACTTTTTAGCCCGTAAATATCCAATGGGATCATCATCGTCATCATTGGTACCCTTGTTCCACCCACTACATAGTCCTCTTCCCTTTTGTGCCATGTTCCGCTGGTCTGTGCGAGTCTCATCCTGCATAGCTATTCACAACCACTTGATACGTTTCCGTACCGTATCGAACATCAATCAATGTTATCGTAGGAGTCCTCTAAACGCTGTTCACAAAGTCCAAAACTCGAAAATTTTGTCGGTTTACATCAAATAGACGACCGCTATTCTTTCGACAGCTGTATGCTGGGGCAAGGCAAATCAAGGTTGTCGAAATGTGTCGTTTTCGATATGTGGATACGATAGTCTGTCGGATGGTTGTGAATAGCTATGTATGTAGGTCTTCCCCGTGGTCTTCTGTAGGTCGTCTGGGATAATAATTTACACGAATGAAACCATTTTGTAGGACAGGCTTTTATTTTTTATTTTTTTCGGATGGGAAATCATCAAATAACCCCTCCCGCTCTGGGTGGAGCAGAAGGGAGTGTCAGACTCTTACTGACTAAAACCCGCCCGTGTTCCTTCCTTAGCCCTTTATGTTCCGGGCCAGCGGTAACCCTTTCGGACAATCCCGCTGACCCGGCAGGCTTCGGCCCTATCCTCGATGCTGACATCTCTTTGAGGCGCGCGTGGAACACGTACGCGCCGTACGGCACGGGCCTGGTCCTGATCGGACGGTGAGCTACCCATTACTCTCCGCCCGCAGGCCCGCGCCTACGGTGGCCGGGAGTCGTCACGCGGCTCCCGACGCCCGGAGCGTCTCCACGCGTAGGACAGGCTTGCCAACCCGATCGACTCAAGAAAAACTATACCTATATAGTAAAGTTCGAAGTTCCATCGAGACTTGGGGGAGCAGTCGGAATATTTCGGCTGAAATAATGATCTATTTATTAAAACTTTATGCACGGCACAAAGGCGGACTTAATGCCTGAGGCATTTTCTACCAGTCAACATTGATGGTAGTTTCAATTTTGAAAATTAAATAATTAATGTTGCCACCAATGCAGAAACTTCATAAATATCATCACGTCCGCATTGTTTTAGTTTAGTCCCCAGAAAAAACATGAAATTATCTTTTCTCTTTATGGTGTTAGCAAGAGAATTTTTGTTCACGGCCCGGATGAGTTTATTATTTTATTCTGACGCTTGCTTTATTTTGCTTTTTGTCATTATCATTCTTCCGCTCTTCATTTTTATGCCCTTTACGCCTTTTACGCTTGACGGAAGGCATGTTTGGGGTAAAAGCTTGTTGTATGTGTGATAATGCTTTAATTTTTTACATGTAATATGTTGGAATCCATTTGAGTTTGAGTGCTGAGGTCCTGAATGAAAGGAAAATCTTTTTTTATGAAGCTGTTTGTATAATAATAACAAACATATTTACAGATTGCACCACAGTAGATACAAATTATCGGTCATTATAATTAGGTACACTTAAGATTATAAAATTATAATAAATAAATGAGTATAATAACAAAAGTTATAAGATCATAATGACCTTATTTTATTTAATATACTTTTGTTTAATATAACGATGAAATGATATAATGAATTATTGATACAATTTCATTTTACCTAATTTTAAATGGTATAATGGACATTTTCTATAATGCACATTTGAATTAATATTCAGTTACTGTAATATTCAAAATCCATAAGTAACGTTTAATATAATTTAGAAACGTCTACTTTGTTTTGTATATTTTTGCAAAAACTGATTAGATTTTAAACGCCTGACATTTTCGTTAGGTTAGGTTCAGGGCACATTGCTCGCAGAACAGATGACCGATGGGGCCGAAAGGTTCTGGAGTGGCGACCGCGTACCGGAAGACGTAGCGTTGGAAGGCTTCCTACAAGGTGGACCGACGACCTTGTGAAGGCCGCAGGAACCCGTTGTATGCGAGAAGCACAGAACCGGTCGAAGTGGAAGTGCTTGGGGGAGACCTATGTCCAGCAGTGGAC
The DNA here is from genome assembly GCA_963082905.1 of Oligia fasciuncula. Classification (NCBI taxonomy): domain Eukaryota; kingdom Metazoa; phylum Arthropoda; class Insecta; order Lepidoptera; family Noctuidae; genus Oligia; species Oligia fasciuncula. The sequence continues at coordinate 1,924,815 of OY720395.1, read as the reverse complement.
GTCTTTCGGCTGAAATGATGATGATGATGATGATGAGGTTAGAACAGTGACTATTAACGCGCAAAGGCGAGCGTGCCGCGGAAGCGGCCGCCGAGCACCAGGTCCCCTCTATTGTTAGTGAATCATTTGGATTAGATTAGTTTACAACAGTATGTTTCCTTATATTTACTTACTCATTCATTAAAGAATTTTGGCTGAAAATGAGTACCTACCTAAATATGAAAATTAGGTCAACTGAACGTTATATAAAAAGAGCATTATACAAATTGAAAATTATATGTAATGAACGTTATACTAAATGATATTAGAGCAAAAGAAGGTTATATGAAATATAACATTCGATCACATAAAATTAGGTAATACGTTTTTATAGCATAATTATGAAAATTATATCATGTGAACGTAAATAACCTGATATTATATGAAGTTCAAGTGATATTACTATCTGTTATTGTGCCATAAATTACACACCCGTAAGGATCGAAGCACGTGCCGTTCTGTAGTTTTTGCTTACCTACATGGGAAGAAGGCGTGACTTCATGTACAGGGTGTCCCGAGGCAGAATTCAAAATTTTAAAACATTTATTGTTTTTTAGTACAAATAATGTTTATTGTTATTTAGAAAAACAGTAAATAATGCGGATTTTATTTCTTGAAAACCACGTTCTCCAAATGTTGACCATCGAGGCTAGCACACTAGTCACACGCATGTTTTCTAAAACAGGTTTACAGAGCGACTGACTCGTGTAAATCTTTAACGATTTGAATTTTATACGGATGAAACTTGAGTTTTTTTTCGCATTATAACCTGTAAGGTTAATTTCATAATTCCTAAATGTGCACTTAGTGATAAACGGGGATTTTCAGTCACTGAAACCATAACACGTTCATTTCGTCCGTGGCTACCGCTGGTATAGGTCCTGGGGGCTGTTTAATGTTGATCCTGTAGCTCTGAACTTTGCTACCCAAGAATCATCATCATCTTCCTGCCCTTATCCCATGTTTACTTGGGGTCGGCGCAACACGTTTTCTTCTTCCATTCGCCCCTGTCGACCGTCACGCTATCATTCACTCCCTTCTCTTTCATTTTCTTTCATTTGCTACCCAAGAATAATAAGGTTAATCGATGGTCCATCCCGTAATCGACGAATATCGTAACGATTACTAAGTCATGTCGGACATGATTCAGTAAACGAAAATGCGATTGAAATGTACGCTTTGCTGGCAAAAGCACGGTGCACTCCACTCCACCGCTCCATGGCTGCTAAAAAATCCGCAGAGCTGACGCTTGCAACGACGCCGACGCCCCTCCGCGCCCCTCTAACGTGTTGCGTTCAGAAATTACGTTTGTTCAAACTTTGAAATCGGCCACTGGACACCCTGTATTTATACAGGATAAATTAAATTGGTTAACTAAACCGCGGAGTTTAGTTAACCGATTTAATTTATGCTCTATAAATACAGGGTGTCTAGTAGCATCTCAGACGTCGCAGACGCGATGGGTATCAATACCTAAAGTCGATAAAATAAAAAGATTTAATGCTTCTGGAACGACCAAGACCTCTGTTAATATTGATACTTCAGAGTTGAGCTAGCTATTTTAATTTAACCCTTTATGAAACTAGATAAATTTAGGTAAAATTAGACAAAATCAAGATTATTTTTCTCTCAAGATAAAACGGGAAAAATGCGTTAAGTTTTTCAATGTCCCTAAAATAATCAATTTCAAAAGTTACAAATCAAATATAATCAGTTTACTGCAAACATGTTTTACAGAGCATGTATCAGCTAAGGCCTAAGCCTTCTCTACATACCTTATTCAGAAACTATAAGCTCTCGGGAATACAAGCGAAGTTACATAACATATTTATTACTTACTAGCTGTGCCGCGCGGTTTCACCCGCATAAGTTTTGATTCCGTGGAAATATTGGCATAAAAAGTAGCCTATATGTTAATCCAGGGTGTCAGCTACCTCCATACAAAATTTTATCAAAATTGATCCAGCCGTTTGAGCGTGAAGAAGTAACAAACATATAAACACACACACACTCACGAACTTTCTCACAAATCTGCTCGGGTTGCAGATGGAGTTTGCTAGGAAAAGTGTGATGTGATTTGCCAACAGCAAAATACACGTGCAGCTAAAATATTTCTAAGCTAAATTTAGACGCCTTATAGACGTGCTAAGCTATTCGGTTAGCAATGCAGTCAGTATGCAAATCAAGCTATCGATTGAGGGTAGGAATAACCTCCTCCATTGTGTCGGTGTTGCCAGACTCCAGTCAAGTGTGGATGCAGATCTAGACTGATTAAGACTGATGTTGCTACTGTTTAATTCAGGCCGAGGTCGGAAATAACTAGTAGTCTAACTTTGTAATGGACAATATACATAGTTTCAGTCATAACAGACATACTACCATACATCATACTTAATATCACACTATTTATCGACTGATCAATAGTCATGAATATACCCAAAGGGCTGTAAAGAAGGACAAAGATTATACGAAAGAGTTCGAAGAGCCAAATATTTCATAATGTTCATTCCACTCGAATCTGAATTAATTCACATTGGATTTAATTCAGTAGTAGTCAACTGGGCAGTGATAAATAGTGTAAAATGAGATGTCAGATTAATTTCTTTAACGGCTGATTTTTCAATGATGTGATAACTTTATTCAACGAATAATTTTGAAATGTTGATTGTTATTTAATGCAAAAACTGTCAAACGTCAATTTATTCCACGAATAAAAATTATCTGTCGATTGAAAAATCAGCCTTAAGTCAATTATTTTTAAAAGTTACCGTGGAGGTTCTTGCCGGTTCGCTTCCACAGGAAATTACCAATTGGAACCGTGCTACTTTCTTCTGACGTCTTATAAGTGCCCAAGTAGGTTTATGTGAAATATACTTAGGTATATCTTTTTTTGTCCATTTCTAAGGAGAAGAACTAATAAAAAATCCAGTCGTTGAGGTATAAAGAATCGCGATTGAAAATACTTTTAATTCCTGTAAAATAGGTGCCTCTTATTTGATTCAGTTACCATTATCAGATTTTACTTTTTCATTCCCTCCCCCTCCATCTTAATAAATTACCTCTGCACTAAAGGCGTGCAGCCAGCTTTCAAGCAGTCAAAACTTTCCTGATTTATCTTTTACGAGTTGGTATGATAAGCCAACCATGAGCAGATCCTACATTTTCATTGGTTACTTTTCTTCATAAATGAACTCTTCACACAGAGTTTTATTTATAAACGACTAGCTGACCCGGCAAACGTTGTTTTGCCATATAAATTATTTCTAGCTGCCCGGCGCTACTTCGTTTGCGTGGTGTCCTACCCCTTACCCTACCCTACCCCTACCCTACTCCTACCGTACTTCTACCCTACTCCTATCCTACTCCTACCCTACTCCTACCCTACTTCTACCCTACTCCCATAGATAAATTAAATTTTTCTCTTCCTAAGAACCATCCTCGGACTTCAAGAAATATTCTTGAAAAAGAATTAGCGAAATCGGTTCAGCTGTTCTCGAGATTTGCGCTTAGCAACACATTCAGCGATTCATTTTTATATTATAGATAGATGATTGAAGTTAAGAGACGTTTAAACGTCAAAAATGTATGGTTAAACATTAACAGTCGCTAATCAGTACCTACTTAACTTAAAACAACGTTTATGAATAAAGGGGTAAAGGTGTGAAGCTAGCTTTGTAAATATTTAATGATTTATCTTTCGCAAGGTTATTAAGTTAAGTCACAATATTGAATCGGCATTGTGAAAGCTCGTTGTTCCGCCATTAAACACGTTCCCAATCTCTGGTGCAAATTCGACCAAACTCCTGATAACACAAACCAGTTGACAAATAAAATAATGTCCCACAAATAACAGTATTCGCATCAGCAAGCGTCCCCTCGTCAATTCACTGAATACGGCGTTATCAGATTTGTCAATTTGGGCAACAAACAATAGCGGTAATGTACAGAATAGGCGACGCGTGATTTCAAATGAGTTTATTATACTTTGAATGATGTCTATGAAGCTCCATTAGCACGGTTTGTTATTATATCGCGAATGTATAGTGTTTGTATTTAATTACGCACATATTTTAACGTTAATAATCCCTAATGAGTAACAGTCATTGTCAGTTTGCTTTAAAAGCAATTTGTTGGAAATAGTTACAGCTGTGAGGTGGAATGCTAACAATATTTTAAATGGTGTCTGGATTATCCGTGTCAAGTTAGTAATCCACTTAAAGTAAGTGCTTCAAATTCAAACACAGAAAATTTTAATTACATTTATATCATACTAACTGCGCAAGGCGGTTTTACCCGCATAAATCGATCCCTTTGGAATATCGGAATAAAAAGTATTCTATGTTCTAATCCAGGTTACGGTCTACCCATGGGCCAATTCATCCAAATCCGTTCAGCCGTTTTAGCGTGAAAGCTTGTAACAAACAAACATACTAAAATTCAAATCTTTTCTCTTTATAATATTAGTTAGACGCTAGTCTAACTGATCCGCCCCTGCTTTGCATGGGTCTTACGACTTGACAAAACATGAAGATTTCTTTATTATAATTAAGTAAGTTTAATATTTTGAGGCCTAAAAAAAAGGTTCCGACGAATTGAGAACCTCCTTCTTTTTGAAGTCGGTTAAAAATGCGCGTAGATGCATGAGTTCCTCGTTCAAATTGATACTATTTGTTGGTTGGTATAAATAACAATTAATTAGTAAAGACAGTTCGTTTTTTCGGTAGTTGCTGAAAATCAGCGCTGTGTACGTTAGGTTCGTCCGAAGTCACAGCATTTTGCTGAGCAACGACCTGTTCTTGCACAGATGCGACGCACGGCTTAATTGTCCTTAATATTGTTGATTGTTACAAAAGTACTTAGTTAATTTGGCATTTTGTTTTTGTTTTGATTGTTGTTGTTTTCACTTTGTTTTGTTGTCATAATTAGGCCAGTGACGCGGGCGCATCACCACAGAACACATACACTCCTATCGGATTGATTTGTGATTTGTATTGTCAAATGTCAATCTCAAATTGTCAATGTCAAGTACTAAAATAATGTGTGTTGTCTTTGGTCCCTGGCCCTGACATCAAGCAATAGACAAAATTGTCAAAAAAAATTTTTTTAAGCTTGAGTACGAGGCATTTGACTACGTCGTGTGTGTATATTTATCTTTTTTTTTATTTTTTATTTTTTATATGCAATGTGCGTTTTGTTTGTGCAGAATAAACAGTTTTTCTTTCTTTCTTTTCTTTTCTACAATAATAATAAAGCGATTTTTTTATTTAGCAATAATCGTTCTCCTGATGCATGTTTAGGCAAAAACTCATGGAAGGCTGATTTGAGACCTCTAATTTGCAGATTCGGTTGAATATAATCCATCAAAACAATGTTTCTCATATCACAAATATCTATCTTATAATAATAGAATACATTTTGGTTATATGCCTTATAAATAAAGAAACAATGACTGGACCTAATTGAATTTTCTACTGAAACAAGTCTGAATATCTCTGAACTTCTACATAATTTTCACGTAGTATTTATACCAAAATAGTCACAAATAATTGCTTAAACAATACCAATGAAAAAAAAGAGCGTGAAGAAGTAACACACATATAAACACACACACACCCCTTCACACTCACAAACCTTCACCTTCATAATATTAGTGTGATATTTGGTTCAATCGGCCGAAGTTGGCCAACGACGTGTGTACGGATCAAGTGTACGCCTCGCGTTAGTAGATACAACTCTCGGAATATTATGTTTGCTACTAGCAGTAGCAAATAGCAGCTCGAAGCAATAATCCTAGATTATTATATGGCAAGGCAATTCAATTCCATTAATCTTAATAATAATAACGTTCAATGATTTGTATGTGTGTGTTTGCGGACGTACAATCATCTGTTTGGTATTAGAGTAAGGTATGGAACAGAGACTATATACGCTTGCTGTGATTACGCTGTGTTAGGAATCAGTTAGGAATTGATAGAGTAAGTCATATATTTAATTTTTTATACGTTAGAAATAATTTTAGAAGTATATTTCAAATATAATTTTAGAATATCTTTCTGGTCACGACTTACAAAATAGTTAAATGTATTACCTAATTAGTTATTTTATTGATTTTTGTTTTCATTCTGGCAACACTGACTCGCTCGCCGCCGGGGTTGTCGCACGAGGTGGCAGGGGGGACTCCCAAGCGCGGGCGCAACGGGTAACAGGGTCGAGGCAGGTTTGCTGCGAGAGTCGTGCGAAATAAACGAAAAACAAGTCATGGTTTACAGGAGTGCACAAAGCCGAAATTGTGGAATATGTGCTGTTTGAAAAATTAAGGTATGGACACTGGTTTAATAACAAGTGATGAATAATGACTCCAGTGTCGTGATTATTCTTTATTTTTCAACAAAAATAAATGCTTGAGAATCAATTTGGAGTTTCCTTTCAGCTGTGATATAAACATCAGATATATTATAGACCTCCAGACCGTGTTTCGGCCATGGCAGCTACACACACCACACACACACAACACACACACTGTTCTTCAAGATACAGGATTTTTCCTAGTTTGAGGGGCAGGGGCCTCCTCATCTGTAATAGCCATACCTATCCCTTATTGAAATAACACTGCCGTTACCTAGGCTAAGTCTTTTAGTAAAATAAATAATTACTTACTTACTAGCTTTCGGCATGGGAGGTATTATAGTGCACAAGTGTGTGCGCAGACACATGTGCAGATGTGCACTCTCACTTCCCTTCCTCTCATAGTCCGCTGGGACGGCAATCCGACACGACCGGAGAGGGATCAGGCGCAGGACCAGGAGGGTTAATGTGCTTTCCCAGGCATGGGGGTATCACACCGCCAACTCCCAAACTCCGGGAGTTACTAATAAATTCAACATCACAAAGATAGCTATCAAACTACCTACACTTTTCATCAGATCATGAGACATTATTTTAACTTTGAATTTATTCTGGCAACGTAAAATACTCGGTAATTTATATAAATCAAATATTTCCGACCAAAAAGTACACAAGCAACTAAATTAAAACTCATAAAATAAATACAAGCGCTTACTTCGTAATATAAACCATAGTTTCTTATTTACCAGGAACTACTAAGATATTACTGGTACTAAAAGATTTTCGCCGCGTCCGCTGCAATCTTTCATTATCCAGGCATTATCATAGCTTTGCTGAAATTATTCCTTGGCTAATGTCCGTGTTCTGCTTTCCCAGTATTCTCGTAAAAGTTCAGGGCGTGAATAATATTAAAATAATGTTTTGTACTTATTTTATTGTTGTTTGTTTTATCCCAGATTGTTTTTAAGATGGGTAGGTATACAAAATACTATATCATGATACTATGTATAAGAAAACTCCTTGGATACAATAATTTTATTTTATTACTTAAATCCAACAAACTACAATAATTATGTAGAATTCTCGGCACAGTTACTTTTGTTTGTCCGACCCGCAGCTCCCTCCAAAACCAAGTGAATGAGGTATTCCACTCAGAGCACTGATTTGAACCACACTTGGACGAGCCGCACCTGAGCACTTCCACTAACCGCACTGAAACAAAATTTTGTAACGTGCGGTTCGGTGGAACAATTTATCGTTATTGTTTTCAGTCCCCGAACGGCACTTGCAAATGAATCAATTGCTGGATCGCACCTTCCTTGACCACCTGTCAAACGTCACTGCTTGGTGTTGCCACCTAGATAATCGATATGTCAGTTTAGTCGATTTAAAAATTACAGATAAACGAACTTAACATAATATGATAAGAGATGTTAATTATATTAATGTAAAACCTCCTTTATTGATGTAAAACCTCTCCTTACCTCTGCCTAACCCTTCCAGGAGTACAGGCTTGATGTTATGGTATGTGTTATTGAAGTACAGAGCACATCAAGCTACCATGATCTGTCAAATTTCATTAATAGATTTTCAACTTTATCGCAACAGCATAAGATAAACGATTCTCTAATTCAAAACATAAACAATAAAACAGTGATTTAATAGTCAGAAAATAAAACGTGGTACAGTAAACAACGGGTCACAAGAATCACAGCCGCATACAACAATATCAGCATCCAATCTGCGCTGAGAGCAAACGGCGTGGTTTTCGATAAATAAATATTATAGGGACGGAGAATCGTTGGCGACTGTGAATTTAAAATAAATAAATATTTGCTATTGTTTTTTTTATGCGACGTGGTCAATTGGTAAACAAAATGAATACAATTGGACAATATATTGTCATACTCGTATGGAACAATGAGTAGAGGAAAACTATAGTCCGGCCGTCGAGACAATGCGTTTTTGAAACCTTTCAGTTTCATACAAACGAATACGTGTTTTGCGAATATGATCTTTATTAGTTACTAGAATTGTCGCACAGACAGGAACGCATTTTCTCAACGACACAGTCCGGACTGTAGTCATATTTACAAGGGAAACAAAAGGCAAAAAGAGGATAATCATTATGGCTTCAAGCCAAAGGCTGTATGGGATCATTGATTCTTGCTTCAACATTCCAAGTGAATATGCCTTTATCATCACAACCTCCAATTTTTAGCATATCGAGCCGAACACTCGATGGGATATTCCATCCGCAAAAATGCATGGCCATACAAACGGTCATCCCTTGTGGGTACCTTTAGCAGCTGATGATTTTTCATCATAGACCTCTTCTAACATTATAATGATTGCACATTACATATTCTTGTTTTTACAGTAAGTCATGCAGAAACCGGGCAAGAGCGAGTCGGACTCGCGCACCGAGGGTTCCGTACCATCATATGTTTTCAAATTTTCATCAGCGAGGCCTATATTCGTTAGAGAATTTTAACACTGCGCACTGCGGTGTAGAAATAATGCAGTTTCAGGTCAGCGTCATCTCTTGACCGATAGTGGATCTGGATTAGTGGATCCGATAGTGGATGGTGGTCTTTTGTTGATGATTTCTGAAAAAGTGTGCTATTTAGAGACATCGTTTTATTTTTCCTGTAATCTTTATATAAACTTCTATCACATAGAATTATTTCAGATTTTTGTCTTTGCAAACTTGGGGGGACGACGACGACTACGAAGACGACGGTATTTTTCATCAAAAGTCGAAAACTATGCGGCCTATAAAAAAAGAAAAAATGTTTGAGAATGTGCAAACTGCGCTCTTCCATATGATAGACATGCCCTTAGCACTTGGAGTTTTTCAAACCCCCTGTTGAATAAAAAATATTTCCTTCGTATTTGCAAAATATTTGAGCAAACGTCATCTAAAACTATTCCAAGTTTCAATTTGATAGAATTAGTAGTTCTTGAGATATTCAGCTGTGACAGACTGAGTCTCACCATAAGGGTTCCGTTTTAACATTTTTGTACGGAACCCTAAAAAGCCACCTGAGTCTTTGTCAAGCAAGATTGAGTGAACTAGAGTGAATTAGAAACAATTAATATTGATCACACGAAAATTTAAGTAGGTTTTAAAGTTAGAATTAATGATACTTTAATTTTATTACTTTCTTTTAAGTTGTTGTTTGTTGTTGGGCATACTAAAATTAATTTTGTGAAAAATAATTACTGCGGGTAAAAGTAAATTTTGCAACTTTATTCTAAACAATTTTGAGTGTTGTCTAAACAATTTCAAGGTGCTTGGCTATAATTATAAAAATACGACCTATTATACTTTTGTACAAGAAAATTACATATTAAATTATATATTAATTAAACTTAAAAACACGCATACATTTTATGAGTCACCTTTTTAAGAACGTGAGGTTCTGAGAAGTCGTTATAAAGTAACGCTTTAATTAATAATGTGGTCTACCAGTTCCAAATAATTAATTAATTTAGTCCCGTACATTCTGTCACGGTAATAATTATTATCTATACAGTATTGTGACTCTGCCCTGTTCTAGAAATAATTACCTACAGTCGCGCGGTACAGTCAACAGCAAAAGTAGATGATCAAAGTCAGAAATTCAATACTAATGAACGGAGTTCGCGTCAGAACTGTGTGGCGTCGAAGTGATTCAAAAGTATTCTACGTAGTAAGTATTCTAAGTAGAAGTACTTCGACGCCACACAGTTCTGACGCGAACTCCGTTTATTAGTATTGAATTTCTGATTTCGATCATCTACTTTTGCTGTTGACTGTACGTAAACACGAACAGATAGGGCTGCCCGCAGTGCCCGCCTACAGTATTTTAATTTCATCAACCTACTTGAGTTTCTTTCTAGTTTTGTCATTGTATAGGTAAATATTATATATTTTAGTCTGCCCCGTTGGTCTGGTGGTTGCAAGCGCGATTGCTGAGCGTGGGGACCTGGGTTCGATTCCCGGGTCGGACAAAGTGTTATTGGGTTTTCCATTAGGAATTTCTTAGTAACAGTCCGAAGTTTGGAAGTTGGCGGTTTAATACCCCCGTGCCTCGGAAAGCACCTACTTATAGCCGTTGGTCCTGCGCCTGAACTCTCCCCGGTCGTGTCGGATTGCAGAGTGCACCTGTGATTGCGCACACACATGTGCACTATAATATCTCCTGCGTACCTGGCTAACCTCCATTGAGATTGGTTACCGTGACCGAAAAAAAATGAAATTCGTCGTGAATGAAATAGGAAGAGTTCAATTAAAATGCATGTTACCGTGATTCTATCTTTGCCGATCTACTTATTTTATTATGAAAACTGTTTTCTCGTTGTTAGATCAGATTATTATTAACGTTAATATTTCATGTGAATAAATGATTTACGCTTGCATAAAGTAGGTAGTTCTTCATACATTTTTTACCAGAAATATTAGCAAGCCACTGTTATCGACAACAGTCCGGCTTACCTTATCAAATCTTGCAACACAAAAGTGCATCGAGGCGTTTCCGCGCAGCAATTGCAGGCAAGGCAGACATTGTGGCAGCTGGGTGGCATCACTGCAAAACATTTTATCTCCTTTCAATTTCCGTACGCGATACCTACAAAGATTAAACGCCGTATCGAACTATCTCGAACTTCGATTAAAATTGCTGGCTCGGAAAACGGACAAACTTTTCCCTGTAAATATATTTTTGCAGACTTGCCTCTGGACAGAGTTTCGACTTTCAACTTAATACGTAGTGATATTAATTTTTTTTCGAGACGTTTGAGATGCATCTCTGTGAAGACGGAATTCTTAGAGATTCGATGCGATTTTTCAGCAGCCGGCGAAGTTTTATTTATATATTGGCCAAAGTCGAAATAGTTTTGTGAAAAGCCAAAACTGATGTCCACAGGTCGGTTGGTAAGCCTGGAATGTTTCTATTTTGACTGATGATTTATAAATGTTTTGCCCATCCGCATCAGAGGGGTATTAGGTATTTTTCTATATTGGGCAACTATTATTTTGGGAGCTGTGGCATTTGTCATTACAGATAACAGTGGATGATACCTCAGTAAGACATACAATTCAACAAAGGTACTTAAACTTGACAGATAATGTAAAATAATACCCACCATCTTTAGAATGGAACCATCCAAGAAAATAATAGAACATGGTTTCCCAGAAAATCTCCAACATTCCAACTTGAAACATCTTCAAAATATAAAGCACAGGATTGTATCAAATGGACCGTCAGTGAGCACTATTGGATTTTATCACAGAACTCATCACATACCATATAATTTTATTATACCTTCGCTGAGCGTGCTAAGTCCTCAGAATATCTTGATTTTCTTAATGGTTTCTTAAAGGCTACATACACATTATCCTTACTTATCTTTACTAACTTTCAACTTTATATCAGGTTGTCTTTTATTCAGCGTATAAGTGAATGTTCATCTTATTACTAAGATGGATCATGAAACAGGATGAAATTATACAGTGTGGCGCGGACATCGACGTGCTAACTTTAACCATGGATTCACTTCATGAAACTGAAGTTTTTTTGTTATTAAAAAAAAAAAGTTATTCTATAGTTCCATACATTTCGATCGCATTGCACTTTTCTACGAAACAGCAGGTTTTTTTTTATAACCAAACTTCGGTGTTTATCACTCATCTGCAACAGTCCATTCACAGTTACATTACCTCTGACAGCAGCCACCTAACAGCAACCTTATAGTGATGAAAATAAAAATCACAATGATTTTGACATACTTGTCAATGGAAGCAACCTAATTGGAATGAGGATAAAGATCACTGTTATTTGGACAGTAATGCAAAATCAGACTGTACGCAAAAGTTGAACTTGTGTGAAAAAGTTGAACGAATGGTAGTTCTTACCAACCTGGTAAGAACTACCATTTTGCAAGCAACTGGCAAGGCTAATTCCCGTAATTAAAAACGTTCAAAATTTAGTCGCAATCATTGTCAAAAACTTGTCAAAAATGTAGGGAAATTAGAGGTATTTTTGACAGATTGAGACTGAGAACAGGGGGGGGCCTAAAAATACCACTTTGGCAGAATCATAAAAGAATAACATTAAGAATCATAATAATGGCGAAGACAGTCCGTGTTTTTCTTTTTTCGCTGCACTACGTAGGTATAATCAAAGAGATTGGGATTGGATTTGGATTGGATTGATTGGTATTGGTATTTTAGCACACACAAAAAAAAAAATAACTGAAAAATCCTTCACCAATGGGATTTCATACGATTAACTTAACAATTAACTGTCCATTATAATTTATATTGTTATCCTTTTATGATTCTGCCAAAGTAGCCTTTTTAGGGCCCCAGACAGTTACGAAAATTGTCCCTCTGTATATTCCGGCTTACACCAACATTATTTCTTCAGCAACCACGCCTGCCACACTCACCGGCAATTGCGATTCACCCTCGTTACCCTAGATATCAGCTAAACAGTTTAACACAAACATAATCAGATAATCCATGAATATGTCACAAGATTGTATCTCGGCAACACAATTTGGTTCATCCAAGTGTAGTGTATAGTCGTAACCTATTTAACAGAGTATTGTAAGCGGGTTGCTAGTATTGTGCTTAATCTAATTAATGAGTGCAGTACTGAATTGGAATAGAGTTTGTCACTAAATAGTTTATGGTCGAGATTGTAGTTATTGTTTGTGGAAGCGGGTTAGCTGGGATGTTACTAAGGACTTATTTCTGCAGTGTTTGTTCATTTGTGAGGAGGTGCAAGTATAAATTAAACTAGTTTTTGTAGAAGGATTTGTAGAGCGTAAAGGTGATTTTTGAACGTGGGTTCAATCTTCGGGGAAAGTGTTACTAGAAAGTTATCTGTAACTGCCTGAAGTCATCATAGTCATCTGCGTAGCCTTTTCCCAACTATGTTGGGGTTGGCTGCCAGTCTAACCGGACGCAGCTGAATACCAGTATTTTACATGAAGTGACTGCCTATCTGACCTCCACAACCCACTTACTGTGTAATACGATACCCCTTGGTAAGACTGGTTGTCAGACTTTCGGGCTTCTAACAACCCGTAGTATTTTACATGGAGCTACTGCCTTCTGACCTCCACAACCCTTCCCTACCTGAGTTACTAGGTAATACGATACTTCTTGGTAGGACTGGTTGTCAGAACAGCCTAAAGTCTGGATTAAAATTTTATTTATTCTCGCGCCGTATTACATGGCAATAATAGGTGACATAATTGGCGCAGTGTGTAATGTAGTTTTCTACTTATCCTTTCAAGGAACACAAGTGCGATATGCATATACAACGTTATTTTTAGTACATGCGAAACCTGAATATAGTTTGTTCAGAATAAGTAACTGAATCGATTCCAATAATTTTTACGCCATGTTATATTTTGTCCCAAAAATATTTAAAAAAAGGTTAAAAGTTGGAGTTGTAGTTTATCCAATCTCCGCGCCGAACGGTTAGGTACCTAGGTACTATTATCAATGAGCGCAAGATGTTTTTGTACGGACCAACAGGTAACTTAACAAGCTTATAACTTTGTTATTTTTCATGATACAGGTTTGAAATTTTGTACTTAGATTCTTTACATAAAAATACCTACTAGACACGTATTTCGGGTTTCGCATAATTATACTAAAAGTAATATTGTATTATATATATGCTCAGTGTGTGTTTGTTTATATGGTGTACATAATAAAGAGTATTCTATTCTATTCTCAGTAAAGTTATTTAGATTGCCGTATTATTCGTAGAATAACCCTTATCACAATTGCAGCTCCAAATGGCTAGGTGGTTTTTTATTTAGGTAACTAATGGAGCTGGCAGATTGCCCACCTCATGTTGTGTCCACCACCTCGTTACCTAAATCTATTACAACTGCATTGCTAGTTCTGGGTTCCGTCCGTCTAGAATTCTAGATCTAGAACGTGTTCTTCGTGATCTAGATAAGTTGAAAAGTTTTATAAAACCCAATGTATAGGTACGTTGCGTTTCTTTCTTTATTTAATTAATTCAACTGTGGATCACTGTACATATCTACTTCTGTCAGTGGTTTATTTCAGTTTAAAAGATATGATTTCTTCTGGAGATATTTTAGAAAACGAGACATGAAAAACCCCTTGCAGCTATCATTATGACTTCTTTCTCTACTCTACGAAGAATAGACATAATAATATCTTTTTCAATACGAAGTAAAAAATCCTTATACAGTCCGTTTACAGTTTTTCTTACCCCTGATACCAGCAACCTATCAACAACCTTATTGTAAAAAGAGAATAAAGTTCACAATGATTTTGACAGACTTGTCAGTGGCAGCAAGCCAATAGCAACCTAATAAGAATGAGAATAAAGATCGCTGTGAGTGATGCAAAATCAGAGAGGTAAAATTACTGTGAAAGGAGTGTATAATCCGTCATTTTGTCTTTCGTTTCATCCGTTTCTACGATGGTCATGCGACACGTGTAGAGATGGCAGTAACTGCTTTTCAACAAGTAAGTTGTAATGAAAACATTAACTAACTATAACATTGCAGATGCAGCAATCAATACAAAGTGTACCAGCCCACTCAGTAAAGAGGAAGGAAGGCCACCCGAAGTTCCATATTATGTATCTCAGTCCAACCTAGGGGTACTTGGAAATTGAATTCAGATATTATTATGTTTATTCGACTATGGGTCCCCTTTATTTTATTGAGCGGAATGGTTAACGCGATTTGGAGGCAGAATAACGCGAATTTCTTTTTCAATTGTTTTTTCGTGGTTCCTGAAGAAAATTGGAAAGGTTTTCGCGAAATAATTGATAGATTTATTTATGAGTGAAACGAGAACTTGTATTATATTCAGGGAAGCGAAATGCTGGATTTAAGTAGATTGGGTACCTTGGGCTTGAAATTCTCGCCAGTAATTTGTTTCTTTTCATTTTTGATATTTTTAAGGTTCCGTATTTTATAGTTTAGTGTCAGTTTTTGTACATGCACCGTGTCAGGCACTGCAAAACACAATGTTGGTTTGCTGTCGAGTTTGTGAACAATAAGGGGTTTATTTATAACCGTTGCTTGAAGTTAAGAGACTGATGTTTAAACGTCAAAAATGTATGGTTTAGCAGTCGCTAATCATTAATTAACTATGTAGTAACGTTTATAAGTAAACTCTTTAATTTACATAAATTGAGCCAAAACTTATCAAAACACAAACCAATAAATTTCAGAAAATCATAATATGTCTAGATGTCGTTATGATGATGTCCATTAGACAGTAATTAACAATTAACAGTAATATTCCGAAAAAGTGGGTAGTAATAGTTTACACATCCCATGTTTCATGTTATTTTACTAGGCACTTCGTTTCGTGACAAAAATTTAATGGGGCCGAAATGTTCTGCAGTGGCGACCGCGTACCGGAAGTAGCATCCCACAAGGTGGACCGACGACCTTGTGAAGGCTACAGGAACCCGTTGGATGCGAGAAGCACAGAACCGGTCGAAGTGGAGGTGCTTGGCTATATCCAGCAGTGGACGTCATTCGGCTGAAATGATGAATGATGACGAATTTCGTCTCTGACGTTTGGTATAATACAAAAGTATGCGTTTGTGAAACCTTAATATAAACACAAAACTCGTTTGAAAATTAATTATGTGAATCTATACCTCTCCTTTCATACCTACTAACGACTTAGAAACATTGAATCAATCCCCCAAATTGATTGTAAAAGTTACTGAATGAGCTGACAGATTCAATTTCCTTAAATTCCCCCTCGGGAACCAAATTTATAACGACCTGAATATCAGAATTAATAATATAGAATAGACTCGCAATCAATCGAGACGAGGGTTTATAAGCAGAATTTATAATAGTTTATTTATTTTCACTACACTCAAAATCAAAATCAAAATATTTTATTTCACATAAGCCTACATGGGCACTTATGAAACGTCAGAAGCTAGGTGCACGGTTCCAATTGGTCGTTTCCTATGGAGAAGAACCGGCAAGAAACTCCACGGTTACTCTTTTTAAAAATAATTGGCTTTTACAATATTTTCAAATTACAGTAGGTATGGGAGGATAGCGTAGGCCTGTCAACAAGTATCAGGTACTTGATAAAATAAAAAATGGTCTACAGATCTAAAGTCTACAAGGCCTACAAAGTCCTCACATTTACAAAATAAGAATCTATCAAAAGGATAAATAAAAAATAAAAACCTAATAAAACCTAGTGATATGATTCCCATTACAACCACTAATAAAGAGATGGAAAAAAAATTGAATTTTCTGTATATAATGTCAAGTAATAGATTATGTCAAAAAAGTAAATAAAGTAAAGTAAATAAAAAATGAACATTGTAATTTGAGAGCAGTTAATAGACATTTAAATAGTTAAGCCGTTAATGAGTAGCCAGGGAAGCCACATGTGCAGAAGGAATTATTGCCAAACTACCTTGTCTTCAACATAGTCTTTAATCTTATAATATGCTTTTTTGATAAGGACACGTTTGATGAAGGTTTTGAATTTTCCATCGCTAAGTTCTGTAACCGACTTTGGCAACTTGTTATAAAAACGGACGCCGTTTACAAGAAATGACTTGCTAGTTTTAGTTAATCTAAATTTAGGTAACACAATTTCATTTTTACTACGTGTATTTATATTGTGGAAATCGCTTCTTATTTTGAAGAGTCCTAAGTTTTTGCGAACATACAAAATACTTTCTAAAATATAAAGAGAAGGCAGAGTTAGTATATCAATTTCTTTGAATTTGTTTCTAAGAGACTCGCGAGGACCCATTTGATAGATTGCGCGGATTGCCCTCTTTTGTAAAATGAAAATTGAATCTACGTCAGCTGCCGATCCCCACAGCAGAACACCATAAGACATAATGCTGTGGAAATAAGCAAAGTATACTAACCTAGCTGTGGCTATATCTGTCAACTGCCTTATTTTTCTTACTGCATATGCAGCTGAACTTAATCTACCTGAGAGAGCTCTAATGTGTGCGCCCCATTGTAATTTTGAATCTAAAGTAATTCCTAGAAATACAGTTTCCGTAACAGCGTCTAGTTTTTTGCCATCAAGTTCTAAATTACGACCCACTTGAGGTACATTTGGTAATGAGAACTTAAGACATTTAGTTTTGTTCGCATTAAGTAAAAGATTATTAGCTGCAAACCATTTCGAAAGAACAGCCAGACTCTCGTTAACATGTAAGACATCCGTATCTTTTCTATCTATTTGAAAAATAAGGGAAGTGTCATCCGCGAATAAAATGATATCCGACAAGTTAGCCATCATGTAAGGAAGGTCATTAATATAAACTAGAAATAGGAAAGGGCCAAGAATTGAGCCTTGAGGCACGCCCATCTTAACTAAAGACCCCGATGACGTCGCCCCATTAACGTTTACTTTTTGCTGCCGCTTTGACAGATAGGAAAGAACAAGATCAGCAGCTTGTCCACGAATTCCGTAATGGTATAATTTACAGATCAGTGTATTATGGTCAACGCAGTCAAACGCTTTTGAGAGGTCACAGAAAACGCCAATTGCATCCTGGGACTTCTCCCAGGATTCCAAAATGTGACTGATGAGTTTTACTCCCGCGTCCGTCGTCGACCTACCTTTCGTGAAACCAAACTGGCGACTATGTAAAATCCCATTTGAATTAAAATGTGACAACATCTGGTCCAGCATGATTTTTTCATAGATTTTGCTCATAGCTGGTAGCACAGATATAGGTCTATAATTAGAGGGATCAAACTTACTACCCGATTTGAAAATTGGTACTACTTTACTATGTTTCATTAAGTCAGGAAACACTGACGTTTGTGTTTTGAAGTGAAAATAAATAAATTATTATAATTATTTTAAGCCATTATCCCTACTCACTCACTTCATTTGGTAATTAATTAACAAAAAAAAAAACCGACTTCCAAAAAAAACACTACAAAGTGAAAAATAACTTTTATTTCGGAAGTCGGTGTCTTTGGATCTGTATTTTAGTGTTTTGCCACCGACTTCCGAAATAAAAGTTATTTTTCACTTTGTAGTGTTTTTTTTGGAAGTCGGTTTTTTTTTTTGTTAAAAAGTTTTTATTTCTCACTTTTTAGTGTGTCTGTTTATAATGTATCTAAGTTACAATAGCCTAATGCCAACTTGCTCATCGCCTTTTACAAAATATTGCTTTTCCCGATGCAGGGACGTTAATTGTTGAGGAGTTCTCCTGGTATTCCACCATCAGCTCCGTTTCACCATTCGCATTGTGACGAGCATAACTTGCTTAGTAACCATATTAAAGTAAGTAATCGAATCGCAAACCGGTAAATACTTATTATTGACTAGTTCGGGTGGCCATCTGTGGTTTTCATCATCAGTTCCATTTCACCAAATGATGCTTTCCGAGAGCAAATGCACGAGTTACTATAAAAAATACCCAAATCGCTATAGGTGTGCCTATAATACTTGAAGAGTTCCTTCGATTTCTCCAGGATCCCATCATCAGATCCTGACCTGATGACAATGGGACCACCTGGAAAGTATACCCTTTCAAACAAAAAAATAATTTTTGAAATCGGTTCAGCCGTCTCCGAGTAATCGGGGAACATACATAAAAAAAAAGAATAAAAAAAAAAAAAAAAGTTTCCGACGAATTGAGAACCTCCTCCTTTTTGAAGTCGGTTAAAAAGTACAATTACAATCAGTTTTGGCGCCATATGTATCGTCGACCTCGTGATTGCTTGATCACCCTAAGGTAGAATGCCACCGATACGCGTCTGAAAACGAAAATGCCTGTTTGGTCTATGTGAAAGTTAGATAGTATGAACCTTAGTGAAGTTTCAATTTACTGGGAATTAGGTGCGTAGGACTTGTAACGTACGTAGGTACCTATATGACCAGAGGGCCTTAAAAGGCCACTGACAGAATCATAAAAACATAACGTTATGAATAATAATGGACAGTTAACTGTTAAGTTAATCGTATCAAATCCCATTGCAGGTGACGGATTTTTCAGTTATTTTTTATTGTCTGTGCTAAAATACCAATCAATCCAATCCAAATCTAATCCCAATATCTTATACCTACGTAGTGCAGCGAAAAAAGAAAAACACAGATTGTCTTCGCCATAATGTTATCCTTTTATGATTCTGCCAAAGTGGCCTTTTTAGGCCCCCAGATAATTATACAATCCGCAAGTCGAGAGCGGTAACAGCGCGCGGGGATCGGAAGGCGCCGCTCGGGTCTCAAGTTTTTTAACTCTTGCAGGTTGTATGAACATAAACGAAGCAAAATGAGTATGTGAAGAGAGTAGCAGGTGGAGTTATGTAGTTTCTGCCTACCGTCATGGGAAGAAGGTGTGACAGACATAGACTGTCTGTCTATGTATATTTTTTTATTACTAAATGGGCCCCGATCACGACTGATGGAAAGCGACAGATGATGTCTATGATGGAACAAGCGTGCCCAGAAGATGCCTGTTCCTGTTGCTTTGAAGGTAGGGAACATAGATGCGGGCAGACCACACTTTGGCTGTGCGCATAATAAAAGTGGAGGAGAAGCGCTGAGTACGACTCGTGGGGATATCAACCAAGTGCAGATGGTACGCTGCAGTAGGTACGTCTGGTTGTCCGGTGGTAAAAGGGCGATGGTGGGATGGGTATATGCACATATACCCCTAAGTCAAAAGTGGTAAAGCATAAAAGAGGTTGATAATAACAATAACGTTTTGACAATAATTATTGTGCCATTATTACCGCGCTGATTAACATGTATTGGGTTTTAGCAGGTTCGTTTTGAATATTTGGTAATGTCCTGGGGTTATGTGTCTAATAATAATTATTAGACACATACAACAACAATCAACAAAACAACGACAATGTTGTTGTTGTTTAGAGTTTGTGATTCAAGGGCCTTTTACACATGTAGTAATAACCTCTCTCTGTGCAATAAAATCGAACTGTGGACCATTGTTAGTTGGTGGTTGTCTTTGTTCTAGAACATAAATACAACACTGCCAACCATGCTATTTTGATGCTTTCCTCTTTTACTCGTAACTTAGTAGGCCATGTTACAATTTTTTTTTTCCTTTTTAGGGTTCTGTACCCAAAGGGTAAAAACGGAACCCTATTACTAAGAATTCGCTGTCCGTCCGTCCGTCTGTCTGTCACCAGGCTGTATCTCAAGAACTGCGGTAGCTAGACAGTTGAAATTTTCACAAATTATGTATTTCTGTTGCCGCTATAACAACAAATACTAAAAACAAAATAAAATAAATATTTAAGGGGGGCTCCCATACAACAAACGCGATTTTTTTGCCCTATTTTGCTCGATATCAATAATGGCAACAGGTAGGCACTTGAAATATTCACAAAATACTCAGTTGTATTTTTAATTTATAAATAAATAATAAAATTAAAATAGAATAAATATTTAAGGGGGGGTCCCATACAACAAACGTGTTTTTTTCGGCGTTTTTGCCTTGTGGTACGGAACCCTTCGTGTGCGAGTCCGACTCGCACTTTGCCCGTTTTTTTTTTCTTAAGGGCATCTCACCGGTCAACCATGAAGGTGGTCGACTGCTTAATAGGGCTATCCTGTAGATGCCTTATAAATTAGGCTCCTGATCGAAAAAACCTAAAATTTTCCAGCGCCAAAAAAATTATGCGGATTGTAGATTTTCAGACGAATGAAAACTTATATAAAGCGGATTTGCAAAGCGTGTATTCCAAAGCAGACAGGAGACAGACAAAATACAAAATTAATTTTGACACTTAGAACATCGCGTTCGTCAACATGACAGACGTTTTAAAATAAAAACCAATGGAAACGTTTCACACGATTTATTTTAATTATTTTAAATTATAGGGTTATGGGTAACAGGGTGTAACGTTCACTCATCCTTCATAGGAAAGGGAGGATCCTCCGACCAGACGGATGTCGTGTCTGGCGGGCAACTGCCCGATGATTCATGTCGAGCCCAGGTGGGCCGTTGTGTATAAGCTAGTTGCGCGGTAAAATCTGCTTGTGAGATGCAGGATTTTGCGTAACGTCAGAATACTGACACCCGTCAGGCAAGACGACACATCAAAATTTTCCGTTTTTACAATTTTTATGTATTTATTTTGAAAAATTCGTTGAGTCTCAAAAAAATCGCAAAGAATGTGCCCAATTGGGATGGAGTAATGGAACTGTGGAGTTAACGCTGTGTGAGCATGCGTGTTCCATCGCCGCCCGTTCGATGTCCACCGCGCACAGGATGGATGGAAAGCAGCCATTGACTTATATATTAAAGCAGCACATGAACTAATTTTTCGCTCCGCCTGGTGTAATTGCTGTAAGGCGTACCAGTAGGAGGATAATTAAATAAATAAATAAATAAATGACGCGTCGTTCACATAAACGAGGCGACTGTTCGTTAAGTCCTCGACGGCGACGCTCGGACAAAAAGTGTATCTACCGTCTGTTGACGGGTAAATATAAAAAATGATTTCCATAGAGAACACAATATTTGTCGAATAATTAAATCGATAACAATTTAACTGTTTGTACTAACTACTATTCAATTTTGAAACGTTATCAGAAGGTTGCGTTCATATTTGTTCAAAAACTTTCAAACTAATCCAGCTCTACAGTTACTGATCGCACCTCTAAGCCCCAAAGACAGACAAATTGGCAAGTTTTAGCAAACACACATGTTTCCATACGTTTCCGTTTCCCCGTTTCTTCTAACAAAGGAAAATTCGCTGTAAGACTAGTCAAACATATTTTAGAAAGATATTATTCAGGCGCCTCTACGTCAATAGTGATTTATTTTGAGGCGGAGGCGGATTCTCTAGATAGATGACCTTTCTCAATACTTGGGCGCTGGAGGGAACGACAAGGAGTTTTAGTGGTTATGGATGGGACAAGTATTTATAATGAAATAGGGTCGGTAATGTCCGGTTTCGATGGTTTAAAAAAACATTACGAGATATGAGGATGCAGTTAGAGGAGGAGGGGCCCGTGGCTAAATGATAACAGCTGCACAGGTCGATTGATCAGGTTAAGCTCCGCGGTTGGTCTGTGGATGGATGACCATCTTTACATACCGAGACCCCTCCGTGCCTCGGAAAGCACGTTAAGCCGTTGGTCCCGGCTGTCATTCGTGGATCTTTGACAGTCGTTACGGGTAGTCAGAAGCCCGAAAGTCTGACAACCAGCCTTACTAAGGGGTATCGTATTACCCAGTTACTGGATTGTGGAGGTCAGATAGGCAGTCGCTCCATGTAAAATACTGGTATTCAGCTGCATCCAGTAAGACTGGAAGCCGACCCCAACGTAGTTGGGAAAAGGCTAGGCAGATGAAGATGAGTCGTGTTTGTTTTTTTTGTGAAAAAAAAATCTGTGCCATAGGATTTTACTCCTTTCACCTTTTATACCCTGTTTATGTCCAGACGGTAAAAAAAGTTAACCGGTATAATAAGGACATCTGGATGTTCCGTTTAGTCATAAAAATCGTGCGAAGCATATGTAATACGGTGACTATTTTTTTATTTAGTAGATAATAGCGACCAGTGCTAGTACCCATTAAATAAAAATAGTCACCGTATTCAACTTGTCCTACAACTCTCTATGTTAGCTATCTGTTTGTCTCTTTTTCATCTATTCCTTAATGTAACAAGACTTATCAATGTGAGGGTAGATTTGTACCTATTCATCTCATTTCAGCCGAAAGACGTCCACTGCTGGACATAGGCCTCCCCCAAGCACCTCCACTTCGACCGGTTCGTTGCTTCTCGCATCCAACGGGTTCCTGCGGCCTTCACAAGGTCGTCGGTCCACCTTGTGGGGGGAGGCCTTCCAACGCTACGTCTTCCGCCACGCGGTCGCCACTCCAGAACCTTTCGGCCCCATCGGCCATCTGCTCTGCGAGCAATGTGCCCTGCCCACTGCCACTTACGTTTGGCAATTATTCGGGCTATGTCGGTTACCTTGGTTCTCCTGCGGATCTGATTTATTAGATTTGTAAAAGTAATTTTATAATGAACAGTCCATGGATAAGTCTTGTCACAGTCGGGTTACGTTTGTGTCATTTTGAAACGTCCAATAGTCACTCTCAGTTATAAAATAATTTTATCATTAAAGTGAAAAGTTTAACAAGTTGCCGACTTGATTCAATCCTGAGCGAGGCATGAACAAGTTGTAAAAATAATGTAATTGTACTGATCTGTAATATCTGTCTATCTGTCTAGGTATGCTTATTGCAAAAGGTCACTTGAGCGTGTATTTCAGTTGTTGGGTCTAGGTATGCTTATTGCAAAAGGTCACTTGAGCGTGTATTTCAGTTGTTGGGTCTAGGTATGCTTATTGCAAAAGGTCACTTGAGCGTGTATTTCAGTTGTTGGGTCTAGGTATGCTTATGGCCGATTCCTACAAATGCCCAGTTTGACAATAAAAATGCTACCAAACTGGTAAGCAAAGTGATTCGTTTTTGTTTATAGGAACCAAGCATTAGTATCTCTATAATTGCGTTAAAAGTTACGAACAGTATACAGTCAACAAAAGAGATTAGTATGCGATCGTCGGATATAGGTAGTCGAAGTTTAGTAAGAAACCGATGGATGTTGTCGACTGAAATTTTATAAATGAGCTGCTTGTTTTCTATTAACTTATCATAACATAATCAGCCTATAATGTTCCCACTGCTGGGAAACCGGCCTCCTCTCGGTGAGAGGGAGTGAACCGTAATCCACCACGCGGGCCCAGTGCGCGTTGGCAGTTGTCACATGTCTTCGATTGTTTTCTATTAGTAAAATAAAAACACCCATTGGTTTCTTACTAAGCATCAACTATATCCGATTATCCCGCATACTTATCTCTCTTTTTGACTGTACATACCTATCAGAACAACCATTACTGGTGAAACCGAAAACAAATTAAAATGTTATTTGTAGTTCTCGACAAATGTGGATGACATAATAATAAAAAGTAGTAAGCTGTTTAAAAACGATTAAACATAGCCGGTGGCAATTATTTTTACGCTTGCTTGAAAACACGTGTTTATTTATTACTTACTCGTATGTTATAAAACGTAGTAAATCAAACACATGAAAATGTATTTGACTATAATTATTTTACAAATGTTATATCAATCTACAGGCTGTATAAGAAAATACATAAATGATTCAACCTATCACAGATAGCATTTTGATCAAAAGTTGCGAAAAAACTGGCCAAGTGCGAGTCGGACTTGCACACGAGGGGTTCCGTACCACAGTGCAAAAACGCCGAAAAAAACACGTTTGTTGTATGGGAGCCCCCCTTAAATATTAATTTTATTTTGTTTTTAGTATTTGTTGTTATAGCGGCAACAGAAATACATCATCTGTGAAAATTTCAACTGTCTAGCTACCGCGGTTCTTGAGATACAGCCTGGCGACAGACAGACGGCAAAAACGCAGAAAAAAACACGTTTTTTTGTTTGGGAGCCCCCCTTAAATATTTATTTTATTTTGTTTTTAGTATTTGTTGTTATAGCGGCAACAGAAATACATCATCTGTGAAAATTTCAACTGTCTAGCTACCGCGGTTCTTGAGATACAGCCTGGTGACAGACAGACGGACGGACGGACGGACGGACGGACGGACAGCGAAGTCTTAGTAATAGGGTTCCGTTTTTACCCTTTGGGTACGGAACCCTAAAAAGAAACACTTTGTTTAGGTGCCACTAGTCGATATTTTTTCCATACACATTTCGGGAGAGTATTACTCCACTGTTTGACATTGTGCATCCAAAGTTAAACATGATATCGTTTTGTATTATTATTAATGTTGTCTGTACGGAAACAGAATAGTAAAATAAAAAGACTATAAGACTTGTTTACTGTTAAATGTTACAATCAATGTTCTAGTATAAGAAATTTAGATATAGACGAATTACTTTCCGTAGAAAACACCGACATTATCTTTGTAACAATTGTTTCCATTTTCTTGGAAAACTTGTATCATGTCGAGGCAGCCAATCGTTTATTACACGCAGCACAGAACAGACTGTTAGCTTAGCATTTTCTAGAAAACACGAGGATACCCGAAGACAAATCGCAGGTATTTTTCCACGTCCAGATTTGCATAACAATGCTCTTTAAAGGAGTCAGGCCATTTGCGAATAGGTACCAGATTTTAATGTCCCATTTTCTAATGATAATGGTCTGTAGCAAAGACATTTAAATATACTTACGATAGATAGCTTAAAGCGAACAACATCAACATTTATTGGGTATCACCTACAGGTCACACCTCGGTCAGTTTAGTTTGTGTCGTGTCAAATAATTTGCTAACTCAAAAGGAAATTATTGCATTAATGAATAACCATAACCATAACCATAATCAGCCCATAATGTTCCCACTGCTGGGACACTAGCCTCCTCTCGGTGAGAGGGAGTGGGCCGTAATCCACCACGCGGGCCCAGTGCGGATTGGCAGATGTCACATGTCTTCGAATTTTTGGTTCTAGGACATGCCGGTTTCCTCAAGATGTTTTCCTTCACCGTTTTGAGAGCAGTGGTGATGAAATAATTTACACAAAGTAAAGCGCCTATCTGGGTTCGAACCTACGACCTACAACTCGTAAGTCGCGGCCGTTACCACTTGGCCACCACTGCTCTGAATCTCTCTCATTAATGAATACCTAGAAGATAATTCAAGATATCTGGATAACTGTGGCTATGTTTGTGATTTGTAAATATATTAAAAACTTAATATTAATATACTTATCTAATACTTATGAAATTTTATTATGTTTCTAACAATTTAAATTTTCAAAATTTTTTTTTTTGCAATTTTGTTAACTTGATATTATAATTTAACTTTGATAGCATGTTATTTAACTTTAACAAAATATCTGTTACTAAATTGTAATTTCTATTTGATATTTGTACGCCGTTAACGGCAAAACATGGAGATCTTTGTACAAATAAAAAACGATGACTTTGACTTTGTGTCATATAGGCCCCGAAATGACAACCAAAGGAAAATTATTTTCAAACAAAATGTGGCGAATTGTTAATTGTGGTATTGCAAACCTCGTAGTGATAAAATCACTGGACTTAACTAAGTACAGTTTATTTTCGTTAGTATTTTATAAAAAAAAAAGAATGAAACGAGTATTCTTTTTTTTTTTTGTTAGCCTATACTGTGTCCCACTGCTGCTTTTTCCTCACAAACCTCTTTGTTATCGTAATGCCGTGGACGGCCACAATAATGTCGTCACGTGAGAAATAATAAAAACGACAATTAAACCTTAAATCTCTTTGGTTTGTAGTATCAGTAAAAATGATCTGCCTAGCCTTTCCCCAACTGTGTTGGGGTCGGCTTCCAGTCTAAACGGATGTAGCTAAATAACCTACTTACAGAAATAAAAATCATTTATCATTTATCAATACCAGTATTTTACATGGAGCGGCTACCTATCCGTCCTCCACAACCCAGTTACTGTGTAATACGATACCTCTTGGTAAGACTGGTTTTCAGACTTTCGGGCTTCTGATTACCCGTAAAGACTGTCAAAGATCCACGAATGACAGCCGGGACCCAGGGCTAAACGTGCTTTTCGAGGCACGGAGGGGTCTCGGTATGTAAAGATGGTTACCCATCCACAGACCATCCGCGGCAAGCATAGCTTAACCTGATCTATCGACCTGTACGACTGTTATTATTTAGCCACGGACCCCTCATTAAATATGTCTGGATCTTCGCCGCTGACATTGGTTGGAGACATTTACAAGAATTGTACTTTGAAACGAGCAGCCAATACATTTCACTTTCGCTGGGGATCAGCACAGAATTATGCGTTATGTGAGAGGAATAAACAAAGATATACGAGGACGAAACAAACTGAAATAGAGTGTTGTCTCACACAGACCGGTTTTGGTCGCATGATATTAAAATTTGTTAAAAAAGAACTTCTAGTGAACTGGCTCTTCCGGACACGAACTTCTTAACATGCAGCATTTAGACGTTTCATTTTTGAAAAAAAAAACCGGTGAAATTACTTGCACCTAAGACAGTCAAATTGTATCTTTGTCTGGACGGTCGGCAACATAATATAAAGTTAATTTACAAAGAGCTGATTTTTCAAGCGACAGATAATTTTTAGTCGTGGAACAAAAATTGACGCTTGACAGATTTTGTATTGAAGAAATATCAAAAATTCAAAATTATTTCTCCGATAAAGATATCTGGCGTTGGAAAAATTAAGGAAAGCCCTTATGAGGAAATGCGGTGAGAGACTTTTGAAAAATCCTAAGGAGAAAGTCGTAATTCGAGGTTTGGCTCTCGCCTACTTCCTCCTCAAATATTGAAGAAAGAAAAACTGTTTATTCTGCACAAACAAAACGCACATTGCATATAAAAAAATAAAATAAAAAAAAAGATAAATATACACACACGACGTAGTCAAAAGCCTCGTACTCAAGCTTAATTTTTTTTTTGACAATTTTGTCTATTGCTTGATGTCCGGGCCAGCGACCAAAGAAAACACACATTATTTTATTACTTGTCATTGACAATTTGAGATTGACATTTGACAATACAAATCACAAATCAATCCGATATGGACCAATTTTATATTAATATTGGACCAATTTAAAAGACATTTCATAAACTGAATAACTGTGCCCCTATGATTTTCTTTTTTCATTAATAGTTGTCAAATTTTTACACTTGGCCTCTGTTGACAGCGGTTTAAAACGGCATTTTTTGAGGGTTCTAGTGCTTATAAAAATAATATATCATCAAAATGGAAAACATAGGGACATACAAGTAGTTAATATTTATTATTCTATAAAAAAACAGTGCTTTATGGTCATTAACCAGAAAGAAAATAGGCGAGAGCGTTGTTAAGGAGAAACGACCACCCGCATTTCCTCTTAATGTAAAAAGTGTCATTAGGCGGCAGTAATCACTTTCCATCAGATGAACCGTAATCATCAATGGCAATCAATACATCATCATCATCATCCACAGCCCGACTTCAAGGATTTGGGGGAGGCCTTTTCCCAGCAGTGGGACAGCATATCAAATAATTATTTATTATTTTTACCTTCTTAGGTAGCACTTATAATCATAATATTTTTTAATTAATCAATCAAGTTAACTGACAGAAAAATATTTTGAGTGCAATGCACTCCTTTTAATTGAATAATTACTTAGTTAAATATTCGCAATTTAGTAAAGTGTTAGATCATTTTTCATCGGCGCAATGTGGATTTAATTCGAGTTAAAATGTGTTCTTGAGTGATTACCGCAAAGTCAGGTGTCAAAAAACTTATAACTCGTGTCCAAAAATTCTAGATAAAATCCTATGTATTATTTTAATATCAAAACCTAACTTCCTTGATGTTTTGCACAGATTCCATTTTCTTTTTCTTTATGGCCAGGGAATGTGTAGTCATCTGAGAACAGTGTCAGACGTTAAATATTTTGACAGGACTACTATGTAACTTAAGAGCGTTCACCTTACGCGGGCTGGCAACGTCGCATTTCTAGTGGTTTTTCGTGATTATTTTATTAAATTTAAACCAAAATACTATTTTTCACAGCCAAGTACTAAACGCTGATATTTTTTTATTTGAAAAAAAAAATAATGCTGACACACTATTCTCAGCAAAAAACAAAAAGCCTCTGTTTTTTAACCAAAATAAAAATAGAGAATTGCAAACGAGAGAGACAGACGGTATGCTCCCTCCCGGTTGTGAACCCGCATGACACACCCGTAGGAGCAACATTTTTCTTTTATCTTATGTTTTCCCACAGCTGAAGAAAGCTTTCCCCATACTTTTAAAATTATCTTTGTCGTCTCAAAGAAGTTTACACATGTCTAAGAAATATAAGTACCTACGTAATATTTTTCATTGTTTATTTCGTATTTTATTTGTAGTAGGTATAATAACTATGTCGTATAGTGTGCCTTTTCATCATCATCATTTCAGCCGAAAGACAACGCCACGTCTTCCGATACGCGGTGGCCACACCAGAACCTTTCGGCCCCAACGGCCATCTGTTCTGCGAACAATGTGCCCTGCCCACTGCCTCTTAAGTTTGGCAATTCTTCGTGTGCCTTTTAGTCTGTGCTAAATAAATATATTCTCTTTCTTCTTTGATTGTGGTGTCAAACAGCAAACAATATTAAAAAGGGACTTGGAGTTGACCAAGTTGCCCAAAAATCCCGATTTCTTGTGCACTACCCGAACAGTGTCGGTGTGAGTTCTCCGACACATTAAGTCGAAAAACGCGAACGTTCTTGGCGTGACGGCTGAGCTCTAAACAATGTCGTTACGGCCAGCGTTCACAGTAAACTGACATTTATGGCCCATTGCCCCATTAAATGGGCCGAACACAATGACACAACTTATATAGAAATTATCGGGGTGTTATTATTTTCTGGCGTTGGATGCTGATGGATGTTCAGTTTATGAATGTGTGGATGTTTCAATTAGTTGTTGGGAATTTATTGCGTGACTTACGGGTTTTTGTTTGGAAGTCGTTTGAATGAATGAAAGACGATTTGGTTTGAAGGTCGTTATGTCTATCTCGATTTTACCTTATTGCGTAACACATTCACATTGCGTTTTAAAGAATAATATTATCGGTTTGAAAAATTCGTCTGCTCAACAACGTAAATGACGCAATGAACGTGGCTGAACTGTCAAAATGGAAGAAAATGCGATCAATAATTGTCAGTTTTGTTTTTACCCGACTGCGATGCAGGAGGGAAGAGTATAATATTTGTGTGTGTTTGCTGTTTTGTATTTTTTTTATTGTCTTTTTTTTGTTTTTCTTTTTAAGTTAAGTATGTCATAGTGTCACTTTATTCTTTAAGTATGTTTTCATTTTTTGTATGTTGGCACCTTGTTTTTATATATTCATGTAATTTGTTATCATTTAATTGTGTTTTTGTGTTGTGCTGGCTTTTGTGTGCACTGACTATTATTGGTTTATTATTTATCCATCTACTATTTTTCATGTTGGAATGTAGTGATAAATTACAATAAAATATGGATAAAGGGCAGTAAAATATTATTCGTTGCTCATAAAACGGATAAATTGTCAGTTAAAATGTTTTTATGCCCAGCCAGCCATGCCATTGCCATACTCATATTATTATTGGTTTCAGTAACGAAATTAAAATAATCATGAAAATAACGAATGTTTTCACAGAATCGGCTGAAAACAACAACTGAAAAAGCGATAAGCTGTCGATAAAATGAGTTCATACTAATTAATCGTTCATGATTTGCAAATTGATATTCATTATTTACAATGTGACATAATTAACAATTAACACGTTTTATTTAATTAGAGTTAATGCAATTGACATCTTTATTGTTTTCGTTTATTCTAGCTTTATTTTTTGCTAGCTGCGCCCGCGGTTTCACCCGCGTAAATGTCGATCCCGTGGGAATATCGGGATAAAAAGTAGCCTAACCCAGGTTAATCCAGGGTGCCAGGCCAGCTACCTTCATACAAAATTTTATCAAAATTGGTCCAGCCGTTTGAGCGTGAAGAAGTAACAAACATAAATACACACACACAAACACCCCCCCCCCATACACACACACACCCCCACACTCACAAACTTTCGCCTTTATAATATAAATGTGACTAGCTTCTGCCCGCGACTTCGTTCGCGTGAAATTTTTTGTTCCGCCGACTTACCCCGTTGCATCGCATCGCCCACCCGGGCTATTACTTTGGTTTTCGCTTAGCGTTCTTTCTGATTTATATTCTTGTTTATCGACTCCTGAGGGTCGTAGGGTGATGATATAGCCTTCCTCAAGAATTGAGCTATCAAATGCAATAATATTTTTTCAAATCCGACTGGAAGTACCTACCAGAGATTAGAGCGTACAAACAAACAAAAACATAAGCTCTTCAGCTTTATTATTAGTTTAAGGGCTGAATTTTCAATCAACAGATATTTTTTATTCGTGGAATAAAATTGACGTCTGACAGATTTTGTATGGAAGAACTGTCAAAAATTCAAAATAATTCCTCGGATAAAATTATCTGACGTTGGAAAAATCAGCCCATATTAGAAGATTATCCGTCTATTTTATTTTTACGTGATGACATGGTGAAGGTTGTGGAATTTTGTGTGAGTAGTCCAGGAGAAGTTGTTGTGGCGATGCCTGTGAAAACCTTATGAGCGCTTACGCCGTATTGTATTTCTTATAAACTTTCAAGCCCTTGTTTTTTGAAATGAATGAACCGATTTTAATGAAACTTCATACGCTTAAGCAGGATACAAAGGTCTAAAAAGTTACTTAAGAACATTTTCGAAATGTCTTATTTAAAAAAAGATAATTAGAAATCTCTGTTTCTATAGAAAGTTTAAAATCTGTCTAACCTATGGCTGTACTTAACACTATTTTACGTTTTTTATTTTATTTATTTTTTTATTTCGAAAAACAAGGGCTTGAAAGTTTGTATGAAATGCCGTACGTCGTAAACGCTCTTATTGGACATAAGAGCATTTAAGACGTACGGCATTTCAGTGGTCGTCTGTCTGCCGAAATTATAGTAGCTTTAAATCACACGTTATTTTGGGTTGTATAGTGGGGTCACTATACAACCCAAAATAACGTGTGATTAAAGTGTGTATAAAGTGGGTACTTTATCCCAAAGGAAAGGCAAAAAGAATAATTTGTGGACAGGATCTGCTAGTAGACACCCAGAGAGATTTTTAAATTAGAGAAAAACGCTTGAGCTGCACTTGATTTAAAGAAAAGCCTGCATAATAGTTTTTTCTTTAGGATTAAGTAAATAGCTTTTTTCTGAAAAACTCACCCTGTGAAAAGATTAAATGTTATCTTATTTAAGCTGTTCAAATACGAGGTTGAAAGGCTGTATTAATAATGAGGACCTTTAAAAATAAATCGCAAAGAAATTCACCTACAAGAGACAGAAAATAAGAGCGACAAAATAAATATTTCTTTTGTTCGAATTACTCATAGTAATTACACGCTCACTTTTAAATATAAATGTGTACAGACGCCAGCACATCAAGCTGCTATAATCTCAAATTTCTTTAATAGATTTTCAGCTTTATCGCTACAACATAAGGTTCAAAGTTGATTGGGAAAATTTGACAGTTTTGGGTAGTTTGATGTGCTGTCGTCTGTACATAGAGTATCTGAGAGGTTAAATCAAATAACTGGATAGCTTGATAATAAAAAAGCTTTAGCCGAATATTCTGAAAATGAGATCGTTTCAAATTGGACCCAGATTAAATTTTATAAATGGCCGCTCAAATCTGGGGCTTTAATTTTAATTCAATATTCGAGCTACTTAGATCTAGTTTTAAGGAATTTTACTAAAGATTCATAGGGTAGATAACTTCTCTAAGCAGCCTTCATTTATAACATCAGCTACATTAATAATGTTTTAATTCTAATTAACAACGTACGATGCATCCTTGTGAAGTACAATCAAAACTGAAGTTACATAATATTATCTATGTTTTGGGGTACCCCTCGAAACGCACCAACTTTGAAACGTAGGAAATTAAACGTCTATCGATATCATTTATTACGAATCCTTCATGCTCTTCTCTATGTTTCGACGTTGATGCATTTCGAAGAGTAAAATATATAATTTTTTTTTGTCGAGGAACACTTTTGGTGCCTTTCAAAGTTGGTACGTTTTAAAGAATACCCCTATGTTTTATCACATTATGCAATCTTATGACTGATTGACACTGTAATAAGTAGGATCCTGCCGTTTTGCCGAAAAGATTTTGCCAAAACTTCACTACCCAAACAAATTTTCGCAACCTTTTACTAGTATTATACCAATGCAATGTTTGGAATAATTTTAGTATGCACATTTTCATTTGGTCAAATTTTTACTTGGCAGAATATTATTAAGGATAATGTCATTTAGGCATTTGGTCTTTAATCAAATGATTTATTACGGCAAACAATCTTTAGACAATAAACGAAACGATTTGTTATGACAAAAAATATAAAGGCAAAAATAAGATTTTTTGAGTTTTTTTTTTGGGAATTAAATAATTAAAAAATGCAATTTTATTTTAAAATAATCATTTATTTAATACAAAATATTTGTAACTTACTATTTTAATTTTTTTGCAATGGACATTATCGAGAACCGAATTAGTTACGAGGTTAATTATTTAAAAAAAAATGCTTAGGTTAGGTTAGGTTAAAACTGTGACCTCCTACGCACGAGCCGAGCGAGCGAAGCGAGCGGTGCCGCTGCAGCGGCCGGCGAGTGCCAGAAACGACTAGACTATATATAGAAAAAAGAGATTATTTTTAACAGGCTATCGAGAACCGAATTAGTTAGACGAGGTTAATTATTTAAAAAAAATGCTTAGATTAGGTTAGGTTAAAACTGTGACCTCCTACGCACGAGCCGAGCGAGCGAAGCGAGCGGTGCCGCGGCAGCGGCCGGCGAGTGCCAGAAACGACTAGATTATATAGAAAAAAAAAATTTGGAAAAAAGAGATTATTTTTAGCAGGCTATCGAGAACCGAATAAGTTAGACGAGGTTAATTATTATAAAAAAATGCTTAGTTTAGGTAAGGTTAAAACTGTGACCTCCTACGCACGAGCCGAGCGAGCGAAGCGAGCGGTGCCGCGGCAGCGGCCGGCGAGTGCCAGAAACGACTAGATTATATAGAAAAAAGAGATTATTTTTAGCAGGCTATCGAGAACCGAATAAGTTAGACGAGGTTAATTATTAAAAAAAAATGCTTAGGTTAGGTTAGGTTAAAACTGTGACCTCTTACGCACGAGCCGAGCGAGCGAAGCGAGCGGTACCGTGGCAGCGGCCGGCGAGTGCCAGAAACGACTAATTATATAGAAAAAAAAAATATGGAAAAAAGAGATTATTTTTAGCAGGCTATTGAGAACCGAATAAGTTAGACGAGGTTAATTATAAAAAAAATGCTTAGGTTAGGTTAAAACTGTGACCTCCTACGCACGAGCCTAGCGAGCGAAGCGAGCGGTGCCGCGCTAGCGGCCGGCGAGTGCCAGAAACGACTAGATTATATAGAAAAAAAAATGGAAAAAAAGTCTACCCGAAACTGAACTAGTTAGACGAGATTAATTATTTAAAAAAATACTACCAGAATACTTAATATTATTATTACCTGTTTAGAATTTGTCCCAAGTGGAAAAAAACACCCTTGTAATAAAACGTCTTCAAAGTTAGATCTTATGCTTGAAATGGCTGCCTTAAAACTGCGAAAACTGACGATACTAAATATTTGGCAAATGTAATTTTGCGTAAAATGAGTTATTCCAACTGAAATATTTGACTAAATAAAAATTGGTAAAAGTACTAGTTGGTAAACAAGTTATTGTTTAAACGTTCACTTGCCAAACATTAGGTTTGGGTTACAATTATTTGTGAAGAGATTTTTTGCTAAGTAATAATTTGGCAAATGAAATTATGCGGAAAATTGTTTGGGAAGTGATAATTTGGCAAAATCTTTTCGGCAAAACAAGGGAGACCCGTAATAAGTTCAAGTAGGAAGATCTGTATCGATCAGCTCAAAAGTGAGATTTAACACACCTATACACATACATAAACTTACGCCTTCTTCTCATTGGGGTAAGCAGAAACATACAGAACGCCACCTGCTACGATCTTTAAATACTCCTTTGTGAGTTTTTCATTGCGGATTTTCACTTACAGTGGAAGGCACTTAATTCGATACTTACTTTATTTATATGATTGTCCAATTTTAAATGACTACTGGAGTCGAGTATACCCGATTCAGCGTCACAACCCGAGTGTGACGGTTCAATTTCATTTCAAACATTTAACCCAAGAGTATGAATCTAATTCCTAACCCTCTGTCTTCCATTCAACCCTCTGATAATATATGTCGCATTTAATTCAAGGAGCATAAGTAATATTTCACGCTTAAGCATTAAGTACGGACCTAATCTCTTAAATCTAGGTCGTAGGCACAAAAACTTAATTTAGTACTTTCAGCCTTTGTATTTCAGTTGATATAAAATGGGATTCTACCTTTGGGATGCTTGGGCTTTGGTTATATTAATTTAGAAGTGAAAAGGTTAAATGTGTTAAGAAGTTCTTGTTATTGTTGTCCATTACATGTGAGAGAGAAATTATTTAATGATTTTTAAGAATTGTTT
Source organism: Oligia fasciuncula (assembly GCA_963082905.1). Classification (NCBI taxonomy): domain Eukaryota; kingdom Metazoa; phylum Arthropoda; class Insecta; order Lepidoptera; family Noctuidae; genus Oligia; species Oligia fasciuncula. The sequence goes on along the minus strand of OY720395.1, from coordinate 1,889,265 downwards.
AATAATATTTTGATCAATTTCCGGTATATGAGGGTATTGTAACATTTGTACTCGACTACTTGTTCCTCCACTATACGAGTCAATCTTGCAATAAAAGGGGCGCACTATCTCTCGATAGATCAGAAGTTGTTCACTAGCGGACACGGCACAACGGTGCTCTGAACTGTCAGGTATGTTTCATAAATAATATTGTAATTTTGAATTTCTATTTTTATGTTGTATTTTTTTTACTGTGTTATTATTTTTAAATTCTAATATGCTGTTTATTATTGTTATGAAGTATTGCTGTGTCACTTACTGAAAAATATAATAACGAACCTATTTGTGTTATTCTACCCCACCTGAACATACCTACATACTCAGCCTATAATGTTCCCACTGCTGGGACACAGGCCTCCTCTCTGTGAGAGGGAGTGGGCCGTAATCTACCACGCAGGCCCAGTACGGGTTGTTATATGTCACATGTCTTCGAATTTTTGGTTCTAGGACATGCCGGATGCATGTTGTCCATTTCGAATTATTATTTTAAATAGGTATTAGCATAGCTTGCGAATAAATAAATTTTTCGAATTGGTTCATTTTTGGGATAGTTTACAAATTAGACAAATTATGATAATTTAATGTTTATTTCTGTAAGTAGGGTTACACAAACACATAAACAAGTCATTTTTTTTTTTTAATAGATGAGTTCGGTGTTTCCTACACTGAGAGACTTTTACAGTCAAGACATTATATCGGTAAGATAATGTGAGCACCGTATAGATTAGTATCTAAAATGATCTTTTATTAATAGAACTACAAAGATTTGAGTAAAACTGTCCTGCCAGACAGTCATTGTTCATTAACGTTTAAAATGGCGATTGACAGTGTTCAATAAGTACGTCATTGAAGAGACCAATAAATGGCCATTAAAATACGACTGGGTGCAGTGGACTGCGATTGACTAAGTAAATTAATAGATTATTGGGATGGGTAGCCTTAGTATGCTGTCACAACCACAGTAATCCTTTCCAATACATTAATAATACAGTATAGATATATTATTATAACAGTCACACAGCATAATCAGAATTTATAGTACGGGATCCGACGCGGGAATCAAACTCGGTCTATCACTCAGCGAAAGGCGTAGGTATAAATTGTATTAACCCAGCTGAGCTCGGATCACCGCTACTATGCCTGATTTATGGAGTAACTAACCTTATTTAGAGTCCCATCTCAGAATTTCTGCAGTGCATAAACAAGATTTGATTTATATTTATTTCAGTTGTGCGAGAGACTATTTTCGTTATTATAGCTCTACGTTTGCCAATAGCCGTTCTTTGGAGTATTGTTATCTATCTCAGCGTGATTACTTAAAGATAAGTGTGTTGGATGTATTTTGTGATGAAAACAACGTGTTTGGATTCTATTGGATACTAGCTGCGCCCCGCGGTTTCAAAGAATATCGGGATAAAAAGCCTATATGTTAATCCAGGGTGTCGGCTATCTCCATACAAAATTTTATCAAAATTGGTCCAACCGTTTGAGCGTGAAGAAGTAACAAACATATAAACACACCCTCACACCCCCACACACTAACAAACTTTCGCCTTTATAATATTAGTGTGATAATTTGATTGAGAATTTAACCAGCAAAGGTAAGTTGCCTGAACCACTGCTGCAGCACCGTTTGATACTATGTTAAGGCAAACCTATTGGTAATTAATCCTTGGTAAGATGTAAAGACAGAACAGATGGCCGATGGGGCTAAAAGTTTCTAGAGTAGCAACCGCGTACCGGAAGACGTAGCGTTAGAAGGCCTCCCACATGGTGGACCGATGATCTGGTGAAGGCCGCAGGAATTCGCTGGATGCGAGAAGCACAGAACCGTTTGAAGTGGCGATGCGTGGGGGAGGCCTATGTCCAGCAGTGGACGTTTTTCGGCTGAAATGATGATGATCAGGCGGTTCTAAACTAGTAAAATACAGAAAACGCTTTTCTTTATTCTGCCAAAGGCCTTAGATTTAGTACCTATAAATGGGCTTACGAATCTGGTATAAACTTACATAAACCTTGCAAGGTGTGCCAGTTGTCGGTCGCCGTGACAAATCGTGCCGGCTGCTCCCCTCAGGAACACACGTTCGGAATATATTAACAAAAGCATGTTCGCATGTTTCCTGTTCCAGGCGATTAAACTCGTACGTGATGCGTGTTTCTTCATAATAATAATAATATTGGTAACGGAATTTTTTCATACAGAAAAGGAATGTACCTTTGGTAGTGGAATGCTTGCTCCAGGTCATTGACTCGAGAATTTCTCATCGTGTTTTCCTCTAACAAAAGTTCCTGGTCAGTTAGAATAAAAAGTATTATATAGAAGTCCACCAACTTCCATCTTTATGCGACCTTGGCTAATGACTTGGTGGTAAATGTGGACCAACTCTATTTGTTCGTTTATTTTCTGTACTATTCGCCCTACTATCTTAATTAAAACATTAGAAGTATAACTCTAATTATAGGTACCTGCAAAACTTCAATGATTTAGCGATTCTGTTCCTACTTAAAAAAACTGGCCAAGTGCGAGTCGGACTCGCACACGAAGGCAAAAACACCGAAAAAAAACACGTTTGTTGTATGGGAATGCCAAATGCCAATAATAAATATTTATTTTATTCTGTTTTTAGTATTGGTTGTTCTATCAGCAACAGAAATATATCATCTGTGAAAATTTCAACTGTCTAGCTATCACGGTTCATGAGGTACAGCCTGGTGACGGACGGACAGTGGAGTCTTAGTAGGGTTCCGTTTTTACCCCTTGGGTACGGAACCTTAAAAAATGACGGGGGCATGCAAAATCTGATTAATTCCCTGAATTCCTTCGAACTTTCGTGGAATGTGACAGCAGTTTTCGAAAGAGGCTTCGAGAAACTTCGGAAATAAAAAGTTTTAATTAAAATACTTCTATTCTTTATTTTCGTTGTGTGTGCCATGTTTTGTGGTTTAAAGAACTTTAGTAAGTTAAACGAAAAAGTGTACCTACTGGTTTGGTTTTCCCTTCCTCAACCTTTTTTCGTCGTGAAGTGCCTAATAGTATCTAACGTTCCGTAACGTATCGTATCGTATTTGCGGTTTATATGTAACTGATAATTATTGTAGGTATCTCTCGATATTTTTCACAATGCTGGATATCGTAAAACAGCACGATATTCGCTCAGCACTATTAAGTATGTCATCATCATCTGCCTAGCCTTTTCCCAACTATGGTGGGGTCAGCTTCCAGTCTAACCCAATGCAGCTGAATACCAGTATTTTAAATGGAGCGACTGTCTATCTGCCCTCCACAACCCAGTTATTGGGTAATACGATACCCCTTGGTAAGACTGGTTGTCCGACTTTCTGGTTTCTGACGACCCGTAACGATTGCCAAAGATCCACGAATGACAGCCGGGACCAACCCGGGACTGGGTGCTTTCCGATACACAGAGGGAGGTGTCTTGGAATGTACAGATGGTCACTCATCCACGGACCAACCGCGGCAAGTACAGCTTAACCTGATCGATCAATCCGTGCGTCTGTTATTATTTAGCCACTAACCCGTCCTCAAAGTCAAAGTCTAAGCATTTATTTCAAATAGGCACATAAAAGGAAATTTTGGACGTCAAAAATTACAACAAAGAATTGATTGTAGTTGCCTATTCCAAAAGGTAGTTTTCGTATGGAGAAGAATGGGCAAGAAACTCCACCGTTACTCTTTTAGGTCTTAGTAGGTCATCATCATTGATTTTTCTTGTTTATTGCTTAATTTACTCCAATATATACCTAATATTATTTTTGCAAGTAGGTTAGCATGCACCTAACAACTTATGATAACACTATTTGATATCCAAACTTAAAGTTAGTGAGATATAGTGTATCTTACAAGTAGAAACCTGCTAAGCACTAAGAACTTACTCTCAAGCACTTAACTAATTACTATATCCGCTAAGTTGTGAAGGATGTGCAGTAAGTTACAACTTATGTAGCTTCGATAAGGAAGTGATCATTATGGCAATAAATAAATGGTCTCCGAAACGACTGGATGGATTTTGACGGGACTTTCACTGGTAGATAATGTTATCTTATTTTCATTTATTTTTTTACTGGTGATACTTTAATTTTAGAAAAAAAGGAGAAAACCAAAAGGTATTAATGTGACAAGTTGCGAGATGCTTTGAGTTTATTCAAGGCAACCACAGGATAGTTCGGTTAAGTAGTCACGACCTCTCAAGGTCAACTACGAGATGCTATAATAAAAAATAAAAAAAAGCAGTAGCTAGTTAAATGTTATTGGCCGTAAAATCCTCGTAAAAAGTTTGGATTTTTTGGTAATTGCCCAAAAGTTTGTATAAAGAGTGCCTGCCAGTAATGTAGTCTGGGGACTGCCCAGTGTACCACACAAGCACACTGAAGTATCGCCTCTTGTGAAGTTCTTTTTAAGCAAATAAATTAAGACGAATAAATTTGTTCATCGAGGCAGAGGCTGACTGTGGTCCACTTGCTGTAAAAATGCCCTATTTTCTTCACAAAGAAACAACTTATATCACCATTTTTCAATCTCCGGTCAGCTCAGAAATGGCTTTTAAATGTACCTGAAGTATTAACTTCTCACACGATGGATCGATTTGGATGAAAGCCAAAAAATAGATGCGGTTCCGATCCAATTGGCAGTCACTTTAGAAAAGTAAAGTACCTATTATTATACTTGCAATATATCGGTTTTTATATTTCATAAGCTATGAAAAATGTATGAGTTCGCAAAGAGCATTAGAACCCTAGATGTAATTTTATTTTTCAGGTGAGAGGAGGATATTTTATTTTTGGTTTTAAGACGTTCTTATGGAAATCAGAAGGCCACTTCCCTTATTTAAAAAAAAACCTTCAAATTCAAGTCGCAATCTCATCTCAGCGACGACAATCAATGTCAAAAACTTCACAAATTGAGACAAAAATTTGAATGTGGGATCGAGGAGGCCACCCCTCCTCGATGCCGCGTGTTTTGTTATTCCAGCGTATGGCACTCGTGGGTTGCAGCTGAAAATCAGCGTCAGGCGGTCGTCACCTTGTGTTGTCATCACACTAACATTTTAGAGGCGAAAGTGTGTTTATATGTTTGTTACTTCTTCACGCAAAAACGGCTGAACGGATTTGGATGAAATTTGGCACACTGGTTGCTTATAACCAGGATTAACACTTAGGCTATTTTTTATCCTCATATTCCCATGGAAACGACACGTACGCGGGTGAAACCGTGGGGCGCAGCTAGTCTAACATAATGCTGAGCTGAGGCCCTTTTGCAATTATAATCTTTCAATTCTGTTTTTATTATTTTAAGGTGCATTTATTTTGCTGTAATGTCAACTTTCTTTCTATGCCCATCAGTGGATGAGGTTGGACTGGATTATGATGATGACTCTACCAATGAAATAGTAATAATTCTTTAAGTCATGTAAAATATCTATCGAAATTAAAGTCTGTACCTTCTAAAGATACCTAGTACACGTAGTTCCTAGCACGTTCCGGGCGTCGGGAGCCGCGTGACGACTCCCGGCCACCGTAGGCGCGGGCCTGCGGGCGGAGAGTGATGGGTAGTTCACCTTCCGATTAGGAATAGGACCAGGCCCGTGCCGGACGGCGCGTACGTGTTCCACGCACGCCTCAAAGAGATGTCAGCATAAATTGAAGGGGACCCTTGGGCCGAAGCCTGCCGGGTCAGCGGGATTGTCCGAAAGGGTTACCGCTGGCCCGGAACAGGAAGGAACATGGGTGGGTTTTAGTCAGTAAGAGTCTGACACTCCCTTCCGCTCCACCCAGAGCGGGAGGGATTGATGATTTCCCAACCGAAAAAAACAAAAAAAAAAAACTTCTCAAAATACCTAGTACCTACACGTAGTTCCTTTGCTTTATAATAGACCTAGCGTTATAAGTACTCTGCAATGGCCACTTAATTGAACGATACGACTCAGTGATCGCGCCAGCTGTTTTTATTTCACCTACAATTGGATGAAAGCTTTCTAAAAATCTATTTAGATGAAATAAAAGTTGAAAAATATTTCGTACATTTTACGATTATCGAAAGGGCTTTAAACATAGCAAGTCTAGATAATTCTAACCCATAAACGAACGAATACTTTCCATTTTATTCAAATAATTTACAAATATAAGATAAATCTGTATTAAAATGATGTTGTTTGTTTGATTTTCAATTTTGTACCCGGTATTGAGTTTTTTTTTGTTCTTGAGTTGTTCAGTAAAAACACAGGTGCCATCTGGCTATAAATATTGAAATATCGGCCTATAAAACATCCTATTTCGTTTCATAGCTACCGAATAGAGGATTACACCTTAGCACAATCGTTTTTAGGGTTCGGTACCAAAATGGTAAAACCGGAACCCTTATGGTAAGACTATGTCTGTCTGTCTCTCTGTCTGTCACAGCTGGATATCTCAAGAAACACTAATGCTATCAACTTGAAATTTGGAATAATTGTGGACGACGTTTGCCCAACTATTTTGCAAATAAGAAACAAATAAATAGTAGATTATGCACCGAGGGGCTAAAGTGGTGTCTAATGTCACGGGCGTCATGTTGAATCTCGAGCGCAATGAAGGATTCGGGATTTAACTCACGAGCGAAGCGAGGGAGTTAATACAAGAATCCTGAATGCAGCGAGGGATTCAAGCTAGCCCAAGGCAAAGACACCTTTAGCCCAGAGGAGGATACTCTACTTTTTACACCTACTGTGAGAAAATAATAGCCATAGTACGAAAAACAAAATAGAACTGGTTCCGAAATGGACTTGACGCCTTTCGTACTTTTCCATTTTTGGAAATTGTCGTAGGCTTTTATATAAGTTTCCTTTGACTTTTCCGGCAGTAAATCATTGGAAATATTATTAGCTTCGGTTGTAATGAATTCAGGAGTACAATCACTTTCATCACTCGACATTTTATAATACTTTGTTGATAAATTTAAAGTTTAAATGCCAAAAATTCGCGCCTTCATTGCGTCTACCAATAAGTAGCCAAGACACGAACAACTCGATTTTCAAAAAAAAAGTCTCTTCTACGGTTTTGTCGTGTGTGTCTATTGATATCACTCTCATGGAAGTGGCGTTTGTGTAAACTAAGATTTATACAGGGCTGGTAGAATGGTTTTGAATGATTGGCTGTATGCATTTTGAATTTAGAACGTCATTGGAGACGCTCGTGAAAATAGAGTATTTTTTATAAAATGTGATAAATCGACTGTAGTATAGATAGGTTTTATTATTTATTTATTTATTCACAAAATCCACAGCAATCTTTGCGCAGTTTACTTAAAATAAATTAACTAATGTTACAGCCAATTACTATTACGGTATTACGGCGCGGTACGGTATTTGTTATTAATAATGCCAGTTTTAATGTTATTCCATTCCTTTTAAAAAATGGTTCGTAGTTATCTAATTATTCTTACAATATTATGTCTTCGAAAACATGGCAACGATATGAAGAAGCAGTCGTTATGATTTTGTAGGAAATCGAGAATATCATCCACGCGTAGTAAGGGTATCGAGAATAGCTTTCCTCTTTCTGGCACCAAAGGGTGTTTGTTAGTACTATACTGCCAATTTAGCTGAGCATGTGAGATTCCAAATTCAAATCACATTATTGACCAGCGGGTCATAATGAAATCCAGTACAATATTATTGACCGGCTGTGCCCCCGGCCACTAATGACTCACTTTAGGTTAAGGTTGCTTGATATATAATTTGACATTTTCGAGCAGGTGGTGTGAAAAATATATTGTGTATATTTTCTGCAACAGGGACTGAAAGGGGGTCTGAAAAATTCGTAGTAGGGCTACTAGGGCATGTGGGGTATCATATGAAAGAGCGTAGTTTGTACATTCAAAAACATTTTTTTTTAGGCGCATCGTTTTTGACTTTTGATGAAAAATGTAAAAAAAATACCGTTCCCCCCCTTATCTCCGAAGTTTGCAAAGATAAAAATCTGAAATTATTCTATGTGATAGAAGTTTATGTAAAGATAACAGAAAAAAGAAAACAAAGTCTCTAAATAGCACACTTTTTCAGAAATCATCAACAAAAGTTACATTAGTTCCACTATCAGTCTAGAGATGGCGCTGATATAAAACTGCAATATTCTACACCGCAGTGCACAGTGTTAAAATTCTCTGATGAATATAGGCCTCGCCGATGAAAAGTTAAGGTACGGAACCCTCGGTGCGCGAGTCCGACTCTCTAGCCCAGTTTTTATTTTTTCCAATTCAACTACAATGATCTTCATTGATGGCGTCTTGCGTGGATGTGACGCATATTTTCTCCTAACCCTTAAGAAACTATTATTATGTATATAATATTATTATACTAGCAGCGCCGCGCGGTTTCACCCGCGTAAGTTGCGATCCCGTGGGAATATCGTGATAAAAAGTATCCTATGTGTTAATCCAGGAAAAGGCCTATCTTTGTGCCAATCTTCATCCAAATCTGTTCAACGGTTTACGCCTGATTGAGTAACAAACATCCATACATTTTCACGAGCCTATACTACCTCAGCTAAAATTCACTCTTTATCTCGCTCGCACGATACTGCTCGCGGACTGTGTGAAAGCGAGACAGAGTGCGGTGCTGGGCGGGAGGCAGCGCCAATAGTTTAGGTATTTGCTTTTTACGATGAAAATAAAGGTAATTCAAAAAAACTAACTAACATAAGACCTGCTTTATAGTTAGTTCAGTTAGGGTGGGTTGTATCAAAAGCTCCGTTATAGTTTGCGTCAAAGTTAAATTTAATCGTAACCATAACCATAACCATAGAATCTACTATCCGCTGTTGCACCGTCATATATTTTACATGTTTTACAGTTAAAGTTAAAAGGGTGACAAGTGATAAGACGTCATATTTCCCCAAAATGTACGTGGGTAATTTTTTGACAAGGGCAACACTTCAAGCTTGTTGTCATCACGCTTTCTTTGTTTGACACTAGTGATGTTACTCAGTCATTAACGGTCAGGCACTCGATTGTCTCTATTATGTAAATTAAAAACACAAGAACAGAATCATAGCAAGATCAAAAATACAGTAACCGTTCTATATTGGTAATGTACCAAGGTGTTTAAGTCAGTGACTGAAGGAAGGGAGGCCTTTGCCCTGCAGTGGGACAGAAATGGCTGATAATAATAATAATTCGGCTAAGATTGGCTTTGTTCGACTTTGTAAAGAGCTTTTTGTCTTACATTCCACTGATTATCAGATTGATCTGATAAAATCAGTGAAGATTTAATGAAAAATTACACTTTATTATCTGACAGCACTAACCCACAGAACATGTATTTTCTCTTATTAAAACTCTGTGACTCTGTACATTACAGTATTATGACGGCTTATTACACGAAATATATTTATTACCTGGTTTATTATCCAAGAATGATAGTTAACTAGTGTGGCAGTGTTGATGATATTTCTAATCGCAACTAAACCGAGTGGCACATCGAGAGAAAATGGACTCGATTCTTTATTTTTTTTTATTTGAGTAACGAGTTAAATAAAATCGAGCCGCATCACTATCTGACACTGTCAGAAAGACAAGACGTAAGTGATAATAACATTCATTTTATTTTTCCGTTTCTTTCGAATTGCATGAAATTGATATTTCTGTTTTCCTGTATGTAATTGAAGGATTGTATTATTGGAAGATGCATTACAGCATTTACTCCAGAAGGATGTTGAGTTAATTGTTCAGTAAGATTGCAACGCAATGTGCGAAAACATTGCCCGAGACTGCTGCAGATGTGCGGTAACTTGAGAACGCATGGATTCACGAACGCAAATCAAATCATCTGTGCAGTTTAACGAAAGTGCGTATAGACAATGCAAGAAAGTATTGAAACTGTTATACTTATGGAGATTTGGATACAGGAATATTTACATCATATGGCGATTTTCACAGCAAACGCATACTGTGCCTGATGAATGCGGGAAAGAACATTATTTTGCAGTGGATTCCAGCACACCAAAAAGAACAATAATAATATTAGTTAGAATACGCTTATAACACCGAGCTGCTCTTGCTGGATGCTATTGCAAGGTTGCAACTGTTTGGTGGGCAGACGTTGGTATAGTTGGCTGTTGTGCACATGTAATGTTGAGCATGCGGTATTTATGTATTTTCATCGGTGGAGCGACCTGCATATTTTTTAGATGAAATATTACCTACTTCTAAGTCGTGTGACGTTGAAATTAATATAAGTAGGTACCTACTTGCAGAAATAAAAATGCTTTGTTATGTACAATTTATGTGTTTTTTTTTTAACGTTTGAAAACACCCCTACTCGCTGAGCAGTGGTGTGTCCGTCGTAACAGATGCGACTTACAGCTTGTAGGTCGTAGGTTTGAACCCAGACAGGCACTTTGTGTAAATTATTTCATCACCACTGCTCTCAAAACGGTGAAGGAAAACATCGTGAGGAAACCGGCATGTCCTAAAACCAAAAATTCAGAAGAATACGCAGAAGCATACGCTAGAGCTTAAGTTTCTTTGGCAATTAAAGCAACACACTGAAGAGCAACAGTGAAGCTAGAACTAAAAATAAAAAAACTGAAATTAGAAATCGATATTCTTAAGTAAAATATTCTCAGGGGTTTCTTGTTTTCAGCAAGGGAGGACCCTTGCTGAAAACAAGAACCCTTGGGAACTAAAAACCCGGAATCTGTCCAAAAATTTATTCTCATCACACTTATGAAATCGATTAATGCGATGGTGATTTTTTTTCTCTTCCTAACTGGCAAATCGGATTCACTGTCACTATCATCGCTAGAAGAGCTTTATTCCCACAATATTTCGCGGAGTAAAGACATACCTAATTTGTTTTAATAGGTACTTTATTCAACAACACAATATTTTTATAGGTTACAACTGCAAAGCAGATGACATTACAATGACACTAACCGTAACTATAGCCCTTAACCGGCCGAATTTGGTCGATTAATGTTATAGTTATGTGTGACGTCATTTTAACAATTATGACAAAACTTAAATCGATGCAACCCGAATTTCGCTTAACCGGAGATTTGACGTCTGTCAAAGCTTTGATTATAGTTAAAAATGGCTTGTTATAGTTATTTATGACGTCATTTTAACAATTCTCAAACCGATGCAACCCGAATTTTGCTTAACCGGAGATTTGACGGCTGTCATGAGATTGGTTATGGTTATAGTTAGCTGATGCAACTCTTTTTGAATACCAGCGGTTTATTGTTCGGTTTGGAGGTAACTTTGGATTTTTTTTCTATCGAGAAAATTTTATGGAATCGTGTTTTCGTCTAACATAAGACCTTACATTAATCCTCAACTTTAGCATATATTTATTTCAAAATTAATGCTGCGGAATTTTCGACATGACGGAGGATCATGCTAAGCCATTTGAGGTAGTATAGGCTCTTTTTTTTAGGGTTCCGTAGCCAAATGGCTAAAACGGAACCCTTATGGATTCGTCATGTCTGACTGTCTGTCTGTCCGTCTGTCCGTCCTGGCCCCGGCCTGTAACTTCTAAAATAAGAGAATGATAAAACAAAAAAAAAAATATGATGTACATTATCATGTAAACTTCCACCAAAAATTGGTTTGAACGAGATCTAGTAAGTAGCTCGCCGGTAAAAATTTAAAAACATATGATGGTACGGAACCCTCGGTGCGCGAGTCCGACTCGCTCTTACCCGGTTTTTATTGCTCAGATTCAGACACACGTTTTGACCGTCAGTGTAGGATGCAAGAGCGAGCGAAGGGCACCCCGAGGTTAGGTTTGGCTTGTTTTTTTTTGTGTTTTTTTTCTTTCCCTGCGTCATATTTAGCACAAAACAAACTTTTTTTTCTCTCTATCATCTTACTTTCGAGTACAGTTTACCTATCGAACATTCAACATCAATAATGATACTAACAGAGAGATTTGGCAAAATTAGGGAGACTATAATTGCGAATGTTTTTCGCCGTTCGAATGCAGGTCATCTTAAGAGTAGGTTATAACACCACTCTGGCTAACATTTAACATGAAACACTATTTCACCAATAAATCTGTAAACCTCCACTTGTAACATAAATAGTGGAAATCCGACACAAAATAGCACACGTTCAGAATGTATTATTACCTCAGGTTTCCGTGATGTTTTCCCTAACCGTTTGATGCCGCGATAAATTCTTTAACATGTGTATGTATATTCATAAGTACCAGTAGGTACAGGAATTAATTAACGACTGCCTTGTAATGGAAATGGTATATATATATAGAGGGGCCCGTGGCTAAATAATAACAGCCGCACAGGTCGATCGACCAGGTTAAGCTACGCTTGCCGCGGTTGCTCTGTGGATAGACCGAGACCCCTTCGTGTCTCAGAAAGCACGATAAGTCGTTGGTCTCGGCTGTAATTCGTGGATCTTTGACAGTCGTTACGGGTCGTCAGAAGTCCGAAAGTCTGACAACCAGTCTTACCAAGGGGTTTCTTATTACTCAGTTACTGGGTTGTGCGTGTCCCAAACAAAATATTTTTCTTTCTTTCTTTCCATACTAATATTACATAAAAAAAAATTAAAAAAATCAGTAGGATACTTTTTATCCCGGTAGTACGTTCCCGTGGGAAAATTTCCAACCTCCACCCGGATGAAGCCGCGGGCAATAGCTAGTCAGGAATAAAGAAAATAAGTAAGTAAGTACAGCAGGAAAAGTAAACCACAGACTACCTATATCACTGGCGAAAAGATACAGAAACATATTTTCCTGTTGTGCGATCGGAAGTGTGAGAAATCGGAGGAATTGTGGTCGGATCTAAGAATGGGAGAATCTACATGTTGTGGTCGCTACGGTGGGGGATTACAATCTGTGGCGACTATCTGCGATTCTGAATAATCTCAATCGTACCGCTGTAGTTGCGTTGCAAATAAAGTTAATTTTTGAGTATTTTTTACCCGACTGCGCGACGCAAAGGAGTGGTAATGTGTTCATCAGCCTATGTATGTATGTATGTTTGTATGTTCCTTTGAAGAACTATACAGACCAAACGCCTGGGCCGATTTTTATGATTCACACATCAATCGATTCCTCTTAGTCCGGCGAGTGTCACTAAAGACATGACATTAGTGAAAATTCAATATGGCGAATACTATGTCTTAAAAAAAAAAAAAAACTCAAAACCTATCGAGTGGGGTATCAAAATAAAGGGCTTTAAAAGACGATTACAAAAATATAAACAACTTATATGGTTAAAAGTAATTCGAAGTGACAAATCGTAAAAAACACGTACCAAGAACTAAATCGTCAGCGAAATCTTTCACATTTAATTTTGTAAGTAAACTAAAAAGCTGGAAATAAAAAAAGTTATTAAAAAAAATAAAAAACCCGACTGCGGTAAAAAACTTAAGTTAAAAGAACTGAAAAGCTAAAAACAAGCCCATTTTATAAATTAAATAAAAGTTGGAAGCAGGCGGGACCCATTTGAATTTGAAAATATAATAATAAAAATGGTATGGGTCCCGCCTGCTTCCAACTTTTATTTAATTTAAAATGGGCTTGTTTTTAGCTTTTCAGTTCTTTTAACTTAAGTTTTTTACCGCAGTCGGGTTTTTTATTTTTTTTAATAACTTTTTTTATTTAGTTTGTGCATTGGTTCGCTTTATCTTTTGCAAACGCTCTGCACTGTGTTACATATGCAATAAGAATAATCAAGAAGAATCCATTTAACTGTCCTTCTCTTATTTTCTTTAGCTCATTTAAACTCTACGCATCTTAGTCACAAGCAAACGTTCCCGAAAATTATTTAATTCCTGAAACACTCGCTAATAAAGCAAGGTACACACAGTTGAAACACCACACCAAAAGTGCACAAACGAAGTATTTCGTATGCGTATCACGTCGTCTCGTGGAAGACTCCACTTTCAGTAAGTATATTATTATGTAGACGAGGTTTGGAGGCTTCATTGAAAGGGGAAGATTTCCCGTCTCGTGAAAGGGTGTTTAAAGTACCTACACAAGTAGGTACGTGTGTTAGTATAAAAACGATAATCAGTACAGTGCCTCCGCAAAGAAAAGGAAGACAGTCATCGTATGAAAAATAAAACACTTAGTTTGAAGATAAAATTTTATAGAACAACGATTTTTGTGGTTATTGATATTGGATAGAGGAACTCAAGGGTGTAGGATAACGGTCTAAAAGAAAGCGTTGAATATAAATAGAAGTTTAAATTCGCGCTTATCTTTTAGGAAGTACGTGTAAATGGAAAACAAATATAATAATGTGTTGGCGAACGATAAAAACACCGTTTTTTTACTAGAATTTCTCTCAACGAGTTCTGATAACGCATCGTATTCTCGTTTTAAAATGCTGACTCATTCGAATGAATCTCGCATTAGATTAACCTTACATCTCACAATGTCAAGGACGTCCCGGACGCATAATACGCCGTTCAATGTCACCGTCTTACTGTGGACAATTGAAACTGTCTCATGAGTACTAAGCTGAGAATCAGGCGGTGTTCCCCCAAGATATATTGAATCTATGGATATATATGGATTTGACTTATATTTGGTACCTACTAGCTTATGCCCGCGACTTCGTTCGCGTGAAATTTCACCCTCTTAGGGGTGGAATTTCGAAAAACCCTTTCTTAGTGGATACCTACTCTTCACAAAGAACACACCCTCCAAATTTCATGTCTCTAGGACCAGCGGTTTAGGCTGTGCGTTGATATATCAGTCAGTCAGTCAGGACTTTGAATTTTATATATTTAGATAATGAGTACCTACTTATACAAGTATAGTTATCGTTTTGTATAGAATTGAATGTATGTCAGTCTTACCAAGGGGTACAGTATTACTTTGCAACTGGGTTGTAGAGGTCAAGTAGGCATTCGCTCCATGTAAAATACTGGTATTCAGTTGCATCCGGTTAGACTGGAAGGCGACCCTAACGTAGTTGGGAAAAGGCAGGCAGATGATGAGTTAATCCGATACTTTCCATCCGCTTCTATCTTTCGGAGATAAGTAGGTACATCCCCAAAAGTGAGACGACGATGAATATTTATTACTCATTAGGAGGTAGTAAGGGGTTCCAAGGTGGTAATAATGTTCAAGATTGTGGTGTAAATAAGGAACATTTCAACGGAACCCTAATCGGATCAAATGGCTTCGAGCAATTTAATGGATTTCTAATTTATTCATAAAAATCCGTGGAAGGGTTTGAATTTTAAACGAGTTTTAAGTGTCAAAGGCATTGAGGGGAGTGGTTGGAGTGTTTTACGCGAAATAATATTTTGTAAGCGAAATAAGATGAAGATGATTTTTAAAAAGTCGTTAGTCAAGAGCGCTGTTGATAATTTCTTTTTGATTTATGATCATAAGATACCGTACCTACTTAATTATTTTCTAAAGGAATAATTGAAGATAATATGTCCATCATCATTATTTATGTCCCATTATTCGGCTCCAGCCTTTTTGTATACAGAGAAAAAACTAGCAACGTAAAATCACCCACACACTTGCTCATTGCGAATTTTATAATATACTAGCTGCGCCCCGCGGTTTCACCTACATAAGTATCGATCTCGTGGGAATATCGGGATAAAAAGTAGCCTATATGTTAATCCAGGGTGTCAGCTACCTCCATACGAAATTTTATCAAAATTGGTCCAGCCGTTTAAGCGTGAAAAAGAAACAAACATATAAACACACACAAACACTCAATAACTCAGAAACTTTAGCCTTTAAAATATTAGTTTGTATCGTTGTGTTTTGTTTATGAAACTGTACTATAATTTTATCAACTAAATTATAGCTGCTCCCTTGACGAAAATTCTATCAAGTATTATTTACCAATTCGGAAGTCAGAACTTTCAGTTCTAATATAATGCAAGAAAGAAAAATTGGTTTATTTATCACAGAAACACGTGCATACAAAAAGATAAGTAAAATTTAACAAAAAAGAAAGATCTTTAATCACGAACCTCTTCACTCGGTGGTTGTATCATATGTAAATGATCAGGACGCCCGTGAAGAAGTTATTGCAAAGCTCGGCGCACGATGTCAAAAATGAAGGCACTAGGGTGGAAAAATCAAAAAGTGGTGATCGGCTTTAGGACCAGGGAAGAAATGATAAAGATGACCAAAAGGATTAGAAAGACGGGATAAGAACAACGGTATCTAATAAGACTAAATGAAAAGCATGTCATGGTTCTCTATGTATAATCTAATTTAGAAATAGATACATATAGCTGTCCTGATTAGGACAAGAAATATTCTCAAGGAACCAATTCCGATGTTACAAGACCAGACTGCAAATGAGGTCGATCAAACGCAATCAATTGCCTATTAAGGCAAATTAACATTCAAAATTACAGAGATCTGTTTCCAAATCACGTCTAAATCATTCCATTGGAGTTGTATCTAACAGCTGACTTCGAAGGCCCCGTTTAATCAGTATGCCGTAAGGGCTGGCGGTCGAGGTTGAGGGAATTATTGGTAACTAGATTCCGCCCGCGGCTTCGCCCGCGAGGTATGTCGATAAAAACTATCCTATGTCCTTCCCCGGGATGCAATCTATCTCTCTGCCAAATTTTACACGCTCACAAACTTTCGCCTTTATAATATTAGTGTGATTTATTTTTGACTCCAGTCTTGCAAAATACAGCAAAAGCAAAATAATTGTCTGTATTTACAAATCACAGCAGTCATACTTTGACAGTTGTAAAACGCGCCCACGCCGTAGAAAAAACCTGTCAACAAGCTTCCATAGTGATCCACACAACACTGACGACCGTGCCTAAACCGTGAATAAACCGTAGTTTTTACGGTAGGAAAAGCGTGTGTGTATAAAGGGCCTAACTCGGTACATTGACGTAGTGATATCATTATAATTTTGATTGATGACTAGCTGCGCCCCGCGGTTTAACCCGCGTAAATGTCGATCCCGTGGGAATATCGGGATAAAAAGTAGCCTATATGTTAATCCAGGGTGTCAGCTACCTCCATACCAAATTTTAGCAAAATTGGTCCAGCCGTTTGAGCGTGAAGAAATAACAAACATATAAGGGTAGTTCTTCGAAATTTGATTCTTTGACTGATCCATATGGCCAAAATTTAATTTCACTTTCAGCTCTGTAACACATGTTCATATGAAAATAGGTATACCAAATAACATATATTTGAATGAGGGACTCGTTTTTATAAAGTAGTTTTCAAGATATTAATTTTGTGCCCAGATGAATCAGAATGTGTTACATATTAATCAGAAACAGAAATAAAAAGTAATAAATACACCGTTAATTATGAATGTAAATTCTAAACAATAATTATTAATTCTTAAATAGGACTAAGACATATCAAAAGTATCATATTTAGAACAAGATTATACTCCTGTCATTTTTTTATTATTCAAAAGGTTATAGCTAAGTAAATAATAATAAATAAGATTAAAACTACTGACTTGTACACGGTCAAAAATTAGACAAGGAGAATTACGCAACAAAAGCGCTCCTATCGTGCTGGAGAGGGGAAAAACTAATTTATTTTATTATTCATATGGGGTTTTGACCATACGAATCAGGCACAGATGAATCAGAATTTTGCCTACAATCATGCATAACTCATCGTACATACAGACTTCATTATTTTCATTTTTCTACACGAATCTATAACCCAAAAGTATCACACGAAACACAGATTGAAGTTTTAAAACAATAAAATAAATTTTATAAAGTAGGCATTGTAATCAGGATGCCACCTGAACCAAACACAGATGAATCAGGTATTTTCCTTCGTAACACCGGATCTAAGCCAACCAGCCGCACGTCCACCTTCTAGGTCGTCCGTTGCACGACTGGCTTCCCCCCGCGCTGGAAGCCAGACTCTCATTATTATTACCCGACCAAGTACGGTCAAGCGCAGCTTACGCCACATTAATCAGTATTATACGCCGGACACTTCTTTTTTACTTATTTATAAACAGACTAACGTAGTTATAACTAAAACACATTTTTTTTGTAAGAGGACAATTCATTTCCTTTCGATATAATTATAATTTATATTGATGTATCAAAGGGAAAATGCGACATCGACCATTTTGTTCCGGAAAATGGCAAACGGACGCGCTATATGAATCAGAAGAACGACCTTCAAATATTTTTATTTTGTACCTAGATAACAATTAATAATAAAAAATCATTTGTCCCAGTAAGGGATAAAGCTAAACTGTACAAAAAAAAATATTACATGCCGTTTTTTTAGTTGGTTACAGAAATATACCCACAGACATCGAAAATTTTGTCCCTGAAGAATTACCCATAAACACAGTCACACACACACTCACAAACTTTCGCTTTATAATATTAGTGTGATTACAGTCAGGGAAATTAACTGTTTAAGATAGATAGAATAAGAAAGAAGGAAATATAGAAAATAAAATGTATTTAAAAAAAAATAGTCAAATAGTCTCTTTCCAGGCGAGGCAAGATAAAGAGGTTGCTCGACGCACCGAAAACGCCTGGAAGAGCTATTGGTCGATGAAACACCTAATGAAAGGATCACTTTCACTTTCCCTAAAAAAGAAACTCATGGACATGTGCATCCTTGCCACCCTCACCTATGGAGCGCAAACGTGGTCGTTAACGAAACGTCAAAAGTCCGCACTCGGGGTCTGCCAGCGAGCAATGGAACGAAGTATTCTTGGAGTCAAAGTCACGGACCGCATTCGGAACAGTATAATACACTTACGTTCCAAAACACAAATTGCAGACGTGGGCAACACAGCCGCCAAACTGAAGTGGAATTGGGCAGGCCACCTCTGCCGCATGTCGCAACAGAATTGGGCAAGAGTAGCCGCTGACTGGATTCCGAATAACAGGAATCGGCGACGCGGTAGGCCCAGAAAGAGATGGCGTGACGAATTGGACGCCTACCTAAGGGATTGGCCAGATTTAGCTAGAGACAGGAAAAAATGGAAAGACGGAAGGGAGGCCTTTGCCCTGCAGTGGGACATAACAGGCTCATAATAATAATAATAATAAATGTATTTGACCCAGGTCAAGGCACTCAATACTGTGTGTTTCACCGACTGTACTTGCTTACATCTGAAAATACCAAAGGCGTGTTTATTTATTTATTTTGTTATTTACTAGCAACGGACCGCGGTTTCATAAGTGTCGATTCCTTGGGAATATCGGGATAAGCATCCTATGTGTTATTCTGATGTACTTTAAATTGCGATTTTTTTACGAAATAACGAATGCTACGTTGAAATACGACACTTTACATAGGTATACCTATGGGTTTTTAAGAGGAACCGGGACCACCCCTATGTGCTGATGGTGATCACCGGGGTGGTTTTAGTGAGGTAAAAATCCCACACTCCCGTCCTCCCTCCCCGGAGGTCTGGGTGCCTTTTGAAGGTTTCCCCCCGACAACAAAAAAAAAAAAAAAGGTATACCTATGGGTTCAAAAATACTATGTTCCTACTTAAATAAAATGTAATTCAAAAATAAAGAAGAGAATCGTCTTTGAATAAAGCCAAGTGTATACATTCATGCTTTTGCTCGTGACTGTACATATTATAAGCTATATCAATGTAAAGTTTCATCAAAATCCGTTTAGTAGTTTTTGTGTGAAAGAGTAACAAACATCCATCCATCCAGTGAGGAGAAAGGGAGGTATTTGCCCTGGAGTGGGACAACATACGCTAAATGTAATAATTATTATGATTTATGTACACCCAGTAAAATAGACAAAGATACGACAACTATAATTTTGAGTACAAAGGTACCTACTGCTTATTTCTTAGGAAAATTGCATATTAAGTATTACAATATTGGTGTTGTACTAAACAGTAGTAATATTATGCCTGCAGAAGTTGTAGCAGCCCTGTTCGATCGCCCGTTCTGTTCAGGCGCTTTTGTATCCCTGGTGATTTGCATAATAACAACCTCGACATCGCATTGCTGATTGTAGAATGTTGTAATTAGCGTCAAGATATTGTGGGGCCGTTGTTCATTCATACAATAACTGAAGGCGAATTTTCGTAATTAAAAACGTTCAAAATCTAGTCGCAATCTCATCTCGGCGACAATCAATGTCAAAAACTTGTCAAAAATGTATATGTGTATGTGTATATATTGACACTGATCAGACTGAGAATTGCTTTGAAACAAATCATCTTGAAGACATAGACATGAAGGGTTAATTAAGCAAAAGTCGTCCAAAGCCTTCATATACACATACATGCAATGAAGCTGATTAGCTCTTCTGTACACAGTGTGACCGGGTTTTCAAGACCAAATTCAGTTTTGCAAGTCATCAGAGAGTTCAGGCAAGGAATGAGAATTAGTCAAGGTCGCTGTCGTCGGATACGGTAAAATGGGACTATTTTATATACTTCATTCATAGTAACTTCATCACGAGGGGCCCGTGGCTAAATAATAACAGCCGCACAGGTCGATCGATCAGGTTAAGCTACGCTTGCCGCGGTTGGTCTGTGGATGGGTGACCATTTTTCTTTACATACCGAGACCCCTCCGTGCCTTGGAAAGCACGTTAAGCCGTTGGTCCCGGCTGTCATTCGTGTATCTTTGAAAGACGTTACGGGTAGTCAGAAGCCCGAAAGTCTGACAACCAGTCTTACCAAGGGGTATCGTATTATCCAGTAACTGGGTTGTGAAGGCAGTGGCTCCATGTAAAATACTGGTAATAGTTCAACACACCTGTCATGCGAAAATGGGACTTACCTATTTTTGTCAAATATTGACTGACTTTTCGTCAACCCCCTGAAAACGGATAATTTAGCAGATTATATCAGGGGGCCTAAAAAGGCCACTTTAGCAGAATCATAAAAGGATAACATTATGAAGACAGTCCGTGTTTTTCTTTTTTCGCTGCACTACGTAGGTATAATCAAAGAGATTGGGATTGAATTTGGATTGGATTGATTGGTATTTAAGCACAGACAAAAAAAAATAACTGAACAATCCTTCACCAATGGGATTTGATACGATTAATTTAACAGTTAACTGTCCATTATGATTCATAATGTTATCCTTTTATGAATCTGCCAAAATGGCCTTTTTAGGCCCCCAGTACAATAACTCAAGTTCAACCAATCCCAGGACATATTATTATCTAGGCACCGACCAAGGATTTTCTATACCTCCACATCAAAAGGAAGTGTCCCCAAAATACATAAGAGATATAAGTCGAGCACTCGAGATGATAGCAGCCCTGCTCAATCTGCGGGCTGGGCCGTCGCCGATAGATTTGCATAACAACACCCCCGACCTCCATCGAAGTCGCATTGGGTACAAGTGATGAATGAACGGGTTTATACGATTGATTTACCACGATTTACGATTAAAATGTTTTCGGGTTACGTAATTGACGGAATTGTTTGGGAAGACGATTCGAGTTGAGTAGAACTGAATAAATTTTTAGGTGATTTTAGATTCTATCTTCATCGTTAGGTAAATCGAAGGACCTAGCTAAGGGCGGGGTGTAAGGGGGGGTGAGGGTAATGGGTAGCTCACCGTCCGATCAGGACCAGGCCCGTGCCGGACGGCGCGTACGTGTTCCACGCGCGCCTCAAAGAGATGTCAGCATCGAGGAGGGGCCCCATAGGGCCGAAGCCTGCCGGGTCAGCGGGATTGTCCGAAAGGGTTACCGCTGGCCCGGAACATAAAGGGCTAAGGAAGGAATACGGGTGGGTTTTAGTCAGTAAGAGTCTGACACTCCCTTCCGCTCCACTCAGAGCGGGAGGGGTCATTTGTTGATTTTTGAAAAAAAAAAAAAGGGCGGGGTGTTTAACGTACACTTGATGCACGAGTACGTTATGTTACGTTAACCAACCGTTTGAAACAACCGGCCCTAAGTAATTGGATTGTTAACATAATTTCACTTAAGTATCTTCTTCGTAGTAGTATTATTTTTTCTATACAAAAATACAACTCACAAAAACTATTATTAACAATTTTGGCAATTTTATAGGTAGAATTTTTCTTATTAAAAATAATCGTGTAGATATTTAGCTAACCTCATTTCCAGATTTAAAAAATAGGTACCTTTACATCGCTCAACATATTTTTTTACACACAAAATCAACAGTCAATTTCTAAAAAGAAAAATTATCATCTAAAATAATTAAAAGTAAGGATTTAAGGGGGAGGCGGTGTCGGAAACGTTAATTTAATCAGGAATATTAAAAGGTGGGCACGAACCGTAGGCTCGAGATTTTAAATAGGCCTCTCCTTAAGCACCTGGTGAGGGGAACGGCCCTTCGTTGTTCATTGCCGATGGGCTAATAAATTGACACTACTTGAGAGATGAGAACCAGACTTAAAAGGTTCCCGTTTGGAAATAATGAGGTCGTCTATTTTTGTGTGTTAATTATGATGAAACCCATAGGAGTTAGTTTTTTGTGGATTAATTAATATACCTAGATAATAATGCGAAAATTACGTTAAGCCGTTGTTCCCGGCTGTCATTCATAGAGAGGCAGTCGTTACGGATAGTCAGAAGCCCGAAAGTCTGACAGCCAGTCTTACCAAAGGGTGGGGTACCCAGTTACTAGATTGTGGAGGTCAGATAGGCAATCGCTCCATGTAAAACATTAGTAGGTTAGCAGCATCTGGTTAGCTTGAAAGATGACCCCGACATATCTAGTTGGGAAAAGGCTAGGCAGTACGCACACAAAAACAATAATGCTATTGTCCATGATTAGGTAAACCAATTTTTTTTTTTACCCAAATATTTAACTATTCAAGTAGGTATTGGTGCCGATTCCCTTTTCCATAAACTAAACTAAATTTAAGTTCAGTGAATCTTTTTCTTTCTATTTCCTTAATTGTGAAATTTTGACGAACGACGAAGCTAAGTTACGATAAGTTAGTAAACAGCTCACCTTTTTTAGGGTTCCGTACCCAAAGGGTAAAAATGGGACCCTATTACTAAGGCTACACTGTCCGTCTGTCACCAGGCTGTACCTCATGAACCGTGATAGCTAAACAGTTGAAATTTTCACAGATGATGTATTTCTGTAGCCGCTATAAACTCAAACTCAAACTCAAAGCATATATTTCAATTAAACCAATTACAGGCACTTTTGAATTTTCAAGGGGTCGGTCAGTCAGAAAGATGAAGCTAGTTGCCCATTCCAAAGCGTAGGTACCTATGGAGAAGAACGGGCTAGAAACTCCTTTTAAATCAAAATAAACTTTTAAATCAAAATAATATGGTTACAAAGTCTTGTATAACAACAATTATACTAAAAACAGAATAAAATAAATATTCCAGGGGGTCTCCCATACAAAAACGTGTTTTTTTCGGCGTTTTTGCCTTGTGGCACGGAAGCCTTCGTGTGCGAGTCCGACCCGCATTTGGCCAGTGTTTTTGATAACCGACGAAAAATGTTTACGTTAGAATCATGTGTTGAAAACTTGATTCTGAAGCCTTGCGTTGAAATTTTTCGTCGGTTATCAGTCTAGAAGCATGTGCTGAGTTCATTGTTACAGTGTGCGCGTCTATGTCGGCAAATTTCAACAGACTACGCTGAACATTCTGGGAATTAAAAGAGCGATGGACGGACAGACAGACTGACGCTGAAGTGTAAGCGAGCCGCTTTCCAATTAAGAATCGAACTCCTAAACGAGCATCCAACTTTGGCTCGTGGTACAAATTAAATACCTACCGAAGTTGTTTCTTAACACCGGTAATTACACTCCGGTGTTCTACTTGCGCTTTCAACTTGAATTTGAGATAATATATGCGAGATGCATGTCTTGCGTAGGTGTAATTAGTCGATTCGCGCAATCTGTTACGAATGTGTGTATTTAACGCAAATTTAAGCGTGTTGTTGTGTCGCTATGATAGTCAACATTGATGATGTTGTGTGTTGTTTCATCATCAGGGGGCCTAAAAGGCCACTTTGGCAGAATCATAAAAGGATAACATTATGAATCATAATATGGTGAAGACAGTCCGTGTTTTTATTTTTTTCGCTGCACTACGTAGTAGGTATAATCGTGTAGGTATAGATTGTGATTGGATTTGGATTTGATTGATTGGTATTTTAGCACAGACAATAAAAAATAAATGAAAAATCCTTCACCAATGGGATTTGATACGATTAACTTAACAGTTAACGGTCCGATACGATTCATAATGTTATCCTTTTATGATGAGTGGCCTTTTTAGGTCCCCAGATGAAAGCAAGAAAACCAAAATATCGTGTGTACGAGTAGGTCGACGTATTTTTGTACATTATGATGATTCATAATCTGCGGAAATTGTCGACCTGCTCGTCAACGGGAGGTCAACGAGAAGGAGATGATGGCGCCGAGGTAGCGATACATACATTTACTATGACCGCGTGTCTAATGCACGTCCGTCAACGGAACGTCACGTCACCTTTCCCGTCGACGTCTCGTTGACGGTGGTGGTGGACAAACACTGTTAGGCCGCGTTCGACTTGGGTCACGCGCGCGCGTCATTTGTTTCCTTCGCGTGATACCGTCGCTACGCAAGTCGCGTTCGTGAAATACTCTTAACAACTTTTTCGTTTGTTTTCTTCACAGTAGCTTCCGCAAGACGCGTGTCGCTTGAACATGAGTGTAGGTCGTGGCCAAGTGGTTGGCGACCGGTTCTGGGCTTCCCTCATTCAGTATGTCGTCGGTCAACCTTTTATGGTGGGCTACCCACGCTGCGCTGCTACAACAAATAAAAAAAAATGCTGTTCATTACATTTTCACTGCGTAGGTATAGAGTTTACTGCTACTACTCCTATAGTCTTAAATGGGGTGTCTATAATACTATCCTACCTATATAATAACTTGGTTATTGTTATCTGCTCACCAACCTAAGCATAAACATCACAAATATAATCAGACGATCCCTCATCCACAAATACAATAAGAATCAGTCAGGTGACATACATACAAAAAAAGATAATCATGTAATACATCTCGTCTTTCCTCTTAGCAATGAGCCGTAGTCTGTTAAACACGTTCCTTATACACACTTCGGCGAATCTCTAAGGGGTAAGTCACATGTGATAAATTCATAATAACAAGTAAAATATTTTTGTTACATATTTGTAAGCTTCTTTGACTTGCAAATATTCATATGTAATGTAGGGGTTTGTTGTATAATACATACGTCAAATTGCCGTAAACACTCAACTCAAACTCAAAGCATTTATTTCAATTAAACCATTTACAGGCACTTTTGAACTGTCAAGTGATCGGTCAGATAGTCAGTAAGTTGAAGCTAGTTGCCCATTCCAAAACGTAGATCTTTAAGGAGAAGAACGGGCAAGAAACTCTGAGGACAATCTTTTAAATGAAGTGACATGGTTTAATATTATACTGTATTTTTATTAAAAGTCAGTCATCAGGATCTCATAACAACATCATACCTATAATCTCCGAAGGGTGAGACCACCAGACAAGTACCTTTTTTTTTCGGGGGGAACCCTTCAAAAGGCAGCTAGGCAGGGGGGGGGGGGGGCTCTTGGGAGGGAGCTCGGGAGTGTGGGATTTTTACCTCACTAAAACCACCCCGGTGATCACCATCAGCACATAGGGGTGGTCAAGGTTCCTCTTAAAAGACCAATTCCGGAACTCCCCGTGCAACGCCTGTAAGGCAAGTCCCTAGGGATAGGGACACTGTAAAGGGGCCTCCCCTGAGCCTCGCTATGCACGGCAGCACGTGACCACTGTGCCACCGTCTTCCCTGGGGTCTCTGGGTGGGCGGACAGAGTCCCCACTCTACCAGAGAAGTACCTGTAAACATACACATTTCGCCAGTTATGTTTACCATATGGAGGCGAGCCTATTGACATCAACAGAGCACAAATCCTGGACTGCTATTGAGAAAATCCTGATGGAAAAACCCAATAACATTGTACTCGACCTGGGAATAGAACCCAAGACTTGCTCAGCAGTAGCTCTTGCTGGTTGCAAGAAGCAGTCACTAGAACAACGAGGCAGTTAGCGTTGACAGTACACCTGGTCGGCGGGCGCTACAGATTTGGTATCTTCCGATGTAGACCATATTCTTAAACGTTATCATCGGTATCACCACTTAATCTGCCTAGCCTTTTTCCTACAATTTTGGGGTCGGCTTCCAGTCTAACCGGATGCAGCTAAATACCAGTATTTTACATGGAGCGACTGCCTATCTGACCTCCACAACCCAGTTATTGTGTATCACGATACCCCTTGGTAAGACTGGTTGTCATACTTTTGGGATTCTGATGACCCGTAACGACTGTCAAAGATCCATGAATGACAGCCGGAACCAACGGCTTAACGTGCTTGCCGAGACACGGAGAGGTCTCGGTCTCGGTATGCAAAGATGGTAACCCTGTCTCGGACCGACCGCGGCAAGTGCAGCTTAACCTGATCGATCGACCCCCTTCTAATAGTAAGCCACAGCTATGTAGCATCCAGTGCACAACAGACCTTAGCGACAAACAGTCCTCCTCAAAGTTCCTGAAGTACGGTGACACATTACACTTATTCCGCGCAGTCGGTAGGTATGGCCTGACTTATTCCTGGCTGGGAAATGCCTAATATTCATGTACTGTGTAAATAAACACTTTGGAATTTATCACTTTGTTCCCCTTAACATTGTCAGAAGAAACGGATAATTCTTAAAGAGATTCTTCTCATATCCATTTTGCTGGAAATTGGGCATGAAATTGAATTCGTTGTTTTTATTAACTTTATTATTGTTGTTTATGTTTCTTTCAAATTTAGCAGCGGCGAGATTAATATGAAGAGATTATGTCATTTGAATGGAATGTTTTTTTTGGTGGCTTAAGGGTCCGAGTAATGAAAACCACGCGATTCTATATTTAATTTGCCGGGCTAAAGGACAAAGGTAAAATTCGCAATATAATCTTCAATACTTATTTAGAATAGTAAAAATAAAAGACAGCGTTATTCAAAATTAATATGCAAATAATGAAACATTTATAGAAAATCAAAGTCCTGAAAAATCGTATACTAACACACTCAACGATGTAATTGCGTTACATACATAAATTGACAATTGATCGCAATTCCTTTCATTTTGACAGTTCAGCCATATTATTGCGTTGTTGAGCAGCAAATCTTTGAAGCAATGGCTAGGGAATAGGAATACCCTTCACAAAACCCTCGGGTTGTGTGTAACGCAATTAGGATGCTTGTTTATTTCAGGAATGATCACATTTGTCTTCAAAGCTTACTCATGAAAGCTCATGGAATTAATAAAATGGTCATTATTTACATTCCCATAGACAAATAATGTTATACTCAACAAAACTCTTTGTTTTGACGAAATGTCGTAAATATAATTACGCCGACGATGACCCAGATTTTATCGAGTCATCTGCCTATTAGCCTTTTCCCAACTATGTTGGGGTCGGCTTCCAGTCTTACCAGATGCAGCTGAATACCAGTATTTTACATGGAGCGACTGCCTATCTGACCTCCACAACCCAATTACTGGGTAATACGTAAGACTGGTTCTCAGATTTTCGGACTTCTGACTACCCGTAACGACTGTCAAAGATCCACGAATGACAGCCGGGACCAACGGCCTAACGTGCTTTCCGAGGCACGGAGGGGTCTCGGTATGTAAAGATGGTCACCCATCCACAGATCAACCGCGGCAAGCGTAGCTTAACCTGATCGATCGACCTGTGCGGCTGTTTTTATTTAGCCACGGGCCCCTCCTCTGTCGGTCCTACTGTACAGGGTATGATGAACTTATTTTCTTTCTTTATTCTTTCTTTAGGTCAAAGGGTAACAAACGCTGAAACAAATCATCCTACTCCGCATCCTCGTGATTGTTCGTAAGTTTTCGTGAATTCTCGTAAGTTTTCGTGCAAGTACCGAGATAACGCTCGGTACCTCATATCGGGCCAAGTTTGAGGATTGCAGGAACGAGCTGGCTGTAAAGTTACCCCAACTTTGTACGGAGCTTGTATGAGATGTTAAGCTTTGATCAATATTTATTTAAAAGGATGCTTCTAGTTCTGTAAGTAAAAAAGTGACCACGATGTTGGGCTGCAAAGTTTTGCATGTTTCTTAAAGCATATAGGATAGTTTCAAGTTTCCATGTTAATTTTTCACAACATTGATTAAAAATTATGGTGATGTTCATCAGAAAGGTCAGGTACTCGTAACCGGCGTGCGTGTATGACCAGATATAAGAACGTAAAGCAAAAGGAGTATTTAAGGATCGTAGCAGGTGTAGTTCTATAGTTTCTGCTTACCCCAATGAGAAGAAACCGGGGGCCGAAAGGTTCTGGAGTGGCGACCACGTACCGGAAGACGTAGCGTTGGAAGGCCTCCCACAAGGTGGACCGACGACCTTGTGAAGGCCACAGGAACCCGTTGGTTGCGAGAAGCACAGAACCGGTTGAAGTGGAAGTGCTTGGGGGAGGCCTATGTCCAGCAGTGGACGTCTTTCGGCTGAAATGATGAATGAGAAGAACGCATGAGTTTATGTATGTATTGATTAAAAATAGTGGAAAACATTGTAAGAATTGACTTATATTGGTCCAATATCGCTAGCAGACATTTAGTAGTTCGGTACTTCTCCGATTTTGCGACTGTATCGATGCTGCGTCGCATTTTGGCGACTCTCTGTCTTCCATCGGAGTATTAAAATCGCGCGTTTTAGAGATTCTATCGATGCTGCATCACGATTTCGCAACTTCCGTATTAGCGACTGCTCCGATGCTGGATCGGGTCGGCTGTAGTATTGCCAATCGATAGCCGACTATCGATAGTTTGCCGATTTGCAAGCAGCAGTGCAGCTTCATTTGAATCCATGGTAAGGGTGTAACTTCGTCAAAATCTAGTGCAACACTGAGTCGTGTTCCGCAGATGCCAGATCGATGCGACCGGCATCCGAATGTGTGCGGAGTGTAGCCTTCAGCTGCTGTGTCGAGCTTCCGAAAAGCCACTCAATCGCCGCGTTTGGCGTTTTTAAGTGTGTGGTGTGGGATTTTTGGTCGCTGCATTTAGTCTAAAAGTAGCTTGTCTACTATGGCTCGTACGCAGCAATGCTAGAGTAAAACAAGTTACTGTTATTGTGAAATAATATCACGTTACTTTTTCGCGTTTGAAAACTTCGATATTTGTATGTTCTAATGTAATGTTTATCCACAAATATTATAAATGAAAGTCACTTTTTATGTCTGCCTGTGTAACCGCGGTGTTCTACTAAACTACACATTGGATTTTGATGAGGTATTCGTCATCATTTAGAGAATGTATTCCGGAAGGTTTATGTTCATAATACATTGCAAAGCAAATATAAAAAAGAAACGCCTACCGCTACTTGAATAGGCATTTTAATTCCAATTAAGCTAGAAAATCTATCCCCACAAAAACCATTTAGTCCTAACTTTAGCAACGCTACAGTCCACTAAATTACATGTAGCTTTGCTTAGTCCAGCGGTATTTGCATTGGAAAACTGGAGACGGCCTGACTGTAGCTTTCCGAATCTGTAATCCAAATTGTTTGCTCCCAGTTGGCCAATTAATAGTTTACCAGTTTGCGGGTTTGTCGAGCCAACTGGAACATTTCCACTGCATAATACAGGGATAGTCATTTACATGTAAAAGTAACGAAGCTCTGCCCGGTGATCACTGGGAAGGGTAAATTGGAGTTGTGGATGTACAAGATTGTGTCATCACTGGAGGTCTCCTTGGAGACCTTGTGGTGGAAATTCGTACTTTTGTTTCGTATCTCTTTGACGATGTCGTTTGATCTTAGGAAACCGTATTGTCTTGTGCAGATCGTATGTTAAACACAAACAGCCAACTGATTAGCCACTGTTAACTTTTCTTTATTTTTATAAACGCTAGTTAGCAGGTGATTAGTAGCGAAACGAAATAGAGGTGAAATTATGCGTTCGGTGTAACCAAAATAGTTGACTAAAAACGGAAATTTTTAGAATAAACGATTTTTTATCTGTCGTGACTACGGCAGATAAATGTCAGAAATTTCTTCGCATAATTTGAATAAGAATAAAATAATTTATTATCTTTAAACCATTATGTTTGCGATGGAAGCAATGAAAATAATAAGCTCGAGTAATTGGAGTAAACAGGAAAAGGTTTATCTCTGAATTATATATCTACTTACTAATTTATACTAACCAAATTAATGTTAAAGCAGTAGCAGATAATAGCTATGTATTTTCATGCCCTTTAGGCTTGTTAATATGAATTTGCTCTTTTAGAAATGTTAGTGGGTACTTGTGTCTATGTATGTATATATATACTTCCTACTGCTTTTGCAACAGGGTTTCAGTATCTTTTAGTAACAATTATTTTACTACTTTACAGGCTGCTGCTATGAAAGCCACTATTACCACCTAGCACCATTACTAATCAACCTCGCAAAGACGGCGAGGGAGGAGACCATGCTACGTGAAAAAGATGAGGAATGAGAGTGGCATGAGAAAAGAATGGCACCCGTGTCTTTGGAGGAAGAGTATTGGAAAACAAAAACAATGAATATAGAACAAAAATGTAATTTTATTACGTATGAAAATAAATGATTTTACAAAATGTCTCTTATTATTTGTGTGTTCTGTATCTTATAACTGGCGTCATAAGGTAACACATGTGCACATTGGATAACACATTGAATAATTACCATCTGTGATGAGCTTCTTTACGAACCCAATCTCTTCAAACCTCCGGAGCACCGACTGAGCCTCCCGATTAAGCATTCTCTATAAATCCTTTGATCATGTGTACTCGGAATGAAGAATATGTAATAGGTAATCATTCTCTTAGTGGTTTTCAACGAGCTTTGTAGGTTTATTAGTAATCGATGTTTGTAGGTCTTCTTTCTTCTAATTCCCGTCGGCGGCGATTCAAGTTTTTTAAAATTCTTCTACAGCGTTCTGCAAAAAAGTAAAATATTGTCGAAATCCATATTTACTAAGTCACCACTCGATATTCGGAACAAAAATATCTCGAAGCACACAATAATCCTATTGAATCGATCAGCTGATTCAAATGAAATCCGCCATCTTGCCTCTTACCATCCTTTTACAGTGCATCGGTGGTGTTTAATTTTAACAGCTACTAATTAATTGCTTAAATAGCGTTTAAGAATAAGAATTTTGCTATTCAGATGTTTAGCAATTGATTAAAATTTAAGAGACGTTTATAAATAAGACTGTTTTGAATCTTATTATTTATTTTATTTTAAAGAAGGCTTACAGACTAACAAACCAATGAAATAAAGAATATAATATAAGAAAAATCGCTAATAACAAGCCTCCACATATAGATAAAGAAATAGTCGATAAAAAGAAAATACATACAAATTTATATAATTATTAAGAGAATAGTAATTAAAAAATTTGTAGATAAGTAAACTATCTATGAAAAAAAAGACTGTGCCAAAAGCCGTCTTAAGGTCGCCACACTGGTGCAGAACAAGTCGACATTAAGGTCCCTAGGAAGCCTATTGAAACTAACTGCGCTTCTTATAGAGAAAACATTCCGCCTATAATTGATCATTGCAAAAGGTACATTTAATATTGGCCGTTGACGTAATCCCATCAGATTCGTGCGTAATGACAGATTAGCAACGAGTTCAGAACAGTCAATATGTTAAGTTAGTTATGTGCTATTTTTATTATTTTAATATCAATAGGAAAGCTTACTTATTTGTTAATTGCAGTTTCCCTGAACGCATTATAAAGTCTTTCCGTTAAAATCGATATGCACTTTGCACAAGCTCGGAATTATCAGGAGTTCAAGGGGTGAACGGCTTCTAAAAGGTTAGAAGGATTCATAATAAATATCTAATAGCAATACTCTTCAACTTCAAGTCGAACCAATCTCAGATTACGAACAGTTTGTATTTACAGTTCATGGCTCAACCGCGGCGAACTCACCCTCTTTACCCCTTTCATCGCATTCGAAAATAGACTCTATTACTTCACTATATGGTTCCTATTACAAGTTCTACTACACCGAAATAAAATCAACTTTGACAATTGGCAAGGCCTGCGGCGTTTTTCTGGTATTTGTAAAGGCTTCAAGTTTTATTTCGGATATCTTTTATGCAAATCAATACAAATGATTCCTTTTGCCTATATCTACAAATTGTGGTTTCGAAAAGTACCTACCTATCACTTTGCTCAAGAAAACGTTTTGGTGTTAGGTTGTTATTTTTGTTTACATATAGACGATCACTTTAAAGGACTATTAAAGAAAGATTTTAGAAAAATGCCACCCGCCGAAGCTAAACTTCAACCGAAGCTGGAGGCAGTTCTGTGTGTTTGTTGTGAAATTTCTCAATAACCAAAAATCAGACGTTAATTTAACTATGGGAGGCCAATTCTCGTAATCAAAAACGTTCAATATCTAGTCGCGATCTCATCTCAGCGACAAACAAAGTCAGAAATGTATGTAAACTAAAGGTATTTTTAACAGATTCAGACTAAGAGTCTACCTAGGGCAAGTAATCCAGCTCGGTAGACACAACTTTTAGAAAGAAGCCGACAGAAGGATTCAGTTGGGTTGGGCAGCATTTAGAAAACTCCGTCAAGTCTTCTCGTCGCCTATCCCGCAGTGTTTAAAGACTAAGGTCTTCAACCAGTGCGTCCTGCCCGTCATGACATATAATGCCAAAACGTGGACACTGACGGTAGGGCTGGTCCACAAATTCAGGGTCGCTCAGCGCGCTATGGAGCGAGCTATACTTGAAGTCTATTTGAAGGATAAAATCAGGGATGAAATTGTCCGAAAAAGAACCGGAGTTACCGACATAGCTTGCAGAGTAAGCAAACTGAAGTGGCAGTGGGCTGGCCATGTGTGTCGAAGGACCAATGGCCGGTGGAGCAGATGAGTCCTTGAGTGGAGATCGCGTATCGGCAAGCATAGTGTGGGACGCCCCCCATCTAGATGGACGGACGACTTAAAGAAAGTGTCTGGAACGGACTGGATGCGGAAGGCGGAGGATAGGGTGTTGTGGCGCAGCCTGGGAGAGGCCTATGTCCGGCTGTGGACTGCAATAGGCTGAGTTGATTGATTGATTGAGACTAAGATTAGAATGCGAACGTTCTTCAAATTACAGAAATTGCCCCTGGTACTTCAAGTGTGTGTGTGTGTGTGTGTGGTACAACGTGTTTAAAATCAAAAAGATCCATGAACTCCTATACAACAAGACATAACCTTAAAATACTATCAGTTGACAGCGAAGAACCGATATGGTGCATAGTGAAAAAAAAGTTTCCAAAAAGGCACGCGTGTTGGCATCGTCCCGTTCAATTTTCGTGACACTAACGCGCATATGTGGGTACGGGACAAAATTGTAAAAAATAAAGTATCCCAACTAACTTCTCGGATGTACGATAAAAACAAACGGGTGATTTTTTGTGAAAAAGATTTTTCTGTCAGTTTTTTTGCACGTTAGGTTTTAGAAGCTAACTGGATTTTTGGTGGCTCATCAGATAGATACCTAAATAGCTCAGTATTTGAACTGTATTAAGGTCGTGACGCTAGTTCTACGATATTCCTATCTGAACTGAAAAACGTCTATTATTCATCAAAATTGCACATGTGTAAAGGGAATAACACTTAGATGTTTTATGAATTACTAGCTGCGCCCCGCTGTAATAAATGACGATATCGGGATAGAAAGTAGCCTATATGTTAATCCAGGGTGTCAGCTACCTCCATACAAAATGTTATCACAATTGGTCCGGCCGTTTGAGCGTGAAGAAGTAACAAACACACACTCACAAACTTTCGCCTTTGTAATATTAGTGTGATTCTCATATTATGTAGATACAGACGGAAATTAATTGTTAAGCAAATTGACACCCTACGTCAATTTACCGAGTTAAAGCCATTTCATACAACTTAACTATGTTAATTATTTTTAATATACAATTAAAGTTGGTAGTTTTACTCAATGATTTACATTGACTTTATATCGCGAGACAAATATATGGTAATAATACCGAGCTTCAACAGATTTCCGAAATCGGTCTGTCCAATGTTTTCTATCTTCTCAGCAAAAGAGCCATTTCTTTTGGTTTACTTCAAGCCTAAACCTAACTTTAGGTAAAACAATATCCGGCTAAGGTTGCGGATAGGAAGGTTCTGGCCTTTTCACGGCAAATACGAGACGCCGAAACGAAATGAAGGTGACGTGCCCCGCATAGTTTCACGGATATCTGAGCTTTGACTTTTCGAAGCTGTCGAGTATGAAAATAGATATGATTTATTTGCCACGAAACAGTTTAATTTATTACACAACACACAACAAGAGTATGGTGTACCGGTGTACCTTTTACAACAAGTATAACAAGTTTTGGCGGGAGCGAACGAGAGCCGTGGTCGGTGCGAAAACGGTGTATAGTCGACTAATGCCAGATTCTAGAAATGTCAGTTACGTGCGCGCGACTGGGAGCGCGGGAGAGGGATGCAGCAGGCGGCGCGTGGGCAGCGCGAATGCTCATGCCCATTATTTTTTTTGGTTTAAACTTTTGTGCTCTAAGATGTGAGGTGCTCAAAATGGAAACCGTTTTGATATAGTCGTAGTACACGCTCTTTATTACAGAACGGGTAGCAGCTGATACCTAATGTGCTCGGATTAATTCTCGATTAAAGACGACCCAAAGTAGAATTGATTAATTATTTTTTAATTTGTTTTCGATTATTCTATTTTGTAGCCGCCATTTAATTGAAAATAAAAAAAGTAAGTTGGAGTCTCATTTCCTATGAAATGTATGGGAAAAGTTGTTTGTGACTTTTGATTTTTCTAGGTAGTCGTCAGTTGGTCCAATATGTTCTTGATCCTTTTAAGAAAGATCGTTTGGAAAAAAAGTTTCCCATTTTTTTGCTGACTGTACCTACGTTTTTTTTCATTTGTGAATGCAGACCATAATTTCTCAAAAGTTCAGTCTCCAAAGAACGTTTTCTCAAAAATCCATCCGTATAATCACCTTCACCTTTGACCTTCAGTCAGTACTCGAAGAATAAACATGGCAAAAGGATTCTCAGCACAGATATAGATAGACCTAGATAACGCAAGTATCACGAACTGTATGAAAACCAAGCGTGCCATTTTTTGACTACCTACTATGACGTCAAAAGCTCGCGCTCTCGCTCACGCTTACCTAGCCAGCAGTATACAGGACTGAGCGCGAAAGTGGCGGCTTACGATTCTTTATCGTAAGCTGGTGCGATTTTAGGCACGCGAAGTAGTTGCTCTTGCGTTATCTAGGTGTATCTATATCTATGATTCTCAGTCATTGCCCAGTGAATATCCAAGCCTTTATAAGTAATTACTAAGTTAAACATTAATGCATTAGCTAATTTCTTTACTCGGTTAGTTTGAGAGGACTTCAAACCCACTTTCAAGTCATTGGCTTAAACTTGAAAGTTTCACTACTTTAAGGTGCCACTAGTCGATATTTTTTCCATACAAATTTCTGGAGGGTATTACCATAGTATAAAGATCATACAGTATTGTAACTCGGCCGTAACCTTGAAATAAAAGCCTACAGCCGCGCGGTACGTAAACATGCGATAGGGCTGCCCGCCTCCAGC
This sequence comes from Oligia fasciuncula, assembly GCA_963082905.1. NCBI lineage: Eukaryota > Metazoa > Arthropoda > Insecta > Lepidoptera > Noctuidae > Oligia > Oligia fasciuncula. The sequence goes on along the minus strand of OY720395.1, from coordinate 1,853,642 downwards.
ATTTTAATTACATTTGCCTACTTTGTGTTTCCATTTAGTTTTTTTATTGTATTTTACTGTGTGTACATAAAAAAAAAATATTTATACTTTTTTATATAAATAAAATACTTTGTGAATTGAATAGGAAGTGATTAATAAAAATGCGTGTTGTTTTTTGATTGGTAGATTTAATTAAAAAACCATTATAAACAAACTAACAAAACAAAACGCACATGCCCCGAGGTTTTAACACAAGCGTACCTACCGTATAATGATTCATGAACCGCCTATAACTACCTATTTCACTCGTGTCTATCACTTTCCTTTACTCTATTCACTTTATTTATTAATCCAGACATCTTTTTTTCGGGAGATGAAAGGAAATACTTATCCATTAAAAAGACACACATTATGTACCTACCTACCTACTAGTAAGTAAAATTATTTTATAGTCTTACCTTTCAGTTTCCAGGTAATTTAAAAAAAGTTATCTCTAGATGCGTTATTGACGAATTCATGCAACCAAAAACAGCACAATATAGCCTACTTGTCATATTAAATATGTACTTCAATTTATTTTTAGTGAAAAAATCGCGCGGTTATTGTTAAAAAAAAACAACACACCGTCCATTTGTCACTGCGGCACAGTCGCGACTGTCTGCATACCGAGCGCATTCCGAGGTCGAGGCGCGTAGGTATAGCTCGCGTTTCGTCCGTTTGTATGAAGTCGAAATACTGTATGATCTTTATACTGTGGTATTACTCCACTATTTGACATTGCATATCCAAAGTTATACATTACATAGTTTTTTCTTATTATTAATTGTGTCTGTACGGAAACAGCATAGTAAAATAAAAAGCCAATAAAAAGTTATGAGCCTACAAATATTCATGTTTCTTGTTAATTTTAACTTAACTTTGGGTGTAAATAATTAAAAAAATAAATCTAAAATCTTCAAAAGAAAATCAATACCGACGAAGCTCAATTATCGAAGTGTTCAATATACTTTATTTTTAATTGATTTAAATAGAGGTTTTTTTCATAAAACTCGGTTTTCCTAAGGACTTTTCGTGTTTCTTTAAGCGCGTTTTTAGTACGGAACGGTGTTTGTGTGCGTGCGAACCAGACGTTGTGCGTGTAAACTAGTGTGTAACTGCTCATTACTGATACTATCTCTGTCGGTCACGATGCCAGATGAGACAGCGTGCTTTTTGCCCATGCCCACACCAGTGAGTTCGAGCTCGCGACTAGTTCCACCTTAAACATAGGTAAATATAGAAAATTGCAGTGATTTGAACTAAAACAGTTCATCGTAAACAAAGTTACAAGTTACAACGCGTCTACGCAAGTTAAGGTTTAACGAAGGTGATTATTGGAATTGCAAGTTACGTTTCGCCGTTTGCTAGTAATTAAGTTGTTACGAAGACTTTTTTTATATTTCACTAGCTGCGCCCCGCGGTATCACCCGCGTAAATGTCGATCCCGTGGGAATATCGGGATAAAAAGCTTATATGTTAATCCAGGATGTCAGCTACCTCCATGCAAAATTATATCATAATTAGTCCAGCCGTTAGAGCGTGAAGAAGTAACAAACATATAAACACACACACACTCAAAAACTGTCGCCTTTATAATATTAGTGTGATTGCTGTAAAAGGTGTTTTTTCTCCCATATCCCTTCAGTAAGGTATTCAAAATATTCCGTTCGTAAATCTCGCAGAATTTTTGATAAAAAAATCAAGATATTAGCTATATTTCGTGTTTTCAGCGGCAGAAGGTCACGTACCAGGCGTAGCTACAAAGTAAACACTCGTCGTTGCTTGAATATGTAATTCAAGGGGTTCTGTACCACGCTAGATTTCGGTGACATTTTACTTAAATATTTCACACCTGTTTGATATTTTTTAATCCTAATAAAATAATCGTTCTTTTCGTTCGTTGTTTTATTGGCTTGTTTTTTTTTAGGGTTCCATACCTCAAAAGGAAAAAACGGAACCGTTATAGGATCACTTTGTTGTCCGACCGTCTGTCTGACCTTATATCTCGGGAACGGAACCGAGGTATCGAGTTGAAATTAAAAAAAACCATATTATACTCTGGTCTACCTACAGTCCTTTGAAGCTGTGAAAAAATCAAACTTCTAAGTTAACGTAAAAAAAAGATACGGCCGTTTAAGCCGCAAAAAAACATATGTTTCGACACTCTCAAGGGAATCAAAATTTATAGGGTACTTGACCGATGACCTAGAATCATGAAATTTGGCAAGAAGCAAGATCATGTAAAAACCTTATATTTGTAAGTACATAAAAAAAACCCGTGATAAACTATTTACATGCCTACAAAGTACGGAACCCTCGGTGCGCGAGTAAGCCTCGCACTTGACCGGTTTTTTTGTTTGTGTTCTTTCTATGCGTCATGTTTGCCGCAAATAAACGAATTTTCTTTTCTTGTTTTCGTCGAAGAATTAGCATTTCCATTCAATGTGGCAATACTGCAACTCTTCTGGGCACGTTGCTGGGTTAGCGCTGCGGACGAGTAGGTAGGTATTTCGAGGTCTAAGTGTCCTTTTATTGTTGTATTTATTTGTATAGTAAGTTAGTTTTTTTAATTTTGTACATAGTGTAAATAGTTAGTTGTGTTATAATATATTGCATATACAAATTTCAAAGTATATCAAATATAATTATAACTAAAATAATCCGGTTCAATTATAAATATTTGGCGAAAAATAAAACTATGGGTGTGTAGTGTGTACTATAGATACACCTTTCCCTAACCCTTTGGGGATTGCAGTGGTTATTTTATATAGAAACTAGCTGCGCCCCGCGGTTTCATTCGCGTAAATGTCGATCCCGTGGGAATATCTGGATAAAAAGTAGCCTATATGTCAGTCCAGGGTGTCAGCTACCTCCATACAAAATTTTATCAAAATTGATTTAGCAAACATACACACACACACTCATAATCTTTCGCCTTTATAATATTAGTGTGATAGTTTAAGATGAAACGGTGATTTTTTTAAATATTTTATTTTATTTTTATGGTTGTCCAGTATGAGTTTCTCCACAACAACACACAATTTGCATAAAATTTAACTGGCTACCTTTGAAAAAGCCCTTATATCTTTGCGTGACGCGACGCACAGCTAAGCCTGCTACGATCATTTAGATATTTTGGAAACAGAACCCCAAAAAACAAATATTTAAGTTTTAGTAGAAATAAATATTAATGTAGCCCAAGTTGGAAGACAGACCGTCGTCGGATCGGCACCTATCTGACGGGTGGAGCAGACCTAAGTGGCAAAGTTTGACTCGAGGTCCTGTGACAGAGATGCTCAATCTTGTCATACCGCCCCAGAGAGAGCAATCTGAATTTAATTTTAAAGTTTCTGAATAAATAATTTTGCTTAGCGAATTGTTTAGTTTTTGCTTTTATTGTCTTGTAATCTGAAGAAGTGTTTGGGGAGAATATAATTTTATTTTCAAGTGTTTCTGTTTGTTCGCTTTTTTATTGTAAAGGAGAGGAGACACGGTTAGGGTTGCCAGGCGTCCGGATAAAGCCGGACACTGTCAGGCTTTTTGGTTGCGTGTCCGGCCAAATCAGACGGTGTCCGGCCTGTCAGGCTTTTGTTAGGCTTTTTAATTTTGTTATTATATTAAAATTTAAAAAGATTTTATGGTTATTAAACATGTTTTAATTTGTTTTCCATTGCAAATTGCAACAGTTGTTACTGCTAAACTACTAATTAAAATAATTAATTAATAATAAAGAAGACTGATTCATTCAATTCGATTGTTGTTTCATTAAAATTTAAGAAGATTTTATGGTAAATGATAAAAAAGCCTTTTTTACTTTAAAAAAACAAATTGTCGTGATAAACTAACACTAAAAAATTAAGGGTGTCCGACTTTTTTACCCAAATGTCCGGCTAAACTGGTTGGTCTGTCCGGTTTTTCGGTTTTAAGACCTGGCAACCCTAGACACGGTTATTATTATGGTGCGGTAGGCAAGTAGATAAACGATATATTATCTCGAAATGGATTTAGATAATTCTGATGAAACGAATTATTTTATTCATACACAAGACATTAGTATTTTATGTAGTCTCTAAAGAATAAAGTAGTATTTTTTAGTTCTTATTGTTTATTTATTGTATCGCACACAAATTATTCTAACGTTGGTATTATAACCAAAGCATCAGATACTCAATTAGATACTTAATCAGATCTGCAAGATCCCACAATAGACCTGCCTCCCTTTTAACACAAGGTGTTTTAAGGGAGAAGCGGTAACAGTTCCAAAAAAAGAAGGAATTCTTTTCATTATTAGGTACACTCAGTCGTAGCTACATTAAGTGAGAAATTCTCGCGACATTCGACTATGCGTATCCTATGACAGCGGCCCTCAACATGTCCATCCCTCCCCGGGGAGTCTTCAGAATCCATTACGCGACATACAAGGGACGTTTCCGATGGAAGCCGACGAATCATAAATCATTTCGTATCTAAAACGAATCTACGATTATGTCTCGTATGATTATGGCTTGTTTACATATTGCTTTTTGTGGTTTTCGTACTGTATTCAATTCATTTGGAGATAAAGAGAAATGGGTGATAATTGTGATTTTATCATTATTGAGATAATATTTACAGTTACACTTTTGAAAAACTAGAATGAGCTAAGAGGTAGCGTTTTGTGAAAAGTACCTACGATTGTGGTACTTAATAATAGTCACATTATTGCCACTGGGTGATGAAAAAGTGCCGTGTGCCGTGCTGTGTGCGTGTGCTATAAGTTTTTTTTTTCCTTTTTCCTTGCATTGCTAGGCAAAGGCCTCCCCCATTTTCTTCTACAAATTATTAAAATATAAAAGTAAGATTGGCACTGTTGTTTTTGGTAACAACTGTCGTCTTTAAACACCACGCAAAAGGTAAGCCCGAACCAGCTTTAGAGACAGTTTTGACGGAGTGACAGTCTTGACGGAGTGACAGTCTTGTCGGAGTGACAATCTTTACGGAGTGACAGTTTTGACGGAGTGACAGTCTTGACGAAGTGACAGTCTTGACGAAGTGCCAATCTTGACGGAGTGACAGTCTTGACAGAGTGACAGTTTTGACAGACTGACAGTCTTGACGGAGTGACAATATTGACGGAGTGACAGTTTTGACGGAGTGTCAGTCTTGACGGAGTGACTCTCTTGACGGAGTGACAATCTTGACGGAGTGACAGTCTTGACGAAGTGACAGTCTTGACGGTGTGACAGTTTTGACGGAGTGACAGTCTTGACGGAGTGATAGTCTTGACGGATTGACAGTCTTGACGGAATTATATTTTTGACGGAGTTAAGTTATTTAACGTGACCCTACTGCAAGAACAAACACGTGAAGCTTAGTTGAAGGATTAACAAGAACATAAATAATATGCAACCCGCATTACTGTAAATCATTTTTCATCACAAAAAATCGGGACATCCAGCCAATTCTTATACCAAATAAAGGACTCTGACAGCCATAAAATAGCTCATTTTTTTCTCTCAACTTTGGCAACCACAGTCCACATCAATGAGCGACACATTTATCTTCCGATTGGCGCGGGAACCTCATAAGTCACTGACAGACGAATAATTTCGTAGAGACCTGCTCTGGATTGGCTGGATTCGTAGTTGATTTGTTTTTTTGCTATTTTATTGGCTTGCCATTTGTTGAAGGCTTGTGTAGTTTGTTATGGATCGAGAAGGTGATGGCGGTGAAAGTTTTTCTTATTTTTCTGTTAGACACATACATACATAAAGTTACGCTTTTTTCTCATGAGGGTAGGCAGAAACTACAGAATGCCACCTGTTACGATCCTCACATACACTTTTTGATCCGTTTACGTTCATACTTCTGGTCATACACGTACGCTGGTTGCGAGTACTACGCACCTGACCTTTCTGAAGGACATCACCCATAAGGTCACGTCAGTTCAGTGTGTGCAGTGTCCCCCCCGGTGGGTTCCCGCATTGTTGAGGCGGAAGGGGTCAGTAGCCGTGGCTTGGTCACCCACGGTGAAGCGAAGAGGAACCCGAGGAACCCAGGCCGGTCGTCAGGGCTTTTGCCAGTATGCCGACAACGTAGCGGCCAACAAGTAGATTTCGGTGCCGCTTGGGCGACATCGCAACTGAGGCGGGCCGCGATGTCGTATGGGAGGCATCTGACGGTTGGAGGCCGCGGCGGGAGAGGAGTGCTGGTATTGCGGTGCGCCGCTCTCCCTATCTTCCGCGGTTGTTCAAGTTGCATTTAAATCCAACTACGTAATAGATTCATCTTTATCTGCCTAGCCTTTATTCAACTATGTTGTGGTCGGCTTCCAGTTTTAACTGGATGCGACAAAATACGGGTGATAAAATATTAAATGATTTTATTTCTGTAAGTAGGTTTGTACGAACACTTTTCACGTCAATTATATTTTTTTAAACTAGATGAGGGCGGCGTTTCCTATCTGACTACTCTGAGAAGAAAGGCCGAAACAAACTTAGAGCCTTGGTCTCTTTTAAAGTCCAGACAAAATCTTGGTCGGATCATGTGAAAACCATGTAGATTGATTATCACACTAATATTATAAAGGTGAAAGTTTGTGAGTGTGTGTGTATTTATATGTTTGCTACTTCTTCACGCTCAAACGGCTGGACCAATGTTGATAAAATTGTATGGAGGTACCTACCTGACACCCTGGATTAACATATAGGTTAATTTTTATCTCGATATTCCCACGGGATCGACACTTATACGGGTGAAACCGCGGGGCGCAGCTAGTTATTTTAATATTTGTAGCAGCTTCATCTTTCGTCCTTCAAAAACTTATTTATGGCGACAATATTTTCACAGCAATATTTTTATAAACAGTTTACACAAAAACAATACACAACCCACACAATCATACAGTACTACATCAAACCCTACATTTGAGGCCAAACAAAGTTGCTTACGATCGAGTTATAGGTACAAGTCAGAACAATAAAATGGACCACATAAACTGTAATGGAAGTGATCACAACTTTCACGAATCAGTTTGGGTGTCATTAAACATCGGAACAAGATATATTATCAAAAGGGTGATGTTGGACTTAGCGGGAAAACGCGCGGTCCGAAAAAAAAGTAAAAGTGAACGGGACAAGAAAGTGACGAATATAAAATAATCATTGTCTTCTTCACTCATTTCTTGTCCCTTGAAAACGCGTTCTAAGATATAAAACGCAACCCCTATCTGTGTTGTTGCGAATATTTTCTTATAGGCGATCCTGCCCGAAATTGGTTGACGTTTGGAAAATATTGTGAATTGAATCTATGTATCTTGATCATATAAAGCCACAGAATCACGGACCCCACGTGGTGTGGTGCGTTACTGCCATTAATATTACAACAATTCAATTCATGTAATGATACAGACTTGTACAGTAGAGAATAACCCAGTAAATAACCCAGTTGTATAGTAAATAACCCAGTAGAGAATAACCCAGTTGTGGAGGTCAGATATGGCAGTCACTCCACGTAAAATACTGGCATTCAGCTGCATCCGGTTAGACTGGAAACCGACCCTAAAAATATAGTTTGGAAAAGGCTAGGCAGAAGACGATGGTAAATAAAAAACCGGCCAAGTGCGAGTCGGACTCGCACACGAAGGGTTCCGTACCACAATCCAAGACAAACAGACGGACAGTGCAGTCTTAGCAATAGGGTCCCGTTTTTACCCTTTGGGTACAGAACCCTAAAAATGAAGGTAGAATAAAAAAAAACTTCGTAACAACATTAATTGCGTGCATACTGAAACGGCTGAATAACTGCATTTTCGTCTACAATTAATGTCAGTATTAAATGTATACAATGGAAAATTAACTTAACTATCTCGTGAGACGTTACGGTTTATAACAAGTTTATTTATTACTGTAAGAGCTATTATTAACCGACTTCAAAAAAGGAGGAGGCTTTAAAGAAAATCATTAGACCAGAAATCCAATCATTGACCATTTTCATCGTTATAAAAATCTACCGGAACACGACCAGCTCCTCTATCTAAAAGAATCACAAGCTGAGAACACTGAAAGATAAAGAACAAAACTGCATTACGGGGGATTGCAAATTGCAACCGCCAACCGTTGAATATAATATATATCCAACTTCTTAAGTATACAGAAGTTCGTGTAACTGGGAAGCTTCTTATCCTAATGAATAAGACTTGAGACGACAGGCCGAGACGAAACTGAATTAGTTTACAAATTAATTCAATTGTTTTCGTGTTACCCGGCCTGGGTTGCTGGTCGAGAAATTAATCTTAAACAAATAAAGTTATGGATACGGATAAATTGTGATTTTGAGGGTAGTTTAATTAAATTAATTGATATATCAATAATGGTTTTAGTTCATCGTGTAAACAGATAGTTTCATTGAGCTATTTCCAAAATTTTAAATGGCTTTATTTCACCTCATTTAGTCAAGCGAAAAAGTGTCTATTCTGAGAACAGTGAGCTCACACATTATTAAATAGCGTTTCTATGTAATGTTTTTATATAACAACTATTTTATTGTACCTATGTTAACAAATGATTAAATGACTTTATGACAATCAAGAGGCCTATGTCCAGCAGTGGACGTCTTTCGGCTGAAATGATGATGACAATCAAGTCAAGTCGGTCACTGCGCCATTTTGTGTCAGAGGTGTCAAAACGAAAACAAAAATGCGACTATCTTTTGTCATGGTAGGGCGAATGCAACGATTTAAATCTTAGCCTATTTCTCAATAAGGAATCAATTAGCGCAATTAGTTTGCGAGGTGTTAAAGAGGGTTACATATAGAACGTCGCTAAGATAACATGTTTAAGTCGCCGCCAACCTTCTTAATTAGCCTTTCAGTAAACAGCCTAGCGTTTTTATTAAACGGCGTCGTTCAACTAGCGGCCTGAATGATAATATGCAGCCGATGAGCACAACATTTAGTGAACTGGCAGTTTTTTTTTTTTTTGGGGAATGGCATCTCGCAGTTCAACCTATGAGGTTGTCGTCTGCTTAACCGGACTTGTGAACTGGCTGGCTGATGCCTAGGCCATTTATTTATAAGAAGCGAGCGGTGTCGCGGCAGCGGCCATTGAGCGCTACTTCCAATTTAGATTTCTCACCGACTAATTCCGATTTGTTAACTACCCACATGTAGCTGCCCGTTAGCCATTTTATCACACTAATATTATAAAGGCGAAAGTTTGTGAGTGTGTGTGTTTATATGTTTGTTACTTCTTCACGCTCAAACGGCTAGACCAATTTTGATAAAATTTGGTACGGAGGTAGCTGCACCCTGGATTAACATATAGGCTACTTTTTATCCCGATATTCCCACGGGATCGACATTTACACGGGTGAAACCGCGGGGCGCAGCTAGTTGCTTAATTTTTATTTAAATCCCATTTCAATATTTGTTATGTATAATATGTGTTGTTATGTTTATATGTGTATACACATTTTTATTTAGTTACTACTCAGGTTTTATTGCCGACATTGTTAATAAGCATGCATTTTGTATTTTTTTTATTTACAAAACTACAATATACAACTGCCGCTTTAAATCAGTGCCAATTTAAATACCTAGTTGTTTAATAGAATGGCTGAATATAATTCAGGCCGCTAGTTGAGCTTCGCCGTCTAGTAAAAAAGCTAGGCGTTTTACCGAAAGGCTAATTAAGCTAGTTGACTGCGACCTATACACAAGAAAGTTTGTTCTGCATCTACTGAGCAGAGTTTGTACTAACACTGCTTGCACAAACTAGTCTGACCTAGGCTAAACATGTTTATACGAAAATCGGTTTTGGAGAATGACAGATAAGGGTGACCATAAATGAGAGGTGTTGTGAAATGCCTTGGATAATTAAAGACCACGGGCAATTGTGTAACAATAGTATTTGGTGGTAGGTCACCCTAATTGCGTAACATACTTTCACCCTGAATCCGAGGGTTTCGAATGAAAATGCTAATCGATTGCTTCATAGGTTTGAAAAACTCGTCTACTCAGCAACAGAAATAACGCTAACACAAGTGTCAAAATGATAGGCATTTGGTAAGTGTGTTACACAATTAACCCGCTGGTTTCAATTTCCTGGTTTTAAGAAAGAAAGAAAGAAAATTCATTTATTAACCACAGACTAAAAGACATACAGTACACCAGATAGTCAGATAATAGTCGTACATCAGATAAAAATAAAGATAAAAATAAAAAGTGCAAAGTCCGATGTAAGAAATTAGCAGGATTGTGTGCCTCACGGCTGCGCCAAAAAGGCCTAGTTCAGCAAAAATGCCAGACAACTAGTGCCTGACGCTGGTTTTCAACTGGACCTGATGTGTGAGGTGACGGATGTAAATCAGTTTTATACTGCATCGTGATGTGTGTATGCGTGGTTAATGCAGGCAGGCTAGGGAAGCACTTCCCACAATGGATGCCCGCCTCACGAAACAGGTTCTCCGTCTAACTAAGCAAAAGCTGCGTATAGTTACTGCAGCTTTAACTGGCCACGGGTCATTTAATAAACACCTCTATGTCATAGGAGTAACAGACAGTCCGCTGTGCAGGGCCTGCATGGAGGATGACGAGACAGCGGCACATGTGCTTCTAAACTGCCCGGTGGTCGCCACGTACAGGGCAAAGTACTTCGGTAACCCAGGTACCCTACGTGAGACGGTCAGTAACATCAAGGCGTTGCTGGCCTTCCTTGACGAGCTGGGGTGGATCGAATGATCGATTTTCCCACCCGTACGCAAAATACGCGCATTGACGTGGAGTTGCGAAAACCAGCCCGTATTACCTATGCGTAGTTAAATAAAGGCTTTTTATAGCAATATTATACGAATCCATGAGTGTGCCACAAATAATTCACAGAAGGCTCCACTAGAAACCAAATGGTTGCCGAGTTGAACTACAAGTACTAAAACATTGAAACGCATGGCAATAAAAATTTAAACCGTACAGTTTTACGATGAAAGATATAAAATCGTGGCGATATAACAAAATACTGGGACGTAAATCTTGATAAGCGATTTTATTGTTTAGTTATGACATTAAAACATAAACCGTTAATAAAAAGAGTTTGGACTGGACCCAAAGGATAATGCTAGCGAAGTTTTATCTCAGCTATAGGCACCCAAGTTACCAACTGTTTTAGAACCCCAATGGCTTGAGGAAGAGACCAGACGGAGTAACCATAATGCCTTGAAAGGTAGGTAGGCCTTTGAAGCGCCATCCCGTCTTCCTAGCACGGGCGGGCTATGCTGCAGGTCCAAACCTACCTCAAACGGCGTAAATAATCGAATCTTATTGGGAAAAAACTTCTGTCGAGCCATTTGGGGTTGAAACATGGGTCATGATCTAAGTGCCTACCTAGTTATTCTATTCGATATCTATAGTACATACTATTATTATTTTAAGACTGTTAGCTTGATGATTATAGGACTCCCTTTTCCGCACTTATATTCCCATTCGGTCCGTTGTGCATGGGACTGTTAGCTTATTAAATTATGTAAATATTTTACTCCAGAAACCTGGTATTAAAAAAAAAGCTATAGGTACCATACACTAAAAGTGTATACAAGTTGACTGCAAGTCAGTGTTACCACTGACTTTGAAATGGCCTAGGGTAGTGCGGAACTTGAATAGAATACGAGGCAAGCCTTATAATGGTTCTGTTAGTTTGACGTGCGACTCACTGTACAAGACAATGTTTGGAGTTTATTTTTTATAAATGGTTTTTTTGCAGCCTATTCCAGAATGAAAGCCTCAGGCCAAAAACTGTGACAAGCACATGAACGAAAAACGCACACGTTTATTGTAAAATACCGGGAAAAATAAGATAAAATCGAAATAGTTATTACCTATATGAAAACAAAATACTATCACTGGCACGAATATTGTGCGTTTTATATTTGTTACTATTGTACTGGTAACTGTTTGTCTGAATAATCCAATTACTCTGCCTAGTTTATTCCAAACTATGTTGGGGTCGGCCTCCAGTTTAACCGGATACAGCTGAATACCTATTTTACATGGAGCGACTGCCTACATGACCCCCACAAACCAGTTTATGGTTAACACGATGCCCCTTGGTAAGACTGGATGTCAGAATTTTGGGCTTCTGACTACTTGTAACTACTGTCAAAGATCTACGAATGAAATTAGTTCAATGGCTCAACGTGCTGTCAGAGGCACGGGCACCCCTCCATCGGTATGTAATGCATACCGTACGAACCAACCGCGGCAAGCGTAGCTCAACCTTTGTTAGACCCTGCGGCTGCCCTTTGTCCAAATAACTGTTGATATAATTTGTGCGTACATTCAACGGTTTCATATATCTATTTTGTACGTATGCTGCACTGGCTGGCGTCATCACGTCAACGCCGGCTGTCGCTGAAAACCAGCGCTGGGGCTCTGTCTCGTATAGGGTCTTAGCATTATGCTGAGCGATGACCGTTTTGCGCAGTTGTGACGCATGTTTTCTCCCAAATTGTTATTTTGTTTTTTTTTAATTGTCATGTTTGCCGCAAATAAACGTATTTTCTTTCTTTCAATCTTTCATATAATACTAGTAGCACCCCACGGTTTCACCTACATAACTCAATCCCGTGGGCATATCGGTATAAAAAGTATACTATGGTAAAAGGTCAAAGTTACGTATCCTGGTTATAAACTAACTCTTTTAAGAGGAACCGGGACCCCTATGTAACAAAAAAAAAAGGTTCTGTTAGTATGTAAGAAATTTATAAAAGTATTAAATGTCCTACATGTTTTGTAGGACATAAATACTCAGAATTCGTAAGAGTGGCAGCACTGGACTTATAGTAATTAATTTAGTATCATAGACAAAAATTCAGCATTTACTTAAATAAATTAAAAAAATAAAGAAACTAGAAAATAGCGTCGAAAAACTCATCCGCATCGCTGTCGACTGGTAATGTACCCAAGAGACTGGCGGCATTACCACGTTGTATGGCGATGCTTAGCCTCTGGCCAAGGTAAAAGCCAGCCCTCGAGTCGTTTGGGGTTGAAACCCTCGGGCCGTGGGGTCCGAGTGCTCATGGTCTTTTTAAAGATATTTCGAAACGGCTGGTTGACACTTCCCGTGACCCAAGGGCTGGCTTTTACCTTGGCCAGAGGCTAAGCATCGCCATACAACGTGGTAATGCCGCCCGTCTCTTGGGGATGAGTTTTTCGACGCTATTTTCTAGTTTCTGTATAGTTTTAGTTATGTTAGAATTTAATTTTGTTATTTTTACCTGTCTAAATGAATAAATCTAATAGTAAAATTTAATATAAAAATTAAAAGAAGTAATCCTCCTATTTGTTCAACAAGGCAGTGTTCCCAAATAGAGCTGTTAGAATAAAATGCCGACCCACATACGACGTAAAATATTCGCATATTTGTGAAATTGCTTTCCAAACATGCGACGATGCTTGCAGGTCGCCGACACTTTCCCGGCTTGCACACCAAATCGAGTCGTCTGGGGGATAAAACCGTAGTATTTTGTGGTTGTAATTATGTAAATATCTGCGGAAGAAGCACCTGCGCTATCTGCCTGGAATTTGTTTGTTTTTTCTTGCGTTAAGAGTTGCAAAATAGGTTCTATTATGGCTAAGATATTGGTATAGCTGCCAGATGTTGTGTTTTCGAATCCTGTCTTTAGATGTGAAGCCTCTTCTAAAATAAAAAGTTTTATCGGTAAAGTGGTATCGTATTACCCAGTAACCGAGTTGTGAAGGTCAGATAGGCAGTCGCTCCATGTAAAATACTGGTATTCAGCTGCACCCAGTTAGACTGGAAGCCGACCCCAACATAGTTGTGAAAAGGCTAGGCAGATGATGATACCTACTACCAGCTACCAGTCAAAAGTGTTTATAATCAAAATAAATCTTGAAAAAAATAAGTAGTTAGGTACTGAGTGCTAACTCTCCAAATAAGCTTAGTTCCAATACTATTTGAAGAAGCACTTAGGTACAGTAAACTACACGTAGTACACACTAAACATACAGCAATGGCGATAGGACATAAATATTTCGAGAAGCAAGCAAACACTTTTATATTTTTATTTTACAGTATTTCCATATAGCGCACGTTTGCACTTTGCGTGCTGTACCCGTTTGATTTTAAACGAGGTTTTTTTTCTAAGCGTGATGAAGCCACAGAACCGTTAAAGCAGTAGTCCAACTCATGATCGATTTTAAATTATATTGTTGATACAGTGGCAAATAATTGTCTTCCTAAGGCTACGTACGCACAAATAAAATCACTTAGGCTACGGACGCACTGGTAGATGGCTTGCTTAGCGCCTAGAGAGTCACCTTGCGAACAGCGAAATGAAACGAACACAAGAATTTTTGCAAACGGTCTGCGCGCTTGGCGCCTTCGCTAGGCCCTACGCGCTAAGCAAGCCACCTGCCGGTGCGTACGTAGCCTAAGTGGTTTTATTTGCCTTTCTACAAAATCTCGTGTAAAAAAAATGGAGCAATGCTTACTGAAAAGTTAAACAAGACATGATTATCGTTATTTACGAAATATTTTACAGGACTTTACAAAGTTTCAATTTTTACAAAATATTTCCTAACTTTTCAATTGCCTTTTTTTTTTTTTTTTTTTTTTTTTTTTGCGGATTGGAAATCATCAAATGACCCCTCCCGCTCTGGGTGGAGCGGAAGGGAGTGTCAGACTCTTACTGACTAAAACCCACCCGTGTTCCTTCCTTAGCCCTTTATGTTCCGGGCCAGCGGTAACCCTTTCGGACAATCCCGCTGACCCGGCAGGCTTCGGCCCTATGGGGCCCCTCCTCGATGCTGACATCTCTTTGAGGCGCGCGTGGAACACGTACGCGCCGTCCGGCACGGGCCTGGTCCTGATCGGACGGTGGCTACCCATTACTCTCCGCCCGCAGGCCCGCGCCTACGGTGGCCGGGAGTCGTCGCGCGGCTCCCGACGCCCGGAGCGTCTCCCGCGGCGGCTGGGACGGGAGGCTCTCTCCCTGAGCCGTCCCGCCACCTCCTTCGCTAGCATGACTGCTTCGCAGAAGGAGGTGACTGCCTCCCACTCCCTCTCGCCCCGGACCATGGCTTGCACCAGGGCCGGGCGCGAGAGGTCGCCGCCGCTGCCGATCGCCTCTACGAGGACACGGCGGTGCTCCGCCCAAGCGGGGCAGACCTCCACCGTGTGCTCCACCGTGTCCTCTGGGCGATCCTGGCAATGGTGACACCCGGGCGTTTCCTCCCGCCTGATGATGTGCAGGAACCTCCCGAAACTTCCGTGTCCGGTGAGGACCTGCGTCAGGCGGTAGGTGAGGGCGCCGTGGCGCCTCTCTAGCCACTCCTCAAAGAGGGGTCTTATCGCCGCTATCGCGGCGTGCCCTGCGCTGAGTTGCGACAGTCGTTCCTTCCATGTCGCCATGAGATCGCGCCGGAGCTCAGTCCGCTCCGCAGCGATTTGCCGCGGAAGCGGAACTTCCCCCCGGCTTAGTGCCTCCGCGCGCCACTCATACACGCGCGCGAGGACTATCGCCTCCAGATCCCATGGCGGCAGTCCGGCAATGAGGCTTGCCGCCTCGCCAGAGATCGTGCGGTAGCCCCGGATAAGCCTTATGGCTACCACCTTCTGGGGCGCATTCAGGTAGTGGGCGGCTCGCCGCCGCAGTGAACGCGCCCACACCGGGGCCCCGTATAGGGCCATGGACCGCACGACCCCCGCGTAAAGCCTCCGGCAGGAGGCGTTTGGCCCCCTCAGGTTGGGCAAGAGCCGCTTGAAGGCGGCCCCGGCCCGTTCCAGTTTGGGGGCCAAATGTCGGAAATGCTCGACGAAGTTCCACCGGCTGTCGAGGACGAGACCCAGGTACCTCATCGTTGTCTCGACGCCGATGTGAACCCCTCCTACCGTTAGTTGGGATCCCGATGGTGGCGCGTTCCGGGGCCCATGAAACGACATGGCCTCGGACTTGTGCAATGCCACCTCGAGACCCAACTGCCGGATCCTCTCCACGACTATCGCAACCCCGCGTGTCATCGCGTCGGCCGCCGCCTGATGCGACCTCCCCTGCGCCAGGACCAGCGTGTCGTCAGCGTAGCAAACCACGCTGACGCCATCAGGGAGGTCGGCCCGCAGCACCCAGTCGTAGCCGATGTCCCACAGGAACGGCCCCACGACCGATCCCTGTGGGACACCGCACGACATCTCTCGCCGGTTCCACTCCCCATCGCGACCGGGGTAGCTGACGGCTCTGTCCGTCAGATACGCCTCGACTATTCGACGGAGGTAGGGCGGCACCCGGTGATACCGGAGTGCCTCCACAATGCAGCTCCAGGGCAGGGTGTTGAACGCGTTGGCGATGTCGAGTGACACCGCCACGACGACCCCACCCTGGGACACCGCGTCCCCCGTCGTGAGGGCTCTCACGCGCATGATGGCGTCCACCGTCGAGCGCCCCTTGCGGAAACCAAACTGGCTGTCCGCAAGATCCGGCCCCGTCCTCACCAGGTGCCCGACGAGGTGGCCCACAATCACTCTCTCAAAGAGCTTGCCGACCTCGTCGAGCAGCACGATGGGCCGGTATGCGGACGGAGAGTCCGCAGGGCGCCCTGGCTTCCGAATGAGGACCAGCTTCCCCGTCTTCCAGCGGAGTGGAAACTGGCCTCTCTCCAAACATGCGCTTAAGAGCGCCTCCAGTCGAGGCCCGAGAGCCCTCGAGGCCAGGACCCAGGCTTTACTCGGCAAGCCGTCGAGTCCTGGGGCGGTATTTTTGGCCTTCAGCCTTCCTACCGCCGCTCTCAGTTCTACCCCGGTCACTTCAGGGATGTCGTCGTCGTCGTCCGCGTGGTCCGCTTCGGGCACCGCAATTGGCGGAACCATGGGCGGGGGGGTGTGCTCCCCCCGTGAAGGGAACAGAGCGCTCACCACCTCCTCCACCAGCTGGAGGCGGAGACTCTGCGTCAGCGGGGGGGCCCAGGTGCGGAGTTTATTCCGCACCATTTTATAAGGGCGCCCCCACGGATCTCTGTTCAGAGTCTCCAGCATCTCCTCGCGGGCCATATCCTTGGCCCGCTGGACAGCCTCTTGGAGGGCGGTCTTCGCTGCTCTGTACCCCTCGTACAGCTCCGCCTCCGTGGCTTCCGCATCCGGAGGACGAATGCGGAGCCTGCGGTGCCTGGTGTACCGGTGTCGCGCATCGACGCACGCCTTGCGTAGCGCATCCAGCTCCTGCGACCACCACGTCGGGCTTTTCAATTGCCTCTGAGGTGGATTTGTGATGGTGTTGCTCAAACGTGGTATAAATATAGGTAAGTTTTGCTTCTAAACTCAATGTATTATTCGAACTTAGACCACTGTTTTCACTGCACTACCCTACCATCGCTTGCATCCAATATACGAGACAGTTCATACGGAGTTTTGAATTTAATTGGGAAGTATCGCGAAGTAGGTCAACTGTGCTTGTTTTTATGTTGTAGAACCTTCGTATGTCCTCCGTATTTGTGTTTAAAAATAAATAATAAATATTATTCCTCAGAATACCTTAGTGAAAACAGGTGGAGAGATTAGCCAGCCAGATATTTTTCTAGTTTGAAGCAGCGCATCAGCAGTATCAACCACTGTATGACTACTGAGCGAGGATTCCTGGATTCGATACCTGGATCGTGCTGCCCGGATTTTGGTTTTGTATCCGGTAAATGGCCGTACGGTTGCCCTCTATCGACGTTTTATGGGACTTTTACATTATCTGGCGAAATGTAGGTGTGATTACGACGCGACGTGCATTTTTTTTTAATAATAATAATAATAATAAATAATAAAATAATTTATTTGCGTAAAACATGGTATACAATGGTGTTAAGCATAGGTCAGAGTGGAACAAACATGTTTAGCTAAGATAGAACATAGCATGCAAAAATTTAATGTTACAGGGTATTTAATGTCAATGTAAATTTAATGTCAATAAAATTATAATGTCAATATTTTTTATCCATAAATTCTTTCAAACTATAAAAGCTACATTCATTTAGCCATTTGTACAATTTGTTTTTAAATAATCTTACATTTAATAGTTTAAAATTGTTTGGTATTTTATTATAAATGCGCACACACATCGCTAGACAGCTTTTATTATATTTGGATAGCTTTGGTAAATCATTTAAAACCAGTCCATAAGGATCACGTCTGCTCCGAGGACATACATCGCTTGCCGTCTTAAATAATTGTTTATTCTTGGTCACAAACACACATATTTCGTAGATATAGAGAGATGGAAGCGGTAACAAACCAAGTTTCTTAAATATTGGCCGACATGTATCGTCCGGCTGAAGTCCATAAATTGATCTTAGGCACTTCTTTTGAGCGATGAACGCTCTATTTAGATCAGTGCTATTACCCCACATTATAAGACCATAGCGTAGTAATGATTCAACATATGCATGGTAAGATATAATTGCAGTTTTTATATTTGTTACATTTTTGACTTGCTTCAAGGCATATACGAATTTATTAATTCTACCACTGACGTTATTTACGTGTTCCTTCCAGTTTATATCTTGATCAATTATTACCCCTAAAAATTTTGTATGTGGTACTTGTTTAATTTTATTTATATTAAGTTTGATATTATTCTTATTATTATTAGATTGATTAAATTGTATGTATACGGATTTGTCCAAATTTAATTTCAAATGGTGTATGTCAAGCCAGTGTAGTAGTATGTCAATAGTATTATTAATGTCAGTCTCATGATCTTTAACGGTATTTTGTTTTTTATCAGATGTCACAATTATGGATATATCGTCAGCGAATAAGATGCATTTATGATTAGTTATTTTTATGATATCGTTTATATATAAAAGGAATAATATTGGGCCTAGTACGCTACCTTGGGGGACTCCATATTTATTATGTCTATATTCCGATGAGTATGATGTGATGTCTTTGGTTTCGTTCATTTTACTGATAATAACACATTGTTGCCTATTGCTTAAGTAGGATAATATCCACTCGAGTGCAGGTCCCCTAATCCCAATTGCTTCCAACTTTTGAAGCAGTATATCGTGTGACACGAGATCGAAAGCTTTAGACATATCAAAGAATAGAGCTGTAGTCAGGTAGTTATTATTAATATTGGTGAGTATAATTTTCATAAGAGAATAAACAGCCAACGTAGTGGATTTATCTTTTTGGAAACCAAACTGATCACTACTTATAATTTGAAATTTGTTGCAGTAGTCAATCAGTCTTTTAAACATACATTTTTCGTATAATTTTGATAATATAGGTATTAAAGTAATGGGACGGTAATTATTGATATCATGTTTATCACCCTTTTTGAATAAGGGCTTTACTATTGATAATTTTAATTTTTCGGGAAAAACTCCGATCAAAAACGACATATTAATTAAGTGAGTTAAAACACCAGTCAGCTCATTACAGCAAGCCTTTATGATTTTCGTGTTAATTTCATCGTAGCCTTCCGCTTTGGTGTTGCGTAGTGACATTATTTCCTGGCTCACCTCACTTTCCAACATTGGTTTCAGAAACATTGAGTTAACTCTATTATTTTTCCTAAAGCTTGGGTCGACACTTTTTTGTGTAGGTAAATGCGGTGGGTTTACGTAATGGTCGTTAAATACCGACGCTATTTCTACAGGGTCTTTAACCATAGTATCGTTTATCTTTATGCTTTCTATATTGGTTTTAGGGTTAGTATTATTAATTTCGTTTTGTATGACGCTCCATGTCGCTTTACACTTGTTATCATGCTTATTTATATAGCTTATATTCGCGTTCTTTTTGGAGCTATAGATACATTTTTTCAGTTGGTTTGAATAATTTTTATATTTAGTTTTATTAGTTAAGTTTTTGTTCTTATAATACTGATAGCGCAGATTACGTTTAGTTTGGCAACTTTGTTTTAAACCTTTGCTTATCCACTTTCGTGTGTTCTTATTATTACAATTGACCTTGACTCTTACCTTAGGAAAACACAGATAGTAAAATAGGCAGAACAATTCATGAAACGCATTGAATGCATCATTTGCATCAGTGGTGTTTGCATAGATGTCGGACCAAGAGAGATTTTGCAAGCATTCTTTGAATTTCCGGATATTGTCCCTGTTGAAATCTCTTTTATAAATGTAGTATCCCGGTGATTTCAATGGTTGATGTTTACTAGGAAAGCTTAGCATTTGTGCGGTGTCATGGTCTGAAAGATGCAGAGGTAGTACGGTTGCAGTTGCATTGTCAATGTTGCTCAATATGTGGTCAATACAAGATAGTTTGCGCGTAGGGACCTTGATGTGAATTTTTAAATTATAATTTTTACACAAGTCCTGTAACGCATTTGTGATGTGGCCTTCTTTGAGGGTATTTATATTTAAATCTCCGGCTATAACTATATTTATTTTAAATTTGTATTTCTTAAGAAAATCGTGTAAAAGTGTTTCCAATTTTGTTAGAAACTGATTTGGATCAGACTGAGGCGTTCTGTACACACAAATAATTACTAATTTATTACTCAACTCTAAGCCACAAACTTCAAATGTGTTCTGTGTTGCATAGGATTTTATAAATGTCAATTCTTTGTAAATTAGTCCTTTTTTTACTAGTATACAAGTACCTCCTCTTTGTTTGTCTCGACAGAAGCTGGTAGCCATTTCATAGTTGTATACCTTGATGTAGTTCTCACAGCCTTTTTTTACAAAAGTTTCTGATAGGCAAATTACATCGGGATCATTATTTGCTTCTTTTAACTCCTGGATCGTAATTTCTAGTATCTCTTGTTTAGACAGGATACTAGCGATATTCTGATGAAGTATTTTAAAATGATGCATTTTAGTGACTTTGGACACGAAAAAATGACTTTTGCGTGTTTGACGCGTCGCCCTTTTTTAAAGCAGGGAAGTAATAGGGTATAGTCCCTTTATGACCTGCCTCGAGTTGTGTAGGCTTGCTACATTCTTGGGGTATTTCACAACGTTTAAAATAGTACGTAATTGTCCCTTTTTTGGGTTTACTTAAACTGTTATTTATTTTAAAACTTGATTTGCTACTCGCTATCCTTTTTCTAATTTCAGTAGGATTCAAGTATTTATCACTGTAATCATTACAATCTATAATGTAATTTAATGACTTACAAATATGTATTAATTTAGTGTGCGCTTGATTTACAAAGTGACATTTTTTATACTTATTACACATATTTTTTATAGAATAATTTAATTTGTTGACATTCAGATATGAGTTAGTTAAGACATTTAATACAATTACAGTGTTATTTTTAAATATATCCAATATAACTTGCAATTCAGACAAGACTAAGTTTAAATTCTGGTCATTCTCTCCTATGCATATTACAAGTTTGTCGTCAGTTGTCAATCTAATAGTTCTACATTTCGCTACTACTTCATTGCACGGCGCGTTTGGCATTGTTTCGGCAACACTTTTGTATTTTTCATATTGTGTATTTGTTCTCGAATGTGAGATAGCTGCAGCAAGTCCGACGCAGCGCTGAGTGCCAAAAACATATATTTTCTTCTCGTGAGTCGTATCTTGCACATTTTCGACAGCACAAGCCTGAACACAGGCGGTCACAGATTCCCGTTTTAGTTCCTGGATTTTTGGTTCATAGGTAGTGTGCTTCTGTTGCATTAATACTCCTATACGCTGCGTGAGCATTGCAATCTCCTGTTCTGCGATCTTTAGTTGTTCTTGTAGTGTTCTAATTTGTTGTTTCAAGTTTGATATATTTACATCCTCTTTGGTTTCGTCGCTCAACCTGGACGACAGTGGGGTGGACGGTGTAGGACGCATGTCATTTTGCTGTGTGGGAGCTGGTTTTTTTTTCTTGCTGCTACCAGGAGTTCCAAGCATTGAGGAGGAAAGGCATAAAGATTTCAAAGTTTTGTTTTCTAGGGTAAGCTTATTTATTTGTTTATGAAGGTCATTGTTTTCTAATAATGTGTTATCTAGCTCTTTTTCAGTACTTTCGAGCTTAAGTGTAAGCTCAGCAATCGTCTCCTTCATTTCTGAGGCTAATACGAGGTCAGATACTGTTCTGTCAATGCTTCTTGATAATTTATTGGGAGTACTATATGAATCATCTGATGTTTCGAAGTCAGTTAGTATATGGGAATCCGGTAAGTTTGCAGTATTTCGAACTGAGGTTTGATAACCCAGTGCTCCATTATCTATGATTTAAGGTTCCGAAAGTGAGAACCTTTATAATTTCACTTTCTTATCCGTCCGCCACAGTGATTTATCTCGAGAACTATGCAACGTAGGAATTTAAATTTTATCACAACGTCAGTTCTCGATGACGCGCACACAGATCGCCAATCAAAGACCAAGTTTTTTTTTTTTTTTCGGAATTTTATTTGTATGCGCCCGACTCCCTCTTGGCGGGATTTTTTATTTTATTTT
The DNA here is from genome assembly GCA_963082905.1 of Oligia fasciuncula. Lineage (NCBI taxonomy): Eukaryota > Metazoa > Arthropoda > Insecta > Lepidoptera > Noctuidae > Oligia > Oligia fasciuncula. Next base: position 1,831,224 of record OY720395.1, on the reverse strand, counting down.
TATTTTTTATTGCTGAATGGACCTGTTCTTGACCTCGATCACGCCTGATGGAAAGCGACGGATGAGGTTTTATATGGATTGCTGTTTTAAAAAAAACCCCAACTGACTAACAAACCTAAATTAATGTTTAGATCAGCTCACTGTCCCTAAAAAACACACTACATCTCAATTTACTCTGAAACCTCACACTCTACGACTAACTGTCTCGTCCCTCCAAAATATAGTTTTTCCAAGCCATATAAACCGGTCTGATAACACAGCTTAGTGTCGCATCAAGGGCCACTATGGGACATTGTGTGCGGTATATTGTCCATGTTCGTCCACTGTACATCCTGCTGGCTGTGACTTCATTGTGATAGAAGGGTAACGTGACCGGCGCCTGCATGAATATAGTCTATAAACTGTGAATCAGTTTTTGACGGAAATATAAATAGTGGGAGTGAAGTTCACGCTACATTGTTTGGAAATGACGAAATCCTCGTAAAAATTTGGTCATTTTTAAGTAGGTGGAGCACTGTAGCCTAATGGTATCAGCCCCGACTTACGATTTTTAGGTCGTGGGTTCGAACCCAGACAGGTGCTATACTTATTTATTTATTTAAACTTTTCGCACAAAAAGGTACAAAGGCGGACTTAATGCCTTAGGCATTTTGTACCAGTCAACCAAGGGAGGTGAAGAGATCAGGTGCTTTGGTTGAGACGAACAATGATAAAAAAAAACTATTTAAACTATGTACACAAATACATAAATAGTTCTCTGTACGTGTGTGTGTGTAATAGTGCTTTATGTATTTCATCACCACTACTCTCAAAACGGTGAAGGAAAACATCGTGAGGAAACCGGCATGTCCTAGAACTAAAATTTTGAAAACATGCGACGTCTTCCAACCCCTACTGGGCCCGCGTGGTGGATTACGGCCTACTCCCTCTTCCAGACAGGCCTGTGCCCCAGCAGTGAGAAACATTATAGGACAATTTATTATACTATACACCTCGGTTTAAAAATGGGAAGTTAAGATATTTAATGTTACCGTGTTTAATGGAGTTTATAATCTAATTATATACTTGTGTAGGTACCTATTTTATTTATAATTTATTTTTTTCATTATTAATCCTTATCTCTTCACCATCTTTGATTGACTAGTAGAGAATGCTTAAGGCATAAGTCTGCCTCTGTACGTTACGTATTGTGTGCGAGAAGTTTAAATAAATTTATAATGTAGGAAACCGATATTTTTCGATATTATTAATAAATGGGTAGTGTTTATACACTTTATTCATTTCATCTTCATGATCATGAAGTAAGTTGGAAATATTATCAATCGTAGTACGGAAAGTTGACGGCATAAAAACAATGAAAGATCCTTTATAACACACTTTTGACTTTATTTAAACATCACACATGTTTAAATAAAGTCAAAAGTGTGTTAAAAAGGATCTTTCATTGTTTTTATGCCGTCAACTTTCCGTTCCACACAACCACAGAGCACTCCACGACTGCACATCTGGTGCAGTGCGGTCGATATTCATTTGTTTTTCCCTCTACGAATTTTAAACCTTTGATATTTTATTCATTTTATGAAACTCAGTGCGAAAAAAATTCGACAGCTTCGGATAGTGGCCAATTCCTATCTGGTAGATTCTCTTTTAACAGACGGTGAACGCGATTGGTCGTGAATCCTTTTGACGCGTCAGTTGCTAACTGCCCTACCCGTTGCCTTCTGTTACCATACACGGAATCGTATCTATAAATCAGTGTATCTGACTATACTACCGTTTATAAAGGTACGTCTACAACATGAGCATTCGTTCACGAGTAAATACACCCAACGACATTTTATCAAGCTATACATTTACAGAATACGCTGACCTTGCATTCTGTAGGCTTTTCGTACAATCTTCTGATCAAATAATAGAGCTGAAGCTGAAGAGCTTGTTTATTTGAACTAGCTAATCTCTGGAACTACCGGTCGGATTTGAAAAAAAAACTGTTTGCATTTGAAAGCCCAATTCTTGAGTAAGGCTTTAGGCTAACATCATGCCCCTAAGGAGCTGAGCAAAAAGAAAAAAAACCAGAACGAACGGTATCTAAGCAAAAACGATGTAATAGCGTGGGCAGGTGATGCGATGCGACATGATGGGTCGGAGCGGGTAGGAAGCTAGTAAAAAACTAAACTAATACTTTAAATGCATTGCTTGATAATGCCATCGCGTGTATCTACTCGTTTACAAACGGTTGTTCGCGGTATAAACGCATTTTCAGACTTGCACATTCTGGACAAGTACGATCATCTAAAACTGTAGCCTCAATGTCATAATTTCTCGGAAAACAAGCGAAGTAAATTCCCTGCTAGATCGTTAACAATGGCGGCTTCTGATCGCATATCACTATGGTGCGGTGATATTTCGCGCCTTGCCCTCTGCCAGTGACGTTTATTGTTACATAGAATAGTGGGCCACTAGCCAAGATTATTTTTGCTCAACAAAGGGGTCGCACTCGTAAGCAAAGTGTTATTTGGATTTACCATCAAGATAAGCAGTCCAGACTCTTGATTTGTGACCGAATAATCGCAGGGGACCGAATGCTCACATAAATACGGGCATAAAGACGGACTTCGTCTACGGAGCGAGAATGCATAGGAGGTCGTCGCCTCCTTCTGCGAAGCAGTAATGCTCGCGAAGGAGGAGGCGGAGCGCGTGAGGGAGAGGCAATCTTTGCGCCCTCACGCCTCTGGTCGCCGCAGGAGACGCCCTGGGCTTCGGGAATCGACAGCCGATTCCCGGCCACCGTAGGCGCGGGCTTGCGGACGGCGAGCAATGATCAGCTCGCCGACCGGTAAGGACCAGGCGGGTGGTCGGCGGCGCGTTGTGTTATACGCGCGCCTCAAAGAGATGTCAGCACTAACTGACGGGGTCCGCTAGGGCCGATGCCTGCCAGGGTCGCGGGTTGTTCGAAAGAGATACCGTGGCCTCTGGCACAGGCAACTGAAAGAACACGGGTGGGTCTTAGTCACTAAAAGTCTGACACACCCTCCCGCTCCGCCCAGAGGCGGAAAAGTTATTTGATAGTTTCCCAACCAAAAAAAAAAAAAGCGAGGCAGACTTCAGAAACGCTGACGTGACCATTTGGACTCTTTCCATTGGCCGGAGAAGGCGAAGTATAAGGAGAATTGGAGGAGGATAGGGAGAATTTCACCCATCAGTGGGACAAAATAGTTTTTTGAAAAAAAACACTAAAGTCCCGTACCTATGTTGAGATGGTGAATATAACAATAACTGTCGAAATGTGGTATAATAAACATCTCTGGCAGTCATCGGGATTACCGATATGATTTCGTGTTATATGATAAATGATTTATTTCTGTAAGGTTTGTACAAACACTTGTAAACGTCAATCATATTTTTTTTAGGATGAGGTCGGCGTTTCCTTTCTGACTATTCTGAGAAGAAAGGCCGAAACAAACTCGGAAAGGTAATGAAAGTGTCTTTGTGCGTAAAAACTTTTACCCATTCTTGTACAATCAAAATCAAATTCAAAAGTTAAGTCCATGTAATGGACATAACTTTTGAATACATACATGGACTTATGAAACGTCAGAAGCTAGGTGCACGGTTCTAATTGGTTGTTTTCTATGGAGAAGAGCAAGTAAGAAAGTCCACGGCTTTTTTTAAAATAATTGGCTTTTACAATCTTTCCAAATTACAGTAGATATGGGAGGACAGCGTAGGCCTGTCAACAAGTACCAGGTACTTAATAAAATAAAAAATGGTCTACAGATCTAAAGTCTACAAGGCCTACAAAGTCCTCACATTTACAAAATAAGAATCTATTAAAAGGATAAATAAAATATAAAAACCTACTAAAACCAAGTGATATGATTGCAATTACAACCACTAATAAAGAGGTGAAATATTTGAATTTTCTCTAGGTATACAATGTCAAATAATAAAAAGATTATGTCAATGAAGTATGTAAAAAATAAATGAAAAATAAACATCGTAATTTGAGAGCAGTTAATAGACATTTACTTAGTTATGCCGTTAATGAGCTTGACCTCGGAGATTGAGTATCCCACGTGACAACTAACTAGCTACTTGAAGAGTAAAGTTTTCTGGTTCCTAAAACCTAACTACTGGTAACTCCATAACGCCACCAACCACGAATAGTAGATAGTAAACACGCAGTGGTTTGCGGACGCATATCACAGCGACCATAACTCGAGCCTCTCTCTGCCTGTGACTTTTATAGTTACAGTGAATGGTGACGCACTAGGCAGGATTATTGTTATGAATAGCCCTGCGGGTTTTTCGAGTTTTAGAAATTGAGATTTTTTGGTGGCTGGTTTGTTAAATGACTTTTTGAGGGGCAAAAATGATTTTGAATTGTGGCTGCAGTTTTTTGGTTGTTGCGTGGCTAACAATAAAAATATAAGTGTTAGCCTAGTCTAATAGTGATAATTAATATCTAACAGATACCTACTGACAACAACGTTAATACTTAAAATACCAACCCAAACCATTAACCCATACCATTTTTATTATATTTTCAAATTCAAACGGGTCCAGCCAGCTTCCAACTTTTATTTAATTTAAATTGGGCTTGTTTTTAGCTTTTCAGTTTTTTTTTTAACTTAAGTTTTTTACTGCAGTCGGTTTTTTTTGTTTTTTTTAATTATTTTTTTTATTTATGCGCTTTTTGACACGTTCGTAATAATTTTACGGCAAGATTAGCATGGCGAGATGGGCAGACGACTGCACATGAATCGTATTATGGTGAAGACAGTCAGTGTTTTTCTTTTTTTCGCTGCACTATGTAGGTATAATCAAAGAGATTGGGATTGAATTTGGATCGGATTGATTGGTATTTTAGCACAGACAAAAAAAAATAACTGAAAAATGCTTCACCAATGAGATTTGATACGATTTACTTAACGGTTAACTGTTCATTATGTTATCCTTTTATGATTCTGAAAAAGTGGCCTTTTTAGGCCCCGAGACTGGCACAAGAGCGGCACAAGAAAAGAGAGACCTATGTCCAGCAATGGGTGAAGTCGGGCTGTGGATGATGCTGATGATCAAGATTGGCATACGGTGGACCATAAAAAATACCACTCACACGTGAGGTTTAAATATACCTACGCAAAGAAACACATGAATGAAGACCTCATTGCGGAGAGGGCCCGTGGCTAAATAATAGCAGCCGCATAAATTGATCCATCAGGTTAAGCTACGCTTGCCGCGGTTGGTCTGTGGATAGGTGACCATCTTTAGATACTGAGATCCCTTCGTGCCTCAAAGGCACGTTAGGCCGTTGGTCCCGGCGGTCATTCCTGGATCTTTGACAGACGTTAAGGGTAGTCAGTCGCCCGAAAGTCTGACAACCAGTCTTACCAAAGGGTGTCCGCAATGAGGTCTTCATTCAGGTGTTTCTTTGCGTATATTTAAACCTCACGTGTGATTGGTATTACAAAGTAACTAACTGGGTTGTGGAGGTCAGATAGGCAGTCACTCCATGTAAAATACTGGTATTCAGCAGCATCCGGTTAGACTGGAACCCGACCCAAATATAGTTGGGAAACGACTAGGCAGATGAAATACATGTATGAAGACCTCATTGCTCGTCGAGCTCAACAGCACTGCATGAAATAACGCCAGTCCGTCATAATAATAATAATTATGCAGTTTTATATAAAATGTTCAAGAGTACGGTTTTTTACGCTGATATTCACTTCGCTGGGTCCAGCAATATTAATTTTGAATTCAACGAGAATTTCGGAAGCAATATCTGAAATTATTAAATTACGTTTTCTGACTTTCTTATGCCGAAAATAAAAGTATATATTTTAATCACACTAATATTATAAAGGCGAAAGTTTGTGAGTGTGTGTGTGTGTTTATATGTTTGTTATTTCTTCACGCTCAAACGGCATCACCAATTTAGATAAAATTTGGTATTGAGGTAGCTGACACCCTGGATTAACATATTATATGCTACTTTTTATCCCGATATTCCCACGGGATCGAAACTTATGCGAGTGAAACCGCGGGGCGCAGCTAGTAAAGAAATATATATTCTCGAAAATATATATTAAAAGGATCCAGTTACACCCCACGACACAGGGAATCCTAGTGTGGGGTCCAGGGCATTTGTAAAAACCTAGCACCTAAGGCTCCTTGTAAACTGCAACTAGTTTTGTTTTTATATTGTACCGTGTTATTTTTCTGAACTGAATAAAGTTTTTATTTATTTTTATTTTACATTATAATTTTAACAGTAGAGCAGTTCCTGAACTCAAAATGTTTTAAACGCTTGCTTGATAACCAAAAATTCTGATGTTCCACGAATTAATACAATATCGGAAGAATATTACTGAGAATAACAGGATATATTGTTTTCGCGATATTCGTAATTTATACTTACGTCCTTTTAAATCACAATTGAGTAAAAAAATGTGGAAGTTCATCACCACTTCTATCAAAACGGTGAAGAAAACCATAAAATTCGAAGACTTGTTACATCTACCAACCCGCACTGGGCCCGCGTGGTAGATTACAGCCCACTTCCTCTCAGAGAGAGGAGGTAGGAGTCCCGGCAGTCAGGACATTATAGGCTGGTTTTGCTGATATACAGCCAAGAAGCATTGCTGTCTTATATGGGTGATATTGTAGGACCTCCATGCAGGTTTTGTTCACGTAGGTTTCGTTTTACTTTATCTGCAAGGTGAGTAAAGCATGCCGACGGTGGTAAAAAATGCCCATAGCGGGTCTACAATCTGGTCGCAAACAAAATAATATCATTAACCAGTTTAATTAAGAAAGTGTTACTTTGCCAACGTAAAAAGAATGAACAAAAACCGTGAGCCTGCAAAAAGCAAAGGATCTCTGACCGGGTTCCATTTCAATCCAACCAGTCTTCGATTAGGGGTATAATTCATTACACCAAGAAAGGGGGGCGGTGCAAAAATGAACGACAATCTTTCTACCATCAATCAAACTGATTCGCTTGATTAATGAATAGGTCACCGTCACCCCCACCACGTTCGCGTGAACTTTCTTTCCACTGGCCTTAGAAATGGTCTAACTTTCGCAGTATTTCTTCGAGAGGTACGCATTAAATTTGGAGGTCCGAATATTAAATTTGGTACTTAACTTATTGGTTTTGTTCAAATTTTGCGAATGTTAGTCAACTTTGTGTACGCAGTTTGAGCAGCGAGAGCCTTCAATTGTTTTTCTTTGATTTTATGATGGTGGGTTCTTTTGTTTTCGCATCGTTAGCGAACGTCGTAATTGCATGGACGTATCGGATCGAGTTTGAGAAGTTAAAGGAGCTTAATGTTGTCATTTGTTGGGCAAAAGTTCTGAGAATTTGCTTGTCAAAGTCCTTTTGGTTCGCTGGGAATATTCGTATTTTACTTAAATATGAACTGTTTGACCATTGTTTGTTGCGCAAGTTCTAATTTCTATTAGAAATATGATTAAACATTATTATTCCATTCGAATTATCCGCATCCAGTCTTCACTAAGTCTAAAATAAATCAGGAATCTTGAGCAAAATTTCTTATCTATTTATAGATATAAATTAAAGTCACTTTTCGTGTCTATGTGACGGAATTGGTCTTCTTAACTACACAACGGATATTGATGTAGTTTCCACCATCAATGCCATCGTAATGTGTGTAAAACATATTATAATAATAAAATCTTGATGATTCGTCAAGCCGAAAAACCGAACGAAGCAGGGGCGGATCGCTAGTGAATGTAAACTACATGTAACACCTTAGATCAACACTCAAATCTCTCTCCTCCAAAATAATTCCCATTCGCAAGTATGGAACTCACGAGCTTGTCATTCAAAGGCGCTTACCAAAGCCGCAAGACCAGCGAAGCTTCACGCGTGTAAGCCCAAATAAACGATCCCTTTCTTTCATCCCCGCAGGCAACTAAGGTGACAGTTATCTCACAGAGTTGCCAACCAATAGTTACGGCTGTCAACCCGTCACAGTATAGGTAAGTTGGAAACATAAGGACTATTGAGTGCAACTTCGATCAACGGCCGGAAAAATACAACCACAAATAATATTGCAATCTTATTTTGCAACATAGTTTTTCAACCCAATTGCTTAGGAATTATGTTTTACTAGCTGCGCCCCGCGGTTTCACCCGCGTTGATGTCGATGCCGTGGGAATATCGGGATAAAAAGTAGCCTATATGTTAATCCAGGGTGTCAGCTACCGCCATACAAAATTTTATCAAAATTGGTCCAGCCGTTTGAGCGTGAAGAAGTAACAAACATATAAACACAACTTCACTCACTCACACACCCCCACACTCACAAACTTTCGCCTTTATAATATTAGTGTGATTATTCCATAAATATGTTTGTTCTTAGTTTTAAAAATACGTTTAAGTACCTTTCAATCAAAGTAGTAAATTGCAAACGATAATGAGCTTTATTTTTGAAAGTTAAGGTTTATAATTATAATCAAGAATTGCGGCCACTTGATGTGTTTTAGTTCTATTGTTAATTGAAGGAGTACGTTCATAAAATTAAGTGTGCTGGTGAACTAGTAACGAGTCGTTACTCTGTAGCTTGTAGAGGTTTAAAAGGGGTACTTTGATGGTTGGATTAATAGAGGTCTGATATTAAATTGAGGACTTGTCCATCAATAGTGACTACCCACTACTTGACACACGACAAACAAACGTAAAATACTTAGGACAGTCCAAAACACCCGCTCTTTATCATTAAGAAGTGGCGTAACAAACTTCCCGAAGAACTTGATTCTATACATTAGGAGGTAGGTAATGGGTATTGTTATGAAATAAAAATTATATCCCCTGGTTTTTTAGAATTTGGTTCTTTATCCTTTGAAATTCTAAGTTGATATTTTTGCAACAAAAAGGTCCTAATAACTTTTTGGTTGCAATGGAATTTGAACTTTGTTGAGTATAACATTTTTTTTTTTTTTTTTTTTTTTTATTACTAAATGGGCCCGCTCTTGACCCCGATCACGCCTGATGGTAAGCGATAGATGAGGTCTATGATGGAACGAGCGTGCCCAGAAGATGCCTGTTCACTCTTGCTTTGAAGGCAGACGGGTTAAATGTGGGCGGGAACACAGATGCCGGCAGAGAGTTCCACACTTTGGCTGTGCGCATAATAAAAGTGGAGGAGAAGCGCTTAGTACATTCAATTTGTTGTTCCATAACTTGAAAAATATCACAAATTCTTAATTCAAATATAGTTCGATATTTTTCACTAGCTGTAACAAACAGTATCAGAAGATCATAAAAATATCTTCCACACAAACAACACAATCAAATTCAAAATCAACATAACATTTTCATCGCTTCCGCTCGCTTCTTTAACCCGTATACCCCTACAGAACTGTAACTCCCTTCGTATAAACGAGGCACCAACCTACCTATATAAGGGGTGCCTCATTAGCCGCGGGAGTTTGATTCAGTCACCCGCCGCCGGTGCCACCAATCAATATCCACCGGTTTTGCGGATATGGGTTTTTACGCCGCGCCGCCAACATTTGGATTAGATTTGCCCTTTCTTGTTGTCAATTTGATCCGGTATAAGTGAAACATTGATTTTTTACGTAAGGTGTCAGTCAAAGGTTTAGCGAATTGTGTGATGTTTAAGTTGTTCTTAATTGAGAATTGTTTGTGAATACAGTGTGTTTGAATGTAATCTTGTGATTCAACACTTTACCCACAAGTTCTCTGTATTCTCAAGCTCAAAAATGGCACCACGCAAATGTTTACCGCGGTGGGCGTTGGCGAAAAGGCCACCGCGCACCAGAACCAATCACGGCGCTTCTCGGAATACAAAACTTTACGCGAGCGCAGCTGATTGGCTTATTTGTATGTGTGTTCTTTCGTTCGAATACTGGAGGTATTTTGTCAATGTAGTGAAGGTTGGAGCCGAATTTCTCGTTGAATTTGTTCATAGTTAAGTACGCTTCCTGACTTTTTAATATTCGTGAGTCATTACCAATCAACATCGTGAGGAAACCGGCATGTCCTAGAACCAAAAATTTACCAACCCAAACTAGGCCCGAGTGGTGCATTACAGTCCACTTCCTCTCGAAGAGAGGAGGCCAGTGTTCCAGCAATGGGAATATCAGAGGCTGATTAACTATCTATCTAAATAAAAATGAAATGACGTTTGTTAGTCTCACTAAAACTCGAGAATGGCTGGACCGATTTGGCTTATTTTAGTTTTGAAATATTTGTAGAAGTCCAAGGAATATTTAAAAGGCGAGGAAATATGAATAAGTCGTAAGGACAATAGTAAATGCAACAATTTTATTTTCCCAATACAAACTTTTCGTACCTGTCAAACAGGGTGCGTTCGAGCTAACCTTACTGTCAGTCTGAGCAGCGAGACACATAATTACGTTATTAGCTGTATTGATTTTTTTTTCTGCAATTTTTTAGATATTGAACTTTGTCAAATTATTTAATTCGCCGGTCAGCATAGTAGTAAAATATATATGTTATGTAACTAGACTCGGCTGAACAAATAATAGTGTTTTAGAAAGAACTAAGTACTTCTACAGCTACACCTTTCCTTATTTTTTTTTTCGTTATTTCAAACGTCTGAAACAACCCGTTTTTCCACCTTGTACAGTCAACAGCAAAAGTAGATGATCAAAATCAGAAATTAAATAGGAGTCAAAACTGATTACGAATATATGGCAGCTGTACTAGTAGTAAATGTTTGGTATAATTTACAATCACTTCGACGCCACACATCTGACGCGAACTCCGTTCATTAGTATTAAATTTCTGATTTTGATCATCTACTCTTGCTGTTGACTGTACCAGTGAGGAACCACAACACCCACCAAATCGAACATAATCATTCCCCTGCCCCAAACAGTCACACTGATAGTTTCTTCCCTCGAAGATCTTGAACGATAACTAATAAAGATAAGTGTTCCCCATAACACGCACACACTCACCTCATGCACACAGACACACACACATCGCCTTTCAAAGCGTCAAATCAAAAACAAATCTAAAAAAAAACTACGCATCTAACTCTCCTTCCGATCGAGTCGAGATGGGTTCCGAATTCGTAGTTGAGCAGAATAATAGGGTTGGCACACGCAAGGTTACCCGAGTAGTTATTTACGTGACTATATCGCATACTTGGTAGAACGTAGGGTCACACAGGTATTTCACCCTTTCTGAGTCCTGGGAATTACATTTTGGCTGTTACGTCTGCTTTGCCGGATGGTTGAGCTGGATGGTGCTGATCCACGCGTCATGTTCGTGAACGGGCGCCGTCGCGCGTCGGTTGAGACTGGTCGACTCTGCCAAGGCTTATTTTTAATCTTACATTTTGAATTGTTTCTTCATTTGTGTCTTTTTTTTACATTGTTCACACATATAGAAGCAACAAGAATAATGTACCTAGGATTTTGTAATATCTTGATTTAAAAGAGTGTCCATGGAGTTACTTGCCCGTCCTTCTCCATAGAGATCTACGTTTTGGAATGGGCAACTAGCTTCAACTTTCTGACTAACTGACAGACTATTTAATTTTGACAATTCAAAAGTGCCTGTACATGGTTTAGTTGAAATAAATGCTCTGAGTTTGAGTTTGCGTACAGAGAAAGTTAATAAGTTGGTTCAACAAAAATATTAAAGAAATTTTCTTGGATCAACCAAAAGTATAACTTACAGCTCCTGGTGACGGGAAAAAACTGGGAATATTCTTTCATTCATTTATTCATTTTAGCCGATATACGTCCACTGCTGGAAGATAGGTCTTTTTTTGTTCCGGGCTGGAAAATCCTCATGCATGTCCTCCGCTCTGGGTTTGGCGGAGGTGTCTGTCAGACTCTTACTGATTAAAAACCACCCCGGTGATCATGGAAACTTGTGGGCTGGACATAGGCTTCTCCCAAGCATCGCTACTTCAACTGGTTCTGTGCTTCTTGCATCCATTGCAGTGGTTTTCAAGGAATATAGAAGTGGTTTATTAGTTCCTGACAAGTCCGCATATTCCACCGCATCATCGCATAACGTCAGATGCAAGTAACTAATTAAATGCCAGCTTATTAAACATAAAAAGCAATGAACGAAGAATTAAGTGTTAATAAAGCCTTCACAACATCTTTTTTCTTTCCCTATTAGTATATTTACGTAGATCTCCCCTCTTTATGACGTCTATTAAGAGGATATGAATATCAAAAAGCTCTGCCCACATTTAAGTGCTTATTATTCAAATATTTTCAGTAATGTTCAGCTCAAATTGGGGTATTTAACTGCCGGCCGAGTAACAAACTTCAGTCATAAAGATATCCAAAATGGGCGATTCAATCAAAAAAGTTAAAGGGAATCGTAAAAATTTAATAAGTACTATATTTTAATAAAAGACTTTAAAACTGAAAAGGGCTTGATTACAAATGAATGACATTGTCTCGAATTCAAATCAAGAGTTTTTTTTTTTAAGAAATGTTCTTCGAATCTGAATGGATTAGAATTTATTTCAAAAGTTTAATTGTGACGAAATAATTTGATACTTTTACTTTTTTATTCGGAGTAAGCCGATTTGAGCAGTCACAAATTTAGTTTTAACTTTACGAAATAAAGTAAGCATTGTGAATAAATGTAATAAGAACTTTTCCAAGCGAATATAATTTTAAATTACTTTTGTAAACGTGACTGCTCTTAATGAAACAAATTCACTAAGTATAGTATTTTCTATCTTATCTATATTAGCAACAATGAACTCAGCCTATCGCAGTCCACTGGTGGACATAGGATTCTCACAACACCCTGTCCTCTACCTTCCGCATCTAGAATCACAACGACACTGACTCCTGTAATACAGGTGTTGTTATCTATCTAGGAGTCAGGGTTTCGATTTGTTTATAGGTACACAATTTTTATGCCAATAAAGAATTAATTAATTTATTTAATATTACAGAATTTATGTATCCACAACCTTAGTGTGACAACCATAGACACGACCTCCATACAGCCTCGATTAGGGAAGATGAATTGCGATGAATCACCGACTAGGGTCGCCCCAAATATCTATTATTATCAAACAACCATACATAATGGGTCTACCAACGCCATCTAGCGACACGCCGTATAACTTCAATAATCACCGATTAGCCACGCACTCGTTACTCTAATGTAATTCAAAACTTCCATTCCCATGACACGTACGTAAGGTAAAAATATTGGAAAATGTTGAAAGTAGGACGTGTTGGTTATAATGATGTATAATATGCAATGGGTCGAAAAACATCTGATTTTGTGGATGTGAAATAAACACCTGCGTCTCTGAGGCAAGAGGGATCAAAATAATGAAGGTAGGTACGAACATTTTTGCTTATATTTTGTGGGTATTAACACCGGCTTTTTATCGGAGACTTTTTCAGGCGTGTGTACAGAGTTTTGGTTTAAAATGTAACATGTTTTTTTACCGTATTAGAAGCGGATTTTTCGTGGTTTTATTATGTTATAAAATTGGGATAAAATTTTGGATATTATTAGGTTTTCGTCGAAACCGACTCGGCTGGGTAGTGCTCGGGAAGCTACGCAATATCTTCTCGTCCCACATACCGCAGTGCCTCAAGACGAAAGTCTTTGACCAGTGCATGTTGCCAGTGATGACAAATGGCACAGAAGCGTGGTCGCTCACAATGGGTTTTATTAGAAGGCTAAAAGTCACCCAAAGGGCAATTGAGAGGACTATGCTTAGAGTTTCCGTACGTGATCGAATCAGAAATGAAGAGATCCGCAGGAGAACCAAGGTAACTGACTTAGCCCGAAGAGTTGCCAAACTTAAATGGCAGTGGGCATTTCGCTCGCAGAACTGATGGCCGATGGGGCTGAAGGGTTCTGTAGTGGCCGAACAAAGCCGGTCAAAAGGGAGGTGCTTGAGGATATATCTCCAACAGTGGACGTCTTTCGGCTAAAATGATGATGATGATGAAATCAGGTAATTCAAAACCATACGATGAAAGTTAAACCATCTAAAAATATGACAACAACATCTTCAAAGTATTAGATGCGTACAAAAGATTCCTTTTACGTAAGCTACTTAGCGTCACACAGCCTCACGAACTCAAGAAGTCAGAACTTTAAATTCGTAAGGTCTGAATGTCAAGATCCACCTTCTCAAAGTTTATTTAGAACTTCAAACTCGACAGGACAATTAATTAAACAAGAAATCTTTTGAAGTGCGACACGTTGAGAATAGTTGAAGACTGAATTTGAATTTGCTTTTCGCATTTAAGGAGGATTCAAGACATTCTTATTACAGAGTAAGCAGAATTTCAGATTGTATAAAGCAGGGTTTGAAGTGTCCTCCTCATAATGTTAGTTTTGTCCTCACTGAAGCTACAGTTTTCTAGAAGAGCAGTTCCATCATATTCACGACGTCATGAAAATCTGAGACTTAAGTGTAAATGTTTTCAGTCGCGTTCGTTCGTTTGAATTTTATATGGAAAACAGTTATAGCGCCACCTGGTGGTCACTAGGAGAAACCTAATTTCCCATACAAAATTCTAACGCGCTCGCAATCGAACGTGAGTCGAAAAAACACTAAGGCCACTGTAAATTTCACCAGTAGTGGTCCTGGTCAACCATAATGTCATTAAGGTGTCTATATTTCAACAGCCTTAAACCTATATTCCTAGAAAAGCGGTGACCACACATAACGGGCGCAGCGACCGCACATAACTGTCATGAAAATGATGACAGCGGTAAAGATTTAAATCGTAAGATACGCCCTGCCGCGTCAAAAGATAGTTTAATTTCATTTCATTTAGGGCTGATTTTTCCAACGACAGATAATTTTAGGAACGAGGAATAATTTTGAATTTTTGACATTTCTCCATACAAAATCTTTCAGACGTCAATTTTATTTCACGAATAATAAATATCTGTCGATTGTAAAATCAGCCCTTAATTTCATTTCGCATATCTAAGTACAGTGAGGACAAATTTAGTGGTTTAAATCTTTGGGTAGCAGGTTTGACTTTACGTTGTCAAAAACCCTCTGTAGGTAAACACACCAAGTTACTTTTATAAACAACGTATCAGTAACGTTATTCACCGGGAAATTGCGGACGCTGTGTGGGTGCTCTTCTTCTAGGGAACGGTGTCTAAAAACTCTCTTTTTTACACTATTTATTTGTTCTTTATTTTTTGTTTTTATCTGGTGTATTGTGTGTCTTTTAGTCTGTGATAAATAAATATATTTTCTTTCTTTCTCTATATTTGGACAGATCAGTCACCGTCTTTTGTTTTGGTGTCATTTCAAAGTGTTGGAGTAAAAATTTGTTAGTTAGATAGCGAGCCTTCCTAAATTATTTTCTCAGTATTAAAATTTTCTCAAAAATCACCTTTTGACCGCTACAGTCATGTATACATGACAAACCAAAGTGTGCCCAGCACGCCACAGTTCAACTACGTGACAGACTTTGACGCCAATGGCACGTTTTTGATTTTTTGACGTGTGACGGTCAAGAGGTTAATCTGATCAAGCCAAAAATTTAAGTAATCGTCATCGACTGGCCTGTTGGTCTAGTGGTCAGTGACTATGACTGCTATGCCGGAGGTCGTGGGTTCGATTCCCACCCAGGACAAATGTTTGTGTGATAGTTGTGGAATATTATTATTATTTTTATTTTATGTTTATCAGTTGTCTAGTACTCATAACACAAGCTCTGCTTAGCTTGAGACTAGACGGCGTTGTGTGATAGTTGTGGAATATTATTATTATTATATTTCTAGGAAGGTCACTAAAAATATTTGAAGACCCTTTTCTCATCAGGATGAGTTCCCGATATAGACTGATTGAATATACGTACCTACCTGCGTAATATACGTACCTACCTGCGTAATATCTTGTTTCCAACTTGTAATCTCAAAGAAATAACATTTTTCCTTTATATTTATAGTTGCAAAAAACATTCAGAGATAATGAAACTAGTCTTTTTTTTGCCTCAATGGTTTCAATCAGTTAATTCACAATATCTACAGGATTTTACCTAACCAGATACCTAATAGTATTTATGCTTGAATAGATTTCAAGTAAACAAATTGTCTAGCCACAGAGGTTTCTAATAATATCGCTATACTGAAGAAAAAAGGCAATATAACTCGCCATATAGAGTTTACTAGATATAAATCGCATCTACGCGAATCCCAACGTTTTTGCGAACCGTACAGTTTCCGACCTTTTCAATTATATTAATAGCAATATGCTGGAGGATCGCGACTTCTTTTATTGGGGCAAAAAGTTCGTCGTGCGTACTCGAAACAAAAGACTGTTTTCAGAACTTTGATGTCGATTGTGATATTGTGTTAGAGTGGAGGCCCGGTTCTAAAGTGTGACGTATCCACTTGTGTTGAAAGAGGTTTGTATACAGGGTGACTGGATCTGGACCCGCCATAGCAAATTCACATATGGAGGAGGTCAATTACTAATTATTAAACCTTACTTTCCCTGGTTTCAGTTTTATAGTTTGGGAGATATGTGTGGCGGGTCCAGATCCAGTCACCCTGTATAACAAGGTAACTGAAAAAAGTTTTTAAATTACTGGCAAATTATTTTTAAAATACATAAATGAAATAATTATCATTAATGAGGATTCTTTCCTTTATTTATGTCCCATGGCAATTTGGGATTAAATTATATTTTCTATCATAGATTAATATTGAAATATATCATAATCTATAACTTATGTATAAAAAATTCAAAGTCCTGACTGACTGATATATCGACTCACAGCCAAAACCGCTGGTCCTAGAGACATGAAATTTGGAGAGTGTGTTCTATGTGAAGAGTATTCACTAAGAAAAGGTTTTTCGAAATTCCACCCCTGAGAGGGTGATCCGGAGGGTGAAATTTCACGCGGACGAAGTCGCGGGCAGAAGCTAGTTAATTCATAAGGGTGGCAGGGACATTACGCGCTACATGTAACAGTGATTCTCACTATGAAATCCTGCGATGAAATTTTTCGTCGGTTATTAATGGTTGCTAACCACGCTCGCGGTAAGGTTTGATTGCTCCATCATCTCCCACTGTAGTAAGCAACATGTGGCAGGCTGATGCGACTAACAAACCTAATTTTTATGTTAATTGTTAATTTAATTGTCATTATTTTTTATTATTATTATTTTGAATTGTATTGAATTTGTAATGTTGTGTATGTAATGTGACTGAATGAGTGTATTATACGTGTCCAATATAATAACGGGTTCAGGATGTTGATGGGGCTGCCCCATTTCTGCAGTGCATCAGGTATGTTTGCATAGGCACACGTCGATGGCTTCCACGACATCGTCAGACAGAAATCTGCCTCTTTGCTCTGCAGAGAGCGGGGGAGCTCCAACTCCATCTTGAAGACTATAGCAGGGAGGTGCGAGTCTCCGCTATTAGGTGATGTTGTTCGAAGATGCATTTCGAACAACATCCTTGTTTCAAATAGATAATAAGTTTACTAACATAGATATAAGTTATCCTTTTGTTTACCATCCCATATGGATGCTGCTTATCCGAAATAAAGATTATTTTATTTTATTATTTCTAATATGAGTCAACGATACTCGAATTGAAATTATTTTATTTATTTATTTAAATAAAATCTAGGTATTCATGTGCTGAATTCATGGTTACAGTTTTTGCATCGATGTCTCTACCACCCTATATAAAATAATACAATAATAACAAACATTATTTTAACTATTGATGAATTAGCGTAAATACAAACACACAGATATCACCGCACCACTTGCCCTATCGCGTAATCAATCAGTTGATTCAACTGGAATTGAATATTCAATGAAGTTACAATCGCACATCTGTATGGATTTAATTGCTTCCCTGACCAATGATTGGTCGACCCTTTGGTATAACTTTACCATCTATAAACTACGTTTGAGTAAATTAGGGTATGGTACTGAAAACGATTAGGTTAGATTGAATTAATTTGTGATCTTAGATAAAAAAGTTTGCCGCGGTTGGTCTGTGGATGGGTTACCGTGACCCCTCCGTGCCTCGGAAAGCACGTTAAGCTGTTGGTTCCGGCTGTCATTCGTGGATCTTTGACAGTCGTTACGGGTAGTCAGAAGCCCGGAAGTCTGATAACCAGTCATAACAAGACAAGGGGTATAGTATTACCCAATAACTGGGTTGTGGAGGTCAGATAGGCAGTCGCTCGAGGGGCCCCTCAGATCACGGGTCCCTTAGACGTCGCCTGTTTGAAGGAGCCTTAAAACACTAGGAAGTGGTGAGTGGCGGGCATTTTGGGAGACTATATTATGTAATTTGAAATTCAAAAAGTTCTGATTGTCAGCCTACTTTGAATAAATGACTTTTTATTTAGATTTTTTGTTTTAATCAAACCTTTTTCGGCACAATAAGGTAGGTACAGTCAGCCTACGATACGACAAGAACACATCACAACGACACAATAACTCATTTGGTTGTATACAATAAATGCTGTGCATCACTATGTTGCTACAATTACGTATTTTTTGAAAAATGTGATGGAATGATGGATATTTTGTTTCTTAACACATTGAAGGACACTGATTGAGACACAATAGAAGTTTTATTGTTATTACGTCGAGAGGCGTTAAGCGTCCCGCGAAGTGGCCCGGAAAAGCTCCGCGCGTCACCTACGGCTCGCGATACAATAGAAAATCAATTGTGTCTCATTGGGCCGGCGAAATACTCATGCTAATGCGTAGTTTTTATAAACGTAATACCAAAATAATTTGTAAATCAAACATATTCTTAATGTAGTGTGTATTTATTCCGATTGGATTACAGAATATCTAGGTTCCCAAATATATATTTTGAAAGGATATAGAGACGAGATATGAGAAATTTCAAATTTCTTTAGAAAACTTTTTTTTCTCATAACTCGTCTTTTAAATCAGTGTCCATTCAAAATACATATTTGGAAACCTAGATATTCTGTAATCCAATCGGAATAAACACACACTACATTATGAATATGTTTGATTTACAAATTATTTTGAAATTACGTTTGTATGAACTACCTACGCATGCTCCGCCGGCCCCATAATGAGTTAAGAGAAACAAAATATCCATCATTTCATCCCATGCCCTGTGTGGTGTCAGTTTATACTGTTATCTGTTAAGTATCAGCATAAAACTAACGCCCTAATACACAATCTTTCAAAACGGTATTGAACCGCAAGCTATAAAATCGACTCAAAATCAGCAAGGATCGCTCTCGTACGGGTCGTTCGAGCAAATATTTGTCGCATACATATTGGTTGACACGCCAACACTTTGATCATAGTATACTATATGATCTTCGTAAGTTCATCGCCCTCTCATATTGACTGATTGAGGGACCATTGACTTTATACACAAGGTTGGCACAATATGCTTCTAGTATCGTGCAGCTCGAAAAATAAGTCATGCCATGGTACAAGTATGATCCAATAAAAAAGGTAGTAAAGTGACTGTCTGCTTGGGATGCTTCGGATCTATACGAAAAAAAAAAAAAAAATATAAGGAATCAAATCAAATCAAAATATTTTATTCACATAAACCTACATGGGCACTTAGGAAACGTCATAAGTGCCCATGTAGGTATTCGGTTTCCTCACGATGTTTTCCTTCACCATTTTTAAAGCAGTAGTGATGAAAATAATAATTAACATAAAGTAAAATTCTTGCTTAGGTTCGTACCCACGACCTAAACTCGTAAGTCGCCGCCGTTATTACTGGGGCACCAGTCACCTGCACTGCTCCTGACAGATAAACGTGCCATGATTGACATTGGCATTGGCTGTCAGTCTGCGTATATAACACTATGTCACACTAACACCAACCCTAAATTATGTATGTCAAATTGCAGTAGGTACGAGTATGTCATTTTGGCAGAGACGTTTCCTTTAACAAAACCCCGGATAATATTGCGCATTAATAACGATGTCAAACTATTTATAATTTGATGTCTGCCTTTTCATATTGTGGTTATTCTATTTATATGGTGTACATAATAAAGAGTATTCTATTCTGCCTAGACTTTACCCAACTATGTTGGTTTCGACTTTGAGTTTAACCGGATGCAGCTAAGTACCAGTATTTTACACAGAGTGACTGCCTATCTGACCTCCACAACCCAGTTACTGGGTAATACGAAACCCGTTGGTAAGACTGGTTGTCAGACTTTCGGGCTTCAGATGACCCGTAACGACTGTGAAAAACTCACGAATGACAACCGCGACCAACGGCTTAACTTGCTTTCCGAGGCACGGAGGGGCCTTGGAATGTAAAGATAGCGTAACGTAGCTTATAATCTGATCGATCGACCCGTGCCGCTGTTATTACTTAGCTACAAACACCGCAACTATTTTTAGCTTGATATATTATGTAAATAGGCTATAGTAGGCTCAAATAAAATGACACCACTTCAATTCATCTACATCTGGGGGCACGGGAGTGCCCCCGCCAAGACGAGCCAAGCGAAGCGCAAGGGCACTACCTACCTTTTCTCGAAGCACTTCGTCGTATTTTTGAACCTTCATAACTTGGGTTTGGATTATACCAGATAAATAAAATTTTCGAGATATGATGTCAGTGGTTGACTTATTAAACCTATAAAGTTTCAATTGCATAGCTCTTATACTTTAGATTTTATTGATATCTAAAATACCCCGATTTCGTCACTGACTCACTTACTCACTGACTCACTTACTCACTGACTCACTGATGATCATCAATATTCTAAGGTTCTTCCTGAAGTCCTAGAAAGCTGAAATTTGGTATGTACGCTAGTAATAGTACACAAACAACAAAACAACTCTAAAACTTGGAACTTTTACCCTCCAACCCCTTAAAATAGGGGATGGAAGTTTGTACGAGACTTCCGCAGATTTTGATGCTAGAGTTCTGAAAATTGGTATAGGGACTCCTTGTTATAAATAATAAAATACGTATTTCAGGATTTTCAGTAAATAACCCCCCAACCCCCCAAAAAAATATTTTTTTATTTCATAAGCATCAATATTCTAAGGTTCTTCCTGAAGTCCTAGAAAGCTGTTTGGTATGTAAGCTAGTAATAGTACACAAACAACAAAACAATTCTAAAACTTGGAACTTTTACCCTCCAACCCCTTGAACTAGGGGATGGAAGTTTGTACGAGACTTCCGCAAATTTTGATGCTAGAGTTCTGAAAATTGATATAGGGACTCCTTGTAATAAATAATAAAATCGGGGGGCACGGCAGTGCCCCCGCCAAGTCGAGCGCGAAGCAAACACTGCCGTACCATCCTTTACAGGAACCATTTCGCCGCATTTTTAGGCCCCTATTTGAGAACCTCTGGATAAGACCAGAACGCAGAAACTTTCGTCATCCAGTAAGCTATAATCACATACTTATAATCCAAAACTTCAAGTCTGTAGGTTATTTAGTTCCGAAGTTAAGCGAAAGCAAAGTTTCGCATTTTAGACACTCACTCACTCATCATCAAAATAGAACTAGTACTTCCCATAAACTCAGAGTGCTGAAATTTGGTACAGAGTTAGGGTTTAATGGCCACATAAAGGGAAAACTATAAAAATTAGGATAATCGAAGATCTGAAGTACCTGGTGGGTGACCCTGATTAGAAAACACAAGAGCCCAACCAAACTATTAGAGATCGACATACCGCCTTTACAAAAAATATTTAACTTGGTGGGCCGCTTCATTTGATGTCGAACATTACACAAATTAAATAAACAAAGGAGGATGGGCAAAAATGTATGGAAGCTGGTACCCGAAAAACATGGCAACCAAACAAAATAATTTATATACAGTTTTAAAGGTCTAATTAGATAGAGCAATAGTCGTTAGGGGGGATAGTCTCAGTTCGCTGTCCGTTCAGAGATATACAACCTTTAAAGGTTAGGTTAGGTTATCGTTAGGTTAGGTCATAAGTAACAATAATAGACTCTTGCTTTATCGTGACGTGACTGAATTTTATCTACCTTTTTTTTACCCCGTTTTTCCATTTACACTACGCTTGGGGACGCGGGAACGTAAAATCCTTCCACAACGCCCTAACCTAACCTTAACCTAACCTACATAATGTTAAAGGTTGTATATCTCTGAACGGACAGCGAACTGCGACTATCCTCCTTAAGAACTATTGTTCTACTTAGTTAGACCTTTCAATCTGTATATAAATTATTTTGATTGGATGTAATTAGTTTTCCGGTACCAAAACGCCCTAACCTAACCTAACCTAAACCTAACATAAATTTATAGTGTTAAAGGTTGTATATCTCTGAACGGACAGCGAACTGGGACTATCCCCCTAACAACTATTGTTCTACATAATTAGACCTTTCAATCTGTATAAAAATTATTTTGTTTAGATGTAATTAGTTTTCGGGTACCAAAACGCCATAACCTAACCTAACATAAATGTATAGTGTTAAAGGTTGTATATCTCTGAACGGACAGCGAACTGGGACTATCCCCCATATCAACTATTGTTCTACATAATTAGGCCTTTCAATCTGTATATAAATTATTTTGTTTGGATGTAATTAGTTTTCGGGTACCAAAACGCCCATCCTCCTTACACTAAAATATTAATTTCGCTCAAAATTTGGTCAAAATATAATGCAATACAAAAAGAATACGTCCGTACGTATACGTTTCTACAAAAAGAAGTGAAATCCCACCAAAAACATTCTGTAAAAAACTAGCCAAGTCTCAATGGAGCTGCTTGTTTATCTCTAAAAAGTAATGTAATCTAGACAAAGTCGTACCAAGTCTAAGGTTCCTTACTGCGATTTCTTTATTATTATAGTTAATGTTGTGTGACTTGGCCGTTGAAGGGTACACAAGGGTACAAACCCAGGTGCTCCATGACACCA
Organism: Oligia fasciuncula; assembly: GCA_963082905.1. Lineage (NCBI taxonomy): Eukaryota > Metazoa > Arthropoda > Insecta > Lepidoptera > Noctuidae > Oligia > Oligia fasciuncula. Next base: position 1,808,324 of record OY720395.1, on the reverse strand, counting down.
TTGCACCAATCTGTCGCCATAACCGCTACCCATTGACGATGGAAAATTGCCACTTGGAAAACGTTGATTTAATAACTAGTCAATTGTAGGCTTGATAAAGCTGCGTATTTCAATAATACTTATGTTTAAGCGAGCCTGAAACAAACAGTATCTAAAATTATTTCCAGTACAGACGGACTTATAATCATTGATTAGAAGTCCGTCTGTACGTCTATTTTATGTTAGATCGGTGGTCGATTTGACGCTCCAAAAAGAAGAGAGCAGAAGTCAGCATTGTCGGTGCTGAATGCATGTGTTGACCAATCAACAACAGCCTAAAATGAGACACTAGCGTCCAATTACCAATACCGGTATGGGCTATTATCTCGCTTAACAAACATAGGTAGTTACAACAGATATAACATTACGTGTAAACAAAATTGACTTGTACCCACTAACGTATAAAGAATGTTCAACGGCCAAGTCACACAACATTAACTATAATAATAAAGAAATCGCAGTAAGGAACCTTAGACTTGGTACGACTTTGTCTAGATTACATTACTTTTTAGAGATAAACAAGCAGCTCCATTGAGACTTGGCTAGTTTTTTACAGAATGTTTTTGGTGGGATAATAATATTTCAAAAGCATCTACCCATCTATAGATTAATCGAACCTCTTCATTCGCACCTGCTTTTGATTTCTTATTTGACGAATATAAATGGATGTTGTCAGATTTGAGCGGTGACTAGCCGAGCCATTTTTGTACTAATTGCTCGGGAGGATACAGACGAGCCCTCGTTAATATTATGTCTATTAATGTCAGGATTTGTAATGACAAAGTTGTATCGCTTAATTATCTTCAATGTCGTGTATCCACAAGAGTATACTCCTGCTATAAGAAATAACAATCACACTTATATTATAAAGGCGAAAATTTGTGTGTGTTGTGCTGGACCAATTTTGATAAAACTTTGTATGAAGGTAGCTGACACCTTGGATTAGCATATAGGCTACTTTTTATCTCGATATTCCCACGGGATCGACATTTACGCGGGTGAAACTGCGGGGCGCAGCTAGTAATCTAATAAACTGTTGATTTTACGCAGAACTGACGAAATATTGGTGCACCTTTGCCCATACCTTTTGGAAATACAGGTGTGTAGTTATGTTACGAGTATGTTGATCTCGTTTCTATATACTCTCATCTACGATTTAAAAAGACGCTTTCGTCAACAGCCACCACCACCATCCACCGCATTAAAGTGTTCAACAAAAGTGGTGACATAATAAAGAAATAAATAGCAATTTAATTTCATGCTAGATCCACATAAGATCCAAAAAATAGAACAGAGCTAAATTTTCATGAATTTAGCTTTTTACGTTCATTGTTCCTTTCTTGCGAGCATTTTTCTCTGAGAGTGAGACGTCTCAAGAATATTTGATACTACAAAAAAAGCGCTTTAAAATCTTATTTCTGTTCCACCTCTCCATAAAAAGGCTCTGGGGGTGGGTTAGGTCCATTTCATTACCCATCCCGAACATAAACAAGTGCTATCTGGTACACTTTGCCCCGTTTGTACCACTCGACGTCGTTTAGCCAATACATTTAGATGGTACGGCAAATAAACTTCTCGCGAATCGAAAATCGTAGACGTGTCAGCGGCCAGGATCCTACCTATAAAGTAATGTGGACCCGAGACCCTTAACCCTTTGCTATTGAATTTTATTCAACATCTCTATGTAAGGAGCCGCTGCCCTATTTTTGCGATATGTAGGGGAATTAGGGACCGGTGACAGTAGGAGGGCTGTTATTATTTATTTGTTTATCTTTGTGAAATTCTATGCGTTTGGGGTTAGTGGCGGAAAAGTGGTTGATGTATAGGGGTATCATTAAGTTAAATAGGGATTATAGGAAATAGGGAGAGATTTAAATCGGTGGTCTGTCTAACCTTAGAATACTATATATGCCATTACAATGCAATGTTGAACATTACATATAGTCGTCATCAATTCAGCCTATCGCAATCCACTGCTGGACATAAGCCTCTCCCATGTGGTGCCACAACATCCTGTTCTCCTTCCTTCCGCATCCAGTCCGTCCTACCCACCTTTCAGTTCATCGGTCCATTTAGCTGGGGAGCGTCCCACACTACGCTTGCCGAAACGTGATTACGATTTATAGTGGTCATGCTTTAAAGAATTGAACGTCATTGTGACTGTTTCTGAATCATTATAAATATTCTACTTGAACCTTTGAGCAAAATACGCTCTCAACGAGCCTCCACTTCCTACAATAAAGCCGCAGAACCTCCTTGAAGAAATGAACATGAATGAAAACCTCTTCGACAATAGATCAGCACGTGCGACCCCCAGAGTAAACATATGCCAAACGAATGTACTATTAGATAAATTTCTGCGCACGTTAGTAACTGCCGAGGCGGCAAAATGCTGGAGAGATTTAAAGTGAGTCTGATTCGAGGGCGACTGTCACACAAGTGAATTTAAAAGTGAAATTCTACTCGTTTTATTACGAAAGGGGTCGTTGTCGGAAAAATTTGGTTGGATGGTTGATGTGATGTCAGTATTTAAAGATTGCAAAAAGAATGGTAGCAGCTAAGGTTATGAGAATAAACAATTGAATAAGATTCTTTTTAGATTTCTGTGTCATACTTTTCTAGCAGATTCTTGCAATAGACAGATTTTCGAAATTTGAATTTAACTAGTAACAAATCTTCGACGAAGTACGTAAAATTTAATTTTTTCAGTGTCTCATTTTATCTTTGGGTCCTTGCAAAGGGCAAAAAGGTCAAAAAATAGACGAGGTAATACTCAAAAGGGAAGCTGAAATCAATATCTGTGTGCATAATTTTTTCGAAGCAGATTTTTTTATATAGACAGGTTTTCGAAATATTGGCAAACGTCGTATCTTTTTTTCCCATACATAATGTATATTGAAAAGTAAAAAAACGAGATAGATGTACTTTTGATTACTCTACCTAAATCGCAAAAAACCGTTGGTGCGCCAAATCTTGACTTAGGTACGCAATTAGGCCGACGACATATCGCATCTTTAGAATTACAGAGACCTAATTCGAAATTTGAAGATTTAAATTTCAACTTTGACTCATAAAATTATCTTGCACGACCATCTTCATCGAATGTTAATAAAACAGAGACTTAATATGTCAGTCTTGTCAGATATGTCAGAGTAAAGATGGTCGTGCAAGGTAATTTTATAAGTCAAAGTTGAAATCTTCAAATTTCGAATTAGTTCTCTGTAACTCAAAAGGTGCGATATTGGCATTTATTTTAACTGCATTTGGAATGACGAAGCTTAGATTCAAGTTCTATTTACAGATGAGTCCATATTGCCTGAAGCCAGATGATGGAAGGATTAAAGTGTTTAGACGGCCGGGAGAGAGGTACGCTCAGTACAACAATTTTACATCAATACTAACATAAACAAATAATCTTTACCACAACGATTGAATACATGTGTATCAACATAATTTTTAGCATCAGTTTACCGCTATAATGGGCCTTATTGTAATGCCCGCAGAACGCCCCTCTTTTCTCAAACCAACAAGTCTTCGCACCTTCAAAACCTAATCTCACGAGTAGGTAAGCGACAATTTGAAAGGTATAACTTTTATAATTCAAAGTTAAATGAAAGTTTGAATAATGGTGGAGGCCTGCCCGACTTTGGAGCACTTTAAACTTGGGACAGTAATACTTTGCTACGAGAATTGACGACATTTTAAAATGACGATTGGTAAGGGGACCGTTTATTTAAATCCTTTTTTAAAGAGATTGTGCGTGCTTACGTTACCCAAGTATTGTCACTTTATAAAGGTGTATGACCACATTGTATAATTTTAAACTAAATGTGAACTTTTGATGTTTTGCTCTGGTGACGTTACGATCTGATAACGTTTGTAGGGCCAACATGGCTTGAAATTGCACAAGACAGGGTTTGGAGGCTTTTGCCCAGCAGTGGAAAAAATAGGGAAAAAAATACTTCCACTTTTTTCGGTTTACATATTATACATGTATTCTACAAAGGGTAAGGCAGATGTTTAAGTTTAGTTAATTTAACCCAATTTTTTTTAAGCTAAAAGTTCCATGAACCGTGGAGTAATTGCGTAACACACTACCAGTAAGAATAGCTTTAATTTTGACAGTTGTACAACATTCATTGAGGTATTTATATTTAATTTTTTCGAACGTTAAGAAGCAATGGATTATATTCTGTATCCTTCAAAATCATTGGAATTGTGATTTATAGCTATTAAGGTGCAGGATATATTACACATATTCTACACGGATTCGGCGCACAATGCCACATTCGCAAAATGAAATATTGGAATTTCGCAAAATGTCATATTTTCAAATAGTCATATTCTGAAAACGCCACATCGCAAAACGTCTCATTACCAAAATGACATTATCGCATAAAGTCAAATTCTCGAAATGTCACTTCGGATCAAAGACATCAACGTGTTCCGGACGATATACCTACATAAACTTCGACCAGATGTTCAGACCATGGAAATAAGCGAACACATTAATGAGTTCTTATTTTTTATTTCTTGCACGAATTCCTAGTAGGATATTAAACGGCAATTTCAACGAAATTAGAGCGGTCATCATTTCTGAATAAGAACAGGGTACACCCGTCAGCCCGCCTAACACAATATTTTGTTAAATATAAGAACAGTAGTAATTCTCGCGTTACAATGTAGGTAGAGGTCTTCTGTGTTAGATTTAAGAAAAACATGTTCCAACCGTTTCTGATGTTATTCAAACGTTTCACTAATTTGAACTGGCTTTTGACTACTAGGTAGGGGGAAGTCCCCTAGTGACGGACATATAAGGTTTTCCGAAAATAAAATTAAAACTACTTCGAGAAATATGTATTTATTTATGAATTAGTTAAATTAACAAAATATAAAATCAAAATCAATTAACAAAAATACAATCTCTGCGTAAACATAATCTTGGAACGTTAATTAAATTTTGGTAGAAAAAAGTTAGTCTTTAATATTGGCACCTAGTACCGGACGGGTTAATCTTCAAACCCCAAGCGCCAGACATTCTTAAAACATTGTGCATCTATCACATATATAGGTATCTCCACATTCCGGAACGTCTGCACATGCTTCATGGGCCCATTCTTGGCAGCTGGAACATTGTTTCCAGTCCTCGTCGTGGTCCTCTAAACACACCACAAGTAGTTTTTTCCATATTAGATATTACAGTTTTCAAACTTTGCTGATCCCATTTTCCTTTCTTTTTGTCTCTTCCATGTTGAAATATCTCCCTCCTTCTATCCTGTAAAACAACAAACTCTCATTAGTATGATAAGTATACATGCTTAGTAAAAAAGCCAACCTATAAACTGTCCGGTGCGCGGTGGTAAGGGACAACTTTGTGTCCGGAGGTAGGGGACAGGGAATGTCCAAAATTACGTATTTCATACTAAAACTGTTTAAGTAATTAATAAAAACTTTGACAATTTACGAATTATTATGAAACACTGTCTTTATTAACAAATAACAAAACGATTAAACACAAATCTATACCAGTAATACTCACTTGAAATTTACGAGACGCAACGCTTTCCCGCCAAAAACAGCAATTCACCTCTCCCACCGCGGCTGTTCGCCTCACAGGCAAACTGCGCTGCGTGATCCTGTATCGCTACGTTCCCCCGCGCCCCTTTCACCAATATTTGAATAGATCGCGTTGTCGTTTGTCGAGATAGTACGAGTGTCCGACGCTAGGTGCCGTCCGGCGCTACGGGACTTCCCCCTACCACGCTATTTTCCTGATACACCTGTACTTTTGAATAATGCAAAGTATTAAATTGAAATTCAGTCTGTGTGATTTATTTTGAGAGGATGAAATTACTATACACTGCAATACATTTCTATCCAAAATGCAAAAGCGAAAGTGTGTCTGTCTGTCTGTCATTTCATACAAACTTTCAAGCCCTTGTTTTCCGAAATGAACGAACCGATTTTAATGAAACTTCATACGCATAAGCAGGATACAAAGGTCTAAAAAGTTAGTAGAGAACATTTTCGAAAAATAGTGTTACAGCCAAATTAGACCGATTTTAAACTTTTCATAGAAACAGAGATTTCCAGTTATCTTTTTTTAAATAACACATTTCGAAAATGTTTTCTACTAACTTTTTAGACCTTTGTATCCTGCTTATGCGTATGAAGTTTTATTAAAATCGGTTCATTCATTTCGGAAAACAAGGGCTTGAAAATTTGTATGAAATGCCGTTCGGCGTAAACGCTCTTAAACCGCTAAACCAATTTAGGTGAACTTTGGTATAGAGATAGTTTGAGTCCCGGGAAAGGACTTAAGATAGTTTTTATCCCGATATTCCCACGGGATCGACACTTTTGCGGGTGAAACCGTAGGGCGCTGCTAGTAAAACTAATAAAATAAATATATAATATCCTAACCTAACTAAAACTAATAACAAACTAAAATATGGCGTCAAAAAATTCCTCCGGATCGCTGTCGGCTGGTAATGTACCCAAGAGACTGGCGGCGATGCCACGATGTATGGCAATACTTAGCCTCTGGCCAAGGTAAACGTCAAATATTAATTTGTTTTGATTTAAACTTGACAAACGTTCTGTAAAAAGCTCACGGTGAACATTAAGGTGAAATGAGCTTGAATTGGGCTGTTATTCCACCTGAAGCTATGAATGTGTTAATTCATAACTTCAGGTTATTGACTGCTCACTTCGCCTAAGTTTTCACGATGAGATTTTAACATATTAAATCGACTGAAGTTACATTTATTACTTACTATAGCTGCGCCCCGTGGTTTCACCCGCATAAGTGTCACTCCCGTGGGAATATCGGGATAAAAAGCCTACATGTTAATCCAGGGTGCCACCTACCTCCATACAAAATTTTATCGAAATTTGTCCAGCCGTTTGAGCGTGAAGAAGTAACAAACATATAAACACACACGCACACACACCCCCACTCACAAACTTTTGCCTTTATAATATTAGTGTGACTAGCTTCCACCCGCGGCTTCGCCCGCGAGGTATGTCGATATTAACTATCCTATGTCCTTCCCCGGGATGCAATCTATCTCACTGCCAAATTTTATCGAAATCCGTTCAGTGGTTTAGGCGTGAAAAGGCATCATACAGACAGAGTTACTTTCGAATTTGTAATATTAGTGTGGATACAGTTTTTGGCACAATATTAATTAGTGACTGATGAGGGAACGATATTATTATGGTGACTGAACATTTTAGTAGTTCATCCCTGGGATCAAAGTATTTTCAAATGTATTTTGTACAAAATACATTTGAAGACATGTATTTTGTCCCTAAGAGAGTTCTTGAAAACACTTTGATCCCAGGGAAGACCATCGAAATATAAATTTTCCACGAAGATACCTCTTTATGTCTATATCAGGCATCATTATAACCTCTCGTACAGGTATATCTTCAGTATTAAATATTCAACAATGGAGAATACTCTCTTTATTTCTATTTTGATACGAAACCCGAGCGCCATTGTCATTCTTTCCACCTAATGACTTACTTAATCAGCCTACAAATGTTCCCACTGCTGGGACACAGGCCTCCTCTCTGTGAGAGAGAGTGGGCCATAATCCACCACGCGGGCCCAGTGCGGGTTGGTAGATGTCACATGCCTTCGAATTTTTGGTTCTAGGACATGCCGGTTTCCTCACGATGTTTTCCTTCACCGTTTTGAGAGCAGTGGTGATGAAATAATTTACACAAAGTAATGCGCCTGGCTGGGTTCGAACATACGACCTACAACTCGTAAGTCGCAGCCTTTGCCACTGGGCCACCACTGCTCATGGGCCACCACTGCTCACCTAATGACTGTTATTTTAAAATTACGAACAAGTATTTTTGTTGTTCTTTTTTTAATTATAAGGCGATAGGTGGTTGTTTTCAAGTGCTTATCATCATCTGCCTAGCCTTTTCCCAACTACAATGTATGTTAGGGTCGGTTTCAAGGGCTATTAATAAAATAAATCGAGCTATTTGTAGTTGACTTGTGGCTTTTTTGGGTAATGAGAAACACGTGAATAAAAAATATTAAGAAAGCAATTTCAGTTGTCTATGAGTACATACAAAGAATATTTGGCTTATGCCAATTTAAAGTTGGATTTTTTGAAATTCAAGATTCGATACGCATCTGCGTAGTTCCGCTAGCTAATTTAATTTGACCTTGAATAATATTTATAGAGCAGTGGTGGCCAAGTGGTAACGGACGCGACTTACGAGTTGTAGGTCGTAGGTTCGAACCCAGACAGGCGCTTTACTTTGTGTAAATTATTTCATCACCACTGCTCTCAAAACGGTGAAGGAAAACATCGTGAGGAAACCGGCATGTCCTAGAACCAAAAATTCGAAGACATGTGACATCTGCCAATCCGCACTGGGCCCGCGTGGTGGATTACGGCCCACTCCCTCTCACCGAGAGGAGGCCTGTGTCCCAGCAGTGGGAACATTATAGGCTGATTATGGTATGGTTATGGTAATATTTATACCTACTAAGCCCCTTTTTTCAAGCCAGCAGTTTAGCTTTTAGAGGGGGGGGACGCCCTACTGGAATAATTTTATCAACCCCCAAATCATTTTAAAAGACCTATTCAACGATACCCCACATGATGGGGTAGACGACGAAAAAAATATTCATCTCCACTTCACATGTAGGGGAGCTAACCCAAAAAAAATATTTTCCCAAATTTTATTTTACCACTTAGTCGGCGTAATTGATAAACCTACACATTCCTACAAAATTACAGCTTTCTAGTACTAAGGTTCTCTTAGCAAAACCTGGGACAGGCAGACAGACAGACGGACATGACGTAACTATAAGGGTTCCTTGTCAGAACTAGGGAACCTTAAAAAAAGACGTAGATACGTCGTAAATTTTATATCAGCTCGCGTTTTATTTTAAGAATAGCGTTTCGTTATCACAATCTTCTTCGTCTTCGTTCAAAAAACATAATATTCTGAAACATAGGAACAACTAAACTAACTAGGGACTTTTAAAATCACAACTTTAATTAAAAATATATTTCCTCTAGGAATCCCAAAACCTTATTAAAAGGCGATTTGTAAATTAGCCTGAAGCGTTTTGTTATAATGAACGGAGCGACGGTGAGGTTTCTTTCACACCGTGTGGGCTCGGTGATGTGAATATGCTACCGAGTTCTTTCGGGGCTGACTATCACACCGCAGCGTATCAAGAGGAGAGAATTCTTTTACTTGAGTGTTGCCAAAGACTAAGATTAAGACGTTTATCTAACTAAGTATCTAAATAATATCATCATTCATCAACATCCACTGCTGGACATAGGCCTCCCCCAAGCACCTCCACTCCGACCGGTTCTTTTCTTCTCGCATCTAACGGGTTCCTGCGGCCTTCACAAGGACATTGGTCCACCTTGTGGGAGGCCTTCCAACGGTATGTCTTCGGGTACGCGGTCACCACTCCAGAAGCTTTCGGCCTCATCGGCCATCTGGTCTGCGAGCAATGTGCCCTAAATAATATCGTCTATACAGATTTCCGACGACTAATTCGAAGATTTAATTTCTGTACTTGTACATAACCGAAATATATTGGTACAAAATCATGAAAGAAGGTCTAATTTAAATGGAAAATAAAAAAAAATCAAAGATTTCCTGTAGCTTTGATCTCGCAAAATTTATTTTCCAGTAATTGCCTGTGATTTACCATTTCATGTGGAATTCTATGAAACTGCAGCATTACCTTGGTTTCTCTTTGGTTTTGAGAAATCAATTTGCCAAAAATAATAGAATAAATATTCGGTTAGCTTTTTTCTAACAGCTTTCGGTTTTTAACCTTTGATCTAAGTAAATCTTAAAATATTTTATTTCAGATAAACCTACATGGGCACTTATGAAACGTCAGACGCTAGGAACACGGTTCCAATTGGTCGTTTCTTATGCAGAAGAGCCAAGAAACTTCAAAGGCAAGAAACTTCACGGTTACTCTTTTAAAAACAATTGGCTTTTCAATATTTTCAAATTATAGTAGGTAGGGAATGACAGCGTAGGCCTGTCAACAAGTACCAGGTACTTAATAAAATAAAAAATGGTCTACAAGGCCTACAAAGTTCTCACATTTACAAAATGTAAAAGATAGATTCTTTTACATTTTGTAAATGTGAGAACTTTTTTTTAAAGATTAATTAAAATCTAAAAACTTAAACCAAGTGATATGATTGCCATGCAGCTGAACTTAATCTACCTGAAAGAGCTCTAATGTGTGCGCCCCATTGTAATTTGGAATCAAAAGTAATTCCTAAAAGATTATGAACTACAAACCATTTTGAAAGAACAGCCAGACTATCGTTGACATGTAAGACATCCGTATCTTTCCTTTTATTTTATTTTAAAAATATTATTTACATATTTTAAAAATAAGGGAAGTGTCATCAGCGAATAAAATTATATCCGATAAGTTAGACATCATGTAAGGAAGGTCATTAATATATACTAGAAATGCCAATTACATCCTGGGACTCTTCCCAGGATTCCAAAATGTGACTGATGAGTTTTACTCCCGCGTCCGTCGTCGACCTACTTTTCGCAAAACTAAACTGGCGACTATGTAAAATCCCATTTGAGTCAAAATGTGACAACATCTGGTCTAGCATAATTTTTTCATAGATTTTGCTCAATGCTGGTAGCACAGATATAGGTCTATAACTGGAGGGATCAAACTTACTACCCGATTTGAAAATTGGTACTACTTTACTATGTTTCATTAAGTCAGGAAACGTACCGCTGTCTAAACATTGATTAAATATGCCTGTTAGGGCAGGAGCAATTGTATAAATAATATCTCCAATAACCTTAACAGAAATCCCCCATAAGTCTTCAGTGCTTTTTATGTTAAGACTTTTTTAAATGCTTGTTTAATTGTGGCAATGGAAATGGGCTTTGAATTCAAAGCTTGGAATATCCTTATTGAAGTTTTCTTTAAGAAGAGATCCAGCTAATATAGATGATGAGGAGGGAATCAAAACATCACTTATCTTCTGGAAACGAATAACACACGCTTGCTTCATGAAAACGCTTTATCGTTACATATTCATAAGCTTTGGTTCTTTTTGAATAACGTAGGCACTTACAGTATTCATACTAACAAACAAACAACAACCAAATAATTACAGTCACACAACAACAACAACATAGAACAACAAAATCTGTAATTAAGTATTTGGTTCAACATATAAACACATAATTACAGTTACACGTATAGATGTGTACTGTAATTATTTGGTTCTATGTTAAATATTTCAATATTGGCCTGAAATTGTCCCATCGAATGGTAGCACCACTTTTCAGATAAAATAGCTTTACAAAAATAATACAAAGTAAATAAAAATAGTTTTAAGCAAACTATTAAGTTACAATGTGTAACTTAATCGTGTGCTGGATCTGTTTCTGTCATTTAATAAAAGGTATTCGTGTGCGACAGCGCGCGTGCGTAGATTTGTAATGTGATCATAACTTTTTCCCACATTCAAGCAATAATTCAGTATATTTATTGATTACGAGTATAACATTTATAACATAATATTCTAATTAGGGTATTTGGTGGTGTGCGGAAATGTTGTATAAAGGCGATTGTTCACTACGGTGTAACAAAAGACGCCGCCGCCTGTCACTCAAGTAGCAGCTTTATGCAGTGCACGCAAATGAGACACATTTTTTGGTACTTCCACACCAAGAGAAACTTGCGAATACATTTTAAAAGGAACGTTGAACGGTAGGAAGCGTTGAGTATAATCATCAAAATGTATAGAGAAATAATTTGTAAACTTCACAGTATATAATAGTTTGTAGAATTAAGTTTATAAGCTTCACATTGCCTTTGAACGTATGGGCAAATCATTTTTGTCGTCCCGACCGTAAGCTTCCTTCATAATCGTCTAACTCGTCGGCAAGCGACTCAGATATTAGCAATCTTTTTTTTTATCATAAATCTAAGACTGAAACTTATTATTACTACTACTACAGTAGTAAGTTTATTTATTGCTCGCAGAACCGATGGCCGATGGGGCTGAAAGGTTCTGGAGTGGCGACCGCGTACCGGAAGACGTAGCGTTGGAAGGCCTCCCACAAGGTGGTCCGACGACCTTGTGAAGGCCGCAGGAACCCGTTGGATGCGAGAAGCACAGAACTGGCCGAAGTGGAGGTGCTTGGGGGAGGCCTATGTCCAGTAGTGGACGTCTTTCGGCTGAAATGATGATGATGAGTAAGTTTATTAACGACCAATAACGTAGCGCAAAAAATAATTATACTTAACTATGTTTTTTATGAGTAACTAACATAAGGTTTCATCAACTCAGCCTTTCGCAGTCCACAGCTGAACATAGGCCTCTCCCAGGCTGCGCCACAACACCCTATCCTCCGCCTTCCGCATCCAGTCTATCCCAACCACCTTTTTGAGGTCGTCGGTCCATCTAGCTAGGGGCGTCCCACACTACGCTTGCCGATACGCGGTCTCCACTATAACATACGGTTTATATTCTAGTATTTCAACCCTATCCATGTGCTGGACGTATTAGTTTGCCTGAGTATGGAAGCTACAGAGTTTTGTTTGTACGTTGTAATAATTTCGTTCAAGATAATGTTACTCTAAGTACACTTTGAAAGCATTTATAATAATAATAATAATCATTTTATTTCGGAATAATAAATCCATAAATTTGTTAGTAAAACATAAAAAACATAAAAAAACTGTTAGTACACATGCAGATTGGACAAATAATGGACGAGCGGGCAATCAAATTTCCCTGCAATGACATTCAGGAGACTGTTCGAGCTGCCCCGGACCCTCTGCAGCAGCGACGCGGCACGCTTACGTCTGATCGCCGCGAAGCCATCAGTGTGCGCATCAGCAAACATTCCCGAAGCACTGCAGAAGCGTGGAAGCCCCAACAGCATCCTGAATGCATTGTTGTATTGAACTCGAAGAACATTGATGGCTTTCTGCGTACAACTTGTCCAGAGGCTGCACGTGTAAAATGTCTGACAATATGCTTTAAAAAGCGTCACTTTCACTTCACACGTGCAACGAGCAAACCTACGGACAAGCATGTTGCATCGAACCGCCAATGCTCTTCGTTCCCTTTCTACATCCAGATCATCTTTGATGCCCGCTGTTACAATATGGCCGAGATATTTAAATTGTTGAACACGATTTAAGTTATTACCTGCTAGTATAATGGGAGGAAAACTTTCTGAGGACTTTGCTCCAAAAATAAGAACCTCACTCTTTTTGGCATTGTATCTTAAACCGTGTTCCTCAACATACCTCTCACAAACATCCAACAGCTTTCTTAAGCCTGAGACTGACGGGCTCAATAGTGCCATATCATCGGCGTAGCTGATATTATTAAACCCTACTCCATCTATATAACAGCCAGCCTGCAAGCTGCTGAGCTCACTAATGAGTCCGTCTATGTATAGGTTAAACAATATCGGAGAAGTCAAACCACCCTGTCTGACCCCACACTCCAACCTATACTCATCAGAATTGGCCTCAGCCCAACGCACACAATTCACCTGGTGACCATACCAGTACCTGAGGATCTTTATCATCTCTTCAGGCATATTTGCGTTGCGTAACTTACCCCACAACTTATCGTAATTCACCATATCAAACGCCTTTGACATATCAAGGAAGCAAGAAAAGACAGGACTCTGATCGATCGTAATAGCTTACTGTCTTCTTCAGGCACAATATAGCAGTCTCTGTTGATAGTCCCTTGCGGAAACCGTGCTGCGCATCATGCAACGTAATATTCTTCTGTAGGTAGGTGTTCAAGAGACTATCAAAAACTTTTGCGACAATCGTTGCCAGCGAGATCGGTCTGTAATTTGACTTGTCCGACATGTCACCAGTTTTATTTTTAATAATAGGTACCACAACAGTTTTCATCATGTCACTGGGCAGATAGGAATGCGAGATACAAAAGTTATACAGCAACGCTAAGACTCGGGGCAAATGCTTACCAGCGTGTCTTAAATGCTCAACACTGAGCCCGTCGTGTCCGGGTGACTTACCACGTTTCATCTGACTAATTGCATTTTTTACGTCTTTCGCTGTAAATCTTATGGTAAGATTTTTCGGTATTGACGGCGCGGTAGTAAATTCAACTTCACCCGAAGACGGTTTCTCTTTGAAATTTATTTCTACATGCCCTAGTCACGACAAAACTTCACGAACCAAAGAGTAAAGCAGAAGTGTAGCTTTACCTACATTGTTGTATACTAGTTTTTGCTCACGACTTCACCCGCGGGGTTGTCGGAAAAAATCCCACGGGAACGTATTATCGGGATTAAAAGTATCCTGTTTGTTAATCCAAGTTATAAACTATCTGCGTGACAAATTTCATACGAATCCCTTGGGCCATTTTTGCGCCAATCCGGAATATACATACAGGTATATAGACAAAAATTAAAAAAAAAAAAAAAAAATTTGGTATCAGACTCGCGTAGGTAGCGATTACTTTTTTTCAAGAATATTCAATGTGCAGTTTTGACTTCGTTACTATTTTATTATATGAATAGATAACTGCTTTACATTTACTGAGTTACTTAACCACTCGACCAATGAGGCAGGGTTTATACCTTCTATTTACAATTCTACATCCAATATTTATACACCATAATTTTACTCTAAAACCTAAATGTAATATTGTGCGTTATTTTTCATTCATTTTTGTTGTTATAAAGGTGACCATTCACTACGGTGTACCGCGCGACCTAGTCAGCTCACAAACAATGGCACTTGCGAGGTTACCCCTAGATTACCGCGCCATTGTGCTAGTTTCCAACACAAAAACATAAATACAGCAGACGAGTAAGTTATATGTTTTATGTTAATACCACAGAATGCGTTTTACAAAAAAATGCGTGTGAATTATGAAATAAACTAGCTGTGCCCCGCGGTTTCACCCGCGTAAATGTCGACCCCGTGGGAATATTGGGATAAAAAGTAGCCTATAAGTTAATCCAGGGTGTCAGCTACCTCCATACCAAATTTTATCCAAATTGGTCCAGCCGTTTGAGCGTGCAGAAGTAACAAACATATAAACACACCCCCACACACTCACAAACTCTCGCCTATAAAATATTAGTGTGATTAGTGTGATTTTTAACTTGTAATTTTACTGACGCACAGTAAGGGTAATTATTTTTCAGCCAAATTGTCACCCTACGTCAATTTGCTGTGTTACAGCCATTTCATACAACTGTTGAAAGTGGCAAGAATGACAGTTGTGAAATGAATACAACTTTTCCAGTATAAACATTTCTGTATTTATATTCATGCACTTACAAACTTGGTATAGGTATAGCAATATTTATTAACAAACTATTTAATTAGGTACTCATGTATGCAGCCTATAATGTTCCCACTGCTGGGACACAGATCTCCTCTCGCTGTGAGGGGGATCAGGTACTCAATATAATATGTTAATATAGACTTCTTGAAGACAAACTTTTGGTTTCAAAGCTCCAAGAGAACTAACTTAGAAACTAGGCGATGCTCCAAACATGATGTTTCCATTCCGTTCCGTAAAAAACCAGTACTTTTGCAGTAACTTTCAAATGAGATACTTTTAAACTTCATGAGTACACGTCTACACTGATACAAAAATCATTTGAGGCCAGTCACTTGCTTTCAATTTTATATTCAGTATTTAAAATCACTACAAAATAATCTGGGGCGTGGAAGGGTCTCGGCATATAAAGAGTGACACCCATCTACGGAACAACCGCGGCAAGCGTTGCTTAGCCTGATTGATCGACCCGTGCGGCTGCAGCTATTATTACAAAAACATCTTAGGACATGAAGAAATGCTGGAATCATCTACCGTGTAACCTTTTTAATGCAATTTATTAAAAAGGTTACACGGAAGATGATTCCCTGTTGTGTTTACTCGGGATTATTCAAGTATGAAATGATGTATCTTACGTGTGCATACATAAATAATTTTATTTACGAACATCAAAATATTATATTTGTAATAGGGGCGGAAATAATGATTTTCCTGTTTGTATCCTTGTCATTCAGGATTTTAATGAGACAGACATCTTTTATTATAATCCAAAGAAAAACAGCTATGACAGCAAGGACCTATTATTATTACTATCACTTAATAATAATAATTATATATTATTAACGAAGTCAAAACTGTACATTGAATATTTTTACGAGTCAGATGCCGAAAATATAGTTATTAGAATTTTTGGCCGTTTGCCTTTTTCTCGGGACGTATTTTCCGGACTGGTGCAAAAACGGCTGAACGGTTTTGGATTAAATTGTGCACATAGATCGCATAGATCCTGTATTAACATATAGGGTATTTTTAGTCTCGGTAGTACGTTCCCATGTTCCATTCCGTGGTCGCTCACAATGGGCCTTATAAGAAGGCTAAAAGTCACCCAAAGGGCAATGGAGAGGGCTATGTTTGGAGTTTCCCTGCGTGATCGAATCAGAAATGAGGAGATCCGCAGGAGAACTAAGGTAACTGACATAGCCCGAAGAATTGCCAAACTTTAGTGGCAGTGGGCAGGGCACATTGCTCGCAGAACATATGGCCGATGGGGCCGAAAGGTTCTGGAGCGGCGACCGCGTACCGGAAGACGTAGCTTTGGAAGGCCTCCCACAAGTCCGCCTCTGTACATTTGTGTGCTTGAAGTATTAAATAAATAAAGTGGTCCGAAAGTCAAAGTCAAAGACCTTGTAAAGGCCGCAGGAACTCGTTGGATGCGAGAAACACAGAACTGATCGAAATGAAGGTGCTTGGTGGAGGCCTATGTCACTCACACAAATGCACTAAAAATACAAAATCACATCCTAAACACTTTCACACCCACGCAACCATACAATAACTGTGTAATAAAACGTTACATTCAATTATACTCAAGCTTAGTCCGAGATATCTTCTATATTCACTATGTAGTTTCACAATCCTCGCATTGTGTATGCCGCGAATATTTAGAGGAAGCTAAAAGCTTCGTGTCCAAAACAGAAATAAGGCAGCCTCCTGGCAACACTATATCTGTAACTCATTCCTTTTTTCGCGCCGTGCATGCTCGTTAAGATAAAATCTTTTTCTAATTTTTTGAAGTTTTTAATGCTAAAAATGCCGAAAAGAAAGTGCGAATGTAAAGAAGAAAGGTACCAAAGGAAGATTAAGAAGTTGAAAAAGAAATTAAAGGAAAATAAAAACAAGTTGAGTGAAGATCGCTCACCGTCACCGGGGTTCTCATCGCCAACGACGCCAACACCGGTATCGTCGTGTGAGGCAGACAGTGATGATCATTGTGATGATAATGAAATACCCGGCGCAGAAATTGCAGGCAAGTTTTTTCTGCAAGATATAACCTATCTTGTGATCGTCCCTGTTTTGTATGATACGTGGTACGTGTCATTACAGGCACTCCGGTGGAGTGAGATCAACACCGGGGGGACATCGGGGATGTCCCGCCGTGCATAATGTGTTTAAATAGAACGTTGTTAGTTCTTGATTGACTGCCGCTGGCTGTTCTGAGTCACTTGAAGCGTTTTAAAAAACGCTAACTTAAAAGGGCTCACGATGTGTCAATAGAACACAATTTTATCTTGGTAAAGGAAAGTTTTCTTTACTAAAATGCCACGGAGTGGCGTTATGTTTACTCATATACCTAATAGTAGGTACATACAGCTGGTAGCTGTGTAATTAAACATGGTTTGGTCTTTTTAAGATAAGATAAGATAAGATAAGATAACATTTATTTGCTTAAACATGTGTCATACATACAAGAAAATTCATGCATGCAAGATGGTAACAACATTATTAGGTACAGGCATGTTTGCCACACGATGTGACGTGCAAATGTCAAGAAATATTATTATAATTACAACATTCTCTTAAAATAATAAAATAACAATAAATTAAGTAATTAAAGAGAAATAATAATATTCTAATAAATTTTAAACATCAAAAAAACATTGCAACAATAAAAAAATAATAATAAAAAGAGCGAAAAATAATAATAATAGTTATCATTGTAAATTAACAAATACAAAAAAAAAAAAAAAAAAAAATTATCATCAAATCAATTAAGCTACCTATGCCAATACTCTTTCCTCTAGGAACTCTTTAATATTATAGTATGCTTTATTTACTAAATATGTCTTCAGTTTTTTTTTCAACTGTACATTATTAAGCTCCTTCCAACTTTTAGGCAACTTATTGTAAATAATTGGAGCCATATGAAAAACACTTTTACGCATAAGTGCAGTCCTACAGGGAGGTACACATAGTTGGGTTTGGTCACGCCTGTTCCTGGGAAATTGATCTGCTTTGCGCGGAAATAATTTAGGATTATTCCTGACAAACATAACGATTTCAACAATATATATGGATGGCAATGTTAAAATTGTATGCATTATAAAATATGGTTTGCAGCTGTCCGTGGTTTTCAAATGAAACATTGCTCTAAGGCATCTCTTCTGTGCTTTAAATGCTACTTCTCTATTAGTCGAGTTACCCCAAAAGATAACACCATATCTGAGAACGGATTCAGCCAGACCGTAGTAAGCTGTTAATAACGCCTCCCTATTGACCTTTCGTGACAGCGAATACAATGCATAGGCACTACTACTAATTCTCTTACTCAGAGAATCTATGTGATCCTTCCAATTTAAATGTCGATCAATAATTAGTCCCAGAAACTTAGTTGTATTAACCGTGTCAATTGTTATATTATTATATGTTATGTCAAGATTGGAAAATGTCAATAAACGCTGGCTAAAATGCATAATTACTGTCTTACTTAAATTAATTTTTAAATTATTATTGTCTAACCATTGTATAGTATCGATCAATGTATTATTAATGTCATATTTATATAGGTCTTTATTACTACAGGGTATAGATATAGTACTGTCGTCCGCGAAAAGTGTTACAGGATGGTCAATTGATTTTGGAAAGTCATTTATGTAAAGTGTAAAAAGTGGAGGTCCTAAAACACTTCCTTGCGGAACTCCGTAGGTAACGGTTCGTTCCTCCGATAGAATGTTTTCTTCATGTTTGGTTTTTGTGTTCAATCTACTTATTTCAGTTATTTGTTTTCTGTTGTGCAAATATGATTTTATAAGTTCAAAAACATTCCCTCTAATACCGTATGCATCAAGCTTTTTTAATAAAATATCATGTTGGACATAATCAAATGCCTGAGTCATGTCACAAAATATAGCACAGACTGGAATACTTTTATCCATATTTGACATAATCGAATGCAAAAAGTCATAAACTGCCATATTTATTGTTTTCTTTTTTCTAAATCCTTTTTGTTCGTTACAGAGTATATTGTTCACTTCTAAATAAAAACTAAGTTGATTATAAATATAGTATTCAATTACTTTAGAGAACATCGGAATTAATGCAATCGGCCTGTAACATTCCATTAGTTCCCTGTCTTGTTTTTTAAATAATGGCTTTATTACCGATTTTTTTAATGCGTCTGGAAAAATCCCTTCACTTAGACACAGATTTATAATATGACTGAGCGGGTGACTTATTTCATCAGCTACTGTTTTTAGTATTTTTGTACTGATCCCGTCATAACCCACGCTATTTGTATTGTTTAGCGCTAGAATGATTTTTAATATGTCATTCGGAATACTTGGAGCGATAAACATAGAATCCTTTCTGTTCAAAATATTTTTTGTTACTCTATGCCCTGAATTTATTGAGGGTTGAATTTTGTCGATAAAATAATTGTTAAATGAATTAGAAATCTGGTTTGGATCCGAGATCAGTTCATTATTAATTCTAATTCTGGGGATATTATTCTTTGGTATATTTAATTTTGATTCGTTTATAATTTGCCAGGTAGTTTTGGACTTATTTATTGATGTCTTAATTTTGTAATTATTTTGTGCTTTCTGTGTCAAATTTATTATTCTTTTAAATAGTATTGAGTAATTATTAAATCGCGTTTTATTCTGTTGAGTAGATTTTATTCGATACTGCCACAGTAATTGACGTTTCTTCTCGCTGCATTTTTTAATACCGCGCGATACCCATTTTTGTTTATTGTGCACATTAACTGAAATAAGATTTACAGGGAAGCATTGATCGTATAACAAAATGAAAATATCTACGAACTCATTATATGCTACATTTGGGTCCCTGGCAGCATAGACGTCAGAAAAAGTTAGGTTTTGCAGATAGCCTTTAAACTTATTGATGTTGTCGTTATTGTAATCACGTTTTCTTTTAGTCCACCGTTTAAAAATACATACGTTACTAATTGGAAATTTCAGTAACTGCGCAGTATGGTCAGACAACGCTAACTCCAATACTGTAGCTTTACAGGACTTTTTAAAATTATGCGCAAAATTGTCTATGCATGTTTGGCTCTTAAGACGCGTCGGTTGATGAAGAGCTAGTTTTAAGTTAAAACTCAATAACAAATTTTCAAATTCTGTAGATTGCCTATTTCTCTTAAGAACGTCTATATTAAAATCACCTACTAAAACAATATTTTTATAATTCTTTTTCACTATAGTCTGTAATATTATTTCTAATTTATTCATACATTCGTTGAAATTTTTAGCATTAGGTACTCTATAAATACAAACACAAACAATCCTATGAATAACAAGTTCGATGGCACAGCATTCAAAGACACCCGTTGATGACATTTTTGCTATTTTTGGCAACTCTCTCCATTGATGGCCTGACTTCACCAGTATGCATGCACCACCTCTCTTGCTCTCTTTTCTACTGAAAGAAGCCGCCAAGCAGTAATTCTTTAAGTTAAGGTGTTTGTCATAGCCTTCCATCATGAAATGCTCCGTAATGCATAGAATGTCCACGTTTATTTTTCTATCTAACAATTCATTCAAGCTGACTGCAAGGGCATCACATTTCGCCAGCAGGCCTGCGATGTTTTGGTGCAGGATAAGTAGATTTTTAGTCACGAAAAAAATTATCATCCATTGTAGTTCCTTCGTCTTTGTCAATACCATTTCGCCGTATGTCAGTGTAATTATGAGTAATTTCAACAAATAATTCCCTTAAATCGTTAAATTTGTAGGTGCTGAGTGTGTAGACAACACAAATGATAACCCTTTGACTGAAGTGTTGGATGATTCCATAATAAGGGCTCTAGGCCAGACTGTATCCACAGAAAGGGAATATGGACCAGAAATCCATATGGAACTGGTAAAAAGAGTTGAAGGTATTATTACCCAAGGCCTTAAACAAGATATCAAAGATGAACTTGTAAAGAAATACTTGATACCCTCTAACATCAAGCTTCTAGATGCACCAAAGCTTAACAAGGAGCTGGAGGGACTGTTAAATGAAGCTATGAAGGCCCGGGACAAGCGAGTTGAAGAACGCCAACAACAGATTGGTACTGCAACAGCGGCCTTATTGTCTGCTACAGACAAACTTATTAAAGGTGATGTTGACAAAATAAATCTGATTTCAACAATCAGCGATGTCACACGCTTATTGACAGACCTCCATCATCAAGACACAGTCACCAGAAAGAAGCTAGTAATTCCGAATCTTGATAAAAATATAGGAAAGACAGTTGAAAACCAAGAACGAGATCAATTCCTTTTTGGAGAAAAATTTAATGACAATGTCAAAAGTGCCACTGCAATTAAAAAATCAGCTAGCACCATCTTAAAACAAAACAACCCTAATCGGAAAAATATCTCATCTAATCGACCAAATCAGTCTCAAAATTATCCTAAGAAACAGGGAAACTTCAGAGGCCCTCCTCGTGCGAGTACGACTCAGTTCAAACAGGGGGGGGGCAGATATCACCAACAGACGCAGCACTACAAGCCGAGACCCCCACAACGTCCTCCAGCCAAGGCATCTGTTCGACAATCTTAGAGGTAAATACTTTTGCTGGTAGACTTAAGTACTTCTATACCTGCTGGTTAAAAATAACACAAGACAAAGTTGTCTTATCTTGGCTGAAAGGTTATAATATCCCATTTTTAAAGGCTCCTCACCAAGAATACATTCCTAAAAATGCAAATTTTTCTGCATCAGATAATTTAATAGTAATGAAAGAAATAAATAGACTTGTACAACTAGGAGTACTTACAAAATGTGTTACAGCTAAAGGACAATACTTTTCAAAGATTTTTACTATACCTGGTTGCGCCAACATTCAAAATTTGATTGACATCCGCTATTT
This sequence comes from Oligia fasciuncula, assembly GCA_963082905.1. Classification (NCBI taxonomy): domain Eukaryota; kingdom Metazoa; phylum Arthropoda; class Insecta; order Lepidoptera; family Noctuidae; genus Oligia; species Oligia fasciuncula. Next base: position 1,786,052 of record OY720395.1, on the reverse strand, counting down.
CCTATATCCATCTCCTTTCCGCACATACCTCGCGAGTGAATAAGAAGATTCCGACCGCCATATTGTCGCGAATCACTTCCGAATGTCTCCGCAACGCGTGCGCAATGGCGTCGGCTCGCTCCGCTTGAAAATATTGATAACTTTGGAATCACGGCATTTTCGCATGTAATAAGACTTTTATTCAATAGTTTGTGTTTACCGTGTGAGGACAATAACTTGAAGCCCAACTACCCCTGAACTTGGAAAGTGACCCCGTGCACGGGCGACGACGCGAGCACGTGGCTCCAGCAAAGGTTTGTGCTTCCCTTCCTAATTTTCGGGTTGTGTTCTATTGTCCTACACCCTCCGCAACTCGAATTACCTATTGCCAAGCGTTTGTCAATCGTTTTGTTCCGCATCGCAAAATACAGTCCACTAAATTAGCCTCTCGCGCCACCATTTTTCTTTGGTCCCTCTCACCGGATCGTTAGGTATTAATTTGAATTAGGTACATAATTGTTGTAGTTAACGCATTAGTATTTACTCCATAGGGAATAAACGCACCGCACCGCAGTCTTATACCTAACGCATTTCGTTGTTGTTTCGCCGCAAATTGTTCATCTGTTACCTACGTACGTACGTAATACCTACCTACATACGTAGCTAAAGATCGCTCGTATTAGTTATTCAATCGGAAGTCTAAAAGTATTTGTTTAACAGAAACAGAGACATAACCTAGTGGGTAAATTAGGATTGATTTGAAATTACCCGCAGTTCGTTTTTAACTACCTACCCACTTTAGGTATTTAGATATTGTCCGCGTCGCTGTTCTCCATCGCTTATTCGCAAAAAAAATAACTTTATTTTGTTTGTTTACCGCATTGATTGTGTGTCATAATTGTTCACGATGCCTCCAAAGGACAACAAAGTTCAATTAAAACTTTTATATGCTAAAAGAGACATGCTATTTTCTCGCGTGCAATCTATTTGTGATAATGCACTTAAAACAGGTGATCTAGCTATTAAAGATTCGTTCTTATGTTCTGTAGAAAACTTGGATAGTGTGCGCACGGAATTTGAATCCGTAATTCATGATATTAACGTTTTAGAGTTAGAATTAAATCCAGAATACGCTGTGAGTTACCAAGCTTTGGCGTCATTTGATGATTTATTCTGTCGCATCAAACGCGTCGCGAGAAACTTGGAGAAGCCGTCTGTCTATCAGAGCCAGGCAAATCACACTCGCGATCGACCTAAATTACCGCCCATTCAGATACCTGAATTTAATGGTGATATTCGCAATTGGAATCTGTTTATAGATAGTTTTGAAAACACTATAGATAAGAACGTCTCTTTGACAGATCATGAAAAATTACACTATCTGATTGAAAAGTTAACTGATAAAGCTAAAACTGTTTGTGCCGGCATTACTTTTAGTGCCGAAAATTATTCATTAATATTAAAAACTTTAAAGTCCAAATACGAAGACAACAGATTAGTAGCTAACGCATATTTAGATCAGTTATTCGACTTGAAAAATATTACAGTTTGTAATGAACATAATTTAGAGAAGTTTTTAGATACTTTTGCAGCATCTGTTCGCGCAGTAAAGAACCTGAAGGTCGATGACCTCTGCGACTTTTTGTTTTTGTATTTGGGTTTAAAGAAATTAGATAGTGAAACTGTTCGTTTATTTGAGATGAACCATCGCAGTAGTATGCTTCCAAAATTCAATGATTTAGAATGTTTTGTTCGCGATCATATTAAAATATTACAACGCACTTCGTCAAACCATGAAGTTACGAAGAAAGTATCTACTAAGTCCGACCGTCGAACGGATGCGCCTTCGAAATCGCAGAAGTCGACACATACGTATGTAAATACCGCACCTGCACCTGTACAATCTATTTGTTCGTTGTGCAATAGTCAACATTCGCAAATGTACAAGTGTTCAGGTTTCTTGAAATTTACTCCTTATGAGCGTTATAAGTTTGTTCGCGATAACAATTTGTGTTTTAACTGCCTAAGTGACAAGCATCGGGTTACGTCTTGTAATAGTAGTCAAAGTTGTCGTAAGTGCCCTTCAAAGCACCACACTTTACTTCATATGGAGAAAAATCATAATAATGCCGCATCCAATGTGAGCACAGTTAGTTTATCAAGCGGGGACACGTCGTCGTCGCAGACCGTCGTCGGTGCGAACTCTGCGGCCGCGCAGCCAGCGCGCGACGTTGCCCGCTCGCAGACCGCCGCCGTGAGTGACGTCACGTTGTGTTCGATGTCCGCAAGCAGTGCGTGTACTACCGTGGTGCTCGCGACCGCTCACGTTGTTGTTGATGATGCTTTAGGTAATCCGTGTCTTGTTCGAGCGTTGTTAGATTGCGCTTCGCAGAGTAATTTCTTAACTCAAAATTGTTGTCAACGCCTTGGGTTTAGTATTAATAACCGGCCAGCCCGCTCAGTAGTTAAGGGGTTCGGTGGTTTAAAATCAACCATTCATGGTTCGATTAAAATTAAATTTGCATCGCGTTTTAATTCCGATATTTGTTTTGATATGGATTCGCTTGTCGTAGATAAAATTACGGAACAATTGCCTACTGTCCCGGTTGACACGTCTTTATTGACCAAATTTAAAGACCTACCGTTGGCAGATGAATCTTATGGTGTCCCTGGAGACGTCGATATGTTGATCGGCGCATCGATTCTCCCGCACCTCCAGTTATCGCGTAAGGTTCAAGGTCATTCATCGTATCCCGCACCGCACGCCCTAGAAACAGTTCTAGGTTTTGTTATTGTTGGTTCCGCACCCGCACATTTAGATAGTTACTCGACTGTGGCACACTGCTGCACTGTTGAACAGCCGCTGGAGTCTACCATCCGCAGGTTCTGGGAAATTGAAGAGGTCAATGTCCCGCCTATCCTAAGCCCTGATGATAAGGTGGCTGAGGAGGTTTATTGTCGCACGACTACTCGAAATAATGATGGTCGTTATGTTGTCGCGCTTCCATTCAAGGGGGATATTTTTTCGCTCGGTGACTCCTACGCTTCCGCTAAAAAGCGCTTTTCATGTTTAGAACGTAAGATGCAAGTATCTCCGAAGTTGAAGCAAGCCTATGATGAGGTTGTTATCGAATACCTAGATAAAGGATACATCTCACCTGCGCCCATCACCGAGACTGACGAGACTCGCGGTCATCCTTCTTACATCATCCCGCACCACGGAATTATTAGAGAAGACAAGCTTACTACTAAGCTTCGCGTGGTCTTGGACGGCAGTGCTAAGACTAGCACTTCTGTATCGCTCAATGATATTTTGTATTGTGGTCAAAACCTTCAAGGTAACTTATTCGACATTATTGTAAATTTCCGCTTGTTTGCTGTCGCGCTTTCCGCCGACATAAGGCAAATGTTTCTTTCTATTGGTATTCGCGAATGCGACCGCAAATTTCAACGTTTTTTGTATAGATTTTCGCCTCAAGATCCTCTGAAAGTTTACGAGTTTAATCGTGTTTGTTTTGGGCTTAAGTCGAGTCCTTTCCACGCGCTTCGCACTATCAAGCAATTAGCCGCTGATGAGGGTGAAAGATTCCCGAAAGCAAAGGATACTATTGAGACTGGGCTATACATGGACGACTTTGTTTATAGTGTAGCCAGCGAGGCAGAGGCCGTTGAGACCGCCGCTCAAGTAATAAGTCTTATGAAAGCCGGTCAGTTTGATCTTGTGAAGTGGACAAGTAACTCGAAAACCGCTCTAGATTCGATTCCACTATCGCATCAATTATCTTCGGTGAAGGAATTTGATGGTGATGATACGCACAAGGTTCTAGGCTTAAGTTGGTCACCCGCGTCTGACATGTTCAGTCTTAAAGTTAGTTCGACTCCGCAGATTTGTACTAAGCGCATTATCCTGTCGTGTGTAGCACGTATATGGGATGTTATGGGATTTGTAGCTCCCGTCGTTTTATATGCCAAGTTACTTATAAAAGAACTTTGGCTTTCCAATAGCGATTGGGACGACCCCGCGCCCGACAATATTGTTAAATTGTGGGCTCGCTTTCGGAATGAGCTTCCATTGCTCAATCAAATAAAAATTCCACGCCATGTTGGTATATTTTCAGACAGTGTAGTTACGGTTGTAGGGTTCGCAGACGCAAGTGAAAAGGCTTACGGGGGAGTAGTTTATTTTCACGTTTTGAATGTTGACAAAGTCTCGGTTAATCTTATAAGCGCTAAATCCAAAGTCTCCCCTCGCAAGGTCGTTTCTCTGGCGCGCCTGGAGCTGTGCGCTATTCTTTTGTTAGTGCAATTAATCAGCTCTATTGTCAATGCTTGTAAGCACCGCATTATTATTGATAGAATTATGGCTTTTTCTGACTCTACTGTAGCTTTGTGTTGGGCATATTCTTCGCCCCATCGCTGGGACACATTCGTCGCCAATAGGGTGGCTAAAATTCAGTCCGAATTACCACCACAAAATCTCTTTCACGTTGCTGGCACAGATAATCCCGCCGATTGTCTCTCCCGTGGATTGCTCCCTTCGCAAATTTTAGATCATCCGCTGTGGTTCTGCGCTCCGCCTTGGATTCACAGCGTGCTTGAGGAATGGCCGGTTAAACCTTTTAACCCAGCTGCCGTTTCAGAACCACCCGAGGAGAAGAAGCATTCGCTTGTAGTTTCGATTCCACGTGAAGAGTCGATTATTTTATCATTGTCTAATCGCGTCTCGTCTTGGTCGAGACTTTTGCGTTGTGTGGTGTATGTCGGTCGTTTTCTAAAACTGTTACCCACGCGCGGTAATATAACCGCCGCTGATCTGGATAAAGCTGAGTCAGTCGTGCTTCGTGAATTGCAGAGATTTTATTTCGCATCAGAATTTAGTAGTTTAGAGTCCAACAAAACTTGTAGTCGCGCTTTTCAACATTTGAAACCTTTTTTGCAGAATGGTCTCATTCGAGTAGGTGGTCGTTTGAGAAATTCCGATTTAGGATTTGATCAAAAACATCCCGTAGTTTTACCCCGCAAGGACCATATTTTAGATTTGATTGTTGATTATCATCATAAGGTGAATTGTCACGCAAGTCCGGATTTGTTGATGTCTATCCTTAGACAAAAGTATTGGATACTTTCCGCTCGCAATTTGATCCGCTCTAGAGTGCACAAATGTGTGCCCTGTTTTAAACTTCGGCCGCGTTTTATCGCGCCTGAAATGGCCGATCATCGCACATGTCGTGTTGTTCAATCCGTTAAACCTTTCGTACACACCGGTACAGACTTCGCCGGCCCGTTTAGGGTAACTATTGCCCGTGGTCGTGGTATACGCTCCACAAAAGCTTACGTTTGTCTATTTATTTGTATGACAACTCGTGCGGTTCACATAGAATTGACCGGTGATTTAAGTACGCAAAGTTTTATGTCCGCGTTTAAGCGTTTTTTGTCGCGCCGTGGTCCCGTAAAACGCTTATATTCAGACAACGGTACTAATTATGTTGGAGCTCGCCGTAGTATCTCGGAGTTACACGCATTCTTGCGGTCAAGGTATTATCACAGTGAATTCGCTCATGTTTTGGCCGAAAATCGTATTGAATGGCATTTTAATACACCCGCTGCTAGTCACTTTGGTGGTAATTGGGAGGCTAATATTAAGAGCCTCAAGTCGCATCTGTTCCGCGTTGTAGGCGTACAGATTCTCTCTTATGAGGAGCTGAGTACTGTACTCGCTCAGATAGAGGCAGTAATGAATACTCGTCCACTGTGTCGAACTCTATCTAGTGACCCGTCGGAGTCTTTAGCTTTAACGCCGGCTCACTTCTTAACCACGACTCCTCTTAAGTATTTGCCCGCTATGGATGTTGACGAAGACAGACTGCATCTCCTAAAGCGTCACGCTCTTTTGGATAGATTAGTTCAATCCTTTTGGAGGCGTTGGAGAACCGATTATTTGCACACGCTGCAGTCGCGTCAAAAATGGAATACTCCATCGAATCCAGTCACCGTCGGTACTGTGGTAGTTTTAATGACTGAGAGTGCGGCCCCCCTACACTGGCCTCTAGGTGTAGTGGAGGAAGTTTTCCCTGATTCGAAGGGAGTAACGCGTATAGTAAGAGTTAAAACCGCAACCGGTTCGTACTTACGTCCGGTTATTCGCCTCTGTCCTCTGCCTAATCAGCAGCAGGTTTCAAATTAGTTTAGTAGTTATAGTAACGCTTTATATATAGTTTAGGAATAGGTTAGCAGTTAGAGGTTACACTAAAATTTAGTTATTTGATTAGTTTCGCTTATTGTTTTTGAAGGTAACCCTTCAAACCCGGGGGGAATGGTTGCGCCAACATTCAAAATTTGATTGACATCCGCTATTTCCTATATCCATCTCCTTTCCGCACATACCTCGCGAGTGAATAAGAAGATTCCGACCGCCATATTGTCGCGAATCACTTCCGAATGTCTCCGCAACGCGTGCGCAATGGCGTCGGCTCGCTCCGCTTGAAAATATTGATAACTTTGGAATCACGGCATTTTCGCATGTAATAAGACTTTTATTCAATAGTTTGTGTTTACCGTGTGAGGACAATAACTTGAAGCCCAACTACCCCTGAACTTGGAAAGTGACCCCGTGCACGGGCGACGACGCGAGCACGTGGCTCCAGCAAAGGTTTGTGCTTCCCTTCCTAATTTTCGGGTTGTGTTCTATTGTCCTACACCCTCCGCAACTCGAATTACCTATTGCCAAGCGTTTGTCAATCGTTTTGTTCCGCATCGCAAAATACAGTCCACTAAATTAGCCTCTCGCGCCACCAATACCTAAATCAAACGGAGAAGTTAGATTTATATTAAATTTAAAATGTTTAAATAGATTTATTTCACCAGAACATTTTAAAATTGAAGATATGAGAACACTTTGTAAATTAATTTCAAAAAATAATTTTATGTGTACCATTGACTTGAAAGAATCATATTTCTTGATCCCAATGGGTGAAGATAAAAAATATTTAAGGTTTTGGTTTCAGAATATAATGTATGAGTTCCAATGCTTGCCATTTGGTCTAAGTACTGCTCCTTTCACATTTACTAAGTTACTGAAGCCAGTGATAAATTTTCTTCGAAGTAATGGTTGTAAATCGGTTGTTTATCTTGATGATTTTATATGTATTGGTAATTCTTACCAAGAGTGTCTAGAAAACTGTCAGATGACCTTAAGTCTACTGAAATGCCTAGGCTTTATTATAAATAAAGAAAAGAGTATCACTGTCCCAACCAATATTGCAGAATTTTTAGGATTTATAGTAAATACAAAAGAAATGTCATTGTCAGTGACTTCTAAGAAAAGGGAAGCAATTTCTTTATTGATTAAGAAATATTCCCAAATGAATCAATGTCCAATAAGAGAATTCGCAAAACTTATTGGCACCCTTGTAGCATGTTCCCCAGCTGTGTCTTATGGGTTTTTGTACACTAAAACATTTGAACAACAAAAATATCAGGCTTTGTGTGCAGCAAACAATGACTTTGATGCAATTATGAATATCAATAGTGATTGTAAAAATGATTTAAAATGGTGGCAGAATCAAATTAAAATATCAAAAAATCTAATACGACAGTACATCTTTGTTTTGGAAATAAATTCAGATGCATCAAGAACAGGCTGGGGAGCATACTGTAATGGTAAAGTTGCAAATGGATTTTGGACTTTAAAAGATAAGGAAAACCATATTAACTTCCTGGAACTTTTAGCTGCTTTTCTGGGTTTGCAATGTTTCGCCAAACATTTACACTCTTGTCAGATATTGTTGAGAATAGATAATACCACTGCAATTGCGTACATAAATAGAATGGGGGGTATACAATTTCCAAAACTTAATTCTCTAGCTAGGAGCATATGGCAATGGTGTGAGATCCATAGAATATGGTTGTTTGCCTCTTATATTAAGTCAAAAGAAAATAAAGAAGCTGACCAAGAATCCAGAATAAAAAATATAGATTCAGAATGGGAATTGTGTAACAAGACTTTTCTAAATATTGTCAAGTCACTTGGTGAACCTGATATGGATTTGTTTGCAACCAGAGCAAATAAAAAATGTGATAGATACATATCGTGGCATAGAGATCCTTATGCAGAGAATATTGATGCTTTCACTGTAGATTGGTCAACATTCAACTTATTTTATGCTTTTCCTCCATTTTCGCTAATTTCTAAATGTATACAAAAAATAATTAGTGATAAGGCAACAGGTATTATGGTTTTCCCTCTATGGACCTCACAGCCATGGTATCCCTTCATAGCCGAATTGGCAACTTCAGAAGTGTTACAGTTCAAACCATCAAAAGACTTGTTATTATCACCTTTCAGAACACTACACCCCCTGTACAACAGTCTTTCCCTGGGAGCCTGCATCTTATCAGGGAAGCATTCCAGAAAAAACTAACTCCAGATGAAACAATAGAAGTCATGGTAGCTTCATTATCACAAAATACTATTAAACAATATACAACAGCGCTTAAAAAATGGTGGTCATTTTGTAATGGAGAAAATATATATGAGCTGTCAATACCTAGAGTTTTAAAATTTCTCACAGAAATGTTATCACAAGGCGCTTCGTATGCTACTCTTAATACGTGCCGTTCAGCGCTGTCTCTTATCATAGATACCAGTTTAGGAACAGATATACAAATTAAGAGATTTTTTAAAGGAGTTTTCAAATTAAAACCCTCTAGACCTAAGTATAACGACACATGGGATCCATCTGTTGTTCTGAACTATATTAAAAATTGGTCACCAAATATTAGCCTTAACTTAGAAAAATTAACCAAGAAATTGGTAATTTTGTTAGCTCTCACAACTGCACAACGTATTCAAACATTGTCAGTTATCCGATTGAACAACATAGAATTCATGGACAGTGGTGTAAAAATAACAATTACTGATTTTTTAAAAACAACGACTCCAGGTAAGGATCAGGTAGTAATAAAGCTTCCTTCCTTGGATACGAATCTGGAAATTTGCCCAGTATCGGCACTGAGACATTATATAGACCATACTGGGGCACTCAGAAAAGTAGACACAAATAACTCAGATAAGCTATTTATTTGTTACAAAAAACCATATAACTGTGCTACTAACCAAACAATTAGTCGCTGGATCAGGCAAGTTATGGCTGAGTGTGGTATTGATGTAAAGAAGTTGTTCGCAACAGCACTGGAACGCGTTAATGCCGCGAATGCAAAGGGCTGCATTCGCTGGAACGCAACGTGTCGCCTGCGCCGGCGGCCGCCATCTTTCACCCCTTCTCTCGTTGACTGCGAACGACAACGCGCACTAAAAACTTTTCTCATCTAATTATTGTTCAAAACTTATTTATTATATTCTGTATAACTTGTCAAGGAACAATAAACGACATTGACTGTTAACACGCATCTGATTTACCTGTCATCACACGAAACATTGGTGACCCCGACGTGATATACTAAGAAGATTGACGATGAATCGACCGCGTGCAATGATGAAGCTTAAAACGAGAAGCGGCGAGCTGAGGCTGCCTGAAACTATGTGACGAATGATGACCCACCTACCTACTTGATGAGCCTGGCGTAGTGAGTGATTTGGTTTGCCTACAGGGAAGTACGCCCAATTTTAGTATGCTTAACCTACATTGATATTATATTGCAGCCGCTTTCTGTGCATCAGATTTAATAGGTAATCTGTCTCGAGTCAGATTAATATTAATGATTTCTTATTTCTTATTAGGTAGGTACTAAATAAACGACACTTTGCCTACCTAAACTCTTTGGAGTCAGATAAAATTATTGACAATAGCTTCTTAGTATGGAGGTACCTACTACTAATTGAAAGACAATCATACCTACCTAACTAGTAACTATACCTACTTTCTTTCTTGCACTTTGCTTACGGGAACACCCTGGCATTTTCCAGAATCGCTGTGTACACCTGCTTCTTGGTTCCCGCTGGAGTGCGCTGCAATAAAGCTGCTTGTTCCTCACTTCTGCTGCTTGCATGCTGTGCTGTGTGACCTGCTTTGCTCGTGTGTGAGTCGCTGACTGCACGAGCTGTTGTCGTAGCTATTGCGCGACGTACATGGTTTGGCTTATTATCTTAACTTTTACATGCGGTACTGAATACCAGCATAGTTAATTTCTTGACGGTCTGTTCAGTTTTTGTAAGCATTCACCATGTCGATTGAATTGAAATCTCTTGTTCAACAACGTGGTACGATAAAGGCTAGAATAACTATATTTTCAAAATATTTAAATACAGTTAAACTAATAGAAGCTGACAGCATTCCTAAACAAATTCTTATAGAAACTGAAATAAAACTATCAAGATTTAAAGAATTGTTGATACAGTTTGATGATCTTAAAACTAAAATTGAAGGTTTGGATCCTGATCAGTTGGAAGAAAATGACATAATTGAAAGTGACTTTTGCTCAAACATTGCTAAAGCTCAATTGTTAATTGAAAGTTTTGCTCCTCGTGAACTACCTCACGAGGAGCAAAACTTTCAATTAACAATTGAGCTTTAGCAATGTTTGAGCAAAAGTCACTTACCCGAAAATACTAACTGTAATTCTATATCTAGTTGTCAAAATGGTAAACAGGATTGCCGCAACTATAACATTAAATTGCCAACTATTCAGCTGCCCTCCTTTGACGGAAACTATTTAAAGTGGATGGAATTTCGTGACACTTTCGATTCTTTAATTAACAATAACAATACAATTCCGGATATTAACAAGTTTCATTACCTCCGCTCTTCTTTAGAGGAAGGAGCGTCTGACATAATCAAATCAATTGAATTCACTGCTGCCAATTATAAATTAGCTTGGAGTTTACTTACTGAACGCTTTGATAACAACCGGATACTTACGAATAATCATTTAAAGGCTATCTTGAATTTTGAGACAATAACTAAAGAAAATTACAAGTCACTTCGTACTATGATAGATTACTATTCTAAAAACATTCGAGCCCTATCTTCTTTGAATGATACTGAATCCCGCTGGGACATTCTACTTGTGTATATTATGGCGTCTAAACTAGATGGCGCCACAGGTCGCACATGGGAGGAACACAGGAGTACTATTGCTGCTTCACCGACAATCGAAGAATTCTATAATTTCTTGCGAAACCGTGCTGATGTTTTGGAAACCTTGCAGTACAGCAAAAATGATGCTGCTACTGAAACTGAAAAACGTTCTTATTCTAAAGATAATAAGCAAACAAAATCATTTGTCTCTTCTTCTAACACTAAAGGAAAAGGGTGTGTTATATGTTCACAAGATCATTTACTATATAAGTGTGATAAATTCAAAGACATGTCACTGTATGCTCGATACAGTGAAGTTTCCAAGCATAAGCTCTGTCACAACTGTTTACGTCCTGGACATTACTCTGCTCACTGCAAACATAATCCTTGCAAAATCTGCAACAAAAAACACAATTTATTGCTACATAAATCACAGTCCAATAATGACAAGACAAACTCACCTGTTGATACGTCTTCTGCAGCGCCAGTTCCTCATGAAGCTAGTACCTCTCAGACATCTTCTACTATTGCTATGTTTAATCCCGTATCACTCTCTGCGGCAATGCCCGGGCAGATCCTCTTATGTACTGCTCAAGTGGAATTAATTGATAGCCAAACTTCTGAAACACACACTGTTAGAGCACTACTAGATAATGGAAGCCAGTCTTCATTCATAACTGAAAAAATGCAAAGAAAACTGAATTTATCCTGTTCTAATACTAATATATCAATTGCTGGTATAAATAATAAGCTAACTAATACTACTAAAAGGTGTAACATAAAACTTAAATCGCGGATTAACTTATTCCATGCGAATGTTTCATGTCTTTTAGTGCCTGATATTACTGGGATGTTGCCCAGCTCAAAGATTAACCCTTCGGAATGGAATATTCCTAAATCTATAGAACTAGCAGATCCTACCTACTACGTACCCTCTGAAATTGACTTACTGCTAGGAGCTGATATTTATTGGGAAATTGTAGATTCCAAACAAATCAAGTTGGGTAAAAATAAACCGACACTACTAAAATCTAAACTGGGTTGGCTCGTGTCGGGCCCAACTGGTGTAAGTCCTACTACTACTACTCATTCTAACTTTTCTCAGGAGATTAGGGACTCACTAACTAAGTTCTGGGAAGTTGAGGATGTTCCTGCCCTGCCAACCAATAATAATAAGTTTTCCAATGAGGAACAACATTGTGAAAACCATTTTATTGAAAATACTATCCGCCTGAGCAATGGGCGATTTTGTGTGAAACTTCCATTGCGTGAAGTCCCCAGTGAAACTTTAGGGGACTCTTATGTTATTGCTAAAAGGCGGTTCTTAAACTTAGAAAGGAAACTTAATAAATCTAAAATCAAAGATGACTATACTGAATTTATTAACGAATATAAAAGATTAGGTCATTTAACTGAGGTAAGCCGTCCTAGCTTCAGTTATTATATTCCTCACCATGCAGTAATTCGCGAAAGCAGTGAAACCACTCGCTTAAGAGTAGTCTTTGATGCCTCTTGTAAAACTTCTACTAGTAAGTCACTAAATGACATCCAATTTGTTGGACCGGTGGTTCAGGATGATTTAATGGCAATCTTGCTCAGGTTCCGTCAGTATACTTATGTAGTGACAGGTGACATAGAAAAAATGTATAGGCAGGTTATGGTACATGAATCACAGCGTCACTTACAACTTATACTCTGGAGGGAAGACGAAAGTCAACCACTCAAAACATTGCAACTCAATACTGTCACTTATGGAACGGCTTCAGCTCCGTATCTGAGTACTAGGTGTCTTGTCCAACTCGCAGCGGAGTGTACTGATGAAGCTGTTGCCAATACTATAAGACATGACTTCTATGTTGATGACCTGAACACTGGTTCAGACTCAAAATCTCTATTAAGGGCTAACATTTCAGGAGTAATTGACAAACTTGCTGAAGGTTGTTTTCCCTTGCGTAAATTTAGAACAAACTCCCCTGATATTTTTGATGGCATACCTACGACTGACCAATCTCAAGATTTTAGCAAACAGTCCTCCGTTTTGGGATTGAAATGGACACCTGGCTCTGATACTTTGCACTACTCAGTCGAAATTGAATCTATTCCTAAAGTTACGAAACGCTCTATATTGTCGAACTCGTGTCGAATATTTGACCCTTTAGGTCTCTTATCTGCTTGCACTATTTTTCATAAAATCATACTACAGAGGCTCTGGTTGCTAGACATAGGTTGGGATGATGAAGTTCCAAAGGACATTCAAAACTCATGGTTAGAATTCTATAATGAAACGCTATATTTCGCTCATATTCAGATACCTAGATATATATTCTGCAGTTCACCTATTCATATAGCGGCTCATTGCTTTACTGATGCCTCGCAAGATGCCTATGGTGCATGCATTTATCTTAAATCGACTAATAGTTTAGGCGAAGTGAAATGTAACTTATTGTGTGCTAAAACTAAAGTTTCTCCTTTAAAATCTGAAACAATTCCCCGCCTGGAATTGTTAGGCGCGTTACTCGGTGCGAAACTATATTCCAAAGTACTACACTCTTTAAAAATCAAGATTTCATGTACAGTATTTTGGACGGACTCAACCATAGTCTTAGGGTGGTTACACACGCCACCTAAAACTCTTAAAACGTATGTAAGCAATCGAATCGAACAAATTCGAGAATTAACTGACATAACTACTTGGCGTCATGTACCTTCTGAACATAATCCTGCTGATATGGCGTCTAGGGGCATTCAACCACGTCTTCTTGATAGTAATACTCTCTGGTGGCATGGTCCTTCTTTCCTGACCAAGTCTGAACATGAATGGCCCCAACCTAAATCTACTCCTTCCACTCTACCTGAAATTAAAATAGGCTTAAATATAATTTTATATGCTGACATTATACCCTTTCAAAAATACTCTAAACTATACAAACTACAAAGAATATGTGCTTACATACTAAGATTCATAAATAACATAAAAAATTCGAGTACTAAATTAAATGGTGAACTCACCTGTTCTGAGTTGAACAACTCACTGATACTTTTGGCTAAGGCGTCACAGAGAGAATACTTTTCAAAGGAAATTCACTCACTTGAAACTTTAAATAAATTAAATTCTAAGTCACGAGTTCTCTCTCTGAACCCATTTTTTGGATAAGCACGGTGTGTTGCGTGTCGGTGGAAGGATCGACAATGCATCTTACTGTCCTTATGGGAAAAGGCATCCCATACTGCTAGACCCCAAACACACTTTTACCAAACGTCTATTTGAGCAGGAACATCTTCGTCTTCTACACTGTGGCCCTCAGCAACTTTTAAATACGATTCGTGAGCAATTTTGGCCTACAGGTGGAAAAGTGTTAGCTGCGACTACAGTTAGAAAGTGTGTTCGTTGTCAGAGATTTAGAGCTAAGCCTTTAAAACCCATAATGGGCAATCTTCCGCAACCTCGTGTAACTCCTGCTCCACCATTTGCGACTTGTGGCACTGATTTTGCAGGACCCTTTCTAATTTTAAATAGAAAGGGTCGCGGTGCCAAGACTTCCAAGTGCTATTTATGCATATTCGTTTGTTTCAGTACTAAAGCTGTGCACTTGGAAGTCGTGAGCGACTTAAGTAGCGATGCTTTCATCTTGTGTTTGCGTAGATTTATTTCACGAAGAAGTAAACCTCACACTATATACTGCGATAACGGTAAAAACTTCGTAGGAGCTAGCAACGAACTGAACAGACTGCTCAAGGAAAACGAACGGTCAGTTAGCGACTACGCGAGCAAAGAGGGTATAACTTTTAAATTCTCTCCGGCTTATGCACCGCATTTCGGCGGTATCTGGGAGGCAGGAGTCAAGACAGCTAAGTATCATTTGAAACGCATAGCAGGTAACTCTAGCTTAACCTTTGAAGAATTGTATACCCTGTTTGCACAGATTGAGGCCATTATGAATTCAAGGCCCATAACTTCTATGTCTGCTGATCCATCTGATCTGTCGGCACTTACACCGGGACACTTCCTTGTGGGCCGACCATTGACCTCACTACCTTCACCCATTATCCACCGTGGCGGCCTCAATAGATACAAGCTGATTGAGCGCTTGAAAAACCACTTCTGGTCTCGGTGGACAAAGGACTACCTTACCACTCTGCAGCAACGCGTCAAATGGCAGCGCAAACAAGACCACATTCGTGTTGGCGACCTGGTCTTCATCCTAGACGACCAGCTACCACCTATGAAGTGGCTCATGGGCCGCATTACCAAGCTGTACCCGGGAGCTGACGGCGTATGCAGGGTGGTCGACGTGAAGACTGAGTACGGCGTCATTCATAGGCCCGTCTCTAAACTATCCCTACTAGATTCCCAAGAGCTCCTTGGGGAACATGTCCCCAAGGGGGGGGAGGATGTTCGCAACAGCACTGGAACGCGTTAATGCCGCGAATGCAAAGGGCTGCATTCGCTGGAACGCAACGTGTCGCCTGCGCCGGCGGCCGCCATCTTTCACCCCTTCTCTCGTTGACTGCGAACGACAACGCGCACTAAAAACTTTTCTCATCTAATTATTGTTCAAAACTTATTTATTATATTCTGTATAACTTGTCAAGGAACAATAAACGACATTGACTGTTAACACGCATCTGATTTACCTGTCATCACACGAAACAAAGTTTACCCCTCACTCCACGCGTCATGCGTCCACGTCTCTGGCGTGTAGAGAAGGCGTGACGTTAGATTGTATCTTTAAATCTGCTGGTTGGTCTATAGGATCTAGTGTTTTTGCCAATCACTACAATAGACCCTTAAATACAGAAAATGATAGCTATACCTTTACAAAAACCATTTGTAACATTAAGGTTTAAGATTGTAATTAGTACTTAAGTACTTAGGTACCTATTGTTAAATTGAGGTGGTAAATCACATTAAATTGTTGATTCTTAAATTCTGTTTTCATTGTATATTATACCTTATTATTGTTTATGATTTCCAACAATTCTCTAAACATCTACATAGTGAATATAGAAGATATCTCGGACTAAGCTTGAGTATAATTACATAATTAAACGAACTTACCTGAAGTGAAGTTCTATTGTAATTATACGAAGGGCTTAGTCCGAGATATCAATCTCCCACCCGCCCTTTCCATAATCATAGATTATAATGTCCCTAGGGTCAGGTTGGAAATCATAATCCTTTATACTAATGCTCTGAAAATAATGAGTTACAGATATAGTGTTGCCAGGAGGCTGCCTTATTTCTGTTTTGGACACGAAGCTTTTAGCTTCCTCTAAATATTCGCGGCATACACAATGCGAGGATTGTGAAACTACATAGTGAATATAGAAGATATCTCGGACTAAGCCCTTCGTATAATTACAATAGAACTTCACTTCAGGTAAGTTCGTTTAATTATGTAATAACACGTCAATGTATTTCCTTTTCTAACAACCGTTACGAGTATGAATATCAATGAAAGAATTCACACACATTCGCTGCAA
The DNA here is from genome assembly GCA_963082905.1 of Oligia fasciuncula. Classification (NCBI taxonomy): domain Eukaryota; kingdom Metazoa; phylum Arthropoda; class Insecta; order Lepidoptera; family Noctuidae; genus Oligia; species Oligia fasciuncula. Next base: position 1,769,553 of record OY720395.1, on the reverse strand, counting down.
ACTGAAATAACAAACGACTTTACTCTGAATAAAATAAATGTTGGAGTAACGTGGTAGTACCGTCGCACATCGTAAAGTAACGTTAAGGTTTGCTCTCACTAGAGCGTAACGTTCGCTACGAAGAAGATGACAAATCTACGCAACCTATAAATTAATCAGCCGATAACCTTTCCACTGATGGGACACAGGCTTCCTCTCGGTGTAAGGACAGATTGTGTAGATTGGAATGACGCACTGTAAATAATACAGCTACAGCTAGTTTTTTAATATACGCTTTTTTAATTGGCATTTTGATTTTATATAGTTTTTTATATTTTTGAATCTCGATCACAATTCACAGGATACATCACATTTTGAATTATTCAACACTTGTGCAGAAATCACTAACCGGCTATGATCATATAGCGCTTTTTCAAACCACTTCGATTAATATAAATTGGTCACTTGGAATAAGGATTACGCACTACACACAATGTCAATAGACTAGCAAGTAGTGCTTTGTCCATCTAGAGGTCCATTTAAATGATTAGTAACCAATCAAGAGTCGACAGAGGACTGGGGCAGGAATGTCATGGCCTCATTCACAACAATCATCTATGACTTTGCAGCCGCAGATGGACCTTAGCCTGGTCAAGTATATTTCTCCAACGTTACCTATTGCCGGATTTTACTCTCAAATGTCTTACTCCAACAGTTTTAAATCTTGGTGTACGCCATCGGTTGTCTCGACCTCTTTGGCGCACTCTTTGGCTCACTCTTTGGCGTGCTCTGTGACCTCTCGCTCTTTCCACAACGCATTCCTAAAATTTCTCATGAAACATTTACGTAAATGAAAAAATAATTAACAGGCATATTTAAATTTATGTTTTTTTACTATAACAATAATAAATTAATTTAATTTCAGGTAATTTACACCCATAACAGCCAAACATAAAATAACCTATATTCAATCAAATAAAATAAAATTTAAATAAAATGAAATCAAATGAAAATAACAAAATAAATAAATCAAATGAAATAAAAACAAATTAAATCAAAACTGTCTGCTGGAACAATGCCATAAGAAGGCCCCAACTGCCTCGGCCCATGGCCACTTCAGCTTACTTATTCTTTGAGCTATGTAGACAACTTCAGTTCTCTGCCGGATCACCTAATTCTGGATTCGATCTCTCAGAGAGACTCCAAGCATAGCCAGTTCCGTAGCTCGTTGACCGATCTTGAAATTATGAACATGAAATACCGTGAGTGTCCACGACTCGGCTCCGTAAGACATAACAGACAGGACGCTCTGATTGAAGACATTAAACTTTAGGCTCTGTGGAAGATACGACGAGAAGAACCAACGAATCTTCCCAAACAACACCCAGCCCACCTGAATTCTTCTGTTAGCTTCCCTCTCAATGTTATTGTTACCAAACTGCAGATTTTGTACGAGGTAAACGTATTTCTAGTATATAAACTTACGTTCGTAACGTATCGTTCATATACCTAGTAACTAGGTACACATTATTTTGTGAAAATTGTGAAACACATAATAACATAACACGTTTCAAGGAACTGCCAAGCCACAGTCATAAAATAAGACCTCTTAAAGCTACGAGTTCACTAAAGCGTAATTCAAAATGACAGCAACGCTTTTGGTTGCTTTAGTCTGTAACAACACGATGGAAATATATTTTACCAAAACTGCATACTAGCTTATCATAATTGGATACGTCGCTGTTGCAGAGAAATTAATTTGTTTGTTAATTTAAGAGATCAAAGGTCAGAAATGTAGGTTATGGTGACTGACGAAAAGATACGTTGTTATGTTTGCTAGTGATAAAAATATTTTCCTTTTTTTACGGGTGCAGTGAGCCAGTAAAAAGTTGAAGTAAAAATTTAAATTGAGCACAAATAACCTAAAACATACCATTCGTTCTAATTAAAATTTTAAGTGTCCAAACACACGCGACCGAATTTTCGCGGCTGATTTTGCGTTCCGACGTATTCGGCTGATATGACACACCATAAGTGCCGAACTTACGCGGCAGAAATTCAGTTGCGTAACTTTGTGTGTATTCAGTGTCTCGAGCGCTGTCGTGGCTTCGTGTCGTGTTATCCAAACAGCCGGACAGACAGACGCAAAACAAAGTGATCCTGTTAGGGTTCCGTTATTACTTTTGAAGTGCGAAACCCGAAAAATTAACAATTTTACAGTAATAGCAATTTCAGAGGCTTAAGAGGCTCTACAGAATACGTTTCCGCTGAATTGCCGCTGAACTTACGCCCGACCGAAGTTCGGCTGTACGCTATAACGCAACGTAATTTTGGCATAATGTGTCGTTAGTAATTCAAATAGCAGTGTAGGCGTAATCATGCCGAACTTCGGTTGCGTACCTTCGGCATGGTGTGTTTAGACACATAAGCTCATATTGTTTAGTTTGACAAAAAAAAAGCCTTGAACATGACAAGAAACAATAATTTGGAATGCAAAAACAAAAACGTGCCAGTTTACGTAACCATACGTTATAAAATAAAGGTCTCTAAAGCCTTGAATTCACTAGAGCGTAACAGAATGACAGTTCTGCTTCCATTTATTTCCTCCTAAAGTATTCCGAAAATTTATTATTTCACAAAATGTTGTACTTAATAAATGAATTGTGTTTGTGTTAATTTCTGTAACAAAATAAGAGATAAACAGAAAATGTATTCTGATATCAAAAGCTTTGAGGACTTGACTGGAAATTGTTTAAATCACTACTGGAAATGTTAATAAGGATTATGTCAAAACATTTGTGATAATCAGACACTGTAATAGTGTGTAACCGTCTGTAATAGTGGTCAACTTGAAAGTCCTTGAATCGTCTTCGGACACAAGTGGGAAGATAGAAGTCCAACCTAGTAAAGTGGGGCTACTTCGATGGAACGGCAGTAGGGTGATTGTGGAGCATAGTTTGCGACTGTCGACCGTCTGTGTCCCAAAACGTGCAATAAAAGTGACCTCTGTGCTGCCACAGACGACGCCGTCGAAGTGGCAAAGTTTTGGGCTAACAAGATCTAAAATACAGTCGTGCTAGCGACACCAAGAAGAACACTATAATAGTGTAGGAATTTAACTAAACCTTTTTAACACCGATGTGAAGTCCAAAATAGAGATGGGATTTTGCTTTTCTAGCTTCTTTCTATGAAGAAATGGCAGACTAAGGCCCGGCGCCCACTATCGGCATCGGCACGGCTGAGAATTTTTATGCGACAAATAGAAATATAACTTAATAGTATGACAATAACATTAAAATTTCAATGACATGGGTTGTCGGATACCCTATTTTTATTTTTGCACATACAATGATTCATTATCATCATCATCATTTCAGCCAAAAGACGTCCACTGCTGGACATAGGCATATACGATGATTATTATCATAGAAATTTCAATTTTATCGTCATACAATTATGTTACATTTTTATTCGTCGCATATAAATCCTCAGCCGTGCCGATGCCGATAGTGGGCTAAATAGAAAAAAGAAAGAAAAATAATTTATTCTGCGAAAATAAAGCAAATTACAAAAACTATACACGGTAATACTAAAGCCAAAAGCCCATAATTCGATAGAAAATAAATAATTACAAAGTAATAAAACCTGAAATCGCGAAAAAAAATCAGCTGTTCCCTACATTTATGTTCGTATAACTCGTCAAAATGTAGGGAACAGCTGATTTTTTTTCGCGATTTCAGGTTTGGTCCCATAGTAAAAGTTGTTCATAATGATGAGTACAATTGACCTCTTAAGAGGTTGTTAATGTTTTACCAATAACCCTGTATATCGTGATGTTAGGTTAGACGTCAGATCACTAAAATTATAAAAAAAAAATAAATTAAAGTTCATTTTTGGGACTTTTGTTCGTCGTTGAAATAGTCTTTCCATTAAATTCTTCTTTCTCTGTCAAAAATCCTGGCTGGTGTGGAGGGCTAAATCTCTCCAACATTATTGGTTTGTTTATAAGGCTGTGTGTTGTCTGTCAGTGAGTGAATAAATTTATAATTTTTATCAAGTATACTGTTTATTCCTCTTGGAAAGATGTCTCTACTCATTAGATGATTTATAAATGGACTTGTTGCTCTTAAAACTGACATGTAATTATTTGTATGGTGTTAGTTTGTGTTCTGTGTTCATATGACTTTAATTTTTTGAGTATTGATTATTGTTTTCGTTTAAATTGCTATTAATTTATTGGCGTGTGGTTTTCAATTTTTGTTTGCATGGCATTATTCATTTTTTTTTGTTTTTGTGTTTTTTTTTATATATAAAATCATATTTTCTAATTTAAACTGAATTGAATGTATTCTTATATATATTTGTACCTATATCTAATAATGTTGTTAATTTTAATGTTTCATGCTGGATTATATTCAAACGCAATGTGAATTCTTACTAAATAAAAATTGAATTGAATTGAACTGTTTCTTTTATTTACACGCACCCGCAATATCATCCATCCATCCGCGCATCTTTGTATGTGGAATCCACTGTTTCTCGGTAACAGATTTGCTACTATCCTATCTTCAGATAACCAGGTAGCCATATTGAGATAATACAATTCCGTACAGCATGCAGACTGATATTGCAACAATAGCTCGGGTTATTGAATATTGCGACGCGTTTAGTGGAATTCAGCTCAATGACTTTCAATTGCGGTAGGGTAGTATAGTATCTATCGATTGAAATTTTGATGTGTCCTATTGGCCGTAATGCGAATATATCCGTGGCTGGCGGGAATATGGTAATTTGTCAGGACGGCCATTTTAAAGGTTTGACCTCTTCTGGTAAATCGGTAAATTAGTTTACGTATGTGTTTTAGATGTTTTAAGGGTTATTTTATAACATCTTTTAAATGATGACAATAAATATATGAAATTCCCCATAGTTTGCATAATAATAGACTTGTCAAGTCGTTCACCAATGAGTTATCAATTTATTCACCAAGTTGTCAACTTATGCACCAACAGTTATCAACTTATTCACCTTCTGATTGGGGAATATTGGTATGTAGACAATGTTATTATTGACAAACACAATGAGGACCAATCAACCAACTGATGACGAATGTAAAAATATTTGTTGATTTGCTGCAGTACATACTACTTAAATACATTATAAATAATATTTATGGTGTATTTATTGGTGGGTTAGTATAGTGAGTTTATGTAAATTGTATGTATAATGCGTGTAGTTTTAAGTAAATTTTACATAGACACAGATATACCCACGGAATATCTATGGATATACCTAACAGTTAGTTATCTTTTTTAAAATAAGATATTTCGAAAATGTTTTTAAGTAACTTTTTAGACCTTTGTATCCTGCTTATGCGTATGAAGTTTCATTAAGGGGGAAGCTCTAAGGTGGCCCGCGAAATTCAAATTTTCTTACGTTTTTTGCAATTTGCTGGTCAGTATTAAGTTGTACGTTGATTAAAATATGATTCGCGGTCGTAACAAATATGTATTTACAGAATTATAATCATTAAAGTCATCAATACAACTCTCTAAGACCATGTAATCCCCAAATGTCAAGATTACATGAAATAGTAATTCTTGGGGATTACAGGGTCTTAGAGAGTTGTGTTGATGACTTTAATGATTATAATTCTGTAAATACATATTTGTTACAGCCGCGAATCATATTTTAATCATCGTACAACTTAATACTGACCAGCAAATTGCAAAAAACCTAAAAAAAAATGAATTTCGCGGGCTACCCTGGCGCTTTCACCTTAAAATCGGTTCATTCATTTCGAGAAACAAGGGTTTGATAGTTTGTATGAAATGCTGTACGTCGTAAACGCCCATAAGCCTTTTAATGGTTTTGGGTGTGTCACTAAAGTTCATTTTATATTCCAACAATAGCTTCGTTTATTGAATAGGTATTGGGACTCGTTTAGTAGTGGAATTGAGCTCAGTCACTTTCAGTGGTAGGGTACCTAGTAATCTGTCGATTGGCATTTGATGTATTGGTCGTAACGTAAATATAAATGGTCGAGGTAATCTGTGAGTTATCGACGTGTATCGTATATTTATGTGGAGATTATTTTATGTAACAGTGATGTATATTGCGACTAGTTGTGTATTTTTTATATACGTATTTATGATACTTGTCATCGTAGTTGCCAATGTTGGAATATACGAAACCGCTTCCACAACAAAGTTTTAAGAATGTTATTCGTTTTAGGCGTGTTATCTACTAAAGTTTATTATACAGGAAAAACAACTTTCTCCATGGGACCAAAAAAAAATCGCGAAAAAAATAAATGGCGAATTATTTTTTCGCCCCAAACGGCTAATAATTTTTTCGTGATTACGTTATTGGTCACGCCTTTCTGTACACCACTCTGGTACACCTTTCTGATACATGCTGTACCTATAGGAAAAGAATTATGTCGCATCCGGTCATTCGTTTGACTATTCGGGACGCTAGCGCCATCTGGTGGTGCTTGACAGAGTCTACCCTGAGTTCGTGGGAGTCGACGACAGCTCGACAGAACGGTGTGGCTCTTGGACATTGGACATCGTACGAACAACATTTGCTTAGAAACTGTTCCGCATTCCATATCTGGTTATGTGATTAAATTGTTCGTGAAATTATAATCTGATTTGAACTGCAAAACGGTTTTTCTATTCCGTAATAACCAACACATACCCATAGTACGCCCACACAATAGTTAAAATATGGCTGATAATAACGAGACACACCCATACCTTCTCCGTCAAATATATTTTATGTGTTTGTGTCTTTTCTCTGCGTCATGTTTACCGCTAATAAACGTATTTCTTTCTTTATTTTCTTTCTTTCAATGCAAAATGATAAGTAGTAGGTAAGATGCGCCATCCAAACACAAACTGACGGCACGGTTGGCGCAGTGATTAAGCGATGGACTGCTGCGCTGCGTGTCGTGGGTTCGATTCCCGCACGGAACAAATATTTGTATGACCTAGAAGTAGTTGTTCCGGGTCTGGCTGTTTGTGTACGTGAATTTAAATGTTTGTAAACGCACCCACAATACAGGAGAAATTCCTAGAGAGGGGCAATGTTTTTTCCAAAAAAAAAAAAAAAACTGGAAACTAGCCAATTCTAAATCCCCAATTAAAACGGTATGCAATAATCTAAGTGTAAAACACTACGTAATTTAATATGATAATGATCTAGCTAGTGGGCGTGACTCTTTACTGAACATTTCGGGTTCCGGACTCCTAACTATTCCAATTTCGACAAGTTCGGAATTCTCGATCGCCTTCACTTTAGAATCTAAATAAACTAGTTCAAAACCAATCGGGTTTAGTTAATGAGCGTAGTTTTATGTAATGGATTTTTTGCGGAAGGGTTAAATATTTTGGGCGTAAGTTAGGGATTAATTAAGGAAGTTAGGGGATGTTTTATTTATAATGTTTTGTAAAGGGTCGAACAGTTCCGCAAATCAGCTTAAATTGTGGATGCCGCTCTGATTTTGTATTTGTCGAAAGGGTAATTTGACATTCGCCCATTGCTTGTTTTGTAGTGATAAATGTATTTTTTTTGTAATGTATTTTCAGATGTACAATAAAGATAAGTAAAAAGATAGCTAAAATAATTTGTCACATTTTTTTGTCATTTTGGTTAAAATCTTTGATGTTTCTAACTGACTCGCATTCGACTTTGCGATATATACTTACCTATGTAATTTTGGATCACCAATAGATTCACAGTAGATGAATACTGTGTAGATACTTTTTATTTATTTATTTACTATGGATGACTTACAGCTAAAACCAACAGAATAAAAAATAGCGTGTGAGACTAGCGTGTGTTTTCCATTAGCTTAACCAAAGTTAATGGAAAAAGATAAAAAGAAAACAAGTCCAAACATTCATTTAATGTCTCTCTGACTGCAGCTTAACGAACTCCATATAAATAAAGGTTTTATAAAGAATCAAATCAAGATACAACTCAGTGTCGTACCGTTTTTATTTAAACGAAGATTCCTATCGATATTGGATAAAATGCATGAGATCACGAGAGTTAATATTGAACGACGGTAGCTATAATAATATAATTCTGTTTTATAAATAGAGTATCCACAGCTAGTAAGTACCTATGCAGGCAAAAATGATGATATTATACCTAAATAGAAAATTCTGTCTGATAGTTCTAATATCGCCCAAAATATATTTGCTTACCATAGTAATAATATGGCCGGGGAGACATTTAAAAAGTAATTAGAAAGCGCTTCATCTGAATTGCTCTAGCAATTGCAAAAAATACCTAGGTAGGTACTTCTGATTTTACGAATTCAATTATAATGAAAGACGTTAAAACTTTAACAAAGGAAGTAGGTATTTTTAATCAAAATAATTAAGTTACAAAATACAAAATTGTGGAGTTATTAATTAAGTGGACAATTAATAGGGAATTAATAGTTAAGCGCGCGCCGCTGTAAATAAGCGAGGGGTGAATCTCGGGCCGTAACCTTGCTACCACCTTGCTGATTGGCTAATATTTTTAACACTGCATGAACTAGGTATTAGGGGCCCGTGGCTAAATAATAACAGCCGTACAGGTCGATCGATCAGGTTAAGCTACGCTTGCCGCGGTTGGTCTGTGGATGGGTGACCATCTTTACATACCGTGACCCCTCCGTACCTCGGAAAGCACGTTAAGCCGTTGGTCTCGGCTGTCATTCGTGGATCTTTGACAGTCGTTACGGGTAGTCAGAAGCCCGAAAGTCTGACAACCAGTCTTACTAAGGGGTATCGTATTATCCAGTAACTGGGTTGTGGAGGTCAGATAGGCAGTCGCTACATGTAAAATACTGGTATTCAGCTGCATCCGCTTAGACTGGAAGCCGACCCCAACATAGTTGGGAAAAGGCTAGGCAGGTGATGATGAACTAGGTATTAAAATTCATATCAGTTCGAGAGGAGCAATTTGTGTCCAAAGACAGCGATTTATATCGTTAGATTCGTCCTACCACGTCAAAAAATGTCGTTTGTGTGGAAGTTGACATCTGTCACACAATGACTATACCGTCAGCATACTAGATACAGTAGGTATCATTCTAATTGAGGCATCAAACATAGATAAAATGTATTCTAGACAGAACTGGATCTGTTTCATAGACAGGGCGTTTAGACAATCTCTCACGTACATAAGTCGCCCTATAATTTGAGATTAACTGTAGTAGATCAGTCAGTCTACAGTGATCTGAATAGCTAGTAACGACTACTCTATTACTGAGAGTACGCGACGCGATTATGTTTGTCTGCAGCTCAGTGTTAGAGGTGCGGACATGTTGATAAGCGATAGCGATTTTATTATTATTATGTCGGGTTGGGTCGTTCTTTGGCCAAAGAATTAGTACTGCCATTCAAAGTGGCAATACTGCCAGTCTTCTGGGCACGTTTCCGGATGACAGCAATGCGGACGAGTACTTCGACGCCTAAGTGTCGTTTGTTTTTGTATTTATTTGTATAGTAAGTTAGTTAGTTATTTAATTTAGTACCTATCTAGTGTAAATATGCAAATTGATAATATCAGTCTGTAGTAGAACTGTGAAGAAGAAGACATAGATGGATGGCAATTATTTTATTATTACCTCTTTAGTGCACCTTCAATAAAATAGGGTTACCATTCGAAAGTCATTTACAGGAATTTTCAGGTTGTTTTCCAGGAAAATTGAAAAACAGCGTATGCCATTAAAACATATTTTTTTGTAAGCATGTATAATTTTGATCACATAATAATAATAGTGTAAGAATAAAGATTGATTAACGCGCGATAAATTCGCTTTTCTAAAAATCCAGGTTTTTCGAGTTGTAACCCTATTTTATCGGAGGTGCGACATGTTAGTTTGAATAATTCGGTTTCTAATCGAATGTTGGTAATTCTAATTCGGTTTAAAGACATAGTTCACTTATATATAAAAACTTAACAAAATGTCTTCAGTAATAAACATAATTGTCGGTCGATCTATCGAGTACTTACAGTGAGTGATAATTTATTACTCGTGGTTAATCTATTTTTTTAAATGGTCACTGATGAAGCACCTCTTATTTCTTTCGGTAACTTATTGTAAAACCTACCACCTACCTACTTACCTTGTATTTGTCTCTGTTTATGTTAACATGCATGTAAATGCAACACTCCCTCAAACTGAATAGGTAGTCCTTCTTTCGTACAAAGTCCTAACTGATTATTAATTCTTCATTATAACAATACAACCACAGCGAGTCGCTCGTCTACATTGATGCTCAAACACAGGAGCCGCATGTTTTCGGTGGCATCCGGGCACACGCGATGCGGCGATTTATTCCGGTCTGATCCCCTGAACACCCCCTCCGCGATCGCCTGCTAGTTCGTCTTCTGTTTTAATCTCTATCATAGCCAGTTTATCTACTGTCGGCAACATGCGGCGACAATTTAGTCGCCAGTTTGATTTCACGAAAGGTAGGTCGACGACGGACGCGGGAGTAAAACTCATCAGTCACATTTTGGAATCCTGGGAGAAGTCCCAGGATGCAATTGGCGTTTTCTGTGACCTCTCAAAAGCGTTTGACTGCGTTGACCATAATACACTGATCTGTAAATTATACCATTACGGAATTCGTGGACAAGCTGCTGATCTTGTTCTTTCCTATCTGTCAAAGCGGCAGCAAAAAGTAAACGTTAATGGGGCGACGTCATCGGGGTCTTTAGTTAAGATGGGCGTGCCTCAAGGCTCAATTCTTGGCCCTTTCCTATTTCTAGTTTATATTAATGACCTTCCTTACATGATGGCTAACTTGTCGGATATCATTTTATTCGCGGATGACACTTCCCTTATTTTTCAAATAGATAGAAAAGATACGGATGTCTTACATGTTAACGAGTCTGGCTGTTCTTTCGAAATGGTTTGCAGCTAATAATCTTTTACTTAATGCGAACAAAACTAAATGTCTTAAGTTCTCATTACCAAATGTACCTCAAGTGGGTCTGAATTTAGAACTTGATGGCAAAAAACTAGACGCTGTTACGGAAACTGTATTTCTAGATTCTGATTCTGTTTTTCTCTTTTTTTTTTTTTACTTTAGATTCAAAATTACAATGGGGCGCTCACATTAGAGCTCTCTCAGGTAGATTAAGTTCAGCTGCATATGCACTAAGAAAAATAAGGCAGTTGACAGATATAGCTACAGCTAGGTTAGTATACTTTGCTTATTTCCACAGCATTATGTCTTATGGTGTTCTGCTGTGGGGATCGGCAGCTGACGTAGATTCAATTTTCATTTTACAAAAGAGGGCAATCCGCGCAATCTATCAAATGGGTCCTCGCGAGTCTCTTAGAAACAAATTCAAAGAAATTGATATACTAACTCTGCCTTCTCTTTATATTTTAGAAAGTATTTTGTATGTTCGCAAAAACTTAGGACTCTTCAAAATAAGAAGCGATTTCCACAATATAAATACACGTAGTAAAAATGAAATTGTGTTACCTAAATTTAGATTAACTAAAACTAGCAAGTCATTTCTTGTAAACGGCGTCCGTTTTTATAACAAGTTGCCAAAGTCGGTTACAGAACTTAGCGATGGAAAATTCAAAACCTTCATCAAACGTGTCCTTATCAAAAAAGCATATTATAAGATTAAAGACTATGTTGAAGACAAGGTAGTTTGGCAATAATTCCTTCTGCACATGTGGCTTCCCTGGCTACTCATTAACGGCTTAACTATTTAAATGTCTATTAACTGCTCTCAAATTACGATGTTCATTTTTTATTTACTTTACTTTATTTACTTTTTTGACATATTCTCCTTATTACTTGACATTATGTACAGAAAATTCAAATTTTTTCCATCTCTTTATTAGTGATTGTAATGGTAATCATATCACTAGGTTTTATTAGGTTTTTATTTTTTTATTTATCCTTTTGATAGATTCTTATTTTGTAAATGTGAGGACTTTGTAGGCCTTGTAGACTTTAGATCTGTAGACCATTTTTTATTTTATCAAGTACCTGATACTTGTTGACAGGCCTACGCTATCCTCCCATACCTACTGTAATTTGAAAATATTGTAAAAGCCAATTATTTTTAAAAAGAGTAACCGTGGAGTTTCTTGCCGGTTCTTCTCCATAGGAAACGACTAATTGGAACCGTGCACCTAGCTTCTGACGTTTCATAAGTGCCCATGTAGGCATATGTGAAATAAAAATATTTTGATTTTGATTTTGAATTGCAATTGCCATTGTTGTCGACGCGTGTCGCTCGTATGTATGCACACTAATATACATAACCTGTTGGGTTTTAAAAACCAATGAAAGACACAGTTATAATTTCCACTTATTTATTTATTATATTTATTTGGCAGGAGAGGTGTGTACATGCGCACTCTCGCTTGGTCCAGACGGAACACAAGCGTCTAAACTATTAAAGTTATGCACATACGTCAGCATGATTTCTTGCCATGACAACTCAATAGAAATATTAAATATAATATATGTAACGACAGTCTTCTTACGATAACTAAGCCGAATAAAAATCGACCGCGCAAGTGCGGTCGATTTTCGCTCGATTTTTTTATGTCTAAAAACGCTGATGGATTTTAAACTCTCGGCGTAGCATTGCGTTGAAAATCGAGTGAGCGATGATAAAAGTCGCCGCTTTGAAAAATCGCCCGTGGGTACGGTGGCTAAATCGTCACGAAACATTGTGGAGGTGCACAACGCGTTTCAACGCCCACAATTCCAACCACCCGGCCAATTACGTGGGTAGATAGAATTTCTGTTAAGTTGTGAGTACTTAAGCCTCCATGTTACTTGAAACTACCTCCTTAGTACTATCTTATGACGTAAGGAGAAGTCTAAAGGGGTGGGTGTGTGTTAATCTTACAGTAGTCTTTATCATTCCTTGGTTAAGTTTTTTAGGAAAATTTAGCAAACTACCTTTGCTAGAGTTGGAATCAGCATGGTTTTGATGAAGTCACTTCGGTTTTCAGGACAAGCAATTTGCGTATAGTAGAAAGATTTCTATTTTGTTATCAAATTAAATAACTCTAAGCATTTTAATGAAGAAAATTCTTTTTTTTTATAACGTGCCTAAAATGTTACAGAATTTTAATATAAGACTAAGAACCAGTTTGTGGCCACAAGGGAAAAAACAAAAGAATTTAAAAAGGAAAGAAAAAAGGCATAATAAAAATTCCCCAAGTATTTAACTAACTTACAAAAACAGTAAGGAACTTTTTTATGATAAGTCTATCAGACAGAATGAAGCCAAGAATGCGGCTAAGGAAACGTTGCGTTCTGCCTATCTGTGCTTCGATCGCGACACGCTATGTTTACGCATAGCTCTGAGTAGCCCGGATTATTGCGGTGAACCTACCTGAGCCTACAACCAACACGAACCCACCAAGCTTAGTTAATTCTATGTATTATCTTAGTAGTTGGCCTGAATACCTGATGGTGTGAACAGAATAGTGTCTTTGTGAAAACACATACATAATTATGTACATTGTACAAGCTATCTAGTGAAGCTGTGAAATTAAATCTAAAATCAGCTGAAAAAAACCAGCCAAGTGCGTGTCGGAACACGCACAATGAAGGGTTCCGTAGTTGGAATATTAATTTATCCGTATATGAATAATTTTGAAAATCATGTGCTCCCATACATTGCAGCTGTTAATGTAAGTTGGTCGACTATTACTCGTAAACTTCTGCTAGCAAATCTCTGAGTTAAGCTGCGCACGGACAGACAGACATGGCGAAACTATAAGGGTTCCTAGTTGACTACGGAACCCTAAAAACGATCGAAAAGAAAAAAATCACGACGAATTTTTTTCTTCAAAAACAACGAAAACTTCCCCTCGCTCCGTCCCTCCGTCTGGATCGAACAGAGGGTTATGTCGGACTTCTATCGACTAAAACCCCGTGGTGTTCCTCCTGCTACTATGGTAGCACGACTTATGAGTCGGGAGTAGCCGGTCGATTCTGTAAAAATCTCACCGTGAAAACTTAGGTGAAGTGAGTTTGTTTTTGCTAGGAATTGACACTATTGACATCTCACTCCACGCTCACTTCACTTAAGTTTTCACGGTGAAATTTTTACAGAATAGCACCGCAGGACCTACGTAAAATTAACGAGCTAAGGGCCAAGTCTGCTATCGCATTTATGGCCGATCATTGACAGTTTTGGTAATCTCTTAATATAAAAGCGTCATTGTGATTTTCCGACACGGACTTATTATAATAGAAGTAACTTGTAATATATTACATCCATGTTTTCCGATGACATGACACTGAGACTCCAATTACATTTTTTTGACAACTGACACGTTACTAAATTATGAATTACTAGCTGCGCCCCGCGGTTTCACCCGCATATGTTTTGATCCCGTGGGAATATCGGGATAAAAAGTAGCTTTTATGTTAATCCAGGATGTCAGCTACCTCCATACCAAATTTTATCAAAATTGGTCCAGCCTTTTGAGCGTGAAGAAGTAACAAACATATAAACACACCCCCTCCCACACACACTCACAAACTTTCGCCTTTATAATATTAGTGTGATTCTGCTATTTGAGGTTGAGGAAAATCCAACAATTCAAATATCATAAAAATCGGTGCAGCCGTTCTTGAATTATAAATGGTGTAACTAATCCGACTTTGTTTTATTTAAATATGTAGATAGATATATTTAGGAGATTACGAACTTTGGTACAATGGTAATGGCGTTGCCTTGGTATGGTTGATTATAACTAATCATTGAAAAGTTGGAAAATAGAGTTGGCCCCCTGAACTACACTCAAAATAGTAACGTAACGAAATCATTTAAGGGGCTTACAGGAGCTAAACACAAAAAACGTATATGAAAAAAAGTTTTATTATAAGTATATGATCGACTACAGTAAACAAAATCAGAAAAATATATGATATTCTTCAGGATATTATGCTAGGTAGATAGTGTGTTCAAAACATAATACATCTAATTTGATACGATAGAAAAAAAACATGAAGATACCTCTAAAAACTTTCTTTTTACAATAAAAACCATACTAATATTTCTGATTTTTTGTCAGATTATTCTACAAGCAACGTACTAAAGCACCTAGAGTTTTAAATTTTAGTCTAAACAATAGATTTTTTGTAAATAGATAATTGCTTCATATTTTGAAATAAATTACCAGCGTTGTGTCATCGCGCTTCTCTTTATTTTCTATGCAGTCCGACAGTGACCGGGCTTTAGGTCATGTAAGCCCCTTAAGTAAGAAACAAAAGAAACCCAGCTCCAAATTAACATTCAAAGATTAAAATAGCAATCACAAAAAAAAACAAAGAACAAATTCACTCAAAAAACTAAAGCGCGACGTAATTCGCGTACTTATATTTATATGACACCATCCTAAACCCAGCGCGGGATCGTTCCCCACTTTTTGTGTCTCTTGGCAAATAAAAATTTGCATACAAACAGTGCTGTTACGTCTCTCACTGTGTTCCATTCGTTAGGACGCTTATATTAGCTTAAGTAGTTACCGCTTTTCGTACTTAATTTTCTGTCTGTACTGGTTTGTTCTCACTACGTGATGGCTTGGCTTTGATAGCTGTTTGCGATGATAATGAAATTAGAATTGTAGTGCACAAGTGCAATACTCTTCCGGTTGTTTTAATTGGGAGTGAATTCAACATGGTTCTAGAACGTAGTCTCGCTACAAAGACACTTTGAAAATAGACTTTGTGATTCTATGAAGGCGAGGTAAGAGTGAGCATCCTTCTTATTGTTGCATGACTGCCCAAAAAAAGAAGTGTTGTGGTTCATGTAGGTATGTAACACGTAACGATGTATGTATGTATCCCTACTAGTTAAAAGACCTGTAAAATTACAACACACTCATTTCTAGGGTTCTGTACCCAAAGGCTGCCAACGGAACCCTATTACTAATACTCCGCTGTCAGTCGTTCTGTCTGTCTGTCAGCGGGCTTTATCTCATGAACCGTACTTAATAGTTATTCAGTTGAAATTTTCACAGAGTGTGTATTTCTATTAACAAATAGTGCCCATACAAGAAACGTGTTTTCTTTAATATGTAGTGTTAAATAATGTACGGTGCTACGGAACCATTCGTGTGGGCACATTTTTTCATAGCGGAATTAACGCTTTCTTTCTTTGAACTTTCGTAATAGGGCTTGTACACAAAACTGCGAATCGGTGCGATTCGAATTCGCAACGCAGAAAACTGCAACACGAATTGCTGCGATCTGTCGGGATTAGTGTGATTTTATTTATTAATATACCAATTTTTATTTATATACAGTCTACTTTCATTCCACAAGGATCGAAGATCTAACAGATGGCGTCGCATTAAAATGTTGTTGTCCATGTGTCATTCTTCCCAGGATTTATACACGACATTAATTTAACAGACGTATACGGTACTTTAATTTCATTAAATGTATAACGTATTTTTTATGATTACTGGTCCCTAATCTTACTCGTGTGTTAAATTAATGTCGCCATTGTAGCGGCACGTTGTAATATCATTTCAATCTCTACTTACAAATAATCAATAATATCTAGCAATGCGCCAATATAGTTAATGAATTTACTCTGCACCTAAGCGTGCGGGGCACAGCGCGCACTTAGGAGATTAGCTCAATATTCGCGCACATGACCGCTCCGTTGAACTGATGAGCACCTCAGCAGCTGAACTCTGCATTACCGCACGTCTGCTGCACTTGTGTACCTACTGATGTTGTTATTTAGGTTTTATACGTTTATTACAACACTAGGTGTATGCGAATTTTGCTACACGTTTTTACAATCTCTGAGTTTCGGCTTTTCTTCTCAGAGTAGTCAGATAGGAAACGCTGACCTTATAATTGTATGTATCTTATTATTTTTATAATAACATGTGTAGAAGTGATTCCGATATCACATTTAAAGAATAAACAAGTTCAATTCAATCAGCTCAAAAAATAATGCAGATAATTTTCTACGAAAAACGCTAGCTTAATATGCAACTTTAATTTATACTACAGATTTAAATAGGTAGAAAGAGAGATTTTTACTCGAAATCTAATTAATTTTATGACAGTGTATAATTAACATTTGAGATTATTAAATTATAATTATTACTGTGAAAGTGTTGTCAAAGAAAGGTGTTGTAGATTTATTAGATTACCAGTTTTGAGTCCTTTCTGCGAACTGCTTTAATAACAATAAATAGTTTTTTTACTTCTTTCTAATTTAATTAATTAATAAGCTAACTAATACTAATAATTTTTTTTGCAAAGGACAGATAGTTAATTTTATTTATTTTGTATCCTTTTGTATTATTTTGAACTTTAAGTTTAAACAAGTTTAGTAATGTGTCTCCTTACGGAATCGTAGTTCGGATTACCGTTGAAACAAGTTTATAGTTTCAAAACTAAGTTCAAGAGCTGTCAGTGTCAATATTCCATAATAATAATGACACTGATCACCGCGATCAAACATATTGAATTCGAATAGGTGTCCTAAATTGAACGTCGCGCAAACGCAAACGCGCGACCATCGCGGTCGCGCATTTGCGTTCTATTAGGACGATGCCTAAGGGTTCATACAAATCCAAGGGTAATTAATACAGCGGACCGCGGCGGCGGCGGGCGGCCGCGGTGCCGCTGCAGCTACGGCATAATGTGTGAATGGTCAAACTCAGAGGTCACAGTCTCTTTTAAAGTCCAGACATAATCTTGGTCAGGTTATATGAAGACCATGTAGATCGATGTCTGAGGTGGTCTTTTGACTAAGTACTTACCCAATGTGTTTTATGTTTTGTGGCTACAAATTGATACAATATTATATAACAAATAAAGTAGACAATTGTATATTATTATATATTTTTGAAGCTGACTGTAGGTACCTTTGTGCATTTTCAAATTATAATGTAATTAATTAACTAATTATCTCCTTTATCTTCTCAATATTTGCTGTGGTGGTTTTAACAAGTTTATTCGTAATCGTTATTGTAGAAACGAAATCTAAATCTTTCTCCTGATATATATTATTTTATATGTTTCGTTTATTTCGGATCACATTTAAAAAGTACACACAGACTATATTATTCCTTAAAAACCATGTTGATAAAAATTACAAACTAACCCTAACTAAACCTTACTACAACTGTAGCACATTGGCTCAGCACATGTTGGCACGTTCACAGTGGCTCAGCACATGTTGGCACGTTACTCTGCACCCAGTGCCTAATGAAGCGGCTATCCACCTCGGGCCTGCGGGCGGAGAGTAATGGGTAGCTCACCGTCCGATCAGGACCAACCCGTGCCACGCGCGCCTCAAAGAGATGTCAGCATCCAGGAGGGGCCCCATAGGGCCGGAGCCTGCCGGATCAGCGGGATTGTCCGAAAGGGTTACCGCTGGCCCGGAACATAAAGAGCTAAAAAAGGAACATGGGTGGGTTTTAGTCAGTAAGAGTCTGACATTACCTTCCGCACCACCCAGAGCGGGAGGGGTCATTTGACGATTTCCCATTCGAAAAAAAAAAGGGGCTGTCCATCTTGTCAAACAATATCTTTAGGATGCTGTTGGAGCTTCCGCACAACCTACCCATTATTGACGCCGCACTCTTTATCAATAAGGCATGCAAATCGTCATCTCGGGCTTTCGCAAATTTCTGCAAAGCCCTACAGAAACGCGGAAGCCCTATCAACATCCCAAATCCATTATTATACTGAACGCGTAAGACTTTGCAGGCCCTCTGCGTATACTTCATCCAAAAGCACACACAATACACATAATTATGCATGATATATCACTCTCAATGTTTTGTTCTGGAAGGGCCCGTGGCTAAATAATAACAGCCGCGCAGGCTGATCGATCAGGTTAAGCTAGGCTTTCCGCGGTTGGTCTGTGGATGGGTGACCATCTTTACATACCGTGACCCCTCCGTGCCTCGGAAGCCGTTTGTCCTGGCTGTCATTCGTGGATTTATTACATATTGGATTTATACATTTCAGTAGCCCGAAAATCTGACAACCAGTCTTACCAAGGGTATCGTATTACCCAGTAACTGGGTTGTGGAGGTCAGATAGGCAGTCGTTCCATGTAAAATACTGGTATTCAGCTGCATCCGGTTAGCCAGAACATAGTTGGGAAAAGGCTAGGCAGATGATATCACTTTCAATGTCTCTCTTTTAGCGCTAACTCCTCCAGCATAAGCTTAATCCTTGTCATACAACAAGCAATTCCATTAATTCTAAAATCATGAACACTAGTCATAGCGAGACACATGTACAATAGTGCATATGTAGGTACCCAGCGATATCTCACTAATTGGAATGAGCTTTGTGTACCAGTGACGAATAATTATTAATCTACTGCCTATGGCGACGGCCGGTAAGTTAATGGGGACGGGGCAGAAGCGAAGCGGTATATACGTAATAGTGAAAACATCAAATTACAAAGTCACAATGTTACTATGGTGTTGCCTTCAATCGCAATGACAATCCGGCTAATCGTTGAACCGCCTCATTTCAAAACGGCCCTGTTTTTATAACGGCTAGCTGTAATGTAATATGGCGGATTATACAATCCGACTGCGACATATACACTAAATACTCAGCACATAAGCACTCGGCACGTATAACCGCCACTCTCAACACAACCAAAACACTGTGGGCCTTAGCGTAAAGATAAATGTATAAGTACTAAGAACATCGAACAGTTCTGAAATTGAGTTAAAACGAAGCATTGAATATTTAACACTTTCAGGCGAGCTCGCGAGATTGAATATTCTGCGGGAAACGATCACACCAAGTTTTTACCTACTTACGTACTTATACACTTTGTATTGTACTTATATTGTCGCTTTTTTAAAGTAGGTGAGAAGAGTTTGAAACTTCGCACCATACTTTGTAACGAGGAGTCTCTTTTCTTGCGGGCTGTGATCTGCTGCCATAATTTTCATTCTACGAAGAATCAAACAAAGAACTTTATAGTTACGTAATTTTGTTTTCGTAGAAACTTATTGCAATTTTTTTTATTTTTTTTCGGATGGGAAATCATCAAATGACCCCTCCCTCTCTGGGTGGAGCGGAAGGGAGTGTCAGACTCTTACTGACTAAAACCCACCCGTGTTCCTTCCTTAGCCCTTTATGTTCCGGACCAGCGGTAACCCTTTCGGACAAACCCGCTGACCCGGCAGGCTTCGGCCCTATGGGGCCCCTCCTCGAAGCTGACATCAACTTAGTGCTTCATCCTTGTTTCATCGGTAAGAAGAGCCATAAGTCTAACAGAGACAGCACGAATGGACGGAATTTGA
The DNA here is from genome assembly GCA_963082905.1 of Oligia fasciuncula. NCBI lineage: Eukaryota > Metazoa > Arthropoda > Insecta > Lepidoptera > Noctuidae > Oligia > Oligia fasciuncula. The sequence continues at coordinate 1,749,251 of OY720395.1, read as the reverse complement.
TAATGATGGTTAGTTATTTCCACAGTTATAGATAGACCTAGATAACGCAGGTATCACGATCTGTATGAAAACCAAGCGTGCCATTTTTTGGCTACCTACTATGACGTCGCAAGCACTATATAGTGATGGGAAAATCAAATCTTCTCGCCCCACACCCGGGGCCTAGCGCCAGCGCTCACGCTCACCCAGCCAGCAGTACGGCGGCTCGGCTTACGATTTTTGTACGTAAGCTATAGGCACGCGAAGTAGTTGCTCTTGCGTTATCTAGGTGTATCTGTGGTTATTTCAGAAGAACCTTTCTATTCGAAATGTACAATGGATATGACATCAATAAAACTATGCAGCACATTTATAAAAAAAAATTGTCACAATCATTTTTAGGGTTCCATACCAAAAGGATGCCGACAGAACCTGTTACTAAGCCTCCACTGTCCGTCCGTCTGTTTGACTCTCAGCGGGCTGTATCGCATGAACCGTATTAATAGACAGCTGAAATGTTTACAGAGTGTGTGTTCGGTGTGTTTCTATTGCCGCTTTAACAAATAGATAAAAAAAAACAAAGTAAAAAAAAAAATCGGTTCAGCCGTCTAGGAGCTACGATGGCACAAACAGACACACAGATACACACGTCAAACTTATAACACCCCTCCGTTTTTGTCGGGGGTTAAAAATTAAAGGGGGTTTACATACAAGAAACCTGTTTTTTTACGTTAGTTGCAGTTGGCTTTATATCATAAACCGTAATAGATAGACAGAGAAAGATAGACAGTTGAATTATTCACAGAGTGAGTATTTCTATTGCCGCTACAACATGTGTGAAACGTGTTTTTTTTTGCCATGTGGTACGGAACCATTTGTGTGCGAGTCCGAATAGCACTTTTGTTTTTATTATTAAGAAATAAATTGCACGAAGCAAGTCAGATCTATGTTTCTACAACACCTCGTTATTCCTTAATGACCTGTCAGTCCAACTATTTATTATTTCTAAAATACACTGTTACAACTAAATTACAGCTATCTTGTATAAAATAAATAAGATAACGTACATTTTCTCAAAGATATTTGCCATTACCGGACCTCGACCATTAAAGTGTCCTTGGACCTGACCTTGAAGAACCCATGACCTCTCAATCGATACGTCAAATAATATTGTCAAGAATCTGTGAATTAATAATAATAATAATAATATTCCACAACTATCACACAACGCCGTCTAGTCTCAAGCTAAGCAGAGCTTGTGTTATGAGTACTAGACAACTGATAAACATACTTATATATTTCTAAATACATACATATATAGATAAATTACACCCAGACACAGAACAAATGATCATGCTCATCACACAAACATTTGTCCTGGGTGGGAATCGAACCCACGACCTCCGGCATAGCAGTCATAGTCACTGACCACTAGACCAACAGGCCAGTCAAATTGTATTTTATCAGAATTTGACGTAAATCCTGTGGTTTTTTTCACGAGGACTTGTGTTTTAATATTCTTCACACATGGTGACTTTTAAGTATTCTAGAGCCAAAACGTGATAACGTAGAAGTTGTAAAACTTAGTCCAAAACCAAAACGCCCGTCCTTCACCACTTTAGCTTTGGCGGGGAAGGAAAATTAGCGCAACAAACTCAGCACAACCGCCTGTTAAGCAAGAATAACTTGATTCGATACACTAACGGCCAGTTTCCTCATCAACAACTAAAGTAATCAGTCAAAGTATTGACTTTTACTTGATCTTTACTGATACTTGGTAAATGTGTTTCTTCATTCAAGTAACAGCTAAAATAGTGAAGAAACAAATGTAACCGTTACTTTGACTTTAGTGACGTTACTTTGGCTGTTACTATTGATGGAGAAACTGGCCAGCTAGCTCACGCGAATATACCAACAAAAACATTGAAAACTATAGGTACTTTAGCAGAAATAAAAACGTTAAGACCTAACTTTGGTTTAAAACAAAATCAAAGAATCTCTGTATCCAAAAATAGAACTAAAACACAGCAGATAAAAGCTTCAACGTAAGCACGCTAAGTCAAGATAAAAAGGCACTAACGAATAAGTACGCGGTGATAGTCGATGTTTGTACACTAAGAACCGAAATACTCATTTATCTGTACCATACTATAGCTTAAGTGTTGGGAATAAGTCGATGATTTACTCTATAGTTATATCTCATCGACTACTAAAATCATCGACTTTAGCACTAACTAGTACTGATAAAGAACGCCTACGCGATTGCTACGAGGTGGTGCTACGCGGCTACACTGTCGTAGCAAATAAGCGATACGCTGCTTGCGCTATACTTTTTTCGAAAAAAACTGAACTTTTGATGGTGACTGATTAATTTAACGTGTTTCATGTGTTACTTTTCACTATTTTGCTATTATGAAAATTTATTAAATAAATGTGTGTGAGAAATGTCGTGTAATAGAAAATGTAATAGAAATAAGATTAATAGGTTTCAAAGACTTTGTTAAAAAAAAACTAATTGGTTGAACAATAAATTAGCTAAATGTTTTTAACTATACCTTTGGCTTTTTAAAATAACGAATCCGTAAAAAACTAATCTATCGACATTCACCCCTCCCTAGTCGTAACAAAGTTACCGTATCAAAGTGAAGCGCACACTATTTTTTACGAGCTCAGTTCACTGCAGTATAAACGTAGGTTTACGATGCAACGGTAACATCTTCGGTTATTCAAACATATTGTCATATTGCACGGGGTCAGTTTGTAAAGCACAAATTTTAGTGTAGCTGAATTTCGATTTATGGGTCCCGTAGTGCAAAATGCAAAGATGGTTGGTCTATATATCAGCATTTTAGTAAATGTTTACTTTTACGATAGATGTATAACTTGAATATCTAGCAAAATAGGGTTGTAGACGTTGTCATGTTAACATCGACAAAGTGCAACTAAATTGCTTTCGACCAAAGTTGACCGATGTTCATTATGGTCGATATTGATCGTCCCGAACAAAATATAATAGATTGTCTCAATTGATTGATAGTCATTCGAATACACGACTGACAGGACGATTATGGGTTCTATTCAGATTTACCCACCCTATAATTGATGATTTCTCAACAAAGCTCACGTATTCAACCATCTATATATATAAAAGAAAGTCTGTTAGTTACACCACTTATAACTCAAGAACGGCTGAACCGATTTGGCTGAAAATTGGTGGGGAGGTAGCTTAGAACCAGGAGACGGACATAGGATACTTTTTTTTTATACTTGGAGTAGGGTAGGAGTAGGGTAGAAGTAGGGTAGGAATAGTGTAGGAGTAGGGTAGGAGTAGTGTAGGAGTAGGGTAGGAGTAGTGTAGGAGTAGGGTAGGAGTAGGGTAGGGTAGGGGTAGGGTAGAAGTAGGGTAGTAGTAGTGTAGGAGTAGTGTAGGAGTAGGGTAGGAGTAGTGTAGGAGTAGGGTAGGAGTAGTGTAGGAGTAGGGTAGGAGTAGGGTAGGAGTAGGGTAGAAGTAGGGTAGGAGTAGTGTAGGAGTAGGGTAGGAGTAGTGTGGGAGTAGGGTAGGAGTTGGGTAGGAGTAGTGTAGGAGCAAAACAACGTTTGCCGGGTCAGCTAGTAAATTAATAAAAAGTAAGATATCTGTAAAGTTTCGTCTTATTATAAGTTTAAAAAAACATCAAAGTAGTAGGTACTAGATTTAACTGAAATCCTCGCAAGGAAAGCCTTTTAGTGCTTGTATATAGGTCTCCGAGGAGAGCTAGATTGCAGCCTAACATGAACACACTATGTTAGGGTTAAGACTTGCTAGATAACGTTTATATTTACTGGTACAATTTTCTGATAAACTGCTCGTATGTTAAAGTGGTTTTTCATATTATTAAAATCATCATCTGCCTAGCCTTTTCCTAACTATGTTGGGGTCGGCTTCCAGTCTAACCGGATGCAGCTGAATACCAGTATTTTACATGGAGCGACTGCCTATCTGACCTCCACAACCCAGTTACTTGGTAATACGATACCTCTTGGTAAGACTGGTTGTCAGACTCTCGGGCTTCTGACTACCCTTAACGACTGTCAAAGATCCACGAATGACAGCCGGGACCAACGGCTTAACATGCTTTCCGAGGCACGGAGGGTTCACGCTATGTGAAGATGGTCACCCATCCACAGGCCAACCACGGCAAACGTAGCTTAACATGATCGATCGACCTATGCGGCTGTTATTATTTAGCCACGGGCCCCTGGTAAAATTAATTATTACAAGCAGATTATTTTAAAAACAACCGTCAACCGTCAACCGTCGGACTCGATTACCTTTGGGAAGCCGTGCCATCTAATGTGCTACTTTGACCTATTGAATTTAAATCCTTTTCATTTATTTTTCACTCTTACAGTGTAGATGACTTCTTTCAGAGCTTAAAAATTTAAGAATTTTCACTTACTCAAAGCTAAAAACTGGCATATATGCCACACTATATATCAATCTGCCTAGCCTTTTTTTGTGGATGGGAAATCATCAAATGACCCGTCCCGCTCTGGGTGGAGCGGAAGGGAGTGTCAGACTCTTACTGACTAAAACCCACCCGTGTTCCTTCCTTAGCCCTTTATGTTCCGGACCAGCGGTAACCCTTTCGGACAATCCCGGTGACCCGGCAGGCTTCGGCCCTAAGGGGCCCCTTCCTCGATCCTGACATCTCTTTGAGGCGCGCGTGGAACACGTACGCGCTGATCGGACGGTGAGCTACCCATACTCTCCGCCCGCAGGCCCGCGCCTACGGTGGCCGGGAGTCGTCCCGCGGCTCCCGACGCCTGGAGCGTCTCCCGCGGCGGCTGGGACGGGAGCCTAGCCTTATCACAACTATGTTGAGGTCGGCTTCCAGTTCAGCAAAAATGCGAGACTAGTGCCTGTCGCTGGTTTTCAACTGAACCTGATGTGTGAGTGACGGATGTAAATCACTGTTTTTTTTTTGTGTGGACATACATGGACATGAACAAGCAACTAAGTTATTTAATTTCCACTACATGTTTTATCGTCAAAAATTACAATTTACTTGAGAAAACACTGTGTGTATGAAACCGTAAAAAATCCTTTCAATTTGTTTGACGAACTGTGTGGCCTACTTTTCAAACAATTTCTAGGAAAGACCTCAATAGAACCAAAATAAATATACTTATGACAAAAACCATGTAAAATGAACAGGTTGTTTTTCGTACGTATAAAAATATAGTGTCATGTCTATAAAGCGTCACAGAAAATTAACACTTTCATGAAAAGGCATTCCAAAATGCTTTAATAGGTAAGGTATACAACATTACCAAGTTAACAGATATTCTGGAAAATATGGCTATAAAATATTTTACTGGTTGGGTTGTGAATTTCAGTAGTTGCTCCATGTAAAATACTTGTATTCATCCGGTAAAACTGGAAGCCGACCCCAACATAGTTGGGAAATGGCAGGCAGATAGCGCAAAACGGTTTATGTTATAACATTTTCTTTTATTATCCCACAAGGCGACGCGCGCTTAACTTGTGGTAACCGAGTGTACAAACAAGCTGCGAATGTGTCCATGAACGAGTAGCGTCAGCACATAACACACACACAGACTTCCGACTTCGCCATTGTCTCGAACGGTACCGAGAGCTCCTGCGCTAACACATACATTCATCAAAACAACAATACTACAACAACAACATACTTGCTACACTGGCGGACAAAATTGTGGGCCATTTATTAGACACTGGGCGGGTAGACATGTGCGCACAGACGTCCATGTCGCATGTCGCTAATTAATTTATTAAATTATTATTATTTACTAACGATTAGGCTAAGTCACGGTTATCGATACTAACACATATGGATCTTTGATCTGAAATAAAGAATTTGATTTGATAGCGTGTTTGTACACTTGGTTGCCACAAGTAAAGCGCGCGTCGCTTCGTGAGATAAAATACTGTAACTGAAAACATTAATTATTTAAAAGCGGTTAATCTTATTTATTTTTCCCTGACACTGAAGCAGTAAAGTAGCCCATTTCTAGAAAATTATATACGATACGTGAGACTAATTTCACACCGTGCAATAATGAATTACTTAAGTCACACGTATCATAATGTACTAATAAAAGAGAATACATCAAAAATAAAGAAAAATACCTTCATTTTATCACCCAAAAGTATGCAAAACAGTGGACTTTATAAACGTTTGCAAGTACAAGTTGTTTACATCATTATTATAAATGAAACCAAATCTGTGACGAGATTTAAATACGGCCCATCTGCCAACGTCATAATTGCATTAATTTGTGCTTTGTTTTTTGCGAAGGACAAACCCGTGATCTGCATTGCTAATACTGGTTTATCATATTCGTGACGTCGTCGTGCAGATGGCACTGTTGTCTGTACAAGTGTCCTGTTGAATGGAAATTATGAGGTTTTCGTTGATAATTTAAAACGTTTTAGTTATTAGGGTAATGGGGTTTTGGGCCTGAGAGATTTGTTTAAAGGTATGTAAAAACCTTCTTAAGACTTTCACTGTCCATAAGTAGACACAAAAGTTAAATAATCAACCTGAACCATATTATGTGGTTCATGAGACAGGACAATTTTTACTAATGGGAGAGCAATTGTATCTAATCTTGAGTCATCTTTAATTTGAATTTTGTAGGTAACGTTGACAAAAAACCTGCAGCAGAACCTGCATTTAGAGGGTTTTTAAATTCGCATTTTAATAAAATACAAGCCATGTGCTCAATGGAATTTTCGACAAAAATGTCTCAATTTCTAACCTCTCTAAGGTATATATTTTCAAAAATCCTTCCTTAGTTTCATTGTATAAGAAACTCTTGTGCAATATTTCAACTCCTGTGCGTTGTCTGTCAGTAGATTTAAGATTTTTTATAAAATATATTATTATTTCATCACCACTGCTCTCTAAACGGTGAAGGAAAACATCGCGAGGAAACCGGCATGTCCTAGAACCAAAAATTCGAAGAAATGTGACATCCACCAACCCGCACTGGGCCCGCGTGGTGGATTACGGCCCACTCCCTCTCATTGAGAGGAGGCCTGTGTCCCAGCAGTGGGAACATTATAGGCTGATTATGGTTTGGTTTATATTAATAAAATACGAGTGTTAGTTTAAAGCCCTCGCCACCATTACGAAAAAAGCACTAATTATTTATTGTGGGAACATTATAGGCTGATTATGGTTTGGTTTATATTAATAAAATACGAGTGTTAGTTTAAAGCCCTCGCCACCATTACGAAAAAAGCACTAATTATCTATATCTATACATATAATAAATCTGTAGACGAGGCGTTTCTGTACATTGAAAATATAAAAAAAAAAATAGTTGGGGTGTTATAGGATAACCAACAGATGCCATTTCATCAATTTTTAGAATTTTTGTCTGTTTGTCGGTTTGTCGGTTTGTCTGTTTGTCTGTTTGGATGTGACAAAATTTGATTTGAACACGTTCAACGTAAAAAGTACCAAACCAATATGGTAAATTTTTATACTCAAATATAGTGTAGAACTCGGAGTAGTAGTTAGTTTTGGTTTCATCGCAATCGCTTCACTGTATCAAAAGATATAATCAATTTAATGTATTCTACAACAACTTTAATCTTCTATCTATCTTCTTCTATACATTATAATAAATCTGTAGACGAGGCGTTTCTGTACATTGAAAATATAAAAAAAAAAAATAGTTGGGGTGTTATAGGATAACCAACAGATGCCATTTCATCAAATTTTAGAATTTTTGTCTGTTTGTCTGTTTGTCGGTTTGTCTGTTTGTCTGTTTGGATGTGACAAAATTTGATTTGAACACGTTCAACGTAAAAAGTACCAAACCAATATGGTAAATTTTTATACTCAAATATAGTGTAGAACTCGGAGTAGTAGTTAGTTTTGGTTTCATCGCAATCGCTTCACTGTATCAAAAGATATAATCAATTTAATGTATTCTACAACAACTTTAATTACGTAAGTTGGATACACGTAATGACATCTATTGGCGCTTTATAGTACTAACGAAAACATAATTATTGTGTTTATAACATTATTATGTGAATAATCACGTCATGCAGGCTTACCTATAAGATGACTATCACAGTCACTTCTGCCTGTGTTATTTGAAAAAGTAATGATTACATAATATAATGTTAATCGCTTTCGATTGTTGGTTGATTAGTGGCGCTAAAAGAATTTCAAATAAAAAGTGAGGATAATGTAAGATAATATTATGTGATGTGGTGTTCTGAGTGATAAAGATTGCAATGATAAATGAATTTATATTTGTAAGTAGGTTTGTACAAACACTTTTACACGTCAATCATGTTTTTATTTTTTAAACTAGATGAAGTCGTCGTTTCCTATCTGACTACTCTGAGAAGAAAGGCCGAAACAAACACACACACGGGCAACTTTATTTAGGAGCTCTTTCGAGGGGCAAGCAACCTTTCTAACATTGTTAACAGAGAAGCATTTTCTTAGTGACATAAGGTTTTAAGATCATAATTATCATACTTTCATAGTTTTTTTGCCTTTTTTCTCGATTTTTTTTAAATTTTTTTACCATGATAACGCTTCAACGCACACCTCGAGACGGGCTGTTGATTTATTGAGTATAGGTTCGGCAGGTGCACACGCTTTTTTCTTGTTTCCGGGGTGGAAAATCTTCATGGATGTCCGCCGCCCTGGAACGGGCGGCGAGGTCTGTCAGGCTCTTACTGACTAAAAATCAACCCAGTGTTCCGTCTCACACCTACGTCGGGGGTTGCGGGACCGTACGATCGTTCCGCAACCCCCGACTGGTGACGTCAAAGAGGGGCGCGCGTGGAACACTACGCGCCGCCAGCTCAAGTCCTGATGTGTTGGCGGTGACAGACGTCCCCGAATTCGTCGCCCCTGGACCCGTTTAGGCTGGAAGAGGGCGTTGTACGCCCTCCGCTGACGCTCGATGCGCCTACTGCGGGCCGGGTGAGTGGATGAGATCTCCCTCTCCCTTTCCACAGCCTCCTTCTGCAAGACGACCGTTTCGCAGAAGGAAACCACCGCGTCCCAGGACTCTTCGCTGCCGTCGACTCGACTACGGCCGGCAGCGATACGTCAAGGTGCACACCCAATACAAGTAGCACTGCCATGTCGTAAAAAGGTATTGTAAATTATGTTTTCGAGACAATAACTAAATTTTTAGCCATTGTCTTGGTTAAAACCATATCGACCCTTTTTTTTTCGGATGGGAAATCATCAAATGACCCCTCCCGCTCTGGGTGGAGCGGAAGGGAGTGTCAGACTCTTACTGACTAAAACCCAGCTACCCATTACTCTCCGCCCGCAGGCCCGCGCCTACGGTGGCCGGGAGTCGTCACGCGGCTCCCGACGCCCGGAGCGTCTCCCACGGTGGCTGGGACGGGAGGCTCTCTCCATGAGCCATCCCGCCACCTTCTTTGCTAGCATGACTGCTTCGCAGAAGGAGGTGACTGCCTCCCACTCCCTCTCGCCCCGGACCATGGCTTGCACCAGGGCCGGACGCGAGAGGTCGCCGCCGCTGCCAATCGCCTCTACGAGGACACGGCGGTGCTCCGCACAAGCGGGGCAGACCTCCACCGTGTGCTCCACCGTGTCCTCTGAGCGATCCTAGCAATGGTGACACCCGGGCGTTTCCTCCCGCCTGATGATGTGCAGGAACCTCCCGAAACTTCTGTGTCCGGTGAGGACCTGCGTCAGGTGGTAGGTGAGGGCGCCGTGGCGCCTCTCTAGCCACTCCTTAAAGAGGGGTCTTATCGCCGCTATCGCGGCGTGCCCTGCGCTGGGTAGCGACAGTCGCTCTTTCCATGCCGCCATGAGATCGCGCCGGAGATCTGTCCGCTCCGCACCGATTTGCCGCGGAAGCGGATCTTCCCCCCGGCGTACTGCCTCCGCGCGCCACTCATACAGGCGCGCGAGGACTATCGCCTCCAGATCCCATGGCGGCCCCGACACGTTCCAGTTTGGGGGCCAAACGTCGGAAATGCACCATATCGACCCTCAAGGTATCTTATGGTAAATGGACATAATATGGCTATTTGGTCAGACAATCAGCCTCGAGCAGGCGCTTTCATTTTTATTTATCCTCAAAAATCAAAGTGACACTTCGTCGCATTGTCATTATGAACCCTGAAGATGCAGTGACTGCTGTGCAGTCGAAAGGGCTATGGTTGAGAACCCCAGGCAAGGAAAGCGTTACCAGACAAGATCGGAAGATTTTTCCTTTTACACCTTTCCTAAGCGACACATTATTGTGTTCCGACATCCACGCGAACGAAGTCGCGGGCACAGCTAGTTTATTAATAAAATAAAATTAGTTACAAAAGCGACACCAATTCAAATATTACCAAAGCTGCTTTTAAAACTCATGGGGCTTACAGGACCTTAACGCAAAAAACGCAAGTTTTAGAAACAATAAAGTATAAGATCGACTACAGTAAAAAAAAATCAGAAAAATATATGATATTCTTCAGGATATATGCTAGTTAGATACTGTGTTGAAAATATAATACAACTAATTTGATATGATAGAAAAAAATCATGAAGATACCTCTAAAAACTTATTTTTACAATAAAAAACATACTAATATACGAGTACATACAATCATTCTGATTTTTTGACAGATTATTCTACAAGCAACATACTAAAACATTACTGTTTAATTTTTTTAGTCCAAACAATAGATTTTTAAAGTAATTGCTTCGTAATTATTTTGCAATAAATTAGCGTTGTGTCATCGCGCTTCTTTTTCTTTTCTATGCAGTCCGACAGTGACTGTGTGTCCGCTTTAGGTCATGTAAGCCCCTTAACGAACCCAAAACAAAATCAATTTCACAAATCGTTGGCTGCCAAACAAAATGGCCACTGCTACACGACTCCGCAAATCTAGAATAGCCTCTGCTTACAATCTTAATTGGCCACAATTTATCGTGGAAGGTGGGCCAAATGGGCCGTAATGGACGTAAAGGGTTCAGGATCTAATCTTAATTGTGTGGTCGATATATATGTGAAATCAGAAGCTTGTTTTGTGGGCTGCAGTAACTGAGAGACTGGTACGATGTAATTGGTTAGAAGGATGTTGTTCATTGTTTTAGGTTCCTCTTGAAAGGCTTTCATGTGGAGCTCGGTTTCGGGTTGTTCGTGAGCCTTCGATCGAGCCTCTGTTGTTAAGTTGGAGGATGCTTTGGTTTCAGTTTGTATTTAAAGTGTCTTCAGTTGTTTGTAAGGTATGGAGATCGATTTCAGGAATGAGTCTTATCGAAGTTAAAAATTATGAATTACTAGCTGCGCCCCGCGGTTTCACCCGCGTAAATGTGGATCCCGTAGGAATATCGGGATAAAAAGTAGCCTATATGTTAATCCAGGGTGTCAGCTGCCTCGATACCAATTTTTATCAAAATTGGTCCAGCCGTTTGAGCGTGAAGAAGTAACAAACGTATAAACACACACACACACGCACGCGCACTCACAAACTTTCGCCTTTATAATAATTAGTGTGATAATAAAGCTGAAGAGTTGGTTTGTTTGAACGCGCTAATCTCTGGAACTGCCTGTCAGATTTTATCAATTCTTTTTGCATTTGATAGCCCAATTCTTGCTATATACATATATATATAATATATATATATGCTATTTAACATCACGTTATGACCTTAATAAGCCGAGAAAAAAGGTCAGGAAGAACGCTAAACGATGTTATAGAGAGAAAGAAAGAAAAGTATTTATTCCGACTCGTACAGGAAGATCACAAACTAAACTAAACACAGTAAAATAAAAATCGAAGTTATATAAAGTAACAAAAGGAAAATTAAACAGAACGTCCTATACGAGGCCAAAAGGCTCCTATCTCAGCATGATGCTGCGATATTTAAAAAAAATAATATTATAGCGCTGGCAGGTTATGCGATGCGACGGAGTGGGTAGGGGGAACAAGAAATTTTACGCGGACGAAGTCGCGGACAGAAGCTAGTTATACATACTATATAAAAAACCAGAATTTGGACGAACTGCCTCGTCCTGAGATATGTATTAAACAACAATTTTATAAAAACCAATCGTTATTTTAGTCGCCACCACGTCACCACGCGTGTCTTTTTTTGCTGCTCCAACTCCCACAGCGCGAGCGTAGCAACGCATGCTTCCGCCGGATGTTTGTGCATACGGATTGTGTACGTAATGCATCCGTGTTGCTTGAAATCCTGATGTTAAGCTACGTGTGAAATACTTTGAAAACCAGGTTACATGCCTATATAAACGTGAGTCTCTTCCGAAGCATGGCAGGTGGCGGAAGGGTATGGCGGGTTTTTTCAAGTCCACTTGACGCACGCGTATAGGTTCGTCAAAAATGGCGCTAACTATCGTCAAACCAAAAAAACATTGTTTCACAAAATTATGTGAAGGCGCGTCTCTAGCGCCATCTGGTGGGATTTGTTGATCAAAGGAATGAACATTGTACGGACGAGTGTGGCAGCGGGGGTGTCACTACTGTCACTCTAGCGGAACGTCATGAACGTCAGGCGGCCATCTGACTCGTGTGTTTGGAAGAAAAAGGTGGCGTGTCCGAGACGGTCGCGACGGATCGCTTACGTCCTGAATCATAATCCGCTCTCATCTGATTATAGTGGTGATATATTTTGTAATGTAAATTGAGATTCCTAATTATAAGGATGCTGATCGAAGACCTGTCTAGCTATTTCAAGAATACCTCGCCCGATTATCCACTTTAAAATGAGTGATTCTGATATAGATACCCACGTGCCTATATATGCATTGACTTACGTACGTATGTTACGTTAACCAACCGTTTGAAACAACCGGGCCTTATTCATATTAAGTACTTTACTCTGCTTACTTTTTTTTTCTCTTTGACTTTTGTGTTGTCTAGATTAAAAAAATATTTATGATATTTACAACAGAAGGCGTGGGAATCCTAAAGCATAAATGTAAGTAACACGGCGCAAACTTTTCAGGAACATGAAAAACTGTCTGAAATGTCAAAAACATTTTCATTTTCACCTCGTCAAACAAAGGTTAATTGGATCAAAGGCTCCGCTGTGTTTGCAACTTTCTACATTTAATTTTTATTTGAATGCATTAATATGCAAATTAATTTAGGGAACTTTCAACCATTGTTAGAATTGCGCCAGTATTTAAATTCAGTTGGAATCGAGTTTGTTGTCCTGACGGTTTGATTTTGAATCGATAATTTGTAGAGGTGCACCCGATAAGACTTGAAGACGAGTAGTCGATTGCTTCAAAACTTTCTCAAGTTACTACTAGATATCGGCAGACGCTCTTCAATGGTGTTAGAGCTTTAATTGAATTTGATAGGTAATTGTTTATCGAAAATACTGTTTATTTTTTACACATTGAAAGACACTAACGTGACACAACAGAAGTTTTATTGTTATTACACCGAATGGCGTTAAGTGTTCCGCAAAGTGTTAAGTACCTACTTGAATTATATTAATGGATATTAATATCGAAATTAAATACTCTGTAGCGGTATCTACAACGCCACATGTGAACAACGCGTCATACTGACGTCACGCAAGAATCCTGCATCTCGCAAGCAGAGTTTACCGCGCAACTAGCATAGATAAAACGGCCCGACATGAATCGTCGTGCAGTTGCCCGCCAGACACAACACCCATCTGGTCCGAGGATCCTCACTTTTCTATAGAGTATGAGTGAACTTTACACCTAGTTTCTCATACCTCTATGAGTTAGTTTTTCCATTTTGGCGACGATATTGTGCTCTTTTCGTCTTCACCCTCCGAGTTGACACAGATGCTAGACGATCTTGGCATGGCAAACCTAGAGGACGGACTTCAGATGAATATGTCAAAGACCAAGTTGATGACTACTATCTCGTTACCTTAATTATAAAAATACTAGCTTCCGCCTGCGACTTCGCCCGCGAGGTATTTCGACAAAAACTATTCTATGTCTTTCCCCGGAATGCAAACTATCTCTCTGCCAAATTTTGTCGAAATTCGTTCAGTGGTTTAGGCATGAAAAGGTAACGTACAGACAGACAGAGTTACTTTCGAATTTATAATATTACTATGGATTGTTATTTTTAACCGACTTCCAAAAAGGAGGAGGTTATATGTTCGACTTTATATTCCTTATTGTTTATTTATTATTCAATACACCCACTGTTCGGCATTATGTTGTTCGTATTATTTAAAATGATGTAACTGTTCCTTTTTCTATTTTTCATGCTGAGTGAATTGTACTCAGCTATGACCTAAAAAGCTGGAGCCCGAAATAAGAGAATCTCTGTGCAAAAGTACTTTGACCCCGGATTTGAATCCATACAGAAACATAACTGGGTACGAGTACTTCTGAACGTCCTCTGAAGTTAGAGCACCGTGAAGTTTCATTTTTGACGTTGATCCCTCTTTGACATTCGTACCAGGCGCACTCTCTAAAACTCAAGTGGTATGAAAATAAAGCCTTTATAGGATTCATGTTTTCGACTGGGACTCGCAAACTTGTAAAACTATTCCTTCAAATATTTTTTTGAGTTTATGATTTATTTTTATGGAGCTGTATGAGTTGGTTTGCGAGAGTATTCAGCAATCAGAAAACTCAGGGTAAAAGAGTATAAGGCCATTTCAAAATAATTATCATCGTCCGATATATTTTATATTGTTGTAATTTTCTATAGGGGAACCTACACTGTGAAGTACAGTCAGTCACGTGTAACAAATATAAGTTAATGCAAAAGTGACCTAAATAATTTGTAAACTGTCAAATGCAATCCATAAAATTCCAAAAAATACGTCACAATTTTCAGCACCGGCAGAAAAAGGTTTCTGATATTTTTCGCTTTAAAAGCGTGACAATAAAGCCATCATTAAGTATAATTCTATTTAATACTTGTCCATGTTTTCCTGTATTCTGCATGGAACACTAACAAAGCGTCAAAATTACACGTGTTCATTCCCGGGCCTTTTTTTATTATCACGTCTATATTTTGCACGTTCATTTACCTGGAATTTCAACCGCACAACAAATTGGCTGCGCGAAGAACATAATACAGACATTATTACAGCGTGACGCGTGACACGACGCAATTAAACTGTAAATCGTGCTCAGCCCGGTTCAAGACGGGTGACACGTGTGTTGTGACGTAGTGTGGCTTATTTTCACGCTGTTTGAGTAAAACGGACTCCAAATTTATTGGTCACGTAAAAGAACTTGATATCTAAAGACATTATTATAGCGTGATACGTGACATGTGATACGGTTCACTTAGACTGTAAATCGTGCTTAGCCCGGTTCGAGACGGAGACACGTGTCACATCTTGTGACCAAGTACTGTTGCTTAATGTCACGCTCTTAGAGTAATTTGCAACTCAAAATATATCAAACTCTTTTATGGCATATAACAGCCATAATTAGACTGTTACCCTAATATCTCCTATAACTTGCACACTAACATACTGTACTAAACAGCTTCATCTTTTACTACTCTGTACGATCAGTTTCAATCACGCTCGAGAAAACGAAAGGTTCCACAAGAACGACTAGAACCATTACCAAAGTAACTTGCACGCTGGGAATACTCCTACGAACACGTCGATCTGCCGATGTTAAGCATCGCCTCGTCGACGTAAAGCGATTTTGTTAGAGCATTCCGAAAGGAGAACGAATGTTAGATGCCTTCGTTCGATGCATTAGCTTTTGGTTTGTACTCGGATTTTCGTCAGGTCTTAACCGAAGATGGAAAGGAAACGGGATCGTTTGATATTGTATAAAAAGTTACCGAATTAAATACGATTCTTCATCAGTGAAAAAAAAAAAATTAAGCTTCATTTGGCTAAGCAACAATAATAAATCTTCATTTTATAAGAAGATGTTTTGTTAAGAATCATCTTCCTGCCCTTATCCCATGTTACTTGGGGTCGGCGCAACACGTTTTCTTCTTCCATTCTCCCCTGTCAACCGTCACGCTATCATTCACTCCCTCCTCTTTCATATCATTCCTCACACAATCCATCCATCTTTTCTTCGGCCTTCCTCCCTCTTCCTTTTGTTAAGAATATAATAGAATATTCTTTATTATGTACACCATAAATATTACAGAACATAAATGTAAAAAAAAGAAGAATAAATAAAAAAAGAAAGAAGGAGTAAGAATGTAGAAGTTTCTCACATACCTACAGGGTCAAATAAAATTAGCTAACTCCGCGAAATTAATTTGTTGATATTTTTTGTGGGGTCATCGACCGCAGTTAGTGTCGTGTAGTCACTTGAAATATCAGTTAAAAAGTCAGCTTTTTATTGTGTAAACTTCACAGTCGTGATAAGTATCGATATCTCAATACGATAAAACAAAAGAAAACAGATTTTCTCAACTAATACTTCGAGTTACAACATAGCGAGCGGTCGGTAAACCCAAAAAAGAAAGTTGCTTAGATATTGAAACTCATCATGTCTGCGGAGTTTCGCTAGCAAATTTAATTTTACCCTTTATATGAGAAATATGTGGTGGCCAAGTGGTAACGGCCGCGACTTACGAGTTGTAGGTCGTAGGTTCGAACCCAGACAGGCGCTTTACTTTGTGTGAATAATTTCATCACCACTGCTCTCAAAACGGTGAAGGAAAACATCGTGAGGAAACCGGCATGTCCTAGAACCAAAAAAATTCGAAGACATGTGACATCTGCCAATCCGCACTGGGCCCGCGTGGTGGATCACGGCCCACTCCCTCTCAACGAGAGGAGGCCTGTGTCCCAGCAGTGGGAACATTATAGGCTGATTATGATGATGAGAAACTTCTACATTCTTTCTCCGTTTTCTTTCTATTTTATTCTTCTTTTTTTTCTTTTTTCTTTCTGAACCATGAAGAGCGCGGATATAACACTGATTAATTATTTGTTTTTATTTGTGACCTTAAACTAAGTAGGCCATGCAAGTATGTATTTTTGTGTCAATATGGATTGACTATTGTTAAAATGATTACCAATAATCGCCAGTTAACTATCACCTGAAGAATAAATAATGGCGACTTGGCATTTTATTTTCTATAAAATGCTGTCAAACTGTCATATTTCTACCGAAAGAAAGAAAGAATGAAATTCCTTTTTTTTTTAATCTTTATTTATTGGAGACATAAAGAGGCAGTCTTGGAGGTTTGTTCATATTTGAACACGTCACCCCCGTAAAATGAAATTACACGACGCATAAAAATATGCGTCACCTCCACGCAAAATGGCCATCGCTCAGCATAATGCTAAGACCCTATACGAGACAGAGCCCCAGCGCTGGTTTTGTGCAACATACGATTACGATTACCGCAAATAAAAGTCACTTGTAGATTGTAAAATCAGCTTTATGTAGGCTGAAATATGGCGACTAATCGTCAGACCTACGTTATATTAATAAACTTTCTAGACAACCTCCATAAAGAGGCAGTCTGCTCTTTTAATCCGAGATCACACAACGTAAAATTGCTTAACTAACTCAAACCAGCTCAATATTCTGCTCAGCCCTTCAGCTCACGTGTACACCAAGCCTAACAATAATAAATTCAACGTCATTACGGCAAACGAGGTTAATATAAAGGTAGCTACTCATTGTCGGGAATGGTGGCATTTACAAGCGGGACGCGGCGGGTGGCGTATGAAGTAACAATGTTTAACTTATGTGTGTGAGAAACAGCCTTATTTTGCCGCGTCATTCTGGGCGGTAGGTGTAAATTGTTTTATGTAAGTACCTAGTGTGGGAAACTAGGTAGGTGAATGTCTCGTTTGTTAGTGTTTTTCAAGTAGATTCAGTTGTGTGTTGGATATAACTTACTAGCAGCGCCCCGGGGTTTTACTCACATACGTGTCGATCCCAGATAATCCCGGATAAAAAGTATCCTATGTGTTTGTCTAATAAATAAGCTATATTTCTGATATATTACGTATCCTCTATGACACAATGAACGAAATCGCGTGAAATGAAGGCGAAGTTGGCGTGTTTAGAACTGTCAAAATACCACACGTGACAACCGTACGTGGTTTGCACGTGGTAAGATTACGAGGGGAATCATAATTAAGTACCATACAGAATTAGGGCCCTGACCTTTCTAAAGAACATCACCAATGTGGGCACTATATGTCCTATAATTCCACATTTCCTTTGATTAAGTGAAGTTTTTGAGCTTTTGGGATACATAGGTACAGAAGCCTCCTCTTGTAACGCAGATTGTTCCGCCAGTTACTCAACTGAACCGAGCGCTTGGCACATCCTGGACAGTCACCCCCAACACCTTATTTAACTGGCCAAAACTTCCCTTGCGGCGGTAGGGCTAACGCCCGCCTGGTTTGCGATCACCCTCCCACCGGAGTCCGGCGTCAAGCAGCCTTCTGTGTTTCGTCGATGCGTGGGAGTTCCAGTGCCTGAGGTATCTTCTGGGCACGCGCGTTCCATTAAAGACCTCATCGGTCGCTTTAAATCAGGCGTGAAATAAAAAATAATAGTTATATAACACTAATACAATAAAACAACATTTGCTACTTGACTTTTCAAATTCATTGCCAACCACTTATTTATTCCCATCCGGAACAACAACATGAGATAAATCCCTCTCCACGTAAATTATAGCATCTCACCTTCCCATTCCTTAGTGGAATTAAGCGATCGTATTGCAAGCCGTAACGCAGTAATACCCGGTCTAAACCACGCGGTAATACCGGTCTAAACCGTGACCCGGAAAGGCTATTGCCGCCAAAGTAACAAAAAGCTGGGCAAGTGCGAGTCGGATTCGCGCACCGAGGTTCCGTAGGTATGAAACTACAAATTTACGGTTTTCGGATTTTTTCCTTTACTTGTGATGAATGACGTTGCTTCTTGCCTTTCATGATTCTAGGTCAACGGGAAGTACCCTATAGGTTTTGATTCCCTTGCCAGTGTCAAAATATGCGGCATAAACGGAAAATGTAACTTTTTATTGCGTAGAATTAGAAGTTTAATTTTTTCACAACTTCAAGGGCTTGCGGCCATTAACTTCAACTTAATAACTCCTCGCGTTCCTGAGAAAAAGGGTCTTGACAGACGGACAGACAGACGGAGAACGAGGTGATCTTATAAGGGTTCCGTTTTTCTTTTTGAGGTACGGAACCCTAAAAAGAAATACAAAGGATTCTCGTAAATGTTCGCTATTATGGTAAGGTTGGCAAGAAAAATGTCGCCGTTATTTCCTCTTGTGTTGTATGTTCGTGTCTCTTTTCCTTGTGTGGTGATTAAATCTTTGTGGCGTTAGGTAGGTGTACGTATTTATGGGGCTTCTGGTAAAGGAAGGTGTGAAAAAAATTGTAAATACCTACCAATACTTATTCGAAATTCATTGCAAAATACGATGTAGTACTATAGATTTATAATTTCAAAATATTTGTAATGCTTACAATAGATAAATACCAAAATTAATTTAATGATCACAGAAAGCAGTTATTTCCAAGCCCTCACGACTTGCTTTTACCTCGGTCCTGGGCGTTGTCTACATTTCTCGTATAAAAGAAAACAAAAAAAATAATTGTTTATATACTTAGGTACTTATACTTTGTTGAACACCAGAAAATACATAACAAAAAAAAAACATTTAACCCTACAAAACACAATGTTCTGCGATCTTTTTCAGGCAATAATTAGTGAATCAGCCAGGTTTTCCGTATGTACAGATACAAGCTACCCGAAACTGTAAAATTTTCCCAATCAACTTTGAACCTTCGCTTTAGCGATAAGGCTGAAAATCTATAAAAGCAATTTGACAGATTGTAGTAGCTTGATGTGCGCCCGTCTGTACATTTAAATGTAACCACACGTATTTAAATGCGCCCCATCACCTGTGTTAATTAATCTGTTTATTAGCTAATTCAGTATTAATTCCATATAATAATATTAAACTGCGCAGCACTACATAGTTTCAAAAATGTTTCCAGTGGAAATTTAATGAATGCATCGCATAACACTTAACGAATTTTCCAGAGACCGCAGCTGTAAGCGGGAAATGAAACAATCAGTGCTGAATTTTGTACTAAAAGTTAGCGTTATTTCAATCAACACCTTTGTTCAGGATTAATAGTCTCTAAAAAGGTTCTTGGGGCTGTTAAATATGTTTCTTGAAATTATCCGTCTATTAAAGTTTTTTGGGAATGTCTTTGTTATATTAAGGTTAGGAATAGGCTAAAAAAAATCTGGTTAGGAACCAGCTTTTTTAAAGCAAAGTCATTTTTCGATACTAAGAAAATAATGTAAACAGAATAAGCAAGCTAAAGTGGCAATGGGTTAGCCGTACAACTGATTAGCGTTGGGGTTGACGTATTCTTGAGCCTATTTCCAGCAGTGGATTGCTGTAGGCTGATGATGACGAAAGTCATATTCTAATATATAGGTAACTAGCAGCGCCCAACACCTCTATACGCCGAGAACTCAACATCTAAAAGCGTCTATCTGTTATGGTCCAAACGCGCATCCTCAAATACTTCGGACATGTCTCGAGGCGTGAGGGAGACTCTATTGAGCGCCTTGTCGTGCAGGGTAGAGTGGAGGGTACTAGACCACGCGGACGCTCACCCATGAGATGGACTGACCAAATTAAATCCGCAGTGGGCGATCCCATAAATGAGTGCACAAAAAACACCCGAAATCGGAGTAGGTGGCGAGAAATCGTGAGGCGAATCACATCAGTCCCTAAACAAGAAACTACATGAGGACCACGACCGCTCTGACAAGAGTGCTACGAAAGAGAAGAAGCAGCGCACGGTTTCACCGGCATAAGTGTCGATCCCGTGGGAATATCGGTATAAAAACTATCCTATGTCCTGCCCCGGGATAAAATCTATCTCTCTGCAAAATTTTATCGAAATCCGTTTAGTGGTTTAGGCGTAAAAAGGTTTCTCATACAGACAGACAGAGTTACTTTCGAATTTATAATATTAGTACAGATTTGAAATAAACGTAGATAAAGTTATTTTAAAGTTTCATTTTGGTCTACACACAAGATTTAACAACGAAACTACTATTTTGTACAGTCTAGATCAAAACTATTGTGAGCAAGTTACGGCAATAAACTTGATTCATAATAACACATAGTCACAGTGTATTTTAATTAAAGATTTTTTTACCATTTAAAATTTTATTTAATAAAAACGGAGCCAAGAGACACAGACACAGTAACTTTTAATTTAAAAAAATAAACAAAGAAAGTTTTCTTTCAACGCTCACATTATACACTAAGTTGGCTAGATGTATTATTCAAGTTAGAAGTGTTTAAAAGTTACCCCGTAGTATTGAAGTGACGAAGAATTTCGACAAGTAGATATTTGTAAAAGTGTTGAAACGTCTCAGAACTTTGACGTTTCGTTTTAATTTTATGAATTTTTCACGCTTTTACAGTTATATCATTTATCGTGTTGGTTGTTATTTTTGTTTTCATTGAAGTTTTTTACAGTATGACATCTTGCTTTCCGCCGTTGCGCTTTATGGATTTTTTATAAGAACAAGTTCTCCGTTTTATTTAACAGTTCTTTGACATTTGTATAAATTTGCTCTGCACGGCTTTACGTAGGGTATCAATTTGCTTAATAATTAATTTTACTGACTGACATTTAACAAATAAAAAAAAAATCATAGCCATCCCAGATTTCAACCGCAGTATTTCAAGACCACACATTCTAAAGCACCAAAAGAGCCAATACTTTAACCCTGGACAGTTGAAAGCGAAGTGCTTCAGTAATTCAGCAGGACCACCAACCGTCTGGACGCAACACCTGCAATATTCAGTGCGGTCCTGGCTGCAGTGATAAATATTCAATGCGGGACGTTTTGTGTGCTTCTACTGATGCATTTAGTCACTTTGTCTGTGAGAGGTGAGGTTTTTTGTATAGTTCAGGTAGGTTTTATTACTGAATGCAAATTTTATTAAACATAGCTACGCTCTGCGATTTCACCAACACAAGTCTTGATTTCGTTATGGAATATCGGAATAAAAATAATCTATGTCCTGGACTCATGTGCCACATCCAAACCCGTTCAGCCAAGCGTGAAAGCGTGACCAACAAACATACAAAAACAATCTAATCTTTTCTCTTTATAATATTAGTGTTGATAACTGGTGAAATGTGGGTGTAGTATGCTGTAAGTATATACTTTGCCAAACCCTCTTATGTTTATAACTGATTTTAGATACTCAAGGGGATCTCTCCTATTGTGATGTGAATTAGATGTTAATTCTTCATCCTTCATCTTCCTGGCCGTATCCTAGTTTGTTTGGGTTCGATAGTTCCGCACAATAATGTCTGTTTCTTCCACACACAATATGAAAATCTGCATTCAGTTGAATTCTCATACCGTATTTTATGTTATATAAAATACTAGCTTCTGCGCGCGACTTTGTCCGCGTGAAATTTCTTGTTCCCCCGACCCACCCTGTCGCATCTCATCGCCTGCCCGCGCTTTTACTTCATTTTTGCTTAGCGTTCTTTCTGACTTTTTTTCTTTTTGCTAGGCTCCTAAGGGTCATAGCGTGATGTTAAATAGCCTATAATAGCCTTCCTCGAGATTTGGGCTATCAAATACAAAAAGATTTTTCAAATCCGACTGGTAGTTCCAGAGATTACCCCCTACATACAAACTTACAAAATTTACCTCTTTATAATATTAATATAGACTAGCTTCTGCCCGAGACTTCGTCCGCGTGAATTTTTGCCCTCCCTTATTCACTCTCTGAGGTGTGGAATTTTGAAAAACCGTTTCTTAGTGGATACCAACTCTTCACAAAAAACACATCCTCCAAATTTCATGTCTCTAGGACCAGCAGCGGTTTAGGCTGTGCGTTGATATTATCAGTCAGTCAGGACTTTGAATTTTATATATATAGACTAGCAGCGCCCCGCGGTTTCACCTGCATAAGTGTCGATCCTGTGGAAATATCGGGATAAAACCTATGTCCTTCTCCGGGATGCAATCTATCTCTATGCCAAATTTTATCAAAATCCATTCAGTGGTTTAGGCGTGAAAAGGTGACATACAGACAGACAGACACACTTTCGAATTTATAATATTAAATATGGATGTAACGTAATTGGCCATGGAAATCCAAGTCCACTTACATAATATTTAAGGTAACTAGTTAATTTGTTTAAAAGACATTTAAAAAACTTTCTTTTATGTAAATCGTATTACTCGTATAATATCTCGGAGTTCCTATCGGAAAAAATAAGTGGTATCTAAGTATGGATGGTGTTGCCATTTTAAATGACTTTATGATTGACTTCTTGGTACTCATCTTGTTTTCAGTTTATTTATTCTTGATATGCAACAATAATTAAAATTAAAATGTGATTGGACTTTTTTTGATAAAATACTTTTTTTTATAAAATAAATTATTTATTTTTGTTATTTTTACTTATTTAAATTGACATGTTTGTATTGTATCCATTGACATACTTAATATTGTAGCCAGTGACATTTGATGTAATATTACGACTCTTTTATTTTTGTTTGTTGTGATTCAAATGATTTGACATTCATTTGTAAAATGGAATTATAATAATACTCTAATTGAAATTTTAAATTATATTAATTGATATGATTTGAATGCCCATGTGACGGCAGAACATGGAGA
Organism: Oligia fasciuncula; assembly: GCA_963082905.1. Classification (NCBI taxonomy): domain Eukaryota; kingdom Metazoa; phylum Arthropoda; class Insecta; order Lepidoptera; family Noctuidae; genus Oligia; species Oligia fasciuncula. The sequence goes on along the minus strand of OY720395.1, from coordinate 1,725,616 downwards.
TCTAACTTCTATGACAACATCTATGTACCAATTATCTACCCATGTTTGCAAAGAAATAAATAATTTGATTTGATGATTAGAATTGGATTGCATAAGATTTTTTTCTCATCATGTATGGTTAAATTATCTTTGATACATAGATAAACATAACATAAACCGTTAGGGCTATAAGCGATACCTAAGGACTTCTCCATTAAAATAATAATATGGAAAAACGAGATATGTGCTAACAGCCCAAAGAGCCTCAAATATCCCTAGCATCTATCTCAGCATACTTAGCCGCCAACAGTATCCAATAACCTAAAGATTACCCCGATGACTTGCGCCTAAAAATGAGGATCGATTATGGTTATAACTTGGAGTAATAACACCTAGAAGGGGCATCCTGAGCCGCGTGCTGCCGCTAAGGTGGATCAGACACTACAACGCGACACGCGACGGTGCACACAACGCGCCGCCGCGCCGCCGCCGCTGCGCGTGATTCTGTAGACGCCAGCACATCAAGCTTCCCGAAACTTTCAAATTTTCCCAATCAACTTTGAACCTTTTAATTTAGCAATAAAGTTGAAAATCTATTAAAGAAATTTGACAGATTGTAGTAGCTTGATGTGCTGGCGTCTGTACATGCAAATTCAATAAAAACGTGCCTCAGATCCACGCGGAGAACTTTGCACCGTTTTCCGCACCCCGTCACGTGGTGCGTGGAGTGTGTGATCCGTCTAAAGTACCGTAATATAACGTCATCTAGCCTTCTGCCTACTCTTCTACTTCGAATAATTAGGCAGATATGTCTTTTACAACCACAAGCACCAGCTATCTTTTTTTTTTTTTACCTATAATGTCCCACTGCTGAGCAAAGGCCTCTCCCATGCTTTCAGGATATGGATAACAGTAATGTTATCAGTCTCATATAAAAGAGGAAATCTCACTAGCATTAACCAGCAGGGAAATTATCTTTCATTTTGAGACTTCAACAACATTCATTGCGTTTACTTCGTTGATCAGATTTTTTAAAATCCGTTATGGGGTTAGGAATTTCATTTTAAATCCATGGGATTGTCATTGAAACCGTGTTATGCAATTGCAGGCGCATATCCAAGTTTCGTGCCAATGAAAAATTTCTGATGGAAAACCCCAAGAACACTTTGCTCGACCCAGGGATCGAAGACCACGCTCAGCAGTCAAAGCAGTACAACCCATTGTCTTCAAGCAACAAGCTAAGAAAGCAAGCAGCAAGTGCTTGGTTTTATTTGCATTAGCTGTCTAACTCAAGCACAATAAGGGGCTTACATGACCTAAAGCGCGATCACTGGCGGACTGCATAGAAAAGAAAGTGAAGCGTTATGACCCAACGCTGGTAATTTATTGCAAAATATGAAGCAATTTTTTATTTACAAAAAATCTATTGTTTGGACTAAAAAATTAAAACAGTAGTATTTTATTATGTTGCTTGTAGAATAATCTGACAAAAAATCTAAATTATTATATGTATATTAGTATGGTTTTTATTGTAAAAATAAAGTTTTTAGTATCTTCATGATTTTTTTCTATCGTATCAAATTAGTTGTATTATGTTTTCAACACACTATCTACCTAGCATATATCCTGAAGAATATCACATATTTTTCTGATTTTATTTACTGTATTCGTTCATTTATTTTTATTGTTTCTAAAATTTGCGTTTTTTGTGTTTAGGTCCTGCAAGCCCCTTAAGTTACAACACTGACGTACAAACTGTGCCATGTAAAGCACAGTTCATGATTCTTCACTCATGCATGCTCCATCTAGCCAATAGTACTCTCAGGACCATAATAATATAATATTTTTCCCGACATCTTATCCTTCAATATCGTTACTGGGGTGTAAATAGGGTTATAAAGTATAGCCATTACCATTTATCAGACGGTAATTATTGTCCAACTCTGGGGTTGAAAGGGAGGTTATGAATTCAGTATGAGCAAACGATGTGGGTTGGCTGCTGCGCGGTTCGGCCGCCATTACTGTGAATTTGGAAGTACCTGATCCTAAATTAGGAGCTGTAAGAATTAACTGTGGTCTGTAAAGCTGGGCAAATCGTTAATCATGCTTGAAATGTTGGGACGTAATTTTGGATTACTAGCATTTGTGTTATGTTGTGCAAGTGAGTGGCCCGTGGCTAAATAATAACAGCCGCACAGGTCAATCGATCAGGTTAAGCTACGCTGGCCGCGGTTGGTCTGGGGATGGGTCTTTACATACCGTGACCCCTCCGTGCCTCGGAAAGCACGTTAAGCCGTTGGTCCCGGCTGTCATTCGTGGATCTTTGACAGTCGTTACGTGTAGTCAGAAGCCCGAAAGTCTGACAACTGACAATGACTGATAATACTATAGATATATGAAAGATTTCTATGGATAATACAAATCTTTCATATGTCTATAGTATTATCAGTCGCGATGGCATGTCTATTCTGAAAAATAGCAACTCGTATTAACACTTTCAGTGTTCAGTATCATTCACTGCTAAAGCTCTAATTTGGGAATTAGAGCTTAAAAAAATCAAATCAACTTGATCCGCGAAGTTGATTTGATTTTGATATTAAGAATTAGTTGAATTTGAATTCCGCCACTCGACGGCGTTCGAAACAAAATGTGTTGTTAAATCAATACGTAATACATAATCAACTCGTATATACGAAAAAAAGTAAGCTCGTATATTTTGGAACAGAGCAAGATCTTCGACATGGACATACACAGTATATGCAGGCAATATGTTAGTAAGCATATATACGCCCCCATGATATATTTGAACACGATCTTTTGTTGGGAAGTGTATCAAAAAGTTTCGATATCCGTGGTTTTATCTCATATATTGTTTTTGGCGGCAGTAGGTATTCATTACTCGGCAACCTTGAAACTTTCTTTATTTCTTTCTTTTCCTGCAATACTACGCTTTTATTAGCCATATTTCTTTATACAAAAATTTTGGTACATTTGTAGAATGAAAGAATCTTTAGAACAAAGTTCTCATTGGAAAGTTGTAGTACAAATATTTTGTTCTTTTTCTCTTCTTCAGTGTAACGCTTTTTTTGTGTTTTTGTGAACAAAAGATTTATTGATAACTGTTTTACTGAATTAAACGGTATTGTCTTGATTCCTGTGTCATTTTACTGATTACGTTCTCCCTTGCATCGAGTATTTCGGAACATGGCCAAGCGGTTGGTGGACTTTTCACGTGACTTGTGGTTAAAGAATCAGCGTTGCCATTCAGGCAGGTACGTTTCCCGTTGACAGCTTTGAGGACAAATTTTTAGATGCCCAATGAGCATAAAAAAAATTGTAAGCTTGTAGTTAGGTACGTAAGCTTGTGTTATACATTTTACAAGTTTATCTAACTACAAGTTTACATCAATTTTATATTATAATATTATGACAATATTATATAATTTATATCAATATTATATAATATAATATATTACTTACTCACAAAATTTCATTTTAATGTTTTAGCAGAACAAGCTGCTGTTAATCTTTCTAATATTGTATATTCTACCCATTTTGAAATATTACTGTTCGAGATTGGCACAGAGCTACATAATCAGTCTGTCAGTATCTCGCTGTTAAGCATCAACTCAGTTAGCTATCCGAGAAAGAACGTCACTCGGTTACGAGATTCTGAGGAATGTTTGCATGTTCAATTAGTTTGTCTGGCAATCATAATTATAATATCATTCAAAGCTTAATTTATTTGCTTCTTAAATAAGTTAGAAACTAGGAAACTTTTCTCTTACAAAAGGAAAACACAAGCTCGTACTCATAACCGATACAACACAATAACGCCATTATGAAACAAAATCGATTTTGATACATAAAATTACCATTATTCTTCCGCTCGCCGAGCTTCAAGTAGTCAAAATAAATCTAAATACATTTCCCATCCGGGTCAGTAGGTACTACAAAACAACATTATTATGTACAAAATAATATGCTCGCTTGTATTGTGAAGTTCTGAAGAGATTATCGTCTAAAACGAGCTAACACTCCAGGTACAAAGAGCAACGAAAAAAAAAATACAAAAAGAATACGTGTACGGTTTTTATTATTTATTTCTGAAAAGAACAAAAGCCGGGCGAAGCCTAAATGATCCTCAGCAAAGTATGAAGTATTGCAAGTATTTAACCGCGCCCGGGGACAAATAAATTTTCAAAGTAACCCTGGCAAAGTGCTTGAAGAACTGGACGCGGTTTATTTGGCCTCCACTGTGTGTGGGTATTGTGGGTGTATTTGTGTCTGTGTTTGCTCGAGTTGAGTCATTTATTTACTTTGCGTATGTACATCAATCAATAAACATGTTTGTAGTACCTAGAGGTTGTAAATGAAGTTCTAAGGGATTTATTCGAAAATAACGAATAATGCAAAATATAAATAGAAGACATTTTATTGTCCAGGTAATATAGTAAGCAGGTTCACAGGTTAACAGCAAGTTGAGAAATGCTGCCTAGAGCTAAGTTACAATATTATATTATGTGCCAGTGAGTCTAACTAGACAGTTAATCTGTATCTTGGAGCTCTATAGGGTATTATTATTTAAGTAGGTAATAATGCACACTAAAAACACTACAAACTGAAAAATAACTTTAATTTCGGAAGTCGGTGTCTTAGGGATCAGTATTTTAGTTTTTGCCACCGACTTCCGAAATTAAAGTTATTTTTCAGTTTGTAGTGTTTTTTTTTGGAAGTCGGTTTTCTTTTTGTTAAAAAGTTTTTATTTCTCGCTTTTTAGTGGGTCTATTTATAATTTATCTAAGTTACAATAGCCTAATGTCAACTTGCCCATCGCCTTTTTATAAAATATTCCTTTTCTCGATGCAGGGACGTTAATTGTTGAGGAGTTCTCTTTTTATTAGTTTTTAGATTAGATGCTGATAATCCTGGCTGCAGCATCAGGCCAAACTTATGTCAACATTGCATTGAACATAAAATTAGTCCTGTTTAAAATGAGCCCAAACACGACTACGGTGCTGTAATTTCAAGGTTTGTACTTTTTCTGATGCTCCTGGCTTCAGCATCAGGTCTTCGGAGTTCCTCAGTAACAGTACGTTTATCCACACATCGAGCCCTTTTCAATGAGCCTAAACACGATATATCTGCTGTTAGTTGTCGAGGAGTTAGGTACTCTGCAGACTATCCTGACTGCAGCATCAGGTCATGACTTGATGATCATAAGACCAAATGTGGCAAATGCCCTATCAAACATCAAAACAATTTACTAAAACAGTCCTTGCCTGTTCGAGTAACTTCTTACTGTTAAGGAGTTGTACCTTCCATCATCAGCCCAGCTACCTGAGATGGTGACAACCATACACAAATACACAAGATACTTCATACAAAAAAAAAAAACATACAAACACCTGAACATAGTACCTCCTCCTTTTTGTGAAGTCGGTAAAAATATGCGAAAAACAATAAGTGAGCCTATAAAATTTGAGGGTTGCCCACGATTTCTCTAAGATCCCATCATCAGATCCTAACTTGGTGACAGTGGGACCACCTCAGAACTATCTACTTTCGAACAAAAAAATAATTTTGAAAATCCGTCGACAATTGGCGGAGTAAACGATGAACAAACATACAAAAAAAAAAAAAAACATACAAACACCCGAACATAGTACCTCCTCCTTTTTAAAATAACTTTTAGCAGTTCCGTTCTAAACAACCACAATTAAATTCGTGAATGGACTGTGAGGTCTCAATGAAAACTTACACCATCAGCCCTTCAAATTGGAACACACCTTTATGCGGCTAAATCCTTTCACAGCAAGGAGCTCTAATTCTACAACTACTGAGAAGACCTGTCTCACCCATGGTACCAATTCACGTGACATTCAAATTCTGTAAAACAAAAACAGTGGCACTCCGGGAGTGCCGACAGAACTGAAAACAAAACACAAACAGAATACTTTGCCATCACTCACTGACATATCGGATACACATTAAAACCGAGTACATCCCGAGGACAGCCGAACACATCCGAAGAGGGTATTTTTTTAATCGTCGTATAAACAAAACACGCGCGGTGTCGCTTACGGTAACAGTGGCGCGAGTGCAATGGTTTTTTCTCATCCCAAAAATGCCCAACGCGTCTAAAGAAGTTTTCACATCAAAAACTGGTCACTATTCCTCGCTACCAAAGTGGCCGTTTACCTGATATCCTCACCACAACATGGCCTGGTTTCGTCTAGCTTATTCGCCGACACGACGGAACTATACCTATCAGTAACAGCATGAGCCTGACCTTCCGCAGTGCCATACTATTTCACGATGCAAACCTATTTATTTATTTATTAAGTTGTTATTCCAGTAGCTCTTCCAGGCATTTTCGGTCATTCTTAATACTTCTTTGTCTTGTTTGGACTGGAAAGAGACTAATTGGAAAGAGCTTATGAAAGGAAATCTGCCTTTAACACTAATGCGAAAAATTATGGTCATGTGCATCCTCCCCATTTTGACCTATGGATCCCAAACGTGGTCTTCGACAAACATTCAAAAGTACAAACTCAAGTTGCCAACGTGCATTGGAGAGAGCTATGCTCGGAGTCTCTTTGATGGATAAAATCAGGAATGAAATTATCCGGAAAAGAACCAGAGTTATCGACATAGCTTGCAGAGTAAGCAAACTGAAGTGGCAGTGGGCTGGCCATGTCTGTCGAAGGACCGATGGCCGGTGGAGCAGACGAGTCCTGGAGTGAGACCGCGTATCGGCAAGCTTAGTGTGGGACGCCCCCCAGCTGGATGGACGACGTAAAGAAGGTGGCTGGGGTAGACTGGATGCGGAAGGCGGAGGACAGGGTGCTGTGGCGCAGTCTGGGAGAGGCCAATGCCCAGCAGTGGACTCCGATAGGCTGAGTTGATTGATTGATTGGAGCGCAGTATTCTAGGCGTCAAATTGACAGACAATTCGCAACACCACACTGCGCTCCAAAACACAGATTATTGACGTTGCTAAAAAAGCTACTAAGCTAAAGTGGGACCGGGCCACGTTGCCGTATGCCCAATAAGCCAAAATAACCACCACGTGGAGCCCTGACACAGCTAGAAGGCGTCGTGGCAGACCCTGTAGAAGATGGCGGGACGTGCTAGACAAAACAAACGACCAGTGGTCTACTTTAGCCCTGGATCAAAAGAGCTGGAATTCATGGGGAGAGGCCTTTGCCCAGCAGTGGGATGATGCAAGCTAACAGTAACAGTTGTTATTGATTACTTTAGTTTGTAGCAAGTTTCAGAAACACCATCAAATGTTCTTCCCCTGCTCTCGTAAAAGATCTTTGAATGTTTCATCTCCAACTTTCGTAAACGATCAGCTTATACCATAAATCGCGAACCGCATCTAAACCACGTCACCCCCATAAACAAGGGAACGAATTAACCCTCCCCTACTCACAAAGATTATTTACAGACTACCATTATTACTTAAACAGCTATAACTCATCACTGTTACAAACTTCGGAGGTAAGAAACTTCATTCGTGCTTAAGATACGCCGCATACCAGGACACTTCTTGTGGCTACATTTTTAATACTGGCAATACTTCTTGGGGGTATAATAATTGAAATATTTAGTATTTCATTATTCAGTATCCCACCCGGTTTTAATTTTCAACTGATAAAATATTAGGCCATTCACCGTAGACATAAAAATCGCTTTAGGTCGCAAAAAAATGCACGGTACTGATATTTTGACATGTTGCTTGGATAGGATACCAATAGTGTAAAACCAAGTTTGCAGCTTCGAAAGACCTGTGCTAATTGCGTGGTGCTGAAAAAACCTCCGTTTTTGACTTATTACTTCAAAAAAGTGCATCCTACGGAAATGTCACCCAGCACATTTTTAAACTATACAAAATTTACTACAATTTGAACGCAGCCGTAGGTCAGCAGGTCTAATATTACCCGAAACACTTCAAATATTGACCATTTTCCACAAAAAGTTCGAAATTATTATTTCTAACAAAATATTTTATGTAGCGATAATTTAATATAAGCTTACTACCAAAGTCTTAAAGAACCACTAGGTATCCCTAAAAGAAGCCTAAGCTACCGCCATCTTAAAAAGAAACAATTTAATATCCACTACGAACAAGACTATTCAGTGGCACAACATGCGCCGTTCCTTACAAAAACGGCGGTAGCATGTACCGGTGCGTTTCATTTCGCAAGATGAGCGTCTGGCGGGACAAAGGCGAGACTCTGTGCTTCGTATATACCTGTAGTATATACCCACGTACTAATCACGTCCGCGAACCAACGTATTACCACAGAATAGATGGGTACAGAAGGCCGGCTTCGTACAACGAACAAAAACAGCCACGCGCACATTAAAAGCTCAAGCGTACGTAAAGATACACAACTGGTGATATACAGAGTTTTAGCAAAAGTTGGGCTCTCTAGGACGAGTTTCAGCTTGTCTGTGTATTAGAATAAATACTGTTTATACACCTAATAAAACTGTATGTTGTGCTAGCAGCGCCCCGCGGTTTTGATCCCATGGGAATATCGGGATAAAAACTATTCTATGTCCTTTCCTGAGACTCAAACTATCTCTATACTAAATTTCATCTAAATCGGTTCAGCGTTTTAAGCGTGAAGAGGTAACAGACAGACACACTTTCGCTTTTATAATATTAGTAAGTATGGATTAGAATGGATGTCATTGCTTTTTACAAGAATTTAGAAAATGAAATTGTCGAGACGTAAAATTGTTTCTTTTCACGATTTTTTATTAAAATTTATTATTCCAACCCTTTGTCTAAGACTCCCTCCGCCTCATTACATAACGAGTTCTTACAGTTTTTGTCCAAGCCATATTCGGCCAGTTTTTGTATTTCGAACCTTTTTGTAATAGGAATCCCACCAAAAACGTTTTCATGTAAAATGTTGCCAAGACGAGACCACATATGGCTCGCACTGCCAAAAAGTTATCAGATCTCATGTAGAGCCAAGTTTCTAACTCTACACGCCCTAACTTCACAAACTCTACACCTTAGTCAAAATATGAGGCTTGGCCGTTTCGTTACTACAAGAACTATTGTATAACAGAAAAGTAATGAACAGTGAATAAATTTTTCACCTTACGCCCATGTGATGGTAGAGAAACGGCCAAGCCACATGTTTTAGATATCAATAAAATCTAAAGTATAAGAGCTATGCAATTGAAACTTTATAGGTTTATTAAGTCAACCACTGACATCATATCCCGAAAATTTTGTTTTTCTGCTATAACCCAAACCCAAGTTAAGAAGGTTCAAAAATACGACGAAGTGCTTCGAGAAAAGGTAGGTAGTGCCCTTGCGCTTCGCCTGGCTCATCTTGGCGGGGGCACTCCCGTGCCCCCAGACTTAAACTTGTTGTGGGTGATTGTCGGAATAACGTTCGAAATTCAAAAGTGGCTTGATGATTCGTTCCGGTTTCGTATCACCAATGGTCTCAAACAACGGTCTCAATCAACGATCTCAAACTATGTCAAACAAATACACACACTCGCTGTACATAGACGCGTGACTGTGTGCGTGCCATTTCGCTCGTTGTACGGAGCCGACCTTCTGTTCCTATATATTCTGTGGACTTACTATGAAGATATATTATATTTATGATTGTTAGTTCATATTGTATGGTCTTAGCTATGAATATATTAATTTTGTCTAGTAATATTAGTATTTACAAGAAATGTTGATGTTTTATTCATTCTCGTACTTTAAAGAAGGTCTTGTAGGCGGTTGTGAATAAAGATCAAAAGCTTCTTTGGATCTAGAAAAATATGTTATCATAAACGCAACTGTCTTAAAATAAAATACTTATTTTTTCAAAAACACAATTTCTTGTACATACCTATCTGTCACAATTTCACAGATCTTTTTAGGTTTTTTTAAATTGATTAGATTAATTTTTTGCTTACCAGTTACAAGCATCGCCACTTTGACCGGCTCTGTGCTTCCCGCATCCAGCGGATTCCTGCCTTAACCAGGTCATCGCTCAACCTTGTAAGAGACCACGGATAGAGACCTTCCAACTCTACGTCTTTCGGTACGCGGTTGCATCTCCAGAACCTTTCGGCCCCATCGGCCATCAATTCTGCGAGGAAAAGCTGCATGACTGGCATTAATACCACTTAACTGCATAACATGATCAGCCTATAATGTTCATCATCATCCGCTTAGCCTTTCCCAACTACGGAGGTCGGCTTCCAGTCTAAACGGATGCAGCTTAATACCAGTATTTCACATGGAACGACTGCCTATCTGACCTCCACAACCCAGTTACTGGGTAATACGATACCCCTTGGTAAGACTGTCTGTCAGACTTTCAGGCTTCTTTCTATCCGTAACGACTATCAAAGATCTACAAATGACACCTGGGACCAACGGCTTGACGTGCTTTCCCACTTAACTAAATTGTTATAAGCTTGCTAGAATTAGTAGATAGTGGAATATTGTGGGAATTTCTAACCAATTATTCATAGCGGCTAGAACTGTAATAATAGCTCCAGTATACCATGTTATTACTATGCAATGCCCAGTTCAACGTCTATTCAATAAGTAAATTATCACATACACATGATTAGCATAACTCATTATATTACTATTATTGCTTATCCGATACCCGTTGCTATGGTTACGAGTATTATTGCTGCCTTATAAATCCTATTAGGGCAATCAGATTCGGTCAAGAATCTACCCATTCCAAATAGATTTATGTGTCAAGTGGGAATATTTGAGACTAATAGCGTGGTTTTAGGGATATTGGTCGTTTTAAGATAATTATGGATCTAAGGTTCCACAAGATGAGTGAGGCGCTGTTCATACGGCCATGATCAGTTCGATGTTTAACGGTAAACAGTTGGGATCACACGTCAACATCAAAATCGGCCTAGCCTTTTCCCAACTATGATGGGGTCGGCTTCCAGTCTAACCAGATGCAGCTGAATACTAGTATTTTACATGGAGCGACTGCCTATCTGACCTCCACAATCCAGGTACTGGTTATCACGATACCCCTTGATAAGACTGATTGTCTGACTTTTGTGTTTCTTATTCTGACTACCTGGTGCCTTATTATGGCGGCTTAATGGCATCATTATTCCAGTGTAAGAGAGCGACGGAGCTATACATGACCGATAGCACTATCCCTTTTTCGCACTGGATTCATGATGACATTGATACTACTACTATTGATACGTAATACGGCCCCTGTATCGACTGTCAAAATTTTATAAATGACAGCCGGGACTAAGGCAAGAAGGTAGATAGAAGAGCCTGGATGTTCCAGACGTATCTGGCCACTCTAGGCCTGTTCACAGCACTTCCATGGTTTGCGTTTGTAAATATGTAATAATTAAATATGACAGAGCTTAACTGAGAAACTCGTAAACAAGGTCATCTTTCAACATTTCAGCCGAAAGACGTCCAATGCTGGACATAGGCCTCCCTCAAGCGCCTCCACTCCGACCGGTTCTGTGCTTCTCGCATCCAACGGGTTCCTGCGGCCTTACAAGGTCGTCGGTCCACCTTGTGGGAGGCCTTCCAACGCTACGTCTTCCAGTACGTGGTCGCCACTCCAGAACCTTTTGGCCCCATCGGCCATCTGTTCTGCGAGCAATGTGCCCTGCCCTCTGCCACTTAAGTTTGGCAATTCTTCCGGCTATTTCGGTTACCTTGGTTCTCCTGCGGATCTCCTCATTTCTGATTCGATCACGTAGGGAAAGCCCAAGCATAGCCCTCTCCATTGCCCTTTGGGTAAGTTTTAGCCTTCTTATAAAACAAGGTAAATCTTAAATATCAAATACTACATCTGGCAGCATTTAGGCAGCCGCTTATAGTTGGTGAAACATATTTTTATAGCTAAAGGCATGAACTTAGGCGTTATGAAAGTGCAGGCGGGTGTCAGTCTGTTCTTGCTTGCAAACTATTATTTCTCTTGAACAATATTTAAATGCTTTGCAATAGAACGTCAGAGCTTGACATGTTTAAAAATAGGTTCTTTTTTTGGCAGTTGTTAATTAACTGGTACAGATCAAATCAAATCAAATCAAATAATTTATTTGCATAATACATGTGAAAAAGGTGTTACAGGTATAAAAGGTACATTGTATTATAACCTACTGAGGTGTGCAAATTAATATGTTAGGTACTTATAGCAACATTAATTAAACAGAATAAATTTTAAATTGAGTTACTTAAAAAAATAGAAATGTTAAATAAAAAAAAAATTAAAAAATGTCAAATTATTATACACAAGTCAGATCAAATTTCAATAATCATTACATTTGTGGTGTCATCTACATAAATATTTCATATAAAACCGACTCATCGTTCATTTAAATAATCATTAATTGAATAATAACATTTTGTAACTAAGAATTCGTGCAAACGTAATTTGAATTGGTTTATCTTGTGTAGGTCTGTGATACTTTTTGGCAACTTATTGTATACTTTGGGTGCCATGCCCAAAATGTTTTTATTAAATACTGCTTTTTTATGACGTCTTATGCATATTTTATTTTTGTGTCGTGCACTTCTTGGATGGGTATAAAGATGTAGATTCGCTTTGACAAAGATCGCCACTTCATATATATAAAGACACGGGAATGTTAATAACTGGAACTGTTGAAAATGTGGTTTACAGCTTTCTGTGTGTTGTATGCCACACATTGCCCTTATGCATTGTTTCTGGGCTTTAAACGCCATTTCTCTGTCTGGCGAGTTCCCCCAAAATATGAGTCCGTATCGTAAAGTAGAAGTAACATACCCGTGATACGCGGTTAGTAATGTTGCACGATTTGACACTTTTCTTAGGTTATGGAGAGCATAAGAATACTGGCTAAGCTTTTTGCATATGTTTTCAACATGTGTTTTCCAGGTCATATTTTTATTTATCCAAATACCTAAGAATTTAGTGTGTTCTGCTTCACTGATAATTTTGTTACCGTAACGAATATCCGATTTTTTAATGTTTGTTTGTTGTTCAAATGAGATGTAATTTGTTTTTTCAAGATTTATTTTTAAGTTGTTTTTAGTTAGCCAAGTTATTATATCATTTAAATTGTCGTTTATTTCTTTTTCGAATGTCATATCATCTTTACTTTTGATTAGTATTGTACTGTCGTCAGCGAATAAAATCATTGGATTATTTATAGTTTTAGGCATGTCATTAACATATATGATGAATAATAATGGAGCAACAACACTGCCCTGCGGCACAACAAATTTGCATTGTCTATGTGTAGAGACATAAGTCTTTTCAGTTCTTGTGTAGGGGCAGATTTTATTTATGTATGTAACTTGTTCTCGATTAGTCAGATATGATTTGATAAGTCCAAGGATATTACCTCTAATTCCATATTTTTCCAGCTTGTTTATAAGTATTTTATGGTTAACATAGTCAAATGCCTTTGACATGTCCATAAATAATGCAACTACGGGATTTCTATTGTCAACGTTAGTTAGAACGTGTTCAACAAGTTTGTAAATAGCAGAGTCAATGTTTTTATTTTTTCTGAAACCATCCAGAGAAACCAACCAGATGCACCTCGGAAAGTTGGATAACTGAAACTGGCTCCTTTTGGCAGTTAAAAGACACGCTTGTGTTTTCAGAGCATTGCATTTGACCAGATTGTCGTCACCCCACTGGGAAACGAGATTTAAGGCCAAATTATTTCTATACATTCGCACAAAAACCAATAAAACTTGTCATAATTTTACCACCATCTTTATTACAACATCAAACATTGTAATATCTCTAAACAGGCTCAGATTTACAACTTCCAAACAACCAAATAGCTATGAACTGTAGGTTATTGTTCCCTTAGCAATAATTTAGCCATACATTCATTGTAGCTAACGAAACCATACGAAGCTTAGTCGGGACTACCATTACGCGTCATTGACATGTGATACGGTGTCACTGGTGTCAGTGATCATTCACTCGGCAAGTGTAACTAAATACACAAGTTTGTCTCTTCAAATTGCTCAGCCAGAGATGTGATATACTAGCGTAGGGTATTTTGGATGTTTACGATTACATTGTATGCACCTGAATGAGCTTTTTGAGGCAGGGTTTTTGGGCTGATTGGTTGATTCACACGAATTATGTCGGCCGAATCAGGCGAATCAATACTTTTTTTCTGTATGTAATTCCCACGAATTTAATTTATTAGTGTGCGAATTAACAACCAATTGACAACTCCTTAAATACGTATTAGGCAATTCGGACGAGATAATTCGTGCGAATCATTCAATAAGTCGGTTTTTGAAGTGAAATTTCTTAGGCGGCGATTCGATAAATTGGGCGAGAATTGAGAGTGATAAAGACGCGTCACGTTTAGGCACATTTAGTTATACAGGGTTATTTGTAAAATACCAGCAACCTCTTAAGAGGTCATTGTACTCATCATTATGAAAAACTTTTACTATGGGACCAAACCTAAAATCGCGAAAACAAAATCAGCTATTTTTTTTTATGATTTATTACATTGATGTTCGTATAACTCGTCAAAATGTAGGGAACAGCTGATTTTTTTTTCGCGATTTCGGGTTTGATGGTGTTTTAAAAATAACCCTGTATGAGAGAGAAGAACTCTTTCTGTCTCTTACACTAAATCTCTCTTATTCTGGAATGTTCACTTCTATCATGTGTACGTGATTTTTTTAATTTTTTTTTGTTCTTTAATCGAATTATCTACCTGATGATGAGCTTTACACTTTTGTCTTCATTTAGAAACATTAACAAAAAACTCTGTCTATTAATATTTACCATTTCAGTGTCAGAAAAATGGTTAACTTTTTTTAACTGCCCCGTCGGTCTCGTGGTTGCAAGCGAGACTGCTGAGCGTGGTGTCCTGGGTTCGATTCCCGGATCGGACAAAGTGTTATTGGCTTTTGCATTGGGAATGTCTTAGTAACAGTCCGGAGAGTTTGGAAGTTGGCGGTTTAATACTCCCGTACCATACCTCGGAAATCACGTAAAGCCGTTGGTCCTGCGCCTGATCTCTCCTCGGTCGTGTCGGATTGCTGTCCCATCGGACTATGACTAAAGGAACAGAGAGTGCATCTATGTTTGCGCAGACACTTGTGCACTATAATATCTCCTGCGAACCTGCCTAATCTCCGTTGAGATTTGCCACTGTGACCGAAATCGGTCGGGGGGAGGCTATTATTATTATTCAGAAAAATCAAAATAATTATTACAGTATAGGTACTCGTATATAACGTGCCCCATGTAATTTTAAAGTAGAACACATTTGTTAGAACTTTACAAATAATAATAATATATTGAATAAAGGAGATAATAATAATGATTAATAAAATGATTTTATGCATGCACAACTGTTTTAGTTAAACAAAATAATGCTACCTACATCTATTTAGGGTACATGATTCAAACCATAATGTTATAATAATGCCCAGATAATGTAACGCTAATAGGAATAATAGTGATTTAGATTATTCACCATTTAAAACTATGTTTGCCAACATGATAATTAACGTTGTTTTATTTGAGTAATAATGCAGGTTTAGCGTGGTTATTGCACAAATTAATTGTTTTAATGTTTATTCTAACACACACTGTGCACACTAAAGGGAATTAAGGCATAATACCTAGGGGCCTAAGAAGGCATAACATTATGAATCATAATGGACAGTTAACTGTTAAGTTAATCGTATCAAAGAAGAAAAAAAAGGAAGAAGGAAGAATAAGAAACCATTGGAAAAGGAAGGAAGAAGAAGAAAAAAAAAATTGGTGAAGGATTTTTCAGTATTTTTTTTTGTCTGTGCTAAAACACCAATCAATCCAATCCAAATCCAATCTCTTTGATTATACCTACGTAGTGCAGCGAAAAAAGAAAAACACGGACTGTCTTCGCAATAATTATGAGTCTCAATGTTATCCTTTTATGATTCTGCCAAAGTGGCATTTTTAGGCCCCCTGTTATATGGTTATGTTATTCAATGTGGAAACACGATACGAAAATTGGGAACTGTAATTTATATTTGAATGAAACCTGGCAACGTTTTGATAAAATACTAAACATGCTATGCAACTTGAAAATGCTTAACATGACATAACATGAAATGGTTTTGTAGAACTGGCCACTTTGATGGCAAATATCAATTTGGTTAATTCCAAATTCAAATATAGGCGTGTGTATTTTGGTTTTGAATTTAGCGTTTCATTTGTTTTCGCGCCATTTGATTTTTCTTTGACCTGTTCACAATATGGAAAACTTAAAATTTTGCGTTATTTACGAATACGACTTCTACCATGGCAGCAGCGCAACGCTGCAGAAACAGCTCGAAGGATCAATGATATACATGGGGGCTTCCCCGTATACATCACTAATCCTTAGAACTGTTTTAAACACGATACGTTTTCGGTTCCAACATTTCCGTTTTGGAAATTTTTACCTACAGAACAAACCCCGCGGACTAATATAACAGAGCAAAATCCGAAAGTCAATTCTCACTTGAAAAGAGTTCAATGTTTTTTAACAGATTTAGACTGTGGTTAGAATGCCATCCTTCTCAAAACTATTTCTTAAATAGGGAATTGCACCTCAGATGCAAGAATATGACCACGAAATAGAACTAACGAAGAAGGCTTGGTTCTACTTTAACAAAACATGATGCCCTGATTGACATAGGCAACCCGATTATGACGCTGTGCACCACATGTGAACTGCTCATCATACTGACTTCACGCAAAATCCTGCATCGCGCAAGCAGAGTTTACCGCGCTACTAGCATAATTATTTACAATGTCCCGACATCAATCGGCGGGCAGTACCATACACAACACCCGTCTCGGATCGGAGGATCCCCCCTTTTCTACAGAGGATGAGTGAACTTAAGCGTTGTCAGTCCGGGCGAACATGCTGGCCCGCAGGTTCTCTCGATGTACGGTTGCAGTTAAAATAGCCCTCTTTAAGGCATATTGCACAACACTGTACTCGGGGGCCCTGTGGTTCAGATATACCCAAAGGGCTTACAATGCTCTGCGTATCCAATACAATAATGCGTTCAGGGTGCTGTTGCGACTGCCACGCTTCTGCAGTGCGTCGGGGATGTTTGCCGAGGCACGCACTGACAGCTTTGACGCGGTATGGCGCAAGAAATCTGCCTCATTACTTCGGAGGTTGCGTGACAGTCCCAACATCATTCTGCACTCGATAGTCGCCCGGGCAGATAGGTCGCTTGTGTGGGCGTTGGCCGATCGAACCAGATCAGTTTTAGTTATTAGGTACTAACATAGGCTAAATAATTATTGTTACTAACACAGTGGACCTTGTTTGTTGTCTTTAAATAAATAAATCATAAATAATAATTTACACCCAGTCCCTCATACCTCTTTAACGCCATTATTGTTTGTTTTTCAGTATCTATAATTCTATATCCATCTCATTCGATCTATTTCTGAGACGTAATCTATTCAGCAGGTATGACAGATTATTTGGAAGTACCTATTATTATTTCTCCTATATTCTCCATTACCGTTTTTCGCAGGAGTCGTCCAAAAATAGTAACCACACCATTTTTTGATACTTATGCCTGTATTCCTAGTAAGCAAGTAGGTATTCCTTTTGTTATGTTATAGCAAATATATAATCAGGTACTAAGTAATCAATATTAGCTAATATATACCGTATATTAGAGATACATAGATACACTATTTGCTTAGGACTATGTGTACTTGGGCACGTTCAAAGACGTGTACGGGTAACGAATTAATGAGAGATCTAAACTAATATTATTATAAACAGTCCTTTTGTTTCAAAGTCATATGGTACCTACCTATTGATGTTCCGACTCTTTGATGTTCTGGGAGATTTTTCTTTTGTCTCATTTTAGTATTGTAAATGTAGGTAAGTTAAATTGAACAGGGTAATAAAAGGCTAGCACTACAACACTTAAAAAAAAACTTATAACATATTAGCTAGCCGAATAAAAATATACTCAATAAAACCAAAATACAAGAGGAATCACATTCATTTGTTTCGTGTAAAAACAAAGCACAGATAATATTTTTAGTTATAACAAAAATGTCGAATTTACTCACTAACAGACAATGCACAGTCTAAACCGCTGGATCTATGATTGAATGAAATTTTATGCAAAAGTTCCTTAAATAAAATATTAAAGGTTTAGACTGGGGAAAGACTAAGAATTAAAAAAAAATATCCCCAATTTAAAAGAATGTTGCGGATGAAAGTTCGAAAGAAGGCCGTCAGTTTTGCCGATGGGAAATATCATCGGGCACACACAAATTAAATAGCTTATATTTTTCGTGACTTTTGGAACGAAAACGAGTAAACTCGTAGAAATTGTCAGGTGTTATGGCCCCTTCATGCGACTATCTTTTCCTAGATAGTTGAGAGATATTTTTCGCGGTTTTCTAGGGTGCTGAAGCCGATTGTGAGGTCAAAATGAAAATACAATATGACGGCTGCAAAAATGTTAAAATTTTTCGTTATCGGTGTCAATTTCACGGTTTTCGAGGGTACTGAAGCCGATAGTGAGGTCAAAATGAAAATTCATGACGGTGGCTGCGAAAATGTTCAAATTTTTCGAAATTTTGAAATTATCGCAGCGGCCGTCTTTGATTTTCATTTTGAACTTCTTTCCTGGCAGGGGTGGCCCTTTTTTCAGTTTGGTGTTTTTATAACAAACCAGCTGACCCAACAGACGTTTTTCTGTTTAAATTTCAATAATAAAATTCATACAAAATTCCTGTAGAAAATGCACTTTCAGTTTTCCCGAATTTCCAAATTTTCCCGGCCATCTTTTAAAATTTTCCTTTTCGTAAGAACCTAATTCTGTCTAATAAGAACATTTTAAAATAAAAATTTTCCACATCGGTCCAGTCGTTTTGACTTTTCATTTTTATTATGAAGATTATATACCTACTCGTAGATATACAGATCACAGATATAGATAGACCTAGATAACGCAAGTATCACGAACTGTATGAAAACCAAGCGTGCCATTTTTTGACTACATACTATGACGTCACAAGCTCGCGCTCTCGCTCACGCTACACACGCGTACACAGGACTGAGCGCGAAAGTGGCGGCTTATGATTTTTTATCGTAAACTGGTGCGATTTTTGGCACGCGAAGTAGTTGCTCTTGCGTTATCTAGGTGTATCTATATCTATGATACAGATACACGTATAGACTTAAATAACATTTTATATATATTTTGTGTCATATGTCATTGGTAGACTAGACTAATGACAGCTACACGCTAGTTGTCAGTTCTATCAATAAAACCAACACAAAAGGAACAAACAGCCAACTGACAACCAACGCAGTGTAAAACTCGTGGGAACACAGTGACGTCACCAAAATCAAACGTAAGCGACCAATTTCGACAATATTTCCATAGACGCGACTATGGAAATATTGTCGAAATTGGTCGCTTTACATGAAAACACGACACGATGTGTATGTTACATGGTGGATTGTGTTGCAGTGGTGTTTTTGGTACTACGTTAACATTTCACGCATTTTTTTCGTAAATGATGTTCCAAAATGTACTAATACACACATTTTTTGTACAAAAATTCTAGAAGAAAAGAATTGGCTTTGAAATTGAGGGTTCACCCTCATTATCCATTTAATATTTGCCCTGTTAATTATCAACTCCTGCTTCAAAAACTTTGATAGTTGTAGAAGAAAAGAACTGGCTTTGAAATTGCAGGTTCGCCCTTCATTATCCATTTAATATTTGCCCTGATAGTTGTCAACTTCTGCTTCAAAAACGATCAAAATCATCATGCTAAAGTATCCGTCACGAGAAGCTATACATTTTGTTGATAAAGAGCTTCTACTAAGTTACGTAGCGAAAACGCAATCAACAACAAATGATCTCAAATTCAATCAGCTCAAAGTAAAATGCGCTTATCAAGAAACTAAGGAGCAATTTCACCTGGTTAGGTTATATTTTAGCGATCTAAAGCGCTGTAGTCTAAGGATTTTTGGTACTGGAACGCGTCTAACTCATGGAAAGTAAACATTTAGGCTTTGAAGTAAGTTCACGCTAACGCTGTCAATGCTGCAGAATACTCGGAATCGTCTGACGACAGTAATTATAATTATGTTAACATCATTATATCCCTATATAAAAATAAAATCATTACAAAACTGTTTTTCTTATTTGATCCAAAGGTTACGAACCCCTGAATGTGTGTTTACAAAATGTATTGTTTCTCATGACGGATAATATAATATAATAATAACCCAGGCACATTACTTTGTGTAATTTCTCTCAAAATGGTGAAAGAAAACATTATGAGAAAACCTATCCTAAGTCCTAGAACCAAAAAATACGAAGACATGTGGCATCCCCATCCCCAACACTCACTGGGCCCGCATGGTCGATTATGGTCCACTCCCTCTCACAGAGAGGAGGCCTGTGCCCCAGCAGTGGGAACGTTATAGGGTGATCATGCTGTTCGAAAAGCGAAGCCTAAAGGCGTCACGCCCCAGAAAAAAAAATCCCAAAACATACAGCTCGGAAGATAAGCAGGATATTTCCTCAATCCCACGATCAGCATACAGATGGCTATGTCTATACATTGTTTGAACCGCGTCTCTGTATCTCCTACATATGGAGCATTACGTTGTATCAAGATGAGGGTACGAGCCAATGAGGGCCAGGAATATCTCTTTATTATGTTTTTTTTTGTGTTGCATTTTTCTTTATTGGACGGAATGTATCGATCATGTGAGTTTGATTTTGAGTGGTTTTGTGCCGTGTCCCCGGGACAATAGACTATTTCTCTAGAAAATGTGGGAATGTCAGGTAGTTTCCTGTTTGCTGCGATTAGCCCACGTTCACACCGTCGTAAAAATATTGCGGCGAGATTTTATCGCTCACTGGATTTTCAACTCTCGGTGTTGAGTCGAGCATTGAGAATCCAACAGAGCGCATCATATCGTGTTAAAAAAAAAACAAATTTTCACCTTTTTTATATAAGTACTAGCTTCCGCCCGCGGTTTCGCCCGCGAGGTATGTCGATAAAAACTATCCTATGCCCTTCCCCGGGATGCAATCTATCTCTCTGCTAAATTTTATCGAAATTCCTTCAGTGGTTTAGGCGTGAAAAGGTAACATACAGACAGACATACAAGAAAGATTTACTTTCGAATTTATAATATTAGTATGGATATATTAGGTTCTGCCTGCGACTTCGTCTGCTTGAAATTTCGGCAACCGACCCTCCGAGTTGCTACGCATCGCTCGACAGCAGTGTAACTGTAGTTTAGCGTTCTTTCTGACTTTTTTCTTTTTGCTCGGCTCCTAAGGGTCGTAGCGTGAAGTTAAATAGCCTTTCTCAGGGATTGGGCCATATCACTAAGATAGTTACAGCCGTGAAATAGTTATATCTATAGGGATATAGTTATATACCGTAATATTTATACATAGATGAAAGCGGTTCATGACTGTCTTACTAGGTAGGTATAAACTATGATACGAGCTTTTTCGTTACATGACAATTTCTACCAGTTTACTCCTACAGCAAGCCGCATTAAACAACTTCATTCCAATAATAGAGCAGTTCTCTCCTTTCCTAATACGTTGGTGAATGGGGTCACACTCAGAGACATTGCCTCAATTAATAAATCCCATATAAACAATAACATAGTTAAATAGAAACTAGCGCTAAGCGTGATCATTTCGCAACAACTCAGTGAGTTCGAAATTGAATTCCCGACCGTTCAATCGTAAATTCAAACACGCGTGGCGGTATCGCCGCTGTTAATTCGATTAAATTGCAGTCATGCCATCATAGGCACAACAGAGCGATTCGTTGATGAAATGTCAATCTAGTCCATTCACTATTGATTTGTTGATGAAATGCCTATCAATGCCTGGCTTCTAAAGTAGCGAAAAACTAATCGAACCCTTCCAATCGTTCTTCTTCTAACTGGAATGTGAAATAATTTTGGGGGCCATTTTGTTCCCATAAACTAATCACTGCACATTAGCCATGAAAACGCTGTAATGATGAAGATATCAAACTTTCTCTATGAGATATCTAAATCAATCTTAATCCATTAGTACCTAAGTATGGTAAACGGAACCGGGAAGTAAGGCAGAAGAAAGGAGAAGCCTATATCAAGCAATGGATGTCTAGAAATGACGATGATGGTCTAAATATAAGCCAGCAATAAAAATACTTCCACACAAAGCAACGTCATCGATCTACCGTCTCTAATAAAATATAGAGCAATACACCTGTGCCATACTATTTAGGAAAGGGTCTTACTGAAACAATGGCCCTTGTTTCTAAAGAAACATGCACACTGTCCGAGGCAATGTCCCGACCGAGGGAAAGCGTTAGAGACGATTTAATTTTATCACTGAATCTGGGGTAGTTTAAATCAATTGAGTTCCTTTACTATGTTTGGTCGAGGTTTTAATAGAACGGGATAAGGTCGTTTCAATTGGAATTGGATTCGATAGAAGATGTTTTCTCGCTGTATCGTTTTAATAAATTTGTCGTGGTCTGCCTCGAGGAAATTCACGCAATGCAAACATCTTGTGGGGTAAGTAAATTGTTCCTTCAATTTCTGCTTTGTTTCCAAAACCGCAATGTTAGTTCGTCATTGAATTTATTTTTTGTTTTTATTAGGTATACCTACTGTGCCACTGCTGGGAAAATGCCTCCCCCAAGTCCTTCCAGGAACTCTTTCCCACGCCACCTCGAACCAGCCCTTGCGGCACGCGTCCAGGTCATCTCGACACCGCTTTCTGGGCCGACCTCGGCGGCGCCATCC
Organism: Oligia fasciuncula; assembly: GCA_963082905.1. NCBI lineage: Eukaryota > Metazoa > Arthropoda > Insecta > Lepidoptera > Noctuidae > Oligia > Oligia fasciuncula. The sequence continues at coordinate 1,702,810 of OY720395.1, read as the reverse complement.
ATCTTAATCGTCGTCGTTCGGTTTTATAGACGTAAGCAAGAGAGGCTCAAATGTGATTGGGCGGATCACACCAGCAGCATGCAGGATGAGGGCTGAAAAAAAAAAAAAAAAATGTTATTTTTTTGTTTATAATAACAGTTTCACAGGTATAGCTATAGGAAAACCTAGAATGCCTAGTTATTCATAAGAGTGTCTGGATCTGATTATAAATAAACATGAATACAAAAACACCTCTCTTCCAGACACAGATATTTCTCTTCCAGAAAGAGATGTATAAATTTTCGTTAGCACAAACATCTTTAAACAACATTATTATCTAATACTCAGAAAAACCCAAACATCAACAGGTCTTCAAAAACACGTAGTCATAGAACTTCCATACCCAATTAATCCAGTAACGGGAAATCAAGTACCCTTTCAGTCAAGTCGATATATAAGCTCCCTAAATAAAAATGTTTCGCTAGACAGGTGGGCACTCAGGAACTTTCAGATGGATAATAAAGCATTCCTAAAGAGGTGGCCGTAACTGGCGGCGTAATGAGGGTCAACACAATTATTATAGACATTAATTACCTACTAACGCAAGCGGTTCGCACATACAGAAACTTGGGGTTCGAGTCAAAAGAAATGTTCTTTATGTGATTGTGGACGAATGGAGGAAGTAATGCAGGGAAACGTTTGCACTCGCAAAAGTCAAAGCATTTATTTCAAATAGGTAGAATAGAATTGATTCTAGTCGCCACTTCTAAAAGGTAGTTTTCGTATGGAGGAGAATGGGCGAGAAAAGTGGTAAATCAGTTTGAGAAAAATGGACCGTCACCGTTTTCCGTCATGCATCTGTTATGTAAAATTCACACAATGCAAGTTTATTGCCTGTGGCGTACCTACAATAAAATTGAAGCATCAATGCAAGTCATTTGTTGCTTAGATTTTTACAATACATACTAGCGATCCACGGCTTCGCTTGCGTGGGTGGCGGAAAATATCCCACGGAAACGTACTACCGAGATTAAAAGTACCCTATGTGTTATCCAAGTAAACATTGTATTAATTCCGTAATACATTGTTTTCATATAACTCTATTGGTTTACGTGGCGCGCATGCCAGTAAAACTCCCAGTCCGCATGGTTTTTTCCAACATCTTCAACAATCATCGGCATATTTCAGCCAATTTACACAAAACCTTAATGAATTATACCTACCTTTTTTAAGAATCAATCACTGAAAATCCGTTCGGCAGTGTCACATAATAACTAAAAGTGCTTAGTGTAGTGTTTGAGTTTATCAAGTTCAGACAAACAGACGCGGCGGCGGCGGGGCGACTTTGGTTTATAATAGTGATACTGTTCCGACAGATTGAACTCGCGACACTGTTACCGTAACCGACACCGCGCTACATTCGGATGCGTTCGGCTGTCCTCGGGATGTAGGTACTCGTTAAGATGGGAAAAAACCATTGAACTCGCGACACTGTTACCGTAACCGACACCGCGCTACATTCGGATGTGTTCGGCTGTCCTCGGGATGTACTCGTTGAGATGGGAAAAAACCATTGAACTCGCGACACTGTTACCGTAACCGACACCGCGCTACATTCGGATGTGTTCGGCTGTCCTCGAGATGTACTCGTTGAGATGGGAAAAAACCATTGAACTCGCGACACTGTTACCGGAACCGACACCGCGCTACATTCAGATGTGTTCGCCTGACCCCGGGATCTACTCGTTGATCAAGTTTTCACTTCTGTCAGCACTCCCGGAGTGCCACTGTTTTTTCTAGATAGATAGATAGATAGATAGATAGATAGATAGATAGATAGATAGATAGATAGATAGATAGATAGATAGATAGATAGATAGATAGATAGATAGATAAACCATTTATTTGGCGCACACAAAAAGACAGCACAACACACAAAAGTACAATATTAGATAATAACCAAACGGCGGTTTATACGCCATATCGTTATTATTATAGTATTAAGTGATTTGGTAACTTAGTTGGAATAGTCTTATTTACAACAGACTTGAAATAGAATAATTTACTAAACATTGCCACAACTTGGTCTATGAATATTAATTATTTTCCCAAGTAAATATTGTTAAGTAAATTGAGACAGCGACGTAAATATCGTCTTATTAAAATTACCAAGTCTGAGTGTACTGAGCGTGATTGTAGGGATACATGATTAAATAAGTCATCATCTGCATCGTACAAAGCAATTAACAAATCACGAATGTTTGCGTAAAGCACTTAGAATTTCATCCCCCTTTTATGTCCACCTCTTCCTTTCTATTCTAGGCAGTAGTTATTTAAAAAAAAACTATAACACTTACAAACAGTGAATGTAATAAGAGAATCCTTGTCGCGATGTAAGAAAAGTCAACAATTTCTTATTACTTTTAACTTGAAAATTTCAAGGATAAAGTTTTTTATTTCTTTATGAACACATTTTTAAATAAATTTTGCCTTTGTTGTAGGAAAACAAATGTAGTACCTATACTAAAAAAAGAATATGTTTAGTTCAAATGCCGTTTACTTTCAAAACAACTTTATTATCCTTGGGCCTAATCTGAAACTTTTAAACACCGGAAGACTCGCACACTTTCAATCCAGTTCAAAAAGCAATATTTTCATTTTGTAAATATTTTCGACTCCTGAAACTTGCTAAGCTTTATTTGTCCCAGCAGACTAAGTTTTGTAACTTATAAGCCTGTAATGGCGATGTTAACGACCATGCACAAACTTCTCCAAATCGATACACGAATCGAACAAATTAAACACAGTTTATTTGGTCACATACCCAAATGGCCCGCTTACCGTCCCTCACTTGTAACGTAATAAAAATATATAAAAGGGATGACGATTCAGCGGTACGGCAACGTGGAAAACTGCGAGTTGGCAAATAGATTTGTAGCTACAGCGATTTTCAATTGTCCTCGCACCCCGGCCATTGTTAGCATTCTCTGTGCTTTATTTATTACTCTGTGAACCCATTGTGATACTGGCCGATTTGTAATTAGTTATACTGGGGATATGCCGATTATTAACATTGGCTTGTTTGTGTCATTTCAGTAAAAAGTTTGCTTGGGTTTGTCATAAGAAATGTTACCTGTTTTCGACGCAATAAGACTAAAATTCTGCTTTACAATTGTTTGGTCCGTAGCTCGTTAGAATATTGCAGCACCGTATGGAGACCTCATTATGCCACCCACACACTAAGATTGGAAAGGGTTCAAAAACGCTTTCTGTGGCATTTAGCATACTCTTCCGGGATAGCTAAAAAGAAACGGTCATACAAAGAGAGACTCTTGCATTTCAAGATGATATCCCTACAGAAGAGGAGAGACTTACTGGATTCGTTATTTTTATTTAAAATTTTAAGATGTAAAATTGACTGTCCCCAATTGTTGAGCAAGATCAAAATCCGTGTACCCACGAAAAGCCCGCGAGCTCCTATAACCCCCTTGCGTCCTCCTCTTCGCAGAACTGTCCTTGGTGCTAATTCTCCAATCCCCCGCCTATGTAAATTATTAAACAGCTGTAGTGATCTTGTTGATGTGCACTCTGACTCACTTGGTAAGTTCCGAAATATTATGTACCAAAACTTGTAAAATCATTTTAGTGTAAGTAAATTCAATTTTGATTTTAATTTACGTGTTGATTTTAATTTTTAGTGCTGATTTTGATTTCAATTTAAATAATGATTTTAATTTTAATTATGATTTTAATATTGTTTTTATTTCAGTTTTGATTTTAATTGTATTTTTATTTTTACTTCTGATTTGATTGCATGTGATTTAAATTTTTATTTTAATTTAAATAATGATTTTGATTAATTATGATTTTAATTCCTTTTCATTTTATGATTATTTTGATCGTAAATTGATGCTTATAATCATGATTGTTTTTATTTCAGTTTTGATTTTAATTGTATTTTTATTTTTCATTTGATTGTATGTGATTTTAATCTTAATTATGATTTTAATTTGATTATGTTCAGCGAGTATAAGAACTCATCTTATTTTAAGTAGGCGCTCAATATCAATCGATAAATTAGTAATGCATGATGTGCTTACCTGTAAGAAATTGGTACACTAGTCTATAAGTCTATTGAATGTATCTCATATCTTTGTGTCAGTGTATTCAATTGTTGGTGAGCCAAATAAATAAAATATAAAAATATAAAATATAAAAATTAAAAACAATGTTGTAGTCCTTCATAAAATATGCTGAGATGTAAAAAATAAATCGTGATATAATCAAACTGCGTATTTGTGTTATGTTTTTCTTCAATTTATATTTAAATCTTGCTCACAGACGGTTTTGTCAATCAACATTGAAATCTTATTTTATTAATCAAAATTATGTGGATTCTGAATGGCATTGTCAAAGTTTTGATAAAAATAAACTAAACATTTCTAGTAAGCATTGAAGCGGCAAACAATACGGGGTGTTTTAAATTCGGGTGAGTTTAAACATAATTTCACAGTGGTTACAATTGGTAGAATGGGCCTGTAATTGACTCAGCAACGTTGTTTGACGGTATTTTTACCCGAATGTGGCGAAGCCCAAAAGGCGGGTTATGTGTTTTTACCCGACTGCGTCGAAGCCCAAAAGGAGTGTTATGTATTTGACCTCTATGTATGTCCGTTTCTTTATTTCCTCATAACTTCTAAACGAATGAACGGATTTGGTTACATTATACGTATGTTTCTTTATTCCCTCATAACTTCTAAACGAATGAACGGATTTGGTTACATTATATATATGGTTAAAAGTAATTCGAAGTGACAAATCGTAAAAAACACGTACCAAGAACTAAATCGTCTGCGAAAACTTTCACATTTTTATTTTGTAAACTAAAAACCTGGAAATAAAAAAAGTAATTAAAAACACAAAAAAAACCCGACTGCGGTAAAAAACTTAAGTTAAAAAAAACTCAAAAGCTAAAAACAAGCCCATTTTACCGCAGTCGGGTTTAATTACTTTTTTTATTACAGTAGAAATGATGAGCACTTGATTTTGAAAAATGTCAATTTCTCACGTAAATAATACCAGCCTACTATAGTCCCACTGCAGGGCAATGGTGTCTTCTCATAAGAAAAGCCAGGAGAGTTAATCACCAAGCTTGCTTAAGATGTAACTGCAATTAGCTTTACCTGATAATTATAAATTAGAAACATACTATTTAATTATCATCTATACTAATATTATAAAGCTGCAGAGTTTGTTTGTTTGTTTGTTTGTTTGAACGCGCTAATCTCTGGAACTACTGGTCCGATTTGAATGATTCTTTTAGTGTTGGGTAGTCCATTTATCGAGGAAGGCTATAGGCTATATAACATCACGCTACGACCCTTAGGAGCCGGGCAGCGTGTGACACCGCGGGGAACAGCTATTACCTAATAAAGCTGAAGAGTTTGTTTGAACGCGATAATCTCTGGAACTACCGGTCAGATTTGAAAACATTCTTTTTAGCTATAGGCTATTTAACATCACGCTATGACCCTTAGGAGCCGAGCAAAAAGAAAAAAACTCAGAGTGAACGGTAAGCGAATACGAAGTGTTGCGACGCGACGGGGTGGGGGTACAAGAAATTTCACGCGGACGAAGTCGCGGGCAGAAGCTAGTTAGGTATATAAGCATCCACACATGGGGAGGCATATGTCCACTGCTGGACATAGGCCTCCCCCAAGCACCTCCACTTTGACCGGTTCCGTGCTTCTCGCATCCAACGGGTTCCTGCGGGGGTGTAAAATCATATAAGAACTATATTATGTCATATAAGTTACCGTGTTGTTTAGGTGCCATTATTTCTGTCTACTCGTGTATTTCAATAAACCCTGTACTTATTTTTTTGCTGACAATCCTTCAGGATCAAAAAAAAAAAAAGCGGATCAAACCGGAATGAGACAGTTTATAGTGGATAAGACAGAGATTAAAACAGAAGACGAACTGGCAGGGGATCGAGGAGGGGAGGGTGGAGGGAGGTTCAGGGGATCAGAACGGAATAACTCTCAAGATACTCAAGATTTTTAATTGTTTCGAAATACGAAATCCTACTTCAAAATCTAGCAAGCCTGAAAATACCCAGCCTGTACCTACACTGTACAGTCTAAACGATTTTCAGCGTCTGTCTTTGACACCGTTGCCAATAAATTGTCTGAGAAATATTACTTTCAGATTTTTCATCTCGCTCCTAGATAAATTTTAACTTTAAATATGTATTCTCTATTCCCGTATCAATATCGGAATAGAAATAAAATATATATATTTTTCTTTGTTCACCATGTTTGAGTTTTCGTATTTATATTTGATTTATATTGTTTGTTAGTAAATTCATGTTGCTATGGGGCGGGGTGAATACACTTTTAATGATTGTTTAGTTTTGAACAAAGGGTCTCGTGGCTACATGATCAAAACAGTCGCACGGGATGATAGAAGGAGCAATAAGCAACGCTTGCGACGGTGGGTTCGTGGATGGCTGATCAACCATTATAAAATATAAAAAAAAAACCACGTATGGATCTTTGGCCTGAAATAAAGAATATGATAGACCAACCGTTCAAGACCCCTCTATGACTCAGAAAGCTAGCTGTTATTTGTAGATCTTTGACGGTCGTTACGAGTAGTCAGAAGCCCAAAAAGTCTGACAACCGGTCTTAACAAGTGGTATCGTGTTACCCAGTAACTAGAAAAACCTCCATGTAAAACTCTGGCATTCAGCTGCACCCGATTAGACCGAAAGGGAACCCCAACATAGTTGGCAAAATTTTACGGGAGAAATGTTTTTCTGTTTTTGGTGAATAACTTTTCAACGAGTCGGAGTATTGATGCCATTGATACATCAAACGAAAACTATTTTTTGTGTAATTTCATTACGATGTCAACATTAAATTATCTGTGTGTAAAACCTTGCAATTTAAGAGAATAAATATTACAAACATAGTATAGGTCAATTGTTTCATTAATTTACACTTACGTCATTATTGCAGTAAAGGATTTTTATAGCGCGCGTAGCACGGCACATGTACACGTTGAGACGACTAGTTCAAGTGAAAAAGCACTCGGAAGTGCGGCGCCACTGAGCTCATCCGTAGACCAATCGGATTGCGAAGCGAAACTAACCGACTGACAGCTTAATCAAATCACAACCGCTTCCATTACACACAAAAGCTTGATTACTATGTAGTTGTGGGGTGAAAAGCTATCCAAAAATCCCTAAGATTGAATGCGGTAGATAATACCTACCTTATAAAAGAATGGTACGTAACATTGTAATTTAATCATATATGACTGTAAAAAACAGAACATCAGCACGCGATTGTGTCGCATAACAAACAGAACATCAGCACGCGACTGTGTCGCATAACAAACAGAACATCAGCACGCGATTGTGTCGCATAACAAACAGAACATCAGCACGCGATTGTGTCGCATAACAAACAGAACATCAGCACGCGATTGTGTCGCATAACAAACAGAACATCAGCACGCGATTGTGTCGCATAACAAACAGAACATCAGCACGCGATTGTGTCGCATAACAAACAGAACATCAGCACGCGATTGTGTCGCATAACAAACAGAACATCAGCACGCGATTGTGTCGCATAACAAACTTTCTATCACAGTCTGGAGGATTTTGAAGAAATATCCTAATCCATTGCTTCATAAGCTTGAAAAAATTGTGTGCACGACAACGTAAATAACGCAATAAATGTTGTTGATTTTTCGAAACGCCATTACCCCGCAGATTTGTTTGTCCAAACAAAATACAATTTCGCTTGAAAAATTCCCTATACAAAATTAGCATACAAAAGTATTCAAGAACTTGTATCGCCGATCGTGCCTATGTGGGTAGTTGTAAGTTGTTGCAAACTTCTAGAATGTTTTCTGAGGCGTTTTGTGAGAGTTTCCAACAAACTTTGCTACTGAAAGTATTTACAATGGCAGGAATATTGTTTGCTGTTTAATTCGTTTCAAGAGTTTTTCATAAAACCCTTTCAGGTATAAAAGAGCCTGAATTTTTTTTTTCAGTCCTTCAGCGGGCTGTATCTCATGAACCGTAATAGGTAGACAGTTGAAGTTTTCACAAAGTATGCATTTCTATTCCCGCTATAACAACAAATAATACAACAAAGTTAAAAATTTAAAGGGCTTCTTATAATAAACTTTTGTTTTTCTCGATCTAAATAATGGCTGTATCTTTTGAACCGTAATACCGAATTTCGATGTTTTACAAATACATACTTAGGAGTTTCAAAATAATTATTTATAGGTTCACGTCAGTAGTGTTAATTAACTTTAAAGAATTCCTAATGGCATTTCCAAGTAAATCGTAAAAATTTAACGCTGAAATTAAATATATTTCTTCCAGGTTTTAAACGCCAAAAGTCTGAACAATCATGTGGTCAACCATTTATAAAATACACAATAAAAGTGTCTATAAATATTTAAATTCGAAAACACTTAAACTTTCACGTTTGCAGGTACCTACTATTTCAATTACAGGAACGTAACTCCGAATTATTTTAACTTTAAACTATTTCATTAAAAAGCGTTCGTTCCAGAAACGCTCGGTTTTATTTCGCAAACATGCAAATAGGCAGGGCAAGTGTTGTGTGTAGCTTTGTTCGGAAAGTTGTTTGGTCTTTTTTATAGTTTTTATTTATATTTCATTTTACTACAAAAGTCGAAATGTCGACGTCTTTACGCACGTCACTACAAAACGCAGCGCAGCACAGTTCTGTTTTCACTGCCAATTTGAACTACGCAAGCGTTTAAATAAAGTCGAAAATAAACAAACTAATCACTGAGTGCGCGAGAGCAACAACGCTTTTTCACAGCAACTAACTCTGCTCACTTCGTTGAGTATTTTTTTTTCTATATTTAACTTAGAATTAAATAAATCCTGTCCGTTGCTGTACATAAGACCTTCTTACAACCCATTTTCTTATATATACGAACCTACCTTTTGGACTAATTTACTAATATTTTTGTAAAAATATAATTTAAAAGAGTGTCCATGGAGTTTCTTGCCCGTTCTTCTTCATAGGTACCTACGCTTTGGAATGGGCAACTAGCTTCATATTTTCTGACTGACCGACTTCTTGACAATTCAAAAGTGTCTGTAAATGGTTTAATTGAAATAAATGCTTTGAGTTTGAATTAACTATAGAATTAATTCTATTTGCTTGTAAATTTTGACGTTCAAAAATGTTTTATGGCCTGTTTGAAATAAATAATGAACTTTGACTTTGAGCATTAAGCAACCCGTCTAAAACCAATACAATATTGGCAAAATATACATGTGTAACGATAAAGTAATGGTGTCAAACCCATTACGCGGGCTCGCTCTCATATAATCAGTGTTTTCAGTACATTAACTCGATAAAGTGCAGCGTGAGTAATTTCGATACTGTGCCTGTCTCTAAATAATTCAATTTTGTGCAACAGTATTGGGATTTTAAATACAATACATTTTTACGTAGAAACATCGACTGCCTTGTTAATTCATTGGTCTCAAGTCACAGTTGAGTTTCGATAAAGATACTGTCTCTCCTTCGAGAAAAAACAGGTGTTATGCTATGTAACATCTTTAACTCATCATAATCAGCCTATAATGTTCCCACTGCTGGGACACAGGCCTCCTCTCTGTGAGAGGGAGTGGGCTGTAATTCACCATGCGGGCCTAGTGCACATCTTCGATTTTTGACGTGACAACGTCTTAAATTAGGTTGCGACTGGGAGTCACTTATGAAAAAGTGTAACGCTCGGTAACGTTACGATGAGTCACCGAACGAGAGAGAGGCCCGCCGAATGCCTTGCGTCTCTCTCCCACTCAACTATGATCGGATGATCGGTCGTTGTCACGTAAAATCTTCGCCCGTAAAACCGACTTTACAGGCAACCATTTTTTGGTTCTAGGACATGCCGGTTTCCTCACGATGTTTTCCTTCACCGTTTTGAGAGCAAACAGGAACATTTATACAGGGTTATTGGTAAAACATTAACAACCTCTCAAAAGGTCATTGTACTCATCATTATGAACAACTTTTACTATGGGACCAAACCTGAAATCGCGAAAAAAAAACTGTTCCCTACATTTATGTTCGTATAACTCGTCAAAATGTAGGGTACAGCTGATTTTTTTTCACGATTTCAGGTTTATACACGCTTCAGGTTCCAGTAATACAGCTGAAGAGTTTAAAATATTAGTCTTGTAAATCAAAGTTAAGTACATTACTTTAAAAACTTCAAAGAAAAAGAACTTCTTGATTAATAATCTCCAAAATTATAATTTTAATTATATTCTTTGATTTGATATTATTAAATTACCTTTTTCACTATTATTAATTATAAGTTTATTTTTTTGTTTGTTTAAACGCGCTTATCTCTGGAACTGCCTGTCGGATTTGAAAAATGATTTTTACATTTGGTAGCATTGTTAACTTGCTAGCTGTGACACTTAGGACCAAGCAAAAAAGAAAAAAAAGTAAGAAAAACGCTAAGCGAAATCGAAGTAATAACGCGGGTGGGCGACGCGATGCGACGGGGTGGGTCGAGGGTCGAAGGTCGAGACATTTCACACGGACGAAGTCGCGGGCAGAAGCTAGTTCAACATTAAATCGTAGTTATTTAAACACCACTGAATGACTATGGAGGAAATTATTAAATCATTTGAAATTTCAAACACGTGATTGACTTCATTTTAAAAACATGCATTGTTTTAATACCGCATTATAATATCCACTGTAGCAAATTATTAATATTGTGACAAACTTTTATAATGTATTTCCACTATGGCAACTAAATGTATTATTTTACTTTGGCAACACTTGGAAATAACGGTTATGATATTATCGTTATTTCTGGGTGGGGCAAATGTCGTTTTAAATGATAAAATGTAGTGCAAAGCTAGTCGTTGTTGGATTGTGAAAGAGTACAGTCACGAGCACTAATATGTCAACACTTGGCAACTTTAAATTGCGGTTTTTTCACGAAATAACGAATGCAACGTTGAAATACGACACTTTACATAAACCTATGGATTCGAAAATACTATGTTCCTAATAATATAAAATTTCATTCAAAAATAAAGGTGAAATTCGCCTTTGAATAAAGCCAACTGTATACATATTTATGCTCGTGACTGTACAGTTGTGCGATTAAAAAGTATTAGCAAGAAAAGTGTAATTTTCTTAATACTTATTTTTCAGAAAAAGCTTTAGCCCTGCAGCGACGAATAACTACCTATAGTTTTAAGCTAATTAAGTGAGTAATACCTATTTGCATATATTATCCCTTTTCTTCAAACACAAACTAGCTTATCAAAACATCAACCACAAGATACCAACTGCCCATTCATACCTCACCCATATTCATTCTACAGCAAACGTGTAGAATATTCTATCTCGCAAGACTTTGCAGAGGCTTCAGACCTTTCACGTGGAGGCTCGGTCCTTTCATCAGGCTGCTGACAAAGACGGAGTAATCCTGCCCGTCCTGTTACTGAAAGGAGCGTGAAAGGCGTGGCGTTGATTGTAAGGCCTCGCTTTATTCACGCGTGCCTGTGAGCCTGTGAAAGGAGTGAAAGGATGTACAAGAAAATGTTGTGACTTTTTTGGAATTGTGTTTTTTAGTAAGCTATTGTTTATGGTTAAAGAGGATATTAAACAACATAGTGTCACACTGTTTTAATGTATTAATGATTTACAGATCTAGCTTACTACCAAAGGCTTCAGGGAATGCAGACGTATGTTCTATGTTCCCTAAAGCTTTTGGTAGTTTTGTAGGTACTGTAGAGGCTGTAACTTGACATAGTTGTAGCATGCGACCTCCACGAGTCCGTTATAAGTACATGGCACAATTACGAAACATCATCATCATCTGCCTAGCCTTTTCCCAACTATGTTGGGGTGGGCTTGTAGTCTAACCGGATGCAGCCGAATACCAGTATTTTACATGGAGCGACTACCTATCTGACCTCCACAACCCAATTACTAGGTAATACGATACCTCTTGGTAAGACTGGTTGTCAGACTTTCAGGCTTCTGACGACCCGTAAAGACTGTCAAAGATCCACGAATGATAGTTACACAATTCAGAATTACGAAACAGATATTGATTGAAAGATATTGTTTGATTAATAAACCTCTCCTACAGTAAGTACCTACATGCACCCATTTTTCTTCAGTTTGTGTTAACTAATGATTTAATCCATTACATTCACTCTATTGTGTGATAGAAAACAGAGAGGCAAAAACATCCAAAAAAGTTATTCAAGTTTTGGTATCTATTTTTAACCATAACCGAAAAGATAGCTAAATATAGCTAGCTAATTAAAGTTGCTATTTTTACTGCTCTATATAAATACTTGAGCTAAATGGTTTGTTATACCTAAAATGTTACAAGTGACAAGTTGGCGTGAAAATAGGTACGTATTCGAAACCCTCAGTACGCAAAAAGGTAAGCATTCATTTAGACTGTCGTCGCGCCCATGGGACGGGACTAGTGTTTGGGTTCTACCTGACTTCAAATGGCAACGAGGAAAAGTCAGTCTTTTTGCTAAATGGATGGCTGTTATTATCCATACTTATAATAAATCTGTAGAAGTGAAAATTCTGTACATTGAAAATATCAAAAAAATAAATGGCAGGGTGTGTTACTAGACCGACACCGAACCCAAAAATGTGATACAAAAAAAATTGTCTGTCTATCTGTCTGTCTGTTTGTTCAGGTATCACGAAAAACTACCGGTTTGATTACGATGAAACTTCGTATAATTATTCTTTAATACCCTGGGCACCACACTGGGTACTTTTTATCCCGGAAAAGTATCTAAATATATATAATTCAAAGTCCTGAGTGACTGACTGATATATCAACGCACAGACTAAACCGCGGGTCCTAGAGACATGAAATTTAGAGGGTGTGTTATTTGTGAAGAGTAGGTATCCACTAAGAAAGGGTTTTTCGAAATTCCACCCCTAAGAGGGTGAATGAGGGGAGGGTGAAATTTCACGCGGACGAAGTCGCGGGCAGAAGCTAGTAATATAATAAAAGTTGTAGCTATCTATCATTATTGTACTCAAACATGTAATTATCTGGTTTGTGTAATCTGTTTTTGACGTCTAGATATTTATTTGTGTGCGCTAGCTATCCCAGAAATGAGTTAATGTTTTGCTTGGGACGAGTCGTGAGAGACGTATTCTTTTAAAACTTGTGTAATCATAAGTTCTTTGTAATTATGTTGTTTGTCCTGCATGAACATGATTTAAACATACGTGTGGGTAGTTCAATAAATACCCAACTTTACACATTGACGAATAAAATACTATACAAAACAATAACGACACTAAATAATCAAAACAATAATTGCCAACAAATCACACTAATAATATAAAGGCGAAAGTTTGTGAGTGTGTGTGCGTGTGTTTATATGTTTGTTACTTCTTCACGCTCAAACGGCTGGACCAAATTTTGATAAAAATTTGTATGAAGGTAGCTGACACCCTGGATTAATATATAGGCTACTTTTTATCCCGTTATTCCCACGGGATCGACACTTATGCGGGTGAAACCGCGGGGCGCAGCTAGTAATAACATATTATCATAACGACTGTTTTGCCCAAAGGGTTAGCCAGAGGTGTGCCTATAGTACATCCACGTTTCGTTAGCCAGAGGTGTGCCTATAGTGCACCCAGGTTTCGTTAGCCAGAGGTGTGCCTATAGTGCACCCACGTTTCGTTAGCCAGAGGTGTGCCTATAGTACATCCACGTTTCGTTAGCCAGAGGTGTGCCTATAGTACATCCACGTTTCGTTAGCCAGAGGTGTGCCTATAGTACATCCACGTTTCGTTAGCCAGAGGTGTGCCTATAGTACATCCACGTTTCGTTAGCCAGAGGTGTGCCTATAGCACATCCACGTTTCGTTAGCCAGAGGTGTGCCTATAGTACATCCACGTTTCGTTAGCCAGAGGTGTGCCTATAGTACATCCACGTTTCGCCAGTTATGTTTAAGTCCCATGTAATAGGGGGCGAGCCTATTGCCAACAACGGAACACGAATCCAGACTCCGGGCTTTTAGTCTAGCATATTCAGCCTATAATGTTCCCACTGCTGAGACACAAGCCCCCTCTCTTCGAGAGGAAGTGGGCTATAATCTACCACACGGGCTGCTAGTCTGCTACTGAGAAATTAATATGAATAATATAATTACATAATAAAATAAGATTATGTTAATCCTACTATAATTAATATAGATTAATAATTAATTTATAATATATTCATATTATTATATACCTACGCGAAAGTTTGTGAGGATGGATGGTTTGTTACTCTTTCACGCAAAAACTACTTAACGGATTTGGATGAAATTGGCACACAGATATATAGTTTATAGGTAACCAGGATACTTTTTATCCCTATATTTAACACATAGGATACTTTTTATCCCTATATTTCCACGGGCTTGAGACTTATGCGGGTGAAACCGCAAGGTGGATAAACGAGACACAATAGAAGTTTTATTGTTATGACGTCTATAGCCGTATAGTGCCCTTGAAAGTGTTAACTACTGTCACTGTACAGCGGTTACAAAAACGTCAAAAAATTCACACCATTAATAAAATTCATATTCGTCATAATTCGCCATCTTTATTTTATCCCCACGACTTAGAAGCGTGATTTAGCATTAGAAAGATTGACGTCTGAGTAGCAGACTGACTGGAGTCTAAGTGAATCGCAGAAATGAACAAAAAGGTTACGGCGACGCTCGTAATGGGCAATATCAACGTCTAGAGAACCTGCGTTTGTCACGGCTAGGGTGTGATGTAGGTTGCCTACAGAAGCAAAACTTTGTAAAAAAAATCATGCATAATCAGCCTTTAAAGTCGAATTCGAAATCCATGCGGAATATATTTATATTGACATTTTGAATGTTCAATTTAAGTCGCTACGCGTTGCTACGATGTAGCTGTCTTGTGCTACGCGTTGCTACGACGTAGATGTCTTGTGCTACGCTTGCTACGAAGTCGTAGCATCACAAAATGGCGGTGAACTCGTTCTACGGGGTTGGTTCTTTGCTCTGCAAAACATGTCAAACTATATTTTGAATAGTAATTAAATAGAAACCCAGTTCTTCTATCTAAGAATAGGTATAAATATTATATATATTTTTTTTCTTTTCTGAGTTTTCATTTCGTTTACCATATTTTTCCCAAGTTATACTTCTGAATTAATTTTCTTCACAAGAAAGGATTCATAATACTAGAAGCAGAATTTATAGGTACCGTCTCACAGCGCAACGTTTGACTGAGAAAAGTTTGGATCATCAAGTTTTCTTTTAGCCCGATGTTTTTCAAATGAGTTTATGTGTTTCAGGTTCACATTAAAGATTTCTTTTGTCTAAAAATATATTTACAAAACAAAGTTCTCGTATTCTGTTATTGTGTACCGAATAATTTAATAACGTAGCTATATAACCTTCAAGCGGGCGCGCGGTCATTTGTATCGCCAGCGATCGCGCGTGACCTAAAAGACCTATGGGATATTTCAGAGATTTAAAGCAATAATTATGTATATTATAATGTATCTAACACATTATCATTATGTAAAAAAAAAAAAAATCAAAGTAATATTCTAATTTTCTTTGGATTAGTCTATTCAATTTGGTATCATCAATTTTCTTATACCATTAAATTTCGCGTGCTCGCGTGCTTTCGACACCGCGCGCCTCCTTGATGGTTAACAACAAAAAACACAACAAAATGTCTGGATTTTATACTAAACTTAGAGGCAAGGATTTGATTTCATAATATCACGAAGAGTCTTATATTAACCTCAATAGAAAAATAATTTACCGACAAGAAAGAGAGTTCCAGGTTCTCATTACGTTTACACAAAGGCTTCTGAAGCCATTGGAAAAAATCAATTGTCTTCTCACCGTTTATTAGCTAAAAACGTAAGTTATTATAGAAAGTGATATCTCAGGAGAGTGGCTCCATGATAAATAAAAAAATATTATGTGACCGGCACTATCTTATAAGTATATGAACAACTAGCTGTGCCCCGCGGTTTTACCCTCATAAGTCTCGATCCCGTAAAAATATCGAGATAAAAAGTATTCTATGCACTAATCCAGATTATGGTCTACTCATAAGCTAAATTTTATCCAGATCCGTTCAGCCGTTTTTGCCTGACAGCGTAATTAACAAACATAAAAAAAAAACAATATTTATAAACTATTAGTTTACATGAAAAAAAATTGTGATACGAATGTAAACTTGTTTAAAATATCAACACTGAAACTAAGAGGCCATCCTTTAATTTCGTTCCTTTCCTTCCAACTAAAAGAAATAATTATAAAATATTTATATTCTTATGAACAAAATATATTAAAAAAAATATTTCTCCACATCACTGTCGATTAAAGCCACTTTCTAAAAGATCTGTTTGCCAAATTTCTTCTACATCCATTCTGACTATGATTTGGCTTAGAACAGGATATTTCCCGACCATCACGCGGGCGATGCCGTAGACAAAAGCTAGTTATATATAAGTAAGTCACACTCCTGCTCTAGACCTACATTGTTCGAAGTAAATCTAATGTCATTGTGTTGCGGCTTCCGATGTTATTGTCATTTTAAATTAAATATTATCGGTTTTGGGTAGGATATTGGTCCAAAGTTGAGGCAAAAGGTTATGAACTTCACGAGTATTACATTTACAATTCTGTGGCTTAAGCTTTGGTTTGATCTCGCTGAAGTAGTTGCATGAAGGCTGCACTGACGTTCATACTCGGTTGCGCAGAAAACTCTGCTTGCGCGATGCAGGATATTGCGTGACGTCAGCTTGACGGGTAGTTCGCATGTGGCGATGTAGATGGCGCCACAAATAAGTACTGGTGAAAATGACAGATTTGATGACGGTCGTTATAATATGACAAAACCGCTTTCTTAGGAAAGCAAAGTACAAAAATACTGCTCCGGACGCTAAATGTCACTATAACAACTTTAATACCTACTTTCAGTTCCGTAGTCGGGTTTCAGTTTATAAATCTATTTCTATTTTGCTAAAAAAGTTTGGACGAAAAAAATATTTCCTAAAAAAATTGTAAATATTTTTTTTCATTTGATTGCCTTTTTCCCCTTTGATTTTAACGGATTTGCCGTTCAAATCCTGCCGATTTTTTTAGGCGACTTTGAGAGGTCGGTTATGCAATCAACGCGCATTTTTAATAAGCCTGCTCGTTTAAAAAGTGTTGAGTCAGAGGTCACTATATCAGCCATCGACAGGGTCATAGTAAACCCCCTATCTCTCCATTATGGGAGCAGGCAGAACGATGTTGCTTTTATGACCACCGTAAAACATTCAACAGTATTAGTCGGTCGAATATCAGGTAATATGACTTTTACTGTCCCATGAAAATAGGTTAATGTCCAAAATAAAACAGGTCGGCTGTTAAAAGTGTTGACATGGGTATGAGTTGATTGGTTTTACTAAGTTCTGTGCATTTCTAGAAGTTTCTACAGTAGTATATCGTAAAAGCTGACTTTATAGGTTAGATAGATGACGTGCTTAAACGTGCTTATAAAAACATAGCATATGGATAATCAGCTTATAATGTTCCCACTGCTGGGTCACAGGCCTCCTCTCGGTAAGAGAGATCCACCACGCGGGCCCAGTGTGGATTGGTAAATGTCAAATGTTTTCGATTGTTTGGTTCTAGGACGTGGCGGTTTCCTCTCGATGTTTTCCTTCACCGTTTGAGAGCAGTGGCATTAAAATAATAATCACAAAGTAAAGCGCCTGTCTGGGTTCGAATAAAAAGATGCTGCGATCAACATAAATGTTATCTTAACCACTACTTATGTCAGTGTTAGTTCCTTAATTCTTTATGTTAGAGGGATTCAAAAATGCATTTTAATTGACAATCAATAAAGGATGCTGGTATGACAGGATTACGGTAAACAACGGGAAATGGTATTGATAAACGATAAATAATTTTATTTCTGTAAATAAGTAGGTTTGTACAAACACTTTTACACATCAAAATTAAATTATGGTTTAATACTAGATGAGTTCAGTGTTTCCTAACCGACTACTCTGAGAAGAAAGACGGAATCAAACTCAGAGGTTACAGTCTTTCTTAAAGTCCACACATTATCTAGGATATGAAAACCACGTAGATTAGTGTCTGAAAAGGATATCTTTTGTAGTCCTACCATTTGAATCCCTCGCCTCAGGATTCTACTTAGGAAACATTCTCGCTTTCAAAATATTTATTTGCTCCCTTGGCAAACAATCTGCTACAACTCATCATCATCGTCATTCCAGCCCGGAATCACCCACTGCTGGGTTTAGGCCTCCCCTTTCATCTGCCATACTTCAATCAACCACTACCAGTACTTTAATCAACTACCTAAGTTTATCATGCCCCTTAATGGTGTGCCTCAATCAAGCTCGAATTTTATTTCTTTCACAGAAAACCATTTCGTTCATATGTGAACATTACCAATCATAAGTTCGTGTTACAATTACTGTAAATCAATCTTGTTAATCAATTCGACAAACCAATCTCGACCTAGATCGGTGAAAGATTAGTCGGTCTAGCAAGTAAATCGATAAAACTCTATTAACCCCGTTCACAATATTCTGATTACTGGAATAACCCAATTGGGAAGTATACTTTCCCAGTCCGGACTAGGACCCACCCAAATAGTACAGACGCCAGCACATCAACCTACCCGAAACTGTAAAATTTTCCCAATCAACTTTGAACCTTATTCTTTAGCGATAAAGTTGAAAAGCGTAGCTTGATATGGCGTCTGTACCTACGGCCAGCGACAAAATTCAATCCACACTACAGTTTTTAAAACCTAAATTATTTTGCAAAATATTTAAATATAAAATCAAAACAGAAGTAAAATTAAAAGAATATTAACTCTTAGTTATTATTTGAAACGCTGATATACAATGTGACTTTGCAATGTATCGAATGATTTTATGTCAATTTAGATGATGTGTAAAAATACTGACCGTGTATATTAAGTACCAGACAATACATAAATGAATGAAAATTCATTTCAATCTTTGAATGACAAAACAACGATGAGGGCTATCTTGCCCTCTGTGCCCAAAACATGCAGTCAAAGTGACCTCTGCGCTGCCACAGACGACGCCATGGAAATGGCGGAGTTTTGCGCTAACAAGATCTGACATTCAGTCGTGGCAGGTACACGAATCTTCTGATTCGTGTACCGAGGGAGACTATACCTACTCACCAAATAAAAGTGATCCTAGCATATTTTTCTCAACATACAACACAATACTTCTCCCTAACATCATAACCAGATTAAGCCGTACCTGATCACTTATTAACCGCCATCAAGCGTTCAATTCCATAACTTTCCGATGCTTCGTATAATTCATCAGCTACAAAGCAGCAAGGACTGCCGCACCTTGTAACATGAATATTGTATGAGTTTTGACTGGGAGCGCTCTGATGCCATCATGAACGCGAGAACTCATGAAATTTAGATGGACAAGGACGTAGCCAGTGGTCAGTTCATGAGGAGTTACTGATGGTACTGTATCGGCATTAAGAGTCCGGTTTTTAAGGCTGATCTTGGAACCTAAAACATGAGTTTCTTGGTTAAGTTTATTCGAAAATGTTATCTGTCATGCTTACTATGTATGTTAGTGTGTTTTCTACAGTCCTTTTTAGTTTTTCCACCTATAGCTGCAACCTTATGGCCTGAATTCCAGTAACGCTGACGTCGCGTCGTCGGTCGCGTATGTGGTCGATCGCGGTCGGTCGATCGCGTACGGTCAGTACCAACTTAAACGCCGCTGACGTTAGCGTCGCAGTATGGTCCTATATAGACACAATGTAAAGCCACAAGCGCGACCGACGCGACGTCAGCGCAGGAATTCAGGTCTAAAGCAACGCGAGTAAAAATCTGCGGGTCTATACTGCGAAAATCTTACCGTAAAAACTTAGGTAAAGTGAGCTTGAATTGAGCTGTCAATCTCTTGCATCAGGTGGAATGACAGCTCACTTCTAGCTCATTTTATAGAATTGACCGGCTGCACTGTTATGAAAAATCAGATGTAAAATAATAGGATAAGTATAAGAAAATTGGTTAACCACAGTGTTGTAAGAATAACTACAAACATGTATAATTTCTAGGATTTAAGACCGTACATACCTTAGTGAAAAACTATTCTGTCTCTTGAATTCAATCATTGTCTCTAATTGAATGCAGATTACAAAACTATTTCAGTTAACAATACCTCAACCATCCTGTATTTTTCACCATTCACGTACCACCTGCCACCCTTTGCAAACTTGTTTTCTTTGCCGGTAACATGCAAAATGCAGCATGCAATTCATACTTGAAAATCTGTCTACGGTAGCGTACACGTCTGCAAATTGTACTTGGTTTATAAGAGATTTCTTTATGAAGGGTATACGAATGGTGACTGAATCAGTGCCTGTTGCATGTTTTTGAGGGTCACCAAAAACATGAACATGTTTATGACATAAACAATAGAAAAATCTCAATCAATTTGTTAGGTTTCCGTACCCAAACGGGGCCAACGGAACCGCGTTACTTAAACCTATTAACTAAAGGGGAAACGTGTTTTTATCGGCATTTTTTGCCTTATGTTACGGCACTCTTCGTTCCATTCGCACTTGCCCGGTTTTTTCTTTATACGCAACATGTTCAACCAACCAACCACACATTCAACCAAGAACACGTTCAATCAAGCGCACATATCTTATAGAAAACCTATCCGAAATACTCTGATATGTAAGTACGTATACAAAATAAATCCCTTTGTACGTGTGGAAAAAATATACTTCAGTTGTAGTCTATCCAATATTTTATACACTCGTGAAATTTTAAAACATATCTATAATATATTCTATCATGCCACGATATCTATAATATATTCTATCATGTCATGATATCTATAATATATTATATCATGCCACGATATCTATAATATATTCTATCATGCCACGATATCTATAATATATTCTATCATGCCACGATATCTATAATATATTCTATCATGCCACGATATCTATAATATATTCTATCATGCCACGATATCTATAATATATTCTATCATGCCACGATATTCGAATTTAATTGGGCATCGTTTGTGGATTGAATGTGGGAATTTAAATTAGGTATTATTTATTGGAAAAGCATCAAACCAAATCATCACGTTTAGTAGTCATGAGTTTTTCATTTAAATCAGAATTGAATGGCAGAGTATATTTAGTTTTAAATTACGTTAAAAAATTCTTGACAAGTGTACAATGTGCATGAAGTTCATAATAACATTTTGATAAAAATAACTCATTCTAAAGCGTATTCTATCATCTTCTGCGTAGTCTTTTCCCAATTATCTCAGGGTTGGCTTGCAGACTAGCCGGATGCAGCTGTCCAGTATTTCACATGGATCGACTGCCTTTTTTTTTTTTTTTCGCTGAGAAATGACGTTACCCATTTCCGCTCGTCGGGGGAAGAGACGGAGTATGTGGGACTCCCTGCCAGGGTGGCAGTATACCCACTAAAACTCAGCGGTGTTCCCTCATCGCCTTTATGGGGAGGTCATGGGAATCCGGCTCGGCCATTGCATCCACAACCCCCCCGGCGCATGCCCGCCCTAGCATGCCCTAGCTGGCGGGTCCCGCATGTCCCCCCGTCTGGGGGGGGGCTACGGGAATGGCCGGGAACACCTGGCCATTCCCGTCCGGCACTGGTGGAAGCCTGTGCAATACAGGCGAGGGTGCCCCCGCACCCGTCGCCTGCTGGCTTCCACCTGGGAGGAGTCGGAGATGACTGTCATACTGACGTCTTCTTCGACCCCTCCTCCGCCTTCGGAGCGGCGCTGCGAGAGGGTCTTCCTCCCGCACGCGCTCCGCCGCCTCCTTCTGGGACATGACGTGTTCGCAGAAGGAGGCGACTGCCGCCCAGGACCCCTGATCCCCTAGCATGGCGTTGACCAAGCCGGGGAGCGAGAGGTCCGTTCCGATCGCCGCGGTGAGACTGCGGCGCGGCTCGAACTACGACGGGCACACCTCGAGAGTGTGCTGCGCCGTGTCCTCCGCCGCGCCACAGTCGTGACACGACGGCGTCTCCTCCCATGGATCGACTGCCTATGTAACCTCCACAACCCAGTTCGTGTATTCTATAATAATAAATTGCCTCCCGACTGATTTCGGTCACTGTGCCCAATCTCAACGGAGATTAGCCAAGTTCACAGGAGATATTATTATAGTGCACAAGTGTGCGCATAAACACAGGTGCACTCTGTGTTCCTTTACTCTCATAGTCCGATGGAATGGCAATCCGACACGACCGGGGGGAGATCAGACACAAGACCAACGGCTTTACGTGCTTTCCGAAGCACCGGCCCGCCAACTTCCGAACTCCGGAAGTTGGCGGGCCGGTGTGTGTGGTGGAGTTTTTTTTTTTTGATTGGAATTCATCAAATGACCCCTCCCGCTCTGGGTAGAGCGGAAGGGAGTGTCAGACTCCTACTGACTAAAACCCACCCACGTTCCTTCCTTAGCCCTTTCTGTTCCGGGCCAGCGGTGACCCTTTCGGACAATCGCGTTGAAAACGAAACCATTACCTCCATAATCATGCATGGTTATAGAAATAGAAACAACATAATTAATCTGGTGAGTATGGTAGCTCCATAGCTACTGTCCCAGGTTCTGCGTCTAGATATTGCAATTAGAATCAGATTGAATAAAATATTTGTTTTTTTTTTTGTGCAACTTAATAAAGAAAAGCTGATGCATAAAAAATAAAGTTCTGTAACTGTTTCATTTAATACATACTTTATTCATGAACGCTTCTGAAAGTAAGCGATACCAAAAATTCCACTCTTCTTTAAATAAGTTGGTAAAATGGCATTTAAAACAAATAGTTTCTTAACATTCACAGTTCAAAACGGATTCGTAATAACATTCTTACATCTCCAAAACGAAAATGAATTATGTATTTTGCTACCAAATAAAAGTGGTTTCAAAACACTGAACCCATGTGTTGTTGAACGTAATTTAATTTACCAAATACCTTAACTTTAGCTTTCAATAAGTTGCTGAACAAAGTATGAATAATCTAGCAGCAGATCTAGATAGAATTTCTAATGCTGCGATATAAAGGATAATATAATATGTTTTACGGTTATTAAAATTACAATTGCCAATCTCAACAATTCTGCATTCATAACATCATCTATATAATATATAAAATTCAAAGTCATGACTGACTGATGTATTATCCACCAAATTCACCTAAACCGTCAATGAACTCGGATAAAATAGTTGCACATATTTGTGACGAATCCTCTCCTTGCAATTGCAATTGCCTCGACATGGTCCCAAGTATCAAATATTTAGGTGTTTATATCGACGAGTGGTTGGATTGGCGCACTCATACGGATACTCTATGCTCCCGGCTTCGTAAACTAATTTATTTGTTTAAAGAGCTCAGACATGCAGCCGACATTGAAACAGCATCTCTAGTATACCGTTCACTATGCGAGTCGATAATTACTTACTGCATCCCTGTATGGGGCGGTACCTTCAAAACTGTGATGCTTCGGGTGGAAAGAGCTCAGCGGGCTGTTCTCAAAATTATGTATTTCCGTAAAAGGGACTACCCCACAGCTCAGTTGTACTCAGAAGCCCAAGTACTAACGGTGAGAAAATTATACGTCTTTCGCTCTATCTTGCGCCGACATTCCACGATGCCACTAGACGGCAAGCTGTGTAATCGGCGGATTGGCTTTCCTATCTGTGATTCTGTACAATGTCGTACTGCACTTGCGCGACGACACTATCGTGCCCAAAGCGCACTAATGTATAATAAAATAAACAAAAAACTTTCAATTTATAAACTAACCCTACACAAAGTCAAGCAGACTCTTAAGCCATGGCTAATGTCGCTGAACTATGACGAAACAGAGAAAGTTATCATATCTATTTCGTAATATTAAAATCACTCCTAATCAGCCACTGACAAACACACATATACACTCATCCATATACACTCATCCACATACACACACACCCCAACACTCACACCCACACACACACACTCACACATACACATACTCAATACAGGCTTCTCTTAACCGCTTTTAGTTTATCTGTCTTTTTGTTATTACCATATTCATTTTATCATTTTTGTTAATCTTTTTGCATAAGATTCTGTACTATCTCCTACTGGGAGAGGGCACTGGCTCTTGTAACACAGGTCTATCACCTAGCACAGGAGTCAGGGACTTCACACTATTTTGTAACCACTTTCTTGTGTAATAAAGATTATTATTATTATTATTATGTTCGCACAGCCTAAACCGCTGGTCCTAGAGACATGAAATTGGGAAGGTGTGTTCTTTGTGAAGAGTAGGTATTCACTAAGAAAGGGTTTTTCGAAATTAAATCTCTGTGGTAAATGGGGGGAGGGTTAAATTAAGAAGCAGAAGCTAGTCATAACATAAAATACCTTGATTCCGGGAAGGCCTATAATACAACCAATTTTCCCCAGTTATGTTTAAGTCCCATGTAACAGGGGGCGAGCCAATTGCCATCAACAGGACACAAATCCAGACTCCGGGCTGCTACTGAGAAAATCCAGATGGAAAAACCTAATAACACTTTTCCCGACCTGACCTGAGAATGGGTTCAATTATCAGGTCGGGAAAAGTGGCAGTCGATTTCTGAATACATTTCTATTAAAACCATTCAGAAAGCTTCTAAACTCACATTACATAACTCAACAAAGGCCATCTTTGGTATTATGTAAATACTTCATAAGCATTCTCAAGCCAAGTTCAAGTTCGAACCACGTCATTAGAAGTTGAGTTTGTATAAGTTACTCACACTATTTCTTGTTACATTCAGATTTATTTATTATTGGATTAGAACGTGACAAAATACACTTTGAAGATACTTTAAGCTCAGCCAAATTAAATTTAAACTTTTGACCCGATATCAGCTTTGTGCTAAATTTAATAAATTCGGCCTAATCTGAATATATAAAATTCAAAGTCCTGACTGACTGACTGATATATCAACGCACAGCCTAAACCGCTGGTCCTAGAGACATGAAATTTGGAGGATGTGTTCTTTGTGAAGAGTAGGTATCCACAAAGAAAAGGTTTTTTGAAATTCCACCCCTAAGAGGGTGAAATTTAACGCGAACGAAGTCGCGGGCATAAGCTAGTTGAGAATAAAGTCCTTGTGTAAAAATAGTTCGGCCCTGACTGATGTTCACTGGATTGTGAGAAAATGTTCGTTTGAAGTTGAAGTCTGAAGTCGTTCTGGTAATGAAGCCGCGGCTGCGAATGGGGAGACTGGAAATACGACTTCTTGGAAAGTTGGAGCTATTTTCCTAATTCTCACTTTAAAATTCAGATTATAGCCTGCGAATTCAGAAATCTTTGGTAGTCCCGTTTCTGTGTTTTATATTTATTTGGTGAAGCAAGACTTAGTTTAGTATTCAAAGCACAGTTCTACCGCATCTTGAATAAATATGTGACGCAAATTTTAATCGCGTTTCGTCTCACTATGCGAATGACAAGCGCTGTAGTAGGTTTCTGGTCACTGGTTAGCTTATTTAACATCACAATAATCCATTTCGTTCTCAGTAGAACAAGCAAATGAAAGGATTTTATATGATTATCGAATAATAATAGTAGATTGCTACCAATCGAATAAAAATAAATTTATTTGTAGTTGTCAAACTTATTGTACCTACCTACATCCATACTAATATTATAAATTCGAAAGTAACTCTGTCTGTCTGTATGTTACCTTTTCACGCCTAAACCACTGAGATAGATTGTATCCCCGGGAAGGACATTTTTATCGACATACCTCGCGGGCGTAGCCGCGGGCGGAAGCTAGTAAATTATAAGTGCACGATGTGGTCTCTTAAAATTGGAAGCGCACACCAACATTGTTCTGATTTTTGTATACTATATCTTTATGTATACTATACTATATCTTGTATCTTATATACTAGCATATGTAATTGTGTAGCCTCTGTTGGAGATCCAATAAATAATACCTAAATAAATAAATGAGATTGCAAACTCAAAAATATATTTGTCCTAAATCCCAAATAATCTTTTGAAACAAAATGGCGTCTCTAACTGGCAACTCTACATCATCGTAACAATAAAACCTCTACATAGAGACATGATGAAATGATGAAATGAAATGATGAAATGAAATGATTTTATTTTTTGTAAGTAGGTTTGTACAAACACTTTTACACGTCAGTCATGTTTTTTATAACTAGATGAAGTCGGCGTTTCCTATCTGACTACTCTGAGAAGAAAGGCCGAAACAAACTCAGAGGTCACAGTCTCTTTTAAAGTCCAGACATAATCTTGGTCAGGTTATATGAAGACCATGTAGATCGATGTCTGAGGTGGTCTTTTGAGGAAAGAACCACACAGATTGAGAAGACCTGTCCAGTCAGTGCACGCATTTGTCAAAAATCGTGCAGCTCAACTCAAGACTTAAGGAGCTCAACGATTCGACGAACAATACCAAAGAAAGGACATTTGGGTAGGCCACATAAATTACTCAAACTGCCAGACCATGAGAAAAAAAAACAGAACAGAGAGAATAATAAAAAAAATATATATAAGTATGTAAAATGACCCACATCGTCTTCACATTCACAATGAAAAAATAATATAATACTTTACAAAGTAAGCAAATGTCATTGTTTAAAAAAAAAAATATTCATCAATGTCAATGTGTATATAAAAAAGAAAAAAATCATTCAAAATGCAGAAATTGGAAGCAGCTCAATCCCAAGCCTTTTTGTCCTCAATATAATCTTTAACGGTATAAAAGGCTTTCTGGCACAACTTACGTTTAATGAAAGATTTGAATTTATTAAGGCTTAGATCTTGAACGTGGCTTGGTAGTTTATTGTAAAAGCGTATACATTGGCATCTGAACGAGCCACCTATTTTCTTGAGCCTGGTTGTAGGTACAACATATTTGTGTTTGTTTCTAGTATTTATATTATGGATATCACTGTATTTTTTAAACAATTTTATATTTTTATGGGCATATAAAAGATTTTCATAAATGTACTGAGAAGGCACAGTCATTACATTAATCTCTTTAAATTTGTCTCTGAGAGAGTGTCTCGGACTTAATTTATAAATTGATCGAACAGCTCGCTTCTGCAAAACAAAGATAGTCTGAATATCGGCGGCATTTCCCCACAATAGAATACCGTACGACATTACACTATGAAAATAGCTAAAGTACACTAAACGGGCAGTCTCTATATCAGTTAAATTTCGAATTTTTCTAACAGCGTATGCTGCAGAACTTAGCTTTTTTGACAATTTATCTATATGTGGACCCCACTGAAGCTTAGCATCCAAAGTTATGCCCAAGAATACTGTGTTGTCTTCAGGATTCAATTCCTCGCCCTTTATCAACACATTAGTTTTCACCTGCCTTACGTGGGGTAGCGTAAACTTAATGCATTTGGTTTTCTTCTCGTTTAGAAGCAAATTATTAACATTGAACCAGTGGACTACTTTCGAGATCGCGCTATTTACATCGTCAGTAACCAACTGCTGACGTTTAAGTTTAAACAAAAGAGAAGTGTCATCTGCAAACAACACTATATCATGATGATCCTTTATGAGGTACGGCAAGTCATTAATATAAATGAGAAACAAGAAAGGACCAAGAATAGAGCCCTGTGGGACTCCCATTGTTACTATAGATCCGGGTGATCTTTTTCCATTAACGTCAACGCTCTGAATCCTTTTACTCAAGTATGAAATAAGAAGATCCAGAGCAGTGTTTCGGATCCCGTAGTGGCGGAGTTTCCTGATTAACGTTTCGTGAAGAACGCAATCGAATGCCTTGGACAAATCACAAAAGATGCCCAAGGCATCGCATTTATCTTCCCATGCATTATAAATATGTCCTAATAGTTCAACGCCGGCATCAGTAGTTGAACGACCCCTTGTAAAACCAAACTGTTTGCTATGTAATAATTTATGTTTATTAAAAAATCTTTGCATTTGGTCTAAAATTAATTTCTCAAAAATTTTACTAAAGGTAGGTAGTACAGAAATAGGTCTATAATTTGTGGGGTCTGATGTACTACCTGATTTAAACAAAGGTATTATTTTACTATTTTTCATAAGGTCAGGAAACTCCCCATTGTCAATACAACTATTAAAGATAATAGCTAGAGTAGGCGCTACAATGTCAATAATAGACTTGGCTACTTCTACAGAATTACCCCACAGATCTGCAGTCTTTTTTACATTTAAAGTGTGAAAGGTTTTAATTATATCTCTACAGGTAATATATTCAAAATGAAATTCTGAATTGCAACCATTAACATTTTCTTTAAGCAAAGACTCAGCAACAGAAGGTGATGAGTTTAGTGATTTAGTAGTTGAAACGGGAATATCTGAAAAGAAATTTTCAAATGCCTCAGCGACTTGTGTGTCTGATTTTATTATGTTGTCATTAATAGACAGGCTGTAGTCAGTATTTCGGTTACTAGATCTTCCCGTTTCACTATTAATAATATTCCAAGTCGTTTTAATTACATTACTGCTGTTTTTAATCCTTGAACTCAAATAACGTGACTTGGCCATATAACAAACTTTTTTAAATAATTTTGAATAATTTCTAACATACAAATTAAATTCATCAGTGTTAATATAAGTCCTTTCATTGTACAGTTCATAAAGCCGTGTTCTACTTTTATGAATACCAATGGTAGCCCAATCACTGAACGATGCATTACTATTAACCGAAATAGTCTTGGGAATAAAGGTGGAATCAAATTGTTTACAGTATACATTAAAAAAATTATCATAAAGATGATTAGGATCAGCATGAATAGACAAAACTGGTAATTTATCAATGAGTTTAACTTTAAAAGCCTCCAAGCGACTTGCAGTTTTGGGGTTAACAGTGATATCCTTTTTAGCCACTTTTTTGTTTTGATTTTGAATAGTAATCCTTTGCCCGCAATGATCAGAATCTAGTAAAGTTATAATTTCTTTGTGGCTTGGTATAATATCTGTATATATATTATCTAGGCATGTGGCACTAGTAGGGGTTATTCTTGTGGGCTCCAAAAATAGGTTTAGAAGATTGTAGGACTGAAACAGACTTAAAATTTTTCTACAAGAACCTGAGCTTTCTAATAAATTGACATTAAAATCACCGCAAATGATAACGGACTTGTTTGAGTTACAAATCCTGTGTAACACTTCATCCATTACCTTTTCAAAGCAGTCATACAATCCTGAAGGGGGTCTATACACACTTAATACAATAGAGTGCTCCAATTCTACACAGGCAATTTCAACCGTACGCTCAACTGATAGGCTCACAATATCTATACGATCTTTAAATTTGAGCTGGTTACTTACTAAAATTAATGAGCCACCATGTATAGCATTTGTTCTGCTAAACGAACTACCAACCTGGTGATTATTAAAATTGAACAAGAACTGGTGGCTTTTCAGCCAATGTTCTGTTATACAAAGTATGTCAATACTATTAAAATTCATAAATAATTCTACTTCTAATTCTTTGTTCATAAATCCTTGAATATTTTGATGCACTAGGTTGATACTATTGACTGATTTTAAGCTTTTTTTGCGTACATTATAGCTAGAGGTTGCCTCTATTGTCTTAATTTCTAATTTAAATTATTAGCAATGTCATTAATAGTGACCAAATTATTGGCAGAATTATTTATAATGTCATTGCATTGCTCAAAAGAAGCAAGTTGTTTAGCCAAATTTTTGGCTGTAATAGAAAAAAAATAAGATAGCGACACAGCTATCTGTCTTTTATAATAGTCAGAAAGATAGTACATAACAATGTTATATCTATCTTTTGTCAAATAGAAATTATTACTAACATAATTGTTAATATCAACTAAATGGAACATGTTATTATTAAATGTCAAGTTATGCAATGTCATATTCAATTCAAATCTTAAGCTATTTTCTTCCTGTGGCAAACTGTTACTATAAGGGAATGTAAACAATACAACTTTTCTTAAACTAAGGTTGCATAATGTTCTATGATACTGGAGCAGTTCTCCTTTGTTTACATTTCCCCTATTACCCATAAAAATTAATAAAGTTGTATCCTGGGTAAAGTTACATTTAATAATTTTTTTCATAATATGAAACAAAGAACAACCAGGCATACAGTAATTTATTATTGAGTGTCCCGGATATTCAGCTGTTAACAAGTGTCCTAAGTCCTTACCGATCTCATCACAAAATAACACAATATCATTATTTAAAGTTTGTTTACACTGTTTATACGAACTATTAGTAGAAGGAATTATCAAATCAACACAGGGCTGCACTAAGGTGGTATTGCAAGTTGTCAATGAATGGTCCGGTGTGACATTGGTTGGTGTTTGACAATGCTCACAGTTGTTTTTTTGTGAGTTTACCAGCTCATTCATTGCCAACACATATTCCCTCATTAGGTCTTCAGAGGTATTATATTTGTTGGTCATTGAACTAAGTTTCTCCTGTAGATGGTCAAGTTCAGATTGCAAGGTCTCTGTGTCAATGTTGTACTTCCTAGTACTCTGCTCCAAATAATAAGAATACATGTCTAATTGTTTAATTAAATTCAACCTTTCTCTATTCAATTTAACGTTTTTGATAAAGAACTTTTGTCTTTTTACCATTTTTTGTGTTTTAACAATGTATTTATTAATTTTAATGTATTTTTTAAGTTTATTTTTACTGCTTACTACCCTCATTGAATTATATGATTTCGATTCATCATCAGCTGTCAAATCCATAGTGTATGTGGGGTTTATGGTAGAAACCATTGACGGGGCAATAGGCATCAACTCATTGTACAGACTTTGGTTCAGCGAGGCGGTGATGTTAAGATTGGTCGTCTCAAGTTGTGTTATTTGACTTTGAGCCTCATGTAGCTGCTGTTGTAATATATGTTTTTGACTAAGAGCTTGTTCATACTCTGTGCTACACTGGCTGAACCCGTCCACAACAAGTTGAAGTCTATCCCGTTCTTCTATGGCATCAGTGTATTGATTATATATCTGAGCCATTTCAATTTTTAACTTCCTATTCTTTTCATGGGCATCAAAGAGCACCTTTTCATTGTCATCTATTTCCTTAATTAGTTGGTCACAGGACTCCTTTGACGCCTTTAAGGCGCTCAAAGCCTCATTGAGTTTGGACTCTCCGAGGCGAGCACGGGCGCTGCGAGTCATAATCATGATTAAAACTAGTAAGGAAGCGACAAGAAATTAGAAGAGAGATGGTAGTTGTGGCAGCAGTAGAGAAGATGATTAGTTTAAAAGGAAAAATGAAATTTAGATGTAATTCTAAGGAGTTCTGTCACCAAACCAATGCAAGGTTATGTTTACGTTCAAAGGTCATTGGCACCAATAAAGTCTTACTAAAAATGAACAAACTAAGTGCTGGTTAAATTGTAGTACGTAAACAAACTAATAGCAAGTAAAATATAGAGTATTGTACCTGATATCAAGATGACAATGCAAAATTCACTTACGCCGGTAACTGTCACCGATTTACATAGAAATATTTACACTTAATTTGCACTAGCTATTTGAATCTAACACAATATACACATTATTATCCTATTTACTTGAGGAGTAGTTGGAAATAGGCCTAAAAAACAACGAAATTAAATATTTAAGATTAAAAATTACAAGAACAAATTTTAACAGCTGTTAGCTGTAGTGTTGCCACAGGAAAAAAAAACAGACTGCTCTATAACGTGTCTATCAACCGTTGTACAAATGTTTGCGTCGGCGTCCTAACTTTATGATCACTATGAATCCGTGCTTATCTCCCTACATTATGTTACGTGACAAACGAAAATAATTATATAGATGTTTGTTTGTTTTCGTTAAAAATAAACCACAAAGTCTCAGTGATAAAGCGCAAACATGTCAACTTATAAAACTTTGCATAATCAGCCTATTAATGTTCCCACTGCTGGGACACAAGCCTCTTCCCTGCGAGAGGGTGTGGGCTGTTAATCCACCACGCGGGGCCATCAGTGCGGGTTTGTAGAATGATTTCACTTATAAAACTTTGTCAAAGTATTATTTAACAAAATCATTACATTTGTATGTCATGTTTCGGATGAAAACGCCATTTTAAAACTCATCCTGCCCTTGTCCCAAGTTACATGGTGTCAGCGCAACACGTCTTTTTTTTAACCGGCTTCAAAAAAGGATAGAACCTCCTCCTTTTTTGAAGTCGGATGTTTATATATATTTCATGTATGTTCGGATGTTTATAACTCCGTCATTCATAAACTGATTTGCAAAATTACATTTTAAAATGGATAAGGTATACCTCAGAGGTGGTCCCATATAAATTTGATTAACATTGCTTTGGTAGTGTTTGAGTTAGCTTCAATAATACGATTTTTTCCACTTAGATTTTGATGTTTTAATAACTTCCTGTCACTGATATACATATACATAGCAAGTAGTGTTAAATTAATTTGTGTGGGGTAGGTAGGTCCAACTAAAAAGTGAAAAATAAAAAAAAATTACGAAAAAAACCACACGACTTAAAAAAAAACACTACAAAGTGAAAAATAATTTCGGAAGTCGGTGTCAAAATACGAAAATACGGGAACCAACGACACCGACTTCCGAAATGAAAGTTATTTTTCACTTTGTAGTGTTTTTTTTTTAAATCGGGTGTTTTGTAAAAAAGTTTTTTTCCATTGTCCCCTGTCAGACGCTGTCATTGTCAACCTTGCGTTTCATATCCTCATACAATCCATCCATCTTTTCTGTGACCTTTTTCACTCTCTCCATCCATCAACAGTTATACTCATCACTCTTTTAGTTACATGTGTTTCCTCCCTCCTCATCACACGATTTCCTTTCAACTTTTCTTTTTCCCTTTTAAAATTACATTTGAATATGAATGAGAATGAAAATTTCAATGCAGTGCAGAGATAGTGATTTAGTGATAGATTGGAATTTGCCTGCAAGCTTATTTATTTACATCTTGCAGGTTTCCTAGAAAGCAATGAAAGCAAACATCTGGTTTCCGCGAAATTGTCTATTCATAAAATATACATTTTCGATTAGCGGGAAATACGTACGTCTGCCAAGTTTGGTTATGGAGGTATTTTATATCATAGAAAAAAAAGGACTTTTGCTTTTAACATGATTGCATTTTATAACAGTATTTTGGTACTACATAACATAAAATCACTCCGAATAATCCCCGGAGGGTTAGACGGGGTGTACTTATACCCCCTTTCCGAGTTATGTTTGAGCCCCATGTCATGTCATGTGGGGACGAGCCTGTTGCATCAGCCGGGCACAAATTCAGACTCCAGGCGGCTACTGAGAAATTCCTGATGGTAAAACCCAATAACACTGCCTGAACCGGGAGTCGAACTCAGTACCTCATGCTCATAATTAGCGCTTGCGATCTATAGATTCAGGATTTAGGTACTATTTTTCATATTAATAGTAACCCTAGTATTACAGTACTCAAAATACGCATATATTTTTTACATAGTTCTCACATTATATCATTTTAAATTCAAAAGTAATGATGCAGCTAATATTTTTGTAAAATATAATTTAAAAAGTGTCCATGGAGTTTCTTCTCCAAAACGTAGGTACCTACCTACGTTTTGGAATGGGCAACTAGCTTCATATTTTCTGACTGACCGACGACGTCTTGACAATTCAAAAGTGCCTATTCATGGTTTAATTGAAATAAATGCTTTGAGTTTGAGTTCGAGTTTGACGCACTTGGACGTGAAGTTGCGGACACCACCCCGTTATATACTATGTACTACTACTACTACCCTAGTACTACCCTTTGATTGCACTCATCTTCATTGTATTCAATTTCTTTCTAACCAGTTGAAATAAACAAATCCATTAACGCTACATTGAATTTAATGGCATTACACCAACCAGCAACTATGTATATTTCTGAACTACATTAATGGATAACTAACTAAATTAACTACATTAATTTATCTGGACGCACTACTAGGTATTGACGTCTTGAACACGAATCTATACATATTATTATAAATTAAAGTAGCTTTCCGTATGACCGCGTTGTCCTTTCAAACTACGGCCGGTATTTGATGCAATTTATTAAAGAGAATTTATTCCGAAAGGTATAAAAATAGATAAAAAGAAAAAAGAGTAGAAAATAGAGAGAGAGAGTATTTAATAGATTATTATTAAACTGAACTAATATAATGAAGAAATCTCGTTGTTTTGTCGAGTCGTAAAGACTGCGAAGCAGGGGCGCGCTGCCCGCTGTGTGGGTGGGGGACAACGTGTGTGTGCGCATGAGATAGCGTGTGTATGTGTACATACACTCATGCGATCTGAACACGCAATTTGTCTTACTTTTAGTGGTAATTCCGCTTTAAGAGGTTACGTAGCATTTTTGTTGTTTTTCATTTGGGTTTTAAGCCAATCCTTCGAGGAAAACATGTATTACGCACCTACATATTTTTTTTCCTTCAAATTCGTCGCTAACTCGATTACAAATCAATACCTTACACAATATAAATTGATTGATTGATTTGAATATTGATTTACCGTTGGTTTGCTCTGGTTCATTTGATTATAACACTTCACGCGTTGTAAGGTATTCGCTGAACCCGTGTTTGGGTTGTTCATTTCCTTTGGTGATTAATGTTTGGGATGTTACAGATAATTTATTTAATGGAACAGCTCTCACTTTAAAAAAATTCATTCATTCGGGCGGTAATTAAGTGTCCGGTTACAGGTAGACAATACTTCAGTTTTTTTAATCCAGTTTTTTTTTTATCCTAATTATTGAGCAAAATATTTAATTATAATCAGAACAGAAGTAACATTTTAAGAATAATGATTTATTTTTGTCCACTCGTGTCTGTTCGGCAAGTTTATTAACTTCGCACTGAAAGAAATATGCAGTAAATAAAAATGAAAAAACGTTGATCTGAACTGCTTTATAAACTTTTTGTGATAATTTCGGTCTGAGCTGCAGCTGTCCCTATCACACACTACGGGGCAGACTTGAGGTAAGGCGACGGCAATAGTTTCATCAAATACCTATTTTTCAAATTCCTCGCTGGCCCTGTCCCCTTGTAAGCGTGAAGAGGTGACAGACAGACAGACACACTTTCGCATTTATAATATTAGTATGGATGTCCCGTTGTATTTGCCTTCGTTAATAGTTACAACAAAAAAATAACTGAAATACATAAGCTTAATTAATACAGAACCCAGTAATTTCTCAGACAAAGCTATCTCAGGTCTGTTAGCTAAGTTAACTGAAACATTCAACACAGACAGAGAAGAAACGTTGCAGAACGTTGATATTTGACAAAAGATGGATAAAAATCTTACGTACTTAGGTACTTTTTCCACTGAATTCCATGCATAATGCAATCAAGGGGCTAAAAAACGGTGAAAAAGCTGGTTAATTCTTCGCAAGTTTTCCAACTGAACTTGTGTTTAAAATATTCAGAGATTCATTTATGAATTTACGCCATACTTTGGCTGGTCGCTTGAAACGCGGAAGCTTGTTCTCGTCAAAGTTGCATCAGCATCACTTTATTCATGTGATAGCCTTTGTCATTCAACTCGTATTTTATGTATGCTTCATATTTGCAGCTGTTATGGAATTGCGATAAAGTTAATGAATAATTAAGTAACGATTTTAAAACCCCTTTAATTATTAAGTGACAATTTCACCAATGAAACTGAACTCGATCAGTAAATCTAAACTGTGTTCACGAGCTGCTGTCAGTGTCAATTTTCCACGACAATTTATGACACTTACAGCTCTTCAATGCTATGCAATGATATCGACGCGCAAACTGAAATCATGAATTCAGCAAATCATCATCTGCCTAGCCTTTTTCCAACTATGTCGGGATCGGCTTCCATTCTAACCGGATGCAGCTGAATACCAGTATTTTACATGGAGCGACTGCCTATCTGACCTCCACAACCCAGTTACTGGGTAATACGATACCCCTTGGTAAGACTGGTTGTCAGACTTTCGGGGTTCTGAGTACCCGTAACGACTGTCAAAGATCCACGAGTGACAGCCGGGACCAACGGCTTAACGTGCTTTCCGAGGCACGGAGGGGTCTCGGTATGTAAAGATGGTCACCCATCCATGAACCAACCGCGGCAAGCGTAGCTTAACCTGATCGATCGACCTATGCGGCTGTTATTATATAGCCACGGGCACATCTTAGAAAAATAGTGTCACAGCCATAATAGACCGATTTTAAATGCTTCATAGAAAAAGAGATTTTCAGTTATCTTTTTTTAAATACCTAAGACATTTAGAAAATGTTCTTTACTGTCTCTTTAGACCTTTGTATCCTGGTAATTAGTATGAAGTTTCATAAAAACCGGTTTATTCATTTCGAAAAACAAGGGCTTGAATGTTTGTATTAAATGCCGTACGGCGTAAACGCTCTTAATTAGTTTTTTGATGCACATGATAAATCCCGAATAGTTATTAATGTATATCAAATAACGATCATCGATACATTTTTAAAGTACCTAATCATTAGGATATGGATATGATATAAAAATCTAGCTGGTTTAAGCCGGTGTTAACAATGTTAACGGTATTTTATGCTTAACTGGGGATCAAAGAGATTGTTTACTTTCAGGGAAATGAAATCAGTGTTTGAATTCGTAAAATCCCGGACCGCACAGTGTTTTTGATTCTTTCAGCTAGAAAATTCTCATTAGCAGTCCGGAGTTTGGAACTGTGCCCAATAAACGAAAAAAGGCTGTACCCCAATTATAACGGACCTGGACACCAGTGAGCTGAGAGTAAAGGACAGATCCGTCTGATTTGGGTAAAGGTGCATATAGACATACTTAATTTATGACGATCGACAAATGCGATCAAACAAGACCGTAGGTACTTTTTGTTGACCGACACTCTGGATCGTGTTTGTCGATCGATAAATCAAAAAGTCTACAACTGTCTCGACTTTGACCTTGATATTTATTGATCGTTAACAGGCCACAGTAATGATAAAATCGAGAAAAACTGTAAGTACCTGACAGATCTTATTGATCGTCAAAACACAGCATATCAAGCGACGACAATGACGCCCTTTATGCCTGGAGGCTTTTGTGTAGGTATTTTTTTTTTTTTTTTCGGATGGGGAATCATCAAATGACCCCTCCCGCTCTGGGTGGAGCGGAAGGGAGTGTCAGACTCTTACTGACTAAAACCCACCCGTGTTCCTTCCTTAGCCCTTTATGTTCCGGGCCAGCGGTAACCCTTTCGGACAATCCCGCTGACTTTGTGTAGGTATTAAATTTTGTTTTTGTAGCGGTATCTACAACGCCACATGAGAACAACGCGTCATACTGACGTCACGCAAAATCCTGCATCTCGCAAGCAAAGTTTACCGGCGCAACGGGCATAGATACAACGGCCCGACATGCAGCATCGGGCAGTTGCCCGCCAGACACAACACCCGTCTGGTCGGAGGATCCTCCCTTTTCTATATGAGTGAACTTTACACCCTGTTCCTCATACCTCTATAATTGCATTAATATTTTTAGTTTTGTTTTTGCTTGAGTTTAGTTTTCATTTTATTTATTGGTATATTGGCCTGACTAGCCGAAATAATG
Source organism: Oligia fasciuncula (assembly GCA_963082905.1). NCBI lineage: Eukaryota > Metazoa > Arthropoda > Insecta > Lepidoptera > Noctuidae > Oligia > Oligia fasciuncula. The sequence goes on along the minus strand of OY720395.1, from coordinate 1,665,053 downwards.
GAAAACGGTACTAACAGAGCCCCGCGGTTTCACCCGCGTAAGTTTCAATTCCGTGGGAATATCGGGATAAAAAGTATCCTATTTATTAATCCAGGAAATGGTCTATCTATGTGCCAATTTTTATCCAAATCCATCCATCCAGTAACAAACATCCAAACATCTTCACAAACTTTATTTACAATATTATAGTAGGATTGTATAGAAACAAGTTTTTTCTAACTGAACAGACAGCTGTGCTGCTGAGGAGTTTGTTGCGCCACTTCTTCTTCCCAGCGAAAGCACGAGAATGTGACGAAGGGCGGGCATTTTAGGGGACAGACTTGTGTAATTTTGACGTTCGAAAAGTGCTGATTCTAAACCTAATTTGAATAAAAGACTTTTTACTCTGTAGGCACCTTAATACCCGATGTTTTTTATAGATAACATCACGCATTGTTTCCCCAAAGGGCTTAGCAGGGGTTTACTTGTAGTACACCCACATTGACCCACACACCCACACAATTAAATACAATCCAAGGTTTCGTACTAATACTAGTTGTACATTAAGAACAATAAATCGAAGATGCCACGTTAATACATCTTCCACTTTGTTACGTTATTATACGGACATAAATCTAAGCAAGAATAGCTGCCATGAATAAGTTTATAGGTAACAGGCGATATTATGAAAAACTTGCTCCTATAGCAGACACAGTGTCTTGAAATTAATTTTATACATAATGCTGTGCTTCACGAGAATTTCTTTTCACATCTAGGTTGGACTTTTTAACATAAAATTTTATTAAACGACGCCTTCTTATCTTCTAATTTTTCTTGAGCTTTTCCTCATAAAGGTTAGGGGGATACGTGGAAATGTGCCTATGGAATGTTTATTTCTTGTATTTTTCCTTCGCAACAAAAATCCCTAACTAAGCACATCTTAGCCTACATTCTTATCGTATATGTCCCCACTTCCATTTTTAACCCCCGACGCAAAAACGACGGGGTGTTTTAACCCCCGACGCAAAAACGACGGGGTGTTATAAGTTTGACGTGTCGGGGTGTGTGGGGGGGTGTGTATGTGTGTGTGTGTGGGGGTGTGTCTGTCTGTGGCATCGTAGCTCCCGAACGGATGAACCGATTTTGATTTAATTTTTTTTGTTTGAAAGGTGTATTAGTCGGGAGTGTTCTTAGCTATGTTTGATGAAAATCAGTCCAAGATGGCCGCCGCTACAAAATGGCGGATAACATATTTTTTCACAATTCCCTCAATATGGGTATCAAATGAAAGGGCTTCAATAGTAGAATACTATACACTATAACAAATTTCAAATACAAGATGGCCGCCACAACAAAGTGGCGAATTACATTTTTTTTTTCTCAACTCCCTCAATAAGGATATCAAATGAAAGGGCTTGACTAGTAGAATACTATACACTATTAAAAATTTCAAATCCAAGATGGCCGCCACCACAAAATGGCGAATTACATTTTTTTTTCACAACTCCTTCAATATAGGTATCAAATGCAAGGGCTTGACAAGTAGAATAATGTACACTATACCTATTGAAAGGGAATGAGGAATACTAACTACCTAACGAAATGAAAACTAAAAACTTGAAAAATATAACCAAACAAAAAAAATCTGTTTAGTCTTAAAAATTATTCTTCAACTATAAATTAATCAATATTTTTTGACGGATAAAAAACCTGATTAAACACCAAATTACCAGAAAACGGAAACGGAAGAAAATAAAAGGAGTCCCTACAAAAAACATGAAATAAAAAATTTAATTAAAAATTTAAAAAACCCCCGACAAAAATAAAATTAAGGAATCCCTAAAAAAGCATGAAATAAAAAAATAAATTTAAAAAAAATCTTTTTTAATTTAATTTTTTTTCTCACGGAGATTTTTAATACAAAACTCGTTGTTTTGAATAATAATTGTGAGTTTAACCTACCAGTTTATTACATTATATTCTTTATAATTATGTTTATACCTACAGCTGGTTGTTTAAAATAAGAAGAAGATAAACTTATACCTATTTTATATAACTTTACCATTTTATAATCATTCTAAAATCACGTTATCAATATTAACATCAAAAATGGCTCAAAAACCTTGCACACCATAACAAGTTGGCTCGAACCCAAAAGATGTTATCGCTACCCAGCATAAAAAATGCTAGAAACTAGAACACTCAAGTGTTAAACTTCACCCCATAATTACCCCATTTCAAGTTCTGCCTACACGATGACCCCACTTAAGCAAGTGACCGAAACATTTCGTCTGATTATACAAGTCTTTGTCTCTACATCGACCATCAAAAGAAATGCACTGAGTATGCAAATACCGACCACTTTATCCCGCATTCCCGCTTGGATCTGGGGAAAGGTTTTTATCAAGTACCAGTAGTTTGCTGTGGCATATTTTCTTCCACTTAATTGTGTTTCTGGGCGTTTTATTTTCACGTATTAAGCTGATAATGGAAGAAAATTCTGGTAATGAAATATTCTTTTGTTAGAAAAAGGATATTTTGTTTCTATTAGGAATTAGGTTAGTATGTTGAGATGAATGAATAACATATTCACGATTCTTCTACTCATGCATTTGGTATTCAAGTACTCGTTTTCTATTCGATACACGTGCGCTACCTTCTATATTTTCAATAAAACGTGTAGAATTCTTGTGTGTAAGCGTCGTACCTACCACATAAATACGTTCAGTGGAACAATGAAATTAGTGCACAAATGATGACAAATTGCTAGTTCAGTGGAGACCGCGGTGTCCCTGAGACACTCTTACTAATTGTTTGAAACGACGAACAGATGCTGTTTCTATCTTTAAGAATTCTCAATTATTCGTCATCATAATCGAATGCAGAGTAAAATGACAAAGTTGAACAACGAAAGGCCTAAATTAGCGAATAAAAATTGAAGTTGCAACTTTTTATATGCTTGAGTGGCTTCGGACTACGTTGTATGTGTATATTTTGTCCTTTTTTTATAATGTGCATTTTTTTTGGTCCTGATAAACAATTTTTCTTTCTTTAATAACAAATTTATTTATAAAATGTCAGTTACTCCAAACTATACTCAATTTACACATGGTGTCTAAACCTATCAGAAAGATCTCTTATGACTAAATTGCGACGTCGATACAACTATCGAAACCTACCGTGTAATGATATAGAAATTCAATTCCCTATCTAATGGAGGAATGAAATAATAATAATGTTTCCTTCGATAACGATTCCTCAGATTCGTTTTGCAATTTTTCCTCTGATAAAAGTTACACGTGATGGAAGATTTTATTAATAAAATTCATCCCTATTGGAGCTCGTTATTGAAACGGGTTTTTACTGTGAAATATTTTAATTTTGTGCTTTCAGTTCGACGCCTTCCTTCAATTCAATTATTGCGGTAAACTGTAACGGATTACCTAAGTAATTATTGATCCAATTAATCAGTTTGAGTAGGCTACGTCATTTTTCTCATAGAAATATAGTAAGCCTAGTTATAGTTATGACGCCAATGTAATGAAATATTTATTTTGTTTTTACTTAGCCTACACTGTTCCACTGTTGAGCAAAGGCTTCCCCCAAAACCTTCCAGGCATCGTTTTCTGGAGCCAGCTCAATCCAACGTTTGTGGTTTGCGTCTAGGTCATCTCGCCACCTCTTCCTGGGCCGGCCTCGGCGGCGCTGTCCATTCTCAGGCACCCACCGTGTGCAGACTGTTACCCAACGGACACTGTGCATGCGGCTGACATTACCCGACCTTAAAAATTCAATTATTACGGTAAAGATCGTTTGGATTTTGCGATTTCTGAAAAAAAAAATCATGTGACACATGTCTTACTCTAGATTTAAACCTGATTAAATATTTGTTACCAACAACAAAAAATATGTTCCTAAATCTTTAGAAGAAATTGTATCAACTCGGTGTAAATTTCCGACAAATCAAATAATTCCTCACTCATTCAATTCATCACAATTACACCATTAATTCCGGACAAGCGTTAGTATTAGCATCTCCTTAGGAGGATAAACACTTAAACACATCGGGGGGAGCACTACACCTTAATCTATATCGTTTAACGAGCGCCGCGCCGTCTCAAAGCTCGACCAATTATGCGGCAATATTGGCTAGACACGACAACTTTATATAGAAATTAAGGCTCTCAGTAGTTCAGTTTAGATTTCAGACAAGAATAGTTCGGAATTAATTTGATGTCGAGTGATCAAGCTTTCACAGTTGAATTCAGAGTTGAATTGGCTGCAGTACTAATTATAAGGGCATTTAACTTTTTCACAGCATTTAAATTTATTCGTTCAAATCCGGGCTTGTTCCAATGTGACTTGCATGTACTTTTTAAGTTTATTTTGGACATCACTGACATCTGTAAAAGGAAACCATAGTGAGGAAACCTGCAACTCAACCTCACTCAAAATCTAAATTATTTTGAAGGATATTGCTTCATATTATGTTCGAAAAACGTGTTTTCTCATCAACATAAATAAGGCAATTAATGTTGTTGAACTGACAAAATAAAAGCCAGTGCTACCTTTAAGGTTGTTACTCAATTACCCCACTGGACTTCATCACACTAATATAACAAAGGCGAAAGTTTGTGAGTGTGTGTGTGGGGGTGTGTTTATATGTTTGTTACTTTTTCACGCTCAAACGGCTAGACCAATATTGATAAAATTTTGAATGGTGGTAGCTGACACCCTGGAGTAATATATAGGCTACTTTTTATCCCGATATTCCCACGGGATCGACTTTTACGCCGGTGTAACCGCGGGGCACAGCTAGTCCATATCCATAATATTATAAATTCGAAAGTAACTCTGTCTGTCTGTCTGTATGTTACGTTTTCACGCCTAAACCAGTGAACGGATTTCGATAAAATTTGGCAGAGAGATAGATTGCATCCCGTGAAAGGACATAGGATAGTTTTTATCGACATACCTTGCGGGCGAAACCGCGGGCGGAAGCTAGTAATTAATAAAAGTCTGAAACCGCCAACCCGTCTTGAGCAAGTGTGGTGACCAATGCTCGTGCCTTCTCTGTATGAGAAGAGAAGAAGCCTTTGCTCTATGATGGGACAGTAATAGCACAGTAAAGAGTAAACAGTACGGAAACTACGTACTAACGTTCAAAACGGCACAGACACACAGACGCGCGCATTTACGGTACCCCTAAGCAGTGGCGGTACCTTCACAGAAGCAGAAAAGCCCGGCTTGCCCTAATAAAATCATAATTCACAACAACAAAATCAATAAAAAATATATTAAAAAAATTCCAGTCAATTAACTCGAACTCAAACATTCATGACATAGGAATACAATTTCGAAATCCGAACTAGCGCTAACTTTGGGCTAGGCTCGTGCCAAATTCGGAATTCGGCTCAAAACGCTATACAATGCGTTCAAATGCGCCATCTCGCTCACACTTAGTCTGGCTTTTACCTGGCTTGCCTTTCCTTTCTCTGTCTCGCAGTTTTCGCATACAAATTGCTATAGAAACGTTTACATTTGTTGATATATTGGTAAGTACCTAAACACAGAGTTCTATGAAATGAAAAGCCAGGCTTTTGAGAGACATGAAGTTCGCGCAAATGCACTATCCGCGCGTTGCGTTGCGTTGACCCGCGTAAAGTTAGTTGCGAAAGCACGTGTGGCGGGCGCGATGAGTCGATGACACGACGCGACTCTAACAAATTGTTATTGTTTTGAATACTTTGAGAATTAGTTTTATTATTTGAAAAAAATATTGATTGTGGTGATTGGTGATGTCATTCCCTATGATTTTGTAAATGGTTAATGCGGTTAATGAATATAGTGTTCTTTTATCATTATGTGTTCGGAATCTGTCATCGAAAAGGTACGTAAATACATTGAGTTTTCTGCAATTTTCTGCCAATAAATAACTCTTTACTTCACCGTAGCCAATCTTAAATAACCGTCGGACTGTCGGTAGGTACTTCTCGGAAATAAAAACAAGTATTTTTGTCAGTCAAGAAGACAGAATAAATAAAATAGGTACCTACTCATTCGATCGTTTATTAGGTATGAATATGACAATGACAAACCTATGTAGTGGCTCATGTTAAAATTATCAATTGACTTTAAAAATGTAAGTACCTAATTCATAAAATAATGCGTACGAGAAAATAACAATAAATCGATATTAAAATTTGGAGGCCATCTAGTGCATTTTGATTGAACAAATTTTGCAAGTGACAAGCAAAATGAAAAAGGTCCGGCTAAGCGCTGTGGTTCATTTATTTTACGCATTCATTAGTATAGATGGCGCTTATGACAATTACGTACTGATGCTTGAAATAAGTAGTACCTGGTCTTCGTATTTTAAAGGTTGTCTTACCAAAATTATAATAATATGTTAGTACTACTAACAACCATTAACAACAAGAAAATCAGCCAATCCCTCAGTTGGGCGTTTTTTTTTATACCTTGAAAATCTGTGGGCTTGCCCTAATTTTGACCCCTAGGCACGCCACTGCCCCTAAGCGGTACCCGTGACTGAGAACACCGCGACTATCGCTAGGGGTACCGTAGATGCGCGCGTCTGTGTAAGTGTGCCGTTTCGAACGTTAGTACGTAGTTTCCATACTGTTCATATCTTTACTGTGGCAATAGGCTGGTATTGTTATTATTAACTATTAAAATGGACAATATTATTACACAAAATGAGCATGAAAATGTTAGAAGTGATTGGTTGGCAATTTTACACGACTTATATTTTGCCGAGAGTCTGACCATGTTGTATGATATACAGGGTGATTGGAAGATGGGTGCAAAGCTTTAAGGCGAAGATAGTACAGGCAATTCAGAACCATTTAAGCCATGGTTGTCTTAGACGAAGTCTTACTACTTTTTTTTTACCAATTTCTTAAGATTTTTTTCGAAAATTCCCAAAGTTTTAACTAAACTACTTATTTATGGCCAAATTGAATGATAAACGAATCCATTTTTATTGTATTTAATTAAAGTAATGTGTAAGCAATCTAGCAAAACATGTTTTAGGCCTCTGTGTCGTTAGACATTTTTTTTACAGACATTTAAAGTTCATAAAACATTTTAAAATTCATAAATATTTTTTGTAAACCTTATTTAAAAAAAAACGGAGCGTGCTTTTTTTGTTCAAACCTTTTTGAAAACATGCTTGATAATCGCTTTTTCTATTGAGGTAACATTTACGCGGATATCTTACAAATTATTGAAATTAGGACCTAAAAACCAATTTGAGGGAGAAATTTTAAATTTTTGGCAGACTAAATAAAACAACATTTGAATTTAATTTATTTATGTTTCATGTTCAAAATGTTGTCCGTGATTTCTAATACAAGCACGGCTCCGTCTTCTCACTTCTGTTGTTGTTATTTTCAACATCATCTTCAGCTTCATTGTTTCAAACTCTGAATTAATTCTCTCTATCAGTTCTTCTCTCGTGTTTATTTCCACATTCGTATACACTAGCTCCTTGGCCCGACCCCACACGAAAAAGTCCAGCAGGGTCAGATCTGGTGAGCGAGCTGGCCAAGGGATGAGTCCATCTCTGCCAATCCAGCTGTCAGGAAAACAATTATTTAAGTGTTCCCTTACATTTAACATCCAATGCGTTGGACAGCCGTCTTGCTGAAAGATGACTGTACCGTCTCTTGCGAATATCGGGACACCGGTTTCCTCTATCAGCTCTGGTAAATCCACTTGTAGAAAGTGCAAATCATTTTCACCATTGAAAGTCTCCGGTAAGAAGTGGGGCCCAATCAACGTCCTGCAAATTACTCCAGCCCAAACATTGACAGAGAATTTCCTCTGAAACGACACCTGCTTCTTAAAATGTGGATTGTTATCTTTGGCGGCCCATTCATGAAGGTTATGAAAGTTTGTAATGCCCTCCCTAGAAAATTTGAATTTGAAATCAATCTTGTGGACGGATGAAAGCAAATTTTCTAGGGAGGGCATTACAAACTTTCATAACCCACACAATACATGGGGAACACTTAAATAATTGCTTTCCTGACAGCTGGATTGGCAGAGATGGACCCATCCCTTGGCCCGCTCGCTCACCAGATCTGACCCTGCTGGACTTTTTCGTGTGGTGCCGGGCCAAGGAGCTGGTGTATACGAATGTTGAAATAAACACGAGAGAAGAACTGATAGAGAGAATGAATTCAGAGTTTAAAATGATGTTGAAAATAACAACAACAGAAGTGAGAAGACGGAGCCGTGCTTGTATTAGGAATCACGGACAACATTTTGACCATGAAACATAAATAAATTTAATTCAAATGTTGTTTTATTTAGACTGCCTAAAATTTAAAATTTCTCCCTTAAATTGGTTTTTAGGTTCTAATTTCAATAATTTGTAAGATATCTGCGTAAATGTTACCTCAAAAGAAAGAGCGATTATCAAGCATGTTTTCAAAAAGGTTTGAACAAAAAAAGCACGCTCCGTTATTTTTAAAATAAGGTTTACAAAAAGTATTTATGAATTTTAAAATTTGTTATGAACTTTAAATATCTGTAAAAAAAATGTCTAACGACACAGAGGCCTAAAACATGTTTTGCTAGGTTGCTTACATATTACTTTAATTAAATACAATAAAAATGAATTCGTTTATCATTCAATTTGGCCATAAATAAATAGTTTAGTTAAAACTTTAGGAATTTTTGAAAAAAATCTTAATAAATTGGTAAAAAAAAAGTAGTAAGACTTCGTCTAAGACAACCATGGCTTAAATGGTTCTAAATTGTCTGTACTATCTTCGCCTCAAAGCTTTGCACCCATCTTCCAATCACCCTGTATACACATTGTTGCTGGAAACTATCATGTCGACATTATTTGTAAAACGATCATAAAATGTTCATAACACGGTGTTCACAAAATTGTGAAAACCTAAAAAATATACCTACGTTATGTTCGTGTGATTGTTTTACTTGTTTTTAAATTACCCTTTTTGGTCAATAAAGTGACCTCTAATTTTAAACGATGTCTGTGTCCAACAGTAGACCACAATAGAGGGGAAATTCTTGTAAATTTTAGAACGTTCACATCTGATCTCAGTGTCAATCTGTAATATCTTGATTTAAAAGAGTGTCCATGGAGTTTCTTGCCCGTTCTTCTCCGGCAACTAGCTTCAACTTTCTGACTAACTGACAGACTATTTAAATTGGACAATTTAAAAGTGCCTGTACATACTGGTTTAATTGAAATAAATGCTAGTTTGAAAAATACCTCTTATTTCCATACATTTTTGACAAGTTTTTGACATTGATTGTCGCTGAGATGAGATGGCGATGGCGATTAGATTTTGAACGTTTTTAATTACGGCCTTCAGGTGTCGTTTTAACATAGATTGATAGAGTAAAAGTTAACAACTCTCAGGGCGCATTCGACCAAACTTTTATACAAAGAACTAGCTGCGCCCCGCGGTTTCACCCGCGTAAATGTCGACCCCGCGGGAATATCGGGATAAAAAGTAGCCTTTAAGTTAATCCAGGGTGTCGGCTACCTCCATACAAATTTTATCAAAATTATAAACACACAAACAAACATATAAACACACACACCCCCACACTCACAAACTTTTGCCTTTATAATATTAGTGTGATAAGCCACTGAGAATAATTTTTGACAGTTTTTCCATACTAGAACTGTCTGATACAATTTTATCCCGCGGATAAAAGATATCTGATTTTGGTAAAATTAGCCCTCAGTTAGTCTTTTGTGATAAAAATCAACTCTAGTCCAAAAGGATTCTCAAAAAGCGAATTAACCAAAAATGCAATCCTTTAAAGGCTTTACCAGCACTTTGAAAGCTAAATTTAAAGAGCGGATTGTTATCTTCAGCTATAAGCAAGCCATTAATTCTGACTGCACTATCACAATCTTTAAATCAAACTTGTTTTCTTTAGCTGGTATATAAATCGAGCTTGAAGTAACGCCAGCGTGATTAAAGATAAGCTTAAATGATGCTTGAGCTCTGAATTTTCATGGAGGAGTTTTTCAATAACTTGGTTAAATAAAAGAAAAGTAATTAAAAAAACTAAAAAACCCGACTGCGGTAAAAAAAATTAGTTTAAAAAAACTGAAAAGCTAAAAACAAGGCCATTTTAAATTAAATAAAAGTTGGAAGCAGGCGGGACCCATACTACTTTTTTATTATATTTTCAAACTCAAATGGGTCCCGCCTGCTTCCAACTTATGAGAGAAGGATTATATGCAGGGAGGACATTATGGGTTTTTCATAGTATGATTTCGTACTAATCTTCTTTTCTCATAGCGGCGAGCTTTATAAAAGAATTATGACCTTAAAATGTTAAAAAAACACGAAAAAAAAATATTTCGAAGATAGGATTGCATACAGCAAATCCAGTAAGTATTTGATCCTAGTTTAGTTTGTGATCTTCCTGTACGAGTCGCAATAAATACTTTTTCTTTCTTTCTTTCTTTATCCTCCGTCTAGATGTAAGTATGATTGGTTAAAAGTTGATGATACTGCACCACTTAGACAGAGCGTGCGCGTGCTTTGCTTGTATAATAGTAAGTTTTAAACCCTTTTTTAGACGGATCAACGAACTAAGTTGAAAAAATTACTAAGACATATAAATTTTGAGACTAGTAATGCTTTTTGTTTTAGCAATTTTGACATCAGCTTCTCCTATAATAGTTTACTATGTAACTGTTAGGTACATAATAGTTTTACAGTTTCATACTCTACTTAATTTTAACTCACAATATCATCAAAAACTGCTTAAATAGAAAATAGGTTATTTTAAATCATTATTTTGTTAGGAAAAATATGTTTCAATAAGACTTTTTAATTACTGGTCGACAAAGTCAGCCATCAAGCTACCCAAAACTGTAAAATTTTACCAATCAACTTTGAACCTTATGCTTTAGCGATAAAGTTGAAAATCTAGTAAAGAAATTTTGACAGATTGTAGTAGCTTGATGTGCTGGCGCCTGTACTATTTTTAGTTTCAATATAAGAACTTTAGGATATGAGTATAAATAAATATGTTTAGCTACACAACAGGTTAGCTTAGGTACATATTTTAAATTTCATCAAAAATGTTCGTGTGGTGTAAGGCCGTTGATTAAAGCGTTTAAAACGAATCATTTTTACCCGACTGCGGCGAAGCCCAAAAGGAGGGTTATGTGTTTGATTACCCGACTGCGGCGAAGCCCAAAAGGAGGGTTATGTGTTTGACCTGTATGTATGTATGTAGGTATGTATGTATGTATGTATGTCCGATTCTTTGTTCCCTCGTAACTTCTAAACGAATGAACGGATTTGAATAAATTATACGTCTTTAGATTTGTCTTGGTAGCGCGAGTGTCACTGGCTACATTAAAATCAAAAACAAAGTAAAATGGCGGATTTAGGGTGCCATATTGTGGAGTTCGAAATTTTTTTTTTCTTCTAATACCATCTAGTGAAATATCAAAATTAAGGGTTTTAAAAGGTGATTACAAAAATATATACAACTTATATGGTTAAAAGTAATTCGAAGTGACAAATCGTAAAAAACACGTTAAATAAAATAATTATTTCTTGTTCCCTGTTGAGTGACTTTACGGGTCAGCTATTAATTAATACATAAGTAAATCGTCTGCAAAATCTTTCAAATTTGTAAACTAAAAAGCTGGAAATAAAAAACAAGTAATTAAAAAAACTAAAAAACCCGACTGCGGTAAAAAAAATTAGTTTAAAAAAACTGAAAAGCTAAAAACAAGGCCATTTTAAATTAAATAAAAGTTGGAAGCAGGCGGGACCCATTTGAGTTTGAAAATATAATAAAAAAGTAGTATGGGTCCCGCCTGCTTCCAACTTGAAAAAATTACTAAGACATATAAATTTTGAGACTAGTAATGCTTTTTGTTTTAGCAATTTTGACATCAGCTTCTCCTATAATAGTTTACTATGTAACTGTTAGGTACATAATAGTTTTACAGTTTCATACTCTACTTAATTTTAACTCACAATATCATCAAAAACTGCTTAAATAGAAAATAGGTTATTTTAAATCATTATTTTGTTAGGAAAAATATGTTTCAATAAGACTTTTTAATTACTGGTCGACAAAGTCAGCCATCAAGCTACCCAAAACTGTAAAATTTTACCAATCAACTTTGAACCTTATGCTTTAGCGATAAAGTTGAAAATCTAGTAAAGAAATTTTGACAGATTGTAGTAGCTTGATGTGCTGGCGCCTGTACTATTTTTAGTTTCAATATAAGAACTTTAGGATATGAGTATAAATAAATATGTTTAGCTACACAACAGGTTAGCTTAGGTACATATTTTAAATTTCATCAAAAATGTTCGTGTGGTGTAAGGCCGTTGATTAAAGCGTTTAAAACGAATCATTTTTACCCGACTGCGGCGAAGCCCAAAAGGAGGGTTATGTGTTTGATTACCCGACTGCGGCGAAGCCCAAAAGGAGGGTTATGTGTTTGACCTGTATGTATGTATGTAGGTATGTATGTATGTATGTATGTCCGATTCTTTGTTCCCTCGTAACTTCTAAACGAATGAACGGATTTGAATAAATTATACGTCTTTAGATTTGTCTTGGTAGCGCGAGTGTCACTGGCTACATTAAAATCAAAAACAAAGTAAAATGGCGGATTTAGGGTGCCATATTGTGGAGTTCGAAATTTTTTTTTCTTCTAATACCATCTAGTGAAATATCAAAATTAAGGGTTTTAAAAGGTGATTACAAAAATATATACAACTTATATGGTTAAAAGTAATTCGAAGTGACAAATCGTAAAAAACACGTTAAATAAAATAATTATTTCTTGTTCCCTGTTGAGTGACTTTACGGGTCAGCTATTAATTAATACATAAGTAAATCGTCTGCAAAATCTTTCAAATTTGTAAACTAAAAAGCTGGAAATAAAAAACAAGTAATTAAAAAAACTAAAAAACCCGACTGCGGTAAAAAAAATTAGTTTAAAAAAACTGAAAAGCTAAAAACAAGGCCATTTTAAATTAAATAAAAGTTGGAAGCAGGCGGGACCCATACTACTTTTTTATTATATTTTCAAACTCAAATGGGTCCCGCCTGCTTCCAACTTTTATTTAATTTAAAATGGCCTTGTTTTTAGCTTTTCAGTTTTTTTAAACTAATTTTTTTTACCGCAGTCGGGTTTTTTAGTTTTTTTAATTACTTGTTTTTTATTTCCAGCTTTTTAGTTTACAAATTTGAAAGATTTTGCAGACGATTTACTTATGTATTAATTAATAGCTGACCCGTAAAGTCACTCAACAGGGAACAAGAAATAATTATTTTATTTAACGTGTTTTTTACGATTTGTCACTTCGAATTACTTTTAACCATATAAGTTGTATATATTTTTGTAATCACCTTTTAAAACCCTTAATTTTGATATTTCACTAGATGGTATTAGAAGAAAAAAAAATTTCGAACTCCACAATATGGCACCCTAAATCCGCCATTTTACTTTGTTTTTGATTTTAATGTAGCCAGTGACACTCGCGCTACCAAGACAAATCTAAAGACGTATAATTTATTCAAATCCGTTCATTCGTTTAGAAGTTACGAGGGAACAAAGAATCGGACATACATACATACATACATACCTACATACATACATACAGGTCAAACACATAACCCTCCTTTTGGGCTTCGCCGCAGTCGGGTAATCAAACACATAACCCTCCTTTTGGGCTTCGCCGCAGTCGGGTAAAAATGATTCGTTTTAAACGCTTTAATCAACGGCCTTACACCACACGAACATTTTTGATGAAATTTAAAATATGTACCTAAGCTAACCTGTTGTGTAGCTAAACATATTTATTTATACTCATATCCTAAAGTTCTTATATTGAAACTAAAAATAGTACAGGCGCCAGCACATCAAGCTACTACAATCTGTCAAAATTTCTTTACTAGATTTTCAACTTTATCGCTAAAGCATAAGGTTCAAAGTTGATTGGTAAAATTTTACAGTTTTGGGTAGCTTGATGGCTGACTTTGTCGACCAGTAATTAAAAAGTCTTATTGAAACATATTTTTCCTAACAAAATAATGATTTAAAATAACCTATTTTCTATTTAAGCAGTTTTTGATGATATTGTGAGTTAAAATTAAGTAGAGTATGAAACTGTAAAACTATTATGTACCTAACAGTTACATAGTAAACTATTATAGGAGAAGCTGATGTCAAAATTGCTAAAACAAAAAGCATTACTAGTCTCAAAATTTATATGTCTTAGTAATTTTTTCAACTTAGTTCGTTGATCCGTCTAAAAAAGGGTTTAAAACTTACTATTATACAAGCAAAGCACGCGCACGCTCTGTCTAAGTGGTGCAGTAACATCAACTTTTAACCAATCATACTTACATCTAGACGGAGGATAAAGAAAGAAAGAAAGAAAAAGTATTTATTGCGACTCGTACAGGAAGATCACAAACTAAACTAGGATCAAATACTTACTGGATTTGCTGTATGCAATCCTATCTTCGAAATATTTTTTTTTCGTGTTTTTTTAACATTTTAAGGTCATAATTCTTTTATAAAGCTCGCCGCTATGAGAAAAGAAGATTAGTACGAAATCATACTATGAAAAACCCATAATGTCCTCCCTGCATATAATCCTTCTCTCATAAGCTGTCACAGTTAAAGTTGCTCCTCGCACGCGTTCTCCGTCATTACTATTCAGATGCGATTTTTTCAGACTCTTACAAACTCAAAGAAAATCTTCCTAATGCATTTTTAATGCTTTCATCTCGAGCAGTGTAACATCTGTATATTGAATTAGTGTAAAACTGTTTTGATCTGCTTATTATGTTTTGTCCTGCTTTCGTATTCTACTCTTGTTTAATGTAAATAACACTTAGTATATTGTTAATAAGCTTTAAAAATTCAGTAGGTATATAATTCTCCTTGAAATTTTTCATCGATTATTTTAATAAATCCGGGCAATATGTATGGAACAGCATTTTTTTTAATAACCTACTGAAAATTTCAATGCATGAGGGTTTAGAATCATCTACTGAATCTGTGGTTACAGTTTGCTCATTTATTTAAATGAATAATAAAAAATCCGAAAGACATAAAAATACACTTACAAAAAAATCCTAATGGGGCTAAAGGAAAATCCAAAATCTACTCTTTCGAACTTGCTGGCAAAATGCTAGTTAGTTTGGGCATTTAAGAGGAAATGCGGTCGGAGAGACTTTTGAAAAGCATAAGTAAAAAGTCATAATTTGAGGTTGGGCTCTCGCCTATTTCCTCCTCCAATATTGGAACAATTTAAAAGATATTTCATAAACTGAATATGAAGGATTTATACTGTGATCTTGTTTCCTTTTTTCATTATATTTGTAAAATTTGTACACTAGGCCTCTGTTGACAGAGCGGTTTAAATCGGAATTTTTTGAGGGTTCTAGTGCTTATAAAAATAATGTATCATCAAAAAGGAAAACATGGACATACAATACATAAACAAGCAACTCTGTTACAGTGAATATCAAAACCGTGGCTCTACGCCAGTATTCCATCACTCAATTTAGGTTGTCAAATGTCTTTCAGAAAGCAAAAGTGCTTTCTTTCACTTGACACACAAGCTTTCATGCCAGCCGATTTTTCACGAAAAACGATACATCATTTTCTACATGAAATAATCGGAAGCTGAACTAGGAACTCGTTTTATTCGAACTCAGCTATACTTGCTCTGTTTGAGCCTGATTCTGTACACGAGTACGCGTATTCCATCTTCCTCTTACATTATGTATGGCAGCAGTTAAAAATGAAAGCAGTTTCGTATTTTCCTAGCAACACCTTCCGTTCATCAACCTTTCATCGATTTTGTCGCGTTTTATCCTTCATGCTAATCTAATCCTTATCTTTCAGGCACTAAACTTCAAAATTGTCTGGTCGAGTTTCTTTGTTAAGTAGTTCGTGCGCTATCCACCTAAAATAGGCTTTAAAAATAAATCCTAAATTGCTCAGCTATCCAACAGTTCAGATTAAACTGACCACTTAACATCTAAACAGATTTCCACAACATTTTCAAGGTTCAAATAAAGTGGGTACTTAGAAAATGCAACAATGTCCATTATAAGCTGACCCCTGTTCGTGAACTCGATTCGTTTAAATTTAAAAAGCTATTAACCATTGGAGAGGCAACACTGAGAATCGAACTTAGTTATGCATGTTCGAGATTTTAAAGATAAAGTTAATGAAAGTAAAGTTTGAGGGAAGATGATAAATTTTCTTAGCAATTTCAGGGTAGAAGAACAACATGGGTCCTGTTGTTCTTTGGAAAAACATTTATGTGAAGTTCATAAAAGTGTTGCGAAGATGGAAATTGAACAAAATGAGCAGAAATCGATCGAACGTAATACCTATTATGTGCTCGGAACTCGAGCACAAAGTTTAAAGGAGTCGGTTTTTATGATATTTTACAATGATTTATGTTTACCTTCCGCTGAGTTTCCTTACAGTTCCAAACTAGAAGTCAACAAATTGAAAAGTTTTATGAAAGTAAAACGTTGCTGTAGCGGCAATAGCCTACACAAAACAGTTATAATGAATATGTAAAAGTGAGTCAGTTAACTTCGAAACCTATTTGCAAATTTAAATGAGAATATAGCTTATAATTTTAAAATCCACTCACATTGAGTTATTTTTAAATGTGTGATCTGGAACGTTGATCTGTATTAAATAAACACTGATCAATTAATTTAAGCGTTTATTTGAGATACAACTTAATGTAAAAATTTTAATTACAGAATTTTAAAGATTGAATCAGTTTATTTTATCGAAATCAAATTGGAGCAACGTTATTTTATGCTATAAAATTAACAAAATTAATGTTTCGCATCGAGACAATATTTAAGTAAATTAATTCCTAGTAAAACTCCCGTAAAACTGATGAAATATTCTTTAAACTTCATGAAATATTCCGCATATAATTTTGCTTGAAATAATCATTCTCTTACATCACTGAAACAACATCCCTTAATTCTGAGCTACAATTTGAGTACTCAATTACTGTAAAGCCTTCCTTTTGATCTCAATACAATATGAGAATTTTCTTTGAAACGTTTTACATCTTGTTAAAATGGTTCCTTCTTATGTAAGGCGTAATCCGTTGCGACTTAAACGATTGTTGCTTATTGAATTGATTATTGTATGTTCTATTGTGTTCGGTTTCAACTCTGAGCCACAAAATAGATAAGTACAGAAGGTTGCCTCATCACACGATAACAGCGCGACGCGTACGTACAGAGATCTCATACCATCTCAAACGGATGCCAGTCGCGGGTTACAGCGTGTATACAGTGTCCCATTAAAATAGATGGACACATTTTAACACAGCGCTCAGTTCGTCTAACTAAAGCTATTCAAGCAAAAAAAAAAACAATGATTATAGTGATTTTAGTTTGTCCTAAAATAATAAATTGCCGGCACTAGTGTATTTTCGTTAGATGATTATTTTTCTTGTAAGTATCTATGCGTTTTTGTTATATTTTTGTTTACCATCGTCCTTATTTTGGTCTGAATAATTTCTAAAAGTTTGTCCATCCATTTTAATGGGACCTTATAAAATAATAAAATGAAACTTTCGAGACGTAAAATTCTTTCTTTTTACTATTTTATATCTAACAGTTTGTCTAAGACTCCATCCGTCTCATTATAAAACGAGTTCTATCTTTAGTCCAAGCTTTGGGCCAGTTTTTGTGTTTCGAACCTTATTCCCGTTTGTAATTAGATCTTTAACTTTGTCGAAATAAAGTTTGAATTTCAATAATGCCTTGATTGTTTACATCTAGATCTAAAGATAAAACGTTTAAATGTTTTGTAATAAGGCCGTAAGTGCCTACCATGGTAGTGGTCGCGTACGGTACTTACTACGATCTCAAACTACATAATATGTCAAAGAAATGCCAGTTTTCAGTGCTTCCACTCATTGTACGTAGACGCGTGTCTAAGTGTGCGTGCGTTTTCGTTCGTTGTATGGATCCGACCTTCTGTACTTTTATATTTTGTAATAGGAGGCCCATCTTCACCCCTCCCACCCTTAAAGAACTTCTCTTCGTTTACCATTTGTTCTCTAAACTTGACAACCCCCTCTTTATTCGTTTTGATCAAGTCGTTTTAGAGTCACCAGCTAATGACAGAGGGATTCTCTCCTAATTTGGATTTTTATAATTTATACGTTTTATGTTTGAAATATTTGGAGTTCAGTTTCACACGATTATGGATGGTTGATAAGGTTTTTGTCTCCACGGTATATAGAGTTACTGATTTCAGCATCCTGTGAGTTACGTGCCGTCCTGTTTAGGTAAACGAATTAGGTAGAAGCCTAACAGTATTGAGTAACAATGCTTACAACTATTATTTAAACACTAGGCAGGTTAGAACATGATCAGTTGAAAAAAATATCGGGCAGTAATTTCATTTTTCGTTGGTTGGTAAATTAGCATAACAGTAAAACATGAACAGTACAATGTTAGAACAAAAAACAGTGGCACTCCAGGAGTGCCGACATTAGCGAAAACTTATGAAAGAATAGTAATTTTATAAATATATTTGAAGGTCATTCTTCCCAAAGAAAATGTACCGCGCGTTGATGTCTTTATAATGGCTAAAACTTTAAACAGAGGTGTCGGTTACGGTAAAAGTGTCGCGAATTCCATGGTTTTTTCCCATCTCAAAAAATGCTCAACGCGCCTAAAGAAGTTGTCATTTAAAAAAAATACTCTAATATTGTAATAAATAAATGGGCATTAAAAATGTTGTGTAATAAATGGACATTTAGGTAAATAGATCGGCAGTTCATAGTTTAGGTTGGAACTGTGAGCAACCACGCGCGAGCCGAATTGGTCGCAGAAACTAAGCCAGGGCACCCTGATCCAAGGGGTTAGGTTAGAACTGTGACCAAACGCGAGCGAGCTAAGCGAGCAAAGCAAGCGGTGCTGCGGCATCGGGCGGCGAGTGTTAACTGCCCACACGTAAGTGCCTGTTCAGTCATTTTAATGCTTAAATATTTATTTAAATATTTATTTAAATATTTGTTACGTCTCATTTTTATTTACTTTACTGCTTTAGTTTTTACTACCGAACTTGTTTATAAACATACATTTTGTATTTTTTTGTTAACTAAAACTATAATAATCGACTGCCGCTTCAAATGAGTGCAATCAAAAAACGTTCACCATAAATCTTTACCAGCTTGATAAAAATTCTAGATTAATTTAACCATTTAATAACCGCAATGCAGGCTCGAATTGTATAAGAGAAACTCGTTCGTAAATGCTGTAAAGGTATATAATAAATTACCCGACGTTTTTAAAGATTTACCTTTGACCATGTTTAAAAATAAGGTAACGCAATGGTTAAAAGAAAAATGCTTTTAGAATCTTATTGAATACATCAGATCAGATCGCGGAGAAGGAAATATAATAAATAATATTGGTATTGGTGGTAATTGAAATTGTAATGATTTGAATTAATATGACCTTATAATAATTGATTAATGTTGACATTTTTTAAAATTTAAAATTATAGTATTGTGCATGTTAATTATTTGCACACCATGACATGGTAGGATGTAATGGGACCATTCATGTAAACCTACATTCTCGCAAATAAATGGATTTGATTTGATTTGATAACCTATCTCTAAGTATTTCTTTGTCGTCACAATAAGGTTGCTGTAACGTTGATGTTGTCAGAGGTAAAACAGCTGTGAACGGGCTCTATCTCATAATTGTATGCCATTATCATATAATTTTCTAGAAAAGATTGCATGCCACAAATTATTTATGTCATAATCTGTACAGTACACTTCTGCCTAACCTTTCGGTGAATACAAGCGTGATATTATGTTATACTATGTTAGTTCGTATAGCGAAACAACTTCACGATTGATATTAATCTTTAAATCAATATGGGACGCGAACATATCTCTGAACAGCGAACGTATCTTATCACCGATTTTCAACTATAAAAGAGTACATTATAGATACAGTAGAGAGGGCCTTATCTTTTAATATCTAGTAATTCTAGGCCAGACTCGGGTCGTAGCCTCGAAATGCTTCGGAAAAATATCTATCTATACATATAATAAAATAGTGACGAAGAATTTTTGTCCGTTTCTCTGATTGACTAGATGTATGTTCGGGATTGGCGCAAAAACGGCTAAACGGAATTGGATCTAATTTGGCACACAGATAGTTTATATACAGGATTACCACATAGGGTATTTTTAATCCCGGTAGTACGTTCATGTGGGATATTTTCCGATATCAACGTGGGCGAAGCCGCAGGCAAAACCTAGTGAAACAATATGCGCCTTTGTTAAATGTCGTTAAGATTTGTATAATGTATAGCATTGCCATAAAAACGTAGTCTTTTAGGTCAAGTGAATGCCTCTTTATCCTAAGTAATAGATGTAATAAAAATCTAATTTAGTACCTATTTCTCTAGGTCTTCTACAAACCCTTGGGGTAAAAAGAATGTGTTTATCACGCTATATGAGTCGGAGGAGAGTATTTTATAAGGCTTTTTCACGGTGCTTTAATAATAGGACGCCAGAGTATCAAAAGGTTATCTGAGTAAGATTATTACTTAACTAGGTTTTAAGAAAAAATTACAACAATAAAATTCAGCCATTCAATTTAGTTAGAGATTAAACAAAACAATACAAAAACTTTAAACAAATGAACCTGAAAGCATTACAATATATTTAAAAAGAATTTAATCAAAAAGATGCTGATACACAAAAATGCTCGAGCTATTTTATTAAATTCTTTTATATTGCTTCACATTTATTTTGTTCGCTTATTTTAAATTTAAAGTGAACGTAGACTAGCTATCGTTTTCACTAATAAATTGATAGAAAATTCGTTATAAAATAGCCAACTAAAAATATAAAACAATGTTGAACCTAGCTATATTAATATGAAAATAAATGGCTAGCTTGAACCTTTTTGAGACTCAATTGTAAGCAAGTTATGTGACAGAGAATTTTTTGAGACCATCTCAGCATATTCAATTATTTCGTCAATTGCAATAAAACGAAGGACTCGCGAGGATGTTCAAAGTACGAGTACGTTCATTCTTTATTCCATATATCGATTTAAATCCATTAGTTGATTCCTCGAAGAAGACGTACCTATGCAGTCACCGTGGATACTGGAACGAGTCACCCCAAAAATTGGAGCTAGCCGTAGCTATTACATATTTCATGAGTGAATTTACGAGTATATCCTATAGCAATGGCAACCATTCCAGAGAGCCCTTTGGAAAGTTAAAGAAAAAATAAGTTGCGTTACTCGCTTCGGTAGTTAGTAATGAGGATCTTGAGATCACGGGAGTTTCTATGTAATATAATAATGATGGAGTTCGTTCATAATATCAATACTGGCCACATAGATGGATGAAAAAAATATCAAAGGCATTGAAGATTTTTGTTCGGAGCCTGTCCGCCATTTTGAAATAATCACTCTGAATGTTTAAAATAATCAAACATCTATGCAACAAGATGTAAGCAAGTTCAAAAAATATGGATGTCACGTGATCAACTTTGAAGGTTCAATCTCGAAAACAATATGAAACTTTACAGGGTTTGGTATTATTATGTTTTCTGTTCGCATTGATGGTAGGTATAATTGGTGACCGCCATTTTGAAAAAAAAAAAAAAAAAATGGCGGACAGGTGGGTATGCCACTGACCTTCAAAGCCCTTTAGAACAAGATGAAAGTCGAGATTTCGAAATGGTGTTATTAAAAACCTCTTTAGAAACAATATTTAACTGATTGAGTTTCGTTAGACTAATAATTCTTCAATTTAAAGTGGGCTGGACACATCTGCCGCATGTCAGACGATTAATGGACCAAACTTATGACCCACTGGGTCCTGCTTAATGGCGAACGTCATCGCGGCAGGCCCAGACGGAGATGACCTGGCCTCCTTTGATAAAGATTGGTCCGTGGCAGCTCTGGACAGAGAGAGGTGGAAAGAGAGTAGGAAGGCATTTGCCCAACAGTGGGACATTAATCGCTAATAATAAATAAAAATTATAAAAAATTAAACTGTAGAATGACATGGAAGTCTATAGGTAGATTTGTACAGCAGTTGACGGAAAAAGGCGAAGGATTATAAAAAAAAAAAAAAAAACTACAAACTTTTTGTTCAAAAACCCTAATAAATATTGCGGTCGTGTATTGTTAGGAAAACATAGAACATGAAGTTTTACGGCGACACGCACTGCGGAACGGATGATTGAATTTATTTTGGTCACAGTACCGAGCAGTAAGACAATTCTGTTTGAAATAACATTATACGGTCTACTACTAAAGTGAAAATAAAAAGAATTACTGCATTGAAAATAAAACGTTTAATTTTTTGTAAATATGTATAAAAAATGTCGAAATATAAAATAATTTTGACTGTAAAAATATTAGGAATTAGGAGAGTTCATCAAATTCAGGATATTTTTTAGGATAAAATTTTATAACGAATTTCAAGAATGTTTACCTGATTTCAATCGGGTTTTAGGCTCGTTAGAACTAATTTGCACAGATTTAAAAAATGATTCATTATAAAATACATTAGCTAAGGTATCATGAGATAAAAAGATCAGGGAGCTTAAGTGTTGAAAAGAAAAAATGGTATTCTATCTTAGTTTCCTGGACACAGGCGAAGGTGGTCACGTAGTTCAGCAGCCAACGCCGCAGTCGAAGTACAGGAGTACTCTGCAGCTAGGTTGTTGTATGCAACAACTTGTGACTCGCAAACCAGTAGACGATCCGGTATCCGGGAAAAGGGCAAATCACCCTTTTTGGCTGACTCTACACCTACGACAAATAAAATAAGATGTCAGACCAGAGGAAAAGGGGAAAGGTTCGCTGAGAGAGAAAAAGGGCCGGAAATTAGAAGGAAATACATACCAGGTTTGGAGAATATAGTGTGGTCAACTTATGATGCGAAGCTCAACATCAAGACTTTAACCATTGCGCGCTGGCTGGAAACCCATGTTCCCAAAATTGCTCATATAATACGCTTACCGCGGTTGGTCCGTGGAGGGGTGGCTATATTTACATACCAAGCCCCCGTGCCTCGGAAAGCACGTGGTCCCGGCTGTCATTCGTGGATCTTTGACAGTCGTTACGGGTAGTCAGAAGCCGGAAAGTCTGACAACCAGTCTTACCAAGGGGTATTGTATTACCCAGTAACTAGGTAGTCGCTCCATGTAAAATACTGCTATTCAGCTGCATCCGGTTACACTGGAAGCCGACCCTAACATATTTGGGAAAAGGCTAGGCAGATGCAGATGATGAAGTATTATGAATATGTAGGTAGATCTGTACATACTTTGCATTTAGCAAACATATTTTTTAAATTAATATAAATGTTGTTCCTGGAATTCAATCCGGTGAAGAAACTAAACGCAAAAATATTCGTTACTATTTAAGTTTAAAAAACTTTAAGCTGTTTAAGCACGGCACAATGGCTGATTGAATCTAAGATGGGACAAACATTTGTATGGCCCACAGACATTTGTTCCGGGTTCAAGTGTTTGATATGGAACCAACATTTGTATGCCACACAAACAGTTGTTCCGCTGTTTGTGCATGGAGATTGGTTGTTAACACACCTACGATACAGGAAAGTGTCTAGTAAGACACACGGTTCGAATGTTTTCCTTAACCGAAACTGAACGAGGTTCCACGCGAGACACAATGCATTTTTAATTGTTTCTGTAATTAGTGCATTCAACCGGTTAAAAAGTGGCTATACACGCTGTGGTCCACTGTGAGCATAGATATAGGTATACAACCAGTCTATTCTGTAAAAATCTCACCGTGAAAATTTAGGTGAAGTGAGCGTGAAGTGACCTGACATTCCAGCTGCCGGTCGATTCTGTAAAAATCTCACCGTGAAAACTTAGGTGAAGTGAGTTTGTTTTTGCTAGGTATTGACACTATTGACAGCTCACTCCACGCTCACTTCACCTAAGTTTTCACGGTGAGATGGTTACAGAATCGCACTGCTGATGCTAGGTATTGACATTCATGACAGCTCACTTCACCCAAGTTTTCACGGTAAGATTTATACAGAACTAGCTGTGCCCCGCGGTTTCAACCCCGTAAATGTCGATCCCGTGGGAATATCGGGAAAAAAGTAGCCTATATGTTAATTCCAGAAATGGTCTATTTAAGTGGCAATTTTCATCCAAATCTGTTCAACGGTTTACGCATGATTGAGTAACAACAAATAACAGTAGGAAGTAGGATTGTTCCATACTTCCCTATTAGTCATCATCTCAGGAGTCACACCCTTTCTGGCAATATCATGCCTCACACAGTCCATCTATAATTTCTCTGGACTTCTCTTACTCGGCCATCCATATTTATACTCAAAACATTTTTCACGACATTTTGCTCATTCCTCCGCATCAAATGCCCATGCCATACTATGACAGTCGACTTTCACACAACTTATCAATTACTTGTACCAGTCCCTTAGCGTGTATGACTTACATTATGTTGGAAATACGTCTTTCGTTTGACTGATCAGGACGCCAGCGCCAACTGGTGACGCTTGACAGAGTCTAGCCTGAGTTCGTGGGAGTCGACGAGAGCGCTACAGAGCAGTGTAGACTCTCTTGGACATTGGACATCGTACGGACAACATTTGTGCTCAGAAACTGTCCCGCGTTCCGTATCTGGTTGTATCGTGTACCTACAGTGTGTGATTTGCTAGTATGATTAAATTGTTCGTGAAATTTTAATCTGATTTGAACAGGCTTTTTTCCATTGCGCATTAACTAACACTACCCACAGTACGCCCACAGTAATTAAAATATGCCTGATAATAACGAGGCACACATACCTTCTACGTGACATATATAACGTCACAGGATAACCTTTACCAGAACTGGTCATCGTATTAGTGGTTCAGCAGCTTCAATACCATCAGGATTGTGCCGGAATATAGCAGTTTGTCTTGGACGTGGTACGACAGCGGCTCCCCTGGCATCATCTCTATCATCAAAAGGCAACTGCCACGCAACCATCGATGTGACACTCTCCTAGAGTGACAGTACTCAGCCAGTGTCACTTTTACCCGACCTCTTTGGAGATTCCTAGTAACTTCGTGACCAAACTAGATGGCGCCACTTGCTGCCTCGTGACATATAAAAGGTACATCACTGTACTGCAAAACTCTCGCTATTGAAACACACCATGACAAATTCGCCACCTACGTCACAATCATACCTTTGAGTTACTGTTCCAACTCCCACACGACTGTTATTCAAAGCGAGGCTTTTATAATCAGACATTCAGAAAACAAAAAAAGTATTACAAAACCGTGTTTCGTTCAAACGATTCATTTGTTTGGTTTTAGGCTTACCCAGTTACGACCGATGACAATGAATATATACTAGCTTCTGTCCGCGACTTCGTCGGCGTGAAATTTCTTAATAAATTTATTTACCGTCGCATCGCATCGCCTACCCGCGCTATTACCGTCAAATGGGGTGAATAGGGATGCAGGGGTGAATCGGGACGAAACTTTAAAAGCAATTTTAACATTGATATAATTTAGTTTGTTGCCAAAAAGGAGTCTAATGTGTTTATTGTATTATAATTAACGATTAAGTGTCCTTTTCGGCAACAAAATGTATTATTTCAACGCTAAAATCCATTTTAAAGTTTTGTCCCAATTCACCCCTGCATCCCTATTCACCCCGTTTGGTAGTACCTACTTCGTTTTTACTTAGCAAAACAAAACAAAAAAACAAAAGAAAAACAAAAAAAGTCATCGAGTCAAGAATGACGCGATGACTTTTTTTGTTTTTCTTGGCTCCTTAGGGTCTTAGCGTAATGTTAGGTAGCGTAAAGCTTTTCTCAAGCATTGGGTTATCAAATGCTATTAAAAACATTTCTTCAAATCCGACTGATAGTACCAGATATTAGCGTGTTCAAACAAACAAACACTTTAGCTTTATTATTAGTTTAGATTTATGTTTTTATCCATCTGAGGCTTCAACTTGTCATTTATTTTGATGTAAAATGTTTATGGTACCGTTACATTTTACGGTTTTCCGAATTTCGTTTGTTTTCGTGGAAATTTGAATCGATATAATCGCCCGAAGAAAGTTTTAACGGTTTTCAATATTCATGCTGAAATTTGTTTGATTGGGGTTTATTTTAAACAATGGCATAAATCAATATTAACGTGATTATAATCGTATTACGTAGTGAATCATTGTTTACTAAAATAAGATTAGTTGATTAG
This sequence comes from Oligia fasciuncula, assembly GCA_963082905.1. NCBI lineage: Eukaryota > Metazoa > Arthropoda > Insecta > Lepidoptera > Noctuidae > Oligia > Oligia fasciuncula. Next base: position 1,638,748 of record OY720395.1, on the reverse strand, counting down.
GAATAATATAATATGAAGAAATAATTCGCTAATAACTTAAATAGATCGCATTTCGCTCTGGCTAGACATCACAATCATCACACTAATATTATAAAAGCGAAAGTTTGTGAGTGTGTGTGTATATATGTTTGTGACTACTTCACGCTCAAACGGCTTTACCAATTTGGATAAAATTTTGTATGGAGGTAGCTGACACCCTGGATTGACATATAGGCTACTTTTTATCCCGATATTCCCACGAGATCGACATTTACGCGAATGAAACCGCGGGGCGCAGCTAGTTGCTACATAAAATAACCACTGCAAATGACACCCTGGATTAACATAAAGGCTATTTTTTATCACGGGATCGAAACTTATGCGGGTGAAACCGTGGGGCGCAGCTAGTGAGATTATAAAATAATAGCATGCCGGAAGTCTGATAATTACTTCTAAAACAGTTCATTTTCAACTTAATTAATGAGACACAACACATTTGTAGTTGGAAAAGAAACACCTCCCTGAGCTTACTTTGCTACGCGCTGCGCTACGGCGTAGCACTGTGCTACGTCGCGTAGCCTTTGCTTACTTTGCATCTTTATGATGTAAAAGTTTATTGCGTAATTTTGTAATTTTTTCACTGCTTCTAGGGATTGCAGCCTTGAGTATTTGATATTAATTTCAACTTGATAACCCCACGTGTTCATGAGAAAAAGGATCTTGACAGACGGACAGACAGAGGGACAACGAAGTGATCTTATAAGGGGTTCTGTTTTTCCTTTTGAGGTACGGAACCCTAAAAATGATCATTTATTATGAACTTACAGTATAAACAAACAAAGAATTCTAAAGTTTAGTAGCTAAAGTATATAAACAGTACCAGATGGTACACATTTCAGACTGTAACGAGTTTGGACAACTCACAATGATTAGTTTAGGGAATATACGAGAACCGTTGGGTAACAGTCGCTAATCCCACTTGGACAATTTTATACTTTGTTTTTGTTCTCTGTTTTATTTATGAACATAAATCGGTTTCATTGTCCTATATTGTTATATTCGTATTAATTTATTCCTGACTTTCCGTGTCAGTGAACAGCAGTGCGATTCTGTTACCATCTCACCGTGAAAACTTAGGTGAAAGTGAGCGTGGAGTGAGCTGTCAATAGTGTCAATTCCTAGAAAAAACAAACACATCACCTAAGTTTTCACGGTGGGATTTTTACAGAATCGACCGGCAGGCCTGCTAACATTGCGGTGGCCTCTGCACCCTCAGATCAATTGGTTGATAACCACCGGTTCAGCAAAATACCCTTTGACATTTACATTAGATTCTTCTTCAAATAAGTTTCTATATAACTTAGTCCCAAACTTTGTCTGTTTGTATATTAAAATTAACCAGAATGACTAGACAAAGCGACATTCTATCAACGATAATGATGATGGAAAGTCAAAAATGTTTTATATTGACAGAATCTACTGAAAAAATCAAAACCTTTATTTAAATTAGGTTGAGAATCAAGTGACGTCGTCTGGCACACGTATCAAATCGGAAAGGGATCGGTGCCGTATCAACTCGAGCCGTTTAGTATTCTTTGTATGAAACTCCCTACTGCACCGCACACTAATCGGAATCTTAACGTAATCGCCTCGCCTCGGGACAAGCTCACCAACCACGGTGCTGTGCGTTACGACTCGTCGTCCCCGCGCTTACGTCTCTTCACCTTCCACCCTTGCCCCTCTCACCCCTCCGGCCTGCCTGTTGCACCATCAACCAGCGGTCGGCGAGCCGTAAGCGCGGTGTCGCCTAGCCGTAGCTAAGTCGAGGTATCAGAGCTTCCGATCCGCTTTGGTTACGTGCTTACGTTGGGTTGACGCCTGTTTGACGGCAAGGCGAAAGGCGATACGGTGCCGAACCCTTTCCGATTTCATAGGTGTGCTTATGACCTTTAAGTTCGTTGGGGAGGCTTCGCTACTAATCTGACATTTCATACGTGTGCTTATGACCTTTAAGTTGATTGGGGAGGCTTCGCTACTAATCTGACATTTCATACGTGTGCTTATGACCTTTAAGTTGGTTGGGGAGCCTTCGCTACTAATCTGACATTTCATACGTGTGCTTATGACCTTTAAGTTCGTTGGGGAGGCTTCGCTACTAATCTGACATTTCATACGTGTGCTTATGACCTTTAAGTTGGTTGGGGAGGCTTCGCTACTAATCTGACATTTCATACGTGTGCTTATGACCTTTAAGTTGGTTGGGGAGGCTTCGCTACTAATCTGACATTTCATACGTGTGCTTATGACCTTTAAGTTGGTTGGGAAGGCTTCGCTACTAATCTGACATTTCATACGTGTGCTTATGACCTTTAAGTTGGTTGGGGAGGCTTGGCTACTAATCTGACATTTAAGTTTTTTTGTGTTTGCGTTTTTTTAGTTTGACATTGCACCTGTCAAATTAGTATCTGGGTTTAAAAAACGTACTTTAGTTATTACGAAGTTACTGGAATGAATAAGAGTGATACTGGTTGGTTACTGTCACTCTAGCGTCGCGCGGCTGTCTTCTGATGACAGAGATGCTGTCAGGTGGAGCCGCTGTCGTACCACGCCCACGACGAATTGCTGTATTCCGGCACAATCCGAATGATATTCAACCAGAAATACGATGACCACTTCTTGTTAAGGCTACGCCGACCGCCTAGTGGCGCCCTCATTGTCCTCATTTTAAAAAGAAAATGAAGAAAATAAGCACGTTAAGTTGTGCTCCACAAGATTATATGTTAATATTATTATAAACGGTAGTTTTACATTGTTTAGTTTTATTATAATCACTAAAACAGATAATAGTGCCCACTATTTTCCGTTTTAGTGATTATAATAAAACTATATCTATCCATCTTTGTAACACGTCATAGTAGCTACATCAAACGCAAAAAAAAACACAATGTGAAACTTCCAAAGCCTACTTAATACGTACGTCTAAAGATAATGCTCTTGTTTCCAGCCTTCCTATATTTAATACTTTTAAGCCCCGACTAACTTCGGGACGTGAGTTAATTGGCGAGGTGTGACGTCACAGATCCGGTCGTCACTCTGTGAGCCCGAATCTAAAGTTTGAGTGGGTGTTGAGGGTGGAGGTTTACTTGGAAGTATATCGATTTGCATTTGGTGTAGCTTCCTTATATTTTGGTTGGTGTCGTAGAAAGAAGATTTTATGTAATTAGAAAAACACAAGTGAAATATTCATAAGGGGCTCGGCAAAATCTGGCTAAGCAGTAACGTTCATTTTGACAGCTAGACTTCTAGGTATTTGTCCAGAAAAAAGATGTGGTAGATTTAGGTACAAGTTTCTGAATGTGTGGTTAAAGTTTGGGTGGCATTACGTACTTGTACAGTTTTAAACTGTACAAGTTTTGCTGACACGCAGGGTTGCACCAATCGTGCGTCAATTTATTACTGTAAATAATACAAACCTTACAATAGATCAGCGAGTGGGATTACTGCAACGAGGTGACTAACATTAAAGAAAGAAATCGTCAGGAGTTTTTCTTATAAAAATAATTTATACGTAATAAACCTTACTAAGTGACCTTTTCTCCACGAGCTTCGTCGGGCTTGGCGTGCGGTAAACGATACTCTTGAGTTTATTTTGACAGCTGTCAATATTTGAACTCTTTTTGCAATTGATAGTAATTCTTGAGGAAGGCTGTAATAGTCTATTTAACATCACGCTGGGACCCTTAGGAGCCAAGCTAAAAGAAAAAAAGTCAGAGAGCCTGTAAGCGAAAACAAAGTAATAGCGAGGGTAGGCGATGCGATGCGACGGGGTGAATCGGGGGAAGAAGAAATTTCACGCGGACGAAGTCGCGGGCAGCTAGTCTATTTATAAGAAGTCGGCCTCGACTCGATGAAATTATTCACACGTCACACAGGTAACTTAATGATATGGTACTTATACTTATGAGGGTAGTATCGTCTTGTATGTTAATAGACCTCGGCGTCTCTCGTGGGTGACGTAAAAGGAAACCGAGGAATTATATCAGGTAGTCGGGTAGCAACATCTGCCTTGAAATAACGTGATCACCCGGATTATATCATCAATATCTGTACATATTATACAGTTTTGTTGCTTTTTGAGTCTCTTTGTTCTTTAAAACTAGGCAAAGGATTTCGAGTCGGTTAATTTGTATAATACATTTAATTAAACTTCATAATCGGCCTATAATATTCCCACTGCTGGGACACAGGGTTCCTATCTGTGAGAGGGAGTGGATCGTAATCCACCACGCGGGCCCAGTAGGTACGGGTTGGTAGATGTCACAAATGTCTTTAAATTTTTGGTTCTAGGACATGCCGGTTTCCTCACGATGTTTTCCTTCACCATTTTGAGAGCAGTGGTGATGAAATAATTTACACAAAGTAAAGCGCCTGCCTTCGAACCCACGACCTCCAACTGGTAAGTCGGGGTTATTACCACTGGCCCATCACTGCTCTCACATTAAACGTAAATAATTATAATAAAGAAAACAATGTAGTCGCAAAGGTAAATCGTAATTAAGGATGGTTTAAATAAGTGAAAATAGATACGTAAGTAGGTACACATTATTAAATCTTCATGACCTAATAACCTCACCTATTCTTGCAATATTGCTCAAGTTTAATCATCATCTGCCGAACCTTTTCCCAACCATGCTGGGGTCAGCTTCCAGTCTAACCAGATGCAGTATTTTATATGGAGCGACTGCCTATCTAACCACCACAACCCAGTTACTGGATAATACGAAGCCCCTTGATAAGACTGGTTGTCAGACTTTTGGGCTTCTAACGACCCGTAACGACTGTCAAAATCCACGAATGACAACCGGGACTAACGGCATAACTTGCTTTCCGAGGCTCGGAGGGGTCTTAGTGTGTAAAGATGGTCACCCATCCACGGACCAAATGCAGCAAACGTAGCTAAACCTGATCGATCGACCCGTGCAGCTTTATTACTTAGCCACAAGCCCATTATTGCTCAAGTTTAAGAAAAGCAAAAAAAACTAATATTTATGTCGTAATAAAGTGGGTAACAATAATAATAATTAAAACCCACGGTCATCGGTAATGAGGCTGTATATCCCGCGAAAGCCCACGGTCATCGGTAATGAGGCTGTATATCCCGTGAAAGTGTCGGTCGAGGGTTTTTAAACGCTAAGACCCTCCACAATCGCGAGATATGCAGTCTCAGGGAATATTTTCTAGAAACCGACGTGGGGATGCATCGAGATGTAGTCGCTGTGGACAAGGGCCTCACCCCGCTCTCCTTGGCTAAAGAGAACTGGCGCAAGCCAGTAGTGCTTGACACTAATGATCGCATGGAGGTATGGCAGAGTAAGGAGCTTCACGGACGCTTTTTCCGGGCCCTACATGGACCCGATGTTGATCTATTAGCGTCCGTAGCCTGGCTGCGTTTCGGTGACCTCTTTGGGGAAACCGAAGGTTTTGTCTGTGCAATTATGGACGAAGTTATGATGACGAACAATTACCGGAGATTTATTGTGAAAGACGGCACGGTTGACATCTGTCGGGCATGCCACCGGCCGGGAGAATCAATCAGGCATATTATCTCCGGGTGTTCTCGTCTAGCTAACGAAGTGTACTTGCATAGACACAACCTTGTAGCCAGGATAATCCATCAGCAACTTGCTCTGAAATACAACCTTGTGGAATCGGAGGTGCCATACTACAGGTATGTGCCCGACCCAGTTCTCGAAAATGGTGATATCACATTATATTGGGATCGATCCATCATCACTGACAGGACTATTGTTGCCAATAAGCCTGATATAGTGGTGGTGGATCGATCAGAGCGGCGCGCAATGATTGTTGACATAACCGTCCCGCATGATGGGAACCTCGTGAAAGCCGAGAAAGATAAACAAATCAAATATCTTGACTTGGCTCACGACAACCTCGTGAGACATGTGGGATGTGGACTCAGCGATCATTGTGCCGATAGTTGTGACAGCCAATGGTCTAATAGCCAAGAGTCTCGACCAACACCTGAGGAGGCTCTCGTTGGGCAGCTGGATCAAGGGCTTGATCCAGAAAGCGGTACTTCTGGACACGGCCCGAATAGTTAGGAGGTTCCTCTCTCTGGAGCCCTGACCGCCGGTAGCTTGGACCCTGTTCCCGATACCGGTGGGCTACTATTTTTTATATTTTTAAATGTTTTTATATTTCTTTATACTAATATTTAAAAATATAATTTATAAGAATTTAACTGAATAAAGGAGATAATAATTAAAACAGATTCGTAGAAAAACTAGTTCGAGCAAAATATTATATTCAAACATTGATAAATGTAATATAATTTCTATATTGTATGCTTATTTATCAATGGTTTCATAACATTTTGGATTCCTGTATTATGGAAATTAATTTCAAATCTTTGTGTTTTTGTGAGATAAATAATTTCCAGGTACCGCAAAATTTATATGAATGAATTCACATAATAAATAACCTAAAACTGGAATTCTGGAAAATACAAGACATATGAAAGAAGATTATTTTGTAACTGGAAATAACAGTCTGTTTGTGGACTATGGAATAATACTGCTAACTAACGTACCAGATAATAACCGAAATGTGGGCGCACTAAATCCCTCGGCATACCTATTCAGGGAACAGCGAGATGTTTTGTAATTTGGAAGCCTTCGTTCCATAAATAATGTTACATAAAAACATAACATGATAGCACTGTTACTGTCAAATGTGGAGACAAAAATGCTTATGAAGATGACTTAAATAGCACCTTGAGCTCTATTATGAATTGGTTGAATTTAAATAATCTAAAAGCGAACTTAGGTAAAACAAAACTACTGAACTTTAGACAGCGCATACCAGCACATAGCACCCTAAACGTAAATTATAACAACCAACCTATTGAAGAAATAGACACTACAAAATTTCTCGGCTTGTATATTGATAATAAAATGACTTGGAAACCACATATTGAACAATTGTGCAAGCGAGTGAGTCGATCAGCATATGCCCTACATGAACTTTCATTTAAAATTAACTTGAGTACACTCGTGACTGCATATCATGGGCTTGTGGCGTCTATACTCAGATATGGCATCATTTTTTGGGGGAATTCCACCAACAAAGATCTCGTTTTTAAGGCACAGAAACGGTGCGTTAGGGCTATGTTTGGTTTAAAATCCACCGAGAGTTGTGTACCTTTCTTCAAGAAGTACAATATCCTACCTTTGCCTTCACTCTACTTATTTGAAGTAGCTGTCTTTGTGAAACAAAATCCTCAACTTTTTGTGTTAGCATCTGAAGCTTTTAATCGTACTCAAAGAGATGAAAGTCGTCTCTGTGTCCGCAAAACTAATACTGCCTTAATGTATAAGAGTATTTTTCATATGGCACCAGTCGTTTATAATAAATTGCCAAGAGAGCTAAAAAAATTACCTGTTAATTTATTTAAGCAAAAATTAAAAACTATGTTATGTCAAAAATGTTATTATAGTGTCTCAGATTTTTTAACAGACACATTTTGACATTATGTATTGTAACTTTTTTATTACTAGACATTTTTAATACTATCAAAAAAAATTTTTTTTAAATAATTCTAATTTGACTTTATGACTTAATTCTACAATAATTATTTGACTGAAGCATCTATTTTAGCATACATTTTTATATTACTCAATTATTATTAATTTTTTTCTGTTGACATTTTTTAAATTATTATTTTTGGTTAATTCACTTTTAATTAATTATTTTATTCATATTTGTACGCCGTCATTGGCAAAACATAGTGTACCTATATATTTGAATAACAACTGTTTCTACACCACCTATGTTTTACAAATAAAATAACTTTGACTTTGACTTTGACTTTAACATCTAAACCATGTAAACGCGTGTGTACTAAACCACTTGTTATAAACGCTAACGGCTTAACTTTTGAGCGAATTCTTTTCGAAAGCTCTTGTACTAGCGTAACATAGGATATAAATAACGACAATTTTATGCCTAATTCCATAACTAGTACCTAATTTATGTGTCCTGCGATGTTAGTAGCAATACGCGACAGGCTCGGAAGTAGTATGTATGGATATAGTCCTGAAGTGCGATGATAAGATGAAGAAACTGGCCAAGTGCGAGTCGGACTCGCACACGAAGGGTTCCGTACCACAGGGCAAAAACGCCGAAAAAACACGTTTGTTGTATGGGAGCCCCCCTTAAATATTTATTTTATTTTGTTTTTAGTATTTGTTGTCATAGCGGCAACAGAAATACATAATTTGTGAAAATTTTAACTGTCTAGCTGTCGCGGTTCTTCAAATACAGCCTGGTGACAGGCAGACGGACGGACAGACAGCGAAGTCTTAGTAATAGGGTCCCGTTTTTACCCTTTGGGTACGGAACTCTAAAAAGGAAAAGAAAGCGAATGATAAAGTCAAATAGGCACATAAAAGGCACTTTGGAAAGTTTTAATTAACATTAAAATTAAAATTGAATTGATTCTAGTCGCCCTTCCAAAAACTAGTTTCGTACGGAGAAGAATGAGCAAGAAACTCCACCGCTCCTCTTTTAGAATGTTCTGTGTGTGTGTCTAGGTATGTCCAGCAGTGGACGTCTTTCGGCTGAAATGATGATGATGATGATGATTATAACTCGTTGCTTCATTTTTCAGATATGATTATAACAATGTAGTTTCCCTACTTACTTGGTAACTTCGCACATATTTTAAAGATTTTTTAAAACTATTAGGTGACGTAATTCCGGTCTGACTGCACCTCGGTTGACACTTTGACGTGTAGCTCATTCCTTTTTCGTGCGCGGTAGCTATCGCACGCGCCCTTAAGCATCATGCCAAAAAGAAGCGCGCAATCAAAAATTGATCACTACGCTAGGAAAATTAGAAAAATTGAAGAAAAACAAAGACCGTTACAATCGTCATCGGATGATGAAGGTAAGCAAAGTATACTTTATTCTTTGGTGATCTAGAAGTGAATAGTGAAAAATATCAGTTTTGTAAATGCTCTGGGATTGACTGCGAGTCAATAACTTTGACATTGTTCAAAACTAAATTATAAAAGTTAAACTTTAATATTGCATCGGGATTGACTGCGAGTCTTTAACGATGACAAACAAGCACAGAAAATACGTACAATCTAAAACAGATGTAACGTTAACGTGCAAAATCAATTAAGAAATTTTATTCTTTAATATTGCATCGGGATTGACTGCGAGTCTTTAACGATGACAAACAAGCACAGAAAATACGTACAATCTAAAACAGATGTAACGTTAACGTGCAAAATCAATTAAGAAATTTTATTCTTTAATATTGCATCGGGATTGACTGCGAGTCTTTAACGATGACAAACAAGCACAGAAAATACGTACAATCTAAAACAGATGTAACGTTAACGTGCAAAATCAATTAAGAAATTTTATTCTTTAATATTGCATCGGGATTGACTGCGAGTCTTTAACGATGACAAACAAGCACAGAAAATACGTACAATCTAAAACAGATGTAACGTTAACGTGCAAAATCAATTAAGAAATTTTATTCTTTAATATTGCATCGGGATTGACTGCGAGTCTTTAACGATGACAAACAAGCACAGAAAATACGTACAATCTAAAACAGATGTAACGTTAACGTGCAAAATCAATTAAGAAATTTTATTCTTTAATATTGCATCGGGATTGACTGCGAGTCTTTAACGATGACAAACAAGCACAGAAAATACGTACAATCTAAAACAGATGTAACGTTAACGTGCAAAATCAATTAAGAAATTTTATTCTTTAATATTGCATCGGGATTGACTGCGAGTCTTTAACGATGACAAACAAGCACAGAAAATACGTACAATCTAAAACAGATGTAACGTTAACGTGCAAAATCAATTAAGAAATTTTATTCTTTAATATTGCATCGGGATTGACTGCGAGTCTTTAACGATGACAAACAAGCACAGAAAATACGTACAATCTAAAACAGATGTAACGTTAACGTGCAAAATCAATTAAGAAATGTTATTCTTTAATATTGCATCGGGATTGACTGCGAGTCTTTAACGATGACAAACAAGCACAGAAAATACGTACAATCTAAAACATGAAAACTCGGCGGCGGTACCGGACATGGTTCGCAACCGCGACAAGACACTTACAGCGTCTCAACAACAGCTAGTGCGGGAATCACCGCCATCAAGGCTCGAGTGAAATTAATCACACCTAGCTCGGACAAGGCATTCATAAATATCATCAACGAGTCCGAACGGGATAAATCACTGTTTGGCTCGTTCTTATCAGAAAAAATTAAAGCCGCCAAGGCCATTGAAAAGCAAGGCCTTTCCATAAAAAAGACCGCAAAGTTTCAAAATCGCCTCAACTTCCTAATACCCGCCAGTCCTACCCGGGAAACTGGAACCTGCCTCCTCGATACCCAGCGAACAGGGGGGGGGGGGGGGGCGAGGTGCATACAGGAGGCCGATGACGACGGCGGGGAATCGCTGTCCGTACACGATGTCAGCACAGCCGCCACAACGCCCGGCCTCGCAGGACAAACCTCGGGCTCCCGCTCAGCGTCACCGTTAACGCAGGTACATGCGGTTAGACTTACCCAATTTTATGACCGATGGCTAAAAATAACAATGTTGTTCTTGATTGGTTAAAAAATGGTTATCCAATACCCTTTCATACACATGTACGACAATCAATAATACCTAAAAACAACCTATCAAATACTGAGAAATCAGATATGATGAAAGCCGTTATGAAACTCAAATCTTTAGGGGCTATCTCAGAGTGCAATGTGACTAAAGATCAATTTATTTCTAAAATATTCCTCACATTAAAACCTAACGGCGATAAACGCTTTATATTAAACCTAAAAACCTTAAACAAGCTAATCAATAGCGAACATTTTAAAAATGGAGGATTACCGAACAGCATGCAAATTGATACCACGCGATGGGTACCTTGCTACCATCGACTTAAAAGAGGCGTATTTCCTCTTAGGCATTAGGCATTCCGACCGTAAATATTTATCAATTTCAGCCCAATAATTCGCTAAGAACATATGGCTTTAATTGCATGCCGTTGGCGTTTGGCTTATCCGTTGCCCCACGGGTATTCACTAAGGTTATGAAGGAAGTCATAACTTACCTCAGACATCACGGTTTTCAGTCAGTTTGTTATTTAGATGACATTTTATGCCTTGGAAATTCTTACGAGAATGGTCATAATAACGTAAATGAAACTTTGAAACTACTCGAGTTTCTAGGATAATTGACAACAAAGTCAATTACGATAAAAGTATGTTAAAACCGCGACAATTCTGCAAGTACTTAGGATTTTGTTACGATACCAGGTATCTCAGTACCTATACAATTGCCAGCCGATAAGCGACGTAACATCATCGAATTAGTAACAAAATTCACTAAATTACAGCCATGTTCCATCCGCGAATTAGCTCGCTTTATCGGTATTCTAGTCGCCACTAGCCCAGCCCTTAAATACGCTTGGGTATACACTAAGATTTTAGAACGCCAGAAGTTTCTAGCGTTACTTAAGCATAATAATAATTACGAAGCTAAAATTAACCTACCTAATATTATATTAGAGGATCTGAACTGGTGGCTACACGCAACCTTATTCGACAGCCAAATTTTGACATCGAAATCTATACCGACGCGTCGATGTCAGGCTGGGGTTCTGTTTGCAACAACGCTCAAGTACATGGCAAATGGAAGTCTTCAGAAAATTATTGTCATATCAATTACTTAGAGCTGATGGCAGCCTTTCTAGGTTTGAAATCCTCCGCCAGTGATGCAACCAATAAATAAATAAAATAAACAATATTACTGCGCATGGACAACACCACTGCGATCAGTTATATAAATCGTATGGGGGTATTCAATACCCCCACTTAAACGACTTGGCTAGGTCCCTTTGGAAATGTTGTGAACAGCGCAACCTATAGGTCATATACCTATCATACGTAAATTCCAAAGAAAACCGGGCAGACGCCGCGTCTAGAGTAGTCAATCCGGATACTGAATGGTCACTTTCCGATGAAGCATTCCAAGACATTATAAAATATTTTGGTCAACCTGAAATAGACTTATTCGCGTCCCGCGATAATGCGAAGTGTACCACATTCATCTCATGGAAACAAGACCCTGACGCAGCATCCGTAGACGCATTTACGATGGACAGGCAGAGCCATTTCTTCTACGCTTTTCCACCATTTTCCCTGGTATTAAAATGCCTTAGAAAAATTATTGATGACAAATGCACATGGCTTACTAGTTTATCCCAACTGGCCATCACAGCCATGGTTCCCACTATTGCAAAGCCTTATAGTTTCCGACGTTGTTTATAAATTAAGACCCATAAAACCCAAGTACTCCACCGCCTGGAATCCCCAATTGGTTTTAAACCATGTCTCAACATGGTTCCCTAATAGTGAGTTCTAACTCACACAGCTCACAGGGTACAAACGCTGTCTTTAATTAAACTCGAGAACATACTTTTCTCTGATAGCGGCATAAAGATCGTCATAACAGACATCATAAAGACATCCGCACCCGGCAGAGACCAGCCAATATTGTTCTTGCCATACTTCAGGAAAAATACGCGTATATGTCCAGCTACGGTGCTCTCAGGTTATATTTCTATAACTAAAAGCATAAGACCTGAGAGTACAAACAATCTGTTGTTGACGTACAAACGGCCACAAAAACCCACTACCACGCAAACCATCAGTAGATGGATCAAACAAGTCTTGTCAGAAAGCGGCATTGATACCAGTGTATTCGCCGCGCACAGTACACGGCTCGCGTCAACCTCGGCCGCAAGCTTAACCAGGAGTTAATATAGAAACCATTCGCAAAAGCGCAGGGTGGACTATTAGTTCATCTAATTCATTTGCTCGTTTTTATAATAGGTGCGTTATAAACGAAGGCGAATTTGCCAAATCTGTTTGCTTACGATTAGACATACAGACTGATTATTAATTCCTATTAACTATAGGTACCTATTATAAGATTATATTACACTACAGAAATGTTTATTTATGTTATGTTCATGTGATCGATAAGATCTTTATGTTTAGCTCGTTGAAGTTAATTCGAAATAAGTAAATATAAATGTAACGTACCATTACGGAAACATAAGTATAACTATAAGGCTGATTTGTCTATAGGTAAATAAAACCATAATGTTTAAAACCTTATTGTTTTCCATTTCAAAACTTTCTGACTCTTAACATCTACATTGTTATAATCATATCTGAAAAATGAAGCAACGAGTTATAATATATGATCAAACGAACTTCCAAGTGAAGTTCGATCATTATTATGATGAGTTGCTTCATTTGAAGATAATATGATCACCCTCCCTCCCTGACGCTTGAAGATTCCCAGATATAGAGAAAGTTTTATATCATACTCATGACTCTAAAAAATGAGCTACACGTCAAAGTGTCAACCGAGGTGCAGTCAGACCGGAATTACGTCACCTAATAGTTTTAAAAAATCTTTAAAATATGTGCGAAGTTACCAAGTAAGTAGGGAAACTACATTGTTATAATCATATCTTCAAATGAAGCAACTCATCATAATAATGATCGAACTTCACTTGGAAGTTCGTTTGATCATATATTATTAATGTCATTATTATGTGAAGACGATGCACCTAGAATAAAATTACTATACCACAATAGGTAAAAATAATTAAAAATAAAGCAATGACAGATAAATTAATTATGTGATAGAAACATGGTGCTCACTACTACAGTATTTACAATCATCCTAAAATTATAAAATTTTCTTAAAAGTGGCAACTTGCGCCGTGTTACGCAGTGCTCTATCGTAGACTAATTCACCTAAAAATGTCTGCGTCAGGCAAAATAACGTAGTCGTCACAAGCTGCTAAACACCGTAAGGTTGTTGACCACAAACTCGACTGAATTTTCTACCGCCGCCACCGCTTGAAACCAAAATTCAGCAGAATCGACAACTTTACCGAACTTTTCAACAAACCCGGGTTGTTTTTTCTCCCCAAGTCAGGAATAAAAATATGTAGGTCATCGAACACACCCCTCGCCCTTCAACTTGCACACTTTCTTATTACACTTTATGTACCGCTTCCCCGAGGGTATTATAAAACAATTTGTATCGAACTCTCTTTTAATAACTCCTAAAGAGATTACAGAATATTAAGGGTATAGAGTAATTTGCCAGAATATCGCGGTGAAACTTCGAAACTAAGTCCTTATTAAGAGTTTAATATTTCCTCCCAGGAACCGACGATGACGCGAAAAAGCAATTTGTTTTGGTAGTACTTTGATGTTGTTGTACATAGGTATTTCTACGAAATAACTGATAATAAAGAGCGTGGACATAACATAATCATTCTATCATGTTCCCACTGCTGGGACATAGGTCCTCTTCCTCTTCAAGAGAGAGTGGGCTGTAATCCGCCATGCGGGCCCAGTGCGGGTTGATTAAAGTTTGAAACCAAAAATTCGAAGACAATGATTTCCTTTACCGTTTTGAGAACAGTCGTGATGACATTATTAATAAGAAGTAAAGCGCTTGGGTTCGAACCCTCGTAAGTCGGGGCCGATATTACCGGGCCATCACTGCTGCGTGCACATAATGGTCTAAACTCGTCTACATGTAGTAAGCAACATTCAATGCACGTTCCGTTTACTTAAATGAAGAGTTTTTTGCCTTGCACTGGCAGAATCAGAGGATAGTATTATTAGTTATGGGTTTGTTACGTGATGGCTACGTGGTAGGAATGACATAGAGGTTATTTTTTCTTTTTGGAGAGAATTGTATCAAGAAAACATAGAAAAATTTCCGGAAGAGGTCGCCTTGTGCTATAAGAACGGCCGTGATTGTACACTAGTTTCAAATATGTTTGTCGTTTTTGTTTTATGTGATACATGAAAACATGGATGGTAAAAATTGTGGGCCAGATTTAAACCTCATCGTAATTTCAGCAAGCTTTTTACAAGCTTTAAAAAAGACATAAAACATACATAAAGCAAGGTATGTTCTGTAAGTGGATAATAGGATAATGTGACAATATTTTTTCTTTGTGAAAAATTTATATCTCGTTCTCACAAAATTAATTTGAAAAGGGTCGATGTTCCAGTTTTAAAGTTAATCTTAGTTCGAAAAGGCAACGAGAAATGAACAGTTGTGAAAACTAAATATAAACTGGAAAGGAATATTATTATTTCTAAAACTTCAAAGATTAAAATAATAAATCAGTCTTAGAAGTGTTTTGAAGTATTTTATAGAAGTACGGCTACTACAGATGTAGGCAACGAGCCAAGCCGTCTATAGTTAAGACATTATGCAGTAAAACAAATATCTTAGCGAGAATTTATGTTCGTATCTCAAATAAACATTTCTCACTAAGTTCTGGTTTGTATTGCATATACAAATTAAATGCGGGAAAGGTAAGTTGCGTAAAAGCTATAATTGAGGTTCAAAATGCAGCTGTTGTTCTGAAAAATTGGAAAGTATTAGCCGAAATATTTATGATCTGGAAAACGTAAAGATTTTAACATGGGTTTTTACTCTCAGATAGATTCCTGTCTGTGTTTTGATATACATGTTTACCATACTAGCAAAGAATCCCTGTATAGCTAGTTTGAAGTTTGAGACCCTGTTGTAGGATTTATACACTCGTACAGTCAGTCAGTGAGAAGCGGCTATGATAAATGATTTATTTTCTGTAAGTAGGTTTGTACAAACACTTTTTCACGTCAATTATATTTTTTTAAACTAGATGAGGTCGGCGTTTCCTATCTGACTATTCTGAGAAGAAAGGCCGAAACAAAGTCAGACGTCACAGTCTCTTTTAAAGTCCAGACAAAATCTTGGTCAGATCGTGTGAAGACCATGTAGATTGGTGTCTGAAATGGTCTTTTGAAGAAAGAACCACACAGATTGAGCGGACCTGTCCAATCAGTGCACGCATTTGTCAAAAATCGTGCTCAATTTAGAACTTGAAGAGCTCAACGATTCGACGAACAATACCAAAGAAAGGACATTTGGGTAGGCCGCGTAAATTACTCAAACTGCCAGGTCATTAACTAAGAAGAAAAACAGAAATTAAATTAAAAAAAAATTACAAAGTAAATATTCATGTCATTGTTTATACTATTGGAATCTGACAATGTGCTACCATGTATCCTACTTTTGCTTCCTTTTCCACATTTTATCCAAAAAATCTTCCATTTTTCAAAAAGTAACATATCTTCAAACTAACGGCAACAGGATACTTCTACTACAAAATAAACGAACCAAAAAGCACTTAAAAGTAAGAAAAAGCCATCTAATTTCCTATATTTGTTCGAGCAAACAACTAGAGAACGCTATTTTCTTACAGTTCTAGGAGAATTTGTTTATTTTTTTCCAGAATTCATGAAAGTACCGCGCTGTTTTGGGTTCCGTACGATACGGAATTCCTGTTGGCAAAACAAGTTTATTTGTTTGAAATGTGCGCGAGTCGAGGCAAGGCTAAGTAAAATATGAAGAAAGATACTTTTACTGTTTAAAGGTC
This sequence comes from Oligia fasciuncula, assembly GCA_963082905.1. Lineage (NCBI taxonomy): Eukaryota > Metazoa > Arthropoda > Insecta > Lepidoptera > Noctuidae > Oligia > Oligia fasciuncula. Next base: position 1,622,167 of record OY720395.1, on the reverse strand, counting down.
GGCCGGCAATGGAGATTATAATTACTGATGCTGTGGGAGACACTTTATGGAATTATTGTGTAAAAATGGTGAAGTCAAACATCGTGAGGAAACAAATATATACAATATCCTAGAATCAAAAATTCGAAGACATATGACATCCATCAAGCCTCACTGGGCCTGCGTGGTGGATTATGGCCCACTCCCTCTCACAGAGAGAAGGCCTGTGTTCCAGGATGGGGAACATTTTATAGGCTGATTATGCATTGTTGTAGATAAGTAATGAGCATGCAAGCGGCAGTTAAAAGCAACAACCAACTATAGAAAAGCAAGAGAAAAATTAAAGAAGGTACCTACATAGTGTCGAAAACACATTAGGTACTTATTATGTTTGTAGGATAGCAAGTAATACATAAGGGAGTGGTTTACGCACTGACGCTTTATTACTTAAAACAAGTGAGAACCCCGCAGGGCTTCTGTCAACATGACAGTTCTCACATTCATAACCAATAGCAGTTATGGCTGCGTTCATGCACAATAGCTATATACACAACAGTTAAATAAATTGAGGTATGAAAAGCTACAAAAGGGAAACCAAAGAAGATCACACTCAATTATGTGTATTAAGAAAGTTTACAAAGAAGTATCACACAAAATAAAATAAACCGATAGGAAAAATGCCAATGTTCCTTCGAAATATCGAGCGATAGGAATTTGTTAACTATCGTATCACTTTGCTCTGCAAGCACTCCTAGCCCACGCTAAAACTTAGTTGGCGCTATGCAACACAAATAGCGAAACAGTTTGCAAAAATTGAAAGATGAAAATGCTCGGCTATCAATCTCGTGGCCACTCGCTCGAGTTTCCACGCGACACGCCATCTATTGCCTGTAGGTACCTACTTACTTTTTTCTTTTTTTTTTCAGTTCAGTCAGTAAAAGAAAGAAAGAACGAAAATTACGTTTATTACCGAACGTAAACACTTCAGTGTTTTGAATCTGTGTGATTACCAGAGATCGGAATAGGCAAACTATATTTACCTAAACTTCGGAGAACAGAGACAAAGAGTGGAGACTTCTCTTAAATAAGTTGAAAATAAGCTTTAGTTAAGATGTATAAAGGCTATTTTTAACTAAACTTGCAATTAACAAATCTTAGGAATTTTCACTAAACTAATCTAACTTAAATAATGTATTATTTTTAAACTAACCGTTGTTGCATCAAATATTTCAATACATAACATTTGTCAATGTGTAACACCTAAGTAAAACTAATTTATATTTGCAGGGACTTCGATATGTATTTCAAACGTAGGTAATGTAGATTTACGAAAATTCTTCCGAGATCTAAAAACGAATGCATTATCTTTTTGTGAAATACACAAATTACGTATTTACTCTTTCCCTACTACTAAGCCGGTGTCCTGAAACTTTCTGACACGAATTTCGTATCACAATTTGAGACTCAGCAATGCATAAACAGGATTGAACTCATTTTTTTAGAGGTATATTTATAAAATAGAAGAAAAGCATTACAAACATGGATATAGCAGCTTTATACTCGTATCAATCACTTTATCATATAATAAAAATAAGTAAAAATATAGATTTTTAGTTTTACGGTCTTCGAGTGCGTAAGTCTCGAATTCCGAGAAAAAAAAATGTCGTCGTAAGGAAGTCTCCACTTTCTGTCTCTGTTCTTCGAAGTTTAGGTAAATATAGTCTGCCTATTCCGATCACTGGTGATTTCTAAGAAAATACATACATACATAAACTCACGACTTCTTTCCATGGGAGTTGGCAGGAATTACAGAACGCCACCTGCCGATGTATTCTGGAAAGTATATCACCGTAAAATCTTAGGTGATGTGGGCAGTCATTCATGCCATGTCGAGTCATCATCATCTGTCTAGATTTTTCCTAACAATGTTGGGGTCGGCTTCCAGTCTAACCAGTAGCAGCTGTCTAATCTCCACAACCCAGTTACTGGATAATACCCCTTGGCAAGACTGGTTGGCAGACTTTAAGGCTTCTGACTAGACTACCCAGTAACGACTGTCAAAGATCCACGAATGACAGCCGGGACCAACGGCAACGTCTTAACGTGCTTTCCGAGGCACGTAGGGATCTCGGTATGTAAAGTTGCCACTCACGAACCAACCACGGCAAGCGTAGCTTAACATATAACAACTAAAATCATGTATCACAATCATAGTCGCTGGAATTATTCGATCTCGTCTTAATTCACTGGTTTCAATAACACGACTGCGCACGCAATCGACTGATTAATATAATTATAGTCTGTGGCTATGTAGAGATTACTGATCCCTATTGACAATCAAGTAATACAGTGTCGATTAAAATTGTCTGTTTACGTTTGAAATACTTTTTGAGCATTATAAAGCACGTTAAGCCTTTGGCCCCGAGTCACAGAATAAATAGTACAAGTACCCGAGTACTTGTACTATTTATTCTATAACTCGACTGTCATTCGTGATAAATCATCATCTGCATCATCTACCTAGCATTTTCCCAACTATGTTGGTGTCGGCTTCCAGTCTAACCGGATGCAGCTGAATACCAGTATTTTACATGGAGCGACTGCCTGTCTGACCTCCACAACCCAGTTACTGAATAATACGATACCCCTTGTTAGGACTGGTTGTCAGACTTTCGGGCTTCTGACTACCCGTATCGAAAGATCCACGAATGACAGCCGGGACCAACGGCTTAACGTACTTTCCGAGGCACGGAGGGTCTCGGTATGTAAAGATGGTCGCCCATCCACAGACCAACCGCGGCAAGCGTAGCTTAACCTGATCGATGGACCTGTGCGGCTGTTATGATAAATGATTTTATTTTGTAAGTTAATTCGTGGATCTTTGACAGTCCTTAACTCGTTACTGGTCGCCTGAAGCCCGAAATTCTGACAACCAGTCTTACCAATGGGTTATGTATTACCCAGTTGTGAAGGTCACTTAGGTAGTCGTTTCATGTAAAATACAGTAATATAATTCAGCCGCATCCGGTTAGACTGGAAACCGACCCCAACAAAGTTACAAAAAGGCTTGGTAGATTGACTTCGTGATAAATAGATATTAATGTTTACTAACCATTTATGCAATTCAGCCTACCTCAGCTAAAAATACTACCCGAACAGTAAATCCAAAGCTGGACTGCAAATCCTTTGCAATTATTTCGTACCCAGCTTTTAGCAAAAAACTTTAATTATTCGGAAGCGGAAAAAACTGCACTAAAAAGAGGAAATCTACGTATTTTAATTGCGCTTTTTTATCAATCGGCACCGGCTAAGATAAGTGGCCGATCCGAAAACAGAAAAATAAAGTTGGCCCGATAGAGGACGGAGAGCGAGGGGAACACGGGGTTCCGCCTGCGCGGCGCCGCCACCCCCCGCGCGCCGCGCTCACCCCGCCTTCAGTCAAAACCAACCCTCGGATGGTAACGACGCTTCTTGTCGTTTTATATCATAACCCTATAATACACGGTGTGTAAAATCACAAATATGTTGACTGTATAGTACTGTGAAAAGTGTTGGATAAATGATTATGAAGTGTTTGCAGTGAGTGAGTCAGTGATGTTTCATACATAAATGCACTTACAAACAAATACTCGTTTGGTGTGGATTCTACCCCGGGATGTGTTTCACGTATGTATTCTTGATGATTTATGTTTATTAATAAGGGTTGTTCATTGTGAAAAAGGTTTGTTTCGGCTGATTTTTTTTTTTTTATTTGATAATTATTACGACAAATTCGATGACAAATAAAACATCATTTAGTAACTAAAAGAAAAAAATGTTATAAGCTGAACACTAAATGTCGTTAATTAAATATGAAATCCAAATCTAAGTAACTCACTATTAACTACACGTTATAATTTTTTTTTCTTGCGAAAAAAACTCATAATTAATATAATGAGAAATGTTTTTCTACAAATAATAAAAACCGAGTTTTCGTTGATTAGATTCGCTCTACAAGAAAATATTTACAACATAAATCGACCGAAATAAGTTACCCAACGCTGTTGAATATAAAAAAGAAAAGGGTTTGTTCTACAATTGAAGAAAATAGAGAATGTCAAGTGTTTCACAGATAAAATTTCAATTTTTATACAAAAAAAAAACCATTATCGTGCATTGGTTCATTCGGAGAAACCACCATTCTTGTCTCATACTTGAAAAATATGAATGACTCTTTTTTTACATTTGTAGCCTTTTACTATAGGTACGTAACCGGCCCTGAAAATGGTATCGGTTTCAGTCACTATGTTGTTTTTGTGAATGCTATTTTTGTTTTTTTTCCATGGTATATTGTTACGAAACGGAAATAGCTGAAGGCTACGTAACAATTTACACTATAGAGTAAAGGCCGTAGGTATGTATAGTTTCTTTTTTTTCGATGTTGTTTGATTTTATATATTTTACACTATCTTTTTTGGGTCTCTATCGGAAAGACCTTTACGCTGAAAGATAATTCACGTTGGATGACATGAAAGCAAGTTACCTAGATAGCTGAAAGACAATTCAGCTACATGACATAAAAGCAGAGTACCCAGCCAGCTGAGAGTCAACTCAGCTGGACGTTAATCGAAGTACCTAATGAAAATTACTGCAATAAATCTGCTCATTATATAGCTGTAAGCTAACAACTAAAGGGTTTAAGGAACTCTTAAGGAAAGTGGAATGCTGTAATGCTCTCGAAACTAGCTGAAACTAAGCGACTGTCAGCCCCCGTGGGGGTTGTAAGACGACTAAGGGATTATTTCGGTAAGTACAGCGGCCAGGAGTTTTGTATCTGGTGACACATAGGTATAGCCCATGAACTGGCAATAGAGTCTGTTGAAATACTTAATCTATATTGTGACGTAATAATTTTAAGTTGACTGTGCAACTGCGGTACCTTTTTTTTAAGAAGAATTTATCATCTTAGTTTTGTCGCGCTGTTTTCGTTTATTCAGCAGTCTCAGCGACACAGTACGAAGTTTATCGTTTTAAATAGTCATAATGTCAGGTTGGGTCAGTCAAAAACATTATTATCTTGTTTTATAGCACTTATGTTACGAAAGAAGATAATAATGTTTCTGACTGATTTTGCTTACATAATCAGCCTATAGTGTTCCCACTGCTGGGACACAGGCCTTCTCTCTGTGAGAGGAGGTGCCGTAATCCACCACGCAGGCCCAGGTTGGCGGATGTCACAATGTCTTCGATTTTTTGGTTCTTAGACATCTCGGTTTCATCACGATGTATTCCTTCAGCATTTTGAGAGCAGTGGTGATCAAAAAAAATATTTAAAGTAATGTGCGTTAATATTATTTTAAATCGTAAGTCACGGTCGTTAAATGATAAATGATTTATTTTCTGTAAGTAGGTTCGTACAAACACTTTTACACGTCAATTATATTTTTTTAACGTTTCCACTGGATCTCCACTGCTCTCCTCACCTGTTTTGTAGGTATCTATATAATTATTACTTATTTCTCAAAATGTTTAGTTGTGAGTAGGTATGTAGGTAAGCGTTTTTGCATAATTAATATTATTTATACCTACGTGCATTTTTTTCTTCTTAAAGATTGACCCACACTAGGAATTGCTCCAGTGTTGTGGGTGCATTTACAAACATTTAAACTCACATACACAGACCCGGAAAAACTACTTGTAGGTCATACAAATATTTGTTCCGTGCGGGAATCGAACCCGCGACACGCAGCGCAGCAGTCAATCGCTTAACCACTGCGACAACCGTGCCGACGAATTTTCATTACCAACCTTAAATAATAAAAGTGTTATCGAGTTTCATCTAGTCTGTAGTAGTTTGACACTTGTATGTTACAACAAAACTTCGACACTACCAAGTAACAAGAACTATAATAATTCTTCGTAATTTTACCTGAGAAACGACTATTAAAACAAAGCTAAAGCTGCGGGAATGCGGGGGCTCCCTTGAATCGGGACTCCTAGCCGGGTAGGTGCTTCCGACCTAGCCCCCACTTCCGACCTAGCCGGGTGCTTCCGACCTAGCCACCTATTGTCTGCCCTCAATTGCCTCTTAAACGAAAAGGGATAATAATACGAAACTACATTGTTATTCGAAAACTGTAATTTTGTTTCGGCTATTGTACGGGGAAATTGTTTTTAGTATCTGTGAATGGAATAAAGTTTTTGTGTACTCGGATATCTATGTTATTATGTTTTGGAAGTTTCGTAAAAATCTAGTAGTAGGTACGTTATTTGGGCAACGGTTTGTTGGATTTCTTATTTGGCGTTGGAAATTGTTTGTTAGTGTTTCTGAGTAGTTTTGTTTTACCTACTTACGTATTAATTGAACACACTCTAAACAACGAGACTGAAAATAATTTCTTCTACCAAAGCAGCACAATTAGTGACATTTTATTTGAATGGTCAAAGCACACACAATGCAACTTATAAGTTGCATTGTGTGTGCTTTGACCATGAATAGCGTACCAAAACAAATTTTGATCCAAAATATTACGCGTGATTGAACCTAATTAAACTTCTCTATTTTTGCTTTCTATTTAAAATATAATTTGAAATTTCTCGCTCAAACGTCAAACATGACCATTACAAATGGCCGCCACACGATTAGGCCGCAAAATCCTACAAATGCAACGGAAACGGCCTTGTGATAACATACCAATTAGCTAATTAACACTTTAATAACATATTAACCTAAGTGCCAGTGCCAGAGTTTTGCTAAATACAGTTACTGGATACTCGGAAATAGCATTATTAATTCAGTTTGGAATTTAATTTGTGTGTATTGCATTTCGTATGGTACGAAAGTTTATTTAAACTTCAAACGAGAACCTTTATTAAGTTAAACGGGAATTCTGACCAGTAATTACCTTCGTTTTGCTTTTAAATGGAATTTTGCATTTGCGCTTTAAGCTGAATAGTTTCCACGCCGCAGTTTCAGAGAGAAGAAGATAGAATTATTCCTTTCTCAGTTTAACTTAAACCCACGTTTAGTTTTTAGGTTCTCAACCATTAACGGTTAAGATTAAGACTATATCCACTCACGTGAGAATCTCCGAGATTTTGCATCGTGTGCAATTCACTGATGATTTTGATTGATTGACTATCATTCTCGTACCTATCTATCTTCGTAGACATCGCTCGTTTCGCTTATAGCACCAACGTCTATTTCATATTTTAAGAGAAGCATTCAAGGGTAAACTAGCCAGTATCTAAGGCAACATCAAATGTTACGATCTGAAAGTAATCTATACTCTTATACTAATATAATAAAGCTGAAGATTTTGTTTGTTCGAAAGCGATTATCTCTGAAAAAAAATTGTGTTTGAAATCCCAATTCTTAGGAAGGCTGTTGACCATCACACTACCGTAAAATGGGGTGACATTTGAATAGCGGGGTGTCTTTGATGATTATTGATGGAGTGTTTTAATTCAAAAACTAATGAGTGAACAATTTTTTAAATTTTTGTTTTTATTTCCTGTTAGGGGAAAGATAGACAGTCGCTCCATGTAAAATACTGGTATTCAGCTGCATCCAGTTAGACTGGAAGCCGACCCCAACATGGTTGGGAAAAGGCTAGGCAGATGATGATGATTTCCTGTTAGGGGCTACTTTCTTATTACATACAAAAAACGGGGGCAATCAAAGCGACCCCATATCAAGTTTATAGATGATAAGCCACTTAATGTTTTTTTTCTCGGAACCTACAGGGCGTAAAAATTAAATAAACAATTTTATCAATAAAAAACCATGAGTCGCCATTACAGTATTTTTTTTGTATTTTTTTATAAATAACTGAAGAAGTTACAGTCAGTTTTATTTCAAAATTAATCAATGTAACCCCATTTTACCGGTACAACCTTATGAGCCGAGCAAAAAGAAAAACTAAAGAAAACGAAGTAATAATGTGGGCGGGCGATACGATGCGACGTGGCGGGTCGAAAGAACAAGAGAGCAGAAACTACTTTGATACGGTCGAAAACCTTAAACTAAGAAAAAGTAACACAACATAATTTTCAATCCCATTCCATGACTGTACCTACCTTTGCTATTTATTAGCTACCTATCTAACAAGTACAAGTATTCCTTTGACCGGGATTTCCTGGAACCTTGGAAGCGTGTTTTTTGTGTTCTCGACCTCTTTTCAAAGAGGCTTTTGACCCAATGACTATTGGGTTTCAAGAAAAGCCTCACTTTCTTGACGTTCTATCTTTAGCTCAAGGTGATCGTTTGTTTATTTTCGTGCAGTCACGTGTGTTAATAGAACCAATACTTTTTTTGGTTGGTTTTGCTGTGATCAAAGCAATATTTTTTAAATTATCTGTATTTTTTTTATTAGCCATTAATGTCCCACTGCTGGGCAAAGGCCTCCCTACTCTCTTTCCAGAGCTGCCAAGGACCAATCTTTATTCAAGGAGTCCAGCTCTTCTCGCCATCCCCGTCACGTATATAAATAGTATTTGTATTCCTCTAAATCGACAACATGAATTATAAATTACAGTCGCTTTTCGGATCCGTCTGTTTGACCGTGTTGTTCTTCATAACTACACAACGGTGTACGACGTTTTGATGCGGTTTTCACGATCATTTCGAGAATTTGTTCCAAAAGGTTTATGTGTACCAAACATGTAATAAAGTTTCTTAAAGCAAAGAAATGTCAATGTATTGTCAAGTCATAAAAACGTGCGAATCGGGAGCGGGTCGCTAGTTAAAATTATAAAAGTAGATACATACATTTTGAAAAAACCCAATATTATAAAAAATATAAAGAAAAAATAAAATAAATATAAACATTAATATTAAGAATTTAAGTATCTAGTCTCATAATTTCGATCGGTATTTTGAGGCAATAAATCGCTAGTACCTACCGAAGAAATAATGGTCATGGTTCAAACTCAAAGCATTTATTTCAATTAAACCATTTAAAGACACGTTTGAATTGCCAAGGAGTCATTCAGTCAGAAATATGAAGCTAGTTGCCCATTCCAAAAATATCTGTGGAGAAGAAATAAGAAAGAAAAAAGCTAGAAACTCCATGGACACTATTTAATTTTTTTTTTTTATTATTTATTTATTCATCATCTGCCTAGCCTTTTCCCAACCATGTTGGGGTCGGCTTCCAGTCTAACCGGAAGCAGCTGAATACCAGTATTTTACATGGAGCGACTGCCTATCTGACCTCCACAACCCAATTACTGGGTAATAAGATACCCCTTGGAAAGACTGGTTATCAGACTTTCGGGCTTCTGACTACTCGTAACGACTGTCAAAGATCCACGAATGACAGCCGGGACCACCGGCTTAACGTGCTTTCCGAGGCACGGAGGGGTCTCGGTATGTAAAGATGGTCACCCATCCACAGACCAACCGCGGCAAGCGTAGCTTAACCTGATCGATCGACCTGTGCGGCTGTTATTATTTAGCCACGGACCCCACGTTATTATTTATTTATTATTCCCAACAAGCAAAATTATATTGTTACAAAAGTATTCGTTCACAGAACTTCAAAAACTTATCGGAATCTATTATTGTTCTTGTTCAACATTGTACCTACTTGTACGATGTTTATAATTTCATAAATATTTGAACTTATTTACGAAATCTTAAAAGAACTGAAGTAATAAATAAAGACACAGCCTTTTCTTAGAATCAAAAGAACTCTGATTGTTTTGATCAAACTAATGTACAAGTTGATTTCTTATTGTAAAAACTTTTCAATCAAAGGTTTTCGCATAAAAAATACACTAGACTAGACAATAATATACAGTCTTTATGTATATAGTTCGAAAAATTTATTTTTATTTTTTTGTGTCTTTGAAAGATTAACACTTTTACACGTCATTAATATTCTAAAAACTAGATGTGGTCGGCGTTTTCTATCTTACCACCCTGAGAAGAAAGGCCGAAACAAAGTCAGAGGTCACATGCAGTCTCTTTTAAAGTCCAGACATAATCTCAGTTAGATCATGTGAAGACCATGTAGTTGTAGACCATGTTTCATATTCACTGAGGTGGTGTGGTGGGGGGTGGTGAGGAAAAATATTTGACGATGATTTTTATAGTTACGAAAAAATTTAAGATAATCTAACAGCCAACCAGACACCAATAATGACATCCCCACAAGCTTATCCCTCAGCATTACACGCACTATGTACATAATAGTACACATCCTTTACCTTACACGTACGTATCTACTAAATATATTTACTCTGATAGTTCAGGTGCGTAGTACTCGCAACCAGCGTGCGTGTATGACCAGGGGGCCTAAAAAGGCCACTTTGGCAGAATCATAAAAGAATAACATTATGGACAGTTAACCGTTAAGTTAATCGTATCAAATCCCATTGGTGAAGCATTTTTCAGGTTTTTTTTTTTGTCTGTGCTAAAATACCAATCAATCCAATCCAAATCCAATCCCAATCTCTTTGATTATACCTACGTAGTGCAGCGAAAAAAAAGAAAAACACGGACTGTCTTCGCCATATTACGATTCATAATGTTATCCTTTTATGATTCTCCAAAGTGGCCTTTTAAGGTCCCCAGGGGGCCTAAAAAGGCCACTTTTGCAGAATCATAAAAGGAATTCATCAAATCGTTATAAATCATAAAGTTAATCGTATCAAATCCCATTGGTGAAGGATTTTTCAGTTATTTTTTTTTTTGTCTGTGCTTAAATACCAATCCAAATCCAATCCCAATCTCTTGCAACGAAAAAAAGCAAAATACGTTCATGATTCTGCCAAAGTGGCCTTTTAAGGTCCCCCGATCTCAGTCTCAATCTGTCTAAATTACCTCTAATTTCCCTACATTTTTGACAAGTTTTTGACATGTGTTTGTTGCCGAGATGAGACTGCGACCTGATTTTGAACGTTTTAAATTACGAGAATTGTCCTTCTGATGTATGAACGTAAACAAGGTCTCTTCTTGGTCGCGTACTTCATTACAGAAGGTCGTGTCCCTGAAAGGCCTTCGCGACTTTCACTACAGGCCGACCGCTTGCACTGAAAAAAATAATTTCTTATTACACCACATTAAAGCGATTTCATTAAGACTTTACTGGCTTTATACAGTAAGAAGAAATGAAAAAGAGAAACAAAAAAAAAAACACAACATTTTTTTTTGTTTGTAAAACAGTAAAAGACAAAACAGTAACTTTTAATGATTGAACATAGGTACTATTTACTGAAAAAAAACAACAAAAAAAACGAAAACCACCATTACTGCAATGTAAGTAAATTTCAATGGTTTTAACGATATCACCAATGAATGAAACAGTAAATTTTGTTACCTTTTAGCTACTTAAAACGTTAAAGTTTACTGTCACGAAGGGTAACATTTTGCTTCAAACTTTATCTGTTTTCGGATCAGTAAAAAATACTTTTTTGAATGTTAGGCTCCTATGGAACCTGTTAAAGCAGTTCAGATCAATGTTTTTTTCACTTTTATTTACTGCTTATTTCTTTCAGTGTAACTGAAACGTTGCCTGACGTAGCAGCGCGTTGCGGGAGGGGTGTGGTGACGTGATACGAGAGCTCTGTAATTCGTCATCTTGTGACAACTCCCGCACCGCGGAGCTACCTCAGGCAACGGCTTACAGGACCTAAACGCAAAAAACGCAAGTTTTAGAAACAATAAAAGTTTATGATTGAATACAGTAAACAAAATTAGAAAACGATATGATATTCTTCAGAATATATGCTAGGTAGATAGTGTGTTGAAAACATAATACAACTAATTTGATACGATAGAAGAAAATCATGAAGATACCTCTAAAACTTTCTTTTTACAATAAAAACCATACTAATATACATAGGTACAATCATTATTATTTTTCGTCAGATTATTCTACAAGCAACATACTAAAGAACTAGTGTTTTAATTTTTTAGCCCAAACAATAGATTTTTTTGTTAATAGGTAATTGCTTCAAATTTTGCAATAAATTACTAGCGTTGTGTCATAGCGCTAAACGCGAACAAAGACCGCGGTTTAGGTCATGTAGTCTTAAGCGGTCGGCCTTTAACTTAAACTTTAGTTCAGGATCCTTGAAAATAGACAGAATATTTCATTCATAGGATAGTAGCAGGTGGCGTCCTGTGGTTTCTGGCTACCCCCATGTGAAGGAAGCGTGAGGTTATGTAATGTACGTATGTATGTTTTCACTCTGATACTTGGTAGAAATTCACATCAAACACAAATATATTCAGTGGACCGGAAGTCAGCCTGTCTTGCCCTGGGCTATGGGATGTGATCATAAAGTTTCCACCCCAACTTTTGTACGAATGGCGGAACCACCCCTTCGCACATTTATCTTAGTTGGGGCTGAGTGGAAAACTAATAGCGTAAGGGTGGTGTTTTATTTTTTTTTGTCTCAAGACTGTGGTAACATTTATTGATTAGTAAAATGTGAAAGTTTTGGAGTATATGGAAGTTTCAGTCAAATTAGTGAATTTCAAAATGTATACAAATTATTTTACAGTACCTAAAATAAAAAATTATCTTACATCGGCAACCTTGGATTTTAAATCAACACACATTTTTTTATAATCTACATAAATATATAAAATCAATTAAAAAGCTATTGTATCTCGCGTGGATCCACGCTCAAAAGATATGAAGGCTTAATGGGCCCCTTTACTTTAAACATGAACTTTACTTAAAACTACTAACTGCTATGATGGCTGAAGAAAATACCCTGACATTGGCAGTTGGAATGGTCACACTGGTCACCTAAAGGTTGCTATGAGGACGCTGTCTCATATGATTTGCACAAAAGGGAACGTTTTACGGCACCCATGATAACAATGAATGATTTCTATGACTACAGTCCAGCCGGTCTGTTCTGTATAAATCTCACCGTTAAAACTAAAGTAAAGTGAGATTGAAGTGAGTTGTCATTCCACCTGATGCTACGGATTGACACTATTGAGAGCTCACTTCACCGAAGTTGACCCGGTGAGATTTTTACAAAATTGATCGGCAGGATCGAGCTTACCAGCTGACATTGGAATTGAAAAGGTATAACTAGCAGCACCCAACCAACCAGTAACCAGTCTTACCAAGGGATATCGTATTACCCAGTAATTGGGTTATGGAGGTCAGATAGGCACTCACTGTAGGCGGTCACTCCATGTAAAATACTGGTACTCAGCTGCATCCGGTTAGACTGGAAGCCGACCCCAACATAGTTGGAAAAAGGCTAGGCAGATGATGACGTAGCAGTGGATAGTTTGTTACCCCATTTTTTCGAGTATAAATCATCAATAAGACGTACCTACTATATAACCACTAAACAAAACTTGTTTCTACTTACTTCCTAGATCAGCTGTATAATTAACTTAGTAGTCAGCTCTAAGAGCGAGTTCCCATGTGTATCGTAGGAGACGACTTACGGTCGGTATTAAAGTTAATTAAGAGAAATGGGGAGTTCGTGTGGATGATATAGTATCCTATTGTGCACACAAGGAGTTGGATGCGCGAAGAGATAATTGTTAACTTTGAAATTAAATTATAGTTTTTACACAATTATAGAGAGACTTCTGAGGGGCAATTCTCGTAATCACACTAATATTATAAAGGCGAAAGTTGGTGAGTGTGTGTGTGTGTTTATATGTTTGTTACTTCTTCACGCTCAAACGGCTGGACCAATTTTGATAAAATTTTGTATGGAGGTAGCTGACACCCTGGATTAACATATAGGCTACTTTTTATCCCGATATTCCCATGGGATCGACATTTACGCGGGTGAAACCGCGGGGTGCAGCTAGTTATAAAAATAAAAACGTTCACAGTTGGATCTCAGTCTCAATCTGTCAAAAATACCTTTAATTCCCCTACATTTTGACATTTGTTTGTCGCCGAGATGAGACTTCGACTAGATTTTGAACTTTTTTAATTATGAGAATTGGCTTTCTGAGTTTGTTTCGGCATTTTCTCAGGGATCAGTCAGCTAAGAAATGGCGACGTCATCTAGTTTTAAAATATTTACCAAAAAATTGACGTTTAGGTAAAAGTGTTTTAAAAGATCTACAGAACTGATTTCTCCAAAGTCAGATATCTTTTATCTGTGGAATAAAATTGACGTCTGACAGTTCTAGTAGGTATGGAAAACCTGTCAAAAATTCAAAATTTATTCTAACGATGAGTTCACCCTTAGGACTGATTTTTCAATCGAGAGATAACTTTTACTCGTGGAATAAAATTGACATCTGACAGATTTCGTGTGGTAGAACTGTCAAAAATTCAATATTATTCTTCGGATAAAATTATCTGGCGTTGGCAAAATCGACCCCTATAGAAATAAACTTACAATTTTATTTCAAATTTTTTTTTATTTAAATAAACATTGACGATTTTATTATCTTACTCCAAAAATAATGTGTAACTGACACATCTAATATTCTTTGAAAGCAAGATATTATTTTTTTTCGAGAATAAACGAAAAAGAAAATTACTAAAAATAAACAGGTACTACAGAATCGAACATTATGTATTCGCCGCTCCTACTAATGCTACATCACCAAATCATTCGCCATTCAATACCTAAATTTTAAAATTATCAAACCCAAATCAAATAAGCAGTTTGACGTAACTTTTTTTGAGATTATCAAAGAACATTTCGTCTTACTCCAAAGGAATTGACTAACGCAAAGTCTGAAAAAGGTCGAATTGGATTAGCAAGTGAAATCGGTGTAGGTACCGAGCGGCGCAACGTTGAAGCTCTAGTAAATACAGAGGGTGAGGTAAGTGTGCGTGAGGGAGCGTCGAGATGACAAAAAATCCTTACTACCCTTATAACAATCCCCTCGCTAGACTCCCCGAAGGGCCGCAATGTCGTCTGCGTCTGTCTAAATATTCCCGAGCAGTCTCGGGAATGTATTGGATTAAATTTTGTAGGTAGGTACTTTTCTCGAGATCTCGGTTGATATTTATATTAATTTATATAACACATTGTTTTAATACGTTAATCAGGCACATGTTGATTCTTATAATTATAAATCTACATTCTATGTACACTAGCAAAATGAAAATGTTAGCGCCTTTAGGTAAATGACTTAAGTTCTTACATACACAGTGCGTGATGGTTATAAATTACGTAGCTTTATTAGTTGCCAACATTATCGAGAGATATAACATTATCAATGAAAATGACAGTTCGATATTCAGGTGCTACCCGTAGGTATTGCCCTACTCCCGTCGAACTGTATATTAGGTATTCCTTCCGGACGCAAAATACGGTGGAGTTGCGGGCACCAG
This sequence comes from Oligia fasciuncula, assembly GCA_963082905.1. NCBI lineage: Eukaryota > Metazoa > Arthropoda > Insecta > Lepidoptera > Noctuidae > Oligia > Oligia fasciuncula. Next base: position 1,606,919 of record OY720395.1, on the reverse strand, counting down.
CCCGTATTCCTTTATTTTTTAATGGTTTTTCTATGTATTTAAAACTTGACATAATAGTGGGTACTTTAAGAGAAATGAGTGTATGTGAAAATTGCTTAAACCTTAACTTCTGCGACTTTATACCTACAATCACGTACCAAAGTGTTAAAATATACAATTTTCCACTTACGATAAACTCTGCAGTACAGCTTCAACTCTGCAGTTTCATTAATTAACGCGTGCTAAGTGTTAACCGAATGAGTTCTTGTAGTATTTATTTTTGTTGAAAGTGGCTCCACAATGCAAAGAGGGAGGTAATAATGTGAATCGTTTATAGCGAATGCTTTTCACACTACGTTAAATAGTTTGACTTGCTTGAATAAGATGCTGAGTTCAACGATCGAATTGTGGGGCATGCGCTAATGTAACGCACGAAATTAAAAATTTACTTACGTTTTTTGCAATTTGCAGGTCAGTGTCAGGTTGTAGGTATGTTGATTAAAATATGATTCGCGACTGTAACAAATATGACTTAAAGAATCAGTAATATAACTCCTGAAGTTAGAATTGGCCTCAAAAGTCATGATTTCATGAAATAGTTATTCATCATCATCATCTGTCTGGCCTTTTCCCAACTATGTTGGGGTCGGCTTCCAGTCTAACCGGATGCAGCTGAATACCAGTATTTTACATGGAGCGACTGCCTATCTGACCTCCACAACCCAGATACTGGGTAATACGATACCCCTTGGTAAGACTGGTTGTCAGACTTTCGGGTTTCTGACGACCCGTAACGACTGTCAAATATCCACGATTGACAGCCGGCACCAACAGCTCAACGTGCTTTCCCAAGCACGGAGGGGGTCTTGGTATGTAAAGATGGTCACCCATCCACGGGCCGATCAATCTGATTGATCAACCCGTGTGGCTGTTATTTCTTAGCCACAAGCCCCTCATGAAATAGTCATTCAATAGGGTAATATGAACTTAGAGAGATGTATTGATAATTTTAATGATAATAATTCTATAGTTACATCAATATTTGTTACGTTCGCGAATCATATTTAGATCACGGCCTGTTTGACCTGCAAATTGCAAAAAACGTAAGAAAATTTTAGTTTCGCTTTCGCCTTACACAAAGATGGAGGAGAATTTCTCAGTCATGGTGGAAAATTAATGGAAACGGCTGAGGGGGTCATGTTCAAACAGCTTATTCGAGGGTGGAGATTTTTACAAGTCTGTACTTGATTTATTGTTGGGTAGGTATTTCCTAATACAATCACCCTCATTTGGGTGTTGGGGTAAGTTCATGCTACTAAAGAAAAGTAGTTTTTTTTTTTAGTTTGCATTTCTCGAAAAGAGTAATGTATCTTGCAGGTTTTTTTTTATGTACAGTCAACAAAAGAGATAAGTATGCAGGATCGTCGGATATAGTTGAAGTTTAGTAAGAAACCGATGGATGTTCTCGAATAAACTTTTATTTTATTAATAGAAAACAAACAGCTGATTTATCAAATTAAATTTCAGTGCCGTTCGTCCAAGTGCGGTTGAAATCAGTGCTCTGAGTGGAATACCTCGATAACATCCATCGGTTTCTTACTAAACTTCAACTATATCCGACGATCCTGCATACCTATCTCTTTTGTTGAATGTACCTACCTAGTTTGTTCCCCTTACCGCCCACACTATTCAATCGCATTCTATTTTCGTATGTTTGTTTTAGGGTCCCGTACCCAAAGGGTAAAAACGGGACCCCATTACTAAGACTCCACTGTCCATCTGTCTGTCTGTCACCAGGCTGTGACTCATGAACCGTGATAGCTAGACAGTTGACATTGTCACAGATGATGTATTTCTGTTGCAGCTATATTATCAACAAATACTAAAAAACAGAATAGAATAAATATATAAGTTGGTCTCCCATACGGCAAACGTGTTTTTTTCGTCGTTTTTGCCCTGTGGTACGGAACCCTTTGTGTGCGAGTCCGACTCACACTTGGCCAGTTTTTCATAACTAATCTAGAACTGATATTATGACGTCATATTAAATTTAATATGGAGGACGCTAGACGTTATGAGGCTATGATGATTCTTATATGTTTGTTACTTCTTCACGCTCAAACGGCTGCACCAATTTTGCTATAATTTTGTATGCAGATAGCTGACACCCTGGATAAACATATAGGCTACTTTTATCCCGATGTTCCCACGGGATCGAAACTTATGCGGGTAAAACCGCGGGGCGCAGCTAGTAATATCTATATTTTAAGTAGGACAACATCGAAAAGTGTTCGTCAATCAATCACTGAACGAAATTGATTATTATGGTGCCTGCGCTCCCGGCGAACGGGGGCGGATGTCCCATCTATCACCACTAAATGCGTTGTAATGACTTGACGCACAGTGTGGTTCCTTGATATTTTAGCTTATAACGTAGAAAATGTAGGTTACCTTGTTAGTAGCTAAGCAGCACCAGGCCACCCATCCCTGAGGCCCCACCCAGTGTCTAGACGTAAAACTAACAATATCACTTGACTGTACCCATGTGTCACAAAATTTTGAACCTTTCTATTCACGAGAGCGATCTTACTTTTTCCGACTTTTGTTTTCTATGGGCGTGCTTTTGTTGGGTTATTCCCTGAGTGCCCCCATCCCCGAGGCCCCCGTCCCGGAGGACCCTTCATTATTTTTATCCCGTAATTCATTCATTTATTTATTCCATATAAGACAACTTTTTCGTCTACAGTAGCAGTGGGCAGTTGTGGTTAATGTGACGTCTTTATTTAAGGGGCTTACAGGACCTAAGCGCAAAAAACGCATGATTTAGAAGCAATAAAAGTATATGATCGACTACAGTAAACAAAATCAGAAAAATATATGATACTCTTCAGGATATATGCTAGGTTAGGTAGATAGTGTATTGAAAACATAATACAAATAATTTGATACGATAGAAAAAAATCATGAAGATACCTCTAAAACTTTTTACAATATAAATCATACTAATACATACAATCATTTTTATTTTTCGTCAGATTATTCTACAAGCAACATACTAAAGCACTAGAGTTTTAAATTTTTTAGTTCAAACAAAAGTTTTTTTGTAAATAGATAATTGCTTCATATTTTGCAATAAATTACCAGCGTTGTGTCATCGCGCTTCTCTTTCGTTTCTATGCACTGCAACAGTGACCGCGCTTTAGGTCATGTAAGCCCCTTAACAGTTTATGGTAAAGAGTTTCCCTATAATTTAATAAATGGGAATCAGGCCTTTTGTGCACGGTTTGTTTACGTTACGCCATATAAACCGCGCCGTAGAAAACCCGTGTCTATCAACAAGCTTCCATAGTGATCCATACAACACTGACGACCGTGACGGCAAGAAAAAGGTGTGTGTGCGACTTTTGTGTGTTACATATTATGTAAAGTGTTATGGGAATCAATTCACTTAATTTCGAGTTAATCACACTAATATTATAAAGGCGAAAGTTTGTGTGTGTGTTTGTATGTTTGTTACTTCTTCACGCTCAAACGGCTGGACCAATTTTGATAGAATTTTGTATGGAGGTAGCTGACACCCTGAATTGACTTAAAGGCTACTTTTTATCTCGATATTCCCACGGGATCGACACTTACGCGGGTGAATCCACGGGGCGCAGCTAATTATAAAAATAAAAACGTTCACAGTTGGATCTCAGTCTCAATCTGTCAAAAATACCTTTAATTCCCCTACATTTTGACAAGTTTTTGACATTTGTTTGTCGCCGAGATGAGACTTCGACTATATTTTGAACCCGATATTTCCACGGGATTGACACTTACGCGGGTGAAACTTCGGGGCGCAGCTAGTGGATTATAAACCTAACAAAAAGAAAAAATATTATCCTTTAAAAGCCGATACCGCAGTAAGCTAGTCTGCAGACGTAAAGCTACACTGCAGAGTAGGTATCACCTGAGTTCAAAATGGCGTGGAATGCCCGTTTGCCTTTAATAGGCTAAAGCCTCGGTGAGCCAGCCGGAATGCATATTATGTAACGTATCGGAACCCTGAGCTCATCTGCTGTAGATAATTCAGAATTCATCCAACCTGTTGGTGTTTTTAATTTTATTACTTGAATTGTAGTTATATTTATTTGACACCTACAGGATTTTTTGCCAGTGCGAAAACTGTAACCTGAAATTCAGTACATGATTCTGACCCCCCGACGTTGAAATCACAAAATGAAAAAAAAATTAAAAATTAATATGAGATTAGTTGTTTGTCAATTGCCTTCGTTTATGGTTTTTATTATTTGTTTTTTGAATGTAGGTTTGTTACAGTTAAATATTATACAGTTAAGTATATAAAATTAATTGAACGGTCCAATCACTCCATCTGACCTAAAACGACCCACTAATAGACATTCACATAATTTATTCTCCTAAAACATTTGCTAAAAGCAGGTAAAATCCCTGTTTAATCCGACCCAGTTTTAAACACTCTACGATACATTTGAAACATGTTATCTTTTATTAATTTAATACGTCACTCCAATGAAGCAGAGGATTCAGGTTAATAATGCAAAACAAATATACGTCGACCTTTGACCCGTACCGAACTACAATACAAACGAGGTTCGGCAACGTTCGGCCACGTACGCAGATTTATAAGGATTCTGTTAAAGAGCTTATTATTATATAATTATATCTTCTTTAGAGCAGTGGTGGCCAAGTAGAGCAGTGGTGGCCAAGTAGAGCAGTGGTGGCCAAGTGGTAACGGCTGCGACTTACGAGTTGTAGGTCGTAGGTTCGAACCCAGACAGGCGCTTTACTTTGTGTAAATTATTTCATCACCACTGCTCTCAAAACGGTGAAGGAAAACATCGTGAGGAAACCGGCAAGTCCTAGAACCAAAAATTCGAAGACATGTGACATCTGCCAATCCGCACTGGGCCCGCGTGGTGGATTACGGCCCACTCCCTCTCACCGAGAGGAGGCCTGTGTCCCAGCAGTGGGAACATTATAGGCTAATTATGGTATATCTTCTTTGTATAGGATTTCGTAAAGCTCACAATATCATGTCATAATGGACTATATTTTTGATACAGTGTACTGTGAAACTTTTGAAGTTTGCCCCTATGGATATTTTTTTTAGATTTCTTGTTATATTCTTTTGGACGGAGTTTTTACTGTTTGATCTTTTCTGAGATTAGCTAATAATCTAAGTTAGGTTACAACTTTAATTCCTTAATTACATTCTATCTCAAATCACGTGATCTGACCAAGATTATGTCTGCACATTAAAAGAGACTTTGACCCTGAGTTTATTTCGCATTTCCGTAGTCGTAAAGTTTTATTTTTTATTTCATAGTCATTCCGATTTCGTATTTACAGATTACCCAATTTGATTTCATTTCCTCCATAGACGTAGTGATGTTGCCAAAAAAACTTAATTTACGCCCATAGTGCAATGGGTAGTACAGACGCCCGCATATCAAGCTACTACAATCTGTCAACTTTAATAGATTTTCAACTTTATCGCTAAACTGTTTTGGGTAACTGGATGTGCTGGCGTCTGTACCTATCTAATCTATTATATATAAAATGTGCTAATTCTCAGCCTAGTTTGATGAAATGACTCTTGATTTTACAAAACTCAGCACCCAATAAAAAATCTCTGGAAAAGTAGATAAATTAAGTTGTGCGTGCTCCGAAACGCACTTGGTCTGTTTTTTCTCTCCTTTCCTCTAAACAGGCATGTTTAAAAATAAATTATGACAGTAACTAACTATAGATTAATGACTGGCAATAAAAGTGACCATTTTTTGTTGCACTAAGGACTGAATTTTCAATCGACAGATATAATATTTATTTGTGGTATAAAATTGACGTCTGACAGATTTTTTATGGTAGAACTGTCAAAAATTCAAAATTATTCTTCCGATAAAGAAAATTTGGACCTTTTAATTTAAACCAAACCCATTACATAAAACATCATCATCATCATCATCTGCCTAGCCTTTTCCCAACTATGTTGGGGTCGGCTTCCAGTCTAACCAGATGCAGCTGAATATCAGTATTTTACATGGAGCGACCCATTACTTAAAACATAGAATCCAAATAAAATATAATAAAAAATTTAAGGGGTCCCCATACAAGAAACGCGTTTTTTTTCCGTAAATTTTTGTTAAATATTCCATTGACGGTTCGTAAACCTTCGTGCGCGAGTCCAACTCGCACTTGGCCATTTTACTTAACATCATTTCATTAAAATGAAAATTTCCCGCATTCAGGAATATAGTGGCCTTCAATTTCTGGGAATAATCTCCGTAACTTTACAATTCAGACCATTTTTGGTTCTCATTAAATTATTTGTTGACGAATTCCGACGGTAGACGTGCGCCTAAAGTCTTTAGAAATGTAGATTTTCTTTGGATTACAGACTAAAACATTTTCGCGGTTTCTTCATTAACACTGTTGTTAAAATGTCTGCGAAGTTATGGTTATAATACCTCAAAGTCTGCATATTTTTTACCATAATGGCGGATTTAAAAATGACAACACTTTAGCCCTAGATTATAACTGGTGAAATAAAGTACAACTCTGCTCAACCCCTCGTGAAACAAGGCGTAATGTTACGTTATATTTCAGCGGATAGAAAGATAATATAATTATTTTGCTAAGTACATTATACAGGGTGATTGGAAGATGGGTGCAAAGCTTTAAGGCGAAGATAGTACAGACAATTTAGAACCATTTAAGCCATGGTTGTCTTAGACGAAGTCTTACTACTTTTTTTTTACCAATTTATTAAGATTTTTTTCAAAAATTCCTAAAGTTTTAACTAAACTATTTATTTATGGCCAAATTGAATGATAAACGAATTCATTTTTATTGTATTTAATTAAAGTAATGTGTAAGCAATCTAGAAAAATATGTTTTAGGCCTCTGTGTCGTTAGACATTTTTTTTACAGATATTTAAAGTTCATAACAAATTTTAAAATTCGTAAATACTTTTTGTAAACCTTATTTTAAAAATAACGGAGCGTGCTTTTTTTGTTCAAACCTTTTTGAAAACATGCTTGATAATCGCTCTTTCTTTTGAGGCAACATTTACGCAGATATCTTACAAATTATTGAAATTAGAACCTAAAAACCAATTTAAGGGAGAAATTTTAAATTTTAGGCAGTCTAAATAAAACAACATTTGAATTAAATTTATTTATGTTTCATGGTCAAAATGTTGTCCGTGATTCCTAATACAAGCACGATTCCGTCTTCTCACTTCTGTTGTTGTCATTTTCAACATCATATCTCCAGCTTCATGGTTTCAAACTCTGAATTCATTCTCTCTGTCAGTTCTTCTCTCGTGTTTATTTCAACATTCGTATACACCAGCTCCTTGGCCCGGCCCCACACGAAAAAGTCCATCAGGGTCAGATCTGGTGAGCGAGCGGGCCAAGGGATGGGTCCATCTCTGCCAATCCAGCTGTCAGGAAAGCAATTATTTAAGTGTTCCCCATGTGTTGTGTGGGTTATGAAAGTTTGTAATGCCCTCCCTAGAAAATTTGCTTTCATCCGTCCACAAGATTGATTTCAAATTCAAATTTTCTAGGGAGGGCATTACAAACTTTCATAACCTTCATGAATGGGCCGCCAAAGACAACAATCCACATTTTAAGAAGCAGGTGTCGTTTCAGAGGAAATTCTCTGTCAATGTTTGGGCTGGAGTAATTTGCAGGACGTTGATTGGGCCCCACTTCTTACCGGAGACTTTCAATGGTGAAAATGATTTGCACTTTCTACAAGTGGATTTACCAGAGCTGATAGAGGAAACCGGTGTCCCGATATTCGCAAGAGACAGTACAGTCATCTTTCAGCAAGACGGCTGTCCAACGCATTGGATGTTAAATGTAAGGGAACACTTAAATAATTGTTTTCCTGACAGCTGGATTGGCAGAGATGGACTCATCCCTTGGCCCGCTCGCTCACCAGATCTGACCCTGCTGGACTTTTTCGTGTGGGGCCGGGCCAAGGAGCTGGTGTATACGAATGTTGAAATAAACACGAGAGAAGAACTGACAGAGAGAATGAATTCAGAGTTTGAAACAATGAAGCTGGAGATATGATGTTGAAAATAACAACAACAGAAGTGAGAAGACGGAGCCGTGCTTGTATTAGGAATCACGGACAACAATTTGACCATGAAACATAAATAAATTTAATTCAAATGTTGTTTTATTTAGACTGCCTAAAATTTAAAATTTCTCCCTTAAATTGGTTTTTAGGTTCTAATTTCAATAATTTGTAAGATATCTGCGTAAATGTTACCTCAAAAGAAAGAGCGATTATCAAGCATGTTTTCAAAAAGGTTTGAACAAAAAAAGCACGCTCCGTTATTTTTAAAATAAGGTTTACAAAAAGTATTTATGAATTTTAAAATTTGTTATGAACTTTAAATATCTGTAAAAAAAATGTCTAACGACACAGAGGCCTAAAACATATTTTGCTAGATTGCTTACACATTACTTTAATTAAATACAATAAAAATGAATTCGTTTATCATTCAATTTGGCCATAAATAAGTAGTTTAGTTAAAACTTTGGGAATTTTCGAAAAAAATCTTAAGAAATTGGTAAAAAAAAAGTGGTAAGACTCGTCTAAGACAACCATGGCTTAAATGGTTCTGAATTGCCTGTACTATCTTCGCCTTAAAGCTTTGCACCCATCTTCCAATCACCCTGTATAATTTAGCCCGTTTGACTTGCTTTACGATTACCTACCTAAACTAATCCTTCCCCAACGCTGTCAAATTAAAATTAGGAATAGCATTGGGTGGGACCGTAATAACTTTACTTTATCGTTGTCTCAATAGCAAAACCAATTAATTTGATAGCTATACTTAATAGATATTAACCTTATTCCTAATTTGATCGTATACTAAAATCCGCGTGTAACGGCCGCGACTTACGAGTTGTAGGTCGTAGGTCAATCCCGATATTCCCACGGGATCAAAACTTACGCGGATGAAACCGCGGGACACTGCTAGTACAGTCAACAGCAAAAGTAGATGATCAAAGTCAGAAATTCAATACTAATGAACGGAGTTCGAACTGAACTGTGTGGCGTCGAAGTGATTCAAAAGTATTATACGTAGTAAGTATTCTAAGTAGTAGTACTTCGACGCCACACAGTTCTGACGCGAACTCCGTTCATTAGTATTGAATTTCTGATTTTTATCATCTACTTTTGCTGTTGACTGTACTGCTATATTAAATACTAGCTTCTGCCCGGGACTTCGTCCGCGTGAAATTTCACCCTCCCCTCATTCACCCTCTTAGGGGTGGAATTTCGAAAAACCCTTTCTTAGTGGATACCTACTCTTCACAAATAACACACCCTCCAAATTTCATGTCTCTAGGACTTAGGGTTTAGGCTGTGCGTTGATATATCAATCAGTCAGTCAGACTTTGAATTATATATATATAGATACTTTTCCGGGTTAAAAAGTACCCAGTGTGGTGCCCAGGATATTAAAGAATAATTATACCAAGTTTCATCGTAATCGAACCGGTAGTTTTTGCGTGATGCCTGAACAAACAGACAGACAGACAGACACAAAATTTTTTTTAATCACATTTTTGGGTTCGGTGTCGGTCTAGTAACACCCCCTGCCATTTATTATTTTGATATTTTCAATGTACAGAATTTTCACTTCTACAGATTTATTATAAGTATAGAAGAATAGACTAGTGACCCGCTGCCGCTTCGCATGGTTTTACGACTTGACAAACAATGGTTTGTTTATTATACCTATGTTCGTAAAATATTCATTTAGGATACACATAAACCTTCCCGGCGGTCATTCGTGGATCTTTGACAGTCGTTACGGGTAGGCAGAAGCCCGAAAGTCTGACAGCTAGTCTTACCAAGGGGTATCGTATTACCCAGTAACTGGGTTGTGGAGGTGAGATAGGCAGTCGCTCCATGTAAAATACAGGTATTCAGCTGCATCCGGTTAGACTTGAGGCCGACCCCATATAGTTGGGAAAAGGCTAGGCAGATGTGTGACACATAAACCTTCCGGAATAAATTCTTTTAATAATGGTGAAAACTGCTTAGAAATGCGTGACACGAATAACGACTTTAATTTATAATCTGTATAGAGGCGGTACGTAGAATCGTGGTATCATAATAACGTTTTACGCAATACTTTACCAAGTGTTAGCATTTTTGGTACAATTAAGGACTACTTGTATTTTTGAATTAATATTTATCATACTTTAATATATTTACATCATGATTCTATGTCCGTGTTCGCGTGATTTAGATGGTCTATTGACTAATCGGTCATTCATTCGGACACTTCACTCTGACGTTCGTTCTGGAGTTCACGAGAGGGGATAAGAAGGGTGACACGCGAACACGGGCATTCGAGCAGGCATTCGGGTTCGATGTCTGATCGACGAAGGAGGATTAAAGTATTCTGTGATAAAGTGAATGATAAAGTGAATAAACGAGTGTTACTGAAAAACTGCAATCTCATTTCCTGACCTTTTAAAGGTCAGAAGTGGGATCACACCAGAACGCCTAACGGTTTTGGTGAAAACCTAACGCCCATTTTATAAAGGTAATTGAATCTTTTGCCATTCTATTTGTTATTTCGAATTGTAACCGTTATTAAGTGAAAATCATATCTATTGAAATTACGTACCTACAGTTTATTAAACACGTATAAACTTTCTTTGTTTCTTCCAAAAATAAGTACCTACACATAAGTAGAGAGTAATAGATATGGTTGTTAGAAAATACGTTTATCATTATGTACGTTAGTTAGCCGCTAACACAGCACACTGTTTTCATAATTATTGTTAATCCCGTATTCTTCAAACCTAATTGTTTAAACAGTCTGTAAACTTTTTTTTTTTTTTTTTTTTAATTGAAATGGTTTTACGCAAAAATTATTTTCATTCTACGCTATTAAAATTCATTTCGACTCCTTTACTAAATAAAGTAAATTAAAAACGATTACATAGAATTTTTATAACCTACCTAGTACCTATATCTCTTCTCGGTTTTGTTTTTTTTTTATGGTCATAATTATATACCTCCATGTTTTCGGTTACGTTACTTTCTATTTTTCTACAATAATAATAGCCCTCGCTACTAATTATTATTACTCACTCGTTTAATGAATAGATAAGCCACGTGTACTTGTTTCCATATTTTTTTTTTCAGTTTGTTGTTTTTTGACGTGACAACGTCTTAAATTAGGTTGCGACTGGGAGTCACTTATGAAAAAGTGTAACGCTCGGTAATGTTACGATGAGTCACCGAACGAGAGAGAGGCCCGCCGAATGCCTTGCGTCTCTCTCCCACTCAACTATGATCGGATGATCGGTCGTTGTCACGTAAAATCTTCGCCCGTAAAACCGACTTTACAGGCAACCATTTTTTTTAAGTAACGTTTACTTGTTTTTTTTGTTTAATATGGTTTCAGTTACGTAAGAAACATGCCGAGTCACCGATCGCGGAAACGCGTTAGAGACTCCACGTCTAAGGACTCCAGTAGTGAGTCAGAGTCTTCTCCAGTGAATCTGCGCAAGAGCTCACGGCGCAAGCATTCACGGCGCAAGCATTCACGGCGCAAGCGATCGAGGCAAGAAAAGAACAGAAGGCGTTGTTCCGGAACACCTGAATTACCTGAGAACCCGGCAGAACTACGTGCTGGGTCCAGCAATCAGCATTACAATGATCAACCAAGTTCATCAGCTGCTCCCGGTCACACCGCACCACCACTGACAAGTAACCAATTTACTGTTTTAGATTCTAGTTATGCGAATGTACTTAGAGAGCTAGTTCAATCAATTCGTACAGACGGTAGTTCAGAGCGTTTTCCGAGTATGAATGTTGTGCCCGAATTTGACCCAACTAAGCGAAACCAGAGTATTGATGTTTGGATTACTAAAGTCAATGAATGCGCGAAGATTTATAATTGGACAGAAAGACAAATAATCCACTACGCGTTACCGAAATTGGTTGGACTAGCTCAAAAGTGGTACCAAGGCTTACCTAGTCTGTTATTTACGTGGACAGAGTGGCAACAAAAATTGCGCTTAGCATTCCCTTGTGATGACAACTATGGTCGATTGCTGACTGAAATGCTCGCCTGTAAAGCACGTTTTGGGGATAATTTAGAAGAGTACTACTACGAAAAGATGGTTCTAATAAATAGATGTAAAATTTCGGGTAAAGACGCCATTGATTGTTTGTTATTTGGTATTGATGACAGATCGGTTAGAACTAGTGCGGAGGCTGTTCAGTTTAATGAGCCAGATAAATTGCTAGTTTATCTTCGCAATGTAAGAACCACTAAAAGAAATGATAAATCTGACGTGACTTCGCAGCCGAGCCCTTCTGACAGCAAACGATCGAAATCATTTAAATATAATACGTTTAAGGACAATAAGGATAATGTATCAAAATGTTACAATTGCGGGGTAGAAGGTCACCCCTACTATAAATGTAAACACCCAATTAAAAGATGCGAACACTGCCATAAAGTAGGTCACTTGGTAAACGACTGTCCCAATAAAAATGAATCCCAAAATAATAAGACGGTCTTAAATATTTCAAAGGAACAAGATAATGATACGAAGTATTTTAAAAATGCAACAGTTAACGGACAAATTTTGAAATGTTTCGTTGATTTTGGCAGCCAAATTACAATGCTTAGAGAATCGGATGCGCTAAAATTAAACTTAACGTTATCTTACAGTAATTTACCGGTTTTGAGGGGTTTCGGAAATTCTCTAGTTCGTTGTATAGGAAAATGCGAAGTCGAAATCGAGATAGATTTGGTAAAAGCACGTGTAGAAGTATTGATAGTCCCTGATCATTTTTTAAAAGTATCATTGTTAGTAGGTCATACATTTACGGAACAAAATTATGTAGTGGTTTACAAGACTAAAGACGAATTAATTATTAAAAGCAAAGCGGTAAGTGAACCGGTATGCGTAGAACTTTATGCGTATGAGACGATCACCATAGCAGGCCGTGCTGAAGTGACTGTGTACTCAAATCCACAATATGACGGCGAAGTTTTGGTTGAGCCTAGCCTACACTCTCAGCCTCGAAAGATGTACGACATTATGCCTTGTATTTTGGCATTAGTTCGTGGTAGGGCAACTCTTCGGTTGGAAGGTTTAACGGAAGCCGAGTTCATTTTAAACAAAGGTACCCTCTTGTCACGAGCTCTCCCTTTAACTCAAATTCATTGTCATACCGTTAATAAAATTGATCGATGTATTGGCAGCGACCCTTCGGATACTCGTAGTGTTATTGACAGTAAAATGTTATCCGTTAGCGATCAAATTAATCAGAATGATCTACTCCAATTAACTTTGCTTTTAAATGAATTCAGAGATTGTTTTGCTTTCTCCACGAAAGAGTTGGGGTGTATTAGTAACACTGAGATGGATATAAAGTTGAGCGATACTACACCGGTAGTTTACAGACCGTATCGCATGCCTTTCACGGAACGACAAGTTGTTCGTGAAATGGTACAGGAACTGGAGGACTCTGGCATAGTTAGGCCGTCAACTTCAAGCTATGCATCTCCTGTTCTCCTCGTGAAGAAAAAGTCAGGGGAGTACAGATTATGTATTGACTATAGGGCTCTTAATAAGAAAACTATTAAGGAGCATTATCCTATCCCTAGAATTGATGATCAGCTAGACAATTTGTCGGGTTATAGTTATTATACGACGTTAGACTTTATGTCAGGTTATTACCAATTGTGTATGTCCGAAGCCTCAAAACATCTGACAGCCTTCATAACACCCGATGGGCATTACGAGTTCAACAGGATGCCCTTTGGACTTGTTAATGCGCCGTCTAATTTTCAAAGAGCAATTAACAACATACTGGGCAATGCACGTTTTAAGGAGGCATTCGCTTATATGGACGATGTCATAATACCGTCCAAAAACATAGAGGAAGGCTTCCTTAAACTAAAATCAACTCTAGAGTTATTTCGTACCGCTGGCATTACGTTAAAGCTGTCCAAGTGTAATTTCTTAAAGGAATCCATCGACTATCTTGGATTTGAAGTATGTGCCGACGGAATTAGACCGGGTAAGGCTAAAATAAACGCAGTGGAGGTATTTCCTCGCCCTACTGACCAACACAAAGTTAGACAGTTTTTGGGACTTTGTAGCTTTTTCCGCCGGTTTATAAGAGCGTTCTCATCAATAGCTCGACCACTTACTCAACTTTTGAGGAAAGATGCAAAATGGCAGTGGTCGGACTGTGAGGAGAATGCTTTTATAGCTTTAAAGGGTGAATTAGTCAAGCGACCAATTTTAGCATTCTACAACCCGGCGTCCGAAACTCAACTCCATACAGACGCCTCAAAAATCGGGATTGCTGGTATTTTACTACAAAGGGCTAGTAATGATGCTCCTTTTAATGCTGTAGCTTATTATAGCAGACAAACCTCACCGGAAGAGTCTCGTTTTACTTCATACGATTTGGAAACCTTGGCGGTCGCGAGTTCGTTACAACGATTTAGAACTTACCTAATAGGCATACCGTTTACCATTGTTACGGACTGTAATTCGTTAAGGGCAACGTTTGAGAAAAGAGATATCTTACCCAGGGTGGCGAGATGGTGGAACATTATGCAAGAGTATGATTTTAAAATAATTTACAAGTCGGGTTCCACTATGTCCCACGTAGATGCACTTAGTCGGAACCCAGTCGAACTAGAGTTTGTTGAGGTACGTTGCGTAGAAACTAAATGGATAACGACGGTACAACAAAGCGACCCTGAACTTCAACGTATCGTATCTATTTTGAAAGATGAAAACACAAACGGTATTTTAGAAATTAAAAATAATTTTGTGATCAAAAGAGGGTTATTATATAGAAAAACTGAGGCAGGAGATCGCTGGGTTGTACCGAAGGGGGTTAGATGGCAGGTATTAAAGGCTCATCATGATGATATTGGTCACTACTGTTTCGATAAGACATACGATAAAATTAAAAGTAATTTCTGGTTCGCTAAAATGAGACGGTTTGTTAAAAAATATGTCGAGTCCTGTTTGCAATGTGCTCATGCCAAAATACCAGCTGGTAAAAAGGCGGGAGAACTTCATCCGATTCCTAAAGTTGATCGTCCCTTTCATACCTTGCATATAGACCATTTGGGTCCCTTTGTGCGAAGCAAAAAGAAGAACGCATATTTGCTTTTAATCGTTGATGCGTTTACGAAATATATTATATTAGCCCCGGTCAAGAATACAAAATCTGTGAATTCCATATCTGCTTTGAAAAATTATTTTCACACTTTTGGCGTTCCCACACGAATAATTTCGGACAGAGGGAGTTCGTTTACGTCCAAGCGTTTTGAAGAGTATTTAAGTATGTTAGGTATTAAACACATCCTGAATGCGGTAGCGACACCACGTGCTAATGGGCAAGTGGAACGCTACAATCGCACTGTCCTAGCTGCCCTAACTGCAGTTAATCATAACAGACCAGAGCATTTATGGGATGAACGTGTATCCGAAGTACAGTGGGGCCTTAATAATACCCTAAATAAAGGAATCGGAAAAACACCGTCGCAAGCATTATTCGGTATCGACTTAGTTGGCACACCTAATTCATTATTAAATCTAAACGTAATTGATGATTCTGAGGAAGTAGGAAATAACGTAGAAATAATAAGAGATGAAATATCACGGCATGTCGAAAAAAATCAATTAGAGCAGAAAAAACGATTTGATAAAGGTAGGAAAAAAGTTGCTTTCAAAATCGGTGATTTAGTTCGAATAGAAAGAGAAGGAAATTAGTCCCTAAGCTTCGTGGTCCTTATCGCATTGTAGAGGTCTTTGATAACGACAGGTATAAAATAGAAGATACCCCACTTTCTCGTAAGGGAAATAGAAGCTTCACTGGTGTGTTTTCTATTGATAAAATTCATCCGTGGTTAGCCTTTAATAGAAACAATGAAAGTGATAGTGATTCAGTCTCGGAAAATGACGAGAATGAGTGAATTGCTCTTTTAATTGGGTAGTAATGAGAAAAACTAATGACGTTAGGAAATGGTTCGAAATATTAATAATGATAATTATGTAAAATAAAATTAAAAGTATGGAAAAAAATATATATATTAAAATAAATTTAAGAATAGAAATTATAAACTTGATTCATACAAAAATGATTAAGAAGAATTCAATAATTGAGGCAAACTGTAGACATGCAGGGGCTACAGTGAGTCTTTTAGTTGTTGTTATGGATATGAAGAGGCCATAATAACTTATAAGTATTCAGTAATTTACTTGGTGTGTTGTGGACATGAAGGGGCCACAGTATATCAAAGTAGCGTAAATTATGCTTGCAACTGTGGTATTGTCGCTGGCGTGCTGTGGACATGAAGGGGCCACAGCATGGTTGAGCTGCTGTGGATATGTAGAGGCCACCGTGGTTCCTTCAATGCTGATGGTGCAAGCGTAATTAAGCGAGATAATGATGTTAGATTTTAATAACTAATAATAAGTTGAACAAAAGCTTTTAAAAATGTTTTGATGATATAAGTTACATTAAATATTATGTTTCTATTAAGCACCTAATGCATGATAATGTAAGTCTATTATTATTTTAGAATCTAATTATTATATTGTTACAACCAAAGTACTGTTTCATGTTCAATAATCTAGTGCAAATATTTTTTTTTTTTTTTTTTTTTTTTTCCTCTTTAATTATCAATTGTTAATGTAAGTTACATTTTGTTAATTTAAAATTATTCTTTCCACGAGACGTGTAAGCGTCAGGAAAGGCCGACTGTTAGCATTTTTGGTACAATTAAGGACTACTTGTATTTTTGAATTAATATTTATCATACTTTAATATATTTACATCATGATTCTATGTCCGTGTTCGCGTGATTTAGATGGTCTATTGACTAATCGGTCATTCATTCGGACACTTCACTCTGACGTTCGTTCTGGAGTTCACGAGAGGGGATAAGAAGGGTGACACGCGAACACGGGCATTCGAGCAGGCATTCGGGTTCGATGTCTGATCGACGAAGGAGGATTAAAGTATTCTGTGATAAAGTGAATGATAAAGTGAATAAACGAGTGTTACTGAAAAACTGCAATCTCATTTCCTGACCTTTTAAACAAGCAAGAAAGGATTTCCACAAAAACTTTTCTTAGCCAGTCGCCAACAAGCACAGTTTTTACGACTATTACAAACATAAGCAGAGTTTTTGCCAAGAACTGTGATATCCACTATTAGGTAGGTACCTATTATAATTTATTCCATGTTATTGCGCTTACAAAGATTCCTTTATTCATTGAATACATATAAATTATCTTTATTGAAGCGATTTTTCTTTTACCCCGGCCGTTGCGAAAAGAAAATGTTGGCTGTAAAGTTTTTTATTTTATGTTCTCAAAGTTGTTTGTTTTAATGATTTTAGTGGTCTTTATATTCTTTTGAGGTCGTGAAATATGAAATCATGGAAAGTGAAGGTCAAACGTACAGACGCCAGCACATCAAGCTACCCGAAACTGTCAAATTTTCCCAATCAACTTTGAACCTTATGCTTTAGCGATAAATTTGAAAATCTATTAAAGAAATTTGACAGATTGATGTGCTGGCGTCTGTACTACAGTCCTTTCACAGTTATTTTACCTTTGATTTTGCATCACTGTCTAAACCACAGTGATCTTTATTCTCATTTGAACAAGGTTGCTATTGGGTCCCTGCCACTGACAGGCGTGTCAAAATCATAGTGATCTTTATTGTCGTCACAATAAGGTTACTGTTGAGTTGCTGCTGTCAGAAGTAAAATAACTGTGAACGAACTGTATCTGTAAGAAATCTAAATGTTTTGACAGGTCAACCAACTGTCATCAAGACCGCTGCTGTCATATTATCATTATTCATCATCATCATAATTTCAGCCGAAAGACGGACGGACTCCACTTCAACCGTTTCCGTGCTTCTCGCATCCAACGGGTTCCTGCGGCCTTCACAAGGTCGTCGGACCACTTTGTGGGAGGCCTTCCAACGCTACGTCTTCTGGTACGCGGTCGCCACTCCAGAACCTCTCGGCCCCATCGGCCATCTGTTCTGCGAGCAATGTGCCCTGCCCACTGCCACTTAAGTTTGGCAATTCTTCGGGCTGTGTCGGTTACCTTGGTCCTCCTGCAGATCTCCTCATTCCTGATTCGATCACGCAGGAAAACTCCAAGCATAGCCCTCTCCATTGCCCTTTGGGTGACTTTCAGCCTTCTTGTAAGGCCCATTGTGAGCGACCACGTTTCAGTGCCATAAGTCATCACTGGCAACACGCACTGGTCAAAGACTTTCGTCTTGAGACACTGCGGTATGTGGGACGAGAAGATATTGCGTAGCTTCCCGAACGCTGCCCAGCCGAGTCGGATTCATTATCATTATTAATGGCCACTATCTCAAAGCCAATATAGATTAGCTGCTTCCAACAAACACCGCCGAAATGTCGGATAAGCCAACAGTTATACTAATTACAATATTCATATTGTATATATTGGATTGTATGTTATTGGTTTTTAAAAGTAAATTAAAATGGTGTCAGAATAATAAGGACCAAATAAAAATGAACATCATTGCAAGTCATCATGACGCAAAGAATTTTGGTAGTTTTTGGAAAGCCACGAACAGGTTGAATCCCAGGTCGGGTCTGCCTGTGAGCGTTGAGGGCCTTAGTGATCCTAATGATATCGCCAACCTATTCAGCAGAGCCTTTAAGGTTGGGTCTCCCCTAGGTACGTCGTCTGGCGGGCCGGAGGTGGTGGGGGGGTCCGAAGACATGCCTATTAGGTTTGCGGCCAGGGAGGTAGCTACTGTCATACGCAACTTAAAGAGAGGCAAGTCGCCGGGTCATGACAGCCTTAGTATAGAGCATTTACTATATGCTGGTAAGCACTTACCGCGAGTGCTAGCAATGTTTTTTACCTTATGCCTGAGTCACTCGTATCTTCCAGCTGATTTACTTAAAACTATTGTTGTGCCAATTGTTAAAAATAAGACTGGAGATGCGAGTGACAAGAGTAACTACAGGCCTATATCCCTGGCTACCATCATTGCAAAGGTGTTGGACAGTCTGATTGATCAGCAGCTGGATAAGCATTTAACACTCAACGACGCCCAGTTTGGATTTAAGCCACGTTTATCCACGGAAACAGCTATACTATGCCTCAAACAGACTGTTCAATACTATGTAAGTAGGAAAACACCTGTATATGCATGTTTTCTGGACCTCTCCAAGGCCTTCGACCTCGTATCTTATGACTGCCTATGGAAGAAACTGTCAAGTGTAAAGAACCTCCCAAGCGATATCATTGGGATGCTAAAGTATTGGTATAAAAACCAATCCAATTATGTTAAGTGGGCGGGTGTTCTGTCGGATGCATACGGGTTGGAGTGCGGTGTGAGGCAGGGGGGAATCAGCTCACCCAAACTATTCAACCTGTATGTAAACGAGCTGATCTGTGAGCTCAGCAATACCAATATCGGGTGCTCCATTGACGGGCACTGCGTCAATAACATCAGCTACGCGGATGATATGGTATTGCTGAGCCCATCGATCAGTGCACTTAGGAGGCTTCTTCGCATCTGTGAGGACTATGCGGTGGCTCACGGCCTAAGGTACAATGCGACCAAGAGCGAGCTGTTGAAATGTTATGATACTGTCCCACCAGTCACCTTGGGGGGCGCTCAGCTTTCCAGGGTCACGAAGTTCAAGTACCTGGGGCATTGGGTCACCGATAGTCTGTCCGACGATGTAGACGTGGAGAGGGAACGCAGAGCATTGGCAGTTCGATGTAATATGCTGGCTCGTAGGTTTGCACGTTGTACTAGGGAGGTGAAAATTACACTCTTTAGAGCGTATTGCCGATCTATGTACACGTGTGCCCTATGGGTCAGCTATACAAAAAGCTCGTACAATGCTCTGCGAGTCCAATACAACAACGCCTTCAGAGTTATGTTGGGGCTGCCGCGCTTTTGCAGTGCATCGGGGATGTTCGCGGAGAATGGCGTGCCAGATTTTTACGCACTGATGCGGACACGGATTGCATCCCTGATGCGGCGAGTGCGCGACAGCTCCAACAGCTTGGTGGCTATAGTAGCCGACAGGACAGACAGTCCAATGATGTGGAAATGGATGACCACTCATCGTGCGTCATTCCAATATTTAAAATAGTGTTTTTCTTAGTGTATTTTTTGTGTAGCTATTTGTTTTTATGTGTGTATGTGTATTTTTGTGTATAAAATTGTATTGTGTGTGGTTTTTTATGGACTTATGGTCTGAAATAAAATTTATTATTATTATTATTATATTATGCGGGGCAATTGCGTAACATAATATCAATCGGAATCCGTTTCATTTTGACAGTTCAACAACATTCATTGCGTTATTTACGTGTTGAGCAGACAAATTTTTAGAACTTAGGAAGCAATGGATTAGCAATTTGCTTCAAAACGATTCAGATTCCGACTGATAGTGTGTTACGCAATCAGGGTTCCGGTCAAGCTCCGCGCGTAGCCTATGTGTTACATATCATATAATAGAAAATCTAATCCGTCTTTGTACCTTTTTGTGCGAAAAGTTTAAATAAATAAATACTTAATAAATAAAATCAACTGTGTCTCATTAGCGGAGCTTAATGAGTTGAGTTAATTTGGTATTACTTTCTTCATAAACAATTTCATAAAATAATATACTTATTGTAATCCTGTGGTCAACATCATACAGAGAATGCCATTATTGGACTAACCGAGGCTGCAAAATGTATAAATATTAATGTGGTTGGTGCACACTGTGTATAACCCTGAGCGGGTAGGTAAGTAAGGCCGGAGGTAGATTGGCTCGATTTCAAGTAGCGTTCGGCGAATTCGGCAGTAAGTAATATATTATGTTTAATATGTGCCAAAGCTTACAAATAGCAACTCATGACCCAAATTCTAAATGTCTTTGACCTTTGTATCGCATACTATTCATCTTATAGCGATTTCTTGCTCTAGTTTAGTCTAATCTGGAACAACAAACTTGGCAGAACGGCTAAGTTATTTTGATCACTTGTGTTAATTATTTTCATAATTTTATCAGCATGAAGTTTTATCTAACCTTCTCTCCAAAATGTACAAAACATCTAAACTAATCAAACAACTCTAAGAGCCAAACACCAAACCGTGCTAGTTATTTTCAGGGACAAAACAAAGTATAGCTGTAAGAAGATCTTTTGCCGCGTGGCCAAAATCGGAACTAATGCCGCCATATTGTTTCTTTCAAAACATTCCACAAAACAATTGCACAAATGATTACCAACAGCGCCATCCTTGCAACATCATTCGAGCGCCAAAATATCGTTGTCCTATGGTAAAATTGTAGGTGCCTGAGCCTCAACAGGTACAATATTGACCACAGGATTACAATACAGGTACAATATTGACCACAGGATTACAATACAGGTACAATATCTTACCTGACCAAGATTATGTCTGGACTTTAAAAGAGACTGTGACCTCTGAGTTTGTTTCGGCCTTTCTTCTCAGAGTAGTCAGATAGGAAACGCCGACTTCATCTAGTTTAAAAAAAAAACATGATTGACGTGTAAAAGTGTTTGTACAAACCTACTTACAAAAATAAAATCATTTCATTTCAATAAAATAAACTATAGGTACCATACAGAATTCCTCGCCACCCATCTACATCATCTAATTCCAAAGCAGGTGTTCCTCCAACAATCCTCCTTGCATAGCAAATATTGTCTATTAAACAAGCCGACTTTATTAAGGCAGGGCGGCATCGACTTGACCTAAATATCGAGATGTCGTCGCACGGAGGCTTGACAATGCACGTCGTCGGTATAGCGGTGGAGGTATGTACTTATGTAGGCAGCTTCGGATGGGTTCGGCGCGGATATAAGATGCTTCGGAGATTAGACGAATATTATTGGTAGTTTATTTTTCCTTAAGATTTATACGCTACAAAAATTATACAATATTACAAGTTGCGCACACTAAATTTGGTTGCCGACAGAATAGATATTTTCTCATGTTCACTGAGCGAGTTCGCAAAGATAACGTTACACGTAATATCTTTTAATTGGTAAATTTTATGTTGTAAATTAGTCTATGAACTGTTATTAACACACTACCGAATTGGGAAACTGTAATGGTAGCGTATGTATGTAATAAATAAATAAATAAATAAAAGTTAGACAAAGGTGTTTAGTACACCATATTTCACCTATTACGTAATAAGCGCCATGAAATATAGATAAGCCTATTGTCAATAATTAACAGAGTAAACATATGATTAGCGTCTGTTTATCCATACATTTTGACGTTGAAAAGTTTCTTAACTCGGATATCTATGCTCTTAACTTTATATGGACCTTCTAGACTTCAGGCTGTTCATGGGAACTTTATTATAATTATCAACATCGAAAAACACAAACTTTTCCCTACCCGGTGCTCGTGTCTCCACGTTCCGCAGTTTCTCTTTCAACCGGTTGTACTCAGAGTATACAAATAAGCAGGTACAGTCAAGTACTTTCGTCAGTTTTCAAATTAGCCACTCCAGGACTCTGCTCCACCGGTCATCGGTTCTTCGAGGAATATGGTCAGCCCACTCCCACAACAATGTCATTTACTTAATTACAAAGAACAGACACCTTTGGCCTTTGAAAAATATCGAGTTGGCATTACCTCGCACTTTAAACTCAATTTTTACACCTCTACGCTATATATTATATACTTGTATAATTATAATAGCCCTCAAAGGGAAAACCAACAATTATTTTGATTGTATTACCAAATAGGCTATTCATGGTTTTGTTCATAACTCTAATTGGATTTTGAATGGCTAAAGTTAAGTTGGCAAAGCAAAAGTGTGGCTGATTTATTGTACGGGGCTATTATTGTGATATAATGACCGAATTTTAATGATTGTCTAACCTGATGGTTAGTTGTTTTATTGATTAATTTAGTTTTGAATGGAATAATGATGGGTTTTCATAGTAGCTTCTACACGTGCAGCTTGTGGGTAAAATATACGTAGAGAGCCTACAACGTCCTGCACGTCCAATATAATAATGGATTCAGGATGTTGATGGGGCTTCCGTGCTTCTGCAGCGCTTTGCAGATGTCCGCGGAAGCCCGTGTTGATGATTTTCATGGCATTATGATGAAGAGAACAGCGTCAATGATGGGTAGGTTGCGCGGAAGCTCCAACAGCCTCCTAAAAGTATTATTAGACAAAGTGGACAACTGGACAGTCCCTTCTTAAGGCACTGGGTACGGAGGCACGTCATTTTTAGTTGTTTAAAGTTTACTAACATACTTTTTTAAGTCATTGTTACTCATACTTTAAGGATTGTGAGTAGTCCGAAATAAAGAATATATTATTGTTATTTTTGTCTT
Organism: Oligia fasciuncula; assembly: GCA_963082905.1. NCBI lineage: Eukaryota > Metazoa > Arthropoda > Insecta > Lepidoptera > Noctuidae > Oligia > Oligia fasciuncula. Next base: position 1,583,479 of record OY720395.1, on the reverse strand, counting down.
TGACATAATTGTCTCGTGCTGGGGTCTTCTCTTGATCCTGGGATCTCTTCTCCGTACCTTTAGAAGGCTTACCAGGGGCCGAAGCCAACCCGCAGAGGCCCTTTAGACAAATTTAAATGAAGAGGAGGCACTTATTATTATTAGGTTCAACGCTCAAATAATCTGCCTAGCCTTTTCCCAAATATGTTGGGGTCGGCTTCCAGTCTAACCGGATGCAGCTGAATACCAGTATTTTACATGGAGCGACTGCCTTTCTGACCTCCACAATCCAGTTACTGGGTAATACGATACCCCTTGGTAAGACTGGTTGTCAGACTTTCGGGTTTCTGACTACCCGTAACGACTGTCAAAGATCCATGAATGACAGCCAGTAGTAAAATAGTGGAATACTACAATAACTTAACAAAGGCTGTTTTTGTTCAAACGTGTTCCTTGTTTACGGTACTGCGCCAAATTAACGTTCTTCTTTCTTTATACGTGTGTTAAAGAAAGAAAGAGAGAATAAAGTTTATTTGGACACAATTCGTGAAACACAAAATACTAATAACACAAACAAATTGTTACTACACATACCATACCATAATCAGCCTATAATGTTCCCACTGCTGGGACACAGGCCTCCTCTCGGTGAGAGGGAGTGGGCCGTAATCCACCACGCGGGCCCAGTGCGGATTGGCAGATGTCACATGTCTTCGAATTTTTGGTTCTAGGACATGCCGGTTTCCTCACGATGTTTTCCTTCACCGTTTTGAGAGCAGTAGTGATGAAATAATTTACACAAAGTAAAGCGCCTGTCTGGGTTCGAACCTACGACCTACAACTCGTAAGTCGCGGCCGTTACCACTTGGCCACCACTGCTCTACTGGCCACTACTACACATACACATTTATATTACAACTGATTACATAGTTATAGAAAGAGTCAAAGATAGCACTAATTTTAATAAAATAATGCATCACATTTTCATGGTGGAATTTGTTATGCTCGACCAAGCCAATTATTTTCATAATAAGCGCTAATTTCCTTCGTGAACGACGCCAATTTCCGTCAGACACGTCCATAATAATTTCCGACGATAGCTCGCTATCCCCGCTCTAACAGCGAGACTAAATCCTTGATTCTGCTTAGAAAGTAACTATAGGTAAGCCAATAAGGTAAATCTATACATAATATAATTAAAGGCGCCTTTTCGTGTTCGTCCGTGTGACCGCGCTGTTATTTCAAATTGCGCAAAGGATTTTGAGGCGGATTTCTCTATAATGCAGAGATTTTATTTAAGAAGGTGTTTATATGTAATAATCAGCCTAGAATGTTGCCATTGCTGGGAAACAGGTATCCTCTCTTCGAGAGGAAGGTGGGTTGGTAGGTGTCACATGTCTTCGAATTTTTGGTTCTAGGACATCCTCTTTCTCGTTCTAGGTTTCCTCACGATGTTTTCTTTTACCGTTTTGAGAAATTAATTAATTTTTTGCTGGTTCCATTCCCAGTTTACGTACGCTTGTCGAGAAATCTGTGAAAGCAGTTATGTTTCTTTTTAAAAATAAAGGAATGTTTCCTTTAAGTAAAATTATAATCTATCTTAAAGATTTAAAGTGGTTTCCCTTCAGAGCCCATTGATTTTTTCCACCCTGTATATTAAAGGAAAAACAAGTGAAAAAATAAAATATACCGATACCCGTTTTCACATAAATAAAAAATCTAAATACATCATGAATATCGCCATCACAAAGTCTCCGTATTCAGTTACAGTTTACCATTCAACGTAACTGAATTTCAAACTAGCCTCATTTTCCCTGAAAAAAACACGGTGACAAGAATTAACTAAATGAATTTTAAAACTATATTAATGATACGACTCTATGCTATTAGTTAAAAAGTGTGGGTTTCATTAAAACTTTTACTTTGATGTCTCCATAATGCACTCGTTGGCTGAAAGTTTCGCAAAACTGAAATAAACTGGATGTATCTATAGCTGACCAATGAAGGTAGGTATTTTACAGGTTTTTAACGAACAGTTTTTTCTTTGGAAAAGACGTTTGTTAAAAATTTATAGATGAGAAGATTCACCTGCTTTCATTAAAACTTTTCATTTATAGCAGTTTCGTAAAAAATTAAAAAAAATTGTAAGGAGGCAGTACATTTTAATCGTTTTCTAGGTGTGAGGCGTTCATTAAATGTGACATGAAAATACGGAATATAGAACAATGAATACTTACTTTATCATAAATTTTTTTAGCGAATAACACTCGTTGAAATAATAAATAAAACGAACACGACAAAAATAAATCGTTTCAACATTTGAACGCCACACCCAAAAATTGCTCCAGAAATTCGAACTTTAAAATATCGCCCTAATATTTTCAGTCGACACATCGCATCGTCACAATTTTAATAGCCCATTACATACATATGGGAAAACTGGAGCACATTTCTCAAACGCCGACTAGTCTGTCTTCGAAGAACGCTGACTTGAAACCGCGTCTAGCACTTAGAAAAATGGTGAGAAAAGCATTAGTTATTCAACCAGCGTAGGAAACCGCTCAGTTAAGGGGATGGTGTAAAAATGAGCGCACATTTTCGTGACTGAGATCTTCGTTTCATGACGACTCGATATTTTTTGGAGAACGTTCCATTTAGTAGATCTTGTTAGGATTAATGTATTTGTGTAGGTATGTTGATACGATAGGGAAGCACGATTTCCAATAGTTGATAACTATTTTTGAAAAAGGAGGATGTTCATCATTTTTGTTTTTTTTTGTTTGTTACCGCATACTAATACATAGTAAATATCTTGGTAAATGCAGGCATATACCTACACATTTATTATTTTTGGAAGAGTTATGTTATGTTGGTCCTGTATAAACTTAGTCATAGGTAATCAGATGAAGTATTTTTTTTTGTTTTTTTTTTTAATTTTTAAAATCTTAAGTTAACAACAACCAACAACACAACGACAAACAAACAACAATCAACATACAACCTGACCTGCAAGCTGCAAAAAAAGAGTCTTTTGCACAAGAGATTAAACTTTTGTAAGGAATTATGCTAAAATTGAGTTAAAACGAACGCCAAAAACATTAATCATTTGGTTGGCTCGCCAGTATCAATACTTTAGGTTTAAACTTGTTCAGTTGCAAACTGCGCACAGTTTACTAAATAAATTGCTAAACTCTCGCTGAAAATCTAAACTTTCGTGCAAATGTAGCTAAAACTTGTGCTTTTACGGCTAAACAGTTGGTAATTTATCAAAACATGGTTAAATGAATTGGCTAAAATATTTAATGCTTAACGTTGAACCGGAAATAAGTACTTTGACTCTGTTTTTGAACATGACTGCGCAGTTATTTTACATTTCTCTTTCACTGGTTGCGTCTCTTTTAGGATTATATAGCCAAATAGTAGCTGTTAGGTGGTACAAAGCCAGTTTCACTACATTGAAATAACGTGTGACATTATTTGAGTATATTGCTGTACTCAAATAATGTCACACGTTATTTGGGCGTCACTTCCTCTTCACCGGAATGCCACACTCCTCTAACAACGCATCGCAATAAAAGTAAATTATAACTTACCTACCGATGGTCTTCGTATTTTTTGGCCTGACCTGCCCCAAGACGTCCTACCCATGGTAGCTCCTCGTATTCATCCATCGGTCATCCTGCACACGACCACGTTACAGTAGCCTGATTAATTTCCTATTGCACTTTACTGCAACATTCCAAAAATCATTATTTTACAATCTCATTTTATTTGTTGTGTACCTCTGTTCTATGTCACTATAGCTACTCATCCTATAGCCTCTGAGGACTTCTAGGCCTTATTTTTATTCTTGTAGCATCACTCAATATAACACCGAATACCTATATTAGAAATACGACTAGTGACTCGTGTTTTTGAGACATGACTAACGTCTAGACAGGGGAATTACGTTGTTTTCTTCTTCTCAAATTGATTTCATTTTCTTGTCTATTTTGGAATACAGAATAGCGTTTTTTTAGCTTCAAATTGAGCAGTAGTGACTCAGTAGTAAAGGCCCCAACTTACGAGTTGTAGGCCCTAAGTTTGAACCCAGACAGGCGCTTTACTTTGTGTAATTTATTTCATCACCACTGATCTCAAAACACGGTGAAGGAAAATATCGTCAGGAAACTGGCATATCCAAAAACCAGAAATTCAAAGACGTGACAACTACCAATTCACACTGGGCCCGCGTGGTGGATTACAGCCCACTCCCTCTAACAGAGAGGCCTGTACCCCAGCACTGGGAACGTTATAGGCTGATTGTGAGTGCTTCAGAAATAAATACCACTTTGCTGAGTTTTGTCAAAATCTGTTCCATGCTACCAAACAAACAAATAAATTCTCACATGTACTTATGAAAGTGAGCATTCATGCGATTCCAATTTTTGATTTGCAACCACATAACATTTTCTCCTCAACTCAACACAACATCATAATTCCCTGATCCTAAACGCAACATTAATAACTAAGGCACCACAACGGCTCAAAAAATGTGTTCTCTCCCTATCTGTATTTTGAAAAATGACCGCAGAGCTATCTACTGTACCCGGATACTAAGGCTCCATCCATCAACTTCAGTGTATCGTTTACTAAATCAACTATATGTTGCCATATAAATGTACGCAAGACGCCACATTTTTTTCTAACAGACCATTTTTCACCGACAATCCCTAGTTTTTTTAAGAAATTGTGCTGGTTTTTTCAGATTGAGTGACAAGTAAATAAATCTTTGTTAATACGTTATACATTTCGGCAATGAATGGGAGAATCGGATGATGTCATCAGTTTTATTGTGATGGGAGGGTAATAGATGGATGTGGTGCGTTATTCTTTGGAATACAAAAAAGTTTATTGTTACATATTTTTGCTTACGAAAGTAGCTCAGACCAGACGACAAGATAGCGGTTGCGAAATTTTTCTTTCAGCGTTGAACCTAGTCACAAGGTCACATGTTTCGTAAGTATAAGTAGGTATTTGTGAAATCCCCGGCACATTGTATTTTAACATTTTATGACATTATTTTGAGGATTTGGCTTTAGAGTCTTAGCGGAGTGGTGTTGGTTGATAAATCTAGTATAGAGGTGTGTTTTTCGTTCCATCGCCATGCTAGTCCTTTATTACTTTCTTTTTTACGATATTTTATATTGATTATATAGAAAAGGGGGAAAAAGGAGTTGTGTGGGTTTTGCCTACCCCCATGTAAAGAAGGAGTCAGTTTATGAATATGAGTGTTGTATGTAATATAGAAAAATGATTGGATATCAAACGAATTATTGAAGACAAATTCTACTACCCAACCACTTGACAAACTAACCAATCACAGTTACGATATCAAATCAATCCAATAGCAACGTCTAATGCAGGTGTATGCAGCTTCGTCAATATATCTTACAATTCCACTCAAGCAGCGAACACAACGCGTATTGTGGACATTCCCAGCAATAATGTGGTTACACGGTTAACCGCATCGCCAGACAACGCCCAATGAAACAATCAGACTGACCAGACAAGGAAACGGTAGGACACGCATATAACTACATAATAGATACGTATACAACGTGTCCCAAAACTCAAGGATAAGCGGGCACCAGAGGGTAGACCTGATACTGAAAAAAATATATCTCAAGTTTTTTGGTAATTAAAAAGTGGACTGAAGGTAAAAAAAAGTGAAAATTTTACGGTAAAACATAATTTTGATTGGGTTTTGTGTAAAAACTTCAGGCATTCTGGGATTGCTAAGGGTTGTGGTAGATAGCAGTGCTACTTACTATGATGATTTTATATTTGTTTTTTTGATCGAGTGTTAAATTTGGACAGGTAACGTCTGTCGGGTAGGTACCTGACCTACTTGTTAATAAATATATTATCAAGTACCTGACCCGACAGACGTTACCTGTCCAAATTTCAATAATTAATTTAAAAATCCCATAGAAAAAAAGACGGTTAACTTTTCCCGTATTTGAACATTTTCTGGCAAGCTTTTCGAATTTTTCTTTCAATTAAGCCTAAATTGTAATAAAACGAACATTTAAAAATAATTATAAATAAAATAGCCAAATCGGTCCAGCCGTTCTCAAGTGATGTGCTTTCCTGCGAACATCATTTGATTTTTATTTATATGGATAGATGGATTCGATCTCAATATTATATAGACGACAGAACGGACGGTCGGAATAGTATTGACTTAACATCTCGTACAACTACCTACCTTTGCACTAGCATACAGAACCTCATTCTACCCGCAAAACTCACACAATAGGAATAAAGAAAGCTGTTTCCCCACCCCACTACAAGGAATACGAAGTTACTGTCTTGTACACAAGTTAGATTGAACTTTGAAGATCTTTCTACGCTTGTATCAAATACGATTACTGGAAATACTGCCGCAGCCTGGTTGTGACGTGGTAGTCGGGTTAAGTTTTAGATAAGGGAAGTTTGTACACGTTATGTTGCGATTATTTGGTTCGCAATACGCGTGCGTGTAAAAGCGCCAAAGTCTGGAACTGTCTACTTCAAAGCAAGAGTGAATAGGCATCTTCTGGGCTTGCTTGTTCCATCATAGACCCCATCCATCGCTTTCCACCAGGCGAGATCGAGGTCAACAGCAGGCCCATTTTGAAATAGAAAACAAAAACTAAATAGCAGTAAGGCATATGCCTAGATGTGAGAGATAGGAACAGCTTTTCACTATGGGACCAACTCGAAAATCACGAAAAAAAAATCATGATAACGATCATCTTTACTAGTAAATACACACTTTTTTGATTGAGTCTAAAGCTTTGGTTTCTAAGAAAGCATTGAACGGTCACACAATAACGTCTGCCCAAATACAAAGTTTTCGACACCTTAATGTCAAATACAGAAAAATCTCATAAATTAATTTCTCTTTCTCTCTTGAAAATGACAGATTCTCAAGACGGCGGTTACTAAGAAACCCAATCTTAACTGTACACTGTTATTGAGTGGTACTTCTGCACCTATTTACCGACTTCAAAAAAAGGAGGTTATCAATTCGATACGTATGTATGTAATATTATTGGAATTGCATTATATTCACACATGACAATCTATTAGGGCTTCCAAACAAATATACAAAATTTTTTAGACGTATGTATGTATGTATGTATGTATGTATGTATGTATGTATGTATGTTTGTCCACGCATATCTCCGGAACTATTAATCGGATCGTGACCATTTTTTTTTATTGGCTTACATTTTCTTCAACTTAGGGAACAGTGCAAGTTTCATCAAGATCGATTCAGTAATTTTCAAGATATGGACTAATACGTGTAAGTGTGACTGCCTGGCTTATTGATAAGACCTACGGGTGTAGTGTCAAAGGGAAAACATCTCAAAACCTTGGTCAAATACTAGTACAAAAACTAAAAATTACGAAATAAAAAGTAATTTAAAAAAATTAAACCGACTTCAAAAATAAATCAACTCAAAATTATGAAATAATTTTAATTTCGGAAGTCGGTGGCAAAAAACTAAAACTATAAAATACAGATCCCAATCGACACCGACTTCCGAAATTAAAATTATTTCATAATTTTGAGTTGATTTATTTTTGAAGTCGGTTTAATTTTTTTAAATTACTTTTTATTTCTGTTATTAGACCAACGGCCAGATAAAAGGGGGTTAATCTATATTTGTGATGTAATAATGAGGTTTAGTTGTACTCTTTACTCTTGCGCGTTTCTTACGCAATAGAGAGCGATGTCTGAAAGAGTAATATCGTTTTTATAATAACAATAGTATAATGAAAATTACGAGCATTTTAGATCTATTGAAAGATCTATTGAGAGAAAAATATTAATCAAAATGTGCATAGAGACATAGTCAAAAACAGTCAATTTCACACACCACATCAACTAATATAATATGTGTTTAGCCACTGCAATATGAGATAATTCCACAACGGAACGTGGAATTGCGAAATTACTCGAAATGCGCATTGTTTCAGAGCAGTAGGCTTACTGGAATCGTACTTAATACCAGCACAGTCGGGGCAATCATGCTCCGACTAACATAATTGGGGTTCAACCAATCTATACAAATAAATAAAATTGGAGTGTCTGTTTGTAATATTAAAATAACCGCTTTTTACTAAATGCATATGGATGTATACACGGTACATATACCAAAATAACATTTTTTACAATTTTTGTCTGTCTGTCTGTCTGTCTGTCTGTTTGTTCCGGCTAATCTCTGAAACGGCTGGACCGATTTTGACGGGACTTTCACTGGCAGATAGCTGATGTAAAAAGGAGTAACTTAGGCTACTTTTTTTTTTGAAAAAAAAATAGGGTTCCACGAAAAAAAAAAATTTAATCTTAATCTCCATAGAAATTGATTGTTGAATAAATAATATAATTATGTATTATGATGTCATATACACATAATATTGTTAAAATAAAATTATTATAAAATAAAGTAATATTGCAATGTCCAAGTACTGTCCAGTACCGCGCGCAGCCCACGCGTCAGCCCGTCACGTCGTGGCTCGGGCGCCTCCCACCCGCTTCTCCCACCAACGACTTAAGGGGGAAGCTCTAAGGTGGCCCGCGAAATTCAAATTTTCTTACGTTTTTTGCAATTTGCTGGTCAGTATTAAGTTGTACGTTGATTAAAATATGATTCGCGGTCGTAAAAAATATGTATTTACAGAATTATAATCATTAAAGTCATCAATACAACTCTCTAAGACCATGTACAGTCACGAGCATAAGTATGTATACACTTGGCTTTATTCAAAGGCTATTTTCTCCTTTATTTTTGAATGGAATTTTATGTTATTACGAACACAATATTTTCGAACCTATAGGTTTATGTAAAGTGTCGTATTTCAACTTTGCATTCGTTATTTCGTGAGAAAATGGCAATTGAAAGTTGCCAAGTGTTGACATATTATTGCTCGTGACTGTACTCCCCAAATGTCAAGATTTCATGAAATAGTCATTCTTGGGGATTACATGGTCTTAGAGAGTTGTGTTGATGACTTTAATGATTATAATTTTGTAAATACATATTTGTTACGGCCGCGAATCATATTTTAATCATCGTACAACTTAATACTGACCAGCAAATTGCAAAAAACCTAAAAAAAAATGAATTTCGCGGGCTACCCTGGCGCTTTCACCTTAATATCACAAAGGCTGTCTATCGCGCGGGCTCAGAACGCGCGGGCTATTGCTAACGGTTGTGTCTCAACGAATTTGTGTAAAAATTGATGTCCAGCACTTATATCATACTTTTTTGTTTGATTAGGTGTCTTTTATTTATTTTTCCACTGTTCTGTTCTTCTTAACTCAAATTGTTTCCTTACATGTGCAATGTTTTCTAACAGTAAGACCTTTTTAGTTAGTTTTTTATTTAATTTGAATTTGATAAATTACTTACTAGGTAGTAGTTTTTAAATTTGTTATTTCGTTTTCTAATTGACAAAGGTTGTCTCAACGATTTTCTTAAAAAATTGTTTTTTTTTTGTATGATTAGGATTTTTTTTTATAATCCCAATATTTTGTTACATTTTTATTGTTTTCCTTTTTTACCACTAGGTAATAATTATAAATTAATGTTTAACGTTTTCTTTCATAGCGGCATAACGGCAACCTTACTTCCTGGGGGAAAAACGGCACATTCGATGTTTAAAATCCCACTAGATTTAGACCGTATGGAAAATTCCATTCAGTATGCAGTATAACCAAAAATAGTCTCAAAGCCAAAGTTCTACAAGATTGTGTATTTGTAGTATGGGACGAATGCACTATGGCAAAAAAAAATCTATAGAAGCCGTGAATAGGATGCAGGACATAAGAAGTAATAATCTATTATTTGGAGGAGTCTTATTATTATTCGCTGGAGATTTTAGACAAATATTACCAGTTGTGATTAAAGGTAAGCGAGCTGATGAAATTAACGCCTGTTTAAAACGTTCAGTACTTTGGAGACATTGTAAAAAACTTAATTTAAAAGAAAATATTATATAAAAGATTCAGAATTTAGCAAAATTCTTCTTGATGTTGGAGAAGGAAAGTTTCCAGAAGTGAATACTTAGTACTCGTGATATAGAACTACCTACCGGTATTTGTGAGGTTGTGGCGGACATTGAAATTTTAATACATGTAGTATTTATGATGATATTCACAATCTCAATATCAAAGAAGATTCGTTGTTGTGTGAAAGATCAATTTTAGCACCTATGAACGACCAGGTTACTGCACTTAATCAGCGCATTTTAGATAAACTATCTGGTGAATCACAAACATACCTACCTTTCCATCAATACAGTTTGCAATCCGGATGAAGTGGTTAATTACCCAACAGAATTTGTAGATAGTATATTTGTGCCTGGTCTACCCCCTCACAAACTAGAACTTAAGATTGGCGTGCCCATCATTCTGCTCCGTAATTTAAACCCACTGAAACTTTGCAATGGTACTAGGTTGCGAGTAGTGTCGTAGCAAAGAAACGTTATAGAAAGTCGTATAATATCTGGATGCGGAAAAGGTGAGATAGTATTTATACCACGGATTCCTATAATACCGTCGAAATTTCCATTTGAATTCAAAAGATTGCAATTCCCTATCAATGTCAGTTTTGCTATGACAATCGACAAGTCACAAGGGCAAACGTTAAGCAAAGCCGGCATAGATTTAATTATGGGTTGCTTTACCCATGGGCAACTATACATGGCATGTTCACGTGCAAGGAATGCCAGTAGTGTTGTTTTTTTAGCCCCAGAAAATCGTACACCAAATATTGTTTAAAAAGAAATTTTTCAATAAACCTAATACGAAAAACAAAGAAAAAAAAAATTAAACTACCAAAAACGAAAAAAGAACTAAATGGAGAAATATGTACAAAAACAAAATATCGATTCATAAAATAGAAGAATTTCATTAAAATTAGCATGGTATTTCTTTACGCAGAATACAGAATTAATAAGTTATCGCGTAAACTCTGCGAACTGAACAATAACTTTTTTGTTAAATTCCACGCGGACGAAGTCGCGGGTAACAGCTAGTATTATAATACCTTAACAAAGTATTCGCTAATGATTTATTTGGAATTATTTTTACATTAGCGAAAGTCGAAACTTGTTTCGCCGAAATCATTGTAAGTATCGCCTGTATATGTATCGTTTTACTGATGTTTGATTCACGGAAAACAAAATCATTAAAATACCTTTTCGGTCCAATGAATTTGACGGCATGGTTGGCGCAGTGGGTAAGCGATTGACTGCTGCGCTGCGTGTCGCGGGTTCGATTCCCGCACGGAACAAATATTTGTACGACCTACAAGAGATGTGATGTAACACAATACAGGAGAAATTCCTAGTGTGGGGCAACGTTAAAAAAAAAAAATACTCCATTCATGACAGGTCTGTAATTTTATTGTTGCAATATGGTTGCACTTGCAATACTAAGTTGTCAACTGTCAAATTGATCGGCTATTCGAGACAAGACAACCTAATGCTACCGGTGCAGCAAACATTGCATTTATCTGGAAGAATAAGCACGGTTACTTACACTGTCGAGTCGTGAGTACAGTCCGTTCTTCACCAAGTGGTCAGTCCTTCTTGGAAATTTACAGCGTGAGAGTTGACAAATAGACTAACTTTAGAATATTAGGTTTTCCCAGTTACTTATTGGGTTCATAAATTCCATTTCTTTGTCATTTTGAGCCTGTGCAATTAGATATGGTGTCATAGTACAGGAAAAATACCACTATATTCACCCCCTTACTAATAAACGTATTATATCCGACGATTAGTTACACACCGATTTCTCTCTTTCAGTCGTCAGTAATTTGACATTCGAAAGAAGAAGACAAAGCGTTGTGTAACTATACAGACGTTATACAACGTTTATTATAAAGGGGGTAACTGAAAAACATTCAGCCGCCATTAAAACACAAAAACACAGAGGTCGTGACCGATTAAAAGCAAAAACGGAGTTAGCGTTAACACAAGCTTTTTAATGAGGATAATAATTAGCCTCCCTGAATATTGTACAAGTAGGTATGCGTAACGACCGGCGGTTTTAACCCTAAACGCTACTAATGCCCGCAGTTGCTACTACAATGTGAAGCAATATGTTATCTGTCTTTATGGCTATTGTGGAGCCCTGGGGGCCTATTGGGTGGGCCATTCGGTGTTTGGAATTGATAATGATTATGGTTTCGAGGTCAAGACTGAGTGTTTCATTAAATATCGTGAATGTGGAAGAAAATCTGTCTGATTATTTACCGGCTCACAACTCAGACTGCGTTGCCAACCTTATGCGAGATGCACACAAAGGAGGCATGACTGGTCTGGACATACATAGATGTGGAACGAACATGAATGAACACTCCAAAACAAATATCAGACCAAAACTTTATTTTTATCTTTAGATAATTAAAATAAAATTTATCTACGCCCCACCCACACTAAGTCATTTCAGCCTTGCAATAATATTCGTGTGTAACGATATTCGTTTAATTTCACATATGGTACTAGTATTCTAGTGATAAACGTCTAAAAATAAAAATAAAACTTATTTCAGGCCATTACTTCTGGATCTTGTTACAGCTTATTTAAGCCTTCGATATCTACACATTCAAATTACTACTTCATTACAATAATCAGCATATTAAGCCAGATTAAGCAAAACAAACTATCGTTACTTCTACCTGTCGACACGCATTATGTGTTTGCACGCGTTCTCTAATCAAAAGGCATTATTCAAACACGCATAAGTTCGTAACACGCAACGTTATGTGTTTTGTTTATAAGGCATGTTTATGGATCTGGGTTCTGATTTTACGAATGGCTGTTTCGCATGCTATATTTATTTCTTATCTAGAAATGCGATGCGTGTAGCTAGGACCAGAGGGTCATCAGCGATTACGATGATGGTAAAGTTAAAGTCAGTTTTATTTTCTTACTAGCTGCGCCCCGCGGTTTCACCCGCGTAAATGTCGATCCCGTGGGAATATCGGGGTGAAAAGTAGCCGATATGTTAATCCAGGGTGTCAGCTACCTCCACACAAAATTTTATCAAAATTAGTCCAGCCTTTTAAGCGTGAAGAAGTAACAAACATATAAACACACACACAATGACACACTCACAAACTTACGCCTTTATAATATTAGTGTGATATAGGGTATAAAAAGACACATCACATAGCCATTAACTATGCATTCTGTACATCAAACTAAGTAACATTGCACAAAAATAATTGCTGGGAAACAACTTTTATTTTAGGAGTGAAAATTTGCTTTTTGTGGTAGTGCGCAATGTAACGCACGCAGAACATTGTGCTTATGGGTGCATGCAACCGTACATGGGGGAAAAACTGGTTTTCTTAAAAATCCGGCAGTAAGAGTTGGAATTTTGATCTTCAGTATGTCCGTAACCAAAATGTTCCCAGGTATGGTGCCAGTAAAAGGTTCCTATTGGCATCCTTTAACTACGGAACCCTAAAAACGATTGATATTCTAACATTATTTGTCATTTGTAATAACTATGTTTTCCATCATTTTCCCGGTTGCATAAACTCGATAGTGAATCAAAAGGGAACCTCAATCCAATTAACCACAGCTTCAATACAGGTATATATCAAAGGAGCGCTTTTAACGTTGTTAGTAGCAACAGAAAAATAAATGATGATACAGAAATATAGGTAGCTGTATCAAAGCGAAGCTGAAATAATGTAAACAACTAGCAGGAAAGATGAAATGAAACTAACCTTTGATGTCTTTTATTACCTTCAATTATTACAATTTACAAGCTAACATTAAAATACATATATATATATAATAATATATACAAGTATATAATAAAAAAAATAAAGAAAAGGCAGGAGATCATTGGGCAAAAAAAAAAATATGGTATATTGATGGCATTTGATGGTATAGATTTTATACGTTTTCGATTAACTTATGTTTGGCAATGGGTGATATTTACCTGAAATAAATGAATGTATTATTAATATCATATTTCTTGTCAAAAAGGCATAACTTTAGATTACAGTTATTTTAAAGATTTTATTTACATAGAAAAATTATCCTATAGTGACCATTAATTCCAGCAACAGATAGATGTGTAGGAAAATTAAATTACTGACAGAGCTCAGAATACGAAATCCACAAAATAGCGTAATATGAAACGTGTATGTACCTACCACAAAATATCTGTCATCAAAAACAAACCAAGGGTGTGGCCAAAAAACCGTAATTTGGGCAGAATTTGATAATTTCGTGAGGAGTTAGTTAACTTCGCATATGGTCAAAGTCAAATCATTTATTTCTAATAGGCTTAATTAAAGAAGGCACTTTTACAAGAAAACAGAATTGATTCTAGTCGCCCCTTCCAAAAAGAAGCTAAAAAAACATAAACACAAAAAAAAAAGGTTGGAAGAAACATGCGTCACATCCACGCAAAACGGCTATCGCTCAGCATTATGCTGCGACCCTATGCAAGACAGAGCCCCAGCTGTGGCCCCAGCGCTGGTTTTCAGCGACAATCGGCGCTGACGTAATGACGTCGTCCGGTGGAGCAAACAATTATTTGTCTCCCCCACGTTTTCTCATAACACATTTGACATTGTCGACATCGGTACAATTGCCATAGAGAAAAATAGAATAGAATAGAATTATTAGGACACTGTACCGGTACAGCGCAGTTACTTAAAGAAAAATAATATAATTTAATTTAAATGTGATAGAATATTTATACTACACAGGAAACAGACACAGGTAAATGCTATGAGAATGTCATCCTCAGTAAACGTATGCTATACGTAGTTGCAACATTTCGAAGCGTCCTCTATTTGACATAAGTACATCCAACATGCTCCAAAGAAATTATGATGTAAGAAATTACAAAATTGCCAAAATGATGTAATGTGATGTGTTAGTAATAAGCAATAGTTATGTGTCACTGACAGTGCTTTATGCGTTTGTGAGTGAATGTGCAAGATGAGATGGACTCAATAAAAAGAGAAAACAAAACCTTGGAAACTGGCGGGTGACCCAACATGCCAAACTGGAGGGTGACCCAACATGCCAAACTGGAGGGTGACCCAACATGAGAAACACTATTTACAGCTTCCTGTTTTTGCAGTATTTTTGTTTTATGTCTTAAATATTTTGTATACATTAATTGTGTGGCGGATATTAAAATCAAAATCAAAAGTCATTCATTGAAACTAGGCTGAGAATCAGCACTTTTTCAACATCAGGAAGAAGAAGAGGCGCAAAAAACTACCCAGTAGCACAAAGCCTTACTACATAAAACCAAATGCAACTAAATTGCAGCGTTTCATCCTTAAAACTATTGGATAACAACATGTTTTCGAATTAACATCCCACAGTTCGATACAAAATAGGCAATATGCAAAACATGTAAAGTATAAAACTTAGTCCCAAAAAAACTTAGCCAATAGATTTTTCTACTATTATTGTTCATCTGACAGCAGAAACCTAACAGCAACTTTATAAGAATGAGAATAACGATCACTATGATTTTGACAGACTTGTCAGTGGCAGCAACCTAACAGCAACTTTATAAGAATGAGAATAAAGATCACTATGATTTTGACACACTTGTCAGTGGCAGCAACCTAACAGCAACTTTATAAGAATGAGAATAAAGAAAGAGAGAGAGAACAGTGGTGAAATAACTGTGAAAGGACTGAAGACTGTGTTACATAAGACCAGTAGAAAAACCTCCAATACTATCAGTAAACAGGAAACCGCCGCCGCCGGCTCCCTGGCCACACTGTCTAGCCTAAAAGATATAAATTGGGACCTCAATAATGACATATCTATTTAATGTCTCTGCCTGAACATGTTTTTTTTTCTAAAAGGGTTTTTATTTAGAGGCAGGATAGATTCTGTTTGTTGGTTGGACTTTTTTCGGTTTAGTTATCACATTTTGTCTACTTCTATACATAGATAGATAATAACCTATAACGCTTTCAAATCATAAAATGGAGCAGTATTTTTCAATAATAAAACAATAATCTAATTAATAGTCAGTAGGAACACGTCAGAGACATCTATCAACCTGGCTTGGGCCCGCGTGGTGGATTATAGCCCACTCCCTCTCACAGAGAGGAGGCCTGTGTCCCAGCAGTGGGAACATTATAGGCTGATTAAGATTATGCTAGTTAGTAGTCTAAATAAGACAAGCAAATGCTTATGTTATAAAATATCTCTTTATAGGGAGATCAATGGAGGGTCCGTTGCTAAATAATAACAGCCGCACAGGTCGATCGATCAGGTTAAGCTACGCTTGCCGCGGTTGGTCCGTAGATGGGTGACCATCTTCACATACCATACGGGCGTGTATATTCCGTTTATGGCGCATATTTTGACACTCGCAAGGGAATCAAAACCTATAGGGTACTTCCCGTTGACCTAGAATCATGAAATTTGGTGAAAAGCAATTTCATGTAGCACAAGTAAAGGAAAAAATCCGAAAACCGTAAAATTGTAGTTACATACCTACGCCCTCGGTGTGCGAATCCGACTCGAACTTAACCTTTTTTTATATAACCGATGAAAAATTTTAACGCAGGGGGTACAGAATCATTTAGTGAATCCCTCATGTGGTTGTGGGACCCTACCACCCTGCATAGGAACTGAAATAAACAATAACAAAACCGAAGGAAAAGAAGGATAGAAAATAAGTTTATTTAACCCACGGTAAGTAAAGACAGTCTTATCAAAATAGCAAACACCTAAATTTATACAATCAACAGTTCTGTTATGATTACATGAAAATAATAAACATTTCGGATATTCAGGACAGCACCGTCCGTGCTGAAACTTTATTCGTGACGTTGTTTGAATAATTCTGTGTTGTTTTAGTCATAATAGTATTATGACTAGGACAACACAAACAACAGTGTTAATTACAAACAATGGCAAAGAGAGGCTGTACTGGAAGATAGGCGAAGTTATTGTTAAAGCGTTGAAAAAAATATGGTTTTTCTATTTCCTGTAACTTGTTAAGTACGTGGAATAGGGATTTAACATTTTGGAATATTTTTTGACTCTTTGGTCTAGTAAAAGGAATACACGATTCAATTAATTTTTCTCGATACAAAAAAATTGCAAAGTTATATTTTTTATTTTACTTTTTTCGACATCACAGAGTTATTCAATGGAATTTACTTTAAAACATAGAGAATTATTATGTCAAAGTTTACACGAAGTAGTTTTAAATTGTATTTATTTATTTTGTTAAAAAAGGTGTAAATTCGTTTTGGCACATCCGTCATTTTATTCCGAGCGCACGCACACTATAGCCATCACTCTTCTTTTGCGTTTCAAAAGTAATTGCATGACTTTCGCTCGCTCAGCAGGTTTTCGAGGATTTTAGATTTAACTTTGACAGACAATAAATAAACCGACCGACTATTTTGTCAATTCATAAGTAAACTCAAAACAGCGAGAAAACATGTCAAAAATTGATAAACGCCAATTTAAAAATACCTAGCTACTTATAAATTATTCAATCTACATATTTTTTTTAAAAAGCAACCCTTAATATTTTCGGGAGTGTTCTTTTTTACAGTTCTTAGGCTGGTTTTAGCTACATTTACGGGCCAAAGCCAAGGAGCGTGTGGTGTGTATTTTAAATGAATTCGTCTTACGTGAACTTCCTAACTATTCTGCAGATGTTTAGGATGGCAGCTTTCTATAGGTTAAACGGATTCTTCTAAATCTATTAATTTCGTGGAAAGAACTAAAGGGATAACGTGCACTTTTTCTTGTCTCCAGATCCTTGTGACCTCATCTTTAAGTTCAGCATATTATTAGCTATGTACTTATTTTTCCAGCTGTTTTTTGTAGGTTATGGGTACTTATTAGGAACTGCAATGTCTTTATGGTAAATGATTTCTCTTATTTTATCCTGAAGGGTTAAGTCTCCTCTAATATAGTGGATAGTGATTATTTTGTCTTCTTTGGAAACGCCAAAAAGTTTTAACAACAGTTCACAATTTGATTTCAATTACTCGAACGCTGAATGGAAATATAGCTTTCAGGAACACGAAAGTTAAATAGAAAATCCACGCAATAACTA
Organism: Oligia fasciuncula; assembly: GCA_963082905.1. Classification (NCBI taxonomy): domain Eukaryota; kingdom Metazoa; phylum Arthropoda; class Insecta; order Lepidoptera; family Noctuidae; genus Oligia; species Oligia fasciuncula. The sequence continues at coordinate 1,565,373 of OY720395.1, read as the reverse complement.
CAACAAACCTACGCTATAGAATTTAAAATGAATAGGTATTTGTTCAAACATTAATAATGAATCCGATAACTTCAATGATGGTCGGCTTTTACGGACGGATCAGATATAATTCCAGTTTCATATTGACGCCATTTTAAATTTTGGGATCCATGAAAATTTACCGAGAAATATTTCGCTTTAAAATGGTAAAATTTTTTAATAAACGCATTCGACTGATTGGTTTGATGTTTATGTTACTCGTGCCTTGTTTGCTTCGATATGGTTGCAGATGCCTGTAGTAATTTGTACTAAAGTGATAAAACTGATATTCAGTGCACCAGTTATTAATCGGTATTCTTTACAAGTAAGGCGAGCCATGCTGTCGTCTTTCCTCTGAGATCTTTTAAGGATACACCGGATGAAGTACGAAGTCTCCGGCTGGTTGTACACGGCGCATACGGCGGGGGTGCCGCGCCGTAGTACGACAACACTGACGACCGTGCGTACACACTGCGAATCAACCGTAGTTTTTCACGACAAAAAAACGCCACCCCGCCGAGCCACACCGCGTTTTTCAACTTACGGAGTCCCGTCAGATCGGATAGACGACGACAGGTTACCGCAGGCCTCATCAGATGCGACGGTTCCCACGCCCTGTCAGCCTGACCTGGCGCGATCTGGCCTGTGACAAAGCGGGCCGTGGGATCGCATTAAGTAGCTGTGATATCACTTGTAACTAGACCACAAACTCAAACTCAAAGCATTTATTTCAATTAAACCAATTACAGGCACTTTTGAATTGTCAAGGGGTCGGTCAGTCAGAAAGATGAAGCTAGATTGCCCATTCCAAAGCGTAGGTACCTATGGAAAAGAACGGGCAAGAAACTCCATGGACACTCTTTTAAATCAAAATAATATGGTTACAAAGTCTTGTTTACATCACACAACAATTCTAATTACATAATAATGCAGAAGCGTTGAAGCATTCACAAAGAAATTAAAGACGTTTTTGTTAAATCATGTCTTATAGCACAAAATTACTTTTGAACTTCACTTCATGTATGTTTGGGTACCTATTTTTATGCTAGACGTTATCCACTGACGCCAAATGTTCGTACAATAGAAAGAGCACCCATAACCATTTTCGGAGAACCATTCCGATGCGTCTAGTAATAACACTTTAAAATCAAGTCACTGGAAGAAACCTCTGAGTCTATTCAATCCAGAACTTCAAGCAGAGAAAGCAAATCCCCCAAAACCTGATTTACTCGTCAAGTATTCGCTGAAATAAACCCCCTTTTATTACATCACGTTATGGCTGAAATTCATCGTATACGCACTGCTATTTACGGCACCTACTCACTTGCGAGTCTGTAAATCACTGTTGGGACGTGTAACCATCCATATGGAGATTTTATAGTGTCCGCTATATGTAGCTAGGAATGGGTAATGGATGCGACTACTGTGTTACTTATGTGCTTATTTAAACTTTTAAATATTTCCGTGCTTTTCTGTGCAAAAATAATATTATCCCATTTCCATGGGTTTTGCATAAAGTCAACCTACACAACAATAGGTAATCATTTGGCAATACATTCTACAATTACTGATAATTTTCTTAGTCTGAGTCTAAAGTTTAGCCTTAGCTTCAAAATTAGGCATTCCATGCAGCCCAAATCACTGAAAGTCCAATAATCACAGACGAAATAAAAGAACGTTACCCTTTGCCGACAACGATGTCTTTCCAATACAGACTACAGAGCCAAAATTGCTACTGAAATACGTGCAATGAAGTACACACTCACTATAAAAATATCCCTGCAAGTTTATCAACAGTCGACATTCGTCCGTAATTCAAGTAAAAGACATACTAAAACCTTACAAATATCTGTTTTATAAGGTGACCGTCGTAAAGCTGGAGGATTGGAACGAATTGCGTTGCGCGTTTTTATCGTCAAAGAGAACGATCAATCATACGCCGAAGACAGTTGTAATGTATTTGCATTTTGTGGCTGATGTTCACACAGCCTTATTTTAAAGATGAGGATTATCCACGGAATCCGAATGAGGCTTGGAAGGAATAAATAAAAATGGGAAATGTGTTTGAGACTGTATAAAATGGAAGCCTGTCTTTGTGGGTTTCAAATTACAGTGAAATAAAAAAAGGCTCGGTCTGTTATTTTACAAAGATTTTTTTTTATTTATTTGAAAAGGTTTGTCGCTTAGCAACCACATCGCCCATTGCAGATAAACACAAAACTGTTCATTATAGTCTACCATATATACTGGAAAAGCAAGGATAGTATTAAAAAGTCAATTATTATACCTTTTGTGTCGTCCTAAAAGATGAATTCTAGTATTTTCATTCCGGACACACTCCATCAGAGTATGAAACACATCAACCACTTCAGTCTTCACAATTTGGAGACAAAGCTTTCTTCATTATATAGTCAAACTTATTTGAAGTAATACATCCGGAACGAGGTTGTAAGGCTATATAGGGTGACTGGTAATTATATGGGGTGACTGGTAATTATATAGGGTGACTGGTAATTATATAGGGTGACTGGTAATTATATAGGGTGACTGGTAATTATATAGGGTGACTGGTAATTAGTGACCGATACTTAAACACGTGATTTTACTCATCGTTATGAACAACTTTTACTATGGGACCAAACCTGAAATCGCGAAAAAAAAATCAGCTGTTCCCTACATTTATGTTCGTCTAACTCGTCAAAATGTAGAGAACAGCTGTTTTTTTTTTCACGATTTCAGGTTTGGTCCCATAGTAAAAGTTGTTCATAATGATGAGTAATATCACGTGTTTAAGTATCGGTCACTAATTACCAGTCACCCTATATAATGGTGCAGTAATAGATAGTGTCAAAACCGAAATAAACGAAAGCGTTTTATGCACTATCGGCAAGTATAAGATAGTTTAACACTTTAATTACTTCAAATAAATATTATAGATTCTCCATAGGTAAATCCATAAGACCGCAGGAATCCGCTGGATGAAGGAAGCACAGAACCAGTCGATGTTGCTTTGTTTGGGGGAGGCCTATGTCCAGCAGTGGACATCTTATGGCTGAAATGATGATATCTATAAAAGCAGTATGTATTTACTCAAACTCAACTCAACTTTTGTTCATTTACCTAAAATAAAAAAGATGACGATTTATTTATTCAAAACATTAATAAAGAAAAGGTATAGGTCTGCCCAAAATGTCGGTGAAGCAGGATGGGTTGTTGTGTTATTATTATAGAAAGCTCACTTAAACATAATGAACACTTAAACATACTGAACACCTTAAACATGCTGCATACTGAACACTTAAACATACTGAACATACTGAATACTTAAACATACTGAACACTTAAACATACTGAACACTCAAACATTCTGAACACTTAAAAATACTGAACACTCAAACATTCTGAACACTTAAACATAGGTACTTAAAAATAAAAGAAGACTTTCATAACATACAACACACATGTTCTGTTAAATTGTGTCAAGCCAATCAGTCGGCCGGATAAAACAGATCCCTGGACATTGCTTTAAATTAACCGCTCCGTTTTCACAACCGAGTTATTTTTCAAGCCAAGCCGGGTGTAATTTTATTTATAATTAAAAAGGTATTTTTTTGCCTCAACCGGACATTCAATGGGCATTTAATTAAGCTGATTAAGTTTGGAGCATAATTTAAGGTGACCCAATGTTATGAGTAAATAATGCTTTTTGTTATGACTACGATTCATTTCAGCGTTTTTTTTAAACATGTTTGTTTTAGAGTCGCACCGCCTTTATCAAAATAATAATCTATTTATACTTATAATAAAGCTGAGTTTGTTTGAACGCGTTAACTTCTGGAACTACCAGTCAAAAATCGTTTTACATTTTTGATAGCCTAATTCTTGAGTAAGGCTATAGCCACATCACGCTAGAAACCTTAGGAGCCGAGCAAAAAGAAAAAAGTCAGAAACAGCGCGGATAGGATGCGATACGACGGAATATCAAAAAATTTCACGCGGACGAAGTCGCGGGCAGAAGTTAGTAATTTATACCTAACTGTAAAAAGGTCGCCAATCAAATACAGATTCAGACTTTTTTTCTCTTGCCTAGTTACAGTAGATTACGGTAATATAAGCTTAATACCTAACGATAGTGACATTCTCAATTATTTTTCGTTAAACTTTTATACCTGTAATAATATGTCCTATCCTGAGAATACATTTTAATTTTTTTCCATACGAACTGTCATACTTCAATTTGGATTCGGCGCACAATGCCACATTCGCAAAATGTCATATTCTCAAATTGTCATATTCTGAAAACGCCACATCGCAAAACGTCACATTAGCAAAATGCCATTATCGCATAATGTTAAATTTAGTCCACGGATAAAAGATCTTACTTTGGTAAAAACAAAATATATCTATAATCACGAGCACAAAGCAGAAATAGTCGGCGGCTGCACGTCATGCCTGTAACACGAGGGCTTCCAATCAGCATGATGCGTTAATTAGTTTATTTAAGACTAACTATTAAGTAATTGGTGGGAATAATTGATTTCCAATGACATGGTTTTCCACTTTAAGAGCACGTCTTCACTTTGAGAGACTGTCAACTTGAAGGTTATAGTAGTTCAAGGTTACACGAGTTTAAGATTAAACTTTGAACTAAAATAACATAACATCAGGCAGTGTGGGTGTACACCTTTGTGAACCTACAGTACTTACACCCACATTTCGCCAGTTATATTTATCAGTGAAATAAATTGTATAGGTAATACAATACATACTGTGCCTCCAGCACAAACACGTTGTATGGTATGGTATTGTTATTTGTCTCAAAGTATTGCTATACCTAACACACTAATACTAAAACATGGAACAGAGAGTGCACCTGTGTCTGCACCTTTTGTGCACTTTAATATCTCCCGCACCATTTGTGCACTATAATATCTCCCGCGCAGAAGGTTAGTCTCCGCTGCGATTGGTCGCCGTAGCCGAAATTCGGTCTGGGGGACTATTTATATTTGTCAAGATAGGTACTTAATACTTTGTAGTTCCAAAGTCATGGCCCTGGCTTATTTTTACGCTAAGTTTGTCGACACGATAACGATGACGACGCTATTTCGCTTTTCGTTTGTCCTTTAGAAATACGTAGTTACTACATGCCGTATTGAAGTTAATTGAATGGAAAAAGTAAACAACAGACAAGCCCAGTATTGCGTTTCTGTATGTGAAAATTCTGTCCTAGGCAACGACATTATTTTGTTTTAACCGAAACATAAAACAAGAGAGCTGAGGGTAAAATCCTGCATAGTAAATTAATGACGTAACATAAACAAAAAATATAGCATGACGTCATCATTTCAAACGAAAGTAATTTCCACCATGAGTGTACGGTTTCCTTCAAAAGATGTATACTTAAAATTGTCGTTCATTTGTCACTCAAAACTCATTTTTAATGTATTTTTCCAGGGTGAGTGAGTTGACACTTTTATTTTTAAAGTAAAGAGAACATCATTATTTTGACAAACTTTTAGGGCAGTTCAATGACCTGAACACTTGCATAGTCTGATAATTTAGATGCTGTTTAGATGTTATTATTTTTAATAGTTTTTCGATATTGATTGTTATTTTAAAGTTTCAAAAATCAATATTTCGTCGCCATTTATAGTGAAAACCTCGGGAATGTAAGTACCATTTTAGGCATTTCGGACAATCTTATAGTATCGAACAGTTCTGAATATAAAAGCGGGTTAAATTTCCACAATAACTAATAAGAATACAGAACCTCCTTTTTTGAAGTTGGTAAAAAAACATAAAAGACGCCGTACAAAAATTTTACAGCACGCAGGTCTTTCTTCCTTCTGAAAAGTTACTTCTTTGACACTTACGAGGTTTTCACTCTAAGGCGTCGATTTGTGACTTGTGAACTAAATTGTGATGAATGTGTGACTTTCACTGTCAGATAGCTGATGTTATAAGGATTTACGTAGCCTAATTTTAGTTGCGGTAGCAGGTTCCCGTGGGATAATTCCCGATATCCATGCGGCCGAAGCCGCGAGCAGCAGCTAGTATTATCTATGATTCTATGTAGTCAGAAATCTACATAAATTGTCAAAACAGGATGGATTGTATTTATACTCGATTATCAAATCCAAAGCGTTAGTACTCGTAGAATAAATCAGGAACACTCTAAAAATTTTAGAATTTTAATGACGTCAGAAACTAATAAACACCCACTATTAATATGGAAGCTAGTCACAAATATACATAACATTCCGAGATTTCTATGTGTAAACAAACACATATTGATACAAATGGGCAGCTTGTAGCCCAGGGGCATCATTAGTATTCTGAATATTAACGATAATATCTACATAATATGTATGATGAGGAAAAATAGGTCATCAGAAGATACATTGTTCACTATGCCTGTAATGTAGGTACCTACCTAACTAATATGCGGGTTCATCTTTATTTCATACAGTAGGGAATATTATTTATGTAGGTACCTACAGTCAACAAAAGAGTACTTGAAGTTTCGTAAGAAACCGATGGATGTTGTCGACTGAAATTTAATTTGATAAATGAGCTGTTTGTTTTCTATTAATAAAACTAAATTTTATTCGAGAACATCCATCGGTTTCTTACTAAACTTCAACTACATCCGACGATCCTGCATACTTATCTCTTTTGTTGACTGTACTAAACTGTAGGTATGCATCATAAAAAGTCCAAAGATTTACTGCTTTAGCCACACAATCACGTTAGGTTAAGACATGCATGTTTGTTATCACACGATAAAGAATTATCAAAATCGGTCTACAAATTGATGATGATAATATCGATGAACATACATAAAAAAATACATACAGACGAACATAGAACCTTCTCCTTTTTTGAAGTTGGTTAATCCTAGTTATAAACTATCTGTGTGAAAAATTTCATCCAACTACGTTTATTAGTTTTTGCGTGAAGAAATAACAAATATACAAACACACTCACAAACTTTCGCCTTTATAATATTAGTATGATTATAGTAGGATTTATCTCACTCCCAATTTAATTACGACTAAACCTCCAACACCTTATATGCCTATAATTATTTCTCTTCAGCCCCCATCATTATCCATCAGTCTTCTCCGGAATATCCATAATTTCTTCAAGCCGACAGGTAGACTGGTCACGTAGGGCGGTGCGATCCTTCACGAATCTCATTGGTGGGGAGGTCTTAGTAGGTATTAGAAGATATGAGATCGCTTATAGATATTCAGGGTGGCAGGTACAGATGCAAGCATATCAAGCTACCACAATCTGTCAAATTGCTTTTATACACTTTCAACTTTATCGCTAAAGCTTATGGTTCAAAGTTGATTGGGAAAATTTGACAGTTTTGGGTAGCTTGATGTGCTAGCGTCTGTACATTGACGTGGAAACTTACCATATATTCAGTACATGCACCATAATTGCGTACCACACTATCAATCTCAATCTGAATCATTTTGACGGATATTACCTACTAGTCCATTACTTCATTTTTTTATGTTCGAAAAATCTGGCTGCTCAACAACGTAAATAACGCAATGAATGTTGTTGAATTGTCAAAATGAAACCCATTGCTACTGATAGTGTGTTACGCAATCGCCCCAATGATTCTACATCACCCTGTTGAAATTTTCACTGGTTATTAAGGGGCTTACATGACCTTAAGCGCGGTCACTGTCGGACTGCATAGAAAAGAAAGAGAAGGGCGATGACACAACCCTGGTAATTTATTGCAAAATATGAAGCAGTTATTTAATAACAAAAAATCTATTGTTTGGACTAAAGAATTAAAACACTAGTGTTTTAGTATGTTGCTTGTAGAATAATCTGACAAAAATGGTTTTTATTCTAAAAAGAAAGTTTTTAATTCTTCAGGATTTATATAATAATAATAAGATACCTATCTTATTATTATTATATAAATCCTGAAGAATATCGTATATTTTTCTGATTTTGTTTACGGTTGTCGGTCATATACTTTTATCTATTGTTTCTAAAACTTGCGTTTTTTGCGTTTAGGTCCTGTAAGCCTCATAGAGTTTTTATTTCCTTCCTACACTTTTATCTCAAAAACATCCCCTATGTGTATTAAACCTACTTACTATTAGAATCAAGATTGATTGATGCCAACAACTGTATTCCCAACCAGTGTATTCTCCATTCTCATTCATGTGTATGAATACCCACTAATCTTCACTTAGTGTAATATAGATTGGTTGATTACAATTTCAAATTAAATACCTAATCTTTTTCTATAATAACCAACTTCAACATTCCAACAAATACCTCGCACCGATGTTTTCAATTCTCTCTTTCCCATCGCAATAAACCGAATACAAACTACGTACAGTTAACAAAAGAGATAAGTATGCAGGATAGTCGGTTATAGTTGAAGTTTAGTAAGAAACCGATGGATGTTCTCGAATAAAATTTTATTTTAGAAAACAAACAGGTCATTTATCAAATTAAATTTCAGTCGACAACATCCATCGGCTTCTTACTAAACTTCAATTATATCCTATGATCCTGCATACTTATCTCTTTTGTTGACTGTACATAAAACCGCCAATACTCTGCACTCGGTACCTCAGTGCAGGTGCAGGTCACGTTGCCGCGTCGGATCGCAATCCGTCACGCACCCGCAGCTACGTGAGCGGAGGGCCCTACCCCAGGTATTCATCGTGAGGGAGGGGGCTATGGGGGCTCGATACTTTGGGGGCTGGTACTATGGGAGCCGTGGAAAATTGGGCTTGAATTTTCGAACCTAGTTATGGCATAACACGTATTAGTAAGGAGCGTGTCTGTGATTTTTCGATGTTTTGGAATTGATTCTTCGTATGTGGATTGAGTAATAATGTTGTTTTTTAATATATTTACACCGTGAAACTCAACAAAACTGCACAATTCACGGGACAAAGTTTTCGTTAAAATACTTGTCGACAATATCGCAGTCTGTTTTATTCTATTTTTTTATTCGGTATTTAACAACGCTAAAACAATAGGTAATAAAGAAACTTCAGCAGTTTCACATAGCGGAATTGAAAAAAATAACTGATATTATGGAGCTTGGTTTTTATTAAACACAAGGAAATTCTAAACATTAGTTTCTACACAATTTTGAAACAAAAGCCAATTTTTTTATCAGCAGCTGAACTGACAAAGACTTTCCGATAAGTACTTAAACCCCTCATTCTACTAACAACTACGTTCGCTTTCAGTATAAAAACTGTGAACTTTATTATACTTCAGGAGCAGAAGCCTCAATAAACTAAGCGAGCAGACAGCAAACAACTAAAGACTAATTTACGTTTTTTCTTCAAAACTCGTTTCCCCAGCGACTTCATTATGAAACTTGTTAAAAAGTCCGGAAAAAAATATTTTAATTACAATATCAAAGTGATCGTCATAAATTATTAATCTTCATGAAAGTCTCACGACCTTTTCCTGTCTTAGTTGGCTTGTACTTTTGAGCCTTCGGAGCCTTTGAAGTCTACAACTTCCGAAACGGAAGCGAGATTTTTCCACCGGGAATTCACCAAGTTCACGATACTTTGGGCCGGCAGAGAACGTGAATGATCTTGTCCCCGGAGTGATTATTAAGTGGCTGGAAAGAGGCCTTTAGGAACAACTTCAGGAAGTTTTGCGAGGCCTCATATATTATTTTGTATCAATATCGATCATTACCGCAAAAAAGAAAAAAAATGGCACTCCGGGAATGCCAACAGAAGTGAAAACAAAACACAAACAGAATATTTTGCCATCACACACTGAGATATCGGTTATACATTAAAACCGAGCACATCCCGAGGACAGCCGAACACATCCGAAGCGGGTATTTTTTTTAATAAGTTATAAGTCTATCTTTTCTTTTTTTATTCTTTTTTTTTTTTAAACATTGCCCCACACTAGGAATTTCTCCTGTATTGTGGGTGCGTTTACAAACATTTAAACTCACATACACAAACAGCCAGATCCGGAACAACTACTTGTAGGTCATACAAATATTTGTTCCGTGCGGGAATCGAACCCGCGACACGCAGCCAGCGCCAACCGTGCCGTCTTATAAACAAAACACGCGCGGTGTCGCTTACGGTAACAGTGGCGGGAGTTCAATGGTTTTCACATCCATCACAAAAAATGCGCATCTAAAGAAGTTTTCACTTCAAAAAAAATTTTAATGTCAATAATTTTGGCATTTAGAATTGTTTTATTGATGATGACTATATTTTTGATAAATAGTCGATTAATCAAATAACAGAATTGATCGAGCTGTTCAAAAAATAGGTACTTACCAATTTCTGAATGAATGAGCAAAATAAATGAAACCTCAATGTCAATTCAAGGTGACGAACGGTCACTACTTTGTTGTATAGTTAAAATGGGAGATTGGAAATGAAAGTTTAATCAGCTTTTAGCAATATTGCCGTCAACGAGAATGAAAACCGTTATCTTTTATAAAGCTTCGTGAAATTATGTTTCAGCTCATATAAAACGAGCTTTTCATAACCATTCGTCGACAACGCTACAGCCAATTTTACACGAAATTTTTTTTCATAAACATTTTTTTATAACCTATTGGTTTTAGCACGAAATTACATACAGGCATTAATAAAAACCTAGATTTTAACCCGGAAAACCTGAGACTAAAGATGCCGATGCATTCCACCAGCTTCTATGACAAATCTTTTACTGTTCAAGCCGTACGGTTATGGAATGACTTACCCGTATCGGTAAGGAGTTCTCAATATTTGTCCACTTTTAAAGTTATGGTAAAAAAACGCTTTCTCTCCCCTTAATCATTATATTTTCTTCCTGCCGGTCGATTCTGTAAAAATCTCACCGTGAAAACTTAGGTGAAGTGAGTTTGTTTTTGCTAGGAATTGACACTATTGGCAGCTCACTCCACGCTCACTTCACCTAAGTTTTCACGGTGAGATTTTTACAGAATAGCTCCGCTGTTTCATGATTACTATTATATAATATAGATTAGTATATGGTTTATGTATGTATTTATTGTATTATGTACCTACACCACAGACTACCTACAGTATTGTCTTTCCTTCCCCTTTATAATCCATCCAAGGATGTCTTTGAAAGATTGCTCTTAGCGATAAGACTGCCCTTGTGTCACCGTTTGTAAAATTTCTACATTTATGTCTGTAATTTATATGGTGTACAATCACGAGCATAGGTATGTATACACTTGGCTTTATTCAAAGGCGATTTTCTCCTTTATTTTTAATAAAATTTTATATTATTTTCTAACCAATAGGTTTATGTAAAGTGTCGTATTTCAACGTTCCATTCGTTATTTCGTGAAAAAATCGCAATTGAAAGTTGCCAAGTGTTGACATATTAGTGCTCGTGACTGTACGGAATAAAAGAAATGATATTCTATTATTTGCTTTATTAGATTACGCTTTAAATTATTTGGGGATCTTAAAATTTCTTCCGTGCTACTTTTATTCAAGCTTCCAAATACTACAGCTTTAGTTTATATCCAATAAACAAATCTTATATTCCTTTTTTCCCAATATGTTGCGATAGGCAATTTTTACGATCCACTCCGGTAGATCACGTAATAAATCTCCAGAACTCATTTGGTTACGGCCTAAAGTTTTTGAGTGCCCGGAATTGTTGTGACAGCGTCTTAGACGAAAATAGCTTGTTTGTCTTTATGAGACTGTAAAGATTATTGTTTAGTAATGAACCTTGGCTTGGTTCGCCTTTGTCTTAATACAGGGCAAATTCTTTTCCGAATACCAAGAAAGATGGAGCATTAATCACCGTCTCTGGGTGTTCGCGATTACAGGCCATTAAGTTCAGGTTTGAAAACAATATTTTTCATGCCGGGGAGGGACGCCGTACATGTTATTAGTGATGTTCTTCAAAAACTGGCCAAGTGCGAGTCGGACTCGCATACGAAGGGTTCCGTACCACAAGGCAAAAACGCCGAAAAAAACACGTTTGTTGCACGTAGCTTAACCTGATCGATCGACCTTTGCGGCTGTTATTATTTAGCCACGGGCCCCTCTCTAGGAAGAAGGCGTGAGTATAATATGTAATTATTTTTCATGAATTCTTATTTCGTTAATTTGTTTCATTTGAGAATTATTTAACCTTTCATTTGGTTACATTTTTGTTTCATTCATACAACTGTCATCATCTTTCTGATAATAGATGACGAAATTAAAAAAAATACAAACAGACGACTTGAAATCCCACAGATAAAAATTTCATCAGAATCTCAGTCACGTCTGCTCCCAGTGGGGTCCAGAATGGTGGATTAGAGCAGGACGTCTGAGTCTCGACTGATATTGTGCGAGACTTACCACAATACTTATACTTTCTCTAAAGTTGATGCTATCGGGGCCCTTCTACGTGGCGAGGTGGTGTCTGCATTTTAATCAGTTGAAATAAAGATGGTTATATTTCTGCTGAGTTGGATCGCGGTCTGAGTTTCATTATTCATTTTTGTCTACATTTGATTTTATTTGTTTAGGATAACAAACAATTGCGCAATGCTTAATTTTTGGGTACAGGTATTTTATTAAACACTTAAGTAATCAGGCAACCACCATCATCATTTCAGCCGAAAGACGTCCACTGCTATACATAGGCCTCCCCCAAGCACCTCCACTTCGACTGGTTCTGCGCTTCTCGCATTCAACGGGTTCCTGCGGCCTTCACAAGGTCGCAACCACCATCGTTATCCACAAATTAATCCAACTGTAAAAATAGTTAGAGCAAGATCCAAGCATACAGCAAACAATTATTGTTTATCATAGATTTGACTACGTTTGGTAAAATAATATGTGACAAACTAGATGTGTGAATATAACAATTAAAACTATGTGGTAGGTACCTATTTGAAAGGATTTTTTATAATTGATCTCTTTAGTTGAAAGCTTTTTTTTCAGTCTACTTGTGGTTGAGGAGGTTTATATTTTTAAAACATGTTACACAAGTTTATTGTCAAATAATTTAAAAAAACTAAACACACTCAACTTCAAATATTTAAGAAAAATATCAGCAACTTAGGTGAAAATTAAGTTATTTCTCTTTACGTAGCGGGTTCATTCATAACAAATGATCGTATGAATAAAATAACAAGTTATTAAAATAAATAAATACAAAAATAAATAAATTATAAATTAAGTTGTTTCTCTTTACATAGCGGGTTCATTCTTAACAAATGATCATATGAATAAAATAATAAACTGTCGAAAAGCAATCTACATTCATATTTTTATAAAAATGTTAAAATCTACGCCTTTGATAACATCGAATTTTACTGCGCAGTGTAATCAATTCTAATAACATCTCATTGAATTACATTTACAATGTATTAAATTTTGATTTCGTTTGACCTAAAGGTCACCTGAAAAGGTGAAACTAACTAAAGGTCATTTGACCTTATTATCCCATTAGTATACGCAATCTACACGATACGAATTAAATTTTTGCATCTGTTTGTTTCCCAAATAAAATAAAATAAATAAATACCTTGTTCGAACGTGATTTCAGATGTGAAAATTGATCCCGCTGAAAATCCTACTAATAATATTATAAATGTGAAAGTTTGCGAAGATGTTTGGATGTTTGTTAGTCAGTTACGCGTAAACCGTTGAACAGATTTGGATGAAAATTGGCACATAGATAGACCATTTCTTGGATTAACACATAGGATACTTTTTATTCCGATGTTCCCACGGGATCGAAACTTACGCGTGTGGAACCACGGGGCGCTGCTAGTTAAAAATAAATAATTTATTCTTACTTATTTTATGCTGTGCTCAAGCTTGAACATTTATATTTTACTGCCATTATATTTAAATCTGTCTGGCTTTGTACTATAAAAATATCGTATTACATGAATCTTCACTGTCAGGTTTCATTTTCGTAATTAGCTTGAAGGGTTTCACATAAAATCTGTTATCTTGATAAGAGCTAATTATTTTAAAAACTAAATTTAATTAAACTGTGTAGCTGGACTACTTTAATAAAGATTGGTCCTTGGCAGTTCTGGTCAGAGAGAGGTGGAAGGAGAGTAGAGCCTTTGCTCAGTGGGACATTAATGGCTAATAAAAAAATAAAAACCTGTCTACGCACACTTTATACCTACACGTTAAAATTAACATACCCTTAAATAATCAAAGTTGAGAATTCTGACACAGAATAATGTAGGTATCTATTTAAAATGTTGATTTATGACAAACTAGCAGCGTCCCACGGTTTCACCCGCATAAGTGTCGATGCCGTGGGAATATCGGGATAAAAACTGTCCTATGTCCTTTGAAATGAAATGAAATGATGAAATGAAATGAAATTATTTTATTTTTTGTAAGTAGGTTTGTACAAACACTTTTACACGTCAATCATGTTTTTTTTTTTAAACTAGATGAAGTCGGCGTTTCCTATCTGACTACTCTGAGAAGAAAGGCCGAAACAAACTCAGAGGTCACAGTCTCTTTTAAAGTCCAGACATAATCTTGATCAGGTTATATGAAGACCATGTAGATCGATTTCTGAGGTGGTCTTTTGAGGAAAGAACCACACAGATTGAGAGGACCTATCCAGTCAGTGCACGCATTTGTCAAAAATCGTGCAGCTCAACTCAAGACTTAAGGAGCTCAACGATTCGACGAACAATACCAAAGAAAGGACATTTGGGTATGCCACATAAATTACTCAAACTGCCAGACCATGAAAAAAAAAAACTAACAGAACAGAGAGAATAATAAAAAAATATATATATGTAAAATTACCCACATCGTCTTCACATTTCCCGGGACTCAAACTATATCTACACCAAATTTCATCTAAATCGGTTCAGCGGTTTAAGCGTGAAGAGGTAACAGACAGACAGACACACTTTCGCATTTATAGTATGGATTCCTGCCGTTAATCTTGCTGACTTTGTCATTATTGTACTGCAACATACCTAGTTGTTAACTTTTGTAGAACGTTGGTAGAATTAAAATATTAGTGTAGACTAAATATGATCGTTATTATTATCATGGCATAATAATATTATTTGAATCTAATATAAATGAACATGAAAGTAAACTATCTCAAATCAACTGGCTCGTTAATTGTGAATGGTTTTAGTGCAAAGTCGTAAAGATAATGTAAAAAAAAATCGCATGAGCGCTCAAATGCGGCTTTGAAACTATGATTTATATGTGTATAATATTTTCTGCTCCATTAAAATCAGCCATCAGAAGCAATAAACCCCAAATAATAATGTCGTTACGTTCTCATATTGCTCCAAAATTGATTTATTTTGAAGTCTTAGTATTGAAGTTTAATTGAGAGTGAATTTCTTTTGAAATAAAAGTCTTTATATAAGTAAATAGTGGGGCCGTTTTATGAAGTACTAGCTGCGCCCCGTGGTCTTACCCGCGTAAATGTCAATCCCGAGGGAATATCGGGATAAAAAGTAGCCTATATGTTAATCCAGGGTGTCAGCTACCTCCATACAAAATTTGATCATTCATTCATTCATTAATTTATTCATAAACAATTTACATTGTGTTGAACATAATATCTTAAATAAAAATTATCACATGCAGAAACAAAACCAAATAAATCAAAATTGGTCCAGCCGTTAGAGCGTGAAGAAGTAACAAACATATAAACACACACACACACTCACAAACTTTCGCCTTTATAATATTAGTGTGATTCATTACACTATTATGCCAGTCCCTAAAAGGGATGGTGCTATCGGTCATGTATATCTCTCTTTCTCTCGTGATGGCATTAAAACGTTATACCTAATACGGCACCAGTAGGACGTATAAAGACCGGTTCTGAAAGTATTGAACTGTAAGTTGTTTAGGGGCTGATTTTACAATCATCTGATAAGTTTATTCGAGGGATAATTTTGATATTTTGACAGTTATTGCATACAAAAACTGTCAAACGTCAATTTTATTCCTCGAATAAAATTTATTTGGTGATGGAAACATCAGTCCTTAGTGTAATAATTTTTATTTTGCATTGAAACATTTTTTAGTCATAATCCTATTACGGTTTATATTATGTATTTCTATTTTTTGTTATTTTATTCGTTTTGGGAGTTTGAACGTAATTGTCAACCAAGTTTAATAACACCCGCGGTGGGCCGAAATCTGCTAGATTGTGGACCTACCGGACTGTGGACTTGTTTGCGATGCTCACTTAGTTCCCGCGCTGTTTCGTAAATCATCGCCCGTTGTAAAATAATTTAGTTAGCTTCCCTCCGCTTGGATAGCCGGGTATCATGTTGGTTCTGCTGTATTTTTGTATTCCAGTTTTTATACAGGTGGGTTACACGACTACGTACTAAAATTGGCAAGCGGACTTTGAGAATAGTCTGCAAAAACAAGACAACATAGGTGCATTTTGAACCTCTCTATATCGCGAAACTACAGAAAGTCACTCTACAACTACAATATTACTTACATAGTATTTATTTAAATATAATATATAGGTTTGTGTACAGAGATGCCTGTGGCTAAATAATAATAGCCGCTCAGGTCGATCGATCAGGTTAAGCTACGCTTGCCGCGGTTGGTCTGTGGATGGGTGACCGTCTTTATATACCGTGACCCCTCCGTGCTTCGGAAAGCACGTTAAGCCGTTGGTCCCGGCTGTCATTCGTGGATCTTTGACAGTGGTTACGGGTAGTCATAAGCCCGAAAGTCTGACAACCAGTCTTACCAAGGGGTATCGTACTACCCAGTAACTGGGTTGTGGAGGTCAGATAGGCAGTCGCTCCATGTAAAATACTGGTATTCAGCTGCATCTGGTTAGACTGGAAGCCGACCCCAACATAGTTGGGAAAAGTCTAGGCAGATGATGATATATATATACAGTGTGGCAATTAGGTTATTACCTACTTTATTTGAAACCACGTAAGTATGCTATCTATGTATTTTAAATAAACACAATTAAAATTGACGGCACGGTTGGCGCAGTGGTTAAGCGATTGACTGCTCACTGCGTGTCGCGGGTTCGATTCCCGCACGGAACAAATATTTGTATGACCTACAAGTAGTTGTTCCGGGTCTGGCTGTTTGTGTATGTGAGATTAAATGTTTCTAAACGCACCCACGATACAGGAGAAATTCCTAGTGTGGGGCAACGTTTTATAAAAAAAACAAAAAAAAAAAAAAAACAAGTTTCATTCTACCCGTGGGACCGTTTTTCGTTTTAGTGTTTAACAACACTAAACTTAATTTGTGATTATTTGGTAACGATACCATAAAGTTTGTGTTGAATTGTTGACACCATCGTCTCACGCGTGTCTAGTGCCATAAGTCTCTAATATTTCCATGGAAGGTGGGTAGGCCTTTAGTATGGGACGCAACGTGTGTCGATACTCTTACGCCATCCCATCTTCCTGGCTCGGCATGCTGTGCTAGCGCTGCGGCTGCGGAAAACCTCAAGTGGCGAAAATATAATAACCTTATCAGAAATTATATTTTCGAGCCGTTTGGGGTTGAAACCCTCGGGCCGTGGGGTCCGCGTGCTTATGTTCTTTTTAAGGAAATTTCGAAAAGGCTGGTTGACACTTACCGTGACCCAAAGACTGGCTTTTACCTTGTCCAGAGGCTAAGCATTGCCATACAACGTGGTAATGACGCCAGGCTTTTGGGTACATTACCAGTAACAGCGATGCGGATGAATTTTTCGACGCCATATTTTAGTTTGTTTAAAGTTTTAATTAAGTTAGGATTTAATTTTGTTATTTTTATTAATTAATACCTAATTAATTATAGTACAAACAAAACACAATACAATTGTAGCGGTATCTACAACGCCACATGCGAACAACGCGTCATACTGACGTCACGCAAAATCCTGCATCTCGCAAGCAGAGTTTACCGCGCAACTAGCATGATACAACGGCCCGACATGAATCATCGGGCAGTTGCCCACCAGACACAACACTCGTCTGGTCGGAGGATCCTCCCTTTTCTATAGAGTATGAGTGAACTTTACACCCTGTTCCTCATACCTCTATACAATAACATATACCAACAAGAACCACTTCAGAACACTGACGTTCGTCAGGCGAATCTTCCACAACAACTACGCAAACTGCGATTCCTCTCTCAACGGTCCGTCAGAGGCAATGAATTAAGTTCATTGCACCATCACTAACATTGACAAACTAAATGTTTACCGGCGAATTGATACCCGTTACACTCCTGACGTTTGCCCAACAAGACGTTACAAAGGTGACCAATATTGGTAGATTGATTTGATTTGAACATTGTAAAGGTATCTTAGTGTCCTACCTACATAGTGTCATTTAAAGTAATTGAATGTATTTTCGGGACTAAGTTAAAATAGGTTACTTAAGGTGATAAAATCTCAGTTTGTTTGGTCATGCTAAGAGGATAAGTTAAATGATAGGCCGTTACAAAACGAATTTAAAGAGCTGTAAGTTGTTAGTAGAAATGCCGGTGGTATCTAAACATGTCTGTAACAACTTCGGTCGCAACGTGTCACGATGCGACGTCGTATCACGTGGATGTGTTTTAACCTTTAAACTTTAGAAAAAATTAACTAAAAACTATATAAAGTCCTTTTTTATACAAGATTCTTAGTGAACCAGCGCTAAGTGGGTTTCGAATAACTTCTCTACGTTACATTTCTTCTCAAGGCTTTGTCTGTCTGCTCACTAAACCTCTCTAGCGCGAGAGAGCAAATAATTGAGATTCAATCATTCCTTTGATTCAAACGTCCTGTTAGAGAGCGAACATGGAAGTTTCCTATGTCCAACAGTGGGATTTTATAATCTGAATTTAACGGTTTACTGAAACATTCATGCCAATCACGTCTTGATAGCGAAATGGGGCGGGTTTGCAGTTGTTTAGTACAATTTATGAACTAGTAGCGGACATTCATTTCGAATCGAGGTCATAGTGTCGTGGTTGCTAAACGGATAGTGATTTATGGTAGCGCAGTTAAACGGCGAGAGTACTACAGTTGATAACCTGCCATTACTCACTAGTGCTGTGCGTGACGTGGGAATATGAATAGTGTTGGGAGTTGCGGGTTGGTTTTAATATTTTAAATATGGGTAGTTATGTTCCTGGTATGTTGCTTTGCATTGAACTAAATCGTTGCATTGGATGTCTTAATGGATAATAAAAATACCCCAAAAACCTGATTGGGTCAGAAATTAAGTGTAATTCGAACCTCGCACCGAAGAAATATTTACCTATTGTTTATGCTATTGAGAGTCGGTATTTTGCATGTGATTTTTGCTAGTTAAAAGAACACTACTATTATCTTATACTACATTGGGAAATTCGTTTTTTTTTTAAATATAGAACAGCTTCATCCACCAAACCACTCGAAACTGTAATTTCGGCATCAGGCTATTAACTCGCCACTCGCCTCCACTCGGGCCGCAGTACAAAGCCTATCAGCTGCTAAAGCTGTAAGTGGAACGAGATGAAAGGATTATCCGGAGCAAGCGCTGATCCCCCATTAATCACAATCAGACGAATCAGCTGCGGTAGTCTTGGTGATTTTTCATAGCCTCCCGAAAATGGACTAAATTGGACGGTCGTGTTCTGAAAATAGGCTACAAGCAATTAAAATTAAACTATGTTTAAACGGGTTGACATAGAAATATGGTTATTCAAATGACTAAGATCTTTCAACACTTAATTTTCTTATCATAATAACTTATAATGTACCTACTTAGGTATCGAAGTTATTAAGATCAGAAAATGATGTGTTTAAAACCGTAGGTAGTTTTATACAAGTTGTTAAAAGCAGTTGTAATATCTACAAAATAGAATACTAAAAAGATTTACATATTACAATAATTTGTTACTTACAAGTCGTTGTCCAAAAAGGTACGACTCTCGCAATGGTGTGCTGGTGGTACATATATTTATAGATCTGAATGTTGAGTAAGGCTTAAGAGTCATGAAAGCAGAATATCCAAAAAAAAAATGTTATTAAAAGAAAACAAACAGCTCATTTATCAAATTAAATTACCGTAGACGACATCCATCGGTTACTTACTAAATTTCAACTATATCCGACGATCCTGCATACTTATCTCTTTTGTTGACTGTACATAGAAAGTAAATGGACAGTTACTTTAAAAGCCCTTGCAATAATATAACGTCCCAAAAATATATTTGAACAGCAGAAATCCTTCTTAGCTAAAGGAAACAACTCCATTTATATTCTGTCCCGTTTGTTTTTTACACAAGGTCGAGAAGGACATTTCTTATTTATCTGAAATTTTAAGTTAAGCCTACTGCCTACATTTTATTTTTGCTGTCGTAATTATTATTCTGAGGAATATAACCTGAGTTCCAATGCAATGATAAAGATTAGATCTACAATCCCTAGTCATTTAAGTAACTTCACTGAATGTGAAGTTTCTCAAATCAAGATTCTAAACACAATACAACATTGATCGAAATATGGCCAATTGATTTCAGCTTTTTCTGCGCATAGTAAAGTGGCCTACCGCTATTCCTCTTACAAAATGATTCATAAAACCACCTTGCAAACCATACAAAAAAAAACCCATTCTGACTCAATCAAAGGATTCCACCACAATTTTAAAACCACTTTTGCATCTTTATAATGATATTATAAAGGAAAGATACGCTACGTTCATACTGAGCGACGGACGTTCTGTATTGTTGCGTTGTTATTACAAAGTACTTACTGCGATAGATAATACGGAACGTATGACACAGAAAGAGATAGCTATCTGTAGTGTGTTGCTAGCTGCTATTAGCAGACTAAATGAAACTACAACAATTGTCTGAATTTGTCTGCAACAATTTGCGTGCGCTAGTGCGAAATCATAATATCATTGGTCGTTAATATGAAAAGGTATTCCTTCCGTCTTACCAGCCGAGATTCCATTAAAATGTACATAAATTGCAGGCGCTTGCACCGACCACTGTCTTAGAGTTCTGCTGGAACTCCTGCTGTACAGTCACGAGCATAAGTATGTATACACTTGGCTTTATTCAAAGGCGATTTTCTCCTTTATTTTTGAATGAAATTTTATATTATTAGGAACATAGTATTTTAGAACCCATAGGTTTATGTAAAGTGTCGTATTTCAACGTTGCATTCGTTATTTCGTGAAAAAATTGCAATTTAAAGTTGCCGTGCTCGTGACTGTACTTCTGAGAATATTTATTCAACTATCTTATTCTACTTTGCTTTAAATATTCTTTGAAAGCATTTTGAATTCTTAACGAGCTGTTGAGAATTCCTGTGGCTAGGGGCTGTCTGTTTGAAATAGACTGGTTTTTGTAGAATAATTTCATAAATTATAAAATATGTATGACCGACTGTACGTTTGTGCTAATTAGGTACTTAATTTAAGCAGCTTGTCTTTGCAGCAGAAAGTACCGTAATTTATGTTATGAAAACCGGACAAGTGCCAGTCGGACCTACACATGAAGGGTTCCTTACCACAAGGCAAAAAACGCCGAAAAAAACACATTTCTTGTATGGACATTGGCTTTAATTTGTATTAACTTTATTTCATTTTTATTATATCGAGCAATAGAATTATCTGAAAATTTCAACAGTCTACCTATTCAGTCTATTATGGTTCATAACATATCGTTGTTCGCATGACTAAAAGTCCTATCTCATTTTTCTAATTTTTTAGCTGATCTGAGTCAGGACAACTACACTCTTCTATTCGTGATTCTTTACACTTTTCGCTAACCGTCGTACTTCTATGTTATGTGGATCTCAAAATATAACCATTTTGAAAGGCAACAAAATGTAAAGAATCACGAATAGAAAATGTACCTGTCCCAACCTAAATCTGCTATAAAATGATATAGGACTTTTAGTCATGCGACAATATAGCCTGCTGACAGTCAGATAGATGGACGGACAGCGGAGGCTTAGGGCTCTGTTGGCAACCCGAAAAACCCGAAACCAGGTATTTTGTTTACATTACCCTTTTCCATTTGTTTTAAAGTCACTTGAAACCGTTTACAAAGTTTTTTACTACCCATATTCAAATGTACACTCGATATAACACATAAAGTAGCAATACACGAGCGATAGTTGTCTATAAAAGCTGAAGAACAATATAAAGACTTGTTACAAATGGCCGGCGAAGTGGGTGAGGACGACAATTGACCCGCTAGTTTTTTTGTGAAATAGGCTCTTCAATAGAGATGAAGTTGTTCTGAGCAGATGAGCAACTTGTACACCACTTTGTTGCGACAAATTGTTGCTGACGACGCGGTGTCATCGGTAATTATTAACCCCTTTACTTATAACGTTGCTTAAAGTTAAGAGACGTTTAAACGTCAGAAATGTATGGTTAAACAGTAGCTAATCATTACTTATCTAATTAGCAACCTTTTTAAACCCCTTATTGTCCCCAATTGCAGTTTGATTTAACGGGATTTGATGTACCTAAATTAAATAATTCAGTATGACCACTTTTTGACATACGTAAACTGATAAAATTATGTACACTTTTATATATGTCAGGTAAAATAAACTAATCAGAATTAGCAAAACACGAAGACAGCACAAAGTCATTTTGTTTTACTTATTACCAAATATTAAGATCTTAGTGATGGCTGTATGACATTAGGTATATGTTTCACTTTCATACTGGTGTTTTTCTGATAATACTTTGCTATTCAAAACGGAGGCTTTCAACGGTATGAGCTCAACTATTACTAAAGAGACACAATAACTTTTTCTATTGTTACCGAAGTTTATAAGCTTGCCTAAAGGATGATTTCCGCCAAACGGCTCGCATCGCATCGGATCGGAACGGATTTTACAATCTTTAAACGATATTAAATCGTGTACACAGTATTTAAAGTCTATATTACCAAGCCACGCACAGCAACTTGACCGTGGGCGTCTTCCGCGACACGCGATCGTAGCCGAAAGTTTCCGATTTTTGCCATAAATCATCATTAAAAAATTTTCTTTTCCTCTTCTGTGTTTTATGATTATTTTCTTCTTCTAATGCAATAGCCAACAATAATAAGTAAACTTCAACCATTTTCAAATATTTGAACACGTCAACACGCGACTAGGTAGGAATGAAACTATTTGACTAGGCGCAGAAACGGATACGTTCGCAATTCGCAAGCGACGCGAACGGAGTCGATCATATGCGTCGACATCCTGCCGGACGCGATCGGCTGTCGCCGCATCCGTTCGTATCCTTTCCGATCAGATGCGATGCGAGCCGTTTGGTGGACAAAATACTTATTGCTCGTCTACCTACACCAGATTATAGTTCCCTTATGGTTTATTTAATATTTCAGCTTCTTTTCAAAGCAATGTTCTTTCAGAGCTTTTTGTAGGATTCCTCTAGGCTCGGCACAGTCTGCGGTATTTTTTCAGAAAGCAATGTTAGGATTCCATTTGTATTAACATCATGTTAGAGTATTTGATTGTGAACTTGGGTAGAAGGTAAAAAGTCAATGTTATCATAATAGGTACGTTTGCTTGAAGATATTATTTTTCGTTTGAGTAGTAAGAAACTAGAATACAATTTCACGATTATTTTTTTAGATATTACTATTGTAGATAAAAAAACGTAATTACAAAAAAATATTAATTTGGGAAGTCAGAGTCTTTGGTTTTGTATTTTCGTTTTTTAATAATAATAATAATACTTTATTGATACAAGTCCTTACAATTATGCATAATATCTAGCTGCCACCGTCTTTCGAAATTAAAGTAGGGGAAGGTTGCTATGAATGGACCACATAACTTTACGACCTCATACCTCAAAAAGTGTAAGTGTTAAAATGAAAGCAGTTTATTATTTGTATTTCGTAAGACCTTTATTTATAATAATCAAACGCACAAACATTTCGGGCTTACACTTTTTGATATAAATGAAGAAAACCAAATTTTGGGCTGTTGCCTTCTTTGGACCATGGGCACCTTCAATGAACCACCAGGTTGCCATCAATGGACTTCGAGAAATATGTTCTAGAGGTCCAATCGAGGCAACTAATTATAATTATCAATATAACGAAATTGTGACATACGAGGGCAGACAAACATTACCCATACACATACGACAGGCAAACAAACTATAGTTATAGGCTACATAATTAGTAATACAATTTTACATTTGGCACATTTAGTGAGATCAACAAGTCATCAAAACTAAGATACAGTCTAAAGGTTTACATTAAGAGTGATTTAATGATATTTTCTACTAAATATTTAATTTCACAAATATAAAAATCAACAAAATAGAAGCTAAGGTCACTTGTAGTAATAGCAAAGTTAACATAACTAATTATAACCAGAAAAATACAGTAAAAAGTTACTATGATTGGACCGGTCCAACGGTGGAACTCTTTTGGGGTCCATTGATGGCAACAAGGTGCTCGTTATGAAAAAAATAAAATAAAATATACATGGTCGTGATTAGACAAAATAGAATAACACTCATGGAATCACAATTAAATTGTCTAATAGTTCATAACAATGCACGCAGACAAATATGACTGCAATGATACTTACGTCAAATTGTCCTGAGTGTAATAATTAGATTTTGACCGCCGCAAAGACAACGTCATACGTCTCTCCTCGCCATGTGCCGCAGCATCACTGAGGTAAGAGGGGGGTGCAACTGAGTCGTCACGGACTGGTTTTGACTAGTTTGGGTATTGCTAGCTTGCATAGTTTTGGAAATACCTTGGTGGTCCAATGAAAGAGCTAGTCCAATGATCGCATTTTTCAATTTGCCTTCACTTGCTAAATAAATAACAGTGACGGGAAGTTATTGTAACATCATCAAGATCCACCAAGTGGAAAAAAACGTATTATTCAAGCTCCAAAATCACTCCTCAGAAACTTGACCAAATAATAATATAATAATCATGTTTCCCTTTTAAACAAAATAATTTTTCAAATTGGTTTATAAATGTCGGAGTTTTGTTCTGTTATATCCAATCTAACCATATTTCTATTCACAAATTTTATTTTTATCCAACTTCAAAAGAAGGAGGTTCTTTTGAAGTTGGATGAAAATAGAATTGATGAATGAAAAGATGGTTTAATTGTGTGAAAGATGATGCAGCAAAAATGGAAGAGCTGAGATGACGGCTGATAGAGATTTATTGAACAAATCGACACCAGATGATGATATATTTTTCGTTTTATACGTTTGAATCTACGGCTTTTTTAGGGTTCCGTACCCAAAGTGTAAAAACGGGACCCTATTACTAAGATTTCGCTGTCAGTCCGTCCATCTGTCCGTCCGTGTGCCTGTCACCAGGGTGTATCTCAAGAACTGCGATAGCTACAGTTGAAATTTTCACAAATTATGTATTTCTGTTGCCGCTATAACAACAAATACTAAAAATAAAATAAAATAAATATTTAAGGGGGCTCCCATGCAACAAACGCGATTTTATTGCCCTTTTTTGCTCGATTCACAAAATACTCAGTTGTATTTTTACTTTATTAATAAAATTATAATAAAATAAATATTTAAGGGGGACTGTATAATTCACTTGAGTTTGCGAGGCGCAACTCTTAAACTACAAACGTGTTTTTATCGGCGTTTTTGACTTGTGGTACGGAACCCTTCGTGTGCGAGTCCGACTCGCACTTGGCCAGTTTTTTCCTTTTAATTCGTGCCTGGATTAACTTCATTGAAACGAAACCAATTTTATGAATGATGTAGCCTTTTTTGTGCGTTCTTTTTGAATTTTTCCGATATTTTAATAAAAAAGGTTCTCGTCATTCGATACATGGACAAAGGTGACATAACACGGTTTCGTAATGAAAAAAGACTTTTGGACCACCTAAAGCGTCTGCAGTATTCAGGTTGCTGTAGACAGGGTATAAGTATATAGAAACAAGTACAAATAAACTGTATTTAATTAAAACAAGACCATTATTTTTGTGTTTCTTCAACAGTAAGTTCTTTTACATAGTTGTATGAAAATGTCTTAACAAAAACCGTCTAATTTTGAATAATATTGTCACTTATAATTTGGTTTGTTCCTTTTCATTTCCAAATTATTATCACTATTTGAATTTCTTTATGTTTATGAATTACTAGCTGCGCCCCGCGGTTTTACCCGCGTAAATGTCGATCCCGCGGGAATATCGGGATAAAAAGTAGCCTATATGTTAATCCAGGGTGTCAGCTACATCCTTAACAAATTTTAGTAAAATTGGTCCAGCCGTTTGAGCGTGAAGAAGTAACAAACATATAAACACATACACACACCCCCAAACACACACACTCACAAACTTTCGCCTTTATAATATTAGTGTGACACATAAAAACTTCAAACTACATACTAATCGCTACCTAACCACCCTCTCATTAAAAACGGTTTTCCTCTCACCATTACTAGGGCAGCACAGGCCCACAGAACTGATTACCACAGCCTAACAGTATTACTTATTGATAGCTCCAGCAGCCCAATTGGCATGCTGCCACAAGCCCGGATTATGTTTGTTCTACATCCCCGAGGACGGCGGCGCACAGTTTACTGAGCCAGATCATATAAGATAAATGTTTGTGGGTTATTCTAATTATTATGATGGTACGTCCAATCAGATCTCTCGTTAGAGCAGGAAACAAAGTGGCACTCCGGGAGTGCCGACAGAATTGAAAACTTGAAGACTTACGTGTGTATTTTTTTAATCGTCTTATAAACAAAACACGCGCGGTGTCGGTTACGGTAACAGTGTCGCGAGTTCAATGGTTTTTGCCCTTCTCAAAAAATGCCCAACGCGGCTAAAGAAGTTTTCACTTCAAAAAGGTTTTTGATAGATCCAATTGGAAAAATCGTTATTAAAGTAATCGTTGTTGATCTAGTTAATAATACCATAGAGTCTAAGGCGACGTGACATATATTATGGCATAGACATATAATTTGTTGATATAGCAATTTAAAAACAGCATCATGTCAATTAAGTGAACTGGATGATTGTTGAGATTTTGCTAGGTAGGTAAGTCGATAGCCATCATGCCATTTTCCAATACATACAGGAATGTCGATATCATTATTAAAATAGGTGAAACTAGGCAAGGAAATAGGCAAAAGATGAAAGTCTACGTCAGGGAATACATAGTTACAAAGCTATTAGGGACCGGCGGCGGAGCATGCGTAGTTCAACTGAATCGTTAATCTACCTTTGTTGCTGACCGTACATAAATATGGAGATTTTATCAATACAGTAGGACTTAGACATTGTTATTTTCTGTACGCTTAGATACCAACTCCCATAATTTTTCCAGATTTTGGTGTAGGCTTGTTTTCTCATATTCCAATACCCATTTAGGCGTCTTCCAAGCAAATTCAATTACTGCCTTTCATTTGGCTAAAAGCAGAAAAATTCTACTTGCTCTTTTTATTCATAATCCCAGATCGCATATTAGGTTCAATTTCAAAATTCGGCTGTTCTCACAGACCTTTGCAATATCTATCACATTATTTATCAGTCTGCTGTTTTCAGCCTGTAGGTATTTGGTGAGGGCGTCGTCACTCTAATTTTCATTATATTTTTTTTTATCCTGTTGTAGATTCTGGAAATCAGCGGCTTTAGCTTGAGGCTTATGGTTGGTCTTGCTTATAATGGAATACTCTTTAATAAATAGTTTTTAATAAAAGACTTTTATTAAAGAGTATACAATATGAGGGCTATGCTTGGAACAAGCTCCGTTGGTCTCGTGGTTGCAAGCGTGACTGCTGAGCGTGGGGTTCTGGGTTCGATTCGATTCGATTCCCGGATCGGACAAAGTGTTATCGGGTTTTCTATTACGAATTTCTTAGTAACAGTCCGGAGTTTGGAAGTTGGCGGTTTAATACCCCGTGCCCCGAAAAGCACGTAAAGCCGTTGGTCTTGTGCCTGATCTCTCCCGGTCGTGACGGATTGCCGTTCAATCGGACTATGAGAGTAAAGGAACATAGAGTGCACCTGTGTTTACGCCACACTTGTGCACTATAATATCACCTGTGTACCTGGCTAATCTCCGTTGAGATTGGCTACCGTGACCGAAATCGGTCAGGAGGCTATTATGCTTGGAGTTTCCCTACGTGATCAAATCAGAAATTAAGAGATCCGCAGGAGAATCAAGGTAACCTATATGCATAGCCCGAAGAATTACCAAACTTAAGCGGCAGTGGGCAGGGCATATTGCCCGCAGAACAGATGGCCGATGGGGCCGAAAGGTTCTGGAGTGGCGACCGCGTACCGGAAGACGTAGCGTTGGAAGGCGTCCCACAAGGTGGACCGAATACCTTGTGAAGGGTGCAGGAATCCGCTGGATGTGGGAAGTGCTTGGGGGAAGCCTATCCCAGCTGTGGACGTCTTTCGGCTGATATGATGAATGATGATGATGAATAGTATGAATTACAGAAGTACCTAGTTCCGTAACGAAGTATCAACAAAACATAAACAAACACTTCTAAAAGATATGTTAGAATATCCATGGTAACACTGTAATTTTAATAAAGATTATGTGATCATAAAGTTTTATGAAACAAAAAAAAAAATATTATTTAAATACAAAAGTCAAAAGGTCAATAACCTTATACATAACTAAAGAAAGACTAACATTAACTATACAATTACAGTAAATAAGTCCCTCTCAAAAACTAATAAGAAGGCAATCTTCAACAAATCCTAGACGATGGTTCTGCAAACTAAACTCAATTTGAACGCGACATATCAATTTCACAGAATCCCTTACAAATTGGAAAGAAAATAACGTCTTATATTTGAAACTAGTTTTTTTTTTTAAAACATCTCAGAATTTTAATGCCTTTTATTAACACAGTAAATAACCAAGACCTTGATTGACGCATGTTTCCCCCAACCCTTTCTTATGTATTTTTTTTTGTTTATTTTCTTTATTGCGTCATGTTTACCGCAAATAAACTTATTTCCTTTCTTTCTTTATTTGCCTTAGAACTTTTCCGATTCCAGTGGTCAGGATTAATTAATTTGTCGCTAACATGTTAATGACATTAATAGAACTCTTGAAATTAGATAATGGGGTAACCTCCGTCAATATCTCTCTTTTGTGCCCGACCGTAGCTCAGTGGGGCATGTCGTGCATCTGTGTGCTAAAGCATTGTTCTTATATAATTTACATTCCATCGCCACTTAATCAGTTATCTACTTTAAATAAATGTATTGTAAGTTGATTTTTGAGTGACCTTATAACAAAAAGGTCCTAATAAGTTTTTGGTTGCAATGGAATTTGAACTTATTTAAGTATGACATCAAAGAGATTTAAGATAATGTCTTTGTATGACATTCAGTTTGTTGTTCCATAACTTGAAAATTATCTCAAATTCTTAATCTAGTTGCTGTTAATTGTCATTTTACGGTATTCATATTTTTATAGGTTTTGACGATTTCGCGTTGTCATCTGCAAACCTATCTCCTAGTTGCATTAATAATATTTCTGGATTATATAGTAGGTATATGTACCCACACAGATAGCGCTTCAAACTTATTAGTAACTCCAGTTTCACATTGAAAAAAATCATAATAATATTCTTCTTCAACGGCTTTGTGCCACTTACTGCCGAGTGGCCCAGTTCACCACATCTTGCCACGGGTCCTTGAACTGGTTCTATTTCAACATAATACATTACTTTTTGTACCTACTTCACCCAGTTTCTCTGCAGTGTTCCTAGTGTGGAGCTATTCATTTTTCCAACGGAATCTTTTAGAGACAGGCGCGAGTCTTGGAACCGTGCATGAAGAGAAATGTACGACTACCCGACATTTAGTTCCTTTTTGGAGCTTGCTACATGTTTTACAGAATTTAGTACGCTTTTATTTCAATGTTCCACGGATATTTAAAGGGATTTTCGGAATGATATATAAGTAATTGTAATAATCGGGAAGAGAGGAATTGTCTGAATTTCAAAAGGTCTGCCTGTAGTTACCTACTTATTTTAAAAGAGGATTATTTCATTGCAACCAGGTTTTTAAAGGCTTAATATCGTTCTTGGGGTAAAATACGCAGCTTGTTATGATCTCTCTGATTATTTTCTTGTAATTGCATTCATTGTTATATGATTAATGCTCAATTTTGACATGTTAATTTTATATTTCTCAAATTTTATCATCATCTATTTTCTCTCTTTTTAAATTTATCGTGTTTACACCCAGTTGCATGCTCTGGTCTCCTGTAAATGAAGGAAAGGAACACTTAAAATAACCTTTTTATTTATTACTGGGATTTATATTGTTTATATGTAATGTGTATCCTTTGTTGGAGATCCCAAATAAATAAATAAACTCTTTAAATAATATCACGTAGAGAGTACCTTAGAACCAGAACTTTCAAATGTAGTTGGAATCCTAAATATTTCAAAGACTTCGTAGAAGACACTTACTTATAGAAAAGGAAAACGGAACCAATACAAGAACACTTTCTGGTCCATTTGTCACAGAGATTTGTATATCACAGAGCTTGGAAATTACTATTGGCTAAGTATAACAGCCGCATTGGTCGATCGATCAGGTTAAGCTACGCTTGCCGCAGTTGGTCTTTGGATGGGTGATCATTTTTAGACACCGGGACCTCTCCGTGCCTCGGAATGCACGTTAAGCCGTTGGTCCCAGCTGTCATTAATGGATCTGTGGCGGTCGTTACGGTCGGCAGACAGAAACCCGAAGGTCTGACAACCAGTCTTACCAAGGGGTATCGTATTACCCAGTAAATGGGTTGTGGAGGTCAGATAGGCAGTTGCTCCATGTAAAATACTATTCAGCTGCATCTGGTTGACTGGAAGCCGACCCCAACATAGTTGGTAAAAGGCTAGAGAGATGATCATGAGTTTTGAAAACAGACTCTTGGAACACCCGACATTACGTCCCATAGTCACGTGAAAACTTACACCAACATTATTCTTAAACCGAAACGAAGTAGGTAAAACCAATAAACACGATTCATAAATTTCAAACACGCAACGTGTTATCAAATAAAGGCGGCAAAACCCAATAACGGCCACGAGCTTCCATTACAATTCTTGAAAACAATGCGAGATCGGATCTCCGTCGTCCGAACAAATACCCGCGGGCGGACCGGGCGGCGCGGCGCGGTCGATGCCTGTACATTATGGAGCAGCATGCATTATGGACGCGAGGATCAACAAATACATTGACATGGCACATTAGTGGCGTATATTTGAGGATATACCGTGTTTATGGTTATCCGCTGTTGGCTATGGTTGGTAGAGTGATTTTATTGTTTATTGTATAGGAAATCAAAACGAATTGGGATAAGAAAACGAGCTGCATAAAGTCATTGCTCTTTATTCTACACGGAACTAACTTTGAAATGCTTTTTTTTATGATTGGCATCTCGCAGTTCAGCCTAGGATGTTGTTGTCTGCTGACCCTATCTTGCAACTTTGAATTGCACTGAAATGTAAATACCATGAATTCAGTAGGTACCTACATGATTCTAGAAATAACCGACGGAAAATTTCAACGCCGGGGGCATTGAAATTCTTCGTCGGTTATTAAAAAAAAATATCAGAGCTCCCATACATTTTGGCCGTGTATGTAGGTATTGAACTTTATATAAACCGGCAGATTTTTTTTTCGGGTCAAGAATTTTGTACTGACTTCATGGTATTTACAAGTTTGGTAGAGTTTTTTCGATGTCCCTGATACCCTATACAATACATAAATATGTAGGTATATTTAGCCCCACAAAAGAGAGAATACTCCGTGTGATGTTTTTGTACTGACTTACAAAAAACATCAGACGGAAGATTGTGGTCGATCGAAAAACAAAATTTCGGAGAAATTCATATTATCTAGGCCATCCTGCTATCTCAATTTCTAGGAAAATCCAGTCCCTTTTCTCTGCTAATATTTCGTTACCGAATTATTGAAAGACCTCAATCTATGAATCCCGAGTAAATTGATAATACGAACAGATTGGGCAAATAACTGTAGACATTTCATATAAGGGAACTAACAAAGCGCTTTTCGGAAAAGAAGTTTAAGAAATAGCTAGCTATATTATTAGAATGATGCCGATATTTCTGCTATTGGAAATTGCGACCAAATACAAGCATTGGTGGAAACCATTGTAACCGTAATAAGGCGCATCATGACCGAATGACTGTTACTGTTGTGTGTAAATAAGTAATAAAACAACTGTAAAATCTTTAAAACAAAGTCAGTACGGACAAAGCTCAGTTATCGAAGAGTTTAATACACTCTATTTTTAATTTATTTATGCAGTGGTTTTTGAATAAAACTCGATTTTCCATAAAAAGCAGATTTCGATTTTTTTTACGCGCCTTTCAGTTCGGAACGATGTTTTTGTGCGTGATAACTAGACGTTGTGAGTGTAGACTAGCGTCTAACTGCTCATCACTGATACTAGCTCTGTCGGACACGAAGCCAGGTGAGACAGCGTGCTTTTGACCATGACCACCAGTAAGTTCGAGCACGCGACTAGTTCCACATTAAGTAAGTTAGGTAAAACTATACTAAAAGGTTATACGACCACTTGCGATGTCAAAGGTGTTCTAATTTGCCTTAGACAGCACAAACACGGTCATCCCTCTTCATATCTTTGAAATTGAATCGACGAACAAATAGAGACACGACCAAGGTTGCATGTGCACTTCGCTAACAGTTAAACTGAACAAACAACAAAATTCTGAGCAAAAAGGTACGTAAAATAAAGTGGTTTGTTTGAGAACTGCAGTAGAAACTTGCCGGTCGTGCCATTGTGAGCGATATAACCAGCGCAATGGGAAACTTGTTACCTACCTTTAGTTCCAACTACACTACGGTCACTTTTTGTTTAAGTATGTAATGGATATATCCCCTTAAATAAGTTGGCATTGCATAATTAGCCTACAATATTCCCAATTCTTGGACACAGGCCTCCTCTCGGTGAGGGAAGCGGTTGGTAGATGCCGCAATGTATTCAAATCTGTGGTTCTAGGATATGCCGGTTTCCTCACGATGTTTTTAACTTTGATGTATCCAACCGCATATAATGTGGGAAACTGGAAGACGTTCTTCACATCATGGTGGAGTGTACTTGGAACAAAGATCTCAGAGCTAAGTTATTGATACACTTTAGTGTTGACTTTAAAGAGGTGGGAAGATTCAATAACATTCTAGCATTATCTTTGTCAGACAGCGAGGCTATTGTATAAGAACTGTTATTATTTTTATAAAATGATGTATAGTTAAAAAGCCTCACGGAGCGACTTAGTCTTGCCACGCAAGGAGCGCCCAGACGCAAACAAGTAGCGAGCCGGAAGGTTGTGTCACCCAGCAAAGTGCCTATGTTGGGTGACTCACCCACAGCCAGGAGGCGGGCACGCTCAGCAGTATTGCATTGCTTACCATTTTATTAAAATATCTACAGCATGTATAAGAAAAGTGTGG
The DNA here is from genome assembly GCA_963082905.1 of Oligia fasciuncula. NCBI lineage: Eukaryota > Metazoa > Arthropoda > Insecta > Lepidoptera > Noctuidae > Oligia > Oligia fasciuncula. Next base: position 1,531,914 of record OY720395.1, on the reverse strand, counting down.
TCATAAATAAGTGTGTGTCCCGGACCATCAAACTGAACAACTTTTTCCATGGGATCAACATCATGATCTGCCTAGCGTTTTCCCAACTATGTTGGGGTCGGCTTCCAGTCTAATCGGATGCAGCTGAATACCAGTATTTTACATGAAGCGCCACAACCCAGTTAATGGGTAATACGATACCCCTTGGTAAGACTGAACCACGACTGGACTCCATGGGATCAACATCATCGAGAAATTGGTTCAGAATTACACCCTTAAATATGACTATACTTTTCTGATACATGGATACATGTTACAAGGATAAAAAAACGCTACATCTGAAATCTACATTTTAATTTCCCAAAGTGTTTTCCTTTATTTGGTTGTCGGTATCGTTTTTTTTTTCGAATTGTATAAAGTGCTGTAAAAGTCTATTACGCCACTAAATCAAAGCTCTTTTAATACTAACACCGTCTATTCGATTACGTACGATTCTCAATTGCATTTCAAACGTTTTTTTATTACAAACAAAAATGGATTTTATTTGATTACAGTTTACAGTTAGTTACCAGTTTTATTTTAGAAAAATGGACACGGGATTTGAAACGTGAAATATATTTTGATTGTTTTTCGATGAATGCAGAGTGAAATATTTTTTGGAAAAGAAACTGGCTAGCGTGCCATGCTATAGATAATTGATATGCAATGTCAACTCTATTTTATCGACTAAATTAGTTCGACACCTAAAACTAGGATTGACTTGATTTCAAGGCTTTTTTATGTTTTTTTTTTTTATAGAAGAAAGAAAATTTGTTTATTTGCGGGAAACGTGACGCAGAGAAGGAACCCAAACACAGAAATAACAAGTTGGAGGAAACAAGCGACATGATGTATTTAAGGGTTGTGTGTTAAGCTGCAATAGAGAGAAAATATTGCAGATTTAATCATGTTTTCTTAAACCAACTTTACTCAATGCCAATAAATAACTAAACACGTTTTAATAACGCAATAAAAAACAAAAAGAAACAATTTATTCCTTTCTAGGTAAGTGCATAAAGCGTGGGCTGGTATACCATTGAATAAATCATGACACTCCTCAAATAAAATGTAACCAGGCGACGCCAAAATAACATTTTAATATTAAAACGCAAATTTCGTTACTCGCGCCAATAATTGGTTCTATCAACGGAAACAACGAAAAAAACAAACTTTGGTACCCTCGTCAATGTCCGAATGATACCTACTTTTAATTTGCCAGTCCGTTAAATTCGCGATGTTACTAGAACTGTGTGTAGGGAGAGGGGTACAATCCCAATTTGTGACTCCTGAACAAAGTGAAAATTTAATGGAAAGCATTCATTCATTTTGTTACGAGAATTGGCCTTCTGCTGTTTTGGTATTTGATTATCGAAGTATGGCTGTCGTATCGTTTCATTCAACGGATGTGAATGGCACCGAGAGAACTTTATTAAAAACAATGGTCCTGCCTAGAGATTGTGAAGGAATATTATTAGGTACCTGCTATGGTGACCATCTTGTATCTATAACGTCATTTATCTGTCATGGCTTCATTTTTAATTCTTTTGCCTATTGTGGTATATTAATTTTATTTTAGGTGCATCGTCTTCACATATAAAGAATCCAAAGAATTCAAATCAGGGGTTTATTTATAAACGATGATTAAAGTTAAGTAACGTTCAAATGTCAAAAAAGTATCGTTAAACAGTCGCTAATCACTACGCAACTTTAAGGAACGTATATGAATAAAGGGGTGTATGTACGAGTACGTATACAAAATATTGGAAAAAAAATTAATAGAGTAATGGTGGAGTTTCTTGCCCATTCTTCTCCATACGAACACTACCTTTTGAACTAGAATCAATTCGTATTATTACGTGCCTATTTGAAGTAAGTGCTTTGACTTTGTTAAAGACAAAAATAAAATTGGCAAATGAAATCAGCAAAATAGAAACTTAAAATTACGTAATTCGTCAGTTTCGATACGTGTGCGAGCGTACATATTATTGTGATAGTACCTAACACACATTTGCTCCCAGACAATATCTTGATAACTAAACTTAGCTCTGTTCATGGGAACTGCGAACTCAATAGTGCGGAAAGAAATGAAACAAGTTTTCGGCTGAAACGTCAGAGCGTCATACTTCGGTCTACATCACATGATATTCAAGTTTTACTCATTTAAGATAGAAACAAAATACTCCGTTACTACGACCTAATTTTAAATAATTTCCGACATTACAGCGAACAAACAAAACACACATTTCGTTCATTTACAAAAGCCCCTTTCAAAATTTAACACCGAATATTTCAGAGGGAAACATTGCTGGCATTCATTTAGGTACTTTGTTTGCAAGATACCGTACCAATGCACCCTTTGCCAAATTCATTAAGCATAATTAAGATTTCATTTCAGAAGATAAGAATTTCAATCTATTGTTTCTTTTCTCTCCCTGACAGGGGCAAAAATAAGGAAAGTTAGCATTTCCCTTTTTTCGGCCCAAAAAGCTGTTGGCCCAGCTCGAACGCGTAAAGTAAAAGCTCCCGCAGACAGGCGCAACGGGACAGCGTGACGCGACTCTAGTAGAAAAATTTCTATAAAAAATTAAGTCGTTCTACCAGGATCGCGCCGCACCGTCACGTCGCAATGTAAACAAACGATTTTAAAATTGATAATACTCGTTACAGACATAATAAATATATTCAGTATTTCTTTTACTTGTGCATAAAGTTGGGGACAGTAAATCTCCTTAAAAACCAAATAAATGTTGGTCTTGTAATATGCACGTCAAAGGAGTGCTTTGGCACTCGGGATTACCCATATATCATCACCTTCCTCCGGACCAACTAATATAGTTCTTTAGATATGATATTTACTTAGTTATGTTGTATATACTTATCGAAAAATTTACCCCTTAATGATTTTGGGTAGTTGTATTTTTGATTAAATACCTAATCGTTCGAGTTTACGTTAGGTTTACGGCGCGCGTTAATGCTGGGGCCTCCGCAAACGTTTTCAGGAGTCATTTCAATGTCTGACGTCGTGACGTGTATCACCTGCTTGACGTGGGAAGAATTTGTTTCTATTGTCTTACAATAGACGAAGGGTATAAAAATACTTGACTTTCATTGAGGAAATTTCGTGTTTTTATTCAACGAAATGAAATTAATGACTCAGTCATGCGAAAATAATAACGTAAATATAAAGGAAATTATAGGATTTTCATTGTTTTTGAAACACAGGAGGATGAAATCAACCATATACTTTATTAAAAATAGTTGCTTTACCGATGGCGGCTATTCTTGGCAATTAATTTCCTCTATTGGTATTTACCTAACCGATTAGTTCGAAAGTGGCGTAAGCCAGAGGTTATTATTCCAAAAACAAACATAAACGAATTGTCATGAACATGACATTAAGCCAAATTCCACTCGAAATAACAAACAAACAATTCACGAAAGTCGCGCTCAAAGTTTCTCCCATTCAAACGAATTTACGGATTAAATGAAAACATTTCCATTCATTTGCCATGAAGAATCCCCATCGCTATGAATCACAGCCGACAAACAGGCGGATAGCTCGACAAAATATATTTAACAACAAGAGACTATAATGAGAGCCGAGCCGGTACTGCCATTCATATTGCGAAATGACAAAAATTATATTTTACAATCTATAAGAATTAAATAAACATGAACAAACAATGCGAACGAAATATTACTGAGAAATTAATGACACGAGCGAGTCGATGGAAGTATTGCGAATTAATGATCGGTTTTATCCATCGTTACCTTAATTCTGTTTTTTAATTAAATAATAATATTTCAATCGAAATTAAATTGACTGTTTTTTTGTTACAGATAATGTTCGCGGTCCACACTCGGATGCCTTGAGGCAATATGAATGTCAGAAAGAGTTTAGACGTGAGGCTGATCGCCCTGTGCACCACGTGCCTCCTGCTGCCCGCCATCGCCTGCCCCTCGCAATGTATCTGCAAGTGGAAGAATGGAAAACGATACGTCGAGTGCTCAGAAAAAGACCTCAAAACAATCCCAAACTCTCTCGACCCAGAAACACAAGTATTAGACTTTACAGGCAACGACCTACAAGTTCTACAGAAAGAAACATTCCACAAATTAAACTTGCTGAATCTTCAGAAAATCTACCTACAACGATGTAGACTGCAGAAAATCGATAACCACGCGTTCAAAGGTCTCGCGAACCTCGTCGAGTTGGATCTCTCTAACAATTACTTGACAGTCATACCGTCGACCAACTTTGTTTTCTTCCCGTCCCTAATGAGGCTCTCGCTCAACAACAACCCAATAACGAGCATAAAAACTCACTGCTTTCAACATTTATCGTACTTGAATACTTTGGAACTGAGCGATTGCAAAATAGAAACAATAGAGAGAGAAGCTTTTTCCGGCCTCAACCACCTGGAGTGGCTGCGACTGAACGGCAACAGACTATCAAATATTCAAGGTGAAAATTTATTCCCAGATACGCTGCGAGGGATCAACTTGCAAAATAATAATTGGAATTGCGATTGCCATCTCAGGGATTTACATAGTTGGTTGTTGAATTTCAATATGCCGCACGCCGTCGAACCAATTTGCTCCCTCCCTGAACGTTTGAGGAAACAGACGATCACGGGCGTCGCGGAAAACGAGTTGGCATGCTTACCGAAAATGAGCCCTACGTCCGTGTTCTTAGAGACGAACACGGGCAACAACGTGACCCTCGAGTGCTTAGTGAAAGCGATACCCGAAGCGAAAATAACGTGGTTTTATCAGGGCCAGATCATTCATAATTATTCGAGCATGTTACCGGACGTTCGCGACCTGTATTATGTGGAGAATGGCGTTACGGATAAAAAGAGCGAATTGTACATATTCAATATCGGGAACGATGGTAATGGCACGTACTCGTGCATCGCCGAGAACCCCGCAGGCAGGTCTCGCGCCAACTACACTATACGAATACTAGTGAAGGAGGAGCCCGTCGTTATAGTGGTCACGTTCCCGCAGAGACACTTAGTAGTCATAGTCACAGTAGTCTTTCTTATTATCGTCTTACTTATAGCAATAATAGCCGTCGTATTATTAAAATTTAAAACGGACACGCGGAGCCGTAAGAAGAAGGAAAGCGGCAAGGACGTGGCGTTATGTAATCAAATTCTGCCCTCGAATCGAGGAAACGGGATGCCGAAAAATAACGGGAGTGTCATTGTGAACGCGCACTCTCATCACGCACTGCACTACACTGTACAAACAAACCGTGATTACGAGTCGACCGACGTGTATCAAAGCAATAACATGAAAGGCTTTGTCGACAGGAACCCCGACCTAATTAGCGACGCGGAAACTGTAGCCAACAATGCGCAGAACGAGAACACAGTATTATCAGTATACAAAGCTCAAACCGCGAGCGGCGATGGCTTTCAAGAGGAAACCGCATTCACCGCGCCGACAATACCCAGACAGGTCACGTGGCAGGACCAACAGACCATCAACATGCCGCAGAATACTATCAACAACATGTACCAGCACTCGGCGGATGTCCACCTGAATCCGGGATGCTTTCTAGATAACGAGGGCTACCCGTACGACTACGGCCTACCGAAACATCCCTGCCGGCCGCCAATAATGTCCAACTATTCGGTAGTCGGTCCATTTTACCAGACGTTACCGCACAATCGGCCGAAGGGCCAGAAACTTGTTTGTAAATTCGCGAAAGACACGGAGTTTAACGCGCCCACGCCTCCCGCTTGTCCTAATTTTGAAATGCCGTTTGGTCCGGGAAACGTACGGCGTACCTTGGAAGGGTACCCGGTACCGCGGAATAGGCAGATCGCGTTTGTTGGAAACGGGACTGTGTATTATAATGAGGAGTTCGTGCCATCTCCGCCGGAGGGCTACAAGACGGAGCCGGTGCAGTGCTGCGCGCCGGCGGAGGCGTGCAGTTCGTGGGTGAACCCGAAGGGGACGTGTGCAGTGATGGTGCCGATGAGTGTGGCGGAGGGGCCGGGTCGGTGCTACCAGGTGGAGACCCGGTGCGTGGACACTCAGACCACGGACGCTCGGATGCCCGGCGAGGGCACCGAGAGTGTGCTCAAACCTTTACCGCAAGTGTCTAACGCGAAGTGTGCCGCTGACATATGTTCGGAAAGCCCCGATGAGGGTTACGTCGGTGACGCTAACGATATCTGACGACGACGCCAGACCGATAACGCTTAAACAGGGCAATTTAGACGCTAACAAAGTGATAAAGCGACTGAGTATAAAGTAGTTTTGTAAATATATGAGCTCGCGGCGACGGCGAATGGAGGCGGAATTCCATTACTTAGCGAACGATCCTGTTTGATCCCTGTTTTGCAATTTTGTATATTTTATAGTGTAAGTCCGTTTGATACCGCCTTTGTTCGGCAGTCGTCGATAATGGTTAATCAAATATCATTACCAATTCCAATTTAGTTATTTTTAAGGTGACGGTGTTTTTCAATTATGTGAAAGTAATTAAAACCACTTTACAGAATAAAATTGTTAATTTTTATACATAAAAATCTGTAATGTCGCTGATTAGTATCTGATATGTCATTATTGATATTTCTTGTTGTTACACAGATGTCAATATTGTTTTAATTCATTACACGTTGGAAACGTTTTCAATTATTTTGTCAAATAGCATTTTGCAACAAAACATTGCAGACAAATACAATTATATTCATTTAATAGAAATTATAACAACTACAATTTCAACTATTTCTAACAAAATATCAATACGTTTTTTTTTTTTGCTGATTGGTGGATTGAAAGCGATGGATTAGGTCCATGATGGAAAAAGCGTGCCCAAAAGATGCCTAAGGTACTGGATCTCCCACACATCGACGAAACACAGCAGGCTGCTTGACACCGGAATCCGGTGGGATGGTGGTCGCAAACCAAGCGGGCGTTAGCCCTACCACCGCCAGGGAAGAATTGGCCAGTCAAATAAGGTGTTGGGTGTGACTGTCCAGGATGCGCCGAGCGCTCGGTTCAGTTGAGTAACTGGCCAAACAATAAACACGAGGAGGCTTCTTCATGCATCCCAAAATATTATTCACAATGTTTTGTTGAATAACTATCGATGTTATTGTTTAACAAAAACATCTGAACAACACAAAAAAATTGTCGGTATCTGCATGTTACAAAATGTTATTCAAAAACTGTCTCAATTTCTTAAATCATAAAAAACTTTGTCTCCAGAATGTTTCCAATACGTAAGATGTTATATACGTTAAATAATTAAGCAACCTCTCTGGATCGATGTTATAATATTCATAAATGTTGTTTTAAATTCTGTCTGTAGATATATCTCAGGGAATGCGCACGTGCAATCTGTCGCCCGAATTTAGTATCTCTACCTATTATGCACAGTCAAGGAATAAATATATAAAGTACCTTAAAATGAATTTCTACTTTCATTATTATTCCAACAACGTCGTTGCCAACATTTTGAAAGTTCGAAAAGGTGACATGCGCCCGCTAATTTGTTTGAAAATTGCTTAACTTTTTCTCTCCTTGACTGTGCAGGGAAGGTATATAAATAATTCGCTTCTCATCATTTTTCAACTCAGATAATTTTGTTCATTTGTAGTAAATTTTTACCTTGAGTAAAGGACATAGTTAATTAAAATAAATCGGATGGTTCAGTTATGTCGTTATTGAAGCCAGGTAAAAACCGCATGTGTGCACTTCCCTTATTACAAAATTGCAGTGTCAGAAACTGTGGATTTTTTTCTAAAATGTATGGCAAATTTTATTTTGCCATAGGCATGGCGGGGTAATTGCGTAAAACACTAAAAGTAGCAATGGCTTTCATTTTGGCAGTTCAACAACATTCATTGCGTTATTTACGTTTTTGAGCAGACATAATTTACGAACAAATGAAGCAGTGGATTAGCAATATCATTATCCAAATGATTAGAAAGTGCGTTATGCAATTAGGGTGGTGCTTTTAAACATGCATAAAATAAAGATATCTAATATTGAAATATAGCTGTACAAGGATCTTTCGTAGAGTGGCCAAAATCGGAACTAATGCCGCTATTTTGTTTTCTCATTACAATTTCACAAACGTTTACCAGCAGCGCCACTCCGATAATGTCATTCAAGCGCTCAAAGATCTCTGTAGCACTGTAATTGAATTACTCAAACAATGTATTGAATCGATTTTATTTGACAATGTGAATATAAAATTATTTTACGGTCTCTGAAGGTAATAATGTACAGCCGCTAGCACATCAAGCTACCCGAAACAGTCAAATGTTCCCAATCAACTTTGAACCTAATGCTTTAGCGATAAAGATGAAAACATATTAAATAAATTTGACAGATTGTAGTAGCTTGATGTGCTGGCGTCTGTACCACCAAGATATAATGCTCTGGGGGTAATTGCGTAACACAATATCAGTAACAATGACTTTCATTTTGACAGTTCAACAACATTCATCGCGTTATTTACGTTGTTGAGCAGACAAATTTTTCGAACATATGAAGCAATGGATTGTTAGCGTGTTACGCGATTACTTACGGTGCTGATCGGACATAGGTATACATACGAGTAGATAGTGTTTTTAATAAGTAAGAATGTATATAAATGTAAATATTAGTTACTACTTACTTTCTGTAATCTAAGTAGCTGATGTTAAGTATTAAATTGATATCAGGGTATCCCCTAAGAATAAAGGTGGTGTTTCGATGACTAACGTTCCATAGACAAGATACATTTTCAATCATTATTTTGTCATTAAATATGTTAAATATTTCTCAAGCTGTTACGATTTTTGATATAGCAGAATTAACATTGTGTTACTTTAAAAATGTCTCTGACACATCTCGGGACCCTCGGGTTCCGGACATTTGGAACGCGTACGAGGGGCCAAAGCCAACTCGCAGAGGCCCCTTAGACAATTTAAATGATGAAGAAGTACCAACCGACGATTATCCCTGTATTGTGTTACTTATTATTAATCGATTGAAGGACAATAAATTGTGCCTCGTTCAGTGTCCTTCAACCGATTAATAACATAGCATAATAAACATAAAACTTCTATTGTGTCCAATAATAATTTTATTATTATTGTGCCGTTTAGTGTCCCTGCAAGTATTAATCTGAATCAACACTACAGGTTGAATTTGAAAACATGCGAAAAATAGAAATGGGAGATTGTACTCATCATTAGAAACAACTTTTACTATCATACCAAACCTGAAATTGCGAAAATAAAATCAGCTGTTCCCTACATTTATGTTCGCATAAAATCATAAACAGCCTATAATGTTCCCACTGCTGGGACACAGGCCTCCTCTCTGTGAGAGGGAGTATGAGTATGTTCGCATAACTCGTCAAAATTCTTAGCTTTGGTCCCTTAGTAAAAAGTTGTTCATAATGACGAGTACAATCTCTCATTTAGGTTTGTCGCATGTTTTCAATTTACAACCTGTATATTACCATAGACTTTAACGATGGTGAGCAAAAGTTGCAAGATAATCAGAGCATTCTTAATATGGCATAACATCACGCATGTATTTCCCCCGAGAGTCAGGCAGAAGTGTACCTATAGTAGGTACACCCACACTTAGCAAGTTATGTGTAAGGCCCATGTGATATCTGTCCTATTTCTATTGCCATGAACTGGGCAAAAATCTAGTATTTCTCAGACCCAAGACAGAGCACTGAGCAGAGCATTCTTAATCGTAAATCAAAATATTTATAATTATTAACATGACTGTGTTTCTTATACTATGGGTCTCATAGCCGCAAAATTTTCTGTAAAGGAAAAAAGGAACCAACTTTTAGATAAAAATAATATCAAAAGTGTGTAACTAAAGAACATTATCTTAAGGTAAAAATAAAAACAAAAACAATAAAAATTTCAATACACCAACAAACAAACAACAGTAGAGAGTTTCAGTTTAATTATCTGTGGCCAGTAAACAAAGCCATTTCTATTTCCTGAAGGTACTGACAAGAACAAACCAATAGAAAACTGTGGTTCATCACACTAATAAAGGCGAAAGTTTGCGAGTGCGCATGTTTACCTATATGTTTGTTACTTCTTCACGCTCAAACGGCTGGACCAATTTTGGTAAAAAAAATTATGGAGGTAGCTGACACCCTGGACTAACATTTAGGCTTTTAGACTTTTTATCCCGATATTCAAACGGGATCGACATTTACGCGGGTGAAACCCCGGTGCGCAGCTAGTATTTTAATACAGTCGACCGTACACTACCACGTAACATGTGCACCCGTACCCGTAACGATTGTCAAACGATTGTCAAAGATCCACGAATAACAGCCGGGACCATCGGCTTAACATGCTTTCCGAGGCACGGAGGGTTCTCGGTATGTAAAGATGGTCAGCCAACCACAGACCAACCGCGGCAAGCGTAGCTTAACCTGATCGATCGACCTGTGCGGCTGTTATTATTTAGCTACGTACACAGGACACTTTAGCCACAGGCTATTAAATAATATTACATAAAAGCCATAGTAAAATATCACTCCCTAATATAATCGAAATAATAAATGATGGCACTAAATACAGTTGATGGGAAGTCATCAAGTGTGGAACATTGCCTGTAATGTTTGAAAGGCTTAAACGACTTAATTTGTTTGTGCAAACCTCCGCGTGTAATATCAAATTAACTTGCCTGATGACTAATTAAGATGTGATAATTAATGATGGTGTAATATGAAATGATAAGCATGTAACAAACACTTTGGAAAATTGTTGGGAAGCGTAAGGGTTAGGGGAAAATCCACGATATAATTAACCAGAAAACATTAAATAATATAAGTAGTTTTTCCAATCAATCTTTCTGCCTTTTCCCAACTATGTTGGGGTCAGCTTCCAGTCTAATCGGATGCAACTGAATAACAGTATTTTACATAGAGTGACTGCCTATCTGACCTTCATGTTTTTAACTAACACAAAAAAAAATGTGGTGGGTACTTAATAACTGTACCTTTTTTACAGAGTCATACTGAAAAATAACCCCGTAACACTGAAAACCGGACTCAAATCGATACAGAAAACCGGGTCCGCATACAAAGGTCATTCGCACCCCAACCCACCCAGAAATTAACGATATTTACGACTACGTAAACTTATTCCCATAACCTTGAGTAATACGGGGTTTGGATGTTAGCCAAACTCATTAATTATACTGCCAACTATTAAAGAGACACTTCAACTTAATTTATTCATTAATTAATAGAGTAACAACCTTAATTACTGAATCATAAGTTTGATATTTATTTGGCATGTAGGTAATCTGAAGAGTTTGAGTGAGCAACTGGGACAAAGGGACTGTGTTATCATGATGATCGTCGGGAATGTGGTGTGGTTCATTCGTGCTTGTGCTTACCGTTCTAAAACTAGTCTAGCTTGAAATAAATTATTATTTTATATTACACATAAGTGATTATTTCTCGTTTGTAGGGTTTGGACCTTAATTAATTAAAAAGGAATACGGAACCTACATAGAATCACTTTTTGCGTGTCTGTCATAGAAGTTATTTCCTTATAATTAACTAGCTTTAGCCCGCGGCTTCGCCCGCGTAGAGCTCGGAAATTATCCCACGGAAACGTATTACCGGGATAAAAAGTATTCTAAGTTTCTAATATGATTCAATCATGATTCGAAAGACACATAGCGCCATCTATTATCATAATAACGTTATTGTTGTTTTCCTCGGGAACAGCACTTTTTTTTCTGGATGGAAGGTACGCTATGCCCGTTTCTGTACACCTGACAATGTATTATGCAAAATTCAGGATGATCGGTTCAGTTGTTTAGGCGTGAAAAGGTAACAAACAAACAAACTTACTTTCGCATTTATAATTTTGTTAATTAAAGACATAATTATAAAACAGAGGTGTTTCAACGGTACTCTATATCTACCAAAAACCAACGTTGCTTAACAGAAAATTTAGCAGGAAAAGCTGACAGTTGAATGAAAAATTAAGTTAGAAAAGTTACATCAGGATAAATGAGGACCGGCTCTGTGTAATGGCCAATGATTATTGTAACTTCGGGACACGGGTCCGAAGTTTCGGAGATAACCGTGACTCTATTACTCAACGTCGGATCTCGTTACGTGATGCTAAAGACTTTTGTGAACGTAATTGCTTCTTTTGATGGTGGTCTGAGGAGGTGATTAACATTGATTTGACATTCAACGTTACGGCGTATATTTTTTATTCGATTAAAGTAGATTATGGGGCTTTACAATTCTGCATTATCTTTTGTGAAATTTTTGTTTATCCACAGATATCATTCAAAGTAAACGGATTACGAACCATCAGTATTTTTCGTAAAACATTTAAAACACGGAATTTTTGCTTGCAAAGGAAAATAATCACGAAAATAGGATAGGCAAGGCTTTAGTCTAGACTGAAGCTGGAAGCTTTAGTCTCATTAAATTATGCCGAGATCTATCAATCCTTCAGACGATCACCGAGGTTGTTCTTTTTGATCCTTCATTCCAAAAAAAAAGAATAACGTTGGGCTGGAAATACCGGCGAGAATAAGTTATGAATAAATCATGTAATGAATAACTATGTACACATTATTATTAATGACATAAAATCTTGAATTACATAATATACGGCGAGGGATGAATTCAACACATGATTCTAGATGGGCGTAGAAATTTTTTGTTGGTTTGTTGTGGTAAGAATTCTTTTAGAGTAAAAAAAAACTGTTGTCGATGGCTATAAGAGTAGGGGAAGACCAAAGAAATGATGGATGGAATGTGTGAATGCTGATATGGTTAGAAAGGGGGTGACTACCGAGATGACGACTAATAGAGAAGTATGGAAGAAAAAGACATGTTGCGCCGAGCCCAAATAAATTGGGATAAGGGCAGGCGAATGATGATGATAAAAAAAAAATGCTGTTTCACAAAAAAGCGCAGTCCCGACGCGGCCAAAATGCATGGAACTGCAATTTTTTTTTTTATACCCGACGAAAAATGTCAACGTAGGGGGACTCAGAATCCATGGTTACAAGTTGTGCGTCGATGGGGCAGTACCCTGGTACAAGTGTACAGTCTGTACAGGGATCTTTTGGCGCCCGAATAACATTGACAGGGGGGCGTTGTTGGTAGACATTTGTCACAGAAATGTATTGAAAAAACAAAATGGCGGCGTTGGATCTAACTTTGGCTACGCGCCAAAAGATTCCTATAACGCTGTACTCGGATAGTAAATGGTTATTAAGTCTATTCAGACGACCGATTTTGTATTAGACGGCATGCGGCATTGCGTTTGATTCGAAATTTCTACACGTTTGGAATTGCATTGATAGAGGGTTAAATGCATGCAAATGGGGGACAAGCTGCGAATGAGTTGTTTTCATGTACTCGTATCAAAAACATAGTGTGAAAAGATTTAAAACGTTCATTCCGTAAGCAGTAAGAACTGTTATTGTTACATTATTAATATTGTGTTGTTATTAATAGCTATTAGTGCGTACCTACAGAGTTATTTCGTTGCAGGCTTTATTCATACACTTTTCAAAGGTTTCCTCAGACTAGTCCTAACACATACATTTCACATGGTAATGTCATGATGTTCTTTTTTTTAAGACAATTCTACAGTAGCTTAATCAGCCTATAATGTTCCCACTGCTGGGACACAGGCCTCCTCTCGGCTCTCTGTGACAGAATGTGGCCTGTAATGTAATCCACCACGCGGGCCCAGTGCGAGTTGGTAGATGTCACATGGCTTCGAATTGTTGGTTCTATGACATCCGGTTTCACGATGTTTTCATTCACCGTTTTGAGAGCAGTGGTGATGAAATTATTTACACAAAGTAAAGCGCCTGTCTGGGTTCGAACCTACGACCTACAACTCCTAAGTCAAGGCCGTTACCACTTGTGCATATGTATGAATATGAATAGGTACCTACATAGTCTTGAAATTGTATATTGTTATTTCGAGATTAATATTCGTATACCTAAGGGACAGTATTTCCAAATAATTATTAGGAACAGCTTTTATGTATAAATTTCGTTTATTATGTGTTAAAAATGTTTGACGTTAAAATGTTATAATTTATTTTCATGTTAAATTATGGAGGACTTGTAAAAGTTTTAGTGGGTAAGCAGTTATGTTTGTGAAACGTTTTATTTGTAAACTATGAAACAAAGTCAAAGAAACACCAAGATAGGGACATAATATTACTGTAAATGTAACACTATCTTTTGTAAGACGATTAGTTATAACTTCATTTTTTTAAATCGAGGTAAGACATAGCAATAAATAAATCTATGCAGTCTATCTTTATGTAATACATACAGTTATCTAATAAGTTGGATTTAAACAATGAAAGTATTGTGAGTTGTGGTGAAAAGTTTTTGTATTGAATAGGAAATGACAGAAGGTCCACTTCTATAATGCGCCGAAAGTGCATAAGCATACACAATAGAAGGGGCAATTCCCTTATTTTTCAGAACCATCGCGTTCTAATCTCTGTGTCAATCTGTCAAAAACACCTCTATTTTACCTACATTTTTGAAAAGTTTTTCATATTATTGGCGCTGAGATGAGATTGCGACCAGATATTGAACGTTTTGAAATATATGAAAATTGGTCTATTGATATTCGGCTGTTATCTTTCTGCTTTGTATCTAATATTCGACATTTTCAATCACATTTTATTTATTTATATCTATTTTTTTATCGCAATGTGCCTTATTTTTGCACAGGCAGTGCTTTTACGTCTCACGATGTCAAAAAATGCACTCGCACGTCCGTAAAATGCGAGTGTGTGAAAGTTATGCTTTAATTTATTACTTTTTAGTTCATGAAGGAGACGCTGCATAGGTACTAACAAACAAACGTAAACATCTTAAACTTTGAAGTTTGAAAACTGTTGTGTTTTAAACAAATCGTAGGACATGAAGTGTGCGCCTTCTGTAATTTTTGTCACGTTATGTGTTATTGGCAAATTGTAATCTGTATTTTAAATTATCTATAATTAATGCTTAACGAAATGTGAGAACTATATACATTTGTGGTAATTTGTTATTATGTTTGAATGTTACTACATAATTATTTTAATTAAGTATGAAAAGCCGGGCTGCAATAATTAATTCAAAATTTTAGTGGTCATTGTATTGATAAACCACCCACGGTTTAACAAAGAAACAATTACATAATTATTAACCAGTTGAAATTGTTTGTATTTATTATGTTATAATGTTGTAACTTTTTGTTCAGTTTAATTGAAATTAAATAATCGGATAAACAGAAAATGTGGTACCCTAAAGGTACAGTCACGAGCATAAGTATGTATACACTTGGCTGTATTCAAAGACGATTTTCTCCTTTAGTTTTGAATAAAATTTTATGTTATTACAAACGAACTCATAGGTTTGTGCAAAGTATCGTATTTCAACGTTGCATTCGTTATTTAATGAAAAAATCGACATTGAAAGATGCCTAGTGTTGACATATTAGTGCTCGTGACTGTACCTATTGTTAGTTTCACTCTAAGTATAGGTTTACAATACACAAATATTCATTGTACGCGTTTTGTATTGAAAATTTCTTTGTATCGTTTCGTTTCATTAAACACAAATAGAGTAATACTATTTTGTTACCAGTAAGGAATCCTATGCTTAGAACCTTCGTGGTATGTTTTAACGATACTTAATGCTCATACACACGGGCGACATGCGTCAATTGCAGAGGTAACAGCAGCTGTCGCCGCGTCAGCTGTCGCCGACGCGTCTACTTCGAGCGTCGACGGATAGGTACTAGCCTTTACCGTTGACGTGTGCCGCTCAAGTGTATGCACACTTAGAGCTGATTTTTCAATCGATAGATAATTTTTATTCGTGCAATAAATTTGACGTTTGACAGTTTTTGTATGGAAGAAGTGTCAAAAATTCAAAATTATTCCTCCGATGAAATTATCTGGCGTTGGAAAAATAAGCCCTAAGTCACAGTTATTTTGTCCTTAAATGTCAATAAGTAATTGTCAAAATTATAACAAAGTTTACACCACAACTCATAAGATGTAGTATTTCCACGTTATGTATAAACCAGGTTGGACCCGGCAGACTGGATAGCTCACGAGTTGACTAGCACATGATATCACAATGTTACTCTCTAGTGGAAACAAACTGTAGATGTGCATGACATTGGAATAAAAGTGTATTTTTAACTTGTTTCTTTTCTTTGAGAACCCTTCTTTATAGGTACGTCCCAAAAGGTTAAGCAGAGGTGTATGCAGAAAAACATTTTAACCAATGCAGTAAAAACATTTTGTTGGTGCAGTGCAATAAAAATTGCTAATGAACATCGTAAAACCTAACGTAAATAATCTAAAGTAAAATCTAACGTAACGTAATGGGATAGTGTATATTTAATACGCGTTTTTAATATACAGCCTTCTAGTATAAGTTTTTAAAAGCTCTCATAAAGTTGTCGCCATCTTGGATTTTCATTTTGACCTTGCTTTGGCACCCTAAAAACCATGAAGACGACACCATGATAAAAAAATTTGAAAGTTTTCTCAGCCGCCATTTTGGATTATTATTTCAACCTATTTGCTTCAACACCCTCGGAAAACTATGAAAACTATCTCCCTATCTCTCTGTCAGAGCAAGTCGCATGGCGGGGAGGGGGCGTAACGCTTTTTTGTTACTTGAAGATTTCTACCAGTTTATTTGTACCGCAAGTCGCGTTAGAAACTTCGTTCCAAAAATATTTTCACAATTACTCTGCAAAACTGTTTATGTTGAGGACAAAAAATGGGGCCTCTATAACTTCCGAAAATCAGTTATTTTTGCATGATAGTAAAAGCCCTCCAGACCGTATTTCAGCCACTACGGCGGGCGAATCTCAACAGAGACTAGCCTTCGGCGCAGGAGATATTATAGTGCACAAGTGTACGCGCAGACACAGGAGTATTCCCTTATTTCCTCTTCTCTCACTCTCATAGCCCGATGGGACGGCAATCCGTCACGACCGGAGAGAGATCAGGCGCAGGACCAACGGCTTAACGTGCTTTCCGAGCCACGGGGGTACCACACCACCAATTTCCAAACTCCGGGCTGTTACTAAGAAATTCCTAATGGAAAAACTCAATAACACTTTGCCGGACCCGGGAATCGAACCGAGGACCTAACGCGCGCGAGTGCTGCATGGTAGGTCACCATAATAAAATATAAACCGATTGACTTTGACTTTACAACAAAAAATACAACTATAGGTCATAATGAATAGTGCAGGCAGTAACATAGGTTCTGATAGGTTTATGAAACTGTACGTGAATATAGTGCACCGGACGGGTTCCGTAGGGTAAAAGAGAAAAGACAGTTATAGAACGACGAGAAAAAATTGCCTTCATCGTTCTTAGCTAAAAATGTCGTCATAAGTCCATTATTACCGATTTATTTATAGTCTTGGAATAATAAATATTTGACGGAGAAGGTATAGTGTGTGTCGTTATTATCAGCTATATTTTAACTACTGTGGGCGTACTATTGGGTAGTGTTGGTTATTGCGCAATAGAAAAACCGTTTGCAGTTCAAATCAGATTATAATTTCACGAACAAATTAATCATACATACACTGTAGGTACACGACACAACCAGCGGTGCTATTCTGTAAAAATCTCACCGTGAAAACTTAGGTGAAGTGAGCGTGGAGTGAGCTGTCAATAGTGTCAATTCCTAGCAAAAACAAACTCACTTCAACTAAGTTTTCACGGTGAGATTTTTACAGAATCGACCGGCTGATACGGAACGCGGGACAGTTTCTGAGCACAAGAGATGTCCAATGTCCAAGCTCCACATCGTTCTGTCGAGCTGTCGTCGACTCCCCACGAACTCAGACTAGACCCTGTCAAGCGCCACCAGATGGCGCTGGCGTTCCGAATGGTCAAAAAACGAATGACTCCGTCGAAGCTGTCACAGCGCTTCCGCTTGGTTTTCAGGTCAGACCCCGTACTAATGATGTCTCCGACATATAAATAACCATCAATCAGAATATAAAGTGGCTACATCATCTTCCACATATAAGATTAATATAACTTAATGTAGGTGGTAGGATTTCCATTCCTCTTATCAAATGAATTCTGTTCCCGATTCGAACACGCCAATTTTTCCCCATGGCCATGGAAACGGGAAATATTCTAAAACTGTTGGCAAGCAGAATTTTATATAAGCCCAAGTTATGTAGGGGAATCGAATAGACGTGTATTCTCGAGACCGTAAAATGGTAAAACTGGATTAAGTATGTATGAGGCCATTAGTGTGCCATGGCGGGTGTCGGGGGTCGCGAAATGTTGCGAGATTGTGACTATCTTAATATAGAAGAGATGACGCGACTCATCAATGAGGAATTAAGGTAGGCCTTCAGAGAATATTTATACCTTGGCAGTTGGCATGTCTGAAAGCAAGTCTGTGTATGATTTAAAAAAAAAACATAACCCTCCTTCTGGCGCAGTCGGGTAAAAACAGAGTGGTAATGGCGCACTGACCTCTATTAAGGTGCCATTAGTCGATATTTTTTTTTCATACAAATTTCGGGACAGTATTACTCTATTGTTTGACATTGTGCACCCAAAGTTAAACATGGTATCGTATTGTCTTACCATTAATTGTGTCTGTACGGAAACAGAATAGTAAAATAAGAAACCTTTAAAAAGTTATGAGCCAACAAAAATTCGTTTTTCTTGCTATTTTTAACGTAAGTTTGGATGTAAATAAGTAATAAAAGAACTGTGAAAGAAATGTTCAAATCCAAGTCCGTACCGACAAAACACAGTTATCGAAGAGTTCAATAAACTTTATTTATAATTGATTTTGCAGTGGTTTTTTCATAAAACTCGATTTTCCAAAGCACTTTTCGTACCCGCATATCAGTTCGGAACGGTGTTTCTGTGCGTGAGAACTAGACGTTGTGCATGTAGACTAGCATCTAACTGCTCATCACTGATACTAGCACTGTCAGACACGAAGTCAGGTGAGACAGCGTGCTTTTTGGCCATAACCACCGGTGAGTTTGAGCTCGCGACTAGTTAACTCTTAAACAAGTACGCTGGACTAAATAAACTATACGAAATGACAGTTGTTTTATGTGCCGATTCAAAGCACCCCCGCTCGAGGTTCTCAGGAACTAAAATTCAAATAAATAAACTTGTGAATGTTCCATGTCGATAATGTGTCGATAATTTTCTTCAGACAGTGAGTAATTTTAAATTTACGTCTTTCAAATAGAAAATTAATGTCGCCAGAAATTTCTGCAATTCGATTAGCTAAAACAAATTAGCAAATACTATTTTCTAATTTCAAAAGATAAATATTATGTTTAGTTGTTTCCAAAGTAAATTTATTTTTAAAACAGTAAACACCTAACATCGAAATAAAACTTGCCATCAACAATTTACCATATACTTTAGCATGTTTACTTTAATTAAATACATAATTTCAGATTTCCCACCGACTCAAGTAAGCAGTTATGGCATAATAGTTTTTAGGCTAAATTTTAAGACCAACCTCACATTTAAAGCTCACTGATCTGACCGTAAGACGTCCTGCGCTATAACTTTCCTAGGACACTATCCACTAGTTTATAGCTTGCGATCTGACCGCGCCCTAATAAAATTTCAGTTACCCTTTGCAGCAATTATTATATTACTTAAAAATGAAGTTTAAAAACTTAAAAAGCTTAAAAACTTAAGAAGCTTAAAAACGACTGTAGGTGACGTGCAAGTCACTGCAGTG
This sequence comes from Oligia fasciuncula, assembly GCA_963082905.1. NCBI lineage: Eukaryota > Metazoa > Arthropoda > Insecta > Lepidoptera > Noctuidae > Oligia > Oligia fasciuncula. The sequence continues at coordinate 1,512,122 of OY720395.1, read as the reverse complement.
TCGCATGTAAGGACAGTCGAGCCTGTCCGCTATCATATAAAATCTTGATAATCTGTTCTTGGCATTTTCTTTTACAAAAAAGTTGTTAAAGCATGTCAGATTACTATTAGTTCAACCGTTAAGTACTTCTTTAAATATTAAAGTAATTAAGTATAATGAAGATCTTTTACTTACAAATTACTATGGACCAATGAGCGTTCTCCAAGAATTCCTTTGAGGGTTCTAAAAGCCTAATAAATTATTATCCTCGTAACAAAAATTAGAAAATTACATAATGACTCAATATTATTTATTCAAATATTCTCAAGAAAAATTAAAATTTGTTAAAGATTTTTGTGAAACTGTTTCAATCAAGACATGCTCCTAATTATTTTGAACGTTTTGTCATGTAAAAAAACTGGCCAAGTGCGAGTCGGATACGAAGGGTTCCGTACCACAAGGCAAAAACGCCGAAAAAAACACGTTTGTTGTATAGGAGCCCCCCTTAAATATTTATTTTATTCTGTTTTAAGTATTTGTTGCTATAGCGGCAATAGAAATACATCATCTATGAAAATTTCAACTGTCTAGCTATCACGGTTCATGAGATACAGCCTGGTGACAGACAGACGGACAGACGGACGGACAGACGGACGGACAGACAGCGAAGTCTTAGTAATAGGGTCCCGTTTTTACCCTTTGGATACGGAACCCAAAAAGATTTGGCGAACCGAAATTGAATATCAAAAGTGATGAAAAATGCCAAATAAAAAACCATTGCATCGAAATGATTCAATAAAAAAACTAAACAACAAAATTCTTCAATTTAATTTAATGTGACCAATTCACACGCAGTAAAGGCATCAGTAAACCATCACGCTATCTAAAAGTGCTTGTCCTGAATTGAAAACTGATAAAACCATCGCAGAGCTATGGGTCTTCTATCTTTTTACGGCACCCGCGGATATGAAATCGATAGACCCGGAATCCGACTGCGCAAAACGGAGTTGTGTGTTACGTATTTCATATTTTTTTGAAGAAAAGCACCAAAGCAGTGTTGAAGGAAATCATTAATTCATACTAAATATGGTCCGGAGTTGGGATTTGTGCCCAGTTGACTGCAATAGGATCGCCCACAGTTACATGGGACTTAAGCGTAATCGTCGTAATTTGGGTGTAGATACATACATTATTATTATTATTTTTAGAGTGTTTCCTCTTTGGCTGGTTTTTGCAACATTTACGGACCGAAGCCAAGTAAATGCAGCTTGTGGTGTGTTATGTTAAAGATGTGTTGTGATGAGAACCTATTTCGTTTTGATCTATTTGGAAGAACTTTCTGACAATGCGACATGTATTTAAGATTGCAGGTTTTTGTAGGGTGATATACAGGGTTTCTTTTAGTTTTAGTAATTTAAGGCTATGGAGAAGGTAATTTGGGATGACGCCTGTTGTGGAGAGGACTATATGGACTACATAAACTTTTTGTTGGCGCCATATTCTAGTTACTTCATCTTTGAGTTCTGCGTATTTACTCATTTTTTCAGATATTGTCTTCTGAATGTTGTGTGTGTTGGTCGGCTATATCTATTAGGTAATTTTCTTTATTTATTTTATCCTGTAGGGTTATATCCGGTCTATTGTAGTGAATTGTTCTGTCGGTGAGAATGGCGCGGTCGTAGTAAAGTTTATGTGTGTCGTTTTCTAAGATTGTTTGTGGTGTGTAATTGGATATGTGTATATGTGTTTTGTATGAGTGTGTATTTGAGTGCTAGTTTTTGGTGAATTACATTCACAACCTGATTGTACCTGTGTGTGTAGTCTGTCTGCGTGAGAGTTGTGCATGCTCCTGTTATGTGCTGAATTGTTTCTGGTTGGTTGTGACACTTGCGACATTTATATTTTGTTACTGAAGGATCTTTAATAATCAATTTTCTATAGTTTTTAGTGTTAATAATCTGGTCCTGTATCGCAATTATATATTTTTATTATTATTTACCTCTGCTAAACCTTTCGGGGAATACAGGCGTGATATTATGTTTTATCACACTAATATTATAAAGGTGAAAGTTTGTGAGGGGGCGTGTTTATATGTTTGTCACTTCTTCACGCTCAAACGGCTGGATCCATTTTTATAAAATTTTGTGTGGAGGTAGCTGATACCCTGGATTAACATATAGGCTACTTTTTATCCCGATATTCCCACGGGATCGATATTTATGTGGGTGAAACTGCGGGGCGCAGCTAGGGTGTTTATAAGATAAAGTTGACATTTATGATTATTTTCTCCGCGATAATATATCTTAATGTGCTGTGAACTTGGCTTTAAAAATTGATTTATAAAGACTGCCGTAAAAATTGTGTTTTAGTTTTAACAAAGGAGGATGGGCGTTTTGGTACCCGAAAACTAATTTACAACCAATAAAAATAATTTATAAAACCTTTTGCATTGCTTGTTTGCTTAGAGGTGGAAAAATGAATGTAAAGTTTCTCCGATGAAAAAGAACCTCTAGAACCTATTTAATACCTAAAGCAGAGACTCCTGATATTTTTTTTTACATTTTCTAAAATATTTTCATCATCAACCACTGAAATAATAGAATATCCTAGAGATAAATAACCTTTAAACTACGAGTATTACAAAAAATAAGTGCGCGGACCGCGACCAATAACACAAAGGTTTAAGGATTGCAATCCTATATCTTTTTTACGAGAACCAGAAAAAATATCAAATCGATTTCCCGATAGCGAGGAGCGTAGTAATGTGAACTACGGTCGCAGGTGGCCTTGGGTCCTATTCTGATAAATGTCAATGTCGAATTTACGATCGAAGTCGAGTCGAATGTAGCTTCACACGCGCGTTCAGCTTATTTCGGCTTTATTCGGTAAGCTGACGACTGGAACTGACTTGTGGCGTGCTTTGGGCCAGATTTGCGAGGTATTTGGAATTGATTGGTTGCTGGATTGAGGGTTTCAAGTATTTTGTAGCTATTGCAGGCTGTGTTGCGTGATTGATAACGGTTTCGAGAAGGAGGTGGGCGAAACTACCTTTACCATAAACTTATGTTATATATAAGATATTAAGGTCGTCTTCCAACTATTATTTTAATAGTACCTTCCTACGTTTACACATTTATAAGTTGCCAACTTGAAGAAGGTAAAAGGTATAATGTAAAAAAGTACATAATGTAAAAAAGAAATGCTAATCTTGCGTGACGGACAAAAACATATGACTTGACATTACAAAACAGTACAAAAACTTCTTGACTTGTTGGTTTTGCTTTAACAAAAGATAAAAAACCCCTAGTAAAACTTATCCCTAAAGAAATCCTTGTAATACGAAAAACTAAAACGGAGAATAAATCTATCTTACGTATTCGGACATATAACGTGCCCTTGTCGTGGTTAAATCTAAATAATAAAATAAAGAAAAAAAGACTCTTCGTGCTATTGTTCTAGAATAACAAGAGCAACTCCGGTTCGAATACCAAACGATCATATCTTACCGGAATAAGCGCCCTTAGTATCTGTTATGAGTCCAGCACAAAAATAATAATACTTATTGGAATATTTTCCGCCAACGAGCCCTATATTTCTCTTCAAAAACTTTGTTTTGAGTACTTTATGAAAGTAAATGAGAATAACAAGGGGTAACAAGCTAAAAGGACGTTGGATAATGAAAATATCAGAAAAACAAGTATCATTAACGGGACGAGTTTTATCTCGGAGAAAAAGTTTGTGACAAATTAAGAAAGAAGTGGGAGCTCGAGTTTGGGGCTAATGGAAAATACGTTTTGCTTCGAGATAAAAAGTTTAGAGGCAGAAGTTCCGTTGGACGTGCTCCGATTCGACAGAAAGCATCGGACTTGAAGGATTTATAGAGTACGAACCGAAAATTTGTACCAAAGTTGTGGAAGTTCAATAACTTCCAAACATTCAGCTGAGTGGAGAGAAATGTGGTGTGCATTGTTAATGCTTATTTAGGAGCCGTCTGTGACGTCCAGTGACGTAATGTATGATAAGCGATAATATCTGATGTTGGGTTGCTAACATCGCACTGCGGCATTTACCCTCGAGCATAATTCTACATAATCGTTCAAGACCGGTCCTTGTAGTGATATACATACTACATATTCCATCGTATTTTGACTTTTGAGCAATCTTTCCTTAATTCTACCATGTTAAACTGTACAAAGTAATATACCTTCTAACGCCTCGTCCACTCAGTGGCAGAAACACATCACTAAAAGTTAGCCTGCACATATCTCCTGCTACAAAATACGTTCTATTATTCCTAGAATTGTTTGAACAAGTTTGATAACTTGAAAACGTTTGAAACAAACAACACATGCACTACAAGTTTCATCTCATATGAGTTTATATAGTTTATGTACCGGCAATAGAGATGACACTTTACAATATGATTTGTGATACTAGTTGACAATGACAGAGATATGGTTCAGTAAATAAGCTAGTTGGTTATTGTATATATACTTAAAAGCCCAAAGCTAAGTTAAAGTTAAGTTAAGCTTAAATAACAAACTCTCTTAAGACCAATTAATTGACACATAAAATGAAACAGCTTAGCATAGGTTTCTATTTAACGAGTGCAGGTCATTACAAGTCCCGTCGGGTCAAATTAGCTAGGTTATCAGAAACCCGTCTAATGTGCCTCACTCGTAACTCTTGTTAATGCCTTTATTGGTCGTAATATACGGTCCAGACTTTCAGACTATTAAAGGAATGGCAAAAGGATTCGTTTTATTGCCCGCACCCCATTATAATCAGGCACGTAGTATATTGTGTAGAGAAAATCGATGTAGTATACATTATTTCTTTGATAAAAAATGTTAGAAGGCTACTGTCTTTTCATATAAACTAAACGTTCTAATAATAGCCTCACGACAGATTTCGGTCACGGTGGCCAATCTCAACGGAGATTAGCCAGGTACGCAGAAGATATTATAGTGCACAAGAGTGTGCGTAATCACAGGTGCACTCTCTGTTCCTTTACTCTCATAGTCCGATGGGACGGCAATCCGACACGACCGGGGAGAGATCAGGCGCAGGACTACCGGCGTTACGTGCTTTCCGAGGCACGGAGAAACTTTCTAATAAGGCATACGTAACGAGTAAAAGTTGTATCCGTAGCAATGGTAGCGTAGCGCTTTCGTAGGCTCGCGTAGCGTTATTCGTAGACTCTCGTAACGCCATCCGTAGACGCGTAGCGTTTGCCTTTGTAAGATGTTGTAGAAAATTCTAAAAGATTAAAATTACTGCGTATTGTAGGTAGTCATCGTTCTTATTTGCTACTGCTCTGTAATCGAATTGTTAAACTGTATTGCCACGTATCCATTACGCTATTGACAAATTTGGTCCCTAACATGGTTCTATTTGCATAACAATAAATAAACAACCTTCACTTTCCAAGGTTGAACCTGTAAGTTTTTTACGTAGCTACCGGTATGATACCTACTGTACCACAAATAGATTACTGATAATAGATAAAATCTACCTACGCAACTAGAATAAACCCTAAAAAACGTCGCGTGATAAAAATACGTAACTACTTACAAACCTACTTCACAATATCAGCGATATCACATAAAAAACAGCTCCGTCCTCAAAATGGACGGTCAAACACAAACCCTTTGCAGGACCTCTTAATTTGGCTGATATATAAGGGCTTGGGGAGCTCACATACGCATAATAAATTCGATGTACGTGATTGTACCGCAGCAATCTATAATGCGACCAAATAGAAATGCTCTTATCGTGATGTCACAAGCGTAATTTATTCTCGGGGATATATAAGCTAGATATTGTCACGCAAGTACGATTTTGGGGCCAGTATAAGTAGGCGAGTGTGAATTGGTTGAATACAATGCCTTTGTTATACGCTGATTAAAAAAGGATTGGACCAATTGGAATATTTGCATTTTTATTATGAAACAGAGTAGGTACGTGATGCCTACAGTTTTTAAGTATCGAGTTTGTTTTATTTTCAGTCAATGTTTTTTTTAATGTGTTTAATTATGTTGTGAAATGCTGTATTACTCAGTTTATGTACTAAACGGTTGTTGTAAGAATAACTAGTGATATTGAAACTTTACGAAGACCGGTTAGGTTAGGTTCTAACCGGATGCAGCTGAATACCAGTATTTTACATGGAGCGACTGCCTATCTGACCTCCACAACCCAGTTATAGGGTAATAAGATACCCCTTGGTAATGGTTGTCAGACTTACGGACTTCTGACGACCCTTAACGACTGTCAAGGATCTACGAATGACAGCCGGGACCGACGGCTTAACGTGCTTTTTGAGGCACGGAGGGTTCTTGGTATGTAAAGATGGTCACCTATCTACGGACCAACCGCGGCAAGCGTAGCTTAACCTGATCGAAGGTACCGTGCGGCTGTTATTTCTTAGCCACATTAAGAGTTGAGAGTGCGTGACCCTTAAGTAAAACGATCAAAATAATTATGCTGTTCAATCATTTGTCTTATACAGTGTGGCGATTAGGTTATCACATTAATTGAAACCACGTATTTAACATCACGTATTTTAAATATATACAATTAAAATTATTCATAACAATTAACATTCTTGCCGTGGTACATAATATGAAAACCATAAAAATGAATCGTATGTGGGGCAACGTTTTTCAAAAAAAAAAAAAAACTGCACCAAATCGGATAATTCTTTTTTTGTTGTGTTTGGTATTGTCAGGACAAGGATTGTATGAAAGAAAATTTTGAATTCAATTCGAAATAATTTTTATTCTTTCTTCTATTTTTTGTATTTTTTTTTTAACTGACTAATGACAACTTCATACTTCCAAATGAACTTTCACCCCCTATGTAACCCCTTTAGGGATGAATTTCAAAAATTCATCCTTAATGCTCACTTTTGTTAAAAACTCAACTGTCACTAATGAGACACAATTATAATACTTTTTCTGTTGTGTATTATTGTTACCGAACTTGGGAAGCTTCTTTCTTTCTTTCTTTCTTTCCTAACAGCCGAGACAATAAGGAGCTTTATTGCAAAATTTCATGTTTTTAGACCCAGGGGTTTAGGCTGTGTTGTCTTTTCAGAGAAAGAATGAAATTAAGATTTTTATCACATAATTAGGTAGATTGCTGGATGATTTTATCTGTATGCCATCCATGTCTCAAACTGACCCATCCTGTGGGACAAAATCTATAATTTTTTCACTCATAAAGTGAATGTGTAAGTACGTTTATATAATCCATTTCCCTTCTAAATTGCTCCAAAACCGTTCCACAAAGTGCGGTGTACGTGTGAGAATTTTGGAGAGGAATCGTTAGAGTTGTGAACCGATTAGTATTCCGCTTAGAGTAGACTGTGGCCATGATTCACGCAAGCCGAATGTCCGGTCACTGCGGTATGCCAACTTGAAAACTGTGGAACAGGTGCACACGTGACGCCTGGTAGCACTGAATTTATTTACACCTTGATGTTTGGCAACTTTCAAGTTTAGAAGATGTAAGTTTAAAAGTTTTTTTATGCATTTTTTAGGGTTACGTACCCAAATGGTAAAACGGGACGCTATTACTAAGACTCCGCTGTCCGTCTGTCCCTCTGTCACCAGGCTGTAACTCATGAACCGTGAACCGTGATAGCTATAAGTTGAAATTTTTACAGATGATGTATTTCTATTGCCGCTCTAACAACAAATACTAAAAACAGAATAAAATAAATATTTAAGGGGGGCTCCCATACAACAAACGTGTTTTTTTCCGCGTTTTTGCCTTGTGGTACGGAACCCTTCGTATGTGAGTCCGACTCGCTCTTGGCCAATTTTTTTTATTTAAACTAACGGCCTTCGGTAAGTGGTCAATACCTCCTATAGACATTTGCAGCATCAGAGGCACTTAGGCGCTTCCTGCCGGGGTGATGCTGAATTTTTGAGCCAATCCTACCCCGCAATCAAAGGCAATTGTATGTATAACTCTGATTGACAGCTCCGTCTGCATCAGGGTGAAGGACTTTCATGAATATTCTCCAATATTTATGAATCTTAATCATAAGTTAACTGTACCTTCTACAAATATTATTATTTATTTATATATACTTTATTATACACCACAAAAATACATAACATGAGAAAAATACATCTACACCACAAAAATACATAACATGAGAAAAATACATCAAACACTACAAAATATGCAATGGGCGGCCTTATAAAAATTGTCCATTACGAAATGTGTGAAGTATGAAAGGTGTTTAGCACCCTCTCTACTCTATGCTCCGGGCTAATTTTACGCCATGCATTAATAAAATAATTAAGTCACATGTATCGTATACTATTTTATAGCTCGTGTATTTATAACCTAAACCCGCTCTTAAGTCACGCTTTTCTCTGTAAAAATTAACTACTTAAGTCACAGAAAAGCGTCACTTAAGTGCAGGTTTAGGTCACACAGTGCTATAAAGATACGTTTATACCATCCTTCTTATAACACATTCTGTACTTTATAATAATGCTACCTCCACATCGTTTACAGTCGGCACTCGTCCCGCATGCACCGCACTTGCGACGTCCAATCGTCTCCACATCACTATGCATTACGTCACGACGTCAAATGACGTAATTATGCCGACACGCATGCTTCGCGTGCGGTATTTGCATCGTAGTGCCGACTATGAATAGTTGTTGTAGTTTTATGTATCGCTTTGTGGTGTGTGTTTGAGGATTTTGATTTGGTGCTGTTTACAGACCTTATGAAATGTAGAACAGTTTTTGATTGAATGATTGACATTCTGACTAACGAGAACGACACACACACATACACACACACATATATATATATATATATATTTATTTCAGGCGATGCAGGCCCATATATATAAACCTAAACATACATATTGCTTTGCATTCATATTGCATAATGCTTAGAAGTTGTAGATAGAGTAGGGAGATCTTCTTAGCGTGTCGATAGCAAAAATAGCATATACAATAGTTTTTTTAAACGCAGCTATTAGGTTCTTACGTGTGCAGATGACAGGGCATGCGGTGCAAGATGTGAGGTGAACCATTGTCTGTGGAGAGGCGCCGCATACACACCGGAGTTCTGAGCCGTCCATGAACCCTCACTTGTGGAGGTTGTCCTCGCTGCGGTCTCTTTGGGTACGGAGTTCATTAAGGTTTTCCAAGTAGGCCACGATAATTTGTGAACAGATGTTTAGGAGCTTCACACCTGAATGGGTCAATCGATATGCCATGATAGCTTGTAGTATGACAGTTTGGTTGGACTAATTTCTTATTGACTGAATTCACGTAATTTTAAGAACGTTCAGTCTGATCTCAGTCTCAATATGTCAAAAAAAAAAGTAGTTTCGTGGCGAAGCAAAGGAGGAAGCGCCGATCGCGGCCGAACAAGAACCGCTGCGGCAAAGCTCCTACGGAGCCCGAAGTCAGCTTGCGTGCCGCAAAACCAAACACACCGGTGTACATCTCCCGCCTGCACTACACCACTAAGGTGGAGGACATCGTGGAGTACGTATGCGCTAGAAGACGAGGTACACGCCGAGGGTGTACCTCGTCAAGTTAGTTACTGGAGTCGTACTGGAACGTCAACTTCAAGGCGTTCGTGGTGCGTGTACCGAGTTGTTACCTGCCCGTCGTCAGGGAAGAAGACTTCTGGCCGCATGACGTGGTGTTCCGTCGCTTCCGCGAACAAGTACCACAGAACACCACAAGAACAAGCTAGTGAAGTGAAGTACTATCTATATCTATACATATAATAAATCTGTAGACGAGGCGTTTCTGTACATTGAAAATAAAAAAATAAAAAATAGTTGGGCTGTTATAGGATAACCAACAGATGCCATTTCTTCAATTTTTGGAATTTTTGTCTGTTTGTCTGTTTGTCTGTTTGGATGTGACAGATTTTGAACAGGCTCAACGTAAAAAGTACCAAACCAATATGGTTCATATTTATACTCAAATATAGTGTAGAACTCGGAGCAGTGATTAGTCTTTGTTTCATCGCAATCGCTTCAGTCTATCAAAAGATATAATCAATTTAAAGCATTCTATAACAATTTTTATTGCAATAAGTGGAAACATGTAATGACATCTATTGGCGCGATATAGTACTAACGAAATCATATTGTGATCTTTAAAACATTATTATGTGTTTAATCACGTCGTAAAGGCTTGCCTTTATGACGAAATAATTATGGTCTTTATGTCTGTCTTATTTAAAAAATAAATAATGATAATGTTTAAATAAATAATATAAACATATAATTATAATAAAATCGTATATAATAAAATCGTAGGAAAGGCAAAACTGTACATAGAATATATAAAAAAAATACTTAGGGCGTGATCTACAATAGATATCGAAGCCAAAAATATAGTTTTTAGAATTTTTGTCTGTTTGTCTGTATATAAGTCCGGGCTAAACTCAAAAAGTACTGCATGGATTTACTTCAAATTTTGCATGAATATTACTAAGAGGTCGGGTCAATATATAGGCTACATATTATCACGCTATCACCTACGAGGAGGAGCTGTGAATCTTTATTTTTCTTACGCATTCTGTGACAGCGTGTAATCTAACGACGCATATTTAAATGTTGTTTTTGAGTAAGTCATGCTATTATCTAGCTTTACACTATAAAAACTTTTACGCCACTTAAGTAACTTGGGCAGAGAAACATAGTTTAATGAATGTTAGTAGTATAAGACAATTTTAAAGCAGCGCCATCTATGAGATTTCATAAAAATCTAATCAAGTTACATGTCAACACTTTTTGGAAATTAATAATTTAAATTTGATCAGGTTGGTGAGGTTAGTAGTTAGTTATTCTTAAAATTCATAGATGGTAATGTGCATTTTCTTCATAAAAGTTGTATCGTATAGTTCGTTTTGACAAATTCAAGTTCCAACAAAACCCTCAAAATCTTGAGCAGAGTTGAGGAAGACAATTTAAAAAAAATGCGGTGTTAAGTATTACAAAAAAGTTATGTTCATTGATGATGATCATTTCTTCATCAATTTCATGTTGTTAGTACAAAATAAACATTGACTGTTAATACTTTTGTTCGGTATTTACCTGTGTGATTATTGCTTGGTAATTAATATACTTTCATGTCGTATACCTAATTATAAACTTAAATTATACCGTGCATCCGAATAATGGCGAATGCGATTTTCTGCGGTTGTTACTTCACACTGTCCGAGGCAAAGTCTTTCGCCTTTCTGAGGACATTTGATGGCGTGGAGTTTCCCACTTACCGCGCAGCCTGCGTAGCACGTCACCTTCTCGACGGTGACCAAAATTGGGCTGACACCCTCGCGGAGGCGAGCGCCAGTGACAGTCCCAGCCGCATGCGTGATCTGTTTGCCGTCATCTTGGTGTTTTGTGGAGTCGCGAACCCGGTAGCTTTGTGGGAGAAGTATCGCCATCATCTGTCTGAAGATTTTCTACGAGCTTTGAGGCGTGCTACTGGAGACGAAGTCGGAGACGGCGAAATGACCACCATACGAAATGACCATGTCGCTTTGTTCTCTTCAGAGCAAAAACAAATTTATGACACCGTCCTTGAAAGCGTTTGGCAAAACCAGGGTAAAATGTTTTTCTTGGATGCTCCTGGTGGTACAGGAAAAACATTTGTTACCACTGGCATACTTGCAGAGGTCAGGAGGCAAGGCAAAATTGCTATTGCTGTAGCGTCGTCGGGAATCGCTGCCACACTGCTTCCGGGATTGCAAGACAGCACATGCCATGTTTAAAATTCCCATCGATTTAGAGAGCGCCGAAACGCCTGTTTGTGGTGTGTCACGTAACAGCGATAAGGGACACGTGCTCAAGGATTTCTCTCTGATCGTATGGGATGAGTGTACGATGGCCGAGGATCGAGGGCTGACGAGGTGAATGCTTCGTTGAAACGATCTTCGTTGTGGTCACGAGTTCGTACGCTGCGCTTGACCATTAATATGAGAGCTCGGCTCGGCGGCAATGCACGCGCTCAAGAATTCTCCGATGTCCTTCTAAGTCTTGGCGAAGGCACTCTACCAGAAGAGAGAGGTAGACAGGTGGTGCTTCCAGAGTCTCTCGGTAGAGTGGTTTCCAGCTTCGAAGAACTCATTCGCTGTGTGTACGGGGACATTCAGTCGTATACCGCACCAGCAGAATTCTTGGGTGTGTGAGCGGGCCATTTTGACGCCCAAAAATGATCAGGCTGCAGCAATTAACGAATGCATTCTCTCGGAAATTGAGGGGAATAAAGTGGTCTACACCTCGATAAACACTGTTGTCAAGCAAGATGACGCCACACATTATCCCGTGGAATTTCTGAACTCCCTGTCAGCAAGTGGACTTCCAGCGCATACCATCAAGCTGAAGCGGTGTCCCGGTTATGCTTCTTCGGAACCTATCTCCTCCGAAGTTGTGTAACGGGACCCGCCTTAAAGTCATCTCGCTCCACAGACACACCATTGAGGCGGAAATTCTTACGGGTTATGGCGTCGGCGAGGCAGTATTTATACCACGCATTCCCCTCATACCTCATAACTTCCCGTTCCATTTCAAGCGCGTACAGCTCCCCGTGAGTGTTTGCTTCGCGATGACCATCAATAAGTCGCAGGGGCAGACACTGAGGGCAGTGGGTGTCGACGTCAGGACGAGTTGCTTCTCACACGGGCAACTGTACGTCGTCGCTTGCTCCCGCGTCATCACACATTTTGGCTCCTGGCAGCATAACTACCAACGTAGTTTATAGGGAAGTGTTGTAAGGTATATATGATACCTTTGAACGTATTTTTACTCTTTTGTGTCCTGGAATGTATTCCTGCATTATTTTCTCTATTTCCTTCAGTCACCCCTTATGACTGAACTCAGCAGGATTCCCATATAAGTCTCTTCACTTGCTTCGCTTGCAAAAAAAAAAATTATATTTTAATGCTATTTTAAAAGTTGTTTACTTTATAATGCTATAGCGACACTGGCATCTTAGGTATTTTTGGTGCTGTAGCACCTTCACGCAGACGACGTCGCGGGCAGCAGCTAGTTTTATAATAAAAATATGTATGTTTAGGTTAAGGTATTTATCTATGGGTCTGCGTCGCCTGAAATAAATAAATAAATAAAAATACCTAGATTGTGACTACATATATTTGAATGTTTTTAATAAACGGGAATCGGCCTTCTGGTTTTCGTTAACTACGCCAACGGTAGCACAGCTACAGTCGTAGCACAGCTATAGTCGTAGCACAGCTACAGTCGTAGCACAGCTACAGTCGTAGCAAAAATGCTACGCATTGTGCTACGCTATTCTTGGTTTATTTTACACTTAGTTAACCTATGATTAAATAGTAACACACAGATTTTAATATCAAACCTGCACTGCCTAATCCAGCGATAATAACACCGACAGCCTAATATTAAACAGCTTTGTTTGGTAATATTACAACTATTACCGGCCCCGCCGCCGGTCCCGGCTGTTATTCGTGGATCTTTGACAGTCGTTACGGGTGGTCAGAAGCCCGAAAACCTGACAACCAGTCTTACCAAGGGGTATCGTATTGCCCAGTAACTGGGTTGTGGAGGTCAGATAGGCAGTCGCTCCATGTAAAATACTGGTATTCAGCTGCATCTGGTTAGACTGGAAGCCGACCCCAACATAGTTGGGAAAAGGCTAGGCAGATGATACAACAATACGTATTCAATCATCGGTTAATGAACTGTTTATAACGCCAGGTCCCCAAATCCCAGGACAATTACTATTAACCGAACAATGTGCGACTAAGCCCAGGTACTTACGGGCGATTTTTTGATGCGACGATTTTTTATAGCGCACTGGAGACTAGTGGTGGCCTAGATGGTACCTAACTTACGAGTTTTAGGTCGTAAGTTCGAACCCAGACTGGCGCTTTACTTTGTGTAAATTATTTCATCACCAATGCTACCAAAACAGTGAAGTAGAACATCGTGAGGAAACTTGCATGTCATAGAACCAAAAATTCGAAGACATGTGACATCTACCAATCCACACTGGACTCGTATGGTGGATTACGGCCCACTCCCTCTCACCGAGAGGAGGCCTGTGTCCTAGCAGTGGGAACAATATAAGTTGTTTTTGATGACTGGATTTTCAATTCTTGGTATTACGTTGAGCGTTGAGAATCCAACAGAGCGCATTCCAACGTGTCAAAAAAACACTGTTGCACACATAGCGTTGAGAATCCAGTGCGCGAAAAAAGTCGCTCGCTCGTACCAGGGTACATCCATTTATCAAGCACGACCATTGATTACCACTTTATTGATAAAGTTTTGTGGACTATTCTTAATCACTTTGAAATAGATTTAAGCCAAAGTCTATTCGACTTTAATTAATAGGTACTGAGATATTGATTGTTTTTGTTTCTCAGATCTCTTAAAGTAGTTTTCAGACACAGAATAGATAGATACAGAAGATCAGGTCCATGCAACGAGCGATAGTGCATGCACATATAGATGCGCTTCACGTAGGTACAGTCTGCAAACGCACTCGCAAGTGGCGACCGAAGTTACAGACATTTCCTACTCCGTGTCCGGGACCGAACTAAGAACGAATGAAAACACGATAGGCCAGTAGTCCTTACTCCAGATGTGCTTTTATCCATCCGAAAAAGTTAATCAAGCGCGAGTAAGGTTCATTTCGAAGAATCGAAATACTTTCGAACGGGCCCGTCTTAACTTCGTTGACGGACTAACAGTCGAACCCAATAACCTATTGACAGATCACTACTGATGGTAGCTAGTACAAAATAACACATACTAAAATTATAAATTCGAAAGTTACTGTCTCTGTCTGTATGTTACCTTTTCTCGCCTAAACCACTAAACGGATTTCGATAAAAATTTGCAGAGAGATAGATTGCATCCCGGTGAAGGACATAGGATAGTTTTCATCGCGATATTCCCAAGGGATCGACACTTATGCGGGTGAAACCGCGCGGCGCTGCTATTAATTATAATGCCAGTATAATAATTATTATAATCATACAGATCGCTACTGATATAGATTATTAGGACTTTAAAACCAGAGATAGATCAGGTTTTTCTACCTGAAGTATGCCAAAACTGGTGAAAGCTAGGTAATTGGGTAGTAGCCTCCCGGGACTGAGATCGCTGTACGTACATGTCGATGTGTACGTGTACCTATTCATGAAGCCGGCGGGGGTACCTACCTATTCTATGCTGTAGGTTTTGAAGTCCAAAGTTTTTCAAAAGAACTGAAACAAATTGTTTTTAATTAAAGTCTGTGATCAGGTTCACAGCCGACTGATTCAATTTATGAAAGTGAACTTAACATCTACCTAGTTAAAAGTTAGAAACTGGGAGCTTTCAAACTTGGAATAATTTGGATCTCGATGGTTGTACATTTAAGTAAGGTTTAAGTAAGTTTTTTTTAAGGTTTTTTCATATAAATTACAGCTATAAAATGTAGATGTGTGTATGTATGATGTATGTGTTTCATCTTTATGAATATTGTTTTTTATCAAAAGAATAATCATATAAATACATTTGGAAACTTAAGATCTAAAGAATTGTGAAGTAAAAAAACAAAATATTACTAAGCTCAGAATCAATTTATAAAAAAAAAGAAACAAAATATACATCAAAGTAATTTCAAAACCGTTCTTTCTGCCAATGTTTTTGCCCAAATTCCCAAGTCTTGCGCACATTGTTACGTGTTAAGCCTCTCAACGTCAGCTGTTACAAACACCACTAAACATAACAGGACAAACTTTTCACATCGACTGCTGAGCCGCGAAACTTCCCCACTTCATAGTTTTCACATAAAAATGACTTCGCACTTGTGACTATGGCATGGTAACAAACTTGTAAGTGTTATTATGTCAGTATGAAAGTGGGTGTCATACTTGTTAAGGGAGATTCTTCTGAAGACGCAAGGCCAAGCTCTCTTCGTAAACAAGGAATGACAGAGATTAAAACAGAAGACGAACTTGCAGGGGATCGAGGAGGGAGTGGAGGGGGGGATCAGGGGATCAGACCGGAATAAATCTAAGTTTTTACCGTGATGATATGTGGTGAAAATTTCGGACCATCTGCATCGAGTCAAGGTTCTCTCACGACTATACCCTCACTCTGGTGGTCACTTTTGGATGACTATGAGCTGATTTTTCAATAGACAGATAATTTTTATTCGTGGAATAAAATGGACGTCTGACAGATTCTGTACGGAAGAGCTGTTAAAAATTCAAAATTATTCCTCGGATAAAATTATCTAGCGTTGGAAAAATCAGCCCTAAGATAGAAATAAGATAATATTTGCAGGTATACAAAATACTAGCTGCGCCCCGCGGTTTCACCCGCGTAAGAGTCGATCTCGTGAGAATATCGAGATAAGAAGTAGCTGAAGTTTTAATCCTGGTTATAAACTATATGTGTGTCAAATTTCATCCAAATCCGTTCAGCCATTTGTGCGTGAAGAAGTAACAAACATATAAACACAAACTTTTATGTGCGTGAAGAAGTAACAAACATATAAACACAAACTTTGGTACATCACAGACTTCCCTTCAGATATTGTCTCTCCTTACTCTGTAAATCCATCCAAAGGTTTTCTTTAAAAGATCGCTTTCAGTTTTAGCGATAAGACCGCCCATTGTGTCATCCCATTTAAAATGTCTACATTTATATCTGTAATATTTATGGTCTACATAACAAAGAATATTCTATTCCACGACAAATAAAACCTTGTACATCGTACACAAGCAACATCATCACCACAGGCTAAGGACTAGTATTAATTCTGCCAATGTGCTGCAATAAATAAATCCGTGGGTAATTTATGGGACGCCCCGCCGCCGATGACAAGCGAGCTTACTATTACTTTGTCATATTGTATTGTTACACAAAACGCTTCGTAAGCTGACAATATTTCCGATACGGATTTATAGGTACCGTCAGCATAAAACTTGGCTTACATTTTGGAATATTAAATTGATTTGCTATTTCGTTTTCTGCGGCCTATGAAAAGGACGATACGACGACGAGACGATATAAACGACGATATGATAATTATCAGCAGCTAAATATTCAAAATTTCTTCAGTTATTTGCCCAACTTTATAAACCACCAATAATTAAAGTTTCTGGATTAGATATTTCTGTATGTAAATGGTTTTAGATCCCGACCTCTGTAGCAAACAAATAATTATTAGTCTTCAAAAGATAGTCTGGAGTCTAAATTAATATTTGAATTGTATAAACTTTGGAAATACAGGATATTTCTGAAGTTTATAAAACTGACTACGTATTTGTGTGTTGGTTTTATTTGCTTACAACCTTGCTATAAACCTCTGATTACACTGAAGCGAATCCCGCTCGGTATTCGGGACACCACTGCGCGCATCGATTGCTTTAATGATGAAGTGCCAATTTCACCATTGAAACTGAACGCGGTCAGAACATTTAAATTGCGTTCAAGAGCTGTTACTGTCAATATTCCACAACAATTATGACACTGACAGCTCTTGAAAGCGGTGTAGATGCGCAGGGGGCCTAAAAAGGCCACTTTGGTAGAATCATAAAAGGATAACATTATGAATCATAATGGACAGTTAACTAAACAATGACATTTGCTTACTTTGTAAAGTATTATATTATTTTTTCATTGTGAATGTGAAGACGATGTGGGTCATTTTACATATATATATATTTTTTTATTATTCTCTCTGTTCTGTTAGTTTTCTTTTTCATGGTCTGGCAGTTTGAGTAATTTATGTGGCCTACCCAAATGTCCTTTCTTTGGTATTGTTCGTCGAATCGTTGAGCTCCTTAAGTCTTGAGTTGAGCTGCACGATTTTTGACAAATGCGTGCACTGACTGGACATGTCCTCTCAATCTGTGTGGTTCTTTCCTCAAAAGACCACCTCAGACATCGATCTACATGGTCTTCATATAACCTGACCAAGATTATGTCTGGACTTTAAAAGAGACTGTGACCTCTGAGTTTGTTTCGGCCTTTCTTCTCAGAGTAGTCAGATAGGAAACGCCGACTTCATCTAGTTTAAAAAACAAACATGATTGACGTGTAAAAGTGTTTGTACAAACCTACTTACAAAAAATAAAATCATTTCATCATTTCACATCATTTTATTTCATTTCATTTCATCAACTGTTAAGTTAATCGTATCAAATCCCATTAGTGAAGGCTTTTTCAGTTACTTTTTGTTTTCTGTGCTAAAATACCAATCGAGTTTTAACATCTCCGTACAAGTTATGTAGCTGACAAAAACCGCGTGAATGAATCCCGTCCCGCATCCTGCCCGCGTCCCGCATCCTGCCCGCGTCCCGCATCCTGTCCGCGATTCGCCTCAGTTTGGCCAGAGCTTAATACCTGCTCAGTTTAGTGTAGATATTATGTTTATTTTATACGTCTAATGTTATATATTACATCAATGTTTACGCAGTGTCTACATCCTACATTGAAGAAAATATAACCTTCACTTGTCTTAGATATCTTATATGTTTATTCGGTTAAACCAGTATTTTAAGTGGAGCGAGCGAGGAAAACTCAGATAGGACACTGACTACTAGACACTGTTACGAATTTTATCAGTGTCTACTAGTCAGTGTCCTATCTAAGTTTTCCGTGCCTCGGGAAGCACGTTAAGCCGTTCGGGTATCGTATAACCCAGTAACTGGGTTGTGGAGGTCAGATAGGCAGTCGCTCCATGTAAAATACTGGTATTCAGCTGCATCCGGTTGGACTGGAAGCCGACCTCAACATAGTTGGGAAAAGGCTAGGCAGATGATGATCTGAGTTTTAACAGAATCATAGACTACTATTACAATACTAAACAGAATATACAAAAAGTTAGGTATTCCTCTAAGTAAAGTCGTAGTTGAAGTTTATGTCAGCTAGGTATTTCTGTTCGAGATAGTGTGAATAAAGATCATGTTGATGACAAATTAATTGAAATTGTTTATTCCATATATAGATTATAGGATATCAGCACCACTTTAAAAAAATCCTATCTGACCCCTGAGGAAAAATGGTCAAAGTATCTTTTAAAGATATGTACCAAAAATATCGTGTAACATATTGCAGGACGGACACGATTTGTGCGGACTGGGCTTTTGAAGAAAGTACCAGAAACTGAGTAAACCTGTAATGCCATCGGGAACTAAACTATAATAGGCTATATTGTTACTATATTATTATGTATACTTATGTTATGGTATGTAGGTATCTATGGGTCTTTGTTACCTGAAAATAAATGGTTTATTACTATTATTAGTTTTATAGGATACCGTACCTATCTCATCATTTAATTACGAATCTTAGCTAAACTTAGTATAATTATGACGAGGATGCAGGCAATGTCCTTATTACTATGACGTAATAGAAACAATCTCGTCTTCGAACCTACTCGTAGATGTGCAAATGGCCCCCAGAGACGACAAAGTGATTACATCGTGGAAATGTACAACAGTATCAATTTGCGTATTAATGACGTCACGAGATGACGTCCTCAGGAACTGGTCATAACAAAGGCGCAATGTGTTGCGGGCTTGCTTACGAGCGCATGACACGTTTGTGTAAGTGTACCTGGATATTGCATGTCTAGTTCCTTTGTAAAGGACGGTGGTCATGCTTACCAAGAATACATAATAGGTAGGTACCTACCTATTTTCATATTATACTAGCGATCTGCCCGTACTTCGCACGGTTTTTACCGCAGCAAGCGAGGCATGCAGCATGCAAGTAAGCCTGCACCAAGCATGCAGCATGCAAGCGAGCGTGCAACATGTAGCAGGCATGGTTTCTGTGACGGCGCCGGCGCCGACACACGCTTTCGCTCACCACCGCAGCTTCGGCTTGCTGACCGCCTCCTGCTCCTCAGCCCGCGATCCGCCTCGCCCCTACGCACCTACGTGATTCTAAATTACACTCTAGGGGTAGGGCAGACAAGATCGCGTGAAGTCGGATTTACAGCGATTCGTTTCTGTCACTAAAACCTAATTTTTTGCAAATGTTTTAGGACTAACAATTTTATTATAAATGAACATCCGGAATTATATAATAGGTACAATACCTATGACATATTTTATGACTTTGTTTCATGCAAAATTAGGAGATTCAATTATTATAGTACCTACTCGATATTATGACAGAATAGTTTAAGAAGAAGTAAAGATTTTTAAAAAAAATTAGAATTTTTGAACATTATGGTTACTGAAGTTTATAGCAAACGAGTTATGGATAGGTAATGATTTTCGGACAAACGATTTTAGGAGAAGAAAGAGAGTACCGCTTTGACTGCTTCTAAAATGGCAATAAAAACCATTTTAATTGCTAACCTATCCATTACCGTGCTGTAAGCCCTACCATTTCATACATTAATGAAAGCCGTAACCGATAGCTTAGAAGCCAATAAATTGCTAAACTACTGCACACATCGACTGGCCAAGTGCAAGTCAGACTCACACACGAAGGGTTCCGTAGCACAAGGCAAAAACGCCGAAAAAAAACACGTTTGTTGTATGGGAGCCCCCTTAAATATTTATTTTATTCTGTTTTTAGTATTTGTTGTTATAGCGGCAACAGAAATACATCATCTTTGAAAATTTCAACTGCCTAGCTACCACGGTTCATGAGACACAGCCTGGTGACAGACGGACAGACGGACAGTGGAGTCTTAGTAATAGGGTCCTGTTTTTACCCTTTGGGTACGGAACCCTTAAAACATAGTTTTCAAGCATCTTGGTAAATTGCCACGCGGATCTTTTGGCGCCAGAATGTCATTGACAGGGGGTCACTGTTGGTAAACATTTGTGAAATGTGTATTGAAAAAAACAAAATGGTGGCTTTAGTTCTGATTTTGGCCACGTGTCAAAAGATCTTTGTACAAATAAATATGCTTATATCTTTTGATTTCAACTCGCTAACTTGAAAATTATATAAGTATAACTCTACATGTTTTTAAATAGCATCATTCATTTATAAAATTCTGGAGTAATAAAATGCAGCTGTCGCTAAAAGTTTTTAAGAAAATTCATGCAACCTCATTCGCCATTCTTCTCCTGATTTAAAACTCTAGAGAGGTTTTTAATGGACATATTTTTCGATATCTTTGTATTAAGGTATTGTACGTCGAATCCTTTGTTCAAACCATTCTTTTGAAATGTTAGTTAGAAGAGCAGGTTGTGAGATGATGGGCTTTTAATAACCTGTCATCAGTCGGATAGAAAATATGGTTTTATTTACACACACAATTATTTAGACATTTATTTATTAACTAGCAACCCGCCCCTTGATGGAACATCCAAACATTTATTACCTTTAGATATGTAAGTTAATAATGCATTATGCACATAAACCCCCCGGAATAAATTCTGTAAATGATGGTGAAATATCATACTCCGCATCATAATCCGTTGCGTACTTAAGGTGCCACTAGTCGATATTTTTTCCATACCGGGTAACCGGGTACCGGGTTTTTTTTTGTGCATCCAAAGTTAAACATGATATCGTTTCGTCTTATTATAAATTTTGTCTGTATGGAAACAGAATAGTAAAATAAAAAGCTATAAAAAAGTTTGAGCCAACAAAGATTCGTTTTTCTTGCTATTTTTAACGTAAATTTGGGTGTGAATAAGTAATAAAAGAACTACAAAATCCTCAAAACAAAGTCGGTACCGACAAAGCTCAGTTATCGAAGAGTTCAATAAACTTTATTTGTAATTGATTTATGCAGTGGTTTTTGTCATAAAACTCGATTTTCTAAAGCACTTTCGGTATGGAACGGTGTTTCTGTGCGTGAGAACTAGACGTTGTGCGTGTAGACCAGCGTTTAACTGCTCATCACTGATACTATCTCTGTCGGACACGAAGCCAGGTGAGACAGCGTGCTTTTTGGCCATACCACCAGAGAATTCAAGCTCGCGACTAGTTCCACCTTAAGAAGAACAACGCGGTCACACAGACAGACACAAAATGCGACTTTAATTTATAGTATGTATAGATCAGCAACTTATGTATATCCACAGTTTCACCACACATAAAAGTTCCGTCGTTATCAGGTTATTGCATCACCGATAATGGCTTAAAGGAAATGTTTGTCAGCAACCTTGAAAAAAATACTCAAGCGCGAGCATAGTCACTGATTATAGGGTGGAAAAACGAACGTCACTTAGAGGGGAAACTAACTACCTTACAATATTAAAGACAGATTATATTACTCAAAAGATAGTGTTGTCCTACAGTTAAGTATTGTATAGCGAAAGCGTTGATGTGTGCTTTTAATTTACTTTTAAAACTAAAGGAAGACTTTGTAGAATGTACTGTTAAGACGACTACAATGTAGTCGTCTTAAGACCGCGCTTTAGGTCATGTCATGACCTAAAGCGCGGTCTATGCACTCCGGCAACGGACTGCATAGAAAAGAAAGAGAAGCGCGCTGACACAACGCTGGTAATTTATTGCAAAATAGGAAGCAATTATCTATTTACAAAAAATCTATTGTTTGGACTAAAAAATTAAAACACTAGTGTATTGGTATGTTGCTTGCAGAATAATTTGACAATAAATCATAATGATTGTATGTATATTAGTATGGTTTTTACTGTAAAAATAAAGTTTTTAGAGGTATCTTCTTGATTTTTTTTCTATCATATCACACTATCTACCTAGCATATATCCTGAAGAATATCATATATTTTTCTGATTTTGTTTACTGTAGTCGATCATATACTTTTATTGTTTCTAAAACTTGCGTTTTTTGGGTTTTGGTTCTGTAAGCCCCTTAAGGCTTTATTTGGATGGTTTGGCCTCTATTCATATGTTATGGCATAATGTGGAGATAAACTATTTTATATTTAGAAGAAGAAAAAGCTTGAGACCCAGCCCCTAGGGCTGAAGGCAGTGTATTAGAATATAAAAGTAATTAAATCTTAGATAGTTATCGTTTATTTTTTTGTAGTTAACACTCCAAACCTAACAGTACTTTCCTTCCATGTAGCGTCCTTTTTGCCCTTGAAAAACCACCTTGAATAGACAAGGTTCATCCACCCATCATAGACCATTTATTAGTGAAGAGTCCACGCGAGATTCTCGCACATTACTCACTTTTTCGCGTGTACCTATGCTTCTGCGTTCTACTATAATTTATCTCGAGATGGCCGCGGCTGGGTACATAAATCACGTAGCGTTTTTCACGCGTGGATACGATAGGGGAAGCGGGAGTTACACGGGTTAAGATTTGGGACGGACGGCGGCAGTGTTGGGGTTAAATTATAACAATATATGGCTAAACAAGTACGAGTAGACAGGAGTGAAGGAATTGATGTGACTTGTACCTGTCTGGAATGAGTTTGTAAAACCTAAAAATTAAGTTTGTGACAGATTTCTTGTTTTTCTATGTAATTATAGAGTTTTCTTTCTGACTTTCTATTATCACCCAGAAGAATATAAGATTTGACAATGTTTTGTTGAACAACAACGTGCTCCCTCTGAACATCAGGATGGCAAAAAGTCGGTTATCTTTTAAAGTGTTGAAGTTGGCCATAACATAGCGCTGATTTGCTGGATTCGTTTTCACCTCTACCGATCATTATTTCTCCTTACAGTTAATTTTATTTATACGTATGTATGTATCTATGTATTAGCATTTATTCTTGTATTTTATAGAAATTTCCTAGCAATTTATCCCGTATGTTGCACCTGCCATGTTTTGTCTCTGCATCACCCTAAAGTTGACTGCTAGAAAATGCCTCAGGCATTAAGTCCGCCTTTGTACCTACTAGTAGTTTTTTTTTTTACTTATGCATACAGTTTAAATAAAATAAATAAATAATTAAATTACTACAAGGACGACGTCGCGCATAGACAAGTAATTTATCACGCTTACTGGTTTAATGACTCAACTGTTATAATCAGACAGAAAAAGGTGAATATCAATCGTGACGATGTGACGCCGCGCTATGGGCACGGATATACGGAGCTGTTACAGAATGAGAAACTCCTTAATATGAGAATATGAAATAATATTATAGTTTCTTGTTTGTGGCTTATGTTGGCGCGACGCAATGCTGTCTTAGTTTTTGTGCCGCGAAGAGGAAACCAATTTATGTTCATTATTTCTTGGCATGGGAAACATGATGAAATTCCTTTTATTTACCAGGAATGTTCATGTGAAATAGCACTTGCTCTGTGCCTATTTTCTGAACCTACATTTATAATAAAATAGTAACGAACTCAAAACTGTATATATGTCGCAGGCAATTTGTATGTTTCCGCGTTTTACAAACGGCGTCGTCCGTTTACAAACGCTCGCTGTTTTACCTAACCAAACCGAACCTCGGGGTGCCCTTCGCTCGCTCTTGCATCCTATGTCGACGTAGCCCCACTTCGTGGGGCTCCTATTCCTGTGTAAAGGGTATAAAGTAACCTAACCAAACCTACCCTCGGGGTTCGGTATATTTTAAAACAGCGAGCGTTTGTAAACGGACGACGCCGTTTGTAAAACGCGGAATCAAAAAAATTGCCTGCGATATATATACATTGTTTTTTTTTTAAGTAATTGCTACGAGGTTTGTGAACGAGTCTGATGTCGACAGTAGTTTTTAGAATTTCTGTCAGTTTGTCTGAATTTGGATGAAATGCACAGAAATAGTATATAACCTAGATTAACACATAGGTTACTTTTAATCCCGGTAGTACGTTCCCGTGGGATATTTTCCGACATCCACGCGGGCGAAGTCGCAGCTATAGTTTTAATAACGTAAATTTTCAGCGTTTAGCCACATATCCAGGACAAAGCCTTATTTATCCCTTCGGTCGGTAACCCCTGAGTTGTCCATAAGGCGACTAAAGCGAAAAAGGGTTTTTGTTTTCAAGCATGCTCGAATCCATGAATGCAAAAAGATAATTTTGTAACTGAAGAGGGTATAGGCATCGTATTTTATTACCTGAATGTTGATTGATATTCGCATTTACCCACGTGCATATTTCAGAATGAAATGCAAGTACCACTTCACTGTGTATTAATTTTACTACTTGAATCACTATGGATGTATAGCCGACTGATTACCTGGGCCTCAAGTCTGCTAATACAATAGTGTCAGAATGCTCTATCATTGATTTCATAATTGTTGATTTTGACAAGTTTGGTAATCTACTATAATGGCGTCATTATGACTTTCCAATGGTCAACCACTGACACTCCATTGAAAGAAATGGCGTAGAATGGTAATTTCGTACATAATCACAAATTAATTACTGTTTTAGGGGGGAATCTGCTAAAATGTTCACAGTTCCTTTGATCAGGTACCTACCACTAGAACGTCATTGTGCAGTCATTGCTTTTAATTCGTTACGAGTATCGTATATGTTTTGTGCCCTTGACCGACCAATGATCGACCATTATGAATTTAGCAGATTACGATTATTTTGCAAAATGACAATGGGATCGTGTTGGAATGACGAATTTATAAAAATAGTAAACTTAGGCCCCTGGATATGTGCTCGGTATATTATCGATTAGATATTAAATTTCCATGCTTCACTATTTACGTAGAACTTTATTAATATATTGGCAATGGCTGGCCCCAGTTCCATGTGCCATGTGAGATTAAAGCCAGCAAGAAAGAGGGAGAGAGAGAATTATCGGCAATGATCTAACTACTAGTTATTAGGCTGTTGCCAGCTGCTGCTAACCCACCGCATTTCCCCCAAACCTAATTCCAAGCAGTAAACTACGAACTCTGCTGAACCCATTAAGTTCTTGAACGTAATGTTACGTACTAACTTTTCCATTACAGTTTCTTTTAGCCACTTTCAGTGAACACAGAAGAGCAAATAAAATTTATTAGCATAATTTTAGCCTCACACTTTCTGATACTTTGAGAGACTTAATAACATTTCGCACAGCAGCCTGTTCCAAGTTATTAAAACGAAGTAACGCCGGTTAAGTAGACATTACGCACAACAAAAGTCTAGCTTTAAACATTATAAAAGACCATAAATTGAAACGAGCCGTTATTACTTTTAGTCAAAACTCGGGCACTCCGGCTTAATTCAAATTTATTTTTATTGTGTACATGAAATGATTGTTTTGGCAAATGGCTTCTAATGTTGCGAGCTAATAATGATGCGAAAATTTCGGAATTTATGAAGTTATTATGGATATTTTATGGGTTATTTGTTTTTAAAGGTTGTTGCGGCTCAGTTTTTATTTTCATTTGGACAGAAGACGAACTAGCAGGGGATCGAGGAGGGGGGTGGAGGGGGGTCAGGGGATCAGACCGGAATAAATCATAAATACGTTTGGATAAACGTAAGTTTAAGATTAACCTAACGATTGCAAACTCTCCGCTTGTATACAAATGCGAATCCTTCCCAAAATCTAGCTAGCCTATTTGGCCGCCTGCACGTTCAAGAGCCAATGTGGAATGTTTTGCATACAGAAAATCGAAGTAACAAAGTCGATTCTAAATCGAAAATTATATCAACATTCATTTCAATTTAGCATGGATGTCTCTCACTCGTATGAATAATTTTAATTCGTTCTTAATAATAAAAAGCCCATTTACATTTCACGCAAAATTGGATACTACCCACACTCACACAATACACACCGCCGCTTGACCAAAAAACCCGGCCGGATAAAAACATAATAAAAGTGTAACCATATTAGAATTCGAGAAATAAAAAAAATAAAGCTTCAAATAAAAGTATAAACGGGGACAAAAATAATATTCAATTTGGCATCGCCACCATAAGGCCGCATCCATAATGCCGGCCATGTTGTTTTGTTACGGTGGTCATTGGGGACTGATGAAATGTATTTTAAAAATTTATGATGTGGCGTTGATTATGAAAATACACTGGTGTGTGGGGTGGTTAAAAGGGGTAAACTTTCTAGTATTGGTCAATTAACGTTTTAAAAAGCAAGTTATAGAATTAACGGAAATTATTTGTCTTTTTTAAGGACATACATAATAATAATGAATAATTTGTTAAAATAAAATTGTTTATTCATCATAACAGCATTCTAGTAAGTACATGGTAATTTACAAATTCATCATTACACAAATAAGTGTACTAAAACTACAAATGAAATAGTGTTGAGGTGCTGCATTCCCAGCTAGCCTGTACGTATGAACCGACAACGTATAGCTTAGTTTATGAAGACCACAGTTTTTAAAGCTCTTGGCAAAACAGATTATTGCTTGAACATGAAGTATTTTGAATCACAGTAATATAACACGCATTTACGGTATAACAATCGAGCTGCCTTACAAATTGTCACCATATTTCACTACAAATTACACCGACGTACTACACGTCACTCCCACAAAGTTTGCTAAGTGAAAACACATACATATTAAAACTATAAACACACACACGTAAAGTCCTTTATGGCATTGCCCTTACAAAGTGGGACTCACACAGATATTATGCAAAAGCCACAAGTAATTATTCCGAGGGTGGTCGGTAGCCAGATATGAGACAGCACAGTTATGTATAGAGGTATGAGGAACAGGGTGTAAAGTTCACTCATACTCTATAGAAAAGGGAGGATCCTCCGACCAGACGGGTGTTATGTCTGGCGGGCAACTGCCCATTGATTTATGTCGGGGCCGTTGTATCTATGCTAATTGCGCGGTAAACTCTGCTTGCGCGATGTAGGATTTGCGTGACGTAGTATGACGCGTTGTTCGCATGTGGCGTTGTAGATACCGCTACATCACTCCCCCCCGGAGACCGGAGGTCGATAGTGGGCTGAGTCTTGTATCTTGCGATGCTTGCCAGGCCTGCTGAGGTTCCAGTGAGTCGGAACCGGTTGCCGCATAGTTCACGGTGAGTCGGAACTGTCTGCGGTTGCCGCATAGTTCACGGTGAGTCGGAACTGTCTGCGAAGATGTCCCCAGTGAGTCGGGGTGGCGCTGCGTTATGCTCCAGTGCGTCGGATGTGGTACAGCGCCGGGTAGAGGCTGACTGCTGGCGTCGACCAGGAGAGCGTATTTCAAGGGCTCTGCTTGTGGACCGGCCGAAAGTGCAGTGTGCTGTGCCGAGGTTGCTGATGAGGCTGAGGGTGATGACCAGGAATGCGCGGTCGCTGCATGCTGGTGGTCAGGATACCCGTTGAAGCCGTGGAAGCTGGCTGGCTGGGTGACTCGCCGCTCTAAAGCTTGCGGGAGTGATGATGATGACGTCACGCTGTAGTATTTGCACGAAGGCTGCGCTGACGTCCATGTTCGGGGTCACCAGTATAGAGGTATGAGGAACAGGGTGTAAAGTTCACTCATACTCTATAGAAAAGGGAGGATCCTCCGACCAGACGGGTGTTATGTCTGGCGGGCAACTGCCCATTGATTTATGTCGGGGCCGTTGTATCTATGCTAATTGCGCGGTAAACTCTGCTTGCGCGATGTAGGATTTGCGTGACGTAGTATGACGCGTTGTTCGCATGTGGCGTTGTAGATACCGCTACACCTTCATAGTATTTGCATATACGATAATGTACCTTATTTTTAAACAAAATTATTTGATCTGTGGTTTTATATTAAGTGTTACACATGAATATGTTTAAACGCGTATTGTTTGAAATAACAAGAACACTGTTGAAGCGATATTTTTTGGGAGTATGTAGCAATTTATTTTTTTTATTTTTTTTATTTCGTGCTATATTTTACTCAAGTTTGTGGAACGAAGTTTTTTAACACGGCTTGCAGTAGCAGTTAACTGGTAAAAATCGTCACGTAACGTAACAGCGTTATCCAATCTCCAAGTGACCCTTTCTCGTAGTTTTCATGGTTTTCGAGGGTGTTGAAGCCAATAGTGAGGTCAAAATGAAAATCCAAGATGGCGACAACTTTATGAGAGCTTCTCGTAGAGCTTTAGTATCGATAGCTCTCTCTTTCCATTACCTATATACGAGTGTGTGTGCGTGCGAGTATCGCGTAAGGAACTCCGTTCTTGACGGGGCCCCGCAAGTTTTTTTTACAGATTGAAAAGTGCGTCTGCAATGTTGACTCTCGTCATTCAAATCAAAATGGCTCATTTTCCTTATCATTTAGTGGAGCTTATAATCAAACTTTCAGACTCCATTTCTCAAAACCGATGAAATGAATAGATCTCAAGGGATATTTGAAGTCGTCTAAAGGCCAATTGACTACAATTTTACTTAAATTCTCTTAGCGCAAGAGGGCAGTTATTCTAGCCTCAAATTCCCCCAAGTACACTTTCTTTAATAACTTTTAATTTTGCCCATTAACCCCCTCTTTTATTTGATTCTTGTTCGCTATTTTGATGGATCCGAAGAGTTTCCATAATTGGCCCTCGTTCTTTGGAATTCAACCCATCTCGGTAGCAAAAAGTTTTTTAATATGCTTTTGACAGAAAAAAGGTTCATTTAACTTCTTATCAGCGGTCTTAATCTAGATTTGTTGGTTAATTTTTCTGTTGGGGTCCAATGTTGGAATTAAACTTAGATTAATTCTTTTAGATAAGTGAAGAAAAGTTTTGTTATAAATTATAATACATTAATTTGTTTTATCTAGGCAGTGGGTGATTCTTGAATTCTTGTAATATTAGAGACCCTTTTAATGGTTAGTACAGATACCAGCACATCAAGCTACCCGAAACTGTCAAATTTTCCCAATCAACTTCGAACCTTATGATTTTACTATAAAGTTGAAAATCTATTAAAGTTTCGTTTGGATAAACTACAAACGAAAACACGATTGGGAAAATTATACAACGTTATTAATTGTAGTATATGCAAAACCTGAATATAGTTTGTTCAGAATAAGTAACTGAATCGATTCCAATAAAAATACTAGACACGTGTATCGGGTTTCGCATAAACTAAAAATAATGTTGTATATTATATATCGCGTATTAAAAATAATTACGTAATGTGTCATATACCAAATGAAAGGTATTAGACTCATGTTTCCACAAATAAAGACTCTTGTATGACGAACCAGTAAGATAACGTGTTAACTCTAGCGATTTATCTATTTAAAGCGTAAAGGCGCGTACGCACGTACGAACAAAAACATGGTGAACACGAACATCGAACACTTTGTTCGCACGTGCGTACCACTAACGAACATAACACTGTGTATGTCAAAAATGTTCGTGGCGATCAATTATGTTAGTGTTCACCATGTTTGGTTCGTACGTGCGTACGCGCCTTAACCAAATCACATCCCCAAGTTACTAAGTTGTTACACAGTTTCAAACAGTTCTAGTTAGTTTCAGTAAGGAGAACATACAGTCGATTCTCACGGGTGTCATAAGTGGCAACCAAGGGATTACTGTCACGGAACAAACCCATCACTGGGGTATAATCGCTGCAATTACCTGGTTACTAACAACGTTAACATCTAACATAGTTCCAATGTCGGGTAGTTTCGATTGAATTTCCTGTAATCTAACTACATCTTTGGATATACATACATAAGTACATAAACTCACACCTTCTTCCCATGGGGGTAGGCAGAAACTACAGAATCCCACCTGCTACGATCCTTACATACTCCTTTGGACTCATTTACGTTTCATTTTTGGGTAATTTATTCTGCAATTAATATATCGTATCAATCTACAAGTCATGTTAAAAAAAAATAAGCCAGTTGGAGTCAACGTTTCCATGTGACTATAGCCCTGAGAGCAGTGGTGGCCCAGTGGTCACGGACAAGACTTACGACTTGTAGGTCGTAGGTTCGAACCCAGACAGGCGTTTTACTTTGTGTGAATTATTTTATCACCATTGCTCTCAAAACGGTGAAGGTAAACATCGTGAGGAAACCGGCATGACCTAGAACCAAAACTTCGAAGACATGTGACATCCACCAACCCGCACTGGGCCTGCGTGGTGGATTACGGCTCACTCCCTCTAGCTGAGAGCTGATAACTATGATTATGATGATAGCCCTGAGAAGAAATAACGAATCAAATTGAGGGTACCTAAAGGCTGTTTTAGATGAAATATCGTTTCAAAAATCTTCATAACTGTATTGCAAAAGTCGGTTATGACATTGTAGATACTGTAAAGTCATCAAAAATACGGGCTCGACCGGAATATACTTAGTTGATCTGTTAAAATAGGACAAATTATTTTATGGATGGGCAAAAATATATCAGGATTTAGGCAACTGTCAAATCCTGTGTTCATTCATTCTTAGTTCGGGCTCTGAACTAATCTTATGAGCGTTTACGACGTACTTACGGCATTTCGTACAAACTTTCGAGCCCTTATTTTTGGAAATGAATAAACCGATTTTAATGAAACTTCGTACGCTTAGGGAGGATAAACTTGGGTATTTAACTGATACATCTAATTCCGTGACAACATGTTTCGAATTTAATACTAAATTATATGAGACGTTTTCATACTTTTAAAATAAACCTTATGACGACGCATTAAGTCTTCTATTCGTGTGTAAAAATCTGGTTTAGTTGTACAAGCGAGATAGCAACAATCCGCATTAGGGTCAGTTCACACCGAGACGCGAAGCGACGCGCAGTTTTCAAGATAGAAATACAATTACAGACCTTATCTACTACACAAAAAGGTACACGATTCAGTGAGCTACGCCGCGCGGCGGCGGCGCCGCGCTGCGTAGCTCGACGTAGCTAGTAGACACTGAATTGTGTACCTTTTAGTGTAGTAGATAAGGTCTGTAATTGTATTTCTATCTTGAAAACTGCGCGTCGCGTCGCGTCTCGGTGTATACTGACCCTTATTTTCACTCAACTTGCAGTTTTGTTTACCACGCCGCCATTGAAGTTTTGATGCGTCTTAATTAATCGAATTTTAATAGAAAAAGTGAATAGATTTTAACAAAACTTAACATAATAGTGAGTTATGCTTGAACTTTGTACTGGAGAAGTGGAGATAAATTATTACCGTACGGCGTAAACGCTCTTAAGTTCGTAAGTAATATCTACGGAGTAGGAAACGCGCGAGAATTCGGCTGAAACTACGGATTTCATGCATATAGAGTAGGTAGGTATACCTCCTGGTAATTTGTAGAAACCCAAACGGTGCACTTTTACTCAGTTCAGGCGGCACGGTTGGCGCAGTGGTTAAGCGATTGACTGCTGCGCTGCGTGTCGCGGGTTCGATTCCCGCACGGAACAAATATTTGTATGACCTACAAGTAGTTGTTCCGGGTCTGGCTGTTTGTGCATGTGAGTTTAAATGTTTGTAAACGCACCCACAATACAGGAGAAATTCCTAGTGTGGGGCAACGTTTTTTTAAAAAAAAGAGAAAAGAAAAAAGAGTTCATCATCTGCCTAGCCTTTTCCCAAATATGTTGGGGTCAGCTTCCAGTCTAACCGGATGCAGCTGAATAGTGAATACCAGTATTAATTTTACATGGAGCAACTGCCTATCTGACCTCCACAACCCAGTTACTACAGTTACAGTTTTCGGGCTTCTGACTACCCATAACGACTGTAAAAGATCCACGAACACCAGCAGGGACCACGTGCTTTCCAAGGCACAGAGGGATCTCGAGAGATCCGAAGATGGTCACCCATCCACAGACCAACCGCGGCAAGCGTAGCTTAACCTGATCGATCGACCTGAGCGGCTGTTATTATTTAGCCCCGGGACTTTTACTCAGTTATACTTTCGGAACTTAACCATAACTCACTTTTAATTACTGTAGGTAAAATTCTGACGCCTTTCACGTCACTCCATATTGCAGAAGGGTCAACAACTTACCTAATGTTTTATTTAATATACCTATAAGTTTGTTCACACGACGGAGACGTATCGCAGCTATAAAACACGCCCGGCGAGGCGTTAGAACATATTTACCTTTTAAATCATGGAGGAGGTAGAACATGGAGACTTAACACCTTAAGCTCCACTAATGAGACACAATTGATTTTCTATTGTTTCGTGACCCATCGGTCTCGCGCGGAGCTTTACCCGTTAATGGTAAATTAAACAGTGCCGAAGAAATGTTGTCTGTACATAAGTGACAGATTATACACAAATGTATGGCCTATATAATAACAAATCATGCAATGAGATATGTTAGTGTACGTTGTTTATACGTTTGTAAAGTGTTTTTCTAGTGGTTAATTTCATTAAGCGGTTGTGATCGTGAGCTTATGATGTGAAAAATTAAATAAAAACGTGATTGTAAAAATAAAATGTGCCTGTAAACCAAAATGTTAAGGCTACTATTTGAACTCGTTTTATAACTACATAAGTCATAGTCATCGAGAGGAAACCGGCATGTCCTAGAACTAAAAATTCGAAGACGTCACATCTACCAACCCGCACTGGGCTCGCGTGGTGGATTGCGGCCCGCTCCCTCTCACTGAGAGGAGGCCTGTGTCCCAGCAGTGGGAACATTACAGGCTGATTATGCTTATGCTAAGTAACAGAATAGGTAAGAATATTGTAAGGACTCCATTTACTTCATATTCCATATTTTAACCGTGTATGGCTTCCGATCAACGTGTAACTTTATATTAATTACCGGCGAGGCAAAGTGGTGTAATATTTTAATGGGCAATTACAGAATACCTTTCCATGTTTATCCGGGATTAATAGTAACTACTATGTAATTTATCTAGTTGTTAGGTCGTCATTCTGTGATTATGCTTAGGAAAGCACCGTTGGTCCCGGCTGTCATTTGTGGATCTTTGACAGTCGTTACGGGTCGTCAGTAGCCCGAAAGTCTGACAACCAGACTTACCAAGGTGCATTGTATTACCCAGTAACTGTGTTGTAAAGGTCAGATGGGCAGTCGCTCCATGTAAAATACTGGTAGTCAGCTGCATCCGGCTAGAATGGAAGCCGACCCCAACATAGTTGGGAAAAGGCAGGCAGATGATGATGATTTTGAATTCGTTAGTTGCAGAAGTGCACTAGCAAAGAACTTAATGATTAAGGGACGTGTATGATACCGTTACTTGAATTGCTTACAAGTTAAAAAATAAAGTGAAAATGAGCAGGCTATTATGAACAATATGAGCATGTTTCATGCATTTCATCACCACTGCTCTCAAAACGGTGAAGGAAAACATCGTGAGGAAACCGGCATGTCCTAGAACCAAATATTCGAAGACATGTGACATCTGCCAACCCGCACTGGGCCCGCGTGGCGGATTACGGCCCACTCCCTCTCACCGAGAGGAGGTCTGTGTCCCAGCAGTGGGAACATTATAGGCTGGTTATGTATGAGCATGTGCCACTCATAATGTTTAACTTCAATACTGAATACTACAATCTACTCTAATGATCAATCCACTTGTGGTTTAAGACCCTCTAGATAGCTAGATCTATTCGCATCAGGTAAATGCGAAAAAAAACCTACTTATAATATTAATTAAATTCTTAAAGGTGACTGGAAATCCGCCTAAAGGACGTATTCATTAATTCTACAATATTCGTGCCAACCCCATTTAGAATCATGAATAATGTACGTTCACATAAGAGTTTTCAACGCCGGCGCTGAGGTCACAATGATGAACTCGCTAATCCACCCCCACACACCACACATAGGTAATACAGGAAACCAAAACAAAATTAATGAAACCACCTCAAACACATCTGTTTCACAGCCGAGCCAAAACACCAAGAAATCAACTTAATCAAACATCATCTAATCTGGCAACCAAGTCATAAAGCGAGCACATTTAATTAATCAAACATAAATTACGTGAACCATTGCCGGTTGTGACGGCAATAAAGACAGTGATTCATTGCGTGCGGCGCGCAATGTAGCAGGAACATTGCTAATGTTACGACCGCGGTATTACGCTGAGGCCGCGATTTCGGCTACTTAGAACTGCCGTTAAAGTTAATGGTGGTGTCGCAGTGCAAGATGTTCGAGTCTAACGGTGCTCTGAGGTGTGTTACGTTTGTGGAGAGCGAGAAATTAAAGCTCTTGTAGGTAATGGGGCCGCTTAACGTGGTTTAATTCTGTTAGGACAACTTTTACAAAGGTATTTTAAGTGGCCATCAACACCAATCGGTTGTAAGTGTTCTTGGCAGCAGCATCGACCTGAAACTTGCTAACTTTTCTGCTGTAGAATGTATCAATATATTTGAGGGAGTCATGCTATGGTAGCATACAGGTGTGTTGTTTGGTACCATAAATTATAGCATGACTGCGGTCGAGCTTTTTATAGAAGCCATCAAGCTAACTTTGTTGTCAGATAGTACACTTTAATTATTTTGATAGTCTTGTCCCAGGAAATAAGCTAAACCTACAGTAACTCCTATAAACGACTCTGCACCGTCAGAAGCAGCTGTGTCAAAGAGTCCAAGGTTAAAAGGAATATCAACTATTTTCTATAAATATTTCTAAAATCAAGGTTCACGACTTCCAGTCACATGAAAAAGGTACTTTCATTAGGCTCTTTGTACACACACGTTTTTCTTAATTGCCGTGCAAAACTGCGGTTTATTTGCCGTGTGTAGGCACGTTCGTCAGTGATCACTGTGGAATCTTGTTGAGGAACGTGTTTTTTTTACGGTGAAACCGTTCTAAAGAAACCGTGCCGTGTAATAAGGGCCTTACCATAACCATAATCAGCCTATAATGTTCCCACTGCTGATGCTGGGACACAGGCCTCCTCTCAATGCGAAGGAGTGGGCCGTGATCCACCACGCGGGCCCAGTGCGGGTTGGTGGATGTCACATGTTTTCGAATTTTTGGTTCTAGGACATGTTCACGTTTCCTCACGATGTTTTCCTTCACCGTTTTGAGAGCAGTGGTGATGAAATAATTTACACAAAGTAAAGCGCCTGTCTGGTACAGTCAACAGCAAAAGTAGATGATCAAAATCAGAAATTCAATACTAATGAACGGAGTTCGCGTCAGAACTGTGTGGCGTCGAAGTACTACTACTTAGAATACTTACTACGTAGAATACTTTTGAATCACTTCGACGCCACACAGTTCTGACGCGAACTCCGTTCATTAGTATTGAATTTCTGACTTTGATCATCTACTTTTGCTGTTGACTGTACCTGCGACCTACAACTCGTAAGTCTTGTCCGTGACCACTGGGCCACCACTGCTCTGGGCCTTACTCACTTACAATCTTATAATACTCGTAATATGTCCTAAAATCAGTCCCACACAAGATTTACAAAATAACATTTCAACACACTTGCTCGTAAAGTGGCTCATAATGAACCGCTTTTAGGCCCATAATGCAGTGTATTAAACACGCTTGCTTTTTACTTAATGTTACCGCACTAGTGCAGTAACGCCACAGATAACTATTTACTAGTCGGATATGTGAGCTTTCTTTAATCTCATCAAAGAGACTGCATGCCAAAAGGAATCCGCGGGCCATATTTTTTTTTTTAAATATTCTGAATTTTCCTTGGCCCCAAAATCAACTAAAATTTATTTACCTTAAATAGTCCGTCCGTCTGTCCGTCCCAGAAAAACGGAAAAGACCCTGACTGGCGTTCTATTATTGCGGATTCTCAATGAACTAATGTATATTTCTCTATGCCAATTGTACTTTCTAATTTGATTGATTGATTAATTTCATACTAACTAAACTACAATTTCACATACGACATCACTACGATCAGTCTAAACATTATTTTGTGTTTATTATATTTTTTATGCAGGCTGTTTATCGGTTTTGCCAGTGCTTTTATTTACATTTGCGCGCGCATTGCTAGTGCGGAAAAACAAAACCAGCGCGCCATTTTCCATAAAGTTAATAACAATAAAAGTCTATCTTTTTCCTCGCAAGTGTGTTGAAAAACGTCGTATGAAACGCGTGTGCATTTATCGTTAGACACATGTATGTATCATAATGACAATTATAATTTATTTCTTCAATATTGAGTCTTCACAAATAATCTTAAATATTGAAGATTTATATTTTAAGCTAGAATTAAGTATCTTTAATGATATGAAAAGATACAAAAATGAATACCTAGTATTCCAAGATTTAACAAAAACATATTATTTGGACATACTTAATTACTTATATTTAATTAACCTTTCGAAGTCCTTAAATCGTCCTAATAACCTAATTGTACAAAAATAGCAGGGACAGACGACCTGACCTGCTGAGTCCTCACACATGAAGAAACACGTTTAATGTAGCCATCACCTTTTGATCCCCCAGGATAAAATCTTTTGTCTCTTATGGTAAAAAGGATAGCTACATAAACCATTTTTGCTAAAAACACCTTTATTAACCGACTTCAAAAAAGGAGGTTCTGTATTCGACCCCCATGTATGTATGTCCGCAATTTTCTCAAAAACGAATGAACCAAATTTTGATGTTTCCTTCATAAACGTGATTTGCATACTTTCAGGAAGGTTTTAGTATATAATACTTTAGGTAATTATTCTTATATTGAAAGTTATATGCATAAATGTACTGCTACTCCAGTATTTCTATGCGAATTTTGATGATTCTTCTAGTCGGTGTCTTCAATTCTTCAATGCACCTTAGTTTGGCACCGCTTGGTTGCAACTGTTTAATGTAGGTATATCTATGTATTGTTTTTAATAGATAAGGTATGCCTCAGGGGTGGGATAAACTTTGCTTGGTTAGCGTTTGAGTTAGCTTCAATAATACGTTTTTTTTCACTTAGTTTATATTGATGTTTTAACAAAGTCAAAGTCAAAGTGAAAAATAAAAACTTTTTTACAAAAAAAAAAACTTCGACTTAAAAAAAACACTACAAAGTGAAAAATAACTTTAATTTCGGAAGTCGGTTCGTTTTTTGGTGTCGTTGGTTCCGCATGTTCGTTTTTTGACACCGACTTCCGAAATTAAAGTTATTTTTCACTTTGTAGTTTTTTTTTTTTTGAAGTCTGTTGTTTTTTTTTTTTGTAAAAAAGTTTTTTTAGGAAATTATATTTAATTTTAAAAGGACCTGCTGTGGTGTAATTGTTTGAAACTAAACAATAGTGCTTTTAATCCCAAGTAGTTAATTCGCCCCCTATTCCATGGGACTTAATACATAACTGGCGAAATGTGGTGTGGTGTACTATAGGAGTTAGTCCTCTGCCTAAACCTTTGGGGATTATAGGCGTGTTATGTTTAGTTAATTGAACTAAAAAGAAAGTAAACTTAATAGAAAAAGCCGACCTAATACTTTCACGACTGCAAACGCTAGCCAAATTCAATCCAAGCCTCCAAGGAAAAACATTTAAAGCCAGACCTGCGTACCAAAACCAAATGGTCTAAGTACACTTTCATAAAATCGGCCCAGCTTAACGACTTTGGCAAGTTAAACCGTTTCACTAATACGAACAGTTACTAACTCCTACTCGATATTTAAGTACTTTCGTATCGATTATTACAGCCTGTGCTTTTTAGAGCTCTCAACCAATTTGAATCGGTTGTAATAAATATGATTTATGCATAATATTAATTGTGAGATTTATTTGCCAATTTGTGAGCTTTACTGACTGTTGTGAAGCTGGTGCGAGATGGAATCTGGGTGGTGAGAATGGACAGGATTTGTGCAAGTGGGATTAGAAGAAAGGAGAAGCTATGGGTATTTGTGCAAGTGGGATTAGAAGAAAGGAGAAGCTATGGGTACCTATTTGTGCAAGTGGGATTAGAAGAAAGGAGAAGCTATGGGTATTTGAAATTGGTTTACGAATCTTATTCGCCAGTACCCTAATTAGACGTAGTTTAGCAGAAAGGACTCAAAAAAAAAGACAAACAACGAAGTGCGTTAAGGTACAGAAATTGAACTAGCATGTGTAACTGTACCTTAAAGGTAGTTAGTAGCACGAAAGCATGCAACTATTGAGCAATTGCTACTTAGTGGTACGTGTGTGTAATACAACTTTTTTTTTTTGTGGATGGGAAATCATCAAATGACCCCTCTCTCCCCTCCTTGCTGACTAAAACCCACCCGTGTTCCTTCCTTAGCCCTTTATGTTCCGGGCTTGCGGTAACCCTTTCGGACAATCCCGCTGACCCGGCAGGCTTCGGCCCTAAGGGGGCCCCTCCTCGATGCTGACATCTCTTTGAGGCGCGCGTGGAACAATATTATTTGACAATATTTCAAATAACTCCAGATACAACATCATTGCAGCAATACACACCTAAGCTTAAAACCTCGATAACTCAAAAATAACTTTTTGTGGGCTAAGTCCTTTCTGCTAAACTACGTCCAATTGCGAAACACATAAATCTTAATTTGAAGGATATTGCTAATCCATTGCTTCATTTAAGTTCGAAAAATTTGTCTGCTAAACAACGTAGACAACGCAATGAATGTTCAACTGTCAGGATGAAAACCATTGCTACTGTGTGTTACGCAACTACCCCGCCGGTGTCTGAGACAGACAGGACATTGATACCTATCTTGTAGGTATAGACGCCAGCACATCAAGCTACCTGAAACTGTCAAATGTCCCCAATCAACTTTGAACTTTAAGCTTTAGCCCATAAAGTTGAAAATCTATTAAAGAAATTTGACGGATTGTAGTAGCTTGATATGCTGGCGTCAGTACGTGGTAATTCCCATTGAACCAGATTAAGAATATTTAACTGTTTTCAACATGTTAAAAAAAGTTATAAAAAAAAAAAAAAACCCGACTGCGGTAAAAACTTAAGTTAAAAGAACTGAAAAGATAAAAACAAGCCCATTTTAAATTAAATAAAAGTTGGAAGCAGACGGGACCCATACCATTTTTATTATATTTTCAAATTCAAATGTGTTCCGCCTGCTTCCAACTTTTATTTAATTTAAAATGGGCTTGTTTTTATCCTGCAACGCAAAAACGACGGGGTGTTATAAGTTTGACGTGTCTGTGTGTGTATGTGTTTTTGTCTGTCTGTGGCATCGTAGCTCCCGAACGGATAAACCGATTTTGATTTTGTTTTTTTTGTTTGAAAGGTGAATTAGTCGGGAGTGTTGTTAGCTATGTTTGATGAAAATCGGTACAAGATGGCCGCCGCCACAAAATGGCGGATTACAAATTTTTTCACAACACCCTCAATATGGGCATCAAATGAAAGGGCTTGACTAGTAGCATGCTATACACTATGATACATTTCAAATCCAAGATGGCCGCGACCACAAAATGGTGAATTTTTTTTTTTTTCACAACTCCTTCAATATAGGTATCAAATAAAAGGGCTTGACAAGTAGAATAATGTACACTTTATTGATAGGGAATGAGGAATATTAACTAACGAAATGAAACTAAACACTTGAAAAATAAATTCTAGTGCAAAAATTAAAATTGAAAAACCCCCGACACAAAATAATAAAAAAATTAAGGAATCCCTCCAAAAAGCATGAAATAAAAAAATAAATTAAAAATTTAAAAACCCCCGACACAAAATAATAAAAAAATGAAGGTATCCCTACAAAAAGCATGAAATAAAATTTTATTTAAATAGAAATTCATATGGAAGTCGGGGGACCTCTTAGAATAGAAGGTGTTCCATAGAACGGTCCCCCGACTTCCATATGAATTTCTATTTAAATAAAATTTTATTTCATGCTTTTTGTAGGGATACCTTCATTTTTTTATAAATTTTTTTCGTAGTAGTTTCGTTTTTCGTCGTAGCACCAACGCAGCACAGACAGCCCGCATGGACATGGTATCACATGTGAACGCACGATCCGTTTTTGGCTTGATCGCTTCCGTTCTAGAAATTTTGATCTCAACAATTAGCCCCGTGGCCGACCGGAGACGAAAGTTGATTATTACGATTAATTGAAAGCTATAGTGGAAGCAGATTCATCTCAAAGTACGTTGAAATTTGCAGCCACATTAGAAAGAATCCCTACAAAAAGCATGAAATAAAAAAAATAAATTAAAAATTTAAAAACCCCCGACACAAAATAATATAAAAATAAATTAAAAAATTAAGGTATCCCTACAAAAAGCATGAAATAAATTTTTTTTTGAAGACAACATTGCGCCAGTAATCGGTCATTTTTTTTTTTGACGTGACAACGTCTTAAATTAGGTTGCGACTGGGAGTCACTTATGAAAAAGTGTAACGCTCGGTAACGTTACGATGAGTCACCGAACGAGAGAGAGGCCCGCCGAATGCCTTGCGTCTCTCTCCCACTCAACTATGATCGGATGATCGGTCGTTGTCACGTAAAATCTTCGCCCGTAAAACCGACTTTACAGGCAACCATTTTTTTTTTTTCAATTTTGATATACCCAGTGTCACTTGCACAATTAAGACGAATCTAACAGCACCTCTCAAGCTGAAATCGATCAAGCCGTTTAGGCTGCAGATCGTGCCAAAGAGATATACATACATACATACATAGTAGTCGCCATATTGAATTTTCACTAACGTCATGTCTTTAGTGACACTCGCCGGACTAAGAGGAATCGATTGACGTGTGAATCATAAAAATCGGCCCAGGCGTTTGGTCTGTATAGTGCTTCAAAGGAACATTCAAACATACATAGGCTGATGAATACATTACCACTCCTTTGCGTCGCACAGTCGGGTAAAAAGATAAAGAAGTGATACCATATTATTCTTCAGAATACTTAGTCGTTTGTCCAGTTAGGTAGGTCTAACTTCGAGAAAGAGGTCAATCGTCGAATCTGACTCGGCTGGGCAGCGTTCGGGAAGCTACGCAATGTCTTCTCGTCTCACATACCGCAGTGTCTTAAGACGAAAGTCTTTGACCAGTGCTTGTTGCTAGTGATGACATAATAATAAGGCACTGAAACGTGGTCGCTCACAATGGGCCTTATAAGA
This sequence comes from Oligia fasciuncula, assembly GCA_963082905.1. Lineage (NCBI taxonomy): Eukaryota > Metazoa > Arthropoda > Insecta > Lepidoptera > Noctuidae > Oligia > Oligia fasciuncula. The sequence goes on along the minus strand of OY720395.1, from coordinate 1,470,417 downwards.
AGGCTAAAGTCACCCAAAGGGCAATGGAGAGGGCTATGCTTGGAGTTTCCCTGCGTGATCTAATTAGAAATGGGGAGGTCTGCAGGAGAACCAATGTAACCGACATAGCCCGAAGAATTACCAAACTTCAGTGGCAGTGGGCAGGGCACACTGCTCGCAGAACAGATGTCCGATGGGGCCGAAAGGTTCTGGAGTGGCGGTATCGGAAGACGAAGCGTTGGAAGGCCTCCCACAAGGTGGTCCGACGACCTTGTGAAGGCCGCAGGAACCCGTTGGATGTGAGTGGAGGTGCTTGGGGGAGGCCTATGTCCAGCAGTGGACGTCTTTCAACTGAAATGATGATGACTACTTATAGAGGTATGAGGAACAGGGTGTAAAGCTCACTCATACTCTATAGAAAAGGGAGGATCCTCCGACCAGACGGGTGTTATGTCTGGCGGGCAACTGCCCAATGATTCATGTCGGGCCGTTGTATCTATGTTAATTGCGCGGTAAACTCTGCTTGCGCGATGTAGGATTTGCGTGACATAGTATGACGCGTTGTTCGCATGTGGCGTTGTAGATACCGCTACATCACTCCCCCCCGGAGACCGGAGGTCGATAGTGGGCTGAGTCTTGTATCTTGCGATGCTTGCCAGGCCAGCTGAGGTTCCAGTGAGTCGGAACCGGTTGCCGCATAGTTCACGGTGAGTCGGAACTGTCTGCGGAGATGTCCCCAGTGAGTCGGGGTGGCGCTGCGTTATGCTCCAGTGCGTCGGATGTGGTACAGCGCCGGGTTGAGGCTGACTGCTGGCGTCGACCAGGAGAGCGTATTTCAAGGGCTCTGCTTGTGGACCGGCCGAAAGTGCAGTGTGCTGTGCCGAGGTTGCTGATGAGGCTGAGGGTGATGACCAGGAATGCGCGGTCGCTGCATGCTGGTGGTCAGGATACCCGTTGAAGCCGTGGAAGCTGGCTTGCTGGGTGACTCGCCGCTCTAAAGCTTGCGGGAGTGATGATGATGACGTCACGCTGTAGTATTTGCACAAAGGCTGCGCTGACGTCCATGTTCGGGGTCACCAGTATAGTGGTATGAGGAACAGGGTGTAAAGTTCACTCATACTCTATAGAAAAGGGAGGATCCTCCGACCAGACGGGTGTTATGTCTGGCGGGCAACTGCCCAATGATTCATGTCGGGCCGTTGTATCTATGTTAATTGCGCGGTAAACTCTGCTTGCGCGATGTAGGAGTTGCGTGACGTAGTATGACGCGTTGTTCGCATGTGGCGTTGTAGATACCGCTACATACTTATTCGTTTGTAGGATATGCTTACAAATACACACGAGACTTTAACAAAACACGAGTATATTGTAGGCAAAAATATTATTGTTGTAAACTTAGAACTTCAGCAAAAAGAAAAGAAACGGACACTAACTATCTCTGAAAGTGACACAAAGGTCCTAACGTCTCCAATAAACCGATTTCCAACCAATTGACCGAAAATAAAAGAGGACCTCTACGGTTTTCAGTTTCAATGGAATTACTCGAAAGAAATTGCTCGTCTCACATAATCCTTTGATCCCCACTTACTTGATTGTTCCAAGAAATAACAGAAACTAGTATTTTTTGCAGCCTAACTTGTTAAAAGTCGGTCACCATTTATTTTCTACGAAAAATTTAGTTGTATCGGTGGTTTTGGGTCGAAGAGATTTTTTATAAGACTTGAAATGGTAAAATGCTTAGATGTCTAATAAAGGATTGTTATTTTGCATAGATGGTTTAAAAATGGAATAGAAATATCAGAGGGTTATAATAAGTATTTGGAATTTGAGAGGTTATTTTACAATCACAAACCTTTTTAGTAAAAAAAACTCTTATTCCCTGCAGTTTTTATTAGTTATTTTTGTAGAATTTTAATTTTCGAAAATTTCTTTTTGTTACTGCCATATCGTCACTAAGGGCACAGTATAAAGATATACAGTATTTCGACTTCATAGAAACGGACGAAACGCGAGCTATACCTACGCGCCTCGACCTCGGAACGCGCTCGGCATGCAGACAGTCGCGACTGTGCCGCGTGACGAACGGACGGTGTGTTGTTTTTTTTAACAATAATCGCGCGGATTTTTTCACTAAAAATAAATTGAAGTAAGTACATATTTAATATGACGAGTAGGCTATATTGTGCTGTTTTTGGTTGCATGAATTCGTCAATAACGCATCCAGAGATAACTTTTTTTAAATTACCTGGAAACTCTGAAAGGTAAGACTATAAAATAATTTTACTTACTAGTAGGTAGGTAGGTACATAATGTATCTTTTTAATGGATAAGTATTTCCTTTTATCTCCCGAAAAAAAAAGATGTCTGGATTAATAAATAAAGTGAATTGAGTAAAGGTAAGTGATAGACATGAGTGAAATTAGTAGTAGGCGGGTCATGAATCATTATACGGTAGGTACGCGTGTGCCTCGGGCATGTGTGTTTTGTTTTGTTAGTTTGTATAATTCAAAGTAAAGACGTGGTTTTTATTAATAATATTTATGTACACACAGTAAAATACAATAACAAAACTAAATGGAAACACAAAGTAGGCAAATGTAATTAAAATGCTGGAGGCGGGCACCGGCAGCCCTGTCGCATGTTTACGTACCGCGCGGCTGTAGGCATTTATTTCAAGGCTACGGCCGAGATACAATACTGTATGATCTTTATACTGTGCTAAGGGGTTTATTTATAAACGATGACTAAACCGTCAAGCTCCGCGCGTATCCTATTATATTATAATACGATACAATAGAATATCAATTGGTGTCTCATTAGCGGAGCTTGAGAGGTCACAGTTAAGTGCCGTTCAAACGTCAAAAATGTATGGTTAAACAGTCGCTTCATCTAGCTATCACTGCCTAACTTTAGGCAACGTTTATGTATAAAGGCATAAGTAGTTATCTAGTGGCATAACTCTAAAAACAGCTAAATCGAACCAAACTCTAAACTACAATAAAGCAAGTTAAACGCCGTAAATACGCAGAAACAATAACGAACGACGCATAACTTCTGAACGAAGAGGGACTTTAAGGCATTAAAGGTAAAGACAAAAGAAAACCCATAAAACTTAGTCCCCAAAAGTTGGGAACGTTGGGGTATGAAGATTGAAGGTAACAATTGGCTGGGGGCCGGTTGAACCCGATCCGATTGGGCACATTCATCTATGTGAGTTGCTAATACCGTGTAATCATTCATTTGGAGTACTGCGAGTCTCCAGATCCAGATGAATTGATATTAAACGGTGCGTAGTTAGGTGGGATAGGGAGGTGTGATGCTGTGACAAGAAATTGATTTTCCAAGGCTTTTCAAGGATGCTTTTTCTTAAGATTTTAGGCATCAGACTACGGCTTCAAATTTTAATCTGGTGTCAATTTAAATATCTGATTATTATGCTCTTTTGTGGCCCAGTGAGAACGGCCCTGACTTACGCATTATTTGTCGTGTGGGTTTAACCCAAGGCCTTTACTTTAATCTAAATCATTTCATCATCACTGCTTTCAAAACGGTGAAGGAAAACATCGTGAGGAAACCGCAAAAATTAGAAGAGATGTGACATCCACCAACCCGCACTGGGAGCGCGTGGTGAATTCTCCTTCTCGAAGAGAGGAGGCCTGTGTCCCAGCAGTGGAAACTTTAGCTTATTTATTTATATACAGGGTTATTGGTAAAACATTAACAGCCTCTTAAGAGATCATTATACTCGTCACTATGAACAACTTTTACTATGGGAACAAACCTGAAATCGAGAAAAAAAAATCAGAAGCGGTACTATTCTGTAAAAATCTCACCGTGAAAACTTAAGTGAAGTGAGCGTGGAGTGAGCTGTCAATAGTGTAAATTTCTTGCAAAAACAAACTCACTTCACCTAAGTTTTCACGGTGAGATTTTTACAGAATCGACTGGCTTTTCCCTATATTTATGTTCGTATAACTCGTCAAAATGTATGGGACGGCTGATTTTTTTTCGCGTTTTCAGGTTTGGTCCCGTAGTAAAAGTTGTTCATAATGACGAGTACAATGACCTCTTAAGAGGTTGTTAATGTTTTACCAATAACCCTACTGACCCTATACTTTATTGTACACCACCAAAATACATAACATAATAAATATATCAAACGCTACAAAATATACAATGGGCGGCCTTATCGCTTATGCTTTCGCTATGGTTTTATTGTCTGATTCGGATGGCGGAGGACAGAAGAAGAAATAAAAGGAAGAAAAAAATATTTATTTGCGGTAAACATGACGCAAAGATTAAACACAAAAAAGAACAAGTGTGATGGATGTGTGTAACGCAGCTTGAGAGAGGCCATGTTCAGCAGTGGACACTGAAACAGCAGTGAAACTGAGTTGATAGTGTTTTAGTCTAATAAATACATGTATAAGAATGTTCCAAAATATTTTCAATAATGTTCGGTAGGTATTCATTTTCATGCATAAATATTTACATAACTCAATAAATACTATTTATGCTCTGTGTTTTCAAAAATATTTCATGAAAACAGACCTATTATTTACTCGCAATGAATTTTTCTATTCTATTGAAAATACTATGAACGAATAAAAACCTGTCGAATGAGTTAAAATTTTATTATGTCTATATCGATACAGTCCATAAAACTGAGGAATTCGATTCCGATAACTTGAATTTTCATTTAACTATATCCGAGAACAGTAGAAGTGAGAGTTTTTGCCGAGTTAATTTCATTTTAAGAGATAGTTTCTTCTCTGCAAAGCTATCAAGCAGAGTATCTGACGAGGGTATGTTTTGACTATAGTTGCCATGTTTTAGTATGGCAATAGTGGACATTGACCTGCCAACATTTTCTAGCATTTTTGGAACGAAGTTCTATAACACGGTTTGCTGTAGAAGTAAACTTGTATGCCCCACTCCCCTCCATGCGACTTTCTCTTCTTCTTTTAGTTTCTTTAAAGCCGATAGTGAGGTCAAAATGAAAATCCATGATGGCGGCTGCAATTTTTTTTTATGTTTTGTCATGTGTGTTGTTTTCATGGTTTTCGGGGGTGCTGAAGCCGATAGTGAGGGCAAAATGAAAATCTAAGATGGCAGGTGCAAAAAATTTCAAATATTTTGTCATTGGTGTCGTTTTCGTGGTTTTCGAGGCCGCTAAATCCGATGTTGTATTCAAGATGATGCGCTGCAAAAATTTACAAGTTTTTGTCATTTTGACATTTTCGCAGCCGCCATCTTGGATTTTTATTTTGAACTTCGTTCCTGCCGGTGTTTTTTTTTGTGTTTGTGTTTTGTATTACGCAAATAAATGTATTTTTTCTTCTCTCTTTCATAAATGGAACATATCTATATCGTTTTAATGTCACTAAATGTTACAAAATACATTTTTACTTGCAAGAACGTAAGAGCAGCTTCGTGTATCTTCATTCCGTTTAAAATAATGGGCCATTCAGTCAGGGACGTGGAATACTTTGGCACGGATTACAACGGTAGGTAGACTTTTTTTTATTGAGATCAGGTTTTCATTTTTAAAAGAGGTACCAATGTAAATAATATGCCTAACGTTTTTGTGTTTAATTTTATTTTTGTGAAAAGTCACAGTTATGGAAATTTGTAAAGAAAATAATAATTTACCTACATTATGATTCTAAAGATCCATACATACATACTCAGCCTATAATGTTCCCACTGCTGGGACACAGGCCTCCTCTCAGTAAGAGGGGGTGGGCCGTGGTCTACCACGCGGGCCCAGTGCGGGTCGGAATATGTCACATGTTTTCGAATTTATAAAAAAAATATATTTATACGGTAAAAAAAAACATTTATGATAAAAAAAATATAAACCTATTTATTTAGCTCAAAGTGTCATAATTTTTTTTTATTTGTTTATGGTTATGCAGAAGTTCTGCATAACCATACAGTTTTATGACGTTTAAGCGTCTCTTAACTTTAAGCAACGTTTATAAATAAACCCCATTATCCTATTTTTTCTAGCCTGAATCCTGCTCATACCCTGTCCAGTCAGACATACCTAGGAAGTGGGAAAATCAAAAAAAGTAGTGGTACAAAGGTGGTGGGGTAGGTGGTGGTGGTGGTATTATAGTGGGAATAATAAAAGCTCAACCTCATCCATACCCCTGATACAAGGAATCCCATAAGTGAACAAGCTTTTTATGTAATACCTACTTTGAACGACAATCACCTTCAGTACGCGGCTTAACAATTAGGTATATTTACGCGTATAATTTCCCTGTGGAGTAATCAGTATTCCTGATTACTATAACATGTAAGTATTCATTATCAGTTCCTTCTGGGAATTGGCGTACTCGATCCGTCTATATAGCAGCGTCAATTAATTAAAATGCTTTGATTAAAGTTTAAATTACTATTATTATTCAAACACAGTTGTATGTACTTACTAACTACACGAATATAATTTTTTTTTTGAAAACTCAAAAATTGGAGAAGATAAATAGAGGCGTGCAGAGACTCGCGGGGATCAGGGATGCATAGTACAAAAGGGTCCTGAGGCATATACTCAACAGTGAGTGTAAAAAGGCTGTCAAGATAATGGTGATCGAATAACTTACAATTTATCGAAACTAATGTAATATTATAAAGAGAAAATATTTGATTTTTTGTATGTTTGTTTGCTAGGTATAACGGATTTGGATGAAATTTGTCACATGGGTGGGTAGACCTCTGGATTAGGACATAGGATACTTTTTATCCCGATATGCCCACGGGATACAGACATAAGCAGGTGAAACCGCGGGGCGCAGCTAATAAACAATATTTTATTGCAACACAGACCGATTTTTCATAATTTCAATTATGTTTTCTTGGTTTATTATTTAAAACAGCGAAATATTTGATAGCTATAATTTGCAATGTTGCCAACTTTCATACTCAAGAGAGCCTTAATAGAAGATAAAATACGACAACTCGTTCTTCAAAGTCACAAGAAAACATTAGAAACCTTTGCTTTCCAAGCTGTTATTGTAAACTATTCGTAATAATATTCATGTTAGAAAATCATATTTATTCTAAGTAAGTAATATTTTGCTAACCTTTAGCTGGTTGTGAAATGTTTTGAGAATCAGCAATAACCCAACTCGACCTTGAGGCCTTGAGTTCGAACCCCACCCGTTCCACTTTGAGGTTGTATTTAGCTAAAGTTTTTCTTTTTTTTTTGTGACTGCGAATAAGGGTAAATAGGTTATTTACGTTTATTATCAGTCTGTATACTGCCATGTAATCTTATTAAAAGATTCTTGAGTTAGTGGGTTCACCACATAACTAAAGCAAGGGATTTGAAACCTCCGCAAGACCTTTATTTCTCCTAATGAACGCCTAAGCCGATGGACTAAGTTTAGTTAAGGAAGTTACCAAGACACTTATACAGGGTGGTCAAAAAGTAGTGGATCAAACGAAAAAGGTAGATAAAGGAGGTAATTTCCAACAAAATATCTTCCTACAGCATGGCAATAATTCAATTGCCCTAGAAATTATGAATATTTTTGTATACCGAGTTCTTTTACAAGACTAATTTAAATAATGTGATATAAAACAATAAAACAAACGCTGTTGTATTATTACTAGATAATGTATCAGCACTACATAAGTTCTATTGCGGCTCTGGGTATCAAATTTCGAGAGCAATAATTTTTTTTACAAAAAATTTCAAGTGTTAGGAAAGCAAAAATTATTTCTCACTTTAAAAGCCTTTTGACCAACCTGTATATAAGATGGATTTTTGAGATGTGGCAGCAAGGGCAGGTGCCTTAACCGTTGTAGCTACAGGAACACGGTCCTAGGAGACTGTCCTTATTTGTTGGAGAAATTTTGATCCCCATTCACAGATTTTGAAAAAAAAAATTGTCAGGTCAGAAAATTGACCATTTTCACAAAAACACTTTTCGATCAAAAAACTCAAAAGACGAAAGACGGGCAGTAAGGGTTACCCTTACTGTTATCTCAAAAATCCACCCTACACAACCATTTTTTTTTATATTTAGTGTGGCAACAGCCTAGCAATTCGGTAGTAACACATTATGGCAAAAATATTCTTTGAGTGGGTTTCAATGTCGATATCCGTGGTTGTCGGCCACATATTCCACTTCCTTATTCTTATCATCATCATCATCATCATTTCAGCCGAAAGACGTCCACTGCTGGACATAGGCCTCCCCCAAGCACCTCCACTTCGACCGGTTCTGTGCTTCTTGCACTTCTTCTGTGGTACCTGCGGCCTTCACAAGGTCGTCGGTCCACCTTGTGGGAGGCCTTCCAACGCTACGTCTTCCGGTACGCGGTCGCCACTCCAGAAACTTTCGTCCCCATCGGCTATCTGTTTTGCGAGCAATGTACCCTGCCCATTCCCACTTAAGTTGGGCAATTCTTAGGGCTATGCTACGTCTTCCGGTACGCGGTCGCCACTCCTTCTTCTAAGATGTAATAAAAGTAAATCTATTTTATTAGGATTATAATATACAATGTGATTGAAACGTTTAGTTTTATTTTCCAATAAACTCTTTAGTGACAAAATAGTAGGTAAATATGCCATTTAAATACAACGTTCCATGAAATTGATATTTTGTTTTTTTTCATCATAAACTAGCAGCGTCCCGCGGTTTCACCCGCATAAGTTTCGATCCCGGGGAATATCGGGATAAAAAGTATCCCATATGTTTATCATAGTTATAAGCTAACTGCGCACTGTGTGGCAAATTTCATCCAAATCCGTTCAGTAGTTTTTGCGTGAAAGAGTAACAAACATCCATCCATCGGTTTCCTAAAGGACCAGTGGTGTGTACAGTCAACAAAGGAGTTAAGTATACAGGAGCGTCGGATATTGTTGAAGTTTACTAAGAAACCGATGGATATTCTCGAATAAAATTTTAGTTTATTAATAGAAAACAAACAGCTCATTTATTAAATTAAATTTCAGTCCAGAACATCCATCGGTTTCTTAGTAAACTTCAACTATATCCGACGCTCCTGTATACTTAACTCCTTTGTTGACTGTACCTATAACACTTAGGTAATTATGTCTTTCTAGAAAGATTTAATTATAATTAACTAGCGACTTGACCTTGCTTCGCCCGGTTTTAATGACTTGAATAAACATCGTGATGTATGTGCTATTAAAGTGATATTAATGTATTTACACATAAACCTTCCAGAATAAATTATCTAAGTGATGGTGAAACCAGCATCAAAATCCGTTGCGTAGTTTATAAGAATAACGCAGTCACACAGGCAAACACGAGAAGCGACTTCAATGTATAAAATCACATCATGACACTTCACACTAATATTGTGAGTGTGTGTGTGAATAAAATAGAATAGAATAGAATAATTTATTTGTAAAACATAGTTATTAGCAATAGGCATAGGTGTGGGGGGTGTATGTGTGTGTTTATATGTTTGTTACTTCTCCACGCTCAAACGGCTGGACCAATTTTGATAACATTTTGTATGGAGGTAGCTGACACCCTGGATTAACATATAGGCTACTTTTTATCCCGATATTCCCACGGGATCGACACATAAGCGGGTGAAACCGCGGGGCACAGTGTAGTAATATTACTTACCATAATTAATATTATAAGTTTATTCCTACAAACCTACGAAATATATTTCTAGAAAGAACAAATATACCAAGTTCGTTGATGTTCCTATTCATTTGCTACGATAACAACCCTGTAATCAAAACTCATATTAATGAAGTTTCACTAACAACATCTTGCTAGCTGATCATGCGCTGTGGTTATTTGATATTTATATACCAAACTACGAATGAAAATGCGAATCCCAGGAAACTAAGTTTGTGGAATATTGCGTTCCTTTGTTTGGAATTTACATACATTTGTACAGTTTTAATTTTGCTCTGTTCTCGGCTGAGCCCATTTCCATACTAATTTCGGGATTAAAAATAAGCTGTGAAATTTTAATGGTTTCAGCCTTGGAGTTCTGTTTGGTATAATGGCATTTGTTTGGTAAGTACGTTACGACACATTGTTTGTTCATGGGGAAATATCAATGCTCCTTGGCCCTTAAATAAATAATTATCAAATGATCGAGATGTTTATGATCCATGATGCTAATAATATGAAATTCTAAAAAAGCACGGTAAATAATTACTGCAAGTTATGTCGATTTCAGTGCATTACGTCGATATAATTTAATACCGGACACGGATGTTTCGGGAGGTTCCTGCACATCATCAGGCGGGAAGAAACGCCCGGGTGTCACCACTGCGAGGATCGCCCAGAGGACACGGTGGAGCATACGGTTGAGGTCTGTCCCGTTTGGGCGGAGCACCGTCGTGTTCTTGTAGAGGCGATCGGCAGCGGCGGCGACCTCTCGCGTCCGGCCCTGGTGCAAGTCATGGTCCGGAGTGAGAGGGAGTGGGAGGCAGTCACCTCCTTCTGCGAAGCAGTCTTGTTAGCGAAGGAGGTGGTGGGATGGCTGAGGGAGAGAGCCTCCCGTCCCAGACGCCGCGGGAGACGCTACGGGCGTCGGGAGCCGCGTGACGACTCCCGGCCACCGTAGACGCGAGCCTGCGGACGGAGAGTAATGGGTAGCTCACCGTCCGATCAGGACCAGGCCCGTGCCGGACGACACGTACGTGTTCCACGTGCGCCTCAAATAGATGTCAGCATCAGATGAAGGGGCCCGTTAGGACCGAAGCCTGCCGGGTCAGCGGGATTGTCCGAAAGGGTTACCGCAGGCCCGGAACATAAAGGGCTAAGGAAGGAACACGGGTGGGTTTTAGTCAGTAAGAGTCTGACACTCTCTTCCGCTCCACCCAGAGCGGGAGGGGTCATTAGATGAATTCCCATTCTGAAATAAAAAAAAAACAACTTTACGTAGTAGGTAGGTAAGTATGTGTATAAAACACGTAAGTATATCAAGTGCTGAGTTGTTCAGTTTCACCGAACTTCCACTTGAAAAGCTGAATACTTTCAGGCAGCTGTATTATAAATATGAAAAATATGCCCCTTGGGCAATCTCTCAAATTGGGGTAGGTACGAGTATGTGCTTTTTTGCCCATTGATACACCCCCTGTTACAATGAATAAGTTTAGTGAATTATGACAGAGGTACTCCTCAAAAAACCGTTTTTCCTGAAACTAGGTATATAAAATGAACCGTTTAAAAATTCAAATATTAATATCAGATTTCACGCCAACGTCAGTATTTCACCCTAAAAATCTTTTAAACTATTAAAACCTTTACAACTACAATTTTTTCAAAACCATTTCGCGATATTTTACGCTACTGAGTACAAAACAGTATAAAAATGATAAACGACGGAGCGGGGACACAGATACATTCGTTGAAAAAACAGCGCTTTATTTTATAAAGCGTAATTTAAGGAACGCTTGTACTCTGAAAAAGTATTCAGTATGATTTATTTTTCAATTTGTCTAGTTAGTTTAAATTTTGTTTCTCGCGATGATTTATATATTGTATTAGGACACTGGATTTATTTTTTGTCACTTTATCACTTTGGTAGTTATTTAGATCGTCTCATTGGCATAGTAATATGTCAAAGACGAGTTTTATTAAGAGGAAATGCGGTCGGAGAGACTTCGAAAAAGCCTAAGTAAAAAGTCGTAATTCGAGGTTTGGCTCTCGCCTATTTCCTCCTCCAATATTGGACCAATTTAAAAGATATGTCATAAACTGAATAAGAAGGATATATAATATATACTGTGTCCCTGTTTTTCTTTTTTCATTAATAGTGGTCTTTGTACACTAGGCCTCTGTTGACAGCGGTTTAAATCGGCATTTTTGAGGGTTCTAGTGCTTATAAAAATAATGTATCATCAAAAAGAAAAACATAGGGACATACAAGTAGTTAATATTTATTATTCTGTAAAAAATCATTGCTTTATGGTCTTTAATCAGAAAGAAAACAGGCGAGAGCGTTTCTATGGAGAAACGACCGCATTTCCTCTTAAGCCAGTATCTTTTGATCACTGCCTCTTCATTGAGGTTTCCTGGAATCCTTCCTTCCTTTTGCATTTTTTAAATCACAGCTATGAAAAGAATATTTTTGATAAGGTCCGACTTTTTGTCAGTTCTTTTTATTATTCTTCCTTTAAACGCAAAGTTGAGATGGAACCATTATTACCAGCCTTACCGTTAAAATTTGCAAAACACCAAAAACCTCAAAAATAAGAATATTTAAAAGAAATGCTTGTGATTAGAATGAATGCTTTTATAAATCCTATCCGATCACTGATGTGATGACAAAACAATAATTAGGCATTGCTCAATGTTTTTGTTGTAAATTTATAATTATCCTGAATTTCATTACAAATATCATCCTCTTTTTTAAAATCAATTTAACATTACTTGAATGAATCGATTTTTTTGTCACATCACTATTTAAATTTCGTTGAAAAGTTACCACTTTTTAACGAAATTTGTCATTTTACTGCAGCCAATTAAAAGTCCGACCATAGTTCATTTTGCATCAAAATGTCATGCGGCGGGCGATCGCCTGCGACTGATCATGTTCACGGTCGATTGTAGTCACCCGCCGCATACGACCTGTCGCGGGACGACAAAAGTCGAAACCGAGTAGGCTTCTACTTTGAAACTTGCGATTTTAGTGATTTAGACAGTCGATTTTCGCTGTTCTGCGAAAATCGTGCGGCTATAGTCACCTGTGTAAAACCCGCATTATATACATTTTCCGCCTGGCCGTTCATTGGAAAGCTCTATCTTCAGCAGTGGATGTTTACAGGCTGTTAAAAAATTTCCGAGGCTTCCTACTTATATTATCTGGATTACGATCTGCACTTCCTTATTCTTTAACCTTTAAAGGAAAGACTTATTTTCGCAATAAATTACAAATACCAGGTAGTAGAATGGGCCACCTTATATAATCCCTTATTCGGTTCCGTCGACACTTACAGGAAAAGATGTCGGCTTATCTACCGGGGCCGCGGAATAACCACTTCCTATTGACTTAAAATATCGTTTGTCTTGTAATCCAATATTCGGGGAAAACATTCTAATGCGAAAAGGACCCAATTCTTATATTTCCTTTTTTCCTTTTAAGTGGGGGTATAAGTTATTCAGCTGTACGATATTTTTGCCGCTTCGATTTTCGGATAAAATAAAGTTACCTTTGTGGAACAACTGATTATCTCCGAAAGACACGACACGGGTATTTTTGATCCATTTCTGCGTAATCGCGTATTATTGGTCAAAGGAAATGAATTCCCTTTCTAGGAAAGGCGCTGATTTAAAAAATGCTTCCGTCATTTTTATCTACCGGTTTAATTAATCTTTGTGACGTGATGATGCTAAATTATTAGTAACTAGCTGTGCCCGCGACTTCGTTCGCGTGGATGTCGGAACACAATAATGTGTCGCTTAGGAAAGGTGTAAAAGGAAAAATCTTCCGATCTTGTCTAGTAACGCTTCCCTTGCCTGGGGTTCTCAAACATAGCCCTTTCGAATGCACAGCAGTCACTGCGTCTTCAGGGTTCATAATGACAATGCGACGAAGTGTCACTTTGATTTTTGAGGATAAATAAAAATGAAAGCGCCTGCTCGAGGCTGATTGTCTGACCAAATAGCCAAATTATGTCCATTTTATTTTGCATTTGTTTTAGAATACTAAGTTAGACCGGAATAAATCGTAAAATCATACCACCATTTTATCTAAAGTATATCTGAGATTAGTAGGTGAAGTTTGAAGTTAGTTTTTATAAGTCTTGTCTTCTTCTCTGCCGCTCTGCGATAAATTTAGAAATTCTTTACTTGGTATTGTAGATATCTTACATACCAATATTAAGACTTTATCATAGCGTCGAGATATCTAGAAGATAAAAAGAAGAATACATCAATGGTGTTACTCTTAAATCGTACCTACTGAAGTTTATCTGAAAAGTAGTTTGAAGTCTTTCTTAACTTTTTCTGTAAACCTGTGCCCACATTTGCTAACTCTCTCTTGGTGGATAGCCATAAGATACCTTGAGGGTCGATATGGTGCATTTCCGACGTTTGGCCCCCAAACTGGAACGGGCCGGGGCCGGCATGGGATCTGGAGGCGATAGTCCTCGCGCGCCTGTATGAGTGGCGCGCGGAGGCACTACGCCGGGGGGGAGATCCACTTCCGCAGCAAATCGGTGCGGAGCGGACAGATCTCCGGTGCGATCTCATGGCGGCATGGAAAGAGCGACTGTCGCTACCCAGCGCAAGGCACGCCGCGATAGTGGCGATAAGACCCCTCTTTAAGGAGTGGCTAGAGAGGCGCCACGGCGCTCTCACCTACCGCCTGACGCAGGTCCTCACCGGACACGGAAGTTTCGGGAGGTTCCTGCACATCATCAGGCGGGAGGAAACGCCCGGGTGTCACCATTGCTAGGATCGCCCAGAGGACACGGTGGAGCACACGGTGGAAGTCTGCTCCGCTTGTGCGGAGCACCGCCGTGTCCTCGTAGAGGCGATCGGCAGCGGCGGCGACCTCTCGCGTCCGGCCCTGGTGCAAGCCAAGGTCCGGGGCGAGAGGGAGGGAGGCAGTCACCTCCTTCTGCGAAGCAGTCATGCTAGCAAAGGAGGTGGCAGGATGGCTCAGGGAGAGAGCCTCCCGTTCCAGCCACCGTGGGAGACGCTCCGGGCGTCGGGAGCCGCGTGACGACTCCCGGCCACCGTAGGCGCGGGCCTGCGGGCGGAGAGTAATGGGTAGCTGGGTTTTAGTCAGTAAGAGTCTGACACTCCCTTCCGCTCCACCCAGAGCGGGAGGGGTCATTTGATGATTTCCCATCCGAAAAAAAAAGGGTCGATATGGTTTTAACCAAGACAATGGCTAAAAATTTTGTTATATGTCTCGAAGACATAATTTACAATACCTTTTTACGACATGGCAGTGCTACTTGTATTGGGTGTGCACCTTGACGTATCGCTGCCGGCCGTAGTCGAGTCGACGGCAGCGAAGAGTCCTGGGACGCGGTGGTTTCCTTCTGCGAAACGGTCGTCTCGCAGAAGGAGGCTGTGGAAAGGGAGAGGGAGATCTCATCCACTCACCCGGCCCGCAGTAGGAGCATCGGGCGTCGGCGGAGGGCGTACAACGCCCTCTTCCAGCCCCCCTAAACGGGTCCAGGGGCGACGAATTCGGGGACGCCTGTCACCGCCAACACATCTGGACTTGAGCTGGCGGCGCGTAGTGTTCTACGCGCGCCCCTCTTTGACGTCACCAGTCGGGGGTTGCGGAAGGATCGTACGGTCCCGCAACCCCCGGTGTAGGTGTGAGACGGAACACTGGGGTGATTTTTAGTCAGTAAGAGCCTGACAGACCTCGCCGCCCGTCCCAGGGCGGCGGACATCCATGAAGATTTTCCACCCCGGAAACAAAAAAAAAGGGTGTGCACCTGCCGAACCTATACTCAATAAATCAACAGCCCGTCTTGAGGTGTGCGTTGAAGCGTTATCATGGTAAAGAAATTTAAAAAAAAATCGAGAAAAAAGGCAAAAAACTATGAAAGTATGATAATTATGATCTTAAAACCTTATGTCATTAAGAAAATGCTTCTCTGTTAACAATGTTAGAAAGGTTGCTTGCCCCTAGAAAGAGCTCCTACATAAAGTTGCCCGTGTGTGTGTTTGTTTCGGCCTTTCTTCTCAGAGTAGTCAGATAGGAAACGCCGACTTCATCTAGTTTAAAAAAAAAAAACATGATTGACGTGTAAAAGTGTTTGTACAAACCTACTTACAAAAATAAAATCATTTATCATTGCAATCTTTATCACTCAGAACACCAAATCACATAATATTATCTTACATTATCCTCACTTTTTATTTGAAATTCTTTTAGCGCCACTAATCAACCAACAATCGAAAGCGATTAACATTATATTATGTAATCATTATCATTACTTTTTAAAATAACACAGGCAGAAGTGACTGTGATAGTCATCTTAATTTAAGCCTGCATGACGTGATTATTCACATAATAATGTTATAAACACAATAATTATGTTTTCGTTAGTACTATAAAGCGCCAATAGATGTCATTACGTGTATCCAACTTACGTAATGAAAGTTGTTGTAGAATACATTCAAATGATTATATCTTTTGATACAGTGAAGCGATTGCGATGAAACCAAAACTAAACACTACTCCGAATTCTACACTATATTTGAGTATAAAAATTAACCATATTGGTTTGGTACTTTTTACGTTGAACCTGTTCAAATCAAATTTTGTCACATCCAAACAGACAAACAGACAAACCGACAAACAGACAAAAATTCTAAAAATTGATGAAATGGCATCTGTTGGTTATCCTATAACACCCCAACTATTTTTTTTTATAATATTTTCAATGTACAGAAACGCCTCGTCTACCGATTTATTATATGTATAGATATAGATTACGGTTAACTTATTAGAGTTTCTCGAAACCCGAAAACAAATCAACCATTGGTACATATATGAATACGTGAGTAGGTACTTTGAACATTAATTCTAATAATCATTTGTACAAGAATAGGTAGATTGGACGGTGAACTAGGCATTTGCCTGTATCTTGGGGGTCGAAAATTATAAATATAAATACGTACCTATCTCAAACGTTACATTAAAATATTTGTTTTAAAATCTAACTACTATTTTATTGTAACTCCAAACAATTTAAAGCGTTGTTTCATTAACACATTTAGTTTCAACGTCTCTGAAATTCACTCCAAACCTTTCAAGCTTCAAGACGGAGATTATCGTAAAACTTGCTGCTGCTACATGAACTAAGTATTTATGCTGTACAGTGTACGCGGCTATAATCTGGCTCTAATTCCGCCATAATTCACTGAACTTAACCTTAACCATTTGATCATCCACGGATTAACAAAAAGACGGTTACAAGTAGTGATGTGCAGAAGTTGTCGATGTGTCGATACAAGTTAAGAAAGGTTACGATTATTTCTTTATCAATAAACCTTCTCATATTATTTGTATTAGTGATTGTCGTTTTTACGCGAAATTCTTCGGCTATTCAATTTATCAGGTGAGTAGAAGAAATATATTGGGTTATTTGTAAACGTGAAGTTTTGTATCTGGCTTTAACAGAAACTAAAACACAAACAGCAGCCTTGTTTGTGTTAAGTATTTACCTTCACGTACCTAAGAAAAGAGGCTTTTTTCTAAAACCATAAAAACTCGAGCGCTTTACGGACAATGCCCACCTAAGTGCCTAACACCAACCACTTAGCCTAAACGACCTCAAGATCTTTAGTCGCACTCGGGCTATAAAAGGGCTCTCGGTATTCAAAATTCTAATAACGAAAACTTTAATACCAAAAAAAGATCCATATTCTTAAACAGTTAAAAAGCGAGAGAATTTTATGTTAATCGAGGCAAAAGTATAATACACTGTATAGCGAGGCAAGAATAAAATTTCAGAAGTTTAGGTACTGTATAAAGTTAAGGCCTATTTTCTTTGCTGAATACTTTATTTGAAGTTAGACTTCAAATAAAACGTTCTGCCTTAATTTATAGCTCGTAATATGTCCTCATGCTACGGTAAACAATCTTCACTAAACAACTTCTCAAGCATTGTAATTTGATGTTGCCATAATTAGTGATAAATGATTTGCTTTCTAGCAACATTATCTGTTACTGTTAAGTATCATTTGTAATGTGTGGTTTGCTTACTACATATTTAAATCTAACCAAATGATTCTATGCCCTCAAGTTGTAAACTATCGACACTGAAATTCAAACATCGTGATCTACATCACATCCCTACATTCGGGATCTCCCAGCAAGAATCTTTCCTATGGAAATTTATTGCAATAGACGGCGCGCCCCGCGGGGTTGGTCGCCGCACAAACACGCCAGACGTTCCCTCTGATATTTAAATCAGACAAAATAGGGACACTTGCTGTATTCTACGTCTCAATAGTGGTTACTTTATTGTGCTCAAAACATTTTTGTGTAGTCACACTAATATTATAAAGGCGAAAGTTTGTGAGTTTGTGTGGTGTGTGTGTTTATATGTTTGTTACTTCTTCACGCTCAAACGGCTGGGCCAATTTTGATAAAGTTAGGTAGCTGACACCCTGGATTAACATAAACACTACTTTTTATCCCGATATTCCCACGGGATCGACATTTACGCGGGTAAAACCGCGTGGTGCAGCTAGTTGTTTTATAGATGTCTCTTGAGGTTGTGTTTGGTTAAATCAAAAGTCTGATCCCGGGTGTGCAGTTGGTTGTTAAGCAAATTAATGTGGTTGTAGATGTGCACTGTAATGTTGAGAATGTCCCTTGGGATCTACACAAATTGATTAGGATCACAGACATAATGTGCATACATTGATAGACATAAATTGGAATACATTGGCATAATCGCAGTATGATAACAGTGGTGGCCCTGTGGTAACGGCCTCGACTTACGAGTTGTAGGCCGTAGGTTCGAACCCAGACGGCTTTACTTTGTGTAAATAATTTCATCACCACTGCTCTCAAAACGGTAAAGGAAAACATCGTGAGGAAACCGGCATGTCCTAGAACCAAAAATTCGAAGACATGTGACAATTGTGACATCTACTAACCCGTACTGGGCCCGCGTGGGGGATTACGGCCCACTACTCACTGAGAGGAGGCCTTTTTCCCAGCAGTGGGAATTTTATAGGCTGATTATGCTAATCGCAGTTTTTAATAGACAGTTATAGTCGTTCACAAGAAGCTCAGAATGCATCTGAAGCTGATGATTCTATCAACACTTACGTAAGGGACAATTACTAGTCAGGCAAACTGTAAACAAACACGTTACCATAAATAACCTTACGAATGTAGACAAAATATTCTCAGAAATAGTCTGCTTGCGCAACCTGCCAAATTCACGTCAAGTTTATAGTCTTCTTGATGTTTAGATTAACAATATAAACACGAAACAAACGGATGGTTAAAACTCGTAAAAGGATTAAACTGAAATCAAATTCAAAATGTGTCGCCAGGGAATAATCCTTCGCTTTTAAAACAGACACTATCGCCAGAGCCGGTGGGACATTCCGCAATTTATTCCTTTACAGACATCGATTTCGCTCGGCTTTGCTCGTGGATTTATTTTAATTCTTGTGGAATGGTGGTGTTTTCAGAGTTTTGTGTTAAGAGCGTTTACGACGTACAGTCACGAGCACTAATATGTCGACACTTGGCAACTTTCAATTGCAATTTTTTCTTGAAATGACGAATGCAACGTTGAAATACGACACTTTACATAAACCTATGGGTTCGAAACTACTATGTTCGTAATAACATAAAATTTAATTCAAAAATAAAGGCGAAAATGGCCTTTGATTATAGCCAAGTGTATACATATTTATGCTCGTGACTGTACGGCATTTCATGCAAACTTTCAAGCCCTTGTTTTACGAAATGAATTAACCGATTTTAATGAAATTTCATACGCATATGCAGGATAAAAAGGTCTAAAAAGTTACTTAAAAACATTTTAGAAATATTTTATTTAAAAAAAGATAACTGGAATGTAGTATGTGGCAGATGTGGAAGTTGGGAACATTCTTGAAGAAAGCTGTACAATGTATGCTGCTACAATGTATAAACAGTAAAAGTACAACAGCAAAAATAATACAAACACTGTTAGTCGGGATGATTCCTGTTTGCAGATGAGAAATGATGACGTAGCAGGTGGCTTTCTGTAGCTTCTGCCCCATGGGAAGAAAGCGTGAGTTTAATTTTGTTAAGATCTGACAAACAAATAAGTTTGACTATCTTTACTTAACACTGCTAATCCAGCACCAACTACAATTTTATAATAAAAAAATACATGTATTTTTCAACTCGTGCTGCATTCAAAGTACTTAACTCAGTGATAACAATGCCCCTCTTAAGAATTTAAAGAGCTACTTAAGAAATAAAAGCTTTTCTAAATTACTTCATTTGTGATTGTGTACAGCACTCGTTACAGTATGGTTCCGGCCGTGATCTGGAGAAATAAAAGATATTTATGGTCATTTTGAACGAAACGGCTCTAGATAATGAAGACGCTTGAAAATTTAGGGATCGGGAGACTTGTTGCCAAGCTCTGATTGCCTGGTACATTTCTGTTTAATGCGTTACATTTCCTTAATTGATAGTATTGTATTTAGACATTTAATTTTCGTCAAGAATATTTTTATTATTATATATTTTTTAATCGCAATTTTAAGCGACATGAATCGACTTGTTTTTATTTTAACAATAATATACCTTGTTAATTGTCGATTCCGATAGTCAGAATTTATTTGGCAACGAAAAGGAAAACGAAATAATATTTTTTGTTTTAAACTGGCCATTTCTGGTTTAGAATGAAATTAATGAATTTCTGGTTTAAAATTAAATTAATGAGTGAGTTATACAAGTATGAATGTAGGTACTGTTGTACAGACGCCAGCACATCAAGCTACCCGAATCTGTCAATTTTCCCAATCAACTTTGAACCTTATGCTTTAGTGATAAAGTTGAAAATCTATTCAAGAAATCACACCATAATAGACCAAAGAGTATATATTATAGTCTTTGTAATAGACGTACCTAGGTATTAAAAAACTTTTCTCTTATAAACTCTAAATCAAAAATCTAGGCATCCTCATTTCTGCTCAAGTAGAAAATTACTGAGCCAACTAGATGTACTTGACGATGAATAGAATTTCTAAGTTGAAATGAGATTAGCTTCTAAGACAGTTATTATCGCGCCGAAGTTGGAGGAGACGTGTAGCCAGAATGCTCACGAGAAGTTGTAGACTTATGCATATCCTACTTACATACATAAGGAAAGGGATTGCCTATTATCCGATTTTAGGTCCTTATAAGTTTTAGGCGCATCCTACACACAACGCAACTAATTACAAACTAGTTAATAACGCTTTAGTAAGTCACGTCGCGATCATTGAAATAGTGATGCAGTGAAATTCTGGCTACTCATTGATGGTTTGAGTTTGTAACACGTTACTTGTGAGTACTGTCGTGGACGATGGGCCTAAACCTGTGGCCACGAAAGACGCGTCGTGCGACAGCGACTGCGGGGGAAAAAATTAAAGAAGTTGTTACACATGATCTAAAGCGCGGTCACTGTCGGACTGCATAGAAAAGAAAGAGAAGCGCGATGACACAACGCTGGTAATTTATTGCAAAATATGAAGTAATTATCTATTTACAAAAAATCTATTGTTTAGACTAAAATTTAAAACTCTAGGTGCTTTAGTACGTTGCTTGTAGAATAATCTGACAAAAAATCAGAATGATTGTATGGTTTTTATTGTGAAAATAAAGTTTTAGAGGTATCTTCATGATTTTTTTCTATCGTATCAAATTAGTTGTATTATATTTTCAACACACTATCTAACCAGCATATATCCTGAAGACTATCATATATTTTTCTGATTTTGTTTACTGTTTGTCGATCATATACTTTTAGGCATTATAAAACTTGCGTTTATTGCGTTTGGAGTCTTTGGTCAACTGGACCAACTCGAACTGGACCCGCGGGTCCAGTTGACCACACCATTTATTTTCTGTATTTTTATTGGTTAACTGGACCTACATTCAAACTTAGAAGAACATCTATTGTTTAAAGCTACCCGTGGATACAGTCGAGACAAAAAGACACATATACAAGGGCACGAATCTGGTATAGAAAATACCTGTCTTTACTTGCGTTTCTTGCGTTTTTTGCGAAACAGGTGACGCGCGTGTCGCAAGTCGCATCGCTCGAGGCCATGAACGGAGCCTGCGGGGTAAATCCGTAACACACTAACAGTAGGAACGGCTTTCATTTTGACAGTTCGACAACATTCATTGCGTTATTTACGGTGTTGAGTAGATATATTTTTCAAGGGGCCTGTGGCTGAATAATAACAGCCGCACAGGTCGATCGATCAGGTTAAGCTACACTTGCCGCAGTTGGTCTGTGGATGGTTGATCCATCTTTACATACCAAGACCCTTCCGTGCCTCGGAAAGCACGTTAAGCCGTTGGTCCCGGCTGTCATTCGTGGATCTTTGACAGTTGCTACGGGTAGTCAGAAGCCCGAAAGTCTAACAACAAGTCTTACCAAGGGGTATCGTATTACCCAGTAATTGGGTTGTGGAGGTAAGATTGGCAGTCGCTCCATGTAAAATACGCCCTGCGCCCGTGCTGCCAGTCTGGCCAAGCACTTATTTTGTTTTAATGTCGGTAATCAGTGCTGAACATTTTGAACAAACGGAAACATAAACACAGCATCCACTGGTGTCAGTAATGGCAAAACTTTCCTCGCTCCGTATTCTATGGCAAAGAAAATGTCTTTAGACAAATCTCGTATTTCCTGTACCTCGCCAGTTTCTATATAGAACATTCCTAGTAACTTCAACTAGCCAGGGCTAACATAACTTCTGTTTTATCGTCCATTATATAAATTGCATTAGGTCCACAAGAATCTAACAGAAATATGAAAATATGAGCAGTCAGTATGCAAAAAGGTCGGTCGTTGGCTGCGACGAGATGATATTTTATTACCATCTACAATATTATAGTCTAGGTTTAGGGTTCCTTGGTTGATCGGAAATGTCTGAAAATGTAGAATATTTCCTGTCTATTTATTTCGTTTGATTTTGCGAATTCTGTTTTAAACTAGGTACTTACTTTACTGTCGTTGTCGGAGAAGCAAACAGTTTTAACAATTGTTTTATGTAATTCAGGAATCCTTGGAAATTTGTGATCTAGATCAGATATCCATCCAAACTTGGTGAAGCTTTATTGAAAATATAACATTTTTATACTTCAAACTCAAACTCAAAGCATTTATTTCGATTAAATCTTGTACAGGCACATTTTAATTGTCAAAATAGTTTGAAAGTTGAAGCTAGTTGCCCATTACAAAACGTAGATTCAACTTCAACATTTTCCGAGTTTGTTTAGAGATTTCTTCGTCAGTATTTGGTTAGGGTATACATAACAGACTCATCTAGTATCAAAACATAATTTAATTTTGACGTGTAATAGTTTTTTTTTAAACAATTTTGCGAAATAAATTTATTATTTACCAAAATGTTAGGAGAAAACTCTAAACTTGCTGTGTTGTTTTATTTTCGTTACCTATGAATATTATGTTTCTCAATGACTAACCTATTTGTAGCAAATAACGAAAGCTTATGGACAAATATTTATAGAAAAGCGGTACAACAAAGTGTACTTCACTTTCAAAAGTAAGATAGCATACGGAACCTTTAACCCTAATAAATCTGGAACTTAACCTCCTTACAACAGCCCGAACGTTCAGCAATATCGTGGAGCAGGTTTTAGATAAAATTGATTTTAGCTTTAAAATAAACCCTACGAGACACATCGCGGAATATTGCAGCTACGCTCTATGCAAAAGAGATCAAACATTATGACGTTATTGGTTCTTTGTAATCCGGGGCAAAGGATGTACCTATGTCAGTAATCTATTCTATGTATTATTGCTAGTTTTCGATCAGGTTAAGCTACGCTTGCCGCGTTTGATCTGTGGATGGGTGACCATATTTACATACCGTGACCCCTCCGTGCCTCGGAAACCACGTTAAGCCGTTGGTCCCGGCTGTCATTCGTGGATCTTTGACAGTTGCTACGGGTAGTCAGAAGCCCGAAAGTCTGACAACAAGTCTTACCAAGGGGTATCGTTTTACCCAATAACTGGTTTGTGTGAGATTGGCAGTCGCTCCATGTAAAATACTGGTATTCAGCTGCATCCGGTTAGACTGGAAGCCGACCCCAACATAGTTGGGAAACGGCGGCAGATGATGATAGCTAGTTTAGGTAGGTATTTCATAACCTTTTATTCTAATTGCATTTTGCTAAGAAGGGGAAGGCATCAACGATACGTGATAACAAACTGTGGGGCATAGAATACAGAATCGGGATAAGACAGAGATTAAAACAGAAGACGAACTAGCAACTAGGTCAGGGGATCAGACCGGAATAAATCGAAATAACTATCATAGATGCCATGGATAAAAACAATTGAATCTGACTTATAAACACTCAAGCAAAGTTATGAAAATGTTTATAGAACAACGCGCAGGCTTCCTCTACCAAAAGAATCATGTAAATCTTCCTAGTACTGGTTATACACGCATATCGGCATAATAATCACGGAAAAATCGGTATACACACAACACCGAACGCATTACCTACTTCCTCCTTTTTTGAATTCGGTTAAAAATAATCAAACCTTAACAAAAATTCCGTTAGAGCTGCAATTACGAGCAATTTCTCGGAAGATTTCATTGCCCATCTTATTTTTCAATTGCCTACCAAAACATTTTAACTTTCACAATCCGTGTACCAGGGCACCATAACTATCTGGAAGGTATTACGTGAGTCTGCGAGGCGCGTGACGTAACTCTGTTGTTCAAGTAAACATGTCGCGACGAGGATTGAGCAGTAATTCAGCTCCGTGCTGAGGGGATTGAAGATGTAGTGGAAAGGTGGAAAACGGTTTTGTGAGTATTTGTGTGGCTGGCAGGTTAAGCCTCTTTCAATTGTCAGTGTGTTGATACAGTATTTGGGCTTTGCCGCTTAATTTTTAAGGTTACGTACCCAAAGAGTAAAAACGGGACCCTGTTACTAAGACTTCGCTGTCTGTCCATCCGTCCCCGTCTGTCTGTCACCAGGCTGTATCTCAAGAACCGCGATAGAATTATGTATTTCTGTTGCCGCTATAACAACAAATCCTAAAAACAAATAATAAAATGAATATTTAAGGGGGGCTCCCATACAACAAACGTGTTTTGTTCGGCGTTTTTGCCTTGTGGTACGGAACCCTTCGTGTGCGAGTCCGACTCGCACTTGGCCAGTTTTTTATTTGCACTGCTCTCAAAACGCTGCAGGAAAACATCGTGAGAAAACCGACATGTGCTCGAACCAAAAATTCAAAGACATACATCTACCAGCCCGCACTAGGCCCGCTGATAGATTACATCCCTCTCGAAGAAAGAGCGCCTGTGTCCTAGCAATGGGAACATTAGAGGCCGATTATGCATAATTTGTTTGCTGTATCAGAATGTTCTGATGAATACTTATGTAGATAGGTACTAGCACAAATAAATTTAAAAAATATCAAGACATAAGTTCTGACAGGTTTACTTTATTCATTAGGTACCTAAAAATTAACTGTTGGTTTGACTTTTAGGATAAGAAGACAACAATTTCATTATTAACCCACTGATATAAAGAGCATATTGAGCTTTAGAAGGGACTGTTTAATATCTAATCGTATGCTGCACTGGCTGACGTCTTCACGTCAACGCCGGTTGTCGCTGAAAACCAGCGCTGGGGCTCTGTCTCATCATTATGCTGAGCGATGACCGTTTTGCGTAGATGTGACGCATACTTTCTCCCAAAATGTTATTTTGTTTTTTTTTATGCGTCATATTGGCCGCAAATAAAAGTATTTTTTTTTCTTTCTTTTTTTTTCTTTAATACAGCCTGTCTGTTCTGAAACAATCTCACCGTCAAAACTTAGGTGAAGTGAGCTTGAAGTGAGCTGTCAATAGTGTCAATCCCTATCATCAGGTGGTATGACAGTTCTTTTCACCAAAGTGTTCACGGTGAGATCTTTACAGAATAGACCTGTATAGACATGTGTGATAACCTTTAAAGCCGAACTTTTTCTAAAACTCGAGGTGCCAAATTGCCCGGGCACAATGGTCTGTTATAAATAAACGTGGCCCTTCTGCCTTTATGACTACCTACAGCGACAGTAACGGCTGACGGAATGACGAGGGTCACCCGATACCCCGTAATCTACTTATCTACTAGATATGGCGCGGATTTGAATTAAATTCAAGATCCGCGGCGCCTTGTACCTACGTGATGTTTTGATAACATTCGATACGGCTGGCACGTGCCCCAGGTAATGAGATTGAGATAATATAATAATTTATCATTTATTCTCTCTTCACAAAGCTGACTTAAAGTTAATGGTACAAAAAAGGTCTCAGCTGTATTCCACCTTTGTGAGAGACTGGTGCCTGCAACAAGATAGCGGCATTAGTTCCGATTTTGGCCATTAGACGAAAGATCCTTGTACAGCTATATTTCAATATTAGATATCTTTATTTTATGCATGTTTAAAAGCACCACCCTAATTGCGTAACGCACTTTTTAATCATTTCGAAGGATATTGCTAATGCATTGCTTCATAAGTTCGAAAAATGTTGTTGCTCAACACGTAAACAACGCAATGAATGTTGTTGAGCTGTCAAAATGTAACCGATTCCGATTGATAATATGTCACGCAATTGCTTCGAAGATATAGGTTTTTGAGAAAAACCTGTGTTACAGGTCACCAGGTTCCAAGGCTAGAATTAGCTTTTACAGAGATACCTTGCAAGAGTCGAAGTGAAACAATATGCATAACAAAACACGCCAATGTTTGGTGTAATTTAAATAGTATTGGTTTTTGTATGTGTATTTTCAAGGCGCTAAAATTTTCTCTGACGGTAATTAAAAAAATATTTAGGGGTAGGTCTTCGAAATTTGATTCTTTGACTGATCCATATGGCCAAAATTTAATTTCATTTTCAGCTCTGTAACACATGTTCATATGAAAATAGGTATACCAAATAACATATATTTGAATGAGGGACTCGTTTTTATAAAGTAGTTTTCAAGATATTAATTTTGTGCCCAGATGAATCAGAATGTGTTACATATTAATCAGAAACAGAAATAAAAAGTAATAAATACACCGTTAGTTATGAATGTAAATTCTAAACAATAATTATTAATTCTTAAATAGGACTAAGACATATCAAAAGTATCATATTTAGAACAAGATTATACTCCTGTCATTTTTTTATTATTCAAAAGGTTATAGCTAAGTAAATAATAATAAATAAGATTAAAACTACTGACTTGTACACGGTCAAAAATTGGACAAGGAGAATTACGCAACAAAAGCGCTCCTATCGTGCTGGAGAGGGGAAAAACTAATTTATTTTATTATTCATATGGGGTTTTGACCATACGAATCAGGCACAGATGAATCAGGATTTTGCCTACAATCATGCATAACTCATCGTACATACAGACTTCATTATTTTCATTTTTCTACACGAATCTATAACCCAAAAGCGTCACACGAAACACAGATTGAAGTTTTAAAACAATAAAATAAATTTTATAAAGTAGGCATTGTAATCAGGATGCCACCTGAACCAAACACAGATGAATCAGGTATTTTCCTTCGTAACACCGGATCTAAGCCAACCAGCCGCACGTCCACCTTCTAGGTCGTCCGTTGCACGACTGGCTTCCCCCCGCGCTGGAAGCCAGACTCTCATTATTATTACCCGACCAAGTACGGTCAAGCGCAGCTTACGCCACATTAATCAGTATTATACGCCGGACACTTCTTTTTTACTTATTTATAAACAGACTAACGTAGTTATAACTAATACACATTTTTTTTGTAAGAGGACAATTCATTTCCTTTCGATATAATAATAATTTATATTGATGTATCAAAGGGAAAATGCGACATCGACCATTTTGTTCCGGAAAATGGCAAACGGACGCGCTATATGAATCAGAAGAACGACCTTCAAATATTTTTATTTTGTACCTAGACAGCAATTATTAAAAAAAAATCATTTGTCCCAGTAAGGGATAAAGCTAAACTGTACAAAAAAAAATATTACATGCCGTTTTTTTAGTTGGTTACAGAAATATACCCACAGACATCGAAAATTTTGTCCCTGAAGAATTACCCTTAGCCGTTCCATACATTTTGACCTTTTCATTTTGTAAGTACGCAAACTTTTCTATGAAACAGGTGATTTTTAGGATTAAGTACCTCAAAAGGAAAAACGAAACCCTTATAGGATCACTTCGTTGTCCGTCTGTCAAGACCCTTTTTCTCTGGAATGCGTGGAGTTATCAAGTTGAAATTTATATAAAATTACTCAAGGTTGCAATCTCTTGAAGCAGTGAAAAAATCAAACTTCTAAGTCAACGCCATCAAAAGATACGGGCATTTATGTTCCGTATAATATATGCCGCATATTTTGACACTCGCAAGGGAATAAAAACCTATAGACAGGGTACTTCCCGTTGACCTAGCAAAAGTAAAGGCACGTATGTACATATAAGCACAAGCACAAGTAAAATTAAATGTAAACAAAATAAATTAAATTAAATTAAATCAAAATAATATCAAATTAAAATAAATAATCAAAACAATAAAATTAATAGAGAAATCATTATCATTCTCCTGCCCTTATCCCAATTTATTTGGGGTCGTCGCAACATGTCTTTCTTCCATATTTCTCTATTAGTCGTTATCTCGGTAGTCATCCCCTTTCTAACCATATCGTCATTCACACATTCCATCCATCGTTTCTTTGGCCTTCCCCTACTCTGATAGCCATCGACATCCATACTCAAAACTCTCCTCACGACAGTTTCCTCATTTCTGCGTAACACATGCCCATACCATGACAACCGATTCCCACACAACTTTTCAGTTACCGGTGCCACTTTCAAACTTCCTCCTATGTACTCATTTCATATTCTATTCATTTGTGTAACACCACACATTCCTCTTAGCATTCTCATCTCTGCTGCATGCAATTGCCGTTCATTCATCCCTTGTGTGGTCCAACAAAAAAAAAACAATAATAATTAAAAAAAAAAAATATAGAAATAAAAAGTAATATTTTAAAAGTAATTTGTTATTTAAACATTACATTTCACTGTCAACGAACTTGATAAAAGTGTCAATTAATAAAAAATCAATCTCTCACTCTCCTTTTTAGGTTCTGTACCCAAAGGGTGCCAACGGAACCCTGTCCGACCGTCTGTTCGTCTGTCTGTCAGCCCGCTATACCACATGAACCGCATTAGGTAGACAGTTGACGTTTTCACAGAGTGTGTGTGTGTCTATTGCCGCTGAAAAACAAATAAAAATAACGTCAAAAATTTAAGGGGGTCTCCATACAAGAAACAGGTTTATTTCGGCGTTTTTTACCTTGTGGTACGGAAACTTCTTTTGTAAATAAATAAATCAATAATTATCAATTGATGAATCACTTTATGATTATTCAAAATCAATTGCATAAAAATATTCAATACAAAAACAGATCTTTTATTTTGCCTTTATAAGCAAATCGTTAAAATATTGGAGGGTTAGAATTAATAATGCAAATAACAGCTCGAATAATTTTGACGTCGAATGAAATGGGTCATTAGAATAATCTATTCATAGTCGGAATCAGTTATAAGGCTAGGTTCACACGATCGTGGGAAATCGTGCGGCACAATTGAACGGTTAGGTACTTGAATTACTATACAGGGTGTAAAAAGACACATAACATAGCTGTCAACTAGGCATTCTGTAGATCAAACTAAGTAACATTCCACAAAAATAATTGCTGGGAAACGACTTTTAGTTTTGGTGTGAAAATTTGCTGTGCGCAATGTAACGCACGCAAAACATTGTGCTTATAACCAAAAGCACAATGTTTTAATTAACGGTGCAGGGGTCGTGGGGGTATTTAAATTAGTGTTATAACATTAAAAAATATTTTTCGTAAAAAAAAAAAGTCAGTAAAAGTTTGAATGTAAACCTTCAATATCTCCTAATTAGAAGGTTCCCAGGTATGGTCCAGTACAAAAAAAAAATTACATTGACGGAGAGAACAAGTAACTCTCGGCCTGGTTTAGTGTATTTTTAGAGCCGTTATTTTCTTATCGATAGACATTATCGACAGCTGAAAAAATTGCACAGTTATTAACTTTGACTGCCACAAAATCTCAAGCATCAGCAGTTTTCTCCAATTTATAAGCTAAGTGGTTTCAAGTATAACCCTTAATATGTTTTTATGTGTTGCTTGAAAAATTCAATCTTTAATATTTAATGTAAAAAAACAATACATTTTCTTTAGGTACACAAAATCTAGTTTCTTTTTTACTTAGATTAACATAAAAACCTTAGAGATTACCTATGCGGTCTGTAAATCTGTAGGTAATGGTTATTTTTCATATTTTTTATCTAAATGGCAAAGTCCATTCAGCGTGGTTTGCGAAACTTGAGCTTTATCATCAATCACTACTATGAAGTGTGTGAGATCACGGGGAGACGGCGCTAAATTCGAGATTAATGTCGAAAAGAAAACGTCAGATGAGCCAGGAATACAATTATACAAACATGCCAGTAACTTATATACAACAAAACATAACATAACATCACGCCTTTACTCTCCCAGGGGTTAGCCAGAGGTGTACATACCTTTGTAAACCCACATTTCGCCAGTTATGGCTAATTCCCATGTAACAGGGGCAAGGCTATTGCTATTTAATCGGACACAAATCCAGATTTCGGGCAAACCAGTAAGAGTGTTAAATTACCAGCTTTCCGCAACGTCGTATTTGCAACAATTTCACAAGCCCTTGCCATCGACCGGGTACTAATCCAGAATCCGGGCTGCAACGCCTGCAACTGAGAAATTCCAGAAGGAATAACCCAATAGCACATAGCCCAGTCCGGAAATTGAACCCGCGACCTCACGATAAGTAGTAGCGCTTGCAACCACTAAACTAACGAGGCAGTCAAGTGCAGAAAAGTATGCAAGTAACTCAGCCATTGTGACATTTACCAATAAGACTTTATTATAGCACTATGGCATGCAAGGTACTTGCTTTTATGCAAGTTACTTGGCAATCGCATATGTATTCCTAGCTTTATTACAAAATGGCGTGAGATGAGAACGAATATGGGATTGTTGCACTATTGCGTGAGCAGTGGTGGTCCAGTGGTAACAGCGATTTACTAGCTGTAGGTCGTAGGTTCGAACCCAGACAGTCGCATTTCATCACCACTGCTCTCAAAACGGTGAAGGAAAACATTGTGAGGAAACTGATATGAACCAGAAACAAAAATTTGAAGACATGTGACATCTACCAATCCGCACTGGCAAGCGAAGTGAATTACGGCCTTCTAACCGAGAGTAGGCCTGAGAGGGCTGAGTGCCACCAGTGGTAACATTATAATTAGTTAAAGGCTGATTATTCTATGAGAGTGTTGAATGTCCGAATGAGATTCGGATGCCGTAGGTGTAGACTATCTAGGAGGAGCTAACCCAGATGCTGGACGGCCTAGCTTCAGCCTCGCGACACATCGGTCTCGGCATGAATCTGGATAAAACCAAAGTCATGTTCAATGGCCTCATTGACCCGGGACCGGTCGTCGTGCACGGCCACCCTCTCGAAATTGTTTCCGAATATACTTACCTCGGGCAAATTCTGCAGTTAGGTAAAAACAATTTTGAGAGGGAGGCCAAGAGAAGGATCCAGCTAGGCTGGGCAGCGTTTGGGAAACTACGTCGAGTCTTCTCGTCATCTATACCGCAATGCTTGAAAACGAAAGTTTTCAATCAGTGCGTCCTACCCGTCATGACCTACGGGGCTGAAACGTGGACACTCACGATACGGCTGGTCCACCAGTTCAAAGTCGCTCAGCGAGCTATGGAAAGAGCTATGCTCGGAGTCTCTCTGAAGGATAGGATCCGTAACGAATGCATCCGACAGAGAACGAAAGTTATCGACATAGCTCAAAGAATTAGCAAGCTGAAGTGGCAGTGGGCCGGCCATATCTCGCGAAGAACCGACAACCGCTGGGGTAAACGAGTTCTTGAGTGGAGACCGCGACTCGGCAAACGTAGTGTGGGACGCCCTCCGGCCAGGTGGGATGACGATCTGCGAAAGACTGCAGGCAGATGCTGGATGCGTCAAGCTGAAGACAGGGCGCTATGGCGCTCATTAGGGGAGGCCTATGTCCAGCAGTGGACTGCTATAGGCTGATGATGATGATGATGATGAGGTGTAGACTATCGGACCCTCATGTACTGCTTGATGAAACCAAAAACCTTTTCTACGTCTCTGCTTACCACATTACCAGTCCTGTCTAAACTATTTGCCAGCCTGATAGATGCACACTACAGTAACAAATGGGTCACATTAGTAACGAGTAATCTTGTCGCAACCTCCGCGATGTTTGTGCTGCAACTTTGCGACAATTCTCGCCATTGCGTGGCTGGTGTCAAGCGACAAATAGTTTGTACTTTGTATGTGGAACTGGGTAGTTTATACTTGTGGTTTTATTGTTCTAGAATACTTTTATTCGCTTAAATCATAATAACTGTAAATAGGCTTGTTACGCAACCATTTTGCTTATTGTGTTGATTTCCATCTAAATTGACTGTACTGAAACTGTAGATAGAATGAATGCTTTATTTCCCAGAATATCGGTACATGGTTTATGGTAAAGTGACATATGGTTTCACTATAGTCGACTTTCTAGTCGTGCAATATTTTTTTATATAATGAGTATAAACATTGGTGGTGGCCAAGTGGTAACGGCCGCGACTTACGAGCTATAGGTCGTAGGTTCGAACCCAGACAGGCGCTTTACTTTGTGTAAATTATTTCATCACCACTGCTCTCAAAACGGTGAAGGAAAACATCGTGAGGAAACCGGCATGTCCTAGAACCAAAAATTCGAAGACATGTGACATCTGCCAACCCGCACTGGGCCCGCGTGGTGGATTACGGCCCACTCCCTCTCACCGAGAGGAGGCCTGTGTCCCAGCAGTGGGAACATTATAGGCTGATTATGCCTGAGTATAAACTCTGTTAACATGTAACATTGGTGAAAAAAGACACGGATACCAACAGCTGACAGTAATAAAAAGACTTGGGCAGTGCAGATACGATAGAAAAAAATCATGAAGATACCTCTAAAAACTTTATTTTTACAATAAAAACCATACATACAATCATTCTGATTTTTTGTCAGATTATTCTAAAAGCAACATACTAACGGACTAGTGTTTTAATTTTGTAGTCCAAACAATAGATTTTTTGTAAATAGATAATAGCTTCATATTTTGCAATAAATTACCAGGGTTGTGTCATCATGCTTCTCCTTCTTTTATATGCAATCCGACAAAGACCGCACTTTAGGTCATGTAGTCGCCTTAAGCCGAAACTCTCACATTCGCAAATGGTACGATTACGGCGTGTTTAGCCTAATTGCGGCCAAACAGCGACGTTACAGTCATAATCTCATATTGTTATGATCTCATTTTCGCCTGTAGCTAATTGTATTGCTAGCTCTCACATTGGGGGTAACGAGTAAAGTGTATGCGGTTATAATGTAATGTGTTGAAAGTTTTAATGCTAGCATAATAATATTAGGTACTTATTTTGTGCTAGATTTAAAAAATTTCACGACTTCTTCACTACGTAAATTATTTACGAATGACACCCGGGGCCAACGCCATGTCGTGCTTTCCGAGGCACGGAGGGGTCTCGGTATGTAAAGATATGGTCACCCATCCACAGACCAACCGCGGCAAGCGTAGCTTAACCTGATCGATCGACCTATGCGGCTGTTATTAATTTTTATTTAGTATAGATTTTATTAATTTACAGGCAAGTCAAATTTTAAAGGAGACACCACACATGAACACCAGATTTTAATAAAAACCTGCTCGACGGTTACATGGAAGATTGCAAGAAAAAAATAGTCACATCGGATGTATCTCCCATACCAACAGTTTTTAACGCTACATTAACAACATAAAAGACTTGGGACTCGACAAAGTAATTACAGTCCCTAAATTTGAAAGTAAGAAAAGTTATCTCTACCGCCACAGAAATGAAGCTTTTAGTGTTGATAAGACTGTTTTTAATGACGTCAAACATGTTATACACCTCGTGCTCGCCAGTATCGTCATATTATAACATACAATGTCGACTACAGGACTAAATGAAGAATGTGTTGATTACAAGCTTGCCCCCATGACATGAGTGCAAATACATTCAGGTGAACTAAAGGCTTAGCACCTACGGCCTACGGGCGATCCGTAAAGTACTGATGACGTAATATCCACATCCATCAATTATTAAAATTGACATGTTTTTTAAAAGACTCGTTATGTATAAATAGGCTTTGTGCAGAGTGTTAATTGTTTAATGGATGCTTCTGATATTGACATTTTATTTTATTTGTTTATTAAACTTCATAACACTGTACTAAATCTTCTTGAATTATTCTTTTGTTAATTGTATAACAGTAGATTTTTATGGTGTTTTTTTTTAAATAAGTAGGTAGTATTTTTTATAACTTTTACAAAATTTAACACGGCAAACTATTTACACTAGATATTAAATTAAATGACTAACTATACAAATAAGTACAAAAACAAAATGACAGTTAGGCGTCGAAGTATTCCGCATCGCTGTCATCCTGAAACGTACCCAGAAGACTGGCAGCATTGTTTTATTTATAGACGCAGATTTAAAAGGGCTGATTTTACCAACGCCAGCTATTTTTATTGGAGGAATAATTTTGAATTTTTGATAATTCTTCCATACGAAATATATATCGTCGAATCTGACTCGGCTGGGCAGCGTTCGGGAAGCTACGCAATATCTTCTCGTCCCACATACCGCAGTGTCTCAAGACGAAAGTCTTTGACCAGTGCGTGTTGCCAGTGATGACTTATGGCACTGAAACGTGGTCGCTCGGAGAGGGCTATGCTTGGAGTTTCCCTGCGTGATCGAATCAGGAATGAGGAGATCCGCAGGAGAACCAAGGTAACCGACATAGCCCGCAGAATTAATAAAACGCAGCAGAGTTTTTTCAACAACTGAACATTCATTTATTTTACACATAGATAAACATAATATATTATTTCAATGCACAGATTAAATATAACACCACCACTCATTGAAATAAAAATAGCCTTAGCCTTTGTTATTATATCTATTCAAAGCTTAACTAAACCCAGTATCAAAAGAAATTTATAATGCCTAACACTTGACAAACTTTTTGTAAGAATATCAGCAGGCATATCTTCTGTATTTAAATAAACAATTTTTACTAATTTATTATAGACAGCTTCTCTAATAAAATGGAATCTAACATCTATATGCTTAGATCTTTTGTGATACATACTGTTTTCTGTAAGGTTTTTCGCACTCTGATTATCATTATACAGAATTACAGGTCCTATATCTTTTCCAGTAAGTTCTAACAACAGATTATTAAGAAATATTGCCTCTTTACTAGCTTCACAAATAGCCATGTACTCGGCTTCAGTACTTGATAGCGCTACTGTCTGTTGCTTCTTACATTCATGTGAAACTACTCCTCCTGAGAGTTTGAAGCAGAAACCGGTGTAAGACCGTCTGTCAACTGTGTTGGAAGCCCAGTCGGCATCAACAAAACCTACTAAATCTGAATTATCCTTAGTATAAGTTAGACGATAAGACTTAGTTGCTTTTAAATATTTTACAACTCTCTTAGCATGCTGCCAGTGTGTTTTACCATAATTATTGTTAAATTGACTTAAGTAGCTCACACAATAGGATATATCTGGCCTAGTAAGTACCGACAGATACATAAGGCTGCCTATTAACTGCTGGTAAGGATATTTCACATCACAATCAACATTATCACATTTATCTAATTTTAAATTAATTTCCATAGGAGTATTGGACACATTTTTACAATTTTCCACTCCAAACTTTATCAATAAATTATCAATGAACCTTTCTTGGTCAATATACAATTTATTTTTACATGTTTCAACTCGCATACCTAGGCACTGTTTTACATGACCCAAATCTTTTAATTTAAATCTGGCACTCAATTGACTTTTTACTTTTTCAACTTCGGTATCATTATTTGAAAATACAAAGAAGTCGTCCACAAATAAAGCTATATAGGTCTTTTGACCTCCAGATGATTTAACAAACAAACAGGGCTCATATTGCGATTTTTTATAACCGAATTCCTGTAAACATTCATCCACCTTTTTGTACCAAGCTCGGGCAGATTGCTTAAGGCCATAAATTGCCTTCTTCAATTTTAGAACTTTATTTTTATATGCAAAATTCTGAGGTGGTTGCATGTACACAGTCTCGTCTAAGTCACCATTAAGGAAAGCAGTTACTACATCAAAATGAGTGATATTCATATCCAATTTAACACTCAATGCAAACAGTAACTTTAGAGTAGAATATCTAACTACAGGTGAAAAAGTCTCTTTATAATCGATACCTTGTTTTTGCGTGAATCCCTTCGCGACCAAACGCGCACGATACCGCACTTCATTATCACTATTTACCTTCTTTTTGTAAACCCATTTACACTGCACTATTGTTCCACTTTCTGGTTTGTCCACCACTTCCCATGCATCGCACTCACGAAATGACTGCAACTCTTCCTCCATTGCTTTACACCATTTTTCACGTTCTGTCCCATTCATGACATCTTCATAAGTTAAATTTTCATCACCAACACTTTCTACACAGATGGTACTAAATCCAAATCTATCTGGTTTCTTTCTCTGACGTTTACCTGAAACAGTAGGTTCTTCAGGTGTGGATTGTAATTCTGTTTCACTGACAGTATTGTAGAATTCGTCAGACATTGAAGAACTGCTACTTTCAGTTTCATCTGGTATGTATGTCGCATCCGAAGTGTTTATAACAGTTTCTTCTTCCTGTTCATCCATAATTTCAGCTTGGATCACATCTGGATTGTTATGAGTATCTTCCATTATAATGACATCTCGGCTGGTGATAATCTTATTTGTCTTGGGATTATATAATCTGTAACCTTTTACATTATTCTCATAACCCATAAAAATATGAGTTTGTGCCTTCTTATCCCACTTTGCTGTTTTTATTTTTGGAATGTGAACCATAGCAGTGCTCCCAAAAACCCGAAGATGGCTAACGTCTGGCTTCTTGCCCGTCCAGAGTTCATATGGTGTTTTTGTTAGACCAGATGCTAAAGTCCTGTTTCGCAGATATACAGCAGTATTCACAGCTTCTGCCCAGAAACGTTTCCCAAGTTTAGCGTCAAACAGCATACACCTAGCTCTTTCCACCACTGTTCGGTTTAAGCGTTCACACATCCCATTTTGCTCTGGGGTGTAAGGGTTAGTTTTCTGGTGAACTATTCCACCCCTTTTCAAAAAACTTTCAACCTCAGAAGAGCAAAATTCGCCTCCGTTATCTGTCCTCAATACCTTTAAACTTTTGCCAGTTTGTTTTTCGACTGAAGCTTTAAACTCCTTCAGGTAATTATAGACCTCACTTTTGGCCTTGAGGAAATAGACGAAAGCCATTCGACTAAAATCGTCGACAAAGAGCAAAAAGTAACGCGATGATCCAATTGAGACTTGCTCCATGGGTCCACAGACATCTGCATGAACCACTTCAAGCACATTTTCACACCTGGTACCTTTGTGTGAAAAAGGCAGTCTCACTTGCTTTCCTTCACAACATGTGATGCACTTGGATTTATCAATCACTGCTCTGTCAGAGAAATCGATGCCATTAACCACACCACTTCTCATAGTGTTAAGGTCTTTGCTGTTTATGTGTCCCAACCTACGATGCCACATCACACTAGTCGTAGCTGTCGCTGAGCCTGCAAACAACTCTGACTTGATGTTTAATCTATAAACTCCATTTACTAGTTCTGCTTTTCCCACCAGTTCATTATGCCGATTTCGTATATAGCAAACATCTTTCTCAAAATTAACTTTATTGCCATTCCGAAGAAGCTGACTAACTGAAAGCAGATTGGTAGTTAGATTGGGTATACACAAAACATCCTTCACAGTTATATCGAATTCTGAGTTGTTGACCACTGTCGTTATTCTAGTATTTCCTGCGCACAACACGGGTACTGTCTGTTTGTTGGCGACTACGATACTCTTTACCTTGTGGCTGAGTGAAACATTTTCCAAACATCTTTTGTCAACAACCATATGTGAACTTGCTCCCGAGTCAATATACCAATCCGATTCTTGAAATCGTTTTTCAGGATTCAAGAAAGTAGCGCTGAATGCGTTATCTGATGTATTTTGACTATTCTGAGGGCATTTATTCATATAATGTCCAAGTTGTTTACACTTATAACAACGAACTGTTTTTGTTGACTTTGGATTTGAAGTTGTCAGTTTTGACCTAGACTCTTCTGTCATGTTTGTGTTCCTTTTGTTAGTAAAACCTTTTTGTCTTTGATGCCAACTTTTAGATAAAAGTGCTCCTTCAGTGTTACCAACATCCGATTGCATATCCAATAATTTTGCTTTAATGGCGTCCGTACTTATCACCATGCCGGAATGCTCTATGGCCATAATCATTGGCGCAAATTTTTCCGTTAATCCCGCCAACAACAATGAACCAATCCACTCATCCGTGATTTGGAAGCCTGTTCCTTTCAATTTTTGTGCTGTATCTACCATCTGGGTTACATACGCCGTCATCGATTCACTGTCTTCTAGTCTGATAGAAATAAGCTGACGCAACAAACTAATACGCCTTGTGAAGCCAGAATCGTCGAAGAGTGCTTTCAGGCGCTTCCATATGTCTCGAGCCGTTTTCTCATTCTTAATATGAACATATAACGACGAGTCGATGGTCATTATCAGCTTCGCTTTTGCCTTTTTTTCTTCCGTTGAAGTAGCTTCCTCCGCTGTTAATTCTTTGGTTATATCGACGCCATCGAGAATGAGAAAGTTTTCAGCTGCAAACGCCCACTGATCGTAGTTTTCTCTACCCTTCAGTTTAGGCACATTTACAATGTAACTACCGGCCATTTTTTAAATCTCAGTACAACACAATGTCAGTAGAACTGCAAAATTATTATATCACTTTTTGATTGTCTTTCTTTGAACACAATAACAAATTACAGATAGTCCACGATAAGGTAATGGTATTTAGGAAAAACTAACGACTTTAGCGAATTATTTAAGGATCTGGGCCCATAACCTAATAAAACGCAGCAGAGTTTTTTCAACAACTGAACATTCATTTATTTTACACATAGATAAACATAATATATTATTTCAATGCACAGATTAAATATAACAAGAATTGCCAAACTTAAGTGGCAGTGGGCAGGGCACATTGCTCGCAGAACAGATGGCCGATGGGGCCGAAAGGTTCTGGAGTGGCGACCACGTACCGGAAGACGTAGCGTTGGAAGGCCTCCCACAAGGTGGACCGACGACCTTGTGAAGGCCGCAGGAACCCGTTGGATGCGAGAAGCACAGAACCGGTCGAAGTGGAAGTGCTTGGGGGAGGCCTATGTCCAGCAGTGGACGTCTTTTGGCTGAAATGATGATGATGATGATGACGAAAACTGTCAGACGTCAATTTTATTCCACGAATAAAAAATATCTGTCGATTGAAACATCAGCCCTAATACAAAAAAACATTGCGAAACAAGATACAAAAACTGTATTGTTTTTTTAAGCCTTATGAAGCTTGATTTTATAATTAACTCTACTAAATTATTCATAACTTTCCATTCACATTTGTTACCATTTTTCATAGGATATAACTTCGAACTTCTTATAACTTCTTCGGCTGAACTCGGCTATGGTTCGGCACCTCTAGAACAAACGCCGTACAATATTGAACCTGTGGAGTTTTTATGTAATTTTAGACTGCTAAATTACTTCCCCGTAATACTTTCAGCTTATGAAATATTACTTAGTTAAATCTTTGAGCCTTTTATCTAATAAAACTACAAACGAATATCGAATATTAATATTTCAGGGAATTAAAGGAGTGGGCGCACTCGGGCACATTTTTGTTCAGGGCAATCTGATTAAAAAAATAGTGAACAAAATGTTTCAGCTTTTCTGGTTACATAAACAGGGATAATGATGATGACATAATGATGACCTCTTAAGAGATTGTTAATGTTTTACACGTTGAACAAATTGATGAACAAATTTTACTATGGGACAAAACTTGAAATTGCGAAAAAAAAAAATCTGCTGTTCCCTACATTTTGACGAGTTATACGACCATAAATGTAGGGAACAGCTGATTTTTTTCGCGATTTCAGGTTTGGTCCCATAGTAAAAGTTGTTCATAATCACGAGTACTTAAGAGGTTGTTAATGTTTTACCAATAACCCTGTTTATGTCGGATAAACGCACCGTCAGTCGTTCATTTGACTGATCGGGACGCTGATGTTCGACAGAGTCTAGCCAGTCTAAGTTCATGAGTGTCGAGGAGAGCTACAGCTATAGGAGCAGTGCTCTCTTGATCATCTGACATCAAACGGACAACATGTGCTCAGAAACTGTCTCGCGTTCCGTATCGTTGAGTTATGTAACTACAGTGTGTGATTCGCTAGTGTGATTAACATATTCGTAAATTATAATCTGATTTGAACTGCAAACTGTTTTTCTATTGGGCAATAACCAACACTACCCACAGTACGCCCACAGTAATTAAAATATGACTGATGATAGCGAGACAGAGACGTACCTTCTCCGTTTTAAACAACATGTCCCCGAATTAATGCTCATCACCAAACACACCAATTAGAATATTTTGTTATAATCATAATACATACATTGGCTGTTTAATTGTTTACTGTTAAGCATAAAACATTGTTTATTTATTAAATTACTTTTAATGATTGTGATTACAAATCTACCCACACACACAATCGCACGCGTACATAAGGGTCTAGCGTAGTAGGTACTTCATTAATTTTGATTTATTTTGACTTCAGCAGAATTTTACCGTAATTTACGTAGTTTTAATTATATTTTTGATAAAAATTACCTATAATATAGGCTATATTAAAAATTAAAGAAATCGATTCAGTAAACGATTCTGAACAAACTACTTTTATAACAGGCATTAATATAGTTAGAAAAATAAAAATCATCCAGACCGAATTTCGGCAATGGCAACCAAGGTCAATCGAGACTAGCAGTACGAGATATTATAGTGCGCAAGTGACACGCACAGACACAGGTGCGAGACTCCTTACTTCACTCTCATAGTACGATGAGGCGGCACGTAATTCGACCGAAGAGAGATCAGGCGCAGGACCATGTGCCAGGACCGCCAACTTCCAAACTCCGGGCTACTGCTGCTTATTAGGTTTTTCTATTAGGAATTCAGTTACACAATATATACAGTAGTGCGGAGGAAGCTTTACAGGAATAAAAGATTACAAATGATACAATTTTGTTTTTGAAAATAAACAAAGTGTTTTCAACAAATAAGTTTTACTTTTTGATGTAGGCGGAGACCTTTTTAAATTAATAATAATAATAAAATTTAATCAAAAATATAAGGACTGACGTTAAATACAGTTTTTCTTAAATCTATGTTAAGTTCATCCATGATTTGTGCCTGAACTAGGTAATCCTGTTTCTGGCGATTGGAGGTAGGTACCATTAATTGATTAAATAATCACATAACCATAATCAGCCTATAATCTTCCCACTGCTGGGACACAGGCCTCCTCTCGGTGAGAGGGAGTGGGCCGTAATCCACCACGCGGGCCCAGTGCGGATTGGCAGATGTCACATGTCTTCGAATTTTTGGTTCTAGGACACGCCGGTTTCCTCACGATGTTTTCCTTCACCGTTTTGAGAGCAGTGGTGATCATATTTATCTTATTGGTATTATATAAACAGGTGTATAAAATTATATAATACGAACAATATTCACTTTAGTACAAGTAATAACTTCTCTGTGTCTTCATAGGACATATTATAGTTTGAAGAGCCTCCATAAGGATTTTCTTGCAGTTACTATGATTTAACGAGTAGATGTTTCCTTTATCAATTTAATGGCTGGCTTATTTCCGCCAATAGTAGCTCTGTCTAAGGTCAGTATAAACTTCAAGTTCAGTCCCCATCCCCGAGGGGGAAAATACGTATAAGTCAGAATAAATTAATTTTATAAAAAAGTTGCCAGTCTCTTACTAGTCGACAGCGGCGCGGATGAATTTTTCGAAGTCATGTTTTAGTTTGTGAATAGTTTTGTTATGAAAGTGGCACCGGTAACTAAAAAGTTGTGTGGAAATCGGTTGTCATGGTATGGGCGTGTGAAACGGAGGAATGAGGGAAGTGTCGTGAGGAATGTTTTTGAGTATGAATGTCGATAGTTATAAGAGTAGGGGAAGATCAAAGATCAAAGAAGATGGATGGACTGTGTGAATGGTTAGAAAGGGAAAAGAATGTGATGATATGGTTAGAAAGGAGGTGACAACAAATAAGAAGTATAGAAGAAAAAGTCATGTGTCGCCGACCCCAAATTATATAAATTGGGGTAAGGACAGGAGAATGACGATTTATTTAAAAATTAATCAACATCATTTTAGCCCTTATTCCAAATAGGATAAGCCAGATTAAAACAGAAGACGAACTAGCAGGGGATCGAAGAC
This sequence comes from Oligia fasciuncula, assembly GCA_963082905.1. Classification (NCBI taxonomy): domain Eukaryota; kingdom Metazoa; phylum Arthropoda; class Insecta; order Lepidoptera; family Noctuidae; genus Oligia; species Oligia fasciuncula. Next base: position 1,428,137 of record OY720395.1, on the reverse strand, counting down.
GGGGGCATGGTTCAGGGGATCAGACCGGAATAATCGTGTTTGGCGCTGTATGTGTTCCTCTTCCATGCATTAGCCGCCATCTTAGCTGTCACCTACCTAATTTCTAGCCTTATCATCTATCATATAATCCATTTATTGTTCCAAATATGATATCGATCCAAGATCCTTAACACCTCTAGAGTAAATTACTATTTAGCTAGCTGAACAAACCTTTTAAAATAAATAACACGGAAGGATTGGAAAGAAATAAACCGTGATTAGGTCTTTAGATTACCTATTAGAGGATTGAGCAATCCCCGGGGGCGCGCCACTCCACCTGAAAGCGCTGATTGTGCTAATATTTACACGTGATTAACGAATTAGACAGCAATGCTTTTAGAAAATAAGACACGTACGGAGTCTGTTAAATATTAGAAAGATTTACTCGTAAATAAGAAAGCGTCTCGTAATAGTTCGTTCAGAAAAAGTAGAATAGTATATAGTTATAATACTAGCTACTGGCCGCGGCTTCACCCGCGTGGATGTCGGAAATTATCCATTGGAAATGATAGCCTATACGTTACTCCATAACATCAGCTATCTGCCAGTGAAAGTCCCGTCAATATCGGTCTAGCCGTTTCGGAGATTAGCTGGATCAATACATATTATGGCGTATCATAATATGTACCTATATTTTCATATACATTTAGTAAAAAGCTGCTATTTTGATATTACAACACTTCAAATTTTATTTATTTGTATAGAAGATTTTAAACCTATTTCTGCCCGAAACAACATTGAATGTATCAAACGTATGGGATGTCTTAGTGCCACCAACATCTAAGCCACTTGGTGCTAACCACAGCTTGGCCACTAGCGACCACAATACGCTGTAAAATCTATGAAACATTTTGTATAAACTCGGTGCACACTGGACCACATGCTGGTAACTAATTGTCACTAGACCATTTACGACGACGCTATGTTAAAGAAAACTAAATAGTTACCAAATCTATACCTACATATTACAAATTGAAGCCGTTTTTCCTGTCTACCTGTGTACGTTGCACGTCGTTCTTCTAAACTACGAAACGTATTTTTATACGGTTTAGTTACGGAACATATTATGGAATAAAGTGTTTTATTTGTTGGACAGTAAATAAAAGAAGCATTTAATACTAGCAAAATAAACATTGAAAAAAAAAAACTGGCCAAGTGCGAGTCGGACTCGACTCGACACACGAACGGTTCCTTACCACAAGGCAAAAACGCCGAAAAAAACACGTTTGTTGTATGGGAGCCCCCCCCTTAAATATTTATATTATTTTAATTTTATTATTTTTTATTAAAATACTCAGTTGTATTTTTACTTTTGTGAATATTTCAAGTGCCTACCTGTTGCCATTATTGATATCGAGCAAAAATGGGCAAAAAAATCGCGTTTGTTGTATGGGAGCCCCCCTTAATTATTTATTTTGTTTTGTTTTTAGTATTTTTTGTTATAGCAGCAATAGAAATACATAATTTGTGAAAATGTCAACTGTCTAGCTATCGCGGTTCTTAAGATACAGCCTGGTGACAGACAGACGGACGAACAGAGAGCGAAGTCTTAGTAATAGGGTCCCATTTTGACCTTTTGGGTACGGAACACTAAAAAGAACCTGTGTGAGACCAAATAGGCTGCTATCTCAAACTCAAACTCAAACTCAAATCATTTATTTCAATTAAACCTTGTACAGGCACTTTTGAATTTGTCAAAATTAAATAGTCTGTCAGTTAGTCAGAAAGTTGCCCATTCCAAAGCGTAGATCTCTATGGAGAAGAACGGGCAAGAAACTCCATGGACACTCTTTTAAATCAAGATATTACAAAATCCTGGGTACATTATTCTTGTTGCTTCTATATGTGAGAACAATGTAAAAAAGACAGAAATGAAGAAACAATTCAAGACATAAGATTAAAAATAAGCCTTGGCAGTTAAGAGATGACCAGTCTCAACCGACGGCGCCCGTTCACGAACATGACGTATCTCAGTATAGGTAATGCTGCGATATTTCAAAAATAAATTAAATGTTTGTGCTTGTTAGATAGTTAATTAAATGAAGATGTCTTTCCCGTAATTTGTACACTTCATCATCATCTTCTTCTTGCACTCTTGCCAGAGCGGTCGTGGTCCGAATGTAGTTTCTTGTCTAGGGTAAACTTACTTAATGTCATAGAAAAAAATTTAAGATAGCTGGTGTCAAAGTTCATGTATGTACGTAAATGACGTTGGAAAACTTCCTCCTTTAGCTTTGAACTATTTCATATTTTAGAACATTATGTTGGTTATCGTATCGTATTACGTATGCAAAAGAATACTTATCAATGAAGACCATTCACTGTGAGAGTTTAGAGAAAAGTGATATTTAGAGACTAATTCTGGGAAATTTTCAAAAAAACTTGACACTTGGTTTTTCTCGAATTCCATTAATTTTTTCCTAGGGTTTATTATGTGCTTGATAATTGCAAATTGGTCACACTGTCATGCCCTGGAAGGGATACGTCAAATTACAAGACACCCTGTATATTATTGGATCTCGGATACTAAAAGCTTGATCAAGTCATTGATCATCTGGTATGTTACCTGTTCATCATCTACCTAGCCTTTTCCCAACTATGTTGGGGTTGGCTTCCAGTCTAACCGGATGCAGCTGAATACCAGTATTTTACATGGAGCGACTGCCTATCTGACCTCCACAACCCAGTTACTGGGTAATACTATACCCCTTGGTAAGACTGGTTGTCAGACTTTCGGGCTTCTGACTACCCGTAACGACTGTCAAAGATCCAGGAATGACAGCCGGGACCAACGGCTTAACGTGATTTCCGAGGCACGGAGCGGTCACGGTATGTAAAGATGGTCACCCATCCACAGACCAACCGCGGCAAGCGTAGCTTAACCTGATCGATCGACCTCTGCGGCTGTTATTATTTAGCCACGGGCCCCTCTGGTATGTTACCTGTTAAGTTTCATATAATTCCATATAACTCTGCAAGATATTAAGAGATTAGGGGAGCGAGGGGCTTGTTGTAACAGTTTTCACGAAAACTAATATATCTTGAGATCTATTGATTAAATTGCTACTAAATAAAGATGGATGGATGCTGTAACTCTTCCTCTACTAAATTAAGTAAAAAAAATACCATAACTATTGGTAATTATTTTACAATCAATTATTTTTTAGAAGAAGTGCGGTGTTACAACTTACCTCGTGCTTGGGGCAAGTTGTAACGCGTACCGGGGCAAGTAGTAACGACAAAAAAAAACGACAATAATACCTTTAATCATTTATTCTTTCTTTATTTTTAACAAAATTGACATCTTTCTAAAGTAGGTATATGTAATTCTTATCAAAGATCAACTCAAATACACTTTTAACGTTAGTCTTATTGAAAGCCGTCGCTTAGGGTGTCCTTAAAGATAAATGTGGATTTCTGCGCATAAAATTTTGGAACCAGTCAGTACCAGCCATGTTATTTTGATGGAATGTTTTTAGCATTAAGCTGCACACCGCATTGATAAGCTAGTTTCCTTACTTCTATAGGACGTAGTCCAAAATATATTTCGGCGCATTTAAGTAGGTGAAGCCATCTTACCTTCTTCTTCTGCAGTAAATACCTGTCTAGGCTTAACACAACCAACTCTTAAACTTTCATTATTCTTCTTTTTCTTTATGTATCTATAAAGAGAGACGTGACATAATCCAAAAGTCTGACTAGCTTTCCGAATACTGCATTTTTTTTCTAAAACATCAGCTGCCGCTAACTCGTACATTTCTTGGCTTTGTGTTGCCCGCTCTGACTTTCTTTTATACACCCTCATTCTAGAAGAAAGGAAAAAGAAATAAGTAGGTATCTACATCATAACTTGGGGCATGTTGTAGCACGTTACAACAAGCCCCGGGATTTTGTTACAACTAACCCCATTATATGATTTTTAACATTTATCAAGATAACTATTTAAACAATTTAGCAATCTTAAAAACTGTTATACATTATCAGAGATAGATAAATTTGAATGTAAATATGATATAGAAAGTTTGAAATTAGTCGATAATAATAACGCAAACGAAAATTTTACGACAGTACAATTTTATATTACCTGGCAAAAATGAAGCGCGTGCACACTTCCGCTCACTGCGCCGGCCGGCGGGACACTTGCTATGGCAACATGATTTGGCGCGGGTTATAGGTCAAATCGAGTTAAAGAAATACGTTAATAAAGTTTAAGATCCTAGTGAAAAGAGCCTGTTACTACTTACCCCTGTTACAACAAGCCCCTCGCTCCCCTAAATTATTACGCTTTCAGCAGAGGTTAAGACTGTTTTCACGTAAGATTAGTTTACACAACGGTTAAATTATTAAATTAATAATTCAATGATTACTTATTCAGCTTACTGTTAAAATATTTATGAATATTTGAGCACCTTGTTATTCAAAGAGCTTGTTTATAAGGATGTATTTCTTGACAGGTATACTACAGTACCTCATATAACCTAAGACTTGTAATTAAGGGTAAATAAGTAAATATTTTGGTAATTGGATACGGATTTTAATGAAGTAGATAAGATAATAATAAGAAGTAATAAGATTGTTGATTTTGTTAACCGAAGTAAACAAGGCAAGCGTACACAACCTTGTTGTTTTTAGGTCGTTCTTCTCACTCCCATTTTGTAAACTCCGTACTGATTGTGACAACCACACACTACCTTAATTAGCGCACCAGTACATCTTGCTTTACTTACATGCTTTGGTGTCACCAGTAATTGTCACAGGATTGTAAAGATTGGCGCATATCTCTAGAGTGACTTTTGGGTCTTGTAATATCTTGCTGATAAACAGCCTTGCCATTCATGTGCTAGCAAATACTGTTTCGGTGCTGTTTCTGCCTCATGGTGCCCCGCGAGACGTGATGCCCTAAGCAATAGCTTAATTTGCTTATGGGCTAATCCGGCACAGGGTGTCACAATCAGCGGAGATGACTATAGGCCATCTTGTGAAAAGCTGGATGTTATTTCCAGGGTCCAAAGTTCCGGCTCACCATCACCAAGGTTTCCATCCAAATACCATCGAGCTCCGCGCTGGGTACTTATTGTCCCCGCGTGGTCGCGTCGAGCTCACAACTGGTCTGGCGAGAACATCCGCCGATTCACACCTTCCTGGCGTCTGTAGCGTGGCACATCGCTGCGGTCATCGCTACACTAAGCTGAGCCAGGAGAGTACTGTGCTACTCCCAAGGGAACCTAAAGAAAATTTTGAACTGCTGTGGAGTTTGTTGCGCCACTTCTTCTCCCCAGCGAAAGCAATAGGAAATGGTGAAGGGCGGGCGTTTTGGGGGACTTTCTTTTGTAATTTTGACGTTCGAAAAGTGCTGATTCTCAGCCTAGTTTGAATAAATAACTTTTGATTTTTATTTTGTGATCATAAACTTACCTACTTAAACCCATTTTATCTATTATATTTTTTATGTTGACAATTTATGTTATCTTATTTATTTCTCCCACGTAAACCTCTTCCGTCACATATGTTTGAGAGATATTTCTTTTACTTTCCAGTAATTAGGTTCCATGGAAGGGCGAGCCTATTCCCATCAGCAACGGCATACTTTCATCGTGTAACATAAACATAACATCACGCCTGTAATCCTCAAATGGTTAGCCAGAGGTGTACCACACCCACATTTCACCAGTTATTTATAATCCCATGTAATAGGGGGCGAGCCTATTGCAATCAATCGGGCATACGTCCAGAGTCCGGGCTGCTACTAAGCAATTTCAGATAAATAAAAACCCATTTACACTTTACCCGACCCGGGAACCGAACATCGGTCCTCATGCTCAGCAGTAACATTTGCGACCAATGAGGTAGTTTAATCATCATCATCTGCCTAGCCTTTTCCCAACTACGTTGGGGTCGGCTTCCAGTCTAACTGGATGCAGCTGAATACTAGTATTTTACATGGAGCGACTGCCTCTCTGACTTCCACAATCCAGTTGCTGGTTTAAGTCTTACCCAGTTACAATCCAGTAACTGGGTTAAGTCTTAACCAGTCTTACCCAGTTACTGGGTAAGACTGGTTGTCAGACTTTCGGGCTACTGACGACCCGTAACGACTATCAAAGATCCATGAATGACAGCCGGGACCAACGGCTTTACGTGCTTTCTGAGGTACGAAGGAGGTCTTGGTATGTAAAGATGGTCACCCATCCGCGGACCAACCGCGGCAATAGGAGCTTAACCTGATCGATCGAACCGTGCGGCTGTTATTTCTTAGCCACAAGGCAGTTTAAACAAAACTGACTTAAATATTACTGGCTATATATGTGGTTGTACAGACGCCAGCACATCAAGTTACTACAATCTGTCAAATTTCTTTAATAGATTTTCAACTTTATCGTTAAAAGCATAAGGTTCAAAGTTGATTGGGAAAATTTGACAGTGTCGGGTAGCTTGATCTGCTGGCGTGTGTACTATAGATATGTACTGTGGATGTTGTGCGTAACCCATCGGGACATACATGCGGGATATTGTTATGTTTACAATAATTATTAGTTACGTGTCTATTTATTTCATGTGTAGGTGTTTACTTAGGTACTGTGAGTACTTTACGAGGTCTCAAAACCGGGGCGAGTAAATTAAACCACAGTTTGTCATAAACCACTTCAATAATTATTCCTAGGAGATGGTTCTACGTTTTTACATTACTGTGGGTAGTACTTATTTATACAGGATATTTTTTTATGCATTGCGCAAATTTTCACAGGATGTTCTACTCATGAATATGAACAACTTTCACTATGGGTTCAACTCTGAAATCACGAAAAAAAATCAGCTGTTTCATACATTTTGGTCGAGTAGGTATTGAACTTTTGTATGAAACAGCAGATTTTTTTTCGTGATTTCAGAGTTGAACCCATAGTGAAAGTTGTTCATATTCATGAGTAGAACATCCTGTGAAAATTTGCGCAATGCATAAAAAATTATCCTGTATGTATACCGATGTTTTTATCCTACTTGTTTTTCTTCTATTCCTTATTTATACAAATGTTTGTTTTGTATTTGTGCCATTTATTAATAATAGACTCGGATCCCTGAATCGAAAAATGGTTTACATTTCTGAACGCCTTATGTCTTACGTCGCCCCACACCATCGGAAAAACGAAAAAAAAATCTTCGCCACTTTACGTGTAGGGCAAGTACAGTCAACAGCAAAAGTAAATGATCAAAATCAGAAATTCAATACTAATGAACGGAGTTCGCGTCAGAACTGTGTGGCGTCGAAGTGATTCAAAAGTATGTGATTGTAAATTATACCAAACATTTACTACTAGTACAGCTGCCATATATTTGTGATCAGTTTTGACTCCTATTGAATTTCTGATTTTGATCATCTACTTTTGCTGTTGACTGTACCCTAAACAAATTGTATTTTCAAGATTTCATTTTACCACTTCGCCGGCGTGATTAATAATTAAGATAAATCCATGCTAATACTAAGAGTCTCGAAACTAAGCCGCGGACAAACAGACCGACGGACGTGGCGAAACTATATGGATTCCTTGTTGACTACGGAACCCTAAACAAATAGTGGAAACTTGTCACAGCATCAACACCTAAATCCAGACATAAATAAAAACCCTGAACTTACCTAAGTCTTCCAAAGTCCTTCTATCCTCTTCCTTGGTAACTAGTATTGATGTGTGTCGGGCGTTGTCGGGCGTTGTCGGGCATTGTCGGGCATTGTCGGGCATTGTCGGGCAGTGTCGGGCAGTGTCGGGCAGTGTCGGCCCGCCGCCTAACTTCCTAATTGTGACCGACGAACTCACCCCGATGACACTAACTACTTATTGTTCTCAAACTTATTGAGCACTTTCCAACTTTTTCTCGGGAGGTCGAAATGGACGTAATTTAGATTAATTGCTACTTTTGTTTTTGCTTTCAGAGATTTTTGGAAATAGATGTCCAAATAACAAAATCAGGCTTGTAGCTTTTCTCCAAAGGGCTATACAGGCGTGAACAGAACTTTAAAAAAAAAAATTACAAAAAAAAAAACACACACAACATACATTACACATGTATGTGTGTGAGATTTTTTTTATAGAGTGCGAGCCTAATGCCACTTCATAATTCTCCTGTCTATATCCTAATCAATTTCGGGTCAGCGCAACATGCATTTTTCTTCCATACTTCTCTTATTAGTCGTCATCTTGGTAGTCACCCCCTTTCTAGCCTTATCACCTTTCACCCAGTGCATCTATCGTTTCTTTGGTATTCCCTTACTCCTATAGCCATCCATACATACTCAGAGCTACTCTCACGACATTTTCCTCATTCCTCCACTCCAGACTTTCACTTATGTATACATATATTTATATCTTACTTATATGGTGTACATAATAAAGAGTATTCGATTCTATGTACAAATTTTTGAAGTGAAAACTTCTTTAGACGCGTTTTGCATCTTTTGAGATGGGAAAAAACCATTGAACTCGCGCCACTGTGACCGTAAACTGCGCGTGTTTGGTTTATATAAGACGATTAAAAAAATACCCGCTTCGGATGTGTTCGGCTGTCCTCGGGATGTACTCGGTTTTAATGTATATCCGATATGTGATGGCAAAGTATTCTGATTGTGTTTTGTTTTCACTTTTGTCGGCACTCCCGGAGTGCCACTGTTTTTTATTCTATCCACTCTTGTAACAGTAAATAGCCTATTGCCACTTACCAGGCAGAATTCAAAACTGACTGCATAATTCACAGTTATTTGATCAATGCCAGGACTGTATTTCCTTCAGAGAATCCAACCTAGAAAAAAGGAAATAGCTATATCTATCCACATCGAAGTGAATAAACAGAAAACAGACGATTTTTGCTGTGGGAATGCGATTTTCTTTCGTGCTATGGGTCGAGTTTTGCACGATCATCAAATATTTTTATCTCTTAAAAACATAGTTGTCCATGGTCCAGATGTTTGTGCATATGTTTCTGTCTATAAACACGCCTTTAATACAGGACTCGTTACGTAGGACTCTCAGGTCGGGAAAGGTGTTCTTGGGATTTCCAGCTGGAATTTCTCAGTAGTAGCCCGGAGACGAAATTCGTGCCCAGTTGATGGCAACAGTCTCATCCCCTATTTTATGTGACCTAAACATAACTGCCACTTACTTGTGGGCAGGGCACATTGTTCGCAGAACAGATGGCCGATGGGGCCGAAAGGTTCTGGAGTGGCGAACGCGTACCGGAAAACGTAGCGTTGGAAGGCCTCCCACAAGGTGGTCCGACGACCTTGTGAAGGCCGCAGGAACCCGTTAGATGCGAGAAGCATAGAACCGGTCGAAGTGGAGGTGCTTGGGGGAGGCCTATGTCCAGCTCTGGACGTCATTCGGCTGAAATGATGATGATGAAACATAACTGGCGGATTGTGGGTGTAATATAAGCCTCTCCCCTCTGACTAGCCCGTCGTGGTATACAAGCGTGATGTCGTAGTATGGAGTCGTCTTACACCACCTTTGGCAGAACGCCGATCAGTTTATTGTAATCAGCTGTAGTATCAGTGACAAAAGTAGATAATCATTTCGGAATTTTTATTATTGAATATTGTATAACCTTATTATTATTGTGAATGATGCGGACGAGTACTTCGACGCCTAAATATCTTATCTTTTGGTTTTGTATTTATTATAAAGTTAGTTAGTCTTTTAATTTAGTGTCTAGTCTAGATAATTAGTTAAGAGATTATGAAAATAAAAAGATATCACACTTATCGTGAATAGGTAGGTAGGTATATCATAATATTAGTCTTTGAGGTATTCTCCATACTTCAATAAATTGTTACAAACACGTAGGTAATAATTGACCAATTTTCATTCAAAATCTCTTCTCAAACTTTTTACTGTTCTGTTATTCACCGACTTATGTCGCTGGCCGTACCTAGCTTTTACGAAACCCCAATAGTAACAAAAACTTATTTCTTTGAATGTCATCATGGTTGTTTTAACATTTCCTTTAATAAACAGGCACCAAACAAGACAAAGATAGGTGGAATAAGTATTCCCAGGAAAATAAGTATTTCCCGGGCCCCTTGAACTGACACCAGGTAACACGGAGGTGATGGATTCCCGGAAAGCACCGACTTATCAGAACCTTGTTTTACTAAGCAGCTTGGCTCTCCGTTCAAGGGTACTGAAGCAGAAATTAATAATAATAATTATCAAATTATTCTGTTACTAACTAGAATGTTGTACTAACGAGTAAGGGCGAATTTCTAAATATCTAAACCTCGTTGAGCTGTCAGTGTCAATATTCCACAACAATGATGACACTGACAGCTCTTGTTCGTGGTTTAGATGTGCTGATCACGTTCAGTATCTTCAGTGAAATTTACTCTAAATTAACGGCTTTGTTTATTGGCAAACGAAGGAATATTGATAAATTTAACCTAAATTTATGATTAACTGCCAGACAACAGACACAATAGAAGATCTATTGTTGGCGGACACCGTGTGACCGTGGTGGCACTCATTATCATCATCTGCCTAGCCTTTTCCCAACTACGTTGAGGTCGGCTTCCAGTCTAACCGGATGCAGCTGAATACCAGTATTTTACCTGGAGCACTCGCCTATCTAACCTCCACAACCCAGTTACTGGGTAATACGATAGATACCCCTTGGTAAGACTGGTTGTCAGACTTTCGGGCTTCTGACTACCCGTTAAGGCGCAATTCCACCAGTGTGCGGCACTGTGCGGCACAATGTACGACACAAATGTTTATTATGGTCGACTCACTCAAGCAAACAATAACAAATTGTGCGCGAACATTAGAAATGTTCGCGCACGTCTGCATACTTTTGTGCACGCACATGTGCAAGCAGTGGACTCGCGTCGATGCGTACACACTTGTTGTCCGCGAACTCAGTCTTGCTTCCGCTACCGGAGTGAAAACATTTATTGCTACACTGTGCGTGAACAAAAGTTACGCACAGCTTTGCCGGTGGAAACAGAGACTATCGGATCTGCAGCTCAGTACGTGCACTGTTGGAGTTCTGCACAAAATGTTTGTGAACAAATGTGCTGCACACTATTTTGGTGGAATCGTACCTTAACGACTGCCAAAGATCCACGAATGACCGCGGTGGCACTCAATGACTTAAACAAGTTATCGGTTAATATTAGTAACTAGCTGACCCGGCGAACTTCGTACGGTTTCAATATCAATAAGACGAATGTATGAGAAAATGAATGATCTTAATTTTTTTTTGCGAAATTTTTCCCATTTTTTAATAGTTATTCTGCAATTCGGGGTAGAGACAAGTCCAACAAATCAAAGATCATAAAAATCGGTCTAGCCGTTCTTGAGTTTTATTATAACTGGTGTAACTAACCCGAATTTGTTTTATTTTTACAGATTACACATACGTGTGGTTACTAATATTGACCGATAACTCGTATGTGTGGTGCAAACTGTAAATATAAGTTGGTTTGGTATTAATAAATAAATACAATAATTTTGTCTTAATTTAAATTGGCGGTCAGTCCAAAAAAAAGAAAATAGTGTTCTTCAATATCAGCTAGTAGTTACCACCATTTACAAATTCCTTTCTTCACGCAAATAAAGAAAAAGAGACCGTGCATGAGTTCCTAGAAAATCTAATCAGGAGGTCCAGGAAAATGTACGTGCATAAAGTCGTATATTTTCGAACAAGAATTTAACTTAAAAATGTTCCTTTTTCAAATAAAGAAAAAAGTAAACGATTTTGCCAACCAAAAGCGTTAAAATCCTTGGAACTGTCCATTAATTAAACGAACACGCACAACTGACCCATCAGATAATTATCAGAGTCAGAGTAAGCATTTTCACAACGCTAAATTAGATTTTTTTTTCTCGACTTTTTTTCTTTAATGAGATTGTAACAGAAGCGTTGTTTCGATTTTAATTGGTTGTTCGGGCCTTTTACAAGTCAAACAAAGGTACGATTTATTTATTAGGGTTCCATAGACATAAATGTTCCAAGGGCTGTGTTGAAATTAGAGTTTTGTCAAATCCTTTGAAGTTTAATGAAAATCTGTTGAAGAACGTAATAGAGGAATTCCTAAAAATATTTGTGATTAATAAATGTTTTTATTATTAGTGGAGGGGGAAAATAAGGAAAATGGGCACAATTATCATAATTAATAGAGTAGATAGAAGGAGAGAGATAATTAATTAATTACTGCCAACTCACAATATAACTTTCCTGCCTCCAACATTTCCTTATAGACAAATTAATGGCCAGTTCTGGTTATTTTTTCTAAAAGAAAGAAAGTTTTTTTTTATTCTGCACAAATAAACCGCACATTACAAATAAAAAGAGACATAAAACATATGGGATCCTGCCGTTTTGCCGAAAAGATTTTGCCAAAATTTCACTACCCAAACAAATTTTCGCAACCTTTCATTATACCAACGCAATGTTTGGAATAATTTTAGTATGCACATTTTCATTTGGTCAAATTTTTACTTGGGAGAATATTATTAAGGATAATGTCATTTAGGCATTTGGTCTTTAATCAAATGATTTATTACGGCAAACAATCTTTAGACAATAAACGTTTGGTCAAACGATTTGTTATGACAAAAAATATAAAGGCATATAAAAGATTTTTTGAGAATTTTTTTTTTGGGAATTAAATAATTAAAAAATGCAATTTTATTTTAAAATAATCATTTATTTAATACAAAATATTTGTAACTTACTATTTCAATTTTTTTTGCAATGAACATTATCGAGAACCGAATTAGTTACGAGGTTAATTATTTAAAAAAAAATGCTTAGGTTAGGTTAGGTTAAAACTGTGACCTCCTACGCACGAGCCGAGCGAGCGAAGCGAGCGGTGCCGCGGGAGCGGCCGGCGAGTGCCAGAAACGACTAAATTATATAGAAAAAAAATATGGAAAAAAGAGATTATTTTTAACAGGCTATCGAGAACCGAATTAGTTAGACGAGGTTAATTATTAAAAAAAAATGCTTAGGTTAGGTTAAAACTGTGACCTCCTACGCACGAGCCGAGCGAGCGAAGCGAGCGGTGCCGCGGCAGCGTCCGGCGAGTGCCAAAAACGACTAGATTATAATAAAAAAAATATATGTATATGGAAAAAAGAGATTATTTTTAGCAGGCTATCGAGAACCGAATAAGTTAGACGAGGTTAATTATTAAAAAAAAATGCTTAGGTTAGGTTAGGTTAAAACTGTGACCTCCTGCGCACGAGCCGAGCGAGCGAAGCGAGCGGTGCCGCGGTAGCGGCCGGCGAGTGCCAGAAACGACTAGATTATATAGAAAAAAAAATGGAAAAAAAGTCTACCCGAAACTGAACTAGTTAGACGAGATTAATTATTTTAAAAAATACTACCAGAATACTTAATATTATTATTACCTGTTTAGAATTTGTCCCAAGTGGAAAAAACACCCTTGTAATAAAACGTCTTCAAAGTTAGATCTTATGCTTGAAATGGCTGCCTTAAAACTGCGAAAACTGACGATACTAAATATTTGGCAAATGTAATTTTGCGTAAAATGAGTTATTCCAACTGAAATATTTGACTAAATAAAAATTGGTAAAAGTACTAGTTGGTAAACAAGTTATTGTTTAAACGTTCACTTGCCAAACATTAGGTATGGGTTACAATTATTTGTGAAGAGATTTTTTGCTAAGTAATAATTTGGCAAATGAAATTATGCGGAAAATTGTTTGGGAAGTGATAATTTGGCAAAATCTTTTCGGCAAAACAAGGGAGACCCAAAACATATACATACAAAGTAGACAAAAGCAACAAAAGACAAAATTGTCAACATTTTTACCGACTTCAAAAAAAGGAGGTTATCAATTCGATACGTATGTATGTAATATTATTGGATTTGCATTCACATTCACATATGATGATCTATTAGGGCTTCCAAACAAATATACAAAATTTCATAGACGTATGTATGTATGTATGTATGTTTGTCCACGCATATCTCCGGAACTATTAATCGGATCGTGACCATTTTTTTTTTATTGGCTTACATTTTCTTCAACTTAGGGAACAGTGCAAGTTTCATCAAGATCGATTCAGTAATTTTCAAGATATGGACTAATACGTGTAAGTGTGACGGCCTGGCTTATTGATAAGAGCTACGGGTGTAGTGTCAAAAGGAAAACATCTCAAAACCTTGGTCAAATACTAGTGCAAAAACTAAAAATTACGAAATAAAAAGTAATTTAAAAAAATTAAACCGACTTCAAAAAGAAATTAACTCAAAATGATGAAATAACTTTAATTTCGGAAGTCGGTGGCATAAAACTAAAATACAGATCCCAAGACACCGACTTCCGAAATTAAAGTTATTTCATCATATTGAGTTAATTTCTTTTTGAAGTCGGTTTAATTTTTTTAAATTACTTTTTTTTATTCTTGTCTCGTAATATGTCTAGCGATTGCAAGCGCTACTTCTGAGCATGAAATCCTGGGTTCGATTATTCCCGGGTCGAGCGTGATAACGTTGTGTGGGTTTTTTCATCATGAATTACTCAGTAATAGCCCAGAGTCTGGATTTGTGCCTGGTTGATAGCAATAGGCTCGCCCACTAATACATAAAAGCTACTACTCGGTAAACGAATATCTAAGTGTACTTATAAAGTCATAACTTAAGTATAGCTTGTCCACTCTGAAATGACGCGCCCCACTACTTAATTATACGTACACAGTGTACATATACTTAAGAAGTGGGGCGCGTCATTTCAGAGTGGACAAGCTCTACTCGAGACTTTAAATTATAATTGATTTATTAATTGTTATTAGATCTCTCAAATAGATACCAGCCGGTCGATTCTGTTAAAATCTCACCGTGAAAACTTAGGTGAAGTGAGTTTGTTTTTGCTAGGAATCGACACTATTGACGCTCACTTCACCTAAGTTTTCACGGTGAGATTTTTACAGAATCGCACTGCTGTTTATATTTTATATTAAAGCTCAAGTGTATCTCAGAAAATATCTACATCAATAATATAATTTAGTAGTTGGCTAAGTAATTTTATAAAATTAACTAACTAATGACTGCTATAGGCTGATGATGATGATGATGATGATGAACTAACTAATGCTTCCTCTCTCCTAACTCACTTATTTTGCTGTGCCCAACAGGATCCATATGATCTAATTATAAGTTTACCACCTAAGAATACCTACATGTAGAAAGCAATAAAAGTATTGAGTACATATGGGACTTAAAAATAACTGGCGCAATGTGGGTGTACTATAGGTAGGTACACCTCTGGCTAACCCTACGGGAAATACAGGCGTGATGTTATGTCATATACATATAATATTTATGTAAAGTCTGTTTATTTGTTTTCTGCATAACAGTTGAGCGTCAAACAATTTGCATGTGCACTGGACTAAACGTTAAGGGCTACGGAATTTGCTACGAATTCCATAGCGTCTGCTACGCAGCTCGTAGAGCTTGCTACGCAGGTATTAAACTAGAGGGCAAAAACAAGTTGGTTTATAAGCAATAAAGTATTCATATTATTACTATTAGTTGGTATTTGTGTATTTCTGTGTACAGGGTTTAAAGGAACCTAACACGAAGGAGATGACGGGGGCTCGTTCGCTAGCTTTGCTCGCTCACTTGAGCCCCCGTCATCCCCTTCGAACCTATCCTGTCCGAGTAGGGGTGCCCCAAGTCCCGAGATCGCTTCGCTCGCTCTTGCGTAATAATAAGTCAATATATAAAACGTTTTGATTCCAAACGTTATTTTATAAGGTAAAATGAATAAAAATAAATTGTTTGTATAATACGTTTAAAAAAAAAGTATTTGGATAATTATTTTCTTTTCTGTTTCTGTTACTAATTTCCCTGACTGTACTTATAAAACTTGCCCAATCATTTTAAACTACCTTCATAATAAACATTATCAATATACTTATAGATGTACTAAACTAAACGGGCGCCTGTACAGCGACCGATCAAAACTTGGTTAGAACACTTGTAAACTAATGCTAACTAGGATCTGACTCCACTAATTACTAACTGACTAATTAGAGCAGCGCTTGCACGGACACTGTGATGTATGAGGCGATATGGAATGTTGCTTTGAGTTATTTAAAACTGAGGTGAGACAGTTAGAACCTTTGCTGTTGTCACTTAAGTGTACATACACACGAGCGGCATGTGTCAACTTCAGTCGTCGACACCCAACGATGCGTGACGCTGACGGCGACACCCGACGATGCGTGACGCTGACGGCGACACCCGACGATGCGTGACGCTGACGGCGACACCCGACGAAGCGTGACGCTGACGGCGACGGCTGTAGTAGCCTCTGCAGTTGCACAGTAATGTTTTTTTTCTAAAAGGCAGTGTAGTGTTTTTACGACAGTCTTCCTCCTTTTATAAATAACTTAATATGTATAATCATTACTATTATATTTCATCGAATATTTCAGGACCACGCCAAGCGGTTGGTTTACTCTTCACGTGACCAGAGGGCTGGCCTATTTTGAGCCTAGAGAATCAGCATTGCCATCCAACGTGATAATGCTGCCAGCCTTTTGGGCACTTATCCCATTGACAGCGATGCGGACGAATTTTTTGATACCCAATGAGTTCCTGCCTTTTTCTTTAAAATACGTATAATGGTATTGATATTGCCATAGGCTACTATCATAACTCCCCATGCGAATTACAAAATAACTGGAATTATTAGTTAGATTACGGGCCTCTACCACAGATATCAATCCATACTAATAATATTATAAATGCGAAAGTGTGTCTGTCTGTTACCTCTTCACGCTTAAACCGCTGAACTGATTTAGATGAAATTTGGTATAGAGATAGTTTGAGCCCCGGGAAAGGACATAGGATAGTTTTTATCCGGACATTCCCACGGGATCGACACTTACGCAGGTGAAACCGCGGGGTGCTGCCAGTCATAAATAAATTCAATTACGTAGAACAGGAAGTCCGTTACTGATAATTAGATAAACCAGGAAAACAAATTAAGTGATATTTTTTTTATTTACCTAAAAATTCTTTGTTTTGGTTTGCTAACAATGTTCAGCCCATTATATAAATAATAGCCTGATCATTCACTTCAATTTAAAACCCGAAAACAACACTCATTAATCTAACTCGCAAGATGTCCAACAAGCCCCAGTCTAACCTTCCACCACGATTTAAAAACCGCACCACTTTAAAACCGTCAGCTTGAACTTTGCTCGACCATAAATTAACAAAAATGTCAATGCATACGGGTACCTAGTTAAAATCTCGGACAAGAAAATGTGGACGAGAAAAATTGCCGGACACTTCGCTAAATCGTAAACATACCCTTTAAATCCCGACCGGTACCATAAACTTGAACACCGTAGCGTTTTCCAAACGAGTGTCTGTTTCCCTTTCTGTCCTACATGGAGGAAAGGAGATGGGGTTATAAAGGAGGAGCTGAGTGGATTTAGGGCCAAACTCACATGGACAAGTCAGTTTGTTTTGTGGTAGATGTTAGCTTAGTGGTCACGATCTGTTCGATAACGAAGCTTTTAGACGCCTGAGACTGGTTGGTTTTAACCATTAAGCAAGTTCGTTAAATGCTCAATACTGATGCCGCAGAAAATGACTCCGAATTTTTTTTATGATTTGTTTTAGACTTTCAAGATCTTGATGGACTATTTTTAATAGTTGGAGAGAGTGAAAGAAAAAAAATCAATACAACTTTTTAGCATTACAAGTTCTTTACTCATATTGACCTCTCGTAATGCCCTGGATGCCCACCATAATAACATCAAGGGTCGGACTTGAACCTTGACTCCCAATCTCTCAACCTGTCTATGAAGGTCGTCGATGCCTCCAGCGACTATTAGCTCCCTTTACCACATGCATAATTCACGATGTGTTGGAGAACTTAATATAACTTTTGACAAAGCGATGAATACTTAGAAAGGTATTACACTTAGGTAATTTCTATGCACATATTAAAGTTGGATAAAGTTCTTAACATACTTAAGTAAGTATCATGTCTTCATTTCAAAAATAAATAGATCTACGTGTCTCAGTACACACTTGCGACGCGCGTCTAGGAGCGTCAGAGTTGTCGCCAACATACCGCTCGTGTGTTTGAAGAGAGACAATACACATTTATACAAATGCTGGGGAGAGAGCTCCTCTCCGCCGATTATTAGAAACGTACAACTCAAATTTTATGAATTTAGATATTTCGCTCTTAATCAGAACAAATTTAGAAAGATGGCTATTGATTTACTTTCTGGTCATCCTTAACGATGACTGCTTCTTGCTGATGTTATGGTGCGATCTGATTGGTGACTACGGACTAAATCTGGACGGGGAGCGCTGTCTTGAGTTGGTTTGTGTGAGTTTTCAGGTTTATTTTTATTTTCCTAGTGTCCCTTTCTATATATACGTCCGTTTCCTTATTTCTTTTAAAATCGATATGATTCCGTGGACAATAGTGTGGGCTAAGCGTTTGTTTACTATTATACCTTAGCTAACTATTAATATTGTATTGCATAACTGTTTTTTATCCCAAATAATACATACATAATCAGCCTACAATGTTCCCACTGCTGGGACACAGGCCTCCTCTCGGTGAGATAAAAAACATAAAAAAATAAAATAAAAATATGATCTCTTCGATAATACTATATCGTTCTGGTGCACCACAGCAAGCAACCTTTCTGAATGGCAAATCTTTTCTATTTTATTTTAGCTATTTTCATACACAGTCAGTGAAAATTCCACCACCGCACCTCCACTTCGACCGGTTCTGTGCTTGTCGCATCCAACGGATTCCTGCGGCCTTCACAAGGTCGTCGGACCACCTTGTAGGAGGCCTTCCAACGGTACGTCTTCCGGTACGCGGTTGCCACTCCAGAACCTTTCGGCCCCATCGGCCATCTGTTCTGCGAGTGCAATGTGCCCTGCCCACTGCCACTTAAGTTTGGCAATTGTTCGGGGTATGTGGATTGTTGCCCGGTTGATGGCAATAGACTTGCCCCCTATTACATGGGACTTGCATAACTGGTGACAGATCGACCGGTGTGTAAGTTACTATAGCTGCCTAACCCTGCAGGGATTACAAGCGTTGCAAAGCTATGTTCGTAGTGTATGAGGCAAGAAACAAATGAATACATCATGTGGTTGATTTTCATAAACCTTTTTTCACAAATAGCACAAAATCCTTTGATCAGCTTTGGTATTATGCTTTCAGCTAGTTCGTGTGAGTTGTTACGTCTGCAGCAATCAGTAGAAATGCAAAACTTTTATTTATTCCAGCTTACACGAGGATTCCATCTTCTTTGCAGTTGCGTCGTTCCCTCGCTCTGCGATTTTTGAACGAATAGTTTTTGCGTTCGCTTTTTCGTTGCACTTACAGGGAATTAATTTATTTAAGTTTTGGTAAAAGCAATGTGATATATTTTGGTTTTTTAGGGTTCCGTAGTTCAAAAGAAAAACGGAACCTTTATTGGATCACTTCGTTGTCCGTCCGTCCATCGGTCTGTCTGTACATTTTTCTCAGGAACGCGTAGAGGTATCAAGTTGAAATTAATATCAAATACGTTGGTCTACCGTATCCCGTTGACCTAGAATCATGAAAAGGAACAAGTGCGGAAATCGTTAATTTGTCGTTTTATTACATCACAAAAGATTATTTTGCGATCACAAACGATCACATTTGCAGTTAGAGAACTGACCGTGACATTATATTGATGTATGGCCCGTGGCTAAATAATAACAGCCGCATAGGTCGATCGATCAGGGTAAGCTACGCTTGCCTCGGTTGGCCTGTGGATGGGTGACCATCTTTTTCTATTCTATTCTATTCTATTCTTTACCTACATACCTACCGTGACTCCTCCGTGCCTCGGAAAGCCCATTAAGCCGTTGGTCCCGGCTGTCGTTCGTGGATCTTTGATAGTCGTTACGGGTAGTCAGAAGCCCGAAAGTCTAACAACCAGTCTTACTTACTTACTGGGTAGTACGATACCCCTTTTTAATCCATCCAAAAGTTGTCCTTAAAAGATCGCTTTTAGCGATAAGACCGCCCATTGTGTCACCCTTTATTTATTTTTTTATTTTATTTTTTTCTTTGTACAGTTTCTATAATTATGTCTGTTATTTATATGGTGTATATAATAAAGAGTATTATATTCTATTACCCAGTAACTGCGTTGTGGAGTTCAGATAGGCAGTCGCTCCATGTAAAATACTGGTATAAATTCTAGTATTCAGCTGCATCCGGTTAGACTGGAAGCCGACCCCAACATAATTGGGAAAAAGCTAGGCAGGTGACGTATATTGATGTATGGGAGAACATGTTCTTCTAATTAAATGTTAAGTTTGTTCTCGGGATAAAATCCCAACTACGGAACCCTTCGCCATTCCCCATTGTGCATGGTCTGACGCACTTGGCCGGTTTTTTAACTAAATACTGCTAAATATCAAATATGAAAACAATTTTATTGAAAGATGAGACAGTGATGATTTCATAAGTTGAAAACACCTTTAAAATGCACTAGTTGTTTTCCATAAAAATAATGAAGATCATAAAATAAATATCAGGACAAAATGATTCAAAAGTTGTTGCTTTATTAACTATCTTTTGTCCTCAGCTCGTTGAACGAGAGAAAAATAACAAAACGAACAATGTAACTGTCTTCTTTGCTACAAGACAATATCTGCAACCATTAGTTTTCTAAGGCAGCTCCTACACCTACAGTAACTTAGCTAGTGTTTATATAAACATTATAAGTATTTTATAATTTATTGTGTTATCTCATCATATACTGTACCAGTTGACGTCATCACGTCAACGCTGGCTATCCCTGAAAACCAGCGCTAGGACTCTGTCTCGCACAGGGTCGTAGCATTATGCTGAGCGATGGATCAGACCGGAGTAACTCATATTTTCCTCTTAATTTTTTTTTTGTGTTTGTGTTGTTTTTCTTAGTCATGCTTACTATAATTAAACGTATTTTCTATCTTGTTTTTTCTTTTAAAAAATCAATCAATTAATCAACTCAGCCTATTGCTAAGTTGATTAATGGATTGATTTTTCTGCAATAGGCAGTCCACTGCTGGACATAGGCCTCTCCGTCCAGCATCCAGTCCGTCCCAGCCACCTTCTAGGTCGTCCCTCCATCCTCCTCCTCCATTAGATTTTTGTTTAAGTTTTCGCAATATTTATATTGCCACCGTTTATTTCCAAACGGTCAAAAACATTGGGCAATTCGTGATATTGTGCAATATATTTGATCGTTTAGGGCCCGCCTTAATATTCACACTTATTCGAAGAAACAGTGAGAGCAATTTTCTATTATTTTATTCTTTTTCAAATGCATGATGCCTACTTGCACATTGGATTGCACAAGTTGACACTGAATTGCACGACAGTAGTGAACTTGTGTGTGTATTTTTTCATGAGAGTCGCTTTTAGCCCAGGTACCCCGCGCTGCGATTTTTGTTCGCGCACGGGATTTTCAACGCACGCACAACGCACTAGTTAGCGCCGACAGTTGAAAATCCAATAGAGTGTTGTTTTTGATGCGCTCTGGGATGCGCTCCGTTGTGTTCTCAATGCTCTGGTCAACACTCAGAGTTGAAAATCCAGCGCGCTATAAAATCCCACCGCGATATTTTTACGTCCATGCGTACGTGGGCTTACCGTTATTTAATACTAGCTGACCCGACAGACGTTGTCCTGTTTTTTATTCGAAAGACACGTGCAATGGCGCCATCTATTATCATAATAACGTTATTGCTGCTTTCCTCGGGAACAGCATTTTATTCGGGATGAAGGGAACCCTATGTCCGTTTCTGTATACCTGACAACGTAAATGCAAAATTTCAAGATGATCGGTTCAGTAGTTTAAGCGTGAAAACGTAACAAACAAACTTACTTTCGCATTTATAATATTAGTTAGGATTATTTAATAAAAGTCAAACTCATTGGGTACCTACATCTACAGAACTAGAGTTTTCCGAGAATATCTGTTTCTCTTCGATTTTCTTTTAGAATGTCTTCTTTCAGTATTATTATTGGCTGAATTCTGCATTCAAAGCTATTACAGCCAAGCCCGACCGGCTGTTATGCATTTTGAAAATGTGGGGATTACTGACGCGACGATTGGCAATAAAAGCGTTTATTGAATCGATATTTCCAAAGTTGATATGAAATAGTGTATATTCTGAGGCAGTATACTAACGTACGTCGGTAACAGCTGAAATATCATAACAAATTGCAAACACATGGAAGTTAAAGCAAAAATAAAAACTCTTGTTAAAAAAAAGGTTCAGCTCCGCACTTCAGGCATTGTTTGACATTCTTTATTCAACAATAACTCATTTCCATTTCAGCCGTCCCTAACTAATTACGCCAGTAAACAGCCTTGCAAGTGTTTGAAGAAAAACTTCCCAAGTACTTTTATTTATCCGTTTTTTGCCCTGAACCCTGAAGCCAAGGAGTAAGTTTAAACAAGTTCTCCCAGTTATATTAACTACCTTTACTAATAATAAAGAAAGAAGTCGCATTAGAGCGTTTAGTGCAAAAAATCTGCATGATTTAGTGCTTCAATTAAAGTTGGCCAAGTTTTTATTGAGTGCTGAAGATTGGTCGCCGTGGCCGCTTTTAGGCACCTCCAGGCTTTTGAAATTTTTCATCGAATTTTCATTGAAGTGTTTGTGGTGAGATTTTTTTTTGTAAATTCTCGGCGCTGCAGCATGGTGCGGTAGTTGTTAGCGCCTTTGACGGGTAATCGATCGTCGCGTCGTTGTGAGCGGTGTTAATTAATTTTCAATCTATCGTTGATTTGTTTTTTGCTTAGAATATTTAAGAATACAAAAGTTTCTCGGACTGATCGCTTCAGTCGTTGGAAACAATGAAAACGCGAAGTGGCTTTCTCTGATTAAACGGTCCAAAAAAAACACAAATTTTACGAAAGTTTTGGATAAGCATCTACCGAATCCATTTAGTGAGAGAGTTATGTAATAAAATTGGAGTAAACTAATAAAATTGTTTTTCTTCATAAGATTTATGCGTAGGCACATATAAAGCAGACGCCTTACTATCCCATAGTTTTATTACGAGATAAAATAACAAATGCCAAGTTTTATCATCTGTTACATTTATGTGTTTCTCTGAATTACGTAGGCATATTACGTGTCATGGTCCATTAATAAAATATTATGTGTAGTAATGTGAAAAAGAGACAGATTGTTTTCTTTAATAAGGCCAAAAGATAAGCCATATCATAGCATATAAGTATAGATATTGCCGTTCAACGTGGCAATGCTGCCAGTCTTCTGGGCACGTTTCCGGATGACAGCGATGCGGACGAGTACTTCGACACGTAAGTGTCCTTTTTTTTGTATTTATTTGTATACTTACGTAGTTAAACAAATAATTTAGTACCTAGTATAGTATAGTATAGTATATATAGGCACGCGACGATGGGAAGAGGCCAGATGGAATGACCATAATGCCTTGGAAGTTGGGTAGGCCTTTGGTGTGGGATGCTACCTGTGTCGACACCCTCGCGCCATCCCATCTTCCTAGTACGGTGGGCTGTGCTGGGGTGGCTGCTGCAGGAGCAGAAAACCTCAAACGGCGCAAATATAACAACCTTAGCTATATGTTTGAGCCGTTTGGGGTTGAAACACTAGGGCCTTGGGGTCCGAGTGCTCATCAAATATATCGGGACATCGCCAAGCGGTTGGTTGACTCATCACGTGACCAGAGGGCTGGCCTATTTTTAGCCCAAAGAATAAGCATTGCCATCCAACGTGGTAATGCTGCCAGCCTTTTGGGCACTTATGCCATTGACAGCGATGCGGACGAATTTTTTGATGCCCAATGAGCTCCTCTCTTTTTCCTTTCCCTTCTTTTTTTTATATACTTGTATATACTATATAATATGTACATTTTAGAGTTAAATTGTAAGATAATTAGGTATTAATAAAAATAAAATAGTTAGTTAGTTGTGCTACAAGAAAAAAAATTGCTCTTTTTTTTGGTAGATGAGGTTCCGTTCCTTTTTTTTCAAAACAGGTATATGATTACTGAAGATGTCTTAACATTCACCGCAGTTCTGCTAAGGCGCAGTGACTAAGCGTCTGACTTCTATTCGTACGCATTGTCTATGTCGATATAGCTACGTCCTTGACGAATAGGACCCTCTAAAGATAACTGCAACGTCAAAGGTTTTGATGAAACGATGCCTATGTTAGTTTCAATATTTAACTTTGTACTATCGGTAAATAACAACGCTGTTTGCCATCAATACTGGTATAAATAGTCCTTCAGACCGCGGCCATGGCAGCCAATCTCAACGGAGTCTCCCTTCGAAGCGTAGCTCCCGCTTATAGTGCACAAGTGTAAGCGCAGACACAGGTGTACTCTCCGATCACGACACGTCTGGAGAGAGATCAGGCGCAAGACCGGCTGAACGTGATTTTCGAAGCACGGGGATATCAGACCGCAAACTTCCAAACGCCCGCCGCCGCCGGGATGTTACTATAAGAAATTCTTAAATAAAGAAACCTAATAACACAGGCCGACCTGGGATTCGAACCCAGGACCTTACACACAGCAATCACGACCACGAGACTAACGGGGCAGTTAAATAAACATAAACGAGTATAATATAATGCTAAAACGCTGAATCCTTTTTCAATGCAGGTAAAACAACTATTTCTATCTACTTCCATAAGAGTCAAAATTCCACCAGTATGTTTGCACATGGTAAACTTTCATCAAGCTCCACGAACCCTGTCTAAATTTGGAGCCGATAACATCTTCCCCGCTGGAGGCAGATTACCCGGTTGGCCCAGATTAACCAATCGCTGTGTATACCGTTGGCTTGTTTGTGTAGCTCGGCTTATTCCTTAGCAACTGAAGATTATCGATTGTAGTCCTTCAATTCGGTGCCACGACTGTCCTGGTACTGAGAAGGGTTGATATTGATTAGAGTAAGGGAAGGTTTACTTACTGGGATTATACGAGGGGCCAGTAGGCTGTTGCATCATTAAATTGTTACGGATGGCTTAATAGCGTGCATACCGAAAGTTGGCAGCGTCGCAAATATTTCGATGTTTTGATTAATTAATCAATATAACTATGAAATATTGCTACTTTAGATAGTGCACTAAAATATTGATTACAAATTGTAATACTTCAAATTAAATGAATTCGGAAAGGTTCCAAATTCTTTTTTTACACGTGAAACCTGCTGCAACACGTAATTCACCGTCCTATATAAATAAATTCAGTGTTATTACTGAAATTTTATTCATAATCAATACTTTAATGCCCTTAGTTAAATAATTTTATTTAGGAATACCTATAGTCAAAACATCGAAATATCTGATAGTTTTACGCATCGTTTTCAACATTCAAAGTGCACCCTCTTAATGTTATATATAAGCTAAAGAAAAGCTTTAGGAATCGAACCTTCAATATACAATACTAGCTTCAGCCCGCGACCTTGTCCGCGTGAAATTTCACCCTCCCCCCATTCACACTCTTAGGGGTGAAATTTCGGAAAACCCTTTCTTAGTACATACCTACTCTTCACAAAGAACACATCCGCCAAATTTCATGTCTCTAGGACCAGCGGTTTAGGCTGTGCGTTGATATACTTATCAGTCAGTCAGTCAGGACTTTGAATTTTATATATTTAGATAAACTCATAAAGGTATCGGATCTCAAAAAGTTAGGTTGTCAAAATAAAAACAAAATTGATAAACTACACTTTCGAGTCAACGAGTGGGGTCAAACTTATGTTACCTCGCTTGGAAGTCCCCGGTTATTGCGATCCTATTCACACAAGAAAAAGAAACGCAAGGCTTTTGCCGTTGTCAAGATTTTAGAAATTTAGCACTACCTTAAAAATACCGGTAACATAGACAAAACTAGTGTACAGTCGCATCGAGAAAATGCATTCCAGAAACCTGTCAGTGCCACAATTCTAGTAACTAATGGAGATGAAATTCGCAGAACACGTATTTGTTTGTATGAAACTGATAGGTGTTGATAGGTGTCAATAAAGCATTATCTCAACGACAGCCGAACTGTATTCCTAACAACTTGATATCGCTCGCTTGCAATTCTCCATACAAACCTGCTAGAACCTCAGTCACTTGCGTGACGGTCATTCCAATTCCAAGTAACATACTCCAGAACTATGTTGGAACAAGTTCGGTTCTAGTTTGGAACTATTAATTACAAGTTGGAAGTCGCTGTCGCGCGATTGGAGGCACGTCACTAGTTCGCATTAGTTACCAGTTCCCACTCCCAGTTCGCTTGCATCAGCGATCAGCTGACTCATTCGCTTATTGGCCAAGTATCGGTTACTCTGGCGTCATATAACTAATGTTGTATTTGAATGACGTCACTGTGCCACTTAGGTGATTTGAAGCTACGATACTATTGGTGACGTAAGGACTATTTGCAATGCAAATCTAGATGAGGGAAATATTGATCTGTAAATCATATCAACAAGCCCAAAATAAACAAACAGTTACATCAAGGAACTATATCAAGAACAACAACAGCCGATCTATTTCGTAACGAAGACGATGATTGTAAATGTCTTAGGAAGAAAATGGTGATGAAGGAGTTTTTATATTTAGTACTAGCAGCGCCCCGCGCGGTTTCACACGCATAAGTGTAAAAAACTTAGTAACTAAAAACAGACTTAGTAATTTTCACCTAAATGGTCTTAAAATGAAAATTGAAAAAAAAAACTTCATAAAATTCCATTAATATCATAAAACATGCAAGATCACAAGAGTGGCGTACATCTTGGTTTACTTAACAAATAATAATAATCACTTTTCAGGAACGGAATGATCGCGATGGTAATGTTTTTGCCATCTAGACCGTTTATTTTTCACTCTCTCCGCGCTCAACGTTCTCTTGGCCGCTAAACCTGATGGTGATGTGTTCGCGGACGCATGGAAGCTGATTATATCAAGATGTATGGAGTTCTATGTGATGCGTGTAGGAATTTTCGTCTAATTTTAACTTTAGCTAATGTAATTTCTTAGCTATTTATATCTAACTGTATACACTAGATACTAAATAAAATGACTAACTAACTTACTATACAAATAAATACAACAACAAAGGACACTTAGGTGTCATTTGTGGATCATTGACAGTTGTTACGGGTAGTCAGAAGCCCGAAAGTCTGACAACCAGTTTTACCAAGGGGTATCGTATTACCCAGTAACTGGGTTGTGGAGGTCAGATAGGCAGTCGCTCCATGTAAAATACTGGTATTCAGCTGCATCCGGTTAGACTGGAAGCCGACCCCAACATAGTTGGGAAAAGGCTAGGCAGATGATGATGATGACTTAGGCGTCAAAGTACTCGTCCGCATCGCTGTCATTCTTTGGCCAAAGAACGACCTAGCCCTCCGGTCACGTGAAGTGTCGACCAGCCGGCTATTAAGTAATTCTGTTTACTGTTTTATTATTTATTTCTGCTTGAGTATGGGTTTCAAAGTTTTTTTATATAAATTGGCGTGTGTTAGCTAACATGCGGCAAATAATTTCATGTTTTTTTTTAAATGGTTTTGCTCTTGACTCTAGTCTAGGTCAGAGGTTTTGTGTTTCGTAATGTGAATTATTTAGGTACTATTGTATAGAATCAAGTTCTTCTAACTGAACAGACAGCTGTGCTGCTGGGGAGTTTGTTGCGCCACTTCTTCTTTCCTGCTAAAGCACTAGGAAGTGGTGAAGGGCGGGCGTTTTGGGGCACCGTCTTAAGTAATTTTAACATTCAAAAAGTGCTGATTCTCAGTCTAGTTTGAATTAATGACTTCAGATTTTGAAATTGGCATATTAACGTTATATGTGAAAGCAAAAAAAAAAACACTGGTTTTCAAAAAATATGGTCGTCAGTTCTATCCATCAACACCATACAGTAACGACATGCAACACGCGACTAAGCACGAAATAACGACGTCTCGTTAGTTAAATCTGTCACAATGATTTCTTGGCGCCTTATTTGATGTGGCAGCCAGTCTGTCGTGAAGCTCGAGAAAATTATCATTACTAGCCTTCATTTTCTTGTATTTTACGAGTGATTACTTTTATTTACTCATGAAAAATGTGCAACTATGTAACCGTTACATAATATTAACACGATTATATACTTATAAATATTAATAATTGAAAGTGTATCCCTCTTTGGATTATATTATCTAGTTCAATCAACATTGTTTAATTTGTCAATGAATGCTAAATATTTAGACAAAAGCTCTGCTCTCAAGTTAAGACTCAAGTAAAGACTCATAACAAAACATTTTCAGTGTAAACCGGAGTCAACAAGAAAATTTAATTAAGTCATAACAAGTGGGCTTTGTACTATAGCCCCGAAAAGTACAAAGACAACATTTCCATATTTAATAACCACAGAACACTAACCGCTTTCCTCATTATACCACAGTCGAGCTCATCTCAGTATATCTATTATCTACAGCTTAGCCTAAATTTAAACGTCATAGAAAGGCGATCTAGCTCAGAAACCCCTTATATTTTCAAAATGGAACCTTATCTTAGTGGTACAAAGTCGGGTTTTGAATAGAGGTGTCCAAGAATACCAAAATCCCTATTTCATAGTCTGTAATCGCTGGGAGACGTGTGACACGTGAACACGTCTAAGCGATGTTTTGCGCGTTATCTCGTCTTGAAATCTCTCGCTATAATAAGTACAGCATGTTTCATATGTCAGTCTGATTATCATATGACTGTCATGATTGTCTGTTATTTCGTTTTATTATGTGAGCTAGTTATCGTGGCTAAATAATAACAGCCGCACAGGTCGATCGATCAGGTTAAGGTACGCTTGCCGCGGTTGGTCTGTGTATGGGTGACCATCTTTACATACCGTGAACCCTCCGTGCTCGGAAAGCACGTTAAGCCGTTGGTCCCGGCTGTCATTCGTGGATTTTTGACAGTCGTTACGGGTAGTCAGAAGCTCAAAAGTCAGACAACCAGTCTTAGAAAGGGGTATCGTATTACCCAGTAACTGGGTTGTGTAAGCTAGTTATCGAAATACGCACAACTTTGGTCACGCACTCTCGAACAAAATTAAGGACTTGTGTGAAAAGATAAACATATTTTCAAGAAATGTTATATCACAAACTACATTTTAAATTCCGAACAGTCAGTTTATCCATCCAACATCTTGTAGCAACAAAAATTCGCTCTAACAGCGAATAAAAGCCAAAGTTCTTTACGTAAAAGCCTAGAAATTTACGGTAAAGAGTACATTTATTTAAGAACAATCTCATTTACTTAGCTCGGGCTCTCGTTAAGTAGAACACGCGGCAGATTAATCGGTCGGTCGACACGACCCGCTGCAGCAGTTTGGGGTTGAAAGATTTAGTTCTGCACTTATATTATAGTAGCGTGCTGATGAGACTAATAGTTTTAAAAGTGATTTAACGTGATTTAAAGTCATTGTTTCGATTTTAAAATACTGAAATACTTAGTTCTGGAAATTATTATTTTTGACTAGACTTGACTTTGAAACCACACGGCCACACGGGCTGACCACTTTAACAAATTGAGGATACGTAATGTATTTAATGTAAGTTCAAGATCTAAGCATTAATTTTGCAGGAATTAATATTACGCGCTATAAATCGTTCGGTATCCCAAATAACTGCCCCGTTGGTCTCGTGATTGCAAACGCGACTGCTGAGCGTGGGGTCCTGGGTTCGATTCCCGGACTTTCGGACAACTCTCCCCGGTCGTGTCGGATTGCCGTCCCATCGGACTATGAGAGTAAAGGGACAGTGAGTGCACCTGTGTTTGCGCACACACTTGTGCACTATAATATCTCCTGCGTACCTGGCTAATCTCCATTGAGATTGGCCACCGTGACCGAAAACGGTCGGGGAGACTATTATAATCATCAAAGAGGACCAGGATACAGCTCTCTTTTGCCAATGGAAATCGAAATGGAAATCGTTCAAAACATGAACACAAACCCAAAAACTTTCAATCTACCAGTGCACCTACAAAACTGTATCGTTAGCCCCCTTGACATCGTCAGCGCGGCAGCGAAAAGTGGCGATGCACGATGTACCGATAGCCTAAAAAACAAATGACGTCCTAGCCGCCAGGGCTGCTACAAAGAAGGGTGTCGTGTCGAACTCGTCGGTCGCGTCGTGTCAAGCGCTTGGCTTGCCGCCAGCGACGCGACGCAACCGTTCAATAATTCGCTAAAGCCAACCCTGAGTAAGCATAGTGCAGTAAGGATCGCTGTATTTGTTTTGTGTATTAATATAAACGGTTATGTACATTAAAATGGTTACACACATTATATAACACAACAAACTATATTAAGTACTAAATTAAGAACACTAAGACGTCGAAGCAGTCGCTGTCATTCGAAAACGTGCGCAAAAGACTGACAGCATTGCCACGTGTAATAGCAATGAAAATTCTTTAAATTATTATTATTTTTTTAAACGATTCCCCACACTAGGAATTTATCTTGTATTGTGGGTGCGTTTACAAACATTTAAACTGACATACACAAACAGACAGACCGTGCGGGAATCGAACTCGGGACACGCCGTGCAGCAGTCAATCGCTTAACCACTGCGTCAATTAAAATAAACTGGTAAAATGTAGCAGTGATTTATTATTGTGGTTCACATTTAAACATTAAAGAGTTAAGCTCGTCTTTGTGACTTAAAATTCTGGCTGTACGAGTATGTAATTTATTTGTGTACCCTACCACAAAGAATGAAGAAAATATATTGGAATATCAAGTTACGTGACTTAATCAAGTGGGTTCACGCTTGATCAGATTACAGATTACCAAAGGGGGCTACCACGTGGAAGTATTAAGATTATACAGGGTGAAATTAAATCAGATAGCGAAACTTCACAAACGCTGGTAATTTATTGCAAAATATGAAGCAATTATTGAATTACAAAAAATCTATTGTTTGGACTAAAAAATTAAAACACTAGTATTTTAGTATGTTGCTTGTTGAATAATCTGACAAAAAATCAGAATGATTATATGTATATTAGTGTGGTTTTTATTGTAAAAAGAGAGTTTTTAGAGATATTCTCATGATGTTTTTCTATCATATCAAATTAGTTGTATTATGTTTTCAACACACTATCTACCTGGCATTTAACCTGAAAATAAATGATTTATTATTATTATTATATACTTTTAGTGTTTCTAAAACTCACGTTTTTTGCGTTTAGGTTAGGAGGTAGCAGAGCGGTACGGGAGGGGTGTGGTGACATGATGCGAGAGCTCAGTGATTCGTCAACTTGAGATAACTATCACCCCTCCCGGACCGCGCAGCTACCTCAGGCAACGTCTCAGTTAAGCAGTCGCAAGTAATATTAAGGGTTGTAGTTTCGAACCCTATTTAGACTCTTTCTGCCTGATGGTGGTGATGAGCCGGTGGGTCATTCAACCTCCCAGAGTAGAGCCACCAAGGACATACTGTAATAAACAGTGCCCTTTGTCGTGTAAACTAGATACAAACTATTCTGCCACAGTCCAAACTTTGTCCTACATTATTACCGTTTCATATTATTTTGTTTATACAATAAAGTACAGAGCTTTCGAGGAGACCTTGACCCCTGAATTTGTTTGTAACAACTCGGAGGAAACGCCGGCTCCAACTTATTAGTGACATGAAACCGAGTTTCACAAGACCTTTTTACAAAATAAACAATATTATTGTTTTGTTTTTGTTCTTTGCGAAGTACCTAAGCTTGCGTTAGCACCGTCATTATTTTTATAGAACGATAGTCTATCTCATCATCTGCCTAGCCTTTACCCAACTATGTTGGGGTCGGCTTCCAGTCTAACTGGATGCAGCTGAATATCAGTATTCTACATAAAGCGACTGCCTATCTGAACTCCACAACCCTGTTACTGGGCAATACGATACCCCTTGGTAAGACTGGCTGTCAGACTTTCGGGTTTCTGACTACCCGTAACGACTGTCAAAGATCCACGAATGACAGCCGGGACCAACGGCTTAACGTGCTTTCCGAGGCACGGAAGGGTCTTGGTATGTAAAGATGATCACCAATCCACAGGCCAACCGCGGTAAGCGTAGCTTAACCTGATCTATCGACCTGTGCGGCTGTTATTATTTAGCCACGGACCCCTCAGAACGATAATCTACCTAAAGACAAATAATTATGACTAAGGTCTACCTAAAAATGGTACCAACGGGTCCTAAGGGTAGATACCTAAGTTACCATATTATACAGGGTGATGGGACATCGACGCGCACACTGTAACCATGAATTCAGCGCATGATTCTAGACCCCATAGCGTAGAAATTGTTCGCCGGTTATCAAAAGAAATCAGTTTCAGAATCATCCTACGGAATCCGTGGATAACAATTTGTATAATGTCAACATGAATGATATAACATTTATTTTGATTCAGTGTTAGGGTTTCGTACCAAAATGGTCAAACGGAACCCTTATGGTGAGACTCAGTCTGTTTGCCTGTCTGTCACAGCTGGAGCATCTCAAGAACTACTTATGCTATCAACTTGTTTGGAATAGTTTTTGATGACGTTTACCCAACTATTTTACAAATAAGAAAGAAATAAAAATATACCTATTATCCTATGACGGCAACTAACTAACTTCATCTTTCTGACCGACCAACTTCATGAAAATTCAAAAGTAATTGGTTTAATTGAAATAAATGCTTTGAGTTTCAGTTTGAGATTAAGGCTCAATTTACACCGCCGGGAAACGGGGTGGAATCGAGTTTTCGTAATAGCAAAATTAACTTTATCTCAATTGTTTAACGTACAAACTACTTAGATACGAGCTTGTTACTGCGGGAATTCCTGAGAATGCGCAATAAATCTTCATAAGATGCGCGAACTGTGCGTATGGGTTTATCTAATTTGTGCGTTACACTATTGACATAAAGTTCATGATGCTTTGTTCAGACGACGCCAGCACATCAAGCTACTACAATCTGTCAAATTTCTTTAATTGATTTTCAACTTTATTGCTGAAAAATAAGGTTCAAAGTTGATTGGAAAAATTTGACAGATTCGGGTAGCTTGATGAGCTGGCGTCTGTACAAAAAAAAATCGCATCTGTTCCGTTCCACGGCATTGTAAATTGAGCCTAAGGCTACCTTCCCACCAGAGCATCAGGTAGCAGGTCAGCAGCAGGTGCAGCAACTTAACTTCTTTGAACTCTTTTTTACCAAAGCTAAGCCAAGCTATGCTATGAGTCAGCGGGATTGTCCGAAAGGGTTACCGCTGGCCCGGAACATAAAGGGCTAAGGAAGGAACACGGGTGGGTTTTAGTCAGTAAGAGTCTGACACTCCCTTCCGCTCCACGAGCGGGAGGGGTCATTTGATGATTTCCCATCCAAAAAAAAAAAAAAAAAACAAAAAAAAAAAAGTATGCTATGAAAACTAAACGATTCTACTGGGTGAAATCTTACACACCCATCGCTTCGCAGTTTAGCATATTTCCTTTAGAAAGGTAGCAAAAGTAAAAAGGTAGTTGTCATTTTTCCATCACCAGGTTTCAGATACATTCATCATCATCATCATCTGCATCCACTGCTGAACGTACGCCTGTGTTTCCACATGCTAATCCACACGCCACGTTCGTTCATTCACGTTCATCCAGGTTCGACCCGGCCGCGATAGTAACAATGTCGTCCGCCCATCTTGCCGATACATTCGCGACACTTTAATGAATGCTTATATAAAAGCGCGCAATTGGATTTTCAACACTAATTATAGCGGTGAAAGTTGAAATTCTAACACCGTACTTTTATTAGGGGTCCCTGGTAATTGTAAAAACGGGCATAAGAATCGTAGCTCGCGGTACCTCGTTCTTTTGTTTCTACCTACCCCTAAAAGAAAATAATAGAGAAAGTACATCGTGTTTGTGTTAGTTTGTAATAACAACAACATTCTTACCATGTTCTCCGGTGTTAGTGTAAGTACCTCGTTAATATTCCGCTGTTTATTGCGGCAATGAATAAATGTATGAGCCGGGAAGTTTCCTGGCGCATGTATCGATGTAATAGAAGTATTGGTGCGAAGAATATCGAAGATGAAGAGTTTCTACATAATTTCAAAGTTTCGTTTGCTTTATATTCTAGTTGGAAAAGGTTTAACGGGGGTGGTATTAATTACAAACATAGTAGAGAATATCCTTTTAGTAAAGGATAATAACACTTAACAGATAGGTTTTAAATAGTTATTACCAAAGCCTGTTTAAACCTACTGTAGTATTATTTTAACTGTAATATTTTTTTAAAGGAAAAATAGTTAGTGCCAAAGGTTTCTAATTCTAAAATTTAAGTTCAATCTGCGAGGAAAGTTATAAAACCACACTCCTAGAATTAATAATAATAATAAACCAACTTGTAACTACCCTATTCCTATAGAAAAGGTACAAGTATTGATCACCTCTACCACCGCCAGTTAGCATTTTCCTTCCAGTGTCCATATGTCCAAGTTTCCTCCCGACTTGCCGTAACTCAGTGGTGTCCAAATAAATGACTGTTCCCTTCTTAATTTCACCTATAAGTCCCATGGGATTAGTTCATGCCCATTTTTAACCTGACCTCTCTGAATGGGCTCACCTCTTCGTTCTCGTTCTCGCCGACTCCGCACATATTTCAGAGGACACGCATCGTGACCTCGTTTTCTGCAAGGAGGTTGGTTATAACTATGTATTAGTTTTTATGTCTGTATTTGAGTTTGGAATGTTGAACAATACGTAATAAACAAACTCTTGAATGTTTGAGCTGTATTTTTACTCAAAATTCAGTCTGTAATTAGTAATTTGTGTAGCTTTCATGACTGAGTGACTTACACGATGAGACTTCAAGACTGACTTACGTAGGGTCCCGTTTTTACCCTTTGGGTACGAACCCTAAAAACGACAAATAAGTACCTAATAACATGGGTAAATAATATGAGTTAACTGAGGGCCCAGACGAGTCTTAGTGATATCGCTTTCAAACTGTTTTGTATTTCTACAACAACTATCAATAGAAGCTTTTCGGTAGCTTATGGCAATCCAATACATTTTTAACTTTTCCACCATCGCCATTGGACATTAGAGTTAATTTACTTTTATCTCTTTATTGCGTGAAATTTCTTGTTCCCCGACCTACCACATATCATCGCATCGCCTACCCGCTTAGGGTTCTTACTGACTTTTTTTCTTTTTGCTCGACTCCTAAGGGTCCTAGCGTGATGTTAAATATCACCTATAGCCTTCCTCACAAATGGGGCTATCAAAAATGCTTAAAGAATTTTACAAATCAGACTGATAGTTTCAGAGATTAGCTCGTTGAAACCAATACTGTGTTGCGTCACCGTTAAGCGGGGATTTCCACATTACCCTCAGTAAACCAATGCTTAAGATCGCACTGCAAGGGTCTTGCCAGCATACTGGCATCGACTAATTTAATCATCACGTTCTACAACGTCCACTTGCAACTAAGGGGTAAGCTCGCTGGCACACTGTTCACAATACAGGCTAGTGCTAACACTAAACCTAACCGTAATTAACAAGCTAAGGCCAGTCCTACACTTGCCAAGAATGCCTCGCAATATAAGCCTACTAAATGTATTCGTGAACGATTCATTCGGGTCGTGTGAACAAGGCATGCTCGGGAGGCACACGGACAGACTAATTTATGGCAACAATGAATTGGAGCTTTAGATTAAGGCCTTTTAAAACTATTGTGTAGTTAAATGAACTTGTTTAAGGCGGTAATTTATTTAAAGATAAAATAACAATAATATCCTTCCGACCGATTTCGGTCACGGTGGCCAATCTCCACGGAGATTAGCCAGGTACGCAGGAGATATTATAGTGCACAAATGTGTACACGAACTCAGGTGCAGAGTGCACCTCTTCCCTCAACTCTCATACGGCAATCCGACACGACCGGGAAGAGATCAGGCGCAGAAACAACGGCTTAACGTGCTATCCGTTGCACGGGAGTTTCACACCACCAACTTTCAACCTCCGGGCTGTTACAAAGACATTCCTAATGGAAAAATCCAATAATAACAGTGTTCCCGACCTCTGAATCGAACGCTCCAATCGAAGGAACCCACGCCTGGCGACCACGAGACCAACAGGCAGTTTCATGATAAAACAATATTACAATTATGACTTATTTAAACTTTTACCCCCTTGGAGTAAAGTTTACGTGCAGATTAACGATTTATATTTTTGAATTGAGATTGGCATAACTTTCATGCGTGTTTATTAATGAGGGGATAAAATTTTATCTTTGCAGCAATAGCAAAATTCGTTGGCTTGATTGCCTGAGGCAATAAACAGTAGGTACGATTCCCACTTGGTAAAAAAATCTTTATGAACAACGAGAAACATGGTTAAACCCTACAAATGTAAGATAATAATTGTGTTAAATCGGTTTCCGAAAAATTCGTTAAAAAATATATTGTACTAGCTGAGTCCCGCAGTTTGTCCCGCATAAGTCTCAATCCCGAGGGATTATCGGGATAAAAGTATTCTAGGTCCCAATCCAGGTCATGATCGACCCATGTGCCAAATATCAACAAAATCCGTTGATCCGTTTTAGCGTGAAAGCGTAAAAAATAAACATACGAAAAACCTTTCATAATATTACTTTAGATTACGTGTGGGTTCAGTACCTTTAGTCAGTTCTCCAGCTATTTTGATTTACAAACAATTGCCAACACATAATTCTACGGCCAGTACTACAGTTGGCAATAATGCCTCGTGGTGTAAACATAGCGTACGCCTTGACGAGTTACCGAGTATATTCGTAAACAATTCATCTGGGCCGCTGCCTCCCGTACAGTCACGAGCATAAGTATGTATACACTTGGCTTTATTCAAAAGCGATTTTCTCCTTTATTTTTGAATGAAATTTTATATTGTTAGGAACATAGTATTTTCGAACCCATAGGTTTATGTAAAGTGCCGTATTACAACGTTGCATTCGTTATTTCGTAAAAAAATCGCAATTTAAAGTTGCCAGGTGTTGACATATTAGTGCTCGTGACTGTACACAATGCGGACAAGGTCGAGTCATATTACATGCATGAGTGTATTATTTTTATGAGTCAATGATACTCGAATTAAAATGATTTTATTTATTTAATACATAAATATGCTACTTTCATAAAATGAAAAAAAAAAAATTTTTTTAACGTTGGCCCACACTAGGAATTTCTCCTGTATTGTGGGTGCGTTTACAAACGTTTAAATTCACGTACACAAACAGCCAGACCCGGAACAACTACTTGTAGGTCATACAAATATTTGTTCCGTGCGGGAATCGAACCCGCGACACGCAGCGCAGCAGTCAATCGCTTAACCACTGCGCCAACCGTGCCGTCAATTCTTGCTATGGTAAACATCTAACCAACTGCTATCAATGAAACCGTTGGTCCCGGCTGACATTCGTAGATCTTTGACACTCATTACGGATAATCAATAGCCCGAAAGTTTGACAACCAGTTTTACCAAAGGTTTACATAGTGACTGGGTTGTGAAGGTCAGGTCGCTCCAAATACTAGTATTCAGCTGCATCCAGTTAGATTAGAGACCGACCCCAGCATAGTTGGAAAAAGGCTGGACCGATTGATTGAAATGAATCTGTCGAGAATTAATATTCATAATTCTTTTCATAGGGAAGCAAAGTGTACAATTTCAATTCTTGATAGTTAATTACACAGGACATTCCTTAATACAGGGGACATCGTCGTTACGTCATTCGAGAGGTATTTGCTGAAAATCAGCGCTGTTGACGATAGGTTCGTCCTAAGTACGCATAACGCGCAAAGTCACAGCATTTTGGGGGCAAGTCCCGTAATTTTAAGAACGTTCACAGTCTGACCTCAGTCTAGGTAATTTCCCTCCATTGTTGACAAGTTTACGACATTGATTGTCGCTGAAATGAGACTGCGAATTGAATTTGAACGTTTTTTACCCAACTGCGCCAGGTTATGTTTTTTTAAGTGCAAGAATTTAGCCTTTTGTTCTGCACAGATGCGACATACGGCTTAATTGTTCTTATAATTGTTGTTTGTTTGTTAGAAAAATAAATCCACTCGGCAATCGGCATTTTGTTTCTGTTTTGATTGTTGTTTGTTTGTTGTCATTTGAAAATGACGCAACATATCCTATTGTCTTTGGTCCTTAGGCTTTTGTCTTTGGTCCCTAGGCTTGACATCAAGTAATGGAAGAAATTGACCACCTTTTATTTACTTTGTATGTGTGTATTTTATGTAATTTTTATTTAATTTGCGTTTTGTTTGTGCAGAATAAACAATTTTTCCTTCTTTCTTTCTCTATTAGGAAGGTGGGTGTTCCGTGCGGTGGAACCCTGATGATACAGGCATTCCTAGTACAGACATCAGTATTTCACAAACTAATGTCACATAGTTTTAAGCTTGTTTTAAATAATATTATGATGTAATTATAATTGTTTGTAATTATAATTTGCTTACAGGTAGCACTTGGAATAACTCTTCTCAAGCAAACAAGTAATGCAATTAGTGCTTATAAGCAATTTTGTTGCTAACCACCTTGTGCTGTATGCAAATAGTCGAAGAAAAGAAAAAAAATAGTGTGTGTGTTGTGTGTGTGTGTGTTGTGTGTGGGGGTGTGTGTGTGTGAATAGTGTGTTTTTTATTTGCTGATTTTTTTGTTACAGAATATTATTCAATTACATATTATTTTTATGTAGAACTAGAAAACTCTTGTAACTTTGAAAAGAGTGTTTTACTTATGAAAGTTTCAAAGAATAACTTGATGTAAACTCGTTCAAGCGCCTCGCACTCACGCGAAAGGTCATCGTCAGAAAAATATTTGAAGAAACTGTTCAAATAAAAATCAAATAAATTTATTTGCCACTAGCAGCGCCCCGCGGTTTCACCCCCATAAGTGTCGATCCCGTTCGAAAGACACGTGGCGCCATCTATTATCATAACGTTGTTGTTGTTTTCCTCGGGAACAGCACTTTTTTCGGGATGAAAGGTACCCTATTTCACAACGCATATGCAAATTTTCAGGATGATCGGTTCAGTGGTTTGGGCTTGAAAAGGTAAAAAACAAACAAACTTACTTTCTCATTTATAATATAAGTTAGGATTGGTTCTGATATCCAAGTGTTGGTACAATTTCGGTCTTAGCATAAGTAATTATACAGATCCAAACACTTGGTCATAATAATGTGACATGCAAGTTACACTAAGTCATAACATTATTACTGTATTGTAGTTCAAATAAAATTAAAATTTAGTAGCAATATTGTTATATTATTATTAGATACATTTTTCAAGTAATGTCAAAAGGAAGCTATGATTGTTGATGTCAAACAACTATTTTTTTCATTAATTTGAGACCACGATTGGGTACATAAACTGAGAGCTATAAAACCTTCATTCTAAAACCAATCTAACTTTAAAATCCTGATACACATTGCCAAGAATGCAAACACAGAGGATGCATATACGAGCAGTTCATTCGGGATGTCTGAATGAGGTGGTCTCGGTGCCTCCATCAACTGTAAAGATAGTTACAGAAGGCTGGCTCTATACAACGAGCGAGAACGCACATATAAATACGCGTTTACACAGGTCTTTATAGTGCAAGCAAACGCGCGACTGCCATTTTTTTACATGGAGCGACTGCTCTGACCTCCACAACCCAATGATCCACAACCCAAAAAAAAAATTACTGGGTAATACGATACCCCTTGGTAAGACTGGTTGTCAGACCTTCGGGCTACTGACGACACGTAACGGCTGTCAAAGATCCACGACCAATGGCTTAACGTGCTTTCCGAGGCACGGAGGGGTCACGGTATGTAAAGATGGTCACACATCGACAAACCAACTGCGGCAAGTGGACCTGTGAGGCTGTTATTATTTATCCACGGGCCCCTTCGTTCATAATTGACTACAGAATCGATTTCAGTTACGTTTAACAAAGGTATATTTTTTTTAAATTATGTATATTGCCATACTGACCGCCCATTGAACCAAAGACAATTAAATCTTATCTCAAGGAAATAAGACTCAATTTTAAATGCATAAAGTAATGTCAACACGATTTTCTTAATAAAAACAGTGATTTAAAAAAAAAATGTTTTGTTCTTTGTATTGTGCTTTTAACTCAATACTCTAATTGGGGTGTATGAGGTCTTGCGTTAATTATGTTACGTATTGTTTGTGTGTGCGCCTGTTCACTGTCACTCGTATGAATCCGGCCTTCTGTATCTGACTATTTTGTAGGGCCTCTGTAGGAGATGTGCAGTTGTGCACTCCGCCTAACTGGCGAAATATTTATATTTGCAATGCTTTGTAAGCTGCGGGTAATAAATAAGTTTCTTGTCGGTTCGCGGCTGTTCCGCGCGGTAATGAGAATTCAGTCGGAGAGTAAACATGCGGAAAGGATTTTACATAGATTTTGCTTCATCTTTCCGTGATTTTGCAGGCTGCCGTTTTAGTGGTGAATTTAAATAGTTTTGTTTGTGATTTTTATGGCTTTACACTGATGTGTGGTCTGGTAAAGCCAGCACTTCAAGCTACCCGTAACTGTCATATTTTCCCAATCAACTTTGAACCTTATCCTTTAGCGATAAAGTTAAAAATCTATTAAAGAAATTTGATAGATTGTAGTAGGTTGAAGTGCTGCCGTCTGTACATTTTGGTACATAATATATATTATTATTAATTCATTTATTTCAGATAACAATATATGTATACTTAAAGAACTGAAGAAGCAAAGACTACTTTTTCCCTTAACCTTTGGATGGACCAAACGTTGTCTTTAAAAGATCACTCTTAGCGATAAGACCGCCCATTGTCACCCTTTCTAAAATTTCTAGATTTACGAGTACTCGTAATTATCTGTAATTGTTATGGTGTACATAATAAAGAGTATTCTATCTTCTATCTATCTATGGTTTTATGTCCATCATAAACGTAAATCCTCATAAAAGTGCAGACAAGACAAGCAATTAGAAGAACTTGGTGCCTAGGACAAAGAAAGAACCTTCCCAAGTCCGAGTACTCAGGACTGGACAAAAGACCGACAAACGTACAGAAAAAAAGTAAGTTCTAAACAAAGTTTTAATTAAATTCTTTGACCAACACAATTAAACATTTAATTAACAATCTCAATTACACTCACCTACAGTACCTGACCACGAAGTTGCGGTTCGATTCCGCATGACCCGGGGTACTGCACATAAATCGCACCCGGCTTCGGCTGGACACAGAGGTGGGAGGAAGTGGAGCAGTAATACTCTAATGTGGTTCATTGTAGGGATGCAGTACGTTAGAAATATGGGTCTCAAGTTATCGGAAACGTTTTATAAATGGCTTTGGGCAAGGCATAAGTGTCGATCCCGTGGGAATATCGGGATAAAAACTATCCTATGTCCTTTACCGGGATGCATTCTATCTCTCTGCCAAATTTTATCGATATTCGTTCAGTGGTTTATTCGTGAAAAGGTAACATACAGACGGACACACAGAGTTACTTTCGAATTTATAATAATTTATATTATAGATTGTTCATTGGCTAACATATCGCTCCGTTTGCTCATTACTCTGTGGCAGCGAACCACAACTGGCTGCAGCACATAACTGCTGCCGGCTCCACTGCATCGGTGCAGAACATTGACTGCTCAGCCCAATTGCTATTGATTCGTTTTGCAGTAATTAATGGCTATTTAATTAGGTTGTTGGTTTATGAACGAAAAGCTTATGTATATCGGAGCTTACCAGACAAACGTATAAACATATTGTGATGATTTTAGCACACTCCGTGGCAAAACTGTACCAAAAGCGAATTTCAGCAAAGTTCTTGGACTCACGAGTTACAAGAAAGTCTGTACAGGTTTTGAAAGTATTTTAAGGGCTAGGTTAGGCGAACGTTACATAATGAAATTATCTGTGTAATTCTATGATACTTTTCAAACAAAACATTTTATAATTACGACAAGCCACAACTGTATTTGCGAGCAC
The DNA here is from genome assembly GCA_963082905.1 of Oligia fasciuncula. Taxonomy (NCBI): domain Eukaryota; kingdom Metazoa; phylum Arthropoda; class Insecta; order Lepidoptera; family Noctuidae; genus Oligia; species Oligia fasciuncula. The sequence goes on along the minus strand of OY720395.1, from coordinate 1,386,038 downwards.
CTAACACCGTACATTACACATCGGTTACCGAAACCAGTAACTACCAAGTTACTAACATGAATCGGTGGTTTCCTATTAATACGACCACAGGCTACACAATAATCTGCCGCAGCAATAAAACTGTACACCACTCCGGAATCCGACTGAGTAATATTGAAGGAAAGCCTTATTTTAATCTAGATAAAAGCGTAGTCTGTGTACTCAGACTGAATTTAGAGAAGACTAAAGATAAATAAAGAAGTATGGAGCAACTTTGTTAAAAGGAGTTTTTGAATGAGGAGGCGTTTGAATGAACTCAACAAATGTATGGTTCTTTATGTTAGAAATACGTTGATCTGAGTACGAAAGGTACAGAAAGGTGGGCTCAAATGGCTTTTTTTTACATTTTGCAGGTTTTGTACTTAAATTGTATGCTATTTAGGTAGGTGTTTAAAGTATCTGGTAAAGTTTTAAAAGTACTTAAGTATAATAATTATTTTAAAATAGCTTATCCGCAGGCGGCAAAATTGTAATATTATGATGTAAGGGTTGGTCGCCGGCCTGCGGGCGGAGAGTAATGGGTAGCTCACCGTTCGATCAGGTCCAGGCCCGTGTCGGATGGCGCGTACGTGTTCCACGCGCGCCTCAAAGAGAAGTCAGCATCGAGGAGGGGCCCCTTAGGACCGAAGCCTGCCGGGTCAGCGGGATTATCCGAAAGGATTACCGCTGGCCCGGAACATAAAGGGCCAAACCAAAGGGTCAGTAAGAACCTGACACTCCCTTCCGCTCCACCCAGAGCGGAAGGGGTCATATTGATGACTTCCCACTCTCAAAAAAAAAAAGGGTTGGTCGCCGAATCAGTTATCATGAAAGTTTGATTGAGCTTTGCTATCCTCATACAGCAGTTTTTGTTTCTCAGCTAAGCCAGCTAGTAACAGCTGTTGGTCTGCAGTCAATTCACAGTTATTGTTCCTCTGACAGCAGCAACCTAACAGCATCCTTATTATAACGCGAATAAAGATCACAATGATTTTCACAAACTTGACAGTTGCAACAACCCAACAGCTACCTTATTGTCACAAAAATCACTGTGATATTGACAGTCATGCAAAATCAGACGTAAAACAACTGTGAATCATCTGTCATCTTATTATTTTTTACTAACTCACTTATATATGCGACCTCTTTAGCTTTAAGATTAGTGATAAATGACAATCACTGGCCATCTGACTTCAAAATATTTTTAGATGCCATTAAGAATTTCTTTTAACGTTTTTTTTTTTAATGGGTAATTGGCTATTGTTTTATTTTGACTTAAATAGGCCAGCATAATTCAAAACTAGATTGTAACCTTCTTTGTTAATTAAAATATCAGAATCGATATGTCAGACAGGGCAGGAATTTGATGAGCTGCAGGAGAGATTAATTCAATTCTACTATTCATATTATTTAAAATCCAAAATAAAACATGCAATTACATAGAGAAACCTCGATACTGAAATGTTTTAGATTTTATTTACTTGTAACAACAATTTTGTTATCCTAGCTCAACTGATAAAGCAATCTAGAAAACAAATACTCAGCAGTGTAAAACGGAAAGTCTTTGAGCATTTTCTAGAATAAAAGAAGAAGGGTAACGGAGATAAACGAAGGTTCTAATGTCGCACGTAAGCGATCTATCACAGGCAGCTAGGGGATTTTAAACATTATTGATGTAATATATAAGAGGGGTTTTGGCATATAAGGTGTTAGGGAAATTAGTTAGAATTCCGTGGAGTATTCTTTTAAAATTTGTTTTTTTTTGTTTCGCATGTTTGCCCGCCTACATGTCGAAACGCCCCACGCGACGAAGTAGTTGAATGGGCGCAATAGAATAGAATAGAATAGAATTTTTCTTTATTAGAGTAACTCAGACTCAAAATCAAACAATATTGTTAGTAAAACTTATGACTAGGTATGTTAGTAAGCACAGACACTAAACAAAAAAAATTACGAAATAACGGTGGTCACCGTTGCGACATCCCATGAGAGACGGCACAACAGTGACCCACGTAAACACAGTCTAGGCGACTCGCAACCATGTTTAAGACACTGTTGGAGCTGCCCCACACCCTGCGCACCAGGGAAGCGCACCTTTTACGCATTATTGTTGAAGTTTACTAAGAAACCGATGGATATTCTCGATTAAAATTTTAGTTTATTAATAGAAAACAAACAGCTCATTTATTAAATTAATTTTCAGTCCAGAACATCCATCGGTTTCTTAGTAAACTTCAACTATATCCGACGCTCCTGTATACTTAACTCCTTTGTTGACTGTACATTTATGTTGTACCATTGACCCTTGAGGGGTTAATGATGTAGGCACGTGGTGAGTAGCAAATGTGAAATCTATACTAATATTATAAATGCGAAAGTGTGTATGTCGGTCTGTTACCTCTTCGCGCTTAAACCGCTGTACTGATTTAGATGAAATTTGGTATAGAGATAGTTTGAGTCCCGGGAAAGGACATAGGATAGTTTTTATCCTAATATTCCCACGGGATCGACACATAAGCGGGTGAAACACATTCATTCATAAAACAATTTTGATTGTGAGAACCATCTGTCGACTAATTTCACATTTTTCATAAGCATCTTAGAAATGATTAGTACTCTTCACTCTAAATCCCATGATTAAAACTAAAATCTGCCGAATGTATGCACTGACATGTATGCACTGACACTGGTGTAACTAAGCCTAAGCAACAGCCTAACTTTTATGTATTTAGCTTATAGCATTAAGTCTGTACATTTGTGTGCTTAGAGCTCATTTTTCCAACGCCAGATAATTTTATCCGAGGAATAATTTTGAATTTTTGACAGTTCTTCCATACAAAAACTGTCAGACGTCAATTTTATTCCACAAATAAAAATTATCTGTCGATTGAGAAATCAGCCCTTAAAGTTTTTTTTTTTTTTGTTACCCTATTTTGTGTCCCACAGCTGGGCAAAGGCTTCCCCTTTTTTCTTCCAAGCCTTCCCTGTCTTAAATAAAAATAAAGCATTAAATATATAGTAACAAACATGGATTGTATGATCCGTAATAAATTATCACTAGCTTCTGCCCACGACTTCGTCTGCGTAAAATTTCGGCCGCCGACCCACCGCGTCGCATCCCATCGCCCGCCCGCGCGTGATAAGTTTTCGTTTAGGGTTTTTTCTGACTTTTATTTTATTCTCGGCTCTTAAGGTTCTTAGCATAATGTTATACGCCTATAATCTTCCTCAAGAATTGGGCTAACAAATGCAAAAATATTCAAACAAAACACAAATTCTTCAGCCTCATTAGTATTATAGATTATCACTTACTCGTATTGAAATATCCAATACAAATGCTTGTATATTGTTAGTTCGTGGTCTCTGAATTTTCCCATGAACCTTTCAAAACGGAGTACCTTAAACTAGTTTAAAATACATCGTATACCTAACACCCTTCTAGCCCGCTCATAAAACTCTAATGTAAAACAATAAAGTCTTATAAAAGTGTTCTACGCTTGCTCTACACTCTACAGCAAAGGAATTGATAGTCTCACAGGGAACGCCTATTATAGACCCGTTATACAGTCGTTATAGAGTTTATCGATGCCCCGGAGCAAGACTTTACTATAATAGAGCTGTGCTAGAGTCCTCGGAATTGTGCACAAGGAAATGCTAAGACGGGTATGTATATTGTTGCAGTATGTGCTGTAAATATGGTATAAAGGGATCGATAGAATTCTACTATGTGTTTAGTCAATTCTTAGTTGAGTTTTTTACCTTTGAGAAATTGTGAGCACAATGTTATGAAAAGAGTAAAGTTTAGAATTTCGAATCTAATGATTTATTCACATAAGTTGGGTATCTAGGTGGTAGATACATACACACATCAAAATGTCTAGGGATCAAGCATTTTTATGCGGATTTCTTGAGATTGAGATGTGGCTTTGTAATAAATTTATGATTTTATAAATTTATATGGATCCTTTTTGGTGCATTTCATAATTTGAATCAGGAACTGTGAATCAAATTCGAGTAAAAGATGAAAATCAGCTGTCAATATTTTCCCTATAAAAACATACAACGCATTGAAGACATTATTAGTGCTACTGTTTCCCTACTACTGATTAAAACCAACGTTATTATGGAGCGGCGACGTCATTTAAGCAGGGAAGAAATGCTCAGAGCCGTGGGAATGATAGAAGCTGGTTCCCGGCAACGTACTGTAGCTTTAGCTCTGAATACAAGTCAGAGTGTTATCAGTCGACTTTGGACACGTTACCGAAGCACTGGTACCGTGGCTGAGCGCCATGGAGGACGGTATCGCTGCACCACACGGAGACAAGACCGATACATTCAAATCTTAACTCGAAGAGCTCCAACAATAACCGCCATGATGTTAGCCGTGAGGCTTCATCACTCTTCAGGGAACTTAATTAGCGACCAAACAGTCAGAAACCGCTTGCATGAAGTGAACCTTCATTCCCGAAGACCGCTACGGGTACCACCTATAGCAATGCACAATCGTAGGATTCGATATCAATGGGCTCTTGAACACAGAAATTGGGCAGAAGAACAATGGCGTTTCGTGTGCTTTTCTGATGAGTCTCGTTTTGGTATGAGACCGGATACAAGACGTATACGACACTGGAGAACCCCTGGACGCCAACAGCGATTAAAATCCTGCCAGGAAGTCCATCCTTATAGTGGTGGAACCATCATGGTATGGGCGGGTATTTGGATCGGCGGAAGAACTGAGTTGATTTGGATCAGAGGCAACCTCAACGCTCAAATTTATGCTGAGACGATTGTATCAGACGTCATCGTTCCTCTACAAGTGCAAATCGGTCCCTTATTTCAGTTAATGCATGATAATGCACGACCGCACACCGCAAGAGTTGTAAGACAGACTCTCGCCGCAGCTAACATCAATGTCCTGCCCTGGCCTGCTCAGTCGCCAGACTTGAACCCGATTGAGCATGCATGGGATATGCTACAGAGAAGAGCTCTGCCGAATATGGAGGGTATCCAGTCGCAAGAAGACCTTTTTTTGTTGTTGCAACGAACATGGGCGGCCATTCCACAGCGTGATTTGGATGAACTCATTTTGAGTATGCCAAACCGATGTTCTTGTGTTGTTAGTGTTCGCGGTAGAAACACGGATTATTAATTGTTTAAGTTACCCAATAAATTTTTAAAGAAAACTGTTATTTCAGTCTTTTTTTCGAACTTTTGTGTTAGTGGTTCAAATGTCAAAAATCCCTTTATTAGGAAAATGGCAAATTTCTTTATTAATGCAAAGGTGACTTGGTTTATCGTTACTGTGACAAACGAAAACACTTTATTTGATGAATCCTTAAAGAAAATTTTAATTAATATCAATCAGGAGAAAAGTTATTGCAAAAATATATGTTGATCCCTAGACACTTTTGATGTGTGTATATCTAAGTATCTATAACATTAATAGAATATCTTATACTCGTACATACATATTCACCATTGTCGGTAAACGCAATTAATATAATAAATATAATATATAATAATAAATAAATAAATATAAATAAAAAATATTAAAATAAATATACAAATAAAAAAAAAATAATAAAAAATATTATAAATAATAAATATTTTTGTTTTAGAAACGGGGTTTTTTTACTTTTGAAACTGAGAACGAGTGGGTACCTAATTTCAATAAGAAGGATTAATTTACAATTTCCCCACGATTATTGCGTGTTTTCGCTCTAAATTAATGTCAAACAAGACTCAATCCCAATTCATCATCTGCCTAGCCTTTTCCCAACTATGTTGGGGTCGGCTTCCAGTCTAACCGAATGCAGCTCAATACCAGTATTTCACATGGAGCGACTGCCTATCTGACCTCCACAACCCAGTTACTGGGTAATACGATACCCTTGGTAAGACTGGTTGTCAGACTTTCGGGCTTCTGACTACCCGTAACGACTGTCAAAGATCCACGAATGACAGTCGGGATCAATGGCTTAACGTGCTTTCCGAGGCAGGGAAGGGTCTCGGTATGTAAAGATGGTCACCCATCCACAGACCAACCACGGCAAGCGTAGCTTAACCTGATCGATCGACTCAATCCCAATTATGACTGACATTTCATTTATTTATTTCGAGTGCACGGAAGCACTCTCATTTCCTTTCGACAGTTCAGAAGCTTTAACTGTAACATGAGTGATGGATTGTTATGACAGAAATAGCGCCATCTAGTCTCGCTATAAGGTATCACGGGCTACAGTCCTTTCACACTTATTTTACCTCTGATTTTGCAATACTGTCAAAATCAAAGTGATCTTTATTCTTATTGCAATAAGGCTGCTGTTCGGTTGCCTTTGACAGAGGTAAAATAACTGTCAAAGGACACACAGTCTCTATTAATTTCGCGGACTAAAAACTGAAAAATCAGTTTTTTTCAGCGCAAATTTCTCAATATCCTTAAGTTATCTAGTTTTTTTAAAAATACACAAGTATTAACTTAAGGATATTGAGAAATTTGCGCAGAAAAAAACGGATTTTTCTGTTTTTAGTCCGATTGATAGGGACTCTTAAAAGTCATTGAGAAAATAGGACATCGGAAGTGGGTACGCAGATAGGTGACCTATGGGCTGTGATGATTTATCTAGATTTATTTTTATTTACTGCCTCGTAGGTCTAGTGGCCGCAATCGCTACTGTTGAGCATTAGGTCCTCTCCCCTATTAAATGGGATTTAAACATAACTGACGAAATGTGGGTGTACTGGAGATACACCTCTGTCTAACTCCTCGGGGACTCTGATTGACTACGCAGTAACTGATGAGCCTCAAGGTTTTCTTCCGCATGTACCATCTAACAAATTTTACATCGATGTCTATTGGTAAGTTTTGTAGTCACTTGGCGGACAACAGTAGGCTAAAACGCCTTTATACATTAAAACAGAAAGTAGGTGAAATGTGCCATTGCGACATAAGGCACCAAGTCAACTCAAGCTACTACAATCTGTTAAATTTCTTTAATAGATTTTCAACTTTATCGCTGAAGCATAAGGTTCAAGGTTGATTGGGAAAATTTGACAGTTTCGGGCAGCTTGGTGTGCTGGCGTCTGTACCATCTCACTACTAAAATATGAATCATCAGATGGCTTGGCAGATTGAGTATACCAACCACACCTAACTAAACCTCAATGCCAAATACCTATGTTTAATTAAAATCAACAACAATTGTTTTTAACTTTAAAAGCGTTTAGCTGCCCCCACGCCGAACTGCAGGCATTGGTTTGAAGCTCGAATGTTTGTTTAATTTATTGGCAATTGTCACCCACAACACAGAAAACCCAATCAACGGTAATTATCGGTCGGAGGTTAGTTTCACGGTGAAATAAACTGGATTTAACTGTATTTCAAATAGGAACAGAACTGGGAATCGAGTCAATGTGTAGTGAAGGCAAACTGTCTGAATTTCAGTATATGCTGATATGAGCCCAAGGATCACAGATATTGGAATGCATGCACGGTTAACACCTAACGGTACGTGCGAAGGCTCATCGATGTGTCAAATAGGCTATTTGACTGGTTTCTGATAAACATCTCAGATTATTTAATGGTGTCTAACGAGCCCACAAAAACCTATTACTTCAAATTGCATAATGTATTTCTTTAAAAAAATAGTAAATAAAAATGTACTGTTTAAATAAGCCGCCAAAACGCTATCTTTAACAATATGGCGTCGTGACGTCACGATTCCCGTAAACAAACGTTGAAACGGTCGAGATACTAGACAAAAGTCATCTGTTCTGTCAACGATAGACAGAAATTTACTACATCATGACGTCATCTTAAGTTCAGCCAATCCAGACCGTTTTCGATTACGTGGCGCCAGATTTAAAAAGATGAAGTTTTTTCGGGATTTTTTTAATAAATAATACATTGTTTTGTAGTAAAATTAATGCAAATCGATTTTAAAAGCGATAATCTATACGAGTGTCAATAATTATGACCTTATTTTTTACATTGTCAAATAGCCTATTCCTTAAATGACGAATAAAGGAATTTAATATTTATGTCTGTGATCATTGCGGTTCATATTTGAGTGTAATTTAGTCATCTATTACACACAGACAGACGACGACGTCGACGACGCACACGTCGCAGACTTCGTGTTTGACAGTGCTCGAGTGAAGTGAGTTTTACTAACATAAACATACCATTTTAAGTTTATACTCTAACACACATTTTATTATTATATGTTAGCCTGTAAGGTATTTGTCTATGGGCCAAAGTAGCGTGAAAATAAAGGTTTTATTATTATTATTTTATTATTATTACACAGCAAAGAATAAACACTTTTACTTCGGTGTGTGCAAAGTTAAACTCATTCTTGTATTTAAGTAAGTGCCGATTCAAAGAAGAGGATTAACATGAAGGATTTTTTTCCAGAAAAGGCTTAAAGGAAGAAATATAAAAATGTAATTCTTCTTTTTACTTGCCAGGCTTTGAATTTACAATCCGTCCCGGGTATTTAAGCCTGCAAGGTAAGGGTTACCGACCGATAATTTAAAACCTATCAAATCCCTGTTGAGAAAATGTTATCGTTGGTCCCCAAAATATTACAAAAGTTTTTTTTTATATATAAAGGGTTAATACGGTCATTCCCCTTCGTAAGCCTTTACAAATTGAATAAGTAAAATTTTCCTTTACCAATACCTGTATTAAATACAATGTATTATATAGTAAGCATATGAACAAGATATTCAAACAGCGCCATTTAATTACAATGTTAACTTCAATTTCAGCCGCCAATACTGACGTAAATAATAATTAACTACCGAATAATTGAAATATACGATTCATTAGATAATAGATACTTCAATATATCGGCCCCATCATTTTGTTAATACCATTAGCCACATAAAATTTATGAAACATCAATTATAATCAGGGTAGATAGTTGTATGAACGAAGCAAAAGGATCCGAAAGGGTTACCGCTACCCCTGAACATAAAGGGCTAAGGAAGGAATACGGATGGGTTTTAGTCAGTAAGAGCACAAAACACAGATAGTACAGAAGTCAATCACATGTGTGTACCTACTTCACTTTTTGTACCTACGGTCGCGCTGTGGTTGTCAATTTTGGCTTATGCACAAAAAACTATCGCGGTAGTGGCACTCGACCCAGAGCGGGAGGGGTCATTTTATGATTTCCCACCCTCAAAAAAAAAAGGATCGTAGCAGGTGGCGTTCTGTAGTTTCTGCTTACCCTCATGAGAAGAAAGCGTGTAGATATCAATCGAGTCACGTTTTATCGCTCGTCAAAACTGACCACGAAGCGATGATTGGAGAAAAATGCGAAAATGAAGGGTCTGTGGTGAGGGCGCGGGGCGGCCATAAACACGCTATGACAGTTAAAAGTTTTATTATCACTTTGTCGTGTCATGAAGTTGTAATTTGAAATGTTTAGAAGTAATGTTTGAATTTGGTAACAACTTAAATTGCAATTTGTGAGTAATGCCCAATTTAACTAACGTCCGAATCCTCGTCGCGTAGGATACTGTGTCGTAACTTGCGATCGCCTAGGCCTAGGGGCTAGTGAAATGTTTTTTTTAAGCGCCTTGTATCTATGCATACCTACCTACCATCTAAATAAAGAAGAAAAGAATACTCTCTTTCGGCGTAAAGTGAAGGCGCGGCGCAGGCATGATGGTGTTTCACCTTACCTTACGCCGTCTGTGTATAATTCACGTCTTAGGAATACTTTGAACAGTAGATGGCTGAAATACGAGACAAAGATTGATTTATAAAAAGGATAAGAGAAAAAACAGTTGGCCTAAGATTTGGTTTACAAGCCAAGTGACAAGGATAAAATTGTAAAGTACATAGAACCATCTGCTAGGAAAAATTATTGCAGTAATAAGACAAACAGTGGTTTTATTTACTCGTTCCGGTACTGAGAACTCGTAAAGCTCACACAATACCTACTAGCACTCCATGCGGAAAACAAACATTTAAACGCATAACACAGAACTCTAACCGACCGTAACTTTCCAAATTAAAACCCAATCGTCTAAAAAAATAACAGATCAGAGAAAATAATCGAAACATAGTAGGTATAATACGGCGCCCAGTTATCAGAGTTCACGTTTCGACAATTGCAAATGGCGGGCGCTGGGTTGGCGCGGCGTGACCCGGACTATTTATCACCCAGCTCTCTGTCCACCAATGAAATGGATATCGGACGCTAATTTACGCACCTATGTACCGCAGAACAGAAAGGGGGAAGAAAATCCACCGAAAGGAAGATATATCATCATCTGTCTAGCCTTTTCTAAACATCATTCAATCATGTCCGTTCTGGATAATACGATACTCCTTTTGAAGACTACCTATAAATAAATGATAAATTATATTTATTTCTGTAATTTGGTTAAAAAACACACTTTTTTGGTTTCTCATCGAAAGTCGTCAGAGTTTCCCTTCAAACCCTATAATTATGTAATTTAAAAATCGCTACGATAATAGGCAAAGTCGACCTCATAACTGCTTTATCACCCTAAGGATGAATGTTACTTGCACGTCATATACGACAATGTCTATTTGTCTATGTGACAGTTCAATAGTTACAACTTTAGTGAGGTTGTAGCGCGAGCGGTATCTACAACGCCACATGCGAACAACGTGTCATACTGACGATGACGTCACGCAAAATCCTGCATCTCGCAAGCAGGGTTTACCGCGCAATTAGCATATATACAACGGTCAACGGCTCGACATGAATCATCGGGCAATTGCCCGCCAGACACAACGCCCGTCTGTTCGGAGGGGTTTTAATTTAGGTACTAGAAACTGTTGTCAAATATGGTAAACCAAATACGAGGTCGACTATAATCAGAATGATTTGGAACTAAGGAGTTCCCGGAGTTTTCGGAGTGGACCTATGTAGGTCCATTCCTTTATATAGGATAATTAACTTTTTCACTGTCTTACTTAAAACCGTCTGCTTTTCTTTAGATAACTGAAAAAAAGACTTCAGTTTGTATGTTTCATTATATGTGAATGCTTTACCACGTCAGCCTTCTGAGCCCCTTTATTTGTGTTGGCCCGGACCTTCGTGCAAAAGAGTTTTTTTTTCACATTTTCAATGCCCTAGTCTAAGTTCATTGTGGGATTTTTTGACCGTACCTTTGTTATTACAAAAACCTCTCGACTGTCATCAGTTAGCCACAGGACTATTACCATTTTTGGGGTCGCGGGCGGACAGAGTGCCCACCAACCACCCACCACCCACCAAGAGACCCACCACCAAGAGTATTCTATTCTATTCTGTCCGCCCTCTGAGTGACCTCAGGGAAGACAGCGCACAGTGGTCACGTCGTGCTGCCTTGCACTCTTGCACAGTTTGGTTTCACTTTACAGTCTGCCCAGAGATGTGCCCTAGCATGCGTTGCACAGAGAATGCTCCGCATCGGTCTTTTGAGAAATAACGGTACCCTTCCAAGTGCCGATGGTGATCACCGGGATGGTTTTATTGAGGCCAAAATCATACAATCACACTCCATGGTAATCACATAATCATAAATGGTCTTATCCCAAAGACCGGGCGCCTTTTGAAGGTTAACCGCCGAAATTAAAATGGACTCGCACACGAAGGGTTCCGTACCACAAGGCAAAATCGCCGAATAAAACACGTTTGTTGTATGGGAGCCCCCTTAAATATTTATTTTATATTGTTTTTAGTATTTGTTGTTATAGCGGCAACAGAAATACATAATTTGTGAAAATTTCAACTGTCTGGCTACCGCGGTTCTTGATATACAGCCTGGTGACAGACAGACGGACGGACGGACAGCGAAGTCTTAGTAATAGGGTTCCGTTTTTACCCTTTGGGTACGGAACCCTAAAAAGACGTATTGCCATTAATTATTGTTTGTATAGTGGCTCTAATTAGTTTTGGAATTCAATGAAATTGTTTAATTAACGAGCTGAAATTTTTGGCATGTGGTGAGGCCAATTTACTGGCTTTTAGGTCATTAAACGTGTGTCGAGTCATCATCAAAATAAATGAACAGTTTTCAATTAAGTAAGCACCTACTGTTATGAGAAATTCAATTATTCAATTTAAAAGGTCCTATAATTGTAGTTTGTAAACAAAATTTACTTTTAGTAATGGATTATAAATCATTTTAACGTCTCCATAATAATCGTTAAATATAAAATTTATTCATGAATAACTCATAAAATATTCAATATATTTTGCATCTTATTTCAAAATTTAGGGCTAACCCTAAATTTTACCCAAAAATACATTCGACAAAGTTATTACTTGCTACTTGTCTAAAGAATATGATGTAAAGATGTGTGTGAAGTATACAGGGTGTGGTCTTAAACCTGATTTCAGTGTACATTACATATTTTTTACCGACGCATTATCGAAAAGGCTTCAGATTAAATCTAGCTCATTATCTGCCTAGCCTTTTTCCAACTATGTTGGGGTCAGCTTTCAGTCAAACCAGATGCAGCTGAATACCAGTATTACATATGGAGCGACTGCCTATCTGACCTCCACAACCTAGTTAGAATAGAATAGAATACTCTTTATTATGTACACCATATAAATTACAGACATAATTATAGAAACTGTACAAAGGGTGACACAATGGGCGGTCTTATCTTTGTTACCTCTTGATAAGCTCCTCCTCCACCTCTTCTGACGACCTGTAACGACTGTCAAAGATCCTCGAATGACAGCCGGGACCAACGGCTTAACGTGCTCTCCGAGGCACGGAGAGGTCTTGGTATGTCAAGATGGTCTGGTCACCCATCCACGGACTCCCCGCTAAATAATAGCCACACGGATCGCCCCGTGCGGCTATTATTTAGCCACAAGCCCCTATTCAATCTAGCTAAAAAACATGATTTCGTGTAAAAGACATGATGTATTAAAAATAATTAAAGATAATTTAAGTAACTTGGGCTCTTTTGGAGTTTGTTGTGTCAATGCAATTCATTATTTTTTTACAGAAATAAACAAGTTTCAAATCAAGTGAAACATGCTGCTGGAATTTCACCGTAGATATATATTGCACACTCTGTACATCAAGTTGGTTCTACTAGATAAGACGATATTGGTACTTGGACTATAATATATTCTTATTGAAAACACCTCATCACATATTCATACAATATATCTTTGAAATAAGACAATATAACCAAGATATCACTTTGCTATGGCGACATATTGCCAATTCTTGACTGCACTATTTTTTACACATGGCAAAAATGTTGTTATTACATAAATATGTTTTTGGTTTGCCAACAAGCAGGTCGTTTACCTGATGGTATGTGGTGACTACCACCTATTTGCAAAACTAGAGGATTTGCAGGTACCATCCATTCTAGGATCGTGCATATGCACGAGTGGCACGTTGCTAGCTGCAAAGGCAACTACAGCTGTCGACACTCGTCGGCGGAGAAATCTCTTCCAGCATACCTGCGATAGGAAAGTACATAAAAAGAGATATGGACAACCTGTGTGTAACATTGTGAGAATACCTGGATTTACAGCTTAGGTATATTTATTTATTTATTAAACTTTATGCACAAGTAAAAAAACTGTACAAAGGTGGACTTAATGCCTTGGGCATATCGGCCACAGGACATCGTAAAACAGAAGACAAACTTGCAGGGGATCGAGAAGGGGGGGGAAGGGTGGAGGGGGTTTAGGGGATCAGCCCGGAATCTTATTTTCTTCTCCATATGAAAAAGAGATATTTTCCCTGCACTGTGTTATTATTTTATGTAAAAGAGGAATTCACACATTTTACTCGCGCAAGGTGGAAAGGCCTCGCAGATGAAGCTAAATTAATTTTATTTTCCACTGAGCCTGGTGTGCGAACGCGTCAATTTTGTATTTCATTTTTATTTAAATAAAAAACGCATAAACGGTACGATGAAATACCTACATAAACCAACAGGACTTATGAAACGTCTGAAGCTAGATGCACGGTTCCAATTGGTCGTTTCCTATAGAGAAGAGTCGGCAAGAAACTTCGCGGTTACTCTTTTAAAATTAATTAATTAAGTTAATTAATAGGTATGAGAGGACAGTGAAGGCCTGTCAACAAGTACCAGGTACTTAATAACTACAATGTACAATGACTTAAATAAACTCAACTATGACTCAACTCATCGTAAAAAGTAGCCTTACAAAATGTAAACGAGATCGTTAAAAAAAATGATTTTGTAGAACGTTCTCATACCTGTGCGACAGTCTCTCTCTAAGGCGCGGGCCACACATAAGTGACGTAAGACGAGGTTGGGACGCAGACGCGGAAATTAGTATGCAGATGGAATAGCAACGTGTCTTGGCCTTCTCGTATGTTTTGTGCCGATATTTTATATGAAAAATAATGAAGATACGTGAAAGGGATGCCATGTCTGCGTCCCGTGCACGTCTTGCGACTCTTATGTGTGAACCGCGCCTAAACCTCGATAGAATAGAATAGAATACTCTTTCTTTCTTTCTCTCTTTTTCTCTTTCTTTCTTTCTTTCTCTGTTTCTTTCTTTCTCTCTGGTGCTGCTGTATCCGTATAATGAGTGTACGTATTGAAAAATATTAAATGCCTAATTAGCGAAAAAATGCCACTTTTATTTAATCTTCTAGGGATACCTGACTATATAGGTAATAATAATTGAATTTACCAGGTTATCAGGGTTTTCTTTCTTATTAAATGCTAGCAGCGCCCCGCGGTTTCACCTGCATAAGTGTTGATCCCGTGGGAGTATCGGGATAAAAACTATCCTATGTCCTTCCCCGGGATACAATCTATCTATCTGCCAAATTTCATCGAAAAAGTTTAAGCGTGAAAAGGTAACATACAGACAGACAGACAGAGTTACTTTCGAATTTATAATATTAGTATAAATGTAGGTCAGTATTTGTATTTTACAAGTTATTATTAATTTCCTCCGGCCTCCAGGATTCGATTACTGGGTGTTACCGATAATCCGTAAATATTCAGCAAAGCGTGTAACACAGGAATGCTTTTCTTTAGCTGCATAGCAATAACAATATACAATAATAGCACAGAACCGGTCGAAGTGGAGGTGCTTGGGGGAGGCCTATTTCCAGCAGTGGACGTTTTTCGGCTGAAATGATGATGAATGATGAATAACAATATTGTTGTAATGACAATGTCATACAAACGTTACTGTTTATTTACTATCTAACTAAAATATTACGCGGAGAAACCATTTAGTTTCGTCAAAAATTTCCTTTGAACCGTAACAAAATAATTAATTTGACAAATTATGGAAGTTTGTAACACTGAAGCGAAATTTTAATTGCCGGCTTTAAATCAGCTTGATCATTGTACATATCGGAACAATTTATATTTGTTAATGACTCATTAATGGGTTTTAAAATACATACCAATGTGTCGCCAAACGGATTTAGAACAAACAAAAACTTTGTCTTCGTGATTAAAAAAAATTATGTAGAAATCGGTTAATAACTATGTCAACATCACGCCATGTTCCTCAAAGGGTTGGGCACATCTCTGCCCAACCCTTTGGGGAACATGGAACTTTCGCCTTTATAATATTAGTGTGATTATTCACTAGGATTTTGATAAAACTAACTCTATTATTTCTATACCTACTCATCAAGTTTGAAACGACGCGCGACGCTTTCTTTAATTAATGTTGTTTCCGTGAAAATTCATTGAAAAAACACACATTTTGAACTCACTGACACTTCCACAATCAATCAAAACAACTTATTGAATACCTAATAACTCATTTAGGAGAGTAACAACCTCACATCGTGCAAAATAACCACCTTTACAAGGGCGAGCAATCAAATATGTAACGCGCCACAGTCACCGATTTAATCACGATTCCTTTGAACGCGATACGATCGACTTGATAATGTCGAGCGTACAGATGCTGAATATGGATGCCGAGCTACCATACTGTGATCTTGGGGATACGGTTTTAATGAGGACATGTAGTGGTTGGTTATAAGAAATAGATGGGCAAAGTACAACACAACAATGGAGAAATAATTGAGAAGAATAAGAATTAAACAAGTACTATAAAAGCCATGTAATTTAAATGTGATTAGAGTATTACTTATCCCTTTTTCAAAGTCTAATAGGCACTTAGATGGGCAATATAAGCAGCATACAGCCCCTTATTCGGGAGAATAAAGTACGCCTTATTTACCCGAATATAGGTAGGTATAAATGATAAATTTATTTATTTATTTATGAAACTTATACACACTATCTTTACGGGATAAAACAGAATATCTTTCTTTTTTTCTTAGGATATCTTTTAAAGATTTTATTTCTGTAAGTAGGTGTGCACACACGTCAATCATATTTTAAAAACTACATGAGTACGTTTCCTACCTGACTACTCTGAAAAGAAAGGCCGAAACAAACTCAATACCATATACCTACCTAAACAATACTCTTTCAACTGCACCCGGCTAGTCAGCCTGGAAGCGGACCCTTACATATTTGGAAAAAGAAAGGCAGGCAGATAATGATGATACCTAAACCATATGTAATGTATATGGATTGAAAGTAATTCTAAATGGAACGGTTGAACAAACTAAAAAGCAAATATTGATACTCAATACCAGCAGGAGTAACGTCGAAAATAAATCCCAGAGAAATATTATTACCCTATTCAAAATATTGCAACGAAATATTCTATTCGAACTTTGATTTAGCAAATTCGCTGAAAATAGTACCCGAGATGCCTCGGGCAAGTATTTTGCAATCTGATAGATTGAAAAATATAATATGAATTGAAAGTTTTCAATATTCCTGATTTTATTGGAGCGTATTCAGTTTGGATTAAAGGTCAAAATGCTCTCACGCACTCAAATTATACAGACCGAATAGTGGATGTGAGTGTGATCAATTAGAAATATGGGACATTTGATGGTGTGTGTGTGTGTGTGATACATGCAAAACAAGTAGGTAATGTAGAAAATTCAGCTATATCAAAGTTGAATGGTCAGTTATCTCAGCAATGTGAATTGTTTTTTTAACAGACTTCAAAAAAGGAGGAGGTTCTCAATTTTGTTGTATTTTTTTTATGTTTGTTGCCTCAGTACGATTTAAAAACCGATTTGGAAAATTATTTTTTTTATTTAAAAGGAAATACTTCCAGATTGCTCCCATTTTTATCAAAATCAAGTTCTGATGATGGAATCCATGAGGAATTGAGGGAACTCCTCACATATGAATTTGCTCTCGGAAACCACCATTTGGTGAAGTGGAACTGATAAGAAGACCACAGATGGCCATCGGAACTACTCAATAATACTCAATTAAACCTAGATCAGGCTACGCACTACATTACCGTCAGAGTTCTATTGTTTGACTCTAATTACATATTTCTCATATCATAGTCTATCCAGATTATTATAATCCTATTATAGGCCTAGATTAATATACAATACTACTGAACCATATGTACACTTTTTGTAAACTTATTATATCAATAAATTTTATTTTATTTATTTATTTATTTTATCTATATTAAAAGAAAGTCTGTTAGTTACACCACTTATAACTCAAGAACGGCTGAACCGATTTGGATGAAAATTTGTAGGGAGGTAGCTTAGAGCCAGGAGACGGACATAGGATACTTATTTTTTTTTTTTTTTCATAGTAGGAGTTGGGTAGGAGTAGGGTAGGAGTAGGGTAGAAGTAGGGTAGGAGTAGTGTAGGAGTACGGTAGGAGTAGTGTAGGAGTAGGGTAGGAGTAGTGTAGGAGTAGGGTAGGAGTAGGGTAGGGTAGGGGTAGGGTAGAAGTAGGGTAGGAGTAGTGTAGGAGTAGTGTAGGAGTAGGGTAGGAGTAGTGTAGGAGTAGGGTAGGAGTAGTGTAGGAGTAGGGTAGGAGTAGGGTAGGAGTAGGGTAGAAGTAGGGTAGGAGTAGTGTAGGAGTAGGGTAGGAGTAGGGTAGGAGTTGGGTAGGAGTACTGTAGGAGCAAAACAACGTTTGCCGGCCGGGTCAGCTAGTTAATAATAAGTGTTTCACGGGTTGCGATTCGATTACTTTAATATGGTTGCTAAGCAATTTATGCTCGTCACAATGCGAATGATGAAATGGAGCTGATTGTGGAATACTAGGAGAACTCCTCAACAATGAACCTCCCTGCATTGGAAAAAGCAATATTTTGTAAAAGACGATGGGCAAGCTATTGTAACTTAAATACATTATAAACAGACCCACAAAAAAGCGAGAAATAAAAACTGTTTAACAAAAAAAAACCCGACTTCCAAAAAAAAACGCTACAAAGTGAAAAATAACTTTAATTTCGGAAGTCGGTGTCTTTGGATCTGTATTTTAGTTTTTGCCACCGACTTCCGAAATTAAAGTTATTTTTCACTTTGTAGCGTTTTTTTTGAAAGTCGGTTTTTTTTTCAATTGATTCTGTTAGCCTGGAAAATTACAACAGTTGTGATTTATATTGGCACTAAATGTCTAGCGTAGCGTTCGTTTTACAGTGTGATAAAAAATTTAACAACAGGCATAAATTCCCAAAGTAGGTATTTACGCTACGCATTAAGTTTATTTAATGAGTCTCGACAATGTCGAATCTGTAATACTTTTTTTCACAGATTTTCAGGGAGTATATTCACTGTATAAAAAGCTCATAGTTCAATATACATACTGTTAATCGCTTAGGTACCGTATCGTACAACTACTCCCAAGAGACCCTTTGATTTCAAACTTTAGGTGATTGTCACCATTCTCTAAACTCTAACTAGTACTTCGTCGAGTATAATTTGACGGTAACGTATCGACGTTCCATCGCTCATCGCACATTCCATCGCTATTCGAATACTGACGAATGCTGTGACGCACATTTGACTGTTGATATCTTGTCAACGCTATGTCGTAGCGATGATTGTGAAAATCGAAATGTTCCAGATTTTCAATGTAGTTACTGCTAAAGTGCATACCCCTGTTTAATCAAATTATTAGGAAAATTTGCCTTTTTTTAATAGCAGCTTCATGTACAGAAGCCATCAAGTAGCACAAAACTGCATTATAAGATGTCACAAGAGGTAACATCGGTAATTTTAGCACTTATGAAGAGTTATTACAGTACACTCGACCTGCAATAGGTGAAAAGTGAGCTTTCACCTGAATAAGAACGTTATTATGCGTCACGGAGACCACAATGTAACGCTTGCAGCGTTAATATAGGTAACAAGTTCAGTATTATACAGCTTTAAGCAATTTAAAGGATTTTTGTGGACTTTAACTAAGCTATATTCTGAATTGAAGACCACAAGTGTACCCTTAGACCACTTGCATTTTAAGAAAGAACACGTGAGCTACTATAATGTAATCAGTTATTCTGTGGCTTCAAATAACAAAGATATAATGCCTTTTGCTGCACACGGTGGAATTTGTGTAATGTTAATCAGCTTGTTACACGCAATCGTATAATAGCTCTTATAAAGCCCACATGATCACTATGGGTGAACATGTATGATGCTAAGTTAAAGCAAACTGCTCTATATTAGCTCACATGTTACCCATAATCTACACACATTACCCATAATCTAATCACATGTTACCCATACCTACAGTTATTTGCGTACATGTTACCCACTATCAAGCTTTACATGAATTTGTAGCTGACTTGTGTAAAACAAGAACCACTCGTAACAGCTCGTTACTGATTCATGTACCACGAGTGGACACTTAAACAGCTCATGATGTTTAATTGTGGTTAATACGGTACACATAGCTTGTCTGCCATTTTTTAGATTCTAACCTATGTATACAATATAATAACAATTTGTTTTTGTTTAGTCAACGAAAATAACAACAGAATTTGAATAGAAAATGTAATGATTTTATACGTAAACAGCTTATTGTCAAATTACAAAGGAAAAATAAAAATACTTAATTTTTTATAATAATATCATCAACCTATTTTATACTATAATTTTCAAGAAAACAGTGATATTTTGAGAGCGCGTGAAAATTTTCGTCTATAATTATATAGTATTTGACAATAAACTCTCTTTCCCATTCGAATTTCATACACATGGAGGAAAAAATCAATCAAAATAATAATACTACTTATTATTTTGATATGAAAATTATTCACAATTTTGCCACTTGTGAATTGTCAGATCCATAAAAGAGTTACTGTTAGTTTAAAAGGTATCCTGGAGTGTATTTTGTGCTGAAAAATAGGTAATAAGTACTCTATTATTCAGCCTTTGTGGTGTATAAAAGGTAACACATACCCTGATAATCAGTCACTATTCAGCTCTTGGGGCGACTGTTACCTTTAATAATGCTCAAATAACACTGATATAGTGCAACCAGCTACATTATTCAGCTAACAGCTGATTAATTTGTGCCCAAATCAGAGTTATATCAGCTGAGTAGGCGCCTCTAACGCTCTTACTCGGCAGGTTTATTCAGCTGAAATTTCCATTGTGAACAGTGATTCAGCTACTATTCAGCGCTTCTGTGCTACTTGGGCAGCACATCAAGCTACACAAAACTGTAAAATTCAAAATCAACTTTGAACCTTATACTTTAGCGATAAAGTTAAAAATCTATTAAAGAAATTTGTCAGATTGAAGTAGCTTGATATTATGCTGGCGTCTTCTATACAAAGATACAGAAATATACTCACGCCTTCTTCCCATGGAGGTAGGGTTCTGCCTAGTTTCTACTACAGAACGCTACCTACTACGATCCTCAAAGACACAAAGATTACAACAAACAAACACAAAAAAAAACAATCAACTACACTGCATATTCCAGGATAATTTTGTTCAAAATCGTTGCACGATCAACAATTTTGTACAAAGATTTTCCTGAGATATGCAGTTTTTTGACATTACCTACTTATCTTCTCTACTAAGGACTGCCTTACTAGAACTGTCAAATGTCAATTTTATTCCACGGATAAAAGATATCTGACTTTGGTAAAATCAGCCCTAAATAAAACATCTTAGGGCTGATTATTCCAACGCCAGATAATTTTATCCGAGTAATAATTTTGAATCCTTGACAGTTCTCCGATACAAAATCTGTCAGACGTCAATTTTATTCCACGAATAAAAATTGTCTGTCGATGGGAAAATTGGCCCCTAAATTCTTAAACTGAGATAACGCACAGCTTAAACTGCTGGGTTGCTAGAAGCATGAAATGTTGCTGTTGTTCGAGTTCTTTACTTAACGAAGGTGACCTCTAAGGACGGACTTTTGAAAACTCTTCCCCTAAAGAGTTTAAATAGGTGACGAAAGTTAGTATGAAAAATCAACATTTATCCGATGGGAAATCCGAACTGGCACACGACTTATAATATTCGAATAATACTGGCCTTAGACTTTTGAGTACCAAAAGGTCAGACGCCTTAACCTTTAAGTTTAATTCAGTGTTCCATTTCTAAAGAAATCGCAAATACTGGACTCGTCTTGACTGTAATTTACTAGCAAAAGCTTAGATTTACATTATAACCAACTTTCAGATAAAGATCATTCAAAAGTAGCTTTATTTCTCACAGAGAACACGAAACAAAAGTCAATGATAGAAAATCCAAAAAAATCACACTAATATTATAAAGGCGAAAGTTTGTGAGTGTGTGTGTTTAGGTATATGTTTGTTACTTCTTCACGCTCAAACGGCGGGACCAATTTTGATAAAATGTTGCATGGAGGTAGCTGACACCCTGGATTAATATATACTTGTTATCCCTATATTCCCACGATATCGTAACAATTTTGTTTAAATTTCATAATAACAGTCCGGGGTGGACTGCACTCCACACACCACTCCAGCGCACACCACACTCCAGCACACCAGCGTTAAAGGCTTGTCTCTGCTGAGATTTGTCGCCATGGCCGAAATTCCGTTTGGAGGACTATTAAATGTTGTTACAAAATCTCCCATCACTGGAAAAAGGTAAGGAAAAAATCATGCAAACTTACTTACAGAAATAAAAACATTTATTATTATACATACATGAATGCATAAGCTTGCAGCATCTTGCTTCGCTCCGTAATGTAAAGGCACAAAGCTGAATCCGTCACATGTTCTAGGTAGTACAGAAATACACATGCATCCAGATCCAGAGTCTAGACAGACAAACAAAGTTAAAGGCAGAAACACACTTGTAACACCCGACGCCATCCCACGCCATCCCACGCTTACTCATTGGCCACATTTTTATCTCGTTGCGCTATTTTCGTCATTTGGCCAATAAGTAAGCGTAAGATGGCGTGTGATGGCGTCGCGTTTTGATAATGTGTTTCCGCCTTAACTCGCACAATATACCTACCTATAGAATGAAACCTCTGTGGATACAGTTACCCGTGTCTTCACACTAACTTATCCCTTTCATAACACAGCTGTGTTTGACTGTGATTGAAGCGTGGGCGTCTTTCAATAGGTACACAGTACACAAATATTCTACGTTTAAATTTCATGAGATAGGGGCTTGACATACTTGACTTGACCACTCCCTGTGTCCCAGCATTGGGAACGTTATAGGCTGATTATGCTTAAGCTTATGTCTATGCTATAGGAAACTACATGAGCCTTAGACATTTATACTGAAATGCAATCCCAAATTAATCACACTAATATTATGAAGGCGAAAGTTTGTGAGTGTGTGTGTGTGTTTATATGTTTGTTACTTCCTCACGCTCAAACAGCTGGACTAATTTTGATAAAATTGTGTATGGAGGTAGCTGACACCCTGGATTAACATATAGGCTACTTTTTATCCCGACATTCCCACGAGATCGACTATACGCGGGTGAAACCGCGGGGCGCAGCTAGTATAGAAACAAAATAACACGAAACTAACGCAGATTCATAAATTCTCTGTTCGCAATTCGGTTTCGTAGCGGATATCAGAAAACACATCAGAAACCATTGTTTTTTACCCTAAAAACTAAGCTCCCTTCTTCAAAGGAAATGAAACCAAAAAAATACGAATCTAAAAGCATTGACCTACCTACCTATAAGGAAAGAAAACCTCAATCGAAGTGGGGACGTAGTTGGAACATTCAAATACATAAATCTTTGGGGCGACGTTAAGTTTTTTATGCCCGACCCGATAAGTAGCCTGCTCCCTCGGGCATACTTACACATTCAGAATATCTTACAGAGCGCGCACTTGCGACTAGTCGGACGACAGTTTGTCTGCGACGTAAAATATGAGATAATATTTTAACATAGGAACATATATAAATATGTTGTGATATATGGTGCCCTGGTAGAAACAGGCATGCATGGAATATAATCAGCTGTTCCATACATTTTGTCGATTTAAATGAACACAAATGTATGGAACAGCAGATTTTTTTTGTCGCGATTTCAAGGTTGGTCCCATAGAAAAAGTTGTTCAAAATGATGTACTACAATGACCTCTTTCGGGTTTAGTATAAACAAAACCTAATGTTGTGTATATGCATGAGTTCGTTCATGTCTTGGGTTCGATTCCCAGGTCAGCCGTAACGGGCTATTGGGTTTTTCCATCAGAAATTTCTCAGTAGCAGCCCGGAGTCTGGATCTGTACCCGGTTGATGGCAATAGGCTTGTTCCCTATTACCTGGGACTTAAATAAAACTAGCGAAATGTGGGTGGGTAATTTTATTTTTAATCCTATTAATTCGTTAATAGCAGCACTAACGAAATGTCTTGCACTAATTAAAGTTGTTAGTGTGTGCACTGCCTACCAGTACAGATTTAACCGTAGTATTTGGTTTTACGAGCAAGAGTAGAAGTAGTCCTAGATTTTACAGCTTCCGATTGTTAGAACAAACTTATGTAAGTTGACGTATCTTTGTAATAAAGTTAGTTTGTTAAGTCGATGTCGTAGGCTGAATGTTATTGACAATGTCTTGTCGGTAACTACCGAGCGACTGAGGAAGGCTTTATTTTCAGTAAAGCTCGAAGGCAAATAAAAAATTGTAAACTACTATTAAATAAAGCATAGGTATTTAATAATAGTTTACATTTTTTATACAGGATTTTTTTTCACCTAGTGCGCAAACTGTAATGATTGTAATGATTGACCATGAATTCAGCGTAGAAATTTTACGCCGGGTATTAAAAAAACTGACCAAGTGCGAGTCGGACTCGCACACGAAGGGTTCCGTACCACAAGGCAAAAACGCTCCCTTAAATATTTATTTTATTCTTTTTTTAGTATTTGTTGTTTTGAAAATTTCAACTGGCTAACTATCACGGTTCATGAGATACAGCCTGGTGACAGACGGACAGACGGACAGCGGAGTCTTAGTAATAGGGTCCCGTTTTACCCTTTGGGTACGAAACCTTAAAAAACAGCTGTTTCATAGTAAAGTGCAAATACCGACGAATAATAAATTCCTACGCTTCTAGAATCATATAATTATGCTGAATTCGTGGTACAGTTTTCGCAATGGTTAAAAAACAGTGGCACTCCGGGACTGCCGACTGAAGTGAAAACAAAACACAATCAGATTACTTTGCCATCACTCACTGACATATCGGATATACATTAAAACCGAGTATATCTCGAGGACAGCCGAACACATCCGAAGCGGTGTCGGTTACGGTAACAGGTGGGGCGAGTTCAATAGTTTTTTCCCATCTCAAAAAATGCCCAACGCGCAAAGAAGTTTTAAAGAAAAAAGAAAGAAAAATGCGTTTGCGTGTGTGTATGCGTTTGCGTTTTATGCGTTTTCACTTCAAAATTATCTGTATGCCTGCAAACAGGCCCCCATACTAATAAACTCACTTGTAAGTGCTAAATCTCATCTTTCAAATCAGCACCTTGTAAAGCAAGTAAACAAAACTCCGAGCTAGTTTAATTCTCACTCAAAAGTGTAGAGCGACGCAAAATAAGAGTAAAAGCATAGTTATTGATTCTCTAATTTAGTTTGCGCGAACGAATGGAACGAATCTCAAATAGGGGCGACTCGGGGCGCCGGCGCCGGCGGGCGGCTGATACTCAACTTGATTTGCACGGTTAAAACGAAGCTCACTGCTTTCTGTGGAGCTGACAGAATACAGGTGATAAGATTTTTTCCTACTGTTTTTTTTTTTTTTTTAGATTGTTCACTTAGTAGGTAATAATAAGAAAATGCTGTATTTACCTATAGTTGTTTGTTACATTTAGTTCTGTATTGTCTGTTGTTTTCAGTAATTTTCGTAGTATTTACGTACGTTGGTGAATCTAAATAAATAAATAAATAAAAAGATACAGCGAATGGTACCTATCTATATTTTGTAAGTAGGTGGTTTAGGCCGGTGATCAATTATTTAAAACTACTGCCTCTATGGTGTTGTGGTCGCAAGCGCTACTGCTGAGCATGAGGTCCCGGGTTCGATTCACGAGTCCGGCGAAGTGGTATTGGATTTTTCCATCTGGAACTTCTCAGTAGCAACCCGGAGTCTGGATTTGTGTCTGGTTGATGGCAATGCTCGATGCTCAATGCTCTATTACATGGACCTTAACTGGCGAAATGTGGATGTATGTATATAGTAGTACAGTCACGAGCACCAATATGTCAACACTTGGCAACTTTAAGTTGCGATTTTTTTACGAAATAAGGAATGCAACGTTTTAATACGACACTACATATACATATGGGTTCGACAATACTATGTTCCTACTAATATAAAATTTCATTCAAAAATAAAGGAGAAAATCGACTTTGAATAAAGCCAAGTGTATACATACTTTTGCTCGTGACTGTACGTATGTGTAGGTATAGGTCCACCTCTGCCCAACCTTTTGGGGAATGCGGGCGTGATATAATGTGAAAATTATTTAAGACGTTCAGTAAAAAGTGTTTTAGTTTTATATTGTTTTCATTTTATTTGATTTGATGTGCTCTAATTTGGTTTTTACCTGATTTTATTTTATTTAGTTATTATGTTTCTTAATTTATGTCGTATGGTAATGGATGGGCGTTCTTTACCTGAAATAAATGAATTTATTATTTATTTATTTACTTAGATACTTTCGTTCTCCTCCGTCTCTGAGTATCATATTCTCAAAATATAATCTCAAATCACCATAATCGCACATTATCTTGTGCAATTTTGACATTACCCGTCTAGACAGATATTCAATCATTCTCTAGTCAAGAAGGCGTTTTTTTTTAAATTATCTCATATTAAATTACCGAAGTTCATAGTTTGAGAGTGATTTCTGTTGTAACAAGCCATGTCCCCGATGGGTTTTCCCATGGGCTAATGTTACGAACTTCCACACAAACTGCGTCCCCTAATTAACCCTTATAAGGGCATTAATTTTCAAAAATCCTTCCTTAGTGCTCACTTTCTTTGTAGAAGGAACTTTTGTGCAGTATTTCATACACCTAGACCCAGCGGGGTTTTTAGGTTTTGCGTCGTCTGATTTTATTAAGTAGACCAACTGCGCCCCGCGGTTTCACCCGCGTAAATGTCGATCCTGTAAAAATATCGGGATAAAAAGTAGCGTTTATGTTAATCCAGGGTGTCAGCTACCTCCATACAAAATTTTATCAAAATTGGTCCAGCCGTTTGAGCGTGAAGATGTAACAAACATATAAACACTCGCACACACAAACTTTCGCCTTTATATATTATTATTAGTGTGATTAGATTTAAGTTCGAAATAAAACTATATACTAATAATAAAGCATAGAGTTTGTTTGTTTGAACGCGCTAATCTTTGAAACTACCTACCAGTCAGATTTGAAACTACCTACCAGTCAGATTTGAAACTACCTACCAGTCAGATTTGAGAAATTGTTTTTGCATTTGATAGCCTAATTCTTGAGAAAGACTATATCCTTGAGAGAGGTTACGTTACAAAAGGAGAAATAGTCAGAAAGAGGCTGAGTGAATTAAGTCCGCCTTTGTACAGTATTTCTTTTACTTGTGCATAAAGTGTTAATAAATAAATAAATAAAAGCTCGTAAATGATAAAATTTTTACCTCAGGAGGTAACAGTCTCCATCTCACTTGAAGTCATAAAAAGGATTTTAAAACGTTAAGAATTTTGTTTACCTGGGTCCTTCAAACTCAAACTCAAATCATTTATTTCAATTAAACCATTTACAGGCACTTTTGAATTGTCAAGAAGTCGGTCAATCAGAAAATATGAAGCTAAGTTGCCCATTCCAAAGCGTAGGTACCTACCTACCTATGGAGAAGAACGGGCAAGAAACTCCATGGACACTCTTTTAAATTATATTTTTACAAAAATATTAGTTACATCATTAATGTGAGAACGATGTAAAAAAGACGTACGCGTTAAAAGCGTCCAGAGTACAGCAAATAGTAAGAAAACAACAATCCACAAATAAAATAATTAAAAATAAGCCGAGGCAGCTAAGTGATGACCAGCCCCAACTGACGGCGCCCGTTCACGAACATGACGCCTTCTTACAGTATTGCACGTAACCATTGTAAAACTTACGTCACCGAACATTCAACGTAATAAATTCGTAAATCAGATATATTTGTAGACGTTATCAAGAAAGTGTTTGAACGCTGTGTTATAATATTTGAAATGTAAAAGATCAATAAAACTAAGTAATTTGTATCAGAGCTGTGTCTGAGAGTCCTCACATTAACAACTATATTTCACAGCTCCTACAGAATACGATAACAAATAGAATTTCTATTGATATTCTGTTCAGTCAAGACGTCTCGACGTTTCTCAAGGATATTTTTAAATGTCAAAGTTTCTAAAGCAATTTCTGTGAAAACTTTTAAGTGGAACGAAAGGTTCAGATCCGTGCAAGTGACGCCCCTTGAGCATTTGTTAGAATAGGCAACATTTTATAAAAGGTTTTGGTATATTTGCTAAAATCGCCGTCAGCGGGGATGGCGGGATGGCAGGACGACAGATAACTGTCGGAACATTTGTCGGTTTGTGTCGAGTTTTGCGCGTAATTTTGAGGGTAGTTAGAAACGTACTTTTTGTTGTTTGTGGTTTTATTGTTAGGGGCGCGATGTGTGTTTGTGAATTTGGATGTCAGAATTAATTGTAGGTATGTCAAGCCTGCTCTAAATGAAGCGGTCTAAAACATTTTGTAAATTATAATAATTTGGGATTTAGAAACTCTAATTTAGTCAGACAAACAATACTTACATTGCTAGGTAATTCTAAAAACACTGATCTTTTGAGATATGATAGTTCTGCTTTTTAATGGCTATCGATATCAAATGTAAGTATGCCAGTAGCATGTATATTCTGACTGTGAACTTTCTGCGATATGATGGTTCTACTTTTTTATTATGAAATTTAGGCCTAAAGATTATTCTGATTTACAAAATTATGAGTTATAAATGAGTGTTTGCCAATTCATTTTCTGTGAAATGAAGTTTATGCTATCGGCTGTTATGCAAAATATTATTATGACATAAAAAGTTCTGCTATAAAGGGTGGACCCGAAAAAACACAGCATGGTTTCTTTACGGTACGGCGTTTAAGCCGCGCCATAGAAAAAACATGTCTGTCAACACGCTTTCATAATACAACAACTGACCACACGGCGGGTAAAACCGTATTTCACGTATTTGTACAAAGCGCCTGAAAGGTCTACCCTTTCCCATGACGTACCTAACGCTTATAAATTTTCACCAGACAACAATTGCGAGATCCAATGTAAACGTTCCAGAATCGAATCTGCCATTCAAAGCGCATGTCCGTGACCAGTCATCCCACGATATCGCATTACAGCATTAATTACAGCCCAGAGTTTGTGTTCTCCTAAAAAACCTTTATTACCAAGTTTCGAGTCGTTAAGGGGCCCAAGGCATTGTTATAGACGACCGATTTATATCGGTGACCGAATTAATCGAAGTCCGATAACTGCCAACTGTCGAATATTCATGACGTCACGCGACGGGGCGGCGGCGCCTCCGACCGGGTTGACGTTTATCACCCGGCACCAGTCCGGTACCGGCACGGGACGGAACTGGAAACGGCTAGTGGAAAAACGATGAATGCGTGCTGTGTTGGTAATATTCATAGATATCTGTATGAAAGAAGCGTTATAAAACTTGCGGTTTTTTGCGTTTAAGTCCTATATAGTCCCCTTAAAAAGATAAGCTAGTCATATTGTTGCCAAACTGACCCTGAAGCGCGGCTGTATCCCCAGCGCGTTACCACATCCCACTAGTGTGAACTACTTCGTTGTTCTATTGCTTACAAGCTGAGCAAGAGGTTCTGTATTCGATTTCCGGGTTATTAGGTTTTTCCATTTGTGCGCGGTTGATAGCGGCTCGCCTCCGATTACATGGGACTTAAACTGGCGAAATCACCTCACCACATCTCACCACAGCTCTGCCAGACTCTTTAGGGAATAGAAGCGTGATGTTATGTTAGTGTGAATTCAAATATGTAAATTATAAATTACGATGTATAAGCGAATCAAATCATTTGTCAGGTTTTATTACAATAGGATGATATAATAAGATAGTCAGTTCGCTACATTTTACTCGAGAGCATACAAATAATAAGAAAGCTAGTTGTGTCTAAATCACAGACACATATTATTTAAAATAAAATATCTCCATTAGTTACATACTAACACAGAGGGTCCCGTGGTTAAAAAATAACAGCCGCAGAGGTCGATCGATTAGGTTAAGCTACACTTGCCGCGGTTGGTCTGTGCATGGGAGAAAAATTTCCTCCGTGCCTCGGAAAGCATGTTAAGCCGTTAGTCCCGGCGGTCATTCGTGGATCTTTGACAGTCGTTACGGGTAGTCAGAAGCCCGAAAGTCTGACAACCAGTCTTATTCAGGGGTATCGCACCATCCAGTAACTGGGTCAGATAGGGAGTCGCTTCATGTAAAATACTGGTATTCAACTGCATCCGGTTAGACTGGAAGCCGACCCCAATATAGTTGGAAAAAGGCTAGGCAGATGATGATACTTACATACTAACACACAATTCACTCACTCCCACATACAAATACATACACCCTACACTCTCCTACATCCATTGCATGTTTCCTAGATAAAAAAAATCTTATCTATCTTATCTTATTTATTTGGTGTACATAATAAAGAGTATTTCTATTATATTCTATTCTTAATCGCAATATATGTAATGACATAATAATGAATGAATTAATAATACTGTGATTTAAAACAAACGTCTTCAGTACAATACTTGAAATATATAAATTGTTCGACCTTACTTACAGGTTTTGTAAAAACTTAGTATAAGCGCCAGTTTCCAAAAATTAAGTACAAAATTGTATCTCTAGACTACTTTAACTTTAAGCTGTAATTTGTGGTAAGAAAATAAATATATTCTATTCTATTCCTTACATACTAACACACAATTACCAATGTCAACATAATAATAATCGAAATGTAGGAACAAGAACCTGAGAGAGTAACTTAGAATATACTTGAATCTAAATTGAAAACAAAAGAAACAGCCATTTCAACAACATCTAAACCAATGAGGAGAATAAAATCAAATTAAGGGCTGATTTTTCCAACGCCAGATAATTTTATCTCAGGAATAATTTTGAATTTTTGACATTTCTTCCGTACAAAATCAGTCAGACGTCAATTTTATTCTACGAATAAAAAATATCTCTCAATTGTGTGTGATGTGTGACAAGTGGTGTCCTCCATAAACTCAGCTGTGGGTGGAGTAATAACATAGAATTAAAAATTGTTTCAGTTTCTTATTAAACATAAGTATTATTAAGATTTTTTATCTGTTGTGGAATTTTATTGAAAACTGGCTTCTGGCTCGCGAGCCGCGACTTCGTCCGCGTAAAATTTCTTGTTCCCCCGACCCACCCCGTCGCATCTCATCGCCTGTCCGCTTCGTTTTTGCTTAGCGTTCTTTCTGACTTTTTTTCTTTATGCTCGGCTCCTAAGGGTAGTAGCGTGATATTAAATAGCCTATATTCTTCCTCAAGAATTGGGCTATCAAATACATAAAGATGTTTTCAAACCCGACCGGTACTTCCAGAGATTACCCCCTACATACAAACTTACAAACTTAACCTCTTTATAGTATTAGTATAGATAACTGGAGCTATTCAATAAATACTTTTAGGTAGGAGGGCTTTTTTACTGCGATCAACACAAAGAATGTCAAACATGAACTATTCCCAAAGACTACAATATAATGCTGTATACTATTCCTATGCAACTTGCGTTGACGTTTTGCATCCAACAAAAGTTACCATCATAAAATCGGAGCTGTGCTCGCTCCGACTTTTATTCGATTCAATTCAGTTCACACCCGCCTCACTAATGAACTTACTAACACTGAAATCTTGTGATCGTTTTTTCAGTCACATCCCGAAATGCTATTGACCATCCACTCCTGCCGTCATCATCTGCGTAGCCTTTTTCGAACTATGTTCGGGTCGATTTCCAGTTCCAACACCACCAGTCTCGGGGACTGCCAATCAGAACTCCACAACCCGTTACTGGTTATTACGATATCCCTCAGTAAGACTGATTGTCAGAGTTTCTGGCTTCTGACGGTCCATAACGAATGTCAAATATCCACGATTAGAGGCATTTGAAAATTTCTTTTCAGATATTCCCGTTTCAACCACTAAATCAGTAAACTCATCACCTTCTGTTGCTGAGTCTTTGCTTAAGGAAAATGTTAATGGTTGCGATTCGGAATTTCAATTTGAATATATTACCTGTAGAGATATAATTAAAACCTTTCACACTTTAAATGTAAAAAAGACTGC
The DNA here is from genome assembly GCA_963082905.1 of Oligia fasciuncula. NCBI lineage: Eukaryota > Metazoa > Arthropoda > Insecta > Lepidoptera > Noctuidae > Oligia > Oligia fasciuncula. The sequence continues at coordinate 1,354,310 of OY720395.1, read as the reverse complement.
AGATCTGTGGGGTAATTCTGTAGAAGTAGCCAAGTCTATTATTGACATTGTAGCGCCTACTCTAGCTATTATCTTTAATAGTTGTATTGACAATGGGGAGTTTCCTGACCTTATGAAAAATAGTAAAATAATACCTTTGTTTAAATCAGGTAGTACATCAGACCCCACAAATTATAGACCTATTTCTGTACTACCTACCTTTAGTAAATTTTTTGAGAAATTTATTTTAGACCAAATGCAAAGATTTTTTAATAAACATAAATTATTACATAGCAAACAGTTTGGTTTTACAAGGGGTCGTTCAACTACTGAACTAGGACATATTTATAATGCATGGGAAGATAAATGCGATGCCTTGGGCATCTTTTGTGATTTGTCAAGGCATTCGATTGCGTTCTTCACGAAACGTTAATCAAGAAACTCCGCCACTACGGGATCCGAAACACTGCTCTGGATCTTCTTATTTCATACTTGAGTAAAAGGATTCAGAGCGTTGACGTTAATGGAAAAAGATCACCCGGATCTATAGTAACGATGGGAGTCCCACAGGGCTCAATTCTTGGTCCTTTCTTGTTTCTCATTTATATTAATGACTTGCCGTACCTCATAAAGGATATAGTGTTGTTTGCAGATGACACTTCTCTTTTGTTTAAACTTAAACGTCAGCAGTTGGTTACTGACGATGTAAATAGCGCGATCTCGAAAGTAGTCCACTGGTTCAATGTTAATAATTTGCTTCTAAACGAGAAGAAAACCAAATGCATTAAGTTTACGCTACCCCACGTAAGGCAGGTGAAAACTAATGTGTTGATAAAGGGCGAGGAATTGAATCCTGAAGACAACACAGTATTCTTGGGCATAACTTTGGATGCTAAGCTTCAGTGGGGTCCACATATAGATAAATTGTCAAAAAAGCTAAGTTCTCAGCATACGCTGTTAGAAAAATTCGTAAGTTAACTGATATAGAGACTGCTCGTATAATGTACTTTAGCTATTTTCATAGTGTAATGTGTACGATATTCTATTGTGGGGAAATGCCGCCGATATTCAGACTATCTTTGTTTTGCAGAAGCGAGCTGTTCGATCAATTTATAAATTAAGTCCGAGACACTCTCTCAGAGACAAATTTAAAGAGATTAATGTAATGACTGTGCCTTCTCAGTACATTTATGAAAATCTTTTATATGCCCATAAAAATATAAAATTGATTAAATACAGTGATATCCATAATATAAATACTAGAAACAAACACAAATATGTTGTACCTACAACCAGGCTCATGAAAATAGGTGGCTCGTTCAGATGCCAATGTATACGTTTTTACAATAAACCACCAAGCCTAGTTCAAGATCTAAGCCTTAATAAATTCAAATCTTTCATTAAACGTAAGTTGTGCCAGAAAGCCTTTTATACCGTTAAAGATTATATTGAGGACAAAAAGGCTTGGGATTGAGCTGCTTCCAATTTCTACATTTTGAATGATTTTTTTTCTTTTTTATGTACAGTCAGCGTCAGAGAAATGGAACCCCCCCAAGACTTAAAGACTATCGCCCGAGCACGCTCGGGCCCGCCGTCGCTCGTCGCTCGAGCGACGCGGCGGGCGGGCGGCGCGGCGGCGCTGGCGCGTCACGTGAGCCTTGAGCAGCTCCCTCCCCCGCCGCCGCACCCATCTCTGCCCGAGCGCATCCAACGGTCCGCCTCAGATATTATTTGCAAGTTTCATTCAAGTTTTTAATAATTCTTTAAGGTATTTTTTCGACTTCCTTCTGGCCGAACCGTATACCAAGAATAACTTACAAAAAGACACTTTGCGTGCGATTAAGATACGAACCCGCATCACCAGGCGCCAGCCGATCATCGAGACCGTGTCTTATACTACTAGGCTATTGGCTCAGTTGTCAACCTCAACGAAAATTTTAATAGTATTACTCCATAAAACGAACAAGGTTATTAACGGTCTAATCTTCTAGATAATAAGGTTTAAATTTCAACTTTCGTTTTTTAATTAATACCTTAGTTTTACAAAATGCAATACGCATTAACTCCTCAATTAACTAAAAGATAAGGTTGAAATTAGCTTGTTTGGTTGAATATAATGTGTTGATTCCGATTGTTGCACTACCGTCATTTTACTTCAGAAACTTAACTGCTGTATGAACTGCGAGTTAAGGTTGAATTTAGAATACTTCTTCGCTTTATTTAGTAAACTGTGATTGAGGGTATAATTATTTTTTAAATGGTTTCGTTTTCGTGCCGATTCGCTTGTGTGTAATTATCTTCGTCGTAATATTATCAAATTTATTAAGTTTTTGACCAGTTGATTCTATTAACCGTTGGTATGGTTTGATTAACAACTTTTTTGAAGGCTAAAATTGTTGTTATCTGGGAACAGGAACAAAGCATAAAGAAAATAGCACGAGTTATGGGCTTAACGGTAAGATTTATGTTATACTTCCACATATTACCTATTTATTGTTGCAATAATGTTGCATTATTACTTACTAGTTGGATGTTTTTATGTATTTCTAATATTATTATTTTCATTGCAGAGAAAAGCAGTTCGTAGATGGATACAAAGGTATCAAGCGACGGGTGATGTGAAATGTGATCGCCAAGGCCAGAGAAAATACAAATGGAGCGACAACGTAATATTGTGAAAGTTCATTTAGTGGCACCCTTCAAAACTTCAAGAAGTGATAGACTGTGACATCCTCTCCGTTATTATAAGGCAATTTACTCGGCAGATTGATTGTGTAACGTATCTGATAAAATTGCGTTGGAACATATATGAGCAAGTGTTATTAATTCCCAATATTTGTGGGATCCTTATCTCGTAGTTAATCAAAAACAAACAACCTTTATAATTATTATCAATCCAGATAATCTGGTTTACAAGTATTCTTGTAATGTATTAACGATGCACCATCTGACCTCACATATTTTTCTAATGTTGTGTTAAATAAGGGTTATTAGAAAATGTGATAAAAGAGAAAGATGTATATTGCTATACTATTATAGTTTAGCATGTTGATTCTTCCTCTGTAATTCACAGACACAAAAGACAAAATTTCTTTTTTTTTAAAGGTTTTTTTCCGATAAGTAAGTATAAAAAAAATCTGTTTTCACAACTTTAAATAAATAAATATTATTGTAAGTAGTTATGTTTCTATAAATATATATATAAACGAACCTTTTTCTAATGTTAAACGTTCTAAACCTCATCCAGGGTATCTCTTTTGTGTTTAGTTAATATTCTAAGTAAATAACCCCAATTTAACACAGATAGAAAACTGTATACTCAACCTGGAAGTGGATTCCATGAAGTCCTAGAAATGTAATTAGAAAAATAAATGAATATTGTTTATCAAAATGCCTAGCTTTTATTACAAACCTCCATTTGATTTCTTAAATAATAATTAACGAAAATCACATAATAAAGAAACTAAAAAAAGGGTAAATAAATAAATAAATAAAATAAAGGAAAAAAAAATCTTCTCATCCGCGGATTTGAACTCGTGACCACCGCATCGCCAAGCCGCAGTGTTAACCATTAGACCAACACGCCACTTACGTTACATTACGAAAAACTTAAATAGGTTTGATGTCAATACCAAGGGGGGTACCTTATTTGTGAAGCGAACTGTACACATTGACATTGATGATTTTTTTTTTTAAACAATGATATTTGCTTACTTTGTAAAGTATTATATTATTTTTTCATTGTGAATGTGAAGACGATGTGGGTCATTTTACATATTTTTTTTTTTTTATTATTCTCTCTGTTCTGTTAGTTTTTTTTTTTCATGGTCTGGCAGTTTGAGTAATTTATGTGGCCTACCCAAATGTCCTTTCTTTGGTATTGTTCGTCGAATCGTTGAGCTCCTTAAGTCTTGAGTTGAGCTGCACGATTTTTGACAAATGCGTGCACTGACTGGACAGGTCCTCTCAATCTGTGTGGTTCTTTCCTCAAAAGACCACCTCAGACATCGATCTACATGGTCTTCATATAACCTGACCAAGATTATGTCTGGACTTTAAAAGAGACTGTGACCTCTGAGTTTGTTTCGGCCTTTCTTCAGTTTAAAAAAAAAACATGATTGACGTGTAAAAGTGTTTGTACTTACAAAATAAAATCATTTCATTTCATTTCACGAAAGACAGCCGGGACCAACGTCTTAACATGCTTTCCGAGGCACGGAAGAGTCTTCGTATGTAAAGATGGTCACCCATCCAGGGCCAAACCGGGGCAAGCGTAGCTTAACCTGATCGATCGACCCGTGAGGCTCGTATTAGTTAGCCACAAGCCCCACTCCTGCCTGTGTGGATTTAAATACCTACTTACCGATGCCCATACAATTATTATTATTATGGGCTGGTATAATCTAATCTGATGAAGATAACGTGTGGCCCGTAAGTGAAAAATGTTAATAACGTATTTTTAAGACTACTTGGAGAGTTTTAATAATAACTTTTTTTCTCAACGTTATTTTTAATTAGCCGTCTGCGTAAAGCCTAAGTCGGGCGGTTCTTACAGCGCCCGGACGAAATTTAATCTACCTTTTAACATGCAAATATCCGCAATATTCCTTGAAGCGGTTTTAAGAAAGACATAAATGACGTAATTTAGAGATTTTCCACTGTTCTCCTGGGGTTATGGCCGCCGGTGGTTTATCTAACGACACGGACTTGATCATTTAATAAGTTAATGAGCACCATTTGTATTTCCTTTTTTGTTTGTATTTTTATACTTTTTGCTTCACCGCAGACGCGTTTGCGGTTGACCTTTTTTCGGATTTATTCTTTGTGTTTGTACGTTATTAAGCTACGTCATTTTTCTATTCATGTACTTTTGAGTCAAACGACAAAGTAATTTTTCAATAAGTCAATTTGAGTATGTTAAAGCGTTTTCCTGTTAAAAGTCGCGATTTGCGGCTATAAGCAAGTTCAATTCAAATCTAATAAGTATTAATAGTTCTCCACTGCTGTCTTCATGCAATGATGCAACTACACAATTAAGGAGATACTGTTGGTAGTATTAATTTGAACGGACGAATAAATTCCCTAATGTCTGTTCCAAAATTATCTGATCAAATCAAATCAAAAGCCATTTATTCAAACTAGGCTGAGAATCAGCACTTTTCGAACGTCAAAATTACAAAAGACAGTCCCCCAAAACGCCCGCCCTTCACCACTTCCTAGTGCTTTCGCTGGGGAGAAGAAGTGGCGCAACAAACTCCCCAGCAGCACAGCTGTCTGTTCAGTTAAAAAATACAACAATAATGATGAAAGTATAACAATAAAAGTAAAAAAGGGAAGTGTGTGTGGTGTGTAAGTGTAAAAAATAATAATATTTTAAGTATATACAATAACTCATTAGATAGACAGACTCCGGACCCAGGTTGGCCGAAGCAAGGAAAACCTGTTCAGGTGGAGATTTATAGACGACTCCGCCTTGGAGTGTAAATGTGGTGCTGTTCCGCAAGCGATGGGACACTTAATATCGTGTCCTGCGTGTCCTGTCAGCTGCACGTTACAGGAACTGATGGACGCTGGTGAAGGCGCCAAACAAGTAGCCGAATTCTGGGCCGAGTATATATAGATTGCTATCGACACGCTAAGAAGAAGACTCATTAGATATAGGGAAATCACTAATGCATTCATCTGTGTGTGTATTTGTATTGTTCAATTTGTAAGTGGCCCTATATTTGGGGATCCATTTGTTTCCATTTTCATTAGATGTTTAGGAACGGACCCATAGTACGCGCAAGTCACTCACCTTAGACATTGCTTAGAACAGACTGAATATCAACACAGTGACTTGGAATGCCGCTTATTTCTTATTAAAAAATACAGCGATGCCATTTGCGAACTTCGCAAGCGAGAAAAACAGCTCGACGACCTTGAAGTTTCTAGAAAAAACACATTCACGCTGTTTAGTTTTAAATTAAACTCTAAAATTCTAAAGAACTTATTCTATGCGACCTTGAACAAGGCACGCTGCTTGAATCTAAGTCTCTTCGATTTTAGGATCATGCGAAGACGATATCATATATACGAAAGGAATTGGATTCTCAATGTAAGTCGTGTTTATTGACTGTAATCTAGGAATGAAAGAATATAGTGTATCGGTTTATGATCCTAGTTTATACCAATATATACAACATTATTTTTAGTAGGTATATGCGAAACCCGAAACACGTGTCTATTTTTATGTACCTAAAGAATCTATGTACAAAATTTCAAAACTGTATCATGTAAAATCACAAAGTTATAAGCTTGTACAAAAACATGCACACCCGCACCGCACCGTCTTGCGCTCATTGATAATAGTACCTAGGTACCTAACCGTTCGGCGCGGAGATTGGATAACCTACTTAGTGCCGCTCGGTGTCCAACTTTTAACCTTTCTTAAATATTTTTAGAAAGAAAGAAAGAAAAAAGTTTATTTGGACAAAATATAACATGGGGTAAAAATTATTGGAATCGATTCAATTACTTATTCTGAACAAACTATATATTCAGGATAACGTTGTTTAAACATATATATATATATGACGGAGAAGGTTTGTGTGTCTCGTTATCATCAGCCATATTTTAACTAGTGTGGCCGCACTATTGGGTAGTGTTGGTTATTGCGCAATAGAAAAACCGTTTGCAGTTAAAATCAGATTATAATTTCACGAACAAATTCATCAAACCAGCGAATCACACTGTAGATACACGACACAACCAGATACGGAACGCGGGACAGTTTCTAAGCACATGTTGTCCGTACGATGTCCAATGTCCTAGAGTTCCACATCGTTCTGTCGCGCTGTCGTCGTGCGTCGACCCCCCACAAACTCAGGCTAGACTCTGTCAAGCGCCACCAGATGGCGCTGGCGCTCCGAATGGTCAAACGAATGACTCCGTCGATGCTTGTCGTCACAGCGCTTCCGCGTCGTTGTCAAGTCAGCTCCCGTACTAATGATGTCTCCGACATATATATTTATATATAATTATGTAGTCCGCTTCACCGTATCCGGCGACAGGGACCTAGACTAATTTTCATTCCTTTCGTAAGCTCTCTGATGACTTGCAGAACCAAATTAGGTCTTAAAACCCCAGTCACACCGTGTATAGAAGAGCTAATCAGCATCATTGTATGTATATGTATATGAAGGCTTTGGACGACTTTTGCGTAATTGGCGCTTCTTGTCTAGGTCTAGAGATAAGATTAGAAGTTACAACTAACTAAAATGCGGAGGACCTGTAAAAGACGCTGTCTTAATAGAATATGATTATGTTCTATGAGACGAAAAAATTAATAATGGAGCCAGTACATCAAGCGAATGTAAATTAGGACACATACTAGACACGCTTGATGTTTTCGTGTGTCCAAAGTTATGTCAGGACAGCGCCTGAGGACATATTAAAGACCACGGTGTAGTCTTAGCCAAGGAGTCCGAAATAGTGCTGTGTACATTGTAGTATATAAGAAGCTTGTTTCAGATGGTCCACGTCCACCTGATATTGCTATATCATTCCAACCATGCTCATAGATATTTAAGTATTAATACTTACCGCTAAACTTGAATTAATGTTTGAGGAGCTCTGCGAAAGATTGCACTTTTAAGAAGTCTACAGAGTCATCACAAAAGCCAACGATCAGACATAAAATCTATTCTACAATTATTCAAACTTTTCAATTCCAAGCACTTTCATAGTTTGTTAGTCTTCACAAACAATCGAATTACACTTTCGCTATTCGAATGTCTCAAGTTCGAAGTGACGTTAAATCTCAAGTTTAAAGTTCTGTGTCATCGGCCGGTGGATCAACGACAGATCCTAAGGCTTAATCGAGGATCCAAACGGGATATTAATTGATACAAGGATCATCCATACTCCTTTACATCGCTATATCCGGAGTTGCCAGGGTAGCGAACAGGTTATTGTACTCGAGAAATTCGACAACTAGTCTCCGGGGAGTTTCAGAGAATCCGTTTATTGTTTTATGTAGATACTTAGATTGAATCAGACTGAAATGTTCTTGAGGGAACGTCGCCATATTGTGCAGATAGATAGATCTAAGTGACATGAATAAGTTAGGTACTAAATTTTTGTGTACACAAGCCAGCTTGCTTACTGATTATTGTGTAATAAGATACTAAGGTGTGCTTTTCGAACCAAAGCAGAAAGAAAATTGTTTCTCGAAAAATAGCGCACATAAAATTAGGTACGAAACAGCGCCAATAAAAACGACAAAATATAATACGCGACACAATATCCAAAGATAACACTGCTCTTAACCCTCTACTTTATTACGCTGCCAAGATTCTCAAAAGAAAACAACTACATAAACCCAATAAATAATAGAAAAATAACAAAAACGAATCTCTCTAGCGATTACAATCAGCACGCTCCCCGCTCGAACTGTTACATAAACAACGGGGATAAATCATACATTCATTCGTTCACGAATGGGATCGGACGTGATTCGTTCATTCGGACAATGTATGAATTGGTGGCGCCCGTTAAACAAGTCGCCGGGGACGATTCAAATATTAAACTGCACATCACATGAAATTGTGAACAGAGTTATCGTATGCAGGTACTACTTTTAATTTAAAAAACGGATGAAACATTAATTTAACATAAATTATGAGTTGACTTTGTGAAAATAAAGTTATGAGTTGAACATGTCAGGAATGGCTATTCTTCACAGAATATTAGGTATTTGACGAAAAGTTACTTTAAGGCGAAAGTGCTAAGGTAGCCCGCGAAATTATAATTTTCTTAGGTTTTTTGCAATTTGCTGGTCAGTATTAAGTTAAAATATGATTCGCGACCGTAACAAATATGTATTTACAGAATTATAATCATTAAAGTCATCAACACAACTCTCTAAGACCAAGAAATCTGGACATTTTACAATTATACTAACTTAACAAGTTGTGTTACTGATCCTTATGATTATAATTCTGTAACGTCAAACTACAACTTAATACTGACCAGAAAATTGCAAAAAACGTAAGAAAATTCGAATTTCGCGGGCTCCTTAGCGCTTCCCCTTAATGTACAGATCTACCTCGGTACCCACTGAAGTATACACGTGTTGATATCCCCTTACCCATACTCCAATTAATTTGAACTCACGAAAAAGACTCCCGATTCCACATAGCCTGTCAGTCACATCCATTGTGGCAGGTGTCACATTTCACAAAAGCCTCGATTCTGAACAACCCGGAAATTAAAACACTTTGGGCCACACTGTGCGAGTTTCCCAAGTCGTTTTTAATATAACCCCAGACGTGCCTATCAAACTTGGTAAACCTTATATATCTTTATGTTTGAATTATGTGTAAATCTTTATACTATATACTTCAAACATTATCTACTCAGAAATGTATAAGGAAACGCTTACCTGGAATAATTTTGAGCGAAGAGTTTTTCCTTTTGATCTCATTTTCGGTTGTTCGTCTTGCGCTAATCTCAAGATTGAAAGTACAGACGCCAGCACATCAAGCTACTACAATCTGTCAAATGTCTTTAATAGATTTTCAACTTTATCGCTAAAGCATAAGGCTCAAAGTTGATTGGGAAATTAAGACAGTTTCGGGTAGCTTTATGTGCTGGCGTTTGTACATTAAGGAAAGAGGGCTCGGACTCTGCATAATGAAAAGAAAGGATCAACTTTTGGGATTAGTGCTATTTTGACCTACTGAAAATCTAAACTCGGTACCTAATGATTGCATAAACACAAATTAATGGATAGAATAACAAATAAGAGGAAGTCTGAAAGTGGCACCGGTAACTGAAAAGTTTTGTGTAAATCGGTTGTCATGGTATGGGCATTTGTTACGGAGGAATGAGGGAAGTGTCGTGAGGAGAGTTTTGAGTATGAATATCGATGGCTATATGAGTAGGTGTTGAGACCGCTTCACTCAACATCGCCTTCGCCGCACGTTAGCGGCAGTGAACGAGAGGTGCGGGGACAGCGGAGAGTCAGCCGGCCCGACCGCGCCACACCACCACGACACACAGTGCAAGTGGGTCGAACCTGCTGTATGAGGGTTATAGGGTTTTTTTTTTTACAAATTCCATTAAAAAAAAATCCTATAGAAAGATCTGACATTCTGATGGATAATTGTTTTGTAACGTTTTTCTCTAAAACTGATAGTTGGCCCGGAAAAAAATGTTTTCAATTTTTGTTGTATGGAATGAAACAGAAACTGCTAAAATGTGGCCAAGTCTTGACAGATCTTGCTTTAAAACTATTTATTCTTATTCTTTGGCTATATAGAATTATAGCCAACGCTATAATTCTACGCTATCAGAGCGCGCCCATAGTTGCCAGTTCAAGAGTTCAGTAAAATGAAAAAGAAAAGTAGGTAAAAGCTACTTTTTTTAATAATATCATAGACAAAATGATTGTGTTACATTAAAATGTTATAACTGAGAAATATTAATCATTTAAAAACATAAATATTTATCGAAAAAAGTAGAAAAACATATATTTTCAAAATTAAACCAATTAATAAAATAATGTACACCTTGGTAAGACTGATTATTACCAACTGCTTGAAGCTGCAGGTTGGATTTCTATATTATAACAGAAAAACACAGCCATTCGGTATAGAAATATTATAATGAGAGCAAGTGAAAAAACAGTCACGTATAAAAAAATAGACAATAAAAAGCAAAACAAAACCAAAGATAAATATTCCTAAAAAGTTCACATTATATCGTGAACACTGGTTATCAGACTTTTGGAGTTCTGACTACCCGCAACAACTGTAAAAGTTCTGCGAATGACAGCCGGAAACATCACCGTAACGTGCTTTTCCAGGCACGGAGGAGTCTCAATATGTATTGGATTGTCACACATCCACGAACCGACCGCGGCAACAATAGCTTGACTTTCGATCGACCCGTAGGTACGGCTGTTATTATTTAGCCACGATCGCCTCACTTGATTTAGTATGCAATAAAAATATCCACATATTTTTTGTACACATTCAAAATATGAGAATACTAGCTGACCTGGCGAACTAAGTACCACTTCAGAATCATCAATCAGTCAATCCGTTCTCGAGATATCGTCAAAAAAGCCGTTCCATACAAAATATATGAGATAATATCTTCATTCTTTTTTTTTCGTAAAGGTTTCTAAATAGTTATTCTGCTATTCGGGGCGGAGACAAATCCAACAAATCAAAGATCGTGAAAATCGGTTCAGCCATTCTTGAGTTATAAATGGTGTAACTAACCCGACTTTGTTTTATTTATATACTTGCTGAACCGGCGAATTTCGTATCGCCTCAGAAAACGCCTCGTTATCTTTATTTTTTTTCGTGAAATTTTCACATGTTTTACCAGTTATTTTGTTATTCGGGGCGGAGATAAATCCAACAACTCAAAGACCATAAAAATTGGTCCAGCCGTTCTTGAGTTATAACCCGACCCGACGGTGTAACTAACCCGACTTTGTTTTATTTAATATAGATATAGAAAATATATAAATTATTAATTAATGATCAGCATAAAATAACAGTAAATGCCATCGAATTCTATTGCGGTCCACCGGAAGCAAAAAGCTGTATGAATTTAAAAGTCTCATTCCGAACAAATTTCGCAGCTTATCAATATCCCACAACATGAACCACGCTCTCGTCCATGACTCCTAAATCACGACCGTACATCGAATACACCATAATTTATGAACGAACACAATTTATCATTAATTCCTAATTCGAGTTACATAATAGATGATTTGTTTATCCATTCTAATAATTTGACACGCCATTAATATGCTCAACGTTAAATATGAAATAGCAGCGTACAACATCGGCCCGGCGCGCGGCGCCTACATCTCTGTGTTGTGATGAAATCAAATATGAAATTAAATATTGATTCGTCAATCAATTCCATTCGCAGTGTTACTGTTTTATGGATTAAAGCAATGCGGATAAGAAAGTTACAAAGTTTCAAATGTAAATAAACAAGAAATTCAAATAATTTATTTTCTCTTCACAAACAAACAATATTAATTCAGACAAACTTAAAAACTACGTGGCACTAGTTTGTGAAAGACTGGTGTCTGCACTAGGAATACCTGAATAGGAGATTTCCAAAAAACAGAAAGTTTTAAACCATAGGTAACTAAGAATGGGATAAAATTGCGATGCGACGTAATATTAAAAAAAACTTTGTCAGTTAAGAGCGTAGACGGGCTGCATTTTTTCCATACAAACGTATTCCCCTATTCTCTTCCTGGATAATGCCTCAAGAGTAATCATTTTTATTTATATAGAAATCTAGGTCTATTGAAGGCATGCCCCGGTTATTTTTTTTTACAAAAATAAATATGATCTTCTGAAAACCTAAAAAAATGCCCCGTTTTTACCTACGTAATCAGACGACTACCAAAGAAAATAGGGCATAGATCTATTCTTCCTTTAAATTATGATACCAAAAATATTTTAATAGGCTTCTTAGGTTTTGAGGAGAAAACAGGGGAATACGAAACGTCGACCGGTCATGGTTTTTTCTAGGTAAAATCGTTCTGAGCTGCAGTTGTCCCTATCGCACTCTACGGGGGGAGACTAGCGGGAGAGAGACAGCAATAGTTTCTTCAAATACCTATTTCTCAATTCTCGCGCAGCCCGTTTACGCTCTTAAATGATCAAACTGAAAAAAAAAAACGAAATGGTAACATCCATTTCAAGACAGTTTCCAAACACTTGTCTCCACCTCTTCTCAGTTTATTTTTAAAAACTAGTAATTTGCCAGTTGCACGTCAATACTTTATCAAACTATACCTAAAGCCGTTCATCAAAAAATAAACCTGACACACAGACACACGTGTACCCTTCACATCGCTGTATTTGTAATTCCACCCGAGTAGGAGTTACGAAGTCAACTGCAAACTAAAGGAAAAGGCTACACCGCTCGCAACAACTTCGCACGTGTTTAATTACCTTTTCTAGCAACGTTAGGTGTTGAGAACTACGCTTTATCCCGTGGATTCCAACTTTACATCCGGGTATAGTATGTATTGCACTGGGGAGCATTAAAAGAGACTCCGCATACGAGTGACTATTATGAAAGTGTAATAGCTCTCTTCGGTTAATCTTTTCATCTCGATTTAAGTTTTTCTCATTTAGTGTCCCTCGAGAGATTAGTAATAATTACACTGTAGTTTTGGTCAAACGTGGTGCTTCTGGCATGTTTATGGAAGCTCGGATTGATGGCTTTCATGCCATCTTGAGAAAGTGAGAGGCCTCCTTATTGCCCCGTTTTAATCAGGTAATCCTTTATCATAGATAGTGGGATTAGTCATCGTAGAGGGGTTTGTGGCTATGTAATAACAGCCGCACTGGTCGATCGATCAGATTAAGCTACGCATGCCGCGGTTGATCCGTAGATGGGTGACCGTCTTTACATACGAAGTCCCAAGTCCCAGCTGTCATTCGTGGATCTTTGACAGCAGAGGAAGCCGTGTTTGTAACCGACTACAAAAAGGAGGAGGTTCTCAATTCGACTGTATATTGTTTTTTTTTATATGTTTGTTACGAGATATATCCAGCAATTGTGAATCGATTTCAAAAAAAAAAATTATGGATAGGTTATGCATCAGGGGTGATCCTATATAAATTTGATTAACTTTGCTAGGGTATTTTTTGAGTTAGCTTCAATAATACGTATTTTGGCCACTTAGTTTATATTGCTGATGTTATAACACAACAATTTCATGTCACTGATATTTACATAGCAAGTACCTAGAATGAATATGAATTTGTGTGGGGTAAGTACAACTTAAAAGGGAAAAATATTTTTTTTTCCAAAAAATAAACAAACGACTTCCAAAAAAGACACTACAAAGTGATTTTTTTTTTCGGAACTTTAATTTTGGAAGTCGGTGGCAAACAACGAAAATGCGAACCCAACGACACCGACTTCCGAAATTAAAGTTATTTTTCACTCTTTATTGTATTTTTTGGAAGTCTGTTGAATTTTTTTTTAAGTTTTTGTATAACTTATTTAATTAACTGTCTCGTTGGTTTAGTGGTCGCCAGCGCTTCTGCTGAGCATGAGTTCTTGTGTTCCATTCCCAACTCGGGCAAATATTCGGTTATTCTACATAAACTTAGTGACAGCCTGGAGGCTGGGTTTGTGTCCGGAGGCTCGCCCCTTATGACATATGATTTAGACATAATTGGGAAAAATGTGGGTGTGGTTTGGTACACCTGTGCCTAACTTTTCGAGAATTTCAGACGTGCTGAGTTAGTTGAGTAGACGGCATTTTTTTTTCTATTCCAGTATCTAAAGAATCCAAGCCCACACTGAAATATGTAATTAATTCAGCTACGTTTCAAGGATTCTGCCTTGAAACATAATTACTTGGACGTACTTGTTCATTGGCTAATTATGTATTTCTTAAAACGTTCGCTAACCGTTTGGAAATACAGTGTGTTCCTTTTATATCGAATTAATTTCCTCCATCAAAATGAAAATTAAATTCTTCAATTACAGGCACCGCTTGCTATGCCTTTGTGTCGCGTGCGATTTTATAGTGTGTCGCGCCTGTTTGAAGGAGCCTTTCTTTCACTTGTCTCCGCAGTCACTGTCGCAAGACGCGTGTCGCTTGAGCGTGTAGCTCGTAACCACGAGGTTCCGCCTCATTGAGCACTAAGTACCTCAAGCTCACACCCTGTATGTGGAGGATATTTGGGAACAATGTGAAATGTATAATTGCTTTGCTACATGGGTTTCTAATTAGCGAGGCGTGTTCCTATGAATATAGTTGTGAACGAGTTGCTGTCTAAGAAACTATTGGGGTCAGTTTGGGAACTAGAGAGTGGTACTTGTGTCGTGGGGCGAGGATTGACAGTTTCAACCGTAAAAGTATCTAGAAATTTTAACAACCAAAAAGTCGTGTTAGTTACACCATTTATAACTCAAGAACGGCTGGACCGATTTTTATCATCTTTGATTTGTTAGATTTGTCTCCGCCCCGAATATTAGAATCATCATAATCATCATTTCAGCCTAAAAACGTCCACTGCTGGACATAGGCCTCTGCTGGACATAGGAATAATAGAATTGCCATTAAAATATGGCAAAAATTCACGAAAATAAAAATAATTAAGATATTTTTTCTCATATTGATTCTGAGGCGGCACGAAGCTCGCCGGGTCAGCTAGTTAGTTATATAGTATTGTTACATTGGAAACCTCAAGTGAAGATGATCTCTCATGAGCATTTAGTTGAAACGACCAATTGGAACCGTGCACCTAGCTTCTGACGTTTCATAAATGATTTTATTTTTTGTAAGTAGGTTTGTACAAACACTTTTACACGTCAATCATGTTTTTTTAAAACTAGATGAAGTCGGCGTTTCCTATCTGACTACTCTGAGAAGAAAGGCCGAAACAAACTCACAACGAGGTCACAGCCTCTTTTAAAGTCCAGACATAATCTTGGTCAGGTTATAATATGAAGACCATGTAGATCGATGTCTGAGGTGGTCTTTTGAGGAAAGAACCACACAGATTGAGAGGACCTGTCCAGTCAGTGCACGCATTTGTCAGAAATCGTGCAGCTCAACTCAAGACTTAAGGAGCTCAACGATTCGACGAACAATACCAAAGAAAGGACATTTGGGTAGGCCACATAAATTACTCAAACTGCCAGACCATCAGTCATAAATGCCCATGTAGGTTTATGTGAAATAAAATATTTTGATTTTGGGAAGAGGATAGAAAACTAAACAAGACTGAAACGGAGTCAACTTTTTCCTCGAAAACAATAATCAGCTGGTTGATTACGGTCAGACACTACACGTCAGTTCCCAACAGAAACCATAAGCGCATGAAATATTCATGAGCTCGTACCAGCAGAACCGAAAGGGAATATGCAAAGACCCGGCACCCTTCACTCACAGGAACGAGGGTCTTAGCATAGACTATACATACCTAACTCATACTGAGTTTCATACTTCACGCCACAGAATACTAAAAACTAACTTTTGCCCGCGGTTTCGTCCGAGTGGGAGTCAGAAATTATCTCACGGGAACTTAGGTGCTACAGGAATAAAAAGTATCCAATGGCCAAACTCAGGTCATGATCTGTTTGTGTGCTAATTAAATTTCATCCAAATCTGTTTAGCCGCTAAGGTGTAAAAAGGTTACAGGTAGACAGACCGACAGAAAGACAGACAATGGCACTTTCGTTAATAGATGCGAGCGTCGATATTCCGTTGTAAGTACGTACTGAGCACTCAGGCCTGGTAGCCCCACTACCATATCTTAATGAACGGCTGATATTTTTCATAGGTATCCTCGTATCATCATAATCAGCCTATAATGTCCCCACTGCTGGGACACAGGCCTCCTCTCGGTGAGAGGGAGTGGACCGTAGCCCACCACGCGGGCCCACTGCGAATTGGCATATGTCACATGTCTTTGAATTATTGGTTCTAGGACATACCAGTTTCCTCACGATGTTTTCCATCACCGTTTTGAGAGCAGTGGTGATGAAATAACTTACACAAAAGTAAAGTGCCTGTCTAGGTTCGAACCTTCGATCTACAACTCGTAACTCACGGCCATTTCCACTGGACCACCACTGGTATTGTGCTCCTGAAACTCGAACGTGTAACTGTGCTTGGCTGTATCGATAGCTTAAGCACTTCCCAGGAGAAAATGTGCTTTCATCCCTCTACACCCTCGAGGTCCGAGGTCTACTACGTTCCTATCGTGACAATATTGTTCAAAACTTCATATCTTCTGTGTTATTTATAGTCTGTAATGTTATATTGTACACTGCTACATAGATCTTTTGGCGCCTCAATGACGTTGGCAGGGAGTCGCTGTCTTGGTAAACATTTATGCAATTGTTTTGTGAAATGTCACTTGAAATGTATTTAAAAAACAAGATGGCAGCATTAGTTCCGATTTTGAAATAATCTTGTAGCGCTATACCAGCGTCAAACATGTGAACAAAAGCTCAAAGTAAATATCAATAAAATTACAAATAACCCTCCCCTTACACGTAGAAGCATGGGTGGCTACCCTGAAGAAATGGATATCAGACATTTTATTACATTAGAAGTTAAGTAAAATTGTGTCTAAACCTATAGACCGTCTGAAATAAAGTTTTCTATTCTATTAATTCTATTCTTTTCTGTAAACTAACTAACCGTTGTTTCCAAACGGTTGGTTAACGTAACAAACGTACGTCAAATAATACGTAATTGTTAATAATTGAAGTACGTCAAGGCCATAATTTTGTGAAACACGTTTTTTGGTTTGATGATAGCTTAGTTTGCGCACTTTTTGACGTATAGGTGCGTCAAGTGGACTTGAAACATCCCACCCCAAGCTGCTGTCTTTTTCAGTCAAAGTTAAAGCGAGTATTTATTGGCCAACTCGTTTGGTCTTAGAAATTGGGCGTTGAGTTGATGACACACAATAGTCAATAATAAAAACGTATTTCTCGTGATACCGACCTTACATAACACGCCATCAGGTAATGCTGAACCTGACACGGTCTGTTCGTGGTACCGACCAAAAATTACCAACATTTGGTTATTAACAAATTTATTGGGTCGTGATTCCCGTGAAAATCATGAAATTAGCGATCCATTAAAGTATCGGCCCGTTTCCGTCCGAATGGGCTGATAAATGGAATTTTTTGAGCCACAGGATTAATGGCAATTATGCGGATTATTTTGGGCAGTTGATTTATTTTGATGATGATATTTTTCGGTATCATTTGAATAAATAAGTACCTACAAATATTTGCTTAACCCTCGTACAATTTTATTCGCATCAATTTTAACCGACATTAAAACGGAGTAGGGAGAAAATACCCCCGAAATCGCCGCACGCACCGTTTGCAAAAATGTGTTTAAATAAAGTGTTCGACTAAACTTTTACATTTTTTATGCCTACAATTGATGACGACTTCAAATTCAACTTATATGTATGTATAAAACCAAAAACAGTTGTTTTTCAATCACGTCAGTTGTTTTTATTATTTTATTCCTAGAACCTTGACGCAGAGAGAAAATATATATGCGAAATGACACAGATGCAACTGTATCACTACCTCCCTTGAGCAAAGAATGAAATAATTAACATCTCTTTGATATAGCTGCGACTTGCATTGAAGCTGAAGTTGAATTGCATATGAATAAGTTACTCTTGAAGTTAGACATGACGTAGCTATTCGAGGGTAAAGGTTTGATGAGACTGTAACTGTTCTACATTATAGACATATTGTGAAACGTCTGAAAAGAAACAGCCAACCTCACAGGTATCCCAACCAATGACAACCAGAAAAGTACCACGACAAAATAGTCAATGAAATTAGTCCACTGTTTCCAAACCCGCAAAGAAATTAATAAAACAATTACAACGTAGCAGGAACTGTGAAGATTGCTAAAGGGAGGAAAAGTGAGACCGATCAGTAGTGTCTTTTGAAATAACTGAAAATCTCTTAAGGGATCACTATACTCATCATTACGAATAACTTATACTATGGGACCAACCATGAAATCACGAACAAAGAACAGCTGTTCCCTACATTTTGTCGAGTTGTGCAAGCAAAATATATGATAGGTAGATAAATCATTTATTAAGTGCACACAAAAGACATAGCACAACAAACAAAAGCACAATTAAATGATAACAAATTACATTTATAAATTAAAAAATGTGCTTACCTACATACAAAAAATAAAAACATACTTAAAGACATTACGTGACACTATGACATACTTTAAGTCAAAAACTTTTTTACAAAAAAAAAAAATATACAAAGTGAAAAATAACTTTAATTTCGGAAACCGGTTTTTTTGAAATCCTCCTCCTTTTTGAAGTCAGTTAAAAATAACGAATATACAAAGTGCGGTGTGCGTCTCAAGGTTGCACCAAATGGAAGTCCAGCTCAGTATGTGTCAGACAAATTTACCTGACGCTGATATTCTGGTGGATCCCTGCAGTGACCTATGGACGTGGAGCAGACGATATGAAGATGATCTATTGTGTTCTGACAAAGTGTTACACGCAATGTGAAGCAGCACAGTTTTGTTTTCGCTAGGATTTATCCTACAATAAAAGTTGTTCACAACGATGAGTACAATGTGTTCACTGAAGTAAGGGGGTTTATGTTAATTACACCTTGTATTCAAAATTTCATTTCAAAGCCACTCTTACACAACAACAGTTAAGCTATTAAATTCCGTAACTATACTCTAGTTACTGATTAACCAACCCAAAACCTCTTACTGTCTTGTATCAAGTCGTCGGCCCAATTAACTTACAAATGTCTCGAATTACAAGATCCTACTCGATTGGAGCTGTTAATTGGGGTTGTTTTACCTTAGACTTTAAAGACACTGACCCAAATAGGGCCACAGTATATAAGTACATTTACAAATGATCAAGAACATACATAATGATTTTAATTATACTGTGTTTCAGGACACCAGAAGGCCAATTCCTGTAATTAAAAACGTTCAAAATCTAGTCGCAATCTCATCACAGCGACAGTCAATGTCAAAAACTTGTAAAAAAATGTAGGGTGATTAGAGGTATTTTTGACAGATTGAGACTGAGAGACTCAGATTCAGACTGTGAACGTTTTCGGATTATGCACTAATCTACTAGTGAAAAAAGACAGATTCCACTATCGTTATCAGGTACTTGTTCTAGGGTTAGTAGGTATGTGTGTGTTGTGTGTCTCAAAACTCAAACTTTACTGTCTAAAACACAGTGTTTAAACCAGTGTAGCCGCTCGCGTTAGAACGTCCGAGATTCTGCCTCGTGTGCACATCCGCTTTTTGAGCCCGTCCGGATCTGGCCATGAAAAAATTGTGACAGCAAGCACGTTCCACGCCTCAGTATTTTATTTTTCGTAATTTTGTCTATGGGAGTATTGCTTGCGTTCCATGTTCTTTAGTCGAGTTACTAAATAGAGTACATCTGTGCCAAAAACCGTGTGTGCGTAGCATTATTACGAAATTAGTTATCTGTAGTTGATCAAACAAATGACGGCGACGACGGGTGCGTAATAGGATACTCGCGTGATGTCAATGTTATTGTTTATAAAAACTTTGAAACTACAATGGTATGTATTATATGTCATTCGATTCGGTATGAATGGGGCTATTTTTAGGTAAATAAAAAAATAGGGTCATCGCTTTCGATTTTGAATGAAAATTATTTTAATTTTTAATTTTCGTAATGTAAACAAACATTAAAAATAAATGATTATTTTAATAAATCTAAGTCTCTTAAAGTTACGAAACAAGTTTTATAATCTACCCTGGTCTATCCACTTAAAGAAACAGCCATTAGTTTAACAGCGGTCCATAGAATTTTTTTCTGTACGAGTCGTGTATGAGTGGAGAGGGCGCCCCGCGGCGCGTCGAAAAAAATGTAGGCACTTTTCGATGACGTAACCTTGGGACGCGGGACACGCGAGCGGGTAGCAAAATAAAATAAGCAGATCTTTATGACACTTTCCTTCCAAGTGTGAGAAAGGGTGTTTCATTACTTAGTCGTTCCTATAACTATTATAGGCAGTTTTATTAATAAATCTACTACAAGTACCCCTCTATGACACTATTGCGTTTTATTTGTTCGCAAACATACGACCACAGGGCAGTCACAGATGTGTCGGTACTTCGGTGACTGCGTGTGGCCGGGGAGTTAAAATGTCGCCGAGCACTCTGATATCATCATTGCTCTGAGGCCGCGGGCAATGCGAGGTCGGCTCACCGATGTGAGGCGGAAACTAGATGGGATATTTTGCAGGAGAATTTTTTTTTGTGGTTGTGGTGAAAAATCACACGAGTTTCACCGCTATAGTTTAAAATAAAACTCACGTTATCCAATTTCGAAGCAATTTTTATATCGGCAAGAAGGACTGTTGAGCACAGCACACGAAACTTATATACCATCAACCTGCGTGCTGTGCTTTGGTGGTTAGACTCTGATAGGCGGGGGTTATAACCGTCTGCTAGCAAATTAAACCAGTGCACTATAGTTCACACATTTATAATTTGGAAAAGGCACGTACACAAATCAGAAACACAAAATACACAAAAGACACATAATACGTAAATCACAATAATCACAGAAACATTTTAACTTACTTAGCACTAATTAACACAATTAAAAGACAGACTCGCGACTATATATAGGGCTCCGTCGAGCATTACGACCGCTACGTGTTGCTCGATCAGTAGATTTTCCGGACTAACTTACAATTTCTATGGCGAGGCATATTTATAGTTTTGTCCCTATGGCTTACGTAGTGGGTACACCTCACCCCACCCTATTATCTCACACCAATCGGCGTGGCTAAAACAGTGGCCACGCCCCCATTTTCCAGCTACACCGGTCGTACAGGTCGCGACCTGTCGACTTCCAACAGACAGGCACAAACCTGTTCGCAGTTTTCTGTTGTTTGCCTGCGAGCAAGTCACGACCGGTTCATGCCTTGTACCGACTTCCCATTTACAAGCACAGTCTTGTTTACATTTATTACATAATCAGTACATTTCTTAATCCTATACTTATATCTAGTAGCAAATGGAGCTAGAATTATAGTGCTTCTCCTACATTCCACCCCCTGTAAGAGGATTCAGCCGACTTACATCCATTTCTGTGGGAAGCACAATAATCTTTGCTACTGGTCGACGCAGGACCCCGTTTGCTGTCTTAACATCTACAACACGGACGATACCGTCATCGCCTTGATACACAGATTGTATTACACCTTTTGTCCACGCACTTCGTTCTCTATTGTTGTCTACGATCACAACCACATCACCGACACGCACATTTGGCACACTATTTGTCCACTTCTCACGACGTTGCAGAGTCGGGAGATACTCCCGCAGCCAGCGGCGCCAGAACATGTCGGCGAGCGCATTCACTCGCCGCCACTGCCGGCGGGAGTCGACGTCCTCGTAGCTGCTCGGCGCAAACGGTGTACTCCCGGACGCCGTGCCCAGGAGCAGATGGTTCGGCGTCAGGACCTCAGGTTGCTCGTGATCGTCGTATACGTAGCTCAGCGGGCGGCTGTTTACTATTAGCTCTGCCTCAGTGAGGAGGGTGTAGAGGACCTCCTCACGAGGGGCCCGCTCCTTGAGCGTGCTTTTGAGTGCATTTTTCACCGACCTGACCAGGCGTTCCCAGCAGCCGCCCATGTGTGGCGCTGATGGGGGATTGAAGTGCCACTCGATGCCTCGGTTGGTGGCCTCGTCTCTCAGCTGGTCTTGATCCAGTTCTTTCAGGGCTGCTCGTAACTCGGTGTTGGCCCCGATGAAGTTGGTTCCCTGGTCGGAGTACAGGTGCGTAGGTTGCCCCCGGCGCGCTATCAGGCGCCTCAGGGCCAGTATCGCTGAGTCGGCGCTTAAGGTGGCGGCCAGTTCCAAGTGGACGGCGCGCGTAGCGAGGCAGGTAAATAGTGCTCCCCACCTCTTTTCGCGGCGCCGCCCTATCGCCACCTCCATTGGGCCGAAGTAGTCTACACCCACTCGCACAAAGGCTCTTCTTGTGGTTTCTACCCTTGCGAGTGGAAGATCACCCATCTTTGGTGGTATGGGTTTAGCTCTGGTGATGCGACAGTGTTGGCAATTCGCGACCACGGTCTTTACGGATGTTCTGATTTTTGTGATCCAGTACGTCTCTCGTAGATTGTTCACTACGGTCTCGTGATTCGCGTGCAGAGCCATCGCGTGATAGTGTGCGATTAGCTTCCTTACCAGAGGGTGACGCCCGTCGAGAATAATCGGGTGCTTTTCACCGAATGTGAGCTCCTCGCAGGCAGTCAGACGTCCCCGTACTCGCAGCAGCCCGTCGTCGGTGAGCATCGGGTCTAACGATTTTATGTGGCTGTCGTCAGGTGCGGGCAACCCTTTTTGGATGGCGGCCCGTTCTCGTTGGAAGCTGTCGTTCTGGCACAACCTCATCAGGTGGAGGTGCGCCTCTTCTAAGTCGTGTGGACGCAGCTCTGACGTCGCTCTTCGTTTGCGACATCGCTCGACGAAGATCAGCACGCGCGCCATAACGCGCTGCACGCGCTTCCATGTAGAGTAGCGCTCGTAGTCCAGGAGGGGCCCGGCAGGGGCCGCCGCCGCCGCAGTGTGGACTCGTTGGATGCGCTCGAGGTCTGCCTCTGCCGCCTCAGGTTCGCGACACGCCGGCCACCGCTCCTGTGAATCACACAAAAACGAGGGGCCCGACAACCACGCTGCATGGTCATCAGGCCAAGACAATCTGGTCGCCTTGTCAGCTGGGTTGTCCGCCGTGGGGACCCAGCGCCAGTTGCCTCTGGCTGATAACCTATCTATCTCGGCTAACCTATGAGATATGAACTTTTGGAAGTCTTGTGCTTCCGAATTTATCCACTTAAGTACAGTGGCACTGTCTGTCCAGTAAAACTTCTCTCTGATTGGTAGCCCTAACTCTTTCTCAGCGGTGTCCGCTACTCGACACGCTAGCACCGCTGCCTGGAGCTCCAGCCTAGGAACAGATATGACCTTCTGAGGGGCCACCCGCGCTTTGCCCAGTAGCATGGCGACCTCTCGACGTCCTTCAGAGTTGTGACCCACAAGGTAAGCTACCGCGGCGTAGGCTAGCTCACTGGCGTCCCCGAACACATGTATCTCTAAATCGCTGAGGTTCAGCCCGTACCACCGCGGTATCTTAACTTCGGTCAGACTGCTCAGATGTTTGAGCCATGCGAACCACATTTTTGCCTCTCCGTCTTTTAGAGGCTCATCCCATTGGATCCCCGACTTCCATATCTTCTGCATCAATATTCGTGTCTGGATGACGCAGGGGTAGAGGAAGCCGAGGGGATCATAGATAGACATGATCGCGCTTAAAAATTGACGCTTGGTGGGTACCATGTCGCCGTTTATTATTTCAGGTGGCAACCGTTTGAACGACAGGTCAAACCCTAGTTCGTCTCGTTTGGGTGACCATGTTAACCCTAATGTTCTTTCCACCATCCCGTTTCCCTTCTCGAGAGGGACCTTATCGGGCATATCTACTTTTAACTTTTCCCTTAAATCTGCTGAGTTGGTTACCCACCCCCGTATGATAAAACCCCCGGAGGCGTGTATCTTAGCTACCTGCTCGATCAGGCTGTTGGCCTGCTCTACCGACCACGTGCTATCTAAATAGTCGTCCATGTAGTGCTTATCTCGTATGGCCTCAACAGCTTCGGGGTAGACGTTAACCCACTCATTGGCGTTTTTATTAAGTATGTAAATCGCCGTGGTTGGTGAAGAGGCGGCGCCAAATATCATCGATGTCATGGCGTAGGTATCTGGTTCCCTACTATCGTCCGCGCCTCTCCACAAAAACAGCTGTGCGCCCTGATCTTGTGCCCTAATCTTAACTCGCAAAAACATATCAGCTATATCGCCTGAGAACGCTATGGGGCCTACTCTAAATTTAATTAAAATACCTAACAATGAATTTAATAGATCAGGTCCGGTCAATAAGTTGTCATTCAAACACGTACCTTGAGACGTAGCAGCAGCGTCGAAGACTAGGCGCAGCTTCCCTGGTTTGTTCGGGTTTACAACACCGAAATGCGGTAGGTACCAAACCGGTGAGCTGTCCACCTCGCCTTCTACCTTGCGTGCATAACCTTCATCTACTAAACGGTCTATCTGTTTCGCGTACGTCTCAGCGAAGCGAGCGTCCTTACGCATCCGCCTCTCGATGCCGTATAACCTCTGCCGGGCCTGTCTGTAACTATCAGGCAACAGAATGTTGTCCTGCTTCCATAAAAGACCTACTTCCCATTGCGCCTTGTCAGGGGTGCGTTGACTCGTACTTTCTAACACCTGTACAGCTCGTTCTACATCTTTATGTTTGCGGGTTACTTGAGAAATGCCTATCGATTCTAACTCAAACTGTGACTTTACTAAATCATGCAAATCTGGGAGGGAAACTGTTGTGCAGTTCACTGCTTCAGTACTACTGGCGTTATCAAATGGTCCATGTATGACCCAACCTAGCTTAGTAAGTGAGGCAACTGGCTTACCGGATCGTCCACGGCGGGTGTCCCCGCCGACGAGCAGCTCCCAGTTGTCCTGCCCGATCAGCAGCAGCGGCTTGGCTCCCCTCATTTCTGTGCAACCCAAGTCGCGAAGGTGTGCGTTGTCGTTGATCACTGAAGAGGTCACTGTTTGTGTAGGCAAGTTCAAGTTCACTAGTGTCCGGCACTTGATATTATGGCACTGTCCGTTGGGGCCTTTCACACTCACTTGCACAACCCGCGAGGTGAGGTCTGATACGGCATGACCGCCCGCGGTCTTCAACATTAGGGGCACACGTGGGCCCGGTAGGTTAGTGGCGAGCGAGCTGTCAATCAGCGATATTGTGGCCCCATCGTCCAGCAACGCATAGCACTGATTGTCATTATCACCTTTGTTACACACTGACACTGGCACTATTTTTAGTAATGCTGTGGCTCGCCACTCACCTATATTGGTTACACACTCTGGTTTCGTGTCTTGTTTCGACCTGTCTTCGTGTAACAGTACATGATGTCTGTAGTCGCACTTTTTACACTTTTTCGCGCGACAGAACCTTTTCGTGTGTTTTGTACTCAGGCAATTAAAACACACTTTTTCTTTCTTGATTAGTTCCCATCGTTCTTGTACGTTTAGCTTTTTAAAATGGTCACAGTCTTCTGTGGCATGTTTGCCGTGGCACATTACGCATTCTTTCTGTATGCTATTCTCGTCGCTCTGCGTATTTACACGATGCATCGTCTGTGGTTTATTGGTGACTGGGCGTGCAGCGTTCGCTGGTCGAGTCCGTCCGCTGGTCTGCTGCTGCTTCACAGGAGGTTTAGCTTGGTCCGGTTCATACACGGTTGGTTGTAAGTAGTATGATGTAGAGCGTGTCACGTGTATGAGGAATCGTGACAGCATTTCCAAGCTGGGTGATATTCTTAAGTCCACCCCCTGTGAGTTGTCCAGGCCCATCGCGAAATCACCATACTGAGCACGTTGAACTGGCGTCAGCTTGTTCAGCAGCTCGCTTACCAATTGTGGGTTGTTCAAGTACCCATCTGCTCTGACATTCTTCAGTAGCGACACGCAGTTCCTAACCGTTGACGAGAACTTCCTTAGCTCCTGGCCACTTTCCGATACCTTTGGTAACTCTCTTACCTTCTTTAAGGCGTATTGAAGTATGACGGTCGGGTGACCGTACTCTTCTTCCAGCGCGCGTATTATCTCAGTGGGGTCTCTCGACGACCGTAACAAGTCCTCCACTGCGATCTTCGCCTCTCCATGTAAAGAGGACTTCAGACGCGCTATATTCTCATGCGGCCTAAAGTTATACAATTCAGTAGTGTCCCAGTACATATTCCTATAAGATATCCAATCGGCTGGGTCACCGTTAAAATGTGGCAATTCGTAAGCCTGTCTGGGTACCGGGTGCGGGCGTGCCATGTTCGTGATCGCTTCAGCCAGCTTATCTATCTTCCTGTCTCTATCGCTCGACGATAGTCGATGCCTTTCTGCTGCGCCCACTCCGCTATTTCCGTGTCGCTGTGTGACCGACTCGAGTGTCGATACTCGAGGTACACTTGTGACCGGAGTGGTGAAGGCGGGATAATCGTCGGGCAAACGGAATCTAACCGCTTCAGTATGGGCTGGCGTATGCATAGGCCCCGCATTGCTCACTGGGTTTCTATACGGCTGCGACACACTATTCTCGCTTAACATAGCCGGCACACGGTACATATCAGGTTCAAGATTCACTCTACTTACGTTTCGATCTTGAATCGTAGGTGCTTCATACGGCGCTGTGCCCTCGAGCGGCGCGTGCGACGCCGACGGTGCGCGTGACGCAGCCGCCGTAAACAGCGCCGTGTCTGCCTGCGGCGCTTGGGGCGTTGTGTCTATCCATTCTTCAACGCGGTGCGCCGTATCCACCTCTGAGTTTGAGTCATCACTTTCTGCATTCGCCTCGATCTCTGCTATTTCCACCTCCATCCTTTTCTTCACCAGGCTCTCCCTGATGTGCACCAGGTCACGCTCAGCTTCGTATTCGGCCTTCTTCCTTAAGAATTCGACGCCCTTGCGACTATTCTTGGACGAAACTCTGCTGCTCCGCGTCGATCTTGCGACTGTCTGCCTTGATACGCCCTCTGCCGGCTTTTCACTGTAGTCGATTACTCGACCCCCGGTCAGCGGTATATTGGGGGCAGCCGCTGATGTTATTGTTGGTGCTATTGATGGTGAACCCGGTGGTACTTCGGACAGTAAGCCTGAGTCCGAGGCGATGGCGGCTTCCCTGCGCCGCGCGTCTGCTTTTTCAGTCATTTTGCGTAGTTTGCTTCGCGTGGTTACGGCACTTTTCTCACTCATTGTCACTGGTTAATTCGCCTATTAGCGTAATCCGACTCCGAACGCTAGTTTGTAAGACTACGCCCGGACAATCGGTTATCCGGCTCGCAAGGACCAATGTTGAGCACAGCACACGAAACTTATATACCATCAACCTGCGTGCTGTGCTTTGGTGGTTAGACTCTGATAGGCGGGGGTTATAACCGTCTGCTAGCAAATTAAACCAGTGCACTATAGTTCACACATTTATAATTTGGAAAAGGCACGTACACAAATCAGAAACACAAAATACACAAAAGACACATAATACGTAAATCACAATAATCACAGAAACATTTTAACTTACTTAGCACTAATTAACACAATTAAAAGACAGACTCGCGACTATATATAGGGCTCCGTCGAGCATTACGACCGCTACGTGTTGCTCGATCAGTAGATTTTCCGGACTAACTTACAATTTCTATGGCGAGGCATATTTATAGTTTTGTCCCTATGGCTTACGTAGTGGGTACACCTCACCCCACCCTATTATCTCACACCAATCGGCGTGGCTAAAACAGTGGCCACGCCCTCATTTTCCAGCTACACCGGTCGTACAGGTCGCGACCTGTCGACTTCCAACAGACAGGCACAAACCTGTTCGCAGTTTTCTGTTGTTTGCCTGCGAGCAAGTCACGACCGGTTCATGCCTTGTACCGACTTCCCATTTACAAGCACAGTCTTGTTTACATTTATTACATAATCAGTACATTTCTTAATCCTATACTTATATCTAGTAGCAAATGGAGCTAGAATTATAGTGCTTCTCCTACAAGGACCGTTATCCATAGTAATATTATAAATTCGAAAGTCGCTCTGTCTGTCTATCTATCTGTCTGTATGTTACCTTTTCACGCCTAAACCACTGAACGGATTTCGATAAAATTTGGCAGAGAGATAGATTGCATCTCGGGGAAGGACATAGGATAGTTTTTATCCCGATATTCCCACGGGATCGACACTTATGCGGTCGAAACCGCCGGGCGCTGCTAGTATCAGATAAGCGTAGAAAGCTTACCTACAGCCTTTACTAATACTTCAAACGCATTTTTAAATGCGACTATTTACAAGCTATCGAAGCTTTTAAATTGGTACACAGACCGTAAAACTACTTGTTGACCACATCGTCGCTTACCGTCGGCTGAGATAGTGGTCAAACACGACTCTATAAATAATAAAAAAAACATATGTGTCTGAATCATAAACGCATTTTAGCGAAATTGAGGAGACAACACTATCACCACACCATTTTAGTTACAAAACGTTTTTAAATAGAAGTACTCGAATGCAGGCGCTTCCAGCAGCTCTACAGCTGTGTTCGTAAGACGGAATCATCCCCTGGGGAATCCTTCCGAACGAATTAAGAGCTCTCCTCCTGCTAATGTTCGCTCCTCGGTATCGCTGGAAACTTCTCCACGGCCACCGAACAAGTGAGATGCAACAGTATCACTTTGTGCAATTTATTGCTTAGATACTATTTATTACTTAGATACTATTTTATTAAATCTGGAATTGTGCCCGGGTTGATGGCAATAGGATCGCCCCATGAGAATTAACTGGCGAAATGTGGGTCACATCTGGCTAACCCTTCAGAGATTACAAGCGTGAAGTCATTTAAGACAATATATCAAATAAAAAAAAAATGTCATATACAGGGTTATTTGTAAAACACCAGCAACCTCTTAAGAGGTCATTGTACTCATCATTATGAACAACTTTTACTATGGCACCAAACCTGAAATCGCGAAAAAAAAATCAGCTGTTCCCTACATTTTGACGAGATAAACGAACATAAATGTAGGGAACAGCTGATTTTTTTTTCGCGATTTCAGGTTTGGTCCCATAATAAAAGTTGTTCATAATGATGAGTACAATGACCTCTTAAGAGGTTGCTGGTGTTTTACAAATAACCCTGTATATTGTAAGATTTTTTTTTATTGCGGCACCACATTAATAACATGTTGTTGTAGAAATTGGTTACCGTTGACGCCTACAAGACGAAAATATAAAGTGTAAAATATCACGACTAATGAGATTGTTCTTACGACTACTTGGTTTGCACTGTTCTGGTTTCTACATTCTACCCTTACTGAAGGAAGTACTGGTACTTCCCAGGACGGTCGTTCATATTACACCACGCGGCAAGTCTGTCTCACTAAGACTTGTCTTAAAATCTACTAGACAAGCTTCGACCGTATAACAGGCTTACTCTTGCTACACCAAGCTCGTTAACAGTCAGTCTTTTTAAGACAGACTTGATCCCGCATGGTGTAATACGAGACTTGACCCCGCATGGTGTAAAACGCCCTTAAGACCTACTACTCAAAGTAACCATCGGGGTAATCGCGTTACACACTAACAATAGCAATGACTTTCATTTTGACAGTTCAACAACATCCATTGCCTTATTTACGTTGTTTAGCAGACAATTTTTTCGAACATATGAAGCAACGTCCTTCAAAATTATTCATATTGTGATTGATAGTGTGTGACGCAATTAGGGTACTGTTATACAAACTCAAATCACCAAAGAGTACCTACCTAGCCGAAATGTCACAGGACTTGTATTTCATTTGGGTTTGTCGTGTACGCCACACGACACAACCAATTAGAAACTAGACTAATAACGCGTTAGTAACGAGTACGTAATAGTGCTGTGACATTCTAGCTACTCATTGGTCTTGTAAGTTTATAACAGCGTCGTGGACGACGGGATAACTCTACAGTTCAATTTTCAGCTGTTTCATCAACAACAGAGCTCACAAAATCTCATCTTCCACGTAACTTTTAATTACCGTTAATTATTCTACCCTCATTTAAAACGGGCTAATTAGCAGTTTTTAATTACAAAGTAAGGCTGATGCCGCATGCGCGAACTTTGTACCGTACGTATTGTTGTGCCGCATAACTTTGTTTATTGAGTTCCAACTTTACTGTGCACGTGTTACTTACGTAAATATCGAGAGAATAACTCGAGTTTTCATATGCCAGGGTAATTTGTTTTTTGTTTAGGTTTGAAGTTTTAGATGTATGCTTACGAACTTTCGAATTAATGATGTAATTTGTCATTATTTCTGGTTAAATAAAATATAAGTATTATGATGTTGATTCTATTCTCTTGGATGGTTGAAATATTTTACGTAAATAGGTTACGGGTCGTCAGAAGCCCGAAAATCTGACAAAAGTCTTACCAAGGGGTATCATATTATCCAGTAACTGGGTTGTAGCAGTCAGATAGGCAGTCGCTCTATGTAAAATACTGGTATTCAGCTGCATCCGGTTAGACTGGAAGCCGACCCCAACATGGTTGGGAAAAGGCTAGCTAGATGGTGATGGTTGAAATATTAAGGTGGCCTCAATTACAAAAAGACTGGTGTTCTATTTCTAAACATTTTTTTATTTATGCATAGTAAAATTATTGATAACCAAAGGCTAACAAAATAAGACAAATTGGGTAACCACTTTCACTAAGTGGTTGAACCTCATGGCCTCTGTGCCACCAAAGATTGTTGTTGAAGGTTGTGTTGTTGTTGATTTATGTTTATCTCTTTGATACCAATCATACCAATCATTGCAATAAGGTTACATTTTTATTATTCTAGTTAAGACTCCTTCATTACTTAGCTAATAAAGTTTTAAGCAGAACATGCAGTTAACTTGAAAGTTGGGAGTAGTCGGTGGAAATTGCCTTGTAATAGACGAATTAACCGCTCCGAACTACTTGCTAACTTTTATATTACTTTCTTGAATGCTCCATGCTTAATGGCTAGTGGACTTTTACAAGAGTTATAACTGTTTATTGTATTTCCTATGAAAACTGTAGAACTATACGCACTTCTAAGCCACAGCTGCTCACTGTGGTTTAGAAATGCGTATAGTAGTATCTTTGAGTCAAAGTTTGAGTGGTTTCCTTTCTAAAAAGACATGTAGAAGTATTCCACTGCCAGTCCGTACATGACCCAACCAATCACAAAATTGTTTATAACGACATGTCTTTATTAAATTATGTGAAGAAATAACTTTTTAAACTTGATACTAAATTAAATGACTAACTAACTTACTATATGTACAAATAAATACAAAAAAAAAACAAAGGACGCTTAGGCGTCGAAGTACTCGTCCGCATTACTGTCATCTGGAAACGTGCCCAGAAGACTGGCAGCATTGTGCTAATTCTTTGGCCAAAGAACGACCCAGCCCTCTGATCATGTGAAGTGTCGACCAGCTGGCGAGAAATTTAAGTCGTTTCGTATACGGACCGCCATTAAATACCTACTAGTGCTGCGACATTCTGGCCACTTATTGATGATTTGAGTTTGTACCCTACTACTTTTGTGTCATCGTGGACGATGGACCTTAGACAGGACAAAAACGAAAGCACACTAACTACTAACCACGCTCTCATTTTGTTATCTTCAAGCAAACATTGTTTTGGATCACCAAGTCGTGAGCGAATTTTCGACGAAAACAGAAATTTGATTCCTTCGAGATTACTTGGAGGTCCAAGATGACAGATAAGGCAGGATTTCGGCAGAATTAAGGGTTTTCTAGACTAAGGCTTAACAGATAATCTAAGTTTTAGACAGCAATTCAGGCACTTTATTGGAGAAGGCCTAACTCCTAACCCCTCTCAAGTTAAGAATCTACGCGTTTATTAATGGTTGAGTTCTAAGGTCAAATGCTATAGAGATAAAATATTATTGACGGGCTTTAAAAGCGAAATTCAGGGCGAATTGACCAATGAAACTGAACGCGATCAGCACATCTAAGTGACGTTCAAGAGTTGACGTTGAAGAGTTGACATTGTAATTTCTGTAACTTAAAGAACCTTAACTTCAAAAATACAATCATCATCTGCCCAGCCTTTTCCCAACTATGTTAGGGTCGGCTTCCAGTCTAACCGGATGCAGCTAAATACCAGTATTTTACATGTAGCGACTGCCTATCTGACCTCCATAACCCAGTTACTGGGTAATACGATACCCCTTGGAAGAAGACTGGTTGTCAGATTTTCCGGCTTCTGACGACCCGTAACGACTTTCAAAGATACACTAATGACAGCCGGGACCAACGGCTTAACATACTTTTCGAGACACGGAAGGGTCTTGGTATGTGAAGATATTCATTCACCCATCCACGGACCAACCGGGGAAGCATAGCTTAACCTGATCGATCGACCAGTGTGACTGTTATTACTTAGCCAGAAGACCCTCTCCAAAAATACAGTACCTAAATCTAATGGAAGGTGTGAAATTCGTTTGTGTAATTCAAAGAAACCAAGTTTTTCAAATAACAATTTGTTACCTAACTGTACCTACATTTGGTGAATTGAGAATCTGATGAGTAGAGAGTCTGATAGAGGTTGAGAATCTGGTCAATTCAGAATCTGCTAAATTGAGAACCAGGTAAATTGCGAATCTGGTGAACTGCTCATGAGCCAGTTGAAATCCAAAATAAAACGTATCATTTTAGCGTACGAAATTATTGCTAATTAGGGATGATTATTGATTAATTTTTAAGAATGCGTGTTTTTGGAAACTTATTGTAAGTATTTATTACTAGCTGCGCCCCGCGGTTTTACCCGCGTAAATGTCGATCCCGTGGGAATATCGGGATAAAAAGTAGCCTTTAAGTTAATTCAGGGTGTCAACTACCTCCATACTAAATTTTAATTTTTTTTTTGCAAAATTGGTCCAGCTGTTTGAGCGTGAAGAAGTAACAAACATATAAACACACCCCCACACTTACACTCACACACACTCACAAACTTTCGCCTTTATTATATTAGTGTGATAATGTGATGATTAATACTTAGTCTTAAGTTGTGGTATACAATGTAACACTTACGTTGGAAATAAATTCTATTCTATACATATGATAAAATAGTAAATTGCCCATATGTATGTTCCGGATTGACGCAAAAACGGTTGAATGGATGTGAATGATTTTTTTCACAGATAGTTTATAACCTGGATTAACACATAGGTTACTAATGTCAAGTGGGATAGCCGCGGGCAAAAGCTAGTCCAACACAAAAGCTCATGTAGACATAATTGTCACAGATAAAGACCGTTATTCTATTCACAAAGCAAGATCGTGTCCCTCGAAGGGTTAAAGATGGCGCGATATTATTCCGAAGAGCTTTGGCGCGGCTTGAGCAGGCAGCTTCGGTAACTTGCTCCAGGGGCTTGCAAGCGGCTTGCGGTGTCTAGCATATCTAAGGATTCCGGAGTCTGTCACGTGTAGACTTATCTCGTGAATGAAATATTTAAATGCGAGTTTTGTGACAGTTTTATTTTAATGAGAAGTCTGGGCTTTCGAATATGCAGATTCTGAACAGTGTTTCTGAGGGATTTGCGTGAGAACTTTCAGTCTACACCAACCTACTCAAACTACCTACTCTTGTTCAACAAATAAGGATATTCGATTAATATGATTAATCAAATAATACTTAGAAACACGAACAATAAATAATGGGATAATAATGAGATTCATAATCAGCCTATAATGTTCCCACTGCTGGGACACAGGCCTCCTCTCGGTGAGAGGGAGTGGGCCGTAATACACCACGCGGGCCCAGTGCGGGTGGGTAGATGTCACATGTCTTCGAATTTTTGGTTCTAGGACATGCCGGTTTCCTCACGATGTTTCTTTCACCGTTTTGAGAGCTGTGGTGATAAAATAATTTACACAAAGTAGAGCGCCTGTCTGGGTTCGAACCTACGACCTTCAACTAGTAAGTCGTGGCCGATATGGCGTGGCGAATAATGGGATTAATCAAATAGCACTTAGAAATACCAACTTATTTTTATTGCCGAGAATTTTAAAGTTTCTTAGTCCAAGCTAAATTTTCAGCGGATCATTTCGCCGAAGTACGGAACAGGATTCCTTTCATCGATTCTTGAAATCACGCGGTTACTTAGCGGTGAATGGTGCGATCGGTTCATGAGCCTGCGGAGTGGACTCACACGAGTGGCGTGTCGTGAGTGCTTTCTGGTCTGAGGGTTCTCACTCACGGGAAGGAATCTTGAGCAGAACTGCTGCAGTTGGCTTGAGCGAAAAATGGTGTTCATATTTGAACATCCAAATGACAAGCTGCTGGCAGTTAACGTCTTTAGGTCAAGTGACGCACTTGGAGTAGGTTTATGTTCAAACGGAACCCGCAACCACCACCACATCCTCTAGACCAGCCCTCGCTTCCGACTGAATTCCGGAGACCTTCATCAGATCATCGGTCCATCTTGAATGACCAAACTATTATAGCAATGTGTCCGGCCCACTGCCACATACCGTCGTTACAGCACCATCTGGTAGATACCAAAATATTGAATTGTAAACGTGTCTTGGAAGATCTACTTACAGATACAGTTTATCTAGTCAGTGTAAATATTTGTATTCTAAGAAATAAAGGCATTATTAATTTCATACCTATAAAAAAAATACAGAGATAAACACCATTTTCATCATACGCACAATCAGCTAGGTAATTCAACCACACATCAGGTGGCCTAAAAAGGCCACTTTGGCAGAATCATAAAAGGATAATATTATGAATAATAATGGACAGTTAACTGTTAAGTTAATGGTATCAAATCCCGTTGGTGAAGGATTTTACAGTTAATTTTTTTTTGTCTGTGCTTATATACCAATCAATCCAATCCAAATCCAATCCCGATCTCTTTGATTTTAACCACGTAGTGCAGCAAAAAAGAAAAACACGGACTGTCTTCGCCATGTTATGATTCATAATGTTATCCTTTTATGATTCTGCCAAAGTGGCCTTTTTAGGCCCCCAGATAATTCAATCGGATGCCCAGCAACACATGCGACCATTTTTGGCTAACGGTAAACGGCTCTCGTATCTCGTCACAAACCCCTTCCCGTATATTTCTACGTAATGCGCCTCTTTCGTCCAATCCGTACTTGGGTCACGCGCGCTCTGAGTACAACCTCCTTTTCATCCGCCTGACTGATACAGTGCCATAATAACTTATACAGGATGCTGGTTTATTTGATGTCGACCCCGGCTTTTTGTACCACCACTGTTATAGTAATTGCTTGGGGTATGAGCGTTTTATTATTATATATTGGTTTCAGGGATTTGATTTCTTTTGTATTAGTTTTTGGTATTTTTTAATAATGCTTGTTTTCAACCACTTTCGGGAGTGATGTTTCTAATATTTAGTTACGTCGTTAAATTTTTAATTATTTAATATTTGCAAAGATTTTTGGACAGCACATTAATTATCACTTTGTCAAACATAATTGTTAAGCTTTAGGTCGACAGCTTAAGCACCTAGAGTTCAATTGACGTGAAATATTTATAGTACAAATCAATTCGCTTTTCGTGTTTCACATAGGTACGTGTTCCTCTTTTAAAAAAACCCAATAACTCTATCTTACATTACAAATTTATATTACACTAGCTGCGTCCCGCGGTTTCACCCGCATAAGTTTCGACCCCGTGGGAATATCTGGATAAAAAGTAGCCTATATGTTAATCCAGTGTGTCAGCTACCTCCATACAAAATGTTATCAAAATTGGTCTAGCCGTTTGAGCGTGAAGAAGTAACAAACATATAAACACACACACACACCCCCACAAACTTTCGCCTTTATAATATTAGTGTGATTGCAAATTTCTATATTTAGATAACATGTCGCCACATGCATGAGTAGATTGCACCCGTGCGAAGTTGGGGCAGGTAGCTACTGATACAAATAGGCTCTTTATTACATAAATCGCTCCTAGATCTTCCCACAAAACACAAAGATATCAAATGAAAGGTTGCACCGGGTGAGAGAGCATTCATCAAAGGGTTTGTAATTAAAGCAGTAATTAATGGCCGACGTCTTGTTTCGCTGAGAACCTGACCAGTGAGCCCAAGGTTATGTAAGATCGAGTTAATTTGGTGTAACGCTTCGGTAAGGTTCGATGTTGGTGTGGTTGAGACCTTTCTGTGTCGTAATAGTTTTAGACCTGTCGAAACAATAGGCGACCTGTTGACTAAGTATGATACGTTACATTAAAAATAAGTCTAAAATATGTTTTTTTTGTTATTTTTTCGTCAATGTCACACGTGAGTGGTGTGTAGGTATACTAGACATCGAATCAGGATAAAACAGGCGTCTGACCTTACTACCGACAGCAAAACCATGTTACAAAGCCTTATGAAAGAACGCTAGAATCAAAGCAAAACCAACGTACAGTTTCTCATTATAAACCACTAGCTTCTGCCCGCGACTTCGTCCGCGTGAAATTTCTTGTACCCCCACCCCGTCGCGTCGCAACACTTCGTATTCGCTTACCGTTCACTCTGAGTTTTTTTCTTTTTGCTCGGCTCCTAAGGGTCATAGCGTGATGTTAAATAGCCTATAGCCTTCCTCAAGAATTGGGCTATCAAATGCAAAAAGAATTCAAATCTGACCGGTAGTTAAAGAGATTATCGCGTTCAAACAAACAAACTCTTCAGCTTTATTATTAGTATAGATAAAAAACTCTATGGCCCATAACTCCTTAATAGGTACCAACTCTTAACATCTTACACACGTGATAACTTTTAAACGAAATATCCGATTGAGATGAAACAAAAAGTATTTTACTTCTTCATAAATACTCTTGATAACATAATGCTTAATTTCGATAAAGATTCATATTACGATACATATTTAACGTAGTTTTTTTTTCTTCAGACGATTTAATAATTATTTTGAACACAAAATCGGTTATTGTGATTAAACCATGATAGCTAGATATATGTTCTCGCGGACTTTTTTGTAGGTCTTAATGGGCTCTACAAACCCGTAGTACATTATTTTGTTCTATTGTCAATAGTTTTTGCAGCGCACGCAAAAATAGGTTTTCGATTTTACACCTTGTGTTACAAAATAGCAATTTTATTACGGATCCCTAATTTTGAAGAAAACAAATATAGCCTATAGCCTTCCTCGGTAAATGGACTACCCAACACTAAAATAATCATTCAAATCGGACCAGTAGTTCCAGAGATTAGCGCGTTCAAACAAACAAACAAACAAACAAACTCTGCAGCTTTATAATATTAGTATAGAAGTATAGATTATAATATTAGTATAGATTATAATATTAGTATAGATTATCCCAGAAATTTTCTAATTAGCCAACTTAGTAGCGCTGCAAGTCAAACCTAGGAGTAGTACAGTAATAAATTCAGTCAAACTAACTTTAAACCAACTTCAAACACTGGAAGTAAGGAAAACGTCCGTCCAATTTGTTCGTACTGTTACATCCCTAGCCCACACTATTAAGCGCTGACACTAGTGCTTGGTCAGCACCGGACCTCCTAGAACAGGATCGCGCACAGGCTTCCAGTCAGTTCGGGTTTGACATTCTGAGAGTTGGGACGTTTACTGAATTTTCCCCAAAATATTATATTGTATTTTTTTTTATTAAATAAACTTTAATTAAAAAGGATCCGAGACGTTTTCATTCTAACATTTGGTGGCAGCGGTGGGATGAGACATCCCCAGTGTCCTTAAAACGGTAAATACGTCGTCGGAAATAAAAGTTTGTGTGTGGCCGTGTTCCTAAAAAGTGTCCAGTGATTGTGTCGCCTAATAAGCACCCCAACCCGAACTCATCACATCGAAGGTCGATACTATTCGACCTGGTCCAAAGCTGCATATCGCCGCCCCGGGTCCACTGCAAGTGGTACTGCGTTGTTGGGTAGCACTTGTTGCACCCGACCACACTGCATCCAGCGCCGACCTGACGGTAGCCGTCAGCTTCTCATCCATACGCCTAAGGTAGATGTAATCCAGTAGATCCAGAATGAAGAATTCCTACGAGCTGTTCCTGTAAGTCCAGATTACTCTATCCTGTGAAAAAGTGTGTGTGTTGTGCGTTAAGTGTGCGTACCTATATCGCGTTATAATCCCGTGTACTAATATAAGTTAATAATTATAAGATTAATTTTAAAATATTCGTAATAAGATTCAAGGTAACTTGTTAAGTAGCTTACGCTTCGATCCCAGTCGTCCTTATCAGTTGCGCATAACATAAACATCCGTAGCCCACGTAATTCTCAGAACTACATAACTTTTGTCCATACCAGTAACTTATCATCACGCCGGTAATTCCGCAAGGCATAAACAGAGGCGTGTAGTTTTAGTATTCCTTATTAATTTACAAAACAAAAATGTCTAAATCCGAATCTAAAAAAACCATTAAAGAATTAAAAGGTGATGAGGAAATCCCATTAAATGTTGTGCTAAAATTTATTAAACCATTTAACGGCGATAGAGATAAACTAACAGCTTTCCTAAGAAACTGCGATAGCGCAATATCCTTGGCGTCTTCTCAACAGGAAGACGTCGTTTTTAAATATGTATTAAGTCAACTAGAAGGCAAGGCCGAGACCGCGTGCTCTATTAAAGATTTTGAAACATGGCCATCACTTAAAGAATTTTTGAAAAACCAGTTTGGTGAACGTAAACACTATGCTCACCTGCTCACTGACTTGCAAGACTGTAGGCAAGGAAATCTGGAACCCGTAAGTCAATTTTCCTTGAGAGTAGAAACCTGTTTGCAAAAACTTCTTACAGAAGTTACTGTTTCCAATACAAGCAAGACCGAACTTCCGGGTAGATTAGCCGCGATGGAAGACCTCGCTCTCCATACATTTATATTAGGATTAATCCCGAGAATCGCTAATATTGTAAGATGTAGAGACTACAAGACCTTAAATGATGCCATTAATGCTGCAATATCCGAAGAGAAAATACAACAGTTCTCTTATCGCAATTTCAACAGGCAAAAAACGACTGAATCCGTTAAACGAAGTGAAACAAATAATACACCTCAAGCAAAAGTTTTTATTAGCAGTAATAATGGTCAACCCAGTAATTCCTTTAATGATTCTCTTCTCTGTAGATACTGTAAAAAGACAGGACACATTCTTGAAAATTGCAAACTGCGTGATTTCAACAATAAAAGATTTTCAAATGGCCCTCACCCATTTACTCCATTTAGACCTTCGTCCTTTAATTACAAACAAGCAGACGTTAAGCCAGGATCTCGTGTAAACTTCACTGATAGTTGTGAAGAGAAGGGTAGAGATGAAGTAAACGAATCCGTTAATGACACAAATTTAAACTAAATAATGTCCCGTTTAAGTATCGCACGGGGCAAACCCCTTTGAATCAAGCCGATACTAACCTTATTAATATTAAGACCAATGGACAGGGTAACCAGCCCCAAACTCACGGTCTTTCCAAGAGCAGGACCACGCCGCAGGGTAACCAGCCCCATAAGGAAGGTCTGAATCCTTTTAAAATCAAGACCAATGGACAGGGTAACCAGCCCCAAACTCACGGTCTTTCCAAAGGCAGGACCACGCCGCAGGGTAACCAGCCCCATAAGGAAGGTCTGAGTCCTTTTAAAATCAAGACCAATGGACAGGGTAACCAGCCCCAAACTCACGGTCTTTCCAAAGGCAGGACCACGCCGCAGGGTAACCAGCCCCAAAAGGAAGGTCTGAACCACCAATCCAATTGTAAACCTGAAAAAGAACTTAAAATATATGAAATCCTTACCCGAAAAAGATACTTACCTTTTATTAAATTACAAACGTTTGTAAATAAAAATCCACTTACCTTCTTGATAGATTCGGGAGCGTCACTCTGTGTTCTGAAAAAGAAAAGTATAATAAGTAATCTACAATTAGAAGATAATGTCGTTACAATTAAAGGAATAGATTCCAAAAATGAAACCATGAAAAGTGTAGGAAGTCTTAAACTACAACTACAATTCAATGAAAAACTAAGTATAACACATCCATTCCAAATATTTGAAGATATAAACTTACCTTACGATGGTTTAATAGGTACCGACCTGTTCACAGAATACAAGTGCCGCATTAACTATAAGACGGACTGCTTAGAAATAAATAATTATAACATTAAATTATCCTTCGATGAACCATCATATGTCATTGAGCCCCGTACCGAAACAGTTATAGAGTGTTCCGTGAAAAACCCTGAATTGAAAGAGGGAATCTTATTAGATCAACATATTTCTGATTCTCTTCTTATATCAAATTCCCTTGTTAGAGTAAAAGACAATAATAGAATTAATTTGACAATTGTCAATGTATCCGAAAAACCAGTTCACTTAAACGCTAACCTTATGCTTACCTTAAGCCCACTTGACCTTACTCAATGTAATATAATACAACATAATAGATTGATTAATAGCCTCGAAAGGTCCCGGCAATTATCTGAACTACTGCGAACATCCCATTTAAATCAGGAAGAACTACATTATCTTAATGAAATCTGTCATCAGTACTCTGATATTTTTCATTTACCAGGAGACCAATTAACCTGTACAGATGTAATTCAACACGAAATAAAAACCAATTCCTCACAGCCAATTAATGTAAAATCATACCGATTTCCGGAAATACACAAAGAAGAGGTTAATTCCCAAATAACCAAGATGTTAAATCAACAAATCATTAAACCATCAAAATCCCCATGGTCATCCCCTATTTGGATAGTGCCCAAAAAGGATGACTCCACCGGGCAAAAGAGGTGGAGAATAGTAATAGACTATAGAAAACTAAATGATATCACTATTGGTGAAAATTATCCAATTCCCCAAATTAATGAAATCTTAGACCAATTGGGTCAAAGTAAATACTTTACTACCCTAGACCTAGCTTCCGGTTTTCACCAAATTAAAATATCTCCAGAAGACGCCCCAAAAACTGCATTCAGTGTACCCCAAGGTCATTTCGAATTCAACCGGATGCCGTTTGGTTTAAAAAATGCACCCGCAACTTTTCAGAGGACAATGAATACTGTCTTGTCTGGATTACAGGGTATTCATTGCTTCGTGTATTTAGATGACATCGTCATATATTCGCATGATTTATCTTCACATATTAAAAAACTTATTCTTATCTTTGAAAATTTAAGAAAATTCCGCCTGAAGCTTCAGCCGGACAAATGTGAGTTCCTGCGAAAAGAAGTCGCCTACTTAGGCCATATAATAAGCAGTGAAGGCGTTAGACCTAACCCTGACAAAATAAAAGCTGTCGTGAATTTTCCTGTACCAAAATGCGTTAAAGACATAAAGTCATTCTTAGGTTTAGCGTCATATTATCGAAGATTTATACCAGAATTCTCAAAATACGCAAAGTCCCTCACTGCCCTTCTAAAAAAAGGATATTGATTTTAAATGGACCAACACTCAACAACTATCATTTGAGCAATTGAAAGAGAAATTGGTAACTGCACCAGTCCTTATTTATCCTGATTTTACTAAACCTTTTATTTTAACTTGCGATGCTTCAAATTACGCCATTTCTGCTATATTATCTCAAGGTGTAATTGGAAAAGATCAACCAATCGCTTTCGCGTCAAGGACACTTAATAAAGCGGAATGTAATTATAGTGTCACCGAGAAAGAATGTCTGGCAATTGTATATGGAACTAAAACATTTCGTCCTTACCTTTTCGGCCGTCAGTTTAAAATATTAACAGACCATAAACCCCTAAATTGGCTTTTTAATTGCAAGGATCCCGGCTCTAGATTAATCCGTTGGCGCCTTAAACTAGAAGAATACAATTATGAAATTCAATATAGAAAAGGTAAGACAAATACAAATGCTGACGCTCTTTCGCGATATCCAATAAATCCTCTACAAAACATAGAAGAAACTCTGACAAGTAATCCAATACCTAATCCTGAAAATGTCTCAAATAATTCTGATCAAATACTTACCGATGACGCCCTTCCTTCGCAGTCCTCGCCGCAATCAAATCCTGGAAACATAGAATTACCCGATGATTTTGTCTTCCCTGAAAATCTGGAACTCCCTGATGACTTTAATATACCTACACCACAATCCAATGAAGTCAATAGTGATGATGATACTTATTCCAAATGCCTTAAGACTATAAATAATAAATTAGTGACATTTGATACCAAAATCCTTGAACATAACGAAAACCTTTTAAAGACAAAATCAAGACATATTGTGATACCTACCTCGATTGACTTTGATGAGTCAAACCGTTATGTATCTGAAATTATAGGTAATATGACTGAAAGTCAAGAATTCCTTGCATTGGAAAGGACCCTATATTCATTCTTGATATCTGAAAAAGAGAATACCGCTTATTATTTATTATTCATTAAAGTGCATCATTATGACACAACTACTTACGATGACATTTTTAAAAGCCTGAAAAACTTAAAAAACTACTTTTCATCTGTAAATATAAATGAGTTTAGTATCACAGATTTCAGAAATCCTTTTGATAGACATAATCTCATAAAAATATATAATATAATCACGTACCTATTCCATAATACAAGTATAACCATTCATATTTACAAAAATATTATAATGTATCCGACTATGAGCGAAATCGCTAAAATTATGCGTGAGAATCACGATATCCCTATTTCAGGTCACTTAGGCTCTAACAGAATGTTGAAAAGAATCCAAGAAAAATACTACTGGCGAAATATGCGCAGTGATATTGAAAATTATGTCCGTAAATGTGTACTATGCCAAGCTAATAAAGCGCTACGCCAAACTAACCGTGCACCGATGCAGATCACTACAACATCGACACAACCGTTTGAACGCGTTGCGTTAGACATCGTAGGTCCTCTTCCTGAAGTTGGTAATTCTAAATTAAAATTTATCCTAACATTGCAAGATGACTTGACGAAATACTCAGCTGCTTATCCTATTT
Source organism: Oligia fasciuncula (assembly GCA_963082905.1). Classification (NCBI taxonomy): domain Eukaryota; kingdom Metazoa; phylum Arthropoda; class Insecta; order Lepidoptera; family Noctuidae; genus Oligia; species Oligia fasciuncula. The sequence goes on along the minus strand of OY720395.1, from coordinate 1,311,139 downwards.
CTAATGCTACCGCAGAAGAAACGTCTGAATGCCTGATTCATTTTATCGCTCAATTTGGTATTCCAAAAACAATCCTAACTGATCAAGGCCCGAATTTTAAGGCCGAACTATTCAAGCAAACTTGTAGCTTTTTAAAAATTAAACAGCTCTGGTCTACCCCTTATCACCCACAAACACAGGGAGCCCTAGAAAGGAGCCACTCAACCTTAAAAGAATACCTCAAATCTTTCGTAGACGAAAATCAACTTAATTGGCCTCGATATGTTTATACAGCCATGCTCACTTATAATACGACAGTTCATAGTACTACAAACTTCACCCCTTATGAGCTAGTATTCGGTCATAAAGCACTTATACCTTCATCCATTTACGACTCCGCCTTAGAATCTACATACAATAGTTACGTTAGGATCTTACAACAGCGTCTACGAATTTCCAGGGAGAAAGCTGTAGAAAACATACTAAAATCAAAAATTACTTCCAAAGCTTATTATGATAAGCACACTAAACCGACGAAGTATAAAGCAGGTGATATGGTATACGCGAAAAATCACTTACGACTTCGTAAAGCTTTATCACCTATTTGGAAAGGTCCCTATAAAGTAATTCGAATAAATGGAAATAACACGCTTACCTTATTGATAAACCGTCGGCATGTAAAACATCACTATGATGAAGTTAAACTTGCTGAAACAAATGATTAGTCTTATTATGTTTTATTTACTTACATAATATTAGTTTTATTAAGTTTCATTTATTTACGTAGATTAGTTTTATAACCTAGAATATTATTTCAGGATCACCAGTGTGTATCTTCGTTATCTCAGAAAGATTATAGTGCTATATCTCACCTTATTCCCGATAGAGATAAGAGATCTGCGTAGTTTACTGGTATCGGTTCCCTTTTCAAACAAGTAATTGGCACAATGGATGAGGACGACTCAATCAAGTATAATTCCGCAATTGAACACCTAGAAAATAATGATAAGAAACTTTCATTCCTCCTAAAAGATTACATTTTGATGACTAATACAGGATTAAGTAATTATAATGAAACACTTAAAATAATCAAAACCAATGAAGCTCGATTAGGCAACGCTATTGAAAATTTATCAGCCGTACTTATTATACAATGTATCGAATATACTTAAAGACTTATATATAGAATCTATAATGAATTGTTTTCCAGTTTTACTAACTTTATCATTTAGACTTGATGATATTATTAATGCCATAATGTTTACTAAAAGTCATTGTATACATCCCTCTGTCTTAACCCTTAAACAACTGTATGAAGAGTTGATGCATAGTGTTAAAGATTTGAATATGAATAGTGAATTACCTGTTAGCTTATGTTTAGATAGTATCCTTATGCTAACTGATTTAGCCCAACTATTGTGTTATTTTATAAATAGTAAGGTAGTGTTTGTCATTAAAATTCCCTTGTAGTATATAAACGTGTTAAATAAATCTATCTCCGTACCCATTCCACATGATGTGGACCAACCTTATTCATAAGCATTGATTATACCTACCTCATTGTAATTATAAATAAGTTAGTTGTAGTTAGTTGTGGTGTAGTTGTTAGTTGTTATTCTTTATTTTGTAAGTGATAAATTGACATATTAAGCCTTCAATAAACTTTGTAAAAAATCCGGTAAATGTCCAACTCTCAAAACTAAAATAGTAGTAGATGAAGTTCAGGAATTTGAAGGAATTACAGTCCCAAGAATGCGCATATCTCCCTGAAACTTATGTACCTACCTATAAAATATAAGTTTCATCTTGTTGGGGGGGTTGTTACATCCCTAGCCCACACTATTAAGCGCTGACACTAGTGCTTGGTCAGCACCGGACCTCCTAGAACAGGATCGCGCACAGGCTTCCAGTCAGTTCGGGTTTGACATTCTGAGAGTTGGGACGTTTACTGAATTTTCCCCAAAATATTATATTGTATTTTTTTTTATTAAATAAACTTTAATTAAAAAGGATCCGAGACGTTTTCATTCTAACAGTACGAGTGCGGTGGCCCACTGTCCAGCGGTGGGATTATATAAACTGACACTGTCGCCACTAAAAAGACTACAGAAGGCCAACTGGCACTGGTCAAACTGAGTTGTTTGATCACATTCATACAAGATATTTGACACAATCTTCATGTTTTAGTGATTGGGAAGTCAAGCGGCTATTCGCGCCACTTTGAACAGTCGGTGCGAGCGACTTTCATCCCACACCCTGCTCGGGATTTGCCTCAGCTTGACCAAAGCTAGCGAAAACGTACGCACACATAGACACTTGTCTACGTACAGCGAGTACTACGTAGCAAGGGTACTCGCGACAGGCATTTGTTTGAGATTGCCGTAAGTATGTGTCTATGTGTGCGCGTGCCGGTTTTCGATCGTTGTATGAAGTCAGCCTTCTGTATGTAACTGCTTTGTGTCGGGATACCAGCTATTATATTAAGCTGAAAAGATAAACTTTTGGAAACTATACCTTGAGTTGTTGCAGGGTTGGCGGGTTGGATCGGATGTGGTCTAACTTTTTGGGTTGAAAGCAAGTTAGAGAGTTATTTTATCAACGAATTCTCAATAACGTTTTTAAATTAAGTTATTAACTAGATTTCTATTATCTAAACTTTTATTTCACGATTGGGTGACTTATTTGTTTCTCATGCGCTTCAATGCAGATCTTTTGAATCCGAAGTACTTAGGGCCTTAGCACACCCCCGTCGCCAAAATAATGATGACACCGCTTAACGAATTCCGCTAAGAAACGTTACGACATTATGTCGCGATTCGAGAAGCGGAACAATATGAGAGTCAGTTGAAATGTAGCAATCGGAGAAAAATATCGTCGACTTCGACTTAGTAAATACAGTATAGGTCTACTTCGAACCTCTAAGATTAATTTTCCAAAAAATCAACATCCATAAAAAAAAAATTAAGTTAAGCTTTATAAACTTGTCGACTGCCACAGATACGTGCGACACTACCGCAACAAAACAGCGGGCTGAGTGCGAAGGTGTAACTGGTTTCCGAGCAGATTGGCAGAATTTCGCAGGAAAGAGATAGAATCATAATCAAATCCGTGCGTTAGAACAGGCAATTTCACTTCTGTTTTGCTTGTCGTTTAACGGAAAAGTCATGGCGAAACTTCTGCGGTTTCGCTGCTATGGTTTTGCAGCGGAGATGTGATAATACCATTAATGATTTTCCTTAGTCTTTTATTTTAATAAGCAATATCGTCGACGTTGAGCAATTAAGCGATAATTAGTTACCAATTAGGTACAATAAGTAGATTGCCTAGCGAACTGGAAGCTGACTAATTGGGAAATAATAATATCGACTCAGGATGTTGAAAAATGTTGTTAATTAGTAGTTAGGTATGTAGGTATCATAGTCCATAATTACTTTCTCGCACGCTCATCAAAATACTTGGGAACCTTTCTTAAGTGGGACAAAAATGTTTGTTTTATTCTACATTCATTTATTTAAATTAGGCATAGAATCCAGTACTTTTTGATCGTCAAAATAATATAAGACAGATCCACAAAACGTCTGTCCTTTGCCACCAGCTGGTGCTTGTAAATCATAAATTAAATCACTCACTATCCGTTCAAGTTATTCCAAGGCAGCCCTACACACTTTCTCGATAATAAACCCTTACCTTTAGAAAAATATATTTAAAATCGGCCAAAGGTAAGAAAATTAGGAAACTTTGTGAATTCACCGCCCGCGTCTGAAGCAGTGCTGTGAACTAGAGCATAGATACCGGTATGCGGTATTACCGAAAAACCGGGAAACCGGTAACTTTTTAACGTTTGTTTAATACCGTGGTTGAAATTTGTAAATACCGATATTTCAGCATTATGAGTTGTGATTAAAAATAGCAAGCAAGAACTTTCCATAATATTTTTCTGCAGACTTCGATGGCTTATAAATTACCCATCGCTTTTAATGAATTCATGTTAATTCAGAAATTTTCATCAATGTTTAATCACTAGTGTCACTTGTATTAAACTACTAGTTCTTCCAATCAACTTTCTGATTGATGATCTAGATAATTATGTTTTATTTATTATATATAATATAAGCTAACAGTCTTTATAAATTTTGTCAACTTTAAATATAACATTAAAAAAATCCATAATCTTCTTCAGAGATTTTTATCTCGCCCGCAACAAAAACAAACATTAAAATGTACAACGGTGAAGAATCCAGCTTCAATCGGCCTCCTGTCCCAAAATATAATGTAAATGGATGAGAAATAGTTATCTTTTAATTTACTTTGAAATTTACCGCGCACAAACACGCTATTTTTGTACTTTTAGTGTGCAGTTTTCTGATATTAATAATTATTTTAATCTTAGAGGGAAGAATTGTTGAAGGTCAATTTGTTTATTTTATATTAAAAGTGGTTTTATTTCAATTAAATAAAAGAAAAACAAGTAGGAGATTATTGTACTTTAATTAAAAAAAATACCGAAACACCTGTATCCCGGTTTTAACATTTATAACACCGGCATAATACCGGTATTTCCATGAAACCCCATACCGCATAGCCCTCCTATTAACGGATTAAAGGATTACCGATTAACTATTGATGCCCTTTATTTTTCGCTTTTTGTGAGCTGAAGCATCGAAGTATGTATATTATAACGATCTGTACGAATTTAAAAGGAATGTATATTTTATACCAACCAAAGTAAACGACTATTCAAAGGACGTAAATAATCCCTTTTTACCGTCTTCACAAAAAGGAGGAGGTACTATGTTCGGGTGTTTGCGTTTTTTTTTTTTTTTTTTCATTAGAATTTACTTAGTAGTACGTTAGTTATTTATCTGGCAACCCAGTCGCCCTATGTTGGATGTCCTTTGGGGGGCGACAGACAGCAGACCTTTTGTGTGGTCGAATCTGCAGCGCACAAAAACTGTACAAGACGTACCTAGAAACTTTTTATGCGTCGTGTGTGCTATTTAATTTTATCATATTAATCTCTGACACATGTGTCGCCTATGACAAACTAGAAACGACTGTAGATTTTTGTTCTATAATTTGGCAAGCATTTTGAATGTCGACCGCTGTCGACGCTTGCTACACGCCCTTTGTACACTCACGTTTTTCTTGCCGTGAAAAACTACGGTTTATTGGGCGTGTGTAGGCACGGTCGTCAGACTTGAATGGTTCACTATGAAAGCTTGCACAGTTGTTTTTGGTGTTGTCTTTGTTTCTATTGTTGTTGAGGTTAGAGACAAAGCTTATTATCTCCCAAGGACAGAGAAGAGATTAAAAGTCTTATGTGACTGCAATTTTGGTATCCATTACCTTCTTGATCCGCTGGATGCGAGAGGCACAGAACCGGTTGAAGTGCTTGGTTGAGGCCTAGTATGTCCAGCGACTTTCGACTGAAATGATGATGATCATTTTTGTATAAATGCTTGTGGTACTCCTACTTGGAGCCCTATAACATCACGCCTGTACTACCCGAAGGGGTAGGCAGGTACAGGTGTACTCTATAGTACACCCACATTTCGCAAGTTATATTTAAGTCCCATGTAATAGGGGGCAAGTCTATTGCCATCAACCGGACACAAATCCAGACTCCGGGATGCTACTGAGAAACTCCAGATGGAAAAACCTAATAACACTTTTCCCGACCCAGGAATCGAACCCAGAACCGTTACTAATCAGTAATGGAAGGTAAGCTACAAATATGTCTATAATGACGCAAACGGTTTCTTTCAGGGAAAATATAATTAAAGCTTCAGTCAACACGTTTTTAACAACGTTGACGTGGACCGAACATCAAAGCACCCTATTCTTAGCTACCGTCAATTATTTTTTATATCCGCATCAGATGATCAAGCCCACGTTGTACGTTTTTGCGCCTGACTACAGTATGATTGTAGATAGGCTTTCGGATTTCCCGAAACAAATATTTCAAAAGCCAACAAGTAGCTATTGATGACAAAGAGATCTGAAGGCCAATTCTCGTAATTGAAAATGTTCAAAATCTAGTCGCAGTCTCATCTCGGCGACAAACAAATGTCAAAAACTTGTCAAAATGTAGGGGAATTAGAAGTAGTTTTTGACAGATTGAGATCAGACTGTGAACGTTCTTTTAATTACGAGAATTGCCCCTCTAGATTCTCGATACCGGGTCTACTCCGAAGCGGTTAACCACTGTATCGGCCGAATGTTCGGTCATTTTCTACTACCATTAATTTCCTATATTAACTATTGGTCCCGACCAAACTGTGCCAATCCGAACCTTTATAGAACCCTTAACACTTTTTTTTACCTTTTTTTTAAAATTCGTAGTAGGACAACAATATTCGAATCAGAAAATGACCGAACATTCGGCCGATACAGTGGTTAACCGCTTCGGAGTAGACCCCCTGCACTGTCGAGGACCGGTCGTTCTGGCCATGCTTGGGAGACGCCTATGTCCAGCAGAGGACTTTTTCGGGTTAATTATGATGATGATGATGATGATACCCTTGCGGCTATATGCGCACTACATTGATGACCGTGTGCAATATGTCGCCTGCGTTAATTTTAACTAAGAGACAATCAAGTATGTAATCGAATTGGATTAATTTTGTTGAACTAAGACTGCACGGAGTAATTAGTTGTTGAGTAGTAATTAGGAGGACGCTTGGATAAGCTTGGAGCAGTGGTGGCCCAGGGGTAACGGCCGCGACTTACGAGTACAGGTCGTAAGTTCGAACCCAGACAGGCGCTTTACTTTGTGTAAATTATTTCATCATCACTGCTCTCAAAAGGTAAAGAGAAGCCTCGTGAGGAAACCGGCATGTTCTAGAACCATCAATTCGAAGTCATGTGACATCTACCAACCAGCAATGGGCCCGCGTGGTGGATTACAGCCCACACCCTCTCACTGAGAGGAGGCCTGAAGAGACATAGGCTTATTGTGTTGGATAGGTGGCCTTTACACCTAATAAAATTCTAAGATTTAAAATAATTACCGATGTTAATACGACTAACAAATAAAATAAGAACCAAGCTTTAGTTAATAAATAGATGTTTTAATTATATGTGTGTGTGTGTTCATTTCGTGTTGCACAAACCCCAAATAACTTGGGCCAAGGTCAGAAAGATGATCATGCTTTATTTATGTAACGGAAAATAAAGCTAAATAAATCAACAATAGTTTCATGGAATGCGACTATAGGTGTGAACATAAGGAAAAGTCCAACTATTCGTTTTTAAAGTTAAAAAACTTGAAAAAATTGCCTAAAAACCACTACCACACGTCAACATGACGTTAACGGGTTTACAATGTCCGATTGCGGGCACCTTCGCTCCGTAATCACTGGCCTCATTACCAACCCCGGGTTAATTACACAACATTAATCCGGTGGCAGCACACTAGAAATTATGCCTAATTATACATAATTATCATTGGTATTCCTGCGGTCTGGGAATTCGGCTGATTAGAATTTTGTGTAGTGACCGGGAAATATGTTTTGAATATCTATGTTCTATATCTATGTTATGGGTTTGGTTTCCGCACTTAGTCCTTCAAATGGATCATTGTGCGTGGGCCATGGCGGCCGTCGGTGGTTATTCCAACCAGCCCACCTCCCTCCAGGAGCTGATTAAGTCTCCTGGTCTGTTGAGAACATCTGTGTACGATTTGGGTATCCCGAGGGTTTCTGACCTAATCTGGGTGACGCCTACGCACTCAAAGAGCACAATATGCGCAACGGTTTCATCAGCCTCCATGCAAGCCCTGATAAATGATAAATGACCTTTTGGCCTTTCCTGTCCAGGCGTAGTAAACGTCTGGTTAGCTTGCCATCTGATGATGGCATGACTTCCTTGGGTGACGAGGTCCACCAGCTCTCTGTTTCTTCACCAGTTGTCTGTTCTGAATATCATTAATACGATGATTGCTGTTGGTTTGTGTCTCTCGTCTACCAGCTTAAACACTAACATAACACCATGCCTGTTTTCCCGAAGGGTTAGACAGAGGTGTGTTGAGTTTAAATCCCATGTAGGTCACCCATGTGGAGGTGTGCTAAGTTTAAGTCCCATGTGGCTCGCCCCCTATGCGAGCCTATAACCATCACCCAGGCACTAATCCAGACTCTGAACTGCTACTGAGAAATTCCTAATAGGAAAACTGAATAACACATTGCTCGAGCCGTGAACACGACTAAGACTGAGCATGCGCTCAGCAGTAGTCGCACTTGCGACTACTAAACTAACACACACTAACAAATAATAACAAATAAGTTACAACTTTAACCAGTCTTTAAACTGAGAAAATGAACCGAATCTTTTAAGTAACTGAAGAGGCGTTGTCCCCGAAGAAGTACAGCTCCTTATTAATAAGCTCGTCAAAGATTACTTTACACCCACAGAACATATTATAATGTATTATATTCTGTGATTCAACTCGGTTTACAATCAGCTTTGTAGAGCGACGCTCATACTATGTCTTATAACGGTGTGTTTGCTGTTAAGCTCAATGGCGCAAATTTTGACTCAAAGCTCGATAGATGGCGTTGTAGGGCCGCTGAATCGCGATAAGGTTTCGTCGCCAACTCCGATAAAGTCTGGACTTGTGCATTTTTACGCGAATATTGTAATGTAATTTTTTGGCAAACAGGTTCATAACCCTTATATATTAAAGAAAGACGTCATGTCTTTTAGCAAGGGTGGCGAAAATACTTCCACTCGGTAAATGTTATCCAAGTATTCTATTGAAGTTCGTATACTTTCATATATATATACTAAAAGTTTGTGTTAAAACGTAATTAATATTTTACACTCCAATAAGTTTTCAAAAATCTTTGAAAAATGTATGGTACATAATATAGTATTTATTTTGAAAGGAGAATACCATGGGACCGTACCAACTTGCGAGGGAGTGGGTCACAACCAAATGTAGTTCATAAAATTACTCCTATTTTTTTAAATTAATTAGAAAAATATTCCCGGATTTCAGACATCAAAAGTAAAAGAATTTTTATTTACTTTTGTGCGTATTTTCGCTTATATGCCATTGCACTTCATTTCCGAATGTTGCTACTACGTAAAATTATAGGTAAAAAATATTGTCAGTACCTACCGACACCGATTTACTATTTACTAGGCATATTTTTATGTGTGTCAAAAAATCTTTAGGTCACTCGTTGCGTCGTATTATTTAAATAATTATTTTGGAATACATTTTAAGCATTTAAGGAAAAGAGGACCGATTAAAAAAAAACAGAAATAGTTTTTATTGATGACGTTACTTTCAATATTGCTTTCATCTGAACTATTTAAATATAATTAAAATCACGCATAAACCGTTGAACAGATTTGGATGATATTTGGCACATAGATAGACCATTTCCTGGATTAACACATAGGATACTTTTTATCCCGATATTCTCACGGGATCGAAACTTATGCAGGTAAAATCGCGGGGCGCTGCTAATGGTAAATAAATACGAATTGCCATGTAAAAAATAGTAAGCAATATAGGAAGGGCATTAAATTCTCCTTCAAATACTTTAGATTTGGTTGTGACAGCAGACTGTGACAGCAGACTTTTCGTTTGGTACAGGGCGCCCTATATTTGACGGCATTCTCCCTTTAATTTGTGGTTAGATAAATTTGTGGTTTATTCGAGCCTAAAAATATAAAACAAATATTCATTTAAATCGCAAGTGTCCAATTTCCTTTGTAACAGAAAACCTTAGATAATTGTGTTTAATGTAGCATTTTACAACAAAATGTCTACTGTATGAAAATGACACTGACAGCTATAATCTCTTTATGAAAACGTTTACCACAAACACAATATGAACAACACCACCGCTCTTGAATGAATTAATTTCAAACCATTAACTAGCATATAATGGCTACATGTAACTTATCATCCTGACAATGTATTTAAACTGACACATACTCGTTACATAAGCTTCAGCATAGTATTTATTTACACTAACAAAAAGTATCTATAAACAAAAATTAATAAAATGTAAGTAGTTCACGACTTTCAAATAGAGACAGCTATGACTGTCAATGTGACAAGAGAATAATTAAGGAGTACCAAATAAAATAAGATAATTGGGTGCGCGCTATTGAGTAGCATTAAAAAATGGAGCAAAATAAGCAAAAAAGTTGCTTTCATTATAAAACTTAGAACGGCTTTTATATTTAAAAGTGGTGCGAAATAAAATAATTAGGTGCCTTAAGGACTACATCCTAGTGTAATTGAGTTAGTTATGTTAACAGAGGCGCCATTCCTACATTTTTTATAACGGCGGTCCCATAATAATCCCACTCTCAATCTGTCAAAAATACCTCTAATTATCCCTAAGTTTTAGATGTCAATTGTCGCAGAGTTGAGATTGTGACTACATTTTGACGTTTTTCGGCTCAATCATCAAAATGCAAAGAATCAAAAAGTTTCATCAAAATAGAACCAAAATCGAATAAGTATCTAACTGATATTCAAATTGCACCCTTTCCCGTCAAGCCCCAATTCCCGCCCCGTCTCAGGCCGGACAGGTGTCGACTTCGACCGCCATTGTTCACGACATTTTGATTTATAGCACTCTTCACAAACACTGAATTAGCTAAATAGCTTGAGTTGTATACCTTTCAGTTTATCTTATAACTATCTTGTCAACTCTTCGGGTCTACGGTTATAGTTTAACCAGACATGCATGAGTTGGTTAGAAACTTTATTATTGGTTCAAGTATGAACTTAGATAATATAATAATATTAGCTTCTGCCCGTGACTTCGTCCGCATGAAATTTCACCCTCCCCCCATTCACCCTCTTAGGGGTGGAGTTTCGAAAAACCCTTTCTTAGTGTATACCTACTCTTCACAAAGAATACACCCTCCAAATGTCATGTCTCTAGGACCAGCTGTTTAGGCTGTGCGTTGTTAAATCAGTCAGTCAGGACTTTAAATTTTATATATACCTACAGATGTAATTTTTTTCTCTCTTCACAAAGGATCAAATAATTATAAACATAGAGACTGGAATTATAGCGTTTTTACAACAATGCACACAAAACATGATCCTTTGTAAGAGACTGGCGTCCATACTAAGATACCCTGTGTGACGGATCATCAAGCTCTCACCCCGAACTAAATCTAATTAACATTACGTGGTAGGTGGAGGTATTTATAATAAAATAAAATAATGCACTTAAAAATTCATTTGAAAATATCAAAGTCTTAAACCCGACTGCGGAAAGACCGAACTGAAAAACCTGAAACAAGAAAATAACCCCGTCTGAAATTAAAGTCGTGGTGAACTACAAAAATAAAAAAAACCTACAACATCCTGCCTTTTCAATAGTGGAAACTAATGCCTTAGAAACTAAGCAGTTTTGAAACTAAGTAAAGTTAGGAACGGTAATGAAACCAGAACTATACGGAGTGAATCAAAGGAAGTTAGTGTCACCGCAGAGACAGCTCAAATGACTTTAATGTCTCATGCTGGTCGTATATCAAATTATTTGCATTTTACTGAACATTACAATTAAGCGAATTTGCATATTTTTTGATTATGACGTAATAACATTTTACATACATACATAAACTCATGCGTTTTTACTATGGGGGTAAGCTGTAATTACGGGACGTCACCTGCTACGATCCTTACCATACTTATTTTACGTTCTTCATACATCGGTCATACACGCACCTTTTTTTTTTGTTTTCGGGGGAAACCTTCAAAAGGCACCCGACCTCCGAGGAGGGTCGGGGAGTGTGGGATTTTTACCTCACTAAAACCACCCCGGTGGTCACTATCAGCACATAGGGGTGGTCGCGCTTCCTCCGGTTCCGAGTACCTACTACCTATTTAGAACCTTTTTTTTTTAAATAAAACGTTGCCCCACACTAGGATTTTCTCCTGTATCGTGGGTGCGTTTACAAACATTTAAATTCACGTACACAAACAGCCAGACCCGGAACAACTACTTGTAGGTTATACAAATATTTGTTCCGTGCGGGAATCGAACCCGCGACCACTGCGCCAACCGTGCCGTCATATGTAGTTTGAGTTTCAAGAACTGTGACCAAATAAACGTTATTCTTTCTTTCTTTTACTTCACTTAACAAAGATAAATGGGAACCTCATCTCTCTACCTACTTGCATGTAATTACTGTACATAAAGCATACCATAACCATACCATAATCAGCCTATAATGTTCCCACTGCTGGGACACAGGCCTCCTCTCGGTGAGAGGGAGTGGGCCGTAATCCACCACGCGGGCCCAGTGCGGATTGGCAGATGTCACATGTCTTCCAATTTTTGATTCTAGGACATGCCGGTTTCCTCACGATGTTTTCCTTCACCGTTTTAAGAGCAGTGGTGATGAAATAATTTACACAAAGTAAAGCGCCTGTCTGGGTTCGAACCTACGACCTACAACTCGTAAGTCGCGGCCGTTACCACTTGGCCACTTTTCATCCTCATCAAATTTCAGGAGGTTGTCATAAAAGACATTTTAGTACTTTAGTATTTTAGTACTTAGTACAGTAAAAGGCGTTTGTTTGTGTGTGAAAGCGCGGTTATACGGCTAGTAACAGACGGGCCGCGTTTAAATACGGCTGGTTCACACTTACAGATTTCCGTAAATAAGAAAAAAAAAACCTACCCATTTTATTGTTGATTTGGGTCGAGAATCATTAGCATAATTACGTCCTTGAATTTGACTAGAATGCAAATCAACACCTTGTATACAAAACTGAAAAAATACTTTACAAATCTCACTTGCACAAACAATAATTGTTCATTTCATTATTTCCACGCAACCAACCATACTAATAAACACACAAAACCGAACTGCCCTAAAAACATTTCGTAACGAAAACCCCACTCCACTAATATTACTAAATAAATAAATTACATTATGGGCACGTATAAAGTTTAATAGGCCCCGATATAATTAAGTTACAAACGTACGAACAGTTAAAGCCTCAGTTTGGAAATTAGAATTAGCATTTTATTGTGTTTGGTCACATCGTTATTTTCATCCTTTATTATAATGCTGTTATAGCGATAATTGATAATAGGGTTCGTTCATATCGATTTGAGTGTAGTATTCGGGTTATCCGGTCAACGGGTTAACTTGTGAAATGAGTTATTTTAGTGAACAGTAAAGTTTTTGTTGTTAACAGAGATTATTTCGATAGTGTTAGTTTAAATTGTGATGTGTAGGTAGTTCATTTTTGAAACAACTTTCTGTCATTTTATGTCTACGGTTGACCTTCATTCAGATCTGAACAATGCGGACTATATATACTATCGTCTCACGTCGCCTCCGTCTGAATGGCAATTCGGTCGCAGGTGACTAAAATTGTATGTCCCAAACTAGAGTCGGTTTCGACTTTTGTCGTGCGGCAACAGGTCGCATGCGGCGGATGAATAAAATCGACAGTGAAAATGCTCAGTCGCAGGCGGTCGCCGGGCGCCCCGGTCGACATTTTGATGCAAAATAAACTAGTCATCTGCGATTTTTTCCACATGTGTAAATGGGGTAGCGCTTCGGCTTGTGAGGTAATATGGTAAGCGACCAGCCGCACGGCGAAAATCGACCTAGTGTAAATCCCCCATTAGAAACAATAAGACCTGAAGGTATTTTAGGTGTGAAATCGATACAGGAGTTTTAAAATTACATAATTATTAGATGCACGAAGTCACTTTATTTACAAGAGACACTTGTAAAGCTGGTAGAAATAAATCTGAACTGAAAAATCGCATTGGTATAAACTGTGTGTATAAACTTGGTGATTGATAATCCCGTCTTTCAATTCCTTCATAAATCCTAAAACGAATTCTGAGAAGAAGTCTAATCAAAAATATCCATGCCCTAACAGGTAATCTAAAGTAGGGCCAAGTTACATCTTGTTGAGCCACTTATCTGGCAGATCAAAGTTACCGGTACCGTCAAGCACAGCCGCTACCAGCGCCCCAGGGATTAGCATCGCTGTGCCTGACTGTACTTACAGATAATGGGAGCTGTTCGAGAGATCCTTTGATAGGATCAAATAATTGGAGAGTTTATTTTTTAAGTAAACAAGGACAGCTGTTATTTTTTCTTTGAATTAGGGCTTTCGGAAAAACAATATAGGTATTTCAAGTTTGTTTTTGTATTCATAGGAAAAGCTAGAGTATGCTCGTTTTTACTGAAAATGAATGCCTAAATAAAAGCGTAGATAATATTACATTTTTAACAATCGGCCCAGCTCCGATATTTACAATTCTAACTTAAACCCGAAAATATAATTTAAAATCATCTGAAAGATGGTTTTCATTTGACAATTTGGTTAATTTTGTAACCTCAATTTTTGTCAAAGATTTTTAATTACAATTTAATGTCATTACAACAATAATTATACAAAACTACGGAACCCTAAAAAGTGTTGAGATATAAAGTCGAAACCATCTAAAATTCTAAATCAAAAGACCACGCGGACGCTCACCCAAGAGATGGACCGACCAAACTAAATTCGCAGTGGGCGATCCCTTGTATGAGTGCACAAAAAATACCAGAAATCGGAGTAGGTGGTGAAGAAATCGTGAGGTGAATCACATCAGCCCCTAGACAAGAAACAACATGAGGACCACGACCGCTCTGACGAGAGTGCGACGAACAAGAAGAAGAAGGAACTGCGGTGCTATTCTGTAAAAATCTTACCGTGAAAACTAAGGTGAAGTAAGCGTGGAGTGAGCTGTCAATAGTGTCAATTCCTAGCAAAAACAAACTCACTTCACCTAAGTTTTCACGGTGAGATTTTGACAGAATCGACCGGCTGTACAGATGAATGTGTTACTTATTTGCTTGAGTGAGTGATGACGTAAGAATTTAACCTGATTATGGTTTGTTTACACGTTCATCAGACACTTTGGAAACAGACCAGGTTGTGCCGATAGAAGATAATAAGTTTTTTATACCATTTGCTAGTTCAATCCAATACATCAGTGTTACGTCCTATTATAGACCATGTTTGCTCAGCAACGTGTTATGCCAATTTACGTCGGATTAAGTCATCTCGCTATTAGTTGCCTTAAGCCGTTGTTCTAGCTCGTAAGTCAATATTTTGATCTATCTTACTTAGATGAGTTACGTTAGTTTTGAAAGGTTAATCTCGATATTTTCTTGGCTTTGTAAGTTTGAATTGGGGTTTATGTCAATGATTATACGAATAATAGAGAAATATATACATATTATTGTAGGTATCAAATTAAAAGTGGCAATCTACCGGTTACACAACTTAACTTTAAAAATTTAAACAGTATACTTATTTAAGTTAATGTGCCAGATAACTACTGCTATAAATAAGGAAAATAGGTTTATTTATTACTTTAGTACTTAACGTTTAAGCGTGTTTAAAATAAAATATTATGCAAAGGCCAACCTGTAGTAAGTTTATAAATTAGGTAAAAGTATACAGGTAAAATAATGTTTATCGAGATTTGAAAGCACTTTGCTTCGTACACTTTGTATTGAAGCAAGGCTGAATCAAAATCAAAACTCATTTATTCAAACTAGGCTGAGTATGAGCACTTTTCGAACGTCAAAATAACAAAAGACAGTCCCCCAAAACGCCCGCACTTCACCACTTCCTAGTGTTTTCGCTGGAATTTGGTAAACACTAACATATTTTACTCTTTATTTCATTGCATTTGTTTATTTTATTTTTTAACAAGATAATATTTACATAATATAAGCTAACAGACTTAAGACAATACATAATAATAATTACTTACAAGTATATAAAAAAAAACTGGCCAAGTGCGAGTCGGACTCGCACACGAAGGTTCCGTACCACAAGGCAAAAACACCGAAAAAAAACACGTTTGTTGTATGGGAGCCCCCCTTAAATATTTATTTTATTTTTAGTATTTGTTGTTATAGCGGCAACCGAAATACATAATGTGTGAAAATTTCAACTGTCCAGCTATCGCGGTTCTTGAGATACAGCCTGGTGACAGACAGACAGACGGACGGACAGACAGCGAATTCTTAGTAATAGGGCCCCGTTTTTACCCTTTGGGTACGGAACCCTAAAAAACTAAAAATTAAAGGGGGAAGAATCACAGGGCATCAAAATTCGTCCGCATCACTGTCAACAGGAAAAGTGCGCAGAAGGCTGGCAGCACTGGCAGCACTGGCAGCACTGCCCCGTTGAATGGCAATTGGATTGGATAAAACACCTGAGGGGCAATTCTTGTAATTTTGAGAGCGTTCACAGTCTGATCTCAGTCTCAATCAGTCAAAAATACCTCTAATTTCCTCACATTTTTGATAAGTTTTTGACATTGATTGTCGCTAAGATGAGATTGCGACTAGAATTTAACGTTGTTAATTACGGGAATTACCCTTCTGATTTAGTAGGTCAAATCTTGACTTGAATTTAAAAAGTTGCAATTATTAATATATTGTGTACAACTTACATACGTTCCCACCTAAAATTATACTATTATAGTAATATCTTAGCTGCCTAAATCTACTATTAAGCACCATTTCCAGGTATTCTATATCGCAAACCTCCAGCCGATTATCAACATCCTAATAATTTCACGAACGTGTCAGCACCGTAGCTCTCGCTACGGCGTAGCAGCTGGGTTTGCGTAGCTGCGGTGCTACGAGCGTAGCAGAGATTGCGAGATATGAATATCGATTTACACGTTTGCACATTAGATCACTATTATTTATATTTTTCATTAATAATATTCAATATATGAAAAACTACAAATTAAGAAGAATTCGTGACTCGATCGCTTACTGAGGTCCGTGGATGGGTGACCATCTTTACATATCCTCGACAGTCTTTACGGGTCGTCAGAAGCCCGAAAGTCTGACAATCAGTCTACCAAGGGGTATCGTGTCACCCAGACACTGGGTTGTCGAGGTCAGAAGGCCAATTCTCGTAATTTAAAGCGGTCAAAATCTAGTCGCAGTCTCAATCTCGGTGACAAATAAATGTCAAAAACTTGTCAAAATGTAGGGACATTAGAGGTATTTTTGACAGATTGAGACTGAGATCAGACTGTGAACGTTCTTAGAATTACGAGAATTGCCCCTCTGAGAGGCACTCGCTCCGTGTAAAATACTGGTGTTCAGCTGCATCCGGATAGACTGGAAGCCAACCCCAACATACCTATAAAGATACTTGGGGCAGATTGTTTGTTGTTTGTATTATTATAAACTAGCTTTTGCCCGCGGCTTCGCCCATGTGGATGTCCGATATTTCATGCGTTTATTTTTTTGTGCGCGGACCCTAATTATTTTTCTAAAATAAAAATAATATGTTACCACTTATAACATCAGCTATCTGCCAGAATCAGTCCAGCCGTTTTGGATATTAGCCGAAACAAACAGACCGACAGGCAAACATTTTAAAAATTGTTTTTTTTTATAAGTAGGTATCGTACATACTTTCATACTTATTTAGTAAATAACTGTTATTTCAACATCACACTTAAATTTTATTAATTATTTATTTAAACTAGCTGACTCAGCGAGATTCGTATCGCCTAAATGTATGAGAAAATTAATTATCTTCACTATTTTTTTTTCGTGATTTTTTCCCACGTTTTAATAGTTATTCTGGTAAGTATTCGGGGCGGAGAGAAATCCAATAAATAACCAAGCTAGATAACATAATTTATTATAAAAATCGGTGCAGCCGTTCTTGAGTTATAAATGGTGTAACTAACCGGACTTTGTTTTATATATATAGAAGATTATAATGTATAGAATATAGATAGACGTATAGATAACCAGACTTTCTAAACAAAGTGTTGTAGTATTTGCATGATAACATGCAATTAGTGAAAATAATAGTCAAGTATTTGGATCAGCAAATACCGCCAACAAATAAATATGCTGCAGTGACTAAAAAGCATAATTGATATAAATTGCTGAACATTAATTTAATTGGGATATTGGAAACAAAAATATACTAGTTTGCGTTCATAACACAAACTACATAGTATATTTTTTCGATACCAAGCTAGATAACATTATTTACAGGATTAAATAGAAAACTTGAGACAAATGGAAATAGGAGGTGCAGTAACTGTTACATAATCATCGTAAATTGACATTACATTTCCCGAATCTAAATTCTTGAAAAAAATCGTGTAATCCATACAAATATTATAAATGCGAAAGAGTGTCGGTCTGTTACCTCTTCACGCCTTAACCGCTGAACCGATTCAGATGAAATTTGGTATAGAGATAGGTAGAGTCCCGGTAATGGAAATATAATAGTTTTTATCCCGATATTACCACGGGATCGACACTTATGGGGGTGAAACTGCGGGGCGCTGCTAGTTATCTATATACAAATTCAAAGTCCTGACTGAATGATATATCAACGCACAGCCTAAACAGCTGGTCCTAGAGACATGAAATTTGGAGGGTGTGTTCTTTGTGAAGAGTAGGTAGGTGACTAAGAAAGGGTTTTTTGAAATTCCACCCCCGAGGGGTTGAATGGGGAGGGTTAAATATAAAATTCACACGGACGAAGTCGCGGGCAAAAGCTAGTCGTCTTAGATAGTGCAAACTAAGTTACTACCTTCAAGTAGACACGAATTATCGTCGTTTTAGTTTTTTTTTTTAATTTAAATTATCAACACTAAGAAAATTATAATATCAATTTTAGCGCGCGCCTGATGAGCAATCCATTCAACGCTGAGTTCGACCCATGAAGCAAGTTGGCAACGTGTTGAACTAGCGGTATTTACCTAATCTTTCCCGTACTATGAAAAAAAGAGCGCGCGAAAACATTGCAAATAGCTCGCCCACGCGCACGTATGTGCATCCCTTTCCTTAATAACATGCTCCAAATTTACTATAAGGCACGCTGAATTAGATATTTTAATTTGTCGCACCTATTCAATGTCATCCCGTATAAATGTCATGTCTATCCTTCTCTCTTTAAAGGCTCCTACAAACAGGCGCGACACGCGATATAATCGCGCGCGACACAAAGGCACCGCTCGTTGCGCGACTCTATCGCGTTTCGCGTCTGTTTGAAGGAGCCTTAAATCCATCCAAAGGTTGTCTTAAGATCGCTTTTAGCGATAAGACCACCCTATGTAACATTTCTACATTTATATCTGTAATTCATATGATGTACATAATAAAGAGTATTCTATTCTAGATTTCGATATGTAGACAACTGCCGAACTGTGTCGGGTAGATAACAATGTGCCTACCTAAAGCCTTCTCGAGCTCTAACTTACTTGTGAGTCTGACGTATCATATCTGCTATAGACACCATTTACATCTTAAGGGTTCGCAAATACTCGTAGACTAGCCAATATTACTTATCGGTAAGGGTATCTTTAGTTACTGAGAGTTGTAATAGCCTACTACACCCACTTTGTGTTGATGAATACGTGTACCATTTTTATTTTAAACATTACCTTCTATCTTCACAGGTCCCCCGATGCGATTGCGATTGTTAAGTACAAATATACTATTATAAACTAAATTCACAATAAAATAAACAAATATAACACCTAAATTTAACTTAATTATAACACAAGAACACAACACCCCAGAGGCCGCCAGAGTAAAGTCGTCCAGTGTGTACACTGTAGACACGCTCAACGCGGTAGCCTATAGAATGGACATGTTACGAGAAAACTTGTCTATTCTATCGGCTACCGCGTTGAGCGTGTACAGCGCGCGCGTCAGCGGCAGCGGTTCGCGCTGAAGCAGATTGGTGCGCGCGGTCAGCACCAGCAGCCGCCACTGCCTGCTCACATACAAAGGTGTTATTCCAGAATTGAAATACGATCTAAAATATACTTCAATACACGCAACCTTTCACTACAATGAATGTAGTAGCGATGTAAAAAAAAATATTTTTGATTATATTTTTTTGTAAAAAAAGAAAGAAAAATTCTGCACCACAGGCTTCTACTCCGTTCACCCTGTTACACCCTGTTTTTGTACAGACGGTAAAAAGGCAGCCGGTATAGCTTTTTCTAAAGTTGTTTTAGGATATATGAAAATGTTGTTATCTTTTTACTTGATTTTATATTTAATCTTTTGTGTATGTGTAAACCATCTTTAATTTCTGTAATTGGTTGTAAATCATTTTAATTAAAGAATAAACATGTATTCATATCAATTACAAATAAACTAACGAACGTTAACTTCGTCTACTAGCACAGGAAAAACCCCGTCTAAGGTTGATTCAATCATAAAGCAAGCTTATCCATCTCGGGGCGTGTGCGGCTTGATTAACGAAAAATTCGTAAAATAAGGTCTCTCACAGAAGCGTGAAGGAATTGTTTTAGAAGAAGAGAATGATGAAGTATGGCTTTATTGGAAGTTAATAATGTTTTTAGGATAAATAAGGGGTTAATGCTTTAAACTCTGAAAATATGTTGTGAATATTTTACTCTAAGTTACCAACATTGCAGAACAATTGATCGAAGGATCAGAAGAGGATGTGCTACATGTATTATCTCAGCAGTAACAATTGTTGTCGCTCACAATGGGCCTTATATTAGAAGACTAAAAGTCACCCAAAGGGCAATGAAGAGGGCTATGCTTGGAGTTTCCCTGCGTGATCGAATCAGGAATGAGGAGATCCGCAGCAGAACCAAGGTAACCGGCATAGCTCGAAGAATTGCCAAACTTAAGTGGCAGTGGGCAGGGCACATTGCTCGCAGAACAGATGGCCGATGGGGCCGAAAGGTTCTGGAGTGGCGACCGTGTACCGGAAGACGTAGCGTTGGAAGGCTTCCCACAAGGTGGTCCGACGACCTTGTGAAGGCCGCAGGAACCCGTTGGATGCGAGAAGCACAGAACCGGTCGAAGTGGAGGTGCTTGGGGGAGGCCTATGTCCAGCAGTGGACGTCTTTCGGCTGAAATTATGAATAATTGTTATTTAATAGTCAGGTGTTTTTGTGGAAACATTTACATATATCTTAGACCTTTTTTGTACCAGTGCTAACAGCTGACTTATCGAGTTGTAGGTCGTGGGTTTGTGACCCAGACAGGCGCTTTCTTAGTGTAAATAATTTCAACACCACTGCTCTTAAACCGGCATGTCCTAGAACTAAAAATTCGAAGACATCTGACATGTAACCCGCACTGGGTCCGCGTGGTCGATTACACCCCACTCCTTCTCGAAGAGAGGCCTGTGCCCCAATAGTGGGAACATTATATGCTGATTATGTATCATATTTAATGCAAAGTAAATATATACTGTTCTATACTATACATAGGTACCTAAATATAACTACTGCTCAGTTTCTTAAATAGCAAATAAAAGATATACAGATAACAAAAACAAACTCAGACAGACCATGTCTTGATTAACACAAGGATAATTCTAATCCGAGTAAATGCGAGTACCACAGGCATCAACAAGTGGTTCTATACGTCCCAGCTAGGACATCAGACAGCCTCCCAATAATATAGAAAACTTACACAACCTAAGATGTTCTTGCACAGATCCTCCTGAATGAAGGAAAAATGTAATTAATAAGTCGTGGAGGAGCCGAGGAGGTGAGGATGTGAGGAGGCGGTGCGTGACGCGGCGGAGGTGATAACATTCCTCGTTACGTCAGCCGCGCAGACCACATTCAACCCGTTACGTGACTGCGGCCTGTTCCGCGGTGGAGGGTTACACCGAACTGTAATCAAATCGTTTAGTATTATTTTGTGTAGGCTTTTAATCGTCCCATTTCAAGATTAAGACGTTTTCACAGAGTTGAAGCAAATATTGATTGTATTGGCAATTTTAAATAATTGAGAATAGGGTTCCTTACTTTACCGTAAGTCGTTATTGTCCAAGATTGACTTCTAAAGTCGTCACATACCTTGGTAAAAAGGGCATTTTTAAAATGGTTTAAACCCGAAACATAGTGCTGTAAAGTCAATGATCTCAAACCATCCTGCCACCGCAACTTTATTCACCACGGAGTTGAAATTACTCTAGTAGGTACCTGCTTAATTTTTTTACATATTTTATCAACAGGCTCTAGCAGTATTCATTCATTAGACAGGTACCTACCTAATACCTATATAGGTATCTGATCTGATGAATGAATACTGAATTAATACGTACAAACTCAGTACCGGACGTCGATTTCGTTACACAACGTTTTGGTGGACAGTAGGTACCTACACGTTGTAATCCTGTAGTGATTCTATTTACGGTACATATTGGACGCTCCTAGATTCGGCACAATATAGAACGCTAGTTCCTTACTCCGGAACACCGGTAACGGTAACGGAATAATTTGGGACCAAC
The DNA here is from genome assembly GCA_963082905.1 of Oligia fasciuncula. Classification (NCBI taxonomy): domain Eukaryota; kingdom Metazoa; phylum Arthropoda; class Insecta; order Lepidoptera; family Noctuidae; genus Oligia; species Oligia fasciuncula. The sequence goes on along the minus strand of OY720395.1, from coordinate 1,288,860 downwards.
TCCGAGCGAGCTGTACCGTTTCCAAATTGTTCAAAACATGTAACTTGGTTACGTGACGGAGTTTGATGTGGATATGGGTTCAGCTGTTGTAATTTTGTAAGGTTTTAGGTAAAGATACATGTTAGAGAGTCTATAAAGTCAAATTAATTCGGTGATTCGCTATTATTGTGATAGAACAATAAAACATTTTTCAACCTCGTGCGTAGTTTCATAACGGAAAAGTTATTTTTGATATTCCTACGCACATTGTTACGCAAACGTTTCAGTTTTACTATTGTTTTTCATTATTGCGCAACAATAATTATAAACGATTTATTAAGAGAATTTTACAATTATTTATGCAAAGCGTGTTCAAGAAGACGGATTTTCAAAACATAAATGGATCAAAGAATATTATTGATCTGTCAAAACGATTTCGCGATTATATAAAGTTATATGCACTTTACTTATTGTCATTTGTTTTCTCAGTGTTATACTTTGTACAAGAAAACGATGTCCGTCCCCACCGAATAGTCTTATTGGTGTGAATAGCAGCCGGGTGATCGTCCAACCCTTAATAAACTCACGGGGAAACATTAACGCGGGTTATATAAATTATGAAGATAATATTTGGCGCGCACTATAGGCCCGTTGCGTGGCTAGCTATTACTTTGGCTCATTTTGGATTTGTTTGGTCTCATGTCCGGTTGAAAATTGCCTGTTAATGACAGGGCATTGTCACAAGAGTATCATTTAAAAATGTTCAAAACAAAAAAATAATAGAGTTATATAGGTAACTATATGTCCATCCATCTGCCGCCTTTTCCTAACTATGTTGGGGTCGGCTTCCAGTCTAACCAGATGCACATGAACACCAGTATTATACCACTACCAGTATTGTACAAGTGTTATATAAATAGTATATAATTATAACTATTTGTATATTGGAACCCGTTGGATGCGAGAAGCACAGAACCGGTCGAAGTGGAAATGCTTGGGGGAGGCCTATGTCCAGCAGTGGACGTCTTTCGGCTGAAATGATGATTTGTATATTGTAAGCCGAAAGACGTCCACTGCTGGACATAGGCCTCCCCCAAGCACCTCCACTTCGACCGGTTCTTTGCTTCTCGCATCCAACGGGTTCCTGCGGCCTTCACAAGGTCGTCGGACCACCTTGTGGGAGGCCTTCCAACGCTACGTCTTCCGGTACGCGGTCGCCACTAGAGAACCTTTCGGCCCCATCGGCCATCTGTTCTGCGAGCAATGTGCCCTGCACACTGCCACTTAAGTTTGGCAATTCTTCGGGCTATGTCGGTTACCTTGGACCTCCTGCGGATCTTCTCATTCCTGATTCGATCACGTAGGGAACCTCCAAGCATAGCCCTCTCCATTGCCCCTTGGTTTCAGCCTTCCTATAAGGCCCATTGTGAGCGACCACATTTCAGTGCCATAAGTCATACTGGCAACACGCACTGGTCAAAGACTTTCGTCGTCTTATAATTGTATATCGGTAATGATTAACTCCAGGCTACTACTGAACTCCAGGCTACTACTGAACAATCCTAGCAGAATAGTCCGTAAACTCCTAGCGTGCTTTAGGGTCGATTTTTTAATCGCCATTTATCTGAAGAATATCACAGTGGTCACGGTGGTTGGTACCGACGGTGGTTTGACATTATACTCTATGGCAACAGCTATTGATCTGTCATTTATTCCTCTGTTAAAAGTTTACTGATGGTAGAAAAATATTGAGTTCAAAAACCAGGAGCGGCTGCGCAGCAGCACTTGTCATGTTGTTTCAGCAGTGAATTCACTAATCCCGTTACAGTAGTGCTAATAAATATATAATTAGTAACCGATCCTTTAAGCTAGTATCACAAACTGTTTGGAGCGAATTAACAAACGGTTTGCGGCGGTCTGTTGCGGCCAATGGCGATCCGCAGATTGTTATTTATAACCTCGCATTTATGCAAGTATTTACTGTGGTATGTTTTGTGAAAATATTTTGATACTTTGGAAAAACATAATAATCATACTTTATGTTGTATTATTATTTTAGGCTAGCAAAAAGGGCAGCATTCTGCCTAAAAAATATTCTATTGTCAATCATTATTAATACAGTAAAATAAAAAGATTAAAAAAAAACGAATACAGGTACTAACATTAGATTTCGTTCAGAAGACTTTAAGTTAATTTTCAAAGATTCCTCTCACCGACTATTTTGCTTTGACCGACAAGGTCCACAATAATCAGCTTAAAATGTTCCCACTGCTGGTACACAGGCCTCCTCTCGATGAGAGGGAGGTCCACAATGATCTCATAAAATTTTAAGTCATAATACCATCTACGTACAAATAGAGTTTTATTATTAGATTAATAGTTTTTTTTATCATTGTTCCTCTCAACCAAAGCACCTGCCATCTAATTTCTTCACCACCCTTGGTTGACTGGTAGAGAATGCCTAAGACATTAAGTACGCCTTTGTACCTTTTATTTTGTGCGAAAAGATTATATAATTAAAACAATAAAAATTTAATTACATTTTTCGCTAGATTATTTGCTTAGTACGAGTATTTTCAATCTGTAACTAGCATTCAATTAAATTAAATTGAAATGCAAGTCTTTACTTGCTAGCAGGTGGTTGCTTTTGTATTGTGTTTTGTGAAGTATGGCGCACGCTGGACAATCAGCCTCGCTAGCAAACTTACTGACATGCAATCCTTATCCTGACACAATCAAAGAAGAATAGTTAACCCCCCTTTCCAAACTTCAGCCACAAAATCATCCATCTAAACTTAGATCACGCGTTAAAACAGTTATTATTCGTTGCGCGCGCGTCAGAGCACGTAGAGTAATTCTGTTGGGCGTCTTTGTCGCGGCGACAAGGAAGTTTGCAAGCGACAAACTCTCAAATAATACGTGCCCTAGTTGCCGTCTGCTTGCGATTCCGCCGGCGACTGTCGTATCATCTCGCGTTACCTAAACTTGTAAGTTGTTCGGAGTTGTCGCGAGTTGAATGGGAAGCTTTAGCTAGGTTTTTGTTTGTTTGTTTTTGTTGAATACTGTGTTATGTTTGTGTTTGGAGAAGTAAAGTCGAGCTGTTCCTGCGCAGTTTATTAAAAACCTTGAATATAACATTATGTACAGTCACCAAAAGAGATAAGTAACCAGCGTCGTCGGATATAGTTAAAGTTTAGTAAGGAGCCGCTGTATGTTTTCGAATGAAATATAATTTGATAAATGAACTGTTTGTATTCTATTAACTAAATTAAATTTTATTCGAAAACATCCATCGGTGTCTTATAAAACTTCAACTATATCCGACAACCCTGGTTACTTATCTCCTTTAGTGACCGTACAAGCCGAGGGCCCAATGGGATTCCTCAACGACAAAAATGGCGAACTTCCACACAGACTCTTAGTTAACCCCTATAAACTTGGGGTGTACTTTCAGAAATCCTTCCTTTGTTCTAATTTTCGTTATATAAGGAGCTCTTGTGCACAATTTCGTACTATTCTAGACGGAATGGTTTAGACAGTGCGTTGTCTGTTAATAAATGAAGTAATTCAAGATTTTTATTAAGTAGGAAGACACAAGTGCAAAAAAATGATTCTTTTTTATCATATCGGTATCGGAGGGCTTATAGAGGTATGAGAAACAGGGTGTAAAGTTCTCTCAACCTCCATAGAAAAGGGAGGATCCTCCGACAAGATGGGTGTTGTGTCTGGCGGGCAACTGCCCGATGATTCATGTCGGGCCGTTGTATCTATGCTAGTTGCCCGGTAAACTCTGCTTGCGAGATGCAGGATTTTGCGTGACGTCAGTATGACGTGTTGTTCTCATGTGGCGTTATAGATACCGCTACAGGCTCATTCACTTCTAACTGTAGGCAATTCCATACATCAACGTACATATACCATGTTTTTTTTATTATGTACAGACGGCCAGCACATCAAGTTTCTACAATCTGTCAGATTTCTATAATAGATTTTCGACTTTATTGCTAAAACATAAGGTTCAAGGTTGATTGGGAAAATCTGACAGTTTCGGGTAGGTTGACCTGCTGGCGTCTGTACGTATTATGGGTAGCCTCGCAGGTGCGTCCGAATTTAAACTTGTTTTAGGACTTCGAACCTAAGAAAACTTGTATGTAGAGGAGACAAAATAGTCTCCAGATTATTTTTAAGAGAGATAAACCCGTGGAGTTTCATGCCGGCTCTTCTCCATACAAAACGACCACTTGGAACCGTGCACCTAGCTTCTGAAGTTTCATAAGTGCCCATGAAGGTTTATGTGTTTTTTTTTATAAATTAATATGATACCATTGAAGAATGCTTCATGAATCGGATTAACTACGAATAATGTAGGTGGAACAGGTATATTGGTTACGGGAGTAAGTATAATCCAACATACTCGTACACGTTGGCTCTTAATAACTGATTATTAATTTACATACATGGCGTGGGTGCGTGGCCTTTCAAAATAATATTTTGTTCGCCTGTTCTGATGAAAGTCTCTGTGAGTCGTGGGTTTAGATAACTGATATGAATTAATTTATGTAGATAGATATATTAATTGTAATCCAATCATAATCAGCCTGTAATGTTCCCACTGCTGGGACACAGGCCTCCTCTCTGTGAGAGGGAGAGGGCCGTAATCCACCACGCGGGCCCAGTGCGGGTTGGTGGGTTTTTTTTTTTTTAAGCATTGCCCCACAATAGGAAATTCTCCTGTATTGTGGGTGCGTTTACAAACATTTAAACTCACATACAAAACAGCAGCACAGCCAGACCCGGAACAAATAAAAGTGATTTGATTTGATTTGAACTACTTGTAGGTCATACAAATATTTGTTCCGTGCGAGAATCGAACCCGCGACACACAGCGCAGCAGTCAATCGCTTAACCACTGCGCCAACTGCGTCAAATACCTTCGATTTTTTTTTTGTTCTAGGATGTGCCGATTTCCTCACGATGTTTTCCTTCGTCGTTTTGAGAGCAATGGTGATACAATTAAATACAAAAAGTAAAGTGCCTGCCTGGGTTCGAACTCACGACGCGACGTACTGACGCCAGCACATCAAGCTACCCGAAACTGTCAAATTTTCCCAATCAAATTTGAACCTTATGCTTTAGCGATAAAGTTGCAAATCTATTAGAGAAACTTGACAGATTGTAGTAGCTTGATGTGCTGGCATCTGTACAGGTCGTAAGTCGGGGCCGATACAACTGGGCCACCTCTGCTCAACTTTGCTAATAGTCTTCAATAATTCTACAGAAAGTTGTGCTGTTTCACGCTTAAAATTCGAATCTACTTTTGGGTTGCAAAAGTCAGATCATAGCAATTTTTGCTCATTGCGTTAGAAAAATCTTTCAGGTACTTAATTCTTTTAAAACTAAGTAAATTGAGTCCTTTTACCCCAGAAAGATGGTAATGTTTATTCTGTATGAATTCGAAAAGTAGACTTTTGGCACTTTCCATGTAACTTTTAGTGCTAATACGCCAGTTATCCCACAGAGAAAGTTAAAACGAAATATCCAATAAGTAAGTAATTTTCCCAAGTTTCCTAATTATCTCACTAGGAATAGGACTGTATACGAAACAAAACCAAACACTAACAACAGTAAAGAACGCTAAAAACAAAACACTATCAAAAACCCGCCTAATTATAACCAAGTCAAAGCGGAAAACATTGCCTGTTACGGTCGCAATCAGCCGGCCGGTCGCCGCCCGGTTGCCGGTCGCCGTGGTCGCGGTCCGCTGCGCGCTTCTGTGCACTTGACACTGACGCGACACGGGCTAAGCACGCAATGGAAGGTACAAAGTGACCTCAAACAGCTCAGCTGCTTTGTTGCTAGTGATTGATTGCACTGATTGAAGCGGCTGGAAATGTTTGTGGTGGAGCTTTGTGTGTCTTGACGAATGAAGTGAATGATTTTGGTGAATTGGACGAGTTATGGAGAGGAAAGGATGTTGGTGCGGCAGCAAGATGGGTGGACCTGGACCGATGTTACATTGATTATTTCTGTAAGAGCTCTCTACAAAGCAAACAGCACGAGAAAGGGATCAAGGCACACTAGTAACACCTGACGGTACTCCACGCGTGCTTATTGATCAAATGACGGAGAGTAGCTTCACTAGATTTAATGTGGCCAACGAGCACACTACATTGATGTCGCGTAGCGTGGCGAAGATAAGTCCGTTTCCAATATTAGCACTGAGTAAAATGGTGAAATAATTGGTGATAGATAAGTCTAAGTTTAAAAAACCGTACAAAAACGTGGCTTAGATTTTTTTTTTGAAGATAATAATCCTAACTACCCCGACCAATCCAGGTGCAGTTATTTATCGTACAACTAAAGCGTCACTTCCGTCCTCTCTATATCAGAACCTCGGTAACAAGCCCCGAGCGCCGAACGCCACCGAACCATTGAACCATGCAATCTGCGACCCCGACTGAACATTTTTATTTCACATTTTTCATACAACTTACTCGAACCGATTCAGTGCTGTGACTGACGTCCAATTATTTTGCCATTTGTATACACTTGCTGGCCAGTGCGTAGGGGTTAACCTTTGTTGGAAAGTAACAGGATTTATAATTGGTTTCTTTATATGAAAATGTTTTAATAAATGTTACTGAATTCAATTAACTTAATGCAAAAATGTGTCTTTAATACTATTACGCTTGTGCTTGTACTCGTATACATACACACTAACACTCATCACATGCATACTTACACTCATTACACACACACATACCTTTTAGTCCTAAGTTTAATGAATTATACTGAAATCGATTTGTTAACTTATCTTTTATAATTCATAATTATCATTCGAAAGAGACTGGATCCTGCGTCACAGGGTATCCTAGTGCGGGATCCAGTATCATACCAAAATATTGTAACAGTTGTTTAAAAATTAATAAACTTTTTTTTTTTGTTATTTTGTCTTTGACATATCTCGGGACCCTGGGGTCCCGGACCTTTGGAAGGTGTAAGAGGGCCCGAAGTCAACTCGCAGAGGCCCGTTAGACGTTTTTAATGAAATGAGGTATTATTATTAATTCACGTCATTGTCGATATAGTCGTTGCATTTCAGCATACCGACGTATGTAGCATTTTCACCCTTTACTCGCACTGAATTATAAATAATTCTCTGTACGTTATTTATAACAAATTCATTTAATTCGCCTTTTATTTGTCCGCTTAATTAGTCAGTGCGTTCGTTAGTTAATGCAATTAACATGCTATAATTAAATTTATTATGAAACAAAGGTTTGTGGAGCAAATGAATGCATTATTATTATTTTATTAGATTATGCAAGTGTTGTGGCTTGTGGCTATGTGGTGTTCTCACGAAGGCTAATTTTTCAGGTTTTTTAGGCATTTATTTCACGTGGGAATACCAACAAAATTGGAGCTTTACACTCATTACACTCAGCCAATATTACTTTTAAATGATGTAGTTACTAGCACCGCCCCGCGGTTTCACCCGCATAAGTGTCGATCCCGTGGATATATCGGGATAAAAACTATCCTATGTCCTTCCCCGGGATTCAATCTATCTCTCAGCCAAATTTTATCGATATCCGTTCAGTGGTTTAGGCGTGAAAAGGTAACATACAGACAGACGGATAGACAGACAGACAGATAGACAGACAGACAGAGTTACTTTCGAATTTATAATATTAGTATGGGTTTGACATTTTTAGATACCTTAACAATGATTGGGTTCCAGATGTTTATTTTCAGGTACAGAACTCTAGCAAAAACTAGTATCCTAGGTAAACGCGAATACGTCAAAGAAATACATCTGATTTTTCCAACATAATGAGAACCTGACTCCAGAAACAAGCAGTTTATCAAAGAGCGCTTTTACTATTTTAGTTCGCAAACTAGCCCCGTGTTTTAGTCCTTAAGGCGGTCGTAACAAAGGCCAAAGTTCCGTACAAAAATAGGAGTTATTGTAAAACGCGGTGGAAGACGGAATGATCTCATTTTCTATTCCATTCGTTTCACACAAACCACACAAATCACTGTAGCTTTGCCGTGACTCGAATTCCTGATGTTCAAGTTATGAGCGAGTGAGGGGAACGAAACAGTTTAGAAGGTAACGTAGTGAGATGTCAACACTCTGTAAGTATGTTATACACGAACTTTACCTAATACCTAATATCGGTATAACAGCAGTACCTAATATCGTAATGTGCTTCTCAGTTATATCTCCCCGAAGCTCAATGTCTGCGACCCAGTTAGTAATAGAAGCTAGCCACTGGTATTCGGTTGGACTATTTTGAGACCTACTGATGAGAAACGACAATTTAATTTCTGTATAAACCCTTCATCAAAATGTAAGGTTGTATAGAAGAAGTTCCTCTATAGTTGATTAAAAGATCGTGACGAGTATATGCCAATTGCTAGAATAGCATCGCAGACATTTGAACTTTTTTGATTGACGTACTATAATTGAGTTTTAATAAAACTCTCTGGTAAACAAATTTTCGGTTATAAACAGACCCATTATAGTTGTTTGTGCTAGCGGTACATTTCACAAAGAGCACTACACACTAAAACTACGTAATCTGACCTACGAAATCTATTAAAACCAGATCCTTAATACCGTCGCAGCTTAGCTTTTGTTGGCTTACTGTGTGGGTGAAGTCAGAGGCGATAATGGGTAACGACGCATAACTCGTAGGACTACAGCGGTGCTATTCTGTAAAAATATCGCCGTGATAACTTAGGTGAAGTAAGCGTGGAGTGAGCTGTCAATAGTGTCAATTCCTAGCAAAAACAAACTCACTTCACCTAAGTTTTCACGATGAGATTTTTACAGAATCGACCGGCAGTTCCGTTGGTTAAATAAATAATTAGAAGACTTGACTTAGATTTAGATACATGAAATAATAAAAGTGTCGTCACGGAGTTTCTTTCCCTTTCTCCTCCATAGGAACCTACTATGCTTTGGGATGTGCCACTAACTCTATATATCTATCTTACGGACCGACTCCTTGACAGTTAAAAAGTGCCTGGAATTGGTTTAATAAATGCTTTGAGCGTTGAGTTTGGGTTTGTAATAAGTATCATCGCCATCATACGCGTAGAATTCCCCTTCCTCTCTTAGCGTCGTCCTCCAGTCTAACTAGATACTGAAGAATAATTAAAAATAAATTGTTTATTTCAGTTAACAAATTACCTAACAGCGTTAGGTTTCATCGTCATCGTCATTTCAGCCGAAAAACGTCCACTGCTGGACATAGGCCTCCCACAAGCACCTTCGCTTCTACCGGTTCTGTGCTTCTCGCATCCAGCTGATTCAGATTCTGTTAGGTATTTTTTTTTTTTTTTTTTGCGGATGGTAAATCATCAAATGACCCCTCCCGCTTTGGGTGGAGCGGAAGGGAGTGTCCCTCCTCGATGCTGACATCTCTTTGAGGCGCGCGTGGAACACGTACGCGCCGTCCGGCACGGGCCTGGTCCTGATCGGACGGTGAGCTACCCATTACTCTCCGCCCTTCTGTTAGGTATTAGGTTTTAATATTATCATAATAAAATATATGTATCTACTGTAGGGGAAATAACTGTTTATCAGATCGACATACTATGACAATTTACCGCGTTATAGATATTTCATGCAACTGTCGAAGCCTGACAGTCTTTGGATTTGAATATGTTAGTAGTCAATTTGGTAAGCTCAGCTAGTATGATGTAAATGTTGCTACCAATCTCGTATCGAAGAAGAACAATTGGCATGGATCGGTAACCAGCTTCTCGCTGCTGACACCACAATCTAAACAAGTTCCTACAGGATTAATTCTGTAAGATATTTTGTTGATAAAAGGGGAAGTTACCGCCTATCCCATTACTATTCAGCTGCTTCCCATGTACCCATGGGAAGGCCCGGATTTGGCCAGGCGAACATGATAAATGATGCACTCTATATCAATCATTTGATATCATTAATAACTGTTTTTGCTGTAAAATATTTGGGTAGCTCAAAGTGAAGTGAGATTGGAAATTATGTTTAAGTATTTATTTATTTGTTAAGGTACACCAACAGCTTCTGTTTATAATATAACTTAAGTACTATAGTAATAACAGCCTCGGACTTACACAGTCACCAATGATAACATTTAATAATAATAAAACATAAGAGTGTTTACGACGTACGGCATTTCATACAAACTTTCAGGCCCTTGTATAGTGGTATTTTCAAACGACATAAAACGCAATATTAGGTTATAGGTTTCTTGAGGTCCCATATCATGGAGGTATCTTGGGATGAACGCATAGACATAGATAGTTATTTATATCAAGCAGTTTGTATTGTCCCATCATTGGAATGACTATTGCAACTGTTACAAGACTACTTCACGTCCTATAGTTCATGTCATACCATGATGAAGCAAGTGTACAACAGCAGAGAGGCGCCTAATCTCAGTGTCAACCGGATATCTATGGTGTCAACATTTCCAAAATACATCTAATTTATCTCCATTTTTGACACTGGTTGTCGCTGAGATAAGATTACGACTTGAATTTGAAAGTATTTTAAATCATCATCTTCTCCTGCCCCCAGTTACCCTTACCCCCAGTTATTTGGGGTCGGTGCAACATGTGTTTTCCTTCCGTGCTTCTCTATCCGTCGTCATCTCGGTAGTCACCACCTTTCTAGACATATTGAAATACCTATGAGAATTAGCCTTCATGCTGAGCTAGACTCCCATTTGGTGCAACCTTACCGCACCTTGTATATTCGTTATTTGATTTGAAGTATGTCACAGTGTCTCTATAATTCTTTAAGTCTGTTTTATTTTTGTATGTTGGCACCTTGTTTTTTTATTATTATTTTAATTTGTTGTCATTTAATTGTGTTTTTTTGTGTTGTGCTACGTCTAAATGTTTTATCTATCTATTTAGGAACTAACACAGTTCTGCAACTGTGTTAGTTACTTGCGGAAAAAAGGTGAAAACTCCTGCGAGTTTTCACATTTTTTCCGCCACACCATGTATCTCGCTTCCCGCTCCTCCCATACACTCTCGCAGATTTACATAGCCTACTTTATTCAGTCGCCGAACAACAATACAATCGAGTATATTTAAATAATCAGTCAGGGGGAGCTCCCTTCCTACTGTTGACATCGTTGACGTACCTAAGCGTGAAGGATTTGGCGCACGTTTGACGTTAAGTACTTAGAGTGGTTTCAATAAATTTGAACGAAGATACGATTCCGAAAAACAAAGCGAATAACATGAGGAAGGCCGATATTATCTTGAAATATTAACAGTTAGGAAGAGAGAAAACAGAAATCTTAAATGAGACGTATAGATTTGTTTGTTATTTTATTAAATACCTTACCTTAAATACCTTTTACCAGTGGCGACTTGGCCCGCGTGAATCCATACTATAATAATATAAATGCGAAAGTGTGTCTGTCTGTCTGTTACCTCTTCACGCTTAAGCCGCTGAACCGATTTAGATGAAAGGTATAGAGATAGTTTGAATCCCAGGAAAGGACATAGGATAGTTTTTATTCCGATATTCCTACGGGATCGACGCTTATGCGGGTGAAACCGCGGGGCGCTGCTAGTATTTTCATATAACTTTATTAGTTTACGCGGCGCACGTCAGTAAATCACCCAGTCAGCATTTTTGTACGACATCTTCAACAACCATCTTTATATTTCAGCCAATTTACAAAACACATTAATACTCCGTCCATTGGTCCAAACCGTATGAAAATCCATTCGATAGTTCTTGAGTTTATCACGTTCAGGCAGACTGACGCGGCGCGGGAACTTTGTTTTATAATAAGTAGTGAAACATATTTTGTTAATAAACAAGCCGTTTGCCCGCCCAATGGGTTTTCCCATCGACAAAAATGACGAGGTTCCAAATAAACTTTCATATATTTAACACCATTGGGGGAAGAACTTTCAAAAAACCTTCCTTAATGACCATCTTCGTAATTTAAGGATTTTTTGTGCAAAATTTCCTGCTTCCCAACGCAATGGTTTAGGCTGTACGTTGCCTGTTACTAAATGAATATATTTAAGTATTTTTATTAGGTCATGTCTCAAATAACATTGTAATAAGTCGGAGATGGACGAAGCCAAAAATCAAAAAACAAAGTTTATTTTCATGCGAACTGTTTAGCTAAATCCTTAAAAAATTTGTCGGTATAGTTCTAGAAAGAATAACCACACTGCTAACTTCTCCACCTACCCACCTACATATAATGCAGCTGGTTTATGGCTTTATGCGGAACCAGTGCAGCAAACCTGCGGGATCCTTAGGGAAATCACATTTCTATACCGAATCACTGAACAGTTTGATGTTTCTGACCAGCCAGCTGTTCTTCTAGTTTCCAACTTTATGATAACCTACCGAGTGTTAAAGCCTGATCTACACTGTTCTATAGAATTTTCTGTGGCATAACATAAGTTGACATACCATACCACTGTGGCATACCATAGTTAGTTGAAGCAACAATACAAGTTGCACCATCTAAACAGTGTTTAGACGATGCAAGTCATCCGTTAGATTTTATCATTAGGTATTATGCCATAAGCAAGAAATTTGCCTCGTGTAAACGGGGCGTTAACCTACTAATTTTTATCCCGGTAAATATATACGCAGACCAAGTCGCAGATAGAGCAGTGGTGGCTAAGTGGTAACGGCCGCGACTTACGAGTTGTAGGTCGTAGGTTCGAACCCAGACAGGCGCTTTACTTTGTGTAAATTATTTCATCACCACTGCTCTCAAAACGGTGAAGGAAAACATCGTAAGGAAACCGGCATGTCCTAGAACCAAAAAATTCGAAGACATGTGACATCTACCAACCCGCACTGGGCCGGCGTGGTGGATTACGGCCCACTCCCTCTCACCGAGAGGAGGCCTGTGTCCCAGCAGTGAGAACATTATAGGCTGATTATGGTTATGGTAAGTCGCAGGCAGAAGCTAATGGTTAATAATAATAACTAACGTCTCGTATCTGCTCGTGAAAACTGTATAGATATCTATATATTTTACACTTTTTAGTTGTGGTACACACGACGACATATCATCATGCTATACATTTCCAGTTATAGCTGACCTCGCCTTGTTTAGGCTGTTTGTGCAATGAGAAGTCAGCTAGATATGTCGTCGTGCTTACCTACCCCACCCAAATTCTACAAGTTGAAATTGAAAACATGCGACAAATCGAAATGGGAGATTGTACTCATCATTATGAAGAGTACCATCTCACATTTCGGTTTCGTCAATTTCGGAAGTCGGTGTCGTTGAAATTAAAGTTATTTTTCACTTTGTAGTGTATTTTTTGGATGTCGCTTATTTTTTTTTTTTGTAATTTGTAAAGAAAATTCATGCGCATTCACAAGAAAATTCAAGATGTACGAAATAAAGGTGTCACTTTGATAAAAGGATTAAACGAATAGCATTAGAAGGAAATAGCTGGCTTGAATTCTTGATTTTTGCAATCAGAGCAGTCACTGCGGACTGGCAGCAATGTTGGTTCAGCAAACAATCGGAGAATAGGTACGTGTTCATCGCGTTAGTCGGTGCTCCGTTTGCATAAAGGGATGGGTACATGTGCTTTTTGATGCACGTATTAACTTGATATATAAATACATCATTAGGCTTAATTAATTAAGACGTATTTATATTAAGTTGCACTTATCTTATCAAGTGCTCCTTGTATTACTACAGATTGTAGCCTACTTGGTGCTTAAATTCAATAATTATGAATACTTTGAAAATGATAATTATGAATACTTTGTAGATGGCAGAAATGCGAGACATAGGATCTGCGTGCAAATAATATTCTTTCAGACAGTCAACACGGTTTTATAACCGGTATTTCTACTGAAGATGCGGTTGTAGCTTTCTCTGAAAAAGCAACTAGACATAAGAATGGTGGCCGGAAGTGTCTGGGAAGGTTTCTCGATATATCTAAAGCGTTTGACACCGTCCTTGTCCCAATACTCTTGTCGAAATTGGAATGCATAGGTGTACGCGGTGTTGCACTGGAAACTTTTACGAGTTACCTCAAAAACAGATACCAACATGTAAAGATTGGCGAAGTAATGAGTGATAAGGCAAGGATAGATTACGGCATCCCACAAGAAAGCATTCTGGGTCCAACGCTCTTCCTCATATAAATAAATGACCTATGTTCTCTAGCCCTCGCTAATTGTATATGAATACATGGCACAGACAGGAAAGAAACTGAGCAGTGTGCTCAGGTGGCATTAGACACAGTAATGAATTGGCTCGCGAAAAATCTTCTTACATTAAATACAGAAAAAACTAAAATAGTAACCTTTTCTATAAGCAAAAAATCTCAGCCCAACATCCCTCTTGTGATTAAAGGTCATACCTGAGCAGACCACTCAATAATTATATCATGTACGTGTCCTGCTCTGGCAATAACTTCAAATATAAAGTACTTGGGTGTGCTGATAGAGAGACATTTAAACTGGTATACTAAAAAAATAAATAACAAAGAGAGCTCGTAAAGCTCTCACAGTACCTAGGTACTTCTGCCACCGAACAACATTGCTGAGCAACGGCTTAAATCACACTAATATTATAAAGGCGAAAGTTTGTGAGTGTGTGTGGGGGGTGTGTTTATATGTTTGTTACTTCTTCACGCTCAAACGGCTGGACCAACTATGATTTTAAAAAAATATGGAGGTAGCTGACACCCTGGATACTTTTTATCCCGATATTCCCATTTACGTGGGTGAAACCGCGGGGCACAGCTAGTATTATAGTAAAGGTAGAATTACAGACAAATGAGACATTTCAACTTCAACTTCGGTTGGTCGAACCACAAAGGTTGGCCGTCTCCCTTGAACAACATCATTTGATATGCAGAAAGCCTTGTGAACCAAGCTGTCTGTCGAATAATATAAGACCTTGTCCTTTGGAGAACTTAGGTTCGCTCTAGTTCCACGAATGATGAAATTAACAATGTCCAGGCACAATTTCAAATTCCGTTCCAGTTCGGTAAATCATTTTAGAAGAACCTAACAACATGTATCTTGAAACACTACTTGCCAGGCTTGAAGCTTGCCAATGAAAATAATTCTTTCTTTATTGTTTAAAGTAGACTATTAAAGTTTTTTGTCAATCAAAACAGCAGGGTAATTGCGTAACACGCTATCAGTAGCAATGGGTTTCATTTTGACAGTTCAACAACATTCATTGCGTTATTTGCGTTGTTAGGCAGACACATTTTTCGAACATAAGGAGCAATGGATTAGAAATATGCTTGGAAATGATTCAAATTGAGAGTAATAGTGTGTTACGAAATTAGGGTGCAGTTCTCATAAACAGTGCCAATAAGCACAGAAATTACAAGCAATGTTCAAATTGCTGTCGGGACAAGCACAGGGGTGTTCAATGGTTGTTAGTTCACAAACAGCGCTGCAGCGCTGGATCCAGCGCGTTGGTCGCTGTTTGTTGCATGAAAACAACCGCAGCGCTGCGGCTGTGCGCCACCGCGGGCGACGCCATTACACAGGCAAAGTTAGAAGATTAGGTTCACAACATTTTAGTATTTTGAAACTTTTTCAGTGTCATAATGTTAGAACAGCTGTACAAGGATGTCATGGCGCGTGGCCAAAATCTGAACTAACACCGCCATCTTGTTTTTAGGGTTCCTACCTCAAAAGGAAAAACGGAACCCTTATAAGATCACTTCGTTGTCCGTCTGTCTGTCGGTCTGTTAAGACCCTTTTGATCAGAAACACGTGGAGTTATCAAGTTGAAACTAATATTAAATACTCAAGGCTACAAACCCTTCCCATTGACCTAGAATCATGAAATTTGGCAAGAAGCAATGTCATGCAACAAGTAAAAGAAAATACCCGAAAACCGTAAATTTGTAGAAACATTACAAGAAAAAAAAAATCCCATGATAAGCTATATACATGTACGGGACCCTCAGTGCGCGAGTCCGACTCGCACTTCATCATTCATCATCATTTCAGCCAAAAGACGTCCTTTGCTGGACATAGGCCTCCCCCAAGCACTTCCACTTCGACCGGTTCTGTGCTTCTCGCATCCAACGGGTTCCTGCGGCCTTCACAAGGTCGTCGGTCCACCTTGTGAGAGGCCTTCCAACGCTACGTCTTCCGGTACGTGGTCGCCACTCCAGAACCTTTCGGCCCCATCGGCCATCTGTTCTGCGAGCAATGTGCCCTGCCCACTGCCACTTAAGTTTGGCAATTCTGCGGACTCGCACTTAACCGGTTTTTTTTTTATAAAATTTCTGTGACAATTTCACAAATGTTTAACAACAACGCCTCCCTGTCTAAATCATTTAGGCACCAAAAGGTCGTTGTAGCACTCTTTACATACTGGTGCCTTCAGAAACATACCTGTTGGAAGCAATCGCAGTCATAAAAAGACTGACAGACTTTCTCCGAAAAAAAGAATTTAAACAATAAAATCTGTACTATTATTTATAGGTACAGTCGACAAAAGAGATAAGTATGCAGGATCGTCAGATATAGTTAAAGTTTAGTAAGAAACCGATGGGTGTTCCCGCATAAAATTTAATTTAATTAATAGAAAACAAACAGCTCATTTGTCAAATTAAATTTCAGTCAACAACATCCATCGGTCTCTTACTAAACTTCAACTATATCCGACGATCCTACATACTTATCTCTTTCGTTGACTGTACATATGTCTTTCTGTGGGATGTTACAAGGATATTGTCTAGCCATAGACGAATTTTCAGCAATTTCCCTTCATGGCCTCGCAACGACATAATTGCCATTACCAACGTTTGTCTAACCCTTGCCTGCGCTAAAGGTATCACAAATGATCGTGGCGGCAGGTGATATTCGTATACAAACCTTCCAGACTTATTTGTGTGTCATGAAATTCATCGCGTCGTACACCCAGCTAGTTCCAAACTTGCAGACTCTTCAGGTTTGTTGGAAAGATAGAATTTATTCGAACTTTGCGTAAGATAGCAACGTGTTTGAGTTCAGTTTGTACTTGTATACTTGAAGTTATCGAATAGTTGCAACGAGAGTGCAACGGATTCAATTTGCATTCGTATAGTTTGAATTCGAAGGTAACTACTTGGGCTTAAAGTTATTGGTTAGAAAGTTAAAGATTGCTCTATTCCTTGATCTCAGTAAAGAGAGAATTATCTATCTATCTATCTATTACGAAGCCCGCACTATGGTCCATTTGAAGGACTAAGTGCGGAAACCAAACCATAGAACATCTATTACGAATTCTCTTGCCGACTCTGCCGCGTAAGTACCTAAGCTGACTGAATAATTGTATGATTTTTACCTGTGCGTGATAATACTCGTATAATTGGAGTAAGGTCATTCTGGTAAAAATAATAAAACCATTATACCGGAAAACTACTTGTGAGAACTAACTAACGAAGATTTTGAATGGACGAACAATCTGACTTTTCATTTCTGTTTACCTTCTGCACCGACCCCCGGCAACTGGCACCGTCCACTCGCCCGCTGTACTTGCCAACTAATTAGCTACCTACGCATAGTATGCCTAAAAACATGAATACACGGACAGAGCTGGCTGAAAACGTCTGTATAACATTCAGAAAAAGGCATTCATGAAAAGGTGGGTTGTTTACGTACAAAAGTAAGTTATAAAAAAGGAAACATAAAAGGTTTTTTTTACAATTTACCAAGCTTTTACCCTCACCAACTAAGCTAAATATGCTTATAATAGGAATGGGTTCACGACAAAAGTTCGTGAAGGGTTCGATCTCATATATATTTCAGTTCGCTAAAAAAATTATGATATAAAATGGACCGAACTCACAACAAGTATCGAGTGTTGACAAAAATTGAAAAAAAAAACGTGTGCGGCGGGGAACCCCCGTCAGGAACGAAGCTTCTTACGCGATACTCACACGCACACAGACTCGTCTATAAAAGAAAGGGAGAGAGTAGTAGGTATATATAATAATAGTGTGTATTAATAAGCGTTTTTAATACAGAACCATCTAATATAAGTTTTTATAAGCTCTCATGAAGTTGTCGCCATCTTAGATTTTCATTTTAATCTCACTATCGACTTTAACATCCTCGAAAATAAAGAAAACGACACCCATGATTTTAAAAAATCGCAGCCGCCATCTTGGATTTCCATTTTGACCTCACTATCGGCTTAAACGCCCAAGAAAACCATGGAAACTATCTTCCAAGAGTCGCATAATGCTTTTTCGTTGCGTGACGATTTCTCCTACCAGTTTACTCCTACCGAAAGTCACGTTTAAGAACTTCGTTCCAAAAAACTATTAGGAACCTAAAATTAAAGTCACATTGCATCATTATGTGCTGAAGAGTAATAAGATGATGTTTTACTATCTAGATAAGACAAGCGTAAAATTACATACACGTTCGACGTCTTGAATAAACTCGGTAACTATTGTCTCAATGTCTGTCGGCACGCCCCACAAACCCGAACAAAAATAAAACGAAGCGTTACGAAACTCGGATGATTCACGACTAGAATTTTTTCTCAACCCTCTGCAAGTAGGTGATATATAACGTCCATTCCCAGCATCCCTCTGTCTGAGCTATGACTCCAGATTAAGCGTCCTTCTGTAACTTAACGATAAAGAGTCACCCTGTTTCTTCAAGAAACGGACAAAAAAACACTTTAAACTTTTATAATTGCCAAAGTTTGCGGATGTACACGGGGTGAAGCTAGATTTAATTTGGTCTTGGAAACTTGAGGGTGAAACAAGGGACGGTTTAATTGGTGTTGATGTGCCGACAGGTGGCGCCGTGTGGAGACTGCACGGTCTTTATTTATGCATGTCGACGAGGCCCGCCCGAGAAAACACAGGAAACTAAATGCTAAACATGTTTTTAGGGTTCCGTACCAAAATGGTAAAACGAAACCCGTAAGGTGAGACTTGTCTGTCTGTCTGTCACAGCTGGATATCTCAAGAACTACTAATGCTATCAACTAGAAATTTGGAATAGTTTTAGATGACGTTTGCCCAAATATTTTGCAGAAAAAAAAAAATATGTGTATTTTTTGCAACAGGGACCGAAAGGGGGTCTGAAAAATTCAAAGTGGGGCTACTAGGGCATGTGGGGTATCATATGAAATAGCGCAGTTTGCACATTCTCAAACATTTTTTTCTTGTTTTTTTTTTGGCAACACGGTTTTCGACTTTTGATGAAAAATGTAAAAAAAAATACCGTTCCCCCCCCACGCTAAACCCACGGTGCGCGAGTCATGTACACTCAGTGCAACAAAGAAATGGTCATTGTATTGCTTGTCATTATTCTATGGTTACTGCAATAATTTATTTTTAAACATGTCTGTTTAGAGGAAAGTTAAAGAAAGGAAAAACGCATCTAACGACTCTTGCCAAGTTGCATGACTGCGACTGTACGTATTTATTCCAAAGAAAATAGAACACAAAATGGCATGATTTCTGTGTGGGTTTTTCATTGACGAAAGCTACGCCGAAGGTACTCGTATGATGAACAGCTCCAAAAAAAAACTTGTAGCAACAAATGTCATCTAAAGGTTAGGGACAATAAAAGCCTAATTGAACTAGATAGGTAGTTCCACCAGTGCCTGTACTATTTCGGCTTAAAAGAAAATATATTTATTTAGCTTATTGACAATTAAATACCTACTATTGTTTATTTTACACAAACTTATCAACATGTTCGTCCGTAAAATAAATTAGCTCACACACAACACAGGCCTCCTCTCTGTTAGAGGAAGTGGGCCATAATCCACCACGCGCGTGCCCAGTGCGGATTGGAACATGTGACATTTACCATGATGCTCGATGCCAGTGGTATGTCCTAAAGGACAGGCCAGGATGTTTTCCTTTTGAGGGCAGTGGTGATGACGATTTGCACAAAGTAAAGAGCCTGTCTGGGTTTAAACTCGAACCCACGACGTACAACTCGTACGTCGTGGCCGTTACTACTGGGCCACCACTGCTCGTAAAATAAATAATAAATCCCTAATTCTAGAAATTATTTGCTTTTGATTACGACTCGGTGACCTTTTCAATTTTCCTTGAAATAAATTTCCTTCCCGTTTATCGAATTAATGCTATTCAGAGCAATTTGATTTTCGAAGCTTGATCTAGTTAGAAATCGAATTCAATTCAGCACAATAGTTCCAAATGAAATGCTGATAATTAGTTGATATTTATGGTAATAAAGGCATTACTGGAAATAGCGAATCTATTTTTTTTGTGATTATAAAATTATTTAATGCTTCTGATATTTTCATTATATTACAAATTAAAATAAGTATCTTTTTTTCACTTAATACTAAATTAAAGTCATGCAAACATATTCATCAGCCTTAAATTCCTAGAACTAGTTTCTCTTCATTTTCTTCGCGTATCCGTGGCAAAAAGTTAAAATATTATGTTAGGCCCAAAATTCAGCAACGTCAAATGCACACACTGACGTAACGTCTTGCTTTTTATCAACAACAAAACAAGAGTGACCAGGCATCTTCTGGACACGCTCATTCCATCGTTCATCCACGTCCGTTCTTTCGTTCATTCGCTCGTTTCGTCCGTTGCATTCAATCAGGCGAGATTGAGGTCAAAAGCAAAAGCATTTGGCAATAAAAAACAACTTAGAAAAAAAACCTTTGAGAAACTAGTTACGTAATTAAGGGATACCTGCATAATTTATTACTAAACAAACACATTTGACATTTAGCGTGATATTTGTGTGTTATCAAATCATTTCATTAGTTGCTCACATTGATATGAATGCGAGTCAAAGAGACGCACGACTGCGCATGGGGCGGTGTTTAACCAGAAACCACGACGTATTCAACTATACGTGTTTTGACGCAGTTTGATGGGGGGCATAACATAAAAGCACTTTGTTATATAGTAAGTGATAGAGCTCTTTGCGAATAGTTTGTCAGCAGAATCAAACTCAAAGCATTTATTTCAATTACACCATTTATAGGCACTTTTGAACAGAAAGATGCCTGCTTTGTCCATTCCAAAGCGTCGAAGGAATGGGAAATTCTAAAACCGTGCTTTGTACAACAACCAAACGGCATTGCTGTTTTCCTGTTGCCAAAGTAAACGTCATGCACATTTCTCAGCTTTGTCTCAGGAGCACCTACTGCTACTACTACTGAAGGCCCGTTTAACAACAGCTCCCATAATGAAAGAAAAAATCTTTAAAATGGTTAGGTCTTATTAAAACCGACGTTTTAATTGAAAATTGGGGGCCGATCGTCAACAAGCAACGTCATTAAGCAATGGAAAGCTTTGGAATACCTAAGACATAGCCTATGCCGTGTGCGCATTTAAAATAAAGACTTTATTTATTTTGTAATTTCTAATTCAAACTGTATTAGAAATTACCTCGGTGTTTAGTGAAGCTAAACTAAATGTTCCTTGTGAATTTCTTATAACAATTACTCCGGCACCTACTGGTAAAAAGCTTACTTAACTTTCACGTTAAGAGCCGTGGCACGGGGCAGTAGCGTTCTCCTGTCTGCTAATGGTAACAAACTGCGTTCATCTGTCCGCCTGCCAAGGGTAGCAATTAAGGCAATTTCCCTTTGACCCGCGGCTTGGACCATTCATTGCAGCGAGTCATTGTGAGACCATGTTTAGCTCTCGACGTTTGCCGGTTGATATGATGTAATTATCATCTTCGGCCAGCATGGTTGAGAACGCAAATGCTCGTGTGTCACGATAATTACTTAGTTTAAGTTACAGAATTTTGTTGCCGAAATTATCTGCCCCAAAAGTATCTGATTGATATTAATTAAAGCCTCCAATGACATTACTACGTAATCAGGAGACGCATTCAATGTACAGACGCCAGTACATCAAGCTACCCGAAACTGTCAAATTTTCCCGATCAACTCTGAACCTTATGTTTTAGCGATAAAGTTGAAAATCTATTAAATACATTTGACAGATTGTAGTAGCTTGATGTATTGGCGTCTGTACATAGTTAGAACAATATCCTGCCATACTATAAAATGTGCCTTACCAATTATTGCAATAGATTTACACTTTGAAACTTCCAAATAAATTGGTATTGGGTGTAATACATATTATTTACAGGCTGCAAACAATAGCAACGATAAAGATAAAGATAAAGATATATTTATTGCATAACTGTGTACATAAAGTTCTTATACATACATAACATTTTTTGTTTCAACAGTCTACCCGAGTCGGATATGCAATAGTTACAAGAAATTGGGTACTTACAAATTAATATTTTTTATCAAAAAACTCATGCAGATTATAAAATACATTATCAATTAACATTTTCTTCAATTTATTTTTAAACATATTTCCATTTAATTCTTTAATTGCCGGCGGTAACTGATTGTACACACGAATTGCAGTAACATATGTACTTTTATAATACATCATATTGTTAATAATTGGTAAATGAATGTCATATTTATATTGTTTCCGAATGTTTCTTTTAGAATTTGATTTAAAATTAAAATATTGCATATTATTTTTAACAAATAAACATAATTCAAGTATATAAATACCAGTCAGTGTCAAGAAACCCTCCGCTCTGAAGACATCTCTTAGCGATTCGGTACGATACATGTTATATATTGTCTTAAGACACTTCTTCTGGAGAATGAATGTTGATTGTACATTTGTCGAGTTCCCCCAATATATGACACCATAAGTTAACAGTGGGTACACATTTCCAAAATAAGCATTTCTAGTAACACTTGGATTTGTAGTTTCTGCCAGAACTGACAATGCGTAGCAAGCACTTGATATTTTTTTATTAATCTTTTCAATATGTGCCTTCCAGTTTAAATGTTGATCTATTGTAACTCCTAAGAAATTTGTATCTTTTACTTCTTCAATCACTGTATCAGACATGATTATATTCAATTTCGTAGGTTTACTTTTATAATTTCTAAATTGAATCAATTTGGTTTTTGAGACATTGACTTTTAAATTGATTGACTGCAACCAATCAGTTACAGTTATTAATGTTTTATTTATTTCACTTTCGTAAATAAGATCATTGGAATATTCATTTGAAATAAATATGGTTGCGTCATCAGCATACATTACACAAAGATGGTTAATTATATCTGGAAGCTCGTTAATATACAATAAGAACAGGGGGGGTCCCAGTACACTGCCTTGCGGGACGCTTAGATTTACAGATTCGAATTTAGATTTCACTACCTCCACCACTTTTGTACGTTCATTATATATCTCAATAAAAGTGCTCTGCATTCTATTATTTAAATAATTCTCAATTAATTTAAGTGCTACGCCTCTTATTCCTATACCTTCTAATTTATCAAGCAAGATGTCATACTTTACACAGTCAAATGCTTTTGACATATCAATGAAAAGAGCAGCACATTGTTTTTTAGTATTTATTTTATCCCAAACTGAATTGAATAATTTATATATTGCCAGTGATGCCAACAATAACAATATCATCTATCTGGCAACGCTTCACAACTCAAAGCTATGACCGCTCCGTTTTTCGAATACGTTATTTTCTTTGTTTCGAATACGTACGTTATTTTATTTCTGTCTGAAATACGTTTTATCATACGTCCATATACGAATTCGAAGCGGAAGTGTCAGATCCGTATCATGACGTAGTAAAAACGAATTTACGAAATGGCTTTGTAGTTTAACAGCGGCTGGCGTGTTTGTGTCTGCTTTTTGTATTAGCATAACGGACGGAGATGTTATGTTTCGAGATTGCGGGTAGTTGCACATTGTATCGAATTTTTTCTTTTGAAAAAAAAAAAGATTACATAAGCATTACTTTTCTTTTTTTCATAAAATGAAAAGTAATGCTTCAATTTTGATATTCTATATGAATTTCCCAATGATCCTGCCATCATATCCTCCAATCACCTAATTTTTTCCTCTCTGCAATTGGCATTTTGTTTTTGTTTTGATTGTTGTTGTTTTCACTTTGTTTTGTTGTCATAATTAGGCCAGTGACGCGGGCGCATCACCACAGAACACATATACTCCTATCGGATTGATTTGTGATTTGTATTGTCAAATGTCAATCTCAAATTGTCAATGTCAAGTAATAAAATAATGTGTGTTGTCTTTGGTCCCTGGCCCTGACATCAAGCAAAATTGTCAACATTTTTTTAAGCTTGAGTACGAGGCATTTGATTACGTCGTGTGTGTATTTTTATCTTTTATTTTTTTGTTATTATTTTATTTTTTCTTTTTATATGCAATGTGCGTTTTGTTTGTGCAGAATAAACAGTTTTTCTTTCTTTCTTTCTTTTCTTTCAATCATGTTGATTTATCCGTAGGTAAACATCTGAAACACTTCGAGAAAGTTATAGGTCCTCCCCCTGCTTTTTTTGGCGTCTTATACTTAAATAAATAAAACTAATAATATTTATAAATGCTTTCTTTTATAAACAGTTCGGACCGACACGAGAAAATCTAAATATTTTGAAATGCGTAAATGTTTTCCAAAAGTCTTTTATGCTTTCAATAAACTTATATATTCAAATTTTGAATACTTACTGAAAAATTTTGTGTTTAGCCCTTTTCATGTTTTCTAACTGACGCCAAAATACAGGAGCACAACAAATACATACATAAAAATATGTGGTTTTTATTTCACGTACCCGTTTGATACATTCGTTGTTTTGGGTGCCCATGGGGTTACAAATGGCCGAGTCGTATGGTTTCCGGTTACAAATGGACCACCCCATGCTACCCTCGGGTGTCGTCTCTGAGGTTAAGGGACCGCGGCATGGGGAGGGGAGATAGGACCAATATCTATATAGGTTTAGCTTCTCATATTTTCACATTTGTCACTAAGCTATTTGACAATAAGAACACGGAAGTAGTAAGGGACAAAACTTCAATTCTAATTTCAACTTTGAATTTTTTATATTTTCAACTTTGTTTAAATTTAATTATTTTATTTATCTTTTAGATTGATTCTTTTATATTTTGTGAATTCAAGAACGTTGTAGGCCTTGTGGACTACAGATTTGTAGACCATTTTCTATTTTATTAAATAGAAAAAAAATAAAGAAAATACATTTATTTAGCACAGACTAAAAGATACACAATACACCAAAGACATACATGAGATAAAAACAAACAAAAATTAAGTAAAAAAGTGTAAATTCCGATGTAAGAAATTAGCAGGAAAGTGTGCCTCACGGCTGCGCCAAAAAGGCCCAGTTCTTGATGTAAGTAATTACCTAGTACTTGTTTACAGGCTGACATAATTACCAATTAATACTGTAATTTGAAAACATTGTAAAAGCCAATTCAAAATCAGTGTCTGCGCACACACTTGTGCACTATAATTTATTCTGGTTTCCACACTGTATATCACACTAATATTATAAAGGCGAAAGTTTGTGAGTGTGTGTGGGTGTGTGTTTATATGTTTGTTACTTCTTCACGCTCAAACGGCCAATTTTGATAAAATTTTGTATAGAGGTAGCTGACACCCTTTACCTACTTTTTATCCCGATATTACCACGGGATCGACATTTACGCGGGTGAAACCGCGGGGCGCAGCTAGTATAGAATAATCGAAATGAGGAAGCGGTTGTACCTCATCTTAAGTATTTTCTCGTAGGCAGAATAGATGATATATTATTATAGATAGTTGTGTGCTCCTTCTAAAACATAGCACATGTCAAAGCCAGGCCTGTCGTAACAAGTATAAATCAATAGGCAAGGGTTACACCGTCACGTCGCGCGCTATCACGCCTTTGTAATATATTGGACAATCTGTACGTGATAAACTATCAATCATTATTCTGCCTTGTTACTATTGTGATTAATATTGTGGATGGATTGTTTAGCTGTTCTGTTCGTGGCCTTATTTATGTGTGTTTTATTTTATTTATTTTATTTTAAACTATCTTCTGTCTGCGTGAAACTTCTTGTTCCCCCGACCCACCCCGTCGCATCGCATCGCCTGCCCGCGCTATTACTTCGTTTTTGCTTAGCATTCTTTCTGATTTTTTTCTTTTTGCTCGGCTCCTAAAGGTCATAGATGTTAAATTGCCTATAGCCTTCCTTAAAGAGCAGGCTATCATATGCAAAAATATTTTTTCAATCTGACGGGTAGTTCCATAGATTAGCGCGTTCAAACAAACTTGTCAGCTTTATTATTAGTATTAACAGCGCCCCGCGGTTTCACTCGCATTAGTCTCGACTCGATCCCATGGGAATATCGGGATAAAAGTAGCCTATGTGTTAATCCTGGTTATAAACTACATATGTGCCAAATTTCATAAAAATTCGTTTAGTAGTTTTTGCGTGAAAGAGTAACAAACATCCATCTATCCATTCTTACAAACTTTCGCGTTTATAATATTAGTAGGAAGATAAGTGCGCAGCCATTCTGTTTTGTTAAGATGGACAAGAGGTATACACTATACAGTAGCCCAACTCTTGGAGTAGCGTGAGATGTCGAGAGGTCGTATTTAACTTCGTAATAGTAATATCCAAAAACAAACTGCTTCTGTTATTTATTGAAAAAGTTGTATTGTCGAAATGATATTAACGTGCGCTTTTGTAACTTCTAACGTGACGATATCGTCGTAGACGTCCATGTCCACATCACGACATCACGATAACATCGGGAATCATTAAAGTAAAGTATATGAATTTCCGTTCACAATAACATACCGTGCACTTTTTATCATATATTGGTAAAACAATGCGCGACTCTCTTATAGACACAAAAACCTTTTATTTCATTGACATGAAAATAATAGAAACAGTGTCAATTTTATAGAATTGACTCGCATCACATCACATCCTAAGCTATAATAAAGAAATGAAATATGTAATACGAATTCACCTAATACTGTAGAAGCTTTGACTGAACAAAATCCCCGCTTAAATTCCCATACATTTCGGTCAGTATCGTAAAAAATAAAAGATCTCCGGGTCTATAATAGTTCGGGAGTCGGCCTTGCCAATAAAACGGGGTCAGTGGCTGAAAGCTCACGAATCCAATAATAAATTCTTATTTTACACCTCTCGTTTGGCGTAAGGTAAGTACATAAAAGGGACTGAGCGTCGTAGGACACCTGACATAGAAACGATTCGTCTCATTGAAGATAGATTCATTTTTGCCTACTTTCTATTGAATTTTGTTGGTAAGAGACAGAACTGACGCGACGCCCAACCCACCTGATATTAGCAAATAGGATCTTCGAAGGATGCACCCTCGTGATTAACACTATTCAATAGGACGGCTGACGGCTGTTATAAAAAAAACGTGCCACTTTTTCATAGACTCATAATTGATTGGTTCCCTACATTCTAAATAGACAACAGGTACCTAGGCATTTATTATGACATCTAGGACCCCGAAGACTCGATTGAAGTCCTGAACAGTCCCAATGATTGACGGTGGAAAATACAGCCCAAACCCATTTCGTGCGGTTCTTACTTAGCCAAGCCCTTACAAAATGTGTTATGCAAAATAAATGGGGCATACGTCATCTCCCTTTACTCTCTTAACTTGATCCTCATTCAAAGGGTTTAGGGAAGGGAAATAAAGTGCTATACCGCGGGACGAGCGGGTCAGCGGATATTGAAATAAGGTAACCTATTTGTGGCGTATTCCTCTCGTTTTTTTTATTATTAACGCTCTGTGGCAGGCGGATCCTCGGCGTGAAACGCTTGTTTTTAAGGGTGTTCGATGTCGATAAGTAAGGGTTACTCGTGCAAAGCGGTTATTTTATATAGGTGTCTCTTGCACGACAACCGTAGGATCCGTGTAAACAACAAAATGGGCTAAAATCTTGCTACTGGGGAGTTCCTATTGGAGAAATCCTGTAACACTGTGCCGCACTCGAGGAACCCATTACACCAATGAGACAATCACGGAAGGTACTAAAGTAACAAAATGTTACTCGGCATGCAAGTAGTATAGATACTGTAATACAATGAGGAATCTCTGAATAGTGTCTGGTCACTAGACCAGACAGTATTCAGAGATTCCTCACCCACCTTCGACCACTAGGTCGCAAGCGTCTGCTGAGCATGAGGGCCAGGGTTCGATTCCTAGGTCGCGCAAAGTGTTACAGGGTTTTTTTATCTAGAATTTCTCAGTAGCAGCCCGGGATCTGTATTTGTGCCGGGTTGATGGCAATATGCTCGCTCCCTGGGATGGGACTTAAACATAACTGGCGAAATGTGGGTGTCCTATAGGTACACTCTGCCTGACCCATCGGGGAAGAAAGGCGTGATGTTATGTATGTATGTGTCTCTGAATTATTATTTTCATGTTAATAAATTATGAACGTAAAACATGTTTACCTTTAGCTACATGTCATTTGCAATGTATTTTCTAGCCGCCACTGAACAAGCCCACTCCATAATTATCGTGAATTTAATGAATCACGGAGTATCGTTAGTTCTCTCTCGAATGGGTCACAGAGGCACAGCGAACTTGGGACTTGAAGCGTAGTGGGAAATATGGAAACATGTTACACATTTAGTTTTTTTTTTTAAGTTTTGTACTGTATAAAAAACAAACATTGTTGTAACTCGGGTTTAGGAGTCCCTAAGCTCAAAAGTTCGTGAGAAACTCAAAAGACCATCTCAGACATCGATCTACATGGTCTTCATTATAACCTGACCAAGATTATGTCTGGACTTTAAAAGAGACTGTGACCTCTGAGTTTGTTTCGGCCTTTCTTCTCAGAGTAGTCGGATAGGAAACGCCGACCTCATCTATATTTTTATTATAAATACGATTGACGTGTAAAAGTGTTTGTGCAAACCTACTTACAAAAATAAAATCATTTATCATTTAAACGTCTTTTTTGATATCATGATAATTATTACTTTTCGATACTTATTTTTATCAAAAGCAATTATTTTACGTATATTTCGCTCCATTTTTTTTTATGCTATTCGATAGAGCTTAGCAATATTTTTATCATAAGCTATAGTGAATTTTTATAAATGAAAACTGGTTTTGCCTTTTTTGCTACATTTTTGATGCACTCCGATAGCGCTTACCTAACAACGTTAGCTGACACCCCTTTATTAGAAAAAAAACAAAAAAAAAGTGACTATGACTTTTAGAAAATTAAGCTTATGTAAATGGACACACGTAGCTTATTTACATAAGCTCTACAACGTGCTACGATTATTTGCATAATTCTTACACACTTATTTTGCTACAAGCGCATTTTCATACGTACATATTTGCGTACCGCTGTATGGGTAGGGTGTGAAAAAGCCTCATGAAATTATGGGCCTGTCTAACTCCAGCAGCAAACGTGTTAACATTGAAACGAATACCTTTTGTATCTCATTCTAAACGTAGCTTAATACCTGTGGCTAGGTGTAAGTAGGTCACACAGAGCTAGTGACCGCGTCACATTAATATCACCGTGAGCTGCGCCGGCTCAAACTTGTATCTGTTGTGTTGGATTAAATTATATGCACTTTGTTAAAGTAGTGTGCCCTCGCGGCCCGAGCTTTGTTTGCAACTTTCATTTTATTTTCTGTCTTCAGCTTGACGCATCCAGCAGCTGAAGACAGGGCGCTATGGCGCTCATTAGGGGAGGCCTATGTCCAGCAGTGGACTGCTATAGGCTGATGATGATGATGATTTTATTTTCAGTTTTCACAGAGAGCCATGGAGCGTCAGGCTAATAGACCAAGTTCCAAATGGTGAGATACGAAGACATATGAAGGTCTTCGATATCGAAAGGGTATTATGGAACTCAAATGGAGTTGGGCAGGGCACCTGGCATGGCGCAGTGATGACAGGTGGAGAGGCTGTGACAGAGTGGCGCCAAGGACTGGAAGACTAGATGTCGGTCGTCCGGCGGCGAGATGGGCAAACGACATTGTTGCCATCGCGGGCAAAACCTGGATAAGACTGGCAATGGAGCGTGGGGATTTGCACCAGAAAAGAGAGGCCTAGGTATGCAGCAGTGAGTGAAGTCGAGCGGATGATGATGATATATTTACTGTAAATACAAACCGCAGGAGTTTCACGGTTAGCATGAACGTGGACATGAACGTGGACATGGACATGGACGTGGACATGGACGTGAACATGGACGTGGACGTGGACATGGACGTGGACATGGACGTGGACATGGACGTGGACATGGATGTGGACATGGACGTGGACATGGACATGGACGTGGACATGGATGACGACAAAGTGGTTTTGGCATAATTTACGGGCAGGGCTAGAAAAGATTCATAGCAGAGTTTAGACGACTTTAAAGGAAAAGTCACTTCTAAGTTATATTAGACAATCCAGGTTTTTTTGTTTTCCAGACAGTGTCTTAGATTAACTTTTCATTAGTAGCGTTCACGTTGGTAGGTAGGTACTTGTGACTTTCACAACAATATTTATTCAAAACACGTAAAATATAAGTGATCCCACGTAAAGGAACTTCAACATAAACCCTTCTTTCTCTTATACTCTTACTGTTAACTGAAAATAACTTGCAGAAGATTGTAAGAATTGTAAACAAGAAAATAATCAAGGTTGGACACTTGGAAGTGTTCTCAAAGATTGCAGTACGTGGCTACGTGCTGCGGAGATGAATATTTTACAGCAATAAGCAAAACGAAGCAATATGCAAGGGCGGGGCAATATTGTGGGATTTATACAACGGTGAAGCAATTTTATGGAATAGTTACGATGTTTGTGATAATCGTCCTCTCGAAAACAAAGGAGGAATTGGCTAACACTGTTTAAAAGTAGCTAGCACCAGGCAAGGCTGCAGTGCTGCCCTCACCCAGCCGTAGTAGAAGTACTCGAAGTAAAAGTACGCAAAATTACGCACTATACAAGTCATGGGCTGGGTTATTATTGGAGCGATTAAAAAAGATTTGTTCCAAAGTACCTTCATCTAATCCAAGCACTGACCTGTATTGATAGAGGTCAGTGAATCCAAGTCTCTTGACTGTGATCGCACAGATAACACAAATTTTTCTACACTCAAATTCTTCTTTTGAAATCAAAAATAGTTCTTAACGACAGACAGACTTCAACCACGTATTTTTTGAGATTTTTCACTTTTTGATTTTGTTCCAAGTGAATGAAACTGTTTTATCACTCACACCGAAGCCTGTCCTAAAAGGGGGCCGTGGCTAAATAATAGCAGCCGCACAGGTCGATCGAGCAGGTTAAACTACGCTTGCCGCGGTTGGTCTGTGGATGGGTGACTATCTTTACATACCCCTCCGTGCCTCGGAAAGCACGTTAAGCCGTCGGTCCCGGCTGTCATTCGTGAATCGTTGACAGTCGTTACGGGTAGTTAGAAGCCTGAAAGTCCGACAACCAGTCTTACCAAGGGGTATCGTATTATCCAGTGACTGGGTTGTGGAGATCAGATAGGCAGTTGCTCCATGTAAAACACTGGTATTCAGCTGCATCCGGTTAGACTGGAGATGATGACTGAAGCCTGTCGCTAGCTGTGACATGGTTTGCGATGCATCCGCTTCCGAGATCACTTTTAATTTTTCATTATCAACTCGGGTCTCCGGCCGTCCACGGGGCTTGTTCTGTAGGTAAAATTTTCAAATTTCCAGAAAGAAAACCTTGGTACCAAAAACGTACAGTGTTTTCTTTTACAGTAGCTTCCGCACACACAAATCATTAATCCATTCGAACTGCGCTGGTGCCATGGTGGAACTCGCATTCGTAAATAACGCGATATTTAAAATATCCATTTTGTGAATAGAACGATGTCAGAGAATAATCAAATGGCGCGAAAACAAATGAATGACTAAGTTCGAAATACAAGTACAATACGACCGACCGACGACGTAACTTAGCGGGCCCGAACTTTGCGCAGAGGGCTGCGCTGCGCAGTAAGATTTTTTAGGAACCAAATGGTGACATTTAATTTAGGGACTTTTATATAAAATACATGACAGTCCCATCGTACCTTATTAAAACAATAACACAAATAATCTATCTATATAAATAACCTCTTAGACCAAACATCCACTCAATCAGTAGGCTTAAAACGAAGACTTACAAATATAAAAAGACTTTTAGCAGCGTCAGACAATGGCATAGACAAAATCCCATGAAACAATCCTATGTTATTTTAAAAAAGTCCCTAAATTAAATAAAGAGAAAAAAAAATAAAAAAAGTGGTGACATGAGGCGAGTGCGAGTGAGAGAACACGCGCGGAAGTTCTTAGTGCCTATGTTCAGGCCCGCCAAGTTACGTCGGTCGTATTGTACCCCCGCGGTGAAATGTAAGTATGCATACACACGAGCGACATGCGTCAACGATTGAGGCAACTGCAAACTGCAACTGTGTGACTGCATATTCAGTCTTATTTATAAACGCCTCTTAAATTTTAATCAATTGCTAAGCAACTGATTAGTAGCGCGTTTAACTCGCTTAGTTCCAATCACACTAATTGTGCCGCGCATATGTATTTCAGAGCTTGTTGGTTGTATCTGCAATTCAAACTTACCGATCCGATACATGCTCTATAATGTAGCTGACTCTACTCTACCACTTAACTCGCCTAATATAAACAACGCCAGTGACAAGCGACTGGCGCGAGCAATAAACCCGGATCAAAGACGGTTGGTTTGCAGAGCGCCTGATTACGTCACACTGATGCAGATGTTCTATGGATCAATGGATGCTGGGCTGTGATTGTTGTACGAGGCATGTGTCGATTTTATTGTTTGTTGAATTATGTATATGTCGGAGAAATCATTAGTACGGAAGCTGGCTTGACAACGAGGCGGAAGCGCTGTGACGACAACGACCATTCGGAACGCCAGTGCCACCTGGTGGGGCTTGACAGAGTCTAGTCTGAGTTCGTGGTGGGGTCGACGCTCGACGACAGCTCGACAGAACGATGTGGAGCGTGGAGCTCACTTGGACATTGGACATCGTACGAACAACATGTGCTCAGAAACTGTCCGCGTTCCGTGTCTGGTTGTGTCGTGTGCCTACAGTGCGTAATTTGCTAGTGTGATTAGACTGTTCGTAAAATTATAATCTGATTTGAACTGCAAACCGTTTTTCTGTTGCGCATTATCCAACACATACCCACAGTAGCCCACACATACCCACAGTAGCCCACAAGTAGTTAAAATATGGCTGATAATAACGAGACACACTATACCTTCTCCGAAATATACTAATAATAATCTATCTTTATCTATTCAAAGCGGTGTTTGTCCAATCGGACTTGAAAAACTCTATTTAACATCACCCTTAGGAGCCGAGTAAAAATAAAAAAGTCAGAAAGAACGCTAAGCGAAAAAAAAAGTAATATCGCGGGCAGGCGATGCGATGCGACGGGTACATTACATGAGAGTAATTCAAAGGTTGTGAGTAATGAGAGCTTATATTTTCAAAGAGATTCTTATTCTTTACTGTACATATAAATATCAGACACGTTGTTACAATATTACGAAGACAGCTTATGTAGGTACATACGAGTGTGAGCTTGACCCAGAACTGAGGTTTCTTTATTAATAGTATTCTTAGCTTAATACCTAATTAAAAAGTGTCCTCCATCCAGCAGCTTGTAGCTGATTATAACAATAATAGTGTACTAGGAACGGGACCCAATTCATGTATACTATAGTCCGCGCGGAACTAGTTGGCCGCGCTTTGGGTTGTGACAGAGGTGAGGGCGGCAGGGTTGCCTATTGTTCGCAACACACGTACTGAGAAATGACAAAGCGCCCCCCGCCCCTCCGTCGCACCGCTCACATACCTGAAGCCCAGTTTCCACTCGCGGTGGAAACCGGGCTTACCTAAGGCGCGGTCAACTAGTTCCGCGCGGACTATAGCTCGCCACTCAACGAGTTGGTACGGTTTTTAAAATTCTCTGATTATCCTCGTATTAGTCCTCAGAGCTCTATAGCCTGCTATTGATTTTACAAAATACATTATTTTATGTTATTAATTATTTCTTCCATTTTCATGTAGAAGATGGCCAATTGCAAGCCTTGCTATTATTATTATTATAGCTAGTTTAAAGTTAAGTGACTATTGACTAAATACGAAACATGTCAAAAATATCAAAGCAATCTATAGCACTGACAAATAGATAAATTCCGGTTATTAATAACTAGGAAACCGGAGGATTCGATCCGGCCTCTCCCATGCTGCTCCCAGCGATGCCCTAAGCCGAGGTCCGTACCCCACAAAGGGTGCCCTTAGCGTGTAGTCGCCTAATGTGTAAGTATTTATAGCCTAGCTGGAGACCTTAACTTAGTAACCCTTCGGAACGTGGATCCACGCGAGATACAATGGCTTCTTAATTGTTTCTGTAATTACGGTACTCAACCGGTTAAAGTATCCACAGGACATCCCGATTAATAAGCAGCCGACAACCTCCAAGGTCCAACACAAAAAAGAAACTGAGCATTTTGTTTTTGTATTTATTTATATAGGTAGTTAGTTAGTCTTTTAATTTAGTACCTAGTGCAAATAGTTAGATAAGAGATTATGAAAATTGAAGCACATAAATGATTATGTTTCACTATATCTAAAAATAAATACATAGAAACTAAGCATGAATCCAGGATATTTAAACTTGCTATTCAGTATTGACACAATCAGAAAAGTCTCAAACTGAAACATCTGCCTCCCCAGCTCCACTCACACATTCTCACAACCATAAGCCGTTTACATAAAGTTCATGATAATATTACTGTGAGAGAGGGTAGTAAAAACTTTTATTATGAGAGCATCTCTGATGCGGCCACTCGTTTGGAAAGTGCATGTTAAAAAATGCACCGTATTACTTATGAAAGCATGATTTGTTAGTATTAAATATAGTATTTTATATTACAAAAATTAAATACAAATACAAAATGTATATTACAGGAATAAATTATTTTTATAAGAGTTTGGGAAGACCAAATAAATGATGGATGGAATGTGTGAATGATGTGGTTAGAAAGGGGGTGACTACCGAGATGACGACTAATAGAGAAGTATGGAAGAAAAAGACATGTTGCGCCGACCCCAACATAGTTGGGAAACGGCTAGGCAGATGATGATGATGATGACGTGAAATAAATTATGTGTGTACAACCGTGACGGTTAAATTGTGTTGTACTAGCATTCAACCAAAACATATTTCGGAGTATTTAACCATAACTAACATTAGCATTTAGTACAATTATGGTAGTCGTGCAAATAAGTTAAATAATTACAATGTTGTCGATTTGAATGTTTCGTTATTATTATAATATTCTATAATTACTAACCATTAAATTATTCGAAGGTAAATAGAGCTAAATACAACAATTTGCTGAATTAGCTCCGACATAACATTTACATAACTACATATAAAGTTTGATTGTAATGTAAGCTAAATGTTTATGATCAGAGAAGGCCAATTCTCGTAATTTAAAACGTTCAAAATCTAGTCACAGTCTCATCTCGGCGACAAACAAATGTCAAAAACTTGTCAAAATGTAGGGAAATTAGAGGTGTTTTTACCGACTTCAAAAAAAAAAGGAGGTTATCAATTCGATACGTATGTATGTAATATTATTGGAATTGCATTATATTCACATATGATGATCTATTAGGGCTTCCAAACAAATATACAAAATTTCATAGACGTATGTATGTATGTATGTATGTATGTATGTATGTTTGTCCACGCATATCTCCGGAACTATTAATCGGATCGTGACCATTTTTTTTTATTGGCTTACATTTTCTTCAACTTAGGGAACAGTGCAAGTTTCATCAAGATCGATTCAGTAATTTTCAAGATATGGACTAATACGTGTAAGTGTGACGGCCTGGCTTATTGATAAGAGCTACGGGTGTAGTGTCAAAGGGAAAACATCTCAAAACCTTGGTCAAATACTAGTGCAAAAACTAAAAATTACGAAATAAAAAGTAATTTAAAAAAATTAAACCGACTTCAAAAAGAAATTAACTCAAAATTATGAAATAACTTTAATTTCGGAAGTCGGTGGCATAAAACTAAAATACAGATCCCAAGACACCGACTTCCGAAATTAAAGTTATTTCATAATTTTGAGTTAATTTCTTTTTGAAGTCGGTTTAATTTTTTTAAATTACTTTTTTTGACAGATTGAGACTGAGATCAGACTGTGAACGTTCTTAAATTTACGAGAATTACCCCTCTGGAAACCAGTTTCCAAATTTCCAATAACGTATTCATTTCAGGGCCTTTCGTCTGGCTGTTTGTACCTTATCTTAATAATTTAAAAATTATAATAGTACAATACATTAACAGCTAAGGGCCAGTGCACACCACGTTTTTTAAACGTGCCGTTGACGCGCGTTTAAAAAACGTGGTGTGCACAGGCCCTAAAAGCCGTAGCTGATGTCAGTACTACAATAGGTACCTACGCTTCCTCGTAGTAACGTCGTAGCCGGTAACCGAATCGCTACTAGGAAAAGAGAAACATTATTTCTGCCAGTAATTAGATATAATTATTTACACCTATTTCCCACGGGACTTACATACTCCTTTTGCCTCGTATACGTTCATACATCTGGTCAGGCACGCCGGTTGCGAGTAATACGCACCTGACCTTTCTGAAGAACATCACCAATAAAGTCACATATTATGTCCTTCTAGAGCGCCCACTAAAGGGGTAAACAAAAAATGTCTAAAAATCAAATAAAAGCACTTCTTTACATTCCGCAGCTCGGATATCTATGCTGCAGCCCAATAAAGCTGCGGTAAATAATAAACGCCAACAAAAGCCGCATTCAAAGACATTCATTCAAAATCCCACTTTCTTGCAATACGTTCAAAGAAACACGATACCATCACTTGTCTCGCAATAGTTCCACATTCTCCTGCAAGTATTTCCAGCTGTATAGAAAGCTGCTGTACAGTACGATTCTAATAAACTTCGTACTATTTCGCAGAACAATGTTATAATGTACTCTGTGAGTTTACAAAGAATAGGGTGCAGTTTAAGTAGGTCGTTCATAGTTTTAAACGCTGTCTCGTGTTTTGTTTTTTTTAAGCCGATTAGTCTGTATAAACTACTCTTCAGAAAATATTCAGTTCAAGGCTAAAAAAAACCCGTTCTCATATTTTTATACAGTTAGGTTCTTTGTACACACACGTTTTTCTTGCCGCAAAATACTACGGCGGTTTACTCACCGTGTGTAGGCGCGGTTGTCAGTGATGTAGGTATGGATCACTGTGGAAGCTTGTTGACGGACCCGTTTATCCTACAACGTGGTTACCGTAAAGTAACCGGGTCGTGTACAAAAGGCCTTTACGATACATTTACTCACTGCATATTGAAGCATTCAGGCAAGTTTGTCTCAGATTCCTCATAAAATTTTCCATCGTCGCTTAAAAATTCACACACTCTCCAGGATTGGTAACCTACTTACGAAGTGGGTCTGCAAACCTCCTGGATACTACATTATTTACCCACAAAACCCATTTTTTTTTTAAATAAAGAATTTTGTATCTATGTACCTATCTATTATTTTATCACCTAGGTACCTGCTACTAACAGTAGCAATGGCTTTAATTTTGACAGATCAACATCATTCATTGCGTTATTTACGTTATTAAGCGGACAATTTTTTCAAACATATGAAGCAATGGGTTAGCCTATATCCTTTTCATTCAGATTGTGTTTGATAGTGTGTTACGCAATTAGGGAGCAGTATCAATTAGCAATGAGTTAGTCGAACTTATAAAAAGCCAACGTGTCATAGCCCGTTGGTCCGAGACAATAAATAGATTACAACATGATTAGCACATAAATATACGCGCTGACAATTAGCAAAAGGTTCATCATCATCTGCCTAGCCTTTTCCCATTCTAACCAGATGCAGCTGAACAGAGGCGTCTCTAGCCCATGTAGCGCCCGTGTGCAAACATTACCCAAGCGCCCCCTAGTAAAAAAAAGCGTCCCCTAGTAAGCGCGCGGTTAAAATGGAATGGGTACAAAGTTCAAGTAACAGCACATCAAGTTACCACAAATTGTCAAATTTCCCCAATGGATAAACTATTGTTTGGAGATGAAGAAGAAATTCGTCGGTTTTGGATACCATGGTGTGCTGTTGACTGTATATTTAGAATTATACAGGGTGTTCTGGTGTTTACCCTAACAAGCCAAAACGTACCCATGTTAACATGTCTATACATATAGATATATACATCATATCAATGTCCAAATTTTGAAATTTCTTCATTTTAATTACGACCAGCGGGGCAATTGCGTAACACATTATCAATCGGAATCGGTTTCATTTTGACAGTTCAACAACATTCATTGCGTTATTTACGTGTTGAGCAGACAATTTTTTCGAACTTATGAAGCAATGAATTAGCAATTTGCTTCAAAATGATTCAGATTCCGACTGATAGTGTGTTACGCAATTAGGGTGCTGATATCAAACAAAGTTCAATATCAATTGGGAACATTTGACTTTGGGAAGCTCACTGCGAGCGAGGGCCACTGTACACACGGGTAAAAAGTATTCTTAGGAAGGAAAGAGTGACAAGAAAAAACAAAGCACAAGTTTATGGTTTTTTTTTTCAAAAAATGTTTTGTTTTTTCAGTTTTCAGACTGAAATTTGGTAGCGTAGCTAAATAATTTTTGACGAGTGCTCCGACCCCGTCGCATTCGCAACAGTTGTGCTTGTGGCAGACTAATTCAGCTAATATCAAAATTAAATCTAACTTATTAGGTACAAAAGAAAAGCCGCAAATATGAAGTAAATTTCATCTTGCTGGAACTTGGCCTGCGCACTGCCGTGCGCTTAGATTTACATGTTTAGCGCCAAGGCTTATTTCGCAAAATTATGTGTAGCGAGCGGTAGAACAGTGCGGCACGCGCCACGCGTACTCACGCTTTTCAGAAATGCCGCGCGCTTGACTTTCGTCCATGGCATGGCAATTTGAACTTTATTGTCTATCCCAAACAGTTAAATTCGCATTATTCGCAATATGATTGTCGGCGTGTTTTCAAACGAATAATTGAAACAGGTGCTGCCGAGCGATGCGACACTCACTACTACACTCAAAATATAGGTAATCTTTAATAATGCGTAATAAGGTTTATTTCATGTTGAAAAAAAGTCAATATTGTAAAAGCCGCTCGCGCGCTCGTAGCGCGGCTTACTTTGGTGTAATTCGACAAATATAAGAAGAGCTCTTGTGAGCAATGGTGGCCCAGTGGTCACGGACACGACTTACGAGTTGTAAGGTCGTAGGTTCGAACCCAGACAGGCGCTTTACTTTGTGTAAATAAAATTATTTCATCACCACTGCTCTCAAAACGGTGAAGGAAAACATCGTGAGGAAACCGGCATGTCCTAGAACCAAAAAATCGAAGACATGTGACATCTACCAACCCGCACTGGGCCTGCGTGGTGGATTACGGCCCACTCCCTCTCATCGAGAGGAGGCCTGTGTCCCAGCAGTGGGAACATTATAGGCTGATTATGGTAAGAAGAGCTCCAGATGCTATACAAAATGTATGGAAAGCGGAGCTCTTTTTACGTTGGTCATTGAAAATGCCGCGGCCGGCCATCGCGCGCGCCGAGTGGGGCTCCGAAGCGAGCGGCGCTCGGCGCCCCCTAGGACCGCTGCGCCCGTGTGCAACGCACACCCTGCACAATAGGTAAAGACGGCCCTGCAGCTGAATACCAGTATTTTACATGGAGCGACTGCCTATCTGACCTCCACAACCCAGTTACTGAGTAATACGATAACCCTTGGTAAGACTGGTTATCAGACTTTCGGGCTTCTGACTACCCGTAACGGCTGTCAAAGATCCACGAATGACAGCCGGGACCAACGGCTTAACGTGCTTTCCGAGGCACGGAGGGGTCACGGTATGTAAAGATGGTCACCCATCCACAGACCAACCGCGGCAAGCGTAGCTTAACCTCGATCGACCTGTGCGGCTGTTATTATTTAGCCACGGGCCCCTCTGGCAAAAGGTTCTAGTGACGAAATTAATATTAGGTTTATTAAATAAAAAATAGTTTTAGCTTGTTTTGTTAGTGCTGATACAACCAATGGCACGGACTAGTTAATTAGAAGGGTTGTTGTTGTTAATTATTATTTGCTAATACTTTCGGTGTGAGTGGAATTTTAATTAATTTCGGAGAGACTTTCGTGAAAATGAGACGATAACTATGTGTCAGTACGTGGTCGGTACCTACATTAAATAAGGGTACGATTTAATGATTACTTTGTTTTCCAACTAATTGTTTGTTCGTCTGCCCGGGAACCGTCTCTGGCCCTTCTCGCAGGGGATCGCGGAGGGGGACGTGGAGGGGTTCAGGGGATCAGGAATAACTCCAATTTATTGAGGGTCGGCGCACCATCACCGTCTTCTTCTTCCATACTTATCTATTAGTCGTCATCTCAGTAGTCACCACCTTTCTAGCCATACAGCCTTTTTTTTTGCTCAGAAACAGGCAATAAATATTTGAATAGACTTTCAATTACTAATGTATACAAAATATTGAAAAACATTTTTAAAAGGGTACCGATGGAGTTTCAAGCCCATTCATCCATACGAAACTACCTTTTGGAAGGGGCGACTAGAATCAATTCTATTTTTTAGTAGATTTTGCCGTTCAAAAGCGCCTTTTAAATGCCTATTTGAAATAAATGATTTTACTTTGAGTTTAAACAGCATACCTTTTTTTTTTTATTTTTTTTGTCGGGGGGAAACCTTCAAAAGGCACCCGACCTCGGGGGAGTGAGGCTGGGGAGTGTGGGATTTTTACCTCACTAAAACCACCCCGGTGATCACCATCAGCACATAGGGGGTGGTCACAGTTCCTCTAAACAAAACAGCATACCTAAATCTCAACAAAGGCATCTAACTCGTAGTAAAAAAAAAATGGGTAACAATCGATAAAGGTTATCCCCACAACAAAATCCGAGGTATTCCACTAAGAGCACTGATTTCAACCGCACTTGAACGAACCGCAATTGCACGAACCGCACCTGAGCACTTCCGCTAACAAACCTATCTTGCTCGACACCAGTTAACACAAAAATAACACTGCAGTTTCAGATTCTTCGCACATTCGCAGTACGAAATACCTCCAGTCCCACACAAAGTTAAGAGCTACACTTAACGGTTACTGCGAGGCCATAACCCATCGGCAGTAAGTGCCACTAACTCGAGGACATCGGGACATCGACTTGAACACTTATACCTGCCACGTCTTCATAAGGTCATGTAACTTTATGGCCCATACAGGTTTATTGTTGTTCGAAACTGTTCGAAACATATTTACCGTAGTTACGTAACAAGAAAGAATGTAGAAGGTTCACTATCGCTACTGTTTAGTGTCGCTATTGTAAACTAGCTGTTCGTGCCCGGCGTCGCCCGGATGCCCGGCTTTTCCGGTGGATTGTCTAAAAAAATTCTTCCATACAAACTGTGTCGTAAAAATTACGGATAAAAACAGCCAAATTGGTCGAGCCGCTCTCAAGTGATGATATTTCATGCAATTGATTTTTATATACATATAAATAGAAGATAGAACAACAAAGAATAACGTGAATCGATGACATAAAGCGATTCGTCTACGGTAGAACGTTATCAGAGTCATAGAAAGCAAGGTGAATAATCTTATTTTGACGTCGGTTACCTGAAAATTAAATGAAATGAGTCTATGGCCTAACATCGACGGTGACCAACAATTCAACTTCATAGGTGTCCGATTTTCTTGGTCTCCGAACGCACCGCATTCTCGAAACCAATCAAAATCGAGGTCGATTATTCAAATTAGGTTATGAATCAGCGCAGAATAAAAACGCCCGGCCTACACTACTTCCTAGTGCTTAAGCTGGGAAAAGAAGTGGCGGGACAAACTCCCCAGCACACAACACACAGAACGTTATTTTTTATTTAGTTACTACTATTATATCAACGTAGTCACCAATTGCCAAAATGAGACGTTACCCAAAAACCAATTAAATAACATTACCAAAAATATTGAAATGTTTTTAATCTGTCACATTTTTGACTGACAGCATTCGTAAATCTTTGCAGTCATTACGTAGTCAGAAGCCCGAAAGACTAAGAACCAGTCTTACCAAGGGTTATCGTGTTAACTAGTAACTGGGTTGTGAAAGTCAGATAGGCCGTCGCTCCATGTCAAATGCTGGTATTCAGCTGCATTCGGTTAGACTGGAAGCCGTCCTAAATATAGTTGGGAAAAGGCTAGGCAAATTGATTGATTTTTCACTGACAACGTTATCTGGGGGCACGGCAGTGCCCCCGCCAAGTCGAGCAAAAAGCGGCACGGCCGTACCATCCTTTTCTCGAAGCAGTTCAGGCCATTTTCGACCCCCTATAGCTTCGTTGTGGATAAAACTAGAGACCTGAATTTTCAGTAATCAAGCAGGTATTGTAATAAACACGGTATATATCAAATTTCATTCGATTTGAACCAGTAGTTTAAGAATTATAACTAGTCAAAGTTTCTTAATTTTGTCACTCACTGACTGACTGACTGACCGATCATCAAAACTCTAAGGCGCTTCTAGCAGACATAGAAGCTTCATATTTAGAATTCAATTAGTGTTTAGTGTATAACTCAAGGAAAAACTAAAATATTTTGCAATTTCGTTCGACTTTTCAAGATACACCAACTGCATAAATAACTTTGTAATCCCATATAAATATATAGAATTACAAAGTTACATCTGCAGTTAATGAATCAGTGTATCACTGCATAGTTTTAAACAAAGTCGCTTCCCGTTCTGTCTGTCCCTATGTATGCTTAGATCTTTAAAACTGCGCAACGGATTTTGATGCGGTTTTTTTTTAATAGATAGAGTGATTCAAGAGGAAGGTTTATTTGTATAATACATGCATAATATAGTAAAGAAACACTAATAATTTTAGAGGTTTCTAATGTGATGTCGTAAATAAACACATTTTATTGTGCTTATATTGCAAAAGCTAGCTGAACCCTACGAGATAGATCAAAATAATGTACTACAGTATTACACACCATAAAAAGGTCTACAAAAAAGTCCACGGTGGTATATGTCTATCTCTTAGGGATCACCCACAATAACCACTTTTTATCCTTTACTTTTTACGAGAAATAATGGCTTGTTTACGAAGCGATTTTAAGCAATACAGCATTAATCCTCATCCAATTAAGTACCTTAAATACATTGTGCATTTACTATAGATCAATTTGGCCCTTTAAAGCATGTAATTTAAATGAATATTTTCGAAGATATTACAGATTTAAAATGTAGGGACATAGCGGTTGCGCTGGTGAGTTTACCTAAGGCAACGACAGGATAGTCCGGTTAAGTAGTCACGACCTCTCATCGTTTGGGGTGGGGTGTCCATTGAGCTCAGCAACTCCCCTAAATATCTTGGTGTTACCCTGGACAGGTCTTTAACATTCAGCAAAAACTGCAAGAATATCAAGCAGAAGGTGCACACTCGCAACAGTCTTCTTCGTCGACTGGTCTCATCGAAATGGGGTGCTTCGCCTGAAGTTATGCGGACTACTGGCCTGGCGCTATCTTTTTCTGCGGGAGAATTTGCGTGCCTCGTGTGGAGCCGTTCTGCCCATGCAAAGCTGGTGGATACAGCTTTGAATGAAACGCCGGATCATCACTTGACTGGCTGCCTAAAACCAACCCCGGTACAAATGCTGTATCCACTAGCAGGAATAGCGCCACCAGTGCTTTGCAGAGCGGTGGCAAGCTCCAGCGAAAGAGCCAAATGGTCTCCGACACACGACAACATCTTCCAACAGTTTTTTAAAGTGTGTCGCCACTCACTGGCGAACCATCACAAGAGAGACTGAAGCTATGGCGAGACAGTGCTTCCTTACCCAAACCGTTCGTCCCACCCGCTGAAGACCTCCCAGCTGGACATGAGTTACCTTGGGTAACCTGGAAGTCTTTAAACAGACTCCGGACCCAGGTTGGCCGAAGCAAGGAAAACCTGTTCAGGTGGAGATTCATAGACGACTCCGCCTTGGAGTGTAAATGTGGTGCTGTCCCACAAACGATGGGACACTTAATATCGTGTCCTGCGTGTCCTGTCAGCTGCACGTTACAGGAACTGATGGACGCTGGTGAAGGCGCCAAACAAGTAGCCGAATTCAGGGCCGAGTCCATTTAGATTGCTATCGACATGCTAAGAAGAAGAAGAAGGTCAACTACGAGATGCCATAGTCAAAAAACAAAAACGCGCTTCGCCCTATTAGTACTTTATGATTAGCAGCGATCGCACGCGTTTATCGGAGCTCTCTAGCGAGGAAAATAACAATTATCCATACTCATCATCTACCTAGCCTTTTCCCAACTATGTTGGGGTCGGC
The DNA here is from genome assembly GCA_963082905.1 of Oligia fasciuncula. Taxonomy (NCBI): domain Eukaryota; kingdom Metazoa; phylum Arthropoda; class Insecta; order Lepidoptera; family Noctuidae; genus Oligia; species Oligia fasciuncula. The sequence continues at coordinate 1,244,538 of OY720395.1, read as the reverse complement.
TTCCAGTCTAACCGGATTCAGCTGAATACCAGTATTTTACATGGAGCGACTGCCTATCTGACCTTCACAACCCAGTTACTGGTTAATACGATACCCCGTGGTAAGACTGGTTGTCAGACATTCGGGCTTCTGACTACCCGTAACGACTGTCAAAGATCCACGAATGACAGCCGGGACCAACGGCTTAACGTGCTTTCCGAGGCACGGAGGGGTCACGGTATGTAAAGATGGTCACCCATCCACAGACCAACCGCGGATGGGTGACCATTTTAAAATAATTATCCATACTAATGTTATAAATTCGAAAGTAACTCTGTCTGTCTGTCTGTATGTTACCTTTTCACGCCTAAACCACTGAACGGATTTCGATAAAATTTGGCAGAGAGATAGATCCCGGGGAAGGACTTGCGGTAGTTTTTTATCGAGCGAAGCCGCGGGCGGAAGCTAGTGTATAATATAATGGAATAATAGGTGTATATAGGTTACCTAGATATAATTGTGTTCAAAGGTAACTTGTAAAATGGTCAACGGATTATGTTAAAAAAAAAAGTTAAAAAGGTACCAGAAAGGAAAAAAAGTAGGACCATCTACAAAAAGAAGTGAGATGCCATCAAAAACATAACTTGTAAAAAAAGCCAAGTCTCGCAACTCAGTTCTTCTACCGTAAAAAGTTGTAAGATCCATGAAATACCAAGTCGGTTAATTTATTCACTCCCTACTTAAGGAACCTTCTGTCTTAAGTTATTACATAATTAGCTAACCTAACAACATATTGTAGTGACCATCAATATTAAAAATCTTTTAGCTTTTAAATAAATAAATTGACTTGGCCATCGCCATCGCATGAAAACACAATGTATCTCACAGTGCGATTGCCAAGTCAATCTATTTATTTAAAAGCTAAAAGATTTTTAATATTGATGGTCACTACAATATGTTGTTAGGTTAGCTAATTATGTAATAACTTAAGACAGAAGGTTCCTTAAGTAGGGAGTGAATAAATTAACCGACTTGGTATTTCATGGATCTTACAACTTTTTACGGTAGAAGAACTGAGTTGCGAGACTTGGCTTTTTTTACAAGTTATGTTTTTGATGGCATAATTATTACCCCCACAGAGTCATATAATAATAATAAAACCACCAACCACCACCACTACCACCAACCACCACCACCAACACTACCACTACCACAGTAGGTACGTATGTACCTACTGGCTCTTTTGTCCTTATAGTGGCAGTTACTAAGGCTCCATTGTTCATTGAGCCATGGGACTTCTGCCCTTATTATTTACTGCTCCTCTACATAAACTGTTATGTATGTAAATATGAACCAAGTTTCGGACTACATGGATTTGGGTTACTGTACTGCGGATCAAGCGCAAGATAAGAGGAGATTGAGACGTTTTGAATATCAATGGAATGTTATTATGCGCGATTAGGTACATATGTGAGTACCTCAGTCACTTTGTCTAATGGTGTGAAGTTATCAAAGTCAAGTAAAGTCAAGAGCTTATATTGAAATCGGCTCGAGGGAATAAAATAAATCTATTAGTTTAATTTTACAGATAATACTTTCAATAGTTATTGAACTTATTCACTTTTAAAAACATTTCTCAATTCTCTCTGCTTTTTATTATTCTTCTTTTTTTCATAGATTTTTGGTAAAATATGGTTGAATTTCATTTGCTAAGTCAAGTATAAAAAAAAAGTCTACTAAGAATACCTATATCCGTGGTACTTTTAAAGGCGCTAAGGACACAAAAAACTTACTGAAAACCGCTTGCGCTGGTACGGACGTGTGATGATGCGAGATGATGACCATGACTAATAAAAAAAGTCATGATTATAGAAGATGAATAAAGAGGCCGTAAGTTTATTTTCTCTTGAATGTACTTACCTGTCAAAAAGAGTAAGGGGATCAGACCTTAGTTATAGTGGATAAGACAGAAATTAAAACATAAGAATAACTTGCACTGGATCCAGGGGGGGAGGGTTCAGGGGATCAGACCGGAATAAATCCCAATAACTTGGCTACGAACAATAAAAAATGATATGGTAGCAACACAACAAAAGAATCAACCCACAACCGTACGGTGTGGCGCAGTACTAGGAGGGCTGACCCCAAATAACCAGGAGAAAGAAGAGGAGATTTGCTAAGTCAAGTCACCCTTAAGGCAAGCACATGTATCTGCGTAATGACAACAGACAGAATCCACCGAGTGTTGTGTTGCTGATGAGGGTCAGCCTGAAAACTAACTTTTCCAACGTTATCATTACGTAAACACCTTTACTTAAAATATTATAATAATAATAATAATATTTTTATTTCGAGCAACAAGACTCATAGTGTTAGTAACAATATACTTACAAACTATGTTAGTAATACACATACAAAGACAAAAACAATACCAAACACAGAAAACCGATTGTGACATCACTGCTGCATGGTGACAGGCCCAGCCGAAACCTTGCAGCAATGATTCACAAACGGACAATACGAAGCTTAGTATCACTTCAAAATAATGAGGTCTAAAAAGTGGAATCAGAAAAAATATTCCATCCAAACAAATCCACCATCTCGTTATATTCAAATGAATCTGATAAACGAAAGTATATTATATATATTAGGTACAAGTCATGGAAAATATAGTATACGAGTATTAATCATGTATTAACAGTAGGGATCTGATCCCTCTAGCTTCGGATCTGGAGTGACCCGGCTCCAGTGGTTCGGAAAACAAATAAGGTTGGAATGAATGTTTAACCTAACCCTCACGTGGTCTGGTGGGCGCGGGCCTCTGATTAGAGGCCTGAGGCCCATCCTTTTATTTGGCGACCCTCTGCCGTCGCCGGAGGCATCCACAAGATTTTGATTACAGAGCTAGGAAATGTTCGAGATCGTCTCGACTGTCGACTGGTGTTCAAACGGTACGTACTGTAGAGGTCCAGACGGAACCTCTAGAATAAATATAGGTGGTATTTAATTGAAAAGCCTTTGACTTGGAACTAATATATTTTTAAGACAAGTTTACAATTCAACGATAATTCTAGCACTCCTATCTATTAAACAAAACCACCATCCTAAAATATTTGAATACTCGCATGAACGTTCGAATGCATGGAACACGTATACAATAATATCCAACCAGTGCCTTTTGCTAAAGGCGGGAAAACACAGACTCTACATGTTTTATTTATTTATTTATTAAACATACACACACTATCATTACAGGATGACCCCAATACGATAGTGGTTTGCAGACACACACCAAATAAAATGAAAATTAACTTACGGCTAATACTTAAAAATCTAAACTTTAAAATACAAAACTATTTTTTTTTATGTTACTTCCATACATGCGTGAACCGTAACCGAAGTCTTTGTTACTTTAGTTTTTTAGGGAGTGGTTATAATCAAAAGTCATTTATTCAAATTAGGCTGGGAATCAGCACTTTTCCTTTATTTTTTTCTAAAAGTGCTTCCAAGTCCCAAGTCTTGAAAGGCCCGCCCTTCACCACTTACTAGTGCTTTCGCTGGAAAGAAGAAGTGACGCAACAAACTCCCCAGCAGCACAGCTGTCTGTTCAGTTAGAAGAACTTAGTTATATACAATAGGTGACATTGAGAGTAATCTCATGTGCGCTTTTACAACTTCTAACGTGAACGTCCACCTCCAGTTCACGGCTTAACACGGAAGTAAAATGTGTGGAAATCCCTACATGAAGGGTTTTAAACTTCCTTCCACGATAACGTTACAGCGTCCACGTGTTTCCATACATTTTTCGGACGTGAACGTAGACGTCCACGATAGTATATAAAGGTCATAATAGCTAACCACTAATAGCTTTTAAGTTACCGTTTCGCTTTAACGTCCAAAAAACAAATTGAAGTTGAATCAAATTGAAATGTGACCGCGGGCCGTGCCCCTAACATTGTAACTGGAATTTCAGATCAACATTACATTATCAAGGCGCCCGCAGTCCTTCAATACAAGTGAACCCTAATTAAAGGATCCTAAATCATCCCTTTATTTCCCTAATCCTTAAATGGCGGTTAAAATAGTTAGGGCTAATTATAACGTTACACGGACGCGCACATGCTGGTGGCCAGTTTCTATAGATATTATGAATGTAGTCGCACTTTTCGCCGATTGATAACACACTAGCTTCTGCTTCGTCCAAGTGAAATTTCTTGTTCCCCCGACGCACCCTGTCGCATCGCATCGCCTGCCCGAATACTTCGTTTTCGCTTAGCGTTATTTCTGTCTTTTTTTTTTTCTTTTTGATCGGCTCCTACGGGTATATAGGATAGCGTGGCATTAGAAGCCATCCTCATGAATCGGGCTATCAAATGTAAAATCAATTTTTCAAATCCAACTGGTAGTTCCAGAGGTTGGCGCATTCAAACAAACAAACAAACTCAAATAAACGGAGCACAAATCCAGACTCCGGGCATCCGATTGATTATTTTCATCATAAGTAGGTACTAAAGTGTGGTTTTAAAAAGCTATAGTGCTTGGCCAGACTGCAAAAGCAGGCGTGGGGCGGCGTACTCAAACATAAGAACTTCATTTGAGCTTCCATAGCTGGCACGGGGGCGCGGGGAGAGCGCGGGCTACTCACGCCATAGCTCGTTCATACAAGTGGCCGCAGTGAGTGCGCTGGCGGCCCGCGCCCAGACCGGGGTTCTCAAACTAGTTTGAGCGTTTGTCTAGTAAAAATAATTCTTCTTCATCCATATTATATTTTGACAAACACTGGACACTACAACACTCAGAACGAAACCGCGCTCGACTGCGGACAGGAAGATCGCGCGCGTTTCCGCAGCCACGCCGCTCCGCCCCGCGCTGCCAGTCTGGCCAAGCACTTAGGTCTCGGTTCTTTTGCAAAAGATTTGATTATTTGTCGGTTATTGTTGACATCTCTATAAAGGGCTGTTTTACTTTAGGTACATTAGCAACTAATGAAAAACAAATTTGCGGTGATAACTGTTACCACGACAGTTTTATTTCCCTGAGAGCAGCATGAAGCACTTTAGTCCAAATCAAGTGACATAAACTATTTAAAGTAGTCTCGCCCAAAAAAACTTTCAAGTGGTTTTCTAACTCGTAAGCATTACATCAAACGAGCCAAATATTGACAGAACAAGAGATAAAACAAAGTAGTATTAAGTTTATATGCCGCAGATAATTGGAAAAATATAATCTTTGCGAACATCCTAGGATTTTTACCAAATAGGTAGTATTATTACAAAAATCTTTCTTAGTTTCCAATAACCGTATTATTGAGTGGCTAGATAGGCGTCACGGCGCCCTCACCTACCGCCTGACGCAGGTCCTCACCGGACACGGATGTTTCGGGAGGTTCCTGCACATCATCAGACGGGAGGAAACGCCCGGGTGTCACCACTGCGAGGATCGCCCAGAGGACACGGTGGAGCATACGGTGGAGGTCTGCCCCGCTTGGGCGGAGCACCGCCGTGTCCTTGTAAAGGCGATCGGCAGCGGCGGCGACCTCTCGCGTCCGGCCCTGGTGCAAGCCATGGTCCGGAGTGAGAGGGAGTGGGAGGCAGTCACCTCCTTCTGCGAAGCAGTCATGCTAGCGAAGGAGGTGGCGGGACGGCTGAGGGAGAGAGCCTCATGTCCCAGCCGCGTGACGACTCCCGGCCACCGTAGGTGCGGGCCTGCGGGCGGAGAGTAATGGGTAACTCACCGTCCGATCCGATCAGGACCAGGCCCATGCCGAACGGCGCGTGCGTGTTCCACGCGCGCCTCAAAGAGATGTCAGCATCATTTGAAGGGACCCGTGAGGGCCGAAGCCTGCCGGGTTAGCGTGATTGTCCGAAAGGGTTACCTCTGGCCCGGAACATAAAGGGCTAAGGAAGGAACACGGGTGGGTTTTAGTCAGTAACAGTCTGACACTCCCTTCCACTCTACCCAGAGCGGGAGGGGTCATTTGATGACTTCCCATCCGCAAAAAAAAAAGGGAGGTAGTGATACAGTTGCATCCGTGTCATTTCGCATGTATATTTTCTCTCTGCGTCAAGGTTCTAGGAATAAAATAATAAAAACAACTGACAAACAACTGACGCCAAAAAAAATTAAATTAAAAAAAATTAAGATTTTAAAAAAGATTAAGAAGATTGATTTATTATTTATATAGATAGATTTATATTATGATTAAAAAAAGATTAAGAAGGGGGCACATGCACATACTTTGATAAGGAAAGCTATAGATAGCGGATGGAAAAAAAATTGTAGTAGCATAGATGAAACTTCTTCAGTTTCTGATATGTGGCGAAAGATGAGATGGCTTAAAGGTTATCGTCAAGCTAAATTTAGTGTGTCGGAGGAAAAACTAAAAGGTTTGTTATATTCACTTACACCGGATTCTGTAATAAATTTACCACCAGTATTCAAATCACAGAACGTTTTAATAGAATCAGCATTTACAATAGAAGAATTAGAGAATAGTTTAAAAAAGAAGGACACTGCTCCAGGTAATGATGGAATAACGTACTCTATGATTTATAACCTTCCGTGTGAGGCCAAGGAGTTTCTTCTCCGGGTATATAATGACATTTACAGAACCGGAGATATCCCAAAACAATGGCGTGAGATATCAGTTATTGCTATTCCTAAAGCTGGGCACGACACGAATACGGAGACTAAACTTAGGCCAATATCACTTATATCCTGTGTCTGTAAGATATTCCATAATATGATCGGAAAAAGAATAGAATGGTACATTGAGAAACATTCAATCTTGTCACCTTACACAGTTGGTTTTAGGAGAGCTCAATCTTGTTTAGATTGCATTTCAAGACTGTCTACTTATATTCAATTGGGTTTCACTAGAAATGACCCTACGTTGGCTTGCTTTCTGGACATTACAAATGCTTATAACAATGTCTTAGTGGAAAAGGTTGTTCAGATGTTAGATGATTTGGGAATTGGCTCAAAGGTTTGTAGTTATTTACAATCATTTCTATTAGAGCGATACTTGATGATAAGAAGTAGTAGTGATGGACGAACTGTTGATGTAAGACGAACAAGCAGGGGGTTGCCACAGGGCGACCCAATGTCACCGATGCTTTTTAATATTATTACATCAACAATTTGCCAACAGATTGAGACTGTAATTGTTTCGCAGTACGCGGATGATTTCGTATTTTACCTCAGCCATAAAGATTTAAACCACGCGGAATCGGAAATGCAAGTTGCTCTTAACTCTATGGTTGTAATGCTGGATGATATGGGTCTAGACATGTCACCAGACAAATCAAAGATTTGTCTTTTTAGTAGAGGTAGAAGAAGACGACAATTGCAACTTACAATTAACAACATACCAATCTCCTCAGTAGATTGTGTGAAACACTTAGGTATCTGGTTAGACAGGTCACTTCTATGGAAAAGGCATATTAATGAAATACAGGAAAAGGCGGCAAAGTTTTTAAATCTATTTAAAGTTTTGGCGGGGCCGACTTGGGGAATCCATCCGAAACATTTGAGATCTTTGTATATTTCATTGGTACGCAGTAGGATTGACTTCGGTTGTTTTCTCTATGATAATAGTGCAAAGACTCATTTAGGTAAACTGGACAAAATTCAGAACCAGTATTTGAGGAGTATAGGTGGTTTTATAAAAAGCACTCCAATACACGTAATGGAAGTAGAAATGTGCATTCCGCCTTTGTACGTTAGGAGATTATACCTAGCTTACAAGTTCTGTATAAAAAGTATGTCATGTTTGAACAGTGTAACTATTAAATTAATAGATGACTTAAATGATCTTTCAGTCGCAAGATACTGGAACAATAAGAAAAAACCGTTGCTTGTGACCGTATACAATGAGTGTAAACTCCTTAATATACATTGTTCAAGTATTTTAGACATGTACGCACTGGAGAAATGGGTGACAGGTATAAACGTACGAGACAAAATTAGTTGTAAGTTAGACTGTGTCAAAGTAGCAAAACGCAGCCATGATGTTACATCACTTAAATTCGAAGTTATCAAAGAACTTAATGAAAGGTGGGGTGGAAAATGTACTTTACTGATGGGTCTAAGAGCAAAAGTGGATGCGGTGCCGCTTATTATAGTTTGAGTGATGGAACGTCGGCATTGTTTAAATCTATTGATACAAACGTATCTGTAATGACGATGGAACTCGTTGCAATCTCAAAAACTCTACAGAACATAATGTGTTGGGACAATGCGAATCATTCAAATCAAAACATTGTTATTTGCACGGATAGCAAAAGTGGTTTAATGCATTTAGCTCGATGCGCCTCTGGTTGCAGAGGTGTACCGATAGCTTATGTAATTCTTAGGCTATTTCATGAACTTAGTGACATTAATTTGAGGTTGCAATGGATTCCGTCTCATATTGGTATACATGGAAACGAGAAGGCTGACATGTTTGCAAAGAAAGCTATTTTGGAAGGAGTGGAAATTGACATCGCTCCGTTCTACACAGAAATACTTGGCTATTACAAGAACATATGCTACAATCGTTTTAAAGAGTATTTCGACAGGAAGTCAAAAGAAAAAGGCATATGGTATAAGACTCTGCAAAGTGAGCCTCCTCGAATCCCTTGGTTCGCTGAAAGTCAAGCAAAGAGGTCGTATGTTGTTATGGCACATAGATTGCGTTCTGGTCATTTTCCATCCAGGAAATTTGGATACCTAATGAAAAAAGTCGACAAGTGTGTAATAAAGTCGAAGATGTCCAACATTTGCTGGTGGAATGTGAAAAAAACAGGAGAGAGAGGGAGATAGTGTTGCGGGAATTAGGGGTTAATATGTATGACGTTGGGGCTTTCGTTGGAACACTATCTGCACCTAATTCGGGAGAAGCAAAACTAATTTGTGAAATGGTTGCTGCATCACTTTCTTGTACTTGTAATAATTAGTTAGATTAGGGTATGATGAGGCTGACATACCTTTGTAAGGTAAAAGCCTCTAAATAAATAAAGATTAAAAAAAAAAAAAAAAAAAACTGACGTTATTCATCAAATGACCCCTCCGGTCATTTGATGATTTCCGATCCGCAAAAAAAAAAAAACCGTATTATTGGAAACTAAGAAAGATGTTCGTAATAATACGAGCTACCTATGAAGATTTTCTTTAAATAAAAAAACCCAGTCTGTTTAGAACAATGGAAACTGGAATGCAGATTGGCTAATCTAAGAATCAATCCATAGCCATACCATCGTAATTCTGGTTGTTTAAAACAGAACTCGAATCTAGTTGTTGGCCAGTCAGCGCATGCGTAAGTGCAAAACGTTCATATCAGCCAATAGGCGTTCATTCTCATCGTCGTTGTTTGCAATAAACTTTAAAGTAACCCGGTTTTTTTTAAGTTTGATAGTCCTTGTAAAAATGTTTCTGTCTCCAATAAACCGGTCATATGCAAAAATCTTAGAATTGTCACAAAGATTCGGTTTTACCGATTATCCTGCGACATAGGATAGCCATTAAACGTGCCCACAGCGCCCCTGGCGGCGGTCGCACTAATTACAAGGCAGTGATTGACTGCCTAGAGACACTGGGCTGCTCTTATCGCATCACTTCAGACGGATTCTAGGTTTACATAGCTCTCTAGATGTCTGAGCGATATTTCTGAATTAGACATTATTTGGGTACCGTACACAAAGAGTGCCAACGGGACCATATTAGAATAGAATAACTTTTATTGTCTTCAGTATTACCTACAGCTAGTAGTAGTAAGTACATGCACAAAACTATAATACAGGAAACCAAAGGTTTAAGCGTCAGCATCATACCCAGGTCCCCAGCGGGTTGCTACGTAGCAACAACGGATTAATATACTAAATAATAATGATGTGGATCATACATTATTATCATTGAATTAAAAAAAAAGAGTATTTAACAGTTAGTGGACAAGACTGGCTATTTATCAATAAAAATTATATTAAAAGGCTCCTGTCCGTCCGTCCGTCTGTCACAGGGCTGTATCTTTTGAACCATAATGGGTAGACACTTGAAATCACACAGTGTGACTAATATGGCCGCTATAAATACAAATAATAAAATTTTTATCAAATTAAAAATTAAAGGGGATTCAAGAAACGTGTTTTTTACTAAAGTATTTAAAAAAAATGTTAAATATTACTGTGGTACAGAACCCGTCGTGTTCGAGTCCGACTCGCCTTTTTTGACTAAGATGTTTTTTTCGGTGGCTGTTTCCAGGGTGATATCGTTAAAATATTTATTAGGTAACTACTTACATTTAAAAGGTTGAATATTTTTCTTTCGTGGGGATGATATTTTAAGGCAGTTACAGCCTAGCTGACCATTTGGTCAGCTTGATCATTTGATAGCAAACTCGAATTTTATTCAAACCTTAAATTTTATTTTCTGTGTTTCTTTTGATGTTTCTAGATTATACATTTTTTCCCCTGAAAGGTAGCCGTTCCTATACCTAACTACATCGTTATAATATTTATTATATTCTGTTCCGGTTGTATGATGGTAATATTTATACCAGGTATACCGTTTGATATTGATCAAACGGTATACCTAGTATAAATATTACCATCAATGTTACGCACATTGGTGCGTAACATTGATCAAACGCTAATTAGGATGCTGATGTACCTAAGAATTCCAATTATGGAGCAAATTGCTTTTCCTGATTATAAAAAAGGCTCTTTCAAGTAACTAGGTACCTAATAAAAGAAGAAAATCACGTGGAATATCTTGGTGCTATTACATGAAAATCATGACGAAAATTACAAAACTTATAAAGGCTTCCGCAGATAGGCGCGACGCGAATCTAGTAGAACAATTTCTATGTAAACTTCATGGAAATTGTTGCACCAGAATCGCGTTGCATCGTCGCGTCGTCGCTCCGTCGCGTCACGCCTGTCTCCTGTCGCCTGCGGGAGCCATAACACTGAACCTACCAACCACCAACACACCACATAGGTACCACCTAATATCAATGTAAAAAGAACGACAATTGATAACCACGCTGCCGAACTGATAGTTAACAATTCTCTATTCATTAAATCTGACCCAAATAGGGACATAATACTTACACAACAATGTATAATCCGTGAGATAGCGACAAGCCCCGCGAGCCGCGTGCCGCGTGCCGCGTGCCGCGTGCTGGCGTAATGAATGCAAACAACATTAATCAGTGTCACCACTCTAGATCTTCATGCTTCTTTTATTTTACACTAAAATCTTTTGCTCTTAAAACCTCAACGGAGCACTTTACGTAATGTTTTAGAATTTACATTATTATAGAAATACCATGCAATACTATAATCCTACTTTAACCATACTATATACTATCCATCCATACTAGTTAATATTATAAATTCGAAAGTAGGTAACTCTGCCATCACCCCGGTCAAAGGGTTATGAAACTTTTGGAACAATCATAATTAATTATCTTATTGAAATATCTGAAAGTACATCCTACTATGACATCTACCAACCCGCACTGCGCCCGCGTGGTGGCCAATTACGGCCCACTCCCTCTCACAGAGAGGAGGCCTGTGTCCCACCAGTGGGAACATTATAGGCTGATTATGCTATGCTCAATCCCTCTAGGTCCTTTTCTGGATAAGCACAAAGCTGATTTTGCCAAATTGTAATAAAATCGGTAGGTATTGTGAACCCCAAAAAAGTCAGAAAACTTCAAAATAACAATTTTCTGAAAATTCTTCAGAATTCCACACTATGTACACAAAAAAGAGAGAAGCAACAACATCACTCATTCCAGGCTTCGCAAGTACAAAATTGTTTCTCGCTCACAGAAATACGCTGAGCGGAGCTATGTTCGACTCAAACGGAATGCAATGTCAGCACTTTTATTTGTACAAAGCACGGTAGACACTTGTGTATAGCATGTAATGCTAACGACTCCTTAGTATTTGTTGAACGGATATGTCTGGCTCTGTTTTAATTGGATTTTACTTTGTTTTACACATTTTCTACTTTTGCGTTGTGCAAAAGAGAGTGGAAAAGTTAGGAAAAGAAAATTCTATTGTTTATATAATTATTTCTACTGTACAAGAATTATTAGTGGAGAAAAGTGGCTAGATGAATTAGTCAAAGTCAAGATCTTTATTGTGAGACTGTGGTTACAAAGTTGTTATTAAGTTACTTTGGTGTGCGTTTGCACTGCTCCACCATGTTAGGCATACAATAGTTTGAACAATTTTTTTATTACTTAAGTTTAGTACTAACATAATCAGCCTATAATATTCCCACTGTGCTGAGACACAGACCTCCTCTGTGAGAGAGCCGTGATCCACCACGCGGGTCCAGTGCGGGTTGGTGGATGTAAGATGTCTTCGATTTTTTTGTTCTAGGACTATGCCGGTTTCCTCACGATGTTTTTCTTTACCTTTTTGAGAGCAGTGGTGATGAAATAAAGTGTCTGCATGTGTTTAAAACTGTGACCGTAAGTCGCGACCGTTTCTTATGAACCATCCCTGTTCAAATAAGACTTCATACATTATTTTTAATGGATCGCAACTAAGCAGCTAAACAGAAAAAAAATTAATATGCAATGAAACACGAGGAGGCCTAAAAATACCACTTTGGCAGAATCATAAAAGGATAACATTATGAATAATAATGGACAGTTAACTGTTAAGTTAATCGTATCAAATCCCATTGGTGAAGGATTCTTCAGTTATTTTTTTTTGTCTGTGCTAAAATACCAATCAATCCAATCCAAATCCAATCCCAATCTTTTTGATTATACCTACTTAGTGCAGCGAAAAAAAGAAAAACACAAACTGTCTTCGCCATTTATGATGCATAATGTTATCCTTATATGATTCTGCCAAAGTGGCCTTTTTAGGCCCCGAGATCACAAGTACATAAACAACATGAAGTTTTTCCACGACACAGCCGCAGGTTACACAAAAAGATAACAGAAAAATTAATCCTTTCCTCGTCTTCCAAATTGCAGACACACCATTTTAATTCTACATCAAGGATACACCAATAAACCACCCTCAACGCTGACAAACCCCCATTACAAAGACACAGCGTTGAATTTCGTATGATTTATTAAAATTAACTCGTTACACCGCGCGGACGACGCCGGAATAAAAAAAAAGTATAAATGGCTACTGATTAATCAACAAACACCCTTTTGGTCTCATCCAAATTTGCCACGAGCACCCGTGCGGCCGCCGTAAATGTTCCCAAAATACTGTTAATACGAATAAAGAGTTTAATTTTAAAGTTATTTATTCATCTGGGAACGGGCGGTGAATATTAATGTGCCGAGTTAACTGCTAGTTAGACTGTAAGGAGTATTATACATTTTTAGTCTGAATTTGTTGCGGTATATTAAATTTTTCCTATAATGAGAATGATTTTTCTATAAAATTAATTAATTATACTCATTTTAGGAGAGAGAGTACTAATTAAGTGTCATTAAAACTTAGTATTTCTAGCTTTAGTGTTCAATTTTTCTTTTTGTGGAACTTTCATTACGGGTCAAAAATAAAATAACAAGTTAACAAATACCTAATTAATTAATAAAGATAACAAAATTAAATCCTAAAATATACCGCCGAAAAATTCATCCGTATTGCTGTCGACTGGTAATGTACCCAAGAGACTGGCGGCATTACCACGTTGTATGGCAATGCTTAGCCTCTGGCCAAGGTAAAAGCCTTAGGTCATAGGAAGTGTCAACCAGCCGTTTTGAAATTTCCTAACAAAGACCATGAGCACTCGGACCCGGCCCGAGGGTTTCAACCCCAAACGGCTCGAAAATGATATAATTTCCGATATGGTTATTATATTTTCGCCGCTTGAAGTTTTCCGCAGCCGCAGCAGCAGCGCCAGCACATAAAACATAACATTATTTTTACGGGTCATGAAATGATTGACGACGTTATAAAGTAGGCTGTATGCGCTTGTGATGATTTGGTTATAATTTTTTAATCACTGGTGGGTAATTGCATAACACTCTATCAGTAGCAAATGACTTCCATTTTGACAGTTCAACAACATTCATTGCGTTATTTACGGTGTTGAGCATACAAATTATCGAACATATGAAGCAATGGATTAGCAATATCCTATAGAATTGTTCAGATTGTGATTGAAAGGATTTTACGCAATTAGGGTGCCGGGTACAGCCAGTGACAAAAAAACGTTAGCGAAGACTAGTATCCGATCCGATCAGAATCCGAGTTCAATCTGAATCGGGAATGTACTAAATTCGGACGGACAGAGTTCGGACAGTTGCTAACTAAGGGTCAACTCACACCAAAAGAGCGGCGAAGTGCGGCGAAGCGCCCTGCAGAGAAGGCGCGCGGATTCCAGCGACTGCCCGAGAAGTCGCGGGAATCCGCGCGCCTTCTCTTCTTCTTTCATGTGTTTATCGCTGTAATGCCTTGATTTGATATTGTATAGGCAGTCGTACATTTGCACTAAATAAATAAACTTTTCTTCATCCATTTCGATCACTTTTGTATTCGTTGCACTGCAAGGAATGAATGCGAATGCTAGCGCGCAACAGACGCGCGCGGGGAGCGGGCGCGATGGGCGGGATATTGCCAGCGGCCGCTCGCGACTGCTCGAGCATTCTCGGGACTTTTCGCGCCTTCTCGCGCAGTCGCACGGCTAATTCGCTGGAATTCCAGCGGCGCCGCTGGCATCCGTGCGACTCGTTCGATTTCTCATGCGATAATAAGTATTATAGTAATGAAAATAAAGTTAAAATTCATATGACACTGAAACTGCGATCCGCTTCGCCGCGCTTCGACGCTCTTTTGGTGTGTGTTGAGCCTTATGCTCAACTTCATATATATATTATAGTAAGTACGTACTATGGCTACTTCGGATTGACATTTCTATGATTCAGATACAGTGCGGAAACGTTCTTAAGTTATCCACTCAACGCAATTATGCAATGAACAGACTTCAGGCAATCTACAACAGCGCAAATAAGCAGTTATTACTTAGTTATAATTTTATCCGTTTGTCCACTCCCACGAAAAAAACAAACAGCAACCATTTTAATACTAAATGAAAACCTTTCCGAGTTATCTAAAGTCCTTTTCAGTAAGCCGTTGATTGGCTCTAACAGGATCCGTACAACTTAATCAGAGTGACTAATTAGTCTGGACAAAAAGCGGCGCGATGGCGACCGGTCGCCTGGCAACGGTTGCTAGCAGCAACGAGCAACGGTAGCTATTCATAATTTGTGTAAAAACCACGCGTTCATTAGTGAACGAGCCGTGGTTTGATAAAGTGGTGGGGGGATGTGAGTGTGAGTGTAGAGAGTGCCCAGGGGAGGTACCTGCATGCTTGGATACGGTATTATCGATAAAAACCGATTTTATAATGTAAACCTACCTATGAATGATTTTTATTGAGGTACCTTTAGTAAAAAACAAAGAAATATCTACAGCTTAACTAACACTGTGTTATAACTTTTCAGCTATAACAGCAGGTAAACAAAGGCTTTCATGCAATCAAATCATTAATATAGAGTAACAAAGTATTGATCATTTAAAATAACAAAGCTCTAAAACATCATTTAACATATTATATAAATTGATAGAAACTCCATTTTATATTCAAAAATTAATTTAGCTACCTGCTGTCGAAAACATTTTCACAAAAACGTTAGCCACATGCTGCACAAATCAAGCCAATTTGCCTTTTCATTTATAACTAACCGAATTCCAACTATTCCTGCTATAGGCTGAATATCTACCAACAATTGGTTTCGGCCTAATTCGGCGAACAATTGACGCGCATTCGGCTCGGGGCGACAAAAAGCCGACGCTATCTCCGGTGGCCGAGTGTTTTTGCTGAGCAGCTACTTACCGCATTTGTGAGCCAGCCCATCGGATGGAAACCCGCGATAAATGCCACCTAAGAAAAATAACCGACGGTTTTTGTGGCACGACGAATGGATCTGGGAAATGGCGTCGCCAATTCGTAGATACCATCTTTTTTGTTGAAACGCACCTGGGCTATCTGGGTTTTTGGTCTAAATAGGGATGGTACGTGTCGCTGATTGATGGTGTGAGGACCAAGTGAAATATTATGCGTTCTTATTTACGAATTTGGGGAGAGCGAAAGGAATCGCCTGAAATGGTCCATTTGATTCAGTAGTGGTGTTGAGAACGCCAGTTCCCGTAATTGTAATCACAATCTTATCTTGGCGACAATCAGTGTACAAAATGTAGGGAAATTAGAGGTATTTTTGACAGATTGTGACTGAGATTAGACTGTGAACGTTCTTAAAATTACGAGAATTGAGTGATTGATCAACTCGTCCTACATGCCTACGGCCCATTTGGGACGACTTAACGAAAATCAAAATAAATTTTATTTTCATTCTGCAAGTCGTCCCAAGTTTTTTTTTTTCAACGTTTGGTACAGTTAGCAAGACAAGCTAAAACAATATTTTTTAATAATTTTATTTTTTTACTTTTTCGTAAATTGTTAATTATTTTCTTTTTTCCCGAATCAGTCGCGTTCGCGTTACAGTGCCCCTCTGAATGGTTTTACGGTTGTCTGTTTTTGATGCATGCTTTACCCATGAAACAGATTGAGGCAACAACTTTCGATATTTTAAAAATACTGTCTGCATTGTACTTTAAACATGCTGTTGTTTTG
This sequence comes from Oligia fasciuncula, assembly GCA_963082905.1. Classification (NCBI taxonomy): domain Eukaryota; kingdom Metazoa; phylum Arthropoda; class Insecta; order Lepidoptera; family Noctuidae; genus Oligia; species Oligia fasciuncula. The sequence continues at coordinate 1,227,897 of OY720395.1, read as the reverse complement.
TTTATCCTTTGAAAAACAAAAGACAGTCATCGCCTGTACCGATTCTACAAAATAAAAGCACAAAACAATAACGACCTTAAGCAACTTAGAACAAAAACGAAATTCATTTACCATTAATCACAAAATGCAATTGAAAAATATAATATTTAGGTCCACATAGACGGGATTCTGCTGCGCTGCGTTAAAAGTTGGGAGTTCGTCGACCCGCGAGCGCGACCGAGCAAATATTAACTTTAGTCTTGCACGGGTTCAGTACAAAAGAAAATAGTTACATTTTACAAGTTTGCTAAGAATTTTAGTTTTAAAAGCGTTAGAGGGTTGCATAGTGGATGTGTGTGCTGAGGGACGAAACTATTATATTTTTCTTTTATGAAAACTTATTCTTTATTTTCTATTCAAATTAGATTTGTTCTATTAAAATTTTCTTTTTATTATTGTTCTTCAATACTTAATAAAACCGCAATTGACTAATATATGCTATCATTTTGTTAAAAAAAGAATGGAATTAGCAATCTATTTCAGTCCTAGCTAAGTATTAATATTCAGACTAACCTTCATAACTACGACGTAATAACGTCTCAAGGAAATGGCGCTCGTTCACAACGGCAGGGCGGCTTACTGTCTGAAGCGCCTTCAAGAATACACTTTACAGGAGCATTATAAGAATATAATAGCTTAACAATTAAAATAAACTGCATCACAATTTTATGAAATTCGCTTTTAAAATTCTAAAGCTAAGTTTGAACTGAATAGGTACTTGCTTTTATCTAAATGACAATATCGCCTAATGGCTTGAATTTTACTGTCAATAGACCAGAATAAAACGCAAGCTTTTGAACAAGCTAATATTGTAGGTACGAGTATTGTCTTTAAATATAAGAACAAAGGCATTATCATAATAAATGATATTTCTGTAAAATGGTTCAAAAAACACTTTTACACGTCAAAACTAAATTATATTTTAAAACTAGATGAGTTGCGTGTTTTCTATCCGACTACTCTGAGAAGAAATACTAAAACATATTCAGAGTTCAAAGTCTCTTTTAAAGTCCAGTCATCATTTTCGTGAGATTAGATTTCGTCAGATTAGTGTCTGAGATGATCTTTTGACCAAAATAGACCATCTCAGACACTTTTGACCAAAGAACCACACACATTTGAGTGGGTCTGTCCAGTAACATAATAACTAACTGAATAAACAGAAAAGAAGTTGCTATGCAGACGAGGTATCAACATCCTTCTATTATGATACCAATCAGTGGTCTCCCGTTTGCTCCCCTAAGACAATTCAGGCATCTCAGGTGTGTCTATAACACGACCGCAGAGTAACGAGATTATTCATGCAGGAATTAGCCACAAACTCCGTAATCCTCTTTGCGAACGGTTCTACAGACCTCCAGTCAAGCAAGGTATTCCTATAACCAACATCTAAAGGTGAATAAAGGCGATCAAACACAACATAGATAGTTACAGAGGGTCAGTTCTGTACAACAAGCGAAAACGCACGCACACATACAACGCGCCTCACGTGCAGCGAGTGCACGCGCACTGGCGACTGGCATTTGTTTGTGATTGCTGCGCGTATCTACGTGTCTATGTGTGCGTCACCTGTTTTCGCTCGTTGTATTGAGCTGGCCTTCTGTTCCTACTAATCTGTGTATCAAGAAGCATACGTAGTAAGCAAGTATGCGGCAAGTATCAGAAATGTCGTGGAAGCATGCAGTCTGCGAGACAATCTTGTACAAGTATGCAATTTTCTGTTGGATAGTCTCCATAAGATTATGTTCTTGTCGCCATTTTACTAGACTGTTTGTTATTATCGTATCATATTCTGCTTCCACCATCCTATATAGTTGGGTGGAAATATCCTCTTTTGTATGTCATTCACCCCGGTTATATGTTCTATGCTAAAATGCTAGAAGCATGAAAGAAAGAAATAAAATACGTTTATCGCATGCAGGTGTTACACGCGGCTTGTTTGATGTCGTCAATTCGTCTTGCTGCAGAACGCTTCCTAATTTTTTTCTACGTTACGTGCTAAAGTTATTTAGTTTTATTTTACAAATAGGTACAATTGGTACCTACATACACCCTCACAAAAACTGAACGTTATTTTACTGTTAGCCTGCATTATCCCACAGCTGGGCAAAGGCTCTCCCCACAACTTCCACTGGGCTGGCCACGTTTGCCGTATGCTTAATGTGCTGTGGGCCAAAATAACCACTACGTGGAGCCCTGCGAAAGTCGAGCACGAGAAAACAAACGAACGTTATATTGTAAAACATTAAGAAAAACAAATGAAATTCGTAACTATTTACGATTCGGATTCACGTCAGGAACGTGCAGATTTCACATCGCGCCGCATTTAAAGGATCTCTAAAAACAAACGGCTACTACCAACCAGCTATTTTAAAAACCGTTGGAACCATTCCTGGTGAGTTACACCCCTCCCCTACCCCCTACATCCCTGGGTGGATGGCCGCCATTCCCACTCAAAGGATAATCGGCTATGAAAACAAATTCGAGCTCTTAAAAATTATAATTTGGTATTTCGCCGTTTTTAATACTGAAGGCATTTCTGTAATGTCGAAGTGGATTAGAATAGCTAGCTTGTAATGATATGAAATAAACTGAATCGTTTTCTAATTGTAAATATTGGATATGTACTCGTAAAATGAAGACAGCCCCCATTGACATTATATATTACTAGCGTAAGGACCGGGCTAACGGCGCGACTAAATGGCACCAACGCGCTGGCCCTAAAATGACGGTTTTAGGGTCAACGCGACTCAGTTGACCTTGACAGTGGTGCGCGCGAACTTCGAACTTCGAACGAAGAACGTTGTTCAATATACCTACAAGGACATCTAGCGGAGAATGGCGCTAAACATTCTGCGGCGTGAACAGCGTTCGTGAGCTTGTTCCCGTTCGTCCCGATGATGGCAGCACCGTCGCAGCCGACTTCACTCTCCACGAAAAATCAACTAACGGTTTGGTTGTGTCTCTCAAAATTATTGTAAACCATTTTAGAAAAATATACGTTTATACTTCAAAGAAAACCAATAAAATACTTCATTGAAGTCATCCTTGGCCCTCATCACATAGGGATATAGGGAACGGTCTCAACATTTTGGTCCTTGACGAGTCGGATATACGAAGACCCACGCGGCCACGTGGAGCGTCACATCAAAAAGCATTGGAGAAGAGGATTGTCCAGGATTGTCGTCAAGTAGCAACCGGTCAGGTCACAAAACCCATCCTCCTACTCCGTGTCCAACAATTTGCGTTAATATCGTTATTTTTACGTTTTAGTTGTTCGTTGTGTTGTGCGGTGCTGCGCCGGGGTGGTGCTGAGCGGGAAACTGTAAGTACTCGTGCTTTCTATAACCTTCCAAAATGAGTGACGATGAGTGTTTTCAATTTGCCTCGGTTCAGGATCCCGCTAAAATAAGAGAAAGGTCAAAATCTCCCCATTTAGGTGTTAGCACTATGACAAATAAACGTCTCGCTGACTTGAAAAAGCAGCGAGGCACGCTGAAAGGCAGACTTACACTATTTGAGAAATTTATTGCAAAATTAGATAAACTAACATTAAATTCCAATAGCAAAACGGAATTAGATTTACGAATAAAATCAACTTGCACTATTTTTCAAAGTTTTAATGACATTCAAGGCGAAATTGAACAATTAGTTGATGATTCAGATTTATCTACTCAATTAGAATACCGTGAATCATTTGAAGATCAATACTTTTCCATCATGGTTGACGCGAAGTGCCTAATGAATCCTAACAATAGTGAACAAACTCAATGTATTTCTCATCAAAATTGTAATCCTGTGTCTATTAAGTTGCCAGTAATAAAGCTACCTGCCTTTGATGGTACTTATGATCAATGGTTAGAGTATAGGAACTCGTATCTAACCATGATACACAATCGTGAAGATCTTAATGACATACAGAAGTTTCATTATTTAAAATCGTCTCTTAGTGGTTCTGCCTCTTATGTAATTAGTGCGTTAGAATTCACTGCTCCAAACTACTTACACGCATGGGATTTACTAGAAAATAGGTATCACAACAATCGTTTATTAGTGCAAAATCACGTAAAATCGTTATTTGCTGTTCAGTCGATTCAAAGCGAATCGTATGATCAAATTAGGAAACTTATAGATTCAACATTACGTAATTTGCGAGCACTTAAATCACTAAACGAACCAACCGATGCTTGGGACACGTTAATCGTTTATCTTATTGTTTCTAAACTCGATCAGTCCACGGAACGCGAGTGGGAAACACATAAAGGTTCCCTTGTGTCTAAAAATGATTCAAATAACATTAAATTAGATGATTTATTAGCATTTCTAAGAAACCGTGCGGATATGTTGGAAATGATAAAGTCAAATAATAATAAAGGTGTTTCTTCGTCTAAGCATAGCAAAAATGACTCCGTTATGTCGAATTCCAATCAAAACAAAAGACACGCTAATAAATCGAACAACTTAAACCCGCAACCTGTCACACATTCTTACGTTAGTAATTCAACTCAAAATAAAAATAATTCGGATAATACTAAACAAAGACGTATTTGTGTTGACTGCGGTGGTGATCATTATTTGTATTCATGTCCGAAATTTTTAAATTTGTCCGTGAAAGATAGATTTATAATTGTTCAAAATAAAAAACTTTGTCAAAATTGTATTCGAACTGATAATCACTTGCCAAGCGAATGTTCATACGGTCCATGTAAATTTTGCAAAAATAACCATAATACGTTACTTCATAATAATAATACTTCTAGCGAAAGAATAGGTATGGCCGTATCCACGTCTATTTCGCATCCGTCGCCGAGCGTGAGCAAATCAGCTGATACGCAAGTACATTCCGAGCGTAATGTACTTACGTGCAGTGCCGCGGTACAGCCAGTTTTGTTGTCGACGGCACTCATAGATGTTCCTGATTCAAGGAATAATTATCACACAGTTAAAGCACTTCTTGACAACGGAAGTCAGAATTGTTTTATCACAGAATCGTTATGTACTCGTTTACAATTACCTATTATACAGTCCACAATTCATATTTCGGGTGTAGGACAAAGCGTGTCAAAAAGTTCCCACACCTGCAAAGTAAACATTCGTTCTAAAGTTAATGATTTTAATACAAATATTCAATGTTGGGTTCTTCCTCGTATTACATCAAAGTTACCTTCGTTAGACGTTCAATGTCAATTTATAGAGATACCTAAACATATTTCGCTCGCGGACCCTACGTTTAGCGTTCCGTCGGACATCGATGTACCTACTCTTAGGAGCGGACATATTTTGGGATCTATTGAATAATGATAAAGTAAAGCTTAGTAGTGGTCCATATCTGTACGATTCCAAAATAGGATGGATCATCTCTGGCCGTCTTTGTAATAATAATTATTCGTTTAAACCTGAAAGAGTTCAATGTAATTTCGTTCAAATTGATACTCAATTGCAAAAATTCTGGGAATTAGAAGAATTGTCTGACTTACCTAATGCCATGTCAAAAGATGATCGTTATTGTGAAAAAATATTTACAGATACTACAAAACGTGATGAACACGGTAGGTTCTCTGTTCGCATTCCTTTAAAGGAGTCACCCGAGTCGTTAGGTGATTCATACAACATGGCAAAGAATCGTTTTTTATCTCTCGAAAGGAAGTTAGATCGTTTACCTAATTATAAAAAACTTTATAGTGAATTCCTTCGCGAATATGAAGCACTTGGTCACATGACCCTAGTTGCATCAAAGGATATTCCTGATATATTGGGTAAACCGCATTACATCCTACCTCATCACGGTGTTTACCGAGAGGATAGTGTCACTACAAAATTACGCGTTGTGTTCGACGCGAGCGCGAGTACGTCGAATAACAAATCGTTAAATAATATACAACATATAGGTCCGCCATTACAAAATGATATTTTTTCCATTTTACTCAGATTCAGGCAATATAAATACGTAGCTTGCGCGGACATTAAAAAAATGTACCGACAGATTTTAATTCAAATGGATCAACGTAACTTACAACTGATATTATGGCGCGTAAGTCGTGACTTACCTTTACAATTGTATATTTTAAACACAGTGACGTATGGCACTGCGTCAGCTCCTTTTCTTAGCATGCGATGCTTAAAACAATTGGCATTAGAATCTAATGATGATTTAGTTGCTAGGACGATTAATGAGGACTTTTACGTCGACGATCTTATTACAGGGAGCGATGACCTTGATTCGTTAATGCAGTTATGTAATAAAATCTCCGCGTTATTAAAAGGGGGTTGTTTTCCGTTACATAAGTGGACGTTTAGTCATGACGTGTCTCCGGAGAATTGTAAAGATTTAAACATCGGTGAAAATCACTTGTCAAAAACATTAGGGTTAGGTTGGTACACGGAAAGTGATGAGCTTTATTTTACAACAAAATTCACACATAGTGACACAGTAATTACGAAACGTATAATGTTATCAACCATTGCACAAGTATATGATCCGTTAGGCCTGTTGGCACCCGCAGTAATTATAGCCAAGTCATTGTTACAAACATTATGGTTAAATAAATTAGATTGGGATGACGAAGTTCCCAAAAACATTGCTACTACATGGCATAAGTTTCTTGCTGATTTACAACATTTACGCGATATTAAAATACCTCGTTACATAATTAATGAAAATTATAAAGAGCTTCATGTATTTACCGACGCGTCTCAAAATGCCTACGGAGCGTGCGCGTACGTTAGATCGTGTCTCAATAATTGTAATAGTACCATACCTGTTTCAGTGCGTTTATTATGTGCTAAAAGTAAATTGGCGCCGATAAAGGCAGTTAGCATTCCTAGGCTTGAGCTATGCGGAGCTTTAATAGGTGCAAAATTATATAATAAAATAAGAAAGTCCTTACGTTTAAATTTCGATAAAGTTTATTTTTGGACTGACTCCACCATTGTGCAAGGGTGGTTGCGTATGTCACCACATCTTCTCAAAACTTTTGTACAAAATCGCGTGGTACAAATAAATGAATTAACATGTGATACAATTTGGCGACATGTCAAGGGCACCGAGAACCCTGCGGACATGATAACGCGAGGTGCTACGCTAGACACTTTAAAGTACGATAACAATAACACTTGGTGGTGTGGCCCTACGTTTTTACGAGAATCTAGTCTCAAGTGGCCAAAAACCAATAATAAAGAATCGTCATCCGTTGATTTACCCGAAACTAAATCTGACACTATTAATTTACACTCCATTCAATTTACTTCATTGTTTGATTTTGATCGCTTTTCGTCATTTATTCATTTGCAAAGAGTTTGTGCATATCTATTGCGATTTATAGATAATGTACGAGCGGCGTCGCGCGGCGGCATGTGTACGCGTAAAACCGGTCCGTTATCTATAGAAGAGTTGCAGCGATCGCTTGACACTTTGACACGTTTCGTTCAACAAGAATCGTTTAGTGAGCAATATCACAAACTAAAAAATAATATTCCGTTAAGTACTAATAATAATAACACAAAGAAGTTATTATATAATAAAATATCGGGTTTAAATATATTCTTAGATAAGTCTAACATAATTCGTATAGGTGGTAGGCTATCTAACGCGGTTGAATTTAATTATGACAAAAAACATCCTGTATTGTTAAGTGATAAACATCGTTTCTCAAGGTTGTTGTGTGAATATGAACACAAACGACTACTTCACGCTGGACCTCAACTTTTAGTATATTCTATGCGTGAAAGGTGGTGGATCTTAGGAGCTCGCAACTTAGCCAGACAGGTAGTACATAATTGTGTCATATGCAAACGCATGAAAGGGAAGGCATTGACCCCTTTGATGGGTAACTTACCTTCTGAAAGGTTAGAGGCTAGTTTTCCTTTCATGCAATGCGGTGTAGACTATGCGGGACCATTGTCAATATTGGACCGCAAAGGCAGAGGTGCTAAGCTTATTAAAGCATATATTTGCTTATTTGTATGTTTTACGACCAGAGCCATACACTTAGAATTGGTAGGCAGTTTAAGTACACAAGATTATATATTAGCATTAAAGCGATTCATAGCACGTCGTGGAAAACCATATCAAATCTTTTCAGACAACGGAAAGAATTTCGTTGGGGCTGAAAAGGAGTTGTCAGTAATTTTTAATAATACTAATGACATTTTAGATTTTCTTAATAATAATCAAATTCGTTTAACGTTTATACCTCCTTATAGTCCTCATTTTGGTGGGTTGTGGGAAGCGGGAGTCAAGTCCTGCAAGCATCACTTACGGCGGGTACTGGGCAATGCCAAACTAACACGTGAGGAGTTTGAAACGGTATTAACGCAAATTGAAGCCGTTCTCAACTCACGCCCTTTGTCCCCTCTTTCCTCAGACCCGAACGATTTCCTTCCACTTACTGCAGCACATTTCCTGATCGGTCGACCGCTGACTGCGCCCATCTGCGAGAATCTGACGAAGATCGAGCCTACGAGACTGGGACGCTACGACCGTGTGGAGCAGCTTAGACAACATTTTTGGCAACGATGGTCAAAAGAATATGTCTCCGAACTCCAACAACGAACAAGATGGAAGGTAAACAGTGAGGACATCACACTAAACAGCCTAGTTCTCATCAAAGAAGAGAATGTACCTCCACTCAAATGGAAACTGGGTCGAATAATGCAAGTATTCCCCGGACCTGATGGAATATCCCGTGTAGCTGAAATCCGTACAGCGCACGGCACCATAAGGCGATCGTTCTCAAAGATCTGCCCGTTACAGTCACCATAATCAAGAAGCTACAGCTACGACTACGAGTGCTTCGTGTTGGAATACTATATGCTGGTACTTCCAAAGGGGCCGGCATGTTCAATATACCTACAAGGACATCTAGCGGAGAATGGCGCTAAACATTCTGCGGCGTGAACAGCGTTCGTGAGCTTGTTCCCGTTCGTCCCGATGATGGCAGCACCGTCGCAGCCGACTTCACTCTCCACGAAAAATCAACTAACGGTTTGGTTGTGTCTCTCAAAATTATTGTAAACCATTTTAGAAAATATACGTTTATACTTCAAAGAAAACCAATAAAATACTTCATTGAAGACATCCTTGGCCCTCATCACATAGGGATATAGGGAACGGTCTCAACAAACGTCAATGTAAAATGTTCAGACGGGCGTATCCTTACTTTTGAAATCATTGACAGCCCCACTATATTTGTTTCGAGATTCACTGTTTCAGTTGAAAGTTTCAGATATAGGTATCAACTTTGACTTTAGCAATCCAACGGCAAATCCTTTGGAGATGTCTTCACTTTAACAGTTTTGCAGTCTATTTTAGCCAACCTCAAGAATAATGGTTTCTCTGTCTGTACAAATAAAATATGTAGTCGTGAAGTAATAACACTACGGTCCATAACTCATTTGACTCTTTCTTACGTAAGTGCATTCCCTCTGAGTTTCGGGGAGCGTCGAAGAAGCGTTGCAAAGCGTTGCGGAACGTTGCGGAACGTTGCAAAGCGTTGCAGAACGTTGCAAAGCGTAGCGGAACGTTGCAAAACGTTGCGGAGCGATTAGCGCTGTGCAGCACAAATAGTCATTAGAAGCCTTGTAATTCGTGTGAACCAACTACAAAGTAAAGTTGAACAGACTTATATCTACCCGTATTTAACAAAAATAAGATATAAGGATTTTTCGGCGTTACTATTGCATATTTTAACATGGAAAAGTAGTTATTGTGACATAACTGTAATAGTTAGACATATGGTTTTGCTGATTTTATGTCCTCTATAAAACTGTAGTACATCACTTTGCTCTATTGTTAATAGTTTCCGCAGCGAACGCGATATAAGGATTTTTTTTTGGTATTGGGTTACATTATCGAAGTTTTCATACGGATCCCTAACTTTTTTCAAAATATTCTATAGCCTATGTTCATCAGGGATAATGTAGGACTCTAATAGTGAAATAATTTTTCAAATCGGTCCAGTAGTTTCGGAGCCTATTCAAAATTCATCTTTCCTCTTCATAATATTATTAGTGTAGATAACAAACACATTTCACGACGACGCGCGACGTCTTCATACCGGCTCATCACAGTATGTCACTGATCTTCGAACAGATTCGACAATGTTGGCAATCTATGTCCGCATTGGTCGTCTTCCTGATTCTAATTATATCAACAGCATGCCCTACTACGTCTACAACCCAACAACAAAAATACCTAATCATTAATTGAAATCGGTTAAAGCTAACAATGGTCTCCAGGCTCGGTCTGGCAGAGAGTGGCATAAGTACTTGGCAGCCAACCAGTCTTTTATTGAACTTGATTGCCAAACAATAGCTTTTTATGTACTTAGCTTTGTTGACGTAATTCAATAAAGATATTTTTATACAGTTCTGTTTGCATGTATCAGTAAATACTCGTAAAAGATCTGTTTACCTATATCTCCCGAAACGGATCCATAAATACTCGTCTAACATAGTTTTGTAAATAATTCTTCACTCCTGAGTTTCAGTAAATAGTCCAGTCAAATAAGACTTTGAAGGTTACAATAATTCCCATAGAGCTAAAAATTGGTATGAATGTTCAAAATACTATTATAAATGAATTGTGAAAAGTCCCCATCAATCCCACTTGTGCAATTTTTTTTATTGATGGTGAAAGTTTGCAAAAATAGGTTTTTTTGCGTTTTCCAGCTAAACGGTGAGTTTTACAGCAAAAATAGTTCAGACAAAAATTGTAGATCATCCGATTCTCTACAAAAAATGTATCCACACTTTTTTCATAAGTATTGCCATTTCCGTGATATAGCGGTTGAAAGAATTGTTCTTCGCGAGTTCCCACTTATTATCACTGGATGCTTCTTGAAACTTTTTACACTCGGAGGAGTAATGTCGCTCCTTATCACAAACACGACATTTAGTGGTCGTCTTGTCTATCGCTTTATGTGTCCTTTGTGTGACACGCTTATTCACTGTGGCTTCAATGTTGCTTTAAATGTTCTCGGGCGGAGCGAAGGCGCTGCAGAAGTGAGCTTGTTCGGTTAGGAAACTACTGCAGTGCGTGAGATCCGGAATCGATTGGTACTTTTCTGTGTAGATCCTATACCACTGTACACGTAGCGAGTTCGGTAGTTTTTCTGTCAGCGTGCGTGTGAGCTCAGCGTTGATTAAATAATGTTCCCTTTTGAGCGCGTGTAGAGTGACTACAGCGTTTCTGACTCGACTAGCGAACATGCAGATATCCTTAGGTGCTTCGCTGCAGCGTGGTAGTCCACGTAGCTTTTCTGTTTCGGCTTGAGCGATTGAGTCTGGACGGCCGAACTGCAGCTCGAGTTTCTTCATGCTTTCATCCGGTCTTGCATGTCCGATTAGTTCTGAGCTCACTCTTTCTAGTGCTCGCCCCCGCAGGCTTCTTCTAAGTCTTGCTGTGTTCTCGACATCGTTGAAATATGCACGAGTCGCTTCATAAATGGCACGAAACGATAACCATTCTTTATGCGCCCCATTGAAGTTCGGTAGTGTCATAATGACCTTTGACGCCGCAGGGTTATTCGATGTCTGCTGTTCTGTTTTCCTGTCGGCTAGCGACGCTATAGCGGACGTATGCTCCGTTATGAAAGGGCGGAGCGTGTCTGTTCCCCTACTATCTTCTGTTTGTTTTGACGGCACTAACCTATTTTTCACTTCGTTCACTGTAGGATGTTGTGGTCGCACGGGTACTTGCGTCTGGAGGTCCACTATACTATCGAAGTCCGCAGGAGGGGGCGGTTGCTTGGAGCATGTGGTTCTATTGTCCCCTTCAGCGGCATTGACCTCGCATCCTGGTGTAGGCTCTGGTACCTCTTCAAGTCAGGAACGGCTCTGTGAAGTGCTATTTGGGCAAGCTCTATTTTTATCTTCAATAAGTTTTCGCGTGCCCTCGCTCGCTATTTTCTTGAATGACCGTGTCGATCTATGTGTGGTCGACGGCGATTTTCTACGTTCGATACGGGCGTCACCCCGGGTAGTCGTCGGCACGGATCGAACGGAGATTCTGTCTGATGGCTTCATTGTTTTATCCGAAGGGGTTCTTGGCTAGTTTCCTTGTTCGAGGTAGTTGATTCCTCTGAAACAATCTCTTTTGACTGCGTCGGTACAGGTGAGTCGTGACCCGCCGGCGGAACAAAGGGGCCGCTGTGCCTGCGATTGTCGTTCCGTCCCTTCAGTGGTGGACGGTGAACGTGGCGGCTGCTGGCGACGGATGGCTGAAGCACTAGGGTTCACTCACTTCCACAGACTGTACTGCCGTGTCTTGCCTTTTGATCTTGTGACCGGCTTCGTTGCGGCTATGTTGACTATAGTTCACAAACTTTAAACACTTATTTTTTAAACTTCAAAACACTAATTTTCGAACTAAACTATTTAAACACTTCACTTCGCTGTTGAAAACTTCAAAACAAATGTTCAAATTTCAAACGTCTATCTTCACTGTTACTACCTCATAGGTGGTGTGGAAACGTGTGCATATTACGAATAAAATATTTTTTTCAATTCTTTCAACCGCTATATCACGGAAATGGCAATACTTATGAAAAAATGTGTGGATACATTTTTTGTAGAGAATCGGATGATCTACAATTTTTGTCTGAACTATTTTTGCTGTAAAACGCACCGTTTAGCTGGAAAACGCGAAAAACCTATTTTTGCAAACTTTCAACATCAATAAAAAAATTTGCACAAGGGGGATTGATGGGGACTTTTCACAATTCATGTATAATAGTATTCTGAACATTCATACCAATTTTTAGCTTTATGGGCATTATTGTAACCTTACCTCTATTTTAAGGACTAATTTGACTGGACTAAAAAGTTTAAGTGTAAGACTGGATTTAAAAGCGCAATGTGGAACGCCCCCCAGCTAGCTGGACAGACGACCTCAAAAAGGTGGCTGGAACAGACTGGATGTGGAAGGCGGAGGACAGGGTGTTGTGACGCAGTCTGGGAGAGGTTTATGTCCAGCAGTGGACTGCGTTAAGCTGAGTTGATTGAATACTAAAATAATGTATTATTATGGTTTCCGATCTTCATGGATTTATCAACCTAACTACATATAATGTAAATAATTCACGTATAAAGTCAAACATAATTGTTTAAAATAATTGCGTGCTTGTTGTATTATGAAGGCGAAGTGTGTCTCAAACATCCTTTGTATTTACCACATGTTATGCAAATAAAAATGCTTACTTACTCAAAAAAAACTCACCAGTTGGCGCCCCTGTCGAGTAAGGTCCTCAAGTATAGCTCTCAAAGTTTGTTATTACGAATGTGAAATCAAAGTTTACATTTAAATCATATTTAAACAAACAAAAAATGCGTTTGTAAACAGTAAACAAACTAACTCTGAATTAGCTGTACTTTCAGCCGCTTAATTTTGCACCTCTTTCTCTTAGCTCCGCTTTTGAAGCACACACTGACCCGTAACTCATATTTGCCATAATGAATCTCAGGTTTTGCAAAATATTTACAACATTATTCTAATTAGAAATAAACCCGCGTAGCCCACCCACAAACAGTGAAATTTGACATTTTGGAGACCTCACGCTGCACTAGCGGAATTCATACGCGATATTATGTTGGGGTCGGCTTCCAGTCTAATCGGATGCAGCGGAATATAAGTGTTTCACATAGAGCGACTGCCTATCTGACCCCCACCACCCAGTTACTGGGTAACACGATACCCCTTGGCAAGACTGGCTGTCAGACTTTCGGGCTTCTGACTACCCATAACGACTGTCAAAGATCTACGAATGACAGCCGCGACCAAGGGCTTGACGTGCTTTCCGAGGCACCCCCTCCGTGCCTCGGAAACACACTCGATATGACGTAATTGATGGTCATCCATCTCACATAACATACATTATTATTTATCTATATATGTATGTATTTAGAAATATATAAGTATGTTTATCAGTTGTCTAGTACTCATAACACAAGCTCTGCTTAGCTTGAGACTAGTCGGCGTTGTGTGATAGTTGTGGAATATTATTATTATTATTATTATTATAATTTTTTGGTCATTCATCATTATCAACAAATTAAAGTTGGTGCACTGAAAGAAATAAGCAGTAAATAAAAATTAAAACACATTCATCTGAACTGCTTTAACAGTTTCTTAAAAGCCTAACATTCAAAACAGTATTTTTTACTGATACGAAAACAGGGCAAAATGTTACCGTCATGACAGTAAACTTTAACATTTTAAGTACCTAGCTAAAAGGTCACAAAATTAACTGTTTTATTAATTTGGTGATTACAGTAATGGTGGTTCCTTTTTTTTTGTTGTTTTTTCAGTAAATAGTATGTTCAATCATTAAAAGTGACTGTTTTGTCTTTTACTGTTTTACGAACATTACTTCTTACTGTATAAAGACAGTAAATCTTAATGAAATCGCTTTAGTGTGCTGTAGTAAGAATTTTTTTTTTCAGTGTGAGTTAATTCCTTTGTAATTCTCTGGGTGTACCTAGACAATGTAGACATACTTTAATTACACCACCTGCTTACTTACCAATCAATTACATAAGAAAAGAAACCACATTAACAAAGCAAATACAAAATTATTTCGCCTAACAACCGAACGCTATTAACTACAACAATACGATCAATAACCGCGCAGTAGATCTTCAATATATTGACGTCACAACCAGAACGTGTAGGTAGTGTCGTAACAACTAACAACATTTCAATAGCCGGTTGCCGACGACTTAAGATAATGCTTACCAAAGGGACATTCATATTACGGAGATAGCATCGACGGTGACGCGGCACGGATTTGGGGAACGGGGATACTCACAGAAAGGTAATACCTTCTATTTCACTTGTTTCTTTATTGTGTTGGTATTCTTTCTCTGTGTGATGTTTACAGCAAATAAAAGTATTTTTATTCTTTCTTCTTTCACTTTCTTTCGGATTTTTACAGAGGTAAGCAAAAGTTAGTTTGACTGTGAGACATCAACACAGAACAGAACAGTAAGAATCTTTTGGGCCTTACTACTAGGTATCTAATCACACTTCACACTAATATTATAAAGGCGAAAGTTTGTGAGTGTGTGTGTGTGTTTATATGTTTGTTACTTCTTCACGCTCAAACGGCTAGGCCAAGACTTTTTATCCCAATATTCCCACGGGTTCGACACGTACGAGGGTGAAACCGTGAGGCGCAGCTAGTCTATTCTATTATATTATTTTAATTATTGTGAATGTGATGAATATGTGACCCCATTTTTTTTTAATTTGACAGTTCGTTTTCGTTTCTAGTATAGTTCGTCGAATCGTTGAGCTCCTTAAGTTCTGAATTATTAAGCTGCACGATTACTGACAAATGCGTGCACTGACTGGACAGGTCCACTCAATCTGTGTGGTTATTTTCTCAAAAGAACATTTCAGACACCAACCTACATGGTCTTCACATGACCAAGATTATGTCTGGACTTTAAAAGAGACCTCTGAGTTTCGTGTGCTTTTCTTTTCAGACTAGTCATATAGGAAACACCGACCTCATCTAGTTTTTTAATAGTTTGGGCAAAGCTACTTATAGAAATAAAATCATTTGTACACCTATAGGCCAACCGCTGACGTTGCCTGAGGTAGCAGTGCGGTGCGGGAGGGGTGTGGTGACGCAATTCGAGAGCTCAGTGATTCGTCAACTTGTGACAACTATCACCCCTCCCGCACCGCAAATCACAAATACCGCGCCACAAAAATTCTGTCCAACCCAGTTTAGAAAGGCTTATGATCTATGCTATTTTTCAGGTAACAGAGGTAGCATTTTTTAGCACAATCAAAGATGAGAATCAGACTATAGGCGAACAATGAATTCGTTAATCCTTTAACGTTACTTAATCTATAGTGTTCTGCTAACAATTGCTATTTTACAAACAAATATTTAGTTCTTCTTTTCTTATCAAATCCCTCTTTTCGTTCCATTTTGACACCAAAACCAACAACCAAATAAAATCTGCAGCAACCCAAATCCGTCCCTGTAAACGTTCAGCGGTGGTGTGTCTCGCAAGTAACTTAATCCGCAGAGATATGGCGGAACTACGGACCCTGCCTCACTGCCTCCCTCCCTCACTGCTTACCAACGGATTTGCTATCTTCAGCGGAATACAGAGATTTCCCCAATTACTCCGAGGACTGGAGTCAGCCGGCTTACGACCCTCAATGAAAGACGAACGCCTTTTCAAAGCAGTGTAAGCTATTGCCAGAAATGGCAACTGCAGTACAGTTCGCATAGAAGAGGAATTAGTGGTCGTTAAATGTCCAGAGAAGCAAATTTGTTTCTTTGAAGTACATCCTACTTTACCTTAACTATTCGTAGGTACGATCTAGTTATTTTTCGTTCCACTTGCAAGTTTTCGTTCTACAGCATTAGAGGCTCTAACAATCTCTTTTTTTATCGTAGACAGAGTAATCTATAGACTCATGGTATCCGTGTCACCGAAAGGGATAAAAAGCTCCGGCAATCTTCATCATACTATCATTTTTACTGCACCTTACCATTTTCACAGTTGCGCAAATGTACTATTATTGAATTATGCACGAAAAAGATCATATTTTCCGTTTAATCCCGGTGTATTATTTTAGTATTCCATCATAAACGTCAAACTGCTTGTGCACATTAATGTGCTTAGCCGACACGCAGTAAGGGACAGAAATATTCTTACTCTGTCTTTTTTCTTTGGTAGTAACGTTAATATGTTTCTCTTTTTCTTGTGCGAATGAAAAAGAAGATATGCAGCAGTCTATAGTTTACTCTGTCTACGCTTTTTATGCTGACTGTATCTAGTTCTGCTTTGATGGAAATCCTATAAAATACTGGCTAATACCTGCGTATAGTAGTGTAGGGGTGGGACAAAGATTTATAGCGCGGATGCAAAAACTGCGATATGAAGCTGTTACGAGGATGCGAGGAACACTAGTGCCGTTATTTATGTTACTTTTGATACTGTTGCGTTTGCGTGGTCGGTTTAGGATAAAATAGGGTGTGAGTTATTGTCATGGAGTTATCGAAGGGTTTGATTGCGGGATCGCGTGATGAAAGTTTATGAAGTGAATCAATGATCACCTCATACTGTGTTATCGTAGACTCGTTACCGAGAAAGCAATAAAATCCGCCATCGAATCTTGTTTGCCGTGATTTCACTATAATGTGGTTTTAATTTACAACAAAATCATGAAATCAGTTTAATATTTTTTATATATATACCAACTAAACACATGCAAAGCAGTCTTTGTCATAATATAGATCTCGCATGTATCTAAATTCTATAATTTAGTTATATGCGAGATCTATTATTAGAAAGCACGGCAATTCTATTAATTAGCGTACATTATACAAAAAAAAAATACGTAAACTTTACATCAATAAAGCAATATAAAAGAAAAATAATTATAATTGAATACTACGTTATAGCTTACAAATGCTAGGCCGTCATCACCGCCTCGTCTCGTATGACCTCACGTACCAATCCTATCCTATTAAATGTTAGCACGCCATCACCATTTATCTAACCTTAATAAAAGTAGGAAAAAAATATGACCACTCCGGCGGCGCCTTCAAGATTATTCATTAAGCCACCAAACAAAAACAGACAAGACTTTTTCCTGCACCGACAAGCCGTCATATAAAAACATTACACAACACCGCGCAGTACTGTGATCGTTTTAAGGATCATATACCGCCGAATTACACCGCATGTGTCGGTAATAGCGCTTGTAGTCGCGGCTATACGAGCTTTGCCTTCTGTGGGGCATGGCCGTGGTTTGACCGCGTTTGTTCTTTGTTGAGAATCTATTCGAAGTTTGTATCGAATTATAGATAACACCTACCTTCAACTGTGTAAGAAGGTGCGAGTAATAACTCTACCAGTCTTCCTTAAGGGCTTATTATATTGGCTAAAGTTACTGGATTCAGATCAGTGTTCTAGCGTTCACCAGATGAGCCTCCTAAAAAGTAACCTAACTAGAAAGAAGAAATGTTGCGTTATGTTTTTCTCTTGAGAGTAGTGGGGACACAGTGGTATCATATAAATCGTAGGTTTGAACCCAGTCAGGCGCTTTGTTTTGTGTAAATTATTTAATCATCACTGCTCGTCGCATCGTGAGAAAACCGGCATGTCCTAAAACCAACAATTTGAAGACATGTGCCATCTACCAACCCGCACTGGGCCTGTGTGGTAGAGGCCTGTGTCCCAGCAGTGGGAACAATAAATGCTGATTATGAATGTTTGTCTCTGTCACTCTTTAATCTGCAGACAGATTCCGTTACTGATTTAGAAACTGATTCAGTGTGATCAGAAACTTTATAAATATTCTCTGTTTATGTCTTCCTAAAAAGAGGACTAAGGGGAAGCAGCCCTTTACAGTACATTGGCGATACGGGACCTTCGATCATATTGATCGAAGTACGGGACTATTAAATTATGTAAACGTCTTAAGGTAATAATATCAATAGATTCTGCAACAAAACATTCCCATGCAGCCGTGCTGGTTCCACACAACACCCTACCACAATGCTGCATATTTGAACGTAAAATACATTGTAATAGTTTGAAATGGCGCATAACGTGCAGCTTCTGAGTCTCGGTGGCGCATTTTACAGAGTATTCTAGTTCAGCAGCATATATTACTGAATATGGTCATAAGCATAAATTCTTTGATACTATCATTCACTTGTAAGAGGTACTTTGTTCTCTAGATGAAATTCTATTATGTCCAGTTTCTTTTGCCTTTTGGACGAAATTGAGATTTTTTTTTGCTTTTGGACTTAATTAAAGAGTTACTGAAAGGTTTCAGTAACTCGCAAATTACTAAGGGAAGAACAATTCTGTACAACGCTTAAGTTTTTCACCGAAGCCTTTAGTATAAACTCATCATCATCAACAACTTCAACAAGGTCATGTCCGATAAGGACAATTTATTTGGTGTCGGTGCAACAGGTCTTTTTCTTCCATACTCCTCTATTAGTCGTCATCTCGATAGTCACAGTCCATGCATCTTTTCTTTGGTCTTCCCCTACTCTTATAGCCTTTATACTCAAAACCTCCGTCGCCTCCATGTTTCCCACACAACTTTACCTTAACTATAGAATCACTTTCCATGTGACGCTATCTCGTCCTATCTGAATTCGTCACCGCCTTAAGTCCTTCGTGCCAACTTTTATTTTATTACACCCGAAAAGAAGATTGACCATCTGTCATCAAAGACCATTTTTTTGGATGACGGATAATCAATCTCCTCAATAGACGGCTGGACCAAAACTTATCTGCGTCTAGCCATCAGAACTAATATTCTAGCCCTAGATAACATTTTTCAGGATAAAAGTCAATGTAGTCATAAGTCAGTCCAGTGTTATTTAGGACTAAGGTCAATATTCATAGACTGCAATTTAACTTCACTTTGCTTACTCAAGTAAGTGTTCGAATAAGAGTATGCATTATGTGCTTAAAGTTAATGACAATATTTGTATGAAACGCTTGCTCGCGGTCGCTTATACCTACGAACATAAAAGTCATCATCATCTGCCTAGTACCTGCCTTTTACCAACTACGATGGGGTCGGCTTCCAGTCTAACCGGATGCAGCTGAATACCGGTATTTTATATGGAGCGACTGCCTATCTGACCTCCACAACCCAGTAACTGGGTATTACGATACCCTTTGGTAGGACTGGTTGTCAGAGTTTCGGGCTTCTGACTACCCCTAACGACTGTCAAAGATCCACGAATGACAGCCGGGACTTACGTGCTTTCCGAGGCACAGAGGGGTCACGGTATGTAAAGATGGTCACCCATCCACAGACCAACCGCAGCAAGCGAGATCGACCTGTGCGGCTGTTATTATTTAGCCACGGGCCCCTCTACGAACATAAAAGTGCGTTCTGTAAATCTGCTTAGTTTATGTATTTTGAATGCAATACGCGCACAACACAAGTACATGTATTTATAAATAAAACAACACCATACTTTCCTTTATTCCTTTTAACTAAAGTAAAATGAAATAAATATAGTAAGAATTTTCAACAGGAGCCATTAAAAGATGAAATTTTGGTCGTTTACCTGCTGCAACATGTTCGTACATTAATTTACTTAGTTCACTGACTCCTGCTTCATTAGTGGTGCCGCTCCTCACTCGCTTCTCGTGCGGAACAAGGCAGGAGACTGGGGAGAGTTAGACTTTTTATGTGGTTGGTGAACAGGCCGACATAAAGAGAGTTTTGAGTATGAATGTGGATAACAGTAAACGAAAGAAACGAGGCTTTTGTGAATGTTGATATGACTAGAAAAGGGATGAATACTAGACTGGCATGACGGTGGACAGAGCTCCCAGATAAATTGGGTGGTTTTCACAAATTAAAGCCCTTTTCCTCTCTCCTACTCTGTTGTGCCCGACATGTCTATGTGAACCTACCACCTAATCTGTATTTACGTACCTACATTACACACAGTGTGTTGTCACAGATTACTAAATAGTTACTACGTAACAGATACTTCACTCAGTAGAAAATTTCCAATACCTACAGCTATAATAGCCTACTCCGTCGCGTCAGCAACCGCTGCATGCTAAAATGTGCCTAAATGCTCAAGCGTACAGTTGTGATTGCTTCGCACCGCGCGATCCCACAGCAATCGCAGGGCTGCCTCTTCATTAAAATTAAATTAACATAACTATTTGTGTCTATTTTATTGAGAACTGTGAATATGTTGTGACTATAGGTGGTAGTTTAAAATGGTATCGTTTATAAAATATGTTTTTTTATAAATTGGTGCCGACTGTGCAGTACATCTAAAACATGACATGACATCTTCATTGACATGTAAATGGAAAAATGTTAGATGTTTACCCCTTCTTTTACTTGATTTGCACCCATCTACTGCACATAAGGCACCACACGGCATCGTAATACGCGTACGAACGAACAGCACTATTAAAATTGAACGGCGTGCGCGCGCTTCGCTTGCGAAAACCGCACTGAATTTGATCCGCCGGCGGACCGAGACCGCTCGGCTGGGCGGTAGGCACTTATAGCGCGCAAGTACATGGAGTGACGGAGGCCTGGTGTTGTGTAATGTAATGAGAATGTTGAGTGTGATGGACAGGCCCACACCCTACCAAAATCTACACGAACTAAAGGGCATTTGTAACACCAAAACATTTACCGTTGGATTGCCAATTTTAGAGACAGGTTATTTTTCAGGTATCTGACGAGGATTCACCAGCACCGATACTTTGGTGTATTATTCAGCGTAGTGCAGCAGTATTTATACAAAGCCGGTATTGAATATTGAACATCCAAGCTATTAATAGATACCCGCCACCCTCTAAAATATTCAGAGCAGCAGTAATTTCAAGCCCCTTGTGCTGTTCTCAAGCTATTACGATAGAACGTATAACGGGACGATATAGATATACTACTAATATATAGCCTTACCAGCTTATGGCCCGTTGCCTTTGACGTGGAGGTAAGCCCGCTACACAAAAGTGATCAATTACAAATTCAAATCACCAATGAATAGCTAGATACTCACATCACTAGCATTTCAATGGTGGTCCGTACATGACGCGACTTCATAGTCAGTCTATAATGATCCCACTGCCGGGAGACAGGCCTACTCTCTGAGAGAGGAAGTGGGCCCAGTGCGGGTTAGTACCTAGATGTTGATTAGATGCACATATCTTCGATTTTTTGGCCGGTTTCCTCTCAATGTTTTCCTTCACCGTTTTGAGAGTAGTGGTGATGAAATAATTTACACAAATTAAAGCTCCTGCCGGGGTTCGAACCCACGACCTACACCTTGTAAGTCGGGGCCGTTATACCACTGGGCCACCACTGACTGCTCCCACGCAACTTACTAACTTTTATCTCACGAAACGACACGAGCTTTACTAATGGTAACCAAATGTTTAAACATGCTGTGAATGTGTGCGTGAAGACAAGTAGCGATAGTACATAACACATATACGCACAGCATGTTTGTACACTTGGTACAAGTAAAGCGCGCGGCGTCGCTTCGTGAGTTAAAAATACTATAGCTTGTGTTTGGTTAAATTTATTTCTAACTATGGTATATTTTTGTTGAATAAAGCATCAGCTTTCAGTTTGGACCACATAATAAATACGACACGTAAAGAGTTTACTAGGCGGAAGTAATTTTCCCCCCTGTATGTCTCTCTAGTTTATGTTCTAGAAACATGATTGCACGCACGAAAAATGCGCGGAGGCCATTTTTACTTCATGAATAAATTTACGGCCAGTACATCTCACACTTGAGATTTGCAGCAGATGACATCGTCATACTGAATCGGCCTAGTTGATTATTCTGTACGCATTGGTCTCTGGATGAACTTGGGCAAAACCCAGCGGTCCCGGGGTAACCCCTGGGACCGATTGCTATCAATGGCGGTTCTCTAAAGGTTGTTCAAGAATACGTTTACCTCGGGCAAACTTTGCAGTTTGGTAAGAACAACTTTGAGAGGAAGGCGAACAGATGATTTCAGCTGAGCTGGATAGTGTTTGGGAAGCTTCGTAGAGTCTTCTCGTCGCGTATTCCACAGAGCCAAAAGACTAAGGTCTTCAATCAGTCCTGCCAGTTATGACTTACGGAGCTAAAACGTGGACACTCACTCTACGGCTGGTCCATATATTCAAGGTCGCTCCGACGCTCAGAGACCTATGGAACGGGCTATGCTTGGAGTCTCTCTGAGGGATCGAATCTGCAACGAGGTGATCCGGCAGAGAACCAAAGTTGTCGACATAGCTCACAGAATAAGCAAGCTGAAGAGGCAATGGGCCGGCCATATTAGCCGTATAACCGATGACCGTTGGGGTAGATGTGTTCTTGACGGGAGACCATGAATCGGCAAATATAAGGAAGGACGCCCTCAGGGTAGCTGGAGTAACGATCTTCGCAGGATGGCTGGTAGCAGCTGGATGAGAGTTGCCAAAAATCGAATTATATGGCGTGCAATAGGAGAAGCCTATGTCCAGCAGTGGACTGCTGTAGGCTCATGATGATGAATAAATTTAACACGATGTAAGCTATCCCTACAACACAGCACCAGCTTACATCACTAAAAAAAATATTTAACGTAGGTGGCGTTCGGGAACTGAAAACAATAACGATAAATTGTTCCACCGAACCGCACGTTACAAAATTTTGTTTCAGCGCGGTTAGCGGAAGTGCTCAGGTGCGGTTCGTCCAAATGCAGTTGAAATCAGTGCTCTGAGTGGAATACTTCACATAATGTGGACATGAAACTCTTGTATCCTATTTTGTTTCCAAGTAATAACGACCATGCTAGGGTGTTACCAATATATTACCTTTCTTACGTTTCTACGAATAGATAAAAGGCCTAAGTTACAACGTATGACGTAATATTTGGGTCAAAATGTTGTGTGGCCTCACCATAGGGCCACACCATAGGGCAACACCATAGGGCCACACCATAGGGCAACACCATAGGGCCACACCATAGGGCCACACCATAGGGCCACACTCTCCATTTGGTCATTCAATTTAAAAAATATATAAACAACTCTAAAATAATACTATGTCCTAACTGACCTAAATTTTCTTCCCTTGCTCCAATCTGAGCTGCGGTCCTCTTAATCTTTTCCCTTGCACCACAAGAGCGGAGCCTTTCAGAACGTCTCCCGGCCGATCAATGCGAACAATCCAAAGCCTTTCCTCCAACTTTGCAGGCCTGTCGTAATCACTTTGTCAACCTATTAATACTTGAGTCTCCGCCCCCAAAATACTGGATCGGGAAGCTCGAGTGTTTACAACTCGGTATACGAACTTATTAACCCATAAACGAGTTTGATTGACTTGTTTAACAGAATACTTAAGGATCTTCATCCTAAAGTTATAAGGGTTTTGGTTTAGCGAGAGATCCCTTTACAGAAGTGGGACGATTGTGAGGCGGCTGAGTTCCATAACCATCGAGCCATAATTGACCCGTTAATTCCCCTATTGAATACAGTTGAGCTCGTCCTAGTCTTGATCTAGTTTTTACATGCTTTACTTCATATAGGAATTAATAAGGTTCGTTAGAACGAATCTCCCTCTTCCCATCTAAACGGATCACCTTGACGTATTCTACCCTAACCAAATGCCTTACTTGGCAATTGTAGGCATTTCTTGAATATATTCTATTTTTATAATAAAGTGTTACACATAATCGTAGATTTACGTAAAGAAACAAAGATCTTAAGCAACAAAACTTTTCACAGATACCTAAATAAAATAAAAACTCGCTCCTATCTCTATGTCCCCGCTGGCACACACTCACATCTTGTAGTTCCAGCGTCTTTTGTTTCAATTCCGCAGCACACTAACGTTTGCCAAATAACAGGAGATCATGAAATTCAACGACATGCCCCACAATGAAACATTAACATTCTATTACTACAGAAAAAAAAAGCTCTTTGTAAACAATAGGCTGCTCTTAGCTCGCTGTAACGTTTAGGAATAATATAATAACAGATTCGTATGCGACGAGGCGACGTAACGTGATAACGTGACAGTGCTAGGTGTTAACGACTGAGCTAGTGTGGAGTGGGCTCTGCGATTCGCAGAGTGGTATATGAGTGCAAGACTGTCGTAAGTGTGAACCCTAGACCAATTTAACCTTTTTATAGGAACTGTGATGTTTAGGACAGCCGTCTCTTGAGTAGCAAACAGATCCTTTAAACGGCTATAATAAAACTGTCTACTCAAGTATTAACAAAGTAAATACTACTGCTGTTGACTAAGTAAACAAGTCACGTTTACTTTTTGAAAATATCTGAAAAAGTGTCTAGACAAAATGTCAACTGTAATAAAAATACTGTTAGTTTTCATATAGCCGTTACTTCTGCCCCTTGTCAGCCCCAAGCTTACCTCCACCGTTAAAAAAATATCACCCACGGGCATATGTGGGTCACTTACCCTGCGGAACACATAGGGATGTCACTTAACCCAAATTAAATTATACCGGGTGACTACTGCCGCCTTGCGCTGTCCGTAAACCCTCTCATTTAGGTCCTCTGAGTATTGACACCAAATAGTATGAACAGAAAGACCACTAACGAAGACGCAGAGTAAATATTAATACATCCGTTATTCAATTGTTCCTTATTTAGATTAATTATGTATTTGGGCCCGTAGCTCAATTCAGATTCAGTGTACGAGTATTAATTTTTAATTATTTGATTTTTTTGAATGATGCAATACTAATTTTAAGATGGTTTCTATCATTTAGACTTTTAACTTTAAGTAGTAGCTATGTATCGAACAATAATGTTTGCTGTGCCCTAACAGGGTCTACAACGGCTCTTGCTTTTGTTATCATCTTGTTTTTCCTTGTGGAACGCAAATAAATGAATATGAATATGAACGTAGTTTTAAGACCGACGGCTCTGTAACTAACAATTATGGACAAATAATTAGTCTGAAATAAATGAATTGCTGACAAATCCATGAGCAGTTCCGTAGATTTGTGATCTCATAACGAGAAACACGTAGTTCCATAATTATTATATTTTCGTCCGTGCAGTTAGGTATGAGTTCAGGTCCAGGGGCTTCGTAGTGTCCTTATACATAGGTGTCTTGTCAAGATATATATTTATTACTCCCAACACTTAAAATTCTTTGTTATTTTACACGACTACGCGGCAAGGCTAAATGAAGGTTATGATTTTAACAGACTATTTATGTATGCATGTATGTATGGTCATCTGAACAGTTGAACGAAAACCGATGTTATTTTGTTACAATGACGTAATTAGTTGGGTTTTGGTAAAAATAATTTACCTTCTGTTCTAATTTTTTTATTGTAGTGATCTTGTGTACCGAACCAAATGTTATTAAAAGTTAGTAGAAAACTGTTAAATGCGCCATTATCGGGACAGAACTGAAATGACGGACCGAAAGTTTGGACTGATAACATCGTCTGGCGCTCATGTAGTTTGTTAGCAGTAATTATTGACTGAAGTTTTCAGTTTGATAAGTACGAGTAGGTAAGTTCTTTATTCTTCTGTTCTTCGATCTTGTTACTTTCACATATGTATGTGTAACTCGACGATTTTTTAGTTTTTGCAATGGAAAAAGTAGTTGGGTATTCTAGTAGAATTACGTACAGGTTTACCTACACAAAATTATTATTTTCGGCCTTTGTTCACCCAAAAACTCCTTCATTGCACGCAATTCTTAGATCATTCAACTACATAGCTACACACGATTTTCTCATTATTGAAGATAATTATCTATCTAATTAAAACTTGGAAACTTTCCTACAAACTTTTTATAAATAATACATTTATTTTTACCCAAAACATTAAAAAAACATACAAATCGCGAACACACAGTTCGGTCACTCAAACAGAAACAGATCCTTTGCAAAGAAAAGCGAACAATAAGAAAGAAACATGGCGCTTGTTTCAGATAAGTGCAAAGGTTCAGTAATCGAGCCATAGCCTCGGGCAGACGAATTACGGAAACTAGATATCCTCGAACACAGGCCAAATGTCTAATGAAAGTAGTTTTTGTATACTGTGGACAGCGGTACTCCAAGTTGGAGTGGCTTTAGGAGATGCTGAAAAAGGACCTCTTGTTAATCACTACTTCTTGAAGAACTTTTTGATGAGAATAGTTCTTGCCGAGTTAAAAGTACATATATGTCAGGCTACAAAATGATAGCAGAGCTGACTGTGTACTGGAGACTGTTTGGTGCTCAAATTCAACCTTTGAAAAAAACTAGCCAAGTGCGAGTCGGACTCGCATACGAAGGGTTCCGTACCACAAGGCAAAAACGCCGAAAAAACACGTTTGTTGTATGGGAGCCCCCCTTAAATATTAAAGAATTGGGGATTCCCCGTCCTACGACTTTGTTCTATGGGGATTCCCTCGTTTGTTCCATAAGTTTATCTCGGCTGGCAGTCGTGTTTTAATGTTTGTTGAGTTGAGATACATAATACATAATTTAACGCTGCGTTAAAAATGCCGTCTATAAAGAAAAACCCCGATATACGCGAATTTAACTTAACGCGATTTTTTTCGGAACGTATCCTTCGCGTAAAGCGTATTACTGATATCGGTTCAATAGTTTTATGAGCTCTATCACTGAAATTATATTTACAAAATGTCATTTATGTCACCATTATTTTCGCCGGGACCACACGGCACGCCATGGAGGGTTAGGTACAGGCAATGAGTTTCCGAAAAGACGTAAGGAGGGAAATAAATGAGTTTCGGCAGGTGAGGAAGAGTGGGGTGCACAAATTGAATTTTGGATTTTGTATGTAAGTATAATTATTTATTTAAGCACAAATCCAATCGGCTATGCGGCTGTTCCATTTTAGATTATGGAAGTGTTGTGATTGCGGGACGTTGTTTATAAACCTATTTATAATGCATTTTTATTTTTGACTCCTAACACTTAACGATGGAAATCCCTTTAAAACCTCTCAGAGACGAGCAAATTTATAGCACTAAAAAAATTAAAATAAAATAAATAATAGTGGTAAAAATTTGTACCACTTGTGGTACACATGTGTACCAGCTCGTCCTAATGAAGTTTTTCTGGTTCGGTTCTTTGATTTTTTTGCATGTTGTAGTTTTTTAATTTTTATTTCTTCTACTTACCTAATAGGATTTTCCAAGTCAGTAATATCTACTGATTATTACTGATTATATTCGCCTGTGCTACAGGTATTACAGATCCCAAAGCACTAATGGACCTAAGTAATTTTAAATGAATAATCCCTAGTGTAAACTAACGAAAACCGTCTTTGACTTGCAAAGTTTTACTTTGGAGCCAAACTAACGAGGCTGTATTAACTTGTATATAATATATTTTTTCCTTTTGCTGAAGTGTTTACTGGCCCGCGAAAGAATTTAAGATTGCAAGCTATTTGATTTGAAATAGAAGGCAAATTGCAATCATTCTATTTTTTTAATTACGGCTCCTACAAATTTACGTTTTACTGTGGTTGCGGGCCCGCATGCGGGTGCTCCGTGAGTTTGGCCCCAAAAGTATGAAAAACTGGCCAAGTGCGAGTCGGACTCGCCCACGAAGGGTTCCGTACCACAAGGCAAAAACGCCGAAAAAACCCGTTTGTTGTATGGGAGCCCCCCTTAAATATTTATTTTATTCTGTTTTTGTTGTATTTGTTGTTATACATCATCTGTGAAAATTTCAACTGTCCAGCAATCACGGTTCATGAGATACAGCCTGGTGACAGATAGACAGACAGGCGGACAGTGGAGTTCCAAAAATTCAAAGATCATAAAAATCGGTCCAGCCGTTCTTGAGTTATAAATGGTGTAACTAACCCAACTTTGTTTTATTTATAAGTACCTATAGAAGATAGATGTATTATTAACCTGTGTTCGGACTGTTAAAGTATTTCTACGAAAATTGTATTTCACATCGTTTTGCAGGATTTTCAGCATTAGGATAAAGGCTCCTACAAACAGGCGCGACACGCGACGCGAATCGCGCGCGACTCAAAGGCACCGCTCGTTGCGCGACTTGCGATGCCATTCAGTGTCGCGCGCGATTCGCGTCGTTTGTAGGAGCCTTAAGTGTCAACGGCAGGTTAATAATTAGCTACCTACTATACCTAAGCTACGTTATGAATTGATTATTTTAGCATTATTATGTAATTGTTTTGGATGTATTCGGAATAACC
Organism: Oligia fasciuncula; assembly: GCA_963082905.1. NCBI lineage: Eukaryota > Metazoa > Arthropoda > Insecta > Lepidoptera > Noctuidae > Oligia > Oligia fasciuncula. The sequence continues at coordinate 1,199,174 of OY720395.1, read as the reverse complement.
TATCACGGACATCAAAGAAAAAACACTTTGAGAAACGTTGTCCTACCATAGGTTCGTTTAATTCTATTGTAGCGAGTAGCTGTGGGTAAATCGTGTGTATATGTAACACAGTAGGTATCACATAAGGCATGTTGTATACCGTTGTGTTTTGCTTATTAAATACCCTGGATTCGCCGTCTGCGACCGTGTGTCCTCAAGTAGGCTCTTTGTGTGTCATACGACTTCCCTTTTTAGAGTGGCACCCTTGAACTTTTGCCAAGGACAAGCGCTTGTATGAATTACCACAGAATAACGAATAGTACCTACTTGTATTACGTAAGAATAGGAAATATTTTTTTGTGTTTTTTTTTCGAAAAAAGAATCAGCTGTTTACTACATTTTGTCGAGTTACCTATGCGAACAATAAATGTAGGGAACAGCCGTTTTTTTTCGCGATTTCATGTTTGGTCCCGTAGTAAAAGTCGTTCATAATGATAAGTACAAATGACCCCTTATGAGGTTATCCATTAATTTCGGAACACCCTGTATATACAATTATCATACTTCTAAACACGACTTATTTATTTGAATATTCTATAAATCACGCAATTTTTTTTTTTTTTCAACCGGACAAGCTGTTAATTATTATTTTAAAAAAATGTTTACACAAAGCTGTTTAGAGTAAATTCTGGAGTAAAAACCTTTTTTTAACGAGTAAAGGGCCTCCTCTTTCTGCAAATCATAATGAACCCTAATGCATTGCTTTCATTCCATCCCTCAATCATTATACACAAACAAAATCCTTCCGAAATCCCATATATCTCCATATATTGTCGGCGTCACCTCTCTACAGAGCTCGTCATCATGGCCCCCATAAATTGGAATTCATTATAACTACCCTCGCAAGTAGCACGGGGGGAGTAATTTACGCGTTCAGCCCTCGGAGGAGCAGCTTCCAGTAATGAGTTTTTATTCAGCAAAGTTCGGCAGCGGCCTAACAAGGTTTACGGACGGGCTCTTACACCATTTTCGGCTGGTGAGTTTCGAAAATGGTAAATTGTATATTCCGCTTGATCTTATAAGGAAAAGTTTCTATAAATTTACTACATAACAAGATCACGCGTGTAATCATAAAAGAATTAGGCATAGGATAGGTAAGTACACCCGCATTTACTAAACTACAAAATAACATGTCAGCAGTTTGGCCAGCAATGAGTGTTATCTCTATGAAGAGTCGAAGAGGACATTGGCAACATCCGCGATTGGGAAATAAACTGATGATCGCAGTTCGTTGATATAATGTTCTAAGAAAACTTTGCAGCTGATGATCCTTTTGACGTCATTGATTGTGTACTTACATACTGGCCATACTTACTTATATGCTTACCTATTAGGTTTTGAAATTTATTCATCGGTTGCGGAGAGCAGTGGTAGCCTGGTGGTAACAGCCGCGACTTATAAGTTGTGGGTCGCAGGTTTGAACCCAGACAGGCGCTTTACTGTGTGTTCATTATTTCATCACCACTGCTCTCAAAACGGTAAAGGAAAACATCGTGAGGAAACCGACATGTCCTAGAACCAAAAATTCGAAGACATGTGACATCTACCAACCCGCAGTGGGCACTAAGAGGAGGCCTGTGTCCCAACAGTGGGAACATTATAGGCTGATTAAGCATGCAGGATATGCATCGAATGCTTCAACTAAAAAAAACCAACGCTAGACAAAAACCTGATTTTAAATAAAATAATAATAACGACATTAATTTATACAACAGCAAGGGATCTTTGTTCTACTTTCATAAATTCTCTAGGTTGAAACCACGCTACAGTCTCATTAAAATGTAATTAGATGCAACTTTAACATTCGCCGTAGTTTTTAACTTGAAACATAGCTAACGCATAGTAGGTAGGTACTTTAAAATGGCGGCTTGTGTTGTCATAAGAGACAGCAGTATAGGTATACAGTGTGGCGACTAAGTTATCACATTAATTGAAACCACGTATTCTACGTTACGTATTCTGAATATACATAATTAAAATAGCTTACGTACCTATAGGTAACTTGAGATCAGCCGGTCGATTCTGTAAAAATCTCACCGTGAAAACTTAGGTGAAGTGAGTTTGTTTTTGCTAGGAATTGACACTATTGACAGCTCACTCCACGCTCACTTCAACTAAGTTTTCACGGTGAGATTTTTGCAGAACAGCACCGCAGTATAATAGTAGTACCTAGTAGTAGTTTGATAAAGTGGAGGAAGTTTATGATTTAGTAACACTGGATACTTCAGTGGATATCCATTCTCCCAAAACACTTGTGGTTTGTTTCATCATAATGAATTTCGTAGTAGTATTTCATTTCCCTGTAGTAATTTGCTGATGACTGTAATTACGATAAGCCAATTAAATGATTATAAATTATTTCTTTGAACCCACTTCAAAGAACTCTATGACGTACTCAGTTAACTCCAATTTACAACTAGCAACAATTTACTTACTTTCAAGATTACAAGTTAAAGATGATATAATAGAAATATTTTTTTAAGGATTGTGTTAAGCTAGCAGCTAAATGTATCAAGCTACCATCAAAAACTTATCACAAAAAAAAAAACACCCGACTTTCACAAAAAAAACACTACAAAGTGAAAAACGACTTAAATTTCGAAAGTCGGTGTCAAAAAACGAAAATGCGGAACCAACGACACCGAATTTCGAAATTTAAGCTATTTTTCACTTTGTAGTGTTTTTTTTGGAAGTTCGTTGTTTTTTTTTTTGTAAAAAGTTTTTATTTTTAGTTGTAGGTCAACACACAACACTTCTTGCTATGTAAATATCAGTGACAGGAAGCTTTTATTAAAAAACATCATCAATATAAACTGAGTGGAAAAAAAAATCCTATTATTGAAGCTAACTCATAACCTACCCAAGCAAAGTTAGTAAAATTTATGCCATCAAAAACATAACTTGTAAAAAAAGCCAAGTCTCGCAACACAGTTCTTCTACCGTAAAAAGTTGTGAGATCCATGAAATACCAAGTCGGTTAATTTATTCACTCCCTACTTAAGGAACCTTCTGTCTTAAGTTATTAAATAATTAGCTAACCTAACAACATCTTGTAGTGACCATCAATATTAAAAATCTTCTATGTTTTAAATAAATAGATTGACTTGGCAATCGCACTGTGAGATACATTATGTTTTCATGCGATGGCGATGGCCAAGTCAATTTATTTATTTAAAACATAGAAGATTTATGTGCGTAGCTCGACGTAGTAGAGACACACACGCACACATTTTTTTTAACTGGAACTGGAAAACTGGAACTAGCAACTTTTATTTTAATGGATATAATTTAAGTAACTATAACATTTTCCCCACAACGAATTGAGACTAGCCCCCATAATAACAAACGATAGTCATGAAAAGAGCTTTCTAACGACATACGTCTGGTCGTTATTGGTCGGTGGGTACGCGTCCCATACATTTTTGCCCGTCATCCTTTATAACATTAATATGGATAATTGTTATTTTCCTCGCTAGAGAGCTCCGATAAACGCGTGCGATCGCTGCTAATCTTAAAGTGCTAATAGGGCGAAGCGCGTTTTTGTTTTTTGACTATGGCATCTCGTAGTTGACCTTATTCTTCTTCTTAGCGTGTCGATAGCAATCTAAATGGACTTGGCCCAGAATTCGGCTACTTGTTTGGCGCCTTCACCAGCGTCCATCAGTTCCTGTAACGTGCAGCTGACAGGACACGCAGGACACGATATTAAGTGTCCCATCGTTCGTGGGACAGCACCACATTTACACTCCAAGGCGGAGTCGTCTATGAATCTCCGCCTGAACAGGTTTTCCTTGCTTCGGCCAACCTGGGTCCGGAGTCTGTTTAAAGACTTCCAGGTTACCCAAGGTAACTCATGTCCAGGCGGGAGGTCTTCAGCAGGTGGGAGGTCTTCAGCGGGTGGGACGAACGGTTTGGGTAAGGAAGCACTGTCTCGCCACAGCTTCAGTCTCTCTTGTGATGGTTCGCCAGTGAGTGGGACGACACACTTTAAAAAACTGTTTCGACTTTTCAGCCTTTGTGGCACAAGGATGTTGTCGTGTGTCGGAGACCATTTGGCTCTTTCGCTGGAGCTTGCCACCGCTCTGCAAAGCACTGGTGGCGCTATTCCTGCTAGTGGATACAGCATTTGTACCGGGGTTGGTTTTAGGCAGCCAGTGATGATCCGGCACGTTTCATTCAAAGCTGTATCCACCAGCTTTGCATGGGCAGAACGGCTCCACACGGGGCACGCGAATTCTCCCGCAGAAAAAGATAGCGCCAGTCCAGTAGTCCGCATAACTTCAGGCGAAGCACCCCATTTCGATGAGACCAGTCGACGAAGAAGACTGTTGCGAGTGTGCACCTTCTGCTTGATATTTTTGCAGTTTTTGCTGAATGTTAAAGACCTGTCCAGGGTAATACCAAGATATTTAGGGGAGTTGCTGAGCTCGAGGTACACCCCACCCCAAACGATGAGAGGTCGTGACTACTTAACCGTACTATCCTGTCGTTGCCATAGGTAAACTCACCAGCGCAACCGCTATGTCCCTACATTTTAAATCTGTAATATCATCAAAAATATTCATTTTAACTACATGCTTCAAAGGGCCAAATTGATCTATAGTAAATGCAAAATGTATTTAAGGTACTTAATTGGATATAGATTAATGCTGTATTGCTTAAAATCGCTTCGTAAACAAGCCACTATTTCTCGTAAAAAGTAAAGGATAAAAAATGGTTATTGTGGGTTATCCCTAACAGATAGACATATACCATCGCGGCCTTTTTTGTAGACCTTTTTAAGGTGTGCAATACTGTAGTACATTATTTTGATCTATCTCGTAGGGTTCAGCTAGATTTTGCAATATAAGCGCAAGAAAATCTGTTTATTTACGACATCACATTAGAAACCTCTAAAATTATCAGTGTTTCTCTACTATATTATGCATGTATTATACAAATAAACCTTCCTTTTGAATCATTCTATCTATTAAAAAAAACTGCATCAAAATCCGTTGCGCAGTTTTAAAGATCTAAGCATCCATAGGGACAGACAGACAGCAGGAAGCGACTTTGTTCAGGTACACTGATTCATTAACTGCAAATGTAACTTTGTAATTCTATATATTTATACAGGATTACAAAGTTATTTATGCAGTTGGTGTATCTAGAAAACTGGAACGAAATTGCAAAATATTTTAGTTTTTCCTTGATTTATACACTAAACGCTAAATGTGTTCTAAATTTGAAGCTTCTATGTCTGCTAGAAGTGCCTTAGAGTTTTGATGATCGGTCAGTCAGTCAGTCAGTCAGTGAGTGACAAAATTAAGAAACTTTGACTAGTTATAATTCATAAACTACTTTTTCAAATTGAATGAAATTTGAAATATACCGTGTTTATACAATACCTGCTTGATTACTGAAAATTCAGGTCTCTAGTTTTATCCACAACGAAGTTATAGGGGGTCGAAAATGGCTTGAACTGCTTCGAGAAAAGGATGGTACGGCCGTGCCGCTTTTTGCTCGACTTGGCGGGGGCACTGCCGTGCCCCCCGATATGGCCACCCCTGAGGCATACCTTATCCATTAAAAAATTAGAGAATTTTGCAAATCCGTCATAATATGATGGAGGAACATACATTAAAAAAATATGAGCCAAATTGAGAACCTCCTTTTTTGAAGTCGGTTAATTAAACCAATTCATAAACCAAAAAAGTTATACCCGAATTAATTTGCGAGATTAAAGGTACCCCAATAACAACTTTGACAGAAATGTGGGTTTACCGTGGTATACTGAACACATCTGCGTACCCGTTGTGAAGGTTCAGGCGTGTTATGTTGTGATTTCGTAAACAATGCATACGTATGCGATAGCATCCATCGCGGTTGATTTGCTGGCATTTATTGAAGAGTTCCGTTGTCTATCTCCGAAACTCATGATCAGATCTTTACGAAATTAAAATAAGATCATTTCGGAATAAACTGCTTTCGAACAAAAAAGAATTTTGCAAATCCGTCTTTAAATGACGGAGTTGTAACCGAACATACATTTAAAAATATATATATAAACATCCGAATTGAGAACCTCCTCCTTTTTAGAAGTCGGTTAAAAATACTAGTTGATGAATACAAATTACATGGTTTCTTACAGGAGGATAGAAGCTATGAATAATAAAAAAATTGCCTTAAACTCCACCGAATATACCACCCAGAAAAGCAATCAGAATTTTAAATCTTGTCTCAGGGTACTTGGTTATTATAAAAGTTAAAGGGAAGGAGAAACATTGAAGAATATTAAGCACTGCATTCTGCAGGTTCTGCATTTGTTTAGCAGCCATGTATATCAAGCTGGAAAGTAAAAAAAAAACTGTACTGTGCTGTAAAGTGGTAGTATTTTTTACCGACTTCAAAAAATTTGGTTCTGTATTCGACCAGTGTGTATGTATGTATATAGATATGTTTGTACGTCCGCGATTTCCTCAAAAACTGATGAAGCAATTTTGATAATTCTTTCATTAATGTGATCTACATACTTTCAGGGGAGGTTTTAGTATATAATACATTAGGTAATTATTCTTATGTACGAAGTTATATACATGAATGTACTCCATCTCCGGCATTTCTATGTGAATTTTGATGATTCTTTTAGTCGGTGTCTTCAATTCTTTAATGCACTGGTGTTAATTGATAACTTTAATTGCAGTGTTATAACTTTAATATGTATTGGCAATAATGCTCCTGTCCAAATCCCAATTTATTTCGGATATTTCTCGGATATGTAGGTACCGTTAATTCAAAATAAACTAGCACAATCCCTCTTCCAAAAGACACAGTTCGGGGATGTGACGTCCGGCGGATCACTTATTATGTGCATACATTCCGATCCCGAGCAGCGTATTCAACGTCATGACTAGCTGCGGAATACTTTGCACAGATACTGAAATAAAACATACGGGACTAACGGTTGTGAAGTAGACGCTACTTTTTGTTACAGCATTGAAGACTAGGAGTCCGTATAGCGTCGAAGAAAGTTGCATTACAGAAACTCTCTTGTATAAAATTAGCAACGTTTTTGCAAAAGAATAATATAAGGCTTCTTTGTAGAAGAAGGAGTGAGTTTATGTGTATTAGCAAAGTTTTTTGCTACTACTATTATGATCAGAAGGTCTGCCATATTCACCAGACCAGACAATAGACCAGAATTCAATAATAATAAGATAATAGACAGTAAACCAGAAATCTACTGTACCTACTCGAAGTCCGACATCGTGTACCTTCAAAACATCTTCAAACTATCTGGAATTAATTGAAAAGTACAATATGAGTTGGATGTATCTTACTTGAGCTAGTAGTTAAATCAAGCTTCAAAAGTACTGTTTCGAACAACTTTTATGTCTTTGGCTATACATAAGAACGAAAACACAGACTAAAACTAATTGGACGGTAACCACAAACTGAACTTTTAACCCGGCGTTTAATTTGAGTTAACTACTGTCGAGCTAGACCCTCCAAGTTTAACTGTATTTTTAACTTAATTAAACTCAGTTACAACTAACAAAATTCACTTTGGTAATTCAATTCTGCTCACTACATGCTAATGGCCGACCGTCTACGAGACAGACCAGTTTCGATACGTATTTACCTAAACAGACGAAATTAAATTCATCTACTTACAAAGTAAAAATATTTTTAAGTAAAATTTTTGTTTATTTACTTTTGAGCAGAGTATTAAAAAGCCATTAGGGACCAGTCCTTCAATTTAATGTTTTGATATAATACATTTTCATTTTCATGCTGAACCAGCAACAGGTAAAGTGTAGCTCGCCACTCGAGAAGGCAAAGCAACATTGCTATGATTGTAAGCCTGAAGATCTTAGCCAAACAACTAAAATCATCAACTTAGAGCACACCATAATTAATAGAACCGGTCATATTACTCCCCCGTATGTATCCGCCATCCTAAGACAGGATACAGAATAAATTCTTGTTTATGTTTTCTGGCAGCGCGTGGCGATGCCCCGAGCCCGGACATTACAGATCTTGTTCTGGCAGCGCGTGGCGATGCCCCGAGCCCGGACATTACAGATCTTGTTCTGGCAGCGCGTGGCGATGCCCCGAGCCCGGACATTACAGATCTTGCAGGATGGCGGCCATATTGGATGCTATTGGCACTACATCTAGACATTTACGTGTAAATTACCGTACTACCACTTCAAACTCTTGTGTGGCATAATATCTATAAAACCCATCTTGGTCTTCATGACATACTGTATGCGCAATTTCTGTATTTCTTGGTAGAATCTTATCCAGTGGTTACCTTTTCCTGCTGCTGAACAAGACGGCGTGTTTTTTTTTAACGTTTATTCTGTTTTACGGGATTTAAAGCCAATCTTTTGGCAAACACAGAGCTCGTCTCATTACAATTTTATTACAATAGAATCTAGTCTGGACTAATTGACGATGAATAACAACTAATAGAAGAAGAAGACATATTGACGATGAATAACAACTAATAGAAGAAGAAGACATGTATGTTACGCCAAAAAAATGGAATAAAATCAAAAGTCATTTATTCCATTATGGTTGAGAATCAACACTATTCGAACGTCAAAATAACATAAGACTCCCCCAAAACGCCAGCTCTTCACCACTTCCTAGTGCTTTCGCTGGGGAGAAGTGACGCAACAAACTCCCCAGCAGCACAGCTGTCTGTTCAGTTAGAAGTACTTGCTTATATTCGACAGTAGGTATGCAAAGTAATTAACATTACGAGAAACAGATCATTAAATTAAATTAATTTATTTATGGATTACCAACGAGATACATTACAATTATCTTATACCATTATAGAACTTATATAATATACATTATCCTGTAATGCACACTCAATTACAGGTAGCCACAGTTTACACATTATCGAGTACACAACACATGCTCTGAATACATTAAATTATTTGCTTTAAATCAGCTAGCCACGCCAATATGATATACCAATAAATACAATGAAAACTGAAGCGATAAGGCCGCCCATTATATGTTTTGTATTTTCTGGTGTACATACAATAAAGTATATTTATTTAATCTATACATATAATAAATCTGTAGACGAGGCGTTTCTGTACATTGAAAATATAAAAAAAAAATTGTTGGGCTGCTAAAGGATAACCAACAGATGTGATATAAATATGACGGGGCATTTTTGCCCCCAGATAGGCTGCTATTTCATCAATTTTTGGAATGTTTGTCTGTTTGGATGTGAGAGATTTTCATTTGAACAGGCTCAACGTAAAAAGTACCAAACCAATATGGTTCATATTTATACTCAAATATAGTGTAGAACTCGGAGTAGTGATTAGTCTTTGTTTCATCGGAATCGCTTCAGTCTATCAAAAGATATAATCAATTTAAAGCATTCTATAACAATTTTTTATTGCAAAAGTGGAAACACGTAACGACATCTATTGGCGCGATATAGTACTAACGAAAACATATTGTGATCTTTAAAACATTAATATGTGTTTAATCACGTCGTAAAGGCTTACCTTTATGACGAAATAAGTCTGATCCTTATGTCTGTGTTATTTAAAAAAGTACTGATAATGAGTATATAAATAATCTATAAATATAAAAGAAAGACGTGTTTAGGACACCACGCGAACGAAGTAGCGCCGGGCAGCTAGAAATAATTTATGTGGCAAAACAACGTTTGCCGGGTCAGCTAGTAAGTAAATAAAACTACACTGAAGCAAAAACATTTATAACTAATAATTATAAAATTTTAACAAAAAATATCTAAATTGACCGGACAGCTTACATATTTATGCAATGCTGGGTTATGTTCACATAGCTGTCACGAATCATAATCTAAGACCATCGAAATAATATCAATAAACAGTTACCTAATTACTAATAACAATAACAAAACCATGTTAAGGGCAAGACAATGATTGATGAAATCTAGTCTACACTATTCATTTATAGTAAAACTAGCTTGCGCCCGCGGCTTCGCCCGCGAGGTATGTCGATAAAAAATATCCTATATCCTTCCCCGGGATGCATTCTAGCATGGGTTTAGGCGTGAAATGGTAACATACAGACAGACAGAGTTACTTTCGAATTTATAATATTAGTATGGATTGCAAGGCTAGTTCTTGCAAAGAGTAGGTAATAAGAGCCCCCGATAATATAATTATCAGAGAAATGTTATACTGAGCTTCCCTACAATGCAAAATCCAGTTTAACTGACATTTATGTAGCTGAATAGTTTCGGATGATAGGTACTGAATCCAGTGCATTCAATTCGGGAAATATTGAGGGGCTTTCAATTTGGCTGTGCTCGGCTTCCGAGCCACCAATTTAATATTGAACGCCGAAAAGAAGCCATTTATTTCAATTTGGTGAATGATTTGATTTGATGTTTCACTTCTGGGTTTTATTTTTTGACACAAAAAGACTCCGTGCCCTCAAATGTGTTGGTATAATATACATTCCTCTCGGACAACAGGTTTAACTTATTTTTTTTTTTTTTTATTAAATTAAAATTTGTTGACTTTGCCAATTTAATCTGTAAGTAATAATGAAATTGTGTGTTGTGTTTTGTCTTATTTTTGATTATTTTGCTATATTTTACTTTTATTTAATGTATCTGATGCTATTATTGTATTGTATGATCCAACTGTTGATCGAAATAAAGGAATTGAATTAACTTGTAACTTTATTTAGGTGAAGTCAACCTCAAAGTCATATAGGTAGTACCTAAGTAGATGTTATATTCAAGGGGTACCTATTACACATACATAAACAGCCTATAATGTTCCCACTGCTGGGACACAGGCCTCCTCTCTGTGAGAGGGAGTGGACCGTTTACTACTAAGTATGTGTGCCCAGTGCGGGTTGGTAGAAGTCACATGTCTTCGAGTTTTTGGTTCTAAGACATGCCGGTTTCCTCAAGATGTTTTCTTTCACCGTTTTGAGAGCAGTGGTGATGAAATAATTTACCACTAACCCAGACAGGCGCTTTACTTTGTAAGCGCCTGTCTGGGTTTGAACCTACTACTCGTAAGTCGCGGCCGTTACCACTGAGTCACCACTGCTCTCCGTACATGAACCCTGTAAAAGCGCAGCAATTTAGAAAGTATTAAAATTACAATGACAGAAAAGAAAGAAATTCATTAACAGAAAAGCTTGCAAAATCAGAAATCATGGACAAGAAAAAGTCTACAAGGAAACTATTTCCCGAAGCCAATCATAAAAAGCCACAACAAAATGTTTAATACATATCTATATCCAGGGCGTGGAGTGGCCACGAGCCACGACACGCACGACCTCTGCTTCACAGACTCATTTCTTGCCCCGACGCCGTCAAATAGCCGCTAGCCGGGCAATCTATCGATTGCTCGGAGCAAAGAGTCGCTGCTACGATTTATAGCTATCAGGAGAACAAAGTTGGTAACAAACATAGATCGCTGATGAATTTGTATGCCGCCTGCGAGTTAGCGGTGAGCTGGGTTTGCGAGGGATAAGCGATCGCGGTGTTTGGGAGTTTCAGACTCACTTGAACCTCAACATGCCCATGTGTCTAGGTTACCATATATCATCAACACAGGATGAGCTGCGATCTCATTATCATGCCATATCATTAGTCAGTCATATAATTATCTAAGCATAAAGTGACTAGAACCGAAAAGTCTCAGTAGAAAGTTCAACCAATTTCCATCATTTTTCTTGTCTCACCTGTACATTGAATGAACTACCAAAGGTGACTCGAGTACCTACACGGGCTGCGACCTGTACTACCGCATAACAATTCCCGCAGTGCACCCTTGCCTTGTCCCCCATGCTGGAGACGTGAGCCGCCAATAAATGCGGCCACTCTCTTAAATGGACCCCTCCAAGGCCAGGCCTCGGGCCAGTCGGAGTAGTCAAACTTTTTCATGTTAAACTTTAAAGACTTAACTGCGAGACGTTACCTTCTACATCTACCACAGTTAGCTACTTCTACCAACTTTCTTTGTCTGTTAACTATTCCCATTTTGTAGCAGAATTTGCAAATGGAGTTTAGTTAGGGTGGGGGAAATTCAATTAAGTGCAGTTTTGCGCTAGAGATAAAAAGAACTTGTTTACAATTAATTGCTAAGCTTAGTTTGTACTTGGTATACAAGTACATACTAAGCTTAGGAATTAATTGTATAGTTAATTCGAAAAACTTTTTGACGACACGATAGTGTGTGTTTTTAGAGCTCATTTTTCCAACGCCAGATAATTTTATCTGAGGAATAATTTTGAATTTTTTACAGTTCTTCCATACAAAAACTGTCGGATAAAAATTATCTGTCGATTGAAAAATTAGCTCTTAGTTGTCAAGAAAAAGAAGGTAACGTAAAAAACAGTACTGTCTCCGGATGCAATCAACAGATCTACCTAGCCTCCGTATTTACCAGTCAAACATGCTCTTGCTAAAACAAATCAACCAATAAAGCGCTGTGTGCTCAAACCCATTCTAAAGTTTTTACAACCAGCATGTGATTCTGTGTTCAATGCGGAATGAAGCCTCGCTCGATTGGAGCACCTCATAGTTTGTGTTCAATCGAAACATGTTTTTCCATTCGGTAATACAAACATCATTTGTTGGAGGGAAATCATTTCCCTGTGTCGTACCGTTTGCCAAAGCGGACCCAATAATACGAAATATTTGATTATTGTATTTTTTCTCGAAAGGTAATTTGAGTGATATTTTATTGCCTTACCTTATTGCTTGACTCAGCATATAAGGTCTATGTACAACGTTATTTGAGTAGGAAACACGAAATTCGAAATACGTATAAAAATTATCCAGAATTTCCCGAATTTAAGGAAAACGAACATGTATGTACACTTAATAAAGATAAAAATCCAGTGATTCCAGGGAATGAAAAAAGGATAAAGGTTTTTTACCCACAACAATATGGAAAAATAAAAACCTCCCTAATGTGGCAGGCACATAATAAGCAAAGGCATAATCAGCCTATAATGTTCCCACTGCTGGGACACAGGCCTCCTCTCGGAGACAGGGAGTGGGTCGTAATCCACCACGCGGGCTCAGTGCGGGTTGGTAAGTCTTCGCAATTTTTGGTTATAGGACATGCAAATTTCCTCACGATGTTTTCATTCACCATTTTGAAAGCAGTGGTGATGAGATAATTTACACAAAGTAAAGCGCCTGTCTGGTTTCGAACCTATGACCAAGTTATAATGTTATGTTATTTTATTTTAATTACCAAGTTATGTTTTTTTATACTCGCAAGTCGCGGCTGTTACCACTTCTTGGCCACCACTGATATCGTAGACACATCCCGGAAGGAAAATGATTCCTAGAACTTAGACTTAGAACTCAGACCTACTTAGCATGTTTAATTAATAATGAAATTGTGTGTTCTGTTTTGTCTTATTTTTGTTTATTTTTCTATATTTTATTTTTATTTAATGTAACTGATGCTATTGTATTGTATGATCCAACTGTTGATCGAAATAAAGGAATTGGATTGAATTAACGTTATGAGCGATAAAGATCTGTGAATGAAATCAGGTACCGATATATCCTATTAACCTTTTGACCGCCACAGTCATGTATAGCTAGTGTGCCCAGCACGCCACGGTTCGACTACATGACAGACTTTGACGCCGAAGGCACGTTTTTGATTTTTTGCCGTGTGGCGGTCAAAAGGTTAAAATGTGCATCGAACTATGTCTCCCTGCGGTGCTATTCTGTAAAAATCTCACCGTGAAAACTTAGGTGAAGTGAGCGTGGAGTGAGCTGTCGATAGTGTCAATTCCTAGCAAATACAAGCTCACTTCACCTAAGTTTTCACGGTAAGATTTTTACAGAATCGATCGGCTGGTTCTCCTACCAGCAGGAACTGCAGATTAAATAGCTTACATGTAGGTAGGTAGGTATTTGTAACATATATTATAATTTAGCGCTACTGATGAGCATGGGGTCTTGGGTTCAATTCCCGGTTCGGGCAAAGTGTTATTCGGTTTTCCATATGAAATTTCGCAGTAGCAGCCCGGAGTCTAGATTTGTGCTCGGTTGATGGCAACAGGCTCGCCCCCTATGAATAATAAAATTATTCGTAGGGGCGAGCTACGAATAATAACATTATACGTAGCTCCCCCCTATTACATTGGCAAAATGTGGGTGTACCTATAAGCAGGCGTGATGATATGAGCACTGCAACGATGCATTAAAAGATTTAAATAAAACGAGGTCAGTTATAAAAGTGTGAATAAAATCACTTTGAGAGAATGCGCCCTAAAAATATTATTTTTGCGAGAGAACGTCGCATGCCGCCGCGCCGCAATCACAATAAAAGCTTTGGCTTAAAATGTAACGCATTTTTAATAGGTTTAGCTTGAAATATCCACATAAATAAACTTTAATTGCGTAACAGACTAGCAGAAGCAATGGCTTTCATTTTGACAGTTCAACATCATTCATTGCGTTATTTACGTTGTTGAGCAGACACATTTTTCGAACATATGAAGCAATGGATTACCAATATCCTTCAAAAAGATTCAGATTGTAGTTGATAGTATTTTACGCAACTAAGGTGCAGATCTAAGTAGATACCAAATACTTTCATATTTTCGTACATTACACATTATTTCGTATATTTTCGGTTCAGTTAAGTTGGATAACTGAATGTTGTTTTTTATGAACAGATTTTAAGGCTCATGACTGTTATCACTAATCAGTCTATCTATATTCATTATATCTCCATCACAGGCTCTTTAATCAAAGTCATTATCAAAGTATACAATTTTGTACAGTTCAACACCCGTGGGACGAATGGGCAAAAGGACTATAAATAATTATTGAACATGAGATCCTATGGGTATAACATTGTTATCAACATAGCAACGAGGGTGACAATAAATTAATCAAGTTCTGTTTTTTTTTCAGATCCAATAAAATCTATATTATCTTCCTGAACTTCTGAAGTCTTATTTTGTTGTACAAAATTGTACCTAAGTTAGCTCGAACCGCGATACCTAGGGTACCTACCTATTACGTTCAGAATAAACTACAAACGTGACATGAATTTAAACCGTCTAATTCTATCAAGAAAATCCTTCATTTTGTAAATTTTACACGATTTCTTCCAACTATTTATTTATCTTATGCTCTGCTTACAGATGACTTTATTATAGTTTTTATTTATTAGTCTCCTCCCTGCAATGTCTGTGTTGTCTGTTTCGCGTTGCATCCCCCTCGTCTTAAGGTGAATGGATAGTGGTAGACCGCAAAATTAAAATTTTCTTGCGTTTTTTGCAATCCGCAGGTCAGTGAATTTCGCGGTCTCAACTTCCCATTCACCTTAACTATAAGCGATCGTCGCGCAGTACGCGATCGTCGCGCTGTTTTATATATGAATACTAGCTTCTGCCCGCGACTTCGGCCGCGTGAAATTTCTTGTTTCTATCACTTCGTTTTCGCTTATCGTTATTTCTGACTTTTTTAATTTTGCTCGGCTCCTAATACCTGGTTATAACGTGATGTTAGCCTTCCTCAAGAATTGGGCTACATATCAAATGCTAAAATAATTTTTCAAATCAGACTCCAGAGATTACAGCGTTCAATGAAAACAAACTCTTTAGCTTTATTATTGGTTTAGAATAGTATAGATGACATAGTCGCATAATCAATCGAGGCGCGTTTGTACAGACGCCAGCACATCAAGCTACTACAATCTGTCAAATTTCTTTAATAGATTTTTAACTTTATCGCTAAATCATATGGTTCAAAGTTGATTGGGAAAATTTGACAGTTACGGGTAGCTTGATGTGCTGGCGTCTGTACGTCAAAATTCATACAAGCTATAGCGTGTACCGAAGATCACTTTTACGCAGACGCGGCCATCGTCTGGTAACAAACAATATTTTGCATTTGAGAGATTCTCATGTGTTCAGGCTATAAACAGTATAAACCACAGAAAGATGTCACCTTAATGCAGCTACGGCGAAAGCTTTCTATCCCCCGCGCCGAAAAACGGGTATCCCCGCTGCCAAGAATGTGTAGGCTCATGAACGAGTGCAGTGATCTAGTAGATGTGCATAAAGGCTCCTAAAAAGGCGCGACACGCGATATAATCGCGCGCGACATAAAGGCACCGCTCGTTGCGCGACTTGCGGTGCCTTTATGGACTCACTTGGTCGGTTCCGATCTAAACTTCGCGGTCATTTGTCTCGCAGTCGCAAGTAATAATAATGTCAGTGCGCTCATTTTCCTCTTTTTCTTTTCTTCTCTCTACTTTTTGTTAATTATTAAGATATAGAAACATACGACACGATATGAGACGGCTGTATCTCTCTTTGTTATTCGCTAAAAAAAATGGGTAACTAAATTAGAAAAAACTACTATAACATTGTAATACCTAATAAGAAAATGCTGTATTTTTACATATAAATTATTGTTTGTTACATTGGTTCTGTATTTTCTGTTGTTTGCTGTAATTTCTGTAGTGTATACGAATGTTGGTAAATCTCATAGATATCCGTGGTAAATCTAAATATATCACACTAATATTATAAAGGCGAAAGTTTGTGAGTGTGTGTGTTTATAATATGTTTGTTACTTCTTCACGCACAAACGGCTAGACCAACTTTGATAAAATTTTGTATGGAGGTAGCTGACACCCTGGATTAACATGTAGGCTACTTTTTATCCCGATAGTCCCACGGAATCGACATTTACGCGTGTGAAACCGCGTAGCGCAGCTAGTAAATAAATAAAAGCTACAAATAACAGTTAAAACTTACTAATAGAGAGCCCATAAACCATGGGCAGAGTGTACCGAAGAGAAAATAACCAGATAAAATATGATGCGAGCTGGAGTCAGATCATAACGGACGATTGAGCGGCCGCTTTGAACCCAGGGCCGAACTCAGAGCTGCCAAACAGGGGGCAGTAGGGCAGGAAATGGTGATATGGGAAATATGCGAGCTGTTTCAGTTAAAGGTACGAAACTACGAGTTTATCTGTCAGCTGGAAGTTCGATATCATCTGTAAATTGCTGTTATACGTAAATCCTAAATGCAAAGACACGGGGTTTACAAATTATACAGGATTAAATTAATAAAGCCAAACGTGATGGACTGATAGGTATCGATATCTGAACATGATAAAACAAAAAATTAATAAATCGTTGATTTTTTTTGTGTGGTCAACGTCTGCTGTTAGACTTGGAATAATAGTTTAAAAGATGCGTTTAGAAAAAATATAAAAAAAAGAAAGAAAACAGATTTTCTCAACTCATACGTTAAGTTACAACACTACCAGCGGTCGATGACCTCAAAAAAAATAAGATCGTATCTTTTATATTTTTATTTTGTAGTGTTTAGTTAACGACCCATCGCGTCTACAGAACATATCCCTAGCTAATTTGATTTGACCCTATTATACTAAGTACTGAAATTCGTTTTACATTCGGATATCCCGAAAATCGTCAGCTTTTTCGGAACTTCACACACACAGTAATCATTTGCTACGCCGACAACTTGGTCCGAGCAACTGTTTGTTTTTCTAGAACCTTTTAGTCGTAAGAAAAGCCTACAATTTAGCACATTGCTAAGAATAACAGACATACATTAAGATTAACTTCCCGACTCTTCTGGCCTAAGTGGTAACTGATACGATAAATCGATCCACACGAGAAGGAAGTTTGTTTGTCTTAGCAGCGTGTAACGGCCTTAGGGAATCGGGAATGATATCACACATAACACATAGTATAGTATGGCAGTCTTTAAGTTATAATTATGATTAATGGCAGAGCTCTAACTAAATTGATGTTGTACGTAATAACTTACCTACTTTTGTGTCTCGTCCCTGTGCAAGCTAAACAATCTTATCCTACTATATTACATATTATCTTACCTACTGATACTATAAATGTGAAAGTTTGTGAAGATATTTGGATGTTTGTTACTTTACTACTCAATCACGCGTAAACCGTTGAACAGATTTGGAAAAAATTTGGCACATAGATAGACCATTTCGTGGATTAACACATAGGATACTTTTTATCCCGATATTTCAACGGGATCGACACTTACGCGGGTGAAACCGCGGGGCGCTGCTAGTACAATATATAGAATAGCATAAGCAGCCTATAATGATGCCACTTCTGTGACACAGGCCTCTTCTCTTCGAGAGGGAGTGGGCTGCGCCACCACGCGGGCCCAGTGCGGGTTGGTAGACGTCACATGTCTTCGAATTTTTGCTTCTATGACTTGCCGGTTTCCTCACAATGTTTTCCTTCAACGTTTTGAGAGCAGTAGTGATGAAATTATTTACACAAAGTACCTGTAACGCCTGCCTGTGTTCGAACCCACAACCTACAACAAGAACAAGTTGTAGGTTGTGGGTTCGAACACTGGCAGGCGTTGCTGAGTACCACCGCTACCGTGCCGGACCAACTACGTACATTTGGGAGAAGGAGTAGGTAACCGAAACATATTGTTAAACCATAACCATATTCTAATAGGGAGTCTATTGAGAGTTTTTGGGAAAATTCCGAGGCAGTGTGAGTGATAAATTATCTGGAATCAGAGTGTAGAGAACAATTGCCTAATGATCGTCTAATGAATTTCGGTAAGTATTGTAATTTGATTAATCCTTATTCCAATTATAAGGCTTCTGCAATTTCAAGAGATAATTCCTAATTACTACCTAACTTCCAACAAAAGTGATTTTGATGAACATTATGAAATAACCCTTGTGGACCCGTCTCGAGGAAAATTTATTCCGTAGTTAAATTCCTGAAAAGGCTAACTGCCAGTAGGTAACTAATACTAAAACAACACGAACACCGTTTTCTCGAAGTAGATAAGACCATTGCCACTTTCGTCAATTTAATAGTCCCTTCACAATGACATGAAAAAAAAGGATTACTTCAAGTCCGCTCCTGTGCAACTGGACTTGACATCTCGAGGAAAAAAATGTCCCCCTCCCCTTATTGTACCCTTCCCCTGCACCCTTGTAGCCCGGGCAGATTCCCACCACCTACGTGCGACTCCATCCTGTGACGTCACTACGTACCTAATGATCTACAACGTGTTTTGGGTACAAAAGGGATGGATAAAGTTTACCGTACATAATGGGGTGCAGTGTCAAGTTTATTTTAGGGACTGATGGATCGAAATGGAGAGAATGATAAGAATGGTACGTCATATTACCTGGGTTGGTAAAATTTCTTGAGCTCCAATTATTTATTTATCATCCGTATAGGACATTAATCACTACCAAGTGAGAAGCTAACTAAAACTGTTCTTATTGTCATTTCAAAATAGTTTTGTAATGAATGAATACTTACTAACGAATTAATCATGAGTGGTTAAACCAGACTCGCGGGGCTAGTACGAATCTTGGGGTCTCATTCAGTGCGGCCAACGCGCATGTGCATTTTTCGGTCTTTTACCAAGTGCTCGCGGCGTATATGCGCGTCTATACATTCTTCGAGTGCGGCGCGCCGCACCTGTGCGTTCATTGTGCATCTTTGGCCACAGTGGATGAACACCAATGTTAGCGCGGGGGAGCAATGAAATAGTGGACTGTATTTTAGGCAATGGTTTATTGCCGCTAATATTTACAATCTTAACTTTCCCGGACAAACAATAAGTTATAGAGAGAGAGGAGTATCGTCCGTCGCGGTGGAGTCCGTGGATGAACTCCAAGATTCGCACTAGCCCCTAATGTTCATGATGCTACAGCGACCATTGCATATCAAGGAGTAGACTGGGGGTGCTGTAATAGTAGGGAAGACGTGCCCATAGGATAGGAAAGGATTTAAGAGCCTACCGGATATGCATCCTAGAGTAAGCATTGGACTAGTGGAGAGAGGGGTGATTATTATCTATGGACGGCCATCTTTTAACGACGTCGCCGCCAGGTTGGTTCAGGTCGAACTTCACCTGTGAATCTTTTGGCGGGGTTCAACTGCTTTCTCGATTCTTTTCAAATCTAATCAAATCAAACGCTTACCTATTTGCTAGAAATAATTGTTATGATAAAGGTAAGATCTTATAACTTAAGTGTCATGTATTCTGCCTGCTAGCAAGCTTGCAAATTTTATTAAGTTTACATATTTACATATAGATTGGTCGTCTGTTGATCTATTGTTTAAAAAACGGCCTTTAAAAAAAAAACTAGTCCAGTTTTTTTAGTACGTATGAGGCGTAAATTCTGTAACACGTAGGTATTGCAAACAGATATGCGGCAATAGACATTCGCATCTTTAGGGTTATTTTTTTGGAATTAATACCTGCACTGCACGGTCTCCATCCACGAGTCGGGCGCTTCATTCTGTGTCCAGGCTTTGTTCATGTGTTTGGTGACGACTTCCTGTAATATTTGTTATGCCTATTTGGATTATCTGGTTGCCTACTTTGTAGGAATTTTGCCTTTTGTAGGTTAACAAGAGCTAGTCGATGATCTCTGGAGAGAACTGGCTGAAGAATCAGTTTCCTGGGTAGCCGCTTTTAATACTTCCGTTATTGTATTCCAGGGTATTTCGATGTTTTCGTCCGTTGAGTTGATTCCTATATTTTTTTTTTTTTGTTATGCAATCTTGGGTCTTTGTTTTGGTGAATTTACTATTGAGGGCGGCTTAATAGCACTATTTATAGTTGAAATCATTGGCTATAATTGTTGGCTCCTTTGCGGCTTGCTGATGCCTCGTTGCCTAAATAATTTTGTAAAGATATTAAATGTGCAATACAAAGAAACACACCCACCTGAATAAAATGGTTCCTAAAATATTTATTTATTCGACCAAAACATGAAAGCCTGCAATAAAATAGCGAGCAATATGTTTCGCCCCGTCCACTGTCAGCTCACAGAGCGCTACGGGGCCGATATGAATAAAAATACATAGATAACCGGGCCACACATCATCATGGACGTATAAAAAATAGTTTGGAAAATCAAATGCTTTACAACATGGCTACCTGCAAATAAATCATAACTATCTGCGCGGAAATAATGTGGTACCTACTTCGTTCTGAGTGAGAGAGAGAACATGTAAATAGTGTAAATACCGTAATCTATTCCGTGGTAAATACCACGGATATCGAAAAGCCGCCCCAATTGATCATGAGTGCCGTATCTATTTCTTTTGTTATTGTGTGAGTTTCCGAGGTGGGGAAAATGTGGCGACACTTGAACTTGAACAAATATGTAGTGAAGGCATATCTCGCGGATATCTATGGTAAATACCCAATGAATCAGATGTTGTCTGATAATCCTTTTAAAACAATGAAAAAAAACCCAAAACAATGCTATTGGAAATACCCAAATTACGCAGCTTATGCAGTTTATCACTTGCATACCTACCTACCTGTTACTTTGTTGTTTAGGTAAGGTAGATATCCTTACTTAATATAAAACAAAGTCGCCGAAATGTCTGTACGCGCATAACTTTCGAATGACTGCATCAAATTGGATATTATATTTTTGTTGTGTTCGGTATTGCCCGGACAAGGTTTGTCAATCAATCAATCTTTATTTGTGAACAAAGGAAACATTGTATGAAAGAAAATTTCGGAAATTCTATAGAAAAAATTGCACTCGTGCGAAACTGGGGCGGACCGCTAGTTATAAATAAAGGAACCATATGACTTTACATAAATGTAAAAATGTAGGCAGGTAGTCAAAACACTAAAATAAGTCTGTGTCGAACTTGACTACCAAATTGCAGTATTAGTTCAGTGCAAAATCATGACTCCTGTGATCGATTTTCCTTGTGTGTCACAAACATTTGAAACATTGGGTTGTTTGAATAAATAACCAGCTAGGTATGAGTTCCTACCACATTTTCCCACGTGTTAGTAAAGCAAAGTGGAGTGTTTACAAATAAGGCATGACATGAATAACTTGAGCAGGTGTTTACCAATCAATCGACCTTTCAAGGACGTAAAAATAAGAGGAAAAATAATTATGTCAACTAATGTTCAAAGAAAATATCAAATTAATCATCTTCAATAGTCATCCAAACTTTGAGGGGTCCACTTGACCAACTACAAACATTATGGTACGCAATAAAGAATTGAGAATTGACTCACATTGACATTATAATGGGATACCTTATGCGCCTACTAGTTAGCCGGTACGGCCCACCTTCCTGGCACTTGGCAATGAAATACTTAGTGCCCAATATAGGAACTAACATGAACCGTTTATTATCTACAACTCACTCGTTTCTCGCGAAATGCACATAACTATAAAAAACACTAGCTTCGGCCCCCGACCCTTAAGAATCGTTGTGTGATGCTAAATAGCCTATAACGTTCCTTAGGAATTCGGCCATCAATTGCATTTTTTTTTCAAATCCCTCTGGTAGTTCCGGAGATTAGATTAGATAGATTGTAGGGGTTAATCTTCGGAACTACTGATTCGATCCCGAAAATTATTTGACTAGTGAGAAGCTACTTTATCCCTAAGTGTTATGTTGAGGGCTATGTTTTATGTTAAAACGAGAAACTTCACGCGAATGAAGTCGCGGGCAGAAGCTAGTAATCCTAGTAATAAAATATAGCTATTAATTTCTTGTTGAAATAAGTTCATCAGTGTTGCTAGGCTTTAGGTACTGATTTATTTAGTAAACGTTATACTTAGTTAAAAAGCTGCTAATTAGTAATGTTTTGGCATCAAAGCAACTCGCCGACATACATATGTAAGTAAATACACTAGCCTCACATGCCAACACGATAGGGGACTGTACAATCATATACCTACTTAGTAAAGATGTTCAGAAGTAATTTTCATCTAAAAAGCTAAAGCCAGTCGTATATCTATGGCCAGCACCCTAACTGCGAAACACCACGGATATCGACACACTATCAATCATAATCTGAATGATTTTGAAGGATACTGCTAATCCATTGCTTCATAAGTTCGAAACCTTTGTCTACTCAACAACGTAAACAACGCAATGAATGTTGTTGAACTGTCATAATCAAAAGCCATTGCTACTTATAGTGTGCGCAATTATTCCGCAGGACTAGTGGTTTCAGATTGGCAAGACTCTGAAAGATGTAGACTATTTTCTTATAAGTAAAAATGGTGTAGCGACTTACGTAGCCCATCATTGTTCTTCATCTGTCTTCAAGTAATGAACAGACGCCGAACACAATCAGCGAAGCTTAAGTAACATTTTAATCCGCGTCGTTTCATCTCCCCTGCCAATTTACCTAAACAAAGTCGAAATTCAAACAATCTGCGACATCCAATGTCCCTTGTCGACTGAAATAATAACATAATTTCTTTGAAAATCCCATAGTAGGTATATACCTACAGCAGAGAATTATGTTTTGGCGAAATAGGTCGTCGATACAAAGCGTCCGCGGCCGTTCATCTCCTTGTCCCGTTCAATGTCGCTGAAAAGCACAATGAATGGCATTATCATCATTGTTACATCAAAGGAACCATCGGCTTTTGTCGCGAGACTTACTCATGGAATTACTGACCCAAATGAATTAATCAGAATCGTTCAGAATGGTGATAAGATTAGTGATGCAGCGCTCGCAGACGGCGAGGGTGGGTAATTAGGATATTTTAAACATTCTTTCAAAGATAAAGAATTTTCTAGATTTGAGATCAAATCTTAGCCATGCGTTCTTAACCACTTAATTGGCCTGCAAAGAAAAGCAAACTTAAATGAGTAAGTAGTGTTCTTTAAATTATTAGCATAGTTGAAGATGTTAGCGTGAATACTAATAATAAGGTATTAAAACCAGTAACACCACATTGCCATTAATTAATTTAATTAAAAAACAATGTGTGATTTCCTTCTGCGGGGCAAAGACATCTTCTCATACAGCAAAGAAAATAACAAAAAAAAAACCGACTTCCAAAAAAACACTACAAACTGAAAAATAACTTTAATTTCGGAAGTCGGTGTCTTAGGGATCAGTATTTTAGTTTTTGCCACCGACTTCCGAAATTAAAGTAATTTTTCAGTTTGTAGTGTTTTTTTGGAAGTCGTTTTTTTTTTTGTTAAAAAGTTTTTATTTCTCGCTTTTTAGTGGGTCTATTTATAATTTATATCTAAGTTACACTAGCCTAATGTCAACTTATCCATCGCCTTTTTATAAAATATTCCTTTTCTCGATGCAGGGACGTTAATTGTTGAGGAGTTCTTGTTTTATTAGTTTTTAGATTAGATGCTGATAATCCTGGCTGCAGCATCAGGCCAGACTTATGTCAACATTGCATTGAACTTAAAATTAGTCCTGTTTGAAATGAGCCCAAATACGACTACGGTGCTGTAATTTCAAGGTTTGTACTTTTTCTGATGCTCCTGGCTTCAGCACCAGATCTTCGGTGTTCCTCAGTAACAGTACGTTTATCCACACATCGAGCCCTTTTCAATGAGCCTAAACACGATATATCTGCTGTTAGTTGCCGAGGAGTTAGGTACTCTGCAGACTATCCTGACTGCAGCATCAGGTCATGACTTGATGATCATGAGACCAAATGTGGCAAATGCCCTATCAAACATCAAAACAATTTACTAAAACAGTCCTTGTCTGTTCGGGTAACTTCTTACTGTTGTGTTGTACCTTCCATCATCAGCCCAGCTACCTGAGATGGTGACAACCATACACAAATACACAAGATACTTCATAAAATATGCGAAAAACAATAAGTGAGCCTATAAAGTTGCCCTCGATTTCTCTAAGATCCCATCATCAGATCCTAACTTGGTGACAATGGGACCACCTCAGAACTATCTACTTTCGAACATAAAAAGAATTTTGAAAATCCGTCGACAATTGGCGGAGTATTCGATGAACAAACATACAAAAAAAAAACATACAAACACCCGAACATAGTACCTCCTCCTTTTTGTGAAGTCGGTAAAAACAGATCATTACGTCCGGGTTTCTTCCCTATGTTTTCCAATTCCCTTCACCGATTGAATACGTATAATATCATAATATAATATACGTATGACATCATATTATAATATATTGAAAAAGCCGCATGTAGGCATAGGTACGTGCCTGACTTGGATTTAAATAACCCTAGGTATTACATAATGCCAAAAGTAAGAAATCAATGTTTATAAACAACCAAACTAAACTAATAAGTATCAACAATTGCCTGGCTTCGCTTCGTCTAAGAATTTCATAACTCGATTACTCAGATATTTCATTTGTGTTTACTTTGGAACTTAAACATTTACAAGGGACGCTGCTAACTCGATTTAAATACGGGTTCGATGGCTGAATCGTTAGTGCCAAGATATATCTTATGATAGCCCGGAGGGACGACTGGGACGAGCGAGTCCATTACTATTAAAAGAGGGTTATCCATCATCCCTGCTATATCGATTCCCCCGGCGAATGTTCACTCGATACAAAATCGACTAACATCGGTCAAAAGCGATTCGGTTAGACGCATATTCCTATTCATATCAATCACTTCTTTCAACGCGATGAGGAAAAACTTGAGGAAATATAACATGCCTGAAGGATTTCGAATGTTTGAAATTACTAACGATTTGTACCTTCATACCTACATTACCTACTGTATCATGCAGCTATACAACTTATTTGTAATTTAAAATGTGTACGCACCTAGCAGGATGTGCAAATCATGATGATTCTACAAGATCTAAATAATTATATCAAGTAATATGGATTTTACCATGCCTCTACCATGCATTATATACAGATAAACAGGTTTACAAACCTGCGGTAAATTCAAAAAAACTTTTAAAAATACAACGTGGAAGGTAGAACCACAAAATACAGAATGAAAGACTAATTAAAAAAAGTTATGCGTGGTCATACATAAAAAAATATATATATATACGCCTCGACTTGAGAACCTAATCCGTATTTTCGTCGGTTAATAAAATGGTAGTCGTTAGTCAGACAAATAGCAACTCTTTCTCAGCAAAATAAAATAAAACTCACAAGATAATAAGCAGCTGATACAAAGTAGGTATCCTACATGTTTTCTTTGACTTTCAGAAACTTGGGATGGATGAACCCTCCTTTATTTATCTTGGACTTACCTACTCGTAGCTCCAAATCAAAACAACTTTGATAAAACAAAGGCTTTTGTACACCATTGTTTGTTGCAAACATACATACAAGTATTACGCTCTCTGGTATACCGTGGGGAAGTATCAAACGACGAAATATTGTCACGAATCAATTGATTTATTTATTTTAAATCCCCGTTTGAGAAAATCTCGTTATAGTGTGCACGTGTCGTCTTCGACAGACAAAGGGGATGCTGCAGAGATATTTGATACTCGGTGTTTGAGAAGGAGGACCGCCGCGCCGCCGCGCTGAACGGATAAATCCTATTTGAGAAGCGCCTTATGTTGGTCGATAGGATAGATTGTCTCGCTGACTCTACACATACACATGCCTATGTGGTAAGGACTTTGAATGTGTCTCCTTGGAAGATTAGATTCGTTATTTGTGATCTATCAGACCTCCGTAGACTCATACTGTAATTAATTTGGTCTGACCAGCTACCGTGGAACTAGATATTTTAGCTACCTTTGCTAGTAAAGGTAGCTAGTTCCTTAGTTTATGTAGGTCGAACACGAACAGTGCTGCAATCATTTGTAGAAAATAAGTCCTTATAAAGTACCTATTTTGTATTTATGGTGTTGCTAGCAGAATCTGTCTTCCTAGCTTTAGTATCTTCCTCATAAAAGAAAATGAACATTAAACAGCAAAAGCTTTTTTAATATTTTTCACGCTGCAACATTTTTATGGGGTTTCCCCAGACTTGCAGCACTGCACACATCTTGTAGGTAGGTATACAGTATGCTACATAGTCCACATTATTCGTCGAGTTCTAAAAGGAAATAAAATTATCACTGCGTTTTACATCTGACACTCTGGCGATGACGTCACTTATGTAGTAAACAATTTTATTCCCACGATTATGACTCGTTGCGATAAAACTCTCTTTTTAGAACATTTGCAAATGGTCCGTGGAAAACGCATTTCGGTTTTTCCACAACATTATTTGTTACACCGCGCAGTTACGCATGTTTACGATTTCGGGGATGAAAAACGGTTATACGTAAAGAATGAAGTAGACGAACAACCTCGGTGATGTGTGGTGACATTGACAAACTGCGTTAGGTCTCTCCTCGTTAAAATGGTAACCATTTTTAACACGAGTTCACGTCGGATACAAACGCATAAAATTGGATTGGCTCCATCAACCGGCTTTACGGAGTTTTATAACGAAGTGGGCTCGTCTGTCAGTGAGTATCAGCTAGTTAAAGTTTGTAAAGTTTCGGTGTTCGTAACGAAGGGCTAAGGAATGTTTTTGACAGGATCCCGTGAAAACAAAGTTCGTCGTTCTGTGTGTTTCTAGACCAAATGTTTAACGAAGGTGAATATAAATGTCACAAATAAGGGGCTCGTCTGTCCATACTAATATTATAAATTCGAAAGTAACTCTGCCTGTCTGTATGTTACCTTTTCACTCCTAAACCACTGAACGGATTTCGCTATTTGGCAGAGAGATAGATTGCATCCCGGTGAAGGACATAGGATAGTTTTTTTTACCGACATACTTCGTGGGCGAAGCCGCGGGCGGAAGCTAGTTATTGTACCTATATTACATCATGCTGCTCCGCAAACAATCGCTGACGCACGTGGTCAACAGACAAGATTCACATGCCTTACAAAACAACAACAAACCATTGAAAACAGATTACAATTCTACGAAGACAATGCGTCACAGATTCCAAAAAAACCCAAACGATCTGACACAGTTGCATAATGTTTTTGTAAATATACAAATTATGTATTGATCCACGAGACATAGAGAAATGTTGTAGCGGCCTCAAAAGTTTCCAGTTCCAGCGGAAAGAGGATTTTTTGATGTCGTATTGGAGATGATTAACATGACTGAATTGTGGTAATACCTATAAAAACATTTCTAGGAAATCGGAATCTTGACCATCTACGTGCCTTAAGTTGGAAACTATAGGCTGATTTCAACATTATGCAACAAAATCATTCAGTTGGGTTTTTCTACCATACATTTTAAGTAGTAGCCCGGAGTCTGGATTATTGCCTGGTTGATGGCATTATCTGTGGCATTAGCCCGAAAGTCTGACAACCAGTCTTACCAAAAGGGGTATCGTATTACCCAGTAACTGGGTTGTGAAGGTCAGATAGGCAGTCGCTCCATGTAAAATACTCGTATTCAACATCCGGTTAGCTTGGAAGCCGACCCCAAAATAGTTGGGAAAAGGCTAGGCAGATGATGATGATGATGGCTTTATCTGTGGCATTAGGCTCGCTAAGTGAAATGTGAATGTGGGTACTATTAGGTAGGTATACATATGTATAGGTACATAATCTGCCTACCTTCGGCGAACCAGGGATGATGATATTATCTTATCTTACAAGTAGGTATTAGTTACAAAAAGTTAAGAATATGTCATTGAATGGAATATGTGCTACTTTCCATATGTACTTACTAATATCATATGAAATATTCCATGGGATACCCATTTAATTAAAACCATCACAGGATTTTAGGGCCGGTGCTTTTTGTTTATAGTGTAGGTATCTTTTTAGTTTATGGCATAGAGATTTAACATTTTAGTTTATATTTTTTCTATCCTTTAAAAAAGAATACCTACATGTGAAATTTTCTCGATACAAAAAAAAGCAAATTTATATTTTTTTTTATCGTGGAGAAATGCTCATGCATTTTGCACTACCAGTCTACCACGGGGAGATAGTGCAGTTATGGGGGACCCACTAAAACTCCACGGTGTCCTCCTTTGCCGCTTACGGCGGAAACACGGACACGCGTTAGCACTCATCCGTGAACCCGCCGCGGCTGTCCGTCACCGGACGCATCATCATCACCGGCGCACCAGAACACATAGCACGCCGTCACCACCCCGGGACCAAACCAGCATAATATGGGCGCCAGACGACCCCGTGTCTGTCACACTTGATCTCCCTGCGACGGGTCAGGTCATTGGCCCCGCCGCCTGCCAATTTTCGGCCGCAGAAGATAGGGAGAGCGGCCAACGTCATAACAAAACTCTTCCCCTGCGGCCCCGCCGCGTCCGCCATCAGACGGTGGCGACCCCGTCAAGGCCACGGAAGATAGGGAGAGCGGCGCACCGCAATATCCTCCCGCCGCGGCCTCCAATCCTCAGCCGCGATGCCTCCCATACGACATCGCGGCCCGCCTCAGTTGCGATGTCGCCCAAGCGGCACCGCAACCTACTTGTTGGCCTCTACGTCGGCGGCTCACCGGCAAAAGCCCTAACGAGCGGCCCCTCTTCGGGCTCCTCAGGTTCCTCTTCGCTTCACCGTGGGTGACCAAGCCACGGCTACTGAGCCCCCCGCCTCAACAATGACCGCTGATACCTACGTTAGATCACACCTTCTCTGGCTAAAAACGACGTAGCGAGCTATCAGGACCTTAAACACGTAATAATGATTGCATTTTGGGGTTATAATAAACATCGATATCAGATTTTCCCGGTCGCATTCTATTTGGAAATTCCGACGAGTGTAAATGCAAATTTAGAACTTATGTAAGAGGTAAACCGCAGGCCGCAGGTCAGTTGATCGATAGGTATTAAATTGGCAGGTATCAATACAAATCCAAGTTATCTACTTACCCTCCGTTACAAATACTACGATTGAGGAAGATAGAAATCACATCATTATGTATTAATTAATTTTAAATTAAAATACACAGCAGCGAGTGCCCCAATTTATATTTAAACTTGTAAAGATCGCTGTTTAACAACAGAAGAATAAATAAATAAGTAAAAATGTTTTCTATCTACCTAATTCTATTGCTGAACGCCCACATTTCACAGAAGACTATACATCCATTTAGTTCTATGAAACAGGTAGATTGTCTTGCCATAAAATGGGCAAATGGTATAGAGACTTCGAAAACCCCAAAGCCCTCATGCTCCCAAAAGTCATGTTTAGCCACAGTCCCACTGAGGTCATCCTTAAGCCGTCATACCTTTGTTAGCGATGTTCGCACCTCCAAAAATCGGATGTGGTGTACAGTGACGTCTTAATCAAACAATGGTGCATTATATCTGAAATAAAGGTAACTTGTAATAATCAAAATAAACACATTTTCCTCCAATGAGTCACAAAGAACAATAGATAGTTTGAATGCATGTTTAGGTCGTCTACGCCTACTTTTTTCCTGTAATTACGAAACTAAGATTTGGTTTGTCTTTACATGGTCTGTTGCACGTCGGTACTTGTAATACACGCGACAAGAAGTTCATACTAATGGATACTGTAGCCACCTACTGGGTCGTAGACTCGTAGTAATATGACAAGACGACAAGAATAAGATCGAACTGGTCATGAACATGATCTTTAACGATTTCTAACACAGGTTACTATAAGGTTTGGTACGATACTACTACAATAAATTAAGACTTGTTTGTATTCATGGTAGTTCGGTTTGCTACCAACTTTGTAGGCAACTTTTACTACCTACGACTGTTTTTTTATTTGTCAATGAATAGGTTGGACAAGATAGCAGAAGAAGCCTGAAAAAATGGTTGCCTGTAAAGTCGGTTTTACGGGCGAAGATTTTACGTGACAACGTCTTTTTCTCGGTAGAATATTTATTGATATGAATATAATTAAATTGCACAATAGGAACAAGGAATTAAATGAAAATAAGAACGTAACGTTACCGAGCGTTACACTTTTTCATAAGTGACTCCCAGCCGCAACCTAATTTAAAATAAGAACGTAACGTTACCGAGCGTTACACTTTTTCATAAGTGACTCCCAGCCGCAACCTAATTTAAGACGTTGTCACGTCAAAAATACCTAAAATTTGTAATTCTAGGGAAACGTTAGGTATGGTTGACTACCGTGTACCTACCGTTAATACTTTAGAGACTGATACTGCTACTGACACTACTGACTGACTGAGAGGTAGTTTTAAAAAATTTCAAATTACCGTTCCTATGGGATGGTAATTTTATTTCAGCAGCATAAATACACCTACATGAGGTATTTTCGTTACATGTTTTAGTTACATAATTTTTTTGACGTGACAACGTCTTAAATTAGGTTGCGACTGGGAGTCACTTATGAAAAAGTGTAACGCTCGGTAACGTTACGATGAGTCACCGAACGAGAGAGAGGCCCGCCGAATGCCTTGCGTCTCTTCCCACTCAACTATGATCGGATGATCGGTCGTTGTCACGTAAAATCTTCGCCCGTAAAACCGACTTTACAGGCAACCATTTTTTTATTTACCGCGAATTTTGGCTGTATGCTTAAGTAGGTACAAATAAATGTTTACTTACATAATTTCGTGTTTGGCTAACCACAACTTGTAGGTAATGGCCACGCCAAACGATTGCATTTACACTTTTCCATATTTTTATTTTGGACTAATTAAAGTTTAGTTTAGTTCGTAATAAAATCCCGGAAAACGGTTAAAGCCACAAATGTACGCTAGACAACAAATACATTAGGTACGGAAAAACAGTTCAGTACAATAGAAGTTTAGGAGTCAATGAAATCAATAATGTGCGCAACTCTGTTAAATATAGATACTTACATATTATGCTACACTCACGTATCTGATGCCTAATTTCTAGACGACATACATTACATAACTTAATACAATTTAATCTAGATTTTTATTTATAAAATTATAGACAAAGCGAGCGTTGCAAGTGCTGTGCACTCCTGTAAGTGACAAGTTGGTTTTAATACAAAAACCCGTCACACGTTATGTAAATAAATCGTTGGAGAGTGGAGACCTAGAATTTAAGAAATAAATAAAGACGACGGAAATATTTCAGGAAAAGGAAAGATTTCATAATTTCAATCTGTAATTTACAGTGGATTACTTGTTGCTGTATCTAAAGAAAAAAGTATATGTATACAGTTTTTAGTAGCCAAGCCTCGGTGCACCAATCATCAGAATATTGAAAGGCAACCGTAAGTAACCCGGTTCACCCAAAACCTGGAACCCTGCACTCAGCAGGCAGTTCAATGTCCCGCTGTAAAAGTTTATCCTGCTACGGACGAGTTCAGTCTTTAAATAGAACTCGTAAAAAGACAGGAATAAAGGTAATTCGTGGAACTTCATGCTTGCTTTCGTTGGAGGACTGATATTAACTTTGTTAATGCACATTTTAAATGTTTTCTCAACGAATCATAAAGATGAATAAATACCTAAAACTCCACATTTTCCTGTTATTGTTCAGAGGGCGGGATTATTTAGAGTTTCCCGAATAAGATACGAAAGATACTACCTAAAGAATAGTTAGATACCTTTTATTTCAAATCTATTGGACAAATCACAGGATACAGGGAAATCCAGATTCCTACATAACATTATTTTTAACCGACTTTAAAAAAGGAGGAGGTCTATATATAGAGGTATATATATAGGCGGATTTGCAAAATTATTTTTTTGTTCGAATGAGGTTTATTCCAAAATGGTCCCATTTAAATTTCATAAAGATTTGATGATGATTTTCGGAGATAGACAACGGAACTCTTCAATAAATGCCAGCAAATCAACCGCGATTGCTGGTATCGCCTATGTATGTCTTGTTTACGCAATCAAATCGCACAACATAACATCACGCCTGTACCCTTTAAAGGGGTAGGCAGATGTGATCAATAGCTTCCTGTCACTGATGTTCACATAGCAAGTAGTGTTATATGAATTTGTATGGGGAGGTAGGTACTACTAAAAAGTGAAAAATAAAAATTACGGATAGAACCTTTGTGGCATAGCTACCCGGCCGCCATTTTGTTTTTTTTTCTGAATCGTGGCGTGCAATTAAAAGGGTACCTAGGTATTTATGAAAAAAACAACCGACTTCCAAAAAAAAAACACTTCAAAGTGAAAAATAACTTTAATTTTGAAAGTCGGTGTCATAAAATGAAAATGCAGAACCAATGACACCGACTTCTGAAATTAAAGTAATTTTTCACTTCGTAGTGTTTTTTTTTTGGAAGTCGGTACTTAGATTTTTTTATGGAAAGAAGTTTTTATAAACTTTAAAAAGCATATCAATAATTATATTATTATGTCACTAATAATCCCGTTTCTAAATACCTAATTTAAACCACAAAAAATAGACAAACGTTGGCAAATACGCGATGGTTTATTACTTATGTGGTAAAAATAGCTGGCTCCCATCCATGGCACAGAATTAGTTTTTTTAAACATTATTATGCTAGGCCTGATAATAAAAGGGGATTCCCCCCGTGCGACTTTTTTCAAAGCACTTAATTTGAAACTTTTGAAAGTGGTGATTCGCCTCTATTGTGGCGCCTTTATTGTAGTTTAACGGGTGCATTGTCGGGACATCAATGTTTAGCTTTTGTGCTTTGTTAATGTTTGTTACATTGTGAAATAGTTATGACATAATAACCGTTTGGTTTAAAAGTTTTGTTGATTCTTTTGGTGCGACATGCTGCAATAAAAATTTATCTGCAGTACCTATCTACCTCCTAAAACTTATGAGTCCATGCGCCGCAGCGCGGTCAAGAAACCTATCTATTCCGTGAAGAAACCCGATCACTATGAGCTAACAACTCTCCGCTTTTTCATATTGACATGCACTTCATTCTTCAAACATGGGGTCACCAACGCGTGGTCATTTGCACAGTTTATTATTTCGAAAATGACATGACACCGCTCGCAATCGTACCGAGAAATTGGAAAAAATGTATGCTATATGCAGCAGTAGACTGCCTTAGAACGGTGCCAATACCGGTTCAGGGTAAGGGATTTTTTCCGAACCCATTTGAGTCAGACTCTCTTGGTTCTGAACTTTCGACACCGACACTCCTCTAAGCGGCAGTCAGTGTGACAACCTCATCAGCTATCATACGCGTATCAATGTAAGTGTAGTTTCGTATCGTGCTTGAACTAAACGTGGTGTGTTTTTTGGGCGCCATTTGACTGAGAAAGAGCGTCATCCTGTATTTTGTTGATACGAAGAAAATCGCTATGACGTAAGTAACCTTCTGTAAGAACCCGTCATAAGTTTTTTTTTTGTTTAAATATTTTTTAGGGGTACGAAACCATTGAGAAACCTCAGGGGTTTTTTAAATCTTTAGATAATGAAGAGAGACTGCTCTGAGGAGCACCTCTTTTGTGTTCCCAATACTATTGCACGACACATTTCTTAGCCGTAACCCGTTTCTCTTTTTAAATAATCTCTCTCATCTCTCCCTCTTTTTAAATAAACCAGCCGTTTTCATGTCTTTTGACAAATACTGCAAACCATTGACTGGACTCTCGTCCATTTATCAAAGCTGCTTGATAGTCAAACAGTAGCTAAGTAAGGGAGCTGTTTCATCATAATTCTTCACACAGTAGCTTTCTACTTTGGCACGGGTCCAAGCTGAGATGACGATGTGACTCAGCAGTTCTGTAATCCTACTGGCTTGCCAATACTGATCGGGACTTTTTTCCTGTACCTACAATGAAAATAACTTAAGAGCGTTCGCACACTAACGATCACACTGACCACACATACACCCCCACACACTCACGACACACCCACACACTCACGACACACACACAGACTGACGATTTACCAGCGTGTTTGCAGCGAGGCAGTTTTTGAACGTGAGCTAGCCTCGACCACGCGAAGTAATCCCTGCGTTATCACTAAAGTGAACACTTGTTTGTGCTCGCTTGTCTCTTGTACACTCACGTCAACCGCTCTATTTCTGCAAACGCGGCGATCAGATTGCGCACACGTGGTGTGCTCGCTACGCACACGCAGCGAGCACGTTAAACAATCGCCTCACTGGTAACACGCTGGCAAATCGCCAGTGTGACGTGGCCCTTACTAGATGTAAGCTAACACGCCTTTCTTTGAAGTTTTCTGGGTAATAAGGCTTTCCTAAGCCTCGTTTTGTGGGTAGGTGCTCTTAGTACGTGTCTCGTTTTGCGGATAGGTATGTATAGGTAAGACTGTGTATGTGTACCGTTTTGTGGCTAAATTAATTGTTTTAAAACAGAATTGTGTAGGTATGATTTGCGGTGAGTAAATTGAGGAAGATGAAATTGGGGCGCCGAGGTTGGTAAAGCGGAAAGTCCATGTCTGATGATGAATCTGAGAACGTTGTGTGTATTGACGGTGGTGTACCTATAGGTACCTGTTAGGTTTACAGCGATGCGGACGAATTTTTTGATGTCCTATGATTATTTTGCTTATTTTTTCATATTTAAAATGTACATATTATTAATGTTTTAAATATTAGCATAGATATTGTATTCTGAAATAAAACTGAAGGTAATAATTAATTAAATTCGATACTTACCTACGATACTCAAAAGAGTGTCCTTGAAACTTGAAGATTGACCTTGTTGTCGTGTATTTTGACATTCATTTCACGATGTAACTCTTATCAAACACAAATTATCATCGGTCGGTCTTTTCTCGTTCAGAGTAGGGTTTACGATACAACAAATTTCAAAATGAAGTTCAGTCGGATCGGAGCCGACCGAACCAAATAAAATGAACTTCGTAGTAGGAAACGACCGAATATTCGGCCGATACGATAGAGATTTATCACTTCGGAGTAGAACCCGGTTACTTATCTCTTTCGACTTTTTATTTGTTTTTATCTGATGTCTGTCTTTTAGTCTGTGCTAAGTTTAAATGTTTTTTCTTTCTTTTTTGGTGGCTGTACCTAAAGAGAGCGAAATGTGTGGACACATTTCGTCAGTTATGTTTTAAAGTCCCATGATGGGAGCGACCCATGTAGGTAATAGGGGTCCAGACTATACGGGGCGGCTTTTTAGTACCAAGTAAATATATCTTCAATTCCTAATAAGAGCTGCCTTAAATAAAAGCTTTAGTTAAAAAATAAATGTGGCGCCACCGTCGCCGTCGACAATTAACGGACATAAATATGTTAAAGCCTTTGTGACTTCATCTGCATTGTATTTTATCGCTGCGTTAGTAGGCATAAATTACTTTTGCATTTAAATGTTGCTGCACTATAGCCTTTAAATTTATTTGATCGTGATATGGTATGGATTTGGTTACTATAGTCTAATGCCAAAAAAATAGGCTGCTGGCCCTACAAATATAGGTACAAACATGACTGAAAAAGATAGAGCTTGTACAGCTTGTACTCTTAAATAAATCCATCTGAAGGAAAACTATCACAGCTAAGTAGGCTTTACAAGTTTACGAGTAAACAAACAACCGACTTAAATTTTCAGTTGCAATGTATGGTAGAACATGATTTTCAACTACAATGTTATGTTTGTTCTTGGGATAAATTCATTCCAACTACGGAACCCTTCATTGTGCGTGGTCCGACACGCACTTGGCCGGTTTTTATTCTTTTCTAGAGGCGAAAATGTTCATTAACAATTAATCCAGAGCAATGTTCAAAATGGTTACCTACTTATTGTTGGTTGTCTTACTCATACATACAGGCTATTGAACAACAAAGTCCCAATTATAGGGGTAAAAATCAAACAAATGCATTCTCAAACCCAGTAACAGAGGTTTTTCAATGTAAAAGTGTCGGGAGTGGGACCTCGTTGTATTTATCAGTAGTAGAGGTTATCCAGGGCGCAATTAACCAGGGCACACTGTAGTAGGTACATTGTGATTGTGATCTTCAACACTTTCAAATGACCTGCGATTCCCTTTGATGGCAAGCTAAAAACCATACAAAAGTTCATCTAATTTATTTGGATTGGAGTGAGATCTCTATGTCATACATTGGAAGGCCAACTCAATGCAGTTCTGAAGAGTTTAGAGAGACACACGTTCGATGCTTATCTTTACTTATTAATCTCCTCATTTAGGTATGTCGGTATTGTGAGTACCTATAACGGGTGTAAAAAGACAACCGAAGTCGAGAGCTTGTTGTACTCACCACCATTGTATTTTTTTTTACTGGACCGTGGCTACACCTTCTGGTTACGGA
The DNA here is from genome assembly GCA_963082905.1 of Oligia fasciuncula. Taxonomy (NCBI): domain Eukaryota; kingdom Metazoa; phylum Arthropoda; class Insecta; order Lepidoptera; family Noctuidae; genus Oligia; species Oligia fasciuncula. Next base: position 1,162,175 of record OY720395.1, on the reverse strand, counting down.
GATATCGAAGATAAAACGGAAAATTCCTTTTACTGACGGGTTTATGAAAAAAAAAAGTTTTGGATGTTATAACATAACTTTAAACACCACCACGACCCCAGTACCGTTGCACGCACCTACAGGCACAATGTTTTGCGTGTGTTACATTGCGCACTAGCAAATCGCAAATTTTCACATCAAAAATAAAAGCCGTTTGAAATTATTTTTGCGCAATGTTATCTACTTAGTTTGGTGTACAGAATGCGTAGTTGACGGCTATGTGATGGGTCTTTTTACTCCCTGTATTTAGGTGTGTATTTAGGTAACCTAAACAAACGTTAAATAATTTATCAGCCACCAGTTCTCTGCACTATCGTTTATCAATCAATCAATCAGCATCAGCATAACACAGTTTACATCATATCTATTGGTATCACATCTCACAACTCTCATTGTGACAGCTTTGTACCTACAGGAAAAATATGTGTAAACAAACAAATACTATTTATTCGTAAAAGCGCACTCCATTTCCGATCAATTTAGCCGAACTCATGAGTCAATTGCCCTGAGAGAACAGGACGAGAATACTACGTTATACTATCGGTTTATAAACAATGGATGAGGAAAAAACATGGAAATCTATTTGTACCTATTACCCATAAGAAAGAAGTTTTTTTACATTTTGGTATTACCTACCTATTGACGGGCTGGTGGTAGAAAAGTCTGTTTCACGTCAAGTGTAAAACAGTGCGGTGCGTCGGTGTATAACCCACAATTAATTTATCATCGTAACCTACTCCTATGGTTTTCTATCGCAGCTAGCTAGCGTGATGTTTGACTTCAAAGTCGGGAAAAGTGTTTATAATGGAATTGGTCAGTAGCGACTCGGTCACAGTGGCTAGAATAGGGTCGCCCCCACAGATAATATCTATGGTCGCCCCCTATTACATGACACTTAAACATAACTGGTGAAACACCTCAGCCTACGCCTTCGGGAATACAGTCGTGAACATATATAATTATATTTCCTATGTAAGGGCTGTGTATGAAGAGCATGGCGTCAGCCATATAATTTAGTTACTTGTGTAGCGCCAATCGCCTTATCTACATACTGCATAATATAATCCCTAGTTACTTGTGTAGCGCCATAACTACATACTGCATAATTTAATCCCTAGTTACTTGGGTAGCGCCCATAACTACATACTGCATAATATAATCCCTAGTTACTTGCGTAGCGCCCATAACTACATACTGCATAATATAATCCCTAGTTACTTGTGTAGCGCCCATAACTACATACTGCAAAATATAATCCCTAGTTACTTGTGTACCGCCCATAACTACATACTGCATAATATAATCCCTAGTTACTTGTGTAGCGCCCATAACTACATACTGCATAATATAATCCCTAGTTACTTGTGTAGCGCCCATAACTACATACTGCAAAATATAATCCCTAGTTACTTGTGTACCGCCCATAACTACATACTGCATAATATAATCCCTTGATACTTGTGTAGCGCCCATAACTTCATACTGCACTGCACTGTTGAATGTCAAAATGACATCATAAGATAGTTCCCCCGGCCCCGGCTCGCCCGCCCGTCACCAGTTCCTAGTGCTTTAGTTGGAAAGAATAAGTAGCGCAACACACTCCCCCGCAAGACAACTGCGGTGCTATTCTGTAAAAATCTCACCGTGAAAACTTAGGTGAAGTGAGCGTAGAGTGAGCAATAGTGTCAATTCCTAGCAAAAACAAACTCACTTCACCTAACTTCTCACGGTGAGAATCTAACAGAATCGACCGGCTGTAATGTTGAACACACTAGGTATCTATTGTTGTTGAAACATAATTTTTTATTTTGTTAATTTTGTGTTTCACGAACTGTGTCAAATAAACTTTTTTGTTTCTTTCTTTCTTTCTAATGAATCTGCGATCATCAATGCAAATTGCAATGCCTAACAAGGCAATAGGCAAATAAACATACGTATGAACGTTAGCTACAGTCATATAGGCTGCCGTTTAGCAGTTGACATTCCGGGTCATATGATGACCAAAGTACAAGTTAGTTTAACGATAATGAATCAGTAGTAAATGAAAACATACAACAACAAGGAAAACTATGTTTTTGGGCTTGTTGTTTAACAATATGGGTTTGACCCAAAATGTACTTAGCTACCAAGTTCCGAGATATGTAGTTTAAACTGTTAATAGTAAACATCCTTTTATCAATAACTACTTACGTCGTATTTTATCTATTTACATACACTGTTCTGTTAAGGTTGCCATCACCTAAATTACGGACCCCGGATAAAAACTTCAAAAACCCCGGACATTTGGGTGAAATAGAGATTCTTCCCACAAATCCCTCGAAAAAAAAAATTACAATGTAATAAAATCATCGCTAAGTACCTATCAATATCATATATTTTTTTCTTAAATAAAGAATTTTAATTTAAACCTCAATAATAGCTACAAATGAAACGCTTAATTTACTAATTAATTATACACTCTTTTCTATGTGAGAGGTTTTTTGGTAACAAAAATAATTAGGAACGCTCTTCATAATAGGCAGCAATGAAAATAAAATAAAAAAAAGTAAATCAAAAGCAAATTATGAATTGTCACGAGCGCACACTATGTTTGCCGTGCGGCGAATTTTTAACTATGATTTATGCTTTAGTTTATTGCAAATCGTTCAGTCGGATTTCCCCTAACACAGAAAGCTTCCCTATTTAAAAACCCGACAGTATTTAAAAACCCCGCCCGGACGCTCCCCAGACGCTCTCCAAATTTAGACAAATCCGGGGAAACCCAGACGCATGGCAGCCCTATGTAGAGTGCGACTAGAATGATGGAAAGATGATCCACTTTTCAATAGATGCGTTGTATGGAAGCGTAACTCAAAACTATTTACATTATCAAAACCATCCGTTCTTCAGATTACAGAAAAAAAATCTTGATAGAACTTCGCAGTAGAAATTCCATTCCCCACGCGCGTAGACCCAAAACAATGCATTTCCAATCTACACAAAAGTTACAGAACAAACAATTGCAAACGAAAGGCCAGAGGCGTCTCTAGCCCATGTAGCGCCCGTGTGCAAACATTACCCAAGCGCCCCCTGGTAAAAAAAAGCGTCCCCTATTAAGCGCGCGGTTAAAATGGAATGGGTACAAAGTTCAAGTAACAGCACATCAAGTTACCACAAATTGTCAAATTTCCCCAATGGATAAACTATTGTTTGGAGATGAAGAAGAAATTCGTCGGTTTTGGATACCATGGTGTGCTGTTGACTGTATATTTAGAATTATACAGGGTGTTCTGGTGTTTACCCTAACAAGCCAAAACGTACCCATGTTAACATGTCTATACATATAGATATATACATCATATCAATGTCCAAATTTTGAAATTTCTTCATTTTAATTACGACCAGCGGGGCAATTGCGTAACACATTATCAATCGGAATCGGTTTCATTTTGACAGTTCAACAACATTCATTGCGTTATTTACGTGTTGAGCAGACAATTTTTTCGAACTTATGAAGCAATGAATTAGCAATTTGCTTCAAAATGATTCAGATTCCGACTGATAGTGTGTTACGCAATTAGGGTGCTGATATCAAACAAAGTTCAATATCAATTGGGAACATTTGACTTTGGGAAGCTCACTGCGAGCGAGGGCCACTGTACACACGGGTAAAAAGTATTCTTAGGAAGGAAAGAGTGACAAGAAAAAACAAAGCACAAGTTTATGGTTTTTTTTTTTCAAAAAATGTTTTGTTTTTTCAGTTTTCAGACTGAAATTTGGTAGCGTAGCTAAATAATTTTTGACGAGTGCTCCGACCCCGTCGCATTCGCAACAGTTGTGCTTGTGGCAGACTAATTCAGCTAATATCAAAATTAAATCTAACTTATTAGGTACAAAAGAAAAGCCGCAAATATGAAGTAAATTTCATCTTGCTGGAACTTGGCCTGCGCACTGCCGTGCGCTTAGATTTACATGTTTAGCGCCAAGGCTTATTTCGCAAAATTATGTGTAGCGAGCGGTAGAACAGTGCGGCACGCGCCACGCGTACTCACACTTTTCAGAAATGCCGCGCGCTTGACTTTCGTCCATGGCATGGCAATTTGAACTTTATTGTCTATCCCAAACAGTTAAATTCGCATTATTCGCAATATGATTGTCGGCGTGTTTTCAAACGAATAATTGAAACAGGTGCCGCCGAGCGATGCGACACTCACTACTACACTCAAAATATAGGTAATCTTTAATAATGCGTAATAAGGTTTATTTCATGTTGAAAAAAAGTCAATATTGTAAAAGCCGCTCGCGCGCTCGTAGCGCGGCTTGCTTTGGTGTAATTCGACAAATATAAGAAGAGCTCTTGTGAGCAATGGTGGCCCAGTGGTCACGGACACGACTTACGAGTTGTAAGGTCGTAGGTTCGAACCCAGACAGGCGCTTTACTTTGTGTAAATTATTTCATCACCACTGCTCTCAAAACGGTGAAGGAAAACATCGTGAGGAAACCGGCATGTCCTAGAACCAAAAAATCGAAGACATGTGACATCTACCAACCCGCACTGGGCCTGCGTGGTGGATTACGGCCCACTCCCTCTCATCGAGAGGAGGCCTGTGTCCCAGCAGTGGGAACATTATAGGCTGATTATGGTAAGAAGAGCTCCAGATGCTATACAAAATGTATGGAAAGCGGAGCTCTTTTTACGTTGGTCATTGAAAATGCCGCGGCCGGCCATCGCGCGCGCCGAGTGGGGCTCCGAAGCGAGCGGCGCTCGGCGCCCCCTAGGACCGCTGCGCCCGTGTGCAACGCACACCCTGCACAATAGGTAAAGACGGCCCTGCGAAAGGCTACGAAAAAAGTTCGGGCGGCCATAGTCCAATCCCGAATTGATTCCGAACGTCGCCGTCGTTGTGCTAAATGCTCGGAGAGCTGCTGCATTCAATAGATGGAGCTCCACTGTGCCCCATGCTGGCCGAAATATGAACAATGGCACGCCATAAAACTATATAGGTCCTTACCTTACCATTCGTGTCGCTCGTAAATTGCTTAGCGTGTGCCGTGCTTAATAGCACCGCTTTGCTTTATGATGCCTTGGTATGGCTCACACGAGCTTGCTGACCAAGACGTGTGTGGTATGTATTACATTTATTAGAAGATCAGCCTAGAATGCAGGAATTAGTTAGGTCGGAAGATAGATGATAGTTCCAAGTCATCTTCTCATGTATTGGCACAAACAACATGAGTGAAATTTTAAGCCAGTCACTAAACAGCTGACTGTCCGAGGCGTGCCGCCACTCGTGAAGTAAAGGATAATAATCACTCAGCCTATAATGTTCCCACTGCTGGGACACAGGCCTCCTCTCAGTGAGAAGGAGTGGGCCGTAATCCACCGCGCGGGCCCATTGCGGGTTAGTAGATGTGACATGTCTTTGAATTTTTGGTTCAAGGATATGATGGTTTCCTCGCGCACTATGTTTTCCACTGTCTCACTCGTGAAGTATTTTGATTCAAAGAAGGAAAAATAGCAACAAGGGCAAGGCAAGGCCATGTCATGGTGAATGTGAATTCGGACTTTCCTTCGATTTGTTTAAAAAGAAGCCGTCAAGCTGGTCAAATCAAGGTGAGTTATCAAAGAAACAATCTGACTTATGAAAAAAATCAAATCAGTGTGATGATTGAAGAAATTATTTCAATAGAACGACTGGGTATTTATGATGCTTTCTCAAGATGACTTGTCACTTTATGTAGGTACTGCTATGTAGCTGCGCCCCGCGGTTTCACCCGCATAAGTTTCGATCCCGTGGGAATATCGGGATAAAAAGTAGCCTATATGTTAATCTAGGGTGTAAGCTACCTCCATACCAAATTTTATCTAAATTGGTGTTGCCGTTTGAGCGTGAAGAAGTAACAAACATATAAACACACCCCCACACACACTCACAAACTTTAGCCTTTATAATATATAAGTGTGATTAGCAGATTTAGCAGTGCCCCGCGGTTTCACCCGCATAAGTGTCGATCCCGTGGGAATATCGGGATAAAATCTATCCTATGTCCTTCCCCGGGACGCAATTAACCTCTCTGGCAAATTTTATCGAATTCCGTTTAGTGGTTTAGTCGTGAAAAGGTAACACAGACAGACAGAGTTACTTTCGAATTTTTAATATTAAGTATGGATTCCTATCACGGATGTTTTACTAGGCAACCAAAACTTAGCAGATGACACAGCATACAAATGCACCGTTTCATCATGCATTATCAGAATGTTTAATTTTAAGAATTATCAAGCAAAATCCCAGTCTCAGTAGGCATTGAAATGAAATTAACTATCATACAACCTCAGAACAATGAGAGTTCTAAACTGAACCGAGTACAGTTCTTCGTATAGGCATAGTAAAAACATTATAGGTACGGCGCGTTGGCCGTTACCCTGGGAAAAGAGCAGGATGTTACAAGTACATAGTTTGGTTTTTCCACAGACCGAGTGCTGAGAGCTAAAGGGAAAATGTTATGTGATATTATAGGCTGGTGGTGTTAATAAAGGGAGTAATTGTTTGCACCTCCATTTTTGGAAAACGGATTTTCCTGGCGTGTTCAATTAAACCTGAAAATGTTATAGATACCTACACTACCTACCTAATTTACTGAATTATAGACCTACTATTTTCAGTGCTGCAGGAAAACAACAATATGTATGTAACTCGTAAGTACACTGTAAAAAGTGTGATATGGATTTCCCCTATCGTTCGTGCCAATGTGCGAAATTATTTACAACTTATCTGGAAATACTCTGAAGACTGCAGGCACACCATTATTTTATCAAGTCCTCCAGACCGTATTTCGGCCAATCTCAACGGAGACTAGCCTTCGGCGCGGGAGATGTTATACTGCACAAGTGTGTGCGCAGATACAGGAGCACTCCCTCTTCCCTCACTCTCGTAGTCCGATGGGACGGTAATCCGTCACGACCGTAGAGAGATCAGGCCACCATTATTATTGCAGCAAAAAAGAGCTTTTCAGTTTTCACTGATGTTCCGAGGACCAATGATGAGACTTTATTCAGGAAAACGTAGGTAAATGTTAACAAACATTACCCGTTTTACAATTCTCCTTATTGGATCTCTTGTGATCGAAGGCTCATGATATCCACCTGCACTTGCTGTTGCACCTGCCATATTTTGTCCTGGATCACCTTAAGGTTGACTGGTAAAAAGTCTCAGGCGTTAAATCCGGTTTTGTACAGTATTTTTTTTTACTTGTACCTACCTAAAGTTTTAATACTCGTAATGAATACCAAAGGCTCTATTTCTAAAGTTCGCAGATTAAGTTGTTTTTGTCATGCCATTTATTCTTTAATACCTACCAAAATATTGTGTATGACTATGCATTGTCAAACCAATACCTATCAAAGAGAGTTGGTATTTTGAAACCGTTTATAAAGGCAAGCAGACTCCTTGACCTTCACAGAGCAAAGCTTAGTTACTGTTGGGTAATCTTTGCAGTTGGGTAATCTATACTTACATAACATTATAAAGAGGTAAAGTTTCTAAGTTTGTATGCAGGGGGTAATCTCTGGAACTACGAGTCGGATTTGATAAAAACATTTTGTATTTGATAGCACAATTCTTGAGGAAGGCTATAGGCTATTTAACATCACGCTATGACGCTATGGTGTACATAATAAAGAGTATATCGGTAATCTCTCCTCTATTGTCATAAAGCACACCCGGGAACATACTGTTCCAAGAAGAGAACGTAATTTGAAGCCCTGGATAACGCCGGGGTTACTCCGCTGTATACGACACCGTGATCGCATGCATGTTAAACTCAAAAAGTCGGAACATAACCTAATATTAAGAACAACCTACACTCGCTATCGCAATTTCTGTAACTCCCTGTTGAGAAAATTAAAACGCTCGTACGAAAAGGAACAATTTCGTAATGCAAAAAATAATGTTAAGGCGACTTGGAATGTTATTAAGAAAGTCTCGGATCTTCAAACTCAGTCTTCTCCTTCTTTTGATTTGTTGCATATAACTGATAATCCTAAATCCTCGCTTAATCACGTCAACAACTTTTTTGCTAATGTAGGAAGTGGCTTGGCTTCGAAATTTAAACCACACTCAATGGTACACAATTCTGTGTCGAATTCAAATTCGTGTAGTTCAATGGTCCTGCTTGAGGTAACCGAAAGCGATGTTGACTCCATTATTTTGGGTCTCAGAACTGATTGTGCTACTGGCTTAGACTGTATACCATCTAAAATAATAAAGGCCTCGAGATGCGTATTAGTTCCGGTTATTACACATATCTGTAATTTGTCTATAAGTGCAGGTGTCTTTCCAAAGGCGTTTAAAAAAGCAGTAGTTCACCCTATTCACAAGTCTGGGCGCAAAGACGATGTAAATAACTACCGTCCAATTTCGATTTTAACAGCAATGTCAAAGATATTAGAACGAATACTGTATAAGAACCTGACCAGTTTTCTCGACGCAAACAACATCTTAGCGAATAACCAATATGGTTTCAGAAAAGGAGTTAGTACTGAAGACGCAGTCATGGATTTGTCCAATCACGTGGCTAGGACGCTAGATAGTAAACACAAGTGCCTGGGAATTTTCCTTGATCTGTCAAAGGCATTTGACACCGTGTCTGTCCCAGCCTTAATGAGTAAAATGGAAAGCATTGGAATACGTGGACACCCATTGAAAATCTTCGCAGACTATCTCAGCGATCGTACCCAAATAGTGAAAATCGGCCTACACGAAAGTGACGAGCTTCCAATCACATACGGGGTTCCACAAGGCAGCATTCTGGGGCCTACTCTCTTTCTCATTTATATAAATGAACTCTGCAAACTGCCGCTCGAAAATTGTAAGATATACACGTACGCGGATGACACTGCCCTTGTTGTTGATGGTTATGACTGGCCCCAGACATACCAACACGCCGAGGCTGCGCTGTCCCACGTAATGAAATGTTTAGCTGATAACTTGCTCACTTTAAATGTCGATAAATCGGTATACGTTCCCTTTGCTATTCGGTCAAATATGTGTCCCTCAAATGCCCTTACCCTAAAAGCACACGCTTGTAATTCCTTAACGCAGTGTAGCTGCCTCTGCCTCGCCAAATCCACTTGTGTAAGGTATCTAGGAGTACTCATTGACGAGCATCTCAACTGGCACCCCCATATTGACAAAGTCACGTCCCGCATACGTAAGCTAATATATGTTTTCAAAAAGTTGAGAAACTCTGCTGATAACGAAACGCTTAAACTAGTATATTTTGCCCTATGCCGGTCTGTTCTAACGTACTGCTTGCCCGTTTGGGGTGGTGCCACCCAAAATGTATTTATCCGCCTTGAGAGAGCACAGAGAGCTGTCCTTAAGGTTATGCTCTCTCGTCCACGTAGATACCCCACTGTGCAGCTCTATTCCGATTGCAAGGTACTCACAGTAAGGCAACTTTATGTGCTTCTGGCGACCCTACGCAAACACTCTGTCCGCCCTCCAAAGGAACCGACTGGCAGACTTAAGCATAACGTTTTCCCTCACGTACGCCACAGAACAGCCTTTGCCAAACGCCAATTCTACGTTATTAGCATTAAAATGTACAACTTCCTAAATAAAAAGTTAAAAATTTATTCGTGCCCTAAATACCAATGCAAAAACTTATTAAGAGATTATCTCCAAACACTAAGTTATGATAATACTGAGGATCTTCTACTGGGTAATTTACAATGAAAATAAAAATAAATCTAATAAATCTAATTTTAACCATAAACGGATGTGCACTGACTACACCCCACACTTCTCACTACACTCAGTACACTCACCCTACACCTACTCACTACATTTGCACACACACATCCTACACTTACTCACTACACACACACTCAGACCTTACAGTAATTCACCACTTCACACAGTTAAACGTCTCTCTTTTGTGTTTCCCTTACATAAATTATATCCTGTTTTCTTTTACACCATTTGCTTATTGTTGAATCGTCCCGTTTTAGTATAATATGGCTTTGTTTGTAACGAAGAATCGCTGACTCCTAAGACACAGGCACCTACACCTAGTTTAGGAGTCAGAGTATTATCATTATTGTGACCTAGTTATAAGCCTTCACGCTCTTTTGTCCTTGGATTTTGTATTGAATTGGCTTTTGGTGGAATAAAGAATTTATTATTTTATTTATTTATTATTATTAGTATTCTATTCTATTCTATGACCCTAGGAGCCGAGCAAAAAGAACGCTTAGCAAAAACGAATTAAAGCGCGGGCAGGCGATGCGATGCGACGGGGTGGGTCAGGGGAACAAGAAATTTCACGCGGACGAAGTCGCGGACTGAAGCTAGTATAAAAAATTTAATTAAAAATTTAAAAAACCCCCGACACAAAATAATAATAAAATTAAATGTAATTGGAAAAGGATAAAATAAATTAAAAACCCCCGACTTAAAGAATTTATGTAACGAGACTAAAACAGATAAATTCATATCCGCTCGCGTAAGAACGTCCGAGATTCTGCCTCGTGTGCACATCCGCTTTTTGAGCCCGTCCGGATCTGGCCATGAAAAAATTGTGACAGCAAGCACGTTCCACGCCTCCGGATATGGCAGTTGGGGGACCTCTTAGAATAGAAGGTGTTCCACAGAACGATCCCCCAACTGCCATATGAATTTATCTGTTTTAGTCTCGTTACATAAATTCTTTAAGTCAGGGGTTTTTAATTTATTTTATCCTTTTCCAATTACATTTAATTTTACTATGATTTTTTGTGCCATTTTGTGGCGGCGGCCATCTTGGACTGATTTTCATGAAACATAGCTAAGAACACTCCCGACTAATTCACCTTTCAAACAAAATCAAAATCGGTTGATCCGTTCGGGAGCTACGATGCCACAGACACGTCAAACTTATAACTGCGTAAACAATACGCTAATATGTATTTTTTTTAATAATGTTTGATTAAAACTATTTAAAAATTCATCGAGTTCTGCGCAAACAAGAGATGGTGACATCGCATCGCAATAAGTAGGTACCTAATTAGGTAACTCCTAAACTTGAGTTTTGAGAAGACAAGGTCCAACTGAGGCGCCCCGGCTCTTGACATTTAGCTAGATAGGAGCGCCTTCATGAGAAAACTTATTTATTAAAAGAGTCAACAGTTATGGAAGTTCAAAGGTCAAACTGTTTGCTGAAGAAATTATTAAAAGTTACATTTAATTGAGAAGCTTTCTTGAATCTGTCTGTTCTACTGAAGAGAAGTTTTGAAAACTGTATCTTCTAAACCTATAAAGTTTAAATACCTACAAATATAGTCTAGGGCGGGCGCCGCCGGCGGGCGTCGTGCAAACTGAAAATGTTTGAGGAACCTTGATCAGGCTGTAAACAGGTTGGCGCGGTAATAAATCATTGCTCTGACGAACGTTTCCTAGTGACCGCTTTCTTCTACTTCTTCTTCCTTCTAGATTATGGGTACTTGGGGGTTTTTATTTATTTTCCTCTGAGCAGGATCTTGTGCTGACCGTGACCGCTCTACACCTAGTCAAAATTGTAGCTGATATAAACTATTACGTCATTGTGTAAGTATAGTATACCCACACATTGTTTTAAGTCCTTAGAACACACAGTATCTTACCAGATCATTATCAGGAATATCACAAGTAGGACCCTAAACAAACATTCCTCTTTGAAACAAGTCTCAACAAGGATACAAACCCTCTTATCTGTAACGTAGGTATGTTATCTTAAACAAAACTACGAAAAAAACTTACGTATGTACGGTAAAACCCCAATGACGTCCTGTGCGTGGTCTCTGACCGCGGTCAGCTGATTGAGTTTTTTTACGGACCAATGACCCTGTGCCGAAACATCACAGCTTTTTTTATCAGAATTCTATTAAGCTGGTGCTGTACGAACTTTTACTATGTTCCATTGATTATAATAATATAGACATACATAGGTATAGTGAAGTTTAGTAATTTTAGAGTCACACAGTCGTCAGTCAGTATTTAAATTATAATAAGTAGGCACCTAACTCTCTCTAAAACCATAACAAGTGATAAGGAAAATCTCAACAGACAGGATTTACCCAAGTGAAGCCCATTTTATTAATTAAGTTAATCATGCATGCAGATTACGCTATTTAAAATAATGCAAAAACAGTCATACGTTTTAGACTTGTTTTATAACTTTATTTAACGTATATGTACAGTCTCATTGCCTATAGAGCGTATTTTTTATTTATTTTTTAATAAACAGGTTACTTATTTGAGATTTTTTAAAGTCTACCAACAATTAAAAAAAAAAAACAATGGAAAATACTATTTGATCTTTCTGGACTGGACATTTGACCAATCACAATTTTATCATCAAATTTTATTAAGAAAAATGTATAAAATGAGAAATGGAACAGGGTACATTACATGTTTACTTATTTAAAGATTTTGCATAAAAAAACTTTTCAATTCCTTCATGCTTCAGTTAACTCGTTCATGTATAGAACTCTAAAGCTATGCCTCATTAGTGCGTTGCGTTGCGTTGCGTCGTTGTCGCAGCGTCGACGCAATAATAACTGAAATTATGACAATTTCATTATTATTTCAATTAAATTAGTAAATAATGTCTAATTTATTTATTAGTCATTATTATATTCATAATGACTCAACGCAGGTGTGGCATACAATGCGTTGATCCGTTGCAACGACGCAACGCAACGCACTAATAAGGCATCGACCTAACTTGGTTTTAATGAAATTGTCACATTTATGTGGCATTGACACTAGAAGTCATCACAAAAAGCAGGGTCGGAAAATTTGTAAATTTGTAAGTAAGTGTAGAGGTTCTTGACATTTTCAGTAGGACTGAATTCTGAGAATGACCCAGCCACAAACAACTGATAATAATTATTTATATGCATATAAACTAAGTATTGTCCGTTGAATCAAGTAAAATACATTCGTGTCATTCAGTGTGTCGAAGTTGTAAACTGGAATTGCATAAGGTAGGTATTAGCTTTTCACATTATTATGCCCTACACATAACGCACCGAAGCATTTCAGTGAATATATTTTGAGTAGGTACTAGTATGGGAACACCCAATGACACCTATTACTCCATGGTAAGTACCACAGTTTATGTACTTGCTTTGAAATGTAAACAGCGGCAGCGGGGTACTTGCGTAGTCCGCCTCTGTACATTTATGTGCTTGAAGTATTAAATAAATAAATACATAACACACTATCAGCAGCAATGGGTTTAATTTTGTCAGTTCAACAACATTCATTGCGTTATTTACGTTGTTGAGCAGACACATTTTTCGAACGTAATATGAAGCAATGGATTAGCAATATCCCTCAAAATCATTTAGATTGAGATTGATAGTGTGCTACGCAATAAGGGTGCTGGGTGCTTGTAAAAGCATGAAATCTACAAAGTAATGTCTATACTTTACTTTACATATGGTAAGACAGATATGTGTACGAGTGGTGGAGAGATAAGAGTGCCTGTATGCGTTAGGTCGGTGTTTACTTACCTACCTATCAGTGGCGTTATTATTGCATTATGCTACTTAGGTAATTTAACTATTATTGTCTGAAGATACTGCAGGTGTTAATGTAATACCTAAATCATTATTTAAATACGACGCAATATTTTGATAGGTCGCAAGAGGCACATCAAATTTAGATGGCAATAGCTGCCTTCGAGGAACCATGATTTTAACCCTTAATTTGGCATTGTATTTACTGTATGTCTGACTTTCTCGAAATATTCACCTTCTCCAGATGAAAGGAAAGGTGGTGTTTGAAGTAAAAACCATGGAAGTCATGTTTCTAGACTTGCTGTGTTCAGTGTTTCTGATGATGTATTCTTGTTAAATCGCATTTTCTTGTCCATTTCTCTCTCCATAATAATATCTCTCTAGCATAACTAGACTATAATTGCATTAAGTAACAAAGCCATTACGGTTATCTATCATGTGATTGATTCAGAGCAATGCTCCGTATCTCCACAACTCTAGTACCTATGTATGCACAACAAACCAGACCAGCGGCAGCGGGGCTATTGCGTAACACATTATCAATCGGAATCGGTTTCATTTTGACAGTTCAACAACATTCATTGCGTTATTTACGTGTTGAGCTGACAAATTTTTCGAACTGATGAAGCAATGGATTAGCAATTTGCTTCAAAATTATTCAGATTCCGATTGATAGTGTGTTACGCAATTAGGGTGTTGCTCAACTAAGATATCTGTTGACCATACTAATATATGTTGACCATACTAATATCTGTTGACCATACTAATATCTGTTGACCATAATAATATCTGTTGACCATACTAATATCTGTTGACCATAATAATATCTTTTGACCATACTAATATCTGTTGACCATACTAATATCTGTTGACCATAATAATATCTGTTGACCATACTAATATCTGTTGACCATACTAATATCTGTTGACCATACTAATATATGTTGACCATACTAATATCTGTTGACCATACTAATATCTGTTGACCATACTAATATATGTTGACCATACTAATATATGTTGACCATACTAATATCTGTTGACCATACTAATATCTGTTGACCATACTAATATCACTGTTCCCAGCGGTCATCCTACCAGCTTCAGAAAGAAACCCGATCACTCAACCCAGTAAATAGATCAGTCAAGATGACGTATGACTCACGTACGAACCTACCTCTATCCTCTATCCTTATCTTCAGTTCCCATAAGGGTTGATTTTTCAACAGTTTTTATTTGTTTAATAAATATTATGTCAGTTTAACATAATATTTTCTATGCAAAAGCTGTTATAACGCAATATTAATTCCTCAGCTATAAGTTATCTGACTAGTGAAAAGTCAACGTGTTTAATAACGAACATGTCACGTAAATACATAGGTAGGTAGGTATGTACTATCGGTTAGTGAATTGTTTCATAACCTTCAATTTGTTGCCACTACCTCTGTTTGATTACATTCGTTCATTGATGGGTTTTCCAGGCGGGTTTACCCACGGCCGATGCACACAGCATTGCTACTGTTAAGGCCTCTCGACTCTGCAATTGTTTATCTCAACAAGACTAAAGAAGGTTTATTCTTGTTGAGATAAAGTTGTGCTAGGGCTGCCATCCGTCCGGGTGTAGGTACTACTTTCTGTGTCAGGGGAAATCCGATTTTGAGTGATTTGCAATAAATTAACCCCTTATGCTCTGCTAATGAGACACAATTGATTTTCTATTGTTTCGTGACCCATCGGTCTTTTATTTTATTGTAATTTTTTTTTTCGAGTGAGTCCTGGGAATAATCTTTATTTCACTCAAATGTCGAAGTTTTTATCCGGGGTTCATAATTTAAGTGATGGCAGCTTGGCAGCCCTACTTGTGAGTTATGAACAGCTGCTGGAGATCCTTAGATTAGCTATGATGTACAATGATTCCCTCCTTCATTAGTATATTCTATAAACTCAAACCCCCACAACATCTCTGACCGCGAGCCTCTGACCCGATGGGTTAGGGGGGTCGTTCGGCCCACTATGGAACTGGGACTGCGGACCAGTTCCTCTGACCCGATGGGTTAGGGGTCGTTCGGCCCACTATGGAACTGGGACTGCGGAACAGTTCCCCTTTTAAAAATTGATAATGGTTAACTGGGCCCACACCTGTTTTGTTTTCAATCAAGCGAAGGGTGCGAATCGTAGATATATCTCTGTTCATAGATAGCACTTCTTGCCGGAAACTTTGTTCATAGAAACCACTGTTTCACCTTGAGCAATGCTCGGACTCTAACATAGGAACCACGATAGGTTGCCAAAAGTTTTCTAGTCCTCGCAAGTCGCGACAATAAACTAACAACATCGTTTCTGGTTCATCTGTTTAGGCAAACTGAATAAGTATTAGAGTTTCTTATACTGTCTGCCGATGCCGATGGATTTTAACGTAATGAGGATGAAAAGACCTCTAGAGTACCTACCTAACCATATTTGAGTAATGTATTAGGTACCTAAGGACTTTCAGCAAACCATGGCCAGTCAGCTCAACCATGCTGATTGGTTAAGCTCTAGATATCAAAGCAGAAGTTGTCGTCAGGTCACCAAGATCGTTAATAAATACTCAGCTAAAACTATTTCTGTTAAATCCACATAACCCTAATGAGCACGTGTTTGGTTTCAGTCGTAAAATGTTATATATACTTATCGGCGGGAAAAACCTAATTGAAGCAGCAGTGTGATTCTCCAGCACGTGTCGTGAATCACGGGACATTCTGCAACTTTATGTTATTTCTTTAGTACGAAAATATGCGTTTCTCAAGTCAACGAGCTGTTCTTTTTAACCGACTTCAAAAAAAGGAGGAGGTTTCTCAATTCGACCGTATTCTTGTAGCAACACATCACTGTATTTGTCATTTTGTCGCTTCGAAAGAGTAGGCACTGATTTGAAAATAGTTATATTATTCATACTGTAAGTGTCTTCTAGATAAACCATTTTATTGCCTACCGATAGGTACACAATGGTAGGGGAATCTCGCGGAAATGACGTAGTTGTGGGAAATTTTATATAAATAGTACCTAGGTTATCTTTGGAAAAATAGGAGAATCTGACGATCAGTCACAATGTTTATTTACGCGAAATATAACTGACTGTCGGCGTTCCAGTTCAACAGATAATGGGGCTTTTACCATAGTTTTACAACTTAATGAAAAACTGAGTGGGCTGCAACGCATCAGTGGCTCCTGGACTCCTGGAGTTGGTGATGATTGCTTAGCTTCAGGCGATACTGAACCACTAGTTTACTTAGACGATTTTTACTTAACATTTGTCAAAAAACCATTATGAAATTTGTACTCTACCCATATAAATATCAAGATAATGTAAGTAGTCATGGATCAAAGACCAAGTTATTAATGGCTACATTGCACTTACATTTGAAAGAATAAAAATAAATAAACAAGTAGGTAAATAAAATATCTGATAGAACAATTTCTGTGAAATTTTCATAGAAATAGTTCTACTAGAGTCGCGTCGTCGCACTGTCGCGTCGCGTGCCTGTCTGCGGAAACTTTAACGTGCCTTAGGTACAATTATATTATAATTTATAGTATTAGGTAAATAGAAGTGTCTCCAAAACGCATAGGTATACTGTACTACATAAGTACATACTATACTATAATATACTATTATAACATGTGAGACCAAAACGCAAG
This sequence comes from Oligia fasciuncula, assembly GCA_963082905.1. Lineage (NCBI taxonomy): Eukaryota > Metazoa > Arthropoda > Insecta > Lepidoptera > Noctuidae > Oligia > Oligia fasciuncula. The sequence continues at coordinate 1,144,932 of OY720395.1, read as the reverse complement.
GCTTTATCAATACCTAACCTTTTTGCTCCACATTAATATTACCCGCAGTTCGGGAAGTATTGGCTGGGACGTGAAAGGTGCGCTACGTCAGACATATTACAGGCTTAAATCTAAAAGGCAACAGCACACTTAGATGGACTTCGATGTAATCATTCAATATTCATGTGAGTAGGCCTGTATGTATCTTGCCTCACACAACTCTATCCACTATGAGACGAACACAAACTTTAGTCCACATTTGCTATAAAATATTGGAAAGCAGTCACAAATACCTACATAATACTCCGTCGAGGTTCACAAAGCGTTCCCTGGCTGCAAACACTCAGTTATATGGTGTCAAATTACGTATTCCTGTATCGCGTCTATAAAACGGCTCGTTATGAATCAAAAATCCATTTGTGCAGCGCTGCAGCGCTGTTTCGTCCATTTTCGCACGTTCATGCCATATTACAGGGCCCGGCGGGCGCATTGATAACTGCTTTGTGACGTCACATGCCATGGCCATATTAATACAGATAATTCAGCCGAATTAAAATGTAAAGCTGCTCTATTAACAACTATGCTCGATGTCATTGAATAAAACCAATTAGTTGTTGGGAATTGATTTACGATCACGTGCATATTCAACATGGCGGCGACGTTTTTACATGTCAGGTCAGCAGGATATTAGATCAGATGCTTTGCAAAATGCTTTCTGGAAGGATTGATTTATTGTTATCTTAACGAAAAGGTGATTAATTATTCTAAGTTAGGTCTTATATTTTACCCATGAGTAATGCTAGTTAAGTAGTAGGTAGGTACTAATGTTCTAGGATTGCCCGAAATATATGATTAACAAGTTTGGGACTCAAGCAATCCTTATTTATGAGGCAAAGGTAAAGATTTCACAAGCCGAAAATATTGGGAAACTTCCCAAGTCACTCATGAATCATAAAGATGACTGATTTTATCTCATGAAAATTATCCTAGCTTGCCTACCTATACTATAAACAGACCTTATTTACTCACCGTCGAAGCACAAGTAATCGTAATTATGCAACAAATGTAGGTATAATATGTGTCAGTAGATAAGTGGGTGTATTCGCGAGAAGACTGACGTCAGAGCAGTGACCTCATCTCGTATCGTCACTGACTGCATGAACACACTGATTACCTATTCGGACGTTGACCTAACACCTCACGTTATGATGATGACGTGTAGTCTGTGGACTGAATTTTGCACAGAGCAGGATGTTTCAACTAATTCAACCTATAGCAGTCCAGTGTATAACCGCGCCTCCAGCAGTTAGTCTGCCCCTCCACCTTGATACTGTAGTCCTACGTTATATTATTTGCTGGACGAAAGTTTGTTTCGCTTATGGAGGCAACTACATGACGCTGTCACATGTCACAGCTTGCACAACAATTTAGAGCCTATACTACCTCAGCTAAAATTCACTCTTTATCTCGCTCGCACGATAGTGCTCGCGGACTGTGTGAAAGCGAGACAGAGTGCGGTGCTGGGCGGGAGGCAGCGCCAATAGTTTAGGTATTTGCTTTTTACGGTGAAAATAAAGGTAATTCAAAAAAACTAACTAACATAAGACCTGCTTTATAGTTAGTTCAGTTAGTATGCAAAGTTTCATGATCTAAATTGAAGTATTTTTTGAATACCAGCGGTTTATTGTTCGGTTTGGAGGTAACTGGATTTTTTTTCTGTCGAGAAAATTTTATGGAATCGTGTTTTCGTCTAACATAAGACCTTACATTAATCCTCAACTTTAGCATATATTTATTTCAAAATTAATGCTGCGGAATTTTCGAAATAACGGAGGATCATGCTAAGCCATTTGAGGTAGTATAGGCTCTTAAGGATTGGCTACTGTCGTATGGTTCTTAGAACAATAGTCTGCGATACCAATCGTTGACCACTTATTGCTTAGGTATTGTGCTCCAGCTACATGTACAGCAGACCGACCCAGGTTGATCTATTGATCATAATAACATGATAAACAAAGGATTATGGAAAAGTCCAGTTGCCATGCGTCAATATACACAAGTATTTACTATCAGCTCCTATTTATCTAATTATTTTAAACCGTATCTTTCTGTTATTTACTCACCCGGAAATACCCAAATTAACACCAATTAGGTAGGTACCTACCTACATTGATTCAAAAATGCCGTAGGGAGGCGCTTAATCTGAACTGCGATACCTACCTGTTTCCGATGACTTGACTTAATTCTCAGTAAATACAAACTGATATCTACTAAGTTAAATGGTAACTCATCCATCACATCAAGTCATTTTACAGAACTGGACTTTCCCGATCGCAACAGCAGTTATTTGGGAAAGGCCAAATACTTCACACGGCCGGAAATACTTCACACGGCCGGAAATACTTCAATAACATTCACCTATAGGTAAGGATGTCAAGTTGCATAAAATATTTCGGTTAAACAAAACAGGGTTTTTATTGGATAATTTATAACAAGCATGGTAGGATTATGATGGTGGTGGTTGATGGTGGTGGTGGTGGCATGGCATGGTGGTGGTGGTGCATGGTATTTATTTGTAGGAAAAAATGCAAGTACCTACCTGTGTGCTAATTTATTTAATACTTTAAGCACACAAATGTTCAGAGGCGGACCTAATGTCATAGGCATTTTCTACCAGTCAACCTTTGGGTGATGCAGAGACAAACGTCAGTGGTAGATGCAATTATGAAAATTGAGGAAAAAACATATAGTAGGTACCTAAGTACCTACATAGTAGGTATTCTGCTTTGCAAAAAAATAGGTACCTACCTAAAGAATATAGAAAGGTCTTTGTTCTATAGAACAACAGCTTCTCAGCACCCCGATTTTGAGTTGCTTCCATGTGTGTCGCTTGGCTGGATAAGGTCTATCTATTGTTAGGGGAAGGTGGGGTAAGACGGGGTAGCGAGGTAAGATGGGGACCGTAACAAAACTGATGATACAATGTAGCTAGAAATGTTCTTCTAACGCTATTTAACGGTATTTAGCTGAAGTTGATAGTAGCACAAATAGTTTGGTCGAAAGTGTGCACGTTGGGATTTTATAAGGATTTTTATACATTTTATGGGGTTAGGGGGCCTAAAAAGGCCACTTTAAGCAATTCCTCAAAAAACGAGTAATTTCCTGAATTCCCAGTAGATCAGTAGCAATTCCCCTATTTTTCGTAAAATGGTGACACTTATTAGCTGAATCCTATAGAATTCAATTTAAAATAGAATCATATTTGGTAAATATTACCACATGAAAAAAATAAAGACCGTAACTTTATCGGCAATTTTTTTTTACAGTTTTTATTAATCAAATTAGTTTTTTAATTCTACAGTTTAAATGTTATTACATTTTAATATACTTATAACTGTTAAAAAGACCGCAGATAAGCCTTGAAAAGGAAAATTAGAAACAATAAAAACTTTATAGGCTGGCAACGCGTACAAAGGAGTTTTTAGTTTATCTCTTGAGTCACCTTGAGTTATGTCAACGTCATCGTCAACTAGTCGTTCGTTGGTGGCTAATTTAAATTCTATATTTGCTTAAGTTTTTAAATTATCTCAGAATCTGAGATATTATTGTACTCTGAAGTGCGTGTAGTTTATAACAAGTATTTCGTGCGAGTAAGATCGTTTTTAATACAAAGTAAGTGTATAATTGTTTGACAAAAATCATTATTTAATTATAATGCTGTGCAAATGTATTTAAATGTACGTAATATTTTGTAGGAATGGAAAGGCGTGCAGCTAGTGTCTGAGATACAATGGAACAATCTGCTCGACTTTCTACAGTCAAAGCGCTGTCGATGTTGAGCTCCTTTTAGAGATCACTACAGCCCCATGGTATGTCCAGACTCGTGTGTCAGCACCAAGCCCTACCCCCGCCGATGCACGCGACGGACAGTGCCGCTGCCTCGTCGAACTCGGCAAGCGAGATACCGCAGTGGAGTGGATTTTTCTAACCCTACAGCTATTCATATTGCGGTTAAGACTTATGGAAAAAGGCGGCGGCGGCTAGACAGATGGTGATGATGATGATTTGACTTACTAAAAACCACAAATTTTCCTTTTCAGCCTGGTGGAGTTGTTCCAAGTGGGTCCTAAGTGGATGGTGATTCCATAAAAAGGAGACATGGTTTGCCCCTTCGCAGCTAGCATTGACACAAATAAAGAGTCGCAAACCTAAATTAATGAATGAAAAAAAGCCTAATTAATTGTTATGTTTGTATTAGTTTTCAATAAAGATGAGAATTGTTAATATATTATAATATTATTTTATTTTAGTAAAAGGTACTGTAGCAGCAGGCATACAACCTTCTTTACCGTAACGGGTGTGATAATAACAAATATCTCCTGACGTCTGTTGGTAAGAATTCGTTCGCCCTCGGTATTGTGAACGTGATCTTGAGCGGAATGACGATCTTCTTTGTCTTGGTCTGTCCATTTTCATTGCCGCAATTTCTCGCGTGAGCTGCATAATGTCTTCTCAAAGATCTGGGTCTGGCTGCGAGTGAATGCTTCCATGTCGTGACGTAGACGTGGACGGCTGTTTGCATGCACAGACCAAATGGACTTCTCGGGTCTGCTCGTGCATCTTGTCGGCCATAGCAGCAAGCACGTCGAGTGTGGCGTTTTCGTTGACCGATAATACAGCACGTGTGGAGGCAGGCAGGTGTCTCATCCACAGTATCTGCAGGGTGGTATCGGGCATCTTGTCCCGTGCTAGTTCTCTTATGCTACGCAATAGCTGGGACGGCTTCAGGTCTCCCAACTCCATCTCGGTGAGCAGCTTTTCCAGTTGCTTCGTCTCCGACTCTTCATAAACAGACAACAGTCTCTTCTTAGCCACCTCGTATCGGCCTGCGCGTGTCGTGCTCATAATAATGTCGCTAATTTGTTCGACATCCGTCTTCTCAAGGTGAGCTACTAGGAGGCTGAACTTCGCTTTGTCGCCGGGCTTCTGCGGGTTTACCACCGTTTCAAATTGTGCAAACCAGAGAAGTGGTTTGTCACGCCAAAACGTTGGTATGCGTGACTTTAAGGAGACGGTCGCTACTTCGTCGTTGGTTGCCATTTTCAATCACGTCGGGGTCACCACTTTACCAGTTGTCTGGTTAAATAAAATACTATTCGGATTGAATATTTTATATATATATTTATGTTTGACACCTTGATGTAGGCAGTAGAACTAACCAAAGACTACAATATGATGCTGTAAAGTATAATAGCCAATCACAGGTGAGCGGGTCGATTTACTCGAATTATAAATTATTACTCGTTGCGCGGCACGCAGCCAGTTGTATCTGTTGTATGCCAGAGTACATCGTAAAGAAGGTTGTATGCCTGCTGCTACAGTTATATGGTATCCTCTTCTAGGGTCCTCATTTATAAACTACTTAATAAAATTGAAGTAAAGTATGATACTTTAACAATATCACACCTATAGATCCCTGAAGGGTTAGGCAGAGGTGTACCTATTGTAAGTACACCTAAAATGTGAATAGAAGATTGTATATATTTCACTGAGGGGGTACAGAGTACCTAAACCTCTTTAATAATAGATGATAGAGTCTATCTGGAACTACTTAGTTAAAACACACTACTTTTATGTAAAGATTACAGGAAAAATAAAACGAAGTCTATAAATAACACACTTTTTCAGAAATCATCAACAACAGTTACATTAGTTCCATTATCGGTCAAGAGATGGCGCTGACATAAAACTTCAATATTCTACACCGCAGTGCACAGTGTTAAAATTCTCTGATGAATATAGGCCTCGCGGATGAATTATTACTTAGAATATCATTGATTATAACAATATTTCTTCACAAAGCCTCCAATCCGATTTGTGAAATGTTGCTTTTGACTAACTTCTAATGATTCCGTTATTTGACAATAAAGCAATTCCTATTTTGTGGACCATTTTACGAATCTCCATACAAAATTGTCAAACAGATGAATTGCGTGCTATGAATTGTACGCAAACAATATTATGAATTGTCAGTTTGTGACCATTTTACGACTTTTAATATAATTCATAATGTCATCCTTTTATGATTCTCCCAAAGTGGCCTTTTTAGGTACCCAGATCTAATTATTGACGTATATAAAGTGCGTGACTGTTCAAGATATATGGTGTACAAGATGAATCGCATATTTTTTTATTGATATTTGTTTATTTTACTATTATAATTACATTAACTCGTTCCCGATTTGCTTCGATTTATAACCTCAAAAAAATAACACAACTTGGAAGTCCAGTTTGGGAAAGACGGGGTACCTACTTGCGGGTAAGACGGGGTATGAGTTAGAGGAAAGACAAAATAGTAACACATCGAAACTGTCTGAAACCAAAGGTAAGAAATAAAAATAAACTGAAAAAAGCAAATAATTTGAGATTAAACGAACCACGGAAGCTGATGAAGGATCTGAGAGTTCTGAGGACGAAGATACAGAATTTCTGTACTGCCAGGGCTTGTATTCCGAGTCTACTGAAGGATGGATCACTTGTCAGATTTTGCGGTAAGTGGGCGCATTGTGGCTGTGCAGGAGTGGAAGATATCGATGACGAAGCTGTCCATATCTGCCCGGTTTGTGAAGACAACGATGATTAAACATTCTATACCCCGTCTTACCCAAGGGGGTACACCGTCTTGCCCTGTAGGTGGGGCAAGATGGGTCAAATTAGTTTTTTTTTTAGATAATATTTCTAATAAGAAAAAATATTTTTTTTTGTTTTAACTGATTAGAATTTAAAGGAAGAAAGACTGATTATTTTCTTAATAATAGTTCTTACAATGTACAATAAAAAAAAAGAGTTTTATTCATGAAATACCTTAAGGTCCCCGTCTTACCCCACCTTCCCCTACGTTGTTTTCAAAATAGTTTAAAAAGTGCCACATACTCACTCATCGCTAGGTAAGTGTATCTATCGATAAAAAAGATATTTATAGATAGATAAATATGTAAATCTATTTTCACAACATTAATTCGATAAGTTACGTATCTTCTAGAAACTCTCGACACTTGCCATCATAAAGTCGTCTTTCCATGCCATTATACACAGCATTAGCCACTTATTATTATTTGACAAATACTTGACATTTAAAATTGATTAAGTATGATTTATGTACTTACCAAGTTAACAAGTTTATTATCAACTAGCTGCTGCCCGCGACGTCGTCTGCGTGAAGGCTCTACAGCACCAAAAATACCTAAGATGCCAGTGTCGCTATAGCATTATAAAGTAAACAACTTTTAAAATAGCATTAAAATATATTTTTTTTTTTTGCAAGCGAAGCAAGTGAAGGGAGTTATATGGGAATCCTGCTGAGTTCAGTCATAAGAGGTGACTGAAGGAAATAGAGAAAATAATGCAGGAATACATTCCAGGACACAAAAGAGTAAAAATACGTTCAAAGGTATCATATATACCTTACAACACTTCCCTATAAACTACGTTGGTAGTTATGCTGCCAGGAGCCAAAATGTGTGATGACGCGGGAGCAAGTGACGACGTACAGTTGCCCGTGTGAGAAGCAACTCGTCCTGACGTCGACACCCACTGCCCTCAGTGTCTGCCCCTGCGACTTATTGATGGTCATCGCGAAGCAAATACTCACGGGGAGCTGTACGCGCTTGAACTGGAACGGGAAGTTATGAGGTATGAGGGGAATGCGTGGTATAAATACTGCCTCGCCGACGCCATAACCCGTAAGAATTTCCGCCTGAATGGTGTGTCTGTGGAGCGAGATGACTTTAAGGCGGGTCCCGTTACACAACTTCGGAGGAGATAGGTTCCGAAGAAGCATAACCGGGACACCGCTTCAGCTTGATGGTATGCGCTGGAAGTCCACTTGCTGACAGGGAGTTCAGAAATTCCACGGGATAATGTGTGGCGTCATCTTGCTTGACAACAGTGTTTATCGAGGTGTAGACCACTTCATTCCCCTCAATTTCCGAGAGAATGCATTCGTTAACTGCTGCAGCCTGATCATTTTTGGGCGTCAGAATGGCCCGCTCACACACCCAAGAATTCTGCTGGTGCGGTATACGACTGAATGTCCCCGTACACACAGCGAATGAGTTCTTCTAAGCTGGAAACCATTCTACCGAGAGACTCTGGAAGCACCACCTGTCTACCTCTCTCTTCTGGTAGAGTGCCTTCGCCAAGACTTAGAAGGACATCGGAGAATTCTTGAGAGCGTGCATTGCCGCCGAGCCGAGCTCTCATATTAATGGTCAAGCGCAGCGTACGAACTCGTGACCACAACGAAGATCGTTTCAACGAAGCATTCACCTCGTCAGCCCTCGATCCTCGGCCATCGTACACTCATCCCATACGATCAGAGAGCAATCCTTGAGCACGTGTCCCTTATCGCTGTTACGTGACACACCACAAACAGGCGTTTCAGCGCTCTCTAAATCGATGGGAATTTTAAACATGGCATGTGCTGTCTTGCAGTCCCGGAAGCAGTGTGGCAGCGATTCCCGACGACGCTACAGCAATAGCAATTTTGCCTTGCCTCCTGACCTCTGCAAGTATGCCAGTGGTAACAAATGTTTTTCCTGTACCACCAGGAGCATCCAAGAAAAACATTTTACCCTGGTTTTGCCAAACGCTTTCAAGGACGGTGTCATAAATTTGTTTTTGCTCTAAAGAGAACAAAGCGACATGGTCATTTCGTATGGTGGTCATTTCGCCGTCTCCGACTTCGTCTCCAGTAGCACGCCTCAAAGGTCGTAGAAAATCTTCAGACAGATGATGGCGATACTTCTCCCACAAAGCTACCGGGTTCGCGACTCCACAAAACACCAAGATGACTGCAAACAGATGACGCATGCGGCTGGGACTGTCACTGACGCTCGCCTCCGCGAGGGTGTCAGCCCAATTTTGGTCACCGTCGAGAAGGTGACGTGCTACGCAGGCTGCGCGGTAAGTGGGAAACTCCACGCCATCAAATGTCCTCAGAAAGGCGAAAGACTTTGCCTCGGACAGTGTGAAGTAACAACCGCAGAAAATTGCATTCGCCATTATTCGGATGCACGGTATAATTTAAGTTTATAATTAGGTATACGACATGAAAATATATTAATTACCAAGCAATAATCACACAGATAAATACCGAACAAAAGTATTAACAGTCAATGTTTATTTTGTACTAACAACATAAAATTGATGAAGAAATGATCATCATCAATGAACATAACTTTTTTGTAATACTTAACGCCGCATTTTTTTTAAATTGTCTTCCTCAACTCTGCTCAAGATTTTGAGGGTTTTGTTGGAACTTGAATTTGTCAAAACGAACTATACGATACAACTTTTATGAAGAAAATGCACATTACCATCTATGAATTTTAAGAATAACTAACTACTAACCTCACCAACATGATCAAATTTAAATTATTAATTTCCAAAAAGTGTTGACATGTAACTTGATTTGATTTTTATGAAATCTCATAGATGGCGCTGCTTCAAAATTGTCTTATACTACTAACATTCATTAAACTATGTTTCTCTGCCCAAGTTACTTAAGTGGCGTAAAAGTTTTTATAGTGTAAAGCTAGATAATAGCATGACTTACTCAAAAACTACATTTAAATATGCGTCGTTAGATTACACGCTGTCACAGAATGCGTAAGAAAAATAAAGATTCACAGCTCCTCCTCGTAGGTGATAGCGTGATAATATGTAGCCTATATGTTGACCCGACCTCTTAGTAATATTCATGCAAAATTTGAAGTAAATCCATGCAGTACTTTTTGAGTTTAGCCCGGACATATATACAGACAAAAATTCTAAAAACTATATTTTTGGCTTCGATATCGATTGTAGATCACGCCCCAAGTATTTTTTTTTATGTATTCTATGTACAGTTTTGTCTTTCCTACGATTTTATTATATACGATTTTATTATATATGTTTATATTATTTATTTAAACATTATCATTATTTATTTTTTTAAATAACACAGACATAAGGACCAGAATTATTTCGTCATAAAGGCAAGCCTTTACGACGTGATTAAACACATAATAATGTTTTAAAGATCACAATATGATTTCGTTAGTACTATATCGCGCCAATAGATGTCGTTACATGTTTCCACTTATTGCAATAAAAATTGTTATAGAATGCTTTAAATTGATTATATCTTTTGATAGACTGAAGCGATTGCGATGAAACAAAGACTAATCACTGCTCCGAGCTCTACACTATATTTGAGTATAAATGTGAACCATATTGGTTTGGTACTTTTTACGTTGAGCCTGTTCAAAATCTGTCACATCCAAACAGACAAACAGACAAAAATTCCAAAAATTTAAGAAATGGCATCTGTTGGTTATCCTATAACAGCCCAACTATTTTTTTTATTTTTATTTTCAATGTACAGAAACGCCTCGTCTACAGATTTATTATATGTATAGATGATGACATTAATTAAATTTATTCAATATTTAATTAATGTCATCAATAATTTTGCATGCTAGTTTTAGCGAATTGTTTTAGAAACTGATAAAAAACACGTCGAAAATCTGTAATGTAGGTACCTACTAACACTTCTTGCAAATAAATTTCATTCCATTTCACTTTTATCGTGTTTCTTTTTTTTTTGCAAATGTTGATGTTTTTCTGACAAATGTGAAAAATCAACGTGTTTTCTATAAACGTAGTATCACAGATCACGATCGTATGCGAGAACTTTGACGTAGGTAATGTTATTGTGATCGCTAACTACTTATTCTACTTTTTCCATTTGGAAACAGGAAAGTCGCACGATGAATGATGATGACACTGATTTTATCTTGATGGTTGTTTGTATAATTAATTAATAGCTTGCATCTCATGCGAATCATCTTACTAAATACTCATTCATTGATTTGTCTCCTCATTCACATTGATCGTGGTGCGACCGTGTGAATACCTATAATAGGTAGGTATGTATATTGATTAAGAACTTTGATCCGACTACACAGCCGTTTCTTTAGTAGGTAGGCACCTATATACAGTATGCTCGTTCTAGATGTGTCATAGGAAGGTTCCTAAATCTTTCTTAATAAAATTGTTTCATGATTTACCTAGCCAGTCTCAAAGTTTAAGTATTCAAAGTAATATGTACACTTCAGTGGATCTTCTTGCCCGGGCCTGAATACTTTTATGCACCTACCTTATCTAGGTCCCTACTAAGGTACACGTAAGGTACATGGTCAGCGGGATTGTCCGAAAGGGTTACCGCTGGCCCGGAACGTAAAGGGCTAAGGAAGGAATACGGGTGGGTTTTAGTCAGTAAAAGTCTGATACTCCCACCTATAGCGGGCGGGAGGGGTCATTTGATGATTAACCCGCCCCAAAAAAAAAAAAAGATACCAAGTCATGAATGTCAAGTAAATAACATTTCCTAATCCTACGTGTTCCGTTTAACACCCTCTCTCTCCCTCCAGGAACACTAGCATGAATGTTATAGAACGACCATGTTCGATGGAGTAGGTATTTAATGCCTATAGGCTCTACAATATTCAGGTGTATCAGTAGGTACCTAGGTACCTACTCAACGCAGCCACTGTCACACTACAAGCAATAATCAATAGCTGTACGGGCTGTACCTACCTATTGCAGTATTACTAATTACTGCATATTATGTTTTCAACATTCCATCCTTCTTTAAGATTTTATGCAACCTTTTTTGGTCATTTTTCTGATTTTAAAATCAAACTTTTGAATATTGAACTGATGCTGTCAAAGGAATTTTCTCTTGAAGTTTAGGACTTGTTTTTTGGTGATCGCTGCTGACGGCTGAAGTTATTTATTTTTCTCTGCTTATAATCGTAAAATATGATGAATATATGTTAATAATCAACTAATTTGGATTCGAGAGATAAGAGTTATATAACTTTTTTGATCTTATCAGGATACGCCTGAAGATATAAGACTAACAAGCCGAGTTTTCGGCCCTACCCTACCCTATCCTACCCTACCCCTACCTATCACCTTCGTACTATTCTGTTCCCGGATTTTGAATGAGTTGAGGAGTGAAGATTCGTTGGAGCAGTTTCAAAATTACCGACCAGATGACTTAAGGAATACAAGAAACCTACCGAAATGATCTAGGACTTATCAGATATTATTTTCTTTTATTAATTCTTTTGACTTGTATTAATAATAATAATAATAATATTCCACAACTATCACACAACGCCGTCTAGTCTCAAGCTAAGCAGAGCTTGTGTTATGAGTACTAGACAACTGATAAACATACTTATATATTTCTAAATACATACATATATAGATAAATTACACCCAGACACAGAACAAATGATCATGCTCATCACACAAACATTTGTCCACTAGACCAACAGGCCAGTCAATCCTGTAGTATTATTGTTGTGTTATTGTTTTATAATTGTTTCGTGTACCTACTAACTTTAATTGCAGAATACTACAGGTTTTATATCTTTCGTTCGTGATTAGTGCTACGCGATCGTAGGGAAATTTCAGTTGCAACTGCAGTTAAACTCGACGCGTAATCTATCTAATTTTGAAATTTAATCAAAGTACAAAAACCTTAAGTATTATTTCCGTTTCTTTTATAAATTTTAATATCAGCCGCCAGAAGTATCGACACAAGTTTTTACCTTTTTTATATATATCAGTTTTTGTTATATTTTTTGTTACATTTGGTTATTTTTTATACAAAATTATACGTTTTTAAGTGGCGATGAAGTCGTTTTCTTTTTATATCGCTACACTATGTAGGTATAGAGATTAGTTGTACATACAATCACAGCTTTCTATTTAGGGGTCAGGGTTGTTATTTTAATGGACGCGCGCCAACGGCAAGTCCAGCTCGTTGTAAATGTAAATAAATAGACACACGGGAAATGTGTTGGAAAATCCGCGTAGATCTAAGCCAACTGAAATAGTCTGACACATAGGTACTTACCTAATTATTTGTTCGATATCCGTGGTTTAAGGATTTCCTTGGTATTTTTTTTTATTTCCAACTGATACCCAGCCAGCTCTGGGGGCCTAAAAAGGCCACTTTAAGCAATTCCTCAAAAAACGAGTAATTTCCTGAATTCCCAGTAGATCAGTAGCAATTCCCCTATTTTTCGTAAAATGGTGACACATAATAGCTGAATCCTATAGAATTCAATTTAAAATAGAATCATATTTGGTAAATATTACCACATGAAAAAAATAAAGACCGTAACTTTATCGGCAATTTTTTTTTACAGTTTTTATTAATCAAATTAGTTTTTTAATTCTACAGTTTAAATGTTATTACATTTTAATATACTTATAACTATTAAAAAGACCGCAGATAAGCCTTGAAAAGGAAAATTAGAAACAATAAAAACTTTATAGGCTGGCAACGCGTACAAAGGAGTTTTTAGTTTATCCCTTGAGTCACCTTGAGTTATGTCAACGTCATCGTCAACTAGTCGTTCGTTGGTGGCTAATTTAAATTCTATATTTGCTTAAGTTTTTAAATTATCTCAGAATCTGAGATATTATTGTACTCTGAAGTGTGTGTAGTTTATAACAAGTATTTCGTGCGAGTAAGATCGTTTTTCAAAGTAAGTGTATAATTGTTTGACAAAAATCATTATTTAATTATAATGCTGTGCAAATGTATTTAAATGTACGTAATATTTTGTAGGAATGGAAAGGCGTGCAGCTAGTGTCTGAGATACAATGGAACAATCTGCTCGACTTTCTACAGTCAAAGCGCTGTCGATGTTGAGCTCCTTTTAGAGATCACTACAGCCCCATGGTATGTCCAGACTCGTGTGTCAGCACCAAGCCCTACCCCCGCCGATGCACGCGACGGACAGTGCCGCTGCCTCGTCGAACTCGGCAAGCGAGATACCGCAGTGGAGTGGATTTTTCTAACCCTACAGCTATTCATATTGCGGTTAAGACTTATGGAAAAAGGCGGCGGCGGCTAGACAGATGGTGATGATGATGATTTGACTTACTAAAAACCACAAATTTTCCTTTTCAGCCTGGTGGAGTTGTTCCAAGTGGGTCCTAAGTGGATGGTGATTCCATAAAAAGGAGACATGGTTTGCCCCTTCGCAGCTAGCATTGACACAAATAAAGAGTCGCAAACCTAAATTAATGAATGAAAAAAAGCCTAATTAATTGTTATGTTTGTATTAGTTTTTAATAAAGATGAGAATTGTTAATATATTATAATATTATTTTATTTTAGTAAAAGGTACTGTAGCAGCAGGCATACAACCTTCTTTACCGTAACGGGTGTGATAATAACAAATATCTCCTGACGTCTGCTGGTAAGAATTCGTTCGCCCTCGGTATTGTGAACGTGATCTTGAGCGGAATGACGATCTTCTTTGTCTTGGTCTGTCCATTTTCATTGCCGCAATTTCTCGCGTGAGCTGCATAATGTCTTCTCAAAGATCTGGGTCTGGCTGCGAGTGAATGCTTCCATGTCGTGACGTAGACGTGGACGGCTGTTTGCATGCACAGACCAAATGGACTTCTCGGGTCTGCTCGTGCATCTTGTCGGCCATAGCAGCAAGCACGTCGAGTGTGGCGTTTTCGTTGACCGATAATACAGCACGTGTGGAGGCAGGCAGGTGTCTCATCCACAGTATCTGCAGGGTGGTATCGGGCATCTTGTCCCGTGCTAGTTCTCTTATGCTACGCAATAGCTGGGACGGCTTCAGGTCTCCCAACTCCATCTCGGTGAGCAGCTTTTCCAGTTGCTTCGTCTCCGACTCTTCATAAACAGACAACAGTCTCTTCTTAGCCACCTCGTATCGGCCTGCGCGTGTCGTGCTCATAATAATGTCGCTAATTTGTTCGACATCCGTCTTCTCAATGTGAGCTACTAGGAGGCTGAACTTCGCTTCGTCGCCGGGCTTCTGCGGGTTTACCACCGTTTCAAATTGTGCAAACCAGAGAAGTGGTTTGTCACGCCAAAACGTTGGTATGCGTGACTTTAAGGAGACGGTCGCTACTTCGTCGTTGGTTGCCATTTTCAATCACGTCGGGGTCACCACTTTACCAGTTGTCTGGTTAAATAAAATACTATTCGGATTGAATATTTTATATATATATTTATGTTTGACACCTTGATGTAGGCAGTAGTAGAACTAACCAAAGACTACAATATGATGCTGTAAAGTATAATAGCCAATCACAGGTGAGCGGGTCGATTTACTCGAATTATAAATTATTACTCGTTGCGCGGCACGCAGCCAGTTGTATCTGTTGTATGCCAGAGTACATCGTAAAGAAGGTTGTATGCCTGCTGCTACAGTTATATGGTATCCTCTTCTAGGGTCCTCATTTATAAACTACTTAATAAAATTGAAGTAAAGTATGATACTTTAACAATATCACACCTATAGATCCCTGAAGGGTTAGGCAGAGGTGTACCTATTGTAAGTACACCTAAAATGTGAATAGAAGATTGTATATATTTCACTGAGGGGGTACAGAGTACCTAAACCTCTTTAATAATAGATGATAGAGTCTATCTGGAACTACTTAGTTAAAACACACTACTTTTATGTAAAGATTACAGGAAAAATAAAACGAAGTCTATAAATAACACACTTTTTCAGAAATCATCAACAACAGTTACATTAGTTCCATTATCGGTCAAGAGATGGCGCTGACATAAAACTTCAATATTCTACACCGCAGTGCACAGTGTTAAAATTCTCTGATGAATATAGGCCTCGCGGATGAATTATTACTTAGAATATCATTGATTATAACAATATTTCTTCACAAAGCCTCCAATCCGATTTGTGAAATGTTGCTTTTGACTAACTTCTAATGATTCCGTTATTTGACAATAAAGCAATTCCTATTTTGTGGACCATTTTACGAATCTCCATACAAAATTGTCAAACAGATGAATTGCGTGCTATGAATTGTACGCAAACAATATTATGAATTGTCAGTTTGTGACCATTTTACGACTTTTAATATAATTCATAATGTCATCCTTTTATGATTCTCCCAAAGTGGCCTTTTTAGGTACCCAGATCTAATTATTGACGTATATAAAGTGCGTGACTGTTCAAGATATATGGTGTACAAGATGAATCGCATATTTTTTTATTGATATTTGTTTATTTTACTATTATAATTACATTAACTCGTTCCCGATTTGCTTCGATTTATAACCTCAAAAAAATAACACAACTTGGAAGTCCAGTTTGGGAAAGACGGGGTACCTACTTGCGGGTAAGACGGGGTATGAGTTAGAGGAAAGACAAAATAGTAACACATCGAAACTGTCTGAAACCAAAGGTAAGAAATAAAAATAAACTGAAAAAAGCAAATAATTTGAGATTAAACGAACCACGGAAGCTGATGAAGGATCTGAGAGTTCTGAGGACGAAGATACAGAATTTCTGTACTGCCAGGGCTTGTATTCCGAGTCTACTGAAGGATGGATCACTTGTCAGATTTTGCGGTAAGTGGGCGCATTGTGGCTGTGCAGGAGTGGAAGATATCGATGACGAAGCTGTCCATATCTGCCCGGTTTGTGAAGACAACGATGATTAAACATTCTATACCCCGTCTTACCCAAGGGGGTACACCGTCTTGCCCTGTAGGTGGGGCAAGATGGGTCAAATTAGTTTTTTTTTTAGATAATATTTCTAATAAGAAAAAATATTTTTTTTTGTTTTAACTGATTAGAATTTAAAGGAAGAAAGACTGATTATTTTCTTAATAATAGTTCTTACAATGTACAATAAAAAAAAAGAGTTTTATTCATGAAATACCTTAAGGTCCCCGTCTTACCCCACCTTCCCCTACGTTGTTTTCAAAATAGTTTAAAAAGTGCCACATACTCACTCATCGCTAGGTAAGTGTATCTATCGATAAAAAAGATATTTATAGATAGATAAATATGTAAATCTATTTTCACAACATTAATTCGATAAGTTACGTATCTTCTAGAAACTCTCGACACTTGCCATCATAAAGTCGTCTTTCCATGCCATTATACACAGCATTAGCCACTTATTATTATTTGACAAATACTTGACATTTAAAATTGATTAAGTATGATTTATGTACTTACCAAGTTAACAAGTTTATTATCAACTAGCTGCTGCCCGCGACGTCGTCTGCGTGAAGGCTCTACAGCACCAAAAATACCTAAGATGCCAGTGTCGCTATAGCATTATAAAGTAAACAACTTTTAAAATAGCATTAAAATATATTTTTTTTTTTTGCAAGCGAAGCAAGTGAAGGGAGTTATATGGGAATCCTGCTGAGTTCAGTCATAAGAGGTGACTGAAGGAAATAGAGAAAATAATGCAGGAATACATTCCAGGACACAAAAGAGTAAAAATACGTTCAAAGGTATCATATATACCTTACAACACTTCCCTATAAACTACGTTGGTAGTTATGCTGCCAGGAGCCAAAATGTGTGATGACGCGGGAGCAAGTGACGACGTACAGTTGCCCGTGTGAGAAGCAACTCGTCCTGACGTCGACACCCACTGCCCTCAGTGTCTGCCCCTGCGACTTATTGATGGTCATCGCGAAGCAAATACTCACGGGGAGCTGTACGCGCTTGAACTGGAACGGGAAGTTATGAGGTATGAGGGGAATGCGTGGTATAAATACTGCCTCGCCGACGCCATAACCCGTAAGAATTTCCGCCTGAATGGTGTGTCTGTGGAGCGAGATGACTTTAAGGCGGGTCCCGTTACACAACTTCGGAGGAGATAGGTTCCGAAGAAGCATAACCGGGACACCGCTTCAGCTTGATGGTATGCGCTGGAAGTCCACTTGCTGACAGGGAGTTCAGAAATTCCACGGGATAATGTGTGGCGTCATCTTGCTTGACAACAGTGTTTATCGAGGTGTAGACCACTTCATTCCCCTCAATTTCCGAGAGAATGCATTCGTTAACTGCTGCAGCCTGATCATTTTTGGGCGTCAGAATGGCCCGCTCACACACCCAAGAATTCTGCTGGTGCGGTATACGACTGAATGTCCCCGTACACACAGCGAATGAGTTCTTCTAAGCTGGAAACCATTCTACCGAGAGACTCTGGAAGCACCACCTGTCTACCTCTCTCTTCTGGTAGAGTGCCTTCGCCAAGACTTAGAAGGACATCGGAGAATTCTTGAGAGCGTGCATTGCCGCCGAGCCGAGCTCTCATATTAATGGTCAAGCGCAGCGTACGAACTCGTGACCACAACGAAGATCGTTTCAACGAAGCATTCACCTCGTCAGCCCTCGATCCTCGGCCATCGTACACTCATCCCATACGATCAGAGAGCAATCCTTGAGCACGTGTCCCTTATCGCTGTTACGTGACACACCACAAACAGGCGTTTCAGCGCTCTCTAAATCGATGGGAATTTTAAACATGGCATGTGCTGTCTTGCAGTCCCGGAAGCAGTGTGGCAGCGATTCCCGACGACGCTACAGCAATAGCAATTTTGCCTTGCCTCCTGACCTCTGCAAGTATGCCAGTGGTAACAAATGTTTTTCCTGTACCACCAGGAGCATCCAAGAAAAACATTTTACCCTGGTTTTGCCAAACGCTTTCAAGGACGGTGTCATAAATTTGTTTTTGCTCTAAAGAGAACAAAGCGACATGGTCATTTCGTATGGTGGTCATTTCGCCGTCTCCGACTTCGTCTCCAGTAGCACGCCTCAAAGGTCGTAGAAAATCTTCAGACAGATGATGGCGATACTTCTCCCACAAAGCTACCGGGTTCGCGACTCCACAAAACACCAAGATGACTGCAAACAGATGACGCATGCGGCTGGGACTGTCACTGACGCTCGCCTCCGCGAGGGTGTCAGCCCAATTTTGGTCACCGTCGAGAAGGTGACGTGCTACGCAGGCTGCGCGGTAAGTGGGAAACTCCACGCCATCAAATGTCCTCAGAAAGGCGAAAGACTTTGCCTCGGACAGTGTGAAGTAACAACCGCAGAAAATTGCATTCGCCATTATTCGGATGCACGGTATAATTTAAGTTTATAATTAGGTATACGACATGAAAATATATTAATTACCAAGCAATAATCACACAGATAAATACCGAACAAAAGTATTAACAGTCAATGTTTATTTTGTACTAACAACATAAAATTGATGAAGAAATGATCATCATCAATGAACATAACTTTTTTGTAATACTTAACGCCGCATTTTTTTTAAATTGTCTTCCTCAACTCTGCTCAAGATTTTGAGGGTTTTGTTGGAACTTGAATTTGTCAAAACGAACTATACGATACAACTTTTATGAAGAAAATGCACATTACCATCTATGAATTTTAAGAATAACTAACTACTAACCTCACCAACATGATCAAATTTAAATTATTAATTTCCAAAAAGTGTTGACATGTAACTTGATTTGATTTTTATGAAATCTCATAGATGGCGCTGCTTCAAAATTGTCTTATACTACTAACATTCATTAAACTATGTTTCTCTGCCCAAGTTACTTAAGTGGCGTAAAAGTTTTTATAGTGTAAAGCTAGATAATAGCATGACTTACTCAAAAACTACATTTAAATATGCGTCGTTAGATTACACGCTGTCACAGAATGCGTAAGAAAAATAAAGATTCACAGCTCCTCCTCGTAGGTGATAGCGTGATAATATGTAGCCTATATGTTGACCCGACCTCTTAGTAATATTCATGCAAAATTTGAAGTAAATCCATGCAGTACTTTTTGAGTTTAGCCCGGACATATATACAGACAAAAATTCTAAAAACTATATTTTTGGCTTCGATATCGATTGTAGATCACGCCCCAAGTATTTTTTTTTATGTATTCTATGTACAGTTTTGTCTTTCCTACGATTTTATTATATACGATTTTATTATATATGTTTATATTATTTATTTAAACATTATCATTATTTATTTTTTTAAATAACACAGACATAAGGACCAGAATTATTTCGTCATAAAGGCAAGCCTTTACGACGTGATTAAACACATAATAATGTTTTAAAGATCACAATATGATTTCGTTAGTACTATATCGCGCCAATAGATGTCGTTACATGTTTCCACTTATTGCAATAAAAATTGTTATAGAATGCTTTAAATTGATTATATCTTTTGATAGACTGAAGCGATTGCGATGAAACAAAGACTAATCACTGCTCCGAGCTCTACACTATATTTGAGTATAAATGTGAACCATATTGGTTTGGTACTTTTTACGTTGAGCCTGTTCAAAATCTGTCACATCCAAACAGACAAACAGACAAAAATTCCAAAAATTTAAGAAATGGCATCTGTTGGTTATCCTATAACAGCCCAACTATTTTTTTTATTTTTATTTTCAATGTACAGAAACGCCTCGTCTACAGATTTATTATATGTATAGATGATGACATTAATTAAATTTATTCAATATTTAATTAATGTCATCAATAATTTTGCATGCTAGTTTTAGCGAATTGTTTTAGAAACTGATAAAAAACACGTCGAAAATCTGTAATGTAGGTACCTACTAACACTTCTTGCAAATAAATTTCATTCCATTTCACTTTTATCGTGTTTCTTTTTTTTTTGCAAATGTTGATGTTTTTCTGACAAATGTGAAAAATCAACGTGTTTTCTATAAACGTAGTATCACAGATCACGATCGTATGCGAGAACTTTGACGTAGGTAATGTTATTGTGATCGCTAACTACTTATTCTACTTTTTCCATTTGGAAACAGGAAAGTCGCACGATGAATGATGATGACACTGATTTTATCTTGATGGTTGTTTGTATAATTAATTAATAGCTTGCATCTCATGCGAATCATCTTACTAAATACTCATTCATTGATTTGTCTCCTCATTCACATTGATCGTGGTGCGACCGTGTGAATACCTATAATAGGTAGGTATGTATATTGATTAAGAACTTTGATCCGACTACACAGCCGTTTCTTTAGTAGGTAGGCACCTATATACAGTATGCTCGTTCTAGATGTGTCATAGGAAGGTTCCTAAATCTTTCTTAATAAAATTGTTTCATGATTTACCTAGCCAGTCTCAAAGTTTAAGTATTCAAAGTAATATGTACACTTCAGTGGATCTTCTTGCCCGGGCCTGAATACTTTTATGCACCTACCTTATCTAGGTCCCTACTAAGGTACACGTAAGGTACATGGTCAGCGGGATTGTCCGAAAGGGTTACCGCTGGCCCGGAACGTAAAGGGCTAAGGAAGGAATACGGGTGGGTTTTAGTCAGTAAAAGTCTGATACTCCCACCTATAGCGGGCGGGAGGGGTCATTTGATGATTAACCCGCCCCAAAAAAAAAAAAAGATACCAAGTCATGAATGTCAAGTAAATAACATTTCCTAATCCTACGTGTTCCGTTTAACACCCTCTCTCTCCCTCCAGGAACACTAGCATGAATGTTATAGAACGACCATGTTCGATGGAGTAGGTATTTAATGCCTATAGGCTCTACAATATTCAGGTGTATCAGTAGGTACCTAGGTACCTACTCAACGCAGCCACTGTCACACTACAAGCAATAATCAATAGCTGTACGGGCTGTACCTACCTATTGCAGTATTACTAATTACTGCATATTATGTTTTCAACATTCCATCCTTCTTTAAGATTTTATGCAACCTTTTTTGGTCATTTTTCTGATTTTAAAATCAAACTTTTGAATATTGAACTGATGCTGTCAAAGGAATTTTCTCTTGAAGTTTAGGACTTGTTTTTTGGTGATCGCTGCTGACGGCTGAAGTTATTTATTTTTCTCTGCTTATAATCGTAAAATATGATGAATATATGTTAATAATCAACTAATTTGGATTCGAGAGATAAGAGTTATATAACTTTTTTGATCTTATCAGGATACGCCTGAAGATATAAGACTAACAAGCCGAGTTTTCGGCCCTACCCTACCCTATCCTACCCTACCCCTACCTATCACCTTCGTACTATTCTGTTCCCGGATTTTGAATGAGTTGAGGAGTGAAGATTCGTTGGAGCAGTTTCAAAATTACCGACCAGATGACTTAAGGAATACAAGAAACCTACCGAAATGATCTAGGACTTATCAGATATTATTTTCTTTTATTAATTCTTTTGACTTGTATTAATAATAATAATAATAATATTCCACAACTATCACACAACGCCGTCTAGTCTCAAGCTAAGCAGAGCTTGTGTTATGAGTACTAGACAACTGATAAACATACTTATATATTTCTAAATACATACATATATAGATAAATTACACCCAGACACAGAACAAATGATCATGCTCATCACACAAACATTTGTCCACTAGACCAACAGGCCAGTCAATCCTGTAGTATTATTGTTGTGTTATTGTTTTATAATTGTTTCGTGTACCTACTAACTTTAATTGCAGAATACTACAGGTTTTATATCTTTCGTTCGTGATTAGTGCTACGCGATCGTAGGGAAATTTCAGTTGCAACTGCAGTTAAACTCGACGCGTAATCTATCTAATTTTGAAATTTAATCAAAGTACAAAAACCTTAAGTATTATTTCCGTTTCTTTTATAAATTTTAATATCAGCCGCCAGAAGTATCGACACAAGTTTTTACCTTTTTTATATATATCAGTTTTTGTTATATTTTTTGTTACATTTGGTTATTTTTTATACAAAATTATACGTTTTTAAGTGGCGATGAAGTCGTTTTCTTTTTATATCGCTACACTATGTAGGTATAGAGATTAGTTGTACATACAATCACAGCTTTCTATTTAGGGGTCAGGGTTGTTATTTTAATGGACGCGCGCCAACGGCAAGTCCAGCTCGTTGTAAATGTAAATAAATAGACACACGGGAAATGTGTTGGAAAATCCGCGTAGATCTAAGCCAACTGAAATAGTCTGACACATAGGTACTTACCTAATTATTTGTTCGATATCCGTGGTTTAAGGATTTCCTTGGTATTTTTTTTTATTTCCAACTGATACCCAGCCAGCTCTGGGGGCCTAAAAAGGCCACTTTAAGCAATTCCTCAAAAAACGAGTAATTTCCTGAATTCCCAGTAGATCAGTAGCAATTCCCCTATTTTTCGTAAAATGGTGACACATAATAGCTGAATCCTATAGAATTCAATTTAAAATAGAATCATATTTGGTAAATATTACCACATGAAAAAAATAAAGACCGTAACTTTATCGGCAATTTTTTTTTACAGTTTTTATTAATCAAATTAGTTTTTTAATTCTACAGTTTAAATGTTATTACATTTTAATATACTTATAACTATTAAAAAGACCGCAGATAAGCCTTGAAAAGGAAAATTAGAAACAATAAAAACTTTATAGGCTGGCAACGCGTACAAAGGAGTTTTTAGTTTATCCCTTGAGTCACCTTGAGTTATGTCAACGTCATCGTCAACTAGTCGTTCGTTGGTGGCTAATTTAAATTCTATATTTGCTTAAGTTTTTAAATTATCTCAGAATCTGAGATATTATTGTACTCTGAAGTGTGTGTAGTTTATAACAAGTATTTCGTGCGAGTAAGATCGTTTTTCAAAGTAAGTGTATAATTGTTTGACAAAAATCATTATTTAATTATAATGCTGTGCAAATGTATTTAAATGTACGTAATATTTTGTAGGAATGGAAAGGCGTGCAGCTAGTGTCTGAGATACAATGGAACAATCTGCTCGACTTTCTACAGTCAAAGCGCTGTCGATGTTGAGCTCCTTTTAGAGATCACTACAGCCCCATGGTATGTCCAGACTCGTGTGTCAGCACCAAGCCCTACCCCCGCCGATGCACGCGACGGACAGTGCCGCTGCCTCGTCGAACTCGGCAAGCGAGATACCGCAGTGGAGTGGATTTTTCTAACCCTACAGCTATTCATATTGCGGTTAAGACTTATGGAAAAAGGCGGCGGCGGCTAGACAGATGGTGATGATGATGATTTGACTTACTAAAAACCACAAATTTTCCTTTTCAGCCTGGTGGAGTTGTTCCAAGTGGGTCCTAAGTGGATGGTGATTCCATAAAAAGGAGACATGGTTTGCCCCTTCGCAGCTAGCATTGACACAAATAAAGAGTCGCAAACCTAAATTAATGAATGAAAAAAAGCCTAATTAATTGTTATGTTTGTATTAGTTTTTAATAAAGATGAGAATTGTTAATATATTATAATATTATTTTATTTTAGTAAAAGGTACTGTAGCAGCAGGCATACAACCTTCTTTACCGTAACGGGTGTGATAATAACAAATATCTCCTGACGTCTGCTGGTAAGAATTCGTTCGCCCTCGGTATTGTGAACGTGATCTTGAGCGGAATGACGATCTTCTTTGTCTTGGTCTGTCCATTTTCATTGCCGCAATTTCTCGCGTGAGCTGCATAATGTCTTCTCAAAGATCTGGGTCTGGCTGCGAGTGAATGCTTCCATGTCGTGACGTAGACGTGGACGGCTGTTTGCATGCACAGACCAAATGGACTTCTCGGGTCTGCTCGTGCATCTTGTCGGCCATAGCAGCAAGCACGTCGAGTGTGGCGTTTTCGTTGACCGATAATACAGCACGTGTGGAGGCAGGCAGGTGTCTCATCCACAGTATCTGCAGGGTGGTATCGGGCATCTTGTCCCGTGCTAGTTCTCTTATGCTACGCAATAGCTGGGACGGCTTCAGGTCTCCCAACTCCATCTCGGTGAGCAGCTTTTCCAGTTGCTTCGTCTCCGACTCTTCATAAACAGACAACAGTCTCTTCTTAGCCACCTCGTATCGGCCTGCGCGTGTCGTGCTCATAATAATGTCGCTAATTTGTTCGACATCCGTCTTCTCAATGTGAGCTACTAGGAGGCTGAACTTCGCTTCGTCGCCGGGCTTCTGCGGGTTTACCACCGTTTCAAATTGTGCAAACCAGAGAAGTGGTTTGTCACGCCAAAACGTTGGTATGCGTGACTTTAAGGAGACGGTCGCTACTTCGTCGTTGGTTGCCATTTTCAATCACGTCGGGGTCACCACTTTACCAGTTGTCTGGTTAAATAAAATACTATTCGGATTGAATATTTTATATATATATTTATGTTTGACACCTTGATGTAGGCAGTAGTAGAACTAACCAAAGACTACAATATGATGCTGTAAAGTATAATAGCCAATCACAGGTGAGCGGGTCGATTTACTCGAATTATAAATTATTACTCGTTGCGCGGCACGCAGCCAGTTGTATCTGTTGTATGCCAGAGTACATCGTAAAGAAGGTTGTATGCCTGCTGCTACAGTTATATGGTATCCTCTTCTAGGGTCCTCATTTATAAACTACTTAATAAAATTGAAGTAAAGTATGATACTTTAACAATATCACACCTATAGATCCCTGAAGGGTTAGGCAGAGGTGTACCTATTGTAAGTACACCTAAAATGTGAATAGAAGATTGTATATATTTCACTGAGGGGGTACAGAGTACCTAAACCTCTTTAATAATAGATGATAGAGTCTATCTGGAACTACTTAGTTAAAACACACTACTTTTATGTAAAGATTACAGGAAAAATAAAACGAAGTCTATAAATAACACACTTTTTCAGAAATCATCAACAACAGTTACATTAGTTCCATTATCGGTCAAGAGATGGCGCTGACATAAAACTTCAATATTCTACACCGCAGTGCACAGTGTTAAAATTCTCTGATGAATATAGGCCTCGCGGATGAATTATTACTTAGAATATCATTGATTATAACAATATTTCTTCACAAAGCCTCCAATCCGATTTGTGAAATGTTGCTTTTGACTAACTTCTAATGATTCCGTTATTTGACAATAAAGCAATTCCTATTTTGTGGACCATTTTACGAATCTCCATACAAAATTGTCAAACAGATGAATTGCGTGCTATGAATTGTACGCAAACAATATTATGAATTGTCAGTTTGTGACCATTTTACGACTTTTAATATAATTCACAATGTCATCCTTTTATGATTCTCCCAAAGTGGCCTTTTTAGGTACCCTGTTTTGACATTTGGGAAATTAGGAATATTTGAATAACTTGGGTATTCGTATTTCACAACATTTACCGACCACTGACCGGCCTGTATTTCAGCATTAAAATAAACATTCTATCGCTATCGACAAGAATTTGAGCTTTAGCAAGCACAAAACCAAAGACAATGAAGATAAAAGGGAATTGTTACAAGACTAAATTAGATTTGGGACACATTTAGATGTGAGAAGTTCAAAGATAGCAGGTACCTATAGGTACACTAGTGGCGGAGGAGCTACCTCCGACCTGACTGCGTACATTTATAACTTCTAGGTAGGTACAGCTACATCAATATAAAAATAATGAGAGCGTTTGAACTGCGTGTCAGATGAAACCATAGGAAACTTGAATGACTGCAGATGATATCGTCACAAACAACCAACGGAGGACCTAATAAGTTTCCGTGAATATGACAAAACATTTTATGTAAATACCTATCTATCCTAACAATTATTATAAAAATAATTCATAATAATGCGTGAATCGTACCCACGGAATAGATACCTAAATCTCTTCCGTGATCGTACCTACGATAGCTACCTTATTCTAACTATGATGCATGCACAATATCTACCTACAGCCTACCATACTTCGATGAGTAAAAGGATTCGTCATAGACAGCGCAAGACTGTAATTCGCAGAGCCATCGCTGACTAACAATTAGGTAATAATAAATTCCCATATTCGGCCGGGTTTTTTAGACTGGGCTTTTCCCTGGGTTCCCGTGGTGTAGGTGCCGTGTGCCCAAATATTCGGGCATCCAGGGTTTCCGAAATCAATCAATTTTATCAAAAATCAACTCCAATATTCCTATTCTACGGTCGCTCGCTGACCCGCTTATTTTCCCCACCGCACCGGCACGAACGGTTACTAGGCTCCTAAATTGAGTCCATCACAAGTCTTTTTGTGGTTTTCCATGTGCAATTCCAAACAAGTGTTAATTAGGTAGGTACCTACTTACAGTTACCAACTCCGTTTAGGCACAGTATAAAGATCATACAGTATTGTAACTCGGCCGTAACCTTGAAATAAATGCCTACAGCCGCGCGGTACGTAAACATGCGATAGGGCTGCCCGCCTCCAGCATTTTAATTACATTTGCCTACTTTGTGTTTCCATTTAGTTTTGTTATTGTATTTTACTGTGTGTACCTACATAAATATTAATAATAAAAACCACGTCTTTGCTTTGAATTATACAAACTAACAAAACACACATGCCCCGAGGTTTTAACACAAGCGTACCTACGGTATAATGATTCATGAACCGCCTATAACTACCTATTTCACTCGTGTCTATCACTTTCCTGTAATCACTTTATTTATTAATCCAGACATCTTTTTTTTCGGGAGATAAAAGGAAATACGTATCCATTAAAAATACACACATTATATACCTACCTACTAGTAAGTAAATTTATTTTATAGTCTTACCTTTCAGAGTTTCCAGGTAATCTAAAAAAGTTATCTCTGGGTGCGTTATTGACGAATTCATGCAACCAAAAACAGCACAATATAGCCTACTCGTCATATTAAATATGTAGGTACCTACTTCAATTTATTTTTAAGTGAAAAAATCGCGCGGATATTGTTAAAAAAAACAACACACCGTCGCGTCCGTTCGTCACTGCGGCACATCGCGACTGTCTGCATACCGAGCGCATTCCGAGGTCGAGGCGCGTAGGTATAGCTCGCGTTTCGCCCGTTTGTATGAAGTCGAAATACTGTATGATCTTTATACTGTGGTTTAGGTGAAGTAATGAGTACCTATTTTAAAAGACTATTATCATCAACACTATATAATTATAAACTTTGTACATACGTAGGTAAGCGGTTATCAAATGGGTTTGTCCAAAAATCTTCACATACTAAGTAGGTACCTAATTACAGTTACCAACTCCGTTTAGGTGAAGTAATGAGTATTTTAAATGACTATTATCATCAATACTTTAAATAAACTTTGTACATAGGTAAGCGGTTATCTAATGGGTTTGTCCAAAAATCTTCACATAGCTTACGAGGGCGGGGGACTTTTTTATCAATCGCAGATAATAAGACAGGTACCTACTTAGATACGTAAGTACTTTCCTTCACACTGAAAATGTCGCAATAGGCTATTTGACTGGTTTCTGATAAACATCTCAGATTATTTAATGGTGTCTAACGAGCCCACAAAAATCTATTACTTCAAATTGCATAATGTATTTCTTTTAAAAAATAGTAAATAAAAATGTACTGTTTAAATAAGCCGCCAAAACGCTATCTTTAACAATATGGCGTCGTGACGTCACGGTTCACGTAAACAAACGTTGAAACGGTCGAGATACTACACAAAAGTCATCTGTTCTGTCAACGATAGACAGAAATTTACTAAATCATGACGTCATCTTAAGTTCAGCCAATCCAGACCGTTTTCGATTACGTGGCGGCGTCAAATAGCCTATTCCGACTCTCAAGATACAGGGAAATGCCTGGTTTGGTACTACCTATTTATTCTGTGGTTTGGGGGTCACCGTCACATTTTTGTTCTTGTACAATCTAAGCAAAGGAGTTAGAACATTTTTTTATGGGAGCTGGCACACACACACACACACACAAATTTAAGTTACTTTTCACTTTGTAGTGTCTTTTTTAGAAGTCGGTTTTTTTTTTCATAAATACGTAGGTACCCTTTTAATTGCATTTGCTTTTAATTACATAAAAAAAAAAAAAAAAAAAAAAAAAATTACCTGTCAAAATAGGTAAGTAACTAAGTAGATAATGTAAAATATCGTAGGTGCAATCACAAATGTATAACCGCTAGTCCTGTCCAAAAAGTCCAAATGGTATCTAGTTATTTATTCAATTCAATTCAATCATTTAATTCGGAAATCATCCATATTGTATTAGAACTTACAAATTACAAACTATGTTAGTGTTAGAATCAAAATTAAAATCATCATCTGCCTAGCCTGTTCCCAACTATATTGGGGTCGGCTTCCAGACTAACCGACTAACCGCCGTAACGACTGTCAAAGATCCACCGTGCTTTCCGAGGCACGGAGGGGTCACAGTATGTAAAGATGGTCACCCATCCACAGCCCAACCCCGGCAAGCGTAACCTGATCGATCGACCTGTGCGGCTGTTATTATTTAGCCACGGGCCCCAATTAAAATCATAATCACAAAAAATCAAAATCAAATCAATTAGGTAGGTAGGTACTTACTTAAATCAAAATTAAATTACAATAAAAAAAAATATCCTTTCTATTTTGTAAACGTAGTGTAGTGGTTAGCAGTCAATAGGTGAAAATTTATCGGTAGTTTTCCACATACCACGTGTGTATGAACGGTGTGATTACGTGACTTTCGACTCGTCCGTATCTTCTATGGCACGTTGTTTATCGTACAATTTGTTAGCAGGGTTCTGCAACACGTGTGACGTGACGCTACCTGAGTTGAACTAACTTTTTCCCGTGGAACTACTCTATAGTTCTCTATAACCACAGCTTTATCTAAGAAAAATAGAGTGGCATGTAGGTACCTATTTCGCAATACAATGAACAAAAAGTTTTCCCGCGCTAGGTGTCACTGACTCTGGCAGAGCCACCATCAGAGATTTTAATTTTGATAGCACAAAAAATTAGTCGCTAATTAGTCGAAATTTGTCGCCAAATATCAGAATTTGTCGGTCACTGGTTCAAAAGTTATAAGGGTTTAAAGGTGGCCGATCTGGAGAGAGTTTCCCCAGCAGGGCCACATTTATATCTCAAAAACTAGGGTACCTAGCAAAGATCTGTTTTCTCCCATATTTAGTCGCCAATTAGTCGAAATAAGTCGCCAAATATCAGAATTTGTCGGTCACTGGTTCAAAAGATCATCATCATCTGCCTAGCCTTTTCCCAACCATGTTGGGGTCGGCTTCCAGTCTAACCGGATGCAGCTGAATACCAGTATTTTACATGGAGCGACTGCCTATCTGACCTCCACAACCCAATTACTGGGTAATACGATACCCCTTGGTAAGACTGGTTATCAGACTTTCGGGCTTCTGACTACTCGTAACGACTGTCAAAGATCCACGAATGACAGCCGGGACCACCGGCTTAACGTGCTTTCCGAGGCACGGAGGGGTCTCGGTATGTAAAGATGGTCACCCATCCACAGACCAACCGCGGCAAGCGTAGCTTAACCTGATCGATCGACCTGTGCGGCTGTTATTATTTAGCCACGGACCCCTCCCTTGTTTCCCCTGGTTCAAAAGATATTAGGGTTTATATGTGTAGGTATAGTCCAAGAGCTAGATCGAATAGTTCACGAAAAAACTTCGACTAGCTCTTGGACTATACTTTACTAATTGAACTCATTATATCTCCTAAACAAAGACCCGATTAAATCTGTGACTTGGCGACTGATCCCGACTAATTGGCGACTAAATATGGGAGAAAACAGATCTTCGCTAGGTGCCCTAGTTTTTGAGATATAAATGTGGCCCTGCTGGGGAAACTCTCTCCAGATCGGCCACCTATAAACCCTTATAACTTCTGAACCAGTAACCGACAAATTCTGATATTTCGTCAAATTTCGACTAATTAGCGACAAATTTTTTGTGCTATGAAAATTAAAATGCCATCAAAAACATAACTTGTAAAAAAAGCCAAGTCTCGCAACTCAGTTCTTCTACCGTAAAAAGTTGTGAGATCCATGAAATACCAAGTCGGTTAATTTATTCACTCCCTACTTAAGGAACCTTCTGTCTTAAGTTATTACATAATTAGCTAACCTAACAACATCCTGTAGTGACCATCAATATTAAAAATCTTTTATGTTTTAAATAAATAGATTGACTTGGCAATCGCACTGTGAGATACATTGTGTTTTCATGCGATGGCGATGGCCAAGTCAATTTATTTATTTAAAACATAAAAGATTTTTAATATTGATGGTCACTACAGGATGTTGTTAGGTTAGCTAATTATGTAATAACTTAAGACAGAAGGTTCCTTAAGTAGGGAGTGAATAAATTAACCGACTTGGTATTTCATGGATCTCACAACTTTTTACGGTAGAAGAACTGAGTTGCGAGACTTGGCTTTTTTTACAAGTTATGTTTTTGATGGCATCTCACTTCTTTTTGTAGATAGTCCTACTTTTTTTCCTTTCCGGTACCTTTTTAACTTTTTATTTTTAACATCCGTTGACCATTTTACAAGTTAAGTACCTTTGAACATAATTATATCTAGGTACCTATCTACACCTATTATTCCATTATATTATTATTATAAACTAGCTTCCGCCCGCTTCTTCGCTCGATAAAAAAAACTACCGCAAGTCCTTCCCCGGGATGCAATCTATCTCTCTGCCAAATTTTATCGAAATCCGTTCAGTGGTTTAGGCGTGACAAGGTAACATACAGACAGACAGACAGAGTTACTTTCGAATTTATAACATTAATATGGATAATTGTTATTTTCCTCGCTAGTGAGCTCCGATAAACGCGTGCGATCGCTGCTAATCTTAAAGTGCTAATAGGGCGAAGCGCGTTTTTGTTTTTTGACTATGGCATCTCGTAGTTGACCTTATTCTTCTTCTCAGCGTGTCGATAGCAATCTAAATGGACTTGGCCCAGAATTCGGCTACTTGTTTGGCGCCTTCACCAGCGTCCATCAGTTCCTGTAACGTGCAGCTGACAGGACACGCAAGACACGATATTAAGTGTCCCATCGTTCGTGGGACAGCACCACATTTACACTCCAAGGCGGAGTCGTCTATGAATCTCCGCCTGAACAGGTTTTCCTTGCTTCGGCCAACCTGGGGCCGGAGTCTGTTTAAAGACTTCCAGGTTACCCAAGGTAACTCATGTCTCTTCAGCAGGTGGGAGGTCTTCAGCGGGTGGGACGAACGGTTTGGGTAAGGAAGCACTGTCTCGCCACAGCTTCAGTCTCTCTTGTGATGGTTCGCCAGTGAGTGGGACGACACACTTTAAAAAACTGTTTCGACTTTTCAGCCTTTGTGGCACAAGGATGTTGTCGTGTGTCGGAGACCATTTGGCTCTTTCGCTGGAGCTTGCCACCGCTCTTCAAAGCACTGGCGGCGCTATTCCTGCTAGTGGATACAGCATTTGTACCGGGGTTGGTTTTAGGCAGCCAGTGATGATCCGGCACGTTTAATTCAAAGCTGTATCCACCAGCTTTGCATGGGCAGAACGGCTCCACATGGGGCACGCGAATTCTCCCGCAGAAAAAGATAGCGCCAGTCCAGTAGTCCGCATAACTTCAGGCGAAGCACCCCATTTCGATGAGACCAGTCGACGAAGAAGACTGTTGCGAGTGTGCACCTTCTGCTTGATATTTTTGCAGTTTTTGCTGAATGTTAAAGACCTGTCCAGGGTAATACCAAGATATTTAGGGGAGTTGCTGAGCTCGAGGTACACCCCACCCCAAACGATGAGAGGTCGTGACTACTTAACCGTACTATCCTGTCGTTGCCATAGGTAAACTCACCAGCGCAACCGCTATGTCCCTACATTTTAAATCTATAATATCTTCAAAAATATTCATTTAAATTACATGCTTCAAAGGGCCAAATTGGTCTATAGTAAATGCACAATGTATTTAAGGTACTTAATTGGATATAGATTAATGCTGTATTGCTTAAAATCGCTTCGTAAACAAGCCACTATTTCTCGTAAAAAGTAAAGGATAAAAAATGGTTATTGTGGGTTATCCCTAACAGATAGACATATACCATTGCGGACTTTTTTGTAGACCTTTTTAAGGTGTGCATTACTGTAGTACATTATTTTGATCTATCTCGTAGGGTTCAGCTAGCTTTTGCAATATAAGCGCAAGAAAATCTGTTTATTTACGACATCACATTAGAAACCTCTAAAATTATCAGTGTTTCTCTACTATAGTAAGCATGTATTATACAAATAAACCTTCCTTTTGAATCATTCTATGTATTAAAAAAAACTGCATCTTAATCCGTTGCGCAGTTTTAAAGATCTAAGCATCCATAGGGACAGACAGACAGCAGGAAGCGACTTTGTTCAGGTACACTGATTCATTAACTGCAAATGTAACTTTGTAATTCTATATATTTATATGGGATTACAAAGTTATTTATGCAGTTGGTGTATCTAGAAAACTGGAACGAAATTGCAAAATATTTTAGTTTTTCCTTGATTTATACACTAAACGCTAATTGTGTTCTAAATTTGAAGCTTCTATGTCTGCTAGAAGTGCCTTAGAGTTTTGATGATCGGTCAGTCAGTCAGTGAGTGACAAAATTAAGAAACTTTGACTAGTTATAATTCTTAAACTACTGGTTCAAATTGAATGAAATTTGAAACATACCGTGTTTATACAATACCTGCTTGATTACTGAAAATTCAGGTCTCTAGTTTTATCCACAACGAAGTTATAGGGGGTCGAAAATGGCTTGAACTGCTTCGAGAAAAGGATGGTACGGCCGTGCCGCTTTTTGCTCGACTTGGCGGGGGCACTGCCGTGCCCCCCGATCCCTGATGGTGGCTCTGCCAGAGTCAGTGACACCCGCGCTAGCTCTGTGCACGTGCCGGCGGAAATCGTTTACCAAACTACTTTCCTGTAGGTACAACAGGTACCTACAGTATAAACGAGTAGATACCTACCTCATACATACAGCCTTTTAGGTAGACCGCTATTTCAGGCATATTTTCAGATAGGTAAGTATTATAAGAACACCTAAAGTATCCTTTTTAGACTGGTTTGTACTGTTACGGTAGGTGTTGACTGTATATTATGATTTACAGGCTTATTGGAGACTTATAAGTAACAACAGGCTCTATAAATAAAGCGATCCTACGTAGAATAAGTTTATAAAAAACTAAAAGCCTTATACTAACCTCAGCCTACCTAAGAAAATACTTCAAGCCCGCGTTTACATAAAGAGTACCTACCTACGCGGCTATGACGCTACAAACTCCACAAGGAGATTTTGTTTTTTCAGTGAACTACTTAGTTTTATATTTAAACTAGCTTTTGCCCGCGACTTCGTCCGCGTGAAATTTCATCCTCCCCGCGTTCACCCTCTTAGGGGTTGAATTTCGAAAAATCCTTCCTTATTCCTTGTCTACATTATAAAGGGAACCTCTGTGCAAAATTTCAACTTTCTAGGTCCAAGGGTTTGGGCTGGGCGTTGATGAGTCAGTCAATCAGTCAGTCAGGACTTTTCTTTTTATTTATATAGGTAGATAGATAGAAGATTAAATAAATCTTTTTACACCCCTTCGGCATAGTTAAGAATTTAGATAATTATAAAGTAGGACATAAAGAAGGGAAGGTACCTACTGCACGATTTTTGCGACCAATGTAGCGGGTTCGATTCACGGATCAGGAAGAAACTTTTTAAAACTTTTTCAGACCGGAATAAATACAAAATTGATGTAGGTAATGGTTCTTTTGGCTACTTTGTCCTACTATCCATGGTTTTCCATTCCATTCCCGTACCTAGGTAGGTACTTAGGTACCTACTATTAATCAAAATGAGAATAACACGGTGTCTCTCTCACATGCTAATGGTAAGTACCTACATAGGCCCCTTTATAGTACAAGTGAATCAATGTAAATTATAGAATAGCAATTAAATTTTGTAACGCTGACTCACAGCCCATTAATAACTTATAGCTCAAGATAACACAAAACAAATGCGGTAAATTGCTGAGTCGATATTATTAACGAAGCATTACTCGGACCGGGATAACAGCACGGCAGTAAATTTCAGAATTTGTCGATGTAAGCCGCATGCACCGTGTCTAGACCGGCTCCCCGGCGACGCTCGGCATTCCGGCGATCCGGCTGGTACGCGGCTTAACGGACCCATTCTAATCGCCCATTGAAAGGCGGAACATATTGAAACCGAAGGAAAACGGTCAAATACATTGCCGACGTATACAGCCGGCCGTTTCGACGGTTTAATTAAAAGTAAGCCTAAGCTACGAAGGTAGGTATAGGGGCGGCAATGAAGATTGCGGCTTAGATAGAGGCAGCTCTGACAGGATTAGATGTACGGATATTAGAGAAAGACACGGCGGAAATCTGGAAAGAGAAGTAAATTGTTCCTCCTGAAACTGAAGGCTTTAAGTGAACTGAAGAAATCTTTTTAGCAAAGTCCTCAACCCTCAAGTTTCGTTAAACTGAACGCAAATCTCGGCAAAAACACAAAAACCTGTCAAAAGAATATAACTTTCCCGGAAAATTTACGTTTAGTTTGCAACTCACGAAATACGAAAACGCGCTAAACGCTGTGACTTTTTGTACATAACGAAGTTGGCAAGCAGACGGGCAACTGTCACCGCCAGGCGGTTCGTAGTGGTCACAAAAAAACTCAAACTCAACTGGAAACGGAATAAAAATGTGCCAAGAATGAAAAGCACAGGTTGGCTGGACGAACCCAACTGAATAAAATGTGCCAAGAATGAAAAGCACAGGTTGGCTGGACGAACCCAACTGAATAAAATGTGCCAAGAATGAAAAGCACAGGTTGGCTGGACGAACCCAACTGAATAAAATGTGCCAAGAATGAAAAGCACAGGTTGGCTGGACGAACCCAACTGAATAAAATGTGCCAAGAATGAAAAGCACAGGTTGGCTGGACGAACCCAACTGAATAAAATGTGCCAAGAATGAAAAGCACAGGTTGGCTGGACGAACCCAACTGAATAAAATGTGCCAAGAATGAAAAGCACAGGTTGGCTGGACGAACCCAACTGAATAAAATGTGCCAAGAATGAAAAGCACAGGTTGGCTGGACGAACCCAACTGAATAAAATGTGCCAAGAATGAAAAGCACAGGTTGGCTGGACGAACCCAACTGAATAAAATGTGCCAAGAATGAAAAGCACAGGTTGGCTGGACGAACCCAACTGAATAAAATGTGCCAAGAATGAAAAGCACAGGTTGGCTGGACGAACCCAACTGAATAAAATACAAACTGAAAAAGGATTGCCTTTATAATTTTTTAAAGTCTGGAAGAGGTCGACTAGTACTTTGTTTGAATGTTTAAACTTTTACCCCTTTGTTCATAAACGTTACATAAAGTTAAGTAGTGATTAGCGACTGTTTAAGCATAGATACATTTTTGACATTTGAACGTCACTTAACTTTAATCATCGTTTATAAATAAACAATTTTTCTTTAAAACAGTTTGTGTACGAAGCATGCATTTACAAGCGGAAACTAGGTATTCGCAAACACTACATCGTCTGCACCGTCACATACATCTATGCTACCATAGACTACTATTAAATATGTACGCTACTACTAGGTAGTCTGCACTCCTACAGGAGTCCAGTCCCTCTGGTGATTGAGATGCACAAATCAGGCGCTAGAATTTTCCTGTTAGTTCTCAGCTATATTCAGTAGCAGCTTTAATCAGTAGCAGCTATATTCAGTAGCAATTCTCAGTATCTAGCCTGACCCTGACGCAAATTCCCGGATGAATAATAGCTGTCTGTGGAAACAGGGTCATTATAGTCTCCATTCAATATAACAAATCAGTAATGTAATACCATTATTCAAAAAACACCAAAACTAGATCGTTGGCAAACCGGCGGTGTTGGCGTGCCGGCCGCGCGCATTTATCAGGGACACACTTTTAAGTGTCACATAAAATTAAATTATAGCCAAAGTTGCAGTATCTTGCATTAGGATATTGCTGCCTGGAATGATTGAATGACTCATTTCTCTATAAGTATTCCACTTTTTGACTGACTGCCTCATTGGTCTAAATGTTGCAAACGCGACTGCCGAGCGTTGAGTATGGGTATGATCGCGAGGTTGGGTAGTGTTATTGAAAAGAGCCACGTTTGAATTTTTGGCTAAAGGCAATAGGCTGACCCATGGGCTTTAAAAATAACTAGCAAATGTGCGTGTACTGGAAACAGGTGTAACATTTCCCCTGTTACTTCCGTATTCAAATCCTTTTATCCAATTTGATGTTATTTCCACTTAAACTAATTACAAACAAACATTGTACTTGTGTAACTTAAGTTCATTTCAGAATGACTAATATTATTAAGAAAGACATAATTTTACTTTATGCGAGAGTGATTTATTTTTCCAAAAACACATTTGTTTACATTTTTTTAAATTAAATTGTGAATCGAAATTGAATCAATCTTATTCCATCCATGAACCCAACACATTACCAATTTACCGCCCATACGGGTGAGGTACATCTGAATGAACGCCAAATTAGCCCAGCTTGGCGAGTACTGGCTACCCTCAAGACGACTGACCCCCTCCATGAACCCAAATTCCATGTCATGAATTGTATTAGAATATAATTAAACAAAGTATTTTTTACACAAATATAATACAAAATCAATTTCATAATTTACTTACATTACAACTACAGTACAAAGGTCAAGTGATTTGTTTCAATATTCCCTGTCGGACGAGTGTTTGACATTCTGAGGTTGGGAGGAAATGTCTGCTGTTCTTCTTCAACAAGATCACATCACCATCTTCCAACTCAAGCTTTCCATAGTCAGCCATACAAAGAACTTCAATGTACAAGGATTTTGGGGGCTTAAGGTTTTCTGTAAGGTCAATGCCATTATAGCCTATATCTTGACCTAAAGACCTCATGTAGGAAGCTAAATTCATAGAATATTTTGAGAACCACTCATATTCCTCATCTGATAGTAGTTCTCTTACATCTGGTGGTAGTATAGCACCAAATTCCCATCTCAAGGTCTTGATTTTAACCATTCTGCTGTAGAGGTATGCAAGGAGGCAGCGTTTATTCCGTTCCAATGCTGAATGTCTTACTTGTACTGTTGTCCAAAGGGTTTTATTTTCCATTGTTGCATTTCTGTAAAACATTATTTTTGATGTTTTAGAATATTAATTGCAACTCCTCATGAACAATATAAAAACATAACCTCATTACACCACACAATTTATTTAAAAAAAAGCAATTCTGTTCATTTCTTATGATACCATTTAGAGCTCTCATTATTTCGTTTATTTTACAATTAATAATTTTGTAAACATTGTAGCTTAGTTGAGCTAAATTATTATTGTCAAAATATTATGACTTACGCATCGTTCATGTTCATCCTAAACAGCGACTGCATTTCCTCTAATATTTGTCTTATCTTATCATCCTGAAAATAACAAATTAGTTGTATTAACTAGAACATAAATTATCTTACAAACAAATACTAAGGACAAAAATGATAAAGCATTTGTAGCAACAACATACATTAAACGGGTCAATAGTAACAGGATTTCTTTCAGCTTCCTTCAATAATTCTATTACTTTTTCACCAAACATTATTTAAACAATATTATGTGGTTAAATTAAATTATTAAAAGAAATCCAAAGTGGGCGGCAACGAGAATTGAATTGAGATTTACTAGTCTTATCAAAGTACTCTGTGATTGAGATAGCCTGTCTGACACTGACACTTCACAGTTCACACTTTTGATATGTTTGTCAAACCAAAGTGACAGCTCAACAACACAGACGGAATTTGATGTGTTTTTGGATACACACCAAACTCACAGAAAAAACAATCGCTTTCA
Organism: Oligia fasciuncula; assembly: GCA_963082905.1. Lineage (NCBI taxonomy): Eukaryota > Metazoa > Arthropoda > Insecta > Lepidoptera > Noctuidae > Oligia > Oligia fasciuncula. Next base: position 1,106,371 of record OY720395.1, on the reverse strand, counting down.
AAGACCATTAGGTATTTCATTATTACCGACTTCAAAAAAAAGGAGGTTATCAATTCGACACGTATGTATGTAATATTATTGGAACTGCATTATATTCACATATGACAATCTATTAGGGCTTCCAAACAAATATACAACATTTTATACATCATCATCTGCCTAGCCTTTTCCCAACTATATTGAAGGTCGGCTTCCGCAGTGTAACCGCATGCAGCTGAATACCAGTATTTTACATGGAGCGACTGCAAAATTTTATACAATGTACAGACGCCAGCACATCAAGTTACTACAATCTGTCAGATTTCTTTAATAGATTTTCGACTTTATTGCTAAAGTATAAGGTTCAAGATTGATTGGGAAAATCTGACAGTTTCGGGTAGGTTGACCTGCTGGCGTCCGTACATACATACCTACTACAAATTGTATGTATGTATGTCCACATATTTCTCCGCAACTATTAATCGGATCGTGACCATTTCTTTATTATTGGCTTACATTTACTTCAACTTAGGAAATAGTGCAAGTTTAATTGAAATCGATTCAGTCATTTTCAAGTAATGGACGTGTACAAGTGTGACGGCCTGGCTTATTGATACGAGCTACGGGTGTAGTGTCAAAGGGAAAACATCTCAAAACCTTGGTAAAATTCTAGTGCAATATTTACAACACAACAAAACTATTACCTACCTACATATTACAAACAAATTAAATTCCAGTTTTTATAAAACTAAAAATTACGAAAATAAAAAAGTATTATTTTGCCTAGTATTGATTATATTATTTATAACTCTGGATTAAATTTTCTATTCTACATAATATACTTATAGTAATTCTCCCAGCTGTAGATTTGTGAGTAATGATATTTATCCAGTGAAGAACACTGTTGAAAACGTAAAACTAATCACAAAATAGATAAGTTAAATGCAAATAAAAAAAAGAATTATCAAAATCGGACTAGGTACTCTGTAAAAAGATAGGCGTGACCATACATAAAAAAAACAAATTAAAAATTATACGCGTCGACTTTAGAACGTCCTCCGGAAAATGGATCACTAAAACTATCCACAGTGGACGTCTTTAGAGGGGAATTAAAAATAGAAGTAAAATGGTTGCCTGTAAAGTCGGTTTTACGGGCGAAGATTTTACGTGACAACGACCGATCATCCGATCATAGTTGAGTGGGAGAGAGACGCAAGGCATTCGGCGGGCCTCTCTCTCGTTCGGTGACTCATCGTAACGTTACCGAGCGTTACACTTTTTCATAAGTGACTCCCAGTCGCAACCTAATTTAAGACGTTGTCACGTCAAAAACTAAAAAATATTTATCTTAAAGGCTCTTACAAACAGGCGCGACACAAAGGCACCGCTCGTTGCGCGAGTTGCGGTGCCTTTGTGTCGCGCGCGATTCGCGTCGCGTGTCGCGCCCGTTAACTAAACTACTCTTTGAACTGCATAGCTATTCACAACCACTCGATACCGTATCGAACATCAATCATTCAATCAATGTCATCGTATCGTTAGGAGTCCTAGCGCTGTTCACAAGCTAAAACATGAAAATTTTGTCAGTTTGAATCAACTAGAGCCGCTATTCTTATGACAGTTATTAGCTGTCGGAGGCATAACAAATTAGGTTTTTATAATGTGTCATTTTTGATACGATATCCTGTAGTATGGTTGTGAATAGCTATACTGGACTGGGATAACCCAGCAATAATGTTGCCTACCCTTTGGTACCAATTTATAAACAGTAATAACCGACGCGACGCTCAAAAGCTCAAAACCAAAGTATTTAAGCAAAAGCGCGGTACAGATGGCGTTCAGTTCGCTTTGCAACGGTCAACGATACACACGTCTGTTTATCCGAACGCACAAAATCAGTGGAGACGGGACTTCACGGGACGGGAGTAATCATCATTCATCATTGTAAATTGATCATTCATTGCGCATGCGATTTCGTTGTGGAACGGTTGTTTACTACGCGACATATTTTTTCGTTTATTAACATGATTTTACATAGCTAACGTTACAAAAACATACGTGCATTCCAATCTTAAGTGTTTTAAACTCAGTGTGACAAAATAAAAGCAACAAAATGAGTGCAAATAAGAGGAGCGATTTCGATACCAAGATCACGGAGGACGAGAACGTCGATTCTGGTTTTCTGTCGGGACCTTTGGACGTGTACCCCGGTGACGAGGAGTCTGACCATGAGCCCGAACCCGCGAGTGAGGAAAAGAAAGTGTATAGTGCAGTGCTCCAGCCCTCCGATAACGAGAACGACAGTGGTGTTCAGTGCCTAACGGAGTGCCTCTCGGACGTGCAGCTGACTGACACGCAGACCCCACAGATCAACATACTACCGCCAGAACAGAAGAACATCCCACCTATTGTTATATTCTTCCAACAGGACGCAGATGGCGATACGTGAGTATATCAATTTATTTGGCCTTTACAATACAACCAACTCTGTCATGATTGTGTGCATGGCCAACGTTTGATCAAATGTCATAGTGGAACTTGGGTGAATGCAAATATTGTTCAGTTTTTTTTTGCAAGATAAGCTGAAAAACAAACAGATGGGTGGACAAAATACTGAACAAAGTAATAAGTGAATTGAATAATTCACATTTTACACAATTGTTTAGTATTTTGTAGTTTTATAAATAGGTTCAATAAGCTTGAAAAATAATGAATTACCCCCAGTTTTTTGAATTATTATCTATACTTCTGTACTAATATTATATGAGATAAAATTTGTTTGTTTGTTTATATGTATGTAGGGGGTAATCTCCGAAGCGAATGCTCCAATTCAATTTTTTTTTTCCTCTAGTAGCAAGTTTCTCCTGAGTGTTATAGGCTTAAATTATATTTTATCTTGCATTTTAGCTGAGCTCTCACAACTTTAAGTCTAGCAAGTCAGAAAGAAATACCTCTTAAAACATAATTATTTGAATGCGCTGCCTAAAGTTGTATGTTGTTGTTGTATGATTGAATGAAAATATAATTTTTAAATATTAATTCTTATCAAAATAAATTATTTTATAATCGCAAAGACATCATAGAGATAAGATTTTATAATATACTTTATGTATTGGTATATATTGTATTATGTAAATGGTACACCACAGACTACCTACAGTATTTGTCTCTCCTTCCACTTTTTTACTCCATCCAAAGGTTGTCTATAAAAGATCGCTCTTAGTGATAAGACCACCCATTGTGTCACCCTTTGTAAATTTATATATTTATGTCTGACTTGTATTGTGTACATGTATAAAGAGTAAGTATTCTATTCTATTATCAATACATTATAAGGTGGCAGGAATATAATAAAGATAATATGATGATAGTTTAGTAAAGTGAATGACTGAATCTGAATAGTCTAGACTTGTTTATTACATCGGTAATCTGCTTTATTTTGTTGGCCAAGTACAACATGACAATGTATATAATCAATAATGTAAAAAGCTTGTTATTTTACCTACCCTTCCATCTCCATAATATTTGATGCCACTTAACTTGGACTTATTTGTTGATTTGTTAGCTTAACTGCATTCTCGGGTAATTCAATATTAAGTAAGGCAAAAAGTACAATAGCGCTAACTTATAAAATATGTTAATTAATACAAAATTAAATGTAAAAACACTCCCAATTATCAGAAATTTAATATTTTAACACCCATTATTTTTTATACTTGTTACAATCAAATATAATATAATATCCATTAAAATGCCTTTATCAGAGTTGTGTGTTGCACAACTAAATACTGATAAAACTGGGAAATAACACATTGTTTAGATTAAATAATTCAGGTTTATTAGGGTCGATAACATTGAGCCAGTTGTTTTGCCGACTATCATACATTCTGCCTGTAAACGATTGGTTAATACAGCCTTCTGCCGTCAGAAGCCTTCAGAATTATGGCCGAACTCCTGAAGGCTGGCGGAAAACCCGTTCTTAAGACCCTTCAGAAGCTGTTTGATTCCATCAAACTCGAGGGTAAAACACCATAGGTATGGAACAGAGGTGTGGTGATACTTTTCTCTAAAAAATATACGTTCGAATTGAGAAACCTCCTCCTTTTTTGAAGTCGGTTAAAAAGGGCGACAATGCCCTTCGAATTATACGCCCATCTCACGTCTGAGCCATGTCTACAAGCTGTTTTCAAGAGTCATCACAAACCGTCTCGAACGCAGGTTCGACGACTTCCAGCCTCCTGAACAAACCGGATTCCTTCATCAAAAGTCGAGAAGCGCAAGGCTTTAGTACTGTAGACCACATACATACGCTGCGACAAGTTATGTATATATCGAGGTGCTGAAGTGTCTGTACGAAAACGCCACTATGTCAGTCCGACTCCAGGATCAGACCTCTAAACCTATCCTTCTGCAGCGAGGTGTGAGACAGGGAGACGTTATCTCTTCGAAACTGTTCACCGCTGCGCTGGAGGATGCCTACAAGGTTCTGGACTGGAAGGCTGGCATTAACATCAATGGTGAGTACAGAACTCACCTTCGGTTTGCTGACTATATCATAGTCATGGCTGATACTATGGAGGACCTCAGTACAATGCTCGATGACCTCAGTAGAGCCTCCGAAAGAGTGGGTCTCAAAATGAACATGGACAAAACGAAAGTCCTGTCAAATGCCCGTGTAACACCCATTCTCATGAAGTTCAGAGACGCTACACTCGAAGTCGTGGACGAGTATGTTTACCTAGGTCAAACTGTCCAGTTAGGTAGGTCGCACTTCGAGAAAGAGGTCAATCGTCGAATCCGACTAGGCTGGGCAGCGTTCGGGAAGCTACCTACGTAATATCTTCTCGTCCCACATACCGCAATGTCTTTAGCCAGAGCGTTTTGCCAGTGATGACCCACGATACACTGAAACGTGGTCGCTCACAATGGGCCTTATTAGAAGGCTAAAAGTCACTCAAAGGGTAATGGAAAGGGCTAGGCTTGGAGTTTCCTTGCGTGATCGAATCAGAAATGAAGAGATCCGCAGGAGAACCAAGGTAACCGACATAGCCCGAAGAATTGCCAAACTTAAGTGGCAGTGGGCAGGGCACATTGCTCGCAGAACAGATGGCCGATGGGGCCGAAAGGTTCTGGAGTGGCGACCGCGTACTGAAAGACGTAGCGTTAGAAGGCCTTCCACAAGGTGGACCGACGACCTTGTGAAGGCCGTAGGAACCCGTTGGATGCGAGAAGCACAGAACCGGTCGAAGTGGAGGTGCTTGGGGGAGGTCTATGTCCAGCAGTGGATGTCTTTCGGCTGAAATGATGATGATGACATTACAGTATATTATTTGGAATCAATGTCGGTGACCTATGGGCAAACCTCAAGGAGCGACCCTGTTCACAATGTCCACATGTAATAGCCTAGCGCATTTCCGCCCCTAAGACGACCCACTGACCCATTTAATATTTATTTTCTTTCCATTACAAATGCAAGTTGTGATAAACTGTTTTGTTAATTATTTCACGACTGTACTAACTGTTAACTGACACTTCAATTACGTCATAACGCTAAAGAGGCATAAAAACGTAGTCAAGTTATGCAGATCTGAACTTTGCTTTTAGGTAAGAAACCACATTATTTTTTATACTGTAAGAGTTTTGGGATTAAGACTGATGATGAGAGTGATGACGCAGCAATAAGTCTTATTGTGCCTTTGACCTAATGTCTCGAGTACACGATCAAGGAACACGTACTAGGTGCTAGTAGGTACGGACGCCAGCAGGTCAACCTACCCGAAACTGTCGGATTTTCCCAATCAACCTTGAACCTTATGTTTTAGCAATAAAGTCGAAAATCTATTAAAGAAATCTGACAGATTGTAGTAACTTGATGTGCTGGCGTCTGTACATGAAATAGGTACGCCCAAAAATGCATATTCCAGTCTCTTACCAAATTGGTTGATAAAATATTTAATACAATTTAACCAAAAGTTCGCCAATATAGTCAAATAATATTTGGTAAGTTTCCATTTATGAAAAAGAAGTAGTTAAATGTTTAAACAAACATGTCGTGTAATGTATTCTTGTTTCGTATTAAATTAACTATACGCATGAGGTCATTGGTAGCAGGTTCCTTCGTGTTTATGATTCAATTTTGTTAATACGAGTATCATACAACTTGGTTGTCCCCTCAAGGAAGTTTACACTTCCTTCACTTATTACATCATTAGCATTCATATACAGTTGCTACTATACGCGCGTAGATAAACAGAACCACGTCGCATGCGGCGTAGGTAAGCGTGACATATTTCGCGCCTAACTGATTACCTACATACGCGTTACTGGTAATCAGAACGAAATAGGAATAAAGATGACTCAGATGTTGAATAAAATCGGAAAGTAATTTAAAACAGGATACCGTGTAGTGTCACGTCTAGAATGGACAGGTTTGTTGTGTCACGCGCTAAGTCTACGCGGGCCCCTCTCACGCACAGACCGGTCCGATACCGTAAGCGTCGCAAGCCATCCCATCATACTCTATATTTAGAAGAATATCACAATGTAATTAATTTTACAAGCAGCTGAAGCTCTCTAACCAGGCTATTTTCTTGTTACAGACAATTACACATAGCATCAGTGCACGGCTGTGAAAAGTCAGTAGGAACACTCATCAGGGTGTGTCCAAACAAGTCGCTATTGGACGTACCTAACGACGATGGCCACACACCCCTACACCTGGCCGTGATGTGCGGGAACGCCGTGGTCACCAGGATGCTGGTGCACGCGGGCCTCTCGCTCGGAGCGAGGGATAGGTGTGGAGAGACACCCCTGCACAAAGCCAGTTCAAAAGGACACGTTGAATGCCTACAAGCGTTACTCGCGCCTGTGCCAGAACAAGCACCTCGGAAGCTAGCTTCAGCCTCAATACTGGATCAAAAGAACTATAAAGGTAAGTGCCAGTTTTTGGATGAGCTACGTTGCTCCTTTGAGCGATGATCTCAGCGTCAGTAGTTCATAATCTTATACTGGAATTCCACTATCAAAGTTCGTTATAAAGTAGGTAGGTACCTTTTTCCATTCGCACCATTGGTGCTGTAGGCATATAGTTGAGAATGACATCATCTGCTACTTATTTTTTAGGAGTCTTCTCGGGTGAGGAATAAATGTTAGTGATAGACAACATTTCACACATAAATATTCCAGAAGTTTCTAAAAGTGAAAATATCTAGTTCTTGTCTTAGCTCCTTCAACCGTGTCCTCCGGATAACCTACTATGTCATGGCAGGAATGTCTCATTTTATGTCCACTGAGACCAACTGACTTCATCCATTCCGATGACCTCAGGTCTGATATTAATTGCACCTTTATGTTCATGCCATTCGTTCAATGACTGTAGAAGAAAAACCCAGAGCACGGTTACAATGATGCGAGGGTCCCGTTATCCCGTACATTCAATTCAAACTAGGATAGTGCTGCAAGCGATTCTGGCGGAAAGCATTAGTGCTCTGAATGCTTAGGATGAATAATTAAATATTTACAAACCTGTTCTATTACATGATTAAACCCAACATAAATATGAGGTTTTTATGTGAATACATACCTATACAACATTTAGGTTCGCAACAGTTCATCTGAATCACGGTGTCAGAGTAAAAACCCGCTCAGCGGTTTTCCCAGGTACAGGCTCTGCCAAAATTGTTATAACCATTTTTTGTAATATAAATTGGGATCCTTATTATGCAATTTTTCAAATGTGATTTGCGTTTTCTACCACCTTTAATGCAATTTTCCGCTTAACTCTTTTTTATGACATATTGTGTTGTTCTGATCTATTATCTACAATCCAGGCCCTTCCTGCATTTTGCATCTCATAGTGATAAACATTGCCCGGAGAAATGTTTTGATTAAAATCTAAAATTCTAAAAAGTTGACTTAATATTTTACTGTGAGTATGTACCTACCACAAACAGCTTCCGTGTTCTCATTAGAGTTATTAAAGTTTATGTAAGTAATGTCATCCGTAATGCCTGTAAAGTAGTTAGCCTTCATGTGCAACGGCATAGTCCTTGCAGTGGCTAGTATCTTCGTCTGGACCGGACACGAACCGGCACGACATCTCACGTGGCTTGTACTGCAGAAAAAATACGGAGCTTCTCTAGGATATCTCTTGAATTAAGTCGTGCCTAGGATCAACTAGAACCTGTTTACTATGCTTAACAAAGGCGCCGTACATTGTTTACGTGTGAACGCACCGGGCCTACTTGAGGCTGCTTATGACGTTCGTCAAGGTCTTGATTACGCTCAATGCCATCAAAGAATTGAGTTTGCTCAGACAACCCGCCGAAAAATTCTCCAGTCGTTCTGTCCCGCCTATAATTCACAGTAAATCAAATTAGGAATTCCCTGCCTCTGTAAACTGCATTAAAAAGATATTAGCTTAGCGCTCTTTATTGTCTCTGGTTTTCCCGAGCTGGCAAACAACACATCTTATACCCTATGTAAAAGAATTTCGGTTCTACCTCTGTCGCGCATTTGCATATGAATTTATCTGATATGTTAACCTTGTGGAGACATTAGGTAAACTTCTTTTTATAACGCCCAAGAACGAAATTAATAGACGCAAGGGGTCAACATTTCTCGGTGGCCTAGAGAGATCGTCGAAGTCGGGTCTGAGATCGAGTCGGATGCTGTCGGCGGCTGGCTCGGTGGGTATTCCCAACGTTACGAGGAGCCGGTCACGTAACGAACACGGACGGCCGCTCACCGAGTGAAAGCAAACTTTTTGACCGTGTAACGCCCGACGAGCAGTCCGTATACACGGTTTGGGTTACCCCAACCATTGTTCGAGCGCTAATTGAAAAGCCATTACGAGTATGCTAAGCAGGCGGCCGGCGTGGCGAGATGGTTTTTCCTGTCGAGACAATTTCAATATCATAAAAATGTCGTAGCGCCAAACATGTATGCGTTTTGTATATTTATATTTATCGCCGTTTTATTTTTGTACGACGAAGGACGTCTCTTAAACCTAGTACTTATGTGGATGTAATAGGTTTACTCTTACTAAGATTAATTAATTTTGTCCATTATTAACAGTCTACAGGGCCTGTTAAGGGTTAAATAAAAAAATTTAAAAAGCTATGCAGCGCCAATCATTTCAGCATTTTAGCAAACCCCAGGAAAACCGCAATCGTTTGGCGTTGCTCGCGATGATGTTTAACTTCGGACAATGGTGGCTTTTGTGATGATGATGGCCTGGGCAATACCCACGTGAAAGTGTGCCTCGCCACGGTTACATACGGACGGAAATCCCAAGCGCGTGTATTATGAACATGTTACGTGGAACTGCGCGGGCGCACTTTCTAATTATATCTCCACCAACTAAATCAACTCTTAAATTGAGCCTCTTGTCTTTGACATCGAGTTGCATATGGAACGTTTTGGTCGAATGTAATTTGTATACCTGAGTGATATGTGCTGTGTGTCCGTCGCGCCCGTTGACCGGTGACCGGCCAAGATTTTGGGAATTTTGGAGATTCCGGTTTTTGGATACCTATCATAAATATGTTAGGTAGCTAATTTGAGTGCTGTATTTGTTCTAAGTTTCTTACGGTTGCATATTTCCACCCAAGGACAACAACTCTAATTGTTGTTTTATTTGGTTTTTCCATAGACGTAAATAGTACATTTAAATAATAGATTATTAATAATCATAATAGTACTAGTATGGTGTGTTTGCTACATACGTCAATGCAATAATTTTCTATGCTATAGTTCATAACAGTATTCATTAGGAGTAAGAAAACATGCGTCGTAATCGTATAGTTAATTGACGTTTTGACTTAACTAGAACAGAGAGCAACACTCTTTGATTATTCTTGTACTTTGATATCAAATTATTGCTATTATCCCAGAATAATTAATAATGATACACAGCCTAAAGTTGTTACTATGCGTTAATTAAAATAATTAAATTAATGTATCACTTTAATTTCTTTTACAACCATGTTTGGAGGATCGTTATCTTCGTGAGAGCTCGTAAACCATTGCTATCTGTCCGCATTAAATACTCGTACCGTTGTAGGTATAAAGCCTGGGGTTTTCCGACGCTCAACCTGCTTTTCAATGTCCTCAGACGCAATTTATTATTATGAAAATTTCAACACCCCTCGACTTACACGTTCCAGAAGTATGTAGTTGGGAACCGTTTTTGTAACGTTGTTCACACCTCAGCTGTGTGTTCTATTTATGGGTATTTTTAGTTTTATTACTGAAAAGTTGAAAACAATACATTTTTCTTCCTATCATCATCATCAACATCACTGAAACCAAGACTCTACACTCAAGTTCTCGCCAGTTTTAAGAACCTTGCAGGATGTATTAAGCTAATGAGCTTGTATCTAAAAGGAAATGTTTATTACACTTCAACTGGCAAAACCAAGCGGCCATATTAATCTTTGCACGTATAATCGCATCACTGGAGGCCAGCATGCCTTAATTTTATCAATTTGAAGCTCCATCCGTAAGAAAAACTTTAACTGACTTTAACCAAATCGTGCTACATCCACAAATTATTTAGATGGTAAGGAACTTTATTATTCCGTCGCCGTTACATTCATAGGTCCAATCCAATCACGAGCATGACGCGTGGACTTGACGAACACTAACGTTAGCTTTAAAAGTCAACGTGACGTCCGTTAGCTTGCGCTTGCGCATGCCCTGTCCATTGTCTCCTAATTAGCTCAGTATGAACAAAGCTAGAAGTGCTTAGGACTGTTAACGTAAGACGGTATTCCCCATATTTGTGTAAAATAACCCAAACAGGCAAACGACAGCTGTGGCACGTCAATTACTTAATTATATATAAGTAGGTAGAAAATTTAAAGTCGAGAGTCTGCTTGAGAGTTCTGTTTGCAAGGCTATGGGTTTTTACACGAAAACCTGTTGAAATATCCGCGCGGCCAGGGTTCCTCGTGGAATTTTTGGAAATGTTACAGCCTCGTGAGAAGTTGAATGTTGCGAATGATGCAGCTGTTATTTTTAGCGGATGCACAATTTGCATAAGGGACTTTTGGTTCTATTTGTGGACCGCATCATTCAGACGTTATGAGGAGATATTTATAAAGTGAGTTCAGCAGGATATGTATATTCCTATGACTACAATCTAAAAAATGTTTCATCTAGGTGGCATTTAAACGGTTCCTATAATTCTTAATAGATTGTTATATATAATAAGTTCCACACAATGACATCTGCCAACACATGGGCAATACCCTGGGTATCATTGCGGTTAGCACCTACTGCGGCACTCGGCAACTCCGTTAATGTTCCGACTCGTAAATAAGGAAAAAGTGTCGTTCCTCTATAAAAACTTACGTAGCACACAGTTTTTATTGCGTTGCTTGTTATAATTTTAAAATTGACACTTGATAAAATTAATTGTGGGAAAATACCAGGTAGTGTATCAATTAGAGTTTAAAAAAAATAAATTTACTTGATCGATGCCAATAGCCAGCTAATCGTCATGTAAATTAAGGTTAGAATCTTTATGATATACGGAAATAGTGAAAATACAGTGGTGCGCGCCATATTTGGCGAGGACAGTCGAGGCGCATGCGTTGCCAGTCGCCGCGCCGCGGCCGCCACATTGTTGGGAAAACCCCATCAGGTCGCCGCGCTTGCGCCTCTCGCCCCGCGCCCCGCGTGACGACATCTTACACATGCCACTACGGCAGAGAACAGAGGTACTTGTGTCGGTTGATCCGTCTCGCTGTCACGTCAGCTGTCGTGTACACAGCGTATCGCGACTTCAATGTTTTGATTACGTACAACTTTTTTTCAGTTCCCACGATTAGGTACTTGGAGAAGTATTTATTTATTTATTTATTTATTTTGGTTCACCAACGAATGTTTACACTAATAATATACTTAAAAACTATTTTATAAAAAAGCAACAATGTAACACTCACTTAAAGGTAAACACCACAAGCGCAACATTAAGCTAAGTTAGTAATCCAACTTTACAATACCTATATCTTTTTTTTTTCATTTTTTATTATGACACATAACATAGTAACCTTAACAATTAAACATTAAGAAAATAATGAGAGAAAAAATAAATAAACTAACTGAGTATGGAGAAAACGGCATCAACTTAAACTAGTTAACATAAATCCGACAGAGATTTCATGAACTGTAATTTTAGCTTTGCTAGAGAATCATGATGTACATCAATTAAGTCGCTACAACTGTTTATGGTTTGACAAAATCTGGCATATGGAGAGTTAGAGCCCAGAACAGTTCGTCGAAAGGGAGGACAAAGTGGAGTGATGGAGCTGCGCGGGATTCTTGAAGGCGCACGGAACTTACAAAGTGCCAGCAGCCTAGGGCACTGAATGTTGCTATTTAAAATTTTGCACATAAATAACGCATCGTTAAATCTCCTCCGTTTATCTAAACTGCACATGGTAAAGTGATTTAATCTTTCTCTGTAAGATGGCTTTTTTCTGGCTATGCCACTCGAATACGCTAAGTGCCAAAGGAAGCGCTTTTGAACACGCTCAATACGCAAATTATGTACCGCATAGTGTGGTCGCCAAACCACACTACAGTACTCCAATCTACTCCTAACTAAACTGTTATATAAAATTATTTTCGTTTTAAATTTACGGAATGTTCTACAATTTCTTATTACAAAGCCTAGCATTTTGGACGATGTTTTAATAATGTTGTCTAAATGAGGGAGGAAAGTTAGTTTTAATAATGTTGTCTAAATGAGGGAGGAAAGTTAGTTTTTAAGTATGACTGGTCAACAGCGAAATGAGTCCAACCAAATAATGCACTTTGTCGGTTGACGTGTTCCATATTTACGCTTTGGATTTATAGATAGTTGCCACTGCATAACTCTAATGATTGGGAACTTCTACTAATGAAGCTATCAGCAATTTATTTAAAATTTAAACAACATACACAATATTTTCTACTTTCCAGCCTCTGCTAGACCTTTTGGACTCTCAGAATGCTTAGGATTCGCCTCCCCTACGTTATTTATATTCTTAGAAACATTTTACTGTTTACACTTTAACTAGGTACTTAATTTGAATTTCTGAATGCAACTATTTACCTGTATCTAGCTGTTGTTTATGAATACAGCGCAGTGGTTGTGTGTCAAGGTCTCTGGGATCCCCGCAGCACCAACATTCTTGTACCCTTGACATAATATGTGCCACCATGAATTCAAAATGATGTTTCCGCACAAAAAAATTCCACCCATAAAAATTTACACAATATCTTCTTCGTAATAATTTTCTGCATAACGTGCACAAATTGTCTATTACCATATGCAAATATGGGACTTTGTTGTTTACCATGCCATAAATTTCATACTAACACGCGGGAAATATCGTTGTAAATTAACGAATTAATGCCCAAGTGGATAGAAAATAATGACCGGCATGACTGGCCACATGCGCGGTGAATTACAAAGTTTATAATCTGAACTTCATCATTCCGTGTTCCGTTTTCTAGGAATTCCCACTTGCACATTGCTCTTACACTGATTGGAAGTCGGTATTCATGTTATCCGTAAACCGTGCATAACTGCGTCATTTTCATACAAGTTCTATACTTACGTGTAAAGTGTTATTGCAAATACTTAAAAATTCTTAGCAGATAACCAAAAATTCACGTCAAGTCGGTGGTAGGCAGCGTAGAGGCTGCTTATGTTTGATCTGGTCACCAAACTTTGTTAGCATTCATCGGACAGTCGTCGCCTTAAAGTTTTGCGCTTTTAAAATTATATGAACCGATTGGATACTACGGACCGAACACGTTTTTGAAATGGCCGATAAGATCGAATCGTCCCACAGTATAGTACCTGAAAGGATTATATTAAGCTAACCTAAATTCTTGAGCTTTAAAAAGAGCTCAGCCATTTTAGCGAGCGATCTATTTTAGATTCGTTTTAAATACATTTGGATCGGTTCCAGAGGCGAGCGCGCCCGACCGATCATTATGGACCATTTCTATAAACAATGTTCTCAGTTTTTGCGCATTGTACTCGCTGCGACCACTTGCATACCAATCTCACCAAAATATGAATTTATTGAATGAAGCGTTATAAAAAAATAGACGGATTTTGTTCAGCATTGTTGTGGTCTTAATTTGACTTTGTAATACATTTGTTATTCATGGTTTCAGCCAGAATATGTTGATTTAAATTTATAAACGTATTGTTTTTTACAGTACCTACTCTATGACGCCATGTTCTTTTATAAATATGTAGGTACATGTATAATATTATCTATAGAACCAGTTAAATTGCGTATGATTAAAATTATAGAATGATGTTATGACGTCTTACATTGTTAAAGGTTATCTAACTTTATTATCATCTCAGTATTTTACTGATTTTTTCGAAACGAGAGCGTTGTTTATAATTTGACTCGGATCAAAGAATCCGCAACAGCAGTTTGTTATTTTCCCGCAAGAATTTTTCAGTTTGGAAAAACCCACAGAGGCCACCATTATAATATCTTTGACGTTTTAACAAATACAAGTTGTTTTTGAAGATGTTTTTCTGTGGGATAGTTTTGTAACTAGTAAGTACTACTGCTTATAATAGTGTAGTTAGGGGTCTGCTTTGATTATCTTGAGATATTAGTACCTATGTAGTTACTAGTCACTACAAATTATCGTGTAACAAATTCCCTGCAATTATTTATCTAAATCCATCAATTATTGATTAATCGATCAATTAATCGCAAATCAACATGATTTGTAGGTAATCATCAAAGGTATGTAGGTAGTAATCATCTGTGTCAGTGCGTACGCACGGCGATGACCTTAATAACAATTTTGACTTGTCTTAAGTCCCAAGTGCGAACTGAAAGTACTAAGTACATCATAGAAGTCATCAGTCAGGGAAGAGGGAGTGCACCTGTGTGTGCGCGCACACGCCTGCACTATAATGCGCCGAAGGCTAGTCTCCGTTGAGATTGGCCGCCGTGGCCGGAATACGGTCTGGAGGACTTTAGAAGTCTAATGTCTCACCAGGATACTCATTCATATATTTGCAAAACTAATTTAATTAATATCTTGAATACGATTGATAGTGGAATCAACTTGCCAGGAACCAATGATAAATCATTTGTCTTATACAATCATTAAGATATTAACAATTTATTGTTGTTTGTTACAGGACAAGCGTGTGTGCATCTAGCAGCATCGGCAGGACACCTGGAGGTGCTACATGCCCTGGTTTACTACGGAGCGAATATCAACTTAGCGGTACGTTCACATGCTAGAACAAGTCTTAATAAACTTGTATACTAAGAATCCTTCCGAATAACAGTTGCAATAAGTTTTATAGTTTTGAGTCTTCCAAATACCCAAGGAGGCATGGTATAAACAAAAGGAAAAGTAAACTGTGATTCTACTTGTTGTTACTGCGAACAGCTAGAATTCTAACCACAAAATGAGTCAATAAGCTCTCGGGCTGGCCCGAACACAGCTGTTGGGGACACGGTGTTCCGGAACGCAAATAACTCTATCATGGGGCAATCCGTTTTAGCTTATACGCGGTTAGGATTCTTATTCACAATGACGGGAAAAAGTTGTTAAAAATAATGGAGGGGGAATACGCTAGTGAGTCGGCCAAAACACTCCGCTAAATAAAAAAAAATATATAAATAGATGACAGAAATAATAGATGAATCAGTTTTCGTGCAGATTCAATGGAAGTAGGCGTGTGATTTACCTCGAATCAAGGATGTTTGGCAACATTTGCGTTGTTTTGTCATCTTCTACAGATGCTTCACAACACAATCGTCTGAACAATGTTCACAGAACAATCGTTTTTTAGATTCGGAGTTTGCAATTCCTGTATGTCAACCAAATATACAATACAACTTCACTCAAGTGTTAGCATAGCGAAACCACAGACCTATTTACCTACATTATCAAGACAAGATTGCTGGCCTAGTTAAAAAAAAAAAAAACAAGTTGACACACCCCTACACAGGCAACAGTAAATAGTTTGAGCCAAAGCGATTATAGTCCTTAGTCATTGCATGTCTCCTCGGCGTGCGGCGGAAAACCCATTGCCATGCCATTCGTGGTAATCTGCTGATAGTGGCATATCTCTTGCGTCGGGGTTTTTTTTTTGTGTTTATGCACACAATGAGCGACTGTTATTAACCATTACGACAAGGGATTAGTTGGAGCGTGTGCAGGCTTGCCGCATTGTCGCTTCAGGCTGCTCCCGGTGTAGGATTTACCCTGTACCGATAATGGGTCTCTGCAACATCCTTGATGTTTTTATAGAGTGCCTGAAATAAATTGTAAACATTGCAATTAATTAAAAATAACAGTTTGCCAGTATCTCTTCCCTCTTCAAGTCTGCTTAAAGCATTACTGATATATTTATCTCTTGTCAACAGGAAAACCTAGCGGGTTGGACAGCTCTGCACATCGCCGCCCGTCGCGGTGACGCTCGCCTCGTACAGTACCTGCGCGAGAGATGCCCAGGAGTGACGACGAACGCGCACGACTATGCCAACAGAACGCCGCGCTGGCTCGCCAAGAAGACCGCAGCAGCTCCCGCGTTCGCCAAAATGGCCGACGACAGCGATACAGACGACTCGGACGATGATGTGAGTACACCCTTATACAATTTTTGATAGATAGTAATCTTGGGGAAGCCCACAAATATAAGTTTCCATATTCCTTTAATCTTGATAGTTTATCTTTATTTAGTAGATAGATAGCTAATACTTTATGAAGATTAGACTATAAAATATAAATAAACCTTGTGTTGGAAAATCCCAACGTTTCGTTCTTTGGCCTTTGTTTAACTTTATTATTGAAAACAATTTGGTTCTAATCAGTCACGAGAATATGGATGGTGAAACAATCTTTATTATTTACGACCGGCGCAAATTGTTTATAACTGAGCTAGCAGTCAGAAGGTAATACGCAGTTCCCATACTTATCGCAACTGTGAGAATAAATAGGCTAAACTCTTATAACGCCACGTTTTAACTGTTGGCAGATTTTTCCTGTATGTAACCTTACAGTTTAAATGAGCAGGTTGTATAACACACAATTTGAAACTGTACATGAATGTATAGGGATACTGTTGTGTTACCACGAACTGTCTGGTGCGCTATCGTGGTGCGGCGTCCTGTTAGCCACTCGTGTACTAATGTATAGCTATCTTCCACAGATGTACGACAGCGACAATGAAAGCATGTTCGAGACAGTATCGAGGCTGCGCAGCGAGAGCAACAGCACGCTGACGGGCTGTTGCTAGGCGCCGCAAGCGACACGAGCCCGCACGAGCGGCACGAGCCCGCACGAGCGACACGAGCCCGCACGAGCGACACGAGCCCGCACGAGCGACACGTGACAGCTAGCGCCTGGCAGCCTGAACTCGCCAGCTGACCCACACATACACCTACCTATCTGGACAACACTCAACCAGCGCTTAGTTACAATTCCCCTTCAAGACGCGACAATGTTCATTTGTCATAGAAAATGTTGTCAAATTGTAGTAAAGTTTTCAACAAATAGATCTGAACATTATTTCCTTGCTTTCTATCGATACAGCTTAGGCTATTCGAAACGAAACTTGAGTACAAAAAATATTGGTTGCTATTTAAATTATTGCCATAAAAACCGTATAGTGACCTTTTTTAAGACAATTAGTTACTGTAATCTGTCCTTAATTGTAACCGTGCAATTAACTTGTACAGGTTTTTCCGACCGTAACTGTAATAACACAACAATTGTTATACCCACGTACCTAGCTACTAGGACGAAAGGGCATCGCTAGATTGCCTTGAATAAGAGCATAACTTGACAATATCTTGGATAAATAATTCAAGTTTTATTTTGGACGGTCTAAGCTCAGTTTCGCGAGGATTTAGTCTTCACTCTCATTTGTAAATATAACTGAGGGGAGGAGAAGATGTGTTGCCGAAACGGGAAATACGGTACGCGGTACACAATGGTGGGAATTTTCCGGGTATTATACGAAGTCATAATTATACGGATTTGCCCTCTATTTGTTTGACGGGACAAATGCATTTTAAATGTAAAATGGTTGGGAATTTTAGACTGTTGAACTCAAAATGGAATAACCAACACTGTGTACAGTGAATCCCAAAATAGTTTTAAGTTATTTGTAAGACTCATGTACAGTCGTGGAAAGAATGTTAAGATTAGACAATTATTTAAATAGTCCTAATACCTGTAAAAATCTGTTATTTGTAAGTTATTAGAGTCGAATAAATGTGTGTTTACAATTTAATTTTGGTATTTTATTGTTATGTACCTACTAATGTTCTTTCTGCGACTGAACAGGTGACTGCTATATTGATAAAACTTTCCCGCACAACTTTAATAAACAAGGAAATTGTGTTTTTATGAATATTGCAGCTCTAGTTATTTAAGTAAAGCTGAACAGTTCAGCTGTCTTTAGATGTTCAACAGGCTTAGAGATGTCCTTGGAGCCAAAAACAACAATTGTAATGGGTTAAAGTAAATGATCGAACTGGGTTAAAGTAAATGATCGAACTGGGTTATGTCTTCCGATGGTTAATCTTTTTTTTTTTTGACAAGATTAATGAGTGACGAACGACAACAAGAACAGCCGTTCGATTCTGTTAGAATCTCACCGTGAGAAGTTAGGTGAAGTGAGCTGTCATTCCATCTGATGCTAGGGATTGAACCTAATGACAGCTCACTTTAAGCTCTCTTCACCCAAGTTATCACGGTGAGATTTGTACAGAATCGACCGGCAGCTTTGATAAAAAAACATCCAGAATTAAATTATCTTAATATAAACAAGGCTGTTTACATAAAAGGCAGTTGCGGGAAGAATATAACAAGTTCATAATCTTTGTAATATAACAATTTGGGTAACATGGCCGTCACTCAGGAAAATTCCAAGACGATATAATTATTACGTTCAAAATAATCCTTATATTGAATGTAAGACAAAATAAAACATTAATATTTTAGTCTTGCCCTGACTTTCTTGTGAAAGTAGGAGTTAAGTCTGTGGTGCATCGTCAATAAACGTTTGTATGTAGGTCAAATATTATAATAGTAAAATAAATAATTATAATATAAATTATTTCTACTTCGGGGATATGAACGGTCATGTTACAATCTGTTACTTTAAGGCCTTATCAGAGCCACACACATATATAATTTTATTTTTAATTAGACTAATCTAGTGGTACTCAATCTGGTGCGCAGCTGTAAGGCTGGCGCTTTCTGTGCGGTCTGCAATACTATAATTTATCAAAATGCGTGTATGACATGTGATTGCACAGACAGTTTGAGTATCTCTGCTGTAACGTATCTGCCTAACACCCAAACTTTATATGGAATTTGAGGCAAATCTTATCTAGTTATGCATGTTCCAAGTGATGGCGCCACGAGGCTTGATCGTCAAATAAGCAACACATGCCAAATAGGGATAGCGTATATTCGTAGGTGTAGGGACAATATGTGTAGGTCGAGAGCTGCTATTTGACGCTCTAGTCCCGTGACGAGTACCTACACGTTAAACAATACATATTTTACGCAACTCAGCTGCTGAATGTCTGAACTGTTACGTGTGAATTATGCAGTTTCAAGTCGGTAACGACCCCTTTTAGTGTTTTAGCCTTCGGTAAATATGTACACTTCGTTTTATAATGTGTATATTGTACGAGTATATGGTAGTGAACGGGACAGTACAGACGTCTGAACTCAGGCTGTCAGCTCTTACTCAACTTCGCTAGTCTAAAAGCTGCCCAACGATTTTCCCAAAGTAGAAAAGACGGTGTGATACGCTTTTATTACATTTTAAACTTTTTTCTTTTATTTTATCACTAAGTGCGAGGTAACAACAGGTCGAGTCAGACATTCAGTATCTGAAACTTGCTCTACTATAATTTATTAGAAAATAATTAATGTAGGTATACCTATGTATAATATTTGGATACCCTTCATGTTATATAAAATATCTAATGTTTAAATTAGCGTAGCATAACTAAGCGCATTATTTTATATTGTTGTCAGATTAAAACATATATACATAAATACAAATTATAACACAATTTAATTGTTTCATTGATTCTCCCAGTTACAAATTCGTCAATTACTGTTATTTGTTGAGTAAGCAAAATCTTAGAAGAGCTCCAAGTGTGTCACTGACTCTGGCAGGGCCACCATCAGGAATTTTAATTTTGATAACACAAAAAATTTGTCTCTAATTAGTCTAAATTTGTCGCCAAATATCAGGATTTGTCGGTCACTGGTTCAAAAGATATAAGGGTTTATAGGAGAGCTAGTCGAAGAGCTTTTTCGTGATCTCTTCGATCTAGGATCGGGTTTCAGTTTAGGAGATATAATGAGGTCAATTAGTAACGTATAGTCCAGGAGCTAGATCGAAGAGTTCACGAAAAAACTCTTCGACTAGCTCTCCTTTAAACCCTTATATCTTTAGAACCAGTGACCGACAAATTCTGATATTTGGCGACTTCGATCAATAATAGTACTAGATGAATGATTAGGAACAAAAATAAGTCGCTAAAGTGGCCACGTTTGCACACAGATAAACATTTATATTTCTTACTACGAACTATAGAAAAAAGTTTAATAATATTAACAACTTCAGATTATTATAAACCTTAACACTCTAACATAAAGTTTAATTACGATTGCAAATGATTAATATTTAAGTCTTTCTGTCATCGAAGCAATAAATTTAAAATGTCACTTGAAAATAAAAAGTCATTTTTATAATAAGTACAAAAATATTTATTCTAAAATGAAACTTAACGTCTAAGCAATAAGGTTAAAAACATTTTGTTGACAATTTCGTACTTACTCGAATTTGGAACTAGACGTAGTTCTTGGAATTACGTTTCAATGCTTCAATGTTTGTTAGAGAGGTTGGCGCGTTGTCGCAAACATTGGCCAAACAATCATAATATTTGCTAATTGATTTATATTTACTATTTAATTGTGTTACTATTTTATGAAAAACATTTAATGATAAAAACTTACCGAAAAAAAGATATTCCTTCCAAAATCTTGGTGTTACGGTGGTTATTTACACAACTTTTGAACGCGCACTGAGGCATTTTGACGTCTTAACATTGGCTATGATTGGACCATACTAATTTGAAATATGAGCACAAAAGTATTCGTGCTCGTATTTTTCGGGCCGTTTTTGAAGCGCTTATCGGGCATCTAGTACTATTATTGATCGAAGTTTGGCGACTTAAAATCCCTGATGGTGGCCCTGCCAGAGTCAGTGACACGCTCCAAGTGACCGCAGCGCTGGCGCATGGCGCCTTCGTCTTAAAATGATTCAACCCGTCAAACAATTCCATAAATGGTCTGCTTTAGAATCAGATATTGTCACATTTTATTTAATTGCTCGTATGATTCACAGTAGGTACTCTGATGTTTACGTACTGTCCTGAGATGATGTCAGAGCATCAATATTAGGCATCTATCGCACTGTTATCTAATGCCGAGCGCCACTTCCTTCCTCTTATCTAAGGACTCTCCCCTTTTCAGTGGAATACGGATGCCGTTTGATTATAGTAGGTAACTATTTAAACGGTAAAATACTGTAGGAATGGGTCTTTCGGTATTTGAGAAACGAATTTAAATACCTATACAGATTTAGTCTATGTAAGTAGGTACCTACGGAGTGGATTTTTCAGATGGGGCAGTAAAGGCACCCGTTAACCGTTGTAGCTACAGGCAAACGGTCTTAGGAGACATTCACACACAAAAAAACTGCAGACAGCAGAAAAATTTACACATCACAAAAACTTTTCTGGTGCCAATCGATCCAGTTTCTTGTAAGGATCAAACACTCCGTTAGATCAACTAAGGTTTGAATAGGTACTAAAAAAGTCAGAAATCGCAAAAAAACTTTCTCAATACAATTTCAAGCATATTCTCTGTTTTGTTGACCTTACCTTACCAAGCGAATAGGTACCTACCTACTTCTATTTACTATTATCATAATTTTTGTATCAAAACTTGGTAAAACGTGAAGAACTTTGAGGTAAGTGCTAATACATAAAAATGATACCTACGTCTTTTCTGTTCGATCGTATTCATTCTAATTACAAAGGGCCTTGCCGAAAAGACAAAACTTTCATGATGAATTTCTCCTGTTCTATCAAAAATTCCATAAATGTAATACATGAATCGAGAGGTACATTAGGAGTAGATACGATCAATATTCTTTAGGGTTCCGTATTTCTGACAAGGAACCCTTATAGTATCGTCATGTCCGTCTGTCTGTCTGTCTGTCCGAGGTTTTGCTAAGAGACCGTTAGTACTAGAGAGCTGTAATTTTGTAGGAGTGTGTATATCAATTACACCGACAAAGTGGTGAAATAAAATTATGGAAAATATTTTTTTTTAAGGGTAGCTCCCCTACACGTGAAGTGGGGATGAATATTTTTTTCATCGTCCCTATCCCCCTACCCCATCGTGTGGGGTATCGTTGAATAGGTCTTCTAAAATGACTTGGGTGTTGCTAAAATTATTTTTCGATTTAATGCTCCATTGACGAAATATTAAACTTTAAAGTGCAAATTTTTGTTCCAGTAGGGCGTGATAAATTCACGAGGTACAGACGCAAGCACATCAAGCTACTACAATTGTAAATTTTTTAAAATAGATTTTCTACTTTATCGCTGAAGCCTATGGTTCAAAGTTGATTGGGAAAATTTGACAGTTTCGGGTAGCTTGATGTGCTGGCGTCTGTACATTAAACAAACAAAGCATTGCCACTAGGTTTATGAGCCTAGCTCGCGGAGCCCCGCTGGATAGAAACACATTAGCTCGCGGGGCCCCGCTGGATAGAAACACATTAACTCGCGGGGCCCCGCTGCGCTGGATTGAAACCACAGATATAGATAGACCTAGATAACGCAAGTATTACGAACTGTATGAAAACCAAGCGTGCCATTTTTTGACTACCTACTATGACGTCAAAAGCTCGCGCTCTCGCTCACGCTTACCCAGCCAGCAGTACACAGGACTGAGCGCGAAAGTGGCGGCTTATGATTTTTTATCGTAAGCTGGTGCGATTTTTGGCACGCGAAGTAGTTGCTCTTGCGTTATCTAGGTGTATCTATATCTATGATTGAAACACATAAACTTTTTAACGCATCACTGGCTGGTGCGGTGCCTACTGGTCAAATTAGACAGCTTATCTTTATAGGGCTATTTATACATGACCTAACTTAGCGAGCCTGATAAGCTTTACGTTATGTATAAAGATACTATCAGACTTGCTCAATTTGTGTCAAATGGTTTTTTCGGATACTATTTTGACGATTAACTATATCCTTTTTTGATTACCTACATACATTTGCTCGATTTTAAGTTAAATATTGTTGCGCGCCACAATTAATGCCTGGTACATGTTGACATTAGTTACCACTAGCGCCATCTAGTATCGAGTAGCAGAACTAGTCGAGTCACGATCGTTCTAGAAAATTCGATACTAGAACTATGTAGAACTTTCTCGAACTATCGACACCTACTCGGTCGGGGCCGGTATGTACTCGAACATTCTAGATGTTTCTACAATGGAAGGTTCTAGAACTATCTGCGGCACTATATAAGGCCAGGATGCGCGCCGACCGACACAGTTTGGATAAAGCGACAAGAGCGAAAACATCTAAGCGATCTTCAAGTGCGAATTAAGAGTGATCAGTAGTGTGATTGTGTTCTTTTAATTAGTGTTTTGAGTTGTAATTAGTGTTGTAAAATAAATTGTTATTTTTGGTTATTAAATCGGCAGTTTTTATTGTCACGAACCCGAAGCTCGTAACAATATGTTGATAGACTGGAGCAAGGTGCCTACAAAAATTACTGGATTTTTCCAGTAGTTATCGTGGGCGCCACTTGTTGGTCAATAGAACTATAGACATATTTATGTGCATGGTACGTTTATTAGATTTAATTTGTTTCAACGAGTCGACCGATAAGAAGGGAATCTGTAAGGGTCTTTAGCTGCAGATAAAGCAACGTCGCCAATGCGTCGCTTGGAATTGATAATGACGACCTTACCCCGCTTATCATACAAATGTTTCGGTTCCGAAAATATTGACATTGAGTAGATGCAAAGAGGTACCTAGGGTGGAATGGCCACCTTTGTATTTTATTTTTTTATTACCCCTTTCAGTTCCTGCTAGCAAATAGGAGTTCACGTTATATTTGCTAATATCAACAGTCTTAGGAACCACTTTTCAAATTATTTCATAGATTGATTTAATGCTTTAATAGGTGCCCATTATGGTAGTGAAATTTGTCTTAATTTTAAAAAGGGTATTTACAAACGACTGCTAAGATAACATAGTTTTGCAAAATATTAGGCAATATTTCCTGCTCCAAATTGTGGTCAACTGCAGCTCATTGATAAGGTGTTGGTATAATTACCTATACCACAGTATAAAGATATACAGTATTTCGACTTCATAGAAACGGACGAAACGCGAGCTATACCTACGCGCCTCGACCTCGGAATGCGCTCGGCATGCAGACAGTCGCGACCACAGGTCGCGACTGTGCCGCAGTGACGAACGGACGGTGTGTTGTTTTTTTTAACAATAATCGCGCGATTTTTTCACTAAAAATAAATTGAAGTAAGTACATATTTAATATGACGAGTAGGCTATATTGTGCTGTTTTTGGTTGCATGAATTCGTCAATAACGCATCCAGAGATAACTTTTTTTAAATTACCTGGAAACTCTGAAAGGTAAGACTATAAAAATAAATCATTTTACTTACTAGTAGGTAGGTAGGTACATAATGTGTCTTTTTAATGGATAAGTATTTCCTTTTATCTCCCGAAAAAAAGATGTCTGGATTAATAAATAAAGTGAATTGAGTAAAGGTAAGTGATAGACATGAGTGAAATTAGTAGTTATAGGCGGGTCATGAATCATTATACGGTAGGTACGCTTGTGTTAAAACCTCGGGGCATGTGTGTCTTGTTTTGTTAGTTTGTATAATTCAAAGTAAAGACGTGGTTTTTATTATTAATATTTATGTACACACAGTAAAATACAATAACAAAACTAAATGGAAACACAAAGTAGGCAAATGTAATTAAAATGCTGGAGGCGGGCAGCCCTATCGCATGTTTACGTACCGCGCGGCTGTAGGCATTTATTTCAAGGTTACGGCCGAGTTACAATACTGTATGATCTTTATACTGTGCCTATACCCTCCTTCAACTGTCAAGAAATTCCTAGAGATCGGTAACAATAGCAAAAGTAATTGTGTCTCATTAGTGGCAGTTGCGATATTACAAAATTTCTTTTGTTTTAGGTAGATAAGTACAAGTAGCGATGACAATGTGTTGTTTTTATCATACAGAAATATAATAATATTGTGGTTACAGTCAGTTTACAATCCCTCTGACAGTAGCAACCTAACAGCAACCTTGTTGTAACGAGAATAAAGATCACAATGATTTTGACAGCCTTGTCAGTGGCAGCAACCCAACAAGATCGCTGCCGCTGTGATTTTGACAGTGATGCAAAATCAGAGGTAAAATAACTGAACTCAAACAACATTCGATGCCCTGTTTTTAGGGTTCCGTACCAAAATGGTAAAACGGAACCCTTATGGTGAGACTCAGTCTCTGTCTGTCATATAGCTGGATATCTCAAGAACTACTAATTCTAACAACTTGAGTTTTAGATGACGTTTGCCCAATTGCAATGGGGACTGAAATGGAATTCTAAAAAATTCGGAATGGGGCTACTAGTGCATGTGGGGTATCTATATATATGAAAGAGCGCAGTTAGCACATTCTCAATTTTTTCCAGGCTGCATAGTTTTTGACTTTTGATGGTAAATGTAAAAAAAATACCGTACCCGTTTTCTCCGACTTTGCAAAGACAAAAATCTGAAATAATTCTATGTGATAGAAGTTTTATTTTTCCTGTAATCTATACATACAGTGTGTTACGTAAAGGGTATGGACATATCAAACACACTGATTCTTTTGGTGATAATGAACTACATGGCAACATTTTTTAATACCTATACCTACATAATTATAAAGTTAAAAAACATTTAACTAAAAATCCAAATGCTTCCAATTGAATTCTACACATCACTAGACCAAGTCAGCTGATCGGTGTCAATAAACTACACACAAAAGAACAACTCAGTAAAAGATTTGTTTCTCCTGGTACTATTTGCTAAATGGGTTCCGCATGTTAGTTTTATTCCACAAAATATTACACATTTGAACACAAATGAGTTACTTGTTTTTTAGTAAAAAAACGTGCTGCCTAGTATGTATCTACGTAATTATTAATAGGTACAGTATGAGTATTTTTTTTTCTTTCATAAAATCTTTTAAATATCAACTAAAACACTCCTAAAAGCTGTAGCCCAAATTTTCTATGAATTAAATGACTACATGCAGTCATCATCAGTTATCCAACTAAGTTCAATAAATTTTCTATGTCAGCAATAATAACAATTTTCCTGCAAATCTCCTTTAAGTTTAGCATAATCATCCTTTTTTGTTTTTTTGACATTGTAACTAACTGAGATAAATGGCTGTCAAAAGTGTGTTAAAACTGCAATAATAGGAAACTACAAAACTACTCAATACAAAAAAAAAATCGATAAAGTTGAAAATGAACCCTAGAAAACTTTCTTACGTAACTTATGTGTGTCCTGGTACAAATAATGCCAGAGGGTTCAGCACTTAATTTTATTTTTAGTAAATTTTAATTGAATATGTAGGTGTTATGGCTGTAGTTACTTCTTAACAACCGCTGACATCGCATACCGCTAATAATATCAAAAACAATTGAATTATTAAATGTATCCAAACACGTCACTTTGTTTGTACAACTGTTGTCCCGTTGTCCGATCGTCGATGACAGGCGCGTGCGCCGTGTTTGAACGGGAAGTGTTTAAATTTTCCGTAATCAGCGAATGTCTCCATCATATGCAAGAGAAGTTATTTAAAGTACTAGGACTTCATGAGTAACGGAAATTTTCACAGTAATAATACTGAACCCTAATTTCTGTACTTTTACAATCATGTAGGATAACAAAGGTTACCCACACAGTGATGTTTAGGGTCAATGAGGCAGTTTTCTGCTTTTTATGAAATTATTTTTTCATTTTGATTTACAGCAGCATTTTGCTTAATTATGTTTTATGTTCAAAACTTTTGTTTATTTCCTGATTATCCCCAATATCCATGTAAGCAAAGTTTAGCAACTAAAACTTACTTGTTCATTTCAAAATAAACCTTTAGTGAACAATAATTACAATGTTTGTAAGTATTGTTCATTTAATTAAGGTTAATTTTCAAATGGATTTATCATTTTCGTGTATTAACGCATGAAAGATGCTTCTTATGACGTGTTTCGTGTCGTAAGTCGGTCAATTTATTATGAAAAAAAAAAAATCGAAAGCAATAATTGGGTCAGTTACCCTTAGTACTAGGATAATAGGATATCCGACTTTTTTCGTGTGCTTTTTAGTCGCTCTCTGTCTGTATCGGTGCGAAGTTGTGTTTAGCAGATCAGTGATCGTTGTAGAAATGTTCGTGAAAATGTTGTCACGCAGTAATAGCGAATACTATGAGATGATGATGTGTACGCAGTGGAGTGTGATACCGTGCTCGAAATGGAAGTGCGAATTAAAAACGCCTTCAGTTCAGGAGTGTAACGCCGGATATGCTCCGCAATGTTCAGCGAAATCTGAACGAGCGTGCGGCTTTGTGCGTACAACGCCAAGGCCAGCACATTGAACCTCACCTTTAAAATGTAAGTTACTTTAAAAAAATTCATTTATCAACTTATTCTTAATTTTTTACATAATTATTACGTTTCCCGTAACATCGTAGGCAAAGAAAGGGGCCGCGCCGCGCGCGGTGCTCTTTTACGATTCGCAGATCGGGGATTTCCCGATCGCCGCGGCGCCGCCGGGCCGTGATGTGCGTGTGTGCTAGGCGCACAGACACGTAATGGATAATGTTAATGACCCTCGTAGTGCGGTGACACATTTGTTATGATTTCAATTTAATAAACTATCGAAATAAAAAAAATATTATGCATTTTCAAAGTTATTGCTTTTGAGCTGAAACTTTGTACATAGATTCTGGACCAGATACACTCTTCAATCCGTTTGTATGGATATACCTTTTCCGTAACACGCTGTATAATAAATCTGTAGACGAGGCGTTTCTGTACATTGAAAATAAAAATAAAAAAAATTGTTGGGCTGTTATAGGATAACCAACAGATGCCATTTCTTCAATTTTTGGAATTTTTGTCTGTTTGTCTGTTTGGATGTGACAGATTTTGAACAGGCTCAACGTAAACAGTACCAAACCAATATGGTTCATATTTATACTCAAATATAGTGTAGAACTCGGAGCAGTGATTAGTCTTTGTTTCATCGCAATCGCTTCAGTCTATCAAAAGATATAATCAGTTTAAAGCATTCTATAACAATTTATAATGCAATAAGTGGAAACATGTAACGACATCTATTGGCGCGATATAGTACTAACGAAATCATATTGTTATCTTTAAAACATTATTATGTGTTTAATCACGTCGTAAAGGCTTGCCTTTATGACGAAATAATTCTGATCCTTATGTCTGTGTTATTTAAAAAAATAAATAATGATAATGTTTAAATAATAGTACATTATGATACATGTGTGCTATGTTGATCATTATGCACGAGGCGATATTATCGCGCGAGCCGCAGGCGAGAGCGACAAGAAAGCCGAGTGTATATTGATTAATGCACACGCGTTTCATACGACGTTTTTCAACACACTTGCGAGGAAAAAAAACAGACTTGTATTGTTAAATATTAACTTGTATGGAAAATGGCGCGCTGGTTTTGTTTTCCCGCGCGCCGTGCTAGCCAGCACTAGCGATGCGCGCGCAACATTGACTCATTTTAAATATATTAATCTATGGCACAGACAAAACCGATACAGCCTATAGAAAAAATATAATAAACACAAACCTGAAAATTGCAAAAAACCTAAGAATTTCGCGGTCTACCACTGCGCATTCACCTTAAATTGTCTGTGGTCCCCTGCGAGTTCATTTTGCGACCAAGGACAATACAGACTATTTAAAAAAAATTGAAATATAGCCCGCGGATTTTTTCTTTCGGCATGAAGTCTCTTTGGGCGCTTTCCGAATTAGCTATAATCGCTCACATCACAGCGCTCACATCATCTCCATGGACGTAATATTACGTCCATGCATCATCTCACATGCGTTCCGATTTAGATATTACTATTATGACTGCTGAGAGCTGGCAACAATTCGGAACACTCGTGAACGCGCTCACATGACAGTGCTTACACAATGTAAAAAAGATATTATTACAGTATTTCTTTGTATAAACACCACATTTCTTCTTCAGTTCTTCTTCTTTGGTTAGGTGGCGACTGTCAGCCAGAAGCACAATTTCAAAAATGCCACGTTAGTTTAATTTAAAGATGATGCAACTCAAAACAAAACACACACTGACACAACCTCATACACACACTGTCATTTTTGACAGCGCTCACGGTGATATTATTCTAGGGCATGGTCGGCATTATCGCAAGATGGCGAATGTCATGACGTCATCTATGACGATTCACGGGACATCGTTATCGTTATCGCGCTCACGCTAATTCGGTTATTTCCCAATTCGGAACACATCGATTATTTCCCAATTCGGAACGCAGGGTTTGATGAGATTAAAAAAGCGCGCGTCTCCGACTAGTAAATAGTTATCTGTGGTATTACAGAACATGTGGATTAAAGTAAAGAAAAAGCACGCGTTCGTAATACACTCCATTATGGACCTAAAAGCGGTTCAATAAGAGCCACTTTACGAGCAAGTGTGTTGAAAATAATATAAACACATAATAATAAAATCGTAGGAAAGGCAAAACTGTACATATAATATATAAAAAAAATACTTGGGGCGTGATCTACAATCGATATCGAAGCCAAAAATATAGTTTTTAGAATTTTTGTCTGTTTGTCTGTATATATGTCCGGGCTAAACTCAAAAAGTACTGCATGGATTTACTTCAAATTTTGCATGAATATTACTAAGAGGTCGGGTCAACATATAGGCTACATATTATCACGCTATCACCTACGAGGAGGAGCTGTGAATCTTTATTTTTCTTACGCATTCTGTGACAGCGTGTAATCTAACGACGCATATTTAAATGTTGTTTTTGAGTAAGTCATGCTATTATCTAGCTTTACACTATAAAAACTTTTACGCCATTTAAGTAACTTGGGCAGAGAAACATAGTTTAATGAATGTTAGTAGTGTTACGAGCTTCGGGTTCGTGACAATAAAAACTGCCGATTTAATAACCAAAAATAACAATTTATTTTACAACACTAATTACAACTCAAAACACTAATTAATAGAACACAATCACACTACTGATCACTCTTAATTCGCACTTGAAGATCGCTTAGATGTTTTCGCTCTTGTCGCTTTATCCAAACTGTGTCGGTCGTCGCGCATCCCGGCCTTATATAGTGCCGCAGATAGTTCTAGAACCTTCCATTGTAGAAACATCTAGAATGTTCGAGTACATACCGGCCCCGACCGACTAGGTGTCGATAGTTCGAGAAAGTTCTACAAAGTTCTAGTATCGAATTTTCTAGAACGATCGTGACTCGACTAGTTCTGCTATTCGATACTAGATGGCGCTAGTGGTAACTAATGTCAACCTGTACCAGGCATTAATTGTGGCGCGCAACACTGCCCCCTCCTAAGACATGCTCGTCCCGAGCATTGTCAGCCCCATAATAACGCGCCAATCGATCCACATGGACTATCTTAGGAGTACCTCTTGCACCTTTCTGTATCCGGTAGGTTACGTCATTGATCTTTGTCACAATCCGGTACGGTCCATCCCATTTAGCTTGAAGCTTAGGAGATTTCCCTTTGCTGCGGACTGGATTGTGCAACCACACTAGTGAACCTTCGTCGAACCCTTTATTGTTCATTTTGCGGTCATAACGGGTTTTCATCTTTTCAGACATTTGCTGGCCCGATTGTCTGACGTGCTCATAAATGTCATTCATTTTGTTCCGCAAGTCATTCGCATAATCGGTTATACTGCGTGGGGCATCAGGTGGTATTCCGGTGATCAGGTCTGCAGGCAGCCGTAATTCTCTTCCAAAGTTTGCGAAAGCTGGTGTCACCGATGTACTTTCGTGAACAGCGCTTCGATATGACAACAAAAACGGTTGTATGTGCTTGTCCCAATCTCGTTGCCGATTTTCCACAACTTTGGCTAGGTACCTCTCCAATGTCTGATTAAATCGTTCCACCATTCCATCCGATTGTGGGTGGTAAGAAGTTGTTCTCGTTTTATGAGTACCCATAACTCGACAAGTTTCCTGGAATATTTGGGACTCAAAATTCCTTCCTTGATCACTGTGAATCTCTAAAGGTACTCCAAAACGACAGAAGACTTCATAAACTAACTTATCTGCAACTGTCGAAGCTTCTTGGTTTGGAATGGCGAAGACTTCCGGCCACTTGGTGAAGTAATCCATCACAACCATGAAATACTTGTTGCCACTCTCACTTACCGGAAACGGCCCCGCAACATCAAGGGCTATCCTCTCCCATGGTGCACCAACATTGTACAATTTCAATGCACCTCTACTGCGAGTCTGAGGTCCCTTTACAGCTGCACAACTTGTACATTTGCGACACCAGTCCTCGACATCGTCCCGACAGTGGACCCAGTAAAACCGTTCTCGTATCTTCAGTAGAGTCCGTTTTACTCCCAG
The DNA here is from genome assembly GCA_963082905.1 of Oligia fasciuncula. Taxonomy (NCBI): domain Eukaryota; kingdom Metazoa; phylum Arthropoda; class Insecta; order Lepidoptera; family Noctuidae; genus Oligia; species Oligia fasciuncula. The sequence goes on along the minus strand of OY720395.1, from coordinate 1,074,543 downwards.
ATGACCTCCTGAATAACCATTATGGTACAGCTGTAGAACATCCGGTACTTGAGCTTTAGGGACAACCATTTGCAAATGACAGCTGTCTCCCCGAGCATTTTCCCATTTACGGCACAGGACTCCATCCTGAATCACTAAGCTGTCCCATTGGGCCCAATAGCTTTTTGTGATCGAACTCATCGCTGAGACGTCGCTCCACCTGGGCTTAGGAGCTCTGGCCTTCATCCACTCCAGAATCGGCTTGATGTCCGAATCTTCCTGCTGTGCACGTTGTAGGCTTTCCTTCCACTCGTCGCTGAGGTCTGTCTTGAGCATCCTCACAGGTACGACTTCCTTGCCCTCTTGCCTAGTACAATGCTTGCAGTCTTCAGGACAAGGTCTTCTTGACAATGCATCTGCGTTGCCATGAGATTTTCCGCTGCGATGTTCGACCTCAAAGTCGTATTCCTGTAGTAGCTCAATCCATCTCGCAACTTGTCCTTCTGGATTTTTGAACTGCAATAGCCATTTCAGTGCAGCATGGTCAGTTCGTACGTGGAATTTCCGCCCCAGAAGATATTTGCTAAAATGCTGCAATGACTTTACCACAGCAAGCAATTCCCGTCTCGTGACACAATAGTTCTTTTCCGGCTTTGACAGCGACTTGCTGAAGTACGCTATCACAACCTCTTGATCACCATTCCGTTGAGACAACACACCGCCAAGTCCTATGTCACTTGCGTCTGTGTCAATTATAAATTCTTTGCCCGCATCAGGGTACCCCAAAATAGGTGTTTTGCACAGACGGTCCTTTAGCTCCTGGAATGCGATGTCGCAACTTTCATCCCAGCAGAAATGTCGCTTCTCTTCGGTTACCTTATGCAGGGGTTTGGCTATGTCTGCAAAGTTCTTGACAAATCGCCGATAATAGGAGCACAAACCCAAAAATGCTCTGACCTGCGTCTTGTCTTTTGGAACTGGCCAATCCTTGACAGCGGCGATTTTCTCTGGATCCGTGCGGATACCTTCTTCAGACACTACATATCCCAAAAAGCTAACCTGTCGTTTGAATAGTGAACACTTCTTCGGACTTAACTTGAGGTTAGCACTCTGGATCTTCATGAGCACGCGTTCCAGGTTTTGAAGATGTTCTTCAAACGTGCGGCCTACGATGATGATGTCATCCAAGTAGACCAAACAGGCATCGCCAATTAGTCCAGTAAGTACAAGTTCCATCAACCTTTCAAAAGTTGCCGGAGCATTGCACAATCCAAACGGCATTACTTTAAATTGCCACAGACCCTTTCCTGTCGAGAATGCAGTTTTCTCCTTGTCCTTAGGGTCAATTTCGACTTGCCAGTAGCCACTTTTCAGGTCCAGCGTGCTGAACCACTTTACTCCAGTAAGCATGTCCAGCGTGTCATCAATTCTTGGCAAAGGATAGCTGTCCTTCTTTGTAACGTCGTTCAGACGACGATAGTCAACACAAAACCGCATGCTGCCGTCCTTCTTTCTTACCAGCACTACAGGTGAACACCATGGACTAGATGAAGGTTCAATGACACCATCCTTCACCATTCCCTCAATCATGGTTTCCACTTCCTTTTCACGTGCTACCGGCAATCTCCTTGGCCGCTGACGGATAGGCAATTCTTCTCCTGTGTTTATTTTGTGTTGAACTAAACCAGTCTTCCCGATGTCAGCATCGTTTGACGAGAAAACATCGGCGTACTTGAGTAACATCTTCTTCGCCTTGACCATTTCATTTTGGGACAGAGCGCTGTGGCAGTCTTCTAAAAGTGTGGTCACTTTCGTTTGTGCATCCTTGCTGAGGGTCCCAGTCGATAGATATTGGCATCGACGCAACCAATCCACTTCCTCGCAAGTACCAACTAGTGTGCCTTTTTCTATAGTCTGTTCCTGATCACAAAGGTTAAGCACACGTACCCCTGAGATGTCGGTGGCTCTGACCAAAGTTCGTGCCACTTTCCATGGAAGGTCATTGTCTACCCTTTCCACGAGTACACAACGATGAGTCTGCCCAGGATTCCGAGGAAGACTAACCGGCACAATAGTTTCCGATCTCGGCGGAAGAACAATCTTCTTAAGGCTGTACACATTCCCTGGTAACGCCCCTTCCACGAAAAGTTCCTCTTGTCCACATTTCAAAACGCCTTGCTTGACGTCAATCTCGCAACAATTCTTCCTCATAAAGTCGAGGCCCAGGATGCAATCGTCCATTATATCGGCCACGATGACATTATGCAGGTAGATTCTGTTGCCTAGCTTCAACTCCATCTTCTTCTCTCCATGGACGGGTATGCGCTGACCGGTGGCTGTTACTAAATTAATGCGTTCCCGGTTGTATGCTGAGTCCCCAAGGGACCGTCTTATTAATTGGGAACTGACAACCGTGCGAGAGGCTCCAGTGTCTATGGTCAGCTTACACGGCGTTCCGTTGACCTCGCCCTTGATGATTAGGCTGTTCCCGTCATGGGTTTGTGTGATCGAAACCCTTGGGGCTCTTTGAACCTCAGCCAGCACCCGCCCCGCAGTCCTGGCTATTACTCGTTTCCCTGCTGCTGGTGCTGGGCGGTGCTGTTAGCCGCACTGCCCTCTGGAGATCGGCCGTCTTCTCTTTCTGCAGTTCGCTTAGGGCAACTGGATCGAAGGTGGCCCTTTTCCCCACAGCCGTAGCACCTAGGGCTGTATCCTTTATTGCGGTCGCGAACTGTAGCCGCTGCAACCTCCCTGACGCGGTGGGAACGATGATCCTGCCGCACAGCTTCCACCTCCAGTGCATGGGCCAAGGCGTCCTTAAGCGTCCCGTGGTGACCGAGCCTCACAGCAACTCTCACTTCAAGGTCGCGGATGCCGTCGATGAATGCCTGCACCAGGTTTCCATCAATAAGCGCAGGTACAGACTGGTAAGCTTTGCGAACCAGCTTCTCCACTTCAAGGGCCCACTGCTGCAGGTTTTCGTTACTGCGTTGTACGCGATCCTTGAGCTGCGCACGAAACACGTGTTCCAGGTGAGCGTCACCATACCGAGACTCCAATGCCTCAAGGAGCTGCTCGTAAGTCACTTCCTTACCGAGAGCTTCCAGAACAGTTAAGGCCTGGTCGCGCAGGCCTAGGGTGAGGGCAGTCATGGCCTGACTTTTATTCCACCCGTTCGCCTTCATGACAGCCTCAAACTGGATTTTGTAGGCCGACCAGGAAGAAGTACCGTCGAACGGTGGCACTTTGAATCCACGTAGCGAAGGTGTTGTAGCTACGGGAGCTGCGATTCCATCCCCAAGTTTGAGGTAATCCAGCGTTTTCTTCACGTCAGCCATCACGGTTAGCTTCACGTCAGCTATCACGTTGTCAACCCGATTATTTACTTGGTCGATTCGGGTTTCAGCTTCCGACAGGCGGTTGTCATGTTGAGCAACCTTATCCTTCACCTCCTTCATGTCTTTCCCGAAAGTAGCGTGAAGGTCCTTCATAAGGAGCATCTGCTCTTCCTGGCGGCGCGCCTGCTCCTCCTTATCACGTTGGAGCTGTTCTTCCAACCGACGAGCCTGTTCCTCCTGTCGACGAGCCTGTTCCTCCTGTCGACGAGCCTGTTCCTCCTGTCGACGAGCCTGTTCCTCCCTGTCACGCAGCAGCTGTTCTTCCAACCGACGGGCCTGTTCCTCCTTATCCCGCTGGAGCTGTTCCTCCAACCGACGAGCCTGTTCCTCCTGTCGGCGAGCTTGTTCCTCCTGTCGGCGGGCCTGCTCCTGCAGCATCATCATCAGAGCAGCCAAATCTGGTGCTGATGATGCTGGAGCAGCTGTGGACGGGCCGGCCTCCGTGGTCGGTAGCTGGCCTTCCGACCTCTGTGGCGTAGCTCCACCAAATCGCCTCTGGTCCGTCTCCTGCTGGCGTTGACTCCGGGTACGGGTACCCTCCGTGTCGTCTTTGGGTAAAACCGGCATAATCCTTGCTTCTGACACCAATTGTTACGAGCTTCGGGTTCGTGACAATAAAAACTGCCGATTTAATAACCAAAAATAACAATTTATTTTACAACACTAATTACAACTCAAAACACTAATTAATAGAACACAATCACACTACTGATCACTCTTAATTCGCACTTGAAGATCGCTTAGATGTTTTCGCTCTTGTCGCTTTATCCAAACTGTGTCGGTCGTCGCGCATCCCGGCCTTATATAGTGCCGCAGATAGTTCTAGAACCTTCCATTGTAGAAACATCTAGAATGTTCGAGTACATACCGGCCCCGACCGACTAGGTGTCGATAGTTCGAGAAAGTTCTACAAAGTTCTAGTATCGAATTTTCTAGAACGATCGTGACTCGACTAGTTCTGCTATTCGATACTAGATGGCGCTAGTGGTAACTAATGTCAACCTGTACCAGGCATTAATTGTGGCGCGCAACAGTAGTATAAGACAATTTTGAAGCAGCGCCATCTATGAGATTTCATAAAAATCAAATCAAGTTACATGTCAACACTTTTTGGAAATTAATAATTTAAATTTGATCATGTTGGTGAGGTTAGTAGTTAGTTATTCTTAAAATTCATAGATGGTAATGTGCATTTTCTTCATAAAAGTTGTATCGTATAGTTCGTTTTGACAAATTCAAGTTCCAACAAAACCCTCAAAATCTTGAGGAAGTTGAGGAAGACAATTAAAAAAAAATGCGGTGTTAAGTATTACAAAAAAGTTATGTTCATTGATGATGATCATTTCTTCATCAATTTCATGTTGTTAGTACAAAATAAACATTGACTGATAATACTTTTGTTCGGTATTTATCTGTGTGATTATTGCTTGGTAATTAATATATTTTCATGTCGTATACCTAATTATAAACTTAAATTATACCGTGCATCCGAATAATGGCGAATGCGATTTTCTGCGGTTGTTACTTCACACTGTCCGAGGCAAAGTCTTTCGCCTTTCTGAGGACATTTGATGGCGTGGAGTTTCCCACTTACCGCGCAGCCTGCGTAGCACGTCACCTTCTCGACGGTGACCAAAATTGGGCGGACACCCTCGCGGAGGCGAGCGTCAGTGACAGTCCCAGCCGCATGCGTCATCTGTTTGCCGTCATCTTGGTGTTTTGTGGAGTCGCGAACCCGGTAGTTTTGTGGGAGAAGTATCGCCATCATCTGTCTGAAGATTTTCTACGAGCTTTGAGGCGTGCTACTGGAGACGAAGTCGGAGACGGCGAAATGACCACCATACGAAATGACCATGTCGCTTTGTTCTCTTCAGAGCAAAAACAAATTTATGACACCGTCCTTGAAAGCGTTTGGCAAAACCAGGGTAAAATGTTTTTCTTGGATGCTCCTGGTGGTACAGGAAAAACATTTGTTACCACTGGCATACTTGCAGAGGTCAGGAGGCAAGGCAAAATTGCTATTGCTGTAGCGTCATCGGGAATCGCTGCCACACTGCTTCCAGTCCCGGAAGCAGTGTGGCAGCGATTGCAAGACAGCACATGCCATGTTTAAAATTCCCATCGATTTAGAGAGCGCCGAAACGCCTGTTTGTGGTGTGTCACGTAACAGCGATAAGGGACACGTGCTCAAGGATTGCTCTCTGATCGTATGGGATGAGTGTACGATGGCCGAGGATCGAGGGCTGACGAGGTGAATGCTTCGTTGAAACGATCTTCGTTGTGGTCACGAGTTCGTACGCTGCGCTTGACCATTAATATGAGAGCTCGGCTCGGCGGCAATGCACGCGCTCAAGAATTCTCCGATGTCCTTCTAAGTCTTGGCGAAGGCACTCTACCAGAAGAGAGAGGTAGACAGGTGGTGCGTCCAGAGTCTCTCGGTAGAGTGATTTCCAGGTTAGAAGAACTCATTCGCTGTGTGTACGGGGACATTCAGTCGTATACCGCACCAGCAGAATTCTTGGGTGTGTGAGCGGGCCATTTTGACGCCCAAAAATGATCAGGCTGCAGCAATTAACGAATGCATTCTCTCGGAAATTGAGGGGAATGAAGTGGTCTACACCTCGATAAACACTGTTGTCAAGCAAGATGACGCCACACATTATCCCGTGGAATTTCTGAACTCCCTGTCAGCAAGTGGACTTCCAGCGCATTCAAGCTGAAGCGGTGTCCCGGTTATGCTCCTTCGGAACCTATCTCCTCCGAAGTTGTGTAACGGGACCCGCCTTAAAGTCATCTCGCTCCACAGACACACCATTGAGGCGGAAATTCTTACGGGTTATGGCGTCGGCGAGGCAGTATTTATACCACGCATTCCCCTCATACCTCATAACTTCCCGTTCCAGTTCAAGCGCGTACAGCTCCCCGTGAGTGTTTGCTTCGCGATGACCATCAATAAGTCGCAGGGGCAGACACTGAGGGCAGTGGGTGTCGACGTCAGGACGAGTTGCTTCTCACACGGGCAACTGTACGTCGTCGCTTGCTCCCGCGTCATCACACATTTTGGCTCCTGGCAGCATAACTACCAACGTAGTTTATAGGGAAGTGTTGTAAGGTATATATGATACCTTTGAACGTATTTTTACTCTTTTGTGTCCTGGAATGTATTCCTGCATTATTTTCTCTATTTCCTTCAGTCACCTCTTATGACTGAACTCAGCAGGATTCCCATATAACTCTCTTCACTTGCTTCGCTTGCAAAAAAAAACTTATATTTTAATGCTATTTTAAAAGTTGTTTACTTTATAATGCTATAGCGACACTGGCATCTTAGGTATTTTTGGTGCTGTAGAGCCTTCACGCAGACGACGTCGCGGGCAGCAGCTAGTCTTTACATAAATTTCTATCACATAGAATTATTTCAGATTTTTCTCTTTGCAAACTTCGGAGATAACGGGGGGGGGGGGGGGGGGACAGTATATATTTTTTATTTTTCATCAAGTCTAAAACAATGTGGCCTAAAAAAAAAGAAAAATGTTTGGGAATGTGCAAACTGCGCTCTTTCATATGATACCCCACATGCCCCACTTCGAATTTTCCAGACCCCCTTTCAGTCCCTGTTGCAAAAATATACATATATTTTTATTTCTTTCTTATTTGCTAAATAGTTGGGCAAACGTCAACTATTCCAAATTTCAAGTTGATAGCATTAGTAGTTCTTGAGATATCCAGCTGTGACAGACAGACAGAGTCTCACCATAAGGGTTCCGTTTTACCATTTTGGTACGGAACCCTAAAAACGGGACAAAATATATTCGAGACACGATTCTCGTGTTATACTATTTACATACCTACAAATTTGTACGGGACTCTCGGTCCGCAAGTCCGACTCGCTTTTAAAGCCTCCACACCAAACTAATAATTTTCATAAACTCTATTCAATCGTTAAATATTTTCTTAGACATTATTTACGGCACTTATCACGGTAACATATGTATTGTGGAGAATCAATAAAATTCTTGTTTTAGACTAAACATCAGTTTTAACAATTTTAAATTGTAATTAGGTATTCTATCCGGTAGGTACAATCTATACATATAATAAAACAGTAACGAAAGAAAAACTGTACAATGAGAATTTTCAAGAAAAAATAAGCGGCTTTTGTTAGAAAAACGTAACTGATGACAAAAAGTGACTTTTTAGAATTTTTGTCTGTTTGTCTGTTTGTCTGTGTGTATGGTACGGCTTCACGCCAAAACTACTGGATAGATTGAATTGAAATTCAGCAAAAATATTCTTTGTAAACCAAGGAAGGCTTTAGGCTACATATTATAACGCCGTATGTTATGGGAGGTAAGCAATATTGATTTTAAAAGGTTTTGGTTCGTAATTGAATGCACAAAATAATTGAATGCCCAAAATTACATTTTATTTATTTAGTTAATAAAAATTTGACCCTGGAAACATAACAATCACGCTATTTTTATAAAGGAGCGGGGCAGTAATATTATAAATTGCAAGGGAACAGCTATTTCAACAATATGTCAACAGGGAATTTAGCGCTGAGGTCAGGCGACCGTTTACCGCACTAAATGGTGCGAGTTCAAATCCCGTATTATTGTTTTAAAAAATCTTAAAATATTTTTTTTTAGTTTTTGCATTTTTTATGTGCATTAGGAACGATACTGTTATGAAATCTGAGAACTTTACATGTCCTATCTAATTGTATGGGGAGTTTCACACCAATATTATTACTAAACAGATTGATTGGTGGTACAACAAGCTACACTATCATAAAGTCAAGTCAAACTTTTGGTTCTAAGTTATATCTTACCAAGCACATTTGTGCAGTGCAGAGCAGTGATGGCCCAGTGGTAAAGGCCGCGACTTACGAGTTGTAGGTCGTAGGTTCGAACCCAGACAGGCGCTTTACTTTGTGTAAATTATTTCATCACCACTGCTCTCAAAACGGTGAAGGAAAACATCGTGAGGAAACCGGCATGTCCTAGAACCAAAAATTCGAAGACATGTGACCTCTGCCAACCCGCACTGGGCCCGCGTGGTGTATTACGGCCCACCCCCTCTCACCGAGAGGAGGCCTGTGTCCCAGCAGTGGGAACATTATAGGCTGATTATGTTATGTTATGTATGTAAGCATATTTGTTGTTTGTGAAGTGTCACGCAACAGTGACAAAGGGCGCGTGCTTAAAGATTGCTCTTTAATCGTGTAGGATGAATGCACTATGGCGAACAGAAAAGCAGTAGAGGCGGTAAACAGGACTTTGCAGGACATCCGCAGGAACCAGCAAATGATGGGTGGCGTTACAGTTCTGTTAAGCGGCGATTTCCGACAAACGCTGCCTATGGTGACGCGAGGAACTAGGGCTAATGAGGTGAATGCTTTGTTGAAATGCTCTTTCTTATGGCCACATATTCATAGGTTGCGCTTAACGATGAATATGAGAGCACAGCTTGGCGGGAATGGACACGCCCAAGAATTTTCTGATGTTCTCTTAAAATTGGGTGAGGGAACGCTACCAGGAGACGGTGGCCAGGTGGTTCTACCTGAGATACTTGGGAGAGTGGTGTCCACCTTAGAAGATTTGATTCGCCTGATGTATGGGGACATCAATAGGATACCGCACCAAGATAATTCTTGGGAGTGTGAACGAGCCATTTTAACACCCAGAAAAGACCAAGCTTCAGCGATCAATGAATGCATTCTCGCGGAAATTGAGGGAAATTAAGTGATCTACACTTCAATAAACACTGTTGTCGACCAAGATGACGCCACACATTACCCCGTAGAATTTCTCAATTCCCTCAGTGCAAGTGGACTACCAGCGCACACCAAAGGTCTGTGTCCCACTTATGCTTCTCCAGAATCTCACTCCGCCGAAACTGTGCAATGGGACCCGGCTCAAAGTCGTCTCGCTGCAGAGAAATATCATTGAGGCGGAAATTCTAACGGGTTGTGGTGTCGGCGAGACAGTGTTTATACCACGTATACCACTGATTCCCCACAATTACCCCTTTTTTTATCGGATGGGAAATCATCAAATGACTCCTCCCGCTCTGGGTGGAGCGGAAGGGAGTGTCAGACTCTTACTGACTAAAACCCACCCGTGTTCCTTCCATAGCCCTTTATGTTCCGGGCCAACGGTAATCCTTTCGGACAATCCCGCTGACCTGGCAGGCTTCGGCCCTATGGGGCCCCTCCTCGATGCTGACATCTCTCTGAGGCGCGCGTGGAACACGTACGCGCCGTCCGGCACGGGCCTGGTCCTGATCGGACGGTAAGCTACCCATTACTCTCCGCCCGCAGGCCCGCGCCTACGGTGGCCGGTAGACGTCCCGTGGCTCCCGACGCCCGGAGCGTCTCCCGCGGCGGCTGGGACGTGAGGCTCTCTCCCTCATCCGTCCCGCCACCTCCTTCGCTAGCATGACTGCTTCGCAGAAGGAGGTGACTGCCTCCCACTCCCTCTCGCCCCGGACCATAGCTTGCACCAGGGCCGGATGCGAGAGGTCGCCGCCGCTGCCGATCGCCTCTACGAGGACACGGCGGTGCTCTGCCCAAACGGGACCGACCTCCACCGTGTGCTCCACCGTGTCCTCTGGGCGATCCTGGCAATGGTGACACCCGGCCATAATTACCCCTTCCAATTCAAGCACGTGCAGTTTCCTGTGAGCGTGTGCTTCGCCATGATAATAAATAAGTCGCAGGGGCAGACACTGAAGGCTGCGGGTGTCGACCTCAGGACGATCTGCATCTCACACGGACAACTGTACGTCGCTTGCTCCCGCGTCACCAGTCCTGACTCGCTGTACTTACATATTGAATGAGACCGAGGAAAAAATAACGAACGTTGTTTACACAGAAGTGTTACAGTAAATTATAACACTTCTGTTATTCGACGTCTCCTAAATTTCCTTAATAACCTGACGTCTCTTACCAGTAAATTAACTACATAACTTTCAAATAGTTTTGAGGGATCTAAGCTATAGTACAGTATGGGACGCATCTTTTGAGTGTTTCTGTAAATCAGCAAACTATCACTAACTATTATTAAAATAGAAATAATACTTGCGATACGTGGGCAAAGCCACGGGTACAGCTATAGTTTATAAATATTTTTTTTTAAAGTTATTTGCAATATTATTGTTAATTCAGTGTACCCTTGGCATCCACTGCGGAATTACGGGAAGAAAAGTTTTTTGTTGTATAGGTACTAAGTCTGGGCAACATATCGCACACCCAGAACAACACTGTATTATGTCGAAAAATCCCAAAATCGACTTTTAAATATAATTGAACTACTACTACTTAATGCGTTTACAATCAACTGAACTTATAATGCTGATACGCATTGGAATTCTTTACATGCAATGGACATTCACAATTAATATGAGATAACGGTTTTTCGTCGATTCTGAAAACTGAGCTATTTAGACTTAGTGCAGTGTTGTTCTGGGAGTACGATATAGGCTATAACTTATTTTGGAAAATGGAACACCTGATGCAGAACCGCAACAGACCAGCTAAAGTATAAGAAATATAAAAATGATGCCATAGCAAAAAATATTCCACGTGAAGAGCATTTTCTGCTGTGAGAATAAATTTGAAGATTTGGAACACCTGTTGTGGAACTCCAAAGCCCAGCGACACTATGACATATAGGAATGACGTCTTAGCAAAGGCATTTCCTGTGTACTTACAAAAATGAAAGATCTGGAACGTCTCGAATCGTCTCGCGCATCCCGTTGTTTTCCAGTCCCCGGGCTCTTAGAATTCGACATCAGACGTTTCAGATCTTCGATTTTGACGACCCCGTTGTCGGTGGCATAAGCAACAGGATCCGCGTACGAAGTCGCGGGTAGAAGCTAGTAAACAATAAAAGAAAACCGAGCAACATGTATAATGCAATTAATACTATTGTTATAAAATCGTACAAATTAATGTTCAAACCTATGTATTGAGTAGGTACAACGTACAGTGCTGCGGGTATAGGTACCAACTGTATGTATTTATTGAACTTCGTACGGGAAACTGGCCATACCATGCATACCTAACAGTTTCCCAGAAAATATCCTGATTGCACGCTGGAAAATCCCCACAAATGATAATGAATTTAATCTGTTAATTACTTAGTTGAAATTTAAAAAGAGGGCTTTGAAAAAATATTAGTTTTTGGACATAGTTACGATGTTAGTTACTAGGCTACCGGCAAGCCATTAGCATAATTGTCATAATAACCGATGCCAATGGCCACATTATATTATTTATTGTGAAACATACTTGACCCATTTAAAATTAGATTTCGGCTGCTTTCAATAAAATATCAAATCCTTGTTGTGTCCTTGGTGTCCAATACTTAGTTGATTTCAGAATGTCTTGTACTATTGAAAAGGTCATAAAAATTAAGTTGTAGCGCAAAATGAACTTTGTAAGTTCTAAAGTTGTTTTTCGTTTCTTTTTAAAGTTGTTTTTCTAAAAACACATTTGTTGACATGTTTGGAAACTACATCGCGAACGCAGTATAGGTACATGGATATCAGGCTATTTACAGGTACCAACGCCACCGAAACCGGTATTGCGAATTCTAACGATCCTTACAGCATTGGCAATCAAATCAAAAGGTGTGCGCAATTGCTTACCAGTACAGTAGAGTGTTCACATAGTAACTATCATCAAAATAGTTGGTTTGACCGTAGTTAGTTAAATAAAACCTTTCCTTTTGAATTTGTTTAGTAAAAAAACCCACAACACCCATAGGGTAAATTATAATTAGATTACCAAGCGATCATAGCCAGCAATTTGTCGTTTAGCCTATTAATATGGTAGTAATTAAATACTAGCACATGAATAGGGATTTAATCGGTCTTGCTTAAAATATATCCCACGGCCGCGATAACAGCGCCATGTGAGCGTATTTGGCACTAAACAAGCATCTTGACCAGTCTTACTTTAAAAATACATAAATCCTTTTGAAAGATTTTTATTATTTCAAATGATTAATTACACAAATTTCGGATGTAATTGATTAATTTTAGAGTCCCTGCACGACCCATGCCATGGTGTGTGGGTTATATTTTAGAGTCCCTGCACGACCCATGCCATGGTGTGTGGGTTATATTTTTGTAGGAAAGCATTGAATTGTGTTCTGTTTTTTTTTCATAACTAATCTCTAAGTTTTTCATTCCGGATTTCCAAATGTCTTAAGTTATCATTATTTAACGTTTTTATTCACCCTCATTCAGAGTGATATTATAAAAAAGGAATGATCATTATTTTATATATTTAGTTAGATATAAGGTAGATTTATTTAGTTGTATATAGAAATATTGTTATTGTTGTTTTTATTTTATATTGTATATTAGAGTATGAAATGTCCATTGTATAAGTGTTTTGTATTGTTTATTAAAGTATAAGCACAGTATAAGTAGTATATAAGTTAGGTTTTATACCCACATGTACAAACGCCAGTACATCAACCTACTACAACCTGTCAAATTTCTTTAATAGATTTTAAACTTTATTGCTAAAGCATAAGGTTCAAAGTTGATTGGGAAAAATTGACAGTTTCGGGTAGCATGATGTGCTGGCGTCTGTACAATAGATACACATTGTAAATATTCGGCGGATGTGTTTAACTTATCCATATATACCCACCAACTTTATCCGACGAATAAATGTCTTTGTCTTTAGTAAAATTTATCAGCGAACTATTATTATGAATATAGCGATGACCCAACCATCGTTTCTGATAAAATATAATAAAATTAGGCATCTACTAAATTCGTTGATGTCTTCGAGGTGGTTATAAAAGAAATACCTATTTAATTAAATATCGACTTTTAATTTATAAATTGAGCGAAGCGATGCCTTTGTTCTAAATCGATGCCCAGTCGAGATCTAAGTATACAATCTGGCAGTTTTAAAAAAATCCCCAAAATATATTCATTAGGTACCAATTTTAGCTGACGAAAAAAGCTTCTATCTATTTACTAAACAACTTTTATAAAATGCTGAGTAAAGTTAACCACAGAAGCCGGATAGTCCGTTGCATTGGAACTATTGAGTCCCGAGTTGCGTATGTCAGTGCCATAACAATATGTATGACATTGACCCCCTGACAAAGTCATACATACATTTAAAAACTGTTTGCAGCCCTTGTTAGTTAACATTTATGAAATTGGTACAGAAATTGTATTGACAGAACAAGATGGCGGCGTTGCACCTCATAAAGTGAAAGTCTTAAACTAATGCAACAAAATTTTAATAACCGTATTTAATTTTTCCATTCTCTCAAAATAACTATTCTTGGAAACTGGATAATTATCATTACTGTGCGCGAAACCGCTGTTATCTGGCCTGGAGGTCAGATAAGAGGTTCCGCGAGAGTCCTAACTCCAGAGATACTGGACGTACCTATTCTAAATTCAAATTAGTCGCCATGTATTCTCATGACTGCAGATCCGAAAAACTATCGATACCCAGATGTGTCGACATTTTTGAAAAATATTAGTATATTTGCAAGCGATAATCGAATAAGTATAAATAAGACTGAATTTGACTTACAGTTTGCTGTTGCCTCAATCGTTGACGCGTGCGTGTCGCTCGTGTGTACGTGACACACACACTTACATTTCACCGCGGGGGTACTCGACACAGCAGCCGCCACCATAGATAACACTATAATTGAAAACTGTGTTTAAGGGGCTTACATGACCTAAAGCGCGGTCACTGTCGGACTGCATAGAAAAGAAAGAGAAGCACGATGACACAACGCTGGTAATTTATTGCAAAATATGAAGCGATTATGCTGTTTGTGTATGTGAGTTTAAATGTTTGTAAACGCACCCACGATACAGGAGAAATTCCTAGTGTGGGACGTTTTTATAAAAAAAAATATATATCTACAAAAAATAAATTGTTTGGACTAAAAAATTAAAATACTAGTGCTTCAGTATGTAGCTTGTAGAATAATCTGACAAAAAATTAATGTTTATTAGTGTGGTTTTTTTGTGAAAAGAAAGTTTTTAGTGGTATCTTCATGATTTTTTTCTATCGTATCAAATTAGTAGTAATATGTTTTCAACACACTATCTACCTAACATAATATCCTGAAGAATATCATATATTTTCTGATTTTGTTTACTGTAGTCGATCATATACTTTTATTGTTTCTAAAACTTGCGTTTTTTGCGTTTAGGTCCTGTAAGCCCCTTAAGTAGGAATGATAGTTAGAAATATTTCATAGGTTGTAGGCGGTTGAGCTAACGTTTTATCAGTTCCAAAACTATAAATGATAGATTGTTTACAGAATAAATATTAAAGGATTATCTTTAGTAATAAATGTGGTTACATAAATATATAAATTAAAATACTCGTTAGTTGGTATCGATATCTTTATTCGATAACATAATCCCTAGTCTGAGTGGCCGCGACGCCTGGCGACATATCCGTAGCAAAATATCATACATGTCATAATTCTACTCATCACTTTTGCAGGCACTTAGTATTCTCTCCTAAACTTCTCACAACCTAGATATATTGTGTTAGTATTGGAACTTTAACAACGATGCTAAAACACATCAAATATTGTTGTAAGGCGTTATTGTTATTTCGACAAAAAAATCATAATTAACAAGTATAATGTCATATTACATTTTAGGTGACTTTTTGAAAATAATTTTAAGTTCTTTAAAGTCAGTAGGTAAGTATTTTTCAGAATAATCATTAGGTATTATAATATACAATAATCCTAGTGGCATTTTCCAAAGTTTGCCCGAATCGGGTTTTACAAACGCCTTCAGATTTGAATAAACAGTTTTAAAATGAAATGACCTGTTTATATTGAAAGAATATGTACGCTTAGATTTAAAGAACCAAAATATATTAAAATATTATATTCATCTGATTTGCCTCAACCTTGAATAAAATATTTATTTAAACAATTTAAATATTTTAAGTTTTAATTTAACAAGCTCGTGTTTTACTTTCTATTTTTAGATTACTTGTGATGATAAAATAAACAAATGTGTAAACGTGAACAAAATATACATTAATATTAATAAAATATCTGTGCTCAACTATTAAATTATTGTGATCTCTTATAATCATGCATCCCGGATACACTTGACTACACACACTTCCTTAACCAGGTCAATTATTTGAACCGTCTTAATTTGCTTACAATCGTACATAATATACTATAATTTCATCTATCTAGCTTTTCGATGAACAGCTTCAAGCTATTAATTTTTTTCTATACCATAGCTGTGCCATCTACCGGTGTAGAACTACGAAGCTACTATCCGTGTACAAACAAATCAATATAAGTAATACTATATTCGATAAAAATACAATATAATTAAAATTATTGGAATCTTGTTATAAACAAAGTAAATTAATAGGTCCGGACTATACGACGGCCGCTTCGGTTCATTGTCATTCAGCCGAAAGACGTCCACTGCTGGACATACGCCTTGATGATAACTAATGTTAATCAATGGGGAAGATAACTGTCCATTAGTACAATCTAAAAGTCGCTAAAAGTTTGTTACACTGGAACTGTCAATCTCTATATTGTATGTAAAACAAAATAGGTGTACCTACGTTCATAAATGCTTGGAAAGAAGTACCTCGTTTTTTCAACTCCGCCTTAAAAGTGGAGTGCAATACGCCAGGTAGAACACACCATGAAACAAGAAAAAAAACTTAACTATTACAATAATAATCTCCAACTTTTATATTGTTTTATAAACAATCCGTCTTTTGACAAGTAGCAACCTTATAGCGCCGTCTGTTGGACAAGCTTTTTGGTAATCTTCCCCATTATTCCGGTAATAATATTACAGACGAACGATCCGTGGTGTAGTTCGGGCCAAAGTAAAAACATACATCAATTAGAAAAATAGAAAACAAAATGCACTCAATCATTCATTCATCAACGATCAACGAACATCATATTGTTTAGGGTAATTTATTCACTTCGATTCAGATATTGCTTATATACTTCCATTCAAAAATATTAATACTTTTTATATTCCAATCTTTCTCCGTAAAATTACTTTAACAATATAAATTGAACTGAAATTCTATACCCAAGTATATGAAATTCCTTCGCTATCGCACCGTGTCGCATCGATCGATAACCACGCACCATCGCATAAGACTCCGCAATATTAACTATTAGCCCATAACGACTAGAAAACAAACTAAATCTCAGTATAGTACGTCGGCCGGTTGATCTTCAGCAAACTGAACACATTGGGGAACACGTAGGTGGTGTTGAAACCTATCATACCATAGGTGAAGTATTTATAACTAAGTTCGACTATAATTTTGTTTTTGTTGTCTAAGCTATTCTCCGAATTTCTAAGTTCGTTTTTGTCTTTCCCTAGGAGGGCACAGACGAAGGCGTATGACACAGATTTGCCTATGGCTCTTGTGGCGAGTACTCCGCAGAATCCTAGGATGGTTCTGAGGATAGTGCAGCCCAGCATCTCCTTGGAGGGCCAGATGATCTCGTAAGGCGGGTCGAGCGGGCTGGCGACCATGTTGCCGAGCTGGTAGTTGGTCCAGGAGCCGAACAGGATGCCAGCACACACGCTCACTATCATAGTTGTGTCGCCTCTGGAAATTGAAATAACATATACCCATCAATATCAAAAGGTCACGCACGGAACGATCTTGAGATAATGTTATAATCACTAAGCTGACAGTCAGTATTTTATTCTTTTTTTTTCGTTTTTAGCAACTGAGCCGATGTCGACTATTCTGATACTGTCATGTAGTGCCAGCAGCGCGGCGAGGTGAGCCGTCGAGCTTAGCATATTGTGGTCGATAACTGTTAGTAGCTACAAGGACAAGACAGTTTTTGTTGGTTAGCGTGGGTTTTTGTTGGTATCGCAAAAATGAGTCATTTATGAGATAAGTGGATACATGGAGCTGGTGATATTTTCCAAAGACGGAGGGGTAGACTATGCCTAGCAGTAGACCGCTTCAGGTTGGAGATGAAGTAAATGGCTGGAATTTGTCAAAATATTTAATACTTTATTAAACTTTCTTACTTTATTACTTTATAATTATATAATACGTGTGAAATTTCGCTTACAAATGCAGGTCCAGCCTGATTTCATGCATTATTTTTACCGACTTCAAAAAAAGGAGGTTATCAATTCGATACGTATGTATGTAATATTATTGGATTTGCATTATATTCACATATGATGATCTATTAGGGCTTCCAAACAAATATACAAAATTTCATAGACGTATGTATGTATGTATGTATGTATGTATGTATGTATGTATGTATGTATGTATGTTTGTCCACGCATATCTCCGGAACTATTAATCGGATCGTGACCATTTTTTTTTATTGGCTTACATTTTCTTCAACTTAGGGAACAGTGCAAGTTTCATCAAGATCGATTCAGTAATTTTCAAGATATGGACTAATACGTGTAAGTGTGACGGCCTGGCTTATTGATAAGAGCTACGGGTGTAGTGTCAAAGGGAAAACATCTCAAAACCTTGGTCAAATACTAGTGCAAAAACTAAAAATTACGAAATAAAAAGTAATTTAAAAAAATTAAACCGACTTCAAAAAGAAATTAACTCAAAATTATGAAATAACTTTAATTTCGGAAGTCGGTGGCATAAAACTAAAATACAGATCCCAAGACACCGACTTCCGAAATTAAAGTTATTTCATAATTTTGAGTTAATTTCTTTTTGAAGTCGGTTTAATTTTTTTAAATTACTTTTTATTGTATTGTATACTTCAGCATCTACGATAAGCGACCCTTAGAGCAGGCTAGATTTACGATCGGCTAGTTTAATTCAACACAAAATCACGAGTGACTGAATATAACCAATGAAGGTAACGATTGCCAGAGTAGATTGCGTATTTCAACGTAGGTACTCTGGATGTGTGCGTAAAAAGCAGCTTAAATGCAGATTAGATTATATCTATGCAATTCATAAGATTGATTTCTTCTAATAAAACTGCCAAGTAAGGCAAATACACATAAATAGGTTGTTAGCGATGATGGACGGCTCAGTGCTGTTTTTTAAAAAAGATAGCAATGTAAGGAGGTACTTGTTGTTTATTTTAGATTAAGAATCCTTATTCAATTTACTGTTTGTTTCTGTGTATGTATGTGATAATGATTGTGTTTCTCTACATATTATTCTAATAAAAAGGCGGGGGGTGGTTGCGAACGTCGCGAGACAGATAACCAATAGTAGTAAGTGTGCGAGGGAGCAGGATCGTGGCGATCCCGCTCGCCCCCACCGCCGACCAGTCGCCCGCGAGACACGACGTCGATGTGACGCCGTGGGGACGGAATCGTACGCGCGCCGGAGACGTCTGCGCAGCTGCCCCGTGTAGCATCATAATTTTGTTTCCGCCGACCAGTCGCCCGCGAGACACGACGTCGATGTGACGCCGTGGGGACGGAATCGTACGCGCGCCGGAGACGTCTGCGCAGCTGCCCCGTGTAGCATCATAATTTTGTTTCCGCCGACCAGTCGCCCGCGAGACACGACGTCGATGTGACGCCGTGGGGACGGAATCGTACGCGCGCCGGAGACGTCTGCGCAGCTGCCCCGTGTAGCATCATAATTTTGTTTCCGCCGACCAGTCGCCCGCGAGACACGACGTCGATGTGACGCCGTGTGGACGGAATCATACGCGCGCCGGAGACGTCTGCGCAGCTGCCCCGTGTAGCATCATAATTTTGTTTCCGCCGACTAGTCCCCCGCGAGACACGACGTCGATGTGACGCCGTGGGGACGGAATCATACGCGCGCCGGAGACGTCTGCGCAGCTGCCCCGTGTAGCATCATAATTTTGTTTCCGCCGACCAGTCGCCCGCGAGACACGACGTCGATGTGACGCCGTGGGGACGGAATCATACGCGCGCCGGAGACGTCTGCGCAGCTGCCCCGTGTAGCATCATAATTTTGTTTCCGCCGACCAGTCGCCCGCGAGACACGACGTCGATGTGACGCCGTGTGGACGGAATCATACGCGCGCCGGAGACGTCTGCGCAGCTGCCCCGTGTAGCATCATAATTTTGTTTCCGCCGACCAGTCGCCCGCGAGACACGACGTCGATGTGACGCCGTGGGGACGGAATCGTACGCGCGCCGGAGACGTCTGCGCAGCTGCCCCGTGTAGCATCATAATTTTGTTTCCGCCGACCAGTCGCCCGCGAGACACGACGTCGATGTGACGCCGTGGGGACGGAATCGTACGCGCGCCGGAGACGTCTGCGCAGCTGCCCCGTGTAGCATCATAATTTTGTTTCCGCCGACCAGTCGCCCGCGAGACACGACGTCGATGTGACGCCGTGGGGACGGAATCGTACGCGCGCCGGAGACGTCTGCGCAGCTGCCCCGTGTAGCATCATAATTTTGTTTCCGCCGACCAGTCGCCCGCGAGACACGACGTCGATGTGACGCCGTGGGGACGGAATCATACGCGCGCCGGAGACGTCTGCGCAGCTGCCCCGTGTAGCATCATAATTTTGTTTCCGCCGACTAGTCCCCCGCGAGACACGACGTCGATGTGACGCCGTGGGGACGGAATCATACGCGCGCCGGAGACGTCTGCGCAGCTGCCCCGTGTAGCATCATAATTTTGTTTCCGCCGACCAGTCGCCCGCGAGACACGACGTCGATGTGACGCCGTGGGGACGGAATCATACGCGCGCCGGAGACGTCTGCGCAGCTGCCCCGTGTAGCATCATAATTTTGTTTCCGCCGACCAGTCGCCCGCGAGACACGACGTCGATGTGACGCCGTGGGGACGGAATCATACGCGCGCCGGAGACGTCTGCGCAGCTGCCCCGTGTAGCATCATAATTTTGTTTCCGCCGACCAGTCGCCCGCGAGACACGACGTCGATGTGACGCCGTGGGGACGGAATCATACGCGCGCCGGAGACGTCTGCGCAGCTGCCCCGTGTAGCATCATAATTTTGTTTCCGCCGACCAGTCGCCCGCGAGACACGACGTCGATGTGACGCCGTGGGGACGGAATCATACGCGCGCCGGAGACGTCTGCGCAGTTGCCCCGTGTAGCATCATAATTTTGTTTCCGCCGACCAGTCGCCCGCGAGACACGACGTCGATGTGACGCCGTGGGAACGGAATCATACGCGCGCCGGAGACGTCTGCGCAGCTGCCCCGTGTAGCATCATAATTTTGTTTCCGCCGACCAGTCGCCCGCGAGACACGACGTCGATGTGACGCCGTGGGGACGGAATCATACGCGCGCCGGAGACGTCTGCGCAGCTGCCCCGTGTAGCATCATAATTTTGTTTCCGCCGACCAGTCGCCCGCGAGACACGACGTCGATGTGACGCCGTGGGGACGGAATCATACGCGCGCCGGAGACGTCTGCGCAGCTGCCCCGTGTAGCATCATAATTTTGTATGTTTCTTTACTGACCTACTCCCGGGCAAATGATGACACAGTTATTGATAGATCATGAATTGTCATTGCATTTCTAAGGAAACGAATGATTTATTTTTATTAGGTATTTTAAATGAACAAATTATTCATTTATTATTAGTGCTAAATTAAATACGTGTTTACAATGGCTATTTACAGAATAAAACAAAACTAAATAGAAAAAATATAATTCAGATGCATCATTACGTACCTAATACTTTAATTCTCGGATAGACCAACCAGTGAAAACACGGTGTGATTATACCTAATAGGTACAGTCACGAGCATAAGTATGTATACACTTGGCTTTATTCAAAGACGATTTTCTCCTTTACTTTTGAATAAAATTTTATGTTATTACGAAAAAAGTATTTTCAAACCCATAGGTTTGTGTAGTGTCGTATTTCCACGTTTCATTCGTTATTTCACGAAAATATCGCAATTGAAAGTTGCCAAGTGTTGACATATTAGTGCTCGTGACTGTACATGTTTACAGAGTGAGTAATTATTGAATGTCGATCTACATAATATCGTGATTCATTCGTGAACACCCGCTGCGTTACGTATGATAGCGAGATTGTCAACGATATAGATAACAAGCTATAATATGTATATTACCTACTCATTGTTTGTATTGTCTGGAAATACCTACATATGGAAAGAGTTGCTTAGGGGGAAGCGTCAGGGCGCCCGCGAAATTATTTTTTTTACGTTTTTTGTAATTTGCAGTTCAGTGTCATGTTGAATTAAATATTATTCGCGAGCGTAACAAATATGACTTTAGAGAATTATAATCATTCAAGCCACCAACACAACTCTCTAAGACCAAGTAGGCAATCCCAATGAATGACTATTTCAATGCGCTTTCGCCATAATGTACAATATTAGTTTCGATGTGCCAGTATAAGAAAATGTAGAATAAAAAAAAATCTTACCTCGTAGGCGTCCACTTATCCGCATTAGGATGATACACGATGACGAGTATGGAAGCTGCTATGACGAGGAACGGCGACAGTTGTGCCGTCAGCAGGAAGCCATCCAGCCAATCTACCAGTGGGATGAGCACGGACACCAGTGCGGTGGCGAGTAGCAGGCCGGCTGCTATGTCCTGGAATTATTACATGGACATTATTATTAATTATTACTTATGGACATAAGTATGTGTTCCCTGCATTACGTCAGTCGCGGCTTTTTGCCAATAACCGGACACAAAACCCAATAACACATTGCCGAACCTGGGATATGAACTCAGGAACCGAAGTTCAGCACTAAGCCAACGATGTTCAGCACTAAACCAACAAAGTTCAGCAGTATCGTACCTATTCCTTTGTCGACTCCCTGCTTAATGATACTTGTACAAATATTATGTTACTAGCTTCTGCCCGCGACTTCGTACGCGGATCCTGTTGCTTATGCCAGCGACAACGGGGTCGTCAAAATCGAAGATCTGAAACATCTGATGTCGAATTCTAAGAGCCCGGGGACTGGAAAACAACGGGATGCGCGAGACGATTCGAGACGTTCCAGATCTTTCATTTTTGTAAGTCAACAGGAAATGCCCATCAGACTAAACCACTTTTGCTAAGACGTCATTCCTATATGTTATAGTGTCGCTGGGCTTTGGAGTTCCACAACAGGTGTTCCAGATCTTCAAATTTATTCTCACAGCAGAAAATGCTCTTCACGTGGAATATTTTTTGCTATGGCATCATTTTTATATCTCTTATACTTTAGCTGGTCTGTTGCGGTTCTGCATCAGGTGTTCCATTTTTCAAAATAAATTATAGCCTATATCGTACTCCCAGAACAACACTGCACTAAGTCTAAATAGCTCATTTTTCAGAATCGACGAAAAACCGTTATCTCATATTGATTGTGAATGTCCTGCACATTGCATGTAAAGAATCCAATGCGTATCAGCATTATAAGTTCAGTTGATTGTAAACGCATTAAGTAGTAGTAGTTCAATTATATTTAAAAGTCGATTTTGGGATTTTTCGACATAATACAGTGTCGTTCTGGGTGTGCGATATGTTGCCCAGACTTAGTACCTATACAACAAAAAACTTTTCTTCCCGTAATTCCGCAGTGGATCCCAAGGGTACACTGAATTAACAATAATATTGCAAATAACTTTAAAAAAAAATCTTTATAAACTATAGCTGTACCCGTGGCTTTGCCCACGTATCACATAAGTATTATTTTTATTTTAATAATAGTTAGTGATAGTTTGCTGATTTACAGAAACACTCAAAAGATGCGTCTCATACTGTACTATAGCTTAGATCCCTCAAAAACTATTTGGCTAAGTAAACTCAAAATTTGAAAGTTATGTAGTTAATTTACTGGTCTATTACCAGTAAATTAACTACATAACTTTCAAATTTCGTCAATTTTCGTCAGGTTATTAAGGAAATTTAGGAGACGTCGAATAACAGAAGTGTTATAATTTACTATAACACTTCTGTGTAAACAACGTTCGTTGTTTTTCCCTCGGTCTCATTCAATATGTAAGTAGAGCGAGTCAGGACTGGTGACGCGGGAGCAAGCGACGTACAGTTGTCCATGTGCGATGCAGCTCACACGAGGTCGTCCTGAGGTCGACATCCGCAGCCTTCAGTGTCCGCCCCTGCGACTTATTTATTGTCATGGCGAAGCACACGCTCACAGGAAACTGCACGCGCTTGAATTGAAAGGGGTAATTGTGGCCGGGTGTCACCATTGCCAGGATCGCCCAGAGGACACGGTGGAGCACACGGTGGAGGTCGGCCCCGCTTGGGCGGAGCACCGCCGTGTCCTCAGGCGATCGGCAGCGGCGGCGACCTCTCGCATCCGGCCCCGGTGCAAGCTATGGTCCGGGGCGAGAGGGAGTGGGAGGCAGTCACCTCCTTCTGCGAAGCAGTCATGCTAGCGAAGGAGGTGGCGGGACAGATGAGGGAGAGACGTCCCAGCCGCCGCGGGAGACGCTCCGGGCGTCGGGAGCCACGGGACGACTCCCGGCCACCGTAGGCGCGGGCCTGCGGGCGGAGAGTAATGGGTAGCTTACCGTCCGATCAGGACCAGGCCCGTGCCGGACGGCGCGTACGTGTTCCACGCGCGCCTCAGAGAGATGTCAGCATCGAGGAGGGGCCCCATAGGGCCGAAGCCTGCCAGGTCAGCGGGATTGTCCGAAAGGGTTACCGTTGGCCCGGAACATAAAGGGCTACGGAAGGAACACGGGTGGGTTTTAGTCAGTAAGAGTCTGACACTCCCTTCCGCTCCACACAGAGCGGGAGGAGTCATTTGATGATTTCCCATCCGATAAAAAAGGGGTAATTGTGGGGAATCAGTGGTATACGTGGTATAAACACTGTCTCGCCGACACCACAACCCGTTAGATGTCACATGTCTTCGAATTTTTGGTTCTAGGACATGCCGGTTTCCTCACGATGTTTTCCTTCACCGTTTTGAGAGCAGTGGTGATGAAATAATTTACACAAAGTAAAGCGCCTGTCTGGGTTCGAACCTACGACCTACAACTCGTAAGTCGTGGCCTTTACCACTGGGCCAACACTGCTGTGCACTGCACAAATGTGCTTGGTAAGATATAACTTAGAACCAAAAGTTTGACTTGACTTTATGATAGTGTAGCTTGTTGTACCACCAATCAATCTGTTTAGTAATAATATTGGTGTGAAACTCCCCATACAATTAGATAGGACATGTAAAGTTCTCAGATTTCATAACAGTATCGTTCCTAATGCACATAAAAAATGCAAAAACTAAAAAAAAGAATTTTAAGATTTTTTAAAACAATAATAAGGGATTTGAACTCGCACCATTTAGTGCGGTAAACGGTCGCCTGACCTCAGCGCTAAATTCCCTGTTGACATATTGTTGAAATAGCTGTTCCCTTGCAATTTATAATATTACTGCCCCGCTCCTTTATAAAAATAGCGTGATTGTTATGTTTCCAGGGTCAAATTTTTATTAACTAAATAAATAACATGTCATTTTGGGCATTCAATTATTTTGTGCATTCAATTACGAACCAAAACCTTTTAAAATCAATATTGCTTACCTCCCATAACATACGGCGTGATAATATGTAGCCTAAAGCCTTCCTTGGTTTACAAAGAACATTTTTGCAGAATTTCAATTCAATCTATCCAGTAGTTTTGGCGTGAAGCCGTACCATACACACAGACAAACAGACAAACAGACAAAAATTCTAAAAAGTCACTTTTTGTCATCAGTTACGTTTTTCTAACAAAAGCCACTTATTTTTTCTTGAAAATTCTCAATGTACAGTTTTTCTCTCGTTACTGTTTTATTATATGTATAGACGATATTTTAATGTAGGTAAGTACTAGCTTCTGCCCGCGTGACTTGTTCCTCCGACCCATCCCATCCCATCACATCGCATCGCCTGCTCGCGCTATCACTTCGTTATCACTTAGCATTCTTTCTGACTATTTTTCTTTTTGCTCGGCTCCTAACGGTGATGGTAAATAGCCTTTAGCCTCCCTCAAGAATTGGGCTATCGAATGCAAAAAGAAGTTTTCAAATCCGACTGGTAGGTAAGTACCTAGTTTCATAGATTAACGCAATTAAACAAACTTATTTATATTAGTAGCTTTATAGTAGTTAGTATAGAGATACAAGTTATTTACCACTGCCGTGTCCCTATGTTTTGATTTCAATTCCTTTAACAGTGAGAATAATAATAATCTCACCAACAAAAAATATTTTGTTGGCTATCGTCGTCGCTCGTCGCACATCTAAACAACTCGGCGTTAACTCTACTCACTCAAATTAAAGCACTGAAATGTGAGCTTTATATCGTGTCACGTAAACTTGCATTTTCAAAATTACGGTGTTTTTCGGAACTATAAATGGGTTCAAGAAGTCCAACCGGTCGTCGGATTAGTTTTTTTTTTAAATGGGACGACTGTTATTTGACCTACGCAACCCAATTACTTAATCGTAGATTAAGTCCGAGTGTTTGTCTGCTTTTCGGTCTTCTTTTTTTAACTGGGACAATAATTTGTGAATACAGACATACGACGGCAGCTGGTAAAAGGCCCACTAATAGCTACACGTGAACCATTTGACATTGTTACCACGATTGACTCGTGTGCTGCAATCATACCGCTACAGACACAATGAACGTTATTGTGTTTGGCATAGATTTACGTTCGATACAACGGGTTAAAATTAGTTTCTAACCAACATATTATATAAATTATCATAGCAAGATGTTTTATTTTAGGAAGCTGATCCACTAATCATGTACAGTTAGATGATTGATATTCACGTGCGTAGTAATTATCGTTATTGCACTTTCCTTGATATACTTAATACTACGTTTCTTTAGACAGTAATCTTGAACCTTCCTCAATCAAGGAAAACCCTGCAATGCATCATATTGCAGTTAGGTAGTTGCGTGGAATAATCATTTTTATGTGTGTAGGCTGAAACATGACTATTTCTTGTAAGAATTTCCTTCCTATATCCAAGAATAACATGCTACAAATGTAATGTCTAAGCATTGCACGCGTAAGAAACTCAAATTGAATAACTCAATGGCTTGTCTGTTGAACTTTAAAAGAAAAGTATTTAGTTCGTAAGTAATCACACTAATACATATTATCATCACACTATTTTATAGGCGAAAGTTTGTGAGTGTGTGTTTATATGTTTTTACTTCTTCACGCTCAAACGGCTGGAGCTGGACCAACTTTGATAATATTTTTGTATGGAGGTAGCTGACACCCTGAATTAACATATAGGCTACTTTTTATCCCGATTTTCCCACGGGATCGACATTTACGCGAGTAAACCGCGGGGCGCAGTTAGTTCACAATAATTTTGCTTGTCCACAAGAACAAGATCATCAGCCGTATGAATAACCGACGAAAAAAAGTAAAATAAAACCTTACCAACACACTATGCATCCCCAAATAGATCCTGCTGACACAGATAAGCGTGCACCACGAGACAGCGATGATCAGCCCCCAGTGAATGGGGTACTGGTACCTGTCCATGGTGTACAGCAGAACAGAGAAGGGTATGGACACACCCACCATGGCGTGTGTCGACGGCATACCGTACTCCACCGCCCATTTCGTTTGCAACTTCTTAACCGGGTAGCCGGGACGAGGCCAGCGAATTATGTCTTTGAAGCCTTGACCTGGAATCGGAAAGCATCTTGTTTCAATAAAGAAGTTATATATTGCATCGTGATTTAGTCGCCGCAGATACGACTGCATAGCGTAGCGTAGTAGGTATAGTCTTGGATTCGATCCCCAGGTCATGCTAAGTTTGAATGGATCCCTCGATTCGGACATCCTCAGTTGCAGCTCAGACATAACAAGGTCTAGTTTATGACAATACGCCCTCTATTACCTACAACATAAACATAACTGCCAAGCGTGAGTTTACTAATACACCTCTGTCTAAATAGGTAATACTTCCCGGGATACAGGCGCGATATTTTATAAATATGTATTATGATGTAAGTAAGTATTTAACTAGTGAGTAGTTATGTTATGGGCCTTATGGGTACTTTGTATTACTAATGAACATAATGCTATTTGCTACAAGTGTCACTATGTGTAGTTTTAAGTGTATGTATATCATCATCTTCATCATTTCAGCCGAAAGACCGTCCACAGCTGGACATACGCCTCCCCAAGCGACGCCACGTGCCACCTACCTATGTATGTACTGTTGCTTATGTATCTGCTTTGTTATGTAATAATTATAAAGAAAATCTATTAAATTATTCTGAAACAAATGCTAGTTTAGAAGTCAAGGATTTTCTATTAAATATTGAAATGAGAAATTATTGTGTTTCAATCTCAGATAAGTCGGCGGAGAAATCAACGATTAAGTACAGAAATGGTTACTGCCGCGTCTGCCGCAGTAATAAATTTAATTAAATGTTAATCTTTATATGTATTTCATAATATATAAAACGAGATTCAAACAATCAAAAACTACGCTATCACGTATCTCACATTCTATTCTAACTGTCTAACAGATAAGTTAAGTATCCCTTAAGTACCTACCTACTTATTATCTTTTTGATAAGTAATCACTTGTAGTAAATTATTAGAACATTATACCTATATTATTACATCAACACGAGCCATCTACATCAATCGTGATATCATTATCTATGATTTTATTTTAGGCTAGTAACATGTAGGTAGTATGATATTTTATTTTAGGCTAGTAACATGTAGGTAGTATGATATTTTGGCTGTCTATTAATTTTGTGTTTTACAGTTTACTCACACATTCTATATCTGTCTTAAATCTGAATGAATCAGTGATAATGAAAAGATACCTAACTGAATTCTAAAAAGGCCTAATCACATGGGGAAGGCCGTGCGCACTTTGGACGACGTATGATCGCGATCATACGTCGTCGTCCAAAGTGCGGTCGTACGAATTGATTGCACACACTGAATACATTTTTCTTGTCCCGGTCCTCAGACCTCAGACCATTGTTGGTCTATGTTCCGGTCACAGGTTCCGGTGATATCGCATTCGTGAAGTCCTCTTTGTGGGGCGATGAATAATCTGTATCTTCAAGCTAATAATTCTCATAAAACTCGGACATGGCGGTGGCGTCGCGCGTCGCCGCTGTCAAATTCGTACGAAAGCGCGTCCAAAGTGCGCGCGGCCTAATGGTATGTACAGACGCCAGCACATCAAGCTACCCGAAACTGTCAAATTTTCCCAATCAACTTTGAACCTTATGCTGTAGCGATAAAGTTGAAATATATTAAAGAAATTTGACAGATTGTAGTAGCTTGATGTGTTGGCGGCTGTACCTACCTACAAATAAAAACATTTAATAACAAAATCGTTTATTTCAGACTAGGTATTTTGTCCATATTTTGTTACTAGCCGTTTCTGCCTTGTGGTGCCCCCTGCCCTGAGACGTGATGCCCTAAGAAATTGCTTAATTTGCTTATGGGCTAATCCGACACTGGGTCAAAGTCTCTTTTAAGGTCCAAACATAATCTTGGTGAGATCAAGTAAGGAGAACCAGTAAATTAGTGTCTGTAATAGGCTATTTGACAATGTAAAAAATAAGGTCATAATTATTGACACTCGTATAGATTATCGCTTTTAAAATCGATTTGCATTAATTTTACTACAAAACAATGTATTATTTATTAAAAAAATCCCGAAAAAACTTCATCTTTTTAAATCTGGCGCCACGTAATCGAAAACGGTCTGGATTGGCTGAACTTATGATGACGTCATGGTATAGTCAATTTCTGTCTATCGTTGACAGAACAGATGACTTTTGTCTAGTATCTCGACCGTTTCAACGTTTGTTTACGTGTAACAATATGGCGTCGTGACGTCACAATACGTTACGACGCCATATTGTTAAAGATAGCGTTTTGACGGCTTATTTAAACAGTACATTTTTATTTACTATTTTCTAAAAGAAATACATTATGCAATTTGAAGTAATAGGTTTTTGTGGGCTCGTTAGACACCATTAAATAATCTGAGATGTTTATCAGAAACCAGTCAAATAGCCTATTGTGTTATGGGTAAAGAACCACAGATTTGAGTGGACCTGTCCAGTCAGTGCAAGCATTTGTCAGTAATTGTGAAGCTCAACTTAGAACTTTCTCAATTGCGTGAAGATGCAGCATTGGCAATAGGCATGTCACATTATAAATTTATTGTTACTGAGGATTCAAATGATGTATACTTGTATAGTATCTGGTGTATGAGTTTTAATGTTCTTAATAAACTATACAATTTATAGTGAGTCATTGAATGGACAAGAATGTCAATGCCATGTTACTAACTTGTATGGCCTTGTTTTCTGTACACAAAAAAATCAATAAGTAGGTAGTAATCTAAAAGTGAATACTTTATACTAATCTTATTCAGAAAAAGTAAGTAAAAAATTAAGTCAGTTGGTATATTTTTATTACTCATGTTTTTCTTGTAAAAAAAGCCTGCAATGAATAGGTACCTATTCGCATTCTCATTTGATTTAGTATTGAATAAATGCAGAAAATGGTAAGACACTATTAGAATAACACAAATGATCTATGATAATTTTTATGGTGTAGGTACCTACACACAACAACATATATCAAGCTATACATTTCCATTTATGCTGACTTCTTATTGTACAAAAAGTCTATACAATGCGAGGTCTACTAAATCTGGAAATGTATTGCTAGATAATTATGTTGTTGTGTGTACATAATAATGAGTATTGTATTTATCTATCTATATATTTTATTACATATACTATGTTTCTAGTAATACATTCATATTCATTTATTTTCATTCCACAAGGTAAAACAAGATGTTAACAAAAGGCTTAGAGCTAAGAGCCGTTGTAGACCCTGTTAGGGCACAGAAAAAAAAAATTGTTTGATACATAGCTATTACTTAAAATTAAAAATCAAAATTGTACAAACTAAAAACTAAAATAAAATTATACATGAAAACTGAATAGCTACATTCGCATAAAAAGTTAATACACGCCTCGCCTACGTCATTATAATATATTATAGTAATTTCAATATTTTGAAGTTCATGGCCATATAACATCATATTAGACCATTTGTATTACACCCGTGCCTTTCAAATGTGGATATTTTCTAGAATGATGTCACTTAATATGCATTTATAGACCAAGAATAGATAAGTATTATACCTATATAAATGCTTTAATATATTATTGCAATACATGTGGCTTGCTATGACTAAAGTAAGTACTTAGTACTTTCATTATTTGTTTTCATACTATTTTCTCAGTAAAACAGAACATTATCATAACAGCAATGGATGTTATGATAAAATAGGTTTATCTCAACAGACGTATACATAGCATGCTTTTACCCTGCGTTCCGAGATGTGAAAAAATCGATGTGAGCGTGCTTAAACCCGTACCGAATTAGCGTGAGCGCGATAACGACGTTCCCTGAATCGTCATAGATGACGTCATGACATGCGCCATCTTGCGATAACGCCGACCATGCCCTAGAATAATATCACCGTGAGCGCTGTCAAAAATGACAGTGTGTGTGTGAGGATGTGTCAGTGTGTGTTTTGTTTTGTTTTGCATCTTATCATAAAATTAAACAAACGTGGCATTTTCGAAATTGTGCTTCTGGCTGATAGTCGCCACCTAACCAAAGAAGAAGAAATGTGGTGTTTATACAAAGAAATACTGTAATAATATCGTTTTTACATTGAGTAAGCACTGTGAGCGCGCTCACGGGCGTTCCGAATTGTTGACAGCTCTCAGCTGTCATAATCGTGATATCTAAATCGGAACGCCATGTGAGATGATGTGAGCGCTGTGAGCGATTATAGGTAATTCGGAAAGCGCCCTTAAAATCAGCATACATTTCTACCTATAGTACCTACAACATGTATGTATAGAAGTACTACTAGAACATTCAATTAATTAATTGCACCAACTGACTCCAACACTATTAGAATGCTGAAACTTAATACATATTTCCTCCTAATGTATAGTAGACCTCGTAATTTCTTTACCACTTTTGACAACAATTCCCAGTAAATTAAAACTTCACTAAGGTTGAAACTAGACCACTAGCAAGATGAACCTTGTTGTTTTAAGTCAACCTTAGGGTGGTTAAGCAATAACAACCATACAATACAATTACTGATAATTTATTTTATTTGACCTATCTGGAAAACAATCCTAAATTGCTAACTAATATTATAAATTCGAAAATAAGTTTATTTGCTTCACTTTCACGCTAAAACGGCTGAACAGATTTGGATGAAATTTGGTACATGGGTAGAGTATGACCTGTAGAAGGACATAAGTAGGCTTATTTCCATCCTGGATCGCAGACAAAGTACAACGACACCTAACAACAGCTAGCTATGTTGCCCGCGACTCAGTTTTATTCATGTCCTATTGCAAATTGAAGCTCCTGTACAGATGATGCTTATGTATGCATGTGTTGTAACTGTCAAGTATTTGATCACTGATATTATCAAACATTCCATCATAATTGTTTACATTACTCATTGACTAAGATCAGGTTTCACAATGCTCTGTAGAAGGGACAATAAATAATGCAATGTTTACAAAAATATTCATGTGTGATGAACAACTGATGATGATTTTGATAAGGGAGGTGACTGCTAGTAGATTGCTTTAATTACCCCTGAGGCAGCATTCAATTAAAACTAATAAAAACTGTATACTTACTTGTTCATTTAAATAGCTGCAACAAATGTTTTATTTCAAAATGAAGTAATTATTTTATTGAAGAATTTTATTGAATTCATCATAGGTTAATTATTGATGATAATAAAGTTATTAAAGTTACTAAAACTGTAGAAATCCTAATATATTTTTCTCTGATAAGTGATTAGAAAATTTTTGTGGTTGAGTTAGTAACAAAATATTGTTACTAACTCAACCACGGAAAGGTAAGACTGTAGACTGTCAAGGCGCTATTCAAAATGAATATTATTAAGTAATACAAAATTGCTTGAAAATAATTACTATTATATTATTAAAAAAAACTGGCCAAGTGCGAGTCGGACTCGCACACGAAGGGTTCCGTACCACAAGGCAAAAACACCGACAAAAACACGTTTGTTGTATGGGAGGCCCCTTAAATATTCATTTTATTATTTATTATTAAAGTAAAAACACAACTGAGTATTTTGTGAATATTTCAAGTGCCTACCTGTTGCCATTATTGATATCGAGCAAAAAAGGGCAAAAAAAATCGCGTTTGTTGTATGGGAGCCCCCCTTAAATATTTATTTTATTTTTAGTATTTGTTGTTATAGCGGCAACAGAAATACATAATTTGTGAAAATTTCAACTGTCCAGCTACCGCGGTTCTTGAGATACAGCCTGGTGACAGACAGACAGACGGACGGATGGACAGACAGCGAAGTCTTAGTAATAGGGTTCCGTTTTTACCCTTTGGGTATGGAACCCTAAAAAAACAAAAGATATTTACTGGGCAACTGCCTAGGTATGTCTCAGTATTTTTTTTCCTTATTACTTACACACGGATTATTCTACACCAGTTTATAATAAGAAACAGCACACAGAATGTCTTCAGGGTAAAGTAACTCTGTCTGGTAATAGGTAATAAGGGCTGGAGTCTGCAACTCCATGCCAATGCGCGTATTTTGCGTGCGGGTAACTCTGTCTGTCTGTTACCTTTTCACACCTAAACCACTGAACGGATTTCGATAAAATTTGACAGAGAGATAGATTGCATCTCAGGGAAGGACATAAAATAGTTTTCATTCCGATATTCCCACGGGATCTACACTAATGTGGGTGAAACCACAGGGCGCAGCTACTCCATACTAATATTATAAATGCGAAAGTATGTCTGTCTGTATGTTACCTCCTCTTCACGCTTAAACCGCTGAACCGATTTAGATGAGATAGTTTGAGTCCCGGGAAAGGACATAGGATAGTTTTTATCCCGATATTCCCACAGGATCGAAACTTCCGCGGGTGAAACCGCGGGGCGCTGCTAGTGAATTAATAAACTCACCAATATACATGCATACAGTCCAGACCAGCACCACTCTGCGACCGACAGCTCCATCTATGTTCCAGAACCAGAAGGGTATAAACGTCGCGTAGAAGATCTCGTCGCCCAGCTCCGTGCCCAGCACGAAGAGGTAGTACCAGAACTTGTTGTTTATACTGCACTCCACCGCATCCTTTCCGCCGCTGTCTCCGGAGCTATCCGTGTCGTACGACGACTGAGAACTACTCGATATGTTACTAGGAATCCTCTTGTGCTGCTTGATTTCAGACTCCTCAATCACACGCTCCACTCTTTCTGAATGTATCACTTCAGATGATTCATTTTGTTTCGTGCTTTCATTACTTTTGTAAGTAACACCGAAAAAGTTTTGCACTTTAATCACTAATAGTGGATCTTTCAAATATTCTATGATCTGTTCCCACATGATGGAACTATGCGTTTTGTAACCAAGCTTCAAGATTTGTGTACAACCCACTTCCTATTCTAAACGCGAATCAAATCACCCGATATTAAAACGTACCTACTCTAATCTAAGATCACCCGTTTCTCGCCAGTTTCTCGCGTTTTATGAAATTTTCAATGACAGGTGTTATCAATCAGATTGACAGCTGACAAACTCGCAATGTGACGTTTAGAAAATTATTGCCACATAGAAATGATAACCCTCGGTTATATTATTAGTAATAGTTAATCATTTTATTTTAGAATTAATTATGTCGATACTAAACGTTTTTGAATAGGAAGAAGACTACTGATATTTTATATTTTAAATGGAGGAAAGACATATTTTACAGACAATTTTTTCAAGGACAATTTAGTTAACAGCTGATGAGAACATCACTACAACTGTCAGTCAACAGTCAAAGTCAATAGCCAAAGTCAGCCAAAGTTGTCAAAAAGTTTTACCCGAGAGCGAGGTTGTTTGACCCGCAAATATTTTTTTTTGAAGTTATTAGTGATTATTTAACTTTTATAATAGTTACTAACTTTAATTTGATATTCGCCAGTTTTTTGTAATCAAACTGTAAGTAGATTCGTGATTTTGAGCAGGTGTTTCATGTGAGTGTTCATTCTTATAAGACTGCTATTCTGAATATTTTATATCTGTTTATCTATTCTAATTATTGTAAAATTGTTGAATTAGAACTTACTCATTTGCAGTGTGCTCATGAAGGATTGGTTTGATGTAATTATTAGAATTTCATTGGAAATATTCTTACCAAAATAACCATTTCTTATCTGAATTTATTAAAATTTATAATGAGTAAGATTACGCTAATAATTTGAGTATTGCTATAATTTAAGGAAGCCAGTAAACAATGAAATATGTGTAACATTTGCTCTAAGTGTACGAATAATTTCAAAGTTCTATAATTATGTAAATACTTCAATGTTTATTAACATTTGCCTAATTCTACAAGCGTATTTTGGCAACAATATTTTAATGAGTAATCAAAACAAGTGAACAATGAGTAAACAAATTTTCTTATCTTTGTCTATTTTGATTAAGTACCATATTACTGGAAAGTGATGAAGTTCGTAGAAAGCAAGTAATTTCCTTAGGTCTAATTTAAGTGGTACCTATTTATAATTAAAATTAAAGCATATTATTTAAGTACCCCATTTTTACTAAAATAATAAATAGTTTTAATCATTCATATTTCATGCTCAAAACTAATAAAGAAATGCCCTAAGTATTCTTTAATCACCAATAAAATAGCAGCAGTGGGATGAATCAGGGTGAAAGTAACCAGTAAATAATTCTACCTAGATAGTATCTTTCTGGAAAATCCCCATCAATTTATAACTAGTTAATATACTTAGGGCTGATTTTTCCAACGCCAGATAACTTTATCGGAGGAATAATTTTGAAAATTTGACATTTCTTCCATACAATAACTGTCAGATGTAAATTTTATTCCACAAATAAAAGTTATCTGTCAATTGAAAAATCCACCCATAGTGATTTCTAAACAAAATTTTAATTGTTTCCACTTGTGTCATTATTATTATACTCTTTGGTCATGTACTTCTCAGTGTCAAGTAGTTATGTTGGTACAATCCCATGTAATGTATGTTGTCTAATAAATAAAATTGTAGTTTTTCTTCTATTTTATTTTTTTAGTATAATTTTGCTGGATGCAATGACAAAAAACTATTGAGTTCATAAAACTTATTTCAAAATCAAAAAACTCCCTTCCCTTGTTCAAGTATTTATCTACTTATTTTGTTTAACCATTTATGTAGTTCCACACATAGTATATAAACCGACAGAAGAACATAACATTACCTGAAATACAGGTAGGTACTCTAACCTAGCCAGGGTCTATAATTTTTCTGTAACCTGTTTAGAAATTTACTATTATTATTATTTATTACTGGTCAGGAAATGTATGTAACAGATATGCACTAGGGAATTTGTTGTGCTACATCTTCCCATCATAAACACTAGAAAGTGGTAAAGGGGAATTAGGGGACTGTCTTACGTAATTTTGAATCTCAGCCTAATTTGAATAAATCATTTTTGATTTTAATTTGAATAAGTACGAGTAATAGCACTGTAAAACAACAACAAAAAAATTGTAGAACTATACATACTATATAAATCACTTATAAATTATTTTCCGCCACAATCAGAACATTACCACTGCTGTTATCAGTCTGTGTGTTTGTTGGTGTTATTTATTTCATTGTAACACAAATCCGCAGACTACAGGGTAATTCAATTGTTAATGAATCTATTATTACAAAGATAACAATTGTGTAATGTGGTGTTTTATCTAATTATTACATTCACTATTCAATGTGCTTACTATTATTGAGATACTTTTAAAACATACCTAACAGGTGCGGCTCCCTCTATCTGTACTGTAGCCTAATTGCTAAAGCGAAATATTTCACTGATCCTCTATAAACTTAAAGGCTTTCAATTCAAATGATGTCTACTTTTTTAAATTTATGAACCAGCAATTATTAAAGGTTCAAAAAAAAAAATGGTTGCCTGTAAAGTCGGTTTTACGGGCGAAGATTTTACGTGACAACGTCTTTTTCTCGGTAGAATATTTATTGATATGAATATAATTAAATTGCACAATAGGAACAAGGAATTAAATGAAAATAAGAACGTAACGTTACCGAGCGTTACACTTTTTCATAAGTGACTCCCAGCCGCAACCTAATTTAAGACGTTGTCACGTCAAAAGAGGCGCCATCGTTATATCAAACCTCAAATTATTCCTCCAGAATTTTGCATTCGTAAAAATATTATTGAACACTTTATTCAATAATATTTTAGGAAAAGCAAAATGGACATTACTTATTTGAGGTTCAATTAAATATAAGCAATTAAAAAAAGTAATTTAAAAAAATTTAACCAACTGCAAAAAGAAATCAACTCAAAATTATGAAATAACTTTAATTTCGGAAGTCGGTGTCTTGGGATCTGTATTTTAGTTTTTTGCCACCGACTTCCGAAATTAAAGTTATTTCATAATTTTGAGTTGATTTCTTTTTGAAGTTGGTTTAATTTTTTTAAATTACTTTTTATTTCGTAATTTTTAGTTTTTGCACTAGAATTTGACCAAGGTTTTGAGATGTTTCCCTTTGACACTACACCCGTAGCTCGTATCAATACGCCAGGCCGTCACACTTACACGTATTAGTCCATATCTTGAAAAGTACTGAACCGATTTTGATGAAACTTGCACTGTTCCCTAAGTTGAAGTAAATGTAAGCTAATACAATGGTCACGATCCGATTAATAGTTGCTGAGAAATGCGTGGACAAACATACATACATACATACGTCTATGAAATTTTGTATATTTGTTTGGAAGCCTTAGTAGATTGTCATATGTGAATATAATGCAATTCCAATAATATTACATACATACGTATCGAATTGATAACCTCCTTTTTTTTGAAGTCTGTAATAAACAGTTTCAATGTAGGCAAGTAATAGTTCATTGTCTAAGATTTAGAAAGTTTTTCAGTAGGTACGATGACTGCTTCCCAAATTATTTGTTTTTATTTTGAATATAAACAATGGGGGACATCTGGCTGGTATCATGATGATAATTTTAATAGGTACTTATTGGATAATGGGCTCAGTTGCAGTATGTATGACTGCATTTTGTAAGTAACTACATTGCAGTGTCAGTGTAGTTGACTTCAATAAATCTAATCACTGCATCTCAAATGCTGGTTGTTTTCATATTTAAGTAGGAATCACGTACAGCCATTTATAGATATGTCTAGTACCTATAGCTTGTTAGAGAAGCAGGAAAAATCTATTCTGACCATGGGTTGTACTATTGCAATCAGCCAATTAAGACTGAACTATCCTCAAATGACTCCTTGTTAACCAGCAACCTATGTTGCAGGTATACATATAATAGGTATTTCGAACCTCGTAGGTACCTATAGCTTACCGGGCAGGTACAGACTGGCAGCACATCAAGCTACTACAATCTGTCAAATTTCACATTGCGAATAGTAGGTGTAATAGATATTACGTCCGCCCTGTGGCGTAACTATTGGGGCCCCGTAACCATTTGGGGCCCGTGGCAAATTCAAGGGATGGGGCCCTCCCTCAATGTAAAGAAGCTCAACCAACGTTATAGTACCTAGTTTTTTTTTATTAGCACTTCTTCCGCGTACATTTCATGTTCTACAAAATTTAACACCTGACTGCTATCCTTATGTTAGGATCCTCCTGTGCTCATGGCCCTCTCGGGCCGGGGGCCCCTTTGCCTGGGGGTCCGTGGCATTTTGCCCCAATGCCACCCTATAGTTACGCCACGGCCTCCGCCCAACCCTTCGAGGGAACAAGGCTTGATATTATGTTTAAATTCTTTATTCGAAATTTTCATATTCAGTAATATAGCATACCAAAAGAGCACAATCTTGGGTTAAAATGACTATTGTTTAATATCTCTAGCGCTCCTACGTATCAAAAATAAAATGAAAACAGTGTCACATACAAAAGCAAACACAAGTAGGTATTACAAAACCGTACAATTCAAGCCACTATCTCATGTCAGTCAGTGAACTATCAACACATTGTATCAAACAGAAGCTTTTTACCAAACCTATCAGTTCTGATTAGATTCGTAACATTTGTTTAACATAATTACTTGTACATCGTGAACTACAAGTGAATCTCGCGACAGATAAACTTATACCGTACGCAACATTAGCTGTTATCAATTCCTCTCGTCTCCAATAAATAGTGACCGCACTGATAAGGATTCTGTAGTCAGTCGTCAGTCAATGCTCGACGGTCACTATGTATTTACGTATTGTACGCGAATGTGGACACACAGTGTTGGGACAGTGTTGATTCTTGGATTTACAGTGAAAGGATTCAGTATGACTATTTTGCATGTCCTGACGGGCAATAATTGAGTTGAAGTGTTAAAAAAGTGGTGGTATAGATAGCTTCCTAATAGGTAGGTACCTAATGGAAAAGTGCAACACATAAAGCGTTAGGCACACTTTTAATCAAGGATCAACCAAACTTTCAGAAGTTTTAAAACTGAAACAAGTTCAATAATAAATACCTATAAATTTATTAGACTTCATTTCAAAGCTGGACAAAGGTTACCCCATACCTACTAGTCTACTACTACACAGACACTATTAACTTAGGTACTTAAAACTCTCACCCTTAGGTGATGAAATAATTAATAAAGTATCATCATTGAGCAACTTCACATAACACGTTTAGAGACCCTTTTCATCATCATCATTATCTTCAACAATTTTAGAAGCATTTAAAAACATTGCGGGAAAAGGAACCGGTAGTCGTGGTTTCAGGCGCTAGGCCTTTCCCGCCTAAAAGACCGGTTAAAGACGTTTATATACTTATTTGTATTCATAATGCGCGTAAATCGATCGTAGGTACCTACGATCCGACCCGAGGCTAAAGCTTATGTATTTATGTATGGCTTCGCTCAATCGTCATAGATTGATAGAGTAAAATTGATCATTATCACCGTGTCATAGGTCGGAAAACAGCGCGAATGGCGGCGGAGGAGGACATCGACACTCTCAAAATATACTGGGATCACTTCTTCAAAGCGGAGACAGGCACTTATGAGGTAAGGTCTTAATCATCAGATATAGAGAAGTCTACTCCACTCACGTGCCTTAAATAGTAAAAAGACAGTCGCCGTCCCTTGGGAGTAGTTGGGAGACACGGTAGATACCCCTTTAGCGAATGGCCATCATTAATTTAAAGCAATTAACTTAAAGCTAGACATGGACCTCGCTATTACATGCCACCTGGCATTTGTCTGCGATAGATTATAATTTGTGGAAATGCCACACAAAAACTTGCTCTTTCCATCGGTCATTGAACTTATACCGCTAAGGCTAATCTATGGCCTTGGTAACATATCGCGACGACACACTTGGTAGGACAGGGGATCGGAAACTTATGTCTGCGAACTGCTTTTTTCTATTATCTATATACAGCGTGAAATTTTAATGGAACTTGTTTTCCCGAAGCGAAATGATTTTGTCTTGATAGTACCTACAATCGATTTATAAAAAAATAAAAATAAAGTATAAAAAAATGACAGATCTACAATTGTGAAAAACCACACTCGAACGCGATCTCGAACCAATAGTATAGATAGAGCGCAAAAAGACGACTGCGCGTGCAATGGTCGTCCTGCTACCTGCAAAGGTGTTAGGGGCGCACGTGAGTTACTATTGATTCTCTTGCTTTCGAGTTGAGATCAAATTTTTATAATTATTTGAAAAAAAAAAATATTAACTCCATGAATCGGTAGCACTACTGAGTACAAATCGTTCTGCCGCGGGAAAACAACCATTAAAATTTCACGCTGTATACATATATTAGGGTATAATATAAATATTGGCCAGTCAGCTATAGGTGACAACAGGGCTATCTGCCCAGAATACGTCGCAAAATACTTGAAGCTACCGTACCTAACTCGTGGAAGGAACTTTGATGGACCCTAGAAAACCCAAAAACAAGGGTCCACAACGTTTGCCCTTGGATCATACCTATCACGCCTATAGGTATAATGATGATGGTTATATCATGTCTAATATTATCTTTCCCTTCACAGCTCTATTCCTTCCGAAGGCAAATAAATTAAATAGTTTTTCAACCTACATTGATCCAGTTAGATCGATAAACACGCTAATGGATATTACGAGTTAATGCAATTGTAGCACATAGGTACGTCGTAGGCCACGAAATACGAAAGCAGCCGAGCTATTATCCAATTGACTCGCGCCTCGCGGTCACGCTCAACTGGCTACACTCAAATGATCTATTGCATAGAACATCACGGTGTTCTCCTTTGCAAGTTGGCAGAAACAAAAGCGCTTCGTCAAAGAATCAATTTCGCGTAGACCGGCTTTATGAAAACTGACGTATCCACTATCCAGTGTATGATACAAAGGAACAAGACTCTTTAACAAGAATTTGACTATGACCACAGTTTGTTTTTAATGTGGAACAGCCAGCACGCGCAATTCTGAACCCCTGCATCTGGAAAGCCAGAATCCAGAGACAATTAACAAGAAATGCCCTAGTACAATGTGGCTCGGCGAGTAAGTCCCGCACAGGACAATAATGAAACAGCCTTTGTTCTATTGTGGGTAGGTCAGCATGTGGTACGAGCACATGATGAACGCGCAATAAGTTGTTTCCATGTTGTACTTGATTCTGCAACCACTCGAGTTGACCCTGGTCGGGTCTTTACACCCTGGATAGAAGCGATTGTCCATATACCGATAATAATAAAGACACTAATTACAGAAATCGACAT
This sequence comes from Oligia fasciuncula, assembly GCA_963082905.1. Taxonomy (NCBI): domain Eukaryota; kingdom Metazoa; phylum Arthropoda; class Insecta; order Lepidoptera; family Noctuidae; genus Oligia; species Oligia fasciuncula. The sequence continues at coordinate 1,033,346 of OY720395.1, read as the reverse complement.
GGCTGGATCTGTTCCTGGCCGAGTTCCTGATCCGTGTCAACGACGGCGCCAACCCCAAGGAGTTGATCAAGTTCTGGTAAGGAATAGATAACGATTTGTTTGTTCGATCAGTGATAGACATCTATTGTGTCTGGCGGAAGTGGCACACCGTCTGGCTCGCGTTTGGAAGTAAATTCCAACCTTTTTAAGGTATTAATTCTTATTATTTATCTAACTGATATCATTAATATCATATTAGGTAATAATTATGGTTTGCTAGTATTCTAAATAAAACTCGATTTACACCATCGCTGTGGTGCGGCCCGGCGACTGCACCTCGATTTAAATTTACCCACGTTCGCATTGCATCTAATTATCGTTATTTATCAAAGGAAACAATGGCACACCGCACAGCTCCTGAGGTGCGTAGAGCTCCTAAGTCTTGCGTCTATTAGACAAAAGACGATCTGATTCCCATCTTATACTTAGGTAATTACTTATGTAGGTATAAGCACTTGAGTGAGATACCTGAGATACAGGTTTATTCCTAGTTCAGGTATAATCCATTTATTTGTACCTACATCTAGTATAAGGCCCTATTTTGTTTGTAAATATTTATGTAAATCAATTATTTCAATTAACAATTTCAATTTCAATTCAATTAAAATCTTAAATACACTGACGGACAAGACACAACCTAAACCGCTGGTTCTAGAAGCATGAAATTATGCACAAGAATTCCATTTATGACGGAAAGTGCTAAGGATTTTGAAAACGTATCGCCTAAAGGGGTTAAAGAGGGGATAAAGGTTTGTATGGAAGTTCGTCGTTTTTGCTGATGGGAAATCTCATCGAGCACACAGCTAGTAGAAGAGAAACCACGTTATTATCTTGTTCGTCGTGTCGATTCCGTTATACAAGGTGTTGATTTGCATCCTCGTCAAATTTCAGGAGGTTGTCATAAAAGACATTTTAGTACTTAGTAAAGTAAAAGGCGTTTGTTTGTGTGTGAAAGCGCGGTTATAGGGCTAGTAACGGACTGGCCGCGTTTAAATACGGCTGGTTCACACTTACGGATTGCCGTAAATAAGAAAAAAAAAACCTAACCATTTTATTGTTGATTTGGGTCGAGAATCATTAGCATAATTACGTTCTTGAATTTGACTGGGATGCAAGTCAACACCTTGTATATCCTGCCTGTTTGTTCCACATCAGTCCAGTGAGTGGGGTGGTGACGCTGGTGGGCTGCGAGCTGCTGTGCGGCATCCACCGCGTGACGTCATCCATCAACGCGCACTACTCTGTGCCGCTGCCGAATCTGGACACGCATGCGCCGCTCCCTGATAATGCCCTGCCAAATATTGAGACACAGAGTGATGTCGGGTGTAAGTACTTATATTACATATTACAGTAGGTAGGTACTATAGAATTCATAGAAGAAGGAATAAATGCCTAGACACCGCCTTATGCAAAAGCTTGAGTGTCAAAAAAGCTTAATACCAGTCACTCTTGACGTTTTGGCTCCATAAAAAATCGCTATGCTAGGATAGGTCTAAGGCCCCGAAACGAATTGTTGCAGCAACATCGTTCTGTGTTGCTACACTCAAACCGTTTGAAATATTGCCAGCTACACGTTTCCCGAAACGTAAAAACATGTTGCTGAATCGATACTGCGCAACTTGTTTCCCATGACTACTTACTTTAAAATTAAGGTATTATTCGAATCATGTCTTTTCTCCTACTAACGCTGCCTCTTTTAACTATCTGCAGCCGCAGAACAAAAGCCCGAAGAGCAAAAAGTGGGTCCCACGAGTTTATTCACGCGCATCAACACGCAGTCTTCGGAACAGATCCTCAGGAAGTACCTGCTGGGCGGCGTGGCCTGGAGGTGCCTCGTGCTGCTCAAGGCTTTAGGAGTTGAGGTGAGGAACCGTTATTAACCCCCTTCTTCGCACGGTGTTTACGACTTGACAACAGTAACTATCGAGATTTATTTATTATACGTACATATACTCATGCATGCAAAAAAATAAAGCAAAAAAACTAAAAGTTTTTTTGTAGTCGACGACCGCAGAAAGTTTAGTTACTTGAAATCTCATATTTCAAGTAACTAAACTTTCTGCGGTCGTCGACTTTGAAAGTCTATTTTTTTTTATATTTTAGCGTGTTTAGATATCGATACCCATCACGTCTGTGGAGTTTTGCTAGCTAATTTAATTTAACCTTGTATAAGGTCCAAACAACCTGGACATACTTTACCAGGGCACTGATACTCTGCATAACTAGATCAAGTTGGGATAGGTCTTCCTAAGGCAGTAGTGTACCTACAATATAATAGTCGTTGCATTGTGTCTCGGGTGACGTTGTGGACAGTTATCGGCAGGTCGGCACCCTCGACGGAAACATACTGATATCAGGGCGCGGCGCGATTAACGTCGCTACTCATGTACTATGAGTATCATTACGAGATCTGTACCCTCTCGAGCTGTACTGTTCAGCCTTTATGACAGTGTGTACAAATATGGAGCTATCAATTTGAATCTTCTTTTAACGTATCGGCACAGTCAACATGGTGGTACCACCAGTCCAACAGTCCACCAGTCGGGGTTGCGACGAATGTACAAGTATCTCCCGGGCCCCCCCGACTTATGGTAAGTACTAGAAGGAACAGTCGGTAGGAGTCCGACATAACCGTGGACATAACCTTCCGTTCTTCCCAGACTGAGGGTATCCATGAGGATTTCCCCACGGAAAAAAAAAAGGCTGATGGTCAAAATCAAAATATTGTATGTCACATAAAGTCAAAGTCAAAGTATTTATTAGTGTGTTTTTAGGATATGGTAACTCAAAAAACTACCCATTAGGGCATACACTATTTAGCGATTTAAGAATATAAAATCAATATTACATACAAATTAACATAAATTTCAATAGGTACTTCGAATACAATCTATTTTTATAATAACTATTTTGAATACAATTAATAAGTCAGGTTTTTACATAAACCAACATGTTGTTGTGAAGATGCTATATCTTCTTACACGCGGCGTGATACTTGGAATTATATTTCTCATTGAAAAAATAAAGCTATTATAAACATTTGTTTTATTAGGTAAGTTTCTAAACACGTATCAACAAGATAATTATACATTGACAAATATTATTCATTCTTATCATCACAGGACAAACTTCCGAACAAGGCTTCTTAGAAGAAAAATATAACGCGGACTCGAACCCAGGATGTGAGATCCTGGGTTGGATGAGTCCGAGTTATATTTTTCTGCATCGCAGTAACTGCCAGCGCCCAGCATCACTGTAGCTGAAGCCATTTTGTTAAAAAAGCAGATGATCGGGGAATACCTAATAACTCAATGGATAACAGAACATAAAATCTTAGTTCTGATTGATAATGTGATAACACAGTGCGTTGGGCGCGTTATCAAGTAACGTTTACGACTTATTGAAACAGTTTGACTAACTGCTCGTCAGACAACCAAAGATATAAACGTGTTCTCATGCACGTATGCAATTAACATGTTAGGAGACCCCTTTATCGGTCTGTTTACTGATTATTTGGGGTACATATGTACATAGGTACACAAATAACCTATTATCACGTAAGTACCAAATAAACTCCCGACCAACGAGGCATATAAATAAACAAAGAATTGATAATCGTATAGCAACTATCGATAATGACCGTAGGAGTATAGACACCTACCTATGTTTAGTTGCGGAAATGTTTGTCAGTGAGTATGTTTGTTGTAACGTGTAATTGGAATTCGATAACCTATCGGACAGCACGGCTGATGTGACGTCCCTCACAGCACCAGACACCCGAATGATAATGTAGCAGTTCACGCCTGTTTTGAAGTAATCACCTTTTCATTGGTATTTATAGCCTGTAACCATGTGTTGTACTTTAAAAAAGGCTGGCTGGCTGGCTTTAAGGAAGGCTGAAACATCCACCTGAATGATGCTATAAAACTTACAATAGCTGCCCCAGACTAGATGTGAGCGACTGCAGATACGATAGTTTGAGGGGAATCTGCGGTCGCTGAAAACGAATCCTCTGTTAACGTATGCACCTATATTCTGGCAAAGACATCATTCATTCATTCGGCCATCGTCCCGCAATATATTGATTATTTTTGTTACGAATTTTTGGTTTTCAGGACTTAGGGGTAGTTTTTACAACCTTCTTACATATGATTAAACTATTGTTCTTTCTTTGTTCATACAGGGTTTATCATGCTGTCGGCAGCTGAGCTCCGTGCTCATCTGGTTGTTCGGCGAGCTGAGTGGTGCGAGCAGTAACGCTAGCACAGACGTGGCACAGCCGGCCACCCCGCGAACGCCTATACACCAGCTCTTCTCACATAGGTATGTATAATCGGGTAAATGACTTTAATATATAGGAAACTAGCAGCGCTACGCGGTTTCGCCCGCTTAAGTTTCGATCCCGTGAGAATATCGGGATAAAAACGATCCTATGTGCTTTCCCGGGACTCAAACTATCTCTATACCATATTCATCTAAATCGGTTCAGCGGTTTAAGCGTGAAGAAGTAACAGACAGACAGACACACTTTCGCTTTTATAATATTAGTATGGATCTAAATCCATTACAATCATGCAGTTTTCTTTGAGTGTGTCCGCTGGCATCCCTACAGGCAAAAATTATGAAATTCCATACAAAATTTCACCCCTTAGGGGAGTCATTTTCAAAAATCCTTAGTGCTTACAAAAAGCTGAAAAACTGTGCTTTAAAGAAGCTTTGTGCCAAATTTCATGCTTCTAGAGAGCCAGCGGTTTAGGCTGTGCGTTGTCTGTACGTCCAAGACATACGATTGCAATACGAACACATGCAGAATCATAACAGCAAAAGACCCTAAAGTCCCTGAAATACTGCCTGCCTAAAAATGTTAGATCGTAGACTTAAAACTACTAATAAGTATGACGAACTACGGTAAAGTAATATTATCACGCAATTAGTCTCAAGTCACAACGTGTGGTCAGTTTCAAACGTCAACCTCAGTAGCCCACTACCTGTTATTATGATTGCAACAGGCATGACCTGCTCTCCACGTAACAGTAAATAAGACCACATTACAACAATGTCCTTGGTTGTTACTTATCTCGTTAACGTCTGCACTATCTTAGCCATATAATAAGAAATCATAGAAGCGAAACTCGCTCCGAATGCATTCACAATCGTGCCTGAGTTTTGGGGGGTAAGGTACGTTCAATGCGGCACAACACAACCGTATTCAAGCTTGGGCGTAAAATATTAAATTCACTGACAGACAAATCCTTCCATGCCGTTTTCGGGTACGGCGACCGTTTCATCATCACCCTACTGGCGTGTATCATGGGCTCTCATATGGCTAGAAAAACCACAAATATTCTTGCACAGAGTGGACACGTGAGAGCACCATTAACATAACTGTAACTGATGGCCGCTGGTGGTCGGGCGTTTAGTTCGTCACGCTTAGAATCCAGTTTTGAAAGCCGACGAGTCTCAAAGTCAAAAACTTTCTGTTGCACGCACAGCCTAAACCGCTGGGTCTAGGAGCATGAGCATTGACTTTAACTTTTTGCACTAGAGTTCCTTATAAAACGAAAGTGAGCACTGCGATGGGAGATGAAAGTTGTATGGAAGTTCGTATTTCTTGTTGAGAGGCAATCCCATCGGGCACACGGCTTGCCAGTCATAACTCATAACATCGTAGTATGGGATAGCGATAGGTTTTTGTTTCGGTAGCATCAGACTAAAAGAGATTCGCTTCTAATTTTATTCTATACCTATATTGCCTATACCTACTTTGTAGCTGTGATAAACACTGCTACACTGTAAATAAGTATAAAGTGTAATCTTAGCCGGAGGAGCTTGTGCAAACAGACCTTGTCTGCCCTTGACACCGCGACACATATCGAAAATAGACGGAATACCTTCTGCATCCAATTATAAATACTTTTTTTTGTTTTATCATGATGATAATTCTGATGATGATGTTGAGTTTGTGAGTTGTTGTTAATTTTGAAAATTGTTAGGTACGTACTTGTATTATGGATGTTAATTTTTATTACTAGACTCCACTGTCCGTCTGTCTGTCTGTCACCAGGCTGTATCTCATGAACCGTGATAGCTAGACAGTTGAAATTTTCACAGATGATGTATTTCTGTTGCCGCTATTACAACAAATACTAAAAACAGATTAAAATAAATATTTAAGGGGGGCTCCCATGCAACAAAAGTGATTTTTTCGGCGTTTTTGTCTTGTGGTACGGAATCCTTCCTCCATTTTTTTATTATTTTTATCCTCTGGAACGATTTCAAACACAAATGTTAATTGTTTGTGAATAAATTGAATTGAATTGCCTGTTTACTTCAAATGCTAAAGTATTTTATGATTTTTCATGAATCTGAGTGAAATAATGTATTATTCTTTTAGATTTAAGACTTTAATTGGCTATAATAATTATTTTAGTGGTGTATAGTATCAGTAAATAGAACACGTTTGTTGCGGTAGGTTCAATATAAGATTACCTATGGTAAAAGCAACTTGCAGTGCAATCTCTGATTGTCGCACTAGTGTCGTTTCTTGTAAAAATAAATTCAATTCAATCATCATCGTCGAGCACAAAAATATGAATGAATAGTAGCATAATTGTATATCCTTACTAATATTATAAATGCGAAAGTGAGTTTGTTTTGCTTTCATTTCACGCTAAAACAGCTGAATGGATTTGATGATCATGACCTGGGTAAGGACCTAAGGACATAGGCTACTTTTCATCCTGGATCGCAGACGAAATCGCGGGCAACAACTAGTTTTAAATAATTAAATAGGAATTAATTATGCATCATAATTGATTCCATGCAGAAGATGCCTTTTCCTACGAGCGTCAATACTAATTGTGATTAGGACTGTAATGTATTACCTACTGCCGATACTACAAAGTATGTGTTCTGTTTCAGAATATGGTCAAAACAGAAGCCGATCGGAGGCCAGACGTCCAAAGTGCACTCCGCGGCCTCTTCTGAAAGAGGATCGGTTACTGGGAGGTAACTGACATAAACATTACGTTTTAATTTAGTAAACAAAGTAATTTCTCCTACGTAAGAGACTTATGACTTTGTTTATAACAGTAATCTGTAAGGTCGGTTTGCAAGAGACCACATGTAACTGAATTTATTTGTCTCTATACTTAACTTTCATGAATTTTTAACTGGAACAGAATTATTATATCGGTATGGAAGAGACAATAACAGTATACCTAGATGTTGTGTATAGCCATTATATATTGTTTATGTTTTCGTGTCAACAGGTCGCGACACTCAACGCAACCCAAACTCGACTCCCTAGAAAGAACAAAGAAAAGGCTTTCCAAGCATACTGACCAGTCCTCGGAGTCAGGAGACTCCAACGACGACCTGCAGATCCTGAACCGCTCTCTAACCATCAAGGTGTGCACGCCCAACGATGACTTCGAGTACTTCAACAGCACGCGATCCTCCAACGAGTACCCGAACGACTCCTACTACGACCCCTTCTACACCCCCAGAAAAGCGAAGCCAAAAGCAGATGATTACATCAACGATAAACACAGAGAAATCATCAACTCTGAAATAACGACATTCCAATTTACTTTAATTATAATTGATTTACTCCAAGAGTTGTGCAAGGCTGAGAGCAGTTTGTCCGGCTCAGAAGGCTCCCAAATCTCCATGCAATGTATAAACTTTTCCTTGCGTAATATATGCTCGGTTCAATTTACTTCAGTGCCTCAGTCACAACAAGATAATACTCAAGAAGTATCGCGAATTAAAGTAGCCTTAACAGAACTGCTGATGGTCTCATTAGACCAGGTCCTAATCCACTCGGACCTTTGTGCCAAACTCATCAACAACGGAATCCTGCCAATGTTGCTCCGAATATTAGAAGATGTCATCTCGAAGTGCCGACAAAACAAACTCGAATACCAGAATCGTAAAGAGGATAAGACTGAATCGGAAAATTTGCTCAAATTCGTATTTGGTATTGCGTACTCAATAACAGCGTTCTTCCATTGTTTGTTAATGCAGTGTCGTAGTGTGGACAAGCTAAGGGAGTTCACAGACCAGTTCAAGTTGTACGGAGAGTGTTTGAAAGGAGGGCTCTTGAAGGAATCTATAGAGCTTATGATTAGAATACCAGCAGAGGAAGAAGAGAGTGTTGTTTTAATAAAAAAGTTAATAGAAACTGTTGGGAAGTTGGTGGTGGGTATGAAACGCGTGCGCAGTGAGGTGATACATTCCGCCGCATGTCCTCGGACGAGACACAAAGTGTGTCGGCAGCGCGTGGCTGCAGGCATGCACCATCATCACGACATCCTCGGAGAAGCCAGCACCGGCCCAATGTCTTCTGCGTGCTGCGTCTCAGTTCTATACGGAACTCTGACGTCACTGCTTACTGATGAAGTAGTATCGGCGCAGAGTGTACTAAGAAATAAGATTCTAAAAGTGATGTTAAACTGTGGAGTGTGTTGCTGTTTCTCGCCAGGGTTATTAATGGAAAGCATTGTCAGACTGATGTTAACGCACAGCAGCGTCGCCTCCTTATGCCTCCAAGTTCTAGAACATACGGTATACGGAGAGTTAGGAGCGAGTATACTCATACAAAAAGTGACAGATCAGCTGCCGTGTTCCATTTGTGAGCCCTGTGATGAGAAGAAAGAAGTCGGCAGGAGGCTCTGCTCCCACGGCGTCAGTCCCATCGAGAGGAAGAGTGTGTGGTCGTTTCTGTACCATTACAACTCTTTGCTGCAGCTAGATAACCATAATAATGTACTACATGCGACCGTCAGTCACTTACTAAGGGTCACGCCAAAGTGTAGGATAGAAATGAAGTGTGAACTACTCTTTAGTGTCATCTACCCAACCTTTATCGTCGCCAAGCATAGATACATCATACGAATGGAAGAATCGTCTTATTTCCTCACTGTATCCTGCCTAAACATCTTCGCAAGTCTCCTAAACACAATATCGTTCGCCGAACAATTTATACAAAAAGGTGGACTGAGTTACGTATTAGAATTGGTATCATTATCAGAATTTTCCAACCAGTGCTGCTCTATATTAGAGATAGCAATAATCGTGGAGGTTTTCAAACTAATCAAGGAAAATTCCGAAATGACTTACTTCAGAGAGATGAGTTCCTTAGCATCCGTACAGATGCTGTTCAAATCTTTGACAGAACTGACTGACAAATGCTTCAAGATTTACAAACTCAAACTTCCCGAGGACAAATTCGGAGACCTATGTGACATAGCAAAGGAACGTGATATGTTAGCATTCATTCATCCTACAGAGCTGCGATCAAGTAAGCACTCTTCGCCGCAGTCAATAAAGTCTAATTTCGCATCAAGCGAGAGTGTAGTGGAAGAAACAATTGCGGATCACATAGAGATTTTGAAGAATGTGTGGACTTTTTGGAAGACTTGTGCGTGCCTGTGTTTATACAGTCCTATGTTCAGGGAGTACGTGGTCAGTGAGAGTGTGTTCCTGGACAGCTACGCTTTACTGAAGGTGCTGTTGTATTATCTGTGTAACTGTGAGTGCGGGGTCGCGGAGATGAGGGTGCTTATCAAGATCACTGAAGCGTTGCTGACTGTGCAGCTGTCTGCGTCCGGTGAGTGAATAATTATACTATTTTTTAATCATGTCCTGTCATTTCTTGTTGTAAAAGACTGAACTATCCTTAAGACTTCTGAACTTGGACACATTTTAGCGTTACAAAAACATTAAATTCAATGCCATCAAGGAATGTGAAGAACGTATATTATATCTTCCTTACGTTTCTAATCATAACTTGTTGTGATGTTACGTGTGGTTTCAAACCCGTTACATTTTGGACGAGTGTCATAAAAATATAATTAAATAGTACATTAGTGCATATCTGTTAATTGCATTACGATGAATCACCAATGATGACTGGAGCCATAAGCCGATCAACTGATCCGACTAATCACATAAGTAGCATAGACTAGTCGTATAATCAACCATAATTCAACATTTTAACTACAAAAACCGCTCTTACTGCTACGAAATAAAGTCGCTGTCAAAGCCAACATACTTACCATGTACGTGAAGTTGACTGTACAATAACCCGCAGTAAGGCGATATCCCAAGCTCAAGAGCAGAAGCCCTATAGAGTTTCATTTCAGTATGAAATATTGCATGAAGAAAATACAGGCAATACCGCACTTTAACTTGTTGTGACTAAGATTAATTTTTGTATGAAGCTAACATTGGTTGATGTCACAAACGATTTTCTACTTTAAGTGCTAAATATTAAAGTTGGTTATTCGTGGTGATATAATTATGTCAGTATGGTTACATCCAGTTTGCCATCACATGTCGCTCGCAGGCCGGTCGTTTCACAGTAGATTTGATTACAAATAGTTGGACATCAATAGACCGACATTGACACCACTGGAAGATGCCGTCAACCTTTAGTCGTATGGAAATCGCAGTTTATCGACTAATGATTCAAATGTGCTTAGTCGATTTGTTTTCCAGCCATTAACATTTGTTAACCATTAGGGGTTGTTTCAAGAACATGAGTTTGAGACCACTAATATAATTTCCTCGAAGTTAACGTTTTAATATTATTATTGGAAAGAAAACTTCCACACCACCTGCTCGAAAATATTAAATTATGTGTCATCCAAAGACGGAGTCGCGTTACGTCCTCTACGCGTAACGTCCGTATATGACCCTATTGTATTCTTGAAGGTGATTTATCTCGGATCAGTCGCGTTACAGCCGTTCTACCTAAAAGTACACTCAACGCCAAACGTTCTTGTGATTAGACAAAAATCACACAGATCTAATTAACATTTTGTGAAGCATGGTACGGCGAGCAGACTATCCGGAGATACTTTTTGTCGCCCGCACACACGCACATTTTCATAGTTAATCGGATTGTGAACAAAACCATTGTGTCTTGGGACCTGTATTTTAGTTTTTTTGCCACCGACTTCCGAAATTAAAGTTATTTCATAATTCTTAGTCCATTTCTTTTTGGAGTCGATTTTCTGTTTGCTTAATTACTTTTTATTTCGTAATTTTTAGTGCTAAGTAAAAACTGGAATATTTGTTTGTTTAAATATTTTCCCTTTGACATCACAAATCCGTAGCTCGTATCAGTAAGCCAGCAGGCCGTCACACACACGTATTAGTTCAAATTATTAAAAACTAGTGAACCGATTTTGATGAAACATGCACTGGTCCCTAAGTTGAAGTAAATGTAAGCCAATAAAAAAATGGTCACAATCCGATTAATAGTTCCGTAGACAGGCGTGGAAAAACATACATAAAGTATCTCCTGATAAGTCTGCTCGCCTAGTACAATGCTTCACAAAATGGTAATTTGGTCTGTGTGTTATTTTTCTAATAACAGGCTCTTCGAGGGTTGAGTGTACTTTTAGGTAGATAGAACGGCTGTAACGCGACTCCGAGAAAAAATCGCCTTCAAGTAAACAATCGGGCCGTAAATGGACGTTACGCGTAGCGAACGTAATGCGACTCACTTCATGTAGACGGAACCTAACTTAGACTAAGTCATTATAGTCCTTTGGTGTAGTCGGGCAATAATATTGTACAAAATTTTAATTTTACCCGTTTGTTAATTACTTATTGTATCCCGAGAAATTAAAATGTATGTGATTTGAATTTGGAACTCTAACTAAAAATCCGTATGAAACTGTTACAAAAAATGCATTCGAGAATCGAATTGCTTTTTATTACCACACAGACGGTCTGAAAAGTAGAGTATTCTCCTCTGGGATAAAGGTGTCTTCGTCTTGGGCGAGATTAAATCCCTCGTTCCACTCAGGTTTCTCTTAGGCCCGGACTCCACTGAAGCGGAGCTGGGCGGAGCGGAGCGGAGACGTGCAGGAATCGACCAATCACAATGGTTGAAATCCTCATCGCGTCACTCGTGTAATCTGTGATTGGACGATTCCTGCACGTCTCTGCTCCGCTCCGCCCAGCTCCGCTTCAGTGGAAACGCACCCTAACTCTGGACTCGCTCGCTTCGCTTGGGAGCTGTAGAATCCTCTGTAACATAAGACATAGTTTTATCCCCTTGGTGAATGATCTACTATTAGGGACGGGGTTCTAGGACTTGGGAGGTATTGTGATTTTAGTGGAATAGTTTACTAATAAAAACCTTGACTTTTCCACTCAGACGTAACGTCAGGGCGTTCAAAAGACACGAGCTGTGCGCTAATTCGCGTGGCGCTGGGGGCTCCGGCGGCCGCGCTGGAGGGCGGCGGCGGGCTGCGCGCGCTGTGCGAGGCGCTCATCCGGGTGGCGGCCGCGCGGCCCAGCCGCCAGCACGCCATGCCGCGCCGCCCGCATGCCAAGGTAACGTACTACAGTATACACAGGGGAGCTGTGTCCTGTCTGCGCGCGCTGTGCGAGGCGCTCATCCGGGTGGCGGCCGCGCGGCCCAGCCGCCAGCACGCCATGCCGCGCCGCCCGCATGCCAAGGTAACGTACTACAGTATACACAGGGGAGCTGTGTCCTGTCTGCGCGCGCTGTGCGAGGCGCTCATCCGGGTGGCGGCCGCGCGGCCCAGCCGCCAGCACGCCATGCCGCGCCGCCCGCATGCCAAGGTAACGTACTACAGTATACACAGGGGAGCTGTGTCCTGTCTGCGCGCGCTGTGCGAGGCGCTCATCCGGGTGGCGGCCGCGCGGCCCAGCCGCCAGCACGCCATGCTAAGGTAACGTCCTAACTAATTTCAGATCACCAGTACTCATGAATATGTATAAACAACCTTTACTCAGTTCCAACTCCAATCCATAGCCTGCAAGACACTCCGTGGCACTATTCACGCCCCTGATGCTGATCTGATATTGACCTTAAAATTAATGCTGCGTCAGAAAGCACACGCTGTTGGTTGTTTCTCCATGTCGCGCCGTTGCTATTGCTAAGTCCCCAGTATCTCGCACTATTTTATTTTATTAATTTTAGGAAAACTTTAATACATTTTAATATCTAGTACAATGTGTAAACGATGGCCAATTAGAAGCTTCCACTGTATTCCGTCTTATGACCATACTGAATGATCTCTTGGATTCTAATCTAACAGAGCTTGGTGTGAGCTGATCAGCTGACCGTAAGGCACGTGTAAGTCGCACGAGCTCAGGGAAGGTTTCGTTAGCCTTGACCTACAAACTCGTCTTTACGTAGGTACAGAGATTAGAGGCACGAATAAGGTTCGTTTTCGTGGCCCTTTTTAAAAGTAAAATGATAACGACGTTCATTAACTGCCATGATCTATACTAGGTACCGACATGATTCATTAATGCAAATAATACATGACCATTTCCACTACATATTACGGAACTCTCAAATCAATCGATCAACAATCACGGATACTACTACCTACAAGTAATTCATTCTTCCCTCTGGATTTAAAGTCTTCATAATAATAGGTGAATCAAAGAATTCGTTTTCTTTTTGTTTTTGTTGTTTTCGGTAAACAAGTATTGATAGATAAGTGCTAGGTCGTCTTACCTCACCGGACAGGTTTTCAAACAATCAAAACTGTATTTAGTTGTTAATTTGTTAGCAATAAATATAGAGTTCCCTCAGTAAAACTTACTAAATTAAAACTATTTTAAAATTACGAATGAAAATAGTTAATAATAGAACCAACAGGGCGGTACTTCCACTCAGACTTTCTAGGAGACTGTAGGAGTAATATTTTACTTATATATTTTTCAAGGGTTCATTTCAAATCGTACTGTATTTTTACTGGTAAACGTACTGGTAATTTTACTGGTTACCTGAAAAATTCTTCTTTGATTTCCTCATACAGGGCAAACCTAAAATATATAGTAATTTTAAATACTTACATAAATACTTCTAATCCGTCTGTCACGAGTCGCACTTGACTGGGTCGTATCAAAATATCAGAATACGGAGTAACTTAACAACTAGCGGTGCGGTCGCTCACATGCGAAGATCGTTCATTTATTGACGCGATGCTCTTGCACTTGGGTGCATACAACATTTTATAGTGATGTCTATTTTTATTATTTAATAGTGCAATATAGGACTCAATAGTGCGTGTGTGCTTGACTGCAGACCTGTGTGTGCATGTGTGTGTTTACCAAATTGACAAAAAGACAATTATGGAGTTGTCTGCAACTAGCGACTGCATAACATTAGGTATACCATCTTATTCTATGTAAATTAGAGCTATTACCCGGTAGGTTTGTCTCCCAGTCAGTCTACTCTCCTATAAGACGATGCAGTGCCCTTAATCACCCATAGTACTCTCGAGGATATGTCATATGACCAAATCATTTGCATTAAGAGTCTTACATGACCTAAACCGCGGTCACTGTCGGACTGCATAGAAAAGAAAGAGAAGCGCGATGGCACAACGCTGGTAATTTATTGCAAAATATGAAGCAATTATTTAATTACAAAACATATATTGTTTGGATTAAAAAATTAAAACACCTATTTTAGTATGTTGCTTGTAGAAGGATCTGACAAAAAATCAGAATGTTTTCTGTTTTTTTTGTCAGATATAATAATCATTAGAATCTTTCTAAGTTAGATTTCTACCACCAACCACCAATCTCTTATGGAAAAGTGAAGAAAGATGTATTAATGATTCTAATGATTATAATTCTCTAAATATGTACCTGTTATTTTCGGGAATCATATTTTGATCAAGATACAACCTGACACTGACCTGCAAATTGCAAAGAACGTAAGAAAATTTGAATTTCGCGGTCTCAACTACCCATTCACCTTAAATGAAAGTGAGCACCAAGGCAGGATTTTTAAAAATACACCCCTAAGATGGTTAAATAGGACATGAAAGTTCGTCACTTAAGCCGATGGAAAATGCCAAAGCTTGAGGTTAAAAAAGAGGGCCTATAAGTTAGGGTGATAAGGTCCTAGATTATACTTGAATCTATGCTAACATTATTAAGGAGTAACATGTGTGAGTTTGTATGTAGGGCGTAATCATCGGAACTACTGATCCGATTCCATAAATGATTTCACTAATGAGAAGCTTCAGTATTGTATTACATAACGGAGATGGAACTGGTATGACACAAAACCCGTTCACCCATGAACCGATCTCGTTTACCGAGCTGGAACTATTGCATCAACAGACGTAAGGTTCAAGTTTGATGTAGGTGACAAGTATCGGATTTCTTGCGGTGTTGTACCCCTCAACTATAGATACCAGAGAACAGTATAAGGCTGTTTGTGGTATTCTACAGTATGGTGGATATATTAGAACGATATCTAACTGTTATTTTATTGGTTTATTAGCCCATTGTACATTTTTAGTGTTAGATTTTTTTTGTTATGTATTTTTGTAGTGTACAATAAAGTAAGTATATATAAATAAATAAATATTCGACGATTGTTTCCATCTTTCATTTAACGACTTACCTAAACAGTCGATAAAAGTCTGAAATATAATGTACTAGCTTCTGCCCGCGACTTCGTCCGCGTGAAATTTCACCCTCTCCCCATTCACCACCTTAGGGGTTGAATTTCGAAAAATCCTTCCTTATTCCTTGTCTACATTATAAAGGGAACTTCTGTGCAAAATTTCAGCTCTCTAGGTCCAAGGGTTTGGGCTGGGCGTTGATGAGTCAGTCAGTCAGGACTTTTTTTTTATTTATATAGATTTATTATTTGAGTTGCTTTCTTAATGCAGCAGATATACAAAAGCTCTAATAACATGTTTTTAAGAATAATTTGAGAACAACTTCATTGCATTTATAATGAGAGATAAAATTCGAGAATCCTTCAAGTGACTACCAAACAAACCAATAATGTAGACCGCTTAAACTTTAACGGTGTTTAAACCAGTGAATGTTGCCGAAGCAGTCTGTTAGATTTAGAAGAAAATGACGTCAGATGTAGTGAAGAAATAGAGAGATAACCATCTGTAGCTGTAAATGAATACAGGACTATATGATTACTATGGCTATGGTAATCAATAAATCTAGTCAATGTGGTCTGATGTTATTCATCACCAAAATGCTACCAAAAATACATTTACAACGGAGTTTCCTTCTTAAATAATAGTAGTAGACCACCAGGATTGTACATAAAGGTTCAAGACACCAGTAGGAGTGCTCTGTGTCGTATCCCTGATCAAGCCAGCTGCAGCTGCTCAATGATGGCGTTTTGTCGTATTGGTCGAATGACTGCTGAGTTCCACGTGTAGACAGACAATTTAAAGTTAATAATGAGGTGTAGCACTTTTAAAATCCTAGATCACAACTAGCAACTTACACCCTGACCTTAGAGAATGTCTTGATTGGCATTTGAAACTAAATAAGTACGTATCGGTATCTACTTCCTAATAATAGACTCTATGATAATACTAGTTGCGTCCCGCGGTTTCACCCGCATAAGTTTCGAGCCCGTGGTAATATCGGGATAAAAAGTAGCCTCTATGTTAATCCAGGGTGTCGGCTACCTCCATATTTTTTTTTATCAAAATTGGTCCAGCCGTTTGAGCGTGAAGAAGTAACAAACATATAAACACACACACACATACAAACTTTCGCCTTTATTATATTAGTGTGATATAATATTAAAATACCTGTATACATGGATTTGCTTTATATTTAAGTACGTTCCTTGAATAATGTTGTTTGCCAAGTTCTAAACTTGCATGGCTTCGCGGACGTTCCTAATATTTGAAGGCTGTTGGGGTGTTTGTTACGAAACTATCGTTCGAACGCGAGCCGTCGTATATTGTTGTGTTTTGTTTATTTTGTGGTTGATTATCTTGATCTTTAAATTCCACGAGTTGCTAATATAAACGGTCTGTATCTCTTCATTTGCGTTCTTAATAAATAGTGTGAAGTAACCACCTAGAAAACTAACAAAACACTCAAATAATTCAAGTAGACTTGACAGGTCAATACTCTAAATTGGATAACAGGCCTCCTAATTTTGTTGAGTGCAGATCGTAAAACGAACCGCTACTGCATAGTTATATCATCTCAAAAATTACTAAAAGTTCATTGACTGCTCTAAGGCAAGTTATATAGTGACCTAGACCCCGGAAGATGGAAGATGACTGGAAGCACCAAAATATTTTGTTACTTGTTATCTTTTAGCTGCCTGGTGCTTTAAGAATTCTAGTACCTTTCGTACCCTGACGCCCAGTGTTTCCTTGTGTGAGACTTGTGATATTGATAAAGTGTAGTGTGTGGACAGGTGCCGCCGCTGCTGTGTGCGTCGGGTGGCAGCTCTGCTGACTGCTCGTCCAGCGAGGACAGCGTGGCCGGGCCCTACGCCAGCGAGCACAGCGAGCCCTATGCTACCAGGCCGGATGAGGGGTACGAGGTGAGTCCACTCACATTCAGCTGAACAATACTCGTTTATAAGCTGTATGACAACAGTCCATGCCGTGCTTAGTGGGGCTGATAGATAAATGTTGCTAGATGTATTTGGAACTGGGTGTAATGTATGACGCAATGCCATGTCCATCAAAACTGCGATAGACTGAGTTGACGCGTAGAATTTTGCTTAAACAGCCTTCAACTATAGATTCCAGCTTCATACGCTGTCACTGTTCTTGGGAATGTGTTTGCAGTTTTTTATAAATTCGGAATTACTTAATGAAATGCAAATTCATTAGCTAACAAGTCGTGCTAGTAAGGCGTGGGCCAGAGGCGGCAAAGTTTCACAATGTTTTCAAAAGCCTTCATAGAAAACTAGACTAAATTTAGTTTAGAAACGGAGTTTAACTGCCATACTTGACATTTTGCTACAAAAATAGAATTCAAATACATGTCTGCATTTCGATTACACTACCTAATTTATTTAGATATGAGCATCTCAGACTACCTAATAAAATAACTCACCGATACCATTATCATTTTAATTTTTGGGCATGACTAAGTAGGATGATAATAATAATAGCAAAAAGTTTAAAAAAGCTGTTCGTCCATGTGCTCTTAAAGAGGAGTAGACGGTTTAGCGATGTTTAAACAAATAGTTATTTTATTTATTAAAATTACGAGTCCACGTGTAGTATAAGTTGCGTAAGAAAAAGGAAGCACTTTAATTTACGGAGGCATCTTCCAGAGTTTTTTTATTCATTGATACACATACTAAATGCTTAATAGAGGCCGACGCCCGTTGCTTGAAAGTGAACTTGATTTGGCTGAATTTAATTAGGCCATTTGGAACAAACACTCAATGTGGTGCCCACTAATACCTTTGTAGCGTTTTCGTTTTCGCGTTTGCGTTTACATAAACAAACATATTTAGACAAGTCAATTTATATGTCCTTTCTTTTTCTTTGGCAGGCGGATGTCGAAGTGGGCAAACTAGATGTGCCGCCACTCTACAGAACAAGAAAGCTCTCCAGATCCATGTCTACAATACCTTCAGGTTTGTACTATGTACATTATATAGCTAGCTCTTAAGGCGCATCTTGCAATACAAATCTTGAGCGATCTCATTAATCGTAGAACACTGTGTTGTATATGATAAACCCCTTCGGCTTCTAGTTTGTAGAAACCTAAATAAGGAATTAGAAAAAGGGCATTAACATTATTTTGGTTTTGAAATCAATATTATTTTTTTTATGATACGATTCTGGGTTGTTACTAGTTTATTTATATCTTCAACAATATTTATTTGCAAAATTTTAATCTCTATTGGTTTTTTCAAACTTTATTTAAATAAATTAGTCTCATTTTATGCTGATAAAATTCTAAGATCTTAGGGCTGTTTTTTCCATCGCCAGATAACTTTTAAAAATATTTATTTGCTTATTTTCTCTAAAACAAAACAATAATTAATTAATTAAGGGCTTTTCTTTCTACAAATAAAAGAGACTTGTCGTACCTTGTAACATAGTATAATTTACATAATATAAAACTTAGAGGTACAGTCACCAAAGGAGATAAGTAACCAGGATCGTCAGATATAGTTGAAGTTTAATAAGAAACCGATAGATGTTTTCGAATAAAATTTAATTTAATTAATAGAAAACAAACAGTTCATTTATCAAATTAAAATTCATTTGAAAACATCAATCGGTTTCTTACTAAACTGCAACTATATCCGACGACCCTGGTTACTTATCTCCTTTGGTGACCGTACCTACTAGTTTCTTCCGCGGTTCCGCGCCTATTTTTCGTTGTGCGTGGTCAGTGACTCTTCGCCCGCATACCGATACCGACATACCGGTATCTATCATCACCTGCGTCGCGACTTTCGGAAATTATTAAACTAAGTTTAAGATGTGAAATATTTAGAAAAAAAAACTTGAATGTTTGTTGTTTTGTGTGATAATCATGGATCTGGAATTGTGTAGTGGCCTAATGGATAGTTCAACCAGTTTTGATTTTGGAAAACTTTTTGAAGGTAAAAACCTTGTTATCACATATCCTTATATGTTATTAATGCCACCCATGTGGTAGTTTTGTATCTTTTAATAGTTTTTATTGTATATCAATGTTGTACTGTTTCGTAAGCTGTATAGTTGTGATTGTCGTAGTCCTAAGTCTACGTGGTCAAATGCGAGCCTAAACAAAAAATAACAAAAATTGTGGGAGAAAGCTCAATATAAAGTACCTACTCACCTATAAACCAACTTAGTCACACTATGGTATACCGAACTTGTTGTATTTTGGTGCTGGTGAGCACAGAGGACGGAAAATCGTAGTAATTTTTGTAAATGAGAATTTTAAAATTCTAATGCCTTGTGTTCGTTCTGTTATGCAGTTCTAACCGGGGAATCTCCCTCGTCTGCGCTGGCCTTTATATATGCGGAACAGTGTAGTCTTCCCACCGACGTAAATCTTCATTTAAGAAGCCCACAAATAGGTATTACTACGGAAGGCCGGCTCTCATACAACAAGTGAAAACAAGCGCACGCATCAGCCAGTGCTCAGTGCCAGTCTCGCGACTCTAGTGCGCTTGCACTCGCCGTACGTAGACACGTGTTAATACTGTTTATGTGTGCGTGCGATTCTACTCGGTGTATGGACATGGACGATACCTTCTATAGTAATCTCGCTGTATTTTGGGGTCGTCTTCAATAGTATGGTTAAAACCAATCTAGGCTCACATTATAAGCATGTGCAATGAATATAATAATACAGTCTTAAACATGCCAGAATGACCTATTCAACTTGCCAAGTTGTTTTTAATTTAATCATCTTAATTACGCTGGTCTGTTTTAGTTTAGTATATTAATTAAATAGATTGTGGTGAACGCTATGTATGCCTTTTTTTTTTTTTTTTTTTTTTTTTGCGGATGGGAAATCATCAAATGACCCCTCCCGCTCTGGGTGGAGCGGAAGGGAGTGTCAGACTCTTACTGACTAAAACCCACCCGTGTTCCTTCCTTAGCCCTTTATGTTCCGGGCCAGCGGTAACCCTTTCGGACAATCCCGCTGACCCGGCAGGCTTCGGCCCTATGGGGCCCCTCCTCGATGCTGACATCTCTTTGAGGCGCGCGTGGAACACGTACGCGCCGTCCGGCACGGGCCTGGTCCTGATCGGACGGTGAGCTACCCATTACTCTCCGCCCGCAGGCCCGCGCCTACGGTGGCCGGGAGTCGTCGCGCGGCTCCCGACGCCCGGAGCGTCTCCCGCGGCGGCTGGGACGGGAGGCTCTCTCCCTGAGCCGTCCCGCCACCTCCTTCGCTAGCATGACTGCTTCGCAGAAGGAGGCGACTGCCTCCCACTCCCTCTCGCCCCGGACCATGGCTTGCACCAGGGCCGGGCGCGAGAGGTCGCCGCCGCTGCCGATCGCCTCTACGAGGACACGGCGGTGCTCCGCCCAAGCGGGGCAGACCTCCACCGTGTGCTCCACCGTGTCCTCTGGGCGATCCTGGCAAACGCTATGTATGCCTTAATTGTCATGTGCATTAGTCTTGTAGTTATTAAGATTGTGTCTAACATTAACGTCATGTATCATCATGTATGTGATTGTCCTTTTTTGACAAATATAAATAAATAAATGACGATGAATGAATGATGGCCGATGGGGCCGAAAAGTTCTGGAGTGGCGACCGCTACCGGAAGACGTAGCGTTGGAAGGCCTCCCACAAGGTGGTCCGACGACCTTGTGAAGGCCGCAGGAACCCGTTGGATGCGAGAAGCACAGAACCGGTCGAAGTGGGGGTGCTTTTGGGACGCCTATGTCCAGCAGTGGACGTCTTTCGACTGAAATGATGATGATAATGAAATAAATAAATGTGATATTTTCTCAGGTATATCATCGCCGCCGGGCGAGTTGAGCGCAGAATGCGGCGAGTACACCAAGAGCGGAGAGCTAGCGCACCCCGAGCTGTGCGTCATCGTCGTCGATATACTCACGCAGCTTATAAACAAGTATGTTCTTTGATAACCAGCCTACTGTCCCACTGCTGGGCAAAGGGCGTCTTCTCATACACAGAAGGCGCGAGCATTGGTCACCATGCTTGCTCAAAATGGGTTAGCGATTTCAGACTTGTTGTTGTCTTCATAGTTCATTATGTAAGAGCAAAGCCCTATCAGCCTTATTGGGCCTTCCCGAGATGGCAGATGTTCAATCAATGTATGTGTTAAAGTTTTAATCAAAATTACTGTGTGCTAAACTTAGGTATTGAAAGTTATATCGTAAAACAATGTTTCTGTTTAGAGTTTTGAGTCAGATTCTTCGCTCAAATAAATCATTTCAAAGCATGCAAAATATGTTTAGAATAGTTTTTTTTTATTAATTCTTGAAATTAATTAGAATTTAAAAATGTTTTCCGGAACATAAATAGGTACTAAGTATGTGACGACTGTTGATTAAGTTCTGGTTCTTTTTATTAAGTATAGTTTTAGTCTGTGTTATATTGAGTTATGATTCTCAACAAGTGATTCGCAAGCCAAGTTAATTGAAAACAGTGCTACCATAGTCAAAGTCAAAGTTATTTTATTTGTAAAACATAGGTGCTGTAGAAACAGTTGTTATTCAAATATATAGGTACACTATGTTTTGCCAATGACGGCGTACAAATATGAATAAAATAATTAATTAAAAGTGAATTAAACAAAAACCAGCAGTGGGAACATTATAGGCTGATTATGGATATTAAATTTACAATTTATTATATTAAATTTACAATTTATGTCAAATAACTATATATATATATATATTACATTATTTACTATCCAGACCTTTGCTGTGATTAAAATAACATATTTTTGTCCCCCAAGTAATCTTTGACATCATAATAACATTTATTTATTAAGAATGTTTGTAATTTCTTTTTAAATTGGAGAATAGGTAATTGTTTTATGTCATCAGGCATTTATTATAAATCAACGATGTCATGCATAAAATACTTTTATTTAATAGTGCCGTTTTACCATAGGGTATTTCTACCTCTAATCTTTTTTTATCTCTTAACCTTCGATAATAGCTTTTGAATGCAGTCTTATAGTACTCTGGATTCGATTTTACAAAAATATTTGCTTCATAGATGTACAGGGAGGGTAATGTAAGAAGTTTGAGATTTTTGAAGTGAGGTTGACAGCTTGTTGTACTATCTATTTGGCACATTGCTCTGATGCATTTCTTTTGTGCTTTAAATATAATTTCCTTGTCTACCGAATTTCCCCAGAATATTAAACCATATCTGAGTAATGGTGCAACAAGTCCGTGATAGGCCGTTAAGACGGCTTCTTTACTAACTAATTTGGAGAGTTTGTATAGAGCGAATGAGGATTTGTTAATTTTTTTACAGAGGTTGTCTAAATGGGTTGTCCATGACAATCTGTGGTCAATATCAATTCCCAGGAATCTTGTGCTTGTTACCGGTTCTACTCTCTGCCCATTGTAATGTACATTAATACTTTTTTGTTGAGTTCTTTGGTGAAAGTGCATTATATTTGTTTTGCCCATATTTATTTTCAGATTATTGTTTATTAACCACTTAATTATTATACTTAATGTTTCATTGATTTTATTTTCGTAGTCGTTTTGTTCGTCACATTGTATTATTACCGTGCTGTCATCTGCGAACAGTACCATTGGTTCCTTGATATGTCTGGGCAGGTCATTGATATACACTAGAAAGAGTAGGGGGCCTAAAACACTACCTTGTGGAACTCCTAGTTTTATGGTTCTAGTGTGGGATCTAAATGTCATCTCATACCGCGTTTTGTGGCATATTCTAGTAATTTCTGTAATTTGTTTTCGCTCATGCAGATATGATTGAATGAGGTCGAGTGCTGTACCTCTTATGCCGCACATATTTAATTTTTGGAGTAGTATGCTATGGTCAACAC
The DNA here is from genome assembly GCA_963082905.1 of Oligia fasciuncula. Classification (NCBI taxonomy): domain Eukaryota; kingdom Metazoa; phylum Arthropoda; class Insecta; order Lepidoptera; family Noctuidae; genus Oligia; species Oligia fasciuncula. The sequence goes on along the minus strand of OY720395.1, from coordinate 1,010,029 downwards.
AATCAAAAGCTTTACTCATGTCCATGAATATAGCACATATTGGATTTCTACTGTCCATACTAGTCAATACCCTGTTTACAAGTTCATATATTGCAGCGTTTATAGATTTACCCTTGCGAAATCCTTTTTGTTCGCTAACCAGGATATTATATTTTTCTACATACATACGAATGCTGTTTCAGCTTCTGATGACAGTGTAGATAAGACTATTGTATAAACATCAGAAAAATAATACACCGCAAAAGCTTTATCGGCTTTTTGTAGAAATCCGTGTCAGAAGCCTGAAAGTTTGACAGTGAGCGTACCAAGGTATCTTGTTACCCGGCAACTGTTATTGGACTCTGACCCCAAAATGTTGTTGTTTTGCAGACGATGATGTAGAGTTTTGTCTTCTCAGGTTACTCCGCAGCAAGGAAGAAGGCTCGTGCAACGACTCGTCGTGGCGGCTGGGCGTGCGCGTGGCGCGCGCGTGGTGCGGGCGCGTGCGCGCGGCGCTGTCCCGCGCGCACGCCGCGCCGCCGCCGCTGCTGCGCCGCCTGCTGGCGCCCGCGCCCGCGCGCCTGCTGGCCGACACGGACGAGCGCCTCGCAGGTGTGCAGGCCGACAGGCCTTTTTTCGTTTACCTCGTGTCACCACGCTCCTGTGCCAGGCTCTATTCGCGATAGCAACGATCAAAATTTAAACTCGACTCAAAACATTCATTTATGTGAAACAGACACTTTTAAACTGCCAAGTAGTCGATCAGTCAAAGATAAAACTACTTGCCAATTCCAAAACATTGTACATTTATATGGAGAAAAGCGGGCAATAAATTGCATGTACACTTTTTTAAATCAAAATATTTGTTACGTAAAACAAAATGCACTAAGAAAACTCGTTAACAAAATCAAAATTATGCAGGATGACAAGCTTGATAATATAAAACCTTCAAACTCTTCGTGTGAAAAAACTCTGATACGCAGTAGTTAGTAACACCTCTTAAAAAATTAAAATTAATTCACTGTCTCCAATTTATAGACATCTAAGCAATTTTCAGAACAGCAAATATTAGGATGATTGCTTTAGCAAAATGACAATAACCAATCACAAACCACTAACCCCCTCCCCCTTTCACCCCAGATCTTCAACGCAGCATCTTAGAGCTGATCCATGTGCTGGCCTCCCAGAGCATCGAGCCCACAGAACTGGCCGCCTTTCTCAAACTCTTCAATGCGGAGCAGCCTCCACTCACCATGCTGCTCAACTCGCTACATAGACTTGTGGCTACGGCTACGTACAACACACCTGATTGTATACTAACCTTCCCGGTGGATAGTGATAATACTGGTAAGTGTTCCAAGCAGTTCAGTGTCGGCTAGATAAAATGACGACAACAACATGTAGAAACAGGGTAAAAGTGCGCAGTGCTGCAGACCCTTACCCTATTTCAAGTTAAACAAATATCAACTTTATTTCAATGACAATTAAGTTGATTTTAGAGTGACTAGCACTATTGAAAAAGTTATAAAATTGTTTAGGGTTGTAGCGTAAACTGAACTTTATTGTGTAGGAATTAAAGTTATTTTTCCATTAATTCATATTTGTTTACATTTTTGGCAAATAAATCGCGAACGCAGGATACAGTGGCAATTCGTTTCGTTTTAAAAGTACAACAATATTCATTGCGTTATTTACGTTGTTGAGCAGATGAATTTTTCAAACATATGAGGCAATGAATTAGCAATTTCCTTAAATATGTTTCGCATTGTGATTGAACGTGTATTATGCAGTTAGGGTGCGGATTATCATCATCAGCCAACAGCAGTTTACAGTTCACAAGACATCTTTTAATGGAGTGGTGTGCGATACGATAACACATCATTTGACTAAATCCTCGGTTATTCTCAACTAGCTGCTACCAGCCATTCTGCTAAGACCGTTGCTCCATCTGTACTGAGGGCATCCTACCTGAGTAAAGTGGTTGTGTTCCCACAACTCCTGCACTCAGAACTTGGGAATCGTGTTTGTTAATTGTTCTAAGTTTCTTTTCAGAACAATTTTAGAAGTGAACACTTCTTTAGGCGCGTTGGGCATTTTTTTGAGATGGGAAAAAACCATTGAACTCGCGCCACTGTTACCGTAAGCGACACCGCGCGTGTTTTGTTTATAAGACTATTAAAAATATACCCGCTTTGGATGTGTTCGGCTGTCCTCGGGATGTACTCGGTTTTAATGTATATCCGATATGTCAGTGATGGCAAAGTATTCTGTTTGTGTTTTGTTTTCAGTTCTGTCGGCACTCCCGGAGTGCCACTGATTTTTTTTCTGTAGGCTTCCATATTTAGGCTTATGATAAAAAATCCTGTTAATGTTGTCCATAGATGGCATACAGTCCCTAGCAGAAGAGCTGAGTTACCTCGTGGTGAATACTACCACTTCACAGAGCCACCACGCAGAGAACTGCGCCAAGAGGTTCCACGAGGCACATGTCAGGGCTGGTAAGTCACTGAAGTCTAATATTTAATGTGATGTTTCAGAGTAGTCTGATGTTAATCATTATTTTTCTGTACATTCTACCACAACTTAAGTTGTTTGTAAACATATTATTAAACTATTCAAGTGGCATTCTTAATTAAAGGCAATCAATTTGAAGATTTCTTTTTAATAAGCAATAACAATAAGTATCTAGTAATAACAATAACAAAAGTAATAACAATAACAAAAGATCTATAAAGATTTATTGTATTATTGTATTAGTATGTAGGTTTTTCTTGCAACCTCTGTAACCTACAACTCCTATTTTATATTTCTGTTTACATAGTTAGTTTTTTAGTTAGTTTTCTAGTTAGTTTTTTCACTTAATTCTTAATTTTTATATATTTTGTTTTACCCACTGTATTTGAGAATGTTGGTCCACCTGTTATTGGCAACTGTATAAGCACATAACTGATAAACTATTATTTGATATTTTGTATACAGAAGCTGTTGGTGTACCTTTTTATAAATAAATAAATAAGTCCAGTATCAATTAATATCAAATAGTGCCCGAAATGGGGGCCATATCAAATAGTGCCCTAAACTACACACCTAACTTTACAGCTTGAATTATAATGACGAATTCAACGTGGTATGCGAAATTATACTAAATAGCAAAACTCGCGGCAATCGTGGTCATAAAATGTGCGAGTGGGACTGTGAACGTTTGTGTCTCGTGTCATATCGCTTCCAGGATTCACCACATGGGCGGCCACAAACGTCTACTATGTCTTCCTTACGTTATTGGGGTTAGTTTTTTAGTCTATCAAGTGCAATGAATATTATTATCATGGAGCAATCAAAATCAAAATATTTTATTTCACATAAACCTACATGGGCACTTATGAAACGTCAGAAGCTAGGTGCACGGTTCCAATTGGTCGTTTCCTATGGAGAAGAACCGGCCAGAAACTCCACAGTTACTCTTTTTAAAAATAATTGGCTTTTACAATGTTTCCAAATCACAGTAGTAGAAAGGTTCTGGAGTGGCGACCACGTACCGGAAGACGTAGCGTTGGAAGGCCTCCCACAAGGTGGACCGACGACCTTGTGAAGGCCGCAGGAACCCGTTGGATGCGAGAAGCACAGAACCGGTCGAAGTGGAAGTGCTTGGGGGAGGCCTATGTCCAGCAGTGGACGTCTTTTAGCTGAAATGATGATGGGAGGACAGCGTAGGCCTGAAAAAATAAAAAATGGTCTACAGATCTAAAGTCTACAAGGCCTACAAAGTCCTCACATTTACAAAATAAGGATCTATCAAAAGGATAAATAAAAACCTACTAAAACCCAATTGCAATTCCCATTACAACCACTAATAAAGAGATGAAAAATTTTAATTGTCTGTATAAATGTGAAGTAATAAAGAGATTATTGTCAAAAAAGTATGTAAAAAAAAATATAACATAATTATTCAGTCTTAATAAAGGGTATCCTGTTACACAGTAACTGTAAAGTTCAGGTATTTTTTTAAATTCAGGTAATTCCAAGTAAAATTCAGGTATTTAGCAGTATCCAGTTAGGTTAGACTGGAAGTCGACCCCGACACAGGCAACATAGGCTAGGCAGATAATTGAATAATAAAACGAATGTATGTTGCGGGTACTCGGCAGGTATCCGCTCGCCGTGGGCGTGCCACGCGCTGCGCTGCGGCGTGGAGGGCGCGGGCTGGGCGCCCTGGCTGGCCGGCTTCGCGCTCACCGTGTGGCTGCACTCGCAGCGCGGCAGCGGCGCCGACACCGACCACTGGGGTGAGTAGTTCCACCGACATCTACACGGGAACCCTCATCAAACATCAGCATCTTCATTTCATCTAAAACCAAAGAACACACAGCTTCGTCAACTAGGTGCCCCAGCAAAAGACACGCAAGTCCAAATCCGACAAAGCTGCATGACAGCTTTTTGTATTTTTACAAAAAACATTTTGTGTTAAGTAATGATACAGAACATACATATAGAACATTTATTTAAGTGAACTCGGAGGTTATAAGTTCGCTTATCGCGGACATGATCGGGGGTTCAATTCCCAGAAACTAATAGTTTTCTTTTCGACATTACAATCATTATGTTTTTTCAATGTCTTCTTTACGACTTTATTTTGCAATATTTATTAGAGGAAAAATATCAAAAAATAACATTTATTAAATAAACTAAAAAACCATTTGCATACCTAATGCATAATTAGTCGATAATGTTCCCACTGCTAGAGTTAGAGTTCATTTATTTGTCAAAAACATGAGTACCTATGCACACACAAAGCGTACAAGATGTTAAGTACATTGCAGAACCGACAACGACATGACTGTGATCCTCACAGTCATGTCGTGTGCTGGAACACAGGCCTACACTCTGTGACAGGGAGTGAGCCATAATCCACAACGTTGGTGGATATCACGCGTCTTAGAATTTTTGGTACTAGGACATGCCGGTTTTCTTACGATGTTATATACACAAAGTAAATTGCCTGGGTTCGAACTCACGACCGTAAGTCAGCGCCGATACCACTGGGCCACCACTGCACTAAACGTTTATAGCATGACATCCTTTTGAACTGTTAATGCTGCTTTATTTTTATCTTTTAATTGTATGTTAATAAATCTTAACAAAAAATTGGTTATTAAAGAACATAGATGAAAAAAAAAGACCAATAACCAGTCTCTTGTTATTTAATTTCAGACGGTATAGACGAGTTTAACGACGATCCCTCAGACTCAGAAGCTAACAAGAAGACATCTCCCAAAAAGGAGCTTCCCAGCAAGCCGGCTGAGCTATCGCACGTGCTGTCTGTAGGACACGAGTCGCTCATGTTGGAGGTGTGGCTCGATACTAACACAGGTATTGTCATCAAATTGCTAAGTGTTAAATCTCTTAGTTTTACCACTTACTATCACGATTCTTTATAGGAAAAACACAAAATGTTTCGGTTTACTCAATAAAAGCTAACAAGTATAGTTGTTATGCCTTCTTAAGGGAGAAGCGCCACCTGTTTGCCGGTCGCGGGTTGTTCGAAGGAGTTACGGTGACCCCTGGCACAGGCAACTGAGGGTACACGGGTGGGTTTTAGTCAGTAAAAGTCTGACACGCCCTCCCGCTCTACGCAGAGCGGGAGAAAAAAGAAAAATTAAAAAGGGGGAAGCCTCAGGCAGCCCGCGAAATTGAGATGTTCTTACGTTTTTTGTTATTTGCAGGCCAGTGTCAGGTTGTATGTTGAACAAATAATGGATCGCGCCCGTAGCAAGTATGTATTTATAGAATTATAGTGATTCAAATCATCAATACAACTTCTTATTGGATGACTATTTCTAGAGATATCAATCACTAGGAGAATATGAACTTGGAGGGTGGTATTGATGAGCTTAATTATTATAATTCAGCAAATTGCAAAAAACGTAAGAAAATTTGAATCTCGCGGACTATCCTAGCGCATCCGCCATAGTATCGACGGACTCGGATTTTTTTCTTTTCCAGGTTACTAAACCAGATTATGATATTCCCAGGCATGTTCACGCTGCGCCTGTCGCGGCCGGAGCCCGGCCTCAACCGCGTGCTGAGCGAGGTGCGCGTGCGCAGCGACGTGTCCGCGCGCGCGTGGAGCTGTGTCGCGCTCAACGTCAAGGAGCTGGTCTACAAGAGGCACATCTATGTGCAGGTTACTAACTAATAAAGGCTGTTATAGTAAATTATTCATCGAGGGGAGAATACTGTGTTATATGACTGGCGCTATATTTGCGAGCTTGAGTCCCTCGTTGCTGTCAGAATTCTAGTCTTTAAACTAGGCAGTTTTTTTTTTTGAACCCTTTGTGGGAATGTTGATGTCATTCAATACTAACTCTGAACTCTGCACTAGAAAGCAATTTGGCTTTCCAAATATCTATTTAGGGGTCCGAGCGTTTGCTTGACCCACTAACATTATTGTGAGATAACCTCTTGGATTTTACGTGTTTCAACACTGGTTTACCATTGGGCACCCTACTACATATACTGGCATATACCGAGTGCGTGACGTCACTTCCTAGCCACTCGGTCGATCGCAGCGGCGGCGCAGGCGCTTGCGCTTCTTCAGTGCGTCTTGGATTTTTGACGTGTTAACACCTGTGACTAGAAGTGAACAACAAAATAGCAAACTTATTAAGGTAAGCTCCCATTATTATGAACATATTTCTGTTCTTAACAGGAAAACCCTGTTTCTTAATATTTGATTGCGTGGGAAAGCCCCATGCTCGCTTTTTGCTTTCTAAAAACAGAAGCGCATACAACCTTATCACGATTTACTAGGAAAGCCCTAGTTTTCATCGCAATATACATACATTGTCGTCTGGTTGTTAATTTAACATGGGCAGCCGACATATCGCTTGTGCCAACAGACGACGTCGGCTGTTCAGACGACATGGGCAGCCGACATGTCGCCTGTGCCAACAGACGACGTCGGCTGCTCAGACGACATGGGCAGCCGACATGTCACCTGTGCCAACAGACGACGTCGGCTGCTCAGACGACATGGGCAGCAGACATGTCGCCTGTGCCAACAGACGACGTCGGCTGTTCTGACGACATGGGCAGCAGACATGTCGCCTGTGCCAACAGACGACGTCGGCTGTTCAGACGACATGGGCATCCGACATGTCGCCTGTGCCAACAGACAACGTCGGCTGTCCAGACGACATGGGCAGCCGACATGTCGCCTGTGCCAACTTCTCACAATAATGTTAGTGGGTCAAGCGAAGGCTCGGACACCTAAATAGCAACGTTTTCCCCCCGTAGGGTAGAAAACGTATATTTAGGTTCCAGCCGAAGCTTGACCCACTAAGAATTAACATTCTTGCTGGCTTGTGAGTACTGAAGAAGCGCAAGCGCTTACCCCGCCGCTGCGATCGACCGAGTGGCTAGGAAGTGACGTCACGCACTCTGTAGGGTGCCCAATGGTAAACCAGTGTTGCCACACGTTAAATCCAAGAGGTTATCTCACAATAATGTTAGTGGGTCAAGCTTCGGCTGGAACCTAAATATACGTTTTCTACCCTACGGAGGGAAAACGTTTCTATTTTAGGTTTTCATACAATTTTTTGATTGGGGTTCTTTCTATCTTATTCAAATCACATCATATTAGTGAATTTTAATGTAATTCAGTACACCTTATTGCTCGCCTGTACCTCAGGGTTATAGTGACGTACTATACATATACATGACATTTATTGACATAATCGAGCAGGCGATGTGAAAAGTCAAAGTATTTACAGGATTAAAATATTTCTGCTTGGATTTACAGGTGACGCTTTACGTCAACGGGTACGAGTGCGAGACAGTAACCCTACCAGTACAAGGTACATATTTATTTATTCTACACATTTAACACTAAGCCCGAGTAGCACGGGCGTTTTTTTGTCGTGACGTTCAAAGTCAAAGTCAAAGTCAAATCATTTATTTCAAATAGGCACATTAAAGGCACTTTTGAACGTCAAAAAAAAAAACTAAATAGAAATGATTCTAGTCGCCCATTCGAAAAGGTAGATTTCGTATGGAGAAGAATGGGCAAGAAACTCCACCGTTACTCTTTTAAAATGTTTTACAAGGTCTTGTATACATAATAAAAATTATATGTGAACACGATGCACCCATAATAAAATTAGTCTACCACAAAAGGTAAAAAGAATTAAAAATAGAACAATTTTACCTAAAAATAAAATTGATATTAAGCATACTTACCTTTCTCTAAGCCATAAATTGAGATAGGCGTATCCGGTTCCGGTACGGTGAAGCGCTATAAGCCCCGCAGCGTCATATCCGCCCCAATCCGGCAGGTAGTGGGGATACGTTTGCGGAGCGCAGAACGATATCCATGAACCTCATTGCGGCTCAATTTACAGTGATTGATAGGGGTATCAATCACATACATTTATAATTAAGAATCAGCAGACAGAAATATAAATTGGCTTAGAGAAAGGTAAGTATGCTTAATATCAATTTTATTTTTAGGTAAAATTGTTCTATTAAGCCTGACTGTACCTTTCTCTAAGCCATAAATTGAGAAGTGTTTGTTATCGACTTCTGGATTGGGACTAAATTAGAACGCCAATGTGATCAACAAAGTTATTTATCCATTTTAAACTTTCGTTAGTTCAACTTATATTAAATCAACATAATTAGCTCATAATTATGACTTTAATTATAACACTACATCGATATTACGATTAAATAAATCATCTTATCGTTTCAAACAGATTACTGATCTGATTTGAATGACTTGATTCATTTGTAGACCTGTAATCCTTGATTTCTTTTTTATAATATTTGTGAAATGTCAACGCCGAGCGCCAATTTCCTCTCTCCAAAATATGATCAATGGGAATGTTATCTGACCAACTAGCCGAAGCTACTGCCGATCGCACACTACCTGGACTACTGTTTATAACAGCTTGTTTTAACAATTACTTAATCCAGCCCCCGATGATGGTGCGGGCAGCTGGTTTGGGCTCACCATGTGTGCTAATAAATAAGCTCTCAATATTACCTCTTCGACCATTAGAGAACTCTAGCAATTTGTTAATCCAATAAATTGGGTCAATGTTAGAGTTTGACTCGCATTTAAGTAAACGCCAACCGGATTGCTTACGAGTTATATTATCAGTTTTGGAACCAAAAATCGGCCAAAACACTATAGAATCATCACTCCTTACAAAGTTTTCTTTATTTATACTCAATAATGTAAGGTCATGGACTCTGCGCCCGGAACACAATAAAAGGAGAATTGCAGTTCTTTTAGAAATTTCGAACAATGAATTTTGTCAATTAAGAATCTAATTAAAACATTAATGTCCCAAATAGGACTTTTAGCCTTGTGTGGCTGTTTTAACGCTATACCCTTTAATATTTGCTTTATAATAATGTGAGAACCTAATGATAAGCCACTAGGTGGACGACAAAAGGTACATACCACCGACTTATGTACTGCAATTGTATTATAGGCAAATTTAAATTTAAGATGCAAATCAGTTAGAAATCGAGCCACATCTTCAGGGGATGGATCTATAGTGCTCACATTATTGTCACGTGACCATTTACACCATCGTAACCATGCCGGCTTATATGTATTTAAGGTCGATTTCCTCCAGCTACCTTCTAAAATTTCTATCTGATCTTTCTGCCAAGAATCTAATAGCGATGACCACCCTGTATTAACCACACTTTTAAATTCAATTGATGAACTTGTGGAGGCGGTCGATTGGTTGTTGTGTCTATCAAGACTTGGTCCAAATCCCTCAACGGGTAGGGAGGGCGCATGGAGCGAGCCACCAGATCTGCTCTCCAAAAGACCTTTTCCCAATCTGGTGTTATCACCAGGTACATGCCGGTTGCCTGGTTCAGGTGCGCTAATGCTCTGGGTATTAGACACGGTGGTGGGAATACCCATGATAACCTGTAGTGCCAAGGGCGCCCGAAGGCGTTGTAGGAAACAGCAGCCTGATCTAAATCCAGACTCACATACTTGGGTAGTACATGAGCAGTTCTTGACGCAAAAAGATCTATTTCGGGAATTCCAAAATGCTGAAAAAATTTTCCCGGTAGCACAAGGAAGCAAGTGCCATTCTGTCGGGGCAGATTTCCTTGAGAGCCGATCTGCTACGTAGTTGTATCGACCGGGAAGGTGATATATCAACATATGTATCCGATAACGATCTATTTCGTCTAAGACTTCGTATGTTAGGTTTAGGAGAGGCTGTGACTGTGTGCTGCCTTCGTTGCGCAGGTAAGAAACTACAGTTCGATTGTCGCTCTGAATTAATAAGCTTGTATCGCTCATTAGGCGACCTTTTATCTGAATTACTCGCAAAATTGCCAACGTCTCTAAGATATTGCTGTGAGAGTTTCTTTCCTGCACTGACCAACTGCCACATAAGGTCTCGTTGTTGAGCTGCGCACCCCAACCTGCCTTGGCCGAGTCCGTCGTAAGAAAATAAATTGGAGGTGAACCGTGCAGTTGAGAAGCCATGTTGTGACTCTGTAACCACCATTGCAGGTTCGGAATCACCTTGACGGGCATCTGTATTCGACCTTTTACATTTTTTCGCAACAGGGAATTGCTGAAGGTCAGCATTGCACGAGAATTCAGGCGCCCTCGCGGGACTACGAAGCTGGCAAATTTCCAAAGTTCTAGTATACTCTGGACTTCTTTTAAACTTACCTTGGTGGCTTTTGCCATTTTCTTGATTTTGACTTCTGAAAGTTTATTACAAAGCCAAGGGATTGCAATAGTCTTACCGCTAAGCCCGCGTGACTTTGCAGAGTTTCTCGATTTTGATTTGCCAGGAGAAAATCGTCGAGATATACCAGCAATCGCACACCTTGATTTCTTAGGATCTGCGCGATCCAATTCGTCAGGCTGGCAAAAACCTTCGGAGCGATTGCCAAACCGAAGGGCAGGCAGGTCATTTGCCAAAGTTGGTCCCATACTATTAATCTGAGGAAACGTCTGTGTCCTGGCGCGATTGGCAGGTGAAAATATGCATTTTCCAAGTCTATTTTCACTAACCAATCGTGTGGTTGGAGGAAGTCGGGGTCTTTGTACATGTTCACCAATCTAAAATTGTCTATTTTGACATAGTTGTTTAGCAATTTTAAATTGAAGACTGGACGAAACGAAGTTTGGTACAAGAAAAATTGTTGAGACAAAGCTCGGAGTCAATGAAGCTTTTTCTAACACCTTTTGATCTGCTAGCTTTATTTGAATTAAAATTTCTTTTGAATTTACTGTGTGAAATTTTCGGGGAATCCTCAAGGGATGAATAAGTGGTGGTTTGCTTAAAAAGGGGATTCGATAGCCTGATATTATCTTCAGTATATATAAAGGTGCCCCCAACTTCCTCCAGACACTTACCTGATGTTTGATTCCCCCGGCTTGAAAACGTTGATGATAGTCAATCGACTCGTTTATCACGCCGTCCCAGGGTACTACGTTTCTTACCGTATCGTGTATCTTCGGTGTGACGAAAAAACTCTTCTGCCCTTCTCTTTCGTCCTTGCGCAGGATTAGAGCCACTATTGGTGGAGGGGCGGTAGTTTGCACTGTTGCGCACAGGCACCATATATTTCCTACCTCCTTGTGTGTCCCTTCTTTGGACAGAAGGTTTATACGATCTACCCTGCGAGGATAATTTAATGGGTGCAGCTTGAAAATTTCTTAAGACACCCCCTTGTTTTCCTACAAAATCTGTAAGCTTTGCATCGTCAAATAAATGATGCGCGGACGGAAGTATTTTCCTCAACGATTCCTTAAAACAACTTTCCTTTACTGAATTTAAAATACCATCACGACGTTGTTGCACTATATCAGCCCGTTTGCCACATATCATTTGTAATAAATCCAATTGTATTTTTTGTTATTTCCCGTCGGCAAAAAAATCATTGATTTTTGAAGTAATCTCTACAGTGGTCGTTGGGTTTTTTTAATTCGGATACCCATGAAATAAATTGGCATAAGCCTTTTTGAAATGCTTCGCTTTGCAAAATAACAGCATGTGACATAGCAGCTAAAGAATTTTCAACGACCGCTAACGAACGATTACGTTCAAAATTTTTCAAAACATCGTTACTTTCGAGCTCTACAAAACCTGGGGTAGAATTATAAAGTTTTTGTAATTCAGAATAACGTACTTGAGCCCAGTCAGGCGAGTTAAAATGTTGCAATTTGTTAAGCAAATCGAGATGCGTATTATCAGTCTGTAATGTCTGCGACTTGAGGGTAGTTTGTATTTTAAAATCAATCCCTTTTTCTTCGTTTAATTCATTATCCAGTTCAGTAGGGCTCGGAATATATAGAATAGACTCACTGTCAGACATGCACGGCAGAGTATTATTTTTAACAATAAGATCTTGCAAAGAGGATACTTTTTCAGTAAGTTTTTTAAAAGCGTCCTCTAATTTACTTAGCTTTGTACGGCGGCGCCGCTCCTTTCGCCTACGATGTCTCCTTTTACGCGCCGTAGAAGAAGTATCGCTGCTACTGCTCGAACCACTAGATTGCGACCGAGCACGTGGGGCATTGTCCATACTAATATTATTAATATTTTCGTCTAAAGAGTTCATCATTTAACACTTATTAATTTTTATTTTTATTTAACACTAAAAAGTAGGACACCCTTTTTAAAAGTAACGGGTTACTTTTAAACGCGACTACACCGTTCGGAAATCCGAACGCCAATGAGGTTCATGGATATCGTTCTGCGCTCCGCAAACGTATCCCCACTACCTGCCGGATTGGGGCGGATATGACGCTGCGGGGCTTATAGCGCTTCACCGTACCGGAACCGGATACGCCTATCTCAATTTATGGCTTAGAGAAAGGTACAGTCAGGCTTAATTAAGCAATATATTTTAGCAATATGTTTTATTGCGCACTGCATTTTCCACTGTTGCCGAGCGTTGAACCAACAGCGCCCATCCAGTGCGCGGTAAAAAAAAGCCGCGTTAAAAAAAGCTTATATTTCTACTTGAGACTGTAGCTAAAGTTATTATTATCACTCCTCAGGCATCCTCGTCCGCAAAGTGACACCTACAAACATGCTGATAGGCCACGCTCGTGCGGGCGGCGCGGGCGCGGGCGCGGGCGCGGGCGCGGGCGCGGGCGCGGGCGCGTACCACCTGTCGGCGCTGCACGTGTACCGCGCGCCCGTGCTCAGCGCCTCCTGCGCGCTACACGTCACTGCGCACGGCCCGGACCATGCGTGCCAGGTAGATGTTTAGTAGTGCCGTACTTTGATCTGTAATTGCGTTTATATTTCCTACAAAACATGTCATCATGCTGTTGCATCAACCAAACCCAATAAATACCATTTTATGTAGAACATTCTACAGCTGTAAGCCAAATAAAGTGGGTGCGCTAAGGGTGTAGACGTAATCAAGATGCAAACGAAACGCCTGGTAGACCCATGTAACCAACTTCCCTTGTGTGTCTGCAGTGTCTGTACGATATAAGACGGTAGGAAGTAGGAACAGGGTTGTTCCTCAAACAAACACAAACAAACTCAAATGGGAACTCATATTTTACTGTTTTCTATCTAATATTAAAATATCGTTAACTAATAATCAGTTTTCTTGCCACAGGTGCGGTGCGAGTCGCCCAACTTTCCGTTGTTACTGACACCAAACGTACTCGACTCCAATATTGATTGGGACCAGGTAATTTTTACCAAAATTTGCCAAAATAACTAACACTAGTGTTTAAGTGGTGTATGTAATTGCTAACAAATTGGAATTTATGATCTTAAAAATAAATTATTATTAATAATAATAAATCCAACATAATTATCTCTATTAGGTATGTAATTAGACCCTTACCAGTGGCATGCATTGGTTTTCAGAATAGGTAAAAATAAAACAAAAGTATCTATTAACAAAAAAAAAAGTTTTACAGCCGCCATTTTGGATTTTCATTTTGACTTTATTTTCGGCTCCAGCAACCTCAAAAACCATAACGAAAAATTTGAAAATGTTTGCAGCTGCCATCTTGGATTTTCATTTTGACCTCACTATAGGCTTCAGCACCCTTAAAAACCATGAAAACGACACCCATGATGAAAAATTAATAAAATTTCGCAGCTGCCATCTTGCATTTTCATTTTGATTTTATTATTGGCTCCAGCACCCTCGAAAACGACTCATGACAAGAAAGGTAATTGGCATATCTGACCCGCTTTGCGAAGAGTGGCGGACATTAACCAAAATAGTTTTAAACTAAAGGCAATAATGTGACCTTTGTATATAAATATTTGATAGAAAATCGATGGAGGAAAATGTACAGAATCGTTTTAAAAAAAAAACAAACGGTTTCAGAGGATTTTATTTCATCTTTTATTGGGATAAAAATAATTTAATAAAAACTCCGATACCATACACAATAAGAAGCAACAGATGAACCCGCTGCCTTCTTAAATGATCTACTTAACTATTGATTTGGATTAATTTGAAGATTAAAAATATTATAATGAATTAGTATTTTATTCTTCTTCCCTATATCACTTTATAAAACTGGAACACGTATGCTACACACACTTATACACTTAAACCACACACACTTATAACATTTAAAAACACTTGTTCACACCTACATTGGTACTAAATTGTATACATACATATTACATAATCAGCCTATAATGTTCCCACTGCTGGGACACAGGCCTCCTCTCGGTGAGTGGACCGTAATCCACCACGCGGGCCCAGTGCGGGTTGGCAGAATATGTCACATGTCTTCGAATTTTTGGTTCTAGGAAAAAAGAAGGTTTCCTCACGATGTTTTCCTTCACCGTTTTGAGAGCAGTGGTGATGAAATAATTTACACAAAGTAAAGCGCCTGTCTGGGTTTGAACCTACGACCTACAACTCGTAAGTCGCGGCTGTTACCACTTGGCCACTGCTCCCTACTAAATTGTATATACTTACGATAATTTTATATTTTTTTCGAGATTCCCGTGACTCACATTAATGGGATTAATGCCATAGTAAATCAGAGCCATATATCAATACATTCTGCTATATTTCGTTTGTGTCCGCCATGGGTATGGTTTCCATACTAAGATGCCCAATGATCTTTAAAAAAATTACAGCCGCCATCATGGATTTTCATTTTGACCTCACTATCGGCTTTAGCGCCCTTGAAAACCATAAAAACGACAACCATGATGAAAAATAAAAAAAAATTACAGCCGCCATCTTGGATTTTCATTTTTACCTCATTATGGGCGACCTCAATATCCATCCCTTTCTTTCTTCGCACGGCCAAATTACGAACGAATTACAAATTACTAGTTTACTCTGTCTACCATTTTAACATTCATACTCGGTTGGTTATTTGAGTACGTATGCCTACTTTAGGGTGATAAATTGCGAAGGTTGAATGTCATGGTATTACGCGTGAGACGTACGTATTTTTAACTTGAACGTGTAAAGACCAATGACAATGTGCGAATAATACGGGAGCCGAGTAGGCCGTCTAGCGACTGCCTACTGCCGCGCGTGTTTGTATGAACATTTTGTTTTTTGTTAGGTATGATAATTTAGCGTAACTGTGGTGCACACAGAGGAGGCCTGTGTCCCAGCAGTGGGAACATTATAGGCTGATTATGGTGGTGCACACACACTAAAACGTAATTGACAGGCTTATGGTGATTTATCGAGGTAGGCACTGCGTATATGCCTTTATGCAATACACGCCACTGATTGTTACTATACTCTTCTGTAATAGGTAATACGGGCTGGTTTCCGCAACTCCACGACAATGCGCGTATATTGCGTACGGGTGGGAAAATCGATTATTCGATCCACCCCAGCTCCTCAAGGAAGGCCAGCAACGCCTTGATGTTACTGACCGTCTCACGTAGGGTACCTGGGTTACCGAAGTACTTTGCCCTGTACGTGGCGACCACCGGGCAGTTTAGAAGCACATGTGCCGCTGTCTCGTCATCCTCCATGCAGGCCGTGCACAGCGGACTGTCTGTTACTCCTATGACATAGAGGTGTTTATTAAATGACCCGTGGCCGGTTAAAGCTGCAGTAACTATACGCAGCTTTTGCTTAGTTAGACGGAGAACCTGTTTCGTGAGGCGGGCATCTAATGTGGGAAGTGCTTCCCTAGCCTGCCTGCATTCGCCTTGATCCGTCCAAAGTTTGTCATGCTGGTCTCTGATGCGTTTCCTTACCAGAGTGCGTAAAAACCCAAAGGGGAGTGGCGCGATGGGCTCAGGTCCCACTGGTGCCATGCTCGACCCTCTCCTGGCAAGCTCCTCGGCTGCATCGTTGCCCAGCGAGCCGCTGTGTCCCTTGATCCATTGAATAGTTATTTTATTGAGGTTACCCACCTGATTGAGGCGCTGGTGACACTCGTATATTAGCCCAGAGTCAACTGTGTAACTGTTCAGCGCTTGCAGAACAGCCATACTGTCTGAGAGTATGCGAATTGAGTGGTCCTTTACTTCCCTGGCCATAATGGCTGAAGCGGCCAGAGAAATACCCATACATTCGGCCTGGAACACTGTGTTGTGAACCCCCAGTGGTGTGGCTATATGAATGTTGAAATCCTCGGAGAAGATTCCAGCGCCTGTGCCACTACCTGTTTTGGATCCATCCGTGAAGATACGCAGCTCTGCAGGGTTTAGCCCCTCGCATCGACGATCCTCGTGAAGTTGGATCTTGTATTTTTTATCGAAGATAAATTGTTTGGGTACCCTGTCATTTATGGCTTTTGTAATGGGGAGCTCCTTGTGGAGTTCCTCAAGCAGCATGGTGTGTGGTGTAGTACTCTTACCCCGGAGATTTAGTGTATTAAGACGTACTCTTCTGTAACACAAACTACTAATTTTGTAGGTATTCGAGATACCATCATCGACGCTGCGTGAAATGCACGACAACTTACTGTTGACCTTCTCTGCGAGCGCGCCCAATATTATGAACCTTTACCATCAGACCGTTGCGTTACCCACAGGTTAGTTTTGTGTTATCTCAGTTAAATAATAATATAAACAGAGAATATTGTTCACTGTAGTTGTTTTTGTCCAAAAATAATACTCAGAATTCTTTAAAAAAATCATGCTAACAGACTCTATCGCCTTCTGGCATTAGTGTCTCTTCATTTTTGTGTTCAATTTTAGACCAGCGTAGCTATTCACAACCATCCGACAGGCTATCGCATCGAAAATGACACATTTCGTTTAATTGATTTGCCTTGCCCCCGACAGCAAACAGCGGCAGCGGTCGTCTATTTGATTTAAACTGACCAATTTTTTGGGTTTTGGACTTGTGTGCAGCGCTTAGAAGACTCCTAGGATGACTTGTGTGCAGCGCTTAGAAGACTCCTAGGATGACATTGACTTGTGTGCAGCGCTTAGAAGACTCCTAGGATGACTTGTGTGCAGCGCTTAGAAGACTCCTAGGATGACATTGACTTGTGTGCAGCGCTTAGAAGACTCCTAGGATGACTTGTGTGCAGCGCTTAGAAGACTCCTAGGATGACATTGACTTGTGTGCAGCGCTTAGAAGACTCCTAGGATGACTTGTGTGCAGCGCTTAGAAGACTCCTAGGATGACTTGTGTGCAGCGCTTAGAAGACTCCTAGGATGACTTGTGTGCAGCGCTTAGAAGACTCCTAGGATGACATTGACTTGTGTGCAGCGCTTAGAAGACTCCTAGGATGACTTGTGTGCAGCGCTTAGAAGACATTGATTGATGTTCGATACGGAACGGAAGCTTATCGAGTAGTTGTGAATAGCTATGCAGGTGGGCTGCAATATCACCTTTGCAAAGATTCACTAAAAATCTTACCAACTTTGTGATACATACTTACATACTTACCAACATTACATCACGCCTGTATTCCGCGACAGATTAGGCAGCGCTGTACCTATACTACACTCGTATTTTGCCAGTAATTTTACCTCATAGTCGTGTTGTATTTTGTGATATTGACTATAAATAACCGTGAGTACATTATGTTGCGGTGATGATTTAACATATAACTATTAATGAGAAGTTTGTTGCGCCACTTCTTTTTCCCAGCTAAAGCACCAGAAAGTGATGAAGACAGGCGTATTGGGGGACTGTCTTATGTAACTACTAGCAGTGCCCTTGCGGTTTCACCCGCATAAGTGTCGACCCTGTGGGAATATCGGGATAAAAAATATCCTGTGTTATTCTGATGTATAAAAGCTATATTGCTGTAAAGTTTCATCAAAATCCGTTCAGTAGTTTTTGCCTGAAAGAGTAACAAACATCCGCCCGTCCATCCTCACAAACTTTCGCGTTTATAATATTAGTAGGATGGCGTTCAAAAAGTGCAGCTCAGTTTGAATAAATGACTTTGAGTGATTGAATGTTTCCAGTATTCGCGGGCCGCGTGGCCTCGACAGCGAGCCTCATGTCGGGCGCGGCGCCGGGCGCGGGCGCGGGCGGCGGGGCGGGCGCGTCCATCCCGGAGACGCTGTTCACGACGTGGGCCGGCGCCGCGCTCGCCAGCCGGCACCGCGGCGTCACGCCGGCCATCTACATGCTGGGGGGCGCGGATATCTTGCTGTACTTGTATGCTAGGGTGAGTTCACGGCGTGGGCCGGCGCCGCGCTCGCCAGCCGGCACCGCGGCGTCACGCCGGCCATCTACATGCTGGGGGGCGCGGATATCTTGCTGTACTTGTATGCTAGGGTGAGTTCACGACGTGGGCCGGCGCCGCGCTCGCCAGCCGGCACCGCGGCGTCACGCCGGCCATCTACATGCTGGGGGGCGCGGATATCTTGCTGTACTTGTATGCTAGGGTGAGTTCACGACGTGGGCCGGCGCCGCGCTCGCCAGCCGGCACCGCGGCGTCACGCCGGCCATCTACATGCTGGGGGGCGCGGATATCTTGCTGTACTTGTATGCTAGGGTGAGTTCACGACGTGGGCCGGCGCCGCGCTCGCCAGCCGGCACCGCGGCGTCACGCCGGCCATCTACATGCTGGGGGGCGCGGATATCTTGCTGTACTTGTATGCTAGGGTGAGTTCACGACGTGGGCCGGCGCCGCGCTCGCCAGCCGGCACCGCGGCGTCACGCCGGCCATCTACATGCTGGGGGGCGCGGATATCTTGCTGTACTTGTATGCTAGGGTGAGTTCACGACGTGGGCCGGCGCCGCGCTCGCCAGCCGGCACCGCGGCGTCACGCCGGCCATCTACATGCTGGGGGGCGCGGATATCTTGCTGTACTTGTATGCTAGGGTGAGTTCACGACGTGGGCCGGCGCCGCGCTCGCCAGCCGGCACCGCGGCGTCACGCCGGCCATCTACATGCTGGGGGGCGCGGATATCTTGCAGTACTTGTATGCTAGGGTGAGTTCACGACGTGGGCCGGCGCCGCGCTCGCCAGCCGGCACCGCGGCGTCACGCCGGCCATCTACATGCTGGGGGGCGCGGATATCTTGCTGTACTTGTATGCTAGGGTGAGTTCACGACGTGGGCCGGCGCCGCGCTCGCCAGCCGGCACCGCGGCGTCACGCCGGCCATCTACATGCTGGGGGGCGCGGATATCTTGCTGTACTTGTATGCTAGGGTGAGTTCACGACGTGGGCCGGCGCCGCGCTCGCCAGCCGGCACCGCGGCGTCACGCCGGCCATCTACATGCTGGGGGGCGCGGATATCTTGCTGTACTTGTATGCTAGGGTGAGTTCACGACGTGGGCCGGCGCCGCGCTCGCCAGCCGGCACCGCGGCGTCACGCCGGCCATTTACATGCTGGGGGGCGCGGATATCTTGCTGTACTTGTCTGCTAGGATGAGTTCACGACGTGGGCCGGCGCCGCGCTCGCCAGCCGGCACCGCGGCGTCACGCCGGCCATCTACATGCTGGGGGGCGCGGATATCTTGCTGTACTTGTATGCTAGGGTGAGTTCACGACGTGGGCCGGCGCCGCGCTCGCCAGCCGGCACCGCGGCGTCACGCCGGCCATCTACATGCTGGGGGGCGCGGATATCTTGCTGTACTTGTATGCTAGGGTGAGTTCACGACGTGGGCCGGCGCCGCGCTCGCCAGCCGGCACCGCGGCGTCACGCCGGCCATCTACATGCTGGGGGGCGCGGATATCTTGCTGTACTTGTATGCTAGGGTGAGTTCACGACGTGGGCCGGCGCCGCGCTCGCCAGCCGGCACCGCGGCGTCACGCCGGCCATCTACATGCTGGGGGGCGCGGATATCTTGCTGTACTTGTATGCTAGGGTGAGTTCACGACGTGGGCCGGCGCCGCGCTCGCCAGCCGGCACCGCGGCGTCACGCCGGCCATCTACATGCTGGGGGGCGCGGATATCTTGCTGTACTTGTATGCTAGGGTGAGTTCACGACGTGGGCCGGCGCCGCGCTCGCCAGCCGGCACCGCGGCGTCACGCCGGCCATCTACATGCTGGGGGGCGCGGATATCTTGCTGTACTTGTATGCTAGGGTGAGTTCACGACGTGGGCCGGCGCCGCGCTCGCCAGCCGGCACCGCGGCGTCACGCCGGCCATCTACATGCTGGGGGGCGCGGATATCTTGCTGTACTTGTATGCTAGGGTGAGTTCACGACGTGGGCCGGCGCCGCGCTCGCCAGCCGGCACCGCGGCGTCACGCCGGCCATCTACATGCTGGGGGGCGCGGATATCTTGCTGTACTTGTATGCTAGGGTGAGTTCACGACGTGGGCCGGCGCCGCGCTCGCCAGCCGGCACCGCGGCGTCACGCCGGCCATCTACATGCTGGGGGGCGCGGATATCTTGCTGTACTTGTATGCTAGGGTGAGTTCACGACGTGGGCCGGCGCCGCGCTCGCCAGCCGGCACCGCGGCGTCACGCCGGCCATCTACATGCTGGGGGACGCGGATATCTTGCTGTACTTGTATGCTAGGGTGAGTTCACGACGTGGGCCGGCGCCGCGCTCGCCAGCCGGCACCGCGGCTTCACGCCGGCCATCTACATGCTGGGGGGCGCGGATATCTTGCTGTACTTGTATGCTAGGGTGAGTTATCGATTATCCTCGTCCTGCTGGGGTCGTTGCAGCGCTTTGTACTTAATACACACATCAAAAGTGTCTAGGGATCAACATATATTTTTGCAATAACTTTTCTCCTGATTGATATTAATTAAAATTTTCTTTAAGGATTCATCAAATAAAGTGTTTTCGTTTGTCACAGTAACGATAAACCAAGTCACCTTTGCATTAATAAAGAAATTTGCCATTTTCCTAATAAAGGGATTTTTGACATTTGAACCACTAACACAAAAGTTCGAAAAAAAGACTGAAATAACAGTTTTCTTTAAAATTTTATTGGGTAACTTAAACAATTAATAATCCGTGTTTCTACCGCGAACACTAACAACACAAGAACATCGGTTTGGCATACTCAAAATGAGTTCATCCAAATCACGCTGTGGAATGGCCGCCCATGTTCGTTGCAACAACAAAAAAAGGTCTTCTTGCGACTGGATACCCTCTATATTCGGCAGAGCTCTTCTCTGTAGCATATCCCATGCATGCTCAATCGGGTTCAAGTCTGGCGACTGAGCAGGCCAGGGCAGGACATTGATGTTAGCTGCGGCGAGAGTCTGTCTTACAACTCTTGCGGTGTGCGGTCGTGCATTATCATGCATTAACTGAAATAAGGGACCGATTTGCACTTGTAGAGGAACGATGACGTCTGATACAATCGTCTCAGCATAAATTTGAGCGTTGAGGTTGCCTCTGATCCAAATCAACTCAGTTCTTCCGCCGATCCAAATACCCGCCCATACCATGATGGTTCCACCACTATAAGGATGGACTTCCTGGCAGGATTTTAATCGCTGTTGGCGTCCAGGGGTTCTCCAGTGTCGTATACGTCTTGTATCCGGTCTCATACCAAAACGAGACTCATCAGAAAAGCACACGAAACGCCATTGTTCTTCTGCTCAATTTCTGTGTTCAAGAGCCCATTGATATCGAATCCTACGATTGTGCATTGCTATAGGTGGTACCCGTAGCGGTCTTCGGGAATGAAGGTTCACTTCATGCAAGCGGTTTCTGACTGTTTGGTCGCTAATTAAGTTCCCTGAAGAGTGATGAAGCCTCACGGCTAACATCATGGCGGTTATTGTTGGAGCTCTTCGAGTTAAGATTTGAATGTATCGGTCTTGTCTCCGTGTGGTGCAGCGATACCGTCCTCCATGGCGCTCAGCCACGGTACCAGTGCTTCGGTAACGTGTCCAAAGTCGACTGATAACACTCTGACTTGTATTCAGAGCTAAAGCCACAGTACGTTGCCGGGAACCAGCTTCTATCATTCCCACGGCTCTGAGCATTTCTTCCCTGCTTATATGACGTCGCCGCTCCATAATAACGTTGGTTTTAATCAGTAGTAGGGAAACAGTAGCACTAATAATGTCTTCAATGCGTTGTATGTTTTTATAGGGAAAATATTGACAGCTGATTTTCATCTTTTACTCGAATTTGATTCACAGTTCCTGATTCAAATTATGAAATGCACCAAAAAGGATCCATATAAATTTATAAAATCATAAATTTATTACAAAGCCACATCTCAATCTCAAGAAATCCGCATAAAAATGCTTGATCCCTAGACACTTTTGATGTGTGTATATACAATGCGTAACATAATGAACGCAAGACCTCATACACCCCAATTAGAGTATTGAGTTAAAAGCATAATACAATGAACAAAA
Source organism: Oligia fasciuncula (assembly GCA_963082905.1). Lineage (NCBI taxonomy): Eukaryota > Metazoa > Arthropoda > Insecta > Lepidoptera > Noctuidae > Oligia > Oligia fasciuncula. The sequence continues at coordinate 987,329 of OY720395.1, read as the reverse complement.
CAATTTTTTTTAAAGCTAACTATTTTTATTCAGTAAATGGTGTTGACCCTATCATTACTTTATGCATTCAAAATTGAGTCTTATTGCCTTGACATAAGATTTAATTTTCTTTGGCTCAATCGGCGATCAGTATGGCAAAATACATAATTTAAAAAAAAATACCTATCTTAAATGTTACCGAAATTGATTCAGTAATCAATTATGAACAAACTACTTTCAGGACTTGCGTTTATTCTGTTACACCTTGTATATATATTTTTTTTTTAAACGTTGCCCCACACTAGGAATTTCTCCTGTATTGTGGGTGCGTTTACAAACATTTAACCTCACATACACAAACAGCCAGACCCGGAACAACTACTTGTAGGTCATACAAATATTTGTTCCGTGCGGGAATCGAACCCGCGACACGCAGCGCGGCAGTCAATCGCTTAACCACTGCGCCAACCGTGCCGTCATCAGTCAATATGCTTATATTATGACTAATAGGTGCTTGGGGGAGGCCTATGTCCAGCAGTGGACGTCTTTCGGCTGAAATGATGATGATGATGACTAATAGGATAAAAATTTCATGATTATTTGTGTCCTTCATCACACAATCCTCACCTTTGAAAACTTCATGAAAATCAATTTTGAGAAGGCCAAAAATAGAAAAAAGAAGAAAATAAAATGCCACAGCTGGACGTAGCGTAGGCCTCTGTTTTCTTGTGCCAACACGCTCCTGTGCCAGCCTCATCCAGGTTCTATACAATACGACTTTAGAATACTCACAAATTGTAAACGTATCGTGTTACTGATACCACGAAAAGCAGTTTTCGTTTACTCATAAATTGAAGAGATTGCTATTAATAATTGAATATTATATTTAATTTGACTTTATAAGCAGCAGTATCATTTAGCCATCCTACTAACTTCTACACGAATGTTTGTGAGGATGGATGGATGTTTGATTCTCTTTCTCGCAAAAATTACTGAACGGATTTTAATGAACCTTTACAGTAATAATAGCTTATATATCAGAATAACACATAGAATACGTTTTGTCCCGATATTCCCACGGGATCGACACTTATGCGGGTGAAACCGCGGGGCGCTGCTTACTAGCACGGCACGGCTTTATAAATACGGGCCTAAAACACATTATAGTGTACTCACTATAATGTGTTTAGTTTGCTGATTGAAATGTCCTTATGTGGAACAACGTTTCACAAGCTTAACGTTATTAATAATCTATTTAACTTGTATCTACGTGTCTGTCTTTTTATAAATTCCCAGGTAGTAGAACTAGAAGGCAGTGCTGTGGAGCAGGCGACTGCCCTGAGCATCTTGCTGCGCGCGTGCCGCGTGGACAGCCGCCTGCACGCCATGCTGTACGCGGCCGGCGCGCCCGACATGCTGCTCACAGTGCTGGCCGCGCCCAAGTGCGTCGTGAGCCATCACGCGCTCAAGGTACGAGCCTCCAGCTTGTCACTAGCAGGCCACTGTGCGTGGACTGCCGCCTGCACGCCATGCTGTACGCGGCCGGCGCGCCCGACATGCTGCTCACAGTGCTGGCCGCGCCCAAGTGCGTCGTGAGCCATCACGCGCTCAAGGTACGAGCCTCCAGCTTGTCACTAGCAGGCCACTGTGCGTGGACTGCCGCCTGCACGCCATGCTGTACGCGGCCGGCGCGCCCGACATGCTGCTCACAGTGCTGGCCGCGCCCAAGTGCGTCGTGAGCCATCACGCGCTCAAGGTACGAGCCTCCAGCTTGTCACTAGCAGGCCACTGTGCGTGGACTGCCGCCTGCACGCCATGCTGTACGCGGCCGGCGCGCCCGACATGCTGCTCACAGTGCTGGCCGCGCCCAAGTGCGTCGTGAGCCATCACGCGCTCAAGGTACGAGCCTCCAGCTTGTCACTAGCAGGCCACTGTGCGTGGACTGCCGCCTGCACGCCATGCTGTACGCGGCCGGCGCGCCCGACATGCTGCTCACAGTGCTGGCCGCGCCCAAGTGCGTCGTGAGCCATCACGCGCTCAAGGTACGAGCCTCCAGCTTGTCACTAGCAGGCCACTGTGCGTGGACTGCCGCCTGCACGCCATGCTGTACGCGGCCGGCGCGCCCGACATGCTGCTCACAGTGCTGGCCGCGCCCAAGTGCGTCGTGAGCCATCACGCGCTCAAGGTACGAGCCTCCAGCTTGTCACTAGCAGGCCACTGTGCGTGGACTGCCGCCTGCACGCCATGCTGTACGCGGCCGGCGCGCCCGACATGCTGCTCACAGTGCTGGCCGCGCCCAAGTGCGTCGTGAGCCATCACGCGCTCAAGGTACGAGCCTCCAGCTTGTCACTAGCAGGCCACTGTGCGTGGACTGCCGCCTGCACGCCATGCTGTACGCGGCCGGCGCGCCCGACATGCTGCTCACAGTGCTGGCCGCGCCCAAGTGCGTCGTGAGCCATCACGCGCTCAAGGTACGAGCCTCCAGCTTGTCACTAGCAGGCCACTGTGCGTGGACTGCCGCCTGCACGCCATGCTGTACGCGGCCGGCGCGCCCGACATGCTGCTCACAGTGCTGGCCGCGCCCAAGTGCGTCGTGAGCCATCACGCGCTCAAGGTACGAGCCTCCAGCTTGTCACTAGCAGGCCACTGTGCGTGGACTGCCGCCTGCACGCCATGCTGTACGCGGCCGGCGCGCCCGACATGCTGCTCACAGTGCTGGCCGCGCCCAAGTGCGTCGTGAGCCATCACGCGCTCAAGGTACGAGCCTCCAGCTTGTCACTAGCAGGCCACTGTGCGTGGACTGCCGCCTGCACGCCATGCTGTACGCGGCCGGCGCGCCCGACATGCTGCTCACAGTGCTGGCCGCGCCCAAGTGCGTCGTGAGCCATCACGCGCTCAAGGTACGAGCCTCCAGCTTGTCACTAGCAGGCCACTGTGCGTGGACTGCCGCCTGCACGCCATGCTGTACGCGGCCGGCGCGCCCGACATGCTGCTCACAGTGCTGGCCGCGCCCAAGTGCGTCGTGAGCCATCACGCGCTCAAGGTACGAGCCTCCAGCTTGTCACTAGCAGGCCACTGTGCGTGGACTGCCGCCTGCACGCCATGCTGTACGCGGCCGGCGCGCCCGACATGCTGCTCACAGTGCTGGCCGCGCCCAAGTGCGTCGTGAGCCATCACGCGCTCAAGGTACGAGCCTCCAGCTTGTCACTAGCAGGCCACTGTGCGTGGACTGCCGCCTGCACGCCATGCTGTACGCGGCCGGCGCGCCCGACATGCTGCTCACAGTGCTGGCCGCGCCCAAGTGCGTCGTGAGCCATCACGCGCTCAAGGTACGAGCCTCCAGCTTGTCACTAGCAGGCCCCTGAGGAGCAGGCGACGGCCCTGAGCATCCTGCTGCGTGGACTGCCGCCTGCACGCCATGCTGTACACTAGTGTTTAACATAAGTTTCACACGTTCGAATCAACAGCCATGAGCAACTCAAGTCTTTTCTTTCTAGCCTTCATTGCTTTTTATGTAGCCGGGTTGGCTAATTTATTTTATTTTGCAAGCGCCTAATTTAAACGTAAGATGAGTGCATTTTAACATTTCCTATGTCGTATTGCAGGTGATCTTGGACGAAGCTTGCAGCACTCCGCTACTGAGCGCATGCGGGGAGAGCGTACAGCTGGCATCCCGCACCGACGCCGTGCTGCTGCAGCCTGAACTGCTGGTCTTACTGACTAATGCGTGGAGACAACTGGATACTGAACAAGTTAGCCAAACTATATTTTTGTTGTGCAATATTAACGCAGTGGTTGCGCCACATCTATATTATATAAAATTTAAAGTCCTGACTGACTGATATATCAACGCACAGCCTAAACCGCTGGTACTAGAGAAATTAAATCCACTAAGAAAGGGTTTTTCGAAATCCCACCCCTAAGAGGGTGAAATTTCACGCGGACGAAGTCGTTGGCAGAAGCTAGTTGGCTATAAAGCTGCGCAAATGAATAGAATAGAATACTCTTTATTATGTACACCATATAAATTACAGACATAATTACAGAAACAATACAAAGGGTGACACAATGGGCAGTCTTATCGCAAAATTAGCGCTTAAGATGCAAAATGAAATACTTTTAGAATTATAGTATTGTGGTACTACAGTGACGCATCAGAAGGCGGAATCACACCTCAGCGACAATCAATGTAAAATTTTTTGATAAATTAGAGGCATTTTAGACAGCTTTAGACAATTCTAGAAGTATACTAAAATAGTATATTTCATTACAAGTACGGAAAGGCTGTCATTGCAAAGAGTTCCGACAAATGTCTACCCGAGCCGAGGCGCAGCCGAAGGCGAGTGTTGACAGTCGGAACAAGTTGCAATGACGGTTCCGCAGGTGTACTGAACGACTATTTTTAATGCAGTTGCGAAAAAATGAAGCAATTTAATAAAATAATAAAAACACAATATTGCTTTTTTCTCTTCTTCACGCAAAAAATTAGTCTTATGTGGATATGTAACGACTTTTTGACTTTTCTGGTAAAATGTTCTCCGAAGCATTTTGTGCAATAGGCTATTTGACAATGTAAAAAATAAGGTCATAATTATTGACACTCGTATAGATTATCGCTTTTAAAATCGATTTGCATTAATTTTACTACAAAACAATGTATTATTTATTAAAAAAATCCCGAAAAATCTACATCTTTTTAAATCTGGCGCCACGTAATCGAAAACGGTCTGGATTGGCTGAACTTATGATGACGTCATGATATAGTCAATTTCTGTCTATCGTTGACAGAACAGATGACTTTTGTCTAGTATCTCGACCGTTTCAACGTTTGTTTACGTGTATTGTGACGTTCCGACGCCATATTGTTAAAGATAGCGTTTTGACGGCTTATTTAAACAGTACATTTTTATTGACTATTTTCTAAAAGAAATACATTATGCAATTTGAAGTAATAGGTTTTTGTGGGCTCGTTAGACACCATTAAATAATCTGAGATGTTTATCAGAAACCAGTCAAATAGCCTATTATACTGAGAAAAAAATAGGGTCGAAATTACTCATTTTGTGCAACAAACAACTAAACTCGCAAAGAAAATTTCTGGAAAATGGCGCCAACCGTAGAATATAAGCAGAGTTTTTTTTTCTTCACCCATTTTGGTAGGCAAAGGGAACTATCCATACAGCTTAGTCTTCAGTACCTATATTTTTTTTATTGATATGAAATGAAAATGAAATTTAATGAGATGAAATGAAATGAAACCTAACCTAACTCATTCAATTAAATCTGATATTGAAATAAATTAGTAGCTTCTCTTTAGAAATATACATATTTGTGTGAATCACAAAAACTCTTTAGTAAAAACTTCATGGTTGGTTTTTCTTTTGACGTGACAACGTCTTAAATTAGGTTGCGACTGGGAGTCACTTATGAAAAAGTGTAACGCTCGGTAACGTTACGATGAGTCACCGAACGAGAGAGAGGCCCGCCGAATGCCTTGCGTCTCTCTCCCACTCAACTATGATCGGATGATCGGTCGTTGTCACGTAAAATCTTCGCCCGTAAAACCGACTTTACAGGCAACCATTTTTTTAATAGACATTATTTTGACAGTTGGGAAAGAGACACGCACGAGTTCGGGAAAGGTAAAAAAAAAGCACTAGTATGTAATAGCCCACATCCCGAACGCTATACGTCCCTGCAATACACCACTTTTTGAGCAACTGTATTAAAAACTACCATTCCCTTTTCTCCCAGGAGTTAACTTGGGAAGTAGAAAATATGAACGGCACACGAGAACTACAGCGCGGCTCCGCGTGGGCGCTCACTCTGTGCTGCATGCGGGCGTTGTTGCGGGACTCGCACCCGCGCCGCGCCTTCAACCACTACCAGATGAACCGCACCGACCTGCTCAACCATCTGCTGCTGGCCTGCAAGGTACCGCACAGAGAGAATAGTGTTATTTGCAATTAATGTAGGGACAAAAATCAGACCTATTCGACCTATTTGTCAAGTTCATGTCATCCATGCGTCACGTTCATTCACATATTAAAATGTGGAATATGAACATAGATCAAGAGACCCTTTTTTTAGGATGGGAAATCAAATAACTTCTCCCGCTGTGGGCGGAGCGGGAGGGCGTGTCAGACTTTTACTGACTAAAACCCACCCGTGTACCTTCAGTTGCCTGTGCCAGGGGCCACCGTAACTCTTTCGAACAACCCGCGACCCTGGCGGGCATCGGCCCTAGCGGACCCCGTCAGTTAGTGCTAACATCTCTTTGAGTTGCGCGTGGAACACAACGCGCCTGCGCCGTACCGGCCGGCGAGCTGCCCATTGCTCGCCGCCCGCAAGCCCCCTCTACGGTGCGAGGGAATCTGCTGTCGATTCCCGACGCCCGCGCGCCCGGGGCGTCTCCTGCGGCGGCTGGGGGCTTGAGGGCGCAAAGATTGCCTCTCCCTCACGCGCTCCGCCTCCTCCTTTGCGAGCATGCTACTGCTTCGCAGAAGAAGGTGACGGCTTCCCATGCCCTCTCGCTCCGTACCATGCCCTGGAGCAGGCCGGACGCGACGCATCGCCGCCGTGAGCCCGCGGCGGTGCTCCGCCCAAGCTGGGCAGACCTCCACCGTGTCCTCTGGGCGATCCACTCAATGGTGACACCCGGGCCTTTCCTCCCGCCTAACCCGGAACAGGAATCTCCCGAACCAGCCACTCCTCAAAGAGGGGACTTATCGCCGCGATAGTGGCGTGCCCATAGACCGTCTATAGACGTTTAGTCGCCAACAGGAGCGGTTCCTGAACTCCCCGTGCGGGCCCCTGGGCGGCGCGGCCTCGGGCGCGCTGGTGGAGCTGGCGCGGGGCCTGCTGGGCGCGCCGCCCCAGCTGCACCGCCTGGCGCTGCTGTGTGACTTCCTGCTGCTCATGCACCAGGTATGTAGGGATGAGTATTGTAACTAAAACGACCGTCGTAGAATATTAGCAGTGCCCTTCATACGAGGTAATCATATCGCGAGGCATTTCTGCCCTCATAACACTAACGCCTTGCGGATATCTTTCTGTAATGTTGTGCAAATTTATCTTACTAAATATCGAAGACGAACGATACTTTATCGATAGGCAAGAGTCCTTATACCTCGTGTTCAATCAAATCTAATTACGAAAAATATTATTATAATTATCATCAGTATTAAAAAATATTTTTCTGTTTACCAGGCTAGCGACACTTTCGTCACCCACTCCCGAGCAAACTTTTACTTCCTGCTCACATCAGAGACACAAGAGATGAGCGAGTTCTCCTCCAGCTTCACCAAGAAAAGACCTTCTAAACGAGTCAAGAAGAGAGTCGAGGAAAGACCCAGCGTATCCAGTACCTCCACCGAAGAAGTCTTGAACGATAATAGTCTTAATTCCCTGAAGGATAAGGCTCCGAGGGTTGATGATCGGTTAGATAGCAGCTGCGGCAGTACCGAGTCGACTAAACAAATGAAGTCTATGATCAATACGCAGATTAAGGAAGGCAGGTAATGCGTTTTATCTAGTAACGAAAGCTTTTAATATGTCCCTGATAGACGTACGTAAATACATGTGACCCTGACCTATATATTGTAGCAGTATGCTCGCATTATGTTCGCATGAATATACTCATTATTAGAGTGATGGTGTAAAAGAGTCTGAATCTTTTAATTTCAGGAAACACACCGCGTCCTCTACGTCAGAAAATTCAGATACTCCAGTAGCCGGTAAGTGAAATACAAAAGATGACATGATCAGTTTTAATAAAGTTATTCATAATGCTGCTATGTCAATAGCTGTTGTAAGCCTACGCACTAACGTAAAAATATCGTGCACTGGTTAGCTCCGAGAGTTGAAAATCTAACAGTTCGTGTGAACGAGGGCTAACAGAGGCTGTTGTTACCGTCATATCGTGGGTTTCATCGAGACGACTAACGACGACTTTACCATTACGACATACCATTTTGTTAACAGCAACTGTATTGCATTGAAACAAAGAAAAAATATGGCCATGAAACTCCAATAATGTGATCGAATTCTTCTGTAGCACTATAAAACACTAAAGACTGCACCGCATGTAAAAGCAAAATAATTCACACGTTTAAGTATAGATTACACACAGCAACATCAGACACGCGAAGCAGAGTAGCACTGTTATGTTTGGTAGTTTATGTAACTCATAGCCAGCACATGTGACGTAGAATGTCGCATAAATAAAAATCATTGACACGTCACAGCACGGCACGCACTTAGAGCTGCGAACAAGAGCCCTTCTTTAAAGGGCCGTTTTAAAGGGCTTTTAAAACGGTTTCACTTAATTTCTAAGGGAGGCCACCCACTTAATCTGTTATGATTATGATCTCTGGAGCTGGCAGCACTATTTTCGTAGTAACAAGGGCTGGTGTCCGCAGCTCCAAGTGCGTGTGTTGCGTGCGGCAACAGCACTTTGATGAATTAACAGGTCTAGCAGTAATTGCTTATTCGTACAGATAATATGTACATTGACAATATCCTTCGCAAGTAGTATAGCCAGCTCCGGTCTAGTGAGCTATCTGAGTTCGTTATCTTCTTCTTTCGTATCGGCACGAGCTATGTGAATAGTTGATGCACTTGCTTAGTAGAGGTGGTGGTTCCAGACAGCACCGCGGTGAAGGAGGGCGACACAGGGGGCGCGGGGGGCGTGGCGAGCGAGGGGGGCGCGGTGGGCGAGGGGGGCGCGATGAACGAGGGGGGCGTCCCGGCCGAGCTCACCGACTACATTGTTGTAGACTCCGATGACGTCAACCACACCACCGTGGAAATGTACACCAGCGGGATCTACCACCAGGTGAGCAAAACAAAATTTACACATAGCTCCATTTAATAGAACATGAATACCTAGTAAAAAAAAATGTAGATTCTCTTCACTGTATCCAGTGAGTGACCCAAATTATTGAAGTGAAAAATTCTTTAGGGGCAAAGGGCATTTTTTGAGATGGGGAAAAAACCATTAGACTCGCGACACTGTTACCGTAACCGACACCTCTGTTTTAAGTTTTGGCCATTATAAAGACATCATCGCGCGGTACATTTTCTTTGGGAAGAATGACCTTCAAACATATTTATAAAATTACTATGCTGTTTCAAGTTTTCACTTCTGTCGGCGCTCCTGGAGTGCCACTGTTTTTTTTGTATTTCCTTTTCGGTCTATAATACAAGCCTAACACCTCGCAGTTTCTGATTGGCTAATGAACACAAAAATGCGAATGCTAACAGACGGTTAAACTCACTTTCTTTTCAATTTTGTAAATGTTAGTACCATGGATCCGTTTACTATTTTTCCCTTTAGCGTCGCGTCCGCGCGGGCGCTGCATCGGGCTGGTCAGCGTGTGAGGGACTACTGTTGCTGCTGCGACACGCGCTAGCACTGCTGCCCGACCACGCACACCAACAGGTACCGTACCCTACCGTCAATGCATTACTCATATGCAAGAGCACATTGAGGCGGGTCGTACCGCAACGCAAAAAGCCTCCTACATCATTTTTATAATTTTTTTATGAACTTCGCATAGGTACTATAGGCAGTACCGGGGTTTTTAAGTATAAGAATGTGATGCACATGCTGCCTGATAAGGCTGCCATATGCATTTGCACCATAGTTATGCGCCTGATACGCCCGTTTTTCGAAAATACGCAAAAAATACGCGGAATACTTACCACCCCACTCACGCAAAATGAATTGATTGGAGGCTATAGGTACTCGTGGCTCTGTTCTAAGCTAGCAATATTTAGACTATTGCCATCAACATGATTATAAGATGGACCTACTTACTATTCGTACACAATTGTGATTCCTTGTAAACAAGGTCAAATCAAAATAACTGGCGAAACCTCACAGTAGTGACGGCTATCGGTATCAAATGGTAGTACAAAAAAAAATTTCTAAACTCTTCCTTCGTGGTTGTCGTGTCGGCATTACTTAAAGGCTCTCTAGGCTAGGATGGGCTGCAGCGATGTTGTTAGGTGCTGCTAATAACAAAACTACTGCTACCATCGAAAGCTGTAGGGTTCATAGCCATATTTTCTGTATAACTCCATGTTTATTCTAGAGGTCAGGATACCCAGGATCACCAGCTCAGCAGCAAACGTTTCTCAATAATATCATCTCAATTTTTAATAGCAGTAGAAGCCCTATTCTCATATATTTAAAACCATCGTAATACGAGTATAATTATAGTAAATTGTGCAGTTTTTTATTCCACAGTTACACGAATAAAAAACAAAATTATAGTCTTTTCATCGAATGTTTGTATTGTGTATAAAAAAATTATAAAATAAATAAATTTAAATGAACACTTGCAACAACATATTTTTTTTTTTTTGCTAAAACAATATAAGTACTGAAACAATCTTTCAAAAACTCTGATTACATTATTAATTATTAGATCGTGTTATCAGATTCTCGAATCGTAAATATAATGCACAGAACATAATATACTCCTAAATATAATGTCGATCGATACATAACCCTACACACGCGATACATACTTAACCCTGAAATGCTAAACGATGTCCTTTGCAGAATGAATGCAGCACATCCCTATTTTTGATGTTAATGAAAATGACCTAACTTTTGCATTCACTGAATTTCACTGTAATTATACTTACCTTTAAACTTAAAACACTGTTTAAACATGCGTGTATGCTGCTGATGGATATGATGATATTTATAAAGGAGACGCTGGGAGATCGAATGAAATAGTAATATTTAAGTTATATTAAGAAAAAGAAATAACTTTTACCCCTAGCTAGAGGGCTTAATAAGTTTACCATTCATATTTACTACTCTACTACTACTATGTTCTGTGTTAAGCAGTTTAGAATAAACAAACAAAATACCACATTCCATAAACCGCGTTTCGGTAGTGACAAGGTTACCTTTTAAAAGCTTATTTGCTATCTCGCTCCATCAGTTTTAGTATCTGCTTAGCGTGAGCGGGATAACATACTAGCAGCTGTCATTTGATCCACGCTTTACGGACGCTGGTTATTATCCTCGTTGGCCATGACAGTTTAGTTCTAATAGCCTCGATAGATGGCGTTGAACATTTACGTCACGTTTCTGAATCGCGGTGTCAAGATTCTCCGCCGTTGAATGACCCTCACGAATTTCTGTAGAATTTTCATACTTACCTGGCATAGGGGATACCGTGATCAATAAGGCGGTTCCCCCAGGGCGAGGCCTTCCCATTGCACTGCGGTTGGGTTGACCCCTGCGATTATCCCTAATGTGGATAACTCGGATGCGTTATTTTTGGTAGTGGGGACTGCGTTCGCGCCGTCCCCCTCAGAATTCACTATACAATTTCAAATTGAACTAATACAACAATGACCTAAACATGTTGCAGTTAAGTCAACGATTGTGTAAAAAAAAACAATCGTCATTCAAGTGTGTTTCAAACGGTTATGTGCAATTAGTACATTAATTTGGACTTGTAAAGATTGTACCTATGAAATACAAACTTCTTGTATGATTTGTCTATAGAACTGATTACCATAGTAACGGGTAATTAACAATCTTGTCATATGAAATCTAATAAAATTACGATTGTATTCAAGTGAATTTGCTTTATTAAATATTATTGCTAATTCTTCACATGGTAGCAGAGCGTGGTTGAAAAAAAAAAACCTAACGTGGTTACTAATATAGAAGATTAGTACAAAGCAGAGTGTTTACAAATAATAGTGAAAAAACACTATAATGTAACAACTGAAAAACAAGGAGAATACCTAATCGAAAAAAAAAGGCAAAGATGTCGAACAAAATAGAAAATTTAAATAAAGAAAATTACGACACATGGGCAATACAAGCCAAAGCCGTTCTAGTTAAAGGAAAACTATGGAAATATGCAGAACAACAAATAGACTTAAAAAATGCAAGTGAGTCGGATATTGAAGGAAACCTGCTGGCTATCAGCGAGTTAATTCTCATGATATCGCCGTCCGAATTAAAACAAGTAAAAAATTGTAAAACAGCTTATGAAGTTTTGAAAAAGCTAAACGAAACTCACGCTAGCAAATGTCCTGCGAGGAAAGCAACGCTACTGAAGCAACTAATTTTGAAAAAATATGAGAAAGGTAACGACATCAAGGAACATCTAGACAACTTTATGGACGTTGTAGACAAACTGGAAGACATGAATGTCGCCGTTCATGAAGATTTATTAAGTATTTTGATGCTGTATAGTCTTTCCTCAGAATTTGAAACTTTTAGAGTTGCGATTGAATCCCGTGATAACCTTCCGAAACCGGATGAACTAAAAATAAAAATTATAGAGGAATTTCAAGCGCGGAGAAACACTCAAGGAACCCAACCGAGTACAAGCCCAAGCGAACAAGAATCGTTCTATGCAAAAACAAATTTATACTGCAAAATATGCAATAAAAAGGGGCATATGACTAAGAACTGTTGGAATAATTACAAAAATAAGAACAAGAATAATCCTAAAAATAAAAGGAATAAAGATAACCAAAAAGAAGTCAATAGCTTAGCATTATTAGCAAAAGATGAAGCATTCCAGAAACAATGGATTTTGGACAGTGGATGCACATCCCATATGTGCTATAGCAAAGAATATTTCAGTGAAATAGAACAAATGAACAAAACTCTGAAACTAGCTTCTAAAGATCACAACACAAACATACTGGGAAAAGGAAGAGTTGATCTCTTACTAAATTCAAATAAAGAAATTAATCTACACAATACACTGTTCATTCCAGACCTTTGTACCAATCTTCTATCTATTGGGAAGATAACAGATGCTGGTAATACAGTACTCTTCAAAAAGGATGGAGCTACAGTAAAAAATCCAAAATATGGTATTGTGATTAAAGCGAAGAGAACTGACGATGGTCTCTATGCGATATTTCCCAAGACTGTGATAAACGCAAAAGACGAAAAAGTAAATTTAGTTCAAAATAATAATATTTCTGAATGGCATTCAAAGCTGGGACATATGAACTATCCTGATATGAAACTAGCAATGAAGAATGAAAGTTTGATTGGACTTAATTTTAAGATAGATGAACAGCCGGATGAATGTGAAGTTTGTATTAAAGCCAAAATGAAAGCTACGATCGGGAAACCAAGAACTGAACCTCGCACTTCTGAACCACTTCAGATTGTACACAGTGATGTGTGTGGCCCGATGCCAAAAGCTTCTTGTGCTGGAAACAAATATTTTGTCACATTTATTGACGATTTCACCAGATATAGTCGAGTATTTTGCATAAAGACTAAAAATGAAGTCATAGACATGTTCAAGATCTATAAAGCTGAAGTAGAAAACTTCATGGAAAAGAAAATTAAATGCCTACAATCCGACAATGGCACGGAATATTGTAACAATGAGTTCAACAACTTCTTAAAAGAAAATGGCATAACCAGAAGATTATCTGCACCTTACACACCGCATCAAAACGGAATTGCGGAAAGGAAAAACAGAACTTTACTGGAAAAAGCAAGGAGTCTAATGATTGAGTCTAACGCACCGATATATCTGTGGGGCGAAGCCATCTATACAGCAAACTACCTATCAAATAGAAGTCCAAACAACAGCATTGGAAATGCAACACCATTTGAAAAATGGGTTGGCAGAAAACCATGCGTTGCGCACCTTAATAGATTTGGAGCAAAGGCATTCGTTCTTCTAAAAGGAAGACAAAACTTAAATAAGTTTGATGCCAAAGCAATACCTGGAGTCTTCATTGGATACTCTGAAATATCGAAGGCTTTCCGTATTTGGGTACCATCAACGCAAAAAGTGATTGTAACCAAAGATGTAAACATAATGCAGAAATTCTACTACGTCTTAAAAGAAGGAGATGTTAGTGAAAATAACAAAAATGAAATAAGAAAAGAAAAAGAATATGTAGAGATTGAGTTTCTAGAACCAAATATAAATAGAGAAATAGAAGAAAGAGAAGAAGACACTTGGTTTGAAGCAGAAATTCAAACAGGAACTAATAATAATACAATTTCTGAAGTAGATGAAACAGAAATGCAAACAGGAACTAATAATAATACAATTTCTGAAGAAGATGAAATTGTTGAAGAACCAATGCCATCTCAGAATGAAGTTACCAACGAGCGAACAGAAACCAGAGCTTTGCGTGATCATTCATTGATACGCAAGCCCATACGTTTTGATGATTTTGTTATGAACGCTGTGGCAGAGTTAGAAGACAACTATACTGAGCCCAAAACATATAATGAAGCAATGTCATCGGAAAATAGAGAAAAATGGGAAGAAGCTATGCAAAGCGAGATGAATTCACTTCAGAAAAATAATACCTGGAAACTTGCCACATTACCAAAAGGTAGAAAAGCTTTATCAAGCAAATGGATATACAAAATAAAGAGAAACCCGGATGGAACCATAGACCGTTACAAGGCGAGACTAGTCATCAAAGGTTTCTCTCAACGCGAAGGTATTGACTATGATAAAACGTTAGTCCTTTATCGTGAGTTCCATTAAGGAAGCGAAGAATTCGCTTTACAGACACAATATCCTCCTTACTAGGGTTTTCTAAATGTCTTGATGCGACTGACACTGCATAACAGATGTCGGGTCTTGTTGCAACCATCAGGTAAGCCAGTGCTCCGACACAGTTTCGATATGGAAATTTCATGTCTTTATTTTCATCAGCCTCTTCCATTTTTGACATCTTAAGTGCAGGAGATGTAACTGGTTTGCTGTTTTCCATGCCAAATCGTTTTAGGACCTTTTTAGCGTAAGCTGTTTGTCTTAAGTTTATTGATCCATCTTTGTTTTTATTTATTTCCATACCAAGGAAATAGGACGCTGGCTTCGTTGTTATTTTGAAGTTTGTTTCAAGTTCATTTAAAAACTCTTGACCAGCGCTGTCAGTGGAAGCCACCAAGCCGTCATCGACATAAAGTCCTACAATAACCTTTGAGTTTCCCTTGATTCTTACATACAAGCAGGGATCTGCCTCACTTCTCTGAAATTTTGCGTCTATTAGAAACTTATCTATGCACTCATTCCAGCATCTAGGTGCTTGTTTTAAACCGTAGAGGCTTCTCAAAAGTCGGCATACTTTTCCTTTAGGTACATTAAGTCCATTCGGTGGTGCCATATAAATTTCTTCTTCCACTGTACCGTTCAAGAATGCAGTTGTGACATCGAATTGTTGTAAATTCAGATTTTCTTTAGCTGCAATTCCCAGTATTGCTCTGATAGTTGCAAGTCGTGCCACTGGACTGAACGTTTTATCATAGTCAATACCTTCGCGTTATCCAATGAGTAAATCCAAAGCAGATGACTTGATGTGCTACTCAGATGCCGATCATGGAGGAGATCCAGAGACTGGGCATTCTACCACAGGCATGGTTTGCCTTTATAGCGGTACTGCTATTGCCTGGAAGAGTCAGAAACAAACTTCAGTTGCTCTGTCGACAACAGAGGCCGAACTTGTAGCTGCAAGCGAAACAGCTCAAGAAATAGTGTGGTTGAAAAAGCTTTTAGCAGATCTATCTAACTCAGCATTTTTAAAAGTTACATTATGCATTGATAATGAGTCTGCGGTGAAATTATCATATAATCCCCCTTATGAGTTTCACCGTCGTACAAAACATATTAGTCTGAGACACTTCTACATTAGAGAATGTGTATCAAAAGGAAAACTAGTGGTTAAGCAAGTTGCAGCACAAGTGCAACTAGCAGATATGTTTACTAAACCTCTATATGGACCTAGGTTGAACGACCTATCTCATGGAATTGGTCTACGATCAAATTCTTAAAAGAAGTGTGGGTGTAAAGATTGTACCTATGAAATACAAACTTCTTGTATGATTTGTCTATAGAACTGATTACCATAGTAACGGGTAATTAACAATCTTGTCATATGAAATCTAATAAAATTACGATTGTATTCAAGTGAATTTGCTTTATTAAATATTATTGCTAATTCTTCACAGGACTAAAATAAATTCAATTTTATTTTTTTGTTTAAGAATAATTTTATTGTTTGTTTTGTTATTCCGTTTAAAAAAGAAAACATAAAATAATACTTACTGAAAACTCCAAATATTTTTTTTGAGAAATTACCACTATGCTTTAATGTTGAAGACTGTACTTTGAATGTGGTATCATAACAATGTTGTCTTGCGTATGTGGTGTTTTGAGAATATGATGTTTTGATAATGTGATGATTTGCGATTATGGTGATATGATATTTTGAGAATGTATGTTCTGTTCTAGTATGAAAAAACTGACAAAAAATCAAAAAATATTCTAAAGATAAGACTTATTCTAGGTACAAAAGTTTGGTGGAATTCGCCCTAAATAGGATAAATAAAAGGATGTCATTGTCCGTCTGATTTACTGTTAATAATATTGTTAACAATTAGATGTTGCTCTTGGTCGTAATGTAGGATGATAATTTTTACAAGGCTATACAAGTTGTACACATGTAATGTTCGCTCTTGTATTATTGGTGCGTTTAAAGACAAATAAAAACATGTAATTAAACCTACAGAAACAATCTCATATAAAGCAATTCGAATTGAAATTAATTAATTTAACTTACACAATTCTTAAATATACAAGTACCATGGTATAAAATTCTCAGTAACAGAAAACTTAGACAGAAGCAGTGAGTCCCAAGCTAGGCACAGCCTCCTTTATCTTGGTGACACACACATGACACGAACTACACAAAGTTAAAAATTAAATGTGCTCTTCTAGCGCAGGATTGCTATTCATAAGTTTGTTACAAAATTTAGAAAATTCACAAAAATGTGAGTATAAAGAAAAAATAAAAATAACATAGATTATAAAGTACGAATACAGTTAGGGTGAGAAAGTGTGAGAGGTATGTATTCTATCAAAGAGTGTGTTGTGAGACATGTGCTGCAAAGTAAATGTTCTGTTTCCTCATAAGTCCAGCCCAGCAACCAATCTTTTAGTTTAGTTTTGGCCTCAGACTAGTTGTTTCGTTTTTGTTCGGTACGGGGATTCTTCCATACAAGAAATAGTTTCACAACGGGTTGTACGCAGTCATCAGTGAAAAGTATGCTGACAATATAGCCTAAAATACTTTGTAATTTAACAATGTAACCTTTGCAGGCTATATCCGGCGCAGTATGTGCTGAGAACCTGGTGGTTCTGAGCAACCAGAGACATGCCCTCGCACGCGCGGCCGCAGTGCGCGCACTGGGCGCGCTCACACGCCGCGCCAGCCCCGACGTGGCGCGGCGGCTGCAGCTGCAGCACTACTACATACACCTAGCGAACCAGGTACCAGCTTTATGTAAGGTGGCGAGTCGCCCCGAAACAGACGAGCAACAACGTGCATGTAGCAATGGTTTTGAAGTCTCCCATTAACCGTACCCTCACTTGTAGTCTTCACCACTTAATTTTTTATCAGAATACTATTTCTTAAAAATATTTTTGATATTGATATAATATACAAGTAATATTTTTGCAAGCAGCAATATTATAAAGTAAGTACTTACATGTCCTAACAATACATCCCTAACAAGTGGAACAACTACCTACTAAAAAATTATAATTAAACTTTATTCTTAAATAATTTTACTAAAACGATATCGGTACAGTCTCATCAATCATACATTTACTTTGCGAACGCAGCAACCAACTTGGATGTCGTGCGTCGCAAATATTATGCTATAATTATAACGTCTAGAATCCGGCTCGAAGGACTATTTAATGTAGGAGCCAATGGTTGTAGGCACCGCACACTATCACTTTGTTAATGTGGGTTTAGTTAAGGAGCTCACAGAAAGAACCACAACTTGAGTTTAAAGTTCATTAAAAATGTAGAAGGTTAACAAGTTAAAGGTGGTAGCGATTCTTTCTCATTCCACAGTTATTGTCTGATTCGATGTGCCTTACTTAAAACGTTATAATTATAGCATAATATTTGTGCCGCACGACGTCCAAGTAGGTTGCTGCGTTCGTAAAGTAAATGTACGGTGGTTGAGACCGTACAAGGTACATGACTCCTACAATATCCATTTTTTGAATACGTAGGGAACATATCAACATAAATTGACATGACTAGAATTAACCCCACAGATATCACTGTACGAGGGTTCGTGGGAGCTGGCCAGCGCGTGCGCCGCACTGCTCACCAAGTGCGACGTGCCGCTAGAAGATCAACTGGATGTAAGTTATTCATTGCTTATCTACATATTATAATATTTTTGTTTGGATACTTTGTAAATCATTAAAAACTTTCTGTGTCGACTAGAATACATTAAAAAAAACTTGAGATACGGTCGAAGTTTAACTGATAGTTATAATAGTGTTTCTGAAAGCATAATTAACTTGTCAATAGTCACATTTATGATGCTGTGATTGCTAGACCAATCCTCTTAATAATTAATCAAATATTAATAAATTGATAAAGTGTAAGTTGTTTTTCATGTAGGTACCTTTTTTATATTTTGAATAAAATTTTGTAAATAATTGAATATGTTTTCCCTTGGTGTTTCCAGGACGACATTTGGGTGGACGTGTCGGAGGAGTCGCTGCAGCGCAGCCCGCCGCTGCTGGCGCTGCTGCCGTGCTGCCTGCGCGACGTGCCGCTGGCACACAACGTCACGCTGCTCGCTAGGAGGATCATCGATAAGGTACATCATTTACACAACATTTTCTTCATCAGTGTATCCTTAACCTTTTTACAGTAGGTACTTAGACTCGTTTTACTAAATGATACTTAAAATTTTGTGGTCAAGTTAAAAGTTAAGTTTTCCTTCAAACTTTATACTCCCATTTTACTCTCATTTTAAAATCCCCATTAATATGAGTTTTAGATTGTCTTGCTTTTTTCAATCTACATTTTCATTTGCTACATTCCACAGGCATCTCTGAAGGTCCTTAGCGAGATATCCTTAGTAGAGGTCGTGGTTCGTTCCATTCGTGCAGTGGGACAGATGGCAGACACTACGTTTGAGGGCCGAGAGCTACTGCTGGAGGACCTGAGCGAGCTGCTCAACAGGGTGGCCATCAAGGCACTGTCCACGCAACATAGCATGCAGGTTGGATCGGATTTATGGTCATTAAAATAAAATAAATAACATCGCTAATAATATAAACTATGAACACACTATGTAAGCTATTGTTTGAGCTTGTCATCATGAAGGTTACACCTACCAAGTTGCCATCTGTTGTGTGGTTACATGTACATATTATTGTGTGGTCTCGGCTACAATTAGTTAAATAAATAAAGTGGTTTATATTTACTGTCAGCCTCTATTAAATTTGATTTGAATTGTTACGCTAAGTGATCGGTCAAAATTAATAAAATCGTTGCAATTCCAGACGATATCCGAACTCCACCACATGCTGACATACATCGAACTGTCCGGCTCGGCGCGCGTGGTGCGGGTGGCGAGGGCCGCGCAACTGTCGCTATTCAACGCGCAACTGGACCACTTGGAGGACAAGCTGCACACGTCCTACAACGCGCACACCAAACACAACTACTTTACCACCGGTAGGTACATTCATTCAATCTACTGCACTGTACTCATAAGTCTTGCTTGTACTATTAATTACAAACTGTCTCTGCTGTGTTGAATACATCTGCGACTAAGTGAACGCAGCGTAGTCTGGTACAATCATACAAATTACATGCACTACTGATTCTGGCGTCAATATTTTGATTATGAGTGCGTTGAGCATGATCTACATGTACAGTCAACAAAAGAGATAAGTATGCAGGATCGTCGGATATAGTTGAAGCTTAGTAAGAAACCGATGTTGTCGACTGAAATTTAATTTGATAAATGAGCTGTTTGTTTTCTATTAATAAAACTAAATTTTATTCGAGAACATCTATCGGTTTCTTACTAAACCTCAACTATATCCGACGATCCTGCATACTTATTTCTTTTGTTGACTGTAAATACATGAATCGTATAATACCTTACAATATAACCTTTTACTTGTCAAGCTTACGGTATACTTTACCGTCTACTTTTACAATGTTTGTAAATATGTGAGCACCATATCACATAATTATTTATCCGTCATGTCTTCATTTTTAATTTTTTTACCTATTGTGGTATAGTAATTTTATTCTAGGTGCATCCTCTTCACATTTAATATCGTCTTCATGTATAATTAATGTATACAAAATTATGTAAAACAAAAAAAAATAACGGTGGAGTTTCTTTCCCATTCTTCTCCATACGAAGCTACCTTTTGGAAGAGGCGACTAGTATCAATTCTATTTTATTGTAAACTAACTTCAGCCCGCGACTTCGTCCGCATGAAATTCGTACTTTCCTCTAAAAAATTCTAAAATGTATGTTTATGATTTTTATCATTTATTTAGATATAAATAAGTACCTATTCGAGCCACTTTGTAAGTTTATAGATCAAAGGGGAGGGGTCCGTGGCTAAATAATAACAGCCGCACAGGTCGATCGATCAGGTTTAGCTACGCTTGCCGCGGTTGCTCTGTAAACTAGTGGATATCGCGACGCCCCCGTCAGGGGGCGTGGCGAGCGGTACCGGGGCTTCGCCCCCCGGCCGCGGAGGCCTTACGGTGGCCTGGCAATACAGGCCCCTCGCTGGGTCGGCTTCACCGGCACGGGGTTGGTCTGTGGATGGGTGACCATCTTTATATACCGAGACCCCTCCCGCCCCTCCGTGCCTCTGCCTCGGAAAGCACGTCAAGCCGTTGGTCCCGACTGTCATTCGTGGATCTTTGACAATCGTTACGGGTAGTCAGAAGCACGAAAGTCTGACAACCAGTCTTACCAAGGGGTATCGTATTACCCAATTACTGGGTTGTGGAGGTCAGATAGGCAGTCGCTCCATGTAAAATACTGGTATTCAGCTGCATCCGGTTAGACTGGAAGCCGACCCCTACATAGTTGGGAAAAGGCAAGGCATGATGAGCCTAGCCTTGAACTTGAACTCGTCAAAATGTAGGGAACAGCTTATTTTTTTTTTTTTAAACGTTGCCCCACACTAGGAATTTCTCCTGTATTGTGGGTAGGGAATGCAAATCCGTTCTGTTTTAAAATCCGGATTTTTGAGGACGGATTTTTGGTCTAATCCGGATTATCCGGATTTTACGGATTTTTCATGAAAATAAAAAAATCTACCCATATATGTATATTAGTTTGTTAATATGATGTTTCTGATATTTGTGTAAATGGATTAAAATAAAATACTTTCGCCTTTATAATATTAGTGTGATTATTTGGCATTCGATTTGGATTTGTAAACCCCGCCCCGCTCGCTCCCCCGGAGCCGATAAACTCGATACTCACGAAACCTGATGCCGCATTTACACAATCGCGCCAAGCGCGAGGCGAGCCACGAGGCGAATAACGAACCCGCATGTGTAAACAGTGCGCTCGCTATTCGCCTCGTGGCTCGCCTCGCGATTCGAGTGCTCACGTTGTGAAAATACTTCACCCCGCGAATGTGTGAACAGTAGTTCGCGAAGGCCCATGGTTCGTCGAATCGTTCGTCGAGCCACGAGGCGAATAGCGAGCACGATTGTGTAAATGCGGTAAGACGCGCGAACAGCGAACTCGCTCGTTTCGATATTTTTTGTTACAATTTCTTATTATTCAAAAAATCCGGATTCGATTTTCAAATCCGGATTTGGAAGTCTATTAAGAATGTGCGGATATCCGGATTTTTCGGATTACGGATAGTCCGGATTGCATTCCCTAATTGTGGGTGCGTTTACAAACATTTAAACTCACATACACAAACAGCCAGACCCGGAACAACTACTTGTAGGTCATACAAATATTTGTTCCGTGCGGGAATCGAACCCGCGACACGCAGCGCAGCAGTCAATCGCTTAACCACTGCGCCAACCGTGCCGGTTTGGTTCCATAGTAAAAGTTGTTCATAATGATGAGTACAATGACCTCTTAAGAGGTTATTAATGTTTTACAAATAACCCTGTTTAACTTGACTCAGAGATTGTTTATACCAATTTTCGAGTTAATCAAGCCACGCAGTAAAGTCCTCCCCTGTAAAATTTACTTTTCACCCCGTTAGGGGTAGATTTTTGGAAAACCCTGATACACGTTATTCTTTATTTTTGGTTTTAAGTATAAATACTGAGTTTCGAGTTAATCGGACCGCGCGCTAAAATTCTTCCATACAAACTTTGATAAATCTCCCTTCAGGGAGTAGTTTAGAAAAACAAAAATGCTAAACTTCATAATTTACTTAGATAAGTATTCGTGCCAAGTTTCAAGATTATTAACTCAAGGAATAAGATTTTTCATACAAACAAAATCTCCCCTTTTCATCCCCTTAAAGGTTGAATTTCCAAAAACCCCTTCTTAATGGTCACCTTTTTTTTTGGGTGGGAAATCATCAAATGACCCCTCCCGCTCTGGGTGGAGCGGAAGGGAGTGTCAGACTCTTACTGACTAAAACCCACCCGTATTCCTTCCTTAGCCCTTAATATTCCGGGCCAGCGGTAACCCTTTCGGATAATCCCGCTGATCCGGCAGGCTTCGGCTCTAACGGGCCCCTTCAGATGATGCTGACATCTCTTTGAGGCGCACGTGGAACACGTACGCGCCGTCCGGCACGGGCCTGGGGGTCTACTCCGAAGCGGTTAACCACTGTATCGGCCGAATGTTCGGTCATTTTCTACTACCATTAATTTCCTATATTGACTACTAGCTGTTCCCCGCGGTGTCACAAGCTGCGCGGCTCCTAAGGGTCGTAGCGTGATGTTATATAGCCTATAGCCTTCCTTGATAAATGGACTATCCAACACAAAATTAATTTTTCAATTTGAACCAGCAGTTCCTGAGATTAGCGCGTTCAAACAAACAAACTCTTCTGCTTTATAATATTAGTATAGATTGGTCCCGACCATACTGTGCCAATCCGAACCTTTTTAGAACCCTTAACCCTTTTTTTACCTTTTTTTTTTTAAATTCGTAGTAGGACAACAATATTCGATTTAGAAAATGACCGAACATTCGGCCGATACAGTGGTTAACTGCTTCGGAGTAGGCCCCCTGGTTAGTGAATACCGGGGAGCGCAGAGATAGGTGGGTCGTCTCTCTGACTCTGTGCTAAGGGTTCCATTGCGTGGGTTACTCAGGTAAACCAATATGATGCAGTGGTAAGACTTTATTAGTTATTATTGAAGAGTATATTATAGGAATAATCACTAGGTATAGGTACTGTGAACTTGATGGGTTCGATGGTAGCGTGCGCCCCCTTCGAGCTCTCGTTCCAGTTTGCCCTCACACCTCCCACCGACCCCGTCCACACGGCGCCACACGGCGTTCACCGTACATACTAAACCACCAATCAATCAGAGCTAAGCTACGTAATTTG
The DNA here is from genome assembly GCA_963082905.1 of Oligia fasciuncula. Lineage (NCBI taxonomy): Eukaryota > Metazoa > Arthropoda > Insecta > Lepidoptera > Noctuidae > Oligia > Oligia fasciuncula. The sequence continues at coordinate 963,972 of OY720395.1, read as the reverse complement.
ACATGTACTAAGAAATCAACTGAGTGACTTACTATCGCTAAACTTCCGTTAGTGACGACAAAAAGGCAAATTGCCTTTTAAGTGCCTATTTGAAATAAATGCTTTGACTTTACCCCTGAAGCTATCACTAAATCAAATAATTTTTTCCGCAGTATTATCATCGGCCGTGTCGCTGGGCGGCGAGGGCTCGTCCCGCGGCGAGCGCGGCGAGCTGGCGGCGCGGCACCTGGCCACGGTGCAGCGCGCGGTGAGCTTCCTGCTGGCGCAGTCGCCGCGCGAGTCGCTGCAGGCGGCCGCGCCGCTGGTGGACCGGCTGCTGGCTACGCTGTTGTTGGGTTAGTGAGAGCTGGCGGCGCGGCACCTGGCCACGGTGCAGCGCGCGGTGAGCTTCCTGCTGGCGCAGTCGCCGCGCGAGTCGCTGCAGGCGGCCGCGCCGCTGGTGGACCGGCTGCTGGCTACGCTGTTGTTGGGTTAGTGAGAGCTGGCGGCGCGGCACCTGGCCACGGTGCAGCGCGCGGTGAGCTTCCTGCTGGCGCAGTCGCCGCGCGAGTCGCTGCAGGCGGCCGCGCCGCTGGTGGACCGGCTGCTGGCTACGCTGTTGTTGGGTTAGTGAGAGCTGGCGGCGCGGCACCTGGCCACGGTGCAGCGCGCGGTGAGCTTCCTGCTGGCGCAGTCGCCGCGCGAGTCGCTGCAGGCGGCCGCGCCGCTGGTGGACCGGCTGCTGGCTACGCTGTTGTTGGGTTAGTGAGAGCTGGCGGCGCGGCACCTGGCCACGGTGCAGCGCGCGGTGAGCTTCCTGCTGGCGCAGTCGCCGCGCGAGTCGCTGCAGGCGGCCGCGCCGCTGGTGGACCGGCTGCTGGCTACGCTGTTGTTGGGTTAGTGAGAGCTGGCGGCGCGGCACCTGGCCACGGTGCAGCGCGCGGTGAGCTTCCTGCTGGCGCAGTCGCCGCGCGAGTCGCTGCAGGCGGCCGCGCCGCTGGTGGACCGGCTGCTGGCTACGCTGTTGTTGGGTTAGTGAGAGCTGGCGGCGCGGCACCTGGCCACGGTGCAGCGCGCGGTGAGCTTCCTGCTGGCGCAGTCGCCGCGCGAGTCGCTGCAGGCGGCCGCGCCGCTGGTGGACCGGCTGCTGGCTACGCTGTTGTTGGGTTAGTGAGAGCTGGCGGCGCGGCACCTGGCCACGGTGCAGCGCGCGGTGAGCTTCCTGCTGGCGCAGTCGCCGCGCGAGTCGCTGCAGGCGGCCGCGCCGCTGGTGGACCGGCTGCTGGCTACGCTGTTGTTGGGTTAGTGAGAGCTGGCGGCGCGGCACCTGGCCACGGTGCAGCGCGCGGTGAGCTTCCTGCTGGCGCAGTCGCCGCGCGAGTCGCTGCAGGCGGCCGCGCCGCTGGTGGACCGGCTGCTGGCTACGCTGTTGTTGGGTTAGTGAGAGCTGGCGGCGCGGCACCTGGCCACGGTGCAGCGCGCGGTGAGCTTCCTGCTGGCGCAGTCGCCGCGCGAGTCGCTGCAGGCGGCCGCGCCGCTGGTGGACCGGCTGCTGGCTACGCTGTTGTTGGGTTAGTGAGAGCTGGCGGCGCGGCACCTGGCCACGGTGCAGCGCGCGGTGAGCTTCCTGCTGGCGCAGTCGCCGCGCGAGTCGCTGCAGGCGGCCGCGCCGCTGGTGGACCGGCTGCTGGCTACGCTGTTTTTTTTTCTTTTTTTTAAGATTTATACTGCTTTGGAATCCAATTGTTTTACAAATAATAAATAAAAAATAATTTGTTATTTCCAGCCGTGAGCGGGTCCAACGCCTCTCGCCCTAAGTGGTGGGTGAGCAGCAGTGCGGACTGGGCCACTCCCCTGCAGGAGCTGTTCTGGTGGGCCGCTGCGCCGGGGCCCGGGGCCCGCGCGCTGCAGCCCGCCCTGCTGCGCGCGCTGTACCACGCGCCCGCGCCCGTGCTGCACGTGCTCACGCCGAGCGACCCCGCGCAGCTCAGGAAGGTACGTTCTGGTGGGCCGCTGCGCCGGGGCCCGGGGCCCGTTTTTAAGAACGGTGAGGAGTGGGGAGTGGTAAACAGTTTGTAAAAATCGACGTTTGTCAGACTCATTTTAGTTTCTTATCGATGCATAACCTCACACTTTCTTCCCATGGGGGCACAAACTACACAACCTGCTACGATCCTAGTGACCTTATTGAAGATATCCTTCAGAAAGGTCAGTTGCGTAGTACTCACAACCGGCGTACGTGTATGAACGTGAACAAAGCAAACAAAAAAAATTATATGTTAGGATTTTATCAATAACGTTAGTATTTTTAATGTCCTACTAGAGGAAGATTATGTTTCCACTCTACGTCTTATAATTACTATGTAGATCTACTATCATAATTCGAATTTGTATTCTTATATAAATAGCTATTGGCATTTGTATATTTATTAATCAAATCAAGTAATTTTTTTAAATTTCCGATTTTCAGCCTAGTTTGAGTTGGCTTAATAGCCTCATTTGAATTAGGCTAAGATTTTTTAAATGTCAAAATTACATAAAATAGTCCCCCTAAATTGAGCACCCTTCACCACTAGCACACACTTAAAATAGCGCAACAAATTGAACAAATATTTGAGTGTTTATCATCCACCTGCATCACACAATGTCGGCGTCGTCGTCCCGCAGCTCGCGGTGTACCTGCTCACCATCCTGCAGCACGCACACGGCGCCGCGGCCTCGGGCGCGCCGGGCGTGGAGCTGGCCATCACGGACTGGGCGCGCGCCTGGGCCGCGGGCACGCAGGCCGGGCTCGGCGAGCGCGTGGCCGGGGCCGCGCTGGGGCCCGAGGCCGCGGCGCTGCTGCGCCAGGACGAGGAGCGCTGGGCGCGCCAGGCCGCGCGGACCCGCTCCGTTATAGCCAAGTGAGTACCTTTGTGTCTATACACTAACTCTAAATTAAACTCGTTTACTTTTCGTGGCTCTCTGTTTGACAGCGTTGTTCTTTGTAATCTTCGCAACGGATGTTGATGCGGTTTTTACCATCATTCTTCCCCTGGTGGTATGCAGAAGCAGAACGCCAACTGCTACGATCCTTACATACTCCTTTTGCTTCGTTTACGTTCCCTATAATATAATACCAAAATATCAGTTTTGTCACGTCGTAACAACCATACTTTAAACCGTACCATACTAATTATAATACACAGACTAACAAAGTCCAGGAATGAAAATGTTCAGCACTCTAAAGTAAATCTATACTTGCACCTTGTTCGAATTTCAATCGAACACTTAACTAAAATACATAATTGCATCGAACGCAAGTATTCACATTTGCTTGTTCACCAAAATGTGGGCGAATTCGCGTCTAGATCTCTTTAGAGACATACTTAAAAAAAAAGAAAACATCTTACCATACATTTAGCAATAGGATAGTTATATAGTTTACACTTTTTTCAATTTCTTGTAATAAACTGTTATAGTGATTCAATATAGCTATTGCCCTTAAAATTCAATAATTTTAACTCTTACATATAAGTACCATATCCTATCAATAAAATGCTAGGTGACCACTATATGTATGCTAGGTAACCATATCATCGAGCACTACTTTCTACACGGTCCTTCGAGCCGGATGAACCAGCGACTTACCTATATTGTTCCGACTACGTAGTAAACATTTTGAATGGAAATGTGGCATGCCGCATGCCCCGCTGTGTGGGAAGGAAATGTTTTTGAAAATTGCTTAACATTTTCGCTCCTTGGCCGGACCGTGTGTTGTAACTTCTTGTGTGTTCTCGGGTCAATACTTAAAACAATTTTATTATGATAAACAATATCATAGAGGATTGCCTCGTTGGTCTGGTGATCGTGTTATTAGTATCGTAAGTGTTATTGGGTTTTTCTATCAGGAATTTCTGAGTAGCAGCCCGGAACCAGCAGGGCTAACATGCGCAAGTCGACATAGCTCACAAACGAGATGACAAAATATGTCGTTCTCGATTCATTTGTCACTTTTCCTAACATGCGCACCACGCTCGAGAAGATATCTCGTCGTGACTTCGCCTTCTCGACGCGAGATAACCGATGTTGCTATTGCATGAAAACATACCATAATATAATTTAGTAACGCCGGTTTCATTCATTTCATTCGGTCTATTATTGGTGGGAATTGCGTGAACGCTGCCATATTTGTGAACGCGACGATACAATTTTCTCTTTGACATTTTGGTCAATTCAAAATTGGTTTTTTGTTTGTTGTGGTACTTGTGGTTCGCGCCAAATATTTTCAAAACAATTTGAAATTGTGGAATTGTTACAAAGAAGATGGCTTTGGCATCAAAGAAATTGTAAGTATTAGATCAAAATCCCGTCATAGATGCATATTAGTTTATTAGCACCTCTATATTCAATGTTGTACCTATAGATTGACTTACAAAACAAACCGTGTGAAGAATGGATTTTTCTACGAGTTATAAGATTATGTATTCATAATATCATGTTACATTAATAATCTCGATGTAATGTACTAACTGTAATGTACAACATAAACACACTATGCCATACATAAATCAACATTGAATGTTGACTATTCATCAAGTACAACATTCTGTCATTGCTGTGAAACATTATTCGTAATACCAACGAAAGTTAACTTGTCATGTTACACACATGTGTACTATAATATCATATCATATCATCATTTATTGGATTCATGTAGTTTACAAGTTGTTACAAATAAATAGGTTTCTTAAATAGGCTTTGTAATTCGCCAGAGGGACTGGAACTCGTTATGCCGTAAGTCGAATGGGTTGCAGACATCGCGAATGACCTTCCTCTGTATTTTTCTAGCTTCCCTCTCCGCATACACAGTTAATAGATAATTATAGTACGGCACCGCCATTATACTTAAATTGTTTAAGTTCACAGACAGAATTCTGTTACCCCTTTTCAGTTTTTTCTGTTTGTCGCGGTTTCTCGTCTACGAAAACCATCGACGAGAAACTTGTCATAGGAAAATGTCAAAATTCGAGAAAATTTAGCGCGCATGTTAGAGCCTGACGACAAAAACAGGTTTGACAGAACGACATGACTTCTATGTCAGAACGACACGACCTAAAAGTGTCGCCATGTTAGCTCCCATCGACAAACAGACATATGTCGTCTCAGCACGAGATAATGCGTCGACAAAATGTTGTCGACTTGCGCATGTTAGCCCTGCTGGATTTGTGTCCGGTCGATTGCAATAGGCTCGCCAGTTATGTTTAAGATCCAGGGGTTTACATGGATACTATAGGTACCCTCCGGCAAAGCAGGCGTGACGTTATGTTACTACTGTTTAGTTTTGGGACGTGGGTCATTATTCGTTGAATCTGTGTTCCAATGTAGAGTGGTGTGGAGCAAGGACGGGCTCGCCAGCAAGGTGACGGAGAGCGCGATGGCGGTGACGCGCGGCGTGGTGGACGCGCAGAACTCGCAGCGCAAGGCCTTCATGGAGCACCTGCGCCGTGCGCATGCGCAGCACGCCGCCGCCGCGCAGGCCTGGCAGTGCCTCATAGACACCTATACACACGAGCAAGGTAAGCTTCTTATATCCTTCGCAAATACATCTTTTCTATTCTACTCAAACTCCTGTAGCGGTATCTACAACGCCACATGCGAACTACGCGTCATACTGACTGGCCTGTTGGTCTAGTGGTCAGTGACTATGACTGCTATGTCGGAGGTCGTGGGTTCGATTCCCACCCAGGACAAATGTTTGTGTGATGAGCATGATCATTTGTTCTGTGTCTGGGTGTAATTTATCTATATATGTATGTATTTAGAAATATATAAGTATGTTTATCAGTTGTCTAGTACTCATAACACAAGCTCTGCTTAGCTTGAGACTAGACGGCGTTGTGTGATAGTTGCGGAATATTATTATTATCTCCTTTATTACTTTACATGTCTTATTCTATTATATTTTTAAATATTTCTTAATAAATAAAAGTAAGTATAAAAAACATTTAAAAATATAAAAAAATAGTTGTCCGCCGGTGTCGGGAGCAGGGTCCAAGCTACCGGTGGTTAGGGCTCCAGAGACAGGAACCTCCTCACAATGCGAGCCGTATCGAGGAGCACTGCCTTCTGAATCAGGCCCTTGATCCAACCGCCTAACGAGAGCCTCGATAGATGTTGATCGAGGCTTTCGGCGATCAGTCCATTGGCTGATACGACAATCGGCACAATGATAGCCGAGCTCACATTCCACATGTCAACAACCTCGTGTGCTAAGTCGAGATATTTCATTTGTTTCTCTTTCTCAGCTTTCACGAGGTTCCCGTCATGTGGAATGGTAACATCGACAATCATTGTGCGGCGCGCTAATCGGTCTATCACCACTATATCAGGCTTATTGGCAACAATAGTCCTGTCAGTAATGATAGACCGATCCCAGTACAATGTGACATGGTCATTTTCAAGAACTGGGTCGGGCACATACTTATAGTACGGTACCTCAGAATCTACAAGTTTATATTTCAAAGCAAGTTGCTGATGAATAATCCTAGCTACTTGGTTATGCCTGTGCAAGTACTCGCCGTTAGCTAGACGAGAACAACCAGAGATAATATGTCTGATAGACTCACCCGGACGGTGGCATGCCCGACACACGTCAACCGTCCCGTCCTTCATAATATGTCTCCGGTAGTTATTCGTTAAGATAACTTCGTCCATAATTGCACAGACAAAACCTTCAGTTTCCCCGAAAAGGTCACCAAAACGTAGCCAGGATACGGACGCTAAGAAGTCTACACCAGGCTCATGAAGAGCCCGGTAGAAGCGCCCGTGAAGCTCCTTGCTTTGCCATACCTTCTTGCGATCATCAGTAGAAAGTACTACAGGTTTGCGCCAGTTCTCTTTAGCCATGGAGAGCGGGGTGAGCCCCTTGTCCACTGCGACCACATCACGGTGCATACCCACTTCAGCTTTTAAAAAATATTCCCTGAGACTGCACACCTCGCGGTTGTGGAGGGTCTTCGCATTTAAAAAGCCTCGACCCCCGCACTTCCGCGGGATATACAGTCTCATCACCGATGATCGTGGGTGATGCATCCGGTTTGCGGTCAGTAGTGTACGGACTCTTCTATCCAGGGCGTCGAGTTCCGTCTGAGTCCATTTGAGTATGCCGAAAGAGTACATCAAAACCGGCATGACCCAACCATTGAAGGCGCGCACCTTATTTCCGCCCGAAAGAAGACTATTTAATACCTTCTTCAGGCGACAAAAGAAGCGCTCCTTCAACGATTGCTTCATGTCAGCATCGTTGATGCCTAACGCTTCCGACATACCCAAATACTTATAGCTTTCTGATGAGGAGAGGGATCTGAGGCTTATGGAATCGGAGAGTTGAATTCCCTCGGATTCCATAATCTCCCCTCGCTTTACATGCATGACTGCACATTTGTCCACACCAAATTCCATCCTGATGGCCCTACTGAAAGTTTCAGTTACCTTCAGTAGCTCCATCAGACGCAATTTGTTGGGGGCAAAGAGTTTTAAATCATCCATGTAAAGGAGGTGAGATATGACCTGACCACCTCTCCTCAACCGATAGCCTAGACCTGAATCCTCCAGTAGTGTACTTAGAGGATTCAGGGCTAAGCAAAACCAAAGTGGACTCAAAATGTCGCCCTGAAATATTCCCCGTTTAATCCATACAGGCTCATCATTCCCCTGGATCTGTCGACATCCTGGATAACGAAGGACCGTCTTCCATTGCCCCATACATGACTCAAGGAAGGTGCGTAGAGTTGCATCTATCTTGTACAACTCCAGCACCCTCATGAGCCACGTATGTGGCACCGAGTCGTAGGCCTTCTTGTAATCTATCCAACATGTCGACAGATCCTTGCGGGATCGACGAACCTGTTGGCTAATGGCCATGTCTATGAGGAGTAGCTCCTTAGTACCGCGGGACCCATTCCTACATCCATTTTGAGAGGCAGACATAATCGAGTTACTCTCAATGTGTGTATTAATTTTCGTTCTCAAAATGGATGTAAGAAGTTTATAAACCGTCGACAAACACGTGATCGGTCTATAATTCTTGGGTTCCGCGGGACTACCTGATTTATAGAGCAGGTGGGTAACGCCTGTTGTTAGAAACTGCGGTAGCGACCCAGACTCTAAGGATGACTGGAACTGAGATGCCAGGCAAGTGTGTGAACTAATTAGCCATTTCAGCCAAAAATTGTGCAGTCCGTCCGGTCCCGGTGATTTCCAATTCGGTAACGGACGGACCGCTCTGGCAACGTCTGATGGCGTAATTAGCACTGTTTCCATTTCTGGTACAGACTCACACACTCGCTCGACATCCTGCATCCAGTCAGCCTCAGTGTGACAGACGGGCACCGACCAGATGCTGCACCAGAATGCACTTGTGGCGGCATCATCCGGGCGGCATACATCTGTCACATTTTGTTCAGGTCGCTCCCAAGCTCTATACACCCACCTTTCATCGCTCTGGAACATGCGATTCTGCGTGTATCGATCAACCCGCCGCTTATACCGCCGAATTCGGCTCGCCCATGCACAAACTTTCTGCTTCAGGAAGTCGATGCGCTCTGTGACACGGGACATGTATTCTCGAGGGCTGATTCCAGTCCCCGAGAATGCCCGCCTTACAAAGCGCATCACACGTGGTCGTGTATTGCCCTCCCTGAAGCAGTATAGTTTGCCGATGAGTACCCTGGCCCCATCAATACGACGTTCGATCCTGCGCTGCCAGGCTGGTACGGCTGGTTTTGGTCGAATAGCTCCGTCACAATTTGGGAATTTGACGTTAGCTAAACGACATGCCGCCACAGCCGCACAGTACAGGATCGAATGTGTATCAACGAGATCCTCGCTGCTCTCGAAGAAACTCTTGAGCTGCGAGTCCAAGGCACACACCAGCGCCCTATTTTTTTTGTGCATGGGTAACCGTGGTAATCGGGGTCTAAGTTCGGTTGGAGTGGATCTATACTCGCGTAATGCATCCTCCAGTGCGCTCCTCAGTCGGACATTGCACTGGCTACTTACTGTGTCAACCCTATCATCGTCTTCTTCAACATGATTGGACCGCGGCGGGATGGCATCAATAATTGACGCTTGTGCCGCAGTTTGTGCCGAAGTCGAGACGATATGGTTGCTCAGTACCTCTGAGCGCAGCCTATCAAGTGCGATATCGTCCAACCTGTGATTGCGTTGGATGACCCGCACCTGATCCGACAGTCGTTGGGCCGAAACGTTGACGGTTGGTTCCAGTTCCTGGAACAGAGACAGCATCCTATCGCGGTACGCAGTGAGGTTAATTCCCCCCTCTGTAGACCCGTAATATGCGCGCATGACGTTCTCGTTCATAGACTGAGTCCATCTCATGCGCTGCACACAACCACCGGTAGCGGGGACCCGACTCGGGGCCGGATGGCCCCTAAGTCCCAAGCTCCTCGGTGGCCGGCCTCTCCCCTGCCGACGTACAGGTGTTGGCGACGTCGGCGGAGAGAAATACTCGTCGCTCGAGCTCGACGCAACTGCTACGGCCGGTGTCACAGCACTCTCGATGGGGCTGGGTTCCGGCGGTGGCGGGGCGGGGCTGAGCGACGAGTCCGGGGGTGGTGGGCGTGCACGGCGAGCTGCTAATCTCGTCAACATTTTTTCATATCAATATTCTCATTTTCGTGTTTTTACATCGGAGGTGACATGACAGATGTCACCTCCGATTCGGCAATTTTTGGTTTTTATACAGGTAATTCATTGTATTTTTTAAATTATTTTTTGTAAATTCAATTTTGGTATCACATTCAACATAAAACTTGTAGATATAATTAAGGTACTGCTTCTAAAAATTAAAAATCTGAAAAATATACAGAGATGACAAGATTGACGTGTTGACTTTGTTGGTGTTGCTAGCTAATCTATCTATATATATATCTATATATCTAATCTTATTATTATTATTATTATTATTATACTGACGTCACGCAAAATTCTGCATCTCGCAAGCAGAGTTTACCGCGCAACTATATACAACGGCCCGACATGAATCAGCGGGCAGTTGCCCGCCAGACACCACACCCGTCTGGTCGGAGGATCCTCCCTTTTCGGTTTTACTCATACTCCATAAGTGAACTTTACACCCTTTCCTCATACCTCTATACTCCAACCATTTATGTCAATCAAACCATGAATTGAATTGACAAGTAGTCGGTCAGTTAAACAGAAAGTTGAAGCTAGTGCCTGTCCTAAAACATTGTCTATCTCTATGAACAAGAATCGGCAAGAGACATCACTCTTTTACATCAAAATCATAAAATCCTAGGTACATTAGTCTTGTAGCTCTCAAATGTAAAAAAATTAATACATCTATTCAAAATATGAATTTTAAAGAAAACCCAAAATTTTAGTAATAAAATGTAACTAATAACCATCCAAATTAATATATATTTCCGCTTAAATCAAAATAGGTCAATGCACTGATCCTGTTCCGTTATTGGATCAGTCACATTTTGTCATATTTCGTCTTTTCTAAACATAATCGATGAAATTCTTCTTCGATAATTTGGTCAATAAACATGAGGAATAATTTATGATTGATTGTTCCCTTACAGCGGTGTGGCACTCGCCGCGCTCGTACCCGCGCTCGTGGCAGCTGGATCCCACGGAGGGCCCGGGCCGCGTGCGCGTGCGCCTGCGCCGCGCGCATCTGCACATACCCGACAAGTTCCTCAAGCCGCAGCATCGCCATAAAGCTGGTAAGATCACACTACCACTACTTGCTTGCCTTCATTACAAATAAATTATTTAGTTTTTGGCAATTCTAGTTAATAAACATCTTTTCGCGTTCAGCACATATTTTGTTTTCGGTTTATTTAGTTTATTTGAAAAAAAAAACACAGCTACATTACACTTATAAATAATGTTCTTAACAACTGATCGATTAACGCACACTAACGTAAATTCAATTGCGAATTAATAAGTAATCAAAACTTTTTAACAAAAAAATAAAACCGCCGTAAAAATTGAAAAGCAAACAATAATAAACCTTTTTTATTTAACCTTAATAACTAAGTTCTTAAACTAATGTATCTAAAAATTGTTAATTTGGTTTGGTTTAGTGATCTTTGTGCATTGATTGTTTGGCGCAGACTCAAAATTAGTTTGGAATACTTACATTAGTTTAAGAACTTAGTTATTAAGGTTAGATAAAAAAGGTTTATTATTTTTTGATTTTCAGTTTTTTCGGCGGTTTAATTTTTTTGTAAAAAAGTTTTTATTTCTCGCTTTTAGTTGGTCTGCATATAACTTATCTAAGTTACAATGGCATAGTGTCAACTTGCTCATCGCCTTTTACAAAATATTGCTTTTCCCGATGCGGGGACGTTAACTGTTGAGGAGTTCTCCTTGTATTTTACCATCAGCTCCATTTCACCATTCGCATTGTGATGATCATAAATTGCTTAGCAACCATATTAAAGTAGGTAATCGAATCGCAATAACCCGTGAAATTTATCATTGAGTAGTTCCGATGGCCATTTGTGGTCTTTATCATCAGCTCCACTTTACCAAATGATGATTTCCGAGAGCAATGCTCAAGTTATTTAAAAAAATACCCAAATCGATATAGGTTTACATATAAAATTTGAGGGTTTCCCTCGATTTCCATGGGATCCTCTCATCAGATTCCAACTTGATGACAATGGGACCACCTCGAGAGTATACCCTTTCAAACGAAAAAAGAATTATCAAAATCGGACTACTCTGTAAAAAGTTATGCGTGGTCCTCCGTTTTTTCGTCGGTTAAAGAGAAGTCGTCAAGGATCCGGTGCTGCGCGTACAGTCCGTCCCGTTGCAGAGCTGGGCCGCGCCCTGGCGCCGCTGCAGGGCGTGCTGGGCGGGCGGCGCGCGCGCGGCGGGCTGGCGGCGCGCCTGCGCCTGCACGAGACCGTGCTGCACATGGCGCGCGCCACCTGCGTCACGGTGGCGGCGGAGCTGGAGGGCGAGCTGCTGCTGTCGGACCGCTGCGTGCACTTCGTGCCCGACGTGCCCGACGTGCCCGACGTGCCGCCCGCGCTGCCGGCCCGCAAGGACCGCCTGTACATACCGGAGGTGCAGGCCGCGCCGCAGGCGCAGTCTTGGGCGCTCGAGGACGTGCTGCAGGTAAGAGTTCGGGAGTTTAGTTTAGTTCACACCGAACCACTGTTAAGTTCAATAGTTGTGTTGATTTTTGAAGAGAAAACTTCTTTAGGCGCGTTGGGCATTTTTTGAGATGGGAAAAAACCATTGAACTCGCGCCACTGTTACCGTAAGCGACACCGCGGCGTGTTTTGTTTATAAGACGATTAAAAATATACCCGCTTCAGATGTGTTCGGCTGTCCTCAGAATGTACTCTGTTTTAATGTATATCCGATATGCCAGTGAGTGATGGGAAAGTATTCTGTTTGTGTTTTGTTTTTACTTCTGTGGAGTATTCCCGGAATGCCACTGTTTTTTTTTTCATTCTTATGGAACAACAATGAAACATGGATGAAAAAGATTGCATGCCACGGAGATGAGAATACATATAACAAAGCATTATAACATGTTGGACAGTTCAATGCAGTCAAATTTGTTTCTAACATTATATAAATTCATTGCTTCTAACTATTTACGTCTATTTTCAAGTGTTGCGAGCTTATATTATGCAAGAAAATCTTGGTGTGGTATCCATAGCATGGTACGCAGGAATTTGTATTGAACACACTCAATCAATGCAAGTCTAAGCAAAGCTTAGAATCAAGGATGACACCCCGAGATCACGAAAGAAGTCCACTTTAATTAAAGTGGACCCTAATTAGGGGGGCATTGCACAGCTTGTATGTACTGTTTATTTTATTTTTTGTAAAGTTTAAGAAGTCAAACATTTTCCTAGTAATAACAGGATAGTCCGTTCAAATACAGGAGAAAAACAAAAACACAAGGGGACCAAGTATAGAGCCTTCAGGCACACCAGAAGTCACTTGTGCGATGTTAGATTGATGACCATTGATTACAACCCTCTGACTGCGATTGGTTATTTAAGAGGTATACCACCTCAGAAGATTTCCACGGATTCCGTTGAACGCTATTTTATTTAGTAGTATTTCATGGTCTACCTTGTCGAAAGCCTTCCATCCGACATCCACCTACACACACGCAAAATATACGAATGCTTCCACAGTTATGGTAGAACTCCCTGAGATATACATTTATTTATCAAGAATAAATAAAGGCTCGCAGATGGAAGTCGCAGTAGTCCTAAGGAAGTAAGGCGAAAGTCCGTGAGGACCAGAGCCTTTCGCTAGATCTAGGAATTTAAGCTCCTTCAATATGTTCTCTTCACTAAAAGAAATGTCATCATGTAGTGCGTTATTATCCTGCGGCGGAGGCATCCAATGAGGCAACGAAGGAGATGTCGGTTCATATACCGAGTAAATAAAGTCAGAAAGCTTATACGTATGCATAATATGACATGCCATGTTTAAAGTTACGTTTGTTTAGTTATCTGAGCCGCGCTTGATATTATGTTACTATTGATCGACCCGCACGTTAGTGCGTGACGGTGTTTTAGTTACGACTAAATTGAGTGATTATTAATTAGATACGCATGAGCGTACTTTTGCTGTAAGAGCATTATTGGCTCGTACAATGGTCTTCCACGCACACTTGGAAAATTGACTCTGTATACGTTATATTGTATTGTTCCTAGATACAGTGGAAGAGCGTACAGTTTAAGGTTAGAGAACCCGTGAGTGTGCGGAAAAAATTACGAACGTACAAAATGTCATCCTCTATTTAAACCCTTTCGTTATTTATGGAACTCTTGTGCACAAATCTCATGCTTCTAGAATCCAGCTGGTTCAGGTTGTGCGTTGTCTGCCAGTGAATTTAACAGTCTTATTGAGGACTGATCGCTAAAGAGTATTGTTGTACAGGTGGCGACGCGTCGCTGGTGCCTGCAGGAGCGCGCCGTGGAGCTGTTCCTGAGCTCGGGCCACGCGCACATGCTGGCCTTCAGCGACACGCACGAGCGGGCCGCCTTCCTCAAGGCGCTGGCGGCCACGCACCACCCGCCTGCCAGGTGAGGACACACATTCCTCAGGAGCGCGCCGTGGAGCTGTTCCTGAGCTCGGGCCACGCGCACATGCTGGCCTTCAGCGACACGCACGAGCGGGCCGCCTTCCTCAAGGCGCTGGCGGCCACGCACCACCCGCCTGCCAGGTGAGGACACACATTCCTCAGGAGCGCGCCGTGGAGCTGTTCCTGAGCTCGGGCCACGCGCACATGCTGGCCTTCAGCGACACGCACGAGCGGGCCGCCTTCCTCAAGGCGCTGGCGGCCACGCACCACCCGCCTGCCAGGTGAGGACACACATTCCTCAGGAGCGCGCCGTGGAGCTGTTCCTGAGCTCGGGCCACGCGCACATGCTGGCCTTCAGCGACACGCACGAGCGGGCCGCCTTCCTCAAGGCGCTGGCGGCCACGCACCACCCGCCTGCCAGGTGAGGACACACATTCCTCAGGAGCGCGCCGTGGAGCTGTTCCTGAGCTCGGGCCACGCGCACATGCTGGCCTTCAGCGACACGCACGAGCGGGCCGCCTTCCTCAAGGCGCTGGCGGCCACGCACCACCCGCCTGCCAGGTGAGGACACACATTCCTCAGGAGCGCGCCGTGGAGCTGTTCCTGAGCTCGGGCCACGCGCACATGCTGGCCTTCAGCGACACGCACGAGCGGGCCGCCTTCCTCAAGGCGCTGGCGGCCACGCACCACCCGCCTGCCAGGTGAGGACACACATTCCTCAGGAGCGCGCCGTGGAGCTGTTCCTGAGCTCGGGCCACGCGCACATGCTGGCCTTCAGCGACACGCACGAGCGGGCCGCCTTCCTCAAGGCGCTGGCGGCCACGCACCACCCGCCTGCCAGGTGAGGACACACATTCCTCAGGAGCGCGCCGTGGAGCTGTTCCTGAGGTCAATCGCTCTATATTCTGTAGACATCAAAATGTTCTACGAAATAAGAGCCGTAGCAAACAAGTTACATTCGACACCGTCACATCGTGTCTACAGAAAAAATAATACAAACTTTCAACAGGAATGCGCTACACTACCATACAAAATATTTAGTTAAGTAAAATTTTTAGACATTTATAGCAAATGTTAACTTAATAGCATTGACAATGACGAGGACAACTGAAAACAGAATACTGAATCCAGATAAATATGTATTTCATTCTTATGTGTACGTGTATCCGCTAGAAAATTAAAAGGCACTAATTGAAAATGATAATGTATTCCTCCAGAATCGAGCCCGACACCTTAAATGACGCCATGACGCAGTGGCGCAGCGGCAGCATCACGAACTGGGAGTACCTCATGCGGCTCAACGGGCTCGGCGGCCGCTCCTACAACGACCTCATGCAGTACCCGGTGCTGCCCTTCGTCATCGCCGACTACACCTCCAGGATACTGGACCTCAACGACCCGGCGTCGTTCAGGGATCTCAGCAAGCCCATGGCGATACAGAACAAAAATAGGGAGCAGCATTATATTGGTATTTATAATGTGAGTAACTTTTAGTTTAGCGTTACATATCTGTTGGTGTGATGGTTTTAACTGACAATTCATATGAATGAATTGCAAACAACAATTTTTATAATACCTAGGTATTTTCGTACTCACCATAATCGAGCTTAAAACTTCAAGAATAAAATATGATTTTGTTTACTGTTGTACTTTATTTGTTATTCACCCAATAATAAATAAAATTCAAATTCTTTATTTCAAACGTAAGTCCATAGTGTTAGTAGCAACAAAATAACTGAATGACTAGTGTTAGTAATAAGGAGGACATAGCATAGAATATCAATTGGTATGGATCCTCACCCAGTGACGCAGCAGAGGGGAGTCCCACCTATCTGAGAACACACTCAGGAGACTATTGGTGGCGGTGCGTAGCCGGCCCTGGAGGCGGTCCTTTTTCTTATAATGGCGTAAAAATCGTCTGTGCGCGCCTCCGCAAACATAGTGGACGCACTACAACGCCACGACAGCCCCAACAGTATCCTAAACGCGTTATTATATTGGACACGCAGATCGCTGTATGTCCTCTGCGTAAATAAAGTCAACATCAAAAAAGTATATGTACAACATACCTCTCTCTACACCTAACGCTCACGGCTCCGGCTCCCCGCAGGACCTGCGCCAGGCCCGGCGCGCGGGCTGCAGCCCCCTGCTGGCCCGCGCGCCGCACCACTACGCGTCGCTGTACTCCAACTCGGGCGGCGTGCTGCACTACCTGGTGCGCGTGCCGCCCTTCACGGAGCTGTTCCTCAACTATCAAGGTTAGCATTTCGTTTATTCAACTTTGTGGTTACAAAGGGGGTTTTAATGCCTCGGGCATTCTCTACCAGTCTACCAAGAGTGGTGGAAAGATAAAAAGATAGGTGCATTTTTTGTAAAAAAAAATAATTAAGTAAAGACATCTTTAATTTATTTTCTTTTTTTGACGTGACAACGTCTTAAATTAGGTTGCGACTGGGAGTCACTTATGAAAAAGTGTAACGCTCGGTAACGTTACGATGAGTCACCGAACGAGAGAGAGGCCCGCCGAATGCCTTGCGTCTCTCTCCCACTCAACTATGATCGGATGATCGGTCGTTGTCACGTAAAATCTTCGCCCGTAAAACCGACTTTACAGGCAACCATTTTTTTATGTACATAAACAAGTACATATTCTGTGCGTAATTTATAATGCACATACCCTATATTTGTAAATGTTGAGCATATTTTGCGAGTTATAGGTATATGACACTTACATTCCTCCCTGCAGACAACAACTTCGACATGCCAGACCGCACGTTCCACTCGCTGGCGACCACCTGGCGACTCATCACCAACGACTCGCCCACCGACGTCAAGGAGCTCATCCCGGAGATGTTCTACCTGCCCGAGCTGTTCCACAACAACGAAGGTAGTACTCATTTATTTAATAATAATAATAAATAATAAAAATCTTTATTGATACAAAAACCTTTGACATTGCTTAAGACTAGGATACATAAGTTGGTTAACTAAAGGTCATACAGATAATGTAAACCCTGACTCCTAAACTGGGTGATCCTGTGACTTAGGAGTCAGTGTTCTGCTGTCACTGTGATACCAGAAACCTTTTGTGTTGTGCTCTAACATTACAAAAAAATAGTCATTCATTGACAATGCAGGTTAACAAAGTGTGTATGTATAATAAAATTAATAAAATCAACAACGAAGGAATAACGGATATTGGAAACGACTTTTACGGTGTATATGTGTGTATGTTAGAGTGAGGGTGTGTATGTCAGAATGAGGGATGTATGTGAGGGTGTGTATGTAGGGGTGTGTGTAGTAGTGTTTAGCGTTTGCGTGAGGGTGTGTTAAAATGTTTGAGAATGTGTAGTGTATATGTGTTGCTGATATGTTCCAAATAAAGTAAAGTAAAAAATTCCAAGCAGCAGTAGAACAGGTTTATAGATTAAATACGCCTACTGCTGGTGGAGTAGAAGTTCTTCTGTTTGAGCGTAGTCCTGATCGTGCAGCCAACTTTGTACATTGATCTTAAGTTCATGGTTGTTTAGCTCAGCTATCTGAATGACTTTACATATATTTTTATAAATCAATGTACTTAGAACGTAAAATTGACGCCTAGCGAATGCAGTTTTGTGGCTTACTGTCGGCCATAAATTTTTTGCTTTGCGCTTAGAAGGATCTGATGGGGGAATTTGTTTATGTATTCTGAGAGTGGCTCGAAGGACAAAGAGCTGTCTCACAGTAAGTAGTTTGCATTCTGCATATAATTCAGTAGTAGAGAATCTGTATGGTCTTCCAAGCATCACCTTGAGGACAGCTCTCTGTGCTCGCTCCACTACAATAAACTTGGTTTTAGCAGCCCCTCCCCATACCGGGATGCAGTAGGTGATAACGGACTGACAGAGTGCAAGATAAACCATTTTTAAAATGTTAATGTCTGCGCAATGTCTCAGAGATTTAAAAATGTAGATAAGTCTTCTGACTTTTGAAGCAGTGTTATCTATTTGATTATACCATTTCAGTCCGTCATCAATCACTACACCCAGGTATTTCGTGTGATTAACACGGGTAAGTGTCGCACATGAGCAAGAACTGAAATCAGAGCACGTATGTGCCGTGATAACAAATTCTGGTGGAGCTTTGTTCCTATAATTCATATAGAAGGGAATGAAGTTTGTTTTGGCCACGTTTAGGGTGAGAAGGTTGAAAAGCAACCAGTTCATAACAATCTTCAAGGACTGCTCTGCAGTATTCTTTACCTCGCTCCAAGTATTACCATAGACCACAATTGCCGTGTCATCCGCATAAGTGAAGATTTGTGATTTATGTAATGGCAGCGTGCATAGGTCGTTAATGTAGATTTGAAAAAGTGTAGGTCCCAGCACGCTGCCCTGGGGGACTCCATATGTGACAGTTTCTTCGTCACTTAGGCATGAGTTGATTTTAACAGCCAATTTTCTGTTTTGAAGGTAGTCCTTGAAGAGTTCAAGAGGTTTGCCACGAATACCTATACATTCTAGTTTGTAGAGAAGGGTGGGAACAGAGACTGTGTCGAACGCCTTTTTTAGATCCAAGAAAATACTGACGCATTTTTGTTGTTCGTCTAGTTTTTTTGAAACAAACTGGGTTAGGTCGATAACTGCATCTTCGGCAGAAATTCCTTTTTTAAATCCGTACTGGTTGGACGCTATAATTTTGTTTCTGGTAAGATAATTTACTAGTCTACCGTTAATTAGCTTTTCCATAACTTTAGATATAGCCGAAAGTACTGATATGGGTCTATAATTGTTGACACAGTCTCTGGCCCGCCTTTATTAGCAAGCGGTGTTCCCGATGGGGTTCCCATCAGCAAAAATGGCGAACTTTTATACAAACATTCATCCCCTATTTAACACCTTTAGAGGATGAATTTTTAACAAATTGCTTTTCTTTGTAACGTTATTGATATTTTTCGGTCTTAGTATCGTTACAAATTTTGGAATGTTATACGATAACATTAGTGGTAACGGAACGAAATTAATTTCGTTTTCAAGTCCCTGCATAACACATACGCACGCACACACTTCCGACATAGTTATTGTTTCGAACGATAGAGCTCCTATTTATAGAACTATAATCATCAATACAACTCTATAGAATGACTTACAACCTGATAGGTTATAGAAGCTTTGATATAAGTCTGAAATCGCCAACCTGTCTCAAACTCGCGTGGCTCACGTGGAGTGTGCCTGCGCAGGCCTGGAGCTGGGCGCGCGGCAGTGCGGCGCGGGCGTGGACGACGTGGAGCTGCCGCGCTGGGCCGCCGACGCGCGCCTGTTCACGCTGCTGCACCGCCAGGCGCTGGAGGCGCCGCACGTGACGGAGCGCCTGCCGCACTGGATCGACCTGGTGTTCGGCTACAAGCAGACCGGCCAGGCGGCTCTCGACGCCATCAACGTGTTCCCGGCCTGTGTGAGTAACACTACGACACCTATATACTTTAATGGTCGAGTTTTAATCGAACGCTCGGCGAAAATGCATAATTGCAACGACCGCAAATATGCATTTGCTCGTTTACCAAAATGTGGGCCAGTTAGCGTTCAGATCTCTTTGGAGACACCACGTATATACTCAAAAACCATAACCATTTCACCACAAATTTACCAATAAGTTAATTATATGTAATTTTTTACCATCTCTTGTAAACAAGTGTTATAGTGATTCAATATAGCTTGTTATCAAATCCCTATTCAGTGTCTTTACAAACTACTGAAAGTCAAAGCCAGAGTAACTCAAAAATATGTTATAATTGAAGATACTTTTCCACTTGTATCCAAAGAAAGTTTCAGACTGTTTGTAAGATAATACCTGTACCGCACCAAACAAACACTAGTATCCGATTAGGTGGCAGTCAACCTAAAGAAAGATTCCTACTTTAGCATGTCCACACAGGAAGTAACGATATGTCTACACCGTGGACCAACTTACGTATGTCAGCTGCTGAAACCAATTCTAGACCTGAAAAATGATGAAAGTTTTTGCGACAAGAACTCGCTATATTGAATCACTTTGTTGTTACCAA
Source organism: Oligia fasciuncula (assembly GCA_963082905.1). Classification (NCBI taxonomy): domain Eukaryota; kingdom Metazoa; phylum Arthropoda; class Insecta; order Lepidoptera; family Noctuidae; genus Oligia; species Oligia fasciuncula. Next base: position 943,852 of record OY720395.1, on the reverse strand, counting down.
GGTATTTGCCTTATAATTCGAGGCTTTTACTTTTAACTAATATACCACATCCTATCAACACGAGAAAGGTACAAGCACTACACTACTTTCACATAACTATAACGCTCAAACCTTTGCTAGCTGCCTGTAGCAAACTGTATTCATCGACAAACGCTTGCTACGTAACTATATGGGCAGCGAGACAATATAATCTGTCTGGCTGGTGGGTCCTCCTTTATCATCGTAACACACACACATGCGGAATACTTTGTTCCTATAAATGGCCTAGTTTAGTTATATATTTTTTCTGTTTAGACCTATTACGGTTTCGACCCATCCGCACTGGAGGAGGAGGTAGACCGCACGGCCGCGGCCGCCATGGTGCGCACGTACGGGCAGGCCCCGCGCCAGCTGCTGCGGGCCCCGCATCCGCACGCCGCGCACGACCTCACGCAGCATGCTACTGACCAGGTGCAGACTGTTTATATATTAATACTAAGGTTTCCCAACAGCTTCTGTTTATAATATACCATAAGTATAGGTAATTATATACCTTGGACTTACACCGTCGCCACTTACAGGTTATCCAGCATTCTATTAAAAAAATGAATAAGTCTTAAATATACAATTAGTGGCGCTAGAATTCAGGTATCGGAAAACTGAAACATAAAAAAGATGAAATTACAAAAGGAAACAAACAATATTGCAATTTTGCCCAATTACTTAAAACTACTAGGCTAGCTATTATAACTACTGGCTGACTTTGATTTTTTGTGACGGTCAAAGTATGAACAACTTTTATCAAGGTTTGCTGCAAGAGCGAAAAAATAATGTATCCTTTGTATGAAACAACAAAATGTTTGGAATACATGGAGAAGAAATGTTCGAGTTGGAGTGAAGACACCATGTATTCAAAAACCATTCCCATTTTACCAATAAGGTAGTTATATATCCGTGTTACTGGTTTTCAGCAAGGTGTTTGAAAAGATAATGGTTAATCAAATGCTCAATCATTTTAACACGAATAAAATCCTTCACGATCAACAGTATGGTTTCACCAAACTACGTTGTACGACCGACGCCGGTGTAACCTTATCAAAACACATTTTTAACGTGTGGGAAGAGGCCCAAGACGCCATAGGAATCCTTTGTGACTTCTCCAAGGCATGTGATTGCGGCAATCACGAAACCTTGCTTTTGAAACTTGAGCATTACGAACTTGGAAAACTTGCGCTCAGTTTAGTTCATTCCTATTTAAATGATAGACAACAGCCATTTCAAATAAATTGTGTCAATTCACATGGTTTAACAGTAAAAATGGGTGTGTCACAAGGCTCGATATTGGATCCTTTCCTCTTTTATGTGTATATGAATGATCTACTCCATTTATTAAAAAATCAACCACAAATCGTGTTATTTGCTGATGACACTTCCTTAATTTTTAAGGTAAATAGACGTGCTACAAATTTTGACGACGTAAATAACGCCTTACTGCAGGTCCAAAATTGGTTCTATTTTTACCGACTTCAAAAAAGGAGGTTATCAATTCGATACGTATGTATGTAATATTATTGGATTTGCATTATATTCACATATGATGATCTATTAGGGCTTCCAAACAAATATACAAAATTTCATAGACGTATGTATGTATGTATGTATGTATGTATGTTTGTCCACGCATATCTCCGGAACTATTAATCGGACCGTGACCATTTTTTTTTATTGGCTTACATTTTCTTCAACTTAGGGAACAGTGCAAGTTTCATCAAGATCGATTCAGTAATTTTCAAGATATGGACTAATACGTGTAAGTGTGACGGCCTGGCTTATTGATAAGAGCTACGGGTGTAGTGTCAAAGGGAAAACATCTCAAAACCTTGGTCAAATACTAGTGCAAAAACTAAAAATTACGAAATAAAAAGTAATTTAAAAAAATTAAACCGACTTCAAACAGAAATTAACTCAAAATTATGAAATAACTTTAATTTCGGAAGTCGGTGGCATAAAACTAAAATACAGATCCCAAGACACCGACTTCCGAAATTAAAGTTATTTCATAATTTTGAGTTAATTTCTGTTTGAAGTCGGTTTAATTTTTTTAAATTACTTTTTATTTACTCCATTTATTAAAAAATCAACCACAAATCGTGTTATTTGCTGATGACACTTCCTTAATTTTTAAGGTAAATAGACGTGCTACAAATTTTGACGACGTAAATAACGCCATACTGCAGGTCCAAAATTGAGTCTATTTTTATTCTGCAGAAAAGAGCTATCAGAGCCATATACAGCCTCCGCAGGCGTGACTCTCTAAGGGAACTGTTTAAAGATATTAACATCATGACGGTACCTTGTCAATACATCTATGAAAATATCATGTACGTAAGGAAAAATCTACATCTTTTTAGTAAAAGAGGTGAAAGACACAATTATATCACTAGAAATAGGGACCAATTAGTTCAACCAGGTTTCAGGCTGGCTAAAGTAGACTCGTCTTTCATGGGCTACTGTTTAAAATGTTACAATAAAATACCTGCCGACATACTTCAACTGAATGAAACGAAATTTAAATCTTGTATAAAACGCACACTATGCAGCCAGGCATATTATAAATCGCCGATAAAAGTGCTTGGCTAAACGCTGGTCCTGCTCCATAAGGACGCACAAATAAATTGATTAGCATTGGAAAATACTGTTGAAGCTGCTGAAGATTTTAAAATACACTTATTGCATTATATAAATTCAATCTCCTAGTATTGTATAATTGCATAGCACATGTGTGAGTACTATGTACATACTATAAAGCTTCCATTTACTGGGTACGCCTTTCATTGACTTGAATGTGCCCTGGCGGCTGAGAGTATGTCATGCTCACTCAAATGTCTCGCTGATGGTGGCGCGTGTGTTGGATCATTTAGCTCCCTATAAAATGGTTGAGCTGAATGGTGCTAATACATGCGTCATGTTCGTGAACGGGCGCCGTCAGTAGGGACTGGTCATCTCTTTGCTGCCATGGCTTATTTTGATTTTATTTAATATTTGAATTGTTTTTTTTTTCATTACGGACGCTTTTAACGTTCTGCATCGTTCTCACATGCATAATTTTTAACATGAATGATGTAAACAAGACTTTGTAACCATATTATTTTGATTTAAAAGAGTGTCCATGGAGTTTCTTGCCCGTTCTTCTCCATAGGTACCTACGCTTTGGAATGGGCAATCTAGCTTCATCTTTCTGACTGACCGACCCCTTGACAATTCAAAAGTGCCTGTAATTGGTTTAATTGAAATAAATGCTTTGAGTTTGAGTTTGAGTTCACTGCTAATAATTTAGTATTAAATGGAAAAATAACTAAGTGCATAAGATTTTCTTTACCAAATGTGAAGGGTAGTGATTGTGAGATAATATTTTTACAAACCCGAGGTGAGGTTGAATTTTTAAAAAAGAACGACCAAATTAGCTAAATGAGATTTAATTATGAAAACAATTAATTAGAACCTAGGCACCCTATTCCAGCTACGAGACACGACCGTCACATAATAAAGAGTATTTCTATTCTATTCTATTCTCCTCCGCCTCCTCGCTTGGTATTTCCAACAATATTGAATCAAGACAAACTAGAATTCGTCGATAAAACGGTTTTCCTAGGGATCACGCTCGACTCAAGGCTACAATGAGGTCTTCATTTAACATCTCTTGCAGGACGGCTAAGTTCAGCAGCTTATGCTGTCAGAAAAATCCGTCAATTTACGGATGTAGATACCGGGAGACTAGTCTATTTTAGTTACTTTCATCATAGTATCATGTGTTTGCTTTTTTAAAAACAAGCCCGGACGTGGTGCGGACGAAGTCGCTGGCAAAGTGCTAGTAAGCCATATTCTTTCAATATGAGAAAGGTGTTTTAGGTCACCATAGCACTGAGCACTACTTTCTGTAACATCGGTCGGTACTCATAATTGTATGGTGGTGGGTAGTTAGTTTACGTTTGTAAATATATCAGTCTGTCGTTGACCCACGTATTTTATTGACGCTACATTGGCGACGAGAACGGGATTTGTACAATTTCTTTTTTAATTTCCGAGGTTTCGTTTCGGTTTCGCGTGTGTCAAGATGCCTATTGGTAAAATTGAACCCTTTAATTTAAGCTCGAAACAGTGGCCGGCTTATATTCGTCGGATAAATCAGTACGTACGGCTTAACGAAATCGACGATGAATTGAAAGTACCTATGTTAATAACGGTCGTGGGGGAAGAAACGTATGCGCTTATGTGCGATTTGTGTTCACCTAGTTTTCCGGAAGACAAAACATATGACGAACTAGTGAAATTGGTAACGGAACATTTAGAACCACAACGATCGGAGATCGCCGAACGCCACGTGTTTAGGTTACGCCGGCAGCGTTCGGGCGAGTCCCTTACGGAATACCTACAGGCATTGAAACACCTGGCGTCTACGTGCAGTTTCGGAAAGTGCAAGTCATGTTCGACGCTTGAAGAAAATTTGCGCGATCAGTTCGTGTCCGGGCTGACAAGTGACGTAATGCGATCGAGAATCTTCGCGGAAAAAAAAGTTCAGTACAAAGAGGCAGTGGAGCTTGCGCTGGCTCTAGAGGCAGCGGAGAAGCATGCCGAGGTGAGCGGTACCACAGCGACGGCGACGGCGGACTCGGTAAAGCCAGCAGGCGGCGGCGAGGCGGGCGAAGGCCTGCATTACGCGCGCGGCGGACGAACGCGCCCGCGCGGGCCGCAACGGGCGCTCGGCAGCGGCGCAGGCGACGGAACAGCGGCAGCAACAGGCGCAGCAGGCGCGGCAGGCGCGGACGGCGCGCGGGCCTGCTGGCGCTGTGGCAAGGCGCATCCGGTCGAGAGGTGTCGGTTTAAAAATTACAGTTGTGATGAGTGCGGTCAAAAAGGACACCTAAAAGTGATGTGCAAACAAGTGCGCGGTAGTGGTGGTCGGCATAACTATGTGAGTGACGAATCAGAGGATGGTATGTTCAACTTAAATGTGGCAGCTCGAGGTAACAAACCATTTTTTATTAAACTATCTGTTGATAACATTAATATGGAATGAGAAGTGGACACAGGAAGTCGTATATCAGCAATAAGTGAGGTTATGTACAAAGGTAGCTTTTCACATAAAAAGATGGAACCGGATAACTTAGTTTTACGTTGTTACTCGGGTTCAAGAATAGAATCACTCGGTTACATTGAGGTAGACGTTTGTCTGGGCGAATTTAAAGCTAAGTCGCTACGATTATACATTATTAAGGGTGGGGCGCGACCTTTGTTAGGACGAGAGTGGTTGCGCGCTTTAAAGATAACACAAATAAACCTCAATGAAATCATAGATGATGAAATAGTAAACAAATTATGTAAGGAATTCCCAGAAGTATTTTGCGATAAGTTAGGTACATGCAAACAATCAATACGACTACAGCTGTCCGATAAGCAACCAGTTTATGTGCGAGCGAGACCCATGCCGCTGGCACTGCGCGCACGTGTCGAACGGGAGCTGGAACGTCTCGAGGCTGACGGCTCCATCTACCGTGTTGACTACTCAGACTATGGAACTCCAATAGTACCCGTTGTAAAACAAAATGGGGACATACGCATTTGTGGGGATTATAAGATAACCATCAATCCAAAGTTAAAAAGAGATTAGTATCCGTTGCCGCGTATCGAAGAGTTATTCGCAAATCTTAGTGGGGGAGATAAATTCACAAAAATTGATCTGAAACATGCTTATGAACAGTGTCTGTTGTCGGACGACTCGCAACCCTACACAGCCATAACGACGCATATGGGTACTTTTGTGTATAGGCGTACGCCTTACGGCCTGTCTGTTATACCGGAAAAATTTCAAAAAATTATGGAGGAGACGCTGCGCGGGGTGCCAGGGTGTGTAGTATTTTTAGACGATATTTGTGTGACGGGGTCCAACACGCTTGATCACATGAAAAATCTGAGAGCTGTACTCGATAGGTTACGTCAAATGGGACTTACTGTTAAATTAAGTAAATGTAGATTTATGCAAGATAGTGTGAAATATCTAGGTTTTATTATTAATAAGGGAGGTTTGCGACCGGATACAGAAAAATTGGAAGCCATTTCCAGCGCGCCTAAACCAGAGAACGTATCACAACTGAAAAGTTTCTTGGGGATGGTGAATTACTACGGGCGATTTATTCCTAGTTTGAGTACTCTATTACAACCATTACACAATTTGTTAAAAAAAAATAGCCGCTGGGAATGGGACTCCAAGTGTGATAATGCTTTCGTGGAGGCAAAGCGATCACTCCTGAGCGAACGTGTATTAGCACATTACGAGGAGGGGCGCGACCTGGTGTTGTCGGTGGACAGCAGCGCGTACGGACTGGGCGCCGTGCTGGCGCACCGCTACTCGGACGGGAGTGAGCGGCCAGTCAGCTGCGTGTCGCGCACTCTTAGTGCGCCCGAGCGGAACTATAGCCAGCTCGATAAAGAGGCGCTGGCTATTCTGTTTGGTGTAACGAAACATCACCAATATTTGTACGGAAGGCGTTTTACGCTACGCACTGATCACCAACCTCTGACTCATATTTTTGGGGCCAAGGGGGGAATCCCACAGACGGCTGCCAGTCGTTTACAAAGATGGGCGGCACGCTTGGCTGCATATGATTTCGACATAGAATTCGTGCGATCGGTGGACAACGGTCCGGCTGATGCGTTATCACGATTACCGTTAGCTCGGGAAGGTCGCTTCGTCGACTCGATAGATTATTTAAATCTTATAGAGGAGTCGCTGCCTATTTGTTTTAAAGATATCGCAAAAGAAACGGAGCGCGATCCATTATTGAGTAAAATTAAAGGTTACGTACTATTCGGTTGGCCGACAGCACCGAGCTGCGATGCGGAAAAACCTTTTTTTGCTAGGAAAAATGATTTTCTAGTAGATCAAGGATGTGTAATTTATAAATATAGGATAGTGGTCCCTCACGTGCTACAAAATAAAATATTAAAAGAAGTTCACGAGGGCCATCTAGGTATGAACAAAATGAAAACTTTATCGCGGAGCTACATTTACTGGGCGAGTTTAGATCAGGACATTGAAGAAGTGTGTAGGTCGTGCGCTGCGTGCCGCACTGTGCAGGACGCGCCGCCGCGGGCGCAGCTGCATCCCTGGGAGTTCCCGCTGCACCCGTGGCAACGCGTACACGCTGATTTTGCAGACTGCGGCGGCGTACGATATCTTATAATAGTAGACGCACATTCCAAATGGATAGAGGCCCTGCCGATGCGCGGCACGAATGCAGCTTCTACTATTAAAGTATTTAGAAGTACATTTGCACGTTTCGGTTTACCATCGCAGCTCGTGACTGACAACGGCCCGCCGTTCACTTCTCAAGAGTTTAAAGCATATTGTGAATGTAACTGTATTAGACATACAACTTCGGCACCGTATAGACCCCAGGGGAATGGCGCGGCTGAGAACGCAGTTAAAACCGTAAAAAAGGCAATAAAGAGAGCGATGTACGAAGGCCAGGACGTGACAGTCGCCCTAAGTAGATTTCTTTTCCAGTATCGGAATTGTGAACACGCAACGACAGGTGTCTCGCCAGCAGTGGCGCTCCAGGGTCGGCGCTTGCGTAGCCGACTGGATGCGCTACGGCCGGATGTAGCCACAGCGGTGCGCGCGAAGCAAGAGCGTCAGGTCACCCGTGCTTCGGGGGCTGATAGAGAATTCCGGGTTGGGGATGCAGTAATTGCTCGCGATTACACGGCGAGGGGGGACAAGTGGACCGAAGCCACAGTAATAAAGAAAACAGGGCCAGTTTCATACAAAGTTAGTGTAGGTAACGGGGTTGAGTGGCGTAGACATGCCGACCAAATTATTTCAGCAAGCAAAAATAGGTACTCGTTATCACGCATGAGTGACGTGGTCGTAGCAGAGCCTAAGGGCTCCGGGGCAGCCCAACCGGGGGTCGATAGCGGGGCCGAAGGTGAGATATTTGAGGACGCATCCAGCGGGGATGGGGATACTAAAGACACGCCGCTGGAAGAGTCAAAGTCGACGCCGCCGGTTCCACCAGAACGGCTTTCGTCGTCGGTATCTCCACCCCCACTGGGCGCGTCTGCTCGCGCACTGCGTGCGTTCAACCGTGCTAGACAAGCTGGCAATAATGAGCCACATTAGTTTTATAGTTATCTATTACATTGTTAGTTACTTATTTTAAGATGTATAGGATTAGTAGACTTGATGAGGAGAGATGTAACATCGGTCGGTACTCATAATTGTATGGTGGTGGGTAGTTAGTTTACGTTTGTAAATATATCAGTCTGTCGTTGACCCACGTATTTTATTGACGCTACACTTTCTACATGATTCATCGAACCGGGTGAACCAGCGACCTACGGATGCGACACAGAAGGAAAATGACATAGTCCTATAAGACGCTAATATCCTAATACGTGGTGTACACTTCTCAGACTGTGGTGTGGGCGGGCGTGGCGGGCGCGCGCTGGGGCCGCTACTGCGGGTCCCCGGCGCTGGGCCCCGTGGGCGTGGCGTGGCGCCGCAGCTGCGCCGGGGCCGCGCTGCTGCAGGCGCTGCCGCACGCGCGCTCCGTGGCCGTCGCCAGCCGCGCCACGGCGCTGCTCGCCTTGCACGGTAACACGCGCCTATACTACAACTATAACTTGTGCAGCTGTTTCTGAACCTTCATTCTGTAAACAAAGCATACTCCCCAAGATCAGTAATAATAATATTTATACACTTTACTTCAACACAATCAGATTATTAAAACAGACGTATGAAGTTCGTGCAACTAGCGCCATTTGTTGCTTGTGGAAAAAAACTTATTCATAATTATTATTTTATAAAATCATTATATTTCTTTCTTATCGTAATGAACATTTATCATTTCTTAAAAATGTTAATGTCCACTTTAGTCTTTTATGTCTCTGTGGGACTCGCGTATCCACCCACATACTTACGTCTGTTCGCTCTTCTGTGGGTTTGATACCGTTTGTTGAGACCTCGTAGCCAAGGAAATTTATCTTCTCCTTGCCAAACTCACACTTTTCTACCTTTAACATGACGCCGTATTCCTTGAGACGTTCCAGCACTTGACGTAAGAGTTGTTTGTGTTCTTCCTCACTCTGCGAGTATAGTAAGATGTCGTCGATGTAACAGAAGCTGTACGGTCCAACCGTACATCATATTATTGTTTATGCAAAATAAGCAGTTTTGTACCGCGTGCGCATTTTTACTTCAGTTCGCGTTCGGTCATCGCCGCGTGTACTCATTATCATTATATCAATAAAATTATAAATCTATCACACTGTATCATTTAAAGTTGTCCCGTACAACTTTATGGTCCTTCGAGCCGTCGTACTGGCGGGACCCATCGCGTGGTTTACGAAGTGCGTATGAACATTCTGCCGCATCAAGAGTGGATATACCTACCACTATCAGAAGCAAACACCAGGTAACAAAGCAGCAGATACCGGTGAGTGAGCTTTTATTATCATCGCAACAGCGAGGCGGCTGGTCTAATTTCAACGAAGTGGACTCGCCCGCGAGGTTAGCAGCACGTGTCACGTGGTTGTTGCATCAGCATACATACGACCACACCAGCATACAGCATCATCAGCATTTGGAATAGACTACTATCAGCTATCATCAAGCGTTTTATGAAAAGGGTGTCTATCCCCGAGCAAGTCTTGCATAAAATCATTTATCAATTAACCAACATAAGGTACCTGTATCGTTTTCCAAGCATAGTCGACGAAGCAAGGAAAACACAATCCAGTAGAATTCATAGAAATATCATACATTTCTTTTATCATTTTATCAAGCTTTTTATCACTGAAGCTACATTAGCATCTCCGACATGGAGGACCTACTCGAAAATCAGAATCAGATTATGCAGGGCATAGAGCAGCTCTTGCGCAATTTTAAAAAGGATGGAGCTGAAAGAAAAACCTCTACTTACGTTAAGAAACGTTTAGAGCTTCTCGATAAATATTGGGAAGAGTTCCAGTCCAATCATATTCGATTAGCAGAATCTGAAGAGCGCGACTACAGCTATTATTCAGAAAATTATTATCAGAAAACTAGGAAGTTTTACAACGAGGCACGTGCGTATATTCAGCAGTACAAGGTCACCATGACCGATCCCAAGATAGTCGAAGCACCTACTACTCCGCAGCCACAATATCAAGCATCAGAAGCGGAGATGAGTCAAGGGCACGGGAGAGGATCAACAGATCAAGATGCAGGAGACAATCAACAACAATCAACTAGCAAGGTTAGGGCAAAGTCTCCGACCTCTTACACTTCGCAAGGTAACAGCAGTAAGCTGGAAGAGATGCTGCGTAAACAGAAAAGCAATTTTAAGGCATTCTCGCGTACCATTGCTATCATAGATTTAGATAAAATATCTGAGAAATGGGAGTTCGAAGATATTTTGCAGACTATTCAATCAAGATGGTCAACAATAGACTCGTTACATTGGGACATTGATAGCGAGTTGTTTGAAGAAAATGAAGCATACGAAGAGTCGTTCAGCAAATACGAACAACTTTATCTTGACATCAAGAAATCTATCAACAGTAAGATGTGGTCTGTCTCTCACCGTGAAAAAAGTACCCCAACGATGGACATCCCAACATTTAACGGAAACTATCATCAATGGGTAGCATTTAAAGACTTATTCACGGAATCAATACATAGCAACCGTTCTATCTCCTGCGCACAGAAAATGCAGTTTTTGAAAGCGAAGCTTAGGGGGGAACCGGAGAGACTTATCCAGCACTTGCATATTAGCACCGAGAACTATAAGATCTGTTGGGACATATTAAACCACAGATACAATAACACTAAGTTAATATTCAGTTCTCATATCAATATTCTTTTACAATTACCAACTATGCAACAGCAGTCAGCTTCACAAATCAAGAAAATGTATGACACCACTAACGAGTGTCTGAATGCGGTTAAAAACCTTGGAGTTGACGTAGAATCGTGGGATCCATTTATAGTTCATATACTAGCATTGAAACTAGATCAGCAGACCCACTCTGACTACACGGACTCTCAGAAAAACCCACGAGATTTGCCAATATTGAGTGAATTCTTGGGATTTCTAGAGAACAAGTTTACATCATTGGAAGCTTCACGGCGCAAGCAAGATGGTCAGAAATCAGATAACAAGTCTCAGCAAGAGACCAACGGCAAGAAACATTTCCATAAGTCCAATAGATCATTTTCTAACTATTCTGCGACTAAAAAGCAATGGAAATGTCCGGTTTGCCACGAAAATCATCATTTATTCAATTGCAAAACTTTCTTAGAATCAACATCGGATTCTAAACGCAAAACAGTGAATAAACTGAATTTATGCAAAAACTGTCTTTATGATCATAAAGGTAAAGCATGTTTTTCCGACAAAAGATGTCGTGAATGTCAAGGCGATCATAACACCTTGTTACATGATACCTTCTCGGGTTCCAGTAACTCGAAGTCTTACGCTAGCGATTCTACTTCAAAGGAGCGCAAAAACGTCACACACGTGTCGAATCCAGAAATATCAGAAACCCTGTTGGCAACAGCTCAAATCAAGGTTATAGGGATTAATGGGGTATACTACCCTATGCGAGCCTTAATAGATCAGGGATCCCAAGTATCACTGATCACTGAGGACGCCGCTCAGCGATTGGGACTTCCTCGACGAGCATGCAAGGGGGTTGTAATGGGAGTTGGTGCCAAGGAAAGTAACTGCAAGGGTGTAATACAAATTGACGCATCAGCAGTGTATACAGACTTTACTTTTTCCACCGAGGTACTTATCATGAAAACTCTGCTTTATAATTTGCCCAATCGCTCATTCCAAAAGCCATCATGGGCTTGTCTAAAGCATGTGAATCTAGCGGATCCTGAATATAACCTTAGTCGTCCAGTCGACATACTGCTTGGAGCAGATGTTTATTCATCGATCATTATGAATGGCCTCATCAAGGAAGGCGATTCCCAAGTAGTGGCACAGCAAACACGCCTTGGCTGGATTGTAAGTGGGAAATTAATATCATATCAATGTAGTGTTGTCCTAAACAACATAGATGATATTCAGAGGTTCTGGGCAATCGAAGATGTTGCTGACGACAGTCAAAACAATTTTTCAGAAGAAGATCACAAGTGCGTACAGCTCTACAAGGCAGATACGACAAGAAGAGAAGATGGTCGTTACGTCGTCAGATTACCTCTAAAAACAAACATTGAGGAAAAATTAGGGGAGTCCAAACACAAGGCCATTGGACAATTTTATCAACTTGAAAAGAAGTTTTCGAATAACGCCAATATTCAAACGTCCTATAAATCATTCATACACGAGTACATCGAATTAGGCCACATGCAAGAAAGTACATACGATAAAAGTCAAGTCAGCTGCTATTTACCACATCATTGTGTAATAAAATCAGATTCCACGACAACTGCGTTGCGGGTCGTTTTCAACGCTTCAGCGAAAACATCGTCGGGGCTGAGTTTGAATGATTTGATGTACAGCGGACCTAATTTACAAAAAGATTTGTTTTCTTTGATTTTAAAATGGAGGAAATACGAAATCGCATATACAGCCGACGTGGAGAAAATGTTTCGGCAAATTTTTTGCCACAAGGATGATTTGAAGTATCAAAAAATTATATGGCGTGACACTCCAGATCAAGTTCTACGTGAATACGAACTCATGACCGTCACATACGGTACAAAAGCAGCGCCATTTTTAGCAATAATGACGCTTAAGCAGTTAGCAAATGATGAACGCCACAAGTATCCAGCAGCAGCGAAGGTCTTAGAAGAAGACTTCTATATGGACGATCTTTTGAGTGGTCATCATACCCTGCAAGAAGCAAAGCAGTTGCAGAAAGATTTAATAGATCTTCTGAAATCAGGAGGTTTCAACCTCCGCAAATGGTCATCGAACAAAGCGGAGTTACTCGATGACGTCAGCAAAACGGATGAGGTGTTTGATTTTCGTCATCAAGAGTCCACCAAGACTCTCGGGTTGCGATGGCACCCTACTGAGGATCAATTCACATTCCAAAGCAAAATCAATGTGTCATCATCAAAAATTGTGACGAAAAGATCTCTCTTATCAGACATATCAAAAATCTTCGATCCTTTGGGGTGGCTGTCTCCAATTACCACCAAGCTCAAGCTATTATTCCAAGCAGTCTGGCAGTTACAACTCCAATGGGATGATCATGTTCCTGAAGAGATTGTTAAGCAATGGTCACTAATGACACAAGACTTACAACACATCAATGAGTTTAAGATACCGAGATGGCTGCAGTGTCACAAGGACGGAACTATTAAGCTGCACGGATTCTGCGATGCATCAATAAAAGCATTCGCTTGTGTGATTTATTGCATCTACGAAAATGAAGATGCCAATCAAACCTCAACAGTATCATTAATAACAGGAAAGACGCGGCTTGTTCCTACAAACAAAAGTATCACATTACCAAGATTGGAATTGAGTGCAGCCGTTCTACTATCAAAGTTAATGCACACAGTTACACAATGTCTGGTTGGGCACGATATCAAAATCTTCGCATGGTCGGATTCAACAGCCGTACTGGGATGGCTTCAAGGTGACCCAAGTCGCTGGAAGCGGTTTGTTGCCAATAGAGTCAAGCAAGTAACCGATATCATACCATCAAACAGCTGGCGCTATGTTAAGTCCGCAGATAACCCAGCTGATTGCGCCAGTAGAGGCATGTCTGTAGAACAACTCAAGCAGCATGCTCTCTGGTGGCATGGACCTTCATGGTTACCAAGATTCGATGAAAATCAGCCAAAAGAAAAACCTGACTACAACACATGCGAAGAAATGAGAGAAATAGCAATCGCAAAACAAGTCACCTACTCGCAAACACAATCATATGACGTCATCGACACAATACTGAGCAAGTATAGCAACTTTGCGAAATCAACTCGTATACTTGCGAGGATATTACGTATATCATCAAAATCGCAACCAAGGTCGTCTTTTCTTACAATCACTGAGTTAAGAAGAGCGAAGCACATTTTAATCAAGCATGTACAGCAACATGAGTTTACGGAGGAAATCAAAAGCCTTCAAAAGCATAGCAATGTAAACTCTAAAAGCAAGCTACTTAACCTAAATCCGTATCTAGATGAAAACGGATTGCTGAGGGTTGGTGGCAGGATAAGCAATGCAAGGATAAGCAAAAACATGCAACATCCTATTGTCATTCCTCACAGCGGATTACTTACCGATCGACTGATTGATCAAGGCCATCAGATGACCTTCCACGGTGGAGCTCGCCTAACACTGGCGTGGCTAAGACAGGAGTTCTGGATTATTGGCGGTAACCGCGCTGTCAAAAAACGCATACATAACTGTGTCACATGCAGAAGGCATAATCCTGTAAAAAATACACAAATAATGGGAGACTTACCAGAGTCACGAAGTAATCCGTCAAGGCCATTCAATCATACTGGGGTCGACTTCACCGGCTATGTGGACGTCAAAGCAAATAAAGGTCGTGGCATCAAGACGACCAAGGGCTATATAGCGGTGTTCGTGTGCATGGCGACCAAGGCCGTGCACCTAGAACTCGTTTCCGACCTGAGTTCAGCTGCCTTCCTAGCAGCATTAAGGAGGATGGCAGCTCGCAGAGGAGCTCCAACCCATATCTATAGTGATAATGGGACAAACTTTGTCGGAGCCAACAAGGCCTTGCGTGAAGAGTACATCAACTTACGATCAACTCTTAACGAAGAGTTCTACAGAGAAATCACAGATATGCAAATACAATGGCACTTTAACGCACCTTCCTGGCCGAGCGCTGGGGGGCTCTGGGAAGCGGCTGTCAAAAGTCTCAAACACCACATCAAAAGAGTTGTAGGTGAGCAGAAACTGACGTATGAGGAGTATTCCACATTACTAGCACAGCTGGAAGCCTGCCTTAATACGAGACCTCTTTGCGCCATCAGCGAAGATCCGGATGACATAGATTACCTAACTCCTTCGCACTTTTTATCGAGTGGTCCCACACTTACCATCATTGAGACGGAAAGAGACGCAAGAACTCGATGGCAGCTTACCCAGAAGATGTTTGATGACATCTGGAAACGGTGGAAATCCGAGTACCTGTGTCAGTTATCAGCACGTAGCAAGTGGCGGCAGCAGCAAGCAAACTTAAAGATTGACGACATAGTTATCATACAAGATGCTAACTTACCACCAGGGAAGTGGGCCCTCGGCAGAATCATAGAGCTGCACCCCGGCACGGACGGTTATGTTCGTGTGGTATCAGTAAAAACCAAAAACGGGGTACTCAAGAGGCCAATCACAAAACTTTCCCTGTTGCCAGTCCACGAAGATCAACAACCTGGAAAAAATGCAGAGCAAAATAATAGCACAACAGAAAAGACCGATCAACCTTCGGTATCAAATGAGAATGAGATATCAAATAACAGATCAAGACGTAGTCGGAGGGTAAAAATCGGCAATTTTATTAACATTGCTCTCATGTTTTTGATGTTAATCATAACACCATCTAGTTGTGATTACAAAACAGCACCTTTGAATAGCAGTCAGAGCATTTATTTCGACAAGATCTCCAGTATGCGTCTCGAACGAGACGAGTGGAAGTTGATAATATATTATGATATGGAGCCCTATTGACAAGGATTAGATCTGCTTAAAAAATACGTCGATCATTTGACTATTATATGTTCTAATACAACAAAGATATCACAGTGTGACGCAATCCTTATGCAATTACGTCACGGTAGCAATGAACTTGACCATTACAATAGCATGTTGCTTGGTCAGCAGTTCACGGGGAACGAGCGACAAAAGCGCGGTCTTATCAATCCTATAGGAAGCATAGCGCGTAGTTTGTTTGGTGTCTTAGACGACGAGTTCGCGCAAAAATATGCCAAGGATATCCAACAAATCAGACGTAGACAAAAGCTATTGGTTGGTGGCTGTTGGTTGTTGGTTTTTTATATTTTTACTTTTCATTTTTATCTTAGTCTCTCGTGTCTGGGAGCATGTACGGTCCAACCGTACATCATATTATTGTTTATGCAAAATAAGCAGTTTTGTACCGCGTGCGCATTTTTACTTCAGTTCGCGTTCGGTCATCGCCGCGTGTACTCATTATCATTATATCAATAAAATTATAAATCTATCACACTGTATCATTTAAAGTTGTCCCGTACAGAAGCAGTTATCTATACCCCGTAGTACTTGGTGCATAAATCTTTGGTACGTTTGGCTAGCGTTCCGTAATCCGAAGGTCATGCATTTAAATTCGAACAGCCCGAATGGTGTGGTAATAGCTGTTTTCTGAGCGTCTTCTTCATTTATCGGTATCCAGTAGTATGCCATTTTGAGATCAAGTTTTGAAAATATCTTCATGTTTCGCAGCTGGTAGGTGAAGTCCTGTATGCGGGGTATCGGGTATCGGTCTGGTTGAGTGACTGCGTTTAGCCTACGATAGTCACCGCAAACCCGTAGTCCTCCGTCCTTCTTTTTCACTACATGTAGTGGACTCGCCCATGGGCTCTTGGAAGGTCTGCAGATGCCCATCTCCAGCATGTGATCGAACTCTTCTTTGGCAGCCTTGTATTTATCGGGTGGCAGCGGGCGGGGTCGGGCAAAGAGCGGGGGGCTTGTTGTTTCTATGTGGTGAACGACGTCGTGTTTTGCTGGTTCTTTCAGGGACATAGGGCGCAGAACCTCTGGATATTGCTTCAATATTTCGTAATATGTTTGTTCGTAGCTATTGACGTGTACTGTTTCTTCGCCGGTCGTTATTTCAAGCGCATCGATCGATAAGTCTGTCACATTATCTATGAGTTTCTTCCTGTGGAGATCTACCAGTAATTTGAAATGACGCAGAAAGTCGGCTCCCAGGATTGAAGTTTTCACATCTGCCACGATGAATTGCCACAGAAAACTACGACGTAGACCAAGATTCAGTCTGAGCGTCTTTTCACCGTAGGTATTTATGGGCGTATTGTTTGCCGCATATAATCTGTACGCGCTGGCGGTCTTCATTTTTCTTTTGCTTGTGGCGGCTAACACCGAAATATCGGCGCCTGTGTCCACAAGAAATCTCTCTCTGGTATCACGATCGAAGACACATAGGCGGTTGGTAGTACACGGGACACCGACGTCCGCCACCGTCGATGTCGGAGCTAGTTTAACGATGGCTGAGTCTTGTTACGTCTACAACACGGTGATTCGCAGCGCTTTGCCTTGTCACCGTAGCGATAATGGTATCTGCACTCCCACTTTGGATCGCCGGGTCTGGTTGAAGACTTGTTCCCCTGCCGCGACCGTGACTGTGAACGCGACCGGGAACGAAACGGGCGTCTGTAACGATGAGCTGTGCGTCCACGTAACTCGGCGACTTCTAGACATAGTTTCTCCATTTGTTTCGACAAGACATCTAATTGTGCGGACATCACGGGTTCTTGTGACGTGGACACTGCGGCGACCGTCGATGTTGAGGGTTCTGAATATTCTGCCATCTTGTCAGCCATCGCGGCGAGTGTGTCGAGTGTCGATTCTGTGTTGATCGACAACACGACGCGCATCTGAGTGGGTAGGTGGTTGAGCCACTCGATCTTCAAACCTTCGTCCGTGATCATGCCGCTGCCGAGTTCTCTCATCTTGCGTAGCAATTGTGTGGGTTTCTGGTCACCCAGTTCCAAGCCACTGATGAGCTTTTGAAAGTTTTTCACGTCCGATTTGTCATATACCGTCAGCAGACGATTCTTCACGGCTCCGTATTTGTCCGTGGCTGGCGGATTGTATAAGATGTCCGTGATATGTTGTAGATCGGTGGTTTGTAGCTGCTGCAACACGTATCGGTATTTTTGATCATCCGATGTCTTCAAAGGATCCACGACGGCTTCAAATTGTATAAACCAGGCTCGTGGTATCTCTCTCCAAAACGGCAACAGTCTTGATTGGATGGAGACTGCAGCCAGGTCGACTTCGGGCTTCAACATTTTGCCTTCGCTTGGGTTTTCTTGCGACATCTTCGAACTTGGTTGTCGGTTCAGTTGTCAGGGGTCACCAGTTGTTGGGGTCTCCGGGATAGCAAATTAAACACGTATGTTGCAGGGAATAATTGCTCATTTTATTCATAAAATACACGTCCTTATATTATATTTTGGAACATACAATTTGAGCTAGGCTCACTATATTAAAATATTTAACCGACCAATAGGAGACGTCGACCTCACAAAACTTAAAACCTAATGTCCACGAAGAGCGGGCACCCATCTCACTCTCGCGCGTGCGCGACGTATAGCGCCGTCTGTACGCACACTATAAATATTGCCGGCGCTGGCGCATCGCGTCAGTACGTATTCTCTTCCGAGGCTGGCATGTCGTCTGTTCGTGCGGCGAATGTTCTGATGTGGCGCAGACGTAAGTATGTGGGTGGATACGCGAGTCCCACATCTCCGTCAGTTAAAAAAAGGAAAGAATTGGAAACCTTGAAAACTCTTTTTTAATAAGTATAATTATAATAATTAAATCAAATATCAAAATAGCCTTACACGTTTTACCAATGTCTATCGTCCTCAACCGAAAATATTTCAATTGGCCTCGCCATGTTATGAAATATAAATAAGTTTTTTCTATTGTCAGTGTCACATTTTTAATTCGGTTTGACATAAAAAGATGTGATAATTTAATTACGCCGCAATATTGCGGCGTAATGTCACATCTTCTTTAAAGCAGATTCTATCGAATCGAGCAGACAAAAATAGCCCCTTAAGGTGACGAACATACTTTGGATGAAACTAACTCCTCTGCATCATCCATTTTACATTTAAATAATAATTGCCTACAAATTATCAGTCATTAACATCTCAATCCCCGTTCAGGAGAAGCAGCCAGCAGCACACAGAACAGCGAGCACCCGGCGCTGGCGCTGGTGTCGTGGGGCCACTCGGACAACATCGTGCGCCTCAAGCGGCGCCGGGACGCGCGCCCCGACCTGCTGCTGCATGTGGGCGCGCTCGACCAGGTATGACACACAGAACAGCGAGCACCCGGCGCTGGCGCTGGTGTCGTGGGGCCTGCTGCTGCATGTGGGCGCGCTCGACCAGGTATGACACACAGAACAGCGAGCACCCGGCGCTGGCGCTGGTGTCGTGGGGCCTGCTGCTGCATGTGGGCGCGCTCGACCAGGTATGACACACAGAACAGCGAGCACCCGGCGCTGGCGCTGGTGTCGTGGGGCCTGCTGCTGCATGTGGGCGCGCTCGACCAGGTATGACACACAGAACAGCGAGCACCCGGCGCTGGCGCTGGTGTCGTGGGGCCTGCTGCTGCATGTGGGCGCGCTCGACCAGGTATGACACACAGAACAGCGAGCACCCGGCGCTGGCGCTGGTGTCGTGGGGCCTGCTGCTGCATGTGGGCGCGCTCGACCAGGTATGACACACAGAACAGCGAGCACCCGGCGCTGGCGCTGGTGTCGTGGGGCCTGCTGCTGCATGTGGGCGCGCTCGACCAGGTATGACACACAGAACAGCGAGCACCCGGCGCTGGCGCTGGTGTCGTGGGGCCTGCTGCTGCATGTGGGCGCGCTCGACCAGGTATGACACACAGAACAGCGAGCACCCGGCGCTGGCGCTGGTGTCGTGGGGCCTGCTGCTGCATGTGGGCGCGCTCGACCAGGTATGACACACAGAACAGCGAGCACCCGGCGCTGGCGCTGGTGTCGTGGGGCCTGCTGCTGCATGTGGGCGCGCTCGACCAGGTATGACACACAGAACAGCGAGCACCCGGCGCTGGCGCTGGTGTCGTGGGGCCTGCTGCTGCATGTGGGCGCGCTCGACCAGGTATGACACACAGAACAGCGAGCACCCGGCGCTGGCGCTGGTGTCGTGGGGCCTGCTGCTGCATGTGGGCGCGCTCGACCAGGTATGACACACAGAACAGCGAGCACCCGGCGCTGGCGCTGGTGTCGTGGGGCCTGCTGCTGCATGTGGGCGCGCTCGACCAGGTATGACACACAGAACAGCGAGCACCCGGCGCTGGCGCTGGTGTCGTGGGGCCTGCTGCTGCATGTGGGCGCGCTCGACCAGGTATGACACACAGAACAGCGAGCACCCGGCGCTGGCGCTGGTGTCGTGGGGCCTGCTGCTGCATGTGGGCGCGCTCGACCAGGTATGACACACAGAACAGCGAGCACCCGGCGCTGGCGCTGGTGTCGTGGGGCCTGCTGCTGCATGTGGGCGCGCTCGACCAGGTATGACACACAGAACAGCGAGCACCCGGCGCTGGCGCTGGTGTCGTGGGGCCTGCTGCTGCATGTGGGCGCGCTCGACCAGGTATGACACACAGAACAGCGAGCACCCGGCGCTGGCGCTGGTGTCGTGGGGCCTGCTGCTGCATGTGGGCGCGCTCGACCAGGTATGACACACAGAACAGCGAGCACCCGGCGCTGGCGCTGGTGTCGTGGGGCCTGCTGCTGCATGTGGGCGCGCTCGACCAGGTATGACACACAGAACAGCGAGCACCCGGCGCTGGCGCTGGTGTCGTGGGGCCTGCTGCTGCATGTGGGCGCGCTCGACCAGGTATGACACACAGAACAGCGAGCACCCGGCGCTGGCGCTGGTGTCGTGGGGCCTGCTGCTGCATGTGGGCGCGCTCGACCAGGTATGACACACAGAACAGCGAGCACCCGGCGCTGGCGCTGGTGTCGTGGGGCCTGCTGCTGCATGTGGGCGCGCTCGACCAGGTATGACACACAGAACAGCGAGCACCCGGCGCTGGCGCTGGTGTCGTGGGGCCTGCTGCTGCATGTGGGCGCGCTCGACCAGGTATGACACACAGAACAGCGAGCACCCGGCGCTGGCGCTGGTGTCGTGGGGCCTGCTGCTGCATGTGGGCGCGCTCGACCAGGTATGACACACAGAACAGCGAGCACCCGGCGCTGGCGCTGGTGTCGTGGGGCCACTCGGACAACATCGTGTGCCTCAAGCGGTAACTCATAACGTAATAGTGATCGCAATGTGTCTCGAAAACGTGTTGCTGTGTATTTTTTCCGATGATTTGTGTGTCTTTCGTTGCCGAGTGTTGGTTTCTTCACAAACAAAATCAGACCCTAATACACATTGTCTACAAAAAAGTACTCTCGGCTTCTTAAACACCCGTTATTATTATTCCACAGATAACTAAAGTCGTGTCCTCGTGCGTGACGGCGGGCTGCCCGTACCCGCTGGTGCTGGGCCTCGCGTCGGGCCGCGTGCAGTGCGCGCGCGTGCGCGAGGCGGGCGGCGCGGCGCGCGTGGCCGTGCGCGCGCTGCACGCGCACGCCGCGCCCGTGTCCGGCCTGCACGTGTGCGCGCGCGCGGGGCTGCTCGTCAGCGCCAGCACCGACGGGCACATCGTGCTGTGGGACCTCTACAAGTACGCATCAACGTATAAACTACAGTCTAGCTAATGTTCACTACTGTTCATTTCTTTCGGTTACGTTTTAGACCAATTTATGTTAGGATTGTGATGGACTGTAGTAAATTTAGATATAAAATAAAAAATATCATGGATTTTGACTTGTCAAGGGCAGTCAAAGTGTTGTACGATAAACTTCTGTAAGTAATAGATACATTTTGGTAACATTTTTTGTAAATCGTTATAACATAACGTCTATTTCGAACTTGACATTCTCGCTTAGTAAGACTGTCAAGTTTCACAATAGACTTCTTTGAAAGAATATTAAGAAAACAATGTACAAGAGCTAACTTTATTAATAACACAGAAAAGTGTTTTTTTTTTTTGATAATTTACACTAGCTGTGCCCGCGGTTCCACCCGCGCCGCGTTAATTTGAGGTAAAACCTACTAAAATATATTCCACTAGCACTATCCGGCAAACGTTGTTTTGCCATATAAATTATTTCTAGCTGCCCGGCGCTATCGTTCGCGTGGTGTCCTACACTACTCCTACCCTACTCCTACACTA
Organism: Oligia fasciuncula; assembly: GCA_963082905.1. Classification (NCBI taxonomy): domain Eukaryota; kingdom Metazoa; phylum Arthropoda; class Insecta; order Lepidoptera; family Noctuidae; genus Oligia; species Oligia fasciuncula. The sequence continues at coordinate 921,857 of OY720395.1, read as the reverse complement.
CTCCTACCCTACTCCTACCCTACTCCTACCCTACTCCTACCCTACTCCTACCCTACTCCTACCCTACTCCTACCCTACTCCTACACTACTCCTACCCTACTCCTACACTACTCCTACCCTACTCCTACCCTACTCCTACCCTACTCCTACCCTACTCCTACCCTACTCCTACCCTACTCCTACCCTACTCCTACCCTACTCCTACACTACTCCTACCCTACTCCTACCCTACTCCTACACTACTCCTACCCTACTCCTACACTACTCCTACCCTACTCCTACCCTACTCCTACCCAACTCCTACCTATAAACCTCACGGAGCCCGAGACCTTTCCAACGAATGCAAAACCGTGGAAATCGGTTCGTGCGTTCTGGAGTTATAGCGTCAGGAAGGAAAACCCGACTTATTTTTATATAGTAGATTACTTTAAAAGTATTACTTAGTACATTACTTGAAGCTATTTTAGATACAACACGCTATGATCAGTAAGAGTGGAACTTATGGTAAACCTCGCAGAGCTACCGGCGGCCGTGCCGAGTTATTTTAAAACTATGATATCTCCTAAGATATTCATTGAAATCAAATGATGTCAATGGCAATTTTGTTCAAAATTAAATACTTGTGATAAATAACGTATTTGTTTGGTTAAGGATTAATTCATGTTTATAAAAACACCTTCGCAATTAATGCATTATTTTAACAAATTTGATTACCATAAAAAAGGTCAAAGGATAGACATATCACATATGCTGTCGCGAACTTTTATATAGCCTATAGCCTTCCTCGATAAATGGATTATCCAACACAAAAATAATTTTTCAATTCGAACCAGTAGTTCCTGAGATTAGCGCGTTCAACCAAATAAACAAACAAACTCATCAGCTTTATAATATTAGTATAGATTTTTACATTATCTTACCAGGTTAACCTACATTCGCACCCTGCCAAACCGCGACATGCTATCAGTGACCCACGTCACGATCAGCGAGACCCTGTGTGACATCGCGTCAGTACACGACATGGCGAGCAACGTCAACAACAGTGACGTCACCAACACTGACGTCAGCGGCGACGTCACGCCTGACGCGACTGACGTGGGCGACAACCACTCGGAGGCGTACGAGAAGGACGCGGCCTACAAGTACAAGTCGCTGATCAGAGTGCATACTGTCAACGCGAGGTTTGTTGGTGAGTACTGCGCTTAGTATTATTATTATTTTTGCGTCTGACATATCTCAGGATCCTGGGGGTCCCTGAGCTCAGGTTTGGAACGTGTACGAGGGGCCGAAGTCAACTCGCAGAGGCTCGTTAGACGTTTTTAACAGAATGAGTCACCAACTGACGATGTATGTACTTTACTGTTACTTAGGTTGGTATTTAAGTTGATACCTACTTTATTAATGTAAATTTTTAATTGTAATAATTGCTTCCATAGTGGGAGGCAAGTCAAAGAAACCAATGATAACAATATCGGGGGATACAGTTTGGTCATATGACCGAGTCAAGCAGTGCCGGGAACGTAATCGACTGAATGTCGCCGAGCGGATCAACCCTGTTACGTAAACGTATTCACGTACAACACCCGGCCGTGTCCATACACAGCCACACCCCATTTTTTAATCAGATAATTATACCCATTTTCCAGGTAGTGTAAAAGTGTGCGAGCTCGTGACGTGCATCTGCTACTCCAACGCGGCCGAGGGCGTGAGCGTGAACTGTGTGGCGGCCGGCCTGGCGTCGGGCGGCGTGCGCCTGTACTCGTCCTGGGACCTGCGCGCGCTGCGGCACGTCGCGCCGCACGACGGCAGCGCGCCGCTGCTCAGGTGATGCGACACGCCTCCTATCATTCTCATTGAAACAAATGCTTTGAGTTTGAGTTTCACGAATGACAGCTGAGACCAACGGCTTAACGTGCTTTCCGAGGCACGGAGGGGTCTCGGTATGTATGATGGTCACTCATCCTCAGACCGACCGCGGCAATCATAGTTTAATCTGATCGATCGATCAATGCGACTGTAGTCACGAGCCCCCACCGACGACGTACTCGTAAATAGCTACTGTAATATTCTGCTTATGTTAAAACATGTCAGTCAATTCATCGATTAAAAAATCCATGTTTGTTTGTCAAACATAACTAAAATGAACGTCATCGTCCCCAGCCTGACGTACAGCAGCGACTCGCAGCTGCTGTTCGGCTGCTACGCCTCGGGCGTCGTGCTGGCCTGGGAGAGCGGGACCGCGCGCCCGGCACCCGTGCGCATCGTGCCTGCGCATGCGCTGGTCTGACGCAGCACTAGCGCCGTGCTGGCCTGGGAGAGCGGGACCGCGCGCCCGGCACCCGTGCGCATCGTGCCTGCGCATGCGCTGGTCTGACGCAGCACTAGCGCCGTGCTGGCCTGGGAGAGCGGGACCGCGCGCCCGGCACCCGTGCGCATCGTGCCTGCGCATGCGCTGGTCTGACGCAGCACTAGCGCCGTGCTGGCCTGGGAGAGCGGGACCGCGCGCCCGGCACCCGTGCGCATCGTGCCTGCGCATGCGCTGGTCTGACGCAGCACTAGCGCCGTGCTGGCCTGGGAGAGCGGGACCGCGCGCCCGGCACCCGTGCGCATCGTGCCTGCGCATGCGCTGGTCTGACGCAGCACTAGCGCCGTGCTGGCCTGGGAGAGCGGGACCGCGCGCCCGGCACCCGTGCGCATCGTGCCTGCGCATGCGCTGGTCTGACGCAGCACTAGCGCCGTGCTGGCCTGGGAGAGCGGGACCGCGCGCCCGGCACCCGTGCGCATCGTGCCTGCGCATGCGCTGGTCTGACGCAGCACTAGCGCCGTGCTGGCCTGGGAGAGCGGGACCGCGCGCCCGGCACCCGTGCGCATCGTGCCTGCGCATGCGCTGGTCTGACGCAGCACTAGCGCCGTGCTGGCCTGGGAGAGCGGGACCGCGCGCCCGGCACCCGTGCGCATCGTGCCTGCGCATGCGCTGGTCTGACGCAGCACTAGCGCCGTGCTGGCCTGGGAGAGCGGGACCGCGCGCCCGGCACCCGTGCGCATCGTGCCTGCGCATGCGCTGGTCTGACGCAGCACTAGCGCCGTGCTGGCCTGGGAGAGCGGGACCGCGCGCCCGGCACCCGTGCGCATCGTGCCTGCGCATGCGCTGGTCTGACGCAGCACTACGGGCGCCGATATCACTAAATCATATCGCAGTTAAAACTTACCTGCCTGGTGATATCCCTATGATACAGCACACTTTACCTCTAAAACGATTCACCTAAGGGTGTAGAACGAGTATCTACCAATTAATTGTATGTTAATGGACGAACAGAGGACTGCTAATGTGAAGTAATGTGTGATGATTACATAAAGACTGCAAGGATAATCTCCCGGTAGATTGTGTAAGCGTTTGTCGTTTGGTTTTATGTGTATTAACTAGAAGTCGCATTTCACGATGACTTCGAGAGTTTTATTTTTTTGGACGTAAGGGCCTAATTACAATAATTTACGTGTCTTCGTATAATAAAACAAGTACATACGTACAATGCTTCATTCAAGATAGATTTGAGTCAAAGACAGATGGATTATATATTTATATTGGATAGAGACACTACTTTTATAAATAATATTGCTGAAAACTAAATATCAATATAAATAGCGGTCTTCCCCTAAATCTAAGTATTGTATGCGTAAAACACTAACTTGGTAAAGCTAGTTTTGTAGCCTTTGTGCCAAATATACGATATATATATATATATATAATTACGAATGGATGTACGAACCAGATAATTTAGGAAGTAGGTAGGTTTAGGAAGTAAGCGGAGAATATTTAAAAGGGCCACATGACTAAATTACTTACACGCCGAAATATTTTTCTAAAACTATATTTTGGAATCTGTAAATAGATTTAAAAACTAATTTTTATTTTCGTTGGCGATTCATGATGTAAATTAATTTTATAACTATGCAGCTAAAACTTGCCTCCCAATAGGATTAAGTAATCTGAAAAACGCCTGTTAGTCTCGATTTACAATTTACAAACAGTTGAAAGCTTGTCTCGAGTTAAATATAGTTTTAAACCAACATGAACACACTATCGCATTAGGTTACCTGTAATGATAGTGGTAGGGAGATTTTAATAAATAAATAAATGACTTCCGTCGCAGTCTGTCCGTGCAAGCAAAGCAGAGGGTAGAATATATTTTTTAACAAGGATAGTTATAAAATGATTCATATCTTACGAATTTCATTTAGATAATTATTTATAATGGTAGCTAGCTATATAACGTAACTTGTGATGTAAAATAAAATTATTTTATCTTTAAATATTTTGTGTACACCTACGTGTAAGAAGACTGTTTTATAGTTTCAAAAGTTTGTTTAGGTGAGGTAAGTAATGCATATCTTAGCTAGGTGAGTTGTAAATATATTTTTATATGAACATTCCTGTAATTGCAAATGTTGCTCAGAATGCATTTTAAATCGCATACCAATACAATAATAGTGATAAGATTCGGTGTACTGTACATTATTATTTATTTCCTTCATGTACGTATGTATATCTTTTATTTGTTTTATCCTAACTTAGTTGTTCAACACCAAGTTTAATGTACCAAATGTTTTTATGCTATAAAGGTCCAAGCCCTAGAGTATTTCTCATAGATATGACTAGCTTCTTTCTGCCCGCGTGAAATTTCACCCTCCCCCCATTCACCCTCTTAGGGGTGGAATTTCGAAAAACCCTTTCTTAGTGGATACCTACTCTTCACAAAGAACACACTCCAAATTGCATGTCTCTAGGACCAGCGGTTTAGGTTGTGCGTTGATATATCAGTCAGGTCTTTCGATTTTATATAGATTTTTGTTTAGATATTTATTATTTGAGCATTTACGTTGGATGTCAAGGCGAAGCTACGTTATATTGCCGTCCAAACTCCTGGCGTACACCCAACATTAAATGTTGGGTGTACGCCAGGAGGGCAATAACACCTACATGCTTTGAAAATATTGAATAAATATACCCATCCTATACTTTAATAGAGTAAATAAATTTATTCTTGCCGTGTTTATAATTATACACGCAGATAACGAGTGTGATGTTTGTTATTATTATATGCTGTTGAGTTTTGAAGATCAATAAAACATATTTCTAAATATTTTTTTTATTTTTATTTCAGTCGGCTACTTAATCTACATTTCGACAACCCTCAAATCTACAGGGAAAAGGTTTAGAACCAAATTAAGTTGTCAATGGTAATGGCGCCGATTCCCTTGTTCACAAGCACAACTTAATTTGGTCGGGTTATACGCGGATATTTAGTAAGGAAAAGTAATGAAAGCTAATTTCTCTTAAAATACAACACTTAGGAATCTGAAATTTTGGTCGCTATAACTTCTATACGAGTACTAATTTTTGTATAAATTTGGGTTGAAATCACAGTTTTTAAAAGGGAAATCTTGAAATGAAAATTTGGCACCGTGACTACCGCCACCCCACCAATGGCATGGTATATCTCGTAAACTACTGGAGTACTAGTTTTGAATTATGGGTACTAATTTTTTATGTAGGTTTGAGGAAAGCGACAAGCTTCTCTAACTTGGAATCAACATTCAAAATCGTGGTCCTGCTGAACAATTGCGAGAAAGTTATCATCGTTGATTTCTCGGTAAATACAAATGTTAGAGTTCTGTTTTTTTTACGAAATAAATCATATGTATGGGTACTAATTATTTGTATACTTAGAATAGCTGTAGCGTGCCCCCTTTTTCGGCGCTCATGGTGGTCCTGCTGAAGGGAGCGAGACTACCGCCGGACCACCTTCAAAGTCGATTTTCTTGAAAACTAAGGTACCAATTTTGTGGTTCGAGTACTAATTATTTACCAAATATGGAAGAGATTGGCGTTGGTGGGGCGGCGGTAGTCACGGACATCTTGTCGCCCTCCCGGAAATAGAGCAAGTTTCCTGATTTGAGGATTATCAAGTCCTCCCCCTCTCTTAGGACTTCAGATAACCCTACCAAACCCCACCGTAACCTACTCAATTATTCCTCAAGTTCGGTGATTTTCTCGTCGGTCCGGAGGTACACGTGTTGAGAGATAAAATCTAGTGAAAAGAATTAAAACTTGGAAAGAGAGACTACCAGTTTCGGAGATGTAATGTACAGACGCCAGCGCATCAAACTACTACTACAATCTGTCAAATTTATTTAATAGATTTTCAACTTTAGTTGAAAATTCGTCGATTGGGAAATTTGACAGATTCGGATAGCTCGATGTGCTGGCGTCTGTACATCATCTACATTAATAGTACTGGAAATTAAACTTCAATTTGTCGGTCTTATTTGTATTTATTGCCACAAAATCAGGTCATACGAAAATATACAAACAAGTTGGTTATCAATACGTGTTCTGTGTTGAGTTGTATGTTAAGTTTACAATGGTTACTACATTATTGTGTGTAAGGATGGTTTGGTGATTGAGCTGAGCTATACGGCGGTTCCCTTGTAGTCACACATACCACTCAACGTTCGTCAGAACGTGATGCGAGTGAGCACAGCTACTGCGCCGCTCGCACGTGTGAGCACGTTATCGTTAGTTATACTGGAGCCGCGATGTGCTAAGCCTACTCCAAAATACAGAACGCGACAGCTCAGGGCTAGTAACATGAGGCACGGGCCGGGCGGGTATACTTATATCATTGAGGCGTTTGTCTGTCGTCATTGATGCCGTGTCCTCATTGTGTCGCGTACTGCAGCGGACGGTGATGTTAATTGGCGTTCTCGCGCTTGACGCCGCTGAGCACGATGTACGGCGACTGTGTCTCGCGCTGCTTGTCCTGCAGCATCTGCAGCGTGCCCAGCGGCGTGTCTGTTGAACTCATCTTCTTCATGAGCTGTAATCAGAACGTGGCTTATGACTTGAGGATTTTGAACAGATTTTTTTGTCATTGTTACAACTATTGTTTTAAAGAGAGTGACATTGACAAGGGGCGTAGTTAGTAAAAGAGATCATCCATTTTGTTCGACGACTTGGGATAAAAAATAAGTCAGCGGCCAGGAAGGAATTACATTTTGACGAGTTAAGCGAACATAAATGTAGAGAATTGTTCTCGACTTTGACGCCTTCATAAAAAATAATAAGTTATGTGTACTTTAAAAATATGTACTTAATTATTATAGATGACCACCAAAAAAAAAAATCCTAGAATGAGTGATGTCCTTTGTGCAATTGTCTTAGAAATTGTATTTACAAAACAAAATGGCGACGTTAGTTTCGATTTTGGCCACGCGCCTAAAGAATAAATACATATTCCTAAGTGAATATTGTATAAATGGTGGAAGACTATGCAGCATGTAAGACAGTCTCACCCCTTCCTGCACGGCCTTCTTGATGCGCTTCTCCTGCTTGTTCTTGCCGGGCCCCTTGCCGTGGAACTTGTGCGACAGGTAGCGGAAGGCCTCCTTGGGACACAGCGGGCGGCCGTCGTCGTCCACGTACTCCAGCTTGATGTTCGGCCGGAAGTTGTTCTTCTCGCGGAAGTCCTGCAGCGGGCCAGAGTGCCCGCCGCGCTCGCGACGGCCGTACTTATCGTCCTCGCTGGAATTTTTATTAGTTAATGTTTTGGTTTTAGGTATAATAAGAATCAGAAATACAACTTCTTAAGTTAGTATAATCCTAAAATGTCAAGATTTCATGAAATTTAGAGAGTTGTGTTGTTGACTTTAGTGATTATAATTCTGTAAATACGTATTTGTTATGCTCGCGAATCAATCATATTTTAATCAACGTACAATTTAATACTGACCAAAAAATTGCAAAAAAAAAAATAAAAAATAGAATTTCGCGGGCTACCTTGGCGCTTTCGCCTTAATGCAAAATATGGACTATAGGTAGACGGAAGGTAGAATGTCGAAGGGTATTTTCTAATAGCCCATCCGTAGGATACAAACGTGGCGCACCCGTAGGTCTTGTCCTCGATGGAGTAGTGGCGCGCGGTGAGCAGATGCTTGGCGGCGGAGTTGGTCTGCGGCGCCGCGCCCGCGCGCTCCAGGTAGCCCTTGCTCAGCGCCAGCTGCAGCGCGCCCCACACGCCCGCGCCCAGCGCCGGCTCCGCCTGCAGCCCCACGCACGAGCCTGGGGGGTACAGTACAGTTACAGGTAGCCCTTGCTCAGCGCCAGCTGCAGCGCGCCCCACACGCCCGCGCCCAGCGCCGGCTCCGCCTGCAGCCCCACGCACGAGCCTGGGGGGTACAGTACAGTTACAGGTAGCCCTTGCTCAGCGCCAGCTGCAGCGCGCCCCACACGCCCGCGCCCAGCGCCGGCTCCGCCTGCAGCCCCACGCACGAGCCTGGGGGGTACAGTACAGTTACAGGTAGCCCTTGCTCAGCGCCAGCTGCAGCGCGCCCCACACGCCCGCGCCCAGCGCCGGCTCCGCCTGCAGCCCCACGCACGAGCCTGGGGGGTACAGTACAGTTACAGGTAGCCCTTGCTCAGCGCCAGCTGCAGCGCGCCCCACACGCCCGCGCCCAGCGCCGGCTCCGCCTGCAGCCCCACGCACGAGCCTGGGGGGTACAGTACAGTTACAGGTAGCCCTTGCTCAGCGCCAGCTGCAGCGCGCCCCACACGCCCGCGCCCAGCGCCGGCTCCGCCTGCAGCCCCACGCACGAGCCTGGGGGGTACAGTACAGTTACAGGTAGCCCTTGCTCAGCGCCAGCTGCAGCGCGCCCCACACGCCCGCGCCCAGCGCCGGCTCCGCCTGCAGCCCCACGCACGAGCCTGGGGGGTACAGTACAGTTACAGGTAGCCCTTGCTCAGCGCCAGCTGCAGCGCGCCCCACACGCCCGCGCCCAGCGCCGGCTCCGCCTGCAGCCCCACGCACGAGCCTGGGGGGTACAGTACAGTTACAGGTAGCCCTTGCTCAGCGCCAGCTGCAGCGCGCCCCACACGCCCGCGCCCAGCGCCGGCTCCGCCTGCAGCCCCACGCACGAGCCTGGGGGGTACAGTACAGTTACAGGTAGCCCTTGCTCAGCGCCAGCTGCAGCGCGCCCCACACGCCCGCGCCCAGCGCCGGCTCCGCCTGCAGCCCCACGCACGAGCCTGGGGGGTACAGTACAGTTACAGGTAGCCCTTGCTCAGCGCCAGCTGCAGCGCGCCCCACACGCCCGCGCCCAGCGCCGGCTCCGCCTGCAGCCCCACGCACGAGCCTGGGGGGTACAGTACAGTTACAGGTAGCCCTTGCTCAGCGCCAGCTGCAGCGCGCCCCACACGCCCGCGCCCAGCGCCGGCTCCGCCTGCAGCCCCACGCACGAGCCTGGGGGGTACAGTACAGTTACAGGTAGCCCTTGCTCAGCGCCAGCTGCAGCGCGCCCCACACGCCCGCGCCCAGCGCCGGCTCCGCCTGCAGCCCCACGCACGAGCCTGGGGGGTACAGTACAGTTACAGGTAGCCCTTGCTCAGCGCCAGCTGCAGCGCGCCCCACACGCCCGCGCCCAGCGCCGGCTCCGCCTGCAGCCCCACGCACGAGCCTGGGGGGTACAGTACAGTTACAGGTAGCCCTTGCTCAGCGCCAGCTGCAGCGCGCCCCACACGCCCGCGCCCAGCGCCGGCTCCGCCTGCAGCCCCACGCACGAGCCTGGGGGGTACAGTACAGTTACAGGTAGCCCTTGCTCAGCGCCAGCTGCAGCGCGCCCCACACGCCCGCGCCCAGCGCCGGCTCCGCCTGCAGCCCCACGCACGAGCCTGGGGGGTACAGTACAGTTACAGGTAGCCCTTGCTCAGCGCCAGCTGCAGCGCGCCCCACACGCCCGCGCCCAGCGCCGGCTCCGCCTGCAGCCCCACGCACGAGCCTGGGGGGTACAGTACAGTTACAGGTAGCCCTTGATCAGCGCCAGCTGCAGCGCGCCCCACACGCCCGCGCCCAGCGCCGGCTCCGCCTGCAGCCCCACGCACGAGCCTGGGGGGTACAGTACAGTTACAGGTAGCCCTTGCTCAGCGCCAGCTGCAGCGCGCCCCACACGCCCGCGCCCAGCGCCGGCTCCGCCTGCAGCCCCACGCACGAGCCTGGGGGGTACAGTACAGTTACAGGTAGCCCTTGCTCAGCGCCAGCTGCAGCGCGCCCCACACGCCCGCGCCCAGCGCCGGCTCCGCCTGCAGCCCCACGCACGAGCCTGGGGGGTACAGTACAGTTACAGGTAGCCCTTGCTCAGCGCCAGCTGCAGCGCGCCCCACACGCCCGCGCCCAGCGCCGGCTCCGCCTGCAGCCCCACGCACGAGCCTGGGGGGTACAGTACAGTTACAGGTAGCCCTTGCTCAGCGCCAGCTGCAGCGCGCCCCACACGCCCGCGCCCAGCGCCGGCTCCGCCTGCAGCCCCACGCACGAGCCTGGGGGGTACAGTACAGTTACAGGTAGCCCTTGCTCAGCGCCAGCTGCAGCGCGCCCCACACGCCCGCGCCCAGCGCCGGCTCCGCCTGCAGCCCCACGCACGAGCCTGGGGGGTACAGTACAGTTACAGGTAGCCCTTGCTCAGCGCCAGCTGCAGCGCGCCCCACACGCCCGCGCCCAGCGCCGGCTCCGCCTGCAGCCCCACGCACGAGCCTGGGGGGTACAGTACAGTTACAGGTAGCCCTTGCTCAGCGCCAGCTGCAGCGCGCCCCACACGCCCGCGCCCAGCGCCGGCTCCGCCTGCAGCCCCACGCACGAGCCTGGGGGGTACAGTACAGTTACAGGTAGCCCTTGCTCAGCGCCAGCTGCAGCGCGCCCCACACGCCCGCGCCCAGCGCCGGCTCCGCCTGCAGCCCCACGCACGAGCCTGGGGGGTACAGTACAGTTACAGGTAGCCCTTGCTCAGCGCCAGCTGCAGCGCGCCCCACACGCCCGCGCCCAGCGGCGGCTCCGCCTGCAGCCCCACGCACGAGCCTGGGGGGTACAGTACAGTTACAGGTAGCCCTTGCTCAGCGCCAGCTGCAGCGCGCCCCACACGCCCGCGCCCAGCGCCGGCTCCGCCTGCAGCCCCACGCACGAGCCTGGGGGGTACAGTACAGTTACAGGTAGCCCTTGCTCAGCGCCAGCTGCAGCGCGCCCCACACGCCCGCGCCCAGCGCCGGCTCCGCCTGCAGCCCCACGCACGAGCCTGGGGGGTACAGTACAGTTACAGGTAGCCCTTGCTCAGCGCCAGCTGCAGCGCGCCCCACACGCCCGCGCCCAGCGCCGGCTCCGCCTGCAGCCCCACGCACGAGCCTGGGGGGTACAGTACAGTTACAGGTAGCCCTTGCTCAGCGCCAGCTGCAGCGCGCCCCACACGCCCGCGCCCAGCGCCGGCTCCGCCTGCAGCCCCACGCACGAGCCTGGGGGGTACAGTACAGTTACAGGTAGCCCTTGCTCAGCGCCAGCTGCAGCGCGCCCCACACGCCCGCGCCCAGCGCCAGCTCCGCCTGCAGCCCCACGCACGAGCCTGGGGGGTACAGTACAGTTACAGGTAGCCCTTGCTCAGCGCCAGCTGCAGCGCGCCCCACACGCCCGCGCCCAGCGCCGGCTCCGCCTGCAGCCCCACGCACGAGCCTGGCCCGTACAGTACAGTTACACACCCTTCCGATGAGGACTCGAAACACTACTCAATGAGTGCTCAATGAGTGCAGGCTATCAAATACCTGCTTTCGAAAATTTTTAGGTACATAAGGCCTAAAAGCTGAGGTACTGACGTCGCAGTACAAATAAATTCGACTTCCAGGGACATGGAGTTTTTTAAATTCTAAAGAAGTGCCCCCACTCAAAAGTATTTCGAGTTCAGGGTCGTCAACTTGGACTTGAGCTATCTTTTCAAGGCTAATGGGATCCGCCAGTTCCTCAATGCGCGACAAGGTGTCGGCAACCACGTTATCCTTGCCGGATATGTGGCGGATGTCAGTAGTAAACTGAGCTATAAAGTCTAGGTGTCTATACTGCCTTGGCGAACAGTTTTTCTTCCTTTCATGGTAGGCAAAACTGATCGGTTTGTGGTCAGTATAGACTATAAAATGCCTAGCTTCCAGCATGTGGCGGAAATATTTAATCGCCTCATAAATGGCGAGCAGCTCCCTATCATAGGGAGAGTATTTAGTTTGGGATGGGCTCAATTTCCTTGAAAAGAATGCCAAAGGCTGCCATGCGTCCCCGTTAAGTTGTTGTAGGACTGCCCCTATTGCTTTGTCTGAAGCGTCAGTAACTACTGCGAGCTTAGCGGTACAGTCTGGGTGGGCCAACAGTAATAATAATAATAATAATAATAATAATATTCCACAACTATCACACAACGCCGTCTAGTCTCAAGCTAAGCAGAGCTTGTGTTATGAGTACTAGACAACTGATAAACATACTTATATATTTCTAAATACATACATATATAGATAAATTACACCCAGACACAGAACAAATGATCATGCTCATCACACAAACATTTGTCCTGGGTGGGAATCGAACCCACGACCTCCGGCATAGCAGTCATAGTCACTGACCACTAGACCAACAGTGCAGCGTTGGTGAGACTATCTTTACAGGCCTGAAATGCTGATAAAGTTTCCTCTGTCAGAGTGATTGGTTGCGTTCCTTTAATCGATCCCGTCAACAAGGCATGTAATGGCGCTTGGATCTCAGCTGCTTTGGGAATAAATCTCCTATAAAAATTGAGCATGCCCAAGAATTGCCGCACGTTCTTTGGTGTGGGGAAATCTTTCACCGCTTGAACCTTTGACTCGACCGGCCTGGAACCGTTTTCAGATACGCGATAGCCTAAAAAGGTTACCTCTTGTGCTCCAAAAATGCACTTCGAGGTGTTGACCAACATACCATACTCGTTCAGCCTCTTGAATACCTCGCGTAGGTGCTGCTCATGCTCTGTGTCACTCTTGGAAAATATTAAAAAATCATCCAGATAACAGTATACAAAATCAAGCCCCCTCGTTATCTCGTCAACAAATCGTTGGAACGTTTGTCCCGCATTCCTAAGACCGAACGTCATATAGGGAAATTCAAATAGTCCGAACGGGGTCGTGATGGCGGTCTTAGGAATGTCCTCTGGGCAGACAGGTATCTGATTATATGCTTTTTCAAGGTCCAGAGTACTGAAAACTTTACACCCAGCTATACTCTGAGAAAAGTCCTGGATATGCTTAATCGGATACCTGTCTAGCACAGTACAGGCGTTGAGCTGCCGATAATCGCCACAAGGACGCCAGCTGTTATTTTTCTTCGGTGCCAAATGCAAGGGTGACGACCATGGGCTTTCCGAAGGTCTAGCTGTGCCCGCGGCCAGAATAGACTGAAACTCTTTTTGGGCAATCTTGAGCTTGTCCGGAGCTAAACGACGGGGAGATGAACAAACTGGAGGGCCTGGTGTAGTGCGAATGTGATGTAATGTTTGGTGTGGTGTAGTGTGATGCTTACCAGCCGGTCGTGTGATCCCAGGAAACTCATCTAAAATTTTATGAAACCGAGTCTCACCAGTCACGACTTTCACAGAATAAACATTCTTACAATTAACCAAAGCGGCCACAGCTGTCACTGATGTTAAATTGTCTATTAGGCGTTTGTTACGACAATCTACTACAAGGTTGTAAAAATTTAACAAATCTACGCCAATTATTGGTTTTGTGACATCCGCAACTACAAAACGCCATTGAAATGTCCTACGTAAACCAAAATCTAATTCTAAATTAACAAAACCATATGTAGCAATATTAGAACCATTAGCAGCACATAGATTATAACCAGTCCGAGTACGACGATCGTGAAGCATTGGCCGTGGGTATACGCAGAGGTCGCTTCCAGTGTCGACCAGGAATTGCGTTTTCGATGAACGGTCCGTGACGAATAGGCGACCACTTGCATTTAAAGGGCAATCGCTGGTCGTCATTATCGACCGCCCTTTGCGTTTTCCGACTTGAAGTCACAGGGTCGAACACACTTATGGGCTTTGTCTGCGTACTTGGCATGGTACCAACATAGAGGGAACTTCCGGTAATTAGATTGCGAGCGCTGCCTAGACTTACTTCTAGTGTCTCTGGAAGAGCGAGAGCGTGACCTGCTGTTCCGACCTGACGCCATCTTCTGGAACTGCTTTCTGAGTTCAGCTACTTCCTTGGTCAGATCGCTGAGAACTGAACCAGGGGTAGTGTCGTTAACAGCAGCGACCCTGGGGGGTACAGTACAGTTACAGGTAGCCCTTGCTCAGCGCCAGCTGCAGCGCGCCCCACACGCCCGCGCCCAGCGCCGGCTCCGCCTGCAGCCCCACGCACGAGCCTGGGGGGTACAGTACAGTTACAGGTAGCCCTTGCTCAGCGCCAGCTGCAGCGCGCCCCACACGCCCGCGCCCAGCGCCGGCTCCGCCTGCAGCCCCACGCACGAGCCTGGGGGGTACAGTACAGTTACAGGTAGCCCTTGCTCAGCGCCAGCTGCAGCGCGCCCCACACGCCCGCGCCCAGCGCCGGCTCCGCCTGCAGCCCCACGCACGAGCCTGGGGGGTACAGTACAGTTACAGGTAGCCCTTGCTCAGCGCCAGCTGCAGCGCGCCCCACACGCCCGCGCCCAGCGCCGGCTCCGCCTGCAGCCCCACGCACGAGCCTGGGGGGTACAGTACAGTTACAGGTAGCCCTTGCTCAGCGCCAGCTGCAGCGCGCCCCACACGCCCGCGCCCAGCGCCGGCTCCGCCTGCAGCCCCACGCACGAGCCTGGGGGGTACAGTACAGTTACAGGTAGCCCTTGCTCAGCGCCAGCTGCAGCGCGCCCCACACGCCCGCGCCCAGCGCCGGCTCCGCCTGCAGCCCCACGCACGAGCCTGGGGGGTACAGTACAGTTACAGGTAGCCCTTGCTCAGCGCCAGCTGCAGCGCGCCCCACACGCCCGCGCCCAGCGCCGGCTCCGCCTGCAGCCCCACGCACGAGCCTGGGGGGTACAGTACAGTTACAGGTAGCCCTTGCTCAGCGCCAGCTGCAGCGCGCCCCACACGCCCGCGCCCAGCGCCGGCTCCGCCTGCAGCCCCACGCACGAGCCTGGGGGGTACAGTACAGTTACAGGTAGCCCTTGCTCAGCGCCAGCTGCAGCGCGCCCCACACGCCCGCGCCCAGCGCCGGCTCCGCCTGCAGCCCCACGCACGAGCCTGGGGGGTACAGTACAGTTACAGGTAGCCCTTGCTCAGCGCCAGCTGCAGCGCGCCCCACACGCCCGCGCCCAGCGCCGGCTCCGCCTGCAGCCCCACGCACGAGCCTGGGGGGTACAGTACAGTTACAGGTAGCCCTTGCTCAGCGCCAGCTGCAGCGCGCCCCACACGCCCGCGCCCAGCGCCGGCTCGGCCTGCAGCCCCACGCACGAGCCTGGCCCGTACAGTACAGTTACACACCCTTCCGATGAGGACTCGAAACACTACTCAATGAGTGCAGGCTATCAAATACCTGCTTTCGAAAATTTTTTGGTACATAAGGCCTAAAAGCTGAGGTACTGACGTCGCAGTACAAATAAATTCGACTTCCAGGGACATGGAGTTTTTTAAATTCTAAAGAAGTGCCCCCACTCAAAAGTATTTCGAGTTCAGGGTCGTCAACTTGGACTTGAGCTATCTTTTCAAGGCTAATGGGATCCGCCAGTTCCTCAATGCGCGACAAGGTGTCGGCAACCACGTTATCCTTGCCGGATATGTGGCGGATGTCAGTAGTAAACTGAGCTATAAAGTCTAGGTGTCTATACTGCCTTGGCGAACAGTTTTTCTTCCTTTCATGGTAGGCAAAACTGATCGGTTTGTGGTCAGTATAGACTATAAAATGCCTAGCTTCCAGCATGTGGCGGAAATATTTAATCGCCTCATAAATGGCGAGCAGCTCCCTATCATAGGGAGAGTATTTAGTTTGGGATGGGCTCAATTTCCTTGAAAAGAATGCCAAAGGCTGCCATGCGTCCCCGTTAAGTTGTTGTAGGACTGCCCCTATTGCTTTGTCTGAAGCGTCAGTAACTACTGCGAGCTTAGCGGTACAGTCTGGGTGGGCCAACAGTGCAGCGTTGGTGAGACTATCTTTACAGGCCTGAAATGCTGATAAAGTTTCCTCTGTCAGAGTGATTGGTTGCGTTCCTTTAATCGATCCCGTCAACAAGGCATGTAATGGCGCTTGGATCTCAGTTGCTTTGGGAATAAATCTCCTATAAAAATTGAGCATGCCCAAGAATTGCCGCACGTTCTTTGGTGTGGGGAAATCTTTCACCGCTTGAACCTTTGACTCGACCGGCCTGGAACCGTTTTCAGATACGCGATAGCCTAAAAAGGTTACCTCTTGTGCTCCAAAAATGCACTTCGAGGTGTTGACCAACATACCATACTCGTTCAGCCTCTTGAATACCTCGCGTAGGTGCTGCTCATGCTCTGTGTCACTCTTGGAAAATATTAAAAAATCATCCAGATAACAGTATACAAAATCAAGCCCCCTCGTTATCTCGTCAACAAATCGTTGGAACGTTTGTCCCGCATTCCTAAGACCGAACGTCATATAGGGAAATTCAAATAGTCCGAACGGGGTCGTGATGGCGGTCTTAGGAATGTCCTCTGGGCAGACAGGTATCTGATTATATGCTTTTTCAAGGTCCAGAGTACTGAAAACTTTACACCCAGCTATACTCTGAGAAAAGTCCTGGATATGCTTAATCGGATACCTGTCTGGCACAGTACAGGCGTTGAGCTGCCGATAATCGCCACAAGGACGCCAGCCGTTATTTTTCTTCGGTGCCAAATGCAAGGGTGACGACCATGGGCTTTCCGAAGGTCTAGCTGTGCCCGCGGCCAGCATAGACTGAAACTCTTTTTGGGCAATCTTGAGCTTGTCCGGAGCTAAACGACGGGGAGATGAACAAACTGGAGGGCCTGGTGTAGTGCGAATGTGATGTAATGTTTGGTGTGGTGTAGTGTGATGCTTACCAGCCGGTCGTGTGATCCCAGGAAACTCATCTAAAATTTTATGAAACCGAGTCTCACCAGTCACGACTTTCACAGAATAAACATTCTTACAATTAACCAAAGCGGCCACAGCTGTCACTGATGTTAAATTGTCTATTAGGCGTTTGTTACGACAATCTACTACAAGGTTGTAAAAATTTAACAAATCTACGCCAATTATTGGTTTTGTGACATCAGCAACTACAAAACGCCATTGAAATGTCCTACGTAAACCAAAATCTAATTCTAAATTAACAAAACCATATGTAGCAATATTAGAACCATTAGCAGCACATAGATTATAACCAGTCCGAGTACGACGATCGTGAAGCATTGGCCGTGGGTATACGCAGAGGTCGCTTCCAGTGTCGACCAGGAATTGCGTTTTCGATGAACGGTCCGTGACGAATAGGCGACCACTTGCATTTAAAGGGCAATCGCTGGTCGTCATTATCGACCGCCCTTTGCGTTTTCCGACTTGAAGTCACAGGGTCGAACACACTTATGGGCTTTGTCTGCGTACTTGGCATGGTACCAACATAGAGGGAACTTCCGGTAATTAGATTGCGAGCGCTGCCTAGACTTACTTCTAGTGTCTCTGGAAGAGCGAGAGCGTGACCTGCTGTTCCGACCTGACGCCATCTTCTGGAACTGCTTTCTGAGTTCAGCTACTTCCTTGGTCAGATCGCTGAGAACTGAACCAGGTGTAGTGTCGTTAACAGCAGCGACCCTCGGAGTTGTAGCAGCCAGATCGTTTACCCGATCGGCTAAGTCGGCTAGGTCTTCTATCGAAGTTGCCCCTGGCTGACCTGCGAGCACCGTCTGTATGCCATGAGGAAGGCGCCTAGTCCAAATGGTCTTCAAGAAGTCATCTGGTACGTCCTGGCCTGCGAGACTTTTGAGGTGGCGGGGAAATTGGGATGGTTTTCTATCCCCGAGTTCCTCATGCATCAACAACTGCTTGTTTTCTATCCCCGAGTTCCTCATGCATCAACAACTGCTTGTTTTCTATCCCCGAGTTCCTCATGCATCAACAACTGCTTGTTTTCTATCCCCGAGTTCCTCATGCATCAACAACTGCTTGTTTTCTATCCCCGAGTTCCTCATGCATCAACAACTGCTTGTTTTCTATCCCCGAGTTCCTCATGCATCAACAACTGCTTGTTTTCTATCCCCGAGTTCCTCATGCATCAACAACTGCTTGTTTTCTATCCCCGAGTTCCTCATGCATCAACAACTGCTTGTTTTCTATCCCCGACTTCCTCATGCATCAACAACTGCTTGTTTTCTATCCCCGAGTTCCTCATGCATCAACAACTGCTTGTTTTCTATCCCCGAGTTCCTCATGCATCAACAACTGCTTGTTTTCTATCCCCGAGTTCCTCATGCATCAACAACTGCTTGATTTTCTTTTCGTTGGACGCGCTGAGCCTCTTAATCAATTCCGTCTTCAGTTTCTCATACCTGTTTGTTGCAGGCGAGCTGATGATAATATCTTTGACCTCCCTGGAATACTGGTTGTCCAGATGCCCAATGACGTAATTGAACTTGGTGACGTCATTTGTAATTCCGGCGATGGTAAATTGGCCTTCGACTTGGGCGAACCAAATTTCCGGCTCCTCAGCCCAGAATGGTGGCACACGTACGCCGACTTTATAAACGTTACTTGGATCTATCGACATATCGTTCCCTTCACTAGTGCTGGGCGGAGGTGACGTATCCGTGCTCCGTGCGTCTTTATATGAATCCCCTCCCATGTTCTTAAGGGGTCACCAATATAGGTGCAGGGTATGAGTAATTAGTAGTAGTGGTTTTCTGTGGTTTGTAATTAAAATCCAACTCACGGTTACAGCATGTATATTCTCCAACAATCCTCACACCACACACACATATGATTAAGAAGGCACAATGGGGATTAAAGTACAAGCACAAGCGTAGGTAAGCACAATAGTCAGTAAGATAGGAAGATGAGACAAAGTTCAGATGAGAAGATGGAAAGCTTAGCTAGAAATCACAAGCATCTAAGTAGTTCGCGGCAATACAAATATGCGAGCAAAAAGCGTGCGCTCCGCGCCGTAAATAAGTCTCGACTGGTTTGACTTTGACATTGTGCGGTGACCTCTGCGTCCGCGCAAGCGACGACGTGTCTAGTACCGTTAGATTAGTGATGTCCAGAGAGTCGATGGTTTATCGCACTTACAATCGATTATCGACATCGACCGACTGGTGTTATGTATGTGCTTATTATAGAATAAAGATATATTTATTCTATGATGTTGTAAATAAATAACAATGTAAATATAATATTAAATAGATACTTTTGTGTGTGTAATTGTAAACCAGTGTTGTAAATATGTAAGTTTTAGTTGGTAAATTATTATTCTTTAAATAAATAGGTAAGTAGTAGCCTACAGTGTTTACATAAAAAAAGGGAAATTAAATAGGTAATGGGTTCATTGTGGACAAAAGTACGAAACTAGTAAGTGATTGCGTAAGAATTGAACGTGACCAGGGGTTGGACTGGCATCAGATACTTTAAGAACAGACAGTAAAAGGAACGCGTCGTGTACCTGCGGCGAGGTCTGCGGGCTTCTCGTTGTGCACGTCGACGCGGCTCCACGCGCCCGCGTTGCTGTCCAGCTCGGGCTCCAGCTCCTCCTCGCGCTCGAAGTCCTGCACACGAACAACAATCATCATCACTTTACACTATCTTTCCAACAACATTCTACGAATTGAAACAATAGGTGGACCATTTTTGGAAAACAGATGCCTCTTCTGTAAAGCGAAAAAATATATCTATGGAATAACTATGCAAAACTGCTAATGATTTATTTTATTGTTCTGTGTACCGATTTGTCTAAGACATATTTAGAGCCTACATAATATATAGGTAAAAAATCAACACTAATATTGTTATGTTTTTCTAATGAAAAAGTTGGTCTCCTTTTGCAAAGTATCTGTCCGTCGATGACCATTATATTTGTCCCGGCAAGAATGACGAACTTCCGTACAAACTTTTGTCCCCCTCTTTAACCTATTAGGATATGAATTTTTGAAAATACTTCTGCTGACCTTCGTTATGATAAGATAAGATAATGTTTATTTTGTAAAACATGAGTACAGTATGAAGGTCTCATAAATTATTGTGAGGTGGCTACATGTTTTGCCATTTATGGTATACAAAATTTGTTGCACTAGACAATAAAAAAAAAAATACAGAAAGAGAGGAAAAAAAAAAATTAAATAAAATTACAATGTCAAAATTAAATTGAAATTACAACGTCAAAATTTAAATCCAACTCAAAAATACATGTCAACATTAAAATTTATTCTGAGTGAGACACAGAAATAAAAAACACAATCAGAATTCTATACAAGCGAAATATCATTTAAAAATTTATCTACGCTGTAATAGCACTTCTCTAGTAATAACCCCTGAAGGGACTTTTTAAATTTGTTTAGAGGCATAGATTTAACAATATCTGGTATTTTATTATAAATATTTGGAGCAATACAAAAGAAACTCTTTCTCAATAAAGCAGTTTTACACTTGTTTTGACATAACAAATTCTCATATTGGACACAAATTGGGGTTCTCTTAACTGCTGAAAATTTTTTGAACAATTGTTGATTTGCTTTAACAAATAATGCAGTTTCCACTACATACAAAGATAGAAAAGTTAGTATTTTTAATTTTTTAAAGTAAGGAACGCAACTATCCGTTGTTCTTAGACTGATCGAATACATCTTTTTTGCATCCTGAATATGAGTTCTCTATTAGTTGATTGTCCCCAAAAAACAACACCATATCTTAAAATAGAAGCGACTAATCCATGATAGGCTGTTAGTAGTGTGTCAATATTCACTTTCTTGGATAATTGGAATAATAGATATGCAGATTTACTCAGACGATTGCAGATTTCCTCTACGTGAGGTTTCCAGGTCAGTTTATTATCTATAGTTATACCTAAGAATTTAGCATTTGTAACTTCTTCTACTATACAGTTACTATAGACAATGTTAACTGGTGGATACTTACGGCGCTGGTGGAAATGAATAACTTTAGTTTTATTTAAATTAATTACAAGATTATTTTTGTCAAGCCAATTTATAATGTCACTCAGAGAATTATTTATGTCATTATGATAATTATTAGGGTTAGTATATTCCACAATAGCCGTGCTGTCATCTGCAAATAGTACCATTTTATGATCTATAGTTTTTGGGAGATCATTAATATATATTAAAAGTGGTGGCCCCAGTACGCTACCTTGAGGTACACCATATTTTATATGCCTAGGTTCAGATACGTATTTTATCTCCAATTTAGTAATAGGACAAATTCTAGTGATTTCCGTACATTGAGTACGGTCTTTCAAATATGATTTTAGGAGTTCCAAGATGTTTCCTCTTATGCCATATGCATGTAATTTTTGCAGCAGAATCTTATGATCCACGAAATCGAACGCTTTTGTCATATCTGTTAGTATAGCACACACAGGATTACCTTTATCTACAGATGTCATTACACCAGATAGTAGGTCAAACAGAGCCATATTAATATTTGTATTTTTTCTGAAGCCTTTTTGTTCATTGCAAAAAAGTTTGAATTTTTCAAAATAAGAATAAATTGAATTATAAATTACCTTCTCAATAATTTTTGAGAATACAGATATTTTTGCAATGGGTCTATAATTTTGAACATCACTTTTATCGTTTTTTTTATAAAGCGGTTTAATGATGACTTTTTTAGGCTACTTGGGAATAAACCATCAGAAATGCAGAGATTAATTATATGTGATAGTAGAGGTGCTATAATTTCCTTTACGTGTTTTATAACTTTAGTTGATATGCCATCAAATCCTACCGTATTTGTATTATTTAGGCTGCTAATTATTTTGATTATATCAGAATCCGAAACAGGTAGCATAAATAGTGATTGCGAATACGATTGTTCAAGAACGTAGTTATTTGTTAAAGTTCTTTTACTTTTAATATTATTTTCAATAACCTCTATAAAATAGTTATTGAATTCATTTGCAATATTCATAGGATGTGTAAGAGTTAAATTATCTTTATTTATTATTTATTAATTTAGGTTCTTGTGGTAAGTTGAATTTGGATTTTTTTATGACTTGCCAAACAGCCTTTGATTTATTTTTTGACGTATTAATGTAGTTGTTATTTTGGGCTTTTTGAGTTAATTTTATTATTTTTCTATAAATTGAAGAATATTTTTTAAACGCAAGTCTATTTTTTGTATTAGGATTGAATCTATATGCCCAAAGTAACTGCCTTTGCTTTTGACTACAGATTTTTATTCCACGAGATATCCACTTATTTTTTTATTAGTATATACAGTCACAATTTTATTTAGAAAGCATAATTTGTACAATAATGAAAAATCTTCCATAAAATGTTCATAGGATTCATTCGCATCTTTGGCTTTATATACTTGTGAGAAAGATAAGCATTTTAGATGATTTTTGAAATTTTCTAAGTTGCCTACTGAAATATCCTGTTTTTTTGTTTTCCAATATTTCAGTGTATACGTTTTTTTAATAGGAACCTGGAGTAATTGAGACGTATGATCTGAAAGAACCAAGTCAATTATTTCAGCTTTACATTTTTTTCGGTAGGTGTGAGCAAAATGATTTATGCAGGAATTACTACTCAATCTAGTCGGTTTATGAAGTTCCAATTGTAGATTATATTGCAAAAGAAAGTGTTCGAATTCTAATGTTATGTTATTCCTTTTTAACAAATCTATATTAAAGTCTCCAGCTAAGATAATATTTTTATTTCTGAATTCTGAAAGCAAATTTTTTGTAAAATATAGTGTAGTCTCTCGTAAAATATTTTGTAATTATATTTAGGTATTCTATAAACACATACAGGATGAATTTTTAGTCACCGTCCAAATTTTTTCTAGGCATTAGGTATCATTCACTAACTCCATTTTTGAAAAAAAATCGATACGTAAAATTTTCATATTAAATCATTTTCTCGAAAGAATTATCCGCTCTGCGTGGTCACAAGTTAAACACTATTATTACTACACTTGCCGCGCAAACTATCAATGAAAAGGGCAGCGCACACCCCGCTTACCCCCGCCCCCGCGACACATCTATCATTAGTCGGCCCCGCGCACCCTTTCGCGACGCAAGCGCTTACTTCCGTGTTCCCGCGCATCCGGCCGGCGGCGCCCCGCGCTATCGTGAATTTATTTAGAATGTATTCCTCCTACACACGCTCAAGGACGTGGCAGGCCGAGACTCGCAGTAGAGATCGAAGAAGATATCTTCGATTTCTTTGAACGGAGCCCTAGGTCAAGTACGCGAGATGCAGCGCAGCGCTTCGGCGTAAGCCAATATGCCGTGTGGAAACTTCTCCATACTGCTGGGTTGCACCCGTACCATTTTCAAAAGGCACAGGCCTTGAACGACGCAGACGCCGTTCCCCGTCGAGCCTTCTGCGAGTGGCTGATCGCACACCCCGATGCTAACATTTTGTGGACTGACGAGGCCTTGTTTACTCGAGTGGGGCTGTATAATCAGCATAATGAACATTGGTGGTCATTTCGAAACCCACACATGATACGAGAAACTTATCACCAAGTGCGGTTTAGCGCAAATGTGTGGGCTGGAATTGTCGGCAACAGAATACTGGGGCCATATTTCGTTGAGGGTCGGCTGACCGGGGGCACGTACCTTGATATGTTACGCACAGTAATTGCTAATTTCATGGATGACATGCCATTAATCTCCCATCGAGATTTTTATTATCAGCAAGACGGTGCACCGCCTCATTACTCCGCTGCCGTTCGTGATTATTTAAACATAGAACACGGTGATCGTTGGATCGGTCGCGGGGGGCCCGTCGTCTGGCCACCCCGGTCACCAGATCTTACTCCATGTGACTTTTTTTTGTGGGGCGAAATAAAACGACGAGTGTATATGGAGGAAGCCCAAAGCCTAGTTCAATTAAAAGAGCAAATTGTACGTGCATTCGATGAAGTGAAAAGTGACACTGTAGTGCTCAACAAAATAAAAAATAATGTGCAAAAACGTGCAAGACTCTGTTTAGAGAGAAACGGTATGCATTTTGAACATTTATTAAAGTACTGTTAATGTGATTGTTCTAAGATGATTTTGATTAAATTTTTAATTATTTGTACATAAGTTGATTCAAATTTTTTAAATACGCCTAATAGCAAAACGTTTTGGCACGGTTTTAATAAGGTCTAAAGTTCTTATTTATCTAATTTATTTTTACTTTATTTGTAATTGATTAATTAAGGATTACATTCTAATCATAGTGAACATAGCACAAACCTTTTGCTTATTGACGGTCCTAAGCCCGTGAAAGTATGAAGGGAAAATTTGCAACTTTGTGTATTATTGTGTTATCATTATCAATGAATTGCGGCGGAGCGCGGGGCGGGCCGGCCCGCTAGCGCGTACGCACGGCGCGGCAGTGTTCAGAAACATAAACTTTTTATAGATAACTTTGTGATGCGATATCTCAATATTTTTGTATTGAGTGATACTAAAAGAAAAAACACGTATTCAATGATTTTCGCCAAAGATTAATATATCAAAATTTGGACGGTGACTAAAAAATCATCCTGTATAATGATAATACTTTATGATATCAGTTCTATACCGCAACACTCAAAAACGCCTGTCACTGATTGTTTAGCAACATCCAATAATTCTCGATACTGTAGTCAGAGCATATGAAAGGAACTCGTACGCAAAATTGTGCGTTTCTAGAACCAACGGTTTAGACAGAGCGTCGTCTGGCAGCGAATGAATTTAAGATTTTTATGAAGACAATATTGAGTCGTGTCACCATGATCTCCGCGTCGTGGTCCCGGTTGCCGGCCAGCCCGTACGTGGGGATGTCGCCCAGCGTGCGACAGAACTCGGCCGTCGCGTCCAGCACCATGGCACTGCCCTCCGAGCGCGCCTGCTCCTCCTGCGCGCGCTCCAGGATCTCCTCCACCTGCGAATGTACCAATGTATCATTATAGAGGATAGAATACATTACTCTTTATTATGTACAACATAATGAATTGCAGACATAAATGTAGAAATATTACAACATAGGACAATTTAATGGGCGGTCTTATCGCTGAAAACGATTTTGCGATCTTTGGATGGATTAAAGGGAGAAGGAGAGACTATACTACAGGTAGTCTGTGTTGCACCATTTACATTAACAATAAATACATGTATATAATTATACATAAAGCATATATCTAAGAAGTAATACGTATAAACTGTTCCCTCGCCAGCTCGGCCTGCAGCTCGGTGTCGGGCTCCGTCTCCTCCTGGCACAGCTCGGGCTGCACTGTGTACTGTTCCCTCACCTTGGGCACCTTGCACTGCGCCTGCTCCGCCAGCTCGGCCTGCAGCTCGGTGTCGGGCTCCGTCTCCTCCTGGCACAGCTCGGGCTGCACTGTGTACTGTTCCCTCACCTTGGGCACCTTGCACTGCGCCTGCTCCGCCAGCTCGGCCTGCAGCTCGGTGTCGGGCTCCGTCTCCTCCTGGCACAGCTCGGGCTGCACTGTGTACTGTTCCCTCACCTTGGGCACCTTGCACTGCGCCTGCTCCGCCAGCTCGGCCTGCAGCTCGGTGTCGGGCTCCGTCTCCTCCTGGCACAGCTCGGGCTGCACTGTGTACTGTTCCCTCACCTTGGGCACCTTGTACTGCGCCTGCTCCGCCAGCTCGGCCTGGCGCAGACGCCGCGCGCGCGCGAGGGCGGCCTGCAGCTCGGTGTCGGGCTCCGTCTCCTCCTCGTCCACCGCCAGCGCCCGCGCCAGCAGCTCGGGCTTCACTTCTGCACAGACACCACAACACGGTCACCACGAGCTCTAGAATGACTGACGCGCAGCTGTGAGCGACCGAGACGCTCTATGCGGAGACCGTAGCTAGCGAGTGTAGAAAGACGCTTAATTGTCCAGCCACTAGTTTTGGCTTCGCGGCGAGCGGTGCGGTGTGTTACTGCTAGCATTGACGCTGCGTGCGGTGCGGTGTGTTACTGCTAGCATTGACGCTGCGTGCGGTGCGGTGTGTTACTGCTAGCATTGACGCTGCGTGCGGTGCGGTGTGTTACTGCTAGCATTGACGCTGCGTGCGGTGCGGTGTGTTACTGCTAGCATTGACGCTGCGTGCGGTGCGGTGTGTTACTGCTAGCATTGACGCTGCGTGCGGTGCGGTGTGTTACTGCTAGCATTGACGCTGCGTGCGGTGCGGTGTGTTACTGCTAGCATTGACGCTGCGTGCGGTGCGGTGTGTTACTGCTAGCATTGACGCTGCGTGCGGTGCGGTGTGTTACTGCTAGCATTGACGCTGCGTGCGGTGCGGTGTGTTACTGCTAGCATTGACGCTGCGTGCGGTGCGGTGTGTTACTGCTAGCATTGACGCTGCGTGCGGTGCGTCGCATACATTTTTGTATATTTGTTTTTGTCGCTCGCCGCCTCGCGCTAAGTTGTCGCTGATAGCGACAAGGTCGTGGCCAGGCCGTAACGAAGCCGAGAGTCAATTGTTCTTCCCGTCGTTGTGATCCTATATGATCTCCCACAACTACTGTACCGTTGCATGCACCCACAAGCACATGTCTGGCGTGCGTTACATTGCGCGCTACTAAACAATAATTTTTCAAAAAAAAAATGGCATTTTGCTCAATGTTACTCAGTTTGATGAACAGAATGCATAGATAACGGCTAGGAGTTGGGTTTTGCTACAGTACGCTAGGCCTTTCTAAACTCATTGCAGAGCTATGGGCAGCTACCTGTGTCGCCCGTGTCGTCGGTGTCGAGCGGCGCGTCGGCTGCGTCGTAGTCGTCGACGTCGATGGGCTCGTGCTTAGCCTTCTTACGTATCTTGCCCTGAACAGAAACATTACAATAATTATGTTGTACTTAAATTCAGCCGACGATTAGACGCTATAGGCACTGTAATGACATCCAAGAATTGCACAGTAAAATTTCAACAAAAATGAGACACAAAGCATAAATCCAGTCTGCCACAAAGGATTTATCAGATGTTGTAATCTTCATATTTATTAAAGCGCCTTTGTGGAAGAGAACCAGAATGTTTATTATTATTAGTGACGTCACCTTTCTCTTGGTCTTCTTGAACCTGGCCTGCAGCTCGTGCTGGTCCAGGTAGTCGCAGGCCAGGACCGGCGCGGGCCCCTGCAGCGACTCCAGGCGCTTGTCGCCGCCGCCCTGCAGCCGCTCCTGTCTCTGTAGCGACGTTTATTATTAGTTCGAATAGCTGAATATTGATAATATAATGATAAACCGATGGCAGGGTCGTTATATTATTTGTTGATAACTCCTACACGTGTATATTATAATAGATTTTTTTGGAAGTCAAAATCTAAAACCAACTACGACAAAACATCAACTCAAAAGATATAAATAAACCAGACGTAACAAAAGTGCTGTTTGTTTGAAGTTATGCCTTGCAGGCACTGACCTCTATTATACAAGTACGTTGGACTAAATATTCTATACGAAATGAGAGTTGTTTTTTGTTCCGATTCAATTCCGGTTCTCAGGAACTAAAATTCAAATAAATAAAGTTGTGAATGTTCCATGTCGATAACGTGTCGATAATTTTCTTCAGACAGTGAGTAATTTTAAATTTACGTCTTTCAAATAGAAAATTAATGTCGCCAGCTGTAATTTGATTAGCTAAAAAAAAGAATAATCAAAATCGGTTCATAAACGACGAAATTATCCGCGAACACACATAAAAAAAATATATATACGGTCGAATTGAGAAACCTACTCCTTTTTTGAAGTCGGTTAAAAACAAATTCGCAAATACTAGTTTCTAATTTCAAAAGATAAATATTATATGTAAGGTTTACTTGTTTCCGAAGTAAACACCTAACATCAAAATAAAACTTGCCATCTACAATGTACCTACTATATTAACTATTATACTTTAACATTTTTACTTTAATTAAATACTTAATTTCAGATTTCCCACCGACTCAACTAAGCAGTTATGGCTCAACTATAGTAGTTTTTAGGCTAAATTTTAAGCCTATCCTCATTTTTAAAGCTGACTGACCTGACCGTCATGCGCTATAACTTTACTAGGACACTATCCACTAGTTTATAGCTTGCGATTTGACCGCACCCTAATGAATTTTCAGTTAAGACCAGGCACTCTAAAATAATTTCCACGCAAGCTCCACCCCATAAATGCACTAAGGAACCGGTTAGGCCGTTATACAGTGCTAGACGCTAACACATCAGTAATAAAGCTGAATACCGTGTGCGCTCTTTGATCGCGTTCGGGCACGAAACTAAATGTCGTAAGTCTCAATTCTTATTTCGTTTATAACTAAAGTAATAACTGATCTAGAGAACAAAATTCTTGTGGCTGGATAGTACACTATGTGATATATATGCTGAGCAATCTTGAAAAAAAATGTAATAATCAAATTTGACTGGCCTGTTGGTCTAGTGGTCAGTGACTATGACTGCTATGCCGGAGGTCGTGGGTTCGATTCCCACCCAGGACAACTGTTTGTGTGATGAGCATGATCATTTGTTCTGTGTCTGGGTGTAATTTATCTATATATGTATGTATTTAGAAATATATAAGTATGTTTATCAGTTGTCTAGTACTCATAACACAAGCTCTGCTTAGCTTGAGACTAGACGGCGTTGTGTGATAGTTGTGGAATATTATTATTGTGGAATATTATTATTATTATAATCTTTAAAAAAGACATGATTTTCGAATAAAAAATGTATCGAGCGAAAATGTTACAAGTACGTAACTGTCTTGTACATGGAAAGAAAAAGATCCAATAAATCATATACTAAAGTTCCATTTTGATTGTATGTGTGACTGTTTCAGAATATTAATGCAAATTAACATATCATTTAGGGAGCCTCCTCTTAACCTTTGCAGCAAATATTCTATTACTTAAAAATTAGGCATAAAAACAACTGGGAGTGTTTTTTTTTTCTCTTAATTAATAAATTACTTTCAGTGGTTATAACGATCGATAAAATTCATAAAAGTATTTTTGATCAAAGGTCCCATCTCTAATATTAGTTCCACAGACCCTCACGTAGCCATCAGCGCCAAAATGGCGAAAATCATTTGTTTTCATTTTGTCATCGATAGTATGTACAGGTCAGTGCTTGCAGAGCTTTGACTTTCATTGACTTCCAGAAATGTCTTCTATATATTTTGTACCCAAGATACAGACTTGCCTTGTCTGGGGCCAATGTAATTTTTTTTTTCTCCTGCCTTCATCCCAATTTATTAGTGGTCGGCGCAACATGTATTTTTCTCCCATACTTCTCTATTAGTCGTCATCGCGGTAGTCGTCCCTTAGGTAAGTTCCTACCCATAGTGCTAGTTCGATGTGGCGCGGGAAAAGAGTTCCCGGAAAGATACTACTACACATGTGATGATATTGGAAATTTTAACCACCACAAATCCTAAGTCCTAACCGAACCAAACTAAAGGGCACGTACACACGGTGTTGCCCAGTACGATATTTTACTGTATAATGTTGAGATTACATAGCTGTATTGTACATTATAGCGCACACTGTGCCCGTGGTGGATCCCTCGCTCTCACAAGAAGGCCTACGCCGCAGCAGTGGGTACACTACAGTATCACAGAGGTGAAGCATCTCACCATCATGTCGCGGAACTTCTTGGCGTCGAGCACATCGTCGTCTCCGATGAGGAAGCCCCTGGTCTTGGCCTCCTTCTCCTTGTTGATCTCGTCGTCGTACTTGCTGAGCACGGGCCGTGCGAAGCCCAGCGATGCGGCCTCTAATTCCGCCTCGTCGTCGTACGCGCGGTAACCGGCCTTAGCTTTCTTTGCTTCGAGAAGGTTCTGTGGAAAATATTAGGAAATATATTTTTTTGAACACACAAAAAGCAGCAAGGAGTTTGGCATGTGCCATGCTCTTTTGCAGGGTAGGTCTAGTAGAGAGTAACAGTTGCCGCACATATGGTTCAGTCGCGTGACCTTCACAGTTACCCACATATGGTTCAGTCGCGTGACCTTCCCTTTTTTAACTAATTTTGAGAGCCTGGTAACCTCCGCAGATTAGGGTTGTTATTTTAAGTATCATTTAAATTCTAATTATACTTTTCACCTTTCAAACACAATGTTTTAATCCAGGGAATGTGTATGTGTCATTAATTCAGAGCTGGGTGAGACATTGTAATGATATGTTACCTTCTTAGTCCTCTCGTCGTCGACTATGTTAACGTTGACGAGTACATCCTCCTTATCATCAGCGAGCACGTCCTTATCAGCCAGCGTCAGCACCAGCTCGCGCTCGTCTCCTATCTGTACACAAAATAAAATGAAAATAAAACGTTTTAAAAACAAGCTTTAATTTAAAATAAATAAAAACGTAACCTAAAAAAGGAAGAACTAAAAAGAAAAAAATTAATTTAAGTGACACTGTCATTTTAAAATATATATAAATTTTAAACGCTTGAGGCACTGTTATTGTGTAGTAGGTAAACCTGTATAACGGGTACCGTACATCAGTGCCTCAGGCTATTGTCTGTCTGTTACGTGGGAAGGTTTCCGCTAGTCGTGGGAACAGTGCAGGATTTAATTTAACAAATGTAGCAATTTCTAAAATATAAAGTAATAATTAATAAAAAAATAAAATGCTGTTCATTGGTAAGCGCAACACTTGAGAACGGCTGGACCGAATTGACAATTTTTTTTTATATTATCGTCATAGTCCGATTAAGGTTTTTAGGGAAAGGAAAAATTTATGTTTTCTGGAAAATTGGAAATACTGAGTCTCATTTAGCATGGGATTTTTGTGGACAGGACAACGTCAGTCGGGTTAGCTAGTAATTTATATTTTCTAAACAATGGCATGCAGCTTTCTGCCGAGGTAAGTGAGACATGCTGAGTTCAAATTGTCTGTAAGTGTCACCGCGTCGATGTCGTGCGCGACGCGCAGGCCGCGCAGCTCGCGCGCGCTGTAGCGCAGCTGGCGCCGCGCCTGCTCCTCCGCCTCCAGCAGCGCCGACACGCCGAACACCTCGTCCATCTCGTCCAGCATGGCCGCCTGGACCAAACGTGAACATAAACAAACAACCGAACACCATAATATTAGCGAAACTAAAACATAAATAAAAGTTAACAAGTAAATAAATATTATTTTTTGCTATAGGAGTTTCTTGCCCATTCTTCTCTATACGAAACTGCCTTTTGGAAGGAGCAACTAGAATCAATTCTCAGTTCTTCTTGTAATTTGTGATGTTTCAAATGATTTTTTTAGTATTAATTGTACGCTTTTAAAAACGTGGACGTCCACGATAACATTGTTACGTTAGAAATGATAAATGTGCACATTAGCTGTCAACATATTCCTTACGAGATAGCGATAGCGTCTTTGTTTTTATTTTTCGTCTTTGACAACTGAGCCGATGTCGACTATTCTGCCACCGTCATGTGGTGATGGCAATACAGCCACGTAGTCTATGACTTGTAAACTGGTACTATCTGATGTAGTCAGATAATACTTTCGTACAGTGACAGCTGTTTTGTTGGCACCCAGTTGTTGGCTAACTGAAGATAGAGAAAACATATTTCTGTCTTATTTATCTTACTACTGGATCTAATGTGTCCTTCTGTCATTATTCTCAATCCACTAGATTAACCGTTTCTTAACAGATCGAACTAGTGATTGCAGCAACGTTATAACACACATTACGATAATTTCACTTTAATTTGTATGTAGCATCAATTATCGATTTTTTGGTGTCGAATAAAAAACGGTCCACTCTCTATGCCTGTGTTTATTATTATTAAATACAAAACAATATAAATTTGCCGCTTTGTTTAGTTTAATTTAAATTTTGCAGGTTTTATAGCGGAAATCATCGTAAAAATAAAGTATAAGGCTTTTCTATACTGATTTATTTTAGTTTCGGAAGGACTAATAACATTATAATAATAATAAGGAAATAATCTAAACTAAATTGCTAATTAAAAGCCCCCACAGATAAATACAAAGATTATTGTAACTCCCACATAGTCAAGTCACATCTTATCTATTCTATTCCAATTAGTTATGTGCCTTTTGTATAACCCAGTTCATTAAAGAAAGGAATCTAAAATGGCGGTGCTTATCATGTTTTCTCGCTTGCACACTAGTGCCGTCTATACTCACTCTCGCGCGTACCGTAGGCAGACTTGATTTGCTTTCACAATGTCTTGAACTCTTGACGCGCTCAGTGATCCTTCTTACAAATTCCTTGATAAAGTTTTCTGTTATTTTTCCGTTGTTACCCGTTTGTTATTGTTTGTTTGTTATTTTTTATTATTGCCACGTGTCTTTCAAATTTTCAACTTTAACGCGCGCGAAGCCGCTGGCAGAAGCTAGTTTGGAATAAATACGGCCCGGTCATGTTTTTATTATTTGTAATTTGAAAAAAAATTCCGACTTGAAATTTTATATTATGCTAACTGTACTATCTGTCAACGCAAGTACAAGCCGCCATTTAAGATTCCTTTCTTTAATGCATCGGCTTATTCAAGAAATGGCTTTGCTAAGAGCTTCCTGTGTGATGGAAGATCTTCCTATGGTGCAGAATAGGTGCGTTTCGATTTCGTTAAAACTGCGACTGGCACTCGGAAAGTATGCATTACGCCTATAATTAGAAATCAAACGAACTTACCAAGTGAAGTTCGATGTTAATTGTGTGAAGGTGTTGGTCCAAGACGTCCTATAATTCTTGACTTGTAGTAGACGCATCGTGTCGCCCTCTACCACGTATATTTGAAGCTAAGTTAAAAAAATGAAACGCTTCTTACGTAGACTGGAACGCGCCCAATCTTATCTGTCATTTAGTTTGAAGTTCCTATTTCACGACCTGTAACTTAGGGTACTCATGCACTAGCATTAGGGTCAGGGTGGGAGTCCTGGACGTCTTGGACCAACACCTTCACACAATTAACATCGAACTTCACTTGGTAAGTTCGTTTGATTTCTAATTGTGTTTCTGTGTTGGTCCAAGACGTCCTATAATTCTTGACTTGTAGGATGTTCAAAGAGTCGTGAAATACAACAAATAATTTCTTTTTTATATAAGTAGTGTATTAATAAAAATCAATAAAGTTTGAATTAATAATTCAAACAGAAACATAACAAAACACTCATTAATAACAATTTAAACTTAAATTTCAATAATTTTCTGATATCATAATCATAATTAAACTTAAATTTCAATAATTTTCTGATATCATAATCATAATTAAACTAAAATTGAGATTCATATAATCATTAATGGATAACTTATAATTATGTCTTAAGTAAAGTTAGGCATTTGAATTAAAAATACTTTCTGCAAATGCAGTTTCTGATTGTACAATAGGTCTATTATAGAATCTAGCAAACACAGACGAGGTTTCACCCCAACCTGCCGTTTTCCGAATGACATCTAGGTTGACTCCTAGAGCTTTCGCCTTCGATGAAGATGCATGTCGCGTGCTATGTGCTGTGAACATGTTGGTGTCTATGCCACTCTTGGTCATCATATCTTTGATCCAACGGCTTATAGTTTGTGATCCTATAACTTTATATGGTTTTTTGAAACTTAAGAGAAGCCGTCCTGAATTACTGGCTCGTAATTTTTCAGTTATTTTGATGTAATCAACTAGTGACTGCGCAGGGCAGATTTCGGGCCTTTCGAGAAAAAATGGAATGATTAGGGCAGGTTGAGTTGCACCTACTCGAGATGTTTTAATGAGATCAGTAATTTTTATGATAATTTTGTCTTTACAACATTTAATATTTTCTAATCTAATCAGACTTAAGGTTTGGACCCTGTGTGCAGTTATTAAAGCTAAAATAGTTACTAATTTTTTTGATAACATTTCCAATGAAATGTTATTATTAGGATATAAATTACTTAAGTAATTCAACACATTGTTGGTATCCCAGGTAACATCATACTTTGGGTTATTTGGTCTTAGCCGAAAAACTCCTTTAAAGAACCTTTTTATAAGCTCGTTGGTACCAACTTGTGGTCCTACTAATAGCGAAATTGCAGATCGACATGAGTTGAGACTTCCATATTTTGAGCCATTGTTGTACATCCCGGTTAAAAACTTTAATATATCTGGGATACCAGCACTGTAACAATCTACTGAATTATCTAAACAATAAGTCCACCATGATTTTAAACATGTGTTATACTGTGACACAGTATTATCTGCTAAGGAAGCTAGCATGACGTCAATTGACATATCAGGAACACCTCGGCTCTCTAGACCTTTCCTGATAAGACCCCTGCAACCAGGGTAAGCTGCTCGTGAAGAGGATGCGGCCTGCTGTTGATAGAAGTTAATAATGACTGATTAGGTTGGAAATAGATTGGCTCTGAACATAGTAATTTTTGGTATAGAGGATACCAAGGTTGGGTGGGCCAATGGGGTGCAACAACAATACCAGTAGCCTCGTCATTAGCAATTTTTCGGAGAGTTTTTAGTAACATTGAGAATGGTGGAAAGGCATAAAAAAAATACTGAGACCATGAAACAGTAAAAGCGTCTATAGCATACGCTTCTGGATCCCTGTGCCAAGATATAAACTTGTTACATTTTGTATTGGCTCTAGAGGCAAATAAGTCTATATTGGGTCTGCCAAAAGCTGTAATTATCTGCTGAAATGCGTAGTCTGCTAATTCAAATTCTATGTTAGCTTGAGTCTTTCTAGATTCTGCATCTGCTATAAAGTTGTCTTTTGACTGGATATAAGAAGCAAATACAAAAATGTTCCTAGACTCACACCATTGCCAAATGTCCCTTGCCAGTGTATTGAGATGATTAAACTGTACTCCTCCCATACGATTTATGTACGATATAGCCGTTGTGTTGTCTATTCGGAGAAGTATTTGACAATCCCTGAGGTTAGTTGCATAAGTTTTTAGTCCAATAAAAGAAGCAAGGAGTTCTAAATAATTAATGTGTTTCTTGGACTCTTCAATTGACCATGAGCCTCCCAAAGAGTTATCATTGCACGCCACGCCCCAACCCGTTAAAGACGAATCTGAAAAAATTTCTAATGCATAGCGGTCTGACCGAATGTTGTTACTAGGTGCTTTTAAGTTTTCAAACCACCAATCAAAATCTGATTTTAAATAGCTGGGCAATTTCATAGTTTTATTGTAATTGTCATTATTATTAAGCAAACTCAGGTATTTCAGTCTTTCAAAAGCTTTGGTATATACCCAGCCATACTTAACCGCGGGGCAAATGGAAGTGAGTAATCCTAACAAATGGGCAAATTCTCTTATTTTGCAGTTTTTCTTATTATAAAAAGATAATAATTCTTTCTGAATCTTTAAGCATTTTTCAGGTGGTAATTCTATTGTCATGTCTAGTGAATTTAACACAAAACCTAAAAAATTACACTTCTGTTGGGGTAAAAGTATACACTTGTCATAATTAATTGTAAACCCTAGGTGTTCTAAAAGCCTACACACTTTGTCGATACCATCTTTTGCCTCTAACATGTTGTCAAAAATTAAAAGTATATCATCGAGATAAACAGAACACAAAATTCCTTGAGACCGGAGGTGTTCAATGACAGGTTTCATAATTTTTGTGAAAACATATGGTGCTGTGCAGAGACCGAATGCTAATACATTAAACTCATATAGCTTATTCTGCCATTGAAAACGAAGGTACTTTCTATAATGCTCATGTATCTGCACAGAGTAATATGCCTCTTTAAGATCGATTTTTGCCATAAGGGAACCAGCTGAAAGTAATTTTGTGGCAGTTCTAATGTCTTCGAGTTTGAAATGGGATGTACTCATAAACTTATTAAGCTTCTTTAAGTTTAAAATGAATCTTTTTTCACCATTAGGTTTTGGGGCCAAAAAAATATGTGAAAGAAACTGATTATTACATGGCTCACATTCCCTTATAGCCTTTGTGGAAAGAAGATGGGATATTGATTGTTGCATTTCTTGAGCCTCTTTACCTTTTAATTTATTTGCTGGTGCAAGTGTTTGATTAGGTATAGTTAAAAAAGGCAATTTGTAACCTGCAACCCATGACAAAACAGTCTTATCTTTGGTAATGGCTAACCAGTTATTATAGTGAGAAGACAGGAGTTTTACCTCTAAGTTTTTCTGTTTGGTGGGCCGCTTCTCTGCTGAGGAGCTGGCCACCGCTGTGGAGCTTGCCACCGCTGAGGTGCTGGCCACCTCTGAGCTGCTGGTCGAGGCCTGGGGTGGAGCTG
The DNA here is from genome assembly GCA_963082905.1 of Oligia fasciuncula. Lineage (NCBI taxonomy): Eukaryota > Metazoa > Arthropoda > Insecta > Lepidoptera > Noctuidae > Oligia > Oligia fasciuncula. Next base: position 885,641 of record OY720395.1, on the reverse strand, counting down.
CCTGCCCGCGCTCGGTGTATGTTGAGGTTGGTACTTCCGAGGCGGGCCCCGTGAGTTTAAATTAGTTGGTTTAGCTTGTTTTGATGATTGTGGTTGGTTATATTTTATCTCTGATCCAGTCTTATTAATAGCTTTTCCAGCTTTTAAATCCTCGTAAAGGTTTTCACCAAATATGTATTTTCCCACTTTCGTTTGAGTAACAATATCCTTTGTATCTTTATTGAGTGCAAATTGTAAAAGATATCTGCGAGATATTGACTGGGAGTGGAATAAATCACACAGCATACGTCCAGTGTCGCTTACAATTTTTGTAGCTTCCTTGCACTCTTTGTTTTTAATTAAAATATCAAGCGCCTTCCCGATGCAAGCCGTAGCTTGGCCCAGGCAGTTTTGTTGCTGCTCCATTGCCCGGTCTCTTTTTAAGACCTGCTCTGAGACAGCTGCCTTAATCTCCGGGTTTATTTTGGGGGCCTCCAAAAAAAGACAATTGTCGGGGATTGGATACATCTTCAGGAGTTCTGTTTTGCTATCCTTCTCTAGTCCATTGGTGATTATATGATTCCATCTCACGGTGATGTCTTTGTGAATTGCTTCTGCATATGTCTTTTTATTAGGGTCTTCTCCTAAAATATTAAGTATGTCCTCATCCAAAGGCAAAGACTCCGAGCAATTTTCTAGTGAAGTTTCAGTGGCAGGAAGCTCAGGATGCTGATTCTCAGGAGCCAACTCAACCGTAGCCTGTTTGGCTAAATTTGTTTCCTCATGAAACTCTTCAACACTCTCTGGGGCTAAAAAATATTGATTTACACTCTTAATAAAGGAGCCTTTTATTGAGGTGAGAGATATACCACACGAATAGCACCCGCAGTGCAATCACACGAGTAGATCCGCAAACCATACGGGGTTACGGTCGGGATATGCCACACGAATGATACTCGCAGTACCACCACACGGGCATAACCTCTAACCTTTATTTCCGGTCGAGATATACCTCACGAATAGCACTCGCAGTGCTACCACACGAGTATATCCTCGTACCATTGTTATATTTCTTTATAGAATTAGCCACAGATTGTGTAATTATGATTCTAATTAGCCCAAACACCGGATTATACAAGACAAGACAAGTGTGCACTTGTTTTTTGACAACAAGCACCGCGTGCGTAATAATAACGGATAAGTAATCTCTTTGTTAAGTATTTTTATGTTTGAGAATTCTTGTATTTACCTTGAATATCGTCCTGTACTTCGATTTCACTCGAAGTGGAAGAGTGTCTTTCTCTCATTCGTTTCTTAAACTTTTTAAATAACGAATATAATTCTTCATCTTCGTTCCTCCTTTTCCTTTTATGTTTTCCCATTGTAAATATTTATTTTAAGTAGTTAATTTTACCTGAAATAACTTTTTATACGAACAAGAAGAAAAAAACGTGGATTTTTGGCGCGCACGAATAAGTCGAATGGCAGATAAGATTGGGCGCGTTCCAGTCTACGTAAGAAGCGTTTCATTTTTTTAACTTAGCTTCAAATATACGTGGTAGAGGGCGACACGATGCGTCTACTACAAGTCAAGAATTATAGGACGTCTTGGACCAACACAGAAACACAATTAGTGTTTGCATAAGGTACATTTAGAAGTGGTCGCGGTCGCAGCCCCATCTGATTAGTGCGTATCTTTAAGGCTACTCTTTCGAAAAAAGCTTAAAAACAGCGTGCAGATGAAGCAGCTTTTCTCCGGAACTTACAGAGAAATTACATCTGTAAAAATAGTTGATAATCTACATGATATGAATCGTAATTTGGTTTAGCCATAATTTTTCTATCGATATCACCTATTAAGAAAAAAAACCACCAAATCACCTCCAAATCGTTGAGATGAAACCATTTTACTCCTTCATTTTTTATCAAAAGAATATAAAAAAAATATCTAGTGCTTTGCAGTACAAACGAAAATGATTTGGTTTTGTTACTTTTTTAAAACATGTATATCTTTTAATATAATAAATTAAAAATGCGATCGTTTAAAGTCCGTATCTATATCATCCCCGCACTCGTCCACGAATTCAGTGCGGGGCGCCTCGTGTTGCTAGGCAACGCGTGGCATGCGGGTGCATGCGGGTGGCGGAGTGGCGCGGAGAGGGGTAGTTGCTAGGCAACGCGTTGGCATGCGGGTGCATGCGGGTGGCGGAGTGGCGCGGAGAGGGGTAGTTGCTAGGCAACGCGTTGGCATGCGGGTGCATGCGGGTGGCGGAGTGGCGCGGAGAGGGGTAGTTGCTAGGCAACGCGTTGGCATGCGGGTGCATGCGGGTGGCGGAGTGGCGCGGAGAGGGGTAGTTGCTAGGCAACGCGTTGGCATGCGGGTGCATGCGGGTGGCGGAGTGGCGCGGAGAGGGGTAGTTGCTAGGCAACGCGTTGGCATGCGGGTGCATGCGGGTGGCGGAGTGGCGCGGAGAGGGGTAGTTGCTAGGCAACGCGTTGGCATGCGGGTGCATGCGGGTGGCGGAGTGGCGCGGAGAGGGGTAGTTGCTAGGCAACGCGTTGGCATGCGGGTGCATGCGGGTGGCGGAGTGGCGCGGAGAGGGGTAGTTGCTAGGCAACGCGTTGGCATGCGGGTGCATGCGGGTGGCGGAGTGGCGCGGAGAGGGGTAGTTGCTAGGCAACGCGTTGGCATGCGGGTGCATGCGGGTGGCGGAGTGGCGCGGAGAGGGGTAGTTGCTAGGCAACGCGTTGGCATGCGGGTGCATGCGGGTGGCGGAGTGGCGCGGAGAGGGGTAGTTGCTAGGCAACGCGTTGGCATGCGGGTGCATGCGGGTGGCGGAGTGGCGCGGAGAGGGGTAGTTGCTAGGCAACGCGTTGGCATGCGGGTGCATGCGGGTGGCGGAGTGGCGCGGAGAGGGGTAGTTGCTAGGCAACGCGTTGGCATGCGGGTGCATGCGGGTGGCGGAGTGGCGCGGAGAGGGGTAGTTGCTAGGCAACGCGTTGGCATGCGGGTGCATGCGGGTGGCGGAGTGGCGCGGAGAGGGGTAGTTGCTAGGCAACGCGTTGGCATGCGGGTGCATGCGGGTGGCGGAGTGGCGCGGAGAGGGGTAGTTGCTAGGCAACGCGTTGGCATGCGGGTGCATGCGGGTGGCGGAGTGGCGCGGAGAGGGGTAGTTGCTAGGCAACGCGTTGGCATGCGGGTGCATGCGGGTGGCGGAGTGGCGCGGAGAGGGGTAGTTGCTAGGCAACGCGTTGGCATGCGGGTGCATGCGGGTGGCGGAGTGGCGCGGAGAGGGGTAGTTGCTAGGCAACGCGTTGGCATGCGGGTGCATGCGGGTGGCGGAGTGGCGCGGAGAGGGGTAGTTGCTAGGCAACGCGTTGGCATGCGGGTGCATGCGGGTGGCGGAGTGGCGCGGAGAGGGGTAGTTGCTAGGCAACGCGTTGGCATGCGGGTGCATGCGGGTGGCGGAGTGGCGCGGAGAGGGGTAGTTGCTAGGCAACGCGTTGGCATGCGGGTGCATGCGGGTGGCGGAGTGGCGCGGAGAGGGGTAGTTGCTAGGCAACGCGTTGGCATGCGGGTGCATGCGGGTGGCGGAGTGGCGCGGAGAGGGGTAGTTGCTAGGCAACGCGTTGGCATGCGGGTGCATGCGGGTGGCGGAGTGGCGCGGAGAGGGGTAGTTGCTAGGCAACGCGTTGGCATGCGGGTGCATGCGGGTGGCGGAGTGGCGCGGAGAGGGGTAGTTGCTAGGCAACGCGTTGGCATGCGGGTGCATGCGGGTGGCGGAGTGGCGCGGAGAGGGGTAGTTGCTAGGCAACGCGTTGGCATGCGGGTGCATGCGGGTGGCGGAGTGGCGCGGAGAGGGGTAGTTGCTAGGCAACGCGTTGGCATGCGGGTGCATGCGGGTGGCGGAGTGGCGCGGAGAGGGGTAGTTGCTAGGCAACGCGTTGGCATGCGGGTGCATGCGGGTGGCGGAGTGGCGCGGAGAGGGGTAGTTGCTAGGCAACGCGTTGGCATGCGGGTGCATGCGGGTGGCGGAGTGGCGCGGAGAGGGGTAGTTGCTAGGCAACGCGTTGGCATGCGGGTGCATGCGGGTGGCGGAGTGGCGCGGAGAGGGGTAGTTGCTAGGCAACGCGTTGGCATGCGGGTGCATGCGGGTGGCGGAGTGGCGCGGAGAGGGGTAGTTGCTAGGCAACGCGTTGGCATGCGGGTGCATGCGGGTGGCGGAGTGGCGCGGAGAGGGGTAGTTGCTAGGCAACGCGTTGGCATGCGGGTGCATGCGGGTGGCGGAGTGGCGCGGAGAGGGGTAGTTGCTAGGCAACGCGTTGGCATGCGGGTGCATGCGGGTGGCGGAGTGGCGCGGAGAGGGGTAGTTGCTAGGCAACGCGTTGGCATGCGGGTGCATGCGGGTGGCGGAGTGGCGCGGAGAGGGGTAGTTGCTAGGCAACGCGTTGGCATGCGGGTGCATGCGGGTGGCGGAGTGGCGCGGAGAGGGGTAGTTGCTAGGCAACGCGTTGGCATGCGGGTGCATGCGGGTGGCGGAGTGGCGCGGAGAGGGGTAGTTGCTAGGCAACGCGTTGGCATGCGGGTGCATGCGGGTGGCGGAGTGGCGCGGAGAGGGGTAGTTGCTAGGCAACGCGTTGGCATGCGGGTGCATGCGGGTGGCGGAGTGGCGCGGAGAGGGGTAGTTGCTAGGCAACGCGTTGGCATGCGGGTGCATGCGGGTGGCGGAGTGGCGCGGAGAGGGGTAGTTGCTAGGCAACGCGTTGGCATGCGGGTGCATGCGGGTGGCGGAGTGGCGCGGAGAGGGGTAGTTGCTAGGCAACGCGTTGGCATGCGGGTGCATGCGGGTGGCGGAGTGGCGCGGAGAGGGGTAGTTGCTAGGCAACGCGTTGGCATGCGGGTGCATGCGGGTGGCGGAGTGGCGCGGAGAGGGGTAGTTGCTAGGCAACGCGTTGGCATGCGGGTGCATGCGGGTGGCGGAGTGGCGCGGAGAGGGGTAGTTGCTAGGCAACGCGTTGGCATGCGGGTGCATGCGGGTGGCGGAGTGGCGCGGAGAGGGGTAGTTGCTAGGCAACGCGTTGGCATGCGGGTGCATGCGGGTGGCGGAGTGGCGCGGAGAGGGGTAGTTGCTAGGCAACGCGTTGGCATGCGGGTGCATGCGGGTGGCGGAGTGGCGCGGAGAGGGGTAGTTGCTAGGCAACGCGTTGGCATGCGGGTGCATGCGGGTGGCGGAGTGGCGCGGAGAGGGGTAGTTGCTAGGCAACGCGTTGGCATGCGTGTGCATGCGGGTGGCGGAGTGGCGCGGAGAGGGGTAGTTGCTAGGCAACGCGTTGGCATGCGGGTGCATGCGGGTGGCGGAGTGGCGCGGAGAGGGGTAGTTAGCTCCGCCCAAATGCACAAGGTCGTTGGCATGAATACAAGCCTTAAGAGCGTTTACGTCGTACGGCATTTCATACAAACTTTCAAGCTCTTATTTTTCGAAATGAATGAACCGATTATAATGAAACTTCATACGCTTATGCAGGATACAAAGGTCTAAAAAGTTAGTAGTGAAATGAATGCACTCTGTATTCATTAGTTACTTGTCTATTGCTATACTCTGTTGTCTACGCTTCTTATTAACAACAATTCAATTAAAACAATTTCTAATTATTAACAATTTGACTTTGACAGAAAATTTAGTGGCGAGTGATTGTAGATAGAGTGACAAGTGATGCATACCCTCTTGGCAGCATCCCGCTTCTGCTTGTCGATGTCTCGCGAGCGCCGCACCCAGGCGGCCGCGTCGTCCTCGTCAGACTCGTCGGCCAGCAGCGTCGTCTGCAACCTACCACAACAAGCCGTGTTAGGTACAAGGCAGCCTTAATGCCTCAGGCATTCTCCACAAGTCAACCAATGGTGGTGGAGAGATAACATGCCAGGTGCAGTGCTCTGTGCTTGTGAGTGAAGCAACAAGTGCGAGTCGGACTCGTACACGAAGGATTCCGTAGCACAAGGCAAAAACGCCGAAAAAAACACGTTTGTTGTATGGGAGACCCACTTAAATATTTATTTTATTTTGTTTCTCTAGCTATCGCGGTTCATGAGATACAGCCTGGTGACAGAAGACAGACGGACAGTGGAGTCTTAGTAATAGGGTCCTGTTTTTACCCTTTTGGGTATGGAACCCTAAAAAAGAATATTAAAAAGATATCATAATCACTGAACAAGTTAAACTGAATAAGTTTAAAGATTATGATAAATAAGTTTAAAGATTATAAGATAAAGTCCGTTGGTAAACGCATCACTTCAGAATGGCTGGATCGATTTGGCAATTTTTTTTTTAATGTTCTAGATAATATTCAGCGGAAAGAAAAATTTGAAATTGTAATTGTGCATTTTCTTAGGGAATTTTGTATGAATTATTGGAATTTGGACAGCACAAAAGATATAGGGGTCAGCTAGTTAGAAATAAAATAGGAACACAATTACATAATTGTATAGGTTTGGTACATGTAGCCATGTCTGGAAGCATCACCAACATCTTTTCAGCTGAAAGACTTCCGATGCTGGACATGGCATTTGAAAAAGTGTTTGAAAAAAGCTCTTAGACAAAATATTCTAGTGGTTTTATATTTCTGATTTTATAATAGTGTAACTGCAATGCATGAACAGGTTACTTCCTACTGACTTTAAAGTTTTATTTATTAATGGTTATCTGTGACCTGCACTGTGGGTTACATTATTACTTATGTTTATCTGTTTGTTGCATAATATAGCTGTTTGATGTTCCTATTATATCAAATAAAAATACTGACTTCTGTTCAATTTTCCTCTTCTCCTTGTGCAGCTGCAGCTTCTCGCGGATCTTCTCCGACTTCTTCAGCTGCGCGATGTTGGCGGCCGGCTTGTGGTAGAACTCGCCCAGGTCGTCCTTGATCTTGCCATCCTCTGCCACACGTCACACAATTATTTATAAGCTTTTAGATACTTCTTACGGCTCTGGCTGTTAGTGTTTCTTAGGTAAATAAAAAAGTTTTAATAAATAAATAAAAACTGGTATCTAATGAAGGTACTAAAATTAGAATGTTATCTTTTCACTGTCAACCAGAATTAATGTGATCTTGCTGCCAAACAATCACTGCCCCTTGTACAACTGCAGCAAGTTCTCAAGTTTTGGGCAACAATATTATATGCAGACATGCCACAGGGAATTATCCCTTGCAAGCTATTTTCAACTCTATCGGAGTTGTTACTTAGCTCATAACACTAATTAAAACAAACAACAGAGATTTTGTTGCTCATGATGGCTTTAGGTAAATGGCTAGTTTTTTTTTATGATTGTTGTTCTCATATTTTAATTACTCGTAAATAGGAGCAGCTATGTATGAGTTTTTTTTTTTCTACTTATCATTTTCTATGGAATAGCTTGCTCAGTGCCAAAAGGTATTGTGTCCTGACATCAACAAAGAAAGAATTTGAAAAATTGAGGAAGATATAAAGAGTCGACTGTACCTCCAGGCTTCTCAGCGCGTTCCAGCGGCTTGAGGCCCAGCTTGGCGCGCAGCTTGTTGGTCTCGTCCACCGACAGGCTCTCGTGTGCCGCGCGCGACGCGGGCGGCGACTGCGAGCGCTCGGCCGTGCGCGCCGAGCTCTCCGAGCTCTTCTCTCTATACAAGCAAGTTAATATGCATTCGATTGGTAAGGTGTTTGGAAATTATGGCTATAAGAGTAAGTGATGAATGGATTGTGAGAACGATAATATGACTAATAAAAGGGGAGTGAACTACTAAATGACGGCTACTACAGATGTATGGAAGCAGTTATGCTGTGCAGACAATTGACAAAATAATAAAATTAATATTATATGAAATATGATGATGAATGGTAAATTAATATAAATAGTTCAATTTAAAATAAATTTGAATAAGGTCAGAGGATGATGAAGATAAGTTAAGTCCAAAGGAAATGAAATAGAATGGTTTGAATAAGGTTCAAGGTTCAGTTAAACTATACCTGTGATAGTCCGCGTCATCTCTATCCTTGTGCGCGCGGTGCAGCTCGCGCGCGCGCCGCTCGCGCTCCTCGCTGCTGCTGCGGCTATGTGCGCGCGCCGCCCGCGCCGCCTCGCGCGCCGCCGCCTCGCGCGCCGCCGCCTCGCGCGCCAGGTGCGAGTCCACCGGCACCTCCTCAACTATAACAACCGAGACAGCCGCTTTATACACACCCGGGTAGCCTCCACAAACGCATACGTCATGACAAAGCTGTCGCTACAACATGAGATGGATTTATTTTATACATTGACTTCAATAAAAACTTACTCAATAATTTGATGAATGTTCCATGCTGGATTAGTTGACAAAACCTTTTAAAACTCATAATACTTTTAATCATTACCTAATTCTACATACGCTTCATTTAGCTTTGTATACCATAGTTATTAAGACTGACAATAGACTTGGTTCTGCATTTAGAATTAAGAATGTTTCCTATTGATGACACCCTGATGGCTGACATCAAGAGTATACCCATAATATCAGACAGGCTCCTTGTAACATCAGCTCGCACCACTTCTTCTTTCCAGCTTAAGCACTAGGAAGTGGGGAAGGACGCATGTTTTGGCAGACTGTCTTAAGTAATTTTGATGTTCTAAAAGTGCTGATTCTCAGATTAGTTTAAATATAATGACTTTTGTTTTTATTTTGAGTTTTTTTTTAATTTAAAATGTTACAAGGATAAGCCTTATTAAATTAATTAATTTGAATTCATTTTATTTAATTTACAATAAATCACAAAAGTAAAATTTGTTATAAATTAGTTAATCCACATGAGTCCCCTGGGCAACATGTCGATTGACTTGAGGGACAATTCAAATTTTCTTAATTTTTTTTGCAATTTGCAGGTCAGTATTGTAAGTTGATCTAAATAATATAATTCGGGACCGCAACAAATATTTATTTATATAATTATAATCATAAAAATTATAATACAACTCTCCAAGTCACCCTATTGAATAACTATTTCATGAAATCATGACATTTGAGGCTAATTCAAAATCAAGGAGTTGTATTGCTGATTCTAAATGATTATAATTCTGTATAGATTTTTTCATATTCTATCAACATCCAATGTGACACTGACCTGCAAAATGGCAAAAAACCTAATCTGCGTTCGCGATTTATTTGCCAAAAATGTAAACAAATATGAATTAATGGAAAAATAACTTTAATTATTACGCAATAAAGTTCAGTTTACGCTACAACTTGAAACATTTTTACAACTTTTTCAAGTGCTAGTCACTCTGAAATCAATTTAATTGTCATTGAAATAGAGTTGATATTTGTTTAACTTGAAAAAGGGTGGGGGTGTGCAGCACTGTGCACTGTTACTATAACCCTAATACCCCCTACCCCCACCCCCTATACCCTAATATAGTTACAAAGTCGCGTCTACCTTGTCGCATGATCGCATCCCGCTTAATATGGATATAAAAAACATTACGGCTACATTATTTTCATGTAGCATTTGTGTCAGTGGAGCTTCATTTGGAAAGTAACATTTCATCCTTTTAATTTTTTTATATCTTTCCTTATTTTCCTATTTGGCAAGAAGTATTTATTTTTGTTTATTTTTACAATATAATCATATTATTGTACCTAATAAAGGCCTTTGTTTTAATTAGTATTCTCTTTTTTATCATTTTATTTTTGTTTCAGTGTAGTCATTAGTCTTGTGGCTCCGTAAGAACAGCCGCACGGGTCGATCGATCAGGTTAAGCTACGCTTGCCGCGGTTGATCCGTGGATGGGTGCACATCTGCACAAACCAAGAACCCTATGTGCCTTGGAATGCATGTTAAGCCATTGCTCCCGGCTGTCATTTGTGGATCTTTGACAGTCGTTACAGGTAGTCATAAGCCCGAAAGTCTCACAACCACTCTTACCAAGGGGTATCGTATTACCCAGTAACTGGGTTGTGGAGGTCTGATAGGCAGTCGCTCCATGTAAAACACTGGTATTCAGCTGCATCCCAAAATAAAAAAAGAGATCCAAACAGCTGACTTGTTTTAATCCCAGTCAGCACTGGCTGTGGATATTTTGTATGAGTCACAGTGCTGAGTGCAGTGTGTGTGCTTTTTATATATTGTCTATACATTTCTCATTATGTAAGTGAACCGTTATGTTCCAAAAGCACAAAGGCTTTTGTTATAAAAGCACTGGATGATAACAGACTTGCATTCAAAAGGCGATTCATTCAGAATTTTTGCATTGATTTTAGACTTTAGGAAAAATTCTGTTTGTAATTATTTTATGGTTAGATTTGCAAAGATAGTATGATAAAAATGACCCACAAAGGAGTATGTAAGTGCTGTAGCATGTGGCATTCAGTGTTACTTCACCAGTGACATTTTCATTAAGTTTATGTAAAGACGACCCACTGACCAGGGTTTCTTCTACCTACAATCCGATCCCATGATGAATCACTTGAATTAGTAGAAAACTACATAACATAGAAACAAGTTGTAGTGTTTGTAGCAATCACATAAATCCGTGGCTTTTGGCTCTTTTAGTTGATTGTCCACAGTGGCACCACTCCACACAGCTCCGTACAATACCTACCTGACACCAGCAGCACAGGACGCGGTGGAACTACTCGAATGCCACCGAGTCTGAAATAACGAGCAAACAATGCCATTATTTTGTCAAATGGGAATACCGCCGACACCATTCATGATTTCCAAATTAATTTGCGAAAATATTATTACAAAAACAATAAATTTTCATGTCGCGTAAAATGGTAGTTCGCGCAAACAGGAAGTAAGAACCCTAAGACGACCCACTGACCAAAAATTTGGAAATAATCATCGGTGTCTGGCGTATCTCATTCTAGAACATAAAAACTGCAACTAACCGTCTAGGGAGCGGTCTCGCTTGCGATCCTTGTGTTTGCGATGTCTTTTACGTTCAGTACGCTCAGTACGTTCACGTTGAACTTCCTCGTTTTCCAAAGGCGATCGAGACCGACTCCTGTGCTTCTTCTTCTTTGAATCCTTCTTATGTTTCTTGGAACCCATAGCGTTCTTTATTTATGTGTTCCAAGTATTTATTTAATAATATATCCTTCGTTTACAAACAATGTTAACACGATGCGTTTTAGCTTGTAACTTGTAAACTAATTACCAATACCAAAGATCTATTTCTGTGGATTTTTGATTATATTGTAGTCTTTGGTCACAATCTGTCAAGCAAGTGTCACATCACATCATAGACTAATATCAACGGAGTGTATGCGTAGACAGAGTAATCTATAGACTCATGGTATCCGTGTCACCGAAAGGGACAACAAATTCCGGCAATCTTCATCATACTATCATTTTTACAGCATATTACACTACACTTTACCATTTTCACAGTTGCGCAAATGTACTATTATTCAATTATGCACGAAAAAGATCTTATTTTCCGTTTAATCGCGGTGTAGTTTTTATTAATTCATTCATAATTTTTATTATTTCATTCATAAACGTCAAACTTGTTGTGCACATTGATGTGCTTAGCCGACACGCAGTAAGGGACAGAAATATTCTTTCTCTGTCTCTTTTCTTTGCAAGTGACTTTAATATATTTCTCTTTTTCTTGTGCGAATGAAAAAGAAGATATGCAGCAGTCTATAGTTTACTCTGTCTACGAGTGTATGTGACGTGACGCAACGTTTTTTTTCCAAGCGTTTTGGCTTTTGGCATCTAGTAACGTAGTCAGTACCTACAACGCCATCTACCGAGTTCTTGGAAACTATTTTTTTTTTAATACTCAAAAAGAAAACCTCTCCAAACCGCGCCGCGCGCGCCCGACTGCCACGAGTCGTGCGTGCATGCGATGCGATGGCGGTGCGGGGTGCGGTAAGAGGGGAGATGCTCCCCGGAGAAGTTTTCCCCCCACGAGAAAGATTCGTACCCCGCAATCGAATTATCGAATGTTTCCGCCGAATAATTCAATGGGAATAAACGTGTTTGTTTGTGATGTGGTCCGACTGGTCCCCATTTTTTTTTTTTTTTTTTTTTTTTTTTTTTTGCGGATGGGAAATCATCAAATGACCCCTCCCGCTCTGGGTGGAGCGGAAGGGAGTGTCAGACTCTTACTGACTAAAACCCACCCGTGTTCCTTCCTTAGCCCTTTATGTTCCGGGCCAGCGGTAACCCTTTCGGACAATCCCGCTGACCCGGCAGGCTTCGGCCCTATGGGGCCCCTCCTCGATGCTGACATCTCTTTGAGGCGCGCGTGGAACACGTACGCGCCGTCCGGCACGGGCCTGGTCCTGATCGGACGGTGAGCTACCCATTACTCTCCGCCCGCAGGCCCGCGCCTACGGTGGCCGGGAGTCGTCGCGCGGCTCCCGACGCCCGGAGCGTCTCCCGCGGCGGCTGGGACGGGAGGCTCTCTCCCTGAGCCGTCCCGCCACCTCCTTCGCTAGCATGACTGCTTCGCAGAAGGAGGTGACTGCCTCCCACTCCCTCTCGCCCCGGACCATGGCTTGCACCAGGGCCGGGCGCGAGAGGTCGCCGCCGCTGCCGATCGCCTCTACGAGGACACGGCGGTGCTCCGCCCAAGCGGGGCAGACCTCCACCGTGTGCTCCACCGTGTCCTCTGGGCGATCCTGGCAATGGTGACACCCGGGCGTTTCCTCCCGCCTGATGATGTGCAGGAACCTCCCGAAACTTCCGTGTCCGGTGAGGACCTGCGTCAGGCGGTAGGTGAGGGCGCCGTGGCGCCTCCCTAGCCACTCCTCAAAGAGGGGTCTTATCGCCGCTATCGCGGCGTGCCCTGCGCTGGGTTGCGACAGTCGTTCCTTCCATGTCGCCATGAGATCGCGCCGGAGCTCAGTCCGCTCCGCAGCGATTTGCCGCGGAAGCGGAACTTCCCCCCGGCTTAGTGCCTCCGCGCGCCACTCATAGACGCGCGCGAGGACTATCGCCTCCAGATCCCATGGCGGCAGTCCGGCAATGAGGCTTGCCGCCTCGCCAGAGATCGTGCGGTAGCCCCGGATAAGCCTTATGGCTACCACCTTCTGGGGCGCGTTCAGGTAGTGGGCGGCTCGCCGCCGCAGTGAACGCGCCCAGACTGGTCCCCATTAGGGTATATGTGTTCTGTGGACAGTGGTGCCAACTTTGGGGTTTTCCCCCTAAATTTAGGGGGAAGAAGTCTTAAAAGTGGTATTTTTAGGGACAGATTTTTTTTGGGGTTATTTTTAGGGGCGTGCTAAAAGTTTGCTGTGGCGTTATTGACGCTGCCCAAAGAGATTTAAGAAATAATTTAATGTCTTTGACGCTGCCCGTATCCAACGCCTCCGTGGAGCGTGCCTTTTCTATTTATGCCATTATTTAAAAATACTTGAGAACCGTTTATCTCTGAATATGCTTCAGAGCTTAATGATGATAAAATTTTACCTGATCAGAGAATATGGGTCTTGCGTTAAGTTTGAACCTACGGCAAATATGTATGTTAAAAGCCTTTAGCGTACGAATGTCTGATTGCAAAAATACATCGACCTTGAACAGTAGCACCGCTGGCGATGATGATGATGCCGTTCTTGATCAACAATATGTACCTATTACAATTTAGTTAGTAGTTTAGCAATAGGTAGGTACTTACCTAGTTTTTTTTTTTACAAACTATTTAAGTACCTAGAAATTTTATTTTGTGAGTTATGAACGACTTAGGGAGTTTGGCACTGCATCAAAGAAATTTACCATAAGCGAACCTATACTTAGGGTTTTTTTAGGGGGATTTTTAAAAAATCTTGGGGGCAAATTTTGTTATGGGTTGGTAACACTGTCTGTGGAAGTGTGGACTGGTCCGAGTTAATTATTGTTCAGTGGCACGTACGGAAGTAAAATATAAATGTTTATTTTATTATAAATGGGATTGATTAAGTAGGTATATTATGTTGATATTTTTATAGGTAAGTAGATAATAAATGTTACCCTGCGATCTGTTCTTTTGTTTTTAGGTAGGTGCCTACTTATTTCGAAATCGAATGCTATTTTTATTTACTTTGTCAGTTGTGGAATAAAACACCAGGCCTAGCTTAGTTGATTTGTTTTTTTTTTTTAAAGGGTTACCTACCTAAAGAGTTTTTGGTTAGTTTGTATAATAGTAGTCTATGGTTTGTATGTAGCTCTGTACATCATCATCATCATCATCATTTCAGCCGAAAGACGTCCACTGCTGGACATAGGCCTCCCCCAAAAGGGGGCGGGGGTTGCAATAATCGCCACGCTTGGCAGGCGGGTTGGCGATCGCAGTATGGTATGGTGGTGGAATGCATAGAGAACGCTGCTGCCCATTCTCCGGTACGACCCTTAGTCGCCTTTTACGACACCCACGGGAAGTATGGGGTGGTGCTATTCTATAAGTCCGACACCACACAGACAGCTCGTATTAGCGTAGCTCTGTACGCATCGCGAGTATTCGCTAGTCGCATAGGTAGGTATTAATCATTACCTACCTACTTAACGCGTTTAATAGCCCAGTCAATAAAAACAAATAAAGGCAAACCTTGCAAGCAAACACGTTTTGATGCGGTTTTCAGAAAAGTAATTATTATACTTAGGAGCAGGTTTTGGTATATTAACTGACTTAAAAAAAAAGGAGGTTGTGAGTTTGAACCGTATCGCGTATGAACCGACTTTGATGCAGTTTTCAGAACAGTATTATTAGCAATGATTTCAAAAGTAAGGATACGCCCATCTGAACATTTTACATAGACGTTCTTCATACAAGCAAAAGTAACGCCACCACTGTCAACCGAGTCGCGTTGACCCTAAAACCGTCATTTTAAGGCCAGCGCGTTGGTGCCATTTAGTCGCGCTTTAATTTTGAAAGTATATTTTTTTGTACTTTTTCGATAAATATGTTTTTAAATGATTAATATTTCTTAGTTATAAGTATTTTAATGTGACACAATAATTTTATCTATGATATTATTAAAAAAAGTACCTACCTTTAACTTACTTTTTTTTTTTTTTACTGAACCTCATAACACTTGAATGGGCAACTATAGGGCGCGCGCTGATAGCGTAGAATTATAGCCAACAAGCCAAAGTATAAGAATAAAGTTTTAAAGCAGGATCTGTCAAGACTTGGCCAAATTTTAGCAGTTTCTGTTTGGTTCCATACAACAAAAATTGAAAATATTTTTTTCCGGGCCAACTATCAGTTTTAGAGAAAAACGTTTCATAACAATTATTCATCAGAATATCTGATCTTTCGATAGGCATTAAAAAAAAATGGTTGCCTGTAAAGTCGGTTTTACGGGCGAAGATTTTACGTGACAACGACCGATCATCCGATCATAGTTGAGTGGGAGAGAGACGCAAGGCATTCGGCGGGCCTCTCTCTCGTTCGGTGACTCATCGTAACGTTACCGAGCGTTACACTTTTTCATAAGTGACTCCCAGTCGCAACCTAATTTAAGACGTTGTCACGTCAAAAAAATGGAATTTGTAAAAAAAAACCCTATGTACCTCATATAGCAGTTTCGACCCACTGTGCGCCGGTACCTACGCGTTGGAAATCCACTGCGCAACATAGAGCAACACAGGCCACCGGCGAACTCCGGTGTACATTTAGTATTTTATCTATGACTCCGGTTCGCCGGTGGCCTGTGTTGCTCTATGCTGCGCAATAACAATCGCCGCGGTAAAAAACCACGCGTGGGTACGAGGACTGAGAAGAATTTATGTGACTGGCATCAAATTATCTAGTTGTTCTTTCATTATATTTAACGCAAGAATCTGTCAAACGTCAACTATCACCCACTTCCACAGATTAAGAAGAGAAGTACCCATATTAGTAATCTGTGGAAGTACCTACCCTTCCCACTTCTATGAGAGTAAGTGTGAAAGATAACTATACCTTTAGAGTGCAATATACCTCAATCAAGGTACTTATAGCATGGATGCATCAGGTTATGATGAGCCTGGTTCGCCAAAATCCGACGAGCGCCCCACTCCGCAAAATTTCAATACTTTCGTGCCGTACGCCTGTGGCGCGTTCGCCTTTGGCTTCTCCGTCAAAATCAACGTCGAAACGCAAGGTAACCCTCTTATAGCATACTGAATACTTGCGGAAGTTGAATTTAATCCACGTTAAGTTACATAAGATTAAAAAAAAAGACAATAAAGAGTACAACGCGGCAACCCTCTGACTACTGTAACACAATAGCGAATTTGAACTATGTAAGATTGTCCATTTGCACAATTTTATTAATACTTGAAGCGCATTTGTTGCAGCTGAATACATCCGAAGTGATGCAAAATCAAAGAAGGCGCGGCAGCTTACGCCCCAAGTTGTGCTTCGCACTTCAAAGCAAACGGTCAACTCAGACGAGGAAGAGTCTGAGGTCCTGGCGGAAGTACGGAGCGACGTTCTGGAGGTGGTGATCACCGCCGTCCAGGACACCGGCGGCAACCTGGTGGAGCTCGTCTTCAACCGCTGCATCGAGATACCTCGCCAGCTCATTAAGGTGATTGGAATGTGCGTACCTTATCAGCACCAACTATACAGACTCACGGTGCGGTGGACACCGCTAACCTCTGTGACACTTTACGAGTTCTCCAAGTTTACGTCGCAACTCACCGAGATCTGTCTGGACGACTCGCCCGTCGCCGGACGCATCTACGAAGTACTCCTGGAGCGACCATCTCGCTTATATTATTTGTCGCTGTCGCGCTGCAAGTTGGACGACGAGGACTGCGCGCTCCTGGCGGCGCAGTTGGCACCTCCGCGACCAGCCGCCTCCTCTCTCCGCGTGTTACTGCTCGCGTCGAACAAGATCGGTGACGAAGGGGCACGCGCCTTCGCCAACATTTTACGAAACAACCGCGGTTTGCGTTACCTTGATCTGGCGGGAAACCATATCACTGACTCAGGGGCCATCAGTATTTTTAAGACTCTAATGGACTTTTCTCTAACGACGGATGAATTGAGGGCAATGAGGTTGCGGCACATTGACTTCCTCAGACGGAGAGCTGACGTGTACGCTAATTGTGTTAAAGAACTGACTCAAGAAAAAAGTTCTTATGATGTTAGCGTCAGCAAGCGAAAACCCATTCGAGTGCCGAAGATCAGCGTGATGGAGGCAGAAATGAGCGCGGCCGACGCGATCCTTCAGAAAGCGGAAGCCATGACCGATAAGTTTATGGGCACGTTCATTGATCCATTCAGTGTCGAACATACAATGACACGCGGTAAGCAGCTGTACTGCATCGGCAACTTGGCTCTGTGTAGTCTGAACCTCTCTTACAATAATTTAGCATTCTCAAGCGTTACATGGCTGTCCACACTCCTGAAGCACCAGAGCTGGGTGGTGCCGAACGCGTGCACATACCCCGGGCTGATGCGCGTGCACATCGACGGCAACAACCTGCCGCTGGACTGCGACGAGTTTTTGCACATAAACGATTTGCTGGAGCGGGCGGTGACCAGAGAAAGCCGCCGTAACATGCACGTCGTCGCGAAGACTTTGCGTACCAAGTCCAGGGGTCTGATGCCCAAGGCAAGTCGATTTGAGTAGCATCCAAGTCCCCGCCCGTTTAATACCTATGTTGTAATATTTTTAGGGTTCCGTACCAAAATGGTAAAACGGAATCCTTATGGTGAGACTGTCTGTCTGTTTGTCACAGCTGGATATCTCAAGAACTACTAATGCTATCAACTTGAAATTTGGAATAATTTTAGATGATGTTTGCTCAACTATTTTGCAAATAAGAAAGAAATAAAAATATATGTATATTTTTTGCAACAGGGACTGAAAGAGTGTCTGAAAAATTCGAAGTGGGGCTACTAGGGCATGTGGGGTCTCATATGAAAGAGCGCAGTTTGCACATAATCAAACATTTTTCTTTTTTTTTAGGCCTCACAGTTTTCGACTTTTGATGAAAAATGTAAAAAAAAATACCGTTCTCCCCCTTATCTCCGAAGTTTGCAAAGAAAAAAATCTGAAATTATTCTATGTGATAGAAGTTTATGTAAAGATTACAGGAAAAATAAAAGAAAGTCTCTAAATGGCACCCTTTTTCAGAAATCATCAATTAAAGTTACATTAGTTCCACTATCGGTCAAGAGATGGCGCTGACATAAAACTGCAATATTCTACACCGCAGTGCGCAGTGTTAAAATTCTCTAACGATTAAAGGCCTCGCCGATGAAAATTTAAAAACATGGTGGTACGGCACCGTCGCGTCGCTCGGTGCGCGAGTCGACTTGTTTCTTTTTATTATCATAATTATATTGTTAGATATAATGAAGAAGACATCATCTTTTTACATTTCTATGATGAGAATGATGATGATTTTATATTTTCCTACCTTAATTTTTGGTGTATTCAGTATTAGAACATTTTTATTACTTAATCGATAAATCTAATGATACATTAGATAGTATCATGATAAAAAATAACGATGTAGTTAGGTATTTACGTTGTTAACTTATAATTTTAAATGAAATGTTATTTTATAGTAGTAAACACCATTTGTTTAAGAATATTATTATTAATTAATCTAATTTTTATTTATTGGTTTAGTTTAGCCAGTACCTACCTATACCTAAAGGCTTGGAGTACACGTTGGCCGAGCGCACTCGCCGAGCGCGCGAGCGTGCTCTCGGCAGATTTTCGTGGTGCTGTTCACACGTTGGCGTGTTTCATTCTGCGCTCCGCTAGGAGTAATATTGTTCTGTGATAGTGATGTGAACCGATTACAATTTTCAACACCGGTTTATACCGATTAGTTAATTATTAAAACCGGTTTTTTAAGGTTTTTCCTAAAAAGTCCGTGGTCAGTCGTCCGTACGTCGTCCGTCCGATCATCACAGTCAAATATTTATCAATTTTCTTTTTGTTACTTGCTGCGGTCATTTTCAGAGTAGTATGAAATATGGGGCGTGCGCGTGGAGTCTCCGTTGGTTTTTCTTGTGTTGTGCCAGTAGACGTCACCTGACTGATCACTCACTTCACCTCGATCCACCTCCACTGTAGCCTGGGGATGGTTTCTCTTAATATGTGCCAATATAAATTCGAGGTTCCTCCTCCAACTTTGATCACTTTAACGCATATCTTACACTTTGCAATAAGATTATCAATATTCTCAAAATACCTTTAACTTTAGGCATTTTCGCAAACAAACATGTCAACTCCAAATAATTCGCAAGAAAAACTTCGGTGATATTCTATAAAAAGATCACCGTCATAACTGTGAAGTGAGCTTAGTGAGCTGTCATTCCACCTGATACTAAGGATTGACACTATTGACAGCTCAGTAGCTCACTTTACCTAAGTATTTTTACTGAATAGCATTACTGGAATATTTTAGTATAGTGAAGTTAGTCGCACATTAAAATGGGATATGGGGGGATTCCCGTACCATAGACAATATTTTAAACGGAAAAGACTCATGTTCGGATACATATCAAAGACTCGGATACATGTTTTTGTGATTTTAATCGGTTTTTCAATGAGAACCGGTGATTGTCGGTTTTTACTAAAACCGTTTTTTTTTAGGTTTTTATGAAACCGGTTCACATCACTATTCTGTGACTCTGCGTTGGTCGCTAGATGAAGATGGACGTTAGGGCGATCGCGGCCGCTGCAATATACTTGTACAGCGCTTTCAAATTTTATTTAAATGAGCACCAGAGAAGAGTGATTAAAAAACTGGCCAAGTGCGAGTCGGACTCGTACAAGAAGGGTTCCGTACCACAAGGCAAAAACGCCGAAAAAAACACGATGTATTTATTGAAAATTTAATTAATTGTTGTTAAAGCAGCAATAGAAATACATAATTTGTGAAAATTTCAACTGTCTAGCTATCGCGGTTCTTGAGATACAGCCTGGTGAGAGACAGACGGACAGACAGCGAATAGTCTTAGTAATAGGATCCCGTTTTTACCCTTTGGGTACGGAACCCTAAAAAGATGGCGCAAAAGAAGATGATGGATGATAAGTATTCATCGAAACAGAATTCATTCATTGTGAATCAATGAACCTAAATATTTCCTCATTGCTCCATGTTCGTGAAAGATTCGTTGAAACAACTAAGCGCGACACTACAATCTACTCCAACGTGTAACTATGAACAGCAGTGCGATTCTGTAACCATCTCACCGTGAAAACTTAGGTGAAGTGAGCGTGGAGTGAGCTGTCAATAGTGTCAATTCCTAGCAAAAACAAACTCACTTCACCTAAGTTTCCACGGTGAGATTGTTACAGAATCGACCGGCTGAACCTGTTTTTTACATTTCTATGAACTGAACACTCGGCCAACGTGTGATCGCTGTTTTCGGCTTGCGCCAAATTTCTTTGATTTGTGCATGAAAAACCGACACTAATCGGATCAATGACGTAATCGGGTCGTCGCACTATGGGAAAGCCCCATACAAAGCCGTCTCAAAACCGTTTCACGTGAAAGTCGTTGTTATGGAATAAAAATAATAAAGTAATATAGTCTAATAAATAAGCTTTCCATTAGCAATTTTTTTATTTTTTTTTGTTTATCATAATGTATTATAAATAGGCACCAAAGCGAACTCATGTTCAATAACGTAATTTTGACGCAATACGTTACTTCAATTCAACGCCACATTACTCAGAAGTTTTTAATACAAATGTACAAGTATTATACATTTTTGGAATGCTTATAATCTCCTCATAACGTTTAATAATTAATATTACATATATTGGTTTCATAAAATAAAATTAACCAATATAGTTTAAGATGGTATGTTTTTAGGGTTATTTTTTTTTAACGAGACATTTACCCTTTACCGCTGCTTGCCGCTGTCGAGATATTTATTGTATTAAGATCTTTATACATTAGTTTAAGCAAGGTCAAAAAAAGAAATTGCCTATACTTGCCCCTTTTCTGACACGGAGCCAAAACATATCGCGAGAAAAAAAAAACTTTTTTTTTAATTTATTTTTATTTATCTTAAAATCATTTGTTATCTATTAAGGTCAAAGTTCATTACAGTGATGAGTATTATTAATAGTTCTTTGTGGTTTTGATATAGGTTTGTCCACCTTACTTGATAAAATAAGGTCACTTAGACGTATCTATTAGGGTCGAAATAAAAACGTTGGTTATGGGAAGAATGCAAATTATTACTATCTTATCTTTTGCACATAGCACTATTTCATAGGTCTATTAAAGGATGGTGAGCCCTGAAACATTCACAGGTGTTGGTCAAACATTCAGTTGCCCTAAAAAGCAGTTATTACCTATTTTCAAATATTCGCAAAGTTGACTGATTTGAAAAATGGGTGAATTTGTTTGTAACAAAAGAGATTTGCGCAATTTGTTGATAAATGGGCATGGCATAATATAGGAGACTACTTACAAGAGAATTTCAATTGAATCGAATGTACATAATACTACGAGTTATTCCGGTTGTCATCTGGAATGGCTATTAATTCAAAAAAGTTCGGTGAATACGCATATAGTACAGCCCGACTGTACGTAAATATTTATAATTAGTATTATAAGTGTTTTATGCACGGAGGAAGCTCCGTGCATAAAACACTTATTCACGGAGAAAAAATCATTGAGTACTA
Organism: Oligia fasciuncula; assembly: GCA_963082905.1. NCBI lineage: Eukaryota > Metazoa > Arthropoda > Insecta > Lepidoptera > Noctuidae > Oligia > Oligia fasciuncula. The sequence continues at coordinate 864,077 of OY720395.1, read as the reverse complement.
TGCTATTTTATCTATCGGACAGTTGGCCGAAGTCACGCAAGAATCCCGAAATAAGGATTACAAAAAGTTTAGACTTCATCATTCTAGAAAGTGTTCAAGAGCGGCTATCAATGAAGACGTGTTCCATACCTTATTGTACACTTCTGTTCCATATAATATCAAGTTGAGAAAAACCTCAGAAACAATATCAAAAGTACTTTTAAATGAAGCCAATGTCAACAAAATCTTTAGGAGCTTCCTGAATTTTGTACTTTTTTTTCTCGCTTGTTTCTATTATTCCATTTTATGTTAATTACAAAAAAAAAAGACAAAATATATTGTTTTTTTCATAAAGAATGCATGTATTTTTTAAAGTTTTATTTTTTAAATAAATTAATAAACAGAATTTTCAAAATCAAAAATATGTACAGACGCCAGCACATCAAGTTACTACAATCTGTCAATTTATTTTAATAGATTTTCGACTTTATTGCTAAAACATAAGGTTCAAGGTTGATTGGGAAAATCTGACAGTTTCGGGTAGGTTGACCTGCTGGCGTCCGTACATTAAACTTGATACATCCAAGAATATGTGTGCAAAATTACAGCTCATTTAGTATTGAAACAACTGAGATACGGAGTTTTGAGACGAAACATACGCGATTTTCCCATAGTGCGTCGGCGTCGACGAGTGTTGGCCGCAAACGCCAAATACACACAAAACGGCCCAGCCGGTCGATTCTGTAAAAATCTCACCGTGAAAACTTAGGTGAAGTGAGTTTGTTTTTGTTAGGAATTGACACTATTGACAGCTCACTCCACGCTCACTTCACCTAAGTTTTCACGGTGAGATTTTAACAGAATCGACCGGCAGTATACACGTCGGCCGAACGCACTCGCCGAGCGCGCGCTCGGCCAACGTGTACGGAGCCATAAGGGCCTGAGCACACCACGTTTTTTAAACGCGCCGCTGACGCGCGTTTTAGAAACGCGCGTCGACGGCGCGCTTTTATCCTATAGAAGGTCTAAACAGGGCAGCCTGTTAGACCTGTCTGACTCGCGTGCGTATCACGTCTGTATTGCTACAAAAGCGCGTCAACGGCGCGTTTAAAAAACGTGGTGTGCACAGGCCCTTACATTTACTTCATGACAAACCAACGTTTAAATACCTATGTGGCCGCATCTACGTGGTCGCGTGCGAACCATCAAAATCCTTCCTGCGTCGCGCAAGCAAACTTATCAGCATGGTTAGCATTTCAGCGTAGGGCAGTAGCGCACCAGACACAACATTCGTCTTGTCCTCCCTTTCTAGAAGGATGAGGAACTTTTGCATCCTGTTCCTCATATCTCTTTACCAAAACAGTCACAGTAAAAAAAACGTACCTATGCACCACAAGGGCCATTTTCGTTTGCCTCCTTGGACGATAGAATCTGCTTGTCCGTATTTTGTGATGCCAATGACACCGAGTGACACTTTAGTTGTTAAGCACTAACTGCACCCCGCGGTGTCACCCGCATAAGTTTCGATCCCGTGGGAATATTGGGATAAAAACTATCCTATGTCCTTTCCCGGGACTCTATCTCAATAGGTACCAAATTTCATATAAATCAATTCAGCGGTTTATGCGTGAAGAGGTAACATACAGACAGACAGCCAGACTGAAACACTTTCGCTACGAGTATATTATAATACTAGCGGCCCGTCCCGGCTTCGCACGGGTGGACATGATTTTTTTTATATTTTTACCTTTAATTTATATTTTTTGATGCTGTTCTGATGAGCATAATCAATATGTGGATCGTAACTGAATGCCGATCTATTTACTATGAGCTAAAATTCTATTACGCGTCCTAGTTGTTAACGTCACAAGACTTTGTAACCATATTATTTTGATTTAAAAGAGTGTCCATGGAGTTTCTTGCCCGTTCTTCTCCATAGGTACCTACGCTTTGGAATGGGCAACTAGCTTCATCTTTCTGACTGACCGACCCCTTGACAATTCAAAAGTGCCTGTAATTGGTTTAATTGAAATAAATGCTTTGAGTTTTGAGTTTGAGTTTGAACGACTGTTGTCTTTCTCTCTGTGCAATAAGTCGCTGCGAGCGTTCGGCCCTAGGTTTCCCGGGCACGCGTTCGCGAGTTCCTAACTCTATTATCAGCGAGGCGCTGCGAGGTTTCGGCACTCGATTGTCGTTCGTATAGTTGGAATGATCTCTGGCATTTTGTTCTGCAAGGCAAAGCGAACATTCTGCGCTAGATTCGTTTGCCCGTGCTTGCGAGTTTCTAGCTCTATTTTCTGCAAGTCGCTGCGAACGTTCAGCACTCTATTGTCGTTCGTGTTTGTGCTGAAAGACGAAGCGAACGTTCGGTGCTAGATTCCCTCGCGCGTGCTTGTGACATTCTATATATTTCTAAGACCATGTAATCCCCAAATGTCAAGATTTCATGAAATAGTCATTCTTGGGGATTACATGGTCTTAGAGAGTTGTGTTGATGACTTTAATGACTATAATTCTGTAAATACATATTTGTTACGGCCGCGAATTATATTTTAATCAACGTACAACTTAATACTGACCAGCAAATTGCAAAAAACCTAAAAAAAATTGAATTTCGCGGGCTACCCTGGCGCTTTGACTAACATAGTCTAATTTTGGTCGGTATTTCTATCAACTTTCAAAATGTAAAAAGTGGTTATTGTGACATAACGATAATAGTTGGACATATAGTATCGCGAAGTTTTTTGTAGTTATTGATATGTTCTTTAATATTGTAAAACATACTTTAGTTCTATCATCAATAGTTTCCGCAGCGCATGCGACGAAAGATGTTTTATGGCATTTTTTTTACACCTTGGGTTACGTTACTAAAGTTTTAGTAAGGATATCTAATCTTTTCTAGCAATAAATATAGCCTATGTTACTCAGGGTGAATGTAGCTTTCTAATGGTGAAAGAATTTTTTGAATCGGCACAGTAGTTTTTGAGTTTATTCATTACGAACATACACACAAAAATACAAATCTTTCCTCTATAAAATATTAGTGTAGATGTAGATTAGTGTAGATTAGTGTAAATGTAGATTTCTACCACCAACCACCAATCTCATTTTTTTAAGATGGAAAAGTGATCTAACTTAAAAAGATGTAATTCTAATGATTATAATTCTCCTACCTAAATATTTTTATTATTTTATATTATTCTCTATTTAATGATGAAAATGTACAGTCAGCAAAAGAGTTAGGTATGCAGGATCGTCGGATATAGTTGAAGTTTAGTAATAAACCGATGGATATTGTCGAATAAAATTTTATTTTATTACTAGAAAACAAACAGCTCATTTATCAAATTAAATTTCAGTCGACAACATCCATCGGTTTATTAATAAACTTCAAATATATCCGACGATCCTGCATACCTAACTCTTTTGCTGACTGTACCTGTTATTGTCGCGAATCATATTTTGATCAAGATACAACCTGACACTGACCTGCAAATTGCAAAAAACGTAAGAAAATTTGAATTTCGCGGTCTCAACTATCATTCATTTTTGAAATGTAGGTAGGTATAGTTTCGTTTGAAAATAATACCAAACACTTGGATATTTAAATTTATGTACTATACAATCACGGAATAGAATTTTCTATTCCGTGTATACAATTATACATCTACGGTAAAGTATAAAATCGCGATGAATTATTTTTGTTATATGTAAAAAAAAAGTTGAAAGATCGTTGATCCACAACAACAACTAGTTTTGTGTCGTTTGTAGCGTATAAATTGAAGGTATCTTGGCATCAGATTTGGAGCTGGTGCTCGGTAAGGGTGACAGCACCATGGATAAGGCCTGTGTCTGGTCCTCGGGGCGCGGTCTCGAAGTGCGCCTTCTTGGTCTTGGCCAGCTTCAGCCGCGTCTGCCGCACCAGCTGGGGCGTGGGTGGCCGCCGCACCGGCATTGTCGACGCCAACCGTAGTTGGGTGTACAGCGGGATCTACAACATACACACATTGTGTCATTAGGAGACATGATACAGCTAATCGTATATATTATAGTCAAATGTAGAACTAAGTATTTTACTGACAGTGGACAGCGACTCGTCGAGAATGATGCGTTCCACGCGTTCCGGTCGTGTCGGTAGAATGAAGCTCTTTCCAAGCAGCGGCTCGCCCGGCGGGACGCCGAATGTTTTGTGCTCCAGCTCATGCTCGGTGATGTCGCGCAGTCTGTCCACCGCCTCCTGCCCCGGCACGTAGCGCGACACGGCGCCACCGCGCCACACCTGCACAGACAGCCAGACCTTCAGAATTATATGCTAACGAGAAATGGAAACATTGAACCACCTTAGGGTCTACTTTTACTTGCATCGTGCATGAGACTTTCCAATTTATTATGTAGGGTCGGTTGTTGAACAGTGAACCAACCAGATACACTGAACCACTGCCATATTGGCAAAACTGCGACGTTCCCACTGTGACCGAGCTTGTTAATACTTGCCTCGTGGGCACCCTTCCCCTCTCCCGCAGTGAGCCGGCGGCCGCGGCTTAAGCATGACGTGTGACAGCGGATTGTTTGTTTCTCGCCAAAAAAATGTAGTATTCTCAAGTAAGTGTCTCGATTTTTCTATATTTTGTTATTAATGATAAGAACACAAGTTGTATGGTGTCAAAATTGTAGTACTTTTAGTCGTTTTATGAGCATATTGCATTTGGACAATTCAGTGTATAACCATTTTTTTTTAATTTTTATAAGTTGTATAGTGTGTGCATTGAACAGTGAACCACGTCTGCATAGTTCTCAGTGAACCGGTTCACCGTGTGCCTTACGATCCTGGTTCACTGTTCCTTAGTGTAATGTTGAACATCAATCATCTTTTTGTTTGTTCTAGGATGCCTAGACCAAAAAATAAGGAACGGAAAATAGGAAAACACACAAAAGAGGACATGGTGTCAGCTTTACTAATGGTACAAAATGGTAACTCTATTAGGACGGCGGCAAAAACCTGTAAAATTCCGTACCCTACCTTGCGCCGTTTAAATGAAGGCTGTTCATTAGAAAAGGCTGGTTGTTAATTATCTAAAAAGGTTTATAAGATAACTTTAAGTTTTTTTTTTGTAAGAAGAAACATTTTATTTTTTGTATTTTTTAAAATAAAAGTTGATTATTCAAAATTGCGTGATTTCTTTTCACAAATAAGTATTTTTTACTGTTAAAGAAGTTATGGTTCACTGTTGAAATATGGGTGGTTCAGTGTAAACTACCCATAGTATACAGTGAGCCAAATTTCATTTTTTTTTTAAACTTCTCTAAGGGTCTTAGTTTGTTTCTCTGGCTTTCTGTAACTTTAAACTGAGAAACCTTATGAAATTACCTAAACGATGACACCAAAACCAAAATCTTAGCTTTATTTTCTAGCAAGTTATGTGACTTTGAAAAAAGGGTGGTTCACTGTTCAACAACCGACCCTACCTACCTACTGCCCATGGAGATGACAAATGTGTCTGCTGTGTGCCGAACAGCAAATCCATTTAAAATTTAATAACCGAACGAGTGTAGGTACCTACAGCAATTTCGACCGTTTGTCACAAGATACATATTATTACGTATTAGCTGTGCCCGCGACTTCGTTCGCGTGGATGTCGGAAAACAAAATGTGTCGCTTAGGAAAGGTGTAATTACCACTCTTTCATTGAAAAGGAAGAATCCACCGATCTTGTCTGGTAAGGTAATGCTTCCGCTACCTGGGGTTCTCTACCACAGCCTTCAAGGTTCATAATGACAATAATATCTAATAATTGCTGCTCCTGACACCGGCGGATCGCTATTTTTTTATATTTTTAAATGTTTTTTATATTTTAAGAAATATTTAAAATTGTAAGAAAGTAAGTTCACTAAATTTATTTATTTAATTATAAAACACATACACTATCATCACAGGCTTACCTAATACAATAGTGTAGGTAGTAATACTAGCTTACTGTTGGGCTTACAATTATATATTATTATTAAGGACTTACAGGACCTAAATAAACGCAAAAAACGCAAGTTTCAGTAACAACAAAGGATCGACTACAGTAAACAAAATCAGAAAAATACCTACATGATACTCTTCAAGATATATGCTAGGTAGATAGTGTGTTGAAAACATAATACAATTAATTCGATATGATAGAAAAAAAAAATCATGAAGATAACTAAAAACTTTCTTTTTACAATAAAACATACCAATATACATACAAACATTATGATTTTTGTCAGATTATTCTACACGCAACTTACTATAAGCCCTAGTGTTTTAATTTATTAGTCCAAACGATAGATTTTTTGTAACTAGATAATTGGTTCACATTTTGCAATAAATTACCAGTGCTGCGTCACCGCCCCTCTCCTTTCCCTCCATGCAGTCCGCCAAAGACCGCGCTTTAGGTCATGTAGTTGCCCTAACCAAGAATAATCTTACAAAATGCGGCCCGTGTGAATTCACTCAGAGTACAGCGGTGCTATTCTGTAAAAATCTCACCGTGAAAACTTAGGTGAAGTGAGCGTGGAGTGAGCTGTCAATAGTGTCAATTCCTAGCAAAAACAAACTCACTTCACCTAAGTTTTCACGGTGAGATTTTTACAGAATCGACCGGCAGTTGAAGCAGTCAATCTGTTGCGACACTGCATATAAGTACTCAATGTAATAAATTAACAATCAGTATAACGTAAAAACTAAATTAAAACATACGTAAACAAAATTAAAGTTATTTTTCACTTTATAGTGTTTTTTTGAAGTCGGTTGTTTTTTTTGTAAAAAAGGTTATATTTTGTAATTTTTAGTGGTTCAGTTTGTAATTTATCTAAGTTACAATAGCCTAATGTCAACTGCTGATCACCTTTTACAAAATATTGCTTTTCCCGATGCAGGGACGTTAATTGTTGAGGAGTTCTCCTAGTATTCCACTCTCCTAGCTGATAATCCTGGCTGCAGCATCAGGCCAGACTTATGTCAACATTGCATTGAACTTAAAATTTAGTCCTGTTTAAAATGAGCACAAACACGACTACGGTGCTGTAATTTCAAGGTTTGTACTTTTTCTGATGCTCCTGGCTACAGAATCAGGTCCCTATGTACTTCGGTGTTCCTCATTAACAGTATGTTTATCCACACATCGAGCCCTTTTCAATGAGCCTAAACACGATATATCTGCTGTTAGTTGTCGAGGAGTTAGGTACCTACTCTGCAGACTATCCTGACTGCAGCATCAGGTCATGACTTGATGATCATGAGACAAATTGTGGCCAATTGTGGTCAAACATGAAAACAATTTACTAAAACAGTCCTTGCCTGTTCGAGTAACTGCTTATTTAATTTGTTTACAGCAGCTATAGTAATTTCGTTTATAAATACTTAGTTTTGTATTTAATCTATTGTACAGGAATGGGCTTATGAAAGTAAAAAATCTACAAAGACATGTTTTGAGGTAGCATTAGATATGCATACTAAATCATTCCGTCTCATGTTAGTGTTGTCGGCATTGTAGGCAAGCAGTGTGCTGTTTTAATACTAAGTGCATAATGAAAAGCTGGCGAACAGATATTATGTACAGACGCCAGCAGGTCAACCTACCCGAAACTGTCAGATTTTCCCAATCAACCTTGAACATTATGCTTTAGAAATAAAGTCGAAAATCTATTAAAAAAATCTGACAGATTGTAGTAGCTTGATGTGCTTGGCGTCTGTACATTGCAGGATTTATATAGCAGATCTGTGGGAAAAAAGAAGGGATAGAAGTTTGCAACCTTTCACGCTATCCTTGCCAAGTTGCTTTTAGTTTCATTTATTATATTGCTATTTTTTAATTTTTATTATTTTTATTCTTAACTTTTTGTTCATCTTACTTACTTTAGCCTGTTTTAGTTTATATTAGTTTTAGTTTAGCATAATATACTTTCCAAGGCAGCAAGTTAAATAATCAATGCTATGTACGCCGTAATTGTCATGTACATTAGTCCTTTAGTTATTAAGATTATTCTAGCATAAGTTTAATGTACGTGATGTGGCTGTGCTTTTTTTAAATAAATAAATATTTAAAATTGCTCTCTGAGCTCTTTCAAGAGGAAGCAAGTTAGTTTTTGGTGCGCCACCCCAAGAAGTGATACAGTATTTAATTATAGATTCAAAATCAAAAAATCTAAATCAAAATATTTTATTTCACTTAAGCCTGCATGGGCACTTATGAAACGTCAGAAGCTAGGTGCACAGTTCCAATTGGTCGTTTCCTATGGAGAAGAACGGGCAAGAAACTCCACGGTTACTCTTTTTAAAAATAATTGGCTTTTACAATATTTTCAAATTACAGTAGGTATGGGAGGATAGCGTAGGCCTGTCAACAAGTATCAGGTACTTGATAAAATAAAAAATGGTCTACAGATCTAAAGTCTACGAGGCCTACAAAGTCCTCACATTTACAAAATAAGAATCTATCAAAAGGATAAATAAAAAATAATAACCTAATAAAACCTAGTGATATGATTCCCATACAACCACTAATAAAGAGATGAAAAATTTGAATTGTCTGTATATAATGTCAAGTAATAAAGAGATTATGTCAAAAAAGTATGTAAAAAAAGTAAATAAAGTAGAGTAAATAAAAAATGAACATCGTAATTTGAGAGCAGTTAATAGACATTTAAATAGTTAAGCCGTTAATGAGGAGCCAGGGAAGCCACATGTGCAGAAGGAATTATTGCCAAACTACCTTGTCTTCAACATAGTCTTTAATCTTATATATGCTTTTTTGATAAGGACACGTTTGATGAAGGTTTTGAATTTTCCATCGCTAAGTTCTGTAACCGGCTTTGGCAACTTGTTATAAAAAACATAAAAAAAAAAACAACCAACTTCCAAAAAACACTTTAAAGTTAAAAATTACTTTAATTTCGGAAGTCGGTGTCTTTGGATTTGTATTTTAGTTTTTTGCCACCGACTGAAAAAATTGCGAACATTATCGCAATTTTTTAAAAACATATATTAGTTTGCGCACTCTTTTATCTAGGCTTTCAATATGTTTTTTAAAAGAGAGTGTGTCGTCCATTATTACCCCCAGGTATTTTATGTTGCTCGTTTTGTGGATAAAAGGACAATTACATATGGTGATTGTACGGTTTCCACATTGATGTGCGTATAGATAAGGGTTAGTAATGTTAAGTTGAGGCTTGCGCATGGAGAAGTGAATATATTTTGTTTTGTGGGCATTTAATGTTAGTAAATTACTATGAAGCCAGTATTAAAACCTAGTTGAGCGATTACGAACAGTTCGCTACTGGTTTTAGCGCTAAATATTAACGCCGTGTCGCATATAATGATATTATTTTGCCGTCTTTGATATTTAGATTACACAAGTCGTTAATATTAATAAGGAAGAGGGTGGGGCCCAGAATACTACCCTGAGTAACACCAAAACCAGTATTTTTCTGCTCATCGCTCGTAATATTATCTATTCTAACACATTGGTACCGGTGGTCTAGATAGTCAGTAAAAAGTTTCAGCGGCGTTCCCCTTATTCCTATGATCTCTAATTTGTTCAGAAGTACAGAAATAGACACCGTGTCGAAGGCCTTGGCTGAATCGAGAAAGACTCCCAGGTTCTGGTTTCCTTTGCCGAGTTCCTCTGAAATATAACCTGTCAGGCTATGCACTGCATCTGCTGTCGACAGTTTGGCTCTAAAGCCAAATTGCGCAGGGGATAAGATGTTGTTTTTTTCTAGGTAATTAACTAGTCTACTGTTTATAATTTTCCCTAGAATTTTTGAAATTGAAGGTAGTAAGGATATTGGCCTATAATTATTGACTACGCCCTTACTTCCAGATTTAAAGATAGGGATTACAACTGCCTTTTTTAAACAACTAGGGAAACTTCCTTCGGAAAGACAGATTCGAAATATATGCGTTAAGGGAGGTACCAAAATTTGCTTAAAGAGTTTAAGGATCTTATTGCTTGCTTAAGTTATCCCATCCAACTGCACAGTCGTCTTTTAGCCCAGAAATCATTCGGGTTATTTCATCTTCATCGGTATCCAACATAGCAAAATATTTCGGGTTACAGTCATCTGTTGGTTATCCTATCCACCCCAACTATTTTTTTTTTATATTTTGAATGTACTTACAGAAACGCCTCGTCTACAGATATATTATATGTATAGATATAGATAGAAGATTATAGAAGAAGATAGATAATACCTTGAAGGTAGTGAAGCTGGCAACTTTCTGAACGTCAGGCGGGAAGCGGGTGACCTTCAGGCTCCACGGCACGAAGCTGCCCAACGTCTGCAGGTACTCGCCTGAGAGACGCCACACGCGGACGCTGTAGTCTGCACTTCCACTGCGCATACAATGTTTATGTCCATATTGCATTGACATTATTATTGATTGATGTAGGTACTGTACCAATTACTAATCAATCCATTGATTGTAATACCTAGCTCCAAAAAATAATTCAATGCAGTAACGCACCCTAACGGCAACCGCACGTCGCTACGAACCTACGAACAAATGTTGGAACACTACCCCTGCACTGCAACTTGATAGTTGCAATCAGGCTCGCGGGTCTTTAGTCTATGGTTAAGCCTTAGAAGACTGATTTGTTTTCTGACTGCTGTAACTTTAAACACGAAATACAGGGTTTAAAACGGTGGTTTCAAACTTAAGTTTAAAACAGTGTAGACAGTGGTTTGAAACCAAATTCGTATGACCTTTAAACGTCCTTGGTAGAAAGGCCTGCGTTGCAAACCAGTGGCAGAAGATGTTGGTTTTAAATCGTGTAGCAGACATCTCGCAACAACAAAAACTAACACTTAACTCAAACTCAAAGCATTTATTTCAATTAAACCTTGTACAGGCACTTTTGAATTGTCAAAATTAAATAGTCTGTCAGTTAGTCAAAAAGTTGAAGCTAGTTGCCCATTCCAAAACGTAGATCTCTATGGAGAAGAACGGGCAAGAAACTCCATGGACACTCTTTTAAATCAAGATATTACAAAATCCTGGGTCCATTATTCTTGTTGCTTCTTTAAGTGAGAGCAATGTAAAAAACCGGCCAAGTGCGTGTCGGGCCATGCACAATGTAGGGTTCCGTAGTAGCCCCGCTATCACTATATAGTACGATTCTGTTGTTCTTTATTCTGAATGTAATTATGTAATGGTAAAGAAGGAGTTTATGGTTATAATAACAATATAATTCGTCGACCGTAGGTTCAATTGAGGTAAGGGACAAAATACCCAAAATGAGTTGAGTATACAGTTTTGTTCAGAATTTTGCGCTCTTTCGAATGGTGTATATGAAAAAATTCTAGCTTAAAAAAAATCTCCCTTACCCTACTGATTTTTGGATTTGAATTTCGAATCAGTCCCATAATAACAATGTATCTGAAAAACTATGCAATATAGCAACTTGAAATGGTGTAATTACCGCCGCCAATCCACTTCAAATAAGGTAAGGGTCTTCCCAATCAACGAATTATTCTTCACACATTTTTTCAACAAGACCTTTACACTATTTTTTCATTAGAGATTGGATCCAACGTAGAGATCAATTTAATGTAAGGGACATTACTAACAAAATACGTTGGTGTAAGGGACGTCTATTTTCTTAAATAGCTAACTTATTTAAATAAATGTACAGGTAGATAGAGCACTAAAATACAAGATTATGTGTGAAATCAGATCCGAAAAAGGTGTGTACGTTACCCCAGCAAGAAAGTGTCTCCTAGAGTTATATGAGTAGAACGTATAATTTGTGCCTTATTTGCTGTAAATGTGCCCTCACATAAAAAATGTGTGCCCCCTGTCGTTTTGGAGAAAAACGGAAAAAACGATTCCTGCTGGGGTAACGTTTTTCTAGCAGGAAAATTCTAAACGAATGATCGGAGAGAGAAAAATTGTGCATGGCCAGAGAGCTTATATGTGTGCCAAAATGTGCCCCAAAAAAAAAATCTGTGCCCCTTCAGGTTTTCGAGATATGGCATTTCCTGCTGGAGTAACGTTTTGATGAATCGTATATCTCTAAAACCATTGCATGTGCCCCTGTAGAATAAACATACACGAGTAGCTCTTAATGTGTGCCCCTATGTGCCCCCAATTAGATTTCAGAAAATATTTATAGTTTTCAAGTTATCGCGGTTTTATGAAAACCCGAAAAAACATCGCAGCGCCTAAATGAGACAAGGTATAAGTTCGCTGAAAACTGTATTCGGTCCTTCTTGTCGCTAATAATAACCATACAAAGTTTCAAAACTGTACATGCATGCGTTTTTGAATAATCTTGCTAAAAGTCAAAACGATGGTGTCATAACTTTGACGGCAAAATACAAGGAACCGGTTCAATTCCAGATGTGTAGGTGTAAACCAAAATCTTGTGCCTTTAGTCAAAAATATATGGTGAAAATATTCAGCTTGGAATGTTTCACATTATGTAAATATAAACAAAAAACCAAAATATCTAAGCAACGGCTGGTTATCCGACCAAATTTGAATGACTACTAAAAAGCGACGGATTCATACATATCGATGACCTTCTTTACTTTACTCACTAACCGGTTCACATGTGTTGTGCCTGAGTACACTGAAGTAGAAAAGTAATAAGTAATAAAATAAAGTTGTTATTGGATTATATTCTACTAGCTGTTTCTATGACCTTACATATGAATAAGTACCTACATTATAAATAGTAGCCTAAGTGCTATTCCAAGGTAAGCTATCTTCTCCATTCAAAATTTCATTAAAATAAATCCAGTAATTTATGTGTGAACGAAAGATATGGCCCAAAATTTGATTGGTCCCGATGTTTAAAAAGAATATAGTTCATGAAATGTGTGATGAATACCTACTACTAAAAAGAAAGAAAAAAGTTTAAGATTTTGTTTAAGTTTGTGTTTTAGTAAGAGGTAGCTCTTTTTTGTATATAAAAAAGCCCGTATTTGTCTTTATATATATAATTATATATATATTTATTGATAAGCCGTAGGTTAGATAAATGAACAGTAAGTTGGGAAATGCTCCAACCAGCCCGCGAAATTCAAAATTTCTTGCGTTTTTTGCAATTTGCAGGCCAGTGCTAGGCGTAGGAAAAAAAAAAACAGAAAAAGTCATTCCTACAGCTTTATGAACTTAGAGCGTTGTATTGATGATTTTGATGATTATAATTCTGTAACTACATATGTCTCACAGCCGCGAATATAATTTTAATCGACATACAACCTAGCACTGGCCTGCAAATTGCAAAAAACGTAAGAAAATTTGAATTTCGCGGGCCACCTTAGAGCTTCCCCCTTAACCAAATAAATTTTGTTACCTACAGTTTTGAGAGTTGTATTTAGTGTATACTTATAGTCAACCGCACAATGATCTGTGTTGCAACAACGTGTTTCCATTTTGTATGTCGTATTCGTATAAATAAAAAAAAATAAAAAAATATTTATAGCCAAATACCATCAGATAATTTGTGCACATTCGATGTTTACAGTTATATCTTTATGCGGTTTACTATACATAACACACTTTATCTGAATCTATGTATAAGCAAATCACTCTTAAGAAATTATTTATCTGTGATTTAAAATTTAATATTTTTTTACACAATATTATACTTATACTTAATACTGATCTGTGATTTTTTGTGATGCGACTTTACTAATTATATGTTAAACTTAGATGAAAAACTGATCTGTGATTTAAATAATAATGACTACTTAACGTGCAAATAATTTCTAATATTTATAGGTAGGAAATTTGATCTCTGATTTGATGCAATAATTACTTTAAGAATTAAAATTAAGGGAATAAAAATAATAATTTCCACATCAACAAGCTGTTTCATTTAATATAGTCACAAGGTGCATTTAATATATTTTTTAATTAGCCCCCAAAACTGTTGAACGCGACTGTACGGACAACAGTTAGGTATAATACGTCCAATAAAGAAGGTCATCGATATATATGAATCCGTCGCTTTTTAGTAGTCATTCAAATTTGGTCGGATAACCAGCCGTTGCTTAGATATTTTGGTTTTTTGTTTATATTTACATAATGCGAAACATTCCAAGCTGAATATTTTCACCATATATTTTTGACTAAAGGCACAAGATTTTGGTTTACACCTACACATCTGGAATTGAACCGGTTCCTTGTATTTTGCCGTCAAAGTTATGACACCATCGTTTTGACTTTTAGCAAGATTATTCAAAAACGCAGGCATGTACAGTTTTGAAACTTTGTATGGTTATTATTAGCGACAAGAAGGACCGAATACAGTTTTCAGCGAACTTATACCTTGTCTCATTTAGGCGCTGCGATGTTTTTTCGGGTTTTCATAAATCCGCGATAACTTGAAAACTATAAATATTTTCTGAAATCTAATTGGGGGCACATAGGGGCACACATTAAGAGCTACTCGTGTATGTTTATTCTACAGGGGCACATGCAATGGTTTTAGAGATATACGATTCATCAAAACGTTACTCCAGCAGGAAATGCCATATCTCGAAAACCTGAAGGGGCACAGATTTTTTTTTGGGGCACATTTTGGCACACATATAAGCTCTCTGGCCATGCACAATTTTTCTCTCTCCGATCATTCGTTTAGAATTTTCCTGCTAGGAAAACGTTACCCCAGCAGGAATCGTTTTTTCCGTTTTTCTCCAAAACGACAGGGGGCACACATTTTTTATGTGAGGGCACATTTACAGCAAATAAGGCACAAATTATACGTTCTACTCATATAACTCTAGGAGACACTTTCTTGCTGGGGTAACGTACACGAAAAAGGTTAATAACAAAAAAAGTTATAGGCGATTTAGTCCGAAAAAAAACTTTGTCGGCCTCTCCTGAAAAATCGTATTTTGTCCCTTACCTCAATTGAACCTACGGTCGACGATATGCAAGGGTGTCCAGAGTAAAACAAAACTTTAACACATAACGTAACCACGGAGGTCATACCTTGCAAGAAAATCTTAACACCGCGATCTACAGAAGTGACGTCACGGCACAACGCCATCTGTTATCGAATAGCGATACGAAACACAACAAAATATTGATTTTCGAAGATAATTATTTAAACAGATTCGAGATTAACTAATAAGAACCAGTTTCTTCCTTTTAAAGCTAAAAAATAAGAGTACGATTGCTGCCAAGTTATTATTTCAATTCACAAAATTGTAATTCCATCATTCCATCTAGCGGCAGTAATGTGAAACTTATGATAATTTATTATGGTTTTTTTTATTTCATATTTTGTTTTTTAATGCAAGTCTTTACCCGTCATAAACAAGTAACTACTTCGTCTTAGTCACCATATGGGATTAATGCTAAGGATTTTGTATTTGGTACAAAATTATCCAACACCCAAGTTCAACGACTATTACTGCTAAACTAATAAAGTTATCATAGTTTTGACGTGACAACGTCTTAAATTAGGTTGCGACTGGGAGTCACTTATGAAAAAGTGTAACGCTCGGTAACGTTACGATGAGTCACCGAACGAGAGAGAGGCCCGCCGAATGCCTTGCGTCTCTCTCCCACTCAACTATGATCGGATGATCGGTCGTTGTCACGTAAAATCTTCGCCCGTAAAACCGACTTTACAGGCAACCATTTTTTTCTTTAAAGTTCATGAAATGCACTATCATCTTGAATTTTTCTACATTTTTCAAGCCAGCAGTTTAGCTTTTAAAGGGGGGGGGGGGGGAGACCCTACTGGAACAAAATTTTTCACTATAAAGTTTAATATTTCGTAAATGGAGCATTAAATCGAAAAATATCTTTAGCAACCCTCAAGTAATTTTTACCGACTTCACAAAAAGGAGGAGGTACTATGTTCGGGTGTTTGTATGTTTTTTTTGTATGTTTGTTCATCGAATACTCCGCCAATTGTCGACGGATTTTCAAAATTCTTTTTTTGTTCGAAAGTAGATAGTTCTGAGGTGGTCCCATTGTCACCAAGTTAGGATCTGATGATGGGATCTTAAAGAAATCGAGGGCAACCCTCAAATTTTATAGGCTTACTTATTGTTTTTCGCATATTTTATGAAGTATCTTGTGTATTTGTGTATGGTTGTCACCATCTCAGGTAGCTGGGCTGATGATGGAAGGTACAACTCCTTAACAGTTAGAAGTTACTCGAACAGGCAAGGACTGTTTTAGTAAATTGTTTTGATGTTTGATAGGGCATTTGCCACATTTGGTCTCATGATCATCAAGTCATGACCTGATGCTGCAGTCAGGATAGTCTGCAGAGTACCTAACTCCTCGACAACTAACAGCAGATATATCGTGTTTAGGCTCATTGAAAAGGGCTCGATGTGTGGATAAACGTACTGTTACTGAGGAACACCGAAGACCTGATGCTGAAGCCAGGAGCATCAGAAAAAGTACAAACCTTGAAATTACAGCACCGTAGTCGTGTTTGGGCTCATTTTAAACAGGACTAATTTTAAGTTCAATGCAATGTTGACATAAGTCTGGCCTGATGCTGCAGCCAGGATTATCAGCATCTAATCTAAAAACTAATAAAAGGAGAACTCCTCAACAATTAACGTCCCTGCATCGAGAAAAGGAATATTTTATAAAAAGGCGATGGGCAAGTTGACATTAGGCTATTGTAACTTAGATAAATTATAAATAGACCCACTAAAAAGCGAGAGATAAAAACTTTTTAACAAAAAAAAACTGACTTCCAAAATAAACACTACAAACTGAAAAATAACTTTAATTTCGGAAGTTGGTGGCAAAAACTAAAATACTGATCCCTAAGACACCGACTTCCGAAATTAAAGTTATTTTTCAGTTTGTAGTGTTTTTTTTGGAAGTCGGTTTTTTTTTGTTATAGAAGACCTATTCAACGAAACCCCACACGATGGGGTAGACGACGAAAAAAATATTCATTCCCATTTCACATGTAGGGGAGCTAGCCTAAAAAAAAAATCTTTTCCAAAATTTTATTTTACCACTTTGTCGGCGTAATTTATATACACACTTCTGCAAAATTACAGCTTTCTAGTACTTACGGTCTCTTAGCAAAACCTTGGACAGACAGACGGACATGACGAAACTATAAGGGTTCCTTGTAGGTACTACCGAACCCTAAAAAGACACCAAACCGTGTATTTCGTGCTTTAATGGCAACCAGCCTCAAAATATGTTACCTCGTAATATCGATAAATCACGATATCGTCGATCGACTGCGAGCCTCAGTCATGTTACATGACTGAGGTTCTAAAGAAAGATGAAGATGATGGATGTCTTTCTTTATGGAAGAGCCCTTGAATTACTTGTAACTCTTGTTGCTTTTCCACCATTCTAAAAGCGCCGCTTCACTGTAACTGTAACCCACAGCCACACTACGCACGAATGCGTGACTGGCAAACAAATGACCCGCGCGCAGCTAATGTGTTCTCTCCATGCTTATCATTCAAAATTTTCTTCCTCATAGAGCTTACGAGAAGACAAGTTTGAGTTCGTCGATGAAGGCTATGGTTGTAATACAGCGCAGATGTGCGCGGTAGCTGTTGAGTAGCAGCGGCAGCGGTTGGTCTCGCGTACAGCGCTTGGCGCGTCCCTGGATACGGTCGCGCCACAGGAACGGGAACATCAGGCGCAGCCGCGGCATGTTTATATGAACCTTGAACATATATTTTATTCAGCATGTCGTTAGTAAGTCATCATCAAACTGTTCCAGTCAAATTGGAGTTGAAACTGCCTCATGAAGTTGTCTCATAGACAATTTCAGTTCCAGTATAAGTAATGACCTAAACGAGAAAACAAGAGTGTTAACTTTTGGTGTATTACGTACTTATATTATGCTAGACAAACCGTTGTATTTATGAGGTAGTTGCTCAGGAGCCACACTTTGATGTACCCCATAGTAGTGCCAGTGAAGAGGAACTCATTGTTGTCATCGGTGTCGAAGGCTGACACGTAGTCGCCCGCCGTGTGGATGGCCTGGAACGAGCCCTGGTAGCCACCCGCCGAGTGGTCCGACCAGCACTGCACTTGACCGTTCTCGAGCGCGAGTAGAAAAGAAGCTAGAAAATTGAAAAAAAAATTGTTGTTTTTTTAGGGTTCCGTAGCCGTAGTACCTACAAGGAACCCTTATAGTTTCGTCATGTCCGTCTGTCTGTCCGAGGTTTTGCCAAGAGACCGTAAGTACTAGAAAGCTGTAATTTTGCAGGAGTGTGTAACTATATTTACGCCGACAAAGTGGTAAAATAAAATTTTGGAAAATATTTTTTTTTAGGGTAGCTCCCCTACATGTGTAGTGGGAATGAATATTTTTTTCGTCGTCTACCTCATCGTGTGGGGTATCGTTGAATACACGGAATAGATAAATAAGGTTGGAAAGGCCCTCGCTGCAATTTTGTACTACTAGGACCAGTGTCGCCGCTTGACTCCCACTATTTTAATTTCTACACATACGCAATACTATGTTTACAAATATTTCGCACACAACCAAATCACACACACATAAATCTCAGGGCAGATATTCGTTCGCCCACTAGCAACAAGCTCCCGTAGGCATAGACACTCAAACACGCATAAATGCAATAAAAATTTTCATACACGCTAGTGCTTGCTTGAGTAGATGGAGGCAGATTGTCCGCTTAAAAGCGTCCAGTGACCACGATCCTCAGTAATGAGGGACCGATTGAAGAAGAAGAAGTGCTTGACAAAGCCGATATTCTTTGTCGATAAATTATCTGATGAATTTATGGGGAAAAATGAAACATTAAATAAATATTAGGAAATTATTTTATTTTATTTTGATTAATTACAAATAATCACTGACCTTGGAATAAAACATATTTATTAAGTAATTGGCGGTTGCTATTAATTGCGAACGAATTTAGTACTCGTCTTTGTCGTCATTCAGTTTCCTCTACCTGTCACGTTAATCCATTGTTCCCTGGCGTTAGGTTCTTTAGGAAACCTAAAATTTATAATTTATTGCATAATTCAAACTCCTCAATTTAATTTTACTAAATGGTGTTAATAAAAGTTTTAAGAATATAAACGTAAATATTTAAATATAACAAAATAATACACAGTCATAATGCATAAACTTAAATAAAAAATCAGAGATTAGTCCCTTTATAACATTCGGTAGGATTCATTCAATGATTAATATAATATTTAATTTACGTACTCAAAATACGTCTAAATAAAAATATACAATCATTAATTAAATATAAAATAATCCAAAAATTATCTTTGTCAAACGTAAATATAGTCGAGAATTCTATCGATGATTTTATTTAACCACATGGTTACCTCACTATCGATAAACATGCGCCGTGCATCACAGCCAATCAGAGCAAAGGACGAAACGTCAACGGTTGAAGTGTAGAGGACGCAATGCATGCAGTACATTGTACGCGTACTTGGTCATTGTGTTGATTGAGCGAGTACACAGCGGGCAATGTATATTTTTTGTAAATTGTTGCAATAATATTGTTAATGTTTGGTATTTCATAATGATCAGTATATTTTTATGTTTTTGACACATAATATTGTAATTAAATGTTATTTTGGACTTACCGATGGAAAGATATACCTCCTCGCTTTATACCTGAGGTCTGACTTTTTGTCTTACATGTTATAATTGCACAACACGGCATTATTAAGCAGAGTTCTGTTCTCCGAAGTATTCCGACGCGCACTGAACGCGGTGAATGTATGAATCGGTCGAGTTATGATTGTCGAATCATAACTGTGGCGCGCTTGCCCCGCCCACATTACCATTCCAACCTTATTTATCTATTCCGTGGTTGAATAGGTCTTCTAAAATGACTTGAGGGTTGCTAAAGATATTTTTCGATTTAATGCTCCATTTACGAAATATTAAACTTTAAAGTGAAAAATTTTGTTCCAGTAGGGCGTCCCCCCCCTCTAAAAACTAAACTGCTGGCTTGAAAAATCTGGAAAAATTCAAGATGATAGTGCATTTCATGAACTTTAAATAAAAACTATAGGAATTAAGATAACTTTATAAGTTTAGCAGTAATAGTCGTTGAACTTGGGTGTTGGATAATTTTGTACCAAATACAAAATCCTTAGCATTAATCCTATAGTGAATAAGACGAAGTAGAACAGTTACTTGTTTATGACGGGTAAAGACTTGCATAAAAAAACAAAATATGAAATAAAAAACCATAATAAATTATCATAAGTTTCACAATACTGCTGCTAGATGGAATGATGGAATTACAATTTTGTGAATTGAAATAATAACTTGGCAGCAATAGTACTCTTATTTTTTAGCTTTACAAGGAAGAAAGTGGTTCTTATTAGTTAATGTCGAATCTGTTTATATAATTATCTTCGAAAATCAATATTTTGTGGTGTTTCGTATCGTTATTCGATAACAGATGGCGTTGTGCCGTGACGTCACTTTTGTAGATCGCGGTGTTAAGATTTTCTTGCAAGGTATGACCTCCGCGGTCACGTTATGTGTTAAAGTTTTGTTTTACTCTGGACACCCTTGCATATATTGTTATTATAACCATAAACTCCTACTAATATCTTTACCATTACATATATACATACATATTATATTCAGAATAAAGAACAACAGAATCGTACTATACAGTGATAGCGGGGCTACTACGGAACCCTACATTGTGCGTGGCCCAACACGCACTTGGCCGGCTTTTCTAAGTTTCATCCTCAGCTTTGTTTGCAGTAACCATTTAATGTTATTGAAATGGTTACTGCAGACAATGATGAGGATGGGGGGGGGGTCGCCTTTAATGGCTTCATCAAGAAATGGCGAGCTACGGGCGAGCTGAAGTACAGTTGTGCTACGTGTCAATTGAAATTATTGTTAAATTTGCTTTATTACCATTACCCGATGGCGAAGAAGGGTTACTATTTATTAATTACTGCCAAACAATTCATTAACCCCAATTTGGGTTAAGTACATGAATCACAACATCCAGAGAAGTGGAAGGAAGGAGAACAAATGGAACCAGGAAGAGAATAGAAAACGAAATACCTGCGTTAGATAAAGGAAAGAATTTTATTTTATAAGTGGAACGCACAGGAAACACCTATAATACTATTTAGAAACAGTAAAAAAAAGAACCTAATGCTACTGACCGACTTGCATATGCTGAGGCCGCGTGTGCAGGAAGATGCAGGTATGCACTGAGAGGTGGCGCATGTTCTGTGCGCGCACAGGCATGGACACAACGGACACGCGTCGTGCCGTCGCCTTCTTGATGGCCGCTGACGGGTCCACGTTATCGCGAGCAGTGCCTTTACTATACAACACAAGATCGCAATGTTATCTAGGGCTGTATGTACAGACGCCAGCAGGTCAACCTACCCGAAACTGTCAGATTTTCCCAATCAACCTTGAACCTTATGCTTTAGCAATAAAGTCGAAAATCTATTAAAGAAATCTGACAGATTGTAGTAACTTGATGTGCTGGCGTCCGTACCTACAGTCAATTCTTTTATATTTTCGACAGTTTCCAAATTCTTTCTTAAATCAGGTGAGGACACATAATACCTCTTGAGTCTACGTCACTGAGCAGACTATTGCATGGCTATGAAGTAGGTATGTGCTATTTTTAAACTGACAACAGATTTCAAAATAGCACACACCTGTGACCAATTTGGAATTGACATCAATCTAAAGCCCTTTTAGGCTTATCGGTGTTAGAGCGCATAACAACATGACTCCCCAAACGTCAACTTCACCTGCACGCGGTGCACCCTGCTGCTTGCCAACGAGGCTCTGACGACCGATAAATGGCGGGATATCCATTTAATATACCTCCCGCGCTGTGGCGGGTAAACCCCAACTAAAGCATTCCCAAGGTTGGTGTCAGGCTGGCGGCCGACTGTTAAACTCTACGAAAACCTAAAGCAATATGACTGGGAGATAATATAATGCGCAATAGGGCTAGGGTGTACCCCCCACATGTGACGCGCAGGGGCAGCACCCGGCTTCTGCGGGAAATGGACAAGGGTTGTCGCACCAGAACGGGCGGGTGCGACGTAAAACGCAAGCTCGGAGTGTGAGAAAAGTTAGATTGAGGTGTACGATGACTGGAAGAGGAAGGGAACTAGCCAATGTTTTAAAAAGGCGACGACTGAACAGAGCGTGTCTGCAAGAGACGAAGTGGAAGGGTGCGAAGGTTAGAGAGATAGGAGAAGGATATTTAAGTTTTATTACTGTGGAAGCGATGGCAAGCGAAATTAAATGGGTATAGTTTTGGTTAATCAGTTGAAAGAATGAGTGGTGGATAATAAAAGAGTGAGTGATAGAGTGATAGGTACCTAGCTGTTGAAGTGATTGTGGAGAGTTTGGTGGTGGTAATATAGTTAGTGTTTATATGCACCCCAGTCAGGATGTGACGATACTTTAAAAGAGAAGTTTTGCAAGGACTTTGATCGTGTTATGATAGATGTGCAAGATAGTGAAGAAGTGTATGAGGGGGGGGGGGGGGCAACAGAAACTGGAGAATGTTGGCTTAAAAATCAGCAGAACAAAACTGAATGTATGTTCTGCGGTTTGCGGTCCAGTTCCGGAGCCATAGCGCTTGATGGCGGGCTTCTCTCAGTTTGGTTCGACTTCGGTATCTCGGATCACTCGTGCAAAGCGATGGCAAAGTAGATCGGACGGTTATGGATGAAATGGCGGCAGGTCACGAGAACAATCTGCGACCCGCATTCCCATATAAGACCATGGTTAGACCTGCTGTATTGTATGGATCAGAATGTGCGCGGCGTAACTCGACGTAGTAGACACCACCGCACTGAATTGTGTACCTTTTTGTGTAGTAGATAAGGTCTATAATTGTATTGCTATCTTGAAAACTGCGCGCTGGGTCGCGTCGCGGTGTGTTCTGCTGACCCTTTTGTTTTCGGTGTGCGATAACAATAAGCGGGAAGCGTGTGGGAGTGTAATGTAAGAGAGCAGTGGTGGCCAAGTGGTAACGGCCGCGACTTACGAGTTGTAGGTCGTAGGTTCGAACCCAGACAGGCGCTTTACTTTGTGTAAATTATTTCATAACCACTGCTCTCAAAACGGTGAAGGAAAACATCGTGAGGAAACCGGCATGTCCTAGAACCAAAAATTCGAAGACATGTGACATCTGCCAATCCGCACTGCCCGCGTGGTGGATTACGGCCCACTCCCTCTCAACGAGAGGAGGCCTGTGTCCCAGCAGTGGGAACATTATAGGCTGATTATGGTGTGGGAGTATGGGAAGCAGAGACCCGCAGAGTCTATCAAAAAGTACTCTGTGGAAGTGTGGACGCAGGAGTGGGGCACGGGCGGTTGTCAATCCGTCAGTCAGTCAGTGGACGACAGAGTCAGACTGGCGGAGTAACGAGTGGTTACGAGTTATATTTTCCCTCTTAATAAAACAAAAAGTAATTTAAAAAAATTAAACCGACTTCAAAAAGAAATTAACTCAAAATTATGAAATAACTTTAATTTCGGAAGTCGGTGTCTTGGGATCTGTATTTTAGTTTTATGCCACCGACTTCCGAAATAAAAGTTATTTCATAATTTTGAGTTAATTTCTTTTTGAAGTCGGTTTAATTTTTTTAAATTACTTTTTATTTCGTAATTTTTAGTTTTTGCACTAGTATTTGACCAAGGTTTTGAGATGTTTTCCCTTTGACACTACACCCGTTGACCCGTACTCGTATCAACAAGCCAGGCCGTCACACTTACACGTATTAGTCCATATCTTGAAAATTACTGAATCGATCTTGATGAAACTTGCACTGTTCCCTAAGTTGAAGTAAATGTAAGCCAATAAAAAAAAATTGTCACGATCCGATTAATAGTTCCGGAGATATGCGTGGACAAACATACATACATACGTCTATAAAATTTTGTATATTTGTTTGGAAGCCCTAATAGATCATCATATGTGAATATAATGCAATTCCAATAATATTACATACATACGTATCGAATTGATAACCTCCGTTTTTTTGAAGTCGGTAAAAATTACTACCTACATAGGTAATTGTGCACTGAACTATGCTGTTTCATTTAAGATTTCAAGAAGTATAATTGGTAGATTGCACAGGGTGTCGTCAGTGAACAGTAGATCTTGGGTCTAACCAAGTTGACCACTCCTGGTATAAGGCTTTCTCTCTGTTGAATTACCTACTCTCGTCGCACCTCATGGTCACTCAAAAGTTTTGAAAAGTTTATTAAATTGCATCGAGTTGTTCTTGTTAGTATCAAATAGGTAAGTGCTACCATGATTATAGAATATAAGACCAAAAAATGTAACAGGTGGAACCACCGATTGTATTACTCTATTTAAATGTGAATAAACGAATTTGAATTTATAACTGCTCTATAATCGGCTTCATCATCGCGCGTCTCTATTTCAGAAGATATATTATGATAGACTGTGAATTATTGCGAAAGTTCCTACTGGGAGGGATCTGAGTTTTGCTGCGAATGTGCGATACGTCGTTGTCATTAGGTATATTCAGCTGCATCCGGTTAGACTGGAAGCCGACCTCAACATAGTTGGTAAAAGGCTAGGCAGATGATGATGACGTCGTTTTCATTCTAACGGCTGACAAACCAGTGAACATGAACTATGTCATGAGTGACCTTACCAACGGTGATGCAGCAGGCAGCAGTGGCTAGCTACTACTTCTTTGCGGCGATGATGTAATGTCAGGCAAAGGTAGGTATGCAGATTGACAGTCTAACACCAGCTGTGACGAAGCTGTTTTATGACAACTGATAAAGAATGGCAGTTGTGATTTAAATATGCGGCCAATTTAAAGCCAGTCAAGATCGGCAATTTACCGAAAATACATTTCACTGATCATACAAGTCAATGATCTAATACGCACCCAGGCTTGCGGATGGAGACGGCAAGCCATTTTTTTCCTTTTTGATCCGATTTGTCGGCAACTGTCGTCGGCTTGATAACCTCTCGCCTGCTGAAGTGCATCTTGAGGCGCAGTGTTGGCTGCGTGCACGAGAACCGCCTGGTTGTAGCTTACATTAGGTATTAGGTACACACAATCATTAATTGCGAAACACGGATTCAATATTGTAATTTTGTAAATACCTAAATCTACCTAACCTTAAATGCAGAGAAGACTCGGATGCGAAAGCAAATATCGAAGATCCCCTCAGAAATACCTGGGTATTATATTGAAACCCTTTCCTTCAAACCACCTACGTATGAAAGCTCTAAATTTTAATAATAGAATTCGTAAGCTGATATACGTAAGTATTCAAAAAGATTTATTGCAGACCAAAAAAAAATATTAGGAAAGTACCTATAGGTACATTGCTCTTTGTCAGTCAATTTTGACTTTTAATGTACCTATTACTTCATGGGGTGGAGCGAGTAAAACTTTGTTATTGCCCATTGAAAGTGCTCAAAGAGTTATTCTCGAGGTGGCTACTTGCCGCCCTTTTCTTTTCCCCACTAACATCCTGTGTAAAGCTTGTAAAGTACTTACAGTTCGACAGTTGTTTATAATGAGCACTGTAGTTTGCCCTCAAAGAAGTACTTGAAACAAGCTTTCACAGCCAAATTTTATATGTACCTCGGACCGCTATTCTATAATACGCTAAATGATAAAAGAAAGGTACATACAACTGCAAGAAAATCTATTTATTAAGGAGTGTACGTTACCCCAGCAAGAAAGTGTCTCCTAGAGTTATATGAGTAGAACGTATAATTGGTGCCTTATTTGCTGTAAATGTGCCCCAACATAAAAAATGTGTGCCCCCTGTCGTTTTGGAAAAAAACCGAAAAAACGATTCTTGCTGGGGTAACTTTTTTCTAGCAGGAAAATTTTAAACGAATGATCGGAGAGAGAAAAATTGTGCATGGCCAGAGAGCTTATATGTGTGCCAAAATGTGCCACATTTTTTATGTGGGGGCACATTTACAGCAAATAAGGCACCAATTATACGTTCTACTCATATAACTCTAGGAGACACTTTCTTGCTGGGGTAACGTACACTATTAAGGAGGCTCTTCAAACTATGTCCTATGAAGATTCAGAGAAGATATTACCTACTTGTGCTAAAGTAAATATTATTCTTATTATATAATTTTATATACCTTTTTACATATGCACCAATAAGATAAATATGATAATTATGTGATCATTTTATCAATTAATGTTACCTCCAATCGCCTGAACCACAGGTTCAGGCACAAATCCTGGGTGAACTTGACGAAGATTTAAGAAAAACTGTATTTAACGTTAGTTCTTACATTTTTGAATAAATTGTATTAATTATTATAATTATTTTTACGTTTCTTGATATTTCTCGGGACCCTGGGGTCCCGGACCTTTGGAAGGCGTACGAGGGGCCGAAGTCAACTCGCAGAGAGGCCCGTTAGATGTTTTTAATGAAATGTGGCACCAACCGACGATTATCCCTGTTCGCACTATGCAAGTGCACCCGAGGACAACCTCCGGTTGGTGTGGAACTATTGCAGGATATGGAAACCAATATATTGGATTATGGGTTTGGGTGGCTAAAAGTGAACTAATTATTTAAAACTATGGAAAGTCTATAGCCCTGCCTGACCAATGTTTTATATAAATTACAGATAAATGGCCGGGGGTCGGGGGTGACTTGCACACTCATTATTGGGCCCCCGAAAACAGTCAGTAAAGCCGGCCAATAAAGGCAAGAACGAGGTGGGAGCTTTGTTCCCCGTCATTGTTCACTCCAGCCGGCCAATAAACGCAAGCCAGAGGTGAGGAAACAGACTTCTCCCGGGAGATAGGTCCGTGGGGTCGTTACTGCCCAACACCTCGCCACCGTGCTTCCCTGCGGGTTTCTGTCTCTCTTGGCCTGGTCGGCGTAAGTGTGGGAAGGGAACACCGGGGTGGTTTTAGTCAGTAAGAGTCTGACAGACCCCTCCGCCCTCCCCAGGGGTGGACATCCGTGAGGATTTTTCCAACCCGGAATAAAAAGGTGCCCTGTTACCGACTTTCTGTACCTATGTGTTCAGCTGCTCACCTGTAAGGCTGACCGGTCTCCAGCTTCCACAGCACCAGTTCTGAGTTGTAGCTGGCAGTGGCCAGCGTGAGGGGAGGACGCACGGCGGCTGCCAGCACGTCCTCCGTGTGACGAGTCTCCCAGCTCTTTCCAGTCATTACCATTCCGGTATCCTCAAACTCCACCACGTGGCGGTTCCAACCCACCGCTAGAATTCTAAACCATTGTGGTTGAGTGTCAGGAATTGAAAATGACTAAACGAAAGTAAACAGTGCAGAAAAAATAAAAAGTAACTAGATTGATAACGTAGTGATTGGCAATAAAACAAAGCTTGCTTTAAAAATTCCAAATCCTAAAGTCGAATAATAAATTGATCAACGACATAGTGTTTTGTGAAGCCCTTACACCGCCTCGCCTTTCGAGTGTTTGTCGAGAAGCAGAACTCGTCAGCTCACCTGCCCTCCACCCAGAAGCAGCCGGTAACTTCGCACATGTGCTCGATGGACATCTGTCTTATACACACACCTGTATTGAAGTTCCACACCTAGACAATAGACAAAAGTGAGGTCACAGTTGTTTAATGAAATGGTAAATAGTACGGCGAATTATTGACGTAGTTTATTAACTGCTCAAGTGGAAGAAATTAATTATGAAAAAGAAGTTATGTGACCACTGGACCGGAAATATGAGGGTATGTAACTGCAAGTGTACTCTTCTCGTACGATAAGCAGACGCATTTTGTGTAGCAATTTATGGAACTACTGCTATCAAACCTTGAGCTCGCCGCTCCTGGCGCCGGTGAGCAGCAGCAGGTAGCCGGGGTCGAAGCACGCGGCGGTGATCTCCACCGGGATCACCTCACCGTGCAGTACGCACACATGTGCCTCCCGGATCAGAACATTGCGTTTACCTGTACAGTCACGAGCATAAGTATGTATACACTTGGCTTTATTCAAAGACGATTTTCTCCTTCAGTTTTGAATGAAATTTCATGATAATACGAACAAAGTATTTTCGAACCCATAGGTTTGTGTAAAGTGTCGTATTTCAACGTTGCATTCGTTATTTCGCGAAAAAATCGCAATTGAAAGTTGCCAAGTGTTGACATATTGTTGCTCGTGACTGTACAGGCACACTCATTTGATTTGAACACTACGATTTCTGCAAAACGGACTGCATTCCGTTCCCTTCTGCAGAATCGAAATAAAAATAAAAATCTGTATGTAACCATCCAATATAGAACAGATGAAGTTCCAAATTTCAAAGACTTGCCAGTAACAGGATCCCAGTTGATAATAAAACTGTCCATGCCGCAAGTAACGACCACTTTGAACAGTGGATTGAAGAGGACCTTGCACACAGTTCGCGAGTGTGTGAAGCCGTCAGTGTGGAGCGGGTTCAGCTGCTCGTCCAGCACCACGGTGGCTATCTTGGCGCTTGCGAGGATGAACTGGCGCGTCGCTTGGTTGTACACGGCAGAAATACGTGATCGCTCGCTTTCCTCGCCCAGTTGCGATGGGATATCGATGTAGGACTACCGAAGATCATGAAAGAGATTAAGGTGGAGATACTTGAAAAAGCAAAGGTCAGAAAAACGAATGCAAAAATTGTTTTATCTAATGAATGATGAACTTGTAGTACAAAGAGAAGTTAACTACTTTCTTATCGTTGAGGCAGACGCAGCAAGTATCGCCTCGCTGGCTGCTAGGCTAGGTTGTATGTAACATTGCCCGATTTACGTAAATTTTTTAATTGAAAGTAATGTAAAGTCCCCCCTTACCTGAATGCACACTTGACTTTGCACATCCCACACTTTGATAGTTCTATCTCTAGATAACGAGTAGATGGTCCGTCCTTTATTCTGCAGCACGATGCAGATGATACAGGCATGGTGCCCAATGAAGGTCACATTGGCCTTGGTTGGCACAAACGGGTTCCACACTCGGACCACGCAGTCGGGTCCCCCCGTCACCAATATGTGCGACTCCTCATTGAACTCAAAGCATTGTATACCCTGAAAAATGTGTTGATAAATAAGATCATAATCTGCCTATTTATAATGTTCCCGCGGCTGAAAAATGGGGTGTATTCCACCACAGTTCAGCGATAAGTAACAACCTAGCGGTTAAAACACCTCTGACGTACCTAAGAATGGAATGTCGGAAGAATGAAAAAGGGCAAAAGTGTGCACAAAACCTCACTTTTTCAACTCGGAACATGTTGCGTGAATGTGTCTCGGAGCCGCGCATGTCGCACATGAGCAGAGAGTCGGGGCAGGTGGCGCAGGACACCACGCAGTGCAGCGACTCGTAGTATGACACCTGCCGCACCCACTCCCTGTGGATGCGAGGCAGCTCTACCAAGTGCATCTCTGGAAGCATGTGTGGCTGGAAAGTGGAAACAGAATAAGTGTAACTATATTCGTTTCAATACTTGCACCCTAATTGCATAAGACACTTTTGCGAGAGAAAGTCGCATGGAGGGAGAATAACGCTCTTTCCTCACGTGACGATTTCTACTAGTCAGCTGTCAGCTCCTACCGCAAGATGATGAAGTTGACCTAAAGCGCGGTCACTATCGGACTGCATAGAAAATAAAGAGAAGCGCGATGACACAACGCTGGTAATTTATTGCAATTTATGAAACAATTATTTAATTACAAAAAATCTATTGTTTCGACTAAAAAACTAAAACACTAGTATTTTAGTATGTTGCTTAAATTGTAGAATAATCTGACAAAAACAAACAGAATGATTGTATGTCTATTAATATGGTTTTTATTGTAAAATTAAAGTTTTTAGAGGTACTATTTTATCCTATTCCTATCCTATCCTAGGCCTATTCTCATCATTTTTAGGGTTCCATACCAAAATGGTAAAACGGAACCCTTATGGTGAGACTAAGTCTGTCTGTCTGTCACAGCAGGATATCTCAAGAGAGTACTAATGCTATCAACTTGAAATTTGGAATAGTTTTAGATGACGTTTGCCCAACTATTTTTCAAATAAGAAAGAAATAATATTTTTTTTTTTTTGCAACTAGGTCTGAAAGGTGATCTGAAAAATTCGAAGTGGGCTACTAGGGCATGTGGCCTGTGGGGTATCATATGAAAGAGCGCAGTTTGCACATTGTCAAACATTTTTCCTTTTTTTTTAGGCCGCATAGTTTTCGACTTTTGAAGAAAAATGTAAAAAAAATACCTTATCTCCGAAGTTTAAAAAGATTCAGAAATAATTCTATGTGATAGAAGTTTATGTAAAGATAACTGGAAAAATAAAACGATGTCTCTAAATTCTAAATAGCACACTTTTTCAGAAATCTTCAACAAAAGTTACACTAGTTCCACTATCAGTCAAGAGACGGCGCTGACCTAAAACTGCAATATTCTACACCGCAGTGCGCAGTGTTAAAATTCTCGAATTAACGAATATAGGCCTCGCCGATGAAAATTTAAAAACATAACGCTCCACCCTATTCCGTACCATCATATTATGATGGTACGGAATAGGGTGGAGCGTTTTTTTTTTTAGATTTTTAAATGGCGGATAGCGGGAAAGGTGCATCTTGGTATCAGGTTTAAAACTTACTATGGGGACGTTTAAATCAAATTAGTGGAAGTACTGCCCCAAGAACTTTGAATTTAAAAAAAGGAAAAAAATCTAGGTCAATAGAAAAATAAAATAAAAATTCCACGGAGTGTTTTTTAATAAAAATAGTACAGCTTGCTGTTAAACAAGATGTGAGGAAACTTAAATAAAACCAAAAAAAAAAAATAATAAGAATTAATTCTTACAACATAGAAGTGACAAAATAACAAAATTTAATCAATTTTCTAAGTACTCCTATTTTGTATTGAACGGACACGAATACGACACGCCTCCAACTTATTCCTGATCCAGCCTTCCCTTCTTACCGGTCCACTGACTGCTGAGCAACACTTTGTAACTAATTCTATGCATTTTTCGGTTGTTTTAGTGTGACATGGGATCCCGCGAAAAACTGATAAAATTTCGGAATACACTTGGTCCGTCCTCAGATCGTTACGAGTTTTCGTTATGTCTGTCAAACAACATTTTAAGGCACTGAATGTTTTGACTGATAGACACTCAAAATTATTTAGTGTCTTTCGTATTGGACCACTAAAACATTTTGGGCCCGTGGTAGAACTGTGGTAAAACCGTCTAAATGTTAAAAACTTATAACACCCCGTCGTTTTTGCGTCGGGGGTTAAAAAAGATGTCTTAAAGTTATTTCATTTGCATCCATAGTACTTAGTGTGTATCGTAGTGGACGTTGCAGCTTTCTTTCAAGCAGTTTTATAATTCAAGCTTTAGTTCCAGTGTTAACGGTGACAACGTGACAACAAATAGATACTATTTTTGTCAAACTAATAGAGTTTTCTACAAAAAACGAAAATAACTGATTGGCTACTAGCAGCGCCCCGCGGTTTCCCGCATAAGTGTCGATCCCTTGGGAATATCGGGATAAAAACTATCCTATGTCCTTTTCCAGGATTCAAAATATCTTTATACCAAATTTCATCTAAATCGGTTCAGCGGTTTGAGTGTGAAGAGGTAACAGACAGACAGACAGTCACACTTACGCATTTATAATATTAGTATGGATTGATCTAGCATACCCAGACTTTAAGGAGACGTAACCCAAGTATTTGGACCCCGGCTCTTTCAAAATGGTTTTAAATATATGTTCTTCAACTATGACTCTCCTTCTACCGTCTCCTTGAACTAATGTCTTATCCTTTCTGCCATCAAACGAAATACCAATATTATCTTGAAAGTCAGTCAAACTTTTCTTTAATATTAAAGATTTTCTTGTCTTCGATCGGACTCGGCGAATTTTGGAACGATAAACAATATTAGTCCTGTTTTCATTTGTCACTGTACCAATATATTGGAGCGTGGCAGAGACTATGGCAGCACCAGCCCTACAAAAACTCCGAAACGATCCAATGTTCTAGCAACTGCCACATTCGACGTTCCCGGTAACCGAGATAAGTACTTGACGTGGGTACAATAGAAGATGTCGACGGCATGTCATTTATAGTTTCACAGCTTCTTTCAATAATTATCTACGTAGAAGAATTTGATCGTTCAATAGATTTCCACTGCGTAAACTCATTATTTAAGTGCGCGAAATATTAACCAAACCACAGACCAAACTCCGAACTTTAGCAAAAGAAAGTGACGTTATAACAGATATAAATTCTCACTTAAACTATAAGTTGACACTCTAGCTAGGTCGAGGTCGTGCTTCCCGTGCTTCCCGCCCCCCGCCCCGCACTTATGCGGGGGTAAATTGCTTCGTGAGATTCATTAGCGCGCCAAATATCGAGATTTTAGAAAATATTTTAGAGGCGAGTCGCATTTGCTGTATTATATTGGTATTTGTGACTGTATACTAATGATTTTAAATTAAAAAATTGGAGGTAAGTCAGTTAGTTTACGTTATAATGACCCTATGAAAAATTCAAGATTTTTGTATTTTTTTTTTAATCTGAGGGCCTGTACTTCTAATGGCTTGTTTGGGAAAATATTTTACATACCGCACCTTTAAAGTAAAACCGTTACTAAACGAAATTATAAAATTTTACAGGAGAGCCAATATTAGAAAAAAGTCACTGTTTTTAACACGCTTTTACTTTTTTGTCTATTAAACACGCTTTTACTTTTTTGTCTGAGTGCGGGGTTAAGACATTAATTTAATGTCTTAAGATTCAGATTAAAATTTTATTGACAAAAAACAGTGACTTATTTCTAATATTGGCTTTCCTGTAAAATTTTATAATTTCGTTTAGTAACGGTTTTACTTTAAAGGTGCGATACGTAATGCTTAAGTATATTGGCCACTATTAATCACTCCGCAAAAAAGGAATTCCAAAAAAAAATTTTTTTCATACTTTGTGCGCTCCACCCTAGTACGGAACCCTCGGTGCGCGAGTCCGACTCGCTCTTGTCCGGTTTTTTTTTCTGTCGTATCAAATTAGTTGTATTATGTTTTCAACACATTATCTACCTAGCATAATACTCTGAAGAATATCATATATTTTTCTGATTTTGTTTACTGTATAGTTTATCATATACTTTTATTGTTTCTAAAACTTGCGTTTTTTGCGTTTAGGTCCTGTAAGTCCCTTATAAAAAACAGAAAATATTCTGATACTCATGATCACCCGTCTCTGCAAATCTACATGCCGTAGCGTTCTCAGGCCAAGACCAGGCTCGGTTTTGAAAGGCCCCCGCAGCACCGGAGAGAACAGCAGCACCCGGACGTTGCCCCCTACGTCACCACAGATCAGCTTGCACTTCTCCTCAATATCCAAGCTGAAGTGATAGTGCATCGTACAAATCTGGGAAATTATGAGTAGAATTGTACACAGAGGGCTATAGTAAAAACAATAACTTTATGATGACGGCTTGTCTGAGTACTGTATTATCATCTAGTTAAGATATAATGGGAATTTGCTGCCAAAGCTTAATAACTATAATATATTATAGTTAAACAGGAAGAGTCTTATGTACAGTCAGGGAAATTTACTGTTAAGTAGATTGATACTAAGTAAATTGGCCGGCTGTCCAGTTGGAATTGAAATGTAGTTACAGTCAATTAGCAATCTTTATCATAGATTTGTCATTTTTCATAAAACATGTTTTTGGGACCAAATACAATCAATGTAATCTCTTGCCATGTACTCCCAGCTGGTGATGACAATCTTCAAAGTGAAGGTCTTGGCGGTGCAGTCGTAGAAGCGCAGGTCCCGCTCCGTGGAGCTGGTGACGATGATGTTCACGTCCGGCATGCACACCATGTCCGTCACCCACGTGGTGCGTACCTTCAGGTGGGCTGTGGAAGGGAGTTATCAAGTCACAATATATGATAGAACGCGTATCGACATTTGGACAGTTTCTAGAAATCGCTACTAACGGCTGGAGGAGTTAGAGGTCCTCAGCAGCTTCATGTCGAGCGACCACCAGTTGATCTTGCCGTCGCGGCTCGCAGTTATGTATGTGCCTTGCATTGGGGCCGTGCTACGATCCTGTGTCAGATGATTAGCTGGTTATTAAGTAAAGTAGGGGCCCGGGGCCCAGAGTGTTGTGTTCGCCCTGAATATGCTTGCTAAACAAGCATATTCAGAGTGAAAATTTTATAGCTGAGTAGATGTGGCATGAGGGAAGAACACCAAAAATAGGTATATTTAAATAGTTTCTAATAGAATAAGAGCCCCGTAGTCAGGAGTCCACTTTCAGATTAAAAAAAAACCGGGCAAGAGCGAGTCGGACTCGCGCACCGAGGGTTCCGTACCATCATGTTTTTAAATTTTCATCGGCGAGGCCTATATTCATCAGAGAATTTTAACACTGTGCACTGCGGTGTACCTACATTTAAATATTAGTATGGTTTGAAAAGTTAAGAACCTTTTCGATATCTGGACAAAAGCATATCCTAGATATACAATGCTTATGTCCCGAACTCATCATGATGGGCAGGCCCAGGATAGGCGGCTGCAGTGACTCCCGCTGATTTTCCGCGTCGTCGCTGAAGTAGCCCAGGATCAGGTGGGACACCAGCTCCTCCCAGTCGATCTTGCCCGTGCGGCTTGTATTCATCTAATCATCATAACAGGTTCTTGTTTTAGTTCACTCGTTTTAATTACAAAGTTATTCTTTGTTTTGGCTACCACAATAAAATTTTGGTTGGTGTCATTTGTGGCGAAATGTAGGTGTACCAGAGATACACCAGTTTCTAACCCTTCGGGGAAAACTGGTGTGACAATATATTAAGTAATTTTGTTTATGTCTAATAAAATAAACAAAATTACTGATGATTGACTTATGTAACTTCATTGTTGAGCAGACTGACTTACAGCATCAGATCCATGTTACGTGGTTATAGATTGTTGAGCAGACGGACTTACAACATCAGATCCGTGTTACGTGGTTATAGATTGTTGAGCAGACTGACTTACGGCATCAGATCCGTGTTAGGTGGTTATAGATTGTTGAGCAGACTGACTTACAGCATCAGATCCGTGTTAGGTGGTTATAGATTGTTGAGCAGACTGACTTACAGCATCAGATCCGTGTTAGGTGGTTATAGATTGTTGAGCAGACTGACTTCCAGCATCAGATCCGTGTTAGGTGGTTATAGATTGTTGAGCAGACTGACTTACAGCATCAGATCCGTGTTAGGTGGTTATAGATTGTTGACCAGACTGACTTACGGCATCAGACCCGTGTTAGGTGGTTATAGATTGTTGAGCAGACTGACTTACAGCATCAGATCCGTGTTAGGTGGTTATAGATTGTTGAGCAGACTGACTTACAGCATCAGATCCGTGTTAGGTGGTTATAGATTGTTGTGCAGACTGACTTACAGCATCAGATCCGTGTTAGGTGGTTATAGATTGTTGAGCAGACTTACAGCATCAGATCCGTGTTAGGTGGTTATAGATTGTTGAGCAGACTGACTTACAGCATCAGATCCGTGTTAGGTGGTTATAGGTTGTTGAGCAGACTGACTTACAGCATCAGATCCGTGTTAGATGGTTATAGATTGTTGAGCAGACTGACTTACGGCATCAGACCCGTGTTAGGTGGTTATAGATTGTTGAGCAGACTGACTTACAGCATCAGATCCGTGTTAGGTGGTTATAGATTGTTGAGCAGACTGACTTACAGCATCAGATCCGTGTTAGGTGGTTATAGATTGTTGAGCAGACTGACTTACAGCATCAGATCCGTGTTAGGTGGTTATAGATTGTTGAGCAGACTGACTTACGGCAACAGATCCGTGTTAGGTGGTTATAGATTGTTGAGCAGACTGACTTACGGCAACAGATCCGTGTTAGGTGGTTATAGATTGTTGAGCAGACTGACTTACGGCATCAGATCCGTGTTAGGTGGTTATAGTCATTTCATACGACTGATATGAAAGAAAATATAAGTAATGGAAGATGTGGATTTTAGTATTTCTAAGGTTGATAGTCGATTTGCTTTAAATCAATCGAATTCTCTGAAGTTTACCCGAACGCCTACTATTGTCTGAGATTAATTTTTTTCATCGACTTTGCGCGAGGGCTTTTAAATTATTTTCACCTTTAAAAACATTATTTTAAATTCATCATCGTCGTACTCCACATTCAACAAGGTCTTCAGTAAGTCCCTGAACTCGTTCGGCAACATTTTGTTATTGACTGCTTCCTGGAAGGCTTCCTTCATCTTCAGCATGTCCTCAACGCTGCAGCGGTCGTGCAGGGCCACGTTGCGCCATCCTATCCTTAACGCTGCTGTAACGCTTCCTTCCGACTTCGAACATAAAGATAACGACCTCATTTCTCTTTCGCCAGCCATGCCTTTTTTTTAATAAATAATAATGAGACAATAATATTATCAAAGTTTATTTTATGTTACTAATATGATTATTACAAAGACAATAGCAGTGTCAAAGTTAATCTCGTTGGTATCGGTATGGTAATGGTCTACTACTAGTACTAAGTACTACATTTCGAGTGTACGATTCTCTTTGCGGAGTGGGTGGGTAGGACTCTGCGTCACAATGGGCAAAATGTGACTGATCTGGGGACTGATCCAATAATGAAGTGTTGGAATCAAGGCGTCAACTCAACCTAAATATATATATTTTGATTATGATGTAGGCCATATTCGTCAAAATTCAGCTCTTACGAAGATTTAAACTTAAAGTTGCATTTCCACTGTAGCGGGGACGACCGGACAATGCTTCCGCGGACAAGTGCCAGTTGCCACACACGATCGCACAAATTCAAATTCAAAATTATTTATTTTGGGACAACTAGATCCATCGGTTAGTGTACAAAAAAGACAGAAACTATTGTTAGTACCTACTTAAATATAATAACAAAGGACAACACTCACTTAAACATTACAAATCACAAATGCCCCTGTGCTGAGACATTCCGCCCCGTCAAGATAACCAACAGGGAGATACCTCCCTAAAAGATCACCAGACGAACGAAATGCCTCAACACAGGCGCACGCACATCTTCAGCTATAGTTTTCAGGATGCTGTTGTGACCACCCCGCACCCTCGTCATAAGTGAACTGACTTTTTTCCGAATGACGGCATGAAAACCGTCAGTATGAGCCTGCGCGAACATCTCGGAGGCACTGCAGAAACGAGGTAGTCCCAACATCATCCTGAAAATGTTATTGTATTGGACGCGCAGTGTGTCCAGGGATTTTTTGGTATAACTGACCCATAGACTACCCGTATACAGACCCTGACAACAAAGACAGTGCTCGACGAGTGAAGTGAGTTTTACTAACATACTTTTAAGTTTATACACTAACACACATTTATAATATGTTAGTCTGTAAGGTATTTATCTAAGGCGGCAAGCCTCATTGCCGGACTGCCGCCATGGGATCTGGAGGCGATAGTCCTCGCGCGCGTATATGAGTGGCGCGCGGAGGCACTACGCCGGGGAGAAGTTCCGCTTCCGCGGCAAATCGCTGCGGAGCGGACGGAGCTCCGGCGCGATCTCATGGCGACATGGAAGGAACGACTGTCGCAACCCAGCGCAGGGCACGCCGCGATAGCGGCGATAAGACCCCTCTTTGAGGAGTGGCTAGAGAGGCGCCACGGCGCCCTCACCTACCGCCTGACGCAGGTCCTCACCGGACACGGAAGTTTCGGGAGGTTCCTGCACATCATCAGGCGGGAGGAAACGCCCGGGTGTCACCATTGCCAGGATCGCCCAGAGGACACGGTGGAGCACACAGTGGAGGTCTGCCCCGCTTGGGCGGAGCACCGCCGTGTCCTCGTAGAGGCGATCGGCAGCGGCGGCGACCTCTCGCGCCCGGCCCTGGTGCAAGCCATGGTCCGGGGCGAGAGGGAGTGGGAGGCAGTCACCTCCTTCTGCGAAGCAGTCATGCTAGCGAAGGAGGTGGCGGGACGGCTCAGGGAGAGAGCCTCCCGTCCCAGCCGCCGCGGGAGACGCTCCGGGCGTCGGGAGCCGCGCGACGACTCCCGGCCACCGTAGGCGCGGGCCTGCGGGCGGAGAGTAATGGGTAGCTCACCGTCCGATCAGGACCAGGCCCGTGCCGGACGGCGCGTACGTGTTCCACGCGCGCCTCAAAGAGATGTCAGCATCGAGGAGGGGCCCCATAGGGCCGAAGCCTGCCGGGTCAGCGGGATTGTCCGAAAGGGTTACCGCTGGCCCGGAACATAAAGGGCTAAGGAAGGAACACGGGTGGGTTTTAGTCAGTAAGAGTCTTCCGCTCCACCCAGAGCGGGAGGGGTCATTTGATGATTTCCCATCCGCAAAAAAAAAAAGAAAAGGTATTTATCTATGGGCCATAGTAGCCTGACAATAAAGGTTTTATTATTATTATTGCAAGCATAGAGCAATCAAATCTTTGGATTTCGTGTCCGATCGCAGTGGTGGGACATTGTTTTGTTAGTAAGTATAGAGGAGGACAACTTTATTAATCAGGACGGTGTGGATAATGCTGAGCAGCCTAAATAAAAGACAAAAAAAACATATTAAGCATTTTATTCCGTCGTTGCATATATATGTAGGTACATATAGATCTACAAAAAACAAACCATAATGCTTGCTAAATAAATTAAGCTGATATAAATTGAAATATAGCACATAGGTACTTTTCATCAGTGAATAATGTCCGGTCAGAATCAATAATAATAGGAACTACAGTCGGACTTTTAATTAGCTGCAGTAAAATGACAGCCTATGAGTTACCACTTTTTAACGAAATTTAAATAGTGATGTGACAAAATAATCAAGTAACATTCAGTTCAAAATCGATCCATGTTAAATTGATTCTATATAAAAGAGGATAATATTATTAGAGGATGATATATCTAGAATGAAATTCAAGATAATGTTTACCTACAACAAAAACATTGAAAAATGCCTAATTACTGTTTTGTCTTCACATCAGTGATCGGATTGGATAAAAAGCATTAATTCTAATCACAAACATATTTATAAATATTATTATTTTTGAGGTTTTTGGTGTTTATTTTATATACTTATTAAAAAAATATTTCATATAGGAGTGAAAATTGGATTAAATTATTTTTAGTAGACTATGTAGGTATTTACGCTAATTTGAAACTACAACATAGATTTTTATCTGACCAATACAAAGAATATTTGATTGTTTACGGTTAAATCAAAATTGGTCATCAATTTCGAATATCTAATTTCAATCTAAATTAAAACGATGTTTCATTGCGTTTTAATCACATCACTAGTAGAGATAGTGTGGCAACATTTTTTTAACGAAATGAGAGTAAGAAGTGTCATTTTACTGCAGCTAATTAAAAGCCGGACTATACAGTCATCACTCACGAGGTACGAGGTCTACGTCTCATGACGAGGGGCTCGGCTCACTTTGGTCCGGCGCGAAGTCGGGCTGCGTGCCCTCGGGAGGCAGCGTCAGCTGGCGGTCCGAGTCCGGCCTCTTCTTCAGCAGGTCGCGCTTCAGCCGCGTCTGCCGCACCAGCTCGGGCGTGGGCGGCCGCCGTACCGGCATCGTCGACGCCATTCGGAGGTGGCTGTACAGCGGGATCTGCAACACACACGACACTCATTATTTTCGGTCGGCTTTCGTCATGAGTAGAATATCGGTGATCAACAAGCTCCTGCCTGTGGCTTCGCCCGCGCGGATATCGGAAATTATCCCACAGGAACGTGTTACCGGGACAAAAAGTAGCCTATGTCTTTCCCCAGGATGCCATCCATGTCCTTGCCAAATTTCATCGAAATCCGTTGAGTGGTTTAGGCATGAAAAGGTAACATACAGGCAGAAATCTGGGGATGGGAATATCGGGATAAAAACTATCCTATGTCCTTTCCCGGGACTATCTCTATACCAAATTTCGGTTCAGCAGCGGTTTAAGCGTGAAGGGGTAACAGACAGACAGACACACTTTCACATTTATAATAAATTAGTCTAGTATGGATTATAGTGCGATATTGTATATGAGCCGTGTTACATTTTTTCTAACAGTTATGGAACTCTCATAAAATCAAATGCTATAATGGAATCGCTACATAAAATGTTATTGAGAATAAGGGTAATCCCGCACTGGCCATTTGCTTCAATCGGTGGCTGTAGCCTGTAGCCACATGCTGCGGTGGCGTGCACTGCTATAGCGGGTAGCCGCCACGGGCCAGACGTGTGCGAAAGCGAACGTATGAAAAAGCACGTGTAGTAGGTACTGCTTGTTGCTGAGCCTCCGGTGGCTGTGGCCGGTGATTTGTTTGCGCCTAGCCTAAGGGCTGACTCACAGTGGCCATAGAGTCGTCGAGCACGATGAGCTCCTGTCGCTCGGGCCGCGCCGGCAGAGCGAAGTACCGTCCGAGCAGCGGCTCCTCGGGCGGCTCGCCGAAGGTCTTGTTCCGGAGTTCGTTCTCCGTGATGTCGCGCAGCTTGTCCACGACCGTCTGCCCCGGCACGTAGCGTGACACTTGGCCACCGCGCCACACCTGCACACATTCATTAGTCTGGTTACAAGCGTCTGCTTGTCAACCAAGTAGGTATAATTATGAGAGGGGTACGCACTCTTACAAAATAAGTTCATTAAAATTTATAAACTTTTTGTTTTATCTGAGCGTGCGCAATGCATATATCACCTTAAACGTAGTAAAGCTGGCGACTTTCTTGACGTCAGGCGGGAAGCGGGTGACCTCTAGTGTCCAGGGCAGGAAACTGCCTAGAGTCTGCAGGTACTCGCCCGAGAGACGCCACACGCGGACGCTGTAGTCTGAACTGCCACTGAACGTATGCAATACCAAAAAATATATTGTTTGTACTAACTTAGTTTTAGCAATATCAATGTGTGTCTTGCTACGCTTCATTGTAAAGTTAAAGGTACTTATTCAAAATAAAAAACATTTCTGTTCTAGATTTCTTACTCCTGGTAAGACTTACGTGAAGACGAGTCTGTGTTCGTCGATGTAAGATATGGTGCTGATGCAGCGCATATGCGCGCGGTAGCTGTTGAGTAGCAGCGGCAGCGGTTGGTCTCGCGTACAGCGCTTGGCGCGTCCCTCGATACGGTCGCGCCACAGGAACGGGAACATCAGGCGCAGCCGCGGCATGTTTATATGAACCTTCACCAAAACCATCATCTTATTAGCTTCTGAAGACCTACCGAGATATGTTGTGGTGGACTGGTCTGATTCGATACGGTGGTATATTATATTGATTTAGTAACTGTGCAACGATTGGTATGTATTTTGTTACAGGAAATAAGTTCATGCAGAGACTGACCGTCTTGTCGCTGAGGTAATTACTCAGGAGCCAAACTTTGATGTATCCTAGGGTGGTACCGGTGAAGACGAACTCGTTTTCAAGATCAGTGGCGAAAGCTGACACGTAGTCGCCTGCCGTGTGGATGGCCTGGAACGAGCCCTGGTAGCCACCCGCCGAGTGGTCCGACCAGCACTGCACTTGACCGTTCTCGAGCGCGAGTAGAATGGAAGCTAGAGCAAACATAACAAAGAACTCGACTGCGTATTGCGCAAGAAAAAACTAACTGAAAAAATGGATGGAAACAAAATAAAGGGCTAGCTGACATTTTTTACTGAGTTAATAATAACTGTTCTGACCGACTTGCATATGCTGAGGCCGCGTGCTCAGGAAAATCACAGCGTGCACGGCGAGGTGGCGCATCATCTGCGCGCGCGGCGGAATCGTCACCATAGACACGCGCCGTGCCGTCGCCTTCTTGATGGCCGCATCTGAGTCCACGATGTCGCGCACGCCCGCACCTCTGCGGACATTGCAGACAGGCGTGTGGGACTGCATGACGTTGGTCAGACAGGCGTGTGGGACTGCATGACGTTGATCAGACAGGCGTGTGGGACTGCATGACGTTGGTCAGACAGGCGTGTGGGACTGCATGACGTTGGTCAGGCTCCAGTTTCGTAAGCGTGGTGCTGAGTCTTGTGTATTTTTTAAATGATTGTCTAATAAGATGATAATTTTTGAATCTGTAAAGGGCTACCCTCCCGTACTCACCCATGTTTCCGGAAGCCGGACCCTTTCTTCGACTTCTCATTGGAGCTAGCTTGGCTTGATTTCGGAAGCTCGCGCTTATTGTACACCATCTTAATTCGGAGCATCGGCTCCGTGCACGAGAACTGCCTGCAACCATTGAGGTATATAACTAGAGAAGCAAACCTCATTAAATTGTGTCAAAAAAATGTAACCACTATTTAAACGCGACGACGTAGCTTTGAAACCACTACACATTTAAAAGTAAACATATATCTGTCTTACTTACACAAGTCGCAAGAATAATACCGTCGCTTAAATTAGACAAAGACCGCAATATAAACATGCAATGGCGGGAGAGTGTTGCCTAGCCATGCGAAATTTTACCCAACTTTTTAAGCCATAAAAAAACAAAAAAAAAACATTAAACGTTATGAACGTTATTTTTGAATTATGTATTTAAATATTTAAAAACAATTATTTTTATGTTACAATGTTATTTTTTTGTAACACATTGTCACACATTTAGTTTTATAAAATATTTTAAATCACATACCCTATAAATTAAAAACTCCCACATAATGTGGGAAACTAAAACTAAGTTTTTAGTGGCAACATTGAACCTAATTTACAAAATTCTACATTTTATTTATTTTTATTGCGTTTTTACGTTGATATAAACACAGAAACAATAAACTTACGCGTGGAAAGTAATTCCGGTTAATTTATTGTGTTTTTGTGACCTCGAATCGCACTCTTTCACTACGCATTTTCCCATTTTGGCGGTAATTTTCGCTCGGCTAAGTTCGGTTGGCGTCACACAGAGCACTGAACTGACATTAGCTACGATTGAGACTGTGGTCTCAATCCCAGTGGCAACGCCTTGGCGCGGTAATTGCTAATCTAGTGTATGTATATCAATGCCTGCAACACAACGTTCATAAAACGAGGTTCCAACGTTTATATTGTTGTTATATTACTATGATAACAATATAAACGAGGTTCCAACGTTTATATTGTTGTTATATATTACTATGATAACAATATATTGTTGTTATATTACAATATAATCGTTGGAACAGCTCGTTGTCTGTCACCTCTTTACAAAACACGCTTAGTAATCCTATCTGTTCTTAATTGTTTGAATTTCAGCAAAGGAACAGGACATTACACAATAACTATCACCATTTTAAATTTAGAAGACTGTAAAAGGAGGACTTCATCAATATTTGTGGCGGCGTGTTCATAACAACGCGTCGTGCGTTA
Organism: Oligia fasciuncula; assembly: GCA_963082905.1. Classification (NCBI taxonomy): domain Eukaryota; kingdom Metazoa; phylum Arthropoda; class Insecta; order Lepidoptera; family Noctuidae; genus Oligia; species Oligia fasciuncula. Next base: position 820,807 of record OY720395.1, on the reverse strand, counting down.
CGCGCAAAGACTTAAATTATTTACATATCTTAAATCTCTTTGGTTACGCGCAGCTTTTAATAATTCCATTGATAGTTGACAATTGAAAGAATTCGAGAAGAGTGAACGTGCACGCTTCCATCGCGCGGACGTCCGCCTACTAGTGGGGAGGTACGTTCGTGAAAAGAAAAATCATTCGGAAAACGGCAATTAACTTCGTCGAATTGCTTCAATGTCATTTCATCTGCAGGTTGCAGCCAACTTGCGCGTCAAAGACATTTACATCCTTGTGAAGCTGTTCACCTGTAGGGCTGGCCGGTCTCCAGCTTCCACAGTACCATCTCGGAGTTGTAGCTGGTAGAGACAAGTGTGAGGGGGTGCCGCACGGCGGATGCCAGCACGTCATCCGTGTGTCGAGTCTCCCAGCTCTTGCCGGTCGTCGACATGCCGGTGTCCTCGAACTCCACCACGTGCCGGTTCCAACCAATCGCCAAAATCCTGGTAATAACAATGAACTCTAAAGGTATTACATGTTTTTGAGTTTTATTTGCATTCACTCCTGTAGTTAGCACATCTTGAGTTTACCACAACTTCATGTTAGGTACCTACACCATTTTTGTCATCATAGTGCCGAAATTGGCTTTTTACAAAATATTCTGTTTGATGTGTCTTATCAAGAATATTCTAGAAGATCTTTCCATAATAACCGAAAAGAATATTCTAGAAGATCTTTCCATAATAACCGAAAAATCTGCTCACCTGCCCTCTACCCAGAAGCAGTCGGTGACTTCACACATGTGCTCGATGGACATGTGTCTTAAGCACGTTCCTGTATTGAAGTTCCACACCTAAACAAAAATTAAAAAAAAAAATAACCATCCGTAACGATTATCGTTCAAGTTATAATTTATGAATTACTTAGGTGTGCATTTTTTTAAATATCATCACCCAGCAGGTTCAACTCGTGAGGTCAAGCGATCAGGGAGAGAAAATTGGAGAATAGGTATGCCACCGAATTCGGCAACACATAAGCGTGTGAATTTGCCCGACAAATACATACAACAGTTTTCGGAAACCTGGATAAAATGAATTCGAAAGTTATTTAGAAAATAATAAATAATACATCATTTATTTGCAAAAGAATCACCATTAACTCTTCGCACGTCGAGTGTACAGCATGTGTAATTGTGTACCGATAACAATGACATTTCTATTGTGTCTGCTAATTAGACGCGCGACGGGTAGTAGGTATTACGTAATTAGACAATAGCAAGTGCTTGCAGTTCAGAGGTTCACACTATAGACGGGCCCTCGCGCGCGGGGTACAGGGGCGCGGGGGTACGACGACAAAGGGAGAGATGCGAAGAAGACGACCGAAGGAAGCGCCCCTTCAATCAAATTATACTTGGATAACGTGAACTCTATAATCTCTCAAGCTGAACGAGAATAAGACACAAATGAATGAAGTGGATATTATGCAGGTATACACAAAATTAAATCGCAGTGGAGTTTGCCAAGCTGAACTGTGGTTGGACTTAGTGAAGGGCTATAGAATATTTTACTTCGGCTTTCGAACCTTGAGCTCGCCGTTTCTGGCCCCTGTCAGCAGCAGCAGGTAGCCAGGGTCCATGCATGAGGCGGTGATCTCCACCGGGATCTCCTCCCCGTGCAGCATCCGCACGTGCGCGTCGCGAATCAGTACGTTGCGTTTTCCTGCACACAACCCAAAAAGCGATATATGAGTCCCGCTGACTAGCTAATCTTTTTAACCTTGCCAAAGCGCAAATTCCTACTTGACGTGTCCTCTTCTGGTTTGTTCACTCATGTCTATCGAATTGAACCTATACAAAAACAGCCTATAACGTTCCCACTGCTGGGACACAGGCCTCCTCTCAGTGAGAGGGAGTGGGCTGTAATCTTCGAAATTTCCTTCATTTTGCCGTTTTGAGAGCAGTGGTGATGGAATAATTTACACAAATTAAAGCGCCTGCCTGGGTTCGAACCTACGACCCGGAACTTGTAAGTCGCGGCTGTTACCACTGGGCCACCACCTGCTCTGTCTATCGAATTGAACCTATTACGTTTAAATTAATGTAAAGGGTAGTTCTTCGAAATTTGATTCTTTGACTGATCCATATGGCCAAAATTTAATTTCACTTTCAGCTCTGTAACACATGTTCATATGAAAATAGGTATACCAAATAACATATATTTGAATGAGGGACTCGTTTTTATAAAGTAGTTTTCAAGATATTAATTTTGTGCCCAGATGAATCAGAATGTGTTACGTATATTAATCAGAAACAGAAAGAAAAAGTAATAAATAACCGTTAGTTATGAATGTAAATTCTAAACAATAATTATTAATTCTTAAATAGGACTAAGACATATCAAAAGTATCATATTTAGAACAAGATTATACTCCTGTCATTTTTTTATTATTCAAAAGGTTATAGCTAAGTAAATAATAATAAATAAGATTAAAACTACTGACTTGTACACGGTAAAAAATTGGACAAGGAGAATTATGCAACAAAAGCGCTCCTATCGTGCTGGAGAGGGGAAAAACTAATTTATTTTATTATTCATATGGGGTTTTGACCATACGAATCAGGCACAGATGAATCAGGATTTTGCCTACAATCATGCATAACTCATCGTACATACAGAGTACAGACTTCATTATTTTCATTTTTCTACACGAATCTATAACCCAAAAGCATCACACGAAACACAGATTGAAGTTTTAAAACAATAAAATAAATTTTATAAAGTAGGCATTGTAATCAGGATGCCACCTGAACCAAACACAGATGAATCAGGTATTTTCCTTCGTAACACCGGATCTAAGCCAACCAGCCGCACGTCCACCTTCTAGGTCGTCCGTTGCACGACTGGCTTCCCCCCGCGCTGGAAGCCAGACTCTCATTATTATTACCCGACCAAGTACGGTCAAGCGCAGCTTACGCCACATTAATCAGTATTATACGCCGGACACTTCTTTTTTAATTATTTATAAACAGACTAACGTAGTTATAACTAATACACATTTTTTTTGTAAGAGGACAATTAATTTCCTTTCGATATAATTATAATTTATATATTGATGTATCAAAGGGAAAATGCGACATCGACCATTTTGCTCCGGAAAATGGCAAACGGACGCGCTATATGAATCAGAAGAACGACCTTCAAATATTTTTATTTTGTACCTAGACAGCAATTATTAAAAAAAAAACATTTGTCCCAGTAAGGGTTAAAGCTAAACTGTACAAAAAAAAATATTACATGCCGTTTTTTTAGTTGGTTACAGAAATATACCCACAGACATCGAAAATTTTGTCCCTGAAGAATTACCCTAAACAAAAACGTGAATCACTTACCAGTAACTGGATTCCAGTTGATGATAATGCTATCCATGCCGCAAGTAATTATGATTTTGAAGAGTGGGTTGTAGAGAATCTGGGATACAGCTCGCGAGTGTGTAAAACCGTCAGTGTGGAGCGGGTTCAGCTGCTCGTCCAGCACCACGGTGGCTATCTTCATGCACGCGAGGATGAACTCGCGGGTGGCAGGGTTGTACACGGCGGAGATGGGCGAGCGCTCGCCCACTATTGCCGGGATGTCGATGTACGTCTACCGAAGGGCATGGATGGGAAAGCAGTTCAGATTACGGAATGAGTGAGAAAGTTTAGAACACCTACTTAAGTTGATAAACATATAAATTAATGCGATAGTTCAATGACATTTTCCAACTAATAAAAAAACCGGGCAAGAGCGAGTCGGACTCGCGCACCGAGGGTTCCGTAGGTACCAATTATGTTTTTAAATTTTCATCGGCGAGGCCTATTATTTGTCAGAGAATTTTAACACTGTGCACTGCGGTGTAGAATATTGCAGTTTTAGGTCCGCGCCATCTCTTGACCGATAGTGAAACTAATGTAACTTTTGTTGATGATTTCTGAAAATGTGTTTTTTAAAGACATTGTTTTATTTTTCCTCTAATCTTTACACAAACTTCTATCACATAGAATAAAATTTTTCTCTATGCAAACTTCGGAGATAGGGGTAACGGTATTTTTTTTTTACATTTTTCATCAAAAGTCGAAAACTATGCGGCCTAAAAAAAAAGTGTTTGAGAATGTGCAAACTGAGCTCTTTCATAAGATACCTACCCCACATGCCCTAGTAGCCCCACACTTCGAACCCCCCACTTCGAATTTTTCAGACAGTCCCTGTAGCAATAAAATATTTGCAAAATAGTTGGGCAAACGTCATCTAATACTATTCTAAATTTCAAGTTGATAGCATTAGTAATTCTTGAGATATCCAGTTGTGACAGACGGATAGACAGACAGACTGAGTCACACCTTAAGGGTTCCTTTCTACCATTTTGGTACGGAACCCTAAAAAATTAACCATTGAATTGAAAATAATACAAAAAAAATACAAATATACTTGGAGGTGTTGATTTGCATCCTCGTCAAATTTCAGGAGGTTGTCATAAAAGACATTTTAGTACTTTAGTATTTTAGTACTTTAGTACTTAGTAAAGTAAAAGGCGTTTGTTTGTGTGTGAAAGCGCGGTTATAGGCTAGTAACAGACGGGCCCCGTTTAAATACGGCTGGTTCACACTTACGGATTTCCGTAAATAAGAAAAAAAAAAAGCCTACCCATTTTATAAGTAGTTGATTTGAGTCGAGAATCATTAGCATAATTACGTCCTTGAATTTGACTAAGATGCAAATCAACACCTTGTAGAATGCCAATACCTACTTAGATACTTTTTATCTAGGCAGATGGTGAAATAGGAAACGAATAAATGTACTCAGTTTACAGTTACACCCACTTGAGAGCACGTTTGACTTTGCACATCCCACACTTTGATAGTTCTATCTCTAGATAACGAGTAGATGGTCTGTCCTTTATTCTGCAGCACGATGCAGGTGATACCGGCGTGGTGCCCGATGAATATTGCACTGGCCTTAACTGGCACAAACGCATTCCACACTCGCACCAAGCAGTCGGGACCTCCTGTCACCAGCACATGCGTCTCCTCGTCAAACGCAAAGCATTGGATACCCTGAAAAATTAATGGCTTCCATGATAACCCTTGGCCACGAACAGTGAAAGATAAAAGTTATGTTATATTACACACAAAACTCGCCTTTTCTACTCTGAACATGTTACGTGTCTTCGAGCCATACATGTCGCATATGAGCAGTGAGTCGTAGCAGGTGGCGCAGGAGACCACGCAATTCAAAGATTTATAGTATGACACCTGCCGCACCCACTCCGCGTGCATGCGGGGCAGCTCCACTAGATGCAGCTTTGGTAGCAGGTGAGGCTGCAATCACAAACGAATTGCTCAAAGTGAGCCCACGAAGGAGGAGGGGAGGACCTTTGGTAGCAGGTGAGGCTGCAATCACAAACGAATTGCTCAAAGTGAGCGCACGAAGGAGGAGGGGAGGACCTTTGACAAATAACTTCACATATTGTGCCTCTCTTCTCTCTTAGGGCCCGTTCACATGCCACATGTACCTACCACATCCACACCGCATCGCAGCGACAAAATGTGGGCAACCAGAGGTTACGTGTGAATAGTGGTGCTGCAGCTTTTTGCAGTTGCGTTGTTGGAACTACACAATAAAATCAAATGGGCGACGCAACGTTGTCTTGCATGTGTCCGGCTGCTAGTGCGCGGTCTCGCTGGTGGTCGTTGTGGTCGCGACATTGTCGCCGACACGGTTGATTTTGATTGCAAAATGTGAACGATATGAATTATTGTCTGACCACGTTCATGGTGTGGTTGTGGTCCGATTGATCGGGCCCTTAACGTCCAGGTATTATAACTGTAGGTGTCTGCCAGAAGATTAAAATCATGCGAAAAATAATAAGATGAACACCCGTTTCTGCAGATCTATGTGTCGTAGCGTTTGCGTGGCACGTCCGGGCTCGTTCTGGAAGGGCCCGCGCAGCACAGGAGAGAACAGCAGCACTCGGAGGTTGCCGCCCACGTCGCCACAGATGAGCATGCACTGCTCCTTCAAGTCTTTTCCGAAGTGATAGTACATTGTGCAAATCTGTGAAATTGACTACCTAATTATAGAGCCTAGTTGTCAACACAAAATAAATACAAGTCCTCAAACAAGGAATGTTCTATGGTAAACACAAAGGTAGGTATAACCTACTCGTAGGTTTCTTCCTATGCACTCAGGCAAACCCGAAATCTATTAAAATATTAAATAATATGTTTTCTTGCCATGTACTCCCAGCTCGTGATGACAATCTTCAAAGTGAAGGTTTTGGCGGTGCAGTCGTAGAAGCGCAGGTCCCGCTCCGTGGAGCTGGTGACGATGATGTTCACGTCCGGCATGCACACCATGTCCGTCACCCACGTGGTGCGTACCTTCAGGTGGGCTGTGGGAGTCATAAGTACCTACCAACTTACATTATAATTCATAAATATGCACTCCAGATCATGCTGACAGGCTGACTTTATTATAAAAGAACTTAGCATCATCTAGGAAGTTGCCTGCTTGACGCCCGTGTGTTTACTAGAAGGGGGCTATGGAAAAGATACTCATTAGTGACAACGTGACAACCTAATTACGCGGTAATTGTGTTACACACTAACAGTAGCAATGGCTTTCATTTTGGCGGTTCAACAACATTCATTGCGTTATAAATTTACGTTGTTGAGCAGAGAAATTTTTCGAACATATTATTATGAAGCAATGGATTAGCAATACCCTTCAAAACGATTCAGATTGAGATTGATAGTGTGTTACGCTATTAGGGTGCTGCAGGTACTCTAAGGTCAGCAGAACAGGCGACAAATATAATAATAGCAATATACGAGTATTTTGTGACCGTTCACTGAATGCGCATTTAGCGAACGTTGATGTGTCGTCAGGCAAATTGGAACCTCCCACCCAAGCAGCACACATAGCTGTATAGTCACTGGACAACAGAATTTTTGAAAACTAGCCTCCCACCCAGACGGAAGAAAGACAGTACCTAGTAAGCGAAGTAGATCGAAATGCTACTAACGGCTGGAGGAGAAGGCAGTCCTCAACAGCTTCATGTCGAGCGACCACCAGTTGATCATGCCGTCGCGGCTCGCTGTTATGTATGTGCCTTGCATCGGGTCCGTTCTGCGATTCTGTATCACACAGTAATTATAATCCCACCAAAAACATTTTCATGTAAAATGTTGCCGTTTCGCTACCATCACATGGGCATATGGTGAAAAATTTATTCACTGTTCATTACTTTTCTGTTAGACAATAGTTCTTGTAGTAACGAAACGGCCAAGCCTCATATTTTGGCTAAGGTGTAGAGTTTGTGGAGTTTAGGGCGTGTAGAGTTAGAAGCTTGGCTCTACATGAGATCTGATAACCTTTTGGCAGTGCGAGCCATATGTGGTCTCGTCTTGGCATGTTCACCTCCACAGCTTCGGCTTGCTGGTCGCCTCCGGCGACCAGCCTCAGCCGCTACGGCTCGCATGGGTGCCTATCCTTCTTTACGCAAGGGCGAAGGGGTTGCACTTCCCGTAGCGCCGGAGACGTTGCAGAAGCAACCTTTTTTCACTCATACTACATAGATCCAAAAATTTGTTCGATATTTTAACTTGTAAGTACGTATTTTTAGGGCGAATTAATGAATGTATTAAATGTTGAAAATTAACCCATTTTTACACGTAGGTATATTAATTTTCGATGTTCAAATAATATAAGGGTAGTTCTTCGAAATTTGATTCTTTGACTGATCCATATGGCCAAAATTTAATTTCACTTTCAGCTCTGTAACACATGTTCATATGAAAATAGGTATACCAAATAACATATATTTGAATGAGGGACTCGTTTTTATAAAGTAGTTTTCAAGATATTAATTTTGTGCCCAGATGAATCAGAATGTGTTACATATTAATCAGAAACAGAAATAAAAAGTAATAAATACACCGTTAGTTATGAATGTAAATTCTAAACAATAATTATTAATTCTTAAATAGGACTAAGACATATCAAAAGTATCATATTTAGAACAAGGTTATACTCCTGTCATTTTTTTATTATTCAAAAGGTTATAGCTAAGTAAATAATAATAAATAAGATTAAAACTACTGACTTGTACACGGTCAAAAATTGGACAAGGAGAATTACGCAACAAAAGCGCTCCTATCGTGCTGGAGAGGGGAAAAACTAATTTATTTTATTACTAGCTTCTGCCCGCGACTTCGTACGCGGATCCTGTTGCTTATGCCAGCGACAACGGGGTAGTCAAAATCGAAGATCTGAAACGTCTGATGTCGAATTCTAAGAACCCGGGGACTGGATAACAACGGGATCCGCGAGACGATTCGAGACGTCATTTTCAGGCAATAATGAACCAATAGGGTGGTAAACTTGGCCTTGCACTTTGAATGTTGGCATAAATGGGCCTTCTGAAATCTGTTTCGCAACAAAAGATGTCATTTGAAAGGCATTAGGTATTGTACGAACGTATGTTGTCCAAGAAATGTTTTGACTGTGATGGTCACCGATTAGCAGTGATCTTAATATTTCTGGAGGATTTTGTAATATTTCAATATGTACTTTCCCACCTGAGCAACACATACCGTTTGTTTCATTTTGCTATTTAACAGCTTCACAAAAAGTAAATTTTTTAACCATACCTCCGATGGCGGAATATAATAATAATAAGATATAAGATAATAATTTATAAGAATTGAATTGAATAAAGGAGATAATAATAATTTATTTATTTAATTTTTTTACCACAAATTACAGATAGTAAATAATAGTCTACAGACACAAATTCATAATTAATTTGTGGAAGACTGGTGCCTAAACTAAGTTTTTTACAAAACCTGTATGTCAGGTCACCAGGCCCCCTAAACAAAGTTTTACATTAATATGTGGCGTAGTCAATCATAGGAGTATACGTAAATGCACTCCGTTCCTTATCAACCCAAGGAAGGTCGCCATGCCCTACGGCTATATCTTGAGACACATCCGATTCTTCAGATGATATCGACATTCTGTACAGAGAATGTCGAAGTCGATCAAAATTCAAACGTTCGTTGCGCTCTTGTTAATCTGTCTCTTCATGCCGTACTCCAGCAATTCTTTCTTTCTCACTTTCTGATTATGAATATTTTGTTGTGTGCGTGTTCGGAACAATGTATGATAATCTCATCGTATCAGCGGTCAGTCGCGCATCATATTCTTCACTGATCGCTAGAGATCTGGATGTAGATGCGTAAATACGTTGAGAACGCAGGCGTGCTTCGCGATCCGAAGAGGTTTCCACGGAGCGAGTTGCAGCCTGATGTTCTCAAACAGCATCAAGTCTCTCCTGACGCTCTTCGGCACATTCTTGGGATCTTATGATCCTCAATCTTTTAGCTCCTTTGGAACATTGGGAAAGATTTGACCTCTTTCTAGGCATGGTTATAGTTTTATTATGAAGATACCTGATCAATTAAAATCTAAGTGACTGCTCCCCTACCAAGGGTGCCCAGACACGGGATCGTCTGGCGCCCATGTGCTGGTTTGGTCCCTGGGGTGGTCACGGCGTGCTATGTGTTCTGGTGCGCCGGTGATGGGGAGTACTCCCCAGCGGAGGGTCCGATGACGGACAGCCGCGGCGGGTTCACGGATGAGTGCTAACGCGTGCCCATGTTCCCGCCGTAAGCGGCAGAGGAGGACACAGTGGAGTTTTAGTGGGTTAGAGTCCCACATAACTGCACTATTTCCCCGTGGTAGTGCAGAATGCATGAGCATTTTTTCACGTTAAAAAAAAATAAATGGGAGTTTTGGCCAGTAGAGTCAAATTTTCAATGATATCCACATCAGATGTTTCTGATCTTCGATTTTTATAAGTCAACAGGAAATGCCCATCAGACCGAATAACTTTTACTAAGACGTCATTCCTTTAAGTGTTATGGTGTACCTGGGCTCTTGGAGTTCCCAATCAGGTGTTCCAGATCTTCAAATTTATTCTCTCAGCAGTAAATCCTCATCACGTGGAACAATTTTTGCTATGGTACCATTTTTGTATCTCTTATAGTTAAGCTGGTCTGTTTCGGTTCTGCATCAGGTGTTCAAGTTTCCAAGAAAAATTATAGCCTGAATGTTGTCCAGACATATAATAACTACTATATATATAATAATAATAACTATACAACAAAAAAAAAATCATTCAAATCCGTCCAGTAGTTCCGAAGATCGGACGCGCAGGCCCGAGGCGTGTACGTACTCTGATAGAATACCTTAACAAATGTTCGCCGTGATTCTTTAAATTGACATAACTTTTTTATTTATGAACCGATTGACATGAAATAAACACTAAATGTTAAGTTAAGCCTACTACAATATATTAGTGAAAACCGCATCTAAATCGAATAAGCCGTTTCTGATATTAGCGTGCACAAACATACAGACAAACAGACAAACAGACAAAAAAAAAATAATTACAATTTCGGGTTCGGCATCGATATAATAACAACCCCTGCTACTTTTTTTTTATATATTTCCATTGTACAGACACCACTTTTCTACAAATTTATTATATGTATATATAGATTCATATGGGGTTTTGACCATACGAATCAGGCACAGATGAATCAGGATTTTGCCTACAATCATGCATAACTCATCATACATACAGACTTCATTATTTTCATTTTTCTACACGAATCTATAACCCAAAAGCATCACACGAAACACAGATTGAAGTTTTAAAACAATAAAATAAATTTTATAAAGTAGGCATTGTAATCAGGATGCCACCTGAACCAAACACAGATGAATCAGGTATTTTCCTTCGTAACACCGGATCTAAGCCAACCAGCCGCACGTCCACCTTCTAGGTCGTCCGTTGCACGACTGGCTTCCCCCCGCGCTGGAAGCCAGACTCTCATTATTATTACCCGACCAAGTACGGTCAAGCGCAGCTTACGCCACATTAATCAGTATTATACGCCGGACACTTCTTTTTTACTTATTTATAAACAGACTAACGTAGTTATAACTAATACGCATTTTTTTTGTAAGAGTACAATTCATTTCCTTTCGATATAATTATAATTTATATTGATGTATCAAAGGGAAAATGCGACATCGATCATTTTGTTCCGGAAAATGGCAAACGGACGCGCTATATGAATCAGAAGAACGACCTTCAAATATTTTTATTTTGTACATAGACAGCAATTATTAAAAAAAAATCATTTGTCCCAGTAAGGGATAAACCTAAACTGTACAAAAAAAAAATTACATGCCGTTTATTTAGTTGGTTACAGAAATATACCCACAGACATCGAAAATTTTGTCCCTGAAGAATTACCCATAAATGTACCCATCGATATTTAGGACGTTCGATAATCTGTATTTCGATATTTAGATCTTTCGATGTAACTTTTGTAGATATTTAGATTTTGGATATATTGGACGTAGGATATTTAACCATTCGATAATAAAACTTTCATTATTTCAATTTTCGGTTTTATGGTCGTTCGATATTTCCATTTTCGATGTTTTGAACATCGATATTTTAACAGTCGGTATTTTAATCTTCGATATTCAAATACGTACCCTGACCGAGGTATAGTATTTAAAATGTACAACATACTAGAAAATAAAAGAGCCTAATTTAGAATTATGAACCTTGTCGACATCTGGACTGAAGGTTATTCGTGATATTGGGTGCCTGTGTTGTGAGCGTATGATAGCGGGCAGGCCCATGATGGGCGGCTGCAGTGACTCCCGCTGGTTCTCCGCGTCGTTGCCGAAGTAGCCCAGGATCAGGTGGGACACCACCTCCTCCCAGTCGACCTCGCCCGTGCGGCTCGTGTTTACCTGGTCGAGTAATCGACTGCTATAATAAATTCGAAAGCAACTCTGTCTGTCTTTCGACAGACAGAGTTGCTTTCGAATATATAATGCGTGAAAAGGTAACGTGAAAAGGTAAAAGGTAACATACAGACGGACACGTCTGTCTGTCTGTCTGTATGTTACCTTTTGACGCCTAAACCACTGAAAGGATTTCGATAAAATTTAGCAGAGAGAACATGAAGGAGATTGTATCCCGGGGAAGGACTGGAAGGACATAGGATAGTTTTTATTCCCATATTCAGACTACACGAGAGAAAGAAAGAGTGGAATCTGACTAGTTTAGTCTAGGTACTCATAATTTTGGAGATTGTCCTGATGTCCCATCTCAGATTAGTAGGTATGGATTTTAAATACACTAATAATTAGTCACCTACTTTCATAAAGAGTATTTTAAAATCTTCATCGTCGTAGTCCACATCAAGCAAGGACTTCAGAGCAGCTCTAAACTCTAAAGTTGTCATTTTGTTAGCGAACGCCTCTCGGAATGCATCTCTGATCCTCTCCATGTCCTTCATGCTGCACCTCTCGTGCAGCGCCGCGTTGCGCCAGCGCGCGCGGGCGGCGGCGGTCGCGCTGTCTTCAGTTTTGATAGACATGCAGCTCAAGACATCACTAACTTCTTGTGCCATTATTACTTATCAATACTAAAATGACAACTCTAAAATGATGGATGGTAAAACTTTGATTATAATAAAATAATTAAGTATTATAAAATTATGAATCGTTCCACTAAACAGAATCTCAGAATTATGACAACTTGCAATGGCTTTTTCAGTCTATCAAAAAGTACTTATACAGCATTATATTGTAGTCTTTGAAAAGTACTCTGTGAATGGCTTGTCAGTCAAAGTAGGTAGCAAAGAGTATAATAACTAAGCTAGTAAATATACATATCTAAAACTGGCCAAGTGCGAGTCGGACTCGCACACGAAGGGTTCCGTACCACGAGGCAAAACACCGAAAAAAACACGTTTGGTGTATGGGAGCCCCCTTAAATATTTATTTTATTTGTTTTTAGTATTTGTTGTTATAGCGGCAACAGAAATACATAATTTGTGAAAATTTCAACTGTTTAGCTATCGCGGTTCTTGAGATACAGCCTGGTGACAGACAGACGGATGGACGGACAGACGGACGGACAGACAGCGAAGTCTTAGTAATAGGGTCCGACCCTTTGGGTACCGACCCTTTGTGTACGGAACCCTAAAAAGTAGGAAAGAATTTAGTCGTTCCAAGAACAATATGGCCAAAAGCAAAATAAGTAATTTAACACTTATAATATCATTGGCCTGAAGAACAATATGGCCTGCAGTTGATTAGTTTTCAGTTTTGGAGACCAATTAATTTTATACGTAGACGGAAAGAAACGATGGAAAGGGTTTGCCTTTCCATCTGTCTACGTATAAAATCACGGAATAGATAAATCTATTCCGTGTATAAAATTAATATTCTTCCTTCGGTTTTCCCAAATAGATCACAGAAGCTCCATAATAAAAAAAACCGGCCAAGAGTAAGTCGGACTCGCGCAACGAGTCAACGACCATCACGAGTTCCGAACCATCATATTTAAATTTTCATCGGCGCGGCCTATATGTCATCAGAGAATTTTAACACTGTGCACTGCTGTGTAGAATATCTCTTGACCGATAGTGGAACTAATGTAACTTTTGTTGATGATTTCTGAAAAAGTGTGCTATTTAGAGACTTCGTTTTATGTTTCCTGTAATCTTTACAAAACTTCTATCACATAGAATAATTTCAGACTTTTCTCTTTGCAAACTTCGGAGGTAAGGGGGGGAACGGTATCTCACCATAAGGGTTCCGTGTTTTACCATTTTGGTACGGAACGCTAATACTGACGCCGACCTACGAGAGCCTACCAGTACATAGAGAATCCGCCGAAGTGCAAGTTTAGCACTCAGTTGGCCCTGACGGGATGCGTGCAAATACCTACACGAAACTATGATGAGACAGTATATATCAAAATAGTATAACGAGATGCTTTAGGTAGTGGTCGCTCCGCCCTCCGGCCACTGTAATCGCATAGACCTTGAGGATGATCCATCCCGCATGGTACGGATTTTTTAAGAGATGAAGCGACACTGATTGTCATTCTAAATAGTACATACATCAGAACCATGAAGGGCCCGCCCAGTAGCTACAGGTACCTCCTTCTGCGGTCATTGGTATATCATATTGTAGTCTTTGTTGATCACTGCAGATTTGTTTGAGTTTTCTATGGAGCGTAGGCTTAGTTCCATGTCCACTGCGATTAGACTTTGAATCTGAACTTTGTGAATAGTTGAATATCCAATTCGCGTTTTAGAAAATATAATAATGACTCTTCTCTCCTCCCAAAGTTGACGTGATAGTTGTAGTCCCTAAGAAGTCGGTCGGTAGGTCACTAGGTCGCTAGTTTTAAAGATGCTACTCACGGTTTTACCCAACTGATCCATTGCAATTTTGACGTGAATACGTCTATAGTTGCTTCCATAGTGGGAGGCAAGTCAAAAAAACCAATGTTAACAAAATCGGGGGATACAGTTTGGTGTAGCAGCTTCATAACTATCATCTCCATCCTAAATTAAATTAGGTACAGTGGTACACCATTGGATAGCTAAAGGATGAAATAATTCATTACTCTAAATGAGGACTGTGACGCATCGCGCGCGGTGGAGGGGGAAGCGCCGCCATTTTGAGGTAATTTTGCTGCGTATCGAGAATTCCATTTAGTATAACTTTTGACTCGGAAAAGCTACGACGTACTTTTAAGTTTCAACCGTCAGTCAGCTCTCGGCAAAATATATCGATTTTAAACAAAACATTAGTGTAAAATAGTGACAGTGAATATAATGTGTTAAAATATATAATGTCTGCCTATACGCGTCAAAAAGCCAAATCCATACATAGATCGTATACAAAAAGGAAAGGGCTTCTCAAGAGAAATCGAATGGTACCAATAAAACACCATATGCCCTAGCCAAGCAGTGCCGGGAACGTAAAAGAATGAATGCGGCCGAGCGGATCAACCCCGTAACGTAAACGTATTCACGTACAACACGCGGCCGTGTCTATGACACAGCTACACCCCATTTTTTTTTCTAAATAATCATATGCTCATTCACTGTTCATACTTAATTTAATGTATAAACATATATCAAAGACATGGTAAAATTATATAAACCTATCAAACATACGAGTAGTATAACATAATAATTATAAAGTTATCAAACTTAAAATGATAAATAATATCGAAATATAAAATTCAATAACATACTTTTTTTTCCTACAAAAAATAGAAAATAGGGATATGTTAACGTCGTCGTCGGTCCGCAAGCCGCGGACTGTTCTGGAAAATCAAGGAGCAGCTGGCGTGGACCGTCCGTCGAAGAAAGAAATAAGCCATTTAGGTCTGACACACACTGCAGTACAATCGGTTACGAGTTCTAATAGTTCTCAAACGCACTGTTTGAAAGTTGTCTGAAAATGGCAACACAAATAACGTGAGTGATTTGCGCTACGTACGAATCCGGGACCATCCGATCTAAAAACGACAGGCCAGTCGCACAGCACCTGTGTTATCGTAAACGTCCGTTTGAGCTTGACGCACCCTAAAACTTGCAGCATTACATGTTGGTGTTGTCTTCCTGGCCCAACGCAGACCGCTGCGTGGAGTACCTACGTGGAGTATTTGGAGTGTGTAGAAAACGTGGAGTGCCTGGAGTGCGTAGAGAGCGTGGATTGTCTGGGGAATGTGGAGTGCCTGGAGAACGTGGAGCGCCTGGAGTGCATGGAGTGCGCTCGGTGCGGCGGGTGTAGTGCGTCGACATCAAAGTGCATTTTCTTTGGCTTTTCGCGCAGCCGCGTTTGACGTACCAGCTCGGGCGTGGGCGGCCGCCGCACTGGTTGGGTCGAAGCCAACCGAAGGTGCTTGTACAACGGGATCTGCAACGCATTAATATCTGTCATTATTTGAGCTGGCATGGCTACAAGTCCACTACGATATACTTAGGGAATTATTTCACTAGATACATCTCCACATCTCCATTTAGCAGTCTGTTCCGTCCGAGCATAAGTCGGTAAAATAGAAGAATGATTACGCAAAATACGACTAACAGTATTTTTATAACGTCCGCAATGTGCGCTTCTCGCAAGGACACACATGTAGTATGTACTAACCGTAGGTAACGAGATGTTGAGCTGGATCCTATCATGCTGGTCAGGCCAACGCGGCAGCGAGGAATACAGTCCCAGCAGTGGCTTGATGGGTGGCTTGCCGAAGGTCTTGTTCCGGAGCTCATCTTCCGTGATGTCGCGCAGTTTGTCCACGACCTTTTGCTCCGGCATGTAGCGCGACACGACGCCTCCGCGCCACACCTGCACACATTATAGCAAATTAGCAGATAATTATAGCACATTATAGATATCAGTTAGCACTATAATAATATCTCATCTGTAAACTGGCTGTTTACCTTGAATGTAGTGAAGCTGGCGACATTCTGTACGTCAGGGGGGAAGCGGGTGACCTTCAGGCTCCACGGCACGAAGCTGCCCAACGTCTGCAGGTACTCGCCTGAGAGACGCCACACGCGGACGCTGTAGTCTGCACTTCCACTACCAAAAAAAGGGCAATCTGTATGTGTGAAGGGAGAGGCCCGTCTTTGCAACCTGTTTTCATTGAAATGAAGTACTAATCGTTCAACTTCTGATTTATAGGACTTACGTCAATAAGAGTTTGAGTTCGTCGATATAAGCTATGGTTGTAACAGAGCGTAGATGTGCGCGGTAGCTGTTGAGTAGCAGCGGTAGTGGCTGGTCGCGCGTGCGGCGCTTGGCGCGTCCCTCGATACGGTCGCGCCACAGGAACGGGAACATCAGGCGCAGCCGCGGCATGTTCACATGAACCTACACCATATTTAATTTATAACCTAACCTAACTAGCTTTCGCCCTCGGCTTCGCCCGCATTGTGGTCGGAAATAACCTCGTGGACGTACTACCGGTATTAAAAGACCTAATTGTTAATCCAGGTTATAAACTATCTGTGTGCCATATTTCAACAAAATTAGTTCAGCCGTTTTTGTACGTGATTAAGTAACAAACATACAAACTTTCACATTTTATAATATTAGCGATTTAGACACATTTATCTTCATGCAGGAATTGCTTCCTACTTTAGAATTTATTTGTCAATGCACTGCTGCTGTGTTAACTTTTCTTTAAATTGTAGAATTCAGATACTTACATTAATATAAATAAATTAATAAACTCACCTGATCGTTTATGAGGTAGTTGCTCATGAGCCACACTTTGACGTATCCCATGATAGTGCCGGTGAAAAGAAACTCGTTGTCAATGTCGGTGGCGAAGGAAGATACGTAGTCGCCTGTCGTGTGGATGGCCTGGAAGGAGCACAGGTAGCCACCCGCCGAGTGGTCCGACCAGCACTGTACAAGACCATTCTCCAGAGCCAGAAGGAGGGAAGCTAAAATATGTTTTCTTCTTTGACTAGACTAGTTCATTTCATTCTAGCAGCACCGCTCAGGTGCCACAACGCGCGCAGAAACAATACAAATGTCTGTTACTTCTATAACAAAACTACATAGTGCAACCACAGGTGCAACGCTCGATGGGCTTGGGTTGTAGAAATCCTCCAATGGAAGACTTCGAAGCGATATTTTGTAATTGACTGGAGCGTTGTGTTTACCTGCGGTCTTCGATCAAAAATATTGATCGAAGCCTGCGGTGCAGGAAATCTGCAAGCTTACCTACTTACTACTCAGTAATAAGTATGAGAATACTGCTTGCGTTAGAATACCGCATCGTACTAACCGACGCTCATGTGTAGTGGTCGCGTGTGCATGAAGATCATGGCTTGCGCGGCGAGGTGGCGCATGACCTGCGCGCGCGGCGGCACGCTCAGGGCCGTGGAGGACAAGCATCGCACCGCCGCCTTCTTGATGGCCGCCTCTAGGTCCAGTACTTTCTCGGCAGCTGCCGTACTGTGGACAACAAGAGCAAGTAAGTTACCTAGGTCGAATATGGCCACCCTAAGGTTTCGTGTCTATTTTTTTATAGTTTTAAAGATTAGAGGGCAAGTCACGGTATTTATTTGTAAAGTGTACCTTCTAATAAGCTTTCATATTGTAGCAAAAAAGTGATAAAAATATTGAATATTTACAGATATTCTTTACTTTTTGTAAACGTAGAAAATGGCCATATTTCCGACAGGGTAGGTAAATATGCCCATGGATGTGGCCATATTTACAGTATTATAAATAACTAATAAATTCAACAATTATAAATAAATAATAAATGTTTATTCAGTATTTAAATTGGTAATAGGTATTATTAAATTAATTATTTTAATTGGTATTATAATTTATAAATGTTAATAATAACCAATTAAATCTACATAATCTTAATTTGCTATCGGTTAGTCCTCACTACACTGGGTGCATACATGTCCATATCTATCAAAATCATCTGCTGTTAAGCCAATGCACTCCTCATGACCGTAGGCTTAAACAAAAAAAAAGTAATAAGTTTTTTATGTGTCAATAATTCATACGATAAATATGGCCAATCGTTGGCCATATTTTCAGTCACGACTATTTTTCCTCTACATTCCTCTATATTCAGACGAATCAAAAACACATTAGCATTTTGAGAAATACACAAAGAAATACCAAAATACAATTGCCGTACAGCATGGCAACTTAATTAGAAAACAATAAAATCGAAAACTAACAGAAATATAGGACCGAACTTAGTTGAATTTTTTTATAACGGCAGCACAGCCTACCACTTCGATGAAATCTGAGAGACTGGCGTGGGTGCGAGAGGGGTGGCGGGGGCGCTATTCGGAATATTCGGATACGCGGCTCGGCCGCCATCGTATACCGTCGCGTTTAATTTTATAAAGTGTTGTAGAGATAATAGTATGTGGCCATATTTATCGGCTGGCCATATTCGACCCAGGTACCTTAATATTTCTTAAAAATAATGATTTAGTAACAGTATTTTTAGTTTTCTTTGCTACTTGCAGAAAAAACCTGCAGACACGATCCTCATATTTGTCAAAATTAAGTAAGTATGGGCAGAAAGATATTTAATGTATTGTTAAAACATTTAACCCACGTGGGTTTCCGGATGGTAGACGAGAAGTAACAAGCTCTTGCACTACTTCCTTTGGAGCTTAGGAGTAGGACGGGGGAAGGCTTGGACCCTTCACGCCTGTACTTCATATTGGGGTCATTATTTGAGGTGGTGAAATTCTGTTCAGGCGTAATAATTTACAAAGCAGAATAGAAATGAGTGTTATTGATTCAAATTATAACTGAAATTAACTTTATTTATTACTGTATGTTTGTTTAAATATTTATTTTTATTAAAAACTTTGTGAAATTTAATTTTTTTTAAATAAAAATCACGTTACGTGGTCTGTTCAGGTGATATACACTGGACTTCTTGCGTTTATTAAAAATATAATTTAAGTGAAAACGGACCTTGTCATTACGTTTTTGTAATGAATAATGTAT
This sequence comes from Oligia fasciuncula, assembly GCA_963082905.1. Taxonomy (NCBI): domain Eukaryota; kingdom Metazoa; phylum Arthropoda; class Insecta; order Lepidoptera; family Noctuidae; genus Oligia; species Oligia fasciuncula. The sequence continues at coordinate 801,385 of OY720395.1, read as the reverse complement.
ATTACTATATCTTAAATGAATGACAAAAAATAAACAGACTTATATCCTTATTTTTTTTACGATTTATGTTGTTCCGAAAACCATCATCACCTTCGTGGTCACTCATATTTTATACTATTTTTAACTAAATAATGGTCAACCCAAAATATACTTGTTAGTAGCAACACTATAATTGGCTGTTTTAATATCGCAAAAAAATTTAGATTGAAAATATTAACGGTTTTTGTTTAAAAACATATTCTGTGTGTTAAAAATATTGTGTCAAAGATCGTGCATCACTTTCGTGACAGCTGTATTTTGGTAAGTTGGTAATAAAAAAATAGAATTACATACTTCTTCTGTTCGAATTATGGATATGTTACAAATAGGCTATTGTATTTTTTCTAACCTCAATACTGTTTCATACTAGAACCGGTAAAGTGCTTAATTATCACTTTCGTGGTCCTCATTTTCGTGGTCAAGATTAAAAAAGGGTTAATGCCGACTTAATAACACTGCTGAAGCCAGCATCCTTTGACTTCTTTTGTTCACAATTATATCATTTTATTGAATAGGGGTGGTACAGTCGCCAATACCTCAAGCTACCTCATATGGTCAACAGTTTAACATTCCATGAATTTTAATAACGAAATACGATTTATCAAAAAATAAAAAAATATTTCTTACAGCTACGGCCAGAACTCGCAACAAAACTACTGATGAAGAAAAGAAGGCAAAAAGACGAGAGCATAAAAAAATTACAATGCAGAAGTTAATAGAGAAAAAGAAAAATATTCCATTTGCCTTAGAAGAAGACAGAAGCAGCGTTCAATTTATATAACACCAGTGCAGCAAGCTCGCCATCTACATCTGAAATGCCTTCTGCGTTGGATTTAGATACCACAAGTGCTGCAGGCTCGCTATACCTTCTGAAACACCGAATTCAGGCTAAATATCCACATCGCGTGAGCTCTGTCTTGGTAAACTTAGACCTTCTTCAACAGATACTGTGGTATGCTGGAGCACCGAATCCCCGTAAAAACCGTATTTTTTTCTTTGATTCGGATAGCACTGGCTCAAATTAAGATTGATTTAGTGAGGTAACTTAGGTGACATCACTTTCGTGGTCAAAGTGTTTTATTTTTTTTTCATGACTAATTATTATTTAAGTTCATTGTTCTCTAAGTAATTATTGTTCTTAGTATTATACGTACCTTTGGTTAAGATTCAACAGAGGTTTAAATTAAGAGACTGATTATGATTCATATAAGTGTTATTTTTCGTGGTCGTTACGATCACTTTCGTTACCTACAAAAAACGTTTTACTGAGATTTTTTAATAAATAAGCTGTATCCATCTTTAATTCTATTTTATCTGTAATTATTATGCGTGTTCTCGTCCATAATAAAGCAAATTTAATAAAAATAACCAATTTTTTTTAAATTTTTTTTTTATCCCTCCCTAAATAATGACCCATTGATGCGCAGAGTTGGCTCCGCGCACGAGAACCACCTGGATGTCACAAAAATTATTATGATTCTGACGAGTCCCATTGATAATTTTCAGGTGAAAATCGCTCAACCAACCTTACAGGTTAAAGCAGTTTTAACCTGTAAGGTTGGCCGGTTTCAAGCCTCCACATCACAAGTTCTGAGTTGTAGCTGGCTGTGGCCAATGTGAGGGGGTACCGCACGGCGGATGCCAGCACGTCATCCGTGTGTCGAGTCTCCCAGCGTTTGCCGGTCGTCGACATACCGGTGTCTTCGAACTCCACCACGTGGTGGTTCCAGCCTACTGCGAGGATCCTAATGGAAAGTGACCGAGCCTTAGTATTAAACATGACTTATCACAATAGTTCTACTGCACCACCTAGCCCAAATCATAATAAAATGAAATCATAGCAAATCGTAGTGATGCCACTAATGAGTTCGTGAAGGTGTGAAGATGCTACGCGGGAAGCTGTTATTCATATTTAATTGAATCACTTGAACCAGTAGCGGCCCTAGGGCGGTGCGAGCTGCGACGGCACCGCGGGCGCCGTCATGGGGGGCGCTGAAATCAACCGAAATGCGACCACCAGGCAGCAGTCAACAAATAGTTACTAATAGAAACTATATGATGACCAATGACAGTAACTTACTAAAGCGCGGACGCGGAGTATCGACCGAGTCGCGACGATCATTTGGGCGAGCAAACGGAGCGGGCGGCGCGGAAAGGTCCATATTGGAAAAAGGTTGTGCTGATTTGCAAATCAGTTTGACCACATTAAGATTTAGCACCACGTAAAAAAATCTAGGGCCGCCGCTGACTGGAACTACTGGTGTGAATGAAATTTCAAGACCTGCCCTCCACCCAGAAGCAGCTGGTGACTTCGCACATGTGCTCGATGGACATCACTCTCAGACACACGCCCGTATTGAAGTTCCACACCTAGACCACGTGATAACGTAAAGAAAGAGAAGTATAGGAGGTATTATTTTATTTATTTACTAATTATTTGAGAATGGAAGAAGAAAACGTGTTGCGCCGACCCCAAGTAACATGGGATAAGGGCAGGAAGATGATGATTTACTAATTATTTAAAAAAGAACAGACTGGGTGGGTAGATACGATGCGCATGCGACATAGCAATGATGATAATTCATTGATAAGTGAAGGTGATTTTAAATTTACTGTAATACGACCTTGAGCTCGCCGCTCCTGGCGCCGGTAAGCAGCAGCAGGAAGCCAGGGTCGAAGCAGGCGGCGGTGATCTCCACCGGGACCACTGCGCTTTGCAGCATTCGTACGTGAGCGTCACGAATCATCACGTTGCGTTTACCTGTACCCCAAACAGTGGTGATGGTGAGCCACGGGTTCCTAATTGTATTTTAGACATTCAATCCGCCACATTTGAAGAGACTTTTCCTAAAGCTTTAGAAATCATTGCTTAAACTTCGTATAGAGTGGAACCACCTAAAATATTAGCAAGTGGAATGATTGACTTCAGAAATAAAATACGGAGAGTCGCCCACAAAGGACCAGTCAGATTCAACAACAGCAAATGTTGCTGCCTATGTTCGATCGAATTTCATTGTATACTGTTACCCGTTGTTGCTTGTATAATGTTGTTAATTTTATAATGTTACCTGATACTGGATTCCAGTTCATAACGATGCTATCCATGCCGCAAGTTATGATGACTTTAAACAGCGGGTTATAGAGGACCTTGGATACAGCTCCGGAGTGTGTGAAGCCGTCAGTGTGGAGGGGGTTCAGCTGCTCGTCCAGCACCACGATAGCTATTTTAACGGCTGCCAGGATAAACTGACGGGTGGCGGGGTTGTAAAGGGCAGAAATAGGCATTTTCTCGCCCGATATGGCTGGGATATCGTTGTAGGTCTGACGGCATGCTTGGCTCTGCACATCCCACACTTTGATAGTTCTATCTCTAGATAAGGAGTAGATGGTCTGTCCCCTGTCCTGTAGCACGATGCAAGTGACACCAGCGTGATGTCCATGAAAGTTCACGGTGGCCTTGGTAGGCACGAACGGGTTCCACACTCGGACCACGTAGTCGGGTCCACCCGTCACCAGCACGTGTGCCTCCTCATCAAACGCGAAGCATTCTATACCCTAAAGAGTGATAAAATTTATTGAAAAAGATACTTTAAAATATACTTTTGAACTATAAAGAAGAAAGTTCTGAAATCAGATTCTAGAGATTTTCGTAAAAGCTAATTATCGAACCTCGTCAGAGTTCGGATATTAATCAAGAAAGTAGGAACTTAGATTATTTCAGTGGGTACTGTATGACTTGGAGTGGACACTCGTGCTAGGAATTACCAAAGAATGTTCCAATCGGTAGTATTCGGAAGATAATGAAGATTCATGTTGGGTACAAACTTAATTACAGAACTAAAATAAATACCTACTGAACTTTTTTACCGACTTCAAAAAAACGGAGGTTATCAATTCGATACGTATGTATGTAATATTATTGGAATTGCATTATATTCACATATGATGATCTATTAGGGCTTCCAAACAAATATACAAAATTTTATAGACGTATGTATGTATGTATGTATGTATGTATGTATGTATGTATGTATGTTTGTCCACGCATATCTCCGTAACTATTAATCGGATCGTGACCATTCTTTTTTTATTGGCTTACATTTACTTCAACTTAGGGAACAGTGCAAGTTTCATCAAAATCGATTCAGTAATTTTCAAGATATGGACTAAGACGTGAAAGTGTGACGGCCTGACTTATTGATACGAGCTACGGGTGTAGTGTCAAAGGGAAAACATCTCAAAACCTTGGTCAAATTCTAGTGCAACAACTAAAAATTACCAAATAAAAAGTAATTTAAAAAAATTAAACCGACTTCAAAAAGAAATCAACTCAAAATTATGAAATAACTTTAATTTCGGAAGTCGGTGGCAAAAAACTAAAACTAAAATAGAAATACAGATCCCAAGACACCGACTTCCGAAATTAAAGTTATTTCATAATTTTGAGTTGATTTCTTTTTGAAGTCGGTTTAATTTTTTTAAATTACTTTTTTTAATCTAAATAAACAATAATCTATACTTTCATACTTTACGGGTATAGGTAATTACAAAGAGTTTAGTCTTTGGGTATATACAGGGTGATTGGAAGATGGGTGCAAAGCTTTAAGGCGAAGATAGTACAGACAATTTAGAACCATTTAAGCCATGGTTGTCTTAGACGAAGTCTTACTACTTTTTTTTTACCAATTTATTAAGATTTTTTTCAAAAATTCCTATACTTTTAACTAAACTATTTATTTATGGCCAAATTGAATGATAAACGAATTCATTTTTATTGTATTTAATTAAAGTAATGTGTAAGCAATCTAGCAAAACATGTTTTAGGCCTCTGTGTCGTTAGACATTTTTTTTACAGATATTTAAAGTTCATAACAAATTTTAAAATTCATAAATACTTTTTGTAAACCTTATTTTAAAAATAACGGAGCGTGCTTTTTTTGTTCAAACCTTTTTGAAAACATGCTTGATAATCGCTCTTTCTTTTGAGGTAACATTTACGCAGATATCTTACAAATTATTGAAATTAGAACCTAAAAACCAATTTAAGGGAGAAATTTTAAATTTTAGGCAGTCTAATTAGAACAACATTTGAATTAAATTTATTTATGTTTCATGGTCAAAATGTTGTCCGTGATTCCTAATACCAGCACGGCTCCGTCTTCTCACTTCTGTTGTTGTTATTTTCAACATCATATCTCCAGCTTCATTGTTTCAAACTCTGAATTCATTCTCTCTGTCAGTTCTTCTCTCGTGTTTATTTCAACATTCGTATACACCAGCTCCTTGGCCCGGCCCCACACGAAAAAGTCCAGCAGGGTCAGATCTGGTGAGCGAGCGGGCCAAGGGATGGGTCCATCTCTGCCAATCCTGCTGTCAGGAAAGCAATTATTTAAGTGTTCCCCATGTGTTGTCTGGGTTATGAAAGTTTGTAATGCCCTCCCTAGAAAATTTGCTTTCATCCGTCCACAAGATTGATTTCAAATTCAAATTTTCTAGGGAGGGCATTACAAACTTTCATAACCTTCATGAATGGGCCGCCAAAGACAGCAATCCACATTTTAAGAAGCAGGTGTCGTTTCAGAGGAAATTCTCTGTCAATGTTTGGGCTGGAGTAATTTGCAGGACGTTAATTGGGCCCCATTTCTTACCGGAGACTTTCAATGGTGAAAATGATTTGCACTTTCTACAAGTGGATTTACCAGAGCTGATAGAGGAAACCGGTGTCCCGATATTCGCAAGAGACAGTACAGTCATCTTTCAGCAAGACGGCTGTCCAACGCATTGGATGTTAAATGTAAGGGAACACTTAAATAATTGTTTTCCTGACAGCTGGATTGGCAGAGATGGACCCATCCCTTGGCCCGCTCGCTCACCAGATCTGACCCTGCTGGACTTTTTCGTGTGGGGCCGGGCCAAGGAGCTGGTGTATACGAATGTTGAAATAAACACGAGAGAAGAACTGACAGAGAGAATGAATTCAGAGTTTGAAACAATGAAGCTGGAGATATGATGTTGAAAATAACAACAACAGAAGTGAGAAGACGGAGCCGTGCTGGTATTAGGAATCACGGACAACATTTTGACCATGAAACATAAATAAATTTAATTCAAATGTTGTTCTAATTAGACTGCCTAAAATTTAAAATTTCTCCCTTAAATTGGTTTTTAGGTTCTAATTTCAATAATTTGTAAGATATCTGCGTAAATGTTACCTCAAAAGAAAGATCGATTATCAAGCATGTTTTCAAAAAGGTTTGAACAAAAAAAGCACGCTCCGTTATTTTTAAAATAAGGTTTACAAAAAGTATTTATGAATTTTAAAATTTGTTATGAACTTTAAATATCTGTAAAAAAAAATGTCTAACGACACAGAGGCCTAAAACATGTTTTGCTAGATTGCTTACACATTACTTTAATTAAATACAATAAAAATGAATTCGTTTATCATTCAATTTGGCCATAAATAAGTAGTTTAGTTAAAACTTTGGGAATTTTCGAAAAAAATCTTAAGAAATTGGTAAAAAAAAAGTGGTAAGACTTCGTCTAAGATAACCATGGCTTAAATGGTTCTGAATTGCCTGTACTATCTTCGCCTTAAAGCTTTGCAGCCATCTTCCAATCACCCTGTATAATTATAGTCTAGGTTAGAACATAGGGTACTATTTATCCCGGTAGTATGTTCCCATGGGATAAATTCCGACCACCACACAGTCGAAGCCGCGGGCGGATGCTAATTATCTTATAAATACTGCCTCGCCTTTTCAACTCTGAACATATTATGAGTCTTGGAGCCCTGAAGGTCGCACATGAGCAGTGAGTCGGGGCAGGTGGCGCAGGACACCACGCAGTGCAGCGAGTCGTAGTATGCCACCTGCCGCACCCACTCCGGATGCACGTGCACGAGGTCTGTCAGACGCAGCTCTGGCAGCATGCGGGGCTGCAAGAAGCCCAGGTTTTACGTGTGGAACATTAAAGGCTCCCACTATAAAATCATAAGAAATAACCACATTAGCCCACTTTCATTTTAGCTGATCCGGTAGTGACAGCTGTAGTAATTAGGTATTTAAGTAATAACCGTCTTTTGCAGGTCGACATGTCGTAGCTTTTTCAAAGCCCGTCCAGCATCGCTCCGGAAGGGGCCGCGCAGCTCCGCCGAGAACAGCAACACCCGCACGTTGCCTCCGACGTCTCCGCAGATCAGCTTGCACTGATCCACATCTTCCTTATGGAAGTAATAGGACATGGTGCAGATCTAAGTAATAGGACATAGTGCAGATCTAAGTAATAGGACATGGTGCAGATCTAAGTAATAGGACATGGTGCAGATCTAAGTAATAGGACATGGTGCAGATCTAAGTAATAGGACATGGTGCAGATCTAAGTAATAGGACATGGTGCAGATCTAAGTAATAGGACATGGTGCAGATCTAAGTAATAGGACATGGTGCAGATCTAAGTAATAGGACATGGTGCAGATCTAAGTAATAGGACATGGTGCAGATCTAAGTAATAGGACATGGTGCAGATCTAAGTAATAGGACATGGTGCAGATCTAAGTAATAGGACATGGTGCAGATCTAAGTAATAGGACATGGTGCAGATCTAAGTAATGTTCATGTTTATTGTAATTGATTGCGCATATTACTAATACACACAAGGAAAAACCGGCCAAGTGCGTGTCGGACCACGCACAATGAAGAGTTCCGTAGTTGGAATGAATGTATCCTAAGAACAAACTTAACGTTGTAGTTGAAAAACATGTTCTCCCATACATTTCAACTGAAAATGTAAGTTTGTACGCACAATATTGAGAAGTTTACCATGATCCAGACTTCTTATAGGTTTTCCTGTAATCTATATTTAAAGAACTATTTTTTGTATTTTATCAAAATTTTAGGCTCAGTAGTTTCGGAGGTCTATTTTCTTAAATAACTCTTTAAAATTATGAAAAAATGATCCTCAGAGTCAGGGGCGTAGCTACCGCCGTATCTGCCGTATCAATTATACGGGCCCCCCGGGCCATGAATAAATATTTCTTTTAATTTTATGCAAACGTTTTTTTTTCTTTTGTGGGAAATCTTTACCCTTCCTAAGGGTCCCCAAACAAATTTTTATACGGGGCCCCGCCAAGGCACGCTACGCTTCTGGTCAGAGTAAGCCCTTTCATTTGATATGTCACACGGTACTGATTGCGAAACTTATTTTTGAAATTTTCTATTTACCCCCCAAAAATGACCCCCACACTCAAAATTCATTTATTTACGTTACACGTCTGTGTTTGGGTCACAGAGATTCACATGTGTACCAAATTTCAACTTAATAGGTCCATTAGATTCGGAGCAAATTGGCTGTGACAGACGGACGGACAGACACACGAGTGATCCTATAAGGGTTCCTTTTTTAACCGACTTCAAAAAAGGAGGAGGTGCTCAATTCGACGGTACGTTCTTTTTTTTTTTTTTGTGTGTTTGTTACGCGATTACTCCGCCAATTGAGGACCGAATTTCAAAATTATTGTTCGAAAGGGTATACTCTCGAGGTGGTCCCATTATCATCAAGTTGGAATCTGATGAGAGGATCCCATGGAAATCGAGGGAAACCCTAAATTTTATAGGCAAAGCTATAGGGATTTGGGTATTTTTTTAAAGTAACTTGAGCATTTGCTCTCGGAAATCATCATTTGGTAAATTGGAGCTGATGATGAAGACCACAGATGGCCATCGGAACTACTCAATGGCAAATATTTCACGGGTTGCGATTCGATTACTTTAATATGGTTGCTAAACGATTTATCCTCGTCACAATGCGTATGGTGAGTGGTTGCTTAGGAGTTGGTAAGAACCAGGAGAACTCCTCAACAATTAACGTCCCTGCATCGGGAAAAGCAATATTTTGTAAAAGCTGATGAGCAGTTGACATTAGGCTATTGTAACTTTGATAAATTACAAACTGACCCACTAAAAGGTGAAAAATAAAAACTTTGTTACAAAAAAAACAACCGACTTCCAAAAAACACCATAAAGTGAAAAATAACTTTAATTTCGGAAGTCGGTGGCAAAAAACTAAAATACAAATCCAAAGACACCGACTTCCGAAATTAAAGTTATTTTTCACTTTATGGTGTTTTTTGGAAGTCGGTTGTTTTTTTTGTAAAAAAGTTTTTTTTCCTTTTGAGGTACAGAACTCTAAAAAGGATGAAACCCTAATTGTTAGGTTATAGTTAGGTACCTAGATTTTAGTTTAGTCTATCTACCTTGCGTTAACACGAAAATGGGATGTCAGGTCACACGTGTGTGGTCGTGGCACATCTTCTACTCTGTATGTCTTAAACTACGAAAACAGCTTTAGGAAATGCAAAAATATGGAAAATGAATAAAATTTCCTGCCATGTACTCCCAGCTGGAAATTATCATCGTTAGACTGAAGGTCTTGGCGGTGCAGTCGTAGAAGCGCAGGTCCCGCTCCGTGGAGCTGGTGACGATGATGTTCACGTCCGGCATGCACACCATGTCCGTCACCCACGTGGTGCGTACCTTCAGGTGGGCTGTGGAATGTAGTCATCAGAATCACAATGTGCGCTTTTACTTTAGTTTCTAACGTGGCGACATTATCGTAGACGTTCACGTCCATAACATAAATGGGATTATGTGCAATATCTTTATCGTGGACGGAAATTTAAAAGCGCCTTCATATTTTTTCGAAACATTTTACTTAACTATGTTATCGTGATGCCGTGACGTGGACGGGACGTCCACGATAATATCGTCACGTTAGAAATGATAAACGTCCACGATAATATCGTCACGTTAGAAATGATAAAGCGCACTACCCACTTATCAATACGATAGTAAACCGAATCGATTAGGTACCTACATCTATAAAAATTAATAAAATTGTAAGTATACAACGTGGCGCTACAACGGTGACATTAAATTAACACACGGGTAGGGGGGGCTAGTGCCGCTAGTGCCGCTAGTGCCCATTAACACACGGGTAGGGGGGGCTAGTGCCGCTAGTGCCCATTAACACGCGGGTAGGGGGGGCTAGTGCCGCTAGTGCCCATTAACACACGGGTAGGGGGGGCTAGTGCCGCTAGTGCCGCTAGTGCCCATTAACACACGGGTAGGGGGGGCTAGTGCCGCTAGTGCCCATTAACACACGGGTAGGGGGGGCTAGTGCCGCTAGTGCCCATTAACACACGGGTAGGGGGGGGCTAGTGCCGCTAGTGCCCATTAACACGCGGGTAGGGGGGGCTAGTGCCGCTAGTGCCCATTAACACGCGGGTAGGGGGGGCTAGTGCCGCTAGTGCCCATTAACACGCGGGTAGGGGGGGCTAGTGCCGCTAGTGCCCATTAACACGCGGGTAGGGGGGGCTAGTGCCGCTAGTGCCCATTAACACACGGGTAGGGGGGGCTAGTGCCGCTAGTGCCGCTAGTGCCCATTAACACACGGGTAGGGGGGGCTAGTGCCGCTAGTGCCCATTAACACGCGGGTAGGGGGGGCTAGTGCCGCTAGTGCCCATTAACACACGGGTAGGGGGGGCTAGTGCCGCTAGTGCCGCTAGTGCCCATTAACACACGGGTAGGGGGGGCTAGTGCCGCTAGTGCCGCTAGTGTCCATTAATCATATTTTGATAGAATAAAATATTTTTTTCGGATTTTAGCCGGTTCGATTCCTGGGTGTGACAAGCGTATTTTCAAAAATGTGTAAATACAGTTTTATATCTTTAAAAAAATAAAGGAATGTTTCCTTTGAGTAAAAGCCGTCTCCAGTAATTAGAGTACTTTTTTTTTTTTTTTTTTTTATTTGAAATGGGTTTGCTCTTGACTCTAGTCTAGGTCAGAGTTGACAGAGACAAAGTCGACGATGGAGTGAGCTTACCCAGAAGAAGCCTGTTCACTCTTACTTTGAAGAGATTCGGGTTGTATGAGCTCGGAAACACAGACGCAGGTAAAGAGTTCCACTCTTTTGCTGTGCGCATTATAAAAGACAATTGAAAACGCTTAGTGCGAATTGGTGGAATAGCAACTAGGTAGGGATGGTAACTTGCAGTGCGTCTGGATGTCCGAAGGTAGAAGGGGGCCGGTGGAATGAGGTCGTGGAGTTCTTGGGCACACTCACCGAAGTACAATCTGTAGAAGACCGACAAGCAGGCAACCTTGCGGCGATGAGCCAAGCTGTGAAGCTTGGCATCCACCAGTTCTTCGTCGCCAATGAGCCTCTTAGCTCTGCGTTCCACCGAGTCAAGCGCGGCAAGTTGATATTTCGCTGAGCCATCCCAAAGGTGGCTGCAATACTCCATGCAGGATCGGACTTGCGCTTTGTAAAGGGTTAAAAGCTGTCCAGGCGTAAAGTATCGCTTCACCCTATTTAGGATGCCCAGCTTCTTGGCCGCAGTTTGGGCTTTGTACTCGATGGTAGCGCCGAAGTTGAGACTAGACGTCAACTCCATGCCTAGGAGCTCGAGCCGATCTGTTACAGGAACAGATGTACCCCGGAAAGTAGGAGTCTGGTCAAAATGACTCCTTTTGGCGGTAAAAAGACACGCTTGTGTTTTGGTGGCGTTAAAAGAGACCAAATTGTCATCACCCCACTGGGAGACAAGGCTTAAGGTCAAATCTGTCCGCTCTACCATGGCCTCTCTCAGTACTTTCCCTCCAGGTAAGCTTCGAAAATTCCATCCTGTATAAAGGTGTAGGGTGTTTGGAAGCTGGAAGAGGGTGATAGTTGACACCATTTAGAGTATTTTGAGCCATACATGTCTTAGACGAAAAAAATATTTTTTATTTTTTTCCCAAATGTTATTTTTAACCGACTTCCAAAAAGGAGGAGGAGTATGTTTACCGATTACTCTAAGACGGCTGCTGGACCGATTCCAAAAAATATTTTTTTGTTTGAAAGGGTATACTCTCAAGGTGGTCCCATTATCGTCAAATTGGAATCTGATCAGAGGATCCCATGGAAATCGAGGGAAACCCTCAAATTTTATAGGCAAACCTATAGCGATTTGGGTATTTTTTAAACTAACTTGAGCATTTGCTCTCGGAAATCATGATTTGGTAAAGTGGAGCTGATGATAAAGAGCACAGATGGCCATCGGAACTACTCAATGACAAATATTTCACGGGTTGCGATTCAATTACTTTAATATGGTTGCTAAGCAATTTATGCTCGTCACAATGCGTAAGGTGAGTGGTTGTTGAGGAGTTCTCCTGGTTCTTACCAGGAGAACTCCTCAATAATTAACGTCCCAGCATCGGGAAAAGCAATATTTTGTAACTTAGATAAATTACAAACTGACCCACTAAAAAGTGAAAAATAAAAACTTTTTACAAAAAAACAACCGACTTCCAAAAAAAACACTACAAATTGAGAAATAACTTTAATTTCGGAAGTCTGTCTTTGGTTCCGCATTTACGTTTAAATTATTATCTACTAAAGTTATTGGTTAGTTATTGGTGTTGTTATTTTGTTGACTAAAGGTTTGTAGTTAAAAAAATATAAATCGTCTAAAACAAGTAGTATGTGTTCTCAACCGCTTCCAAACACCCTGTATAACTACTTCGACTAAATGGGGGAACTAAATACACTCGCCGGTGGGTGGTACGCCGTTTAAAACAATCGATATTATAAGGAAAATAAGCATTAAAACGTAAGTACATAAGTACATTTGAATTTTTACAACAGAGTGTCACAGATTGTGACCTACAATAAGATAATACTACTAACTGCTGGAGGAGTAAGAAGTCCTCAACAGCTTCATGTCGAGCGACCACCAGTTGATCATGCCGTCGCGGCTCGCCGTTACGTATGAGCCTTGCATCGGGTCTGTACTGCGATCCTGTGTAGGTACGATGATACATTGGTAACTGCATACTAGCTGTGCTAGTATCATTCATATCAAGTAATAATGCTGGGGAAACGATTTATACATGATACCGAAATGATCAAGTATTGTTGTAACTTATACATGATGAAATTATCATTAGGTATTGTTGTAAGGTTGTAACCTATACATGATGGAATGATCATTAGGTATTGTTGTAACTTATACATGATGGAATGGTCATTAGGTATTGTTGTAACTTATACATGATGGAATGATCATTAGGTATTGTTGTAACTTATACATGATGGAATGATCAATAGGTATTGTTGTAACTTATACATGATGGAATGATCATTAGGTATTGTTGTAACTTATACATGATGGAATGATTATTTGGTATTGTTGTAACTTATACATGATGGAATGATCATGTATTGTAGTAACTTATGCACGACAGAATGATCATTAGGTATTGTTGTAACTTATGCATGACAGAATGATCATTAGGTATTGTTGTAACTTATACATGATGGAATGATCATTTGGTATTGTTGTAACTTATACATGATGGAATGATCATTAGGTATTGTTATAAGTTACAGGATGGTCAGTTACAGCCGGATTACTAATTAGAGCATGGTTTGAAAAGATAAAAACCTTGGCGACATCAGGGCAGAAGCATATCCTGGATATAGGAAGTTTGTGTTTCGAGTGCAGTTCGACTGGCCGGCCCAGGATTGGCAGCTGTAGTGAGCCCCGATGATTCTCCTCGTCGTTGCTGAAGTAGCCCAGGATCAGATGGGAAACCAGCTCGTCCCAGTCTATCTCGCCCGTGCGGCTTGTGTTTATCTATTATTACGTGAAAATAAAGTTTATCTTTTACGACCTATGATTACCTAAAATACGTAGGTATGTGAATGTCCCCACAGCCAGACCGACTAGACATAATTAGATTATTGGAAAGCACTTTTCAAGACTGAGAATAATTCGATTCAAAACTGGGTCGTCCGATCCGCTGTATACCTAGATAGCCCTTCTTGGCAGTCGGGTGAAAAAGTTATAGGAAGTTTAAACGAAAACGTTGTAGGGGAACATTCAGGTCCCCCTGTATTTTTGACCACCCTCCATTAAAAGAGCGCCTTAAACGGCTACAGCCCTTGAAATGATGTGTACAAGTGTGACGAATGGCGTAATCTGTATTAATTTATAAATTGAGCTTGATTAATATCTTATTAGAAATGTAGCAACCTTTAAAAATAATATTTTGAATTCATCATCACCATACTCTATTTTAAACATCGTTCTGAGAAGGTTTCTGAATTCGGTTGCCGTCATTTTGTTATTGTATGCCGAGTCAAACACATCCTTAATGCGTTTCATATCAGTCATAGTGCATCGGTCGTGTAGGGCTACATTGTGGCAGCGGTCTGATGTGTAATCTGCTGCTGAACTATCGTCAGAATTTCTGTCGTTTGCCATAGTGATTCATAAAAGTAAAGCACCAAAACTCTTCGAAAATCCTAAAATAATATCCTACGATATAAAGGTGTATGAAAAATAAATAAAACTGTGGCCTGTACATTGGCCTTTGATATTTGCACTAGATTTTTGCTACAAGTGCAATGTCATACAGTTTAGGTACAAATTAATATTGCCGCCCATTTGACAACATTAATCGGGTAGGTTCGGGTAGGTCGGGGCAGTGGCTTTTGGAAATCACTCGGGACCTTGCATGCTTGCATGGGACGATGGCGATGGCGGTCAGAGTGATCCACAGAGCATGTAACTTTTTAGAGTGATCGACGAAATTCTTTAACGCGGCTTGCGGTAGGACAGAAATCATCACGTAATACGACCGGCGCGCGACGTAACGTGGCGGGCCTGATCTTTGCGCAGAAGGCTGCCCAGAAAGATTTTTTAGGAACCAAATGGTGTCATGAGGCGAGTGCGAGTGAGAGAACATGCGCGAAAGTTCTTAGCGCCTGTTCGGGCCAGGTTACATGCTCTGTGTTCGGGCCCGCCAAGTTACGTCGGTCGTATTGTACCTAACGAAAAAAGCGTTACCAGTTATACCTACCCCCGCCATGCGACTTTCAGAGATAGTTGGAGATAGTTTTCATGGTTTTCGAGAAAGAGAAATGATCGATGTGAGCGTGCTTAAACCCGTACCGAATTAAGGCTCCTAAAACAGGCGCGACACGCGATAAAATCGCGCGCGACACAAAGGCACCGCAAGTCGCGCAACGGGCGGTGCCTTTGTGTCGCGCGCGATTATATCGCGTGTCGCGCCTGTTTGTAGGAGCCTTGAGCGTGAGCGCGATAACGATGTCCCGTGAATCGTCATAGATGACGTCATGACATGCGCCATCTTGCGATAATGCCGACCATGCCCTAGAATAATATCACCGTCCGTGAGCACTGGCAAAAATGACAGGGTGTGTGTGAGGTTGTGCCAGTGTGTGTTTTGTTTTGAGTTGCATCATCTTTAAATTAAACTAAAGTGGCTTTTTCGAAATTGTGCTTCTGGCTGACAGTCGCCACCTAACCAAAGAAGAAGAACTGAAGAAGAAATGTGGTGTTTATACAAAGAAATACTGTAATAATATCGTTTTTACATTGTGTAAGCACTGTGAGCTGACATACATAATCGCTCACATCATCTCACATGGCGTTCCGATTTAGGGCGCTTTCCGAATTAGTTAAAATCGCTCACAGCGCTCACATTATCTCACATGCGTTCCGATTTAGGGCGCTTTCCGAATTAGCTATAATCGCTCACAGCGCTCACATCATCTCACATGGCGTTCCGATTTAGATATCACGATTATGACAGCTGAGAGCTGTCAACAATTCGGAACGCCCGTGAGCGCGCTCACAGTGCTTACTCAATGTAAAAACGATAATATTACAGTATTTCTTTGTATAAACACCACATTTCTTCTTCTTTGGTTAGGTGGCGACTATCAGCCAGAAGCACAATTTCGAAAATGCCACGTTAGTTTAATTTTATGATAAGATGCAAATCAAAACAAAACACACACTGACACATCCTCACACACACACTGTCATTTTTGACAGCGCTCACGGTGATATTATTCTAGGGCATGGTCTGCGTTATCGCAAGATGGCGCATGTCATGACGTCATCTATGACGATTCACGGAACGTCGTTATCGCGCTCACGCTAATTCGGTACGAGTTTAAGCACGCTCACATCGATTATTTCCCAACTCGGAACGCAGGGTTAGATATCACGATTATGACAGCTGAGAGCTGTCAACAATTCGGAACGCCCGTGAGCGCGCTCACAGTGCTTACTCAATGTAAAAACGATATTATTACAGTATTTCTTTGTATAAACACCACATTTCTTCTTCTTTGGTTAGGTGGCGACTATCAGCCAGAAGCACAATTTCGAAAAAGCCACTTTAGTTTAATTTTATGATAAGATGCAAATCAAAACAAAACACACACTGACACATCCTCACACACACACTGTCATTTTTGACTGCGCTCACGGTGATATTATTCTAGGGCATGGTCGGCGTTATCGCAAGATGGCGCAGGTCATGACGTCATCTATGACGATTCACGGAACGTCGTTATCGCGCTCACGCTAATTCGGTACGGGTTTAAGCACGCTCACATCGATTATTTCCCATCTCGGAACGCAGGGTAGGAGGTACGAGAGGTTTTACTGTCATTGCATTGAAGTTGACATTGACAACTTGACAAAGTTGACAATTTGAAATTGACGTTCTCCTAACCTCAATATTAGTTCTAGAATTTGTATTATTGCAATTTTCTGAAACAAAATGCTTCTAACACTGAGGCTGCTGTCGAACCGCCACCCCTCGTTCGTCGCGCGCACAGTGTTCGTGAAGAACAACAATGTGGATGACGCGTGCCGGCTGGTGAACAGAATCCTAGGCAAGGAAGGGATCCTGGAGCAATACAGGCTTACCAGATACTATGAGAAACCTTACCAGGTACTTAAAATGTTTGCCTACGTTACTTATCTACTTTAGGGCAAAGCAGTCGGTAGGAATTTTGATGTTTTTCGGACACTAAAATAGGTTCCAGTTTCTTTCAATAATTATCGTAAGTACTCTTCACAAACTCACGCCTTTTCCCACACACACACCCAGTTTCTGCGTACTACCCAGCAGAAACTACATCACACTGTCACACTATAGAATGTAACTGAAAATAATCCTGTTAATGTAACTGAAAACTGGTTTAAAGCAGTATTTTTAATGTGACCATTTATTTTTACTTGTCAGAGCGGGACGCTTGTGGAATTAAACAAAAAAAAAACTTATTTTACTAGGTATTTATTAAAAATAGAAAGGACATGAAAAATAATATATTAGCTAAGTATAGGTATTGTAATTTTAATGAAATGATGATTTTATTTTTTGTAAGTAGGTTTGTACAAACACTTTTACACATCAATCATGTTTTTTTTAAATTAGATGAAGTCGGCGTTTCCTATCTGACTACTCTGAGAAGAAAGGCCGAAACAAACTCAGAGGTCACAGTCTCTTTTAAAGTCCAGACATAATCTTGGTCAGGTTATATGAAGACCATGTAGATCGAGTCTGAGGTGGTTTTTTGAGGAAAGAACCACACAGATTGAGAGGACGTGTCCAGTCAGTGCACGCATTTGTCAAAAATTGTGCAGCTCAAATCAAAACTTAAGGAGCTCAACAATTCGACGAACAATACCAAGGAAAGGACATTTGGGTAGGCCACATAAATTACTCAAACTGCCAGACCATGAAAAAAAAAAACCTAACAGAACAGAGAGAATAATAAAAAAAAATATATATGTAAAATGACCCACATCGTCTTCACATTCACAATGAAAAAATAATATAATACTTTACAAAGTAAACAAATGTCATTGTCATTGTAATATTACATTGCAGTTGAAGACCCATTTGTTTTGTATTTGTAGGTGGGGCAAATTAGTTTTAAAATGTTGGGTCTGTAGCGGTATCTACGCCACATGCGAACAACGCGTCATACTACGTCACGCAAAATCCTGCATCGCGCAAGCAGAGTTTACCGCGCAACTAACATAGATACAACGGCCTGACATGAATCATGGGGCAGTTTCCCGCCAGACATAACAACCGTCTGGTCGGAGGATCGTCCCTTTTCTATAGAGTATGATAGAACTTTACACCCTGTTCCTCATACCTCTATAGATCCACATGGTATGTCCATGTTAGTCTCCTCAAGAATTGGGCTATCAAATGCAAAAAGATTTTTTCAAATCTGACCGGTAGTTCCAGAGATTATCGCGTTCAAACAAACAAACTCTTCAGCTTTATTATCAGTTAGTATTTCTTTTGAATGGTGGACCATAACATAAGTAACCCATAAAAATTGATTTCAGACAAGAAGACGCGTGAACCATGAGCGTTGCAAGGCCATCTACAATGAAGACATGGAGCGCAAGATACAGTTCGTACTCAGAAAGAACAGACATGAACCGTTCCCCGGGTGCTTTTAATCAGTGTTAATTAATATGGATGGAATGTGAGTTTCTCGTGTCACTGACTCTGGCAGAGCCACCATCAGCGATTTTAATTTTGATAACACAAAAAATTTGTCGCTAATTAGTCGAAATTTGTCGGCAAATATCAGAATTTGTCGGTCACTGGTTCAAAAGATATAAAGGTTTATAGGTGTAGGTATAGTCCAAGAGCTAGATGGAAGAGTTCACGAAAAACTCTTCAACTAGCTCTTGGACTTATACCTTACTAATTGAACTCATTATATCTCCTAAACTAAGACCCGATTAAATCTGTGACTTGGCGACTGATTCCGACTAATTGACGACAAAATATGGGAGAAAACAGATCTTCGCTAGGTGCCCTAGTTTTTGTGTTATCAAAATTAAAATCCCTGATGGGGGGCTTTGCCAGAGTCAGTGACACGAGTTTCTCAGGTGATTTCAACACAGTTACAGCTATTAAACAATCAAATCGAAAATAAAATAAGAAAAGTGTGGCCTTGATTATGGTAGTGTGAATGGCCATGATACTGTGAGAACTTTATACCACCTACTGAATGTCACATTTTGCCAATTATGTAATCATGCTTGATTTGATTGCATTTCAAATCACAATGAGACAAAACTTTATTACATCATTGTGTAGGTACTGCACCAAAAATAACACAGTTTTTGGGTGCATATTTTATGGCATTTTATTAAGTGCTAGTAACAAGTGAATAACTTAGTTGTACTTATAGAAATAAAACATGTAAATAAATAGTATTCAAAAGTTTATTCTTATAACTTATTTAAGTATACTTATTGCTTTGTAACAAAATATTTACAAGAATGGATGCATAGTATTGTCGCTGGTCACAGAACAGTCTTTATAAAAATACAATACGAAAGCTATGAATATGAGGACTAGATGGTAAGTTTGGCAGTGAGCGCGGCGGCGCGGTGGCCGGCGGTCGCGCCGTCACGTGTAGCCGGGGCAGGCGTCGCGCCGCCGCACGTACAGGTGGTAGCGGTAGCAGCGGTGGCACGTCTTGATGCCGCACCGGTAGCTCAGCCCTCCTTGTGGCTTACCCTTGCAGTATTTTAATCCACAAGGATACCAGTTGACGCAAACCTGTTGTAAATTTAAAATATGTAACAATAAAATGTTACCGATGGAGCCAGAACCTCAAAAAATAGAACAGAATAGAAGTAAAATGTATGGAAATATTATGAAGGTGCTTTTAAGCCATCCACAATAATGTTATAACTTACATGTATTACCATTCATTTTATGGATGTGGACATCCAAGATAATATTGTCACATTATAATATTAGGTAACAATATTGGAAGACTAAAAGTCAAGATCTGAAACTGAGCTGCAATGCTACTTTAAATAGGCCAGTATCCACCTGTGAAATCTTAATAAACTTTCTTACATCATTCATATAAAGACGGGAACTATTATGTACCTCATTAATATAGCTATATTATGAAATTATATAAAACTACACTCTCACCTCTAAGTGACAAATACATTCTTTGGTATGGTCGGTTTCTAAGACGCACGCGCCGACTGCCGGCTTGCCGTCTGTCGCGTCCGAGGACAGCGCATGCGCCGGGAATGGTGTCACTGCAGTCACATACGATGACTGGTCCATGCCTGAACACAATAATGATGTACTGGTTACTGTTGCCCACTAACACATTTAGGGGGAATCCTCCCATCTCCAAAGACTAGCTAGTAGCATCAGAGTTCAGAGAAAATGTTACTTTTCAGTATACTTACAACCAAAGAGTATGACAATTCAAAAGTGCCTGTGATTTGTTTATTTGAAATAAATGTTTGATACATACAGTGTATAAAAAGACTTATCACATAGCCATCTATGCATTCTGGACATCAAACTAAGTAACTGAGCAAAAACTATTGCTGAGCAATAACCATTTTTGGTGTGAAAAATTGCTGTTTATGGTACAATGTAACAAATGCTAAACATTGTGCTTTTGGGTGCATGCAATGTACAAAATATTAAATACAGTTGTATTTAATATTTGTTTTCGGGAAAAAAGTTGGCCTTTGACCCCCTAGGTTCCCATGTATGGTCCATTAAAAAAAAATATCACAATGGTGGGGATTGACATTTTTTTCAGAAGACATGAATCTAGGAGGTATGTTTTTGCATAAATGATAAATGATAAATGATGATGATAAATGATTTTTATTTCTGTAAGTAGGTTTGTACAAACACTTTTACACGTCAATCATATTTTTTTTTTAAACTAGATGAGGTCGGCGTTTCCTAACTGACTATTCTGAGAAGAAAGGCCGAAACAAACTCAGAAGTCACAGTCTCTTTTAAAGTCCAGACAAAATCTTGGTCAGATCGTGTGAAGACCATGTAGATTGGTGTCTGAAATGGTCTTTTGAGGAAAGAACCACACAGATTGAGCGGACCTGTCCAATCAGTGCACGCATTTGTCAAAAATCGTGCAGCTCAACTCAGAACTTGAGGAGCTCAACGATTCGACGAACAATACCAAAGACAGGACATTTGGGTAGGCCGCATAAACTACTCAAACTGCCAGATCATGATTAAAACTAAGAAGGAAAAAATAAATGACCCACATAGTCCTCACATTCACAATAATTAAATAAAAAATAATAATAAAAATTACTTACAAAGTAAATATTCATGTCATTGTCTAAATAAAATTCATCAATGTCAATGTGTATATAGAAAATCCGGACATAATCTTTGAGGACCATGTAGATTAGTGTCTGAAATGGTCTTTTGAGGAAAGAACCACACAGATTGAGCGGACCTGTCCAGTCAGTGCACGCATTTGTCAGTAACCGTGCAGCTCAACTCAGAACTTAAGGAGCTCAACGATTCGACGAACAATACCAAAGACAGGACATTTGGGTAGGCCGCATAAACTACTCAAACTGCCAGATCATGATTAAAACGAAGAGAGAAAAAACAAAAAAAAATTACCCACATAGTCCTCACATTCACAATAATTAAAATCATATAATACTTTATACAGTAAATGTACATGTCATTATTTAAGTAAATAGATACTTAAAAAAAAAAGAAAATTATTAAAGTGTAAAATAGCAAAATAAAAACAACATTCTAAACCTATTGGAGCAGCTCAATCCCAAGCCTTTTTGTCCTCAATATAGTCTTTTACAGTATAATAGGCTTTCTGACATAGTTTTCGCTTTATAAAAGATTTGAATTTATTAAGGCTTAGTTCTTGAATGTGGCTAGGAAGTTTATTATAAAAACGTATACATTGGCATCTAAACGAGCCACCTATTTTTTTGAGCCTTGTTGTAGGAACAACAAATTTGTGTTTGTTCCTAGTATTTATGTTATGGATATCACTGTATTTTTTAAACAGATTAATATTTTTATGTGCATACAAAAGATTATCATAAATGTACTGAGAAGGCACAGTCATTATATTAATCTCTTTAAATTTGTCTCTGAGGGAGTGTCTGGGACTTAATTTATAAATGGAACGAATTGCCCTTTTTTGTAAAATAAAAATTGTCTGAATATCGGCGGCATTTCCCCACAACAGAATACCGTACGACATCACACTATGAAAATAACTAAAGTATACTAAACGGGCTGTCTCTAAATTAGTTAAATCACGAATTTTCCTAACGGCGTATGCTGCAGAGCTAAGCTTTTTTGATAATTTATCTATATGGGGGCCCCATTGAAGCTTGGCATCCAACGTTATGCCTAGGAATACTGTGGTATCTTCAGGTTTCAACTCTTCATCCTTAATGAGAACACTAGTTTCTACTTGTCTAACGTGGGGTATGGTAAACTTAATACATTTCGTTTTTTTTCCGTTAAGAAGTAGGTTATTGACATTAAACCAGTTAACTACTTTTGCAAGGGCGTTATTTACATTGTCAGTAACCAGCTGCTGACGTTTGAGTTTAAATAAAAGTGAAGTGTCATCTGCAAACAACACTATATCATGTTCATCCCTTATGAGGTAAGGCAAATCATTTATATAAATAATAAATAAAAATGGGCCGAGAATTGAGCCCTGGGGGACCCCCATTCTTACTACAGATCCGGGTGACCTTTTTCCGTTAACATCAACTCTCTGAATCCTATCACTTAAGTAAGAAGTAAGAAGATCCAGAGAGGCGTTCCGGATTCCGTAGTGGTGCAGTTTCCTGATTAATGTTTCATGAAGAACACAATCGAATGCCTTGGACAAATCGCAAAAGATGCCCAAAGCATCGCATTTGTCCTCCCATGCATTATAAATATGTCCTAAAAGTTCAACTCCTGCATCGGTAGTCGAACGACCCCTTGTAAATCCGAACTGTTTGTTATGCAGTAATTTATTTTTATTAAAAAATCTTTGCAATTGATTTAAAATAAGTTTTTCAAAAATTTTACTAAAGGTAGGTAGTACTGAAATAGGTCTATAATTAGTAGGGTCTGATGTACTACCCGATTTAAACAACGGTATTATTTTACTGTT
Source organism: Oligia fasciuncula (assembly GCA_963082905.1). Lineage (NCBI taxonomy): Eukaryota > Metazoa > Arthropoda > Insecta > Lepidoptera > Noctuidae > Oligia > Oligia fasciuncula. Next base: position 778,489 of record OY720395.1, on the reverse strand, counting down.
TTTCATAAGATCAGGAAACTCACCACGGTCAATACAATTATTAAATATAATAGCTAAAGTAGGTGCTACAATGTCTATAATCGACTTAGCAACATCCACAGAATTACCCCATAGATCTGCGGTCTTTTTAACATTTAACGTGTGAAAAGTTTTAATTATATCTTTACAGGTTACATATTGGAAATGAAATTCAGAATCGCAAACTGGAACGTTTTCTTTAAGTAAAGACTCTGCAGCAATGGGTGATGAGTTAAGAGATTTAGTAGTTGATACGGGAATCTCTGCAAAGAAATTTTCAAAGGCCGCGGCGACTTGACAATCTGATTTAATTATATTGTCATCAATAACAAGGCTGTAGTCACTACTTCGGGTGCATGACCTTCCCGTTTCGCTATTAATGACATTCCAAGTCGTTTTAATAATGTTACTACTATTTTTAATTTTTGAACTCAAATAACGTGACTTGGCAATACTACAAACTTTTTTAAATATTTTAGAATAATTCTTAACATATAAATTAAATTCAGCAGTGTTTATACAAATCCGTTCTTCATATAATTCATAAAGTCGTTTTCTACTTTTATGTATACCAATGGTGGCCCAGTCACTGAAGGAAGCAATACTATTAACCGATAATGTTTTTGGAATAAATGTGTTATCAAATTGTGTGCAATACATATTAAAAAAATCATTATATTGTTGATTAGGGTCATCATTAGTGAACAAAAGTGGTAATTTACCCATGAGTTTAGTTTTAAATGTTTCCAAGCGATTAGTTGTTTTTGGATTAACAGTGATATCTTTTTTAGTAACCTTTTTGTTTTTATTTGGAATAGTGATTAATTGTCCACAATGATCTGAGTCTATTAGGTTAATAATGCCTTTGTGGGTTGGTATAACATCTGTATAAATGTTATCTAGGCATGTGGCACTAGTAGGAGTTATTCTAGTGGGCTCCAAAAATTGGTTTGCAAGATTGTATGACTGAAACAAACTTATAATTTTAGTACTTAACCCAGAATTTTCTAACAAATTAACATTAAAATCACCACAAATGATGATGGACTTGTTTGTATTACAGATTTTGTGCAACACTTCATCCATAACTTTTTCAAAACAATCATACAATCCTGAAGGAGGTCTGTACACACTTAATATAATGAACTGCTCCAATTCTATACAGGCTATTTCAATTGTCCGTTCAACAGAGAGGCTCACAATATCCTTTCGGTCTTTAAACTTAAGCTGGTTATTTATTAAAATTAAAGAGCCACCATGTATAGCATTTACTCTGCTGAATGAACTACCAACCTGGTGATTACTAAAATTGAACATGAACTGGTGACTTTTAAGCCAATGTTCTGTCATACAAAGAATATCTATATTGTAACAATTCAGGAATAATTCTACTTCTAAGTCTTTGTTTGAAAAACCTTGAATATTTTGATGCACCAGATTGATACTATTTAATTTTTTTACACTTTCATTTGACTTATTTACATTTTTGCAAGAGGTTGCCTCTATTGTCTTAATTTCTAATTTAAATGATTAATGTCAATAATTTCAACCAAATTATTACCAGAGTAATTTAAAAAGTCATTGCATTGCTCAATAGGAGCAATTTGTTTAGCCAAATGTTTGGCTGAAATAGAAAAAAAATATGATAGCGACACAGCTATCTGTCTTTTTTGATAGTTAGAAAGATAGTACATAACAATATTATATCTATCTTTTGTCAAATATAAATTATTACCAACATAATAGTTAGTATCAATTAACTGGAATAAGTTATCATTATATGTCAAATTGTGCAATGTCATGTTTATATCAAATCTTAAGTTATTTTCTTCCTGTGGCAAACTGTTACTGTAAGGCAATGTAAACAAAACAATTTTTCTTAAGCTAAGGTTGCACAATGTTCTATGATATTGGAGCAATTCTCCTTTATTTAAATTACCCCTATTTCCCATAAATATTAATAAAGTTGTTTCCTGTTTAAAGTTACATTTAACAATTGCTTTCATAATATCAAATAAAGAACAACCAGGCATACAGTAATTTATTATTGAGTGTCCCGGATATTCATCTGTCAACAAGTGACCTAACTCCTTTCCAATCTCATCACAAAATAATATAATATCATGATTTACAATTTCTTTAGATGGTATAATGGTACTATTAACAGAGGGAATTGTCAAATCAACACAAGGCTGCGGTAATGTGGTATTGCATGCCGATAATGAATGGTCTGGTGTAGGTACATTGGATGGTGTTTGACAGCGCTCACAGCTGTTCGTTTGTGAGTTCACCAGCTCATTCATTGCCAACACATATTCCCTCATTAGATCTTCAGAGGTATTATATTTGTTAGTCATTGATCTTAGTTTCTCCTGCAGCTGGTCAAGTTGAGATTGCAAGTCCTGTGTGTCAATGTTGTATTTCCTAGTACTTTGCTCCAGATTAAAAAGAAGAAAAGCATTGTTGCTCTGAAATGCTCTGTCCTGTATAAGAGTATGACAGGTACTGACCTGGACGGGGTGCCCAGCGCGCCAGGTCAGCTGCACGCAGGTACACGCGGTCGCGCGCGGCGGCGCAATGTCGTGCGGCAGGCGCGGACAGCAGGCGCGTGGAGCGACCCGCCCACGCGCTCGCAGTCGTCTGCCGCCAGCCCTTATCTTCCTCCGCCACACGGATCGTGCCTGGGTTTTTCTGAAAATACAAATATTCACTACCAGATACAAGAAGCTAGGTTTATTCTAAAAAAAACGTTCAACATAAACAGTGGATATTATTATCCTAGCGAATGTTGGTCTACATCAATGGCAACAAGTTAATAAATTGTACATTGACAGACATTTTCACAATTAGTTACAAGAGATGTACCTAATGTTTACAAACCAATCACTACTCACCATGAGTACGTACCTGTCTCAACTTGGCCATAGCGTCAGGTGCTATGAAGTCGGCCTGCGCTGCATGGGTGAGGAAGCAGAGTGTTTGGTGTCCGCTCTGACCCAGCTCCTCCTCACCGGGAATTATTACCTTCATTGCCTCCACTTCCTGAAAGCACTACTTTTATCAAAAACCTCTCAAGATTCCTGATTATGTCCGTTGTGTACCATTGGACAATAAACTGCAATTAATCGGTTGCTTCATTTAGACTATTTAGAGAAAATTCGGCTTTCCGTATTTTTATAGTTATAATTTGTTTTACTTATTAATTGGAGCCAAACTCACTTGATAATTAATACTGATAATGAACTTGATTGTGTTAGAGAATATTGTAGTAAGTCATTATTAAAAATAATGAATTGGACAAAAAATAAACTAACTGGTTGCTGTTTTAAATAACGCTCCAAAGAGAAAATCCGCCCCTAAGACGACCCACTGATCCCTGATTCTTATGACTAAGTCCAATACATTTGTTGAGTAATATTGAAAGGTTAACTCACATTGGTGAAGTCGACGAGCTGCGATACGAACACGCCGTCCAGCCGCATGAACTCCAGGGTGATGGTGTCCTCCGACACGTTCGCAGTTATGTTCTCCTGCATAACATCGCCACCCTGAACAGTGGATGGCAAACACCAATGTATAAGTTAGCTCTTAAGTGGAATCCTTCATACTGGATTCCACTTAAAGAGTGCGTACAGCTAAAGAGTTGTTCATAATTTAAACAATACGAACAAATTATTTATCACTAAATCAAAAAGAAAACAATTTGCAACAGTGCAACTTTGGTTAAAAATGCAGCAATAAAACACACCTGATTTCTAACATTGATAAGAAGCTGTAGATTTGACGGCTTCACTAACAAATACAGTAAAATTACTTTTAAAATGATTAATTTCATTATTTTAAAGTTTTGTGATCAATTAGTAATTTATAAGTCAATTGAAGTCAATGTTTGTGATCAATTCCTTTTATTTTGGCTGTATTCCTTTGGTTTAGGTTTGATGCTTTGATTTGATGATGACATTTTTGACATTTTTTGTTGACATTTGGGTCTTGGGTGACATTAAAAAATACGTTTTAAAACATACATTTATTCAAAGCTAACGTGTACAAAAAATTCACATCGTGAAAAAACATTTTTTAAAGTAAATAACTAATAATTGAGATATAATTCAGGACATAAAAGTGGATAAAACCAAGTATAAGGTATGAAAAAGAGTACTATTGATTGTTATAATTCCATTTTCCAAACTAGTAATACTTTTCTGTAAATAAATACCAAACAAGTTTTGTAAACATACCATACCAAACGTTCCATTTCATGCTGTGGATCTGGCTGGATCTTAAATAATTTTTTACATTATATCAAATTTCGACGGCAAAGTACTATATTTTAAACATTTAATATAATGTTTATAACATTAAAGTTATACAGTTTGGTGCCTTGATAGTAATTCTAATCATTATTTTCTCATTTGTGTAACTTTGATATAGCAGGAATATTATGATTTGGACTTTTGGGAAACGTTTTGAGCATGATTCTTTTAATTTTAACTGAAAACAGTAAGCTTGGCCTAACAATATAGTTCTAGGTATTGCACTGGCCTGATTAGTACCATTTTTGATGCACGGATAATTTTATTTTTGAGGTCATTAAATTACAACACGATTTTGCCCGATGCGCAACCGAACAAGACACGAACGTCATCCGAAACGGAAAGAAGGGCGATGTTGCATTAGCGAAGAAAGACAGCTGTCGTATCATTTTCAGCTGATTTTTGTGTACGCATCGCGAACGCTACAAACTCTAACAACGATCCAAACGTTTCGTAACGGTACAAGTTTTTTGGTTGCAGTCACGTAGGAATTATTTTGATCGATAGAGTGTCGCGACGCAGCAGGCCAGGAGCGAGAGTTTCGCAGCGACGAACAAAGGGAGATGGTCTATTGAGCGCGGGTGGTGCGTATCGGGGGCCGTGACGTCACTCAGCCGAGGCGTCGAGGCCGATGCGGCGGGCGCGCTCGTGATCTCGGCGCTCCGAAGAGCGCGGCGAGCGGGCGCAGCGGAGCGGGCCAGCCTGGCCTCCACTGACTCGGGCGACGAGGGCGCTGGGCATCGGCCGCCGCGCAAGCGGACCCGCAGGCTGTCGCCGCCCGCCCGGCCCGCAGACATGCACCAGCCGCCCGCAGCCAACGGCGCGCCGCCGCCGCACCATGTCAACGGCGACACCGCGACGCGCAACGGCGAGCTGCAGCCGCTCGGCCTGAGCATGTCGCAGACTGACCAGGAGATCGTGCGCCTCATCGGCCAGCACCTTCTCTCCGTGGGACTGGAGTGAGTACCGCTGAGCATTCACTCTTTAGCTCTATACCAGTGTTCAGCACAAGGTAGAGATTCTTCAGCTGTGTTTGTTATTGAAAACTTTCTGATTTACTTACATCAGTCTTTTTCTTATTTTCTCTTCTCACACAAACTCAAACTTAGAGCATTTATTTCAATTAAACCATGTAAGTATCACCAACCAAAACCAACCATATACTTTTGAAATGTCAAAATTAAATAGTCGGTCAGTTAGTTGAAGCTAGTTGCCCATAGCAAAACGTAGATCTCTATGGAGAAGAACCACCATTACAGGCATAATAATTTAAAATATAAAACCCCAAATCATGTTGTGGTATCATGACAATGTTCCTAATATATTGCTAATTAGAGTATAATGACCTTTGCTTCTTTTAATATCTTAAGATAAAAAAAAAAACAAACCAGTTTTGTGTAAGCATTTGATTATTTGTCACAGCAGGCATGTACCTATTTATTATTATAAATTGGGTAAACAACAATGAAAATGCATAATATTTTGTATGTGGGAAGCACTCTGAGTTTTCCAATACACATACAATAATCGGATGGCAAATTGTTAGTAAAATAGTAAGTTGCATTTAAAAAGGCAAAAATATAATAGAATAAATAATCTAAGCCTTTGTTCTAAAACTACAAAACAAAGAATCTAAAACATGTTTGAATCAATTGATACTTTTCTATACCATTCTGAATCAATTTCCTCCATAGATATAGACAAACACTTGTATTTATTGTGTGGCTGAGCAAGGTAAGGTAAACAAAGACCTGTTATTTTCTGTTAGACAATCATAGAATCATGTTAATGCTGACACTGAACTGTTTTCCTTGTGTTATTTGCATTGATTAAAGCATTGCTCTGAAATCATGTGATTTTTAGAAAGCACACATGGCCTATGTTTTAGTTATTATAGGAAAATAAAGTGTTTTATTCAGTAAAATGATGACAAACAAAGATTATTGGCATCTATAAAATCAGTGCTACTGACGCCTACTAATATAGGAATCATTACTGTAGTGGAAAAAAGTGCTAAGTCATTGTCATACCTACTGTCGTGTTGATTTGTTAGTAATAGTTCTGTAGCACGTTATCAAAACTAAAACTGATTAAAAAAGAAGAAGCAGATAACAAACAGCAAATATTTTTAGCATAAATATTAAGTAGGTATTATAGCAAAATTGTCTGTTTATTATTTAGATTTAGACGATTGTGAACAGTGATCAGTTAAACTGAGTACAAATTGTACAAGAAATTAAACAAACAAAGATCTTTATGTTAAAATATTTGTGTATAAAAACCCGACAAGCATCTATTTACTTCCATTCAAACATGCTAGGTGTATCATTTGTGGTAAGAACCCCTCGCTCCCCACAAACCACTTATCATGTTATCAGTTACCTTATGTTACATTCATCGTAGGTGTGTTTTATAAAAGCATGCATCTTTATAATGGATTCTCATGCAATTTGATGCCTTTGGCAATTTGGGTCACTCTGTTATCTTATTAAAGTTTATCTTTTAGCAAAACACGTGGTTGCACTTTATTGTATCATTTTAAAATTAATCATAACCATATGTGTAAGTATTAATGTAGGGGAACCTTAGTTAGTCAAAATATGAGGCTTGGCCGTTTCGTCACTACAAGAACTATTGTATAACAGAAAAGTAATGAACAGTGAATAAATTTTTCACCTTACGCCCATGTGATGGTAGCGAAACGGCCAAGCCACATATTTTGACAAAGGTGTAGAGTTTGTGAAGTTAGGGCCTGTAGAGTTAAAAGCTTGGCTCTACATGAGATCTGATAACTTTTTGGCAGTGCGAGCCATATGTGGTCTTGTCTTGGCAACATTTTACATGAAAATGTTTTTAGTCGGATTTCACATCTTTTTGAAAGTTGCTTATGAAATAAAAAAAATACATATTTCAGGATTTTTAGTAAAGAACCCCTCTTTACTAAAAATCCTGAAATATGCATTTTATTATTTATAACAAGGAGTCCCTATATCAATTTTCAGAACTCTAGCATCAAAACTTGCGGAAGTCTCGTACAAACTTCCATCCCCTAGTATAAGGGGTTGGAGGGTAAAAGTTCCAAGTTTTAGAATTTTTTTGTTGTTTGTGTACTATTACTAGCTTACATACCAAATTTCAGCTTTCTAGGACTTCAGGAAGAACCTTAAGAATATGGATGATCATCAGTGAGTCAGTGAATCAGTGACGAAATCGGGGTATACTACTTTAGATTTTATTGATATCTAAATCAATAAAATCTAAAGTATAAGAGCTATGCAATTGAAACTTTATAGGTTTAATAAGTCAACCACTGACATCATATCCCGAAAATTTTGTTAATCTGGTATAATCCAAACCCAAGTTAAGAATGTTCAAAAATACGACGAAGTGCTTCGAGAAAATGTAGGTAGTGCCCTTGCGCTTCGCTTGGCTCGTCTTGGCGGGGGCACTACCGTGCCCCCAGATTAAATATTTCTTACTAAACAAAAATACAATAAATATCTAAGTAGGTAGGTACGATATACAGGTACTTATTTATTAAAACAAAAAGGCCTTTTTATTTAAGTATTCAGTTAAAATAAATTATGGAAGAATGGAATAAACCAGACTGCTTGTAAATACGAATTACTACATAAGTAAGTACATAAACACACGCCTTCTCCCATGGGGGTAGGCAGAGACTATTACAGGAGAGTAACTTACGTATATTTGTATGGAAACTGTTACTTTTAAAATACCTTCCTAAACATTAGCGCAGTGTATAGATTGGTACCTACCACTACCACAGATATAGATGGTACGGCTACGGAGCGTCAACGCGTACGCTTGACAAAGACCTAGTTAAAACTTCCTTGTCCTTTTGGTTCTGTGACTGAGTGTGGATATACTTTACTATAATGCTGCACAGCCACAGTTAACGCCTGAAAATCAACACCACAAAGAAAATTGAATAAATGTAGAATCGATCAATTTCTTATCATCTGATAGCTTCTGCCCGCGACTTCGTCCGCGTGGAATTCGTACTTTCTTCTAAAAATTTCGAAAATGTAGGTATGTTTATGATTGGCACAGTTTGGTCGGGACCTATAGTCAATATAGGAAATGAAAGGTAGTAGAAAATGACCGAACATTCGGCCGATACGGTGATTAACCGCTTCGGAGTAGACCCCCAGGATTCTTTCGAATGTTTCGGTTAATGTTTTGAAAAGTTGAAAAAAAACAAGTTCTATTGAAATTGAAATATATTTTAGTAGGTGAAATACAAAAAAAAAACTGGCCAAGTGCGAGTCGGACTCGCACACGAAGGGTTCCGTACCACAAGGCAAAAACACAGAAAAAAAAACACGTTTGTTGTATGGGAGCCCCCCTTAAATATTTATTTTATTTTATTTTTAGTATTTGTTGTTATAGTGGCAACAGAAATACCTACATCATCTGTGAAAATTTCAACTGTCTAGCTACCGCGGTTCTTGAGATACAGCCTGGCGACAGACAGACGGACGGACGGACAGACAGCGAAGTCTTAGTAATAGGGTCCCGTTTTTACACTTTGGGTACGGAACCCTAAAAAAGAATACCAAAGGTAATAATAATAGGGGATAATAGATCCATCTAGCTCTTCTCGGCCACAATCCCCAGTTTCACTGTTCTACTAGATGCACAACTGACAGTGGGGGCGCGTGCGCCTACTTCGCTGATATTTTTTTTCATTCTACTCTCCATTTTATTAGGTGTACTACGTATTTGAAAAAAAAGACATGAAAAGTTTCAATATTAGTAGGATTAGCGTTGAAAAAGGCAGGAAAAATTCCCGTTTCTTTCCAATTCCGTTGTTTTTTTCGGTTTTTTTGGAAAAAAACATGAAATATATACTGGCAAATTTTCTTGAAACTTTCGAATGGAACATTGAAAAAAAAACAACGGAATTGGAAAGAAACGGGAATTTTTCCTGCTTTTTTCAACGCTAACCCTGATACTCGTTATTCTTTATTTTTGGTCTTAATTATAAATACTGAGTTTCTGAGTTAATCGGACCGCGCGTTAAAATTCTTCCATACAAACTTTGACACTCCCAATCCCCCTTCAGAGGGTAGTTTAGAAATTAAAAAAAAAAAACCCTTTTTCACCCCCTTAGAGGTTGAATTTCCAAAAACCCCTTCTTAGTGGAAGCCTACTCTTCACAAAGAACACACCCTTCAAAATTCATGTCTCTAGGACTAGCGGTTTAGGCTGTGCGTTGATATATCAGTCAGTCAGGACTTTGAATTTTGTCTAAATAGATGAATGGTGAGACGATAATCGACGCCCTTCCAATTACATAATAAAACACGCGGTTACTAAGTAATGTTTCCCTCACTAGTCACTGTGCCTACATTGCGTAGGCGCCAGGAATCCGAAGTTTTGTAGCAATCGTGTAATTATAGACATATTTTGTTTGTGAAATCTAATAATTACCTACGAAATGTTGATAGCTCCATTATTGCTCGCGATAAGGCATGTTTCCGGATTGGACATAGATCATTTCTGATTTACCTATTTGATGTTGTAGGTTTGTCTGTATGTATCCCCCAAAGCAGTCGGCACCGCATTAACGACCCTCTGGTGTCGCGGATAGTTCAAAGGCCTCGACTACCTCATCATTTCAGCCGAAGGACGTCCACTGCTGGACATAGGCCTCCCCCAAGCACTTCCACTTCGACCGGTTCTGTGCTTCTCGCATCCAACGGGTTCCTGCGGCCTTCACAAGGTCGTCGGTTCACCGTGTGGGAGGCCTTCCAACGCTACGTCTTCCGGTACGCGGTCGCCACTCCAGAACCTTTCGGCCCCATCGGCCATCTGTTCTGCGAGCAATGTGCCCTGCCCACTGCCACTTAAGTTTGGCAATTCTTCGGGCTATGTCGGTTACCTTGGTTCTCTTGCGGATCTCCTCATTCCTGATTCGGTCACGCAGGGAAACTCCAAGCATAGCCCTCTCCATTGCCCTTTGGGTGACTTTTAGCCTTCTTATAAGGCCCATTGTGAGCGACCACGTTTCAGTGCCATAAGTCATCACTGGCAACACGCACTGGTCAAAGACTTTCGTCTTGAGACACTGCGGTATGTGGGACGAGAAGATATCGCGTAGCTTCCCAAACGCTGCCCAGCCGAGTCGGATTCGACGATTGACCTCTTTCTCGAAGTTAGACCTCCCTAACTGGACAGTTTGTCCTAGGTTCACATATTCGTCCACAACTTCGAGTGTAGCGTCTCCGATCTTTATGAGAGTGGGTGTTAGATGGGCATTTGACTTGACCTTTGTTTTGTCCATGTTCATTTTCATTTCTCGACTACCTACCGTCAGGTAACTCGGTCAAATAAAAAACAACAGTACCTACTTAATATAATAAATGAAAAACAAAGACAAAAAGAATGCAGAATATGCAGGCCTCACAGATTTCGTGAATCGTGCACCACAGACTCCATCACACAAAGCCTATCGTCTGGAATTCGGGAGACTCTTATTCTTACGAAAATATCTGGGGGCACTGCCGTGTCCCCCAGATATGCAGCAGGGACGCTGTCTACCTTTTGTCGAAGCTTTTCGTCGTATTTTCAAACATTATGCAGGCCAAAGCTATAACTTTGGCCTGCATAATGCTAGCGAGCTCAAGTTCTCAGGATAAGATGTAGTTAGACATTTAATACACACTAAGTTTCATTTGCCGCTATTATACTCTGGATTTTATTAATAGGTACCTAAAATACGTCGATTTCCCGAAGTCTTATAAGCTAAAATTTGGTATGCAGGCTAGAATAAAACAAAAAAATAATTAAATCTTGTAATGTTCAGTTCCAACCCCCATAAAGTGAGGTCGGCTTGGCCGCTCCATTGAACTATTGCATGACACAACATTAAAGACCAGAATTTGTTACCATACGCCCATAGGAGTGTCTGTGCGATGGCCGCGAAACGGCCAAGCCGTACATTTTGACCAAGATGTAAGGTTTGTAGAGTTAGGCCTTGTAGAGTTAGGAGCTTGGCCGCTTGGCTCTACATTAGATAAATTTTTAACAGTGCAAGCGTTAAGTTAGTCTTGGGAACCTACTTTACATTAAATGTTTTTTGTGGGGTGTATGTTCCAAAAATATGTGATAAAAATGTAAACAAATGAATCAGAAAACGTACCTACAGTCAGTTATAGCAATTAGCCGACCCACCTTTGCATAAATGGTTGAGATTTTTTAAAATACGAATCGATAGAATTTTATAATTCTTATTATAATAATAAAACCAATTGCTTTATCTGACTGTACTTGTGAGTTGTGGACGCCAATGTGTAGCGCCACTTACAAGACAATTATTGTAGAAAGTGGGGAGATATAAACTAGAAACCTCTGATAAATAAATACTGTGTATCTGTGAATGACTTACTAACCTTTAGTAAGTTTTTGCGTTAGAATCTAACTTGTACAGGGTTTGTTTACACTTTCATCAGATAATTTGAAACTGACCGTGTGGTGTTCCCTCAGCCGCAGCGCCGCCCTGCTCATGGAGGAGTCGGGGCTGCACCTGGAGCACCCGGCCGCCGCCACGTTCCGCACGCACGTACTGGCCGGCGACTGGGTGAAGGCCGACCACGACCTGCGCGCGCTGCACGATCTGCTGCGCGAGTCGCCGCACGTAGACGCGCACAGTCTCGCTGTTAGTATACTTAGTACCTACCACTACCGACCTACCTGCGCTCTGCTAGGAGTCAGGTCATTGCGACGGAAGAGACGAGAAGCGAAGAAATTTTGTTAATTATATTTTATTTTTATTCGTGCGTGTTGCCCGTGATGACTTATGGCACTGAAACGTGGTCGCTCACAATGAGCCTTATAAGAAGGCCAAAGTCACCCAAAGGGCAATGGAGAGGGCTATGCTTGGAGTTTCCTTGCGTGATCGAATCAGGAATGAGGAGATCCGCAGGAGAACCAAGGTAACCGACATAGCCCGAAGAATTGCCAAACTTAAGTGGCAGTGGGCGGGGCACATTGCTCGCAGAACAGATGGCCGATGGGGCCGAAAGGTTCTGGAGTGGCGACCACGTACCGGAAGACGTAGCGTTGGAAGGCCTCCCACAAGGTGGTCCGACGACCTTGTGAAGGCCGCAGGAACCCGTTGGATGTGAGAAGCGCAGAACCGGTCGAAGTGGAGGTGCTTGGGGGAGGCCTATGTGCAGCAGTGGACATCTTTCGGCAGAAATGATGATGTATAAAATTGGTGCTTTCCTTCCATCTTCTACCGCTATGCAAATTGACGAGCACGTCGACCAGTGGTATACTAAGACATGACTAACATCCTCGTGTCCTTTCAGGAGATGAAGTTCGTGGTACTAGAGCAGAAGTACTTGGAGCACCTGGAGGCGGGGCGTGTGCTGGACGCGCTGCACGTGCTGCGCAACGAGCTCACGCCGCTGCAGTACGACACGCCGCGCGTGCATCGCCTGTCCGCGCTCATGATGTGCGCAGACGCGCGGGAGCTGCAGGCGCGCGCGCACTGGGCCGGCTCGGGCGCGCACTCGCGCGGCAACGTGCTGGCGCGCGTGCAGGTACGCGCCGGCCTGCCCAAGCAGGCCGAACTGAACGAACATCTAAACCGCGTTCAAGAGTCATAAGCGTCAATATTCAATTGAGATCTGCTGTAATTGTGTACATGCAAGTTTACATAAACAGAGACAAATACAAGTGTGAGCTGCCAATTATAGAAAACCACGTCGCTCACTTATAATCTAGGTATAATAAGTATGACAAGGACGAAAATATTAAATAAAATACATCAAAATACATTACACGAAAATCATACAAATAAAACAAAATTATGGCTTGGACACTTTGACGTTTATGTCTTTTTTTTAATTTGATATTCTGCATGTATGTAATATCCCATTCATTATACTTCGATACTTCGGTATACTGCCTGCAGTAGTAACAACGTCGTGTTTCCCCTTGCAGTCCGTGCTGCCGCCGACGCTGATGATGGCCCCGGGCCGCCTGCGCGCGCTGCTGGCCCAGGCGGCGCGTGCGCAGACCACGCTGTGTCGCTTCCACGCCACGCCGCGCCCCAACCTGGGCTCCGACAGCATCCCCTTCACGCTGCTGGCCGACCATCACTGCTCGGCCGACCAGTTCCCCATACACTCGCTGCAGGTACGTGACCGCGGCCCAACCTGGGCTCCGACAGCATCCCCTTCACGCTGCTGGCCGACCATCACTGCTCGGCCGACCAGTTCCCCATACACTCGCTGCAGGTACGTGACCGCGGCCCAACCTGGGCTCCGACAGCATCCCCTTCACGCTGCTGGCCGACCATCACTGCTCGGCCGACCAGTTCCCCATACACTCGCTGCAGGTACGTGACCGCGGCCCAACCTGGGCTCCGACAGCATCCCCTTCACGCTGCTGGCCGACCATCACTGCTCGGCCGACCAGTTCCCCATACACTCGCTGCAGGTACGTGACCGCGGCCCAACCTGGGCTCCGACAGCATCCCCTTCACGCTGCTGGCCGACCATCACTGCTCGGCCGACCAGTTCCCCATACACTCGCTGCAGGTACGTGACCGCGGCCCAACCTGGGTTTCGATATAATCCCCTTCACGCTGCTGATCGACTACTTCTCCATGCACTCGCTGCAGGTACGTCGTGCGAGCGAGCGCGCCCTTCAGGTGTCGAGTTCTAGGTACTGGTAGTTTACGTTTATATTTCTGCTAGAGTATAGTTTTCAACGTTTTTGTTGGTATATTGGCGCGTGCTAGCTGACATAATTTTGGCAAATAATTTAAATCCATTCATTCAACAAAACAAAAAACTAAGTAAAGACAAAAATGCAATCAAGAAAAAAGTAAAATTAGTTACATAACTTTGTTTCATCCATCATCTCACGAAAACTGTATGAATCCAAAAAATCAATCAATGTATGTATGTATGAATGTCTGAATGTTAATGTGTGTGTCATGTGCAGGTGCTGAACGAGCACTGCGACGAGGTGTGGTACTGCAAGTGGTCTCCGGACGGCTCGCGCCTGGCCTCGGGCTCCAAGGACAACACCGTCATGATCTGGGACTTCGACCCCGTGGCCAAGCGCCTCACCTTTAGGTATGTTACATGTAGGGAATGCAATCCCGAGTCGAGATTGACTACTCGAGATCTCGCGTGCGAAGTTTGGTGTCGAGATTGGCCACGCATAGTGCGCTCAGTCTCGACATCTCGACGAGATTTCAAGAACAAGACTGGCTTCCTCAGAGTTTAAATTTCGAAAAAAAGCCTCGAGATCGAGATTGTATTCATGTCATGTCTCTCAAATAATCTGGAAGTTTTCTGGAGAGACTTGATATAAAGAGTATAAACTGTGTGACTGATAAACTGCTGTTTGTATACTACCGCAGAAAGTCGCTGGAGGGCCACACGTACGGCGTGTCGTTCCTGGCGTGGAGCCCGGACGGCCGCTACCTCATCGCGGCGGGGCCCGAGGACTGCCCCGACCTGTGGATATGGAACATGGAGGTACGCACGGTGCACTACGCACACACTAATGATTTATCCAGTTATGTGTATTCTTCACTTCTGGCTATTCCGAGCATAGAATAGTACTGACGCTGACGTAAAGAAGTTGTACAGTCACGAGCATAAGTATGTATACACTTGGCTTTATTCAAAGGCTACTTTCTCCTTTATTTTTGAATGAAATTTTATGCTATAACGAACATAGTATTTTCGAACCCATAGGTTTATGTAAAGTGTCGTAGTTCAACGTTGCAGTCGTCATTTCACGAAAAAATCGCAATTGAAAGTTGCCGAGTGTTGACATATTAGTGCTCGTGACTGTACTCCTTTGATTTTAAGGAATGCCGCCGTTTATTCTAAATCGTACTTTACCGCCACTCCCGCTGGAGCGGAATTCCTTTGGGTTCAGAATTTACCTATACGGCCGTTCGAGGATTTTCATGCAAAGTAAAATAAAATACCAACAAAATTATTAACAGCCTCAACGCTTGCCGCGGCCGATCTGTGGATGGGTGAACATCTTTATATCGGGGTCAAGAGCGGGCCCATTTAGTATTAAAAAAATATATATATATACCGAGACCCCTCTGTGCCTCGGAAAGCTTACGGGTAGTCAGAAGCCCGAAAGTCTGACAACCAGTCTTATCAAGAGGTATCGTATTACCCAGTAACTGGGCTGTGGAGGTCAGATAGGCAGTCGCTCCATGTAAAATACATACTGGTATTCAGTTGCATCCGGTTAGACTGGAAGGCGACCCCAACATAGTTGGGAAAAGGCGGCAAATGATGATTTATTCAAAGTCAAAGTCAAAGTCAAAGTTATTTTATTTGTAAAACATAGGTGGTGTAGAAACAGTTGTTATTCAAATATATAGGTACACTATGTTTTGCCAATGACGGCGTACAAATATGAATAAAATAATTAATTAAAAGTGAATTAAACAAAAATAATAATTTAAAAAATGTCAAACAGAAAAAAAAAATTAATAATTATTATATTAAATTTACAATTTACAATTTATTATATTAAATTTACAATTTATGTCAAATATCTATATATATATTACATTATTTACTATCCAGACCTTTGCTGTGATTAAAATAACATATTTTTGTCCCCCAAGTAATCTTTGACATCATAATAACATTTATTTATTAAGAATGTTTGTAATTTCTTTTTAAATTGGAGAATAGGTAATTGTTTTATGTCATCAGGCAATTTGTTATAAATCAACGATGTCATGCATAAAATACTTTTATTTAATAGTGCCGTTTTACCATAGGGTATTTCTACCTCTAATCTTTTTTTATCTCTTAACCTTCGATAATAGCTTTTGAATGCAGTCTTATAGTACTCTGGATTCGATTTTACAAAAATATTTGCTTCATAGATATACAGGGAGGGTAATGTAAGAAGTTTGAGATTTTTGAAGTGAGGTTGACAGCTTGTTGTACTATCTATTTGGCACATTGCTCTGATGCATTTCTTTTGTGCTTTAAATATAATTTCCTTGTCTACCGAATTTCCCCAGAATATTAAACCATATCTGAGTAATGGTGCAACAAGTCCGTGATAGGCCGTTAAGACGGCTTCTTTACTAACTAATTTGGAGAGTTTGTATAGAGCGAATGAGGATTTGTTAATTTTTTTACAGAGGTTGTCTAAATGGGTTGTCCATGACAGTCTGTGGTCAATATCAATTCCCAGGAATCTTGTGCTTGTTACCGGTTCTACTCTCTGCCCATTGTAATGTACATTAATACTTTTTTGTTGAGTTCTTTGGTGAAAGTGCATTATATTTGTTTTGCCCATATTTATTTTCAGATTATTGTTTATTAACCACTTAATTATTATACTTAATGTTTCATTGATTTTATTTTCGTAGTCGTTTTGTTCGTCACATTGTATTATTACCGTGCTGTCATCTGCGAACAGTACCATTGGTTCCTTGATATGTCTGGGCAGGTCATTGATATACACTAGAAAGAGTAGGGGGCCTAAAACACTACCTTGTGGAACTCCTAGTTTTATGGTTCTAGTGTGGGATCTAAATGTCATCTCATACCGCGTTTTGTGGCATATTCTAGTAATTTCTGTAATTTGTTTTCGCTCATGCAGATATGATTGAATGAGGTCGAGTGCTGTACCTCTTATGCCGCACATATTTAATTTTTGGAGTAGTATGCTATGGTCAACACAATCAAAAGCTTTACTCATGTCCATGAATATAGCACATATTGGATTTCTACTGTCCATACTAGTCAATACCCTGTTTACAAGTTCATATATTGCAGCGTTTATAGATTTACCCTTGCGAAATCCTTTTTGTTCGCTAACCAGGATATTATATTTTTCTAAAAAGCTGTATAGACGACTATGTATGACTTTTTCAAATAGTTTAGAGAAGATAGGGATCAAAGCTATAGGTCTATAGTTTCCCATATCTTGTTTGTTATCTTTTTTGTGGAGAGGAATAACAACAGATGTTTTGAGTTTTTCGGGGTAAATTCCAGCTGAAATGCATAAGTTTATGATGTAGCTTAGATGTGCAGCAATTGAATGCGTCACGTGTTTTATTACTTTGGTACATATACCATCATAACCCTCGCTTTGGGTGTTTTTAAGCTGTCTAATTTCTCTATCTATCTCCGTTGGGGTTGTGGGGGTAAGAAAAATTGAATTTAAGTTAGTGTTAATATTTGGATTTGGGGGTGCTTTACTAGCAGATTTATTTGTTTGCGTTGATTTTGCAATTTGGTCGATAAAATAGTCATTAAAGCTATTCGCAATCGATGTTGGATCTGTAATGTTCGTATTATCTCTCAATATTTCACTGATTGGTTCTCTGGGATATTTAAATTTAGAGTTATTTATAATTGACCATGTTGCTTTTGATTTATTTTGTGTTGTGTTTATGTAATGGGTATTTTGTGCCTTCTGTGTTAGGCGTATAATTTTTTTAAATTTAGCAGCGTATTGCGTAAATATATGTTTGTTTGTTTTTGTCCTGTGTGTCCTATATTGCCATAGTAATTTTCTTTTTATTTTGCTGCATGTTTTGATCCCTTTTGAAACCCATTTAGTTTTTTTATGTAATGTTTTTGTTATGATTTTGTAGGGAAAGCACAAGTTGTAAAAACATAGGAACAGTTCCAAAAAACAATCATAAGCTTCATTGGGGTCATTTGTGAGATAAATGTCAGAGAATGTCAAGTTATTCATGCAGTTTTTAAATTTTGTCAAATTTTCTTGACTATAGTCGCGTCTTTTAATACGCCAAGACTTTATTGCACAGGTTTTTTTGACTGGAAAATGCAATAATTGGGCAGTATGATCCGATAGTCCGAATTCCATTATCTCACTTTTGCATTTACGAGTATTGTGAGCAAAGTTGTCGATACAAGTGCCACTGATGAGTCTAGTAGGAACTTTAATTTCTAGTTTTAAATTATGGCTTTCCAGAATACATTCAAAATCCAGGGCTTGTCGGTTTTTTTTTAATGTATTGATATTAAAATCCCCGCATAAAACAATTTTCTTATTAGTTTTGTCGCAGATTTGGCGTAACAACTTATCTAGATTATTAAAAAACGTAGTCATACATGAGTTGGGTACTCTATACATACAAATAATTATCAACTTATGTTCCGTTAGTTCTATTGCACTATATTCTATGATTCCTTTAATCGAAAATGTATTTTTTAGTACTGTGTATGGATGACCTATTCTGGTAAATATACAGGCACCTCCCCTATTCACGTCTCTCGAAAAACTTGTTGCTAGGCGAAAATTGGGTAAATTAATTGTAGCCTCCTGTTCTGGTGTCATAAAATGTTCAGTGATACATATTACGTCAATAGGTATATTCTTTATGTCTAGTTCTTCTAAATGTACCGTCAGAATGTCAGATTTGTTAATAAGGCCTGCAATATTCTGATGTAAAATGTGTATATTATTATAAAAGAAAAAACTGTTGGTTATGCTCATTTGCGTTATTTTTCACGTAAGGAAATAACTTCAAGTCAATTTTAATCCTATCCATTATGTTTTTAAGTATAAAATTTATTCCACGTTTATTTAGTTTTCCTGATGTCATTGAGAACATTTCGAATTTAAATTCTAGATTATTATTAGTGTCGAAAAAGTATGCGTATTTATGATGTTCAAGGTCCATGTAAAGTAGGTTATTAAAAATCTCAACTTTATAGTTATATATGGGGGTCCCTCGTATGTAAGTAGGTGTGCATAAAATGATATTTGTGTGGGTCATTTGTCTCAAGCTTTCATTAATTACCTTCACGAGATCTATAAAGTTATTGCTAGTTTTAATTTCTGTTTCGCCTAATAAAATTATGCAGTAATCATTTACATCGAAATCCTCTAGTTTTAATTGTATGTTAGCTAATAGATGTTTTATTTTTGAGTTGGGCATTAAATAACTAAGATACTCAAAGTCTTTAGAAAAATGTTCTTCAATCGCTTGCAATGTGCCTCTTTGTGTACTATTACTCAATACGCACAGTTTTCTTTGTTTGGTTTCGCCGTGAACGCTTGGTCTCTTAGTTTTCTTCTTTTCCAGTTCAGTAAATTTTATATCGTTGGGTGCTGTATCCTGTTCTGGCATCTGATTTATAGAGCTCCGTGTGTCATCATTGGTTATCTGTGCCTTTTCTAGGTTATTCATCATCATTGAGCACATATTATTACCCATTGGTGAGCTACCTTCGTTTTGTACCATGTCTTCCGAAATCACCTGTATGCTTGTTATTTCTTCGGTAGGTCGTTGTTTGCATTTTTCAGGTGTCATAAACTGCAAGCGAGCTACCTGTCTGTTACTATCATGTATTTTATTTCTTTTGTTTTTCCTGTTCGAAGTTTTAGGTGATTGTTCAATAAAGTCTAGTTTTTTGTATAGGTTTATGGTTTTTTGGCATTTTGCTAACTCATGTTTGAGGTTTATATTTTCTTCGTTTAATATGTCGATTTCGTTATTAGCGGACTGCAGTTCACATGTTAGTTGATTTATTTGCTCTTGAAGGACTTCACAGCATGGGCGATTTCCATTTGGGGATGAGCTTGGCAAACTTGTCATGGTTGAATCAAATATGTGAGAGTTAGATGTATCATTCATTTTAGACAGGTCGGTTAACGAGCTTGTTCTATGAGGTTTTTTACGATAAGTTATGTTATTGTCATCGCAGTCCATGTTTCTGTAGTATATTAAATATTTTTCTTCGTGTAATGAATCGCAGTCTCAAAAGACCAGTATCCAAGTCTCAACACCAAAACGAATACTGCACAGCTCAAGGTCATGTCATTCCTTTCTATATCATTCGTTCTTTAGTAATTTTATTTATGTCACATCACTAAAAACGAATTAGGTTTTTGTCTTTGGTTTGATAGGAATTTAAAATTTGAAGTTTCAACTGATTTATTTTGTTGTTATTGTTTATTTTTGTGATTTTAGCGAACACTATACACTGATTTTTTGTTATTATTGCAGTTATGCTAGTCCACAACTTGGTTTTATTCCTTTGATTAGGAAAGATCACTCTTAACTAACACTGATACTGCTTTTTTTGTGATTGAAGTTTTTTATGATTTATTTTAATATGGTCCAATGTAGCACTCTGCGAACATTTATTAGTGTCTCCGTTGTATTTACAATTGTTTCGCTTTGATATAGTGTTGTATTTTTTTTGACATCTCTGAAGTACCTGTTAGTTGAACTTTAGTGTGACGATTTGAAATCGCACAGCCGTGCAGGAAAGTCGATGTTAGTGCACACGGCGCGCGGCAGGAATCGCGTTGTGTTCTATTCTTTCTCTGCATATTTAACATTTTCCAAGTGTCGCAGTCCTGCAACCGCGGGAGAAAAAAGCTTTGAGCGCTTTTAGCATTAATAGTCCAACTGAAACAAACGATTCGCCTTCTGCAGACGGAGCAGCTTCACCTGAAGATGACGCACTCGCAGGAGGACTCGCTGACGGCCGTGGCGTGGCACTCCACCAGCGACAAGTTCGTGTGCGGCGGCGCGCGCGGACAGTTCTACCACTGCGGCCTCGACGTAAGTGTGCGCGGGCTCGCCAGGCCCCGGCCCCGGGCCCCGGCCCCGGGCCCCAGGCCGGCCCCCCTGACCGCCGCTCCCCGCAGGGCTCGCTGCTGAACAGTTGGGACGGCGTGCGCGTGAACGCGCTGGCGTGCCGCGGCGACGCGCGCGCCGTGCTGGCCGCCGACACGCATCACCGCGTGCGCTGCTACGACTTCAGCGACCTCACCGACCGCAACCTGTGAGTACTGGGAGCCGAGGGGAGGCACTCGTTACGCTCCCTTGAATAACAAAAACTCTAATCCGGCAAAAGAATGCGCTTCGGCAATCTTCATGTATCTGCGAAAAAACGAACTTGCGATGATGAGATTTGATATAAAACTGTGACATCCATGGAATTACTTACCTGTTTGTATTACCATGGGTACAAAATTAGAAATCACATACATTCTCTGTGGCGCGTCGTTCGTACTAATCTGGAAACGTGAAGATTACCGAAGCGCATACCTTTTCTGATTCCACTGTAAGATCATGTCAAAAGACACTCCCCACGCGATATTTTCGAACTGTGATTTAACAATTTTAAAAGGTTACACGTCTTAGGAAATGCAAGTATCGCACATACTGTTCACACGAGTCTACTTCTCTATCTCCTGCGATAATCGCCTTTTCGAGTCGAGAGACTCTCATCGTGTAAATGATGCATAAATCATCCTGTAACCATCATTTCGTTTTCCGCAGTGCTCCACAAAGGCCTTACATTAACATTAAGAAAAGGTAATGCCCTTAATGGTAACGCTACAGGACTACCTACCAGACAGTTCATCTGCAGTCCGTTTTCCCTTAGCTGCCTTAGAATGTAGACTTCTGAAGTACCGACGGTCTATTTTGTAAAAATCTCACCGTCAAAACTTTTATGAAGTGAACTTGAAGTGAGCTGTCAATAGTGTCAGTCTGGTGGCATGACTGCTCCCTTTTTTTTTGAGGATTGGAATTCATCAAATGACCCCTCCCGCTCTGGGTGGAGCGGGATAGTGTCAGACTCTTACTGACTGAAACCCACCCGTGTTCCTTCCTTAGCCCTTTATGTTCCGGGGTAACGGTAACCCTTTCGGACAATCCCGCTGATGATTGCTCCCTCCACCCAAGCTTTCACAATGAAATTTTTACAGAGTAGACTGGCTGCACTCGAAGTGTCTCGAATTGGGGTGTGTGTGTGTGTCTATGGTATAACCATACTTTGGTGTGGTCTGTCTATATGCCTGTTAAAGGCTTAAATATCCTCAAAAGGAAATAATAAACATGAATATATGTATACCTAACTAGAAATGAGAAAATTAAATTATTATTACCTATTTAACCAGGTTCTACCATTTCCAAATATCTTTAACCAAAGTTGATTACGAATTCAAAGTGTTCTCAACTTAATAGTAAAGGCACGCACATAATGACAGTACACCCTGCACATAAAAGTATCTACAGAGTGTAGTTCGAATTTGGACTTAAAAAGAGTAATAAAAAGAATTGGCCAAGTGCGAGTCGGACTCGCACACGAAGGGTTCCGTACCACAAGGCAAAAAGCCGAAAAAACACGTTTGTTTTATGGGAGCCCCCCTTAAATATTGATTTTATTTTGTACTAGCTTCTGCCCGCGACTTCGTCCGCGTGAACTTTCACCCTCTTAGGGGTGGAATTTCGAAAAACCCTTTCTTAGTGGATACCTACTCTTCACAAAGAACACACCCTCCAAATTTCATGTCTCTAGGACCAGCGGTTTAGACTGTGCGTTGACATATCAACAATCAGTCAGTTTATCATTTTATATATATAGATTTGTTGTTATAGCGGCAACAGGAATACATCATCTGTGAAAATTTCAACTGTCTAGCTATCACGGTTCATGAAATACAGCTTGGTGACAGACGGACAGTGGAGCCTTAGTAATAGGGTTCAGTTTTTACCCTTAGGGTACGGAACCCTAAAAATGATCGACGTGTAAAATTGTTTGTGCAAACTTACTTACAGAAAAATAAATAATTTATAAAATAAAATGCAGTTTGATGCTGGTGCCACATAAAAGTGAAACTGCATTAAATATAGGTAGTTTCCTATATCTCCTGACATCAAAATAGATACATGAAATTACACAGCTAAATAAAATGAAAAACCAGTCTGTAGCTAAAAAGTTCAAAACAAGCTCACTTTTCAAGCAGTTTGATGTGGTTGGTAGCAGTTATATCAGACTTGATGCCACCGCGGTGGTTTCACTTTTATGTGGCACCACTAAATTTTTACGCCAACCCGTTTTGAGCAAGCGCAGTGATCAATGCTCGCGCCTTCTCTGTGGGAGAAGAGGCCCTTTGCCCAGCAGTGGGACAACAATAAGCTGGTATATTATAATGGGACAGCTAAGGGCAGCGGGCGGGGTCGCGTGAGCTAGAAGTGAACCGAGCGCTTGTGTTGCAGCATCCAGGAGGAGCACGCGGTGATGGCGATGACGGTGAACAAGTCCGACACGCTGCTGCTGCTGAACGTGGCCAACCAGGGCGTGCACCTGTGGGACATACGTGCGTAGCCTTCCGCCGCGCAGCCGACACAGCTCGAGCCAAGAGCCGCTTGCTTGTGATCGCTTGCTGCTCTTCTTTTCTTAAATTCCTTCCTTTCTTCTTCTGTTCAATCGTGGGTGTAAAGACCGCGAACGAAATGCCTATTTTTATTTTGGTATGTGCTTAAATCTCATGTGATTATTCGACTATCGCAACACAGATCACATGAGACTCAGTCTACAGGGGTGATAATTATCCGAACTAGGAACATGTTACTCGCGTACAGTAGCACGGATGCGAATCGCTTAGCCACTGCGCCACACACGCCATCAACATAGAAATGTATAAATATATATCAATAGCCCTGCTGGCTACTCTAACAATAAGTAAGTAATGCCAATCCACCAAACAGCTAGTACCCATAAAACCTAAAAGCCTAAAACTTTCAGAGCTGGTCATCTTGTAAATATCTTTTGCGAAGGTTGTTTTGTGTCAGGTTTAGTTAAAAAAAAAAGCAAGGCGTTGTATTTCTGCAGTATGTTGGTACGACCGTGGACCATCATGGCACTACAAATTTTTTTCAGAAATAAAATAGGGTCACAAATGTTCGTCTCGTATTTCTCTCCTAGCTCGCTAAGGATTTAGTAATACCCCTAAGAGAGACAATAGGGGTGGAAGTTAGTGCAGGAGCAAGTGGGTACATCTAGTATGTTGTAAGGTCGCGTTGCAGGTGCGCGTGCGCTGGTGCGTCGGTTCCGCGGCCTCAGTCAGGGCCACTTCACCATCCACGCCTGCTTCGGAGGAGCTCACCAGGACTTTATTGCCTCAGGCAGCGAGGACAATAAGGTATGGAAATATTCAATGATGTGTGTGTGTGATGAAAATGTTTTCAGCCATTGTAGATACAATACAATGAAATAATGTGGATAAATAATTATGTTATTATGGGACTTTTATTAGATTGACTAGTTTCACTCTGTTGTCGTTGATGTCATTTAATGGGATTACAGGACCTAAACGCAAAAAACGCAAGTTTTAGAAACAATAAAAGTATATGATCGACTACAGTAAACAAAATCAGAAAAATATATGATATGATATTCTAAAGGATATATGTTAGGTAGATAGTGTGTCGAAAACATAACACAACTAATTTGATACGATAGAAAAAAATCATGAAGATACCTCTAAAAACATTCTTTTTACAATAAAAACGACACTATATATACATACAATCATTCTGATTTTTTGTCAGATTATTTTACAAGCAACATACTAAAACAATAGATTTTTTGTAATTAAATAATTGCTTCATATTTTGCAATAAATTACCAGCGTTGTGTCATCATGCTTCTCTTTCTTTTCTATGTAGTCCGAAAGTGACCGCGCTTTAGGTCATGTAAGCCCTTTAAAAGAGAAAATTACATGCGATAGAGAAGACAGAATGGCCAATATATCATATATTTTTAATTACGCGCCGCAAAACGCGCACGCACCATGTCACCGACAAACAGACAGCCATAGATTATATCCGTCTCTTTGTTTGTAACATTGAAACTCTCATACAGATCACCCAATTTCATAGATTTTTTGTATGAAACAGCGATATGTCATAATTAAATTTAATAATACTGATGACTAATTAAAAATGGATCTGGGAAGTATTTCTCAGCTATTCGGAATGTATGTACAGTCACCAAAGGAGATAAGTAACCAGGGTCGTCGGATATAGTTGAAGTATAGTAAGACCTTGGTCACTTGTCTTTCGGTGCCTGTACCTCCGTCCCGCCGGCCGCAGGTGTACATCTGGCACGCGGCGGGCGAGGAGCCCGTGGCCGTGGTGTCGGGACACACGCGCTGCGTCAACTGCGTGGCGTGGAACCCGGTGCACCACGACGTGCTGGTGTCGGCGTCCGACGACTTCTCGCTGCGCCTGTGGGGCCCGCGCACCCACACCTCCTAGTATAAGGGTTAGTGCTGCGCCTGTGGGGCCCGCGCACCCACACCTCCTAGTATAAGGGTTAGTGCTGCGCCTGTGGGGCCCGCGCACCCACACCTCCTAGTATAAGGGTTAGTGCTGCGCCTGTGGGGCCCGCGCACCCACACCTCCTAGTATAAGGGTTAGTGCTGCGCCTGTGGGGCCCGCGCACCCACACCTCCTAGTATAAGGGTTAGTGCTGCGCCTGTGGGGCCCGCGCACCCACACCTAGTATAAGGGGTAGTGCTGCGCCTGTGGGGCCCGCGCACCCACACCTCCTAGTATAAGGGTTAGTGCTGCGCCTGTGGGGCCCGCGCACCCACACCTCCTAGTATAAGGGTTAGTGCTGCGCCTGTGGGGCCCGCGCACCCACACCTCCTAGTATAAGGGTTAGTGCTGCGCCTGTGGGGCCCGCGCACCCACACCTAGTATAAGGGGTAGTGCTGCGCCTGTGGGGCCCGCGCACCCACACCTCCTAGTATAAGGGGTAGTGCTGCGCCTGTGGGGCCCGCGCACCCACACCTCCTAGTATAAGGGGTAGTGCTGCGCCTGTGGGGCCCGCGCACCCACACCTCCTAGTATAAGGGTTAGTGCTGCGCCTGTGGGGCCCGCGCACCCACACCTCCTAGTATAAGGGGTAGTGCTGCGCCTGTGGGGCCCGCGCACCCACACCTCCTAGTATAAGGGTTAGTGCTGCGCCTGTGGGGCCCGCGCACCCACACCTCCTAGTATAAGGGTTAGTGCTGCGCCTGTGGGGCCCGCGCACCCACACCTAGTATAAGGGTTAGTGCTGCGCCTGTGGGGCCCGCGCACCCACACCTAGTATAAGGGTTAGTGCTGCGCCTGTGGGGCCCGCGCACCCACACCTCCTAGCATAAGGGTTAGTGCTGCGCCTGTGGGGCCCGCGCACCCACACCTAGTATAAGGGTTAGTGCTGCGCCTGT
This sequence comes from Oligia fasciuncula, assembly GCA_963082905.1. NCBI lineage: Eukaryota > Metazoa > Arthropoda > Insecta > Lepidoptera > Noctuidae > Oligia > Oligia fasciuncula. The sequence goes on along the minus strand of OY720395.1, from coordinate 752,117 downwards.
GGGGCCCGCGCACCCAACCTCCTAGTATAAGGGTTAGTGCTGCCGCTTCGTCGGTTAACTATACAAAAAAACTTCTATTGTGTCTCGTTTACCGCGCCGGAATCTGTTGATAACTAATGCGCAGTATGACAATTAAGAGGTACTTAGCGTTCACCACAATATATTGCTGCCTTGATTTTAATAAATATACAAAACTAAAACAGACCGGCGGAATTAAGCTGCATAGCAAACACAAGTAAAATAAATTAAGAAGTACAAATTAAAAACAACTTGGCAAGTAAAGTGTGGTTTTTGTCTATATCTCGGTAGCTTGTCATTGAATAGGTCTAATTCTGGCATGTATGTGACTGTTTTATTAGTCATTGCTCATCCTTATGTAGCCAGTGTTTTTTTTTTTAAAAGGTTTTTATAAATTATTATCTCCTTCATTTCATTAAATAACACATAAATTATATTTTTAAATATTAGAATATAAAAACATTTAAAAATATGTTTATAAATTATTATTGAGAATCTTAGAAATTTTTTCGTTGTAGGAGTCGTTTTTATGGTTTTCGCGGGTGCTTAAGTCGATAGTGAGGTCTGTTTTCGTCATTATTATTAGAGACCACGAAAACCATGAAAATGACACCCATGAAGGAAAATTTAAAAAATTTTGCAGCCGCCATCTTAAATTTTCATTTTGACCTCACTGTACCCTCGAAAACCATGAAAAAACACCCATTTTGAAAATGTTGACATCGGCCAACAAAGATTTTTTTTTGGATTTTCCTTTTTCTCCTCCTTTTTTTTGGCTTTAGCACCCTCGGAATACATGAACATTTTCCTCATGGGTGTCATTTTCATGGTCACTAATAATAATGACAAACACTGTAAGCCTAGATTGATATTTTCTGAAACCTTTCAGTTCATTTCTTTAAGCAATCAACTACTATACCCGAATTGCTTTAGCGCTAATGCTAAATAATGTAGGTAGGTCAATGGTCATTGAAAATCTGAAATGAAATCCGTTAACGTCCTGATTCCTGAATCAATATCTGTCGTGATCTTCAACATAGTTTATTTGGGTTCCAACGGAGAGATATTAGGGAAAGGGCAATGACCGTTTATGCCACGCTAAGCGATTCGGGTATAGTATGCTCTTGCTGGATATTTTGACACTTTTTTTGTAACTTGTATTTTTGCAAGGTTTGTGGAGACTATTACTAATTGTGAGTTGTGTAATGAACAGGGACGCGGTGTCCGCCGGGTGTGATCTGCCAGACGAACTGCAACTCGCTGCACTGCAAGCTCTCTCTGGACATACCCGCGCGCGCCGCGCATGCGCAGCTGTAGCGCCGAGCTGTCGCGCCACGCCAGCCATGAACTCGTGCTGTACAACGGTACACTCTCATAAAACTATACACTGCAGATGTTCCCGGCCAGTAGCTTAGTGATCCTAGGGGAATATACCGACAAAAATAATGTATAGGTACCCTTTATTCCCATATGAATTAGGTCCGCTATGCGACGACCGGTTCCCATGTCAGATTTTCGAGTAGTATGTAGTAATTATTTCGGCTCGGAAATGTACGAAACCGCAGCCGAACCAGGGTCGCATAGTGCCGTGAGTGTACGTGAACGAAGTCGTACGTACTCATTTATCGGCCGACAGCCCAGTCTGCAGTGTACACAGCCCCCGACTACATCACCGGCGTCATATGTATGATAATCTTTGAAGCCACGCTGCGGGACGAGTCGTACCTTAGCGACTTATGAATCGCATTTCTATTGTACGGTATCGACTACTGACATTGTGTAACTTTTATAGATTTTACTATGATATGTGACTGTAAATTATATGTAGCGATGGTGTGTGGTACTGACGTGGGACCGTCGTCCACTGTACACTCGGATCCATTACATCGGGAGTCCTACGACAGGGTGCAATAAGCAGTTGATGATGAGCGAGGAAAGCAGATTGGAATGTATCGTGTGTAGAGACGGCGTGTGTGACTCTCCGCATACTCAGGGCGCGGGTGGCATCACAGCGGCGCGGGAGGGAGTTGTGACGTAACACGCGTGACGTCATGTAGCGTACGCGTCAAGTGGTGTAGCGTAGCGTAAGGATGGAGGCGACGAGTTTGTAAGCTAGGTTTAGGACTTGGAACAGATTTCATACAAAATTATTAGCCACACCGTGGCAGCCATACAGAGTTTTATTGATGGATATTATTTTAGGTTGAGAACCGCATAGCTATATTACATTTGATAAAAATTAAAAATATTTAAAATCTTACTTACGGTCGCACATTTCCGTGATTAATTGGTTTGGAGCGATGAGAATATATTTTGATTAGCGTAGAAATAACGTAAATATTTATCACTAAATTAAGGTTGGACTAATGTAAGGTATAGCCCACTCCCTGCGCCCGCGCCGCTCGCCCACTACTAGGATAATTTATTTAGGTCTCTTCGGATTAATTAATTAAGACTTTGATCTGCTCTCACCGCACCATGCACGTTGTCAGTACCACTGAACTCGTCAGCGTCAAGTGTTCAGAAGTTACAATTGTGACTACATTGAGGGTTTTGGTCCTGAGTAAATGGACTTGTTAATGGACCTCTATGTGATACGTGATGTATTTTAACTACCTATCATGCGACGTACCCAGATCTTGTCAGTTGCATGAAGCGACCTCAGCGTTCGCCGCAGATTTTTCGTCGAGTGCTGACAACGTGCATGCAGTACGCGCGTTGAGCAGACACATAGTAATAGCAAGCAGAGGGTATATTTTGTAGCGGTGACCGCTCACGGCTCTATTTTTATACCGATCACTGAATCTCTCACGAGGTTGTATTCTTTGACAAAGCCGTTATACTTGACATGTTCTGTCTAGCACCGCAGTTAAACAATAAGACATAATTTACCAATCAGAGACCATATAATCAAACGACCTGATTGGTCCACAATGAGTAAGCTGGATTGTGCGAAGTAATGTACATCTCTTTATACATTGTAAAATAATGTGGGTTTCTTTTTTAGTGTGTATTCGATATAATTATTGCTTATTCAAAAAATGTGTATGCAGTGCACTAATGTAATACTTGTTTAGGCGAGGCCACATTGCATCGAGATACATAGTTTAGTTTGCCAACTTCACAGTGAGTTGGCAACTGCTGAATTATGCTCATAAAGCTGCGAAGTACACCACTAGTCGAGCGGCACGGGACGTTCTCTGTGTCCGACGTCCGGAGCCAGTCTGGCGGTGCATGACGACGAGCTCGCCTCTCGCCCGAGCCGTCCATCTGTATATAGTACGCGAGCTGCCGAGTATAACGCGCTTGGCGTAACGAACGGCCGCGCAGACGCCACGCTTGCGGGGAAATTATGATCAGCCCTTTATAACACTATTTCTTTTTGATTGATTTTACTGTATTTTTAGAGATACTAATATTATAGCTTTTGTAGTTCGCACAATGCCTTACCTGCCACATTGTAGCACGCGACGCTGACGTACACTATCGACGACTATGAGCTTTTCGCATCGATTCGGAAGTCAAGGTATTTTACGTAGATGTACTAGAGATTGACCAGGACCTGGCCGAGTGTCCTCATGTTGCGTGCCGAGTGTCCTCATGTTGCGTGCCAAGTGCGCGTGGCGTGCTGCGCGGGTGAGGCGGCAGCTCTGCGCGGAGTTCCATCTGAACCAAATATCAGGCAATAATGTGCGTGTGTGAGTGAACGTAGCAAGTACAAAGGTTGGAGTGTTCGGTTATTAATGATATGATATCTAGACTTGTGTGGGCCGCGCGGACGCGGCCCGGGGCCTAGGCCCTCATTTGAATTGTTAAAAATAAATAATTATTATATCAATAAATTTTTTATTGTAAACTTTGTCTTTTCATTTATCTATCTTTGTAAAAATATAACCAGTATTCTTTAGTTCTTTTATTTTGAAAGATATTATTGCATTTCAAATGGTTTATCACTGGTCATCCCCACTGGGCACGATGGGAAAAAAAAGTTTTGTTCCTCCCCATTGGTGACGATTAGAACCTTTTATTTTTCACTTGTTCTGCTATAGAACGAGAGTCAAAATGCAATAATGGGGATTTGAGATTTCAGGGAAACTTTTTCTCCCCACTCGTGCCCAGTGGGAACGACGGGGTGGGGACGACCTGGAATAAACATTTCATATTGGTATGATATTGCTGATTGATCAGTAATTAGCACTATACAGACTATACTTACAATACACACAAAAGCTCACAAATAAGTTACCTACCAAAAGTGTCTAGCACCAAACTTTCTAGAGAAGAAATAATATTAAATTAAATACAGTTTTTAATATCAATATTTTACATTAAACTTTGCTACACTAACTAAGGCCGTGACTATAAGTTGGCGGTGCCAGACTTCTCGACCAGCTCCAGCAGCGTGTGCAGCGACGTGTCGAACAGCTCACACCGGATGGGCATCTCCAGTGAGTAGAAAGGGTTCTTGAGCGCATAGTCTGAATATAACTCGTAGATCCTCTTGAGGACAACCTCTGCGCCTTGCATGTTGGGGTCTGTCACTATTATGAACTTTACACCTGAAAGAAAGGGAGGTTTACATGAAAGTTCTTTATTCATAAATGACTACTTTTTATAGTGTGATCCCAGCCAGATAATGTCGAAAATCGTCATCTAAGTGCAATAGATAATTAGATATAATTGGTAAGCACATTTTTGAATTTGGTAAGGTGATAGTTTTTTAATTCTTTGATAAAAACCGTTCCGGCTGGAGTAACGTTACCCCAGCCAGCCAGATGTTTTGTTGTCTTTTGTGAGATGATGAAGGATTGGAATGAGCATTGGCAACAAACTCGATTATTGAAGGGTAGATTTTAGGGCTCTATCCAACCATTCATTCCATCTAAATGTTGGTTCAGCAAACTAAAATGTTCTAGTAAAATGGCCCCCTCTATTATAATTAGGCTCCGACTTGGGTTTGTTTGCACACCAGTTTTTTGGCCAAAATCCGCGTGATGACTCTTCTTTGTGTGAATGCGGTCTGGAGGAGGGTACTCTGGAGCACTTGCACACATACTCCCTTCTGATGTCCCCCGCTCAATTAACATTCCTTTCCTATTATCTTTAGCCTATACCCCTGCAGTTAAAATCCTTTATAAATTCATTAGCATTAATAAAATCCAGTTATAGTTGATATTTCTATTTAGTTATTATATATATTTACTTACTGAATGTTCTAACACTTATTTGTGTTGTTTTACATCTACTAATCAAAAATGTTTTGTCCTTTTTTAGCATGGGGATCCATGGATGCCACCGCTACAAACACTGATCAATAGTTGTGTAACAGTTTACATTCATTATCTTCAATAATCTTCTCATACCTTGACATTGGCAAAATTATCGAATGTTACCGATGGAGCCAGAACCTCAAAAAAATAGAATAGACAGTTGTTACGGGTAGTCAGAAGCCCTAAAGTCTGACAACCAGTCTTACCAGGGGTAATAGGTACTACGGGCTGGTATCCGCAACTCCACGTCAATGCGCGTATTTTGCGTAAGTCCACCCCAGCCTTACCAGGGGTATCGTATTACCCAGTAACTGGGTTGTGGAGGTCAGATAGGCAATCGCTCCATGTAAAATACTGGTATTCAGCTGCATCCGGTTAGACTGGAAGCCGACCCCAACATAGTTGGGAAAAGGCTAGGCAGATGATGATGACTGGTATTTTGTTAATTCTAAATGATGATGATGATGATCATCCAGATCATCATCATTTCAGCCGAAAGATTTCCACTGCTGGACATTGGCCTCCCCCAAGCCACCTCCACTTTGACCGGTTCTGTGCTTCTCGCATCCAACGGATCCTCCTATCCTATATGGATACCTGTAGGAGAATACCAGCCTATTACTGTCTCACTGCAGGGCAGAGACCTCTCCACAGAGAAGGCATGAGCGTTAGTTACATCGCATGGGGAAAATGGTGTGATGTAATTTATAGAATGTTGAATCTAGTTTATGAAATATTCTATCAACGCTGGTTATAATAAAACGATTAATCTACTCCATGCAATAAGGTCTTTCCTCAGTTATTTAACATCAATCAACAATTACCTGTTAACGTCTGAAAGCATGATAGTTTGAAGGTGTCTGCAGTCAGTGACTCGATGCCGGAACACTTGGGGATGGGACTCAGCTGGCTGGCGAGGGCAAACAGTGGGTAGAACATACTAGCTAACACTATCTTCTCATTGGTGGTGGCTCGAGCACGCCCAAACTTCAGACTAAGAGGGTAGTTTTCCTGAAAATATAAAGATATTTCTTAATCATGATGAAATAGCTTTGTCATCACTAGCTTGCTGTCTTAGCATCTTGTTGGTTTTAGCATTTCAAATCCGCCCCTAAGACGACCCACTGACCAGCATTTCTTACTATGGGTACTATGGTTTACAAGTATATAAAATATATCGGACAAAGGGGAATAAATAGAGTCGCAACCCTTATGACAACCCGCTGACCCAGTCATGCTTAAAAAATTGGTCTACAAATTACCTTAGTTTCTATAACTTCAAACACATCTCTGCCATCTTCGGTGGTGCGCCCCGTCACTGGCGTGCCGTTCACAGACAGTAGGACGTGCCCAACTGGAATATTATGAAGTAGAATTGTAGAAGACTAGAAGTAATGGAGATATTATATGAAGCTGGACTTATGAAATTTCAATTTAACTCTAGACTTGGGTCTAAAATACATAACTACGCACCATTTATTCCGTCTCGTTGTCCGAAAGCAACGATAACTTTCTTATTTTCATACTGCAACTTGATGTCGAGTGGGAACCCGAAGGTTTTCTCTGCCTCCACACGGGGAATATTATGGTCATAGTTAAATATGAGACCGCCAGACTTGCTGACGATGTAAACACCGTATATGACCATTATTTATTTAATTTCCAATAGAATTTTATTTTAATTTTAAATGATCAATAACAAATCAACATTCATTCCACCCACTGCGACTGTTCGAAACACGTTCGAAAGTCAAGTCAAACCAAAGACTACAATATGATTGAGTCAAACTTACAATCAAAACAATTCGTAGTGTCTTCTATTTTATCTGAAAAGATTTATTTAATGCTGCATGAAAGGTATAGCAAAAGCATGGTTTTTCTCAGTATGTTTTGGTGTTTTACTTGCAAAAAGTTTTGTTTTGGGGGAATTTTTATATTATTTTGTAAAACCGAAAATAAGATAACACTTTGAAATGGTTACACAAGAGTTTTTTTTAGTCTATCAAAAAGTACTCTGTGAGAGTTTTCGAGCGGAACTCAGTGTGACATTTAACAATAATTATTAATCTGTGGTTTCATTTTGACGTGTTATTTATTTGGTGTTGCATGCTGAAAAAAATTTAAACAATTTATTTATGTGGTAATCATTTTCAAAACCTCCGTGACGAGAACGTTGGATGGAACATAGGTTTGATTCCCGAACTGATGAATTTCATTCATTCAATTTTCACACTGGTGTCGGCCAGAAGAGTAGGTAAGTTAAGTAAACGCTATCCTCTAACGTGTTCCACTGTATCTGGTTGATTAAGAGTTAAGGGGACTACTGACTTAAGCGCGGTCACTGTCGAACTGCATAGAAAAGAAAGAGAAGCGTGATGATGACACAACGCTGGTAATTTATTGCAAAATATGAAGCAATTATCTATTTCATCATCATCATCATTTCAGTCGAAAGACGTCCTCTGCTGGACATAGGCCTCCCCCAAGCACCTCCACTTCGACCGATTCTGTGCTTCTCGCATCCAACAGGTTCCTGCGGCCTTCACAAGGTCGTCGGACCACCTTGTGGGAGGCCTTCCAACGCTACGTCTTCCGGTACGCGGTCGCTACTCCAGAACCTTTCGGCCCCATCGGCCATCTGTTCTGTGAGCAATGTGCCCGGCCCACTGCCACATAAGTTTGGTAATTCTTCGGGCTATATCGGTTACCTTGGTTCTCCTGCGGATCTCCTCATTCCTGATTCGATCACGCAGGGAAACTCCAAGCATAGCCCTCTCCATTGCCCTTTGGGTGACTTTTAGCCCTCTTATAAAGCCCATCCCACACAGCACACAATGTCTAAAGAATATCTAGTAAATATCTTTTAAATATTCATACAAACATCTAGGAGACCTCTGCTGATATTTACAAGTACTATAGTAGATATCTAGAAGATGACTCTATGTCCGCCTCCTAAATGTCTTCTAGACATTTTAAATGCACATCTACTAGACATGTCTTCTAGATGTCTACTAGTAAACTTTAGAAGATATCTTCTAGATTATCTACAAAATATCTAGTAGTGTAAGGGATGTCGTCGCCGAAGGATTTATTACACAACGTACAGAGTATAATATTGTATATATATAGGACGAATCCACACAACCTTTTCCCAGAAGGGACGAAGGAGGGGGAAAGGTGTCCTCTAAACCAAAAAGGACACAGGTCTAGAGTTAGGCTAACTAAGTAGCGATGTCCCGTGTGACTATTCCAAGGTAGGACGTAATCCACGGATGCACCACTAGTTCAGTTTTCTCAAATAAAATAAAATATACTAGCGGAGGTCATTAACCATCGGAGAATCTCGACACCGCGATTCAGAAACGTGACGTTTTGCGTCAGCGCCATCTAGCGTAGAGTTGCGACATGTTGTAGTGTCTCTCATAAGTAATAGGTGGCGTTAGTAGATTAAAAAATAAGGTTTGCTACAGTAGGAATTTAGCAAAATATCCTCTAGACATCTTCTAGATGATTCGAGAGTGTAGTATAGACATCTTCTAGATTATCTGCTATAATATGTCTAATAGAAAGTATGCTGAATATTTTCTAGACGTTTTCTAAATGATTCAAGAAGATATCTACTAGACGTTATGCAATATCTTCTCTAAGAGATGATCAGCTGTAGATGTCTTCTAGATATTATGTAATATCTTAACTAAGAGATGATTTCAAGACCAGTTGTAGACATCTACTAAACGTTCCATTATGATCTTAGATATCTTAGATCTCAGTAGACTAATATTGGACATCTACTAGATATTATGTGCTGTGTGGGATTGTGAGCGACCACGTTTAAGTGCCATAAGTCATCACTGGCAACACGCACTGGTCAAAGACTTTCATCTTGAGACATGCGGTATGTGGGACGAGAAGATATTGGGTAGCTTCCCGAACGCTGCCCAGCCGAGTCGGATTCGACGATTGACCTCTTTCTCGAAGTTAGACCTACCTAACTGGACAGTTTGTGAAGTTTGTCCTAGGTAAACACACTCGTCCACAACTTCGAGTGTATCGTCTCCGATCTTTATGAGAGTGGGTGTTACATGGGCATTTGACATGACCTTCGTTTTATCCATGTTCATTTTAAGACCCACTCTTTCGAAGGCTCTATTGAGGTCATCGAGCATTCTACTGAGGTCCTCCATAGTCTCAGCCATGACTACGATATCGTCGGCAAACCGAAGGTGAGTTATGTACTCGCCATTGATGTTAATGCCAGCCCCTTTCCAATCCAGAACCTTGAAAGCATCCTCCAGTGCAGCGGTGAACAGTTTCGGAGAGATAACGTCTCCCTGTCTCACACCTCGTTGCAGAAGGACAGGTTTCGAGGTCTGATCCTAGAGTCGGACTGACATAGTGACGTTTTCGTACAGACACTTCAGCACCTTGATGTACCGATAGTCGATCTGGCACCGCTGAAGAGACTGCAGCACTACAAACGATAAGCAGAGAGGCAGGTTATACTCTTCGGTCTTCTGTATAACCTGTCGCAGCGTATGTATGTGGTCTACGGTGCTAAAGCCTTTACGGAATCCGGCTTGTTCGGGAGGCTGGAATTCGTCAAACCTGCACGCGAGAAGGTTCGTGATGACTCTCGAAAACAGCTTGTAAACATGGCTCAGAATTGAGATGGGCCTATAATTCTTAAGAAGAGGGCATTGTCGCCCTTCTTAAAGAAAAGTATCACCACACCTCTGTTCCATACCTGTGGTGTTTTACCCTCGAGTATGACGGAACCAAACAGCTTCTGAGGGGCCTTAAAAGCCGGTTTTCATAAATAGGCCTTCCTTCTCCATAAAACTGGCCAGTAGGTGGCCCCGGTGGTTCCGGCGTCCAACTCCAAATTGTCCCACTCGCAGCTCATCATCGTTTCGTTTATCCAGTTTCGCGTTTAAGTCCCATGACAACGGTAAAGTGACTTTTAGAGCCTGGAAATATCCTCATACATGGTCTCTCTACCTCATTGTTGGGGCGTGACGAGTTCGGGGCGTAAACCTGTACGACCTTCAGCGAATACCTTTCGGATATTCTGAGTTTAAAGTACGCCACCCTGTTCGACACACTCTCGATCTGCAGATCTGCACGAGACGTTGCTCACAAGGGACTTATGGACGATACCCGACACCACCCAGGGACTGCTGGTTGCCCTCCCGGAAATAGAGCAAGTTTCCGGATTTGAGGATTATCGAGTCCTCCCCCTCTCTTCGGACTTCAGATAACCCCACTAAACTCCATCGTACCCTGCTCAATTCTTCCTCGAGTTCGGCGATCTTCTCGTCGGTCCAGAGTGTAAGCGTGTTGTATTGCTAGGTCCAGTTTTCGGTGATTGTGGTAGCCGGATCTCCTTCCGGGGATTCTTAGCACCCCTTGTTCATCGTGGCCTTGGCCGCTACCGTAGCCAAGGGTAGGCAGGCCGCCGCCCACACAGCACACAATGTCTAAAGAATATCTAGTAAATATCTTTTAAATATTCATACAAACATCTAGGAGACCTCTGCTGATATTTACAAGTACTATAGTAGATATCTAGAAGATGACTCTATGTCCGCCTCCTAAATGTCTTCTAGACATTTTAAATGCACATCTACTACACATCTACTAGACATGTCTTCTAGATGTCTACTAGTAAACTTTAGAAGATATCTTCTAGATTATCTACACGAGAAAACTTTTTTCTTTTTAGCCCCAACCCAAGAGCACTTGGAGCCAGTGCAATCAGAAAACATCATCCGCAAAAGAGTAAATGTTGCTGCCTATACATTGCTTCCACCGTATTTCTTCAAATAACTGATCTGAAAACAACAAGTTCTTTACACATCACATCCTCTAATTTACATCATATAATATAAGATAGCTTTTTTTTTTTGCACTTTTACATCAAATTACCACATCGTGATTTCACCAATTAGGTATTTATGCAAAGAAAACACGTTTTTAAAAGAATTACAGAGCCGAACGGCGTGCCTTTTTTTTAGGTTATATTGTTTATAGGGGCCACAGAACACTATTACTCCGTTGCGTTCCTATACAAGTAATCATAACGCGTCGTCTCGCTGCGTTGCAAAATTCGAAAACAAAGCTTTCAAACATTACAAAAAACACTAAAATGTTTTTTGTAATAAAATGTTTCATAAAATAAATAATAAGTACCAATCAATAAACTCGATTTATTGTAAGTACAAAGTGTTTTTGCCGTAAGCGATGATTATTACGACCTGCTGAGTTGAATTGTAAAATGTAACGTCCACGTCTATAATCATTTCGTTAAATTGTATGTCTATTTTAAATAATAAAAATAGAAAAACTGGGTCCAACTCATTATTTTGTAAGTATAAATTTGCATTGCAAGGTTCAGTACAGCGAAAAAAATTGCTGATTTTCTTTGTTTCTTCTGAACTTTCAGAGTCATTTTTAAGTCCAACAGTAGATATCTACTAGACGTTATGCAATATCTTCTCTAAGAGATGATCAGCTGTAGATGTCTTCTAGATATTATGTAATATCTTAACTAAGAGATGATTTCAAGACCAGTTGTAGATATCTACTAAACGTTCCATTATGATCTTAGATATCTTAGATCTCAGTAGACTAATATTGGACATCTACTAGATATTATGTGCTGTGTGGGCGGGTACTAGGGGCCAAGTGTTTTTTGTGCTTGTCATTCTTGGGAGGGGGGGGGGGGGTTGCCATAATCGCCACGCTTGGCAAGCGGGTTGGCGATCGCAGTACGGTATGGTGGTGGAATGCATAGAGAACGCTGCTGCTCATTCTCTGGTACGACCCTTAGTCGCCTTTTACGACACGCTCGGGAAGTATGGGGTGGTGCTATTCTTCCCACACAGCACATAATATCTAGTAGATATCCAATATTGGTCTACTGAAATCTAAGATATCTAAGATCATAATGGAACGTTTAGTAGATATCTACAACTGGTCTTGAAATCATCTCTTAGTTAAGATATTACATAATATCTAGAAGACATCTACAGCTGATCATCTCTTAGAGAAGATATTGCATAACGTCTAGTAGATATCTACTGTTGGACTTAAAAATGACTCTGAAAGCTCAGAAGAAACAAAGAAAATCAGCAATTTTTTTCGCTGTACTGAACCTTGCAATGCAAATTTATACTTACAAAATAATGAGTTGGACCCAGTTTTTCTATTTTTATTATTTAAAATAGACATACAATTTAACGAAATGATTATAGACGTGGACGTTACATTTTACAATTCAACTCAGCAGATCGTAATAATCATCGCTTACGGCAAAAACACTTTGTACTTACAATAAATCGTGTTTATTGATTAGTACTTATTATTTATTTTATGAAACATTTTATTACAAAAAACATTTTAGTGTTTTTTGTAATGTTTGAAAGCTTTGTTTTCGAATTTTGCAACGCAGCGAGACGACGCGTTATAATTACATGTATAGGAACGCAACGCCCCTATAAACAATATAACCTAAAAAAAAAGGCACGCTGTTCCGCTCTGTAATTCTTTTAAAAACGTGTTTTCTTTGCATAAATACCTAATTGGTGAAATCACGATGTGGTAATTTGATGTAAAAGTGCAAAAAAAAGAAGAAGAAAGTGTAAAAGTGCTCCAATCCTCTGGAGAGAACAAAGTCGATTTTTGGCGCTTGCTTGCTATTCATTGAAGACTGTAAGTACTTACTGATAACAATTAATATATTTAAAAAAAAATGCTCAAAGAGTGGTACTTTACATGCCAGTATACTATTGTAACCTATAACTTGGTTGCAGCCACAATATTATATATTATGTCTGTCAACCTTGTAAGAACACTGTAAATAGCCATGTCTTCATGTGTGTCATGTCTTTGTCTCCCATATTAAGATTGAATTGAAATGTTTCAAATTTTTAACAAGGAATTTTTTTTCAGATTTGATGTTGGAAGAGATGTTTTAGACATCAAATTTAAAATTAATAGATTATTGGAATCCTTTGATGACCTGAAAGACAAAATATTAGCTACTGAATAAAGCACTGATGAAGAGAGTGAGGCGATTATATCCATTACAAATAAATTTCCACTGTCTGAAGAAGATTTAGAGACTGTGGAAAATATATAATATACATATAGAAGATGCTAAGACCAAGAAAGACCAGATAATCTAGAAGATGTCTATACTACACTCTCGAACATCTAGAAGATGTCTAGAGGATATTTTGCAAAATTTCTACTAGATATTTTGTAGATAATCTAGAAGATATCTTCTAAAGTTTACTAGTAGACATCTAGAAGACATGTCTAGTAGACGTGTAGTAGATGTGCATTTAAAATGTCTAGAAGACATTTAGGAGGCGGACATAGAGTCATCTTCTAGATATCTACTATAGTACTTGTAAATATCAGCAGATATTTCCTAGATGTTTGTATGAATATTTAAAAGATATTTACTAGATATTCTTTAGACATTGTGTGCTGTGTGGGTTTAAGTCCGGCACCACACAAACTATTATATTAATCATTATCTATTTACAAAAAATCTATTGTTTGGACTAAAAAATTAAAACACTTATTGCTGTTATGTTGCTTGTAGAATAAACTGACAAAAAATCGTAATGATTGTATGTATATTAGTATGGTGTTTATTGTAAAAAGAAAGTTTTTATTGGTATCTTCATGATTTTTTTCTATCGTATCAAATTACAGTTTGATCACAACCTACTTATTGCTAAATTAAATTAATATGGCGTCAGAGGCAGAGCCCTGCAATTATTTACATCGTATAGTAACAGAGAAATGTATGTAGAAACCAGCACTATAGAGCAGAATGGACAACGGAAAACGTACCAATCATCCATGATTAATATTACCACTGGGGTACCGCAGGGTTCCATATTAGGTCCCATATTAGGTCCCATTCTGTTTATTATTTTCACTAACGATGTGATAAATTAGGTATATAAAAGAAATCATTCCAGACATTAATCTCGTAGTCTTTGCCGATGACACTAACGCTGTGGTAGGGGCGAAAAGTATTGGTGAACTGACAGACAACAATGACGTCACAGACTAAGAAGAGAAGTTAGTAAATAATACGTTGGCAGCATTTCAGTTATGGTTCAATACAAAAAGATTAATAATAAATATTAAAAAAACGAACATCATGTTGTTTCGAACCACTGCAGGCAATGAAGATAATATGGATATAACCTTGAACAATGAAAGGATAGAATTAGTGAGAGACGTCAAATTTCTAGGTACCTATCCATTTGGATGATTTGCTAAACTGGAAAAAAGAACTAGCACATATAGACTCCACTATAACATCTGCGTATTATGCGATGAGGACATTGAGAGACGAAATAAATACGGAACATTTAAAGATGGTATTTTATGCTCTTGTCGAATCCAGACTTCTATAGAGCATAAAGCTATGGTTATAATACGTACAATTGTCAGAATTACACAAAGAGAAAGCTGTCGATCTCATTTTCAGCGTTTAAATATCCTAACATTGCCCAGCTATACATTACTTGTGTTGCTAGTTAATTTTAAAAAATATACTTATCCATGAATACGAGTCTGGGGATGAAAGAATAGCCTGGGAAAACACTCGTAGAAAGGACTTTAAAAATAAAGTTGTACCTAATTTTAACATTGTCAAGCATAGCCATCATTACCAAGCTGTACAAATATTTAATATAAGTAGGTACTGCCAGCGGATTTGAAGATTTTATTAACCACTAGCTCTTTTTTAAGGCTAAGCTCAAAGCATTTCCGGTATAGTACCATACAATTGTATAAAGACTGTAAGGTTATGACTGTTAGACAACTCTTTGTGCTCAATACCATCTTGCGCAGGCATGGTTCTCTGAAATACAGTACTGGACGTCTGGCAAATATAAGATCAAAATATGTACGTTACAAAACTAAATTGGCCGAAAGACATTTTCGAGTATTAGGTAGTCGAATTTATGATACAGATATCAAACAATGTAATATTTATGGCTTAAATAAATTCGAATGTAAAAAGAAAGTGAGTCAATGGCTCACAACTCTTACCTACGGGGAGACTGAAAAGTTACTTGGAAAGCTTTTTAAAAAAAAAACTGCTTTTTCAAACAACTCTAACATACTACAAGCGCATACATCACACACACACGACACATATACATAAAACATACACACGACACATACACATGACACACACAGTCATACATTACACTTTACACCACAAACCTCACCTAATTCACACTAGAGAAAGGGCTATACATTTTTATTTATCTCTAAATTAATCTTTTCTATCGTTTGTTTCTTTGTTTTATAACTTTGTTTTCTTTTTATACTCAATCGATAGCTACTTACCCAATGTAACTCCGTACTAGTTTTGTATAAATTGAGAAATGTATTAGCAGAGAGAGTCCTGGCACCCATAGCACAAGTTTAATCTTAGCTTGGGTGCCAGTGGAGTAATCAGTGATTTATGCAAGAATATTGTCATAGGATTAACTTATTGCCCCAAATTGTAAAATTGGAAATAAAGTTATTATTATATTATATTATTTCTGTTACATAAAAACTTGTACTCAATGGACGAACTGTAATTTTATATTAATATTGCAATTAGGTACCTAGAGAAAATAGTTATTTGTGCAACAAGAGAGCAAAGTCGTTTTTTGTGAGTGCTGATTTTGAATCCTGAGCAAGCGAAGGATTCAAAGATTGAATCACGAGCGTAGCGAGTGATTCTAAAGTTGAACCCTGAGTGTGGCGAGGGATTCAAAGGCACGAGATGCAAAAAACTTTGCTCTCGTGTAACACACATAACTTTTCACTTCAGCAGCGAGAACACTTTGTAAGGCGTGTTCGGAAATAGCACCCATGATATTTTATTATTCAAAATATATTACGTAACATTATTGAAACTAGAAATAAATATTTACAGGTTAAATATCAGTTTTATTTGCAGTAAATACTTATTTTCGTTTAAATACAACAATAAGTTAAAAATGTACAAAAATTTCTTTAGTTAGTACGAAATTCCGAACGTGTTTGTCTTTGAGGTCGAATTCAAAATCGGAACTTCGAAAGGGCTGGTCTTTGCCTCTCTCTCTCTTTCTAATGGCGGGAAAGAAATAGAGTGTGAATGTTTCGAATTATATGATTAACCCAAGGCTGAAGATATTCGCGGCTTTCAGAAAATAATAATTAAAAAGTTACTTTGTCTCACTCAGTGAGCAAAATCGCATTTTGCTCACTGATTTCAGGCAGGTTTTGCTGCCTGAAATCAGTGAGCAATGTTTGTTTGAGCTACTGAAGTGAAAAAAAAATTGCTACCTACCTATTTATTTATATTTTTTATATTTTAGTATTATTGCTGCATGTTCATTTTTAGAAGTATATTAATATATAATTATGATATAAGTAATGTATCAAACACAATATAAATAAAATTGTTCCTGATAAATAAATAAACAGTTGTATTAGGTATAATAATATGTTTTCAACACATTATCAACAGTATCAACCTTGCTTATTACCTGAAGAAAACCATATATTTTTCTGATTTTGTTTACTGTAGTCGATCATAATCTTTTATTGTTTCTAAAACTTGCGGTTTTGCGTTTAGGTCTTGTAAGCCCCTTAAGTCAACAAGCAGAGCAGTTCCCCTGCGTATTACGTATTTTTTTAGGGTTCCGTATACCCAAAGGTTGTCAACGGAACTCTCCTTTGATCCTATTATTGTAATAATGAAGGCAGTTTCCCACGAATTCATTTAATCACGATCCACGAATTAATAATATCAAAATGGATAATACCAGTATAGTTAATTGCTTTCGTATCTCGTACGTGATAGATAGAAAACTGGATAAAGTACTGGTATTAATTAATCTTAGTAATCTGATAGACTTGTAACTGTTGAGGTTTTGAGTTGTAAACTCTTTTAAAATTTGCAAATTATATAGGTACTTGTAGAGGTATGAGGAACAGGGGGTTCATTCATCCTAATTAGAAAAGGGAGGATCCTCCGACGAGACGGGTGTTGTGTCTGGCGGGCAACTGCCCGATGATTCATGTCAGGCCGTTGTATCTATGCTAGTTGCGTGGTAAACTGCTTGCGAGATGCAGGATTTTGCGTGACGACAGTATGACGCGTTGTTCGCATGGCGTTGTAGATGGTTGCGCCAAAGTTCACCTAAATTTTCAACTCCGATAATTGGAAATCCGAAAATGTTCCTTCCTAACATTTTTCATCCTAACAATCACAATTCTAACTACTCTGTCTCTCTACTCTGTCATAATTCCGAAGCATTCAACTTCATAATGTCAGTAGCAATAAACATCTATTATACTTTTATTTGTTTTCCTATATTTTCTCAACATAACCATCTTTTACACTATTATTCAAAGTCATATCTTTTTTGTTTAGATTTCTTTTTATTCATAACTAGCTGACCCGGCAAACGTTGTTTTGCCATATAAATTAGTCCTACCCCTTACCCTACCCTACTCCTATCCTACTTCTACCCTACTCCTAACCTACTCCTACCCTACTCCTACCCAACTCCTACCCTACTCCTACCCTACTCCTATAAGTAAATAAAAGTATTAAATACTATGTCCGTCTAAAACCGGATAAAAAACCGGATAAAAAGTATCCTATGTCCGGTTCTGATCTCTGAATCTGTCACATCCAAACAGACAAAAATTCCAAAAATTGATGAAATGGCATCTGTTGGTTATCCTATATTTTTTTTTTCAATGTACAGAAA
This sequence comes from Oligia fasciuncula, assembly GCA_963082905.1. Classification (NCBI taxonomy): domain Eukaryota; kingdom Metazoa; phylum Arthropoda; class Insecta; order Lepidoptera; family Noctuidae; genus Oligia; species Oligia fasciuncula. Next base: position 734,038 of record OY720395.1, on the reverse strand, counting down.
CGCCTCGTCTACAGATTTATTATAAGTATAGATAATAAGTATTATAGCTAAGGCACCGATCACCTGCATTTACATTTAGATTGAAAGGGTCAATAAGTAATCAAAAATATACAGTAGATAGTTAAACAACTGTCGAGGGGGTTAGTGCTGGACAGACACAAACTTACATTTCAAATGCACTTAGTGAAAATCAAGTTCACTTCATAACGTTATATCTTGAAATACGACTGAACAAACATGATCGTTTATGACGCGAGTGTATCATATTTTGCAACACCAAGTCTGACTTATTTACCTACTTCTTGATAATATTCCCTTTCTGATGTAATAATCAACATGCTGTCATACTCTTGTCGCTCGCTTGTCGTGATCCACTAGTTCCAGACTTTTCAATGTGTGTAGGTAAGTACCTATTTATCACGTCAGAATACTGCTCCAGTTTAGTTGACATATTATCTACTAGCTATAGCAATGGCGTCTATTTCGGTTACTTCTTCGAATCGAAACTGCCCTATCTTAGGTATTCCCTCGCGAGTGGTCTTGATAAGCGGCGCGAACTGATGCGCCCGTCAGCCTGTGTCATCGAAATTGCAAAATTATAAGCCACTGTGTTCAATTATTTTGTAGTCAGATCTTCATCTCTCGTATAGCTGCATGAACGATGAAAGAAAATCAACTGTCAGAAAGAGGTAGCGAGGCTGATTGCTCAAATGCGGCGAGCGTAGGTAGGTATGTATGTACATATGTCGCCAATCGGAGCTAGGAGATAATTGTTTCACAACATACAATTTTCTCAATAAAACTGCAACTGAGGAAATCGGTAATAAAAGTCCAATCTCACACTCATGTAGGTAAGTACCTAATCAAAATAGCTTCTGTTCCGATTTTAATTGCTCAATAATCAAGAGATTAGAAGCTTTGAGAATAATCAAACCTATGAAGCTATAAAGCTATTATTAATTAAGTAGGTACCGTTGCATCAAATTTTCACTGCACACTAGCCTGTGGCCAGTCCATTCTAATTCTTTTTCTACTATGATCTATCAAATATTTGAAATTCATGTTGCAGACGATATTAAAAAAAAACAAAGCAACGTGTCCGAGGTCGCGACCGCCGGCGGCGGCGGCGGCGGCGGCGGCTGGCAGGCTGGCTATTATTTTCCTGGCATCCTTATTGATACAGGTGATGCAGCTTGTGCATAACCTACTGTGGCTACGTAGTAAAATCACTGCCTTAAAGTTAACCAAGTTGCTGAGTAAGTATGTTATGTGTGCAATGTATCTAGTTACAATAATAATAACCTATTATTGTCGTAACTCCATTATTGCTCCTAGAGATGGCTCGTGTACATACTGGAAGATAATCGTTTAGCAGGTCGTTTGCGGTCCAGTTGTGTTGCATCTGCTCCGCTGGTCTTAAAGTGTAAATATACAGTTAAGTGCTGATCTATACTATCTTGATAATAATTAGTTCGCGATGCCTGCGAATACTTTATTGCTTTTGGCGCGCATGGTGAATCATTCTGATTCATCAAATAATTTGCTCGTTCTATACTGATATACATAGAATTATTATCATTTAACAAATTACCTATGTATGTAGGTACTATCAGCATTTAGATTGGTACCTCTCATCTAGTTTTAGGGTTCCGTACCTCAAAAGGAAAAAAACGGAACCCTTGGACCACTCGTGTGTCTGTCCGTCCGTCTGTCACAGCCAATTTGCTCCGAATCTAATGGACTAATTAAGTTGAAATTTGGTACACATATGAATCTCTGTGACCCAAACACAGACTTGTAACGTAAATAAATGAACTTTGAATATGGGGGTAATTTTTGGGGGGCAAATAGAAAATTTAAAAAAAGAAGTTTCGCAATCTGTACCGTGTGACATATGAAATGAAAGGGCTTACTGTGAGGAATTCAAATATATTTTTTTCATAATTTCGTCTATTTTCTTAAATAACTTTGAATACAATTGTGTATTCAAAGTTATTTAAGAAAATAGACGAAAATTTACCATACTCGCCCCTTATCTCCGAAACTACTGAGCCTAAAATTTTGAAAAAAAATCAGAAAAAAACCGACTTCCAAAAAAAACACTACAAACTGAAAAATAACTTTAATTTCGGAAGTCGGTGTCTTAGGGAAAGTATTTCAGTTTTTGCCACCGACTTCCGAAAATAAAGTTATTTTTCAGTTTGTAGTGTTTTTTTTGGAAGTCGGTTTTTTTTTAGTTAAAAAGTTTTTATTTCTCGCTTTTTAGTGGGTCTATTTATAATTTATCTAAGTTACAATAGCCTAATGTCAACTTGCCCATCGCCTTTTTATAAAATATTCCTTTTCTCGATGCAGGGACGTTAATTGTTGAGGAGTTCTCCTTTTATTAAGTTTTTAGATTAGATGCTGATAATCCTGGCTGCAGCATCAGGCCAGACTTATGTCAACATTGCATTGAACTTAAAATTAGTCCTGTTTAAAATGAGCCCAAACACGACTACGGTGCTGTAATTTAAAGGTTTGTACTTTTTCTGATGCTCCTGGCTTCAGCATCAGGTCTTCGGTGTTCCTCAGTAACAGTACGTTTATCCACACATCGAGCCCTTTTCAATGAGCCTAAACACGATATATCTGCTGTTAGTTGTCGAGGAGTTAGGTAGCATCAGGTCATGACTTGATGATCATGAGACCAAATGTGGCAAATGCCCTATCAAACATCAAAACAATTTACTAAAACAGTCCTTGCCTGTTCGAGTAACTTCTTACCTTACTGTTAAGGAGTTGTACCTTCCATCATCAGCCCAGTTACCTGAGATGGTGACAACCATACACAAATACACAAGATACTTCATAAAATATGCGAAAAACAATAAGTGAGCCTATAAAATTTGAGGGTTGCCCTCGATTTCTCTAAGATCCCATCATCAGATACTAACTTGATGACAATGGGACCACCTCAGAACTATCTACTTTCGAACAAAAAAAGAATTTTGAAAATCCGTCGACAATTAGCGGCGTATTCGATGAAAAACATACAAAAAAAAAACATACAAACACCCGAACATAGTACCTCCTCCTTTTTGTAAAGTCGGTAAAAAATTGTTCTATATCTAGAGATTACAGGGAAACCTATAAGAAGTCTGTGGTATTAAAACAACATGGTAAATCTCTCAATATTGAGCGTACAAACTTACATTTTCAGTTGGAATGTAGGTATGCCAGAACATGTTTTTAACTACAATGTTAAGTTTGTTCTTGGGATAAATTCATTTCAACTACGGAACCCTTCATTGTGCGTGGTCCGACACGCACTTTTTTTTATAAGTTCAGATGCCTATTGCGATAACCGTGAAACTTTTTTTTCCTTGAAAATACATCGAGAGGAATCACTAGCACCATCTGTCGCCTCGATTACGAACAATTTTTTTTTTTTGTAAATATACACTGTCCCTGTCTGCCTACTCTATAACGTTTAACCAGAGTGAATATACTATGTAAGTACCTACTATGTCAATCATATTTCCTTATCAAATTATAGCTTATTAAGATATTATTATCACTTTTATTGATATTTTTAAACGGCGTTCATCAATTGAAAGCGTAACACTGCGGGGTGTGCTCTTGTAGTGAATGTGCAGCGCGCGAGTCGCAAACGCAGCTTCCCAGAAAGCGTTTTCCTCTACGGGTAGGCAGAGCGCTGACGAATCGCTACGTCACGTCGGTGACGCGCTGTCGCAGAACTGAATAGTATAAAAACGTGCGTGTTAGCGCGCCGCGTCTCCTAGTGTGCCGCGCTGCGAGTGAGGACACCCTGGCGCCCCGCAATGAATGCATGGACTCCGACGTGGACGAGTCGGGGGATGACACCGTGCCCGCCGGTAATGTCCCACCTCTAGTGCCTAGTGTTGTGTAGTGCAAGTGTATATGTGAATCTTCCAAAACCGAAGTGTTACGGTTCGGTTGCGGTGATCTAACCTCGCTCGAAGGATGCACGGATCTGACAGGACTCCACTCTCTACCTAGTGTTACATTACGTTACCCTTACGTGTGGTAACAGCGTATGTATATCGATTAAGAAAAACGAAAACAATATTTCTTTGTGACATTTACTTTGCATTTTTGCACGCAAATACTATCATGTACTTATACCGAAACTGTGTTCTGCTCCAAGAGATAGCTAAGATTTGAGCATTAGCCTGATATACTTATATATATAAGTATATCAGGCTAATGCTCAAATCTTAGCTACTGTCATCATATATGATGACAGTCGAAGTTTTTACCTCTAAAATTATAAGTTTTAAAGTATTGTCATCTGCTGCGGTTAAAAAAGTTCTTAGAAAAAAGAGAATTTGCAAGCAGGCTAAACATTGTTTATTAAAATTAGCAAAAGTTATAGAAACAAAAACAAACACGCTGACTGTGCTAACATTCCTCTAACAGATGGAAACCTGAATAAAGAAATAAGTAGGTATCTAATGTTAATGAGAGAAATCCTGAAAAAATGTATCGGTCTCATACCTAATTCATCATCATCATCATCTGCTTAGCCTTTTCACAATTAAGTCGGGGTACTGACCTGATTTTTCAATAGTCAGATAATTTATATCTGAGGAATAAATGTTGCGGTTTGACAGCTTTTGTGGAAAATATGTCAAACTGTCATATTTATTTTTCAGTTACCTACAAGTTAATTAACTGACTATTAAAAAATCAGCCCTTAGTTAAATTAATAATAAAATTTACAGGATATATTATCCAAAATGGAAAAATCTAAATGGAAAAATCGTTCTATAAAACCGTTCTTTAAAGAACGGTTTTATAGAACATCCATTTGACGTCAGGCATATGTAAACAATCAAAAAATATATAATTACAATAATATCCTGATCAGTAGATATAGGCACAGTCGCTGGTCGGCGGTGCAGCGTTTAGGCCTACGATCATAAGCTTTTAACTTAGCCTCTGTAGCTTGCAATCTTAACAAACTAAGTAGGTACAACTGTAAAATGTGCCACACATTAATTTACCATCTCTTCGGTATTTTATAGTATGTACCTACTCTACATTGATTTATATTTGTCCAAATCAAAGTGTAAACTGTAATAAGAAAGAAGTTTATTAATCAAATCAAAATAGTATTTTTTCTCAAATAATAATATTGTCGTTGTCACGCACACTGAAACTGAAAGAAGTTTGAAAGCAATCCCTCACTACCTAGGAAGGTACATTCCAGAACTTCGATCAACAATCATGACATTTAAGTATTAAGCTGGATGTCATTACGTACGGAAATTTATCATTGAGTTATTAAAACAGAAAGTAATACTTAGGCAGCCTCTAGGTATTAGTATCAGGCAGATAATATTCAACTCAAACGAATAACATACTGTAGATCTAAACAAAAAAGGTAGGTGTAACAAATTTCTTCCATTTCTTAACTACATAGGCGGATACTAATGAGTGGCCCCAGACAATCATGGGTCTGGGGTCACTTTAATAAAATAAATATAATAATATAAAATATGTATAAGTAAATAATTAGTATCGATTGCCTTCAGAGATAGATTATTTAAAAACTATCATAGTTTTCCAGTCTCAAAATATACTAAGTATTAGGTACCTACCTACTTATAAATCATGGTGTCATCAGTAGGTATAGTCACTTATGTTATAGTCTATCTAACACTTATAACAAATTAATCAATTTCAGTACATTCGCAATTCTTTGTGAACAAGATAATCTCCGCAACTCTTCTGCTTGAATTGAATTAATTCATTAACATAAATTAATTTAACAAAAAATAACTCACTTGTTTTTAGGGTTCTGTACTTCAAAGGAAAAACGGAACCCTTATAAGATGACTTCGTTGTCCGTCTGTCAATACCCTTTTTCTCAGGAACGCGTGGAGTCATCAAGTTGAAATTAATGTCAAATACTCAGGGCTGCAAGCCTTTGAAGCAGTGAAAAAAATCAAACTTCTAAGTCAACCCAATCAAGAGATACGGGTGTTTATGTTCCGCTTATGCCACATATTTTGACACTCGCAAGGGAATCAAAACCTATGGGGTACTTCCGGCCAAGTGCGAGTCGGACTCGCACACGAAGGGTTTCGTACCAACGTACAATATTTAACTTAGTAAAATAAAGCCGAAAAAATCACGTAGGTATATTAGTATTTGTTGTTATAGCGGCAACAGCTATCGCGGTTCTTGAGATACAGCCTGGTGACAGACAGACGGACAGACAGCGAAGTCTTAGTAATAGGGTCCCGTTTTTACCCTTTGGGTACGGAACCCTAAAAAAATACAGACAGACGAACATAGAACCTCCTCCTTTTTTGAAGTCGGGTAAAGGCCAGTGAATACTGACTGCACACAAAAACCAGATATTACATTATCGACAACAAGATGCTGACACATCAATTTCTAGGAATCATTACAAAAACAACACCAGTGACATTTAAGACACACATCTGTTACGTTTCAGTATCACGCCGCGCCGTGAGACCATTTATATGCTAACTGAATTTGAATTGAATTGTACATTATCTATTTCGGCTAATTAATAATTTTAATACACATCAGCTCCTTGGAAAAGTTCTCTTTCGATGGAAGTATCACTGACCATCTGCTGCACTGCAGTGTTCCAAGTTGATGCATCCTAGCTTATCATCACCGTCATCATTTCACCCGAAGGACGACCACTGCTGGACCTCCTCACTGGATAAGACTAACTAATCCAACTCGATTTAATCAGACTTGACTAATTTCCTTAACTAATGAAAGTAATTAGCGGATAGCCCATTTATTTTAAGGTAAAATAAATAAATATGGTATTATACCCTAATTTTAAAAGCAATAACCCGCATATAAACTACTGGATATGTGGTTACATATACATTATTGATTGGTAAAGCATCACTAATGACCAGCACTAGGTAGTGGTGAAGGGCATTTTGGGGACTGTCTAATGTAATTCTGACGTTCAAAATGTGCTGATTCTCAGCCTAAATTGAATGAATTACTTTTGACCAGCTTTTGTCGACCTAGTGACTCTAGTGAGGGACATCCGAGCTATTCTCATGATGATCATGATAACATCATGAATGTCTACTGATGATAATGAATGTGGGCCTACGGACTGTTTCAAAGAGCCTTAAGTAGGACTTCAGTCCATGTCCAGTGCCCAGTGATAGTAATTCTTAAAGAAAAATTCGCACCGGTTCATTGTAAAATTAATAGGCAATTTTTTGACATACTTAATGAATATAAAACGGGTCCCCCCCATAAAGCAGAACTTTTTATGTCATAATATTATTTTGCATGACAGCGTATCTAGCATAAACTTCATTTTATATTCAAAACTCATAAATTTGTAAGTCAGAATCATCTTTAGGCATACATTTCATATCCATAATAATTAAAAAGTAGAATCATCATATCGCAGAAAGTTCACAGTCAGAATCGTCTTTTGGCATACGTGAGTTCGTGCAAAGGGGTCACAGATTTAACATTTATATAACCATTTTTTTTAATAATTAATTAGGGTCTAAGTTGGTTTATAAGCAATAATAAATAAGAGCTAGTCGACGGAGCCCCGCTTGGTGGGGCCCCTATTTCTGTCTACAGGGTTTAAAGGAACCTAACTAACTCAAGTCGGGGTGCCCCAAGTCCCGAGATGGCTTAATATATTTTTATAGTTCATTCAAATACCATGGAAAACTACACCGAACAAACAATATTCTTTAAAAATAATTCTACTGTTATCTTCATAGTATGCCAAGTGAAATTACGCCAAATAAAATCCTGCCATTGTAAATTCGGACATATAAACATTCGGCCAAACAATAATTATGTTAAATCATTTTTAAATGCCTTAAAAATATTCGTTTAGAGAAAATTATGCCAAATTAATTTCGGAGCATCAATGTTCTGCCAGATAGAAGGAACCGACATAAAACAATTCTGGTCTACTGCCACTTTTACATAGATTATCTATTTCTTTTCTATCGTCACTGCAGCCCTCGAGGCTTCGACTAACATAAATGGTGCTCTATATATCCTAGTAAGTGTAAATAAAAGGCTGCGATGGTTGGATCGGCGCTACGGCTACGATGCTACGGCAGTGCTACGCGGTTGATAATTAAACCTATTGTTTGACGATATTTTCAACAAATTACCTAATACAGTTCTATCTGAATACACTGAACACTGATTGCACGTGACATAATATTGAGAATCCAACGTAACAGTTTAATATTTTTCAGCCGCTACAGCATCACTGAAAAAAACCTATAGGAGTTGCCAGTTATAAATCCATACTTAATATTATAAATGCGAAAGTGTGTATGTTACCTCTTCACGCTTAAACCGCTGAACCGATTTAGATGAAATTTGGTGTAGAGGTAGTTTGAATCCCGGGAAAGGACATAGGATAGTTTTATCCCGATATTCCCATGGGATCGAAACTTATGCGGGCGAAACCGCGGGGCGCAGCTAGTTTAAAATAAATAAAAAGATATTCCGAGGTTTCACTTTCTATCGTGTTATATAAAATACTTTGTACCGTCTGTCATTGCTAAGTGAATGTAGTAGTAATACCACCAGCTCAAATTCGGCTACACGTAAATGCTTTGAGTGTTCATATAATATTGCAAGCATCAGGAGGTAGGAGACTTGTGGTTTATAGCGTTCGGCGTTCCACTAATCCTCCGGACCGTAACCTTCCACGGGCCTCACGCGAGCCCTTCAGTGTGGGTTGGTGGATGACACACGTCTTCGAATTTGTTTCTGGGGCATGTCGGTTTCCTCAGAAATATGATGATTTGCCACTTTGATCGGTGGTGATGAAACTACACAGAGTAGAGTCGACCGTTCACTGTTACTGATGTGTACGGAGCTGTTTTCCGCGGTTCATTTGTTTGCCAGCATTTCATTTTGTTTTGTGCGTAGCTTGGCCGTGGGTCGCAGTGGACAATACTGCCTACATTTTCATACAATGCGATACTAATTACACCTGCGTAGCTTACCCGTGGGCTACTTATGGCGCGGGCTTGCCTGGGTTTTAACCCACGACTACTCGTAAGTCGGGCGGCGCTGTCACTCTCAATTCTGATTTCCATGTGATTGTTCCAGATCCGGAAAAATGGGAGCGTGGAGACGTGCTGCGCTGCGTGCGCTGGGTGGCGCGCACGTTCGGAGTGTGCGCACCGCGCCGCCACCTCCTGCCCGACAGCGGCCGCGCGCTGCTGCAGCTCACAGAGGACAACTGGCTGCAGGTACGGACTAACTAAAATAAGTTATACGAAATACGATATCATCACCATCATTCAACCGAAAGACGTCCACTGCCAAATAAAGGGACTCCCCAAGCATAAACACCGACCCCGATTCTTGCATTCAGAGGATTCCCACGACACTCACCAGGTCGTCGCTACACCTTGGGCAGAGGAGCCTGTACAATTAAGACTCATACCGATACCAATGGAGCGTCGGTAAATGTTAGTTTTATATAAATCAGTTATAAAAGTTCGAACAAACGCACAAAAAAAAATGAAAAAAAAAAATTTTAATGAACCTTGTCTAAATCGGCTGAACGTCGTTTTTCCCTACACATTGTAATTACATTTTGTTTGTGTGTCAGTTTCTTCCGGCAGTCACTTTAGCCATGCATAAAGTACGAACTATAAGGCTGGCCGCATACGCTCGGTTTCCTGATTCGGTGTCCGGATCAGGAATTCAGATTCGGAAACCTGAATGCTTAATTTACATACAAAATGTTCAACAAGGCGCACACGTCCTTACTATTTACGAACGGAAAAAAACCCCACGTTCGTTTCGGAATTCATTCTAATACAAAAAAACGGATGTTTGCGCTAGGCACACGGAATTCCGAATCTGGATTCCTAATCCGGAAACCGAATCAGGAAACCGAGCGTCTGCGCCCAGCTTTAACCTAAACTGAAACCAGTGTATTGCCCCCAGAACAGATTCCTATAGACGGTCGGGGTGACTAGCTTCAACTATGTCTAGCAATACGGTCGGGGTGACTAGCTTCAACTATGTCTAGCAATACGGTCGGGGTGACTAGCTTCAACTATGTCTAGCAATACGGTCGGGGTGACTAGCTTCAACTATGTCTAGCAATACGGTCGGGGTGACTAGCTTCAACTATGTCTAGCAATACGGTCGGGGTGACTAGCTTCAACTATGTCTAGCAATACGGTCGGGGTGACTAGCTTCAACTATGTCTAGCAATACGGTCGGGGTGACTAGCTTCAACTATGTCTAGCAATACGGTCGGGGTGACTAGCTTCAACTATGTCTAGCAATACGGTCGGGGTGACTAGCTTCAACTATGTCTAGCAATACGGTCGGGGTGACTAGCATCTACTTTCTGACTAACTGACAGACTATTTAATTTTGTCAAAATTCAAAAGTGCCTGTACAAGGTATAATTGAAATAAATGCTTTGAGTTTGAGTTTGATAAAATTCAGACGATATTTTACGAACTGTTCGAGTATGTTCAGCGTAGCAAATTGATTGCCTAAACGACCGAACTCACTCTCGACTTGAACAAGCATCAGAATATTTTCACAGCTGATAACATTGACGCTGTTTTACAATAGTCAATTTAGGTGATTGACAAAATCAAACTCAGCCCCGCTTTTCTTTCAATCAAGGAGGCTTGTAAGAAAGTCACAGCAGGCTACTCCTTCGATCCGCATAAGCGAAGATGAGAGGAAATGCCTCAAACACACGTTTTCGACATTTTTAAGCTAAATGGAGAGACCATTTAGCTTCAAAGTATTCCTCGCTGCTTTGGTGAAAATCGAACCGCATAAAAATTTGACCATTGCAACTGTATAATCTCCATGTCCAGGTATGCGACGGCAGCGAGCAGTCGGCACGTATCTACCACGCGTACCTACGGCATGCTCACGCCGGCGCCACGGGGCAGGCGCCGCCGGAGCCGCTGCCTGAGCACCAGGCCACCACCAGCGCAGCCGCTGCGGACTACAGTGAGTACTAGCACAGTTTAAAACATATGTATAGACTGTGGTACTAGTGTTTAGGCTACAGTGAGTACTAGTACTGTTTAGACTTACTTCGATTCTTTACTTCTTTCTTTTTGCATTCATAGTTTGGCCACTTTTATATTAACGTATAGGTACCTTAAAGAATGTTAGACATCAACGCGCGTCTCCAAGGACGATAAAAGTCATGGTACGTATTTAGGAATTATGATGAACGAAAAAAAGTTCTTGGCCTAAGAACTTTGTTAAATAAACTATCATAAATTGTGATTTATGCTGCAAAATCAAAATCTTGCGTAGGGTCTGTTCTATCAACCTACATAATTTCATGTTTAGTTCTGTACCCTTTTAATTTGCTATTTTATGGTGTATTTCTTTCTTTAGCTCAATGCGTAACATTATTCTCAGTGTAAAACTAAAAAAGCAATTATTCATCATCGTAATGCTCTAATTTAAATCAGCGCCATCTATCGGCGCGTAGTAAAGTCGAAACTAGAAAGCGCGCCAAAAAACTTATGAATGGATGCGCGGTGAATGAGTCACACAGCCGCCGCGCGCGTTCCATTCATCTCGCACGGTAACTGACTCATATTGTTTCTCCGAAATTAAACTTTGATCTGTAATAAAATTACTGGTCAGTTTATTTATTTCCATAAAAAAATAATCACTTTTTAGTGAATTACAAATTATGGTTCGTATAGTTTAGTCATTTTCATTAGGCCTAAGTGTAAAAATATTTCGATGCATTTTGATGTGGGTCACCTGGTTCAGGCTTTAGGGTCACCGTACGCTAAACTATGTGACTGCAAGGAATGCATTCTGCCTATACAAAGAATTACATTGCTACTTTTTTTGTCGAATCCCGCCTGAGATCGTTTTAATGTAATTGAATTTGGCCGAAGGTATTTCATAATGTGTTATGTTAGGCAATGACTTCTTAGTAACTCACTATGGTCAAACACGTGAATGATTAGCATTAGCAACATATACCATAATGTGTGCATTCTTACAAAATCTTTGATAATCTCCCCAAAATTGACGGTGCTTCCTTTTAAATAATGAGCGACAAAATTAGGAAACTGATGATTGCTCGTCAATTCCTCGCAAATGTCTCGCGATTTTCACGTTCCAACTCTATCTGGCCCTCATCCCCTGGGAGCGCGGGAACACGCAATCTGCCCCAAAACGAAGCGTATCTTAATAGATCGCTTGCGTAATGACCACCGGTCATTACCGCGGCTATCTTCACGACGAGGGAGTTACGGGACAAGGCAGGGAAATGGGGTTGCGTTGTTATTGCGTTTATATTCCAAGTCCTTTTGTATTCATTCGAAGTAAAATCATGTGTAAATAATTTTAAATATTCCTTTTTTTATGAATTTTACTAATGTGTTGATCACGTTAAAAGCATTAAAGGCACGCGCTAAATAGTTGTCGTGTTTGAGATGTTGCCAATATTACCGTCAGCCATTCTTTGGAGATGTGGCATCTGGATATTTGTCATTCTTATCGTCATCGTCATTTACTTCCGTAAAAACAAAAGTTCTCTAAATGGCAGAGTGGCTTTTCCTTTCCTGTTTGTATATTTCTGGCAGAGATTGTTACACAAGGAAATATAGCAGGTAACAGGCAAGCTTATTGCGTGATGATTATTGTAGAGGAAGTCTATTATGTGGTGTATGTGAGTACAGGGAGGTAAATAAATGCAAGACCGGTTGCGTTGTGACGAAGCATTCTAGCAAATCAACTCATGGAACTTTTTCTCCAAGGTCAAAAACACATTCGCTTCCACGAAAATTTGGACGTCATTTTGTTTTCAATTTGGAATCATGCTGGAGATTCCCGCGCTCTCCAAGATGGCGCGTATATTTTGGCGCGCTCCCTACGTTCCGTTACTCACACGCGCTACTGATTCTGTGATTCACTTCCTTTTAGTCTTGTGCCTGCTCGGTCATTTTAAAGATCGCTCCGTACTAGTTCATTTCGGACAGTGAACTAGTTCATTCTATTAGTTCTAATAGCTCTATTCGGTCTTCGCTCTCGGTAAGCATTCCCATAGAGCATAGATAGCGCGCTAGCGCGGATCCGGATCACTCACAGAGCAAATACGCACTCCAGACATTATTATACATAAACCACTACGTATAAATAAAAAAATATATAAATGCAACATGCAACATCCATAATTATTTATTTATTATTACCACAGAGTACACAGCTGATATATTAAGAGAATTTTAACTGAATTATTTTGTACCATTCAAACAGCTCGTCTCCCGTGTTTGGGCGATAAGCTAAAATAGACACTAAGGCATTGAAATAACGCGCATCTCATCTCATTCTTGCGAATTCGGTCGGTCGGGTTCGGATAGCATCGTCATTCGTCGGCTATTCTTTCTCGTTCTCATTCATTCAGACATCGAATGAAAACGTATAACGTTTCTGTCAAACAATCAGCTCAGACTGTATTTCATTTTCTCGTTCGGGCGATGTACGAGTACGAAAAGAGCTATTAGACCTATTAGACCGGTTACAAGCCAGCGTTCGGAAACGTTTCTTTTAGTACAGTGCGAAGATACGGTTCCTATTCGTTCATCGTTCATGAACTACACAAGACTACTTCCTTTTGACACTAAACTCATTACCGCCACGTGCCCGCGGCTGCGGGACTCGATTAGTAGGTATAGGTACTATAATGATACACCTTTATTAACTCGATACATTGGTGTGTCAGTCACCCTATAAATAGATAATAGTTACCTATTGCATTTCGTAATGTGAACTTAGGTGGAAAGTGAAAACACATAACAGTTACAGGAAAACATAATATTGATGATACTGAATATTAATTTGGTGGTTCTCATTCGCAATGAAGACTATGTTGACAGATTTTTATCGGCTTGGTAACGTGAATTACCCGTACTGGCAAAGAGCTCTAACTTACTGTGATAGCCTTTTAGTAACAACTCAGTAAAACAAGTATAATCTTAGTTCATGTCAGTCAGCCTCAGTGTCAAATTAATAAGAAATAAAGAGCGATATTGACATGATTCATCTTGACAATCAGCATGAAATAAGAGGAAAAGATTTCTGCACTGAAAATACCTAAATGGAGATAGTTGAAATAAAAGACAAAACAAATGACATGGCTGAGTTACTTAGACTTACAGGTTAAATAAATTAATTTCGACATACCTACACCAGATGAATGGTGTTAAATGCGATGACTAAATTTTAAGGCAATAATTCTTAAAACTAACTTTCTCTGTAGGTAGTGGTTGAGACACAATGTTTGCAAGCCGGATCTACCTGCGCCTGCGCTGTAAGATTTGCTCAATGTTTTATGACTAGTACCTAGGTACTCTTTACTATGTCTCAACAGATGAGGTTCAAGTACCAGTGAGTAACGCGGTATCTTACACAAGATGGTTCAAATACTAGAGTACTATAGCGGAAGTGAATCAATATTTACTCGGAAATGATCGTGATTCACTGTTCCGGATTGAATCACTATGATCTCAAAACGTTTAATGAATTAAATTCTTATGTCGTGAGTGCTAGTGTTTATTTTGACTTGCGCGTGCCGCACGTGGTTAGATCGTTGTTTGTATGAGTAATGCGCAGGCGCCGGTGTTTTCGCGCATGCGTCGTCATCGTGGGAGAGTTGACTGTAACAAGTGTATTATGTGAACTTATGTGTCACTTTACACAATTTCTGCCTTTCATCTTCACAATATTGTTGATTAGGAATTGCGTCTATAGTCAGTTATCGATAAAACAGCATATCAGAGAGTACCTACAGAAGACAACTGAGCTGGCCTAGAACTCTTGAATTCCCCGAACAGACGAGATTGATTGGGGTTTTTTCGATAGCTTCATCACTCGAATCCAGGTTGAATGTTGATCCATTCAGTCAATAAGATTTTAAAAAGTTCAAAGGATTTAACATAAATAGTCTTCGTAAAGATACATGAGATTACGATTACCTATAGGAAAAGTCCTGCCCAGTAGCAGCTTAAAAAGTTGGGCTAACTATATCGTTTGCTGCATATACTGATGAAAGTGTTGCTAGGTAGACAGGGTTAGTACCTACTACCTACTAGTAGTCGTTACTAACTAGGTAGTAGATCACACGAGCTGGCAGCCTGGCATGGTAGGTACCAAATACTCGAATTACCTACTAGTTTTTATAAGATTCACCTTCAATCAAATAAACGGGAGTGTCAGGATCGTCTAGGATACACGGAACTACCGGTGACTACCCAAGAACAAATAAACTAACTTGCCTTTAGAAGCCATACCATTCGAGATTCATAATGACATCTCTTTTGTGTCTCGGGCGCCAGGCTCATAATTCACAAGCTTGTTTTACGAACGCCTCGCCTGTCGCATCGCACACATTTAATGTTATTAGCAAATTAAAACAAAATAAAACAGAGTGTCAGCTGCACGTCCCAAATGTCTTGATGTTTAAATCGACCTTTTTATGTTATTTATCGCGTAAATTGGCTGAAACGACCTAAATATCAACGAGGTTAGTTTACTTGGCGCCGGCTCCTCATTGGTCGGCTTCAAACGAAGAACACACCCACACCACACACGAGGTATCGTTTGTAAACCACAGTAAATTAGATTTTTTGTGGTCTTGTAATATTAACAATTCAATGTTATTAATTGTTTTGGTCTTCTTTACTGGAAGGTTGCAGGGGTGACCTTAGTATAAAGACACTTCAAATTATGAGTGTCAGAATGATTTAATGTATGAATTTCTGTAAAACCGCAGTATGTAATGGATTATGCAAATGTAACACAATAAATTTACATAAAATCTTTGTCGTCAAAATTGTTGAGGTTCATGAGGTAGTAACAAGCAATCCAAATGAAATTCTTGGGAATATTTACAGTGTTTTCATGGAATGATTGAGTCCCCTAATACTTTAATGTTGTTAGGTAAAGTCAAGATAAAATATTTTCAGCAACGAATGACCGCTGGCAAAGGGAAACAAACAGGTACCTGAGTACTATACGAGCATTCAGCTTAAGGAGACTCCACGGACCTGCTTGTACACTGCAGCCTACAGGGGCTACAGGTGCGCTATGATGGAGATCTCTCTCACGTAACAACGGATAAGTTGAACGGTTATTCTAAATTTAAACCGTTCAGATAATGGCGGCAGACCGCACATTGTCTGTAGTGTTCTAGGAACCGCGAGTGATTCGGCAGCGGCGCCGGCGGCGCGTCCGTGCGGCGCCTGGCTACGACATTAGGTAGGTACATCATTGAAAATAACTAGCGCTTGGGACGCTAAGTTTAGCAACTGTAGGCCATAGGTTAACGAGGGACTAGACGAAATTATTAGAAGCGAGCCCAGCCAATGGGAGGACGAGGATTATACGTAGACCAACTCGGCGCTTCCGTTTTGCGGAAGTTTAATTTAATTAATTGTTACGTGGAAACATTACGTAGTATTTTAATTTTATAAGCCATTTCGTTTTTACAGTATTTTAATTTGTTTAGTAGTTTTGGAGTTAAACTGTACCTATGTGTGTTTAAATCTAGAGAGGCTTGTGACTGTGTGTGAAATAATAACAGCCGCACAGGTCGATCTTCAAGGTTAAGCAACGCTTGCCGAGTCGGTCCGTAGATGGGTGACCAGCCATTACGTACTGAGACCCCTCCGTGCCTCGGGAAGCATGTTAAGCCTTCGGTCCCGACTGCCATTGGTAGATCTTTGGCAGTCGTTACGGGTAGTCAGAAGCCTGAAGGTCTGACAACCAGCCTTACATATTAAGGGGTATCGTATTAAATTATCCAGTTGGTAACTGGGTTTTGGAGGACAGATGGGCTGTCGCTCCATGTAAAATACTGGTATTCAACTGCATCCAGTTAGACTGAAAGCCAATCCCAACATAGTTGGGATAAGGCTAGGCAGTTTTTTTTTTTTATTTATGTATCTGTCTGAATGTTAGCTCAAGCCTCAAGTCAACAACAACCTACCTACTAAAATGTTCTCTAAATTACGTAATGAATGCGGTATAGTTGCTTTACTAAAGAATAGAATAGAATACTCTTTATAAAAATTATAGACATAAATATAGAAAACTTACAAAGGGTGCCACAATGGGCCCTTATCGCTAAGAGCGGTAGTAAACCTTTAAGATCAATATTTTTAGTGTCAAAGGAGATATTTATGCAGAACGCATAGCGTGTAGGAAGTGCGTAGAGTGTGGTAAACCACAATGCTACGTATACTAAGTGGTACAGTGTTGTCGAAACTCTGCGGCTGGGGATGTCCAGTGTCCACCATGCCCACTGCGAGCGTGCAGATCAACATCACCGCACGTCATCGTCAGTTGAAGACTAATATAGATCCACTTATATTTAAAACATTCAACTGTGAAACCTCTTTTTATTATCATAAGCGGAGCATGAAGTACCTAGGTAGCGTAGAGATACCGATTAGAGAGGTAGGTAGAGCACTGATTACTACCTAAATAAAAACGAAACTTGGCATTGCGAAGGTTGAAACTGTTTTAATTACTTACTTATATGATGGACATCATAAAATAATCATGTTAACAAGGAAAATACAAAAATGAAAATGTGTATCTAATGTTTTATTTCTGTCTGATATTTAATCCTGACTCGTTTTAAATTATCGTTAGAAGTAGACTCCTTTGCTTTTATTAGAATATTAATATTATACATGACATAGTTGATCTAGCGGTCAACATTGGTGGGTAATCAATTAAAAAACAGAAATAAGAGTAAAAGACATTGCATTGACCGCAGCAAATCAAATTGTTTTTCTATACTTACCTTTACCTACACTGCTTTAAAAACAAACGGAGATCAATTACAAAGGCTCCACAGTTTCCATGGATGTCCCTGCAGCGTGCAGGGGTCGCGGAGGGTCGCGGCGTTCCGACGCGCGACGGGGTGCACATTAGCATAAATGTCAGGGGTTACGAGGCGCCCTGTAGACTGTAGCCTGTCATAACACGGGATTTGTATGATGAACAACCCTTGACGGGGATTACTTTACTTACCATAGTCCTTCATGGTAAACCCGATATTTAAGGTAAAATGTTAGGGGGATTATAAATTCATTGAGTACGAGTCGGATATCTATGCTGCCCTCCCGAACCTAAAGTGCAGTAACAGCAAAAACACGAATTCGAGAAAAACGCGTTTAAAGTTTAGAATTCATAAAAATATATCTTAGAGAGACTTTTAACTAAAACCTTGAATGCATGGTGAAAGGATATGTACAAAACTGAAATACTAAACATTGTTACCTTAGTTTTTTTTATAAAAACTATAATTATGCCCATTTTAATTTTTTAGCCCCTATTACTACACACAGTTTTTTTACAAAATCTATTTAAAACCTGATTTAAATGCAGTAAATCCTGTTATTACTGCATTTTAGACTTTTTTCCGCGATTAGTACTAACTAAAGTGCAGTAATATTGTGAAAATACTGCTATTTAATCTGTTTAGCTACCCGTAACTGACAAAGTTTCCCATTGAACCTTGAACCTTATGTTTTAGCGATAAAGTTGAAAATGTATTAAAGAAATTTGATAGATTGTAGTAGCTTGATGTAGGTACAGATAAAGTGTAGCAATAGAATTAAACATTTAAAAAACGAAACAAACTAATTAATAAGTATTAATAAGTAATATATTAGGATAAAAATAAAAATAATCAGTCTTCATTGTTTGTATGAAGTACTTTATTTTACTCGTCTACATCAAATTCAAGTACCTACTTCGTTTGTACTGTTTTTGGGAATGGGGAGATTTTTCCAAAATACAACCTATTTTGAGGCATTAAGGAACCTAATTGTTTTATTATATTTTGCTTCCTTCCTTAATCGATACCTTTAGGGCCCGTTTTTTGAGTAAAGATTGGCAAAGGTTTTTGATTTTAAGCAAAACATCTGCTTAGAGTCAGATTCGTCAAAATCTTTTTTGTAGAAAAGGTAGTACTTTCCTCTTTGGACCAGCGGGGCAATTGCGTAACACATTATCAATCGGGATCGGTTTCATTTTGACAGTTCAACAACATTCATTGCGTTATTTACGTGTTGAACAGACAATTTTTTCGAACTTATGAAGGCAATGGATTAGCAATTTGCTTCAAAATGATTCAGATTCCGACTGATAGTGTGTTACGCAATTAGGGTGCACAACTTCAACTATGTCTCTTAAGTAAACCCTGTTCCCCTCGTTATCCTTATTTTTTTTTTGTGCCACGTGTGATTTTAAGTTATAGAAATCTGTAACCTCCATTATCTTAGATACTACGAGTACCTTCCCCGACTTGAGTGACTCCGTAACCGCATTGACGAAATCCCTAAAATCATAACATAACTTGCCTTTCTTTCGTAATAGTACATTATGATACATGTGTGCTATATTGATTAATGCACACGCGTTTCATACGACGTTTTTCAACACACTTGCGAGGAAAAACAACAGACTTGTATTGTTAAATATTAACTTGTATGGAAAATGGCGCGCTGGTTTTGTTTAGCTAGCCAGCACTAGCTATGCGCGCGCAACATTGACTCATTTTAAATATATTAATCTATGGCACAGACAAAACCGATACAGCCTATAGAAAAAATATAAGTAATAAACACAAACCTGAAAATTGCAAAAAACCTAAGAATTTCGCGGTCTACCACTGCGCATTCACCTTAAATTGTCTGTGGTCCCCTGCGAGTTCATTTTGCGACAGACTATTTAAAAAAAAAATGAAATATAGCCCGCGGATTTTTTCTTTCGGCATGAAGTCTCTTTGGGCGCTTTCCGAATTAGCTATATTCGCTCACATCACAGCGCTCACATCATCTCCATGGACGTAATATTACGTCCATGCATCATCTCACATGCGTTCCGATTTAGATATTACTATTATGACTTCTGAGAGCTGGCAACAATTCTGAACACTCCTGAACGCGCTCACATGACAGTGCTTACACAATATAAAAAAGATATTATTACAGTATTTCTTAGTATAAACACCACATTTCTTCTTCAGTTCTTCTTCTTTGGTTAGGTGGCGACTGTCAGCCAGAAGCACAATTTCAAAAATGCCACGTTAGTTTAATTTAAAGATGATGCAACTCAAAACAAAACACACACTGACACAACCTCATACACACACTGTAATTTTTGACAGCGCTCACGGTGATATTATTCTAGGGCATGGTCGGCATTATCGCAAGATGGCGAATGTCATGACGTCATCTATGACGATTCACGGGACATCGTTATCGTTATCGCGCTCACGCTAATTCGGTTATTTCCCAATTCGGAACACATCGATTATTTCCCAATTCGGAACGCAGGGTTTGATGAGATTAAAAAAGCGCACGTCTCCGACTAGTAAATAGTTATCTGTGGTATTACAGAACATGTGGATTAAAGTAAAGAAAAAGCACGCGTTCGTAATACACTCCATTATGGACCTAAAAGCGGTTCAATAAGAGCCACTTTACGAGCAAGTGTGTTGAAAAGATTGTTCCACAAAGTGGTGAAAAGAATCGGCTGACATGAACGTGTGGCCCTGGTTCAAAATATTTAAGCACAATCTGTGTGGCACCGATGTCACAACTATTTATAATTTGTAATTACAAAATTTCCAACAAGTTAATGTGCAGTAAATACTGCACTTTAATTAGGAATTTAAATAAAAAATATTTTTCAACACACTTGCTCGTAAAGTGGCTCTTATTGAACCGCTTTAAGGTCCATAATGGAGTGTATTACGAACGCGTGCTTTTTCTTTACTTTAATCCACATGTTCTGTAATACCACAGATAACTATTTACTAGTCGGAGACGCGCGCTTTTTTAATCTCATCAAACCCTGCGTTCCGAATTGGGAAATAATCGATGTGTTCCGAATTGGGAAATAACCGAATTAGCGTGAGCGCGATAACGATAACGATGTCCCGTGAATCGTCATAGATGACGTCATGACATTCGCCATCTTGCGATAATGCCGACCATGCCCTAGAATAATATCACCGTGAGCGCTGTCAAAAATTACAGTGTGTGTATGAGGTTGTGTCAGTGTGTGTTTTGTTTTGAGCTGCATCATCTTTAAATTAAACTAACGTGGCATTTTTGAAATTGTGCTTCTGGCTGACAGTCGCCACCTAACCAAAGAAGAAGAACTGAAGAAGAAATGTGGTGTTTATACAAAGAAATACTGTAATAATATCGGGGGGCACGGCAGTGCCCCCGCCAAGTCGAGCAAAAAGCGGCACGGCCGTACCATCCTTTTCTCGAAGCAGTTCAAGCCATTTTCGACCCCCTATAACTTCGTTGTGGATAAAACTAGAGACCTGATCTTTTTTACATTGTGTAAGCACTGTCATGTGAGCGCGTTCACGAGTGTTCCGAATTGTTGCCAGCTCTCAGCAGTCATAATAGTAATATCTAAATCGGAACGCATGTGAGATGATGCATGGACGTAATATTACGTCCATGGAGATGATGTGAGCGCTGTGATGTGAGCGATTATAGCTAATTCGGAAAGCGCCCAAAGAGACTTCATGCCGAAAGAAAAAATCCGCGGGCTATATTTCATTTTTTTTTTAAATAGTCTGTATTGTCCTTGGTCGCAAAATGAACTCGCAGGGGACCACAGACAATTTAAGGTGAATGCGCAGTGGTAGACCGCGAAATTCTTAGGTTTTTTGCAATTTTCAGGTTTGTGTTTATTATATTTTTTCTATAGGCTGTATCGGTTTTGTCTGTGCCATAGATTAATATATTTAAAATGAGTCAATGTTGCGCGCGCATCGCTAGTGCTGGCTAGCACGGCGCGCGGGAAAACAAAACCAGCGCGCCATTTTCCATACAAGTTAATATTTAACAATACAAGTCTGTTTTTTTTCCTCGCAAGTGTGTTGAAAAACGTCGTATGAAACGCGTGTGCATTAATCAATATACACTCGGCTTTCTTATCGCTCTCGCCTGCGGCTCGCGCGATAATATCGCCTCGTGCATAATGATCAACATAGCACGCATGTATCATAATGTACTATTGTTTTAACTTTTGCAGTATAATCAATTTGTATGCGTAGAATAAATACTGCACTTTAGTAAGTTTTTTCTTTTAATCTTTTAGAACAAACTACTATTTTAAGTGTCACAAAATATCATAAAATACTGTAGTTTAGTTAGGAAACAGAGAAAAATCTGGTGCAGTATTCATTTTACTGCGGTTTAGCTGGTAAACATAATAATATTTTAATAGATCTGTAATAATTTTGCTGTTACTTCATCCGAAATAAATTAAAATAAAATAATTCATTGGAGCTACAAAAAAAGAAGAAAAATCAGCTGATAGCTAATAAAATGGGGATTAAGAATATATATTTAACTCAAAACCGACCAAAATGCCTATTACTGCACTTTAGGCTCAGGTGGGCAGTATGGTACGAGTTATGAAATTAACAGCAAACCTCGTGAGCACCCACTCGTTATTACTTAACTTGGTAACGAATATTTAAATGTAGCATGTCTGTGTTGCAAATATTTAGCATTCGGTTTAAATCTAAACTGATTTGAAACTATAGGTACCTACCTACCTATAATTTCAAATCAGTTCGGGCAAATACAGACGTGCGTGATGAACTTTACCTTGTCAAATACAGGCGTGATGAACTTTACCTTGTCAAATACAGGTGTGATGAACTTTACCTTGTCAAATACAGGTGTGATGAACTTTACCTTGTCAAATACTGGTATGATGAACTTTACCTTATCAAACACAGGCGTGATGAACTTTATCTTATCAAACACAGGCGTGATGAACTTTACCTTGTCAAATACAGGCGTGATGAACTTTACCTTGTCAAATACAGGTGTGATGAACTTTACCTTGTTAAATACAGGCGTGATGAACTTTACCTTGTCAAATACAGGCGTAGGCGTGATGAACTTTACCTTGTCAAATACTGGTGTCATGAACTCTACCTTGTCAAATACAGGCGTGATGAACTTTACCTTGTCAAATACAGGCGTGATGAACTTTACGAAAGTCGGTCGAAAGTGTTCAGTTTAATGATGTTATAGGTAGGTGTAACACTAGCATCTTTTAATCGTTGTAATCAATTAAATATACGAGGGACCCGTGGCTAAATAATAACAGCCGGACAGGTCGATCGATCAGGTTAAGCCACGCTTGACGCGGTTGGTCTGTGGATGGGTAACCACCTTTACATACCGTGACCCCTCCGTGCCTCAGAAAGCACGTTAAGCCGTTGGTCCCGGCTGTCATTCGTGGATCTTTGACAGTCGTTACGGGTAGTCAGAAGCCCGAAAGTCTTACAACCAGTCTTACCAGTTACCAAGGGGTATCGTATTACCCAGTAACTGGGTTGTGGAGGTCAGATAGTCAGTCGCTCCATGTAAAACACTAGTATTCAGCTGCATCCGGTTAGACTGAAAGCCTACCCCAACATAGTTGGGAAAAGGCTAGGCAGATGATGAATCAATTAAATATACTAATTAACTACTCATGCTTCCTAATTATATGCATAGATCACCATAATGAGCCCATCAAGGTCCAATAAACGGCGGTGATTAGGCCCCACTCTGTTGTTACAGTAACGATATGTATGGTCACACAAGCACACACAGCTACCTTAACATAATAATAGTGGACACTGCGGAGATCACCTGTTGTGTGCTCCAGACCGGATTCCTCTGCTTTCACATTCCCGCAGCAACCAGCGCGGGCGCAGGCCGCTGTGAATCATCGCGCGGAATGCGGACCGTGTGAACTTAGCAAGGCATCGCGGACCCGATAGACACCGGGGACATGGACTTAGTTGCTAACTCTACTTATACAAACTATTCATTCGAGGGCACAGAGGTACCTACGTACTGTGGTGCCCTTGTGTTCTAGCCTTTAGCCAAAAGGTACTGGCTAGAAACATTTAGTAAAAGGCACTGGCTAGAAGCATTTAGTAAAAGGCACTGGCTAGAAGTATTATTTAATTCAAAAGTTTAAACGTGTGTCATGCATTCTTTATTTTGTTATTTTATTCTGGAAGTGTTCATTCATAGTTTGACCGCATAGCTGAAAGCGTGTCTTTATAATTATAATTATTCTCTCAAAGTCTTAAAGTCGTCTTATTTGTATTTGCGCCCCCTTACACACCAAATACACTATATTTGGTGGAGGTTGTTTTGGCCTTCTTGTCATAGATAGCTTTTTGCCTTATCTGTGCTTTTTTTATATTATTTATGGCACAATTTATAAGGGCATTATGATGACTGTGACGTATTGTGTAATTGTTTGTGTGGTTTCGAACATCGTTGTTTACAACCATGTCGGTGCGAAAGAGTGGTTCCCTAGCATACATTAGCATGTAAGGTGAAAATCTGGTGCTTGAGGAAGTGTTAGTTAAATGTTTCGTTTGTCCTGACTTGAGCCCTGCACTTAGAAAGTGCTGGACCTCACAGTGTTAACTTCGGGCGTTAGGTAGTTTTTTCCTTATAGGATTAGTAGTAGGTAGGAACGCTTAAATTTTTGAATCGTTAGAATTAAAGTCTTGAATTTTGATGCGGGCTAGGCCAATACTTTAATTCAAAGTGGGGCGTAGCTCGTGTGGTGCCCTTGTGTTCTAGCCTTTAGCCAAAAGGTACTGGCTAGAAACATTTAGTAAAAGGCACTGGCTAGAAGCATTTAGTAAAAGGCACTGGCTAGAAGTATTATTTAATTCAAAAGTTTAAACGTGTGTCATGCATTCTTTATTTTGTTATTTTATTCTGGAAGTGTTCATTCATAGTTTGACCGCATAGCTGAAAGCGTGTCTTTATAATTATAATTATTCTCTCAAAGTCTTAAAGTCGTCTTATTTGTATTTGCGCCCCCTTACACACCAAATACACTATAGTACGTACTATTACATTCCTCACCGATGTGGTTTAGTACACAACTCGTAAGTGGTCGGCATCATACAATTGGGAAGATAGGGTACCTACAGGCACAATAGATTGATATTCGATGTACAGACAAGTACCAAAAAAACAGAAAAAGGAAAAATGTAAGTAGGTATGCGCCCAACGCAAGTTGCGAAACATTTATGTACAGTCAACAAAAGAGATAAGTATGCAGGATCGTCGGATATAGTTGAAGTTTAGTAAGAAACCGATGGATGTTTTAAAATTTAATTTTGTTAATAGAAAACAAACAGCTCATTTATCAAATTAATTTTCAGTCGACAACAGCCATCGGTTTCTTACTAAACTTCGACTATATCCGACGATCCTGCATACTTATATCTTTTGTTGACTGTACCTATCACTTTTCGCGGATTTCTAAATCTTGAACCATACCTACTTGGCTACTAAAATATGTAGCATTCCAGATTAAATAATTAATGTTGAAGATACCGGTAATACCGCATTTTTGGTGAGGACGCGATCATTAATGTTGATGATTCATATTACTGGTATGAGACAGTTAGCATTCCTTAAACTTCACTTACATAAATTCTATATGGTTGGTAGTTGATGATGATTAGGTACTCAGTTGTGAGTACAAGACGGAGGAACATGCCTGCCTCAATTTGCACACTGTGTTACATAACACCTTGTTGGCTGGCTTATATTTTAATTTTTTGACATGCAGGATATAGGTACATGATCTAAGTATTCTTAGTTCTTACCTGCTATATAGTTCGTGTCGAATAAGAATTCTAATGCGGTTGTCCTATAGATAGAAGAGAGAACACTGTTACTTTCTAATACCAATCTCAAATGTTGACCTACACGACCATCGATACTAATATACCTATTATAATGTTTCCATCGACAACGCAATGAGTGAAGCGTCAACGAGTGTTCACGGAAAAAACAATAGTTGAAGGTGACGACCTTGAATAGACACGTAATTTGGCTACCACAGCCGCCTCGGAAATACCCACTCATGTACGTACTCGTAGGTCGTTTGATACAAAACACTAGATATCTGGCAGAACCGATGTAGTTCCTAGTATTGAACAGTCTCTAACAGTCGCTCAGCCGGTGTTTATTAAGGACATGCTACTTATATCACGTGGCGCCGCTGATCCTGATAAGCTTTCCGCGAAAAGCACGAATTTTAGGGCTTATAGAAGAATAAGACCTAAAATTTAAAAAAATCTATACCTATTAGTATGTAAATAAATGATTTTAGTCATTTGGCCTTGTACTTATTAATGTAACGAAGAGCGTCTATTGATAGGATGTTATCTTTAAGTACTTACCTATACTTTGCACTGGAGACAAGCATCGATCGTTCTTACATATAATAATTATAAATTCAACATTAATGATGTAACAAATATTTTTGTAAAAATATAATTTAAAAGAGTGACCATGGAGTTTCTTGCCCGTTCTTCTCCATAGGTACAGACGGGCGCACATCAATCTACCCGAAACTGTCAAATTTTCCCAATAAACTTTGAACCTTATGCTTTAGCATTAAAGTTTAAAATCTATTAAAGAAATTTGACAGATTGTAGTAGCTTGATGTGCTAGCAACTGTACCTGATACTACGCTTGTGAATGGGCAACTAGCCTCATATTTTCTGACTAACCGACTTCTTGACAATTCAAAAGTGCCTGTAAATGGATTAATTGAAATAAAGTTACTTTGGGTTGGGAGAGTGCCGAGTGGGGGTAAGGGGGCAATGGGCAAAGGGGGGGACGAACGTTCCTTGTGTAAGGAAATATGATGGTTAACGGATTTAAAAAAGTTCCGCGCTACGGGAAAGTAATATTCATAATTCAAAATCGTAGATATATTTTCCTTCAAATTATCTAACTTTTGATCCAATTTCACAAATTAAAAGGGCTGCTCCATAATAATGTTCTCGTTTCGTAAAATTAGTTGCAATTTGATACAAGTTGCAGCGAAAAACTTGCCCAACTTTTGTCGCAAAATATGAGTGGTAGTGTCAGTGCGATGCCGATGCGGAGCGGTCGTCTATAACCTAAGTAAATTATATTATCTATAACTACGAAGTGACTATCTTCCTGTATCCGCGTCACAAGTATCTGTCGGCGGCCGCGCGGGGGCGCCGTGGTCGCGGGGCGGAGCGCCGCAGGCCACACCTGCCCGGCTGCCCGAGGCTCCGCCCTCCGCACTCATTCTCAAGACTTGAGACAAGCCAGACTGTCTGAGTTACGAGAGGCAGAGTGTGGGAGTCGTACGTTTTACGGTTCAGCACCTCCGCTTGGAAACGAATAATACATTATTGAAGTTTAGTCTTACACACTCACATCTTGGTAACTTTGAAAATTGCAAGTACTTTAAAAGGAAAAACAAACTATTTTGAATATTAGATCTAGATGTTAGGTACTTAGATGTAATATTTGAAGTAGTTACAGTAGGTACTTTTGTATGCGGATTATCGCAACTTCCTTGAAACTTGCACAGAAAAATAAGTGTGTGCATAGCTTATCGTGTCCACTGCTGGACATAAAAGCAATTTCCAAAGTAACCAAGATGTGAGTGTATAAGAATAAACTTCAATTAAGAATTAAAATATGTCAAGAAAATTTTAAATTCATACATTTCTCTCAATCAAAGAAATCATGACGTCGTAGTTTAGTATCCATAGCGCACAAAAATGTTAACAGCTCAGTTGCTACGGCGTAGCGCTACGCTTTCGTAGCAGACTAGAAGTTAACCAAATTGTAAAATAGTGTGCCCGCCTGCACGTGCTTATGTTACGATTACGATAGTTTCTGTTAAAAACCAATCGCTTTCGCTTGTGACTTGCGTCACAGACCGTATTTCTAAGAAGGAATCTTATTGTCCGCCATCATTGATCCCGAGCGCGGCAACCGCAGACGACGGCGGCGACCGCCGGCTGCGCCCACGACCTCCAGTAGACGACGGCGGCGACCGCCGGCTGCGCCCACGACCTCCAGTAGACGACGGCGGCGACCGCCGGCTGCGCCCACGACCTCCAGTTATAGAATTGAACTGAGCGTGCAGTTGTACACAATCTAGGTATAATGTCATTGTATACATAGCTCATCGGTCACAATTTTTAGGCAACTTACCATAATACATACAAGACATTATACATTTTCATGAATGGACCACAAAATGTACCAAGAGTGGTTTGTCAATACAATAACGTTTCCTCCTCAACGCTTTATAACTCTCTTCTCTAGCACCAAAAGCAATTTAACGCAGTAATAATTACTATGTATCAAACACAGATAGTATAAAATGTATAAGCACCCATTATTTGTTAAAATACACCCGACACACTTAGCGAGCCGATAAACTTAATGAAATATTTTCTACCACACACATACCACTTCAAACTTGGGCTCCGGCCACATTGAGTCATCTGTTAGTGAGCACCACTCGCACCTCCGACCTGACCACAGCGGCTTCACGAGATAATGGCCTCCTTATATTAATGTTATTACCTATAGGCACTAAATTAATAAGTGACACTGTTTTATTAACGACTTATAAAATTAGGGTCCGTGATTCCTGTAAACGACCGCCGCGCGCGCCGGGTGGAGCCGATCATGATTGGGTCCGGATGCGGCGCGTTATTAGTGATTTGAGTTTGATTTCGAAAGGTTTATAAGGTACCTATTAAAATTATTGGTTCTGAACTTCTTTCTGAAGATCACGAATTTTTTTTTTGTAAGCTTTTACCTTTTTTGCTCGTTTATGACTTTAAAGCGATTCTGTAGCGACATTTTTATGAAAATGCGATTTTTTTTCGTAATAAATATTTAAAACTATATATCGTTTACGAACAAATCGCATTTTTTATGGGAATGCCTATAGTATCGTCTAAATTCTAATAAATATAAGCTATCGATCCTATCGCTTAGCTATCGATTTAATTTAGAAATTTTTGGCTAACAATCCAACTTCAAGTGGTTGCTGTAACACCTTACTTATTGTCCTCTAAGTTCAGCTTCCAAAATTCACATCTTCGTTCTAAAAGCTACTGAACTATATTGACTGATAAGGATTATCAGTCAATATAGTTCAGTAGACAATAAATCTGAACCTGAGACGTTCCCATCAGAAGCCGCTATCTCCATGACACCGTCATTACTTGACCTGTCTCCTGAGGGTTGCGCCAGACCGGGGGCGCAGGGCGCAGGGCGCGGGGGCGCGCTATATTGGCCGCGCGCCGCGGGACGCCATACATTATGCATGGCCGGCGCGGTGGCGCATTATGCATTATGGAACAACCCCTCTACTTATCTGGCTTTCATTAAATGTCACCGAATTGTTTTTTTAAGTAATGTGTTTGGAGTTGAACTGTTTCATGGGTTTACTGATGACAGTAAGTAGCGACTGCTAAGTTTGAGGTATTGGGTTCGATCCTATGGTAGACTGTAATGCATAATAATTACGGTGGTACCGTAAGGAAAATGGGACTGCGGATCAAAACTGATAAATAGCAATGTTACGTGCGGCGGCGCCATTTCATTCATAATATGAGCATGACGCATGTTTTGAGACAATCTCAGTTGCGTGGTGTTCGGTAATTATATAATAATCACCATTTTTAGCAGGAAGTTGCCGAACAAAATAAAATGCCGCACGATAATTGCAGCAAAGTATGGGCTGTCAAGTTTTCTTTCTGAAGAGCCGCTGCCGCCGCGCCGACAAGCGTGGTCAATAGACCCAATTCACCAGGCTTGCCGGCGCGGCGGCGATGATATTTCCAACATCCTTCGCGTCCACTTTGTGTGTTCCTTTTTTTGACAGTATCACGCTTATGTATCGTTACGTAGTACAAAATAAAGCCAAACCTCCGAACGACCCGTGCGGCTCGGTAGAGAATTAATTCCAAAACGTTTATATGTGCTTACATATAAAGGTTTTGGAATTCAACCTTTAATACATTAATGTTAATATACTTAATATCGAAATCCCGATGTTCTGTCAAGTCGTAAAAACCGTGTGTGTTCATAATACCTAATTTGTTTTGTTCATTCATGAATAGAATTTGACTCAGAGAATCTATAAATAACGAGATCCTGAATCAGACTACCTTTCTATTTCACTACACGGATGTTTACCTACCTCGCTGCATGCATGGATAGTTTGTATTCATCAAAACTGTTTGTGGTTCTACCTACGCGTGCTATATACTGAAATGTTTTGACACAAAAGTGGGAGCGTTTACGTTACAAGAGTTTTATATAAATTTTAGCAGCTCATGTGCGTCAGCAATTCAAAGATAGATCTACAAGATGAACACCTATGTGGTGATGAAGAGTACATGAAGTCGGTTCAGAGTGCCGACAGCTAAAAACGGGTTGGACGTTATAACTTTGCATATATTTAGGAGGATACGTGCACTGGATAATTAAACTTCTTAAAACTAAAAAAACTAGAATAAAAATATAATTTATCCTGACCTAACTAAAACTATTCAAAAACTAACATATGGCGTCGAAAAATTCCTCCGCATTGCTGTAATGTACTAGAGACTGGTGGCAATGCCACGTTGTATGGCAATGCTTAGCCCCTGGCCAAGGTGAAAGTCAGCTCTTGGGTCACAGGAAGTGTCAACCAGCTGTTTGGAGATTTCATTGAACATTTTAGGTTTTGCACAACTTGGAAAGTTCTGATTCCAACAGTATCCAGAGATTTGCAAATCTTTTTATTAAAAAAAATATACAATGATATATTAGTCTTGCATTCTAACAGAACATTTAATTCGATGAATGTCCCTACACCGACATTAAATTATTTATTAGTAATAAGTTAATAACCAACATAAATTCACAGTTTACACCACACATACAAGTAATAGGTTAATATAAGTGAACCTAAAAACTTAAAAATAAAGCTTCTGCTAACATCGCCGACATTTAACCAAGACAATCACGACCTTCGTGTTGAGTCGCGCTTGTAATATTGAATGTTCCGTTAGAGGCGGTGGCTCAACGGCTCAACAGCTCAACAACTCACCGTCTCAGCGTGATGTCTTCATTACTCTGTCATCCTGTGCCACGCTAAGCCACCCTCCACAGATACGAGGTGCACAGGATTAACAACGAGGGTATACGGTTATTATGCGTAAGATAAATTAAGTCATAGGTTAGTCTCTTCAGAGTTCATTGAAACTATTTGCAAGTAAAACACTGTGATTTGTAGTCATTTAAAGAACGTAGGTCACCATTGCAGAGTGGAATATAGTAATATTGTTTTGAGCATTAACGTTCATTTTTATCGACTATTTTATCCAAACTCGGTGTAATTTGAGTTAATTTATCGCTTGACACTGACATTCTCTTCGCACAAGAAGAGAAAGCTGCAAGTGTAGGTACTTGCAGCTTCCGTAGCTACTGTTTGTCACCCGTTACTACTAAACATCCTTCTCTACGTCGCACAGTATCTGAAGGCCAATTCCCGTAATGAGTTTCCGGCTAGATTTCATCTCAGCGGCAATCAATATAAAAAACTTGTCTAAAATGAAGGGAAATCAAAGGTAGGTAGTTGTAACAGATTGAGACAGAGATTAGAATGCGAACGTTCTTAACAATACGGGAATTGCCCCTCTGATATTGTCTGCCTGTAGCGCGACACCTTGCACCCCGCCCGCCCTCGTCGCGGCAGGGCGGACGGCGCCTCCGGGCTCTTCCGCCACACTCGCGCGCTTCCGGTGCCGCATCCGGCCGCATATCCGGCTTGTGCGACCCCGTCTTAGATGTTAAAGAAGTGATATAAAAGTTGCCTTAAAATAATGAACATTATAACATTATTGATGGTACTCTTTGACTTGTTGCGTGCTGTGAAACTATAAACTTTCTTTGTTTTAAACATTGTTGTGTGTAAAATGAAACAGAATAGTCAGAACATTCTGTTGGCGACAAAATATTGTGCGTGCAATGTAACTTGGTATCTAAATAGCAAGTAATGATGTGAATAATTAATTGAGTGATGTTGTGGCTAAGTACGAGTGAGCACCGGCGCTTCCAGCATCTGTATCACGGTACATCTTTATTTAAATCTCAACATGCTAAAGAAAACCTTATCTATGATTCTAGATCATATTGTTGATTTGAATTAATGATTTCGATCTTCGATTGCGTTATGCGTAGGGGAATAACTGCTTAAGCGGCAGGGTTATATATACTATGTCAATACAATATTGCTACCAAGTCATGCTTGCATAGAGACGAAGGTTCCCGGTAAAGACAAGGTGCGCTCGGTGCTAAAATATCCCCGTATTATTAACTTGTGCGCTCACACATACAGAGACAGGTATCCATTTCTTTCCGTAGATAACCTGCAGCGATCTGAAACCCGCTACTCTATGCAAGTGCTCTGGCAGCTAAACTTCTTCAATAGATAACTAATATTTATTTGGCCATAAGTACCTATCTAATAATAGTACATTATGATACATGTGTGCTATGTTGATCATTATGCACGAGGCGATATTATCGCGCGAGCCGCAGGCGAGAGCGATAAGAAAGCCGAGTGTATATTGATTAATGCACACGCGTTTCATACGACGTTTTTCAACACACTTGCGAGGAAAAAAAACAGACTTGTATTGTTAAATATTAACTTGTATGGAAAATGGCGCGCTGGTTTTGTTTTCCCGCGCGCCGTGCTAGCCAGCACTAGCGATGCGCGCGCAACATTGACTCATTTTAAATATATTAATCTATGGCACAGACAAAACCGATACAGCCTATAGAAAAAATATAATAAACACAAACCTGAAAATTGCAAAAAACCTAAGAATTTCGCGGTCTACCACTGCGCATTCACCTTAAATTGTCTGTGGTCCCTTGCGAGTTCATTTTGCGACCAAGGACAATACAGACTATTTAAAAAAAAAATGAAATATAGCCCTCGGATTTTTTCTTTCGGCATGAAGTCTCTTTGGGCGCTTTCCGAATTAGCTATAATCGCTCACATCATCTCCATGGACGTAATATTACGTCCATGCATCATCTCACATGCGTTCCGATTTAGATATTACTATTATGACTGCTGAGAGCTGGCATCAATTCGGAACACTCGTGAACGCGCTCACATGACAGTGCTTACACAATGTAAAAAAGATATTATTACAGTATTTCTTTGTATAAACACCACATTTCTTCTTCAGTTCTTCTTCTTTGGTTAGGTGGCGACTGTCAGCCAGAAGCACAATTTCAAAAATGCCACGTTAGTTTAATTTAAAGATGATGCAACTCAAATCAAAACACACACTGACACAACCTCATACACACACTGTCATTTTTGACAGCGCTCACGGTGATATTATTCTAGGGCATGGTCGGCATTATCGCAAGATGGCGAATGTCATGACGTCATCTATGACGATTCACGGGACATCGTTATCGTTATCGCGCTCACGCTAATTCGGTTATTTCCCAATTCGGAACACATCTATTATTTCCCAATTCGGAACGCAGGGTTTGATGAGATTAAAAAAGCGCGCGTCTCCGACTAGTAAATAGTTATCTGTGGTATTACAGAACATGTGGATTAAAGTAAAGAAAAAGCACGCGTTCGTAATACACTCCATTATGGACCTAAAAGCGGTTCAATAAGAGCCACTTTACGAGCAAGTGTGTTGAAAAATATATTGTTGCGTCTCATTGCACAGTTCTGTTATTATATCATGTATGTTGACACTTTTCAATCAAAGTAAATAAAGCAGATAGCGTTGTTATCAGTATCCGCTGATATTTAACTGAAAAATAATATTGTTAAATGTAGGAGACTCCACTGTCAATACAGTTATCAAATGATGAAATGGACGCTATCTGTTACTGAAGATTGACACCGTTTCAGAAGATTTTTACGAACATAGTGAAAAATTAATTTCAATAATGTAGGTAAGTGTTTGTTTGGACGTTTCCTTATGCGTTGAATGCATAATAGGCACGAATCAAAGCTTTCCGCTTTTAAAAATGATGAAGAATAGCAATCAACAAAAATAAATTTAAAGTTCTTCTATTCGGTCTTAACTATCTGTCTGCCTTTCTTAATGAGAATGGGTAGTTGAGACCGCGAAATTCAAATTTTTCTTACGTTTTTTGCAATTTGCAGGTCAGTGTCAGATTATATCTTGATCAAAATATGATTCGCGACAATAACAGGTACCGTTATTGTAAGAAAATTAGAATTTCGGGGTCTATCACTACCCGTCATACATGTTGTTAAGATCAAAAGAGGATACACATACTTAGGTTGTTATATGTGAAAATTATGGTAAACGGTGAAGGAAAACATAGTGAGGAAACTGGCATACTGCTACAACCAAAAATTCGAAGACATGTGACATCTACCAACCCGCACTGGGTCCGCGCAGTGGATTACGGCCCACTGCCTCTCACCGAGAGGAGGCCTGTGTCCCAGCAGTGGGAACATTATAGGCTGATTATGCTATGTTGTGCTAAACTAACCGTACTAAAGATAATATAAAAATCGAAAATTTACGATCGATTTAAAGTTTCACTGAGTCGTTATGTAACTGCATTACTTGTTCTGCAAACAAATGCAATATTATTACATTGCAGATTGAATGCAGTCACGCTTATGTAAATGACCCATGTCTGGCAAATGTCTGCGTTTACGCGCAACTCGCAAAGATGAAGTAATGTATGATATGACGTCAACAATGTCTCATAAGTAGTACCTGAACTACCTATACATAGATGCTACTGCGATCGTAATCACTGACATTGTACTCCACTAGGGTATGTCATCGCCGCATCAACAAGTATGGTCGCATCAAGAATCTTTGTACATAGGTATAAACATATAGATAAATATCTAGATGTTTATAACTATGCATGTATGTAGATTGAAGGTAAATACTTACCTATATTAATGAAATGACACATAGCTTTATCTCTTATCAAGGACGTCGTCTGTCTTGTAATTGGGTTTATATTCAGTAGGTACATAATATAAGGAACAATAACAGGATATCAAACTCGGAATTACCAGTTATCTCAGCTGAATTGTAATGGCCTAAGTGACTGACGTCAACTCTTTAGTTTGAAGACGTTGGGACTAGGTACTTTTTGTTAGGGTTCCGTAACCAAAGGGTACGGAACCGACTTCGCTGTCTGTCCGTCCGTCTGTCTGTCACCAGGCTGTATCTCAAGAACCGCGATAGCTAGACAGTTGAAATTTTCACAAATTTGTATATCTGTTGCCGCTATAACAACAAATACTAAAAATAAAATAAATATTTAAGGGGGGCTCCCATACAACAAACGTGTTTTTTTCGGCGTTTTTGCCTTGTGGTACGGAACCCTTCGTGTGCGAATCCCACTCGCACTTGGCCAGTTTTTTATTTATTTATGGTTCAGAAAGCTTACAGTCTATTATCTAGGTAAATAATGTACAGCCATTCACAAGCTTCCACAAATTAAACGTAAAGTTTTGTAGGTACTAAAGGAGGTATTCTATAAAGTGGCACAATAGTGGTAACACAATAGTGCTAACACAATAGTGGTAACACAATAGTGCTAACACAATAGTGGTAACACAATAGTGGTAACTACATTCGTTATTTTGTGCAGGTTTACACGATGTAGGGCTATACAATGTAATGTGGATCTTACACTTCGTACTACTTAGGGCATACTGAAAGTTTCTGGATTCTGATATATAAGACTAACGACAAAAGACGATAAGACTTACGATACATTTATGGTTTTTCAAAGTATATTCCCTCGCAATTAATGCATTTTTGCATTCGCTGAAACCACTGTACAAAGCAGTTGGACCGGTCTTCCTTAGGGACCTCTTCAATGGCTTCATGGAACGCATTCACCGCCGATTCAGAACTCGTAAAACGTGTCTCTAAGTTTTTGGAAACAAAAAGAAGTCGCAGGGTGCAAGGTCCGGGCTGTAAGGCGGATGCGTCATCAGTTCTACATTTGAAGCCTTCAAATAGGCTTCTGTTACCTTAGCGAAATGTGAGGATGCGTTATCGTGGTGAAGGAGGACGTTGCTTCGAGGACGCTTTTCGCGAACTTTTTCTAAGACTCTGGGCAACCAAGTGTTGACGTAGGTACCAATCTGCAGTCACTGTCCTTTGATCTTCAAAAGGAAAGAGCCACTCTGACTGGCTTTTTCGGGTTCAAAGCAGTACACCCCGGTTTCGTCACCTGTCACGATATTATAAACAGCAAATGACTGTCCTCCGTTAAACTTTTTTATCATTTTATGGCACCACTGGACACGCAGTCGTTTCTAGTCCACCGTTAAGTCATGCAATATCCATCCAGTGCAAAGCTTCCGATGCATATATATGTAAAATGTTTTGCAATTGGCTCATTCCAATGCCTAACAAAGCACGAATTTGCTAGCAAGTAATTTTTTTTGTCAGTTTCATTATGTTGTCGTATGGTGTCAATATTAGACTCTGTAACCGCAGTCGCCGGCCGACCTTCACGTACCTCGTCATAGAGATGATCACTTCCACGTCCTAATTCTCCAAACCAAGAAGGCAAGAATACACAGATCTGCGACATGGTGCTTCATCACTAAATGCCAATTGAAGAATTTTCATTATTATGTTATATATTTATTTCAATTATTAATTAAAATTTCAGACGTAAGTCCTAAAGCATGCTACT
The DNA here is from genome assembly GCA_963082905.1 of Oligia fasciuncula. NCBI lineage: Eukaryota > Metazoa > Arthropoda > Insecta > Lepidoptera > Noctuidae > Oligia > Oligia fasciuncula. Next base: position 697,355 of record OY720395.1, on the reverse strand, counting down.
TTTCTTATTATACTAAATTGTTGTCGACAGGGATCCATGTGAAACATTTAACATAAATATTAAGATCTTTTATAATACGCTTGTGAATGCAATATAGATTTGAATTTTGACTTTTTGTTTTTGAAGTCTCTGGCAACTCTCTTGTTGACTTATAACGAAAATCATAAAAAATCATTGAACGAAAATGTTCACGATTTAACTCGTGAACATTTTCGTTCAATGATTTTTGATAGCGACTCACAGTTTTCGAAAGGACGTCACAATAAAAAAACAAATGACCGTCTCGCAAATAAAAAAGTAACATGTTCCCAAATAGTTCCATTTTCGAATTCCATAATTGTTTTTTCATTCTTTGGTTGTAAGTGGCCAGATCCAGAAACTTTCAGTATACCCCACGTATTACCAGAATCTTATGTTTGTTGCCTGTTACTGACGATGGTGTGTTGTTATTGTTACAGATCCGTATGGAGCGCTGACGGGCTGCGCGCGCGCCTCTGGCGGACAGGTGCAGCTGTGGCAGTTCCTGCTGGAGGAGCTGGCGGCAGGGGCGCCCGGCATCTGCTGGGAGGTACGTAGAGAGAAGAAATTAAAGGAATGTCTGTGGTGAAAATATTCCAGTCGCGGCAAAGTCTGAGGACTTTTTGGGGCGGCGTATATTACTCACGTCGTTGTTGTTTCTTAGAATGTTAATATTGTTACCTGTCTGGAATACTTAACCAATTACTTTTCAAGTATTATTACATTATCAAAATAAGTTGTGACTGATAATTGCACTTATGTCATAGGGTGGGTCATTTAAAAGAAATCCGACGGCATTTTTGCAGTTTTTAGGTATCTTGTGAAGTTTTTGATATTATGGTATATTCATGTCTTCAGCTACTGACTGACCTTGTGTTGTACCCCAGGGTCCTCCGAACGATGGCGAGTTCCGTCTGTCGGACCCGGACGAGGTGGCGCGGCGCTGGGGCCGGCGCAAGCAGAAGCCCAACATGAACTACGACAAGCTGTCGCGCGCGCTGCGCTACTACTACGACAAGAACATTATGAGCAAGGTATGTCATATGCAAGTTATACGACACAGCTAAAGGTTTTACCGATGTCCCTAACGTCTGCTGCAGAGAGCACAGTGCCAAGATCACCGAGCATCGTATTACACTGGGTGACAGCGACCAGTTTTTGGATGCATAGAAATGCTACAGCCATTGCTTTGAATAAGTAAAACGCTTGAATTCTACTGATTGCTATTAGCATCATTTTGAAGTGAGACTGAATAATCTACTCCTTAGTTTATTTGCTTGATGCGGGATGTACAGGGTTATAACTCGTCTAAATGTAGGGAATGGCTGATTTTTTTTCGCGATTTCAAGTTTGGTCCAATAATAAAAGTTGTTCATAATGATGAGTACAATGACTTCTTAAGAGGTTGTTGGTGTTTTTTCCAATAACCCTGTATAATATAACCAAAACCGTATAACATCGATACATTTGGTTATTCTGAAACCAAAAATAATAATTTCAGAAATTTTCCGCGCCTCGTCTTACCTGACTGGATTTTCAAATATATGTCAAAAAAAAATATAGCTATCTGTCTGATTTTCAGAATGTATGTATGTATGTAGTTCAACGATAGATTTTAGACGTCGAAGACACCAGTAAGGTCGCACGTGGCCAGGATACCAGAAAATTAAAAATACGCCAAAAAGTCCCCTAGCAAACCGTCTGAAAATCTTGTTTTCAAGTGAACATTGGGTAGTTCATGCGAATAAACATTTTTAAGAAAAAAGTGTGAGCATTATGATCTGAAACAATTTAGAAAATATAAAATATTTTGTTAATTTAGCAAATCATGATCAGCACTTAATGTTCCCACTGCTGGGACACAGGCCTCCTCTCGGTGAGAGGGAGTGGGCTATAATCCACCATTGATTCTGCACTGGCATGGTACTGGGATCGATCCCATGCCAGTTCAGAATCAATGTTTTCATAGTGATTTGTTTGCTGATTGCTATGTCGTTTCCACCAGGTTCACGGCAAGCGCTACGCGTACCGGTTCAGCTGGGCGGGGCTGGCGGCGGCCTGCCAGGCGCAGGCGGGCGACGCGCCGCCCTACTGGCACTACCTGCCCGCCGCGCATGCGCACCCTCCCCCGCACACACACCCCGCACCCACGCACACACACAGCGAGCCCGCACCCTCCACCACCACGCAGTAGTGCCACGTAGCCGCATAGCTCAACTACGTGCTACGACGTAAAAGAAAGTGCTACGGCGTAGCGCGTAGCACCCCTGTGCTACGTCACTTGCTTCAGTGACGCGCTTGGGTGTATTATTGAATCTGATAGTGCAACAAGTACGTTTGAACAAGTACATACAGTACAATATTGTCAATCAGTGCAGTATCGGTGTGACCTCATCAATTCATGACGCAGTGTGGACCGGCCTACAAACGTCTGGTAAATTGGATTTTTGTAAGGACTTTTATTAAGTACTTAATAGTAAGAAACTCTCGCAGACTTACTAATTTGCAACTGGTATTGTTTTGTAATGATATGAAAATAAGAACTAAGATTAACAATCTTCAGTGGTTGAGTTTAAAATGCTATCTCAGACGCTATGTACACACTGACACTGGATATTCATGTAAGCGTATATATTGCCTTAAGTGAATGTGAATTCCTTTTTCATTTCTCAGTGCCAACAACCTGTTTATTATGTTTTGTAATACATCGCACTATACCTACAAGGAATAACACATTCTGTAGGCCATCCAAGAATTTGTTCCGACCGGGAATCGAACCCGTACGTGATACATGCAAATGCATGACATCTCCTGCCAGTAACAAAAATGAATAGTTACTTATAAAGACGATACTTGGCAGACATTCGTGTCGCGCTCCAACAGACATGTCCAACCAATCGGTGTCGGTGATAACTTACACTAATATTAGTCGGGACACCCAGATATTGGCGATTCATTGTATTACGTTTAATTAGTAGGTTAAGTCGTGTCATTACCTGTAACACACAACATTGTACAGACATGTGGTTGACATACAAATAATAGAATAAGTAGGTATATGGTGTAGGTAACCGGTGGAGCTTAGTGGTTTAAATTATTGTAATTTTACGATAAGCAGCGCCACGCGCCGTCGCGCGCCGGCCGACTACACGCTCTACACAATCCACTGCCTCTCATGTTATAGCCAAGAGCCTCGACCAACACCTGAGGAGGCTCTCGTTGGTCAGCTGGATCAAGGGCTTATTCAGAAAGCGGTACTTCTGGACACGGCTCGCATTGTCAGGAGGTTCCTCTTTCTGAAGCCCTGACCGCCGGTAGCTTGGACCCTGTTTCCGATACTGGTGGGCTACTATTTTTTACATTTTTTAATGTTTTTTAACGTGAATACGTCTTTAAAATTGCTTTCATAGTGGAAGGCAAGTCAAAAAAATCATTGATAACAAAATCGGGGGATACAGTTTGGCGTTGCAGCTTCATATCTATCGTCTCCATCCTAAATTCAATTACACCATTGGATAGCTAAAGGATCAAAGAATTCATCACGCCAAGTGAGGACGGTTAACATCGCGCTCGGTGGAGGGGTAAGCGCCGCCATTTTGAGGTCTTTTTGCTGCGTATCGAGATTTCCACTTAGTATAACTTCTGACTCGGAAAAGCTACGACTTTCGTTTAAGTTTTAATCGTCAGCTCTTGTCAAAACCTATCCATTGGGTACAAAATATTAGCGTAAAAAAGTGACAGTGAATATAATGGCTTAAAATAAAAAGAAATTAATATCAAAAATATATAATGTCGGCCTATACGCATCAAAAAGCCAAATCCAAATATAGAGATCATATACCGTTGGAAAGGGCTTGTCAAGAGCAATCGAATGGTACCCTAATAAAACACCATATGCCCTAGCCAAGCAGTGCCGGGAACGTAAAAGAATCAATGCGGCCTAGCGGATCAACCCCGTTATGTAAACGTATTCACGTACAACACACGGCCATGTCCATGACACAGCCACACCCCATTTTTTTTTTAAATCTAAAAAATATTTAAAAATGTGATTTATAAGTATTTAAATGAAATAAAATAGTAAATAAATAACTAATAATTCAAATAATAAATAATACATCATTGTCTTAGTTTATGAAGAAAGAAATAACATAAAAACACAATGCGCTGCTACAATAATAATAATAATAATAATATTCCACAACTATCACACAACGCCGTCTAGTCTCAAGCTAAGCAGAGCTTGAGTTATGAGTACTAGACAACTGATAAACATACTTATATATTTCTAAATACATACATATATAGATAAATTACACCCAGACACAGAACAATGGCGCGAGAGTAGGGCTAGTGGCCAGTAACCATAAAAATGATAAAAAATAATTCGTAATTTGAAAACTACCGCCTGCGCCGCCGCCGCTCACTCGCCGACTTATGGCTTTCTCTTTCCATCAATTTGCCTACACTTTGCACGTAATTCGTTTTAATTTAATTGATGCGATGTTATGATCCGTGATCCCGGCAAATGACTGTTATTGCAAATGACAGATGAATGTTATTTTAGAAAATTCTAAATAAATAAATTTACGTTTTTATTAGGTTCATAAAACGAAAACGCGAAACCGTATAGGTACGTGTGTACGCTGTACCTATATTATGGTATGATGTGTAGAGCCAGCGAACTATCGTCCAGTGGCAAAGAACGACTGAAGTTGTTATTTATTGAATCAGGTGCTGCCTTACTTATCAGCATTATTGTTATGTATTAAACATTAGTTTTTAGTTCTTTCTATTTTAAGGTTCTTTGAGAACTGCTATCGTGGCATTTCCTATTAAATCTGGTTCCATATCAAGTTGTACATATCTTCTCTATATTCTCTCCTTTAAGTAGGCGCTAGTACTTTAGGTTGTGAGTCTCTTTGAAGCCTTGGTGGTGTTGATGTTACCTTTCTAGTTACTTAACTCTCTTACTAGTTAAGTTTTTATTTCATTTTCACATATTCAATTGCTTAATATATTTCAGCATCTATACACCTCATTGTTATATCATACAAATACAAACTTTGTTTATTATACACAGTCGAATTGAATCAGCTAGCGAAACACAGACGTTATGGGTATAACTCAACATGATAAAACAAAAAATAAATTAATTTTATGAATTTAATTTTTAGGATCAACGACAGCTGGTAGTGAAATATCAGATTAAACATCAGTTTTTTTGTGTAAATTTCACAGTAATACGACAAAACAAAAATAAACTTTTTTCTTCAACTCATATTTTTTCCTCAACTCATCTTTTTTATTTGATCGTGTTTAGTCATCGCATCGATACCCATAACGTCTGTGGAGTTTCGTTAGCCAATTCAATTTGACCTTGTGTAGGTGTGTATGTTTATTTGTTAATATTACATAAACAGGTTTATCATTATTCCTCATCAGAAGCAAAGCTGTCTATAAAGGGAGATTTTTATTGACGCGCATTTTGTCTTTATTGGTATGTAGTTATATGTACTTATGGAATATTATATTAAATTATTTGTTTGTAATTTATAAGTCTGCTGTATGTGTGTGTAATGGCTGCCCTTCGGGAAGCAAACTTTTTTCGCCACTATAGTGCTGTTGTTGCCTGTGGCTACAATGACGTCATACTTTGTTGATTTTAGTTATAGATTCTTTTATTTGTGTTTTTTATTCTGAATCTCTATAAATCACTTTTCTTACATAGCTGTAACAGTCTGTTGGGAAAACACGGAATTAATTATGAACGGTCTTATGCTTTGTTGAACGTAACGAAAAGTGAATATTGAAGAAGAACCGACAGACTAATAGATAAGTACTTACAATTAGTTTTTCAACAAAAATAGGAACATTTATGTTGAACCTGGAACTGTTATTCTATTACAGTTTGTTTTAGTATCTACCTATTTTTATTATTATAACGATAACGTAGGCTTAGGTGTCAATTAGACACGTAATTATTAGGCTTAATATTTTAGTGCTTTAAATGTGAGAATGGCTAGCTAATGTGCTTCTTATGTTAATTTATATATTATTAAGTATTTGTAGTTATGGTCGGAAGTCTGTGCATCGTCTGACTGACATTTATTCGCTAGGGATATCAATAAATTTTTCAAAACGGTTAAAATTTTGTTTTTGCCTGAAATGTGGTCAGAGTTTAATGTATTTCAATACGAAATCACTTTATATAGTTATAATATATATAGTTATAATCACTTACAAGAAACTATAGGTACCATACTCCCCCTAAATGCATTTTTTTTATCAATGCGTACTGTTATAACACATTTACTGTTGGATTAGTTAGGACGACTTCCAGCCTCCCGAAGAAGCTGGATTCCCTAAAGGATTAAGTACCGTAGAGCACACACATACGCTGTGGCAAGTTATACAGAAGACCGAAGAGTATTATAACCTGCCTCACTTCTTAGCGTTTGTGGACCACGAGAAAGCCTTCGACTTGGGCTGTACCAGTCTCTCCGATAGTGCCAGATTGACTATCGGTATATCGAGGTGCTGAAGTGTTTGTACGAAAATGCCAGTTGCCAGTGATGCCAGTGATATGGCACTGCAACGTGGTCACTCACAATAGGCCTCATTAGAAGGCTGAAAGTCACCCAAAGAGCAATGGATGGCAATGCTTGGAGTTTCCCTCCGTGGTCGAATCAGATACCAAGAGATCCGTAGGAGAAGCAAGGTAACCGACATAGCCCGATAAATTGCCATACTTAAGTGACAGTGGGCGGGGCATAGTGCTCGAGACGGCCGATGGGCTAAAAGTTCTGGAGTGTACCACGTGCCGGAAGACTTAGCGTTGGAAGGCCTCCCACAAAATGGGGATGCGAGAGGCACAAAACCGGTCGAAGTGGCGGTGCTTGGGGGAGACCTATGTCCAGCAGTGGACGTCTTTCGGCTGAAATTATAGGTATATAGATTTTCTCACATGGCTGGCCGATGCCTGGTAATTAGTCAATCGAAGTACAGAAGTCAGAATAAAGTGAATAAAGTTTTGGGTAAGACCTAACCCTGTAGCAAAGAGTTATATTAGTCTTTGCCCTGTAGCGATCGTATGCGGTCGAGGCAGGTCGTGTTACCCCTGCATATTATGGTCTCCAACGCACTGGCTCCGACCACGTTATGTTTCTATGTTGTTGTGTCGTTCAAATTTTTGTTGTTTATCGTTAATAAATCAATTAAGTATAACAATGTAAATTAGCATATTATTCTGGTTGTTTTATGAAACTTATGTTAATTGTCTACAACATGAACTGTATGATAACCTTCCTTATAAATGTATTTTTACAAATTAGGTATTCCGTATAAATGTACCTATCTAATGAATTGTTTGTTTGTTTGATTTTTGAATGTGCTTTTCAACTTAAACGCCAAATGTTTCTAAACGTTCCTAAATGAATCGTCGCGTCGGCAGTTCAAAACATTTCAGTTCTACAAGGATCTTTTGGCGCCTGAATTACATAAGTATTTGGTGAAATTGTTACAAAAGTTGTATTGACAAAACAAGATGGCGGCATTAGTTCCGATAGATGTGTACTTATATAAACATCACACTGTTATGTAAATGCCAAATGCATGCACCTGTAGGTAGGTCTAGCACACAATTTCAAATAAGTATCTTTTAAGACAAGAAATGTTGTCTTATTTGGAGTTATTTTGTCTTATTTATTTATAGTCTTAGTTTGTCATAATTGGCGACTATCATATTACCTAGAACAATTGTCAGCTGTAGTGCGTGCTAGATGAATAATTGAATATTGTAAAACTACATCATCACAACTCAGTTCCTTGTCAATTGTGAATACTTTACACAAATAATAAATCCTTTAAATTAAATAATTAATTGTGTTAGTTTTTATTTTGATCCCTGTAGCGCCTGGTTCCTAGTCAGATCATCGTGTGAAAGGAAGTGTGTTATCTGCCATATGCAGTATACCTACATGAGGTCCACATATCTGTCTGTTTGTTGAACATTTTTATAATACAACGATTAGGTATCTACATAAAGTTAATCTGTTGATGAAACGCTGTACCTATGTAGTACCTTCTTACTTATTCAGAGAATAATTACACACGTATACTACATGCACACAAAATAATGAAAGCGGCTTTCTGTGGCCAAAACTAATACTTATCTGATTAGAAAGATCAAACAGCCTACTACAGCCTGACCAAAACTGATACTTATCTGATTAGAAAGATCAAACAGCCTACTATTGCCTGACCAAAACTGCTGGTCAAATACTAATCGATGACATAAAGGAACGTGTACTTATATTTATAATAATTCTGTACAAAAATACAATGAATGTAGTTGTCCTTGCGAGGGCGGATACCGTTGATGATAGCCTGCCCACGCGCAGCGCCACCCGCGTGGGAGCGCAACCGTTGGACATGTTTGTAGCAATAACATTTTATTTAATATAATAAATAAATAAAAACATTATTTGGTTCAGAAAAAGAAAAAGAAAGTGACGTCACATAACATAGCATCACGCCTGTATTTCCCGAAGGGTTTTGCAGAGGTGTACTTATAGAACACCCACATTTCACCAGTTATGTTTAAGTGCCATGTAATCGGGCACAAATCCAGCCTCCTGCTGCTACAGAGAAATCCTAGATAAAACGTGATGCTCAGCCATTGCGACCATTAGACCAGTTATGCAGTCCATTCCATCCAGTGGTCTGCCAGGAATCGACTGCGGAGAAGTAAAACTTAAGTACAATGTAAAAAAAAGTAACTACTTAGGTACTAATATTATTGCGTCGTAGAAAGTGGGTTTGACGACAAGAGGTTTGAGTACGAGTACCTATGTGGTGTAAATGGTTGTATTAGTGCGCTCATGCCTATGTTTATTATTTTATTTATATGTCAAATATGTAAGATGAAAGCTATATTGTACCACTTACCAGTATCCACCACACACAGCCAATCCTCAGAACATATTACCAAACCTGGACACCAAACATTGCAATGTTTGGTGACGCATAACATAACAGAAAAACGATTAGCTTCGTGTCAATTAGACTAAACACACTTTTAACAGTGGTTTTATAACGTGCGCCAGACTAGTAAGGAGAGATCTGGGGACCACTAAAATCACTGAAAATCTAAGTTCGGAAATATTACTGCCACAAATCAGTGTGATTTAAAATATCTCATAGCTTGTCGCCGAAGGTTGTCGCTCCCTGTGCGGCAGTGGCTGCACAGCGCAGGCGACGCCGACGCGAGTCGTAACAAGATGGCGTCGCGGCCGGCTGCCCTGCTCACCGCGCTCCTGCTCTGTTTAAACGGTAATCTGTTACTATTATTACTCTTCTTCCATCACCACTGACATCGAACTTAAGTGCCACCTCATAAAACTGGCTGTAGAAATACACGACCGTTTCCGCTGCTTCTCAATAAAAACTCAGAGATTTTTGCAGCAGTGGCGCGAATCTTACAATAGTTATTATTTTAGCATCTGGTCAACCAACTTATTAAGCATGTTTTAGACCGAATATGAAGTTTAATCGCACCTCTTCTGCCACAAATCTTAACCAGTCTGTTTTTTTTTTACCAACTGAAGCAAACAATTTTGTCAACATTGTCGTGGGTAACATATTTCGAGGTCACTCGCTTGGTATTGAACCACTGTTTATGTGCAGGAGTCCCCGTGGCTCGGAGCGCGTGCAGCAACGCTACGCAGCTGTCCGTGCAGGTGGACACGCTGCTGGCGGAGTACGAGCGCGAAGCGCCGCCCGCCGCGCGCGTGAGCGTCACGCTGGCGCTCGACGTGCACCACGCCACCGTGGACGAGGCGCACGCCGTCATGCGCCTGCTCGCTGACCTGACGATGGTGAGCCAGAGAGCCAAGCTCACATTACAGCCGCAATGGGCCCCAGCGCAACACATGTTTATACAAAAAGTTCACCTCGCCTGTAGTGTGCGCTGGTTCATAGAAAATCTACGAAAGAGATAAAAGCAGTTTTTTGCAATGGTTTGAGTGCGGCGTGTCCCGGCCCAATCTATGCTAGCCCCAACACTATAATAACCAGTAGGTAGGGGTTGTGATCGCTCCCTACCCTGTCACTGAACCCAACATAATTTTCTAAAACGTAGGTACTTAGTGCATGACGGCCGCTACAGCAACAAATTAATTAATCCGATAGAACACAGCTGCCGGAAAGTAGATGGCGTCAAGTACCTAGTGTCAGATGGCAAACGAAAAGTAGATGACGTCAGGTAGTGTCAGATGGCACACGAAGTACCTAGATGGCGCCAGGTAGTGTCAGATGGCACACGAAAAGAGTAAATCTACCGAAAGTCGCTGTTCACGTTTGTTTTGCATCTACAAACGAGTGCTTTTAAAAAACATTGTAATTTGCAAGCGATATCAATACATCAGTATAATGTTATCGCTTAAATAAACAAATGTTTTGACCTACATAAATTAATAATTCTGAATATCGGGAAAAAGGTTTGCATTTTAACACATTTTCATGAACATTGATTCCGACTAAAAGTTAGTGAAGTTAACTTGTTGACTGCCACCGCGGTCACATGGGGTCCGCCAACAATAGATTTTCTATTGTGTCTGCTGGCTGGCAGTCAACGTGTCTATCAGAACTCGGAAAGATTTTAAACCACGTTAATATGCGTAAATCTCGTAATTTGTCGTCATTGCATCACTGGAAAACATATTAAACGACCTTTGAAGTGGCTCGTGCGCTAACTACAGACAAATAAATTTTAACCACTTTATCATATTTAGTTCTCTGGAGTCTACAACACCTTATGTAATATTTTTGCCATCAGTATTGGCAAGGAGCTAAGATAAGTGACTGGGCATCACAAAAAGGTTTTTGCAGCTATTTATGATGCGAGTCCAGATTAGTTGAGTACAGAACTACAGATAAAACAACCGCAATTTCTTCAGGACACATCTCGTCTAGCTCAGCTAATAAAGTCTCTAGAAAGCTAGTAATAGTCCCGCTGGTTTACTTCCGCCGACAGGACCTTTCGTTTAAGAATATAGGAAGCGGTATAAATAAAAACCATGTAAGTACCTATGTAAGTAAATGAGTTGAACGGATGAGTCGATTTTGTTCAACAATTAAAGCATTACGATAACTGAGCTACCTATCCTAAATATAATAATGATTTATCGCTTGTGTTCCAGTCGTGGCAGGAGCCGCGCGTGCGCTGGAACGTGTCGGAGTGGGGCTGTGACAGCGCGCTGACGGCGGCAGAGCGGCTGTGGCTGCCCGACGTGGTGCTGCTGAATGCGGCCGCCACCAGCGCGGGCGACGCCGGCCTGCGCGCGCGTCTGGACGCCGCCGGCGCAGTGTCCTGGATGACGCGCCTCGACGTCACCGTGCCCCTCGACCTGGCGCTGCAGGGCTGGCCCACCGACACTCAAGTCTGCACCTTCAAGTTTGGTTCCAGAGCCTACAACGATGACGAGCTGGTCATAGAGATCAGTGAATTTAAAGTAAGTTGTGACTCCTGGCTGTATATTTAAGGACTATGCCCGCCATCGCTGTGTTGGCGCTGAACAAGTCACCGAGCGGCTACTTCAGTGTCAGCATACTAGCATGACACGTGTTGTCACCGAGTGCCTACTTCAGTATCAGCATACTAGCATAACGCGTGTTGTCACCGAGTGCCTACTTCAGTATCAGCATACTAGCATAACGCGTGTTGTCACCGAGTGCCTACTTCAGTATCAGCATACTAGCATAACGCGTGTTGTCACCGAGTGCCTACGTCAGTATCAGCATACTAGCATAACGCGTGTTGTCACCGAGTGCCTACTTCAGTATCAGCATACTAGCATAACGCGTGTTGTCACCGAGTGCCTACTTCAGTATCAGCATACTAGCATAACGCGTGTTGTCACCGAGTGCCTACTTTAGTATCAGCATACTAGCATAACGCGTGTTGTCACCGAGTGCCTACGTCAGTATCAGCATACTAGCATAACCCGTGTTGTCACCGAGTGCCTACTTCAGTATCAGCATACTAGCATAACGCGTGTTGTCACCGAGTGCCTACTTCAGTATCAGCATACTAGCATAACGCGTGTTGTCACCGAGTGCCTACTTCAGTATCAGCATACTAGCATAACGCGTGTTGTCACCGAGTGCCTACTTCAGTATCAGCATACTGGCATGACGCGCAAGTTTTGGTACAGCAAGTGCGGCTGTTTTAAATGTAGATGTAAAGAAGTTTTCCATACTTTCCGTAAGCGAACAGATTGAGGAACGTTGGACTGGTATGTACATTGCTTCGACGATCAGATGAAATTAGAAAGGTACAATTAATGAGGAGACAAAACATACCATAACATATTATAGGTATATAAATATGCTATCAAGGAAAGATTTGGTACTCTTTGGTCTACGTTCTGTAGTGTTGCGGATTGCGAAGTATATTCACTAAAATTCATATTATTACATTCTAAAATAGAATAACCTGTCTAATAACGACTGATTTCAACAGTTTCCTAATCATACTCTATCCTCACAGCATGCAGTAGCATTCGAGACGGGATCCTGGGAGATCCAGAAGGTGATAGGTGCAACGTCGTCTTGGCAACGCGGCGAGGAGGAGGTGAGCACGGCGACGTGGACGGTGTCGGTGCAGCGTCGCGCGCCGGCGCACGCTCTAGCTGCCGGCGCCGTGCTGGTGACTGGCGCACTGCTGCTGGTGACTGCTGCAGCGCTGCCGCCGGTGCAGCGACCCGCGCTCGCGGCCTGTGCGTCCTTCACAGCCGCGCTTTGGTCAGCATTCAACATTACCTTCAATCAATCAACTTCGCCTACCCATTGTTGCACTTCAAACTACAACTCGTTTCTCCGCCTTCCGCATCCACTCTATCACAGCAGCCTTTTTGAGGTCACTTGCCGATACGAGGTCTTTGCTCTCACTGGTCCAGTCCAACAACTACCGGTCCTTCGTCGGACAATTGCTGCTTCAGCTTGATAATCCTGAACCATGGAGTACAACAACGATTAACATACATGCACCAGCACAACAAACAGATGCTCCGTCATCATAATTGCACACAAGCATCTTCAGAAAACGGCTCAGTGCATCGTTGCTGTATTTACAGGTTGATCTCGACGCTGATTCGGCTGCCGGGCGCCAGCTCGTGCCCGCGCGCCATGTCGGTGATGTGCGCGTTGTGCGTGTGCGGCGCGCTGAGCGGCGCGTGCGCGGCGCTGGTGGTGCGGCTGGCGCGCTGCACGGCGGCGCCGCCGAGGGTGCTGCGGACGCTGCTGTCCAGCCTCTCCGCCGTGTGCAGTCTGACGCCCTCGGCGGTAAGAACCAACTTAATTACCGTCCCATGGCGTCCGCCTTGCCCTACGAGGGGCGTTCAAAGTATTCTCGGTATCGGGGTTATTTACTAATGACGTGGGTAATTTGACTAATTAATGAATGACATTATCTAAGGGTATAAAGGTATATCATTTAGTTGTGATCATTAGTTTGTCAGTTATCCTTAGTCAACGACAACTGCAATGGCTAATATGACAATGTTGAAGAAAATCGAGCGCCGCACTGTTATTAAATTCCTTACCAAACAAGGAAAAAGTCAAAAAACTATTCACGAAGAGATGGTGGCTGTTTACCAAGATTCTCCACCTTCGTTATCTACGGTTCAAAAGTGGTCAAATGAATTTAAAAGGGGCAGAGAGAGTATTAAAGACGACACTCGCTCAGACGGCCCAGTTACTGTCTCTACGGAAGAAAACGTGTAGTGAAAAAAGTTGAGAAGTTTATATTGGAGGATGCCCGAATGAAGATTACAAATGATAGCAGAGAAGACCTCTCTGTTGGTTCCGTGCACAATATTCTTCATGACCTTCATTACCTTTCAAAAGTCAGTGCAAGATAGGTGCCGCGAAATCGCGAATGCTCACGGGCGGCGCGGCGCCTCAAAAGCAAGTGCGAATCGCGTGCTGTAGTGTTTTCAGAGCGCTGTGGTGAAGTTCCATCAACTATTTTCGATCGAATTGTTACTGGAGATGAAACATGGGTTCATCATTGGGACCCTGAAAGTAAGCAAGAGTCCATGCAATGGCACAATCCACTATCGGTCTAGAGATGACGCTGACCTAAAACGGCAATATTCTACACCGCAGCGCAGCATTAAAATTCTCTGACGAATATAGGCCGCCAGTGGGTCGCCGATGATTTAAAAACATTCCACGTTTTACAATACGGAACCCTCGGTGCGCAACTCTGACTCGCTCTTGACCGGTTTTTTCATGTCGATACCTACTGAGAATACATTGAACGACCCTCGTAAGTTTCTCTAAATAAAAGAGCCGTAAAAGGCTCATATCTCCAGCATCCACCGCGTGAAATATTGCAACAGTGAGTTGCCATACTTCGCTCGGAATAAGGAAAGTTCACGCATTTGGAGAACCAAGAGCGTCTACTTTTACTATGTAGGTCATTGTAGGTATTTATTTTAGTAAGGTATTTATGCTAGTACCTATTTACAGTCACGAGCATATACCTCACACTTACGCAAGATTCTGAGGGGCTCGCGGCTTAGTAATAACAGCCGCACAGGTCGATCGATCACGTTAAGCTACGCTTGCCGCGGTCGGTCCGTGGATGAGTGACCATCTTTACTTACCGAGCGCCCCCCGTGCCTCGAAAAGCACGTTGAGCTGTTGGCCCCGGCTGTCATTTGTGGATCTTTGACAGTCGTTACCCGTCGTACAGCGCGAAACGCTTTTGAATTTTGCGTACCTACCTAGTGGATGTAATGCTTGAGACTCTACCACTACTACAGAATGCTGCAGACATGGCAATCAGGATGGCAACCGTTGAGGTACCGTAGCTCTCTCGAATAAGAGGGCTTCACGCACTGTTTTGAGATAGGCAGTCAAATGATTGTACCTCGTGAAAGATAATGTAGAAGTTCAATGAGCTGTTGTGCGAACTGTTATGAAACTTATATGAATGTGTCGGCGGCGTTGCCGTGCCGTGCCGTGCCGGGCCGGGCCGTGCCGTGCCGTGCCGGGCCGGGCCGTGCCGTGCCGTGCCGTGCCGGGCCGGGCCGTGCCGTGCCGTGCCGGGCCGGGCCGTGCCGTGCCGTGCCGGGCCGGGCCGTGCCGTGCTCTAAGCCGATCACGCCATCGACAAATGTAATAAATTAAAAAAAAACAAAGTTCGCGCAAATGTTTACTGCTACAATAATAACATTGATGGTGGTTGTGCCGCAGGAGTCGTGCATCTCGTCGGAGAGCGGCGCGTGGGCGGCGGCGGCGCTGCTGCTGGACCGCGTGTGCTCCACGTGCATCGTGCTCACGCTGTTCGTGCTCATCGCCGTGCAGCTGTTCTAACATCCGTGCTCGGCTCGGCGCGCATGACTTGTATCACGACTGGTCAAATGTTCCTTGACACGTGTCTCTGGCGAGATCGTACGAAGTTACGTGACGTCAACTGAGAACACCAGACAGACATCTTGCCGTGAGGCAAGATGAAAATGACTCTAGCGAAGTCGGTGACGTCACTTAACTTCATGCAATGTCTCTGGAGACACGTGTCGGAGGAGGTGGAGGATATTAAATTTGTCCCCGAGGAATAAACGGCTCTGGATTCAAGTCTTGTGTTCCCGACTGCTCATCAGTATCTTTGAAGCAACAATTGCTCGATAGGCGCTCAAAGCCGCTGTTGCCTCCACTAGCGTTCCTTGCCGAGTTGCTCTCATCATGTAGCAGTCGTGCAACTACTAGCGTTCCTTGCCGAGTTGCTCTCATCATGTAGCAGTCGTGCAACTACTAGCGTTCCGTGCCGAGTTGCTCTCATCATGTAGCAGTCGTGCAACTACTAGCGTTCCGTGCCGAGTTGCTCTCATCATGTAACTACTCAGTCGTGCAACTACTCTTCTATTTCTATGCTAGGTCTACGTAGTGCCGCCTTCCTGTAAATATCAGTACAAGTTATTAATAAAAATTACGATAGCACACTGTGTTTCACTTCATAATGTTCAGTGCAGTGCAGCAGTTACAAAGGCGGCAGTGTGTGATGGCTTGTGACGTTTGCATGTTTTAATTAATTGACGTTATTATTGACTGATAAATGTGAGGAAAGAGATACCACATTGTTGAACGGGCTGCAATAATTACGTTCCGCTGGAACTATAATTATAATTTATCGAATCGATTAATTACAGTTTTAAAGTAAGCTGTCACATGCGCCATCACATAGTGCTGATGCTGGTACCGGTTTAGGTATACTTACTATGAAGCTATATTGTGCTGATGCTGGTACCGGTTTAGGTATACTTACTATGAAGCTATATTGTTAATTCCGGCGCATAGGCGCTCTTCCCGAGACGTGCTGGTGAATATCGTGGTACTCCTGGGACTTCCGGTTGATGACATGGAAGCCCACCTCGGACGCCAGCAGCAGGACTGCTATCAATGCTCCCAGTGCCAACACCTGCAAAATTATACTATTTGTTTCAAATAAACTCATGGCTTGTTTGAGCATAATTAAGTTACATTCCTGTTTCACTGTATTTTCGATCGAGAGCTACTATTTATCAATATCAGGTCAGTTTAAAAGAGAAGGTACTAGTATTTCGAAACTTTGGTATCAAACTGGATAGTTGTGCGGGCGAATCGATATCTAGCACAGAACCTTAGACACTCGTGTACTATTAATATTAGTGTACCTGCAGTGCTGGCAACACATCGATATCTAGCACAGAACCCTAAACACTCGTGTACTATTAATATTAGTGTACCTACCTGCAGTGCTGGTAACACATCGATAGCTAGCACATAACCTTAGACACTCGTGTACTATTAATATTAGTGTACCTGCAGTGCTGGCAACACATCGATATCTAACACAGAACCTTAGACACTCGTGTAAGTACTATTAATATTAGTGTACCTGCAGTGCTGGCAACACATCGATGATGCCGATGCTGACGAAGCCGCCGCTGGAGGCCTCGCACTGCGGCCGCGCCACCAGCCACACTCGCCGCGCGCGGTCCATCAGCCCCACCTCGCGCTGCCAGCGCATCCTGCGTGCACACAAACATTACCAATGAGAACAATAGAATTCATGATTGTATTATGTATAGAATCAAGTTCGTCTTATTTATTTATTTTACAAGCAGATGTGCTGCTTCTTCTTCTTCCCAGCGAAAGCACTTTAAGAAGGGGTGAAGGGGGGCGTTTTGCAAGACTGTCAAGTAATTATGACGTTCAAAAAGTGCTGATTTTCAGCCTAATTTGAATAAATTACCTTTGAGTTTAAACCCAGACCAAAATCTAAAGAAGTCACTGTTACCTGCTGGCGAACAGCTCCTTGTAGCCCGAGTGCTTCCTCATGGGCACGGCCACCAGGGGCAGCTTGAACGCCTCGATCTCTTTGAGGCTGCACTTCTCGCGCTCCGTGAACGTCTGTTTTATAATGTCGTACCCCGAACTGCTCTCCACCTGCACATTAAACATTCAGTATCACCATCACAAGGATTTCTGAATTAACTTCAATTTCTCATGCCATTTCAAACGGATGACTAATATTTAGTAAAACGCGGATTTACGGCACTTTGATATAAAGAAATCAAACGGGGACTTTCTGTTGGTTCAGCTCACTTTATTGAGTTTAAGAAGAAAGCTAACGCCACTCGATGTAGACTTGATGGCACGTAGACACGGAAAAGATTTACAGAGCTATGTAACGAATTTCAAATTGGATTGGCCTATGTCTGGGGTATCAAACATCATCAGAAACACACCTGGAAAGCGAAGAAACCGGTGCGCACGCGCGCGATGCCATCCACCACGCTATGGTAGGCACGCTCGCCCTGCGGCAGGATCTTGCGCCGGAACAGCTGCACCGTGGACTCGTCCGGACTCTCCTGCGAGCATCAGCAGAGTTACAATGCTTCCAAAGAAATGAGTCGCCGGGATCAATCTTATTCAAAACATTATTCTGTTATTGTCAACTTCGTACAATTTTATTGACAGAATTAAAACGATGTACAGTCACGAGCACCAATATGTCAACACTTGGCAACTTTAAATTGCGATTTTTTCACGAAATAACGAATGCAACGTTGAAATACGACACTTTTGAAAATACTATGTTCCTAGGTTCCTACTAATATAAAATTTTATTGAAAAATAAAGGAGAAAATCGCCTTTGAATAATGCCAAGTGTATACATACTTTTGCTCGTGACTGTACTAACGTATTTAGTGGTTCGTGGTACAAGTGAGCCCTATATTAGTACTTCGTGATACAAAATTAATTAAATAATAATGTTTTGAATAAGTTTGATCCTAAAATGTATTTAGTGATTTGTGTTGCAAATGAGCCTAAATATATTGATAGAATAAATGTAATAATGTGAATTGGATATTTTGTTTCCGATGTAAATAAAAATATCTGCTTGATTTATATGTGCGAGGTAGGAGGCACCTTCTGGCAATGCTCGCCGCGTCCAAGACTACCGCCTTCTGTATCAGACTCGTCGCCCAAATGTCTATATGGTCCGAAGGCTACAACTGGAGAAGTACGGCGGATTCCTAAGACCATACTCACGAGGTAGTAGACGTTCTTGTACGTGGTGTCCTGCACTCCGATGACCATGGGCGAGCGCGTGAGGTCGTCGATGGAGCGCAGCGCGTTGCTGGGCGTCTGCAGGATGGCCACGATCTTGGCGGAGTAGGCCGTGAACACGAACAGTGCCGCCAGCAGCGTGCTGAACATCACCACGCGCACCGACGTCACCGCTGGCGTGCTGTGGAAACCTGGAAGGGATGTGAGAATGAATAGCTATTGTTGAAAACGACTGGCATTGACTTATATGTTACTAGACGACTGGCCTCTAAAAATGCCTTAAGTTGCGGATTCTACATGAGGTTACGCGAACAATGCGCCCACAAAGTAATAACTAGGCGTAAGTCTTGTGTGACATACATATATGTGATGTCGTTGTTAGGTTATTAGGTTTTTATTTTTTATTTATCCTTTTGATAGATTCTTATTTTGTAAATGTGAGGACTTTGTAGGCCTTGTAGACTTTAGATCTGTAGACCATTTCTTATTTTATCAAGTACCTGATACTTGTTGACAGGCCTACGCTATCCTCCCATACCTACTGTAATTTGAAAATATTGTAAAAGCCAATTATTTTTAAAAAGAGTAACCGTGGAGTTTCTTGCCGGTTCTTCTCCATAGGAAACGACCAATTGGAACCGTGCACCTAGCTTCTGACGTTTCATAACTATTTCTTGTCCATTCCAAAAAATCCTGATGTAATTCTACTGGGTTATTCGTTCTGTACCTATGTGTCACCATAAAAATCCCATTTTTCATTGAAATATTTACTATAAAGCCAAGAGTAACTTACAAGAGCCGTACCTTGCTGACACAGTGTGCCAAGCGCGAAGGTGACAGTCTCGGGCAGCGTGAACTGCTCCAGCTCGAGACCAGGCCGCGTCCTCTCGCGGACCCTCCTCAGGGCCACCAGCAGCAGCGCGGCGGCCGCGGCCACGCCGCCGCTGGCCGCCCACACGCCGCTGCTGAATGGCGCCAGGAACACGTTGGACACTGCCGAGCGGGACGGCTGCCGAAAAATGAACGCACTCCTGAAAACGATATAAGTAGGTACCTATTTTAGCTGACTGACTACCGCTGAGCCTGTAGTTTTAAATCACGCAAATGGACAATAAACATTTCATAGTTACAGATGTATTTATGCTAAATAAAAATGCTTTTCGAAGTAAAGTTATCAATGTACTGAACAGCTTAGTTAGATCTAGTGGTTAATGCTTGTTTATTAGCTGGTAACGATTTAACATGTTTCGTAGAAAATAACTAGCTTACCGATAAGTCCTCGTCATAGCATACCTTTTTCTTTGTTAATATGTGGAAAATGTTGTGATTATTGCATTGATTTTCTTTTATATACCTAAGTACCTTAGTGGTGAGAGTTATATTTTATGTAATAGATAGGTACCTATCGTTTTTTTTTCAAATAAAATAAAATAAACAATGTGTGTGATTATGATGATTAGACGCATTTATGGCTATCGATCAATCACGCACTTGCAACACAAACCCTCGGCGGTCCTCGTTCACTATTTTACGCTGAGTCATAAAGTGTATCAATTGAATATAATCTGCTGTATCTTACACGTACCGATACTGGAGGTAATTGACATAAGTAATCATACAATGCGAATGACAATTATTATTACATTGAGCTTTGTTTACTGAAATTATCATAACCAAAACTTTCACAGAATATCGCAATATTATCAATCCGATATCTAGCGATAGGGTAAAGGAAGGAAGACTGGAGAAATAATTGGACAAATTGACTCAATATTCGTATTAAATATTTGTGAATTGTATAAGTAGAGCATACATACAATGACATACAGTCAGAAACGAAAGTATAAAATAATGACGGATTCCTTAACTCCAGATGTACCTTCATAGTCATACGCAATAAATCCAAGACTAGGAATACATACAATGATGAATCTTTTAATTTTTAAGTGTATAGGTAACTAATTAAGTGCCAGAGGCTAAGCATCGCCATACAACGTGGTAATGCCGCCAGTCTCTTGGGTACATTACCTACCAGTCGACAGCGATGCGGATGAATTTTTCGACGCTATTTTTTAGTTTCTGTATAGTTTTAGTTAAGTTAGAATTTAATTTTGTTATTTTTAGCTTGTATAGCCAAAGAAAATTGATTGTCATCGTATAAAACAATTTCAAGTTATAAATTAACTTATTAAACGGTGTTTTATTAAGTGTCGATTTATCTAAAAATGATATTTTTTCATGTAGTGATCTATAAGTTGTTAACCAAACAATTTTAATATCACTAGGTGTAGGTGGAATCCAAATGCATTTAATATCACTAGGTGTAGGTGGAATCTAAATGCATTTAATATCACTAGGTGTAGGTGGAATCTAAATGCATTTAGCAAAATATCAATAAAGGGTCAAAATTAAATTAGCTAGCGAAACTCCGCAGACGAGGGGTACGTATCAAAATCCCGAATTTTAAGACCGAATATTACAATACCGATGGACGAAATCCCGAAAATTGAAACACCGAATGGTTGTTTGGTCGAAAGTTTAAAATCCCGAAAGTTCATATGCCCGAAAGTTTAAAATCCCAAAGTTCAAATCCCGAAATTGCCACCGTTTCCGAGAAAAACGATTTTTTGTAAACCTAACCTCAAAGATCAACTTTCTCAAAAAAGAGCGAGCGAAGGGCACCATGAGGTTAGATTACTTTAAACCCTTTACACAGAAACAGTCGCGGGGCCCCGCTTCGCGGGGCTCCGTCGACATAAGATGCAAGAGCGAAAATACTATCGCCGTCCGGCGGGGGACCCTTCGCGGGGCACCTATTTCTGTGAAATGGGTTTTTCAGTGTCCCTCGCTCTTTCATCCTACGTCGCCTATTGCGTTTGGGATTTCATCCATCGGTATTTCGTCCATTCGGGATTTCGTCCTTTCGGGCATTTGAACATCGGTATTTTGTGTTTCGATATAACGACTATCGGCATTTAAAACTTTCGTATTTTGAATTTCGGTGTTTTGGACCCGGAATTTTAATCATCGGTATTATGAACTTTCGGGATTTTGATACGTAGGTACCCCAGACGAGATGGGTATCGATAATATCTAAAATCTAAATGAGTCCGCCTATCACTGGTCAGTTTCTCTCAGTCTGTTTAATTCTAGACAGTTTAGTCGCCAGTTTCGTAGATTAGTGATTGATTGATTGGTCAGTTTTGCCGATTATACAGTTTTCAGTGTTTGCCAGTTTTCGTAGATTCTTCAGCCAAAGAACAGTCGGTTGACAACTGTCACACGACTGCCAATCCATACTAATTAATCTATATATATAAAAGAAAGTCTGTTAGTTACACCACTTATAACTCGAGAACGGCTGAACCGATTTGGCTGAAAATTGGTGGGGAGGTAGCTTAGAACCAGGAGACGGACATAGGATACTTTTTTTTTTTTTTTATAGTAGGAGTAGGGTAGGAGTAGGGTAGGAGTAGTGTAGGAGTAGGGTAGGAGTAGTGTAGGAGTAGGGTAGGAGTAGTGTAGGAGTAGGGTAGGAGTAGGGTAGGGTAGGGGTAGGGTAGAAGTAGGGTAAGAGTAGTGTAGGAGTAGTGTAGGAGTAGGGTAGGAGTAATGTAGGAGTAGGGTAGGAGTAGTGTAGGAGTAGGGTAGGAGTAGGGTAGGAGTAGGGTAGAAGTAGGGTAGGAGTAGTGTAGGAGTAGGGTAGGAGTAGTGTGGGAGTAGGGTAGGAGTTGGGTAGGAGTAGTGTAGGAGCAAAACAACGTTTGCCGGGTCAGCTAGTATTATATAAATTCGAAAGTAAATCTGTCTATCTGTCTGTTGTACCTATGTTACCTTTTCACGCCTAAACCACTGAACGGATTCCGATAAAATTTGGCAGAGAGATAGATTGCATCCCGAGGAAGGACATAGGATAGTTTTTATCGACATACCTCGCGGGCGAAGCCGCGGGCGAAAGTTAGTTTAAATATATATTATTATAAGATCTATGAGATAACTTTTAGCCATATCTATCTATATACATATAATAAGACAGTATTTTTTTTTTTTTTTTTTCCTTCGCCCTTCTTGGGCAGGCTAAGGTCTTGGACCATACCGCCTCGTCTTCAGTCTTTATTGTCCTATATGACAGTAAAAAAACTGTGTCTGTACATTGAATATATTTTAAAAAAAATAACTGAGAAACAGTAATAGAGCACGAATCCAAAAAAAAATCTTTGTCTGTTTGTTTGTACACGCTAATCTTCGGAACTACTGGACGGATTTGAATGTTTTTTTTTTGTTGTATAGGTATTATGTCTGGGCAACATATAGGCTATAATTTATCTTGGAAACTTGAACACCTGATGCAGAACCGCAACAGACCAGCTAAACTATAAGAGATACAAAAACGGTACCATAGCAAAAATTGTTCCACGTGATGAGCATTTTCTGCTGAGAGAATAAATTTGAAGATCCGCAACACCTGATGTGGAACTCCAAGAGCCCAGCTACACCATAACACATATAGGAATGACGTCTTAGCAAAAGTTGTTCGGTCTGATGGGCATTTCCTCTTGACTTATAAAAACTGGCCAAGTGCGAGTCGGACTCGCACACGAAGGGTTCCGTACCACAAGGCAAAAACGCCGAAAAAAACACGTTTGTTGTATGGGAGCCCCCCTTAAATATTTATTTTATTTTGTTTTTAGTATTTGTTGTTATAGCGGCAACAGAAATATATCATCTGTGAAAATTTCAACTGTCTAGCTACCGCGGTTCTTGAGATACAGCCTGGCGACAGACATACGGCAAAAACGCCGAAAAAAACACGTTTTTTTGTACGGGAGCCCCCCTTAAATATTTATTTTATTTTGTTTTTAGTATTTTTTGTTATAGCAGCAACAGAAATACACCATCTGTGAAAATTTCAACTGTCTAGCTACCGCGGTTCTTGAGATACAGCCTGGCGACAGACAGACGGACGGACGGACGGACGGACGGACGGACAGCGAAGTCTTAGTAATAGGGTTCCGTTTTTACCCTTTGGGTACGGAACCCTAAAAATCGAAGATCAAAAACATCTGATGTGGAAATCAAAACTATCACTAATTTCACCTCCACGCGGTGAAGGCGGTAACAGTTTAGGACTGATTTTCGATGACGATGGTATATCATTGAAAATTTGACTCTAATGGCCAAAACTCCCATTTTTTTTTTAACGTGAATAAATGCTCATGCTTTCTGCACTACCACGGGGAGATAGTAGTTATGTGGGACTCTAACCCACTAAAACTCCACGGTGTCCTCCTCTGCTGCTTACGGCGGGAATATGGGCACGCGTTAGCACTCATCCGTAAACCCGCCGCGGCTGTCCGTCACCAGACCCTCCTCTGGGGAGTACTCCCCATCACCGGCGCACCAGAACACATAGCACGCCGTGACCACCCCAGGGACCAAACCAGCACATGGGCGCCAGACGACCCCGTGTCTGGGCACCCTTGGTAGGGGAGCAGTCACTTAGATTTTAATTGATCAGGTATCTTCTTCACAATAAAACTATAACCATGCCTAGAAAAAGGTCAAATCTTTTCCAATGTTCCAAAGGAGCTAAAAGATTGCGGATCATAAGATCCCAAGAATCTACCGAAGAGCGTCAGGAGAGACTTGATGCTGTTCGAGAACATCAGGCTGCAACTCGCTCCGTGGAAACCTCTTCGGATCGCGAAGCACGCCTGCGTTCTCAGCGTATTTACGCATCTACATCCATGTCTCTAGAGACCAGTGAAGAATATGATGCGCGACTGACCGCTGATCGTGAACGTCATGCATTGTCTCGCGAGTCGGATACGTTCACGGATAGAGAATTGCGCTTGAGTTCCAAGCGTATCTACGCATCGACTTTTAGGGGGATCCTGCCGTTTTGCCGAAAAGATTTTGCCAAAATTTCACTACCCAAATTTTATTTAATAATTTTTAAAACAAATTTTCGCAATCTTTTATTATACCAATGCAATGTTTGGAATAATTTTAGTATGCACATTTTCATTTGGTCAAATTATTACTTGGCAGAATATTATTAAGAATAATGTCATTTAGGCATTTGGTCTTTAATCAAATGATTTATTACGGCAAACAATCTTTAGACAATAAACGTTTGGTCAAACGATTTGTTATGACAAAAAATATAAAGGCATAAATAAGATTTTTTGAGAATTTTTTTTTTGGGAATTAAATAATTAAAAAATGCAATTATTTTAAAATAATCATTTATTTAATACAAAATATTTGTAACTTACTATTTAAATTTTTTTGCAATGGACATTATCGAGAACCGAATTAGTTAAGAGGTTAATTATTTTTAAAAAAATGCTTAGGTTAGGTTAGGTTAAAACTGTGACCTCCTACGCACGAGCCGAGCGAGCGAAGCGAGCGGTGCCGCGGAAGCGGCCGGCGAGTGCCAGAAACGACTAAATTATATAGAATAAAAATATGGAAAAAAGAGATTATTTTTAACAGGCTTACGAGAACCGAATTAGTTAGACGAGGTTAATTATTTAAAAAAAATGCTTAGGTTAGGTTAGGTTAAAACTGTGACCTCCTACGCACGAGCCGAGCGAGCGAAGCGAGCGGTGCCGGGGCAGCGGCCGGCGAGTGCCAGAAACGACTAAATTATATAGAAAAAAAATATGGAAAAAAGAGATTATTTTTAACAGGCTTACGAGAACCGAATTAGTTAGACGAGGTTAATTATTTATAAAAAATGCTTAGGTTAGGTTAGGTTAAAACTGTGACCTCCTACGCACGAGCCGAGCGAGCGAAGCGAGCGGTGCCACGGCAGCGGCCGGCGAGTGCCAGAAACGACTCGATTATATAGAAAAAAAAAATGGAAAAAAAGTCTACCCGAAACTGAACTAGTTAGACGAGATTAATTATTTTAAAAAATACTACCAGAATACTTAATATTATTATTACCTGTTTAGAATTTGTCCCAAGTGGAAAAAACACCCTTGTAATAAAACGTCTTCAAAGTTATATCTTATGCTTGAAATGGCTGCCTTAAAACTGCGAAACCTGACGATACTAAATATTTGGCAAATGTAATTTTGCGTAAAATGAGTTATTCCAACTGAAATATTTGACTAAAAAAAAATTGGTAAAAGTACTAATTGGTAAACAAGGTATTGTTTAAACGTTCACTTGCCAAACATTAGGTTTGGGTTACAATTATTTGTGAAGAGATTTTTTGCTAAGTAATAATTTGGCAAATGAAATTATGCGGAAAATTGTTGGGGAAGTGATAATTTGGCAAAATCTTTTCGGCAAAACAAGGGAGACCCACTTTTAGGTCTCCAGAGACAAGTCGGGAACGTGATGTGCGATTGACCGCTGATCGTAAATGTCACGCATTATCTCGCGAGTCGGAGACGTTCACAGATAGAGAATTGCGCTTGAGTTCTCAGCATATCTACGCATCTGCTTCTAGGTCTCTAGAGACAAGTGCGGAACGTGATGTCCGCTGATCGTGAGCGACAAGCATTGTCTCGCGAATCGGAAACGTTTACCGATACAGAATCACGCTTGAGTTCTCAGCGTATTCGCACATCTACTAACAGGTCTTTTGAAACAAGTGATGAACGTGAGATTATCATACATTGTCCCGAACACGCACACAACAAAATACTCATAATCAGTTAGAAAGTGAGAATGAAAGAATTGCTGGAGTACGGCATGAAGAGACAGATTAAGAAGAGCGCAACGAACGTTTGAATTCTGATCGACTTCGACATTCTCTGAACAGAATGTCGATATCATCTGAAGAATCGGATGTGTCTCAAGATATAGCCGTAGGGCATGGCGACCTTCCTTGGGTTGATAAGGAACGGAGTGCATTTACGTATACTCCTATGATTGACTACGCCACATATTCCGCCATCGGAGGTATGGTTCAAAATTGTACTTTTTGTGAAGCTGTTAAATGGCAAAAGGAAACAAACGGTATGTGTTGCTCAGGTGGGAAAGTACATATTAAAATATTACAAAATCCTCCAGAAATATTAAGATCACTGCTAATCGGTGACCATCCACAGTCAAAACATTTCTTGGATAACATACGTTCGTACAATAATGCCTTTCAAATGACATCTTTTGGTGCAGAACAGATTTCAGAAGGCCCATTTATGTCAACATTCAAAGTGCAAGGCGAAGTTTACCACCTTATTGGTTCATTATTGCCTGAAAATGACGTCTCGAATCGTCTCGCGCAACCCGTTGTTTTTCAGTCCTTGGGCTCTTTGAATTCGACATCAGACGTTTCAGATCTCCGATTTTGACGACCCCGTTGTCTCTGGCATAAGCAATAGGATCCGCGTACGAAGTCGCGGGCAGAAGCTAGTTTCTAGAATAATAAACAAACTCATTTTGTGATATTGTCGAACTGATATAGGTACCTATACATCTAGTAATTGCCTGCCGGGAGTTAACTTATTTTTTACGAAAATTATTTATTTTATTCTCAGCCGTTGTTTAGGATCACGGATCCACTGCTACATCTCCATACTTTCCTAATCTGAACCGCGTTATTACGTTATTCAGGATTGCATCAATGCACGACTCCTGTCAAGTCCTGTCTGATCCTTCACCCGTCATGGCTAGTGACTGTGACCTACTCGTGTACTAGTGTGTGTGTGAGGATTACTCAAGATGACCAGGTACTGACGCGAGCACGCAGGTCTCGGAGAAGAAGTCGACCACCTGCATGCGGTCGGATCTCATGAAGATGGAGGCCAGCCCCACCTCAGCCTCCTGGCGCTGCAGCCGCCCCACCAGCCCGTCGAAGGAGCCGTTGTGCGACACGCCATAGAAGTCCATCTGGCGCAGGTCGAAGCTGCACAAACAGAACGTCGTCACACACACAAAGACACACGTTCAAGGTAATTCGTGGACAATGTGACACACTTTCCCGACGATAGAAAGTTTATAAATAATATGACTCTACAACTACAAGACAATAATGTTTTCTACAGCCATTTGTGAGAATTTCAGAAATGTTCGTACAGTCATCAGCAAACTCACGACAAAAATTTTGATGAGTTTTTATCCATGAGTTGCTAAGGAATCTTATTATAGTCGGTGGTAAACAAAAACTTTTTTCAAAAAAAAAAAACAACCGTCTTCCAAAAAAAACACTACAAATTGAAAAATAACTTTAATTTCGGAAGTCGGTGTCAATAAACGAAAATGCGGAACCAAAAATAAGTTTTTATTTTACACTTTTTAGTGGGTCAGTGTGTAATTTATCTAAGTTACAATAGCCTAATAGCAACTGCTCATCATATTATGTTATGTTACAAAATATTGCTTTTCCCGATGCTCGGGCGTTAATTGTTGAGGAGTTCTCCTGGTAAGAACCAGGAGAACTCCTCAATACCACAACCACTCACCATACGCATTGTGACGAGCACAAATTGCTTAGCAACTATATTAAAGTAATCGAATCGCAACCCGTGAAATATTTGTCATTGAGTAGTTCCGATGGCCATCTGTGGTCTTCATCATCAGCTCAACTTTACCAAATGATGATTTCCGAGAGCAATTGCTCAAGTTACTTTAAAAAATACCCAAATCGCACTACGTTTGCCTGTAAAATTTGAGGGTTTCCCTCGATTTCCATGGGATCCTCTCATCAGATTCCAACTTGATCATAATGGGACCATCTCGAGAGGTCTTCTATAGTGACTTGAAGGTTGCTAAAGATATATTTCGATTTAATGCTCCATTTACGAAATATTAAACTTTAAAGTGAAAATTTTTGTTCCAGTAGGACGTCCCCCCCCCCCCTCTAAAAGCTAAACTGCTGGCTTGAAAAATCTGGAAAAATTCAAGATGATAGTGCATTTCATGAACTTTAAAGGGGATCCTGCCGTTTTGCCGAAAAGATTTTGCCAAAATTTCACTACCCAAACACATTTTCGCAACCTTTTATTATACCAATGCAATGTTTGGAATAATTTTAGTATGCATATTTTCATTTGGTCAAATTTTTACTTGGCAGAATATTATTATGGATAATCTCATTTAGGCATTTGGTCTTTAATCAAATGATTTATTACGGCAAACAATCTTTAGACAATAAACGTTTGGTCAAACGATTTGTTATGACAAAAAATATAAAGGCATGAATAAGATTTTTTGAGATTTTTTTTTTTTGGGAATTAAATAATTAAAAAATGCAATTTTATTTTAAAATAATCATTTATTTAATTCAAAATATTTGTAACTTACTATTTTTTTTTTTTGCAATGGACATTATCGAGAACCGAATTAGTTACGAGGTTAATTATTTAAAAAAATATGCTTAGGTTAGGTTAGGTTAAAACTGTGACCTCCTACGCACGAGCCGAGCGAGCGAAGCGAGCGGTGCCGCGGCAGCGGCCGGCGAGTGCCAGAAACGACTAGATTATATAGAAAAAAAAATCGAAAATAAGTCTACCCGAACTACCAGAATACTTAATATTATTATTACCTGTTTAGAATAGGCTATTTGACTGGTTTCTGATAAACATCTCAGATTATTTAATGGTGTCTAACGAGCCCACAAAAACCTATTACTTCAAATTGCATAACGTATTTCTTTTAAAAAATAGTAAATAAAAATGTACTGTTTAAATAAGCCGCCAAAACGCTATCTTTAACAATATGGCGTCGTGACGTCACGATTCACGTAAACAAACGTTGAAACGGTCGAGATACTAGACAAAAGTCATCTGTTCTGTCAACGATAGACAGAAATTTACTAAATCATGACGTCATCTTAAGTTCAGCCAATCCAGACCGTTTTCGATTACGTGGCGCCAGGTTTAAAAAGATGAAGTTTTTTCGGGATTTTTTTTATAAACAATACATTGTTTTGTAGTAAAATTAATGCAAATCGATTTTAAAAGCGATAATCTATACGAGTGTCAATAATTATGACCTTATTTTTTACATTGTCAAATAGCCTATTTGTCCCAAGTGGAAAAAACACCCTTGTAATAAAACGTCTTCAAAGTTAGATCTTATGCTTCAAATGGCTGCCTTAAAACTGCGAAAACTGACGATACTAAATATTTGGCAAATGTAATTTTGCGTAAAACGAGTTATTCCAACTGAAATATTTGACTAAATAAAAATTGGTAAAAGTACTAGTTGGTAAACAAGTTATTGTTTAAACGTTCACTTGCCAAACATTAGGTTTGGGTTACAATTATTTGTGAAGAGATTTTTTGCTAAGTAATAATTTGGCAAATGAAATTATGCGGAAAATTGTTTGGGAAGTGATAATTTGGCAAAACAAGGGAGACCCACTTTAAAGGAAAACTATAGGAATTGAGATAACTTTATTAGTTTAGCAGTAATAGTCGTTGAACTTGGGTGTTGAATAATTTTGTACCAAATACAAAATCCTTAGCATTAATCCTTTAAAGTGACCAAGACGAAGTAGTTACTTGTTTATGACGGGTAAAGACTTGCATTAAAAAACAAAATATGAAATTAAAAAACCATAACAAATTATCATATGTTTCACAATACTGCCGCTAGATGGAATGATGGAATTACAATTTTGTGAATTGAAATAATAACTTGGCAGCAATCGTACTCTTATTTTTTAGCTTTACAAGGAAGAAAGTGGTTCTTATTAGTTAATGACTAATCTGTTTAAATAATTATCTTCGAAAATCAATATTTTGTTGTGTTTAGTATCGCTATTCGATAACAGATGGCGTTGTGCCGTGACGTCACTTTTGTAGATCGCGGTGTTAAGATTTTCTTGCAAGGTATGACCTCCGTGGTTACGTTATGTGTTAAAGTTTTGCTTTACTCTGGACACCCTTGCATATATTGTTATTATAACCATTAACTAATAACTCCTAGTATCTTTACCATTACATAATTATATTCATTATATTCAGAATAAAGAACAACAGAATCGTACTATATAGTGATAACGGGGCTACTACGGAACCCTACACTGTGCGTGGCCCGACACGCACTTGGCCCGTTTTTTTATAATCTGTCCCTAAAATCATGGTTCCTAACATAGGTATGACCATAGAAATGCTTCTTTCTTCTAGGTAAGTATATAGCTATGGGTGACACTCTGCGAATTGAATACGATTAGCAGCATCATCAGCCTTCGACATTTCACATAACAGCTAGCGACCTTATCATACAATCTGCCGACGACATGAATACGAACCGGAAGTGCATGTCCTCCGCAGCCGACATCATGAGCGGGTACGTGAACTTGGGGAAGGTGTCGATCTGCCGGTTGCGCAGGTCTGACCAGCCCTTGAAGTAGGCCGGCTCCGTCACCTGGGTACAAGCGTTTACAGAATAGCTTACAGTAAGCTGTTCAAAATAACATCTAAGAATAGAAAAGAAGCAGAAAAAAAAAGAATAATCAAAATCGGTTCATAAACGACGAAGTTATCCGCGATCACACACACTTGCTTTTGAAACTTGAGCATTACGGACTTGGAAAACTTGCGCTCAGTTTAGTTAGTTCTTATTTAAATGATAGACAACAGCAAGTTCAAATAAATGGTGTCAATTCATATGGTTTAAAAGTAAAAATGGGTGTGCCACAAGGCTCGATATTGGGTCCTTTCCTCTTTTTAGTGTATGTTAATGATCTACTCCATTTATTAAAAAATCAACCTCAAATGGTGTTATTTGCTGATGACACTTCCTTAATTTTTAAGGTAAATAGACGTGCTACTAATTTTGACGACGTAAATAACGCCCTACTGCAGGTCCAAAATTGGTTCACTGCTAATAATTTAGTATTAAATGGAAAAAAAAACTAAGTGCATAAGATTTTCTTTACCAAATGTCAAAGGTAGTGATTGTGAAATAATATTGAATCAAGAGAAACTAGAATTCGTCGATAAAACTGTTTTCTTAGGGATCACGCTCGACTCAAGGCTACAATGGGGTCCTCATTTAACATCTCTTGCAGGACGGCTAAGTTCAGCAGCTTATGCTGTCAGAAAATTCCGTCAATTTACTGATGTAGATACCGCGAGACTAGTCTATTTTAGTTACTTTCATAGTGTCATGTCTTACGGTATTTTACTTTGGGGACGGGCTGCAGACATCGATTCTATTTTTATTCTGCAGAAAAGAGCCATCAGAGCCATTTATAACCTCCGCAGGCGCGATTCTCTGAGGGAACTGTTTAAGGAAATTAACATCATGACGGTACCTTGTCAATATATCTATGAAAACATCATGTATGTAAGAAAAAACTTACATCTTTTTAGTAAAAGAGGTGAAAGACATAATTATAGTACTAGAAATAGGGACCTATTAGTTCAACCAGGTTTCAGACTGGCTAAAGTAGACTCATCTTTTATGGGGTAGGTACTGTTTAAAATGTTATAATAAAATACCTCCCCACATTCTTCAACTGAATGAGACAAAATTCAAGTCTTGTATAAAACGCACACTATGCAGTCAGGCATATTATATGTTAGGGGATTACATCGCTGATAAAAATGCCTGGCTCAATGCTGGTCCTGCTCCACAACTAATTGATTAGCACCTGAAAATACTGTTGGAGCTGCTGAAGATTGTAAGACTATCTTTGCATTGTATAAACTCAATTTCATTTGTATTGTATAATTGCATAGCACAGATGTGAGTTCTATGTAAGTCTTTCATTGACTTGAATGTGCCCTGGCGGCTGATAGTATGTCATACTCACACAATTGTCTCGCTGACGGTGGCGTGTATGTTGGATCATTTAGCTCCCTTGAAAATGGTTGAGCTGAATGGTGCTGATCTATGCGTCATGTTCGTGAACGGGCGCCGTCAGTTGGGGCTGGTCATCACTTAGCTGCCTCGGCTTATTTTTAATTATTTTATTTTTGGATTGTTGTTTTAGTAATATTTGTTGTACTCTGGACGCTTTTAACGCATACGTCTTGTTTATTTTTACATCGTTCTCACATTATTTAATTATAAATTAAAAAGTAATGATGTAACTAATGTTTTTGTAAAATATAATTTAAAAAGAGTGTCCATGGAGTTTCTTGCCCGTTCTTCTCCATAGGTACCTACGCTTTGGAATGGGCAACTAGCTTCATATTTTTCTGACTGACCTACTTCTTGACAATTCAAAAGTGCCTGTAAATGGTTTAATTGAAATAAATGCTTTGAGTTTGAGTTTTGAGTTTAAAAAATATATATATATATAACTATATACGGTCGAATTGAGAAACCTCCTCCTTTTTTGAAGTCGGTTAAAAATTAAGGAAGCACATTTAATTTCGAAAACCTTAAAAGGATGTTCGGAAAATGTCCATAATTAATAATATCTACCGGTGTAAGTTATAATCATACTCAAAAATTCAGAATGCGTGAAAATGATAACGCAGCGTGACTGATCGACCATTCGCCACAGAACTTCCAATCAAACTCAAACACAAAGCATTTATTTCAATTAAACCATTTACAGGCACTTTTGAATTGTCAAGAAGTCAGAAAATATGAAGCTACTCGTAGTTGCCCATTCCAAAGCGTAGGTACCAAAATCAAAATCTAAATATTTTATTTCACATAAGCCTACATGGGCACTTATGAAACGTCAGAAGCTAGGTGCACGGTTCCAATTGGTCGTTTCCTATGGAGAAGAACCGGCAAGAAACTCCACGGTTACTCTTTTTAAAAATAATTGGCTTTTACAACATTTTCAAATTACAGTAGGTATGGGAGGATAGCGTAGGCCTGATAAGATAAAAAATGGTCTACAGATCTAAAGTAAGAATCTATTAAAAGGATAAAAAAAAAAATACCTAATAAAACCTAGTGATATGATTCCCATTACAACCACTAATAAAGAGATGAAAAATTTTAATTGTCTGTATATAATGTCAAGTAATAAAGAGATTATGTCAAAAAAGTAAATAAAGTAAAGTAAAGTACCTATGGAGAAGAACGGGCAAGAAACTCCATGGACACTCTTTTAAATTATATTTTTACAATAATATTAGTTACATCATTAATGTTGAATTTATATTTATACATTTCCATCCTACTCCTCCCTAGTCCCCAGATTAGGGATCCTTTGTTATCCACCAACACTTACTATGGAAATACCCTTCATAGACACGTTCCTCAAGTCTCTCCTCCTGGACACGGCGGTGGGCAGCGCGGCCCACAGCGCCAGCAACTCCTGCCGCGAGCAGTTCCTGGCCAGGCCCAGCTCGGTCTGCATGTATGGCATGCCCGGCTTCACTCTGTACACGTCCACCAAGCTCTCCGGCGAGGACCACACCACGTCTGCGTCGGGCAGGATGTTGCAGGCTGATAGAGTGGCCTCAATGATGGACCGCTCAGCCGTGGAATTGTGGAGCAGCAGCCACGAGTGGCGGTAGTTGAACCCGCGAGAGGCGGATGCCTAGAATAAATTTATGTCTCTAACCATCTTCTAGCAAATAGAGCGATTGGAGTACCCTCGACTACTTATTCTTCTGCGCTTTTGGCTGCTCAATTTTTGAGAGTTTATAATAAGTACTTACGAATGTTTCTATTATACCTATGTAAGTATATTGAAGAAAAAGCACCTAGACAGACGATAGGTAAATAAATAATTATCTGCCGCCGTTTCCAACTATATTGGGGTCGGCTTCCAGTCTAACCGGATGCAGCTGAATACCAGTATTTTACATGGAGCGACTGCCTATCTGACCTCCACAACCCAGTTACTGGGTAATACGATACCCCTTGGTAAGACTGGTAGTTAGACTTTCGGGCTTCTGACTACCCGTAACGATTGTCAAAGATCCACGAATGACAGCCGGGGCCACCGGCTTGACGTGCTTTCCGAGGCAGAGGTACGGAGGGGCGGGAGGGGTCTCGGTGGTCATCCATCCACAGACCAACCGCGGCAAGCGTAGCTTAACCTGATCGATCGATCTGTGCTGCTGTTATTATTTAGCCACGGGCCCCTCACAGACGATAGATAAATACAAAATGTCCTTGTGGCATTCTTTCCGTCTACGTATGGCCTGTTTCCAGTCTTATTACAATAATGTTATGCAAATAGCATTGTAATAAAAAAAAATACAGCAGTAGCTAAATTATTATACTATATTTATACATTTATACCTTACACACACACAGAGAGAGCTCAGAGAGCAGGTGCTGGCCCAGTGGTGACGGCCCCGACCTACGAGTTGTAGGTCGTGGGTTCGAACCCAGCCAGGCGCTTTACTTTGTGCAAATAATT
This sequence comes from Oligia fasciuncula, assembly GCA_963082905.1. NCBI lineage: Eukaryota > Metazoa > Arthropoda > Insecta > Lepidoptera > Noctuidae > Oligia > Oligia fasciuncula. Next base: position 662,461 of record OY720395.1, on the reverse strand, counting down.
TCATCACCACTGCTCTCAACACGGTGAAGGAAAACATCGTGAGGAAACAGGCATGTCATAGAACCAAAAATTAGAAGACATGCGACATCTACCAACCCGCACTAGGCCCGCGTGGTGGATTATGGCCCACTCCCTCTCACATATAGGAGCCAGAGGAGGCCTGTGTCCCAGCAGTGGGAACATTATAGGTTGATTATGCTACACATACATAAACTATGGGCAGGGGTCGGTAGACACGACAGAACGCCGCGCGCCGCCTCGCGCCGCCTCGCGCCGCCTCGCGCCGCCGCGCGCCGCCTCGCGCCTGCTACGATCCTTACATACTCGTTTTGCTCTATTAAGGGCCCATGTTTCAATCTTCTGATAATTTTTATCTGAGGTATAAAAATTGCAGTTTGACAGTTTTTGTGCAGAAAATATATTATGTCAAACCGAAACATTTGTTCATCAGATAAAAGTTATCTGATGATTGAAAATTGAGCCCTAAATTACCTATAACTAACTGTACAATATACACAAAAATAAAACAGGAACTTTCACGTTACCACTCCGATTATTTGAAACGTAATTCTGAAGTAGAATGCCAGTCATTTGGACGGTACCTGGCCCAGGATGAGGTCGGCACCGGGACAGGCGAGGTCCAGCAACATGGCCTCCGGGAACCAGCCGCGCGGGGTCATCGGCGGCGCGCGCAGGAAGTCGGACACCAGCGCCAGTCGCACGCTGGCACTTCTGCTGGTGCGGTACAGCTGCGTTACTTGCTCTACAAATGTACTGTTTGTAATGTTCTAGGGGAAAGTCAGATTACTTTATGAAATATCTGTATATATGTAACGAGCTAGCATATTATAATGTCAGCTATTAAAACAAGATGTCACTGCTTAAAAAGAAAGATGAGCATTTTCCGCGTTCTCATATATGTTTACCTCAACAGTAACGTACCTAATCATCGCTTAGTATTTTCAGAAAAGATACGCCATGGGCATAGGATTTAATTTTTCTGAGTTTTTAATTTAACACCTATTCAATTGTTCTACTTTGGTTTGAAATTAAATAGCTAAACCTATCCGCATTACCAGGCGTCCAGCAAATGAAGGCAGTCATCATGGACAGATCCTTGGTGAGAAAGTACGTCAGTATGAAGCTTGTCAGCTCCATGTTGACTCGGTGGCAGACGGGCGCGCAGTAACGCACTGGCGCCACCCCTCGGCTCCTCGCCGCACGTGCTCCCAGGCGGGTAGTTAAGGGGAAGGCCTTTGCTCAACGCAGTATTATTTTAGCCTATTAAATATAAAGTTGTCTGCGCCTACTATAGAAAAAACATTCTCCTTATTTACTAGTGCTCACTCAGAACAGAACCATGCGGTCAATCCATAAAACAATTAACTTTGAACTGTCATTCAAACTTAAAGCTAATAACTCGACATTCGAAACCAATGTTATTGAAATTAATCTTTGTTTCTCTTTTCTTTTATTAAAAACAAGTTCCATTGAATGCCTCACCACAGTCACCACGTTTTGTCTATGTACTGGCGCTGTTGCAATAATGATAATGTTAAATGACATTTTTCCACTAAGTTCTTTCATTACTTCATTCATCATTCGTTTTTAGGGTTCCGTACCCAAAGGGTGCCAACGGAGCCTATTACTAAGCCCTCGCTGTCCGTCCGTCCGTCTGTATGTCATACAATAGCAATAGCTAAAAATAAAATAAAGTTATAAATTAAAGGGGGCTCCGTGTGTGGACTTACGTGTTTTTTTCGGCGAATTTTGCCTTGTGGAACGGAACCCTTCGTTCGTGTGCGAGTCCGACTAGCAGTTGGCCGCTTTTTTAATTATTTTGTCGCTTCATTTGATGTTTATGTCTGTAGGCATGTATGTACTTTGTCAGATACAAATCGATAGTTAATTAATGTTGTTAAAGAGTTGTTGACATTATTTAGTCAATCATCCTTCTAATCAAAATCGACTTTTTAATTAATTATTTATTTATCCATTTATTTCAGGCATTAAGGCCCATATAAAACACATACAATACAACATTAATAACTTAAAAATACTATAAATACATTACAACATTATAATTAAGTAAGTACTCTAAAAAACTATCAAACTAACGAACACGAAGTGTCTGCGTCGTGTTTCGCTGACTGGTGTCATGTATCCGGCCACGAAACACAACATTCTTCGGCCAGAACTCTTCCTTGAGGAACTTCTCGAGATGATGTGTCGGAACACGCACCATGAACGACTTAAAGTTCGTGTTGTGACGCGACTTCAACTTCTTGACCCTCAAAGTCCAGTTGGTCTTCACACGCATGTACTCCACGATCTCCTCAACCTTCGTAGAGTGGTGCAGTCTGGACACGTACAGCTGCGTCGTCGGGATTGCTGGACGCAGCAGCATGTTGGGTCCTGTCAGCGCGGTGCCGCACTGGTTCCGACAAGGCTTCTTTTTCTTCTTCTTCTCCACCTTGATGAAACCATCCTCGTCGCACGTGTGTTTCTCTGGATCCTGTCTATTCATAACCTTGTTGGGTTTCGACCGGCTTCGTTTATCCCCTTTTGGTTTTTCCGCTAGTTTTACCTGCGATTTTTGCGATACAGCAGGCTTGTTAACGGCTACTATTGCAGCGTAGGCTCGTTTAGGGTTCGACGAACCTACACACGTCGTTGTCTCCACCTGTGTCGAGGCAGGGACGGCCACGGCACGCGTTGCAACGCATGCATTCTCGGCAGTTGGTGACGCATTCGAACTCGCCGACTCGAAACTGCAGATGGAGGCGTTTTGTACCCCGCAACGCGTGTTCACATTAGCGGCGTCGGTAGGTGACCTACTTGCAGACATTGTGTTGCGCAAGAGCACTACTTCTGCCCGTAGATCACTTATGGTGTTGTTGGACACCTCCAGCTTATGCTGCATCTCGGCCTGGCTTTGCTTCAGGAATGTAATGTCCTTCAGCAGCCTAGTGACGTCGAACGTGACGGGAGGCAGCTTGTGCAGATCCTTCGCCACGAATTCAGGCACGTCATCCGGGTCGGTCTCGTCATCAGACTCTTCACTGTACCGTCCCTTCGAAGAGACGGCATCTGGCTGACTTTGCCAAGCGTTGTGAACAGCAGCAACTTGGCACTGCTAATCTCTTCCTCCTTGTACGATGACTTGCAGATCTGCAAGATGCTGATTTGTCCATGCAGTCGATGGCATGTTTGAATGCCAATACTTCGTTGGCTATGAGAGTTTGGGAACTCATAGCGGAAAACGGGCAGCGGCTATAGCTTCTCCTTAACGCCCATTAGACTGGCGATCATTATAAACCGCAGAGTGTTTGTGGAGCAATCTTTGTGCACTATTACGTAGCATTAGATTATGGTGCATTATGTCGCATAATGAGCACAGCAGACTACAATATAATGCAGGGTAAATAATGAGCGAAAATAGCTCGTTTAATAATCCTAATTGAATATAACAAGAAAATATTACCATTTGCTGGTCAGGGTCAAGGTAAAAAATCGCATTAGTCTTTATAATAAAGTCTCTTATGCCCCGGAAAAGACGTTTGTCTGGTTGTATGAAGTAGGTATGCACTGGCGGACTAAGCCCGTCAGAGGCCCGGGGCGGCAAAGCTGAGGCCCCTAGCTTTAAAAAAAAATTAGTTTTACAAGCTTTATGTTCTGTTCACATTTGTATGTTTAAATAAGTGTTTATGTTTATTTCTTTAAAATCTGGCAAGTGAAACATACATCCCACCAAAAACATTTTCATGTAAAATGTTGCCAAGACGAGACCACATATGGTTCGCACTGTCAAAAAGTTATCAGATCTCATGTAGAGTCAAGCTTCTAACTCTACACGCCCTAACTTCACAAACTCTACACCTTAGCCAAAATATGAGGCTTGGCCGTTTCGTTACTACAAGAACTATTGTATAACAGAAAAGTAATGAACAGTGAATGAATTTTTCACCTTACGCCCATGTGATGGTAGCGAAACGGCCAAGCCACATACACACACACATGGCTTAGGTAGTCAGCTACGTTTTTTTTTTAATAATTAAGAAAATTGCAGCATTCTTCTGAGTTTATAAACAGCCAGTGTTAATTTTTTTTTAAACTTAGTAAGTGGGACGGCCCGCCGCGGCGGTGAACAGAATCTACCTACTTATGTGGCTGTGACGCGGTGTGTTCCATATTTAAAAGAGACTATTAAATAAGCTATTAAATAATAAACGAAGGTCATGTCAAATGCCCATGTAACACCCACTCCCATAAAGATCGGAGACGCTACACTCGAAGTCGTGGACGAGTATGTTTACCTCGGACAAACTGTCCAGTTAGGTAGGTCTAACTTCGAGAAAGAGGTCAATCGTCGAATCCGACTCGGCTGGGCAGCGTTCCGGAAGCTACGCAATATCTTCTCGTCCCACATACCGCAGTGTCTCAAGACGAAAGTCTTTGACCAGTGCGTGTTGCCAGTGATGACTTATGGCACTGAAACGTGGTCGCTCACAATGGGCCTTATAAGAAGGCTAAAAGTCACCCAAAGGGCAATGGAGAAGGCTATGCTTGGAGTTTCCCTGCGTGATCGAATCAGGAATGAGGAGATCCGCAGGAGAACCAAGGTAACCGACATAGCCCGCAGAATTGCCAAACTTAAGTGGCAGTGGGCAGGGCACATTGCTCGCAGAACAGATGGCCGATGGGGCCGAAAGGTTCTGGAGTGGCGACCACGTACCGGAAGACGTAGCGTTGGAAGGCCTCCCACAAGGTGGACCGACGACCTTGTGAAGGCCGCAGGAACCCGTTGGATGCGAGAAGCACAGAACCGGTCGAAGTGGAAGTGCTTGGGGGAGGCCTATGTCCAGCAGTGGACGTCTTTTGGCTGAAATGATGATGATGATGATTAAATAAGTAGTATTCATGTTCATGTCATCAATAAATATTTTAGAAAAACTACAATTTTTTACTTTCCTTATATTCGAAATGAAAAGTAGAGTGTTTAACGCGGGTGAAAGACATCAATTCCCACCGGACTATAGCCGCCCTCGCTGAGCTCGGTCTAAATACCTCGTATGGGACTTGATTCCTTTCGACCCTTGCATAACAATCTACTATTGGTGGGATTTCACATCTTTTTGAAAGTTGCTTATGAAATAAAAAAATATTTTTTCGGGGGGTTATTTACTGAAAATCCTGAATTACGTATTTTATTATTTATAACAAGGAGTCCCTATATCAATTTTCAGAACTCTAGCATCAAAATTTGCGGAAGTCTCGTACAAACTTCCATCCCCTAGTTTAAGGGGTTGGAGGGTAAAAGTTCCAAGTTTTAGAGTTTTTTTGTTGTTTGGGTACTATTACTAGCTTACATACCAAATTTCAGCTTTCTAGGACTGCAGGAAGACCCTTAGAATATTGATGATCGTCAGTGAGTCAGTGACGAAATCGGGGTATTTTAGATATCAATAAAATCTAAAGTATAAGAGCTATGCAATTGAAACTTTACAGGTTTAATAAGTCAACCATTGACATCATATCCCGAAAATTTTGTTTATCTGGTATAATCCAAACCCAAGTTATGAAGTTCAAAAATACGACGAAGTGCTTCGAGAAAAGGTAGGTAGTGCCCTTGCGCTTCGCTTGGCTCGTCTTGGCGGGGGCACTACCGTGCCCCCAGATAGTTATTTTCTACGAAACATGTTAAATCGTTACCAGCTGATAAACAAGCATTAACCACAAGATATATCTAAGTTGTTCAGTACATTGATAACTACTTCGAAAAGCATTTTTATTTAGCATAAATACATCAATATCTATGAAATGTTTATTGTAGGGTAGGAAGGGGGAATGGCGTTCAGTTAAGGAAAACATGGTGTATTTTTTAAATTATTTATTATAAATCAAAATTAAGAAGTGTAACAAAGTCTTTAATTATCGAGTTATCAACAATTTAACAACAAAAGCATACTTTGACCTACTAGTAGTAGGAAAACATTATTGGGTAATGGCGCTCAGGGTACGGGTTAATAACGCTCAAACCTATAAGATACATTTTAATTAAAGGAATATTTAATTTTATGAGATCAATTTTTTACAATAAAAGTAAAGTCTACAATCACCAATAGCATCAATAATTATCCCCATTTGTACGTAAGATTAGCCTTGTTGGACTTGCCGACAAAAATCACATAGGTAACCAAAAATTAGATTAGCATGGCCGCAAACGGACAAACGCACTTCACGGTCGCATGTGGTCGCATGACGCGAACTGACGGTCCGTTTGCATCACAGTCTGTTAGAGACCCCCTCCCCTTGTGCTTCACGCGACGTGGCATGTTGCTAAGTACCAATTTGACAGAGTTACAGAGGTGAGCGCCATTACCCAGTGAGCGCTATTCCCCCTTCCTACCCTACATCTGCGTGAGACGCAGAAGAGGCGCACGTTTACCTGCGTTTGTCCGGTTTGATGCATACACAAACAAACGGTAATCGCGCACTCCACGACGAAGAATTGATCTAGGAACTACAAGTTTAATATCACTACTAAGGTCTATACAGTTTAGCTTGTTATGGTAGAGGTCATGCAGTGTCATTACTTGCAGAAGCATTCGTCTCTTCTCGAGTGGGAGTAAATTATACATTGCTAAAAGGTCTTCGTAAGGTAAGCGTGGTAGTTGGCATCTGAATTGCATATTTCGTAAGAATTTTCGTCGTACTTTTTCAGCGGCTATTTTATTTATATTTATTATTTAACGGGTCCCATAGCAGACAGGCGTATTCAAGCTGAGAACGAATGAGTGAACTTTATAGATGTAAAAATGTGCAAGGGCGCCTAAAGTCGGTTGCTGTTCTGTTAACGAAGCCGTTCATTAAATGCTCTAATGTGTAACGATGTTTTCTTTACGTAGGTCCAAATGTAATTTACAGTCAAATAGGGATTCATTACCCAGGGTTCATTACTCTTTTTAGTATAGTACCACATAAAGTATGTCAATCTAATCATATTTTATTATATAATTTTGTTTTTAGTAAAGCTGAGGATATGGCATTTGGGTATACTTAAATTTAACTTGTTAACTGTACAGTACCTATTCCGAGAGATGATTAAGATCGCTCTGAAGTTCCGAACTATCGTTATCATTTTTTATGGTTTTATAGGTACAATAGTTTCAAATCGTCAGCGTCTATAAGAAAATTTGTGTATTGAAAGCATTGTATTTATGAATACCAGATGATGTCATCTGGTATTCCTCAAGGTTAGTCGGGAAGTGCTGGTATGTACCACCACCACCACCAGCACCACCACTTCCCGACATACACCCTTAATCACGACTATCAGGCTGCGATTAGTAATATATGAGCAAAACCAACGCAAAAGACTGCCCCTAATTCCGTTGTAGGCTATTTTATTGAGGAGGTTTTCATGGTCCACTCTATCAAATGCCTTCTGATAGTCTGTATACACTGACGGACGTCCACCTGAACTCCCTTGTCGATACTATGGAAGAGGAAGTTAGAGTCAATTGCTAATTTCGTCATTGTGGATTTTTGTTTTACAAAACCGTGTTGTTCGGGTATGATATAGGTACCTACTTAGTTATGGATGAAGTGGTAGATGGCATTATGAACAAGGTTCTCAAAAAGTTTAGATTCAATAGAATTCAAAATCGGTTGAACGCCCTGTAAAAAAGGTAATAATTAATTTGAAGTATTATCAACATGTCTGTAACTGAACATCATTTCAGGAAGATAATAGGTACCTACCATAAACCTGTTCCTAAATAGATGCGAGTTTTATTAGCCTAGCTTGAAAGATCTATAATATAAATAAATTAATAATAATTGGCTGAAAGATCAAAAAAAATATAAGGTAAACATAGCGTAAGTACCTAGGTACTTACTTCAGGCACTTTCATATCTAATAGGTGAGAGCCAATGATATATAAACTACGTCATTGGTGGGAGCCAAGCTTTCTGCTCAAGCATCTAATACATAGTTACGCTATGTCATAATAGGCGCAAACTACGGCTGCGCTGAGGTTTTGTGTTCCAAACATTCTTTGTCGTTATTAAAATATGCTTAGACAGAAATAGACATGTGCTTCGTCCAACTACCGGCGCGGTACGGCCGCGGCCGGGGGCACCGGGCGGCGGCGTCCCGCCCTTTCCGACGCGCGTCGCCTTATTTTTTATCGACTTCAAAAATAAGGAGGTTATCAATTCGACACGTATGTATGTTATATATTGGAATTGCATTATATTCACAAATGACAATCTATTAGGGCTTCCAAACAAATATACCAAATTTTATAGACGATGTACATGTATGTTTTTCCACGCATTTCTCCGCAACTATTAATCGGATCGTGACCGTTTTTTTTATTGGCTTACATTTACTTCAACTTAGGGAACAGTGCAAGTTTCATCAAAATCGATTCAGTAATTTTCAAGATACTAATACGTGTAAGTGTTGTAAGTGTGACGGCCTGGCTCATTGATACGAACTACGGGTACTTATAGTGTCAAAGGGAAAACATCTCAAAACCATAGTCAAATTCTAGTGCAATAACTAAAAATTACAAAATAAAAAAGTAATAAAAAAATAAACCGACTTCAAAAAGAAATGAACTCAAAATTATGAAATAACTTTAATTTCGCAAGTCGGTGGCAAAAAACTAAAACTATAAATAAAATACAGACACCGACTTCCGAAATTAAAGTTATTTCATAATTTTGAGTTAATTTCTTTTTTTTTTTGCAGTCTGTTTAATGTTTTTAAATTACTTTTTTGCCACAGCGCTGCAGTGCCGTAATTAGCCTTTTATGCGCCCGGCGCGAGCTGCTATAACCGCGCCCTTTTTTTTTTTGCGGTTGGGAAATCATCAAATGGTCTCGCTCTGGGTGGAGCGGAAGGGAGTGTCAGACTCTTACTGATTAAAACCCACCCGTGTTCCTTCCTTAGCCCTTTATTTCCTTTATCTTCTTTCTTTCCTTACCCTTTGGGACAATCCCGCGGACCCGGCAGGTTAAGGCCCTAAGGGGCCCCTTCCTCAATGCTGACATCTCTTTGAGGCGCGCGTGGAACACGTACGCGCTGTCCGGCACGGGCCTGGTCCTGATCGGACGGTGAGCTACCCATTACTCTCCGCCCGCAGGCCCGCGCCTACGGTGGCCGGGAGTCGTTACGCGGCTCCCGACGCCCGGAGCATCTCCCGCGGCGGCGGCGGCGGCTGGGACGGGAGGCTCTCTCCCTGAGTCGTCCCGCAACCTCCTTTGCTAGCATGACTGCTTCGCAGAAGGAGGTGACTGCTTCCCACTTCCTCTCGCCCCGGACTATGGCTTGCACCAGGGCCGGACGCGAGAGGTCGCCGCCGCTGCCCATCGCCTCTACGAGGACACGGCGGTGCTCCGCCCAAGCGGGGCAGACCTCCACCGTGTGCTCCACCGTGTCCTCTGGGCGATCCTGGCAATGGTGACACTCGGGCGGCCCCGTCCTCACCAGGTGCCCGACGAGGCGGCCCACAATCACTCTCTCAAAGAGCTTGCCGAACTCGTCGAGCAGCACGATGGGCCGGTATGCGGACGGAGAGTCCGCAGGGCGCCCTGACTTCCGAATGAGGACCAGCTTGCCCGTCTTCCAACGGAGTGGAAACTGGCCTCTCTCCAAACATGCGCTTAAGAGCGCCTCCAGTCGAGGCCTGAGAGCCCTGAGGCCAGGACCCAGGCTTCACCTGGCAAGCCATCGGGTCCTGGCGTAACCGCCCTTGAAATATTTTCTAATCATAACCGGTTCTGACAATAAAATGGATTGTCTATAAAAATAAATCTATCATCCAAAAACAGTTTATGTAAACTTAATTTTAAGTACTTGATAAAGTTTTGAATAAGGAAGTTCAAATAAATTGCATTTATTAGGTGAAAAAACGCTTTTATCAATTGCTTCATTTATATGAATTTTAAAGTTTTGTTGTGGGGTAAGATCAAAGAGAATATATGTCGTCGTTGGGTAAGATCGTAGCCAGCGTCTGAACTAGAGAGCTATTGCATGAAAACATACCATAATATCGGTTTAAATAAATGTCTTTAAACCGATATTATGGTATGTTTTCATGCAATAGCAACATCGGTTATCTCGCGTGGAGAAGGCGAAGTCACGACGAGATATCTTCTCGAGCGTGGTGCGCATGTTAGGAAAAGTGACAAACGAATCGAGAACGACAAATTTTGTCATCTCGTTTATGAGCTATGTCGACTTGCGCATGTTAGCCCTGCAGGAACTCGCCAAACACGTACTCTACGTGTATCGGGATGGAAACCGAACCGGGACTCATCGGTAAACAGCACTACAGACCACTGGTTATCTTCCCAGAGCAAATTTTCACGAGCCCACTCTAGTCGTCGTCCACGATTTCCTCGGCGTAGTGCTGGAGTACGAAGCGGTCTGCGAGCATGAAGGTTAGCTTCATGCAGCCTTCTCCTCACAGTTTGGTCACTCACAAGCAACTGGTGCTCTGACTGGAGCCTCTAAACCAACTGCATGGCCGTAACATTTGGTTGTCTTCTCGCGGCAACTTGCAAAAATCGGTCTTGTCGTTGAGTGGTTATGCGCGTCACGCCTGGGTGTCTTTCAGCCACTTCACCAGTAGCACGATAACGTGGCCATAACTTTGATATCACGTTTTGTCTTGTTCCAATCTCCTCAGCAATACTCCGTTGAGTAGCCCCAGCTTGGAGCATGCTTATTGCCCTTAACATTTCCTCTCTGGTTAAATGGCGCCGCTGCATGATGCACACAATAACATTAATTCTAAATTAACCGATAGCCTGTTGTAAAACTTAAATTTGACACAAAAAAATAGCCAAAAACTACTGTACGTAAATGAAACCTTCGGACTTTGCTACCATTATGCCGCGTAAATCTTTTGTTTTTAATTTATTTATTTTTTCAAATTCAAATTTAGAATCGTTCAAAAAGGTTTACAAAATAAGCTTTCATTAAAATAATTTAAAACTGGACAGTATTTTTTGAGTTTAAGAACTTTATACAAAATATCCCTAGACGGTGTTGATGTGTGTATATACATAAATAAAAAAAATGTGTGTAAATTATAATTAATGAAAAACTAACTATAATATCTATCTATGGTTTTTATGGTTTTTTATACGATCAAAATGAGCTTGCCATGCCTTGTCAAGTTGATAGCATTTAGTAGTTCTTGAGATATCCAGCTGTGACAGACAGACAGACTGAGTCTCACCATAAGGGTTGCGGTTTACCATTTTGGTACGGAACCCTGAAAAAATACATATGGTTAAATCATCTATATTAGGGTTCCGTACTAAAATGGTAAAACGGAACCCTTATGGTGAGACTAAGTCTGTCTGTCTGTCTGTCACAGCTGGATACCTCAAGAACTACTAATGCTATCAACTTGAAAGGAATAGTTTTAGATGACGTCTGCCCAACTACTTTGCAAATAAGAAGGAAATAAAAATATATGTATGTCGGAGTTGGTTCTGAATTATTATAATTGTGGGTAGTCCACATAATTTGTTAGGAGTTGTTGTTCTTATTATGAATTTAAGTGATTTTACTATCAATTATTGTCTAACAAATTGGAACATAATTTATTGAGTACTCGGTGTACGCACTAATTGATTTTGGTACTTATTATTATTATTATTTATTTAAAACCACAATTATAACACCTTTACAGAATCATCCAAGGCGATGTTATAAGTCACTACGTCTATTGATGGTTTTGTTCAAAACAATTGATGTCATGTTATTGTGATTTTAAAATGATTTACCTACTTTGTGAAATCTCCATTGTTTATTGACGATAATTATGCTTGTATTATTTGATTACGTATAATGTACTTAAGTCTTATTAGATTTAACACATTTTAGTATTTTGTATCAACTCCAGTAAACACGTTGACGTACCTACTTCCGTGCGTCATCGGACAGAGTTGTTGTGGGGCGAATGCGTGGTGGGGACAAACCCTTTTTAGGATTCCGTAGTTCCTACAAGGAACCCTTATAGTTTCGTCATGTCCGTCTGTCTGTCTGTCCGAGGTTTTGCTAAGAGACCGTTAGTAGGTACTAGAAAGCTGTAATTTTGTAGGAGTGTGTACCTATATCAATTAGGTACGTCGACAAAGTGGTAAAATAAAATTTTGGAAAATATTTTTTTTTAGGGTAGCTCCCCTACCTGTGAAGTGGGGATGAATATTTTTTTCGTCGTATACCCCATTGTGTGGGGTATCGTTGAATAGGTCTTCTAAAATGACTTGGGGGTTGCTAAAATAATTTTTGGATTTAATGCTTCATTTACGAAATATTCACGATGATAGTGAATTTCATGAACTTTAAAGGAAAAGTATAGCGGTTAAGGTAAATTTATTAGTTTAGCAGTGATAGTCGTTGAACTTGGGTGTTGGATAATTTTGTACCAAATACAAAATCCTTAGTATTAATCCTATGTAGTGACTAAGATGAAGTAGTTGCTTGTTTATGACGGGTAAAGACTTGCACTAAAAATCAAAATATAAAATAAAAAAACCATAATAAATTATCATAAGTTTCACAATACTGCCGCTAGATGGCGCTGTACCAACAGGTGACGCTTTCATTCGAGTACCCTCTATAAGTCACAAACGAACTTTTTGTGAATTCAAATAATAACTTGGCAGCACTCATACTCTTATTTTTTAGCTTTACAAGGAAGAAAGTGGTTCTTATTAGTTAATGTCTAATCTGTTATATAATTATATATATTTTTTTTTGTTGTGTTTAGTATCGCTATTCGATAACAGATGGCGTTGTGCCGTGACGTCACTTTTATAGATCGCAGTGTTAAGATTTTCTTGCAAGGTATGACCTCCGTGGTTACATTATGTATTAAAGTTTTGTTTTACTCTGGACACCCTTGTCATATATTGTTATTATAACCATTAACTCCTACTTACTACAGAACCCTACTCTGTGTGGCCCGACACGCACTTGGCCGGTTTTTTATCTATGCGCATTCGTTTGTGCTGGGAGACGGTCAAAGAGTATAGTAACTATGAGACGGTCTTCGGTCTCGACTCCTTACAGAGCACTAGCTCCCGACAAACCTGTCGGTTTACTAAAGTTCAGACTATTAACTGTATGGTTAATAGGTACGCTGTATTTGTGGGCGACTCTGTCACTATACGAACAGTAATCGATCCTACGATTTGTTCGCAATTACTTTGTTACTGCAGTGCGATTCTGTAACCATGCTCACCGTGAAAACATAGGTGAAGTGGTGAGTGTGGAGTGAGCTGTCAAAGTGTCAATTCCTAGCAAAAACAAACTCACTTCACCTTAGTTTTCACGGTGAGATTTTTTATAGAATCGACCGGCTGTACATAATTATTTTACTGTGTATCTGGTTCTGTCGTGTACCTACCTAAAGTGTGTAATTTGCTAGTGTGATTAAATTGTTCGTGAAATTATAATGGCTAAGATATGGCTGATAATGACGAGACACTATACCTCCTCCGTCAAAAATCAAAATCAAAATCAAAATATTTTATTTCACATAAGCCTACATGGGCACTTATGAAACGTCAGAAGCTAGGTGCACGGTTCCAATTGGTCGTTTCCTATGGAGAAGAACCGGCAAGAAACTCCACGGTTACTCTTTTTAAAAATAATTGGCTTTTACAATATTTTCAAATTACAGTAGGTATGGGAGGATAGCGTAGGCCTGTCAACAAGTATCAGGTACTTGATAAAATAAAAAATGGTCTACAGATCTAAAGTCTACAAGGCCTACAAAGTCCTCACATTTACAAAACAAGAATCTATCAAAAGGATAAATAAAAAATAAAAACCTAATAAAACCTAGTGATATGATTACCATTACAACCACTAATAAAGAGATGGAAGAAATTTGAATTTTCTGTATATAATGTCAAGTAATAAAGAGATTATGTCAAAAAAGTAAATAAAGTAAAGTAAATAAAAAATGAACATCGTCATGTAGGTATCTATATTTCTTGCAACAGGGACTGAAAGGGGGTTTGAAAAATTCGAAGTGGGGCTCTACTAGGGCATGTGGGGTATCATATGTAAGAGCGCAGTTTGCACATTCTCAAACATTTTTTCTTTTTAGGGTTCCGTACCAAAATGGTAAAAACGGAACCCTTATGGTGAGACTAATTCTGTCTGTCACAGCTGGATATCTCAAGAACTACTAATGCTATCAACTTGAAATTTGGAATAGTTTTAGATGACGTATGACCAACTATTTTGCAAATAAGAAAGAAATAAAAATTATGATTGTATATTTTTTGCAACAGGGACTGAAAGGGGGTCTGAAAAATTCGAAGTGGGGTTACTAGGGCATGTGGGGTATCATATGAAAGAGCGCAATTTGCACATTCTCAAACATTTTTTCTATTTTTTCAGGCCGCACAGTTTTCGACGCTTATCACCGAAGTTTGCAAAGAGAAAAATCTGAAATTACTCTAGGTATGTGATAGAAGTTTATGTAAAGATTATAGAAAAAATAAAACGATGTCTCTAAATCCGACTCGCTCTTGTCCGGTTTTTTATCCAGTAGGTATCACAATCAAAATCGTAGAAATGGTTTGTTAGGTACCTAGTCTTATTTTTTTTTTGTTTTATTGCTGAATGGGCGCTCTTGACCTCGATGACGCCTGATGGAAAGCGATGGATGAAGTCTATGATGGAACGAGCGTGCCCAAAAGATGCCTAAATTCCGCTTATTGAGAAAATGAACCAAACACTTTGGACCGTGGCATTGTGCTTGGTTTCATTCTCAATCAATGATACATTGTTTGTTCCAATCTCGTTGATGCTCGAAGTTCAACAGGGTTAAGTGTAGACAATCTTCTGCAGCGATTATATAAATGCTTACCTCGCGACAACGGATTATAGAAAATAACAAAAACGTACATTGTATCGGTTAGCTATGCCCTCACTGTGCGCTGATAGCTTCGCATAACCTGCGTTAGTTTGTACATTTCTTATCTGTTGCGCAACATGTTACAGAAACCTTTAAAAACTTGCTGCGGCGCGGCGCACGGTGGGCTGAAAATCGGCTTTCATAGACTTAGGGATTCCAATTTGCAAGTGCTTGTTTTTATGTTGGATATCGCTTCTATTAGTCATTACTATGTACAAAAATGACACGCGAGTTAATTCTGCCCAAAAACGAAGGAAATATAATTTTTTTACAAAAAATTTGTATGAAGCTAGTATGAAAAATCGAATTATCTCCTAAACGGCATGTTTAACCGTAATATCCTTGGAGGTGGTCATAGTGCTAATTATTTATGATTTTTTGGTTGGCGATCGGACGAAAAATTTAATGCCGTTTTTTTTTAAAAAATCGTCAAAATATTTTTATTTATTTTTACATGTAAAACGATCCCTTTTAGTGTCCAAGTTAAAAAGTTCGATATGTTATTAACCCAAATATTAAGAACACACGAATCAAGAAAAATGAAATAAAAAAATTGCTGTTTTTGACACATTTATATTAATTTAAATAAAAAAAGATTATCAAATTATTATTAAAGTAACATATAAAGTTACCTATATTATATACAAAATAATTTAATTTAAGGAATTAACACTACGCATTTGTAAAATAAAGTAAAATAAATAAAAAAAAATAAAAAATATCATTAAATATTACAAAAAAACCCAAACACACTCAAATACAAATTTACAAATATGTACATATATATTTTTTTTACAAATTTTCCTTATCACTCTCGTTGTCAGACTCCAATTCTGAGTCAGCATCCAGATTGGATAGGTATATCCAAAAACTCGAACTCAGTTTCCTGAAATTGAATTAAGTCGAGAGTTTCAGCAAAAAAGCTCTGCTTTTTCTTGGCATCTAACTTAGGCCTTTGTGCACTTAGCAAAGGATCCGAAGAAACAACAAGCATATTTAAAATGTCTTGATTAGAATCCTGCCTGCTTCTTTTCCGCGAATGATGTTCTCGAAACCTCCTAAAATCTTTGTTTCGAGACTAACAACCGTTCATAAGTTATTAATCCATGGGGCTGACATAATCGAGAAAAATAATATTGTGCCGATTGGGACTCTCTCGGAAGAAGTGAGGCTTCTTCCGAGAGAGTCCCAATCGGCACAATATTATTTTTCTCGATTATGTCAGCCCCATGGATTAATAACTTATGAACGGTTGACGACATGTAGTACCAGTCGTATAATAATACTGTTGCGCGCCACAATTAATGCCTGGTACATGGCGACATTAGTTACCACTAGCGCCATCTAGTATCGAGTAGCAGAACTAGTCGAGTCACGATCGTTCTAGAAAATTCGATACTAGAACTTTGTAGAACTTTCTCGAACTATCGACACCTAGTCGGTCGGGGCCGGTATGTACTCGAACATTCTAGATGTTTCTACAATGGAAGGTTCTAGAACTATCTGCGGCACTATATAAGGCCGGGATGCGCGACGACCGACACAGTTTGGATAAAGCGACAAGAGCGAAAACATCTAAGCGATCTTCAAGTGCGAATTAAGAGTGATCAATAGTGTAATTGTGTTTTAATAATTAGTCTGTTTGAGCTGTAATTAGTGTTGTAAAATAAATTGTTATTTTTGGTTATTAAATCGGCAGTTTTTATTGTCACGAACCCGAAGCTCGTAACAATTGGTGTCAGAAGCAAGGATTATGCCGGTTTTACCCAAAGACGACACGGAGGGTATCCGTACCCGGAGTCATCGCCAGCAGGAGACGGACCAGAGGAGATTCGGTGGAGCAACGCCACAGAGGTCGGAAGGCCAGCTACCGACCTCGGAGGCCGGCCCGTCCACAGCTGCTCCAGCATCATCAGCACCAGATTTGGCTGCTCTGATGATGATGCTGCAGGAGCAAGCTCGCCGACAGGAGGAACAGGCTCGTCGGTTGGAGGAACAGCTCCAGCGGGATAAGGAGGAACAGGCCCGTCGACAGGAGGAACAGGCCCGTCGACAGGAGGAACAGGCTCGTCGGCTGGAAGAACAGCTCCAGCGTGATAAGGAGGAACAGGTCCGCCAACAGGAGGAGCAGGCGCGCCGCCAGGAGGAGCAGATGCTCCTTATGAAGGACCTTCACGCTACCTTCGGGAAAGACATGAAGGAGGTGAAGGATAAGGTTGCTCAATATGACAACCGCCTGTCGGAAGCTGAAACCCGAATCGACCAAGTAAATAATCGGGTTGACAACGTGATGGCTGACGTGAAGGTAACCGTGATGGCTGACGTGAAGAAAACGCTGGATTACCTCAAATTTGGGGATGGAATCGCAGCTCCCGTAGCTACAACACCTTCGCTACGTGGATTCAAAGTGCCACCGTTCGACGGTACTTCTTCCTGGTCGGCCTACAAAATCCAGTTTGAGGCTGTCATGAAGGCGAACGGGTGGAATAAAAGTCAGGCCATGACTGCCCTCACCCTAGGCCTGCGCGACCAGGCCTTAACCGTTCTGGAAGCTCTCGGTAAGGAAGTGACTTACGAGCAGCTCCTTGAGGCATTGCAGTCTCGGTATGGTGACGCTCACCTGGAACACGTGTTTCGTGCGCAGCTCAAGGATCGCGTGCAACGCAGTAACGAAAACCTGCAGCAGTGGGCCCTTGAAGTAGAGAAGCTGGTTCGCAAAGCTTACCAGTCCGTACCTGCGCTTATTGATGGGAACCTGGTGCAGGTATTCATCGACGGCATCCGCGACCTTGAAGTGAGAGCTGCTGTGAGGCTCGGGCACCACGGGACGCTTAAAGACGCCTTGGCCCATGCACTGGAGGTGGAAGCTGTGCGGCAGGATTATCGTTCCCATCGCGTCAGGGAAGTTGCAGCGGCTACAGTTCGCGACCGCAATAAAGTATACAGCCCTAGGTGCTACGGCTGTGGGGAAAGGGGCCACCTTCGATCCAGTTGCCCTAAGCGAACTGCAGAAAGAGAAGACGGCCGATCTCTAGAGGGCAGTGCGGCTATCAGCACCGCCCAGCACCAGCAGCAGGGAAACGAGTAATAGCCAGGACTGCGGGGCGGGTGCTGGCTGATGTTCAAAGAGCCCCAAGGGTTTCTATTACACAAACCCATGACGGGAACAGCCTAATCATCAAGGGCGAGGTCAACGGAACGCCGTGTAAGCTGACCATAGACACTGGAGCCTCTCGCACGGTTGTCAGTTCCCAACTAACAAGACGGTCCCTTGGGGATTCAGCATACAACAGAGAACGCATTAATTTGGTAACAGCCACCGGTCAGCGCATACCCGTCCATGGAGAGCAGAAGATGGAGTTGAAGCTAGGCAACAGAATCTACCTGCATAATGTCATCGTGGCCGATATAATGGACGATTGCATCCTGGGCCTTGACTTTATGAGGAAGAATTGTTGCGAGATTGACGTCAAGCAAGGCGTTTTGAAATGTGGACAAGAGGAACTTTTCGTGGAAGGGGCCTTACCAGGGAATGTGTACAGCCTTAAGAAGATTGTTCTTCCGCCGAGATCGGAAACTATTGTGCCGGTTAGTCTTCCTCGGAATCCTGGGCAGACTCATCGTTGTGTACTCGTGGAAAGGGTAGACAATGACCTTCCATGGAAAGTGGCACGAACTTTGGTCAGAGCCACCAACATCTCAGGGGTACGTGTGCTGAACCTTTGTGATCAGGAACAGACTATAGTAAAAGGCACACTAGTTGGTACTTGCGAGGAAGTGGATTGGTTGCGTCGATGCCAGTATCTTTCGACTGGGACCCTCAGCAAGGATGCACAAACGAAAGTGACCACACTTTTAGAAGACTGCCGCAGCACTCTGTCCCAAGATGAAATGGTCAAGGCGAAGAAGATGTTACTCAAGTACGCCGATGTTTTCTCGTCAAACGATGCTGACATCGGGAAGACTGGTTTAGTTCAACACAAAATAAACACAGGAGAAGAATTGCCTATCCGTCAGCGGCCAAGGAGATTGCCGGTAGCACGTGAAAAGGAAGTGGAAACCATGATTGAGGGAATGGTGAAGGATGGTGTTATTGAACCTTCATCTAGCCCATGGTGTTCACCTGTAGTGCTGGTAAGAAAGAAGGACGGCAGCATGCGGTTTTGTGTTGACAAAGAAGGACAGCTATCCTTTGCCAAGAATTGATGACACGCTGGACATGCTTACTGGAGTAAAGTGGTTTAGCACGCTGGACCTGAAAAGTGGCTACTGGCAAGTCGAAATTGACCCTAAGGACAAGGAGAAAACTGCATTCTCGACAGGAAAGGGTCTGTGGCAATTTAAAGTTATGCCGTTTGGATTGTGCAATGCTCCGGCAACGTTTGAAAGGTTGATGGAACTTGTACTTACCGGGCTAATTGGCGATGCCTGCCTGGTCTACTTAGATGACATCATCATTGTAGGCCGCACATTTGAAGAACATCTTCAAAACCTGGAACGCGTGCTCATGAAGATCCAGAGTGCCAACCTCAAGTTAAGTCCGAAGAAGTGTTCACTATTCAAACGACAAGTTAGCTTTTTGGGATATGTAGTGTCTGAAGAAGGTATCCGCACGGATCCAGAGAAAATCGCCGCTGTCAAGGATTGGCCAGTTCCAAAAGACAAGACGCAGGTCAGAGCATTTTTGGGTTTGTGCTCCTATTATCGGCGATTTGTCAATAACTTTGCAGACATAGCCAAACCCCTGCATAAGCTAACCGAGGAGAAGCGACATTTCTGTTGGGATGAAAGTTGCGACATCGCATTCCAGGAGCTAAAGGACCGTCTGTGCAAAACACCTATTTTGGGGTACCCTGATGCGGGCAAGGAATTTATAATTGACACAGACGCAAGTGACATAGGACTTGGCGGTGTGTTGTCTCAACGGAATGGTGATCAAGAGGCTGTGATAGCGTACTTCAGCAAGTCGTTGTCAAAGCCGGAAAAGAACTATTGTGTCACGAGACGGGAATTGCTTGCTGTGGTAAAGTCATTGCAGCATTTTAGCAAATATCTTCTGGGGCGGAAATTCCACGTCCGAACTGACCATGCTGCACTGAAATGGCTACTGCAGTTCAAAAATCCAGAAGGACAAGTTGCGAGATGGATTGAGCTACTACAGGAATACGACTTTGAGGTCGAACATCGCAGCGGAAAATCTCATGGCAACGCAGATGCATTGTCAAGAAGACCTTGTCCTGAAGACTGCAAGCATTGTACTAGGCAAGAGGGCAAGGAAGTCGTACCTGTGAGGATGCTCAAGACAGACCTCAGCGACGAGTGGAAGGAACGCCTACAACGTGCACAGCAGGAAGATTCGGACATCAAGCCGATTCTGGAGTGGATGAAGGCCAGAGCTCCTAAGCCCAGGTGGAGCGACGTCTCAGCGATGAGTTCGATCACAAAAAGCTATTGGGCCCAATGGGACAGCTTGGTGATTCAGGATGAAGTCCTGTGCCGTAAATGGGAAAATGCTCGGGGAAACAGCTGTCATTTGCAAATGGTTGTCCCTAAAGCTCAAGTACCGGATGTTCTACGGCTGTACCATAATGGTTGTTCAGGAGGTCATCTGGGAGTAAAACGGACTTTACTGAAGATACGAGAACGGTTTTACTGGGTCCACTGTCGGGACGATGTCGAGGACTGGTGTCGCAAATGTACAAGTTGTGCAGCTGTAAAGGGACCTCAGACTCGTAGTAGAGGTGCATTGAAATTGTACAATGTTGGTGCACCATGGGAGAGGATAGCCCTTGACGTTGCGGGGCCGTTTCCGGTAAGTGAAAGTGGCAACATGTATTTCATGGTTGTGATGGATTACTTCACCAAGTGGCCGGAAGTCTTCGCCATTCCAAATCAAGAAGCTTCGATAGTTGCAGACAAGTTAGTTCATGAAGTCTTCTGTCGTTTTGGAGTACCTTTAGAGATTCACAGTGATCAAGGAAGGAATTTTGAGTCACAAATATTCCAGGAAACTTGTCGAGTTATGGGTACTCATAAAACCAGAACAACTTCTTACCACCCACAGTCGGATGGAATGGTGGAACGGTTTAATCAGACATTGGAGAGGTACCTAGCCAAAGTTGTGGAAAATCGGCAACGAGATTGGGACAAGCACATACAACCGTTTTTGTTGTCATATCGAAGCGCTGTTCACGAAAGTACATCGGTGACACCAGCTTTCGCAAACTTTGGAAGAGAATTACGGCTGCCTGCAGACCTGATCACCGGAATACCACCTGATGCCCCACGCAGTATAACCGATTATGCGAATGACTTGCGGAACAAAATGAATGACATTTATGAGCACGTCAGACAATCGGGCCAGCAAATGTCTGAAAAGATGAAAACCCGATATGACCGCAAAATGAACAATAAAGGGTTCGACGAAGGTTCACTAGTGTGGTTGCACAATCCAGTCCGCAGCAAAGGGAAATCTCCTAAGCTTCAAGCTAAATGGGACGGACCGTACCGGATTGTGACAAAGATCAATGACGTAACCTACCGGATACAGAAAGGTGCAAGAGGTAGTCCTAAGATCGTCCATGTGGACCGACTGGCGCGTTATTATGGGGCTGATAATGCTCGGGACGAGCATGTCTTAGGAGGGGGCAGTGTTGCGCGCCACAATTAATGCCTGGTACATGGCGACATTAGTTACCACTAGCACCATCTAGTATCGAGTAGCAGAACTAGTCGAGTCACGATCGTTCTAGAAAATTCGATACTAGAACTTTGTAGAACTTTCTCGAACTATCGACACCTAGTCGGTCGGGGCCGGTATGTACTCGAACATTCTAGATGTTTCTACAATGGAAGGTTCTAGAACTATCTGCGGCACTATATAAGGCCGGGATGCGCGACGACCGACACAGTTTGGATAAAGCGACAAGAGCGAAAACATCTAAGCGATTTTCAAGTGCGAATTAAGAGTGATCAATAGTGTAATTGTGTTTTAATAATTAGTCTGTTTGAGCTGTAATTAGTGTTGTAAAATAAATTGTTATTTTTGGTTATTAAATCGGCAGTTTTTATTGTCACGAACCCGAAGCTCGTAACAATACGTACTTTTCTGCTGTTTTGCGAGCATAATCTCTAAATTTTATTATATCGACCTGCTCTCCAGATGTAATTGCTTGTAAAATTACAGCAAATCTTTTGATGAGGTCTTCATCCAAACCGGTTATAGCTGCGGTTTTATTAGGAAACTCAAAGAATTTTCTTGCAGTATTCCCGTCATTGGTGGTTCCCGAGCCTTGTTTTACTATATCAATCAACAGATTGAGCTCATCTTTGAATTTATTTTGAATTATTTTCTTCCTTGTCTGTAGCATTTCTTTGTGCTCATCACTTCTCGCTGCCCACCGTTTGAAGTCGAGCCTGTATGCAATGTGTAACAGACATTCCATACAATTTATACGGGCGTGTAGGGATGACAAGCCAAACTCATACAGGTCCGACTCCGAACACACAATTTTTGATGTTACAGCATCTAAGCGGTTCATTTCTGTAGGCTTTGCTAAGCACAGGTAGCACGATGCATTTGATCTAGCTTCAGAAAGGTAAGTGCAGACTTTAGCGTCGATCATCGTCATCATTAGTTGATGAGTCACCTTATTATTATTATTGCACTCTGTGGGGATAAGGGCCTCAATTTCTTCATCAATTTGTTTTTTCAGCTCAAGGACAACTGCTTCACTCTCCTTTACAAAAGTAAACTGAACTGGACGACAATACAAAACTGAGCATGGTTTTGGGTTCGTCCATAAAATGTTGTCTCCATCTATGAGTTTTAGTGGCACCAAGGAGGTCATGAAAATGCTCGAGTCATCTTCCTCACCCTCAATTTTCTGCTTGTATCGGCTTTGGTTAGAAGCACCATCAAATCCCCACTTGGATATCAGCTTCAACTGCTTGTTATGCTCTTCGTTAGAAAGGCTTTGAAGGATTCTTGTAACCGTGATATCAAGTAAAGCTTGAAGTGTAATCCTAGCCGATGAATCAGTAACTGTCACTGATTGCTTCGGAGGGTAGCAATCAAGCTTAGTTTGTTGCACTTTATAGTAAGATGGATAAATATCCTTAGCACCTTCCCGAATGGCAGCCTCACGCAACGTAATATATTGCCACTTTGAGAGTTTTAGCGAAAGAAGCAATCCAAGTGCCTTTTCTGGCGTAAATATGATTGTTTTCGCTGGTTTCTTAAGCGTTTCATTTAATTTAGCGGCTACTTCAGGATTTTTCATCATGTATTCGATGACAGAGGCGATATCTCCATGCCCTTCTTCTTTTAAACGTGCTGCAGCTGCATATGCCAATTCACTGGAATCTTCGCCTGTGTGTTCATCAGATCTTCTCTTTTTTTGTTTACTTCCCAGACCTTCGAATGGTTTACGGGATCTTTTCGTCATTTTCTTCTTTCATTTTCGTCTTTCATTTTCGTCTTTTCGTGTGGGTGTACTATAAACCTCTGCCAACTCCTTCGAAAATATAGGAGTGATGCTATTTTATGTTATGTGTAGTTAAAAGTCCGTGTTCTTCAACATAAACACCAAAAGGAATCGTTTCATACGTAAAAACAAATAAAAATATTTTGACGATTTTTAAAAAAAAACGGCATTAAATTTTTCGTCCGATCGCCAACCAAAAAATCATAAATAATTAGCACTATGACCACCTCCAAGGATATTACGGTTAAACATGCCGTTTAGGAGATAATTCGATTTTTCATACTAGCTTCATACAAATTTTTCGTAAAAAAATTATATTTCCTTCGTTTTTGGGCAGAATTAACTCGGGTGTCATTTTTGTACATAGTAATGACTAATAGAAGCGATATCCGACATAAAAACAAGCACTTGCAAATTAAAATCCTAAGTCTATGAAAGCCGATTTTCAGCCCACCGTGCGGCGGCGGCGGCGACTCACCTAGGTAGGTATTACAATCGAATCGAATAAGTTGAGACCGCGAAATTCAAATTTTCTTACGTTTTTTGCAATTTGCAGGTCATTCAGTGTCAGGTTGTATCTTGATCAAAATATGATTTGCGACAATAACAGGTACATATTTAGAGAATTTTAATCAATCACTGGCGCCGATTCTGTTGTTCACAAACTAAACTAAATTTAAGTTCAGGCATCTTTTTCTTTCTATTTAATTAAGAAAAGGACAGAAGATAGATATTAGTTTAGTCCTGTCAAATTAGTCAGCGCCTGACGTAAATTGACGTATTTTTAATAGCCAATTTTTTAATCTCGTCTAAATTGTCTATGGAGTATCTTAATTTGACAGGACTAAACTAATAGATATTTATCTTCTGTCCTTTTCTTAATGACATAGAAAGAAAAAGATGCATGAACTTAAATTTAGTTTAGTTTGTGAACAACAGAATCGGCGCCACTGACCTGCAAATTGCAAAAAACTGGCCAAGTGCGAGTCGGACTCGCACATGAAGGGTTCCGTACCACAAGGCAAAAACGCCGAAAAAAAACACGTTTGTTCTATGGGAGCCCCCCTTAAATATTTATTTTATTTTTATTTTTAAAGTAAAAATACAACTGAGTATTTTGTGAATATTTCAAGTGCCTACCTGTTGCCATTATTGATATCGAGCAAAAAAGGGCAAAAAAATCGCGTTTGTTGTATTCCCATACAACAAACGCGATTTTTTTGCCCCCCTTAAATATTTATTTTATTTTGTTTTTAGTATTTGTCGTTATAGCGGCAACAGAAATAAGTACATAATTTGTGAAAATTTCAACTGTCTAGTCATTTTCAATTCATATCAATAAAAAAAATATACTGAAGACTAAGCTGTATGGATAGTTCCCTTTGCCTACCAAAATGGGTGAAGAAAAAAAAACTCTGCTTATATTCTACGGTTGGCGCCATTTTCCAGAAAAAATGATTAGTTAGTTGAGTTTATTGTGTTTTTATAATTTTATTAAATTGCTTCATTTTTTCGCAACTGTATTAAAAATAGTCGTTCAGTACACCTGCGGAACCGTCATTGCAACTTGTTCCGACTGTCAACCCTCGCCTTCGGCTGCGCCTCGGCTCGGGTAGACATTTTGTCGGAACTCTTTGCAATGACAGCCTTTCCGCACTTGTAATGAAATATACTATTTCTTACACTACTGCACTGTTACATAATATATATTTTTTATTACATAATTTAAAATTCGCGTATTTGGTGCTTCTTTACTTTCTGTAAGTCCGTTTGCCAGTTGGCAAAGGCCTCCTCCAACCTACTCCATTCTGATCTCTCTCTGGCTACTCTAATCCATGTTATGCCTGCAACCTCTTTTTTGTTTTATTAAAAATATATATCATAGATGATACAATAATTGTAGGTACACATTTCCTAGGAATTGTATAGAATGACGGATTGCACACTTTCCGTTAACAGAAAAGTGTGCAATCCGTCATTCTATACACACTAAGTAATAAAATAAATTCTAACTCACTAATAAAAATTCCACATTAATAAAATAAATGTTATTGCTAAACCTGTTAATTGGTATTGTTTTCGATCTCCAAATATTACAAGTTTTGAAGCAAATACTTATATTTTTTTTATATTTATTTGCCAAGTTCGGCCATTAAATTGCACTTAAGGAATAAAATAAAACAAGTGAAGTAACGTCAACATAAATAGTCTATATTATTAATGTAGGTATGTTCTGTATCACTATAAGTTGGAGAGCAAGAGCGCGGAGATGGCGGGGCATGCGTCGGGCTGCACGAACAGCGGCGTGTAGTTGACCACGAAGTAGATGCTGGCCGAGCCCAGCACGGAGCCCAGCTGGCCCAGCGCGCCGCACAGGCGCATGCCGCGCGCGCCGCCGGCCCGCGCCCAGCCGTACACCCACATGCGCGCGTACGAGATCGTGCCCGACACCACCACCCACGCTATCACCTGCAGGACAACAACACGTCACTATACAACATAGCCACAGGATACGATATAAACCGCTATCAATCATAAATCGTTATTTATCTCAACGTCATAATATTAGAGGCACTGTGGACGAAGTCGCGGGCAAAGTGCTAAGTTACAAATGTCTTAAAAACAGTTGTTCATTGAATTATCTTTGTGGACATCTCAGAGTTCATTTCCATGATAGCATTATATTTCACACAACCCTCAACTACAACACTCCCAAAATGGCCTACTTATCTATTCATACATAATATTAATGCTTTTTTATAACCCCCTGCCAAACAAAGCACCAGGTATGGTACTGACAGTCTGACATTCAAAAAACCCTTCCTCGACATAAATATGACAAAGATGATAACCGAACTAACTCATCAGACAGACGACCCGAAGAGAGATTGGCGCCAAGCAATAGGTAACGTACCTAACCAAAACGTTCACGCAATAGTCTGGAACACAAAACCTCAGTTTTCCTTGAACGATTTGTTTGTCGCTAACAGAAATAATGAATTAGGTAATGAATTTCAAGTCAAGGTGAGTCAGCGCTAGGGAAATAGTTACAAGCTAGCAATTTTAATAGTTGCAATAGGTATAGAATCTTAATCCGTTATTATATTCTGTTTTCGCCGAGTGTTTTATAAAGGTGTTATTTTTATTATATTTACGAGTATTTGGGACCAAAAACAGTTATACATTAGGTACCTACAGCATTTACAAAAAATAGTTTATTTGATAACCATATTTGTACAACAAATTTGAGATTGAAGTCTCCTTTTAAGCAAAAGATGCCAAGATGCATAATTATTACAATTAATTATTTTTTTTATTCAGTAACAATTCACATTGCGTTCGAATATAATCCAGTGTGAAACAACAACAGTCGAAAAAACGTACGACCTTATTGTCCACGAACACGACGTGACCTCGGAGTATGATAACGAACGCAAGTTAAATGAGAGAAAAAAAAAGGAAAGTACATATTTAGAAGAAAAACACTATATACCGACGAATCTAATGCCGCATTTACACAATCGCGCAAACCGCGAGGCGAACCACGAGCCGAATCACGAACCCGCATGTGTAAACAGTGGGCTCGCTATTCGGCTCGTGGCTCGCCTCGCGATTCGCATAATGGTCGATCATTGGTCGGTCAATGGCACAGAACATAATTATACGATACTCGTAACGAATTAAAAGCAATAACTGCACAATGACGTTCTAGTGGTAGGTCACTGATCAAAGGAACTGTCAAAATTTTAGCAGATTAATGTTTAAGTCAGTCATTAATTTGTCATTATGTACGAGATTACCATTCTATGCCATTTCTTTCAATGTAGTGTCAGTGGCTGACCATTGGAAAGTCATAATGACACCATTATATTAAAATTTACGTTGTTGAGCAGACACATTTTTCGAACATATAAAGCAATGGATTAGCAATATCCTTTAAAATGATTCAGATTGAGATTGACAGTGTGTTACGCTATTAGGGAGCATGTACTGTACAATTAGGGAACATGTACTGTACAATTAGGGAGCATGTACTGTACAATTAGGGAGCGTGTACTGTACAATTAGGGAGCGTGTACTGTACAATTAGGGAGCGTGTACTGTACAATTAGGGAGCATGTACTGTACAATTAGGGAGCATGTACTGTACAATTAGGGAGCATGTACTGTACAATTAGGGAGCATGTACTGTACAATTAGGGAGCATGTACTGTACAATTAGGGAGCGTGTACTGTACAATTAGGGAGCGTGTACTGTACAATTAGGGAGCATGTACTGTACAATTAGGGAGCATGTACTGTACAATTAGGGAGCATGTACTGTACAATTAGGGAGCGTGTACTGTACAATTAGGGAGCATGTACTGTACAATTAGGGAGCGTGTACTGTACAATTAGGGAGCGTGTACTGTACAATTAGGGAGCGTGTACTGTACAATTAGGGAGCGTGTACTGTACAATTAGGGAGCATGTACTGTACAATTAGGGAGCGGATCTTGATTTGATAGCAAACTCAACTAGCTCCAAAATAAAACTCTGAAGATGCAGATTTGATAACGACGAAGGTAGATTTTTATGCGAAATTTTTATCAAAGAGAATAGCAGAAAACGTAAATCTTCTAACATCACTATCTCGAACAGCAAAACTAGGACTGTCTTGTGTTCACGGATATGTGAACGTTGACGTGCAAGCGTGCAACCTGACGGAAATATTTATCTTAATATTAAAGCAGATAACTCAACTAGGCCTACACAAATACATACAAAACTCAATTATATACTGCATCAAAAAGTTGTCTCATGATCATGTGTGCGTGTGTGTGTGAGATAGTAATTTGGGATAATTTAGATAATTTTAATGTAGCTTGATAACATCACGGAGTGAGCCACGTGCAGCGTAAGGCACTTTGTACACGGGGCGGTTTCTTTACGGTACGTAATATACACCGCGCCGTAGCCAAAACGTGTCTGTCAGCAAGCTTCCATAGTGACCCATGCAACTGTGACGACTGTGCCTAGTGTGCCTACACACGGGGAATAAACGTGTCTGTCAGCAAGCTTCCATAGTGACAAATCGCTATAGGTTTGCCTATAAAATTTGAGGGTTTCCCTCAATTTACATGGGATCCTCTCATCAAATTCCAACTTGATGATAATGGAACCACCTCGAGAGTATATCCTTTCAAAAAAAAAAAAGAATTTTTGGAATCGGTCGAGCCGTCTTAGAGTAATCGGTGAACATACATAAAAAATATATATATAAAGTCGAACATATAACCTCCTCCTTTTATACAAATTGTTCACGACAAGATCTCGAACTTAGATTTCTGTCTGACAAGAGTTTCCCAAGAGCAGCTTATGGAATCGCCTGTCGGCTCTGCACAATGGACATATACTTCCAGAAGCTAGAAGCCACTAGCCAGTAGATGTAGGACTTCGGTTAGCTACTTAGCTTAGCTAGACACTTTCTTCGGAATGAGATAAAAATAAATTTTAAAGGAATACTCACAACTAAAGCTTCCCCGGCCGCGGTGTGCTGCAGCGGCGGCGCGGGGCTGAGCAGTGCGGTGGCCAGGATGTAGGCGCAGGGCGCCGCGCTCAGCGCCAGCAGCGCGCCCAGAGCGCGCGCGCCCAGCGGCCGCAGCCACACGCCCGCCAGGCACGCCGCCGGGTTGGCCATGGCGCCCAACGTCACCGCCAGGTGGTACGCCTGCGTGCCGTACGGCATGCACGAGTACGACTGCACCGACGGCAGCACGCCGTTGTTGAGCGCGTTCAGCAGCGCCATCAGCAGCATCACGCCCACCCATCGCGGCGCCAGCAGCGACGGCCGTTCTGACGTGGCCTCGTCGTCTTTGGCCGCGGCCGCCGGCGCCACACGCTCCATCTGGAATCCTTTGTAGTTGTTGATGACGACAAAGGCGGCCAAGCTGGTCGCCGAGAGCCCGCCCAGCAGCAGCAGGAACACCATGGAGTCGAAGCGCGCGGGCGGGTAATGCGCCACCAGCGAACTGTTGTCGGCCGACGGCAGGCACTCGGGCTCGCCGCCCACTCCCTGCACCAGGGCCAGCAAGCTCGGCACGAACCCGCTGAGCCCCTCGCCCACGAGGTACGTGGCGAGGTATACGTCGCGGAAGTGGCGCAGGTACGGGTAGAACAGCACGGAGCTGGTGCAGCCCACCAGCGCCGCGCAGAAAGTCAGCGCCAGGTAGGCCACTGAGCGCTCTTCACCGCCGATTACCGACGTCTTCTCGTACAGGAACGCGTTGAGCACGAGCGCCAGCGTGCCGATCACCAGCAGCGCGTAAATGTAGAAGGCGTCCTTGACGCTCGGCAGAAGGCGGCGCATGAGGGCGTACAGGAGCAGGCCGCTGTTTGCGAGCTGCACGGCCATCACCATGGACGAGGGCAGCGCCCAGCCCTCGGGCAGGCGGTCCACCAGCAGCGGCAGCTGCACGTACAGCCCGTTGACGCCGAGCCACGTGCCGATACCCCAGAACACCATCAGTACGTCCAGCGCCACCAGTCGCTGCGCACCCCACATCTTGGCGGTGACTCCGTCTCCTCGTTCAAGGCACGGCGAGCTCTCCTTGTCCTCGTTCAACCTGCGGCACGAGCGCTTACACTCTCAGCACTAGCTTCACTGCGCTGAGTTCGGCGAGTGATAACATACCGGTTTGCAACGATGGTGACGATTTGTATTTATACCAACTTATAGATAAGAAAGTATACCTATTTGTTTACGTTATTGTACGAATTATCGTGAGCTAACTTCTCACTGTAAATAAACGTGTGAAATGTTGCTTTATATATACAGACTAAGTGAGTTTAAGATAGCGCTCTGATAAGATTAGCGACAAGTGTCCACGAGTGTGGGCTGATGAAGCAATCGCGGAGACGACTGCAGCTGGTCAGTGAGTCGTCCTAGGGGCGGATTTGTTAGAGTTGGAATGCAGCTGGTCAGTGAGTCGTCCTAGGGGCGGAAGTCGTCCTAGGGGCGGATTTGTTAGAGTTGGAATGCAGCTGGTCAGTGAGTCGTCCTAGGGGCGGATTTGTTAGAGTTGGAATATACGCTTAGGGCCACTATGAGCCGAAGGCCGAACGGCCAATAGTTCTTGTAGTAACGACACCGTTACTACAAGAACTATTGTATAACAGAAAAGTAATGAACAGTGAATAAACTTTTCACCTTACGTCCATGTGATGGTAGCGAAGCGAAAATTACTGACAATGTAAATAACGCCCTTGCAAAAGTAGTTAACTGGTTTAATGTCAATAACCTACTTCTTAACGGAAAAAAAACGAAATGTATTAAGTTTACCATACCCCACGTTAGACAAGTAGAAACTAGTGTTCTCATTAAGGATGAAGAGTTGAAACCTGAAGATACCACAGTATTCCTAGGCATAACGTTGGATGCCAAGCTTCAATGGGGCCCCCATATAGATAAATTGTCAAAAAAGCTTAGCTCTGCAGCATACGCCGTTAGGAAAATTCGTGATTTAACTGATTTAGAGACAGCCCGTTTAGTATACTTTAGTTATTTTCATAGTGTGATGTCGTACGGTATTCTGTTGTGGGGAAATGCCGCCGATATTCAGACAATTTTTATTCTACAAAAAAGGGCAATTCGTTCCATTTATAAATTAAGTCCCAGACACTCCCTCAGAGACAAATTTAAAGAGATTAATATAATGACTGTGCCTTCTCAGTACATTTATGATAATCTTTTGTATGCACATAAAAATATTAATCTGTTTAAAAAATACAGTGATATCCATAACATAAATACTAGGAACAAACACAAATTTGTTGTTCCTACAACAAGGCTCAAAAAAATAGGTGGCTCGTTTAGATGCCAATGTATACGTTTTTATAATAAACTTCCTAGCCACATTCAAGAACTAAGCCTTACTAAATTCAAATCTTTTATAAAGCGAAAACTATGTCAGAAAGCCTATTATACTGTAAAAGACTATATTGAGGACAAAAAGGCCTGGGATTGAGCTGCTCCAATAGGTTTAGAATGTTGTTTTTATTTTGCTATTTTACACTTTAATAATTTTCTTTTTTTTTAAGTATCTATTTACTTAAATAATGACATGTACATTTACTGTATAAAGTATTATATGATTTTAATTATTGTGAATGTGAGGACTATGTGGGTAATTTTTTTGTTTTTTTCTCTCTTCGTTTTAATCATGATCTGGCAGTTTGAGTAGTTTATGCGGCCTACCCAAATGTCCTGTCTTTGGTATTGTTCGTCGAATCGTTGAGCTCCTTAAGTTCTGAGTTGAGCTGCACGGTTACTGACAAATGCGTGCACTGACTGGACAGGTCCGCTCAATCTGTGTGGTTCTTTCCTCAAAAGACCATTTCAGACACTAATCTACATGGTCCTCAAAGATTATGTCCGGATTTTTTATATACACATTGACATTGATGAATTTTATTTAGACAATGACATGAATATTTACTTTGTAAGTAATTTTTATTATTATTTTTTATTTAATTATTGTGAATGTGAGGACTATGTGGGTCATTTCTTCTTTTTTCCTTCTTAGTTTTAATCATGATCTGGCAGTTTGAGTAGATTATGCGGCCTACCCAAATGTCCTGTCTTTGGTATTGTTCGTCGAATCGTTGAGCTCCTCAAGTTCTGAGTTGAGCTGCACGATTTTTGGCAAATGCTTGCACTGATTGGACAGGTCCGCTCAATCTGTGTGGTTCTTTCCTCAAAAGACCATTTCAGACACCAACCTACATGGTCTTCACACGATCTGACCAAGATTTTGTCTGGACTTTAAAAGAGACTGTGACTTCTGAGTTTGTTTCGGCCTTTCTTCTCAGAATAGTCAGTTAGGAAACGCCGACCTCATCTAGTTTAAAAAAAAAAAATGATTGACGTGTAAAAGTGTTTGTACAAACCTACTTACAGAAATAAAAATCATTTATCATTTATCATTTATCATCAATCGGCCAAGCCACATATTTTGACTAGGGTGTAGAGTTTGTAAAGTTAGGGTTTGTAGAGTTAAGGCGTGCAGATTTGAAGCTTGGCTCTACATTAGATCTGATAGCTTTTTGACAGTGCGAGCCATATGTGGTCTTGTCTTGGCAACATTTTACATGAATATGTTTTTGGTGGGATTTCACATCTTTTTGTAAGTCGCATGAATAATAAACTTTTTTTCTTTTTTTTTGTGTTGATTTACTAAAAATCCTGAAATATGTATTTTATTATTTGTAACAAGGAGTCTCTATATCAATTTTCTGACCTGTAGCATCAAAATTTCCGGAAGTCTGATTAAACTTCCATCCCCTAGTTTAAGGGGTTGGGGGGTAAAAGTTCCAAGTTTTAGATTTTTTTTGTTGTTTGTGTACTAATACTAGCTTACATACCAAATTTCAGCTTTCTAGGACTTCAGTAAATACCCTAAGAGTTTTGATGATCATCAGTCAGTGAAGAAATCGGGTTTTTTTAAATATCAATAAAATCTAAAGTATAAGAGCTATGCAATTGAAACTAAGGTTTAATAAGTCCATATCCCGAAAACTTTGTTTATTTATTTATTATTTATTTATTAAAACTTTATGCACAAGTAAAAGAAATACTGTACAAAGGCGGACTTAATGCCTGAGGCATTTTCTACCAGTCAACCTTAGGGTGGTGCAGAGACAAAACATGGCAGGTGCAACATACGGGATAAATAGCTAGGAAATGACTACTTATAAAATACAAGAATAAATACTAATACATAGATAGATAGATACATACATACATACATATAAACAAAATGAACTGTGAGGAGAAAAAAATTATCGGTAGAGGAGAAAACGAAACCAGCAAATCAGCGCTGAGATGCTACAGCCAACTTTTGACGGATATGTTCACGTGCCTTCACTTCACTTCTTTGACCGTTCAAAAAAACGACGAAGCGCTTCGATAAAAGGTAGGTAGTGCCCTTGCTTGCTTCGCTTGGCTCGTCTTGAGGCACTCCCGTGACCCCAGAAACGAAAATTTCGAAAAAAAATTAAGTCGCAGCTGCTGAACAGATAGTGCACACTGACCTTATACAGCCGTCTATCAATCATCTTCATGCTACCAGCATTGTGTTCCACATGTTAGTATAAACTGCAAAAGTTATAGGTATGGGAGTTCGTGTTCGAGTGTTAGTGTTAGTGCAACAGAGCCGTCCACTGATATGAACTAGACGGAAACCGATAAAATAACGAAATTATGAAGCAGTAATTATCGATAGCACCGATTGAACATGACAACAGACTATAGATAAGTAAAGTGATATTTAGAGCAGATTCCGATGAAGACGTGTTATAGGCGGAGACGGGTCCGCGACCGTCCTGCGCAGTCCGTCGCTGGTGAACGTCACTGCGTCGGCGTCGCCCAGACACAATACCTCCCATCATTAATTACGATCCCATGTTCTACTACACGAGACACGACGCGGCGACGGCCATAAGTTAGTAAGTCATTTATATTATTTGCGAACCGCGAACACTTATCAGATCAATATCATGATTGTCTTTTAATAAATTAATATTGTGTGTCCGCTACTCAGCTGTCACTGTGAGAAGTTGTGATAACTCGTACGAGACGTAACTTGACGCAAGTCGAGGTCACGGTCACGACTATAACAATAGCTAAAATAATTATTAATTTATCATATTATACTAATTACGATGTAAATGAGTGGTTAGTTAGAACATTGTAATTTTGTAATAAATAACTCCGTTGTCTAACACAATGTTAGTTGTAAAGAGACGACAGCCCCTGTGGCATCATACTTGGTTCAATCGTAGTTTCAGCAGTTCGCTCCTATACAGCAACAAATACATAGACCAGCGTCATACCACAAGTGAAGGAACCGCTCGTTCGCTAACTAGGTACCTATGTATAGGATTAGGGAAACTAACTAGCACATAAACAATAAAGTGAATAAATTGGCTAGATTATGTAAATGCAACGAGTTGTAGTAGAGATAATGAAACATTACACAATTAAACGTAGTCCACATTCTAATGCAAAAACTGGATTCAGACACACGCCAGTCCTTCAAGGAAACCATGGAAAATCCAAGGGAAATGCCATCATTAAACGAGTTCCTGAAATTCATTGAAACCAAGTACAAGTCAATGGAACCGGGTACAAACCCGAACCGCCCACGTAACTTCAACAGTCAACAGCAAAACATTCAAACGAAAACAGTTCATAATGCAACATACAGCAAGCCTAAAGTGCAACAACATAACGTTCAAGATGGAGCTAAGAACATGCCGAGAACATTCCATAACAAGCAAACATTTCATAGTTGCCCTAAATGCAATAAACAACACGGTCTCTATAATTGCAGAGAATTTTTAAGTACTTATGTCACCAGAGGAAAGGTTAAAGACCGCTAACAACCTACATGTATGTCTAAATTGCCTGTTTAGAGTCATAACGGCGACAAATGTACGTCGGAAAAAAGTGCAAGCACTGCGATGGGCCGCATAATAGCATTTTGCATGAAGCGATTGGCGTTGCAAAATCGAGTAGCGGCAGGCCTAATGTAAGTCAACAATTGAACACGCACTTAGCACATGACAACTCGAATGAGGTGTTGCTAGCCACGGCTCAGGTCAAGACGATAGCCAATGATGGAACTACGATCATTTTACGCGCTTTATTAGATCAGGGCCCAGGTCAGCTTATTACAGAAAATGCTGCACAAAGATTGCAGTTAAAACGGAGCAGGTTGAGCGCCGTGGTGTCAGGTGTAGGTGCGTCAGCCACCACTAAGTGTAAAGAAGTGCTTCATCTTAATTGCAAAGCGTTATACGATGAAATTAACATTAAGGCACTGATTATGCCGGTAATAACAAACAAACTGCCAAGTAAAACAAACTGCCAAATAAAACCAGTGGATAAAGGCATCCATCATTGCACAACGGGCTCATTTAGGCTGGGTGGTATGCGGTAATTACAAAACATTCAATTGCCATGTAATTGTCAACAACATTCACGAGCTTGCCCAATTCTGGGAACAGGAGTCTTTGCAAGAAGATGATGAAGATAAGGACCCTGACAACAAGTGCGAACACTTTTACAAGGAGACAACAAAACGACTTCCTGATGGGCGATACCAAGTTCGCCTCCCTCTTAAGGAAAATTTTATGTAACATTTAGGAACATCGAAACCACAGGCCATAGCCCAATTTCAACAACTAGAGCGAAAGATATATATCAAAAACATTCAACAACGACACTTTGTCAAGAAGGAGTACCGAAATTGGAATAGAGTGGTTCCACGCCCCAAGCTGGCCGACTGCGGGGGGACTTTGAGAAGCTGCAGTCAAGTCTATGAAATACCAAAAAAGTTGACATACGAAGAGTTTTTAACACTGCTCACTCAAATCGAAGCCTGCATGAACTCTAGACCACTTTTGAACGAGGACGTGGAAGACATTTTTAACTTAAATTAACTAACTTATACCTAATTAATTTCATTCACATTGGTTTTATGATTCTTATTTACATTAGTAAAATATTTGTTAATAAGTTATCTTAACTATAATTTTTGACCCGCCAAGATGTACGGTCAGCAACCGCACATTGTACTTTGGCCTAGTTAAAAATCCTGCAAATATTGTTAAATAATGAATGTAGTATGGTCACGTAGGTTCGCAAGCACGTCAGTCTTCGGTTTTATATCGAGTTCGCGCAACATCTAGCATTTTATAACATTTTTATTAAGTTCTTATTACATTAATTTAGTGCAGTTTCTCATTAAATATTTCTCGAACATTAACATATATTTTATTAACATTCAACATTATATAATTATGTAAGGGCTTGCCCTTACACCCGTCATAAGTACATTTCAACGAAAAGCTTGTTAGTAATGTAGTTAGTAAAGAGGACGTGCGCGGGCGCACGCAGGACGCCACATTTAGCTCCTCGACGCACCACCAGCAGAGCAGGGGCTCCTAAACCACTGACCTACATGAACGACCACTTACATCTTAAAAAACGAACGTCTCCGCAGACCAGTTCTTATCACTCCCTTTGATTGATAATTAACTGGACAATTTAACGATGCAGTGTACTGTGACGTAACAGCCGTACGAGAGACGAATAAGTACGTAGTGTTAGCTTTTGTAATGAATTTCGACACAACCACCTTTAAGTATCAACAAGACTTGTCTGAATAAAGAGTACACGGTCCGACGAGCCAACAGTCAGCTCCGGCGCGGCGGCGGTCGTATATGATATCTCATATCTACATAAGTAAATACGACATGATTGGTGTCAGGAGCCGGGAGGCTGTTGTTCAACACTCGGCCGCTGAAATATTTGTTCAGGGTGTGCTACTTGTTTGATAAGGTGTGTACACAGATATTAGTAGATACCTACCGGCAGGGCAGAGCCATGGAGTCGAGGGCGCGGCGGAGCAGCACGGCGCGCTAGCATGCCGCCCGCCGCAAGCCGGCCGCGCGCCCTTAGCTGTGACACGTGCCATGGAATGGGTCAAGCGGAACACACACCACGCCAGCTATCGACAGAGACATCGGTGAGCCGCAGAAGATACAACATTATCATCAGATTGACCTGAACGACGGCAGCCATATGACTAGACGTGTCTGTCGATAGATCGGATGGCGCACACGGCGCGGCGGCGGTCGCCTGCAGACAGCGGTGTTGCTTACAGGTTGCTGCTCGCTGGCACGCATGCTGTCTGGAAGCGACGCCATTGGTACAGAATATATCTCACAATATTGACAGAACGCGTATTTGGGAGCATCTGGATATATTATATTCTTGCCTTATCAAGTACATGCAGTCAATACAAATAAACAGCAAGACAGCTGGCTTTAAGTTAATATTCATATTTAATGTAACAAACAATGTCGCAAACTCTTGACGGCAATGCAAGAGATAAGTCTTGAGATATGTTTTGTAACAATAAGCCTTGAAGGATGAAAGGTTAGATGTTCTATGTTATAGGTTTGGTTTCCGCGCTTAGTTCTTCAAATGGACCATTATGCATGGTGGATGAAAGGTTTTTTTTTTCCTTCTTTACCAACTGTGTTGATATCGACTATTCTGAATTATTAGCAATTATGAATGTCATAAACATAAAAATCTGTTAACAAACAGTCAAATGATTCCTATTAGTACTTATTGCTTTATGATGACTTGATGACCCCAGCCCAGCATAATTATATCAGTATTTATTAGTCTATATCTAAACTATAGAAAAAAAAAAGCGAAAGAAGATCCAGTTAATAGTTATTTTCCTGTTTGTTAAAGAGGCTTTTAGGAAATAGCCAATATTCTCAACACAACCACAGTTGTCATGTTGAGGATAATGGTAACATGCGGAGACGAGTCTCTGAGAATATTATATAGAATATGGTCTAAAGTAATATGATGCAACATAGCCTAACAGAAGTAACATTAAGTGATGTCTTGAGAAACAAATTCTTTAAATTACAAAAGGATGTGAAACTTTTAACATTTCTATACTTAGATGTTCCACACGAGAAGACTTTATTGCACCATAAGGATAGTATTGCAACACTGAATTAAGAACAAACACACTGACCATTGATTTTATTAGAATAAAATCAATAGCTTAACTTGTTATGTAAGAACCAAAACTGAGTCTAAATTGAAACTGGTGAGCAATCAGCCAATACAATATCAGTCAGTTCATGTTCTGAAGCCTATTCAGTCCCAACTGAATAATTAGTTCACTTCACTCAAACCAACCCACCACTTTTAGCAAAAGTTATTGAATAGATAGAATTGTGAAAATAACTACATACTGTGCAAAGGAAGCTGGCATTATCCCCTCATGTATACAGAAGATAGTTCAGAAGACTTGTCACCTGGAAACCATAACACTTCAGTTCCACCTGACTCAGCACTACTGAGGAGTATCTACACTACGGAGGAGGCTCCACAACCAGCAGTTCCTCACACTCACAGGACATAACAATTACTGAGATCTAACACAAAACGTACTTACTAATTCATTAGTAATCATTTTATTAATAGGAACTAAGTCATTTCAAAATTATTTCAATGACTAACTAATTCTTAAATATGTTAATCCAAACATTATGGAACTGGGAACTGCAAAAATTGTGTAATTGATTTATTTATTGTTCAGAAAGCTTACTGTGTAATATCTAGTTAAATAATGTACAATTAGCTTCCAAAAAAATAAAAAGACCTTTCTAAGTGATTATTATTAAATCATCAACAACATCAAGGGTACGTGAACTTAAATTTCTAGACTGTGACAAGGCATACAAAACTGCACACTAACACTGGTGATATTCAGTGGTTTATAAACATAATTATTTACAAACCTCACGCTGCTCGCCATGCCGTAGTTTTAAGGCACTCGTTCAGCACTTGTTGTCCGTTCGGTATCACAATACGGTTCAAAATATTTCATTAAAGAGTTTCAAAGTTGCGCTTGCGTACAAGTTTACTTCCTTACATCATTCTCAACGGGCTCTCTGCCTTATTAAAACTTTTTGACACTGTGGGAAATCGACCTGAATGGCTTCAGATAACACTTGGAACTTATTAAAATATTAAGTACAAAATTAAATTCGTAGTTATAGCTAAAAACTACATGTTCAGTGAACTTCCTGCTAGGTATGAGCGTTATTTCACGTCACTAGTTACAATAACTGCTTATGGGGCATGTAACCGAATCACTAGTTTCGAGTCACACATAAACTAGTGATTTTTGTAACTAGTTACATTACCAATGCAGTGATCGAATGAAAAGCGAGACACAAAACAAAAGTACGTTGCGAGTCGTTTCTACATGGTTACTACTCTGTGCCTGTGTGCCTACTTCTTTGTACTGACCGGCAAAGCGAGCCGAGACTTCCCGAAATCACGAGTGATGGACGACACGATGAAATCCGAACATGCACACACCAAGTCGCCAACTACGAAAATGATGCGTATAATTTTCATACGTATTACTTAGGACTTAGAGATTAATTTAGATTGGTCATTATTTTTAACCTTCGACGGGCGGCGTACGAACACAAATTTGAAATTGTATTAGTATTTGTTTATGATTACTTTGACAAGTAAACCTTGTTTAGTTCGTTGGTGAATATTGCACAAGTATGTACCTATGTATGTTGCATTTATTGTGAAAGTGACTTCCATGCATATTTTCGTAATATTTTTGAATAAATTGTGAATAGTGTAGTACGTATAAAAAAAACAGTGAATAAATAACTTTTTCGTCATGTCTCGATGCAATTCGAGTGTCCTGTGGAAGTTCTTCCAAAAACTACGTAATGAAAAAAAATCAAAAAAAAAAAACAAAAATAACAAGAAAAAAAAATGCAACAAGTGTGGTGAATTATATAGCTTCAAATCCTCAACCGCCAATTTAAAAACGCATTTGAAGAGGAAACATCTCGTATTATATTACGTTATAGCATTAATGATGTAACTGCTTAAGGTAACTACAAAAACTAATTCGTTCAAAAAACCTACAGCTTGTGACATGTAACGATTACGTAGGTAACCATATAAATGTTCGTTTCGCAAATACTTCGGTAACACCATTTTGAATCACTGAATAGAATATGACAAATAACTAGTTACAAAAATCACTAGTTTTCAAAACAGGTTAATGTTCGTTTCGCAAATACTTCGGTAACACCATTTTGAATCACTGAATAGAATATGACAAATAACTAGTTACAAAAATCACTAGTTTTCAAAACAGGTTAATGTTCGTTTCGCAAATACTTCAGTAACACCATTTTGAATCACTGAATAGATTATGACAAATAACTAGTTACAAAAATCACTAGTTTTCAAAACAGGTTACGCCTTTAAAGAAACTAGTTACGTTACGTTTCGCGAAAATCACGTAACGACCCACACCTACTTCCTGCATCTGATTATGACTGATGGATGACTGAAATGATTTTTTTGACAGCAATGAATGACAGCACACTGCACATGACGAGTGACGACAACAGCTGTTCAAAGTCTAGGTTATGGTTGTCCAATTACCAAACTAAACGGGAATAGAAAAGAATTAGTCGATTACAACCGATTTTACATTTAGTCAAACTTAAATATTAAATACCACGTAATAAGGGAGATTTACACCCCAGTGAGCCACTGAGATTGCTGT
Source organism: Oligia fasciuncula (assembly GCA_963082905.1). Taxonomy (NCBI): domain Eukaryota; kingdom Metazoa; phylum Arthropoda; class Insecta; order Lepidoptera; family Noctuidae; genus Oligia; species Oligia fasciuncula. Next base: position 621,820 of record OY720395.1, on the reverse strand, counting down.
AATATACACTTTTTTTAAGGTTCCGTACCCAAAGGGTAAAAACGGGACCCTATTACTAAGACTTCGCTGTCTGTCCGTCTGTCCGTCCGTCTGTCTGTCACCAGGCTGTATCTCAAGAACCGCGATAGCTAGACAGTTGAAATTTTCACAAATTGTGTATTTCTTATGCCGCTATAACATTAACAACAAATACTAAAAACAAAATAAAATAAATATTTCCTCCCCTCCCATACAACAAACGCGATTTTTTTGCCCTTTTTTGCTCGATATCAATAATGGCAACAGGCCTACCTGTTGCCATTATTGATAACTTAAAATATTCACAAAATACTCAGTTGTAAATAATAAAACTAAAATAAAATAATATTTAAGGGGGGCTCCCATACAACAAAAGTGTTTTTTTTGGCGTTTTTGCCCTGTGGTACGGAACCCTTCGTGTGCGAGTCCGACTCGCACTTGGCCAGTTTTTTTTAGTTTCATAAGTCAATCTAAGTTAACCTGTACGTGTACAGTCACGAGCATAAGTATTTATACACTTGGCTTTATTAAAAGGCGATTTTCTCTTTTATTTTTGAATGAAATTTTATAATAATAGTAACATAATATTTTCGAATCCATATGTGTATGTAGTGTCGTATTTAACGTTGCATTCGTTATTTCGTGACAAAATCGCAATTGAAAGTTGCCAAGTGTTGACATATTAGTGCTCGTGACTGTACATTCGGACTTTACGAGACCTAATAACAATTTTATTATAATAGCGTTAGAGACCATCACCTGTGTGACTTGTGAGCTGGGTTAGGGGTTCTTCTGTAAATCAGTCGGACAGGAACAGGAAGCGTTCATCAGTTAAAAATACGTCAATTCTTCTAAAAACGTACTCCACTACTCGACTTTTAACCAGATCAATACGAGGGCTTCCAAGCAAAAAGGGTCCAGTATTGAGTGGGGTACTGAGTTTTGCCTAGATTCAATATCTGGAATAGTCAATTGATACTATGGACATTTGAAGTTGAAACTCTGAAAAAACTTGATTTGAGAAAAAGCATTTTCAAAGTTTGACTGAAAAAAACCTACTTGCTTGTTACATCATCATCATCATTTCAGCTGAAAGACGTCCACTGCTGGACATAGGCCTCCCCCAAGCACCTCCACTTCGACCAGTTCTCTGCTTCTCGCATCCAACGGGTTCCTGCGGCCTTCACGAGGTCGTCGGTCCACCTTGTGGGACGCCTTCCAACGCTACGTCTTCCGGTACGCGGTCGCCACTCCAGAACTTTTCGGCCCCATCGGCCATCTGTTCTGCGAGCAATGTAGGGCACATTGCTCGCAGAACAGATGGCCGATGGGGCCGAAAAGTTCTGGAGTGGCGACCGCCTTGTGGGAGGCCTTCCAACGCTACGTCTTCCGGTACGCGGTCGCCACTCCAGAACCTTTCGGACCCATCGGCCATCTGTTCTGCGAGCAATGTGCCCTGCCCACTGCCACTTAAGTTTGGCAATTCTTCGGGCTATGTCGGTTACCTTGGTTCTCCTGCGGATCTCCTCATTCCTGATTCGGTCACGCAGGGAAACTCCAAGCATAGCCCTCTCCATTGCCCTTTGGGTGACTTTTAGCCTTCTTATAAGGCCCATTGTGAGCGACCACGTTTCAGTGCCATAAGTCATCACTGCTGGCAACACGCACTGGTCAAAGACTTTCGTCTTGAGACACTGCGGTTGTGGGACGAGAAGATATTGCTTACTTGTTACCTAAATTTTGATTTAATATTGTAGATTGAGATACTCTGCATGAAATAAAGTTAGAATTATATTAGTAACATTACAAAATTTTAGAACTATCAAAATGACAAGACGAGATTTTTTTATTATTATTTGAACAGAACAATGATTATTTTGGCTACTGGTCCCTTTTATAAAATTACATAACCCGTAGCCAAAATTAAACACAAACATTGTTCTAGCTGGGAATCTTACATACATCTAACTTACGTTTTGGACAAAAATAAATTCCTCGTATGACCAACTTGTTTGCAGTACAAACATGTTGCTTTTGTCGAGTACTCTTTCCAATTGTTTGTTTCTGAAGAGACGTTGTTGGCACGGAAATGTTGATCTCTAGGAATGCTAGAGGAACTTGGTTCGTTAGGGCTTTCAGGCACAAAATATCTTTAGATTCTTCACTAACGAACTCATGAATTTTATTAAAAAGATACGATTTTCTTTCTTAAGTCATGCCAAGTGTCAAGTCGTTGGTACCTTATTCGGGTTCACCCTTGCTATAGTTAGTTGACTGTCAGTATTTTTTTCGTAACGTAACATTGACCGCTAATATTTTCATTCGTTTCAAAATGACAGAAATGCAGAAGTTCGATAAAAAATTTGCCCAGTCGTAAGTTTTCACAAAAGTTTCTCCGTTCTCATCACCAAGCTACTATTGATTTTGTTTTCGGACAAGCTTGAACAGCAGCTGCAATACATCTTAGGTTAATACATTTCCATTTTCTGAAACTTTTTTTAATACACCGAAATACATGTCGCGAGCAAACTTCATATGACCCACAGGAAAAAAAGATATACGGAAACTTCGGTGTCTGCCTGTTAAAACTCGCCATGTTGCTTATTGCATGACAAAGTTATTTTTATTTTGACCAGTACAATAAAATTATATGCGTGACAAGCTACATTTTTTTCGCCTGATACCAAAGTTTTCGAAAAATGATGTAGCATTGAAATAATTTAATTACATATTTTGCTCCCTTCCCTAGTGCAGTAACAACAAATAATCTGACTTTAAATCCTGTCAAGAAATACAGTGGCCCGATTTGTTGAGAGCTATGTGGTAAAATCACGTATTATTATATTTAAATGATGTAAGTATGCAAAATATTGTAAAACATTTTAAAAGAGTGACGGTGGAGTTTCTTCCTTACCTTTCTTTTTTCCATATGAATTCCTTACCTTTCTCCATATGAAAACCACCTTTGGGAAGGGGTGACTAGAATAAATTGTAATTTATGACGTTCAAAAGTGCCGTATAAGTGCATATCACACTAATATTATAAAAGCGAAAAGTTTGTGTGTATGTGGGGGGATGTGTTTATATGTTTGTTACTTCTTCACGCTCAAACGGCTGGACCAATTTTGATAAAATTTTGTACGGAGTTAGCAGACACCCTGGATTAACATATAGGCTACTTTTTAACCGACTTCCAAAAAGGAGGAGGTTATATGTTCGACTTTATATGTTTTTTTTAAAAGTATGTTCACTAATTACTCAAAGACGGCTGGACCGATTCCAAAACTTCTTTTTTTGTTTGAAAGGGTATACTCTCGAGGTAGTCCCTCGCCGTCTCGTTTTTTAAGATTCCGTATCAAAATGGTAAAAAGGAACCCTTATGGTGAGACTCTGTCTGTCACAGCTGGATATCTCAAGAACTACTAATGCATGTGGGGTATCATATGAAAGAGCGTAGTTTGCACATTCTCAAACATTTTTTCTTTTTTTTAGGCCGCATAGTTTTCGACTTTTGATGAAAAATGGAAAAAAAATACCGTCCCCCCCCCCCTTATCACCAAAGTTTGCAAAGAGAAAAATCTGAAATAATTCTATGTGATAGATGGAAGTTTATGTAAAGATTACAGGAAAAATACAACGATCTTTTTCAGAAATCATCAACAAAAGTTACATTACATAAGTGCATTAGTTCCACTATCGGTCAAGAGATGGCGCTGCCATAAAACTGCAATATTCTACATCGCAGTGCACAGTGTTAAAATTCTTTGATGAATATAGGCCTCGCCGATGAAAATTTAAAAACATATGATGGTACGGAACACTCGGTGCGCGAGTCAGACTCGCTCTTGCCCGGTTTTTAGTTGCTAGTTTTACCCGCTTCTCGTTAATCGCTGGCGGCAGCTGCAACCAGACCGCGGTCAATCGAGATTTTGAGACGCATTTTTAAGGCTAGCCGCATACGTCCGGTTTCCTGATCAGATTCGGAGACCCTGAATTCACGCATTTCATAGAAAATCGTCTCTAAGCGCATAGGTACGTTCTTAAATATTTCCGTCCGCAAAATATCATAACTTAAGACGATTTTGTGCAACATGAATTAGCAATATCCTTCAAAATGATTCAGATTGTGATCGACAGTGTGTTACGCAATAAGAGTGCGGGTTGCACCCGTGTCGCCCGGTCCGCCGGTGAATGGATAGTGGTAGACCGCGAAATTCAATTTTCTTACTTTTTTTGCAATTTGCAGGTCAGTGTCGTATTTTGACCAAAATATGATTCGCGACAATAACAGGTATTGTATATTTATGGAATTAGAATCATTAATATATCTTTCTAAGTTAGATTTCTACCACCAATCTCATATGGAAAAGTGTTAGGGGTAGGGTAGAAATCTAACTTAGAAAGGTGTATTAATGATTCTAATGATTATAATTCTCTAAATATGTATCTGTTATTGTCGTGAATCATATTTTGATCAAGATACAACCTGACACTGACCTGCAAATTGCAAAAAAAGTAAGAAAATTTGAATTTCGCGGTATCAACTACCCATTCACCTTAACACTCTCACCGCCATGTGGTCCGCCTGCCGCCCACATAAATTTCAGTGCAGCAAGCCACTATAGATTTTTTCATTTTTGCTGGCAGGCCATGTGGGCTGCCTGCGTACCACAACTAGCGCGCCAAATTCTATGACAATAGTACTTGTTGTAACTTGGAAATATTTGTAAGGGCAGGCCATACTGTAATTAGGACAGTTGCACGCGCGCCGCCCACATGGCCTGCTGTAAAAGTTTTTCGCGCCAATTTCGCACAGACTTCGCGCGCGTTTTTAGAAAATATCGAATTTTAGTGACTCTGATTATCAACCACCGTCATTTTTACGATCGATTTGGGTCTAAATCAACTAGCAGTGAATCATGTTGACGATGGTTTGCCTCTGAACGAGCCCCGGGACGGCGCCAGCGCATTTTCGTAAATAGAAATTAGAGCTTAATTTTCTATGGTTATATTTTCATATAATTTGTCTTGTTTTATTGTGTCAAAACAATTTTTTTTTTTTCTTTGTGACAAAATACTCAATAAAAATGACTTAATAAACTAGTTTTACTTATTTGACTTTGAACCTTATATATCTATAAATATAGTCCGATTTTCATAAATTTTTTTTTTCATTGGTACCTAGCTCTTTTAGTCAATAATTTATAGCAGACGACATCAAATCCTTATCTAGCAAGCCAAGCTCTATAAAAATAAATGAATTTGTGGGATCACAGCGGACCACACGGCCTGCTGGTAAACTTAACGACGTGTCCCGCCGGCCGCCCACATGGCGTGCTGCTAAAGTTACACAAAATCTCGCGTGGCGTGATGTTAAAGACATTGCATGGCCCGCGCGCCGTCCACATGGCCTGACGTTCTAGAAAAACCTTAAATGTGTATGGCGGTGAGAGTGTTAAAGTCATCGTGTCGTCTTGTTCATCAAGTCTGGGAACTTGAATGATAAGCACGGAAGAGCAAATATTGTCTGTCACAACTTTGATTCGTTGTAAGTTGTCAGTCGTATGAAATACCTAACTCGGCGAATTGATGAAGAGCGTCAATCTGCTCAACAACCAAGTTTCCTGGCATACACATGTACATCGTTGTAGATCACTGCACAGTGAAGTTGCACTGATCTATTGAGTGTAATCGATTAAATGTGGAATAATATCCAATTGAGAGGGGTTCACAAAACAACAAATAAAAACAACGATCGGTTCGACAGTATTTTAATTTAAAATTTCAAAAAGCAAATACAATAATCTCCGCATGACTCGTCTCATAAAGCTTTACACGTAAAGTAGTTATCTTTAATAGTACATAATAATAAATATAACAAACAGTGAAGTACTGAGCGCGCGTGCGTGTGAGGCGCTCGCCTACTTGTCCTTCTCGCTGTCCGACTTCCTGCCCAGCGGCACGGCCGCCCGCACCCTGCAACACACACACGTTACCGCACCGACACAACACACCTACTTACGTACACATGCTACTGCGTCATGGATCATCATCATCTGCCTAGCCTTTTCCCAACTATGTTGGGGTCGGCTTCCAGTCTAACCGGATTCAGCTGAACACCAGTATTGCACTGCGTCATGGATAGCCAGGGGAAAAATTGCTAAGCAAATTGACTAGGTAACAAAACACTACTGTCAATATTTGACAGTCCAATGGCAATACCACCACCTGTACCAATCTGCTAAACAATTAATTTCCCTTACGGAACATTACATACACCTGTCATTATACACATACTTCTGCGTCATAAGAAGCGCATGCCTGCAACATTAGCGTGAAAGAAAGTGCTGCCTGATCTGATAGCAACCGCGCATGCTTTACAATAATGCCTGTGTACCTCAGGCTCAGGAAAATATAATTTGTATATAATATACTATTCCAAGGTTGATATCAATGGCTGTTATTATAACACATTTATTTTTGTGTTGTTAAGTGGATTTAGACGGCGCTTACAGAATTGAGGCATGATCAGCTGTACAAACATGATGAGGTGTAGGAATGTGTTGTAGCAATGTAAGGAGGAATTACAGGATGCCTACATTATCAAGCTTTAGAAAGATCTGATAGGCTTGAACTAGAATGCCGATGAACATGTTTTCACTCTCTCAGCCAATAGTTGAAACGTAAACAGATTTTCAAAAACAAGTCCTGATTCATAAGTATGAAATTAGAGATAGGTAACTTATTCACAGCCAGTCGCGTGACATTGTTGAAATTGCTGAACAATAGCTACCTAAATACATATTCCGATATTTCGTTATTAACAACTGCATGTTGATTACACAGCAAACTGGAAATAATGCTGAATCAAAATGTTAATTAATATCATTTTACGTAACGCAAGCTTTCGACTTTCTAGGAGACATGCAAATCATACAATGGTTCCCTTTCCACGTTTATTATTCAGAACCTTACATGACAAAAATGAATGTAAATCTGTATCACGGTAGTCTATCTCACTCTTTGATATAACAGAATGTAAATCTGTATCATGGTAGTCTATCTCACTTTTTGATATAACAGAATGTAAATCTGTATCATGGTAGTCTATCTCACTCTTTGATATAACAGAATGTAAATCTGTATCATGGTAGTCTATCTCACTCTTTGATATAACAGAATGTAAATCTGTATCATGGTAGTCTATCTCACTCTTTGATATAACAGAATGTAAATCTGTATCATGGTAGTCTATCTCACTCTTTGATATAACAGAATGTAAATCTGTATCATGGTAGTCTATCTCACTCTTTGAAACTATTAGAGGCCTTTGCCCTGCACAGGGCAATCATATTACGGGCTCATAATCAAATAATAGATAACTGTACAGACTACCAGGCTTTGTTGCTTGCTTTGATAATGATGATGTTGTTACACTGGGAGCGACAGAAGGTTTCAAGTAAAATGTTTGATTGTAGTATAGTCAACCTCGTAATTGCATTACCCTAACATTGAATGCCACTTGCAAGTCATAAAACGTGAAGGTCTATTTTAGTTTTCAACCCCAATGTGATAGATAGATAGTTTACCTTAGTGAAGTTTTAATTGAACTGAGAGGTTTTGTCGAACGCTTTCTAATTTGGCAAAGTAGCGCTTGTGCCAATATTTTAAAAAATAAGTAGGTATTGCAAACTAAATAAAAATTAATATTGTCAGTAACGGAAAGTAAATTATTTACAGTAGGTACTTGCTGGAGTGCATGCGCCTACTAAGATTAGAGGCCATCCATAAATGACGTCACTCGAATTTATGATTTTTGGAGTTTTAATACTTAACATTCATTTTTATACATGTTGATTCCCCCCTCCCCCTTAACGTGACGTAATTGATGGATAATTTACAAATTACAAATCAGGGATAAATCGGTAAACTGAGAAGAGTAACAAATTACAGAACTGAATGTGGCGCCCCTGGCTAGGTGACACATCACAGTATATTAAGGTTCGCCAGCCTTGCCAGGCCTGCGGGGCCAGCATTGCGTAACAAACTAACAGTAGGAATGGCTTTCATTTTGAAAATTCAACAACATTCATTTCGTTATTTACGTTGTTGAGCAGACACATTTTTAAAATATCCTTCAAAATGCTTCAGATTGTGAGTTACGCAATTAGGGTGCTGGTACCCACAAAATGAGTACAAATATAATAAAATGGATGGACAAGTAGTAGGAGGTACTATGACTCACTTGGCGGAGATCTCGTTAATCTTGGCGCGCGCGAGCTCGAGATTGGCGTCCACTTGCGCCTTGTTCATCTCGTACGCCTTCGGCAGAGTGAACAGCGCTATCCACCCTGCAAAAATTACACAAAACACGCTATTACTTACAAATGTACTGAAAAAATATTATAAATAAGTACTGTGGTTAGTGCACAACCACAACACATGGTTCAAAATCGCTTAACACTTCACTATCGTCGATAGAGACCTGCTTTCTGACAACTGTTGAGACAATGGTAGCCCCCCTGGCAGGTCTCCGTTCCCACTATAATCTCTTCTTACGTCTAAACAAGCTATGTTGTCGTCTCCTGACCAAGACTCTTCCAATAGCTCATAGCAAGCGATTGAGACTGTATTAAATTAATTTAATCGCTGACTCTGTTTCATAATCCTAATATTTCAAGAGCATTTATGTACAGTTCGCGACAAATAATTTTGCCGCTCTGAAGCTAGGGTTTTCGCTAGCCGCGCCAATCCGCGCCATGCGCGCTGCTGTTTTATTCATAGGATTAACTACTGCGCAGTGATTTGTTGCCTACTTCAGAGCGGCTAAGTTATTTGACGCGAACTGTACTATGGACACATTAGTTTTACTATTAAAGGACGTGTGACTACAACCTGCGTCCGTTCGGTCAGCACCTCAGCACCTCAGCACTGTTTACGATTGTAACTTCAATCAATGATAAGCCATTCGTCACGTAACTCGTGAGTACGACTGTTCATGATCTGTGACCTAATAGTTCTATTCTTAGTAATATGTATGACTAAGACACCAATTGAACATAAATATTTGTATTACTTTGTTCGATTCTTAGGTCGAGTTGTGTTAAGGATTTCCACCAAGAAATAGCGACCCAAAATTTGTTGCCATGTTAATCTGTTAATGGCAACAGGGCTAGCCCCCGTATCGATAGGAGCCCAGAGGGTTCTTGAGCAAGCATTTGCAGGGCGAAAAGTTGATAGCCGCGTAGGTGCGGTGAGGACAGGAGTCCGTATAGGGGCCCCGTGGTCAGGAGTCCGTATAGGAGCCCCGTGGTCAGGAGTCCGTATAGGAGCCCCGTGGTCAGGAGTCCATATAGGAGCCCCGTGGTCAGGAGTCCATATAGGAGCCCCGTGGTCAGGAGTCCATATAGGAGCCCCGTGGTCAGGAGTCCATATAGGAGCCCCGTGGTCAGGAGTCCATATAGGAGCCCCGTGGTCAGGAGTCCATATAGGAGCCCCGTGGTCAGGAGTCCATATAGGAGCCCCGTGGTCAGGAGTCCATATAGGAGCCCCGTGGTCAGGAGTCCACTTTCAGATTTAAAAAAAGGGCCAATAATAAAGTGATCTTCAGAGCCGTTGATTCTCATATATGATCGTGTGCGATCTAACCCATAATGACTTCACTGCGCAAATCTGACGAAGAAATTGTGGGCTTTCCCTAAATCTGATGAATGTAAACTCAGATTTGGACTTTTTTTAAAAGGATATTCAGGGCAAGTGAAAGCTATTCTGTGCAATAGTGTTACATGTCTTGATACTGAATATATAAATATCTGACGGATTTATGGAGCCCTTTGGCAAACGACGAAATTTCATTCATTCAGACAGGTACCCAAAAGTGTTCTTATTTTTGCACTTATCTCTAATCGAATAGCTTTGATTGCTATCTGAAGTTGAATCTGATCATTTTGTGAAGGTTTTATCGGTATTGAAAATTTTAAAATAATCAAACACTTGAAAACAATTATTACAAGTAGCAAAATTAGAAAACTAGAGTACACCATAAACAAGAGTAAATTATTTCAAAGTTTGACTATGTCACTAAGCAAGTAAATTATTTCAAAGTTTGACTATGTCACTAAGCAAGTAAATTATTTCAAAGTTTGACTATGTCACTAAGCAAGTAAATTATTTCAAAGCTTGACTATGTCACTAAGCAAACAAATTATTTGAATTTGCATCCTCATCTTATGGACTGTCCAACGAGCTCTCAACATTTAAAAAAATGTTCAGGTTAGGCCGCACAAGATCATATGAAAATCAATGGCTCTGAAAGATCACTTTATTTTTGGCCCTTTTTTGAAATCTGAAAGAGGACTCATGACCACGGGGCTCCTATCTGAAACTTTTCAAATATATTTTCAGTCTTCTCACCTCATGCCGCGCCTACTCAGCTATCAACTTTACTCCATGCATATGCTTGCTCAAAAACCCTCTGGGCTACCCCTACCATATAACAAAATATGTGTGTAGACTTCAGGCTACTGCTTCAGGTAGTAAAGCCCAGGCGCGAGGCGTGTTGTTTCTACTTCAGGCTACTGACTACTGCTTCAGGTAGTACAGCCCAGGCGCGAGGCGTGTTGTTTCTACTTCAGGCTACTGACTACTGCTTCAGGTAGTACAGCCCAGGCGCGAGGCGTGTTGTTTCTACTTCAGGCTACTGACTACTGCTTCAGGTAGTACAGCCCAGGCGCGAGGCGTGTTGTTTCTACTTCAGGCTACTGACTACTGCTTCAGGTAGTACAGCCCAGGCGCGAGGCGTGTTGTTTCTACTTCAGGCTACTGACTACTGCTTCAGGTAGTACAGCCCAGGCGCGAGGCGTGTTGTTTCTACTTCAGGCTACTGACTACTGCTTCAGGTAGTACAGCCCAGGCGCGAGGCGTGTTGTTTCTACTTCAGGCTACTGACTACTGCTTCAGGTAGTACAGCCCAGGCGCGAGGCGTGTTGTTTCTACTTCGCGCAGCTCTATAATTTTTTATGAAAATCAGTCCGTCATGCGCTGCTGTTACTTCAGATAAATGTCAAGATGTTTATCAGTCGACTGGAGCTGAGACGGTTGCCCAATCGACCGTTAAACGTTAACACGCTATGAATCCGAGAGTGACTAAGGTAGTCTCATTTTTTACTAGATGTCCAAAGAAAACCAATATAATTAGTTGATGATAAGCAATTCTAATTTGGAGTCGATTACATTTTTTTTTCATTGAATTAGTATTTAATTATTATGAGTATATCGTGACGAGCCTTGTCCTTCGTGTCCATCGACTGAATCGGTTTGGACCCATCGCGGTGCCCGTGCTTTGCGTCAGTTCGTCTCACAGGAGTTAGGAAAAGAAGGGCAGTGAGTGACCGATACGACGATTTCCTACTATCCACAACACGTCAACCTTTAAATCAAGAGTGAAAGAACAGTCTAATTTCATTTTTGGGTCAGCTAGGTGTACTAATCCTCATCCATGGCTGTCCACGGTGTCCACCCGGCGCTGTCGAGGGTCCAGCGGGGCAATTGCGTAACACATTATCAATCGGAATCGGTTTCATTTTGACAGTTCAACAACGTTCATTGCGTTATTTAAGTGTTGAGCAGACAAATATTTCAAACTTATGAAGCAATGGATTAGCAATTTGCTTCAAAATGATTCAGATTCCGACTGATAGTATGTTACGCAATTAGGGTGCGGGTGTAAAAAGACGTTTAACGAAGCCGAGAGTAACTTGTGCTCCCCGTCATTGTGATTGTTTTTTTGTGCTGGAGCATAGGTCCCCGACTCCCCGGGAACCTCGTGGTTATGGAGACATTGAAAGTCAAAGTTAAATGTTATAACTTAACTTACCCCCACATTTCAACTCAACATTGCCCGCTGCCGAAAACAGCGGATTTTTCACACCAAAAATAAAAGCAATTATCAACAACGTTTCTGCCATTTTGTTGATTTTAGACCAAAAAACTACATACCAGCCGGACAAAATTTAAGTAGATCAGTGACACGAAAAGAAGACAAAAAATAAACATAAAAAAAATACAATTAAATGTATAGTCCGACTTTTAATTAGCTGAGTTTGATGAACAGAATGCGTAGGTAACGGCTATGTGATGGGTCTTTTTACGCTCTGTAGTAATTTTTAAAAAGATGTGTGTACTGACCGAGTATGATGAGCGTGATGCCGTTGAAGCAGGCGCCGACGTACGTCAGGCACCACAGCAGCACGCCGAACTTCAGCGAGTCCACGAGGTCCTCCACCAGGAACAACCTGCAACACGACGCGAGGGTCAGTGCCGAGTGCCGCCGCCCGATACTCTAAAAAGTCTGGCAAAAAGAGATATCACAGTTCTGCTGGGAGACCTTAATGCCAAGGTAGGGGATACGAGAGATGAACACCTAAGGGATGTAGTTGGCAAATATGGACTTGGTACCAGAAATGACAGGGCCGAGAAATGGGCGCAATTCTGCGCGGAGAATTCCTTAACGATTATGAACACCTGCTTTAAAAACCACCGAGACTGTATACGTGAATAATGCCAGGTGACCGAGCACGTAATCAAATAGACTACATCGCTGTCGACAAGAGATGGAGATCGTGCATAACCTAAACTAAAACATATCCTGGAGCGGATTGCGGGAGCGACCATTTATACTCTTGGTGACAGAGATGTGTCTCAAACTGAAAAGATGCCAGCGGGTAGTTCAACCGACACAGAGGAGACCTGAAGCTGAAGAACTAAAGGCCTTCAGTGAGTGCTTCTTCTCTCAGCACGCAAAAAGAGCCACAGCAGAGCAAGGCAGTCGATGCTCCGAGAAAGATATGGATAACTGAAGAAACATGGAAGGCTATCAGAGAGAGAAAGAAACTACTCAAAAGGTAAGCGTCCACAGTTTCGCATCGGACGCATCGCACGTAACGGATTTTAGTTTGCCTTGTATAAAAACTCATACAACAGCGTCCACTGATCCGGACCGTACGGACCGCTCATCGGCAATGCCTACATGCGATGCGTACCGATGACGTCATACGGAATGCCGATCAGTGGACGCGCCCCATCGCTTTCTTCCATTCTCACAAACACTTTCCGCACGTACGATTACGATCACTACAAAAATCCGAATGAAGGTGGCATCGGTAATCCGATTGCTGATACTCGCGTCGGCAATCCGATCGCTGCCGATACAGTGGACGCAGTCTAATTAATCCGTTTGATGCGATGCGTCCGATACGTGCGATGCGGGCCTGTGGACATGCTGAATCTGCGCTTGCAGACTACCGGGAAATTTCGGCAATGGTTCAACGTTTGTGCCGCAGGGACTATAATGACTACCTCAATGAACAGTTTGTCAGGACATAGAAAATCATGCGCAAAAATTTCAGACTGGTATTACTCGAGAATTCAAGCCGAAAACTTGGGCCATAGAAAATGAGAGGGAAGACTGTTGACCGAAATAGATAGCGCTCCGCCGGCACGCTGATGTCCCAGTACTGTATGTATGTATGTGTGTACGTGTGAGTGTGACGTACCTGCGCAGCTCAGCGAGCCCTGCGTTGAGGTGCGCGGTGGCGGCGGCCGCTAGCGACTGCGCGCGCTCTGCCGGCACGCTGATGTCTTTCTCCAACAACCATCTGGAACAGAAGCACGCATACTGACAAACACAATCACTCTTGCAACTGATATCAAATGTTACTAGCTTGATGCTGCACGTTACTAGCTTGATGCTGCACGTTACTAGCTTGATGCTGCACGTTACTCACATACAAGGTTAATACATTTTTATGAGAGCGCCCTTGTAACAAATTCTTTTTTATAGAAAATTTTAAAAAATCTGCACTGTTGAAAAGTTTATATTTACCTAACACCAACGTAAACATTATTTTAAAAATATGCATTGCTGGATCATCCTGTACAGTGATAGAGACATTAGCTGTCATCGGCATTATCCTAATAGAACGCGAATGCGCGATATAAAATAGAGTTTGTTCTTTGAGAAAACTATAAAAGTTAATTTTCGTATAATTTAGGTTTAAACGGTTTAATTCATTTTATTTTTCCCTGTTTATAATTTACTATTCCCAATCAAAAACCTAACGAAAAAACTAAAGCTAAAATCATTTGTAGGTAGGTATTTATTTTTATAGGTACGGATTTCGGCAGAAAAACAAGAACAATTTCGTTCAGACTCTACCTATTTACTTACAATCAAAAAACGTCAACCAATAAAACAAAAAATCTCAATCTTAGTGATGTTTCAATTTACTGGAAGTTTTTGTCAAAAGTGGTCGAGAGGTCGAATAAACAACAATAAAATGAATATTTTCGAAAATATTAAATCGCTCCCATTTTCTAGGCATGTCAGCCCTCACGCTCACCAACAAGTCTGGCAGCCGCGTCACCGCGTGGCATTCCCTGAGGTTTCCCTCGAGAGCTGGTATAAAGCGCCCCGTTCGCCGATAATGATATTACATTCCAATCCGACAACAGTGTCCTTCCATTTCATCAGGCACCATTCCAATTTCTAACACATCGTTCTGCCATTTTGCTAAGAAATATAGTCGGTAGTCTTTCGTAGAAAGAATAAAATATTTTACGAGGTATTATAGTTTTTCTTTTACGTATCTAGGTTATCTGTGCTGGCTCTATCTGTAATATTTGATGTGTACTTTCTAAAGCTACGGGCTACGTTGGACTAGATTACGAACAATGGTAACAAAATGAAAGTGTCAATCATCGTCTGCAAAAAATAAGTAGGTATGTCCTCAACAATTTATGTAAAAAGTATGACGATCAAGTTTCTAATTTGTTCTAAAATATTTACCTACTCAGCGTTATAATTACTTAGATGTCGTCGGCCATTCAAGTAAGTGCTGTAAAGATACACTTGTCATCTATTAACCTTATACATATACTTAGAAACATTACAATTTAGATACGTATGTAGGACTATAGGAGGTACCTATACTTACTGGTTCTAATTTTCTAAATAATTTAATCTAATAACGATTAGACTTTATCAAAAGTAATGTAAGGAAAAACTAGCGCACAGGTTTTTAATTTAATATAAAGCTAAAGTCCTTCATTCATTATAGTTTTCTCGTATCAAGAAAAGGAGACTGTTTAAATTTGTATGGGAAGTGGTCTGTGAACCAATAGCGATACTGTAGAGGTAGGTACCTATTTCTGTGGGGATACCTCAACATATCCTTGTACAAGGGGAACATTTGGGAAGCATACCTTTTCAAAAAAAAAAGGATTTTCTAAATCGGCCCAGCCGTCTTCGAGTAATCGGTGAACAAAAAAAAAAAAAAATGTAAAACAGATTCCGACGAACTGAGAACCTCCTCCTTTTTTTGAAGTCGGTTAAAAACGAAAAAATAACTGAAGTCCAATACTGTTGAGGTGGCAGGTGACGTTGTCTAGCAGTACAGTCAGAAATGCCCGACAAAACGTTTAGCATAAAAATATGTATTCTAAAATATTATATTTCTTAAAACTGCCGGGGTCAGATTTTGATGCCACTTTGCACAAGGGTATAGTTGAGGTATCCCCACAGAAATACCACAACTGTATTGGTTCATAGACCACTTTTAATCGGATACAATTCAAAACATGGCGACCGCACGTTGTCACCTGAATTACAATCAGAAATATTTGCCTACGTTTTGGACGAACTTAGATCAGTGGGAAAGATTACGCAAGTTCTACTAACATCTGAACAAACAGTACAAGCGCGCTGATTACACTCATAAACCTAATAGGAATGTGTGTCCGTCCGTACATTCACCATTGCCACTCGTGTACGTGAGAAGGCTTACAAAGTCGTCAGGAATACATCAATGAAAGCGTAACTTACGCCAACATTTTGGCAGTTCCGTGGGATACGAAATGTTGGTCGTTTGACAAGATGAAGAAGAAGTGATAAATCAAAGTTCGCGTTACTATGTGATTGGAAACGTTTAGTCGACATTTGACAGATTCTACTTTTGACATCATAGTCTACTTACATATGACAGATTCTACATATGACAGATTCTACTTATGACAGATTCTACATATGTTTGTCGACGGAGCCCCGCTTCGCGGTCTCCTATTTCTACGTAAAGGGCCCTAACCATTTTTTTTTTTTTTTAACGTGGAGAAATGCTCATGCATTCTGCACTACCACGGGGAGATAGTGCAGTTATGTGGGACTCTAACCCACTAAAACTCCACGGTGTCCTCCTCTGCCGCTTACGGCGGGAACCCGCCACGGCCGTCCGTCACCGGACCCTCCTCTGGGGAGTATTCCCCATCACCGGCGCACCAGAACACATAGCACGCCGTGACCACCCCAGGGACCAAACCAGCACATGGGCGCCAGACGACCCCGTGTCTGGGCACCCTTGGTCCCCCTTCGACGGGTCAGATCATTGGCCCCGCCGCCTGCCAGTTTTCGGCCGCAGAGGATAGGGAGAGCGGCCAACGTAATACCAACACTCCTCCTCCCCTGCGGCCCCACCGCGTCCGCCATCAGACGGTGGCGACCCCGTCAAGGCCGCGGAAGGTAGGGAGAGCGGCGCACCGCAATACCGGCACTCCTCTCCCGCCGCGGCCTCCAACCCTCAGCCGCGATGCCTCCCATACGACATCGCGGCCCGCCTCAGTTGCGATGTCGCCGAAGCGGCACCGCAACCTACTTGTTGGCCGCTACGTCGTCGGCTTGTCGGCAAAAGCCCTGACGAGCGGCCACTCCTCGGGTTCCTCTTCGCTTCACCGTGGGTGTCCAAGCCATGGCTACTGAGCCCCCCCCGCCTCGACAATGCGGGAACCCACCGGGGGGGAAAGTAACCTAACCAAACCGAACCTCGGGGTACCCTTCGCTCGCTCTTGCATCCTATGTCGACGTAGCCCCGCTTCGCGGGGCTCCTATTTCTGTGTAAAGGGTTTAAAGTAACCTAACCAAACCGAATATAGAATCTGTCATATGTAGAATCTGTCATAAGTAGAATCTGTCATATGTAGAATCTGTCATAAATGTAGAATCTGTCACAATAATATGTAGAATCTGTCATAAGTAGAATCT
This sequence comes from Oligia fasciuncula, assembly GCA_963082905.1. NCBI lineage: Eukaryota > Metazoa > Arthropoda > Insecta > Lepidoptera > Noctuidae > Oligia > Oligia fasciuncula. The sequence goes on along the minus strand of OY720395.1, from coordinate 604,713 downwards.
GTCATGTAGAATCTGTAATATGTAGAATCTGTCATATGTAGAATCTGTCATATGTAGAATCTGTCATATGTAGAATCTGTCATATGTAGAATCTGTCATATGTAGAATCTGTCATATGTAGAATCTGTCATAATATGTAGAATCTGTCATAAGTAGAATCTGTCATATGTAGAATCTGTCATAAGTAGAATCTGTCATATGTAGAATCTGTCATATGTAATCTGTCATATGTAGAATCTGTCATATGTAGACTATGATGTCAAAAGTAGAATCTGTCAAATGTCGACTTAGCCATTGGAAAGAGTCAACGTTTAAGTTAGTAGAATATTACAGATGCTGACCAAACAAACAAACTTTGACATTGGACATTTCTTATGGTGGTAATTTGAGATGCGGCAGGGGCAGTTAGGTACTAAATATGCACTGCAGCTACAGGAAAACGTTTTAGCAGTCAATGTATGTAATCTAGCCGACTGTATTACTGCTTGGCCATTACCTAATCTAAAAGTTAAGAGATGGTCTCTCCTTCCAGATACGACATCTTAATCACCACCCTGTATTGAGCGTCTGAAGCAAAGTGTATATGGGTTATCGCATTGGCGTGACAATGAGCGATTGTAGATGAGCAGTGAGAGAGAATATATAGGTAGGTACTAACTTGAATGGGTGTCCATCATTTGTCTTCTGCACGGCCTGCAGCACGTTCTTGTAGATGCGGAAGGCCACGGCGGCCGACAGCGCCAGCAGTGAGGCGTAGGCCAGCACCGACACCACGGAGCAGCACGCCAGCGCCACCAGCAGCGCCAGCCCCGCGCCCAGCGCCAGCCCGCTCGGCGCCGCCGCCCGCCAGTAGATCAGCGACTCCACTGCACACACCAAAACAATCAATACCGACACTCACTGCGCCACCGAGCTAGCGGTGTTGACTGTGGGAAATAGGTTCACACAACGAACTTGACATAATAAAATACATATTTTATTGAAAACAAAAAGACGATGTTGAAACTCTCAGGATAACCCACTCCAGTTCTTCCAACGATAACTTAACGTTACGCACTACGAGCATCGAAAGTTTTTTTTTTTCGCGGTGAAAGTTCTGACTATAAAACTGAATCCGTCGATGATCTCAAAGTTTTGATTAAAATAATGTTAAGATTAACGGTGAACGTAGAGCCAGCCCAGACTTGCGAGATGCGAACCGGTTATTTCAAACCTTCCAAACTTTCTCAATGAGGCTTCGTTCGCAAACAACCGTATGTGTTATGGAGCGAGTGAGTCCAATAGCGGTAAGAATATACCGTTATTCAGTTTCGGCTGTCGTCCTATCAGACCATGAACTCGAAATTAAACATGATTGTTCAATCGATAATAAATTACACTGTAAATCATTCCCGCATAACATAATACGTGATAATACTTTCCGATTGCTTTGTTTTGTTAACTCCACTAAATTTAAGTTGAACTATCGCACCAAATGATAAGATTATCGACGCGAGAAATCTTTTAAAAGATGAAAGAAATCTTATAGTATGTTCGGAAACAGACACCGTATGGCTCGCGACTTGCCTCCTGCCTACGTTACACGGCTAAGGCTTCCGCTCCACGTCCACACGGGGCCGGGCGATGAAACCGCGGCGCACCGGGAGCAGGGGCGCAGGGGGCGCAGACACGTCACACACACGTCCAGGCGGTAGGCGCGCGGGCCGGCGAGGTTTCGGTTACCTGGTCCTCGGGGCGGCAGGGGCTCGTACTGCGCGTTGTGTCGCGGCGAGTGCTTGGGGCGCGCCATGGCAGCGGAGTGAGCGGCCGGCGCGCGCGCAGCCTGCCGCGCACATGGCGGGCGCCACGCGGCCCTGCCTTTCACACACGTCATCGTGACGCTGACCCGCGGCGAACACCGCAGCGCCCGCGCAACACCGCTGCCACGCGACACGCGACACATCCCGACCGCTCCATACATTGTCAGAATTGTCAATTTGTCACATTACACGCAATACTCCAAGGCTTTATTAAACGCCTATCATGGCTAGCCAAAACCCTAATTACGTAGCACATTCTTTCATATCGAAACTTTAATTTTGAAGTTAGCATTTACTTTATTTATTTAGACCTCATCTATCGCTTACCATCAGGCGTGATCGGGGTCAAGAGCGGGTCCATTTAGTAATAAAAAAAAAACTTATGTTTAACCAACCACGTAATAGGCTATTTGACAATGTAAAAAATAAGGTCATAACCATTGACACTCGTATAGATTATCGCTTTTAAAATCGATTTGCATTAAGTTTACTACAAAACAATGTATTATTTATAAAAAAAATCCCGAAAAAACTTCAACTTTTTAAATCTGGCGCCACGTAATCGAAAACGGTCTGGATTGGCTGAACTTAAGATGACGTCATGATTTAGTAAATTTCTGTCTATCGTTGACAGAACAGATGACTTTTGTCTAGTATCTCGACCGTTTCAACGTTTGTTTACGTGAATCGTGACGTCACGACGCCATGTTGTTAAAGATAGCGTTTTGGCGGCTTATTTAAACAGTACATTTTTATTTACTATTTTTTAAAAGAAATATATTATGCAATTTGAATAGGTTTTTGTGGGCTCGTTAGACACCATTAAATAATCTGAGATGTTTATCAGAAACCAGTCAAATAGCCTATTGCTTTTCCAACAAGAACTTTTGACAAGAACTCCAAGCAAAACATCGTAAACATTACAAAGGTTGAAACCACATGAGTAGACATTGTCTACTCATGTGGTTGAAACTACCAGGCCACTCAGAAAATATTACGAAAAAAAAGTTTTTATGTATGAGAGACTGGCCAGTTATAATATATTTTGAAAATATGATTATTTTGTAAGTAAAAATAGGTACTTACATTCCAATTTCAAAATTTCCCTCCACATTATTTGCGAGCTAATTTAAATTATCGTGTCTCATTAAAAAAGGATGGTATATAAAAGTACTTCAATTTATTCCCATTTCATTTACCTAATTTTGCCTGTGTTCCACCAAATATACTGAATGTGCACCAAAATATGTTCATTAAAATATGTCATAACGAGCATCTATTTATCAACTGTTGCAAATTTGTAAAAATAGTAATACACCTAATTTTAAAAACAAGCATTTATTTTTTTAAATAACAATTTTTTTTTTTTAAAATAATCTCTTTTTCCATATTTTTTTTCTTTAAAATTTAGTCGTTTCTGGCACTCGCCGGCCGCTGCCGCGGCACCGCTCGCTTCGCTCGCTCGGCTCGTGCGTAGGAGGTCACAGTTTTAACCTAACCTAACCTAAGCATTTTTTTTTAAATAATTAACCTCGTAACTAATTCGGTTCTCGATAATGTCCATTTCAAAAAAATTAAAATAGTAAGTTACAAATATTTTGTAATATTTGGTGCACGATCAGTATTTTTCGGGGAAGAATAATATTTTAGAAATGCATACATAGATGTACCTTTAGATTTTTGATGAACACAAAAATATTATCCATTAAAAAATGGATCTGCGCCGGGAACATTTTTGCGCTATGATTTTTTACGATTTCAAGTGTCGCCTGAAACCGGACGAATCGTACTATAGAGACTTCAAATGGCATTCAAGGATGAAGGCCCTTCTAAGGCAACCGTGAATCGTTGGTATAACGAATTCAAGCGCGGTCGACTAACTTTGGGGGATGAAGAAAGAAGTTGTCGCCCTTTGACGGCTGTTACGGAAGAAACCGTGCTAGCCATTGAGCTAAATAACTAGAGATGCAAACCTCATTAAAATGTGTCAAAAAAATGTAACCACTATTTAAACGCGACGACGTAGCTTTGAAACCACTACACATTTAAAAGTAAACATATATCTGTCTCACTTACACAAGTCGCAAGAATAATACCGTCGCTTAGATTAGACAAAGACCGCAATATAAACATGCAATGGCGGGAGGGTGTTGCCTAGCCTTGCGAAATTTTACCCAACTTTTTATGTCATAAAAAACGCAAAAAAAAACATTAAACGTTATGAACGTTATTTTTTAATTATGTATTTAAATATTTAAAAACAATTATTTTTATGTTACAATGTTATTTTTCTGTTACACATTGTCACACATTTAGTTTTATAAAATATTTTAAATCACATACTCTATAAAAAAAAAAAAAAACTCCCACATAATGTGGGAAACTAAAACTAAGTTTTTAGTGGCAACATTGAACCTAATTTACAAAATTCTACATTTTATTTATTTTTATTGCGTTTTTACGTTGATATAAACACAGAAACAATAAACTTACGCGTGGAAAGTAATTCCGGTTAATTTATTGTGTTTTTGTGACCTCGAATCGCACTCTTTCACTACGCATTTTCCCATTTTGGCGGTAATTTTCACTCGGCTAACTTCGGTTGGCGTCACACAGAGCACTGAGCTGACATTAGCTACGATTGAGACTGTGGCCTTGATCCCAGTGGCAACGCCTTGGCGCGGTAATTGCTAATCTAGTGTATGTATATCAATGGTGCTAGCAGTGAAAAATTTAATCAAGACCATAGGCGAGTTACATATAAAAAAAATCAGCACATACTATAGGTTGGATCGGGGAGCCTTCACGAAATTCTACACGTGCATTTTCGTGTGAGGAGGATAGTTTCACGCTGGGTGCCGCACAACCTCACCGATGCTTAGAAGCAGGCCCGGGTGGAATGGTGTGCCGTGATATGATAAACAAATTTGAAGCAGGCTCGTCTCGACGCAGCGTGTTTACGACATCATTACAGGTCTTGGATTTATCAATACGATCCAGAAACGAAGCGCCCGTTAGTCGACGGTTTGGGTGTTTCCAAACGAATCAACGCCTACCAAAGTGAAGCGATCTAGAAGCGTGGGGAAGATTTTGATCGCGAGCTTTTTCAGTTTGACTGGCTACTTGGTGTCAATTCCTTTACGGAAACAAAAAAGCATCAACGCTGAATGGTATACTACCAAATGCTTGGCAGAAGTTTTCTCTGTTGTGAGCAACAAGCGACCAAGCACAGGGCTTCGCGGGCTACTGCTCCACCACGACAACGCGCCTTCGCACACCGCGCTCAAAACGAGGGACTTCCTGGACAGCACGCCAGTCAAAATCCTGGGTCACCCTCCTTACAGCCCTGACTAGCACTGTGAGACTTCTTTTTATTCCCGAAAATAAGAAATCAGCTCAAATGGATACAATTTTCGTCGCCGGAAGTTGCGCTGTCCGCATTCGAGCAGCCTGTAAACGAGGTGTCTGCGGCGGAAAGGTGTTTCGAAAACTAGGGCCCGGCGCCCACTATCGGCATCGGCACGGCTCAGGATTTTTATAGTACGAATAAAAATGCAACTTAATTGTATGACGATAAAATTGAAATTTCAATGATAATAATCATCGTAGGTGCAAAAATAAAGATAGGGTATCCGACATACTGTGTCATTAAATTTAAATTTTATTTTCATATAATTAAGTTACATTTTTATTCGTCGCATAAAAATCCTGAGCCGTGCCGATGCCGATAGTGGGCGCCCGCCGGGCCTAGTTCAGACGCATGAAAATTTGTATAGAGGCTAGTGGAGAGTACTTTGAAAAGATTGAATAAAACATATATTTACCTATAGAACATTTTTTTTATTGATTTTATTACTGAGTGTCCCACGTATCTAACTGTCGCATTGGTATTAAAGGTCAAATAGACATTGACGTTGTATGACGTTTAAGTGACATTCAACGTTAACCTCGTATTCAGTAGGTGAAAAATGTCCCGCAACACGTTTCGCTACAGATGTCGGTCGAAGACGAACGACATCGGGCGACTTCGCTCGACGCCTTTAGCGAAACGTTTCGCGGGTGTGTACCCTAGTGAATGCGTGACTTTATACTTTAGGGTGGTAAAAAAATTGCGAGGTCGACTGGACACGGTCCATTGCCTGTGAACCAAATTGCAATGCAGAACAGATCACTCTCAGACGAAGATTATTATCCTAAATTAACTTCAGGTTGAAGAACCAGACGTCCAAACAATATTGATCGATGTATCGCTTTAATCGAACCTTGTGTGAGTCATGCTACCATATCGGGAACTTGCCGGCCGTAGATATCATTTGAATTTATTTATGAAGTAATTATGAGGCAGCGTCTAAAAATATCTGGTGCCTTCGCAAAAGGAGTGGGCAGGTACATTCTAGAAACGCCTGTGATGACGAATGTGAGCATAGAAACAGCTTGGCCTAGGGAGAGCTTGAACCAGCCGGGGGTTGCGGAAGGATCGTTACGTTCCCGCGACTCCCGGCGTAGGTGTGAGATGGAACACCGGGGTGGTTTTTACTCAGTAAGAATCTGACAGACCGCTCCGTCCGCCCCAGGGTGAAGGATTGGGCGGAGGACATCCCATGAGGACTTTCCTGCCCGGAACAAAAAAAAAGGTAGAGCTTGGACCAACAACAACGCACACCTTCACAGTACGTGTCGGTCTGTGCCTACTGCCTACACTTGACATGAGTGAGACACGGACATGACAAGTTGATTGTCATGCTTACAGGGTCGAGTTTTTTTAACTGGAATCAACTTTCCAAACGGTCGGAGGAAAGATTTGTTACGTAAGTATTACAAAATCATTACAATTTAGTTAGTTAAAGGATTTTGTAAAATTATTTTCGTCAGCCTAAAATCGCATCTAAAGTGTTTTATCGCCAGATAAAGCAACGAAAAAAAAAATGTCGTGCTGAGCATGTTAGCCTGGCAGGATGCTCTTGCAGTCTCGCATTTCAAAACGTCACCTTTTCATGTTGAACGGTTGATTCATAGCTGCCCAAGTGATACAGACTATCAATTAATTCCTTGTCTTCAATTCATGATCGATTAGAAAGTTCAAAATTACTTCCTAAGAACGATTGAGAAATAAATTCGATTTAGTGGGATGAACCATAATCAGCCTATAATGTTCCCACTGCCAGCAGTGGGAACATTATACACACCGAGAGGAGGCCTATGTCCCTAGACATAGGCCTCCTCTCGGTGAGAGGGAGCGGGCCGTAATCCACCACGCGGGCCCAGTGCGGGTTGGTAGATGTCACATGTCTTCGAATTTTTTGGTTCTAGGACATGTCGGTTTCCTCACGATGTTTTCCTTCACCGTTTTGTGAGCAGTGGTGATGAAATAATTTACACAAAGTAAAGCGCCTGTCTGGGTTCGAACCTACGACCTACAACTCGTAAGTCGCGGCCGTTACCACTTGGCCACCACTGCTCTCTGCTATGTGGAATGAACCAATGGACCCAAATAGGTACTAATCACGATCCTCTCTTGAACGAAACTTACAACGAAGGATACAGACGGCAACGAACTTATCAATATAGGCAAATATCTAAATACACACATCAAAAGTGTCTAGGGATCAACATATATTTTTGCAATAACTTTTCTCCTGATTGATATTAATTAAAATTTTCTTTAAGGATTCATCAAATAAAGTGTTTTCGTTTGTCACAGTAACGATAAACCAAGTCACCTTTGCATTAATAAAGAAATTTGCCATTTTCCTAATAAAGGGATTTTTGACATTTGAACCACTAACACAAAAGTTCGAAAAAAAGACTGAAATAACAGTTTTCTTTAAAATTTTATTGGGTAACTTAAACAATTAATAATCCGTGTTTCTACCGCGAACACTAACAACACAAGAACATCGGTTTGGCATACTCAAAATGAGTTCATCCAAATCACGCTGTGGAATGGCCGCCCATGTTCGTTGCAACAACAAAAAAAGGTCTTCTTGCGACTGGATACCCTCCATATTCGGCAGAGCTCTTCTCTGTAGCATATCCCATGCATGCTCAATCGGGTTCAAGTCTGGCGACTGAGCAGGCCAGGGCAGGACATTGATGTTAGCTGCGGCGAGAGTCTGTCTTACAACTCTTGCGGTGTGCGGTCGTGCATTATCATGCATTAACTGAAATAAGGGACCGATTTGCACTTGTAGAGGAACGATGACGTCTGATACAATCGTCTCAGCATAAATTTGAGCGTTGAGGTTGCCTCTGATCCAAATCAACTCAGTTCTTCCGCCGATCCAAATACCCGCCCATACCATGATGGTTCCACCACTATAAGGATGGACTTCCTGGCAGGATTTTAATCGCTGTTGGCGTCCAGGGGTTCTCCAGTGTCGTATACGTCTTGTATCCGGTCTCATACCAAAACGAGACTCATCAGAAAAGCACACGAAACGCCATTGTTCTTCTGCCCAATTTCTGTGTTCAAGAGCCCATTGATATCGAATCCTACGATTGTGCATTGCTATAGGTGGTACCCGTAGCGGTCTTCGGGAATGAAGGTTCACTTCATGCAAGCGGTTTCTGACTGTTTGGTCGCTAATTAAGTTCCCTGAAGAGTGATGAAGCCTCACGGCTAACATCATGGCGGTTATTGTTGGAGCTCTTCGAGTTAAGATTTGAATGTATCGGTCTTGTCTCCGTGTGGTGCAGCGATACCGTCCTCCATGGCGCTCAGCCACGGTACCAGTGCTTCGGCAACGTGTCCAAAGTCGACTGATAACACTCTGACTTGTATTCAGAGCTAAAGCCACAGTACGTTGCCGGGAACCAGCTTCTATCATTCCCACGGCTCTGAGCATTTCTTCCCTGCTTAAATGACGTCGCCGCTCCATAATAACGTTGGTTTTAATCAGTAGTAGGGAAACAGTAGCACTAATAATGTCTTCAATGCGTTGTATGTTTTTATAGGGAAAATATTGACAGCTGATTTTCATCTTTTACTCGAATTTGATTCACAGTTCCTGATTCAAATTATGAAATGCACCAAAAAGAATCCATATAAATTTATAAAATCATAAATTTATTACAAAGCCACATCTCAATCTCAAGAAATCCGCATAAAAATGCTTGATCCCTAGACACTTTTGATGTGTGTATATAAACTTACAACGAAGGATACAGACGGCAACGAAGTTATCAATATAGGCAAATATCTAAATGTATAAAACTCAAAGGTGACTGACTGACTGACATAATGATCTATCTACGCACAGCCCAAACCACTGGAGGGATCGGGCTGAAATTTGGCATGCAGGTAGATGTTATGACGTAGGTAGGCATCCGCTAAGGATTTTTCGAAATTCCACCCCTAAGAGGGTGAATGGGGGGAGGGTGAAATTTCACGCGGACGAAGTCGCGGGCGAAGGCTAGTTTAAAATATAAAACAATGTAAATCAATGCCCAACCGGAAACAAAAACAAACTCCGCCTCAGTTACTGCAGTAAATACTATGTAGTAGACAACTATAATTGTGACTTGAAGCATGTTTGTAATAAATACAAAATGATGGTGCATGCGGCACACTCGACGTATAGCAGCACCAAACGAGTTTGTACACAACGTGAGCGTCGAAACTGAAAGTCGGTGCTATGTAGAAAGGCTTTCATTATTAGTGTGCGCGGGCGCACGGGACGCGGCGACGACTGCGCGCGACTCCGCGCCACAACAAACACGCAGGCGTAAGCGCAGCCGCTTACTGCACGCACTTGGCACCAAGCGGCGCCGACACACGGTCAATGCCATCCAGCCCTAATTGCCTTATCAAGCTGAAGCTACTGCTGATGTTACTATGAAGAAGATTCTTACATCTTTTTCGATAGGTATCAATGTACAAGTGACTTTGTAATAATGTAGCATCGCTCGCTTTTTTAATGTTATGGAGCAAAACCTGTGCGAAAATTATAACAATTATCAGAAGAATAACACAGTCAGCTGTTAACACAATAGGCTGTAAAAAATATTAATAGCAATGCAGCAAGTATCATAGTGAAGCTCAATAGGCAAATCATAATATTATGTTATTACTGTCGTTAAGGCGAAAGCGCCAGGGTAGCCTGCGAAATTCAATTTTTTACGTTTTTCTGGTCAGCATTAAGTTGTACGTTGATTAAAATATGATTCGCGACCGTAACATATATGTATTTACAGAATTATAATCATTAAAGTCATCAACACAACTCTTAAGACCAAGTAATCCTACTGAATGACTATTTCATGAAATCTTGACATTTTTTTAGGATTATACTAACTTAACAAGTTGTATTACTGATTCTATATGCAGTGATATCAACTGGTTGCCGTTGTTCACGACCCCGGCGTATCATCCTCTCATGCAGTGATATCAACTGGTTACAGTTGTTCACGACCCCGGCGTATCATCCTCTCATGCAGTGATATCAACTGGTTACAGTTGTTCACGACCCCGACGTATCATCCTCTCATGCAGTGATATCAACTGGTTACAGTTGTTCACGACCCCGGCGTATCATCCTCTCATGCAGTGATATCAACTGGTTACAGTTGTTCACGACTCCGGCGTATCATCCTCTCATGCAGTGATATCAACTGGTTACAGTTGTTCACGACCCCGGCGTATCATCCTCTCATGCAGTGATATCAACTGGTTACAGTTGTTCACGACCCCGGCGTATCATCCTCTCATGCAGTGATATCAACTGGTTGCCGTTGTTCACGACCCCGGCGTATCATCCTCTCATGCAGTGATATCAACTGGTTGCCGTTGTTCACGACCCCGGCGTATCATCCTCTCATGCAGTGTTAACAACTAGCGAGTGATGATGCTTCACCTAGGCTGTGCCTAGGCGGAGCTGCGCCCGCCAGCCACGGTAGTGCTAGTATGTATTCATGCACATCTGCATATTACATGATAGTTAATCGATTCCGTACACAGCTGCTGCTGGTCCGCATTTCTAATTCAATGGAACGGAACATGAAGTCTGTGTCGGCAGTTACGAGTAAGTAGTTTGCATGAATGAATGTGTTTATAGGGCGCGATGTGTGGAAAGATGAAAGTTAATCACAATATGGTGGAGAGAGACAATGCGTGGAGGACGCCGCGCGTCGTCACGACACAGAGGTAAAAATAACGCCCAGTCCCAATGCAAGTGCGGCTTCCGAACACTGCCACACACCGCACACGCTCGCACCAACACATTGAAACGTTCTAATTCAACCGAAACTAGCATTCCTCTTCACAATTAACAATATTCTCAAATCCTACGACTGTTGCACTAGAAGTAGGTTGAGTGATAAACGCATCGACACGTCATAAAAACGTACCTAAGGCATCATTAAATGTGACCACAATAGGTCTAAACAAATGGAACCGGTTAACAAAGGAAAATAACCGTGATAAGGTGAACTAACGACCCTTTGTCTCCGGCGATAGTCGGGCCAAGGAGTCCTCGATAATATCTAATTGGGAGGTTGATTCCAATAAGGTTTAGATCGATAAAACATTTTTCAACACACAACACGAACTTGTAAATTGCGCAAGTTTTTGTAGACGTGGCAAAAACTGACACAAACGAAATGGATGCTCGATTGCTCGCGTGACGTCGTCGCATCGCGTTGATAGTAAAACTGTAATTATCTGGGATATAGCACCAATGTTACATAATCAGCCTATAATGTTCCCACTACTGGGACACAGGCTTCCTCTCTGTGAGAGGGAGTGGGCCGTAATCCACCACGCGGGCCCAGTGCGGGTTGGCAGATGTCACATGTTTTCGAATTTTTGGTTCTAGGACATGCCGGTTTCCTCACGATGTTTTCCTTCACCGTTTTGAGAGCAGTGGTGATGAAACAATTTACACAAAGTAAAGCGCCTGTCTGGGTTCGAACCTACGACCTACAACTCGTAAGTCGCGGCCGTTACCACTTGGCCACCACTGCTCCAATGTTATTTGGTGATAACTGCAAAGTTCTGTGTGAAGGAAAGTTCTACAAAACTCGCTTTCCGAAAGAAACTTTCTAGCTATTAATTGAACTAGCTTTTGCCTGCGACTTCGAGCGCGTGAATGTCGGAAAATATCCCACGGGAACGTATTACCGGGACTAAAAGTACCCTACCTTAGTCCAGGTTATAAACGATCTATGTGCTAAATTTCATCCAAATCCGTTCAGCCGTTTTTGCGCCAATCCGGAACATAAATCCAGACCAAAAAACAAACGAACTAAAATTCTAAAAAATATATTTTCAGCATCAGATTTCCCTGCTGCTGCATCAGCGTTCCCTCATCTCGTAGCAATTTAAAAAAAAAAAAAAACACATAAGCCTACATGGGCACTTATGAAACGTCAGAAGCTAGGTGCACGGTTCCAATTGGTCGTTTCCTATGGAGAAGAACCGGCAAGAAACTCCACGGTTACTCTTTTTAAAAATAGTTGGCTTTTACAATGTTTCCAAATTACAGTAGGTGTGGGAGGACATCGTAGGCCTGTCAACAAGTACCAGGTACTTGATAAAATAAAGCACCTACCATTTAATCTCTTCACCACCCTTGGTTGACTGGTAGAGAATGCCTAAGGCATTAAGTCCACCTTTGTACCTTTTTGTGCACTTGCACTAGAATTTGACCAAGGTTTTGAGCTGTTTTCCCTTTGACACTACACCCGTAGCTCGTATCAATAAGCCAGGCCGTTACACTTACACGTATTAGTCCATATCTTGAAAATTACTGAATCGATTTTGATGAAACTTGCACTGTTCCCTAAGTTGAAGTAAATTTAAGCCAATACAAAAAAAAATGTCATGATCCGATTAATAGTTCCGGAGAAATGCGTGGACAAATATATATACATACGTCTATAAAATTTTGTATATTTGTTTGGAAGCCCTAATAGATTGTCATTTGTGAATATAATGCAATTCCAATAATATTACATACATACGTGTCGAATTGATAGCCTCCTTTTTTTTGAAGTCGGTAAAAAATGGTCTACAGATCTAAAGTTTACAAGGCCTACAAAGTCCTCACATTTACAAAATAAGAATCTATCAAAAGAATAAATAAAAAATAAAAATCTACTAAAACCAAGTGATATCATTCCCATTACAACCAGTATTAAAGAGATGAAACATTTGAATTGTCTGTATAAAATGTCAAATAATAAAGAGATTATGTCAAAAAAGTATGTAAAAACTAAAAAGTTATTAAAAAAAAAATAAAAAACCCGACTGCGGTAAAAAACTTAAGTTAAAAGAACTGAAAAGCTAAAAACAAGCCCATTTTAAATTAAATAAAAATTGGAAGCAGGCGGGACCCATTTGAATTTAAAAATATTATAAAAATGGTATGGTATGTTATTTAATTTAAAATGGGCTTGTTTTCTGGAGGATCTGCTAAGTAATTCTTTACTCAGACAAATGCTTCCAGCAAGACTAAATGAACACCATGCACAAGAGAGGGTTCTGTTACGAAAGTAATAAGATAAGGTATGTATATGAATCCAGTAGGTACGCAGTTCTGTAGTCACGTATCTATGTGACAGGTGAGAGAGCGGATTATGCTCCGTGCGATATCGTCGCTTATCAGCGGGACGCGCCTTGCGCTGGCACCGGGACTGGGCCAAAGGAAGCAGCTCATTCATCACACACTCGCAGACCCTTCTCTGTCATCTGCAGTGTCTTTGCACATTGTATGTTATTATTAATATTGATGCATTTTAACGTTTCGGATGAAATGATCAAAGTACTTATAATCTAAGAGAGTAAGCAGTAACCGATTAGCAGTCAATTAGCGTTGTATTATAAATATTAAATTAACATAATGGATCTAATGACGCCAACGGACTCATCACCATCATTTAATATGTGTTCATGAATAGGTACCATAAATTGGGATTCCATAATTGGGTAATAGTTTCATTGCTAAATTTCTATGTAGCTCGTAGTCGTAACGTATGAGTAGGTAACATTTCTGCTTGTAACATTTGCCCGCCTTTCAAAATGTTGCCTTCTCAGTATTTCTCATTATTAGAGTGCTGATAAAATGATACTCCCACGTTCTGTAGTAAGTACATTTCGGTTGTCACGAATCACCACGTGTCGTCGTGCTGGCAACAGAGATTCCGACACACATGTTATCCAGACCTCATTCTATCTTAGTTTGTACTTCCTTGTGTCTTACTATAATCTTATCTGTCTTATCATATCAATGAAGATATACGTGGATTTGAAAGTTTTACTTCATATTCTGAACGTGTGCCGGTCGTTTGCACATTTTTCCGATCCATTATCACATGTATGCAAAGAATCATTATTTAAGGTTCTTGTTGTATGCATGACGCAAGTATCTGTTATAGCAGCAAGTACAATTAGTGAGTAGCCATTAGATCAAGGCGAGATCAATAAGAATGCGCAAATGAAATATGACTTAACAAGTTATCACTGAGGTCACGTCGCGGCTACAGGTACAACAACCAATGCAAATAGGAACCTAAATACTTACAATTAGTTGGAATCATAAACACGAGCACGGCACACAGCAAGCAATACTTTTGTTCCCTGTCATTAGCATTACATATTATACTGACCAAGGACATACTCGTACACAGAGTAGGTACCTGCTGAGCATATCGATTATTACAGTCTTCATTTTGACTTACTCGAATGAATAACTTAACGTGGGGCTCACATTGGTCCCGTCATCATGCACGTGATATACAGTCAACATAATTGCTACAACAAACAGAAGTAGATAGGACTAGCGAGTTGCTCATGGACGAAGCTCGTCTCGGTACGTAACAGATACCCAGTGGCACCTTTACACACATTTGTATACATGGACATAGGATTCCTACGACCTCCAGTATCCGATCAAGTTTCTCTCGTCGCGTAGAAAACCAGGAAACAAAGAAAAACCAGCCTTCCGTTAAAACTTGTAAGGTAGAGCTACGACTAGCTAGTAGAACAGAGGGGGAGACACGTGGCGGGTCAGTTCTAGGGCATGCGCTTATAATTCAATTAGGCCGGGCATGACGTTATCTACGTAGTGTGTCCGAACGAATTCATCGGCACGGGATGAGTTACTGACAACATGAACAAAACGAGAGTCCTGAACGTGTCTGGGAATGAGAGGAACCCACGACGCCGTTACAGAAATAAGTCTAACTTACGATCCATTTGGCAAATACTTATCTCTATTGTCTCATCTTATTGTTACAGATTATAGAACTCAATTAGTTCGGGAGACGAAGTTGAGGTCCTCTTGATTGAGCAAGGAGGAAAGAGCGTATTCGGAAAGTGGATTGTGGCACCATGCCGAAATTTAGCATGTTGGGAGAAGATAAAAGAACTTTAGAAAATAAACCCATATTCAAACATATGCCAATAGTGGAATATTTTATTTTGTTTTTGGCAAGGCGCCGCCGTCACTTGCCCCCAACGTAATTCGATAATTAAAAAGCAATCTCCCCAGCGATCTCCGACATGTATTATATAAATTCGGACCAGTCAAGCCGATGGATCGTCAAACGCTATAAATCAGATTGTTACCGGCCTCAGTGTCAGTTAAAATCAGTCTAATTTCATCTTGGCTGGCGATTTGAAGTGTGCAGGGTGAACAGCATGGCACAGCGCATGCGCGCCGCCACACATTCATTACCAACACAATATTAATGACATCCAAGAGTCAGATGAGCCACGAGCCAGCGTAGCTATCAACTACAATACTTGATCACATACAGATAAATATAAAGACGTCGCTGTCGCAGCCGTGACGACACACAATTAGCTAGTTACGCACTGCAAAGCTATTTGCACCTTTTTGTCCCATACTACAGATATAAATACTCGAGACGGTGCAGTGTAATTTTTCAACTACCTTTGTGGTCAATGACAGTTTAAGTAATCCGCGGAGTTGAAAATCAACATGGACTAAAAAGTTATAAATGAATCGTACACCCGGTTACAGTCGATTATAGTGTAGGTCGGATCTTCGTTTGCGATCCATCACGTGGCATAATTCGGTGCAAATAAAGTATTATTAAATAATAGTGATACATTTAAGACGGTCTTGTCGAACCTTGACTCGACACGCGTAGTTATTATTGTTCTGTCACCGGCGGCGACTACGATTTTATCGTGGTTTGGCGGGAGTTCACGACACGAAACAGATTAGCCGTGATACGCACGGAGCCGACTGACCACCCGACCACGTCCAGCACCACCACCGTCACCTCCACCATTGCTAAGTACCACCATCACTGGCGACATCATCCCCGAGGCCGCGAGCCGGTTGATGAGTTATCGTTAATGTCACTGGAGCGGTGTTAACACTGAGCTCACACAACACTACAAGTACGAGTGCTAGCGGCGGCAGTGGGTCACAGTGCAGGGCCGCAGGGCGAGGCGCGCTGCCCGGGCGGCGCGGCGGCCCGGTTGGCGGCTCGCCACCTATACGTATTTCTGCCCTCCGCTCTCCACGACCACTCACCTTCGGGATGCAGCCTCTGCGGGTCGAACCAGGCATCTGGAATAGAAGGCTGCGCGTTAGCGGGTTAGTCGCGACAGACAGAGAGGAAAGCGGGCGAAGCGAAGCCGGCGCGAGGGGGAGGGGGCACTTACGCGGGTTGAGGACGCTGCAGAGGGAGGGCCCGGAGTCCGGCATGGTGGTGATTTACGTAACGCGAGCGTGAGGTGGATAAGGGCGGCGGACGGAGCGCGCGCCGCGCCGGACTCTCGCGTCGATACTGGCGGCGCAGCCCCGCGCCGAGACCTCCCACCCCGCCCCGCGCCGCAGCCCCCCCGCCCGCGCCTGCCCGCACGCATGCGCACCTACCACCATGTCTGCCCAGCACCCCCAGCGTGCTGCAGCACCACCACCGCCCGCCACCGCGACACGCATGCCCGCACCCTCACCAGGATATCGGTGTTAGTCTCACAAGGTTAGCTCATCGTGCGGTTAGTATCCGGTGCAGACAGATGATTAGACAAGTTATTTACATACAAATAGTAACACGAACAGAAGTAACGAGTAAGAGCGAGATAACGGTGTCTGGTACCTATGCATGTTGTTTACAGGGCGCGCGGGTGACGGGTCGCAGGTCACGCCGCGGTCTACATGAAATTATGTCAGAGTCGAGCTGAACTGACCTGCAAAGTGCATTCGCCTTTTGTATTCATTGATCAGTATTAGTAAATTCCTCACGGATCCGCGGAAAATAACGAAAAATTTGAAAGTCATTAAATAAATGGCAAAATTAGCGCTTAGAACGCGACGCGACATTGTTTACGTCTTATCAGGTATCTTATGTTACGATGAATCATGTAGTCGTGATGCTGACGTTTTATCCTCATTCAGCACACAATAGCTACAACACGTTCAATGTTGGTAAGAATCTACCAGGTACACTAATGGTGGCCAACATGTCAAAACGAAAAGCAAAAAGTCATCTTAGCGCTGAATACTTTTACTAAGCTGAAAGTCTGCATTGTAATGTATTATGTCATCATCATCAATATTATTCTCTGTGTGGAAATATTTTATTGTTAAAAAACAATTAAAACCAGTGAGACGCAGACAACTTTCGAAACGTGTCGCCTTCACGCATCGTAAGCCATCGCATAAAAAGTGATTATGACAACTGAATAAAGGCTGATCTTGTTCCGAAAGACACTGCCACATTTAAAATAGATGCGAGAATTCACACCTTTGTCGTATTCTTGCAAATTAAGATAATAAGCAAAGTAGATCACGAACTTCAAGTGCAGAGAGCTGTAATCAAGTCTATCAAAGAATAATGGCAAATTTGGACCTTGACAAGTCATTTGGGCTCCTTAGTTCTAAATCGCAACCATTCCGAGAGAATCATACATTATTTAAGACTTTCGTATTGCCAAATAACCATGGAGAGTGCCGTTTTATCCGAAGTCATTGCAAGTCATCAAAAACAAGTACAGAACCAAGAGATCATTACGAGATTATGAGTACATGATGATGTTTCAATATTTGCTTACTTATGAAGTTGACTTGGTAGGTGTTGACTTTGAATTTATCTAGAAAACATAAATAACACTAAATGTAACTATTGAATCTTGATAGACAAGACTATACTTGCAGCACAAATACTTAATAGTTTAGAAGTTGTGAAGTGGATTGATTTTTGTGTGTGGAGTAATCAGACAGTCGTGGCGGATACTGGGCGAGAACAACGGAGTACCCACTGCGAAAATGAGTCAGCGCAGTTCACCTCCATTATGGTAATACTAATTAGAATTACAGACAAACCTTCCAATTAACCAACCCTAAAACTACACGCTCATATTCGTGGATTTACCAACTATTACGTTGTGGGTTGCGGGTACTGAGGAGACATATTCGTAGGTCTTGGATACCTGAACTTCAGATAATCAAATGCCAAACTACGTATTAGAGACAACACCGCAAAATATCACCAAAAATAGAACTATAATGAAAAGCGTCAATAAAAAGCTAGTTCCTGAAACAATGACTAACCTCAAGTACTCGGCTAATATTATGATTCATAGAAATTGCACAAACATGATGTAACATGTGTATCGACTTGAGTTAATGTTGAAGATTTACGTTTTTGGTGCTACCATACCAATATTGAGGCTATCCACACTAGTAGTAGTATTTTAGTACTTCTCCTGCTAAAAGATGGGATGAAGATCAATCAAAGTTAATACTGAAGCTATTTTGCACTCCCACGCAGAATACTGGCCGTGACTTCAGATTCCGGAGCCACGGCCAGTGTACCAAAATGACGTGTTCAATTAAAAAAATGCTACAGTTGGCATTTGTTTTAGTCCAAACCAACACACAACAGAACGAAAGCCAACTTGTATTGCTGGGTCTATAAGTTCCCAGACGCCAGTTTAAAAGAAGCAAAAATGTAATGCAGATTAAATTGTTAATAATGTTCAGTCTGCTTGATTTTGGCCAGCGTAAGAGGTTCCCGATTGTGATAGCAGCACCCTGGTAGCAAAGAATTCTCTTTTATTGAGCAGGTTGCATAGTAAATTAAGCACAAGTGACGTGTGCGACGCCATGTCGCGCCGGTTAAAAATACCCCGTGCGAGTGCGACATGGCCACGATGACGTCATCAGCTACCTGTGTGCCACTTACACGTGCCGTAATGTTCCCTCTGTTAAGTTCAATGAAACTTAACAACGAAGCCAATTAATCAAAAGAATAACTTACTATCTCAAGGTCAGTACTGTAGAGACTCATACATAATATTGCTATCTTGGAAAAACTCTCCCAACTTTCCTCCATGTATCATAGAATTCTACATAAGTATAGCTACCTATTTTATTTATTCCTTCAGAACAATAGTTATCGAAGAAATTGTTCTGAGCCACACGATACTCACCATGTGGCATTGGCATCAAGTGACTTTCCCTGAGAGATGCACCCTGGAGAGACAGAAACGGAAAAATCTCTAAATTATGAAACTCTAATCCAGGCTTTTGGTGTACATATTATATGTTGGGGATGTCGGGGGGATTCTCAAAAGGCCGTTTACCGTAATCCTTCAGTCAAATATGTTCTTGATACAATATGCAATGGAATATACCTAGAGGAAGGTGGGGTAATAAGACGGGGTAGCGAGGTAAGTCGGGGACCGTAACAAAACTGATGATACAATGTAGCTAGAAATGTTCTTTTAACGCTATTTAACTGAAGCTGTTAGTGGCACAAATAGTTTGGTTGAAACTGTGCACGTTGGGATTTTGTAAGGATTATCTAATTATTAACGTACCTATATAAAGTGAGTGACTGTTAAAAATATAATGGTGTACAAGATGAATAGCATATTTTTTATTGACATTTGTTTATTTTACTATTGTAATCACATTAACCCGTTCCCGGTTTGCTTCGATTTATAACCTCAAAAAAATAACACAACTTGGAAGTCCAGTTTGGGAAAGATGGGGTACCTACTTGCGGGTAAGACGGGATATGACTTAGAGGAAAGACAAAGACATTGAAACTGTCCGAAACCAAAGGTAACAAATAAAAATGAACTGAAAAAAGCAAATATAATTTGAAATCTAAAAGAACCAAGGAAGCTGATGAAGGATCTGAGAGTTCTGAGGACGAAGATACTGAATTTCTGTACTGCCAGGGCTTGTATTCCGAGTCTAGTGAAGCATGGCATGGATCACTTGTCAGATTTGCGGTAAGTGGGCGCATTGTAGCTGTGCAGGAGTGGAAGATATCGATGACGAAGCTGTCCATATCTACCCGGCTTGTGAAGATAACGATGATTAAACATTCTATACCCCATCTTACCAAAGGGGGTACACCGTCTTGTCCTGTATTTCTATAAGAAAAAAAATATTTTTTTGTTTTGACCGATTAGAATTTAAAGGAAGAAAGACTGGTTATTTTCCTATTAAAAATTCCTACAATGTGTACAATAAAAAAAAAGAGTTATTTATGAAATACTTTAAAGTCCCCGTCTTACCCCACCTTCCCCTACATAGTCATGACCGGAGACAGTCATGAAAGGGGTGATTGATTTAATAAGCGAGTTTCCCCACCGTGCATCGGCTTATTCGCCCTAATCAAATAAATTACAAGCAACAATTTTTCATTCACGACATCAACTGTTTGGGAACTTTATAAACCATCTTATGAACATATGAGCAGTTCATTAAACTGACAGTTCAGAAGGCAGATTAGTCCAGTGCTCATTTCTGGAAGTAAAAGCTCGCTCGTTGGCTAGCAACAACTTGATCCGTTTATATAAAGAGAGCAGACGGTGACGGTGTGTCTGTGCGGTGGTTGGTGAGCAGCGTATCGATCGCCGCGCCACCCGCCCTCGCTCGCGACCCCACATACAGCGAGGACTAGCCTTTATAGTTTATTGCATACATGTCTGGGTTTTTACAGATATTCAGGACTATTAGTAATCAAATTACTAACGACAGCAAATGCTGTTCGCAATTTATTACTAGCAGATCTGGATTTATAACTATGACATTCTGTGACAATATGAAAAGAAACAAGTAATTTAGCCTGCGAATCTATTCGTAGGACCAAAGCATTAGAATAAATTACGAACGATCCGATAGATTCCAACAAACTAATGGAATCAACACTAAATGGAATCTTTCTGCTTGACGACGACCGCTAAATTAAAACAGTTTAACTACTGTACTTCTACATTTATTACAGCTTTCATCATAATTGAGGTCACAATTTTATTTTATTTAGTCTCCTTCTCCTCTTCTGGCGAGTTGCAGCACTACCACTGAGTTGACGAAAATGACAGTTCTTGTAAGTCGTTTAACAACAAAATAAAGCAATTAGGTTAATTCGATTCTGTATTTTAACAGCCTTTTTGGGTGCGTCATTATGAATGGGAGAGTAAACAAAAGGGTGACAGGGAAGTGACGTCAGCGGGAGATCTCGGCACAAGGGTCACAAAGGGCTTACCGCTTAGCGCTATATTTTTGTGAAGAGCTTGGAATTAGGTCAACGAGTGCACACAGAGCTCGTGTTGATCTTGGAACTGTCTGTGGTTCTGCTTGTTCATTTTGTAAATATTTGTTTCGTGGTAGTCGCAAGCCAACTAGGAAAAAATAAATGTATGGCTCAGGAAGTATAAATTGCCCAAGTGCTCTTTTATATTTACATTGGGTTTCAGGAATTATTAAAAAAAATTACGCCATAACATTTATTGCCCTGGATTGAAGAAGCTGAAAGTCATGGGGCCGTTGTCCAACAGTGGGATAATGCAGGCTGATATTTATTAAAGTGACATGCCAAACAAGTTACATTCTTGTGATCTTGACGATATAGGTTAAGCCTTCTGCGCTCTGAACTTGAACCATGACTCGGGTAGTTAACACCACGACTTCCTAGCCAAAACACGAGGAAGTGGTGAAGGGCGTTTTGGGAGACTGCCTTACGTAATTGTTGACATTCATAAAGTGCTGATTCTCAGCTTAATTTGAATGAATGATTTTTGATTTTCATCAGTCAGTATACCTACCTAGACCATGATAGTGTTAATCAAAGAAATCTAATAATGAACATACGAACAATCACACCTATAATGATAAATACAGTTTGGCATATCGAGAAGTGCTGAACGTAGTTGGTGACACTCGCTCGAGTCTCGACCTACATAAAGACTGCCTCGGAGTTACTATGAAATCAAACTTTTTGTAGCGATTTAACAACATTTAGCTATTTCTACCAGACTATCTATTCATGTAAGTATACATAGTTAAAGATGATGTCTTTAATCACACCGATTGTAAATCAATCGATCCTGCATGATCAAACAGTTTAAAGATTTTAAACAAGTGATTAACGAAGGCTTACCTAAATCAATTTCCAACATGCTACCATTTCTTCGTTTTATCACCAAATTAGGGTGGAACTGAACTGAACGACAATGAAACTAGTTGATTAAAATTTGATTTATTTGTAAATGGAGTAGATTGAGTGAATGCTGATGACTGTTATTGTAAAGTTAAGGTCTTAACAATTCACCTACTATGACATGGTACATTGTCCATCAATACAATCTATCCATTTTGCACTTTTGCAGAGCGCGCCGAGGTCGATTCGGGCGAGTAGATCGTTTGAGAATAAAAATAAGACAACTATGAAACATAGCATCATCAAACATGTCTCGAGCAGATCTAGAAGGAAGCAGAGATTTCTTTCAAAACGTATTTTCAAGTTATTATTTAATGTTAGTTGTCACTTCTAATACTAACTGCGCCAAAATTAACTGCGGAAGCACAGCTGACGTAACTTTTTTATGCAGAACATCGCGCGGATGAATCGGAAGGATTTATTACCGGAATGTGACCTAATAGCCGCTGACTATGTCCACCACCGCCGCAAGGAAATCTTTTAGCCGACAAAACCGAAACCGAACTAATCATAGTAGAGTTTAGGAAGCATAATTTTGAATAATTGAAGCAGCCGACACCCTTTCAAATATCAGTATGTCGATACTTACGCGTGATATCGTCACCGCTTCCGGAACCCATGTTTCACACACAACAATATCCACACAAAAGGCAAGTCCTCGCGAGAATGAGTCACAGCACGAGCACACGACGCCACATCAATGTCAAACGAGCACTCGGAACAGTTGTGAGCAGCGAGCAGAGAGCGTGCGACGTGAGCGCGCGGCGGGTGCTCCGTTTGTGAACGCAGCGCGGTGCTGCTTCAGCGATGCTAAAATTAGCGATGGTAGCGTCGTGCATACCACGCGTTACTCGCCGCCACCGCCGCCGCGCCGACGCCGCTCCCTGCGACCGCGCACTCGCGCACCAACAATATGCCTATTGCCACAGTTTCATTTACTCTTAACAAAATTCAAAAGAATAGACGATTAGGTATGTAGGCATCGGTAGATGAAACACTTTGAAAGAGACTATTACAAAAAGTCTCTCCGCTATGGGGCAAACTGTACATAATGAACTAACTACGAAAAATTGTTTGGGGCACCTAAGGTATTTTGAAGGAAATTTTAATCTCAATAACTTTACGTCGAGTCCCGCTCTCAGAATGACAAAGATAAGATAAAGACTTGAAGATAACACTAGTTTCAACTTCAACAATTATAAAGTTATAAATAAACCAAGGCATTAATGGATAGGTAGCAACTAAGTTTTAATAAACGATAGTAAATAGCGACGCAGGGAACTGAAACCAGTGGGAAATAAACGATGACTCGTCGATTTACAGCGTAAGTCCTCTGACTGACGGGCTATAATTTTGTTAAACCAAATGTTACAAAGTAAAGTCAGATAATTATAACATTTAGGGCTGATTTTTTTTTTTCAACCATCTGATAAGTTTATTCGAGGAATCATTTTGTCACTGTCAAAAATTCAAAATTATTCCTCGGATAACATTATCTGGCGTTGGAAAAATCAGCCCTTAGTTGAAAGATCTTTACCAAGTTAAAGACAAAGAGACAAACTGTATAAGTATGACGATGACTGCCCGATACGACATAAGTATTGTATCGTGCTGGCTGTAGCCAGTTAGCCACCAATTCACCAAGTCACCTGCAAGCCTGTGTGGTCGGGTGGGCTAGTAGCAGACAACTTAATGTCTAGGGCAAGAGTAGGACGGGAGCGATTCGGACGTTGTCTGAATAATGTATGGTGCGGGCTATCGGACGTCCGCGTGCAGGCCGAGCGTGGGCCCGCGGGTGCCGTTACCCGGTGCTGCAGCGCGGTCAACGCTCTTGCCGCTCCGCCACCTCTGCAGCCGACCTCCTCTACCCCTCCTAGCTTCGCCACCCCGCCCCCCATTTGACTGCTGTCACTATTTCACTGATTTATATTCATTTCATTTTGACAAAAGACGTAATTTCCCGAGGTTGAATCTTGTTGGTTTGAGATGAATAAGAACCTACTTAACTTAATACTTGCGTCATATCAATGCGGCATAGACGAAAATTTCGTAACCATCATTTCCTAATATTAAAACTTGCCACAATGTTGTTCAGGTGCTGTAATACACTTGTTGTATAGCTAATATTGGTGTGCGCGGGCATTGTTCTCCTGCAGACGTGATTCTTCACGGTCCATGGCATGCAGCGCGCGGTGCTCGCCTTCAAATGGAACCATTCTAATTTTCTAAAACTTACCGTGTCGCGCAAAAAAACGCTGCGCGCTAGCGACACCTCATGCAGACACGAACAATGAAATCACGTACCAGTTATAGCTATGATTCTCCATTATCGAAGACTATGTTTGCAGTAATTTCATTTTATTTAAGAAAAGAAAGGCATTTTGAAACGTAATGACAAACAATTTGCCATTCACAGTATAGATAGAGCGTAACAAGGAAAGAACATCTTACCGAGTCCCATTTGGCAGAAGATGACTTCGGCCTCAATCACATGCGCTACTTGACGTTTCGGCTCAGGCGCTGCTGGCTTCGGCGGCTGGACCGGCTCTGACTTCACTGCTTCCGGCTTCGGAGGTTCTGGTTTCGGGGGCTCGGGTGCTGCCGGCTTCGGTGACGCCGACGGTTTGGGTTCCTCTGGCAGGGGCTTTTCGGGCGCCACTGGAGCGCTGGGAGCAGGCATTGGAGCGGGGGCCGGCGCCGCCGCGGGCGCCAGCACAGGCGTGGGGTCGTGCGGCGGCTCGGGGGTGTAGGCGGCGCGCCCCGCCTCGGCGCGGGGCTCGGCCCGGTGCATGGGCGACTCGCCGGCTGTGTCGGCGTCCGACTCGCTGTCTGTGAATTTGTCGGCGATGTGGTCGGCCGAGGCGGAGGGTGCACGAGGCGCCTCTGCCAGCAGCTCGCGCTCCATTTCAAGGAAGCTGCGCGTGGCGGCAGCGGCTGGCTGGCGGTGCGGCGACTCGGCCGCCTCTCGCTTGCCGTCGCGGTCGAGGTGCTCGAAGTCATCCGTCGAGTCCTGATCGCGCTTCATTACGGGTTCGGCAAGCGGCGCGTCGGCGACCGGAGCGGGGTCTCCACTCGCGAGACCCCCAAGTAGAGAGTCGGCGCTGTCCATGTTTCCTTACGTGACGATAAAAAAGACCGGTGTCGAAAGTGATCGATAGGGTGCGGGAGTAGCGCGAGTGCGAGAAGCTGCGAACGCAGAGGGCGGGTCCTGTCGTGCGTCCTCGCCGTATCGTACTGCGGTCTGCTAGCCGTTCGCCGGTCGCGGCTGCACGACGTCACTCAGCACGAGAAACGAACGGTATTACTCATCGCCGACCCCTTCGTTGCAGCGGGGGCGGCGCCGCTCGCCGGTAATATAGATAATAAAATGAAATTATAATATGTAAATTAAAGCAAATATAATAAGTTTAATATTTAACTGTAAAGATGGTCAAGTAAACAGTTAATATAAATAAAATTGCACAAAAGTATGAGAATGTCTAATGCAAGCAAGAAATTGCCAAAAGTAAAGTATTGACTTTCCGATCCTGACCTTTTTTGAAGGCGCGCTGGCTAAGTAAGCACTGTTTTACCGACACTTCACAGGCAGCACAGTGTCAATCGGATACATACAACAAGAGAAAATAGAAGAAAATTTCACTTCACTGTGTGGTTCCACTACCTATATAAAAAAGTACTCTGTGTTACTAGTCTTATCAAAGTACTCTGTGACTCTGTGGGTTCTGGGTTCTACAAATGAAAGGAAGCGATCACACTTCACAGAGCATGTAACTTTTTAGTACAACAGCTGTTACCAGTGTGACCAGTTCAATTTGTAAAAAAGTCATACAAAAAACCTTTTAAACATAAAAAAACAACCGACTTCAAAAAAAACACTACAAATTGCAAAATAACTTTAATTTCGAAAGTCAGTGTTGTTGGTTCCGTTTTTTCATTTTTTACACCGACTTCCGATATTAAAGTTATTTTTCACTTTGTAGTGTTTTTTTTTTTTTTGTAAAAATGTTTTTATTTTTCACTTTTTAGGATTCCGTACCAAAATGGTAAAAACGGAACCCTTATGGTGAGACTCAGTCTGTCTGTCTGTCTGTCACAGCTGGATATCTCAAGAACTACTTATGCTATCAACTTGAAACTTGGAATAGTTTTTGATGACGTTTGCCCAAATAATTTGCAAATAAGAAAGAAATAAAAATATATGTATATTTTTTGCAACAGGGACTGAAAAATTCGAAGTGGGGCTACTAGGGCATGTGGGATATCATATGAAAGAGCGCAGTTTGCACATTCTCAAACATATTACTTTTTTTTTTAGACCTCATAGCTTTCGTCTTTTGATGAAAAATGTAAAAAAAAACCCTTCCACCCTTATCTCCGAAGTTTGCAAAGAGAAAAATCTGTAATAATTGTAGGTAGAAGTTTATGTAAAGATTACAGGAAAAATAAAACAAAGTCTATATTATATAGCACACTTTTTCAGAAATCAACAACAAAATCTTCGATCGCAACTTCACCTCCAATACACGTATAGGAGACATGTAGAACACCTTCCATCTATGTCTCCAAAATACATTAGTTCCACTATAGGTCAAGAGATGGCGCTGACATAAAACTGCAATATTCTATACCACAGTGCACAGTGTTAAAATTCTCTGACGAATATAGGCCTCGCCGATGAAAATTTAAAACATATGAGGTTACGGATCCCTCGGTGCGCGAGTCCAACTCGCTCTTGTCCGGTTTTTTAGTTGTTAGGTACTCCACACAAATTCAATTAACACTACTTGTTAAGTAACTATCAGTTAAAACATCATCAGTTTAAACTCATACTCATAATCAGCCTATAATGTTCCCACAGCTGGGACACAGGCCTCCTCTCGGTGAGAGAGAGTGGGCCGTAATCCACCACGCGGGCCCATTGCGGGTTGGTAGATGTCACATGTCTTCGAATTTATGGTTCTAGGATATGCCGGTTTCCTCACGATGTTTTCCTTCACCGTATACAGTATAAACTAAGTGGAAAAAAATCGTACCTATTATTGAAGCTAACTCAAAAACTACCCCCGCAAATTTTAATCAAATTTATATGGGGCCACACCTGACGCATACCTTATCCATCAACACGTAGATATTGCAGCCAAGCTAAGGTATTGAACCGAATAGAAGAGTCATCAAAATACGCAAAGAAATGCCGGAGATGCAGTACATATTAGCATAACTTCGTACTTAAGAGTAATGACCTCATCATCATCATCATGACCTAATGTTTTATAAATATATTAAAACCTTCCTGAAAGTATGTAGATCACGTTAGTGAAAGAAACACAACAAAATTGGTTCATTCGTTTTTGAGAAAATCGCAGACATACCAACATACATACATACGGGTCAAAATTAGAGAACCTCCTTTTTTGAAATCTGTGAAAAATTAAATAATTTTTTCTAATGTTTTATATAATGGGATCGCTGTCATTTTTGTGTTACTTTTGTTGTATTATTTAAATCACAAAGTTAAATAGACTATAAAAATGCGACTTGGAAAGTGACATGTATAGAAGTCTGGCCAACGAAAGCTGACCACGAATTATTTATTAAACTTTGTATATGGCAATCTTTGAAGACTGTCAAAATTGTCACATTGACGTTTCGTACTTAACTTATCTTTTGTTTACGTGCATCTTATTTTCGTAGGTTTTGTCTAAAATAATGCCGAAAACAATCACTAGTTCGACGAGAAGACTTCTATTTAATATGATTAACAAATTTAAAGACATAAAAAGTGATTTAAATCAGAAATCTGCTGAGAAAATACGACAACTGGATTCAATAATTACAGTTTTAGGTTAGTTTTTTGAATTTCTACTAAAACAGCTTGATACTTTTCGACTATTTGTAACAAATTGCAATATTACTCACGGTGTATTATACTTTTTAGGAGGTATCGACAATGAGCAGATGAAACTCCAAATTGCGAATGCAGTAAAGGCATTGAAAACTCTAGAAGAAATAGAAATGTCAACTTCTGAAACACAATACATAGAAAAGATATCTTCAATGACAGGTATTTTTATTAGTTCAGACATTTTATATATAAGTGCCAGTTGTTATGTGTAAGGATCTAAGGATAGACATCCATCAAATTAAATAATATGCATATTGTTGTATTATTTTTGTATTTGATTTTTTGGAGTGTTATTTTTATTTGTATTCAAAATAGTAAATTGTATTTGTTGGTTTCAGATGTAAGTGTAACAACACTTAGAAGAATAAAAAAGGAAGGGTCTATAAATCAAGGACATTGGAACACCCCTGGAAAAAAGCGTCCACATTCTGCAACAGTTTCCAATTTGGATAATTTTGATATTTCAGCCATAAGAAATAAAATAAATGAATTTTATGGTGTAAAAAAACAAGTCCCTACGCTGAGAAGCCTGCACAATGAGCTGAGGGAAGCTATTGGATTTACGGGATGCCGTGAAACTCTTAGAAAAACCTTACACAAAAATGGGTTTGAATTTCTAAATAATAAAAATGAACGTGCTTTGCTTACAGAAAAATATGATATTGCAGCTTGGAGGCACAGATTCTTGAGAACTATTCATGAAAAGAGACTAGAAGGTAAGCAAATAATTTACCTTGATGAGACATATGTTCATCAGAACTATAAAGTAAAAAAATCGTGGCAAGGACCTTCAACAAGTGGTGTCACTAGTAATATATCCTCTGGAAAAAGACATATTATTGTGCATGCAGGATCGGAGGAAGGGTTTGTACCAGGTGCTTTATTGATTTTCAGCACAAAATCCAAATCAGCTGACTACCATGATGATATGAATTCCACCAACTTCATGAAATGGCTAGCAGAAATGTTGATACCAAATTTAACTAAACCTAGTGTACTTGTGATGGACAATGCAAGTTACCATGTGAAACAAGTGAATAAACCCCCTAATATGTCTGACACAAAAGCTAACATCCGAATATGGCTTCAAGAAAATAATATTACTTTTGAAGAATATCATTCCAAAGCAGAATTGATGTGTTTGGTAAAAACATATAAACTTGCACCTGTTTACGAAGCAGAAGAACTTATAAAAAAACACAACCACGAAATTTTGTTGCTGCCACCATATCATTGCGACCTCAATGCAATAGAGCTTGTATGGAGTCAGACAAAGAGAAAAGTAGCAAGCAAAAACATAGGAATACGAGGGACTGAAATGCAAAATTTAATTAAAGAATGTTTTGAATCCATAACTGCCAATGACTGGAAGAAGTATACTGATCACATCCTGAATATTGAAAATCAGTACAAATTGAGGGACCGTATTGTCGAAAACGAACTTGAACGGTTTATAATACATGTTGGGGACAGTAGCAGCACTAGTAGTGAAGAAAGCAATGAATCAATATTATCAGGTGTAGAGTTCCTGGAATCCGATTTCGACTATGACTCTTAACTTCAATGTTTTATTTTATTGTGACAGCTGTCTTTTTTTATATTTTACAAATAAACATACTACTTAGTAATATTTTCTGGTTTAATTAAACCTTTTCTGTATAAGTCCATGAAAGTTGAGTGGTGAACATTAATGCGCTGAAAATAAAAAAACAAAGGTACTTTTGGTCAGTGCTTAATGCAATTAGTGCCCTAGAATGAGAAGTAAACAAATGAGAGCGAACGAAACTGAGCTAGCGTCGATTAGGCTCGGCGCACGAGGAATAATCAGTTAAATACTATAATGTGACATTTAAATTTATATTTTTGAACATAATTTACTTCAAGTATTTAAAGCTTAAATTTTTAAAATCAAGTTTAAAAAAAAATTAAATCGCTTCAATAGCTTAGTAGTAGTGTGAAAATTCAATCTTTCATACAAACAATATATAACAGACAGACACAGTTACTTTCACATTTAGAATATTAAAATGTATATGGAATTATGGATTTGTGCTATAAACATGCATTACAGCCTTAGGTACTGACACACATGCTAGCATGATATTTCAAACCAATTGGAGCACGTGAAACTCGCATAACTTTGATTATCGCGTGCTCTAATTAGTTTGAGCATGCTAGTAATGAGCATGTGTGAAGGAAGCCTTATAAAATGTTTCGCATATTTCATGAATAATCAAAAGTATCAACTCCGTTTAAGCAGGGTATAGCCAGGGTGGACAGCTACAATTTTTTTAAAATTGCCGCCTTTACGTTGTGTCAGCTTTCGTTGGCCAGACTCTAATAATATTATTAAAAGATGTGTGTGAAAAAGAAAAGTGTCTACCATTGATAAAAGAGCAGCGGTAATTCCCGTTTCAACAGGAATGTTCGTATTCTAAACTCAGTCTCAACAAAAATACCCCTAATTTACTTAGCTATCAAATTCAATTGACAGTAGCGACACCTGCACCGAAATTGCGTAACACAGTTCACAATCCGATGGAATGAAAATTGCTCCATTGTTTTAAAAAATCGTCTTCTCGACAACGTAGGTATCTAAATCATGCATGAGTGTCGCTGTCGTAGAATTGTTTAAATGAAAGGCGTTGCCATTGTAAGTGTGTTACGCAATTACCTTGCTGAAGTGACAGTTTTTTAAACATAATAATAATATGATAACATTATTTCATGTCATTGACAGTAATATTCAGTCTTTAAATTAGGATGAAAATATTGTTTAATAATTTCATAGGTATTTAAGCTCTGAAGAATCGGTAAAAAAAATAACCGTCCTACAAACGAAGGTTATATTATTCTTAATATTCTTGCGTCATATTTTTATTTGTGAAACTATTATCCAATAAAATGTTGTATCGCACTTTGTTTCTACTAATAATTTAAGTTCAATAATCTATGTTTGTTACCTTTTCTATAGGAGTACAAAGCTACTTAACGCCTAAATTCTGTAATCGACAGGCATTCATCATTCTCCTGCAAATATCTCAATTTATTTGGGGTCGGTGCAATATATTATGTACTAGCTGCGCCCCGCGGTTCCACCCGCGTAAATGTCGATTCCGTGGGAATATCGGGATAAAAAGTAGCCTATATGTTAATCCAGGGTGTCAGCTACCTCCATACAAAATTTTATCAAAATTGGTCCAGTCGTTTGAGCGTGAAGAAGTAACAAACATAAACACACCCCCACACACACACACTCACAAACTTTCGCCTTTATAATATTAGTGTGATTTTTCTTTCTTAATTCTCTAGTTGAATGTTTCAGAACGAAACTTTACAGATATCTGCAGTGCGCGGGGCGGGCTCTTGAGTATTAATGTTCTGTGGTCTGTCAATCTGTCATGTGTCATGTGTCTGGTCTGGGCGTAGACAGAGTAAACTATAGACTGCTGCATATCTTCTTTTTCATTCGCACAAGAAAAAGAGAAATATATTAACGTCACTTGCAAAGAAAAGAGACAGAGTAAGAATATTTCTGTCCCTTACTGCGTGTCGGCTAAGCACATCAATGTGCACAACAAGTTTGACGTTTATGAATGAAATAATAAAAATTATGAATGAATGAATAAAAACTACACCGCGATTAAACGGAAAATAAGATCTTTTTCGTGCATAATTGAATAATAGTACATTTGCGCAACTGTGAAAATGGTAAAGTGTAGTGTAATAAGCTGTAAAAATGATAGTATGATGAAGATTGCCGGAATTTGTTGTCCTTTTCGGTGACACGGATACCATGAGTCTATAGATTACTCTGTCTACGGGTCTGGGTCTGTCACGTCGAAGTTTCTGCCTGTCAGACAAGTCAAGTCAAAACACTTTAGTCGATAAATTAGTTACTTGTTACAGAGGGAAGCGCTAAAGTGGCCCGCTAAATTAAAATTTTCTTACGTTTTTTGCAATTTGCTGGTCAGTATTAAGTTCTACGTTGATAAAAATATGATTCGCGGTCGTAACAAATATGTATTTACAGAATCATTACAACCAGTAATACAACTTGTGAAGTTAGTATAATCCCCAAATGTCAAGATTTCATGAAATAGTCATTCTTGGGGATTACTTGGTCTTAGAGAGTTGTGGCGATGACTTTAATGATTATAATTCTGTAAATACATATTTGTTACGGCCGCGAATCGAATTTTAATTAACGTACAGACGCCAGCAGGTCAACCTACCCGAAACTGTCAGATTTTCCCAATCAACCTTGAACCTTATGCTTTAGCAATAAAGTCGAAAATCTATTAAAGAAATCTGACAGATTGTAGTAACTTGATGTGCTGGCGTCCGTACAACTTAATACTGACCAGCAATTGCAAAAAACGTAAAAAAAAAATGAATTTCGCGGGCTACCCTGGCGCTTTCGCCTTAAATTATAACCTGTGGGCGTAGCCGTAGACAGTTCTCTGTAAGTTCCTTGGTTCTCTGTCTACGGATAAAAAGTACTCTGTGGTCTACGGTCTACCTACGCCAGACGCCAGGGGCCAGTAACAGAAAAGGATAAAGCTATACTATTTCCGTCTCTCAGTCCATGCCCGTTTTTTTCAAGGCCGCAACACATGTAGCTAAACAAACTTTGACAGATATCTCGTCTTTGTGGAATTGTGAAGTTTATTTTAGCACTTTTCTACATAATTTACTAATTTAATTGCTTGTGTATATTGTTTTAAAGCCGAGATTAATCTATAATATAATGCGGTGTAGTGTACTTAACTGTAAAAGCGATATTGAGCGGCAAATACCAGGATTGTCCATTCACACGTAAGTTTCAAGTTTTCATAAATGTTTCGGTTATTATAACAATGTACTGTGTGTTAACTGTTTTAATTAAGTGACAGTATCAGTTTTTGTCATACTATGAGTGTTTAGAAGACTTAAAATCGCGATTCAAAGTAATGTTTATAATAACCTAAAATGCAGTGTTGCTAGTATCGTGTCGCGCAATTTCCCATTTGTCCGTCACAATCTTATCATTATATTATTTTTTTATCAATATAATAATCACAATCTTATCAATATATTATTATTATCTTATTCATAATATTTTGTAATCATTATACTTTGTCTTGTATAAATTATTCAGGATAGATTCATTTTATATACTTGTACATATTCTTATTATTATTTTAATACTGTACATAAAGTAAAAATAAAAAACATCCGTATATCTATACATATAATAAATCTTTTACCGGATAGATTCAGGTAATGTTTTTATTTTTTGACCCTTGATTTGTAGCCTTCGAGGAACTAAAATTTTAAGCTTTTGATAATATATAATGAACCATTGATATAAATTAACCATCGATCTCGTTATCCGATCGTATAACGAGCCTTCTAACTACCCAGCTTGATAACTACATAGAAGAATATTTATTTTTATATGTCACAATCGTATTTTATATCATTTATATACTTATTATTATTTTATCGCTCCATGCCACGTTCTATTCCGAATCTGTGCTCCGCTACGGGTTGGAACTGCGTGGTACTTCAATCTCCCTGATTCTGGGTAAAGGGTAAGGTTTATGGTATCACTGAGTTCTATATACATTATGGTTATGTTAGTTTTTTGGTTTTTTGTCTCATGTGTGACGCTACCCGTTTCTCTATAGCTTTCTTAAGCCGCGATTACATTATCCAATTTTAAGGAATGCTAACTAGGAAATCGGCAGATGTAATCGCAGTTAGAACAGATTGGATCCAATTTAGTGGAAATTGGAGGTCCAATCTTTCTACTTCCTAAATTGGATCCAATCTAGGATAGTGTAATCACAGCGCTACGATTTAGAACGACTAGTCGGCGTCCGCGCTTTGAGCAAGGTGGACGAGTAGACCGCGCTCACGAATGCTACCAAAGAGTATTTTTAGGGTTCCGTACCCAAAGGGTAAGGGGTCCGTCCGTCTGTCT
The DNA here is from genome assembly GCA_963082905.1 of Oligia fasciuncula. NCBI lineage: Eukaryota > Metazoa > Arthropoda > Insecta > Lepidoptera > Noctuidae > Oligia > Oligia fasciuncula. The sequence continues at coordinate 570,611 of OY720395.1, read as the reverse complement.
GTCACCAGGCTGTATCTCAAGAACCGCGATAGCTAGACAGTTGAAATTTTCACAAATTATGTATTTCTGTTGCCGCTGTGACAACAAATACTAAAAACAAAATAAAATAAATATTTAAGGGGGGCTCCCATACAAGAAACGTGTTTTTTTTTTCGATGTTTTTGCCTTGTGGTACGGAACTTTCCGTGTGCGAGTCCGACTTGCACTTGGCCAGTTTTTTTTTAATATAAATGCTACATACAACATGGCGACTGTATCGGAAACGACAGCATTGCCCACAGAAAAAAAAATCCATGTGTTACGAGTATATAATTATACTATCCATACTATATTATCATACATTCGAAAGTACCTAACTCTGTCTGTCTATATGTTACCTTTTTACGCCTAAGCCACTGAACGGATTTCGATGGCAGAGAGATAGATTGCATCCCGGGAAAGGACAAAGGATAGTTTTTATCCCGATATTCCCTCAGGATCGACACTTATGCGGGTGAAACCGCGGGGCGCTGCTAGTCTTAAATAAATTAATAGAAATGTATGGGGAAATGCCTTATCTTTTTAATAAAAACGACAAAAATTATATCTTTTTTTTTTGATAAAATTTTCTCTAAAGGTAGGTAGCTGACACCCTGGATTAACATATAGGCTACTTTTATCCCGAAATTCCCACGGGATCGACACTTATGCGGGTGCAACCGCGGGGCGCAGCTAGTCTTTATAATAATAACGACCAAAATTATTTATTTTTATTTTTAAACTACATTAAATTATTATTTTCTTCTGTAGTTTTGTTAAATACGGCGCCATCGATAGAAAATTCGAAACGTGCAATCTAGTACGATCCTTCTTCACGAATGCGACGACGCCGACAATGCGTCTGAATGCGTCGTCTCATCGTCTGTCTCTGTCCGATTTAGTGTAGTCTAATCACTAGCTCCGATTTCCTAGTTAGAGTGTTCCTAGTTAGCATTGCTTAAAATTGGATAATGTAATCGCGACTTTACTCTAAGACCGAGCGCATTATTTTTTTCTTTCAATCAAAAATTACCACTGACATTACTAAAAGGTTACATGCTCTATGGACATTACTGTCAAGTCAAGCTGTCAAGCTGTCAAGTGTCAAGACACCACCAGACCACAGCAGTGAGCAGTCCACATTCCATTGATTCGGAATTCCATTTCCATTTCCAGCATTGCAAATTCCAATTCCATTCCACAAGGATGGCGGTGACAGTAGCGGACGGTTGTGTTAATGCGAATGAAATAATATCGCTCAATAAACAACAAAATTGCAACGGAATAGAAGGAAACTTGCCTAATGGAAAAGTGAATAATCATAAAAATGGTTACGTGAAATCAAAACATTTAAATAATGGTGACACTGTGAGTAGATATTCATTTATTTTATTAACCTTCCAAAAATGTTTACAATGTGGTCACGTTATGTTTTCACGTTGTATTTGCCGGTGCATGGAATATTTGACACGTCCCGCGGACGGAGCGCTTGGTGGCTTCAGGCTCTTTGGCTTCAGGCGCGGGCGGCCGGCTCATTGCTAGCAGCCGCGCTGACCTAGTGCGGGGCTTTGTGCCGGGCTGTCCCGACCTTTGTGTCGTATCATGTACTTGTACCACACGGCACGTCAACCAACATAAGTCGAGTACATTTTAGACAATAATAATTAGCCATAGGGTTATCTTAGGGGTCCAATATTTGCATTTAAAGTATCACTTCTGGATTCCTTAAAGAGTTGTGTTTAGTACCTACACCTTCATTTCGTTTACATCTCAGATAACACAGGGCATAGCTTTTGTCACAAATCGGGCACAATTAAAGCCTCTGGAATAATTCAATTTGTTTTATTAACTTTTGCTCAGTGCATCACATCACCTTTCATACTGAAGGATGATGGATTCTAATAAGTCACACACACACAGATACGAATGAGATCATGCCTGATTAAACAACAAGATAAGTAATTGAATACAATCAATATCACTCATCACAGTCCATCATTGACTACCTCTAGAATTCCTCAAATGGCTCAAATATCACTATCACAGAAATTTGAAATGTCTTGACAAAAAGCCGTACATTTCAATCAAAGTCCAGACATTTTAGTCACAAAATCCAAACATTACCCACTGTGGTATGGCAGGCTTTCTTAGATAGGAAATGCTGACCTCATCTAGTTTAAAAAAATATGAATGACGTGTAAAAGTGATTGTACAAATCTACTTACAAGAAATAAATCATTTATCATGGTAGCAAATGCTCGCGAGGGAAGAGAGGTTGAGGAATGTGATGTGGGGAACAAAAAAAAAAGTGCACTGAAAAATATAAAAATTAATACTTATACCAGAAACTAGTGTTAAGTTTGATTATTTTACTTAAAATTATTTTTATTTTCAAGAAAATATTTTATGTTTGAACTAGTTGATTGTTTTCAAATTTGCAATACAAGATTGATTGGTTGATCTCGATAGGTTGATGGATAAAGAAGTATATATTTGGTTTTTAGATAAATGAGAAGTTAATATAAGTTTTATTACTTGTATTCCAACTAAGCCAAAAAATCCGGACAAACTAAAGAGCCAGACAAAGTCCGGACAAAAGTGTAGAAGTCCGGACATGTCCGGACAAATCCAGACAGATGGTAACCCTATATTATGCGCTTACCTTATTATTATGTGCATTTCGTTAGAACAGCCTGCCAATAAAAGAAGTAGAACATGTCATGTTATGTGAAATTTTTGTTTGTGTAAACTGAAATTATTGTATGTACCTTTATGAAAAGTGTATGACTGCTAGCTGTAATAACTGTAACTTAGATAGTAATGAATTTTAATTGGGACGGGAATGCCCTTGTGTAATAATAACCTACATACAATATATTAATAGTCTTCACATTTTCCCCATTTACTTAATGATAAAGTGAGTAAATAATATTTAACTTCATTATTATTTGAATGACTGGTTCTTCTAACAGAACTCATTTATTTCATTGAAAGATTAGGTCATGGCAACAATTTTCTTTATTGGTTTGATGTAACCAATATTTAGATTTTTTTAAAGTGGCTTCTTTAATTTTGTCTGTGGAGTTTCTTGCCCATTCTTCTCCATAAGAACACTACCTTTTCAATTTTTTATGTTTAAAAGTGCCTCTAATGTGCTTAGTTGAAATAAATGATTTGACTTTAATTTATGTGTAACAGTCACAATAGCTGACCCATATGTCTACAATACATTGTGGTATTGTGCAATTTATCATGTTCTTGAGTGTTTAGGGTTAGTATTGAAGAATAAGTGATCAAAAAGTTAGAGTGAGTAACAATTTTATTACACTTATATTTTCATTACACCGTGTAACATCAATGTTGCACAATGTTGGTAGGTCTTGCTCATGGAAACAAATGGGTTTTAAACCTGTGTAGGGGGCGTTTTATAAACATCCAATAAGATTGTCCACCTAAAAAGATGTCTCTACATTATGTAAATCTTAATGGAATACAGATAACTTAAAATAAAATGTTAATTATTTTTATACTACAGCTTGGTTATTAATTTTTATCTGGGGGCACGGATGTGCTCCCAAGCCAAGACGAGCCAAGCGAAGCGCAAGGGCACTACCTAAACCTTTTTCGAAACGCTTCGTCGTTTTTTTTAACCCTCATAACTTGGGTTTGGATTATACCAGATAAACAAAATTCTCGGGATATGATGTCAATAGTGGACTTATGAGTTTCAATTGCATAGCTCTTATACTTTTAGATTTTATTGATATCTAAAAAACCAAAAAACATTTATGCTATTGGGTGCTTACATAAAGAAACAGGTTTTCGGTGCAGGCGAGTCTGTGCAGGTCGGTACCGATCGGTGCGGCTGATCCTGATCCACATTAGCTTATGCGCTCACACATAAAGAAACAGATAAAACAAGTAACCGTTTCCTTCCGAAAATCAATCTGCAGAGACCTGTACCGGAAGTCGCGACAGAAAACAATCTGCAGAGACCTGTACCGGGAGTCGCGACAGAAAACCCGCTTCTTTTTGTAAGCACCCTACGACAGGAGCTGGCTGCTTTATGAATTATGATTCCCGCCGGGGAACGTAAAAGACATTGAATTAAATGCATTTCTTTCATCTTTATTCTACCGCATGCGTTTGCTTCGGTCGTAAACAAACCATATCGCATAGTTGAGTGGTTGTGCGCTGCACTGCAATCACACCACTCGTTATCAGCACGCGTAGGTGGCGGCAAGCCTGCGCACGCGGCACCGCCCGTGCTGCCCGGTGCCTGAGCTCATAGGCGGGCTAGGCCCACCTTGACACAAATACACACATGATTTGCGCCAGCTAATTATTTTTCTATTAGCAATGATTAGATGTAAGTGCAATTCGATTGTATAACAGTGGAAAACGCTTGGGGTTCCCAAGTCTTCGATCACTGTCTATCTAACAGAATAAGAATCTTGCCTTTATTGGCCGGCTTGAGTGGAGATTCGCAAGAGCAAACGTGCTCGGAAGGAAGTATTCCAGTGAGATGCTGGTAGGGATCTTGACCGTACTTCCGGGATTGTCTTGATAGCCGTGGAATACCTCTCCACTCCTCACAAGCACCTCAGGACATGTTGCCCCCTTGTCGCTACGTCACTATGTGCTAGCGGCCGTTTCCGGGGGCCCATTATTGAGTGTGCAAGTCACCCCCTGCTATTTTATCCGTGTATATATAAAACACTGATCGGGCAGGGGTCATAGTTTTTTTCCATAGTAATTCCTGGTAACCGGTCCACTTTAGCCACCCAAACCCATAGTCCAACTTTTTATCCTATCATGGATTATACTCATTTAAATGAATCAAGGTAATTTTACTGATTAATTCGTTTGTTCATCCGCGACACATCAAAGCGTATCAGCGGAAAATATTAGAAAAGGTTATTTCAAAAAACCTCAAACGTACGACGAATTATAGTTTGGATCGGAATTTTAATTGGGCAATAATCTTGTTTGAAACAATTGGAAGTCCCTGTCCGATGTTGAACACGTTCCAGTAAGCATCTGATGGCACTGCTGCGCTGCTACTATGACCCATACAGCATCATATTGGTAGTCTGTATGACCCTGATATTGACCGACCGTCATAACATAACTATTAGCTTATCGCTAACACCGCGCCCGTCATGGCCGTCATGCGTCAGCCCGCTGACATGGTGCCTGCTGTCAAACAGATGACGAACTTACAAGTTACAATACCTTCATGTGGATGGTCGTTGTGTAGGTTTGCTTGGTTTCGAGCATTTCGGAGCCACGTCTTATCTTTTTTTTTGCTTTTTGTTATCTATTACTAGAATCTTAACGCTGTGTCTGTACAGTCAGTTATAGCAATTAGCTGACCCACCTTTGCATAAATGGTTGAGATTTTTTAGAATACGAATCGATATACTTAATTTTATAGTTCTTTTGTATTTTTACCCGACTGCGCGACGCAAAGGAGTGGTAATGTGTTCATCAGCCTATGTATGTATGTATGTTTGTATGTTCCTTTGAAGCACTATACAGACCAAACGCCTGGGCCGATTTTTATGATTCACACGTCAATCGATTCCTCTTAGTCCGGCGAGTGTCACTAAAGACATGACGTTAGTGAAAATTCAATATGGCGACTACTATGTATGTATGTCTTCAAAAAATTTTTTTTTCTCAAAACCTATCGAGTGGGGTATCAAAATAAATGGCTTTAAAAGATGATTACAAAAATTTATAAACAACTTATATGGTTAAAAGTAATTCGAAGTGACAAATCGTAAAAAACACGTACCAAGAACTAAATCGTCAGCGAAATCTTTCACATTTGTAAACTAAAAAGCTGGAAATAAAAAAAGTTAAGTATTAAGAAAAATAAAAACCCGACTGCGGTAAAAAAAATAAGTTAAAAGAACTGAAAAGCTAAAAACAAGCCCATTTTTAATTAAATAAAAGTTGGAAGCAGGCGGGACCCATTTGAATTTGAAAATATAATAAAAATGGTATGGGTCCCGGTGAAAATATAATAAAAAATAAAAACCCGACTGCGGTAAAAAAAATAAGTTAAAAGAACTGAAAAGCTAAAAACAAGCCCATTTTTAATTAAATAAAAGTTGGAAGCAGGCGGGACCCATTTGAATTTGAAAATATAATAAAAATGGTATGGGTCCCGCCTGCTTCCAACTTTTATTTAATTAAAAATGGGCTTGTTTTTAGCTTTTCAGTTCTTTTAACTTATTTTTTTTTACCGCAGTCGGGTTTAATTTTAATAACTTTTTTTATCACACTAATATTATAAAGGCGAAAGTTTGTGAGTGTGTGTGTACAGAAAGCGTCACTATGTCCTAACCCCTCAAGTTTTAAAATGTTACACTGCTACAACATTGAATTCCTTACGAATAATCTAAAGAATACTTCAAAAAAAAAGAGTCCATTGTGTTGACTCGGATTCGAACCATCGCATCACCGAACGTCGTCATACTCATACCGGCAGTTTGACGAACTAGCCAGCGAGCCCATATGAATTGCGATGAAATTGTTATCTACTATCGGCTGAGTCATTATATCTTTAGGTCCCTGTCTAATCGAAAGATGTTATAATTTGAGGGTATCCATTAATTTTACTTACTTACGTTGTCTTTATAAAATTAATCCATACCTTCAAGTTAGAACTTTGTATACGTTCACTTAAAACGGCGAAGAGTAAACGACTACTAATTTTATCAATTATTTATTTAAATGATTTCTGATTTTATGAGAACTAAAATAGTTGTTCTGTTTGTTGTAAAATAAGATCATAGTTTTGTTAAATAATAGCAATAATAAATATTATTAAATGATTAATAAAGTATTTTATTTTTCTTGATTTTTAATTCTTTGTAAATAATTACTACTTAAAACAAAATAGAAATATATATCAAAATAATATAATGAACAAAAAGCACATTTCGTGCCTATATAGGATTTGAACTTCCAATCTTATGCACGGTAAGCGGTCTTGAAACCTCCAGTCTATTTAGACGATGAATAAGTTGTCGTAAATGTTAACCCTATTGTTGTTGCTTGTCGTCGCAAAAGTATTGTTTTATTGAAAAAAACAATAATAAAAACAGAATTAAAAAAAAAATACTTACTTAAACTTCTTTATTCACTAAAACAATACATTATTTAAAATAAAATGTTTTTGCAAAATACAAAAACCAACTTGGGCCTATCACGGATTTGAACGCACATGTCTTTTGGTGGGGTAACTACTTAAACGAGCTTTGTGTACATTAATTTGGGGGTGTGTTTATATGTTTTTTACTTCTTCACGCTCAAACAGCTGGACCAATTTTGATGAAATTTTGTATGGAGGAAGCTGACACCCTGGATTAACATATAGGCTACTTTTTATCCCGATATTCCCACGGGATCTACATTTACGCGGGTAAAACCGCGGGGCGCAGCTAGTCTATTATAAAATTCTATCGATTCGTATTCTAAAAAATCTCAACGATTTATGCAAAGGTGGGTCAGCTAGCTAATTGTTATGACTGACTGTACCTGCGAATTTTATTTGTTTCTCTTTGTGGAGCTCTTTAATTTAGGAATCGCAGCTTTTACAATATCCTAACAGATTTTAAAACTATCATAGGAAGAACCTTCGACGCTCCTGTACTAGCATTTTGTTGGTTGTCTTATGCAACCTAGCAAGCCTCATATTTGTGCACTGGATTTCTGTTCACCTAAGCTAGAACAAAAATGACGAAAAAATTTGTATTTATTTAAAGACTATCTATATCGGACAATTTGGGTATTTTGGTTATTTTACAACAGATTAGTCAATCGAGTCTCTCCTATTTAATTCTCCTAAATATTGTTTTGCTTTTCAGTTTGTGTCGGAGCGCGGGAGCGTGCCGAAGATGGACTGGTCCCAGTACGACACGTTCCCCGGCTCGTTCGAGAAGTGCACGCTGCTCACGGCGGCGCTCACACATGTCGGGCTGTACATCCTCATGTTCCTGGGCTTCGTCAACCAGTTGCTCTTCAAGCCCAAGGTCGCCACGGAAAAGAATAGAGAGGTATGTAACTGTTTATGTCTTATGCAGGTGAGATTTGTTTGATCTGTTGAGCGGCCTGCTCTGAAACCATATTGCGTATTAGAAAACAAATTGTATTCTAGATACTTTGTTAGCCTGCTGTTGATTATACGTTCAAATATCTTCGTTAACGTTGTTAAGGTCACGATTGGCCTATAGCACAGTATAAAGATATACAGTATTTCGACTTCATACAAACGGACGAAACGCGAGCTATACCTACGCGCCTCGACCTCGGAGTGCGCTCGGGATGCAGACAGTCGTGACTGTGCCGCGGTGACGAACGGACTGTGTGTTGTTTTTTTTAACAATCCGCGCGATTTTTTCACTAAAAATAAATTGAAGTACTTACATATTTAATATGACGAGTAGGCTATATTGTGCTGTTTTAGGTTGCATGAATTCGTCAAATTTTTTTAAATTACCTGGAAATTCTGAAAGGTAAGACTATAAAATAATTTTACTTACTAGTAGGTAGGTACAGAAAGCGTCACTATCTCCTAACCCCTCAAGTTTTAAAATGTTACACTGCTACAACATTGAATTCCTTACGAATAATCTAAAGAATACTTCAAAAAGAGTCCATTGTGTTGACTCGGATTCGAACCATCGCATCACCGAACGTCGTCATACTCATACCGGCAGTTTGACGAACTAGCCAGCGAGCCCATATGAATTGCGATGAAATTGTTATCTACTATCGGCTGAGTCATTATATCTTTAGGTCCCTGTCTAATCGAAAGATGTTATAATTTGAGGGTATCCATTAATTTTACTTACTTACGTTGTCTTTATAAAATTAATCCATACCTTCAAGTTATAACTTTGTATACGTTCACTTAAAACGGCGAAGAGTAAACGACTACTAATTTTATCAATTATTTTTTTAAATGATTTCTGATTTTATGAGAACTAAAATAGTTGTTCTGTTTGTTGTAAAATAAGATCATAGTTTTGTTAAATAATAGCAATAATAAATATTATTAAATGATTAATAAAGTATTTTATTTTTCTTGATTTTTTAATTCTTTATAAATAATTACTACTTAAAACAAAATAGAAATATATATCAAAATAATATAATGAACAAAAAGCACATTTCGTGCCTATATAGGATTTGAACTTCCAATCTAATGCACGGTAAGCGGTCTTGAAACCTCCAGTCTATTTAGACGATGAATAAGTTGTCGTAAATGTTAACCCTATTATTGTTGCTTGTCGTCGCAAAAGTATTGTTTTATTGAAAAAAACAATAATAAAAACAGAATTAAAAAAAAAAAATACTTACTTAAACTTCTTTATTCACTAAAACAATACATTATTTAAAATAAAATGTTTTTGCAAAATACAAAAACCAACTTGGGCCTATCACGGATTTGAACGCACATGTCTTTTGGTGGGGTAACTACTTAAAGGAGCTGTGTGTACATAATGTGTGTCTTTTTAATAGATAAGTATTTCCTTTTATCTCCCGAAAAAAAAGATGTCTGGATTAATAAATAAAGTGAATAGAGTAAAGGAAAGTGATGACACGAGTGAAATATGTAGGTAGTTATAGGCGGTTCATGAATCATTATGCGGTAGGTACGCTTGTGTTAAAACCTCGGGGCATGTGTGTTTTGTTTTTTAGTTTGTATAATTCAAAGTAAAGACGTGGTTTTTATTATTAATATTTATGTACACACAGTAAAATACAATAACAAAACTAAATGGAAACACGAAGTAGGCAAATGTAATTAAAATGCTGGAGGCGGGCAGCCCTATCGCATGTTTACGTACCGCGCGGCTGTAGGCATTTATTTCAAGGTTACGGCCGAGTTACAATACTGTATGATCTTTATACTGTGCCTATAGTGTTGCTTACATTGTCTCCGTCACCCGCCTTATAAATCGGGTGCACCACAGCTCTTTGTAATGCGTCGGGAAATATTCCAGAAACAAAACAGCGGTTAATTAAATAGGTAAGAACGGGTGCTGTAGAATCGGGTGCGATATAAATATGCTTTAATACCTCAGTTATTTGATCCCAACCAGAAGAGCAGTCACTTTTATTATATAGTCTTTGATCAGGGGCTTCTCCTCGCCGCTAGGAGTCTCGTCTCGTAGGCCTGCGTTACCATTGATTAGCTGTAGACCTCAACGGAACGTGTCACACATGGCCAGCCGGCGCGACGCGGTGAGCTGCCTAAACGCATCGTTGAGTCTATGCGAGCGATACTATTGTTGATTGTTAGTCACTTACCGACAGGTACTGCCAACCGCCAATACTGCTAAGTTACCGTGTTTATGCGATTTACTTCCATCGAAATGATCTTATTCAGGACTATAAAGAGCACTTCAAATATGACTTCTGGATTTGCACTGTAAGGTAGAGATGCGAGCATTTCTCCATGGCACACTTGAAATCATCAACCAGAAAGCCATTACACCGAGCAACGAAAATAGCTTGGTCGAGCATCTGGAGGTTTGGACTGAGAATTGAGATGTATCGACTAGTCGGCTTTTTAATTTATTCCTATTTCTTTGTTTAAAAATAAGGAAATAAATCGTAAACTTTATCTATAATCTATACTATAATATTATAAAGCTGCAGAGTTTGTTTGTTTGTTTGTTTGTTTGAACGCGCTAATCTCTGGAACTACTGGTCCGATTTGAATGATTATTTTAGTGTTGGGTAGTCCATTTATCGAGGAAGGCTATAGGCTATATTTTTTTTCTTCAAAATTAGGGATCCGTAATAAAATTGCTATTTTGTAACACAAGGTGTAAAATCGAAAACCTATTTTTGCGTGCGCTGCAAAAACTATTGACAATAGAACAAAGTAATGTACTACGGGTTTGTAGAGCCCATTAAGACCTACAAAAAAGTCCGCGAGAACATATATCTAGCTATCATGGTTTAATCACAATAACCGATTTTGTGTTCAAAATAATTATTAAATCGTCTGAAGAAAAAAAAACTACGTTAAATATGTATCGTAATATTAATCTTTATCGAAATTAAGCATTATGTTATCAAGAGTATTTATGAAGAAGTAAAATACTTTTTGTTTCATCTCAATCGGATATTTCGTTTAAAAGTTATCACGTGCGTGTGTAAGATGTTAAAAGTTGGTACCTATTAAGAGCCTATACTACCTCAAATGGCTTAACATGATCCTCCGTTATGTCGAAAATTCTGCAGCATGAAATAAATATATGCTAAAGTTGAGGATGAATGTAAGGTCTTATGTTAGACGAAAACACGATTACTTAAAATTTTCTCGATAGAAAAAAAATCCAAAGTTACCTCCAAACCGAACAATAAACCGCTGGTATTCAAAAAATACTTCAAATTAGATCATGAAACTTTGCATACTAACTGAACTAACTATAAAGCAGGTCTTATGTTAGTTAGTTTTTTTGAAATACCTTTATTTTCACCGTAAAAAGCAAATACCTAAACTATTGGCGCTGCCTCCCGCCCAGCACCGCACTCTGTCTCGCTTTCACACAGTTAGGGCTTGTAAATATTCGAAGTTTTTAGATTTTCGAATATTCGAAGTTTTTACAGGCAGTATTCGAATTATTCGAATATTTATTCGAATATTAGCTTTTTCCTTTGAAACCAAGTTGAAACCTTGAAGGGTCAACTTGCTTATACAATTAATACACAAGTTTGAGTTGGGTATTTTTATTATATGAAATTGAATCACCTTTAAGCAACATAGTTTGACATTAGTCATAATGAAAAAAAAAAACAAATCTAAAATATTAAGGGGGAAGCGCTAAGGTAGCCTGCGAAATTCAAATTTTCTTACGTTTTTGCAATATGCTGGCCAGTATTAAGTTGTACATTGATTAAAATATGATTCGCGGTCGTAACAAATATGTATTTACAGAATTACAATAATTACAATCAATTTGTTCGACGACACTACTTTTCACCTCGCTGCTTCCCTACGACTAGGCACTCCTTGCTGTTCTCCCCATCGCTGTCACTGTGGCGAAGATGTCAACAGCCTCGGACACCACCACGGCCTGTCTTGCAGCCGAAGTGCGGGTCGCTTAGCGCGGCACGCTTAGCGCGAACATTAATGACATCATCCGAAGAGCTCTTGTCACCGTCGGCGTTCCAGCTGTATTAGAACCCAATGGCTTGGCACGCGACGATGGCAAGAGACCGGACGGTATGTCTTTATTTCCATGGAAGGTGGGTAGGCCTTTAGTGTGGGACGCTACGTGTGTTGATAATCTTGCGCCATCCCATCTTCCTGGCTCGGCATGCTGTGCTGGCGCTGCTGCTGTGGCTGCGGAAAACCTCAAGCGGCGAAAATATAATAACCTCATCGGAAACTATATTTTCGAGCCGTTTGGGGTTGAAACTCTCGGGCCGTGGGGTCCGAGTGCTCATGGTCTTTTTAAAGAAATTTAGAAACGGCTGGTTGACAATTCCCGATACCCAAGGGCTGGCTTTTATCTTGGCCAGAGGCTAAGCATCGCCATACAACGTGGTAATGCCGCCAGTCTCTTGGGTACATTACCAGTCGACAGCGATGCGGATGAATTTTTCGACGCTATTTTTTAGTTTCTGTATAGTTTTAGTTAAGTTAGGATTTAATTTTGTTATTTTTAGTTTGTATAGCCAAATAAATATTTTCAAAGAAAAAAAAATCAGTAATACAACTTGTTTAGTATAATCCCCAAATGACAAGATTTCATGAAATAGTCATTCTTGGGGATTACATGGTCTTAGAGAGTTGTGTTGATGACTTTATTCATAATAATTCTGTAAATACATATTTGTTACGGCTGCGAAACCTCGGAGTGGCGGCGCCGGCACTGTGTGTGTACGTGTAAAGCGCGGTCTGTAGGTAACAACTTGTAAGACAGACGTAGTTCGTATTTTCAAACTGAACTAAAAATTATTCGAATATTCGAATTTAACATCAGTCAATATTCGAATAGCAAAAATGATCGAATATTCGCATTATTCGAATATTCGAATATTCGAATTACAAGCCCTACTGACACAGTCCGCGAGCAGTATCGTGCGAGCGAGATAAAGAGTGAATTTTAGCTGAGGTAGTATAGGCTCTTAAGGAGTTATGGGCCATAGAGTTTTTTATCCATACTAATAATAAAGCTGAAGATTTTGTTTGTTTGAACGCGATAATCTCTTTAACTACCGGTCAGATTTGAATTCTTTTTGCATTTGATAGCCCAATTCTTGAGGAAGGCTATAGGCTATTTAACATCACGCTATGACCCTTAGGAGCCGAGCAAAAAGAAAAAAACTCAGAGTGAACGGTAAGCGAATACGAAGTGTTGCGACGCGACGGGTGGGGGTACAAGAAATTTCACGCGGACGAAGTCGCGGGCAGAAGCTAGTAACATTATAAAGAGGTAACAGTTTGTTAGTTTGTATCTAGGGGTAATCTCTGAGACCGGTCGGATTTGAAAAACCTTTTTGCATTTGATTGCCCAATTCTCGAGGAAGGCTATTTAATATAACGCTGTGACCCTTAGGAGCCGAACGAAAAGAAAATACTCAAGTCAGAAAGAACGCTAAGTGAAAACGAAGTGATAGCGCGTGGGTCTAGGGAACTAGTGATAGCGCGTGGGTCTAGGGAACTAGTGATAGCGCGTGGGTCTAGGGAACAAGTGATAGCGCGTGGGTCTAGGGAACAAGTGATAGCGCGTGGGTCTAGGGAACAAGTGATAGCGCGTGGGTCTAGGGAACAAGAAATTTCACGCTAACGAAGTCGCGGGCAGAAGCCTGTTGTAAATTAAATACTCGTAATTAAACTTAAATCAAGAAAAATATTATATTAACAAAAAAATCTAAACGAGAGCTTCTATAAGTCTAAATAAAGAACATAGTATACCTGTATACGAAACCTATTATTTACTAGCTGACCCTGATCCTAGCGAACTTCGTGCCGCCTCAGAATCAATAAGAACGAATGTATGAGAAAATAAATTACCTTCATTATTTTTTTTTTGTGAATTTGTCCTATTTTTTAATAGTTATTCTGCTATTCGGTGCGGAGACAAATCCAACAAATCAAAGATCATTAAAATCGGTCTATTGGTCTAGCGGTTCATAATTCATAAGATATAAATGGTGTAATTAACCCGACTTGGTTTTATTTATATAGATTTAAGAATCACAGTTTCGGTTTTGTATTCCCGAACGCAACCAAAAGCAATGATCGGCTCAGCCAATAGTAGGTATTTTTGCAACTAACTACGCCAGTCGGCTAGTCGGCCCATCTCTACTGCGAATGCTTTTACTGAATAAAACAGTGAAACAAAATAGTACTCCTCATGCTGTACCGCGCTGCAGGATATTGACCGACTGTTCCCATTAGACATGGTCAGGCGTATCGAGCGCCCGTTCCCATTAGACATGGTCAGGCGTATCGAGCGCCCGTTCCCATTAGACATGGCTGCATGCTGTATGGGTAGCTCGTGAGCGAGTGATAGAAATGGTCAGGCGTATCGAGCGCCCGTTCCCATTAGACATGGTCAGGCGTATCGAGCGCCCGTTCCCATTAGACATGGTCAGGCGTATCGAGCGCCCGTTCCCATTAGACATGGTCAGGCGTATCGAGCGCCCGTTCCCATTAGACATGGTCAGGCGTATCGAGCGCCCGTTCCCATTAGACATGGTCAGGCGTATCGAGCGCCCGTTCCCATTAGACATGGCTGCATGCTGTATGGGTAGCTCGTGAGCGAGTGATAGAAATGGTCAGGCGTATCGAGCGCCCGTTCCCATTAGACATGGCTGCATGCTGTATGGGTAGCTCGTGAGCGAGTGATAGAAATGGTCAGGCGTATCGAGCGCCCGTTCCATTAGACATGGCTGCATGCTGTATGGGTAGCTCGTGAGCGAGTGATAGAAATGGTCAGGCGTATCGAGCGCCCGTTCCCATTAGACATGGCTGCATGCTGTATGGGTAGCTCGTGAGCGAGTGATAGAAATGGTCAGGCGTATCGAGCGCCCGTTCCCATTAGACATGGCTGCATGCTGTATGGGTAGCTCGTGAGCGAGTGATAGAAAAGAGCTAGCTCTTTTCGATTGACGTCGCTCTCGATCTCTCACTCGCTCGCTAAATAGCTGAGTCACTGAGCTTCAGACTGAGCTATAGAAGAGCTAGTGAGTAACAAAGAGTCCAAACTTCCAAAGACCTATTGACTATTGAGCGAGCCGAACCGTCTCTTTTGACGCGCGAGCGGCGTGAGTTAAATGGGCTAACAGTCGGCGTCTGTCACTGAGCTATAGAACAGCTAATGAGCTAGAAGAGTAATATATCTCTTTTACGTGAAACAGCTAATCGCTCTTTTTCTTTACAGTGAGCTATTTCGCCCATGTCAGGGAATGGGAACTTACAAACTTCAATTCACTCCGTATTATATTTTTAATCAATAAATTGTAAAGAGCTTTTGCTTACCAAGATGAATGATCCAATGAAGTTACAACGCATCTAAGTAATAAAATAATAACAGGTTTAAGAGCTTGAAAAGTTTCCAGA
This sequence comes from Oligia fasciuncula, assembly GCA_963082905.1. Taxonomy (NCBI): domain Eukaryota; kingdom Metazoa; phylum Arthropoda; class Insecta; order Lepidoptera; family Noctuidae; genus Oligia; species Oligia fasciuncula. Next base: position 554,989 of record OY720395.1, on the reverse strand, counting down.
TGTCTTCCCCATCGTCATAATAATATAAGGAAGGCCCTACCTATCTACCTAGGTATATCTATATACCTAGGTACCTACTACCTACCTATGCTATTTCATTAGTGGAATATTGTTACATAACGTACATAGACTTCATGCTTCAATATTAATTTCATTTTTGATTTGAATCAAACATTTTTGATCAAATCTTTTTAGTGTCGGACTAGGATTTATGCATAACTAGCAGCACCCCGCGGTTCCACCCGCATAATCGTCGATACCGGGGGAATATAGGGATAAAAATCCTATGTGTTAATCCTGGTTATAAATTATCTGTGTGCCAAATTTCATCTAAATCCGTTCAGCCGTTTGTGCGTGAAGTAGTAACAAACATACAAACACAAACTTTCGCCTTTATAATATTAGTGTGAAGTGTGATGTGATAGTAGTGTACTTAATTAAATAGAATATCATTAGTTCGCTTCAGTGGTTCGGTAGTGGATGCTAATCTGTCAGTGGATCCGTAACGGCCACATGCAGCGTGCTCGTGCTCGTGCTCCTGCGACCCTGGCGACTAGGTGCTGTACCATGGCTGCACTAATGCGTGTAGCCGCGTGTGTACGCAGAGTTATTGCCGTCATCGGTAGCGTGATGGCTATTATTGCTTCTATGGTAAGCTGTTGTGTTTATTAAATCAATTTGTCGTATTCCAAACACTGATGTTTAGTGTCGGCTCTGGCACAGTGGCACTGGTGTGGTGTGCCGAACCCGTAATACCTGATGTTGCCCTTTATTTATGTGTTAAGTGTTGTGTACATCTTTTGTTCCCTAGGCCTCGTGCACACTGGCCAGTAGGCAATACATACCTTAACGCGCCCGCGACTTCATTAGCGTGCATGTTGGAAGACCAATAGGATTTCATGGGTATTATTTTTTTTGCGAGAAACTCTTTTCTAAATTAAAGTAGCTATCTGACAGTGAAAGTCCCATCCAAATCGGTCCAGCCGTTTTGAAGATTAGCCGGAACAAATAGACGACAAAAATTCTAAAAATGTTTTTTTTATTTTTATTAGTACCGTATATACTTTCATATGCATTACTTAAGTAAAAATCTATTATTTTTTACATTAATAACGGACACTTCAGTTTGATTTATCTGTATAGAGCAGGGGTGGCCAATTACTGGCCAGCTTGGTTAGACCCAGGACCTACTGTTCACTGGCGACACCCTGTGCGATCTACCAGTTACATACGTAGTATTTTTTTATTTTATTATGAGGGAAAATATAAAACTGAAAATTATTCTTAGTAACTGAGTACTTATTTATATTAATGTGAGCATTGCGTTTGAGCATCATTCGCTAGATTAGCAAAATCAGGTTTGTAGTTGGAAATATGTTTTGCCTTGCCACGATCGACTGGACTAATCGACCGGTTGGCCACCCCTGGTATAGTCTATACGAAGTAGAAGAAGAATCCATACCTCTATACCGTATAGAGGTATAGATTCTTCTTCTACTTCGTGTCGCGGGCACGACTCTAGGTATATTCTAGATATTAATGTATAGATTGCGACTATACATTAATATGTAAAATATACCGAATATACGACCCATTACTTTTATAATATTAAATCAAATCAGATCATTTATTTTTGCCAACATGGGTAGGGGTACAGATGTTACACAATGTTTTGATAATGTTCTCCATGCTCTGCCGTCACATGGGCACGCAAAATTTACACATAAATTACAATCTACTTTCAAGATACGAGTACCTACATACTTAACAAATAATATTACAAAATTATCAAATTGGAAAATCATTTTAACCGTATTTTCAATGTCAAGGAGTATTTAGTCAATATGTAATTAAATAAATGGCAAAGTAAATAGTGAATAAAATAAATAAAGTCCTAGTTTATATAATAATTATTTTGTCACATGTCATTTCTATAATTGTAAATCGGATTATTAATTAATTATTGGCCATAAGGATTCCCTTTTAGATATTCCTTCACACTGTAATACACTTTATCAGTTAGAAATTCCTTTAGCTTCCGCTTAAATATGTGCAAGTTGTCAATGTCTGTAATACAACATGGCAATTTATTATAAATCTTAGATGTCATGCAATATACACTGGAGTCCATTAAATGAGTTTTGCAGGGTACAGTCTGAACTTTATTTCACTTCGGAATTTTTCATACATATGCATATTACTTTTGACAAAGACTGACATCTCTTAAATGAACAGGCTAGGTAAAGTAAGAATCTTAAGTTTTTTAAAATATGGTTCACAGCTATCAGTGGTCTTTAGTCTACACATTGCCCGTATGCACTTTTTTTGGGCTTTGAAAACAGACTCCCATTCCGTCGAGTTCCCCCAGAAAATTACTCCATATCTCAGCGTGGACACCACGTATGCATGGTAGGCTGTTATGACAGTGGATAAATATACAAATTTTGTGAGTATGTATAACATATAGGAATATTTATTTAACTTCAAGCAGACAGATTCCGCATGTGATTTCCGATTCAAATTGCAATCTACATTCAAACCTAAGAATTTTGTTACACCAACTTCATTAATTTTTGTTCCAGCAAAATTTATGTTTAAGTCTGTTGGTGGTTTAGTCCTGTTTCTGAAAATCATGAAATTAGTTTTCTGTAAATTAATTAGAAGGTTGTTTGTTCTTAACCAATCGACAATGCGTGCTAATGTAGTGTTAATGTCATTTTCCAATGATGCATAATCTTTGTTGCAAAATATGACTGTACTATCGTCCGCAAAAAGAATCATTGGAAAGTGCACGGTTTTCGGAAAGTCATTAATGTAAATTAAGAATAATAAGGGACCTAGGACACTGCCCTGGGGTACGCCATATATCACTTCTACGTAGTCTGAAACATGATCAGTTTCTCGTTTTTTATTAGAGCAGAATTTCGTTATTGATGTGGCTTGTTTCCTATTACTTAAATCTATATATATAAAAGAAGAAACTGACTGACTGAATGAATGACTGACTGACTGACATATCAACGTACAGCCGAAACTACTGGGTCTAGGAATGTGAAATTTTGCACACGGCTTCCTTTTATAATGTAGGGGAGCACTAAGAAGGGGTTTTTGGAAATTCAACCTTTAAGGGGGTGAAAAGGGGGGATTTCGTTTGTATGAAAAATCTCATTCCTTGAGTTAATAAACTTGAAACTTGGCACGAATACTTATCTAACTAAATTATTAAGTTTGGCATTTTTTGTTTTTCTTAACTACCCCCTAAAGGGGGATTGGGGGGTGTCAAAGTTTGTATGGAAGAATTTTAACGGGCCAAAAATAGAGAATAACGTGTATCAGGGTTTTCGAAAATGTACCTCTAACGGGGTGAAAAGGGGTAGTTAATTTTACAGGGGAGGACTTTACTGCGTGGCTTGATTTACTCGAAAATTGGTATAAATAATCTTTGAGTCAAGTAATGAACACATCACAAACTATTTTTCGAAATTCCACCCCTGTGGGGGTGAAAAGCGGGGATACAGTTTATATGAAAAATCTTATTCATTTGGTTAATATACTTGAAACTTGGCACGAAAGTAAATTATGAAGATTGGCACTTTTTGTTTTTCTAAACTACCCCCTAAAAGGGGATTGGGGGGTGTCAAAATTAGTATGGATGAATTTTAACGCGCGGTCCGATTAACTCGAAACTCGGTATTTATACTTAAGACCAAAAATAAAGAATAACACGTATCAGGGTTTTTCGAAAATCTACCCCTAACGGGGTGAAAAGGTGTAGTTAATTTTACAGGGGAGGATTTTACTGCGTGGCTTGATTAAGTCGAAAATTGGTATCAATAAATCTTTGAGTCAAGTAATGAACACATCCTAAACGATTTTTCGAAATTCCATCCCTGTGTGGGGGGGAAAAGCGAGGATACAGTTTATATGAAATTTTTTATTCATTAGGTTAATAAACTTGAAACTTGGCACGAATACTTATCTAAGTAAATTACGAAGTTAGGCATTTTTTGTTTTTCTAAACTACCCCCTAAAAGGGGATTGGGGGTGTTAAAATTTTGTATGGAACAATTTTAACCAGCGCGTCCAGAGTCCAAAATAAATAATAAAATATTTCAAATTTTTTAGAAAATCTACCCCTAACGGGGTGAAGAGGGACAGTCAATTTCATAGGGGAGTATTTTATTACATGGTTTGATTGGAAAATTGGTATAAATAATCTTTATGTCAAACTATAGTAACATCCCAGACGATTTTTCAAAACCCTTTAGGGATAAAAAGAGGGGATACAGTTTATACGAAAAATCTTATTCATTTGGTTAATAAACTTGAAACTTGGCAATATTTGGCTCAGTATATAATATAATAAATAATGTCACTTTTAGTTTAAAAAAATACCCTCACAGAGGATTTAGGGGGTGACAAAGTTAATAGGTTAGAAAAATATGTAACCCGCTGTCGGATTAACTCTAAACTCGGTAAAAAAGTAGGCATTTGTTTTAGGGTTTTTCAAAACTCGACTCCTACCAAGGTGGAAAAGGGTAAGGGTAATAAAGTTTAAGGGGTGGATTGCTGGGAAATATAGTAGGAAATGCTGTATCCACTAGCAGGAATAGCGCCACCAGTGGTTCGCAGAGCACTGGCTCCAGCGAAAGAGTCAAAATGGTCTCCGACTAGGGCTTGTAAATATTCGAAGTTTTTAGATTTTCGAATATTCGAAGTTTTTACAGGCAGTATTCGAATTATTCGAATATTTATTCGAATATTAGCTTTTTCCTTTGAAACCAAGTTGAAACCTTGAAGGGACAACTTGCTTATACAATTAATACACAAGTTTGAGTTGAGTATTTTTATTATATGAAATTGAATCACCTTTAAGCAACATAGTTTGACATTATAATGAAAAAAAAAAAAACAAATCAAAAATATTAAGGGGGAAGCGCTAAGGTAGCCTGCGAAATTCAAATTTTCTTACGTTTTTTGCAATATGCTGGCCACTGGCCAGTATTAAGTTGTACATTGATTAAAATATGATTCGCGGTCGTAACAAATATGTATTTACAGAATTACAATAATTACAATCAATTTGTTCGACGACACTACTTTTCACCTCGCTGCTTCCCTACGACTAGGCACTCCTTGCTGTTCTCCCCATCGCTGTCACTGTGGCGAAGATGTCAACAGCCTCGGACACCACCACGGCCTGTCTTGCAGCCGAAGTGCGGGTCGCTTAGCGCGGCACGCTTATCGCGAACATTAATGACATCATCCGAAGAGCTCTTGTCACCGTCGGCGTTCCAGCTGTATTAGAACCCAATGGCTTGGCACGCGACGATGGCAAGAGACCGGACGGTATGTCTTTATTTCAATGGAAGGTGGGTAGGCCTTTAGTGTGGGACGCTACGTGTGTTGATAATCTTGCGCCATCCCATCTTCCTGGCTCGGCATGCTGTGCTGGCGCTGCTGCTGTGGCTGCGGAAAACCTCAAGCGGCGAAAATATAATAACCTCATCGGAAACTATATTTTCGAGCCGTTTGGGGTTGAAACTCTCGGGCCGGGTCCGAGTGCTCATGGTCTTTTTAAAGAAATTTCGAAACGGCTGGTTGACAATTCCCGTTACCCAAGGGCTGGCTTTTATCTTGGCTAGAGGCTAAGCATCGCCATACAACGTGGTAATGCCGCCAGTCTCTTGGGTACATTACCAGTCGACAGCGATGCGGATGAATTTTTCGACGCTATTTTTTAGTTTCTGTATAGTTTTAGTTAAGTTAGGATTTAATTTTGTTATTTTTAGTTTGTATAGCCAAATAAATATTTTCAAAGAAAAAAAATCAGTAATACAACTTGTTAAGTTAGTATAATCCCCAAATGTCAAGATTTCATGAAATAGTCATTCTTGGGGATTACATGGTCTTAGAGAGTTGTGTTGATGACTTTATTCATAATAATTCTGTAAATACATATTTGTTACGGCTGCGAAACCTCGGAGTGGCGGCGCCGGCACTGTGTGTGTACAGTCACGAGCATAAGTATGTATACACTTGACTTTTTTCAAAGGCGATTTTCTCCTTTATTTTTGAATTATATTTTATATTATTATGAACATAGTATTTTCGAACCCATAGGTTTATGTAAAGTGTCGTATTTCAACGTTGCATTCGTTATTTCGTGAAAAAATCGCAATTTAAAGTTGCCAAGTGTTGACATATTAGTGCTCGTGACTGTACGTGTAAAGCGCGGTCTGTAGGTAACAACTTGTAAGACAGACGTAGTTCGTATTTTCAAACTGAACTAAAAATTATTCGAATATTCGAATTTAACATCAGTCAATATTCGAATAGCAAAAATGATCGAATATTCGCATTATTCGAATATTCGAATATTCGAATTACAAGCCCTATCTCCGACACATGACCCTTTGCACGACAACATCCTTGTGCCACAAAGGCTGAAAAGCCGAAACAGTTTTTTAAAGTTTGTCGTCCCACTCACTGGTGAACCATGACAAGAAAGACTGAAGCTGTGGCGAGACAGTCCTTCCTTACCCAGACCGTTCGTCCCACCCGCTGAAGACCTCCCACCTGGACTTGAGTAACATTGGGTAGCTTGGAAGTCTTTAAACAGCCTCCTGATCCAGGTTAGCTGAAGCAAGGAAAACCTGTTTAGGTGGAGATTCATAGACAACTCCGCCTTGGAGTGTAAATGTGGTGCTGTTCCACAAACGATGGGACACTTAATATCGTGTCCTGCATGTCCTGTCAGCTGCACGTTATAGGAACTGGTGGATGCTGGTAATGGCGCCAAACAAGTAGCCGAATTCTGGGCCGAGTCCATTTAGATTGCTATCGACACGCTAAGAAGAAGAAGGGGTGGATTTTACTGCTTGCTTCCATTAACCCGAAAATGAGTCGGTATCGGTCTTTGAGTCAAGTTATGGACACGTCATCCCAAACGATTTTTCAAAAATCCACCCTTGTGGGGGTGAAAAGCGAGGATCCTGTTTATTTGAAAAATCTGATTCCTTTGATCTACAAACTTAAAAATTGGGCCGAATACTTATTAATCTAAATAAATGATAAAGATCATAAACATACATATTCGAAATTTTTAGAGGAAAGTACGAAATACACGCGGACGAAGTCGCGGGCAAAATGCTAGTATGACATAATTATATCCAAGGCGTTGCCGCGAATGCCATAAGCATAAAGCTTGTTTCTAAGTGTCATATGGTCCACATAGTCGAACGCTTTGGTTAAATCCATATAATAATGCACAATCAGGTACTTTTTTTATCAACACTTTTAGTTACTGTTTCAAGAAATTTGTAGATTGCTTTATTAATATTTTTATTTTTCCTAAAACCCATTTGCTCGTCGACTAAAATATTAAATTTTTCAAGGAATTGGTATAAGCTATTATAAATATTTTTTTCTAGAATTTTGGAACATACCGGTATTAGGGCAATTGGTCTGTAACATGACATATCGCCTTTATTATCCTTTTTAAAGAATGGTTTGATGATAGTTTTTTTTAAAGTACTAGGGAAGTGACCATACTCTATGCACAGATTAAAAATATGACTAAGTACTGGACTTATTACAGTGCTTACGTATTTCACAATTTTTGTAGCTATGCCATCAAAGCCGGTACTGTTTGTATTTTTAAGGGATTGTATAATTTTGTCGATATCAAATGGTGTAACAGGATTTATAAATATTGAGTTACTTTGTGAGCATGTCGGTTTATGTGTATTGCTACTACTACTGTTATTACTTGATGTCATAGGTCTGACTTGGTCAATAAAAAACGTGTTAAAATTGTGAGCTATGTCAATAGGATTTTTAATTGTTTTCCCCTCAACATTTATTTGCGAGATGTAATTCTTTGGGATGTTCTTCTTGCTCTTGTTAATGACACTCCAGCTAGCTTTAGATTTATTACAGGCAGTGTTTATATAGTAGTTATTTTGAGACTTTTGTGTTTGTTTAATTATTCGATTAAGCCTAGACGAGTATATTTTAAATTTATTTTTGTCTTCGGCAGACTTTGTTTGTCTGTATTTCCACAATAGAACTCGTTTTCGCTTAGAGCAACTTTTTAACCCTTTACTAATCCATTTTGGCCGCCTTTGAAACGACTGTTTGATTTTTACTATGGGAAAACACAAATTATACAAGAGACAGAACATATCATGAAAATCATGAAATGCACTTTCAGGATCATTATTTTGGTAAATTTCTACAAATTTAAGAGAACTCAGATAATTTTTAAACTTTACCATATTTTCTAAACAATAGTCTCGTCTTTCTATAAACCAATAATCAATTCTGGGATTAAATTTAACTGGGCATGTAACCAATTGGGCTGTGTGATCTGAGAGGCCAAAGTCAAAAATGTCACACTTACATCCTTTCAAGTTGTGGATCACGTGATCAATACAAGTTTTGCTTATCGGGCGGGTTGGTAAGTTTACGGCCAACTTTAAGTTAAATTCTGCCAGAATGCCTTTATAAGGGTGAAGGATGGTATGTTAATAAGTGAATGGTATGATGGTATGTTAATTAATGAAACCTAATACAAATATAATTTTGTTATCAAATTATTTGATAAAGAATTGACCTTCATGGTGCATACATTTCTGTTCAGCATTGCTACTAATGTTATGTCCATACATTAATACAAATTATATATTTTGTTAATGTACTTTCAATTTAGATCTTGTGTACTTGTACTATTATGTATTCTAAGGTGGCACTGGCTGACTGGCGCGGTACCTACTCCTACACTACACTGAGTAGTTTGTGAAGCGAGCTTATGAATATTGTACTCTAATCATTCATATGAGAGAACAGTGAGGGAAGTAAGGATCACGGGGTAATTAATTTAATTATGTGAGAATCCGTTTGATAGCCTCTAAATATTTTCTTCAGTGTAGTCAGCATATATGCTCAACGCACAGCACAGCTTGTGGCACAGCTGAAGATGCACTAATCAAATGATCAGCCGAAAATAAATAATTAACGCATTCACAATTGTTTGTATATGAATTTTATTATATGTCAAAATACGCTTAGGTAGACATTGAATAGAGTATAATAAAATACTCCTATGTACACTATATAAATGACAGATATAAATGTAGAAACCAATTCAGCCTATCGCAGTTCACAGCTAGACAAAGGAGTCTTCCAAGTTGCTCCACAACTCCGCCTTGCGCACTCAGTTGGCTGCATCCCACAGTCTCACACTTCGCTTCCACGATGGCCGGACCACTGCTACTTTAGCCTCAGAATCCATAATAAATAGTTGCTGTATCTTGATAAATCTACAATTCTACATGCTCTGTTCGATATATCCAGTTCCTTTTCATTTCAGAAATTATTTTTCCAAAAAAATCCGCAGTATAAGGTCGCTCGTAATGTTAGTTGCAGATGGAAGGTATTTAACGTGTTGACGGGATCCGGCCGTCCGCGTCGCCTCCAACTTTCTACTGAGTCAGTGTGGCATATTGATAGCGAGGAACCGGAAACCCTAGCTCCCCGTTTATAAGTGGCTCATGCCCCATCGATCATCTTTTGTAATTAACTAATTATATTCATTAGGTATTTTGACAGTTCCATAGCTCACTGATCTTTTTAACGATATTAATATTACAACACTTATTTTTGCATAGGTATGCTTGTCTTGTGTATTATTATTCCGTTCGATTAATAATTCATAATTTACATACAAAGAGATAATTGTTAAAAGAGTAATTATGTTGATTGTTTTGCTTAGCCGAACATGAAGCTAATGTGTTATTTCAAATTTATTTATTAATAATCATATTGTACAAGAATAGATTGGGCGGTGACCCCCAAACTAAGTGACCTGTATCGGGTGCTGCTGTTTATAATTGACTGAATAATAAATCCTCATGTAAAGCTTGTACCTGTGACCCACGTCTATATTTGCCGTATTATATTTGTACCTAAGTACACACTTAGGTACAAATAGAATACGGCAAATATAGACGTGACGTCAGAAAATTAAAATTATGCTACACAGTAGGTAAGTACACACTTACCTACTGTGTAGCATAATTTTAATTTTCTGATTTCCTTGACGTTTCGCCTAAAATCAAAGAAAGCTTGACTGCGTACCTACAGTTGTAAAGTGTTGACTGTATTTAATTCAGTTGCAAACAACGAAACCGACCATTTTGTTCACAAAGTAATAATTATGTGGACACTTCTTAAAAAGTGTGGCCGACTTCCCTTATCGGGAAAACAATAACTGCACGTCACAGCGCCACATCTTGGTACAGACGCCAGCACATCAACCTACCTGAAACTGTCAAATTTTCCCAATCAACTTTTAACCTTAATGCTCTAGCGATAAAGTTCAAAATCTATAAAAGAAATTTGACAGATTGTAGTAGCTTGATGTGCTGGCGTAGTTCTTAAGAAATCCAGCTGTGACAGACAGAAAGACAGACTGAGTCTCACCATGAAGGTTCCGTTTTACCATTTTGGTACGGAACCCTAAAAAACGAGGAAGATAATTGTTAATTAAAAACAACCGACTTCCAAAAAACACTATAAAGTGAAAAATAACTTTAATTTCGGAAGTCGGTGTCTTTGGATTTGTATTTTAGTTTTTTGCCACCGACTTCCGAAATTAAAGTTATTTTTCACTTTATAGTGTTTTTTTGGAAGTCGGTTGTTTTTTTTTGTAAATAAGTTTTTATTATTCACTTTTTAGTGGGTCAGTTTGTAATTTATCTAAGTTACAATAGCCTAATGTCAACTGCTCATCACCTTTTACAAAATATTGCTATTCCCGATGCAGGGACGTTAATTGTTGAGGAGTTCTCCTAGTAAGAACCAGGAGAACTCCTCAACAACCACTCACCATACGCATTGTGACGAGGATAAATCGTTTAGCAACCATATTAAAGTAATCGAATCGCAACCCGTGAAATATTTGTCATTGAGTAGTTCCGATGGCCATCTGTGGTCTTCATCATCAGCTCCACTTTACCAAATGATGATTTCCGAGAGCAAATGCTCAAGTTACTTTAAAAAATACCCAAATCGCTATAGCTTTGCCTATAAAATTTGAGGGTTTCCCTCGATTTCCATGGGATCCTCTCATCAGATTCCAATTTGATAATAATGGGACCACCGCGAGAGTATGCCCTTTCGAACAAAGAAAGAATTTTGAAAATCGGTCCACTTTTGGCGGAGTAATCGCGTAACACACAAAAAAAAAAAACACCGTCGAATTGAGAACCTCCTCCTTTTTTGAAGTCGGTTAAAAATAAAGGTCTCATCTCGAGATTGGAACCCAGAACTAAGGCGTTTGCTAATCCAATACGTAACGCTACCCGCTGTCGGTACTTGCTGTGAAGAAGTAAATTTTAGCAATCGTATGAACCAACCAGGGGGCTAACTCTCCAAATTAACTTTAATTCTAATGAAAGGCCAATACGATTCCGATGTTAATTTTACAGTCACGTGATTCGGTACTCTTGAAAACGAAATTGTCACCATTGAAATGAAATTGACATTGGTCTGCCATTATTTTTACCGACTTCAAAAAAAAGGAGGTTATCAATTCGATACGTATGTATGTAATATTATTGGAATTGCATTATATTCACATATGACAATCTACTAAGGCTTCCAAACAAATATACAAAATTTCATAGACGTATGTATGTATGTATGTATGTATGTATGTATGTATGTATGTATGTATGTATGTTTGTCCACGCATATCTCCGTAACTATTAATCGGATCGTGACCATTCTTTTTTTATTGGCTTACATTTACTTCAACTTAGGGAACAGTGCAAGTTTCATCAAGATCGATTCAGTAATTTTCAAGATATGGACTAATACGTGTAAGTGTGACGGCCTGGCGTATTGATACGAGCTACGGGTGTAGTGTCAAAGGGAAAACATCTCAAAACCTTGGTCAAATTCTAGTGCAAAAACTAAAAATTACGAAATAAAAAGTAATTTAAAAAAATTAAACCGACTTCAAAAAGAAATCAACTCAAAATTATGAAATAACTTTAATTTCGGAAGTCGGTGGCAAAAAACTAAAATACAGATCCCAAGACACCGACTTCCGAAATTAAAGTTATTTCATAATTTTGAGTTGATTTCTTTTTGAAGTCGGTTTAATTTTTTTAAATTACTTTTTATGTTACACGTGAAATTAGCTACGTAACGGGCTGCAATAGTGTGGTTCAACTCATTACGATAAACCGGTAATGGGGCTTTAAAATGCTTTATCCTTTAAATAACAAGGCTGATAAATAAAAATGATATAAATAGTTCTTTAATTGATTAATTATAAAGTATTTAATTCATTTGGGCGTAAGAAAATGATTAAAATCATAAAATTAACCATGACTTTGGCTGCATGCGGTAGGATCGTTGCCTACACTTCTAAAAAAAAAGACTGCGTATAAGTTCTCCAATTTCAAACATATTTTTTGTTTGTTTATGACAATATTGTTCGCGTTTGGTTCTTTTTAGTAAGAAATAATTACTGTCCGCTAAGTTACTTAACTAATTAGTATTACAGTTTTATACAAATGATACCAAGTAAATAGATAAACAACTGCTTCATAGAGTACTTAGAGTGAGTTGCATCAGCTAACTATAACCATAACCAATCTCATGACAGCCGTCAAATCTCCGGTTAAGCAAAATTCGGGTTGCATCGGTTTGAGAATTGTTAAAATGACGTCATAAATAACTATAACAAGCCATTTTTAACTATAATCAAAGCTTTGACAGACGTCAAATCTCCGGTTAAGCGAAATTCGGGTTGCATCGATTTAAGTTTTGTCATAATTGTTAAAATGATGTCACACATAACTATAACATTAATCGACCAAATTCGGCCGGTTAAGGGCTATAGTTACGGTTAGTGTCATTGTAATGTCATCTGCTTTGCAGTTGTAACCTATAAAAATATTGTGTTGTTGAATAAAGTACCTATTAAAACAAATTAGGTATGTCTTTACTCCGCGAAATATTGTGGGAATAAAGCTCTTCTAGCGATGATAGTGACAGTGAATCCGATTTGCCAGTTAGGAAGAGAAAAAAAATCACCATCGCATTGATCGATTTCATAAGTGTGATGAGAATAAATTTTTGGACAGATTCCGGGTTTTTAGTTCCCAAGGGTTCTTGTTTTCAGCAAGGGTCCTCCCTTGCTGAAAACAAGAAACCCCTGAGAATATTTTACTTAAGAATATCGATTTCTAATTTCAGTTTTTTTATTTTTAGTTCTAGCTTCACTGTTGCTCTTCAGTGTGTTGCTTTAATTGCCAAAGAAACTTAAGCTCTAGCGTATGCTTCTGCGTATTCTTCTGAATTTTTGGTTCTAGGACATGCCGGTTTCCTCACGATGTTTTCCTTCACCGTTTTGAGAGCAGTGGTGATGAAATAATTTACACAAAGTAAAGTGCCTGTCTGGGTTCAAACCTACGACCTACAAGCTGTAAGTCGCATCTGTTACGACGGACACACCACTGCTCAGCGAGTAGGGGTGTTTTCAAACGTTAAAAAAAAAACACATAAATTGTACATAACAAAGCATTTTTATTTCTGCAAGTAGGTACCTACTTATATTAATTTCAACGTCACACGACTTAGAAGTAGGTAATATTTCATCTAAAAAATATGCAGGTCGCTCCACCGATGAAAATACATAAATACCGCATGCTCAACATTACATGTGCACAACAGCCAACTATACCAACGTCTGCCCACCAAACAGTTGCAACCTTGCAATAGCATCCAGCAAGAGCAGCTCGGTGTTATAAGCGTATTCTAACTAATATTATTATTGTTCTTTTTGGTGTGCTGGAATCCACTGCAAAATAATGTTCTTTCCCGCATTCATCAGGCACAGTATGCGTTTGCTGTGAAAATCGCCATATGATGTAAATATTCCTGTATCCAAATCTCCATAATGTATAACAGTTTCAATACTTTCTTGCATTGTCTATACGCACTTTCGTTAAACTGCACAGATGATTTGATTTGCGTTCGTGAATCCATGCGTTCTCAAGTTACCGCACATCTGCAGCAGTCTCGGGCAATGTTTTCGCACATTGCGTTGCAATCTTACTGAACAATTAACTCAACATCCTTCTGGAGTAAATGCTGTAATGCATCTTCCAATAATACAATCCTTCAATTACATACAGGAAAACAGAAATATCAATTTCATGCAATTCGAAAGAAACGGAAAAATAAAATGAATGTTATTATCACTTACGTCTTGTCTTTCTGACAGTGTCAGATAGTGATGCGGCTCGATTTTATTTAACTCGTTACTCAAATAAAAAAAAATAAAGAATCGAGTCCATTTTCTCTCGATGTGCCACTCGGTTTAGTTGCGATTAGAAATATCATCAACACTGCCACACTAGTTAACTATCATTCTTGGATAATAAACCAGGTAATAAATATATTTCGTGTAATAAGCCGTCATAATACTGTAATGTACAGAGTCACAGAGTTTTAATAAGAGAAAATACATGTTCTGTGGGTTAGTGCTGTCAGATAATAAAGTGTAATTTTTCATTAAATCTTCACTGATTTTATCAGATCAATCTGATAATCAGTGGAATGTAAGACAAAAAGCTCTTTACAAAGTCGAACAAAGCCAATCTTAGCCGAATTATTATTATTATCAGCCATTTCTGTCCCACTGCAGGGCAAAGGCCTCCCTTCCTTCAGTCACTGACTTAAACACCTTGGTACATTACCAATATAGAACGGTTACTGTATTTTTGATCTTGCTATGATTCTGTTCTTGTGTTTTTAATTTACATAATAGAGACAATCGAGTGCCTGACCGTTAATGACTGAGTAACATCACTAGTGTCAAACAAAGAAAGCGTGATGACAACAAGCTTGAAGTGTTGCCCTTGTCAAAAAATTACCCACGTACATTTTGGGGAAATATGACGTCTTATCACTTGTCACCCTTTTAACTTTAACTGTAAAACATGTAAAATATATGACGGTGCAACAGCGGATAGTAGATTCTATGGTTATGGTTATGGTTACGATTAAATTTAACTTTGACGCAAACTATAACGGAGCTTTTGATACAACCCACCCTTAATGTTTTTGTAACGAACGCCGAACGTGTTTATGTGAATAGTGAATATTACTGAGATACCAGTGAAGTGATATTAGAATATGTAAAAGTGATAGTTAGAATAGGATAATTAAGACCCTAAAATACCTAGCGTGGGAGTCGATATGTGCTACTACTGTTTTACTGAGTAAGATTTTGATTTTCTAATTAACTAAATTTTAAGTGTTTGTATTGCTCTAATTAGCTTTCTAACTGGTTTTTATTATTAGTTTTCGTATAAGAATCTGATATCAATATTTAACGTAGAATTTTTGATAATTTTAATGTACGAAGAAAAATTATAGAATAATTACGTAACTTGGAAACGAGGATTTTTGTTTAAAGGAATATTTGCGAGATTTTAGTGTCAAATGAGAGGATTATGTTCAAAACTGATATTCTAGTTTGAATTATGAAAATCGGTCTACGGGTTTTAGAGATAGAAAGAATTTTGTATAATGAAAACATGCCGAAGTCCGATTTTATTAAGTTAATGTTCTAGAAAGTTTTTATTGTATAGAGATAGGATAAAAATGTTGTTATGTAAAACGAATGAGGAGTAAAATCCTTGCTCACTCCGTAATTTGCTTTAAATTCGTATTTATTCATAGAAAACGCTTTGTTCATATAACGGATCATTCGACGCTCATCTCGTCTTTGTTTCAGTTGTTTTTTATGGGAATTACGTAAAACACTATATATTACTGCATATCGTGCCATATTATACTCATAGAACCCA
Source organism: Oligia fasciuncula (assembly GCA_963082905.1). Classification (NCBI taxonomy): domain Eukaryota; kingdom Metazoa; phylum Arthropoda; class Insecta; order Lepidoptera; family Noctuidae; genus Oligia; species Oligia fasciuncula. The sequence goes on along the minus strand of OY720395.1, from coordinate 539,096 downwards.
CAAAAAACCACTTAAAACGCAAAATAATTTCTAAAAAGTTACACTTTTGTTATTGGAAAAATCACTATCAACAAACTATCCCAACGCAATATTAACCCAATACACAGCTGTCAAAATACACTCAAGAGTACCGTTTACGCCACACCAAGCCCGTTCCCAATTCCACTTAGTTCCCCAAAATGGACACCCAATATAAAAATCAATTGGCTCTAGCATCGAACTCAATAGTACGAAACGTCACAATTCCAATGTCGATCTATCGGAATTAAACTCGAGAGTTAGCACCCTGGTCACGTAATTACGTACCCTGTGTGAAAAAGCGACGGTATGTTTTTTGTTTCGTGTGACATATGCAAATCTGAGGTGTGCATTCTGTGTTGATACATCACTATACACACAGATGTAGGTACGGCCTGTACGGCGTGCTCACAGCAATACGATCCTTAACGTGCTGAAGCAGTTTTGATCGTCTAATGTAGGTACAGTCGGTGGCCAACATTATCTAACCCACTTCTAGTGGGTCAGGTAATGTTGGGTGGGACAGACAATGTTGGTCACCGACTGTACATGTGCGATATCTTAAAAACATCACAATCCAACTTCAGTCCCGTCAGTTATCAGCAGTGTTTGTGTTTTCCAAATTGGATGTTTTATTTTTGCGGGAAAAAACATGTTAGTATACATATTGTATCCTATTGTAATGAATGATACACAAGACCTAACTGTTAATTGTAATTTTATCACAGTATACGTGTGTTCCGCTTTCACGCAGCTAGTCGGCTTACACAGTCATGCGAGCGCATGTCTCGGTGTACAAACTGCATACCTACTATGTCGTGCTGGAGAAACATGCCTCCCGAAAGAACGGTCCTCCGTGTCTTGCGTTGCCCATTACTTGTTTAACATGCGGCGCCCCTTAAGGCGGATACAGATATTGCGAAGCATGCGCAGCGCACGGCGCTCATCGCAAGATTCGCAAAGTGTGGACGTTCATATTCGTGGTGAGGCATGTGCTTCCGCATGCCTCACCACGAATATGAACGTGCATGCCTCGCAATGTCTCCGCCTTTAGAAGCACCTGCATGCCCTACACTCAGCCACCACTGCAATCATTATACCATTGCTTACATAATGCTACTTCGTCAAATAGGCGTCCTCGTCGACCAGGCCGCTCATTCTGTCAAGGTCGATGACGATAATCTAGCCAAAAAATGGCAATCGAAGTTCTTGCGACAGTTACGCACAGTGTAATAGTGGTGCATACTGCTTACTGGAGTCTACGCGCTGGAGGTTTTTGACAGGGCTTAATACATTACAAAATGTATGACATACATAATAATAGAAACCGGCCAAGTTTTCCGTACCACAAGGCATAAAACGCTGAAAAAAAGTTTCTTTTATACCCCTTTAAATTTTAACTTTATTTTATTTTTGTTGTTATAGCGGCAACAGAAATAAATCATCTGTTAAAATTTCAACTGTCTAGCTATCACGGCTCATGAGATAAAGTCTGATGACAGACAGACAGACGGACAGTGGAGTCTTAGTTTTTTACCCTTTGGGTACGGAACCCTAATAAAAAATGAGCACAGAGATAATGAAGAAAAACATGTGCTTGATTAATGTACGAATTATTCATTATCGACCACACCCGAATTTACTGAAAATACACATGAAGGATATTTATCATTTTTATGGCTGCCATTTTAGTTTTGTAGCTATGATATTGTTGGGTGCAACTGCAGGTTAGGCTAAGTTAACCAATCCTTGCGGAAGGATCGCACGTTCTTGCGACCCCCGGCGGCGCGGCGGCGTAGGTGTGAGATGGAACACCGGGGTGGTTTTTAGTCAGTAACAGTCCGACAGACCCCGCCGCCTGCCCCAGGGCGGCGGACATCTATGAGGATTTTCCACCCCGGGCAAAAAAAAGGTTAACCAATCCAGCGAAACATGTCTTCGTTTCCAATGCGCCGAATGACTGCATTTCAAGGAGAATAGAGTAAAAACAAAACACGCTAGACTAAACACCACTGTCCGAGCGTCGCGTCCTCGTGAGTTCATTCGATTATTTGGCGAGTGAGTGCGTGACCTTTACAACAATGTTTCGTTCACTTGTAAAAATATTAGCCGTCTCGTTTGCACCAGGCTTCGATCAGCTCGGACTGGCAAGCAAATTGGCGGCCTTGCCCAAGAAGCAACTACCAATCATCGTTGGAGATAGCTCCTCCTATCTACATCACAGAATGATTGAGAATTTATATATTTTTTCCGTTAGCCTTGGTTGTTTACGACTGCTGGGCAAAGGCCTCCCCTTTTTCCTTCCAAACCTCCCTGTCTTGCTCTTGAGCGATCTCTGGCCATGTTGGCCCTGCAAACCTCAATAACAATATTATGAACATTACATTATGCCCTCATCTCACGAGTGCTATGAAATAATAATATATTTCAGTAGTTCAGCTCCTCCATCATCAAAGTACCTATACCCCGACTTTTAATTAGCTGCAGTAAAATTACACTTCTTACTGTAATTTCGTAAAAAAATGTTGCCACACTATCTCTACTTGTGATGTGATTAAAACGCAATGAAACATCGTTTTAATTTAGATATTCGAAATTGACCAATTTTGATTTAACCGTAAACAATCAAATATTCTTTGTATGGATCGGATAAAAATATATGTTGTAGTTTCAATTCAGCGTAAATATACACAGTCTGATAATTTTGTTTAAATTTTTACTCTCAAACTTCTACTATATCGATTTAAGAAATCACTTTTTTAAATAAATTAAAGTTTTCATTAGGAATAACGTTTACTGTAATGCTATTGTGTAAAAATCTCACCGTGTAAACTTAGGTGAAGTGAGCTGTCAATAGTGTCAATCGCTAGCATCAGGTGGAATGATAGCTCACTTGAAGCTCACTTCACTTATGTTACCACGTTGTTTGGTGATTTTTTTTTACAGAATAGCACCGCTGCACAGGATTATTTGCAAAACATCAAAAACCTAAAAAATAAGAATATTTCAAAGATATGTTTGTGATTAGAATTAATGCTTTTTTAGGGTTCCGTAGTTCCTACAAGGAACCCTTATAGTTTCGTCATGTCCGTCTGTCTGTCTGTCTGTCTGTCGGAGGTTTTGCTAAGATACCGTTAGTACTAGAAATCTGTAATTTTGTAGGAGTGTGTATATCAAGTACGCCGACAAAGTGATAAAATATATTTTATTTAATATATTTTTATGGTAGCTCCCCTACATCTGAACTGGGGATGAATATTTTTTTGAAATGAAATGAAATGAAATGATTTTTATTTTGTAAGTAGGTTTGTACAAACACTTTTACACGTCAATCATGTTTTTTTAAAACTAGATGAAGTCGGCGTTTCCTATCTGACTACTCTGAGAAGAAAGGCCGAAACAAACTCAGAGGTCACAGTCTCTTTTAAAGTCCAGACATAATCTTGGTCAGGTTATATGAAGACCATGTAGATCGATGTCTGAGGTGGTCTTTTGAGGAAAGAACCACACAGATTGAGAGGACCTGTCCAGTCAGTGCACGCATTTGTCAAAAATCGTGCAGCTCAACTCAAGACTTAAGGAGCTCAACGATTCGACGAACAATACCAAAGAAAGGACATTTGGGTAGGCCACATAAATAACTCAAACTGCCAGACCATGAAAAAAAAAAACAGAACAGAGAGAATAAAAAAAAATATATATATATGTAAAATGACCCACATCGTCTTCACATTCACAATGAAAAAATAATACAATACTTTACAAAGTAAGCAAATGTCATTGTTTAAAAAAAAAAAAAATCATCAATGTCAATGTGTATATAAAAAAGAAAAAAAATCATTCAAAATGCAGAAATTGGAAGCAGCTCAATCCCAAGCCTTTTTGTCCTCAATATAATCTTTAACGGTATAAAAGGCTTTCTGGCACAACTTACGTTTAATGAAAGATTTGAATTTATTAAGGCTTAGATCTTGAACGTGGCTTGGTAGTTTATTGTAAAAGCGTATACATTGGCATCTGAACGAGCCACCTATTTTCTTGAGCCTGGTTGTAGGTACAACATATTTGTGTTTGTTTCTAGTATTTATATTATGGATATGGTTTACGTCGTCTACCCCATCGTTTGGGGTATCGTTGAATAGGTCTTCGAAAATGACTTGGGGGTTGCTAAAATTATTTTTCGATTTAATGCTCCATTTACGAAATATTGAACTTTAAAGTGCAAATTTTTGTTCCAGTAGCCCCCCCACTAAAACCTAAAGCATTTCATGAACTTTAAAGGAAAATTATAGCGGTTAAGATAACTTTATTAGTTTAGCAGTAACAGTCGTTGAACTTGGGTGTTGGATAATTTTGTACCAAATCGTCGTTGATAGTCCAATTCCGCGTAACTAACATTGTTAAATACCGCGTATGTACACTTCTGCTAATTTTACAGGAGGGTAAAAAACTGATTTTCTAAAAGACTAATAGGCCGAATTTTGAACGAACTTGAATATAGGACCGTTTCTTTCTCCTTAATCCAATATACTATTTTTAAAGTGTATATTCCCAATAGTTTACTTACAAAATCACTTACGCTGTTTAGTTTCGAACGATTCTGGTTCATAGACAGTACTTACGCGAAATTGTAAATGAAATAAAATAATGTCAAAAACTTCAATCAATCATGTATTTAATAATATTAAGTGTTTAAATGACTTTTAGTCATTAATAATGGGTATGAAGGTATGAAAGAATACAAGATATCTCGTTTTGTCCATGTTCATTTTAAGACCCACTCTTTCGGAGCCTCTACTGAGGTCATCGAGCAGGTCTTCCATAGTCTCAGCCATGACTACGATATCGTCGGCAAACCAAAGGTGAGTTATGTACTCGCCATTGATGTTAATGCCAGCCCCTTTCCAGTCCAGAACCTTGAAGACGTCCTCAGTGCAGCGGTGAACAGTTTCGGAGAGGTACTCGTAACGTCTCCCTGTCTCACACCTCGTTGCAGAAGTATAGGTTTCGAGGTCTGACCCTGGAGTCGGACTGACATAGTGGTTTGGTTAGACATAGTAGTTTTCGTACAGACACTTCAGCACCATGTACCGATAGTCGATCTGGCACCGTTGAAGAGATTGCAGTACAGCCTGTACAGCCCATGTGTCGATCGAATCAAAGGCTTTCTCGTAGTCCACAAACGCTAAGCAGAGAGGCAGGTTATACTCTTCGGTCTTCTGTTTAACCTGTCGCAGCGTATGTATGTGGTCTACGGTGCTAAAGCCTTTACGGAATCCGGCTTGTTCGGGAGGCTGGAAGTCGTCTAACCTGCGCGCGAGACGGTTCATGATGACTCTCGAAAACAGCTTGTAGACATGGCTCAGAAGTGAGATGGGCCTATAATTCTTAAGAAGGCCATTGTCGCCCTTCTTAAAGAAAAGTATCACCGCTCTTCTGTTTCATGTCTGTGGTGTTTTATCCTCGAGTATGACGGAACCAAACAGCTTCTGAAGGGCCTTAAGAACGGGTTTTCCGCTGGCCTTCAGGAGCTCGGCCGTAATTCCGTCATCACCCGGCGCCTTGTCGTTTTTGCGTTGCTTCAGAGCCATCCTAATCTCGCACAGGCTGACGTCCGGGATGTCTTCGGTATAGTGTCAGGTCAATCTAGCTCTTGGGTCGTTTGCCAGATTCGTAACGGGGTTACTTGTTGATGTTTATAACTGTCCATAGAACCTCTCGATCTCTCTCAACAGCTCAGGTTTGGCGGATACGATCCTGCCATCATCGGTCTTCAGTTTCGTAAGCTGGCTCTGCCCAATAGACAGATCTCTAGCAACGACCTTTGACCCTTTATTTCTCTCTATCGCGTCCTTAATACGGTCTGCATTAAAGTGGCGAAGATCGCTTTTCAAGGACTTAGAAATCCGTCTATTGAGCTGCCGGTAATTGAGCGCATCATCTGAAGACTGCAGGATCATCTCGCGCCTCTCCTTCATGAGCCGTAAAGGAGGATCAGAGAGCTTCTTTTTTAAATTCGTAAGACGGATCTTGAAGATCTTAGAACCGACCGTATGGACAGTTTCCACGAACCCATCGTTATAATCGTCCACGGAGCTCTCTAGGCATTCGAAACGATTCTGAAGTTCGAGCTGAAAGCTCACGGGGTTTTGGACCTGGATCGGTGCTGGGCGGAGCGTAGACTTCATCAGTCATCTTTCCAGCTTGATATTAAGTTCAATGTGCCTCTTACCATGCGGTGAACACTTCCGGTTTTTACCGCATTGATCACAGAGACATCATTGAATACTTGCTTCTTCGTCGACATAATGAAGTCAATCTCATTTTTAGTTGCACCAGTTTCGAGATTGTGGTAATCGTTTCCTACAGTAGTCTACATCCCAATTTTATCTATATAAAGTATAAAATACGTGTGACATACTTACTTTAAAAATAATCCAGTAATTACTTTAAAAAAACAATTTTACCCGGAGCGTCACTTAGACACTGCCCAAACAAATAGAAATTGGCCCGGAACCGGATACGCGGTTTTCGTGTCGTAACTTGTTCGTCGAAAGATCCGCGGTATTGTTATTTTTGAAATACTCGTCTTCCTTTTGGACGATTCAAAAAATTGTCATACGGGTCGACGCCAATCACAATCAGTTACCTACAGCCGCGAAATCTCATTTTTGATTTTTTTGTAGATTCGCGGTTTTGAATAATGTTGGTTACGCGGTATTGGACTATCAACGACGAAATGCAAAATCCTTAGCATTAATCCCTTAAACTTTTAAAGTGACTAAGATTAAGTAGTTGCTTGTTTATAACGGGTAAAGACTTGCATTGAAAAACAAAATATGTTTTTTTTAATTTTTTTATTCAGAATAAAGAACAATAGAATCGTAATACATTGTGATAACGGGCTACTACGGAACCCTACACTGTGCGTGGCCCGACACGCACTTGGCCGGTTTTTTTATAAATCCAATCCGATCACTGATGTGATGAAAAAAAAGTAATTAGTCATTGCTCAATGTTTTTGTTGTAAACTTCAGGAAAATTCAGGAGAATTTTATTATAAATATCATCTTCTAATAATATTATCCTCTTTTTAACCGGCTTCTAAAAAGGAGGAAGTTCTCAATTCGGATGTTTATTTTTTTTTTATAAGTATGTTCGGGCATAACTCCATCGTAAGTAGACCGATTTGCAAAATTATTTTTTTGTTCGAAAGCAGTTTATTCCGAAATGGTCTCATTTAAATTTCGTAAACATCTGATGATGAGTTTCGGAGACAGACCACGGAACTCTTCAATAAAGGCCAGCAAATCAACCGCGATTGCTGCTATCATATATCTATGCATTGTGTAAGCAATCACACAACATAACATCACGCCTGTACCCTCTAAAGGGGTACGTGGATGTGTTTTCAGTATACCACGGTACACCCTCATTTCTGTCAAAGTTGTTATTGGGGTAGCTCTAACCTGAAAATTCCCTCATTTTTTAATGGATAAGGTATACTATGCTTCAGGGGTGGTCCCATATAATTTTTATGAACTTTGCTTGGGTAGTTTTTGAATTAGCTTCAATAGTTAATAGATACGAATTTTTTCCACTTAGTTTATATTGATGATGTTTTAATAGCTTCCTGTCACTGATATTCACATAGCAAGTAGTGGTAGTGAAATGTAATCAAAACTACGTGGAAAATTTATTAATCAGTCAAACAAAAATCTCTCCCACAACACAATCTCCAAACTGAGGATAAGTGACAGCAAAATGGTTACAAGTCCACAAGAGATAGCTAATGCTTTCAGTGATTATTTCGTTGATAAAATTGTTCCCATTGCAAATCGTGGCACTAAAGTTACCAAACACATAGACAGAAGAAATTACTCTATGTTTCTTGCACCTTGTAGCCCCTCAGATGTTGAAGCGATTATATCATCACTAAAAAATACAAATAGTGTAGGGTATGATGAAATTTTGACCAAAGTAGTTAAATGCACAAGCCAAGTTATATCAACACATATAAGCCACATCATAAATTTAAGTATCTCCACCAAAAATATCTGTGGTGAAACCACTCTTCAAAAAAGAAAAGAGAGAACTTATGGAGTCCTACAGACCCATCACGCTCATATATTTTCAAAAGTTTTCGAAAAATTCATCCATAAACAACTTTATAGCTATTTGGAGAAACACAATATTCTAGCTAAAGAGCAAAACGGGTTTAGACAGAAGAAGAGCATAAATAGAGCGATCTATGATATTCTATATGTTATAATGACACAAGTAGATATTAAGACACCAATCTGCGCTATCTTTTGTGATATGACTCAAGCGTTCGACTATGTGGATCATAAAATCTTACTTGCAAAACTTGAACATTATGGTTTACGGGGAAATGTTTTAAGTCTTATAGAATCGTATTTGACAAATCGCAAACAATTCGTAGAGATTAAACGCATAAATGAAACTAATAAAACAGAAGAAACATACACTTCTCATATGCGAACGGTAAAATATGGTGTGGGGCAGGGTACTGTCGTGGGCCCCCTGTTATTTATTTTATATATAAATGACTTGCCTAAAGTAACCACTCACCCTATAACATTATTTGCGGATGATAGTACTGTAGTATATAAGTGAAATACTTATTACTACGCTACACAGGAATCTAACCCGTATAGCAAGGTCGTTAAGCGCTATAATAGCAGGCGAAGTTTAGCGGGTTTAATGAGTACGAAAGACGAAGAAATGAAGGATGTTATTAGAATCAGATGAAAGCAGTATATTATAAAAGGTTATTACAAACTAGAAAACAGCAAAATGAAAAGTAACAATTATTAATTATTATGAGCGCGGCGCGACCCGAACGGTAAGCAAGGTAGGTAGTCAGACGACGACTGCCGAGACACCTCGCTCTCCTACCCGCCGCTCGGTGTCCGTGCGCCGCTGACGTCGCCTCGAACAATCGATCACCTGATTTTAGGCTCTGGCGCAGAATCATAAGCGACAGCGATTTCTTCCAAATTGTAAGGTGGTGGTCTAAGTTATTTTCCGCCACATATTCCCCCCGGCCAGACCGTAACTACGGTCGATAATAATCGGGGAACCTTACTCGTCGCCCGCTCCTCGTCGTGTTTTCCTTACTTGTAGGAGGAGTGGTAGTGTCAGTGGTTGTCATAGGTTTTTTCTCTTGTGGTACTTCTTCACGCATCATGTAGGCCGGTTTTAGTCGATCAACCGATACATTACTCGGCTTCCCTTGTATGTCAATCGTGTAGTATTTTTCGTGTCTCTGTAAAACCTTGTAGGGTCCTGCATATGGCGGTTCGAGTGCGCGCCGTACGTAGTCTCTCCGCAGGAAGACGTGGGAGGAAGAGTGCAGATCCCGTGGCACGTAGAAGGGCGATGTAGTATGCCACGCAGTAGGTTTAGGAGTCAGCTTGGTCATGTGGCGTCGCAGACGGTTTGCGTACTCGGTGACGTCAGCTGTAGTGAAGTCTTCTCTCGAACAATCGATCACCTGATTTTAGGCTCTGGCGCAGAATCATAAGCGACAGCGATTTCTTCCAAATTGTAAGGTGGTGGTCTAAGTTATTTAGACAGCGAGGACTTGCAATCGTCGAAAGCCTTCAGCATCTCTGGAGTCATTTGCACAGAATGAGAACCTTTAATCTTAGGACCAGCAAGGGCATTGTTTAACGGTGCTTGTAGCTGGGCTGCGTTTGGGACAAATCGGCGATAAAAATTTATCATGCCCAAGAATCGTCGCAGCTCCTTGTCGGTTTTGGGTATCGGGAACTCCTGGATGGCCTGCACCTTGGACTGCAGTGGTTTTATGCCCTCTGCTGACACATTGTATCCTAAGAAAGTTACCTCTGGTTGCCCGATGTTGCATTTGGCTGTGTTGATGACGACACCGTATTGATTCAGGCGTTCGAACAACCGGCGTAGATGTTCCTTGTGGTCTTCTACCGTCGCTGAGAATACTAGAATATCATCGACGTACCCGTAGCAGAAGTCTAAGCCTAGTAGGACTTCGTCAATGAACCTTTGGAATGTTTGAGCCGCGTTTCTCAAACCAAAGGTCATGAAGGGAAATTCGTATAGACCAAAAGGGGTAGTTATCGCGGTTTTAGGTATATCCTCAGGGTTTATCGCAAGCTGGTTGTATGCTTTCACAAGGTCTATTGTCGTGAAAACGGTGCAGCCTGCTAATTGATGGGAGAAGTCCTGAATATGGCGGATGGGGTACCTGTCTGGTATTGTCCTAGAGTTAAGTGCCCTGTAGTCGCCACACGGTCTCCATCCGTCGTCCTTCTTCTTCACCAGATGCAGTGGCGCTGACCAAGGACTCTCCGAGCGCCGTGCTACTCCGCTTGCGAGCATTTGCTCGAACTCTTTCTTAGCGACCTGCAGTCGAGAAGGATCTAGGCGTCTAGGCTTACATGCTACAGGTGGCCCTGGCGTCGTCCTGATGTAGTGCAGCGTATTGTGTTTGCCCGGCACCTGTTTACCTGGTGGGCGCGTTATCTCCGGATACTCACGCAGAATTTGGTGGTAATCCGTGTCTCCTACCACCGCCTTCACTGAAGCAATGTCGACTAAATTGCAGTGTACAGCCGGTACTGACAACGAGGTAAGGTGGTCGATCAGGCGTTGATTCCTGCAATCTACCAATAGATCGTAAAAACTGAGAAAGTCTACTCCAATTATAGCTTTAGAAACATCTGCAATTGTGAAGTTCCAGCTGTAGTTCCTTCTGAGTCCCAAGTTTAATTGCAGTTGCAGAGGACCGTAAGTGCGTATTACTGTGTTGTTTGCCGCTACCAGGTTGTAATTAGATAGTTTGCAGGGCGTCTTGACAGCAGTCCGGGGAAAAACACATAGGTCCGAGCCAGTGTCCACTAAAAATTGCATTTTTGACGTCCGATCCGTGATAAATAGACGGCCTGAAGAAGTAGGGCAGTCGTTGGCCGCTACTTGCGACCGCCCTTCTTGTTTTCCTCCTCGAATGAGCATGGTTGTCTACATTTTTGTGCCTTGTCTCCATATGTATAGTGGTAGTAACAGTGTGGGTGGTTCTGTGGTGGTTGTTGCGGTCTGAATTTAGAGTGGTCATACCTTCGATGGTTGTTGCGAGGCCTTGAGCGTGAGCGTTGCCTTCCTCTGCTATTCAGACGTGAAGTGAGCGAGGCTACCTGTTTCGTGAGCTCGCTCACCTGCTTCGCCAGGTCCGATGAAACAGCGCTAGCGGAAGCGGTCGTGCTCGCAATCTGTGGTGTCATCGGGGCGATTTCGTGTACCCTGTCCGCTATCTCCGCTAATCTTTCCACCTGCAAATCAGCAATTTGAGAAGCGATTACCGTTTGAATATTCTGAGGTAACCGGTTAGTCCATATGCTTTTGACGAATTCGGCTGCACCTGATGGCCCAGCTAAGTTTTGCAAGTGCCTCAAGAATTGCGACGGTTTGCGATCGCCTAACTCCTCGTGGAGTAGGAGCTGTTGAATTCGTTTCTCTTGTGACGCAGACAACCTACTTATAAGTTCTGTTTTCAATTTCTCGAACTTATTAGCCGCGGGAGGGTTGGTGATGATATCCCTGACTTGCAAGGCGTATTTGGTCTCGAGTTGAGTCGATGCAAAATAAAATTTTGTTGAGTCGCTGGTTATTCTGGATAGAATAAATTGGCCTTCTAGTTGGGCAAACCACAATGCCGGCTCCTCTGGACAAAATGGCGGACAGCGTAAAGGCATTCCAACTGCCGTTACCTCTTCTGAGGCAGCGGGTACATCCTTGCAGTCGACGTTGGCGTTCGACTCAGTCATCGTAAAATGAAATTAAAATCGCTCACCACTGTGTTCTTGTACCAACCACTTCCTGTTCTTGCGTCAACCACCAATGCACACACTAGGCACACTCCTACTCTTCAGGTCCACCGGTGTCTTGAAGTCTTGAGTAACGCGGTAGTCGGGGTCACCAATGTAGTATATAAGTGAAATACTTATTACTACGCTACACAGGAATCTAACCCGTATAGCAAGGTCGTTAAGCGCTATAATAGCAGGCGAAGTTTAGCGGGTTTAATGAGTACGAAAGACGAAGAAATGAAGGATGTTATTAGAATCAGATGAAAGCAGTATATTATAAAAGGTTATTACAAACTAGAAAACAGCAAAATGAAAAGTAACAATTATTAATTATTATGAGCGCGGCGCGACCCGAACGGTAAGCAAGGTAGGTAGTCAGACGACGACTGCCGAGACACCTCGCTCTCCTACCCGCCGCTCGGTGTCCGTGCGCCGCTGACGTCGCCTCGAACAATCGATCACCTGATTTTAGGCTCTGGCGCAGAATCATAAGCGACAGCGATTTCTTCCAAATTGTAAGGTGGTGGTCTAAGTTATTTTCCGCCACAGTACTGTTGCTATAAAATGTAAAAATAAGAATGAATATGAATCTGACATAAACACTACATTATTGAATATTATAAACTGGCTAGATAATAATAATTTAAAGATAAATATAAATAAAACTAAACTAATTCAATTTACTCAAAGAATACCAACATTTAAAGATTTGGGAGTTAACTATAATAATATTGAAATTAGCGAGGTTACCACAACAAAATTTTTAGGACTAACTATCGACAACAATATAAATTGGAAAACACATACAGAAGAGCTATGTAAAAAAATCAGTAGTACATCGTATGCACTGTATAAACTTGCACCCGTGCTTAATATTGATGCCTTGCTCACGGCATATCATGGAGCGACAGCGTCATACCTCAGATATGGGATAATATTTTGGGGCAATTCGACAAACAGGGAAATGGTTTTCAAAGCTCAGAAAAGGTGTATACGAGCGATGTTTATTTAATCTTAAAATTCCAGAAAGCTGTGAACCATACTTTAGACAATATAAAATCCTGACGTTACCTTGCATGTACAGACGCCAGCAGGTCAACCTACCCGAAACTGTCAGATTTTCCCAATCAACCTTGAACCTTATGCTTTAGCAATAAAATCGAAAATCTATTAAAGAAATCTGACAGATTGTAGTAACTTGATGTGCTGGCGTCTTTACATTATTGAAACCGCGACTTTTGTAAAATCAAATCCTGAACTTTTCGAGACTATGGCAGATACAAGTACTCGTAGCAGGAGGAAACACCCACAAATTAGATGGCGATTACAGAAGGCAAATACGGCACTACTACGTAAGAGTATATACGGAATGGCTCCAAAAATCTATAATAGGTTACCAGATGAATTAAAAAGCCTAAGTCATCTTTTCAAAAAACATTTGCATCACTTTCTAGTCAGTAAAACTTATTATAAAACTAGTGATTTTCTCGAAGGTAAATAATTTGACTAGATAAAAATAATTGTACACATGATGGATATAATGTATTTTTTTTTATTTTTGTATTGACATGGCCCTTATGAAATGTATTTAAGTATTTGAATTTGATTCTTTGTTCGTTTTGTTTGTATTATAAAATTTGTGCTATTCTTTATTTGAATTTATCATGGGAACTATTTAATTTTTACTATTAATAATATTGTTATGATTATGAATGATATACTTATACTAATTTTATGTTGATGCATGTACTTACTTAAATCTACTAAGGACGAATTTTGTGTCTTTGGTATCTGTATTTTATAGTTTTAGTTTTTTGCCACCGACTTCCGAAATTAAAGCTATTTCATAATTTTGAGTTAATTTCTTTTTGAAGTCGGTTTAATTGTTTTAAATTACTTATTTCGTAATTTTTAGTTTTTGCACTAGAATTTGACCAAGGTTTTGAGATGTTTTCCCTTTGACAGTACACCCGTAACTACACCCGTAGCTCGTATCAATAAGCCAGGCCGTCACACTTACACTTCAGTCCATATCTTGAAAATTACTAAATCAATTTTGATGAAATTTGCACTGTTCCCTAAGTCGAAGTAAATGTAAGTCAATAAAAAAAATGGTCACGTTCCGATTAATAGTTGCGGAGAAATGCGTGGACAAACATACATACATACCTACGTCTATAAAATTTGGTTATTTGTTTGGAAGCCCTAATAGATTGTCATTATGTGAATATAATGCAATTCCAACAATATTACATACATACGTGTCGAATTGATAACCTCCTTTGTTTGAAGTCGGTTAAAATTACTTTAATTTCGGAAGTCGGTTTCATTGAAGTCTGTCGAAGAATGACTTATTTCTTACATGAAGTCGAAACGCAGTCCACTAACGTAGCAACCTACAACACATGATCTCAAAATTTTCCAACAATCTGCCATGTCCACACGAATAAATGGCAAAAAAAAATACGGTTAGCTCGGAGACAAGTCGTAGCCGACCTCAAGTTTAAGGCAATAAATATATGCGCTCAAAAACCGAATTGTGTCATTTAATAGTTATTGTTTCTACATATTACTGTGGTTTTATTGGCTGTCGCATCATTGTGCAATTAATACTGGAAAGTACTAGGCAAGGCACATGCATAGGTAGGTACTGTGCACAGAACAGATATAACTGTTCTGTGGTACTGTGATGTGATGTGGTCACTTTGAGGAAGGTAACATGGCGTGGTCCTTATCTCGTTGTAAATACTGAAGTAGGTACATCTAGTAAAAACCCAGTACTTATTGGCTCTCGCTAAATAATATCAAGCTTAGTTACCAGGCTACTCGAACGTAACGTTGTCGTCGGCTCCTAGCTTTTAATTCCTAAAAAATAAATATAAAAAAACTATAAGTAAATATTTGTTTTACCTACTACATCGAATGGCACTCAATGCTGGATATTGATGAACATACAGAATGAAACCAAAACGCTGACATAATTCGTTAATTGATGCCACGGCCGCTGCTCCAGGCTGCCGCTGCTCTGCACACTGGCTGCTATTCGGAGTGCGGGGTGGTTGTTATGATTGCTGCTAGTAGGTCAATTATCGAACTGCTAAAGTGCGCACGCACCGAGCCACTCGTTCGCCCGACTGACGCCTGTTCCATCTCATTCATAATTATTTTGTTTGTCAGAATGCTTCATCTTCATCCTTTATTTTTGCTGTATATTAGAATAGAATACTACTATTAATGATTAACCTCGCCACATTGAACATAATGAACATCCTATGGTCTTTAGGTACTGCCTTGATTAAATGTATTGACAAAAAAAAACATAATTATGAACATGACTTAAATGATACTTTAATAAACATTATACGCTGGCTTGACCAAAATAATTTAATGATTAATATACCAAAGAAAGGGGCCGTCTCCATCTGCGAGAGAATCGCGGCGATAGTCTCGCCGTGCTATCAAATTTTCGCCGCGATGATATCGCCGAGACATGTTCTAATAGAGGGACGACTCCCGGCCACCGTAGGCGCGGGCCTGCGGGCGGAGAGTAATGGGTAGCTCACCGTCCGATCAGGACCAGGCCCGTGCCGGGGGCGCGTACGTGTTCCACGCGCGCCTCACAGTCGAGGAGGGGCCCCATAGGGCCGAAGCCTGCCGGGTCAGCGGGATTGTCCGAAAGGGTTACCGCTGGCCCCGAACATAAAGGGCTAAGGAAACAACACGGGTGGGTTTTAGTGAGTAAGAGTCTGACACTCCCTTCCGCTCCACCCAGAGCGGGAGGGGTCATTTGATGATTACCCATGCACAAAAAAAAAAGACACCGCTGGGACTGATCGGTTCGAATTCCAAAATATGTAGACGCTCGTTTATCATTTTTTACAAAGAACAATCAGGACCTTAAAACTTTAATTCGAAAAAACATTAATTAATTTTAAAAATCAATAATAACAGGATAAGTACATGCTTTTTTGTAATTAATTGATTTTGATTAAATATTATTTCTATGATTTTAATTGAGTATTTTTCATAATGTTAAAATCCATTTAATCGATGTCGTTTATTTTCCCTTAATGAAGTAGAGCAGCCCTAACGATACACATACCTACAAGAACTGACCAATTGCAGCCGCGCGTTCTTCCTCGTCCCCCGGCCCGCGGTAGTGAGTCGCGTGCTTCAAAAAAATCGGCCTATATACGCTCTCTTTTGGTTAAATCGGCCTATACGCTCTCTTTTGGTTATATTCTCTATGGGCATAATGTTTTGGGGAAATTGTAGTCTAGTCGCTCGCATGACAAAAAAAAAAGTCCTATCTCATTTTCTAGCCGATTTGAGTCAGGACAAATACACTCTTCCATTCGTGATTCTTTACATTTTGCTTCCTTTCAAAATTGAGATATTTTTTAGATCCAAATAACATAGAGGTACGACGCGGTTAGTGAAAAGTGAAAAGAATCACGAATAGAAAAATGTAGCTGTTCCAACTCAAATCAGCCAAAAAATGAGATGTGACTTTTAGTCATGCGCGTGACGGTCTGAGGTAACAGGTGTTCAAGGCTCAAAAACGCTGTTTATGGGCTATGTGCAATTTAATAGTAACAGATAGCTGGATAGCTGCGTACCTGTATTTCAGTCCCTCAAATTACTAACATTCCCATCAAAGTCAAAGTCAAATCATTTATTTCAAATAGGCACATTAAAGGCACTTTTGAACGTCAAAAAAAAACTAAATAGAAATGATTCTAGTCGCCCATTCCAAAAGGTAGATTTCGTATGGAGAAGAATGGGCAAGAAACTCCACCGTTACTCTTTTAAAATGTTTTACAAGGTCTTGTATACATAATAAAAATTATATGTGAACACGATGCACCCATAATAAAATTAGTCTACCACAAAAGGTAAAAAGAATTAAAAATTAAGCAATGACACTTCGATCAATAATAGTACTAGATGCCCGATAAGCGCTTCAAAAACGGCCCGAAAAATACAAGCACGAATACTTTTGTGCTCTTATTTCAAATTAGTATGGTCCAATCATAGCCAATGTTAAGACGTCAAAATGCCTCAGTGCGCGTTCAAAAGTTGTGTAAATAACCACCGTAACACCAAGATTTTGGAAGGAATATCTTTTTTTCGGAAGTTTTTATCATTAAATGTTTTTCATAAAATAGTAACACAATTAAATAGTAAATATAAATCAATAAGCAAATATTATTATTGTTTGGCCAATGTTTGCGACAACGCGCCAACTATTCTAACAAACATTGAAGCATTGAAATGTAATTCCAAGAACTACGTCTAGTTCCAAATTCGAGTAAGTACGAAATTGTCAACAAAATGTTTATAACCTTATTGCTTAGACGTTAAGCTTCATTTTAGAATAAATATTTTTGTACTTATTATAAAAATGACTTTTTATTTTCAAGTGGCATTTTAAATTTATTGCTTCGATGACAGAAGGACTTAAATATTAATCATTTGCAATCGTAATTAAACTTTATGTTAGAGTGTTAAGGTTTATAATAATCTGAAGTTGTTAATATTATTAAACTTTTTTCTATAGTTCGTTTCGTAGTAAGAAATATAAATGTTTATCTGTGTGCAAACGTGGCCACTTTAGCGACTTATTTTTGTTCCTAATCATTCATCTAATACTATTATTGATCGAAGCAATGACAGGTAAATCAAATAAGTGATAGATACATGGTGCTCACATATTTACAAGTTATTTAAAAAAAAAAATACTAAAGTAGTTGAACTTTAACAAGTGTGTGAGCCACTGTGGTCGCAGATTGTAAAAAATGAATTAAAATAAGATGTCATATTAAAAAAAAAAAAAATATATAATATAAATTAAATTAGGAACAAGTTTGATGTTGTCTAGACTTTTAGGGCGCTTTCCGAATTAGCTATAATCGCTCACAGCGCTCACATCATCTCACATGGCGTTCCGATTTAGATATCACGATTATGACAGCTGAGAGCTGTCAACAATTCGGAACGCCCGTGAGCGCGCTCACAGTGCTTACTCAATGTAAAAACGATATTATTACAGTATTTCTTTGTATAAACACCACATTTCTTCTTCTTTGGTTAGGTGGCGACTATCAGCCAGAAGCACAATTTCGAAAATGCCACGTTAGTTTAATTTTATGATAAGATGCAAAACAAAACACACACTGACACATCCTCACACACACACTGTCATTTTTGACAGCGATCACGGTGATATTATTCTAGGGCATGGTCGGCGTTATCGCAAGATGGCGCATGTCATGACGTCATCTATGACGATTCACGGAACGTCGTTATCGCGCTCACGCTAATTCGGTACGGGTTTAAGCACGCTCACATCGATAATTTCCCATCTCGGAACGCAGGGTTAGATTGTCCTATGGAGCAGGACCAGCATGTTTCCAAACATTCTTATCTTGGATATAATCCTCTAATTTGTAATATCCTTGTTTACAAAGTGTACTTTTAATATGAGTTTTAAATTTTCTTTTATTTAATTGCAATATGTCACAAGGTATTTTGTTGTAGCATTTAACACAGTACCCCATAAAAGATGTATGTACTTTATATTATCGGGTGGCCGTTTTTGTTAAATCAAATAAGTATGCATCTTTTTAATAAAGTGTCTGAAACCGCCCTATTAAACAAAAGTACATATTATAATTATGTATGGGTCCGATCGATGTAATAAAAACTGAGACATTTCCACTTTTCAAAAAGATATTGTCAGATCATAATAATAAATGTTATTATTACTCAATTTGCGAATTTCTGACGGATAAGATTTATTAAATTATTGTTGCGAGTAATTGTATAACAATGAGATTGTGATACAGTAAAAGCTTGAGATTTGCATGCCTCATGACGTAATATGGTTGAACTATGCTCTATTTTTTTAACAACTCTATGTAATTACCCATATTAGCAAATAAATGATTTTGAATTTGAATAAGAATATAAATTGATAATATGACATCTCTGTAGGTATTCCTGACTTCTTGTACTAAATCATTTATATTAAAAAAAAAAGTTAACTAAAATTCCTACTGGACAAGTGTTATTATACAATTAAAGAGTTTGTCACTGACAAAACATTATAATGTAATTTCTATATTCCAATTCTAATGTTATTTTATTATATTGACATTTGTAATATTTAAAATAATAATAATATGTACATTTATATGAAAAAAATAAGCAAAATGATATAGGGCATCAAAAAATTCGTCCGCATCGCTGTCAACAGGAACAGTGCTCAAAAGGCTGGCAGCATTGCCACGTTGTATGGCAATGCTAATTCTTTGGCCAAGAAATAGGCCAGCCCTCTGGTTACGTGAAGAGTCGACTAACCGCTTGGCGATATCTCATAAAACTGTAATGACCGGGGTTCCAAGTAAACTGATTATAGAAAGAAAAACAGGTAGCATCAACAAATTTACTCAACCAACGACTAAGTTTCTTCGCTAACTAATTACTAAAACACCTTAATCATAAACAAAGGAAAACAATAAAAAAACAATAAATAATTAACAAAAAACATAAAACAAAGTAACAAAAAAAAAACAAAATAAAAATAAAACAAAAATATCTTGAAAACAGAAGAAAATCTTTAGGGTGGGATCGAACCCACGACGAGTGTCTTCAAACCTGGTACTATGCCTCGAGACCAATTGGTTTCTTGTAAACCGTGGCGAATATGTCGTGTGCGTTACCCCAGCCAGATATTGTCGAAAATCGTCATCTAAGTGCAATAGATAATTAGCTATACAGCTTCTGTAAATGGTAAGCACATTTTTGAATTTGGTAAAGTGATAGTTTTTTAATTATTTGATAAAAACAGTTCCGGCTGGAGTAACGTTACCCCAGCCAGATCTTTTGTTTTATAACGGATATATTGAAATAAATTTTATCTAAATAATTAGATATCAATTTGAAATAAATGGTACAACTTAATTTGTATTTGTATTTGCTATGG
Source organism: Oligia fasciuncula (assembly GCA_963082905.1). Taxonomy (NCBI): domain Eukaryota; kingdom Metazoa; phylum Arthropoda; class Insecta; order Lepidoptera; family Noctuidae; genus Oligia; species Oligia fasciuncula. Next base: position 519,224 of record OY720395.1, on the reverse strand, counting down.
TTGCGAAGATATTTAAAATCCTGCTGGGGTAACGTTTGCACGATTGCTGTATCTTGGAATTGACCAAACGGATGATTATAATTTTTTTACAGGACATCTGGCTAATTAGTTATAATTTGTTACGCAATAAAAGAATCCACAAAAATGCACCGTTTTGAAGTTATTTTAGTAAATAGAAATCTGCTTTAATAGGTCCTAGCACTTCCAATAAGCGCTCCAAAGACTAACTTGAAACGTTATTATATAGGTAATTACTGTCTGTAAATGGTACTGAAGTTTCATTAGTATCCTATACGTAATTAAAAAGTTATAAAGAAAATTCAATTGTTCCGGCCACGGCGCGCAGCCGAGTTATTTGACGACCGATTAACCGAGTTTCCTGTAGTAGTGGTAACTGAATCTTATATCAATAATTAGATATACAGTTCAATTATATACCTGTGAAATTTCAGACTCTCACACTAATAAATTAACGAGATAATCGGAAAAAATATTTATGCGCGGTAAACCGACCAAATCTAGGATGTTATAAAAAAGCGGCCGCGCAATACATTATACCAACCTTCTAAAATTTACAGGATAATACGTGTTTGGTACAGACGGGTACACAAGTGGTAAAGTAAAACATAGTTATAATTAAATATTTTTGTATCTACAGATAGAATAATCGATTTGCTTTGGGATTGTTAGAAGATTTTTCAAGTTCGCTTTTTTCGTGGGCTAATCTTAGATTCTGGAGCAGGTCGTTACAAAAATTCCAGTACCGATAATAAGTAGGTAATAAAAAATATGGAGTACTTACCTACCTATGTAGATGATGATGATCATATGTAAGTTTTCCTAAAATTAATAAAATAAAATAAATATACAGATATTAATTTAGGTTTATAATACATGTTTAAATATTTGTATGCCAGTCCATGGCGAAACATGTGAGATCATAACTTTATTTATAAGACCTTAATGTACCATGTTTTAAAGTAAATAAATATATTCTATTCTAAGGTAAGTAAGTATATAAATTAACTTAAAAAATAATCACAGATTTTTTGTCTACGCCTATTACAGTGTCCCACTCCTGGGCAAACGCCTCCCCTTTGATTTTCCACTCTGCTCTGTTTAAAGCCACCTCTTCTCTTTTTACACAACATAAATGAAAAATATACATAACATATTACATAGGCCTATACTTACCACCTATCTATACCATGTATCGTTATTATGTCATATTAAAATATAATAATAAATTGCTTTACCTAAATACATACCTAATATAAAATTAACTAAAAACTAATTATGCGCAATTTGTACCTTGTAAATTGGTAAGTAAGTAGGTAGTCTCGTCGATAGAATGGTTAGACGTAGGTAGATATAAGAATGGCATAGTGGATACGTACTTTGAAAAATTTAAAGTTTATTTAAAACATTTAGTATGGTAAGTTTAATTTTTCAATCAAACTAATTTTATTCGTGACTGTACCAACTTTTAAGGACAATAATGCTAATAATTTTAGAAGGTTGGTATAATGTATTGCGCGGCCGCTTTTTTATAACATCCTAGATTTGGTCGGGTTACCGCGCATAAATATTTTTTTCCGATTATCTCGTTAATTAATTAGTGTGAGAGTCTGAAATTTCACAGGTATATAATTGAACTGTATATCTAATTATTGATATAAGATTTAGTTACCACCACTACAGGAAACTCGGTTAATCGGTCGTCAAATAACTCGGCTGCGCGCCGTGGCCGGAACAATTGAATTTTCTTTATAACTTTTTAATTACGTATAGGATACTAATGAAACTTCAGTACCATTTACAGACAGTAATTACCTATATAATAACGTTTCAAGTTAGTCTTTGGAGCGCTTATTGGAAGTGCTAGGACCTATTAAAGCAGATTTCTATTTACTAAAATAACTTCAAAACGGTGCATTTTTGTGGATTCTTTTATTGCGTAACAAATTATAACTAATTAGCCAGATGTCCTGTAAAAAAATTATAATCATCCGTTTGGTCAATTCCAAGATACAGCAATCGTGCAAACGTTACCCCAGCAGGATTTTAAATATCTTCGCAACCATAGCAAATACAAATTAAGTTGTACCATTTATTTCAAATTGATATCTAATTATTTAGATAAAATTTATTTCAATATATCCGTTATAAAACAAAAGATCTGGCTGGGGTAACGTTACTCCAGCCGGAACTGTTTTTATCAAATAATTAAAAAACTATCACTTTACCAAATTCAAAAATGTGCTTACCATTTACAGAAGCTGTATATCTAATTATCTATTGCACTTAGATGACGATTTTCGACAATATCTGGCTGGGGTAACGCACACGAATATGTCAATCCTAATTCGCGAAGGGTCAAGTTTTTTGTAGCTTTATCAGTCGAGGCCTTAAAAACTTATGCCTGAATGGTAAGGGGCGTTTCTGCAAGCTGAGGACAAGATGAGAATAGTCAGCCTTGCAAAACCTCCAATTACTCAAGTTACACTTCGTTAGATAGACGCAAACACTTACCCCGTTACTTCCGTTACTCGCACACAAATTCACAACAATATTGCACCAACTATTATGCGTATGTCTATTCTGTAGATAGTAATATCCGAATAATGATGACTTTACAGAAATTATGCAAATAACTACGGAGCGACCGTTGGATTTCTATCCTTCAACATTGACATCACTCCGGTTTTCTTATTTTACCGCTACCGTCACTTGTCCGTTGTCCAATTATTATGTCTTTAAAATTATTGCGATGAACCTAGTAACGCTATCTAGTATTGGACTCAAGAACTAAATTATCGATCATTACAAAACCAAGTGGGCACTCGGACCCCATGGCCCTAGTGAGACCCCAAACGGCTCGAACATAATATAACTCTCAATCAGGTTGGAATATTTTCGTCGTTTGAGGTTTTATTTTTAATTCAAATTCAAAATCATTTATTTGCTAATATGGGTAATTACATAGAGTTGTTAAAAGAAATAGAGCATAGTTCAACCATATTACGCCTTGAGGCATGCAAATCTCAAGCTTTTGCTGGATCACATTCACAGCCTTATTATACAATTACTTACAACACTAATTTAATAATTTATTGACACAATTTTGTTAATTTCACCGTGGCAAATAACAATGAAATATGAGCAAATATTAATGTCACAAGAATAAATTATAATGTCAGGTATTAAATGAGAATGTCAAGATATATTTGTAAATAAATGTTAAAATAATAATAATAGATAGGAAATTAATTAGTGCAATATTCACATGTCACATCAACAACAATATTTCTGAGAACAATATGTCCTTTCATCCTCTGTTAAATAATCCTGAATACTATAATAACATTTAAATAGCAAGAATCTTTTTAATTTCTTTTGAAATTCATCGATGGATGAAGGTTCTAGTATAGACTTTGGTAGGTGATTGTATATACGCGGTGCCATACTGAAAATGCTTCTGGTATATAAGGCCGTCTTGTTAGATTTGCAACAAATTTTATCACTATGCCGCTTACTTCTGTACTTTTCAAAAAGATGTTTGTTAGTTCTTGCGAAGATAGCAACCTCATAAATGTAGACACACGGCAATGTTAAAATATTATATTTGATAAAATATGGTCTGCAGCTATCAGTCTGGTTGATATTAAACATACCCCTAATACATCGCTTTTGCGCCCAGAATATAATACCATACTTTATCAAGGATGCCACGTAACCATGGTATGCAGCAAGTACAGCAGAAGAGTCTACCGTTTTTGCCAGCATATGTAGGGCGTATGATTGCTTATTTAATTTTTGATTTAAAGTATCAACATGTGTCTTCCAGTTCAAATTATAATCAATTGACATGCCTAAGAATTTTGTAGTTGCAAATTTGCAATCTCATTTATTTTGTTTCCTGTATCATTTATGTTAATGTCAGTAAATTGGGCTTTACGATTTCGAAATATCATAATTTTAGTTTTGTCAAAGTTCATTTTTAAATTATTATTAGTTAGCCATTTTATAATATCACTTAGAGTGCTGTTTATATCTTGTTCAAGGGATAACTTGTCCTTACTTGTAAAAAGACAGTACTATCATCAGCAAAAAAGTATAGTGGGATGTTTAATTACTTTGGGAAGGTCATTTATATAAATGATGAAAAGCAGAGGGCCTACAACACTTCCTTGTGGGACACCTTGTTTGATTTCTCTGTATTTTGATGTGTAGTTAATTTCTGTTCTTGTTTTGGTGCACACTCGAGTAACTAATGTGGCCTGTTTTCTGTTGGTAAGATAAGAAGATATCAGCTCTAATGAAGTGCCCCGAATTTCATATCTGTATAATTTATTTAACAGGATTTGGTGATCCACGTAATCAAAGGCTTTACTTAGATCCATATACAATGCGCACGCCGGAATTTTATTGTCTAGGCTAGTCATTACTGTAGTCAGAAAATCATAGACGGCCATATTAATGGTTTTATTTTTCCTAAAACCTATCTGCTCTTTAGCAAACAAATTGAAGTTCTCAAAGTAGTCATTTTAACTGTATTCACTGTATTGACCTCGAACTTGACGAATTTGTAATCCCATTTTATTAAACTTGACATTATGTACTTATTGTATTGCCTATTAGATTTCAAATTATGTACTGAATTTAATCTTAACATGGTAAACTTTTATTGATTTGATTGAATGTGTTAATCTAATACATAAAATTCTCGTGTCACAGTGTTTGTAACAAAACTCCTCTGAAACGGCTCCACCGATTCTTATGAAATTTTGTGTGTATATTCAGTAGGTCTGAGAATAGGACGTAAACTATTTTTCATATCCCGAAGTCATAAGGGTGGTCCACCCCAAAAATTAAATTTTTATTTTTTGGACAAATTTTTTTATTTTGGTTTTTTATGATTCGGAATTAAAAAATACATGCAACCCTAAATTTTCGCCCTTCTACCACCAACGACGCCTATTTTTTAACACGTTGAACGCCATGTGAAAAATCGGGTATTTCCATTCAGGCCATGGGGCTCACCGGTGAGCCTTATCTTACTGAACCATTCGAGCCATAGGGGTCACCCGTGAGCCGCGTGAAAGGTACTACGGAAACGCTTCCTACAAGCCACAGATTGCAGCTATCAAACAAAACGCGTATGGAAGTGAGCCGCGTGGCCCTGTAGCCGAACCCGACCGCGTGGTTTTCAAATCCAACATAAACTTGTAGTTTTTATCAAGGTAATTGCAATGATGCTAGGGTAACGATACGGTAGTAAATATACATTATATTTAAAAGCGGTAATAAAACTATATAATAATATTAAAATTCAAAAATACCATTCAACAATCACAAATAGGGCACTTCTTTTTTTTTAAATCACATTATTAAATAATCAGTCACCATTGAAGCATAAAACAATTATTGGTGAATCTAATTAGAACAAGGTAAACAAAAGTAAGGTTTAGTTGGACAGCTTTGGCATTATGTGGATACTTTTTAACGTGAATAAGTCTTTAAAATTCCTTCCATAGTGGGAGGCAAGTCAAAAAACCAATGATAACAAATTCCGGGGACATAGTTTAGTGTTGCAGCTTCATATCTATCATCTCCATCCTAAATTCAATTACACCATTAGATACCTAAAGGATCAAAGAATTCATTACGCCAAGTGAGGACTGTGACGCATCGGGCTTGGTGAAGTGGGAAGCGCCGTAATTTTGAGGTCATTTTGCTGCGTATAGAGATTTTCACTTAGTATAAAAATATATAATGTCGGCCTATACGCGTCAAAAAGCCGAATCAAAATACAGAGATCGTATATGGTAGGAAAACCTTCTCAAGAGCATTCGAATGGTACCAATATAACACCTTAGGACCGAGTCAAGCAGTGCCGGGAACGTAAAAGAATGAATGCGGCCGAGCGGATCAACCCCGTTACGTAAACGTATTCACGTACAACACACGGTGTTTCATTCTCTTCGGTCTTCACTGTCTGACAATACAATTCGGCGGCATCTTCTTTTCGTTGGGTGAACTAAGTCTTCATCTGAATCTATTTGGAAACTATCTATGGTTCAGAAGATTTATCTCGATGTTGGATAACTACGTTATCGCCTCTTCCGTTAACTCAAAATGTTTAAAATCATCCATTTTTGGCGGGAAAAGCGTAACCTTCTCTCTCGTCGTCACTTGTCGACGCAGCGTGCGATATTGATCGGCCGGCGTTTATCACTACGCCAGAAGCGCACGCGCGCCGGGTGGGCCGTGGCGTGACCCCGTGGCCCCCGCCAACGGAAAAATACACAGTCCTTTGTACCAGGCCACGGGACCCACCTGTGAGCAAACGTCACGTCTAGTTTTTAAGATATTTTACAATATCTTAAAAACTAGACGGTAGAAGTCGCAAATTTTTATTGTCCATACAAATTACGGCATTTTATAAGCTTTGGAATGAAAATCTCAAGTTGATAAAAATTACCGATTTCCTGATTTTGGCTTGGCCCGAACGGTGTACTACGCTAGGCCCACCGGTGGGTCGCAAGGCATACAACGTGTTAATAGCGATAATAATACTTTATTAATTTTCTACTCTCGGTGGTCGATAATTGATGATCAGTTACCACTCGATCAGTTCAGATCAGTCTACCGGTGTCACTTCTCACCCCGTAAACAACACAGAGTATGAGAACGAAGCCGGTCTCCTGTCTTTCTCACACAATAAGCTTTCTCTCACTCAAGGGCCTTAACCGTTTTCGGCCATTATATTATTGATTGTGCGTCGATCGTAGCAGTGACACTTATACCTAATCATTTTCCTTTCTCAGTGCAACTCTCCTATTAAGTATATTATGTATTTTTTAGCTTGATATATCTTTTCTTGATATTTTTTTTCTTTTTATTTTCTCTTCCTGTAGGGTAGGGGTAGGGTAAGGTAGGGTAGGGTAAGAGGTAGGATACCACGCGAACGAAGTCGCGCCGGACAGTTAGTAATTATATTAATGAGTATTTATTATTACAGCTAAAACCTTAGTTAAGCCTTAGTTAAGGTTGTTAGTATAGGATCATTTTAAACTTAACATCTCATCTGTAACTTGTACTTATCTACTTTCTGTGCAAATAAAGAACTATTCTTTTATCAGTATTACATCAGTCCATCTTCTTTTAGTTATTTTTCATTCGGTATTTCGGTGTTAATTGTGAATTGGCCAAGAGTCATAATCATGATTAGGTGCTTACGTCAAACCGCGCAATCGTTGTTGTTCCAGACTATGTCTATGTTATGTACTTTGCCTATCAGGGCCAGCTATTTTTTATTTCATACCGGATACATGAAATTATTATATTTGACGCAACCACTTGTGTGACTCATGAGTAATTCATACGCGATATCTAATCGATACTTGCATATGTAGATATCATCGACTGAACATCGCGAAATGTGTCATCTTTCACACTGTGATTGATCGACAAGTTTGATCTATATGAGCACATCTAGCGTTTACAATGACAGATTTATAGATTTAAGCAGCACCCACTTCGCCAGTTAGGTACGAGTCTGCAGATAACTTTTACTAAATTGTTCTTAAGTTTCTTATTAATATTTATTTATTTAAGAGTTTTTCGGGGTTTTTTTTTTTTACTTAATCAGTCCACTTCAATATGAACATGTTTGCTTTATTTGGGATTCGACTGGACCTCACGGCACAGGGAATCCTAGTGTGGGTTCCGGGGAATTGTAAAAATATAGACGCGCCTTAGACTCTATTTGCCACTTTTTTTTTAGGGTTCCGTACCTCAAAAGGAAAACCCTTATAAGATCACTTCGTTGTCCGTCTGTCTTTCCGTCTATCAAGACCCTTTTTTTCTGGAACGCGTGGAGTTAAAGTTGAAATTAATGTCAAATAATCAGGGCTGCAATCCCTTCAAGCAGTGAAAAAAACCAAACTTCTAAGTCAACCCAATCAAGAGATACGGGTGTTTATGTTCCGCTTATGTCGCATATTTTGACACTCTCAAGGGAATCAAAACCTATGGGGTACTTCCCGTTAACCTAGAATCATGAAATTTGGCAAGAAGCAATGTCACGTGTAAAGTAAATAATCCGAAAACTGTAACTTTGTAGTTACATACCTACTTTGTTGTTTTCTGAACCGAATAAAGTTTTCATTGACAATAGTTGAATATCTTGCGCAGGGGTACGCGACGCTGTACGACCCGTTCGAGACGTTCTTCTCACGCTACGTGTACCGGCGTGTGCGGCACTGCTTCAACCGGCCCATCTGCTCCGCACCCGGCGCCGAGGTCACCCTCAAGGAGCGCGCCACAGACGACCACAACTGGAGCTTTTGGTAAAGCAGCGCATTCACGATCAAATTTGAATGTTAGAATTTGAAAAGTTATTGCAATGTAACTCTTATCTCAGTGTTATAAAGTATAAAATATAATTATTGCAGTGAGTTTGATTAAACTCGCGGCATACATTCTAATTTATACCTTACGTAACCGAGAGAAGAGTTAGGTACATTGCAGTGACTTACTATTGGTTTTACGTCTATCATGAATGTCCTATCTGACAGCCTGGTCCATCGCGCACTCCCACGCCATCTCCCAATGCGAAACACGTAATGCTCAACTGTACCTTTTATAATTCGAGTCCTACTGGATGGTTCTGGTTTGCAAGTTAGATGCTGCTACAGTTTAGACAAGTCTAACTCGGTTGTACTGCGCCAACCTGAGCCTGCAGTAACTGTGACCTTTGTTCGGATGACTTCACAATGACAATGCTTTCTCTAATCAAGAATAGTAAGTTTCCAAGAGAGAGCTGTGTTTTATTTTGAAAATTGTTTTTAGAGTAGGAAGGTATTCAAGAATATGCCTTAAACTGGTGTAATTAGGTATTTATTAAATTTTGCTTGTAGTTTGTCTTGGAAATGTGATTACTGAATCACTGTACTACACTACATCTATGTATGAACATAGCATAGAATAGAAAGTGTTTATTTGCATAGAATGTAGTCATGTAGGAATACAGGAGAGTTGTTACAAAATAGTGTTTCGTTCCAGGTACGTTCTACCATTTGGCATGCAAACAATTATTGTACTTATTATAACTGATACAATATCTAATTTTACAGGGTTCGGTAAGTTTATATTCTACAATCTAATAAATCTATAAGCAGATATAATATTTTGTTTTAGCGTGTAAATGTTTATTGCCTGTCATCTTCGATCAACTGTCATATTCTCATTCCACACACGATGATATAATTATAGTTACGAGCTTGAATAACACTAGCAAAGGAATCGGGAACATAACATGTGGAACGTAACTCGTGCTGCAGGTTCACGGGCGCGGAGCGGCGCTGCATCAACCTGGGCTCGTACAACTACCTGGGGTTCGCGGAGGGCGCGGGCGGCCCCACACACGGCGCCGTGACGGCCGCGAGCCGGCGCTACGGCCTGGCCGTCTGCTCCGCGCGCGCCGAGCTCGGCACCACGCCGCTGCACCGGGAGCTGGAGGAGACCACCGCGCAGTTCCTCGGGGTCGAGGTACGCGCTCGCATAGGAGACGGCGCCGACGATCTGGTTCGCTCTGTATTCCGAGGCGTGGCGTCCCACACCCCGCTCCTCTCCGTCCGCGACTACACTCGGCGTGTCCGCAGGCGGCGCTGGTGGTGGGCATGGGGTTCGGCACCAACACGCTGGGCCTGCCGGGGCTGCTGGGCGCGGGCTGCCTGGCGCTGAGCGACGAGAACAACCACGCGTCGCTGATCCTGGGCCTGCGCCTGGCGCGCGCCGCCGTGCGCGTGTTCCGGCACAACGACGTGCGCCACGTGGAGCAGCTGGCGCGCGCCGCCGTGGCCGAGGGACGCTGGAGGAAGATCGTCATCGTGAGTGTCGGCGACCGCGAGCTCGACGCAAGAGTGACGAGCGAGCGGGGAGCTCCTCAAAACTCTAATAAAAGGCACTTTTGAAAATCAAAGAATCACCAGTGGGACAAATAAAATTGAGTTCTCTGTATTAGTAACTATTTCTTCGATAGATAAAATGAGATCGTTATACAACAAAAAAGGTCGTAACCTAATTTTAAACTGCACTGGCCACTTTTGCGTTGATAGATGAGATGACATTTATTATTGACTATGAAACCTGACGTAAATGAAAGGGACGCCGCCGCCAAGATCGGTGTGCAAGTTGTGATTATGGTGAATGGCGATCTGAGATCGATAAATCGATAATCAATTTTTTTCGCGCTTATTAAGATTGAAATTATTTTTTTTATTAGATAACTCTCAAAACTTAGATAACCGTCAAACTCTTCCGTAAAACCATATTTTACACTTAATTATGTTGGTTCAGTATACAATGACATTAATAGGCAGTATAAGTGCGTAAACCACTTTTACGACAAAAATTACAAAATGTCGACTCTTTAATCACACTAATATTATAAAGGCGAAAGTTTGGGAGTGAGTGTGTGTGTTTATACGTTTTTTAATTGTAATTATTCACGCTCAAACGGCTGGACCAATTTTGATAAAATTTGGTATGGAAGTAGCTGACACCCTGGATTAACATAAATAGGCTACGTTTATCCCGATATTCCCACGGGATCGACACTAATGCGGGTGAAACCGCGGGGCGCTGCTAGGACAAAATAAATCTTCACATTAATACATAACTATAAACTATTTACTTATTATTAATTAGACAGATAAAACTGTAAAATAAAATATTAATCCAAAAATCTATTTGAATCCATTAAGCTAAATAACTAGAGAAGCAAACCTCATTAAAATGTGTAAAAAAAATTAACCACTATTTAAACGCGACGACGACGTAGCTTTGAAACCACTACACATTTAAAAGTAAACATATATCTGTCTCACTTACACAAGTTGCAAGAATAATACCGTCGCTTAGATTAGACAAAGACCGCAATATAAACATGCAATGGCGGGATGGGGTTGCCTAGCCATGCGAAATTTTACCCAACTTTTTAAGCCATAAAAACGCAAAAAAAAACATTAAACGTTATGAACGTTATTTTTTAATTATGTATTTAAATATTTAAAAACAATTATTTTTATGTTACAATGTTATTTTTTTGTTACACATTGTCACACATTTAGTTTTATAATAATAGTACATTATGATACATGTGTGCTATGTTGATCATTATACTCGAGGCGATATTATTCCCGCGAGCCGCAGGCGAAAAACGTCGTATGAAACGCGTATGCGCGTTTCATACGACGTTTTTCAACACACTTGCGAGAAAATAAAACAGACTTGTATTGTTAAATATTAACTTGTATGGAAAATGGCGCGCTGGTTTTGTTTCCCCGCGCGCCGTGCTAGCCACAGTGCTAGCCAGCCAGCACTAGCGATGCGCGCGCAGGTGTATAGTATATTTCATTACAAGTGCGGAAAGGCTGTCATTGCAAAGAGTTCCGACAAATGTCTACCCGAGCCGACGCGCAGCCGAAGGCGAGGGTTGACAGTCGGAACAAGTTGCAATGACGGTTCCGCAGGTGTACTGAACGACTATTTTTAATACAGTTGCGAAAAAATGAAGCAATTTAATAAACTAATAAAAACACAATAAACTCAACTAACTAATCATTTTTTCTGGAAAATGGCGCCAACCGTAGAATATAAGCAGAGTTTTTTTTTTTCATCACCCATTTTGTTAGGCAAAGGCAACTATCCATACAGCTTAGTCTTCAGTATATTTTTTTTATTGATATGAAATGAAAATGAAATTTAATGAGATGAAATGAAAATGAAACCTAACCTAACTCATTCAATTAAATCATTAAATCTGATATTGAAATAAATTAGTAGCTTCTTTTTAGAAATATACGTATTTGTATGAATCACAAAAACACTTTAGTAAAAACTTCATGGTTGGTTTTTCTTTTTAATAGACATTATTTCGACAGTTGGGAAAGAGAACGCACGAGTTCGGGAAAGGTAAAAAAAAGCACTATTATGTAAAAGCCCACATCCCGAACGCTATACGTCCCTGCAATACACCACTTTTTGAGCAACTGTATTAAAAAATCATTTTAAATATTATATTAGTCATTGGCACTGAGAAAACCGTTAAACGGCCTATAGAAAAAAAATATAATAAACACAAACTAGCTAATGTAGACTGATTGTAGTGTTGTCGTACGTCAAATTGTAGTGTATTTAGTATGGAATAAGATAGTACTATTGGCATAGAGAAATATACAATCGTTCAGTGAGAATCCGCAAAAATAGAACGCCAGTCAGGGTCTTTTCCGTTTGGTTTCGGAAGGGACCACGGACTAATTTAAGGTGTTCACCTTATTATATATCAGGTTGTATCTTGATCAAATATGATTCACGACTACCTATAATGTATATGTATTTACAGAATTATAGTCATTAGAATTTAATTTTTAAGTTAGATTTGTTCCGTAAGAACTTTTCCATAAGAGATTTGTTCTTGAGGAACAAATCTAACTTAGAAAATGTATTAATGATTCTAATGATTATATTTCTGTAAAGAGGTACCTGTTATAGCCTCAAATCATATTTTGATCAAGATACAACCTGAAACCGGCCTGAAAATTGCAAAAAACCTAAGAAAATTTGAATTTCGCGGTCTACCACTGCGCATTCTCCTTAAATTGTCCGTGGTCCCTGCGCATTCACCTTAAGGTAAATAAATATTAGTTTATTTTGCGACCAAGGACAATACAGACTATTTAAAAAAAAAGTGAAATATAGCTCGCGGATTTCTTTTGGCATGAAGTCTCTTTGATGAGATTAAAAAAGCGCGCATCTCCGACTAGTACCTAAATAGTTATCTGTGGTATTACAGCACATGTGGATTAAAGTAAAGAAAAAGCACGCGTTCTTAATACTGGACCTAAAAGCGGTTCAATAAGAGCCACTTTACGAGCAAGTGTGTTGAAAAATATTTTAAATCACTTACTCTATAAATTAAAAACTCCCACATAATGTGGGAAACTAAAACTAAGTTTTTAGTAGTAACACTGAACCTAATTTACAAAATTCTACATTTTATTTATTTTTATTGCGTTTTCACGTAGATATAAACACAGAAATAATAAACTTACGTGTGGAAAGTAATTTCGGTTAATTTAATCGCACTCCCACTACGCATTTACCCATTTTGGCGGTAATTTTTGGTCGCGTGTCACTCCGTCACTCGGTTAACTTCGGTTGGCGTCACACAGAGCACTGAACTGACATTAGCTACGATTGTGGCTGTGGTCTTGATCCCAGTGGCAACGCCTTGGCGCGGTAACTAGCAATAATCTAACATAATTAAATAATTATATATCAATGTTTGAATCTCGATTTTTTGTGAATCGATTTTTCATGCTTTGACTCGAATCGATTGAATTATCGATTTTATGAAACAGATTTCTGGCCGTTTCTACACAGGTGTCTGCCACTAACGTCAGATGCATTGTGAAAGAAATGACACTCCCGTAGACAGTGATTATTTTTTTTAAATGATGGTCTTCGATCAATTACACACGTGTCAATAAAAACCTAACTTAACCTGTAGGCGTGTCAATAATTATAAACAAAATATACATAATATTCCTTTGTTATAAAAAATCACGTCATCGATAATAACTCGTTATACTATGTAGGTTATTGTGGTTACCGGATGATTATGGATACAATGGAACGTCAACATCGGGAAGTGCTTAAGAGAGAAAAGCGGAAGCAATACAAATACCTACTGTTTTTTTTTGTTGAGATTTTGACCTTGCCTATATTTGGAATAATTTATCCATGATAATTTAGATCTCTATTTTTAAATCTCAGCTTAAAAACTGTAATCCTGCACATGTTCCCAAACTCGAAGGCAGAAACTGGTCATGTACTTAAAAAAAATATATATATAATTATACAAAAAAGACAACACTCTAAAAAAAAAAAATAGAAAGTGAGAAATAACTATAATTTCGGAAGTAGGTGTGATTATGTGATTTTGTATTTTAGTTTTTGTCGCCAAATTTTTATTATCAATCGGTTGAAGGACACTAATTGAGACACAATAGAAGTTTTATTGTGATCACGTCTGGGGGCGTTTACTGTCCCGCAACGTGATAAAATACAAAAAAAAATAAATAATTCGTAGCCACCATCTTAGATCTTCATTTTGACTTTACTATCGGCTTTAAAACCCTTTATAGATGGGGGCCCGGGAGATACTTGTACAGACGCCAGGGCGGATCTCCTCAAAACAATATTCTTGACAAAAATATTAAGATTTTATAAACCTCGCGGCAGAGCTTCTATTTAAGGCCAGATGTATAGATATATCAAATATAAAGTATGTGGTAATGAAGGCACCCCAATCAGTCCATTAATTTTGGATATTTTTCAAAATCATTAAAAAACGTTGTTGCTGATAATGTCACATTGTGAGAATAATGACGTTATTATAAAAAATAATGACGCAGTGTTGCCGACAATGAGTTGAATAAGTATTATAAATATGGAGATGAATTTACATGTGACTTAAATACTATTTTGGGTATTATTTTGTTATGATATTATGATATGGACAAGGAAAATAAAATGCAATATTATAATAAAATAATATTTTTTGACAAAACATTTAAATTAACATTTGGCAAAAACAGCTTCTTTTAGCCTTCTTATAAGGCCCATTGTGAGCGACCACGTTTCAGTGCCATAAGTCATCACTGGCAACACGCACTGGTCAAAGACTTTCGTCTTGAGACACTGCGGTGAGACGAGAAGATATTGCGTAGCTTCCCGAACGCTGCCCAGCCGAGTCGGACTCGACGATTGACCTCTTTCTCGAAGTTAGACCTACCTAACTGGACAGTTTGTCCCAGGTAAACATACACGACTTCAAGTGTAGCGTCTCCGATCTTTATGAGAGTGGGTGTTACATGGGCATTTGACATGACCTTCGTTTTGTCCATGTTCATTTTAAGACCCACTCTTTCGGAGACTCTACTGAGGTCACCGAGCATTGTACTGACTCTGAGGTCCTCCATAGTCTCAGCCATGACTACGATATCGTCGGCAAACCGAAGGTGCGTTATGTACTCGCCATTGATGTTAATGCCAGCCCCTTTCCAGTCTAGAACCTTAAAGACGTCCTCTAGTGCAGCGGTGAACAGTTTCGGAGAAATAACGTCTCCCTGTCTCACACCTCGCTGCAGAGGGATAGGTTTCGAGGTCTGATCCTGGAGTCAGACTGACATAGTGGCGTTTTCGTACAGACACTTCAGCACCTCGATGTACCGATAGTCGATCTGGCACCGTTGAAGAGACTGCAGTACAGCCCATGTCTCGATCGAATCAAAGGCTTTCTCGTAGTTCACAAACGCTAAGCAGAGAGGCAGGTTATACTTTTCGGTCTTCTGTATAATCTGTCGTAGCGTATGTTTGTGGTCTACGGTGCTAAAGCCTTTACGGAATCCGGCTTGTTCGGGACGCTGGAAGTTGTCAAACCTGCGCGCGAGACGGTTCGTGATGACTCTCGAAAACAGCTTGTAGACATGGCTCAGAAGTAAGATGGGCCTATTATTCTTAAGAAGGGCATTGTTGCCCTTCTTAAAGAAAAGTATCACCACACCTCTGTTCCATGCCTGTGCAGGTGTTCTACCCTCGAGTATGACCGAACCAAACAGCTTCTGAAGGGCCTTCAGAACGGGTTTTCCACCGGCCTTCAGCAGCTCGGCCGTAATTCCGTCGTCACCCGGCGCCTTGTTGTTTTTGAGCTGCTTCAGAGCCATCCTAATCTCGTACAGGCTGACGTCCGGGATGTCTTCGCTATAGTGTCGGGTCAATCTAGCTCTTGGGTCGTTTGCCAGATTCGTAACTGGGTTACTTGTTGACGTCTATAACTGTCCATAGAATCTCTCGATCTCTCTCAACAGCTCAGGTTTGGAGGATACGATCCTGCCATCATCGGTCTTCAGTTTAGTAAGCTGGCTCTGTCCAATAGACAGATCTATAGCAAAGACCTTGGAGCCTTTATTTCGCTCCATCGCGTCCTTAATACGGTCTGTATTATAACGGCGAAGATCGCTTTTCAAGGACTTAGAGATCCGTCTATTGAGTTGCCGGTAATTTAGCGCATCATCTGAAGACTGCAGGATCATCTCGCGCCTCTCCTTCATGAGCCGTAAAGTCGGATCAGAGAGCTTCTTTTCTAAATTCGTTCGACGGGTCTTGAAGATCTTAGACCCGACTGTATGGACAGTTTCTACGAACCCATCGTTATAATCGTCCACGGAGCTCCTTAGGCATTCGAAACGATTCTGAAGTTCGAGCTGAAAGCTCTCGGGGTTTTGGACCTGAATAGGTGCTGGGCGGAGCGTAGACTTCATCAGTCGAGATCTTTCCAGCTTGATATTTAAGTTCAATGTGCCTCTTACCATGCGGTGATCGCTTCCGGTTTTCACCGCGTTGATCACAGAGACATCATTGAAAATTTTCTTCTTCGTCGACATAATGAAGTCAATCTCATTTTTAGTTGCACCATCCGGGCTCTGCCAGGTCCACTTTCTGTGCTCACGTTTTCTGAAGAAGGAAAACTCCAAATTGCCCCACTCGCAGCTCATCATCGTTTCGTTTACCCAGTTTCGCGTTAAAGTCCCCCATGACAACGGTAAAGTGAGTTTTAGAGCCATGCATGGCTCTGAAAATATCCTCATACATGGTCTCTACCTCATCGTCGGGGTGTACGACGTCGGGGCGTAAACCTGTACGACCTTCAACGAATACCTTTCGGATATTCTGAGTATGAGGTACGCCACCCTGGTCGACACACTCTCGATCTTCACCACGTTGCTCACAAGGGACTTATGGGCGATAAACCCGACACCACCTTGGGACTGCTGGTTACCCTCCCGGAAATAGAGCAAGTTTCCGGATTTGAGACTTATCAAGTCTTCCCCTCTCTTCGGACTTCAGATAACCCCACTATACTCCACTGTAACCTGCTCAATTCTTCCTCAAGTTCGGTGATCTTCTCGTCGGTCCGGAGTGTACGCGTGTTATAAGTTGCCAGGTTCAGTTTTCGGTGATTGTGTTGTGGTAGCCGGATCTCTTCCGGGGATTCTTAGCACCCCTTGCCTCACCGTGGCCTTGGCCGCTACCGTAGCCAAGGGTAGGCGGGCCGCCGGGTACTAGGGGCCAAGAGTTTTTGTGCTTGTCATTCTTGCGGGGGGGGGGGGGGGGGCGACCGCAGTATGGTGGTGGAATGTATAGAGAACGCTGCTGCCCATTCTCCGGTACGACCCTTAGTCGCCTTTTACGACACCCACGGGAAGCATGGGGTTGTGCTATTCTATAGGTCCGGCACCACACAGACCAATCCTTTACGTACTGGTACATATTTTGTATCTGCTCCGGACTGTTACCGTCTAGTTCAATTTGAACACTTTCGTATCTAAACTCATTGTTTATATTGTAACTACGATATAATTTCAAATTTTGCTGGTCTTCACAGTGCCTTACGCAGACTACGAACAATAGCACCATGCAGACAGATAAAATAAATAAAATAACGCAATTAACCATACATTCATTATAAATTTGTTAAAAAATAAAAGAAAAAGTGTATTTTTCCGAATTTGCCGAAAAAATATGTTATTGTACCAAGCTTTATGCCGAAATTAACGGAAACCAACAAAAACACGATATATCTAACTATTAGGTCGAATACTAAAATCATTATCGGTAACAACCGTCATTGCTCAATCAAGACAATATCATTTTTAGCAACACGTGTCATTGTCGTCTCATGCGACGTTGCTGAAAATGATGTTGCCAATAATGACGAATTCTAGAAAGTTCACCATTTTACAAAATAATTAGGTATATTCGTCGGAGAGAGTGCCACATGCAGTATTAGTTTCACGCATACTTCAACTTTGTTACATAAAAACACTTAATTATGAAGAAATAATTGAGATACAGTCAAAAATAAGAATGACGATTGTGATGACAAACTTTGGAGAATCAAAATGAAATACTTCCTGCTCAAATCACGCGACGTCCTTACACTCCAAAGCGTGTCAGCCGACTGAGGCGCGGGGTGAAGCGTCGCTTAAACATCATTTGACTATTCGGTCGCGTTTCGTTATAAGTAAAAAAATTACACACAACATTGTTGCCGATAATGACGCTTATTTTTTGAACATTGTTTGATTACATTTTAAAGTAACTTTTAATAAAGTTTTCTAACATTATTGTAATGAAAAACGTTCTTTATTTATCTAAGTTTAATATTTATTCACACAATGTATCACATTCAATACACTGAATTTTTTATGTCACGAAATGTTGGAAACTATACCCAGGCGACACGCCAAATATTGCCGATTTTTAAAGTAATATTTGAATATCTTTATTTTGTGTGATTTAAAGCTCAAAATGGCTCCGATAGCATCTTTATAATTTATTTAAGTAATGGAATAAAAATGTTTGACTTTGAAATTCTTTAGTATTGATGAGTATTGTAGCGAGACATAAATTTTGGCCCTCTGAAATATTCACCCGCCAGCATATCAAGCTTCCCGAAACTGTCGAATTTGGCCCTATTCGTTTTAGATCTATCAAATGACACTAAAAACGACACAATATCTACACAAACAAGAAAACATGTTTTCAACTTACGTAATAGTTGGTGGCGTGAATGTACCTTACAAAAAAGTTACTTCGTTTATACTGATTCAAAATAGGAAAGTATAAATCGAGCTTAGATAGCCATTTTTTTGTTATTGCTCCATTTTTTAGGGTTCCGTAGTACCTACAAGGAACCCTTATAGTTTCGTCATGTCCGTCCGTCGGTCGGAGGTTTTGCTAAGAGACCGTTAGTACTAGAAAGCTGTAATTTTGTAGGAGTGTGTATATATAATTACGCCAACAAAGTGGTAAAATAAAATTTTGGAAAATATTTTTTTTAGGGTAGCTCCCCTACATGTGAAGTGGGGATGAATATTTTTTTCGACGTCTACCCCATCGCGTGGGGTATCGTTGAATAGTTCTTCTAAAATGACTTGGGGGGGGGGTTGCTAAAATTATTTTTCGATTTAATGCTCCATTTACGCAATATTAAACTTTAAAGTGCAAATTTTTGTTCCAGTGGGGCGTCCCCCCCCCCCCTCTAAAACCTAAACTGCTGGCTTGAAAAATCTGGAAAAATTCACGATGACAGTGCATTTCATGAACTTTAAAGGAAAATTATAGCGGTTAGATAACTTTATTAGTTTAGCAGTAATAGTCGTTGAACTTGGGTGTTGAATAATTTTGTACCAAATACAAAATCCTTAGCATTAATCCCGTAAAGTGACTAAGATGAAGTAGTTGCTTGTTTATGACGGGTAAAGACTTGCATTGAGAAACAAAATATGAACTTTTTTTTTTTTTATTAATATCAGAATAAAGAACAACAGAATCGTACTACATTGTGATAGCAGTCTACTACGGAAACCCTACACTGTGCGTGGCCCCGACACGCACTTGGCCAGTTTTTGCACTTCATAGACGCGTGGCTCAAACGGAGGGTAATCAAAAAATAAAATCCTAAAATATTGTTTTTAAATAACAATAAACTTTCTTTGTATTATAGGTGTAGTTTATTTTTTAATTTTCAGACTGAATTCTGCCAATGGACACCCTGTATTATGAGATTACTAATACAAGATAAATCTAAAAAATATCGTTAAACCTATGTTTTACAAAACTATGACCTGACGGATAATTAGGTAAATCTCAATATGAACAAGCCTTTCAAAGAGTATAGAAAATGCTGACAATATATAAATAGCGCGATACGTCTTCACATCATTCTTAGAACTACTTTTATGTACTGTACGCGTTTCAACGCATCAGCAAAAACAACATACGAAATAAACTTTTACTTTGTTTGAATGTAAAAGTTTAGAAGTAGTTAGGAAGCCAGTGACACTCGCGCTACCAAGAAAAATCTAAAGACGTATAATTTATCCAAATCCGTTCATTCGTTTAGGAGCTACGAGGGAACAAAGAAACGGACATACACACATATACAGTGTTCTTCACGTTATCCATAAACTTTATCAAACACTTCTATAGCTTTTTTTCTTCTACAAATTAAATCTAATAACAGGAAGTAGTACTTAAAAAACTTTTTACAAAAAAAAACAACCGACTTCCAAAAAATACACATCAAATTGAAAAATAACATTGATTTCGGAAGTCGGTGTCTTTGGTTCCGCATTTTCGTTTAATGACACCGACTTCCGAAATCAAAGTTATTTTTCAATTTGTAGTGTATTTTTTGGAAGTCGGTTGTTTTTTTTTGTAAAAAGTTTTTATTTTTCACTTTTTAGTGGGTCAGTTTGTAATTACAAGCTTTTTTATCTAAGTTACAATAGCCTAATGTCAACTGCTCATCACATGTTACAAAATATTGCTTTTTCCGATGCTGGGACGTTTATTGTTGAGGAGTTTTCCTGGAAAGAGCCAGGAGAACTCCTCAACAACCACTCACCATACGCATTGTAACGAGCATAAATTGCTTAGCAACCATATTAAAGTATTCGAATCGCAACCCGTGAAATATTTGTCATTGAGTAGTTCCGATGGCCATCTGTGGTCTTCATCATCAGCTCCACTTCACCAAATGATGATTTCCGAGAGCACATGCTCAAGTTACTTTAATTATTGAGTAGGCCACACGACGAAAGAGCATTGCTAGAAATGACGCGATTACTCAACTTAAATTCGGTTTCAAATTGACGCATCAGCATGACTAGTAGGTAGAGGTCGTCCTATGTAAAACTACAATCTTAATTAGGTACTATTTTTGTACGAACTGAACATTTTGGCATATTGAACCGTATGAAGTAAGCCCAACAAAAGGTAACTGCTGTAAATCGTTGAGGAGTCCCCTCGACTGTCTTTCGGCTCCATCATCAGATCGACTCCAGGCCTTCATTAAATTGTAGTGCTTTAAAACACCTAATGAAAAAATTAACAAACGCACTAGTCGCTCCTACGATTTTCGAATGTTCCCCTCGATTTCACTGGGATGCCATCATCAGATCCTGGTTTCCTTCATCATCATGGGACCACCCTTGGCATATCTCCTTTCCAACAAAAAAAGAATAATCAAAATCGGTTCATAAACGACGAAGTTATCCGCGAACAAACATGAAAAAATAAATATATACGGTCGAATTGAGAAACCTCCTCCTTTTTTGAAGTCGGTTAAAAAGGCTTTGTTAAAAAGATATTTGTAATTTCATTTAATGAAATTTAATTGAGCTATGCAGTAAGAAAGGGTCTTAACTTGTTTTTGATAAGTTTCAGCCCGCTAAATCATAAGAATGAAAATACGTCGTTGCCAATTCGGATAAAGAGGCATACATATCGGGTGATTTACGTCAAGGTATTTAGTTTGTATGAAAATTTACAAAAAATAAGAATTCATTAATGTGTCCATAATGAAAAACGCTTATTTCCATGGTCTGAACATCTGGTCGAAGTTTATGTATATCGTCCGGAACACGGTGTATACATACTTACATACAGGTCAAGGTAATAGGAAATACGGGCTGGTGTCCGCAACTATCTGTTGAACACACCATTGAATTGTCCTGTGTTGAGCTTGATAAGCATGTTGTATGTGTATACAGACCTCCAAGTTACCAGAATCTATCGGTGTTTGATTCTGTAATGGAAGATGTATTAAAGAAACTTAGTACTAGTAGTAAGTCAATAATAGTATGTGGAGATTTTAATATGAATTTATTGGAAAATAACTCGAATACTGTCAGATTGTTAAGTCTTTTTAGGTCATTTGATTTGTCAAATGTTTTTATTGAACCAACCCGAGTGACAGCTTCTTCTGCCACTTGTATTGATAATGTTTTTTGTAATTGTGATTACTTCCACAAAGAAATTGTAAATAAGTTGCCATCTGATCACAGTGGACAAAAAATAACATTTAGCTCCTACATGCCTTTACAAAAAATTCAAATAAGGTTTAGGACAATAGGTTATTTGACAATGTAAAAAATAAGGTCATAATTTTTGACACTCGTATAGATTATCGCTTTTAAAATCGATTTGCATTAATTTTACTACAAAACAATGTATTATTTATAAAATAATCCCGAAAAAACTTCATCTTTTTAAATCTGGCGCCACGTAATCGAAAACGGTCTGGATTGGCTGAACTTAAGATGACGTCATGTTCTAGTAAATTTCTGTCTATCGTTGACAGAACAGATGACTTTTGTCTAGTATCTCGACCGTTTCAACGTTTGTTTACGTCAATCGTGACGTCACGACGCCATATTGTTAAAGATAGCGTTTTGGCGGCTTATTTAAACAGTACATTTTTATTTACTATTTTTTTAAAAGAAATACATTATGCAATTTGAAGTAATAGGTTTTTGTGGGCTCGTTAGACACCATTAAATAATCTGAGATGTTTATCAGAAACCAGTCAAATAGCCTATTACATTTAAAAAGTTAGAGAAATTAAATAATTCTTTGGCCAGTAAGTTATGTGATCAGAATTTTAATAATATAGGTGACCCAAATGAATTCTACGCCGAGTTCTTTTCAATATTAAACGCGCAGTTTAATGACACTTTTCCACTAAAAACTAAAAATATTCACACAAAGTTTTTATTTAGTGACTGGGCGACTCCAGGTATTCGTAAAAGCAGGGAAAAACTTTTTGAACTCTATGGCTTAAAGCGACATATGAATAATACAAACTTTCATCAGTATGTTGCAAAATATTCAAAAACTTTTAAAAGTGTGTGCCAAAAAGCTAAAGCTCTTTATATTAGCAATAAAATAAAATCAGCTGATGATAAAATAAAAACTACCTGGCAAATAATAAATAATGAAACAGGTAGGAAAAAACAGAGCGTAACACTGAATTTAATTTAGAGACTGCAAAAGGGCCCATCAACTCAGATGTAGAAATAGCTCAGGAATTTGAAAACTTTTTTTCTAATATTCCCCTTAAAACTACTGAAGCTTTAAATTCATCCCCCACGCTTTCTGCTGCCTTACTTAAAAAGAATGTAAAGGCATGCCCTTTGGAGTTTAGGTTTCAGCATACAAGCCCCCAGGCTGTTATAAAAGCTGTTAAAAAAACTTAACATTAAATCAACAGAAGATCTCTGGGGAATGTCTGTAAAAGTATGTAGATCTTTCATCGAAACTATTGCGCCCTACTTAGCTTTCATATTTAACACCAGTGTTGACCAAGGAGTCTTTCCGGATCTTATGAAACATAGTAAAGTAGTACCATTGTTCAAATCCGGTGATAGTAAAGATCCTAACAATTATAGACCTGTGTCAATTCTACCAGTTCTCAGTAAGGTGTTTGAGAAGTTGATGCTCAATCAAATGTTACGTCACTTTAATAAAAATTCCATCTTTCATGAACACCAGTACGGTTTCACCAAAGGGCGTTGCACTACTGACGCCTGGTGTTACCCTAATAAAGAACATTTTTAACGCCTGGGAAGAAGCACAAGATGCCATTGGAATCTTTTGCGAATCATACCTGAAAGATAGAAAGGTTAAAGTTCAAGTAAACGGCGTAAACTCATTAGGGTCTGAAATGACAATGGGTGTTCCTCAAGGTTCGATATTGGGTCCATTCCTCTTTTTAGTTTACATTAATGATTTACCCCAATTACTTCAAAATCAACCGAAGATGGTGTTATTTGCAGACATCATTAATCTTTAAAATAGACCGACGGTCACGAAATCTTGACGACGTGAATAACTATTCTTCAGGTCCAAGATTGGTTTACGGTAAATAATTTAGTACTTAATGAAAAAAAAACCAAATGCATTAGATTTAAATTACCGAATGTTAGAAGTAGCGAATGTGAAATCATATTTAATGGCCAAAAACTAAAATTTATTGATCAGACAGTTTTCCTAGGAATCACGCTAGACGAGAAATTACAATGGGGACCTCATATAACATCTATTGCGGGGCGGCTAAGCTCCGCCGCTTATGCTGTTAGAAAGATAAGACAGTTAACAGATGTAGAAACCGCGCGTTTGGTCTATTTTAGTTACTTCCACAGTATTATGTCATATGGCATTTTACTATGGGGTCGGGCTGCTGACATTGAATCCATTTTTATTTTACAAAAGAGAGCTGTCAGAGCTATTTACAATCTACGTCGTCGCGAATCTCTTAGGGAACTATTTAAAAAGGTTAATATCATGACGGTACCTTGTCAATTCATTTATGAAAATATTATGTATGTAAGAAAAAATCAACATCTTTTTAATAAAATAAGTGATAGGCATAATTTTAATACTAGAAATAAAGATAAATTAGATCAACCTTTTTTCAGATTATCTAAAGTAGGTACATACATCTTTTATGGGGTACTGTGTTAAATGCTACAACAAAATACCTTGTGACATATTGCAATTAAATGAAAGAAAATTTAAAACTCATATTAAAAGTACACTTTGTAAACAAGGATATTACAAATTAGAGGATTATATCCAAGATAAGAATGTTTGGAAACATGCTGGTCCTGCTCCATAGGAAAATCTAAAAGTCTAGACAAAATCAAACTTGTTCCTAATTTAATTTATATATGTACTTAGTCTGGCCATAAATACTGTTACAATTAAAAATAATAAAGATATTACATTTGAATTTGGAATCTGTCATTTTTATACGATTGTTCATTGAGTTTTCTAATTTTGGCGCCAATACATTGTACAATATTTTGCGATATTAAAATGGAGTGGGGTGATAAAGAGAACCGAATTGCTGTGATTGCATTACACAAAGTGGGTATGGAGCCTAATACAATTTTTAAAACTCTCCATACGCTTGGTATTAGTCAAATGTTTGTGTACCGGGCTATTAATAGGTACAATGAGACCTCCTCTGTTTGTGACAGAAAAAGGTCTGGCGTCCACGTAGTGTTCGTACGAAAAAGGTAGTCAAAGCAGTAAGGGAAAGAATTCGAAGAAATGATGTCCGAAAGCAAAAGATTTTATCTCGGGAGATGAAGATAGCACCCAGAACCGTGTCGCGTATTTTAAAAGATGACTTAGGACTTGCAGCCTATAAGAGACGCACTGGCATAGACATATATATTACTAGCGTAAGGACCGGGCTAGCCGCGCGACTAAATGGCACCAACGCGCTGGCCCTAAAATGACGTTTTAGGGCCAACGCAATTCAGTTGACAGTTGTCCCCGCGCGCGGGAATTAATGTGTCATAAAAATGCCTAGTTGCGTGGTAAAAGGCTGCAAAAACTACGACACAAAAATTAAAAAGGAGCATGGGATATCGTATCATCGGTAAGTAACCTTACATTATTTTTGTTGCGATTAAATGATTTAATAAACACATTTTTAAGTTAGTGATCATTTTATTATTTTTCAATGGCGGCCATTGTGTGGGCGTGGCCAATGGCTTTTCGAAGTGAACGAAGTAACCTTGTACAGACGTCATTTTTTTTAATTCTGTTTAAGCGCTAAGGTAGCCCGCGAAATTAGCGAGGCTATTTCAGTCTTTCTATATCGTTCTCACATGTATAATTTTAACATGATTATTTATTTTAGTAGGTAGTAGGGCTATGTACAGACGCCAGCACATCAAGTTACTACAATCTGTCAGATTTCTTTAATAGATTTTCGACTTTATTGCTAAAGCATAAGGTTCAAGGTTGATTGGGAAAATCTGACAGTTTCGGGTAGGTTGGCCTGCTGGCGTCTGTACCTATACTTACCCAATATTTTGTAACAATTTTAGTATTTCAAGAGTGTGTGGAGTTTCTTGCCCGTTCTTCCCCTAAAGTACCTACTACGCTTTGGAATGGGCAACTAGCATCATCTTTCTCTGACCCCTTGACAATAATTCAAAAGTGGCGCCTTTATTTATTTCAAATAAATTCTTTGAGTTTATTAATTTGTTTTACTTACGATTTCTTTCTGACCTGTAAAATATCATCTTATAAATAAATCGTTATGTATATCGACTTATACTGACTCACGATAAAATGTTGTAAAAATAATCTCCTTTTTTTTTAAGTCGGTAAAAATATGTAGACGCACGTACAAGTTTACGTCGTCGACCTATGCACCGCTGCGCTCACGTAGTTCGTATGAGTTATAACAGATGGCGCTACTTTTGCTTGTATGAAGAAGGTTTAAGTAAAATGTTCAGATGGGCGTATCCTTACTTTTGAAATCATTGCGCACTGGTCATTTTTTAACTGATAATTTAAAAAAGAATAGGATGGTAAAATCAAAACAACTACTGAAGCGGTACGCAAAGGGAGGTCACAGAAAAATTTTGTTTACGGATGAGAAAATCTTTACAATTGAGCAACATTTTAACAAACAAAATTACCGTATTTATGCTCAAAGCTCTAAGGAAGCTTCCCAATTAGTCGACAGAATGCAACGTGGGCATTATTCGACTTCAGTGATGGTTTGGTGGGGTGTTAGCTATGAAGGAGTGACTGAGCCAAATTTTTGTAAAAAAGGTATCAAAACATCGGCACAAGTGTATCAAGATACCATTCTTGAGAAGGTAGTTAAGCCACTTAACAACACCATGTTCAATAACCAAGTATGGTCCTTCCAACAAGACTCGGCGCCGGGTCATAAAGCTCGGTCCACGCAGTATTGGTTGAAAGTAAACGTTTCGGACTTCATCAGAGCTGAAGACTGGCCGTCGTCTTGTCCCGATCTTAATCCGCTGGATTATGATTTATGGTCAGTTTTAGAGAGTACGGCTTGCTCTAAACGCCATGATAATTTGGAGTCCCTAAAACAATCCATACGATTGGCAGTGAAGAATTTTCCCATGGAAAGAGTGCGTGCTTCTATTGATAACTGACCTCAACGTTTAAAGGACTGTATTGCAGCCAATGGGGACCACTTCGAATAAGCTTTTTATATTTTAAATTGTTTTATATTTATGTATTAAACTAACACACTGTAAAAGTAATACATATTATTGGCAATAAAAAAAAATTTTTTTTCTTCGTGACAATATTTATGGCAAGACTAGGTATATATTTTTTTATTATGACATCTTATTCTAATTCATTGTTACAATCTGCGACTACAGTGGCTCACACACTTGTTAAAGTTCAACTACTTTTGCATTTTTTTTTTTAAAATAACTTGTAAATATATGTGCACCATGTATCTATCACTTATTTGATTTACCTGTCATTGCTTAATTTTTAATTTTTTTGTGGTAGACTAATTTTATTATGGGTGCATCGTGTTCACATATAATTTTTATTATGTACTAGCTGTGCCCGCGACTTCGTTCGCGTGGATGTCGGAACACAATAATGTGTCGCTTAGGAAAGGTGTAAAAGGAAGAATCTTCCGATCTTGTCTGGTAACGCTTCCCTTGCCTGGGGTTCTCAACCATAGCCCTTTCGACTGTACAGCAGTCACTGCGTCTTCATGGTTCATAATGACAATGCGACGAAGTGTCACTTTGATTTTTGAGGATAAATAAAAATGAAAGAGCCTGCTCGAGGCTGATTGTCTGACCAAATAGCCATATTATGTCCATTTTATTTTTCATTTGTTTTAGAATACTAAGTTAGACCGGAATAAATCGTAAAATCATACCACCATTTTATCTAAAGTAGGTATAATATCTGAGATTAGTAGGTGAAGTTTGAAGTTAGTTTTTATAAGTCTTGTCTTCTTCTCTGCCGCTCTGCGATAAATTTAGAAATTCTTAACTTGGTATTGTAGATATCTTACATACCAATATTAAGACTTTATCATAGCGTCGAGATATCTAGAAGATAAAAAGAAGAATACATCAATGGTGTTACTCTTAAATCGTACCTACTGAAGTTTATCTGAAAAGTAGTTTGAAGTCTTTCTTAACTTATTCTGTAAACCTGTGCCCACATTTGCTAACTCTCTCTTGGTGGATAGCCTTAAGATACCTTGAGGGTCGATATGGTGCATTTCCGACGTTTGGCCCCCAAACTGGAACGGGCCGGGGCCGCCATGGGATCTGGAGGCGATAGTCCTCGCGCGCCTATGTATGAGTGGCGCGCGGAGGCACTACGTCGCGCGCCGGGGGGAAGATTCGCATCCGCGGCAAATCGGTGCGGAGCTGACAGATCTCCGGCGCGATCTCATGGCGGCATGGAAAGAGCGACTGTCGCTACCCAGCGCAGGGCACGCCGCGATAGCGGCGATAAGACCCCTCTTTAAGGAGTGGCTAGAGAGGCGCCACGGCGCTCTCACCTACCGCCTGACGCAGGTCCTCACCGGACACGGAAGTTTCGGGAGGTTCCTGCACATCATCAGGCGGGAGGAAACGCCCGGGTGTCACCATTGCTAGGATCGCCCAGAGGACACGGTAGAGCACACGGTGGAGGTCTGCCCCGCTTGTGCGGAGCACCGCCGTGTCCTCGTAGAGGCGATCGGCAGCGACGGCGACCTCTCGCGTCCGGCCCTGGTGCGAGCCATGGTCCGGGGCGAGAGGGAGTGGGAGGCAGTCACCTCCTTTTGCGAAGCAGTCATACTAGCAAAGGAGGTGGCGGGATGGCTCAGGGAGAGAGCCTCCCGTCCCAGCCACCGTGGGAGACGCTCCGGGCGTCGGGAGCCGCGTGACGACTCCCGGCCACCGTAGGCGCGGGCCTGCGAGCGGAGAGTAATGGGTAGCTGGGTTTTAGTCAGTAAAAGTCTGACACTCCCTTCCGCTCCATCCAGAGCGGGAGGGGGGGTCATTTGATGATTTACCATCCGAAAAAAAAAAGGGTCGATATGATTTTAACCAAGACAATGGCTAAAAATTTAGTTAATGTCTCGAAGACATAATTTACAATACCTTTTTACGACATGGCAGTGCTACTTGTATTGGGTGTGCACCTTGACGTATCGCTGCCGGCCGTTGTCGAGTCGACGGCAGCGAAGAGTCCTGGGACGCGGTGGTTTCCTTCTGCGAAACGGTCGTCTCGCAGAAGGAGGCTGTGGAAAGGGAGAGGGAGATCTCATCCACTCACCCGGCCCGCAGTAGGCGCATCGGGCGGACAACGCCCTCTTCCAGCCCACTAAACGGGTCCAGGGGCGACGAATTCGGGGACGTCTGTCACCGCCAACACATCAGGACTTGAGCTGGCGGCGCGTAGTGTTCCACGCGCGCCCCTCTTTGCCGTCACCAGTCGGGGGTTGCGGAAGGATCGTACGGTCCCGCAACCCCCGGCGTAGGTGTGAGACGGAACACTGGGGTGATTTTTAGTCAGTAAGAGCCTGACAGACCTCGCCGCCTGCCCCAGGGCGGCGGACATCCATGAAGATTTTCGACCCCGGAAACAAAAAAAAAGGGTGTGCAACTGCCGAACCTATACTCAATAAATCAACAGCCCGTCTGGAGGTGTGCGTTGAAGCATTATCATGGTAAAGAAATTTTAAAAAATTCGAGAAAAAAGGCAAAAACTATGAAAGTATGATATGATCTTAAAACCTTGTCACTAAGAAATGCTTCTCTGTTAAAATGTTAGAAAGGTTGCTTGCCCCTCGAAAGAGTTCCTACATAAAGTTGCCCGTGTGTGTGTTTGTTTCGGCCTTTCTTCTCAGAGTAGTCAGATAGGAAACGCCGACTTCATCTAGTTTAAAAAAAAAACATGATTGACGTGTAAAAGTGTTTGTACAAACCTACTTACAAAAATAAAATCATTTATCATTTATCATTGCAATCTTTATCACTCAGAACACCACATCACATAATATTATCTTACATTATCCTCACTTTTTATTTGAAATTCTTTTAGCGCCACTAATCAACCAACATTATGTAATCATTATCATTACTTTTTCAAATAACACAGGCAGAAGTGACTGTGATAGTCATCTTATAGGTAAGCCTGCATGACGTGATTATTCACATAATAATGTTATAAACACAATAATTATGTTTTCGTTAGTACTATAAAGCGCCAATAGATGTCATGTGTATCCAACTTACGTAATGAAAGTTGTTGTAGAATACTTTAAATTGATTATATCTTTTGATACAGTGAACCGATTGCGATGAAACAAAAACTAAACACTACTCCGAGTTCTACACTATATTTGAGTATAAAAATTAACCATATTGGTTTGGTACTTTTTACGTCGAACCTGTTCAAATCAAATTTTGTCACATCCAAACAGACAAACAGACAAACCGACAAACAGACAAAAATTCTAAAAATTGATGAAATGGCATCTGTTGGTTATCCTATAACACCCCAACTATTTTTTTTTTTTATATTTTCAATGTACAGAAACGCCTCGTCTACAGATTTATTATATGTATAGATACAAGACCTTGTAAAACATTTTAAAAGAGTAACGGTGGAGTTTCTTGCCCATTCTTCTCCATACGAAGACTACCTTTTGGAATGGGCGACTAGAATCATTTCTATTTAGTTTTTTTTTGACGTTCAAAAGTGCCTTTAATGTGCCTATTTGAAATAAATGATTTGACTTTGACTTTGACTTCCACGTCAATGCGCGTATTTTGCGTACGGGTCAAACACATAACCCTCCTTTTGGGCTTCGCCGCAGTCGGGTAACAAGCTGATTCAAGCGATTATTTTAACTTTTTAACGACTTAAACTAATTCAATCGTCAATCGTTAGTTGAAATGAAATGTTAGTTTTAATTTTCAATGAAACGTTCGCCAACCCCGGCAGGTAGTAGAGGGCGTGTACAGCATGGAGGGCAGCATCGCGCCCCTGCGCGCGCTCGTGGCGCTGAAGCGGCGCCTCGGCCTGCAGCTGTACCTGGACGAGGCGCACAGCGTGGGCGCGCTGGGGGCGCGGGGGCGCGGGGGCGCGGAGCTGGCGGGCGTGGCGCCGGCCGACGTCGACGTGCTCATGGGCACCTTCACCAAGAGCTTCGGCGCCGCCGGCGGGTACATCGCCGGTCAGTCGTCGCATCTGTTTATTCATTTAGACATTTTTTGTAATCTGGGTCCTACGTTTCATCTTGAAATTGTATGTTGCTTTTATATTTCAAATTAGAGATTTGATTCTCTTACGACTGCAGGCTCGTCGAAGCTGATCAACTGGATCCGCCTGCACGGGCACGCGCACACGTACGCGCACAGCATGGCGCCGCCCGTGGCGCAGCAGATCCTGTCGGCCATGCGCCTGCTGGACACGCCGGCCGGCCAGCAGCGCGTGCGCCAGCTCAAGGAGAACACGCACTACTTCAGGAAACAGTGAGTACCAGCCCAGCTAGTCGATGATCTGTAGATCACTCTTGAACTGCTGGTAAGCGGTCTAACATTGTAGTTACCTCAAATTATATCATTTCATAATCTACAATGGTTTTAAGAGCTTTTATTTAACCGACTCATTGCCACCATCATTTTCATGCATACTTTAGCCAGGCCCCGAACATTGGTCGATGACGCGCCAGGCACGCCATGGGCCTACATCAAGGATGACGTACCTAGAGCGTCATTGGCACCCTCTGTGATGTTTTATGCGTATTTTGCCGTTATCTTGCGTCGATTTGCTAAGAGAAAAAGTTCTGTGTGTGCTTCGATTCGTATTCGTTGGTTTTCAAAGGAAATATGGCCTCACAAGGTAGGATTTATTTATTTTAGTAAAATGTTACCGGAGTCGACAACATTTTTGAAGATTTACTTATGTTAGGTCAATTGTTTGTGATAATAAACTTATTATTTGTAGAAATGTAGATAATTAGCAAGGAGACGAAATTATTTCTGGATGTAGTCAGGCATTATTCACTAATAAGCATGAACAAGACAACAATAAAGAAAATGATGTTTGAAAATTCAGATTTTTTATCTTAGTACTGTCGTATAATAACAAACTAAGATAACAAAATCGGACCGTGGAGTTTCTTGCCGGTTCTTCTCCATAGGAAACGACCAATTGGAACCGTGCACCTAGCTTCTGACGTTTCATAAGTGCCCATGTAGGCTTATGTGAAATAAAATATTTTGATTTTGGATATTTTTATCGTAAATGAATATACGAGTATCATATGGATATTTTTATTTTTATCTTGGATATTTTTTTTAATCAAAACTATTCTAGAAAAAAAAATTGTTTATTTTGTAGACGCAAAATGAAGAAATAAAGGTATATTTTAAGGTGGAGCCGCCAGGGTAGGCCGCGAAATTCAAATTTTCCGTGTCCCTTCCACCCCGTTTAAGTTTGTAAACTGTTAACAAAGGTTTGCTATCCCTGCATTATAAAATATGTATTCTAAATTAATGGCCAAGGGTATTGTCAACTTCAATGTTTAATTTAGGATAAAAAGTGGTAGTTCTCTTTATCTCAATTTTTTTAAATCTGTATTTAAGTAAGTTCGATTTGACGCGCCAGGTGCGTCAATGGCCTCCCGTGATATTTGCTCATGACGCGCCTGGGGCGTCATTGGCCATGAATCGGTTAATATCTTGTTTGCGTGTTTGATACTCTACAAAAAAGCAATAGTCTGACAGTAGCAGCTCTAACAATTACTTTTCTAACATGTTTATCAGATTCTGTGAAAACAATACATTTTACAACTTAAATTAAAATGGACACACGTAAAATATTAAATAATTGCTTCTCAAAATCCGATCACTGGTTAAGTTCAGCAGTTAATATAAGTTGACGTGTGCTCCGCAGACTGCGCGCGATGGGCGTGGTGGCGCTGGGACACCGCGACTCGCCCGTCGTGCCGCTGCTGGTCTACACCTTCAGCAAGATGGCGGCCACAGTCGAGCGCCTCACCGCGCGCCGCGTCGCTACCGTCGGCGTCGGCTTCCCCGCCACGCCGCTCAACAAGGCGCGCATACGGTAGGCCTCGCGACAGTGGCGCGGGCTCACATGCCGCGGGTCAGGGCGCGGGCTCACGTGCCGCGGGTCAGGGCGCGGGCTCACGTGCCGCGGGACAGGGCGCGGGCTCACGTGCCGCGGGTCAGGGCGCGGGCTCACGTGCCGCGGGTCAGGGCGCGGGCTCACGTGCCGCGGGACAGGGCGCGGGCTCACGTGCCGCGGGTCAGGGCGCGGGCTCACGTGCCGCGGGTCAGGGCGCGGGCTCACGTGCCGCGGGTCAGGGCGCGGGCTCACGTGCCGCGGGTCAGGGCGCGGGCTCACGTGCCGCGGGTCAGGGCGCGGGCTCACGTGCCGCGGGTCAGGGCGCGGGCTCACGTGCCGCGGGTCAGGGCGCGGGCTCACGTGCCGCGGGACAGGGCGCGGGCTCACGTGCCGCGGGTCAGGGCGCGGGCTCACGTGCCGCGGGTCAGGGCGCGGGCTCACGTGCCGCGGGTCAGGGCGCGGGCTCACGTGCCGCGGGTCAGGGCGCGGGCTCACGTGCCGCGGGTCAGGGCGCGGGCTCACGTGCCGCGGGTCAGGGCGCGGGCTCACGTGCCGCGGGTCAGGGCGCGGGCTCACGTGCCGCGGGTCAGGGCGCGGGCTCACGTGCCGCGGGTCAGGGCGCGGGCTCACGTGCCGCGGGACAGGGCGCGGGCTCACGTGCCGCGGGTCAGGGCGCGGGCTCACGTGCCGCGGGTCAGGGCGCGGGCTCACGTGCCGCGGGACAGGGCGCGGGCTCACGTGCCGCGGGACAGGGCGCGGGCTCACGTGCCGCGGGACAGGGCGCGGGCTCACGTGCCGCGGGACAGGGCGCGGGCTCACGTGCCGCGGGACAGGGCGCGGGCTCACGTGCCGCGGGACAGGGCGCGGGCTCACGTGCATTACAACTTAAGAGCGTTTACGCCGTACGGCATTTCACACAAACTTTCAAACCCTTATTTTTCGAAATGAATGAACCGATTTTAATGAAACTTCGTACGCATAAGCAGGATACAAAGGTCTAAAAAGTTAGTAGAGAACATTTTCGAAATGTCTTATTTAAAAAAAGATAACTGATCTCTGTTTCTATGGAAAATTTAGAATCGGTCTAATTTATAACGGCTGTAACACTATTTTTTTTCGAAAATGTTCTCTACTAACTTTTTAGAACTTTGTATCCTGCTTAAGCGTATGAAGTTTCATTAAAATCGGTTCATTCATTTCGAAAAATAAGGTCTTGAAAGTTTGTATGAAATGCCGTACGGCGTAAACGCTCTTAACTTAGTTTACGATGTAACTTTATATGAATAACCATTTTAATAACAATATTCATTCCAAAATAAACTTAATTACCAGACGGATAACGTTGATATTGTTTTACATGCAGGTTCTGCCTGTCGGCATCGCACACACGCGCGCAGTTGGACGAGTGCCTGGCAGCCGTACGCAGCGTGGTAGACGAGCTGGGCCTGGCCTACTCGCGCAAGCACTCGCCCGACCACTAGCGCGGTGTGCTGGACGAGCTGGGCCTGGCCTACTCGCGCAAGCACTCGCCCGACCACTAGCGCGGTGTGCTGGACGAGCTGGGCCTGGCCTACTCGCGCAAGCACTCGCCCGACCACTAGCGCGGTGTGCTGGACGAGCTGGGCCTGGCCTACTCGCGCAAGCACTCGCCCGACCACTAGCGCGGTGTGCTGGACGAGCTGGGCCTGGCCTACTCGCGCAAGCACTCGCCCGACCACTAGCGCGGTGTGCTGGACGAGCTGGGCCTGGCCTACTCGCGCAAGCACTCGCCCGACCACTAGCGCGGTGTGCTGGACGAGCTGGGCCTGGCCTACTCGCGCAAGCACTCGCCCGACCACTAGCGCGGTGTGCTGGACGAGCTGGGCCTGGCCTACTCGCGCAAGCACTCGCCCGACCACTAGCGCGGTGTGCTGGACGAGCTGGGCCTGGCCTACTCGCGCAAGCACTCGCCCGACCACTAGCGCGGTGTGCTGGACGAGCTGGGCCTGGCCTACTCGCGCAAGCACTCGCCCGACCACTAGCGCGGTGTGCTGGACGAGCTGGGCCTGGCCTACTCGCGCAAGCACTCGCCCGACCACTAGCGCGGTGTGCTGGACGAGCTGGGCCTGGCCTACTCGCGCAAGCACTCGCCCGACCATTAGCACCAGCACACAGCACCTACCGCCTAAAACATCGTATACTAGTTATACTCAATAAATTATTTTCTCACGCTTCCAAATCTTTTATTTGCATACATGTAGGATGGAAGAAATCGTTTGATTAGCAGAAATAACCACCTTTATAATGTAATTTTATACCTTTATTACCGCCCATGCTATCCTTTATACCCTCTGTAATAGTACATTATGATACATGTGTGCTGTTACACTAGGCTTCCTTATCGCGCTCACCTGCGGCTCGCGCGAATATTACCGCCTCGAGTATAATGATCAATGCACAAGCGTTTCATACGACGTTTTTAACACACTTGTGAGGAAAAAAAAGTAATTTAAAAAAATTAAACCAACTTCAAAAAGAAATTAACTCGAAATTATGAAATAACTTTAATTTCGGAAGTCGGTGTCTTGGGATCTGTATTTTAGTTTTAGTTTTTTGCCACCGACTTCCGAAATTAAAGTTATTTCATAATTTTGAGTTAATTTCTTTTTGAAGTCGGTTTAATTTTTTTAAATTACTTTTTATTTGGTAATTTTTAGTTGTTGCACTAGAATTTGACCAGGGTTTTGAGATGTTTTCCCTTTGACACTACACCCGTAGCTCGTATCAATAAGCCAGGCCGTCACACTTTCACGTCTTAGTCCATATCTTGAAAATTACTGAATCGATTTTGATGAAACTTGCACTGTTCCCTAAGTTGAAGTAAATGTAAGCCAATAAAAAAGAATGGTCGCGATCCGATAAATAGTTACGGAGATATGCGTGGACAAACATACATACATACGTCTATAAAATTTTGTATATTTGTTTGGAAGCCCTAATAGATTGTCATATGTGAATATAATGCAATTCCAATAATATTACATACTGTATACGTATCGAATTGATAACCTCCTTTTTTTGAAGTCTGTAAAAAACAGACTTGTATTTTTGATTTATTTTAAGTTAATTTCTTTTGTATAAATTAGTTTGATTTATATCAATTTCATTTTATTTGATTTGATGTTCTCTAATTTGGATTTTTATTTTATTTAATTTAATTTATTTTAGTATTATGTTTTTCTATGAATGTATGTCGTGTGATAATGGGTGTTCTTTGTCTGAAAATAAATGAATTTATTTATTGTTAAATATACTTGTATGGAAAATGGCGCGCTGGTTTTGTTTAATGCGCGGCGCGCAGGTGTAAATACAGGCACTGACAAAACCGCTAAACAGCCTGTAGAATAAATATATTATACACACACACACTACTCACTAAACTTACACACACTCACTTTACTCACTATACTTTTTACACGGGCTACAACGTAGACAGAGAATACTTCTCTGTCTACCGTATGTTCCCAGTCGCCCCCGCGGGGTTTGCCACCGGAGGCAAATGGGAAAAAAAAAAAAAAGAAAAAAAAAAGAAAAGATTAGAGGCAGGTTTACGATAAGTTGTCTCATCCTTTTATTCTCTACGATGAAGAAAGCAATGTACAGCGAAACTGAAGTGGGGGCAATGACTTCCCGGTCGCCGCCGGTGGCGACTGGGAATTTTTATTCCCATTTGCCTCCGGTGGCAATCCTCGCGGGGGCGACTGGGAACATACGCTGTCTACGGGCTACACCTACAACTGCGCATAAATTTAAGTCCATTTTGGGACCAGGACAAAAAAAAAAAATATGGCCCGCGGATTCCTTTTGGCACGAAGTCTTGATGAGGTTAAAAAAAGCGCACATCTCCGACTATAGTCGGACTTTTAATTAGCTGCAGTAAAATGACAGCTGTGTTACTACGTCTTTTTGTTTTTTCGCGGCCATCAACCAAATCTTGTTTTTTTTTAAACAGAATAGTGTAACAAACGAAACATATTTGACATGCATATCTCTAAACAAACTAAAACTCAAACTCAAAGCATTTATTTCAATTAAACCAATTACAGGCACTTTTGAATTGTCAAGGGGTCGGTCAGTCAGAAAGATGAAGCTAAGTCCGAAATTAGTTAATAAGAAGTGGCATTTTACTGCAACTAATTAAAAGTCGGGCTTAAATAGTTATCCGTGGCGTTATCGCACTAGTACAGTAAGAACATTGACTTATATATTACTAGCGTAAGGACCGGGCTAACCGCGTGACTAAATGGCACCAACGCGCTGGCCCTAAAATTACGGTTTTAGGGCCAATGCGACTCAGCGAGGTTGACAGTAGACATGGGCGAAATAGCTCACTGAAAAGATAAAGAGCGAGTAGCTCTTTCACTCTAAAGAGCTATATCACTCTTCTAGCTCACTAGCTCTTCTATAGCTCACTTAGCTCAGTGACTCAGACGCCGACTGTTAGCTCATATGACTCACGCCGCACGCGCTTCGGCTCGCTCGCTCAATAGTCAATAGCTCTTTGGAAGTTTGGATTCTTTGTTACTCACTAGCTCTTCTATAGCTCAGTAGCTCAGACGCCGACTGTTAGCTCATTTGATTCTTGTCACGCGAATTACTAAGGAATTACGGATATCGATAAATAAATCTTGTTTTATTTTGTGGCGGTTTTTATAGTAATCTAAGAACGGTCGTATTAGTATTTGTACTTCGTTGCACGTGCCACGCAGCGATATGCATGTCATTTCGTCAAAACAACCGAAAAAGTACTAAGTTAAATAACTTTAAATAAGTTTTTCTAATCTGTTTGTTTATATTATGGTATGAGTACTTATGAGTTATTTAGAATTTACGTAAACGAAACGCAATCAAACAATGCGGTTCCTTTTTATTTATAAATGTGCCAAAGTATTTTCTACTTTAGGTGACTTTAGATATAGATTTACAGTGATTATGTCGTATGATAACTGATAAGATTGTGTCGGAGAGCTTTTGTTGGAAGAACGAACGATGCGACGAAGTATTCCGAAGCGAGCCGAATGAGCCGTTCCGCCGGTCGCGTGCATCGCTGAAGTACTGACACTGAGCTAGTGAGTCTGAGTGAGCTAACTGAGCTAGTGAGCTACGTAGCGAGCGACTGAGTGAGCGAGAGCGACGTCAATCGAAAAGAGCTAGCTCTTTTCTATCACTAGCTCACGAGCTACCCATGTCTAGTTGACAGTGGTGCGCGCGAGTGAGAGAACATATATTTGCCTGTCATAAAAATGCCTAGTTGCGTGGTAAAAGGCTGCAAAAATTACGATACAAAGATTAACAAGAAACATGGGATATCGTATCATCGGAATGTAACCTTACATTATTTTTGTTGCAATTAAATGATTAAATAAACACATTTTTATCTACAGCAACAATTATTTTACAATGACGGCCATTGTGTGGCCAATGGTTTCTCGAAGTGAACCAAGCAAAGAGATTTAAGATGAACCAAGTAACCTTGTACGGACGTAATTTTTTTATTATAAAACAATGAACGTACCTAGTGTAAGTAATTTTGAATTTTGGTACCAAATTAGGAGAAGACATAGGTATAAACGGTTTTTATACAATATGCGATAGCGAATACGATACAAATAATATTTAAATTACAGATTTCCAAACTAAGGAGAAGGCTTTTCAACTTCATGACAATGTCAATGAATCAAAATAGGTAATAATAGGTATAAGAAAACC
Source organism: Oligia fasciuncula (assembly GCA_963082905.1). Lineage (NCBI taxonomy): Eukaryota > Metazoa > Arthropoda > Insecta > Lepidoptera > Noctuidae > Oligia > Oligia fasciuncula. The sequence continues at coordinate 480,587 of OY720395.1, read as the reverse complement.
AAACAGTATTTTATTGCAAAATGTGCAATTTATGCAATCTATTTGCTGCTTTTGCAGCAAATGCTAGGTTTTTTTTTATAATATTTTGATTTCGACTGTCTGAAATCTGTTAGATTGAGAATCTTATATTTTAATAATCTGGTATTTTGAGAATCTCTGAGTTTAAAGGATATCGGCATGCAACTGACTTATACTGACTGACGATAAAATGTGATAAAAAAAACATTTAAGTAAGTACGCACGTACAAGGTTACGTCGTCGACATATGCAACGCTGCACTCACGTAGTTCGTATGATTTATGACAGATGGCGTTACTTTTGCTTGTATGAAGAACGTCTATGTAAAATGTTCAGATGGGCGTATCCTTACTTTTGAAATCATTGAGTAAGAAGTAAAAAGCACGCGTTTTTTAATACGCTGCATTATGGACCTAAAAGAGGTTAATTAAGAGCCACTTTAAGAGCAAGTGTGTTGAAAATAACTATTATTTACCGTTTGACCTTCCGGTAAGAATTCCGAGTGCACAACACTGTGATAGTCAAAGAAAACAGTAGGGGAACATGGGGATCAATGGATCATTTTTTTTTCTAAAGCTATTTTGGGTTAAATTTCTGCTTTATGGACCGAGGTTCTTAATCCAATATATAAAAGCATGTCTAATCTTTAACATAACGGTTTTGTCTGTCCCATAGATTAATATATTTAAAATGAGTCAATGTTGCGCGCGCATCGCTAGTGCTGGCTGACACGGCGCGCGGGAAAACAAAACCAGCGCGCCATTTTCCATACAAGTTAATATTTAACAATACAAGTCTGTTTTTTTTCCTCGCAAGTGTGTTGAAAAACGTCGTATGAAACGCGTGTGCATTAATCAATATAGCACACATGTATCATAATGTACTATTTTCGTACCTACTTACCTACTGACCATTATTATGTGCGGTCGCGAGTCCTCCCCAGTGCTGCCAACTTAGCATTTTTTTGGCTAAATTTAGCACATTCCCCAGTGATTTAGCACGAAAAAATTCAGTTTAGCCTATAGCATATTTTTTAGCATTTTACCCTGATAAGATAAAGTCTGCATTTTGTATATTTTTTTTAGTTTTACCATTAAACTTGTAACAGAATTACAAGCCAGATTGCCTACGAAACTACGAACTTTGCATGTGTGTTGGATAATTTTGTACCAAATACAAAATCCTTAGCATTAGGTACCTAATCCTATATAGTGACTAAGACGAAGTAGTTACTTGTTTATGACGGGTAAAGACGCATTAAAAAACAAAATATGAAATAAAAAAAAACATAATAAATTATCATAAGTTTCACAATACTGCCGCTAGATGGAATGATGGAATTACAATTTTGTGAATTGAAATAATAACTTGGCAGCAATCGTACTCTTATTTTTTACCTTCAAGGAAGGAAGTGGTTCTTATTAGTTAATGTCTAATCTGTTTAAATAATTATCTTCGAAAATCAATGTTGTGTTTAGTATCGCTATTCGATAACAGATGGCGTTGTGCCGTGACGTCACTTTTGTAGATCGCGGTGCGATTTCTTGCTCCGTGGTTACGTTATGTGTTAAAGTTTTGTTTTACTCTCTTGCATATATTGTTATTATAGATAGCCATATACTTTATAATATCTTTACCATTACATAATTATATACAGATTATTCAGAATAAAGAACAACAGAATCGTACTATATACCTAGTGATAACGGGGCTACTACGGAACCCTACATTGTGCGTGGCCCGACACGCACTTGGCCGGTTTTTTTTCAGTTTCGATTCAGTTGGAAGGCGCCCTACTCCGAAGCTTGTTGACTAGTTTGCATGTCAAACTCGTAAACCCACGTCTCGTCACCAGTAAATGCCAGTAACATGAATTTTGGGTCGGAATTGACTCGTTCTAGCATGTCTTAGCGACTCTGCGGTTGAGTTTTTGGAGAAAATTCAGGTATTTTGGCAATAGCCGAGCGGCAACATGTTTCATACCCAAGTGATTATTTAAAATGATACGGATCGACTCGTGAGACACAGAAAGTTCAGCGGCTATCTCTCTCAAACTTGAATGAGGATTTTCAGTCACTATTTCCTTCACTTTTGCGATGTTAACTTCAGTTGAGGACGTTGATGGCCTACCAGAGCGAGGCAAATCTTCCAGCATATCTCGACCGCTTTTGAACACTTATTGTACCACTCATACATGCCCTTCGGAGGGGATCCTGCCGTTTTGCCGAAAAGATTTTGCCAAAATTTCACTACCCAAACAAATTTTCGCAACCTTTTATTATACCAATGCAATGTTTGGAATAATTTTAGTATGCACATTTTCATTGGGTCAGATTTTTACTTGGCAGAATATTATTAAGGATAATGTCATTTAGGCATTTGGTCTTTTATCAAATGATTTATTACGGCAAACAATCTTTAGACAATAAACGTTTGGTCAAACGATTTGTTATGACAAAAAATATAAAGGCATAAATAAGATTTTTTGAGATTTTTTTTTTTGGGAATTAAATTATTAAAAAATGCAATTTTATTTTAAAATAATCATTTATTTAATACAAAATATTTGTAACTTACTATTTTAATTTTTTTGCAATGGACATTATCGAGAATCGAATTAGTTACGAGGTTAATTATTAAAAAAAAAATAGTTAGGTTAGGTTAAAACTGTGACCTCCTACGCACGAGCCGAGCGAGCGAAGCGAGCGGTGCCGCGGCAGCGGCCGGCGAGTGCCAGAAACGACTAGATTATATAGAAAAAAAAAATGGAAAAAAGTCTACCCGAAACTGAACTAGTTAGACGAGATTAATTATTTTAAAAAATACTACCAGAATACTTAATATTATTATTACCTGTTTAGAATTTGTCCCAAGTGGAAAAAACACCCTTGTAATAAAACGTCTTCAAAGTTAGATCTTATGCTTGAAATGGCTGCCTTAAAACTGCGAAAACTGACGATACTAAATATTTGGCAAATGTAATTTTGCGTAAAATGAGTTATTCCAACTGAAATATTTGACTAAATAAAAATTGGTAAAAGTACTAGTTGGTAAACAAGTTATTGTTTACACGTTCACTTGCCAAACATTAGGTTTGGGTTACAATTATTTGTGCAGAGATTTTTTGCTAAGTAATAATTTGGCAAATGAAATTATGCAGAAAATTGTTTGGGAAGTGATAATTTGGCAAAATCTTTTCGGCAAAACAAGGGAGACCCCCTTCGGAGTTTAGGTTTCAACATACAAACCCCCAGGCTGTTATAAAAGCTTTTAAAGATCTTAAAATTAAATCAACAGAAGATCTCTGGGGAATGTCTGTAAAAGTTTGTAGATCTATCATCGAAACGATTGCGCCCTATTTATCTTTCATATTTAACATCAGTGTAGACCAAGGAGTCTTTCCGGATCTCATGAAACACAGTAAAGTAGTTCCTTTGTTCAAATCCGGTGATAGGCCTGTGTCAATTCTGCCAGTTCTCAGTAAGGTGTTTGAAAAGTTGATGCTCAATCAAATGTTACGCTACTTTAATAAAAAATCCATCTTTCATGAACAACAGTACGGTTTCACCAAAGGGCGTTGTACAGTCACGAGCACCAATATGTCAACACTTGGCAACTTTAAATTGCAATTTTTTCACGAAATAACGAATGTAATGTTGAAATACGACACTTTACATATACCTATGGGTTCGAAAATACTATGTTCCTAGTAATATAAAATTTCATTAAAAAATAAAGGAGAAAATCGCCTTTGAATAAAGCCAAGTGTATACATACTTTTGCTCGTGACTGTACCACTGACGCCGCCTGTGTCAACCTAATAAAGAACATTTTTAACGCCTAAGAAGAAGCACAAGATGCCATTGGAATCTTTTATTGCGTAAACCATGAGAAACTTCTGCTGAAACTTGAGCACTATGGGATTAGGAATTTAGCTCTTGATTTACTAAAGTCATACCTAAAAGATAGAAAGCTTAAAGCTCATTAGGATCTGAAATGGCAATGGGGGCGTTCCTCAAGGTTCGATATTGGGTCCATTCCTCTTTTTTAGTTTACATTAATGATTACTTCAAACCATCAATTACTTCAAAATCAACCGAAGCTGATGTTATTGGCAGGTGACACCTCATTAATTTTTAAGATAGACAGACGGGCACAAAATCTTGAATAATGTTTCACTAGAATAATGATTTAGTCGAAAGATCGTATCAAATATTCAGTTGACCCCAGGGCACCCCGAGGTTCGGTATGGTTAGGTTACTTTAAACCCTTTACACAGAAATAGGAGCCCCGCGAAGCGGGGCTACATCGACATAGGATGCAAGAGCGAGCGAAGGGCACCCCGAGGTTCGGTTTGGTTAGGTTACTTTAAACCCTTTACACAGAAATAGGAGCCCCGCGAAGCGGGGCTACGTCGACAATTCGACATAGGATGCAAGAGCGAGCGTCGACATAGGATGCAAGAGAAGCGTGTGTGTGTGTGTGGTGTGCCGGGGTGCCCTTCGCTCGCCCATGCATCCTATGTCGACGAAGCCCCGCTTCGCGGGGCTCCCATTTCTGTGTAAAAGGTTTAAAGTATCCTAACCAAATCGAACCTCGACGTATTACATTAGACCAATTGAATATTCGATAAAATACATGTTATCTACCACCTGAACATTACATCAAATGAACATTACCTACCTATACCTTTTGATCAATAGCGCAAATGTTGTTATCGCAAATAAATATTCGATGAAATGAAAATTATGTAAATCGATATTATACAAACGTTGTTCGAATTAGTAACATTACATGAAAAGTTGTTATACCAAACAAGGGTGAACCAGCTTGATGTGCTGGCGTCTGTACATACCCGACTTGATTGATCGCGCGACTATGTCATATTCATAATATTGGTCGCGTCAGATAGGACGCAGGGTCAAACAACTCTCGGTAATCCGTCGATGGCGTCCGCGTCGCGATAAATAGGTAGCGCCGCCCGGCTCATGCGTCACAGCCTATCTGAGTTTATAGGTACTAAACTTATTATTGACTTATCTTATCTAGAAATATAAATGGTGCCAGGATAATACCGAGCAACATAGTGGCGGCAAAACATGAGGCTAAAGATTTTAACAGTTTTTGGAAAAAGCGGGGCAATTGAATCCTAAGCAGAGTGTCCCTGTGAGCGTCGACACTCGACAGTGCAGTAGGGGATCAAAATATTGTAAACAGATTTTATACATTTTTAGGCCCATTTCTATACAATAAATTAAATAGGAAATTAAGTATCTATAAATTAAATAATTACGACTGTAAAAAGGTTATTCTGCAATTTTTACTTAGCATATCATACAGCGAGACAGAGGATTTACTCGTTGTCTGTAAATAAAACATGTTAGTCTTTTAAGTTAATATTAGTTTTTAATTAGTTTTCTAAATTGTTAATTATATTTTAATTTCTAAGCACCTTTCTAGCCTGAAACACAGGTCCTACCTAGTTCAGGCAAATGAGCTACTGTGTTCTTTATAATTTTTAAGATAACTTATTGTAAATCTGCACCATTTTTATAAATAAACGATATTATTATTATTATTTTCGTTTATTTGTCTATTTACACATCTAATTACATTTTTAAATATTTCTTAAAATATAAAATAAGTATAAAAAACATTTAAAAATATAAAAAAATAGCGATCCGCCGGTGTCGGGAGCAGGGTCCAAGCTACCGGTGGTTAGGGCTCCAGAGACAGGAACCTCCTCACAATGCGAGCCGTATCGAGGAGTACTGCCTTCTGAATCAGGCCCTTGACCCAACCGCCTAACGAGAGCCTCGATAGATGTTGATCGAGGCTTTCGGCCATCAGTCCATTGGCCGATACGACAATCGGTACAATGATAGCCGAGCTAACATTCCACATGTCAACAACCTCGTGTGCTAAGTCGAGATATTTAATTTGCTTCTCTTTCTCAGCTTTCACGAGGTTCCCGTCATGTGGAATGGTAACATCGACAATCATTGTGCGGCGCGCTAATCGGTCTATCACTACTATATCAGGCTTATTGGCAACAATAGTCCTGTCAGTAATGATAGACCGATCCCAGTACAATGTGACATGGTCATTTTCAAGAACTGGGTCGGGCACATACTTGTAGTACGGTACCTCAGAATCTGCAAGTTTATATTTCAAAGCAAGTTGCTGGTGAATAATCCTAGCTACTTGGTTATGCCTGTGCAAGTACTCGCCGTTAGCCAGACGAGAACAACCAGAGATAATATGTCTGATAGACTCACCCGGACGGTGGCATGCCCGACACACGTCAACCGTCCCGTCCTTCATAATATGTCTCCGGTAGTTATTCGTTAAGATAACTTCGTCCATAATTGCACAGACAAAACCTTCAGTTTCCCCGAAAAGGTCACCAAAACGTAGCCAGGATACGGACGCTAAGAAGTCTACACCAGGCTCATGAAGAGCCCGGTAGAAGCGCCCGTGAAGCTCCTTGCTTTGCCATACCTTCTTGCGATCATCAGTAGAAAGTACTACAGGTTTGCGCCAGTTCTCTCTAGCCATGGAGAGCGGGGTGAGCCCCTTGTCCACTGCGACCACATCACGGTGCATACCCACTTCGGCTTTTCAAAAATATTCCCTGAGACTGCACACCTCGCGGTTGTGGAGGGTCTTCGCATTTAAAAAGCCTCGACCCCCGCACTTCCGCGGGATATACAGTCTCATCACCGATGATCGTGGGTGATGCATCCGGTTTGCGGTCAGTAGTGTACGGACTCTTCTATCCAGGGCGTCGAGTTCGGTCTGAGTCCATTTGAGTATGCCGAAAGAGTACATCAAAACCGGCATGACCCAACCATTGAAGGCGCGCACCTTATTTCCGCCCGAAAGAAGACTATTTAATAACTTCTTCAGGCGACAAAAGAAGCGCTCCTTCAACGATTGCTTCATGTCAGCATCGTTGATGCCTAACGCTTCCGACATACCCAAATACTTATAGCTTTCGGATGAGGAGAGGGATCTGAGGCTTATGGAATCGGAGAGTTGAATTCCCTCGGATTCCATAATCTCCCCTCGCTTTACATGCATGACTGCACATTTGTCCACACCAAATTCCATCCTGATGGCGCTACTGAAAGTTTCAGTTACCTTCAGTAGCTCCATCAGACGCAATTTGTTGGGGGCAAAGAGTTTTAAATCATCCATGTAAAGGAGGTGAGATATGAGCTGACCACCTCTCTTCAACCGATAGCCTAGACCTGAATCCTCCAGTAGTGTACTTAGAGGATTCAGGGCTAAGCAAAACCAAAGTGGACTCAAACTGTCGCCCTGAAATATTCCCCGTTTAATCCATACAGGCTCATCATTCCCCTGGATCTGTTGACATCCTGGATAACGAAGGACCGTCTTCCATTGCCCCATACACGACTCAAGGAAGGTGCGTAGAGTTGCATCTATCTTGTACAACTCCAGCACCCTCATGAGCCATGTATGTGGCACCGAGTCGTAGGCCTTCTTGTAATCTATCCAACATGTCGACAGATCCTTGCGGGATCGACGAACCTGTTGGCTAATGGCCATGTCTATGAGGAGTAGCTCCTTAGTACCGCGGGACCCATTCCTACATCCATTTTGAGAGGCAGACATAATCGAGTTACTCTCAATGTGTGTATTAATTTTCGCTCTCAAAATAGATGTAAGAAGTTTATAAACCGTCGACAAACACGTGATCGGTCTATAATTCTTGGGTTCCGCGGGACTACCTGATTTATGGAGCAGGTGGGTAACGCCTGTTGTTAGAAACTGTGGTAGCGACCCAGACTCTAAGGATGACTGGAACTGAGATGCCAGGCAAGTGTGTGAACTAATTAGCCATTTCAGCCAAAAATTGTGCAGTCCGTCCGGTCCCGGTGATTTCCAATTCGGTAACGGACGGACCGCTCTGGCCACGTCTGATGGCGTAATTAGGATTGTTTCCATTTCTGGTACAGACTCACACACTCGCTCGACATCCTGCATCCAGTCAGCCTCAGTGTGACAGACGGGTACCGACCAGATGCTGCACCAGAATGCACTTGTGGCGGCATCATCCGGGCGGCATACATCTGACACATTTTGTTCAGGTCGCTCCCAAGCTCTATACACCCACCTTTCATCGCTCTGGAACATGCGATTCTGCGTGTATCGATCAACCCGCCGCTTATACCGCCGAATTCGGCTCGCCCATGCACAAACTTTCTGCTTCAGGAAGTCGATGCGCTCTGTGACACGGGACATGTATTCTCGAGGGCTGATTCCAGTCCCCGAGAATGCCCGCCTTACAAAGCGCATCACACGTGGTCGTGTATTGCCCTCCCGGAAGCAGTATAGTTTGCCGATGAGTACCCTGGCCCCATCGATACGACGTTCGATCCTGCGCTGCCAGGCTGGTACGGCTGGTTTTGGTCGAATAGCTCCGTCACAACATGGAAATTTGACGTTAGCTAAACGACATGCCGCCACAGCCGCACAGTACAAGATCGAATGTGTATCAACGAGATCCTCGCTGCTCTCGAAGAAATTCTTGAGCTGCGAGTCCAAGGCACACACCAGCGCCCTATTTTTTTTGTGCATGGGTAACCGTGGTAATCGGGGTCTAAGTTCGGTTGGAGTGGACCTATACTCGCGTAATGCATCCTCCAGTGCGCTCCTCAGTCGGACGTTGCACTGGCTACTTACTGTGTCAACCCTATCATCCTCTTCTTCAACATGATTGGACTGCGGCGGGATGGCATCAACAGTTGACGCCTGTGCCGCAGTTTGTGCCGAAGTCGAGACGATATGGTTGCTCAGTACCTCTGAGCGCAGCCTATCAAGTGCGATATCGTCCAACCTGTGATTGCGTTGGATGACCCGCACCTGATCCGACAGTCGTTGGGCCGAAACGTTGACGGTTGGTTCCAGTTCCTGGAACAGAGACAGCATCCTATCGCGTTATTATTATTATTATTATTATAATATTGCGAATGTTTTTAAATATTTGTTTACTTAGTGTAGAACCAATGCCATGTATATATGCATCTGGATTGAGGGCCTATTTTTGAACCCTTATGAAACGAAATAAGACTTATAGGGAAATTAGTTAAACATAAAGCAAAGGGCCATGAATTTCTTAAATGTGAATTAAAACTGTTATGATTAAATAACTTAGGTAGGCCCTCAATCCAGACGCGTGCATAAAGTGGCTTAGCCTAAATCTCAATAAGTAGGTACTATCTCTGGGTTAAACCACATGCTCTAGTAGCCCCACTTCGAATTTTTCAGACCTTTCAGTCCCTGTTGCAAAAAATATACCTACCTACATATATTTTTATTTCTTTCTTATTTGAAAAATAGTTGGGCAAACGTCATCTAAAAGTATTCCAAATTTCAAGTAGATATCCAGCAGTGACAGACAGACAGACAGACTGAGTCTCACCATAAGGGTTCCGTTTTACGATTTTGGTACGGAACCCTAATAACAAAACCGGAGATCCATTTGACAAGTATAATTACCGCCCGATATCATTGGCCACAACCAAAGAGAATATAACCATATATCGTCGTTGGCCACGACCATGGCGAAGGTCCCTGACAGTCGCATGAACGCGCAGCTGAGTGAACAAATTTAGAGTTTTTTTTTTTGACGGCACGTTTGGCGCGGTGCTTAGCGATTGACTGCTGCGCTGCGTATCGCGGGTTCGATTCCCGCACGGAACAAATATTTGTATGACCTACAAGTAGTTGTTCCGGGTCTGGCTGTTTGTGTATGTGAGTTTAAATGTTTGTTTGGATTATACCAGATAAACAAAATTTTCGCTACCATCACATGGGCGTAAGGTGAAAAATTTATTCACTGTTCACTACTTTTCTGTTATACAATACTTAGTTCTTGTAGTAACGAAACGGCCAAGCCTCATATTTTGACTAAGGTGTAGTTTGTGAAGTTAGGGCGTGTAGAGTTAGAAGCTTGCCTCTACATGAGATAAGTTTTTGGCAGTGCGAGCCATATGAGCGGTCTCGTCATGGCAACATTTTACATGAAAATGTTTTTGGTGGGATTATATTTTTACAAAAACGCAGCTATCAACGACCCATCGAAAATCTGTAGTTATTACCGACCTATAAAAGTAATTCGGAATCTTTACGTTTCCAGAACTATTCTAGCGATAGGTAGGCAAAGTTACACACGCGTTTATTCCTTGAGCATCGTATACTTTTACGTTATTGTGAGTAGCTGTGCAAAAAAGAGATAAAATACGTCAGTTACTGCGGGGCAGCGTGGACGCAGGAAGTGTCGTACTGTTCCCTTGATCCTTCAAGTAAGTAGGTAGGTATAGGTACGTGACTTTTCTATTTAAGACATTTATACAAGCAAATGACGTCTATACTTTATCTTATTAGGGTTCCGTACCCAAAGGGTAAAAACGGAACCCTATTACTAAGACTTCGCTGTCCGTCCGTCTGTCTGTCGCCAGGCTGTATCTCAAGAACCGCGGTAGCTAGACAGTTGAAATTTTCACAGATGAGGTATTTCTGTTGCCGCTATAACAACAAATACTAAAAACAAAATAAAATAAATATTTAAGGGGGGCTCCCATACAAAAAAACGTGTTTTTTTCTCGGCGTTTTTGCCGTCTGTCAGGCGCCAGGCTGTATCTCAAGAACCGCGGTAGCTAGACAGTTGAAATTTTCACAGATGATGTATTTCTGTTGCCGCTATAACAACAAATACTAAAAACAAAATAAAATAAATAGTTAAGGGGGGCTCCCATACAACAAACGTGTTTTTTTTCGGCGTTTTTGCCGTCTGTCTGTCGCCAGGCTGTATCTCAAGAACCGCGGTAGCTAGACAGTTGAAATTTTCACAGATGATGTACCTATTTCTGTTGCCGCTATAACAACAAATACTAAAAACAAAATAAAATAAATATTTAAGGGGGGCTCCCATACAACAAACGTGTTTTTTTCGGCGTTTTTGCCGTCTGTCTGTCGCCAGGCTGTATCTCAAGAACCGCGGTAGCTAGACAGTTGAAATTTTCACAGATGATGTATTTCTGTTGCCGCTATAACAACAAATACTAAAAACAAAATAAAATAAATATTTAAGGGGGGCTCCCATACAATAAACGTGTTTTTTTCTGCGTTTTTGCCTTGTGGTACGGAACCCTTCGTGTACGAGTCCGACTCGCACTTGGCCAGTTTTTATAAGTCAAGAGGAAATGCCCATCAGACCGAACAACTTTTGCTAAGACGTCATTCCTCTATGTGTTATGGTGTAGCTGGGCTCTTGGAGTTCCAAATCAGGTGTTCCAGATCTTCAAATTTATTCTCTCAGCAGAAAATGCTCATCACGTGGAACAATTTTTGCTATGGTACCGTTTTTGTATCTCTTATAGTTCTGCATCAGGTGTTCAAGTTTCCAAGATAAATTATAGCCTATATGACTGCCCAGACATAATACCTATACAACCAAAAAAAAAAAACATTCAAATCCGTCCAGTAGTTCCGAAGATTAGCGTGTACAAACAAACAGACAAAAATTTTTTTTTGGATTCGTGCTCTATTACTGTTTATATACCCTCCTCAGTTATTTTTTTTTAAATATATTCAATGTACAGACACAGTTTTTTTACTGTCTTATTATATGTATATGTACCTATAGATATACAGAGTTATTTGTAAAACACCAGCAACCTCTTAAGAGGTCATTGTACTCATCATTATGAACAACTTTTACTATGGGACCAAACCTGAAATCGCGAAAAAAAAAATCAGCTGTTCCCTACATTTTGACGAGTTATACGAACATAAATGTAGGGAACAGCTGATTTTTTTTTCGCGATTTCAGGTTTGGTCCCATATTAAAAGTTGTTCATAATTGTAATGAAATTGACCGTTTTCTTGCTAATACTTTTTAATCACACGACTGTACTTTTTCACAATCCAACAACGACTGGCTTTGCACTACATTTTACCATTTAAAACGACATTTGCCCCACCCAGAAATAACGAATATCATGACTGTTATTTCTAAGTGTTGCCCAAGTAGAATAATACATTTAGTTACCATAGTGGAAATACATTTTAAAAGTTTGTTGATAGTGTTGCCACAGTGGATATTATAATGTGGTATTAAAATAACGTATGTTTTTTAAATTAAATCGATGAAATCACGACACTCGGCCATCCGACGGCGTGCTAACTCCGAAGCACGCGCTAATCACGACCACTGAGGCAATACATCAAATAGCAACAATAAATAACTATACAAAAAGACAATCTAATCAAGATACTATAACATTATGCAACATGTAACATAATCAACGCAAGACCTTACACCCCAATTAGAGTATTGAGTTAAAAGCATAATACAATGAACTGTTAATAAGAAAGTCGTGTTGACCCTAACATTACTGTATGCATTTAAAATCGAGTCTTATTGTTTTGAAATAAGATTTAATTTTCTTTGGCTCAATCGGCTAGCATTACCTACGGCAAAATACATCATTTTTGAAAAAATATATTTATTAAAAGTTACTGAAATCGATTCAGTAGTCAATTATGAACAAACTACTTTCAGGACTTGCGTTTATCCCGTTACACCTTGTATACCTTCATGACAGGCAATGCATAACTAGTACCTGACGAAAAGAAAAACGAGTATGCACTATGCACTTATTAAAATATAAATCCTGCCGACCGGATCCCGGCGACGCTGACGGCGGCCAATTTCAACGGAGACCAGCCAAGCACGCAGGAGACGTTATGGTCCGCAAACCACAGGCGCACTCCCTGCTCCCCACACTGCCACAGCCCGACGGGACGGCAACTCGACACGACCGGGCACAGATCAGGCGCAGGACGAACGGCTCCACGTGCTTTCCGAGGCACGGAGTGTCCACCTCCAAGTTCCAATCCTCAGGCTGCCACCGAGAAATTCCTAATGGAAAAATCAAACGACACCCTACCCAACCCGGGAATCGAACCCAGGACCAACGGGGTTAACTAAAGTTAAATACTGTTTTATAAATACATTGATAGCAATTCGTGTTTGCAGTTATTTGTCCGATTCTAAATTATAATTATTATCTAAAGTTGGACGAATCGGATTTCAAACCAGAGGATTTTTCAAATCCCTAACGATTGAATCCATGGTCAAAACTAGTATCTATCATTACCTAAATATTTTGCTACTTCATGCTACTTTGTAAGTTTTGCGAGTAATTTCTTACATTTGACATCATTGTTGAAATTAGTTTTAGTAATTTTTACTTAATCACCTACTGAATAAAAATTAAAAAAAAGAAAAAAACTACAGATATAAATGTATAAATCCTACAAAGGGCGACACAATGGACGGTCCCACCGCCAAGAGCGATATTTTAAAGACAACCATTAATTGGCTGGATTCAAAAGGGGAAGGAGAGACAAATGCTGTAGGTAGTCTGTGGTGTACCTACCATTTGCATTATACAATAAATACATACATCCATATTATTATTATAAATGCGAGACGTGTCTGTCTGTCTGTATGTTACCTCTTCACGCCCAAACCGCTGAATCGATTAAGATGAAACTTGGTTTAGAGATAGCTCGAGTCTCGGGAAAGGACATAGGATAATTTCCATCCCGACACTCACGAGATCGAAACTCACGCGGGCGAAACCGCAGGGCGCTGCTAGTAAAGTATATTATATTAATCTAATAAACAAACATGAAACAGGAGTAAAATATATGTAGGTACACATAGGCATCCTATTATTCCAGTCTGAGCTGTGCTTCAAAATCACTGAATAGAGTACATGTCCAGTTTCTAGTGTAATGTTCAGGATTGCGGGATTTACAGTATATTTTAAAATTAATTTCTAAATTACTATGGATTTGTTAATCCTGCCATACTTTCGTAACGATATTCAAAAATAAAAAATACGTGACAAAATACCTTCCATCTTGCCATGTTTAAAACGAAGTGCTTAGATGTTTTGACATTCTTTGTATCCCGTAATTGAATTTAAAGTGTTTTGAACAATAAGTAGAAGTGGCTTAGTTTAGTTCAAAGGGATATCAACGTAATTACCTACGTGTAAAATACGCCAAGATTAGATACTAAAATATTTGTGTAATACATCTAAGGATTTCTTATTTATTTCATATAGCTACGTCACACTTCTTAAATTTGAAGTATTTATTTGCTAGTCTTTGACATGACATTTCTCCGATGTAGGTACTTTGCGAGAGTATTTTTGAGTATTTCTAATAAATATTTTGGATATGATTTTCCAAAATTTCTATCAAAAACAACCAACCCCATGTACTTTATATAATCATAAAAATTTTGTGGTTCATAAACATTTCGACGACAAGCTACTTTCCGCCTTGCATGTATTGCAGAATGAATTCGTTCGGCAATAATTAGTTCGACTTACTTCAGTTGGAACAAACAATTAAAAACAAATAGGCATGGATATTGAGAGAAAGAAACCCGTTTATTAACTTCGAACGTGTTTTGGCCAATGGCCCAAATCGTCATGGTTGGCCTAAAAAAAATTGCCACCTAGCATTTTTGGAAATTACAAAGTGTGTGTCATCATGACTTTTTTATCCATATCATTTAATATATATCTATCATTTAAATTTAACAAGAACCTGTTGGATTGTAATTTGTATAAATTGATATTTGTACGCCGTTAACGGCAAAACCGATCTCTGTACCTATTTAATTTATGACACCTATGTTTAACAAATAAAAACTTTGACTTTGCACTTTGCTTTGTGCAACCAATCTAACTCTGAGCAAACATTTCCTATATATTTCATATCTTGTCAGATTTATATCAGGTTCATGGAGGCGTCCATAAACCCTTATACCAAAATCTAGCAAAATTAATAAAATTCGTTCTTGCGAAATGAGAAAATCTTTACTGATAGACATGGTTTTAGTTTTTACCTCGACGGGATTCACCCTCGCTATTAAAGTATCTGCTTAGAGTTTTACAGGGACTGCTGATTAAAAACGTAACTTACTGACAACAACAACAACAACTGATTTACTGTTAATTATTTTTTTATCAGACTTGACGCAAGTGATATTCTTGATTTGGATTCATTCGTGTATACCCGTCAATACAGAGATACTTAACATTGCTGAGAGGTAAAAACTCGTCACCAATCGCCAGAACAAGTAATTCGGTTTGGTAATAGAACATCTAAAACCTTATATATTACCTATTACCTAATTGGCAAATATGTATCTAATATATATATTTATATATATATATATATTTTTTTAATTATGACTACTAAGTTCTTTTGCTTTCGAGCATTTAATCAAGGTACAGTTGCTACCGAAATCCATATATGCATCGGTCATAGTTCAGTTGACGCCAATATTCTTAAAAATGTATCATTGGCATCAGTAGCAGAAAGGGTGGAATGAGATCATTAGAAAACCACCGTCAGACAGCATCTGTCTGGTATTAACCTTGTTAGGGCGAAGCCTGTTCGAAGCCCTATTTGATTCTATATTTTGGAAATTTATTTAGATGTGCTAGGTTGCTGGGAAGCTAAATAACTTAACTAACCATCCGTAAGTTCCTGCGCACAGTTTCTAATAGAATTATCATTGATTCCATTAAGTAATATAACCTACTGCCTATCGGCCATCAATTTCATACCTACTGTGCAATGCTAACTTATCATAAAAATAGTCTCTAAAAGCTTCATCCATACGGGACTTTCATTAAAGCACCTCTAAAAGTTTTCTGAATTTTTCATCAATACCATTATTTAATTATTTTAAAGAGTAGTCGAGTGTTAGCAAAGTTTCATACCGCTTTTTGGTCATCCAAAAAGGTTTTTAAAGGGCATAGTGTTTTATTTGTTTTCATTCCAATCATAAACATTGGTGTATCAACTATCTTTCTTAGCTATCGCTCAATATCTTAGGATCTACTATCAGGGCCAAAATCTGGGACTCATTGCAGCATATCTACATGGTTGCATAAGATCTCATTAATGCCTACGTTAAATTGAGAACTACAGTTCACTCACATGGCTGCATAAAATAATAAGTGCCCAAGTTAAACTTTGAACTACAGCTCACCTACCATGGCTGCGTTACATCACATAAGTACCTACGTTAAACTTTGAACTGCAGCTCACCTACATGGCTGCATAAGATCACATAAGTACCTAGGTAAAACTTTGAACTGCAGCACACCTACATGGCTGCATAAGATCACATAAGTACCTACGTTAAACTTTGAACTGCAGCTCACTCATATGGTTGCAACAATGTATACGCATACATCTCCCATGACTGAACTAGAGTGTAAGCTGCATAGAACTCTAAACTATACTCGTATATCTTTATCTTTATTTTTAAACTCTAAACAGCTCGCTTATGTGGCTGCTACAAACTATACGCATACATCTCCATCAAGCTCACTTACGTGGCTGAACTAGAGTGTAAGCGGCATAGAACTAAACTATACTCTTACATCTTCATCTTTAAATCTGAACTACAGCTGGCCTACATGGCTGCGATAAACTCTACGCATACATCTCCATAAAGCTCACTTACATGGCTGAATTAGAGTGTAAGCCGCATAGAACTAAACTATACTCTTACATCTTCATCTTTAAATTTGAACTAAAGCTGGCCTACATGGCTGCAATAAACTATACGCATAAATCTCCAAAAAGCTCACTTACATGGCTGAATTAGAGTGTAAGCCGCATAGAACTAAACTATACTCTTACATCTTCATCTTTAAATTTGAACTAAAGCTGGCCTACATGGCTGCAATAAACTATACGCATAAATCTCCAAAAAGCTCACTTACATGGCTGAACTAGAGTGTAAGCCGCATAGAACTAAACTATACTCGTACATCTTCAACTTTAAATCTGAACTACAGCTGGCCTACATGGCTGTAACATACATCTCCATAAAGCTCACTTACATGGCTGAACTAGAGTGTAAGCCGCATAGAACTAAACTATACTCGTACATCTTCATCTTTAAATCTGAACTACAGCTGGCCTACATGGCTGCAATAAACTACACGCATACATCTCCATAAAGCTCACTTACATGGCTGAACTAGAGTGTAAGCCGCATAGGACTAAACTATACTCGTACATCTTCGTCATTAAATCTGAACTACATCTGGCCTACATGGCTGTAATAAATTATACGCATACATCTCCATAAAGCTCACTTACATGGCTGAACTAGTGTGTAAGCCGCATAGAAGTCTAAACTATACTCATGCATCTCTGACCAGCTCACCTCGTGGCTGGACCCGAGTGCACGCCGCATAGATAGAAATCAAAATCAAAGGTCTAAACTATACTCGTACATCTCTGAACAGCTCACCTCGTGGCTGGACCCGAGTGCACGCAGCATAGAGGTCTAAACTATACTCGTACATCTCTGAACAGCTCACCTCGTGGCTGGACCCGAGTGCACGCAGCATAGAGGTCTAAACTATACTCGTACATCTCTGAACAGCTCACCTCGTGGCTGGACCCGAGTGCACGCCGCATAGATAGAAGTCAAAATCAAAGGTCTACACTATACTCGTACATCTCTGAACAGCTCACCTCGTGGCTGGACCCGAGTGCACGCCGCATAGAGGTCTAAACTATACTCGTACATCTCTGAACAGCTCACCTCGTGGCTGGACCCGAGTGCACGCCGCATAGAGGTCTAAACTATACTCGTACATCTCTGAACAGCTCACCTCGTGGCTGGACCCGAGTGCACGCCGCATAGATAGAAATCAAAGTCAAAAGTCTAAACTATACTCGTACATCTCTGAACAGCTCACCTCGTGGCTGGACCCGAGTGCACGCCGCATAGATAGAGGTCAAAGTCAAAAGTCTAAACTATACTCGTACATCTCTGAACAGCTCACCTCGTGGCTGGACCCGAGTGCACGCCGCATAGATAGAGGTCAAAGTCAAAAGTCTAAACTATACCCGTACATCTCTGAACAGCTCACCTCGTGGCTGGACCAGAGTGCACGCCGCATAGAAGTCTAACCTATACATTTTATTATATAATAGTCCGTACAGTCACTAAACATTGCCGCAATGAACAAAATGTAAGCTGCTTACCAATCACACTTTATAGCTACTCCGAAAATTCAGTGAACGGAACAGACTTAAAAATACTATTGTTCAGAGTGAAATCTTGTAGCGAAATTCCCAACATTTACTCGCACGATTTTTATATTTCAAGTTGTCCAGTGCAATGATAACTCTATCGAGGAGTTGCCTCGACCAAGAGTACCACGCACACTGGCTCAACTAGGTAAAGGTATTGACTTATTGTTTATAATTAGTCCAACGCAATGATAACCCTATCGAGGAGTTGCCTCGACCAAAGGTACCACGTGCATCGGCCCAACCATTTACTTATTATATAGTTATGCCAACACAACCACAACCTTATCGAGGAGTTGCCTCGACCAAAGGCAGCACGTGCATAGGCCCAACTATTTACTAATTATATTGTTATAATTAGTCCAACGCAACGATAACCTTATCAAGGAGTTGCCTCGACCAAAGGTAGCACGTGCATCGGCCCAATTACTATTAACTATGATTTAAATATTAACCGTCTGGGAAATACGCCACAGTTATTGCTACAGAATCATGAAACTACATAATTTAAACACCCACCGCCCACTGAACTTATCTTGCAGCAAAAATTAATAATGTAAACAGTTCATAAGCCTACTTACGATTTTACCGAGACATGGCTCGTGGTCCATGGCACTTCTGAATTGTAATGAAATTGACCGTTTTCTTGCTAATACTTTTTAATCACACGACTGTACTTTTTCACAATCCAACAACGACTGGCTTTGCACTACATTTTACCATTTAAAACGACATTTGCCCCACCCAGAAATAACGAATATCATGACTGTTATTTCTAAGTGTTGCCCAAGTAGAATAATACATTTAGTTACCATAGTGGAAATACATTTTAAAAGTTTGTTGATAGTGTTGCCACAGTGGATATTATAATGTGGTATTAAAATAACGTATGTTTTTTAAATTAAATCGATGAAATCACGACATAATGATGAGTACAATGACCTCTTAAGAGGTTGCTGGTGTTTTACAAATAACCCTGTATATGTATAGATTTCCGCTTTGCAAATCGGTTGGCTCGTAAGTACCTACTAGTACTTACCTGCCTATATTTTGAGGTGAAGAAACGATTTTCAATGAGATGAGATTGTCATTCCTAGGGACATGCTAGCTTGGTTTACTCTTACTTTAGCTGAATTAATTTCTTATAAAACACTCGATTCGTTTCGTTCAAAAAGTTTGGTGAACAGGAAAACTGACCCAAATACAGCCACATACCTACAAGCCCAGCAAATCAGTTAATGAATCACACATCCATATCTGCTTATCAAGCCGCGGTGTAGATACGACAGATAACAACAACGTAGGATTCGCAGGCCCCGCTAGTTCCCCACGCACCGCGCTCGTAGCTCCTGCCTTCTCGAGCTATCGTATTGTGTGACGTGAAGAGTGCCGACTACCTGTGACTGGCACGTGTATGCGTCTGCGCCAGTGAGGCATGGCGGGCAGTGCGTGTGCCGTGCTGCTGCTGGCGGCGCTGCTGCGCGCGGCGTTGGGCGACGGTAACATGTCCGTGCTGTGGAAACAGTGAGTCATCCACGACCACATCCAGTATTATCAATCACTAGCTGACCCGACAGACGTTTTCATGTCCAAATTAATAATACTTAGAAATAGTTCATATAAAAATTCCATTACGTTCAGTTTTCCTGAAATTGAACATTTTCCGGGAATCTTTTCCAATTGTTCAATTCCATCTAATTCAGACTATTAGGACCACCGGACCCCTAAGACGTCCCACTGAACCCATTTTGAGACAAAAAATACTTAGTCAAATCGATTCAGGCGTTCTCAAGTGAATCAAGTGATGCGCTTACCAACGAACAGCATTTCATTCTTATTTATATACTTATGATTAATTTTATCTATCAGCAATAGCAATCACTAATTATGTATTCAGGTCAGATACAGGACTGTTTGTTTGTTGTTACTACGTTCGTTTTAGGGTTCCGTACCCCAAAGAGTGCCAACGGGACCCTATTACTAAGCCTCCGCTATCCGTCCGTTCTGTCTGTTAGCGAGCTGTACCTATCTCATGAACCGTAATAGATAGACAGTTGACATTTTCAAAGAGTGTGTATTTCTATTGCCGCTTTAAAACAACAAATCATAAAAATTAAATAAAGGTATTTGAGCTTTCTCACAATTAGATAACAAATTGACAAAAGAGGATTAACTACAAGCATTTTCTATGCCTAAATGGAGACTCCTCGACATGCAATGTAAGCCAAAATGATATGAAATAAACTTAGTAAGTATGTACCACTGTCATAAACTTATTACTACTTATAACTGAAACTTTCAGTAGCGCCATTAGGATGGAGTTTGGTGTGGACAAATGTGCAGTCATGCATGTAAAGCGAGGTGAGATTATGGACCATACACTTTAGATCCTTCTCCTCATCCGTCATAAGTATTTGGGTATGTCGGAATAGCGTTAGGCAGGCAGATCAGCGTGGAGGAGGTGGTGAGCGCTCTGTTCCTTCACGGGGGGAGCACACCCCCCCGCCCATGGCTCCGCCAATTGCGGTGCCCGAAGCAGACCACGCGGACGACGACGACATCCCTGAAGTGACCGGGGTAGAACTGAGAGTGGTGATAGGAAGGTTAAAGGCCAAAAATACCGCCCCAGGACCCGACGGCTTGCCAGGTAAAGCCTGGGTCCTGGCCTCGAGGGCTCTCGGGCCTCGACTGGAGGCGCTCTTAAGCGCATGTTTGGAGAGAGGCCAGTTTCCACTTCGTTGGAAGACGGGGAAGCTGGTCCTCATTCGGAAGCCAGGGCGCCCTGCGGACTCTCCGACCGCATACCGGCCCATCGTGCTGCTCGACGAGGTCGGCAAACTCTTTGAGAGAGTGATTGTGGACCGCCTCGTCGGGCACCTGGTGAGGACGGGGCCGGATCTTGCGGACAGCCAGTTTGGCTTCCGCAAGGGGCGCTCGACGGTGGACGCCATCATGCGCGTGAGAGCCCTCACGACGGGGGACGCGGTGTCCCGGGGTGGGGTCGTCGTGGCGGTGTCACTCGACATCGCCAACGCGTTCAACACCCTGCCCTGGAGCTGCATTGTGGAGGCACTCCGGTATCACCTGGTGCCGCCCTACCTCCGTCGAATAGTCGAGGCGTATCTGACGGACAGAGCCGTCATCTACCCCGGTCGATGTCGTGCGGTGTCCCGCAGGGATCGGTTGTGCGGCCGTTCCTGTAGGACATCGGCTACGACTGGGTGCTGCGGGCCGACCTCCCTGATGGCGTCAGCGTGGTTTGCTACGCTGACGACACGCTGGTCCTGGCGCAGGGGAGAACGCATCAGGCGGCGGCCGACGCGATGACACGCGGGGTTGCGATAGTCGTGGATAGGATCCGGCAGTTGGGTGTCGAGGTGACATTGCACAAGTCCGAGGCCATGTCGTTTCATGGGCCCCGGAACGCGCCACCATCGGGATCCCAACTAACGGTGGGAGGGGTTCACATCGGCGTCGAGATAACGATGAAGTATCTGGGTCTCGTCCTCGACAGCCAGCGGAACTTCGTCGAGCATTTCCGACGTTTGGCCCCCAAACTGAAACGGGCCGGGGCCCCGGTGTGGGCGCGTTCACTGCGGCGGCGAGCCGCCCACTACCTGAACACGCCCCAGAAGGTGGTAGCCGTAAGGCTTATCTGGGGCTACCGCACGATCTCGGGCGAGGCGGCAAGCCTCCTTGCCGGACTGCCGCCATGGGATCTGGAGGCGATAGTCCTCGCGCGCCTGTATGAGTAGCGCGCGGAGGCACTACGCCGGGGGGAAAATCCGTTTCCGCGGCAAATCGCTGCGGAGCGGACGGATCTCCGGCGCGATCTCATGGCGACATTTGACACAAGAGCGACTGTCGCAACCCAGCGCAGGGCACGCCGCGATAGCAGCGATAAGACCGCTCTTTGAGTAGTGGCTAGAGAGGTGCCACGGCGCCCTCACCTACCGCCTGCCGCAGGTCCTTACCGGACACGGAAGTTTCGGGAGGTTCCTGCACATCATCAGGCGGGAGGAAACGCCCGGGTGTCACCATTGCCAGGATCGCCCAGAGGACATGGTGGAGCACACAGTGGAGGTCTGCCCCGCTTGGGCGGAGCACAACAATACAAACAAACAATACAGTTTATAAGTGTAGAAAACACTATTCGCATAAAATGCATAGTTTTGGCCCTGGAGAGCAAATAGTGAAAAACGTCCCAAAATTTCGAAGTTTTTCTCGTTTTTCCCAGTTTCCACAGGTTATTCGAAGTTGCTGAATTCACACTAGACCCTAACAGACCCATACAACATACCAAAAATGCAGAACTTTGAACACGCTTTGCGAATTTAATGTCTTTATCCGACGGCCTACAAATAAAGGATATAAAAAGAAAAAAATAGTTAGGACTAAACAACGAAATTATATAGGGTACCCTACCAAATTTTGCAAAAAATATTGGGTACCCTACCAAATTTTGCAAAAAATACTGCTAGGTATTATAAAATCAGCTGTTCCCTACATTTTGACGAGTTAATAAATAAGAACATAAATGTAGGGAACAACAGATTTTTTTTTTCGCTATTTCAGGTTTGGTCCCATAGTAAAAGTTGTTCATAAATTCATAATGATTCGAGTACAATTTTTTTTTTTTTGCGTTTGGGAAATCATCAAATGACCTCCCGCTCTGGGTGGAGCGGAAGGGAGTGTCAGACTCTTACTGACTAAAACCCACCCGTGTTCCTTCCTTAGCCCTTTATGTTCCGGGCCAGCGGTAACCCTTTCGGACAATCCCGCTGACCCGGCAGGCTTCGGCCCTATGGGGCCCCTCCTCGATGCTGACATCTCTTTGAGGCGCGCGTGGAACACGTACGCACCGTCCGGCACGGGCCTGGACCTGATCGGACGGTGAGCTACCCATTACTCTCCCGCCCGCAGGCCCGCGCCTACGGTGGCCGGGAGTCGTCGCGCGGCTCCCGACGCCCGGAGCGTCTCCCGCGGCGGCTGGGACGGGAGGATCTCTCTCTGAGCCGTCCCGCCACCTCCTTCGCTAGCATGACTGCTTCGCAGAAGGAGGTGACTGCCTCCCACTCCCTCTCGCCCCGGACCATGGCTTGCACCAGGGCCGGGCGCGAGAGGTCGCCGCCGCTGATTCGAGTACAATGACCTCTGTTAATGTTTTACCAATAACCCTGTATACCTACTAGAGTACTCGGATACTTATAGCATAGCCATAGCAACGTATACCTACTAGATTACTCGGATACTCATACCATAGCCATAGCAACGTATACCTACTAGAGTACTCGGATACTCATACCATAGCCATAGCAACGTATACCTACTAGAGTACTCGGATACTCATAGCATAGCCATAGCAACGTATACCTACTAGATTACTCGGATACTCATACCATAGCCATAGCAACGTATACCTACTAGAGTACTCGGATACTCATACCATAGCCATAGCAACGTATACCTACTAGATTACTCGGATACTCATACCATAGCCATAGCAACGTATACCTACTAGAGTACTCGGATACTCATACCATAGCCATAGCAACGTATACCTACTAGATTACTCGGATACTCATACCATAGCCATAGCAACGTATACCTACTAGAGTACTCGGATACTCATACCATAGCCATAGCAACGTATACCTACTAGATTACTCGGATACTCATAGCATAGCCATAGCAACGTATACCTACTAGAGTACTCGGATACTCATAGCATAGCCATAGCAACGTATACCTACTAGAGTACTCGGATACTCATACCATAGCCATAGCAACGTATACCTACTAGAGTACTCGGATACTCATACCATAGCCATAGCAACGTATACCTACTAGAATACTCGGATACTCATAGCATAGCCATAGCAACGTATACCTACTAGAGTACTCGGATACTCATAGCATAGCCATAGCAACGTATACCTACTAGAGTACTCGGATACTCATAGCATAGCCATAGCAACGTATACCTACTAGAATACTCGGATACTCATAGCATAGCCATAGCAACGTATACCTACTAGAGTACTCGGATACTCATAGCATAGCCATAGCAACGCGTTCGTTCTAGTTTCTTTAGCTGCATAACAAGTAAACATTTTTTAGAATTTGTTTTCAAGTCACATGAAATATTCCTACAATAAACTAACCTCCTGTGTGTGTGCTTATGAATAATTTGTGTATTGTGTAAGATTAACTAGATTATCGTTTACGGCGTTGTCTGACAGGCTCACGTTCGAGGAGACGCACGAGCTGGTGGTGACTCCGGCCGTCGAGTTCATCTTGTCGTTTGCGCCGGTGAGTCCATCACTATACACGAACTTTAATGAATGCTGTACATTTGTGGATTTTTTATTGATTGTAAGTACTTATTAAATGTGAAACACGAGCTCCTTGATATTTGTAGCACCCGGCACAGGGCGTGTTCCCGATCCGAGTGTGGGTCAAAGCCGACGGTGGCGACACTTCGCGGCCGCTGCTCGTCACAGCGAGGCGCAGGATAGGTAAAGAAGATAGAATTCAATTGACCTAGCAAACAACTTATGGTTTAAGTACAAAATAGATGCCCCCCTGCCGCAGCCTCCATGTTTGGATAAACATGGAGGCTGCGGCAGGGGGGCATCTATTTACCTATACCTCGTACACTAAGTGTTTGTTTAACTTACATACACACTAAGCGTTTGTTTAACTTACGTACATTATGTGTAAGACAGTCCAAAACAGCACTGATGCATAAAAGTGTCTTCTGCATGGCGCCAAATATATTCAATCACATTCCGCCACACATTAAAGAATTGAATGTTAACTTATTTAAGAAAAAATTAAAGAACTTTCTAATTCAAAAAGCCTACTATAATATTTCCGAGTTTTTAACAGACAAAGTATTGATATAGTTATTTACATTCTGTGTTAACATTTGTTTTTTAGGGTCCCGTACCCAAAGGGTAAAAACGGAACCCTATTACTTCGCTGTCCGTCCGTCTGTCTGTCACCAGGCCGTATCTCAAGAACCGCGGTAGCTAGACAGTTGAAATTTTCACAGATGATGTATTTCTGTTGCCGCTATAACAACAAATACTAAAAACAAAATAAAATAAATATTTAAGGGGCGCTCCCATACAAAAAAACGTGTTTTTTTCGGCGTTTTTGCCGTCTGTCTGTCGCCAGGTTGTATCTCAAGAACCAAGGTAGCTAGACAGTTGAAATTTTCACAGATGATGTATTTCTGTTGCCGCTATAACAACAAATACTAAAAACAAAATAAAATAAATATTTAAGGGGGGCTCCCATACAACAAACGTGTTTTTTTCGGCGTTTTTGCCTTGTGGTGCGGAACCCTTCGTGTGCGAGTCCGACTCGCACTTGGCCAGTTTTTTATTTATATTTTTTTATTCATTATTATTGATGATATGTTATGTTATATTCAAGTAAATTGATCTGACTTGTGTGAAATAATAATTATGTAGATTTTTTATTCCTAAAATAAAAATAATCATTCAAAAAGTCAAAGTATGAGTTTTTGAATGATTAATTTTATTTTATTATACATTTCGATGAAGAGTTGATGACACTATTCTGTGGTATATTTGTTATAATTTGATTGTTTACCTACTTTTGTTTTTTAATTGATTTGTTAATTGCTTTGAATAATGGGCAAACCACTAGTAAAAATGACCTACTTACCTGTTTATATTTGTACGCCGTTATGGCAAAACATGACTGTGCTATAATTTTATGTAACATCTTGCATGCCATAATTATGTGTGTATACTTATGTTTTGGACAAATAAATGATCTATCTATCTATCTTAGTGTACGAGGTAGAAGGCACTGTACCGGCTCCATCTTATCACGAGGTAGGAGGCACTGTACCGGCTCCATCTTATCACGAGGTAGGAGGCACTGTACCGGCTCCATCTTATCATCGCACTCACCCGTCTCACCCATACTTAGATGGTTCTGTTCCGGTCCTGAAGGGCATGCAAGTTGACGTCTGAGGAACAGCTATAAGTTCATATTTTACCGATTTACCTATAAGTAAGATACTACTACTACTACTGCACTGGTACTTATAGGTAAACCGGTAAAATATGAACTTATAGCTGTTCCTCAGACGTCAACTTGCTTGCCCTTGTATCCACACTGCACAGTAATTAATATGACATAGGTACTCAGATGAGTACCTATGTCATGTTAATTACTGTGCATACCTACTATTGTATAGAATCAAATATTTTCTAACTGAACAGACAGCTGTGCTGCTGCGGGAATTTGTAGCGCCACTTCTTCTCCCCAGCGAAAGCGGAAGTGGTGAACGGCGGGCGTTTTGGGGGACTGTTTTATGTAATTTTGACGTTTGAAAAGTGCTGATTTTCAGCCAAATTTGAAATGACTTTTGATTTTATTGATTAGTCTGTAAAACGCAAAGCACTCCTTGTATAACAGACTACCTAGTTTGACTTCAATATAAACTCATAGTCTGTTAGTGGGATCTTAAATGGTCGCGTGATTGATCTGTCAACACGCTTATTTGTCCACCGCCTGAGAATTCTGGTGCTGATACACGTGTGACGTGTCGGGCCGAAACGTTGCCATCGCCTGGGGTGATTGATTCGTAATAACTTGCCCGGTATATTGAGAGTGAGGTGTGCGTGTGGGTGGCAGGTGCTTGGACGTGGCAGCTGCCGTACCGCTCGGGCGCCGCCATGCTGTACGAGCTGGAGCGCACGCTGTGCCCCGACGACAGCGTCGACGCCGAGAAGCTCAACGACGACTGCGGTCAGTACCATACATTAGGCGTTATGCACAACACATTACACTCGTAGTCAGATGCTCCACACTCCGCACACAGTACCAGGGACGAGCTCACACGTGATGCGGTGCAACTCCGAGTACTTATACCAGCGACGAGCTCACACGTGATGCGGTGCAACTCCGAGTATACTGAGCAATTTATTTGATTCCGCCGCAACGAAAAAGATATTATAAAGTACTTATTGAGATCTAGTTACTGGTAGGGGAGCGCAGAGGGTTTTTGAGCAAGCATATGCAGGGCGAAAAGTTGATAGGTGAGTAGGTCCAGGATGATGAGAGAACACCTAAAATACGTTTGAACGGTTTCGGATGGAAGCCCGGTCAGGAGTCCACTTTCAGATTTCGAAAATGGACCAAAAATAAATTGATCTTCAGAGCCGTTGATTTTTCTATGACCGTGTGCGACTTAAGTTTTTATAACCCATAATAAGTTAAATAGGCAAATCTGATGAAGAAATTGTGGGCTTTCTCTAAATCTGAACACTTTGAAAACTCAGAAAAGGACAATTTTTAAAAGGATATTCAGCACCCGAATTGCGTTCCTACAACACTTTCAATTACTGAATCATTTTGAAGGATATGGCTAATATACATTGCTTCATGTTCGAAAAATTGGTCTGCTAAACAACGTAAATAACGCAAAAAGTCTGTACTTAATAAGTATGTTTCATGGATTTTTGTAATGTCGTCAGGTTTGGATGATCCGACGTTACCTACGTCGGGCGAGTTCTCCCTGCACGTGGGCTCGTCGTGCTCCACGCGCACGCGCGTGCAACTGCGCGCTACCTTCGCGCGCGAGTGGCGCCTGCCCTTCCTGTCGTCAACCGCCGTAGAGACGCAACAGGTACGCCATGACGTGTTACAGACTCACAGTGCACTATCCTCGGTTCATCGGCGACCGGAACGACTCCAAGATCAGTCGAGATTTCACAATACATAAGGGTAAAAAAAAAAATCAGCTGTTCCATTTATGTATGTTCGCATAGCTCGTCAAAATGCAGGGAAAAGCTGTTTTTTTTTTCGCGAATTCAGGTTTGGCCCCATAGTAAAATAATAATAATAACTAAAAAACGTAAGCATTAAAAAAAAAAACATGGCAAAAATTAAATAGTCGTGTCAGTTTACTCATAATTTCACCGCTTCGCGCATGTCGCTGTGTGTGTGAGCCGTGCACGTGTAGTAGTGAGACTCAATATCTAAAATTGAAGCGCGTCAATTCGTAAACGCGTCCTTAATTGCATAAATCACTGATTACTCCACTGGCACCCAAGCAAAGATTAAACTTGTGTGGTGCCAGGACTCTCTCTGCTAATACATTTCTCAATGTACAGAAAGCGTCACTATGTCCTAACCCCTCAAGTTTTAAAATGTTACACTGCTACAACATTGAATTCCTTACGAATAATCTAAAGAATACTTCAAAAAGAGTCCATTGTGTTGACTCGGATTCGAACCATCGCATCACCGAACGTCGTCATACTCATACCGGCAGTTTGACGAACTAGCCAGCGAGCCCATACGAATTGCGATGAAATTGTTATCTACTATCGGCTGAGTCATTATATCTTTAGGTCCCTGTCTAATCGAAAGATGTTATAATTTGAGGGTATCCATTAATTTTACTTACTTACGTTGTCTTTATAAAATTAATCCATACCTTCAAGTTAGAACTTTGTATACGTTCACTTAAAACGGCGAAGAGTAAACGACTACTATTTATCAATTATTTTTTTAAATGATTTCTGATTTAATGAGAACTAAAATAGTTGTTCTGTTTGTTGTAAAATAAGATCATAGTTTTGTTAAATAATAGCAATAATAAATATTAATAAATGATAAATAAAGTATTTTATTTTTCTTGATTTTTTAATTCTTTATAAATAATTACTACTTAAAACAAAATAGAAAAATATATCAAAATAATATAATGAACAAAAAGCACATTTCGTGCCTATATAGGATTTGAACCTCCAATCTTATGCACGGTAAGCGGTCTTGAAACCTCCAGTCTATTTAGACGATGAATAAGTTGTCGTAAATGTTAACCCTATTATTGTTGCTTGTCGTCGCAAAAGTATTGTTTTATTGAAAAAAACAATAATAAAAACAGAATTAAAAAAAAAAAACTTACTTAAACTTATTTATTCACTAAAACAATACATTATTTAAAATAAAATGTTTTTGCAAAATACAAAAACCAACTTGGGCCTATCACGGATTTGAACGCACATGTCTTTTGGTGGGGTAACTACTTAATGCAGCTGTGTGTACCTATACAAAACTATGGGTATGGTGAAGGTTGATGCCATCAAGGTCAATAAATTACCTACCGACGTTGAAATAATTATTATATTTTTAATTAAATTATACATATTATATATTATTATTGGTCTATTTTTCTGGATGTGTTTCGGATTTCCGCAAAAAACGGCTGAACGAATTTAGAGAAAATTGCTACACAGATAGTTTACTGGATTAACACATATTTTAATATTGGTAGTAAGTTCCGGCGAAACCGTAAGCAAAAGATAGTTTCAAAGAAGCCACTTATTTTTGAATTGTCAAAAGGATTGCAATACTCATTTACGGTAAAAAATAAACAAAATTTTATTATAATAATCAACGACGACGACGCGACGGGAAGCCTGCGGCGCCTGCAGCCGTGGTTGCGAGGGCTGCGCCCTGCATGCGCGGCGCCCCAGGTTACGTTACGAGCGCGACTGCGCAGCACCCGTCAAAGAGTGACAGTCTTCATGGCAGTGACTTTTGTGAAGTGTAAATAGTGAAAAATTTGGTTTTGTGGTCTATTTTTTTTATGTTTGTTTTTTAGTGCATGTGTATATAGTTTATTTAATTTTTTTTAGGTAGGTAAGTGTAACACAACGTTATTTATGTTCAATGACGGCAATAGCGACGCCGGAAACAGTGCTAGTCAACCTGCCACATCGCTCGATATCCAGCTGGTGAGATGCCCGTATTGCTCACAGGCACGCTTTTTTAAAGGCGAACGGGGGCTGAGGATACACTATGGCAAGATCCACAAAACTCATAGTGTACCTTTGTACCCCCAGTTACATCTCCAACACCAACAACTCCAGACCAAACCTTGTGGCAAACGCTAGCTAAATTCAAAAATTCTATCCCGGTTTTAAAGAGAGTTCCCCGGGGCGCGAGACGGTCTGTTGCACTGAATTTGTCGCGATGTCTCCGTCTTGCGACCCAGGAGAACTCACAAAGTGCCTGGGAGCAATTGCTCACCTTCCCTTTCAGGATTCTACATGTCCAGAAAAATTTAGCAACTAAAAAATCCTTAACAAACCAAATTAAAGACAACTGTAACAATTCGACCTTAATTTTAGATCCAAAATTACCTGCATTTAACAACCAATCACAAAAAAGCTTGTGTTCACATGTGGAATCGAAATTAAGTGAAGGTGACATCAAGGGAGCGGCTAGGATATTATTCAGCAGCGATGTGGTGGCGCCTTACTCTCCAGAAACGCTATCAGCTCTAGAGAGTAAACACCCAGCGCCTGCGGATGGTCTCACCTTTCCCGACCCCCCCGACCCTCCCGACCTAAATTCAACCTTTCTAAATGTTTCGGCCCCTCAGTTAATTGCTGCCGTGAGCTCTTTCCGAAGTGGTTCCGCCGGCGGCCTCGATGGCCTGACTCCACAACATCTCAAGGATTTACTGAGTTCAGGCGCCGGGGAAGCTGGTGAGTCGCTTTTGAAGGAGCTTGCGGCCCTTATTAACCTCATGCTCACCGGCGGTGTGAACCAGGCCGTCGTCGATGTCTAGTACGGGGCCAACCTATGTGCCCTGCGCAAGAAGGACGGCGGCATTCGTCCCATCGCCGTTGGGTGCACTTACAGGCGTATGGCAGCCAAAATATGCTGTAAGCTGTATAGCGAATCACTTGCAGCTAAGTTTCAGCCCCTGCAGCTTGGTTTTGGCTCAAAAGGGGGCTGTGAGGCTGCCGTCCATGCCCTTTCCACATTCATAAACTCGAATAAAGGTGAGGTCATCCTCAAGGTTGACGTGAAGAACGCCTTTAATTCTGTAAACAGGGACACTTTGTTGGCTGAAGTCAAAAAGGAACTACCCGAAATTTATGGTTTCTTGTGGCAGTGTTACAGACACCCTTCTAAATTATTATATAAGGACAATATTTTGGAATCTGCAGTAGGATGCCAACAAGGTGACCCTCTCGGTCCTGTCATTTTCAGTTTAGCTATTCACCCAATTATCCAGAAACTAAATTCAAAATTCAACGTGTGGTATCTAGATGATGGAACGCTAGGAGGTGATGTAGACACCGTTTTGAAAGACCTAGAACTTCTCAAACAGGAATTTAAATCTATTGGCTTGGACCTTAACCCCTCAAAATGCGAAATTTACCTTTCTGACATTACCGACAGACAATTGACCCTAGAGAAATTTAATGTAATAGCCCCGAAAATAAAAATTTTAGAAAAAAGTTCACTGCACCTCCTAGGTTCCCCAATTTTGGAAGATAGTTTTTCGCCTTTCATCGAAGAAAAAATCAAAAATTTCAACGACATTTCGGACAGACTTTCCAAAATTAATTTACATTCGGCATTCACCCTGATTAGATACTGTTGTTTTGGCCCAAATTTTATGTATTTTCTACGCTCTTCCCCTTTATGGAAGCAGCCACACCTCTTGGACAAAATTGACCAAATT
Organism: Oligia fasciuncula; assembly: GCA_963082905.1. Classification (NCBI taxonomy): domain Eukaryota; kingdom Metazoa; phylum Arthropoda; class Insecta; order Lepidoptera; family Noctuidae; genus Oligia; species Oligia fasciuncula. The sequence goes on along the minus strand of OY720395.1, from coordinate 448,846 downwards.
ATTCGCAGCACACTGACATCCATTCTTAATGTGGTTTTGGACGACCGAGCGTGGCTACAAGCCACACTACCCATCCGCTTTGGTGGCCTCGGCGTCCGCAAAATTACCAGCATTAGTTCCTGTCCTCTGTCCACAGCACCGAAAAGTTGACCGGGAAGATTTTAGCCCCCACCCTGGTTGACTCGGAAGTGCCGTGTTTGGCCGACGCGGTGAACGCCTGGAAAATGGCTTGCCCGGATACAGATCGGCCCGCGAACCCATCTACCCAGAGGCAGTGGGATGAGCCGCTCTGCAGGTTGGTACGGAATAATCTTATTAATACGTCCACCAATACTGCTGAGCGTGCCCGCCTACTGGCTGTGGGTGAGTGGGAGTCGGGTCTCTGGCTTCAGGCGCTACCGTCACCCAACATAGGCACTTTGCTGGGTGATTCCACTTTCCGGCTCGCTACTTGTCTGCGTCTGGGCGCCCCTTGCGTGGCTCCGCATCGCTGCCAATGCGGTGAAAGTGTCGACTGCCTCGGACACCATGGCTTATCCTGCAGTAAAAGCGCAGGTCGGATAGCACGGCATGCTAGCATCAATGACATCATCCGTCGTGCTCTTGTCACCGCCGGGGTGCCAGCTGTTTTAGAACCCAATGGCTTGGCACGCGACGATGGGAAGAGACCAGACGGAATGACCATAATGCCTTGGAAGGTTGGTAGGCCTTTGGTGTGGGATGCAACGTGTGTCGACACCCTTGCGCCATCCCATCTTCCAAGCACGGTGAGCTGTGCTGGGGCAGCTGCTGCAGGTGCGGAAAACCTCAAATGGCGCAAATACTCCAATCTCTTTGGAACGTATATGTTTGAGCCGTTTGGGGTTGAAACTCTAGGGCCATGGGGCCCGAGTGCCCACGTGGTATTTCGAGACATCGCCAAGCGGTTGGTCGACTCTTCACTTGACCAGAGGGCTGGCGTATTTTTTGGCCAAAGAATCAGCATTGCCATACAACGTGGCAATGCTGCCAGTCTTTTGGGCACGTTTCCTGTTGACAGCGATGCGGATGAATTTTTTGATGCCCTTTGATTCTTTCCTTTCCTTTTTATATACTTGTACATATTCTTATTATTATTTTAATACTGTACATAAAGTAATGATTTATTAGAGAGAAAGAAATAAAATATAGTAGACATTGGGTAATTCTAATTAGCTATCGATTGAGTACAAAAAGAAAAGTTATAAAACAAAGAAACAAACGATAGAAAAGATTAAATCATCATCATCTGCCTAGCCTTTTCCCAACTATGTTGGGGCCTTGGGGCCAGTATTTTACATGGAGCGACTGCCTGTCTGACCTCCACAACCCAGTTACTGGGTAATACGATACCCCTTGGTAAGACTGGTTGTCAGACTTTCGCGGGGTTTCTGACTACCCGTAACGACTGTCAAAGATCCAGGAATGACAGCCGGGACCAACGGCTTTACGTGCTTTCCAAGGCACGGAAAGAAAAGATAAAATATAAAAGATAAATAAAAAATGTAAGCCTCTCTCTAGTGTGAATTAGGTGAGGTTTGTGGTGTAAAAAAAAAAAAAGTGTAAGTGTATGACTCACAGAACACTATTACTCCTAGCGGAGGTATGACTGTATGTGTCATGTGTATGTGTCGTGTGTGTGTTTTATTATGTGTCGTGTGTGTGTGTGATGTATGCGCTTGTAGTAGGTATGTTAGAGTTGTTTGAAAAAGCAGAAACTTTTTAGAAAAGCTTTCCAAGTAACTTTTCAGTGTCCTCGTGTAGGTAAGAGTTTCTTTTTACATTCGAATTTATTTAAGCCATAAATATCGCATTGTTAAATTCGACTACCTAATACTCGAAAGTGTCTTTATAGTGGAATACCTTCTTGAGTGCGAAAGCCGTATCATCGAATTTTGTTTCTTCGAAAACCTTTCAACGACATCTCTATACTGCGACGCCTTGTTAAATCGACGCCTTGTTACTGCGATATTTCGTTACATCGAAAAACTGTACTGCGAACGATTTTACTGCGTAAATATCATACTGCGAAGCCTTGTTCAATCGATGTCACGTTACTGTGATGTTATTACTTAGGAAAACTTACTTCAGACGACCTTACGGCGATAACCAAGAACATCGATTTTCTTTTCCAAATTAATACCTACATTTTTCACATTTCTTTAAAAGCGGAGAGCAACAACTTAACTTTGCAATGATCTACAATCTTTACTTTTACACTGATGCCATGATGTTCATGACAGATGGCGCTCTCTGCTTTGCAAGGCGTCGCAGTATAGAGATGTCGTTGAAAGGTTTTCGAAGAAACAAAATTCGATAATACGGCTTTCGCACTCAAGTAGGTATTCCTCCAAGATAGTTTGTATGTACAATCTTCAGCAATTCCAATCTGTCTACTTCCAAGATAGTTTGTACAATCTTCAGCAACTCCAATCTACTTCCAAGATAGTTTGTACAATCTTCAGCAACTCCAATCTACTTCCAAGATAGTTTGTACAATCTTCAGCAACTCCAATCTACTTCCAAGATAGTTTGTACAATCTTCAGCAACTCCAATCTGTCTACTTCCAAGATAGTTTGTACAATCTTCAGCAACTCCAATCTGTCTACTTCCAAGATAGTTTGTACAATCTTCAGCAACTCCAATCTGTCTACTTCCAAGATAGTTTGTACAATTTTAAGCAACTCCAATCTACTTCCAAGATAGTTTGTACAATCTTCAGCAACTCCAATCTATTTCCAAGATAGTTTGTACAATCTTCAGCAACTCCAATCTACTTCCAAGATAGTTTGTACAATCTTCAGCAACTCCAATCTGTCTACTTCCAAGATAGTTTGTACAATTTTCAGCAACTCCAATCTGTCTACTTCCAAGATAGTTTGTACAATCTTCAGCAACTCCAATCTACTTCCAAGATAGTTTGTACAATCTTCAGCAACTCCAATCTACTTCCAAGATAGTTTGTACAATCTTCAGCAACTCCAATCTACTTCCAAGATAGTTTGTACAATCTTCAGCAACTCCAATCTACTTCAAAGATAGTTTGTACAATCTTCAGCAACTCCAATCTGTCTACTTCCAAGATAGTTTGTACAATCTTCAGCAACTCCAATCTGTCTACTTCCAAGATAGTTTGTACAATCTTCAGCAACTCCAATCTGTCTACTTCCAAGATAGTTTGTACAATCTTCAGCAACTCCAATCTACTTCCAAGATAGTTTGTACAATCTTCAGCAACTCCAATCTGTCTACTTCCAAGATAGTTTGTACAATCTTCAGCAACTCCAATCTGTCTACTTCCAAGATAGTTTGTACAATCTTCAGCAACTCCAATCTGTCTACTTCCAAGATAGTTTGTACAATCTTCAGCAACTCCAATCTGTCTACTTCCAAGATAGTTTGTACAATCTTCAGCAACTCCAATCTACTTCCAAGATAGTTTGTACAATCTTCAGCAACTCCAATCTGTCTACTTCCAAGATAGTTTGTACAATCTTCTAGTATTAGTTTACCGGCTTTCATATCTTCGGTCCACGGCACTGATAAATTAATCAGGAAAATCCTAGCCTCCACACTGATTAACTCTGATGTGCCGTGTTTCACCGAGGCTATGGATGCCTGGAGACTCGCTTGCCCAAATACAGATCCACCCGACAATCCATCTTCCCAGAGACGGTGGGATGAGCCGCTCTGCAGAGTACAGAACAATTTACTTGACTCGTCTGCTACTACTGCTGAACGTGCGCGCCTGCTGGCTGTGGGTAGGTGGGAGTCGGGTCTTTGGCTTTATGCACTACCTTCGAACATAGGCACTTTGTTCGACGACACTACTTTTCGCCTCGCTGCTTCCCTACGACTAGGCACTCCTTGCTGTTCTCCCCATCGCTGTCACTGTGGCGAAGATGTCAACAGCCTCGGACACCACGGCCTGTCTTGCAACAGAAATGCGGGTCGCTTAGCGCGGCACGCGAACATTAATGACATCATCCGACGAGCTCTTGTCACCGTCGGCGTTCCAGCTGTATTAGAACCCAATGGTTTGGCACGCGACGATGGCAAGAGACCGGACGTTATTTCCATGGAAGGTGGGTAGGACTTTAGTGTGGGACGCCACGTGTGTCGATACTCTTGCGCCATCCCATCTTCCTGGCTCGGCATGCTGTGCTGGCGCTGCTGCTGCGGCTGCGGAGAACCTCAAGCGGCGAAAATATAATAACCTCATCGGAAATTATATTTTCGAGCCGTTTGGGGTTGAAACCCTCGGGCCGTGGGGTCCGAGTGCTCATGGTCTTTTTAAAGATATTTCAAAACGGCTGGTTGACACTTCCCGTGACCCAAGGGCTGGCTTTTACCTTGGCCAGAGGCTAAGCATCGCCATACAACGTGGTAATGCCGCCAGTCTCTTGGGTACATTACCAGTCGACAGCGATGCGGATGAGTTTTTCGACGCTATTTTCTAGTTTCTGTATAGTTTTAGTTATGTTAGAATTTGATTTTGTTATTTTTACCTGTCTAAATTTCTTCCAAGATTGACATTGAACAGTCGTTGAATTCGTTTAATTTATACCTACTCCCTAATGTTGCAGGGAGCGCCGAGCGTTAACTTCTACAGGTGGCTGCCGGGTCAGAACAACGTGCGGCTGGTGGTGGAGTCCGACGACGACGTGTGCGCCACCATCGCCGTGCAGAACTACACGGTCAGTAGCACCAAGTCACCAACCACCAGCAACCAGCGGCTCTGTTATGGGCACTGGTAGTGCGGTTACTTGATGTGCAAGGCGACATCCAGTAGAAGGCTTGAGGCAGCACTTATGTACTACATCATTTTGTTTTGTTCTGTGAAAGTTTGGAGATTGGAGATAGTTTGGCTCGTTATTTCCGACTAAACTTTCGACTAAGTAACTTAACTATAACTTTGCTATCAAGGCGCATCACCTTTCCTCGTCACAGCGCAGCGGTACCTACTTACAAACGTCTGAGAGAGATGTCCGTATCTGTATTCTTTTGTTAGTATAATGTTGTAAACATTATTTCAGTGCCCGATAGCAGAGACGTTGGAGGAAATAGAAGTTTCGACGTTAAGGATGACCGTAGTGCGATCTGGCGGGGTGCAGCTATCGGTAATTAAAACCATTTCACTTTTATTATAATTATTGTACCTACCTATCACCATTTTTGCCTAGAGAACAAATAAATTAAGAGTTAGCAAGTAAAGTGTTTCTGTTGGTTTTCAGCGCAACCGATATCCACGGGGTTTTTACATACTGACGGTAGTGCAGCACTCCGACGAAGCATGCCGCGAAGAGGAGCCGGCCGACGTGGACTGGCTGTGGGAGGTCGCCGTGCTGGACCAGCAGCAGAGCATCAGCGAGGCGTCTCCGCCGCGCCGCAAGGCGCTCACCCTGCACACGCGGGTACAGTGTACAGTGCTCTGTGCGCGGCCTCGCGCTTGCGCTGTACCGCGTGTGACGTGCGACGTGTTGCAGGCGGCGCTAACTCGCGCGCAGTACATGGTGGGCGCGGGCGTGACGCTGGCGCTGTTCCTGCTGTTCTACGTGCTGTTCGGCGCGCTTGTGCTGGTGCAGCGCTGGCCACGCTGGAAGAGACTGGTGGGCCCGCGTGCGGTGTTGGCTCGCAGTAAGTATGCCGGCGACCAAATTGAATGTCAAGGGCAATTTTGTTCATAATTAAATACGTACTTGAAAAACACCTTTGCAAATAATGCAATACCTACCATATAAAAGGTTATAGTGAACATAGACATTATTTATATGCTGTCGCGGACTTTTTTTTTACTTTTAAAGGGGAACAATTCCGTCATAGGTACATGATTTTTGCGTAACTTTAACCGTTTACGCAGCGTACGAAACGGAAGCTCTCAAAAGGAATAATTTGTCCTGTTTTTTTTTTTGCAACATTTTGCATTGACGCTCCGCTCCTATTGGTCGTAGCGTAATGTTATAATATAGCCCATAGCCTTCCTCGATAAATGGACTAACCAACACAAAAATAATTTTTCAATTCGAACTAGTTCCTGAGATTAGCGCGTTCAACCAAACTCTTCAGCTTTATACTATTACTAGCACTTTGCCCGCGACTTCGTCCGCGTGTATTTCGTAATTTCCTCTAAAAATTTCGAATATGTATGTTTATGATCTTTATCATTTATTTAGATTAATAAGTATTCGGGCCAATTTTTAAGTTTGTAGATCAAAGGAATCAGATTTTTCAAATAAACAGGATCCTCGCTTTTCACCCCAACAAGGGTGGATATTTTAAAAATCGTTTGGGATGACGTGTCCATAACTTGACTCAAAGACCGATACCTACTCATTTTCGAGTTAATGGAAGCAAGCAGTAAAATCCACCCCTTCTTCTTCTTAGCGTGTCGATAGCAATCTAAATGGACTCGGCCCAGAATTCGGCTACTTGTTTGGCGCTATTACCAGCGTCCACCAGTTCCAATAACGTGCAGCTGACAGGACATGCAGGACACGATATTAAGTGTCCCATCGTTTGTGGAACAGCACCACATTTACACTTCAAGGCGGAGTCGTCTATGAATCTCCACCTGAACAGGTTTTCCTTACTTCAGCTAACCTGCGTCCGGAGTCTGTTTAAAGACTTCCAGGTTACCCAAGGTTACTCATGTCCAGATGGGAGGTCTTCAGCGGGTGGGACGAACGGTTTGGGTAAGGAAGGACTGTCTCGCCACAGCTTCAGTCTTTCTTGTCATGGTTCACCAGTGAGTTGACGACACACTTTAAAAAACTGTTTCGGCTTTTCAGCCTTTGTGGCACAAGGATGTTGTCGTGCAAAGGGTCATGTGTCGGAGACCATTTTGGCTCTTTCGCTGGAGCCAGTGCTCTGCGAACCACTGGTGGCGCTATGTGCTAGTGATACAGCATTTCCTACTATATTTCCCAGCAATCCACCCCTTAAACTTTATTACCCTTTTCCACCTTAGTAGGAGTCGAGTTTTGAAAAACCCTAAAACTAACTACACCTTTTCACCCCGTTAGGGGTACATTTTCGAAAAACCCTGATACATGTTATTTTTGGTCTTAAGTATAAATACCGAGTTTCGAGTTAATCGGACCGCCCGTTAAAATTCTTCCATACAAATTTTAACACCCCCCAATCCCCTTTTAGGGGGTATTTTAGAAAAACAAAAAGTGTCAATCTTCATAATTTACTTTCGTGCTAAGTTTCAAGTTTATTAACCAAATGAATAAGATTTTTTATATAAACTGTATCCCCGCTTTTCACCCCCCACGGGGGTGGAATTTCAAAAAATAGTTTGTGATGTGTTCATTACTTGACTCAAAGATTATTTATACCAATTTTCGACTTAATCAAGCCACGCAGTAAAATCCTCCCCTGTAAAATTAAGTACACCTTTTCACCCCGTTAGGGGTAGATTTTCGAAAAACCCTGATACGTGTTATTCTTTATTTTTGGTCTTAAGTATAAATACCAAGTTTCGAGTTAATCGGACCGCGCGTTAAAATTCATCCATACAAATTTTGACACCCCCCAATCCCCTTTTAGGGGGTAGTTTAGAAAAACAAAAAGTGTCAATCTTCATAATTTACTTTCGTGCCAAGTTTCAAGTTTATTAACCAAATGAATAAGATTTTTCATATAAACTGTATCCCCGCTTTTCACCACCACAGGGGTGGAATTTCGAAAAATAGTTTGTGATGTGTTCATTACTTGACTCAAAGATTATTTATACCTACCAATTTTCGAGTAAATCAAGTCACGCAGTAAAATCCTCCCCTGTAAAATTAACTACCCCTTTTCACCCCGTTAGGGGTACATTTTCGAAAAACCCTGATACACGTTATTCTCTATTTTTGGTCTTAAGTATAAATACTGAGTTTCGAGTTAATCGGACAGCCCGTTTAAATTTATCCATACAAACTTTGACACCCCCCAATCCCCCTTTAGGGGGTAGTTAAGAAAAACAAAAAATGCCAAACTTAATAATTTACTTAGATAAGTATTCGTGCCAAGTTTCGAGTTTATTAACTCAAGGAATAAGATTTTTCATACAAACGAAATCCCCCCTTTTCACCCCCTTAAAGGTTGAATTTCCAAAAACCCCTACTTAGTGCTCCCCTACATTATAAAAGGAAGCCGTGTGCAAAATTTCACATTCCTAGACCCAGTAGTTTCGGCTGTACGTTGATATGTCAGTCAGTCAGTCAGTCAGTCATTCATTCAGTCAGTCAGTTTCTTCTTTTATATATATATATATATATATATATATATATACATAGATTATAGTATTATAATATTAATATAATATTATTATAGTATTATAATGTATAGATTTTTAATGATATATTTAATGAGGCAAACACATTTTCTAAAGACTACCTATTAATATCATTAATTTTAGGTCAAAAATGTGTTTGCCTCAAAAAGTATCCAGTTTCGGCTAACATTACCCACCATCAATGAGATATTTACTGAATGAGACTGCTCGAGTGCAGTCGTGTTTTAATTTTTTTTTTATCGAAAACATTTTCCTTGCGTGCGTGCGACCCGTATCAAATAGCGTTATTACCGCGCGGGCGACCGTCACACGGAGTTGCGCGGGCGCGGGGCCCGCCTCCCCACGACGGATGACCGCACGGGTCCTCCCAACCATAGTAAAAACATATAAGTAGGCCAACTCGAGCCCCGAGCGAGCGATAATAGCCTAAACACGTAGGGCTGTCACTTATAGTTTACTAGCTGAGCTGACCCAGCGAACCGTACCGCCCCGGCCCGCGCCAGCCGCTATGTCCCCGCTTTTTAAATCTCTGATATCTTCTAAAATATTCATTTTAATTCAATTCAAAATCATTTATTTCAATCCATAAGATCATATTAATAAAATTTAAATTGTAATCATAATAACATATAAAAATAATTAATAAAATAAAATAATATAATAAATTAAAATCAAATTATAAAACTAAATTAAAATTATAAAATAAAATAAAAAGTAAAATGACTGCCTTTGAGTCATTTGTTTGTTTGTCATTACATTAATCATATAACAATGGTTAATGTCCTGATAATCAAACCTGTTCGCAAATACGCTCAGGATCGAGTTGGAGGTGGTTCGGAGCCTGCGCCCCAGAGATGTGCACCGTTTTCGCATCGTCGGTCGTGTAGAAACAGTCGACACGGGCGTCGGCGAACATCCCCGACGCGCTGCAGTGCCGGGGCGCGTATTGCCATTGTGTATATCAGTACAGACACCCATAGTCTGTACTCGATCACTATATGCTCTTAAAAATAACAAATACTCTAAAGCAAACTACGTATGACTACAGACCAGTCTGTATAAGTATACAGTTTGCTTGCATATTTTTAAAGCAAACTACGTATGACTACAGACCAGTCTGTATGGATACGGTTTGTTCGCATATGTCTAAAGCAAAATGCGACCGTGTTATTGTTTGTATTGTAGGGTATGTGGGGTCATAAGACTTTAATTACATGTTGCAGTGTACTCCGTAACAATATTGAACATAACTATGTTGTACGTGTTTATATTCTCTGAGGGAAGGTTCGTGCGACCCCCTCCATAGAAAAGGATACAACATTTTTCTTCTTCTAAAGATTTTTCGATCTCTATGCTATTTAAGTATGTTTATCAACATGATTAAAAACTAGGTTTAAACGTATTCTCTATATAAAACGTATAAGCCTAGGTATTTATTATGAAAATAACATTCTTAAATATAATGGAAATGGGAAAATATTTAGAAGTAGAAAAACGTTTCCTTCTTTTGTATCGAGGGCTCCGCAAAATAATTCCCACGTAATGACTGATGAAAAAAAAATGCAGTAGCTATGTAAATAAAACAATATTTAAAAAACATTATAGTATTTATTTTTGAAAGGATAAATCAACATTATTAACTATTTAAAACGAAACCTTATTTAATGTTTTATTGCATTTGGCTGATTTTTATTAATATTTTCAGAGAGATTATGTTGTTTTTTCTTTCTCACATCTCTTCCACTTTGTATGCGCCCTTTTCTTTTAGAGATCCCTCTGTCCTTTCTCCTCGAAACAGATGTTGGTTGAACGCCTATTTTCCTAGATCTACACATCTTTATTCTCTGAATGGCAAAATTTTTGGCTTGGTCTACGGTTTCTATGGTACATACACACTGAAGCATGCCATTGTACATACCACGGCAGCCAAATTGTCTGTACTCGTATGTGTTTTGCTCTCACGGATTAGAGCAAAGTGTATTTTATTTCAGTCTGTCTCTGTACTGATATGCAGTATGCTCTCTAGCTACAAGAGCATATTGCGTGCGATTACAGAGCAACCCCTGTCTGTGCTAGTATACATTATGGCAATACGCTGCCGGGGCAGCCCCAACAACACCCTGAACGCATTGTTTTATTGAATACGGAGAGCGTTGTACTGCTTCTGGGTATATGACGCCCAAAGGCTGGCTGTGTACAGGGACGTACAAAACGCTCTGAAAAGAGTTATTTTGACGGCCCCCGAGCAACGAGCAAACCTGCGGGCGATCATATTGGCCCTCACAGACAACGCCCTCCGCTCCCTATCGATGTCCGCATCGTCCCTCAGGTCAGAAGTCACGATATGCCCGAGATATTTAAACTGTTGAACTCTTTTTAACTTGACACCGTTCAATCTAATAGGTGGAACAGAATCCGAACAGCTCCGACCCCTGGCCCGAAAGACCATGCATTCACTCTTCTTAGCGTTATAGAGCAAACCGTGATCCAACGCGTAACGCTCGCCCAGCAACCTAGACAGACCTAATGATATGCCGTAAAGGGCAATTTTGATCTTCATGAAATGCACAACGTATTTAATGTATTTAATTGGATAAGGAATAATATTGTATTGTTTAAAATAGCTTAGTAAATAACCCATTTTTTTTGTATTATGTAAAAGATAAAAATGGTTACTGTGGGTTATCTTTCTTTAGAGGTCAATCGTCGAAGGGAGTGATATGAAGATTCGAATGACGTTATAGCGACGCACGCTATTTCGAAAAAAATTAAGAGTGGTACGCCAGTTCGAAAACACATTAAGTCGAAAACCGCTATATCGAATGACGTTGTCGCGAACACGCTGATTCGAAAAACTGTTTGAATGGTACGCTAGTTCGAAAGTCTTAAATTAACTTTTTAATTTCCAGTAAGTTTAATAATCAACACAGAAGTCAACAAATCAAAATTATAGGTGGTATGTATACTCATTACCAAAAGTTAACTTAAAATAATAGGTAGGTACTTCTTATTGCTTGTTTCCCAAACCCAATACAAAGCTAAGGCTTAATCGGGGTCGCGAGTTCGATCCTCAGACAAATTCAGATTGGAATATTATGCTGTTCGCAACAGTGGATTTCAATGCCAAGACTTTCGAACTAGCGTACCATTCAAACAGTTTTTCGAATCAGCGTGTTCGCGACAACGTCATTCGATATAGCAGTTTTCGACTTAATGTGTTTTCGAACTGGCGTACCACTCTTAATTTTTTTCGAAATAGCGTGCGTCGCAATAACGTCATTCGAATCTTCATATCACTCCCATCGTCGAATCCGACTCGGCTGGGCAGCGTTCGGGAAGCTACGCAATATCTTCTCGTCCCACATACCGCAGTGTCTCAAGACGAAAGTCTTTGACCAGTGCGTGTTGCCAGTGATGACTTATGGCACTGAAACGTGGTCGCTCACAATGGGCCTTATAAGAAGGCTAAAAGTCACCCAAAGGGCAATGGAGAGGGCTATGCTTGGAGCTTCCCTGCGTGATCGAATCAGGAATGAGGAGATCCGCAGGAGAACCAAGGTAACCGACATAGCCCGCAGAATTGCCAAACTTAAGTGGCAGTGGGCAGGGCACATTGCTCGCAGAACAGATGGCCGATGGGGCCGAAAGGTTCTGGAGTGGCGACCACGTACCGGAAGACGTAGCGTTGGAAGGCCTCCCACAAGGTGGACCGATGACCTTGTGAAGGCCGCAGGAACCCGTTGGATGCGAGAAGCACAGAACCGGTCGAAGTGGAAGTGCTTGGGGGAGGCCTATGTCCAGCAGTGGACGTCTTTTGGCTGAAATGATGATGATGATGATGATCTTTAGGAGATAAACATATACCATCGCGGACTTTTTTATTGATATTTTTAAGATAATTATACAATTCCGTAGTACATTAATTTGATCTATCTCGTAAGGTTTGGCCAGCGTTTGCAATGCAAGCGCACAAAAATATGTTTGTTACGACGTCACATTACAAATCTTTGAATTTCTCGACTTTTCTCTACTACAATTATGCATGTATTATACATAAAAACCTTCCTCTTGAATCACTGTATCTATTAATAAAAACAGCATCAAAATCCGTTTTGTAGTTTTAAAGATCTAAGCATAGATAGGGACAGACAGACAGCGGGAAGCGACTTGTTAATATTATAACGCGTTTTTACTGAATCATGTACAGTCACGAGCACTAATATGTCAACACTTGGCAACTTTCAATTGCGATTTTTTCATGAAATAACGAATGCAACGTTAAAAGAAACACGACACTTTACATAAAACTATGGGTTCGAAAATACTATGTTCCTAATAATATAAAATTTAATTAAAAATAAAGGAAAAAATCGCCTTTGAATAAAGTGTATACATACTTTTGCTCGTGACTGTACCTATTTATTCAAATAAATTATTATGAAATTACATATTTCTAAGTTAGATTTCTACAACCAACTACCAATCTCTTATGGGAAAGTTTTTACGGTAGAAATCTGTTGTTGTTGGACGCCGAGCGACACTAAGTAGGTTATCCAATCTCCGCGCCGAACGGTTAGGTACCTAGGTACTATTTTTATCAATGAGCGCAAGACGACGCGGTACGAGCGGCGCGGGTGTGCATGTTTTTAGGGTTCCATAGTTGGTACCTACAAGGAACCCTTATAGTTTCGTCATGTCCGTCCGTCTGTCCGAGGTTTTACTAAGAGACCGTTAGTGCTAGAAAGCTGTAATTTTGTAGGAGTGTGTATATCAATTACGCCGAGAATGTGGTAGAATAAAATTTTGGAAAATATTTTTTTTTAGGGTAGCTCCCCTACATGTGCAGTGGGGATGAATATTTTTTTCGTCGTCTACCCCATCGTGTGGGATATCGTTGAATAGGTCTTCTAAAATGACTTGGGGGTTGCTAAAATTATTTTTCGATTTAATGCTCCATTTACGAAATATTAAACTTTAAAGTGCAAATTTTTGTTCCAGTAGGGGCGTCCCCCCCCCCTCTAAAAGCTAAACTGCTGGCTTGAAAAATCTGGAAAAATTCACGATGATAGTGCATTTCATGAACTTTAAAAGAAAACTATAGGAATTAAGATAACTTTATTAGTTTAGCAGTAATAGTCGTTGAACTTGGGTGTTCGATAATGTTGTACCAAATACAAAATCCTGAGCATTAATCCTTTAAAGTGACTAAGATGAAGCAGTTACTTGTTTATAACGGGCAAAGACTTGCATTGAAAAACAAAATATGAAAATTTTTATTTTTTTATTTTTTTTATATTCAGAATAAAGAACAAAAGAATCGTACTAGATTGTGATAACGGGCTACTACGTGTAGGTAAATAAATATGAATGATTGTTCCATACTATATAATAATGCATGTGAAGGTAGGCAGGAGAAATAGATGAACGAAGTACAAGAAACCAGTCTTTGCTCAACCACCGTGTTTCAATGCTGTGTCCCCGTCTCCCAACATAACATGGCGCAGCCGTAGCTAAACAAGTTAGTAAGCCGTTTATTTAAGAAAACTAGAACAAGATAAATACAAGTAAAAAAAAAAAAGAAGAACGTAGATGACAAGTAACAGTGATTCAGAATCATACGAAGAAGCAGAAGTAATATTAGAAACGAAGCAAACAATGGAGTCCATTTTGCAACCGCCGCCACCGTTCATTTTTGAAAATGACATAACAAATGTAACATCAGGAAACTTAAGCAAAGGATGGGAAAAATGGAAAAAGGCGTTTAAGATATATTATGAAGCTTGTGAACTACATCGTAAAGAAAAATAGTGCAGATCAACATCTTGTTACATATCATTGGAGAAAAATGTCGGGAGGTATATGAACAATTTATACGCGAGTACAAAACTTTAAAAGACTTGCTAGCTGACTTCGACTCATTTTTTTGCCACGGAAGAACATAACGATAGAAAGACATACATTTTTTACCCGTGACCAACGTGATTTAGAGTCAATTGAACAATACGTGTTCGAACTGAAAAATATAGCAGCAAAGTGCGAGTTCAAAGATTTATGCAGTGAGTTGGTGCGTGATAAAATGATTTGTGGAATTAAAGACAGTGGATTTAGAGAAAGACTGTTAAGAGAACCAGACTTATCCTTATCTAAAGCCATAGATATCTGTAGATTAGCGGAAGTATCTCGAGCTCAAGCGAAAAATATAAAAAACGAGAATCAAGAACAAAATCATAATGTACAGAAAGCGTCACTATGTGCTAACCCCTCAAGTTTTAAAATGTTACACTGCTACAACATTGAATTCCTTACGAATAATCTAAAGAATACTTCAAAAAGAGTCCATTGTGTTGACTCGGATTCGAACCATCGCATCACCGAACGTCGTCATATTCATACCGGCAGTTTGACGAACTAGCCAGCGAGCCCATATGAATTGCGATGAAATTGTTATCTACTATCGGCTGAGTCATTATATCTTTAGGTCCCTGTCTAATCGAAAGATGTTATAATTTGAGGGTATCCATTAATTTTACTTACTTACGTTGTCTTTATAAAATTAATCCATACCTTCAAGTTAGAACTTTGTATACGTTCACTTAAAACGGCGAAGAGTAAACGACTACTATTTATCCATTATTTTTTTAAATGATTTCTGATTTTATGAGAACTAAAATAGTTGTTCTGTTTGTTGTAAAATAAGATCATAGTTTTGTTAAATAATAGCAATAATAAATATTATTAAATGATTAATAAATTATTTTATTTTTCTTCTTTTAATTCTTTTGGTTTGACGACTTTCAGCCTCCCGAACAAGCTGTATTCCGTAAAGGCTTTAGCACCGTAGACCACATACATACGCTGCGACAGGTTTTACAGAAGACCGAAGAATATAAAATGCCTCTCTGCTTAGCGTTTGTGGACTACGAGAAAGTCTTTGATTCGATCGAGACATGGGCTGTACTGCAGTCTCTTCAACGGTGCCAGATCGACTATCGGTACATCGAGGTGCTGAAATGTCTGTACGAAAACGCTACTATGTCAGTCCGACTCCAGGATCAGACCTCGAAACCTATCCTGCAGCGAGGTCTGAGACAGGGAGACGTTATCTCTCCGAAACTGTTCACCGGTGCAGTGGAGGATGTCTTCAAGGTTCTGTACTGGAAAGGGGCTGGCATTAACATCAATGGCGAGTACATAACTCACCTTTGGTTTGCCACCGATATCGTAGTCATGGCTGATACCATGGAGGACCTCGGTACAATGCTCGATGACCTCAGTAGAGCCTCCGATAGAATGGGTCTTAAAATGAGCATGGACAAAACGAAGGTCTTGTCAAATGCCCATGTAATACCCACTCTCATGAAGATCGAAGACGCTACACTCGAAGTCGTGGACGAGTATGTTTACCTAAGACAACGACAACGACACCGGACAACGACAACGTAAAAAGCTGTAATTTTTTGGGACATTAAATGTGTCCTCAAAAATAATAAGGCATCTAAAGTGCTGTCGTTTAACCTGCTGCGAATTCGGTTGCACGAAAAAGCACGCTTTTATTCGACGCTTGTAGGCGGCACTGAAGACACTTATTGTAAGCGGCATGAACGGAACGATCAAGGACGCCTCACACACTTTCTCGACCCGCGTCCCGCGCCCTGCTCGCTTAGCTGATAGACTCAACACTCGCGAGACGCGACGCGCGAACAGCGAACTCGCTCGTTTCGATTTTTTTTTACAATTTCTTAAAAAATTTATTGTTCAAAAAATCCGGATTCGATTTTCAAATCCGGATTTGGAAGTCTAGTAAAAATGTGCGGATATCCGGATATTTCGGATTACGGATAATCCGGATTGCATTCCCTACCTATAGTCATAGTTATATGTATTAGTTTATTATTGTATAAGAGTATTTTTGTGTATTTTATCAAAGGGCCTTAGTTGCCTGATAATAAAATAATGATTATGATTATTTACATAAAAATACTAGACACGTGTTCCGGGTTTGGCATATAAACTAAAACTAATGTTGTATGTGAATTTCAACAAATGCAATTTTTTCATTTATATTTTTTTTGTATATTTTTCAGGTTTTATGTACCTAATCTTTAGGATATGAAATATCTCCGTATCATCAACGTATCATTTGAGACTAAGCAGAAAATTCAGTTTGAATTCTGGTTTCCACCGATATGACAAACCGGCACCGATTATTTTTTCTGTACCCCGATATGATAAGGTTATCCACCGAAATGATGCATATCCAACGATATGATAATCTATCCACCTTTGAACATCAAAAAGGAAATAGTTAACTAGAAAATGGTTTCTAGAGGAACCTTTAATGCGTTCAATTGCTCCACCTCACCATCATCATCTCGGCCTATAGACGTACATTACCAAATACAGACTCCCCTAATGATACATTTATACATCTACTACCCAGTGGTATCGTGGGTGGTAATGATTTTGATAGTCTATGTAGGTAAGTATGTATGTATATAATGTGTGTTTGTATGTATGTTTGTATGTTCCATTGTTTCTTTGTATACTTAACGAAATGACACGGGATCTACCGATATGATAAACCGACTCACCGAGATGATAAAATGATCTACCGATATGATAAAGCAATCCACCGATGTGACAAAACTGTGCGTTGATCATGAACCAAAACACCGATATTAGATATAAGACGGATTTCGGTGTAAATTATCACATCGGTGGTAATAACGGCCACCGATTACAGCGATATGAGAACAGCGACGTGAGAAATAACATACTTTTTAGAGAATTAGAAAAAATGCTATCTAGGATAAATTCAATAACAGTCAATGAAGCTAATTCACTTACTACCTCTCTGTTAGAACCAAACAACAATAATAAAACTACCCATTACACTAGAAAAATGCAACCACCAATATAATCTACAATAATAGTCCGGGAGCAACTGAAATGGGGCGTATTTACGTTATTGGCGGGGGGAATATGCAGCGATTTGACACAAGTCCGTGATCTTGACTGCGCACTAGCACACACACAGAACAATTATATACCCTATAAAATTGGGATGGGGATGGGGTCGATGTAAAGTTAGGTTTAAATTTGTCCAGCGAAATGAGAACATTTTGCAGGACAAGTACGTTTGTGCCTCTCAGTAATAATAATCGTTAATTATGTAATAAAATATGCTAAATATTAATAATAAAACTAATATTCTATGAAATAGAATAAGTTATATACTTAACTTACCTAGGTACTTATTTTTATTAGTGTTATAAGCTTTTTTGTTTGTAAAAAAATACGAGGTTTATGTATTTATTTCTACCTTTGTAATAGTCCTAGGCAAATTATATTTTTGCCACAACCCAATAACTACCTCATGATCATCTGCCTAGCCTTTTCCCAACTATATTGGGGTCGGCTTCCAGTCTAACCGGATGCAGCTGAATAATAACTACCTATTGAATACTAAAAAAAATATTCAGAACAATATTCCTTTTTTCAAATACTAATTTCACTGAAGACAAAAAAATAAGTCATTTGGGAAATTCACCCATATTTAAACGATATGAATTCGCCTACCACCCCACAATGACTTAATAATTAAAAGTGCCTTCTTCAATCGAGTATTTATCGATTTTTCAGAGCCTGATGAAGTAACAAGATCAGAGGTAGAAAGCACAATGTCCATATCGCCTGGGCGGCGACGGCGGCGACACTCCAGTGAGTTCTAAAATACACACAAGACTACCTTATGCTCATGTTTCTAGAGGTTCAACTTTACTTGAGGAAATCGGTCAAGGAGAGGGAAGATACTGCCCGAAGTTAATTGATTGAACTGATTGTTCTATTATGATTGAATTGATCGTTCGCGTGGTGTAAATAGTGTAACTAACACGACTTTCTTTTAATTTATAGATTATAATCATTATCATTACTTTTTTAAATAACACAGACATAAGTAAGTATCAGAGTTAATAATACACATAATAATGTTTTCAAGATCACAATATGTTTTCTTTAGTACTATATCGTCCCAATAGATGTCGTTACGTGTTTATTATTGCAATAAAAAGTTGTTATAGAATGCTTTAAATTGATTATATCTTTTGACACACTGAAGCGATTGCGATGAAACAAAGACTAATCACTACTCGGAGTTCTACACTATATTTGAGTATAAAAATGAACCATATTGGTTTGGTCCTTTTTGCGTTGAACCTGTTCAAATAAAAAATCTGTCACATCCAAATAGACAAACCGACAAACAGACAAAAATTCCAAAAAAATATGAAATGGCATCTGTTGGTTATCCTTTAACACCCCACCAATTTTTTTTTTTTAATTTTCAATGTTCAGAAACGCCTCGTCTACAGATTTATTATATGTATAGATAG
Organism: Oligia fasciuncula; assembly: GCA_963082905.1. Lineage (NCBI taxonomy): Eukaryota > Metazoa > Arthropoda > Insecta > Lepidoptera > Noctuidae > Oligia > Oligia fasciuncula. The sequence continues at coordinate 430,149 of OY720395.1, read as the reverse complement.
GGTTATCATCCCCGATCAATAAGCCACAGGAAAATTTATAGAAGGATAACAGCAAACAAACAACAAAGGCTCGCATCCACCTATATGTATCTACCACCATTTTTGTAGCGGCGACATTCGACAGCAGTGACAACAGTGACACGGACGAAGAGGAAGAGGAGACCGGCACTGCTGCCACGGTCGTCACAACCGGGGTCTTAGACAGCGTCACCACTGCCAGCGACACCACCCCCCCTCCTGACAATGACAGAAGAGGCTCTACAAACAATACTAGGGAGACTGCCGCCGGCCCCGACGCCGCGCCTGCGACTGACGAGCACCTCGCCGGCCGCGCGGATGGCACCACAGACACCACCCACATCCCCGACGGCGACACCAACACGCGCGGAGTGCAGACCGAACAGAACGGCAACGGGATCTACGTGCTACAAGCTAATAGAGATCAGGTAGCACATTTAATATTAAGTCACGTTAAGCGTTTACGTAAATGAAGCAATTTTTAACCGACGAAAAAACGGAGGAGGTTCTCAAGCCGACGCGTATACATATATATCTTTTTTTTATGTATGACCATGCATAACTTTTTACAGAATAGTCCGATTTTAATAATTATTTTTTCGTTTGAAAGGATATACTCTGAAGGTGGTCCCATTGTCATCAAGTTGGAATCTGATGAGAGGATCCCATGGAAATCGAGGGAAACCCTCAAATTTTATAGGCAAACCTACTGAGTATTGCTATTTGAGTATTTTTTAAAGTAACTTGAGCATTTGCTCTTGGAAATCATCATTTGGTAAAGTGGAGCTGATGATGAAGACCACAGATGGCCATCGGATTATTATTATTATTATTTCACTGGTTGCGTGTTGCGTATCGATTACTTTAATATGGTTGCTAAGCATTTTATGCTCGTTACAATGCGAATGGTGAAATGGAGCTGATGGTGGAATACCAGCAGAACTCCTCAACAAATTAACGTCTCTGCATCGGGAAAAGCAATTTTTTTGTAAAAGGCGATAAGCAAGTTGACACTATGCCATTGTATTGTAACTTAGATAAATTATAAGCAGACCCACTAAAAAGCGAGAAATAAAAACTTTTTAACAAAAAAATTAAACCGCCGAAAATACTGAAAACTAAAAAATAATAGAGCTGTTTTGCATTAAAACAAAACAGTTATTATGTTATGAAAAACACATAGCATTGTTAATTGCACAGTCTAAGAATTTGGCCATCTAATCTCTATATATTCAATGTACTCTGTGATCTAATGTTCTAATAATCAGAACAAACGTATCTCCACAGTATAAAAAGTATCTCTATGTATCTCTAAGTAGTCTGTGCTCTATGTCTCTTCGTTACCTTTTACTTGGCAGTCGTGCCGATCCTTGGTCACAGCTGCCATTTTCAAATGTCATTCATAGAAGTCTTCAAAACTCAACAGCAAACGCATTGGTCCAATGCTATGGGTTTTTCATAACATAATAACTGTTTTGTTTTAATGCAAAACAGCTCTATTATGTTTCCTTCAAAACACATAGCATTGTTGAAGACCTGTTTGATATCCGCTGGTGAAAGAATACCCGAAGGATGTAGACGCTATTTGAATTATATTATATTAAATTAAATTAATGAATATTTCTGTCTGTATTCATTAAATGTTCAAACCAAAAATTAACAGTTTTCAATCTATTATTCTAATAAATTCAAAAATTAACAAATCTTCCATAAAATGTTATAGATTGTTAACAAATGTATTTTGCCTTTTATAGGGTGAACATGAAATATAAGGCTATAATGATATTTTAAAATCAATGATATTTAAGCAGAATTAAAATAATCATTTCATTACTAAAGGATAATATTATTAATTACTGATATTTTAGACAGGTAAAAATAACAAAATTGTACTAACGAATATGGATGTAATCGTAGGATGAATCTGAAATAAATTTATTATTATTATTTTCGTTTATTTGTCTATTTACACATCTAATTACATTTTTAAATATTTCTTAAAATATAAAATAAGTATAAAAAACATTTAAAAATATAAAAAATAACGATCCGCCGGTGTTGGGAGCAGGGTCCAATTATTATTATTATTATTCCTTTATTTCATTAAATATCACATAAATTATTAGAATATAAAAACATTTAAAAATATAAATAATAGTAGCCCACCGGTATCGGGAACAGCGTCCAAGCTACCGGCGGTCAGGGCTCCAGAGAGAGGAACCTCCTAACAATGCGGGCCGTGTCCAGAAGTACCGCTTTCTGAATCAAGCCCTTGATCCAGCTGCCCAACGAGAGCCTCCTTAGGTGTTGGTCGAGGCTCTTGGCTTTTAACCCATTGGCTGTCACGACTATCGGCACAATGATTGCTGAGTCCACATCCCACATGTCGACAACCTCGCGAGCCAAGTCAAGATACTTGATCTGTTTATCTTTCTCGGCTTTCACGAGGTTCTCATCATGCGGGACGGTTATGTCAACAATCATTGCGCGCAGCTCTGATCGATCCACCACCACTATCAGGCTTATTGGCAACAATTTATAGTCCTGTCAGTGATGATGGATCGATCCCAGTACAATGTGATATTACCATTTTCGAGAACTGGGTCGGGCACATACCTGTAGTACGGCACCTCCGATTCCATAAGGCTGTATTTCAAAGCAAGCTGCTGATGGATTATCCTGGTTACAAGATTGTGTCTATGCAAGTACTCTTCGTAAGCCAGACGAGAACACCCGGAGATGATATGTCTGATTGATTCCCCCGGCCGGTGACATGCCCGACAGATGTCAACCGTGCCGTCTTTCACAATAAATCTCCGGTAATTGTTCGTCATCATAACTTCGTCCATAATTGCACAAACAAAACCTTCGGTTTCTCCAAAGAGGTCACCGAAACTGTGCCGAAACGCAGTCAGCTACGGACGCTAGTAGATCTACATCGGGTCCATGTAGGGCCCGGAGAAAGCGTCCGTGAAGGTCCTTACTCTGCCATACCTCCATGCGATCATTAGTGTCAAGCACTACTGGTTTGCGCCAGTTCTCTTTAGCCAAGGAGAGCGGGGTGAGGCCCTTGTCCACTATGACTACATCTCGATGCATTCCCACGTCGGTTTCCAGGAAATATTCCCTGAGACTGCATATCTCACGATTGTGGAGGGTCTTAGCGTTTAAAAACCCTCGACCTCCACATTTTCGCGGGATATACAGCCTCATTACCGATGACCGTGGGTGATGCATTCGATTTGCAGTCAGCAGTGTACGGCCCTCCTATCCAGGGCGTCGAGTTCGGTCTGAGTCCATTTGAGTATGCCGAAAGAGTGAGTTCCATTTGAGTACATCAAAACTGGCATGACCCAACTGTTGAAGGCGCGCACCTTGTTTCCGCCTGATAGAAGACTATTAAGTACTTTTTTCAGGCGACCAAAGAAGCGCTCCCTCAACGATTGCTTCATGTCAGTAACATTGATCCCGAACGCTTCCGACATACCCAAATACTTATACTTAGGTTTCGGATGCGGAGAGGGCTCTAAGGTTTGTGGAATCCGAGAGTTGAATTCCCACGGATTCCACAATCTCTCCTCGCTTTACATGCATGACCGCACATTTAATTTTGTCCACACCAAATTCCATCCTAATGGCGCTACTGAAAGTTTGATATTATTATTATTATTAAAATTAAATTCTAACATAACTTAAACTATACAGAAACTAGAAAATAGCGGATAATTGGATCACTTATATCCTTAATTAATCTAAAGTACCAATATTTTTGAATCTCAAACTTTTTATTGATGTTTGAAAACAAACTCAATATCTAACCGTAATTTGCCATACAACGTGGCAATGCTGCCAGCCTTTTGGGCACTGTTCCTGTTCCACAGCGATGCGGACGACTTTTTTGATGCCCTATGATCATTTTGCTTATTTTTTTCATAAAAATGTACATACATATTATTATCTATACTAATATTATAAATAGGTAAAATTTGTAAGTTTGTATGTAGGGGGTAAGTTCTGGAACTAATGATCCAATTCTAAAAATGTTTTCACTGGTAGAAAGCTACATTATTCCTGAGCTATAGGCTATAAATTATTTTTTCAACACACTTGCTCGTAAAGTAGCTCTTATTGAACCGATTTTAGGTCCATAATGGCGTGTATTACGAACGCGTGCTTTTTCTTTACTTTAATCCACTTGTGCTGTAATACCACAGATAACTATTTAGGTACTAGTCGGAGATGCGCGCTTTTTTAATATCATCAAAGAGACTTCATGCCAAAACAAATCCGCGGGCTATATTTCACTTTTTTTTTAATAGTCTGGATTGTCCTTGGTCGCAAAATGAACTAATATTTATTTACCTTAAGGGGGAAGCTCTAAGGTGGCCCGCGAAATTCAAATTTTCTTACGTTTTTTGCAATTTGCTGGTCAGTATTAAGTTGTACGTTGATTAAAATATGATTCGCGGTCGTAACAAATATGTATTTACAGAATTATAATCATTAAAGTCATCAATACAACTCTCTAAGACCATGTAATCCCCAAATGTCAAGATTTCATGAAATAGTCATTCTTGGGGATTACATGGTCTTAGAGAGTTGTGTTGATGACTTTAATGATTATAATTCTGTAAATACATATTTGTTACGGCCGCGAATCATATTTTAATCATCGTACAACTTAATACTGACCAGCAAATTGCAAAAAACCTAAAAAAAATTGAATTTCGCGGGCTACCCTGGCGCTTTCACCTTAAGGTGAATGCGCAGGGACCACGGACAATTTTATTTAAGGTGAATGCCATCGCAGTGGTAGACCGCGAAATTCAAATTTTCTTAGGTTTTTTGCAATTTTCAGATCGATTTCAGGTTGTATCTTGATCAAAATATGATTTGCGGCTATAACAGGTACCTCTTTACAGAATTATAATCATTAGAATCATTAATACATGTTTCTAAGTTAGATTTGTTCCTTATGAACAAATCTCTTATGGAAAAAAGTTCCAGAACAAATCTAACAAGGATTCAATCATTGACCTACAAGTAGTTGTTCCGGGTCTGGCTGTTTGTGTATGTGAGTTTAAATGTTTGTAAACGCAAACGCACCCACAATACAGGAGAAATTCCTAGTGTGGGGCAAAGTTTAAAAAAAAAAAAACCTATTGACTATAATTCTGTAAATACATATATATTATAGGTAGCCGCGAATCATATTTGATCAAGATACAACCTGATATATACACACATCAAAAGTGTCTAGGGATCAACATATATTTTTGCAATAACTTTTCTCCTGATTGATATTAATTAAAATTTTCTTTAAGGATTCATCAAATAAAGTGTTTTCGTTTGTCACAGTAACGATAAACCAAGTCACCTTTGCATTAATAAAGAAATTTGCCATTTTCCTAATAAAGGGATTTTTGACATTTGAACCACTAACACAAAAGTTCGAAAAAAAGACTGAAATAACAGTTTTCTTTAAAATTTTATTGGGTAACTTAAACAATTAATAATCCGTGTTTCTACCGCGAACACTAACAACACAAGAACATCGGTTTGGCATACTCAAAATGAGTTCATCCAAATCACGCTGTGGAATGGCCGCCCATGTTCGTTGCAACAACAAAAAAAGGTCTTCTTGCGACTGGATACCCTCCATATTCGGCAGAGCTCTTCTCTGTAGCATATCCCATGCATGCTCAATCGGGTTCAAGTCTGGCGGCTGAGCAGGCCAGGGCAGGACATTGATGTTAGCTGCGGCGAGAGTCTGTCTTACAACTCTTGCGGTGTGCGGTCGTGCATTATCATGCATTAACTGAAATAAGGGACCGATTTGCACTTGTAGAGGAACGATGACGTCTGATACAATCGTCTCAGCATAAATTTGAGCGTTGAGGTTGCCTCTGATCCAAATCAACTCAGTTCTTCCGCCGATCCAAATACCCGCCCATACCATGATGGTTCCACCACTATAAGGATGGACTTCCTGGCAGGATTTTATTCGCTGTTGGCGTCCAGGGGTTCTCCAGTGTCGTATACGTCTTGTATCCGGTCTCATACCAAAACGAGACTCATCAGAAAAGCACACGAAACGCCATTGTTCTTCTGCCCAATTTCTGTGTTCAAGAGCCCATTGATATCGAATCCTACGATTGTGCATTGCTATAGGTGGTACCCGTAGCGGTCTTCGGGAATGAAGGTTCACTTCATGCAAGCGGTTTCTGACTGTTTGGTCGCTAATTAAGTTCCCTGAAGAGTGATGAAGCCTCACGGCTAACATCATGGCGGTTATTGTTGGAGCTCTTCGAGTTAAGATTTGAATGTATCGGTCTTGTCTCCGTGTGGTGCAGCGATACCGTCCTCCATGGCGCTCAGCCACGGTACCAGTGCTTCGGTAACGTGTCCAAAGTCGACTGATAACACTCTGACTTGTATTCAGAGCTAAAGCCACAGTACGTTGCCGGGAACCAGCTTCTATCATTCCCACGGCTCTGAGCATTTCTTCCCTGCTTAAATGACGTCGCCGCTCCATAATAACGTTGGTTTTAATCAGTAGTAGGGAAACAGTAGCACTAATAATGTCTTCAATGCGTTGTATGTTTTTATAGGGAAAATATTGACAGCTGATTTTCATCTTTTACTCGAATTTGATTCACAGTTCCTGATTCAAATTATGAAATGCACCAAAAAGGATCCATATAAATTTATAAAATCATAAATTTATTACAAAGCCACATCTCAATCTCAAGAAATCCGCATAAAAATGCTTGATCCCTAGACACTTTTGATGTGTGTAATAAGGTGAATACCTTAAATTAGTCCGTGGTCCCTTCCGAAACCAAACGGAAAAGACCCTGACTGGCGTTCTATTATTGCGGATTCTCACTGAACGAATGTATATTTCTCTATGCCAATAGTACTTTCTTATTCCATACTAAATACACTACCATTTGACGTACGACCACACTACGATCAGTCTAAACATTAGCTAGTTTGTGTTTATTACTTTTTTTTTTTCTATAGGCTGTTTAACGGTTTTGTCAGTGCCAAAGACTAATATATTTAAAATGAGAGTCAATGCTGCGCGCGCATCCGCGCATCGCTAGTGCTGGCTAGCACGGCGCGCGGGAAAACAAAACCAGCGTGCCATTTTCCATACAAGTTAATATTTAACAATACAAGTCTGTTTTTTTTCCTCGCAAGTGTGTTGAAAAACGTCGTATGAAACGCGTGTGCATTAATCAATATACACTCGGCTTTCTTATCGCTCTCGCCTGCGGCTCGCGCGAATAATATCGCCTCGAGTATAATGATCAACATAGCACACATGTATCATAATGTACTATTTCAACACACTTGCTCGTAAAGTAGCTCTTATTGAACCGATTTTAGGTCCATAATGGCGTGTATTACGAACGCGTGCTTTTTCTTTACTTTAATCCACTTGTGCTGTAATACCACAGATAACTATTTAGGTACTAGTCGGAGATGCGCGCTTTTTTAATATCATCAAAGAGACTTCATGCCAAAACAAATCCGCGGGCTATATTTCACTTTTTTTTTAATAGTCTGGATTGTCCTTGGTCGCAAAATGAACTAATATTTATTTACCTTAAGGGGGAAGCTCTAAGGTGGCCCACGAAATTCAAATTTTCTTACGTTTTTTGCAATTTGCTGGTCAGTATTAAGTTGTACGTTGATTAAAATATGATTCGCGGTCGTAACAAATATGTATTTACAGAATTATAATCATTAAAGTCATCAATACAACTCTCTAAGACCATGTAATCCCCAAATGTCAAGATTTCATGAAATAGTCATTCTTGGGGATTACATGGTCTTAGAGAGTTGTGTTGATGACTTTAATGATTATAATTCTGTAAATACATATTTGTTACGGCCGCGAATCATATTTTAATCATCGTACAACTTAATACTGACCAGCAAATTGCAAAAAACCTAAAAAAAATTGAATTTCGCGGGCTACCCTGGCGCTTTCACCTTAAGGTGAATGCGCAGGGACCACGGACAATTTTATTTAAGGTGAATGCCATCGCAGTGGTAGACCGCGAAATTCAAATTTTCTTAGGTTTTTTGCAATTTTCAGATCGATTTCAGGTTGTATCTTGATCAAAATATGATTTGCGGCTATAACAGGTACCTCTTTACAGAATTATAATCATTAGAATCATTAATACATGTTTCTAAGTTAGATTTGTTCCTTATGAACAAATCTCTTATGGAAAAAAGTTCCAGAACAAATCTAACAAGGATTCAATCATTGACCTACAAGTAGTTGTTCCGGGTCTGGCTGTTTGTGTATGTGAGTTTAAATGTTTGTAAACGCAAACGCACCCACAATACAGGAGAAATTCCTAGTGTGGGGCAAAGTTTAAAAAAAAAAAAAACCTATTGACTATAATTCTGTAAATACATATATATTATAGGTAGCCGCGAATCATATTTGATCAAGATACAACCTGATATATACACACATCAAAAGTGTCTAGGGATCAACATATATTTTTGCAATAACTTTTCTCCTGATTGATATTAATTAAAATTTTCTTTAAGGATTCATCAAATAAAGTGTTTTCGTTTGTCACAGTAACGATAAACCAAGTCACCTTTGCATTAATAAAGAAATTTGCCATTTTCCTAATAAAGGGATTTTTGACATTTGAACCACTAACACAAAAGTTCGAAAAAAAGACTGAAATAACAGTTTTCTTTAAAATGTTATTGGGTAACTTAAACAATTAATAATCCGTGTCTCTACCGCGAACACTAACAACACAAGAACATCGGTTTGGCATACTCAAAATGAGTTCATCCAAATCACGCTGTGGAATGGCCGCCCATGTTCGTTGCAACAACAAAAAAAGGTCTTCTTGCGACTGGATACCCTCCATATTCGGCAGAGCTCTTCTCTGTAGCATATCCCATGCATGCTCAATCGGGTTCAAGTCTGGCGGCTGAGCAGGCCAGGGCAGGACATTGATGTTAGCTGCGGCGAGAGTCTGTCTTACAACTCTTGCGGTGTGCGGTCGTGCATTATCATGCATTAACTGAAATAAGGGACCGATTTGCACTTGTAGAGGAACGATGACGTCTGATACAATCGTCTCAGCATAAATTTGAGCGTTGAGGTTGCCTCTGATCCAAATCAACTCAGTTCTTCCGCCGATCCAAATACCCGCCCATACCATGATGGTTCCACCACTATAAGGATGGACTTCCTGGCAGGATTTTATTCGCTGTTGGCGTCCAGGGGTTCTCCAGTGTCGTATACGTCTTGTATCCGGTCTCATACCAAAACGAGACTCATCAGAAAAGCACACGAAACGCCATTGTTCTTCTGCCCAATTTCTGTGTTCAAGAGCCCATTGATATCGAATCCTACGATTGTGCATTGCTATAGGTGGTACCCGTAGCGGTCTTCGGGAATGAAGGTTCACTTCATGCAAGCGGTTTCTGACTGTTTGGTCGCTAATTAAGTTCCCTGAAGAGTGATGAAGCCTCACGGCTAACATCATGGCGGTTATTGTTGGAGCTCTTCGAGTTAAGATTTGAATGTATCGGTCTTGTCTCCGTGTGGTGCAGCGATACCGTCCTCCATGGCGCTCAGCCACGGTACCAGTGCTTCGGTAACGTGTCCAAAGTCGACTGATAACACTCTGACTTGTATTCAGAGCTAAAGCCACAGTACGTTGCCGGGAACCAGCTTCTATCATTCCCACGGCTCTGAGCATTTCTTCCCTGCTTAAATGACGTCGCCGCTCCATAATAACGTTGGTTTTAATCAGTAGTAGGGAAACAGTAGCACTAATAATGTCTTCAATGCGTTGTATGTTTTTATAGGGAAAATATTGACAGCTGATTTTCATCTTTTACTCGAATTTGATTCACAGTTCCTGATTCAAATTATGAAATGCACCAAAAAGGATCCATATAAATTTATAAAATCATAAATTTATTACAAAGCCACATCTCAATCTCAAGAAATCCGCATAAAAATGCTTGATCCCTAGACACTTTTGATGTGTGTAATAAGGTGAATACCTTAAATTAGTCCGTGGTCCCTTCCGAAACCAAACGGAAAAGACCCTGACTGGCGTTCTATTATTGCGGATTCTCACTGAACGAATGTATATTTCTCTATGCCAATAGTACTTTCTTATTCCATACTAAATACACTACCATTTGACGTACGACCACACTACGATCAGTCTAAACATTAGCTAGTTTGTGTTTATTACTTTTTTTTTTTCTATAGGCTGTTTAACGGTTTTGTCAGTGCCAAAGACTAATATATTTAAAATGAGAGTCAATGCTGCGCGCGCATCCGCGCATCGCTAGTGCTGGCTAGCACGGCGCGCGGGAAAACAAAACCAGCGTGCCATTTTCCATACAAGTTAATATTTAACAATACAAGTCTGTTTTTTTTCCTCGCAAGTGTGTTGAAAAACGTCGTATGAAACGCGTGTGCATTAATCAATATACACTCGGCTTTCTTATCGCTCTCGCCTGCGGCTCGCGCGAATAATATCGCCTCGAGTATAATGATCAACATAGCACACATGTATCATAATGTACTATTATAACATCTATATTAACCGAGCCATCACCACTTTTGTCTAGCAAGTCTGAAAAAAATACCTCATAAAACAGAGTTATTTGCATGCGCTGCCTAAACAGTTGTTTAAAATTGAAAACAATGTATCGCAACCTGGTTCGTCTTAATTATTTCTACAAAAAAGTCCGCGACACCATATTTCTATCTTTTATGTTTTATCTTTTATAGTTCTATCTTTTATTAAAAAAGTATTTTTTCGACATACTTACCTTTGGATGATTGTTTAAACAACAAAATTTTAATCCTTATCAAAATAAATGATTTCATAATCACAAGGACATCATAGAGATAAGATTTACCATTTGCAGTATGTAAATTTGTCATATAGTTTCGGAGATAATATAAAATTACTAAAACACAAAATGCCGTTAGCACAACTTGAAAATAAATTTTTAGCATTGAATGATAAAACATTGAATGACTTCAGATTAAGGGCTTAAATTCGCCCTGTAAATGATGCAATACCTAGATTGTTGGTACAGACGCCAGCACATCAAGCTACTACAATCTGACAAATTTCTTCAATAGATTTCCAACTTTATCGCTAAAAAATAAGGTTCAAAGTTGAGTGGGAAATTTTGACAGTTTCGGGTACCTTGATGTGCTGGCGTCTGTACATCCGTACAACATCAGTGAATTGGCTACTTTTGTAAATGAAAGCCCAAGTTGGTCACAAATCAAAAACAGCTTTTGATGCAATTATTGACAGCGTAAAGAACAATAAAAAAAATTTTTTTTTTCTACGCCTCAGGAGGCACAGGGAAAACCATAATCAGCCTATAATGTTCCCACTGCTGGGACACAGGCCTCCTCTCGGTGAGAGGGAGTGGGCCGTAATCCACCACGCGGGCCCAGTGCGGGTTGGTAGATGTCACATAATGTCTTCGAATTTTGCGGTTCTAGGACATGCCGGTTTCCTCACGATGTTTTCCTTCACCGTTTTGAGAGCAGTGGTGATGAAATAATTTACACAAAGTAAAGCGCCTGTCTGGGTTCGAACCTACGACCTACAACTCGTAAGTCGCGGCCGTTACCACTTGGCCACCACTGCTCCACAGGGAAAACATTCCTCGCTAATTTAATATTAGCACATGTTAGGCAATCCAAAAAAATAGCTCTGGCAGTGGCTTTTTCTGGGATTGCGGCTACTTTATTGAGCGACGGTAAAACTGCACACTCTACCTTCAAACTCCCATTGACAGTTTCATTGGAGCAACAGTCGGTATGTTTGATACGCAAAAATGGGCCTATTGGTCAGTTGTTACAGAATACGTCGTTGATAAAGTCAAAATCTACAAGTCCATTGATACAGTGTGCAATATCGAGGATGCAGTCCACTATCTGCAGGAATGTTTAAATTCCCTTAAACCATCTGGCCTGCCACCTCACGAACTACTATTGAAAATCGGAACGCCTATCATGCTTTTAAGAAATTTAAGCCTACCTAACCTGTGCAATGGCACAAGGCTGCTAATAAAAGATTTAAAAGATAACCTAAATGTGGCGACCATTCTCATCGGACCAGGAGCTGGTCAGTTGGCGCACATCCCAAGAATTCCAATGATTCCCACGGACCTGCCTATATCGTTTAAACGACTCCAGTTTCCTTTCTAAAAACGTCATTTGCCCTGACTATTAACAAGTCCCAGGGACAAACATTCTCTTTGGTTGGCATTTTTTTTTTTGGGTGGCAAATCATCATATGTCCCCCTCCCGCTCTGGGCGGAGCGGAAGGGAGTGTCAAATTCTTACTGACTAATACCCACCCGTGTTCCTTCCTTAGCCCTTTATGTTCCGGGCCAGCGGTAACCCTTTCGGACAATCCCGCTGACCCGGCAGACTTCGGCCCTAAGTGGCCCCTTCCTCGATGCTGACATCTCTTTGAGGCGCGCGTGGAACACGTACGCGCCGTCCGGCACGGGCCTGGTCCTGATCGGACGGTGAGCTACCCATTACTCTCTGCCCGCAGGCCCGCGCCTCGGTGGCCGGAGCGCTCTCTCCCTGAGCCGTCCCGCCACCTACTTTGCTAGCATGACTGCTTCGCAGAAGGAGGTGACTGCCTCCCAGTCCCTCTTGCCCCGGACCATGGCTTGCACCAGGGCCGGGTGCGAGAGGTCGTAGAACTAGACTCGGTCGTAGACTTGTAGATTTTGACTTTATCAACGACGTATTCTGTAACAACTGACCAATAGGCCCATTTTTGCGTATCAAACATACCGACTGTTGCTCCAATGAAACTGTCAATGGGAGTTTGAAGGTAGAGTGTGCAGTTTTACCGTCGCTCAATAAAGTAGCCGCAATCCCAGAAAAAGTCACTGCCAGAGCTATTTTTTCGGATTGCCTAACATGTGCTAATATTAAATTAGCGAGGAATGTTTTCCCTGTGGAGCAGTGGTGGCCAAGTGGTAACGGCCGCGACTTACGTGTTGTAGGTCGTAGGTTCGAACCCAGACAGGCGCTTTACTTTGTGAAAATTATTTCATCACCACTGCTCTCAAAACGGCGAAGGAAAACATCGTGAGGAAACCGGCATGTCCTAGAACCAAAAAATTCGAAGACATGTGACATCTACCAACCCGCACTGGGCCCGCGTGGTGGATTACGGCCCACTCCCTCTCACCGAGAGGAGGCCTGTGTCCCAGCAGTGGGAACATTACCCAGATAGCAATTTAAACTTGTTTCAGGCTTGCAGTAAGTTTGAAATATCAAATGTGATAACTTGCATAAAGTTTGACAAGGCAAAGGACAAACTTGTGGCAAGTTTCTATCAAACTTATATCAAATGTCTAGTTTCCGCCCATCAAACTTGTATAATGTTTGCCAATGCAAACTTGCCAACTCTTTGTCATTGCAAACTTGCCAACTCTTTGTCATTGCAATGTTGCCAAATCTTTGTCATGACAAATTACCTACAATGTTGTCACATACTTGCTTAATGTTTGTTGCATAAATTGTAATCAATGGTGTATTGCTAAGACAGATGCTTAATAATATACCACAAAGCAACGAGTTTTGGTGTTTTTCAGGAGGCTTACTCGCAAACGCGAACCACTACGATAAAAAAAATGTGTCGTCGTTTGCGAGTAGGCCTCATGAAGAAACAAAAATCTTGACAGCTTTAAAATATGAAATGAAATCAATTGAAATTAAAATTGAACGGGTTTATTTCACCATTACACTTCAAAGGGTATTTATTCATACAGCCTGGGTAAATAGATAAAGAAACACAATCATAAATAAGTCGAAAACAAATACGTAAGTTAAAAAAAACGTAGTATGGAACAACTTTTTTTTTTATTGCTGCCTGGGCCGGCCTTGATCCGCCTGATTGAAAGCGATGGTTATCTATCGCTTTAGACCTTATGGTCTATGATGGAACGAGCGTGCCCCGAAGATGCCTGTTCATTCTAGACTAGACTCGCATCATGGTCGATTTTGTTTTGTCTCTCGGCCCTGAAACAATGAAATAAAATAGCTGTTAGTCAATAAACACCTGCAAAACTAACTTTCAAATTAATGGTACCATTGAAATACAATACAATTGCAGTCACCCTGAACGAGTCGTCTTGTTATGAAATAAATAAATGTATGCAACTACCTATACAACTTTAAGTCATTGGTGTCAGCGCCGGGGTTCGAACCCAGTACCAGTAGGCCCCACTAGACTATCTACGACGCTCTACAGACTATTATTATAAGAGAGTAATTTTACCTTCTTGACAATCTTATTTTGGCTTGGTTTAGCCAGTCATTGATTATCTCTTTCAGCTTATCGTCGGTAACATTTCCATGCACTTTTTTACACATTTCTGAAAATATAAATAAAACAGCTTTAGTAATGTACTATAATTGACATTAAGCAGCATGTTTCATAATGTGACTGTTGGTTATGTAGGAATTAAAACATTAATAAAAAAACTTGAATTACAATAATACTTACGAAATATTAATTTGCAAGTTTCTGTGTTGGAGTTTTTTTTTCCCAGTCAGAGAATATTGCTCAGCTACTTCATCCAGCAGTATTCTTCTAAGCATGTTTGTGACAAAATAACAGAGGTTTTTATCGCCAATACCTGCCAAGAATCGTATCTGAAAAAAGAAATACTGTATATAATGTAGGTAATTAATGGCATTTGTACATGTTGGGTGCATCTTATTTTAATTAATTTTTTTCTCAAATAAGGTCAAAGCATACAAAGTCAATTGTTAGTTGTGCAACTACTGAAGTAAGTTTTAGACTTACATAAGTCAGTGCTTCATGGGTAAAAAGTAGGTACATAGATGACTATTAATATGAAACATTATTAAATGTATATTTAATGAAATGTCCAATTACCATTTTTGACTTGTTCATTTAAATGACAGAAACTGTCATCATCATTTACTGGCAGGTTTGTTAGAAACTGTGGCAGTGAAAAGGGATCTTGCCTTCGTGGAGTCAATGGCTCTTCCGGCCACCCTACAGGTCCACTTTTCTAACAATTTCTGACACTTGTTTCGACAGGTCAGTCACCATCTGGATGAGATGACTTTGCTGGATTGCCAATTGTTTGCTTGTCGAACAGTCTGTAACAAAAATATTAAAATTAAAATATCATTAACATCCTCTGAATACTGCATAAATAAATTATAAATTAAAATATATCACCAGATGGACACATTTTCGGTTGACTGGCTGGAAAACATCACAGTTGAGCTCGGTGGGCATCGCGCAATGGAGTTGGCATCCATTTTATTAGTGTTTGACGATTCTGCTGCTTTAGGTTTCGGGGGAGATATTTGATGGTTTTGTTCATCTGAAGAATCTTCAGAGTCTTCTGGAAGATAAACATTTGTTTTCCTTTTTCACTTCTTCATCGGAATCTAAATTTGATGTTTCTTCCGCTTTTCTTAAACGAAGTCATGCATCCCCATAAGTTTCTAAAGAAAAAAAAGTTGTATTATTTTCACCAGCCAACAATAAGAAAGTAAATACATTTATATATACCTATGTATAATAAAGATTATTATACCTAATAACAATATACCAATTACAAATAAGAATTTATTGCATACCATATCCTTTAAGTATTTTTATTTTATATTATTGCTACGTAAGTATGCTTGAAATCTCAAAGCAGCGGCGGTGGGCACACAGTAATTTCCCTCTCTCTTAGAGGCCCATGCCCTACATTGGGATGTATGTGGGCTGGTATTATAATGAGGGAATCGTACCACATTACGAGAAAGCAGCCACTGGTGAAATAAATTGTTATTAAATTATTTTAAGTGGGGAATATTTTTGAGGTTATGTGACTTTATATAATGTTCTTAGGGGGTCTGCATTAGCTCTAATTGATTAAAATGATCACCCCACTGTAAAGCCGGGTCCGCGGCGGTATGTTTTCGTGTTTTGCTAACACATAACGTGTTATCCATTGGACTCGGCAAAAAAAACGCCGAACAATAAAAACACGACCTTCGATAATAGCACGGTGTTAGCAATACTTATACGAAAACATGCCGCAGGCGCAGCGGACCTGGTTAGAGAACCAAACCAAACTTACCGTCAGTCACGAGGGATATTCTATTAAGACGATTTAATTAGTCCAACAGGAGAGCAATCCAATCGAGTCCAGTAACACAGGCAAAGTCAAACGTAAGAGAAATCCAAAAACACAGACAGGGTCGTCGATAAATCACAATCACAAACAACACGGAGTAAGCACTTTCACGAATCAAGGAAAGAAACGGAAACACGGAAAGAAACAGAATGAAGTTACATAAACAAATGGTGCCACTTTTTGACAGCTATGTTGAGTTTTTTCATATTTCATACTGACAGTTGACAATTGCGTTTAGTTTTCCGTTTTTTTGGTACCTATAATGTTTTGATCATAATTAATTATAACAAATTTTCCTCAGCCTATGAAAATAGGCTAAGGTTCGAGATGAACACTATAAATAAAGCCTCTCAAATAAATTTCGTAATTAATAGCGTGTACCCTTGTATTTTTGTTGTGCGGCGAACGTAACAGCGACGTGAGAGCTCTGCATGAACTTCTACAAAGGATTTGCGTTCCGAGCATAGAGCAACACAGGCCACCACACAGGCCACCGGCGAACCGGAGGGGAGTAGCCATTGCGTTTTTTACCGATACAAATATGTCTGTCATTTTTCGCGGGGGGAAATCACACATTCTCAAATTCTCACACAAAAACAGTTGTCTGTCACTACGAAACTCACACCATAACAATTACAAAATACACTAACAATTTCACACACACATTGAATAAATCGTGTCATAACAGTATAATAATATGATGCAACTACACTGACAACTCCTTGCAGCCATAGCTGTAACAAATGTCGATACGCATTATCGATAAATTCAAGAAATCGGTTAAGGAAATTAGGTTTAATAAGTTATTCAAAAGTAGATATTATTATGATAGACTTTATTTATTATGTATCACAATAATCATAAAACTAATAAAATTAACGTTCATTTTTTTTTATATATTTTAAAATGAATATGATAATAATAATGGTAATTTGTTACACAAACCTGTAAAGTTGCTTTTTAACCGCGTGCTCAATTTTGATGACTGAGCAAGCGAAGGATTCAAAAATTAGAATCCTGAGCGTTAGCGAGAGAATCAAAAGAGCACAAAGTGAAAAATCTTTGCACTCGAGTTCAATACGTAACTTTTCATCCCACCTCAGCGAGGAAATGGCTAAATGCAAAAAAACACCACCACCAACACTTGAAAGTCAGAAGACTTAAAATGGTTTGAGCAAATGACACTATTTCTCGTGGGAATCCAGGTTGGTCTGTTATTACAAAATGCCTTCCATGTATCCTTTAAATTTGGATCTTTAGGAAACCTAAAAAAAAATACATTTTAGTTGACGTTCTTACTGAGTAATTTTAATAAAATGTGCTAATACGCGTAAGTATTGTATTATATTTAATTTATGTATACAACTATAAATAAAAAAAATAAAGCCCACAATATGATGGGTATCTAAATCAGAAAACCTAATCTCAAAAATTCCATTTTCATCGATAACTAGGTATCTACAAACAAATCGGCAACATCACTATCGCTCGGCGACAGCGACTTCTAGGAAAAAGACTCGGATCTGTCGTACGATCGATCGTTCGATTGAACGAAAACGTGCGGCCTTTGTTGGTAAACAAATCCGAACAACACGATTGATAATATTGCAGATTTTTTAATTTAAAAGAAGTAAATAGCAATAATGTGATTAAAAATTACTTACATATGAAAGGTAATGCCATCTTTTTGTAGACTTGACGTGGCAGATCTCTTTTTGCAACAAAATACAGAACAATTCGGCATTTTTTTACGACGTCGATTCCGTTACGCAACTAGATTTAGTCTAGTGACCTGTGCGGTTGCAACTAGTTTTATTGTAGGCGTAGGACCATGTGGACTTATACTTTGACAGAGGGGAACGCCTGCATATGGCTACTCCCCTCCGGTTCGCCGGTGGCCTCCGGTTCGCCGGTGGCCTGTGTTGCTCTATGGTTCCGAGTAACGTAGTTATTAGGTACATACATGATATAGAGCAAAAATATAAAAATATGGCCTACCTACGCCTTTACTTTTAAAGTGGTCTAACTACGTTAATACGTTAAATAACTAGTAGTGCCTAGGTGGAGTGAACACTTTCCATTTTACCCAAATTTAAAAATTATTTGTGTGTTGGAACCATTTCTGTGGATGGAACTGATGGATGATGATTAATGATTATGGTACACATACACACCGAACCCTTTGGTGCGCTAGTTCAACTCGCACTTGGCCGAATTTTATAATGGTTGTTGATGATTCGAGATCGTTTAACGTGTCAAGTTTACGGTATTATTGGATCAAACTTGACAGATCATGTTTACATTAACAATATTGCAACAGTATCAAAACAAACTTGCCATATCATTTTAACATTCACAAGTTTACAGCTAATTTGAAATAAATTTGCCACAACAAGTTTGCCGTAACAACTAAATATCAAATAAAAAACAAACTTGCAGCAAATATAAATGCTATCTGGGTATAGGCTGATTATGGTTTTCCCTGTGCCTCCTGAGGCGTAGAAAAAAAAAAATTTTTTTATTGTTCTTTACGCTGTCAATAATTGCATCAAAAGCTGTTTTTGATTTGTGACCAACTTGAGCTTTCATTTACAAAAGTAGCCAATTCACTGATGTTGTACGGATGTACAGACGCCAGCACATCAAGGTACCCGAAACTGTCAAAATTTCCCACTCAACTTTGAACCTTATTTTTTAGCAATAAAGTAATAATAAGAATATGTACAAGTATATAAAAAGGAAAGGAAAGAATCAAAGGGCATCAAAAAATTCATCCGCATCGCTGTCAACAGGAAACGTGCCCAAAAGACTGGCAGCATTGCCACGTTGTATGGCAATACTGATTCTTTGGCCAAAAAATAGGCCAGCCCTCTGGTCACGTGAAGAGTCGACCAAAGTTGAAAATCTATTGAAGAAATTTGTCAGATTGTAGTAGCTTGATGTGCTGGCGTCTGTACCAACAAAACAATCTAGGTATTGCATCATTTACAGGGCGAATTTTAGCCCTTAATCTGAAGTCATTCAATGTTTTATCATTCAATGCTAAAAATTTATTTTCAAGTTGTGCTAACGGCATTTTGTGTTTTAGTAATTTTATATTATCTCCGAAACTATATGACAAATTTACATACTGCAAATGGTAAATCTTATCTCTATGATGTCCTTGTGATTATGAAATCATTTATTTTGATAAGGATTAAAATTTTGTTGTTTAAACAATCATCCAAAGGTAAGTATGTCGAAAAAATACTTTTTTAATAAAAGATAGAACTATAAAAGATAAAACATAAAAGATAGAAATATGGTGTCGCGGACTTTTTTGTAGAAATAATTAAGACGAACCAGGTTGCGATACATTGTTTTCAATTTTAAACAACTGTTTAGGCAGCGCATGCAAATAACTCTGTTTTATGAGGTATTTTTTTCAGACTTGCTAGACAAAAGTTGTGATGGCTCGGTTAATATAGATGTTATAATAGTACATTATGATACATGTGTGTATATTGATTAATGCACACGCGTTTCCGACGTTTTTCAACACACTTGCGAGGAAAAAAAACAGACTTGTATTGTTAAATATTAACTTGTATGGAAAATGGCGCGCTGGTTTTGTTTTCCCGCGCGCCGTGCCAGCCAGCACTAGCGATGCGCGCGCAATATTGACTCATTTTAAATATATTAATCTATGGCACAGACAAAACCGCTTAACAGCCTATAGAAAAAATATAATAAACACTAAACCTAAAAATTGCAAAAAACCTAAGAATTTCGCGGTCTACCACTGCGCATTCACCTTAAATTGTCTGTGGTCCCCTGCGAGTTCATTTTGCGACCAAGGACAATACAGACTATTTAAAAAAAAATTGAAATATAGCCCGCGGATTTTTTTCTTTTGGCATGAAGTCTCTTTGGGCGCTTTCCGAATTAGCCATGAATTAGCTATAATCGCTCACATCACAGCGCTTACATCATCTCACATGCGTTCCGATTTAGATATTACGATTATGACTGCTGAGAGCTGGCAACAATTCGGAACTCTCGTGAACGCGCTCACAGTGCTTACACAATGTAAAAAAGATATTATTACAGTATTTCTTTGTATAAACACCACATTTCTTCTTCAGTTCTTCTTCTTTGGTTAGGTGGCGACTGTCAGCCAGAAGCACAATTTCAAAAATGCCACGTTAGTTTAATTTAAAGATGATGCAACTCAAAACAAAACACACACTGACACAACCTCATACACACACTGTCATTTTTGACAGCGCTCACGGTGATATTATTCTAGGGCATGGTCGGCATTATCGCAAGATGGCGAATGTCATGACGTCATCTATGACGATTCACGGGACATCGTTATCGTTATCGCGCTCACGCTAATTCGGTTATTTCCCAATTCGGAACACATTGATTATTTCCCAATTCGGAACGCAGGGTTTGATGAGATTAAAAAAGCGCGCGTCTCCGACTAGTAAATAGTTATCTGTGGTATTACAGAACATGTGGATTAAAGTAATGAAAAAGCACGCGTTCGTAATACACTCCATTATGGACCTAAAAGCGGTTCAATAAGAGCCACTTTACGAGCAAGTGTGTTGAAATAGTACATTATGATACATGTGTGCTATGTTGATCATTATACTCGAGGCGATATTATTCGCGCGAGCCGCAGGCGAGAGCGATAAGAAAGCCGAGTGTATATTGATTAATGCACACGCGTTTCATACGACGTTTTTCAACACACTTGCGAGGAAAAAAAACAGACTTGTATTGTTAAATATTAACTTGTATGGAAAATGGCACGCTGGTTTTGTTTTCCCGCGCGCCGTGCTAGCCAGCACTAGCGATGCGCGGATGCGCGCGCAGCATTGACTCTCATTTTAAATATATTAGTCTTTGGCACTGACAAAACCGTTAAACAGCCTATAGAAAAAAAATTAGTAATAAACACAAACTAGCTAATGTTTAGACTGATCGTAGTGTTGTCGTACGTCAAATGGTAGTGTATTTAGTATGGAATAAGAAAGTACTATTGGCATAGAGAAATATACATTCGTTCAGTGAGAATCCGCAATAATAGAACGCCAGTCAGGGTCTTTTTGTTGTTATATGGATGTTATAAAAATAATTTATAGCCTATAGCAGTCAGGAATGATGTAGCTTTCTACCAGTGAAAACATTTTTAGAATTGGATCATTAGTTCCAGAGATTACCCCCTAAATACAAACTTACAAATTTTACCTCTTTATAATATTAGTATAGATTATTGTGGATCTTCAACTACATTTTAAAAAGTCCCTTACTCTGTACTCATCTACCAAACACTGCCCCTTCCAACCTCACTGCCGCCCTCCCCCCCAAACCTTCCAAGCTAGTAGTTGCAGCTTGACTGGTCTAAGAGGTTCTTACTTAGTTATTTCCGTATAGGTACTGGCTCTCCGAGACCTCTTGTCTCCAAGACGGGAGCCAGGCACACTATATCCAGTATGGGGGGATTTATACATAGTACGTGTCTGCCCCATTTCAGAGTTCAAATGACTGAGTACTCGGTTTTAAATTGGGTGAAGAGAAACACCCAGCTAGTCGATGCTGTCACTTCTTAACTGAATGCATCGCAGAAGCTTGCATCATTTGAGTCCCCTGTGATGTAATGTCGCACAGCGGCCGACTCATGTGGCGCGAAAAGGTCTACATCGGGGACGCCACACTTTGAAGCAGGGCCTCAGAGGCCTGGGGCCTGGAGCAACAGGCACCAAATCGGCTGGTCTGTTCCTAATAAACGGTCGGATTAGCTGTTATAATACCTTTAACCTCCCCGGGAGATAAACCGCTGACAGAGTGATTCTAGTGTCCAGCTAATCTGCTAACTTCGTAATTTTGTAAGTTAGGTTCAGGATCACTAGGGATGTATGTACCCTTGTTCGTTCATCCTAAGTTTTCGACAAATGGTCTGTTGTCGGATTGAGCTGTGCACTCTGAAGACTAGCTCTTCGGCTAATTATTATACTGCGTATATGGCAAACATCTTTCAAATTAGAGTGCCATTTTTTTTTGGTTTGGTCAAGTACCTGGCAAGAGTAGGATAGAACAGAATATTCTTCATTATGTACATCATGCGAACTACAGATTTAACTGTAGAATATTTTACATAGGGTTACACAATGGGCGGTCTTATCACTAAAAGCGATATTTTAAAGACCTCCTTTGGATGGATATAGTAGCCCTTTCATGTGGGCTCCATACCCTTCCTCCACGGCATGAGTGGACAGGAAGTGGGTTATCCATATTTATAGGAACTGAGCTGCGGTCTATCAACAGCCACTGGCCACCACATTAACTCTTGGCAAACCACTGGAGCAACCTTTTTTCATTTGTCTTGGTCTTCTCAAATATTTTTTGACGACAAACATTTAAAAGGATAGCAAAATTTAGGTTTTCAAACTTGTTTCAGAGAACAAAATAAAGAAAGAAAGAAAGAAAATACATTTATTTAGCACAGACTAAAAGACACACAATACACAAAATAGTTAGACAGTAATCGTACATACATCAGTTAAAAACAAAAAAAAAAAGATATTAAAAAAATAATAAAAAGTGCAAATTCCGATATATAAAATTAGGAGGAATGTGTGCCTCACGGCTGCGCCAAAAAGGCCCAGTTCAGCAAAAATGCCAGACAACTAGTGCCTGACGCTGGTTTAAATCTCTTTATTAGAAGCATTAATAATATTATCTTCCTTTCTACCGGGCCTGCAGGCTGCAGGCAGGGTCCTTATGATTGGTATCAGTGTTCCAAAAAAGGCCTACATATTCTAACTCCTGATTGAGATTTAGAATTGACTTTGGAAATTCATTTGTCATCCAAGCTTTGTTAAGACCCACAGTCTCCGAGACAGCTTTAAAAATATCTAAACTGAATAAAATAGTTTAAATAATATTGCAATTTAAATTATTAGATGCAAATACAAATTGCAAATTCTCTGTCACTTAGTTGGCTAAGGCTGCAATTGTCCAGGGAACTGAAGAAAAGCAAAGTCAAAGTCAAAGCATTTATTCCAAATCTATATATATAAAATGATAAACTGACTGATTGTTGATATATCAACGCACAGTCTTAAACCGCTGCTCCTAGAGACATGAAATTTGGAGGGTGTGTTCTTTGTGAAGAGTAGGTATCCACTAAGAAAGGGTTTTTCGAAATTCCACCCCTAAGAGGGTGAAATTTCACGCGGACGAAGTCGCGGGCAGAAGCTAGTTCAATTATAAATGCGTAGGTCCGACTTACAGAAAATCGTTTCGATCTCTTTGCCCTGTCGTTCGGCGGTGGGAAAAGGGGTGCCTCAATCCTCCGAGGTTGAAGAGTTTTTCCCCACTATTGCGCTTAAGAGAATCGCGGCGCTCAGGGTCACTAAACCCGGTTCCTTCAAAATCAAAATCAAAATCATTTATTTGCATAAAATGTAGTAGGTACAAAAGATGATAATATAAAATTGTATAGTGCAAAGACACATTCCGCCATGTAATAATGGCATGCAAATATCTATTACATGAAGTAGGTATGTGTTAACAACATGCAGTAACATACTAATATCGTACAGTTAATTATATTAACAAAGGAAGATAAATCATTAAAAAAATATTACAATGCATTTCTGAAGTGGTAGGACTGACAAGATTTTTTATTCAGAAATTCGCCGACAGAATAAAAACTGTGCGATATCAACCATTTTTTCAAAACCACACAGAATTTTTTGTAAGGTAGTTCCGTTATCCAGATAGGTAATGAGTTATATATAAGTGGCGCCATATACACGCAGCTGCGCCTGAATAGTTCTATCCTAGGTACAGGGATTTTCAATAAATACTGTGTGACTTTTCGTTTATTAAAATTATTTTTAGCTTCAAAGAGTTTAGAATTAAGTTTAACAAATTTTGCGATTTCGTAAATGTAAATGCAAGGAACGGTAAGAAGTTTGTGTGATTTAAACACTGGTCTACATGATTCAGACCAGTCCATGTTAAAGATTGTACGAATGCATTTTTTTTGTGCTATTAGTATTCTAGATATTTCCGTGGAATTTCCCCAAACAATAATACCATACCGAATAATGGAACAAATATAGGCGTGATACACCATCATCGCAGTTCTTTCAGATGTCTCATCCTTAACTTTTTTTAGAGCATGAACAAATCTATTTATTTTCATACATATTTCGTCAATATGTTCTTTCCAGGTGAAGTGTTCATCGAGTGTTATCCCAAGAAATTTGATTTTGTGTACTTGTTCGACTAATTGGTTTCTATGAGATATTTTAAGTTGGAGGCATTTACTCTTTTGCGTTTTGAAATTTAATATTTTCGTTTTATCTATATTAACTTTTAAAGCATTGTTATCTAACCATGTGATGATGTTATTTAATGTGTTATTTATATCTGACTCGTAGGTTTCAACGTTCTTACAATCTATAATTACCGTCGTGTCATCAACAAAAAGGACACAATCTTGTTCTACTGCTTGAGGAAGATCGTTAACATATACAAGGAATAACGGTGGCCCTAGAATGCTTCCCTGCGGCACACTAAAGTAATTATGTCGAGGTTGGGAATCGAAGTTGATGATACTGTTACCGTTTTCTTCGAATTTGGTGATCCTCGTGATTTGACTTCTATTCGACAGATATGATTTGAACCATTCTAAGGCTGGACCTCTTATACCGATTTTATTCAATTTATCGAGAAGAATTGAATGATGAACAAAATCGAAAGCTTTGCTTAGGTCTAAGATCAGAGCTGATGTTGTAACTTTAGCGTTAATATTACTTAAAATTGATTTAACTAGGTTAAACGCTGCTAGTGAAGTTGATCTGTTCTTCCTAAACCTGTATTGCTCTTTAGCAAGAACATTGTACTTATCAAAGAAAGAGAGAAGTCTTTTGAGCATAACTCTTTCAAAGACCTTCGATAGGATTGGTATCAGAGCAATAGGTCGGTAATTATTTTTATCTGATTTAGAGCCTTTTTTATGGAGTGGTTTTATTACAGATATCTTGAGTTTATCCGGGAAGCAGCCTTGCTCTAATGATAAGTTGATGATGTGTGAAAGTGGTTCTGCAATGTATTGAGCGATATGTTTTAGAAGGTCTGTAGTAATATCATCATAGCCGGATGCCTTAGTATTATTTAATGTTTTTAATATGGTAAAAATTTCTGTAGGAATTTTGTCGGCGCCAAACAAATTAATTAATTACGTAAAGCGTGATGCGCGGCAGCGGCGGGCGGCGCGGCGCGATGTTAATGTTATCGCTTTGATTATTTGGCGCCGACTCAAAATTACTTAGGTATACTTACATTACTTTATGAACTTAGTTATTAAGGATAAATAAAAAAGGTTTATTATTTTTTAGTTTTCAGTTTTTTCGGCGGTTTATTTTTATAATACCTCAGTGCAATTGGTTTTTAAACCCCGACGCAAAAACGACGGGGTGTTATAAGTTGGACGTGTCTGTGTGTGTGTGTGTGTCTGTCTGTGGCATCGTAGCTCCCGAACGGATGAACCGATTTTGATTTAGTTTTTTTGTTTGAAAGGTGTATTAGTCGGGAGTGTTCTTAGCTATGTTTGATGAAAATCAGTCCAAGATGGCCGCCGCTACAAAATGGCGGATAACATATTTTTTCACAATTCCCTCAATATGGGTATCAAATGAAAGGGCTTCAATAGTAGAATACTATACACTATAACAAATTTCAAATCCAAGATGGCCGCCACAACAAAGTGGCGAATTACATTTTTTTTTTTCTCAACTCCCTCAATATGGATATCAAATGAAAGGGCTTGACTAGTAGATTTTTTTATTTCTGTGAGAGAATAAAAATAATTTAAAAAAATTAAACCGACTTCAAAAAGAAATAACTCAAAATTATGAAATAACTTTAATTTCGGAAGTCGGTGTCTTGGGATCTGTATTCAAGTTTAAGTTTTATGCCACCGACTTCCGAAATTAAAGTTATTTCATAATTTTGAGTTATTTCTTTTTGAAGTCGGTTTAATTTTTTAAAATTATTTTTATTTCGTAATTTTTAGT
This sequence comes from Oligia fasciuncula, assembly GCA_963082905.1. Lineage (NCBI taxonomy): Eukaryota > Metazoa > Arthropoda > Insecta > Lepidoptera > Noctuidae > Oligia > Oligia fasciuncula. Next base: position 403,807 of record OY720395.1, on the reverse strand, counting down.
TTTTGCACTAGAATTTGATCAAGATTTTGAGATGTTTTCCCTTTGACACTACACCCGTAGGTCGTATCAATAAGCCAGGCCGTGTATGTATGTATGTTTGTCCACGCATATCTCCGGAACTATTAATCGGATCGTGACCATTTTTTTTTATTGGCTTACATTTTCTTCAACTTAGGGAACAGTGCAAGTTTCATCAAGATCGATTCAGTAATTTTCAAGATATGGACTAATACGTGTAAGTGTGACGGCCTGGCTTATTGACAAGAGCTACGGGTGTAGTGTCAAAGGGAAAACATCTCAAAACCTTGGTCAAATACTAGTGCAAAAACTAAAAATTACGAAATAAAAAGTAATTTAAAAAAATTAAACCGACTTCAAAAAGAAATTAACTCAAAATTATGAAATAACTTTAATTTCGGAAGTCGGTGGCATAAAACTAAAATACAGATCCCAAGACACCGACTTCCGAAATTAAAGTTATTTCATAATTTTGAGTTCATTTCTTTTTGAAGTCGGTTTAATTTTTTTAAATTACTTTTTATGTATATTTGTTTGGAAGCCCTAATAGATTGTCATATGTGAATTTAATGCAATTCCAATAATATTACATACATACGTATCGAATTGATAACCTCCTTTTTTTTGAAGTCGGTAAAAAGGGAGGAATGGTCAACAGCAGCACCCAGGCTTATTATAATAATATCCTCTTGACCGAACTTCGGTCACGGCGGCCAAGTTCATCGGAAAATAGCCAAGTACGCACAAGTGCAAACACGGGTGCACTCGCTACATTTTCGAAATCTAGGGTGCTACTAAGAAATGCCAATAGAAAAACCCAACAACACCTTGCTCGCGGGGCATCAGACGCAGGTGCTTACGCTAGGCAGCCGTGTGACATGAAGTCGTGCCCATAGTGGCGCCCCTTCGGGCTGCCGGCGCGCCTGCACGTGGCGGCGCTGGCGCGGCGGCGCGCGCGCGTGCTGGGCGCGCGCTCCGACCGCTACCTGTACACGCTCTACACCGTGGCGCTGTTCTACTCGCTGCCCGTGCTGCAGTTCGTCGCCGGCTACCAGATCGTGAGTACCGCTACGAAAGTACGTTACTATTTGAAGCCGGCGGGCGATGCTCAATGGATTGTCTCAGGCGCTGAACACGACGGGCTCGCTGGACGCGTGCTACTACAACTTTCTGTGCGCACACCCGTGGGGTGGCGTCTCGGACTTCAACCACGTGTTCTCCAACGCCGGCTACCTGCTGCTGGGCGCGCTGTTCATGCTGCAGGTGCGCCGCCGCAAGATGCGTCGGAAGAGGAAGCCCAGGGACGAGGTACGTATGCAGCGTTACTCCGACTGAGTGGCAGCAGCAGTAGGCAGTACACGTGTCCTCCCGCAGGAATACGGCATCCCGGCGCACTACGGACTGCTGTCGTCGCTGGGCGCCGCCATGATGATGGTGGCGCTGCTGTCGGCCACGTACCACGTGTGCCCCAACGCTCTCAACTTCCAGTTCGGTACGTACGCGCGCGACCTACTCTCGGTAATGATGCCGACCTCATGGATTAGAATGAAGAACCGCATGGTTTATATCTCTAGCATTTAACTTCTGTTACTGACAAGAACTCTGTTGCTAATCGGTTGAAACCATTTTGTTTGTGTCACTCCATTCAACAACTCTGTTCAGATCATCTTGTAGAAGCGCGATATCGCTCGATGATTCGATTCTTCGAGCATACTTTAGATCATCAGCGTACAGACGCCAGCACATCAAGTTACTACAATCTGTCAGATTTCTTTAATAGATTTTCGACTTTAATGCCAAAGCATAAGGTTCAAGGTTGATTGGGAAAATCTGACAGTTTCGGGTAGGTTGACCTGCTGGCGTCTGTACAGAAAAAACACAAAGAAAAGTAAAAGCAGCGGGGAAAGTCGTTTATCCAGTGATACCATCGGCATACGTGGCCATGGCCAGTCTGTGAATTATATCCAGCAATGCCATACGGCCTTTAAGTGGCCAGTTTGTGAATCCAGTGTCCATTAAGAGGTCAATCGTCGAATCCGACTCGGCTTGGCAGCGTTCGGGAAGCTACGCAATATCTTCTCGTCCCATATACCGCAGTGTCTCAAGACGAAAGTTTTTGACCAGTGCGTGTAGCCAGTGATGACTTAGGGCACTGAAACGTGGTCGCTCACAATGGGCCTTATAAGAAGGCTAAAAGTCACCCAAAGGGCAATGGAGAGGGCTATGAGTTTCCCTGCGTGATCGAATCAGGAATGAGGAGATCCGCAGGAGAACCAAGGTAACCGACATAGCCCGAAGAATTGCCAAACTTAACACGTTAGCTGCGGCAAAAAAATCATAAACTTTCATCTGGTGCGGTGGCGGTCGAAATGCACATCCATCGACCTTTTTGACAGTGCGTATCAGTCCTTTTTGACCTGACACCACTAGGATAGATTAAAGCGCTTAACTTTGCGAATACATGGTGTACAGGGTCGTTCTCAAAAAAGTGGCACCGCTCGATTTTTATCAATTTGAGAAAATGTATCAATTATTGTTTTTTTTTTTATAAAAATCCATTCTGGGTATTTCTCTTATGTTGAATTGTTCTAAGGGAATAAAAATTTCACATAAATAGACAAAATACAGCTATTCAAAAAAATACCTTACAGGTCAAAGAGATATCGTACAGTTTAATGAGTTTCATATCTTTTTTTTTTAAGTTCTCTTTTCCTAGCTATGATTTCTTCTTTTTTCTTAGTTTATGGCATTTCACCTTTGAAAAACAAATAAATAGGTTAGAATAAAACCCTAAATGTACCAAGAATAAGCATTTTGCATGCATTTTGTGACAAAATAATAAAAATGCCCTAAATAAAAACAGTATCGAATTATCATAACTTTTTTTATCACTATTGTAAATATTAAGTAAATATGCTTAGTATTCACACCAAATCGTAACGTGATTTTTCTAGGAAGATAGTTTATTAAACAATAACTAGCAAAGTCTCTCCAATAACCTGTGCTTTCCAAACAGGTTAAAGAGACACAGGAAAAAAAAAATGGTTTGATGTCATAACAACAAAACGGTGCCGTTTTTGGAGTTTATATATAAAGAATAATAAAAACGCAGCAAATTACGTAGTCTAACGTTTATACTCGCAAAGTAGTTAAACCGCAAATAAAAATATTATAGTCAGATTATAGAAACATACTGTTACAAACTCAGATTGAAGCAATTCATAGTTATTAAAAAAAAAATGGCGCACTACACTTCTTTCCTTGACAGCGGGTAGTCCGAAACTGCTTGGTCATTTTGCGCGGGGGTGGGATATTGAGTAAGTAAGTAATAGTGTTTGTGTGATGCGCGTTAGTGTGCAAGCACAGGTTATGGAGAAAATCACTCCGGACACGATTTGAACATGAATAACTCGCAAATTATGTTCATTATTAATAAACCGTGTAAAAAAAGTTAAATTTATTAATATACAGACTAGTATTTTAATAATTTTTAACCCATATTTTAAATATTTATTTTTTTATGTTTATTCAAAGTGTCACTCTTTGCGTTTGGACATGGCAGATTAGTGAGAAACAGATGTTACAATTTTATTTTGCTGTAAGAATATCACTTCGGGTTTCCAGCCTCTGCGTGAAAAGTCTCTTTGAGTACAATATTGTGTAGAATTTTATAAAAAACATTTAAAAAATCACACATTTCCACTAAAAACTGCCTGACAGGTTACAGAGCCACTTTTTTGAGAACAATCCTACACTGTTTTTTTTATACTGTTAAAATAATCCTGAACCCAGTTTCTTTACGTTCCTTTCGCCCCTGGATCTGCCAAACAGGAAATGAGAAATCAACCAAGGAAAGTGTCAGGCCGTTATCGACCGAAACCGCACTAGAAAGTACTTTTTTATAGTGATGGGACAGACAAAAATATAGGTTAAAAAAGAATTATAAGAAATAAATAAGTATGTATTTAGTAAATCACTAAGTCAGACAGGAACTAATTTGGTACGTGTCTTTCTTCGCAAAGAGATTGATTGCATTTTTTGCAAAATGTTTTAATTTTTTTTAACTTTCTATTTTACTTCTTTGCACTCTATTGTCTGTCGTAGCTTTTCATAGCACCGTGCACAATTTCTTCTCTTATGACCTTTTTCGTTGCGTCATACTTAGGTAAACACCTGTCGATAAAAAACGACACGCCACGTACTGTCTTGTAGAGAGCACAACAGTTTCAGTCTATCAAAAAATACTCTGTGAGTGACTGGCGGCTCGACGCTTGCGCGCGCGCTCCGTGCTGCATGGTCGGCAACGGTCATACACCACAATATGCCCGCCGCCGCAGGGACCGGGTATTTTTCACCGTCAGTGCGACATATGGTGGTCGAAAAGGGCCCGCCACAATGTTTTAATGCCAAATACCTACATTTGTAACCACAAGCCGAAATCTATGTATATTTGTCTCTGTCGAATTCCTACAAATACCTACCGAAGATAATCGTTCCGCACCAGCGAGAAAGATATAGTTTTGACCGTGCGCACCAGCGCTAAGCTCCGCATCGGGCCGATTTTTTGTGATCCGCGGGCACATTGCTCGCAGAACAGATGGCCAATGGGGCCGAAAGGTTCTGGAGTGGCGATCGCGTACCGGAAGACGTAGCGTTGGAAGGCCGCCCACAAGGTGGCCCGACGACCTTGTGAAGGCCGCAGGAACCCGTTGGATGCGAGAAGTACAGAACCGGTCGAAGTGGAGGTGCTTGGGGGAGGCCTATGTCCAGCAGTGGACGTCTTTCGGATGAAATAATGATACCATATGGCATACGTGGCCAGTTTGTGTTGTGAATTAGTATGGAATGAGGAATTTTATCGAAGGCCCTACTGAAATCAATGTACAGTCACGGGCATAAGTATGTATACCCTTGGCTTTATTCAAACACGATTTTCTCCTTTATTTTTTAATTTATGTTATTACGAACAAAGTATTTTCGAACCCATAGGTCTGTGTGAAGTGTCGTATTTCAACGTTGCATTTGTTATTTCACGAAAAAATCGACATTGAAAGTTGCCAAGTGTTGACATATTGGTGCTCGTGACTGTACGGTCACCAAAAGAGATAAGTAACCAGAGTCGTCGGATATAGTCGAAATTTAGTAAGAAACCGATTGATGTTTTTGAATGAAAATTAACTTGATAAATGAACTGTTTGTTTCCTATTAATTAAATTAAATTTTATTCAAAAACATCTATCGGTTTCTTACTAAACTTCAACTATATCCGACGACCCTGGTTACTTATCTCTTTTGGCGACTGTACAACACATCAAATTGTTTGTTAGAGTCAATAGATTATATGGGAGACTCCTAGAAAGACAGTGAATTTTTGGCAGTAGACCTTGAGGGAACAACGCCGGGTGTGAGGACAAGTAGACCCTGAGGCAACAAAGCCGGATGTGAGGACAGGGGGCCTAAAAAGGCCACTTTGGCAGATTCATAAACGTATTTTGCTTTTTTTCGTTGCAAGAGATTGGGATTTTTGGATTGGTATTTAAGCACAGACAAAAAAAAAATAACTGAAAAATCCTTCACCAATGGGATGTGATACGATTAACTTAACAGTTAACTGTCTATTATGATTTATAATGATTTGATGAATTCCTTTTATGATTCTGCAAAAGTGGCCTTTTTAGGCCCCCAGATCATCGACTCAAATAACTTGGCAACCGTGCAGAGAAGCGCGATAGGCCAATATTTTGAAATACATAGTACCTTTTTTTGTCCGACTTGCACAGAAACAACGTTGGCCTTTTTCCACTCGGATGGGAAACTTCCTCTGTGGCTAGCGCCACCTTATATATTTTTCCACTCGGATGGGAAGCTTCCTGTGGCTAGCGCCACCTTATATATTTTTCCACTCGGATGGGAAGCTTCCTGTGGCTAGCGACACCTTATATATTTTTCCACTCGGATGGGAAGCTTCCTGTGGCCAGCGACACCTTGTATATTTTTCCACTCGGATGGGAAGCTTCCTGTGGCCAGCGACACCTTATATATTTTTCCATTCGGATGGGAAGCTTCCTGTGGCCAGCGACAACTTATACAGGGTGATTGGAAGATGGGTGCAAAGCTTTAAGGCGAAGATAGTACAGGCAATTCAGAACCATTTAAGCCATGGTTGTCTTAGACGAAGTCTTACCACTTTTTTTTTACCAATTTCTTAAGATTTTTTTCGAAAATTCCCAATGTTTTAACTAAACTACTTATTTATGGCCAAATTGAATGATAAACGAATTCATTTTTATTGTATTTAATTAAAGTAATGTGTAAGCAATCTAGCAAAACATGTTTTAGGCCTCTGTGTCGTTAGACATTTTTTTTACAGACATTTAAAGTTCATAAAACATTTTAAAATTTATAAATATTTTTTGTAAACCTTATTTTAAAAAAAACGGAGCGTGCTTTTTTTGTTCAAACCTTTTTGAAAACATGCTTGATAATCGCTTTTTCTATTGAGGTAACATTTACGCGGATATCTTACAAATTATTGAAATTACGACCTAAAAACCAATTTGAGGGAGAAATTTTAAATTTTTGGCAGACTAAATAAAACAACATTTGAATTTAATTTATTTATGTTTCATGTTCAAAATGTTGTCCGTGATTTCTAATACAAGCACGGCTCCGTCTTCTCACTTCTGTTGTTGTTATTTTCAACATCATCTTCAGCTTCATTGTTTCAAACTCTGAATTCATTCTCTCTATCAGTTCTTCTCTCGTGTTTATTTCCACATTCGTATACACTAGCTCCTTGGCCCGGCCCCACACGAAAAAGTCCAGCAGGGTCAGATCTGGTGAGCGAGCGGGCCAAGGGATGGGTCCATCTCTGCCAATCCAGCTGTCAGGAAAACAATTATTTAAGTGTTCCCTTACATTTAACATCCAATGCGTTGGACAGCCGTCTTGCTGAAAGATGACTGTACTGTCTCTTGCGAATATCGGGACACCGGTTTCCTCTATCAGCTCTGGTAACTCCACTTGTAGAAAGTGCAAATCATTTTCACCATTGAAAGTCTCCGGTAAGAAGTGGGGCCCAATCAACGTCCTGCAAATTACTCCAGCCCAAACATTGACAGAGAATTTCCTCTGAAACGACACCTGCTTCTTAAAATGTGGATTGTTGTCTTTGGCGGCCCATTCATGAAGGTTAAGAAAGTTTGTAATGCCCTCCCTAGAAAATTTGAATTTGAAATCAATCTTGTGGACGGATGAAAGCAAATTTTCTAGGGAGGGCATTACAAACTTTCATAACCCACACAACACATGAGAAACACTTAAATAATTGCTTTCCTGACAGCAGGATTGGCAGAGATGGACCCATCCCTTGGCCCGCTCGCTCACCAGATCTGACCCTGCTGGACTTTTTCGTGTGGGGCCGGGCTAAGGAGCTGGTGTATACGAATGTTGAAATAAACACGAGAGAAGAACTGACAGAGAGAATGAATTCAGAGTTTGAAACAATGAAGCTGGAGATATGATGTTGAAAATAACAACAACAGAAATGAGAAGACGGAGCCGTGCTTGTATTAGGAATCACGGACAACATTTTGACCATGAAACATAAATAAATTTAATTCAAATGTTGTTTTATTTAGACTGCCTAAAATTTAAAATTTCTCCCTTAAATTGGTTTTTAGGTTCTAATTTCAATAATTTGTAAGATATCTGCGTAAATGTTACCTCAAAAGAAAGAGCGATAATCAAGCATGTTTTCAAAAAGGTTTGAACAAAAAAAGCACGCTCCGTTATTTTTAAAATAAGGTTTACAAAAAGTATTTATGAATTTTAAAATTTGTTATGAACTTTAAATATCTGTAAAAAAAATGTCTAACGACACAGAGGCCTAAAACATGTTTTGCTAGATTGCTTACACATTACTTTAATTAAATACAATAAAAATGAATTCGTTTATCATTCAATTTGGCCATAAATAAATAGTTTAGTTAAAAGTTTAGGAATTTTTGAAAAAAATCTTAATAAATTGGTAAAAAAAAAGTAGTAAGACTTCGTCTAAGACAACCATGGCTTAAATGGTTCTAAATTGTCTGTACTATCTTCGCCTTAAAGCTTTGCACCCATCTTCCAATCACCCTGTATATTTTTCCACTCGGATGGGAAGCTTCCTGTGGCCAGCGACAACTTATATATTTTTCCATTCGGATGGGAAGCTTCCTGTGGCCAGCGACACCTTATATATTTTTCCATTCGGATGGGAAGCTTCCTGTGGCCAGCGACACCTTACATATTTTTCCATTCGGATGGGAAGCTTCCTGTGGCCAGCGACAACTTATATATTTTTCCACTCGGATGGGAAGCTTCCTGTGGCCAGCGACACCTTTAAATATATTTTTGCACTCGGATGGGAAGCTTCCTGTGGCCAGCGACACCTTATATATTTTGCCATTCGGATGGGAAGCTTCCTGTGGCCAGCGACCACTTATATATTTTTAATAGCGGGGTAACCAAGGCCGGTGCTTAGGCAGCACTAAATAAAGGTGGGATTCCGTCAGGACCTGCTCCTTTCCTGGTGTTAACACAACGTAGCTTTTTGAGTAGGAAATCACTATCCAATTCCGGTATTGTTCAGCACTGGCTCTATTAGTTTCCAATGAGTGAAGGAAACTTTAGTCATTCTTAAATTCTGTGCCATAATCAGGGATATAAACAGAAAGATGCGATATAGTTACCAAAAATATCACAACAAAGACATTAAATTATTTACTTATCTTAAATCTCTTTGGATCACAAATATCCGAACCATTTGATGCCGTAAGTCATACACTCGAAGTCGTGGACGAGTATGTTTACCTAGGACAAACTGTCCAGTTAGGTAGGTCTAATTTCGAGAAAGAGGGCAATCGTCGAATCCGACTCGGCTGGGAAGCGTTCGGGAAGCTACGCAATATCTTCTCGTCCCACATACCCAGTGTCTCAAGACGAAAGTCTTTGACCAGTGCGTGTTGCCAGTGAGGACTTATGGCACTGAAACGTGGTCGCTCACAATGGGCCTTATAAGAAGGCTAAAAGTCACCCAAAGAGCAATGGAGAGAGCTATGCTTAGAGTTTCCCTGCGTGATCGAATCAGGAATGAGGAGATCCGCAGGAGAACCAAGGTAACCGACATAGCCCGAAGAATTGCCAAACTTAAGTGGCAGTGGGCAGGGCACATTGCTCGCAGAACAGATGGCCGATGGGGCCGAAAGGTTCTGGAGTGGCGACCGCGTACCAGAAGACGTAGCGTTGGAAGGCCTCCCACAAGGTGGACCGACGACCTTGTGAAGGCCGCAGGAACCCGTTGGATGCGAGAAGCACAGAACCGGTCGAAGTGGAAGTGCTTGGGGGAGGCCTATGTCCAGCAGTGGACGTCTTTCGGCTGAAATGATGATGATGAAAATTTAGAAACATACGGAACCCTCGGAGCGCTCTTGCCCGGTTTTTACTTTATGTAACCGCACTAGTGCGGTAACGCCACAGAGACATTTACATTTTTCACATTTACTAGTCGGAGATGTGCGCTTTTTTTAATTTCATCAAAGAGATTTCATGCCAAAAGGAATCTGCGGGATATATTTCACTTTTTTTTTAAATAGTCTGAATGGTCGTAGGTCCCAAAATAACTAAAATTTATTTACCTTAAACTGTCCGTGGTCCCTCCCGAAACCAAACGGAAAATACCCTGACTGGCGTTCTATTATTGCGGATTCTCACTGAACTAATGTATATTTCTCTATGCCAATAGTACTTTCTTACTCCATACTAACTAAACTACATTATACATACATTCTGAGATTTGGGACAATATTTTGGGGAAATTGTAATCTGAGAGAACAGGTATTCAAGGCTCAAAAACGATGCATAAGAGCAATGTGTAACATGAAAGTAACAGATAGTTGCGTACCTGTATTCAAGTCCCTAAATTTGCTAACATTCCCGTCACTTTACATTTTCGAAATAGCTGTATTTGTGAAATCAAATATGCATCTTTTTAATAAATCGTCTGACAATAGAACACGACCAATTAGAAGGCAGTATTCAAACATGCTATGTGTTAGTAGTCAGAACACTGCATTATTAAGGAAGAGTGTTATATGTATGTGCCCGATTATCTTTAACAAAATACCCGATGGCATAAAAAACGAGTCCATTCCACTGTTTAAAAAGAAATTGTCAGTCTTATTAATTTATAAATGTTATTACTCTATTTGTGAATTTTTAAATGATAAAACTTTATAGCTACCATCCTGACATCTTTAATTCTTTATTTAATTTTATTGACCATATTATAATAATTTTCATATTGACATTATATAGACTATTAAGCACTTGTGCTAAATGTTTGCATGCCTAATTTAAGGTAGAATGTATAAGGATCTCTAATTATAAAAACATCTGCATTTTTTTGTACCTACTTTCTATGCAAATAAATAATTATTCTATTCTATTCTATTCTACAATTTGACATACGAACTACAACACTACGATCAGTCTAAACATTATTTTGTGTTTATTATATTTTTTATATAGGCTGTTTAGCGGTTTTGCCAGTGCAACGCGCAAAACGCAAAACGCGCGCGCATCGGTAGCGCGGCGCGGGGAAAAATAAAACCAGCGCGGTTACACACAATTGACACAATACAAACAGGTCTGTTTTTTCCTCGAAGTGTGTTGTCCGTTAATTTAACGCCTAGTATACTGTGCGCTGCTCCATTGCTCGTTGGCAGACCTTGTTGCATAATTTTGACATTTTGACCTGTTGCATAATTTATATGACAAGATAGGACTGTTATTAAAAATCTCACTATCATTTTTACCAACGATTTTAAATATTATCTACCCGATTTTAGAATTCATTGGACGAAGTCCATAGAACTAGTTTAGTTGGTTTTCAGAGCTCAAGATCTATGTCTATTGGTTGTTTTAAAAGATTCTTTAAGATTGTGTATATTTCTCTGACATTGACATCATCTTCCATACATCTTTGTCAGCATTGAACTTGTATTGCACACAAATGAGTAAATAAATAACTCATACGTCATACTTTTTCTAGGTCCTGCAAATACAATCGGTCATTTTTTTAACCGACTTGTAAGACGTGTGCGTTAATACTTATGATCTTTACATTTAGCTAGCTTCTGCCCGCGACTTTGTCCGCGTGAAATTTATTGTTCCCCCGACCCACCCCGTCGCATCTCATCGCCTGCCCGCGCTATTACTTCGTTTTTGCTTAGCGTTCTTTCTGACTTTTTTCTTTTTGCTCGGCTCCTAAGGATCATAGCGTAATGTTAAATACCATATAGCCTTCCTTAAAAATTGGGCTATCAAATACAAAAAGATTTTTTCAAATCCGACTGGTAGTTCCAGAGATAACCCCCTACATACAAACTTACAAACTTTACGTCTTTATAATATAGCTCCTACAATAAATCGGCCACTGATTGTATGACGTCTGCGAACACTCTGACCATGCATCGTTTTGAACCTCACCACATGCTATGGTACTACACGATTAAACCTACCGACGCGACATCCCGATTGAAAATGCACTCATGTCCACTAGTTATGTCGATAATAGTACATTATGATACATGTGTGCTATGTTGATCATTATATTCGAGGCGATATTATTCGCGCGAGCCGCAGGCGAGAGCGATAAGAAAGCCGAGTGTATATTGATTAATGCACACGCATTTCATACGACGATTGTCAACACACTTGCGAGGAAAAAAAACAGACTTGTATTGTTAAATATTAACTTGTATGGAAAATGGCGCGCTGGTTTTGTTTTCTCGCGCGCCGTGCTAGCCAGCACTAGCGATGCGCGCGCAGCATTGACTCGCATTTTAAATATATTAGTCTTTGGCACTGACAAAACCGTTAAACAGCCTATAGAAGAAAAAAAAACACAAACTAGCTAATGTTTAGACTGATCGTAGTGTTGTCGTACGTCAAATTGTAGTGTATTTAGTATGGAATTAGAAAGTACTATTGGCATAGAGAAATATACATTCGTTCAGTGAGAATCCGCAATAATAGAACGCCAGTCAGGGCCTTTTCCGTTTGGTTTTGGAAGGGACCACGGACTAATGTATGGTATTCACCTTATTAGACATATATCAGGTTGTATCTTGATCAATTATGATTCGCGACTACCTAAAATATATATGTATTTACAGAATTATAGTCATTAGGATTGAATCCTGAAGTTAGATTTGTTCCTTAGGAACTTTTTCCATAAGAGAACAAATCTAACTTAGAAAGATGTATTAATGATTCTAATGATTATAATTCTGTAAAGAGGTACCTGTTATAGCCGCAAATCATATTTTGATCAAGATACAACCTGACACCGACCTGAAAATTGCAAAAAACCTAAGAAAATTTGAATTTCGCGGTCTACCACTGCGATGGCATTCACCTTAAATTGACCGTGGTCCCTGCGCATTCACCTTAAGGTAAATAAATATTAGTTCATTTTGCTACCAAGGACAATCCAGACTATTTAAAAAAAAAGTGAAATATAGCCGCGGATTTCTTTTGGCATGAAGTCTCTTTGATGAGATTAAAAAAGCGCGCATCTCCGACTAGTAAATAGTTATCTGTAGTATTACAGCACAAGTGGATTAAAGTAAAGAAAAAGCACGCGTTCGTAATACACGCCATTATGCACCTAAAAGCGGTTCAATAAGACCTACTTTACGAGCAAGTGTGTTGAAAAAATATATAATAAACTACCCGAGGTACAGTCACGAGCAAAAGTATGTATAGGTAAGCAGGGGGAATAGCGCTCACTGGGTAATGGCGCTCACCTCTGTTACTCTGTCAAAATGGAACGTAGCAACACGCCACGTCTCGGTGAAGCGCGGGGGGAGGGGGCAGCGACGCAAACGGACAGTCAGCTTGCGTCATGCGACCGTGAAGTGCGTTTCTTAGTTTGCGGCCGCGCTGATCTAATTTTTGGTTAAGTGTTTTTGTCGGTAAGTCCGAAACTTTAATGCTTATTTAATTATTAATTTTACTTTTCTAACCATAAAACTATTCTATTTTGTGAAAATGCAATCAATTTTCAACAATTGTGTATGATTTTTTTTAATTTAAAATTTATTACGAAACGACCATTTGGGGTTATACCGCTCGTCTGAGCGCCATTACCCCTTAGTGACTTATTTTTTTTTATTGTCGTAGATATGCCGACTAGAATCATTTCTTTTTAGTTTTTTTTTTGACGTTCAAAAGTGCCTTTAATGTGCCTATTTGAAATAAATGATTCGACTTTGACTTTGCCAAGAAATCGTGAAAGGACCACGGCTAAAGCGGCTTGCACCGAAGAAGACCTTCAATCCGCTAAAACTGCGATTGAAAGAGGTTTGTCCAAAAGAATCATGCTAGGGCTCATGCTATATGTTCAGGGTAGGATTCGCCGGATGGATATATCTGTGATTTATGTCTCCAAAAATAATAAAATATTACTATTTCTAATTAGTCTTACCTCTAATAATTTGAATTATTTTATATTATAATAATTGAAGTTAATTTGACATTGAAGACTTTACCTACTATATTTGTTAAATTGAAAAAGGCTAATTTTACTCACAAATTGGGATAATTGATGCTAATTTGTGATTGTAGACTTTACTTTTATTGTTTAAAGTTGATCTCATTAATATTTTTTTAATTATAATGTGTCTTACTTGTTATATAAAAAAAAAACAGGTTTGAGCGTCATTACCCCGTACCATGAGCGGCACAGGGGTAATGCCGCTCAAACATGTTTTTTTTATAATGTTGTTTTACTACTAGTAGGTAAAAGATATAAGCTTTTGTTGTTAAATTGTTGATTACTCGATAATTAAAGACTATGTTACTTTTCTTAATTTTGATTTATAATGAATAATTTAAAAAATACACCATATTTTCCTTAAGTGAACGCCATTCCCCCTGCTTACCCTACACTTATACACTATATGTATGTATACATTCAAAGGCATAAAATCGCCTTTGAATAAAGCTAATTATATTATTAGGAACATAGCATTTTCGAAAACCAATAGGTTTATGTGAAGTGTCGTATTTCAACATTGCATTCGTTATTTCGTGGAAAAATCGCAATTGAAAGTTGCCAAGTGTTGACATATTAGTGCTCGTGACTGTACATAGAAATGAGACAAAGATTGCTATTTTTACAAATAAATTTAAAAAAATATTATTAAATAAATGTTATTATAGCATAAATGAATATTTAACTGACAAATCCATAGAATAGACATAATAATGTAAATTAGTAGGTAATAAAAGTTTTAGATTAAATTAATAATTAAGTAATAAAATGTTACCTTAAATTAATAGTTTGATTATTAATTGTACTTAGATTAAATTAGTTTGCATGTTTAAATAAGTCCTCTTCCTAAAAATGTTTTGTTTTGCTGTGCCCGACAGGGTCCACGATTGTTACTACAAATGTTACCTACAACCTAAGCATATACATTGTGGAATGCAATAAATGATTGAGTATTGAGTATTAAAAAATGTCGTAAGAAACGCGTGTGCAACTGTGCATTGATCATTATACACACTCGGCTTCCTTATCGCGCCCGGCTACGGCTCGCGCGTATAATACGGCCTCGGGTGCAATGATCTACAATCTACAAAGCACACATGTAAGTATCATAATAATGTGACCATTCGCCCCGCTTTGGGCGGGACAGTCCCGCTTTCAGGCTGTCTGTTACGTTGTCCCCAACCAGAGCAAAAATGTCCCGCTTTTACAAAGGGACCAAACGATATTCAATTCAATTTATTCATGAACAATTTACATAGTGACATGACATGCGAGTGAGATTAGTCATTCATTATTCCGAGTCCTGACATTTTAAAACTAATTTGCTCCACCGACAATTTTTTTTATTTTTTTTTTAAACTTTGTTCCACGCTAGGAATTTCTCCTGTATTGTGGGTGCGTTTACAAACATTGAAACTCACATACACAAACAGCCAGACCCGGAACTACTACTTGTAGGTCATACAAATATTTGGTCCGTGCGGGAATCGAACCCGAATATAATACAAATGCGTCTTCAACCGCAACATAATATTAAAATTACAAATTAATATGTACAGAAAGCGTCACTATGTCCTAACCCCTCAAGTTTTAAAATGTTACACTGCTACAACATTGAATTCCTTACGAATAATCTAAAGAATACTTCAAAAAGAGTCCATTGTGTTGACTCGGATTCGAACCATCGCATCACCGAACGTCGTCATATTCATACCGGCAGTTTGACGAACTAGCCAGCGAGCCCATATGAATTGCGATGAAATTGTTATCTACTATCGGCTGAGTCATTATATCTTTAGGTCCCTGTCTAATCGAAAGATGTTATAATTTGAGGGTATCCATTAATTTTACTTACTTACGTTGTCTTTATAAAATTAATCCATACCTTCAAGTTAGAACAACTTTGTATACGTTCACTTAAAACGGCGAAGAGTAAACAACTACTATTTATCCATTATTTTTTAAAATGATTTCTGATTTTATAAGAACTAAAATAGTCGTTCTGTTTGTTGTAAAATAAGATCATAGTTTTGTTAAATAATAGCAATAATAAATATTATTAAATGATTAATAAAGTATTTTATTTTTCTTGATTTTTTAATTCTTTATAAATAATTACTACTTAAAACAAAATAGAAAAATATATCAAAATAATATAATGAACAAAAAGCACATTTCGTGCCTATACAGCGTGTTACGTAAAGGGTATGGACATATCAAACACACTGATTCTTTTGGTGATAATGAACTACATGGCAACATTTTTTAATACCTATACCTACATAATTATAAAGTTAAGAAACATTTAACTAAAAATCAATTATGCTTCCAATTGAATTCTACACATCACTAGACCAAGTCAGCTGATCGGTGTCTATAAACTACACACAAAAGAACAACTCGGTAAAAGATTTGTTTCCCGCCGCCGTTGCAGCGCCCGCCGTGATGTGCGTGTGTGCTAGGCGCACAGACACGTACTGGATAATGTTAATGACCCTCGTAGTGCTGTGACACGTTTGTTATGATTTTAATTTAATAAACTATCGAAATAAAAAAAATATTAAGCATTTTCAAAGTTATTGCTTTTGAGCTGAAACTTTGTACAGAGATTCTGGACCAGATACACTCTTCAACCCGTTTTTATGGATATACCCTTTCCGTAACACGCTGTATAGGATTTGAACTTCCAATCTTATGCACGGTAAGCGGTCTTGAAACCTCCAGTCTATTTAGACGATGAATAAGTTGTCGTAAATGTTAACCCTATTATTGTTGCTTGTCGTCGCAAAAGTATTGTTTTATTGAAAAAAACAATAATAAAAACAGAATTAAAAAAAAAAAACTTACTTAAACTTATTTAATCACTAAAACAATACATTATTTAAAATAAAATGTTTTTGCAAAATACAAAAACCAACTTGGGCCTATCACGGATTTGAACGCACATGTCTTTTGGGGGGTAACTACTTAATGGAGCTGTGTGTACCTACCTAATATATTATTTTTCATGTCCTTTTCTCTTTTTAATAAATACCTAGTAAAATAAGTTTTTTTTTGTTTAATTCCGCAAGCGTCCCGCTCTGACAAAAGAAATAAATGGTCACGCTAATCATAAAGATAGATTATTGACTTGTAGTTGAAGTTTTCTTAAATAAAGTGATGTTGTTGCACAGATACGGCGTTCATGTACGTGCTGGCAGTGCTGAGCATGGTGAAGATCTACCAGTCGCGCCACCCTGACATCAACGCGCGCGCGCACGCCACCTTCGGCGTGCTCGCCATGCTCATCGCGCTCGGTACCGCAGCATACCTTATGCTTCATAATGCTCATCGATAACAACGAAAATAAACGAGCAAGCACAAGAAACCTTGTTCTCAGTTGCCAGTTATTGTAATTAGGGTTACCATTTCTAAAGAAAAGTTCTGTCAAAAAGCTAGACATTTTAAAGAAGTCCGGACATCTTTCTTTTTATCCGACTGCGCCAGAGGAGGGTTAGTTAGTTAGGGTTTTTTCAGTAATTAATTGAACTTTTTTATTTTATAAAATTAAATCCTTTTAATTCGAAAAGTCCGGACAAGAGATAAGCCCCAATAAAGTACGGACGGGGAGCCAAAAGCAGGTCGGAATGTCGGATGGTAGAAATGTAATAGAAAGTCCCGGTTACTACTATAAAATAACATAACGATTGTCTGCCCTTGATTTGTTCGGGAGCTCTCACGCGACATCACGGTCGCCCGGTCGCCCGGTCGCCCGGTCGCCCGGTCGGCGCGCGGCGTGGTGACGAGGTGCTGTAAGGTGTGTGTTGTGTGCAGTGGTGTGGGGCGTGCTGGGCGGCGGGCCGCTCTTCTGGAGCGTGTTCACAGTGCTTCACATCTTCACCTTCCTGCTGCTGTCGCTGCGCATCTACTACGTGGGACAGTTCCGGCTCGGTCAGTAGACACGTGTGACATGACTGACACATACATACAGCCCTCACATTGCACCCGCTAACCTAACCTAATGCACCTCCTACGAAGCTTTGCAGACGAACGCCGAGCGCATACGTACCTAACGTATTACAATACGTTAGGTACGTATGCGCTCGGCGTAATAATAACCACAACTAGCGATATTTTTATACAATCACAGCATTTAATTTAAAGGCAACTATAGCGATCAACTATATGCGGCAGCCGCCCCTGGGGGTCTACTCCCTAACCACGAAGTCCGTCGTTTCGGCCTTCGTTACGGGCGTTTCCTACCCCCTATCACCTACTGAAGGATGAATCGTTCGGGGTCCGAACGAAGAAGGAATGACAACGCGATTTGACACTTGTCCCTACTCCCGCTGTGTTTTTGCCCGTCCGAACTGTTGAACTTGACTCCGATTTTAACGGATATTTATGTCAGTTGATACGACATCAAAATAGTTCTCGTGCTGTCGACGGAAGTTAAGTATTAAAACTATGGCTGCTTTTTTAATTATTGAAGAAGTTTTACAGGAAGAGCGGAGGCAACGTAGATATAATTTACGCCAAAATTTTAGGTTGGCGAGTATTCCCGACGACGACGTTGAGTTCATAGGGAGAAACCGACTAAACTATCGACCGATAGGAAGTCTGTAGTAAGCGGGGGCTCTAGTCTGAGTCATATCAATAAATGCATAAGTACATAAATATAGGCTGCTAAACACATTACCCTCCTTTGCGTAGCGCAGTCGGGTAAAAAGAGACTATGTTTCGGGATTTTACCATTAGAGTTTAGTACATGCTAAGTTTTGCCAATGACGGTTTGTATACCTATATTGTATCAACATGATGATGCCGGTTTCCGAACAAAAATGGCTAAAATAATTAAAATCTATATTTAAAGACATAGTAAAAAGGATATTTTAAAAAATGTGGTAATTTTCTAACGACAAAAGTATTCATTTTTGTTTAATAAGATAGAAAACTACATAATAAGTAAACCGGTAATCGACCGGTAAAAAAGGGGAACTCTATCGCCATGCGTCATTCGTTCACGAATATTGTCTATGATTCCGTTTGAAATGATGAATCCGAAATCGTTAGGGAGTAGGGTTTGTTCCGACGTATCGGGCTACTGTCGGACGGACTCGTTACTTCGTTGACGGACTTAGGGAGTAGACCCCCTGCTTCGGTGGACTTGTTTACGACTTGACAAAACATGAAGATTTCTTTATTAAAACTAGGTTAAATATTAATATTATGTATTATTCACACAAACCTTTCGGAATAAATTCACTAAATGAAGTTGAAAACCACATCAAAATTCGTTGCGTTGGTACCTAGTTTAGAAGAACAACGTAGTCACACAGACAGACACGAAAAGCAACTTCAATTTATAATAATAATATGTAGATACTTATAGAAGTTTGGTACCCCTATGACAATGCCGGCACAGCTACGCAGAGCCTGCAGCAGGCGGCGCGCGAGCTGGCGGCGCGGCCGGCGCGCGCGCTGCGCCCCATGTACACGGCGCGCCTCGTCATGCTGCTCATCGCCAACGCCGTCAACTGGGCCTTCGCGCTCTACGGGTATGTCTGCCACATCAGGGCGATGTTACTTTTATCTATGATGTCTTAAGCCGGCCATACACACTACGGTCCACTGGAGAGGTCTTCCTGTGCAGGTATGCCTGCGCAGGTGAACCGGAGCGTGTATGAGAATAGACCTGTGCAGATTTTTGAACCTGCGCAGGCGACCGGCGCTAAATCGAAAAGCAATTCTTTCGAGTGACACCGTACGGTGTACAGTCAACAAAGGAGATAAGTATACAGGAGCGTCGGATATAGTTGAAGATTACTAAGAAACCGATGGATGTTCTGGACTAAAATTTAATTTATTAAATGAGCTGTTTGTTTTCTATTAATAAAATTAAATTTTGTTCGAGAACATCCATCAGTTTCTTAGTAAACTTCAACTATATCCGACGCTCCTGTATACTTATCTCCTTTGTTGACTGACCTGAAAAGAACTGAAGACCGCTTCGGTACACCGGAACCTCCCCATGATTGATGTGTATACAGTAGCTCAATGGTACCCATACACACTACCGACAACGTGTGGTTGACCTGCGCAGGCAAACCTGCTCAGGCAAACCTGCAACCTCTCCGGTAGACCGTAGCGTGTCTGCGTTTATGGTTTAAATATTACTCCAAGTTTGAGCTCGGTTTTTTTTTCCTTTAGCTTCGCACGGTTTGTCCATTCAGACAATGTTACGTTTTGTTTTTTATTACGAAGGAAACAAATGTAGGGAAACAAAAATATTATTATTCGAATTAATTATAACGGGATAATAAAGGGATAATAACTACAGGATCAGTATTTATAACGGATAGAATAATGAGCTAAAAATAAAATGACGAAACCACTATAACTTACTAATAGTTAAAGTAATGAATGAGACTATACATTTATATTATACAGAAAAGCTATTACTACAAAGTAAAGAAAGTATTGAGGTAGGAAAAGGAGTACTGAAGGAGAAGAGGTTACTAAGAAAGGATGAACGGTCATACCTATAAGGGACAGGAGAAAAAAATGTGATTTAAGTCGCCTACGTCTGTGCCACACAGGCAGATGGGGTCATCGATGAAGTTTGGCAAGATGGGCTGGAGAGCAGACATGACCCAGTCTCATCGGTATTAGAATGGAGGTCTCCATCTTGCCAAACTTAACCACGGTTTTTCCGGAACGTCCGCGTCGGGTTGAATAAGACAAAAATAACGACCCTTCGATTTGCTTCCGATATCCCAAGCTACCTTCGATGTGCTTCCGATATCCCAAGCTACCTTCGATGTGCTTCCGATATCCCAAGCTACCTTCGATGTGCTTCCGATATCCCAAGCTACCTTCGATGTGCTTCCGATATCCCAAGCTACCTTCGATGTGCTTCCGATATCCCAAGCTACCTTCGATTTGCTTCCGATATCCCAAGCTACCTTTTTTTTTTTTTTGCGGATGGGAAATCATCAAATGACCCCTCCCGCTCTGGGTGGAGCGGAAGGGAGTGTCAGACTCTTACTGACTAAAACCCACCCGTGTTCCTTCCTTAGCCCTTTATGTTCCGGGCCAGCGGTAACCCTTTCGGACAATCCCGCTGACCCGGCAGGCTTCGGCCCTATGGGGCCCCTCCTCGATGCTGACATCTCTTTGAGGCGCGCGTGGAACACGTACGCGCCGTCCGGCACGGGCCTGGTCCTGATCGGACGGTGAGCTACCCATTACTCTCCGCCCGCAGGCCCGCGCCTACGGTGGCCAGGAGTCGTCGCGCGGCTCCCGACGTCCGGAGCGTCTCCCGCGGCGGCTGGGACGGGAGGCTCTCTCCCTGAGCCGTCCCGCCACCTCCTTCGCTAGCATGACTGCTTCGCAGAAGGAGGTGACTGCCTCCCACTCCCTCTCGCCCCGGACCATGGCTTGCACCAGGGCCGGGCGCGAGAGGTCGCCGCCGCTGCCGATCGCCTCTACGAGGACACGGCGGTGCTCCGCCCAAGCGGGGCAGACCTCCACCGTGTGCTCCACCTTGTCCTCTGGGCGATCCTGGCAATGGTGACACCCGGGCGTTTCCTCCCGCCTGATGATGTGCAGGAACCTCCCGAAACTTCCGTGTCCGGTGAGGACCTGCGTCAGGCGGTAGGTGAGGGCGCCGTGGCGCCTCTCTAGCCACTCCTCAAAGAGGGGTCTTATCGCCGCTATTGCGGCGTGCCCTGCGCTGGGTTGCGACAGTCGCTCCTTCCATGTCGCCATGAGATCGCGCCGGAGGTCCGTCCGCTCCGCAGCGATTTGCCGCGGAAGCGGAACTTCCCCCCGGCGTAGTGCCTCCGCACGCCACTCATACAGGCGCGCGAGGACTATCGCCTCCAGATCCCATGGCGGCAGTCCGGCAATGAGGCTTGCCGCCTCGCCAGAGATCGTGCGGTAGCCCCGGATAAGCCTTACGGCTACCACCTTCTGGGGCGCGTTCAAGTAGTGGGCGGCTCGCCGCCGCAGTGAACGCGCCCACACCGGGGCCCCGTATAGGGCCATGGACCGCACGACCCCCGCGTAAAGCCTCCGGCAGGAGGCGTTTGGCCCCCTCAGGTTGGGCAAGAGCCGCTTGAAGGCGGCCCCGGCCCGTTCCAGTTTGGGGGCCAAACGTCGGAAATGCTCGACGAAGTTCCACCGACTGTCGAGGACGAGACCCAGGTACCTCATCGTTGTCTCGACGCCGATGTGAACCCCTCCTACCGTTAGTTAGGATCCCGATGGTGGCCCGTTCCGGGGCCCATGAAACGACATGGCCTCGGACTTGTGCAATGCCACCTCGAGACCCAACTGCCGGATCCTCTCCACGACTATCGCAACCCCGCGTGTCATCGCGTCGGCCGCCGCCTGATGCGACCTCCCCTGCGCCAGGACCAGCGTGTCGTCAGCGTAGCAAACCACACTGACGCCATCAGGGAGGTCGGCCCGCAGCACCCAGTCGTAGCCGATGTCCCACAGGAACGGCCCCACGACCGATCCCTGCGGGACACCGCACGACACCTCTCGCCGGTTCCACTCCCCATCGCGACCGGGGTAGCTGACGGCTCTGTCCGTCAGATACGCCTCGACTATTCGACGGAGGTAGGGCGGCACCCGGTGATACCGGAGTGCCTCCACAATGCAGCTCCAGGGCAGGGTGTTGAACGCGTTGGCGATATCGAGTGACACCGCCACGACGACCCCACCCTGGGACACCGCGTCCCCCGTCGTGAGGGCTCTCACGCGCATGATGGCGTCCACCGTCGAGCGCCCCTTGCGGAAACCAAACTGGCTGTCCTCAAGATCCGGCCCCGTCCTCACCAGGTGCCCGACGAGGCGGCCCACAGTCACTCTCTCAAAGAGCTTGCCGACCTCGTCGAGCAGCACGATGGGCCGGTATGCGGACGGAGAGTCCGCAGGGCGCCCTGGCTTCCGAATGAGGACCAGCTTCCCCGACTTCCAGCGGAGTGGAAACTGGCCTCTCTCCAAATATGCGCTTAAGAGCGCCTCCAGTCGAGGCCCGAGAGCCCTCGAGGCCAGGACCCAGGCTTTACCCGGCAAGCCGTCGGGTCCTGGGGCGGTATTTTTGGCCTCCAGCCTTCTTACCGCCGCTCTCAGTTCTACCCCGGTCACTTCAGGGATGTCGTCGTCGTCGTCCGTGTGGTCCGCTTCGGGCACCGCAATTGGCGGAGCCATGATCCCAAGCTACCTTCGATTTGCTTCCGATATCCCAAGCTACCTTCGATGGCTTTCGATATCCCAAGCTACCTTCGATGTGCTTCCGATATCCCAAGCTACCTTCGATGTGCTTCCGATATCCCAAGCTACCTTCGATTTGCTTCCGATATCCCAAGCTACCTTCGATGTGCTTCCGATATCCCAAGCTACCTTCGATGTGCTTCCGATATCCCAAGCTACCTTCGATTTGCTTCCGATATCCCAAGCTACCTTCGATGTACTTCCGATATCCCAAGCTACCTTCGATGTGCTTCCGATATCCCAAGCTACCTTCGATTTGCTTTTGATATCCCAAGCTACCTTCGATGTGCTTCCGATATCCCAAGCTACCTTCGATGTGCTTCCGATATCCCAAGCTACCTTAGATGTGCTTCTGGGTGTCTCGAACAATTTCAGCTCGGTTATGGTGCTTGATATATTTATTTATTTTCCCTCTTTCACCTGTCATTACAGGGTTACCTTTACGTGCTATTGGATAAAATAAAAAAAATGCAAATCAGATTCGTGAAACTATTTTATTTAGTAGATCAAAACACAAAAAATAACCGTTGTAAAAGTAGTGATTACGAAACTGATTTTTGGAATGTAAAATGCTGCCAGTTCATGAGAGGGTAGTGTTGTCAGTAGCTTTAGAACAGTATTGTAGCAATGAATTTGAAAACAATGTTATACGCACAAGATCTCAAAGGAACAATAATAATGAGAAGATGTGTAGTGCCCACACTGCCCACTTGTAATAATTATTATGGTCAATGATGTAGAAATTGTTTAGTGCCACCCAACTATTTTTAATAACCTTCCAGTCGATATCAGTTGTATCACAAAAACCGCCTTTAAAAAAAAATATAAAAAAAACTAAAAAAACCCGACTGGGAGAAAAAACTTAAGTTAAAAAAAAACTGAAAAGCTAAAAATTGTTATTAAAAAAAATAAAAACCCGACTGCGGTAAAAAAACTTCAAGTTAAAAGAACTGAAAAGCTAATAAAAACAAGCCCATTTAGAAATTAAATAAAAGTTGGAAGCAGGCGGGACCCATACCATTTTTATTATTTTCAAATTCAAATGGGTCCCGCCTGCTTGTTTGTATTAGCTTTTCAGTTCTAAAATGGGCTTGTTTTTATTAGCTTTTCAGTTCTTTTAACTTAAGTTTTTTACCGCAGTCGGGTTTTTATTTTTTTTAATAACTTTTTTTATTTCCAGCTTTTCAGTTTACAAATGTGAAAGATTTCGCTGACGATTTAGTTCTTGGCCTGTGTCCCAGCAGTGGGAACATTATAGGCTGATTATGATTATTATTATGAAAACAAGTATTATGTAGGAAGCAGGCGGGACCCTCAAACCTCGAGGAACGCAAATGAGTCCCGTCTGCTTCCAACTTTTATTTAATTTAAAATGGGCCTGTTTTTAGCTTTTCAGTTTTTTTTTACCCGACTGCGATAGAAGGAGGGTTATGTTTTTCGAGTGTATGTATGTATATTTCTTTGGCACGCTATGTAGCCTAAACTACTTGATCGATTTCAGCTTGAGAGGTGCCGTTAGATTCGTCTTAATGGTGAGACTGACACTGGGTATATCAAAATTTAAAAAATAAATAAAATGGTGGATTTATGGCGCCATAATAATTATTGTCTTCAAAAAAAATTTTTTTTTCTCAATACCTATCGAGTGGGTATCAAAATAAAGGGAGGTGATTACAAAAATATATACAACTTATATGGTTAGAAGTAATTCGAAGTGACAAATCGTAAAAAAACACGTACCAAGAACTAAACCTTCTGCGAAATCATTCACATTTTTAAACTCAAAAGCTGGAAATAAAAAAAGTAATTAATAGTACATTATGATGGGTCTCCCTTGTTTTGCCGAAAAGATTTTGAAAAATTATCACTTCCCAAACAATTTTCCGCATAATTTCATTTGCCAAATTATTACTTAGCAAAAAATCTCTTCACAAATAATTGTAACCCAAACCTAATGTTTGGCAAGTGAACGTGTAAACAATAACTTGATTACCAACTAGTACTTTTACCAATTTTTATTTAGTCAAATATTTCAGTTAGAATAACTCATTTTACGCAAAATTACATTTGCCAAATATTTAGTATCGTCAGTTTTCGCAGTTTTAAGGCAGCCATTTCAAGCATAAGATCTAACTTTGAAGACGTTTTATTACAAGGGTGTTTTTTCCACTTGGGACAAATTCTAAACAGGTAATAATAATATTAAGTATTTTGGTAGTATTTTTTAAAATAATTAATCTCGTCTAACTAGTTCAGTTTCGGGTAGACTTTTTTTCCATTTTTTTTTCTATATGATCTAGTCGTTTCTGGCAGGTCACAGTTTTAACCTAACCTAACCTAAGCATTTTTTTTAAATAATTAACCTCGTCTAACTAATTCGGTTCTCGATAGCCTGTTAAAAATAATCTCTTTTTTCCATATTTTTTTTCTATATAATTTAATCGTTTCTGGCACTCGCCGGCCGCTGCCGCGGCACCGCTCGCTTCGCTCGCTCGGCTCGTGCGTAGGAGGTCACAGTTTTAACTTAACCTAACCTAAGCATTTTTTTTTTAATAATTAACCTCGTAACTAATTCGGTTCTCGATAATGTCCATTGCAAAAAAAATAAAATAGTAAGTTACAAATATTTTGTATTAAATAAATGATTATTTTAAAATAAAATTGCATTTTTAAATTATTTAATTCACAAAAAAAAAATCTCAAAAAATCTTATTTATGCCTTTATATTTTTTGTCATAACAAATCGTTTGACCAATCGTTTATTGTCTAAAGATTGTTTGCCGTAATAAATCATTTGATTAAAGACCAAATGCCTAAATGACATTATCCTTAATAATATTCTGCCAAGTAAAAATTTGACCAAATGAAAATGTGCATACTAAAATTATTCCAAACATTGCATTGGTATAATAAAAGGTTGCGAAAATTTGTTTGGGTAGTGAAATTTTGGCAAAATCTTTTCGGCAAAACGGCAGGATCCCCATTATGATACATGTGTGCTATGTTGATTGATTAATGCACACGCGTTTCAAACGACGTTTGACAACACACTTGCGAGGAAAAAAAAACAGACTTGTACTTATTGTTAAATATTAACTTGTATGGCGCGCTGGTTTTGTTTTCCCGCGCGCCGTGCTAGCCAGCCAGCACTAGCGATGAGCGCGCAGCTTGTGTAAATAAAAGTATTGACTCTCATTTTAAATAACTGACAAAACCGCTAAACTGCCTATAGAAAAAATATTATAAACACAAACTAGCTAATGTTTATACTGATCGTAGTGTTGTCGTACGTCAAATTGTAGTTTAGTTAGTATGGAATTAGAAAGTACTATTGACATAGAGAAATATACATTCGTTCAGTGAGAATCCGCAATAATAGAACGCCAGTCAGGGTCTTTTCCGTTTGGTTTCGGAAGGGACCACGGACAATTTAAGGTATTCACCTTATTATACAGTGTGTCTTCATAATGTGCACATAACGAAATGAGGTAAACATAGCTTAATTTTATCGACGGAAAAAATATTTAAAAAAATAAAAAATATTTAAAAGGATCTTTACCTGCTAAAGTATGGTGATTGCAAGGCCTTTCTTTAACAGTTGATAGGAAATGTTGTGATTGAGTTATAAACATGGTATTTTACGTTTAGAAATCTGATACGATGGAGAATAATTTAAAGTTATAAAAAAGAGTAGGTAATCGGGGTTTTTATTGAGTTATTTACTATTATTGTAAAAAATTATGAAAAAATATCAGATTTTTCTTAGAAAAAAAACCATAATTCTCAATTGAGGGCGATTGTTTACACAGGGGTCGAAGCGGCGAACAAGAATTTTAATAAAAATTCTTTTTTTTTTTTTTTTTTTCCGTCGATAAAATTAAGCTTAGTTACCCTCATTTCAATAATAATAATAATAATAATATTCCACAACTATCACACAACGCCGTCTAGTCTCAAGCTAAGCAGAGCTTGTGTTATGAGTACTAGACAACTGATAAACATACTTATATATTTCTAAATACATACATATATAGATAAATTACACCCAGACACAGAACAAATGATCATGCTCATCACACAAACATTTGTCCTGGGTGGGAATCGAACCCACGACCTCCGGCATAGCAGTCATAGTCACTGACCACTAGACCAACAGGCCAATATGTGCACATTATGAAGACTCACACTGTATATCAGGTTGTATCTTGATCAAATATGATTCGCAATCGCGACTACCTATAAATTATAACGTATATGTATTTACAGAATTATAGTCATTAGAATTTAATCCATAAGTTAGATTTGTTCCGAACTTTTCCATAGGAGATTTTGTTCTTAAGGGACAAATCTAACTTAGAAAGATGTATTAATGATTCTAATGATTATAATTCTGTAAAGAGGTACCTGTTATAGCCGCAAATCATATTTTGATCAAGATACAACTTGACACCGACCTGAAAATTGCAAAAAACCTAAGAAAAATTGAATTTCGCGGTCTACCACTGCGCATTCACCTTAAATTGTCCGTGGTTCCTGCGCATTCACCTTAAGGTAAATAAATATAAGTTCATTTTGCGACCAAGGATAATACAGACTATTAAAAAAAAAAAGTGAAATATAGCCCGCGAATTTCTTTTGGCATGAAGTCTCTTTGATGAGATTAAAAAAGCGCGCATCTCCGACTAGTAAATAGTTATCTGTGGTATTACAGCACAAGTGGATTAAAGTAAAGAAAAAGCACGCGTTCTTAATACACTCCATTATGGACCTAAAAGCGGTTCTATAAGAGCCACTTTACGAGCAAGTGTGTTGAAAAAAATATTAAAAATCCCGACTGCGGTAAAAACTTAAGTTAACAAAAACTGACAAGTGAAAATATTACAGTTTTTTTTAACTTAAGCTTTTTACCGCAGTCGGGTTTTTTATTGTTATTAATTACTTTTTTAACTTAGGGTGTTACCACACCAATCGATCGATCGTCGATCCATGCAATCGATCGATGGTAGAATGGATTAGTCGACGTCGATCGATAGTTTCTACCACACCAATCGATCGATAGTCGATAGATGCCATCGATCGATGGTAGAATGGATTAGTCGACGTCGATCGATAGTTTCTACCAGACCACTGTTTAAGAGCGTTTACGCCGAACGGCATTTCATAAAAATTTTCAAGCCCTTGTTTTCCGAAATGAATGAACCGATTTTAATAAAACTTCATACGCATAAGCAGGATACAAAGGTCTAAAAAGTTAGTAGAAAACATTTTCGAAATGTGTTATTTAAAAAAAGATAACTGGAAATCTCTGTTTCTATGAAAAGTTTAAAATCGGTCTAATTTGGCTGTAACACTATTTTTACCGACTTCAAAAAAAAGGAGGTTATCAATTCGATACGTATGTATGTAATATTATTGGAATTGCATAATATTCACATATGACAATCTATTAACATGTCAGTTACTGAAAATTTGCATGCTTAATATTATATTGGCAAAACATGTTTTGTTCTAAATTGTAATTTTACCATCTTTTTATACCGTGTTTTTATGCAAATAAATATATTATTATTATATTAGGGCTTCCAAACAAATATACAAAATTTTATAGACGTATGTATGTATGTATGTATGTATGTTTGTCCACGCATATCTCCGTAACTATTAATTGGATCGTGACCATTCTTTTTTATTGGCTTACATTTACTTCAACTTAGGGAACAGCGCAAGTTTCATCAAAATCGATTCAGTAATTTTCAAGATATGGACTAAGACGTGAAAGTGTGACGGCGGCTTATTGATACGAGCTACGGGTGTAGTGTCAAAGCGAAAACATCTCAAAACCTTGGTCAAATTCTAGTGCAACAACTAAAAATTACCAAATAAAAAGTAATTTAAAAAAATTAATCCGACTTCAAAAAGAAATGAACTCAAAATTATGAAATAACTTTAATTTCGGAAGTCGGTGGCAAAAAACTAAAACTAAAATACAGATCCCAAGACACCGACTTCCGAAATTAAAGTTATTTCATAATTTTGAGTTCATTTCTTTTTGAAGTCGGTTTAATTTTTTTAAATTACTTTTTTCGAAAATGTTCTCTACTAACTTTTTAGACCTTTGTATCCTGCTTATGCGTATGAAGTTTCATTAAAATCGGTTCGTTCATTTCGGAAAACAAGGGCTTGAAAGTTTGTATGAAATGACGTTCGGCGTAAACGCTCTTAAAATGTCATTTGCAGAATGTAAGCGATCTTTGGCTTTAAAAAATGGTCGCATCCAGAGTGTTCTGCGTTTGCGTCTCCGTAATAATAATAATATAATAATCCGTACGAGCAAAATCGTGCTGGCCAACAACAACGCGTACTCTTGTGAATATCTACATTTCGAAAGAAACTGATGGAATATAACCGGGGTCAATCGATCTACGTCGATCGATGCCGTCGACCGATGCCATCGACCGGCAATCGATCGATTGGTTAGTCGACCGGTATCCGTCGATCAATTTAAGCTACCACATCAATCGATCAACGTCGACCGATGTCGATCGATTACATCGATCGACGATCGATCGATTGGTGTGGTAACACCCTAAGTTTTTTACTGCAGTCTTATTGTACGTGTTACTTACTACTAATTACTTTTTTTTTAGTTATAATGTACGTGTTTTTTGTCACCTTCATTTATTGATATCCCACTCAATGGTATTAGAAAAAAAAAATCGAGCTCCACAATATGGCACCCCAAATCAACCATTTACTTTTTTGCTATTTATAAAACCCTTCATTTTGATACCCCACTCGAAAGATTTTGAATCTACACGAAGATAAAGCTATAAATCATGTAGTTTAAGTTACTATAATTATCTCGGTATCGACCGGCCTCGGAACAAAAAACATTAATTCGATTGGCTCATCTGTGAACATTATTGGCAGCAATATTGAGGGGTCGATGAGGTCGATCTGTCGAATGGCTGGTGTCTGTACCAGGCAGTAAGAGTTGTCCCTGTGGCAGGTTGTTCACGCAGGGCGCGGACTTCGCGGGGCACCTGCTGTCCGTGCTTCTGTGCAACACGCTGCTGTACATGGTGTTCTACCTGAGCATGAAGCTGCTGCACGGCGAGCGCCCGCGCTGGTACGCGTGGCTGTACCTCGTCGGCGCCACGGCCACCTGGGTGCCCGGCCTCTACTTCTTCGTCTCCGGCAGTACCGACTGGTACGTATCCCGTACCTGCTACCCTTACCTACCAATTTACCAGAAATTTAAAAAATAACAACATGTAAAACATTTGCGGTAGGTAAGCTAACTCGTCACTAGGTAATCGAGTCCCTTTTTTTTTTGGGTGGGAAATCTTCAAATGACCCCTCCCGCTCTGGTAATCGAGTCCCTCTCCCGGTCTCTTCATGCCTACTTACGCAGACCGGCACCCTAATTTATTTATTTTAGTACATGGAGGACTTACAGCTAGTAAAAACAAACAAAAAAGCAAATCATAGTCACCCGAAACTCCGAAAGCCAATTACAAATCCTCACGTATAGACTTATAATAATAATTAATAATTGTGTAACACATTATCAATCTCAATCTGAATCATATTGAAAGATATTGCGATTTATTCCGGTCTGATCCCCTGAACCCCCCCTCCACCTCCAGGAGTATCTGGACCTGAGGCAAGGGATTTAAATTTTTACTAATGGACAATTCAAATGTATCGATATAGAAATACCTACGACATAAATTTCTATGCTTTAAAATGATGCCGTGGAATCGAAAGGGATTTCATTGCACGGCATTGAAAGACGCGCCACGGGCTCCCGCGGCGGGATGCCATGGCGTTTTCAGTATACTATATACTATAGTGTACTCTGTGCATGGCGTCCTGCGGTAGGCAACGGCATGCCAAGCACTCCGGCGCTCGTTGTGACATACCGTGGGGTGAGGCGGCGGGGGTAGAGAAGCGGGGAAGCCGTTGGAATGCCACGGTATCTGAGCGGCTAGTGTGCGCTGACTGACGGCAAAATCCCTTGCCATGCGGCCATGGCGTCCCGGTCTGCGGCACAATCGTAAATAGAGAAAGGTGCGTGAGGTAGGAGGGTTGCTGTAGGAATGTTGCTAACTATATCATAATAAGTACTACCTACCACTTATTGTCGCGGGACTTCTTTCGTGGGACCGACTCTATCTATAACACGCTGGATGCAAGTCATAGGTGTATACACGAGCGTTCCGTTCCTCTGAATATACTATAGGTATTGTACTTGCCGTTCATGTGTGCTACATACCTACTTACTTGAGTAGTTGTGACGAGCGCTATATCGCAGGTCCACGACGCCGGCGCTGTCGCGGCACATGAACCACGAGTGCCGCGTGCTGCAGTTCTACGACTCGCACGACCTGTGGCACATGCTGTCGGCCGTAGCTCTCTACTTCTCCTTCAACGCCATGCTCACGTGGGACGACGGACTCGCCGCCGTGAAACGCACCGAGATCGCTGTGTTTTGATATTCAAACCATTATAATTATTTTAATAAACTTAGTTAGGTACTTACTTAATTTCTTAAGTGCCGTAATCTGGCCCTACTTTGCTCCTAAGGTGGTATAAATGCTCCACTTCCGAAAAATTATTAAATCTGATTTTACGTACTCTACTATTACTATTTTACTCTACTATTTAGTAGAATCCAATATTTTTATCTGAAAATATTGTTGTTAATCTAATAACACCAGAGTTGACAGATGTCAAAGTCAGCCATTATTTTTTTCTGTGTGTGATAGAAATGCATCGCTCTTCGAGGTGAAAATTTCGGAGCAAATAAAAATGACTAAGTATAGCACTATGCTCCATTGAAAAATAAATGACAAACCTGTGAAGAGAAATTACGGTGCAAAGTTACCCCCTGCTTATGAACTACTTTGCTCCAAAAGAAATAAAAAACTTGGTCACTAAATACAATAATGTATTTAATGTCAGGTTAAACTTTAATAGTACTATTATTTAAACAATACATCACATTACTGATTTATGCAAGATTTAAAAAGATGTGGATTAAAAAAAAAGTTGGAGCAAATTTTGGTGCAAAGTAGGACCAGTTTACGGTGGTTTTATTTTTACAACATCAACAACTCGATTACACGATGCAATATGTAAGTACAGTACCGGTCAGAAGTCCACTGCCAGCATTACAAAACTATCACAACGTAACTCGTCGCACTTACGACTTTCTTCTATTTAGGCATTTCACACACACATACACACCCGTATATTGCACTCTTTCATCACGTACGAAACAGAAAAAGCGCGGTATATGATCATCATCATAGGCCTATCGCGGCACGCAGTCTTTTTTAACCCCCGACGCAAAAACGACGGGGTGTTATAAGCACAGAGTACTTTTTTATTGGTTATAAGTTTGACGTGTCTGTGTGTGTGGGGGTGTTTCTGTCTGTGGCATCGTAGCTCCCGAACGAATGAACCGATTTTGATTTAGTTTTTTTTGTTTGAAAGGTGTATTAGTCGGGAGTGTTCTTAGCTATGTTTGATGAAAATCGGTCCAAGATGGCCGCCGCTACAAAATGGCGGATAACATATTTTTTCACAATTCCCTCAATGTGGGTATCAAATGAAAGGGCTTCAATAGTAGAATACTATACACTATAACAAATTTTAAATCCAAGATGGCCGCCACAACAAAGTGGCGAATTACATTTTTTTTTCTCAACTCCCTCAATATCTGTATCAAATGAAAGGGCTTGACTAGTAGAATACTATACACTATTAAAAATTTCAAATCCAAGATGGCCGCCACCACAAAATGGCGAATTACATTTTTTTTTCACAATTCCTTCAATATAGGTATCAAATGCAAGAGCTTGACAAGTAGAATAATTTACACTATATTGAAAGGGAATGAGGAATATTAACTACCTAACGAAATGAAAACTAAAAAAAAAAATGGTTGCCTGTAAAGTCGGTTTTACGGGCGAAGATTTTACGTGACAACGTCTTTTTCTCGGTAGAATATTTATTGATATGAATATAATTAAATTGCACAATAGGAACAAGGAATTAAATGAAAAAAAAAATGGTTGCCTGTAAAGTCGGTTTTACGGGCGAAGATTTTACGTGACAACGACCGATCATCCGATCATAGTTGAGTGGGAGAGAGACGCAAGGCATTCGGCGGGCCTCTCTCTCGTTCGGTGACTCATCGTAACGTTACCGAGCGTTACACTTTTTCATAAGTGACTCCCAGCCGCAACCTAATTTAAGACGTTGTCACGTCAATAAGAACGTAACGTTACCGAGCGTTACACTTTTTCATAAGTGACTCCCAGCCGCAACCTAATATAAGACGTTGTCACGTCAAAAAATGTCTCATGTGTGACCACGCTACCCGATGCTCTATAGCTTTCTTACTCTAAGATTATAAGTAACGTTATAGGGCTTATCCGGTTGTAATAACGTTACAGGAGAAACGTTACAAATTCATTCGTAACGTTATTCTTCATACTTTTTCGTCATCTTCAATGTCATGAAGCTGGCAAAGTTGAGTATCGAAATGAATAACGTTATTATATCGTTATACTAATAGCGATCATATTGTTATTGAACAGTTTAAGATTTCATTCCGTTTGGCAGTCTCGTTACAGCCAAGGAATTAATTTTGTTACGATCCTGGGGGAACGGTACAAATTATCGTTACCGAAACTACGCGTAACGTTATTTTGAATAACGTTTCAAGTCCCTGCTCACAGGACTCTAGTAGGTACAGTGTGCCCAGTATATCTTGACCATTGGCAATACTAACCTAAGCATTGATATTCTATTTCAGTATTAGTTTCGTATGGATTTTTATTGTTCAACACAGTTGTCTATAAGTTCAAAAATATGAAAGTTCTACAAACATTGAACAGAATCACTGATAGAACAAAGAATGAAAGATACGAACGAAACGCATTGAAATGTCAGTGACACAGTGAGTGACGTCACGTCAGCGATTGTCGCGTTCTCATTATTTTTATTTCGCAATTTCGAAAAAATCTGCATAAATTTATTATTTTGTGTCGTATAAGTGAAATAATTAGCTCTGGCACATATCACTGACATGGATAACCAATACTACTACAAACTGATGGCGAACTATCTATCAAAACGGAACTGTGACGAATCGTTCATGCGATATTTTTTTGGTAAGAATTCGCTGAAGAAAACACCCGAGGAGTTAGAACGTGCAGATGAGAGGAAAAGAAGACTACAGCGGGAACGATCACGTCGATATCGAGCGTTAAAGAACGCACGTCGACAACACGAGGGCGGCGGGAGTGGCGGCGGCCGGGACAGCGCGGACGGCGACGCGGCGCGCTCCAAGTCGCGCGCCCTCGCCATCGAGGAGGAGTACAGCGACGGCGACGAGCCGCCCACGCTATGCGACCTCAGCTACGACGACAAGTGGCGGGAGCGCGCGCCTGCTTCCGATTGCGCGTCTGATGATAACTCGGCGCAATCGGCGGCAGAGCTCACGGACGCGGCACTCAGCACGGACGCGCCGCTGAGCCTGCGTGAGCTGCTGAGCTCGCCCAACGCCGAGCTGGACTACCCCACCGTGCACAGCCTCATGTTCCACTGGCTGCAGACGTAACACTGTGCTGTTCACACTCCACACTGGAATGCATGCGACAACTCTGGCTCCCACTAACTCTTTTTCGAAATCCTAAATTGTTCCCATTAATGTGCTGCACACAGCCCTGTCTTCCATAATAACTAGTTCCGGTACTGAGTTGCCAGCAAGTAGGCAAGCATTGACAAGATTCATATCAAATGCCATGTATTTCTTAGAAACTACTGTGAGTGTGTGGTAGTCTTACACATATCAAAATGTTGCTGCTTTTATGATATTTTTTTTTTTCTATGATATATGAATTGATCACATGTGTTGACAGAACCGTCCTGCTATGATTTTTTGACTAATTAGATAGTAGTTTAATATGTACTTTGACTGTAGATGATAATAATTAATGGTTCAGGGTGGTTTTAGCAAGCTAAGCGATATAGGTACAAGTTTGTAAAAGGGTAAACGTAAGCTTTCCAATAAGCAAAGGGTGCATTGATGCCTCCAAGTTGTTTATTTTCACAACATTCAACACAAGTACAATGTGAATCCAGATAGGTTGTAATCATCTTATGTAAATTTTAAAAGAATGCACAAGCATTAGTTTGAATAAGAAACTGTTATGTCAATAGCAGAAGTATCAAATATTGACTGCAGAGAGAATAAGGATTAGCAAGAATGATTGTAGTTGGCTCGGCATTGTTTAACAATAAGAATAAGAACATATCACTTATTTGCATTTGAAGCCATGCCATTGATGCCATTGCACTGAACAAGTGGTAGTCAGTAGTCTGCATTGATGCCATTGCACTGAACAAGTGGTAGTCAGTAGTCTGCAGTTGTGGTGATAGTATGTGCAGAGATGTGCTATAGACATGCGGGCTAGCGTGTTGAGGGTGCTGTGTTGTAAGCGCAGCGCCGGCCAATAGCTCATAGAGTATTCCACTAGACAATAAGCTGTTGTTAAGTTGCCATATCCTAATATTTAGATACTCAACAATTATACATAATTTTATTATAATTATATGCATAGAAAAGTATAGAGTATTATATATACCTATAGTTTGTGATACGAATGAATTTACATTTGGTGTGAAATCTACAATGTTAGGTAAAACAGGTTCATAGCATAAGTTAGTGCGGCAAGTGGTGTCATGGACTAGCGGTGCATCCTGACCCCTGCCCCACACTGGGTGCACACACGGCAGTGCTCCATGTATGTGAGACATTGCTAAATACAACATTCCTATATCAAAATTACATAAACAGCCTGTATTTGCTGGCAGTGGTGGGAATTGAGCTAATGCTAGCAATATGTGGTGCAAACAAGATGATGTGATGTGCAAAGGTGTATGGTGATGTTTAAAGTACCAACCAAGTCAATATTTTTTAAATATCTAGGTACTTGATTCAAAGTAAGTGATTGGTATTTAAATCTAATCTAATTTTTTTTAATTACACGTTTTTGCTAGACCTACAGGGTGAGTTTTTGAAAAGGGATCACTATGTCAGCCTTGCCAACTAACTGAGTTATAAATTTGGATAAAATTTTGATTGTAATAAAAAAGAGGATTTTTTTTAATCTAATTATGCAGCTGCATACTCGAATACCCCTCAAGATAAACCCAAGATGGATATCTAAATAAATTTTTCTGTTTCCAACAGAAAATTTTTTTAGTGTCTAGCTCTTAAACCAACTCTGATTAAATATTCATCCTGGTGGTTTACAAAGTGAAGTTTTTTATTCTAAGATATTAATTTCTGAAGTGGGTCTTCAGGTCGAAAACCGAATCTCTTAGATTTTAAGCCAAAACTAACAGAGCGAAATTAATGACATATTTTTTTAAAGTCTAGCGGACTTTTCTTCTTTAGCCTGGAACCGAATCTAAAGTTTTATAAAAAAATATACAATCACATGCAAAGCAAGTATATTGATATAGATAATATTTTCATGTTCAAAAGTCAAAAGAAATAATTTTTTTTTTTTAATTTTCCATGTTTTTATTTGTAGACTCGAAATCATAATACGCATGTAAAAAAAATAAAAATTCCAGTAGCTAGCTACCTACATTCCGTGGGTGCTTACTGCTATTCTATTGTCATTAGCTAATTCTGTCCCAATTCCCATCTCAAAAATTCGTTCTGTAGGTAGGTATACAAATATCTAGTTTCGATGCGACTGGTTTAATAACTACTTATTTGCATTTATGATAAATACTCTAGATAAGGACTGATTTTTCCATCGCCAGATTACTTTTAGTCGAGGATAACCATAGGATAACAGTAACTGTCAAAAATTAAAAAAAAAAAATCTTCCGATAAAATTATCTGGGGTTGGAAAAATCAGCTCTTAATCTACTAAATACTCTGGTTTTGAATATTTTGCTCTCTTATGTTTAATTAACAAAGGAAGTACGCTAAATACTAAAATAATGTTTAAATTGTAGCCTATAGGCACGCACGTGAACAGTTATGGTGTGTACGTTGTTGCTGAAAGGTGCAGTATGAAAGTTGGCAAGACCGCAAATATTTCGCTGTTTTAGTAATATTCATGAATATTATTTAAAACGGCGCAATATTTGAGTTACCCATCATATAAATGCGCCGTTGTCAACTTTCAGAATTCACCCTTTTAAGTAGGAATACATTAAATGTTGTTTCTACGATAGACTAAGTTATTTTGTTTGCTTTCAGTCCTTTTAGTCTCATAACTTTCAAGTTGCAAAATAACATAATTGGTAGCAAAAAGATCAAATCTCATAAGACCCAAGTCTCGAAACCTCCAAGTTGCAAAATATCTACATCTCAAAACGTTCAAGTTGCAAAATATCTACATCTCAAAACGTTCAAGTTGCAAAATAGTCAAGTCTCCAAACATCCATGTCTCATAATATACATTTTTTATTTAAGTGGATTTGTAAGTGGTGTTTTTTATATTTTTGACATCGACCTTGATCCACCAATTTAAAAAAATATATACCTATGAAACTATAACGCTATACTATAACACCGCAAGTCAGCACAAGAAGAAGTTATTATTGGCCTTCAGGCCACTGACATTGTTACATAAATCAGAATCAAAATAAAACATGTTGGTATCAAATTCAATTAGTTGGAGCTTGTAAATGTAGGTAAAATACAACAATTTTATTTAATGTTATTATTATTATTATCTATATTTATTTTTAATTTACTAGCACATAACCCTCCGAATGTTGCGGCCGTTCCGCGCGATTAACTAAACGCATCTTAATACTTTTGAAATTGAGGGTACACAAACCATTAAAAACACATCTTAACCAGGGTACTTTCTTTTGCTTTTTTTGTTGTACCCTCAATTTCGTTATTTTCTGCATAGTTCGACGAGAAGTGTGTAGGTACATACTATAGAGTAAAAATATTGTAGTTATTGACTATTTATTAGAAAATGGATCAGGAATTGAAGTTTATTAATAATCAAAAAGGGAATTTATTAATAATGTTTTGTTCCATAAAACAATGTTTTATTAACTTGTTTTTTTTATTTTATTAAACTGTGACCTTGGTAAGGTGCTTTTCCTTGCCTGAGTTAATTGCGCACAAACTTTTTCAATAACAAGCGTTAGTTTCCACCAATTTTTTTTTGAAATTTCAATGTCGATGTCAAAAATATAAAACACCACTTACAAATCCACTTAAATAAAAAATGCATATTATGAGACATGGATGTTTGGAGACGACTATTTTGCAACTTGAACGTTTTGAGATGTATAGATATTTTGCAACATGGAGGTTTCGAGACTTGGGTCTTATGAGATTTGAACTTTTTGCTACCATATGTTATTTTGCAACTTGAACGTTATGAGACTAAACCGCGACACCTACTGGTTTCACAGATTTCAGGGCTCTTGCAATTTTTATCGTTTGACTGCGGTCGCAACGTGTCATGTCAATTGTATGAAAAAAAACTGGCCAAGTGCGAGTCGGACTCGCACACAAAGGGTTCCGTACCACAAGGCAAAAACGCCGAAAAAACACGTTTGTTGTATGGGATGGGAGCCACCCTTAAATATTTATTTTATTCTGTTTTTAAGGTTCTGTACCCAAAGGGTAAAACGGGACCCTAAGACTACGCTGTCCGTCTGTCACCAGGCTGTATCTCATGAACCGTGATAGACAGTTGAAATTTTCACAGATGATGTATTTCTGTTGCCGCTATAACAACGAATAAAATTAATATTTAAGGGGGACTCCGATACAAAAAACGTGTTTTAATCGGCGTTTTTGTCTTGTGGTACGGAATCCTTCGTGTGCGAGTCCGACTCACACTTGGCCAGTTTTTAATATTTGTTGCTATAGCGGCAATAGAAATACATCATCTATGTTTGCAACTGTCTAGCTAGCACGGTTCACGAGATACAGCCTGGTGACAGACAGACAGACGGACAGTAGAGTCTTGGTAATAGGATCCCGTTTTTAACTTTTTACCCTTTGGGTACGGAACCCTAAAAAAGTGATCAAACGCTTAAATTGAAAGAGCCCTAAGACTCATCACTTATGTACCTTATTGTAAATCCGGTTTTAATAATTCAGTGGAACTCCAAAGTGCATGGCACACTTATTAAAGACGGTACATGCCTTGTAGAGTTGTAGGTGCAAAGTAGAAGTTTGTCATGAGTTCATGATTCCTCAACACATTCAAGTACGATGCGAGTTAGATGAAAATTAGCAGAGAACCAGTACAGTTAGGTTTAAATAAAAGTAATCAATAGGCTATTTGACTGGTTTCTGATAAACATCTCAGATTATTTAATGGTGTCTAACGAGCCCACAAAAACCTATTACTTCAAATTGCATAATGTATTTCTTTTAGAAAATAGTAAATAAAAATGTACTGTTTATATAAGCCGCCAAAACGCTATCTTTAACAATATGGCGTCTTGACGTCACAATACACGTAAACAAACGTTGAAACGGTCGAGATACTAGACAAAATTCATCTGTTCTGTCATCGATAGACAGAAATTGACTGTAGCATGACGTCATCATAAGTTCAGCCAATCCAGACCGTTTTCGATTACGTGGCGCCAGATTTAAAAAGATGAAGTTTTTTCGGGATTTTTTTAATAAATAATACATTGTTTTATAGTAAAATTAATGCAAATCGATTTTAAAAGCGATAATCTATACGAGTGTCAATAATTATGACCTTATTTTTTACATTGTCAAATAGCCTATTGTGAAATAGTTATAACAGTGGGCCACGAGCTATGCATTGCTTAAATCGTTGCGGTTCTCAGTGCAGGGACACCATCAACGTATTCGACGCGTACAGCCATATTATTAGTTTAGACTTAGTTTTAAGTAATCTATTGAAGGCACTAATTTGTAACAATATTATACACAGTTATAGGGGTACTTATATGTATACCTACATGAGCTGGTCATACCACTGCACTGTCCTCTGGCGCAGGTGCGGTCAGCGATCTGGATTCGATACACTGTTATTTCAGCATGTCCTACTTTAGTTGCCGGCCGTACCTCAGTGGTGTTTTCAGTTTCGGATGCAATTATGATAGGTATTATCGTTCCAATCCTGGAGTTCACTTAATTCACCTGGGTCAATTCATCTAGGTGCGTTAACTATACCTACTATTCTTCTTGTAGCTACATTTATAATTAAAAGTTCAGTCTATATTTTTTAAGTAAACTTTATTCACCTAAAATTTAATAGATAATTCTTTATAACTAAATTGGAATTTAATTGCTATGTAAAAGTTGTTAGGGGCGTTCATGCCCTACACTAGCGCCGCCATTCAAACAATCAATGTAGGTAGGTCTAGGTTCCAACCAACGCCAAGTT
Organism: Oligia fasciuncula; assembly: GCA_963082905.1. NCBI lineage: Eukaryota > Metazoa > Arthropoda > Insecta > Lepidoptera > Noctuidae > Oligia > Oligia fasciuncula. The sequence goes on along the minus strand of OY720395.1, from coordinate 363,478 downwards.
TTAAACCATTTTCTTTACACCGGCCTCATTTTGCAATTATGTTGTAAGTAATTTGTGTTTGAAACTTTTTTAGATATCAATACAATAAAAATTTTCCAATTAAACTTGGTAGGTTTTCAAAAAACCATAAAATAATATAAATAGAAAACCCGCCAAGTTTAATTGGAAAAATTTTATTGTATTGATATGTAAAAAAGTTTCAAACACAAATTACTTACAACATAATTGCAAAATGAGGCCGGTGTAAAGAAAATGGTTTAAAACTTGGCGTTGGTTTCGATTTCAACTCTTTTGCTGGTCAAACATCTACATGAAGTAAGGAACTTGGCCTTCTTTTTCAACATTATGTTTTTGGTGGGATAATATTTACAAAAAGTATGGTTAATGCACCTAGGTGAATTAACCCAGTTGAATTAATTAAACTCCAGGGTTCCAATAGGTGCTTTCGTTCTCAGTTTTGTAAGTCTAATAAATTATAGTTAGGTACTGTACAGTCACGAGCAAAAGTATGTATACACTTGGCTTTATTCAAAGTCGATTTTCTCCTTTATTTTTGAATGAAATTTTATATTAGTAGGAACATAGTATTTTCGAACCCATAGGTATATGTTAAGTGTCGTATTTCAAAGCTGCATTCGTTATTTCGTGAAAAAATCGCAATTTAAAGTTGCCTAGTGTTGACATACCTATTGGTGCTCGTGACTGTACCTACTGGCAGCTTCATTGCTAAGGTAAATAGAGAACTGGAAATGGGGCGTATTCTGAACAAACTGAAATGATTATAATTACAATATTTTGTTAGAGCAACAAACTTTGTTGCTAAAATATGAACAGTGCTAAATATAGTGACGTGGTTTTTAGCAGACGACCCTTGCGCCTGCGCGGCGATGCCTTCGACGAAATCTAATGTTATGTGAACTATGCGTGGGTACTTTAAGGTAGTGCCATATTAAAAGAGCTTCCTGTCTATTTTTAATTACCTACTAGTCTTTTATTATTATCCTACCTGCCGCCATCGGCGTAACCACCAACAACAGGATGTGCATCTGGATTGAGGGCCTGTTTTTTGAACCCTTACGAAACGAAATAAGACTTATAGGGAAATTAGTAAAAACTTAAGCAATGGGACATGAATTTCTTAAACGTGAATTAAAACTGTTATGATTAAATAACTTGGGCCCTCAATCCAGACGCGTGCATAAAGTGGCATAGCCTAAATCTCAATAACTACTATCTCCGGGCTAATAGTTTTTATTTAGGAATTTAGTTAAGAATTTCTTAAGTATATTAAGAAATTCCCTGCTCCCCATATAAATATTATGTAGGTATAGATAGCTGATAATTTTTTCTCGACTACGATGTTGGTCCCATTGAAAAAGTTATTCAGTTTGATGGTATGTTCACCTAACGCAAAGAGAATAATAGTCTTCGACCTAACGCGACAAAAGTAATTTAAAAAAATTAAACCGACTTCAAAAAGAAATCAACTCAAAATTATTATGAAATAACTTTAATTTCGGAAGTCGGTGTCTTGGAATCTGTATTTCAGTTTTTGCCACCGACATCCGAAATTAAAGTTATTTTATAACTAGCTTCTGCCCGCGACTTCGTACGCGGATCCTGTTGCTTATGCCAGCGATAACGGGCTCGTCAAAATCGAAGATCTGAAACGTCTGATGTCGCATTCTAAGAACCCGGGGACTGGATAACAACGGGATGCGCGAGACGATTCGAGACGTCATTTTCAGGCAATAATGAACCAATAGGGTGGTAAACTTGGCCTTGCACTTTGAATGTTGGCATAAATGGGCCTTCTGAAATCTGTTTCGCAACAAAAGATGTCATTTGAAAGGCATTATTGTACGAACTGTTAGGATGGCGCTCCGTGGGTCCTTTTTTAATTGAAACAACACTTTGGTTTGCTACCACTGAATTAATTTAATAAAAAAACTGTACACGAAATATTACAATATTGGACAAAATTTGTAAGTTGACTGCACTGCTTGCATAGCGAGCAGTTTTATATAGTACATGAATTTTCAAATCAGCAATTATGAAATAGTGATGGAAATTATTTATAACATCTCCCCCCTTAAGACGGAGCTTAATAAATTAAGCGAAGGATAAAATGTAAGAATTAAATAGCTCCAAACGAAAAGGAAAGAGAACGGAAAATAATTTCGCTATTATAAGGTAAACTATAAATAAATTACAAAATAATTAAATTTCATAAATAGGTAAGTACAAAACAAAAACACATACAAATAGGTTACAAAAACAAAGGTAATTAAATCTAAGGAAGTCCCGAAATGAAAATCAATAACAGTATTGAATGTTTTTTTTTTATTTAAAAATTACTTAGTGTCGGCTAGATGAGGCTCTGTCGAAACTTTTAAAAGCGACTCTATTTTTATTTTTATTAAGTTCCATTTCAGGGAGACTTCATATCGACGGTTAAAAGGAAGTAGGGCATAAGCGACATTTTGGTCAAAAATGAGTTATATATGCCATCCTACGTAAAATTTTCCGCTCTTTCGAATGCGCTTACTCCCATGGCTCTACGTTGACTTTTTTGGCGTTTATGCCCTAGCAAAAAAAAACATTTTCCTAGTATTATTTTTCGTAACCGACGAAAATTCAGGTCATTTTTGCTATAAAGGTGCTTGTACCCCTACAAAAATAATTTATTTTGGGTTTGTTGTCGGTAATGCTTTTTTACTTCATAAGGGTGTCGAGCTTTCGGTTGTTTATAGCCTACTTCCATTTCGTAATTTAACATAGCTATGGCGCTTGTACTCTATATACAAAATTCATTTTCATATTACTCTGTCGGTTATACCCTATTACCATTCAGTACTTTATGACAACTATGTAGTTTACGCCCTATTACCTTAATTTATTTTAATATCACACTGTTGGTTATACCTTACTTCCGTTTATAATATAAATACATTTTTGTCGCTAATACCATAATACTTAAATTAAATTAGATATCATGGTGTCGATTATAACCTACTTCCACGTTCTACAATCATACTTATACGTCACTTAGACTGCAATACCCAATAAGAATTTAATTACGAGTCGGTGCTTATGCCATTTGATATCACAAAAGTATGTTTTAAGCGCGTCGCTTATTCGAAAAACACTGCCGCGTGCTGCCGATTCTACGCCAACAGTCTCAGAAATAAGTCTGCCTCCTACATCGGAATTGCCTCGATGTAGGTAATAATAATTCACCTTCAGTGAAATTGACAAAAAAAAAAAATACTCGACATTCGAAGCAATCCGTTGACGTTCGTCCAAGTACATCATCGGCAACCGATGATACCACAAATGCTCAAGCCTATAAATTGAGAACAGCCCATCCTACAAAGAAGTCCGCTTATTTAGACTACATGTCCGATGATGAGGTAGCTTTGTTAGGTGCCTTTGGCGATGTTGGAAGCTCTGACAAGTAGGAACCGAAAGTAAGTGGCAAGAAAAAGAAGAAATTATCAGTTGACCCCGAAGACGAGACTGTAGGCGATAGAACGGAAAAAAAAGGTGAATAAGAGAAAAGACACTTCTCAAAAGCGAATATCTGGACAGAGTTACACAAAATCAAATGGAAAAAATCCTTTATTCCTATGTTTCTTTGAATGCTGTTGTTTGACATAGATACCATGTTATGTTTAACAATTCCAAATAAGTCTTAAGTTTCGAAGCTTTTTATTATTTTGTTTGTTACTTTTTTACCGACTTCATTTAAATGTTTAATATTACGGATACATACCATTATCATCATCATCATTTCACTCCAGAACCTTTCGGCCCCATCGGCCATCTGTTCTGCGACCAATGTACCCTGCCCACTGCCACTTAAGTTTGGCAATTCTTCGGGCTATGTCGGTTACCTTGGTTCTCCTGCGGATCTCCTCATTCCTGATTCGATCACGCAGGTAAACTCCAAGCATGGCCCTCTCCATTGCCCTTTGGGTGACTTTTAGCTTTCTTAAAAGGCCCATTGTGAGCGACCACGTTTCAGTGCCATAAGTCATCACTGGCAACTGGCACTGACTTCGAGTGTAGCGTCTGCGATCTTTATGAGAGTGGGTGTTACATGGGCATTTGACATGACCTTCGTTTTGTTCATGTTCATTTTAAGACCCACTCTTTCGGAGGCTCTACTGAGGTCATCGAGCATTATACTGAGGTCCTCCATAGTCTCAGCCATGATTACGATATCGTCGGTAAAACCGAAGGTGAGTTATGTACTCGCCATTGATGTTAATGCCAGCCCCTTTCCAGTCCAGAACCTTGAAGACATCCTCCAGTGCAGTAGTGAACAGTTTCGGAGAGATATCGTCTCCCTGTCTCACTACGCTGCAGAAGGATAGGTTTCGAGGTCTGATCCTGGAGTCGGACTGACATAGTGGCGTTTTCGTACAGACACTTCAACACCTCGATGTACTGATAGTCGATCTGGCACCGTTGAAGAGACTGCAGCACAGCCCATGACTCGATCGAATCAAAGGCTTTCTCGTAGTCCACAAACGCTAAGCAGAGAGCCAGGTTATACTCTTCCGTCTTCTGTATAACCTGTCGCAGCGATGTATGTGGTCTAAGGTGCTAAAGCTTTTACGGAATCCGGCTTGTTCGGGAGGCTGGAAGTCGTCAAACCTGCGCGCGAGACGGTTCTTGATGACTCTCGAAAACAGCTTGTAGACATAACTCGGAAGTGAGATGGGCCTATCATTCTTAAGAAGGGCATTGTCGCCCTTCTTAAATAAAAGTATCACCACACCTCTGTTCCATGCCTGTGGTGTTTTGCTCTCGAGTATGACGGAACCAAATAGCTTCTGAAGGGCCTTAAGAACGGGTTTTCCGTTGGCCTTCAGGAGCTCGGCCGTAATTCCGTCATCATCCAGCGCTTTGTTGTTTTTGAGCTGCTTCAGAGCTATCCTAATCTCGTACAGGCTGACGTCCGGGATGTCTTCGGTATAGTGTCGGTTCAATCTAGCTCTTGGGTCGTTTGCCAGATTCATAACGGGGTTACTTGTTGACGTGTTTATCTGTCCATAGAACCTCTCGATCTCTCTTAATAGCTCATCGGTCTTCAGTTTCGTAAGCTGGCTCTGCCCAATAGACGGAATAGACGGATACATACCAAGTTTTCGTAATTGATTCTGTTACCTACCTACTAGCTGCAGTATTATTGTTTTCAAAAATGATTAGCAGGTTGATACCTACCCACTCTTTTTAGGTAGCTTTGATTTTTCTTGATTAAAAAATATTAACGAAAATGTCTTTTTTTATTTAAAAACATCTTACTATCCGCTTGTTAGTAAATAGGTAGGTAGGTGACATGAAAATAAGTATAATTGACGAACTGTCATCTTTTAAACCTACAATTTAGTGTTTTGAATTACTTGAATGGGTAGGGTATACTGAAACAGGCCCCTAAGACTAAGGATCCTTAGCCTTTTTCTATGAAAATCGACTCCCTAATACTTCTAAGTTGTCTTGTTTACTTCACCCTATTTTACTAGTTAGGGACTCAATTACAGTGTAGTGTAATAGAACTTCTATCCGTTTTAGCTCATATCCTGATGAAGGATCGTGTTGGTTGCGCTACTTCATTATTTTTGGGGTGTCTTTTCATCCATATTTCCATAGACTTACGCAATGCCAAATGTTGATTATCCTTCTTTTCCTTTGCTTTCAAGCGACATTGTGTGTCACTAATGTCTTATATCCTGGTATTGTTTTGAAAGCCGACTGTTACTTGTGCTCTATTAACTTTTATACAATCACTGTGAAAAGTACCTTATCCTTCTTTTCCTATAACACTCATTGAACTGTCCAGTCTCTTATACCCTTTTACCTTGCGATGTGAGAAATCGGCATGTCGCTTAGGCTTCTTATCCTTTAATATTTTATTATGTCATTTGTATCTTATGCCATATTTCCTCATTGGAAAATTAAAAGCTATTGTTATAAGCGACAAAAACTACTTTAAGTAGCGTCAAATCATTCAAACTAAAAATACCGGTAACTGCCCCATTTTTTTCTGATTTTATAACTGTTTTAGTTTTCACGATATCTTAATAAATGACAAAAATACGTCAGTTTTTCTAAAATTTAAAACTTTGAACGGCTCTCCTGAACATTTCATTTTTTGTCGCTTATACCCTACTTCCTTTTAACCGTCGATATCGACTTCTTGTCGCATTCCACAGATTCAGTTTGGATTTCTGTTAGCTCAACAATAATTAGGAACAATAAATAATCAATCAAATAAAATCAGATAAATTCAAATAAAATAAAAAAATAAAATAAAATCAATAGGTACAAATCAAATTAAATGGAAACTTAGGTATTATATACAATGTGAGACTGATTTTCAGCTTCATGAATTTGATTTTCTTGATGATCTCATCAATTCATCATTAATAATATTAAAGTCAATTTTTAATTGGCTTGGCAAACTGGTTTCATTTCATTAATGTGGTATTTTATGTGTTTTCTGTTAACACATAGGGTAACGTTAGTTTTTCCGTGTGTCTTCATAATTTTGTAGGGTCCCTTCCAGATTGGGGACAACGCCTTACGCAGTCTATGATGCTGCTTTAAATATACCATATCTCCTACTTTGTAATGTTTTTCCTTAGCAGAAACATCATAATACCTTTTTGATTGTTCCTTGCTTTTGTTTATATTTTGTAAAGCTCTTTCTCGCGAGTATTTCATTCTATACTGTAAAGCGCGGATATACTCGTGATAGGTGACATTATCATTAGGTTCAGAAAAACTGCTAGGAATAGATGGTTTATACCCATATAATAGTTCATGAGGAGTAAATTCGGTGGTACAATGGGGAGTTGTATTATATGATAAAATTGCGGTTGCCAGATAGCAATGCCAGTCGTCGTGGTTGTCATTGACGAAAGATTTCAAATATTCTTTAAGAGTTGCGTGGCTACGCTCTAGTGCACCGTTTGTTTGAGGATGATAAGGGGTAGAAAATAGTTTTTTTATTTTGAGAATCTCAGTCAATTGCCGGAATAACTCAGATGTAAAACATGTAGGTACCCTGATCGGTGAGAATCATTTTTGGAAACCCGAATAAGGAAATGAAATGAATAAGGCAACGTGCAACTTCATCTGTTGTAGAAGTAACCATAGGGTAAGCACACGAGAATTTAGTTAAGTCGTCTTGAAGAGTTAAAATGTATTTATATTTCTGAAGCCCAGCTTCGGGTAGAGGACCAACAATGTCTAATGCTAATCTTTCGAATGGTTTAGTACTTGAAGAAGTTATAACCATAGGGGCCTTATTAGAAGCTCGCAATGGCTTATTCACTTGGCAGAGTTTACAATCTTTAACAAAACGTTTTATGTCAGATTGCATACTTTTCCAATAGTATGACGTTTTGATCCTGTTATACATTCGCTTGAAACCTGGGTGACCAGCTACGGTAGTCCCATGGTTTTCTTTAAGGATATATGGAATTTCGGCAGGATTCGGATATCGTATTTGGTTTTTATAAATATGAATTTTAATGTTAGTGCCGTGGAAAATGTATGATATCATGTTATATACTTTCACGTAAACTAATTTAGTAAAAGGTTCTGTAAAATCTGAAATAGATAATTCTTCAACTTCATTTTTTGTAATAATTTGATCCCTTAATTTTAGTAATAAATTGTAAATTGTTTTGTAGGATGTTTCGTCATAATGATGAACTTTAGTAAATAAGAAATACAATATTTTATTGTTTGCATCGACCGACTGTACGGTTTCAAGTTCGCGCTCAGCTGATTGCAACTCAGCGGAATTTGGTATCATTGACAACAGCTGTTCGCAGTGCGGCATAGTGTTATCGAAGTCAAGTGAAACGGGACACGCAATTAATTTTTGTTTCGATAAATGTAAACTTTGACTGTGTTCTTCAATCTTTGTATCATTAGAGATGGCTTTAGTAGTTTGTTTTTTTAGATATTCTTCATAAGTACTTTTATTTAGGTTAGAATGAACGATTGAATTTACTGGATAACGAGATAAGGCATCTGCATTTGAATTTATTCGACCAGGCTTGTAAACAATCTCGTAGTCGTATTCTTCTAGTTTTAGTCGCCATCTTATTAAACGTCCACCTGGATCTTTCGCATTAAATAACCATGTTAAAGGTCGATGATCTGTTACGATTTTAAACTTATAACCGTAGAGATAGGGCCGGAATGTGTTAACAGCGAAAATAATAGCAAGGAGCTCTTTCTCAGTCGTTGAATAGTTCCCTTCTTGTTTATTTAAAGTCCGAGATGCATATGAAATGGGCTTATCTTTGCCAATCTCGCCTTGAGATAGAACTGCTCCGACGGCATAATTGGAAGAATCCGTCGTAACTATAAAGGGCTGAGAAAAATCTGGATACTGCAACAAGGGAGCTGAGATGAGTTTTTGTTTAAGCGTGTTCAAAGCTTGTTCTTGTTCATGGGACCAGTGGAATTTAACATCTTTTTTTAATAAAGATGTCAGAGGCTTCGTTATGTGGGAGAAATTTTCAATGAAACGACGATAATAACCCGTTAAGCCAAGAAAAGATTTAACATCTTTTGGGGTTTTCGGTGTAGGAAATTGAGAGATAGCCTTCACTTTATCTGGATTAGGCGAAACACCGTTGTCTGTAATAACATGTCCTAAGTAAGCAACTTCTTGTCGCAAAAATTCGCATTTATCGGGCTGTAGTTTTAAGTTTGCCTCTCTGAGTTTGGAGAATACAGCTTCAAGCTTCTGAATATGAGAATTAAGATCATGGGAATAGACAATACAATCATCTAAATAAATATAACAGTGGAGACCTTGTAATCCTAAAAGGACTAGATTCATCATTCTCTGAAATGTAGAGGGGGCATTTTTCAGTCCGAAAGGCATTCTAGTAAATTCAAATTGACCTGAAATGCTATTAGTTGTAACACTGAATGCTGTTTTTTCGGTGTCCTTGGGGTCCAATAATAATTGATGGAAACCTGATGCTAGATCGAGCGTGCTGAAATATTTTGAGTGACCTAACTGGTCTAAGATGTCAGTAATGAGAGGGAGAGGGTAAATTTCTGAAACAGTGACATCATTCAAACGCCGATAGTCAATGACAATTCGCCACTTTTGTTTACCGGAAGCATCTAGTTTTTTCGGGACCACCCACACAGGTGCATTCCAAGGAGAAGTTGAAGGGCGAATAATATTCTGATCAAGCATTTTCTTGATTTGCTTCTCAACTTCGTCTTTATGTACTTCAGGGAAACGATACGACTTTACATGAATAGGGGATGCATCCTTAGTATTAATAGAATGTTTAATCACATTCGTATAAGTTAAAAATTCACCATCGAGATGAAATATGTCTGTATACTTAGAAAGACAGTTCATCAAAGCTTTCTTCTCTTGTGAATTTAAATGGGAGCACCTAATCTGCTCAAGAACTTTTTGAGATCGGTCATTAACTAAGAAATCTAATTGATGAATGAGTTCCTGTTGAGTATCATCTAATTTGGAAGGTGGTAGTTCAAATGGAGTTAATTGAACTTGAAAATTATCAATTTCGACTTCAGTTTCGGTGGTGTTAAGAACAGAAACGTTAACTCTGTTGTTCGACTTTAAGTTAACTATACAGTTTGCTAAAAATACACCTTCACTTATTTTATGATCTAATATCAAAGCTTCTTTTAGATCAGCAATCTCTGACAAATTGGAAACCGAACACTCAATGACTGTTTCTGACCGCGGGGGTATGACATACAATGGCTTACTACAACAAATAGGTATTTCGTAACCCTCTAAACTAAGGGTGTTGGTTGAATATTGAATATCTATTTTAAAATGTTGTATAAAATCGCTACCAATAATACCATCGTAGTGTAAATTGATCGTATCGTCAATCGCATGAAACAAATAGTCAAAAATTATTTTACTTTTTGACGAAACACGATAATCAAAACAGATTTTAATAGAACCTAAAGATTTGCAATAGGAATCGTTATCACTTAGGCCTTTAAGTTGTATGATTTCAGGGCCAAGCACTGGTTTATTATGTAAACTGGAATGTTTGACAATAGAAATTGTAGAACCAGTGTCGATCAAAAAGCACAAGGGCTTATCATTATAGTTTGTTTTTAAGTATACGTGAGGTAAAGAAACTCTGTTATTAATGTAGTTAATGTTAAATGTTTCCTCACGCAAACAATCCCTAGAAGAAAGATTCGATTTTTCGAGAGATGAGGGACTGACTTTTGAATTTAAATCTGAATTAGGACATTTAGAAGTCTCTGTATGTGCACTAACCTGTGTTTGATAAAATTTAGGAACACAGTTTGAAGGACTTGTAGTACCTTTAGTAGCACTAACCTGTGTTGGAAAAAATGTAGGAACACAGTTTGAGGGACTCTTAGTACTTTTATTTGCGTTAACCTGTGTTGAAGACAATGTAGGAACACAGTTTGAAGGACATATAGTACCTTTATTTGCGCTAACCTGTGTTGAGGCAAATTTAGGGACACAGGATTGAATAAAAAGGTTTTGCGTGTCATTTAAATTGTTAACATTAGGTTTCGGCAGACACGGAACCGAAACCTTATTTAGTTTAAACTATCATTTTCATTAGAAGTGTCAACATGATGCACATTAGAGCGATTATTGCTCGACACGGTATTCGAACTCGGTGCAGTTGCACTTGATAGTGTTGAGTTACTTGGTTCGGTTCGCGAATTGTTATTGTTTTTGGCTTTCAGCTTACGACATTCGCTTATCAAATGACCACGGTTTTTACAATAAGCACAAAATTTATTTGGATCAAAATTTGAGTTAGAGTATTGATTATTGTTAAAATTATTTTGTTCATTATTATTATTTATGCTTACATGATGCGCATTAGGAGAAAAGTGCTTATTTTTATTTTTATAACACTCTGACGCGATATGGCCGTTCTTATTACATGTTGTGCATTGTTTATTAAATCGAGTTGAAAATTTTGATAAGTTAAATAATTTCTCTTCTTCAATGGCATTTGTAATTGCATCTGATAACGTCTTAGGGTTTCTACACCGCACAATATTGGAAAAATTAGAGTTCAACCCTAACATAAACGTATTAAGAGCCAAATCTTCCATTGCGGCAATACGACCTACAAGTTCTTTATCGTTTTCGCAGCTATAATGGATGTCAGCTTGTAGTCGTGTTAAACATGATTCAATGCGTATAGAAAATTGCATCACGTCTTCGGAAGGCAACTGTTTGCATTGTTGTAAATCGACTAATAAGTGAGTGGAGTGTTTTTTCTCTCCAAAAGTGATTTTAAGGAACTGTTTAATTTCTGTCCAACTATTAAACCTTTTTAAACAACAAGCTAATTGAGCTTTGCCTTCCAACTGCGAGATGATATATTTACATAAGACGTTCTGCTGTTCTGTAGTTGCTAGGGAAATCGCATTTTCGCAGTTTAACAAAAACGCGGGCAACGACTCACGGTCCCCATTATAAGGTTTTATGAATTTTGTGAGGACAGAAAGGGTAATTTTGTCAGCCATTTTAACTTTTGGTTTTGGTGCTGGACTGTCCTCTGCAGAATCTGAATTAGATGAAGATGCGATTTCTTCGGAGTTCTCTTTTTTTAGAGGCATTAAAATGATGACGTAATTATCGCAAAAAAGCATTACAGAACATCAGACACACAAAAACACAGAAAAATATCTCAATAAAATTGTGTACAAAAACTTGTGAAGGTAAAAAAAATAGTATAAATCTAATTTTAAGAGAGTTCAAGAAAAAATACGTAATGTTGAAAATTTGGGAAAAAAAATCACTTTACTAAAATAGACTTGAAAGCACTTTCACACTAGGTAAATAGGAAAACTCACAGTAATAGTGATAAGGCAGCAGCGCACGCGAACATCCTAGGAAGATGACGTCACACACACGTAGTGCGGGCTGCGGCGATACACGACGCGCGACGTGGCGACCTGGCGACTCAGCAAGTCGTATTACAGGTCGTCGACACGACACGTTGCGTTCCGCTTGCACGCGGTGCGACCACGTAGCTGATGATGGATGATGTACAGACGGAGGTCGTCAGTGAGACCTCGACGGAAGGTCCTCTTGTGATGCGGGCTCGCACTCGTATAAATGGAGACTGACCGTCGACCACAGGGCAGCAGGAGGTGTTCCGGTGTGATGCGGGCTCACGCTTAATAGCGGAGGCTGATCGTCGATCACGTGGCAGCAGGAGGTGTTCCGGGGTAACGCGGGCTCACGCTCAATAGCGGAGGCTGACCGTCGATCACGTGGATTGCAGTAGCGCGGGCTTAGGTTTTTAGGAACCCAAGGCTTATCGTCGACCACTTACCGAAAGGACTTCTAGGTCACGGAGCCAACAAATACTATAGTGCAGACGAGTGGAAACGAATTCGCGACGCCTACACCTATAGATCCCAGTACTCAATGATTTTTCCTGGGATTCCACTTCTGACACCAATTTTGTTAGGATGGCGCTCCGTGGGTCCTTTTTTAATTGAAACAACACTTTGGTTTGCTACCACTGAATTAATTTAATAAAAAAACTGTACACGAAATATTACAATATTGGACAAAATTTGTAAGTTGACTGCACTGCTTGCATAGCGAGCAGTTTTATATAGTAGGTACATGAATTTTCAAATCAGCAATTATGAAATAGTGATGGAAATTATTTATAACAGAACGTATATTGTCCAAGAAATGTTTTGACTGTGATGGTCACCGATTAGCAGTGATCTTAATATTTCTGGAGGATTTTGTAATATTTCAATATGTACTTTCCCACCTGAGCAACACATACCTACTGTTTGTTTCTTTTTGCTATTTAACAGCTTCACAAAAAGTACAATTTTCAACCATACCTCCGATGGCGGAATATGTGGCGTAGTCAATCATAGGAGTATATACGTAAATGCACTCCGTTCCTTATCAACCCAAGGAAGGTCGCCATGCCCTACGGCTATTTATCTTGAGACACATCCGATTCTTCAGATGATATCGACATTCTGTTCAGAGAATGTCGAAGTCGATCAGAATTCAAACGTTCGTTGCGCTCTTCTTAATCTGTCTATTCATGCCGTACTCCAGCAATTCTTTCTTTCTCGCTTTCTGATTATGAATATTTTGTTGTGTGCGTGTTCGGAACAATGTATGATAATCTCACCGTATCAGCGGTCAGTCGCGCATCATATTCTGCACTGGTCTCTAGAGACCTGGATGTAGATGCGTAAATACGCTGAGAACGCAGGCGTGCTTCGCGATCCGAAGAGGTTTCCACGGAGCGAGTTGCAGCCTGATGTTCTCAAACAGCATCAAGTCTCTCCTGACGCTCTTCTGACGCTCTTCGGTAGATTCTTGGGATCTTATGATCCTCAATCTTTTAGCTCCTTTGGAACATTGGGAAAGATTTGACCTCTTTCTAGGTATGGTTATAGTTTTATTATGAAGAAGAATACCTGATCAATTAAAATCTAAGTGACTGCTCCCCTACCAAGGGTGCCCAGACACGGGATCGTCTGGCGCCCAGGTGCTGGTTTGGTCCCTGGGGTGGTCACGGCGTGCTATGTGCTGCGCCGGTGATGGGGAGTACTCCCCAGCGGAGGGTCCGGTGACGGACAGCCGCGGCGGGTTCACGGATGAGTGCTAACGCGTGCCCATGTTCCCACCGTACGCGGCAGAGGAGGACACAGTGGAGTTTTAGTGGGTTAGAGTCCCACATAACTGTACTATCTCCCCGTGGTAGTGCAGAATGCATGAGCATTTCTTCACGTTAAAAAAAATAAATGGGAGTTTTGGCCAGTAGAGTCAAATTTTCAATGATATACCATCGTCATCCAAAATCAGTCCTAAACTGTTACCGCCTTCACCGCGTGGAGGTGAAATTAGTGATAGCTTTGATTTCCACATCAGATGTTTCTGATCTTCGATTTTTATAAGTCAACAGGAAATGCCCATCAGACCGAATAACTTTTACTAAGACTTTATTCCTATATGTGTTATGGTGTAGCTGGGCTCTTGGAGTTCCCCATCAGGTGTTCCAGATCTTCAAATTTAATCTCTCAGCAGAAAATCCTCATCACGTGGAACAATTTTTGCTATGGTACCATTTTTGTATCTCTTATAGTTAAGCTGGTCTGTTTCGGTTCTGCATCAGGTATTCAAGTTTCCAAGATAAATTATAGCCTGAATGTTGTCCAGCCATATATGGCCAGTTATTATAATAACTATACAATAAAAAAAAAATCATTCAAATCCGTCCAGTTCCGAAGATCGGACGCGCAGGCCCGAGGCGTGTACGTACTCTGATAGAATACCTTAACAAATGTTCGCCGTGATTCTTTAAATTGACATAACTTTTTTATTTATGAACCGATTGACATGAAATAAACACTAAATGTTAAGTGAAGCCTACTACAATATATTAGTGACCGCATCTAAATCGAATAAGCCGTTTCTGATATTAGCGTGCACAAACAAACAGACAAAAAAAATTAATTACAATTTCGGGTTCGGCATCGATATAATAACAACCCCTGCTACTTTTGTTTTATATATTTCCATTGTACAGACACCACTTTTCTACAAATTTATTATATGTAGGTATATATGTAGATTTTGAGTTGATTTCTTTTTGAAGTCGGTTTAATTTTTTTAAATTACTTTTTATTTCGTAATTTTTAGTTTTTGCACTAGAATTTGACCAAGGTTTTGAGATGTTTTCCCTTTGACACTACACCCGTAGCTCGTATCAATACGCCAGGCCGTCACACTTACACGTATTAGTCCATATCTTAAAAATTACTGAACCGATTTTGATGAAACTTGCACTGTGCCCTAAGTTGAAGTAAATGTAAGCTAATACAAAAAAAAATGGTCACGATCCGATTAATAGTTGCTGAGAAATGCGTGGACAAACATACATAGGTACATACATACGTCTATGAAATTTTGTATATTTGTTTGGAAGCCTTAGTAGATTGTCATATGTGAATATAATGCAATTCCAATAATATTACATAGGTACATACCTACGTATCGAATTGATAACCTCCTTTTTTTTTAAGTCGGTAAAAATATATGGGGCAACTGATAATTACCTACTTTCGCGATTCCATATTACCTACAGGTACATTTTTCAATGACATCGACTTAATTCTGTAGGTACATAATTATTTGAAGGTTTTACAGTCGATAGCTTTAACTCCTACGTACCTACCTACGCAATATGGGGCATGTGCACGAATATGGTACTTGTTCAATGTCAACCGCATTGCTAGTTTGCGTCACCAGAGGTAGGTACTTCAGATAAATAATTATACCTAATATCAAAAACTTCCTGTAATCTATTGCTCTAGCCCCCCCAAAAAGCGTCACTTCGATCGGCTTCGGGGCCAACGACCAACGAAATTGAAATCAATCAGAACGTGCAGACTCCAGACAGCGCTGTATGACTGGTCCTGTCGCAGGGCTTGTCTGAGGCAGGTTGCGAGTTGTGCGCGAGCGCTCACAGAACGTGCAGACTCCAGACAGCGCTGTATGACTGGTCCTGTCGCAGGGCTTGTCTGAGGCAGGTTGCGAGTTGTGCGCGAGCGCTCACAGAACGTGCAGACTCCAGACAGCGCTGTATGACTGGTCCTGTCGCAGGGCTTGTCTGAGGCAGGTTGCGAGTTGTGCGCGAGCGCTCACAGAACGTGCAGACTCCAGACAGCGCTGTATGACTGGTCCTGTCGCAGGGCTTGTCTGAGGCAGGTTTCGAGTTGTGCGCGAGCGCTCACAGCATTTACCTACCCTTTCGTCTCGAGTACGCTCCGTAATTGCCAAGCATGGAATGTATGCGCCTGCATAATGAAAACCTTATTAATATAATGTAGTTATTTTCTTTACACATTTAGGTTTACAGAAGTAATAAGAGTGAATTGAATATTATGTTTCCGTTAAATAAAATTTAATAAATAAGTACTTAAGTAGGTAATCTTACAATCTTGTTATAACATACGTAATACAAAAATTGATATTGGTTTATGCATCTCTAGTAGGTACCAAGATCCTGTATCACAGCATTCACAGCCGTCTTATAATAGGTACCAATCACTACCTGTGGTACCTCTACCTAGTAGGTAGTACCTACCCACCTAACAGACTCATTAAATAATGTTCATTACCTACCTAGTACATAAAAATAAATCTGACAATAAAACAAAATATTAAAATCAACAATCATGGTTGTGTAGCGTCGTTCTTGGTTTTTGATTTACTTATAATCAACGTAAGGCGCTTTTCACACATCCCGGCAACCGGGTAGCCGGTGCCGGGTACCCGGCGGCGAAGTGCATAGCCATGTATGTACGTTAGCTTCCACACGTACCGGCGGAGTTTGCCTGGAAAGTGTTATACGTGTTACCCGATACTCAACACCGGCTACCCGGTTGCCGGGACGTGTGAAAAGGCACTGGTATGCATGCTGCGCGGACTGCTGATTAGCTAAACACGCAGTCTCCATAGTGAGGGTAGGGTTCTGTATGTTTCTGAACCCTTCCGTTAAATATAACATTTTCATTCATGTAGCAATTTAGTTAAGCTCATAATATATGTAGGTATAGGTCGACCTAGGAGCCTGCGTGACTATATCGCAAGATTCGCAAGCGTACCTACCGGAAAAGTGCGCGTCCTATGCGCAGTCAGTGGAGCGGAAACCTCGTTGTAAATCAAACAGTAAGGCAACACTCTTACATTTTTTCCAACTGTAAAAGTTAATTAGAAGTATAATGTATGCGGCGCGTGCGGTTCTGTATGGATGAGCAGCTCGCTGGCGGAGCGCGCGGCGCGGCGCCGGCGGCACTCGCGCAGTGCCGCCGAGGCCGCGCTCTGCACCGGCCCGGCTCGCGCCCAACGGCCGCCACCACGCGGCGTGGGCGACCGGCGGCCGCCCGTCCGCCCGTGTTCACCGGACCTACGCTCATAGTGCACTAGTGTCGCGTGCTCTCCTTCACACGAATTATGAAAACCTGCACCATGTACAAAATAACTTACGTGACAAGGAAAAAACAGGTAACTTTCTAAAACTAATTAAATACAATGTATTTTGGAATCCGTCAAGCTGGTTACGGATTACCCACCAACCTACCACCACCTAATGACTACTCTAACACATTCCCTTCAGCTACAGAGGAACTTACACAATTCTTCAATGTATTGCTCACTGTTACGGATAGCGGGAACCCCCCGGCGCTCGCGCTCGCCAGCTCGCCGCGACATACTCCCGCGTAATCGTCGGCGTTCAGGGAATATATCATAGCACCTCCCAACTGATTTTCTATAATGAATTTCGCTTTCTCCATAACACTTTGTGTGCCTTCATAGGAGACCCATTCCTTGTTACTGTATAAGTAAGGTACCTTAGCCTCATTGTCCTCTGATATGTTAACATCGCTTGTGTTAGTTACGAATGCACACACATCGGGATAGTTGACAAAACCTAAGGAGCCCAGTGATCCAAACCCACACGCTGGACTACTCACTTGGTGGTTGTTGACATTGACCAAAGTGAATGTGTGACCATAAGTGGGTATGCCAACTATAATTTTATTACGATTCAGCCCCTTGTCCAAATACATGTGAACCGTGTAGTTGATGTTCAGAGTAGCCAGGTACAGCTGTTCTCTGCTACGCTGATACAGTGGCGAGTTAAAGCCAGTGAAAGGGGTGTATTTAGTATAGTAATGAAAATCATATGTCATGATATTCACAAAGTCAACATATTCATTCAATTGGTCAACATCATAGGAAATATCGACTATTGTCTGTGGAGCTGCTGCAGCGATGGTTAATAGATAATTTCGCTTTTCCCTAATGTATTCCATGCGGATCTCCCGAAGCAACTGTGAGAAATGTTGTCTTTCACGACCGGCTACCGCTACATTGTGTAAGGCTGGAAACTCCCAGTCGAGGTCTATCCCATCCAAGGTATAATTTCTCAATAAATTTTTTATGGATTTTATGAATATTTTTCTTGATTTGTGATCTAATACCATATTTGGAAAGCCATTATCATTTTTGGCACCTCCAACTGACAGCAGTATTTTTAGGTCAGGGTTGTTATGCTTCAGTTTGACTATTTCAAGTAGTGTTCTGTACTGGTGGTCTTCTAATGCAATCTCATTTTTCACAACTCGAGCGAAAGCCATATTAATGTGTGTACACAGGTTTGGGTGAATATCAGAGGGCATCAATTGATTAGTAGCATGCTCGCTTGGGAAATTGTAGTAGCAGGAAATAACTTTGGGACGAGCAGCTTGGGATACTGCCTCCCTTTGCCTTACCACATCTTTAATCACATCATATTTCATCCGAATTAAGTTCCCGGGGAGATTGGCACCTCTGTGCCACGTGTGGTACAATGATGCACAAGCAGTCGCTGTGATTAATACAATCAGCAAACAGCTTGTCATTCTCAACACTGTCTCACCAAACCTCCAAGTGACTCTTGTTACTTCTTTTTTAAGATGATTGTATTCATCTTCTCCTAATTGGTAATATTTATTATTGCTTTCCTCCTTAATGGTAGTATTCGGCATGGTACTGTTTTCTGAAAATATATAAAGTAATATATTTTGTAGTAAGAGAGTATGAATTTTGTATATTTTAAGTTTAGTCAATCACACAATTTGCACGTCTATGGAGACCTTTGATTTTCATATTCATATATTATATTGCATTCCATAACAGCTCTGATGTCGCGAAATCTCCTAAAGATTGGTCTATTTCTTATCTACATCTACGATTGTCTAAATCTACATATTTAAATTAATTTAACAATAAAATAAGGGCATAAAAAATTATAAGATTATTAACATTCTAGTGATATTTATTTGTATGTATATTCTTATAATACTTGTTTAATTGTTTTTAGATTATTTTTTTTTTGTCTCTTTCACACGCTGTCTACATCTCTCTATTTATTGTCCTATCGCAGGTATGTTGGAAGAGATTTCTTATGAAATATGCATCACCTTTGAACCTACCTATTTTTCTGTTCTGTTTTTTTTTCTTGTCTGTTTATATAATTGTGTAAATGGTAAAATAAATAAATACTTAATAAAAAGAAATAAGATTGGATGATCATTCATCACATCATCATTTTAACAGTGGCGTTTCTTCAGATCCATAATCATTTATCAGAATAAATATCGTTTCTAAAAACTAATAACGAAGACTTGAAATTTACCTTAGTAGGTACTGGTATTATTTACAATAGTAGGCGGTAGATGCAGGTTACAGACAAAACCACAATCCCTGTGCAGGCATACAAAATCAGAACCTAAGACGACCCATTGACCGAATCCGTTTCTTTATTTTTCTAATGATTATGAAATCGCAATTAATGCCTGAAGAACAGTGAAAAAAATAAACAATAATAAAGTTCAAAAAACAATAAATCAATCATTCACACTATCAAAAAGTACTATAGTCACAGAACACTATTACTAATAGATTATAGTACTCTGTCCACAGCAAAGACCAAAGAGTAATATAATAATACGGAAGGCAAAGACTAAAGACTTAGGTATGAGCGTTATTTCACGTCACTAGTTACAATAACTGCTTATGGGGCATGTAACCGAATCACTAGTTTCGAGTCACACATAAACTAGTGATTTTTGTAACTAGTTACATTACCAATGCAGTGATCGAATGAAAAGCGAGACACGAAACAAAAGTACGTTGCGAGTCGTTTCTACATGGTTACTACTCTGTGCCTGTGTGCCTACTTCTTTGTACTGACCGGCAAAGCGAGCCGAGACTTCCCGAAATCACGAGTGATGACACGATGAAATCCGAACATGCACACACCAAGTCGCCAACTACGAAAATGATGCGTATAATTTTCATACGTATTACTTAGGACTTAGAGATTAATTTAGATTGGTCATTATTTTTAACCTTCGACGGGCGGCGTACGAACACAAATTTGAAATTGTATTAGTATTTGTTTATGATTACTTTGAAAAGTAAACCTTGTTTAGTTCGTTGGTGAATATTGCACAAGTATGTACCTATGTATGTTGCATTTATTGTGAAAGTGACTTCCATGCATATTTTCGTAATATTTTTGAATAAATTGTGAATAGTGTAGTACGTATAAAAAAAACAGTGAATAAATAACTTTTTCGTCATGTCTCGATGCAATTCGAGTGTCCTGTGGAAGTTCTTCCAAAAACTACGCAATGAAAAAAAAGCAAAAAAAAAAAACAAAAATAACAAGAAAAAAAAAATGCAACAAGTGTGGTGAATTATATAGCTTCAAATCCTCAACCGCCAATTTAAAAACGCATTTGAAGAGGAAACATCTCGTATTACGTTATAGCATTAATGATGTAACTGCTTAAGGTAACTACAAAAACTAATTCGTTCAAAAAACCTACAGCTTGTGACATGTAACGATTACGTAGGTAACCATATAAATGTTCGTTTCGCAAATACTTCGGTAACACCATTTTGAATCACTGAATAGATTATGACAAATAACTAGTTACAAAAATCACTAGTTTTCAAAACAGGTTAATGTTCGTTTCGCAAATACTTCGGTAACACCATTTTGAATCACTGAATAGAATATGACAAATAACTAGTTACAAAAATCACTAGTTTTCAAAACAGGTTAATGTTCGTTTCGCAAATACTTCAGTAACACCATTTTGAATCACTGAATAGAATATGACAAATAACTAGTTACAAAAATCACTAGTTTTCAAAACAGGTTACGCCTTTAAAGTAACTAGTTACGTTACGTTTCGCGAAAATCACGTAACGACCCACACCTATAAAGACTACAATCTATGATGCTGGCAAAGACTAAAGACTACAATCTATGATGCTGTATAAGTCCACAGAACACTATTAGCATAGACTAATATATATAAACTGAGATATATATAAACTGGCAACTGACGTTTTCGGTTTTTGTTAAGGGGCTATTACATCTTCCTAAATATCGGATCTGATATTTATTCGCTCCTAAATTCAGGATAGTGTAATTGCATTTAGGAAGGAAGGATCCGATTTAGGACAAGAATGGCTTCCGACGTCCTAAATCTAAATCGCATCCTAAATCGGAACGGTGTAATCACATTTAGGACGCTCAGTCGCCGCTCGCCTGCCGTCGTGAGCGCATGTTTTTCGTTGATTGTATGCATAGGTATTAAGTAGGTACGAGTTTTTCATTGATGGTATGCATTGGTAAAAAGTATATTTTTTTTTGTATAAAAGGTGTCACCAGATTAAATAATACAGGGTTATTGGTAAAACATTATCAACCTCCTATGAAGTCATTGTACTCATCATTATGAGCAACTTTTACTATGGGACCAAACCTGAAATCGTTCGAAAAAAGCTGTTCCTTACATTTTGACGAATTATACGAACATAAATGTAGGGAACAGCTGATTTTTTTTTCGCGATTATCAAATTCTTTTGAATTCATTCGAACATAATTTCTGAAGTCATCTGGTTCTAAAGCCCTCCTATTGTTCATGCTTGCTAGTTTTTAACGCAATAATAAATAATTTTTCACCCATCTCGTTCTTTTTCTCTTTTTAATTTCTGTGGAGCCAACCGCTAGGGCTACGATAATACCAATTTTTTGGTTTTTCGTTAATATTGGGGTCATATCGACACACTTCTTTTTACCTCGATACGTCCGTCACTCGTCGCTCGTCCTTACCGACTGATTTAGTGTCCTAAATCAGTGAACGTGTAATCAGGAGCTCCGGCGACTAAATTTCTTGTCCTAAATCGGATCCTAAATATCGGATCCGATATTTATCCTATGATTGTACGAAAAGCGACATAGTTACTTTACTCTTTGGGCTAGCCGCGCGGTTAACCGCTAATGCGTTTGCCCACTTAGTCTTGTGGCCGAAGTGCGGCTACACCTAGTTTTAGCCGGCCACATGCGGTTCGTGTGTATTTTGGGAGGCGACGTAGGATGCAAGAGCGAGCGAAGGGCACCACGAGGTTAGGTTTGGTTAGGTTACTGTAAACCCTTTACACAGAATAGGACGTCGACGTAGGATACACCTAGTTTTACCCGGCTAAAACTAGGTGTAACCGCACTTCGGCTATTAGCCGCAGTGTTGCCAACTCCAAAAGTTCAAATTATCGAGTTCCCACGTCAAAATTATCGTTTTGTGCAGACAACATTGTAGCCATCGCGAACAAAACATGGTAAAGGCTGGCCCAGAAGCATGGGGATTGGCACATGATACTTGTCAGTGGTGCTTGACTGCTTGCAAGGACGTGCCTTCATGTAAAGTGCTACAAGTATCTGACAGGGGGGGCATTATTAATAAACACGCGGGGTTAGTTCCTATCAGTTCCTATTTTGGCTATGCACCAAAACATTCTTGTACAACTACAATCCACTCACGGTCAAGTCTACCCATGGAATTAGTATATAGGTAATAAAGACTTGAATTTACCTGTCTCGGCGCATCTCGGTGACAAACAAAATGGCAATTTTTTTTCAAAAACGTAGGAAAATGACCGTGATAAAAATATCGAATCAAATAACAAATCTCACGAAAATTTAACGATGAACTAGATTGCATATATCTACGATAAAAGGTAATGGGACCTTTATTTCATCTTTTATGGCTTGTCGTAATCGTAACCACATTTCAGTTTAATGTTATTGCATGTAAATTAATTCCTTTCCCCTTATTTTAATATTGATGTCTTAAAACCGAGTAACAAATCAGTTGCACTTGAGTATCTATTATTAGGTTACAATTTGAAACTTGCTCTTAAACAGCCAACTCGAATGGCTAGTGGGACATATATAGATAATTTTGCGCATAATTTTAAGAAGAGTTTGTAAGACAGATGTACTTGAGTTTGCTTTATCAGACCATACAGCACAGCTACTGCAATGTCCAGTTCCCAATGTATATAATATCAAATCCTGGTATATAACTAGAAGAGATTACAGTAACGATAATATAGAGAAATTTAAAAATAGCATAAGCAGTCTCAAATTTTCGGAGATATATCTTACTGACGATCCCAACGTAGCTTACAATGAATTTATCGACATATTCAAGTTATTTTATGGGTTATGTTTTCCGTATAAAGAAATAAAAATAAACCTAATCAATAAACCAAAATGGCTTTCACGTGGCGTTAAATTATGCAGTAGGAAAAAAAGAGAACTTTTGTGGCGATACAGGTTGAAACCCAACCATGAAAACAAAAAGAAATTCACTACCTATTCTAGACTATATAATAAAATAATTACGTTGACACAAAAAGCTCAAAATAACCACAAAATACAGCAATCTAAAAATAAATCAAAGACTACATGGCAGGTAATTAATCAGACAAAGTACAATATCCCTAAACAACGAATTGAGAAACTTAAAGTTGGTAATCAAATTTTATACAAACCTTATGATATCGCTCGTGCTTTTAATGACTTTTTCGTTGACAAAATACGTCCGAAAATAGATGTTGACTGTAAACCGAAAACATGCATCTCGTCCATGAAACATAACTCAATGTTTATGGCACCCAGCACACCGCACGATTTGAATAAAATTAAAATAATAATGTCGTAAAAAATACTAACAGTGTTGGTTTTGATGGAATCGCCACTAAGATACCGAAGTCTGTCTCAACCACGATATGCGAACATTTAAGCCACATACTGAACCTTATCATTTGTACGGGTAAATATCCAGATGCTTTAAAAACATCTATAATAAAACCCTTATTTAAGAAAAAAGATAAGGAGTTGATGGAATATTATAGACCTATTTCGCTCATACCGGTTATTTCGAAGATCTTTGAGAAATACATTTGCAGGGAATTATATAATTATATGGAAAAATTTAATAAACTTTGCGAAGAACAAAAAGGATTCAGACAGCACAGAACTATCAATATGGCAATTTATGACTTTTTGAATCCTATTATGAGTAGCATGGATAAGCGATCCCCCATATGCGCTATATTTTGCGATATGACCCAGGCGTTCGATTATGTACATTATAATATATTACATAATAGATTAGAAGTGTATGGCATTAGAGGTAATGTGCTCGAACTTATAAAATCTTATCTGGTAAACAGAACACAAATAACCGAAGTTAGCAACATTAACATAGTTACCAAACACGAAGACATTATAAGGTCTCGAGAACGAAAAATCTCATACGGTGTACCACAAGGAACCGTGATAGGCCCGTTTTTATTTATAACTTATGTTAATGATATGCCCAAGTCCCTTGAATGTCCTATAACTATGTTTGCAGACGATAGCACTGTAACAATCCCATGTAAAAGTACTAATACATATGAAAATGACATAAATAATTCTCTTGACGCACTAATTAAATGGCTTGACGAAAATAATTTAAATATTAATTTAGGTAAGACAAAGATAATGCACTTTAGACAACGCACTCCCGGCGGAACTAATCTCAACATCCATTACAAAATTACAAAATTGAGGAAGCAGAGGATACCGAATTTTTAGGGTTGCAAATAGATTGCAACTTAAATTGGAAAGCGCACATAGACAGTTTGTGTAAAAAATTGAGTTCATCCGCATATGTGTTATATAAATTATCCTCCATAGTAGATGTCAAAACACTTCTTACGGCTTACTACGGAATAGTTGAAACGCACTTGCGATACGGTATCATTTTCTGGGGGAACTCAACTGATCGAGATATAGCTTTTAAGGCCCAGAAAAGATGTCTCCGATCAATGTTAAAACTTAAATCGACTGACAGTTGCGCGCCTTATTTTAAGTTACATAAAATCTTGACACTTCCCTGTATCTACATTTTTGAAGTAGCTATGTTTGTCAA
The DNA here is from genome assembly GCA_963082905.1 of Oligia fasciuncula. Classification (NCBI taxonomy): domain Eukaryota; kingdom Metazoa; phylum Arthropoda; class Insecta; order Lepidoptera; family Noctuidae; genus Oligia; species Oligia fasciuncula. Next base: position 338,560 of record OY720395.1, on the reverse strand, counting down.
GCAAAATCCATCTCGTTTTGAGCGCCTGGCTGTTGTATTCCCAAGGAATAGGCGTGACAACAGCAAATTATGTCAAGTATCATGTCGGACCACTTTAATGCGTAAGAGCGTCTCTTGCATGGCCCCAATTATTTACAATAAATTACCGAGTAGTTGGAAAACTTTAAATACAGCACAATTTAAGAGTAGATTAAGTACGGAATTTTTTGGTAGATAAAACGTACTACAGTGTAACTGAGTTCTTATCGGAGAAAATATTTGCTAATTAATGACATCTTGATTTTTAAAATTTTGTTGTATGACATTTTTGATTTTTGACATTTTAATCTTTGACATTTTGATCTTTAACATTTTTTATCTTTGACATTTTGATTTCTGACATTTTGATAATGATATTGGTAATAGTAATGACATGTAAATGATGTTATGATAATGGTATGATATTTGTAATAGTAATGACATGATATATAATTCTAATGATACTAATTTATATTTTCCTTTTACTACAAACATATATTTTTAATTAAGTTGATGATTTAAAAAATTTATACCTACCATATAATTTATACTTACCAAATGTTTGCATGCCGATTGGTAAAATGTGGCTGAGCTAAATCCTAAGAACTAATGTATTACCCATATTTACAAAATAAAATTCTATTCTATTCTATTCCTAAACGAACAATTTTGTTTATTGTTTTTGCACATGACAGCTTTAATTTGACACTGACACTTTGACAGTGACAAATCACGATTCAGTAAATGAGTTGATTCAATAGTCTTCTTTTTAATTTAATTGCATTATTTATATTAATTTGATGTAGGCGTGTGGTTTTATCATATCGGAGGTTGCACAGGCCTCAAATCTAGCATCTAAATATGGACGACGCGTCCATGAACCGCTACGAAAAACAGCTGTATAGTGTGTTCAAAACGTTCGACGTAGATAACGAGGAAGCCTTAGACAGATCAGCAGTTCATAAACTTTGTGACGCATTGCAGCTTGAGGATCGCGGAGCAGCCCTCGTGAACACGCTGTTTGAGCGACGCTCTGACCGCGTCACCTTCGCACAGTTCCGGAACGGGCTGCTAGCCGTGCTGGGGGGCGCAGGCGGCGAACCCGCGCGTTCGGTGCACGCTCCGCTGGAGCCCCTGCCGCAGCCCGACCCGCCACCGCATCAGAGTGACGACGACTCCTCTGGTCGCGAAGTGGCTCCAAAATTTGTGTTCGGCTCCAAAAAATATGGTCGTCGATCAAGGCCCCCTCGTTTAGGAGCCGCGATGGACGAGCCCCCGAGTCCACGCTCCTCTTCCGCTTCCCGCCTCGACACCGACGACAAGAGAGCGAGACAGCGGATGAGATGCAGACGTAGTGCATCCGCAATGGAGAGCCGCGACGACAACGTCGTTGTTGACGGCGGCCAGGATGGCTCCTCCGCCACGGAGACGTTCGAACACGACCGCCGCATCGACAGGGACGAGGCCCTCGCCCTTTGCCGCGGCCTGAACATGGAGGGCATCGACCGGCGGCTCATAGAGCGAATATTCGATGACACTGGAACCACAGATACGACGGTTGGCGAGTTCTTCGATCGCTTAAATGCATCTCTCACTACTACTATGGAAGAGGCATCGCGCGAAGTGCGGGCGACCGCGACGATCTGTGACGCCGCAGCCGACGCGGCAGATGACGAGACAGCGGCCGGGCTGCCCAGTGAGCTGGTGCTGGAGGCGTGGGAGCGCGCCGGCGTGCAGCAGCCGCGCCGCCTGCTGGCCGAGCTCGGCTTCGGCGCCGTCGCGCTGCGCCCGCCTGAGCTCGAGCGCGCTCTCGACGAAGAGCTGCGTGCGCTCGCCGAGCCGGCGGGGGAGCCGCGGGACGCGCGCGCTCTGCTGCTGCTGGCCGCGCTCGCGCTCACCCGACTACGACTGGAGCTGGCGCGACGCCGCGCGGACCTGGCTGCCGCCGAGCGAGACAAGCTCCGCGGTGACGTCGCCGAAGCTAACAGGCACGCTAGGCTTCTAGCACAAGAAGTAGACGAGAGCCACGCTCGCATCGAGGCCGAGTTGAAAGCGAGCCTTCGGCGTGCCGAGGCGCGTCATGCTGAAACTACGCGCCAGACTGCCGCGGAAACTTCGGCAGAGCGCGAGAGGGCGGCTGCGGCGCGGGCGCGCTTGGAGGCCGAGGTCGCGCGGCGCGCTGACGTAGAGGCGCGCTTGCGCGGGGAAATAAGTAGCCTTCGCGCGCGCGCCGAGGAGCTGGAGGCCCGTGCGGCGGGTGCGGAGGAGCGCTGCGGCGAGGCGGAGCGCGAGCGCGCGCGCCTGGCGACCGAGCTGCGCGCGGCGCTGGCGGCCGGCGCGGCGGCGCGGCAGAGCGCGGTGCCGGCCGAGCTGGCGGAGCGCCTGCTGGAGCTGCGGCGCGACAACCAGCTGCTGCGCGACCGCAACGACGAGCTGTGTGCCGCGCTGGAGGCGCATGCGCGGCGCTCGGCGGCGGGCCGGCCCGAGGTGCGCGGGGGGGACCTGTCCACCGAGCTCGATTCGCTATTGACTCATGACCGGTCCGAGGTGAGTCTCATTAGGGTTTATAGTTATTAAAATAAAGCTGTTTGTTACCTTGACAGTTTTGAGTTGACAAGTTTAGCACTTAACCGAATATTATCTAATATTACTGAAGAGTCATTTGAAAGGTTTTTCTAGTAGGTATGGTGTGGGGTGGTAAATGGAAAATTGTTGGTCATTTTTATGATCTGGATTATATTTCGCCTTTCAGGAATGTGATTCGTCTCCAGTGAGTATAGACCAAAAGATTCTGGGTCATGTAGAAGCTGTAACAAAGCTCAGAGAGATCTTTGATAGCGTACACGCGATCCCAAGTATCAGCGAGACGGATGGTCAGTCGTGCGCGTCGTGCGCCTCCGTGGGCGACGCCACGCGCCGCATACAAGAGCGTGTGCGCGAGCTGGGCGACGCGCTCATCTGCGCCGAGCACGACCAGCGCGCCGCCCACGGCGGCGCGCAGACCATCGCGCTGACTGACGCGCAGACCGACGCGCAGACTGACGCGCAGACCGACGCGCAGACCGACGCGCAGACTGACGCGCAGACCAATGCGCAGACTTACACGCAGAACGTGCAGACCGACGCGGCGCCCGACGGCGACGCGTTGCGCCGGGACCTGCTCGACGCCGAGCGGCGGCACGAAGACGAGAAACGGAAAATGGCCGGCCTCATCAAGTGAGTATGCGTTCCACAGTGGACAGTGGCCTGGCCGTGGTGCGATGTTCAACACGAGCGACTATATTTTCAGGGATCTCGAGAGCAGCCTCGAGCAGATGAAGGCGGAGTACGACAAGTGCGAGGAGTACTGGAGCGGCAAGCTGGAGGAGGAACGCGACATGTATAGCGAGGAGCAGCGGCTGGGCGACGAGCGGCTGGCCGAGCTGGTGGCCAAGATCGGCGAGTACGAGAGGCAGTTCGCGCCCGCGCCCGCGCTGCCCACCATCGACGAGCGCCACAGCCTCGAGGCGCAGTTCACCGACCTGGACGACGAGTTCCAGCGCTACCGCCGCGATAAGGAGGAGGAGCTGAGCGCGCGCGGCGCCGAGCTGGCGCGCATGGCCGAGCGCGTGGCGGCGCTGGAGCGGCGTCTGGCGGCCGCGCCCGCCCCCGCGCCCGCGCCCTCGCCCGCGCCCGCGCCCGCGCCCGAGCCCGCGCCGCGCCTGGCGGGCGAGGTGCGCGAGCTCCGCGCCCGCACTGCGCGCGCGGAGGCGGCGGCGCGGCGGCTGCACGCGCGGCTGGCGGCCGCAGACCTGCTGGTGAAGGACCTGTACGTGGAGAACTGCCAGCTGGCACACCGCCGGCCGCTGTGACGCACGTGTGCCGCAGGTATCGGCGGCACGCGCGGCTGGCACCGCAGACCTGCTGCTGAACGACCTGTACGGCGAGAACTGCCAGCTGGCGCATCGCCGGCCGCTGTGACGCACGACGTATGCCGCAGGTATCGGCTCGCACGTCGTCCCTACCTGCCGCGCGTTCGATACCCGTGAACGACTCGGCTCGAGTGCCTTGCCATGCTATTGTGTGTAGTACCTCATGCACATGCGCATATAATCACTAAGGCTGAGATTGGTACACGTTACTTAGCACATGCTGTGGCTGTATTCGTTTGTCTATCTTGCATTAAGTAATATAGTCGAAGATCCAAAATAAGATCGGTCTGTACCCCATCTGTTTACGGGAAGTTTTTTTTTTAATTATGTACATATACACATATTTAATTGGGCAATCTGAAATGGGTTGCCTTAATATCAATACGTTCATGGCTATAATTAATTAAAAATATTGCTTTTTTTTTTAAATTTCACTGATTTGTTTGCCAAATGAATTAGATTCCAATTAAAAGTGTAAAGCATACAGAACATGTGTAGTTAGGTTGCCTACCTTTTTCTGGTCCTAACCCAACTCACCTGTTTATACCTGGCAACCCGTAATAGGGACTGCATCTAATAACTGACAAAAAATGTCCACGCTAGGGGTTCTAGAATCATGTGCTGAATTAATAGTTTCAGTTAGCGCGTCGATGTCCTGCCAGCCTGCCACACACATCATCACGGTTCTCCTGCCCTTATCCCAATTCATTTGGGGTCGGCGTCACATGTCTTTTCCCTGCTACACCTATTTGCAATATATTTCTAAACATATTATTTTTGTTAATAAGTATATTATTTTCATCTAGTAAACAGATGGGTGGAGGCGTGAAGGTTGATCTTACTTCGGATGACAGTTGCGCGACAGGTTCAGAAGTAATTCTTAGCCACAGTGCGTGCTAAACGTGCTGTCGTCTAATCTTGACCAAGTGGTCCCTGGTAATGCGATACACTTCACGAGTTCATCTTAATCATATTATGTTATTATAATGTTATCAGATGAATTGTACTGAAATTATAGATCCGCGAGTCGCTAGCTAGCTCAAACTAGTGACATCTTTATATGTTATAGATCCGCGAGTCGCTAGCTAGCTCAAACTAGTGACATCTTTATATATTATAGATCCGCGAGTCGCTAGCTAGCTCAAACTAGTGACATCTTTATATATTATAGATCCGCGAGTCGCTAGCTAGCTCAAACTAGTGACATCTTTATATGTTATAGATCCGCGAGTCGCTAGCTAGCTCAAACTAGTGACATCTTTATATATTATAGATCCGCGAGTCGCTAGCTAGCTCAAACTAGTGACATCTTTATATGTTATAGATCCGCGAGTCGCTAGTTAGCTCAAACTAGTGACATCTTTATATGTTATAGATCCGCGAGTCGCTAGCTAGCTCAAACTAGTGACATCTTTATATATTATAGATCCGCGAGTCGCTAGCTAGCTCAAACTAGTGACATCTTTATATGTTATAGATCCGCGAGTCGCTAGCTAGCTCAAACTAGTGACATCTTTATATGTTATAGATCCGCGAGTCGCTAGCTAGCTCAAACTAGTGACATCTTTATATGTTATAGATCCGCGAGTCGCTAGCTAGCTCAAACTAGTGACATCTTTATATGTTATAGATCCGCGAGTCGCTAGCTAGCTCAAACTAGTGACATCTTTATATATTATAGATCCGCGAGTCGCTAGCTAGCTCAAACTAGTGATATCTTTAGAACCTGATGCCCAGATGTACCTGATAAAGGTTTTTGGTGTCGAAATTAAATGAAGAATAATGCGTATTTCAAAGCTGCTACAAAACTTCGGGGAAAATGATCACCTTGAATGATGTTCATGACGTGTGATTTAAATGATGTTCATGATGTGTGATTTGGCTATGTTTGTTCTTAAACACAATCAGTCCTGTATTTGGTTGGAGAGCGATCACTGACTTGACTATTTGGCTATAACATAACTTCTGCATAACGATGTTCCCGCTTTCTCTGTAACACTATTGTAACAAAATACGGTCTGCCGCTGTCCTATGTCCGTGGTGCGTCGTGGTATGCACGCTGTCCTTCAGACCGAGCAGTAAGCACTGTGTCCTGAGCAGCGATTGTTACGTGCCGCCTCTCCGCAGTCATCCGCAGTGGCACTGTGTGTCGCCTGCATATTATTTAATTTATCTCTTACTTTATAAGTTGTATTTCTCTAAACAACTCCAGTAATTATTATGATTTAACTTACAACTTTACTAATGAAGTTCTCCAGTAAACATTTTTCTACGTGGGAAACTCGGCAAGTTTTGCGAAAAAAAAATGTTCTCTAACATTTTTGTTAAATTATAATAAAAAAAAAAATATATTAAGTCTTCAAAGTACCTACTCTCCATTAGCCACTATACAAAGTTTCATGCGTCTGAACCAGTTTTCGAAACACTTTTTCCAGTCCGCCGCAGACACCTCGTTTACAGCCTGCTCGAACGCTGACATTGCATCTTTCAGCTACGAAAATTGTATCCCTTTGAGCTGATTTTTGTATTGATAAATCCAAGACTCATCACCTGTAATGATGTCGTAAACACGCCGAGACGAGCCTGCTTCAAATTTGTTTATCATATCACGGCACCATTCCACCCGGGCCTGCTTCTGAGCATCGGTGAGGTTGTGCGGCACCCAGCGTCAAACTATCCTCACGCGAAGATGCAAGTGTAGAATTTCGTGAAGGCTTCCCGATCCAACCTGCAGTACCTATGTGCTGAATCTCTTGATACGTAACTCGCCTATTGTCTTGGATTAATTTTTTTACTGCTAGCACGTTTTCCGTAACAGCCGTCAGGCGGACACTTCTTTCTTCATCCCCCAAAGTTAGTCGACCGCGCTTAAATTCGTTATACCAACGTTACACTTCATCCATGAATGCCATTTGAAGTCTATCGTACGATTCGTCCGGTTTCAGGCGACACTTGAAATCGTAAAAAATCATAGCGCGAAAATGTTCCCGGCGCAGATATTGGCGCAGATCCATTTTTTAATGAGACACGATACGATAATGATAATTTAAATTAGCTCACAAACAAGTGGAGTGGAGGGAAATTTTGAAATTGGAACGTACCTATTATTAGCGGCAAAGTTATTTGACGCGAACTGTACAAATAATCATATTTTCAAAATAGATTATAACTGGCCAGTCTCTCATACCTACATAAAAACTTTTTTCGCAATACTTTCTGACTTTCTGAGTGGCCTGGTATTTGTTTTTCGTGTTAAATTTTCCGCGTTTAATATAAGTTGGTCAGTTGTAACGATAATATTATTGAATCTGACTCCTCGCAGTTTCCGAGGCGGTAACAACGCCACAGATATCCTAGGACCGAGGTATAATAACACTAGCGGCGCCCCTTGGTTTCACCCGCATAAGTGTCGATCCCGTGGTAATATCGGGATAAAAAGTATCCTATGTCCTTTCCCGGGACTCAAACTACCTCTGTACCAAATTTCATCTAAATCGGTTCAGCGGTTTAAGCGTGAAGAGGCAACAGACAGACAGACACTTTCGCATTTATACTATTACTATGGGTCGTGTATGTATTATTCTCCTCAGTGTTATACAAATATTAGTATACTAATGTTGTTAATGTAAGTATACTAATGTAATGGAAAAATAAAATGGTTTTAGTAGGTAACAGGGTTCGAGTGGACTGCTACTCACTAGTTCAGTCGTATTCGTCAGAAGGATGTCCGACACTCGACAGAGAGTCGTATTGAGTGTGTCGCCGCCGCCGCAGCCTGCTGGCTGGCCGTCTGGCCGAGCCACGCGCTGCCGAGACGGCTGCGCGGGATCCGGGTACAGTCACGAGCATAAGTATGTATACACTTGGCTTTATTCAAAGACGATTTTCTCCTTTAGTTTTGAATGAAATGTTATGTTATTACGAACAAAGTATTTTCGAACCCATAGGTTTGTGTAAAGGGTCGTACCTATTTCAATGTTGCTTTCGTTATTTCACAAAAAAATCGCAATTGAGAGTTGCCAAGTGTTGACATATTAGTGCTCGTGACTGTACACGGCGCGCGTCGCCGAGCACTGCTTGTGATGTCCTACTCTCCTGTGTGTGTAGTAGGTAGGTACGTGTACGACATTCTTATGCAGCTGATTTTGTTGTAATTTAAATTACAAACATACTCGTTTGTTTAATTATGCTAGGTTGTGTTGTATTCCATTCCATAAGGTAAATATGTACCTACTTTACATATCCTTGCTGATATATTGTTTGTTAAATATATTAATTCGCTGAAACAGTGCCTAAGCTATGATATGTGATCACAATCAATGTGTTAAAGTTAACTAATTAGCTAATTTTAAGTTAATAATAATAGACAATTGTGTCTATGATTGTAGCCTGACCCCCGTAATAGAAAGCAATCGTCGTGATCATTCGTTCGGAACCTTTTTGTCGGAGTAACGACGCGTTCGGGTTCGGAACCTTCTTGTCGGAGTAACGACGCGTACGGGTTCTTAACCTTCTTGTCGGAGTAACGACGCGTTCGGGTTCGCTGAAAAAAATGAACGCGACGATCGGTTCTATCAGGACAAGGTCTAGTGATTATTGTAGATAGACGGAGGTTACACGTTCAGTTCGGCATCAGTTCAGTCTGTGACCTAGATCACGTCTAGACTGATGGCTGAATGATGGACTGACGCGCGGTATTACACGGTAAGTCAGACTGACGATCAGTCCAACCGAAAACTTCTACGCGATAACACGCATAAGCATTTGGAATGGATTTTACCAAAAAAAATGCTTGTATTGCTATAATATTAGCTCTGTCTACGAGGAATCGTAGAAAAAGAAAGCGGCAGTGGTATAAAAAGTGGCTAGTGAAAAGATTATTCTACACACACTTAAATTTACTGAATGAGATAAGAGACACAGAAGATGACTATGCTAATTATTATCGAATGAAAGATTTTTATTTTTTTTATTCCAAAGAATAAGTAGGTAACATTTCTAATGTGAGAATAATTCTTTCTCCGGGGCTAATGGTTGAGAGGGGGACGTCGGGGGCGGCGAGGGAGTCGGCGCAGGCGGCGACATGTCGTGCGGCTCCATCGCTGTCTAAGCAGTGACTGACATCAGACTAGACATGGGCGAAATAGCTCACTGAAAAGATAAAGAGCGAGTAGCTCTTTCACTCTAAAGAGCTATATCACTCTTCTAGCTCACTAGCTCTTCTATAGCTCACTTAGCTCAGTGACTCAGACGCCGACTGTTAGCTCATCTGACTCACGCCGCACGCGCTTCGGCTCGCTCGCTCAATAGTCAATAGCTCTTTGGAAGTTTGGATTCTTTGTTACTCACTAGCTCTTCTATAGCTCAGTAGCTCAGACACCGACTGTTAGCTCATTTGATTCTTGTCACGCGAATTACTAAGGAATTACGGATATCGATAAATAAATCTTGTTTTATTTTGTGGCGGTTTTTGATAGTAAGAACGGTCGTATTAGTATTTGTACTTCGTTGCACGTTTCACGCAGCGGTATGCATGTCATTTCGTCAAAACAACCGAAAAAGTACTAAGTTAAATAATTTTAAATAAGTTTTTCTAATCTGTTTGTTTATATTATGGTATTAGTACTTATGAGTTATTTAGAATTTACGTAAACGAAACGCAAGAAACAATGCGGTTCCTTTTTATTTATAATGTGCCAAAGTATTTTCTACTTTAAGTCAATGACTATAAAGATAGATTTACAGTGATTTACGTCGTATGATAACTGATAAGATTGTGTCGGAGAGCTTTTGTTGGAAGAACGAACGATGCGACGAAGTATTCCGAAGCGAGCCGAATGAGCCGTTCGGCCGGTCGCGTGCATCGCTGAAGTACTGAGCTAGTGAGTCTGAGTGAGCTAACTGAGCTAGTGAGCTACATAGCGAGCGACTGAGTGAGCGAGAGCGACGTCAATCGAAAAGAGCTAGCTCTTTTCTATCACTAGCTCACGAGCTACCCATGTCTACATCAGACTGATAGCTAATAAACACACGTTCAGTCAGGCATCAGACTGACAAAAATATTTAAATAATCGTCATTCTGGATCATCAATCCATCAGTCTACGTGTATACCTACAATCAGTTTCCCGTCATTCTGACATCAATCATGGACTGAACTGACGCCAGAATGAGCGTGTAACCTCCGTCATACACGCAACGCGGTCCCTGGAAAAAATTGACCTTACTCATAGTGTACGGGAGTCTGGGAGCGGGAGACGCTCGCGTAGTCCCGGCGACATGGATCTGTTCATGTTTGTGTGGAGTGACGTCCGTTTGGTTGAGCACTGATTATTATACAGTACGCGGCCAGGCTGCCGTTCTGTGTTTAAATATTATTTTGATTATTAAAGTGTTGATCAAAAAACTGCGTTTTATTATTAAACAAACCAATAGGTAGGATATGAACAGAAACAACAACAACAGTATAACGTTTATTGCGATACTGTGGGTCAATTAAACGTGGCTTCGTTAACTGAACATTACACAACAACAACAGTATAACGTTTATTGAGATGCTGTGGGTCAACTAAACGTGGTTTCACTAACTGAACATTAAAGTTACCATAACACTTGGTAGCTAACTATTATATCGTCGTTGTAACTATACCTACCTACGAATAGACTGGACATCAATGTCATTTCATCTCATGAATTGATCAAATTGATAAAATATAAAAGTAATCGTGGTGGTGGTGTTAGTAGTGTTCAGACCTATTGAAATAATAATTATCTATCAATCTAGTCAAGTGCGACTGTCACCGCAAAAACAGGCTTTACTACATTGATATATAAAAACCCAATATTTTTTATATCAATGCTTTGGGAACCGATCACTTTTCCGAAGTATTTTTGGTCGAATTTCATTTTACCGAAAACTATTGACCAATGTCTTTTTTGCTACATACAAGCATTATTTGACATATTTTTAGATCAAATTCAAATTTATTTATTTGTACACAGGTGAAATGTAGTTACATGATGGATAAAATGATATGTTGTGTCACTATGTGCTGCCTTGCAAGGCGTACAAATATTGCTTACCTACACAGTAGGTAATGGATGTACAGGTAGGCCTATAATATATAATTATAGATTACTGCTGAGTAACAATCATCGTAACAAGTCTTATAAAATTATAGATTACTGCTAAATAACAGTATTAAATCTCTAGCAATAACATAAACAAAGAAAATAGTACAAATTAAGGTAACTAAGTAATAAACTAAACTTATTAACTAAAGTAAGAAAGTAGGTAATTAATAAATATAAGAAAATGGTATCACGGATTTTTTATATCATCGAAGTATCATGTGTCATAGGTATTATTTTACCGAACTATATTTCGCCGATTTACAAAATATTTTTTTGCTATTGGCCGAAGCCTCTTTTGAAATCTTTTCATTTGCCAAATGATTTATTTGCCATATTTTCATTACACCGAAACAACATTTTACAGAATATTATTTGGTCACAAATATATGTATAGCCGGTTACTTGGATCCTGCCGTTTTGACTAAAAGATTTTGGCAAAATTTTATTATCCAAACAAATTCTATGTCGGCGGAGCCCCGCAGAGCGAGCGAAGGGCACCCCAACGTTCGGTTTTGTTAGGTTACTCCTTTTCACAGAAATAGGTGCCCCGCGAAGGGGTGTCCGTCGACGTAGGATGCAAGAACAAGCGAAGAGCTCCCCGAGGTTCGGTTTTGTTAGGTTAATTTAAACCCTTTTCACAGAAATGCGGGGCTCCGTCGACATAGAATGGGCGCCTCGAGGTTCGGTTTTATTAGGTTACTTTAAAGTTTAAACCCTTTTTACAGAAATAGGGGCCCCACGAAGGGGGGTTCGTCGACGTAGGATGCAAGAACGAGCGAAGGGCACCCCGAGGTTCGGTTTCGTTAGGTCACTTTAAACCAGTGGCAGACGTGACTTCGATGAAGTAAAAAAAAAAAAACGAAACGAAAATAGTTGAAAAGTTTTAGGTGAAATGAAATTCGGTCAAATATTTTTCGACCTATGATAGGCTATGCGATATATTTACATAAAAATAATACAAATAGGTAGGTACTTATTTATTTTAGAAATGTAAGTCACAGATCGATAGTGACGACTAGAGTACTAGACTAGTGACAATGTTATTGGAGCAGTGTGCTGGACGGCTCCCCGACGGCAGCTGTCCCGGCTCCTGGCGCTACAAGTACATGCCGTTGACGAGGTAGTCGGCGTCGTGCGCGAAGGGCGACTTGCCGCGCCCGCGCCGCCGCCGCATGGCCGCGCGCGCCCGGCACGTCAGCATGCCCATGATGGCCGTCATCATGAACAGACCTGCGCCACAAACGTATCAGACACTTCACACGGAGGCATTGCTGCATAGGATGGAGAGGATACTAACGATCGATGCGCGGGTTCATTTGTTTGCCTGCCCCTGCGACCCACGGCCACGCTACGTGGGGAGGTGTAGGTATATTGTGGCTGGGGGTCGCAGTGGATGCTCCTGCCCGCCTGACATTTTCATGCAAAGTGAAGCTATTAAGTAATTAAGTACCTACAAATGCGTAGCTTAGACGTCATCATAGGTAGCACTGAAACTGCGCAATACACTTTGACCACAAAGCAATAATGTAAGCTTCCCTCAACAGCATGGGAACAAAGGTGAGTACCTACACTACGGCCTAAATATCTTGAGAGGTCTGAACATAGGCACTAAGAACTTTCGTGCATGTTCTCTCACTCACACTCGCCTCATCCACTATTTGGTTCCTAAAAAATCTTACTGCGCAGCCTTCTGCGCGAAGTTCAGACTTGCCAAGATAAATCGGCCGTCCGGTACCTACCTAGCACGAGTAGCATCATGGCGGCGGGCGGATGCTCGCTGAGCCCGTCGTGCTCGTCGTGCTCGCCGGCGGGGTAGTGCACGTGCGCCGCTGCAGATACCGCCTTTTTGTCCACGCTCTCCGCAGACTTGCTCGTCTGAACAGTCTGCATACAACAGAATGAAGTGCATAACTTATACCTACCTAATATCGAGAAGTACCGATATAACGAATGCTATAAATATGTAATAGTACTATCAATCAATGAAAATAATATTGATGTGACTAGCTTATCACAGAGCTCCCAATCATGGACAATTGTGTTTACAAGTGTGACCTTCTCCTTGCTGGTCGCGGAGATAGGCGCGCGCGCGGGCGGCGGGGCGCGCTCGGCGGCCGGCGCGGGCGCCTCGGACGGGTCCTTCTTCATTAACTCGAAGCCCTTCTTAGGGCTGTCCCGCAGCGTCTGCTGCTGGCTCGAGTACACCACCGGGATCTCCGGCATCGTCTTCGGCGGGATGTACACCGGAATTTCCTAACAGGATATCACAGTTAGTTACTTACTTGGTAATTGTAATAACCATCTCAGTTACAGGCCGATGTCTGGATTTGTTTCTGGTATAAAAATAGGCTCATCCAGTCGCCCCCATAGGCGTATATGGGGGGGGGGCATGCCCACCTTAGAATGGTCTGGTGCCCCACCCTAGGATGTTTGGGGACCACCTGGTAAGAACCAGGAGTAGTTTACCTGGTAAGAACCTGGGGAACTCCTCAACAACCACTCACGCATTGTGACGAGCATAAATTGCATCAACCATATTAAAGTATTGGAATCGCAACCCGTGAAATATTTATCATTGAGTAGTTCCGATAGCCATCTGTGGTCTTCATCATCAGCTCCACTTTACCAAATGATGATTTGCGAGAGCAAATGCTCAGTTACTTTAAAAAATACCCAAATTGCTATAGGTTTGCCTATAAAATTTTAGGGTTTCCCTCGCTTTCCATGGGATCCTCTTTTGATATTATCTCTTATTATATTATTAGGAGGCAATTTCAATAATTAATTAGTAAAAGAAATGATTTACAATAAACTTAGCATTTTGAAGTTATTTATGATTCATACATCAATACAGCCGGTCGATTCTGTAATCACCGTGAAAACTTAGGTGATGTGAGTTTGTTTTTGCTAGGAATTGACACTATTGACAGCTCACTCCACGCTCACTTCACCTAAGTTTTCACAGTGAGATGGTTACTAACCCTGCGTTCCGAGTTGGAAAATAATCGATGTGAGCGTGCTTAAACCCGTACCGAATTAGCGTGAGCGCGATAACGACGTCCCGTGAATCGTCATAGGTGACGTCATGACATGCGCCATCTTGCGATAACGCCGACCATGCCCTAGAGGGCCTAGAATAATATCACCGTGAGCGCTGTCAAAAATGACAGTGTGTGTGTGAGGATGTGTCAGTGTGTGTTTTGTTTTGATTTGCATCTTATCATAAAATTAAACTAACGTGGCATTTTCGAAATTGTGCTTCTGGCTGATAGTCGCCACCTAACCAAAGAAGAAGAAATGTGGTGTTTATACAAAGAAATACTGTAATAATATCGTTTTTACATTGAGTAAGCACTGTGAGCGCGCTCACGGGCGTTCCGAATTGTTGACAGCTCTCAGCTGTCATATTCGTGATATCTAATCGGAACGCCATGTGAGATGATGTGAGCGCTGTGAGCGATTATAGCTAATTCGGAAAGCGCCCAGAATCGCACTGCAGGTTATGTTAAATAAGTGAAATATCACTGAATACATTATTTTAATTTATTTAGGAGTTAGGAGCATAATTAACTGGGAGTCAAAGAATACAAAATACCTACATTGTAGTTTTACATATTTATTCATTTAGTTCATCAGGCTGCCAATCTGCCATCACCTAAATTAGTGTCACCGGATAAAAACTTCAAAAACCCCGGACATTTCGGTGAAATAAAAAACAAACCCCGGACTCCCTCGAAAAAAAAATTAAATTAAAAATTAATTAATTTATTATTTATTAAATTAATTAATTTAATTAAATTTTTTTTTCGATTCCATCACATGGGCAAGGCGTAAGGTGAAAATTTTATTCACTGTTCATTACTTTTCTGTTAGACAATAGTTCTTATAGTAACGAAACGGCCAAGCCGCCTCATATTTTGACTAAGGTGTAGAGTTTGTGAAGTTAGGGCGTGTAGAGTCAGAAGCTTGGCTCTACATGAGATCTGATAACTTTTTGACAGTGCGAGCCATATGTGGTCTCGTCTTGGCAACATTTTACATGAAAATGTTTTTGGTGGGATTATGAATTGTCACGAGCGCACTGATTTGCCGCGCGCCTAATTTTTGACAGATGACCGATTATTACCTGTCAACATTTTTTTGTAAGGGCAACATATTCAAAAGAATATTTATTCAAGTTCCATTAGTTTAGTCGTTTTAATATTTAATATTTTTGAATAAATTGTGCCGACTTGCACAGAATAATGAATACGTGGAACACATGGAAAAAATATTAACATATTTTTTTAACAAATCCCTTGTGCGTCTCTGGGCCTAATATTGGCGCCCCTTTAGACTTATTTAAAAAACATGTTGCTTTTGATTTGTTTTGTGTCTAATGTGATGGTTATTTTGTGACTTCTGTGTTAGATTTATAATTTTTTTAAACTTATCAGCGTTGCTTAAAAATATGTTTGTTTGTTTTCGTTGGAAGGGCCCTGTAATACAGTATTACAGGGCCCTTCCCAATTAAAAAAAAAAAGTACTATGGCAGTAACTGCCATAGTAATTTTATTTGTTTTTGCTACATAATTATTTTGATACCTTTTGAAATCCATTTAGATTTTTTTGTTGTGTAAGGAAAACACAAATTATAGAAAACTGATCATAAGCTTCGTTAGGGTCATTTTGTAAGACAAAATGTCAGCAAAGGTCAAATTGTTCACACAGTATAGTCGGGGTGGGTCAGTTCTCAATTTAAAGGCCAATCAGCGGCGTGACGACAAATCCGTGATTGGTCGGCGCGAGGCGCGGGAGCAAACATGCTAGCGCGTTGACTGGCGAATATCGGTCGGGCGCTTTACCTCTATTGGCCCTCTTACGTCCAGGGAAATGGCAGCGTCTTCCGCTATACACTCCCCCTCGGGTTCGTGAAGGCGTCCTCGCTCAGGAAACCGCTCATGATCGGCAGAAACAGGCTTGGCATGACGAGGCCGGCCTCGATTACGTTTTGGCATAATAGGAAGAGGCGGCGTATCGTCCCTATTGACAAAGCGCGTAAGTTGGGACGCATGGAACCTGCCTAAGACCTCTTCAGGAGAATTAATTTTTGATACTATGTAAGTCGTAGGACTGGCTTTCTTAACGACCTCATAGGGACCATCCCTTTTTGGTACAAACTTAGCCGACAATCCTTTAGCAGCATTACTCAATACGTGCGACTTTACCAAAACTTGATCACCGACATCAAAATCTAAGGGTTTTCGACCCTTATCGGCGTAATCTTTACGTCTATCCTGTTCTTTCTCTACCCTATCCCTAATCGAAACTAAAGAATTTAAAAAACACTTCAGGTAGGGCGTTATCTGAGGAACAAAGTTATCCTTTTTCAGGACGGCCCTAATATCAAATCAAATCAAATTCAAATCAAATCAAATTTATTACTGAACCAAAAAGTTTTACATTAGTTGGTGATTGGAGCCTCCTGTTAAGCAAGTAATGCCTGTGTTAGGAGACTCCGCTCTTCCACAGCAGTATACAATTTTTTTTTTTTTTTATTAGTACCTTATTTATAAACAGTATGTGAGTGAACGTGTGTGTGTGTGTGTGTGGGGGTGTGGGGGTGTGTGTGTGTGTGGGGGGGGGTGTATTTGTGTGTGTGTGTGTGTGGGGGGGTGTGTGTATGTGAGTATCATTTTGTGTGTTGCAATAGTTCCTCGGTGTCTGCGTAATTTAGTGTCTTTATCCAATTTGTTAGAATTTTTTTACACTCGTGTAATTGTTTATTGTGTATATATATCTTTTTATTAATCCTATTATAAAGTTGGCATGATAGTTTACTGTACTGAATGGCAGCAAATTTAGTTTTCGTTTGTGGAACCTGTGCTATGAGATCTTTACGTCTTCTTGTTGTTTTATTCGGATCATATGGTAGATTCTTATGTTTTTTTAGAACGGTGTTTATGATGTATAATTTTCTAACAGAAAGCAGTCCACTATCCTGATAGAGACTTTCAGTAGGGTATGAGATCTTTTTGAAGTACATTATTTTTATTACGGCACGTTGTCCTCGTTCAACATGTATGAACTTTGATTTTGCTGCACCGCCCCATATCGTGATACAGTAGGCTATAACAGATTGAGCTATAGAAATGTATATTTCATTTAATAAATTTCTGTGAGAGCCCGATTTCTTATTTAAATTTATTGGCGCTATACATCTTAGGGTTTTAAAAATCCACCCTAGTTTCCTAATCCGTCCAGTGACATGTTCAACATGAGAGTACCATGACACTGGCCTGTTGGTCTAGTGGTCAGTGACTATGACTGCTATGCCGGAGGTCGTGGGTTCGATTCCCACCCAGGACAAATGTTTGTGTGATGAGCATGATCATTTGTTCTGTGTCTGGGTGTAATTTATCTATATATGTATGTATTTAGAAATATATAAGTATGTTTATCAGTTGTCTAGTACTCATAACACAAGCTCTGCTTAGTTTGAGACTAGACGGCGTTGTGTGATAGTTGTGGAATATTATTATTATTATTTATTATTAAATCTTTGGTCAATAATAACACCTAAATATTTGGTTTCCAGAACTTTATTAATTATGGGACAATTGCAATTATTATTGATAGCTTTATTACATGAGTGTACTTTAATGTTGAACAATTCATCTGGTTGTGAACTTTTGTAGATGGAGAAGCATATGTAGTTGGTTTTTACGGTATTTAACGTGAGAAGGTTGTTATCAAGCCAAGTCGCAATTTGGGACACACCTATCTCTGCCTTAATTTTAACATCAGACCAGCTGTGCCCATGGAAGACAACAGCAGTATCGTCGGCGTAAGAAAATATATTTGCGGTTTCAACTTTTAGGTTACAAAGATCATTAATGTAGGCTAGAAAAAGTGTGGGTCCCAGAACACTACCTTGTGGTACACCAAACGACACATCAGCATCATCACTAATATGCCCTCCAATCTTTACCCTCTGTTTCCTGTTTGTTAGGTAATCTACAAAAAATTTGAGAGGAGTTCCCCTTATTCCAAGTTTATCTAGTTTGGTCACAAGGGTGGGAACGGAAACGGTGTCAAAAGCTTTTTTTAGGTCTAGAAATACTGTTAAGCATTTCTTCCCTCTATCTAGATGATCAGTCACTACCGAGGTGAGGGCACCAACTGCATCCTCGGTGGAAACTCCCTGCCTAAAGCCAAATTGTGTTGAGGATATAATTTTAAACTTATTTAAATAATTTACTAATCTACTGTTGGTTAATTTTTCTATTACTTTAGACAGGGCTGGCAACACCGAGATAGGTCTATAATTATTGACATCGCTTCCGTTCCCTCCCTTGTGGACCGGTGTAATAACTGATTGTTTCAGAGGGGCTGGGAACACTCCGTTTCTGAAACAGAGGTTAGCTAGATGGGCAATAACAGGGGCGAGTTCTTTATTAAAGTATTTTAAGAATTTAGTTGTTATACCATCCCAACCAGGGGCACTATCCGACTTCAAGTTCCTTATGATTCCTTCGACTTCCTCAGTGTCAGTATCTAAGAGCACGAATGAATTGGGTTGTGTATGTAAATTATTTAGTTGATGATCAGGGCTGTTATTATTTCTTGGTTGTATTTGTTGAGCTAATTCTTTTCCGATGTTCGCGAAATAGTTATTAACATAGTTTACTGACTCAGTCGGAGTTGGTTTGATATTTAGTAATTCTGCACTTTGATTTTTAGTTTTGTTGGTATAGGTAATTGATTTTATATTTTTCCATAGCAATTTCGTGTTAGCGACTGAATTAGCTAATAATTCTCTTTCATATTTTCTTCTAATTTTTTTAATCAGGTTATTACAGTAGTTTCTATAGCGGCTGTATGTGATTTTTAGAATCTCGTTATGTGGGTCATCACGTGAATTTTTTTGTAATTTATTACGATTCTTTCTACACCGGAGTATTCCCGGGGTTATCCACGGTTTGATGATACGTTTGTTGTTGGGAATATTTCTTATTGTAGTATTATTCTTGATAGTTTCAGTAAGTTTTTCTATAAGTAGATCAGTTAGTGCATTAGGGTCATTGCAGAACATTAATTCGTGTATGTTTCTTTCTTGTAAGTAATTTAATGCTTGTTCAAAATTCAGGGTGGCAACACTTTTATGTATAATTTCCTTATTCTTTGTTTTCGATAGTGATAAAAATGTAGTAAAATGGTCTGTGATCGAAGTCTGTAAAATAGCGATTGATGCACATATTTTTCTCCCGTTAATTCGTATCATGAAATGGTCTAAGCAGTTTAGTTCCCTGGTAGGTAGAGTATGACCTGGTAGTATGCCATAAGCTGACAGAGTATTAAGGTAATTGAGGCGATTATTTCGCTCATTAGGCGCCTCAGTCTCTTTGGGTCTAATATTAATATTTATGTCCCCAGCTATTATTAGGTTTTTTTGCGAGTCTATATAATCTAAATGTGAACAGAGTGAGTCTAAGAAATTGTTAATGTTTGTGTTTGCCGGCGAACAATATATGCATAGCACAGAGTTATTCAAAATATCTACTTGTAGACACGAGGCCTGGGATAGTTTTATTTCTTGTATTTTTGGTTTTAATGTATTTTTTGCATAAACAACTACCCCATCATTCTGATTGTATTGGCGAGCTGTGACATAAGACTGATAATTGGCCAGTTGTGGTATAGGTTTATTAATATTTAATCTACATTCCGTTAAAATTATCAAATCTATTTCAATTTTAAGTGAAGATAACGTAACAACAAAATCATCGAAATTGCAGTAGATACTCCTTATATTCTGTGCAAGTATAGTTAAATCATTTTTCTTAACAAAAATATGATTAGAGAGATTCGAAGGATCGCATTCAATTGAGCTTGAGATTTCAATTTTATCTATATCATTAACTGTTTGGACTGTGTTACTCATAACGAATATTTTTAGGTAGAATTATAGTCGCGGCTAGAATGCAGAAAATACCCCAGATGGATAACCGAGTGCAGTCTATTATTATTGTAACAAAGAGTAAGTGATTGTGTAATATTATTGTAAATGTTTTTTGATTGTGTATTACTATTTCGTTCATTTTAGAAAATATGTTGTGATATATTATCTTATACAATTTTTGAGGAGTATGTGTATATTTAGTGACCTGTGTTTGAGTTTTGTATAATGAAGCTATATATGAGTTAGTATTAAATTGTGTTAGAAATGTATGGGAGTGAGTGTCTGTTTGAGTACTTAAGTTTATATAACATGCAAAAAAATCTCTTATAACTATTGCATTAAGATTATCCAGTGTGAACTGGTGACAAGTATTCAGTGGTAATATAATCAAGGAGGCGCTTAAGCATATAGAAACTAATAGTGCTAAGACGTGATTATAAGCAAATAGTCATACTTGCTGCAATAGCTGCTGTATTTGTGCTTCACTCTTAATTATTAAGGTCGGAGACTGGTCATCCTGCTTTACGAGTACTTTGCCGTATGCAGTCCAGCAGTACTTGTATGCGCCGGATTTTTTCAAATCTCGGGCGAGGAAATATAAGCGAGAACCTTTGACGGTCAAATGCTCAGACAGGAATATTGGTGTATCTTCATACGTCTTGAAACCCAGATGCTTACAGCTTAGTTTGGTCTTGTGTTTAATGTTGAAGTTCTTAGCCATTTTCAGAATATCGTTCTTGAGGAGTGTAGATCCCGTTTCTACAACTATGGGCGTATTATAGTTTTGTTTATTTCCACGCACCCTATAAATGTCTTTGATGTCATTTTTAATCATGGAACAATCAATATTTTGGGAAAGACTCATCACCATGTCCATTAAGTCTTGCTTAGACTCGCCTGCAATTTTAGGCACGTTTTTTTATCACAAAATTAGTTTTACGACATCCCGTTTCCAATTCCTCGATTTTATGCTCCAAAGTTGTGATATACTTCTTATCTTCTTTCGCCTGGTTTTCCAGGAAGGAAACTTCCTTTTCGAGGTCTAGATTCTGTGAAGTGAGGAGTTTAATTGTATCTTGTATGTTAAGATTTGATTCCTGGATTTCTTTCAGGGTTAAAGAGACTTGTTGCATCTCACGTTCGTGTTTGGTCATAAATGAAGCCATCATTTCTTTTATTTCTTTTTTGAAGTCATCCAATTGCTCAGCAATTAAGACGTCCTCTCGGCTTCTTTTTGTTCTCTGGAATACGTAATGAGGCGGCGTGATGTTGGTATTAATGCTTATCTGGTTAATCTCTGACTCCGAGGCAGATTTATTCATCGGCGAAGCCATAGTATAATATAGAATATAAAGGAAAACAAAAATAGTGCAGCCAGTGTTCGATCTCAATATTTTAACTAGCGTATCTGTGGCTCAATTAGGTACGCATCCAATATTAATATTGTTTTGAATTTGTTTTTCCTTACTTGCAAGCGGCGTAGCAGATCACGAGCGACGAGGGTCAGGTCAGGTAGCGCGTAGCAAATAACGTAGCAGCGTAGCACTTGTAGCAGCCGCGTAGCCGACGCGATGACGCAGATGGCCCAACCATACACAGACAGTGGACAGTAGTTTTGAGCGAAGACAGCTACCTGCCTACTGCTAGCTAATATCATAATAAACATCAACTGGTGAACGAAGATCTCTAGCTAAGGTGAGAAAAGCTGGTGAAACACCTGTTGTCTGACACAAGGCTGACTTCATAGCGAAACGAACTGATGGTAAGTGGTCAGACCATGAAGAATGCTTGGTGTCGACCAACTGAGCCAGCTGCACCTTTAGGTCTCTGTTTTTCCGTTTGGCTGGGTTGGCCTCTGGATGATATAAGGGTAACAAGTCCTGTTCAATTCCTAAAACGTACATACATTGTTGCATAACCGCAGAGACAAACTGTACCCCATTATCCGAGATAATGCGACGCGGAAAGCCGTACCTAAGGAAATACTCCTCGATTAGTGTCCGAGCACAGACCTCCGAGGTGGCGTCGACCAAAGCAAAAAGCCACCGAGTAGCTGTGTCCTCGACTAATAAAATGTACTTCTCCCCCTTCTCTCCAGGAGGGAGCGGGCCAAACAAGTCAAAGTTTTAAAAAATCGCTTAAATAGACATCTCAATTTGAATAAAGTAATTAATCCAAGACAATTTGGATACCAGAAGAATGTAGGTACAGGCGATGCTATTTATACGCTACTAAATGATGTAGTTATTAAATTGAATTGTAAGATGAGGGTAGCTGGCATTTACCTGGATTTAAGCGCGGCGTTCGACACTATTGACCATAAACTACTCATCACAAAAATGGAGCACTATGGCGTAAGAGGTAAAGCCTTACAACTCTTCTCATCATATCTTAAAAATAGAAAAATGTTTGTCGAACTTGATTCTACACTACCAAACGGGTATAAAGGCAACTGCAGGTCACCCATGTTAAACATTACAGCCGGTGTGCCTCAGGGATCAATTGTAGGCCCTTTATTATACATATTGTTCACTAATGACCTAATCAGCTTCATACATCAACTTTTAGCGGATATACAACTCGTGGTCTTTGCGGATGACACAAATGCTATAGTTGCAGCTAACGATATTCAAGACCTTACTATTAAGGTGAATGCAGCTCTAGAGGCCTTTCATTCTTGGTTTAATGCTAATAAGCTTATAATAAATATAACTAAAACCAATATTATGTTATTTAAAACTACTGCGCGTAACAAGGACAATATGGACATTGAACTTAACAAAGTTAAAATTGAGCTTGTCAGGGAAGTCAAGTTTTTAGGCATTTATATTGATGAATTGTTAAATTGGAAGAAAGAATTAGCAGCATTGGATTCGTCTATATCATCTGCTTGTTATGCCTTAAGAAGTCTGAGGGATGAAGTGAGCATAACACATTTGAAAATGGTATACTATGCTCTGATAGAGTCTAAATTGAGGTATAGCATACAGTTTTGGGGAAACAGCTACCATTATAACTGGCATAGGGCATTCGTTCTCCAAAAAAGAGCGATACGAACCATTGTCCGCATTTCTCAACGAGACACCTGTAAACCATATTTTAAAGAACTTGGTATTCTCACAGTACCTAGCCTTTACGTAGTAGTACTCTTAAACACCTTAAAAAAATATGTGTATGACTACGAAACAGACGAGGACAGGCTGTTAAGGGAAAAAACGCGTAGGAAAGACCTTGGAAACAAAATCTTACCGCGTTTTGGTATAGTAAAACACAGTCCACAGTATCAGGCAGTTAAGATATTTAATAAGTTACCGCTTGAATTGAAAAGCATACTGTACACAGGCTCATTTAAAGCAAGACTCAAAGCATTCCTGTTGGAAAAATGTCTCTACTCGTTAGATGAACTGTAAATGGACTTGTTGCTCGTAAAACTGACATGTAATTATTTGTATGGTGATAGATTGTGTTCGGTTTTCATTTATGACTTTTATTGTTTTTAGTGTTGATTATTGTTTTCGTTTAAATTACTGCTACTACTAATTTATTGACATATGGTTTTTAATTTTTGTTTTCATGGTGTTATTCATAATCATATTTTATAATTTAAATTGAATTGCATGTATTCTTATATATTTGTACCTACCTATATCTTATAATGTTGTTGTTTATTTTAATGTTTCATGCTGGATTATGTTCGAACGCAATGTGAATTGTTACTGAATAAAATTGAATGATTGAATGATGAATTACAGTGTTTAAGTTTATATATAATGCGGTTAGGCCCCGAAGGATGTGATGTAGTCGATCGCCAAGACCTTCCCCTTTGATTCAATACTGGGGTCTGTGTAAAAGGCCTGAAGGCTTCAAGTTTGACGACTTGTAGCGCTGGCACGTCGCACAAGACTTAACAAAGTCTGCGACAAACCGTCTCATTCCGGGGAAGAAAAATCGCTGTGAAAGCTTATGTAAGGTCCTATCAATACCTTGATGCCCAGCAATAGGAGTATCGTGACATTCCCTCAAAACGTCCAGAAGTAAACTCGCCGGAAGAACGAGCTGAGCTTCCTCAACGTCGACGTCAGGGTTGTAACGATATAGGACTCCTTGCTGCATAAAGTAACCGCGCTCAGACCAGCGTTTTTCTTCAACTTTTCTAGTTCCGGGTCGTCTAACTGAGCAGGTCGCAAATCGGCAGGACTTTTCGTGGGTAAGTCAACAACTACTGAACAAATACCGCATTGATCTTTGCTGCTTTCTTCACAAGTAGGACGACTCAGCGTGTCGGCCACAACATTGGCTCTACCTGGAGTGTATTCGTACTGAATATTGAACTCTTGTAACTTCAGTGCCCACCGAACTAATCTACCTGATGGTGACTTCAAGCTCAACAACCATTTGAGAGGTTGGTGATCACTACCTACAATAATTTGTTGACCTTCCAAATAACCTCTGAACCGCTTAACGGACCAAACTACTGCGAGAGCTTCCCTCTCTGTAGTAGAATAATTACGCTCGGCGGGGTTTAAAAGGCGGCTCGCGTATTCGATCGGCCTTTCGTCTTTCCTCTCACCTTGCAGCAACACTGCACCAAGAGCGTAATTGCTTGCGTCCGTACGCAAGATAAACGGTTTACTGTAATCAGCTTGGACGAGTATGGGCGCAGACGTTAAGCGCTTTTTTAGCTCCTGAAACACCTGATTTTGCTCAGCGCCCCATACCCAAGCCTGATTTTTCTTTAAAAGACGGGTTAAAGGTTCAGCGACTTCTGAAAAGTTCAAAATGAACTTTCTGAACCACAAACACGTCTCAAGAAACGTTCTTAGGTGGCGTACAGTTCTTGGTGCCTTCATGGCCGCCACTGCGCGAACTTTGTCATGATCAGGAGAAACTCCATCCTGAGTAATGACATGACCCAAGTATTTCACTTCTTCGCGAGCGAAAACACACTTTTCGCGATTGGCGCGAAGATTGAACATACGCAGCCTTTCAAACACTGCACGTAGATCAGCGACATGCTGATCGAATCCTTCCGATATTACGAGCAGATCATCCTGATAGCACAACAGGGTCACATTTTGAAGTGAGGCGCCAGGGCGCAACCTGTCGATGAGTCGTTGGAATGTTGACGGAGCGTTTTTGAGCCCAAACGGCATCCTTTTGAAACGATACGTACCAAAAGGCGTCAAAAAGGCCGTTTTATCTCTATCGCATTCCCTGACCGAAACATTCCAAAACCCACTACGCATATCTAATGTACTCATGATGCAATTTCGCTTAGTAGACTGCACCAGCTCGTCTATAAGCGGCATCGGGTAACATCGGTTTTAGTTATGGCGTTGACTTTTCTATAATCTACGCAAAACCGAACTTTACCGTTCTTTTTAGGCACTAACAATGCAGGCGATCCCCATGCCGATTCGCACTCCTCTATAATATCATCAGCCAACATCTTTTCGATTTCTGACCGCATAATCTCTTTTTTAGCAGGAGTAAGCCGATATGGAGGGACTGCAACTGGAGCGTGGTCACCAGTTTCAATTACATGCTCCGCAAAAGCAGTTGGTTCGCCCCGTAACTCAAACATATCCTTATTTTCAGAAAGGAACTGGGCTAGAACCTCACGCTGCTCGTTGCTAAGCTTTGAAGCTTCCTCGTCCCTAAGCAAACTACTGATAGGCACACTCTTAACCTGGTGTGCGGCTTTTTCAAATGGGAGATCGAACTGCTCAGCACTGTCAGCAAAGTGCCACTTAGAACTACTAAAATCAACACAGATACTAAAATTTATCAAAAAATCTATACCTAAAAGTGATTCATTATTGTCCGCGTCCGGAAAAATTAAAAACCTAACGAGCCTGGTTCTACCTTCAAGAGTAACATTCACTTCGGTAGTAAGTACATTCATTAACCTAAGTACACCATCTGCAAGTTTTACATTTTCCACACTAGAGGGATACACATAGGATGACCTTTGGCCTTTAGGAGAGCGTATAGCGTATGACCGGCCACACAGCTTTTAGCTGCCGAATCTAGTAACGCGGTACCATTCTCACCTAAAATACTAATCTTTAGCACGGGCCTTGGAAAAGATCGAACGTTACGATTACCGTTAAAAGGTTGTGCACCACTGGTAATTTGCAATACATAGCAAAACTCTACAGTACCTATTTTTAAAACAGTTACATTATGAAAACTTAAAACTAGTACCTATAACAATATTTGTATTTTGCTAATAATGTAACCCACAACACTGAAGGTAACACAATTTAATTTTTACTACGTGTATTTATATTATGGAAATCGCTTCTTATTTTGAAGAGTCCTAAGTTTTTGCGAACATACAAAATACTTTCTAAAATATAAAGAGAAGGTAGAGAGTTAGTATATCAATTTCTTTGAATTTGTTTCTAAGAGACTCGCGAGGACCCATTTGATAGATAGCGCGGATTGCCCTCTTTTGTAAAATGAAAATTGAATCTACGTCAGCTGCCGATCCCGACAGCAGAACACCATAAGACATAATACTGTGCAAATAAGCAAAGTATACTAACCTAGCTGTGGCTATATCTGTCAACTGTCTTATTTTTTTTACTGCATATGCAGCTGAACTTAATCTACCTGAGAGACAGCGTTGCCATTTACACGGCAATTGCCGTGTTACACGGCAATTTGGGTCTATTCACCAATAAAACACGGTACACGGCAATATGTTCATTGCCGTGTTCTGAAACACGGCAATCCAATGGTTACCAACTTTTTCCGATAATTTTATCGATAGTCGATAAGTCATTATATCGTACATGTCGTACATCGTTGGACTACACTAGACGTAGTCTATGAGCCGGGAAATCCCGACGCGCATCCGCGCATTCGAGGTAGATTCGCGCACACTTTATTGTTTATGGTACTCATTTCATTCATTCGTTTTGTGTAAAGTATGCATTATAAAGATATTCTGCTGCTTGACATTTATAAATGGAACTTTACTAGCTAAGCACTTTATCCGATCCCAAGGAAATTGTGTAAATTTCAAACCGACAAAACAAATGATAGACAACATGAAAGAAAAAAATAAATATAAAATGAACAAAGATGAAGAAGAAATTTTGGATACGATAAGAAATTTGTATGATGACTGTGAAGAATAATGTTTTTATGTCATGTTTAATCTTACGTGTTAATTTAAAATAAAAAAATGTACACGGCAATTTTGTAGTTTTTATTCCAAAACACGGCAACCCAGATCCCAAAACACGGCAACTTAAAATTTCGAAATGGCAACCCTGCTGAGAGAGCTCTAATGTGTGCGCCCCATTGTAATTTTGAATCTAAAGTAATTCCTAGAAATACCAGTTTCCGTAACAACGTCTAGTTTTTTGCCATCAACTTCTAAATTCAGACCCACTTGAGGTACATTTGGTAATGATGAGAACTTAAGACATTTAGTTTTAGCTGCAAACCATTTCGAAAGAACAGCCAGATTATCGTTAACATGTAAGACATCCGTGTCTTTTCTATCTATTTTTAACCGACTTCAAAAAGGAGGAGGGTTCTCAATTCGTCGGAACCTTTTTTTTTATTTTTTTTTTTTTATGTATGTTCCCCGATTACTCGGAGACGGCTAGACAGATTTCAAAAATTATTTTTTTGTTTGAAAGAGTATACTTTCCAGGTGGTCCCATTGTCATCAGGTCAGGATCTGATGATGGGATCTTGGAGAAATCGAAGGAACTCTTCAAGTATTATAGGCACACCTATAGCGATTTGGGTATTTTTTATAGTAACTCGTGCATTTGCTCTCGGAAAGCATCATTTGGTGAAGTGGAACCGATGATGAAGACCACAGATGGCCACCGGAACTACTCAATAATAAATATTTCCCGGTTTGCGATTCGATTACTTACTTTAATATGGTTGCTAAGCAAGTTATGCTCGTCACAATGCGAATGGTGAAATGGAGCTGATGGTGGAATACCAGGAGAACTCTTCAACAATTAACGTCCCTGCATCGGGAAAAGCAATATTTTGTAAAAGGCGATGAGCAAGTTGGCATTAGGCTATTGTAACTTATAAATACATTATAAACAGACACACTAAAAAGCGAGAAATAAAAACTTTTTAACAAACAAAAAAACCGACTTCCAAAAAAACACTACAAAGTGAAAAATAACTTTTATTTCGGAAGTCGGTGGCAAAAAACTAAAATACAGATCCAAAGACACCGACTTCCGAAATAAAAGTTATTTTTCACTTTGTAGTGTTTTTTTGGAAGTCGGTTTTATAAAAATTAGGGAAGTGTCATCAGCGAATAAAATGATATCCGACAAGTTAGCCATCATGTAAGGAAGGTCATTAATATAAACTAGAAATAGGAAAGGGCCAAGAATTGAGCCTTGAGGCACGCCCATCTTAACTAAAGACCCCGATGACGTCGCCCCATTAACGTTTACTTTTTGCTGCCGCTTTGACAGATAGGAAAGAACAAGATCAGCAGCTTGTCCACGAATTCCGTAATGGTATAATTTACAGATCAGTGTATTATGGTCAACGCAATCAAACGCTTTTGAGAGGTCACAGAATTGCAATTGCATCCTGGGACTTCTCCCAGGATTCCAAAATGTGACTGATGAGTTTGACTCCCGCGTCCGTCGTCGACCTACCTTTCGTGAAACCAAACTGGCGGCTATATATAAAATCCCATTTGAATTAAAATGTAACAACATCTGGTCCAGCATGATTTTTTCATAGATTTTGCTCAATGCTGGTAGTTGCATGCTGGTGGTCTATAATTAGAGGGATCAAACTTACAACCCGATTTAAAAATTGGTACTACTTTACTATGTTTCATTAAGTCAGGAAACGTACCGCTGTCTAAACATTGATTAAATATGCCCGTTAGGGCAGGGGCAATTGTGTCAATAATATCTCCAAGAACCTTAACAAAATCAAGACAGCTGTTTTGACAGAAAAACAGAAAGAAGAACGAAAGAAAAATTGGAGATAATTTAATGAACATAGAGATGGACCAAAAGCAAAAAACACAGAACAGACTATTCGAAGTACCGCTTCGCAAGATTAAATATACCAAATGAAAATACAGCCTGGAATGAATCCATTGCACGAAACATCCAAAGATGAATTGAACGCAAATTAGAAACAGACAAGAGAAAATACTCGTACTTTACCAAAACTGAATAGGTACTGAATTACTTTTTGTTGTTTTTTATGTTAAAACCTTTACATTTTGGAAACTTTAAAACTTGCTCAAGATTTTAATTGTTTTAATTTCGTCCAGCGTAACTTATTTTGCCATATTTATGTTCTTTGTTGTCTAATTTTATATTTATAAAATATATGTTTATAAAATTCCTAATGTTACCTCAACTTTATAGTTTTTTGCTACCATTTTGTGCCACTATTGTGTCACTGTAGTGTAAATTTCTGTGCAACTTTTGTGTCACTATTGTATCATTTGCGTCATTATTTTGGACTTTACCCATACACACTCCTACAAAATTACAGCTTTCTAGTACTATATCAAAACCTATTATCAAAACCTCGGACAGACAGACAGACAGACGGACAGACATAACGAAACTATAGGTAAGTAAAGTATACAACCAGGACAGGGGGGGCCTAAAAGGTCCACTTTGGCACAATCATTTAAGGAAAACATTATGAATCATAATATGGCGAAGACATTCCGTGTTTTTCTTTTTTTCGCTGCACATGTACCTAGGTAGGTATAATCAAAGAGATTGGGATTGGATTTGGATTGGATTGATTGGTATTTTAGCACAGACAAAAAAAATACTGAAAAATCCCTCATCAATGGGATTTTGTTCCAGCGTCTCTGTCATTATGATGATGTCATCGATGTTTCGACGTTTATAATACACACATCAAAAGTGTCTAGGGATCAACATATATTTTTGCAATAACTTTTCTCCTGATTGATATTAATTAAAATTTTCTTTAAGGATTCATCAAATAAAGTGTTTTCGTTTGTCACAGTAACGATAAACCAAGTCACCTTTGCATTAATAAAGAAATTTGCCATTTTCCTAATAAAGGGATTTTTGACATTTGAACCACTAACACAAAAGTTCGAAAAAAAGACTGAAATAACAGTTTTCTTTAAAATGTTATTGGGTAACTTAAACAATTAATAATCCGTGTCTCTACCGCGAACACTAACAACACAAGAACATCGGTTTGGCATACTCAAAATGAGTTCATCCAAATCACGCTGTGGAATGGCCGCCCATGTTCGTTGCAACAACAAAAAAAGGTCTTCTTGCGACTGGATACCCTCCATATTCGGCAGAGCTCTTCTCTGTAGCATATCCCATGCATGCTCAATCGGGTTCAAGTCTGGCGACTGAGCAGGCCAGGGCAGGACATTGATGTTAGCTGCGGCGAGAGTCTGTCTTACAACTCTTGCGGTGTGCGGTCGTGCATTATCATGCATTAACTGAAATAAGGGACCGATTTGCACTTGTAGAGGAACGATGACGTCTGATACAATCGTCTCAGCATAAATTTGAGCGTTGAGGTTGCCTCTGATCCAAATCAACTCAGTTCTTCCGCCGATCCAAATACCCGCCCATACCATGATGGTTCCACCACTATAAGGATGGACTTCCTGGCAGGATTTTAATCGCTGTTGGCGTCCAGGGGTTCTCCAGTGTCGTATACGTCTTGTATCCGGTCTCATACCAAAACGAGACTCATCAGAAAAGCACACGAAACGCCATTGTTCTTCTGCCCAATTTCTGTGTTCAAGAGCCCATTGATATCGAATCCTACGATTGTGCATTGCTATAGGTGGTACCCGTAGCGGTCTTCGGGAATGAAGGTTCACTTCATGCAAGCGGTTTCTGACTGTTTGGTCGCTAATTAAGTTCCCTGAAGAGTGATGAAGCCTCACGGCTAACATCATGGCGGTTATTGTTGGAGCTCTTCGAGTTAAGATTTGAATGTATCGGTCTTGTCTCCGTGTGGTGCAGCGATACCGTCCTCCATGGCGCTCAGCCACGGTACCAGTGCTTCGGTAACGTGTCCAAAGTCGACTGATAACACTCTGACTTGTATTCAGAGCTAAAGCCACAGTACGCTGCCGGGAACCAGCTTCTATCATTCCCACGGCTCTGAGCATTTCTTCCCTGCTTAAATGACGTCGCCGCTCCATAATTCGAGTTAAGATTTGAATGCATCGGTCTTGTCTCCGTGTGGTGCAGCGATACCGTCCTCCATGGCGCTCAGCCACGGTACCAGTGCTTCGGTAACGTGTCCAAAGTCGACTGATAACACTCTGACTTGTATTCAGAGCTAAAGCCACAGTACGTTGCCGGGAACCAGCTTCTATCATTCCCACGGCTCTGAGCATTTCTTCCCTGCTTAAATGACGTCGCCGCTCCATAATAACGTTGGTTTTAATCAGTAGTAGGGAAACAGTAGCACTAATAATGTCTTCAATGCGTTGTATGTTTTTATAGGGAAAATATTGACAGCTGATTTTCATCTTTTACTCGAATTTGATTCACAGTTCCTGATTCAAATTATGAAATGCACCAAAAAGGATCCATATAAATTTATAAAATCATAAATTTATTACAAAGCCACATCTCAATCTCAAGAAATCCGCATAAAAATGCTTGATCCCTAGACACTTTTGATGTGTGTATTTCTTTAGTGCGTTCGAAAAAAGTTGATTTAAATCAAAATGTTAATATGTAATTCAATAACGGGAAAACCGGAGCTAACTCCGGTTTTGTCTCTCAACCCCGGTTTTCAGAAATCGGTAAATTTTGTCCGGTTTCCGGTTTTTAGCAAAACCGGAAAACCGGGTTTGCACGCACTAGTCGTGAATAATCCTATCGAGTTTCAATAATAACTGTGGAGATCTCGCTGGATCTTCACAGTACTTACCTATTCCTACAATAGTAACTGTGGAGATCTCGCTGGATCTTCACAGTACTTACCTATTCCTACAATAGTAACTGTGGAGATCTCGCTGGATCTTCACAGTACTTACCTATTCCTACAATAGTAACTGTGGAGATCTCGCTGGATCTTCACAGTACTTACCTATTCCTACAATAGTAACTGTGGAGATCTCGCTGGATCTTCACAGTACTTACCTATTCCTACAATAGTAACTGTGGAGATCTCGCTGGATCTTCACAGTACTTACCTATTCCTACAATAGTAACTGGAGATCTCGCTGGATCTTCACAGTACTTACCTATTCCTACAATAGTAACTGTGGAGATCTCGCTGGATCTTCACAGTACTTACCTATTCCTACAATAGTAACTGTGGAGATCTCGCTGGATCTTCACAGTACTTACCTATTCCTACAATAGTAACTGTGGAGATCTCGCTGGATCTTCACAGTACTTACCTATTCCTACAATAGTAACTGTGGAGATCTCGCTGGATCTTCACAGTACTTACCTATTACTACAATAGTAAACTTTTGACCAACTCAACAGTTTTTTTTTAACGTGGAGAAATGCTCATGCATTGTGCACTACCACGGGGTGATAGTGCAGTTATGTGGGACTCTAACCCACTAAAACTCCACGGTGTCCTCCTCTGCCGCTTATGGCGGGAACACGGGCACGCGTTAGAACTCATCCGTGAACCCGCCGCGGCTGTCCGTCACCGGACCCTCCTCCGGGGAGTACTCCCCATCACCGGCGCACCAGAACACATAGCACGCCGTGACCACCCCAGGGACCAAACCAGCACATGGGCGCCAGACGACCCCGTGTCTGCCACCCTTGGTCCCCCTGAGACGGGTCAGGTCATTGGCCCCGCCGCCTGCCAATTTTCGGCCGCAGAGGATAGGGAGAGTGGCCAACGTCATACCAACACTCCTCCTCCCCTGCGGCCCCATCGCGTCCGCCATCAGACGGTGGCGACCCCGTCAAGGCCACGGAACGTAGGGAGAGCGGCGCAACGCAATACTGGACTCCTCTCCCGCCGCGGCCTCCAACCATCAGCCGCGATGCCTCCGATACGACATCGCGGCCCGCCTCAGTTGCGATGTCGCCCAAGCGGCACCGCAACCTACATGTTGGCCGCTACGTCGTCGGCTTGTCGGCAAAAGCCCTGACGAGCGGCCCCTCCTCGGGTTCCTCTTCGGTTCACCGTGGCCGTCCAAGCCACGGCTACTGAGCCCCCCCGCCTCGACAATGCGGGAACCCACCGGGGGGACCAACTCAACACCTCGGGGGCACTGGGCAGACAAGCACGAACTTAAGTTGGGTAGGTATCTCAATCAATCAATACACAATATTTACACTAAATCTGAGAACATTGCAACAAATGAACGAATATGTTGTGTTTGTGAATGTAAAAGGTTTTCTTGTTTTCAAAGTAAGCGCATAATGTTATCGTAACTCAAACTCAAAGCATAATTTATTAAATTTCAATTAAACCATTATCAGCACTTTTGAATTGTCAAAGAGTCGGTCAATTAGTCAGAAAGTTGAAGCTAATTGCCCATTCCAAAACGTAGATCTGTATGGAGGAGAACGGGCAAGAAACTCCAAGGACACTCTTTTAAATCAAGATATTACAAAACCAAGAATGTAAGAGTGACAAGAGTGTTACCTGCTCGGTGCGCGGCACGGGCCAGCCGCGGCGCGGATCGGGCTCGGGCCAGTAGGCGCCGCCCCAGCCGCGCTCCGCCGACATGCCCTCCATACCTGCGCACACATGGACACAGCGCATGAGCGCACCCAGTGTAAGTGTCCTATCGTTATTGTAACATTAGCCGAGGTTAAGACTTATATTATGCACGGTCGCGGTTACCGTTCCCGTTGGGCTGCGGCGGAGGCCAGGCGCGGCGCGGCCAGGGCGGCTCGAAGGGCGGGAACTGCGCGCCGCCCTCTGGCTCCTGCAACAGCCCGCCCTTGTGGCTGAAGATATGCGAACTCGCCGGACCCTCTGCCAACATTGTTATTCGTGTAACTTCATCTTGCTTGATGTCGTAACTCATTAATTGCAGCGGCTAGTTTCAGTTTCAGCGCACGGACCATGTTTATTTAAGTTTGTGAGTGACCTAAGCAACTTTCTATTTTTTGCACTATTTCGGGTGATCAGGTAACGATCTTGTCAGATTTGTCTATTGTCAGGTGTTTGCTGAATGTGCAGCAGTTGTAGACCAGCAGGGTAATTGCGTAACTCACTATCAGTAGCAATGGGTTTAATTTTGATAGTTCAACAACATTCATTGCGTCATTTACGTTGTTGAGCAGACACATTTTCCCAACATATGCAGCAATGGATTAGCAATATGCTTCAAAATGATTCAAATTGAGAGTAATACCTAGTGTGTTACGCAATTAGGGTGCAGAGAGTGTACGTGTCGCACACGTTCGTACCGTTGTACCGGTGCTGCGGCTGCGCCTGCGCGAGGCGGTGCGGCCAGCGCTCCGGCAGCGCGGCGCCGTCGCCCGGCACGTCGCCCGTCGCCTCCACGCTCTCCTGCACAACCAGCTCTCTGATAAATTATCAACAATATTATGTAGAGGTGTCGGAAGCAAGTATGAGATAAGACAGCACCTGCAGTGGCTTGAGAAGCGCGGGCGTGGTGGCGGGCGGAGAGGGCGCGCGAGGCGTGGGCGGAGGGGGGCAGCCCAGCTCGGGCGCCTCGTCCGAGCCGTCTGCGCACTGCGCCACGCCGTCGCACGCGTTATACACGGCGATGCACTCACCGCCGCGCCGGCACGCGAACTGGTACCGGCTGCACCGCGACGCTGCAACAACCAGCAGCTGCCTACTACTGCCTTCTCTCGCACGAACCCCGCGCCGCGCGCTCCTGCGCACCGACACAGGCAGCAGAGGGGATTGCCGACTAGGGTACTGATCCCGTGCCACCGGAGCCTGCCGCAGACAGTGCGTCGTTTGATGACCATTTGACTGCCTAAAAGGCGCTAAGCAGGAGATAAATAAGTTTATTATTTGTCCGCGATGATAGAACGTATGGATCTATGCAATACGCACAATTAGTAGGACAAAGACATGGCGGGATTCCGTACGCTACTCTATCGTCGTGGACTAATTGTTCATCGTCTGCTCAACGCTTATCAGTCAACATTTGGTAGTACCTAAGTCTGATAATAGTCGGTGGGTGGTTGGAACTTGGAACCTTCGGATGTCGGTATGTCCTGTCCTGGATTTCTGTTTGCAATAAACTCGCAGTTAGTTAATAGTCAACAAGGTACCTAACTTTATGTAACGAAACATGATTCATGTCTGTGCTCATGACGTCACCCTAACCGTTAGGTCCACAGTGGCGCCGATTCTGTTGTTCACAAACTAAACTAAATTTAAGTTCATGCATCTTTTTCTTTATATTTCATTATGAAAAGGACAGAAGATAAATATTAGTTTAGTCCTGTCAAATTAAGATACTCCAATAACTTAGACGAGATTAAAAAATTGGCTATTAAAAATACGTCAATTTACGTCAGGTGCTGACTAATTTGACAGGACTAAACTAATATTTATCTTATGTCCTTTTCTTAATGAAATAGAAAGAAAAAGATGCATGAACTTAAATTTAGTTTAGTTTGTGAACAACAGAATCGGCGCCACTGATTAGTTTCGAGTGCTGCGACTCATAAATAAGATGTATATCAGTATACTGTATAGCACACGGCTGCCCGGCTGCCCGGACGGCGGCGGCACATGAGTAGACAAACGGTACAGAGATAAAGCTTCATACAACTGCGCGAATTGGTTGCACTACTACAAGCACGCGGGGCATGTGTGCGTGACCACTGGCCGCTTGTCGCGTACGCGGCGAGACTGGAAAAAACCGGTTTACGCTGACACAGCCAGTTGACAATCTCAGGGTTGCGTATTGCGACGCACGTTGTTTGTTTTTTTAGTTGCAAGTTAGCCATAGCCAGTCATAGCCATCGCTCTTCTTTTGCGTTTCAAATGTAATTGCATCACTTTCGCTCGCTTAGTAGGTTTTTGAGGATTTTAGATTTTCGAGGTAGCGCTATAATAATGGTTGTTTATTGTTGTACTGTGTGTAATGTGTGTATGAATAATACTATAAAAAATAAAAATATATCATACTTTAACTATCCCAAGGAGTACTTACAATATGTAAGTAAATATTTGATTAATACTTTCTAAGTAAGTAGGTGCACCTTTATTTTATTAATATTATGCTAAAGGAAACCCTATTTTAATTTGTATTTATTTATCTGACGTTTTGTCAATAACACATCTTAATGTAGTCTTTGGTCAATAAGCTCAAATATCCATAGCAACCACATGCAGATGAAATGTAGATGAATAAACTATGGTAATGGTATTAAAAGAAAAATTATACCTCCTTTTTTTGAAATCGGTAAAAAGAACATTATTAGAGTAAGTAACTTGTAAAGTATTCTATCATACTGATTAACAAATGTTTTGTTTAATTTGTTTTAACCTAATTGTGACAACCCTACCAAAATAGGTAACAATTTTGCACGTTCTTGCCTCTGTTCCGTTTGTTTTGTCTACTCATGTGGCGGCGGCGGCGCACAGTGGGTCGAAACTGCTTTATGAGGGACATAGGTTTTTTTTTTTACAAATTCCTTTTTTTTAAATACCTATCGGAAGATCTGATATTCTGATGAATAATTGTTATGAAACGTTTTTCTCTTAAACTGATAGTTGGCCCGGAAAAAACTATTTTAAATTTTTGTTGTATGGAACGAAACAGAAACTGCTAAAATTTGGCCAAGTATTGACAGATCCTGCTTTAAAACTACTTAATTCTTATTCTTTGGCTATAATTCTACGCTATCAGCGTGCGCCCCCCATAGTTGCCCATTCAAGTGTTATGAGATTCAGTAAAATATATTTTCAAAATTAAGGCTTTCCAACAACAAAGACAATTTTGATTATTTGTTTAATTATTATTATTACTTTGAAAATTTTTTTTTTGTACTTTTTTCGATAAATACATGTTTACGTCTTTATACATTTTTCAAGTTGCATCCTTTGTAAAGTCTAACCCCCAACTCTTTCCACGACGATCTGACATTTTTCCGCGAAACAGACGTGACAATAGTCAAATTTGCCTACACTCGGCAAAAACTGCCCTCATGGGGAAAAGCTTTTTTTGTATGGCCCCGAAAATATACAACAAAATACCACAGTCATATAAAGCCAAGACAACAAATCAATTTAAAAATAAGATTCGAAATCTACTAACAGATAAATGTTATTATAATATAAATGACTTTTTGACAGATACCTTTTGACATGATTGAACTTTTATATTATTTCTGACTAATATTATTCTCATAAAATGTAATAATGTAATGTTGGTGAACCTGTATTTAGTCTTTATTTTATTGAAGTAATTATTTGTTTGTTATAAATGAAAATTTGTACGCCTAGTCAGGCAAAACATGTACGGACTTGTTACCTATATTTAAGATCTTGCATGCCTAATTTGTATGTAAACGCATGTTTGACAAATAAATTATCTTTATCTTTATAAATGATTACAAGTCCCGTCAGCCGTCCTTGCGCCCTCGCCAAAATAATAATTCCAATCTATGATTCCAATATATTCCGATCCCGAGCCCAAATAATTCCGATCCAGCCAGTCCCTTGCTGTCCTCTCCCAGCGACGCCCTAAGCCGAGGTCCGAACCCCACAGGGGGTGCCCTTAGCATGTAGTCGCTTAGTTTTTAAGTTTGTTTTAAGCCCTGGCTGGAGGCCTTAATTTTTATTGAGGCATCCACAGGAAAGTCCGGCCGCCAACCTCACAGGTTGACCTGCGAGATGCCATACCAAAAAAAAAAGACTGGCCAAGTGCGAGTCGGACTCGCACACGAAGGGTTCCGTACCACAAGGCAAAAACACCGAAAAAAAAACAAACAAACTCTACACCTTAGTCAAAATATGTGGCTTGACCGTTTCGCTACCATCACATGGGCGTAAGGTGAAAAAATTATTCACTGTTCATTACTTTTCTGTTATACAATAGTTTTTGTAGTAAAGAAACGGCCAAGCGTCATATTTTGACTAAGGTGTAGAGTTTGTGAAGTTAGGGCGTGTAGAGTTAGAAGCTTGGCTCTACATGAGATCTGATAACTTTTTGGCAGTGCGAGCCATATGTGGTCTCGTCTTGGCAACATTTTACATGAAAATGTTTTTGGTGGGATTCTATAATCTGATATTATGATATAAAACAACATTACATCTGTACAGTTGTCATAAGCTTGACCTGAGCGGAGGCCCCGTCGCCCTCAGGAATATCAATTCAATTCAATTTATTTATTGCTGAACATAGATGGTACATCAAAGCTAGGAGGTTGAGGGATAGGATAACCCCGCAGTCCATCACTGGAACCACACATATAGTTTTTGTCTAGACCACTTTTTGTACACTAGAACACATTGATATACCTATATGTTACACTAGATTAGTAATTACCGCACCAAGGCGTTGCCACTGGAAATAAGGAGACCACAGCCACAATCGTACCTAATGTCAGTCAGTTCAGTGCTCTGTGTGACGCCAACCGAAGTAAGCCGAGTGACACGCAACAAAAAATTACCGCCAAAATGGGAAAATGCGTAGTGAAAGAGTGCGATTCAAGGTCACAAAAACACATTATATTAACCGGAATTACTTTCCTCACGTAAGTTTATTTTTCTGTGTTTATATCAACGTGAAACGCAATAAAAATAAATGAAATGTAGAATTTTGTAAATTAGGTTCAGTGTTACCACTAAAAACTTAGTTTTAGTTTCCCACATAGGTATGTGGGAGTTTTTAATTTATGGAATAAGTCATTTAAAATATTTTATAAAACTAAATGTGTGACAATGTGTAACAAAAAAATAACATTGTAACATAAAAATAATTGTTTTTAAATACATAATTCAAAAATAACGTTAATAACGTTTAAGGTCTTTTTTTTTGCGTTTTTTTATGGCTTAAAAAGTTGGGTAAAATTTCGCATGGCTAGGCAACCCCATCGCGCCATTGCATGTTTATATTGCGGTCTTTGTCTAATCTAAGCGACGGTATTACTCTTGCGACTTATGTAAATGAGACAGATATATTATGTTTACTTTTAAATGTGTAGCGGTTTCAAAGCTACGTCGCGTCGTCGCGTCGTGGCGAAAGCGCCAGGGTAGCCCGCGAAATTCAATTTTTTTTAGGTTTTTTGCAATTTGCTGGTCAGTATTAAGTTGTACGTTGATTAAAATATGATTCGCGGTCGTAACAAATATGTATTTACAGAATTATAATCATTAAAGTCATCAACACAACTCTCTAAGACCATGTAATCTCCAAATATCAAGATTTCATTAAATAGTCATTCTTGGGGATTACATGGTCTTAGAGAGTTGTGTTGATGACTTTAATGATTATAATTCTGTAAATACATATTTGTTACGACCGCGAATCATATTTTAATCAACGTACAACTTAATACTGACCAGCAAATTGCAAAAAACGTAAGAAAATTTGAATTTCGCGGGCCACCTTAGAGCTTCCCCCTTAAATAGTGGTTACATATTTTCATATACTGACCGATTAGTGTTTCGGTCAAAGTTGAGTTATGTAATAAGTATACTGTTACGGCCCCGCCGTCAGATGGCGCACGGCAGGACTTCCTAGGACCATCCATACCGCGAGCCTAGCCGAGCCTGCGCCTCCACTTCGCGCCGCCAGGGGTCACACTCACAGGGGTGACCCGTGACAGTCGTCGTTTCATCATCGCTTCGTGAACGTCGCTCAAATTCAGATTGCCAGATTATTTTATATTCAGAATCTTTTTAATACTCATTATAACAGATATAAACCAGTACCTACCGTCCTTTATTCGAAGCAACAACACAGCGGCAACAGCCGGAACATATACCAAGAAGTTTATTTTAACGCCCTCTTTCGGCACGCCATTTTGTAAGGTAAGTCAGGTTTGCTAAAGGTAAGCGTCCACAGTTCCGCATCGCACGCATCGCACGCATCGCATCAAACGGATCGATGAGCAGATTATTGCGATCCGTACGATTCGGATCAGTGGACGCACTTGTGTTACTTTCTTTCTATACAAAGAATACTAAAATCCGCTACGTACGATGCGTCCGTAGCGTCCGATGCGAAACTGTGGATCGTTTTTTGCGATTTCTCAAAAAACGTCTTTTTTGAGTTATGTCAGTATAATGATTAAGCTTGCGACATTTTAATGAGGTTTGCTTCTCTAGTTATTTAGCTCAATGCTAGAACATAAGTATTGTCTCTAGTAAATAAATTCCTAACTGTCATCGTAGGTATCATTCAACCGCCAGCATTATAATCTTCAATAATTAACTGGGATTATGCAAGGATTATGTCAATAATTAGGTACCTAAGCAGAGGCGTCTCTAGCCCATGTTGCGCCCGTGTGCAAAGATTACACAAGCGCCCCCTAGTAAAAAAAAAAGCGTCCCCTAGTAAGCGCACGGTCAAAATGGAATGGGTACAAAGTTCAAGTAACAGCACATCAAGTTACAACAAATTGACTTTCCCCAATGGATAATAAACTATTGTTTGGAGATGAAGAAGAAATTCGTCGGTTTTGGATACCATGGTGTGCTGTTGACTGTAGGTATATTTAGAATTATACAGGGAGTTCTGGTGTTTACCCTAACAAGCCAAAACGTACCCATGTTAACATGTCTATATAAATGTTATGTTACATCATATGAGTGTCCAAATTTTGAAATTTCTTCATTCTAATTACGACCGCGACCTGTGCGGCACGCGCCACGCGTACTCACGCTTTTCAGAAATGCCGCGCGCTTGACGTTCGTCCATGGCATGGCAATTTGAACTTTATTGTCTATCTCAAACAGTTGAATTCGCATTATTCGCAATATGATTGTCAGCGTGTTTTCAAACGAATTATTGAAAGTTGAAACAGGTGCCGCCGAGCGATGCGGCACTCACTACTACACTCAAAATATAATCTTTAATAATGTGTAATAAGGTTTATTTCATGTTGAAAAAAAAGTAAATATTGTAAAAGCCGCTCGCGCGCTCGTGGCGCGGCTTGCTTTGGTGTAATACGACAAATATAAGAAGAGCTCCAGATGCTATACAAAATGTATGGAAAGCGGAGCTCTTTTTACGTTGGTCATTGAAAGTGCCGCGGCCGGCCATCGCGCGCGCCGAGTGGGGCTCCGAAGCGAGCGGCGCTCGGCGCCCCCTAGGACCGCTGCGCCCGTGTGCTACGCACACCCTGCACAATAGGTAAAGACGGCCCTGTACCTAAGTACATACTAAAGGACTCTGTAATAGGAAGGAAACTTCTTATCGGAGGACGACATCTATTAGCGTTTTTTAACAAAGAAACACTCCATTCAGTTCAGTGTCAAAGTAACTTGTTGGTCAAGCAGTCCAGCTGTCCAGCTAAAGAGTAATGTCGTCTGGTGAGCCGGTGGACAACGCGGGTCGATGACCTCGCGCTACACCGCTCATTAGTTTATAATGCATAAAGAGCTACAAGTGGGCGCGTCCACAATCACGCTCCACTAATTGACATCGAATGCTCCAAACAACACCCAAACAGACCGTTCATTTCCCTGTCAATGTCAGTGCAAATCAAATCGTTTATTTGTGATACATGGGTTACTTAGGGCCCACCACTGTGCACACCACGTTTTTAGGGTTCCGTAGTTCCTACAAGGAACCCTTATAGTTTCGTCATATCCGTCCGTCTGTCGGAGGTTTTGCTAAGAGACCGTTAGTACTAGAAAGCAGTAATTTTGTAGGAGTGTGTACCTATATTAATTACGCCGACAAAGTGGTAAAATAAAATTTTCAAAAATATTTTTTTTATGGTAGCTCCCCTACATCTGAAGTGGGGATGAATATTTTTTTCGTCGTCTACCCCATCGTGTGGGGTATCGTGGAATAGGTATTTATTAATTAATGCTCCATTTACGAAATATTGAACTTTAAAGTGCAATTTTTTGTTCCAGTAGGGCCTCCCCCTCCAAAACCTAAATTGCTGGCTTGAAAAATCTGGAAAAATTCAAGATGATAGTGCATTTCATGTACTTTAAAG
Source organism: Oligia fasciuncula (assembly GCA_963082905.1). NCBI lineage: Eukaryota > Metazoa > Arthropoda > Insecta > Lepidoptera > Noctuidae > Oligia > Oligia fasciuncula. The sequence goes on along the minus strand of OY720395.1, from coordinate 296,461 downwards.
GAAAACTATAGGAATTAAGATAACTTTATTAGTTTAGCAGTAATAGTCGTTGAACTTGGGTGTTGGATAATTTTGTACCAAATACAAAATCCTTAGCATTAATCCTTTAAAGTGACTAAGATTAAGTAGTTGCTTGTTTATAACGGGTAAAGACTTGCATTGAAAAACAAAATATGATTGATGATTTTTTTATATTCAGAATAAAGAACAACAGAATCGTAATACATTGTGATAACGGGCTACTACGGAACCCTACACTGTGCGTGGCCCGACACGCACCTGGCCTTTTTTTTTTAAACGTGCCGTTGACGCGCGTTTGTGGCGATACAGACGCGATACGCACGCGAGTCAGACGCAGCCTGTAGACCTTCTATAGGATAAAAGCGCGCGCGCGTCGATGGCGCGTATAGAAAACGTGGTGTGCACAGGCCCTCAAAGGTGTTCATTATCTGGGGGCACGGAAGAGCCCCCGCCAAGACGAGCCAAGCGAAGCGCAAGGCCATACCTACCTTTTCTCGAAGCACTTCGTCGTATTTTTGAACCTTCTTAACTTGGGTTTGGATTATACCAGATAAACAAATCGGGATATGATGTCAGTGGTTGACTTATTAAACCTACATAGTAAAATTCAACGTTAAGCGCACCAGAGGGTGGATCTGCTCAGTGCTCATGGACTATTCGAGAAAAAATAGAAAAAAAATAAGTATCTAAATTTTTTTGCAATTTACAAAAAAAAACTTTGAAATCCTTCGAAAATTTACACCCCTTAAGATATTTTTAACTACCATGCCATGACCACAATATTTCAAATATTTCTGTTTTTAGGGTTCCGTACCTCAAAAGGAAAAACCGGAACCCCTATAGGATCACTTTGTTCTCCGTCTGCTGCTTGAAGTTTTGGATGATGGTTTGGTTTTTGATGATTTTTGCTTACATACGTCGCGTCGGGGGCCCCGGTAGCTTGGGGAGCTCGCATCATGGATACGGCAGTATAGTTACGGCTCTGCCAAAGTGCTAACACAGGCTGTGTCAGCTGTGAGTGAAGTGGTGTGAGCATATGAGATGAAATGCATACGTATCGTGCTGGGCGGGCGGTCGTCGCGGGGCGGCGTGGGACGCGGCGGGGCGGGCGCTGGTGGAGGCGCCGTACTCGCTGTCGTGGTGCTGGACGTACTGCTGCTCGCGCCCCCGCTCCTGTGATCAATAAACTCTTGGACCAACTGAGATTGAGTAGGTACTAGAAAAGTCAGAAATTGCAAAAAGACTTTTCCCATCTAGGTAGGTACAGTCACGGCCAGAAGTCCACTTACACCGCAATGACTATTATCGCCTGCGCTATACGGACTGCGACGCCTATACACACATACGCATTTTTATCCGTGTGAGTGATGTTCCAACGCTAACAAACTAACATGTCGTGTAGCATCGCGCTACGAGTAGTCATAGATGTGATCAATGCTAGACAAGGATGACAATATGAATAACTTATTTCTTTATCGCAGTCTGATTATTTTTTTCATAGTAATGCAAAATTTCAACAAGTGAATATAAGTTAACGTTAGCTAGATCGGTAACGAGGCTGCACTCGCTAATGTGAACGGGATAGGTGTAGGTTCGAATCCTAGTTGGGCCAGTTTTTTTTGATGTTTTATATAATTATTATTATTTGTATGTTTTAGAAATTTATTTTAGTAAATTACTTTGAACAAATAGATATTACAATAAAGGTAATTTATTATTATAATATGATAATAAATGAAACAAATTTTGATATGGTAACATTGTGATATTTTTTATACAAAAGAAATCCTTTACACTTATTTATGTTATTATAGGGCCACAATATTTGCCTTGGCTTCAATACTAATATTAGCCTGCATATTGAATTCAGAAGAATACTAAAATAGCAACAACAAGATTACACAAACGCTCGTAACTATGTTCACCAACCAACAATAGCGAATAGTGGAATAATTTAGGTAAACTAGTAAAGTAGTTAAAATATGAGGGTAGATTTACAAAGTGAACTTAGCACTTTGTTTCAAATCTACCCTCATATTTTAATAACGACGCTAAGATTATAATTGTAAAACTAAAGAATATTCGTTTAGTTGTGGAATATTTAAAATATTTGTTAGCAACTCGGCATTCTTATTTCACATGATTGTAATACTTAAAAAATATTTATCATGTTTGATGTGAGACTCGAACCCGAACGTTCGCCATGCGAGGCACAATGCTAACTACTTTGGCCACCGTAACGCTCACTTAACTTATTGAAATTTGTAATAACAATCATAAGCGGCCAACAAGTTGCCAATGTGTAGTGTTGTCAAACGTTCTTATAGAAGAAGGTCATAAGTACAACTAATATTCTTATGCCATAGTTTTGTGAGATTGCTAGTCGACTTCTGACTGTTATAGTACAATCTCGTAAATAAAATTTCTGAATCGTAGATACTATTCAGTAACAAAATTTTGCGGAAAATTGCACTTTATTTTTTTTTTTTAAACGTTGGAACAGCAAGGTGCTTTGCTGAGATTATAAAAAAAACGCACATCTCAGACTGCCAGTGTCAACAAACGCACATCTTAGATTGCCAGTGCACTGCTCAAAGAGAATTGGCACTGCCAGTGCCAACAAACGCACATCTCAGACTGCCAGTGCACTGCCAGTGCCAACAAACGCACATCTCAGATTGCCAGTGCACTGCTCAAAGAGAATTGGCACTGCCAGTGCCAACAAACGCACATCTCAGACTGCCAGTGCACTGCCAGTGCCAACAAACGCACATCTCAGATTGCCAGTGCACTGCTCAAAGAGAATTGGCACTGCCAGTGCCAACAAACGCACATCTCAGACGGCCAGTGCACTGCCAGTGCCAACAAACGCTCATCTCAGATTGCCAGTGCACTGCTCAAAGAGAATTGGCACTGCCAGTGCCAACAAACGCACATCTCAGACTGCCAGTGCACTGCCAGTGCCAACAAACGCACATCTCAGATTGCCAGTGCACTGCCCAAAGAGAATTGGCACTGCCAGTGCCAACAAACGCACATCTCAGACTGCCAGTGCACTGCCAGTGCCAACAAACGCACATCTCAGACTGCCAGTGCACTGCCAGTGCCAACAAACGCACATCTCAGACTGCCAGTGCACTGCCAGTGCCAACAATCCAGTCTGTATACAGGGTCAAATTAGCTAGTTAATTAATTAATTATTCCGCATACGTGATGGGTATTGATATCTAAACATGATCAAACAAAAAAAAATATTTGATGAGTTTCTTGTTAGTAGCATCAACCGCAGGTAGTATAGTGCACTTAAAATTGGTATCAGTATAAAAAAACAGTTTTCTTTGTGTAAACTTTTAACAATAAAACATTTAAAAACGATAAAATAAAAAAGCAATACTCAATATATTTATTGCTTCCCTTTATTAATCGCTATTTTTTAATATAAGTTATTATGTTTTTTTTTTTTTTAACTCTTTATTGATTAATAGGGACTTTTATACAATTGTATATGCCAGTCCCATCGGACCTTATAACGTAATAGTACTAGGTACTTAATAATAAACGAACTTATCGGACCTTATAACGTAAAACGTAATAATACAAACTTAGCTGAACTATAAGAATTAGGTGTCGACAAGATATGATGGAACATACAAACATCGTTCATATTTATCTTGAGCTCTCTAACTAAACCCTCTCTTGCAGACTGAAATCTGACACACTCCGTCAGTAAATGTAACACATCTTCCAGTATGCCACACACCTCACAATTTGGTGAATCACTTTTTTTCATTAAAAATCCAAAATTGTTGAGTCTCAGTCTGTGAGCTGTAACTATAATTTTTCTGCTTAGCCTAGAGTTACAAAACCACGGTATACGAGGAGGCTCCGAAACTATAGACCTGTACCAAATCCCTTTATCTTTCGATCTTTGATTAAAATACTCTTTCCAGACTTCATGACATTTATGTTTATACTATTTCTATATAAGGGTAATTCTTCAGGGACAAAATTTTCGATGTCTGTGGGTATATTTCTGTAACCAACTAACAAAACGGCATGTAATATTTTTTTTTGTACAGTTTAGCTTTATCCCTTATACTGGGACAAATGATTTTTTTTTAATAATTGCTGTCTAGGTACAAAATAAAAATATTTGAAGTTCGTTCTTCTGATTCATATAGCGCGTCCGTTTGCCATTTTCCGGAACAAAATGGTCGATGTCGCATTTTCCTTTTGATACATCAATATAAATTATAATTATATCGAAAGGAAATGAATTGTCCTCTTACAAAAAAATGTGTATAGTTATAACTACGTTAGTCTGTTTATAAATAAGTAAAAAAGAAGTGTCCGGCGTATAATACTGATTAATGTGGCGTAAGCTGCGCTTGACCGTACTTTTATCTTAGGTCGGGTAATAATAATGAGAGTCTGGCTTCCAGCGCGTGAGGAAGCCAGTCGTGCAACGGACGACCTAGAAGGTGGACGTGAGGCTGGTTGGCTTAGATCCCGGTGTTACGAAGGAAAATACCTGATTCATCTGTGTTTGGTTCAGGTGGCATCCTGATTACAATGCCTACTTTATAAAATTTATTTTATTGTTTTAAAACTTCAATCTGTGTTTCGTGTGATGCTTTTGGGTTATATATTCGTGTAGAAAAATGAAAATAATGAAGTCTGTATGTATGATGAGTTATGCATGATTGTAGGTAAAATCCTGATTCATCTGTGCCTGATTCGTATGGTCAAAACCCCATATGAATAATAAAATAAATTAGTTTTTCCCCTCTCCAGCACGAAAGGAGCGTTTTTGTTGCGTAGTTCTCCTTGTCCAATTTTTGATCGTGTACAAGTCAGTAGTTTTAATCTTATTTATTATTATTTACTTAGCTATAACCTTTTGAATAATAAAAAAATGACAGGAGTATAATCTTGTTCTAAATATGACACTTTTGATATGTCTTAGTCCTATTTAAGAATTAATAATTATTGTTTAGAATTTACATTCATAACTAACGGTGTATTTATTACTTTTTATTTCTGTTTCTGATTAATCTGTACTTAACACATTCTGATTCATCTGGGCACAAAATCCATATCTTGAAAACTACTTTTTAAAAACGAGTCCCTCATTCAAATATAAATGTTATTTGGTATACCTATTTTCATATGAACATGTGTTACAGAGCTGAAAGTGAAGTTAAATTTTGGCCATATGGATCAGTCAAAGAATCAAATTTCGAAGAACTACCCATAATTAGTTCCAATGTTTTTTTCTCTATTATTTAATTTTATTATTTGCATTGTAATCCAAATTTAAATTATGAAATTATTATTAGTATTTTTTCAACACACTTGCTCATAAAGTGGCTCTTATTGAACCGCTTTTAGGTCCATAATGGAGTGTATTACGAACGCGTGCTTTTTCTTTACTTTAATCCACATGTTCTGTAATACCACAGATAACTATTTACTAGTCGGAGACGCGTGCTTTTTTAATCTCATCAAACCCTGCGTTCCGAATTGGGAAATAATCGATGTGTTCCGAATTGGGAAATAACCGAAATAGCGTGAGCGCGATAACGATAACGATGTCCCGTGAATCGTCATAGATGACGTCATGACATTCGCCATCCTGCGATATTGCCGACCATGCCCTAGAATAATATCACCGTGAGCGCTGTGAAAAATGACTGTGTGTGTATGAGGTTGTGTCAGTGTGTGTTTTGTTTTGAGTTGCATCATCTTTAAATTAAACTAACGTGGCATTTTTGAAATTGTGCTTCTGGCTGACAGTCGCCACCTAACCAAAGAAGAAGAACTGAAGAAGAAATGTGGTGTTTATACAAAGAAATACTGTAATAATATCTTTTTTACATTGTGTAAGCACTGTCATGTGAGCGCGTTCACGAGTGTTCCGAATTGTTGCCAGCTCTCAGCAGTCATAATAGTAATATCTAAATCGGAACGCATGTGAGATGATGCATGGACGTAATATTACGTCCATGGAGATAATGTGAGCGATTATAGCTAATTCGGAAAGCGCCCAAAGAGACTTCATGCCGAAAGAAAAAATCCGCGGGCTATATTTCAATTTTTTTTTAAATAGTCTGTATTGTCCTTGGTCGCAAAATGAACTCGCAGGGGACCACAGACAATTTAAGGTGAATGCGCAGTGGTAGACCGCGAAATTCTTAGGTTTTTTGCAATTTTCAGGTTTGTGTTTATTATATTTTTTCTATAGGCTGTTTAGAGGTTTTGTGTGTGCCATAGATTAATATATTTAAAATGAGTCAATGTTGCGCGCGCATCGCTAGTGCTGGCTAGCACGGCGCGCGGGAAAACAAAACCAGCGCGCCATTTTCCATACAAGTTAATATTTAACAATACAAGTCTGTTTTTTTTCCTCGCAAGTGTGTTGAAAAACGTCGTATGAAACGCGTGTGCATTAATCAATATACACTCGGCTTTCTTATCGCTCTCGCCTGCGGCTCGCGCGATATTATCGCCTCGTGCATAATGATCAACATAGCACACATGTATCATAATGTACTATTATGTTATTGCTAATTACTTTAATGTGTAGGTACTGCATGCTTCAAGTATAACCAAGATGTAAAATCTAAATATTTGCACGGCTGAAATGCCAAATATAGTGAAACCCAGAGATCTTAAGAACTTATGTTAGCTACTTAAATTCAAAATGCAGAAATTGGTAGCAGCTCAATCCCAAGGCTTTTTGTCCTCAATATAATCTTTAACGGTATAAAAGGCTTTCTGGCACAACTTACGTTTAATTAAAGATTTGAATTTACTATGGCTTAGATCTTGAACGTGGCTTGGTAGTTTATTATAAAAAAGCGTATACATTGGTATCTGAACGAGCCACCTATTTTCTTGAGCCTTGTTGTAGGTACAACAAATTTGTGTTTGTTTCTAGTATTTATATTATGGATATAATATCACTGTATTTTTTAAACAATTTTATATTTTTAAGGGCATATAAAAGATTTTCATAAATATACTGAGAAGGCACAGTCATTACATTAATCTCTTTAAATTTGTCTCTGAGAGTGTCTCGGACTTAATTTATAAATTGATTGAACAGCTCGCTTCTGCAAAACAAAGATAGTCTGAATATCGGCGGCATTTCCCCACAATAGAATACCGTACGACATTACACTATGAAAATAGCTAAAGTACACTAAACGGGCAGTCTCTATAACAGTTAAATTACGAATTTTTCTAACAGCGTATGCTGCGGAACTAAGCTTTTTTGACAATTTATCTATATATGGACCCCACTGAAGCTTAGCATCCAAAGTTATGCCCAAGAATACTGTGTTGTCTTCAGGATTCAATTCCTTGCCCTTTATCCACACATTAGTTTTCACCTGCCTTACGTGGGGTAGCGTAAACTTAATACATTTGGTTTTTAAATTATTAACATTGAACCAGTGGACTACTTTCGAGATCGCACTATTTACATCGTCAGTAACTAACTGCTGACGTTTACGTTTAAAAAAAAGAGAAGTGTCATCTGCAAACAACACTATATTATGATTATCCTTTATGAGGTACGGCAAGTCATTAATATAAATAAGAAACAAGAAAGGACCAAGAATTGAGCCCTGTGGGACTCCCATTGTTACTATAGATGTTACCCATTTTGATAGATACACATTTACTTAACCCATCCATCACGACTGCGGAGTTTGGCTAGTTAATTTAATTTAACCCTGTATTTATGTCACTGCCAACCAGTTGCAGTGGCGTAGCGTGCCTTGGATTGGAGGGGCCCCGTATCATTTATGTCACTGCCAACCAGTGGCGTAGCGTGCCTTGGATTGGAGGGGCCCCGTATCATTTATGTCACTGCCAACCAGTGGCGTAGCGTGCCTTGGATTGGAGGGGCCCCGTATCATCGATACGGCTGATGCCGTGGTAGCTACGCCCCTGCTGCCAACTTATTTGGCCTTTCAGCCTAGCGTCCTGCGTCTTTACTAAACGGCGCCCCGTTCAGCTAGCGGCCTGATGATAAATGCAGTCGATGCGTCTACATACACAGCGTGAAATAATGGTTGTTTTCCCGAAGCGAAATGATTTTGTCTTGATAGTACAATCGATTTATAAGAAAATAAAAATAAAGTATAAAAAAATTACAGATCTACAATTGTGAAAAACCACACTCGAACGCGATCTCGAACCAATAGTATAGCTACAGCGCAAAAAGACGCCTGCGTGTGGTCGTCCTGCTACCTGCAAAGATGTTAGGGGCGTACGTGAGTTACTATTGATTCTCTTGCTTTCGAGTTGAGATCATATTGTTACGAGCTTCGGGTTCGTGACAATAAAAACTGCCGATTTAATAACCAAAAATAACAATTTATTTTACAACACTAATTACAACTCAAAACACTAATTAAAAGAACACAATCACACTACTGATCACTCTTAATTCGCACTTGAAGATCGCTTAGATGTTTTCGCTCTTGTCGCTTTATCCAAACTGTGTCGGTCGTCGCGCATCCCGGCCTTATATAGTGCCGCAGATAGTTCTAGAACCTTCCATTGTAGAAACATCTAGAATGTTCGAGTACATACCGGCCCCGACCGACTAGGTGTCGATAGTTCGAGAAAGTTCTACAAAGTTCTAGTATCGAATTTTCTAGAACGATCGTGACTCGACTAGTTCTGCTACTCGATACTAGATGGCGCTAGTGGTAACTAATGTCACCATGTACTAGGCATTAATTGTGGCGCGCAACACTGCCCCCTCCTAAGACATGCTCGTCCCGAGCATTATCAGCCCCATAATAACGCGCCAGTCGGTCCACATGGACGATCTTAGGAGTACCTCTTGTACCTTTCTGTATCCGGTAGGTTACGTCATTGATCTTTGTCACAATCCGGTACGGTCCGTCCCATTTAGCTTGAAGCTTAGGAGATTTCCCTTTGCTGCGGACTGGATTGTGCAACCACACTAGTGAACCTTCGTCGAACCCTTTATTGTTCATTTTGCGGTCATAACGGGTTTTCATCTTTTCAGACATTTGCTGGCCCGATTGTCTGACGTGCTCATAAATGTCATTCATTTTGTTCCGCAAGTCATTCGCATAATCGGTTATACTGCGTGGGGCATCAGGTGGTATTCCGGTGATCAGGTCTGCAGGCAGCCGTAATTCTCTTCCAAAGTTTGCGAAAGCGGGTGTCACCGATGTACTTTCGTGAACAGCGCTTCGATATGACAACAAAAACGGTTGTATGTGCTTGTCCCAATCTCGTTGCCGATTTTCCACAACTTTGGCTAGGTACCTCTCCAATGTCTGATTAAATCGTTCCACCATTCCATCCGACTGTGGGTGGTAAGAAGTTGTTCTGGTTTTATGAGTACCCATAACTCGACAAGTTTCCTGGAATATCTGTGACTCAAAATTCCTTCCTTGATCACTGTGAATCTCTAAAGGTACTCCAAAACGACAGAAGACTTCCTGAACTAATTTATCTGCAACTGTCGAAGCTTCTTGATTTGGAATGGCGAAGACTTCCGGCCACTTGGTGAAGTAATCCATCACAACCATGAAATACTTGTTGCCACTTTCACTTACCGGAAACGGCCCCGCAACGTCAAGGGCTATCCTCTCCCATGGTGCACCTACATTGTACAATTTCAATGCACCTCTACTGCGAGTCTGAGGTCCCTTTACAGCTGCACAACTTGTACATTTGCGACACCAGTCCTCGACATCGTCCCGACAGTGGACCCAGTAAAACCGTTCTCGTATCTTCAGTAGAGTCCGTTTTACTCCCAGATGACCTCCTGAACAACCATTATGGTACAGCTGTAGAACATCCGGTACTTGAGCTTTAGGGACAACCATTTGCAAATGACAGCTGTCCCCCCGAGCATTTTCCCATTTACGGCACAGGACTCCATCCTGAATCACCAAGCTGTCCCATTGGGCCCAATAGCTTTTTGTGATCGAACTCATCGCTGAGACGTCACTCCACCTGGGCTTAGGAGCTCTGGCCTTCATCCACTCCAGAATCGGCTTGATGTCCGAATCTTCCTGCTGTGCACGTTGTAGGCTTTCCTTCCACTCGTTGCTGAGGTCTGTCTTGAGCGTCCTCACAGGTACGACTTCCTTGCCCTCTTGCCTAGTACAATGCTTGCAGTCTTCAGGACAAGGTCTTCTTGACAATGCATCTGCGTTGCCATGAGATTTTCCGCTGCGATGTTCGACCTCAAAGTCGTATTCCTGTAGTAGCTCAATCCATCTCGCAACTTGTCCTTCTGGATTTTTGAACTGCAATAGCCATTTCAGTGCAGCATGGTCAGTTCGTACGTGGAATTTCCGCCCCAGAAGATATTTACTAAAATGCTGCAATGACTTTACCACAGCAAGCAATTCTCGTCTCGTGACACAATAGTTCTTTTCCGGCTTTGACAGCGACTTGCTGAAGTACGCTATCACAACCTCTTGATCACCATTCCGTTGAGACAACACACCGCCAAGTCCTATGTCACTTGCGTCTGTGTCAATTATAAATTCCTTGCCCGCATCAGGGTACCCCAAAATAGGTGTTTTGCACAGACGGTCCTTTAGCTCCTGGAATGCGATGTCGCAACTTTCATCCCAGCAGAAATGTCGCTTCTCCTCGGTTAGCTTATGCAGGGGTTTGGCTATGTCTGCAAAGTTCTTGACAAATCGCCGATAATAGGAGCACAAACCCAAAAATGCTCTGACCTGCGTCTTGTCTTTTGGAACTGGCCAATCCTTGACAGCGGCGATTTTCTCTGGATCCGTGCGGATACCTTCTTCAGACACTACATATCCCAAAAAGCTAACTTGTCGTTTGAATAGTGAACACTTCTTCGGACTTAACTTGAGGTTGGCACTCTGGATCTTCATGAGCACGCGTTCCAGATTTTGAAGATGTTCTTCAAACGTGCGGCCTACGATGATGATGTCATCCAAGTAGACCAGACAGGCATCACCAATTAGTCCGGTAAGTACAAGTTCCATCAACCTTTCAAACGTTGCCGGAGCATTGCACAATCCAAACGGCATGACTTTAAATTGCCACAGACCCTTTCCTGTCGAGAATGCAGTTTTCTCCTTGTCCTTAGGATCAATTTCAACTTGCCAGTAGCCACTTTTCAGGTCCAGCGTGCTAAACCACTTTACTCCAGTAAGCATGTCCAGCGTGTCATCAATTCTTGGCAAAGGATAGCTGTCCTTCTTCGTAACGTCGTTCAGACGACGATAGTCAACACAAAACCGCATGCTGCCATCCTTCTTTCTTACCAGCACTACAGGTGAACACCATGGACTAGATGAAGGTTCAATGACACCATCCTTCACCATTCCCTCAATCATGGTTTCCACTTCCTTTTCACGTGCTACCGGCAATCTCCTTGGTCGCTGACGGATAGGCAGTTCTTCTCCTGTGTTTATTTTGTGTTGAACTAAGCCAGTCTTCCCGATGTCAGCATCGTTTGACGAGAAAACATCGGCGTACTTGAGTAACATCGTCTTCGCCTTGACCATTTCATTTTGGGACAGAGCGCTGCGGCAGTCGTCTAAAAGTGTGGTCACTTTCGTTTGTGCATCCTTGCTGAGGGTCCCAGTCGATAGATATTGGCATCGACGCAACCAATCCACTTCCTCGCAAGTACCGACTAGTGTGCCTTTTTCTATAATCTGTTCCTGATCACAAAGGTTCAGCACACGTACCCCTGAGATGTCGGTGGCTCTGACCAAAGTTCGTGCCACTTTCCATGGAAGGTCATTATCTATTCTTTCCACGAGAACACAACGATGTGTTTGCCCAGGATTCCGAGGAAGACTAACCGGCACAATCGTTTCCGATCTCGGCGGAAGAACAATCTTCTTAAGGCTGTACACATTCCCTGGCAACGCCCCTTCCACGAAAAGTTCCTCTTGTCCACATTTCAAAACACCTTGCTTGACGTCAATCTCGCAACAATTCTTCCTCATAAAGTCAAGGCCCAGGATGCAATCGTCCATTATATCGGCCACGATGACATTATGCAGGTAGATTCTGTTGCCTAGCTTCAATTCCATCTTCTTCTCTCCATGGACGGGTATGCGCTGACCGGTGGCTGTTACCAAATTAATGCGTTCTCGGTTGTGTGCGGAGTCCCCAAGGGACCGTCTTATTAGTTGGGAACTGACAACCGTGCGAGAGGCTCCAGTGTCTATGGTCAGCTTACACGGCGTTCCGTTGACCTCGCCCTTGATGATTAGGCTGTTCCCGTCATGGGTTTGTGTGATCGAAACCCTTGGGGCTCTTTGAACATCAGCCAGCACCCGCCCCGCAGTCCTGGCTATTACTCGTTTCCCTGCTGCTGGTGCTGGGCGGTGCTGTTAGCCGCACTGCCCTCTGGAGATCGGCCGTCTTCTCTTTCTGCAGTTCGCTTAGGGCAACTGGATCGAAGGTGGCCCTTTTCCCCACAACCGTAGCACCTAGGGCTGTACCCTTTATTGCGGTCGCGAACTGTAGCCGCTGCAACCTCCCTGACGCGATGGGAACGATGATCCTGCCGCACAGCTTCCACCTCCAGTGCATGGGCCAAGGCGTCCTTAAGCGTCCCGTGGTGACCAAGCCTCACAGCAGCTCTAACTTCAAGGTCGCGGATGCCGTCGATGAATGCCTGCACCAGGTTCCCATCAATAAGCGCAGGTACGGACTGGTAAGCTTTACGAACCAGCTTCTCCACTTCAAGGGCCCACTGCTGCAGGTTTTCATTACTGCGTTGCACGCGATCCTTGAGCTGCGCACGAAACACGTGTTCCAGGTGAGCGTCGCCATACCGAGCCTCCAATGCCTCAAGGAGCTGGTCGTAAGTCACTTCCTTACTGAGAGCTTCCAGAACGGTTAAGGCCTGGTCGCGCAGGCCTAGGGTGAGGGCAGTCATGGCCTGACTTTTACTCCACCCGTTCGCCTTCATGACAGCCTCAAACTGGATTTTGTAGGCCGACCAGGAAGAAGTTCCGTCGAACGGTGGCACTTTGAATCCACGTAGCGAAGGTGTTGTAGCTACGGGAGCTGCGATTCCATCCCCAAGTTTGAGGTAATCCAGCGTTTTCTTCACGTCAGCCATCACGGTTACCTTCACGTCAGCCATCACGTTGTCAACCCGATTATTTACTTGGTCGATTCGGGTTTCAGCTTCCGACAGGCGGTTGTCATGTTGAGCAACCTTATCCTTCACCTCCTTCATGTCTTTCCCGAAGGTAGCGTGAAGGTCCTTCATAAGGAGCATTTGCTCTTCCTGGCGGCGCGCCTGCTCCTCCTTATCACGTTGGAGCTGTTCTTCCAACCGACGAGCCTGTTCCTCCTGTCGGTGGGCCTGTTCCTCCTGTCGACGAGCCTGTTCCTCCTGTCGACGGGCCTGTTCCTCCTGTCGACGGGCCTGTTCCTCCTTATCCCGCTGGAGCTGTTCCTCCAACCGACGAGCCTGTTCCTCCTGTCGGCGAGCTTGTTCCTCCTGTCGGCGGGCCTGCTCCTGCAGCATCATCATCAAAGCAGCCAAATCTGGTGCTGATGATGCTGGAGCAGCTGTGGACGGGCCGGCCTCCGTGGTCGGTAGCTGGTCTTCCGACCTCTGTGGCGTTGCTCCACCGAATCGCCTCTGGTCCGTCTCCTGCTGGCGTTGACTCCGGGTACGGATACCCTCCGTGTCGTCTTTGGGTAAAACCGGCATAATCCTTGCTTCTGACACCAATTGTTACGAGCTTCGGGTTCGTGACAATAAAAACTGCCGATTTAATAACCAAAAATAACAATTTATTTTACAACACTAATTACAACTCAAAACACTAATTAAAAGAACACAATCACACTACTGATCACTCTTAATTCGCACTTGAAGATCGCTTAGATGTTTTCGCTCTTGTCGCTTTATCCAAACTGTGTCGGTCGTCGCGCATCCCGGCCTTATATAGTGCCGCAGATAGTTCTAGAACCTTCCATTGTAGAAACATCTAGAATGTTCGAGTACATACCGGCCCCGACCGACTAGGTGTCGATAGTTCGAGAAAGTTCTACAAAGTTCTAGTATCGAATTTTCTAGAACGATCGTGACTCGACTAGTTCTGCTACTCGATACTAGATGGCGCTAGTGGTAACTAATGTCACCATGTACTAGGCATTAATTGTGGCGCGCAACAATATTTTTATAATTATTAAAAAAAAAAAAAAAACATTAATCGGTAGCACTGAGTACAAATCGTTCTGCCGCGGGAAAACAACCATTAAAATTTCACGCTGTATAATACTAGCTTCTGCCCGCGACTTCGTCCGCGTGAAATTCGTACTGTCCTCTAAGAATTTCGAAAATGTGTTTCTGATCTTTATCATTTATTTAGATAAATAAGTATTCCGGCCAATTTTTAAGTTTATAGATCAAAGGGATCAGATTTTTCGAATAAACTGTATCCCCCCACTTTACACCCCCACAGGGTGGAATTTTGAAAAATCGTTTAGGATGTGTTCATAACTTGACTCAAAGACCCATAGTCCCATACCTATTTTCAAGTTCAGAGTAAACTAGTCGCCAGCTCGAACTCACTGATGGTCATGGCTAAAAAACACGATGTCTCACCTGGCTTCTTGTCCGACAGAGCTAGTGATGAGCAGTTAGACGCTAGTCTGCATGACCAGCGTCTAGTTCTCACGCACAGAAACACCGTTCCGAACTGATAAGCGCGTAAAAAAAATCGAAAAGTGCTTCGAAAAATCGAGTTTTATGAAAAAGCCACTGTATAAATCAATTACAAATAAAGTTTATTGAACTCTTCGATAACTGAGCTTCGTCGGCACGGACTTGGTTTTGAAGATTTTACAGTTCTTTTATTACTAATTTACTCCCAAAGTTTCGTTAAAATAGCAAGAAAAATCTTTGTTGGCTCATAACTTCTTAATGGGTTTTTATTTTACTATTCTGTTTCCGTACAGACAAAATCTATATCTATTTAGACATATAATAAATCTGTAGACGAGGTGTTTCAGTACATTGCAAATATTAAAAAAAAAAAATTGTTGGGCTGCTATAGACCAACAGATGCCATTTCATCAATTTTTTGAATTTTTGTCTGTTTGTTGGTTTGTCTGTTTGGATGTGAGAGATTTTCTATTTGAACAGGTTCAACGTAAAAAGTACAAAACCAATATGGTTCATATTTATACTCAAATATATTGTAGAACTCGGAGTAGTGATTAGTCTTTGTTTCATCACAATCGCATCAGTCTATTAAAAGATATAATCAATTTAAAGCATTCTTAATTTTTTATTGCAATAAGTGGAAACACGTAACGACATCTATTGGCGCGATATAGTACTAACGAAAACTTATTGTGATCTTTAAAACATTATAATGCGTATAATCACGTCGTAAAAACCTTCGCTAGGTAGGCTATTTTGACAATTTGCAAACGAATTATGGTAATTCCCACTGTTCGACTATGCATTAGTAGTTGGCGACCTCTTGCTCGTAGTGCGCGAGGCGCTCCTGGTCCTGCAGCTCGGCTAGGAGCCGGCTGATGGTAGCACGCCGATGCTGAGTGGTACACATAGTATAGTGGGTAGTGACCTCAGGTTGGCGAGCTCCTGCTCGTGGTGCGCCAGGCGCTCCTGGTCCTGCAGCTCGGCTAGGAGCCGGCTGATGGTAGCACGCCGATGCTGAGTGGTACACATAGTATAGTGGGTAGTGACCTCAGGTTGGCGAGCTCCTGCTCGTGGTGCGCCAGGCGCTCCTGGTCCTGCAGCTCGGCTAGGAGCCGGCTGATGGTAGCACGCCGATGCTGAGTGGTACACATAGTATAGTGGGTAGTGACCTCAGGTTGGCGAGCTCCTGCTCGTGGTGCGCGAGACGCTCCTGGTCCTGCAGCTCGGCGAGGCGCCGGCTGATGGCCAGCACGCCGCTGCTGAAGTTGCTGTGCGCCGTGAACTTGCAGCGGAAGTCCTCAGGGGGCCCGCAGTTGAACAGGTAGCAGCTGCCGGGGCCCTGCGCATATCATTCAACAGCTTAGGTTCTATATACTGTGTTGAAGCGAGTTAGCAGAAAGGCAGACAGGTCCCTTTGCCCATAACAATATAGGTGCAAGTCAAGAAGACTACCATAAACCGGCTTTACTCATTGGCTTTAAAGTTTGTTCACCAAAATAATTATCTGGGGGCACGGGAGTGCTCCCGCCAAGACGAGCCAAGCGAAGTGCAAAGGCCATACCTACCTTTTCTCGAAGCACTTCGTCGTATTTTTGAACCTTCTTAACTTGGGTTTGGATTATACCAGATAAACAAAATTTTCGGGATATGATGTTAGTGGTTGACATAGTATTTTTATTACTAACAGTCTGTTAGTTGGTTTGTTCGTGAGTTGTTGTGTACACACAACAACTCAAAAAATTATGTTTTACTAACTTTTTCTTCAGAACTCCAGAAAAAACTGAAACTGTTGTGTGTGTGTTGTGTTGTGTGTGTTGAAACTGTTTTAGAGAAAACTGGAATTCTGAAGAAAAAGTTAGTAAAACATAATTTTTAAATTATTAGCTACGTAAACAATGCATTGTTTCATCTTATTTCGACTACCTAACGCGGATGTTCTTATTATTATAGGAAATATTAAGTAATGCGCAAACCATTTGCACTTCAGGACTCAATGGGCATCCTCGAGGGTCGTGGGATAAATCCTCACGTAAAACATCCACTATTTTTTCCCTAAAACGTTTTGTGAACCTATACTTATATTTAAAATCTTCGTCACTCAATTCAAAAGAATTTACACGATGACGGTGTCTGTAAGATCGCCGAGACGTCTCCAGCATGTCCAAATCATCCAAATCCATCAAGTCAATCATATTAATATCCATTTTTTACGATTTGCAAATAAAAAGACACAATAATAATCAATGCTAACCTCACAAATAAATTAGTACCGGTGTCAAACCATGGTTAAACTAGGGGTCTCGGCGGACTAACTTTAGTACCGTAAATAGTTCAAGAACTAGTGATAAACTTCATTTTGTAATAGCGTATTATTTAGTCATGGTTTAAACCTAGTAATAATCCCAGTACTAAATTTAGATCGTGTTTTGGAATAAGACGGATAAAGTTTCAATTGCATAGCTCTTATACTTTAGATTTTATTGATATCTAAAATACCCCGATTTCGTCACTGATTCACTGACTCACTGTTGATCATCCTTCCTGAAGTCCTAGAAAGCTGAAATTTGGTATGTAAGCTAGTAATAGTACTACAAAACAACAAAAACTTTTTTACAAAAAAAACAACCGACTTCCAAAAAACACTATAAAGTGAAAAATAACTTTCGGATGTCGGTGTCTTTGGATTTTAGTTATTTGCCACCGACTTCCGAAATTAAAGTTATTTTTCATTTTATAGTGTTTTTTGGAAGTCGGTTGTTTTTTTTTGTATAAATGTTTTTATTTTTTACTTTTTAGTAGATCAGTTTGTAAATTATCTAACTTACAATAGTCGATCTGTTTAAAATGAGCCCAAACACGACTACTACGGTGCTGTAATTTCAAGGTTTGTACTTTTTCTGGCTTCAACATCAGGTCTCTATGTACTTCGGTGTTCCTCATTAACAGTACGTTTATCCACACATCGAGCCCTTTTCAATGAGCCTAAACACGATATAATAATATCTGCTGTTAGTTGTCGAGGAGTTAGGTACTCTGCAGACTATCCTGACTGTAGCATCAGGTCATGACTTGATGATCATGAGACCAAATGTGGCAAATGCCCTATCAAACATCAAAACAATTTACTATAAAAACTTTTTACAAAAAAAAAATTTATCACTTTTTAGTGGGTCAGTCTGTAATTACAAGCTTTTTTTATCTAAGTTACAATAGCCTAATGTCAACTGCTCATCACATGTTACAAAATATTGCTTTTTCCGATGCTGGGACGTTTATTGTTGAGGAGTTTAATAAAACGCAGCAGAGTTTTTTCAACAACTGAACATTCATTTATTTTACACATAGATAAACATAATATATTATTTCAATGCACAGATTAAATATAACACCACCACTCATTGAAATAAAAAATAGCCTTAGCCTTTGTTATTATATCTATTCAAAGCTTAACTAAACCTAGTATCAAAAGAAATTTATAATGCCTAACACTTGACCAACTTTTTGTAAGAATATCAGCAGGCATATCTTCTGTATTTAAATAAACAATTTTTACTAATTTATTATAGACAGCTTCTCTAATAAAATGGAATCTAACATCTATATGCTTAGATCTTTTGTGATACATACTGTTTTCTGTAAGGTTTTTCGCACTCTGATTATCATTATACAGAATTACAGGTCCTATATCTTTTCCAGTAAGTTCTAACAACAGATTATTAAGAAATATTGCCTCTTTACTAGCTTCACAAATAGCCATGTACTCGGCTTCAGTACTTGATAGTGCTACTGTTTGTTGCTTCTTACATTCATGTGAAACTACTCCTCCTGAGAGTTTGAAGCAGAAACCGGTGTAAGACCGTCTGTCAACTGTGTTGGAAGCCCAGTCGGCATCAACAAAACCTACTAAATCTGAATTATCCTTAGTATAAGTTAGGCGATAAGACTTAGTTGCTTTTAAATATTTTACAACTCTCTTAGCATGCTGCCAGTGTGTTTTACCATAATTATTGTTAAATTGACTTAAGTAGCTCACACAATAGGATATATCTGGCCTAGTAAGTACCGACAGATACATAAGGCTGCCTATTAATTGTTGGTAAGGATATTTCACATCACAATCAACATTATCACATTTATCTAATTTTAAATTAATTTCCATAGGAGTATTGGACACATTTTTACAATTTTCCACTCCAAACTTTATCAATAAATTATCAATGAACCTTTCTTGGTCAATATACAATTTATTTTTACAGGTTTCAACTCGCATACCTAGGCACTGTTTTACATGACCCAAATCTTTTAATTTAAATCTGGCACTCAATTGACTTTTTACTTTTTCAACTTCGGTATCATTATTTGAAAATACAAAGAAGTCGTCCACAAATAAAGCTATATAGGTCTTTTGACCTCCAGATGATTTAACAAACAAACAGGGCTCATATTGCGATTTTTTATAACCGAATTCCTGTAAACATTCATCCACCTTTTTGTACCAAGCTCGGGCAGATTGCTTAAGGCCATAAATTGCCTTCTTCAATTTTAGAACTTTATTTTTATATGCAAAATTCTGAGGTGGTTGCATGTACACAGTCTCGTCTAAGTCACCATTAAGGAAAGGGCCCATAACCTAATAAAACGCAGCAGAGTTTTTCAACAACTGAACATTCATTTATTTTACACATAGATAAACATAATATATTATTTCAATGCACAGATTAAATATAACAGAGTTCTCCTGGTAAGAGCCAGAAGAACTCCTCAAGAACCACTCACCATACGCATTGTAACGAGCATAAATTGCTTAGCAACCATATTAAAGTAACCGAATCGCAACCCGTGAAATATTTGTCATTGAGTAGTTCCGATGGCCATCTGTGGTCTTCATCATCAGCTCCACCACCAAATGATGATTTCCGAGAACAAATACTCAAGTTACTTTAATTATTGAGTAGGCCACACGACGAAAGAGCATTGCTAGAAATGACGCGATTACTCAACTTAAATTCGGTTTCAAATTGACGCATCAGCATGACTAGTAAGTAGGTAGAGGTCGTCCTATGTAAAACTACAATCTTAATTAGGTATTATTTTTGTACGAACTGAACATTTTGGCATAATATTGAACCGTATGAAGTAAGCCCAATAAAAGGTAACTGCTGTAAATCGTTGAGGAATTCCCTCGACTGTCTATGGTCTCCATCATCAGACCTGTAATGGCACTTATAATATAACCTATATGGGTGCAAAGTTTTTATTTATTTTATTTATTTATCACATGAAATGTTTCCTTTGCCATTACAGTTCTCATCAATATAAATGAATTAATTCCAAACACAAGGTAGCTACTGTAAACTGTTCAGGAGTTCCCTTGACTGTCCTTTGTCTTCATCATCAGACCCCGAATGACAGTCACAACCATGTAGGTGTAAAGTTCACATCAATACAAATTAATCAAGCCCAAACTCAATGAATACATTGCATATAAAACCTTCATTTCATAAGGATGAAAATGTTTCATGGAAAGGAATACCTGGAGAAGTTATAGTCAAGATCTAATGGGAGATGCCCAAGATGTAGTGGAAGATGCCCAAGAACAATAACGAATTGTTGAAGAAATTATAGGCGAAACATAGTGGGTCCGTGGCTTAGGCCCCCAGTGGTTGACGCACCTGTGGCCGACGCCCCCGATACGATTAATTTAATATCTTTTTTTTTTGTGCTTTTTCACTTAGTACAGTAAATGAGAAAAATGTTTCACCCTAATAATAAAGTATTTTTCCTTGCTAAACAAAAGTTATCTATCAAATAGCAGAGAGAATAGATCGCCACTTAACCAAATCCTTACACACCTTTTTCCCCATTAGAAGCATATTTATTATGTACAAACATCCAAAAAATCAAAAACACTTCATATAAAATGTTAGTGAATGTTTATAATATACATTTATAATAAATTACCTTATGGAAATTTTATCTTTCAACTTCAACCAACTCGAAAAAAAAAAAAAAAAAAAATTAAAAAAAAATAAGGTAAAATTATTCTCATTTGTTTCACAGTTGAATATGTTTATTTATTATTTTTACAGATAAAAGAACATTTCATTATGTAAAAAGTTAGTTGCTCTGCAGTAATTTTTAAGACTGATTATTTAAAATTAATATCTTATTTTATTACATTTGAGACTGATTATTATAATTAAGTTAAATGATTCTCTTGATTATAGGTGATGAAAACTGTGATTTATATAAAAAAAATACTAGATTTCTTGTCGAGATATATAAATAAATAATGAAAAATAACTAAGACTTTAATTTTTCAAAACATACCTCTAATATAAAAGCATTTTTATGTTATAAATATAATGACGATTTAATGTTATGCATATATTTACAATCAATATAAGTAAATTTAATATTTTTGTAAAACAATTTTTGTGCCTGACAGTACATTTGATCAAAAATTACTTTGAATTAAATTAATCGTATCGGGGGCGTCGGCCACAGGTGCGTCGACCACTGGGGGCCTAAGCCACGGACCCAACATAGTTCCTCCGAAACATCTAGGAGATTATGTTTGTTATAAGTAATTACCTACTGTAGTATACTATTTAGTAAGTAAGTACCTACATCACTAGTAGAGAGAGTGATGGACGGACAACACTAGAAAAGGACTGCGTTGGCGTCCCGGAAGCAGAAAACATGTAAGCGCTAATATTGTAGACTCGAGTAAAATAATTATTTTTTCATCCCCCATCTCGGAAACTTATTGTTTTTCGCATATTTTATTAAGTTACTCGAACAGGCAAGGACAGTTTTAGTAAATTGTTTTGATGTTTGATAGGGCATTTGCCACATTTGGTCTCATGATCATCAAGTCATGACCTGATGCTGCAGTCAGGATAGTCTGCAGAGTACCTAACTCCTCGACAACTAATAGCAGATATATCGTGTTTAGGCTCATTGAAAAGGGCTCGATGTGTGGATAAACGTACTGTTACTGAGGAACACCGAAGACCCGATGCTGAAGCCAGGAGCATCAGAAAAAGTACAAACCTTGAAATTACAGCACCGTAGTCGTGTTTGGGCTCATTTTAAACAGGACTAATTTTAAGTTCAATGCAATGTTGACATAAGTCTGGCCTGATGCTGCAGCCAGGATTATCAGCATCTAATCTAAAAACTAATAAAAGGAGAACTCCTCAACAATTAACGTCCCTGCATCGAGAAAAGGAATATTTTATAAAAAGGCGATGGGCAAGTTGACATTAAGCTATTTTAACTTAGATAAATTACAAACTGACCCACTAAAAAGTAAAAAATAAAAACTTTTTTACAAAAAAAACAACCGACTTCCAAAAAACACTATAAAGTGAAAAATAACTTTAATTTCGGAAGTCGGTGGCAAAGAACAAAAATACAAATCCAAAGACACCGACTTCCGAAATTAAAGTTATTTTTCACTTTATAGTGTTTTTTGGAAGTCGTTGTTTTTTTTGTAAAAAAGTTTTTGCTCTTCGATATCTGAGTGCAAAAGCCGTTTTTATCCGCTAGAGGATAAAGTAAATTGAATTTAGAACATCGTGTGCACTAAGTTTGTGAATTCAAAACATCATTACCTACACCTATTTACTTCTCCCTCCATGGTGCCGAATTTATCATACAACCTTTTTTAATTTGTTAAAAACTCAGACTTCTTGGTGTACTTTTTTAGGGTTCCGTACCCAAAGGGTAAAAACGGAACCCTATTACTAAGACTTCGCTGTCCGTCCGGCCGTCCGTCCGTCCGTCCGTCTGTCTGTCACCAGGCTGTAGGCATTGAGCTAAATAACTAGAGAAACAAACCTCATTAAAATGTGTCAAAAAAATGTAACCACTATTTAAACGCGACGACGTAGCTTTGAAACCACTACACATTTAAAAGTAAACATATATCTGTCTCACTTACACAAGTCGCAAGAATAATACCGTCGCTTAGATTAGATAAAGACCGCAATATAAACATGCAATGGCGGGAGGGTGTTGCCTAGCCATGCGAAATTTTACCCAACTTTTTAAGCCATAAAAAACGCAAAAAGAAACATTAAACGCTAGGTACGTTATTTTTGAATTATATATTTAAATATTTAAAAACAATTATTTTTATGTTACAATGTTATTTTTTTTGTTACACATTGTCACACATTTACTTTTATAAAATATTTTAAATCACATACTCTATAAATTAAAAACTCCCACATAATGTGGGAAACTAAAACTAAGTTTTTAGTGGCAACATTGAACCTAATTTACAAAATTCTACATTTTATTTATTTTTATTGCGTTTTTACGTTGATATAAACACAGACACAATAAACTTACGCGTGGAAAGTAATTCCGGTTAATATATTGTGTTTTTGTGACCTCGAATCGCACTCTTTCACTACGCATTTTCCCATTTTGGCGGTAATTTTCACTCGGCTAACTTCGGTTGGCGTCACACAGAGCACTGAACTGACATTAGCTACGATTGAGGCTGTGGCCTTGATCCCAGTGGCAACGCCTTAGCGCGGTAATTGCTAATCTAGTGTATGTATATCAATGGCTGTAGGTATCTCAAGAACCGCGGTAGCTAGACAGTTGAAATTTTCACAGATGATGTATTTCTGTTGCCGCTATAACAACAAATACTAAAAACAAAATAAAATAAATATCTAAGGGGGGCTCCCATACAACAAACGTGTTTTTTTCGGCGTTTTTGCCGTCTGTCTGTCACCAGGCTGTATCTCAAGAACCGCGTTAGCTAGACAGTTGAAATTTTCACAGATGATGTATTTCTGTTGCCGCTATAACAACAAATACTAAAAACAAAATAAAATAAATATTAAAGGGGGGCTCCCATACAACAAACGTGTTTTTTTCGGCTTTTTTGCCTTGTGGTACGGAACCCTTCGTGTGCGAGTCCGACTCGCACTTGGCCAGTTTTTTCTAATTTGCTTTGCGCGCTTCATTTTCTTTTCATGTCATATTGTTATAACCGGTTAAAAACAAGAAACTTGAAAACAAGTGAAAAACCTAAAATCTATATATATTGTATGTATACATATAATAAAATTGTAGAAAAGTATAATAAAATTGTAGAAAAGTATAATAAAATTGTAGAAAAGTGGTGTCTGTACAATGGAAATATATTAAAAAAAGTAGCAGGGGTTGTTATTATATCGATGCCGAACCCGAAACTGTAATTATTATTTTTTGTCTTTTTGTCGGTTTGTCTGTGTGTTTGTGCACGCTAATATCAGAAACGGCTTATTCGATTTAGATGCAGTTTTCACTAATATATTGTAGTAAGCATTTAGTGTTTATTTCATGTCAATCGGTTCATAAATAAAAAAGTTATGTCAATTTAAAGAATCACGGCGAACATTTGTTACGGTATTATTATTATTCTATATAATAATATCAGAGTAGGTACAGTCAACAAAGGAGTTAAGTATACAAGAGCGTCGGTTATAGTTGAATTTTACTAAGAAACCGATGGATGTTCTGGACTGTAATTTAATTTAATAAATGAGCTGTTTGTTTTCTATCAATAAACTAAAATTTTATTCGAGAAATATCCATCGGTTTCTTAGTAAACTTCAACAATATCCGACGCTCCTGTATACTTAACTCCTTTGTTGACTGTACACGCCTCGCGCCTGCGCGTCCGATTCCGATCTTCGGTACTACTGGACGGATTTGAATGATTTTTTTTTTGTTGTATAGGTATTATGTCTGGGCAACATAAAGGCTATAATTTATCTTTGAAACTTGAACACCTGATGCAGAACCGAAACAGATCAGCTTAACTATAAGAGATACAAAAATGGTACCATAGCTAAAATTGTTCCACGTGATGAGCATTTTTTGCTGAGAGAATAAATTTGAAGATCTGGAACACCTGATGGGGAACTCCAAGAGCCCAGCTACACCATAACACATATAGGAATGACGTCTTAGTAAAAGTTATTCGGTCTGATGGGCATTTCCTGTTGACTTATATAAATCGAAGATCAGAAACATCTGATGTGGAAATCAAAGCTATTACTAATTTCACCTCGACGCGGTGAATGCGGTAACAGTTTAGGACTGATTTTCGATGACGATGGTATATATATCATTGAAAATTTGACTCTACTGGCCAAAACTCCCATTTATTTTTTTTAATGCTCATGCAGTCTGCACTACCACGGAAGATAGTGCAGTTATGTGGGACTCTCACTAAAACTCCACGGTGTCCTCCTGTGCCGCTTACGGCGGGAATATGGGCACGCGTTAGCACTCATCCGTGAACCCGCCGCGGCTGTCCGTCACCGGACCCTCCTCTGGGGAGTACTCCCCATCACCGGCGCACCAGAACACATAGCACGCCGGCCGTGACCACCCCAGGGACCAAACCAGCACATGGGTGCCAGACGACCCCGTGTCTGGGCACCCTTGGTAGGGCAGCAGTCACTTAGATTTTAATTGATCAGGTATTTTCACAATAAAACTATAACCATGCCTAGAAACAGGTCAATTCAAAGAATTCTGATCGACTTCTACATTCTCTAAACAGAATGTCGATACTTATCATCTGAAGAATCGGATGTGTCTCAAGATATAGCCGTAGGGCATGGCTACCTTCCTTGGGTTGATAAGGAACGGAGTGCATTTACGTATACTCCTATGATTGACTACGCCACATATTCCGCCATCGGAGGTACTTATGGTAAAAATTTTACTTTTTGTGAAGCTGTTAAATGGCAAAAAGAAACAAACGGTATGTGTTGCTCAGGTGGGAAAGTACATATTGAAATATTACAAAATCCTCCAGAAATATTAAGATCACTGCTAATCGGTGACCATCCACAGCCAAAACATTTCTTGGATAACATACGTTCGTACAATCATCATCATCATCAGCCTATAGCAGTCCACTGCTGGACATAGGCCTCCCCTAATGAGCGCCATAGCGCCCTGTCTTCAGCTGGACGCATCCAGCATCTGCCTGCAGTCTTTCGTTCGTACAATAATACCTTTCAAATGACATCTTTTGTTGCGACTTGCGAAACAGATTTCAGAAGGCCCATTTATGCCAACATTCAAAGTGCAAGGCCAAGTTTACCACCTTATTGGTTCATTATTGCCTGAAAATGACGTCTCGAATCGTCTCGCGCATCCCGTTGTTTTCCAGTCCCCGGGCTCTTAGAATTCGACATCAGACGATTCAGATCTTCGATTTTGACGACCCCGTTGTCGCTGGCATAAGCAACAGGATCCGCGTACGGAGTCGCGGGCAGAAGCTAGTAAGTAATATGAGTGGTTCTAGTGACGAGGAAGTTTATTTGACGCCAACAGAATTGACTGAAACTGTTAATAATGCGCAAATGAGCTTTCTCCCTCAACAATCACGCGAGAAGTATTTGAAACAGTACGATATGTTTAACACGGCGACAAGCTAAAGGAACCAAAACTTTCTCAGAAAACGTTTTGCTGGCATATTTTATTGAATTATCCGAAACCAAGAAATCAAGCACTCTATGGAGTAGGTACGTATTCAATGCTAAAAGCAACAATAAAAATGAAAAAAGACATACATATCGAATCGACACCTATCCTAAATTAGTGGCATTTTTAAAAAGAGCCTCATCAGGTCATCAACCAAAAAAATCGAAGGTTTTAACAGCATCTGAAATTGAAAAGTTTCTTAACGAAGCACCTGATTCCGTATATTTGGCGACAAAAGTAAGTCAGTTGGACATTCAGTATCTACTTAAGTACCTATATTAATCAACTACTTAACATAATCTAATACGTACTTAGTAGATTTTGATAGGCATTTATTATGCATGCATATCAATTTTATTAATTTATCTACTACAATACTCTTTACGTTACAGGTTGTTCTTATTATTGGAATAAACGGAGCATGTCGAACTAATGAACTAACACAACTTAATGTCAAAAACATTCAGATGACTTACTATTAATTAATTTACCCAATACAAAGACAAAAAGAGACCGCAACTTCGTCATTCGCAAGGAATATCTAACAATTGTTGAGAAATATCAAGCCTTACGCCCGCCTAACACTCCAATCAATCGATTTTTTCTACAATATCGCAAGTCGCAACGGAAAGTGTGTTAGACAGCCTATGGGTGCTAATAAAATTGGCAGTATCCCACGAGAAATAGCAACATTTCTTGAACTTCCAGCACCCCTTTTGTACACGGGTCATTGTTTCCGACGAACTTCAGCCACACTTTTGGCCGATTCAGGAGCTGATCTCCTGTCCCTTAAGCGCCATGGAGGCTGGAAGTCCAATGCGGTTGTAGAGGGATACATAGAGGATTCCATCCAAAATAAGTAAAGGCATCGTAGGAGCCATTACACTGAAAGAGCCTCAGTCAGATCCTTGGACTGGCCCTTCTACATCAAAAATGAGCCGTTACGAAACACCTAACCATCGCCCTCTCTCGCCAACATTTACGCCAAGGGAATCCGATGAATCGGTACAACTATTAAAGTATGACAGATAGTTTACCGAAAAAAAGTAATTTAAAAAAATTAAACCGACTTCAAAAAGAAATCAACTGAAAATTATGAAATAACTTTAATTTCGGAAGTCGGTGTCTTGGGATCTGTATTTTAGTATTTTGCCACCGACTTCCGAAATTAAAGTTATTTCATAATTTTCAGTTGATTTCTTTTTGAAGTCGGTTTAATTTTTTTAAATTACTTTTTATTTCGTAATTTTTAGTTTTTGCACTAGAATTTGACCAAGGTTTTGAGATGTTTTCCCTTTGACACTACACCCGTAGCTCGTATCAATACGCCAGGCCGTCACACTTACACGTATTAGTCCATATCTTGAAAATTACTGAACCGATTTTGATTAAACTTGCACTGTTCCCTAAGTTGAAGTAAATGTAAGCTAATACAAAAAAAATGGTCACGATCCGATTAATAGTTGCTGAGAAATGCGTGGACAAACATACATACATACATACATACATACATACATACATACGTCTATGAAATTTTGTATATTTGTTTGGTAGCCTTAGTAGATTGTCATATGTGAATATAATGCAATTCCAATAATATTACATACATACGTATCGAATTGATAACCTCCTTTTTTTTTTTAATACCTAAAGTGAAATAAAAGTATCTTGTGATTGTAAATGTTTTTTTTACCCGACTGCGCGACGCAAAGGAGTGGTAATGTGTTCATCAGCCTATGTATTGTTGCGCGCCACAATTAATGCCTGGTACATGGTGACATTAGGTACCACTAGCGCCATCTAGTATCGAGTAGCAGAACTAGTCGAGTCACGATCGTTCTAGAAAATTCGATACTAGAACTTTGTAGAACTTTCTCGAACTATCGACACCTAGTCGGTCGGGGCCGGTATGTACTCGAACATTCTAGATGTTTCTACAATGGAAGGTTCTAGAACTATCTGCGGCACTATATAAGGCCGGGATGCGCGACGACCGACACAGTTTGGATAAAGCGACAAGAGCGAAAACATCAAGCGATCTTCAAGTGCGAATTAAGAGTACCTAATCAGTAGTGAAATTGTGTTCTTTTAATTAGTGTGTTTGAGCTGTAATTAGTGTTTTTAATTAAAGAGTTATTTTTGGTTATTAAATCGGCAGTTTTTATTGTCACGAACCCGAAGCTCGTAACAATTGGTGTCAGGAGCAAGGATTATGCCGGTTTTACCCAAAGATGACACGGAGGGTATCCGTACCCGGAGGCAACGCCAGCAAGAGACGGACCAGAGGCGATTCGGTGGAGCAACGCCACAGAGGTCGGAAGGCCAGCTACCGACCACGGAGGCCGGCCCGTCCACAGCTGCTCCAGCATCATCAGCACCAGATTTGGCTGCTCTGATGATGATGCTGCAGGAGCAGGCCCGCCGACAGGAGGAACAAGCTCGCCGACAGGAGGAACAGGCTCGTCGGTTGGAGGAACAGCTCCAGCGGAATAAGGAGGAACAGGCCCGTCGGTTGGAAGAACAACTGCTGCGTGACAGGGAGGAACAGGCTCGTCGACAGGAGGAACAGGCTCGTCGACAGGAGGAACAGGCTCGTCGACAGGAGGAACAGGCTCGTCGGTTGGAAGAACAGCTCCAACGTGATAAGGAGGAGCAGGTGCGCCGCCAGGAAGAGCAGATGCTCCTTATGAAGGACCTTTACGCTACCTTCGGGAAAGACATGAAGGAGGTGAAGGATAAGGTTGCTCAACATGACAACCGCCTGTCGGAAGCTGAAACCCGAATCGACCAAGTAAATAATCGGGTTGACAACGTGATGGCTGACGTGAAGGTAACCGTGATGGCTGACGTGAAGAAAACGCTGGATTACCTCAAACTTGGGGATGGAATCGCAGCTCCCGTAGCTACAACACCTTCGCTACGTGGATTCAAAGTGCCACCGTTCGACGGTACTTCTTCTTGGTCGGCCTACAAAATCCATTTTGAGGCTGTCATGAAGGCGAACGGGTGGAATAAAAGTCAGGCCATGACTGCCCTCACCCTAGGCCTGCGCGACCAGGCCTTAACCGTTCTGGAAGCTCTCGGTAAGGAAGTGACTTACGAGCAGCTCCTTGAGGCATTGGAGTCTCGGTATGGTGACGCTCACCTGGAACACGTGTTTCGTGCGCAGCTCAAGGATCGCGTACGACGCAGTAACGAAAACCTGCAGCAGTGGGCCCTTGAAGTGGAGAAGCTGGTTCGTAAAACTTACCAGTCCGTACCTGCGCTTATTGATGGGAACCTGGTGCAGGCATTCATCGACGGCATACGCGACCTTGAAGTGAGAGCTGCTGTGAGGCTCGGGCACCACGGGACGCTTAAGGACGCATTGGCCCATGCACTGGAGGTGGAAGCTGTGCGGCAGGATCATCGTTCTCATCGCGTCAGGGAGGTTATAGCGGCTACAGTTCGCGATCGTAATAGAAGGTACAGCCCTAGGTGCTACGGCTGTGGGGAAAAGGGCCACCTTCGATCCAGTTGCCCTAAGCGAACTGCAGAAAGGGATGATGTCTGGTCTCCAGAGAGAAGTGCGGCTAACAGCACCGCCCAGCAGCAGCAGGAATACGACTTTGTGGTCAAACATCGCAGCGGGAAACCTCATGGCAACACAGATGCATTTTTAAGAAGACCTTGTCCTGAAGACCGCAAGCATGGTACTAGACAAGAGGGTAAGGAATTGGTACCTATGGGGATGCTCAGGACAGACCTCAGCAAAGAGTGGAAGGAAATCCTACAACGTGCACAGCAGGAAGATTCGGACATCAAGCCGATTCTGGAGTGGATGCAGGCCAGAGCTCCTAAGCCCAGGTGGAGCGACGTCTCAGCGATGAGTTCGATCACAAAAAGCTATTGGACCCAATGGGACAGCTTGGTGATTCAGGATGGAGTCCTGTGCCGTAAATGGGAAAATACTCGGGGAGACAGCTGTCATTTGCAAATGGTAGTCCCTAAAGCTCAAGTACCGGATGTTCTACAGCTGTACCATAATGGTTGTTCAGGAGGTCATCTGGGAGTAAAACGGACTCTACTGAAGATACGAGAACGGTTTTACTGGGTCCACTGTCGGGACGATGTCGAGGACTGGTGTCGCAAATGTACAAGTTGTGCAGCTGTAAAGGGACCTCAGACTCGCAGTAGAGGTGCATTGAAATTGTACAATGTTGGTGCACCATGGGAGAGGATAGCCCTTGATGTTGCGGGGCCGTTTCCGGTAAGTGAGAGTGGCAACAAGTATTTAATGGTTGTGATGGATTACTTCACCAAGTGGCCGGAAGTCTTCGCCATTCCAAACCAAGAAGCTTCGACAGTTGCAGATAAGTTAGTTCATGAAGTCTTCTGTCGTTTTGGAGTACCTTTAGAGATTCACAGTGATCAAGGAAGGAATTATGAGTCCCAAATATGCCAGGAAACTTGTCGAGTTATGGGTACTCATAAAACGAGAACAACTTCTTACCACCCACAATCGGATGGAATGGTGGAACGATTTAATCAGACATTGGAGAGGTACCTAGCCAAAGTTGTGGAAAATCGGCAACGAGATTGGGACGAGCACATACAACCGTTTTTGTTGTCATATCGAAGCGCTGTTCACGAAAGTACATCGGTGACACCCGCTTTCGCAAACTTTGGAAGAGAATTACGGCTGCCTGCAGACCTGATCACCGGAATACCACCTGATGCCCCACGCAGTATAACCGATTATGCGAATGACTTGCGGAACAAAATGAATGACATTTATGAGCACGTCAGACAATCGGGCCAGCAAATGTCTGAAAAGATGAAAACCCGTTATGACCGCAAAATGAACAATAAAGGGTTCGACGAAGGTTCACTAGTGTGGTTGCACAATCCAGTCCGCAGCAAAGGGAAATCTCCTAAGCTTCAAGCTAAATGGGACGGACCGTACCGGATTGTGACAAAGATCAATGACGTAACCTACCGGATACAGAAAGGTGCAAGAGGTACTCCTAAGATCGTCCATGTGGACCGACTGGCGCGTTATTATGGGGCTGATAATGCTCGGGACGAGCATGTCTTAGGAGGGGGCAGTGTTGCGCGCCACAATTAATGCCTGGTACATGGTGACATTAGGTACCACTAGCGCCATCTAGTATCGAGTAGCAGAACTAGTCGAGTCACGATCGTTCTAGAAAATTCGATACTAGAACTTTGTAGAACTTTCTCGAACTATCGACACCTAGTCGGTCGGGGCCGGTATGTACTCGAACATTCTAGATGTTTCTACAATGGAAGGTTCTAGAACTATCTGCGGCACTATATAAGGCCGGGATGCGCGACGACCGACACAGTTTGGATAAAGCGACAAGAGCGAAAACATCAAGCGATCTTCAAGTGCGAATTAAGAGTAATCAGTAGTGAAATTGTGTTCTTTTAATTAGTGTGTTTGAGCTGTAATTAGTGTTTTTAAATAAAGAGTTATTTTTGGTTATTAAATCGGCAGTTTTTATTGTCACGAACCCGAAGCTCGTAACAGTATGTATGTATGTTTGTATGTTCCTTTGAAGCACTATATAGACCAAACGCCTGGGCCGATTTTTATGATTCACACGTCAATCGATTCCTCTTAGTCCGGCGAGTGTCACTAAAGACATGACGTTAGTGAAAATTAAATATGGCGACTACTATGTATGTATGTAGGTAGGTCACGAGCAGCAGTAGCAGTAGGTCTTCAAAAAAATTTTTTTTTCTAAAAACCTATCGTGTGGGGATCTATGGTGTGGGGTATCAAAATAAAGGGCTTTAAAAGATGATTACAAAAATATAATCAACTTATATGGTTAAAAGTAATTTGAAGTGAGAAATCGTAAAAAAACACGTACCAAGAACTAAATCGTCAGCGAAATCTTTCACATTTGTAAACTAAAAAGCTGGAAATAAAAAGTTATTAAAAAATTTGAATTTGAAAATATAATAAAAATCGTATGGGTCCCGCCTGCTTCCAACTTTTATTTAATTTAAAATGGGCTTGTTTTTAGCTTTTCAGTTCTTTTAACTTAAGTTTTTTACCGCAGTCGGGTTTTTATTTTTTATAATAACTTTTTTTTTATTTTTGCACTCGAGTGCAAAGATTTTTCACCTCGTGCTCTTTTGATTCCCTCGCTAACGCTCAGGATTCTAATTTTTGAATCACTCGCTGCGCTCGTGATTCAATTTTAGAATCCTTCGCTTGCTTGGTCATCAAAATTGAGCACGCGGTTAAAAAGCAACTTTGCACTCTTGTATAACAAATAACTATTGTTACCTACTCAGATTGTTTCATTAAAAAACAACATAATACAACTTTAGTATCAGTACAAAAAGTTTTCGTGTCAGTAGAAAACATAAAAACTTGTAAAATACCTAATGCCCTAGCCGGGCTAGCCCTAGCCCTGGCCTATTACGAACAGTTTATTCAAAAGTCACGTCGCACAGAGGTTGTAGGGGGTTGTAAGGTCTGTATGCCAAGTGTTGCCGGTTTGAATATTGACCAAGTCCCATTGCACCAAATAGATAAGTACTTACTTGAAAAATCTCAAAGTACTTAGTTTGTTTACGGCAATTCACCTTCTCCTCGTAGACGAAGACGTCGCAGGCGTCAGTTTCGCAGCACAGTCGCAGGCACTCAGCGCGCGCGCCAACGTCCAGCTCGGACAGATAACGCGCGCCCATGTCGCGCGACTCCTCCGTGCGGATGATCTTGTCGCGCTGCACGTCGAAACGCGGCGCGCACGCCCCCGGATCCAGCTCGCGCGCGCCCACCGCACCAAGCAGCAACGCCGCCCACCACGACCACACCCGCAAGCGCATCGCTCTCACCGTCTAGACACAGAACACTTCGTTTCCTTGAACGCACTCCCAAATTTTGCCTTTTCGGATACGTAGGACCACTGCACGGATGTTCGCAACCCCGCCGTCCATGTAGGATACAGGTGTAGCCGCGAGCGCTGGCGGCAGTGGCGGCTGGCTGCGTGTTCGTGCTAACTAATTGTTATCGCACACATTAGCGGGCGCCGAGTGGCCGAGTGCGCGGTCGATACTGTCGCGTCTGCGCAATCACTCGCGCACAAGGACATCAAAGGCACTAGATGTGGCACAAATTCACAGTGCACACCGGCTGTGTTGACAAACGAATTCGAATAAAAAACAATTCCTTTACTGTTCCCACTGCTGGGACACAGGCCTCCTCTCTTCGAGAGGGAGTGGGCTGTAATTGACTATACGGACCTAGTGCGGGTTGGTACATGTCACATGTCTTTGAATTTTTGGTTCTAGGACATGCCGGTTTCCTCACGATGTTTTCCTTCACCGTTTTGAGAGCAGTGGTGATGAAATGTTTTAAATTCTACAAATAAGCGGAGCTTATCATAGAATGTTAAACTGTTGTAAGTACAATTAAATAACTGTAAACAAAAACGAAGGTTGTATACTGATTTTGAAGGATCCATTACCTACTGCATATAATTATGTTCGAAAAAAAATTGTCCGCTCAACAACATAAATAACGCAATGGATTTTTTTGAACTGTCAAAATGAAAGCCATTGCTGCTGTAAACTGTAAGTGTGTTATAATTACCCCGCTGGGATGACGCATTATTCTGAACTCTGCGAATAGCACTGTGTGTGTGTAGTGTACATGTTACGGTACGAGGTACGATTAGCACTCTGTGTAGTGTACATGTTACGGTACGAGGTACGATTAGCACTCTGTGTAGTGTACATGTTACGGTACGAGGTACGATTAGCACTCTGTGTAGTGTACATGTTACGGTACGAGGTACGATTAGCACTCTGTGTAGTGTACATGTTACGGTACGAGGTACGATTAGCACTCTGTGTAGTGTACATGTTACGGTACGAGGTACGATTAGCACTGTGTGTATGTCTAATGTCTATTTTCCTGTGAACGTTTGAGTTCAAGTTTTCGAAAATAAACTAGATGGCGTTGGGTTCTTCACAACACAACTATGATTAATTTACGAAACATAAGTAAGGTGTTGGGAAGAAACGTATTTAGCAAGGAGTTACACAGCTAATACATTAATTATTACATTACATTTACCAGCTTACGTAGCTTAAATGATAAAAATAATAAAAGAAACCGATAGGAATAATGAATTGGAGCACTCTATTGTATTAAGTGTGTATAGACCCCCTTCAGGATTGTAGACTGCTTTAAATATGTAGATTTGTAACACAAACAAGTCCGTTATCATTTGCGGTGATTTTAATGTCAATTTATTAGAAAACTCTGCGGGGCAATTGCGTAACACATTATCAATCGGAATCGGTTTCATTTTAACAGTTCAACAACATTGAGCAGACTTTTTCGAACTTATGTAGCAATGGATAAGCAATTGGCTTCAAAATGATTCCGATTCCGATGGATAGTGTGTTATGCGATTAGGGTGCAGATTCTTGTAGTTAAATTTTAAGTCTGTTTCAGTCCTACAATCTATTAAACCTATTTTTGGAGCCCACAAGAACCCCTACTAGTGCCACATGCCTAGATAATACAAATATTATACCAAGCCACAAAGAAATTATAACTTTACTAGATTCTGATCATTGCGGGCAAAGGATTACTATTCAAAACCAATACAAAAAAACCGCCCAAGTGCGTGTCGGGCCACGCACAGTGTAGGGTTTCATAGTAGCCCCGTTATCACATCGTTGTTCTTTATTCTGAACATAATGAATGAATATAATTATGTAATGGTAAAGATATTAGGGGAGTTAATGGTTATAATTACAATATATGCAAGGGTGTCCAGCCAGAGTAAAACAAAACTTCAACACATAACGTAACCACGGAGGTCATACCTTGCAAGAAAATCTTAACACCGCGATCTACAAAAGTGACGTCACGGCACAACGCCATCTGTTATCGAATAGCGATAATAAACACAACAAAATATTGATTTTCGAAGATAATTATTTAAACAGATTAGACATTGGCGCCGATTCTGTT
The DNA here is from genome assembly GCA_963082905.1 of Oligia fasciuncula. Lineage (NCBI taxonomy): Eukaryota > Metazoa > Arthropoda > Insecta > Lepidoptera > Noctuidae > Oligia > Oligia fasciuncula. The sequence goes on along the minus strand of OY720395.1, from coordinate 261,227 downwards.
GTGTCACAAACTAAACTAAATTTAAGTTCAGGCATCTTTTTCTTACTATTTCATTAAGAAAAGGACAGAAGATAAATATTAGTTTAGTCCTGTCAAATTAGTCAGCGCCTGACGTAAATTGACGTATTTTAATAGCCATTTTTTTAATCTCGTCTAAATTGTCTATGGAGTATCTTAATTTGACAGGACTAAACTTTATTATTTATTTTACCACTTTGTCGGCGTAATTTACATATATAGGGTGTTAATGAATTAACCCAAAACCTCTTAAGAGGTCATCAGAATCAGAATGCTTTATTTGTAAACAAATTCAATAGTGTGCGAGATGTTACAGGTAGGTAGATCCTCTATGTTTTGCCCAGAGGCGTACAAATATATTAAATTGACATTGTCGAATTTTTTATATATAATCATGAAGTGGTAGAATTATGTAAAATTATGTAAACTTTCACATTAGTAATAAAATCAATATTAATAGGGTACATGCAATACAAATTTAAAATTGTAACCGACGGGCATAGGGTTCGGGCCTCTGAATGATAGCACTTGGTACTTTCAATTTAGTTTAATTACACCAAAATGGAAACACGTTTGGGAACATAGAAAAACAATTATAACTAAAAACTTCTTAAAGATCTAAAATGGCCGGCACTTTACGAGTGCGGCTTGAGACACGTCGCGTTACACAGGGATCGAGAGTGGACTTCCCCGCGAGAGGCGCGTGCTCAACCCTGGCGCTAGAAGCGGGGCGCGCGGGTAAAATAGTGGCGCGTGATTGGTCATCACCTGCAGTGGCGCCAACCTTTCTAATGCTCCCCCGATCATCAGATTGGATGTTACTAACAGTGCGGCCAACATCATCCTTACCCTTATGGTCATGGGGTTGCCGCGCTACAAAATAGAATTAATTTCAATAAATGTCAAATATATTAAGTTACCTAAATGTCATAATTATGCTAACGTCAAATAAAATTCTAAATCGTCAAGCAAATATACATTTTAAGATTGACCCAATGTTAATTATCTGGAGGAGGAAGTATCGATCTGTCATCGAAATAGTCCTTTATTGAGTAGTAGCATTTATCTATTAGGATTTTCATAAGCACTCTCTTGAATTTGACGAGATTTAGTGACTTCATCGTTTCAGGCAGCTTGTTATATATTTTTGTGGCAATACAGAACGTACTTTTATTCATTGGGGCTGTTCTGCCATGTGGTATTTCGAGCTCTAACTTATTTTTGTCCCGTAACTGTCTATAATAATAGCTTTTGGAAGCTACTTTGTATTGCGTGATGTGTGTTTTCACAAATATGTTAGTTTTGTAGATATACAACGATGGTAAAGTAAGAATATTTAGGCTTTTAAAGTGCGGTTGGCAGCTGTCGGTGCTATTTAGGCCACACATAGATCGTATATACTTTTTTTGAGCTCTAAATACAAATTCTCTGTCGACTGAGTTACCCCAATACATTATGCCATACCTAAGTGTTGAGGCAACATAGCCGTGATATGCCATTAGTACCGAGTCATGGCTGACAGTCTTTGATAGTTTGTAAAGTACATAAGCGAATTTACAATTTTTTTTACAAATTTCGTCTGTCTGGGATCGCCAGGTCAAATTTTTATCTATTAAGATCCCAAGGAATTTGGTGACATCAGTTGAGTCAATTTGAGTCCCTAAATAATTAATGTCAGGGATTTTATTCGGAACTCTCTGGTGGAAATGCATAAATTTAGATTTTTCTAAATTTTTATTGAGATTATTTTTGTCAAACCAAGATATAATTGTATTTAATGTCGTATTTATTTCATTTTCATATGTCATAGGATCGTCGCATTTAATTATTACTGTGCTGTCGTCAGCAAAAAGTACCATAGGATGTTTTATGTGTCGGGGAAGGTCATTAATGTACAGCAAGAAGAGTGGAGCTCCTAGCACGCTGCCCTGAGGTACGCCGTACTTTACTGTCCTACATTTGGATCGATATTTTCTCGCAACCTATGTTTGTGCAAATTTGTGTTATTTCTACATACTGTTTTCTATTTTTCAAATAGGATTCTAACAATTTAAGTATATTCCCCCTGATACCATATTTTTCAAGTTTGCTTTACAAATTTTCGTAATCTACATAATCAAAAGCTTTATTGTGAATGTGAGGACTATGTGGGTAATTTTTTGTTTTTTTCTCTCTTCGTTTTAATCATGATCTGGCAGTTTTAGTTTATGCGGCCTACCCAAATGTCCTGTCTTTGGTATTGTTCGTCGAATCGTTGAGCTCCTTAAGTTCTGAGTTGAGCTGCACGGTTACTGACAAATGCGTGCACTGACTGGACAGGTCCGCTCAATCTGTGTGGTTCTTTCCTCAAAAGACCATTTCAGCCACTAATTTACATGGTCCTCCAAGATTATGTCCGGATTTTTTATATACACATTGACATTGATGAATTTTATTTAGACAATGACATGAATATTTACTTTGTAGTATTTTTTTTTTTTTATTTGATTATTGTGAATGTGAGGACTAAGTGGGTCATTTCTTTTTTTCATTCTTAGTTTTAATCATGATCTGGCAGTTTGAGTAGTTTATGCGGCCTAACCAAATGTCCTGTCTTTGGTATTGTTCGTCGAATCGTTGAGCTCCTCAAGTTCTGAGTTGAGTTGCACGATTTTTGACAAATGCGTGTGTCAGAATATGTAGAGTCATAGAATATAATCTTGATTTATTTTCCTAAATTGCATGGAATTAGTATGTAGTATATATTTTTGTCGAAACTGTCAAGAGTATTTCTAGACGAATTAGCAACGATTCCGAACGAACCGGTGATTTGTGAGTTGGTCCAAATAAATACAATAACTTATTTTACTTTCACATAAGATTTAAGGATAGCAGAATTAAACATTGTATTTGAAATATTTTCTTTATTTTATATGCTATTTTGATGTATACTTACCTATGTGGTTATAAATAATAATTGTATATAAGTACTCAGTGGAATGTATGTTTAAAGGGACTTCATGTAATTATAGTCTGATAAATTGTTATAAAATACATTCAATATCTTTTATCGTTTTAAAACAGTTCTGTCAAAATAGATTTACCTAAGACTGTGAATATTTAAAGTTATTTGGTCAAAAATTCAAAATGTATGATTGTTAAAAATGGCGGGAAAGTCAGATGTACTTGAGTAATATTGGGGGGATTATAAAAGAGGTGAGCCCGCCAATGGGGAGCCTCTTGGATTCAACTGTGGTAAAAGATGGACTACTGTTCACGTAAGTTAATTAATATTATTGCTGTTAATTGTGTGGTCTAATATAATAAGTCTAATATTGCTTTTGTGTAAAATCGAATTACAGAATACTCATGTACCTACCTAATGTTTCTTTCCATGGCTAATTTGCTATAGCTTTGAGAAATGGTCCAAGTCCCAAGAGGTTAATCATTGATGTGTTATGTTTATGCAAATGTACTTGTACAATGTGTTGATACAATACCTACTTTAAAACAAGGTGCCATGAAGTTTGCTTGTCCTTCCTTCTTCATGGCCTAGTTTTGGGAACGGACAACTATTAGTTTTCTCATTACTTAACATATTTATCTGACAAGCCTAATTCAAATAAATGCCTAGTCTTGTCTTTCTGTGCTTTTCTTCATAAAACCCTTTCCCTACACACCATATTCATAGGTACTTCATACAGTAAATAACTAGTAATCACCAGACACAGTAAATGACACCAACCAACCACACTAAAAGCTTGCTAATTAAGCTGATATTGATACCTATATACATAGGTTCACACATACACATTCACCCTTTCTGACACGTGCACTGATTGGACAGGTCCGCTCAATCTGTGTGGTTCTTTCCTCAAAAGACCATTTCAGACACGAATCTACATGGTCTTCACACGATCTGACCAAGATTTTGTCTGGACTTTAAAAGAGACTGTGACTTCTGAGTTTGTTTCGGCCTTTCTTCTCAGAATAGTCAGTTAGGAAACGCCGACCTCATCTAGTTAAAATATGATTGACGTGTAAAAGTGTTTGTACAAACCTACTTACAGAAATAAAAATCATTTATCATTTGGTTAGATCCATATAGATAGCACAAACAGGATTTCTTTTGTCCACATTTGTTACAATACTCACTTTGTATGTACCTTGGCCAAGTCATTTCAATCAAAGACCAAATCAGCCAGGAAATAAATATGAGAATTGCAATTAGTTGGACAAAATACTGGTCCCTCAAGGAGATAATGAAGTCTAAAGACCTAGGCATGACTTTGAAAAGAAAGACTTTCGACTCCTCGTGTATACTCCCATGTTTAACGTATGGGTGTGAGACCTGGGCACTCACGAAATCGCTGAGAGAAAAGCTTGCCAAGTGTCAAAGAGCAATGCCTTCTCAGTACATTTATGAAAATCTTTTATATGCCCATAAAAATATAAAATTGTTTAAAAATACAGTGATATCCATAATATAAATACTAGAAACAAACGCAAATATGTTGTACCTACAACCAGGATCAAGAAAATAGGTGGCTCGTTCAGATGCCAATGTATACCTACGCTTTTATAATAAACTACCAAGCCACGTTCAAGATCTAAGCCTTATTAAATTCAAATCTTTCATTAAACGTAAGTTGTGCCAGAAAGCCTTTTATACCGTTAAAGATTATATTGAGGACAAAAAGGCATGTCCGTAAGGATTGAGGAGCCACATCAGATTTTTAAAATCTGATCTTGCCATTATTTAGCAGCAATGTAGCTTATTTTGCAGCACGAATTCTATATTTAGCAGCAAAATATATCACTAGTTATTTTAATGCAAAAGTGGCTCCTCAATCTAAATGTTTGAATTGAGGAGCCACCTGGAACTCGTTAAGTAATAGATGAATATTTATGAAAATTTTGCATCATTTAGCAGCAATTTTGCATATTACCGTCTAAAAATTTAGGATCTGTAGCGCTAAAATAAAAGAAAATACAATACTTTTAATATGGCTCCTCAATCTAAACTCAAGAGGTGAATTTCTATTGGATGTGAGCGATCAATTAATATATTCGACATATTGATCATTTAGCAGGTGTTGTGTTTGTTTTTGCAGTATAGGAGTAAAATAGTAAAACAGAGTAAATTTTGTATATGAACGCATTTTCTTTGGCTCCTCAATCCTGACGTTCTAATTATTATGTTTGACTGTAGCCACCTGAGATCTCAACGGAATCGAAAGCCAGAGATACTAACATTTAGCAGAAATGTCTGCTAAATATATCTGCACAGTTCAGCAATGTATATATTTTGGATTCTGAAAAAACAATACTTAAGTATTTTCTTGTAAATTCAGTGTGTAGGGTGACCATATTATACTCGTATTAATGAAACCAGGATAAGTAATCTAATAAATTTATATTTCCATAACAGATTATATCTATCGTACCTATTGGTTATTTAGCAATCAATTTCGCTATAAGTTATAGAATGAATGAATATTGGCTGATTAGTACTTATACGTATTTTAGAATCGTAATCATCGTAACAGAACGTCTCATCTTTCGGTGTAAGATAGTGACATTTGTAGTGGCCTATGCCAGTTTCGATAGTTGCAGGAATAAATTCTATAGCACCTACTTATTTATATGATTTATTCGAAAACATTACAAATTCTGGTATTATTATTAACAAATATTTTAGAACATTAAAGTGCTTCAATTTGGTCTATTTTAAGAATCGACCGTAGTACTTATGTATTTTAATTTGTAAACTTCGAACCCGAACATACTGCATATTAAATAAATAAATGAAAAAAAAATAACAATAGTCGGCACAAATGTACTTACATTGAAAACAGGATATCAAATCCTTTTTTTAGCCGCGAATATCTTATTCAGCCTTGGGTTAATCATACAATTCGAAACATTCACACTCTATCTCTTTCCCGCCATTAGAAAGTGAGAGAGACAAAGCAAAGACCAGCCCTTTCGAAGTTCCGATTTTGAATTCGACCTCAAAGACAAACACGTTCGGAATTTCGTACCAACTAAAGAAATTTTGCAAAAAGATAATTATGTCTTTTAATGTAATTTATTGAATTTTTAACTTATTGTTGTATTTAAACGAAAATAAGTATTTACTGCAAATAAAACTGATATTTAACCTGAAAATATTTATTTCTAGTTTCAATAATGTTACGTAATATATTTTGAATAATAAATTAACATGGGTGCTATTTCCGAACACGCCTTACAAAGGGCGCTTTCCGAATTAGCTATAATCGCTCACATTATCTCACATGCGTTCCGATTTAGATATTACGATTATGACAGCTGAGAGCTGTCAACAATTCGGAACGCCCGTGAACGCGCTCACAGTGCTTACTCAATGTAAAAACGATATTATTACAGTATTTCTTTGTATAAACACCACATTTCTTCTTCTTTGGTTAGGTGGCGACTATCAGCCAGAAGTACAATTTCGAAAATGCCACGTTAGTTTAATTTTATGATAAGATGCAAATCAAAACAAAACACTGACACATCCTCACACACACATTGTCATTTTTGACAGCGCTCACGGTGATATTATTCTAGGGCATGGTCGGCGTTATCGCAAGATGGCGCATGTCATGACGTCATCTATGACGATTCACGGGACGTCGTTATCGCGCTCGCGCTAATTTGGTACGGGTTTAAGCACGCTCACATCGATTATTTCCCTATCTCGGAACGCAGGGAAAGTGTTCTCGCTGCTGAAGTGAAAAATTATGTGTGTTACACACAAAGTACTTTTTGATAGACTGAAAGTGTTACACGAGAGCAAAGTTTTTTGCATCTCGTGCCTTTGAACCCTCGCCACACTCAAGATTCAACTTTAGAATCAAAAACAGCAAAAAAACGATTTTGCTCTCTTGTTGCACAAATAACTATTGTAGGTACCTACCCCCAAAATGTGGTCACCCTACACACTGAATTTACAAGAAAATAGTTAAGTATTGTTTTTTCAGAATCCAAAATATATACATTGCTGAACTGTGCAGATATATTTAGCAGACATTTCTGCTAAATGTTAGTATCTCTGGCTTTCGATTCCGTTGAGATCTCAGGTGGCTACAGTCAAACATAATAATTAGAACGTCAGGATTGAGGAGCCAAAGAAAATGCGTTCATATACAAAATTTACTCTGTTTTACTATTTTACTCCTATACTGCAAAAACAAACACAACACCTGCTAAATGATCAATATGTCGAATATATTAATTGATCGCTCACATCCAATAGAAATTCACCTCTTGAGTTTAGATTGAGGAGCCATATTAAAAGTATTGTATTTTCTTTTATTTTAGCGCTACAGATCCTAAATTTTTAGACGGTAATATGCAAAATTGCTGCTAAATGATGCAAAATTTTCATAAATATTCATCTATTACTTAACGAGTTCCAGGTGGCTCCTCAATTCAAACATTTAGATTGAGGAGCCACTTTTGCATTAAAATAACTAGTGATATTTTTTGCTGCTAAATCTAGAATTCGTGCTGCAAAATAAGCTACATTGCTGCTAAATAATGGTGAGATCAGATTTTAAAAATCTGATGTGGCTTCTCAATCCTTACGGACATAAAAAGGCTTGGGATTGAGCTGCTTCCAATTTCTGCATTTTGAATGTTTTTTTTCTTTTTTATATAGGTACACATTGACATTGATGAATTTTTTTTTAAACTATGACATTTGCTTACTTTGTAAAGTATTATATTATTTTTTCATTGTGAATGTAAAGACGATGTGGGTCATTTTACATATTTATATATTTTTTTATTATTCTCTCTGGTCTGTTAGTTTTTTTTTTCATGGTCTGGCAGTTTGAGTAATTTATGTGGCCTACCCAAATGTCCTTTCTTTGGTATTGTTCGTCGAATCGTTGAGCTCCTTAAGTCTTGAGTTGAGCTGCACGATTTTTGACAAATGCGTGCACTGACTGGACAGGTCCTCTCAATCTGTGTGGTTCTTTCCTCAAAAGACCACCTCAGACATCGATCTACATGGTCTTCATATAACCTGACCAAGATTATGTCTGGACTTTAAAAGAGACGGTGACTTCTGAGTTTGTTTCGGCCTTTCTTCTCAGAGTAGTCAGATAGGAAACGCCGACTTCATCTAGTTTTAAAAAAAACATGATTGACGTGTAAAAGTGCAAGTACAAACCTACTTACAAAATAAAATCATTTCATTTCAATGGAGAGAAGCATGGTAGGCTCAAAGAGACAGGATAGAGTTATCCTGTCTCTTTGAGCCTACCATGCTTCTCTAGAAACACAGATCTCCGGGCCAAAACAAAACTGACCGACATTCTAACAAGAATAGACCAACAAATCTAGTCTCGCATCATGTGGCCTGTCCACCTCCACTAGGTTGTGACAGAATGGTATCCAAGGGATGGAAAAAGTCAGCGGGATTGTCCGAAAGGGTTACCGCTGGCCCGGAACATAAAGGGCTAAGGAAGGAACACGGGTGAGTTTTAGTCAGTAAGAGTCTGACACTCCCTTCCGCTCCACCCAGAGCGGGAGGGGACATTTGATGATTTCCCATCCGCAAAAAAAAAAAAAAAAAAAGGGATGGAAAAAGAAAGCGGGGAAGACAGCTTACCCGATGGGAGGAAGAAATTAAGCTGATAGCAGGTCCAAACTGGAGGAGGGTACCCCGCGGATGGAAATTGTTAGAGGAGGCCAATGCCATGAGGCACACCGAAATTAGAGACATATTGTGATTTTTTTGTTGTAATTATTTTTGTAAACTTTGATGTCTAATTTCGGAATTAAAGGCTTTATTATTATTTTTATTTTTTAACATATCTCGGGAGTCGGGACCATGGGGTCCCGGTCCTTTGGAAGGCGTACGAGGGCCCGAAGCCAACTCGCAGAGGCCCGTTAGACGTTTTCAATGAAATGAGGCACCAACCGACGATTATCCCTGTTCGCACTATGCAAGTGGACCCAAGGACAACCCCCGGTTGGTGTAGGACTATTGCAAAACATGGAAACAAAAATATTGGATTATAGGTTTTGTTGGCTAAAGTAAACTTGTTATCTAGGACTATGGAAAAACTATAGCCCCTGCCTGACCGATGTTCATTTAGACATTACACAGATAAAATGACAGGGGGTGACTTGCACACTCAATAATGGGCCCCCGAAAACGGTCGCTAGCACATAGTGTCGTAGCGACAAGGGGGCAACATGTCCTGAGGTGCTTTTGAGGAGTGGAGAGGTATTCCACGGCTATCAGGACAATCCCGGAAGTACGGTCAAGATCCCTACCAGCATCTTACTGGAATACTTCCTTCCTCCGAGCACGTTTGCTCTTGCGAATCTCCACTCAAGCCGGCCAATAAAGGCAAGAATGAAGTGGGAGCTCTGTTCCTCGTCACTGTTCACTCCAGCCTGCCAATAAAGGCAAGCCAGAGGTGAGGAACAAGACTTCTCCCTGGATATAGAGGGTCCGTGGGGTCGCTATTGCCCAACAGCTCGCCACATGCTGACCTGCGGGTTTCTGTATCCCTCTTAGTCTGGCTCCTCACCTTAGACCGGTTCTGGCAAAGTAAACTCTTCCGGCACAGGCCTAGAGTTCGGAGCGCGCAAGCCCCACCACGACGTCAACGTAGGGATACGGCGGTGGGGCGTAGGGATACGGCGGTGGGGTTATTATTATTATTATAATGGCATAAATGTAGCCATATTTTGTGCGTCGAAATTCCGTATTCTACTCGTATATATATTTGTCTTGCTATTCAGTTTTACAAGGCGTTTTTATTTTGGAATTATATTTAATCGGAATTCGTATTTTTGATGTTTCGAATTATCATTGATTCGGACTTTTTGTTATTCGATCTACTGAAACTCGGTATTTTGAGAATAGTAATTATAAACGTTAGGAATAAGTATTGAAATTTCGGAATTATAAAAATAGGATGAATGATAAATCGGAGTTGTTATATAGTGTGAGTCTTTATAATGTGCACATATCGAAATGAGGGAAACTAAGCTTAATTTTATCGACGGAAAAAATATTTTAGAAAATCTAAAAAAAAAAAAATTGTAGCATTTTCAAAATTCTTTTTCGCTGCTGTGACCCCTGTGTAAACAATCGCCCCTCAATTGAGAATTATGGTTTTTTTTTTAACAAAAATCTGATATTTTTTTATCAATTTTTACAATAATTGTAAAATTAAGTACTCAATAAAAGCCCCGATTACTAAACCCTTTTTGATTACTTTAAATTATTCTCCATCGTATCAGATTTCTAAACGTAAAAATACCATGTTTATAACTCAATCACATTTCCTATCCTATCAACTGTTAAAGAAAGGCCTTACAATCACCATACTTTAGCAGGTAAAGATCCTTTTAAATATTTTTTTATTTTTTCAAATATTTTTTCCGTCGATAATTTCCCTCATTTCGTTACCTATGTCAGTTATGTGCACATTATGAAGACTCACACTGTATTAGGAATTTTGAACCATTCGGAATTATGAAAATCGGTTTTTTGAAATTCGTATTTGTGATTGTCGGATTATAGTTTTTCGTATTTATGTAGTGTACCCCTTCTTCGGAAGTCATTGCACATACAGTGTCGACCAAAAGTCCTTATGCAAGGTCGCAAAGTTATAGCTTGAAGTTTAGTTAGTGACTTACGACCTTCTTTTAATGAGTAATTTGACACACACACCCGCATATTACTCGAATAATCACGCTATTGAATATAGTTCCGTATCATGTTCGTCTTGTTCACATAGTTCGTAAAACTTTATGATTATACCCACAGAAATCTTAATAAACAAATTATAAGGTGGACAGATGCACCATTCACCGCGAAAGAATGTTGTGGTTCTTTGTTGGTTGATAAATAATTTGATATTGTGGGTTAGTGAAGTGTGTTTAATCTATTAGCGGTGTTGTTCATTTTGAAACGCAAGCAAATTTAAATATTGAGATGAAAGCGGATATTATCGCGCCGCGTAAAAGTGGACTTAGGTAATATTATACCACAAATATTTGATGAAACCGGACTGACTGTGAGTATTATGATTTAATTCTTTTATCTAACATTTATTTAATTAATGTATAACTGCTGATCCTTGTAGTTATTTTATTAAACGTTTTATATTTACCATAGGGTCTAAATAGAAGAAAAATATATATTTCCAAGAGTTTAATTTATTTACTTTTGGAATGATGAATATAGCATTAAGTATAAATTATAATCTAATCATTTTGTAACATTTGAACTATTTTCAAAATAATTTTGTTTCAAAATAGTAGGTAATAATATTTTATCATTTTGTTAGTAGCCTTACAATACCTATTCCTTTTTTGTTTTAGAGAAATTACCTACCTACTGTGAGTAGGAAGGTCAAAAGGTCGGAGGGTCCTTGCCAGTCGAACGCGACAGTGGAAGGCCCCAGCTGGTCAGTGAATAAGAAACAAGTGGTTTTAACCAACCAGTTACCAGATGAAGTTGCATTGCAAGGAAATATGCAAATATATGTTTAAATATTATAGGATCCATACGCCAGCGTTTACTTGATAGCATGGATAATAATGGGGGTTATACAACGTATTAAGTTATAAATTACAAATTGATTTTAGTAATATTAAAATAATATTGTGTCTTAACCGTATTAAGGATTATTTTGAGGTTTATAGTTTCAATCTTCTTTTCATAATGAAAATGAATACTTAAGCTATAACCGCAATTATAGAACAATATTATTTTATTAAAGATACTTACAATATTTTAAGTCTAATGGTCGTAGTTCACTTGCTTTACTTCAATAAATTGTTCTTTATGAGAAAATAAACTGTTTTAAAAGTTTATTTATAAAATTATAACGAATAAAAATTTTGAAATCACTTGAAAAATCTTTTTTTATTTTTAATCCCGTATTTCAATAACAATATAATAATACAAATAAAATAAATATTACATTATTATTCTCGTGTATTAATTAATCGAATAATAATAAAAAAAGATAAGATTATTGTTGAAAAGATAAATTAAAGTTTCAACCTCGAGATTCGAACCTAGGCCAACTTGTTTAATAATCCAATACGCAACGCTATCCGCTAGCGGTACTTGTTATGAAGAGCTGAATTTTAGCAATCGTATGAACCAACCAAGGTCATACGTAATTACGCCGCGCGTGTGAAAAAGCGACGGTATAATTATTTTTGTTTAGTTCGACGTTAGCCAGTGTACACACACAGATGTAGGTACGGGCCTGCGGCGCGGGCGCGGGGATGGCGCACGGCATGTTCACAGAAATTTCAACTTTATTGTGCTTAAGCAAATTTGTTGCAGACCGTACATAAACACAAACATATCTACCTACACAAATTGTTAAAATTTTAATATACAGGGTTATTGGTAAAACATTAACAACCTCTTAAGAGGTCAATGTACATATTTTGTACTCATCATTATGAACAACTTTTCTATGGGACCAAAGATGAAATCGCGAAAAAAAATCAGCTGTTCCCGACATTTTGACGAGTTATACAGTTATACGAACATAAATGTAGGGAACAGCTGATTTTTTTCCCTTTCTAAGTGGAGGGCCGGCCGTCTCTAAAATGCCCGGGGCCGCCCGGCCGGCTTCAGGTCCCAGAGGCGGCTCATTACGCTCTGTGTAGTGCCAAGAGTGCCCAAGAGCGACAACTACCGTATCTACGTTGCCTGGAACCAGCTTGTAACATTCCGACGGTGCTCATCATCTCTTCTTGTGTGAAATGATACCGTCACCGTCGCTTGCTTATGCATTTTTTTTTTCAGTTCCGATGCAGAAATTGTAATGGTTTTTTAAAAACGCTATTACACACTTTTGTAGTAATCCTGATTGACAGTTGATTTTCTATTTTTAATCAAAATTTAAAGAAAACTCTTTATTCAAATAATGAAATTAACTAAAAAGAATCAATAACGATCCAAAAAGTTAAAATAATAATCCTCAGGTACTCTGGTAGAGCCACCATCAGGGATTTTATTAATTTTGATAACACAAAAAAATTGTCGCTAATTATCAGAATTTGTCGGATACTGGTTCAAAAGATATAAGGGTTTATAGGTGGCCGATCTGGAGAGAGTCTCCCCAGCAGGGCCGCATTTATATCTCAAAAACTACTTAAACTAAAACCTAGCGAAGATCTGTTTTCTCCCATAATATTTTGTCGCCAATTAGTCGAAATTTGTCGCCAAATATCAGAATTTGTCGGTCACTGGTTCAAAAGATAATATAAGGGTTTATAGTTGTAGGTATAGTCCAAGAGCTAGATCGAAGAATTCACGAAAAAACTCTTCGACTAGCTCTTGGACTATACCTTACTAATTGAACTCATTATATCTCCTAAACTAAGACCCGATTAAATCTGTGACTTGGCGACTGATTCGTTCACGTCGCAGTTATTAGTTCAGCTTTGGTACATGTCACAACACAAGGCTGTACTTCAAGATGCGCGCTAACGTAAGTAATGACAGCAGTAAAGTGCCGCGCACCGCACGAGCCGCGAGCCGCGACCGGCGGCGTCCGGCTGGGGGAGTATAACGCCGACGCGCGTGCGCGGCCACTCTCCTTAGTCTCCAAGCTGCAGAAGGATCACAAGCTGTCGATTTTTTACGAACAGTTTCTGCCCGTAGCTTCAAACCGTCAGCTAAGTAACTAGTTCTTACAAGGGAGTATCGTGATACCTATCGTAACTTGGGGAAAGCCCAGGCAGATGATGAGTAGCAAATAGGGATTGCGTGCGTTGAGAGCGGAGCTCCACTCAGAACATCTCATTACGTTGAGAGCGGAGCTCCACTCAGAACATCTCATTACGTTGAGAGCGGAGCTCCACTCAGAACATCTCATTACGTTGAGAGCGGAGCTCCACTCAGAACATCTCATTACCTACGTTGAGAGCGGAGCTCCACTCAGAACATCTCATTACGGTAGGTAATAATAATAATATTCTTTATTTTCGGACAACAATGATCCAGCGTGTTAGTAAACAATATTATAACTTATTACTAGTGTTAGTAGTTAAAATAAAGTAGAGAAGAAAACCGCTTAAATAGTATTGAGAAAAGGACATCCCCAAATTAATGTTTAGGGATTGTCCTTCCCACAAAACCTTTAATAATCGGAGAGTCGATACTCTCCGCCATAGTTTTTAGAATGCTGTTGTCACTCGCCCGCAACGTTGACAACAGCGACGCGGTTTTCTTGCGAATGACCACCTTGGCCGCTACGTCGTCGTCGGCTTGTCGGCAAAAGCCCTGACGGGCGGCCCCTCCTCGGGTTCCTCTTCGCTTCACCGTGGGTGTCCAAGCCACGGCTACTGAGCCCCTCCGCCTCGACAATGCGGGAACCCACCGGGGGGGGAACCATTTTTTTTTTTTTTGCGGGGGAAAATCCTCATGGATGTCCGCCGCCCTGGGGTGGGCGGCGGGGTCTGTCAGACTCTTACTGACTAAAAACCACCCCGGTGTTCCCTTCCTGTACCTATTGCCGGGGGTACGGGTATCGCTTGCGCATTCATCCGCGCCCCCGGCAGGTATTGGCCCGCCAGATGTTTGTAGGCGGGCCCCGTCACCCTCTGCGGCCGTCACCCAGCGGCCGCAGGAACTCCAACTGAGAGGCGCGCGCGGAACACTACGCCGCCGCCTCGAGGCCTGTTTCTGATCGGGCGACAGACGCCCCTAGTCTGTCGCCCGCAGGCCGGATGGTGGCCCTATGGTGGCCGGAGATCGTCCGCCACCCTGCGACGCCCGGTGCGTCTGCTGCGGGCCGGGAGAGAGGTAACAGCTTCTCTCTCCCTTTCCGCCGCCTCCTTTGCCGACATTACATCCTCACAAAAGGAGGCGACGGCCGTCCAGCCGCTCTCGCTCCCGACCATGCATGAAATGACGGCCGGAAGCGAGAGGTCACCGGGGGGGAACCAGACCTAACCAGACCTAGCCAGACCTAACCCCATGGGAAGAAGGCGTGAGTTTATTTATGTGTAAGTATATTTTATTTTAATAGATATTTGCACACCTATTAAGGTAAGATATGGTTTAAAGAATTGTTGTAATTATGTATCTGTCGCAAGTTTTTCATAAAACTAGGTTTTTGATCAAAAACCTGTGTTTTTCATGAAAAACCGGTAGATGACACATTTTAAACTCAATTTCATCTTAAACCTGTAACAATCCAGATTTTTGATCAAAAACCTGAACTAGTTTAGGTTTATGATAAAGTTCTTGTCGAAATCACGGGTTTGCTTTGTTTTATGACAAATAAATCAATTTAAATGAAATAAATAAAACAATCCATCATCATTTGCAACATAGTAGAAAGAAAACAATTAGGTATTTATTTATCAAAATTTTACATCCATGATCCAATCAATATTCTCCTCCTTCAATCCAATTATGAAATGAAATGTTTTAATTTCACGAACCTATCTATAGATAAGCCGCGAAAATGAAATTTCGTAACTATTAAATACTACAAACTGAGTCAAAATTAAAAAAAACCGTGTAAGAGCGAGTCGGACTCGCGCACCGAGGGTTCCTGTTTTTAAATTTTCACTGGCGAGCTACTTATTAGATCTCGTTCAAACCAATTTTCGGTGGAAGTTTACATGGTAATTTTATTTTATTTATTCGGGCAAATAAACAGTTATAGGTACAGACGCCAGCAGGTCAACCTACCCGAAACTGTCAGATTTTCCCAATGAACCTTGATCCTTATGCTTTAGCAATAAAGTCGAAAATCTATTAAAGAAATCTGACAGATTGTAGTAACTTGATGTGCTGGCGTCTGTACATTAAAATCTTACACTAAGTTATAAATATACAAGGTTTATAAATGTATAACCTACGACATTTTCCACAACATATTAAAAGTTATATCAAACAGTGCGCTTCTGAAATTTTTAAACAGAAAATTGTTAAAACTGTAATGCATGTACATCAAATATTTTTTGGCTTCCAAATAAAGACATCGTTGAAGCAATTTCACGCAAACTCAGTTCATTTGTCGATACAGGTTCGTTAAAGGCAGTAGTTAGTAGTTGATATTTGAATTGAGTTTCGAGGCAGAGTCTTTTAGAACCCCAGCTGAAGTACCAATTTTAAATAAATCGTTCTTCTTATCAATTACCTTTCCAATAATGTTACTTGCATCCAGTGGCCCTCTATCTATTTTCGGCACATCAACTAAAATTGTAGCACCAATATCGATTTCTCCAAATTTTTCCGAACAAGCTGCTTTCATTTTTTTTGTTGACATTTTTAAATTTTCAACGGCATGTTCCCCTTTCGATAAGTATTTTTAATTTTAACTCAGTTTAGTCGTATTTAATAGTTACGAAATTTCATTTTCGCGGCTTATCAAAATCAAATTAATATAGGTAGGTACGTGAAATTGAAACATTTCATTTCTTAATTAGATTGAAGGAGGAGAATATTGATTGGATTATGGATGTAAAATTTTGATAAATATAAATACCTAATGGTTTTCAGTCCACTAAGTTGCAAATGATGATGGATTGTTTTATTTATTTCATTTAAATTGATTTATTTGTCATAAAACAAAGCAAACCCGTGATTTTGACAAGAACTTTAACATAAACCCAAACTAGTTCAGGTTTTTGATCGAAAATCTGGATTGTTACAGGTTTATGATGAAATTGAGTTTAAAATGTGTCATCTTCCGGTTTTTCATAAAAAACCTAGGTTTTTGATCAAAAACCTAATTTTATGAAAAACCTGCGACATATCTATTACCTCATGTACAGACAGACGCCAGCACGTCAAGCTACTAAAATCTGACAAATTTCTTTAATAGATTTGAACTGTATCGCTGAAGCAGAAGGTTCAAAGTTGATTGATGATAAAATACCGTATACCGTGGGTGACCAAACCACGGCTACTGAGCCCCCCCGCCTCGACAATGCGGGAACCCACCGGGGGGGATCACACTTCTAACCTAACCTAACCCATTTGGTCGGGCTACCCCTTCGATCAACAATATGGTATTGTTGATCGAAGGGCTACCCTGACTTATTTACTGCGCCCAATTCGGCTCTCGCGTGATTGGTTACAGTTGTAGCGGTATCTACAACGCAACATGCGAACAACGCGTCATACTGACGTCACGAGCGGCGAGTCACCCAGCCAGCCAGCTTCCACGGCTTCAACGGATATCCTGACCACCAGCATGCAGCGACCGCGCATACCTGGTCATCATCCTCAGCCTCATCAGCAACCTCGGCACAGCATACTGCACTTTCGGCCGGTCCACAAGCAGAGCCATAGTAACCCTCTCCTGGTCGACGCCCCAGCAGTCAGCCTCAACCCGGCGCTGTACCACATCCGAGGCACTGGAGCATAATGCAGCGCCACCCCGACTTACTGGGGACATCTTCGCAGACAGTTCCGACTCACCGTGACCTATACGGCAACCGGTTCCGACTCACTGGAACCTCAGCTGGCCTGGCAAGCATCGCAAGATACAAGACTCAGCCCACTATCGACCTCCGGTCTCCGGGGGGCGTGATGTAGCGGTATCTGGCCTGTTGGTCTAGTGGTCAGTGACTATGACTGCTATGCCGGAGGTCGTGGGTTCGATTCCCACCCAGGACAAATGTTTGTGTGATGAGCATGATCATTGGTTCTGTGTCTGGGTGTAATTTATCTATATATGTATGTATTTAGAAATATATAAGTATGTTTATCAGTTGTCTAGTACTCATAACACAAGCTCTGCTTAGCTTGAGACTAGACGGCGTTGTGTGATAGTTGTGGAATATTATTATTATATTATTATTATTATATCTACAACGCAACATGCGAACAACGCGTCATACTGACGTCACGCAAATCCTGCATCGCGCAAGCAGAGTTTATCGCGCAACTAGCATAGATACAACGGTCCGACATGAATCATCGGGCAGTTGCCCGCCAGACACAACACCCGTTTGGTCGGAGAATCCTCCCTTTTCTATAGAGTATGAGTCAACTTTACTCCCTGTTTCTCATACCTCTATAGATACAATTAAAACCTGAACTATAATATTGAATATAATTCAGGCCGTCAGTTGAACGGCCGCCGCCGTTTAGTTAATTAGACCAGTTGGCTGCTACGTATACCATTTTAAACGCGTAAGTAGTTATTGCACTTTTCTATATACGTTAATATGATTTTTGTTTTGAAAACGGACGAAAATTTCTATGCTAGGGGGTCTAAAATCATAATTATGTGGGACTCTAACCCACTAAAACTCCACGGTGTCCTCCTCTGCCGCTTACGGCGGGAACACGGGCACGCGTTAGTTAGCACTCATCCGTGAACCCGCCGCGGCTGTAATTAATATTTATTATTATAATTATTATTCGTGGTTACAGTTGGCCCACTGGTAACAATTGGCGCACTGGTTACAGTTGACGCAATGGTTACAGTTGGCGCACTGGTTACAGTTGACGCACTGGTTACAGTTGTAGCACTGGTTACAGTTGACGCCCTGGTTACAGTTGTAGCACTGATTACAGTTGGCGCACTAGTTACAGTTGTCGCACTGGTTACAGTTGGCGCAGTGGTTAAAAAAACCATCCTGTACCATGATTTTTTTCCCGCGGCTTCGCACGCGTGGAGGTTTGACAAGGTTTTTTCTTCTCCAATGACAAAATTGTATTTTATTTTATTTTATTCTGTTCGGGAAACTTACAGCTAAATTAAACAATGCTCTTAAACAATATGCATCTGAAGGCCATTTACAAGTTTCCACTAATAAACACTTGAAACAAAAAAGGTCGGTACAAAATACCTCTAACATAAATTAGGAAACAAAATAACAAAATTAACATAATAAAATAACACGATCGATTAATAGGTACAAACTAGAAACCACTTAGACGCTAACAATATTACATATCCGTAAAGAAGCTTTTCACCAACAAATGCTTAAGCCGAGAAACACTGGTACCTATTGAAAATGTCTAAATCATGTTCACTAATAAGTTCATTAAAACTTCTGCTCGCACGAATTAGAAACGAATTCTGCCTGTACGCTGACTTGGAATGAGGGACATGCAACAAGCTAGGTTTGCGAAATATTTTGCAGTGTGTAACTAACCCTAAACTGCCTAACAGCCAACAGCTCAGGGCAATCTATACTTAGTACCATTTGCGATTTTAAATAAATACGCCATATCAGCAATGCGTCTGCGCTCGTGCAGTGGCAAGTTATGAAACCTCTTACATCGAGCTACATAATTGGGAGTATATTTCCTAGTCTTGAGTCGTCTGTGAGAAACGAAGAAACCGTTTTTGAATTCCCTCAATTCTAACTAGGGTTCCACACTTGTGAGGCGTACTCCAAATGGCTGCGGACAAAAGCACAATAAAGGATGTTATACCTTTTAACGTTTTTAAAATCCGCTGATAACCTCAGTATAAATCCAAGTGCTTAAAATACACCTCCTTGCCTGCAACTTTCATGGTGATCGGTCAAAAGACATATTATTACTTAACTTAACTTATTCAGATTTATTTTCTCAAAAAAAAAAAACTACCGTCAAGTAAAGTTTTAGTGAGTAAGAATCCCACACTCCCCGGTCTCTTTGTTTTTCAACGAGATTTCAACAATTCAGTGAATATTTGACCGTTTTGCGTGATCAGATGCGGGACGCGAGGCCCGGAGAGCCGGAAGGCCGGAGGCTCGTAAGAAGCGCACCTTCTGAAGCTTGCGTGTGGCCGGGCAGCGGGCAGCCGCGTGTGGCGCCGGGCGCGGCAGTGTCGGCGCGACCCGGCCGCAGCCCGACGCGCCGCCCTCATGTCGCTGTTCTTCAAGTTCAGGAGCGGCGTGAGTACCGCGAGTGCGAGCGGGCGCCGCGCGCCGGAGGCCTGCCGCGCGCCGGCGCCCGGCGCCCGCTCCACGACACCTGACTCGCACAACTGCGGGCCACCACAATACCTGCCTGTGATTTTTTGTGTTCTGAAGCTGGTTGTGCTGGACCGCGTCGCATAAGCTTCTCGTCAATTCTTAATGTTTCATATTATTAAGTCGTTAGGGCCATCTAAGAGATCATTCATTCGTTGAGCCTTGTGCAAAGTGTAAAGTAACTTCATTGGTCTGTGACTCTGTGTGTAATACGGAGCAGTGATGTGTACACCTATGATAGTTTGTAACTAAGCAGAGTGCTGTGCACAGGGTGCGCAGGGCGGGGCTGTGGGGCGCCAGGCCGCCAGGGGTTGCGCAGGTAGGCGAGCGGCGCCGCGCGCGTTCGGAACGCGGTCACCGACTCACCTCACACTCACCAGTACCACACAGCACACAACGAGCCGCGCGGCTGGTACACGCCACGCGTCTTGTTTTGCCAAACAACAATATTAGGTTCATAGTTTCATACTTTGCTCTGCACACTTCTCCCACCGCTCAATATGGCATGCTTTCGATCTCCATCTCATTTTGTGCTGAGTAGTGAAGCAACCTTGGTGCCCATCTGGCTGGTATCGGATGGGGTATCATTCTGAGTCATTCAAACCCCACAAAAAACGAACCTATCTCCGACCTTTTGTTAATTTTGATCAATAGACAAGATCAACCACCTACGTAATACTTGAACTGACATTGGTCACGTCACGTCAGGCCTAGTATGAAATTGCTTAGAATTGTTGGGACTGTCCTCAGGCGTTCGATTGTCGTCATCCACGACCACGAGTCCACGACACGCTGGTCTTCTTCTTCGTCTCATATCGATAAGTCCATTTATATATTTTTAAATTAGCTCTAAGATGAATAACGAACTTATCTTTTAAACATATACACTCACTCTCCGGTCGTTCGAGTAAGGAAACTCATACAGTGTTAGTCTTCATAATGTGCACATAACGAAATGAGGGAAACATAGCTTAATTTTATCGACGGAAAAAATATTTGAAAAAATAAAAAAATATTTATAAGGATCTTTACCTGCTAAATAATAATTATTATTTATTTATTTGTTAGCATAGGTAAAGAGATACAGATCTTATAATTGATGAACAGAGCGCTATGTTATGCCAGGAGGCGTACAAATATGGTGAGCAAGTCTAGCCGAGGATTACAAATTAAAATTTACTAAACAAAATATTTGAAAATCATGCATATGGTATTAAATTAGAAAATATATTGAACGATTACATATTATTTCATACTCCAATTATGTCAAAACTAAATGAGGAATTATTAAAATGTCAGAAATATATGTCAAAATAATTAAAAATGTCAAAATTATTCAATGTCAACGTTAATAATAGGCTATTTGACAATGTAAAAAATAAGGTCATAATTATTGACACTCGTATAGATTATCGCTTTTAAAATCGATTTGCATTAATTTTACTACAAAACAATGTATTATTTATAAAATAATCCCGATAAAACTTCATCTTTTTAAATCTGGCGCCACGTAATCGAAAACGGTCTGGATTGGCTGAACTTAAGATGACGTCATGTTCTAATAAATTTCTGTCTATCGTTGACAGAACAGATGACTTTTGTCTAGTATCTCGACCGTTTCAACGTTTGTTTACGTCAATCGTGACGTCACGACGCCATATTGTTAAAGATAGCGTTTTGGCGGCTTATTTAAACAGTACATTTTTATTTACTATTTTTTTAAAAGAAATACATTATGCAATTTGAAGTAATAGGTTTTTGTGGGCTCGTTAGACACCATTAAATAATCTGAGATGTTTATCAGAAACCAGTCAAATAGCCTATTGTAGTTCTAAATTAATTCGTCATTTAAGTATTCGTCAATAGTATAATAACATTTATCAACCAAGAACAATTTAATTTTTTTTTTAAATTGTGTAAAAATTAATTCATTTATGGCGTCTGGAATTTTATTATAGATGCGTGGTGCCATACCGAGGACACTTTATTTTACTAATGCAGTTTTACATTTATAATTACTCAAAGCATTTTTGTACTGACTACGAAGTGGAACATTTCGTACCGTTGTCATTTTTTCAAAAAGGTTGGGATTTGTTTTGACGAAGATACTAATTTCTAATATGTATATCGCCGGTAACGTAAGTATTTTTAATGATTTAAAGTACGGTGCACAGCTGTCATCTGTTTTCAGACCACACATTGCTCTAATGCACCTTTTTTGTGCCTTGAATAGTAATCCCTTATCTGGGGAATTACCCAAAAAAATAATTCGGTATCGTAGAAGTGAGGCTACAAGACCGTGATAGGCAACAAGTAACGCGTCTATATTTACTTTTCCAGTTAATTGAAAAAGTGCAGAATTATTAATTTTTTTACATAGCTGTTCTATATGAGCTTTCCAATTAAGCTTATTATCAATATGGATACCTAAAAAAACACTCTCTTTTTCTTCTTCTATTTCGGTGGCATTTGTAATTGACGCAAATTTTTGGAGCTTCAATTCTTTGGTGGAAATGCATTACTTTGGTTTTCTTGAGGTTGATTATTAAATTATTCATATTAAGCCAATTAATTATGTCAGTAAGAGTATTATTAATGTCAAATTGATAAGTATTTAAGTCTTTAAATTTTACTATGGCAGTACTGTGGTCTGCAAACAAAATCATTTGTTGTTGTGTCACTTTTGGCAAATCATTTATGTAAATGAGAAATAAAGGTGGCCCAAGCACGCTACCTTGAGGCACTCCATATTTTATATTTCTGAAATTCGACACATACGTTCGTTCCGTTTTGGTTTTTGCGCACAATCTTGTGATTTCAGTACATTGCAATCTATTACTTAGATATGATTCTAGTAATTTTAAAATGTTCCCTCTGATGCCATAACTATGCAATTTGTCTAGAAGGATTTTGTGATCAACATAATCAAAGGCTTTGGTCATGTCTGTGTAAATAGCGCAGATGGGAGTCTTTTTATCAACGGCAGACATAACATTATTTATAAGGTCGAAAATAGCCATGTTAATTGTTTTATTTCTCCGGAAACCGTTTTGTTCTTTGCACAAGAGATTATATTTGTTAAGATATTGGTATAATGAGTTATAAATAACTTTCTCAAAGATTTTGGAAAAAATAGGAATTTTGGCTATTGGCCGGTAGTTTTTTATATGCGTCTTGCTTCCTTTTTGTGGATCGGTTTTATTATGACTTTTTTTAAGCCTTCGGGATAGATGCCCTCGATAATACCTATATTAATCATATGTGCTAGGGCAGGTGCGATAAGCTCAATTACATATTTAATTACTTTTGTAGATATACCGCCAATACCTACAGTATTAGTATTTTTAAGCGTCTTTGTAACTAAAATAATATCCGATTTTAGAACAGGCTGCATAAACATTGATTGCATCGTCAAATTATCTAATTTAATGTTTATTTTAATGTCTTTTATTATATTATTCTCAATGTCATCTATAAAGTAGTCATTAAATGCATTTGCTATGTCATTCGGGTTTGTGTAAGTCAAATTCCGTGCTTTTATTGTCAGTATCTGTTCTTTAGGCAGATTAGTTTTAGATCTGTTGACTATGTGCCATGTGGCTTTGGATTTATTTTGCGAGTTATTTATAAAGTAGTTATTTTGTGCTTTCTGGGTTAGTCTAACAATTTTTTTATATTGCTTAGTGTATTTTTTTAAATCAATTTTAGCTTTTTTTGTTGGATGCAGTCTGTAAGCCCACAATAACCGTCTCTGTTTTTTACTACACGTTTTTATGCAATGAGAAATCCATTTAACCTGTTTGTTAATGTTTATAGTTATTATTTTCTCTGGAAAACAGAGATTGTAAAACAATGAAAAAATGACAAAAAAGGTATTGTAGGCTACATTAACATCATTACTTTCGTAGACTTCTTTGAAAGATAAATTTTGTATACATGATTTAAATTTATCAAGATTCTCTTTGGAGTAATTTTTTTTTTACGATTTTCCAAAACTTTAAGCGACACGTTTTATTGTCAGGTATTTTAAGTATTTGTGATGTGTGATCTGTTAACATGAGGTCAATAATTTCTGTTTTCCATCCTTTTCTTAGATTATGTGCAAAGTTATCAATGCACGTTTTACTATGAGGCCTAGTAGGCTGGTTTAGAGCTAGAGTCAAGTTATAGTTAAGTAGGAAGTGTTCCAAATCCACAGTACCTAATCTTATTTCTTAACAGTAAAGTATGGTGACTGCAAGGCCTTTCTTTAACAGTTGATAGGAAATGTTGTGATTGAGCTATAAACATGGTATTTTTACGTTTAGAAATCTGACACGATGGAGAATAATTTAAAGTAATCAAAAGGGTAGGTAATCGGGGCTTTTATTGAGTAATTTTACAATTATTGTAAAAATTGATGAAAAAATATCAGATTTTTGTTAAAAAAAAAAACCATAATTCTCAATTGAGGGGCGATTGTTTACACAGGGGTCACACAGCAGCGAAAAAGAATTTTAAAAATGCTACAAAATTATTATTTTTTTGATTTTTTTAAATATTTTTTCCGTCGATAAAATTAAGTTTAGTTTCCCTCATTTCGATATGTGCACATTATGAAGACCCACACTGTATAATTAAAAACCGGCCAAATGCGTATCGGGCCACGCACTGTGTAGGGTTCCGTACTAGTAGCCCGTTATCACAATATAGTACGATTCTGTTGTTCTTTATTCTGAATATAAGTACCTAATGGTTCAAATTAAAATTAATTTATTGTGGATCATAGGTTCATAAGATGGTGTGTTAATTACAAAGAGAATATATTAGTTACAGGTACCTAAGTCTGCTATGTCCCGACTCCCGCCATTGAGGCAAACAAAATTCACATTATAAGTTTGGATTTGATTTTATGAACATTACAGTTTTATATAATAATATGTATACACTAGGGAGAGTTAATATTTTTAAATTTGAAAAATGTGGTTTGCATGAATCCACTTGGTGTCAAAGTCAAAGTCAAATCATTTATTTCAAATAGGCACATTAAAGGCACTTTTGAACGTCAAAAAAAAACTAAATAGAAATGATTCTAGTCGCCCATTCCAAAAGGTAGTTTTCGTATGGAGAAGAATGGGCAAGAAACTCCACCGTTACTCTTTTAAAATGTTTTACAAGGTCTTGTACACGTAATAAAAATTATATGTGAACACGATGCACCCATAATAAAATTAGTCTACCACAAAAGGTAAAAAGAATTAAAAATTAAGCAATGACAGGTAAATCAAATAAGTGATAGATACATGGTGCTCACATATTTACAAGTTATTTTAAAAAAAAAATGCAAAAGTAGTTGAACTTCAACAAGTGTATGAGCCACTGTAGTCGCAGATTGTAAAAATGAATTAGAATAAGATGTCATAATTAAAAAAAATATATATATAAGTATATATATAAATTAAATTAGGAACAAGTTTGATTTTGTCTAGACTTTTAGATTGTCCTATGGAGCAGGACCAGCATGTTTCCAAACATTCTTATCTTGGATATAATCCTCTAATTTGTAATATCCTTGTTTACAAAGTGTACTTTTAATATGAGTTTTAAATTTTCTTTCATTTAATTGCAATATGTCACAAGGTATTTTGTTGTAGCATTTAACACAGTACCCCATAAAAGATGTATGTACAGTCAACAAAGGAGTTAAGTATACAGGAGCGTCGGATATTGTTGAAGTTTACTAAGAAACCGATGGATATTCTCGAATAAAATTTTAGTTTATTAATAGAAAACAAACAGCTCATTTATTAAATTAAATTTCAGTCCAGAACATCCATCGGTTTCTTAGTAAACTTCAACTATATCCGACGCTCCTGTATACTTAACTCCTTTGTTGACTGTACATACTTTAGATAATCTGAAAAAAGGTTGATCTAATTTATCTTTATTTCTAGTATTAAAATTCACTTATTTTATTAAAAAGATGTTGATGTTTTCTTACATACATAATATTTTCATAAATGAATTGGCAAGGTACCGTCATGATATTAACCTTTTTAAATAGTTCCCTAAGAGATTCGCGACGACGTAGATTGTAAATGGCTCTGGACAGCTCTCTTTTGTAAAATAAAAATGGATTCAATGTCAGCAGCCCGACCCCATAGTAAAATGCCATATGACATAATACTGTGGAAGTAACTAAAATAGACCAAACGCGCGGTTTCTACATCTGTTAACTGTCTTATCTTTCTAACAGCATAAGCGGCGGAGCTTAGCCGCCCCGCAATAGATGTTCTAAGAGGTCCCCATTGTAATTTCTCGTCTAGCGTGATTCCTAGGAAAACTGTCTGACCAATAAATTCTAGTTTTTTCAATATGATTTCACATTCGCTACTTCTAACATTCGGTAATTTAAATCTAATGCATTTGGTTTTTTTTTCATTAAGTGCTAAATTATTTACCGTAAACCAATCTTGGACCTGAAGAATAGAGTTATTCACGTCGTCGTCAAGATTTTGTGACTGTCGGTCTATTTTAAAGATTAATGATGTGTCATCTGCAAATAACACCATCTTCGGTTGATTTTGAAGTAATTGGGGTAAATCATTCATGTAAACTAAAAAGAGGAATGGACCCAATATCGAACCTTGAGGAACACCCATTGTCATTTCAGACCCTAATGAGATTACGCCGTTTACTTGAACTTTAACCTTTCTATCTTTCAGGTATGATCTTAGCAAGTCAAGTGCTGTTTTTCTAATTCCATAGTGCTCCAGTTTCATCAGAAGTGTCTCGTGGTTTACGCAATCGAACGCCTTAGAGAGGTCGCAAAAGATTCCAATGGCATCTTGTGCTTCTTCCCAGGCGTTAAAAATGTTCTTTATTAGGGTAACACAGTCAGTAGTGCAACGCCCTTTGGTGAAACCGTACTGGTGTTCATGAAAGATGGATTTTTTATTAAAGTGACGTAACATTTGATTGAGCATCAACTTTTCAAACACTACTGAGAACTGGTAGAATTGACACAGGTCTATAATTGTTAGGATCTTTACTATCACCGGATTTGAACAATGGTACTACTTTACTATGTTTCATAAGATCCGGAAAGACTCCTTGGTCAACACTGGTGTTAAATATGAAAGCTAAATAGGGCGCAATAGTTTCGATGAAATATCTACATACTTTTACAGACATTCCCCAGAGATCTTCTGTTGATTTAATGTTAAGATCTCTAAAAGCTTTTACAACAGCCTGGGGGCTTGTATGCTGAAACCTAAACTCCAAAGGGCATGCCTTTACATTCTTTTTAAGTAAGGCAGCAGAAAGCGTGGGGGATGAATTTAAAGCTTCAGTAGTTTTAGGGGGAATATTAGAAAAAAAGTTTTCAAATTCCTGAGCTATTTCTACATCTGAGTTGATGGGGCCATGTGCAGTCTCTAAATTAAATTCAGTGTTACGCTGTTTTTTTCCTACCTGTTTCATTATTTATTATTTGCCAGGTAGTTTTTATTTTATCATCAGCTGATTTTATTTTATTGCTAATATAAAGAGCTTTAGCTTTTTGGCACACACTTTTAAAAGTTTTTGAATATTTTGCAACATACTGATGAAAGTTTGTATTATTCATATGTTGCTTTAAGCCATAGAGTTCAAAAAGTTTTTCCCTGCTTTTACGAATACCTGGAGTCGCCCAGTCACTAAATAAAAACTTTGTGTGAATATTTTTAGTTTTTAGTGGAAAAGTGTCATTAAACTGCGCGTTTAATAATGAAAAGAACTCGGCGTAGAATTCATTTGGGTCACCTATATTATTAAAATTCTGATCACATAACTTACTGGCCAAAGAATTATTGAATTTCTCTAACTTTTTACATGTAATTGTCCTAAAACTTATTTGAATTTTTTGTACAGGCATGTAGGAGCTAAATGTTATTTTTTGTCCACTGTGATCAGATGGCAACTTATTTACAATTTCTTTGTGGAAGTAATCACAATTACAAAAAACATTATCAATACAAGTGGCAGAAGAAGCTGTCACTCGGGTTGGTTCAATAAAAACATTTGACAAATCAAATGACCTAAAAAGACTTAACAATCTGACAGTATTCGAGTTATTTTCCAATAAATTAATATTAAAATCTCCACATACTATTATTGACTTACTACTAGTACCTACTAAGTTTCTTTAACACATCTTCCATTACAGAATCAAACACCGATAGATTCTGGTAACTTGGAGGTCTGTATACACATACTATAACATTCTTATCAAGCTCAACACAGGACAATTCAATGGTGTGTTCAACAGACAGTCCGATTATGTCTTTTCGTTCTTTTGATTTAATAGAATTTTTAAGTAATATTAATGATCCGCCATGTATCATACGTTTTCGGCTGAAATGGCTAACTACACAATAATGTTCATAATTAATTGACTTTACTTGATGATCTTTCAACCAATGCATATATTGCACATCGATCTCACTGAATTTTATTCCAGATACCTATTTTTTATTAGTGTAGTGAGTGACCCCCTCCAAAATTTCAGGCTGCGACCGCGCCTGCTGCAACATAATAGACCTCAAAATATCCCTGTGCAAAAACGTAATAAAGAAATGGCTTTTTACTGTCTCCTACGTACGACGAAACAGAAAATATTATTTATATCTACTTAGATAAGCAACAATAAACAGACTAAATGTACTCCTACATTCTCACTGACGACGCGATGACGTCCACAACACACACACACGTCACACACTCCCCAACATATTCATACTCTCTAACACATTCACACTCTCTAACACATACTCACGCTTACACTCTACACTTTATTTTGTAAAAAATGGATTTATTGATTGGATTTTTGTTGATTTATATCTTGTTAGTTTCGGTATTATTACTTATTATTTATTTGATCTTACGCTGATGGCAATGTATTTTCTAAGTTTTTATTTAATATTAGGTGTTTTAATTTAATTGATTTTAGTTTAGTTAAATTTTAATTTTTGTTTTCCTCTTGCAATAATCCCTATGCAATAATCACTATTTAATTGATCTCACACTGTTGATTTGATTATGGCAATTTAAATTCTAAGTTTATTTTGTTTTATTTTATTTTAAAATGATTTTAGATTAGATTAATTAAATTTTAGTTTCTTTTATCCTGTCTTGCAATTAATCACTATGCACTATGTAGGTACCAATTTGAAAATGTCACAACACTGACTCCCAAGATACAGGCAAATGCTTAGTTTGGTTTGTTTGCTAATAAATAATTTGAATTTGATATAACCTGACCAAGATTATGTACAGACGCCAGCACATCAAGTTACTACAATCTGTCAAATTTCTTTAATAGATTTTCGACTTTATTGCTAAAGCATAAGGTTCAAGGTTGATTGGGAAAATCTGACAGTTTCGGGTAGGTTGACCTGCTGGCGTCTGTACCAATGGACTTTAAAAGAGACTGTGACCTCTGAGTTTGTTTCGGCCTTTCTTATCGAAAGGGGAACATGCCGTTGAAAATTTAAAAATGTCAACAAAAAAAATGAAAGCAGCTTGTTCGGAAAAATTTGGAGAAATCGATATTGGTGCTACAATTTTAGTTGATGTGCCGAAAATAGATAGAGGGCCACTGGATGCAAGTAACATTATTGGAAAGGTAATTGATAAGAAGAACGATTTATTTAAAATTGGTACTTCAGCTGGGGTTCTAAAAGACTCTGCCTCGAAACTCAATTCAAATATCAACTACTAACTACTGCCTTTAACGAACCTGTATCGACAAATGAACTGAGTTTGCGTGAAATTGCTTCAACGATGTCTTTATTTGGAAGCCAAAAAATATTTGATGTACATGCATTACAGTTTTAACAATTTTCTGTTTAAAAATTTCAGAAGCGCACTGTTTGATATAACTTTTAATATGTTGTGGAAAATGTCGTAGGTTATACATTTATAAACCTTGTATATTTATAACTTAGTGTAAGATTTTAATGTACAGACGCCAGCACATCAAGTTACTACAATCTGTCAAATTTCTTTAATAGATTTTCGACTTTATTGCTAAAGCATAAGGTTCAAGGTTGATTGGGAAAATCTGACAGTTTCGGGTAGGTTGACCTGCTGGCGTCTGTACCAATGGACTTTAAAAGAGACTGTGACCTCTGAGTTTGTTTCGGCCTTTCTTCTCAGAGTAGTCAGTTAGGAAACACCGACCTCATCTAGTTTTAATAAAAACTTTTTTACAAAAAAAAAAAAAAATTACAAACTGACCCACTAAAAAGTGAAAAATATTTTTTTTTTTACAAAAAAACAACCGACTCCCAAAAAACACTTTAAAGTGAAAAAAACTTTTTTACAAAAAAAAAACCGACTTCCAAAATTGCCTGCTGCATTGCGTTATCTGTGTCACCACAGGGTGCGTTCAGTTGCAAAGCGTTCAGAAAAAGCTTTTTCTGAAATAACTGTGAAATACGTGGACAAATGGCGACGCGATAACGCTACTACAAGTTAAAAATTGAAAACGACGTCTTGGACCAACACACGAAACATAATCAAGCCCAAACACAAGGTAAGTGCTGTAAATCGTTGAGGAGTCCCCTCGACTGTCTTTCGGCTCCATCATCAGATCGACTCCAGGCCTTCATTAAATTGTAGTGCTTTAAAATACTTAATGAAAAAATTTACAAACGCACTAGTCGCTCCTACGATTTTCAGCACTGGGATGCCATCATCAGATCCTGGTTTGGTTCCTGGTTGGTTGGTTTGGTTAAAAAAAATTGTACCTTCTTCAGAACGAAATTATTTCAAAATTAAGGTACACCCGCCATATTGACGTCAAGATGGCGGGTGTCCTATAGTATTTTATTATTTAACGATTACTCATAAAATATAATTACACCAAAAAATTGTACCTAAAATGTACTATTTAGTACCTCGGTTTAAAAAAATTGTACCTTCTCCAAACCGAAATTGTGTCAAAATTTTTGGTACACCCGCCATATTGATGTACTGACGCCAGCACATCAAGTTACTACAATCTGTCAGATTTCTTTAATAGATTTTCGACTTTATTGCTAAAGCATAAGGTTCAAGGTTGATTCGGAAAATCTGACAGTTTCGGGTAGGTTGACCTGCTGGCGTCTGTACATCAGAACGTTCGGCCAATCGAGGTCGGGGGCCGAACGTTCTGATATACATCAATATGGTGGGTGTACCTAAATTTTTATACACTTTCGTTCTGAACCACTCACGTGTACGCTTCCCGCGCGAGGCGCATCGTTATGTCCCCATATGTTTATTTTGGGCCGCGGGGCGCCCTCGCCACTTATACACGACTCGTACAGAAAAAAATCTATGGACCGCTGTTAAACTAATGGCTGTTTCTTCAAGTGGATAGACCAGGGTAGATTACAAAACTTGTTTCGTAACTTTAAGAGACTGATTTTTTTTAATAATTGGGTCAGTGGGTCGTCTTAGGGGAATTGCTTATTTTTAATGTTTGTTTACATTACGAAAATTAAAAATTAAAGTTATTTTCATTCAAAATCGAAAGCGATGACCCTATTTTTTTATTTACCTAAAAATAGCCCCATTCATACCGAATCGAATGACATATAATACATACCATTGTAGTTTCAAAGTTTATATAAACAATAACATTTATATCACGCGAGTATCGTATTGCGCACGGGTCATCGCCGTCATTTGTTTTTTTTTATGATTTTCAACTACAGATAACTTATTTCATAATGCCGATATAACCACACGGCATTTGGCACACATGTACTACATCTAACCACTCGACTAAAGGAAATGGAACGCAAGCAATACTCCCATAGACAAAATTACAAAAAAATAAATACTGAGGGGCTTGCTGTCACAGTTTTATGTTACGTGAGTTTTATCCAATTGTCATTATGGCGTATTTTAGGTTGCGTTAGTTTATGGTAGCGTACCTGTGAGTGGTGAAGAAGGTACAATTTTTTTAAACCGAGGTACTAAATAGTACATTTTAGGTACAGTCACGAGCATAAGTATGTATACACTTGGTTTTGTTCAAAGGCGATTTTCTCCTTTATTTTTGAATGAAATTTTATA
The DNA here is from genome assembly GCA_963082905.1 of Oligia fasciuncula. NCBI lineage: Eukaryota > Metazoa > Arthropoda > Insecta > Lepidoptera > Noctuidae > Oligia > Oligia fasciuncula. The sequence continues at coordinate 229,181 of OY720395.1, read as the reverse complement.
TTATTAGGAAGTTAGGAACATAGTATTTTCGAAGCCATAGGTTTATGTAAAGTGTCGTATTTCAACGTTGCATTCGTTATTTCGTGAAAAAATTAAAAGTAGCCAAGTGTTGACATATTAGTGCTCGTGACTGTACAATTTTTTGGTGTAATTATATTTTATGAGTACCTAATCGTTAAATAATAAAATACTATAGGACACCCGCCATCTTGACGTCAATATGGCGGGTGTACCTTAATTTTGAAATAATTTCGTTCTGAAGAAGGTACAATTTTTTTTATTCTAGGTAAGTACCTACCAAATAGTACAATTTATGTACATTTTTTTAGTAAATGGAAGGATTCGATTAGTTATGGTACACCCGCCATTTTGAATCTCACGAAATTAAAGTTATTACCGACTTCAAAAAAAAGGAGGTTATCAATTCGATACGTATGTATGTAATATTATTGGAATTGCATTATATTCACATATGACAATCTACTAAGGCTTCCAAACAAATATACAAAATTTCATAGACGTATGTATGTATGTATGTATGTATGTTTGTCCACGCATTTCTCAGCAACTATTAATCGGATCGTGACCATTTTTTTTGTATTAGCTTACATTTACTTCAACTTAGGGAACAGTGCAAGTTTCATCAAAATCGGTTCAGTAATTTTCAAGATATGGACTAATACGTGTAAGTGTGACGGCCTGGCGTATTGATACGAGCTACGGGTGTAGTGTCAAAGGGAAAACATCTCAAAACCTTGGTCAAATTCTAGTGCAAAAACTAAAAATTACGAAATAAAAAGTAATTTAAAAAAATTAAACCGACTTCAAAAAGAAATCAACTCAAAATTATGAAATAACTTTAATTTCGGAAGTCGGTGGCAAAAAAATAAAATACAGATCCCAAGACACCGACTTCCGAAATTAAAGTTATTTCATAATTTTGAGTTGATTTCTTTTTGAAGTCGGTTTAATTTTTTTAAATTACTTTTTTTTTTCACTTTGTAGTGTTTTTTTGGAGGTCGGTTTTTTTTTGTTAAAAAGTTTTTATTTCTCGCTTTTAAGTGGGTCTGTTTATAATGTGTCTAAGTTACAATAGCCTAATGTCAACTTGCCCAACGCCTTTTACAAAATATTGCTTTTCCCGATGCAGGGACGTTCTTCTTCTTCTTAGCGTGTCGATAGCAATCTAAATATACTCGGCCCAGAATTCGGCCACTTGTTTGGCGCCTCCACCAGCGTCCATCAGCTCCTGCAACGTGCAACTGACAGGACACGCAGGACACGACATTAAGTGTCCCATCGTTTGTGGAACAGCACCACATTTACACTCCAAGGCGGAGTCGTCTATGAATCTCCACCTGAACAGGTTTTCCTTGCTTCGGCCAACCTGGGTCCGGAGTCTGTTTAAAGACTTCCATGTTACCCAAGGTAGCTCATGTCCAGGTGGGAGGTCTTCAGCGGGTGGGACGAACGGTCCGGGTAAGGAAGCACTGTCTCGCCACAGCCTCAGTCTCTCTTGTGATGGTTCGCCATTGAGTGGAACGACACACTTTAGAAAACTGTTTCGGCTTTTCAGCCTTTGTGGCACAAGGATGTTGTCGTGCAAAGGGTGTCGTGTGTCGGAGACCATTTTGGCTCTTTCGCTGGAGCTTGCCACCGCTTGCCACCGCTTCAGAACTTGCAGGGACGTTAATTGTTGAGGACTTCTCCTAGTATTCCACCATCAGCTCCATTTCACCATTCGCATTGTGACGAGCATAAATTGCTTAGCAACCATATTAAAGTAATCGAATCGCAACCCGTGAAATACTTAGTATTAAGTAGTTACGTTGGCCATCTGTGGTCTTCTTCATCAGTTCCACTTCACCAAATGGTGGTTTCCGACAGCAAATGCATGAGTTACTGTAAAAAATACCCAAATCGCTATAGGTGTCCCTAATATTTGAGGAGTTCCCTCAATTCCTCGTGGATCCCGTCATCAGAACTGGATTTTGATAAAAATGGGACCAATCTGGAAGTATATCATTTTAAATAAAAAAATAATTTTCCAAATCGGTTTATAAATGACGGCGTACTGAGGTAACAAACATAAAAAAAAAACAACCGAATTGAGAATCTCCTCCTTTTTTTGAAGTCGGTTAAAAATTACAGCTTTCTAGTACTTACGGTCTCATCAAAACCTCTGACAGACAGACAGACAGACGGACGGACATGACGAAACTATAAGGGTTCCTTGTAGGAACTACGGAACCCTAAAAACAGAGCTCGGTCGCGCGCTCGTTTTATTTAACGTTTGTGTGCGTTAAGCACGAAATACACGGTAAAACGGTGGTTTCAAACCTAAGTTTAAAACAGTGTAGACAGTGGTTTGAAACCAAACTCGTTTAAACGTCCTTGGTAGAAAGGCCTGCGTTGCAAACCAGTGGCAGAAGAAGATGTTGGTTTTAAACCATGTAGCAGGCATCACACAACAACAAAAACTTCAAGGTCACCTTGGTTTGTATGTACACTGGTTTTAAACCGTGTATTTCGTGCTTCACCATTCAATTCAATTCAAATCTTTATTGCATTCACATGTGTAGGTATTAGAAAAGATCTTAATAAATGTTAAATGTTTCACATGGACCCTGTCGGGCACAACAATTTAGTATAATATGAAAAGTAGCATGCTTTAATTAATAGGTAGGTTCCTACCTAATTGAAATTTATATCAATGACCTTTTCATTTAAGATTCAATTCATAAAAATAAAATAATAATAATATTGTCACAGATTAAAATGATAAGTACAAGAAATTAAATATAAGAAAAAAATATAATAATAATAAAAGTCAAATAAAACAAGTCACAATAAAAAAGTGGTGAAATAAAATGTCTCAAAAATTCATAAAGTCATCAGTAATAATTATATCAATGGTCATCCCATTAAAATCATTAAGTGTGTAATAAATAACATTTATAGACAAGTAGTTTTCTGAGACGTGTACCTACTTAATAAATATTTTATCGTTTTTGACGTGACAACGTCTTAAATTAGGTTGCGGCTGGGAGTCACTTATGAAAAAGTGTAACGCTCGGTAACGTTACGTTCTTATTTTCATTTAATTCCTTGTTCCTATTGTGCAATTTAATTATATTCATATCAATAAATATTCTACCGAGAAAAAGACGTTGTCACGTAAAATCTTCGCCCGTAAAACCGACTTTACAGGCAACCATTTTTTTTTTTTTGACGTGACAACGTCTTAAATTAGGTTGCGACTGGGAGTCACTTATGAAAAAGTGTAACGCTCGGTAACGTTACGATGAGTCACCGAACGAGAGAGAGGCCCGCCGAATGCCTTGCGTCTCTCTCCCACTCAACTATGATCGGATGATCGGTCGTTGTCACGTAAAATCTTCGCCCGTAAAACCGACTTTACAGGCAACCATTTTTTTCCATTTTTATGTTGTTAGGTACCTATTTTATTATATTTTAATTGATGTTACATGAGGACTTTTACTGTGTAATTTTAGCCTATTGTGGTATTACGAGCGTGTTTTCAAATCGTGAACGCGGTGCTTATCCGTGAGGTTGGTCATTAATAATGTAGACGTTCGGATATTGTGTAACGACAATACAATCATTCATATTCATACCGACCAAAGAGATTTAAAATAATTTAAATGTCTTTGATACCGACACAGCTATCCGTGTGTGGGATAGGTCTACCAAAATTTTTTGCAGTGTGTACCAAACGCTTTTTTAATAAAAACACAAACACAAGCCCTGTCGTGGTGAAAAGGAAGCGAGGTCTGCGAGGCGATTATAGATATATATACCTATATATATATATACACAGTACAAAAAAAAATATAAAAAAAAACCCGACTGCGCTAAAAAACAGGTAAGTTAAAAGAACTGAAAAGCTAAAAACAAGACCATTTTAAATTAAATAAAAGTTGGAAGCAGGCGGGACCCATACCATTATTATTATATTTTCAAATTCAAATGGATCCCGCCTGCTTCCAACTTTTATTTAATTTAAAATGGGCTTGTTTTTAGCTTTTAGTTTTAAGTTTTTTACCGCAGTCGGGTTTTTTTTTTTTTTTTAATATCTTTTTTTATTTCCAGCTTTTTAGTTTACAAAATTAAATGTGAAAGATTTCGCTGACGATTTAGTTCTTGGTACGTGTTTTTTACGATTTGTCACTTCGAATTACTTTTAACCATATAAGTTGTTTATATTTTTGTAATCGTCTTTTAAAGCCCTTTATTTTGATACCCCACTCGATAGGTTTTGAGAAAAAAAAATTTGTTTGATGACATACATACCTACATACCTACATAGTAGTCGCCATATTGAATTTTCACTAACGTCATGTCTTTAGTGACACTCGCCGGACTAAAAGGAATCGATTGACGTGTGAATCATAAAAATCGGCTCAAGCGATTGGTCTGTATAGTGCTTCAAAGGAACATACAAACATACATACATAGGCTGATGAACACATTACCACTCCTTTGCGTCGCGCAGTCGGGTAAATAGCCGGTAGCCCTGCTACAGTCATAGGTATAAAAACTGGCCAAGTGCGAGTCGGACTCGCACACGAAGGGTTCCGTACCACAAGGCAAAAACATCGAAAAAAACACGTTTGTTGGTATGGGAACAAACGTGTTTTTTTCGGTAAATAAATATTTATTTTATTTTGTTTTTAGTATTTGTTGGTATAGTTGCAACAGAAGTACATAATTTGTGAAAATTTCAACTGTCTAGCTATCGCGGTTCTTGAGATACAGCCTGGTGACAGACAGACGGACGGACAGACAGCGAAGTCTAAGGCCCGGCGCCCACTATCGGCATCGGCACGGCTCAGGATTTTTATGCGACGAATGACGATAAAATTGAAATTTTAATGATATAATAATCATCGTAGGTGCAAAAATAAAGATAGGGTATCCGACATACCGTGTCATTGAAATTTAAAGTTACATTTTTATTCGTCGCATAAAAACCCTGAGCCGTGCCGATGCCGATAGTGGGCGCCGCGCCGGGCCTTAGTAATAGCACAGTCTATATTATGTTTTTATACTGTGGTAATAGGGTCCCGTTTTTACCCTTTGGGTACGGAGCCCTAAAAAGTACGGGAGGCACACGGGCCGCGTGTTGTTGAGGTGCGCGGCAGGGCCGCTATCAGCCGTGCCGGGCCGTGTGCGCGGTCGGCGGCCGGACGGCGAGGCGGGCCCAGCCGCGTCGTCGTCGCCGCGCCGCCCGAACTGCCACAAAATACAGAGAGTACAGAAGGCAATCACATGTATGTACTTCACTTTTCATACCTACGCCCGGCGGTCGCGCTATGGTTGTTGTGATGTACAGATCATACTATTAAATATAGCACACAACTCAATGGCAACACTGCTCGAGTCAGTCCCCACCTAGGGTATTAGTGTTCTGCTTCTGTGAGTCAGTCACGCTTTACCCTCCGTAGCGACTGGACGTGTCCTTTGGATTGTTGTGTACTTACGGATAATCTGATAGTTTTACTTTAAATCCTAAACCCCTAATAAAAGATCATGGTGAACACCACAGTTGTCAATTTTGGCTTATGCACAAAAAACTATCGTGGTAGTGGCACTCGTATCTAGTTGTTTGATTTATTGTTGAGCTTATTCTACAATATTAAAACAAAATAATAAACATAGTATTACAATACAATACAAAAAGTTTACAGAACAAAACATATAAAATTTTACATTTGTCAATTTTCACTATCGAAAATCCCTAATAACTTCAAAACGGATTACCCTATTTACACAATTTATTTTTAACCGACTTCCAAAAAGGAGGAGGTTTTAAGTTCGATTTTATTTATATAATATATTTTTTTTTATGTATTTTCACCGATTACTCGAAGACGTCGGCGAGCGGCGCCCACGCGCCGCTTTCCTTCAATTCGCCTACTTAGCATTTGTTTCATTCTAATAGTATTGCTTATTCGTTTTAATTTCATTGATGCGATGTTATGATCCGTGACCCCGGCAAACGACCGCTGCGCGACAGTTGTTTAAGTACAGGTTGCTCTAAGATGCTATTTTCTAAAATTTTAAATAAATCCGTAAATAATATGATGATGATGATGATGATGGGGCTCCCTTTTCCGCACTTAGACTCCCATTCGGTCCGTTGTGCGTGGGGATTCTGGCTAACAGAGCCAGCCAAGCTCCGCCCAAAAGCAATCCGTAAATAATAACGTTTAATGGAAATATAATTGCTTCATGAAACGAAAATGTGAAAACGTATATGTGTGTTAAATTAATGTCGCCATTCTAGCGCCACGTTGTATAAATTACAAACTGATCCACTAAAAAGTGAAAAATAAAAACTTTTTACGTCAATAAACGAAAATGCGGAACCAAAGACACCGACTTCCGAAAATAAAGTTATTTTTCAATTTGTAGTTTTTTTTGGAAGTCGGTTGTTTTTTTTTGTAAAAAGTTTTTGCCCTATCCGTTTTAGACCTAAACCTATCAAATGACACTAAAAAAAACACAATATCTACACAAACAAAAAATCATGTTTTCAACTTACGTAATAGGTGGCGTAAATTTACCTTACAAAAAAGTTACTTCGTTTAATACTGATTCAAAATAGATCGAGCTTAGATAGTAATTTTTTTGTTGCTCCATTTTTGCACTTCACAGACCGCGTGTCTCAAGCGGATGGCACTCGCGCTAGCACTAGCCCCAACCAGTCCGAGATAACGTGTCCGTTAGACATGGGCGTTTTCGTATTTAGTTGCTAACGGATATGTAACCGATATTCAGTTTTAATATCGATATCGAAAACCGTTTTCAGATATCGATATCAGTAGTACGATTTGCACAAGTAACTGAAACGATCGAAACGCAAACTAACAACAAACGCAAACTCACACTTTTACCGTTAATACATTGATATAGAACTGAAATTAGAATGAATTTCTCCCTGATATCGAGTAGCCGCCGGAAAGTTGCTAACTTATGGAATCTTTGTTGTAACTAAATAAATAGAAACTAGACCTTATTGCTAGCGCGTTAGGATATAGATATTACGCACGCACTATTATTAACCAAATAACCAATCACTAGCCGAAGTTACGTAACATTCGCTTCATCACTTTTACGCCAGTAAAACATTGAATGGTAAGACAGAGACAAAGAGAATAAAAACCGTCGATGTCATATCCTCGTGATGTGAAGTTTGCGTTTTGTTCGTTATTAGTGTTATTTACTTATTCGTAGTTCGTTCTGGTTGTTGCGCTTTGGATAAACCATAGCTCGATGAAGTTTTTGTGAAAACGGTTATGTATATTTAGATATCGATATGGTATGATAATAAACACATATCCGATATAAGTTACGTTTTGATATATCGAACCCATGCCTAGTGTCCGTGAGCGGTGTCTATGTGTACGTTACTCGAGCGCACTTTGTATGTAGATTGCCTTCTGTACTCTCTGTATTTTGTGGTTCGCCCTGGCCGCCCCGCGCCCGCGCGTCGCACTCGGCCACTCGCGTCGCGCTATCTGTCTTTCGTTTCGCGGTCGCGCGCAGTTGAACCTAGCGCGGCTCTTCGTGCGATCGTGTTTCAGCGTTTTTGTATATTGTCTGTGGTTGTTGTGATTGTGTCGTGCGCAGTGTGCACGCACTCGGTGGGGTGCGTAGTGGTGGTAAAGAGTGCAAGTGTTGATGGTGGTCGCCGGTCGGCGTTCTCGCTGGTCGCCGTGTGAAGAGCTGAGCGCGGCGCCCGAGAGCCCAGGGGGCAGTGACCGCGGACGCGATCTCGGTAATGCCCGGAGATGCTTGCGAGCGACACACTCGCGCGTAACGTGCTTCCCGCAGGTTGTTACACTCCACATTACACTGTTATTAATACCGAAACACGCTGTCGAATCGAATCGACTTGTCATGTAGGTACATACCTACTCATCATCTACTTGATGACTAATTTACTACTCACCACACCATAGCTTTCTTGGGATGCACGTTGTGCTCTATGATTGCATTTGTTTTCGAGTGTTTCCAGAGCCAGTCGTAAGTGGCTAAGTCAACTGTCAGCGAAATGAATCCACTGTGACTGTGACCGCAGAGCACTATTTTCAGCAACAACGTCATACAATATACCTACTGAATATACATGTTGTGTAGAGTTAGGTAAGTAGGTACCTACTGGGTAGTACTAAAATATGGCCTCGTGACTTATAGTCGTGATCACATGCTTGTGCGTGACGTCTTGTTTGGGTTAAATAAGTCGGTACGGACAGTACGTACTGACTAAGCACATTTTCAGTCTCGGCAAGTGCCAGCTGCCGCCAAAGTAATTAAGTAACCAAAACCCTCACGCGTTCTGTACCTACAGTAGATTCCTGTATTGAACTGCAGTCAGAGGCTGTCCCAACGTCCAGCTGTTCATTGTCATTGGAACGCACGATGACAGATTCTTTATCAATCAAAGTCCCAGTCCTATGCTAACTTCGCAATTTGCAGAAATCGTTTACCATGCGAGGTCCGCTTATAGGTACCTACTGGAAGCGGGTATAGCTTACCTGTTATTATATTATGTACCTACGCAGGTACTTAGCACTTCAATGCAGTGCGACTAGTGAGTAGAGTAGCGCTGAATGGGACACGTTTGGGCTATAGCACTGAGTAAAGAAATGGTAACACCCCCAGTGGTCAGCCTTTTCATCATCATCTTCCGGCCCTTGTCCCAGGAATAGCTGCCAGTTAAACAATGTGCTTCTAATAGCCAAGTTGTGCAATTAACTTAATGGTAAATTAGACTCTTCCATTAAGGCTCCTACAAACAGGCGCGACACGCGACGCGAATCGCGCGCGACACAAAGACACCGCAAGTCGCGCAACGAGCGGTGCCTTTGTGTCGCGCGCGATTTGCGTCGCGTGTCGCGACTGTTTGTAGGAGCCTTTAATCGTTTAAAAAAAGTTTGCGGAGTAATCTGTGCCTAGGCTGTAAGTCCTTGAAACCCTTCGATCAATAATAGGTACTATTATTGATCGAAGTTGAAACCCAATTGATGAATTCAACCAATCAAGTCAATCGGTGAATTAATCGCCAAAGACATAATGCATGCGAATTGATTCAACTAGGTAGGTAGGTATTTAGTTCTATTTTCCACCTGAGGCGCTACTTAAACAAAACAACAAAAAAGGTCAAGTGCGAGTCGGACTTGCGCACCGAGGGTTCCGTATTTTGAAGGTATGTAACTACAAAACGGTTTTCGAATTTTTTCCTTTACTTGATTGAGCAGTGATCGCACGCGTTCATCGGAGCTCTCTAGCGAGGAAAATAACAATTATCCATACTAATATTATAAATTCGAAAGTAACTCTGTCTGTCTGTCTGTATGTTACCTTTTCACGCCTAAACCACTGAACGGATTTCGATAAAATTTGGCAGAGAGATAGATTGCATCCCGGGGAAGGACTTGCGGTAGTTTTTATCGACATACCTCGCGGGCGAAGCCGCGGGCGGAAGCTAGTCTATACATATAATAAATCTGTAGACGAGGCGTTTCTGTACATTGAAAATATAAAAAAAAAACTGGCCAAGTGCGAGTCGGACTCGCACACGAAGGGTTCCGTACCACAAGGCAAAAACGCCGAAAAAAACACGTTTGTTGTATGGGAGCCCCCCTTAAATATGTATTTTATTTTGTTTTTAGTATTTGTTGTTATAGTGCTACAACCGAAATACATCATCTGTGAAAATTTCAACTGTCTAGCTATCACGGTTCATGAGATACAGCCTGGTGACACAAAGACGGACGGACAGCGAAGTCTTAGTAATAGGGTTCCATTTTTACCCGACTGCGCAACGCAAAGGAGTGGTAATGTGTTCATCAGCCTATGTATGTTTGTATGTTCCTTTGAAGCACTATACAGACCAAACGCCTGGGCCGATTTTTATGATTCACACGTCAATCGATTCCTCTTAGTCCGGCGAGTATCACTAAAGACATGACGTTAGTGAAAATTCAATATGGCGACTACTATGTATGTATGAATGTATTAAAAAAATTTTTTTTTTTCTCAAAACCTATCTAGTGGGGTATCAAAATAAAGGGCTTTAAAAGACGATTCCAAAAATATTAACAACTTATATGGTTAAAAGTAATTCGAAGTGACAAATCGTAAAAAACACGTACCAAGAACTAAATCGTCAGCGAAATCTTTCACATTTAATTTTGTAAACTAAAAAGATGGAAATAAAAAAAGTTATTAAAAAAAATAAAAAACCCGACTGCGGTAAAAAACTTAAGTTAAAAGAACTGAAAAGCTAAAAACAAGCCCATTTTAAATTAAATAAAAGTTGGAAGCAGGCGGGACCCATTTGAATTTGAAAATATAATAAAAATGGTATGGGTCCCGCCTGCTTCCAACTTTTATTTAATTTAAAATGGGCTTGTTTTTAGCTTTTTACCGCAGTCGGGTTTTTTATTTTTTTTACTTAATAACTTTTTTTTACCCTTTGGGTACGGAACCCTAAAAAATAGGTGGGGTGTTAAAGGATAACCAACAGATGCAATTTTTGGAATTTTTGTCTGTTTGTCGGTTTGTCTGTCTGTTTGGATGTGACAGATTTATTTGAACACGTTCAACGTAAAAAGTACCAAACCAATATTTTTTTTTTTTATATGGTTCATTTTTATACTCAAATATAGTGTAGAACTCGGAGTAGTCTTTGTTTCATCGCATTCGCTTCAGTCTATCAAAAGATATAATCAATTTAAAGCATTCTATAACAACTTTTTATTGCAATAAGTGGAAACACGTACTACTACCGTGGGCGTACTATGGGTAGAGTTGGTTATTGCGCAATAGAATAACCGTTTGCACTTCAAATCAGATTATAATTTACGAACAATTGGATCTAGTTAATCATCACACACTGTAAGTACCTACAGTGTGTCGTGTTATCGTGTACACGACACACGATGACACGACACATCCAGATACGTAGCGAGATCGTTACCGGGCTGGCTAACCAAGTTGACCTCCGTTGACTGTCCCTCAAGGAACCTCTTTCCTCTCGCGGAGCTCTCACTGCTCCTTTTTTCCAATTTCTATCAAAGGTTCCTCGGAAGGAGTGGGGGTCTCCTCCGACTCCTTCCGAGGAACCTTTGATAGAAAACTCCGGGGAAGGCACCTGTGTCTCGTTAAGTCGTGCAAAAACAATGCTAACCAACCTATGTAATACCAAAACCAGTATTGCCAGCCCAGTCGCGAGCTCACTCAAGCGAGCGAATGAGGCGATTTCCGAACTAAGCTCTATTGCTTAAACCGGCTTAAACGTCAAAACGGAGTGACATCTGTCATCGTGTTCTGACAGCTCGAAGCTTCAAAACAAACAGCGCCATCCGCCTCACGCTCCGACATATACATACAATCATTATGATTTTTTGGTAGATTATTCTACAAGCAACATACTAAAACACTAGTGTTTTAATGTTCTAGTCCAATCAATAGATTTTTTGTAAATAGATAATTGGTCAGAACTTTTTAATGGATTTTTATTTTACTATTCTATTTCCGTACAAACAAATTAAAGTCAAAACGATATCATGTTTAACTTTGGGTGAACAACGTCAAACAGTGGAGTAATACTCTCCCGTAATTTGTACGGAAAAAATATCAACTAGTGGCACCTTAATATGGAAATAATATCAACTAGTGGCACCTTAATATGGAAATAATATCAACTAGTGGCACCTTAATATCAACTAGTGGCACCTTAATATCAACTAGTGGCACCTTAATATGGAAATAATATCAACTAGTGGCACCTTAATATGGAAATAATATCAACTAGTGGCACCTTAATATCAACTAGTGGCACCTTAATATGGAAATAATATCAACTAGTGGCACCTTAATATGGAAATAATATCAACTAGTGGCACCTTAATATGGAAATAATATCAACTAGTGGCACCTTAATATGGAAATAATATCAACTAGTGGCACCTTAATATCAACTAGTGGCACCTTAATATGGAAATAATATCAACTAGTGGCACCTTAATATCAACTAGTGGCACCTTAATATCAACTAGTGGCACCTTAATATCAACTAGTGGCACCTTAATATCAACTAGTGGCACCTTAATATCAACTAGTGGCACCTTAATATCAACTAGTGGCACCTTAATATCAACTAGTGGCACCTTAATATGGAAATAATATCAACTAGTGGCACCTTAATATGGAAATAATATCAACTAGTGGCACCTTAATATCAACTAGTGGCACCTTAATATCAACTAGTGGCACCTTAATATCAACTAGTGGCACCTTAATATCAACTAGTGGCACCTTAATATCAACTAGTGGCACCTTAATATGGAAATAATATCAACTAGTGGCACCTTAATATGGCTTTTCAGACATCTGTCAATAAAAAACAATGGTATTTTTACCGCATTCCATAGTATTTAAGGTTCTGGACTAAGTTTACATCTTTAACTTTAACCAACTTTTTATACGAGGATCAATGTATCGAAAGATGACAATCATAGTCAATGAAAATCTACTGGTACTTACTATGCGAAGTCTTGAACTGAATTCTTCATCATAATCAAACAGTACCTATACAACCAGAAGGCCAATTGCTTCATATTTTGCAATAAATTAGCAGCGCGTGCAGCGTTGTGTTGTGTCATCGCGCTTGTCTTTCTATTCTATACAGTCCAACACAGACCACGCTTTAGGTCATGTAGTCGCCTTAAATAAAAAAGGTTTATTATTTTATGCTTTTGAGTTTTTTCGGCGGTTTAATTTTTTTGTTAAAAAGTTTTTATTGAAAGACTGCTTTGCAGTGGAAAAAATGCAAGTCCGATTGATTTGATTTACCCTTAAATTAATTAGTGGTAGAGGTCAGAGCAGTGTGCAGTGGTGGCCAATTGGTGAGTAGAGGTCAGAGCAGTGTGCAGTGGTGGCCAGTTGGTGAGTAGAGGTCAGAGCAGTGTGCAGTGGTGGCCAGTTGGTGACGGCCGCGACTTACGCGTTTCTTTACTTTGTGTAAATTATTTCATCACCACTGCTCTCAACACGGTGAAGGAAAACATCGTGAGGAAACCGGCATGTCCTAGAACCAAAAAATCGAAGACATGCGATATCTCAACCCGCACTGGGCCCGCGCGGTGGATTACGGCCCACTCCCTCTCACAGAGAGGAGCCCCGTTTCCCAGCAGTGGGAACATTATAGGCTGATTATACGAGCGGCGAATTCGATTCGCACTTGGCCGCCGGCCGCCGCACAGTGGGTCGAAACTGCTATATGAGGGACATAGGGATTGTTTTTACAAATTCCATTAAAAAAAATACCTTGAATGGGCAACTATGGGCGCGCGCTGATAGCGTAAAATTATAGCCAACAATCCAAAGAATAAGAATAAAGTAGTTTTAAAGCAGGATCTGTCAAGACTTGGCCAAATTTTAGCAGTTTCTGTTTCGTTCCATACAACAAAAATTTAAAAACATTTCCGGGCCAACTATCAGTTTTAGAGAAAAACGTTTCATAACAATTATTCATCAGAATATCAGATCTTTCGATAAGTATTTAAAAAAAATGGAATTTGTAAAAAAAAATCCTATGTCCCTCATATAGCAGTTTCGACCCACTGTGCGCCGCCGATGCTGCTGGCTGTATAATTTCGAGTACGATTCGCACTTGGCCGCCGCCGATGCTGCTGGCTGTATAATTTCGAGTACGATTCGCACTTGGCCGCCGCCGATGCTGCTGGCTGTATAATTTCGAGTACGATTCGCCCTTGGCCGCTGCCGATGCGGCTAGCTGTATAATTTGTCAGGTATATTCTATTATTGTGACTTTCCTAAAATGCCTACTAGCCTGGCCTCAGATATATTTTTTATTAGTTTTTAAAATAGGTACTTACCTTTTAAAATACCTGTTTGTCCACCGTGAAGTCTCTTGGTATTGTTGATCGAAGGATACCTATTATTCACCAGAATCCCGAGTTTGTACGAAATGATATGCCAAGTAATTAATCTGCATTTCTGCACTGCCTGCGTTATGTAGATGCGCGGGTGCTGTCGATGCTGCCGCTGCTGCGCTACTCCTGCGGGGCGCGACGTGTTGCTAATATGGCGCCGTGCGTGACCATCTCGTTTCGTGTATCGTTTGTTGCGGCGCGCCAGTTCCCGTTATCCGTAGTGCCCGCGAGGCCGCCATAAACCAGTGACAGTGTCATGTCGGAGCTCTACGAGGAGACAAAGGCAAGACGGTTGCTTCGAGTCTGTCTGTGCGTCGACCGTAGTGCCGCGCGACGAGGTCGAGGGTCACCGGACCCGCCCGCGCCCCCGCCGTCGCACGCCGGCCGTCCTGCGTGATGTAGTTCTGCATTTTTAGTATGTTGTATGGGTCTGTTAGGGTAGCGTGAATTCAAATTTGCAACTTCGAAAAACCTGTGGAAACTGAGAAAATCGAGAAAAACTTCGAAATTTTGGCGAACGATGTTTAGTACACTTATAAACTGTATTCAATTACCTACAATTTGAGAATATTGGCAAAATTGCCAATATTTCGCGAAATAAGTGAGTAAAACCTGAAAATTGGTCATCTTTGAAGTGCCATAGCTTGGCTCCTATGGGGTCAATAGAGTTGCAATTGGGCTTACCCTATGAAGAAAGGCTACTGAAACTATTTGTAGTACATTTATTTAGCTATTATTGGGGCCCAAAACGAAGTCTATGAGAATTAAAACGAAGACAGCGACGAACATGTAGACCACAATATCATTCTAATGGCTTTAGAGAAAACCAAGAGCTACGCCCATGTGATAGGACGTAGATCTGCTTGTTCTCCTTTGTGGGTTGGGTTCTAACATCCAGAACTTGCGCTTTCAGAAACGGGGACGTAACAGAAATAAGGCCGTTTATACACGCTTATAATGGGTGTGATAGCACGTCCGCCCTTTTCTGGCAAGGAAAACAGAAATTGTGGGGTTTTCAAATTTCAAAAGAGGCAAGACCTAGTAGACCTGGCTACCATCTTCCTCCAAACAGATGCAACGCATGCGAATATTACGGAAGCTGGCGAAAAGTGTCCGGTGGCTCTTACGGAGGCGTTGCAGGGAGGTACTCAGACACTGCACGACCTGAGGTTCCAGTTTGTAAAGACAGCGGCAAGTGCAAAAGTGAATCTGGCACGTTTGCCCACTACTACCGAGGCTTCCTCTTTCCATGCGTTTCGCACCTACCACCAAGTGCAAAAGTGGCTGGGGATAGAAAAGGATCCCATCGAGTGGGGTTGGGAAATCAGCTCCCGCGGCTTAATCCCGAACACAACAAACAAAGAGCCAGCTCCTGCACAGCTTCTAAGAATGATAGCCTGCAAATGATAGCCTGCAAATGATAGCCTGCAAATGATAGCCTGCAAATGATAGCCTGCAAATGATAGCCTGCAAATGATAGCCTGCAAATGATAGCCTGCAAATGATAGCCTGCAAATGATAGGCTGCAAATGCACAAAGGGATGTAGAGGCGCATGTAGTTCTTTAAAAGCTGGGCTGAAATGCTTGGCTCTTAGTTTGAATTGCGGAGGAAAGTCGTGTATCTAATAACGTCGCATTGATTTCTGTTAACGAAGACAGCGATGATTCAGTGGAAGATGAAGAAAGACTTCTTCCTCAGAATGATGAAGAGGGACACGAAGAGGAAGAAGAACACGAGCGCGTTCTTTTTCATCTTCCACAAACTGAAAACCATCCTGATAAAATGGAATCCCAACCAAAGAAAAAACGACGATTAACTAAGAACAGCCGGTCGATTCTGTAAAAATCTCACCGTGAAAACATAGGTACAGTGAGTTTGTTTTTGCTAGAAATTGACACTATTGACAGCTCACTCCACGCTCACTTCACCTAAGTTTTCACGGTGAGAAGTTTACAGAATTGCACCGCAGTTCTTGGTCAATCGCCGTTTTTTCGGTTAGTCAGCATTGATTTTATGTTTTGCCTAGAACTTAGTTTCCAAATCAAACTTCGAGCGAGATTATTGCAAATGACCTCCCCACCAACATTATTTGTAACATTCCTGTCTAATTTCCAATAAACCAATAAAGTCTTTTGTCTCTATAACCCATTTTACCTCCTTTTCGTTTTTTTTGAGATTGTGAGTGAACTGCTAGTCGCACAGACTTCGTTTTGGGCTCCATTAGAAACTAAATAAATGTACTACAAAATATTTTCAGTAACCTTTCTTCGTAGAGCAAGTGGTTTTGCCAATATTTCGCGAAATAAGTGAGTAAAACCTGAAAATTTCAATTTTCGAGAAAAATTGGTCATCTTTGAAGTGCTATAGCTTGGCTCCTATGGGGTCAATAGAGCTGCAATTGGGCTCAAATTGAATACAGTTTATAAGTGTACTAAACATCGTTCGCAAAAAAATGCATAGTTTTGGCCCTGGAGAGCAAATAGTGAAAAAAGTCCCAAAATTTCGAAGTTTTTCTCGATTTTCTCAGTTTCCACAGGTTTTTCGAAGTTGCAAAGGACATCATTCATTTTGGACCAAAAATTGAAAGTGCCGGCCACGATAAAAAATTGTAATATTCGGATAGAACACAAAATTCCTATAATTTTTTACTATTACACCAAATCTGTGCGCCCTTTGGTTACGGAGTTACATACTTTTAAAATACAATAAAAATGTTATTATGATATTGTTATTTTCATACATTTAATCATGTATATTTAATTATTCATACTGTGTATGTCCTTTTGATGTGCAATAAAGCCATAACAATTGTAGATGGCACTTACATATATATTCAAAAGAGTTCAAACTACTTTTTTCAAAGGAAATCCTATAGCAGCCACAAGTTCAGAAACTTATTAAAGCCGTTTCTGTTTGTCTGTTGTGACGGGCACATCATAGAAGTTTCTGGTCCACACGCTGCTACTTCTTCAGATGCGCAAATAATGCATAATATTGTACGAAATGAAAATGATCATGGCGACGGATTATTTCAATGGTTTTACCGAAATGGGGGTGTATTTATTTTGGACCGTGGCTTCAGATGCAATTTCCACCCCTGATGAATATGGATACACCGCTAAGATGCCCGAGACTAAACTCCCTGGGGAAACGCAACTTACAACAGAACAAGCTAATAAGTCGCGACTTGTTACTATTTGCCGATGGGTCGTGGAAGTCGTAAATGGCCGATTTAAAAGAGATTTCCGGCTGCTGAGACACGTCCACGTCAATATAACACTGCACAATATGATGGATTATTTTAGTATTGCTGCCGCATTAATAAATGCCTATCATGTTTTGATAGTGGATAACGTTCATGCTACTGATATCCTTCAAATAATAGGTGTAAGAATGAACATGCCCAATAAACTGGGAGATCTTGTGAATAGACACAATTTAAACTGAAGGCGAGCACAATTCCAACCCATGGCTGCGGATATGGCAGATTTCAATGATTTTCCAACATTGACAAAAGAAGATTTAAAATTATTCAGCCTTGGTGTATATCAGCTCAAACAAACAAAAAGTTATTATGGAGAGCACCTTCAATCCGACGGAGCGTTTATCATTGAGCTCGGTAGTGGGATTCCTCTGGAAATAGTCAGGGAACTTGAAGGGGAAGACTTGTGGATTATAAGAGGACGAATACAATCCCGTCACATCCAAGCCAAAAAATACTATGTGTAACATTGCACTAAATCGGGGAGCAAATGGTCGTCGAGCATTAGCTCATTATTATTGTACGTGTAATATCGGCAAGAGGACCATTGGATGCTGCTCTCTTATCATGACCATAGTCTGGTACGGACGCCAGCAGGTCAACCTACCCGAAACTGTCAGATTTTCCCAATCAACCTTGAACCTTATATTTTAGCAATAAAGTCGAAAATCTATTAAAGAAATCTGACAGATTGTAGTAACTTGATGTGCTGGCGTCTGTACATGGGTTATTCTAGATGTGACCCATACCTCACCCCACCTGCAATAGGATTAGATGATGTTTAGGTTAGATTAGGACAAATATAAATGAATTAATACAATTGAATGTTGTTTAATTTTTTTTACCTTTATTAAAGGTACTGATCCTAAATGAGGCGCTGTTGGTATTGTTGCTTGTTTTTTTCATATTTAATATATTTGACCAAACTTATTAAAATAACACATAATAACATTTTATTTCACACTAGCTGTTCCCCGCGGTGTCACACGCTGCGCGGCTCCTAAGGGTCGTAGCGTGATGTTATATAGCATATAGCCTTCCTCAATAAATGGACTATCCAACACAAAAATAATTTTTCAATTCAAACCAGCTGTTCCTGAGATTTGAGCGTTCAAACAAACAAACTCTTCAGCTTTATAATTGTATATTTTAAAAGCATGTAACAACATAACCATAGGGCGCACAGGTTTGGTGTCATAGTAAAAAATAATAGGAATTTGGTGATCTATCCGAATATTACGCTTTTTTTTTCTGGCCGGCACTTTCAGATTTGGCCCAAAAATGTATGGAACGTGAATGATGTCCTTTTGAATTCACACTACTATTAGATAAATCAGAAGTTAGGCTTAAATAGATAGTATTTATTGTATTATTTTATCTGTTCATACTGTTATAGGCGTGAAGGAACAAAGTAAATGAAACGTATTGTAGGTAGGTTAATATTCAAATCGCACGTTTATTAAATAACATGATTCCTCGTAACCGTTTTACATCGTTTACACATAATACTTAGTATTTTCGGAGTATAGAACATTTTACATATTTGCTACATAAATTCCACAGTCTAGCAATAGTTACACAATAGAATCCAACACTTAAAATAAAATAACAGTCACAGTTTATAACTTAGCATGATATTTAAAGAATAGTTATTAAATCAGATTGACTTACAGTATGTCCTTCACTTGATACCTGTAAAACTCTAGGATTATAATAATTGACTTGTTCTCTCGGTGGTCCGTGCTCGAATGCCACGGAGCCCCGATGTTCTCAACCTCCTTGAAATACACGTTGTCACGTGACAGGCAAAGAGATTTAAGGTAGGTACTTAATGTCTTTGGTGACAGGCAAAGGAAATGTAGACAATCAGCCAATATGATTTTAACAAAATTAAAATTGCAGTAAGGTAAATGTACTTCTTGTGGAAAAGTCATAAAATTCAATCTTAATTCTCTAACAGACGGCCGTCCTGAGAAAGAAATGACCCCATTGCTTTTCGGCCATTCGAGTATATTTGTGTGTCTCTATACAATAAGTTCTAGATAATACCAACACCTAATTAGCACAACTGAAAATACAATAAATGTGTGTAGGTACGTTTGAGAGCTAATACGCTAACTAACTAGTGTGAAATAACCAATAATAAATAATAATAGAACTAATACAATATCTTCTTAAAACAATTACAAATAAGTATAATTCTTGAAGAAATAAGTGCATAAATCGGGGTGATCCCGTTAAAGGTCATAAGATTAACCAATAATAAATTAAAGACCAACTAATAGGTACCTACAATAACTTCTAACTTGTTATTAACAAGATCATAAAAATATAATAACGTAACTAATACATTATACAATCAATTCCAAACAAGTAGGTATATTTGTTGAAGTAATTGATTGAATAGGTACATAGTTAGGGACCTCTCCGTTAAAGGTCATCGCACACCTGCCTAGCATCGGATCGACATCACCTCGCCTCATCTGCTCCTTGTCGACCAGGCGTCAATCAACCGTAGCGGCACGTAACCTCAGTGTCTCAGAGGTCTCGACGCAGCGAACGAGGGCGGTGAGGTGGCCGCGACAACACGCTTACGGGTGGCCTAATCTAACGAACGTGATTATGTAGGTAGTGTAGATACCTGGAAAACAAACATATGTTAGTAAAGTTCTACTGGGAAGTGCATAACAACATAATTATTCCTAGTTCAATTACTGATGAAAAATAAACCACATAAGGAAAAGATTGGTCAATGTAAACAATCTTATACATTTGGGTGTGCATTTTAATTATTTGAGACGAACACCGCTTGTACATCTTGTACTTCAGCCTCGGCCGTCGAAATAGGGTTTTTAGGGGGGCGTGAACACCGCTTGTGCTTCGGCATCTGTCATTGTTACTGACTACCGCTTGTACTTCGGCCTTGGTTCACTTTTTAGGGGGTATGAACACCGCTTGTACTTCGGCATCCGTCATTGTTACTGACTACCGCTTGTACTTCGGCCTCGGTTCACTTTTTTTTTAGGGGGTATGAACACCGCTTGTACTTCGGCATCCGTCATTGTTACTGACTACCGCTTGTACTTCGGCCTCGGTCCACTTTTTAGGGGCGTGAACACCGCTTGTACTTCAGCATTCGTCATTGTTACTGACACCCGCTTGTACTTCGGCCTCGGTCCACTTTTTAGGGGGTATGAACACCGCTTGTACTTCGGCATCCGTCATTGTTACTGACTACCGCTTGTACTTCGGCCTCGGTCCACTTTTTAGGGGCGTGAACACCGCTTGTACTTCAGCATCCGTCATTGTTACTGACACCCGCTTGTACTTCGGCCTCGGTCCACTAATACTTACAGGCAAGCAACTCCACAGTAGCCAGATGAAGCCCATTAGTCAGGTAAGATCTATTCTGTAATCATGTAACTGGGAAGGATTTGGGAAGGAAAGTCAGTATTCGTCATGAGTCTAGGAGAGAGTTTAAGTAGGCAAGTAAGTATTAATCATAACGTAAGCATTGTATATCTTAATTTGAATCGGAACAGTAATTAACTCTGTCAACAGTCTCGTTACACATAATGGCATTGTCTTCGCCGTCAGTGTCAGTACTAGGTGCGAAAGTTATCCAACGTTTTAACTGGTCTGCTGGATAAATACTTTTATATTTACGTTTTGAGTGTCCTTCAATACTAGAGACCTCATACCGATCGTTTTCTAAAACTGCAGTTACTTTTAAGGGGCCCCTAAACTTTGGACATAACTTTTTACTTTTTCCATCGGCTGGATTGTGATGATTGGGAATCATTACTAAATCATCTACTTGAAAGAATTTTGTTGGAGCCCTACCGCTATCAAATCTCTTTTTCATATATTGTTGACTCTTTTCAGTGTTCTCAAGAGCAGCCAACCGTATTGCATCTCTAGATGGACCTGATTCTGGGTTATCTATTACATCGGCTAGCTCGTTTAAAATAGGACCCTCCCCGGGACAGATAGTGCGACGACCGAATACTATTTCAGAAGGAGATTTACCCGTGGTTTTATTGATTATGTTATTTAAATTCCATTGCAATTTACCTACCCTGACATCCCAGTCGCGCTCCGCCTGATCGTGATTGGTCGCGGCTAAAGATTCGAGAATTGTACGATTGTATCGTTCAATTTGCCCATTGGCTCGTGGTGTTGCTACAGCGTTTAGTACATGCTTAGCACCCATTAATTTCACAAAGCTTGTGAACGCCGCTGACGTAAAACTAGTACCGCGATCGGTGATTATTACGTTTGGGCTACCTATTACGTCAAATATTTCCTGCAGAGTTTTAATAGTGGTTTTAGTTTTTACATCTTTTACTGGTCTTATAAAAATAAATTTACTGAAACCGTCAATTACACCCAGTATGTAAGAGTTCCCCTTTTTGCTCCTAACGAATGGTCCTAGATGGTCCATGTGAAGAGTATGAAATGGGACATTACCTTTGGGGATTGGATGTAAGTAACCAGTGGGTTTACTAGTTGATGCTTTATTGTATGCACAATTAAGACATGCTTCTACGTATTTGCGAACGAAACGTTTCATTTTTGGAAACCAGTAGTCTTGTTTTATTTTATCAAGAGTCTTTTCGACTGCAAAGTGCCCCGCTTCATCATGACATAACTGACAAATACGCCATCGTGCCCCATTAGGTACAACCCATTTTTTTTGATCCCCCACTATTCTGTAGATCTTATCATCCTGAAGGAGGAAATTTGTGTGAATATCTTTAATCTCCTTTTTATTATTTTGTAAGATCAATTTGATGTGTTGTAATTTAGGGTCAGTCATTTGAACAGTTTGAAGCCAATCGGTGGCACTGATGTTCATGATATCATACTCCCTAGCATCTAACAATTCCCGCGAGTCTCGATCAGCAATAGGATTTCGACTTAGCGCGTCAACATGCTTCATGTTGTCGCCTGGCCTGTATTCAATGCTGAAATCGTATTCTTGTAATAGTAACCACCACCGTGCTATTCGCGGCATCAAGTCACGCTTTGTTAGGGTAGTCCTCAGCGCGTTGCAGTCCGTGAACACTTTGAACGGTATACCAATTAAATATATACGAAATTTCTTTAGTGACAAGACAACAGCAAGAGTCTCCAATTCATACGAATGTAGGTATTCTTCATCTTTGGTAGTTTGTTTGCTAAAATATGCTACCGGCCTAGGGGGAGATTTTTCGTCAGGCTTTTGAAGCAGAATTCCACCTACTCCTAATTTGCTGGCGTCGCAATGTACCTCCGTTATGTACGTTGTATCATACAGAGCCAATATAGGACGTTCGATTAGCTTAGTTTTAATTGTATTAAATGCTTCCTCTTGGAGACTACTCCAAACCCAAGGGATATTTGCTTTTGTTAGAAAAGTCAAAGGTTTAGCTATACTCGCAAAGTTGGGAACAAATCGTCTAAAAAAACTAGCGAGACCAACGAATTGACGGACCTGATGAACGTTGCTTGGTGTCGGGAATAAAGCTACTGCCTCAGTTTTTCTACTACCGGGCCTCAGGCCATCTTTAGAGATTTCATATCCTAAGTAATCTAGCTTCGTTTCAAAGAAGAAACATTTTTCAATATTTAATGTCAATCCGGCTTTTCGAAGGCAATTAAAGATTTTCCTTAATTTTACCATACCTTCGTCCACGTCAGTAGAGGGTGACAAGATGTCATCCATATAGGGCAAGGCTAGGTCAAATCTATCTTTCCCTAGGGTTTTATTTATCATATGTTGAAATACCGCTGGTGCGTTGACCAAACCGAATGGCATTCGCGTATATTCGAAATGTCCGTCAGGAGTTACGAATGCTGTTACATGAGTCGAGTCTTGCGCCATTGGAATCTGGTAGTAGCCCGATTTTAGGTCTAAACTCGTAAAGAACCTTTTACCGTTAAGTCTGTCTAGTTGGTCATCTATGACTGGCATAGGGTACGAATCTTTGACGGTCTTTTTGTTAAGTGCCCTATAATCTACGCATAAACGATAATCGTTGTTCTTCTTTTTAACTAAAACTATTGGGCTTGCGTAAGAAGAACTAGATTCTTTAATGATATTGTTATCAAGAAGCTCATTTACAAGTTTTTGAACTACTATGCGTTCGCTATATGGTAATCTGTATGGTTTATAAGAGACTGGAGAGTTATCAGTAAGTGTAATATGCATTTCTGAAATAGTCGATGTTCCCAACTCGCTCACGTTTAAAGCAAAACAATCACGATATTCATTAACCAACTTTAAAAGTTGTTGTTTTTGTTCGTCAGTAGTCTCGGAACCTATTTTTAGCATGTCTATTGTCAGAGGATCAGGATTGTTGTCGCAAAGTTTGTCAACTGTCAGCTTGTAGACCCCTAATGTGTCAGCTTTTTGGAAATCGCTACAAATATCAAGCGAGATTGGTAATAGGCTAGCCCTTCCAATAAGCTTTCCCTTATGCAACACATATTTATCCCCAGATAAGTTTATTACTAATATTTTTCCTAACCCATTTTTAACTGCATATAAACCTTGCGGTATCATAACTTCTTCCCCCGTCTTAAAACAAGTGTTTCCTGGTAAGTACATTAGCCCCGTGTGATTACTTCCTAAACATATATCTACACCGACTAGCCCATTAATCTCTACGTCTGATTTAATGTAAACTTCAGTTTTCTCTGCTTCGGCCACCGCTGAGTATAACATCAAACTACTATTTGTTTTGTAAACTCTAACCTCAGATAATTCAGTTAGAGTCTGACCTACAAGTACATCTGTGTTAAGGAACTCATTATGTACAATAAACACTTCCACTATGGCAGTAACAAAGTCCACGCTTATCTCGACCGATGCCTTACCTAACGGTAATAATACGCCAGCTGCAAAGCCTTTTAATACAGGCAGTCCCTCTGTCGAGGTATCTAATTTTAATTCGTCCGCCGTGCTTTGTTTAATAAGCGTGCACTCGCTACCGAAATCGACAAATGCAGTTTTAGGTATACCGTTAACTGTTATATTCTTTGTATAAATATTGTGAGTAGTTTTACTGGCTTCGATCAACTGTACCTTATTGACGGGATTCAAACTATTTTTATCTTTATCTGCATCACGCTTGCAGTGTTCAGCTAAATGGCCCATTCTGTTGCATTTTGGACATTTTTGGAGAGCCTTTGGGCATTTCGGAACGGTATGTCCAAGCTCCGAACAGTTGTAACAACGGAGTTTTATAAACGAAGGATGTTTATTGTTCCGTATGCTTTCTTTAGTTTGCACGGGGGTTTTCTTTATTTCTTTGATACTTTTGCTAGAGATATTGCGTAAATACTTGAGTAACCTACTCGGTCGCCTAAAATCTGAGCCTAACGCATTCAGACGGATATTATTGTCATATATGCCCTGTATTATACAGTCTACTGCGTTTTTACCCTTAATCCCACAATGACTTACAAGCTTTGCTTTATCGTAAAAGTACTCTTCTAGAGTTTCATCCCTCTTACTCTTCCTATATAACATTTCGATGAGTTTGTCAGCATAATTTTGATCGTCTGGAAAACTTTTTAATAACTTGGCCTGCCATTCCTTCCAGTTAAGCTTAACCGACGATAAGCCTTCATACCACCTGCGTGAAAGACCGGTGAGCTTAGGTAACGCGTTATAAATAATTTCTTTATCATTCCAGTAATATATTTGAGCGGTTTCGTTTACTTTCTTTAACCATAACGTCATGGTTTGATTTTTTTGACTCGGATCAAAGTTTGGAATAACATCTTTGGCGCCTATGAAGCTACTTTCATTACGCTTATGTAGTGCATCTATTAATTTCTCCACTACACTACTTTCTTTTGATTTAGAAGTTAAGCTTTGCTTTCGACGTTTAGTGTGCTTTGATTTCGCTGGGGACCGTCTATGCCTGTTGCTATACGATTCAGAAGAGCTCGAGTTTGTTGTAGTACTTGTTACTGAACTGCTGCTAGCATGTCGTCTCTTATCTACGTGTGTGCGTTCACGACGCGAGCGTTTTTTGTTTTTATGCAGACGTGAGCGCGAACGTCCCCTGTATGCTTTGGACGATCGTGAAACTGTGCTATTTGACCGCCCAGTAGAACGAGAAAGTCTGGTATGGTGCTTTCGCTTCAACGATCTTCTCCTATAACGTGACTGTCTAGTATCGGAAGAGACCACTGTTGAGCTCCTAGAGGTGTCCCTACGTGTGGTTGATCGCGAGCGTGTCCGAGGACGTTTGGCTCCACGACTTCGAACCCGCGTGTTCCTCCTCTTAGATCTACTCCTACGCTCGACTACACGTGGAGGTGTAAAGGCCTCCCTAGCAGGCGTCTTATCCGACATTGTCACAATCTTTTACTATTGTCAAGTCAAGGTCAAATCGGAATCAGGAAATTAGGAAAATATTGATATGATTAGAATAGTATTCTTATAAAACCTTAGTACAAATGTGAAATATTTATGACATAAAATTATATAAGGATTAAAAAAACATTACGACAATCAGCGAAATAAAATGTTCAGCAAAGCAATAAACATAGTTATTCTATTAAATATCATTCGAGTAATCATTAATATCATTGTATTAAATTCCTTTACTGTGTATTCCTCACATTTCACTGTGTGCTGTGCATAGGTGCATTTGCTCCATTAATCACGAAATAAAACTAACAGCAAGATATTATGACAGAATCATGCCTCGTAAGATCTTTGTTGGAAAACACCAGAACAGATACACATTCAACCAAAGAAAATATCCACACCCATCCCGGAGTGTAGCCCCGGCAAGGTGAGTGTGAATACCTGGTCACCGCGGCGTTCCCACATGTACCCCCATAGAGTAGCCATGGCAAAGTATTTGCAGGAACACCCGACGAAAAACAATGTATCTGTTCAATGACCCACATCTGCATCTTCATAGAGTGAACATAGAAAGATATATGCATGATGGAACACTATAATACTATCCCAGACAACCCGTGCGTATAGAGTAGCCGTCTCCATAGAGTAGCCATGGCAAGACGCATGCACGCTGCGTTGGAACACCATTATATCATTCAGGAAAACACTGCGTATCCCGGAGAGTAGCCCCGGCAAGACACTCAGTGCCCTCACAATCCATGCCTACATCCCCATAATGATTTGAACGTGAATAAAGCACACAGTGAAACATGATTGTAACATTTCTCCTTTACCAAACATGTGACCGTTATTTTTTTTTTTTTTAAATAAAATATCAGGTTGAAAATTATTGAACTCTAAAATTACATTAGTATTAAATATGGGCGGTGAATAATCCCACTTCTGATTTATTAGATAAATCAGAAGTTAGGCTTAAATAGATAGTATTTATTGTATTATTTTATCTGTTCATACTGTTATAGGCGTGAAGGAACAAAGTAAATGAAACGTATTGTAGGTAGGTTAATATTCAAATCGCACGTTTATTAAATAACATGATTCCTCGTAACCGTTTTACATCGTTTACACATAATACTTAGTATTTTCGGAGTATAGAACATTTTACATATTTGCTACATAAATTCCACAGTCTAGCAATAGTTACACAATAGAATCCAACACTTAAAATAAAATAACAGTCACAGTTTATAACTTAGCATGATATTTAAAGAATAGTTATTAAATCAGATTGACTTACAGTATGTCCTTCACTTGATACCTGTAAAACTCTAGGATTATAATAATTGACTTGTTCTCTCGGTGGTCCGTGCTCGAATGCCACGGAGCCCCGATGTTCTCAACCTCCTTGAAATACACGTTGTCACGTGACAGGCAAAGAGATTTAAGGTAGGTACTTAATGTCTTTGGTGACAGGCAAAGGAAATGTAGACAATCAGCCAATATGATTTTAACAAAATTAAAATTGCAGTAAGGTAAATGTACTTCTTGTGGAAAAGTCATAAAATTCAATCTTAATTCTCTAACACTACCCTACTTGACCCATACCACATACCAAAAATGCAGAACTACATCACGCTTTGCGAATTTAATGTCTTTAGCCGACGACGGCCTAATAATATAATACTACAGCGCAGGTGGCGGCGGCGGCAGGGGCACGGACCCCTCGCACGCGGACAGAACTCCTGTCTCGAAGCTTTCGTTTTCATTAATCATCTAAGTAAATAATAATTATGTCGTCTGCAGGGAGATAGACTTGAGTAACGTAGCTCAACTGTGGACGGGTTCGGTAGTCGCTCGCACGTCGCGTCGCCCTCCTCATCTGAACATTGTCTGCCCTACAGGACACACTACCACAGAGCACGAGATCGCCGCCGAGGCTTCTTCGTGCTCTGTGCCTATTACTTTCCCGTCGCGAGTAATCATAATATGTATGTAAATGTCGTAGGACAATTAGTAAAATCGTTTTTTTTTTTGAATATCCTATTATTCTTGCAAACAATACAAAGGACCGGATATTGAAAACTTTGAAAGATTTTCGTAATCATACGAGCTATTATCATTCAGAATCATTGCAAAAGAGCCTTGAGAATATATTCGAAAGTATTGAATGCCCCTCAGCATTCAATATTCCAATCGTCGGGTCAGTGTTGTGGTTCAGACATGGCTCGAATGTAGCTGCTAACCAGTTGGCGCATCCTTCAGCCGTTCAGCGCACAACTTTGAATATGCGTTCATGCTGCTGAGTGCTGCTCATTGGCGTTGTTCGCGGTCGACTAAAGATAAGCTGGATTGTTTTTTAGTACGTAGTAGGTATGGACGATGATGATTGGTAATATAATGACGTGTTGCCCAAAAACACCCTTCATTCATTGAGTCTTGTAAAATAGGCGTACGCGCGCTTGAACCGCGAGGCTCGCTCGTAGTAGATACCTTTGTTTTCGACGTTTCAAGTAAAATCTGATCCGAGGGTCAATAGTCAATAGACATGTAAGTACTTGCCTATACAGAGCGAGTTGTATTTGACGTATTCCTTTCAGGAAGTGATCGTGTGATCAATTTGCAACAATTAAGCACCTCATAAAGCCGAAGTGAAAAATCATGGGATTTGAGAAAACCCAATTTTCATGTATTTTTGAAAATTTACCAGAATTTGTCACTAATATCACTTTTCTCTACTCTTAAATTGAATGGCCATCACTGCTTTTCAATTGGGTTTCTAATACGTTCCATAAGCTTCTTAACCGAACTTTCAAAGTGATCAAATGAGGTCCATGTTCAAAAATCATCTACGTACACACTGCTACACATCAAGCTATACATAACCAGTTTAAGCTGACTTCTGATTGCACGAAAAACGCCGCTAACCCACTAGCGTTTTACGAGTGTTGGCGCTTCTCCAACGTCTGCGCAGCGCCAACGTTGCGCAGACGCGACGTTAAAACGCCAGTGGGATAGCGGCCTAAAACTGGAAATGTATTGCTTGATGTGTCGCCGTGCGTAATACATGAATTGAGTTAAATTACGGGGAAGATATTTTCACTTAATCAGCTATCCAACGAGGTACAAATATTTCAAAAAAAATGTGCTACCCACTACCCATGAAGCACTCGATAATGGTGGCAAAGATGGAATTTGCAAACTGTTGAATTTTGGTGATAATCGAATTAATTAAAAAGTACAAGCTTTTATAATCATACTACTTAGCTGGCCCAGCGTGCAGCGCACGCCCGGCGCGTGTTTTTATGTGACTCAGGTTGGCTGGACAAATCTTCCAAATAGCTCGCATTTTACTAGGTCAATAGGGCACTTTATGTGTCGGCTAAACACAGTAAACACCCTTATTTCAGAATTTGTAACGCTACAGAATCTTAGATAAACGATCGAAAACGTGCCCAGCCAGCTTGAAACACCACTTTTCGCTGGTCTCTCAATCTCGGTAACGGAAGTGATTTTGGCGACTTTTTGCATATCAACGGGCGTCACATAAATTTGTGACAGGCATCGAGCTAAAAGTTTTGTGATACGTACAGCGGTTTATTAGAAAAATGCAAAAATCTGTGTCCAGCCAGCTTCCGAATCTCAATAACGGGAGCGTTTTCGAATATGGTTCCTTTACTAACATTTAGTGACGGAATGTGTGACGTTTGATTTATGGCTTCACATGTAAGAGTTTACGAGAAATCAATAAAAACTTAATGTCCAGCCAACCTGAGTTCAAGCTGGCTGGACACCTGTATCTCCGCTGCCTGATGATCTACGGCCTTCGAAATGTGTTCAAAATTTTGTGACGGGGACGATAATGATAACCTGAATTTGTGACGGAGAAACTTGAGTAGGTAGTTTCAAAGATATTGATCATTTAAATTTTCCCATAAAACATCTATTAATATTGTGATGTGCATCTGGATTGAGGGCCTATTTTTTGAACCCTTACGAAACTAAATAAGACTTATAGGGAAATTAGTTAAAAATAGTAAATACTTAAAGCAAAGGGCCATGAATTTCTTAAACGTGAATTAAAACTGTTATGATTAAATAACTGAGGCCCTCAATCCAGACGCGTGCATAAAGTGGCATAGCCTAAATCTCAATATGTACTATCTCTGGGTTAATAGTTTTTTAATTAAGAATTTCTTAAATATATAAAGAAATTTCCAAATCTGTAGAATATGACATTACAGATTTATGGCGGTATATCTAGGGCCCTCACTTCATTAATGTCTGTACTGAGGAATTTGCAAAACATTAATTTATCTGAAGAAATACATAAATACGACTTTAACATATTTTACTTAGATACCTATGTGAATTAGTTAAAAAGAAATAATAACAGAAAAGTTAATTGTTAAGAAGTAAATGAAAGTCGGTATTGCACATTGTATTGTTACCAAAACTAAAGGTGTATGCAAAATTTCAGCTCAAACGGATACCAACAAATGGTCGAAAAATGGTTTACAACTTTACTTTATTTACTTTTTTTACATACTTTTTTGACATAATCTCTTTATTACCTGACATTATATACAGACAATTCAAATTTTTCATCTCTTTATTTGTGGTTGTAATGGGAATCATATCACTATGTTTTATTAGGTTTTTATTTTTTATTTATCCTTTTGATAGATTCTTATTTTGTAAATGTGAGGACTTTGTAGACCTTGTAGACTTTAGATCTGTAGACCAGTGCCGTAACTAGGGCGGTGCCAGCAGTGCCCAGGCACAGGGCGCAGACCCTGGAGGGGCGCAGAAATGACCAGACCTGGGCCACTAACACTACCTATTATTTATTTATTTATACGTGTGGATTCGCGTCGTCCGCGTATATTCTTCTTACAAATAAATAATATTATTATCAATATTAAAGACGATGAGATCGTAATAATAATCGTAAAAGTTTGTGAAGAATGTATCGAAGACGGTTTTCCTGAAAAGCGTAAAAAGCGAGTAAAGAGACACGACTTGAGAGAAAGTTCAGACGCCAGCTACGATCTTACCCCACAACAAAATTTTAAAATTCATATAAATGAAGCAATTGATAAAATAGTTTCTGAATTCGAATTTTCGAATAAACGTTTTTTCACCTCATTTATTAATGCGAATGTTACCCCAGGATCCGACGGCTTGCCAGGTAAAGCCTGGGTCCTGGCCTCGAGGGCTCTCGGGCCTTGACTGGAGGCGCTCTTAAGCGCATGTTTGGAGAGAGGCCAGTTTCCACTCCGTTGGAAGACGGGGAAGCTGGTCCTCATTCGGAAGCCAGGGCGCCCTGCAGACTCTCCGTCCGCATACCAGCCCATCCTGCTGCTCGAAGAGGTCGGCAAGCTCTTTGAGAGAGTGATTGCGGGCCGCCTCGTCGGGCACCTGGTGAGAACAGGGCTGGTTCTTGCGGACAGACAGTCTGGCTTCCGCAAGGGGCGCTCGACGGTGGACGCCATCATGCGCGTGAGAGCCCTCACGACGGGGGACGCGGTGTCCCGGGTTGGGGTCGTCGTGGCGGTGTCACTCGACATCGTCAACGCGTTTAACACCTTGCCCTGGAGCTGCATTGTGGAGGCACTCCGCTATCACTGGGTGCCGACCTATCTCCGTCTAATAGTCGAGGCGTATTTGACGGACAGAGCCGTCATCTACATGAGCCCCGGAACGCGCCACCATCGGGATCCCAATTAACGGTAGGAGGGGTTCACATCGACGTCGAGACGACGATGAAATACCTGGGTCTCGTCCTCGACAGCCGGTGGAACTTCGTCGAGCACTTCCGACGATTGGCCCCCAAACTGGAACGGGCCGGGGCGCCTTCAAGCGGCTCTTGCCTAACCTGAGGGGGCCAAACGCCTCCTACCGGAGGCTTTACGCGGGAGTCGTGCGGTCCATGGCCCTATACGGGGCCCCGGTGTGGGCGCGT
The DNA here is from genome assembly GCA_963082905.1 of Oligia fasciuncula. Taxonomy (NCBI): domain Eukaryota; kingdom Metazoa; phylum Arthropoda; class Insecta; order Lepidoptera; family Noctuidae; genus Oligia; species Oligia fasciuncula. Next base: position 197,597 of record OY720395.1, on the reverse strand, counting down.
TCACTGTGGCGGCGAGCCGCCCACTACCTAAACGCGCCCCAGAAGGTGGTAGCCGTAAGGCTTATCCGGGGCTACCGCACGATCTCGGGCGAGGCGGCAAGCCTCCTTGCCGGACTGCCGCCATGGGATCTGGAGGCGATAGTCCTCGCGCGCCCATATGAGTGGCGCGCGGAGGCACTACGCCGGGGGGAAAATCCGCTTCCGCGGCAAATCGCGGCGGAGCGGACGGATCTCCGGCGTGATCTCATAGCGACATGGAAAGAGCGACTGTTGCAACTCAGCGCAGGACACGCCACGATGGCGGCGATAAGACCCCTCTTTGAGGAGTGGCTAGAGAGGCGCCACGGCGCCCTCACCTACTACCAGGTCCTTACCGGACACGGAAGTTTCGGGAGGTTCCTGCACATCATAAGGCGGGAGGAAACACCCGGGTGTCACCATAGCCAGGATCGCCCAGAGGACACGGTGGAGGTCTGCCCCGCTTGAGCGGAGCACCGCCGTGTCCTCGTAGAGGCGATCGGCAGCGGCGGCGACCTCTCGCGTCCGGCCCTGGTGCAAGCCATGGTCCGGGGCGAGAGGGAGTGGGAGGCATTTACCCCCTTCTGCGAAGCAGTCATGCTAGCAAAGGAGGTGGCGAGACGGCTCAGGGAGAGAGCCTCCCGTCCCAGCCGCCTCGGGAGACGCTCCGGGCGTCGGGAGCTACGTGACGACTCCCGGCCTCCGTAAGCGCGGGCCTGCGGGTGGAGGGTAATGGGTAGCTCACCGTCCGATCAGGACCAGGCCCTTGCCGGACGGCGCGTACGTGTTCCACGCGCGCCTCATAGAGATGTCAGCATCGAGGAAGGGGCCCCTTAGGACGGAATCCTGCCGGGTCAGCGGGATTGTCCATTTTATCTCCTCATTTCTGATTCGATCACACAGGGAAACTCCAAGCATAGCCATATCCATTGCCCTTAGAGTGACTTTTAGCCTTCTAATAATACCCATTGTGAGCGACCACGTTTTAGTGCCTTATGTCATCACTTTCCTTGAGACACTGCGGTATGTGCGACTAAGAGATATTGCGTAGCTTCCCGAAGTTGGACCTACCTAACTGGACAGTTTGTCCTAGGTAAACATACTTGTCCATGACTTCGAGTGTAGCGTCTCCGATCTTCATGAGAGTAGGTGTTGCATGGGCATTTGACAAGACCTTCGTTTTGTCCATGTTCATTTTAAGACGCACTCCTTCGGAGGCTCTACTGAGGTCATTGAACATTGTACCGAGGTCCTCCATGGTGTCAGCCATATCTAAGATATCGGAGGAAAACCGAAGGTGAGTTATGTACTCGCCATTGATGTTAACGTCAGCCCTTTTCCAGTATAGACCCTTGAAGACATTTTCCAGTGCAGCGGTGAACAGTTTCGGAGAGATAACGTCTCCCTGTCTCACATCTCGCTGCAGAAGAATAGGTTTCGAGGTGTGATCCTGGAGTGGGACTGACATAGTAGCGTTTTCGTACAGACATTTCAGCACCTCGATGTACCGATAGTCGATCTGGCACCGTTGAAGA